>OY728159.1:1880320974-1890320974 GCA_963277665.1 Viscum album | reverse complement strand
ACACATGACTAAAAACACTTCTATTAATAGCACAATATAAAATATTAACAAATTTATAATTTAAAACATATCTAGTAGAATCAATTCCAGTAAGGGTATCTGGGTCAGCTTTAGGAAGTGTGTAATATTTTGACATGATAGAGCAGTGCTCAATGCTCAACTATTTGAGGTAAGCCTCCATTCAGGATCTCCTATAGCCATAATCATTACCATCAAAGTATGGTGGATTTTGAGGAATCCAATCATCATTTTGGTTCAATCCTACCATATTATAAGATCTTTACCCTTAGACTATGAGGTCTAAAAATAGGTTAGCACACTTAAATATATAAAAGCAGACTCTGTAGAAGGGTTGGATAAATTATAAAAGGTATAATCTCTTGATACAAATTAAAGGGTATCGGAAATGGAATAACAGAGATAATCAATTATAAAAAGGATTTCCCTTTGATACCAATTGCTAGGTTATATAGGGTAATGGAAGATGGTCTAGAGGGGGGTGAATAGGAAAAATTAAAAATTTGAATAAATAAATAAATTAATTAAATTAAATATCAAAGTTAATTATTAAGGTCAATTATTAGTGGAAAAATTAAATAATACAATAATGTTTTTTTATAGTTGTTTAGTCCGAAGTGGGCCTACTCTACTCTTATACCTCTCTACTTGATGAGAGATACATGTGCACTTAAAATTATTTTTTATGGGGGAATTATAACCAAATTACAAAATCCTTTTCTAGTGGAGGGATAAGCATGACATTGACTTTTGTATAGGGAGTCACAACCCTTACAATCTGACTTTAGACACTGGGAGTCACAACCCGAACTGTCCTGACTTTAGATACAGGGAGTCACGACCCTTATATCTGGACTTTAGAATCCGAGAGTCACAACCTGAGAAAACAAAATAATAAATAATTCTTTTGTGAGTAAAATCATAAAAGGAAAAATAGAGTGCATGTGAGATATGAGAAAAAGTGTTACAGACTCAAAACTAGAAAATAGAAGATAAATAATTAATGAAAATGTACTGGTTGTTGAGGATTTGATCGGAACGTCTTGTCAAGACAATTTTAGTCGAAGCATAAAATATTCAACACTTGAGAGATCACATAGATGATGAAACATAGTGTCGTAGGATGTTACAAATGCACAAAAAATTCAAAGTTCACACCACATTCTCTTTAAAAAAACAAAGTATCAAAAATATTAACGTGTTTCTTTCAATTTGTATCTTTCTATCTTGTTTTAACCTAAAAAAGAGAAAGATATATATAGAGTAGATATTTAGCACTTACAAAAGCTCTACTTCATTCATATTTTCAAAATAAATCAAGTTAATAGCGTTCATAAATATCTGTATAAAAAATGCAGCACTATTGCCTCTTTATTCCCATAGAATAAATCTCTAATAAAAGCATTCAAAATATTTTGTATAAGACTTACAATAAAATATCTAGAATAATAATAGTGTTGAATGATTTAAAATTCCAATTTAAATTCATTTAAACATAGTCAATATGGTTCCTGAAAACTAGCAGCACAAGCCAAATGTAAATTCAAATATTTGAAAATAAATAAAATTAAAACCATAGAATTTATTAGAAAAATATGTTGAAATAATTTATTAATTTTTCTATTTAAATATTCTACAAAAAAAAAATAAATAAAAAATCTTCAATCATAATCCTTATATTTAATGTGAATTAATCTAGTAAATTTTTTTAAAAAATAATCTATATATATGCATAAAATCAATTTTTAAAAAAAATTCATGGAATGAAAAATAAATTTTGGAATGAACAGTAACGTAACATAGGGTATGAACAATAATGTAGGGTAGGGTTTGAATAGTAACATAGGGTTGATGAACCATACTTTTTTACTATTCATGAACATTAGCGTAGCATTGGGATGATGAATAGTAACGTAACGTAGCGATGATTAATAATAACATAGGGTTGATGAACCATATTTGCGCTATTCATGAACCGTAACATAGGGTTAATAAACTATACTTTATGGAATGAACAACATAATTTAACAAAATTCTACAAATTTTTAAGGACTCTAGAAAGAAGATTTAGACTTTGGTAAAAAAACTTATTTGTATAAAAATTTATTAGCTTTCCAACAAATCAATAATCAAATAAATATGACATCTACTATTCCAAATATCATTGAAAAATAGAACCAAAAGATTTATGAAAAATAGAAATTCTAAAAAATAAAATCATAACTTCAAACAATTTAATCATCATTCAAATGACCATTTTAGAATTTGATGTAAAGTAATGAAATCAAAATAAACATGTTGTATTTATATAAAATTAAGTTTCATGAAAATCTGATATTTGTAGAAGTTTCAGTAAAATAAATAAAACATGTTTATCTTTATTTCAAGATAAATGTGTTTTATTTCTATAAAATTAAGTTTCATTCAAGTCTGATATCTGTAGAAGTTTCAGTAAAATAAATACATAAATTTTTTAAAACTGAGAACTATAGATTTTCTAAAACTGCATTAGAAACTTAATTTATTTTTTAGATTAATAAAAAATAAATTTTAGACTTCCTTATAAACTAATCAAATGTAGATAAATCTATTATCTATCCAACATGATAACAATCATAGAAATCCATACATTGTAGTTTATAAAAGAATAAAAATACAGAAAGGTTTTGAAATGAAAAATCTCACGTAATTAATAAGTAATTAAAAAAACAAGAATTCACAAGAAAAAAATCTCCCCCCTTTTGTTTGATTACAAAACCAAAACTTTTTAACAATTAAAACCAATTTTAAAAATATTTAAAACCAATTTATATCTCCCCATTTATTTCTCCTTATTTTCTTCTAAAATATCTCTCCCCCTTTTTGTAAATAAAAAAAGTGAAAACAACCCCCCCCCCCTAAACAAATGTAGTAATAAAAAGTTAAAATTATAACATACCAAGATCAAATTTAATTTTTTAAATCTAAGAAAAGTTTAATAGCTTTGTAAAAATATCTTCTAGTTGATTTTTAGAAGGCATAAATTCTAAAACAATATCACCCTTATTCACATGATCTCTAGTAAAATGAAATCTAAGATCAATATTCTTTGTTATAGAATGTTTTAAGGGGTTTTTAGAAATAGAAATTGCTTAAGTATTATCATAATAAATAATCAATTTATCAAGATAAACACAAAAATGACATAATTTTTTATTAATCCATAAACTTTGAGAACAACTAATAGCAGTAGAGATATACTCATATTTTGTAGTAGATAAAGAAATAGATAGTTGTTTATTAGATGACCAGGAAATTAAACATTTTCCCAGAAAATGACACATACATAATGTTATTTTTATATTAATTCTACATCCTTCAAAATCAGAATCAAAATATGATGTTAAATCAAAACATTTATATTCTGGATAAAATAAACCAGAATCAATAGTTCCTATAATATATATAATTAATATTTTGAAATCATTAATTTGGATTTCTTTAGGATCTTCTTGAAATCTAGCACATAAACAAACACTAAAATTGATGTCGGGTCTAGATGTAGTTAAATATATCAAGATACCTATCATGCCTCTATAAACTTTAAAATCAATAGAGTTAACAAAAACATCAATATCTAATTTACAATTAGTATCCATAGTATTTTTCATAGATTTTTCAGAATCAAGACCAATTATGATAACTAACTCTTTTACATACTTAGATTGATTAAGAAAAATTCCATCTTTTCTTTGAAAAATTTGAATCCCAATAAAGAATTTTAATTCCCCTATTAAACTCATATTAAATTCATAAGAATTCAAAGAATAAAATTCATTACAAAGTATTTTACAATATGATTCAAAAAATATATCATTAATATAAATTTGAACAACTAAAATAACTTCAGAAGTTCTTTTAATAAAAAGAGTTGGATCAAAATTTCCTTTCTTGAAACCATTATTTAATAAAAACAAAGAAATTATTTCATAACAAGAACAAGGTTCTTGTTTAATACCAAATAATACTTTAGAAAGTTTAAAAACATGGTTAGAAATTTTTTCACTTTTAAAACCAGGGGTTGAGAAACATAAAATTATTCAGTTATAAAACCATTTAAGAAATCACTTTTTACACCCATTTGATATAATTTAAAACTTTGAAAAAAAGAAAAATCCAATAAAATTCTTATTTTCTCTAACTTAGAAACAGGTTAAAATGAATCTTCAATGTTTATACCTTTTTCTTTTTAGTATCCTTTATAAACAAGCCTGGATTTATTTTTGACAATTTGTCCAGATTCATCCAGCTTGTTTCTAAATATCCACTTATTTCCAATCACTTGTTTGTCCTTAGTCAATTCTAATAAAGTTCAAAAATTATTTCTAAAAAACTGATTTAATATATCTTGCATAGAAAAAATACAGTTTGCATCTTTAAAATCATCATTAACATTAAAAGGAAAAAATTTAGAAATAAAATCATAATTGGTATAAAAATTTAAAATAAAATTTCTAGTTTTAACACCAGAATCAACATTGCCAATTAAATTTTCAATAGGATTATCCTAGAGAATCTTCCATGAGTTTAGATCAGGTTGAAAAGGAGTATTCTCTCCTCAATTGATTAATTCTTATCTTGAGGAATTTCTTCATTGAAAATAAATTCTCTAAACTCTTCATCAATAATATTAGAATCAGAATTTATTTTAACATTATTTTCATCAAACATAACATGAAGAGATTTTTCAATAATCATAATTATTTTATTATAAAATCTATATGATTTAATATTATTAGAATAACCCAAAAAAACCTTCATCACTCTTAGCATCATATTTATCTAAATTATCCTTTAAATTTAAAATAAAAACTTTACAACCAAAAAATCTAAAGTAACCAACTTTAGGCCTTTTATTTTTGATTAATTCATAAGGAGCTTTATTTAACAAAGGTATAATAAGAATTATATTTTAAATAGAACATGCAGAAAAAATGGCCTCAGCCCAAAAATATCTAGGAAAAATATATTCACTTAACATAGTTTAGGCCATTTCAATAAGAGTTCTATTTTTCCGTTATACAACACCATTTTGCTGTGGTGTTCTAGGAGCAGAAAAATTATGAAAACAACCATTACTTTTAAATTTTTTTAAAAATCTAAATTATGAAATTCGCCTTCTTTATCACTATAAATAGAAATAAACCTACATTATTTTTCATTTTTAACTAATTTAAAAAAATATGTAAATCTATTTAAAGTATCATTTTTATGAGAAATAAAGTATACCCCAGTAAATATACTATAATCATCAACAATAACTAAGGTATATTTCCTTCCACCAAGACTAGAAATTTGAGTGGGACCAAATAAATCAAGATGTATTAACTATAAAGGTTTATTAGTACTTATCTGATTGATGGGTCTAAAAGAAATTTTGTCGTGGTTCCCTTTCATGAAAGCGTCACAAACATGAAGACGTTCTTTCTTCAAGGGAGGCAACTGTAACACATTTTCATGTTTTGAGAGCTTTTGAAACAATCTGAAATTAACATGACCTAATCACTGATGGAAAAGGATGCTGTCATTCTATACAATATTCAAACACTTTATATGTTGAACAATTAGTCTAGAAAAATCAATAGTATAAATATTATGTTTTCAATTAGAATAAAATAATAAATAATCACCTTTAAAAAATAAACATTTATCATTTTGAAAATTAACTTCCATTCCATTATCACATAATTATGATATCCTAATTAAACTATGTTTTAAACCTTCAATATATAAAACTTTATAAATAAAATTATAATTTGAAATACCAACTTTACCAAAACCTTTTACTTTTCCTTTGTAATTGTCTCCAAAAGTAACAATATCTCCATCACATGTTTTTTAAGTGGTAAAATTTTATGGGTCACTGGTCATATTCCTAGATCATCCACTTTCCATGTACCATATGTCATTCTTGATACATCCAAGGCATTTTTACTACAAAAATTAATTACTTGAAAATTTTGGTACCCAAGATACATTGGGTCCAATATGATTAGTTATACAATTTTTAGGTATCCATACATAATTTAAACAGGTATTGTAAGGTATTCTAGATAATAAGGATTTAGAAATATTATTTTTTGTAAATCCCAAGGATTTTTTTAAATCTTAGAGAACATTCATTTATATAATGAACTTTCTGCCACATTTAAAATAAGTAAAAGTATAAGTACAACCATTTTTAATTTTAACAAAATGAGTTTTATAAATTTTGGGTAATCTTCTATCATAGCCAAAACCATATTTATTTTTATCTATTTTTGTCAAATACATCATCTCATGATATTTTTAACGACCTTGAATAAAAGTTGATAAACTTTGTTTAAGTCATTCAACTTCGTTTTTCAAATTTTCATTCAAATCTTGAACAATTTTCAAATTTTCATAAATATTTGAATGAGAATTATAAGAAGTGTTACTTAGTTTTTCATTCTACTATTAAAGTATTTTATTTTCATAAAAAAGTTTCTCATTTTTTTCTTTAATCTTATTATATAAATCGACAACTTTGAAAATATCTTTTCTTAATATATTTATTTATTTATTTAATTAAAAAACATTGGGGTTTTTAGAATCACATTCAAAATCAGAATATTCAGAATAAAAACAAGAATTAATAACCTTATCCAGTGATGCCATGGAGCACAAGTTAACACTTTCTTTTTCATATCTAAATTTTTCACTAGAATCAAATTCTTATGTATAACTTCAACTAGTGGTCAACACATTTTTGTCCTTATTTTTGTATATGTATTTATTCTTTAGTGTAGAAAAATTAGGTTTGATATGGCTTTTCTTCCTACACTCATAAAAAGTTACATATGAAGTATTATAATTTATACCACCTTTCTTATTTCCATTATATTTTTATTTTTGAGGGTTTCTTATAAACTAATTCTTGAATCCTTTATTTTTTATTATTTTGTAAACTCTAGTCATATTTTGAGCCATATCATTTTTTTCACAATCCTGTATATCAAAATCATAAGAATAATTAGAAACAACATCAAAATATTTAAAATCTATACCATTTATTTTTATTATCTCCTTGGTATCTATGTTATTCAGTTATAATTCATATTGAAGGAGTAATACAATCAATTAATATAGGCTGTACTCTTTGAAATTCTTGCTTTCATCAATAGAAACCTTCTTGGAATGCCATTTATTTGGTAAAGATCATAGAACTCATTCAACCAGTACTGGGTTTTACAGAGCTTCTCCTAGTGAATTTATTCCATTCACAATGCCTGTGAATCTATAGATCATTTGGTTTACTATTTCATTTGCAAACATATTGAAGTATTGGTACTCAACATGAATCATTCCAAGTTTTTTAGGGATTAGTTTGTCAGAGACAAGGTGAGTAACTTGTATAATCTTCCATATTTTATGATTTGTCTTACGAGAAGACACATGAATAAAACACTTCTGTTAATAATATAATATAAAATATTAAAAAAATTATAATTTAAAACATATCTAGTAGCATCAATTCTGGTAAGAGTATCTAGGTCAACTTCAGGCAGTGTGTACTATTTTTACATGATCGACCAGTGCTCAATGATCAACTGTTTGAGGTAAGCCTCTATTTGGGATCTTCAGTAGCCATAATCATTACCATCAAAATGTGATGACTTTTGAGGAATCCAAGCATCATTTGGGTTCAATCCTGCCATCTTATAAGATCTTTATCCTTAAACTATGAGGTCTAGGAATAGGTTAACACAATTAAATATATAAAATCTGACTCTATAGAAGGGTTGGACAAATTCCAAAAGGAATAATCTCTTGATACATATTGAAGGGTATCAGAAATAGAATAATAAAGCTAATCAATTCTAAAAAGGATTTTCCTTTGATACCAATTATTAGGTTGGATAGGGTAATGGAATATGGTTTAGAGGGGGTGAATAGACCATATTAAAAATTTGAACAAATAAATTGATTATCAAAGTTAATTATTAAGCTTAATTAGCCATGAAAAAAGTAAAGAACAAAATGATGTTTTTATAGTAGTTTAGTCTGAAGTGGGCCTACTCTACTTTTATACCTCTCTACTTGGAGAGAGATACAAGTGAACTAAAAATGATTTTTATGGGGGAATCATAACCAAATTATAGAATCCTTTTATAGTGAAGGGATAACCATGACACTGAATTTTGTATGGGGAGTCACTGAAAGTGCCTAGTCGAAGTATTGTATCACTGAGAGGGGGAGGGGGTGAATCAGTGATACTATTTTTATTTTATGTTTCTTTTTAATTGAAACAACCCTCGCCTCCTGTTAAGGATTTCAATTCCCTGCTGAGAAACAAATCAACACACATCCAAAGGAACACAATAATTTAAAAGTTTTACTATTCAATAAGAATTTCTATATCCTTGGTATGGTTTGGAAATGATCCAAGACCATAAAATTCACTAGATATCAATCCTTGGATTACAATGAGTAGGATGTACCCTTTCACTTGTGTAGCACTATGAAAGAATCCCAATAGTGCATGTGCACCCTCTTAGCACAATAGGGTAATAAAATTGTTTTATAGAACTCATGTTACCTATTCTTCTCTTTAATTCAACAAATATATTCAAATTGTAATACAATTCAATAATTCCTTACCTAGAATAATGGTAAGAACCACCTGGACTTTGTTATGAAATACCGAGTCTGATATTTTCTGAGTCCAATTCCTCCGAGTCTGATTCTTATAAAACAATACTCTCAGTCAGATTTTTTGATAGAATACAATAGAGTAGAATTGGAACCACTTAAATTATCGAATAAAATTTTCAATCCAAATAGAATACGAATGAATCGAAACCACCCAAAACAATTTTCAATATGAATGTAATTGATCTCTTCTTCTATCTATAAACCCGAATTTTCTCTCTATTATATAGTGAACAGTGCAAGACACAAAATGTAAAAAGTAATTTCAACTTTTATAGGTGACCAAAAACATGTTTAGGAGGGAATCCCAAAATGTTTCCCACGCACAAAAATTCACCCAAATCTGAATTTCTACTGAAATCTCGAAACAATTATGACTTCGTCAATGCTTCTTGATTATTATCGAAACTTCCACAATATGTACCTATTCTTTTTCAAACTCCCATTTTAATTTTCAATAAGATTACAATTAATGAGAAATAAATGGGTCCGATCATCTGAGTCTGATTCTCTCATGCTGATTTATTCAAAAAAAAGGTTTGTACCATTTTAAAACAAATTTATGAAGAAATTCATTCTTTCACAAAACACTCTTTCAAATAAAATACCCCCCCTTTGAAAAATAATTCATCAATATCCTTCTATTTTTTTTCTCTTTACCCACATGAGAAAACACATCATCTCTAGAAACTACTTTCATTCACCAATATGTGCTTGTATCATGAATTCATTCATGACTTTGAATTCATTGAGGATCAGCTTTAACATCACTGATTTCAATTGGAAAGTATTGTAACTTTCCATTCATTCCTTCTTCTTTATTTTCATCTCAACCCAAGAATGATCTTTTCTGAATAAAAATTGTCTGAATACAATCATCTTGAATATGATCATTCTAGATACGATCACTCAGGATACGATCATTTCTGTTTACGATAATTCTAGTTATGATTATTATGGTTACAATCATTCTGGATATGATCACTGGTTACGATTATTATGGATACGATTATTCTGGATATGACCATTTATAGTTATGATTGCTGGGTATGATCAAATACAGTCTAAGAAAAAAGATCTTATAGGATACAATATAATACAATATGATAAGGATGATCTGCCTAAATATGATACAAAACAATCTGAATATGATTCATTCTCAATCGATACCATCTTTTTACTTTTCTTCTACCCAAATATTATTGTTTTGAAAAATAATCCACACCATCTCTTTCCTTTTCTTATACCTGAATACGATTGTTCTGAAAAACAATCCACACCATATCTTTCGTTTTCTTCTACCTGAATACGATTGTTTAAAAAAATGGGTGTCTCATCTTCCATTGGAATCACCTCTTACATCGATACCACTTCAATCGACACCACATTTCATCGACACAACTTTTTTACTTTCACCCAGAATCTAATTTTTTTGAAAGACAATTGATACAATCTAGATATGATTGTTTTGAAAGACAATCAACATGACCTCTTTAATCTGAATACTACTGTTTTATGATTGTTTTGAGAAACAATAGGTACCACTTATTTCTCTCTTCTATATGGATATAATAAATCTGAATACATTTATTTTCTGATTGTTTTGAAAAATAATCTGAATACGATTATTTTCTGATTGTTTTGAAAAAAATTCTGAATATGATTCTTTTATAATTGGAAGAATCTATTTCACTCCCCTTTCCTTCTATAAATATTTCTTTGTAAGTTATCAATACAACTCATGATTTATATAAAATACAAATCATAAAGGCATCATCAAAATTGAAACACAAGTTTCATATTGGTTTCAGTGTGAAACTGATGAAAATTTACTTTCAACGTGATACATTCTCCTATGAAACCGATTCTTCCTGAAACTGATCAATTCTTTTATAAAAAAAAATCAAAAAAATTGTTGCCAAAACAAAGTGAAGTGATTTTTTTCTTCAAACCAACTTTGACAACAAAAGATAACTCTTGAAACCTTCACCACCTTCATCATCAGCTTGGTCCCAACAATATCCCCCTTTGAATTTTGTTGTCAACCAAGTTTCATAAATCACTGAACTTTGTAACCTCAAGCAATGGATTACATATTAATAATTCTAAGCCTATGTGAGCTAACTCATTATAGGAAAAAAGAATCATTAATAGAAAAACCACACTTTCCCAAAAAATAAGTGATCATAACAACCTCTTTCTTTTCTTCATTCTACCTAGAAAAAAATTCAATTTGTTTCCTACAACCACTCCAACAAACAGTTAGAATAGTAAAAACACTAAACAATACTAAATTCACAGATTACCGAAAACTATCTCTTTTTTAAGTAGATTTATGAAACAATAAAATTATCCCCCTTGACAAAACAATCCAAAGGTAAGATGAGAGAGGGGACAGGTACACATACCTCAACATTGAAGAGAAAGAGGTTGGAAACCCATGTTCAACCTCATTTTTGAGAATGATTTCTTTGGTAAAGCTTTTGTGAACATATCAACAAATTGTTTAGATGTTGGAACACACTAAAGATTCAATTCATTCTTCTCCACATGCTCTTCTATGAAATGATATTTGATATCAATATGTTTTGAACAAGAATATTGCACTAGATTCCTGGTAAGATTGATTGTACTTTGATTATCACAACCAAAGAGCAAGGGTAAATTCAATTCTACAAGTAAATCTTTAAATTGTGTTTTCATCCACATAAGTTGAGTAGAAGATTGAGTAGCAGCAACATACTCAGCTTCGGCCATACTGAGATTTACTAAATTCTGTTTCTTTGAATTCCAACTAACATAATTCTTTCCCAGAAAGAATACCCCACTAGATGTGAATCTTATATCATCAACATTTCCTGCCCAATCTGCATCAGAATACCCAAATAAATCAATACTATCTGAGATGCAATATCTGATTCCTAATTCTGTTGTGCCTTTGATGTATCTGAGAATTGTTTTCCAGTAATAAGATGTGATTCTCTTGGGTCACTCTTAAATCTTGCACATAAGGTAACAAAATAAAAAATATCGAGTCTTGAGGCATTCAAATACAATAAAATTCCAATAAACCTTTGATACTCTTTCTGATCCACTTCTTTTCCATCTCCATAATTACTCAGCTTTGTTCCTACTGAAATGGGTGTGGAAATAGGTTTTGAATTTTCCATGCCAAACCTCTTGAGAAGGTATTTTTCATACTTTTCTTAGGAGAAGAAAATGTATTCTTTCTTTTGTTGGATTTTTAACCCAAGAAAGTATTTCATTTCTCCCAACATGGACATTTAAAATACATTCTTTATTTCTTTAGAAAATATTTCACAACTTCCTTCATCATTCCCAACAAAGATAATATCATAAATATAAATAATTACAATGAGGGAATACTCTTGACTTTCTCTGATGTAAATATTGTTATCCACTCTTCCTTTGTTAACATTCATCTTTCTTAAGTATGTATCCAATTTGGAATACCATTCCCTCAAAGCTTGTTTTAAGCCATACAATTCCTTTTTCAATATTCTCAAATAACCTTTATCTTTTCCAATAAAAAATCCATAAGTTTGTTCAATATAAACCTTTTCTTCAAGATCACCATTTAGGAATGCATTTTTAACATCCATTTGAAAGATCTTGTATCCTCATTGTAAAACAATAAAAATAAAGAATCTGATTGTTTCATGTTTTTCCACTGGATGAAAGGTTTCATCAAAATCAATACCCTAAATATGTGAATACCCTTTTCAAACCAATCTTACTTTGTTCCTTTCACCTTTTTCATTCAACTTATTATGGAAAACCCATTTTGTGCCAATAATGTTTTTGTTTTCAAGATCAGGTATGAGTTCCCAAGTATTATTATTTTCAATCTGATCCAATTCTTCATTCATGTCTTGAACCCATTTCTTATGCTCAAAAGCTTCTTTCACATCATTCGGTTCCACTTTTGAATAAAAATAAGTGCGTGTAATGGAATTGGTTGTTCATCTTGTTAGAATCTTATGATGTTGATCCCCAATTATATTCTATGCTTCCACATGTTTCCTCAGCCTTGGATAAGATTTTTGATTTTCTTTCTCATCACTATAAATAGCTAAGTTCGATTCTTCACCTTTATTAGGATTACAATCTACTGTATCCTTATCAAAATTATCTTCTTCAAATTTCTCAAATTTATTATTTTCTTGGGCATGTTTATCTTTCTCAGAGTTTTAAATAACTTTTACATCAATTGTATCAACAATTCTTCCTATTTTTTTTGTAGCATCTATATCCTCTTCCTTCCTGAGTGTATCCAAGAAAGATTCTATCCTCACCTTTCTGCTCAAACTTATAATAGTTTCCACCTTTTTTATTATAATACAAGGACTCCCAAAAACACAAAAGTGATTTAAACTTGGAGTTTTTCCATAAAACAATTCAAATGGAGTCATACCTGATTGAGGCCTTTAGAAACAACGGTTCTGAATATAAATAACAGTACTCATAGATTGCCTCCAAAAGTAATGAGAAATACCATGCTCAAGTAACACAGTTCTTCCCATTTCCACTAGGATTCTATTCTTTCTTTCAGCAACCCCATTTTGTTGGGGAGTGTATGGATAGCTATACTCATGCTGGATTCCATGATTCTCAAGATAGTCTTCAAAATATTTACTTCTATATTCAACACAATTATAAATTCTCAACTTCTTCACAGAATACTCACATTATTTCTTATATTTTCTTGTGAAACTTTTCAAATAATATGATTTGTATTTCATGTACATAAAACAAGTAATACGAGTAAAATAATCAATGAAAGTAATGAATTAATTATCTCCATGTGGTGATTGTTTTCTCATTGGAGCACATATATCAGAATGGATTAGTTCCAGGGGTTGTTTTGAACAAATATCAACTTTCTTATGCACAAAATTTGTAATTTATCCTTTCTAGAAGATAGTGCCACACCAATATCTTCTTCTTGGAAAATCAGGAATGTCTCTAAAACTGTCTCTTTTAGATAACTTGGTCATGTTTCTCTGACACATATGTCCAATAATTTTATTCCATAACTAATTCTCTTCCACAATACCCATGTAACAAGAGTTTTGTGAATCACCAACCTAAAACAAATTTCCTTTCATACGTTGGCCTCATGTAACAATCTTTCCATCTTCTTCACTCTTTACAAAAAATCCATCTTTCTTAAAGATAACCTTATTACTCTCATCACACAATTATGAGATACTTACCAGGTTGTGTTTCATCCCATCAACATACAATGTTCTCTTAGATTTCATCTTTTCTTTTCTAATAATGGCTGACCCAACACCTTTGATTTTCAAGGATTCATCATTGCCAAATGTCACTGTGCCTTCTTTAAAATCTTTCACATCCTTTAAAAATTTCATGTATCCTTTCATGTGATAAAAATACCCACTATCAACTATCCAGGTTCATTATCCTTTCATGTATTTTAATGCAGTTTCAACAACATGAACCTTTTCTCCATTCTTTTCATTCTTCACCTTCAGATTTTGAGATTTGAGAATATTTTGAAAAATAATCCACACCATCCTTTTCATTTTCTTCTACTCGAATATGATTGTTTTGAAAAAAAATCTACACCATATCTTTCCTTTTATTCTACCCGAATATTATTGTTTTGAAAAACATTGGTGTCTCATCTTCCATCGGCATCACCTCTTCCATCAACACCACTTTGATAGGAACCACCTTTAATCGATGACACTTTTTGACTTTCACCTAGAATCCAATTGTTTTGAACGAAAATCAATATAATCTGGATATGATTATTTTGAAAGACAATTAGCACTGCCTATTCAATCTAAATATGATTGTTTTATGATTTTTTTGAAAAAAATCAGCACCAATTATATCTCTCTACCATCGGAATATGATAAATCTGAATATGATTCTTTTCTGATTTTTTTGAAAAACAATATGAATATGATTATTTCTTGATTGTTTTTAAAAACAATCTAAATATGATTATTTTCTGATTGGAAGAATCTCTTTCACTCCCATTTCCTTCTATCAAGATTTCATCACAATTTCTCAATAAAAATCATGATTTATATGAAATACAAATCAAAAAGACATCGTCAAAATTGAGACTCAAGTTTCACATCGATTCAAGTGTGAAATCGATGAAAATTCACTTCCAACATGATACATTCTCCTGTGAAACCAATTCTTCCTAAAACTGATCAATTCTTTTATAAAATAAAATATCAAAACAATTGTTTCCAAAACAAAGTGAAGTGATTTATTTTCTTCAAAACCAACCTTGAAAACAAAATACAACTCCTGAAACCTTTATCACCTTCATCATCAGCTTAGTCCCAATAGTCACAACCCTTAAAACCTGACTTTAGACACTGAGATTCACAACCAAAACTATCCTGACTTTAGATACAAGGAGTCACAACCCTTATATCTTGACTTTAGAATCTGAGAGTCACAAACTGAGAAAAATAAATAACAAGTAATTATTTAGTGAGTAAAATCATAAACATAAAAATAGTGTGTGTGTGAGAGATGGAAAAAACTGTTATAGACTCAGAACCATATAAGATAAGATAATAAATTAAAGTACATATACTAGTTGTTGAGGATTTGATTGGGACATCTTATCAAGACAATAGTAGTCGAAGCAAAAAATATTTAGCACTTGATATATCGTACAGATAATGAAACATAGTGTTTCTGGATGTTGCAAATGCACAATAGATTCAAAGTTCATAGTATATTCTCTTTGAAAAAATAGAGTACGAAAAATGTTAACGCGTGTCCTGCAATTTGTATCTTACTATCTTATTTTAACCTGAAAAAGTGAAAGATATATATAGAGTAGATATTCAGTAGTTACAATAACTCTGCTTCCTTTATATTTTCAAAATAAATTGAGTTAAGAGTGTTCATAAATATCTCTATAAAACACACAACACTGTTGCCTCTTTATTACTGTAGAATAAATATCTAATAAAATCATTCAAAATAATTTGAATAATTCTTCCAATAAAATCTCCAGAATAATAATATCATTAAATGATTTAAAAGTCTAATTTAAATTCATTTAAACTTAGTCAATACGGTTCCTGAAAACTAGCAGTGCAAGACAAATGTAAATTCAAATATTTAAAAATAAATAAAATTGAAACCATATAATTTATTGGAAAAATATGTTGAAATAATTTACTATTTTTTATCTTTAAATATTTCACAAAAAACATTAAAAACTGATCAATCATAATCTTTATATTTAATGTGAATTTATCCAGTAGAAAAGCCTTTGAAAATAATCCATTTATATGCAGAAAATCAATTTTCAAAAAAAAAACTCAGAGAATGAATAGTAACTTTAGGAATAAATAATAACATAACATAGGGTATGAGCAGTAACATAGCATAGGGTATGAACAATAATGCAGGGTTGATGGACTATACTTTTCACTATTCATGAACAGTAACGTAGTGTAGGGTTGATGAACAGTAACATAGCATTGGGATGATGGACAATAAACTAGCATAAAGATGATTAATAGTAACATAACGTTGATGAACCATACTTTGTGCTATTCATGAAAAGTATGTAAGGTTGATAAACCATACTTTTCGAAATGAACAACATACTTTAACAAACTTCAATGAATTTTTAAGGGCTCTAAACAGAAGATTCATACTTTGGTCAAAAATACTTATTTGTAGAAAAAATTATTATATTTCTAATGAATCAAGAATAAAATAAATATTACATCTACTATTCCAAATATAATCGAAAAATAGAACCAACAATATTTTGGAAAACAACAGTTCGGAAAAATCAAAGCACAACTTCAAACAATTTAATCACCATTAAATCGGAATTTTTAGACTTCGATGTAAACTAATTAAATCAAGATAGTTATTTTGTATTTATATAAAATAATGTTTCATGAAAATATGATATTTTTAGAAGTTTTATTAAAATAAATACATAGATTTTTTGAAAGTGAAAACTATAGAGTTTCTAAAACTATAACAACAACTTAATTGAATTTTTAGAGTAATAAAAATGCATTTTCAGACTTCCTCATAAAATAATTAAATGTAGATAAATCTATTATATATATAATGTGATAATAATCATAGAAATAAATTCATTTTATTTTATTAAATAATCAAAATACATAAAGGTTTTGAAATGAAAAGTCACATGTAATCAAACAAGTAATCAAGAAAAAGAGAATGTACATGCACAAACACAACCTATTATTATAAGACTTTATGGGATATGAAAGTGTAATATTAGGAATAATTTTCAAACACCCATCATATTTTTCTATATAATTTTATTTATTCACTAACTTTCATCCTTATACTTGAGTTTTGGGTCATATTTATTCGATTTTTTTTGAATAAATTGGGGTTCATAGGATGTTGCATGGTTTTTGAATGATTAGTGAAAATTATGTAGATTACTCATATGAAAATTTAAGTGGGTTATAAAGGAACTCACATAGTTTATGGATGGGTTTTCAAACCATGAATCCTAATGATACACTATAATCCAAGTTATCAGGTGAGGTTTTCATAGTTGTCATATAGTTTGGAAAACCACACGGTCCACCGATATTCTTAAAAACTGGAAGTTATCCATTTTACCTTCTTCAAATTTAATGCCTTAGGGGTCCCCTCTCCCTCCCATTCAACCCCTATACCCCATGGCACCACTTAACTTAACTTTTACTCTCATGTTGGGAGATTATAAAAATTTTCTTAAAGATTTAAGGGTGATTCTTCAAGGTAATATTATCTTGAACTCATTCTTCCAACTTATTCCTTATTTTTCCATCTTATATTGCTCAAATATAGTTTTAGTGACCTATGGTTTTTCTTGGATCTATTTTTATCTTGGATTTTTATGGTTTTAGGATTCCTTTGGGCATCTTAGAGACTTCCTTGGACGTTTTGATATGGAATAATGCCATGATTGGTGGAAGCAACATCTTTAAGGTAGGTTGCTCTATAGTTGAGCCTTTAAAAATAAAGCTATGAATTATTTTTGGATTTTAATGCATGTTTTAGGTTTTTTATTAATAATATCAAGTATATTGAATAGTTTTTGATAAATGAGGATAGTTTTTTTAAAACTTCATTGAATGAGAATGAATTTCCCTATTGTATTTAAGGTGATTTTTTTATAATATTGCATATACACTGAGTGTTTGATTAAATGACTAAACCTATAAATAAATTCCTCACACTAAAGAATTATTTTGGTTATAAAACTAATTTAATGAGTTTTATTTCGAATTATAAGTTTTCTTGGGGTCTTTATATGTTAATTTTTATTTTTGAATTGTTTGAGATATTTAATGATGTTTATATGATTTATTTTCAAAGGTGTTTTTTATAAATTATTTTCTTAAAGAATATTAAAAAGTCTTAGTTAGAACCTTCTATTTTTTTTTCCAAAAAATGATACCCTTGAATAATCCCCCTTTGGGTATTGTAGAATATTTATGGAAATTAAAGTGTTATAATGATCTGTGATGTTTTCCACCATAGAGGGATACACACACACACACACACATATATATATATTGTGTTTGATTATTCTTGATTAAAATGGATAGTTTCTATGATGAGTGTTTATAGGATAGGGTGAGTTTGTTTATTAATTGATACATGTAACATCCCAACATGGGAGCCACTAAATTCTCCCCCAATCTGGTGGGTGATATATACTCGAGCATGCCTCCCCGTATGCCAGAGGCTTCTGACTAGTAGTTAGGGTCTAAGGTGGTATAGTGAGGAGACTATACCCTCATAACAAGAGTGTATAAAAACAATGTAATCACATAAATCAATAGTAGAATCATATCAAATAACTGAATAGTAGTAAATAAACATCTAGATATAAGGAGAGATAAAAATTGCTGAAGGAAATATCAATATAACATGATGATTATGTTAAGATTCTATACAAAAAGGAAGAAAATACATGGAATAAGGTATATATTAAAATACATGTGTCAAAAGTAAAAAAAAAACAAAAATAACTATCTATAGATAGCATAAAAATCATAGATTGTTCCTGTACTCCCATACTCCTATGCCATAATCAATCAAGCATCATAAAGAGGGTTCTTCCCTTGATCTGTACCTACACCCATGAAGTCTGTCCAGGTACCCAATAACACCCCAAACATAGCGTGAGATAACACTCAGTAGGCAATCAAAAATGATTTTTATAACAATTACAGTCTATGAATATATGATAAAGTAGTGTTCAGTATATAACAGTAATATAAATGAATAAATATAATTGATATTATCCATACAACAAGGCTCACTAGAAACAATAAACTTTAAACATGGGCTAACTATAAAACATAATAAAACATCTTCTATGACCTATATAGAGTAATCTAGTGTTAGACCCAAATCCATATCCAAGGAGTAGTAATTTCCAAGGCATCCAATGTAATCCAAATCCATAGTGTATAAATGTCCATGGAATCCAACATAATCCTGAATCAATGGAGTAGAAATTTCCAGGACATGGAATCTAATTTCGAATCCATGGACTAGAAATATACATCAGATTCAATGTAATTCTTGATACATGGAATATAATGTAATCATAACCATTTAATTAATCATTTCAAAACCCATTTCATAATTACCTATAACCCATGAGTTCTTCCAACCCATTCCATGTTTTCCATTTAATCCATTTAATCATTTTAATTCATGTAAACACATGGAAAAGAATTCATAATTCATCTCCTAATATACCATTTAGCTCATTAAGAATCCCACTAAGATGAAGCACTCTCTCACACACTCGATGGGGTTTATATCATGGGGGAGATACATAAACACACCACATGGTTAGTTTGGGTTGAGGTTGACAACCTCCAACCATAATATGGAGTTAAGTGGGAAATCTATCAAGGTTCTAATAATTTAATCAAGGAATTTAATCAATTTTAGGAGAAACACTGAAAGTTCTAGTTTGAGTCATAATTAAAACTAGATATAAAGAAACTAGACTATGTGGGAAAAGGTATAAACCACCTAACTCATGGCCATGATAGAGCACTTTTATAGTATCATCTCTTAACTTGACCTAGATTGGAATAAAAAGGAATAATTAATGATTACTCGGTGTAGATCCAATGAGATGAACGACATTTGAATCAGATGTCAGAAAGAGTAATTAGATTAAAGCCTATAAGAATCCTGGAGGATCTCACCCGATAGAAGAATGAATGACCCATGGAGGAAAAATAGAAAAGAGAAGGAGGGTTTAATCATTTAATAATTAAATAAAAATGGTTATTTTCCATAAAAAAACTAGGTCTCAAGGTTTGGCCGCATGGTTAGACAAACTATACACTAATCACATGAAATTCACTATCTAAGAAGACACCTCTCATGGTTCATGAAAATGA
This sequence comes from Viscum album, assembly GCA_963277665.1. Taxonomy (NCBI): domain Eukaryota; kingdom Viridiplantae; phylum Streptophyta; class Magnoliopsida; order Santalales; family Viscaceae; genus Viscum; species Viscum album. The sequence goes on along the minus strand of OY728159.1, from coordinate 1,890,300,794 downwards.
TTTGAGATTTTTTTGAAAACCATGTATTTTTTCTCTGCTAAAATTACAGATCCCCCACATGGCATGTGACCCTTGTTGCATGGTTTCATCAAATCATGAAACCTTGGATAGTGGGATGGAATACCCCAGACTATTCACTCAAATCATGCAGTCTGGGCTGCATGGGTTCTACTAACCATGTGACCCATCTTCCTTCTCCAAAATCTCAAGATTTAAGATTAGAACAAACCTAGGACAACCTCATTTCCTCCATATCCTCACTATGAATTCACATTAGGCCAAAACCAAATAGTTAAACTGAAATTAAAAAAATCCGTACCTCATAGAAAAAACCAGGACCTTAAAATCTTCTTCTTTTAAGACAACATGTCCCTGAGTTTATCTATTATGAGTGATAAGGAATTTGAAATGAGTTTTAAAAACTGAGCATATACATCCACCTCTCTATCCTAGGTCTCATTCTATATATATAAGTGCTTCCACAAAACCTAAACTAAAGGAACTAATCTGCCTCAGAGGTATTTCGTGCTCTGATCAATGATACATATATGACGCTCCTTGAATGATGCATATACTTGAAACTCAACCTTATCTTCCTGAAGATTATGATATAGGTATGAGTGATAATAATGTAGCTAAGATACATGGAAGACATCATTAATAGATCAATACCTATGAGTTAACTACAACTGATGGGATACCAACCCAAATCTCTCCAGAATATCGAAAGGCCCAACGCATCACAACAAAATATTACCCTTTCTCAGAATTCGTCTATTCCCCAGCCTTGGTAAGATAAATAAAAATAAATTATCCCTGAACTTGAAATCTAGAGGTCACTAATGAAGATGGACATAAGTTTTCTATCTAGACTTTGTAGTAGCTGTCCACTTTTTGATTAATTGGACCCACTTCGAAGTATCCTACAAAAAACACAGTCCAAATAGCAATGCCTCTCATGCCTATAACTAGCACAAAGGTGATCAACATGACATACCATATAAATCCTCATAAGGTACCATCTGTATAGTTTCTTGATAGCTATTATTGTAGTGGAAATCAACTACGAGTATATTTCTCTCCCAAGAGCCCCCAAAATTGGGGACGCATGCTCTAAGCATGTCCTCTAGAACCCTTGTTATGTGCTCGGACTGGCCATTGGTCTAAGGGCGGTATTCCCTGGTCAAAATCACTTATGTAACCAATTAAATCTATAAGACTTGGAAAATATGAGATATAAACTGGGATTCCCTATCCAATATAGGAATATGAAAAACTTTTTGAAGACACACAATCTTATAGATATAAATTCTCACATGCTCATGTTTGTGTAGAATCTCATCCTCACCAATAGTCCAAAAAAGAGGCAAGTCCTCACCTTCCATGCTCTCCCGTATGGATAGATCCTCATAATCTAACAAATATCTCATTATCAACCTATCCAAAAGACTATAATTCACTATCACATATGATAGAAAAGTTTTCCCTTGACTATACTTCACCTCCAAGTGCATATCATAGAACAAGGCCATAAATTTGCATTCACTACTAGCCTCCTGAACTGCCTATGTCCGAGTCTTCCAGATCAGAGCATCAGTGACTACATTACCTTTATCAGGTATATAGGCTAGCTCAAAATAAAAAAATTGAATATACTCAATCCATATTCTCTAATGAAGGTTCAAGTTACTCTATGTAAAAACGTACCTAAGGATTTTGTGGTTTGTGTACAACACAAAATTATATCCCAACAATTAGATACCCTAATAACACAGGGTGTGAACCATGACTGCCAAATCAAGATCATGCATTAGGTAATATTCTCATGAGGTCTCAACTGATGAGACCCATATGCCATGAATATACCCCCCTTCATCAGGATAACTTCCAACCCAATTCTTGATGCATCACTGTAAATTGTATAACTTATTCTAGGATATGGAAAAATCAGGATTGGCACTAAAGTCAACCTACCCTTAATCCCCTGAAAATATTTTTTACATGCTTTAGACCATAAAAATTTCACCCCTTCTTGGTAAATCCTATAAGAGGTGTAGCTATATGTGATAAGTCCTGAATGAAATTCGGGTAATAACTGGATAGCCCTAAAAAACTCTATATATCAATTAAATTCTTATACTACTCCCAATAAACAACATCACTCACATTCTATAGGTCCACAAATACTCTTGTCTTTGAGATGATACGACCCAATAAGTGAAATTTATCTATTCAGAATTGACATTTTGTGAGCTTGTCATAAAACCTACTCTCTCTCAGTGTATTCAAAGTGATGTCAAGGTATTTGGGATGATCTTTTTGAGTTTGGGAATACACTAAGATTCCATCCACAAAAATAACACAAAAGAGTCAAAATATGTGTGGAAAAAATTATTCATCAAATCCATAATTTTTTTAACGTGTTTTAAATACCAAATGACATAACCAGATACTCATAAAGGCCATAAATTCTATAAAACACTGTATAGGGTGTATCTATTGGCTTGACATGTACCCGATGATAACCTTACCTCAAATCATTTTTTGAGAAAATCTAATCTCCTTAGATCTGGTCGAAGTGGCCATTGATACACGGTAAAGGATACCGATTCTTAACCATAAGCTAATTCAATTTTAGGTAATCCACACATAGCCTTAGGGCTCCATCTACCTTCTTGGTGAAAAATACTAGTGAACCCCAAAAATAAGTATTAGGTCATATAAAACCCTTTGATTCTAAGTACTCTAGTAGTCTCTTGTGCCCCTAAATCTCAATAGTGGCTATCCTATAAGAAGTAATAGATATTAGTCCAACTCCTAAAACCATCTTAATAGAGAACTCTACCTATCTCTCATGAGGTAAACCAAAAAATTCATCCAAGAAGAGATACCTAAATTCATCTAATACTAAAGGGAATTTTGCCCATCACATTCCTTGATCATCCAACTAAAGGATACCAATCTGGACTATCATGCCGCACAAACCATGGTGCTCTAGTCCAACTCTACCCTCATAGACATTCCACTAACCCTTGTGGATACACCTACCACCCTCTAGTGATGTGAAGGATACCTTCTAGAGATATCAATCAACCTGTGCATGATAAGGGACCAACCAATCCATTCTGAGTATGGCATAAAATCCCTCTATCTCTAGAACAAAGAGATTCCATAAGAAGTGATACCCACCTTTCTCAAGGGGGTATTCCCTACACTAGTGTATATTCTTTGATCAAATCCCAAACATAGTATCGAGTGTTATAATTCCATCATAAAACTGTAAATAGAGCCCAAGGATATCCACAACAGATATATATATATGAAAGAATGCAAATCACCAGTATAAAAAATGGTAGATAATAGAGTAGAAGCTATTAATATTATACCTATCACTATATATGGAACGATGCTCTACTCCTCAAGTATAGGATGTATTGAATATATATGTAATAAAACAAAACCCTAATAAATAGCTTGACTACCCTGAGCATGCCCACTCTACTGTTGAGATGCAACTGGTGTCTAGCTCCCCCGACCATGACCACCCCATCAGTAAGAATGACCAGTAGTATTCCATCTCCTCTACTGACATGGAGATGTGAATTACACTTCCAAACCTATATTCAGTGTTGACCAACTCTCACTAGATGCTAGGGGTAAGGTACTATAAAAATTATATAGATGGAAAATCCTGTGATATTCTTAATACTCGACTGGGTCTTTATCACACTAGCTCCTCATGTGTCCCCACCTTCCACACCAATGATAGATGACCGAACTACCATCACTCACACCCTTCCTGGTATTAAACTCACAAGAAGTCTCAAAACGATGCTTCCTGCTATCTATCCCTGAACCACATGGTCGAGAAGTTTAACTTCTCTATTTTGTGCTTCCAACTTCTCTCAAATTATGTTCAGTAATAAGAGCATGATTTACTATCTCAGTTATGTTAGTCAACCAAAACACATTCACCTATGATCGAATGACATGCTTGAGACCTTCCTCAAAGAGTCTCACCCTAGATAGATCATCAAAAATATAGATAGATGCAAAGCATTGAAACTCTATGAAGCAAGAAAAATACTCCATAATGGTCATCACACCCTTCTCTAGAGACATAAAATCACTGGCCTATTTAGATCTCATTGTCTCATGAAATTGGTAATCATAAAAGTTAGATTGGAAATCCCTCCAAACCATATATCTAAGCCTATTATCCTAGTTCAGAATATCCCGCCAACACATAGTGTCTCCCCAAAGAATATACAATTTGAGATTGACTCTCCACTATGGAGGAGTCTCCAAGAGCTCAAAGACCGAAAAAACAGTTTCAACATACAACTTAGTAGCCTTTGGATCACTATCCTTGTAGAAAGTGGGTGTATTATTCTGCTATAACACATGAGTCAGCTCTTCCATAGTAGTGACAAGATTCGGTGCTCCCTGAGTGGTTTTCATAAAGCACAATAAACTCCATCAGAACTATAAATCATCATCCATATCAGAAAAAATTGGAAGTTCTAAAAAGTGGAAGTACTAGAGGTACTTCTAGTGGTTCAGGGACCACCACCTTTAGATCATGATCATCGATACCCTCTAGGCACACGATTTGAAGTCATTGTGGTGGAATATCTACACAAATTCCAAACTCATGCCTTATAAAATATTCTATAACAACCAGATCATAGATATAAAATAGTAAAGGCACAAAGCTTCCTATAACCAAGACACTCCCCTCAACCTTCTCCTAAATCCAGGACTAGGTAAAAATAAAAATCATAAAGAACACTTGAAACACTGCCTACTACCCACTACTAAGGTCAGTTCTGGGTCAAGCTATTTGTTTTATAGTATGAGTCCTAACATATGGACTATCAAGTGCAATTATAAACTCTATTTAATGGAGAACTTTTCATTTCATAATTCAAAATCATTTAAATTATTATTTATATTACAATTCTCTTTAAATTATTAAATTATATAGATCACCATTTCTAATCAATATGTGCCCATACACCTTATAAATTGAAGTATGTAGTCTATTTAATCTCAAAATTAACACATTCTATCTTATAAACTAATGGTCCATGAATAAACATGCCATAATTGACTGCTTAAGGTGTCTGATATAGCCTATATAGGAAAACACTATTTAGGTTATAGAAGGAACTTTTAAGTACGAATTATGTTTCTCAATATCCTGTAAGAAACGCTAGTTGATAAAAATTATATATCACAAAGAACACATAATAAATGTCATGTAGTCAAGAAATAAATCCTAAATGGAATGTAATACTCATGGCATATGAATCCTATAAGGTTCCTAAAATGATTCATGACCCATACTTCCTTACCATATCAAGCCAATGATAAAATGAAATTCCTCAATCATAGAAATAACAACGTCACATATCATGTGCATCAACCAACAGTGGAATCAAATCAATTGTAATAGAAAAAATATAGAACAATAATGCCTCATTCCAAGGAAACTAGTAATTACCTAGAACATGGGTTAGCTACTCCCATGCACGACTTATAACCAAGTTCCAATTCATTCCTAATCTCCCATATATTGTCTCAAAATAGTAAGGTTAGAAAATAAAGTACTATGATACCACTTTACAATGTCCTGAACTGGGAGTCACTAAACAATTCCCTGTGCCAATGGGTAATATGGCCTCAAGCATACCTCCCTATAAGACAGAGGCTGGAAACTTTCAGTGAGGGTCTAAGCTGGTACAGCGGGGAGACTAAACCCTTATGATGAGAGTGTAAAATAGTGATTTAATCACATAAATTAATAGTGTAATCATATAAAATAACTCAACAATAGTAAATAATCACCCAGATAATAGGAGATATAAATAAACCCAAAGGAAATATCAATTTAACATGATGAAAATGTAATGAGTCTATACAAAAAGGTAGGAAATTCATGTAAGCATGAATACAGTACAATACATGTGTCAAAAGTACAAAAATACCAAAAATAACTATCTCTAGATAGCATCCCGAGCATATCTTGGTCCTGTGTCCCCCAGCTCTTATTCCATAATCAATCAAGCATTTTAAAGTAAGAGTTTCTCTAGTACCTACTTGTATCTATGAATTTTTTTTGAGTACCAAACGACGGCCCGAATAGGGTGTGAGATAACACTTAGTAGGCCACCATCAATGGTGTCTATAACAAGTACAATATATGCATATAAGCTGAAGAATTATGAAATATATAATAGTAATATAAATTTATATGTAGAAGTGATACTATCCATCCAACAAGGCTCACTGTAATTAATAAACCATAAACATGATCTAACTATAAAGCATGATAAAACATCCACTGCGGCCTAAGCCAAGTAATCCAGTTTCAGAACCAACAAGAAGATCCAAGGAGTAGTAATGTACAAGGCATCTAATGTAATATGGATCCATGGAGTATAAATTTCCTTGGCATCTAACATAATTCGGAATCCATGAGTTCTTCCAAACCATTCTACATTTTCCATTTAATCCATTTAATAATTTTAATACATGTAAACACATGGAAAAGGAGGAACATCCCCCTTCTAATATCTCATTTAACTCATTAAGGATCCCATTAATATGGAGAGCTCTCACACACACCCAATGAGGTGCTATATCATGGGTCAGATACATAAAAACACCACATGGGTGGTCCAGGTTGAGGTTTACAACCTATAACCACCACATAGAGCTATGTGGGAAACCTATCAAGGTTCCAATAATTTAATAAATGAATTTATTAAATTTTGGGAGAAACACTGAAAGGTCCGACATGCGACACAATGAAAAATAGCTATAAAACAACTAGAATTTTCAGAAAATGGTATAGACCACCTACCTTATGCCCATGGTAGAATACTCATCCAGTATCAGCTCCTAACTTGACCCAAATTAGAAGAAAAAGGATGAACAAAAGAATACACAGTGTGGATCCAATGAGATGAACAAATATCAAATCAGATGTTAGATAAAGGAATTGGATCAAATACTAGTATAAGAACTAAGAAGATCACTCAAGAGAAGAATGGATGGCTATTGGAGGAAAAATAAAAATCAGGAGGAGTGTTTAATAATTTAGTAATTAAGGGTAAAATGTTTATTTTACCTAAAAAAACTCGGTTGCATGATTTTTTCTGTACGGTTGGCTAAACCGTGAACTAACCATGCACCCTTCACTATCCAAGGAGATACCTCACATGATTCATGCACACAATTTTGGAAACCATGAAAAAATTAGGTGTTTTTCCTCTACTAAAATTTTTAAAGCCCAGACATGGGTGTTCTATCCTAGTTTCACGATTTCATCAAACTGTGTGTCCCTATACAGTGGGTTGGACTACCCTGCACGATTTACTCAAACCATGTGACCTGGGTGACATAGTTTCGACTAACCATGTGTCCAAACTACCACCTCCAAAATATCAGGATCCAGGCTCCGAAAAAGTCCTAAACACCCCGGTTTACTCTATAGCCTCACTAGGCATTCATATTAGGTCAACATGAAAGAGTTAAATTGAAATTCAGAAGATCTATACCTCATAGAAAAAACTAGGATCTTAGAATATGATTGTATTATTACATGATAATTGATTTACTCACCTCTATTTATATATCATGGGAAAACTTGGGTATCCAGTTCAGAAATATAGTTACACATACTTTACTAGTTTAGTATCATGATTTGGATAAATAAACCAAGTAATAACTTTATCTACAAGGAGGGTTTCCCCCATCAGTTAGGCGAGGTATGGAAATACTGAGTGTTAGGGTAGTCTGTTTGATATATAGCTTCAGTTTATATTGGTTTTATGTTTAAATTATTCTATATTTTCTCTAGGTCACCTAGGTTCCCATGATGTTTATCATGATTATTTTATTCTTATATTTTTTTCAGTGAAATTATGTTTTGAATTTATTATATACCTAATTTTATACAATGAAAGTGTTTATTTTTATAGACATCTTTAAAGTAATTTTAAAAAAAAATTCATTAACTTTAGATGTACCTTTTTATTAAAAAGTTAATAAGTTTTTCTATTTCATAAAATATTTTAATTTTAAATGTAAAGGATAGTTTTAATGAAATATAACTCGATACATGCCTTAAAATAAAATGTAAATCTTACTTTCCACTTTTATTTCAAGATAGAATGAAATGGTTTTATTTTTAATAGTTATGAATGGGGTTTCTAGAGGATACTTATTGGGAATATTTTCTCATGCCTATCATATTATTGGTCTATCCTAGTTTCGTGTGAATGTGGTCAATGATCTTTAGATTGTGGTTTTGGTATTATGGAGGTTCCAAGATATGGGTTATTATCTTGACACACATAGATAATTGGGTGGAGTCACTTTTATTTATTTTGATGTTTTACTTCATACGTATCATCCACTTTAGCATCCATTTATTTTATCTATTTGTTTATACCAATATTGGTCCTCAGTTTGGAATTCTATGATTTTGGGATTTTTTATTGGTTTTAGTTTATTATCACGTGATATGTTTAATTTTTCTTATGCCTTGTTTGGTTTTCATTTTAATTTACTATCATTTTTTTTGTATGGGTGATAATCAAATTTATGGATTTTTCATACTATAATTTCAGGTGGAAGTCCCTTATTATTATCATTTTATTATTAAAAAGTATTTCCAGTGGATTTTATGTTGATCCATGACACTAGTTTCCAACCCATGAGTATCGAAAATTCCCTTCAATCCTTATTGTGGGTCAGATCGTGTACTTGGATCATAGGTGGCTTGGGTTGGTTTTTGAAACTCTAAAAATATAAAGGTATACTAGTGAATTATCCTAAAAGTAAAATAAAAAAAGGAATAAGATATCTTGGACTTGGATTGATAGAATCACAACCCACACCCAATAATAGGATCTAATCCTTTATATAGACTCCCTTCATTCAATGAAAGAGGACGATCATCAGCCACCAACATTTGGCAACTGAAATACATTTCTATAACATATTCCCATTAGTGTATTATAATTTTTGAACATTTAAACAATTATAATATGTTTTTAATGCAACAAATTATAATATTTGATTCATAACTGATGGAAAACTATTTAGAAGGAATTAAAATAGCTATAAACCTGATATTTTATATCATAAGTTAAATCATTCAAAATGATATAAGTTTCATATGACTTTATATTCCTCTAATGATATATACAAATCATATCCCATGATATGAATCACATACATATCAAGGATTATGATATAGTTGAATCATAGAGTATAATTCATCCCTTTTAATGAATATCCATCAATCTCCCACTTTCAATAAAAAACCATTTGGAATTTATATAAAACATTAATATTATTTGTGAATCCATCCAAAATTCTTTGGATATAGTTTATCAAAAATCTATTTATTTTGGAATAAAAAATTGTCCAAAATTTAATCCTTATTATAAGTCATAACTGTGTGGCCCTATGAGACTTTGTATCATTAATAATAAACAGGAATTCCTTAATTCATAAATTTAACCAAGTGAGGCCTCTAGTAAAATATCAATGCTACTCAAGTTATAAAGAGGTATGACATGATATCAATAAAACACACATATATATCCATACGAGCTTGTATTCTAATAACCACCCTAAGTTCAATAATAATCCTCTTGATCTAAAAAACCTCCTTCATAGCATCTAATGCAATAATGTACTTTAATTATATTATTAAGTTTTCTATGAATAATTGTTTGGAACTATTCAAATAGATAACTCCACCATGTAGGAAATACATCAAACCATATTGAGATCTCATATCATCTTTTTTATATTAGAAAAAAGCATTAGTGTAACCCCTTATAATGAGAACATCCTTACTTTCAAATACCATGAACATATCCTTACTTCTTCTCAAGTACTTAAGGATATTCTTGAAAATAATCCAATAAATATCACCAGGATTATATTGGTATATACTGGTAATTCTGAAAGAATAAGTGAAATTGGGTCAAGTACATAACATGTAATATAAGATATATCCTATAGTGTACATATAAGGAGTACTATCCATCCTTTATAACTCTTTAGAATGGTGTTTAATATTCCATATATTAATTATTTTCAAAACTAGTAAAGAACTCTTCTTAGAGTTCTCCATGATAAACCATTTTATCTATTTACCTATATATGTGTTCTGACATAGTCTAAGAGAACTCTTTGATATATCTCTATATATCTCCATAACATTTAATTTCATAGAGAATAATTTTACAAACCACACATTAAAAACAAATTTAAAGTCAAGATATCATTTATGATAAGTAGTATGACATCTACACAGAATACCAGAAATGTCACAAACATATCACTAACATTCTTATATACACAAGAATAATCCATGTTATTTATGAAACCAAAATCTTTTATTTATTCATCAAACAATATTTTTTAATTCAAAGTAGCATGATTCAATCCATAAATGGACCATTTTAACTTGTAAACCATAGTAGATTCATTAGGCACTTCAAATCCTTAAAGCTGTATCATATGCATGTTCTTTACTAAATTAAAATTAAGGAAAGTGGTTTTGAAATATATTTGATATATCTCATTATCATAATGATATTATATGTTATTAAGTATCTAAATGGACTTTATCATCAAATCTGTAGAAAAGGTTTCTCCATTGTTAGTACCTTGAATTTTTTTATAACCCTTTACCATCAAGATAATTTTATAGGTAGAAACTCTACCATATATATTAATTTTATTGTGGAAAATATATTTACACCAATGGGTTTCACCCCTAAAGGTTTATACAAAAATTTCAAAACTTGGTTAATGTATATGGATTCTATCTCAAATTTCATGGAATTTGGAAATTTCTCAAAATAATAACTCTCAAATCCTATTGGTAGGTAATAGGTTCATGATATATAAACATTAATTCATCATTATTTTCTATAAGAGATCCATATATCTTAGACTCTTATGGATCATACCAGACTATAAAGGTTTTTTATAACCTAAGTCAGTTCTTCTTCCACAACTCTTTATGGAACTAGCTCAACTTCCATATTAGGAACACTTTCTATTTATTTTTATTGAACTTATTTAAGTTTAACTTTACTGTGACTAAAACCTCAATTAATATATTCATTATCAAGTAATATTTAGTTTGTTAAACAAATAGTTTGTGCTAAGTAGGATTATAGAAATAATATCCCATAGTTTCTTTAGGATATCCAACAAATAAGGATTATCTAACTTAATATTAATCTTATCAAAATACAAAAATTTTATATGTGATTAGAAACCCTAAATCTTTATAAAAAAATTGGGATGTGTCCCTATAAATTTATCACATGGTGTATTTTTTACCAATTTATATGGATTATATTTAAGTAGGAATATAGTAGTTTCTAGAGTTTATTCTCAGAATGACATAAAAATTTCACATTGAATCATCATCGATCAAACCATGTTTAAAAGGGTATTATTTCTTCTCCCAGACACACCATTCCACTATAGTGTTCAAGGAAGAGTAAGTTGTGAAATAATTTCATAATCTCTTAGACAAACAGTAAAATTATGGATAAAGTGTTCACCACCCTGATTTGATTAGAGAATCTTAATACCTTTTCCATGCAGATTATATATATTTTTTTAAAACTCTTTAAAATTTTAAAATGTTTTAAACTTTTGTCTCATTATAATTATATAAACATACATAATGAATTCATTAGTAAATGTTACAAAGTAAATATACCCACCACTTACTTGGGTACTCATTAGAACACAACCATCACCATATATAAGATCTAATAGTCCATTAACCCTTTCACCTTTTCCAATAAATTCTTATTTGGTTATTTTTACTAATTAAAAATATTAAAATATGTCAAATGATTCATAATCAAATTATTCCAAAAATCCATCTCTATAGATTATTTGAATTTGTTTCTCATTTATATGTCTAAGGAGAGAATTCCAAAGACAAGTGGTGTTAAAATTAAGCTTAAACTTATTATTTTGAATGTTATATATTGGATTTTCCAATATATAAAACATTCACAATATTACCAATGTCATAAAACATTTAATTATTATATATATATAACAACTTTTTTTCTTAAAAATGAATGAAAATTATATCTTGTCCAAAAAATATATAGAAATGAAATTTTTATCTACGATAGTAATGTAATAACATATTTCTAATTATATAACTAATCCACTTTTAGAATTATATCACATGGGATAACCAATAATACAAAAAATCTTTCTTCATTACCAATATATAGATCTACTTTACCTTTCTTAAATTCTCTATTTTTCTTGATTTTGTGTTTATCAACACAAATGTGTGATACACACCCAATATCTAACACCCATGGGTCAAATTTAAAAAAAATTATTATTATAATATTCACATCCATAGGCACATAATGTTTCTATTTAAGAATACTTCTCAACCTAAGATACCAATCTATAATTATTTTATAGGTCATATATATAAGATACATAAAAATTATAATCATAATGTATTCCATAATATAAAATAAAGACATATCTAAGGGTTCATATCATGTTTTATATATTTTCATCAAGTACTTTTTATGAAAATACTTCCAATAAAATGAAAACCCAATACATCATTAAATTTAGTGGGGTAAGAACCATACTTCCCTAATATTATGTCACTTTGTTATTTATCCATAAATTTATCTATTTAGGTAGGAAATCCTAAAAATCATATCACATATGACTTTTCATAGTCAATTGGACAACTCTTTACCCAAATCCATTATATGGAAGTACTCAACTCTATTCTTTGGGTATAATAACCCTATTAGGGTTTCTTAACCAAATGTAACCAAAAGTTAATAGTTAAATAAGGGCACATAATCCTATCACTCATATCTAGCATGAAACACATAAGATAATCCATAGAAACCTGACTTTAACATGATATATCTGGTTGGGTGATTAAGGTCTTAATTAGTGTTTTATTTAGAAGGAATATCACCCTTATTATTTAAGGGGTTTTCTTAGTTTCACCAATTTAATATATATCACATGAATATTAAATCAATAACTATTACATAACATGAAATATTTATTATCTCATATCACATTCCTTTATGTATACATGATTTTCATGATTAATTTTTGGAATATATAATGTATAACTCATTACACAACTCACAGTTTGTGTTAATTACCCAAATATAAAATCCAAGAATATTTATACATATCCAAATGCATCCCATGAACAAGGTACATGAAACCCTTTCATGTAAAGTATTATAAATATATAAAACCAATAATCTTCCCAAGAGTAGGCATGGAGTGTCAGATAGCTAGCTCCCACTTTTCTAGGAAAGGAATAGGGCTCCAAACCAATGAGCAGTCTGACCCAAAGTTCCTCTACCAATGAATATTTACACAGTAAAGAGATCAATTTCATCAATTATATAACACATAATTTGTATAAACTATATTAAATATAAAAATCAAGTCTAATAACTCCATAAAAAATTGAATGCAAGGAATATGAAGACTAAATATTAAGTTTTCATACCTAGAATGTATTTTATAGAATGAAAAATTTAAAAGAAAAAGAATTATCACATTAGTTTTAGCATACATAATATTCACATTATATAAAATTTTTATATACATGAATATTAAAAATAAATAAATAAATAAATAAAAATTCTATTTACTTTCCAAACATGATAAATTATTATAGAAATTTTATATTTTATTTAGGCATAAAAATATTCTATTTATAATGCCTAACACTTATATTTTATAAAGTATTTATAAAATATAATCATTTTTACACATTTTTTTTCATTTTTAGGCTATTTCATATTTTATAATAGATGAAATTGTTGTCTTTCATAGCCTATGATCCTATCATGGATAAAGTTGAGTGTTATCATGGTTGGCCAACTGTTTTTAATAATACACACTATATTGATTTTATGATATAACCCTTTTTTTTTGAAACCTAGATTATCAATTGTAACTTATGAAAATTATTATCATATATTATTTCTTAGTTTAAAATCATGGGTTATGATGAATTTTATGTTATAATTTATTCAGTAATATCCTATAACTTAACTAAACATAGAATCACAAATTATGTTATACTATATCATAAATACCGATAGGGTCATCCGATTAATAATGATAGACAAATCATATAATATTTTATTATATATCCTTCAACAAATTTTAAAAAACATATTATTTATAAAATCAATAAGAAAACATATTGAATCATTGATGAAGGTGGCTATGTTATCACTGATGGGTTTTATTAGAACATCTCATATTTATTGCAGCAGAACAAACCTAATGAATATTATGACATACCATTATTAAATAAACATGTTAATTAAGAACATAAAATAAATAGGTATACCTCATGTCTATAAATCTCCATATCAATAAATTATATTTTATGAATATCACATAGTTACAACCAAATTAATCTTTCCTCTATAAGTAGTACATTGACCAATAGAATACTCATATATTATAAGTGGACCCCACAAACTCCAAATGTGTGTTAACACCTTCTCCTTAAATACAAATATAGAATAGTAAAGAAGAGATATTTGGATTGGCTTGAAAGAATCAAAACCCATACCCAATAATAGGATCTAATAATTTATATAGACTCCCCTAATTCAAATAAGGAGTTCAAGCTTCGACTTCCAATGTTTATTAGCCAATATACATTACTAAGTCATATTCTTATTGGCATATTATAATTGTTGATTATTTCAACTATTGTAATATGTTTTCTATACCATAAGTGAATAAAATATTTGATTCGTCATTTATGTAAAAACATTTGGAATATTTGGTAATTGTGATTCACCTAATATATCATATCATAAGAAAAAACATGAAAAATTATATAGGAATCATATTCCTTCATGTGCCTTTAACGATATGAAAAAATAATATCCTATGATATGAATCATATGCATATCATAGACTATAATATAGATGAATTATATAATTAAATTCATCCCTTTTAGTACATAACCATAAATTATATGGTATGATATTATGGTTATATGATATATGTCATGTTTATATGGCTATGTCAATGATGTGGTAATAAGATATGGTATATGGAAATGGAAGGGATCAGAGAATCAGAATGTATATCATTGGGATGTGAGGGTGACTATATCAGTGAGGAAGTGTGTGTTATTTACATTCTTGATATATATTTTCATTCTTACTATATTATTTTACTTGTGTCCAAATTTGGCGAGTGAGCATTATAGAGGTTGAGATAATAGTTTATTGGGGATAGGAAATGAATAAGTTTTATTGTTTATTAAATAAGGATTTAATATGATTCTTCTACATTAAAAAGATATTTTTTGGGTTGGAACATACTGAGTATACTTATAAGACCAATCCTACTTCTATGTACTAATATTATATATTTTCAAGACAAATTTGGCGACCAGGTATAATTTTACTAGCGTGTGACATGGTGAACATTTGAATTTAGAGTTAATTCTATATGATTAGTTTAATTTTTTTTTATTTTTTTTTATTATTGTATGTCATTAATATATTTTTGGGAACATGATTTTTTTATATCATCATCTAGTTTTGATTGGATTTTTATAACACTTACTGGATTTTTAGGGAAATCCCTCCCATGTTGTGTGATCATACCCTAAGTGCTAGTCTCTAACCCATGTTTTATTAGAGGTGGGATTTAGGGTCACTCTTCTCCCCACTAATATACTAGGATGGGTTCTAGTGGAGGAAGGTCATGACAGAGTGATATTAGATTTTGGTTTAGAGTTTGGAGTTAGGAACATGTGATAAATTGAATTGATTTGGTTGGAAAATAATATTATTTTACCTTAGTACATGATGATGTCAAGGGAGACTGACTAAGATACATAAAGTTTCCCTATGATCTGATATAAGGACCTTAAGACTAATGAACAACCTAAAGTGAGATTATATTTTTTATTGGGTAGAGATATATGTGTGGTACATGAATCATACATGTTTTTTATTATGTTGGTATTGGGGAGATTTTGGGAAAAGTTAAAATGAATTTAATTAGAATACCTTACATGAATTTTATATTATGATCATTAAAAGTTATTTATTTTATTTGTAGAGATGGATGATAGAAGGAATCTCCATGTAGTTCTAGTTAGTGGGGTATAAGAGGACGTTCTGATTGATTATAGGCTTGTTTATCCTGAGAATGATAATTCATAGTGGAAATATTTGTAATAGTTTTAATACCAAAGTTTTTCAAAGTATGAGGAGACTGTATCTAGTTATAAGATAGTGATGTGGCTATAGTATCTTGATATTTCTTTTAGTTTGATTTGTGTGAGGAAATATCATTGGATTCCCATTCATTGATATCTTATTTAGAGGTGTGGCTCAATAGTGGTGAATTATTTATTTGGGTGATCATTAGTAATTTGAGTTGATATAAGATAATTTTCAAAGTTAGTTCTAATCTAAGTTTCTATCCTCAAAATAAAATTTTGTGTGGTGACAAAAATTTCTCACCCTTTGACAGAGGAGGTCTAGTGTGATATAGTCAAAAGTCTAGTTCATTAACCTTCTCCATTACTATAAATATTTTCTCTTTTATTTCTCTATTTTTGGTAGTTCTTGGTACTCCACTAAGAGCTTTGGTATGGTTTAATTTTTCCATATAGGGTGTAAAGATCAATATTTTCAGTGTTCGACCTTTTTTAGCAATCAACATAGAGTTTGAAATCAATTTTAGATATAAATTTAGTAGAATTTCACCATTTACATATAAAAAATAGCTGAATCCTCATGCTTTGGTAACACATAAAGGTAATAGAGATTCTATAGGAAAAAACCAACATATTACTTTACCTTAGGTGCCAAGGACTGTGTGTAGATGAGGTGGTGGACATAATCAAGTCTAGTGAGGTAGATGAGTAGGGTACAATCAATTCTATTCCTTGGAGTTTCTAGTTGTAGGAGGTCTAGATATTATTTGAGGTACTATTTATCTCTATTACACTCTGATTTATGATTTTATTGATTTAATATATTTTTACTTATTTATTGTTATTTCCTTATTTCAATACTTGATACTTACTATGGAAAGAATTTCAATTACATTGGTGTTGTCTAGTCTTGTTAGACATCAACATAATTTTTATAAGGTGTGTCAAGGGTGTGAGTTAATGATGGGGAGACATCAATAATTTGGAGAATTATTTTTACTACATATACAACCATACCATGTCATAATTGACATGGATTGGTTGCATTCTTTACGTGGTGTCATAGATTTCTATGAGAGGAGTGTTGTTTTATTCATTGTGTATGTTTAGATTGTTCATTCAATGAAGAATAGGATTATTGTATAGATAAAAAATATTTAGATCCTCTTTTTTCTTAGTTGGTAGATTTGATGTTGGGTTCCATGGAAGTACTATAGAAGGAGTTTTTGAGAGTTATGGAAGAGTTTCCAAATATTCTTTCTAATGATTTTATAACACTACCATGCAATGTGACATTGATTTTAGGATAAATATGTTACTAGGTGTGTTTTTTATTTTTATATATCCTTATTGGTTGTATCCTTTAGATTTGTGGAAGTTCTAGATTCAAATCTATGATATATTTTGGAAGGGTTTTATCCTGATTAGTGCTTTACCTTTGTTTGATCGAGTCACCTAAATTGATTTCAAACTAGGGGAACCATATAACCTTAGGAATTCCTACCCATATGTCTGAGGATTCCAAAAGGTGGTGTGGTACTATAATAGTTATGGAGAGACTATTACCTCAAATATAAGGCCCATGGGATATGCTCAAATATACCTAAAATTATGCATAACCCATTTATACAACAAACATTCCAAAAACCTATAGATAGAAATAGGGGTCCAATAGGGAATCTTTCATTCCAAAATATAAAATAAAATATTTTATATTATTAAATAAACACAATAGAGTAACAAAAAAAGATATATATATAATAGAAAACATCAAAATAATAAAAAGGCTGTCCACTTGGTCAATGAAGATGTTGTCCAACTATAAAGTGAAAATACAATGGCCTCCATTCCAAGTCCTAATAAATCCCCTACCGATTACATGGAATCACTATACCCTACTAGATATGAACCATGTGTCCCAATCTAATATTATAATTTAACCTGAAATAAAACATAAGGTTGAACCATGTACATAAAAACCCATTCTGTGTATGTATTAGGGGGTGAGTCTAATGACCCGGTAGGATTCCCCTGCTTTCCTTAACACACTTAGTGCATGTGATCTACTATATGTACATGAAATCTTGGAAGAGTGTAATTCAACGATAGGTTCAACTCATCCACCTATAAAAACAACCCATTCATGCTCATAAAAATCCATAACTGTATGTCTTCATGGATAAAAGACACATTCACCCTGATGAATCAATCGACACTACCCAACTTAGGATATGACCCACCAATCGATAAATAGTATCTACCCCAACATTACATATGACAATGAAGAATGGTGGAATGAATCATCCTTAAGTATGGAAAACCAACCTATATTATTATAAAAATATATTACATGTGTTTCAAAACTAAAGTAATAATTTTATAATAGAAAGGAATTATCATAACCAATCCCTCCGAAAGAATAATAAATGAGGTACCATGGGCTTAAGAAGAATAATTAATAGGGTACCATGACCTTGGAAAAGTTACCAATGAGGTGCAATGAACTTGTTAAAGAATAAATAATAGGGTACCAAAAACTTGTACTAAGAATAACCAACAAGGTTCCACTACCCCAGACTGATAATAACCAACAGGGTGCCATAGACCAAGACTGAGAATAACTAATATGAAAGATAAGTAATTCATCATATTCCATAACACATAAGTAAAATCACATAAGATCATAAACTCAAAATTTATTCCCTTCCCAATCTTATATCACTAGTCTTTATAGGACTTATATACCAAAATAATTATAGAGAACCACCAAATTGATCCCACATATCATGATCCCACTCCCCACATAAAGTGGAAAGCTAGTAGATCCACCAAAA
The DNA here is from genome assembly GCA_963277665.1 of Viscum album. Taxonomy (NCBI): domain Eukaryota; kingdom Viridiplantae; phylum Streptophyta; class Magnoliopsida; order Santalales; family Viscaceae; genus Viscum; species Viscum album. The sequence goes on along the minus strand of OY728159.1, from coordinate 1,890,281,674 downwards.
GTCTGGTCAGTTGCGACCAGATTTTTTGTGGATCTCAAATGCCACTGAACTCTATCAGCTCATCCACCCAATTCTTGAATTCTCTCTATAGGTATTTTATACTCAAACTTATATCTCAAAATAATCATATTATCTATTTTTAGATCCATTTTCAAACTTAAAATTTTGATCCATTTGAAAATTTAAAACTTACCCATCCTCAAATTCAATGATATATCGACCCAAACTCCTACTCTCCAATACACCAAAGAATGTGTCATTAAAAACTTCCCACCATAAATCTTCCCATAATTTAGAATCCTTATTATTCCTTTATCCATAAATTTTGACTAATATTGGAAATTAATTCATAAAATACCTATCAAGTATACTATTCACCAAAAACTAAACAACTCCATCATATAGATTCCCACTAATATTTCCATGACCACTATCACATCACTGGTGTTGTTTCAATTCACACTATCCATCAATACTATTTATAACCAAAACCAACCCATTGATATCCTCACTTGTATCCATGTTAAAAAATTATAATGGTTGACAAAAACACCTATAAATACCTAAGCACTAGAATACTAACCATAGATCCATCATTAGAATTATGAAACTACCTGTATAAATTTTAACTAATAAATGTATGTTTTATCCAAAGGTACCCCCAATGGTAATCACCTACAAAATCCTAATCAAAATAGTCCAATTGATGAAATCCTCAAATCCCATATCTAACTACAATGAACTTTTCCAAACATCCACCCAATGATCCTAAACTACATGGATATATTTAGGAAAAAACAACATGAAAGTTATAACACACAATTCAAAACACTTGGTTCATTCTTGGTCAAAACCAAAAAATCAAGTGTAATAAGCTACATTGGTACAGATTAGCTATTTTTTAAAACTATATAAAATCAATTTCTACACACAAAAACCCATGAGTGTTTTTACAACACCCATTATAATCCAAGGTTTTTTTTATCAAAACTAAAAAAACCTAAAACCTTTATCTTAGCCTCCGATATTTTCTCTAAAATATGGATTCATTTCAAAATATACCATTAAATTAAATTTAAAAAATAATTTTTCTCATGAATCAAAAATTACTAACCATTTAAAAATCACTAGCTCCATTAAGGCCTTTGGGCCACCCAAGGCCTTTAATCTAGTAAGGCTTTCAGGCCACCTCAAGGCCTTTGAGCCACCTCAAGGCCTTCGAGCCACCTGAAATTGTGCTTAAATGATTAGACAGATTCTACAAGGAGAAGACTTCAGATGAGGATTCAGAGCATGCGCATTTACTAGACCAGAAGCTAGAAAATTTGTCTAAAAGAGATGGTATGACATTGCCATCAGGACCAGCCTGTGCTTGCATGGGAAGCCTAGCCGAACAAGCCATGTGAAGGTGGAGAGCTGAATTCCCGATGAAGAAGTTGGGGAGGAGCAATTCCAATTATAGTCTATATAGTTTCTAAGACCTATGGGTCATGTAATCTCTGAGCCTACGGACCTTGTAAGGGTTCCCCCTCATCCCTTGAAAGGGGGGTTATCAAAAATCAATAAAAAGAAGGCCTTTGGGCCCTTCAGGTAAACTATAAGTGCATTTATAATTCCATAAGAATGTAAATTTCATATTTCAAGAAAAATGAAATTGGATCCTCATTAATCTGTATGACTCATTTTTTGTCCTATCCCTCCCAAATATTTATTTTTAGTCCAACACCTTAATAATACCTACAGTTCTTAGACCTAAAACAGGGTTCCCCTTGGTAACTATTGACATAAAAAAATATATGTTGCAAATATTATTATGGAATGTGTGATGAAATACTAAATCAGATAAAATAAATCAATATTATATGGAAAAGTATCTTTATGAATGATGAATAAACAAGTGGTATCTCCATGTTCCACTTGATTTCTAACTCATTGAGATATGAATATTCATAAAAAACATTTCCAAGTTTGGTTTCATTGCATTGAGGAACTTCTATCATGAGTAGGCAATGAATTCTATATATTATAGATGAAAATGTTATTAAAACCTAAAAAACCATTTTTAAGGGTCTTATAGATATCTTTTTTACCTTTTAAAACACTTTTAATGGGAAAACTCAATAGCCATGGGCATAGTTCTCTTTGCAGAAATTGTTTTGAGAACCCGTGGATCTAAAAATGATTCTTTAATCAAAAGTTTTTTCCATTTTAAGTTCATATTATTTTATCATAAATGAATGTTGGTGATTATGAATAAATTAAGAAGCTGTAAAATAATTAATAGTGTAGAACATCATTTATGGTCCTAAGTGATGATTCATGTATATTCACAAAAGAACTAATTGGATAAAAAGTTTTTTTACTCTGAATTTTTTCATTCTATATGTTATATTGAATCTTATGTAGTCATGGAAACCTATGAAGCTTCTCAAATTCTTTATTTATATGTTAATACTTTGCAGACCAACTATCATTTTCAAATAGAAGGAAGTACTCTTAAATAGTTGTAATGGTTTTATATGGTCAGAAATCCTAAAGTGGGAAATTATGTGAATTTTATTATAAATAGACCCACCAAATATGAATTTCAAAAGGGGGGGTGATAATATATAGAGCATAGAGTCTAAAAAATTGATTCATTTTTGAAAAAATAATTTGTGAGAAGTTAATTTGAGAAGAATTCACTCAAATAGACTTAAAATATATGTCTGAAGAGTGAGAAAATCTCCACATAAAAAGAATCACAGTAATATATCCTATACATAAAAACTTTATGGTCTGGTCCACATAATACCTTTATGAAGGTCTCTATCTCTTACATGTAAAATTTTTATTAAGGGCTTCCCACTGTATAAACCTTATACAGTGGAAAAACTTAAGCCTCCATACCCCTTGGAGGGCCCCATATATTCACATAAACCAAATCTTATATAAAATTTATGCGTATTAAAGTAATTTTTTTTCTGTTTTAAATAGTCTATTTTTTTTCATAATATTTGAACTTGGTTACCACTTTTTAAAAAATATACCTTATATGGGCGTCTAATCCTTCTTCTATAAAAACTTTACTTTTTCATAAACCAAATATTTGTAAAATGATAGAATCTTATAGCATATATTCTCTTCTTTGTGAAATCCAAACTCCATTTAATATTTAATGTGATCAAATCACTTTTGTGAAATATTTATCATATATTTAGATCATGTGTAATCCCCAGACAAACCTTATATGAGTTGAGATCCACCTATTAGACTCTAAAAAACATGATATAAGATAATCCCATTTGTTTCTTAAATAACTTTAGTCAATATTATCCTCTTAGTTTCCTCAAATAACTTGAGTCTATATACTCTTCTTGGTTTCCTAAAATACCCTGATTCAAGACACTCTTCTTGGTTTCCTAAAACACCTTGTGTCAAGATACTCCCCTAGCTTCCTCAAATACCATGATTCAATATATATCTCTTAGTTTCCTAAAATACCTTGAGTTGAGATACTCCTATTAGATACCTAAAATTCCATGAGTTGAGATAAATTTTGGGTTGATTAAACTACTTAAGTCAAGATGCTTCTCTTGGTTTCAAAAAATACCTTGAGATGATATTATACTCTTGATTCTAAAAATTTTCTTGAGTTGAGAATTTATTATTGTTCTAAAAATACCTTCAACTAACTCATATGTAAAATCAAAAATAGAAAGAGATACATTAGATTAAGTCCCACACCATACCATTTCTAGCTACCTTTCACCTTGTATTTAACTTGACACGACTTTAAACCTATTTGAAGAAGTCATGGATTCACAACCTTTAAAAAAATCACTATAGTTCTTATCACATGATCTAAAAAGGTATGATGTTCCTCATTAAATTTAACCAAACTATATGGATTTTATTATATTTATAGGGATACCTAGGAATATACTTTTATGGGCCTGATCCTAAATCCAAAACACCTCCCACTTTATTTCACATGAATCCAATGCCTTCTTAGATGGAGATATATTCTAGAGTGCCTTCCTATATGTCTTTATACTATAAAGTAACAAAATATTTGGAATAAATGAGAGATGGTATACTCCCTATGTGTTGTTTCCTCTTATATGCATGTTGATGGCCAATTAATCTCTCTAAAGATTTAATAGTATTTTAATTAGGATGCATTTCACATAAATGACTTAAATATATAAGAGAGTCTTAAATTGACAACATGTTCCCTCACAGGATGATTTGAACTCCCATACTCTCAATTGATAAAAAAGTTGTCAATTCCACCTAACGACTCTTAACTTTAGAAAGTAATAATTTAATGTGGGACCTGAAATAGCCAAAATTTTCTCATGATAAATAGAACATTAGAAACAATAACTGTGGTTTCAACTGAATCCATGCTAGTGAGGCATGCTCAAATTATACCTCCCAAGTTCTAAAATCCTTTCCCCATGTATAAAAATTTTTGTACCATCCAAAAACATTCTTTGATACCAAATTATAATATCCTGACATGGTTCACTCAAATGATACCCATACTAGGGGGTTCTACAGAACCTTAAACACACCTCCACATATTCTAGAGGCTACCTACTAGTGGAGAGGGCCAATAATTGTCATGTGGAGAGTATTTACTTAAATAAAAGGATTAAGTATCATGAATGAATTGACTAAAATTTTAAAATAATCCTTCCATATAATTTATAAAAATGATAAAATTGTGATATTCTATTCATGGATCACTCTTGGTTTTAAATTAATTTATATTGGATGATTTATGATGAGTTTAAAATAGTTCATAGATTGGTTATTTTTCAGAGACGGGTAGGTAGGGATTGCTTCTGTTTTATAATTTTATATTTCACTAGGTACATGGTGTTGGGAATTAGGTATATGGTTATATTTATAAGGTCCTTAAAGCCCTTGGAGACCCAACAACTAGTTGTTGGGGGTTGATTTGGTGTGTAGTGGAGAATCAAGTACTCAATCAAAGAAGGTCAGGTACCTAGTGGTCTGCTCACTTGTTTTTAGAGTATTTTTCATAATTTTACCCCCTTAAACCCTCCTCTATTATTCCTCTAACCCAGTACGAAAAAATCCTCTTCTTTTCTCCCTTATTGTATTCTAAAAGCTCATCCACCCAAGATTCTTATCGTAATTGAACCTCATTAGTTTCTTCCTTTATCTTTGGGTAAGATTAACCCCATGATAAGTTATATCATCATTTTCTATCATTTTTTTCCTTATTATCTCATGCGAAATCCATAATTTTAGGGGTTTTGTTAGTTTTTTATATAGTGACTAATTGGGATTAAATATGGAGATGTTGTTTAGTGAATTTTATCATAATGTATTTAGGTAAATTTCTCCTACCATGTCATGAAATTTATATGGGATTACATGACCTATTATGCATATAAGTGTATGTCTTTTCCAACATTACTTTTAAATGAGGTGGGAAATTGTCCAGTTAGGTTCCAATTAATAGGATTGGCCCTATGAATGGGTCTTTTGAGTGTTCTATCTTGAGTGTGACTTGGCTATAATTATTTTTTCATATTATTGATGGGCCATATTATATGTTTGATTAAGAATAAAATGATTTTACTAAGACTATTATTGGTATAATTAGATATATGAATTTGATTTTGGATATGTGTGGTGACCTACTTCAATCAAGAAGGGGCTATGTCTTGAGATTGTAAGTTCATGCAGTTGAGATTACTTGTGTTAAGGGTGTGTCCAATCAAAAAAATCCTTATGGACATGTGATGAGATTATGAATGTTAGTGTGATTGGATAAATTAAGAGTGGGTTATGTATCATTATAAGTGATCCATATTGGGTATATTCCAAGTTGAGATAGATTTGGTCATGAAACTTTACTTTGATAAGGGTGTTAGTTCAAATCATGTTATTTGATGGCTATATTATACCCACTCCGGTGTAACTTCTTTTTTTTATGGGTTTATATGAGACATAACCATAGGACCTTAGCTTGATGAGGGTGTTATATTAACTCATATTAGAGGTTGGATATGTTTTTATATCCTTACTATCAGTTTCTATATTGATAGTTGTGTATGAGACATAACAATGGGACCTTACCCTATGTTATATTATGATTTGGATTATACAAGAGCTTGGATCTATTAAACCCTACTCATGTATGTTTCCTATATTTTCAGTGATAGTTCTATTGATATGTAATAACCCCTTACTACTATGGATATCAGAAAGTATGATTGGTGTTTTTATGGCTTGGTTAACATATAATGATATGTAATGAGTGTATGATTGTTTGTTGGTTATTTATTCATGCCAATTCATATACTTACATCAATTACTGTACTTATTCTAAGTACTTATTAGTGATTTATACTAGGTTTAATACTCACATCCTTCATGGAAATCTTGGTGTGTGTGTGTGTATACATTGTTTTTAGGGATATAAGTAAGGGGAAGGCCCCTAAGTCAGGTGCTTGAGCAGGAGGTCATGGTTATGGATAGAGGAGATCCAATACATATATTGGGGTTATTTTTTAGTATAATCTCTATATTCAGTTTTTTATTTTATTTATAGTATTTATTGATCTACCATATATGGGGTCATCTTTTAACTGTTGATATATGATAAAAATGGGTTTATTTTGTTATTACGTGTGATATGGATTATATAATTTTCATATAATAATGATTATATACCAACTTTTATTTTATTATTACTATTTAAACTCTTATTTATCTTTGAATGACTTGATACTAAGGTCATAGTCTCCCTAATGTTTTTAATTGGACCTATCCACTAGAATTAATCCTATTATGTATAGGAAGGGGTGTATGAGTCCATGTAGCACTCCATCTTAGACTTGGTGAACTGAGCCTGAATATTAAAAAATGGTATCAAATCCCTTATTTCTAAATTTTTCTAATTGGATATTGGTAGAATAGGGATAATATGGATGGAATTTGGGTTTGAAAATATTATAATGTTTGGTCAACACTTATATAATAGATTCTTGAGTTTCTAGGGAAATATGGTTGATGTTATTTGGTTTTATTTTAATGATGCATCCTAATTAACTCTACAGTAACTTGATAATCGTGTTAATAGACCTCAAGAATGAATCACCTTATGAAAAAGGCTATCAAATAGTAGTGAGGGTCCAAGGTGGTATTATGGGGAGACTATAACCTCATATCAGAGTGATAAATAAGAGTGGAAATAATGAAAATCACATAAATCTAGCTAAATAAGAGAGAAAACATCACCAAAAGTGCTGATAACAACATACACATCCCATAATATAATGAAATGAGTGTTTTATAGATCATATAATTCATATATACAACATCAGGATCCACCATGGGAGGATCATATATAACTTGGTCTAAAAAGAATCAAAATATAAAAAAATGGGTAAAAAATAAAAATATGGTATTGATTTTTAACTCAATCCCATCTCTCATGCTACATTCCAGATAAAATTTCAACTATTGGTCATAGAATTCTTTCCTTTATACTTTCCTATAACCATGAATTTCACTCAGGTACCTAAGGTGCCATAAAAAGGGAGCGAGTACAACTCATTTGTCCAAAAAAATGATGTCTATAAACATATCTAGTTTAAAATAGTGGATATGAAAAAGTGAATAAATAAATAAAAGAAACATAATAAATAACCATTTTAAATCCTTAGGTTCTAAGGTGACACCTGGGGATGAAAATACCTACAATAGCAAGTGACATTTGTCTATGAATAGAGTATAATCATCTAAAACTTGGGGGCATACACACACCCCACTAGGAAACAAGAACACATCATCTAAAACCCATGGGTAGGCATTACCTTATGGGAAACAAGAAGATTTCATCTATAACTGAGGGGAAGAAAATCCATTCTAGAAAATAAGAACACATTATATAAAACCCAAGGGTAAGAATTTCATTCCAAGAAACAAGAATATATGATCTAGAACTTAGGGGCATACATTATTTATTAGGAAAAAAGAACACATGATCTAGAACTTGGGATAAGAAACTTACCTCTAGGAAACAATAATATATCATATCAATATTAATTGTTTTCCATTTCATTTTATCCAATATTTACCAAAATGTTAGTTTTTTAAATTTTTATATTAACCACATTCATTATTCAACCCTTCACATATAAAAAATATACTATTAACACATTTACGATAGAGCCCCCACCTTTACCCCAATTTTATTTTAGTCTCAGTCACCCTTTAGACCACATTTTAAATTACCTTCCATTATAAATCTAATAACACCACAATTATTGTCTGATTATTGGGTCTTACCATTCCTTTATAGACATCATGACCAAAATCATAAATACTCACAAAAAAAGAATCAAATATAAATTTAATTATGTTTACATCAAACTCATAGTAGATCGATGTGATCACACACCCTATGCACTATAAAATAAGAAAGACCTCAGTTATGGTTCAAGGAACACCTACCATAGACTAATATAAGTCTACATGTCAAGTACTAGCCATATATTCAATCTAAAATGGTGGTAATTGAAGAAGAAAATAAAAACCCTAAAATATGAAATAATATTCATAACCATCATAAGACTGGTAGACATTAAAAGATACTAAAAAATGTTGAATATAGAGGGATAAAAATAAATCTAGATCTCCATTAGGATGAATGGAACTATATTCTACCAAGAAACGAGAGGGATCCACTCAAAATGATAAAGGGAGAGGGAGAGAGCCACGATAGGAAGGTTGCTGGTCGAATGGGAGAAATAAAGGAGGGGGTTTATGGATTATAATTCACCAGGAGATTTTACAAAATTCAAACTTTTTAAGTGATTGGGAAGACTACATGGTTTGGATACGCAATTTAGAAAACTATGCACCAATTGTCTGGCTCCCACTATCAAGAGAACTAGAACCTCACAAAATTGGACCACATAGTTTGGTAAACCATGTTCCAACTTTGTGTCTATGTTTGTAATTTATTTTGGGTTTCCTATTATTTTCCTAGATTCCTAGAATTTTTATAAGGACCATGTAACAACTGTGAAAACAACACCATGAGACCCTCTCCCGCCACATAGTTTGGGTGCATAGTTAGTGATAATTGTGTGCTAATCTTGTTCCAAGGCTAAAATAATTGTTTATATAATTATAGATCTCTATCCCCCTTAAACACCCATAGGGTAATCCATAATCCCCTATAACACTTAAAAACATCCATAAATATGATAAAATGAGAAAATGGGCACAAATTAAATTGATTCATACCTTAATAAGGTTTAGGGTTTTATAACCTCCCCACTATATAATAGGATTTTTTCAAGATTCACTCTCGAAAATCACTGTGACTCATCAAAAAATAACATTGGACACCAAGACTAAATATTAAACTCATACTCCCATGAACCATCCTTGATATGATTGTGTTCTTAATACACTAAAATCAAATGTAAAGTCCCATGTTTTTGGACTGGCTTAAAATATGAAAGTTTTTGAACTTTTTTGTTTACTGCATGGTTCTGTTTTAAAACCATAATTCAAAAATTAGTTTCACGAGTTGGGTTCTTTTAAAGTGTTGATAATGGGATTAGGTGAAGGATTGAGGAGTTTCTCAGATGAAAGGATGGGTTTTGGGAGAACTAGATGAGGAAGTGAAATTCAAACGAGTTGCACATGGTTAGTAAAAACTGTATGGGTCAGTCGTGCATAATAAAGAAGGTGCCCAGTAGTGGATGCACGGTCTACGCATAGTCTATCAGACCGTGAAACTCAAACCACACAGTCTACCCAATTTTTAGTTTTAGGTTAAATTAAATTAATTAAATTCATGGTTGAAATGAATTTAATTAAATGATTTATTGGGGGATATCAAAGAGGGGAAATATAAAATGGTAAAATTTAAATGACTAGTAAATGAGGAGTTGAGGTTTCATTTAATTAAATTAAAGGAAAAGAGTAATATACTTAATTAATGCAAAATAAAGGTTTTATTTAAATAAATTCAAGGTTAAGAAGAATTTAATTAGTCATTGTGAAATGGGGGATAATTATTTAATTAAATTGAGTTTGATGAATTTAATTAAATGAGGTGATATGGAGAATTTTATTTAATTAAATTATGTTAAATAGAATTTAATTAAATGATGTGAAGTGGGGGTTTTATTTAATTAAAATTATTGAGAAGAATTTAATTAAATGATGTTTAAATGTGGAGTTTTGGGTTTTATCAAAGAATCATTTTATTAAATTATAATAATACAAATGTTTATTATTATGGCATTTTTATTTAATTAAATTGAGGTTAAGGAATTAAATTAAATGAGGTGATATGGAGAATTTTATTTAATTCAATTTAGTTAAAGGGAAATTAATTAAATGATATGAACTGGGGGTTTTTATATAATTAAATTCAATGTTAAGAAAAATTTAATTAATTGATGCAAAAAGGGGTTTTAATTTAATTAAATTAAATTTTGAGAGAATTTAAGTAAATAATATGAGTTGGAGTATTCATTTATTTAAATTTGGCTGAGGAGAATTTAATTAAATAATGTGTAATTTAGAGTTTTGAGTTTATCAAAGGGGTATAATATTAATGGGTAATAATAATAATATGATAGTTATTATTATTATTATTATTATATTAATTATTATATTTTAAATTAAAAATTTAATTTATTTAAGGGAGAAAAAAAGAGGGAGGAACTCTTATCCCTCCTCCTACAGGGGGTGTGACATACCCATGGTGGAGCACCCATGGGTGCTGCACCCCCTCCTCTCTAGCACCCTCTTCACACGACTCTCTCCTCTTGACGTCTTCATGAAAGTTTTCTATCTTGTCAAGGTAAGTCCTTCTCCGCATGTTTCATTCTTTTCATTGGCCGTCTCATCTCTCCTTCAACTGGGTTCCATTGGGATGAAACCTTAGGTTAATTGTTAACCCATATTTCTTATTTCTTCTGATCCTAAGTGGTGTGGAAGATGTCTCGAGACTTGTTGGGTTGTATTTCGATAACCACCACTAAAAGTGTGGCGGTTCAGATTGAATTGGTTCACCGCCATAATTTTCAGGTAAGTCTATAAACCCAATAATTGGTTTCACACCATTTAAATTAGATACTTATGGTTTATTTGAGTTTTGGTGAATTAATTAGAGGTGCATTGGTCCTCACCGCACTAATTTTGGGTTCCAGTTATTGTTGTAGGGTGATGCAACCAATTCCTAGTACACGTGCTCAATATTGAAGAAGTGCATGTGCGTGAGTACATTGTGGTTTGAGTTAGAAAGAATTGGTCCAACCAATTCTTTGAGGTAGGGTCCTCAATGTTGATTTTATTTGAAAAAATGAAGTTTTTGTTAATCTACTACTTTTGATAAAGTTGATTGCAATATTGGGGTAAATTGCTTATTGGTATAAAATGTTTTTTAGATTAAAAAATCACATTTTTTTTAATAAAACCACACAAATGGAGGTGAACTTCCTTCAATCTAAAAACATAATTTTTATATTGATATGTTCGTTTAGCTTGATGATATGTGTTTTCCAATTTCCGCCCATACATGTTGACACACTTGGGTTAAGTGGTAATTATGTGTATTAGGCAGGATCTGTTGTGATAATTAATTGTGAATTAATTAATTTCTTTGAGACGATAATTAATCAGAAGATTAATTATGAGATATTAAATCGGTTAAGATGAGATAATTAATTATGAATTAATTATGTGCTTTGAGATAATAATTATTGAGAATTAATTATGAGTTATTAAATTGGTTAATATGAGATAATTAATTATGTGCTTTGAGATAATAATTATTAGGGGGTAAATTATGAGATAATAAATTGTTTATATTGAGATAATTAATTATGAATTAATTATGTTCTTTGAGATGATAATTAATCGAAAGATTATTTATGAGATATTAAATTAGTTAAGTTGAGATAAATAATTTTGAATTAATTATGTTCTTTGAGATGATAATTAATTAGAAGATTAATTATGATATATTTAATTGGTTAATTTGAGATAATTAATTATGAATTAATTATGTGTTATGAGGTTGTAATATAGAAAATTAATCGGGGGATTAATATTGAGATTTTTATTTTGGGCTAAGCTGAGATAATTAATTTGTGAATTAATTATGTGATATTGGGATGGTTGCCTTAAGATAATTATTTTGTGAATTAATTATATAATATTCAGATGGTTTCCTTTTGATTAGTTAATTGTTAAATTAACTAGAGAAATTAATGAGATCAAATAATGGTTAAATTGATAAATGTTATAGTAATTATTAATTAATTGTTGAGTTAACTAATTGAATTGTTGTGTTTAACTATTTATTGAGTTTGTAGTGAATGTGATATTTTTAATTAGTTATTGAATTAATTAATGGACTCAATTAATTAATTTTATGAATTAATTAATGGAAAAGATCTTGGGGTTCTAGAAATGACATTACACACCCATGATATACATATATGTATGATTGATAAATGGGTTGTGAGATAGGGACTAATGCTCCAAATACTCATGGGGTGCTAGACATGGCGTTCTATACCCATCATGCATTCAAATTTTTTTATGCGACATGGATTGATCCTACAAATACCCATGGGTTGTGAGACAAAGACTGATGCTCTAAATATTCACGAGGGTGCAAGACATGATGTTCTACAACCATTAATTGACATTGGACTGTGGGTCCAATTGGTCATACAAGAATTAAATTAAATGGTTAAGGAAAGCCGATGTGATGTAATGATTTGTGAATTGAATATGAGAAATGGTTCAGACTATGGAATGATTGAGACAAGTATTGGGATACTAGTGTCTAGGGGAACCCAGGGATTTATGCGGTTAAATAAAGAATATCAAATAATTTGTTAAAAAGTTTATTTATGAATTATATATATAGTTCCTATTTAGATTCTTATTTTTAGCTATGAGCCGAAGTAGGTATCTCCATCAGGTTTCCCTTAAAAACCCAGATGGGTTGTAGTTTATTTATTTAATTATATTCTTACTTAGTCATTACTGCACACTGTTTATTTATATTGCCTTATCTAGAATAAGATAAACACCAGTGGTCCCAACCTACTAAGATTTATATCTCACACCCTATTCAGGCTACCATTACACTGGGGTACCTGAGTAGACTTTCTTGTTGCAGGACTGTGGACTCTTTCTTGTGGTCATTTACTTGTACTTGGGAGTTATAAGTAATGGAACGAACATGAACTTGGGATGCTTGTGGAGATCACCCTTGAATCTTTGAGTCTTTTATTTATTTATGTATTTAAATGTAAAGAATGTTGTTTTGTTTACCACTTTCAGATATGTATTGCCATGACATGAATGCACTGTATAAACTGGAATTGACCTATTTTCTTTATACAACTTATTATTGCTTATATCTGATTCCATTGTTATCTGAGTTTATTATCTATTTTTTCCATGCACTCTGAATATGAGGGTATAGTATCCCCACTTACTATCCATAGACCCTCTCTACTAGTCGGCAACCTCTGGTGTATGAGGAGACTCACCTGAGGTCATGTGGTGACGTGTTCAGCTACCAGTTTGAGGGTAAGCCAGGTCGGGATGTTCCACCAGAGGAAACATCTTTTCATGTAATTTATTCTCACTATAATTCACTATCTAAACATAAATATCATTGATGGATGCATTAAACTCAAGATTTATGTCATTGAAATCAATCATATGAGATAGATAAGGATAACACATTTAATGTTTTGATATGTGGAATACTTCATTTATTGAACCAAACACTGAGGGAGAGACAATTAGTAAATCACTATACAAAACCTCTCCACTATCCTGAATACTCCCACATACCTGGGTACCTCCTTTACCTACTTTCAAATATTGATATTTCATAACCCTGAAGACACCTATACAAATATCTAGTCACCCACCTCAAACAAGATAGGATGACACCACCGGTTGGAAACAAACATATTATTTATATGACCGATCACCAACCACTTCCCAATCAAATGTATATTCTACAAGGTGTCTAGCATGAGACTCAACCAAATAATTGCTAACTCTCTAGCCTCTACCAACATAAGGCTGAATGATAAGACCTAACATATATGGATTAAAACTGATATATATGTATCAAATACTGATATATATTATTGTATGATAAATCCCCTAAAGCTAAGTGGTTATCCTAGGAACCACCAAGGTCCATGAAAAATTATCTCATAATGTTCTTTAAGATCTAAGTAGTACACTTGGACTATCCATTTGGTTGATAGGAAGTGATTATATGCAACTGCATACCAAGTGCCTTTTTCAATACCCACTAGAAGCATGATATAAATTAGGATTCACTATTTGAAAAAATTACCCATGGTACTTCATGTAACCACACTATATCCTGAACATAGATATTACTGATCTCATCAACTTAAAATGTCTCTCAGACTGGTAGGAGGTAATTTACTTTACTCAATTGATCTATGATCAACTATATGTCACTATCTCAAAGTGTTATTAGTATCTCTGTTATAAAATCCATGACCATGTTATCCCACTTATACTTGATAATGGACAATGGTTTCAGAAGACTAGTGGGTCACTGGTGTATGTCCTTCACATATTGTCAGGTGGAACATCATGTAAAAAATCCCACATTGTATCTCTTCATACTAGGACACCAGTACTGTATATGTATGTAATGATTCATCTTAGTCAATCCCTAATTTATAGACCAATTTGAGGTGTGTGAGTCCCTCATCATCTCCTTACACATGCCTGTAGAGACCATGGAACGACCTTGGACATAAAGAGCCTCATCTGCATCAAGAGACTAGTCTGGAAGTAGCTCACCTCCATATATATAGTTTCTCATAACAAGAAAATCTGAATCTGATAGATAGTTCCTCTTCCCCCTACTAAATAGTGGAGATATGATAGATAATGATGTAAGGGTTTCACATCTTTGATACTCCTGAATATTAAGATAAATCTTAGCAAAGAGGCCCATCATCTACCAATAAATACTAGACTTCTGGACAACTCGAGTCTAATTATTCTTTCTTAGTTTATATATAACTACATTATCCTTTCTAGGGGTGTATTCTATCACAAAATTAAAAGATTTTAAATAATCATCCCACCTTTATTGTCTAAGGTTCATGTCCCACTATGATAAAAGGTATCTAAATCTCTTATGATCAGTATACACTATAAACCTATTACCTAATAAGTAATTAAACCAACATATAAAATAATGTACCACTACCACTAGCTCCATTAAATGTATGAGGTTGTTCCACTCATGAATCCTAAACTTCTAGGATTGATAAGAGACCACATGACCATCTTGCATAAAGTATAATTCCAACCCAACTCCTAATACATCAAATTATAGTGTATACTCCATACTTAGATCTAGTAGGTTTAGGATCGACACTGTAGTTAATATACCCTTCAATTCCTGAAAATATATCTCATAAGTGTCAGAAAAATAAAATTCCCCACACTCTGGGTTAGACCTATCATCAATGCTTCCAATCAAGTGAAGTTCTAGATAAATCTCTAATAATAACTTTCCAAACCCAAAAAGTTGTGTATCTTAAAAAAATTTCAGGTATCTCACAAGAAACCACCACTTTACGATTATTGATATCTATATATACACCACCCTCAAGTATGACATGACCTAAGAAGTTTACATGGTCAATCCAAAATTAGAACTTTAAGAACTTAATATATAACTAATGCTCCCAAAGTATACCCAAAATGATCTCTAAATTTCATGTGTTCTCCTACATCAACTTGGATTACATGATAATATCATAAAAAAATAACCACAAAGTGTACATTTATGGGTGTAAAAACTAAATCATCTGGGATGTAAATACTATCGATGTGTTCATCTGGTCGAACAAAATTACTAGATACTCATATAGACAATAACTTCTCTTAAATGTAGTGGAAGGTATGTCTGATGGTATCAACCTCTATCGGTGATAACCCAATATTAAATAAATCTTATATAACACTTTCCCCCCTCTAATATGATAAAAAATCACCGATACATGGAAGTGGATATCGATTCTTGACGATCACTTGGTTCAAATTATGATTTTCAACACATATACTCAAATATTTAGATACCTTATTTATGAATATGAATAGAACAAACCAAGGAGATTTAATTATTTTTATGAAACCCTTGGCCTCTAATTCCTCCAATTAATCCTTTAATTATCAAAGCTTCACAAGACCCATCCGATAAGGTGGAATGGAAGTAATACATGCACTTGACATGAGATTGATAGTGAAATAAAACTATCTTAGGTGGAAATAATGATAAATAAATAAGAAAAATATCCCAAAAATTAATCAATAAAATGAGGAAAAATTACCTTATATATCCCCCCATTATCCAATACAAGACTAGAAACCTAATCTATAATCCCACTCAGTTGCTGATGGCCGATTCCTATATGACCTACCTATAAGTCCTATTCTACAACATGGGCATAAATACCACCCCTGATATATATAAATGATACTAATCAATGATATATGTTGATATGGTATTAATACAATACTAATCAATCCATCCTAAGATCAAGTCAAAATCAGTCATTTCTAGCACAAAGATATCCTAAAGGAATCTGTAACTGCCAACCAAAAGGGAGTATTCCCTACATCAACGAATTCCATCATATCTCACCCCTAATGGTGTGTAAATTTAAATTACTCCACATAAATTCTATATTTATAAACTCAATACATCTATGAAATGAGATTATATGGAAGAGTATGATTCTATTATATCAAAAAATTACACATAATGAAGTAGAACCCACTAAAATCATACCTCATACCGTAAATAGTCTAACATCCTAGTCAGTAGAAGCAGGATGAATGGAATGAAATAAGAATATTCCTAAACCCTAAGCTCCTATCTGTGTCCTCTATGAAGAACCACTCTACTAACATTGCAACCCCTAACCCTAGGCACCACCTCCTCCACCCCAACCTAAAAGAATGATTGAACTCCAAATTCCATCCTGTCGTTTCATTCTTAATCTATCCCCATATACCTATCCCAATCCTTTATCACTAGAATAATACTCTATGGTACTATATAACCACTATAGGGTTTCCATCCTCTCATATTCTGAACACTCAAAAGGTTTTTGGTTGCACTAGGTATGAATATGAGCATGCCTACTTCATTGATAACATTGAATGGAACTGCTTCCTTGAAGAGAAATATATGATTCATCTACTTGGTTACTCTTCCCTCTACTATGTTTTTATGAATCATAAAATGATACTTCCTAATACCCAATTACCTAATACCTATCCTCCTAGAAAAATTCACCTTCTCTAAGACTCTACCTTCACCCAGGTTCCCCTTAGTAATAAGGATATAGTTAACAACCTTTTAAAATAATGGAATGTGAAAGTAATTCACCTGAATCTAAATCTCTTACCTCAACCAATATTCAAAACATCACACTATATCCACCTCATCCCCTTTTATTATAGGGGAAAAAATTATAGGTACATGAAGCAATCATCATAATCTATCATTTTCACACCTCCCTTCATGATGTTAACGAACTCCCTAGCCCTGTCTACTCTTATGTTCTCTAGAAAGAAATAATTGAGGAATCTAGTCCAGAAGTCATTCCAAGAGAAACCCACATATTGGTCTTCTTAGACCAAATCATCCCACTAGTGTTTTTCAGCTGCATAGAATGTGGACTACTAGCTGTATCCTCCTCTTAGGGGGTGTCTCTAGATGGTCAAAGATTATCTAAATAAACTCTATCCAGAACTCAACTTCCTAGGCACCACCCTCCCTAGTGAAAAATGGTCATTGTTTTATTAAAAACACATCAGTTAGATAAAGAATCATTGGTGTATCTCAAGGACCCTATCTATCAATAAATTATACAACTCGTAAGAATCTCTTACAGAGTTCATCATCTATTTCATGAACCAACACTACAAGAGGATTTGGACGAACCATCAATGGGGTGTGCTTATCATCACCTTCCTAGAACTATACTAGAGGCCATCAATGAAACATCCCTCTAAAAATATAAAAAAATACTATAAAACACATTACTATAACATTTCTCAATATCATAGTTTAGGTAAAGTAATAATAGGTATAACATTTCACTATTATTTACAACTCACATCATAGAAATATCATATCTCAGATGTTCTCTCTAGCACCGACTACCTATGCTCAAGATCAATGTCAAGTATATAAAGTACCCACATCATCAAATTTTTCTTTCATTCCACTTTGATCATAAGTTTCAAAGCTAAGTCTTAGTTAAATGAAATTCGAATTACAAGTTATAGATTAAAAAAGTTTATAAGTTTCATTTATAATTTTATTTAACTTATACTATAGAGTAACTATAATAAGTATCCATGATTTGAGTTTTAAGTCATTTAAATAATAAGTTAGATAAGATTACATCAATAAGTTATATCGGAAAAACCATATAAGTTGATGAAAAAACTTTAAAAAACTGAACCAAGTATTTTAGCCTTGTAACTAATCCCAAGAAAGTATGTGAATGACGTGTGAAACCTACGCACCTAAAATTATTCATGAATTCGTACCCTATTTCTATTATGTCTAAGATATAAAATCCTATAAGTTATAAATTAAAAACCCAATGTATCAATCTATGTGAATTAGAACAATATTAAAAAAGTAAACTAAGAATAAAAAACATATCCCTGGTAATTTAGACTTCCCCTCATACATGGGTTAGCTTCTTCTAGGCATAATTTATTTACAAAGTTCTGAAAACGTCCTATATCCTATATACCTTTCCCAAATAATAATAAAAAATAAATACACTTTGATACCACTTTTTATGACCCCATCTTGGTTCACACCACTGTAACTAGATCAAAATTTTATTTGAACTCAGGAATGCCTCCCCATACTCTAGGGGTCTCCTACTAGCAGTGAGGGATGAAGGTAATATTGTGGGGATATTATACCGTAACATCCAAGTGATAAATAAAAAAATAAATAATTAAAATTACATATATCTAGATAATAAAATATAATAGACACCAAAAAAACTAACAATAACTATATACACATCCCATGCTACAATAAAATGAGTGTTGTACATGTCATACAATTAATACAGACAATATAAGGATATCTAGTGTAAGTATCATATAAAAAAAAGTCCAAAAAGAATAAAAATATATAAAACATGAAAAAATTGTAAAATTTTTCCCGATTCCTTACCTGGCCCCATCACCCATTTTTCACACTATCTAACATTCAACCATCAGTTATATGTTTTTTTTATTTTCTTATCCGGCAACCATGAATTCTACTCAGGTCCCAAAGGTGGATCAAATAGTTGTGAGTATACCTAAATATGAAACTACCAAAAATATCTATAAACATATCTAATATGAAATATTGTGTATGAAAAAGTTTATAAATAAATAATGGAAACATAAAAAGTAACCATCATCGATCCTCGAGTTTTAAGGTGAAAAATGGGATGAGCTTCACCTAATTCAGACAATGATGAATATCTTTGAATAAGGAAGTATCATCTATAAATCAAGGGGGTATACACACACCCCACTTGGAAATAAGAATCCATTATCTTAAAACTTAGGGTAGATAGTCCCCACTAGGAAATAATAACATGTCATTTGGAATATAGGGGTAGACACTCTATTCTAGGAAATAAATACATTCCTTCTAGAACCTAGGTGAAGACACTCCCTACCAGGAAAAATAATATTTCATCTAGAACTCAGGGGCATTCAAAACTTTCTAAGAAACAAGAACATGTCATCTAGAACCTAAGGGCAGAAACTCCCTACTAAGAAACTCAAAAAAATTATCTCGATATTAATAGTTTTCCATTCCATGTTATCCATTATTTACCACACACTTAGTATTTTACATTTATATAATAACCACATTCATTGGACATCCCTTCAAATTTGAAAAATCTATCAGTGACACATTTAATCTAGATGAATCACCTCTACCATGGTCATATTTTAGTCCTAATAACCCCTTAGGTAACCTCTAAAATTAACCTCCATTATAAATCCAAGCACACCATACTCGATATCCGATCATTGGGTCCTACAATTACTTTATGTAAGTCATAGAAAAAAACATAAATCATTACAAAAAAGAAGAATATCTAAATTTAATTATGATTTGGGTGAGTTAAATAGTAGTTAAGTGTATCTACACAACCCATTCACTATAAAATAAGTAATACCTTAGGGATAGTTTAAGGACTACCCACTTTAGACTGGGAGAAGTCTACTCTTTATATACCATCCACTGATTTGATTTCAAACAATAAGAATTGAATAAGTAGATGAAAAACCTAAAATAGGTTGAAAATATTTAAAACAAATAAAATACCTCTATAAAATGAAAGAAACTAGGAAAGTTTGATGCTATAGGTTTAAATTTACCTTTATATCTCCCTTGGGATGAATGACACTAGATCATTCCATGAATTGAGAGAGATCCACTCAAAAGGATAGAGGGATAGGAAGAGATCCATGGATGGGAGGATGATGGTCGAATGATATGAGAAAATAAGAGGTTTATGGATTATAATATTTTAGTGTCTTTTTGGAAAATACACACCTTTTAAGTCATTGGTAAGACCACACAATTTAGACACATGGTTTTCAAAACTATACATAAACCGTGTGGTTCCCACTATTAATGGGACCAACATATTTCATGATTTAGTAAATAAAGTACTCACCATATGTCCATGTCAGTAGTTTATTATAGGTTTTACCTATTTTTACTAGATACCACAAAATGTTCAAAGGACTATGTTCTAACCACAAAAATAACACTGTGATACCCCTCACTTATCACATGGTTTTAGTGCATATTAAACACTAATTGTTCACTTAGTTTGAATTCCCTATTTTCATAATTACAGACCTCTAACCCCCTGAAACACCCTCATAGAAATCTTAGATCTACATTAATACTTAAAAATATACATAACTAGGATAAAATACAAAAAATATGAAAAAAATTAAATGTATTCATACATCAATAAAGTCTAGGTTTTTTACATTTTTTGTTATGGTTTATTGATTTTTTATTCAAGTGATATTATCAAGGTCACAGTTAATGGATTTTCATCATTCATGGGGTGGAAAAAGAGTGTGATTTCATGAATCCCTAGATAGATAGGTTCACATTCTATATGCTTTCTTATGTGTGATTTTTATATTGTTTGAAAAGGAGTTTTTAATTCTTATCATTAATTTATATGGTGTTTCCCAAAATAAATTACTGATGGTATCCAATAAAATAAAATATAGAAATATTTTTGGTTTTCCACTTTGATATAATTGTGATTCTTATGTTGGTACAAAAAATTTAGTCTTATATCTTGGTTAGGTAGTGGGGTATGAGGTGTGGTTCCCTATTATCTTATAGAGTAAACCCTTAGATTTTTTCTCATTGGGGTGGGTCAATATATAGATATAGGTAAGGGATATTGTAAGATTATGCTTTATTATGCTTAAATTGTATTGAGATTTAAGTTGTTATGGGAATGTTCTAAAACAATGTTTGTAATTTCATAATGGAAACTTGATGGAATTCTATAGAGATATCTAGGGATGCAGTTAAAGATGTCCCTGATGTTTAGGATACACATATTATACCTCTATCTGATTAACAGGGGGATCTAAGCATTCTCTTGATGTTGTTCTTGTATCTAAGGTTGTGGATTTGCTTTTGGAAGGAGTGTTTCATTTGGTTCTATTTGAAGGTAGGGATGTACAATAAGGTGAGATCACTGTGGTGGAATAAAACTGGGATTTATATATATAGATTCCCCCAAATTTTTAGGGTACCAAAGACCCTTCATAATATTGTGGGTTGGATTGATTTAATTAAGATTATTTTAAATGTCGTTGAGATGCATGTGGAAAAAGGGTAAATCTGAAAACCTTGATCTTTTGAGGAACTAATAGGAGATGGTGGGGTGTTACGATAAATTAGAGGAGACATGAGGGCTTCACATATGAGGCCTCTAATTAACTATTTTTTGATTATTTATTCTCAGATTCTCTGAATCTTGATCAAGCTTAGGGGTTTATAGAGCTATACCAGGGGAATTATCAGTGATTTATTGTGCTACCCAGTTTTTAGCATAGTTTTGATTTAATCTTTTGTTATTTGAGAGAATGTATTATATGGTTCATAGTTTAGATATTTAACTTAAAATATATTTAAGGTAGTAAGTGAGTATGTTCAATCTGACATCCTATTCTGAGGTGGTTCATAAGTCTCTCACCTTTGAGAAGAGCCTTGTGAAGGGAAGTGTAGCTAGATCATTTTTTAGTGTCCCTTATAAAAAATATGGTGGTGCCTCTTCTAGTGATAGGAAGATAAGATCTATTTATATGAACCATGGAAGTGATATTCTATCAAGTTATGGAATAGGTTCATCACTTTCTCCTTTAGGGGAACTTCTATTGTGTCTTTTTAGTGAGGGTGGTCAAGCTATTTTTGTATTTTGTGTCCTAACCCACTAAAAGAGTTCCATTCTTGTGCTAAGATGAGTAACTTGTATCATATTGATGAAGTAATTCATCAAAAGGTTTTAGTTCGAGTCTCATAACATACATGGCATTCTTAATCTTGTCCAAGGGGACCGTAGTATATAGATAATAGAGTATTATTTTGGATTTTAGAGTAAGAAAATGGTCAAGAATATTAGGGGAATTAGAAAAAAACAACTTTGGGTATAATTCATCAAGAAAGTTAGGGATAATGGTGTTAGGGATATGGATCTAAGGATTGTAGGATTTTTTCATTAGACTAGGTTTTAGACACAAGGGTAGTGTATCCTTTTACCACGAGAGGTAAATTTCTCGGTATTTCTATATTTTCTAATGATCTATTTGATACATAATCACCCCTTTCCTTTTTTATATTCATATCTACTTTCTGGTTTTGGTTTTTTCCTTTGATCATAGTTCTGGTATATTTTCTCTTAATAAACATCTTGTAAAGAGTTTAGACTATGTTAGAATATTTACTAGGTGTTTTGTAGTGGTTAGAGGCTATGGGAACCTATAGGGTTTATTTATCTTGTATATCACTATCATTGATGTGATATTTATAATGGTTTGGTTGGTGTAATTTTAAATTCACATTGATTGTTATCAGAGTCCTGTTTGATTTCATTCATTTATGGGTGATAAGTATACCTTTATAAGTGAGTGGAATCTCGAGGCAAGAAGATCTGGACCTAATCTTAGTTAGTTGGGAACCCTTGTTGTGCATATGTATGGGTTGGTTTTTTTAGTTGGACAAGAAATGGTTTAATATATTTTCCTTTCATTGGTGTATTTTTTTTCAAGATGTTTTTCTTGATGATTTATCAATTTTTACTTATAAGATAGTGATCATGTTCATGATCAATCTCATGTTTGGTGTTGATCCCATATTAATATCTTATTATCATATGTAACCAACTGCATTGAGATAGATGATGGTGTAACTAGAGGATTTAGATGTGATGGATTTTATCCATCTATATTCCACTTTATGGGGTGCTTATGTTTGTTGACTAAGAAGGGAGATGTTTTCTTGAGGGTGTGTATGGATTAGCAAAATATTAACTAGGTTACTATTAAAATATGTATCCATTGTCTGACATACATGATCCATCCTAGCAGTTGAGGGGAGACCAATAGTCCTATAAGATTAATTTATTATCATAATATCATCAGTTGTGAGTTGGGATAGGGGATATTTCAATGATTTCATTTAGAATCAAGTATGTGCTCTAGAAGTTCCTAGTGATACCATTTGATATAATAAATTATCTTACAGTGCTCATGGCCCTCGTGAATTGGATTTTTCAATCCTACTTGGACTCATTCATCACAGTGTCCATTGGTGAAATTTTACCATATTCTCAAACTCAATAGATGTGTGTAGAGAAACTTGATAACTTGTTGAGTAAGATCTGATAATATTATATTTATATTAAAATATTGAAATATCACTTTTGGATTATGGAGGTATGATTTATTGGGAATTTTTTTATGAGTGAATAATTTTCATTAACCTTAAGGAGGTGGAGGCTGCAATTACTTGGTATAGAATTAAGAATGTGTTCAATATCAAATGTTTTCTCATATTGGTTTGGTATGATATATAATTAATTTAGGATTTTTATTAATTGGAAATGATGATAAAAATCCTAACTAATAAAAGGGTGAAATTTGAGTGGATCGATCAGTGTGAATAATTTTCTTAAGAGTTAAAATAAAGAATTACATTTTCAATTTTGATTCTGAAGGACCCTGAGAATAGTTATAACAAGTTTTCTGATGCCTCAACAATTTTATTGGGATAAGTATTAATGTAGGTTGATCAGGTGGTCACTTATTATTCTCATCAGTTGTGACCCCATGAGTACAACTACCTTACTCATGATATGAAGTTAGTTTTTTTGGCCCATTACCTAAAGTGTTCATGCCACCATATCTTTAGAGAGAGATTTTTAGTCTACAA
Source organism: Viscum album (assembly GCA_963277665.1). NCBI lineage: Eukaryota > Viridiplantae > Streptophyta > Magnoliopsida > Santalales > Viscaceae > Viscum > Viscum album. The sequence continues at coordinate 1,890,257,061 of OY728159.1, read as the reverse complement.
GGACCAAAAGAGATTATGATACATATTATCCTAGTGTAACTTGTACTTTTGAAAAATATTTCACCTATAGTTCCTATATACAATAAACATTGAGATGTATTATTCCCTTGTAATTGGAAACATCATTGTAGATTATCTTAGTAAGAAAAATAAAGGGCTGGTGGTTTGGGAATATAGTAAGAAGTGTATGTTGATGATCTTGTTCATGGAGTGGAAAATGGACATGACTAAGAAGAATGAGATCATAAACTTTTCTCCTTAATCCATTACTTTCTCACTTTTGGATTGGTTTAAATCCATCCATAACACTAAATTTGATTGTTTTGTGATTAGGGATTGTATTTTTGATGCAGTTCTTATTCTAGGGTGGACCCAGGATGATGATTGGGTTCTCTATGTTTATAAAAATGTGGTGGTCCCTACTTCTATGAGGGAGGAATTAATGAGGGAATCCCATGAATATATATGATAATTGAATATAAGTATTATGTAGATATACCATGATATCAAGTGATACTTTTGGTGTCCTGGTTTGAGGAGGTACTTTTCAGGTTATATGGTACAATGTCTCACATGTTAGAGGGTAAATGAAGAGCACATGTTTCCAAGGGAATTACTTTATCCACTTACAATGAATATAAAAATATGAGATGAGGTAAATATGGACTCTACCGCTGGTATTATAAGGATACTAAGAGGTCAAGATGCGATTTTAGTTACGGTGGATCAAGTCACAAAGGTTTTGTACTTTTTTCCAATCCATGATGCATAGTTAGTGGATAAACTAGGAAATTTATACGTATGAGAGATTTTGAATCTTCACAGCATAACTAAAATTATTATATTAGATTAAGATACCCATTTTAGATCCATAGTTTTAGGGTTTGTGGAAATATATGGGAACTCAATTGAAGATGAGTATAGATTATCACTCATAGGTAAATAGGAAGCCCAAGAGGATGATTCCGAAACTCGAGGTAATTCTCAAGGTATGTGTACTAGAATTTGGTAGAGTATTGAATGACCACCTAGCCTTGGTATAGTTTTTATATAATAATTTATATCAATATTTGATATATATGGATCTGCATAAGGCTTTATACGATCATTCATGATGCCTACCCCTGTATTGGTTAAAGTTGGGAAAGATAGTGATCATCAGGTTGATCATGGTATGGGAGACCATTGAGAGGGTTTAATTGATCAGGAAGTGGTTGGTCACTACTAATAGAATGAAATAATCTTATGTAGAAAAAATAAATTATCCATATAGTTCAACATGGGTGATCAAGTGTTTTTATGGGTATCACCTCAGTTGGGTCACCAATAGTTGAGAAAGTAGGGGAAGCTCGCACCATTGGTTGTTAGTCCATTCAAGAATGTGGAGTAGGTTGGTATCGTAACAATAGTTAGATATTCCTCTTTGATATAAGTACATTAATATTTTATTCCACATGTCATATATTTTTAATTATAATCCTGACCTAAAACACATGATAGATAGTGATGATATCAAGTTGGAAGCTGATGCACATTTTGAGGAGAGACCAGTGTGTAATATTGAACTAAGTGAGAATGCATTACCAGGGAAGATGATAACTATTATACACATAAAGTGACAAAATATGAATATTAAAGAGTATAAATAGGAATAATAGTTAGATATGTAAGCCTAGTTGATATATTTTTGGTGAGGAGCAGTAAAGACACTACTTGAGGATGAGAAGGCATAAGCGGGAGAGTTTTTTATTGAACCAAAAATTTCAAGGTATAATTCATGGATTTTTATTAGAATTAAAATAATTTATTTTTGGATAATTTTTGATATTTTAAAAAGTTTTTATGCATTATAGGACTTTTATGTAGTGGTAATAAAGGCCCTATTATCATTTAAATATAGAAGAGTCCACTAGGTGCCCAGTGCAGGACACCAAGTACTGGGTGATGGGTCTAAGGGACCTATAGCCCTTAGAGACCCATTATTCATCTAGTGGGAGTTAAGAAACTAGATATTGGAGACCTGGGTACCTAGTAGATAAAGATTAGGCACCCACTGGTATTCTTAATAGTTTTTATGTGAGTTTGTGTAATTTTACCCCCCAAACCCCCTTTAAACACTCCTCTCTTCCTCCCATGACCTAACATTAACCAAAGACCCTTCTTGGATTCCTCCTTGGATTATAAAGGCTTATATACCCTTGATTCTTATTGGAATCGATCCTTGTTATTTTCAATCTACCACCTTGGGTAAGAATAAGTGTATTCTAGATTTTATAATTATTTTCTCTCACTATATCTTCTTACCTCATGTGAAATCACTAATTCTATGTTTTTTAGGTTTAGATGGTAGTTTATTAGGCTTGAATTGGGAAATGTATCTCTGAAAATTATCTCTTAACAGCTTGAGGTAGAAATTATTTACCATTTTATAGTGTTTATATGAAATTATATGACTTGTCATGCATATAGATATGTGTGTTTTTCTATATTATATTTTTTAAGGAATCAAAGTGGTTGGGTAAGTTCCAATTGATAGGATGAGACATTTTAAGGGTTATAATGAGTATTCTAACTTGAGTGTGACTTGAATACAATGATTTTAGTGTATTATTGAAGGGTTTTACACCATATTTGGTTAGGTATAAAGTAAGTTACCTAATAATATTAATTTAACTAGGAGATATGTTACCTATATTATGGATATGTGTAGTGATTTCCTTCAATTGAGAAATAAAGAGTTATGGTTTAAGATACCTAGTTGGAGTAGTTGAGATGGGTTAGGTTAAGGGTGTTCCAAAAAAGATAAATTTCTGTTTGTATGTGATAAGATAATGAGTTTTAGTGTGAGTGGATAGATCATGAGTGAGATGGATATTGTTCTTGGTGATCTATGTCGGTTTTATGATAATTTGAGAGAAAGATGCTCATGGGACTATACCATGATGATAATGTTGGTTTATATTGTATATAAGGTTGGATATGTTATATTTACCTAAGTGAAACTTCTTAAGTTGATGGTTGTATAAATGAAATATATATTAGACCTTACCTTTATGAGAGTGTTCTTTTGAATCTTGCAAGAGGTTGGCTATGTTATTCACTCTTTGGTGAAGCTTTCTATGTTGACGGATATATACGAGACATAGCCATGGGATCTTACCTTATGTTATGAGATTGTTCATTTTGAGAGGGAGATTGAATATGTTACAGACTCTTTATTTACACTTCCTATATTATCAATGATATTATAATTGGTACAAAATTAACAATTTCCTATAGTTTAGATGACAAAAGGTATAGTCAGGATTCCTGGTGTCCTGGTTAGTTTACAATAACCCAATATGGGTGTATGCTAGTTTGGTGTTTATTTATTTCTATGAGTGAAATCACTCACACATATTATCCCAATTATTATATGGACCCATTGGTGGTTTCTTACTGGGTTTTATACTCACACCCTACTTAATAACCCAAGTATGTGTGTAGATTTTATTTTCAGGTATCCAGGTAAAGGGAAGAACGTATATTGGGTGCTTGAGTTAGTGAAGTTGGTTATAGATGAAGGTGATCCATGATATACTATATGATAATTATATAGAATGTAGTACATATTCTTTTGTTCTTTTATTTATCACATATATTGATCTACCATCTATTGAGATCATCTTTTGACTACTAATGTGTAGAAGACATGAGTTTATTTTGTTATTATAAGTGATATGAATTATATGGCTGGAAAGAAGATATGATTCCATATTATATTTTATTTAATTAATACTCCTTTTAATCCTATTTATGTTTGGATAAAATAATTACAAGGGAATATGCTTCATAATGTACATCAACGACCCTCTCCACTAGTCAGCAACCTCTTACATACGGGGAGGTTTGCCTGAGTCCATGTGGCACTTGAACCTGAACTTGGTGAACTGGACCACAATGTTACATATTGGAAATTACCAAAACCTATAAACATATATAAGGATCCAAGAGGGAATCCCATATTCTATAACATAAACTAGAATAACCTATATGATGCATGATATACAATAGAGTTATAATAACAAATATACATAGTATGCATCATTAGAATAATAAACATGTTGGCCCCTTACCCAATATATATGATGTGTAATAGGAAAGTAAATATACAATTCACTTTGGTTTGATTCGTAGTAAATCCCTTTCTGAATATTATACCTCATTATACACTACTATATTTGAACCAAGTGTATCTCTTGAAGTGACTAGGCTTGGGTTACTCCATTGGGGGGGGGTATGAATCAGCAGAGATTAGTTTCTAAAATTTATTCCAACTTAAATCAATCTCGATGACCAGTTAAAGTTAGATCCACTAAAATATGAATTCTCAGCCTCAATCATATATTCAAAAAATGAAAGAGAAATGAACACAAAATTTTTTATAAGGTTCATCCTCTTTTTAGGAAACATAATCCTTTACATGATTGGTTATTTTACCTAATCATTGATTCTTCACTATAAGCAAATGTTAGTAAAAGATTACATGCATGATGATAACATCACACTATGATTATATAGATTCAAACCGAACTGCGTAATTTCACACTACCTCATAAAGATATAGAATTAGAATGAGAAATATCTCTTTAGAGATTTAGTTTCTTCAACAACAATTGATACAATCTTATTCAACAAGAATTAAATATATTAAAGAATATCTCTCTCACTTGACACATAATCTAATGAAGATATTCTTATAGAATCTAAAACACTAATTTGATTAACTGATTTCTCAATCTAAAAAATATATAAATGATGGATTCTAAACTTCAGGAACTAGGCTATCTTTAGATCTATTTTTTTCTTTCTTTCATAGACTACACAATTATTTACACTCCTATTGATCACTTTTTATTTTAAAAATTATTAATATTTTAAAAAAAATTCAAAAATATAAAATTAAAATTAATTCCATAAATACATTTCCATCTCATCCTTCTTGAGTATTCTATCAATAGATTCATACAAAATGATCCTTATTATTCATTCATTAAATTATCATAAAATCTACACACCACAATCTTAGAATACTATAACCTTTAATTAATTATAAGACTCCCACAAAATTCCTAAAATACCACTTTTCTTCCTTCTCAATTAACCAAAAATACAAAGATTTAAAAAAATATATATCTTAAATATTATAAATAATTGAAAAAAATTGATTTTGTGAATTTCCAGGAATACCCATATTCTTCATCTCACATAAACACCTTTGGTTTTCATCTTTCATAGTCAACTCATGGCACAAATAACTATATCACGACAAAACACTCAATAAATCAACATTTTGACCATCCATACTTAATTTTTTAATATAGAATCACTATTTGATCAATTTAAAGTAATTATTTTATCATAAGAACAATATAACATCATCATAATAACAATATATAAATAATATTGACATATTATTCATAAATAAACTCATCTTTGATTCCCTTTTCATTTTTTATTTACACAACACCCAATAATTCAAATTGATAAGAAAAAAGATAACCTTTTTTTAATAATCACATGAATTAGATTGAATAAAATTTTAAATGTGATGCTTTAAAAATTTATGATTAGCTTCTGAATTGTTGGATTTAATATTATCAGAATATAAAATTTTGGAATTCATAGATTCTATAATTTTACAAAAGTATAATTTCATACAAAAGAATATATCATAAAAGTAAAAAATAATACATGTTTAAAATATTCTATTAGATTCTAAAAACCTATATGAATTTCTAAACAACATAAATGATTGTGTAGTGAAAATTATTAAATGATTCTCAATAGAAAGTTATACATGTTAATGAAAATCATACATGATAACGCCTTTTCCATTTTCCTACCTTAACTAAAAGTCATATGAACCAGTGAAGTTGTATATGGTAGTGATATAATATGATCTCCTTAAAGTCTTACATGCCCATCCAATGTTACATGAGTATCCATAAATTCTTATGGGATAAGACTTATCTATTTTTTTAATTCCATACTTCATAAAATGTTCACAGAACGTCTTCATTTAAACATAGGGCCTACAAACACATCTCAAAAAAATGTAAATAAAAACAAAAAATATCTCAAAAACCTCTAATGTTTCTAATACAATATTTCAATAAAATAAAAACTATAAAAAAATAAAAGGGGAAATTTGATCTCCCTCTTTGTATTTGTTGGAAACTCTATTCAACTCTTTAAATGCACCAAGTCTATAACCTCTTGAGAATCATAAAATAACATCTTATCTCTTATAAGATGTATCTTTAACTATAATACTAGATAAGGTAATATTTTTTCAGATAATTCCATCCCTTAGTGCTAAGAAATTATGGATGAGTAAACAAGATGAACTCTACCTCAATTCATACATCCATTTCCCACATTAAAAAATATCCTCCAGTTTTCATTAACCATAGCTTCAGATTCAACTAGTTAGTGACCACTTACCCTTTTGATAAGGATTATATGTCCCTTTGATAAAGAGTTGTGTCACTATATTCTCCCCCTCCGATATACAAATCCAAATCCCTATGGGGGGGGGGGGGGGGTCCATACTTCTTCAAGTGAGAGGAGAGGGATAAACATGAAGTTTTAGCCTTAATTCAAGAAACCTCTCTCTTGGAATAGATTTTGTAAAGAAATCTATAATATAATTTTGGGAATAAATATATTGAAACATGATATATCCATTAAAAACAATTTTATTATTGAAATGAAACCCAATATCTATGTTTTTAGATCTATAATTCCACACTGAGATATTTTATAGATCTATTTAAATTTTATTATCAAAATATATTTATAGTGGCCTCTCAGATTCAATTTTTAAATATGATAAATGACCTTGAATTTATAGAACTTATTTACATTAATGTGTGGTAGCCACATATTTCTCCTCATCTATGTTAAAGGATACAATGTTTTTATTTCTTTTGTATTGGCTCACACAACCCTCATCAAGAAAGAAATTTCCACCCGAAGTGAATCTTCTATTTGAGAAATCACTAGCCTAATATGAATCTATAAATCCCAGAAAGTGTAAATCTATATATATTTTGTAAAATATTCTATAGTTAAATGTGACTTTCACATATCTCAATACCCTTTTTATTTCAAGCATATGTGACTCCCTTGGATCAATCTAATATCTAGCATATAGAGTCACTGCATAGGTGATAACAATCCTTGATTATATCAAATAAAAAAAGCCTACAATGACTCTTATGAAATCCTTTGGATCAACATTTCTAATATACTCATATTTAAAATTTTTTTCCAATAGATATAGGAGTTGAAAATACTATTGATTATTCCATATCATAGTTTTTTAATAAATCTATATCATTTTTTTCTTGGAAAAAAAGATGTAATCAGTTTTTTGTTCAACCTATAATCCAAGAAAGTATTTAAATTATCCCATAAAAGACATCTCAAACTAAGTTTTCATCTACTCAAGATACATTTTTTACTTGAAAACATTATATCATCAACATAAACTATGTTTATTAGTGTACATTTGGGAATATTTTTATATAAAAATCCATTTATCTTAGGTAGCCATGAATTATCAAATTCTAGGATCTAGGAGCCTATTTCAATCCATACAATTATTTTCTTAGTATATACAACATGATAACATAAACATATAGGATTCAACCCTTTATTTTATCAAAAAAAACTTCTTCAATTTCACCATTCAAAAAATATGATTTCACATCAATTCGATAAAATTTATAATGATTGTATGTCGCCACTACCTTGAACATTCTCTTGGTTTCCAACATTGCTACCAAGGATAATGTTTCTTCAATATTTATGCCATACTATTGATAATATCACATATAGAAAATTATTTCCTTATTTCTTGTAACACCACCCTTCTCATTAATTTTGTTATTAAACACCCACTTGGTGTAAATTACATTTTTAACTTTTGGACTTGGGAAAATATTACAAGTGGATTTTTTCATAGTTTGATTCAGATAATCATTTATTTCTTATAAAAACTCTTCATTCTCTATTTATTTATCCATAGTTATTGGTTCAACCTAAAATATATGGGCTATTTTATTATCAATTCATAGTCTTCTTATTTTTTGTATAGGAGCTTCTTGATTTACAATGAAATTTTCTATTTAAAAACGTTTCTTAAACATTTAAAACTATTTTATATCACTTATAGAATTCTAAAATTAATAACTAGTGTGTTATTAATTAATATAAAAAATATTTGTATTAATTTCATCTTTCTTTTAATCCAACTGGTCTAAAATCTTCTTGCTGTCAACCTTAGAAATTTCAAAATCCATTAAAATTATTTCAAATAATGTGTAATGATTTTAAATAATTTTAATATCAGAACAGTCTTATAACTTCTGAAATATATTTTTCTATCATTTTTACCCACTATCATTAGATAAGTATCCCATAAAGACTCTTTCATCCTCTTTCTCTTTAGAATTTCCCAGATTTTTTTTAATCTTTACCAGGCATGAGATACTAAATACTTTGAATTACTTTATAGTTGGATCTTTCTTGTACCAAATATCATAAAAATTAAAATGTTTTTTAAATTTCAAAAGGAATATATTATGAATGTATACAAATTTATACATAAATTCTCTCCAAATATATTTTGTGACTTTCTTTTTCAGATAGAATTATTCTTCCAATGTCAAAAATACTTCTATTCTTCATCTTACTAACACCATTCTATTGGGTAGTATATAGTGTAATTAATTGATGATTTATTCCATATTTGAAAAGATAAATTTCAAATTATTTAACATGTGAATTCCTTGACTTATGATATCTCAATTCCTTTATGTTGAGTCCCAAATTTTTTTTCAACTTGCCTTCTAATTTTTTTAACATTTCAATTACTTCAAAATTTTTCTTGATTAACATCACATTGATCATGAAAGTATAATCATCCATAAATGTGATGAAATATAAATCAAAAATTGTATAATTTTTCCTAATGGGAACATATAAATAAGTTTGAATTAGTTCTAGTGGTATAGTAAAAATAATGTTTTCATTATTATGAGATTTATGATATATATTTCCCTTTTTTAGGTTCCACAAAAATGTTCACCTATTATTTTTTTTATCTTGGATAGATCTTTTACAACCTCATTATTTTGAATTTTTTTCATGCTTTTTCAACCAAGATGAACATTCCTTTTATTCCATAGAATAATCTATTCTTCATCACCCAAATAATAGAGATTGGTTAGATCGCCAATTAAAAATATATATCTATTTTTTATTTTATCCTTGTGATATGATCCTACCATACTTTATTATTTTATTTATACATGAGTCATTTTTGAAAACAATATCATTACCATCACTATAGAGATTAATAAAACTCAAGATATTATGATTCCTCCCTTTCACATACAATACATCATTTGATTTCATATTTTTTTGATTCAATTTAAACAAACCCAACACCCTTGATTTTATAAAAAAATCATACCAATGGTGAATACTACCCCTTAATTCTTATCAATTTTATTCAGAATATTTTTATTACCTGTCATGTGGGATGAAATCCCACTAAAAAAATACATGAACTTATTATTATGTTGGTGTTAAATAAAACCTCATCTAAACATGCTATTTCTTCATTGGGTTTCTATATTCTATTAATTTTCTCATAATATGGAATATATCCTGGAAAGTTTTTCATATAATTCAGTGCACTATGAACCTACTTCTCAAAACTTCCATAAACTTCCTTAATACACTCAAACCTATTTTGAGTTGGAAGATTGGTAATATTTATCTTCACAACCTACCTTCTTTTGGAATCCAATTTAATCTCTTCTAAATAACTCCCCTAGATTTATGACTTTTTCCAGATAGTGACATATTATACCATTATGTGTAGGATTTATTCCCAAACACTAAACAACACAAAAATAACCTTGAAAACTAAATATTCAGAAATAATAAAAATTTTATCTGAAAAATTACTTTTTACTTTTATGTTCTTCCTCTAATTCATAAGTATAACATTACCCTTGTTTGTTAATAAATGAGCTTCTTGGGTTTATTATTTTTTCTATTGATATGGGATAATTTTTATCCCAATTTTTATTGGTCCATACATGACTATAATTAGATCTTAAAACTGAAATATTAGAAAAATAAAAATTACATACAGTTTTATCAAGTAAAAAGTTGACTTGATAATTTGTAAAATTCCCCTTAACCAATTTAGAGGATTCAATATTGACATTAATAGATTTTTTGAATCCCCCTTTGATCTTCTTTAGCTCATTCTAAAATGCAAGGAAATTTTATTGAATCTTAGATAATTTTTATTCTTTCAAATTTCTTTATGTTCCTTCACTATTTTCTCATGTTCACCTACCCTCAAATTTGACTTTTTTATTTCATTGGTGTATGTTGATTTATTCTTGGAAAACTCATTATTCTATTTAATAATTTTTTTTATTTCACAAACTATTTATTTTTGTTCTGAAGTATGGTATTTTTATCAAGATAATATTTAAACTCATATTTTAACTTGTATTCTAGATCAATTGGTTATAAATCATATTATCCACTAGTTGAAGTGTCAAACCATTTTCTACAGGATCCATGAAATTGGTAAATTTATCACTAGATTAACTTTCAAATTAAATGATAGATAAATGTTTATCATCTTATTCTTTACTCATCAGATATCTTATATTTCTTCTAGAAAACTTATTATTTATTTTTATATATTTGGTTGATGCTTTTGATCTTTTATCCCACCTCCTTATATGATTTTTTTCATCTTTTTCATATTCAAAATCTTCTCTCTTATTTTTTGGCCTCTTTATAGAAAAATGCATAGTTCCATTAATCTTTTAGTATTAAGTAGGGTATTTTCCTTTTTTATTTATTTTCCCTTCCCAGACCTATTCCAAATAAGATCAATTATTCTTTGATATTCTATATCATCCTTTTTATTTTCATATTCACTTTAATCTACATCATCAATATTTTCTTTGATTTTCAAATTTCTAATAGCCTCAAAATCCATTTCATATTTAACCTTATTCTTGAAGGTTGAAAAATTTTCATATCTCATAAGATATGAGAATATTATGTAATTAATCTTGTGACAGGTCTTCTATGAATTCAAGAATTGAGATATTAGTTTCAAACATGTCTGAAAATTTTCTCATAAGTTATTTAATAATTGTAGAGTCTTAAGATTTTCACTAAACCCTTAAATATTACTTAAAATTTCATTAACACTAGTAAAATAATCATCAATGTTCTCTTTATTAGTTATCTTGATTTATTAAAATTGACTTATCCAAAATTTTAATTTTTCCTCCTTGACTTTCTCATCTCATTCACAACTATTTTCTAGATTATCCAAAATTTATTTTGCTGATTGAAGACCCAACACCATTTTTGTAGATATTTTTTGAAAAATAAAATAGAATAATATTTTGTGCCTTACCATCGACCAACATATTTATTTTATATGAAAAGGTTATTAGATCATTCCCCTTAACGAGTGGAAATCCAAAATTTGCAGCATATCTTACCTCCAATCAAAGGGATAAAAGATTTTGAAATATCTAATTTTTATAATAGTGGAAGATCTTTCCATAAAATATAGGTACACCCCAGCTATTAATATAATTCATATTTTTTTCATAATAACATTAATAGATAAAAAAATGAAAATTAGGCTCGGATACCAATTGAAGTGCCTGTGATCAAATTACCCCACTGAGAAGGGGGTGTGGTATGGGGTTGAATTAGTTGATACCAGTTTTTAAAATTTACTCCATCTTAAATCAACTACTATGACCTATTAAATTTTTATTCACTCAAATATGAATTCTCTAACTCAATCATACATTAATAAAATGAACGGTAAATAAACACAATAATTTTTACAAGGTTTGAGCCCTTTTAGGGAAATGAACTTCTTATCATAATTAGTCATTCCAGCTAATCATAGATTCATCACTATATGAACAAGTGAGTAAAAGATTATATGCATGAGTATATAATCCCACTATGTTAATCCAGAGTCACACTGGACTATGCAGTTTCACACTACATCACAAATATATAGAATCAAAATGAGAAATATCTATTCAGAGCTTCATTTTATTTAGTAAAAAAAGATATGATATTCCTCCAAGATCCTTCAAGATATCCAAGAATAGATTGATCACATGATGATAAATTTGATGAATTTATTATTCTTGAATATCAAATACTTATTTAAATAATTTAATACTCCAGATAAAATAAATGTAGTTGATGGATTTTGAACATCAGGCTCTATGAACTCTTCAGATCTCTATATTTTTTCTTTATCAAAAGAAACTTTTCTTTACACTACTCTGAATCACTTTTTCCTCATCCAAATATTCCTTATTTTTATATAAACTCACAAATCTAGAATTAAAATCAATTCCAGAAATATATTTCAAGCTCATACTTATTGATTATTCTTACAACCAAATCATGAAACAAAATTCTTTCCATTTCATAATTTGGTTAAGATAAAAACTATGCACCAAAATCTTAAAATATTATCACATTTAATTAAATTCACATATCTAGTATAATTAATCAAATACACTTATGTTCTTAATTATTAATTAACAAGAAATAATTTTTTTGAGAAAATTATACATCTCGAATATCAGAAATAATTTAAAATAATTTATTTTTGGATTTTAGGAATACCCATATTCTTCATCATACATAAACACTTCCATTTCTTTTCTTCTATAATCAGTTAGCATCATGAAAAACTGAATCATGACACAACACTCAATAACGTAGCATCTTGAGCATACACACTCAAAAAACTTAAATAGAATCATTGAATGATTGATTTAAAGTGATTATTTGATGTTAAGAGCAACAAACCATCATCACAATAACATTAAGGAAATAATAACTAGATATTATTCCCAAATAAACTCATAATTGATACCCTTTTTACTTTTTAGTTATACAAAGATCAAAACATCAAAAAGATATTCATAAAGAACACCCTTTAGAAAAATCACATGAATTTTCGTGAATCACATTTTAATTATGATTTTTTAGCCATTGGAGATCAATTTCAGCAACATTGGATTTAATTTGATAAGAATATAAAATTTTAGAATTCTTAAATTCTTAGATTTTACACAAAGTATAATATTATTTGAAGAAAAATATCATATGTATAAAATATCATGCACACTTAAAATTTCTTATGGGATTCTTAAACTTCATATGCATTTCTCAACATAATATGCACCCTATAAAAAGTTGTACATCACTTCCAAAGTCTTAGGCACTATGAAATTTCATATGACATTCTCATTAGGAATTCATATGCTAGATGAAAACATATATGGTAATTTTTTTTTCATTTTTCTATCTTAGCTCAAAGTCATACGAACCAAAAAATTCCCAAAAGGTAGTGAAATCATATAAGTTCTTCAAATTATTGTGCACCCAAATAAAGTCATATGATCCTATAGAAATTAAAATATGATAAAACTTAGCTATATTTAAAAATTATAGACTAAATAAAACGTTTAAAAAACTTATTTATTTTAACTAAATTCCTCTAAACACATCTTAAAAACATTCAAATCATCTCCAACATTATATCATAAATATCCAATGATTCTCAACCATGATTATCAAAAAAATAAAAACCATCAAAAACTCCAAGGGCACTTCATCACTCTAAGACAATTCCAAAACATGAAATGAAACTTAAGGTATACCCACGTACATAAAAACCCATGTCATGTATATAGGTAAGGGGTGTGTACAATGAATTATAAGGATTCCATTGATCACATAGATACACGAAGTGAAAATAATAAAGTGGATGTTCATGAAAACCTTGTGAGAGTGAAATTTAGTTAAAATTAAAGATTCCCATATAGAAACATAACACCTGAATGCTCATACAAAGAAATGAATATGTTCCCTCATGGCCAAAAGATACACACACACACTAAAGACCAAAAAATAGTACCCAACTATAGATATAATTAACCTACATGTAAATGGTGGAACTAAAATAAAATATATAATTAGTGGTGGTTTCTAAAACCACTAATAAAAAATTAATATTTTAGGTTTTGTTATATTATTGCAGAAAGATTAAAACTTAATTCCAAACTTAATTTTTCTTGGTGGTTTTTAATAAACCAACAAAAATTCATTTAATTAACGTCTATTTAAAAAAAAACTAAAACTAACCATTTATAAAAATAATTAAAAACACTTTCCATTCCCCTTTATATTCCCCATTATGAACCCTATCAACACCCACTTAATATAGTCTCCATGATCTCCTCTGGACATCGTATCCCTCCCCCTATCATTTTCCATCATCATTAGTCGCTATCCCTGGAATCTTCAACTCTCCCCCTTCCACTATAATCATCCTCCATATTGTCACCTTCCTCCTGCTATCACCTTCCCCACCCTATAACCTCCCCAACTTCTTCCCCTAAAAATTATTGATGATTTATTCCATCAAGATCTTAATTTATCTCCTATATAACCTAAGTAAATTTAAGTTAGAACATTCTATATTTATATATTATTATTATTTGTAATCAAAATAATTATAATATTTTTACTTGTTTGGTGTGTTTTGTTTTGGATGATCATGTTTTGATTCATTGAATTTATGACTATCGGAGATGGTTTTTAACTATATTATAGGATATTTTTTAATATTTTTATTAGACAACTATTTTTTATAGTAATAATTTTAAAACATCTAGGTCATGATCTAAATCTTATGCAATATTTTCAAGACCTATCTTGGGAAGTAATTTTTTTAATGAAATAATTTTCATTATTTATACCAATGTAATATAAAAAACATAGATATTATTTTTTTTAAAATTTTAATTTCAAATAGAATATGTTAATTATAATAAAAAAGATCTTGAATTTAAATAAATTCATTAAAAAATATAATTTTACAATTCTTATTACTCCATATTTTTTTTTTATAATAAGGAAAAAGTAAATATTTTAAAATTGATACATAAAATTAACTAATTAATCTCTTTTTAGATTAGTTTAAGATAAGTGTTAATGTTATTTTTAAAGGTATTGTGATGATACTCTAATGAAGAACACAATAATATATTATTTCACTTATGTTAATGAGTCATTATTATTGAATTGAATTTTACTTATTTTTTTGAAGGGATTAAATAATTTATATATAAACTTGATTTATCTCATTGATATGAAGAAATTTATTTAGTTTTTATTCTATAAGATTTTTTTGTTAAATTTTTGATCATTTTTCTCTGAATTAAATGTGATATAAGATAATGTGATAAAAAATGTTTAGAAAATAATATTTTCTAAAATGTATCGTAAAAAAATGAAATTATTTTTTAGTTACTCATTTATTTTTTATATCATTTTTAATTATCATTGACCAACACTGTGTTATTTACTACCCTTTTTTTTATTTCCTATACCATGTGGGGAAACATGATTCCAAACACACATGTGTATTCATTTTTATTTTTTATATTTTTATGGTAAATCCATATCATATTCATAAATATAATATATTTTCATCTATATTTTTAAAAAAGGATTTATTGGAAAAACATTTATGTGAATTATACATAAAATATTGAATACATTTAATAATTAAAAAAAAGTGGTGGCTAAAAAAGAGAATATATAATGTAATGATATGATATTGTTAATAACTATCTGGTAGTTTTCTTTCCAAATCCAACCACTACACCAAAAAAATTGAGTTCATTTATTTCTAAAAAAAGAACTATTCCTTAGTGATTTTCATTTATAAAAATTAAAGTATAATCTTTCATATATTTCATTGATGGTAATTACTATGGAATATAGATTTTTTCATACAAAAATGAACTCAAGTTTCATGGTGTAGTGGTCAGATTTGATAAAAAATGCCACATAGTTATTGAAAATTTGATATCAACATGATTAGTTAATAAACTAAAACATAAATGTATATATGAGGTATGTTAAAAAAAATTTCAATAATTTTTAATAGACTATTTTATTATATTTTTAATTGTGTGATTTTCATTCAATATATTATAAATGTTATTTTAATTGTGGTGTGATTGTAAAAATTTTATTTTATGTTTATGTTTTATGGTTTTAAATTTCAAGAGTTACATAATCTTAATAATGTGTGAATTATAGTATAATTGTATTATTTCATCAAGTGATAAGTTAATAACACCTTAAAAAATAGTTAAGTTTAGTTAATTTAACTAAATGTACTCTTTTATTATTATATAATTATATAACATTAATTCTTGTTTGAATATGTAGCTAATTAATTAGTTATTGATAAAAGTTAGATTATTTTACCTCAAAACACACCTCAGTAGGTAAACAATTTTTAGATGTTTTGGATATTTCAATTGTAAATAGGGGTTTCAATGGAATAATAAAATTTTCATTTCCTAATTGTGAATTTAGATGATGGTTGAGAGGAGTTAAAGTATTTTGGAACTTGATTTTAAAAAACTTTCCTCCTCAATATGGGTGGTGAATTTGGAATGGATAATTAGACATTTTTGAAAGTCCAAGTTGTTATGTGAACCATAAAAATGAACAAGTTGATTCCCTGGTGGTGGATAATGAAATCCATAGCTTAATAAATGGTGTTTTGACATAGTAGGGAAACACCATCAACATTATAGAATATTATTTTATCCTTGTGTTAATGTAATATATATTAATTAGTTTTTCAAAATTGTAGGAAAACTTAGTTAGGTAGATAACATATTAATGGATGATGTTGTAGAGACTAATGTAAGTGAAAACTTAACTGAGTAAAAAAAAATCATTTTTTGAATTAGTTTATGATCAAAATAAAAAAATATATGAATGATGTTATAAGTATTTAAAACTATATTTTCTACTATAGTTATACCACATTAAGTTTTTGTATTTAATTAAAAATAAAGAAACGTTTATGATATTGGAATTTTTACATGATGAATTTGTTGAATCCAAGATTCCTACATCATTTTACAATGAGAATTAGATTATTATCAATCTTATACTTAGTTATAAATAAATACAAGTATGTACCAATTAATTCACATTATATTAGGGAGAATATTTTAATAGAGAAGAGTTAAAAATAAGTTATACTTCTAAATGGTAGTAAAAAAATCATGATTTTATTCTGAATCAATGTATAACCATGAAGAAAAAAATAAAACTTATATGAAGGTTTTATATTGTTTTGTTTTGAAACCATGATTAAAAAGACAACTTCTGTCATTTAAAATAACTAATTATATAAAGTGGCATGCTATAGATAATAATGATTGTGATTTTGTGTAATATCAAAGAGATTCAAAATTATAAAAGACCTTTAATTTATCATATCCACATTTATATAATATACACTTTGGTTTAAAAATTTATGGATTTATATCTTTTGTTAAATTAATACCTATTTTTTTGATCCCTTAAAATTAACCTTTGTGGATGTTTTCACAACAAAATTCTTTCACCACATTGATGATTATTCATAGAAAGTGGATACTTGGAAATTACATTAATTCTTACCTTCCACCTAATATCATAAAATTACAAGAGTTATAGAATTATAGTATAGAAAAATATGATGAATCAACCATAAAAATATTAAAAATTATTGTTTCTAAAATGTGGACCATCAACGACTTTCCTAGAATAGGAAATTTAGCCAGTTGGAACACACACTGGATTTTCTTGACTTGTTTGTAAATTTAATTTTGAGCCTTAATGAATACCTTATAAAATAAAGTGGCGTTTCATGATCCATAATTTATTCCTTGATACATCTCATTGATTCTATTATAATAATTCAAGGTTTTATGGAAAAAGTTATTTGAGGCTTCTAGTAAAATTATTATCTAGATCATAGATAATTAAAAAATTATCAAATTTTTTTATAGATTTTGGAAAATATTTTTATTGAATAAAGGTGGGAGAAGGGTTCTGAAAACATTATATACAAATAAAACACAAGAATGGAAGAAAATGAGCATATTTAATTTTTTATCCATAATCTTGACATTATGAACATTGAGAACAATGTGTGTGATAATTTTATTTTTACAATAATTAATGAGAAAAATAAATAAAAAGATAACCTAAATGCCCATAAGGACTTAAAATCACTGAATATTGAGTTTGATCTATGGTTAATGAGAATGAGAAGTATTAAGTAGTAATTTTTTCACTAAAAAATAAGCAAAAAGATATTTTATTTTGAAGATTAAAAATGTGAAATTACCTGATGTATATTTAAGTAACATTTCAAGATGTATTTATTTAAATCATTTAAAATTATATAAATGGAAAATTCATAACTCATATATATTTTTGGAGAATTTATTACCTTTGATAATCCATACTTTGTAATAAAAAATAACTATAGCTTTAATTGACCTTTTCATATTTTTTATAAAACTCCGTTAAAAAACCCTAAACCCAATTGAAAAAGAATATATATATTTTTGTTATTTAGAGATGATATTTACACTTATTTTTTATTTTTTATGATTCATTTAACTAAGATTTTGTTCAATTAAGCTAAATTTGGAGGAATCATACATTATCAATGGATGTATCCAATTAAAAGGAACTTGATTTTAATTATCTTTTCATTAATGAATAATAATTTTTAAATTCAATAATTATTTGTTTTATTTAATAATTCATTAGTATTTAATATTAATTTTCTTGGTCATTTTATGTTTTATGTGAAAAATAAATCTCAAAAGAGGGTACTATTATTAAAGGTTAGGTAGATGAAGAGAATATAACTTTATTTTTGAGGTATTTAGATTCAATAGTGATAAGATTCAATTGAGTGGTATGTGCTGATGATAATACAAGTCATTCTTATACTAATAATAAATCATAAATATTTTAGACTTTAGATCATGAAGTTGAAAAATTATCCTCATTTCTCATCGATATATTTATAATTAGATAAGAAAACAAATTTTCATTATGTTGATATTTTTTTATCTATACAAAAAATTATTAAGGAAACAAATAAATATATTATAACACCCCATTAACTTTCTATCAGGTATGTTTTAATATTTTATTTTGGTTTCCTTTTTCACTGGTTGAGTGTTTCCAAAAATAAAATTGGGAGGATACTTATAATAGTGAAGTAATGGATTTTATAGAATTTTTAACATAAAACCTATTTTTTCTACTACTCACTAGGAACTTAGATTCTGTGTAACTGAAGTACATGCCATGTAGTGGTCGCTGAAAAAAATCCATGAATTTGGTACATAGTGTGAATAGTTTACACATTGTGTAACAGGTATACACAATGTATGTATAAAAATATGGTTTATAATGAAAAATGCAATGGGTTTTTTCAGCTTCTATGAGCCTTGGGAGTTAAACAACGTGTAAATGGGTAGCACTCCTTGTAAATGTCACTATGTTAGTTTTTTAGCTTTTTGTATGAGTGATATGTTTCATTCATTCTTTGTGAAGCCTTCCTAGATTGAACTAATGAGTTCCCTAGATTATTTTGGGAGAATCTTTTCTATATGGATCAATTTGTTCAATGATTGATCGCCATTGTGGTTGGATTTCTCCTCTTTGAGAAAGAATTAATTTTGGTTCTTCTTTGGATTTGGTCACGGATTTGGTTTGGATGGGGTTTTTGTAATCAGATCGAGTATTGTATCATTCCTTTTTAATATTTTTTCATTCCTTTTCTTCTGAAGGAATATCTTATGGTTTCCAAACCCTATTATCAAAGGTGGTTAGGTTTTCTATGTCCTTAAGGTAGATGGATCTATACAAAAATTATAATTTCTTGAATTGTCTGTTGTTATTATTAATTCCTTGATATTTGAAATGGAATTGCATGTGTTGAAATTGAAACGGGAAAGGGTTTATGTTTTAAAGATTTTTTTTCTTTGAAAACAGAATTTACTTGATTTGATAAATAATGTATTTTCAAACCTAAAAGAATATTATCTTGGATTTAAAATGGATTTATAAAAATGTGGGCTTAGTTTTTAAAATATAAATTAAAAAAGATTACATAACGGGAATCTTGGGTGCCTCAAGAAAGAGACATGGGTAGCCTTAATGTGTGTGGCACCACTAGGAGGTAACCTATTATCTATTGATGGACTGTGGTAGGAATCAATATTATTTTTATCCAAACTTATACCTTTTTAGGCTTGTGAGTGACTAGTATGTATTTTCCCTTAGTCTAGAGTATGTCTAGAAGGTTTATTGTTGTTTCTGGTTATTTATTTCATGGATGTTGGATCAGATGTATATTTCTATTTAGGTTCTTTTACCTACCTTATTTTATGACTGACATGTTTATGTATTTGGAAAAAATGATAGGAAATTTGTGGAAAACCGAAGGAATGTTTGAGAAATGATTTAAAATTTTTTATTTATAAGAATGCTTGAAAACCTGTTTTTTATTACTAGAACTTATGAATTATTGATATTAGAACTTGTATAGATTTTTTGGTGGTTTCCTACTAGGCTCTATTTATTACACCATATTCTACCTTTGGGTGGATGTAGACCTTTTTTTGACATGGGTAAAGGGAAGGGAATTAAATAGATTTTAGGATTCTCTTTAGGTTTCTATTTTTTTTGGGATGGTTTGGAGGTGACGGTTGGTCACATGGAGACTTGTTAGTCTAGAATTTTAATACTTACTGGTTTAGCTAGTTTGGATTAGTTTCATCTATGGCATCCCGCCATTTTATTACATAACTTTTAATTCCATTTTACTAATAGAGGATCTTTTAAAGTCTAGTGTATTGGAAATTAGGAATATAAAACATGAAAAAAACATAAATTTTTTTCTAATATACTAGTAAGGATTCATTATAAGTTCATCCTAAGTACAATTACTTCATCTCATAACATGGAGACATACATCAAAGGAAAGGGTGAGCAGAAGGCCCAATAAGGAAATCAAGGGAATCAGTTTACTTGTGATATCGATAAGAACCTGATGAAAACCACAAGACATGAGCAACGGAAAAAGAGGAATATCATAATAAAAATAACATGAATCACAACTTGAATATGTGGCTACAACATTTAATTTATACATTCATGAAAATATCACCAAGGTTCATTCCCAAGGTGTCATAAAAACATTACCAAGGTTTTTCACCAAGGTATTGTGAAACTTGTCATCTATAGAGATTAATTATTTACCCAATGCATTGGAGAGATATCAGGGAAGACCCTTAATATGTCTTTATTTTCATGTGAGATATATATATCATAATCAAAAATTTCATAAATAACCCAAATAGAATCAAAGAAATGGGTTTCATGTCAAAATCCTGACGTTTAAAAAGTACTTAAAAATAGTATCATTATGTCATTTATAACCCACGGAAAGAGAGTGAGGGTTATATGTATGTAAATTATAGAGTAAAATTGATTGATTTTATGTATTTATGAATAACTCTAGAAATTAAAATAGATTTGGGTATCCACATAAATAATACAAGATAATTTCTTGAGAAAAAGAGAGAGATTTTGAGACGAAAATTCTGCAGCATAACAGCTACATAACATCATTTTAGAAAACATTAAAAAGAAGGGGGAAAAGGGTCAACCACTAATAAATAATTCATAATACAGTATGTATACATAATAATATCATGTTATGGATATTTTAATGACATAACACATGAAAAGGAAACATGAAAGAAAAGAGAAGATGCTATTTCTTTTACGAAACATTCGGCACCCTAACAGTGTCGCTTAAAAATTCAGAAAATAAATTGATGAGAGAAGAAAGGGTCTCTCATAATTTGGCCATGAAATGAAAAGTAATAAGAATATATAAGAACATACCCCCACATAATAATATGGAAACTAGAAGACATACTATAAAGAAAATCATGACTAAAAAGAGGAGGGTGAAAGGTTCCCTTACCTTGAAGAGTGACTTTGAAAGATCGAAGGTTGGGACCTTTGAGAGATTGAGGGAACCTTGGGATGAATCATTGGGAGATAAAAAGACTAGAAATTAATTGAGGATTAATTTTTAATGAAATTAATTAGGAAATGGCTTGGTATTTATAGTAAAAGTGAGAAAATATTTAATTAATTTCCAAGGGACACCTTATTGGTGGTTTTGGAAAAACCATGGGCTTTCCCATGGTATTTTCCAATAGTATTGGACAATTGGGACACCTCATAACATATATTACTATTAAAAATTCGACCAGATTTATTACATCATGATTACATCATCAATGATGTCATTAAACACCCGAAACTCAAAACAGTATTTTTACTATTCACTGAAAATTCAACTGTTTCAGAAAAATCCAAAAAAATTTAACCTAACCTAATATAGATGATCTGAATTCAAAAATTAACTCCATTTTATGAAAATAATTTTATAAATATTTTTAATTTAATTTTTAAATAAAATCATTATTTACTAAAAAAGAACAACTCTAAAACTATAACTTATTTTGTAACACCTTGAAAAAGTAATCAAGGTCCCATAAAATCATCATATAACCATAAGACAATAAAGTAACAATTTATGATTATGTTTTATGAAAATAAAATTTTATTTTAAATTATTTAATTAATTATAAAATTGTAATTAAAATATTTATGACATACAAAAATACCAATACTTATATTAGGACCATTTTTTCACTTTTAAGATGTCTAAATAATATTTATACAGTCATGGGTGAAGTTTCAATTTTTTTTGGCCGATTTACTTTTCATTACTATTCATAATGGTATATTACTATTCATACTTTACTATTTACCAAAAATTAATTTGATCTTATTAGATTCGAAATTTATTACTGGTCACAATTGTAGAAGACCATTTTATGAAAAACATTTCACATTATTAATTATTTAAAGTTTACATAAATATTTTAAAATACCCTTTTTCCAAAATCATCAATAATATTCATCCCATATTTATCTTGTCATTTAAAAATCACAAATTTTACCATAATAATAAATAACAATTTTATTTATACCAAGGGATTACAAAAAGGTTTCTAAGGCCTCATTACATAGCCCCTTATAACAACTGCATAAAACCTAAGTATAAGGTGTACTATGGTTATAGAATCTTGGGGTGGATCAGACAATATTTCCCAAGTGGTGATTTCTATCAGATTGAACTTCTCCCTTAGGCGATTCTATTCAAGCTTCACATGTTGAAGTTCTGCTTGAGCTTGGTCGAGAGAAAAGCCCAAAGATGTTACCTCCTTCCCAAGCTCTGACATATGGGCTTCGTATGAACCGAGTCTACTGAATGAGGCCATCAACTCTTCTTTCTATATTAATTAACCGAGATCAATTTTATTTATAAACAATAATTCTAACATTAAGAGTTTAGTTTCCAACGGTCATATAACAGTCAAAACCCAATGATATCACTTCATTAATTAAAGGATATAGTTTATAGAGTATAAAATGAAATAACACACAAATTTTGGAAACAAAAATTATTAAAAAGTTCTGGTCATTACATTCTTCTCCCCTTAATAAATTTCATCCCCGAAATTTTAACTCATACCCTCAAAAGAGAAAAGGTGTGGGTACTTCTACCTCATAGACTCCTCTGGTTCCCACGTGGCTTCTTCACATTTGTGGTTCCTCCAAAAAACCTTAACAAGGTGGGTAGTCTTGTTGCGTAGAACCTTGTCTCTACAATCCAAGATCTCCACTGGCTACTCCACAGAAGAGAGTTCATGTTCTAGTTGTACCACCTATGGATTTAGTACATGTGAAGGGTCAGGTATGTACTTCCTCAAGAGGGATATGTGGAAGACATCATGAACTTGTGATAGATTTGGAGGAAGTGCAAGCCGATAGGCCACTTCTCCTACGTGATCAAAAATTTCATTGGGGCCAATGTACCTAGGGTTGAGCTTACCTTTTTTCCCAAACCCCATGACTCTCTTCCATGGTATAATTCAAAGAAAGACTTTGTCACCAACATCAACCTCCAAGTCCCTTCAACGGTTGTCAGCATAGCTCTTTTGACGACTCTGAGCAGTCTTAATGTGTTGCTAGATGACATGGACTTTTTCTATCATCTCTTGAATAGGATCAGTCCCAAGAAGCTTTCTCTCACCAGCTTCATTCCAACAAGTAGGAGTTCTAAACAGATTACCATATAGAGCTTAATAGGGTGACATTTGAATGCTTGAGTTAAAGATGTTGTTGTAAGAGATCTCAACTAAAGGGAGATGTTGATCCCATCCACTTTTAAATTCCATTGAGCATGTTCTCAGTATATCCTTGAGTGTTTGAATAGTTATTTCAGATTATCCATCAGTTTAGGGGTGATAATCCATACTGAAATTCAATTCAGTACTCAGATCATGTTGAAGACTTCTACAGAATTTTGATGCGAACCTTGGATCATGATCGGATATGATAGAAAGTGGAACTCCATGCAGCCTTACCACTTCCTTCATGTAAATCTTGGCAAGTTAATTAAGAGAGAAATATTCCCAAATGAAGATAAAATGGGAATTCTTAGTGAGATGATCCATAATAACCCATATCGCATTGTTTCCTTCAGAAGTTCTCAGGGGACCAGTGACGAAGTCCATAGTGATATTTTCCCACTTTAATGCTGGTATGGGTAGTGGTTGCAATACCCCTTTATGAATTTGTCACTCTAACTTCACTTACTAACATACCAGGCACCTTAAAGTATAGTCATCAATCTCCCTTTTGATATTATCCCACCAATAGTGATCACGAAGGTCCCTATAAAGTTTTGTGTTTCTAGGATGTATAGAGAAAGTAGAGCTATGAGCTTCATCCATCAGATCCTTCTTTATTTCCGGTATAGATGGAACACATAGTCTTGTATGAAATTTTAGTACACCTTCTTGATCAATATTAAACTTAGGAAACTTCCCATCCTTAACAGCCTCAAAATTCTTTAGTAACAAAGGATCTTCTTTATGAGATTTATTGATATTCTCTATTAATGACAGCTGAGAAATTATTTGGGTTAGGGTTGATGATGTACCTTCCCTTATAATTACCATGTCCATCTTTACTAGGTCATTGATCAAAGGATCTCTTTGAATCCTCATCATGGAAAGAACAATTGGGTCTTTCCTTCTTAATGCATCAACAACTTTGTTTTCTCCTCCATAATGATAATGAATTGAACAATCATAGTATTTTAGAAGTTCTAACCATCTCCTCTATCTCATGTTAAATTTCTTTTGTGTGAAAATATACTTAAATATTTTATGGACTGTGTGTATATCACATTTCTCCCCACACTACTACAAAAACAGGCTTCAACAGCGCTAAAAACGGGCTTTAATAGCTTTAAAAAAGCACTGTAAAGCTCAACGCTGATAAAGAGGGGTACCCTTTATCAGCGCTAACTGAGCGCTGATAAAGGGGTACTTTATCAGTTCTAAAAAAGCACTGATAAAGGGGTACTTTATCAATGCTAAAAAAGCGCTGATAAATGAAACCTTTATCAACGCTAAAAGAGCACTGATAAAGGTAGACTTTATCAGCACTAAAAGAGCACTGATAAATGAGTCTTTTATCAACACTCCTTTAGCGCTGATAAACTGATCTTTTGTCAGTGATTTTTTAGTGCTGATAAAGGTGTAGTTTATCAGTGCTTTTTTAGTGCTGATAAAAGCACCATTTATCAGTACTAAAAAATCACTGATAAATGCCCTGTCTGATGCTACGAAAAAATCTACAGTAGCACACCCGAACACCTGCAAAAAAAATCAGCATCTCAATAAGCTAATTAAAGAAAGTATACCCATACAAAATTAACACATAAATCATAAGTTAATTAGACCAAGTATACCCATACAACAAGTATACCCGTACACCATTAAAACATAATTTATAAGTTAATTAAGTACATAAAGAATTCAATTCAGAATTCAGGGGGTTGGGGGATATTCAAGGGTGTGGGGTGGCTATCCAAGTGGGGGTAGGGGGTGCCCGAGGGGGCTTTCCAGGGGGTGGGCTGGTGTCCAAGGTGTCAGGGGGCTTTACAGGGGGTGGGGGGGGGGGTGTCGAGAGGGGTGGGGGGGGGGGTGTCTAGGGGGTGGATTGGTGTCCAGGGGGGGTGGGGGCGGTCTAGGGGGTTGGTGGGGTTGACTCATATAAGTCACCAAGGACCCTTGGATCATTCTTATAAAAGATCAAGGCAATCTGAATGCGTTTGGTCAGATTTTCATAGGTCAGTTGTTGTTTTCAATTAAAATTGTGTCCATTTTAAACAAAAGAGGGACCCTTTGAGTGCTAGAGGCCACACTGTGCCTCAGATTGAGGCGGGGTTGACTCGTAAACGTCCCAAAGGACCCATGGATCGTTCTACTAAAGGATCAAGACAATCCAAATGCATTTGGTCAGATTTTCATTGGTCAGTTGTTGTTTTCAATTAAAATTGTATCCATTTTAAACAAAAGAGAGACCCTTTGAGTGATAGCAGCCACACCGTGCCTCAGATTGAGGCGGGGATGACATGTACACATCATAAAGGACTAGAGTATCGTTATACTAAAGGATAAACCCAATCCGAATGCGTTTGGTCGGATTTCCATAGGTCAGTTGTTGTTTTCACTTAAAATCGTGTCCATTTTAAACAAAAGAGAGATCCTTTGAGTTCTAGTGGCCACACCGTGCCTCAGATTAAGGTGGGGTTGACTCGTACATGTCACAAAGGATTCTTGGATTGTTCTAATAAAGGATCAAGACAATCCGGATGCGTTTGGTCGGATTTTCATAGGTCAGTTTTTGTTTTCAATTAAAATTGTGTCCATTTTAAACAAAAGAGAGACCCTTTGAGTGCTAGCAGCCACACCATGCTTTGGATTGAGGAGGGGATTACTCTTACACATCACAAATGACCCGTTCATCGTTCTCCTAAAGTATAAACACAATCCAAATGCATTTGGTCGAATTTACATAAGTCAGTTGTTGTTTTCACTTAAAATCGTGTCCATTTTAAACAAAATAGAGAACGTTTGAGTGGTAGAAGCCACACCATGCCTTGGATTGAGGTGGGGTTGACTCTTACATGTCACAAAGGAACCTTGTATCGTTCTTATAAAATATCAAGGCAATCTGAATGCGTTTGGTCAGATTTATGTAGGTCAGTTGTTGTTTTCACTTAAAATCGTGTCCATTTTAAACAAAATAGAGACCCTTTGAGTGGTACCGGCCAAACCATGCCTTGGATTGAGGCGGGGTTGACTCATACACATCACTAAGGACCCTTGGATCGTTCTTATAAAATATAAAGTCAATCCGAATGCGTTTAGTCAGATTTTCATAGGTCAGTTGTTGTTTTCAATTAAAATTGTGTCCATTTTAAACAAAAGAGAGACCCTTTGAGTTCTAGCGGCCACACCGTGCCTCGGATTGAGTAGTTGTTGACTCATACATGTCAAAAAGGACCATTGGATCATTATACTAAAGAATCAAGACAATCCTAATGCGTTTAGTCAGATTTTCATAGGTCAGTTGTTGTTTTCAATTAAAATTGTGTCCATTTTAAACAAAAGAGAGACCCTTTGAGTGATAGTAGCCACACCATGCCTCGGATTGATGTGGGTATGACTCATACATGTCACAAAGGACTATTGGATCATTTTACCAAAGGATCAACACAATAATAATGCGTTTGGTTGGATTTCCGTAGGTTATTTGTTTTTTTCACTTAAAATCGCGTCCATTTTAAACAAAAGAGAGACCCTTTGAGTGCTAACAGCCACACCGTGCCTCGGATTGAGGCAGGGTTGACACTTACATGTCACAAAGGAATCGTGGATCATTATTATAAGGGATAAAGACAATCCTAATGTGTTTAGTCAGATTTTCATAGGTCAGTTCTTGTTTTCAATTAAAATTGTGTCCATTTTAAACAAAAGAGAGACACTTTGAGTGCTAGCAGCCACACCGTGCCTCGGATTGAGGCGGTGATGACTCTTTCACGTCAAAAAGGACCCTTGAATCATTATCTTAATGTATTAACACAATAAAAATGTGTTTGGTCAAATTTCTGTAGGTCAGTTGTTGTTTTCACTAAAAATCGTGTCCATTTTAAACAAAATAGAGACCCTTTGAGTGGTAGCAGCCACACTGTGCCTCAGATTGAGGCGGGGTTGACTCATACATGTCACCAAGGACCTTTTTATTGTTCTTATAAAAGATCAAGGCAATATGAATGCGTTTGGTCTGATTTCCATAGGTCATTTGTTGTTTTCACTTAAAATCGTGTCCATTTTAAACAAAATAGAGACCTTTGAGTGTTACCGGACACACCATTCCTTTTATTGAGGCAGGGTTGACTCGTAAACATCAAAAAGGACCCTTGGATATTTCTTATAAAAGATCAAGGCAATACGAATGCGTTTGGTCAGATTTTCATAGGTTAGTTGTTGTTTTCAATTAAAATTGTGTCCATTTTAAACAAAAGAGAGACCCTTTGAGTGCTAGCGGCTACACCATGCCTTGGATTGAGACAGGGTTGACTCGTACACATCAAAAAGGACCCGTGGATCGTTCTCCTAAAGGATCAAGATAATCTGAATGCGTTTGTTCAGATTTTCATAGGCCACTTGTTGTTTTCAACTAAAATTATGTCCATTTTAAACAAAAGAGAGACCCTTTTAGTGATAGCAGCCACACCATGCCTCAGATTGAAGCGGGGATGACTCGTACACATCACAAATGACCCATGGATCATTATACTAAAGTATCAACGCAATCCAAATGCGTTTGGCTGAATTTCCGTAGGTCAGTTGTTGTTTTCACTTAAAATCGTGTCCATTTTAAACAAAATAGAGATCCTTTGAGTGGTAGCGGCCACAAAGTGCCTCAGATTGAGGAGGGGTTTACTTTTACACATCACCAAGGACCCTTGGATAATTTTTATAAAAGATAAAGGAAATACGAATGCAGTTGGTCAGATTTTCATAGGTCAGTTGTTGTTTTCACTTAAAATCGTGTCCATTTTAAACAAAATAGAGACCCTTTGAGTGGTAGCAGCCACACCGTGCCTCGGATTGAGGCGGGGTTGACTCATACACATCAAATATTACCCGTGGATCATTCTCCTAAAGGATCAACACAATCCAAATGCGTTTGGTCATATTTTCACAGGTCAGTTGTTGTTTTCAATTAAAATCATGTCCATTTTAAACAAAAGAGAGACCCTTTGAGTGCTAGCGTCCACACCGTGCCTTGTATTGAGGAAAGGTTGACTCAAACACATCACAAAGGACCCTTGTATCATTCTAATAAAGGATCAAGACAATCCAAATGAATTTGGTTGGATTTTCAGACATCAGTTGTTGTTTTCAATTAAAATGGTGTCCATTTTAAACAAAAGAGAGGCCCTTTGAGTGGTAGCAGTCACACCGTGACTTATATTGAGGAGGAGATGACTCGTACACATCAAAAAGGACTAGTGGATAGTTCTTCTAAAGGATCAGCACAATCTGAATGCGTTTGTTCAGATTTCCGTAGGCCAGTTGTTGTTTTCACATAAAATCGTGTCCATCTTTAACAAAACAGAGACCCTTTGAGTGATAGCGGCCACACCGTGCCTCGGATTGAGGTAGGGATGACTTGTACACATCACCAAGGACCCTTGGATCGTTCTCAAAAAATATCAAGGAAATATGAATGCATTTGGTCAGATTTTCATAGGTCAGTTGTTGTTTTCAATTAAAATGGTGTCCATTTTAAACAAAAGAGAGAAACTTTGAGTGCTAGCGGCCACACCATGCCTCAGATTGAGGCGAGGATAACTCTTACATGTCACAAAGGACCCATGGATCATTCTACTAAAGCATAAACACAATCCTAATGCGTTTGGTTGAATTTCTATAGGTCAGTTGTTGTTTTCACTTAAAATCGTATCCATTTTAAACAAAATAGAGACCCTTTGAGTGGTAGCAGCCACACCGTGCCTCGTATTGAAGCAGGGTTGACTTTTACAAATCACCAAGGACCATTGGATCGTTTTTATAAAATATAAAGGAAATCTGAATGTGTTTTGTCATATTTCCGTAGGTCAGTTGTTGTTTTCACATAAAATCGTGTCCATTTTAAACAAAATAGAGACCCTTTGAGTGGTACCGGCCACACCGTACCTCGTATTGAGGTGGGGTTAACTCATACATGTCACTAATGACCCTTGTATCATTCTTATAAAAGATAAAGGAAATCCAAATGTGTTTTGTCGGATTTTCATAGGTCAGTTTTTGTTTTCAATTAAAATTGTGTCCATTTTAAACAAAAGAGAAACCCTTTGAGTGCTAGAGGCCACACCGTGTCTTGGATTGAGGCAGGGTTGACTCATAAACGTCACAAAGGACCCGTGGATTAGTCTACTAAAAGATCAAGACAATCAGAATGCATTTCATTGGATTTTCGTACGTCGGTTGTTGTTTTCAATTAAAATTGTGTCCATTTTAAACAAAAGAGAGACCCTTTGAGTGTAAGCAGTCACACCGTGCCTCGGATTGAGGTGGGGATGACTCTTACACATCTCAAATGACTAGTGGATCGTTCTCCTAAAGGATCAACACAATCCAAATGCGTTTGGTCAGATTTCTGTAGGTCAGTTGTTGTTTTCACTTAAAATCGTGTCCATTTTAAACAAAAGAGAGACCCTTTGTGTGCTAGCGGCCACACCGTGCCTCAGATTGAGGCATAGATGACTCATACACATCACCATGGACCCTTTTATTTTTATCATAAAATATCAAGGCAATCCGAATGCGTTTGGTTGGATTTTCATAGGTCCGTTGTTGTTTTCAATTAAAATGGTGTCCATTTTAAACAAAAGAGAGACCCGTTGAGTGATAGCGGCCACACCGTGCCTCGGATTGAGGAATGGATGACTCGTACGCATCACAAAGGACCCATGGATCGTTCTAATAAAGGATCAACACAATATGAATGCGTTTGGTTGAATTTTTGTTGGCCAGTTGTTGTTTTCACTTAAAATTGTGTCCATTTTAAACAAAATAGAGACATTTTTGAGTGGTAGCAGCCACACCGTGCCTCGGATTGAGGCAGGGTTGACTCTTACACATCAAAAAGGAACTTTGTATCGTTATTATAAAATATCAAGTCAATCCGATTGCGTTTGGTCGGATTTCCATAGGTATGTTGTTGTTTTCACTTAAAATCGTGTCCATTTTAAACAAAATAGAGACCCTTTGAGGGGTACCGGCCACACCATGCCTCATATTGAGGAGGGGTTTGCTCGTACACATCAACAAGGACTCTTGTATCTTTATTTTAAAATATCAAGTCAATCTGAATGCGTTTGGTTGGATTTCCATAGGTCAGTTGTTTTTTTCACTTAAAATCATGTCCATTTTAAACAAAAGAGAGACCCTTTGAGTGCTAGCGGCCACACCGTGACTCGGATTGAGGCGGGGTTGACTCATACACATCTAAAAGTACCTGTGGATCGTTATCCTAAAGGATCAAGATAATCCAAATGAATTTGATTGGATTGTCTTACGTTAGTTGTTGTTTTCACTTAAAATCGTGTCCATTTTAAACAAAATAGAGACCCTTTGAGTGGTACCGGCCCCATCGTACCTCAAATTGAGGTGTGGATGACTCTTAAAAGTCACCAAGGACCCTTTTATCATTATTATAAACGATCAAGGCAATTATAATGCGTTTGGTCAGATTTCTGTAGGTCAGTTGTTGTTTTCAATTAAAATTGTGTCCATTTTAAACAAAAGAGAGACCCTTTGAGTGCTAGCATCAAAACCATGCCTCGGATTGAGTCAGGGATGAATCGTACATGTCACCAAGGAACTTTGGATTGTTCTCCTAAAGGATCAAGATAATACGAATGAGTTTGGTCAGATTTTCGTACGTCAGTTGTTTTTTTCACTTAAAATCGTGTCTATTTTAAACAAAATAGAGACCCTTTGAGTGGTACCAGTCACACCGTGCCTAAGACTGAGGTAGTTTTGACTTGTACATGTCACCAAGGACCCGTGGATCATTATACTAAAGGATCAAGATAATCCGAATGCGTTTGGTCAGATTTTCCTACGTTAGTTGTTGTTTTCACTTAAAATCGTGTCCATTTTAAACAAAATAGAGACCCTTTGAGTGCTAGCGGCCACACCGTGCCTCGGATTAAGGAAGAGTTGACTTGTACATGTCAAAAAGGACCCCTGTATCGTTCTACTAAAGGATCAAGACAATCCTAATGCATTTGGTCAGATTTTCGTACGTAAGTTGTTGTTTTCACTTAAAATCGTGTCCATTTTAAACAAAATAGAAACCCTTTGAGTGGTACCGGACACACTGTGCCTTGGATTGAGGAGGTATTGACTCATACACATCAAAAAGGACCCTTGGATCGTTCTTCTAAAGTATCAAGACAATTTGAATGCTTTTGGTCATATTTTCGTACGTCAGTTGTTGTTTTCACTTAAAATCGTGTACATTTTAAACAAAATAGAGACCCTTTGAGTGGTACCGGCCACACCATGCCTCATATTGAGGTGGGGATGACTCTTACACGTCACCAAGGAACCTTGGATCGTTATCATAAAATATCAAGGCAATCCTAATGCGTTTGGTCAGATTTTCATAGGTCAGTTGTTGTTTTCAATTAAAATTGTGTCCATTTTAAACAAAAGGGAGACCCTTGGAGTGCTAGCGGCCACACCGTGGCTCAGATTGAGGCGGGGATGACTAGTACTCATCAAAAAGGACCCATGGATCATTCTCCTAAAGGATCAACACAATCTGAATGCATTTGGTCGTATTTCCATAGGTCAGTCGTTGTTTTCACTTAAAATCGTGTCCATTTTAAACAAAAATAGAGACCCTTTGAGTGGTTCAGCATTCTTGCATGTTGCTGGTACATATCATCTGTTAAAATGGGAAAATGAATCATTGGATAAAGGATGTTTTATTTAATAACAATTAAAATTTTCCTACGAACATTTACATACAACAATGTTTCATCTTTTGATCCCCTTAACCCCTCTAAAAAATGACCACCAATTGTACATGTCCCCAATTCAGATATTTATTTTATTTATGTACAATCTTCCACCAGGTATGCGGCCCACTCATTTCTGAACACATCTATATCATCTTGTGAGTATGAGGATTTTCGAAAGTCAGAGTAGTACTACAAAATATAAAAATAAAGAATTATTAAATAACGTAAATGAACTAGTAGTTTTTTTTTGAAAATACCTCTTTAGGGATGCTAGTTTGTTGATGAAAAATGATCTATTTCATAAATTTACAAACATAATAACCATAATCCTTATCATTTGTTTGTTTTGGAAGCTGCAAAAAAATTGATCATTAAGAGAATAAGTAAATTTTGTTGAGATGTGTTTGGATAGTGAAATTTTATTATATATACCCTGATATTTGTCCAAACATAGTACTTTCTCACCTCCTTATGATTAGACCCTGTCCTCATTCCTTTTTTAGATGATAATGATACACCACCCTATCATAACAGAATCCTCAATAAAAGATAATATAAATTATATTACTTGATGTTTCGACCTAAAACGTAAGATGTAGTGTCTTAAATATTCACAAACTCCATCATGTGTGGTCGGTTTGATGGATATCCTTGCTTTGAATCCAGAAAATAAATCTTTGGAGTCTCCTAGTTCACCGTAATTAGCAACCAATGTTGCCTAAAAACAAAAAAAGGAATAAGTAATAAAATAAGTGAAAATATAATTGATATGCTTTAATTGTAGATTATTACCCATGCATGGTTGGTATTAGGAAAAGTCTATCATCTGTAATCTTTCTTTCAAATGTTTTCAGCAAGCCATTCACTATTGCATCCCTTTTTGATGGCTCTATTTTTGGTAGGTGTGTTGATGTGATATGAGGACTAATGAGTCCAAATCTTGTCTCATGGGAAAATTCTTTCAACTGTTTTTCATACATGCGTCTGTCAACAATATAAAATGCATTTAGTCATAATTTTCACATTAGATCAGCTTTTAGAAAATCAATTTATGGAAACATACCTCATATATACATTTACAACTGTGACACCTAGCCATCCGTTTTCAAGGATCTCATTTACAGTTTCATCAGCAATGAAATCTTGACTTTCCTCTCCGTATACATTCTCTTTGAAAACCACTATATGACTATTACCATCTTTTAGCTTCATATCCACATGTGTCTTCAATGCTAGTAAATGTGGATAGAGAACCGGTGGTGTTATTATGCTTTTAGTAGCTCCTTGGGATCAGTTGGTCGATCTTTTAGATGGTTTTGAGCTGAAATTTATCACCCCCTTCCATTTCTCTGTCTATAACAACAATCATTGGTTCAGACCCTTTTTTCATTAATTGTTAAGGGTTTATCTTGAAAAAAAGGAAATAAATACATCTTTGTCTGCATGTACTCTTAAAAGTTGTGAAGACCATGCAATGAATGTCCCAATAGCCTTTTCTACCATATGAATATCATCGTCATAAAGTGAAATAGGTAGCTCTGCATTTGGTTCATGAGCTACAGTAGTCATCACTTTCAGATGATCTTTCGGAAGTGGTCTATTATGCAGTGTGGCATTTGGGAAATTGAACACTGTAGCCCTGCTACAAGGTGATAGGTGGGTGTTGATAGATATAAATCACAATCATTATCACCCTATAGAAGATCAGTACAGAAAAATTATTAGTGTTTGTCTGATTCACATTTCATGGGAACAATTATTAGAATATTGATTACCACGGCTAAGACAGTTCTTTGAGGCGAATGGATTACCTCAAAGCTGGTGGGGGGTGGGGCGGGATGTTCACGCGCTGGTTGTTCTGGATTTGTGTCTTCCCTTTACTTACCACCCATAAAAGTTTCTAGCAACTCTCCCTTCCATTGTAATTGTTCTTCAAGGGTTGCTATTTTTTCGCTCATTTGTTCCAATTTTTCATCTGTATCATCCGTTTTTTTTCTTCTTCTCAAAATAAACTCGGGGTGTCACCCCAAACCCTACACCTCTGACACCACCATATTTTTCTGGATACTTTAAAGCCATCGATAATAGGTTTGTATCCGCTATAGGGGTAGCTGATTCCTATAACTATCGAATATAGAAAAATAACTAATTATTTTTATGTAATAGCGATTTAAAACAAATCTTTTTATCATCGTGTCATACTTACAAATATTTCCCACACTTTCTATGTGTTCTCATCTACTAACTTCCCTTCTTTTTTCACACGTGCCTCCTTCCGTAGCACATGATGCAGGATGGAAGTGCATTTGGTTTTAGACTCATCAATCTACATATAAACATAGAAAGATAATTATGATGTTGTTTATTGGCACCTAGCAATATTACTGTAAATTTAAAATACGCACCATTTTCTTTTCTAATGAAGCATACCCCATCCTTACTTTACGATAGGGGTATGTTGGTTTTGATGCACGTTACTTATTTTCAGTACAAAATTTCTGTTTCATAAATGAAATATTGACAATCAAAGTGATGAATACAGGTATCCTCAAACAACGTATAATTACCCACAATGTACCTGAAACTTCTCATCCCCACGACGACCAATAAATACATCCCATGCTTTTTGGGATATTAGGTGAGTGTAGACAATGGGTGGGTGTGGGTTTATTTTACCTTTGGAATCTTTCAGGTGATATCTTGTTAAAATAGTGCGAAAACCTCGATGAATCCTTCCTGCAAGACTTAGTACATAATCCTTGTGTGAATCGTCTACTATAAATGTACTCTACAAGAGATTGAGAAGAGTAAGAAATTGTTTCATTATTTTATTTTCTAGTAAATTAAAGAAATAAATTCATAATATTACCGTAATTTCTTCCCAGATCACAGCCTTCAGCCCGGTCACAACATGGTGCCATGAATCTATGTCAATCGGCACGCGTTTCCGAGTGACAACTCCAATGTAGATGCTAAACATAGACTTGTTGGGATTCACATGTTGGCCTCGTGAATTCCATCTGACTTCAAATTTGATGCCTTTAATTTTCTCCTTAAGAATTTTGGCTAACAATGTCAAACTACAATGCACCTGTGTTTTCTACGATGCTGGTCCTTCATTACCGACCATTTCATCGATATCAACATCATCTATATGTTCATATGAAATGGTATCAATGACATGTGATGATGGTTCTTGGAACTCAACACTAGGATCACCAGGAGCCGCAGCAGCAGGAGCAGCAACAGGAGTAATAGGAGCTGCAGCAGGAGCAACAACAGGAGTAGCAGGAGCTGTAGGAGCAGCAGGAGCATCAGCAGCCGCAACAGCAGTAGCTTGAGAGACTTGTTCAGCCTCAGGGTTAGGAGCACCAGAATGTGCAGAAGTCATTATCTATAAAAGTGGTTGAACAGTTAATTTATATTTCATAAATTCAGTAATGATAAGATAATAACATGAGATAACAAGATCTATATTACAAACAAAATATAACCTGTGTATTGAACTCTCTCTCTCTTTTTCAAAGGTTTAAGAGATTTGAAACCTCTATCGATTAACCAAATCCCTTCATTGTGGTCAAATATAACATAAAAAACATCATCTGCATTGGGAACACTCCGAAATGATTGCGACGTACCACTAAAAGGATCATCCTCAACTGAATTTTCATCAGAAACTTCAGTAGTTTTGGACGATAACAGAACAATCGACCACTTTCGGTTTGCGGGATCTAGAACATAAAAAACATGTATTTCTTGTGATGCCATTATAAACTATTCTTCTTTGTACCCTTCTTTACTAGAATCAACTTTCACAAATCCCCATTCATCTATTTTAACACCGATGTTGTTATCAACCCATTTTCATTGAAAAATCTGCAATTGGAATGTCATATAATCCAACTCCCATATTAGTTTGATAATGCCAATTATGACATATTTGAATAAATTGGATTTCTATCCTTACTACCAGAAACATGCATCGCTTCAGCCACTAGTGTAACTCCACTATTTTGGATGGTACTATCTTCATAATGTTCATCTGTATAGAATGTATAACCATTAATTACATAACCACTGTAAGATAATACATACACACATGGTCCAGCGGCTAGCCATTGAAGTCTTTCTGACATTGAATTAATATTTTCATCCAACTGCTTAAAAATATGGTCCTAAAACCATCCTATAAACTGGTGATTATGTGTATCTGATAACCATTTTTCATCCCTTGATGGATTCAACTGCCTAAGAATTTATTTGTGAGTTTCAATATATGGAGTGACCTCCCAACTGTTATGAAAAACATAAAGATGGGCCTGATCCCGATCGATAATACTTATTTTCACAACTTCTCTTCCAGAAATTCCCTCACCCTCAATGCATCCAGTGTGACAAGATTTTGGGAGACCGATGCTTTCTACATCAAATAGGTATTCAGTACAAAATTCAATGGCTTCCTAAAAAATATATAGCTCCACTATACAACCCTCTGGACGACTTTGATTTTTGACATACCCTTTCAAAATATTCATATACCATTCAACAGGATACATCCATCTATAGTGCATAGGACCACAATGTCAAATCTCTCTCACCAAGTGAATCATCAAATGGACCATCATATCAAATAATTTTGGCGGGAAAAACATTTCTAATTCACATAATATGATGACAATCTCTTTTTCTATAGTTGGAAATTTCACCGTGTCTAAAAATTTGCTACATATAGCTTTGAAAAAGAAACAAAGTTTGGTTAACGTATGACGAAAATTCTTGGAAAAAATGCTACGTAAATCTATAGGAATTAGATCTTGCATCAAAACATGGAAATCATATGATTTAAAACCTTTTAACTTCAAATCATTCATTGACACAGTGTTCTTGATATTTGATGAGTAACCCTCTGGAACCTTTACATCATTGAAGAAGTTGCAAAACTGATATCTCTCCTCCCTAGAAAGATTATAAGTATCTGGAGAAAGAAACATTCAATTTTCACCCTTCATGGGAGCCAACTCTTCTCGTATTCCCATATCAACCATGTCCAACCTAACCTTAATTCCATCTTTTGTTTTTCTAGGGGCATTTAGCAACGCTCCGATAACACTGTCACATACATTTTTTTTCCACATGCATCACATCAAGAAAATGTCTGACGTAAAAAAAATTCTAGTATGGTAATTCAAAAAAAAAACTGATCTCTTTTTCCAACTGATTTTCGTAAGGTTTTTCGAAAATGTTTTACCAAAAACAGTGTTCAGATATTTTAATTTCTCAAACAGCTGATCACCTGTTAGTGGAGATGGTGTTGCGCATTGTTATGAAATTCCATTGAATGATGTCATCCAAGATCGGTACTTATGCCGACGAGGTAGAAATCTACGATGTCTTAGAAACACAGATTTCGATGAATGTTTCAACCTAATTGATTTTGTATCTTCTTCGCACACGAGACACCCTTGAGTTCCTTTAATTATATAGCCTGAAAAATTTCCATAAACAGGGAAATAATTTATTGTCCCATACAACATCGCTCTCAATGTGAAGTATTCAATTTTATTATCATCATACAACATTACACCTGAATCCCACAATAACTTCAAATCCTAGATCAAAGGAGCCAGATAAACATCAATATTGTTACCTGGTTGTTTTGGTCCTGATATAAGCATAGATAACATGATGAATTTCTGATTCATGTATAACCAGGGTGGAAAGTTATAATTTACCAACATAATAGTCCACACACTATGAGTGTTGGTTTGAAAACCAAAAGAATTCACTCCATCTGTAGATAACACAAGACGAAGGTTTCTCAGCTCTTTTCCAAATTCAGGATACTCATGATCAATTTTCTTCCATTGAGGAGAGTCAGTCGGATGACGTAATTTCCCATCTTTATTTCTTTTATTTGCATTCCACGACAATTATCTTGTAGTTTCTCCACTTCCATATAGATGCCTAAACCTTGGAATTATTGGAAAGTACCATACAACTTTTATAGTATTGGATTTATCTTTTTTGTATCGAGAAGAACCACACTTTGGGAATTTTGTAAGTGATTTTTTCTCCTTGCGAAACAGTATACATTCTTTCGGGCAAGCATGTATTCTTTCCGAAATCATACCCATCGAGCGTAGCATTCGTATAGATTCATATGTCCAGCTTGGGAGCTCATTATCTTCCGGGAGCATGTCATTCAAGAGAGAAAGTAGTTCCGTAAAACTAAAATCACTCCATCCTTTTCCTTTTTCAATTTATACAACTTCAGTATAGCTAACAATGTTGTATACTTAGTGAAAGTAGCATACAATGGCGTCTTTTCACAAAACTTTAACTTATCAAACAATTTTGGGCAATCATGGAGTTCATCTTCAATTGTATTTTTCATTTTCTCAATACGATCTTTCTCATCATTGACATCTGTAATCACATCCTCCATATGGTCTTCTTCATTATCCATATTTGTATTCATATCTAATGATCCATAAAATGAAGTTTTATCCCAGCCAGTAGCTACATTCGCCTTTTCTCCGTGTTTATTCCAACATTTATAACTCCGATCTATTTTGTGATATATCAAATGTTCTTCCATATCCTCTGGAGTAAGTAGTCTAGAATAACAAAAACGTAAACACAGAAAAAGGATTTGAGAAGGATCCTTAGGGTGATCCTTTGCAAACTTGATGAACTCTTTCACTCCGTTCTCATACTCTATTGTCAAACGATTAGCATCCATCCAATATTTATTCATCTTCATCCTATTTGAATCTCAAATATTAGTATTTATGGTTCAAGTAAACAAAAAAAGACTTCCAAATACAGTAGAATAGAACCACTTCCTTATAAAAATAGATTAATAGAGCCTAACCATTATTATTTATTCATCTTCATTAAAGATAATTACTTTAGATTCATTATAGTTTCCTCAAATCACCCCAGACCAAAAACAAGAATAATCAAGAATGATACATCTACCACTCCTAGGTCTCTACCCTACATTCAATATCATCATACCTAAATACCCATATATCCACACATACACATGTCAGAAACACATAAAAAACCATATCCACATCATAACTAAAGTACCAATATGGATTTCAATCAGGTTACTTGACTCAAGTGGTGGTGTGTAAGAAATAATAAGAAAATATAATAAGTATATAGTCACACATAAATCTCAAACTTAATAAACCAAAGGTATCATTCCATCTATCAAAATACTCTGAAGGATCCCATATGCGATAGTAGTCCCAGGTGGTGAAGGTTCCTGAGGAGGAAGGGGCGAACACGCACCTATTGGGGTTCGAGGTCAGGTCACTAAGGTTAAAGGTGGCCCGATACTCCTACAAGGGTTCATTCCATATTTCACAAACCATGTCCTGGTACCCTAGGATGTTAACCCACTACTGGTGGAAGTGAAACCGTTCCTAATGATCATGCTAAGAAGAAATGGAAACCAAGAGGGGGAGTGAATCAAAATATCTCAAGCAAGATGAAAAAACATGGTATTTGAGAATAGGTTAGTGGATTCCATGTTGGCTAGACACCTATCCAATAGACCCCATAAGCGGTGATGGCCCCTGCAGTTATTGCACCAGGTGAAACTGTCACTTGAGAAGCTGAGATCAATGAGCCCCTTCCCAGCCATGAACTGAACAAACTCTATGATAGCCTTCCTCTGGAATGGGCTTCTACCTTTCCTTTCCTTTGGGTTGTAAATGTCATTAAATTAACCCCCAACAAAAAATGGATGGTGGCCGGGATCTAAGGTATTTTTTTCAAAAGGACAATCAATCCCCCTCAATTTTTTTAAAATACCAATACCATAAACCATTTAAAAACAAGACATTTTAATTTATTTTGGAAATCATTCCCAAAAAAATTCAATAAAAAAACACATTACAAACCATTTGGAATTTTATTTAAAGAAACAAATTATCTTTATTTTAAACCATGATTATAATTTATAATATCAAATCCACCAACAATAGAAGGAAACCTAATTTATTTCAATGAAAAAGGTTAATTCACAACAAGATACCATCCATTCCATATATTATTTTCATTAATAGGGTTATTTTGTGCTTCAAAATGATTAAAACATGTCTAACCAACTTCAAATGGATAAAATATGAATTCATGAAACACATGAATCCCAAAAAGAAGATATAGTATAGAAACACTCACTTGGAATATTTGGGATCAAAACACAATGAATCTGAATGAGTCTACTCAAATGAAGAACATTGAATCAAATAAAAGAGAACTCAATAAAAGGTAAAAGAGATACTATAACCATAATTACCCATA
The DNA here is from genome assembly GCA_963277665.1 of Viscum album. NCBI lineage: Eukaryota > Viridiplantae > Streptophyta > Magnoliopsida > Santalales > Viscaceae > Viscum > Viscum album. The sequence goes on along the minus strand of OY728159.1, from coordinate 1,890,215,657 downwards.
AAAATTATAGGTCTAGTAAATACCAAGGCTTCCATAGCCCCCAGGAACAAAGAATCAAGTGATGGATAGAGATTGAAGTTCATGAAAAGAAATAAATACCAAAAGAGGATCACCATTTCAAATGAAACTTCAATCCACCAAGTGATGAGGGTAGAAGAGATGAACAATCCAAAGGGGCTCCCAAGGCTTGAGTGGGTTGAGTTAAACTTGAGGGAGAATATAAAATAAATAAATGGGGGTATCAAGTTGCAATTACCATACTACCTCTATGCTTCCTCATATACAACGACACCACTAGCTAGATAGTGGCCCTCACCAGCTAGACAATGGTTATAGTATAAATTCTATAACTATAGGTTATCCTACTGGCTAGTCACTAAAGACCCAACATCTAGCTGATGTCTATAGAATTTTTCGTATCCATTGTGAATCCCATTGCCTAGCCAATTACCCTCACCAGCCATTCGGTGGACCACATGAAGCTTTTCAACCTACATATTCACGTCCACACCTTCTATGATAGTCTGGGACATCCTATGACCGCTCAAGAAACCCAAAAAAACTCAAAGAGCATTGATTTGATGAAAGCGATACTAATATGTTACAATTCGCCCCATCATTTCGCTTTTTATTCGAATAAATATTCTAGTACGAAGGATAGAAAATGATGAGACAAAAATAAATTTCACACAATAATTATTGTGTGGAAAATTCCCAAAATATAAGAAGATTCACCGAATAAAGGACCACTACGAACAAATTAAAATGAACATATAACCAATATTCCCAAGAACCCTTAATATATATCCTCCAAGAACATCATACATCTCCAAATGACACGTTTACATCACTAAGAAGAGAGAAAATCCCAATAATGTCCAGAGACCTAGCATAGGTCACCCAACCATTTAAATTTTCACTAAAATGGTGGGAAATAAGATGGAAATATACTAAGAACACATCCCTTCACCCAAATAAGAGACTACAACCACTAACCATGAAGAACCACTAAGATCATAATTCGAAACCTAAGGAAAGGTACACCCAAAACATACCAATGAACCCAAATGAAATAACAGAATCAATATCCATCAATGATTCAACCAACAAAAAGAAAGTAAAAAAATAAAAAGGATTTATTCTTCGATCAAGTACTCGATGGAAACCATGAATTCCCACTATAGAGTGTCACCCATCGATGGTCTCATTGAAGTAGACCCCAACGCCTTTAAGTTCCTGGTCCATCAAGAGACTTCATAATCCTAGTCATTTGAGTACACACCAAAATCTTATCTATGTTCAACCATAAATAGATCATATAAAATGGTTTTTGCACAAAGATGGAAAACTAATCTCATATAAATTGGTTCATGCCAAATCAACATATGGTTATGTGTGATGGGAGAGGAGAACAATATTAAAAAATTATTTGGAAAACATGCCTTAAAGGGAGGTCCGGAAAATCGAAGCTCGAGGGCGTTGCGGGCGGTGGAGGTCTGGAAAAACGAAGCTCGAGGGTGGAAAAGGTCCAACAACGCAAACTTTGCGGGCGGCGGAGGTCCGACAACGAGAAGCGAGGGCAGCGGAGGTCCGGAAACGCGAAATCAGCAGGCGGCAGAGGGGAGTTGTAGGGTTCCAATACCGGGAGAGCTTTAGGTCATGATAAAATAAGGGCACTATGCAACCAACTTTATAAAAAAATGGACTAAGTTTTTATCATCACTAAAAAAGTGGTGATAAAGACTACCTTTATCAGTGCTTTTTTAGCGTTGATAATGGTATTATTTATCAGCGCTAAAAAAAGAGCTGATAAATCCTTCCTATATCAGCACTAAAATTTTAGCGCTGATACATGGATTCTTTATCAGTGCTTTTCTAGTGCTGATAAAGGGTTGTTTTATCAGCGCTTATTTAGCGCTGATAAAGGATACCGTGTATCAGCGCTAAAATTTTAGCGCTGATAAAGGGATTCTTTATCAGCGGTCAAATTGTAGTGCTGATACATGGTTTCTTTATGAGCGATTTTCTAGTGCTGATAAAGAGTCCCTCTATCAGCGCTAGAAAAGCGCTGATACAGAATCCCTTTATCAGCGGTTTTTCTTAGCACTGATATAAGGGGGTGCTTCCCTTTCCCGTTTTTGTAGTAGTGCTATAAAGTAGTTCCTCCATATCTTCAGAGAAAAAATGACAGCAGCCAGCTCTAGATCATGCGTAGGATAGTTCTTCTCATGAGTATTCAACTGCCGAGATTTATAAGCAATGACCTTGTCATTTTTCATGAGGACGCACCCAATCCCTTTCATAGATACATTTCTAAAAATAACGAATCCTTCTCCACTTGAGAGAAAAGTTAACACGGGTGTAGTAACCAATCTCTTCTTCAACTCTTGGAAACTTTCCACACACTCCTTTGTCCAGATGAACTTGGCCCCTTTTCAAGTTAACTTGGTTAATAGATTATAAATTTGTGAAAGGTTTTTCACAAACCTTCTATAATATTCCGTTAATCCAAGGAAAATATAAATCTCAGTTATCGTTGTAGGCTGAGGCCACTCATCTACAAATTTTGTCTTTGCTGGGTCAACTTTGATTCCTTCATTGGTAACAATGTGTCCTAAGAAAGAAAATTGTTGTAACCAAAATTCACATTTTATGGACTTCCCAAAAAACCTCTCCTTTTGTAGAGTTTGAAAAATAACCCTTAGATGATCCTCATACCCCTCAAGAATTTTGGAATATATCAGAATATCATCAATAAAAACTACCATAAAGTTATCAAGGTAGTTCTAAAAGACTCTATTCATAAAATCCATAAAAATATCAGGTGTATTAGTCAGTCCGAAGAGCATAAAAACAAACTCATAATGCCCATATCTTGATCGAAAGGTAGTTTTTGGAATATTTTATTTCTTCACCCTCAATTGATGATAACCAGACCGAAGATCAATCTTAGAGAAGAATTGAGCCCCATGAAGTTGGTCAAATAAGTCATCAATTCTTGTAAGAGGTTATTTTTTCTTAATTTTGATCCCATTCAGTTCTCTATAATCAATGCATAGCCGCATCGATCCATCCTTCTTCTTCACAAAGAGAACATGTTCTCTCCAAGGAGACACAATCAGTTAGATAAAACCCTTCCCCAAAAGTTCTTGGAGTTGTTTCTTTAACTCCTCCAGCTCCACATTTTCTATCCTATACAGGGTCTTTGATATTGGATGGGATCTAGGTATGAGTTCAATTAATAACTCTATATCTATTTCTATGGGAGGTTTGGGTAACTCCTCAGGAAATACGTCAATGTATTCCTGGATGATGGGGATATTTTATATCCTCAAACTCTAATTTCTTTCTTCCTCTTCACTGATCAACTCCATAAAAATATATATAATAGATTCTTCTAGACAAATTTCAGGTTGATATATCTCTCCTTGGAAGATAACTATAGGCTTTCTATTCAATAATATTGATATTTCCTTGCTTCTTCATTTGATCTTAGAATTATACTTTGAGAGACAGTCCATCCCTAGTATAATGTCTAATTATAGAATGGGAATGAATACTATATTTCTGATAAAATTGTTCTCACTATAGTAAATACTAGAGTTTTTAAACACTGACGATGCTTGGATAATCCCACTAGGAGTCTTGACTGATAACTCTACTTTTAGAAAATTGGGGGTTGATTCTAAATTCTTTGAAAAATTGAAAGAAATAAAGGAATGCGTAGAACCAAAATCAAACAAAGTACTTTCTAGATTTGAGAGAATAACAAGAGTACCTTCCACCACATCATTTGGTGCTTCAAATTCAGCCGTAGTGATTGCAAAAGTACAACCTTGTTCCCTTGGCCATTGCTGTGGCTGATGGTGATTCCCCTCCACTGCCCTCAGATTTGGACAGTGATTGGAAAAGTGTCCAAGTTGTCCACACTTATAGCATTGGACATTAGGTAGGGCCTACACCATCTTCCCCTTGTCATTAGTGTTTGGAATTTGAGGCTTCACCTCACTATGACAATTCCACGCAATGTGGCCATCTCTACCACACTTATAACACTTCTCACTCTTGAGCAGGTAGTTCCCCGAATGATTCTTCCCACATTTATTACATGTGGGACATTGTAATTTCTTTCCTATTCTACCCTAATCGAAGCTCCTACCTAATCTTGGCTCTATTGATATTTTCTTGTCATTGGATTTATGAGACCACTGTGTCTCACCAAACTCTAGTTCGACCTTCATTGCAATCCGTACGATCTCCTCATAGCTGTTATAGTCTCGGTTGGCTATATTTTTCCGCATATGAGGTCTTATTCCACCAATGAATTTATCAACCCTCCCATTAGGATCCATGATAAATATTGAGGTATAATAGGAAATCCTTGTGAAGTTCATCTCCTAGCTTCCTATAGATTCATTCTCCTTCAGCTTTAGCTCGAGAAACATCTTCTCCATTCTTGTTCTCATGGAATGAGGGAAATACTTTCTGAAGATCCCCCTGAACTCTTCCCAATCCATAGATTCAACCTCCACTCTTGGACTCTTGTTTTTAATCATTTCCCACCACTGATCAGCTTATCCCTATAAGCGATAGATAGCCAGGGTGACCTTCTCTTGCTCTAAACAATAGAATACAGAAAATATCTTCTCTATAGAGCTGATACACTATTCACCAATCAATGGGTCAGTTGATCCGCTGAAGGTTGGTGGTCGTTGATGCATAAAGAACTTAACATAATGTTGTTCCCTTTGCGGTGAGATCGGTCTCTCAGCTTGATTCAAGTTATTTCCCATAACTTAAGTCAGCTGGTTCATCATTTGCATGAAAGTTTCCATTCCGGCTTCCATCAGAGGCCCATCAGTGCATGGTCCATTGCGGTCACCAATTGAATGATTCCTCCCATTGCCCACCATTTTCTAAAATAATAAAACCTTAGTGAGAAACTTATTTCATTTACGAATATTTTAAGTATAAAGGATTTTATGTCTTAAAACATCATGCTTAAACAATTAAATTTCTATAGAAATCCTTCATAACGATTTATAAAAATCTTATGATTAACCAAACATATCCCCCAGGAGTATTGTAACCAAGAGTGAAAAAAGACCTATTTTCATGTACCGGGATACCTCGGGTCAAGCCCAAAACTCCTTGTCAGAGTTTTCACTCATAGGTACATCTGTGCCAGAGCCACCTCTACCTGCTCGTATATAGACAGGGATGCATTTGCTTGATAAACCAATTACTCAATACTCACCAAAATACCAGAAAGTATTCCTATATTTAAACTTTTATATAGGATTATTCCTAATGTATTCATATCCTAATTTCCATAAATAACTAAACTTTACTTTGATAACAACTATGGAATCCCGCCTTTTTATTACATAACGTTTCATTACATTTTACAAACAAAGGATATTTAAAGTCTAGTGTCTTTTAAATCAGGAAAATAAAACATGAAAAAAAATAGAAAATTATTCTAATACACTTATAAGGATTCATCATAACTTCATCCTAAGTAAAATTTCATCATCTCATAACCTGAAGACATACATCAAAGGAAAGGGTGAGTAGAAGGCCCAATAAGGAAATCAAGGGAATCACTTTACTTGTGATATCGATAAGAACATGATGAAAACCACAAGACATGAGAAACAAAAAAAGAGGAATATCATAATCAAAAGAAAATGAATCAAAAATTGAATATGTGGTTACAAAATTTCATTTAGACATTCATGAACATATCACCAAGGTTCATTCACAAGGTGTCATAAAAACATTACCAAGGTTATTGACCAAGGTATCGTGAAACTTTTCATCTCTAGAGATTAATTTTTTACCCAATACATCAGAGAGCTATCAGAGAAAACCCTAAATATGTATTTATTTTAATGTTATCCACAAATATCATAATAAAACATTTCATAAATAAACCAAATAGAATCAAGTAAATGGGTTTCATGTAAAAATCCCGACATTTAAAAAGTACTTAAAAATAAGATCATTATGTCATTTATAACCCATGGAAAGGGAGTGAGGGTTTTATGTATGTAAATTCCAGAATAAAATTGATAAATTTTATGTATTGATGAATACCCCTAAAAATGAAAATAGATTTGGGTATCCACATAAATAATACAAGAGCATTTCTTGAGAAAAAGAGAGAGATTTTGAGATGAAAATTCTGCAGCATAACAGCTACATAACATCATTTTAGAAAACATTAAAAAGAGAGGGGAAAAAGATAAAAAACTCATAAATAATTCATAATATAGTATGGTTATATAATAATATCATGATATGAATATTTTAATGACATAACAGATGAAAATGAAACATAAAAGAAAAGAGAAGATGCTATTTATTTTACGAAAAATTCGGCAGCCTAACAACATTGCTTAAAAATTCAGAAAATAAATTGATGAGAGAATAAAGGGTATGTAATAATTTGGAAATGAAAATTAAATTAATAATAATATATAATAACATACCCCCACATAAGAATATGGAAACTAGAATACATAACATAAAATAAATCATAACTAAAAAGAGGAGGGTGAAATGTTTCCTTACCTTGAAGTGTGACTTCGAAATATCGAAGGTTGGGATGTTAGGGGGATTGAGGGAACATTGGGGGGAATAATTGGGAGGTAAAAAGACTAGAATTTTTTTGAGGAAGAAATTTGAATGAAATTAATGAGGGAATGTCTTGGTATTTATAGCAAAAGTGAGGGAAAATTTAATTAATTTCCAAGGGACACCTCATCGGTGGTATTGAAAAAACCATGGGCTTGAACATGGTATTTTCCCATGGTATTAGCCACTTGGGACACCTCATGACATATATTACTATTAAAAAATATACCATATTTATTACATCATGATTACATCATCAATGATTTCATTAAACACCCGAAACTCAAAACTGTATTTTTACTATTCACCGAAAATTCAACTATTTCAGAAAAATCCCAAAAATTTACCCTAACCTAATATTGATGCTATGAATTCAAAAATGAACCCCATTTTATGAAAATAATTTTCTAAATATTTTTAATTTAATTTTTTTAAAAAATCATTATTTACTCAAAAAAAACAACTCTAAAACTATAACTTATTTTGTAACACTTTGAAAAAGTAATCAAGGTCCCATAAAATTATCATATAACTATAAGAAAATAAAGTAATGATTTAAGATTACATTTTATGAAAATAAATTTTTATTTTAAATTATTAAATTAATTATAAAATTTTAATTAAAATAATTATTACATACAAAAATACCAATAATTATATTATGACCATTTTTTCACTTTTAAGATGTCTAAATTATATTTATACATTCATGGGTGAAGTTTCTATTTTTTTGGTTGATTTACTATTCATTAATATTCATAAGGGTATAATAATATTCATACATTACTATTCACTGAAAATTAAGTTGATCTTATTAGTCTCTAAATTTTTTACTGGTCACAATTGTTGAAGACCATTTTCGGAAAATCATTTCACATTATCAGTTATTTAAGGTTTACATAAATATTTTAAAAAATAGTTTTTCCAATATCATCAATAATATTCATCCCATATTTATCTAGACATTTGAAAATGAATTTTTTTACAATAATAAGAAAAAATAATTTTATTTATACCAAGGGATTACAAAAAGTATCTAAGGCCTCGTTACATAGCCCCTTATAACACCTGCATAGGACCTAAGTGTAAGGTGTGCTATGGTGATAGAATCTTAGGGCGGGTCAAACAACATTGCACGAGTGATGATTTCAATCAGCTTGAAATTATCCCTTAGGAGATTCCGTTCAAGCTTCACATGTTAAAGCTCATCTTGGGCTTGGTCCCGAATAAAGCCCAAAGATGATACCTCCTTCCCAAGCTCTGACAGATGGGCTTCGTACGACCCGAGTCTACTGGATGAGGCCATCAACTCTTCTTTCTCTATTAATTAACCAAGATCACTTGTATTTATAAAAAATAATTGTAATGTTAAGAGTTTAGTTTCCAACAGTCATATTGACCAATGATCATATAACAGTCGAAACCCAACAGTATCACTTCATTAATTAAAGGATATAATTTGTGGAGTATAAAATGAAATAACAAACAAATTTAGGAAACAAAAATTATTAAAAAGTCTGGGTCGTTACAATATATCCCTTTGCTTCTACTTCATATTCCAGTTTTATATCTTATTTTTCTTATATTCAAGACTTGTTTTGTTATATTTCTTATACCTCACCTTGTAATGGGATGAATTGGGTGACTAGTCTGGTTGACCCGGGTTGTTCTGTTACATATATTCCTTAAGATTTAAAATTAAAAATAGAAATAGATAACAAAAGATGTTAACATTAAAATTATTGAAAGGTTTGATACATAGAGTACACCAATAGTTCCATTTGACAATTATACCCCTATTACATAAGGTTCTCTTCATCACTTACCTTAAATATTTATTATATTATTATTTTGAGTTATTCTCAAATGCTTTCATCCATAGATGGGTCAGTTATGGTGTAGAACTCTATCATTCAGACTGAGAATCTGTTATCATTGAAATGGTGTTGGTATGTCACTGTTATTCATATTCATTTTAGCGTGATAATAATAAATGCTTAAATATTTATACTAATTAATTAATTTATATGTCAAAAAATATAATTGAAAATAAAAAGGATATAAAATATTTATTACATTTGTTGGTTTAATGATTTGCAATAAGTATTTTATATGAGTTTCCATTAACTATTGACTAAAATATCTTAAAGGTTGGTTCAATTTTCAATAATTTTTTCTAAATAAATCCTAAAGAGTTTTGTTCCTTATATTTGTTACATTGGTTGGTTTAGTGATTTATAATTAGTTAGAACAACACATGCCTCTAATTCATAATTAACTAAACCGTATTTTTTATTTTTTTATTTTTTTCATTACTAATACACAATTAACTATTTTAAACACATTAACTAGAGGTGGGAAGCAGGTAAGAAGATGATGAATAGAAATATCCATCTTGGGAGAGTGAAACAGATCCATGTTAGTAGAGTATTCATTGTGTTTTTTGACATTATGTGACTTAAAATATTAAGATAACATTGAATATACACATTTTGTTAATTGAAATACTATGTACTAATGTGATATATATTATTTTTTTATATGTTTATGGTAGGAAACAATTAAAATTATATTGTATTAGATTAATATATTGTATATGAATTGGTTGTTTTTTTCTATGTGTAATAGAATAGAAATAGGTGATTTTGTGACCCATTTTGTACTTCACTAACATAATTTGTGGTAGTTTAAATCAACATAAAGTAGATAAAATACCAAAATATATTTCCATATTTAGTGGTAGTTTTGGAAACATATACAAAAATAATTTTTTTCGGTTTCATATCTACCACTAAACATTAAAATTTTCCACTGACTATATGATAAAAATAACATATATGGTTGAGTAGGTATTCAATAGTGATTTTGAAAATCATCATTAATCTGGGGAAATGATTTCCAAATAGTGGTTTTTAGAAAATCATAAAAATGTATCAGGAAATAATATAAAATGCCACTAAATTAACACTGACCTAACAATTCATAGTGGTTTATGTAAAACATCATGAAAAAACATAACTATGGTTAAAATAGTAATGAATTATAAAAAATGTTGTTATATGTAAAACTTCTGATAGTGTAACCACCTAGACCTTACCTATCTTGGTGAATAATTATAAAATAATTAAACCCTACTTATGTAACACCAACCAATATTATCACAAGAATATAATGCATATGTTCTAAGAATAAGTAAAAATTCAATAATTATATTGAACCAAGATAAACATGACATTATTTTACATATTTTACGTGATATATACAATAAATGTTATAAATAATAATATCCCAAGGACCGATAGGTTCATTATCTTTGTAGACTTTCTAAATAATCATCTTATTTTATAATGCATAAGATAAATTTTCCCTAAATGTACCAAAATTAAAAACACTCTATAACTATCATTAGTAAGACTCATCCTCATAATGTAGGTAATGAAAACATAAGAAAGGGGTGAGCTCAAATGCTCAATAAGGGGTGAATAATCATTTTATCAAGGATGCATTCATAAGAATAAGTAAAAACATGATCATGAGAGAAATATCATAAAATCATGCATTATATCGATAAACCATATGTGAGCTTCAAATTAAATTTCATAAGAACTTAAAGATATAAAAAATAAACAAGGAAACATGACATCAATAACATTTTTAGATGCATTTAACATAAAGATCAAATCATTAGAGCATAATATCATAATGATTGAAATCCTTTAACTATTGAACAAACATTAACATAGGAAACAATACTTTCATGAGCCACATCATGAGATCATAAGATAACAATGAAGAAATTTATTCGTATATGGAAGATAAAACATTACAATTATACATTTATTTCATGAGACACATCATGATATCATAATAAAATAATGAAGAACATATTTCAAATATGAAAAATAAATTAGTACACGGAACATTACTTTCATGATCTACACTATCTATGCCTATTCTTATGAGAAACTAAATCATAATTGTGAATAACTTATGTCATGAGATATAAACTTTTAACCAATGCATTAAAGAACTATAACAAAATCACGCATCTCATGTTTATAATTTAACCACATATCCTTGGTTTATAATGGAAACACCTATCCTTGGTTTATAGAGAAAACACCCATAAATCAACCATATATATTGTTTACACTTAAAAATAATTCAATTTTCACATCATAATGAACACATGGAAATAAAATGGGTGTTATAAAACAACTAATTGAAAATCATTCAATTTTTTTAAATAACCCATGGAAATTAAATATGTTTCATAAAACATCCAAAAAGTATAAAAAACATCATTAACTAAACCATTTGATATCAATAACTTGATCTCCCAAAATGATCATATAATAAAAGAATAATGTATGGTGAAACATGAAACACAACTTCATTTGAGATATATCATTTTTAAGATAATGAAAAAAATCATGAAAATATATTTTTGAAAACATTTTGTGTTCAATGTTATAAAATTCACACTTACAAGTCTCTTTTCAAAAAGCCTCCTTTATTTTTAATAAATTTGAAAATGGTACCTTTTATGAAAATTTATTTTGTTCAAAAACTATTTTTCCACAAAAATAAAAATAAAACATCATTTAAATTTTATTTTATTGTAAAAAAAATGTTTAAATAAAAAATTTCATAACTTAAAGAAAATATTTTGAGTTACTAAGTCCGTGGTGAATTTTGTAATTTTTGAATGAAAAGTAATTGGAAGCTTGAAAATAATATTTTTTTAAATCCAATGTATTAAATCATGTATAATGATAAAATAAGTTCTTGGGTATTATATACACCATATAAACAAGAAATTGGTGAAGGGATTAGGATAAATTAGTGTGATATTAAGAAGAAAAACTTAATAAGGATAAAATACTTACGTTGGAGACTTGATCTTTCCTTGGAATACTTCTTGGAATTGAAGGGATTAGGATAAATTAGTGTGATAAGAGGATTTAGGAATTAGGAGTGGGTAATAGTGTGGAAAAAATAGAATATTTTAAAGGATTAATTCAAAGGTGGATTTTAACTTTTAATGGTGGAAGTGTTAGCCTTTTGTAAGAGAAGAAAAGAGAACTTTTGGAAACACATCATGTTTCAATAATTCCATGACACTATTCAAGGGTAAATGGATCAAAAATGGAAAATATTGGAGTGGAAAGTGGGTGTTGTTAGAAAAAACCTTAAAAAATCATTATAAAACATGTTTTAAACATTTTTTGTCTCTTTCCCCTTAATAAAATACTTTTTACAATTTATATTTTTTACCGAGTAACTATTTTTTAACCTTAGTAATTAATTTTGATGAAAAAAATGAAATTAAATATTGTTACTTAATTTAAAAATCATGATTTAAAATTTTAATATTATTTAATCATTTAAAATTCCTAAATGTGTGAAAATTTAACTATAAAATAAACACACTTAATCATGTAAAAATAGGTTTTAGAAAAATGATTTTATTTTACAGATTTAAATTTATATATAAGATAAAATTACCATTATCACTCATTTTATTAGAATAAATTTATTTATTATAAATCTAATAAAATTAATTAGGATTTAAATTAATGATAATAATTATTCCCATGTTGAAAATACTCCATTAAAAAATGATCAAAAATATTTTTTTATTAAACGATATTTTTAATTTAGTTTTAAAAATATTGGAAATAGGATTTATAAGTTTAAATAATATATTAAAATGAATAATTTTATTCGTTAAATAAATATTTTATTAATTAAAATGTTTTTTAAACTTCTAGGATACACTTAAATAATGATGAAATCATAAAAATAATTTTTTTTATAAAAACTGTATTTTTTTACTAAAAATCAGTCTTTTAAGAAAAAAATAAAAGATTTAAAATAAGTAAATTTTGATGATATGAATTCAAAAATTAATTTTATTTTATCATACTTTTATTCTAAAATATTTAAATTCTATTTTTTTAAATAAAACATAATATAAATAAAATAGATTTTATTGAAAATAACCTTTTTCAATATTAACTCCCATTAATTATTTATATTTTAAATGTAATAGATTTTAATTGTTTACTATCATAGTGTTTATTACATATTTATTAATAATTTAATTATAATATGTTATGGTTTATTTATATTGGGTGTAGCGCATAACACATGTTATCAAACATATTATTTATTTAAGGAGGAAAAAAACTCAGGTCGTTACAATAATGGAAAAAAATAATCATACTCAATCCTCCAAAAAGCACAATATATGAGGTATTATGACATTGGAAAAAATAGTCAATGGAGTTACATGAACTTGGGTAAGTAACCAATGTGGAACCACAACCTCAAAAAATAAAATTCAACTAAATTCCATGGCCCCAGACTGAGAATAACCAATGGGGTGCCATTTCCCTAGATTTAGAATAACAATGAGGGTGCCACAACCCCAAAATGAGAATAAAAAACACAAAATCTATGTAATTAGTCATATTACTTAACACTAAATACCAATAAAATAATATCATAATTCCAAAAAATTTCATTCCCAATGTCCTATCATTATTCAACATAATATATATCTACCAAAATACCTATAGAGAACCATCAACTTGATCCCACATTTCACAATTTGTTAGAAGGGCTGGAAATTGCTGCATGATGTTATTGTTGATTGGATATTTTAACCACTTTATATTTTGATAATTATAAAGATTTATTTGTTTCATTCCCTCTAACATAAGTATTTAAATTCTTAATACATTTTTTTATAACTACAAAACTTTACTTGTCTTACTTAGCATAAGTCTAAATACCTTGAGCTGTGTAATTATAATTTCTCTTAGCATTATAATGTTTCAATCTTGTTTTATTTTTTCATTATTTACACAATTATTTATTATTCATTTTTTCATCGATTAAATTATTTTCTTATAGATTTGTTAATTTTTATCTTTAGTTTATCTTATGTATTAATTAAAATAATGTTTAACTTTGGTTATATATTTTTATTCTTTACTTAATTTATCTTTAGATTTTTTATTTTTATTTTTCAAAACATGTTCTACAAGTTTTGTGTAGTATTCCAGGGATAAATAAGTCATTTAAGGCCTTGAAATATCATTTATACAAGATTTTTACTATTCCCAAATTTCCAAATTATTGTTCCCACACAGCCAAATCTCTCAAATAGCCAAAATCTACATAGATAATTCTCCCACATAGCTAATTTTATATATTTGGTTACCTTATGTATTTCAACCATATCATGAGATAAAGAAATCAAAATTGAGGTATTCTTATTATGTTGGAAAGATGAAAATATTATATACATTTCATTAGAATACATAAAATACTAAATTAATATCTATCTTGTTGTAAATTAGGATACAAATCACTGTATGTTTTTATTCCAAACTCTATAGTTTTTAAAAACTATATTGGTACTATATTTTGAATATAACTTAATCTATAGAGCTACAATTAAGGAGATTCTTGATTATTTGGAAATATAATGAAATCTTATAAATATAATTCAACTGGACTCAAATTTTATTATGTTATTTAGAAGGTCTATTTTAGGTCTGAAATTTGAGAATTCATGTTGTTTACTAAATTCTAGAATTGACTAAGTGAAATTTGCCTATGTGAATTCACCTATGTGATTCCCTACATGATTTTATAACAATATTTTTCATTCATGAATTAGGTATGTGATAAATTTGTTTATATGAAATATTTTACATGAGTAATTTTCTTATGTGAAAATTAGCTATGTAGAATTTTTTTATTACATGGTATAATTTGGTTATGTGAAATATATTATATTTCAAAATGATATTTAAATCCATGTAACTCAATGTTTTCATAAGATATAAATTATTTTGATCTTATTTATATCTATCATGAAGTAATTTTGGATGAAAATACATTTTAGTATATGTTAAAAACTCATATGTTATCATTGGGATATATAATTACATAAATATGGAAATATATTTCATTTTAGGAAATATTTTACATTTCAATTTGATGTAAGTTTATTTATAATATTTTCAATGTTTTATTTGTTCTAAAATTAATCATTAATTATTAAGAAATAATGTGAATATATTTTTGATTATTTTATGTGGAATTAAATGAGATTTAAATGGGATTAAACATGTATGGATATTCACATTGATATTTTTGAAAATGTTACATTCAAAATTAAACCTATTGAAATATGAAGTGTTTATCTCATATATTATCATACTATTTTTCAAGGATATTAATATTCATTATTAAAAACTGTATTAATTATTCTAATCTTGTTTTCCCCTCTATATAGAATTAGTTTTACAAAATATTGAGCGATAGAGAGAGAGAACTCACAACGTGAAAAGTTAAAGTTAAAATTATTTTGGAAAATGGAGAGTTTTGTTTCACATAAATTATTAGAGTATTATAATGAATTTATTACCAAATTTTATGGATATATATTCGCTAATATATTGTTTTTTACTTATTATTATAATAAATATTTGCATATATAATATTTTTCATTGTATAGTATGTCGAAGATTTTTAAAACCTACTCCCATGTAAAGAATTTATTTTTGGAATTTGTGAAGAAGAATCATGGGTTTTAAAGAGAAGAAAATAACCATTATTATTTCAAATATAAAAATATATAGGCATGTAGTGAATATGGAAGAGACATGACTCTAATTTTACATTTTCATGATGCATAGTTTGAAACTAATTCTTGGTGCTTCATTATTTAACTGCTTACTGAAGTAAACTATAGGTTGCTCGAGATTCACCATTTAAACAAATTGAAGGACATGAGAACTAGCTGACCCATTAGCCATCATATTCACCAAAAATAATTTATTTATTTAAACTATTTTATTCATTAATTTTGATGAAACTGCATATGCTATATTATCTCACGAGTGAATCTTCTATGGGGTTATACTATCCTAATAAAAGTTATGTATGGGTTTAGTCCATCCCCATAGAATATTGGGTTTCACATAACACATAAAAAACAGAGGAAAGGACCTATACTATAAGATTCTAGGTTTAGTTTCACCCCTTAGAATACTAGGTTCCTCTTGACCTATAATATAAAAGAGGTTATGACATAGCCTATGAAAGTCTAGGTTGGGTATGCACTAGTAAAAATCTATGTCAGATTTTCCCCCATAAAATATCAGGTTATGTATAAACATGAAAAAAGAAAGAGGTTAAGATTAATCCTGTAAAATTATAGGTAGGGTATTCTCCTTTAAAAGGTTGGATTGTTATCTAAAACCCTAAAAGAAAAGGGAATTGGGTTAAGTCTCCAAATTTGAAAAAGGTGGATGTAAAAAGTTTTCACTCTAATTCAAAAGTGATATACCATGGTTGTTTCTATCTCTATCATTTCATGATATTGTTAAAGAGTAGATTAGGATCATTTAGATTTAAAGTACTATAAATATCTCTTATTTTCATCCTTTACTTTATTTCATTTTATTTTCTCTATCATTTCTTATATCAATGTGGTTGAATTTTTTAATATTTGAACCATTCAATTTCCACTCATAAAATTTAAATTATGATTAATTTTTAAAGAAAGAAAATTAACACCTATTTTCCATTGACATCACCCCTTTAAGAACTAAAAATTAGTATAAGTGAAGGACCCTTTACCGATAAGTTAGTTTTTAATTTTTTTTGATTCCTCACAATTAGTATCATTTATTAGTTCTCTTAATGATATATTGTGATTCATTTAATTTTTTACATAAATTATGCTAATTTTTTTCGTATTCCCTAATAAGACCAAGGGAAATATATTTTTCAGTGATTTCCAACTTAAGGAATAAAAATGTTCTGAATATTATGTTTCCACCACATTTCAATGGAATTAATTATACTTAGTGAAATATTTTGATGGATGATTATCTAAATAATATTGATATTTTATTTTGGAATATTGTGATTAAATATCTTTCTTTACCTAAATCTAATCCCGTTGTTTTGAAAGAGGAATTTGTTAATAAATATGATCTTAATTATAAGGTTATAAATATTATATATTGTTCTTTTTTGTTTTTTTTGATAAATTTTGTTATTTTAGTACTACACATGAAATTTGGAAACTATTTGAAAAAACTATCTTTGGAGATTTTGATAAAAATAAAAAACCTCATTCTTTTAAAGAATATATCACTCAAGATAATTGACATTTGAATTTCGATTGTTGAAATATTATTTGTTATAGGTTTATGAAGAGAGGAAATATTAAAAATAATTTTATGAAGTTAAAAAATAATTTGAATTTAAAAATTAATTTAAATAAATATATATCTTTATCAATCTATTTTGAAATATTTTTCAATAAGGTTAAAATTATAAAATAAAATTTAAATTTTTCATTTATAGAAAAATATTCCAAGGTAAAATTTTTATCTATATATTCTTTTTCAAGTGATCTTGGTTAATATGCAAGAATAGGTGGAAATATACGTAAGACAAGTATAACTGAATATAGTGATTTTAGTTTAGATTATCTTCCTTTTAACAATTTTGTAAATGATGGGCCAAGTATTAAATATCTAAAGGAAATGTGTGATTTCTATGGAAATAAAATAAAATAACTAAATTCTATAAGTGTTTCACTTAAAGAAAAATATATAAGGGTTCGTGAAAAGAAAAAGAATTTTTCACTTAAATTAAAGAAATCTGCTTTACAAGTTTTAAATATTTTGGAGGAAGATGAGTTGTTGAATGAAAATATTAGAAACACAACTTATTCCACACATGAAAAGGTTTGTGATGATTATGAATTTGTTCAAAAAGAAAATTAAAGGCTGAAGAATGAATTAGATAAAGTTATAAATGAATATGTTTGTTTTAAAAATACAATTTATAATCAATGTGAATCAAATGTCAAAATTTAGAATAATTATTATTTCAATAAATTTAATGATAAAAGGAATATATATATTTTAGATTCTTTTATTCCTATTATATTTGAAAAATTTTTTTGAAAGAAAAGAATACTGAAATTTCATCAGTTAATTTCTTTTAATGTGGATCTTATGGTCATTATGCTTATGATTTTCCTTTAATGTTCACTCAATATTTTGATTATAAAAGGAATTTCCTGTCTAAATCTGATTTTAAGGCCAAAATATCTAAACCATATAATTCTTTGGTTCCTAAAAGTATATATTCTAAATTATTTTAAATTAATCAATTCTTTATACCTAGGTAATATATATTTTATGATTATTATGTTTAATGTGCATGTCATTATAGTTTTATTCTTGGAATTCTGGCTTAAGAATAACAAGATTTAGTATTTCATTTTGGATAATCTTGAATACCTTGTATCATTTTGGGATGATACCATGTACTTCAATATTTAATTTTTGTTTTAGTTAATAAACGTGATTATAATTATGTTTATATGTCATGCTCTTGAATTTTCATTTTCATATTACTAGTTAATATGTTATTTTAGTTGTAAATTATTATTTACTTCTATGATATTATCAGTTGGTTACATTAATTTTTTTGATTATCTTATAACGTGTTTCATGTCTCCTTGTGACATTAAAGTGTGTTTTTGGAGAATTTTTCACTTCTAGAATTAAAATTCTATTTATACTTCTTTGATATTTTCTTTTTTATAGGAACAAATTAATTTAGGGTGAGTTAATCTTATTATTAATTATAAATTAATTTTTGATGTTTTAGTTATTTAATTCTATTATATATAATTTTATATGTTTATTTTTTAAAACATTAATATGTTTAAAAAAATATATTTTTAATTTTTAATTTTATTGATAGACATGAATTGGTCTTATTTTTCTTGAAAGAGGGAAGATAAAATTAAAGGGGAATAAATTATTGTTTCTTATTATAAAATCATTCCATTTTAAATTTTTATAATATTTAATTTATATATTTTTAAATCAATTTTTTAAATCTGTTTACTTTAATTGTGTCTTCAATAATTTGTCTAATTTGAGATTAAATTTATGTATAAGACTAGTATTTTTATTCAAGATAAGTAAAGATGGAATTTAAGTATAGTTTTTTTAACTCAAAATTTACATTGTTTTGATTGATATATATAGTGCATCAATTAAGGGGTAGAAAACCTTATATCAATTCGAAAAATTTCCATGGAAAATATGTTTTTTTTAAAATATTGGAATCTTATTTGTTTATTTAATTGGGCATACTGAAATTTTAAATATGTAATTTAGTACATTGCACAGTAAATCAATGGGAAATTTACTTTTTTAAAATATAATAAGTTATGAATGATTAGCATACAAGGTTTTTAATTTTTAAAATATATTTTAAAATAGTTTAAGCATGAACTTTCTTGGTTTTAAATCATACACATATATATTTATTTTAAATTCAGGTTGTGTATACTGAAGAAACATTATTTTTACTTTGTAGAATCATTTTAATTCCATTACAATCATGGGGAATCATATTTTATTCTTAAACTTAGGGGGAGTTTTAGTTTATTTGTATGATGAAATTTTTAGATCTTCATGTTGAAATATCAAACATGTGTTTTTCATATTAATAAATTTAAATTTTTAAAATATTTTTATTATATAATTGTTTTAAGTCTTCCCATACATACTTGTTTATGTTATTTTTTAATCATTTAGTTTACATTACGTATTATGTTATGAGTGATTTCTCATTATTTATCACAATCGGCTTTTAAAATTTTGCTCACAATATGCAATTTATGTTCTAATGATGGAAGTTTTTATTTTGTATTGTTGAAATATATTTTTTAATTTGAATGCTTAATAATGTTTTATATACTATTTATATTCATGAAATACAATGTGTTTTTCAATCATGCTTAAATTTAAGGTGTGTGTGTGGGGAGGGTTATTTTTTCAATATCAATTCATAGAAATGTAACAATATATTAAATAATTAGGTGAGATACATTATCATTTAAAAGAGATAATTATTCTATTTCTACTTGGTATATTTTTAATAATTTTAAAAATGATGGATTTTTTGAAATTATAATTTTTTTTGTAATTATAAAAAAGAAGATAATATTGAGTGGTGCCTTGAACCACTTTATGTTTTGATAATTAAAATTATTTATTTGTTTAATTACATCAAACATAAGTATTTAAAATCTTAATATATTTTTTTTATACTTAAAAAAATTTACTTATTTTAATTATCACAAGTCTAAATACCTTGATTCATGTAATTATAATATATCCTAGCATTATTATGTTTTAATATTGATTTAGTTTTTAATTATCTATTTAATTACTAATTATTCATTTGTTAATTTATTATATTGTTTTCTCACAACCTTATTTAGTGATATCATTAGATTATCTTATGTATTAATTATAATAATTCTTAACTTTGGTTATATGTTTTTATTCTTTACTTAATTTATCTTTAGATTTCATGTTTTGATTGTTCATAACATTTTATACAAGTTTTAAAAAGTATTTATAAGCTAAATAAATAATTATAGACCTTGAAATATTACATATATATATATATATGGTTTTAATATTCCCATGTAGCCAAATTACTATACCCATGTAGCCAAATCTCATCTGTATCCAAAATACAAGTAGTCAATTCTCTCGAGTAGTTAATTTTACAGATTTGGTTACCTTTTTTATTTTGACCCTTAAATGATCTAAAAAATAAAACTTGAGTGATTATTTTTGTGACAGAAAAAAATATATACATTTAATTATAAGACATTAAATTCTGAATCCATATATATCATGTATTAAATTAGTTTAAAAATCACTACATGTTTTCAGTCTGAATTTTGCAGCTTTTCAGAACTATTTTTCTACTATATTTTGAATATAAATTGATATATATAGGTTTTATTAAGGTTATTATTGATTATTTTTAAATATAATAAAATTTTATAAATATATTTCAACTGGAACCAAATTTTATTCTTCTTTTTAAAAGGTTTATTTTAGGTTTGAAATTTGAGAAGTTATGATGTTTACAAATTTCTAAAATCAGCTATGTGATTTTTCTGATGTGAATTCCCCTAAATGAATTAGCCTACATGATTCACCTCCCTGATTCACCTACATGAATTATCTCGCCTTAATTAGATTTGTGATATTTTTTTTGTGAAATTGGATACATGAGAAATTTTCCTATGTGAAAATTAACTGCGTAGATAAATTTTCTTACATGGTATAATTTAGTTATGTGAAATATATTATCTTTCAAAATGATATTTTAATCCCTATAAATCAATATTTTTATAAGATATAAATTATTTTTATATTCTTTATATGTTTTCTGAAATTAATTTAGATAAAAATACATTTTAGTATATATTGAAAACTCATATGTGATGTTTGAGATATATACTAACATAAATCTAGAAATATACTCTATTTTACATAATGTTTGACATTTGAATTTTGTACAAGTTTATTTTGAATGTTTTGAATGTTTTATTTGTTCTAAAATTAGTCATTAATTATTAAGAATCCATTATAAAAGGTTTTTTATTGTTTTAGGAGAAATTAAAAAAGATTTACATGGGATTAAGCATTTATAGATGTTCTTGTTTTTATTTTTGGAAAATGTGATATACAAAATTAAACCTACTAAAATATGAAGAGTCTATCTTTCATATTGACATGAACTTTTTTATGTATATTAATATTAATTATTAAATAATATATTTATTGTTCTAATTTTATTTCTCCCTATACATCATGAGTTTTATATAATGTCAGGAGGGAGATAAATCACAAATAAAAAGTTTAAATTAGAATTGTTTTGGAAAATAGAGAGTTAGTCCCACATAAATAATGAGAGTATTATAAATAATTTATTATCAAATTTTATTGATATATTAATGATTATATTAATTTTTTATTTATTATTCTAATAAATTTTAGTGTACAACATGTAATCTATTTTATAGTATGTCGAAGCTTGTTAAAATATTCTCCCAAATGAAGAGTTTATTATGGGAATTTGTAAAGAATAATTATAGGTATTGAAGAGAATAAAATAACCATTTTTATTTTGGATATAAAAATACCGAGCCATGAAGTAATGAAGGAAGATACATGATTCCAATTTTACTATTTTGTGCTGCATATTTTGCAACAAAGTCCTAGTGCTTCATTATTCAATTGCTTACTGATGGAAAATGCTGTTTTCCCAAGCATCACTATTTCTACATCTTGAAGGGTCTGAAAACTACCTAATATATTTTACAACATCTTTATCGATAGTCATTATGTGGGTTGAAATATTTTATTCTTTCATTATGCTGTAATTTTCTGTGATGTATTTTCTCACATAGTGTGTCTTGTGTAGGTTTATACTACCCTAATAAAAGGTACATATGGGTTTAGTTTGTCCCCATATAATATTGTGTTCCTATTAACCTATAAAATAGTTGAAGAAATGAAATCTATTTTTAGAGTCAAGGTTTATTCTTTCCCCTTAGTAGATTGAGTTCCTCTTGACACATAAATTATAAGAGGTTAAGACTTAACCTATGAAAGTATAGTTTGGGTCTACATTTGTAAAAGGCCGTGTTATGTTTTACCCTATAAAATAATGGGTTATATTTAAAACCAAAAAAGTAAAGTGATTAGTATTGATAATGTAAAATTATATTTAGGTTCTTATCTTATAAAAGGCCAGGTATTTGTCTAAAATTGTAAAATACATGGTAATTGGGTTAAGTATCCATGCGTGGAAAATTCAGATGTTAATAGTTTTCACTCTCCTTTAAAAGTGATATACCACAGTGGGTTAAATCATTCACAATTCATGATATGGGTGAACTTTAGAGTAGAATAATTTAGATTTTAATTACTATAAAAATATATTCTATTCATATTTTACTTTATTATATTTTTTTTGTCTCATTTCTTATATCTGTGTGGTTGAATTGTTTAAAATTTGAACCGATCACTTTCTACTCATAAAGTTTAAACTCTGATTAATTTTTAAATAAATATAATTCAATCCATTTTATCCATTTTTCACCCATTTGGGACATAAAAAGTATAACACTCTAATGTTGCACTGATCACTTATATTTTATATCAATTTCATCATAAATAAAACTTGTTTATAGTATTATCTCATAATAAAAGTAAGCATTATTCTTGAGATAAACACCAAACCTTGAGGTTTTCCTAGATATCACCTCCCATAGGTTTCATAACTCATGAAAGTGGTTTGTCATGTGAGTCTAACTAACTCTCAGGATAAATAACTAGTATCTATATCTCACATAGAATAAAACAAAAACACTTAATATGGAACTCATTATCCTATAATAAACACTAAAAAGGAGGAATATACTATTTTCATAACCCAATACCTGGATCCTTACTAATTATATTAAGAATACGAGGACTACTTACTAAGAATATAACCCATGTAATCAATCAAGTAACACTAAGAAAACTAACACCTCAAAAAATAAGGTTTTAAAAGATCCTTTTATAAGAAATAAGGAAGATAATCACTCATACAAACATAAAGACTATCCCAAATTCTAATAGCGAAAAAATCACCTAATAATGTATCACTATAACTCATAACTCACTCTATGTAGTTATCATAAATCAAGAGTCCTAGAATCAACTCATTTTCTAAGGTATCTAATGGTTTCAATGGATATATGGTAAAAGGAAACCTAATCAGAACCTTGATATATCTATCCAATATATCACCCAAATTAATGCCTCATATATCATTCTTAAACTATCATGAATCATCAAGAAATAAGGAATAATAATAAGGAAACCATAAATTGATAAGCTTATACAAGCATTAAAAAATAGGGAATAACAATTAGGAGTTCAAATAAGAGAAATCCTTTATCAAAATAGTATCTCTGGTATTTCATTCAAAATACACTTTAAAACCCCTCTTTGGAATACATTTAAAAAGTACCTTATGCCTGAATTAAAAAAATTGAAGCATATGTGTAAATTGGTGAAATTAATTTTAGAATACTCACCCAAAATATCTACTTTATTTTTTATTAAAACTCAATTCAAAGGAACCTTTTTAAATCCAATTAAAAATTCAACCCCTGTTTCTTTTCCTAAACTAGACTCTAAGAAAATACCTAAATGAATAACCTCTTTATAAAACCCCTACTTTATTTTGAATGTACTCACTTAAAAAAATCACTTTAAATAATTTATTCATTTATAAATTCCAAACACATCCACTTCATTTAAATTTTAATTTTAAAAAACTATTTTATTTTAGAAAAACACATTTAAATTAAAAAAACCCTTAAATTTCCATTAAAAAATTTTCAATCATTTTCTTAGTAAAATTACACTTAAAAAAATCCATTTATTAATCATATTTAATAATAAATAACCCATTTACATAAAAACCACTCATTTAATTTCATATAATCATTCAATGAGGGAAAACATGATGATGATAATAATAATAATAATCGCATGAACCATAAAATAATCTTAAAGATAAAGAGACTCAATAATGTAATGACCACCAACCATGGATGCACTTCCACTTAAAATTACTTGCCCGTACTAACCTCTATCAATATCTTAAACACCTTTATGATATATAAACACCTATATATAAACCATTGATTCATTAAAAACAAAATTCCCAATTTGGGACAATAAGTGTAAACTCATTGGGAAACCTTTAGATACTAAAACCAATTGCAAAGGGGTGAGGTCCTCTTATGAGAAAAATTAGGCCAATAATGAACAATACATAATATTGTAACCCTAATAGATCTTTCATTTATTCATATTCTCTAAAATTAAAATATAACAACAAAGCGCAACTTACCTATTGAAAAACTACATACAACCACGTTTATCACCTCGACCTCCTATTGTATCCTCATATGAAATCATTAAACCAACACCATAATTCCACTATTATCTGGTATAATTATTATAGAATCCGTAACTAGAATCCATAAAAACGTGAGGGAGAGAAAGGATAATTTAAGATTGGACAATAGGGGAATATGACTCACTTTTATCGATGAATAAAACCCTTTCCAAACACCCTAGATCCATAAATGAGGAGGATAGGGTTGAGAAACTCAAAGGAGGTTGGATCCCATTTATTTGATCAACTAGAGAGGAAAATATTGAAAGGGATATAAGAAGAGAAACCCAAAATTTCCATCCTCTCCCACTTATAGTGGGGACTAGGATTCCCCATCATAAGTATGGTGGCCTTCCATAAAACTTTTTGGGGAATGAGAAATGGTGCAACACCACTTTATAGAATACTATAATTCCAACATGCAATAATTAAAGTTTAGGCAACTCCTTGCTACCATTGAATTTCATTATCCCATCCACCCAATGCTTAAATTTTCACTCTGATTCTTTCCTACCCAAATTTACATCTATAAATATTTTTTTATCTATTTTAAACCAATCAATATATCAAATTTTCAATCCATCTCAAAATTTAAGAAGTACCCATCCCATGATTCAATGAAATACTGACCTACCATTGTGCATCAATTATCATCAGTTGAACTTGGTGACAATGAAAAAACATTGTACCATATAGAGGATTGATGATTTTTTTATCAATTTATGGGAGATATATTATACTCAAAGATTTCTATTTTTAAGGGTATAATCATATAAGGATAAAGGATGAACTTGTCTCAAATATTTCTTTTAGTTGTTATAATATATAATTTGAGTTTGTATTGATACCTTTTGGAGTAAAAAACACTCCAGCTATTCTAATGAGATTGTTGAACATAGTGTTTTGTGAGTTCCTAGATTATTTTGTGCTTGTGTTAACTGATTATATCCTAGTGTGTTCAAGATCAGAGGAAAATCATTTTAAGCATTTGAGAGTTTTATTTGGTGTTCTTTAAAGGCATAAAATGCATTGGAAGTTTTTTTAGTGTATGTTTTAAATATTTAAGGTGTATTTACTTAGGAATTTTATGTCGGATTAGGGTGTAGAAATCGATCCTTTAAATATTAAAGTAGTTTTTTGTTAGGTAGATTACAAGAAAATTGCATAATTATGTAGTTTACTTGTTCATGTATGCTATTATAGGCGGTTCATTTCCAATTTATTTTGAATTTTGAAACCTTTTATAATTTTTTCCAGGGTGGACCTAAACTTTTTTTGGCTAATTCAATGCTAGGATACATTCAAATACCTAAAATAGACAAGGATCATTCCTCACTTTATTTATTTTATATTGTAAGGAGTTATATTTTAGTTTTTTATGATGATTCTAGTCACATTAAGAGTTTTTTATAATTAAAATAATAGATATGATCTCTTATGGGTATCTTTTTTATATCCTCATCAATATAAATATGATTATAATGATATCAATATTGTAGTGGTAGTATTTTATATGAATTTTTGGTGGTATTATCTTATCAGTAAGTGATTTGTAGTCTTCAGAAATCACAAGAGACTATAGTGTATCGTCTCTCAACAGGATTTAAATTTGTGTTAGTGGATATGGGTGGAGTTATTTTCATATTATGACTTTGTGTTCTATTAAAATCTAGGTAAATTTAATGTAGTGGTTTATTCACTAAATAATAAGTTGTATGGTGAAGTTTCTCTAGTGGATGGAGATAAGTAGAGGATGATAAGGGAGCATGCAAATTGGTATCTAAATATAGAAGAAGTTGGTAGTTGAGTTTTTCTATACCATATAACTATGAAATATTATTAATTTTATATAGGTTTAGGAGTCTTAGTTGGAAGATTTTTATGTGGAGGTTTGGAGAGATCTTGGTTTCTGTGGAGATGCTCATGGTGGGTGGTCAGAGGATGGCAATCACTGTGTGTTTCTTTGAAGGATTTTTTTAGTTTTTTTGGTTATGTATGCAATGATTTTACATGAGTTCCATAGATCACCTATGGTTTTAAAAAACATTATAACTCAAATGTATTATTCTATAATAGATTACTTTTATTTTAAGGGTATGATAAGGTCAGTTGTTGATTTCATGTCTCAGTTCATATCAGCTAGTGGGTGAAATCTGAATATATAGTTCTAGTAAGTCTTTTGTAACCATTGGAGTTTCCTTAGTAGAAATTAGTGGATATATAAATGGATTTAA
Organism: Viscum album; assembly: GCA_963277665.1. Classification (NCBI taxonomy): domain Eukaryota; kingdom Viridiplantae; phylum Streptophyta; class Magnoliopsida; order Santalales; family Viscaceae; genus Viscum; species Viscum album. Next base: position 1,890,188,892 of record OY728159.1, on the reverse strand, counting down.
TTAGTAAATTTTCCTAAAACCTTGTTTGGATGTAGTGTTTGAATAATTGGTCTAATGATCAGACAGTCAACAGGTTGCTACTGCAGTCTGATCACGATTGTTAGACCATTACAAGGTTTGGACTGGATCATTCCACCCCAAACTAAGATAAATTATATCCATTCCCCCTAGTTCTATATATAAATCATATGATCTAGTTGTTTTCCAATATTTATTTTTATCAATTATTTTTTTTGTGAATTTTAGTTATAAATTCAATACCAACCATTTTCTTTCAAATTTTGAATTGAAAATTATAGATACCCATCAGTTGTGGGGGGGGGGGGCTTAAATTTTTTTATTTTATTTTATGTATGTATGTATGTATGTATGTATATATTATATATATATATATATTTTAGATAAAAATATATTTAATTATTTTAAAAATATTTTTTTGAATAACCAACTCCAAATATCCACTTTTATAACGGAGTATTTCTTAAAATTATTTATGATTTTTCAATATAGGATACAATATCATCCCTCTAATTTTTTTATAATCTTGGATAAATTTTAATACTACCATTATTTTCAATATGGTACCCTATATCCACACTAATTTATTGAATAAGAAACTTAATTATTAATTGATAAAAAATAATTTTAATTAAAGAAAAAATGAGAATAACATAAAAAATAAAAGTAAGAATTTATTATACATATTGAATATATAATTAATTTAATACCATTAAAATAATTATATGATAATATAAAAAAGTTAAAATTAATAAAAATATATTTTATCTAATAACATAATGTTAAAAATGAATAAAATAATAAAATAGATTTCATGATCCAGATTAACAGATCTAACCAATTTGAGAATGAACTGCTTCCCTTTCTAGTTCAAAGGTCAGTCTGGTACTTAGAAAATTTAGTGGATGTGATTCCATCTGGGTGGTTGTGGATTAGTTACTAAATTCAGATAATTTACTGATGACTAAGTATTTGAGGGTATTAGATTCTTTGGCTAGGCTTTATTTGGAGGAAGTGGGCCATATTTATGAGAATTTGAGGATGATCATTTTTAATAATGTTCCATGTTTAACCTTAAGAGTTTGGAAGAGTATGATTATGATTTTTGATCTTATTTATTTCTATGATTATCTTTTCATCCTCATAAAAAAGTAATAAGGAATGGAAAATCTAGATGATAAAGGATGGGTTATGTTCATGTGTTCTAAATTTTTTATGTTTATAGGCGAATCATTTTCATTTATTTGTGTTTGATTATAATAATAGCTACCACTTATCTATTGATATAGATCTATTAAATGCATTGAATAGGTGACCCTGTCAATCTATATTGTGTTGGACCAAGGTTGAATTGTTCATATTTTATAGACAATATTTGGTGTTAAGTATAATAAATAAAGTATAGGTGATTCATGAGTAGATGAAGACTCCCCAAGACCATTAAAAGTCATATATATATCATGTGAGGAGACCTATGAAGCTTGAGGTTATCTATCCTTATTTTAGATTTAATAGGTTTGGTAGAGACAATAAACTTCCTCCTTGGTTTTTCCGAATTTTAAGGTTTTGGAGAAAGTTGGTGGGGTGGAAAATCAGTTAGATCTTCCTCCATATATGGATTGGATTCACAAAATTTTCTATATGTTTCATCTTCATAGATATCTTCAAGATAAATCCTATTTAATTTTTTTGGTGAGTTAGATATTTACGGGTATGTGTGATTTGTGGATAAACTAGTAGAGATTTAGAATCATCAAGAGAATATATTATGTGGATCTTCCATCCCTTTTTTATTCCCTTATGGAGGCATGGTATCTTGGAGTAATGTATGTGGGTGAAAAATTCATAGATGTGTTCTCAATACCCCAATTTTTTTTAGTTTGGTTCATATATAAATATTGACATTTTTTTATGTTGATATAATTTAATTTTTTATCACTATTTTGTGTTGTATTTGTCTTTTTTTAATTTAAATATTAATGTTTGAGAGCTATTTCATAGAGTGCAGGTATTTTTGGTTTCCAGGTTCTTTTTCAATTTTCTTATTCTCAATAATGAGAATAATTTAAAATATATATAAAGTATATTTATAGATATTTAGCTCTATTCTTTTTAATTTCGAGGTGTTGGAAGTGTTGGGGGGTGAGTTTGGAGGTGAATGGTGGAAGATAAGTTGAGGTCAGATGAAATTTCAGTATATATCCAATTAAAATCATAACATGTTAGAATTGTTCCATGATTTTTAAGTAAGATATGCATGGAAAGAGATATTTTATAGGGACATTACAATCTGATAATTTCATCATAGTTTATGAAATTTCATCATGATATATTATATTATATCATAATTCCATAGGCTATGTTATGTTGGTGTTTTATTTGTAAGTGGTGTGAGAGTGTATTATTCTATTATATTTATCATTTCATTATAATATATTTTTGGAAACTTTGAATTTAATTTTAAATTTGGTTGTAATATTAAAGTGAACTGAGGATTACACTATGAAGGTTAGGAGACCATCCAATATAACGTAATGGGAATAATTATTATATTATTTTATTTTGTGTTATTGATATTAAATAGTCATCTATAATTATTTATGGATAAAAAATAATGGGGATTGTGTAGTGTATTTTAGAGGTTTGTTTAATTGACCACCATTGCACCAAAACATTAATTGTTACACCATGATTTTAGTGTTTCTTATTTTAATTTTCAATTATAATGTTATCTCAAATTCATTTTGGTTCTATCTATTTTATCTCATTTATTTAAAAAATTAGGGGTTTTATTAATTCTATAGAACATTATTCCTTTGGTGGTTGATTCTTTACTTTTTGATAGTTTGTATTCTTATTATTTGAGGTATTTATTACTTAGTTGTTCTGTTATTATTATTATTATTATTCTCTTATACCATATTGATTTTCCTAGGTTATTTTTGGATTGTTGAGTTGAAGGAGAGTTGAATTTTGGAAGATGGATATATATTTTTAAGGATCATTTAATGTTTTTCAATATTTAAAATTGGTTTCCTTCTCTTATTGATCCTGGGATTGTTCAAGCTTCATCCAAGGTATAAAATTCATATTATCTATTTTTTATTTTCTATATTTATGTGGAATTATCATGATTTTTTTAATTAGGTTAAATGATGAAATCAACCTAACTATTAATAAGTAATTGAATTGAAATTTTCAGGTAAGGGATCAAAATCATGTTTTATATTATTTCCTTGTTATTTTATAGGTGATTGTTATTTGTTGTTACACTAAGTATTATACTAAAATTTAAAGTTGTTATTAAAGATAAGTTGAATCATGTTTTATCCAAGTTGAATAATTAAATATAGTGATGAAATAATGAAGTGGAAACCGAAAATTTTATACTTGGAATTATTATATTATTCGTGAAATAATAATTAGATACAAAGAGATGAAGAAATGGGATTTTTTTGTTTCCTATTTGGTAATGATTTTTTTAATATAAATTATTTTGTTAATGATATATGTGATGGTGGGTATTTTAGTTATTTATTTATGTGATGCATTGATTGGGTTGATGTGGTTAGTGGGTAATAGTTTCTTTTGATTTGATGGAAATGAAATAATAGCATGGGAGCATTTTGGAATAAATTAATATATAGAATAACAACAAATTTAAATTTGTTTGATTAAATGAAAAAAGTGATAGATATGATATATTTAATTATGGGAAATATTGTGCGGTAAATAAAATATATATGATGTAATATATGAATTTTAGTTTATGGAATTTCTGTGGATAATGAATGAACATGGTTAATGAATAATTAATGTTGAAATTCGTAATGAATATGAGTGGGAAGAAGTTTTTGGTTGTTTTATTTTTATTATGTGAGTTTTATATTATTATTTTTTGTGTATTTTTGTGTTTTTGGAGGTGGAAATGGTTATTATTATTTGAAATTAATGACATGGCATTTGGTTGTGAATATGAAGGTGTTGTGATAAAAAGTAAACCCTTAGTTGGGATTGTGAGATTATTATATACACATTGTATTTTTTCCATTTCTTGTGAACCACCACCTGATTTGGGTAACCTTAATAATTCCCATATAAGGTTTTGGGTTCTAGTTATATCCTCAATATCTAGGATGTGGGTGATATGGATGTCTAACTACTCCCCATATCATGTTATCTCTTCTAGACATAGTGTGGTTATATGGTGATGACATGTGGAATTAATGTGGTGAGGTGGTGGTGTTTTGGTGACATGTGATATGTTTCCATGGTTATGTATTATATAGACATGGTTATATGGTATGTGGCTATGGTTATGTGTCATGTGGTTGTGGCTATGTGGTTATGTTTATGATGTGGTATATAGAAATGGAAGGGATGGGAGCACTTATACATATGTCACTAAGAAGTGAGGGATATTTGATCATTTGGGAAGTGGGTGTGGGTTAGATTCTTGATATATAACTTGATTATTACAATATTTTTTTACTTAGGTTTAGATTTAGTGATAAATCCTTAGTGAGGTCATTATAGTAGTTGACCTTAGTTATATAATGAGTTTGTTTCACCGTTTATTCACCAAGGATTTAGTATGCTTCTTCCACATTAACATGAGAGTTTTCTAAATAATGTACCAACTAAGTATTCATATATACTCTATACTACTTCTATGTATTTTTTTATAAATTTTAACGACATATCATGTGATCGAGCTATACTTTAATAGCTCATAACATTATTATCATTTGGAGTTTGAGTTGGTGTCATTAGAGATTTTTTATTTTGGTATTTTATTTTTTTACTGTATGACATTAAATGAATTTTTTAGATCATGGTTTTGTTTTATATTATTAGTTGGTGTTTATTGGGGTTTTATGTCACACCATTATAACAGTTTATGTGGGTAATGCCTATCATGTTGTGTGATTAGACCATTAACACTAGCCTATAATCCATGGACTTTTAATGGTGGTATTCATGGGCCACTTCTATATCTACTACTAGACTGGGAGGATTTTTGGATATGGTGGGTCATGAAAATGAAAAATCAGTACCTCATGCTTATATAGATGATGAAGCGCCCTAGTTCCACAATTTTGGTTCTAGTGATAATACACATACTCTTTTACATATTATCTTGGATACCAAAGGAGTTAGCTAAATTTAAAAATTTAAAATTACAACATCATTAAATAATATTGAGCCACTATATACCTAAGATATTTTTGAGAATATATCCTTATATAATTATGAATTATGTTATATGTCAAAACCATATGATTTTTTTAAATGGGTATTTTTACCATTAAAAAAAACTCTTTGAAAACTACACCAGTTTCACTTTGGTTAAACCCCATAACTGAGAACTGACTCTATAATAGCTCATAATAATCAATATTCACTTTTAAAAACATTTTAAAAATTAGGGAAATAACAAAATTGTAGTAATGGGTTTAAAAGAGTGGGAAACCACCTTTTTAGAAATTCATTAAAACTCTTTAAAACTGTTTTGTTTTAAAAAAATACTAATAAAAAATTACCACTTAAATTCAAAAGTGTTTTTAGAAAATAAATTTTATAAAAGGATGATACTTTTAAAAAATTTATTTTATAAAACCTTAAAATGTTAAATAAATATTTATTTAAAAAAAACCATTAAAATATCTTTTAAAATAAATATTTTTTTAAATAAAAATTTTAATTTTGAAAAATTTAAAAATATTTCCTTATAAAATGAAATCTAGTGATTTTCATTAAAACTTTTTGAAATATTAGAAAAAAATACATCATGAAACCTAATACATTGAGGGTTATATAGGTTCCCCCCATCTCTTAGTGTAAAAATTATCTTGAGGATTTGGGTTTAATCCCTACCACTCATCATCATTTATAATTCTCAAGTGATAAATTTTAACAAGACATTTAGTTCCTTGATTTTCCCTTCAAAATTTTATTTTAAAATATTTCTTTTCAAATCCTTAATATCAATGTTTAAAATTAATTCATAAAAATAAAATATATTAAAATAAATTCATGGTTACTCATTGATAATTCAAAATATTTTTTGTGAGAAATACACACTTAAAAACATAAAATAAAAGTAATTATCATAAGATTCTGTGAAATCATGGGAAAATTCTTTATATAAATATTTAAATAAAATCCTGATAACAAATGGTTTTCAAAATAAAATCGTATATTGATGAATATATATTGGAAGAGAGAATATTAAATGAGAATTTTGAAATAAAAATATCCCAACCCATAAAAGAGTTCTTTTTTCTAATAATTTTCAGACAAGAATGGGTTTTAAAGAAAAATACATATTTTAAAATAGAATAATAGTGGTTTTAAAAACAAATAACTCCTTTACTCATTCCAAACTGATTCTAACCAAACCCTAATAAAATCACTTTCTTAGAACTCCATTTTAAATTCATCTCCTAAAACTTACTCTCATTCTATCATTGTATTTCTTGAAACTACAGACTAGGAAGGTAATGTGTTTCTTTAAGTAAGGAGTTAAGAAGAGTGTCCTTAGATGAACACCCTATAAGAAAGACCCCCTTTTTATAATCCAATATCCACTGTGAATCTCATACATTTTATTACCAAATAGTTTTTTATTGAATCATATAATTAGTAACAGAGAAATAAATGTGTAGTGACCTTGGTTCTACCATTATAATCTCACAATATCTCACACACCCTTTAAATGCGTTGTTTGGGATTGGTACATTATTTACTCATACTAACTTCCTAAAAATATACATAAAACTTAATAAATTTATAAAAACTTGATGTTTTGGGTTTATGGAAATGTAAGATGAATATATATATATATATATATAACCTTTTTATGAACATATAATGGCCATATTATAAGTGGAAGAGGATGACATCTTACCGTGTAAGCTATATTTTAGTATTTTACCTCATCCATTACCTGATCAGTTTCACACAACTCTTTGAAGATCCCATAATATATATATATATATATATATATATATATATATGACCAATTGGTAATCTTATTTTGGTGGGAAGGAAACTAAGGATCAAGTTATTTCTATGGCCATGTGAGATACATCCTTCGACCAACCATGAATCAATCGAATCCTATGAGTGATATAAAATTATATATATATGTGTGTGTGTGTATCCCATCAATATCCTATAGAATAACGTGATGGAAGTTAAAGACAATAGTGGGGTGGGGTTTTTTATTTTTTAAAGAATGCGTAGAGGAAGAAAGATATGCCGCATCAATTTATTTTTAAAATAATCATTTTATTTTAAAATGGTGAAAAGTACCCATTAAATGTGACCCCACATCAAAAAATTTATTATACTAGGAAGTTTCTTATATATCAGTATGTGGAATAACTATCCAATGAAATCTGAAGGGAATTGGTGTTCCCCTATGGTAATCTATGCCGCTCAGTATGGGTGAAGCTAACCACCCTTTTCCCCACATGAGCTCCTATGAGACTACTTTCCTGTAGGTGTAGGCCCATACTCGAACTCACCCATGCTTCTTCTCTATGATGGGTTAGTGATTGGTTGGACACCAAGGTGGATGGTCTGATTTTTATTAATGCTTGTGTGGTTTGATCCATTTTTTCATACTTACTATAGATAAATTACATTACTAAAAATACACCTATTAAATTTTTTTAGATATAATTTTTTTAGTTCAATCTGATTTTTAACTTTTAAAAATCATATACAATAATCCTAAAAATATTATAATACTTATAATCCATTAAATTCTTTTCATTATCAGGAATTTATTATTTACCACTATCATCTATTCTTTACATGAATATTTTTTATATTCTATTTATTCTAGATTAATATTAAATACATTCCATTTATTATATATATAAATTCTAGTTTATTATAGTTATCTTATTTATTCATTTTAAATTAGAAGTTTTATATACTTTAACATTTATATTCTTCAATAGATGTTATATTACTATAAGAATTTGTGATTATCATTAAATATATTCATTTTTAATAAATATAAATCTTTTATAACTATCTTATAAAAATTTATTTAAGACTAATACTTTATAGGTCATAATATTTTTATTTATCAAATTGTATTTAAAATTTATATATAACATTAATATTTTATATTCCATAATAAATATTAATTTAATTTTGAATTCAACAATTATTATTAAATATATTCATTCCAAATTAATTTTATTCTCCTATAATTATCATTATCTTATATATATTCATCTCAAATTAATATTTTTTTATTTAACAATAAATATTATATTACTATTGTAATTTATATTTATCATATACTATAATTTATCATCAAATTATTCCAAATCACTAATAATTAATTTTATTAACATATTACTCATAAGTTGATGAACATAATATCCATTTTGATTATAAAATAAATATAATCATTGAAATGTGAATCTATTAATAATGAATTCATGTTTAATATACATCAATTCATATTATTTCTTAGAAATATAGATACTAATATATTTAAAATATTACATTTATATCATGAATATTTTAAATTAATTTATTCCATCTTTATGGTGTTAATAGAGTAAAGAATTTAATTTTATGAAAGATATTTCATGCTAGAATATAACAATGTTTATTTTAGTTTTGAAATTATCCATTTTATAAACATTTATTTAAAAGAAAAATTTATAATAAAATATTGGTGTTTTATAGAAGAACTCATTTTTATGGATAAATAAGTGGTGAATAATCAATAAAAAACCAATAATTTATTTCATAGATGCAAGAATAAGAGGTATATGTCAAGAATCATTACAAGGAGCAATACACAAGATACCCAAAATACCCATAATATCAAAATCTTATATACAATCAAGGATGTAAAAAATGTAACCCAAGAATCAATTGATATTATAGACAATAAAAGTGATCATATAAAAAAAATAACCTTCCCCATACCAATAAGAATATGATGAATCATACATTCTTGGGATGTGGGAAGAGAACTAGTGTGATAACATGATGATAATAAAGAAAAATATTACATGAATCATTTTCAACCTCCTAGAGTTAGAGAGACTAAGAGAATTGGAGGAGGAATAAAATTTTAATTTATTTTCCAAAGAGTACGTTTTGGAAGTTGAATAAAATATAGAAAATCCTCCACTTTCTACAATAATATATTTTTTAGAAGAATTATAAGTGGCAGAGTTACATAGAAATTATTCAGATTTCGAACACTATGAGTTTATTTCTTAAAAATTTAAATGAACTCGAATATTATTTTTGTTCGCATTATACAATTAGAAAAAATATTACTTATTATGGATGAGGATAAAGAGACCACATAGGAGTTTGTTTTGAAAAGTGATTCTAATAAGTGTGTTATATTCAAGATGTGAAATACTTCTAAGAGGCATTAATTGAAGAAGAATAGTTATAGGTTAGGGAGTTTAATGGGTTTAAAAAATTCAAATGAATAATAGCTTAACTTTTCAAAACTAAATTGATAGATAACTCTACTTTGATTGTTCAAACTCTAATCACATGTTTCATACTCTAGATGAGGATGGAGATGATGATTACATGAAATAAGTGGAATGTTTTGAGAAGAGTGAAGTATACAGTGAATATCATTTGGTACTAGTCCATGAGGCATAATAGAATGTTTTTGGAAAGCCATAGTTCTATTAAAAACCCATTTCTGATGAATAATTAGAAGAGTTACTCCCTAAAATCCGTAATCTAACCTCAAAGGATAATGCATTCAGTCAAACTAAAGAAGAGAATAATGGTTCTTTCCCTTTACTACCCCTGGTGAGATAAATATTTATCACTAAATGGAGTGTATAACCATTTCATTGAATAAATTAACCTATAGAGGAAGTTTATTTGGAAATAAAAGGAAACTTAGAAGACATGGTGTTTTAAATCACAGAAACCTCATCCTCAATATGATTGGGGATAACACATAAACTTTCTAACTGTACACAATCAAAATAAAACACATATTATAGAGAATAATACATTTTATTTTCCTTTTTTAATTTCATTTTATTTTAATTTATTAGGGTTTTTTATATTCATTAAATATATTATTTAATTTCCTTCCATAGGTCGGTAGAAAACCATTTATGAAAAATTTACATTTTTAAAGATATCTTGAAAACCTTTAAGTTGTATCCCTTCTTCTCATTAGTTTTTTAATTATCCTATTTCTCGACTTTTTATAATTTTCATGTACATTTTTTAGATATATTTATGGTTGGTAGTAGATAAGTATAGGGTAGGGGGATCAACTTGAATGTTATGTTTTTTTTTTGATTTTTTTGATTTTTGGTATATTTTTCAAAAAATAAAAAATATTAAAAATATATGATCTTAAATATAACTTGATGAGTTTTTATTACATTCTATAATGATAAATTATATAATTCTAAAATCTATAATTTATAAGTTTTTTTATATAACCTTTTTTTAAATATAAATTCTTTGAAACTTGTGTTAATTGATTTATTTTATGATTCACGCCATGAAATAATCATATAATGTTTAAACTTCCATTGTCAGAATACATTCTGAAACACATTGATATATTTTTCTTATAATCTATTTCTTTAGAGACTTGGTATGTATAGGATTCTTTATTTTTAAATATTTTTTTAAATTATAGAATTCAAATTCACTATTATGATTGAGGCATAATTTTTTATACCCTAGTAAAATTAATTTTAAACAACTTTTCATTCATACCCTTCATTAAGCCCTTATAAACCACAAACAATTGTATAGGTTATAAACATTTCAAGCTAATAAATCAATTATTACACATATATTTCCAAATTACATGTCAATACTTCATCTATATGTGGGGGGGATAGTCTGTATCATGGGATTATTTGGGAGGAATTATATTGTATAGGATGAGAGTGATAATTTTACCTTATTTTTGTGCAGAATGATCTCCCAGGTCACATTTCACTATAGTACTATTATCCCTCTATCTCTAAGAAGAAAAATAGTATATATAAAAGTTATATATATAAAAATAATAAAACTATTGAAAAAAAATATAGAGAATATAATAGAATTAATAATTTTTATGAAATAGGAACCATCAAAAGAAAGGAAATTGATAATGTTGGGTGAAATATTTATAGGAAAATTATTGAAAAATATTCATTATTTTTGAATTATATATCATTCATTGTGATTTATAGTTTAACATCCTCATTAAATCCTTCAAATTTTCATTTTTATTATGCATCTTCCCTTTACCCCAGAACAACCTTGTAGAAGTACTCATGATTAATGTCAACCCGATACTTAATAGTAGAGAACTTGGAAACATGATAAGCATATTATAGAATGATTTTTCTTAGAATGAATCTCCATATTTTATCCTTGAGTGATGAGAGAAAATATTCTATAAGGTACATTATTAATGAGAATGAATAATTATATAAATTAAAAAATAAGAGTGTAGGAGATGTGATATAGAGAACTGAATCAAATATAAATAATGATAAGTCTCATGATTGATGAGTTAGTTTAATTCTCCCTTTGTTAGCATGTGTATTCAAATTTTATGGGGTAATAATATTGAATTAATTGATAATATTTTACCAGAATTTCAAAGCTTAAGTGTGGAGGAGTGATGGAGTCGAATTAATGCCCATTTATTTATGTTATTCATCATAAAATATCCCCCAAAATTTTCACGATTAAAGGAAATTGACTTCATTTTTAATAAACTACGGGTTTTAGAATTAATTAGTAAATTTGGATAAAATGGGGATTTAATTTATTTATCATTATTTATGGTATTTTATTAAATATAATAGACAATTTAATTAATTAATTTTAATTATTAGTGAAATTAAAAAGGTTATGTAAGTGAGAGGTCAAATGTCAACTCGTTGTGTTAGAATAAACTTCGATCATGTAAGAGTAGAAGACAGCTTCATAGGTATGGGCTTGATATTAGATCATACCAAAAATATTTTAGTAGATGTTATCTATGTTTAATGTCTTAAATATTTATTCTTGTTCAATTTATAAAGTGTTTATAAATTTTTAAAAATATAGTTAAATTTAAAATAATTTATATTAATTTGTGAAATATTCTTAGATAATAATATTAAATATTCATATTAAAAGTTTTTATTTTTTAATTTTATTTAAATCATTCAAAATAGTGTATTGGTGGAACTCATCAAGGTTTAAATAAATAATACTTGACAAATAAATTTTGTAAAATATTTTACATGAAATTTGAAATGTTCATGTTGAATATAAATTGGTTTCTATTTTCATAAATGCTATATATTTTAAATATGAAGGAATTTATATATACCATGAAAAATGATAACATGAAATGGTTTATATCAAAATAAATATGAAATATTCATGTTTATTTATTTATAGAATGTGCATAATGGTTTTTATAAGTTTAATGTTTTTATAATATTTTTTATTTATGAAATTTTCATAAATTTTTATATTATGTCTAAATTTATGAAATTTTAATTTATTTAGGTTATCCCCTACATTATTTAATTCATGAATATAATGTATTTAAATTATTAATGATTGTATGATTTAGTTTTATGTGCTAAAAATATGCTTATAAATGTTATACCACACATATAAAGAGTTATATACTTAGTAATAGATATGATTTAGTTACATTAAACCAAGATTATGATTTTTTGTGGGTTATGAATTTGATTTTAAAGGTTTTTTATGATTAATATACATTCGGTATCATGATTGTATTCAAATTAAAGTATTTATTGAGTATTTATCTTTGGGTTGTGGGACTTTGGTTCATGCTTCTCATTGACTTAAGGGTTTAAGATCTATATTTAAAAGTGGGTATTGGCTACCTATCATATCATACTTTCAATTATAGGAATTTTGGTTTTGTATGATTAAAAATATTTACATTTAAGGGTTTTATTTATTTCATTCGTAGGATTCATTTAGATATGTATGAATATAATTATATTTCTTTTTTAGGTAAGTAACATAAAACATTAATTTTTTTAAGTGTTATACATTAATATGTTTTGAACATATTAATTTTTTTGTAGGTGTATAATGAAAAAATATACCATTAGAAGCATGAAAACATAAGATATGATGGTGAGATGTTTAAACATCTTAAAATAACAATTGTATAATTCATTAAAAATTAAACACTTGTTATGACCCTGGTGTTCTAAATGAGTAAAGGTTTAGGCCCAAAAAATATCAGAGTGTTCAATAGTAAGGCTTGGTCATTAAAACCTAAAAGAGGTGTTTATAATGAGGGGAAATGTTTCTATTATATAAATATTAAATATTGGAGAGTGAATGCCCTAAAATAATTAAATGGGTGTAATAAACTCCATAAAGATTCCAACTTAGGCATTAATGTTATAGAAATCAATTCTTATATCTGGAAGTGTATATGATGTCAAGTATAAATTAAAAATTTATTGTGAATATGTATAGTAGTTCAATATTTAATTAGAAATGATGAATGAAGAATAAATAATGCATTCAAGAGATGAATCAAAGGGTTGATACATCAAGGAGTTGGATGCATTGAATTAATTCAAAACTTTAGTGGATCTAAATAAAATATGTGTATTTTTATCTTATTTTATCTTATATGATAAATTGAATTTATTTGTAAACAATTTTTGTTATGAATAATATAAGATGACGATTCTGATGATTTTTTTGTAACTGATCTAATTTTATAAAAAGTTTTAAAAAGAGGAGAAAATTATTTTTTCGTAGGATAAAAGAATTTTATCCATGTTTTTCGATAAAATATGATAGAATGTTTTCCCACCACCCGATATAGTAATATTTTAAGAATAAAATATTTTTTTAGAATATTACTCTAAAAAAATATAATACCATATATAATATGGTTATGGAATATAATTTTTTCACATTCTCATAAAGTAAGTGAGTGTTATTTATTAACAAAAAATATTTTATTTCATAGAAATATATTTTGGAGAAAATTTAGTTTCTAAGAGTTCAGTAGAAGTAAGTTTGAATTTAGAGAAGTTAAAAGTGTAATAAATAAATGATTATATGTAACATCCTAGCCTGAGTTCCACTATAACTGATGCCCCGAGATGGATTGCTACATGACCTCAGGCGCACCTCCCCATATACTAGAGGTTTCCAACTAGTAGTGAGGGTCTAATGGAACAAGTGGGGAGACTATAAACTCTTACCAAAGTAAACCAACAACTTGAATCAAGATAAACACTGACATGAAATAATAATAAATACAAAAACATCAAATACCACATTCCCAAGCTGTAAAAGTAATAAAAAATAAAAGTAGTAAACATGTCATGTCATTATAATGTAAAGTGGCATAAGAAACCAAAAATAAATATACAAGAAAATCGCCAAAATTGGTCCAAAATTGAATTCCAGTTCCTTTATCCATGTTCCATCCCAAATCCCATATCAAGCTTTTATCATAGGGCCCTTTACCTTATCCAGAAATACAACCATATAGTCTACTATGGTACCCAATAACGGCCCAATCAGGGTGTGAGTACAACTCAGTAGGCCACCACCAATGGCGTCTAAACAATATCTATTATATAATAGTGTATATATAATTATATGTAAAAATTCTAAATATAAAAAGTTAAACAAGTTTCATTGTTTAACATTATTTAAATTATTCCTTTTTTCTTAGTTCCAAGTGATACCCATACACATCAAACTTGCTTCATCCCATGATAGTCATCTGAACTACACAAAGGGAGTTAAGAAATTTACATCAAATGGGAATTTGTTTATCATATAAATTTATCAATGTACCTTTGTATATCAATACAGGTATCCATCTCATATACATACTTTAGGAGCTTAGAGTATCTGTATGATGTCCAAAATTATACAATACATCTGTGGGACCAAGAGAATCAGTCTAGCCTAGTCTATGGGAGAGGATCCTTAGTCCAACATCACATCTATACCATTTTTCATTCATTACAAGGATCATAATACATGACCTATTTAACCAATAATCACAATAGGGGGGCACCTCTACATTTATCACATTACCTAGGTTCATCAAATTCTACTCTTTACTTAATTTAAATGCTATCCCATTTCATTATCTAAGAATAATTACGTCCATTGGTTCCTTTTTCAAACCATTTACCCACATGGAAATCCTTCTTTAACCATTTATCACATTAACCCATTAAAATTACATAACTCATTTAACTTCTACAAGTTAATCCAAATAACCCCTTATTCTAAGTTAGCATGATAAACACAATTACAATGGGTTTAATCCCAAAATACCATAATTAATCAATTAACAACTTAATTTATATGTACAATAGAGGGAGACACCCATTGGGTGGCCCTTTAGGTTCAATGTAATCATCCTCAACATACCCAATGGGGTTATGAGGGGTATAACACATCATTATAGCACCCAAATTATCATTTTATACTAATAGATTAAATACACCACATAAAAACACAAGTACACAAACACATACACATGAATAAACAAAAAAATTATGGGATATAAATTGTATCCCACCTACATAAAGTTCATATAAAAGTGATAGCTAAACCTCATACCTTGATTAGAATGCAAAAAAATTTCAAATCCTAAACATAGAATATACTAGAAAATGAGGGTTTATAGGTTTCATAAGGATAAGAAACAACACACCATGGTTCTTTCATAAAATAAAATTAAGAGGAGTGATAAACTCACCCAAAGCTTAAATTATCACTAAAAGAAACTTTAAAAAACTCAAAATCAATTTATAACAATACTTTAAGTGGGGAGAGATCCTAGTTCATAACTCAAGCTACTAGAGGTGGAAAGGGAATGAAAATCAAGTATGAACACTAAGATTATGGGGAAATGGTAATCAACCCTTAATCAAGTGAATGTTTTGTCTGCACGGTTGTCCGAATTGTATTCCAACCATGAAGCACCCTATTTCCATAGGGGGGGTGGGGGTAGGGGTTGGGGGGGGGGGGGGGCTTGGCCACATAGTTTTTCTGGGCCGCCCACATATTTTAGAAAACCATGGGGTGGAAGTGTTCCAACCACTATGCAATAAAGTTCGGCCACATGGTTTCCCAATAAGGGTACATGATTAGTACTAACTATGCACTAAACATTCTCCCATCATAAAATGGAATCATTTATCCCTTTTTATATGCCCAAAACAAAAAAACACCACTGTGTCACCTAATATTATTAGGAAATATTTCACTAACAATTTAAAATTGAGTTAAATAAAAATTTAAGCAAGAAAATAACTCCTATAAAGGTTAAAATACTACAACCTCTCCACCTTAGAATAACTCATCCTTGAGCTACACTTCAAGCATCACTAAGTTTCCACATTAAAAAGATCAAGACACCTAGCCTACATATCTAACTCCCTCTATCATGTTTCCTCTTGAACTCATCCATACTGCCACAACACTCATACTAAAGGAATGGTCTTACACTGAAGATAATTCTCACTACAGTCAATAATACAAACCATATACTCTTTGAAGGAATCATAAACCTCAATCTCAACATTACCAAGATATATCACATGAGAAGGGTCAGGGTGATACTTCCAAAGTTGAGACACATGAAAGACATAATGCATACCACTATACTATTGTGGAGATGAAAATAAGTATAGATCCTATCTGATCCTCTCCAAAAAATCAAGTGTCCCTATTTATAAGGGAGACAACTTGCCCTATTTATGAATTTGGAAGTGACCCAACCTTGAAAAAACTCAATGGAACACATGATAACCTATCAAGAAATCAAGGGGTTAAAAAAGTTTATCAATATATGGATTGTTTATAATTTTTTCTATATTCATATGATTTAGAATATATTTAACATGATCTAAGGTATCCTGTATAAGACTAGATCCCAAAAATTATGATCCTCCCACTTCCATCCAACATACGGGTGATCTATATGGCCTACCATAGAGTGCTACATTTAGATTCATCTGAATAGTATCCTGATAATTTTTTTATATGAGAACTCATAAAGAACTAATAATTTCCCCCAAGATCGACTAAATTATAATAATAATTCCCTCAACATGTCCTCTAACACCTAGACAGTACACTTCGATTTCCCATATGTTTGTAGGTGAAGAGCCATACTTAGAAATCCATGAGTACCCAATGTCTTCTACAAAACATACTATAATCATGAATTAAAATATAGATCTCAATAAAAAAATTAGTGCATGGTAACCCATGAAAACATACTATCATATGAACATACAAACCACCCAATTGGTCAATAGTGAGTGTCTCTCATATCTCAGAGTCTCGAGATATAAATGTTCCAAATAATTTTCTTGGAAATATTTCTATATCGTACCATATGCCTGTTCAGTCTAAAACTGAATGTCTCACTAGTTATTCATTGATCCTTGCAATATATATGTTTCCAAATTGAACCTATTATAAAGAGGAGTATCTATGTTTTCTAGAATCATACGGATAGAATCTATCCATATCTCTTCTACTTCAGGCCCACCCTATCCATTAAGGGTCAGAGTTTGATGTTGCTAAAACACTCTTGTCAAGTAAACTAAACTCTACACATCCCACCCTGGGTCTATCTCGATAAAAGAAATAAAACAAGTGAATTTATCACAAAAATTATCTTCCCCATATTACCCATAATCAATAAGGACCCTTTCCCTACTACCAGAGGAGAATTCTTGGTGATGTCCTCCCATCACCAAACTGGTAAGAGATGTCATGGTGGAATCTCTCTATAATTCCAAACACATATAAGAACACATTACATATAGCTTCCAGTTTTTATACATAATTGGTCTCACTACTAATCATTAAAAACCCAATCCATATACACTAAACCAATACATATAGTCACATATATAACACTAATATCAATTATCCCTATTATGGTTCATGGCTAATATGGGGTAAACTAAACTCACATAATCCCAAACCATTCATTTAAAACTATTTCAACCATTTCACATTCCAAAAACATAATCATTTCTCATTTAGACATTATTTTATCCCTTTCAATTTATCAATTTTCAATTAATATTATTTTCAAATTTCTTATTAGGCACTATTATCTTAAATCTACAAGTAAACTAGAAAAATGTTTTCATTTACCATAACCCACCATGAACTGATTTTATATGAGTGAATAATATGATAAATTCCACATAAATCACGAGTGCCTAAAATAATGCATACATATAAAAACCTCATTCCATACTGGTCCATAAATAAAAACTTAGAAAATAATAACATCACACAACAAGTGCATCACCCAAGGAGAAATAACATCTGACAATAGCAACAAACATCATGAACAAAAATCCCAACCTAGGTAATTGGGTTCCCCTCCCACATGGGTTAGCTATTACCAAGTTAAAGATCATTTTCAAGGCCCTAAACATTATAATATATTTTCTACCTTTCCCAAATAAAATAAATAATAAAAAGGAACCACATGATACCACTTTGTAACATCTTGGCCTAGGTTCCACTAACACCAATTCCTCGAGCCGAATCACCATATGAACTTAGGTATGCCTCCCCATATTACATAGAATATAGAATAAAATAAAGCTTATAATTGAACAAGTGGAGAGTATATACCCTCTTACCAGAGTAAACCAACAATATAAATCAAGATAAATACTGATATACAGTAAAAATAAATACCAAAATATCACATACTACTTTCCCAGGCTGAGGAAGTTCAAAAAAATAAAATTTGTGAGCTTTTTATGTCGTGATAGTCTAAAGTGACATAAGTAACTCAAAATAAAGACACAAGACAATCCCCAAAATAGGCCTCAAATTCATGTATGTTTCCCTCATCTATGATACATCCCAAATCCCATATCAACCATCTATCATAGGCACCTTTCCATTATCCTAAAATATTACCATAAAGTCTACTCGATTACCCAAAGACAACCCAAAAAGTGTGTGACTATAAATCAATAGTCCTCCACTAACATTTTTTACAACAATATCTCTTCTATAATAGTTTATAGAAAAGTTTAAGTAAACAATGGAAAATTTGAAAAGTTAAACATGTTTCGTTATTTAGAATTATTTTAATTAACCCTTTTCATTCTTAGTTTCAAGTGATACCCATACACATCAAACCAGAATCAGCCCCTACCAGTCATATGAACAATACATAAAGGGATTCGAGCACTTTACATCATATGGGAATTTGTTTATCAAATAAAATTAACAATGTACCTTGGAGAATTAGTACATGTATCCCTATCATGTCCATGCTTAAGAAGATTGGAGCATCATTCCAACATCCTAAATCATGAAATACATTTGTGGGGCCTAGATAATTATTTTGGCCCAACCCATGGGAGAGGAGCCTCAGTCCAACATCCCATCCATACCATTTATCATTCATTCTAAGGATCATAATTTGCGACCATTTTAACCAAAAATCACAACATGGACACACCTCTTCATTTATCAAATTACCTAGTTTCATCACATTGAACTCTTTACTAAATTTCATAACTATCCAATATTATTATTTAAGCACAATTATGATTATTGGTTCCTCTTTTAAACCATTTAACCAAATGGAAATTCCTCTTTAATCGTCTATCACATTTTCCCATTAACATGAAATAACTCATTTAACTTTTACAAGTTAAGCGATACAACCCCTTATTATACATTAAAATTATAAACACAATTACAATTGGTTTAATAATATGAAACCATCAAATTATCAATTAAAAATTGAATTTTTATATGAAAGGGAGTGACACACCCCTTTAGGCTCAGTCTAATCACCCTTAATGGATGTAATGAGGTCATGAGGGGTCCAACACATCATTCAAGCACCCAAACTATCATTACCTAAAATGGTATTAAATATTCAACACAATAATACAAGTATAAAACCATAAACACATGAATAAACAACAATACTATGGGATATAACTTATAGACCACCTACACCACGTTTTTAGACAAGCTCTCACTCAGACTTAGTCCTTGATTCGAACTCAAAAAATATTCAAATCCCAAACATAGAATCTACTATAAAATAAGGGTTTAGAGGGTCCAAAAGGATAAGAAAAAACACACTGTGGTTTTTACAGAAAATATAATGAATTGTATTGATAGACTCACCCATAGTTTGATTCTCACTAAAAAATATTTTAAAAAACATAAAATCAAGGGAGGAAAATCCTTAAAAGAGGGGAGAGCTCCTGGTTCATCACTCAAGCTATTGGAGGTGGAATGAAAAAAAACATAGGGTAAGCACCCTTATAGACCTACAGGTAAAATGGGACCCCCTTAATGAGGTGCATGGTTTAGCTACATAGTTTCCCAAACCATGTGGAAATCATGAATCACCCTCTATCCAAGAGGGGCCCATGGTTACATAGTTTTTTAGGGCCACTAGCATGGTTTAAAAAACTCTATGGTGGATATGTGTCACCAACTATCCAAGGGAGTTAGGCTATATAGTTTCCTAGGCCAAGGTGCATGGTTAGTAGTAACCGTGCTCCAAACATACTCCTAGTATATAATAGCCTCTTTTCTCCCTTTTTCATGCCCTACCCCCCCCCCCCAAAAAAACCCTGATTCCTGTTATATTCATGGGAAACATTTCATTAACCATTAAAAATGGAGTTAACTCAAAATTAAAACAAGAACGTACCACCAAAAAGGTCATGATCTTACATTATACTTATATAATTTAAAGTGAAAGTTACTTTATATTATAAAATATATTAGAATATTTTGGTAAATAAATATCATATTAAGAAGAGTTATATTTTATTTCATTTCCAAAAGACATGAAAGAAAATTTTGAATGGAAATTTTCTAATATTATAAGGAATTTATAAAGATTTATAAGTATTTAAAATAATATAGTTCATTAATATTGAAAAATTATATGTCTTTAAGAAAATTTATTTAAATATTATGTTAAAAGAGTTTTTCTTGAGGATATTTAACCTTAATTTCATTATTATTCAAAAATTATTTCATTATATATTATAACCCATTAAAAAATTTTAGTGGGAGTATTTATCATATGGTTTCCTAGAGATGTGACAGGAATTTCATAGTGATGTAACAAGTTTTTAACAAAAACTTGAAAACGAAACAAACATAAGGTCTATTTGGTGGTCTATCATATTAAATATAATTATCCCAACATTTATGTTTTTATTTATTAGTATTATTAAATAAAATTAAGAGTATATAGAATATATCATGTTATAAAAAAATTTATATTCACTTTATCATAATCTTATGTCCATTATATATATTACATGAAGTGAAATTATAATTAACCTATCAAAGTACATCTTTGAGTTTATCCTTAATCGATTATCATCTTGGAACATTATAGGTTGTGATGACATGTAAAGATTAACATGTGTTAGATTTTTTTTGTTTTCTGAATGACCCACCGTGTATACCATATGAAGTTTCATTCACTATGTATTTCGTATATGAGGGGTTCATATTTCATTTTGAATCCCCATTAACTAAGCTATATTAGATACCTAGAATGATAAAATTCTTACATTGATACCTTTCTTATTCCAGCCTTGAGGGGGATCTAATTAGGGGTGATTAGGTATATTTTTGATTATGTTGTTAATTAAAATTTAAACAAGATGATATGTTTCCTCTCATTTGATGAGTATGACATCTGGGTCCTTGATTTAGTTAAAATGAGGAAATTTATGGATATACTAAGACAAGTGACATGTGATGTGCTTATATATTTGGATAATGGTCATGTGATATACTAATCCATTTGGGTGAATGAAATGTAATGTGTTCATCTTTATATTTTGTATATACTAAGATAATAAAAAATGTATGACTATTATATCTTGAGTAGAAAATATGTTTTTCTAGAGGATTATATTTTATTATAATTATGAATTGATGAATTTATATTTATTTTCATTGCTACAAATTCTCTTGGGGTTACATATAGTGGTTTAATTAATGAGGACTATGTTTTACAAAACTCATAGAGCTATAATAATAATGTTTTTGAGGATATAAAAAAGAATTTTTTTGATGTATTTTTTCAATTTGTTACATTTGATGTAATATATGGAGAAAATGGGTGATGTATTTTCTATAAAACTCATTAGAGTATATTAAAATAGAGTTTTTGATATGGTTTCACAATTCATTACATATGACATAACATAAAGTGAAAGCGAAATAAGTCCATGAGGATTTAGTACGAATGAGATAATGGTAGAAATATAAACTAAGGATAATCCATGGAATATAGATATTAATAATGTCATGGTCTATGCTAGAGTAAATTACATTGTAGTTCAGGTCACTAAATCATGGTTTACTTCCTCGAAGTGTATTAATTATATGATAATTCATGACTCGATCATTACTTCCAAATAACCAATCATATATCATATGATACATAATTGGACGATGTTTAGTGATTTTAAAATTATCATATTAATTATTAAAACACTAATTATGTAAAGACCCGTAAAATTCAAGGGAAATTTTTTCTTAATTTTCTTTGGGATTTTACAAGAACGCAGTTTCTGAAGGCACCTGATTCCGAGGCCCGGGGTGCCCAGAATCATTTTCCAAAGTTTAGCTCGGGTACGCTTAGTGAACAAATGAGCGAGTTTACCTTACTTTTGGACTGGTGCTCGGAATCCAATTACGAGGGAACCGATGGAATTGCAGCGCCAGTATTCACTTAAGAACACCTTTTCCAGAGTTGCGTTTGCTCGGGTGAGGTTATTAATTATTTGGGTTAACTAAAGAATAAAATAAAATATTGTGCAAAAGATTTTATTTTTATTCTAAGTAGTGTTAACCTAGGCATGGTGGTTGGAGTCGGACCCACTAATATCCTAACTCCTAGGTAGGATATTACTGAGGTAGGGCCCACACAAGCCCCAACCCCTTTATTTCCTTTTACCTCTAATGTGCATTTAATTTGGTAACTCACCCGCACCCCCCTCTTTAATGCCAAGTCAACTCTCACGTTTATTTGGATTATTAAACACCTCATTAATTGGTCAATGCTCGATAATTAATCGTGATTTAATTTGAATTTCAAAAACAGATGGCATGAGTAATAAAATAAGGAAACGCCTTATTTTATTATTGTTGTTTTGTTGTGCGAGAGGGATTGGGAGAGGAATTTCTCAAAGCCTTTGAATCTTCATCTTCTTCGTTGGATAACGCGAAGAACGACGAAGAACGCCGACCTCCAACGGAAGATGACGAAGAACGCTAGTTCCCCGGAGATCGACAACGCGACGCCGTGTACCAAGAAGCCGAAGATCCTCCTTCCACGACGCTGTCTTCCATGACGTCCCTTCCTCGCGACGAACCTTCGTTCATCAACGCTTGAGGTAGGGGTTAATTGTTTTTTCCCGTGAATTATTCCTTTTCCGTTCATCGACTCCTACTTGGGCCGCCTGATATCGTAATAACGGGAGGAGGTCAGACCGCATGAACACGGCCGACCCTCCTCCCCCCTTGTTGATTGTGTTTGTTTTGGTTTGGAAGAAGGTGGCGTGGTGCAACGAAACCGCGCGGAAACATGAGGAAATGTGGCGAAGATGCGCGGCACCGTCACGCCGCGCCATTGAGGCCAAACGAACCCGCAGCCGGAGTCGGGCCGCAATGAAGGGGCGCGATGCCATCATGCCGCACCGGAGAACCAAAAAGTCACCGTGGCTAGAGCGGGACCACAGCAAAGGGGCGTGGTGCCGTCGCGCCGCGTCGGTCGGACAAGGCCACGACTCGAAGCCGTGGCGGTGCAAAGCGGGGCGGCCGGAACCGTCGGCTGCCGGCATCTCGGAGGGGGGAGACCACGACGGTCCCGCGACAGCAGCACCGACCGGCTGGACTGGGCTGACCAGTTTCCAAGATACTGGGGGTCATAACCCCCGGCTGGCCGAAGCAGCGACCCCCCCACGTGGGGTCCGCGGTTCCTCAATCAAGGGGCAGCGTGCCCCCCCTGTTCCGCTCAGCTCGGCGTGGCCGAGCTGGCCACGCGGGCCGTGAGAGTGCGCCAGGCCGGGCTGCGGCCAGGCAAGGCTGGGCCGCGCCCTAATGGGTCGGACCCAAACCCGGTTCAAGTTGACCCGGTTCGGGCTGACCCAGGGGGTCATGGGTCGGGTCGGTCCGGGCCCAAAACCCCCTTTTCTCGGATAGGTTTGTTCAAACGCCCATAAATTGGGCTACGGACCTCCGATCGATGCACTGTTAGTTGTGATGAGATCCTTGGATCGATATGGTTATTTCGGTATATTACACTTAAGGTTTTGGTTAACTTTGGGTACGACCGGGTTGTTTCGAACACGAAACCAACTGGGCCCTCGGAGCAGAAATGCTTATAACTTGAGCTCCGGACGTCCGATTGACGTGACGTCAACTTTGTTGGATTCCTCTTAGTGAGAATAACCTTTTGGCTTACTCCGCTCGAGGTTTGGACGCAGTTGGAGTGAGGTCAGGATGGTTTTGACTTAAAAAACTAACCGGGGCCCTGGAACGAAAAAGCCAATAACTCTCAGACCGGGCGTCCAATTGACGCGTCGTCTGTCACGTTGAATTCCTCTTGTTGGGACTGAACTTTGAGATACATCAACTCCGGAATAAGTGTCCGTTGATTTATCGACCCCCTTTGGCTCGTGGAGCGGACCCTCCCAGAACGAGCATGTTGTGTGCGGGAACCCTAGAGCTAGCTGCGACTGCGACTGTGAAAACTGCACTGAAATCCTATGTGGGTTCGGCAGCGATGAAGACCGTACTGAAATCCTCTGTGGGTTCGACGGTGATGAAGACTGAACAGAAATCCTATGTGGGTTCGGCAGCGATGAAGACCATACTGAAATCCTATGTGGGTCCGACGGTGATGAAGACTGCACTGAAATCCTATGTGGGTTCGACAGCGATGAAGACTGTACTGAAATCCTATGTGGGTTCGACAGCGATAAAGACTGCAATGAAATCCGATGTGGGTTCGACAGCGATGAAGACCGTACTTAAATCCTATGTGGGTTCGACGGCGATGAAGACTGCACTGAAATCCTATGTGGGTTCGGCAACTTGGCTGGTTTGGTATCCTACGTGGATCCCAGCTTAGATGAATCAGTGGCTACATCTGATCATCCCTATCACCTTACGAAGAAGTATACCTGTGTGAGCTAAGTCTTGACTTTCAATCGTTATCTTTGATATGATTGACTTGCTTTCCTATGTGGATTGTGTTTTGCTTTCATGTGTGGATTGGGTTGTACTATCATGTGTGGACGTGATCGAACTTGGTCTCGGATGTTAGAGCCAAACTGGAATTTATGACTTAGGTATATGTATGGGCATATACCTAAGTTGTGTTGGTTGTTACTTTGTGATTGTATCTTTCCTTTGTGGATTATCCTTTGTGGATTCTAGGAGACCTTCGGGGGTCTCAGGGTCCCTACTGAGTAGCGTATACTCACCCCTGCACGGGCTATGCCCGCACTACGTTGTGTTGGATGCAGACGATGGACAACGTTAATCGTGGTTGAGGCTAGTGGAGCAGTCGGTACCTGGAGGTGGACCATTTGGCGGGACTTACACGAAGCGGACGACTGGACCGAGGAGTTGAGGTGGCCATCTGTACCCACACTTCAGGTGGGACTTCCAGTGGACAACTCGATGTTGCTGATTTACTTTCAGTTTCTGTACTTTCTTTCTAGTTTTACTTTACTTTCAGTTTGGGTTTGTATTCTGGACCATTTACTTTCTGCACTTACTTTTGTACCCAGTTTTACTTAGTGTTTACTTCTACTGGCTTACTCTGTGGTGTTTTTTTACTTTACAAAGGTAATGACTTCCCCTTTTTGTTGGGATTTACGCCTTGGTGCTATTCGCCAGCCCCTGGCCTATGAGAGGTGGGCTTGGGGTAGTCACGGCATGGGCCCCGAGGACGGGTCGTGAAAAATTGGTATCAAAGGCATATTGGGTTCTACGGCAGAACTCAGGACTCTGATCCTTCTTCTATGTGAAGCAATATTGTTAAGGGTATTGAGTATGGTTATCAGTCTAGGGAGTCCAGTGTTAGTGCGGCGACCGACGTATATGTACACCAAGACCCTGACTTCTGATTTCCGACTCAATGCACGAAAACATTGATTGCATGTGTGTTTCAAAAGTTTTCTTTGTGATTACTTTGTGTCAGCTCACCAAGTATACTGTTTGACCTTGGCGCACCTGTTTCTTTTCAGGATGGACCCACGATGGCAGAGAGCTAGGGTTTCGAGTTTTGTGCGAGCCGATAGCCCACCGAGTGACGAGGCCTCGGTGCAGGGTCCTTTTTCAGTGGAGGCGCCGGCGGTACCACTGCCCGCCGAGCCACTGATGCTACCAGCCACTGATAGTGCACGTCGCCTTAGTGCACTGCACGAGTTTCAGCGTCAGCGACCACCTAGGTTCCATGGGGAGATGGACCCTCAGGCAGCTGAGGATTTGCTGGAGGCGGTTGTGCGAGTTTTTAGGTTGGTGGGGACACCAACTAACCTCATGGTGATCCTCGCAGCGAGCCTCCTGCACGCGACAATAGGCAGATGGTGGAGCTTGATGCTCTAGGTGCACGATGAGGAATCACTCCTCTGGACGGACTTTGAGAGCCTCTTCCGCTCAGAGTTCGTCCCAGCCACCCTCTGTGCGGTGTGCATCCAGGAGCTTCTATAGCTGCGGCATGGCAGCATGACGGTCGCCCAGTACTCAGCGAGATTTACCGATATTTCGTGCTATTCGACGGACATGGTACGAGACCCATTCTTCCAGGCCTGGACCTTCGAGCAGGGACTGAGGCATGAGATCTGGGCATCGATGATCTCCCTCAGCATTCCGACACAGGCAGGAGTACTGGAGTGATCAATTCTCATAAAGAGATTTCTTGCCGAGCCTACGCCAGCAGGGAGACCTACGGTAGGGGGGTACGTAGCAGAGTCGTCTGCAGCTGGCAGTCGACGGATGTCACAGGGGTCCAGGCAGACCGGACCATCAGGCAGATGGCCTCAGGACACAAGCTCAGAGGTGCGGGGAACAGGGTGCAGAGCCAGCCTTCCGAAGAGCAGGCAGTGCTACGCATGCGGCGGGCAGGGCCACATGGCTCGTGACTGCCCGACCCGCCATGTAGAGGAGCAGAAGATGGTTGAGGGGCCACCCAGGCAAAGGAAGAGGGTCGACCATGGAGGTCCTCCAAGAGTAGGCAGATGAGGCAGGGGAGCTGGCCTAGCAGAAGGTGGTGGGAGACGCTATGAGGCTTTACCACCACTACCACCAGGAGGTCCACCCCGACCACAGGGAGCTGGCGGGCAGAGACAGGCTCAGTTTCAGGCAGCGGAGGCCTACGACCATGGCACACTAGAGATGATTCGAGGTACTATCTGTGTTTACTCCACCCTTGTTGCAGTTCTTATAGAAACAAGAGCGAGTCATTCTTTTATTTCCACTGCCCTTTTTCGGAGCTCGGAGATTCCGACAGAGCCGTTGACTCGATCCTTACGGCTAGAGACTCATACGGGAGAAGACTCGATGATTACGCACTGGTGCCGACAGTGTGAGCTTACTCTAGGAGGCAAGAGCTTCGGCTGAGATTTTCTTGTAGCGGCGTCGAGGCTTTACGACGTCATCTTGGGCATGGATTGGTTATCTACAGTCCATGCTCAGATCGACTGTATTAGGAGAAAGGTGCGGTGTGTACGCACCGAAGGGAGCAGGTTCACCTTCACCGGCGAGAAGGGAGCCTCTGCCACACAGGATGGACTCACACAGAGGAGAGGACAACCCATCACTCACCAGTTGGCTAGCCTCATCCTAGGAGTAGTTGACGTGTAGAGTCCTAGTTCTCCTGTAGTGGTGGATCAATATGCGTACGTTTTCCCTGACGATGTTCCAGGAATACCTCCTCGCAGAGAGGTAGACTTTTATATTGAACTGTACCCCGGGACATCCCCGATATCCACTCCATCATATCGGATGGCTCCTACTGAGCTTCGAGAGCTACGGGTACAACTGGAGGACTTGGAGAGCAAGGTATTCATCCGACCCAGTGTTTCACCCTGGGCTTCCCCGATATTGTTCACCAAGAAGGAGGATGGGAGCTTGCGACTTTGTGTCGACTATCGTCGCCTGAACCAGGTGACCGTGGGAAACAAGTATCCGCTACTGAGGATTGACGACCTCTTCGATCAACTCAAGGGAGCATGGTGGTTTTCAAAGATAGAACTTAGATTAGGCTATCATCAGCTCAGAGTTCAAGACGAGGACGTGCAGAAAATGGCCTTCAGATGTCGGTATGGCCACTATGAGTTCTTGGTTATGAATTTCGGCGTAACCAACACTCCATCAATGTTCATGGGTCTCATGAACAGTATCTTTCTACCATACCTCAATTGATTTGTCATGGTCTTCATCGACGACATTCTGATATACTTGACCACTGAGGAGGAGAACGCCTACCACTTGCGGGTTGTACTAGACACACTTCGAGGGCACCATCTTTATGGAAAGCTCTCGAAGTGTCAGTTCTGGTTACGTGAGGTCCACTTCTTGGGACACGTCATCTCTGAGGCAGGAGTTGCAGTGGATCCTGTAAAGATCGAGGAAGTGCTAGCTTGGGAGCCACCCAGGAGCGTGACGAAGGTGCGGAGTTTCTTGGGTCTAGCTGGGTACTACCGAAGATTTGTTCTAGAATTTTCCAGAGTTATGGAACCACTCTCATCTTTGACAAAGAAGGGTGAACCCTTCGTATGGTTAGATAGATGTTAGCGGAGCTTACAGGAGCTGAGACAGAGATTGACCAGCGCACCTATCTTGAGGCTACCTGTGGAGGGAGTGGGGTACGTAATCTACTGTGATGCATCAAGGACAGGACTCGGATGTGTCCTGATGTAGGATCGGACTGTGATCGCCTATGGATCATTTCAGTTGAGGTAGCATGAGTATAACTATGCTACCCATGACCTGGAATTATTAGTATTGGTCTTCTCTCTGAAGATGTAGCGACACTATCTGATGGGAGAGCACTTTACAGTCTACTCTGACCACCAGAGTCTCAGGTACATCTTCTCACAGAAGGACCTGAATCTGAGACAGTGGCGATGGCTCGAGTTCCTCCAGGACTACGACTTTGAGATAGTCTATACTCTTAGAAAGGGGAACGCAGTAGCCGATGCTCTCAGTAGGAGGATGAGAATACAGCTAATCGGGGAGGCGACGAAGCAGCTAGCCACTTTGCATATATCCTTCGTGGATAGAGATGGTACAACCTTTCTTCACTCACTCACAGTCACTCCTCCACTACTACAGCGGGTCAGAGAGGCACAACGTGAGGACACTGACTATGAGACGCGGCGTGCACAGATATCCTCAGGACAGGCACCTGATGGATTCTCTATAGGAGGAGAGCACGACGTCCTTTTCAGAGGACGTACCATAGTACCAGTTACTTTACAGGAGTAGGTGCTGAGAGAGTTTCACACTTCCCCTTTTGCGGTACATCCTGGAGTTGCGAAGATGTACTAGGATCTCAGACGACAACACTGGTGGCCGGGTATCAAGAAGGCTGTGGAAAAGTTTGTTTCTCGATGCCTCACCTGCTTGCAGGTGAAGGCAGAGCACCAGGTACCAGAAGGCTTGGTACATCCCTTGGAGGTCCCAGAGTGGAAGTGGGATGGGATATCTATGGATTTTGTGACTGGACTTCCACGTACTTCTAGAGGTCACGACTCCATTTGGGTGATTTTCGACCGACTCACCAAGTCGGCCGACTTATTACCCATCAGAGAGAAGGGCTCAGTAGAGAGCTTGGGATGTCTCTATGTTCAATAGATTGTACGGCTTCATGGTGTGCCATCATCTATAGTCTCCGATCAAGATGCTCGCTTTACTTCCTGGCTTTGGAAGGGGTTCTAGGAGGCATTCGGGACATAGCTACGTCTGAGCACCACCTTTCACCCTCAGAAGGATGGTCTGACGGAGAGGACCATTCAGACTCCCAAGGACATGCTCAGTGCATGAGTCCTCGACTTTGGTTGTAGCTGGGAGGACCATCTACCCTTGGTGGAGTTCGAATACAACAACAGCTACCACTCCACCATCGGGATGGCACCATACGAGGCATTGTACGGCCGGCCATGTAGATCACCTCTGTGCTGGACAGACCCTGGGGAGTCAGCACTTGTGGGACCATAGATGGTCCAGGCCACGATAGAGAAGGTCTAGGTCATCTAGGAGCGGATGAGGATAGCTCAGAGCTGGCATAAGTCTTATGCTGACAGGAGGTGGAGGCCACTAGAGTTCGAGGATGGCGACCACGTCTTCTTGTGGGTCACACCTCGATGTGGATTATGGAGATTTGGCCGAGGCGACAAGTTGTATCCATGCTTCATCGGACCTTTTAAGGTACTCAGCAGGATAGGTGAGGTGGCTTATCGCCTGACTCTACCACCTCAGTTGCACTGGGTGCACAGCGTCTTCCACGTATCTCAGCTGAGGAGATACGTGCATGACCCGACGCATATCATCGACCATGGGGAGATGGACATTGACGATTGGGTGACTTTTGCGGAGGTCCCGGTAGAGATCAATGATCGACAGGAGTGAGTCCTACATGGATGGTCGATAACTCTAGTGCACATCAGATGGCAACACGGGAACTTCCAGGAGATCACTTGGGAGCGGTATACTCAGATGCGTGCACAATACCCACTTTTTTCCCCTAGTTTATTATGTATCTTTACGGGGACGTAAAGCCCTGAGGTGGGAGTAATGTAAAGACCTGTAAAATTCGAAGGAAATTTTTTCTTAATTTTCTTTGGGATTTTATAAGAATGCATTTTCTGACAAAACCTGATTCTGAGGCTCGGGGTGCTCGAAATCATTTTCCAAAGTTTAGCTCGGGTACGTTCAATGAACGAATGAGCGGGTTTTCCTAACTTTTGGACCGGTGCTCAGAATCGAATTCTGAGGGCACCGATGGAATCGTAGCGCCAGTATTTGCTTAAGAACACCTTTTCCGGAGTTGCGTTTTCTCGGGTGAGGTTATTAATTATTTGGATTAACTAAAGAATAAAATAAAATATTGTACAACATATTTTATTTTTATTCTAAGTAGTGTTAACCTAGGCATGGTGGTTGGAGTGAGACCCACTGATATCTTAACTCCTAGGTAGGATATTAGTGAGGTGGGGACCACATGAGCCCCACCCCCTTTATTTCCTTTTACCTCCCACGTGCATTTAATTTGGTAAATCACCCGCACCCCCCTCTTTAATTCCAAGTCAACTCTCGCGTTTATTTGGATTATTAAACGCCTCATTAATTGGTCAACGCTCGAAAATTAATCGTTATTTAATTTGAATTTCAAAAACAGATGGCATGAGTAATAAAATAAGGAGATTCCTTATTTTATTATTGTTATTTCTTTGTGCAAGATGGATTGGGAGAGGAATTTCTCAAAGCCTTTGAATCTTCATCTTCTTCATTGGAGAACGCAAAGAACAACGAAGAACACCGACCTCCGACGGAAGATGACGAAGAACACTAGTTCCTCGGAGATCGACGATGCGACGCCTTGTACTGAGAGGCCGACGATCCTCCTTCTGCGACGCCATCTTCCGCAACGTCCCTTCCCCGCGACGAACCTTCATTCATCAACGCTTGAGGTAGGGGTTAATTGGTTTTTCCCATGAATTATTCCTTTTCCGTTCATCGACTCCTATTTGGGCCGCCTGATATCATAATAATGGGAGGAGGTCAGACCGCACGAACACGGCCGACCCTCCTCCCCCCTTGATGATTGTGTTTGTTGCGGTTCGAAAGAAGGCGACATGGTGCAACGACACCCTTTGGAAACATGGGGAAATGTGGTGAAGATGCGCAGCACCGTCACGCCGTGCCGTTGAGGCCAAACGAACCCCCATCCGGAGTCGGGCCGCAGCGAAGGGGCGCGACGCCGTCACGCCGCGCCAGAGAACCACAAAGACACCGTGGCCAAAGTGGGGCCACGGCAAAGGGGCATGATGCTGTCGCGCTGCGTCGGTCGGACAAGGCCACGACTCGAAGTTGCGACGGTGCAAGGCGGGGCGACCGGAACCGCCGGCTGCTGGCACCTCAGAGGGGTGGGACCCCGGCGGTCCCGCGACAATGGCACCGGCCGACCGGACCGGTTCGAACAGCTTCCAAGAAACCGACGGTCATAATCCCCAGCTGGCCGAAGTAGCGGCCCCCCCACGTGGGGGCTGCGGTTCCTCAATCAGGGGGGCAACGTGCCCCCCCTGTTCCGCTCAGCTCGGCGTGGCCGAGCTGGTCACGCGGGCTGCGAGCGCCCGCCAGGCCGGGACGCCCAGGCCGGGCCACACCTAGGCTAGGACGGGACGTTCCCTAATGGGCTAGACCCAGACCCGGTTCGAGCCGACCCAGGGGGTCTTGGGTCGGGTGGGTCCGGGCCCAAAACCCCCTTTTCTCGGACAGGTTTGTTCAAACGCCCGTAACATGGGCTATGAACCTCCGATCGATGCACTTTTAGTTGCAATGCGATCCTTGGATCGAGATGGTCATTTAGGTATATTACACTCAATGTTTTGGAGAACTTTGGGTACAGCCGGGTTGGTTCGAACACAAAACCAACCGGGCCCTCAGAGCAGAAACACTTATAACTTGAGCTCCAGACGTCCGATTGACGTGCCATCGACTTTGTTGGATTCCTCTTAGTGAGACGGACCTTTTGGCTTACTCCGATTGAGGTTTGGACACAGTTGGAGTGAGTTCGGGTAGGTTTTGACTTAAAAAACCAACTGGGCCCCTGGAACGAAAAAGCCAATAACTCTCAGACTGGGCGTCTGATTGACGCACCGTCTATCACCTTGAGTTCCTCTTGTCGAGACGGAACTTTGAGATACATCAATTCCAGACTCCTTGTCAGTGAATGTTTCGACCCACTTTGGCTCGTGGAGCGGACCCTCCCGGAATGAGCATGCTGTGTGCGGGAACCCTAGATATGGCTGCGACTGCGACTGTGACAACTGCACCGAAATCCTATGTGGGTTCGGCAGTGATGAAGACCGTACTGAAATCCTCCGTGGGTTCGACGGTGATGAATAATGCACTGAAATCCTATGTGGGTTCGGCAATGATGAAGACCGTACTGAAATCCTATGTGGGTTCGATGGTGATGAAGACTGCACTGAAATCCTATGTGGGTTCAGTAGCGATGAAGACCGTACTGAAATCCTATGTGGGTTCGACGACGATGAAGACTAAACTAAAATCCTATGTGGGTTCGGCAGCGATGATGACCGTACTGAAATCTTATGTGGGTTCGCTGGTGATGAAGACTGCACTGAAATCCTATGTGGGTTCGGCAGCTTGGCTGGTTTGGTATCCTACGTGGGTCTCAGCTTAGATGAATCAGTGGCTACATCTGATCATCCCTATCACCTTACAAAGAAGTATACATGTGTGAGCTGAGTCTTGACTTTCAATCATTATCTTCGATATGATTTACTTGCTTTCCTATGTGGATTTTTTGTGATTTCATGTGTGGATTGGGTTGTACTATCCTATGTGGACGTGATCGAACTTGGGCTCGGATGTTAGAGCCGAACTGGAATTGATGACTTAGGTATATGTATGGACATATACCTAAGTAGTGTTGGTTGTTACTTCGTGATTGTATCTTTCCTTTGTGGATTATCCTTTGTGGATTCTGGGAAACCTTCAGGGGTCTTGGGGTCCCTACTGAGTAGCGTATACTCACCCCTGTACGGGCTATGCCTGCACTACGTTGTGTTGGATGCAGACGATGAACAGCGTTGATCGTGGTTGAGGCTAGTGGAGCAGTCAGTACCTGGTGGTGGACCACTGGGTGGGACTTACACGGAGAAGACGGCTGGACCGAGGAGTGGAGGTGGCCATCTGTACCCACCCTTCAGGTGGGACTTCCAGTGGACAACTCGAAGTTGCTTCTTTACTTTAAGTTGCTGTACTTTCATTCCAGTTGTACTTTACTTTCAATTTGGGTTTGTATTCTGGCCCATTTACTTTCTGCACTTACTTTTGTAAACATTTTTACTTAGTGTTTACTTCTTCTGGCTTACTCTATGGTGTTTCTTTACTTTACAAAGGCAATTCCTTCCCCTTTTTGTCGGGATTTATGCCTTGGTGCTAGTCGCCAGCCCCTGACCTATAGGAGGTGGGCTTGGGGTAGTCACGACACGGGCCCCGAGGACGGGTCGTGACAAATTGGTATCAAAGGCAGGTTGGGTTCTACCGCAGAACTTAGGACTCTGATCCTTCTTCTATGTGAAGAAATAGTGTTAAGGGTATTGAGTATGGTTATCAGTCCAGGGAGTCCAGTGTTGGTGTGGCGGCCGACGTATCTGTACACCAAGACCCTGACTTCTGATTTCTAACTCAATACACGAAAACATTGATTGCATGTGTGTTTCAAAAGTTTTCTTTGTGATTACTTTGTGTCAGCTCAACAGGTATACTTTTTGACCATGGTGAACCTGTTTCTTTTCAGGATAGCCCCATGACGGCATCCAGCTAGGGTTCCGAGTTTTGTGCGAGGCAATAGCCCACCGAGCGATGAGGCCTCGGTGCAGAGCCCTTTTTCAGCAAAGGCACCAGCGGTACCACTACCCGCCGAGCCACCGATGCTACCAGCCGCTGACAGTGCACATCGCCTTAGTGCACTGCACGAGTTTCAGCGTCAGCGACCGCCCAGGATCCGCGGGGAGACGGACCCTCAGGAAGCCGAGGATTGGATAGAGGCGGTTGTGCGAGTTTTCAGGTTGGTGGGGACACTAGCTAACCTCATGGTGATCATTGCAACGAGCCTTCTGCACACGACAATAGGTAGATGGTGGAGCTTGATGCTCTAGGTGCACGACGAGGCATCAATCCTCTGGACGGACTTTGAGAGCCTCTTCCACTCGGAGTTCGTCCCAGCCACCCTCTGTGCGGTGTGCATCCAGGAGCTTTTATAGCTGCGACATGGCAGCATGACGGTCGCCCAGTACTCAGAGAGATTTACCGATCTTTTTCGCTATTCGACAGACATGGTACATGACCCATTATTCTGAGCTCGGACCTTCGAGCAGGGGCTGAGGCATGAGATCAGGGCATCGATGATCTCCGTCAGTATTCCAACACAGGCAGGAGTACTAGAGCGAGCTCTTCTCATAGAAAAATTTCTTTCCGAGCCTATGCCAGCAGCGAGACCTACGGTGGGGCGGTACGTAGCAGAGTCGTCTGAAGCTGGCAGTCGACGGATGTCATAGGGGTCTAGGCGGACCGGACCATCAGGAAGACGACCTCAGGACACTGGCTCAGAGGTGTGGGGCACAGGGAGCAGAGCCAGCCTTCTGAGGAGCAGGCAGTGCTACACATGCGGCGGGCAGGGCCAGATGGCTCATGATTGCCTGAACCGCCGTGCAGAAGAGCAGTAGACGGTTGAGGGGCCACCCAGGCAGAGGCAGATGGTCAACCGTGGCAGTCCGCCGAGAGTAGGCGGATGAGGCAGGGGAGCTTGTCGAGCAGCAGGTGGTGGGTGATGCTTTGAGGCTTTACCACAACTACCACCAGGAAGTCCACCCCGACCACAGGGAGATGGCGGGCAGAGGCAGGCTCAGCTTCAGGTAGCAGAGGCCTATGACCACGACACACCAGAGATGATTCTAGGTACTATCTGTGTTTACTCCACCCTTGCTGCAGTTCTTATAGACACAGGAGTGAGTCATTCTTTTATTTCCGCTGCCCTTGTTTAGAGCTCAGAGATTCCGACGGAGCCGTTGACTCGATCCTTACGGCTAGAGACTCCTACGGGAGCAGGCTCGACGATTACGCACTGGTGCCGGCAGTGTGAGCTTACTCTAGGAGGCGAGAGCTTCAGTTGGGATCTTCTTGTAGCGGCGTTGAGGCCTTACGATTTCATCTTGGGCATGGATTGGTTATCTACAGTCCATGCTCAGATCGACTGTATTAGGTGCAAGGTGCGGTGTGTACACACCGAAGGGAAAAGGTTCACCTTCACTGGCAAGAAGGGAGCCTTTGCAGCACAGGATGGACTCACACAGAGGAGAGGACAGTCCATCACTCACCAGTTGGATAGCCTCATCCTAGGAGTAGTTGACATGCATATTCCTAGTTCTCCTATAGTGGTGGATCAGTATGTGGACGTTTTCCCTGATGACGTTCCAGGACTACCTTCTCGCAGAGAGGTAGACTTTTATATTGACCTATACCCCGGGACAACCCCAATATCCACTCCAGCATATCAGATGGCTCTCGCTGAGCTTTGAGAGCTACGAGTATAGCTGGAGGACTTGTAGAGCAAGGGATTCATCCAACCCAGTGTTTCACCCTGGGCTTCCCCGATATTGTTCACCAAGAAGGCGGACAGGAGCTTTAGACTTTGTGTCGACTATCGTCACCTGAACCAGGTGACCGTGAGAAACAAGTATTCGCTACTGAGTATTTACAACCTCTTTGATCATCTCAAGGGAGCACGGTGGTTCTCAAAGATAGATCTTAGATCAGGCTATCACCGGATCAGATTTCGAGATGAGGACATGCAGAAAACGGCCTTCAGATGTCGGTATGGCCACTATGAGTTCTTGGTTATTCCTTTCGGCGTAACCAACGCTCCAACAGTGTTCATGGGTCTCATGAATAGGATCTTTCAGCCATACCTCGGTCGATTTGTCGTGGTCTTTATCGACGACATACTGATATACTCGACCACTAGGGAGGAGCACACCTACCACTTGCGGGTTGTACTAGACACACTTCGAGAGCACCAGCTTTATAGCAAGCTCTTGAAGTGTCAGTTCTGGTTATGTGAGGTCCAATTCTTGGGACACATCATCTCTGAGGTGGGATTTTCGGTGGATCCTGTGAAGATCGAGGCAGTGCTAGCTTGGGATCCACCCAGGAGCGTGACGAAGGTGTGGAGTTTCTTGGTTTTAGCTGGGTACTACCGGAGATTTGTGCCAGACTTTTCCAGAGTTGCGGCACCACTCTCAGCTTTGAAGAAGAAGGGGAAACCCTTCGTATGGTCAGATAGATGTCAGCAGAGCTTCCAGGAGCTGAGACAGAGATTGACCAGCGCACCTATCTTGAGGCTACCAGAGGAGGGAGTGGGGTACGTAGTCTACTACGATGCATCAAGGACCAGAGTCGGATGTGTCCTGATGCAGGAGCGGACTGTGATCGCCTATGGATCACATCAGTTGAGGTAACATGAGCAGAACTACGTTACCCATGACCTGGAATTAGCAGTAGTGGTCTTAGCTCTGAAGATGTGGCGACACTATCTGATAGGAGATCGCTTTACAGTATACTCTAACCACCAAAGTCTCAGGTACATCTTCTCGCAGAAGGACCTGAATCTGAGACAAGGGCGATGTCTTGAGTTCCTCCAGGACTATGACTTTGAGATAGTCTATACTACTAGAAAGGGGAACGTAGTAGCAGATGCTATCAGTAGGAGGACGGGCATCCAACTACTCAGGGAGGCGACGGAGCAGCTAGACACTTTGCAGATATCCTTCGTGGATAGAGATGGTACAACCTTTCTTCACTCACTCGCAGTCACTCCTACACTACTGCAGCGGGTCAGAGAGGCACAGCGTGGGGACGATGACTGTAAGACGCGATGTGCACAGATATCCTCAGAACAAGCACCTGATGGATTCTCTGTAGGAGGAGAGCACGAAATCCTTTTAAGAGGACGTACCATGGTACCAGTTGCTTTATAGGAGGAGGTTCTGAGAGATTTTCACACTTCCCCTTTAGCGGTACATCCTAGAGTGGTGAAGATGTACCAGGATCTCAGACGACAGCACTGGTGGCCGGGTATGAAGAAGGCTGTGGAAAAGTTCGTTTCTCGATGCCTCACCTGCCTGCAGGTGAAGGCAGAGCCCCAGGTACTAGAAGGCTTGGTACAGACCTTGGAGGTCCCGGAGTGGAAGTGGGACGAGATATCTATGGATTTTGTGATTGGACTTCCATGTAATTCCAGAGGTCACGACTCCATTTGGGTGATTGTCGACCGACTCACCAAGTCGGCCCACTTCTTACCCATCAGAGAGTAGGTCTTAGTAGAGAGCTTGGGACGTCTCTACGTTTAGGAGATTTTACGGCTTAGTGGTGTGACATCATCTATCGTCTCCGATCGAGATACTCGCTTTACTTCCCCGCTTTGGAAGGGGTTGAAGGAGGAATTCGGGACACAGCTATGTCTGAGCACTGCCTTTCACCCTCAGACGGATGGTCAGATGGAGAGGACCATTCAGACTCTCGAGGACATGCTCCGTTCATGTTTCCTCGACTTTGGTCATAGCTGGGAGGACCATCTACCCTTGGTGGAGTTCGCGTACAACAACAACTACCACTCCACCATCGGGATGGCACCATACGAGGCATTGCACGACCGACCAAGTGGATCACCTCTGTGCTGGACAGATCCTGGGGAGTCAGCAGTTGTGGGACCAGAGATGGTCTAGGCCACAACAGAGACGGTCCAGGTCATCTTGGAGCGGATGAGGACAA
This sequence comes from Viscum album, assembly GCA_963277665.1. Lineage (NCBI taxonomy): Eukaryota > Viridiplantae > Streptophyta > Magnoliopsida > Santalales > Viscaceae > Viscum > Viscum album. The sequence continues at coordinate 1,890,150,213 of OY728159.1, read as the reverse complement.
CTCAGAGCCGATAGAAGTCTTATGCTGACAGGAGGCGGGGTCCACTAGAGTTCGAGGATGGCGACCACGTCTTCATGCGGGTCTCACCTCGACGTGGATTACGGAGATTTGGACGAGGTGGTAAGTTGTCTCTGCGATTCATCGGACCTTTTCAGGTACTCAGCAGGATAGGTGAGGTGGCTTATCGCTTGACTCTACCACCTCAGTTGCACCGGGTGCACGACGTCTTCCATGTATCTCAGCTGAGGAGATACGTGCATGACCCGACGCATATCATCGACCATGGGGAGCTGGACATTGACGATGAGGCGACTTTTGCGGAGGTCCCAGTGGAGATTGAGGATCGACAGGAGTGGGTTCTATGTGGATGTTTGATAACTCTAGTGCGCATCAGATGGCAGCACGAGAACTTCCAAGAGATCACTTGATAGTGGGAGGCTCAGATGCATGCACAATACCAACTTTTGTTCCCCTAGTTTATGATATATCTTTACGGGGACGTAAATCCCTAAGGTGGGAGTAATGTAAAGACCCGTAAAATTCAAAGAAATTTTTTTCTTAATTTTCTTTGGTATTTTAAAAGAACTCAGTTTCTGACGACACCTGATTCCGAGATCCGGGGTGCTCGGAATCATTTTCCAAAGTTTAGCTTGTGTACGTTCAGTGAACGAACGAGCGGGTTTTCCTAACTTTTGGACCGGTGCTCGGAATCGAATTCCGAGGGCACCGATAAAATCGCAGCGCCAATATTTTCTTAAGAACACCTTTTCCGGAGTTGCGTTTGCTCAGGTGAAGTTATTAATTATTTGGGTTAACTAAAGAATAAAATAAAATATTGTGCAACAGATTTTATTTTTATTCTAAGTAGTGTTAACCTAGGCATGGTGGTTGGAGTGGGACCCACTGATATCCTAACTCCTAGGTAGGATATTAGTGAGTTGGGGCCCACATGAGCCCTACCCCCTTTATTTCCTTTTACCTCCCACGTGCATTTAATTTGGTAACTCACCCACACCCCCTCTTTAATAACAAGTCAACTCTCGCGTTTATTTGGATTATTAAATGCCTCATTAATTGGTCAACGCTCGATAATTAATCATGATTTAATTTGAATTTCAAAAATAGATGGCATGAATAATAAAATAAGGTAACGCCTTATTTTATTATTGTTGTTTCGTTGTGAGAGAGGGATTGGGAGAGGAATTGCTCAAAGCCTTTGAATCTTCAGCTTCTTCGTTAGAGAACGCGAAGAACGACGAAGAATGCCGGCCTCCGACGGAAGACGACGAAGAACGCTAGTTCCCCGGAGATCGACGACGTGACATTGTGTACTGAGATGCCGATGATCCTCCTTCCACGACGCCGTCTTCCACGACGTCCCTTCCCCGCGACAAACCTTCGTTCATCAACGCTTGAGGTAGGGGTTAATTGATTTTTCCCATGAATTATTCCTTTGCCGTTCATCGACTCCTATTTGGGCCACCAGATATCGTAATAACGGGAGGAGGTTGGACTGCATGAACATGGCCGACCCTCCTCTCCCCTTGTTGATTGTGTTTGTTGCGGTTCGAAAGAAGGCGGCGCAGTGCAATGGTACCATGCGGAAACATGGGGAAATGTGGCGAAGATGCGCGGCACCGTCACGCCACGCCGTTGAGGCCAAACGAACCCGCGGCCGTAGTCGACCCGCAGCGAAGGGGTGCGACGCCGTCGCGCTGTTCCGGAGAACCACAAAGACACTGCGACCGGAGCAAGACCGTGACCAGAGCGGGACTGCGGCGCCGTCGCACCGTGCCGTTCGGACAAGGTCGCGGCTCGAAGCCGCGGTGGTGCAAGGCGGGGCAGCCGGAACCGCCGGCCACTGGCACCTCGGAGGGGCGGGACCCCGGCGGTCCCGTGGCAGCAACACCGGCCAACCGGACCGGGCCGGACGACTTCCAAGAAACCGGGGGTCGTAACCCTCGGCTGGCCGAAGCAGCGACCCCCCACATGGGGGTCGTAGTTCCTCAATCAGGGGGCATCGCGCCCCCCTATTCAGCTCAGCTCAGCGTGGCTGAGCTGGCCACGAGCACGCGCCAGGCCGCGCCGCCCGGGCCGGGCCGGGCTACACCCACCGGGCCGGGCCGCGTCCTAATGGGCCGGACCCAGACCCGATTCGGGTCGAACCAGTTCGGGCCGACCCAGGGGGTCTTGGGCCGGGCCCAAAACTCCTTTTCTCGGACAGGTTTGTTCAAACACTCGTAACTTGGGTTACGGACCTCCGATCGACACACCGTCAGTTGAGATGCAATCCTTGGATCGAGACGGTCATTTCAGTATATTACAATCAAGGTTTCAGAGAACTTTGGGTATGGACAGGTTGGTTCAAACATGAAACCAACTGGGCCCTCGGAGCGGAAACACTTATAACTTGAGCTTCGGACGTCCGATTGACGTGCCATCGACTTTGTTGGATTTCTCTTAGTGAGACGGACCTTTTGGATTACTCCAATCGAGGTTTGGATGTAGTTGGAGTGCGGTCGGGTTGGTTTTTACTTAAAAAACCAACCAGACCGCTGGAATGAAAAATCCAGTAACTCTCAGACCGGGCGACCGATTGACGTGCCATCTGTCACGTTGAGTTCCTCTTGTCGAGACGGAACTTTGAGATATATCAACTCCGGACTACGTATCATTTGATGTATTGAACCCCTTTGTCTTGTGGAGTGGACCCTCTCGGAACGAGCATGTTGTGTGCGGGAACCCTAGGGATGGTTACGACTGTGACTGTGATGACTTCACTGAAATCCTATGTGGGTTCGGCAGCGATGAAGACCATACTGAAATCCTCCGTGGGTTCGACGGTGATGAAGACTACATTGAAATACTATGTGGGTTCGGTAGTTATGAAGACCATGCTGAAATCCTATGTGGGTTCGACGGTGATGAAGACTGCACTGAAATCCTATGTGGGTTCGGCAGTGATGAAGACCGTACTGAAATCCTATGTGGGTTCGACAACGATGAAGACTACACTGAAATCCTATGTGGGTTCGGCAGCGATGAAGACCATACTGAAATCCTATGTGGGTTCGACGTCGATGAAGACTGCACTGAAATCCTATGTGGGTTCGACAGCTTGGCTGGTTTGGTATCCTACGTGGGTCCCAGCTTAGATGAATCAGTGGCTACATCTGATCATCCCTATCACCTTATGAAGAAGTATACCCGTGTGAGATGAGTCTTGACTTTCAATCATTATCTTCGATATGATTGAATTTCTTTCCTATGTGTATTGTGTTGTGATTTCCTGTGTGGATTGGGTTGTACTATCCTGTGTGGACGTGATCGAACTTGGGCTCGGATGTTAGAGCCAAACTGGAATTGATGACTTAGGTATATGTATGGGAATATACCTAAGTAGTGTTGGTTGTTACTTCATGATTGTATATTTCCTTTTTGGATTATCCTTTGGGGATTCTGGGAGACCTTCAGGGGTCTCAGGGTCCCTACAGAGTAGCGTATACTCACCCCTGCATGGGCTATGCCCGCACTACGTTGTGTTGGATGCAGACGACAGACAACGCTGATCGTGGTTAAGGCTAGTGGAGCAGTCGGTACCTGAAGGTGGACCACTGGGTGGGACTTACATGGAGTGGACAGCTGGACCGAGGATCTGAGGTGGCCATATGTACCCACCCTTCAGGTGGGACTTCCAGTGGATGGCTCGACGCTGCTGCTTTACTTTCAGTTGTTGTACTTTCTTTCTAATTGTACTTTACTTTCAGTTTGAGTTTGTATTATGGCCCATTTACTTTCCGCACTTACTTTTGTACCCAATTCTACTTAGTGTTTACTTATGCTGGCTTACTCTGTGGTGTTTTTTACTTTATAAAGTCAATTCCTTCCCCTTTTTGTCAGGATTTACACCTTGGTGCTAGTCGCCAGCCCCTGGCCTATGGGAGGCGGGCTTGGGGTAGTCACGACACGGGCCTCGAGGATGGGTCTTGAAAAATTAATTAATAATTAATATAAATCAAATGCAATAAAGATTTGTAATTATATTAAATGTTTATAATTTTTTTTAATCATAGTCATTAATTTGAAAAATGTTTTGGATCCAAGTAACATCCTTGGAGTGTAGTATAAACTAGTTCCCGATTTGTGAAATTTATGGATTAGTGTGAATCTTGTTGTTTTTTGATAGTAATATTAAATTATTTGAAACAAATATATCTTTTTTATCCTTTATTTATTGAAAGGTTGAAAGGATTAAAGGAGATCCCTCCCAGGAATTAAGAATTTATGAAACTCATGGATTACCCATGAAAGAGGGATAATTTTACTTCATAAGGATATCTATCAAGATAATTTTGAATCAATTGGATATATTGTATTAAAAAAAAGTGGTATTTTGTTTATTTATGTTTTATTAAATTCGAACATATGGTTTAATTTTATAGAAAAAATGTTTTAGAAGTTTTTCCACTATTTTTTGGAAAAATGTTCTATAAAATTCAATATAGCAAGGTCAAGGTAGTTTATTCTAACATAATTTATCTTAGGGATTGTTTTCCTGAGGATATAAATAAGAAACACATTGAAAGATTCAATAAAGTTGGTTTGTTGAAATCATTATATTATGAATCATCTGATAAATGATAATCATATTTATATATCAAAATTACAAAATAACATTTTAGTAGGAAAGGTGAGTGCAATAAACCATATATTCATGTGTTTTTGGGATCATAATAATTCTGAGTCTTTGTATATTGGGATATTATGGAATTTATCATTTTTAAATTCATAGGTTTAAGGGAGTTTAGACATATTTTGGATGTTAAAATAGATGTTTTGAATGTGGAAAGGCATGTAGAAAATATTTTAGAGAAATATATTTGGTTATGTATGGAGTTGGGTCAAAACGGGAAATAATAGAGACCATCGAGATGTTGGTGGTATCTCACTAAGAGTTCAGTGGGATGGGTAGGGGTTCAATATTCCATCCTTTTCCCCCAAGAGTCCGATATAAGTCAATCAAGATCCTGGTAGCAAGATATATCCTATATGGGGGTCCACTAAGAATATAGTGGGGGACCCCAACCCCCGCATATAAAAAAGGACTTATGGTCATATCTAGGTGGATTAAGTGAACCCCATACCCTTTTTCTAGTGATCCACATCAACTAGGGGAGTCACCCCCTTCTCTCTATTCCTACCTTCTTATTCTTCCTTGACCTGGATGGTTAGAAGGAGTTTAGATCACTTCTTAAGGTAAAACTACTTCCTCTTCTTCTCCTTTTCTATCCGCCCTTTATTTTATCAATTTTTTTAATCCAAGATAGGTATTTAGGTTTGATTTCATAGATCATGGTGAAACCACACCAGAATGATGTGGATTTCATGTTTAACAATTAAAAGAGTCTTGGGAGGGAAGGTTTTGTTCCATGTATTACTATTTTGACAATGGTGAATCAATTAATGACCATTTCATGTATTTTTACCAAAATTTAATTTTAAATTGACTAAAAATTGGGTCTTGAATCATTGGTCTTTTTCGAATAGAGGTATTAAGATCAGACCATGGACTATTTTTACATCACTGGATGTAATTCTGGCATCTATTTTCCATTTAATGAGTTTTAATTGGTTACTAATAATTGAATTAATATAAAAAATTAATGGTAAATGATTATAATTAAATATTTTTTGTCTTGCGACATGAGTTTGGAATCAGTTCTTGAGAACAACATGGGCTTGGATGAGATATTTGGACCAATACGAATTAAGGGAGTTTACTCAATAATGTGGTAGACAACTACAAAATTATTAATCTATGATTTAAATGTGTTTTTTACATTCATTTTGATATATGAGCATGGTTACTTGGTTTATATAGACTTGAGTGATAAACCTTCTATATTATTTGAACAAATAAGATCCATGGGGTATAATGTGTTGGGAATCAGTTATACTAGCTAAACTAAACTTCCTTGTATTTCATGATCATCACTTTTTCATCCCCACAGATAAGGTTTTACAATGTAAAAGAGTCTAGTTTTACTATAAATTCTTCTATTACACATCATCACATTCTGAATTGAAAAAACACATGTTCCTAAATAGTTTGTTGGTTGTCTTTGTATATAATTTTATAGGGGCCACATGGAAATCACTAAAACCCTTAGAAAATTTGATATTATCTTGGAATAATGGTTTAGAGGTTATTATATTAATTCATATCTTAGAATGGGTCATACGGTGGATTTGGTAGCTGATTTTTTGTCCATTTGGGAAACTGTGAATAACTTTAGATTTAGTGACAAGCCTAGAAATCTCCAATATCTTAATATGAAAGTTCTCTTAACTTTTTTTTGATATTTTAATTCCAATTAGTTATCCAAAGAAATGGAATAGTTTCTTTGGATTCCATAGTAAATATATAGCTTCTAATGTGGGTTTTGTTCACTGGGTTTTCTGGACTCCACCAACCTCAAGTCTAAAACTGAATATAGATGGATCATATTCTATTGGATCTATGATAGGTGGAGGAATCATTAATGAAAATTCAGGATTAGGGTTCTGGATTATACTACCTACTATTTGAAAGGAATTATTCTCCAAGATAATGATAAATAAATTTTTTCCACTCATTAGGCTATGGTATATACCATCTAGAAATGTAGAAATATTCTCCTTTACAATGTATGTATTTATTATACCTAGTAGTAGGGAAATAAAGCAGCAAATACTTTGGCTACCAATGATGAAGAATCATATTTTCTTATTATTTTTTCCTCTTTGGGTTCTTTTCCTTAAGAATTCAATGTAGTATTGGTGGAAGATAGACTCATTCTTTACTATTTTAGGTCCCTGTGACTTATTCATTCTTTCCCCATGTTTATTTTCATAAAAAAATTATCTTTTAGTACTATTTGAAATTAAATAATCATTCCATTTTGAGTGAAATGATCTTAGGATCACTTGGTGGTTGATTTTCCTTGTGAACCTTAGGTAAGGTTGGTTAAGGGCCTCCTGATATACTTCCAAGATTAAGATAAAGTGTGAGTAGCCTTATATAGTTATGTACAACTAACTAAGATGATTTACTAGGATAAATTCTTATAATCGATGGTTTAAATATGGGTTTTCTTTATTGGAAGAGTGGAAATAAAGGATAAGTGTGTTCAAAGGGCCTGAAAATTTCACCTAGGGGTGAATCTTGATTAGTATAGGTTATATATTAAGAGTCCTAGTGAGTATTTTTTTGATTCAAGGGTATATTACAAGGACCATATTAAGTTTGATCTCTTCAATTAGAGTGACCAACTTAGATTAGACCATGGGTTTGATATCCAACAAGAAGAAGGACTAGGGTGATTTGTGTGTATATAGAAATGAAATAAGACTTAAAGGCTTGAAACTCACCTTGTTTGTAACAACCCAGGATTTTATTGAATGCTCCTCCTTAAAATAAGTATTTTGTTAAATAACTTTCTTTGTATTCAACACTAAACCCAAACGAATCACAACACATTTTATTAATATAAAAATTACCATTGTAAAGTTTCAATTAAATTTTTAGTTATAAATAGAGGAAATCGCATAATAAAATATATGTAGAGATAAAAATAAAGGCCAATTTTAATACTAATGAACTGAATAAATTCAATCAGTATAACTAAAGAACTAATACGATCCATTTATGCTTAAAATTTTATATTTTATAAAATTGGTTTTTTATATGCTATGCATTTTTATTTCAATAAAATATGTATAGTATGGTTAAATGATAATAAAATACATTTTTTGATATGAAAAATATATTCTAACACTAATTTAATTAGAAATAAATAGGAATTAAGCATAAGAACAATTAATATATAAAAAAAATAATTTCCTTATAAAAATAATTATCATTAGATTTTATGATTCCATTTAAAAGTTAGATTCCTAGAATGTAAATTTGAAAAAATTATCTTTATTTTTATATTAAAAAATATAATATTACTCTAGGATAAATTTTTATTATTTTTCTTAAAATACTGTTTTTTAGATGAATATTAAAAAAGGCTATTTTTAGAAATACCAAAACTTTTATTAAATCATTAGGTATAAACATAAATTAAAATTTATGAAACCATTTTATTAAAAAAGATTTATTTTATAAAAAAAAATTATTTAAAATTTTTGACCAACCTATATTTGATATTTTAGAACATAATTTATATTCTTCTCTAAAGCTGTTTTTAATTTGTTATAAAATTATCATTTTAGAATTAATTTTTAATATTTTAGAAATTATATCTGATAAAATGGATTTCATATTTCGAATCATAATATCCAAATTATATAATCTGACTAATTTTATTTTATCCATAAAAAAATTAATTAGGTAAAAATTAGTTACTATATTAAAAGAAAAAGTTGTAAAAGGGTTAAATATAAGTTTTAAATACATAAACATGTTGTTAAAGAATGTATCAAAATGAGTGTTTGAGGCATTTCACCACCTCAACTTATCCTATCCTCCATTATTGTCCACTTTGGATCCACATTTAATGTTGAAAATGATTTATTTTTTTATATTATGAAATTATATTTACAAAAAATGTCATTAATTTCACATAAAAGGAGCATCCCGCCATCCCTTAAAAGATAAATAAATAATTAGAATTATCCCTTATAATTTTCATCAATTTAATTAAAAATAATCTTATCCTATTTTCTTGAGATTTTAGTCACTATAGGTTTCCCAAGTCCTTTCTAAATCAGGAAGGTTTCCAGGAAGAAATAAAATTCGTCCTCATAAGTATGTTATCCTCTATAATCAATCTTCCATTTATTATTATTCTCCCTCATTTTAAATTTATTTTAACCATTTTAATATAAATAAATGACTATTATTAATATACCAAAATGTTTTTATATTTATAGAATAACCATTATCTACCTTTCCCATTTTCCTTAGAAAAATGAAAACATTGTTCGTGTTATGCGTGAACTACCACCTCTATGATCAACATGTTTTTTTTCATCACCACATTACATGGATAGTTAAAAATGGTTATTTAATTAATAAATATGATATATATAAATTGTTTATGATTCTGAAAAGTTAAATCAATTTTTACCTTCTTTCTGTTTTATTGAAAACGAGAACGTCATCTGTGTGTATGTACGAACTATCATATCCATGGAATTAAATATTTAATTTTCATCACCAACCTACTTGGGTGATTCAAAGAATTTATATATTTAATTAAAAATATGTTTATGGAATGATTAAGTTTCTATAAGGGTTATATTATTCTTTAACCGCTTATTAATATACTAATTTTTATTCGTTAAAAATCAATGAAACAAGTTTGTCACTGATTTTGTGTTCACAAATCGTGACTAAAAATCTAATGGAATGAAATTATAAATTTATAAATTATTATAAATCACCAATTCAAGTGACTTTTTGATCTAGGAATTATGAACTTGATATAAAATAAGGGGGATAGATGTTGATATTTTAAATCATGCATGAATAAATCAAAATCTCTAACATTTGATGAAAAATGTATATTATACCTAACTAATAAATGTATAATAAATAATTATAATTTAAGAGTATATAGTGATATATATATTAATAAGGTTTTAAAATATATTATTGATATTTTTTATTATACAAGAGGTTAACTATTAATGAAATTAAATAGTAAAAGGTAATGGGTTTTCTTGAGTAAAATTATTTTCTTAAGTCATAATTATTCCACTTTGACTATGGTTTTATAATATTTTTTACTTATATAATATGATGATATTATATAACCTTTATTCATAGTTTTTTTTGGAATTAAATTTTCACATAAAATACATCCTCATTGATTGATTTTTATCTTCATAAAATTTTATGATGCTAGGAATAATTGACATCCAATAAAAATAAGAATTGTCAATTCCATGTACATAATCACACTTCTTAGTAATTTTATACTTTATTATTTTGAAATAAAAATAATTATTATTTATATAAATATTTAAATTTATTTTTACCAATTTTCAAATGGATTACTTAACACTGTTGTTCTTTTTCATGTTTCAATAATGGTATTTTTAAAATAGACATCATTTCAAATAAATTTTGTAGTAATAGATTTACTCAAGTGGAAGTGTTGGAAACTAAAAAAAAGCCTCCAAAATATATTGATTTTCTCAAAAGATAGTGCATCCAACCTTCATTATTGGGGATACTACTAACCAACATATCTATATTTTTAAAATAAATACATTTTAGTTGACATGGTGGATCTCTACGATCAACACATAACATAAAAGATTAGTTATGGTTGTTTTTATAGCTTCTTCACCTTCGTATTTTAAAATTTTGATGCATGGAAGAGGGATATTCACTATTAGAAAAACTACCTATACCCACGGTTCAAAACCGTGGGTATATCCCCCAAAACCGTGGGTATAACCTATACCCACAGTTTTGGGAACCATGGGATGGAATGGCGTCGGTATAGGGGTCTCAACCTATACCCATGGTTTTTGAGAACCGTGGGTATATGGGAGTCAAAGTGTTCCACACCGCTATTCCAGCATGGCACACAATAGACCCCACGGTTTTCCAACCATGGGGTATTTGTTTTTCTAAAATAAAGCACATGGGGGAGAATTTGAAACCCCACCTCGCGCTAAGCGCCCAACCAAGCGACCAACTGAGCCACATTTTTTACCTGTTATATATGCAGGTATCTATATATATATATATTAATATTATCAATGTCTGTTAATTAAATTACAAAAAGGCACCGACAGGGAGATTTGAACCCGGATCTCGCAAGGGAGAGACACCAACGCCTCAGAAAATGACCAACCGAGCTATACATTTAATTTTATATACATATATATATTTATAAATATATATTAATATTATCCGTGTTTCGAAAAATGCTAACAATGGATATTGAACCTGCATCCTAAAAATCCCGCATATAATGGATTACCAACCGAGCTATAGATTTTTTGAAAGTATTAGTTTATATTAAGGTAAATATATTAATATAAACCGTGAAAAAATGTCCCCCGCCATGTATTTTCCGTGTCACGCCTAATTTTATTTCCCCGCCATAATGAGGGAAAGATACACCCATGGTTCTATAGAACCGTGGGTATAGGTCTTGAAAAAAAACCACCAATACCCACGGTTATGAAGAACCGTCGGTATAGATCTTCAGAAAATACCTTATACCCACTGTTTTCTCCAAAACCATGGGTATAGGTCTTAAAGGAAAACTATACCCACAGTTTTTGGCACAACCATGGGTATAGGTGGCCTATACCCATGGTTTTGGAAAACCGTGGGTATAGGTTCATATACTACCCCTATACCCATAGTTTTTTTTCCAAAACCGTGGGTATAGACCTATTTTCCAGTAGTGATGTTATGGTTGAATCTAGAGTACCGTGATGCGTGGGATTTGGCTTGGATTTTGGGTTGATATTTTAACACCATATTGTATGTTTCAAAAAATAAGGTTTGTGGGGATTATCCATAGATGGATCAAAAAGGATTTGTTAGATTTGTTTCTAGGAGTGGGATATTAGATATGGGATTCTAATGTAAAATATACACATAGTACAATAATCAAAAGGGTGAACTCAGAACCTGGTGCTGGTTGGACTTTTATTTTTCCAAACTCCATGCCATTTCTAGTTTCTCAGATTCTATGGACACTTATATGAGAAATTTAATCTCAAACCAATATCATCTACTCATTAAAATAATATCTAGGGTATTGGGAAATGATCTATTCTTATATTCTAATTAGTGAATTTCCAAACCTGATTATCATATAGTGGTGAGTATATCTTGGAAAAAACTAGTTCAGGGACGTTCATGAATGAGATTTTAAAACAAGATAAGATATCTTAAAGTGGAAATATAGTCATGGAACTATAATAAAATAACTCATCCCATTTATATGGATGGTATTAAGAATGGAGTTGATATTATTGAAGATATTTTATAAATTGAATGAGACAATGAGACTTTCAGTAACCTCGTTAGTAATAATTGGAAATATTTTGAATTTTTATTAGATTAAGGTAAAGTTGAACATAAAAAATATAAAGTTACATGGATAAAATAGTGTGACAAAAACATAGCATTTTTAGGCATGTCTCAACTAAAGGAGATGTGGGAATCATCCCAAATATTTTGATGGAAGATGGATAATTTTCCAATGAACCAGAGGTAGTTGAATGTATGAATGAGGAGTATTTCAAATATTTTATAGTTGATAATAATCTCTTTATACAGGGTGGGTACCCAAGAGGTCAAGCAGACCTATTTGAGTGTATTCCTTAGGTAGTTTCATCTTATATGAATGTTTTTTTTCAGAAAAGACCATATGGGCACAAAAAATGGGAATCCATTTTCTCTCTAAATCAAAATAAAACCCATGCTCCAGAAAGATTGCTAGCCTCATTTTACTTTTCCTCTTAGGACCTCATCAAGGATAATCTCTTTGACTCAATACAGGTCTACTTCTATGTGGGTGAGCTTCGTCAGGTGGTTTGTGTAGCCACTCTCATTATTTTCCCTAAGTCGAAGGATACAACCTTGCTTAATCAATTTTGGACTATTATCATGTGAAATGTCTTGTATAAGATTTTGGTAGGTGTAATCAACAAGATATTGGAGTTATATCTCCATTAATGGGTTTCTGAAGAGTATAATAGATTCATCAAATAAAGGTCACCACAATATGTGATAGGCATTGCTCTATAAATTATAGATGCACTAAATAAAAATACCCTTATATTCAAAGTCATTATAAAAATTGACAAGAGAAAAAGAATACAATAGTTTAGAATGTAGATTTATCTTTAGGGTTATGGGACTCATGGGTTTCTACCATTGGGTGAGGGACCTATTTTACTAACGCTTTAGCTCACCTTGGTTTTTGGTGTCCATGATGAGGAAAAGATATGGCTTCATCAAATCAATCCATGGCCTTAGACAGGGGGTCCACCTATCACCTAGTATATTCATCCTGACCCAAGACTCACTCATTAGATTCATGGAAAAGAATATAAAAAATGATAACATCCATCTCTTAAAGTGAAAGAGTCACTTTAATGGTATTTCTCATCTTTTTTTGCTGATGATATAATTTTATTCATTAAAAGAGGTCTTAGATCCACCAAGGACCTCAACAAAATGCTTGAAGATTATAGTTAATAGAGTGGGGGAAAATTAATAGGGACTATGTTCTAAAAGATGTGTGAAATTTATGGAATAATTTTTGCGATTTAACAGAAGGAAGTTTTCCATGGAGTACCAGAAAGACCCAATTTCTCTAGTTAGGATTCACATATTATAAAATGAGGGGGGGGTTTTAATAGGATTACCATCCACCTCAACAATTGGAAAAAATACTTCTAGTCCTTTGTAGGAAGAATCACCTTGGTCAACTATGTACTCACCTCTATCTCAATGCATGTGTTATCAATCTTGAAGGTTCCTAAAACCATAATGTAGAATATTGAGGGGATCTTGTACTACTTAATTGGGGACTCTCTCCAAGAGGGGAGGTTTCACGAGGATTTGTGGAAGAGAATTTCTTGGTCAGTGGATGATAGGGGGATTAATCTTCATAACATGTATGGTACTATGTAATTCCACTAAGCTAGACATGTATGGGTTGTCCTGGAAAGATTTTATCCCTTGGGTAGATTCATTATGGGGAAATATGGGACTGAATTTGATGATCCAAAGGGAAATGTATCAAGTTTATGGAAGGAGATTCGAGGTCACATTTTTATCCATAATAAGCATTCATGGTGGATTTCAGGATACAATAAAAATAGTTTCTTGTTTCAAAACTAGGACAATTTTCTCCTCAGCTTCCCCGGATGCCCTACACCAGACATATCTTTTTCCTATGTGAGGTGGTACCCCTATTTTATGCAATCCAACCTCAGTCCTTAATAACTTTAGGTATTTGATCACATTGATATATCTCTTGAAAAGGGTCATTTTTTCTTCAAGAATTCCCATGTGGGTGTGTTCATGGCCAAATCATATAGGAGTGTTCTCCAACACAACAACGAGATTCACAATGGAGGGAAAATTTTTTCGTCTAAATACTTTACTATAAAATATAATTTATTATTATGGAGGATCCAAACCCATATTATTTCCATGGAAAATGTGATCAGAAGGAGAGGAATCAATATTACATTGAAATGATGGTGCTTCCAAAATGCCACTGTGGAAACTGCGGGACTTATCTTCTTTGAAAGTTACTCATCAACTATGATTTTGAGGGCATTCATTAATATCCTTGGTCTTGATATTCATCCCAATATGTACATAGAATTTCTTTTGATTGGGTTACTTGGAGTGTACATGAACATATAGGGGTATAAGGTGAGGGATTCTTTATTAGCTATAGGCTATTGGTGTATTTAGAATTCTAGAAACAAGAAGCATATTAGAGGGAATTTAATATCCACCTTGGACATATAGTTTCATTATAGAAGTCTGATGCTGGAGCTAGGTATTCTAGTGAAGTGGTGGGACAACCATATCTCTTTGAGAAGGGTCATGATAAGAAGAAGAAACCCCCCTTCTCTATATGTTGTATGCATAAAAGAGAGATGGGTATATTTGAAACCTCTAGAGTAGAGTCTCAAACTAAATGTTGATGTTTTGCGCAGTATTGGCCTTATTCTAAGTGGATGCATTTTATGGGATCATACAAGTTTGGTTATCATGGCTTTAAATAACTTATATTGTAGTTTGGGTTGTATCATGGTCAAGGCCAACACTATTCTTAAATGTTTAGAAACATTCATTGATTATTAAATATCAATTACTACTATTGAAATAAACTCAACAATGATCCAAAATTTTTTCCAAGGAAATACTATAACCCCAAGTCCATCATGTACCACATTCTAAGGTGTATAAGTTGTATCCCTAATGGAATTAGATTACTTCACACATGGAGAGAAGGTAAAAAATAGGCATATTTTCTAGCTACATAGGGTGACCAGGACAATCCTCATATGATTTTAACTAGTATTAGAACCCTACCACCTGAGTGTGTTAATATAGTTAAATTGGTTGCGCTTGGTTTGAACTATTTTAGACCTACTTGATCCCCTTGGTCCCTTATCATTTTTTTATTTTTTTGTTTTGTTTTTTAACTCTGTGGTTTACTCTTCCACGATACATAAAAAGAAAAAGTTGTTGTTATTATCTTCCAATCGACACGTACTTTTGAAAACCTTTATGCCTTTTCAAGGATCATTTATTTCTATATATTTTCAAATAGTGTTTCAAAATTTCTTCATGAAAACTTCTCAAAAATTATCTTTCCAAAAGTGGCTCAAAATTTCTTCTCTTTACGGTATTGTCACAAAATGTTTTATAAAAACCTTTTTAATTTTTTTCTTCGATTTTACTCTTTATTTACAAAGGATCAGTCTCTAATGGACTCATATTTATGAATCAAATTATAAATTCCTTTATGAAATACTCCTTTTGGGTGATTTAATTTTATGTATCCACCAATATAATTATTTAATTCCTTTTATGTGATACCATTTGAGAAATGTTATGAAGAAAATTTTTATTTCCATTATTTCTTTATAATATGATGAATGATTTCATATGGCACACACATATATGGATATTTCTTATTGGGGTTCTATATTTCCCTAAAATGAATTATTTAAGGATCTATTTATATTAATATAATGATGCATGGGAATGATTTTTGTTTTCCCACATATAATATTTGGAAATCAAGGTTTTATTAAAAAAAATGTGTGGCCATCATGGGTTTGTTCACAAATTAATCTGTGGGAATGATTATGTTTTCTCAAAATGTTATGATTTCCTATTATCATGTTTGTGCCAAAATTCTAGGATATCATACATTTTTATGTTATACTCTCATTATTCAAGTTTATTATTATATACATATAAGCCATGTTATAATTATTTTGATTCCTTGATGTCCTTTATGTGGTATTATTTTCTTATATCATGCTCCTTATTTCTCAAACATATTTTTTAATTTATATATATAATCCCATGATATTTTAATTAGATATTTCTCCCATGTCACTGTTTTCTATCATGTTTATGATCTAAACAATACGATTCATTGATAAGTTTTTCATTACTGAGTGTTTGAGCTCACCCCTTTATTATGTTTTCATTCCCCAGATTATGAAGATGAGTATAACTTATTATAATTATATAAGGGGGTTTAGTGTGGTTTGATTATGGGTAAATGTTTATAAGTATTGTAAAATAAGATTTTTATGTAGAAAATACTCAAATGAACTAAAACTTTACTTATTAATATTGTGATATTATTTGGGATATATAAGTTTAAACATATTTAAATTATATAAAATATAAATATGTTTATCTTGGGTAACTTCAGTTGGAATTATAAAAGTTTTAGTTATTTTTGGGGATTAGTTTAGTTATTTTTGGGGATTAAGATGAGATAAATTTAGTGAAAACCCTTAATATAC
Organism: Viscum album; assembly: GCA_963277665.1. Lineage (NCBI taxonomy): Eukaryota > Viridiplantae > Streptophyta > Magnoliopsida > Santalales > Viscaceae > Viscum > Viscum album. The sequence continues at coordinate 1,890,133,671 of OY728159.1, read as the reverse complement.
TTATATGTATATAATAATATACTAAAATTTTGGTAAAGTGGAGATTGTGTGGTTTCCTAGTAATTTCATCCCTGTCTAGATATAAACATGTTTATGTAGTATCTAGAAAAAATGAACCTAGGAGTAATAACTTTGAAAATGATGGTTGAGTATTAATACAATTTCCACATGGTTCTTGGAAAATAGTATTATCTGCACACCTAGTTTGACACTCCCAGGGATATGATTTAGTGATTCACATGATATTTATGAACCATTATAATGGATTTGAATATATTTGGGTTAGAGAAACTGATTGGAAAATAAAAATGGGTAAAATATATTGTTTCAAAGTAATTCATAAGTTTTGGGATACATATTAATTTTGAATTATTTATTCTATGGATTTATTTCTAAGCATTTAATTTAAGTATTATCACCCTAAACTTTCCTTTATTTATGTAATGAATAGAACAATAATGAACCTTTATGACAGTGATTATGAAGGAAAATACATTGATTTTCTCAATAAAATATCAAATGGGATGGGATCTAGAGTAGAAAAAACATGTGCTAATGTTCACCCAACTATCAAAAGATATGAATAATAACTCATACCATATTGAGATCCAGAGCTCACCAATGAAGGATTAACTTGATATCAAGTCTTTTATTCAATAATGTACAGTGTACTTTAGTGGATATTCCAATATGATTATTGATAAGATATATATCAGTGTAATGGAAAAGATATTTTCCATTATATAGTGCTCAAAACATGATAATATTATTCTTATCGTTTATCATTTTGAAGGTGGATGATCAATGGTGGAATATCATTATGAATACAGTGAAAAATGAGTATTTAGAATCTATGGAATAAAAGGAGTTTATGAAAGTATACTTTAACAAGTATTTTAATAAAACTATTCACAAGAAAGTAGGGAGGGAATTTTTAGAGTTGAAACATAATGAAGATGAATCCATTGGAACTTACAAAGAAAACTTCACAAGGATTTTAAGGTATGACATATCTAACCATTAGAGTAACCAAAATCATTACCTTAGTGTCTTAAATCCAAGCCTTCAAATGAAATTATCTATAAGATACTTTGGACCCTATGTAGAAATTGTTCTTTGTGTGATAAAGGTGGAGATCGAAACCAAGGACTATCATTATTCTATAGATAAAAAAAGGAAAGTTAAGTATTATGTAAGCTCTAATGATAATTCACATGGAGGGGGGGGGGGAGAAATTACAAATTTAAAATTTTCAAAAATGTTGGAAGAAACACCCAGGTTATTTATTTAAGGGATCAAGGAAGTATTTTATGTATAGTAAAGTAAGCCACTAATACCACAACTACCAAAGTAATACTAAGAGTTTGATTAACACAACGAAGGAGAAAAAGTCTCCAACTAATGAAAAACACTTAATTAAATGTTTCAAATGAAAGTATTTTGGGAATTATATAGGTCAATTCCATAAACACATAGATAAATAATAGAATAGGAACCATCAACATATTACACCAAAGGAACAATGGAGATTGTATGTTGTCACTACACCTAAGGTGGATCATGATAATAAAGTTGTGAAAGGAAAAATTATTCTCTATTATAGATCTAAAAATTATTTATTTGATTCTGGTTCTTTAAATTATTTCTTCTCATAAAATATTGATAATAATATTGATTCACGACCTTAACCATTGGATACTGAGATATCTTTTAAAACACATGGGGTAATGATGATATTATCTAAGATATATAACTCTTCTATGAACAATATTTGTTGTATGATACTTCCTTTAGATCTATTTATTATTCCCTTGGTTTAATTTCACATAATATTGGGAATGTATTATCTTTTCATACCAAGAGAACATATCAATTATTGGGATAAAGAAATATTATTTCATATCCTAAATCACACTATTTTCAAATATCAAGGTAAGAATGACCATGAATTCTCTTTATAAGAATATTATTTAATATAGGTCCTGATACCCAACAATGAGGGTCTTTTAGCTCAAATGATCGAGGAGGAAGTAAAAAAATTTTACATGAAAATTCTATGATAATGTAATGTTGTATTTCTTAATAAAATTCCTATTCATCCTAAATCGTGTGTGTAGCATTATAAATCTTTATTTTAGGTACTTACAACCTTTTGTTTCAATATTTTTTTATTTGGGGTTTTATTGGGTCTTTTTAGTGGGTTTTGATTGTTTTAAAGGCTTTTGGGCCTGTGAATGGTTTGAACATGGTTAAGGAAAAATGTGTGAGTCAACCCAAGAAAGTATGCTTCTTATATTGGAGTTCTAGAAGAGGTAACATGATTCAGTTCAAGGTTTGGTGCATGTTAGTAAAAACCATGCATCCTTCTCCTCACTCAATTCAAACTATGTGGCTTCTCCAGTATCCCCAAATAGGGCACATGATGGGTGTACAGTTTTCCAAACTATGCTTCCAAAAAATATGAAATGATTTAATGAATTTTAATATTGATCTTAATACCTAAAACTCATATAAATTACCTCATTATTCATTATATGGAATAAGATTTTGACCAAGGAGAATCATCTTGGATATTTTGGATATCCCTTGACTTTTAGTGATCATTTGAATGGATCTTTAGGTGTTGAATCTTGTTTTTCAATTCTATATTCCTTTTTTTTCATTTTTATTCAAGATCCACCCTTCTCTTCTTGAATAGAACCATATATCAGGGTTGTTGTTGCTATATATAAGGTTTGTGAAATGATCTATTTGGGTCTCTTAAATATCCATCTTGGAATTGAGGTTTTTTTCCAAGATCTTTGTTGGCCATTGTGAATTATTTGGGAATCATTGAGGTATTCATTTTATCCCCCTCATATTGTTATATAAATGATTAATTAGATATTATTATTTTAGAATTTTATTTCTAGGATTACCTCTTTGATTTTTTTCCTCTTGTGTGGTATATGAATAAACTATGACATGAGTTTGGTGGTTTCATAAGTCAATTCTCATCAATTGAAAATCTTGTTAATTTCTTGATTTTAAATATATTTCTGATTGATTTCCAAATATATATTTAAGAATCTTGATTAATGTTTTAAAAATGGGGTTATGTGTGTGTTGAAACTCTAGGGTTTAGATTTTTCTAATAAATTTTTTATTTTTGGAAAGTGTTTTGAAATAAATTACTTATATAATGATTTGATGTTGATTCTTGAAAAATTAGGCATGAAATGTAAAATGTATTTTAAATGAAATGAATTTTTTTGAAAGGAATTATTTTTGATGAAAAACTTTTGATTTTAGTTTTTGAAATGAAATGGAATGATAAAAATATTATTTGGGGTTTCTTGAAATACAATTGATGAAACATATTTGAGATGAATTATTTTACCCTTGATTGATTTCCTTGAAGCACATCATAGCCTGGGTAGTTTGGTGGGTAGACTAGGAAAATCATTCTAGGCATGTATTAGATCTCTATATAAATTTATTGACAATGAAAATGATAACTAAACTGTTATGAGGGCATGGAGTTCATTCATCAGGGAGTTCTCATATTCCCTAGAAACCTATGATCTGGGGATTTGTGCACACATATATCCTCATTTCATTAAGGTTTTAGGATCCTTGATCCTTAATCTAACTAATCTCATGGTTTTTTACCGTGGTTCTATTATCAGAAATGATTTATACATGACAATATTGATAAGATTATTTATTCATTATTATTTGATGAATATGATTATTCATGCCTGTTTGATATGCCTATTTGATTATTTCTATAAAAAATATTTGAAGATTATTTTTTACTATAAATTGAAAAAATATTACCATGAAATGTTTTATTTAAAATTAAGTAAATTTGGTTTATTTTATATGTATTGATTATGAATTATTTGGGTGAAATCCTCTGAGGATAGTGTTTCTCACACCCTAAATATGTCTTTGGGTGTATATAGATTTTTTTTCTAGACACAGGAAAAGGGAAAGAACCACTTCGAGATGGTTAGTGTTCTTGATTAGTGATACTTGGGTTTCGGTAGTGACAGTTAGTGTGTGTGTGGTCTACCTATTATAAGGAGATCTTGAGTTGATGTCATTGATGGTTTTGTGAAGACTTGAGTTGATTCACTATTTTGGGACATGTGTTTATATAAATTTTTGAAAATTTATCTCAATTAATGTATTGGCCTACTAACTGTTTATGGATTCTTTCCACTAATTTTTTCTTGTTGAACTATTCTTGTGGTGATATCCTTATCCTTGGACATTTCATGGGGATTAGGTTCTAGTCTCTAGCCCATACAGATCATGAATTCTATTTGGCCTACATAATTATTGGACCAGGTATTGGTTTAGTTGATTATCTAGGTTGGTTTTTGATAAATTAGTATCAAAGGATAGGTTGAGACTCTTCTTGGATATTGATATGTAGTTTGGGATGTCCTATTTTACAAGATTCAGGATTATTAATTCTTAAGGTGTAGGTTAAAAGTGAGTTCATGTCCGACTCTTATCATAACAAGCCTTAAGTTACCATGGGATGTTCAGAAAAGTGTCTTTGAGGAGTTTTTTTATTTATTCTAGAATTTTACTAAAATTTGATCTTATTTTTTTAATATTAAGTTAATACATGACTTATAGAATTTATGATCACTTGTCTCTTGAATAATGCTTCCATGTTTATTGATTTTGTGTAGTACTGTGCCCCCAAGAAGATACCTGATTAAGATTTAAGAGGAAACTACTGATGAACCTCATCAAGAAAACCCTCGAGTTGACCATAGACTAATGGAGATAGTTTTTCATGTAGTCTAACCTGTAGTCTAGGGATCCACACCTATTCCCATTCATGCTCCAAGAGTGGAACCTCAAAGGGATAATTACAGAGATCGAGCCCATGTATTTATTCTTCAAAAACCACCATCTTTCCAGGTAACTAATGTTCCTTAAAAGGTGGAGGATTGGTTGGGGAAGGTTTAATGACTCTTTGAGTTATTGTAGACACCATATTTTATTAAGATGAATTGTATCATCATCAAAATTTAGGGGATGTTAAGGAGATGGAGGGAATATTGTTTTTGGATAAACGAATAAGTAATTGTAGTGGAAGGACATAAAGTCTCTATTTAAAATGTAGTTCTATCTTGAGTTGAATAAGTACATGGAATTTCTCAACCTTAAATAGGGTGATTGGCTAGTAACTCAGTATGCTAGTCATTTTACTGAACTTTCTCAGTTTTCACCTGATGTGCTGTAGAATAAGATGCTAAAAGATTAATGGTTTTAGATAGTCCTTCAATCACAATTCTTATCTCAAGACTTTATGATAAATATTACCTCTTATGTTGATGTTATAGAAAGTTATATGATGGTATAATTTGACCTGGATGGTAATTTAGGGTTAATTGGAGTTCCTCTTACACCTACCAATAGATTAAGTGGTTTCTTTAAAGAGACGAGGAAGCATAATGAGACCTGTGATGGAAATAATATTGGTGGTATTTGATAGAATACCTAAAATAAATATTCTATGTTTTTTTAAGGTCTCATTTACTTTTTTTTCAATATAGAAAGAATAGGAACTCGAATCATGCTTACGTAGAGGAACCAAAGATCAATAGATCATGTGGATATTTAAGAAACTTACAGAGGTTCTACCAATTTTTTATTACCTCATGTAATGGTATGAGATCATATTTACTGAGAGGATCTATAGTGTAGTTAGATACCTTAAGACTAATGAGGTTCCATCCATATGCATCTAGAAAAAATATACTTCAAGTAGTGAATAAATTTCTAGTGGGAAATGTTGTAGGTCCTCTGATAGTGAATGGTATAATTATTATTTCTTCATATTTACTAAATTATTTATTTGATATTAGTTCCTCTTATTATTTATTATCAACCCTCTCTATTAATATGTTAATTATTTATATGGATATCATTCCTTATGTGATATAAAATTCAAAACCTCTTAGAGTGAAGAGAGATCAAGGTCTCTAATACCCTATTATGATTTATATTTATCAGGAATTGAGCTCATCCAAGAATTTTGGTTCTTGAAATGAAACCTTTGTGTGTCATTCTCAAAATGTAATGGTTTATTTCTTCTAAATTTTGATTTTACTATTGTTATTGGTGGGTAGCCTTTATTACCCCTGTTGGGGAGTCACATGTTTTTCAAGGAGAATGAGACTTTAGGGAGATTAAGGATAGACCTCCACTTTTGAATATGGGAAAGATGGTATCCTTGTGTGAATTTTAACATGAGAAAGAACCCACTTATAGTGATATTCCTATAGTATATATTGAGTTCCTAGAAGTTTTTCTATAAGATTTTTTTGGGTGCCCCATTGGAGAGATAGGTAGAGTTATCTATTGAATTAGTTCTAGGTACTCATCCATAATCTATTCCATCCTATTATATGGAATGATATGAACTGAAGGAGTTAAATAATTAGTTAGATGACTTGATATACAAAGTATTATTTTGAACCAGTGTGTCACCTTGGGAAGCACCAATGAGTTTTTCCAATAAGGTCAATGAAACCCTTTGGTCGTGTATTGATTACTGAAATCTCAATCAGGTTATGATCAAGAATAAGTATTCCATTAAACAAATTAATTAATTATTTTATTAAATGAATGGGGAGAAGTGGTTCTCAAAGATTGATATTCGATCTAGTAATCACAAGTTTAGGATCAAGGGGTCTAATATCCCTAAGATCACTTTCAAGAGAAGGTATAGACTTTTAGAATATATATTTTTTGGACTTTAGTCTAACCAATTCTCATACTATGTTTATGATTCTAATGAACATGATTTTCCACCAGTATCATGACTATTTAATTTTTGTATATAAGGATGATATCTCAGTTTATTAAAAAATCAAGGAGGATCACATGCTTCATTTGAGAGAAGTTTTTTATATCTTATGGAATAACCTACTTTATGCCATGCCATCAAAGTTCTAATTATATATTCATGAAGATAATTTCTTGGGGAGTGTGGTCTGAGAACATGGTATCTCATTAGATCCTAAAAAGGTGATTTTTTTCATTTCATGGGATGAATCATGGAGTTTCTTTGAAATTAAGAGATTTTGTGGTTGATAAGGTATTATCATTGGTTTTTGAAATATTTATCTAAGTTATACTCTTCATTTAATTAACTAACTCTAATTGGAGTTAAATTCATTTTAGATTTCAAAGTGTTAGGATTAATTTGATGGGTTGAAGCACCACTTGACTTGAACTCTAGTGTTGACTCTTCCATATATAGGGCATGGGTATGTGATATTTTTTTATGTATTAGGTTTATTTTTCAGATGAGTTATAATATAAGATGAAAATGTGGTTTCTTATGATTATTTCCATCTTTGGCCTCATGAGAAGAACTATCCACACATGATCTCAAACTCACAGTTGAGATGCACACCCTTAAGAGTTTTTAGAACTAACTTTTCATGGAAATGTTTATTGTTTAATCCGATCATAAGATTTTGAGTAATATATTTTCTCAAAAATATTTGAATATCAGATAAATGCATTAGGTGGAGTACATGAAATATTTTAAATTTCACATTTCTTACACCCCTTAAAAGGGTAATGTTGTTACTAACACCATTTGTTGGAATATACTGTCCCAATCTATGAAGGAATCATCATAAGAGTGAAATTTCTTGTCTCTATTTTATTGAATTCATTTGAAGTCTAAAAGGTTGGGAATAAGGTTGTTTTGGATAGTGTTTAGATGAAATAATTTCTTATTGATATGATCCTATAAGATTAAAATTTTGATAATAAGTTTTGAGGTGTTAATAATTCATTATATGGTTGGGAGACCATCGATAAATGTTATCTATCTCTAGAGGTAATTATTTTATTCATGAACCACTTTTTTGTTTCTTTTCCTATGAGAAAGGCTGTAATGATGGATTTTCATCATTCTTAATTCACAGTTCACCTAGGAATGATAATATTTTTATGATATGAGGAATCAATTTTGGTGGCCTTGTATGGAATGGAACATCACTAATTTTGTCTCACATTTATATTTATATCAATGAATCAATGTTGAGCATCAAAATTCTTCGGGTTCAATTCAACTTCTTCCTATGTTGAATTGGATGTGGGATGAGATATCGATGGACTTAGTTGTTCAGTTTTTGCATAATACTAGATAAAAGAATGTGATTTTCGTTGTTATTGACCAATTGGCCAAATCATGTCACTTCATTCCTATTCATGATACTGCCAAAGTTGAGGATTTTAGAAATCTATACATACAAAATATTTTCAGATTACACTAAGTTATGTATTCTATTTTTTTTATAGGGATACTCAGTTCACATCTCAGTTTTGGAGAGGACTCTAGGAGGTGATGGGTCCCAGGTTAGTTTGTGAAGAGTGTACCATCCTCATATAGATAGTCAGACAGAGATGGCTATATAGATTTAGGAATACATGCTTCATGATTTCTTCCTTTACTTTATATAAGTGTGGTATTAGTATTTTGGACTTGTAAAGTTTATCTACAATAATAGATAATAGTATTACATTAAAATGGAACTTTTTGAGGCCTTGTATGTCCTGAATTATAAGCCTCTTCTTTATTGGTCAGAGGCTGGTGAAGCTTACCTTGTGGGACCTAGTTTGGTATAGTGGATAAAAAAAGATACAGATGATTCAGAAGAGGTTATTGATAGTGTAGATCTAGTATAAATCTCATACTAATCATTGTTTAAGTCCTTTGGAGTTATTGTTTAGTGACGAAGTGTTCTTCAGAGAATCATATTGGTTGGTTTACTGATGACTAAAAAAATGGGGGATGTTTTCTTTAAGTTATGTGGGTCCATTTGAGGTTGTTGAGTGGATTGGAAAGGTGGATTACTATTTGTCCTTTCCACATTAGATGAATTTGATCCATGATTTATTTCATGTTCCACGGATCAATAAATATTTTTCAGAACCATCTCATGATTTTAATTGGGAAGAACTTGATGTGGAACCCAACATGATTGTTATTGAGCATCCAATTTAAGTTTTTGATTCTCAATTTAAGGTTCTTAATGGGAAGCACATAATTTAATTTAGGATAGAGGCATTTTTCATGGTTGGATTATGTTTTGTAAAACTGTGTAGTTAAACCTAGTGGCTTCTCCAATAGTCTAGAAAGGGGTGCATGGTTGGCACATAGTTTGTCAAACTATTTGGCCAAATAATGGGATGTAATTTAATTAATCATAATTTTGATCTTAAGACCCAAAAATCTTCTAAATTACCTCATTCTTCTCCTGTTAGAGTAATATATCTACTAAGGATACTTTACTTGGATATTTTGGAGATCCCTTTCCATTTTGGGATTGTTTTGATGGTTCTTTGTGTGTTGGATATAGTTTTTTAAATGTATGCACCCGTTTATTATCTTTAATCATTTTTTATAGATTATACCTTATATTATTAAACAAAAATTCATATCAGGGATGTTTATTATAGATATACGATTTTTGAGAAAATCTAATTGGATTTATTATATATTTTTTGTGGAATTGAGTTTTGTTGCTCAAATATTCATTGGTCATTATGAATTATCCAGAAATCATTTTTGGTATGTGTTTTCTCCCTCTACAATTGTTCTAGAAATGATAAATGATAAATTCTTATTTGAGAATTGTTTTTCTATGATACCCTATTAGAGCATGGATCCCTTAAGGGGTGTTTGACATTACCATGACTTGAGGTAAGTGGTTTCATAAGTAAATTATTTTTAATTGAAACTGTTGTTGCTTTGTCAATTTAAAATGGATTTCTGATTGATTTAAAAAATTTTATTTGAGAATATTGATTAATATTTTTTAAAATGGTGTTTTGTATGTGTTAAAACTCTTGGTCATGTATTTTCAAATTAAATGTTGATTTCTAGAAAGTGATTTAAAATTAATGACTTGAAGAATGATTTTATGACGATTCTTTATAAAAGATGGAATAAAATATTTTATGGATTTGAAATGAAATGAAATATTTTAAAAGGCATGAGTTTTGATGAAAACCATTTGATGTTGGTTTTTAAGATGAAATGGAATGTTGAAAATATTATTTGGAGATTCTTGAAAGATGATTGATGAAATTGATTTGAGATGAATAATTTTTCTACCTGATTGATTTTATTAAAGAACATGGGAGCCTGGTTAGTTATGTGGGTAGTACAAGACAAGTACACTAGGAATTTATTAGTTCTACCCATACATAGATTAATGATGCAACAATAAATTAACTATAATGAGGGAACAAAGTTCATTTTTTAGGGTGTTCTCTTATCCCTCCCGGGCTTGAGATATAGGAAAGTGTGCACACATAGATCCATATTTCACAAAGGTGTACTGATCCTTGAGCCATGATCTAACTAATATATGGGATTGTTACCATGGTTCATTGATTGAAAATTATTTATAAATTCCAATATTGATGAAATGATTTATTCATTACTATTTTATAAAAATGATTATTCATGCATATTTCATTTACCTATTTTATTCTTGGCATGAAAGTGATTTGAAAAGAATGTTTTAATGAAAATTGTGACAAAATTACCATTCCATGTTTTATTTAAAATTTATCATATTGTTTTATTTGATATGGATTTATTTTGAAATATTGAGGAGAAATTAGATAGGGATAGTGTTTCTCATACACTAAATATTCATTTGGGTGTATGCAGACTTTCTTTTTTCTAGGTCCAGGAAAATGGAAATCACCACTTGGAGATGGTGGGTGTTCTTAACTAGTTGGACTTGGTCTTCAGTAGTGATAGGTAGAGTGTGTGTGATCCAACTGTTATGAGGATATTTTTAGTTAATTTCATTTATGGTTTTTTGAATATTTGTTTTAATGTACTATTTTGGGATTTGTGTTTGTCTACTTGTGGTAATTTTCACTTTATGTATCTATTGTAATACCAACTATTATAGATTATTTCCACTTATTTTATATTTTTGAACTATTATTATTGAAAAATAATTCCCCTTGATCATTTATTGATTCCCAGGTGCTAGTCTCCATCTCTAAGGGATCGAGATTTCTATTCGATCCACAACAAGATTGGAACGGTTACCGATTTAGTGGGTTATTTGGGTTGATTTATGATAGTGTTAGGTCAAGTTTTTTTATTGAAAACATACATGGATCAATGAATATCTCAAAGATTACTTATAAAATTGCTTCTATTGAATTAAAATAATAAAAGAATAAGATACAATATAATATGTACATGGATTTTATATGCCCTAGTGTTTCACAATGTGGTGGACCAATTCTCTTTATTAAAAAGAATAATGGATAAATGCATATTTTAATTGATTATCAAGAGCTTAAAAAATTCACAAACAAAAACAAGTATCCTCTACCTAATATTGATGACCTGTTTTATCAACAATAAGAATCTTAATACTTCATAAATATTGACCTTTGATCTCGATATCATCAATTAAGGGTCAAAAGGGAGGATATTTCCAGGATTGATTTATGTATGAGGTATAGACACTCTGAATTTATAGTGATTCTATTAAGCATTAAAAATTATCAAGAAATATTCATGGATCTAATGAATATAGTTTCCAAAGACTAACTTGATCGATTTAAGTTTATCTTCATAGAATATATTCTCATATATTCTAAGAAAAAATAAGAGAATTAGGATCCTTTATAGTTTGTGTTAAAGGCCTTAAGAAAGAATAAATTTTATGATTTTTTTTAAAAGTGTCAATTCTTATTGTATAAAGTATCAATAATGGGTCATATAATCACAAGAAATGAAATATATATAGATCCTTAAAATATGGAAGTTATTGAACATTAACCAAGATCACAAAAAATAACCAGTATCTATAGTTTTCTTGTGTTAGATGGATACTGTCAATGCTCTGTGAGAAATTTCTCATGAATATAAAATCCACAAAACAAGTTATTATAAAAGGGAGTAAAGTTCCTTTTGATAGATAAATGTGAAGAATATTTCAAGGAACTTAATAAGAGGTTATTCAATTCACCTATACTTACATTACCATGCAATGGGTAATGGTTCATAATATATAGCGATGCTTCGTAGAAGGGTTTGTGATGCATCCTTATACAAAATGATATGGTAATTGATTATTCCTCACACTAATTAAAATATCATGAGAAAAATTATTGAATATATGATATTTATTAGTTCACAATGATCTTTTCATTATATATTTGATAAAATTATCTATATAGTGATAATTTTGATATATATATATATATATTGATCGAAAGAACTTGAAATATATATTCACACATAAGGAGTTAAATATGTGTCAGAGAAGATGGTTGGAATTGATAAAAGACAATTAATTATCTATATATAATAACCAAAGTAAAGAAAAAAATGTGGATAATTCTCTAAGAAAGAAATATCATGCTACCTTATCCATGATGATGGTTAGAAAAGACCCAATACTCAATGATTTTAAAAGGATTAATCTTGAAGTTATAAGGGAAGGAGAGAAATATTCTCTTTTTAAAATGACTTCTCAACCATCTATCCACATGAAGATAAAATAATCCAAGGAAGATATGAGTTACATAAAAAAGTAGAAAATATTCCAGAGTACAACTTTTATGAAGATGGATTTATATGGTTTGGAAGCCAGATTTGTGTCTCATGAAAACTAAAACTAAAGGGAGAACTTTTGGATGATTAACATTTCTCAAAATTATTTATTCATCTTGGAATCATGAAGATATATAGAGATATAATTTAAAACATCCCATGAGATAACATAGACGGGGATATTTCAGAATATGTATCTTGATGCTTTGTATTCCATCAAGTTAAAGCTTAATTATACAAGTCTAATAGAATGATGAAACCATTTCCCATAAAATTATATAGTTTGGAAAAATCAACATGGATTTTGTCGGACTACCCATGAAATCTAATGAACATAATGAAATTTGGGTTGCAGTCAATCACTTTACAAAGTTAGTGCATTTTATTTCCAACAAAGAAGGTTTATCACTTGACCAAATCTCCAAGATATATATAAGGGAAGTGGTAACGATACATAGAGTTACCCTATCCATTGTATTTTATTAATATCCATGGTTTACCTTGAGTTTTTGAAAAATTCTTTAGTAATTATTGGAGATATATTTAAACTTCAATATAGCTTATCAACATCAAATATATGGGGGTTATAAAATAAATATTCAAACTCTTTAGTATATGAATGGATCATGTTAAATGGACTTACAAGGATGTTGGGATCAACACCTTCCCCTATTATAGTTCCCATGTAACAATGATTTCCATTCATGTATTTACATGGAACCATATGAGGCTATATATAAGAAGAGATACATAAATATAACATGATGGGATTAAGTTAGAGAGAGTAAGCTGATATAACCTAACCCTATCCAAGAAATTATGAAGTGTTTTTAATAAATTCAGTGGTATATAAAAGTAGGAAAAAGTAAATCAAAGATATATATAATAATAATAATAATAATAATAATAATAATAATAATCAATGAGATCTATAATTTGAAATTGGTGAAAATGTGTTCCTATAGATATCCACTTTGATGTGGGTTATGAGATTTTGAAATAAAGGAAAGATTATCCCTAGGTATATTAGTCCATTTGAGATCCTTGATCAATTTATGGCTACATCCTATCATTTTTTCACTCCCTCCAAACATCACCCTAGTACATGATGTGTTCTATGTATCACTTTTGAGGAAGTGCATACCCAACCATTCACATGTACAGAACTTGGAATATGTGCAATTGGAACATGATATCTCATATGAAAAATAACCATTGGAGATCCTTGATTGAATAAATAAAGTTTTGTAGAACAATACCACTAATCTTTTCAAAGTTCTATTGCAGAATCATAGGTTAGGGGAAGCTACATGAGAACATGAGGATGTAATGAGATTAAAATAACCTCACTAGTTTTCATCTTAGTAAAAAAAATACGAGGATGAAAATATTTTAAGGGGTATATAATGTAATGACCTATTATTTTAGTTAATATTTCTCTTTAAAATAATTATATTTTTCAAATAGCTTATTTCACATGAAACACCAAACCAAAATGAATTAGAACACATTTTATTAAGATAAAAATAACTATTATAAAGTAGTTGTTGAATTATAAGGTATAAATAGAGGGAAAATAATGATAAGTATTTGTAGAAAGAAAAATAAAGTTCACTTTTATTACTAATGTACTGATTAAATTCAATTAGTATAACTGAGCAATTAATAAGATTATTTTATGATTAAATTTTTTTTTTATAAAATTGAATTTTTATGTGCTATGAATTTTTATTTCAAGAATATAATTATATTATAGAAAAATAATATATATATATACTTACTAATATAATATTATCACTATTTTAATTATAAATTTATAAGAAATAATAATAGGAACAATTAACATTTAAAAAAGGCATTTACCTATAAAAATAGTTTTCATTATATTTTATCTTTAAATTTTAAATTTTAATTAATATAATTTTTATTTTTAAAAATGAACTTAATTTTTTTTAATTATCATAAAAATATTATCTTAGGTTTAATTTTTGGTATTTTTTCTAAAAATTATGATTTTTAGGCGAATAGTGTAAAATTTTGTTTTTACAAATACCATGAATTTTAGGACATCATTAGGATATAAGCATAACTTAAATTTTCTGATATTTTTTGAAAAAAAAATTATTTTATAAGTAAATTTATACATTTAAAAATATAAAGTTTAATTTACAAACCTATATTTTATATTTTAGAACTTATGTTATATTTTTATCTAAAATTGTTTTTTATGTATTATACATTTATTATTTTTGAATTAATTTTTAATATTGTTATAAATTTTATCTAATAAAATGGATTTTATATTTTAAATTAATAGTTCTTTATTTTTAATAAGGCATATTTTATTTTTATGCATACAAATAAATTACTTAGGTAAAAATTAGTTACCAAAGTAAAAGTCAAAGGGTTAAAAGGGTTAAATCAAAGGGGGTAAAAGACCTAAAACATGTTAAAAAATGGATCTAAATGAGTTTTTTAAGTCCATTATCTATCATGTCTTATCCAAACATCCATTTTTCCCACTTTGAATCCACATCCCATGTTTAAAATGATTTCTATTTTATATTAAGAAATTATATTTGAAAAATGGAATTTTGTTAAATTATAAAATAAGCATCCACCAACCATTAAAAAATATATAAAAAATATAAAATTTTGCCTATATTATGAATAATTTACTCAAAAAAAGAATCATATACCATATTATCAATATTTTTTTTCATATATATTTCCCAAACCCCTTCTAAATCAAGAATATTTACATGAAGAAATTAAAATTTTCTATGTAAGTATTTTCTCCTCTATAATCATTATTCTATTTATTCTTCTTCCACCTATTATTAAATTTATTATACCCATTATAATATAATTACATGTGTATTATTAATATAATTATCTTTTTATATATAAGGAATAACCATTATCTACGTTTCCCTTTTTCCTATAAAAATAAAAACACCATTTTTGTTATGTGTGTACTACCACCTCCATAAATGATGTGTTTTACTTTTAATAATTTCCATAAAAGGATGGATAAAAAGGGTAATTTAATGAATAAATATATTATATATATAATTATTCATATTCTTAAAATATAACTCAATTTCTACCTTCTTATCGTTTTATGGAAAACAAAAAGGTCTTTTGTGTGTTTGTGTGGACTACATTCTCCATGGAATAATGTATTTCATTTTTCATCACAAAAATACTTGGATAGTTATAATTATTTATTTAATGAATTAAAATTATCTTTATTACATGATTAAGTTTCTCTAATATGTTAATATTTAAATCATTATTAATATATCAACTTTTGTTCTTTAAAAATAATCGAAACAAGCTCGCCACTGATTCCATATTCACAGATCGTGAATAAAAATATCATGGAATGAAATTTTAAATTTATAAATTACTATAAATAATATATTATAATAAATTTTATAATATAGTAATTATGAAGTTATTATCAATGAATGGGGATCAACATCATCATTTTAAATCCTATGTGAAGCAATCAAAATTAATAACATCCGGTGATGAAAATAAACTATAACTAATGAATAAATTTATAATAAATGATTATAATTTAAGATTATATAGGGTAATATAATTTAATAAGGTTTTTAAATATGTTATTAATATGTTTATGTTTATTATATAGTAGGTTAAATAGATTTTATAGAATTTTGGAGTAAAAGGTAAGGGGTTTTCATGACTCTACTTTTTTCTTAAGTCATAATTATTCCTATTTGAATTTGGTTTCAAAAGATTTTTTTCTTCTATAATATGATGAAATTATATTTTATTCCCATATATTTTCTAAGTAATTCCATTTTCACATCAAATATATCCTCTTTAATGGATTTATTTTACCGTAAAATTTAACGATATTAAGAATAATTCTCATCCTCTCTAAATAGGTACTATATCTTATATTTCTATATTAATTCTTCCAAAAAAATGTTATACTAAATTATTTTTAAATAAAAACAATTATTATTTCTTGGTATATTCTCAATAATCTTTAACTATTTTAAAGTTTTATATTTATCACTCTTTTTATGATGTGGGTTTCAATAAATTTATTTTTAACATTGAAAATGGTTTTACATTCATGAATATATATTTTATCTTCCAATACACAATTTTTTTTTAAAACCATTATATATTTATCAAGGATTATTTATTGATATTAATTATTAAATATTTTTTGAAAAAAAAAATCATTATAACTTCCCTAAAATGATATTTTTAAAATTGACTAACAACCACATCTATTTACGACGATGTTAAGAATTTTTTTCGAAATCCCTTTTTTAAGTTTCACTTCCCTATTTATCTTTATTTCCAAAGGAACTATCTCTTAGATAATTGTATTATAAGAATCACAATATAAATTCCTTTATTAAATACTATTTTTGGGTGATTTAATTTTTGGCACCAACTGATCCAATTCTTGAAGTCGTTTTATGTGATAACATTTGGGAAGTGTTATGAAACTAATTTTATTTCTATGGGTTCTTTATGATATGATCAATGATTTATACGTAATACATATGTATGGATATTGATGTTTGGGTTACTATATTTCCCTAAAATTCATTAGTTAAGGATCATTATATCATTAGATAATGATGTGTGGGATTCATTATGTTTTATCACATATAATGAGCAGATATGGAGGGTTTATTCAGAACCTAATTCTTGTATATCATGGTTTTTTTCACACCATAATTCCTGGGAATGATTAAGTTTGTTCACAATGTTACTATTTTCTATTCATTTTTTTCAAACATTTATAAGATATTCCACTTTTTTATGTTATGGTACCATGATTCAAGTCTATTATTATATACTTATAACCCATGTTATAATTATTATGTTTCCTTGATGAAATTTATGTTGTCTTATGTTACAATGTCATGATCCATAATTATTGAACAAGTTTTATGATTTCCAATTGTAATTACATGAACTTTTAATCATATATTTATCCTTTACCAATGTTTTTTCTCATGTTTATTATTTAGCCATTATGATCCATTGACAAGATTTACCTTACTGAGCATTTAAGCTCACCCTTTTCTAATGTTTTCATTTCCAATGTTATCAAGATGAGAATAACTTATAAGAAATATAGAAGGGGATCTAGTGAAATTAAATTATGTATTAATGTTCACAAGTATTGTAAAATAAGTTTCATATGTAGATGATCCTCAAAGACACTAAACCTTAATTTCCTAGGATTGTAATATTATTTGTGAGATTTAGTGTAGAACTTATGGAAATTATGTAATATAAAGATATGTTTTACTTGTATCACCTCACTAGTGGTGAAGGATAGACTAAGATATGATGGGGATCCTTGGTAATTAGTGGGATAACTGATCTAGTGTAGGATAAGCTATTTGGTTGTTTAGTTTATCTCTTATTGAGTTTTGAGTTGTAGGAATGATGGGTTATGGCCAACAAGTTGGGTTCTCATATAAGATGAATATATATCCTGAAACTTTGTTCCTAAGTAATCTAGTCTCAATATGAGTGGGTGGATAATGAGATGCATGAGATGCATTGGTCGCTATAATAGTTCTAGATTGAGTATGAAATGGGTTTTGAGGTGCAAGGGTTGCATCAGAGCATAACTGAGGGATAAGTGTGGCCTAAATGATATATAGGTTTATTTATTATTTCTCTAATGGTTTTTACATTTCAAGGACCAATATAGTGTTTCAATACTCATTAGTGTTTCTTTATTAAGTGTCATAAAATGCTAGGTGTCTATGGAGAGTCCAAATATGTCTACATTTTAGATTATTCTTGATTAATTTGAATTTTGGGGGACCCAAACATAGTTCTAGTGGTACCCCACAATGTGGTTCTTCCTAAGGGAGTGGTTTGATTCACAATCCTCATAATATTTATATGCATTTCCTAAACTATGTTTTGATTCTAGGGGACTAATAGTGAGTCTTATACAATATAGTGTGGTTATTTATTGAGGTTATGATATGTTTTTCCTCTCCCATGATTCAGATGCTAATAATTAGTTGGGTGGACTGGTTGAAGACTAGGGCACTACCATGGTATGCGATCTGGATAAGAAATATTCAATTCACCAACACTAGTCAAATCAAGTAGGGTAGAGATTTATGGAGACTTCGTGACCACATGATAACTTTATTTATGTATTATATCACAAGTTTTAAAACTTCCTTATTTTTTAACATGAACTCACATATATGAATAGTGTAATATTTTTCGCACCCCATTCTTGGAGGCCTATTGAGTTTTATATTCACACCTTACACATGCATCTCTATAATTTTAGAACTCCTATAATGAGTTTAAGGTGTGGGAATGGGACCACTGATAGGGTTTTATGCTTGAGTAGAATAGAAATGATGAGATATGAATCAAATTTTAGGTCCAATATTGGGTTGGTTATGGAGTTAACTATTGTTATTTTATATATTTTATTTCTTTCCATGTTTTGATTGACTTTTTGAGGGTAATATTGTATAGTATAACTTATTTATGCTCGGCATAGGTTCATTTTATTACAACATACACTATATTATTTTGTGGTTTTTATTCCATTTTAATTCCATAACATATCCTGGTGGATAATTTATGGTTTAACTATTTATTGATATTGGATGGTTATGATACTTAGCCTATAAACTTCCCATTCTATAGATTAGACCCTCGTCATTAGATAATATCCATTGACATATAGAAAGGTGTGTCTAAGGTGATGTGTAATACTATCTTGTATAATATTTTGGTATAACATTCCAAGGATGTTATAAATCACATTAAAAATTTTTCTTTTAATAAATTTCTTTATTTGGGATTAGTAAACAATGATAGGTCTGTCAGAACCTAGGATGAAAGTTGTGAGTGTGTCTGGTCAGTAAATCTATAGTATAAGTTTGATTTTCTATGCTAATTATATTTATGTTATTAGTTTTCATTAGTTATGTTTTTATGATTTACAAGTATGATTTTTATGAGATTTGGTTGGTTTTTTACTATTTAACTGATATGGTAAGGAGGGATGTGTGCATGAATCATACTTGGCATATAATCTCACATGAAATTTTCATGATTATGTGTGATTGAATTCTTTTTGCTGATAATTGTTTTTGAGTAAAATGTTTTAGATAATTAAATTTTTTTAAAAATGTTTGAGGGAGAGGGGGTGTTTAATTAAAATTAATTAATAAATTATTTTTTTAGAATAATGTATTGGGATCATTTCAATTAACTAAACCTTACATAGTTGTTTTTTAGATATTATCACTTAATATTAATTGTTTTACATATTTATAATGTGATTAAAATCTTTAAATATATGGGGAATGAATAGCTTACTTTGGGAATGTCTCTATAGTGAGGCATTAGAAGTCTTATGTGTGGATTAGTATAGTCCCTATAGTTTAGGGCATGGATTGATACATGCATGGGATGCCTGAGTGGATTTGAGAACCCTATAAAGGGTAGATTAAGGCATGTGGGTGTCTCGAGTGCATATAATAACAAAAGAACATGTGAGTTTTCATGATGTGTTTTCGAGGTGGTTGGTAGGATTATTGGGATGCATTAAAAAGTTTACAAGGCATGTGAGCCTAATGATAATGAGATAAGACTCTCAATAATGTGAGACATGTATGGTAGCTGGTTATTATGATGTGGTGTGATCGTTTAATTCATAACATTATTGAAATTGAGTGTGGGGTGGTTTATTTGGTTACTGGATTAAGTTTTTGGATTCTATTTTACCATGAAGGTAAGATAGTATGTGTTTTAGTATTATAATAAGCAGGACAAGTGGTTTTTTTGGCCATATCTTTCCATTAAGGATAGGGAGGGTGGGTTTATGAAATGTAAGGGGTATATTGGATAATATAATGAGAGTTTGACCATGTGATAGTAGTTTAAATTATTTTCATAGTATATTACTAGGATGGAAATTTTAATTGGGTATTGGAATTCCATTAAGGCCTTGGTAGTTGTTGGAGATGATTTGGAAGAATGTATGTTTGAGGAATAGTATTCCTCATGAGATATAAGTGATAAGTTTGAGGTGACTGTTGTATAGAAATGTCAAATGTGAAATGAATCATAGAATTTTAAGGTCTAAATACACATGAATTGGTGTTGAATGGTAAGAATTATTTTGATGGTAATGCTATAACATATGATGGATAATTCATTTGGAAATGACCATCAAGTGGATATGATAAGATGTGTTCAATGGGTAGTGAATTTTTGAAAAAACCCTTTGTAGTGGATTATTTCTAATATCTATATCCCTTTATTAAGGGTTTATTAAGGGTGAAAGAGATTATGAAAAGGGTTTTTAATTAATTCTAGAGAAATCCTATAAAATTTATTTTTGATATTGGGTGCTTATAATTGAATCAGATGTATTCAATTCATGGTTATTCAGATTTGTTCTATGGTATAAATGAAAGTATCTTAAGATGATTGGAATTTGAAAAAATGACTTATATATGGTAGTAGACCATCAATTGGAAGGAAATGGTAAAGGGATGCCTCAGTCATGGTGAGTTGGTATTTTGATGGGTTTTTAGGAGAAATTTATAAGGAGGTAGAAATTATATAAAGGTTCACACTCTGAATATGAGTGGTAATTTCTAGGGTCAAAAATTTAAGGCCTAACTCGAGTGGTTGAGTTGGATTAGAGATGTAAAGGGAAATTTGTTTAATTTTTAGAAATTATTTGGGTGAGTGGATGTGATGTGGGTGTAGGTATTCAATGGTAGTGATGATAGCTGGTATATGGAAAAAAATAATGGTGGATGGGAGAACCAGGATGGCATAGGACCCTAAAATAGGGTTCATGGGTTGAAATTTACATTCTAAATTTAATAAATTTTTAGGGTTTATTTTAGAAAGGATTTCAGAAATTGGGTGTGTTTGTATATATGGGACAATTATATAGGAAATACTGTGGTGGTTAACACCTTATTGGTGGCTTGATAGTATAACTTTGGTGGGAAGAAATATAAAAAATTGAGAAAGATGTATGCAGTGGACCAACATTATTTTTCATTGGGGTTTAGCTTCAGATACTGGGAAGAATATGGATGAGTTACATTATACTTTAAGGTAATACCGTATTCTAATATTCATAAATGTTATCTAGGAATATCCAATGAGTGTGGTAGCTAATCATGTTAAAAATTGTGGGAATGGTCTATGTGTGACTTGGGTTTCATAAAATGCTGATACTCATCAAAAAATTAAGATGATGGACCTATGGAATTTTAATTTCATAGTAGGATGATTATCAAGTGGAATATTATGAGTTAGTTATTGATGATTAGTAAAAACATTTGTGATACATAGAGTAGGTGTAGGCCTTATGAAAACCAAATACATCAATCAGTGGAATTTAGATTCAATGATAAAATTAATCTATGGATGTCATAATTGGTGGGGATGTAGGTGATTCAAGAGGTATTAGTTGTTGGTGATATAATAAATAGGCTGGGAAGATTTTTTAGGAAATTTATATAGTGAAATATCTATTATCACTATCCATGTCTGATCAATACAGTTTTTGAGTTGGGCATGTTGTTCAAGAAATGAATAGTGAATCCAATGAATAAGAGAAAGAGGATTTTAGATAGATGGAAATTATTTTAGATTAGGTGCAATGATGGTATACCCGTATATAGTGGGAACTTGGAATCACGAGGCTTATACCTAGTATCAGTGTATAGAGGGATTCATAGAAAACATGTGACAATGATTTTTTAGGATGATATTTTGTATAGTGCGGAGTTTGTAATAGACTGCGCCTTCACAGTTGGTGGTATTAGAAGAAGGATGGGTGGGTTCTTAGTTGATTGGGATCCTAGTAAATTTAATTTTTTTTAATTTATACTGGATAAGGGTCTTTAAACATGTCTTAGATGTTAAAATGGAAGTTTTTGAGGTGAAAGGTTGTTAAAAAAGTCATTTAGAGAAAAATATAGTTTTATGTAAGGGTTATGGTCTTGATAGGATTTACAAGAGTCCACCTAGATCCTAATAGTAGCCTTATAGAATTCTGGTTAGCTAATAATGGGTTCAGTACCCCGACCCTTCCCATAGAGACCCCTAAGGAAGTCTACTAAGAACTAGATAAGGGACCTAGAATCTCACTTTTAGTGGGGGTATTAGTGTCATTTATGAGAGGTTAATTTAACAACTTGGTCCTTCTTCATCATGTAGTCACATGAGCTAGAGGATTAAATCCATGCATCTCTTTATCACTTTTTATTATTCCTTGATATGGATGATTGGGTGGAGTTTGGATTCCTAATTAAGGTGATATTTTTTCCTTTTCCATATATTTTCTCAACTCTCTTGGTTTTCCACTAATTTTGTTTAACCTAAGCTAGGTATTTGAGCTTAATTTCACTAAAGCATGGTGAAATTACACTAAAACAATGGTGATATTATGTTAAATAAATATAATAATGTCTGTAAGGATGGTTATGAATTGTTACTCATTGTTTTGATAATGGTACATCACCTAATGATCATTTCTTTGATTTTCTTCAAACTTACATTTGAAAATGATTGATAATGGGGACTCAAAGCATGGAGATTTTTCTCATAAGAGTTTCAAGATAATTTATTATACCTTTGAATATATTTTGTTTTGGTTTTAATATCACCACACCATTTAGAGAGTTTTCATACATTATGCATAATTAAATTACTTTGAAAAAATAATTATAAATAATTATAAATAATTATTTTATGATTGTGTCATGAGTTAGGGAACATGTTATTATGAATGGAAAACAAGGTATTGAATGATGTATTTAGAAATAGGTATTAAAATTAGGTAGTTTGGGCATAAATGGGTTATAACCAATACTGACTTAGTCTCTTACGAGACTAATTTTAATATGGTCAAAAAATTACTAGATCAAATAATTTTCATATGGGCTGAGTTAGCTCATGGGAGTGCTTGTTTTATTCTATAATGTAATTGAAAATTATATATAGAAACAGAAATATTTTGTTATAAATAAAGGGTTATAATGGACATCAAACCCACTATAATATTTCAAGGTCAAAAAATAAAGACACAAAAGAAATAAACACTTGGGAAAAAGGGAATCCACCAATATAATAAGATTTATTTGAGTACACCTACACCAAGGTTCACACCTCACAAAAAATTATTATAGTAAATAATAAAAAATCCAACCAAAGGTTTACCAACATGAAATTATAACAAAGACCTATCTAAGAAAAAACAATTAGCTTTCCAGAGACTAGTTGAACATGAAAAAGTCAACTAATCACATGATCAAGCCACACTAGAAGGGCCTAAAGGACTAGATCTCATCCCCTAAAATAATAAATTCCACTAATACTCCCTCCAAAATGTCTCGATACCCATCCCATATACTCAATAATTGACCACATGGCCCATGTACACCACTAGATCATCAACCAATAAAGTGATATCCACAAGTAGCAATAGCTCACACTAATATCCCCCCAAATTTTATGATACCATAATGAGATCGAAAAAAAAAACATTGGTCAAAAAATCTAAATATTCATTTCACATCAACATCACTCACACCATAACAGAAAATAAATAAAAATAATGGTCAAATTCCAACATGGTTCAATATCTGATTAAAGAATGCGATGGTTTGAGGATTACTATTGATTGATGGAGTAGGAAGCACAACCTATTTAGGGAAATATATGGGACCCTCTTTCAATTAGATCATATATCTAGAAGAACTCATATAAAAATCCATTCTATATTTCTAGATTATAAATTTTAATCCAACCTTTATAAACAATAGAAAACAAAATTAGGAAAGAAAAGAGGAAAAAGAGTTATAAATCAAACATCATTTTAGTAACAAACAAAATCCCTCTAGGAAACGATCTAGAGTAACTCAAAACCTCACATTTTCAAATCCAAATATTCAAACCTATAATAACCTCACACTCACAATACACCTTGTTAAACCCATACAAACACTACCAGTCTCAATTAGAGTAATCCCCAGACAACTGCAATCTTAATGATATTTTTTCCCCAATTTTTTTTGTATTTAATGCAATTTTATTAAAAAAATGGTTGGTATGGAATGGTATGGGGTGTTAGGGGTAGGGGTGAGTTACTTTGGAATTAAAGAATATCAGGGGTGGGGGACGTGTAAATATTAGTGGGTATAGGACTTAATATGTAGGATATTATAGGTGGTATACATACATACATACATACATACATACATACATGTGTGTGTGTGATATATTGAGTAGGACTAGAGGACAACCTATTACAATAAAATAAAACCCACATAAGTACAACTCTATTCAATTTTTATGTTTAGGTCCATTTTTAAAATGAAAAAATATTTTATAAGACACATTATATTTACGGGATAGCTTAACAAACCATGGGTTTGGGCCCATTTTGGCATTACTATATGGAAGGAAATAACGCAAGGGTGTTAAATCTGGAATTAAATGGGATCCCTAAATCATTAATCCATGACTTATTTTTGTGTGTGTTTATATTGTGATATAAAGGCATGGGTACTCAAGACATGAATGATTGAGTGGAAATTGGGAGGGTTTATGATCATGAGATAGAATCGGTAACACCTATTATAAATGAAAGAATTATTTCAAGCTCAAGGAAATTATATCAGGATAATTTGGAAATTTATTCTACTTGTGATCCTTAGGTTAGTTTTATTGAGAGTTCAGGCATAATATAAAGTGTGAGTGACCTTATATGGTATCATGTGATAGTTTTATAGGGTCCAATGGTATCATATTGTATCATTGATATTTAATTAATGATTCAGATTATAAATTGAGTAGAAATAAATGACAAATGAAGTTAAATAACCTAACCACTTTACCTTGGGGGTGAATCTCATGTAATGTATAGGTTTCATATTGAGAGGTATATTGAGGCCAGTTGTTGGATAAGGGTATTTTTTGAGGACCATATTAATATTTGATAAGTTTTGTTAGAGTATTACACTTACATTAAACCTTGAGGTTCATATCTAATAAGGGGGAAGTTGAGGAACATTAGTGTTTTTAAGGAAATGAAAAAATTCCTAAGGGATTGAAACTAACCATGGTGGAGATTGATTGGATAAAGTGAGATGTGAGGAGGGTTCTTAGTGACTAGGTGGTATTGAAAATATAGTGTGGGATAGGATAATTCATATCTTAGTTTATCTCAATTTTAGGGTTGAAGTTTAGGGATGATAGGTTATGGACTGAGGTTCTGATGTTCATATCAGATGAACATGGAGTATGATGATCTATGACTAGGTTGGCAATGATCTAAATGACTGGATGGATAGTGAGTCACATGTGATGTGTTGATGAATAATAGTGATCTAGGTTGAGAATAATTTGGGTAAGATGATACGATGGATGTATTGATGCATATTTGAGTTCTAGGTGTGGGATGTATAATGCATAGGTTTATTGGGTATTCCCTTAACATTGGTACAATAAAAGGGATAAATGGAGTGTCAAGATGCTCATCAATGTTTATTTCTTGAGTATCCTGATAGAAAAAAATAGTTTATACCATTTTTTAATGTAATTTATTGATATTACCCACTATTTGAAATATATATGGTCAATAAACACATTTTTTTTATTTCAAAATAATTTTCAAGTTAAATAAAAAATTTAATAATAATTTAATTTTAATAGTTCAATAATTTTTCTATACTTAAGAAGATACATACTAAACTTTTGATTTAAGGTTTTATGTGAATGGGATGGTGTCCATGAAAAATCCACATGTAAAAATATATTTGGACTTGTGAAAAATATGGGCTCAACCCTAGATTAGTAGATTTTGCACTATAAACACCCTAGAAGGTAAAATCAACACAGGATTAAAGATTCATCAATATCAATAAAGTGTTTGGAGGTACATGATAAATGGGATGAATTGTGGGCATGGATATGGGAAAGGCAGAGTTGTGGGGAAGAAAAATTAGTAATTAGTAACTATGTTCCAGCACTTGATCAGTCCATATGATAAAAAAATATTATCATATAATTTTCATTTTATACCATTGATATTTCCCCCTCCATTTTGATGATATATTAGAAATTATCACATTTTTATTATTTTATGATATTTTTTGAGTTAAATAAAATATTATCTAAAATGTGAATTATAATGGTTTATTCATTTTTCATACTTAAGAAGATATAGAATTAACTTTTTACCTAAGGTTTTGTGTGAAAATAAGTATGGCCTTGAAAATTTCACATAAAATATTATATTTTTCTTGACAAAAAATGGGCTTAACCCTAGACCATTAGATCCAGTACCATGGACATAATATAATGGCAAAATGATATAGTATGAAAGATACATTAATATAAATTAAGTGTTTGGAGAAATCAAGTAATGGGATAGATCATTGGAATATATATGGAAAATGTGGATAAGTGGGGTGGCGTGTCTAGTAATCAGTAACCATGTTCTAATGCTCAAGCAGTTCATATCTTTACCCATGCTTATAGAGAGGGGAACCTACCATGTGAAACTCTTATATAGGATGTGTGATTATACTATAGTGCATGAAATTCATTTTTAGAATAATATAATACATTTCCATAATGCTATCCACTCCACCATCCATGGATACAATATATCCTTATCGCACTACCTAGTTAATCTTAACCCTATAATGCTCTATATACCTTCCAAAAATAGCCTTAACCTCTCATATTCACTTGAAATGATCCATAAATTACACTATAGTTTTTTATCATATCAAAATCAATGTTCCCAAAAATTCATAAAGAATTTAGATCGTACGTACCAACTATCTAAAATATCAAGAAATAATTGAATAACATATTCACCTAACTTCTATATATAAAAGGCATATAAAATGGATTATTAAGAAATTAATAACTAAGCAGGATCAAGAATATTGCTATATGGAACCATCATACCTATCAACCAACCTTGTGCGAAGCACATCCAGCCAAGAAAAAATGCTCAATGTGTTTCTTCCAGACCATTCAAATTATGGAGAAACTACCTTTTTCTGGGTTTCCATTTTTCCACATTCCTTATTCATCATTTGGTTCCATTAAATAGTGAGGGGATATATTTATTTTCCATAGATTCATTTTCGTAAGATAATTTCTTGAAATTTTCAATACAATAGAATTTTCCTCTTCTACTACTTCTTATTCTCTCTGTTTCTATGCGCTTCTTCACCCACATCTGTAACGACCCAAACTTTTATTGATGAAAATTACTCTTGATCTAATTAAATGTCTTATTATGTTAGATGGTTATATAAACTATGAACTTCCTTGTTTTTATGTTTTTGGATTTTAAAATACTGTAATGAATTGCGACCTTTGCAAATATATCCGTTGAACAATGATCACATGATTAGTATAAATATAGAGTTTTAACAAATCCAATTTACTTAGAAAAATGAATTGATGGCCACATCCAGTAGAATTACCCCATACTAAGCCCATTTTTCAAAGATCATAAAGGAGGTGGAATAATTGGGATTTTCTCTTGACCAAGCCCAAGACAAGCTTCAACATGTTAAGCTCAAACATAACTGCCTATGGGAGAAGTGTAAGCTAATAAAGATTACCACCCGAGCGATATTATCCGAGCCACCCCAAGAGTCTATCACCATCGCACACCTTACCCTTCGGTCTTATGCGGGTGTTATAATGGGTTATGTAATAAGACCTTAGCACTTCGATTATCTGCATTATTTTTGTATATAATAAAGAATATACATTCATTTTATTATTTTCGTTACTTTGTAAATATTTTTTAAAGCACAAATAGAATTTTTAGTTTATATTCAACTAAGAAATATATTTTGATAAATTAATGTATTTTTTAATTAAATATTATTTTAATAAAATATTATTATTATTATATTACTTTTATTAATTGTAAATGATCGTATAATTCTTATGAATACAATTGTAATTTTTATTAAGGTTTGAAAGCTATTTTTATCAAAACCCATGAATTTTCGATAAATGTCAGTTTTTTTAAAGTAAAAATTCACATATTTAGAAAATTATTTTGATAAAATTAATATTAATTTTGGAATTAGGATGTTATAATTATTCAACCGTGATTTTTTCATAATTTTCTGAGATAGTCGAATTTTTGGGTAAAAATTAAATACCGTTTAAATATATAACGTGTTTTATGAAATCATAATGACCAAATAGTGATGTAATAAAATAATATAAACATTAGGTTCGGCCAATATACGTTTTACCATTAAAATAATGCGATTTTAGGTTTGTTTGATTTATTTTACAAAGCCTTAGTGGACCCTCCAAGGCTTATAAAACCTGTTAGCTTTTTAAATTTATTTCCTTGAGAGTGTGACTCACCTCCACATAAGCTACCCTATTATTTTAAGAGGTTATGTCATTGGCCTTATAAAATATTGTTTTCCACTCCCCTTTGAAAAAAACCATGGGCAAAAACCATGGGATGGTTTGTGGTTTTGATTAGTTTAATGTCTGGTGTCCCAAACCTAAATAATAAAGAATTCCCTCTCCTTTCCAATATAAATCCACCCAAGATCCCACTTACTCTTAACTCAAAGCCTTTTTAGTTCTACAAAAACATTCCCTCTTATCTCTTCAATCCTCCCAAGTCACCCCAAGCTCCCAAGAAGCCTCTCCCAAGCCTTTGGGATCACACTTCCAAGTAAGGGATTTCTTCGTTTCTTATTTTATCCAAGTTTCTTAATACTGTTATGCCATTTTATTATCAATTATAAATGTTGGGGTATGATTTATAAACTCCCCCATACTGAAATATTTATGTTTGTATGATTATAGACCCCTTTTCTCTCTCATTAATGCCTCCCATGTACACCCGTTACCATACCGAAATTCTGTAAGGGATTTCTCTCCCCACATTTACATTCAAGCAATTCATTTGTATTAAAAATATAAATTCCATTACATATACTGGGAAATGTATTTATATGAAACCTTAAATTTACATTTCATGTAAATATTATGAGACACCCCTTCCACTCTCAACAAAAAATTTTATGAATTCTTATGTCACGTCGTTATGCTGCCGAAATTGCACCATGATTTTCCAAGACAATGTCATTATGTAGTGAATACCATACAGATTTATCTATCATGAGTATTCATTTTTATGCACATTTACTTATTGATTATAAAGCTTCATGTATGTGTTCCACATCTCTTTATCATGGAATAAATAATGATGAATGATTCCATGTTGTATGATCTATGTGGAACACTTATGCATGAAATGAAATGTTTATGAAGGGTGTGCCCTGATTGCAATCTAATGCATTGGGTAAAGTATAGTATCATGATAAGTCATGTTCAATGGGTGTTTACTCATTGAAACAAGGGTTTACTCGTGCTTCATGTGCAATGAGGTTTTACTCATGCTCCATGTGAAATGAGCCTTGGTTCATGCTAATTATATGTTAAGTGTTGTTTCCTCATATCCATGTTATGATTATCATGATTTATCATGCCTTTATATTCATGTTTTTCTTGAGCTCCACTAATATGCCTATTGTATAATATGTATTACATTACTCATTTTATTCCATGTTTATTCCCTTATGGGGATTTATAGCTCACCCTTTTCTTATTTATGTCCTCAGGTTAACCCATGCAATGTTATGTACGAAGGAATATTGTGGTCATGTAAAGAAATTTTTCAATAAAGATGTTGTATTTCATGTTTTAAGTTGTTATGTAATTATCCTAAGACCCAAAGACACTAGACCACTCTATCTTCTATGTTGTATCAAGTGAATATTTTATGTAATAAATCATGTTTAAGTGTGTAACAAAAAGAAGGGTTGTTATAGTTGGTATCAGAGGATAGGTTTAGTTATTTTTTGGATTAGGATTAGAAAACCCTAATAAAGCCTTAGAGATAAGACTAGGTATAAAAAAAATCCATAAATTGTGGTGAGTATTGAGTAAGTGATTTATCAAGAAAATACATCCTTGTCTGGATACGAGCAGGTAGTGGCGACTCTAGCACATATGTACCTAGGAGTGAAAACTCCAACAAGGAGTTTTAGGCTTGACCTGGGGTATCCTTGTACACGACAACAGGACTTGATGCACTCATGGTTACAACACTCCCAGGGGATATTCTTTGGTAAATTCATGAGCTTAGTACAAACCATTATTAAGGGAATTAAAAAAATTCCCCTAAGAATATATGTTAGAAAGTAGATCATAGATAACATAGATTGAAGACTATAGATTAATAAGTTAAAGAAATATAGGTTATTTATAAATCATTCATTTTTTCCTTGGTTTAACCTTTATCTGTTACCCCTAAAATTTTCTTTTATTCCATCCAATGGCTGGTAATAGCATGACTCGAGCTAACAACCGATGCGAAGACCAATGTGACGACTATTCTAACGAGATGCCCAATGCGATGAGAGCAGGAATCAAGAACTTTGCCATGATACTCTCTCAGTTACCTCATGATTTGAATAGAAACATGGGTCAAGAGGAACATTCAACCCCCCTAAGAAATAACAAGTCACAATCTAGAGATTCATTAGATAAAGGCCTCCAAATTTTAATGAATCATCTGATCCCTCAATCGCCAAACAAAGGATCAAATCCCTTGAAAATATCTTCTCCATCTTTAAATGTTCTGAACAGGATAAGGCTCTTCTAGATGCTTATCATATAGAGGGTGAAGCCGATTAATGGTGGACATTGATAGAAAATAAAAATCCCGAGGAGGAGATCGAGGCATTGGAATGGAAGGATTTATGGATGATGTTTTTCGATAAATATTTTCTGCGCAACCTCCGACTAAAGATGGAATGGGAATTCCTTGACCTCAAGAAAAAAGACAAAGACTATATTAGAGCGTACGAGGAAAAATTCATAGGGATTTTATGATACACCTCTAGCTTTTTCATTACCCCTGAATGTAAGGTTGAATGCTTCTTTGGTAGGCTAAAACCTAGCCTGCAGAAAGTCACGACAGTCTGTGACTTCGACAGATATGAGAAAATTGTCTGATGTGCCCTCAAGGTCAAAATAGAGATCAGAGAATCTCAAGGATATCATGGGGATAAGAATTGTAAGGTGGAATCAAATACTGGATGTCCAAAGGATAAATCCAATGGTGCTAAGAAAATCCAACACCCCACTTGCCAAAGGAGTGGAAATAAGCACCCCAAAAATTTCCTGAAGGGGACGAGGAAATGTTTTAGGTGTGGAAGAGAAGGGAAACTAGTTGTTAACTACAGAAAAGAAAAACCCACAGCTATGATGGAGGATAGTAATGCTTCATTTGACCCTCAACATGTTATTCATTACTTCAACTACAATGAACCAGGGCATCTTTCAAATTAGTTCCCTAAGACAAGGGTTTTCAGAGGCAACCAACAACCTCCAAGGCAGCAAGGGTGATCTTTTTCCATCACTACTGCCGAACTGAACCCCGACAACGAAGTGGTGGCAGGTACGCTAGTTATTCATTCAATAACAGTGAATAAATTTCTTGATTCTGGTTCTACGGATTCTTTTATATCCCAAAAGTTTACTAGAACAATCCCCACGTCACCAAAAATCATGGAAGTAAAGTTGTTGGTGAGTACGACAAATGGGGAAATCATTTCATCCCATGAATATAACTCCTCTCCTATCATAATTTGTGGATTTATCTTCCTGGTGAAACCCATCATACTCCCTCTGGTGGAATTTGACGAAATTATCGATATGGATTGGATTTCCTTATATAGAGCCAACATAAATTTCCATGAGAGGGAAATCACTCTCCATATAGAAAATAGACTCCCGATTATATACAAGTTCAAGGAGGAATATGAATATTCTTTAGCACAATAATCTCAATTGTGGATATTACTGCCCTATGAGCACGCATATCTGGCTCAAATGATTTAGTCTAAGGAGGAAACTATCCTTGAAGACATGCCTATTGTGAATGAATTCGCTGAAGTGTTTCCCTAGTAATTGCCTAATATTCCTCCTAGAATAGATGTTTAATTCTCAATTGACCTTATACCTGGGGTGGTGACAATATCCAAGACTCCGTATAGAATGGCTATTGTAGATATTGACGAGATGAAGAAATAACTACATGAGAATCTGGAAAAAGGGTTTATATGCCCAAGTGCTTCAACATGGGGTGCACTAGTACTCTTAATCAAGAAGGAGGGCGGTTCAATGCACCTTTTCATTTATTATCATGAACTCAACAAAATCACGATAAAGAACAAGTATCATCTGCCACAAATTGATGACTTGTTCGATTAGCTGTGTGGAGCACAATACTTATCCAATATGGATTTGCGGTCGGGATATTATCATGTAAGGGTAAAGAAGGAAGATAACACCAAGACTAGTATTTATACAATTTACAGGCACTATGATTTCATAGTAATACCTTTTGGAATCACTAATTCACCAACAATCTTCATGGACTTGATGAATAGAGTCTTTAAAGATTACCTCAACAAATATGTGGTAGTATTTATAGATGATATTATAATATACTCCAAAACCAAGGAGGACCATGAGAAGCATCTAAGAAATATACTAGAGACCTTGAAAAAGGATAAGCTCTATGAAAATTACAACAAGTGTGAGTTCTGGTTGAAGGAGGTCTTATTCTTGGGTCATATCATCACGAGCAATGGGATATTTGTGGATCCCTCCAAGACAACTGCAATTGAGGGATGGCCAAGGCCAACATCTGTAACATATATCTATAGCTTACTTGAGGTTATATGGATATTATCACCAATTTTTGAGTGATTTTTCATGATTTTCCATCCCTCTTACTAAGCTAACTCGGAAGGGAGTAAAGTTTTCTTGTAGTGATGAATGCGAAGAGAGCTTTAAGGATTTGAAAAGGAGGCTTATCAATGCACTTGTTCTCACTTTACCCACAAGTGGAGAACTTTTTGTGGTATTCATTGATGCTTTGAATAAGGGCATGGGTTTTCTGTTGATACAGAATGATAAATTGATAGCCTACACCTCAAGGCAGCTAAAAATCCATGAGAAAAACTATCCCATGCATGATCTGGAGTTGGTGGCTGTGATCATCATGTTAAAAATCTTGAGAAATTATCTCTACGTGGAGAAGTATGGGATATATACTGATTACAAGAGACTCAAATATATATTTCACATATAAAGAGCTAAATATACGCCGATGAAGATGGATAGAACTCATCAACGATTATTACATCTCAATCCTCTACTATCCTGGTATGGAAAAAAAGGTGGAAGATGCTCTAAATAGAAATGATCCTGCATCTTTATCAATGATGAGGATTGAAAAGTATCCAATATTATTAGATTTGCGGAGGATGGACATGGGAATCATTAAGGGAGGAACATCATCAATCCTTTCTCAAATGATTCCTCAACCATCCCTCATGGAGAAAATAATGGATGCCCAAAGGAAGGATGTAGAAATTATAAAAAATGTGGAAGCTATCAGAAATGGGAAAGCCTCAGAGTTCGTGGTTGACAAGGATGGAATTGTGAGATTTGGGTCACGATTATGAGTACCATCTGATCTAGAGATAAAGAAGGTGCTTCTTAATGATGCACATAGATAAAACTTCTCTATTCACCTGGGGAGCACAAAGATGTATCGATATCTCTGAGAGAACTTTTTGTGGGACAATATAAAAATGGATATTGCTAAATATACATCAATGTGCCTAGTATGTCAAGAAGTAAAGGCTAAGATGCAAAAGTATAAGGGGATGATGCAACCACTACCCATACCAACATGGAAGTGGGAAAACATTACCATGGAATTTTTCACTGGACATCCAAGGACATATAGAGGAAACAATGCTACATGGGTCATTGTGGATCATTTTACGAAGACAGTTCACTTTATCACAATTTGAAAGGACTTCTCATTGGATAAACTTGCATGGATTTACATTAAAGAAGTGGAAAGGCTGCATGGAGTACCACAATCTATTGTATCCGATCATGATCCTAGATTCACTTTGAAGTTCTGGAAAAGTATCCAGCATGGTCGAAGAGTTGAACTGAACTTCAGTACGACCTATCATCATCAAACTGATGGACAATCTGAGCGAACTATCCAGACACTACAAAATATGTTAATATCATATTCTATGGACTTCAAAAGAGGATGAGACTGACATCTTCCACTGGTTAAATTCTCCATCAATAACAGTTTCCACTCGAGTATCCAAATGTTACCATGTGATGCCCTTTATGGGAAAAGGGGAAGAACACCAGTGTGTTGGGATGAAGTAGGTGAGCGTAAGATGATAAGAACGGAAATGGTTGAGGAAATGGTGGAGAGAGTGAAAACCATTCAGTAACATATCAAGGTAGCCAAAGTTGAAAAAAGAGTTATGAAGATAATCGTCGATGATAACATGAGTTCAAAGTTTGATACATGGTATTTCTATGCATATCTCCATGGAAGAAGGTCATGAAGTTTGGAAATAAAGGGAAGTTAAGTCCTAGGTACATCGGCCCCTTCGAGATTCTGGATCGTGTCGGGGCTGTGGCTTATCGACTAGCACTTCCACCTACCATGGCCAAAGTACATGATGTATTTCATGTATCCCTATTAAGGAGGTACATACAAGACCCTTCACATGTACTCTCTTTAGAGGTAGTACAGTTAGAGGATGATATTTCTTATGAGGATCAACCAGTAATGATCTTAGATCATAGAGAAAAAGTTCTATGAAATAAGACAATTCCCCTCATCAAGGTGTTATGGTACAACCACAAGTTTGAAGAGGAAATGTGGGAATCAGAGGAAGTGATGAAGCAGAGTTACCCACATCTGTTTTATTGTGGGAAAATGAAATTTTGATGGAAAATTCTTAAGGGGGGAAGATTATAACGATCCAAACTTTTATTAATGAAATTTTATCTTGATCTAATTAAATGTATTATTATGTTAAATGGTTATATAACCTATTCACTTCTTTGGTTTTATGTTTTTGGATTTTAAAACACCATTAAGAATTTTTAACATTGCTAATATACCCGTTGAACAGTGATCACATGATTAGTATAAATATGGGGCTTTAACAAATCCAATTTACTCATACAAAGGAAGCGATTGCCTCATCCAATAGACATGACTCATAAGAAGCCCATTTGTCAGAGCTTGGAAAGGGTATGGTTTCATTGGGCTTTGATGTTGACCAAGCCCAGCTGATCTTCAACATGTTAAGCTCGAACGGAACCGCTTATGGGAGAAGTGGAAGTTGATAGAGATTACCACTTGATCGATGTTATCCGAGCCACCCCAGGAGTCTGTTACCATCACACACCATACCCTTTGGTCTTATGCAGGTGTTATAAGGGGTTATGTAACAAGACCTTAGCACTATGATTACGTGTATTATTTTTTTATATAATAAAGAATATACATTCATTTTATTATTGTTGTTTCTTTGAAAATTGTTTTTAAAGAAAAAATATTATTTTTAGTTAATATTCAACTAAGAAATATATTTTGATAAATTAATGGATTTTTGAATTAAATAATATTTAAAAAAAATATTATTATTATTAAATTACTTTTATTATGTATAAATGATAATATATTTTTTATGAATACTATTGTAATTTTTATTAAGGTTTTAAAGCTATTTTTGTCAAAACCCATGAATTTTTGATAAATGTCAGTTTTTATTTTAAAAGTAAAAATTCACATATTTAGAAAATTATTTGAATAAAATTAATATTATTTTTGGAATAAAGATGTTGAAATTATGCAATGGATAATTTTTCATAATTTTCTGAGATAGTCGATTTTTTGGGTAAAAATTAAATAGTGTTTAAATATATAATGTGTTTTATGAGATCATAATGAACCAATAGTGATGTAATAAAATACTATAAACATTATTTTAGGCCAATATATGTTTTAACATTAAAATAATTTTATTTCAGGTTTGTTTTATTTATTTTACAAAGCCTTAGTGGATCCTCCAAGACATATAAAAAAGTTTAGCTTTTAAAATTGATTTTCGTGAGAGTGTGACTCATCTTCACATAATAAAACCTATTATTTTAAGAAGTTAGGCCATTAGAATTATAAAATATTTTTTTAAAATACCCTTTAAAAAAACCATGGGAAAAAACCATGGGATTTTTTTTTGGTTTCGATTAATTTAATATGTGGTGTCCCAAACCTAAATAATAAATAATTCCCTCACCTTTCCTATATAAATGCACCCAAGATCCCACTTTATTTTCGCTCAAATAATTTTAAGTTAGAAAAAACCATTTTCTACTCTCTCTATAATCCTCCCAAGGTTCCACAAGCTACCAAGAAGCCTCTCCCAAGCCTTTGGGATCACACTTCTAAGTAAGGGATTTCTTTCTTTCTTATTTTATCCAAGTTTCTTAATAGTGTTATAACATTTTATTATCTATTATAAATGTTGGGGGTATGATTTCACACCTCCACATACTGACCTATTTATGTTTTTATGATGATATACCCTTTTTATATTTCATTAATGCCTCCCATGTACACCTGTTACCATGCTGAAATTCGGCAAGGGATTTCTATCTCCTCATTTACATTCACGAAATTATTTTTTATTACAAATCTAAATTTCGTTACATATGTTGGGACATGTATCCATATGACCCCCTTACTATACATTTCATGTAAATATTATGCGACACCCCTTACACTCTCATCAACCATTTTTATGAATTCTTATGTCACACTGGTACACTGTCGAAATTGAACAATGATTTTCCAAGACAATGTCATTGTGTAGTGAATACCATACACATTTCTCTATCAAGGGTATTCAACTTTATGCACATTTACTAATTGATTATAAATATTCATGTATGTTTTACACATATCTTTATCATGGAATAAATGATGATGAATGATTTCATGTTGTATGATCTATGTGGCACACTTATGCATGAAATGAAATGTTTATGAAGGGTGTGCCCTGATAGTGCTCCAATGCTTTGGGTAAAGTATAATATCATGATAAATAATTTTCAATGGGTGTTGAATCATTCCAATTAAAGTGAAATTAGGTTTTACTCGCGATTTATGTGCAATTAGTGTTTACTCATGCTTCATGTGCAATGAGCCTTGGCTCATTCTAATTCCATGTTAAGTGTTGTTGCCACATCTCCAGGTTATTATTATCATGCATTATCATGCATTTATATTCATGTTTCTCTTGTGCTCTATTGATATTCCTATTTTCTAACATGTATTGTATTCCTCATGTTATTCCATGTTTATTCCCTTACCGGGATTTACAGCTCACCCCTTTTTTTATTTATGTCCTCAGGTTATCTCATGAAATGTTAAGTATAAAGGAATGTTGTGGTCATGTAAAGGAAGTTTTCAATAAAGATTTTGTGTTTCATATTTTAAGTTTCTATGTAATTATCCTAAGCCCAAAGACACTTGAAATCTCAATATTCTACGTTGTATCAAGTGAAGCTTTTATATAATAAATCATGTTTAAGTGTGTAACAAAAAGCAGGTTTGTTATAACATCACTCACTCTCATGAAAATGAGTGGTAAAACTATTAAATCTTGATTCAATAGAGTTAGGTTTAGGATTAATTTAACCCATGTGAGGGTTGGGAAGACCATGGATCGAAAACAGTGGATTCACAGTCAATTTAAGTTAGTTCTATGTTTTTGGTTTATAGATTGTTCAAGAGTATCCCCTAAATTAGGAAATTCACTCAACCAACTCTCACAAAAGGAGATATATACTTGGTGTTAGCTTTATTGGGTGAGTATTGAGATCCTATAAATTAATAACAATGGGGTGTGATGGTTAAATGATATTTAGTCTACACATTGAGTAGGAATGCGATTTAATATTAATGAACTTAATTATATAGTGAATTAGAGATGTTATTATGAAGAGTCAATTTAATATTTTAACTAAAACTTATTGTAACACCCC
Source organism: Viscum album (assembly GCA_963277665.1). Lineage (NCBI taxonomy): Eukaryota > Viridiplantae > Streptophyta > Magnoliopsida > Santalales > Viscaceae > Viscum > Viscum album. Next base: position 1,890,094,988 of record OY728159.1, on the reverse strand, counting down.
AAGCTTCCACAGTACGCTTCTCTTTTAATAATAAATTAGCGTGTGTTGTAAGCAACTTCGAGTTCTAACACACACCACAACCAATCAAACTAGCCGTTTTGAATATTAATACCCACTTTTTAAAATTTTATAAATTTTATCTCTCAAAATGGACTTCATTTTTGGATTAGGAATATTGAATTTATCCTAGGGTGAAATTTTGGTACTTTTCGGATAACTTTTATTTTTTGATGAATAGTGAAAATTACTAAATTTTAATTAAAATCAACTTTTTTAATCAAAATAATTAATAGTGATAAATTATGAATTTGAGTGGTTTTAAAGTATATTTAGAATATTATTTTACCATTTAATACAATGTTAGTAATTTCACATAATTTAAAAATTAAACTGAACATAAACAAGTGTCAATCTTTTGATAGTTATTATCTCTTAAAAACACGCATTTTGTTTTAACAATGGAAATTAATTTTAAATTAATTTCTACCACTTCTGTGTTTTGAATTTGGAAAAATGGACTACATATTTGGAATTAGGATTTACAAATTGTGAAAATATGTAACTTTTATTTTTAGACATTTTGAATAATTACTTCGGTAAATATTTTATTTACCATAGTTAAAGGGTAAATCTGGTAAATAAGGTTAAAAAATAATATTATAATAATAATAAATTACACTAAAAGATGTCCTAACCTTATTTTTTGATACATGTCTGACCATGGTCATATTTGGGTCGATTTTGGGACCTCATGGATCCACTTGTAAGTGATAAGGACACTTTATATTAATTAAGTTAAAATAAATACAAAAATGACAAAAGCATATATCTTTTAGAGAAATTTTTTTTACATAGGGTTATATATGTTGTATTTTCGATATATAAATATTCACTAGAAAGATAAAAATATTTCATAAATTATTATATTTTATTTATAATTTTTTGACATTTAATAATTAATATTATTTATGACGCAATAATGATGCAGTATTTTCCTTATTAATGAAATAATAAAATAATTGGTATTATAAATGTTAAAATAAATATAATTTGAACGTTTTGATGACATACATGAATTTTATTGGTTAATATTACATTATAGGATTTATTAAATTAATTTATTTCGAATTAATAAAGTTGTTAAGACTTTAACAAAAATCAATTATTGAATAGTGTCAAAATTGACATAAATGAGTTTTTAAAACAAATATTATATTATTAATTGATATTCTATTTCTAAAAATATAAGGTTTGGCCAAAAGACTTATATAATTATAGGTGTATCATTAATGGACCACTTGGGGGTCTCTTGGATGTATATAGTATATTTATTAACTATATAATATAAAAATAAAAGTGACATGGTAAATGTCAAACTAATTAACTAAGAGTTAAAACTAAAAGATAAGGTTAATATAATGACCCAAACCTATCTAAAATCTATTTTTTGAAATTATTTCGACCCATAACCACCTCAAAATTTAAATAATCCACTTTGGATCCATTAGAAACCGAATATGACTTTATTATAAAATAATATTTCTAGCTTTTCCAAAGGTGCCCCTCACCCCTCTTATAAAAGGGAACTCCCCCTTCTCACTAATTCACACATTAAAAGACTTTTGGATCGGACAAAACCTGACCAAATACTCTCTAAACTTCACCCACTTCGATCTAGAGGCCTTATTTTGATCAGAAAGCCAACCTAAATATCCCTTTTGATCAAATCAATAGGAAAAACCCGATTAAGAGGTAATGTTTTCACCACCCTCTTTCAAGTTAATTTCTTCTTAAACTTCTTCTTTCTTTGTTATTACCATTATAAAATAATAAATCCAGTATCTTATATATATTGTGATGTTATTATAAACATGGTACAACCATATTCAGTATTCTATCTATCCTTTGAATGACATTTCACCATATGTGCGTACGTACGGCTTACCGTCTCCATGTCGTGGTGTAATTGTTATACAAAACATTATTATTTATATGGGTATAATAATGATGTACAATTCATGTAAATATTAAATATAACATGATAATTATTATATATATATATATATGATATAATATCCAATTATATATTATTTTAATATCAAAAGAGTGATATTGTCGCTCGTGCGTACGTACAGACTACCGTCTCCACGAACGCGATGAGATTCATTCCCCATCGTATGCATTCAAGTATAATTCTCATTTGATGATTAGAAATAATGTTAAAGGACTTGATATCATTCTGGATATGAATAAGATACAACCTATCCATAACAAACATGGCTTATGTAATAAAACATATAAAAGAAAAAGAGTAAGTTAACAACCGAAACGACGATAATACTAAGATATTATTAACAAAGCAATGTTAAAAGATCATATATGATATCATATTAATGTATATTATTATTGTATAATTTAATAAAAATTATTTCACCATTATACAGGAGGTTAACCTACCCTCAACCAAGGAAAAGTACAAGGTAAGGGGTTTTCATCTCACTCCTAATTCCCGTGAGATTCATGCCATATTGCCACTATTACCCTTTGTGTGGTGTATGTACTGCCCATAATTGTATTCATTGTGTAATAAAATTTAATCTATGAGTATTTACATATTCATTGTATGATAATTCTTTCATGGGGTCTATGTTTCGTAAGTTACCAAATTGGTAAGGGTTTATTTCACAATCTCTTCATTATCTGAGGTTGTTTATACGTAATTATCTACTGGGACCTATTTATCATCCACATCCATATTTCTTAAAAATGTATTTCAAAAAATTCTTACTATTTTACAGAATATGGGTTAAAGTCATTTATACCCTTGTTTTACTTTTTATAATATGTTTATAAAGGAATCTTTCCGTCGTTTTCCAAACAAGTTCCTTTTTAACCTTTTTGACAGAATTAAGGTAAGAATGCCTTTTTTTAATTTATACGGTGGGTGCGGCTATTTTTGGCCATTATAAAATCTTTGAAGCTTCCCTGAAAAGCTTATAAGATTATTTTCAAAGTAAATATTTTCTTTTATAATTATGTGACTTTTAAATGATTTCAAAAAAAGAGATATTTCTCTCAAATAGTTTTTATTTCATCTATGTCAACATCTTTTGATAAATTTTACACTTGTTTGAAGTTGATTTATTATGATACAAATATTCTATATTGTATTTAAGGTTTTGTGATATGTTTGACTATGAATGAGTTATTTTATTCCATTAATGGTTTGTGATTAATGTTTTGGCATTTCATATGCTAGTTTTAATACGAATGTTTATGTTATATTTCATCCTCTTCTTAAGACGAATGTGTTGGACTAGTATGTTCTGAGTTGGGAACCAGTAAAAGTAAGCCCTCCGGGTTGGGGTCCAGTTACAGCAAACCCTCCAGGTTGGTGTCCGGTTATTAGAGGCACTCCAGGTCAGTGTCCTAATATTAGAGGAACTCTGGGTTGGAGTCCGGTTACAGAGGCTCTCTGGGTTGGAGTCCGGTTACAGAGGCTCTCCGGGTTGGGTTTCGGTTACATGGCACGAGGCCTTGACATAGAAATTAAAGTTCATCATTATGAATTCCATCATTATAAAAGTAGTTATCGATATTGCATGTGATTATTAGACTAGTAGAATATCCATGTGAATAAGTAAATAGAATTATTTCATTTTATCTTTCCCATATTATGCTGAAGTTTTAGTTTAAAAGGCTTTTATTTTAGTTATACATTGCCTTAAATGTTTATGCTTATTTATGAAAGTTTCTTCTATATTGTTATCCTTACTGAGCATCTGAGATCACCCCTTTAAATGTTTTATTTTTTCCAGGATGTGAAGAAGTAATTTATGAATGACCTGCAAGGATAGTATGAGGGGATATGAAGACAAGTTGTTGTTGTTGTAGTTTTTACTTTATGATGTAATGTAAAATTTATGAATGTATCTTGTTATTCCAAGGCTACTAAACTAATTGATATTTCGAGACTTGATCTTTTGTGATCATACCAATATTATGTAATAATGCACCGACTCTGGGAAATTGGGGTCAGGGCGTTACAGTTGGTATCAGAGGAAGTTTAGTACAAACCTTGGAAGCTAGATTTAGATAAACTCTAATTAGAGCACATAGATCTAAGATGGACTTTGAGGATTAGTATAGAAGAAATTCCTAGAATTTTGGTATTGTAGAAATTTTGTGAGTTTTACAAGCAATACATCCCTGTCTGGATACGAGTAGGTAGAGGCAGCTCTGACACAAATGTACCTAGGGGTAAAACCCGAAAACACCGCTTTGAGCTAGACTCGAACAGGAACTGGTGCACGACAACGTGCCTTGCTGCACTCTTGGTTACGACACTCTCAGGGGATATGCTTAGGATAATTGTCATTTTATTTATAAACCATTATGAAGGATTTATGAGTATATACTTCCTCAAAGAAAACATTTTTTATTATTATGGATTATATCCATAAATATTTCAATTTATGTTAAGTGTTTTACAAGTATGGAATTATGTATTTTGATTCATAAACCGATCTAGTTTATGACATTGTTTATAAATTGCGCCTAGTGGAAGGAATGGAAAACATATCAATGCACGCACTCCATGTAGGTATTTCCCTCCTACTCAAGATAATTATAGTGGATATGGTGATGCAACTGGTACTGATCAGCTAATCACCATACTGGGACAACTGACTCAAGTTATGAATAATAACCTTACCTGTATGGAGCACCCTGATCCTCAACGTGGAGGATCAATGTTAGATCGCTTCATGAGGAAACAACCACCAACATTCATTGGGAGAACAAATCCATTAGTAGCTAAGCAGTGGATAAGTTCCCTAGATAAGATAGTTCAGGCTTGGGGAAGTAGTGAAAAGAAAAAAGTTATCATGGTAGTTTATCGCCTCACTGGAGATGCTGATCAATAGTGGTCATTGATACAAAACACAAAGGAAAATGATAAAGTATAAAATATGGAATGGAGGGAGTTAAAAGATATTTTCTTAGAAAAATATTTTCCTGGTGACCATCAAGCGGATATGGAAAGGCAATTTCTGAGTCTGATGAAAAAGGAGGATGAGAATGTCACAAAGTATGAGGCTAACTTTACAAGGTTAGAAAGGTATGCTGCAGATTATATACGTAACCCAAGAAGTAATATTGATCGTTTCCTTGATGGGTTAAAACCGTTTCTCCATCGAGCATTGGTCTCACAATCCTTCTCGTCATACGAAGATATTGTCTCATGTGCCATCAAGACAGAAAAAGAATTCTCTAACTCTTATGACTTTAAAGCAAATAAAGAGAAGAAGAGAACAGTGGAAAAAGAGACAGATAAAGGGAAAAATGGAAAGAAGTATTTTCCATTATGTGATAATTTTGGTAAGAAACACCCCGGTACTTGCCTAAAAGGAATGGGAGTTTGTTACAAATGTGGAGAAAAAGTTCACCAGACTTGTGATTGCAAGGGAAAGAAAGAAGCTATCAATGTTGAATGCTACAATTGTAGGGAAATGGGGAATTATGCAAATGAATTCCCTAAGCTCCAAGGAAACTTACCTCATAAAAGGACAAGGGAGCAAGGCCAAGCTTATGCTGTTACTAAAGATGAAGTTGAATTATTATTGTATTTGTATTTTTGGACTCAAGAACTATATTATGGTTATAAAAATAATGTGATATATATAAGGATTGAACTAAATTACTTTTTTGTTTTCATTAAGGTTTTAATATGATGAAGGTAATCATATTATTAGTATGTGACAATAAGAGAAACTTTACTTTGTTTGGGGAATCTGATGTTATAATTGATTTTTGAATTTAGAGACCTTTTAGAGAAAGTCTGGACATAGATATTTTGGATAAATATAAAGGTTGGAATGGATTAAGTTGAACTTTTGATAGTATTGTTTAAGGTTAAAACATTTCTGAATATTATTTTTGGAATACTATAATACTATAGTTTTAGAAAAAGGACAACCTGCAGGTCGGAGGATAACCCGTCGCGTCAGACAAAGCTGGAGGAATCGAACCCACAACCATAGTGTGACATGCCTTTATTACCTACCACTAGCCTACAAGAAGTCCCTAGTTATTACAAAATATTTTTACTAATCTAAATGGTATGCGTTAATATTTTGGAACCTTGTATGATTAGGATAAATATAATATTTTTGAGTTCTATTATCTTTTTGAGTGAAAGATGAGTTTGTGGTAGAAATTAATTGAGGGTTGAAACCCTACTTGTCAAGTATATATATATATACCTATCTCTTATTCTATGAATAAATTAATTTTTAAGCCTTAGTAAAGGGATATTAAAACAAAAAATGTGTTATCCTAATACCTTATGTTTTGTAGAATTGATGATATTTCAAATCACCATAGATTGAAGTCTTTGAGGCCCTCAATTTTACACTTGTTTGTGATTGATGACCTCAATCACCCCTACAAATATTTATGTTTTTCATCCAATTATGTGTCTCTAATTTCCACCAATGTTCTCCTAATCGAGATCATAATTTGGTGGTGACTTTTTCATTTCCCTTTCCCTCTTATTAAGGATAAATTTTATTAACCTTATTTCCAATGTTAGTTTTCCTAAAAGGTATTTTCTATTTTCAACCTTTTATTTTCGAAGAACAATTTTAAATTTTGAAGACGCAATTTATTGAAGGAGGGGAGAATGTAACACCTCAATATTCCACGGTACGCTTCTCTTTGAATAATACAGTAGCGTGTGTTGTACGCAACTTCCAGTTCTAACACACACCACAACCAATCAAACTAGCCGTTATGAATAGTAGTACCCACTTTTTGAAATTTTATAAATTTTATCTCTCAAAATGGACTTCATTTTTGGATTTGGAATATCGAATTTATCCTAGGGTTAAATTTTGGTACTTTTCGGATAACTTTTATTTTTTGATGAATAGTGAAAATTACTAAATTTTAATTAAAAGCAACTTTTTTAATCAAAATAATTAATAATGATAAATTATGAATTGGAGTGGTTTTTAAGTATATTTAGAATATATTTTTACCATTTAATACTATGTTGGTCATTGGACATAATTTCATAATTAAACCGGATATAAAAAAGTGTCAATATTTTGATAGTTATTATCTCTTAAAAACACGTTTTTTGTTTTAACAACGGGAATTAATTTTAAATTAATTTCTGCCACTTCTTTATTTTGAATTTGGAAAAATTGATTCCATATTTGGAATCAAGATATCCAAATTGTGTAAATAGGTAACTTTTATTTTTAGACATTTTGAATAATTACTTCAGTAAATATTTATTTCCATGGTTAAAGGGTAAATCTGGTAAATAAGAGTAAAAAATAATATTATAATAATAATAAATTAACCTAAAACGTGTCCTAACCTTATTGGTTGATACATGTCCGACTATGGGCATCTTTTGGTCGATTTTGGGACCCCATGGATCCACTTGTAAGTGATAAGGACGCTTTATATTAATTCAGTTAAAATAAATACAAAAATGACATAAGCATATATCTTTTAGAAAAAACAATTTTTACATAGGGTTATATATGTTGGATTTTCGACTATAAATATTCATTAGAAAGATAAAACTATTTCATACATAATTTTATTTTATTTATAATTTTTAGACATTTAATAATTAATATTATTTATGACACAATAATGACGTTGTATTTTCCTTATTAATGAAAGAATCAAATAATTGGAATTATAAATGTTAAAATAAATATAATTTGAAAGTTTTCATGACTTACATGAATTTTATTGGTAAATATGACATTATAGGATTTCTTAAATGAATTTTTTTCGAATTAATAAAGTTGTTAAGACTTTAAAAAAAATAAATTATTGAATAGTGTCAAAATTGACATAAATTAGTTTTTAAAACAAATATTATATTATTAATTGATATTCTATTCCTAAAAATATAAGGTTCAGCCAAAACACTTATATCATGATAGTTGTATCATTAATGGACCACTTGTGGGTATCTTGTATATATATAGTATGTTTATTAACTATATAATATAAAAATATAATGTGACATGGTAATTGTCAAACTAATTAACTAAGAGTTAAAACTAAAAGATAAGGTTAATATAATGACCCAAAACTATATAAAATCTATTGGTTGAAAGTATTTAGACCCATAAACACCTTATAATTTTAATAATACACTTTTTAGCCATTATAAACTGAATATGAATTTATTATAAAATAATATTTCAAGCTTTTCCAAAGGTGCCCCTCACCCCTCTTATAAAAGGGCACTCCCCATTCTCACTAATTCACACATTCAAAGCCTTTTGGATAGGCTAAAACCTTCCCAAATACTCTCTAAACTTCCCTCACTTCGAACTAGAGGACTTATTTTGATCATAAAGCCAACCTAAGGATCCCTTTTGATCAAATCAAAAGGAAGAACCCGATTAAGAGGTAATGTTTTCAGCACCCTCTTCCAAGTTCCTTTCTTCTTCCACTTCTTCTTTATTTTTTATTCCCATAATAAAATAATAACTCCAGTATCTTATATATACTATGATTTTATTATAAACATGGTACAACCATATTCAGTATTCTATCCATCCTTTGAATGACATGTCACCATACGTGCGTACGTACGGCTTACCGTCTCCACGTCGTGGTGTAATTGTTATTCAAAACATTATTATTTAGATGGGTATAATAATGATTTATAATTCATGTAAATAATAAATATAACATGATAATGATTTTATATATATGATATACTATCCAATTACATAATATTTTAATATCAAAAGAGTGATATTGTTGCTCGTGCATACGTACGGACTACCGTCTCCACGAATGCGATGAGATTTATTCCCCATCATATACATTCAAGTATAATTGTCATTTGATGATTAAAAATAATTTTAAAGGACTTGATATCATTATGGATATGAATAATATACAACCTATCCATAAAAAACATGGATTATGTAACAAAACATATAAAAGAAAATGAGTAAGTTAACACCCGAAACAACGATAATACTAAGATATTATTAACAAAGAAACGTTAAAAAATAATATATGATATCATATTAATGTATATGATTCTTGTATAATTTAATAAAAATTATTTCACCATTATAAATGAGGTTAACCTACCCTCAACCAAGGAAAAGTACAAGGTAAGGGGTTTTCATCTCACTCCTTATTCTCATGAGATTTATGCCATATTGCCACTATTACCTTTTGTGTGGTGTATGTACTGCCCATAATTTTATTCATTATGTAATACACTTTAATTTATGAGTATTTAAATATTAATTGTATGATACTTCTTTAATGGGGAGTATTTTTCGTAAGTTACCAAATTGGTAAGGGTTTATTTCACAATCTCTTTATTATCCAAGGTTGTTTATACGTAATTATCTAACAGGACCTATTTATCATTCACATCCATGTTTCTTAAAAATTTATTTCAAAACATTCTTAATATTTTACAGAATATGGGTTAAAGTAATTTATACCCTTATTTGACTTTTTATAAGAAGTTTATAAAGTAATCTTGTCGTCGCTTTCCAAACAAGGTCCTTTTTAACCTTTTCGACAGAATTAAGGTAAGAATGCATTTTTTTAACTTATACGATGGGTGCGGCTATTTTCTGCCGTTATAAAATATTTTAAGCTTCCCTTACATTTTTATAAGAATATTTTCAAAGTAAATGTTTTATTTTATAATTATGTGAATTTTAAATGATTTCAAAAAAAGAGATATTTCTCTCAAATAGTTTTGATTTCATCTATGTCAACATCCTTTTATAAATTTTACACTTGTTTGAAGTTGATTTATTATGATACAAATCATCCATATTGTATTTAATGTTTTGTGATATGTTTGACTATGGATGAGTTATTTTATTCCATTAATGGTTTATGATTAATGTTTTGGCATTTCGTATGCTAGTTTTAATACGAATGTTTATGTTATATTTCATCATCTTCTTAAGATGAATGTGTTGGACTAGTATGTTCCGGGTTGGAGACAGGTAAAAGTAAGCCCTCCGGGTTGGGGTCCGATTATAGAAAACCCTCCGGGTTGGTGTTCGGTTATTAGAGGCACTCTGGGTTGGTGTCCAGTTATTAGAGGCACTCCGGGTTGGAGTCCAGTTACAGAGGCTCTTCGGGTTAGAGTCCGGTTGCAGAGGCTCTTTGGGTTGGGTTCCGGTTATAGTTATCCCTTAGGTCTTGGCACGAGGCCTTGACACAGAAATTGAAGTTCAGAATTATGCATTCCATCATTATGAAAGTGGTTATTGATATTGCATGTGATTATTCTACTAGTAGAATATCCATGTGAATAAGTAAATGAAATTATTTCATTTTATCTTTTCCATATTATACTGAAGTTCTAGTTTAGAAGGCTTTTGTTTTAGTTATACATTTCCTTAAATATTTATGCTTATTTATGAAAGTTTCTGCTATATTTTTATCCTTACTGAGCATCTGATCTCACCCCTTTCAATGTTTTATTTTTCCCAGGATGTGAAGAAGTAATTTATGAATGCCCTGTAGGGATAGAATGAGGGGATATGAAGACAAGATGTTGTTATAGTAGTTTTCACTTTATGATGTAATGTAAACATTATGAATGTATCTAGTTATTCCAATGCTACTAAACTAATCGGTCTTTCGAGACTTGATCTTTTGTGATGATGCCAATATTATGTAATAATGCACCGACTCTGGGAAACTGGGGTCAGGGTGTTACCCTTATTTTTTATATCTTATTTTCATATTATTTTTATTTTCACAGCACACAAACCGAACCCATTTATCATGATTTATTAAAACATAAAATACCAAAAATAAATAATTAATTGAAGTATAATAGTGAATGCATTCAAGGTTACATAGAGACAAACTTGGTCAGATACTAGACAATATTCCAAGAGTTTAATAAATTCTACTTTAAGAGTTCCATCACAAACCTGTGCCAATTTTTTACCATTTTCAACGATCCAAACTAATCATCATAATATTATTTTCATTGTAAATAACTTCCTTTATTTTAGTTGAAATTAAAAAATCTATCACCCACTCTCTTTAATGAAATTGTTGCATTAATTTCTAGAAATATGAGTGACATTTGAAGATACAACCATAGGGAGGATTTTTTTAGTGAAATCATTGATGATATCATAGAGGATGTAAAAAAAAATTACCATAAATATTTATAAAATGAACCCATCAAGATATATAGTTATTTTTTATAATTTTAAATTCATCTGGAAAAGAACCAAAAAGAGAAATTTATTTTCCCACCCTTTGTTTTTCAATAACTAACTGTGGTTGATGAAGAACTCAAAGACAATCTATTTACAAACCTATCCAATCATATTATATAATAATTTCAAGGAGAAAAAAAGATTTTATATGAACCATTGAAGGTATTTGACCATTATATAGACTCTTTTTTATTTTATTTCCCATTAATTGAATTTATTTTTACCTATTTTGGTGTTGATATTTTAGAGTTGTATGAGCTATTCTAAGCCTTAGATTATGATAAAGTTACCACCATCGAGGATAATGTGGTGATTTAGTCAGAAAAAGAGGATATATCATGGATTTTAATGAAGAAACAAACTTCTCATCAATAATAAGAACAAAAACTAGAGGATGATATGACAAATACGCAACCCTCCTATCTTTTCCCTCTCCCATCACAATTATTTTTCTTTCTCATTCTAGGGGATGAGACACTTATACATTATTTTGGGGTTCTCTACTATCTATTTCCACTTATAGACATTTAGAATATGTATAATTATGGTGGTTCACATCACATAATTTTCATCCATATTTATATTATAGATTACAAAAAACTACTTAATTATAGATAATGTAGATACAACACCACTTGGGGTATGGATAGAGTCTTCATTTCCATTATCTTTAATGTTGTTTTTATTTTAAATAATTTTTTCTCAATTTTTTTTTCTTTTTATGATTTTTTGGAGCATGGATGGATGTTGTCTTCTTCCCATATAACTATATGTGATTGTATTAATTCATTCTACAATTTTTTTCACTATCTATCTTGTTATCTATATATCATGCACACATAAATTTCTGAGTTTTATTGGTGATAGTGTGAAAAATAAGTGTAGTGAAAATTATGCATGTTTTTAACATTTTTTGTTTCTATTTTTTTATTTTATTGTTTTTAGGAAAAAATCGAGCTTAAATGAATAAAGATGATCAATTTTCACACTTAAGTCAATTTTGATAAATATTTCTTGAATTTTAGTAAAATGAATAAAAATGAATAAGGATATGAAGTCTTTTTTAGATTTTGGATTTTTCAAAAAATTGTTAATAATTTAATATATTTTCAAAACCATGTGTCATTATGAAATATCCAAAATTATTTTTCAATGACTCATGAGGTTATATAAATAAATATTTCTATATTTTCCTTTATACCTTCTATTCTTCAGTGGACTTATATTTTTCTTTCCATATAGAACTTGGTTTTTTCTTTATCAAATCTTTTTAGAATTAAAAAATATGCTAGAAAGAATGATATTATTTTTTGGAAACTAACCATTTTGTTTATCTATGATACATACCCATATATTTTCCATTTTAATCCCATAATAACCATGATATCCCTTATAAGTCAGCCATGTTAAAATCTTATTTTATCACCTATCTTCAATCTTTATTATATTGTATGATTATATTTAAAAATGAGTCTAGGGGAATTAGGTTACAATATATGTTATATTGGGGACGATTAGAATTTTATGAGAACACGGGATGGTGTTATATTTTAAGTGAAGTACCACATGTCATGTAATCCATTATTATTCATTTATTCCCTCTTAAAAAAATTAAAAAGTTGAAAAAAGAAAAAAATGGATAATAGGAATTAAATCCATTTTCATATAAATTTATATGACTCATGAAAATCACTAAAATTAAAAGTTTATGATCCATAATTTAATCAATTTTTTCACTTATCTTACCATTCTCTAAAAAAAAGAGAAAATAAAAAATAATGTATATAAAATAGAAAAATTAAAAAAATAATAAGTGGAACAATATTTTATTGAGAATAATATATTTTAACTGGTGGCCTATTTTTTATAATTTTAATTGAGTTTGGTGAATCATTTGAGGTGGTATTTGAGTGAGTAAATTTTTTTACTTTTTTAATTATTTGTCATGAAATATATTTTAATAGAAAAACCCTCATATCCATGGCCCCATTTTTTTCTCATTGGACCCACCAACCATAAGACACAATGAAAACATTGGAAATAATCATGATTGTAACATGATTCAATGTATATTTTTTGGTGAGGTAAGGATATAATCAAGCCTATCATATAAATTTAATGATATTTAGATGAGAAATTTTTTGAATATAATGCACAGTTGATATTTGAGTAATATATTTCATTTTGAGGATGGTTTTAAAATTTTTCATGGGTGAATAAATAAAATTGAAGAAACTTAAATGTGGGAGAAGAAAAATAAAAGTAAAATTAAATTCATAAATGACCCATGATGAATTTAATTTTGAAAGGATTATAAGAAAATTATACTACTTTTAATTCTTCTGTGAACATGGGTTTAGATTTATTTCTGTTCATTGGGTATCAAAAGATAGTTTTCGTGGAGGGATAAAAAAATATTTTTATATAGTTTTCATTATAGTTAATTTATATTATCTAAACCATTTTTATAATATATTATAAATAATCACATTTTCATAATTTTATAATAATTTTAAAGTTAAATTGAATTTGGGCTTAAAATTTAATTTTAATGGTTTAATCATTTTTATTTTCTTTAGAATATACATGAAAACTCTTAATATGAGGTTTTTGTGTGAACAATAGTGTGGACATAAAAAAATATACTTGGCCTTGAAAAGAAGGGATAAAACCTTGACCAGTCAATTTGGGCCCATAAACACCTTTGAATGAAAATATATCATAGGGATAAAGACAAATTGAAAGAGCGCTGTCGTGGGCGCCCTCAAATGATTAGTGTGATTTGGGGTACTTAAGTGCAGCAGAGTGGCTGACCAAGGTCGTCTCTCAAAGGAGGAAGTGAATTTAACAACTTATTAGAGGTATTCTAAAAAAATAAAATAAAATAGAATAGAATAAAAACACTACTTTAAAGGATTGGGGTTTGTTGTAGTTTATGAATCTAGAAGAAGTTTTCTGGAAGAAGATTGTATAATTTTTTGTTTTGTTTTTAGCTTTGAAATGAATTTCAATTTAAATGACACAACAAGAAGATGTTTTTTTAGAAATCTATTTAAAAAGCATAATCGATCTAACTCTACCTCTTCACTTTATTATTAATCATTATCATTTAAATTAACATTCACTTAAATCCCGAACCCTACGAGAATTAACTTTACCACAAAGATGATGTGAATTTAAACCTAGGCTAACTTTGGAACGTGCAATCGCAGCACCCTGCTTTGATTGATGTTCTAAGATTAGCTTATGATCAGTGGTAAATTAAGGCACATATCCATTCTGGAAATGAGGATGAATTGTGTTTAGGGATTATATTTTAACTCTACAAATTTATCCCATGTGGTCTTGTATTACCGATTAAGATCGCGCTCTCAGAATTTACACAAAATCCCGACCTCGCGTGTTTTTGCGTTAATTGTTCAATTTCTTGCTTAGTTTATTACAATTTAAAAACACAATTCATGGATCATATTAAGTGAATTACAGTATCTCATTGATTCAAAATAATTAAATGAAGAGGGTAGAAGATAGATCGATTACTAAAAGACTACTCTTCCATGGGTGGCGTAATCATCGTAGAAGCGTTTTGCATGTGCAAAGGTTTAAAATGGGTATAACCCAATAACGCTTCTACTCAAGAATTCCAGCCCAATTAGGAAGGTTAAGAGAAGAAGAAATTTAAACAAAACAGAAGAAAAGAGAAGAAATATAAGAAGAGCAATGAAGTTTATTACACAAATGAAAACATTACAAAATGAAGAAGAGAAGGAGGCTTCGATGAGGGGATCCTTGCTTCAAGAGCTACCCCTCTTACAATGGTTGGAGAATTTGGGTGAAACAAATTCTCCTCTGCCTCCAATCTCCCAATGCACGTCCCAAACCCTCCAAATGAGAAAAACTCCAATTTATAGAGGGGAGGGGAGGAGAGGTTACAAGTGGTTTCAAGTGTGAATGTGGAAATTCGGCCAAATATTTTATGCCAATTTTCACCGCCCATTTGACCACTAAAACGCGTGAATTGGCCGGCCTTCCAGAAGGATGATTTGTGCCAAATCATGTCCCCGAGTGTTCATCAAAATTTGGGCTCAATCCAAGCCCGTATGTAGAATATATGTCCCAAATACAGAACCTTCTCCATTCTGGCGAGCCCAGCCCAACTTTGACTTCATGGCCCAATTTCAACAACCAAATGAACTCTTTAGCTTTAGTGTCCTGAATAAAAGTTGTAGATAATTAAGTTAGGAACACTGTTACAAATATTAAAATTCAAATAATAAATATAAAAATATTTATCTTCGAAATACTACAGTGCACTATTAAGGGTAAAACTGGAATTTTCACCAAATTTTCAAATGAATGATCAAATCCCAAATATTTTATAAATAAACATGTTTAACACAATGTGAGGAAATTATATCATTTATTATCAATAAAATATTCAATAAAATAGTATTTTATCAACTCCCCCACACTTACCCTTTTGCACACCTGGGCAAAACCTCATATCAAGTAAACATCAATATCAAATCAAAACCAATTTTAAAACACATATCTTTAAGATCAATCAATTTCACACCAAGAATAAAAAAGATATCATGCCTCATAAAAAACCTTATTTCAAGTTCTCCATTTATATCATTCAATATATTTCCACTTCATTTATCCACCCATGCACAAAACACTTACCTCGCTTGAATTTTCTCTCATCACTCAAATATCAATTTTTTTTTGCAATGTCTTTATCATCAAAACTCATACAAGGGTCACCATAGGCTTGATAGATTCCTACATCGCTACCCGATGTGAGTCAAGGACATATGTTTATCATGAGGACTTTTCAGGGTTGTTCTGTGGCTTTCGGTTGGTAGGATTAAGATGCGAAAAACTCTGAGGCTGAATGAGGAGGGCTTGACTCTTTTGAAGCAAAATTGCATTAATCTAATTTTCACTTAAATATGGTCTTCTCTTCAATCCCCATAGTATCAATTCAGATCCATCATCATGAAAAGTCATGAAAGGTTTACACCATTCATCATTTCAGCATAAAAAATGTCAATCTTCTCAAACATGATTTTCTTGAAAGCTCCAGATGGGCACAACTTTCCACCTCAATTAGAAGCTCCAGAAAAGGCACAGCTTCACTTGTCATGAAAGCTCCAGAAAAGGCACAACTTTCAATATAATGACTTTCTTTAGCAGCAAACACATCTCTTCAGAATTTAATTTTCCACCCAAAGTATCACAGAATGTGGTGGCAAAACCCAAGACAACTTCCCCCACACTTAAGCTCAACTAGATTATGCAATTTCACTTCAAGAGTTGGTTGGATAGGGAAAATTGGCTTGTAATGTGGCTTAACCTAACAGGTTGTGCATGGATTCTAAGGGCTACAAGGATTAAATATTCACGGTAGGCCATTATAACAAAGGATTCTTTGAAATAGGGGTTTTAATACCAAACAAATGCCTCAATCATTTAAACATATGTACCTCAAACCCTCAAGTTTTGACAGGAATAGATCAAATTCTGGTTAAATCAAGTATGGTTTGGTTCTCTCAAGAAGTGAGGTGAATGTAAAGAATATGAAAATAATGGTTCAGAAGCCTCACAGGAAAGTGATTTCAAATTTAAAGACAGTGAGATGTGGCATGGGATTCAAAATTCGGTGTACTTTCCATGAAATTACTAAATATTTGAACTTGAAACAAAGTCATTTCAGCATTCATTTAAGCTTAGTTTCAAGGGGTAAATTGTTTCACTTATTGATATGGATTTAAAAATGGTGATGAGAATCATTTCAGCTCAAAAGTTTAAAAAAACACATAAAATTGTAAAATAAACACACAAAATTTGAAAAACACACAATTTTGTTTGGTTTTTTTTAAACAGGAAAACAATTGAAATTACTAAACTAAAAGGTTCCCTCCCCCACACTTAAAATATTGCATTGTCCTCAATGTGAACCCATGAGATGATATATGCACATGAAATTCAGAATTTTTAAATAGGACAAATAATATAAAAGTGAAAGGGTTAGTAACAGCCTGATGTGATCAAGTGATGATGGGGTCATGCAGTGTGATAAAATCCACTGCATCAGTAGGATGTCCCTCAATGTATCTCTTCAAACATTGCCCATTGACTGTAAAGCTCCTTCCAGTGTCCTCTTGTGTGATCTCCACTGCACCATAAGAAAAAACATTAGACACGATATAAGGACCTAACCATCTGGAACACAACTTACCAGGCATCAACTTCAGTCGTGAACTATAGAGAAGGACTTTCTCTCCAACATGAAACTCCCTTTTTTGGATCATTTTGTCATGAACTGCTTTTGATCTTTCCTTGTAGAGCCTTGAGTTCTCATATGATGACAGGCGAATCTCCTCAATCTCTTCAATTTGCAACTTCCTTTGAATTCCAGCTTGGGCCAAATCCATGTTGCATTTCTTTATAGCCCAATATTCCCGATGCTCGACTTCCACGGGGAGATGACACGCTTTCCCAAAAACTATCCGAAATGGGGACATACCAATGGGGGTCTTGTATGCTATCCTATAAGCCCACAATGCATCATCCAAGCGCTTGCTCCAATCCTTCCTATTTGGCTGCACGGTTTTCTCCAAGATTTGTTTCAACTCACGATTTGAAACCTTAGCCTGGCCATTTGTTTGGGGGTGGTATGGTGTTGATGTTTTGTGTGTCACCCCATACTTTCGAAGGAGGGAAGCAAAATTCCTATTGCAAAAGTGTGTCCCTTGGTCACTGATGATGGCCTTTGGTACTCCAAACCTGCAAAAAATCTGTGCTTTGACAAAGTCCACAACAACATGAGAATCGTCAGTCCTGGTGGCCTTGGCCTCCACCCATTTACTCACATAATCAACAGCAACCAAAATATACAAAAATCCAAATGAACTAGGAAAAGGACCCATAAAGTCGATGCCCCATACATCAAAAATCTCACAAAATAGTATGGGTTGTTGGGGCATCTCATGTCTCCTAGAAATGTTCCCAGTGTGTTGGCAACGAGAGCATGACTTACAAAACAAATGGGCATCATGGAACAAGCTAGGCCAATATAATCCAGAGTCTAAAACCTTCCTAGCTGTCCGTTGGGGTCCAAAGTGTCCACCACATGCAAGTGTATGACAAAATTGCAAAACAGACTCAAACTCATGATCAGGAATACACCTCCTAATGACTTGGTCACTACACATGCGCCAGAGGTACGGATCATCCCACACATAATACCTAGACTCACTTTTTAATTTTTGGACTTGATTCTTCTTCAAATTTACTGGTATTTCAGAGCCAACAATGTAATTAACTAAATCAGCATACCAAGGATTCTTACCTGAGATGGTATAGAGATGCTCATCGGGGAAAGTGTCCCGAAGTGGTACCTGGTCCAAGGTGTCACCCTCTAGTGTGTGAGAAAGCCTACTCATGTGGTCTGCCACCAAATTCTCTGACCCCTTCTTGTCCTTTATCTCAATGTCAAACTCTTGAAGAAGGAGCATCCAACGGATAAGTCACGGCTTTGCATCTGGCTTCTTTAGGAGGTACCTCAAAGCTGCATGGTCAGAAAAAACAACTACTTTAGAGCCCAATAAATATGAACGGAATTTATCTAAAGCAAATATGACAGCAAGAAACTCCTTTTCTGTGGTAGTGTAGTTTGATTGGGCTGAATCTAGCGTCCTCGATGCATAGGCGATCAGATGTGAACGCCCCTCCACCCTCTGAGATAAGACAGCTCCAACCGCGAAGTTGGAGGCATCACACATAAGCTCAAATGGAAGGTCCCACCGTGGGGGCTGTATGATTGGTGGAGTGGTCAGACACTTCTTCAACTCATCAAATGATACCCTGCATGAATCATCAAAATTGAAGTCAATATCTTTTTGAAGCAATCGAGATAAGGGTAGAGCGATCTTTCTAAAATCTCTGATGAAGCGTCGATAAAATCCAGCATGCCCAAGGAATGATCGAACATCACGCACACATGTAGGATATGGGAGGGATGAAATAATGTCTACCTTAGATTTATCAACTTCAATTCCATGTTGTGAGACTATATGACCTAAGACAATTCCCTTTTCGACCATGAAATGACATTTTTCAAAATTTAAGACCAGATTCTTCTCAATACAATGATGCAACACATCACCCAAACTAGAGAGACATTCATCAAATGAGGACCCATAAACTGTAAAATCATCCATAAATATCTCCATGCAGGTCTCAATGAAATCTGAGAAAATACTCACCATGCATCTCTGGAAGGTACCTGGGGCGTTGCAAAGTCCAAATGGCATCCTCCGGTAAGCAAAGGTACCGAATGGGCAGGTGAATGTTGTCTTCTCCTGGTCCTCTGCTGCAATGGGAACCTGAAAATAGCCAGAAAATCCATCCAAGAAACAATAGTGTGTCTTCCCAGCTAGTCTCTCAAGCATCTGGTCAATGCATGGAAGTGGGAAATGGTCCTTACGAGTGGATTGATTTAGTTTCCTATAATCGATACACACTCGCCAACTGTTTTGTACTCTCACAGGAACTAGCTCATCATTTTAATTTTTTATAACAGTGAAACCAGTTTTCTTTGGTACAACCTGAACAGGGCTAACCCATTGTGAGTCAGAAATAGGGTAAATGATACCCACCTCAAGTAATTTTTCAACTTCTTTCTTAACAACTTCTAGGAGGGTGGGATTAAGTCTCCTTTGTGGCTGTCTCACCGGTTTAGCCCCATCCTCCAAGAGAATCCTATGCATGCAAATGGAGGGGCTAATACCTGATATGTCTTCCAATGTCCAACCAATTTCCCTAATGTTATCTCTCAAAAGATTCAAAAGTTTTTCTTCATGTTCAAAAGAGAGATTGTTAGCAATTATGACAGGTAATCTATCACCACTGAGCAAGTATGCATATTTGAGATTTGGGGGCAATGGCTTGAGTTCCAATGTAGGTGGGTGATGTATGGATGGAGAAATTGATGCAATAGACATATCTGCACAATGAACATCAGTATCAGAATAAAAATCATCACAATCAGAGAATAAAGCACCAAATCCATCAGCATACTCAATAGCCATGTCATAATCAGAGTTCACATGATCAAAATCAGAATATGATTCCATTTAAAAATCAAATCTTAGAGAGTCTTGTTCCTTAAAAATGGGTGTAGAAGTATTCTTATACATCAAACTAGAACCAATACTCATAATCTCCCTAAGCATAGGACAATCAAATTCTATGGAGTTTTTATTTGGTGGTTCAAAATGGGAGATAACAAAAGCAGAATGGTCCTCTGAGGGGTACTTCATGGAATCCATAACATTAAATATCACAACTTCATCCCCAAATTCCATGGAAAGTGTACCCTCATTGACATTTATGATAGTTTTTGCTGTTTTGAGGAAGGGTCTACCTAAGATAATGGGGGCATGAGAACTTACCTGATCATCCTCCATGTTAAGAACATAGAAATCCGCTGGAAAGATCATGTCTCTTACCCGGACAAGTACATCCTCAAGGACTCCTGCTGGATATGCCGTAGCTCTATTCTCCAATTGCACCACTACTCTTGTTGGCTTCAACTCACCAACCTGCAAGGAAGAGAATACAGAGTGAGGCATCACATTTATGGAAGCTCCCAAATCACAAAGAGCATCAGAGAAGTGCAACTCCCCTATGGTACATGGGATGGTGAATGTCCCAGGATCCTTACACTTTGTTGGCATTGCTAGAGTTGGTGTAATGAGTGCCGACACATTCCTTCCAAGGTTTATCCTCTCATTTCCCTTGAGCCCTCTTCGATTGGTACAAAGTTCTTTTAAGAATTTCGCATACCTTGGAATTTGCTTAATGGCTTCAAGTAGAGGAATGTTGATCTCCACACGCTTGAATGTGTCCAAAAACTCCTTTTCAATTGCTTCTTCAGCCATCTTCTTGGTTTGAACAACCCCGTTTGGAAAAGGAAGGGGTTTAGGAGGAACATCATCAATCTTTTTCTTACCTTTATCTTTCTCCTTGGATTGCTCATCAGTTGGTATGGAATGCGGCTTCTATGAAGTTGAGGTGAATCCCGGTGGAATGGTAGGTGCAGATGTATCGTTCATTTGCTTCCCACTTCTCAATGTGATGGCACTAACATTCCCCTTTGGATTTGGAGTGGGTTGGGAAGGTAGATTTCCAGAATTCTTACTCACAAGTTCATGGAGGGCGGTGGCAATCTGACTCATTTGAGTCTTCAACTCTCTCAGCTCCGAACCCTGACTCTTCAACTCATTCTGTTGATTAAGAACAATTTGTTTCAAAAGATCATCAGTTTTAGAGTCTACCTTGTGTTGGATATTCCCTTGTTGCTGACTCATTGATGTTTGAGCTTCGAATCTCCTTTGGGGTTGTTGGAAACCCTATTGGTAAGGTGGAGGCTGGTGGAAGTTTGGTTGAAAAGGGGGCCTTTGTTGTTGTCCAGATCCATACCTCATGTCCGCTAGATCTTTCCACCCTTGGTTGTATGTTGGATCAAACTTCTTTTGGAGATATGGTTGTTGTTGTTGCTGCTGAAATGGTCTCCCAGGGAACACTACTGCACAATCTTCTGTTTCTTGGAGTTGTGGGCAACAGTCAGTTGGGTGGCTTGTCTCAGTGCAAATACCACAAGGCCTTGAAGAAGGGGGTTGGGATGTCTTTTGAGCCAATGCAATCTGCCTCACCATAGTTGTCAATTCTTTTAACTTAGTGTCAATCAAATGACTTTCAAGAGAAGAAGGACTTACTTGATGTACTCCTCGAACATGTGGTGTACCTCTATCACCGAATTGTTGGGAGTTTTGGGCCATTTTGTCGATCAATGCTCGTGCAGCTACTGGTGTCTTGTCCACCAATGCTCCTCCAGCCGCAGCATCTACCATGCTCCTCTCCATGGGTGTGAGTCCTTCTTAGAAGTATTGGATGAGGAGTTGCTCACTGATTTGGTGATGTGGGCAGCTTGCACACAACTTCTTGAATCTCTCCCAGTACTCATACATTGACTCCCCTTGGGCTTGCTTGATCCCTGATATCTCCTTTCGAATGGATGTAGTCCTTGATGCTGGAAAAAATCTCTGCAAGAAAAGACGTTTCAAATCATTCCAACAAGTTACATCTTCGGGTTGTAAATAATACATCCAATCTTTCACAGCTCCATCAAGTGAGAATGGGAATGCTCTTAGTTTGATTTGATCTTCAGAGACATTTCTAGGTTTTAGGGTTGAGCAAACCACATTAAATTCTTTCAAATGTTTATTGGGATCCTCACCAGAGAGGCCATGAAACTTTGGAAGTAAGTGAATTAATCCAGATTTCAGTTCGAAGTCCGATTCGAGATTTGGGTATGCAATACAATTTGGTTGATAGTTAATATCAGGTGTAGCCAATTCTCAAATGGTTCTATTAAGTTCATTTCCATTGTTTTCAGCCATTGGTTCTTGTTTTATGGTTGAATTTGAATTGCTTCCAATTTCAATGTTCTGATATTGGAGTAATTCTCCAACTGGTTGAATGTTGAAACTTCCCGTAGATTGAGAATGTCTGATTCGTGCCCTAAGGCTACGTTCAATCTCAGGGTCAAGATCTAAGAGATCTTCGGGATTAGTTCGTGTCATCAATCAATGAAAGATGAAAAGAAGGAATGTGGACCATAGTAAAATAAAAATTTGAAGTTTGAGTTGATGGTCCAAAAAGAAGTAGAAAGAGATAAAAGAAGAAGAAGAGAAAAAAAAAATCAGATTGGGTAAAGACGGAAGAAAGAAGAGAGGAAGAGAATTAAAATGTAAAATAAAATAAATACCTCTAATTGGTTGAAATAATTACTTGCCTCCCCGGCAACGACGCCAATTTGAAAGAGCGCTGTCGTGGGCGCCCTCAAATTATTAGTGTGATTTGGGGTACTTAAGTGCAGCAGAGTGGCTGACCAAGGTCGTCTCTCAAAGGAGGAAGTGAATTTAACAACTTATTAGAGGTATTCTAAAAAAATAAAATAAAATAGAATAGAATAAAAACACTACTTTAAAGGATTGTGGTTTGTTGTAGTTTATGAATCTAGAAGAAGTTTGCTGGAAGAAGATTGTATAATTTTTTTTTGTTTTTAGTTTTGAAATGAATTTCAATTTAAATGACACAAGAAGAAGATGTTTTTTTAGAAATCTATTTAAAAAGCGTAATCGATCTAACTCTACCTCTTCACTTTATTATTAATCATTATCATTTAAATTAACATTCACTTAATTATGATCCCTTAATTTGTTAAATCCCGAACCCTACGAGAATTAACTTTACCACAAAGATGATGTGAATTTAAACCTAGGCTAACTTTGGAACGTGCAATCGCAGCACCCTGCTTTGATTGATGTTCTAAGATTAGATTATGATCAGTGGTAAATTAAGGCACATATCCATTCTGGAAATGAGGATGAATTGTGTTTAGGGATTATATTTTAACTCTACAAATTTATCCCGTGTGGTCTTGTATTACCGATTAAGATCGCGCTCTCACAATTTACACAAAATCCCGACCTCGCGTGTTTTTGTGTTAATTGTTCAATTGCTTGCTTAGTTTATTACAATTTAAAAACACAATTCATGGATCATATTAATTGAATTACAGTATCTCATTGATTCAAAATAATTAAATGAAGAGGGTAGAAGATAGATCGATTACTAAAAGACTACTCTTCCATGGGTGGCGTAATCATCGTAGAAGCGTTTTGCATGTGCAAAGGTTTAAAATGGGTATAACCCAATAAAGCTTCTACTCAAGAATTCCAGCACAATTAGGAAGATTAAGAGAAGAAGAAATTTAAACAAAACAGAAGAAAAGAGAAGAAATATAAGAAGAGCAATGAAGTTTATTACACAAATGAAAACATTACAAAATGAAGAAGAGAAGGAGGCTTCGATGAGGGGATCCTTGCTTCAAGAGCTACCCCTCTTACAATGGTTGGAGAATTTGGGTGAAACAAATTCTCCTCTGCCTCCAATCTCCCAATGCACTTCCCAACCCCTCCAAATGAGAAAAACTCCAATTTATAGAGGGGAGGGGAGGAGAGGTTACAAGTGGTTTCAAGTGTGAATGTGGAAATTCGGCCAAATATTTTATACCAACTCGCACCGCCCATTTGACCACCAAAACGCGTGAATTGGCCGGCCTTCCAGAAGGATGATTTGTGTCACATCATGTCCCCGAGCTTGCATCAAAATTTGGACTCAATCCAAGACCGTATGTAGAATATATGGCCCATATACAGAACCTTCTCCATTCTGGCGAGCCCAGCCCAACTTTGACTTCATGGCCCAATTTAAACAACCAAATGAACTCTTTAGCTTTAGTGTCCTGAATAAAAGTTGTAGATATTTAAGTTAGGAACACTGTTACAAAAGTTCAAATTCAAATAATAAATATAAAAATATTTATCTTCGAAATACTACAGTGCACTATTAAGGGTAAAACTGGAATTTTCACCAAATTTTCAAATGAATGATCAAATCCCAAATATTTTATAAATAAACATGTTTAACACAATGTGAGGAAATTATATCATTTATTATCAATAAAATATTCAATAAAATAGTGTTTTATCAACTCCCCCACACTTACCCTTTTGCACACCTGGGCAAAACCTCATATCAAGTAAACATCAATATCAAATCAAAACCAATTTTAAAACACATATCTTTAAGATCAATCAATTTCACACCAAGAATAAAAAAGATATCATGCCTCATAAAAAACCTTATTTCAAGTTCTTCATTTATATCATTCAATATATTTCCACTTCATTTATCCACCCATGCACAAAACACTTACCTCGCTTGAATTTTCTCTCATCACTCAAATATCAATTTTTTTTTGCAATGTCTTTCTCATCCAAACTCAGACAAGGGTCACCATAGGCTTGATATATTCCTACATCGCTACCCGATGTGAGTCAAGGACATATGTTTATCACGAGGACTTTTCAGGGTTGTTCTGTGGCTTTCGGTTGGTAGGATTATGATGTGAAAAACTCTGAGGCTGAATGAGGAGGGCTTGACTCTTTTGAAGCAAAATTGCATTAATCTAATTTTCACTTAAATATGGTCTTCTCTTCAATCCCCATAGTATCAATTCAGCTCCATCATCATGAAAAGTCATGAAAGGTTTACACCATTCATCATTTCAGCATAAAAAATGTCAATCTTCTCAAACATGATTTTCTTGAAAGCTCCAGATGGGCACAACTTTCCACCTCAATTAGAAGCTCCAGAAAAGGCACAGCTTCACTTGTCATGAAAGCTCCAGAAAAGGCACAACTTTCAATATAATGACTTTCTTTAGCAGCAAAAACATCTCTTTAGAATTTAATTTTCCACCCAAAGTATCACAGAATGTGGTGGCAAAACCCAAGACAACTTCCCCCACACTTAAGCTCAACTAGATTATGCAATTTCACTTCAAGAGTTGGTTGGATAGGGAAAATTGGCTTGTAATGTGGCTTAACCTAATAGGTTGTGCATGGATTCTAAGGGATACAAGGATTAAATATTCAAGGTAGACCATTATAACAAAGGATTCTTTGAAATAAGGGTTTTAATAACAAACAAATGCCTCAATCATTTAAACATATGTACCTCAAACCCTCAAGTTTTGACAGGAATAGATCAAATTCTGGTTAAATCAAGTATGATTTGGTTCTCTCAAGAAGTGAGGTGAATGTAAAGAATATGAAAATAATGGTTCAGAAGCCTCACAGGAAAGTGATTTCAAATTTAAAGACAGTGAGATGTGGCATGGGATTCAAAATTCGGTGTACTTTCCATGAAATTACTAAATATTTGAACTTGAAACAAAGTCATTTCAGCATTCATTTAAGCTTAGTTTCAAGGGGTAAATTGTTTCACTTATTGATATGGATTTAAAAATGGTGATGAGAATCATTTCAGCTCAAAAGTTTCAAAAAACACATAAAATTGTAAAATAAACACACAAAATTTAAAAAACACACAATTTTGTTTGGTTTTTTTTAAACAGGAAAACAATTGAAATTACTAAACTAAAAGGTTCCCTCCCCCACACTTAAAATATTGCATTGTCCTCAATGTGAACCCATGAGATGATATATGCACATGAAATTCAGAATTTTTAAATAGGACAAATAATATAAAAGTGAAAGGGTTAGGAACAGCCTGATGTGATCAAGTGATGATGGGGTCATGCAGTGTGATAAAATCCACTGCATCAGTAGGATGTCCCTCAATGTATCTCTTCAAACGTTGCCCATTGACTGTAAAGCTCCTTCCAGTGTCCTCTTGTGTGATCTCCACTGCACCATAAGGAAAAACATTAGACACAATATAAGGACCTAACCATCTGGAACGCAACTTACCAGGCATCAACTTCAGTCGTGAACTATAGAGAAGGACTTTCTCTCCAACATGAAACTCCCTTTTTTGGATCATTTTGTCATGAGATTCTTTTGATCTTTCCTTGTAGAGCCTTG
This sequence comes from Viscum album, assembly GCA_963277665.1. Lineage (NCBI taxonomy): Eukaryota > Viridiplantae > Streptophyta > Magnoliopsida > Santalales > Viscaceae > Viscum > Viscum album. The sequence goes on along the minus strand of OY728159.1, from coordinate 1,890,068,194 downwards.
AGTTCTCATATGATGACAGGCGAATCTCCTCAAGCTCTTGAATTTGCAACTTCCTTTGAATTCCAGCTTGGGCCAAATCCATGTTGCATTTCTTTATAGCCCAATATGCCCGATGCTCGACTTCCACGGGGAGATGACACGCTTTCCCAAAAACTATCCGAAATGGGGACATAACAATGGGGGTCTTGTATGCTGTCCTATAAGCCCACAATGCATCATCCAAGCGCTTGCTCCAATCCTTCCTATTTGGATGCACGGTTTTCTCCAAGATTTGTTTCAACTCACGATTTGAAACCTCAGCCTGGCCATTTGTTTGGGGGTGGTATGGTGTTGATGTTTTGTGTGTCACCCCATACTTTCGAAGGAGGGAAGCAAAATTCCTATTGAAAAAGTGTGTCCCTTGGTCACTGATGATGGCCTTTGGTACTCCAAACCTGCAAAAAATCTGTGCTTTGACAAAGTCCACAACAACATGAGAATCGTCAGTCCTGGTGGCCTTGGCCTCCGCCCATTTACTCACATAATCAACAGCAAACAAAATATACAAAAATCCAAATGAACTAAGAAAAGTACCCATAAAGTCGATGCCCCATACATCAAAAATCTCACAAAATAGTATGGGTTGTTGGGGCATCTCATGTCTCCTAGAAATGTTCCCAGTGTGTTGGCAACGAGAGCATGACTTACAAAACAAATGGGCATCATGGAACAAGCTAGGCCAATATAATCCAGAGTCTAAAACCTTCCTAGCTGTCCGTTGGGGTCCAAAGTGTCCACCACATGCAAGTGTATGACAGAATTGCAAAACAGACTCAAACTCATGATCAGGAATACACCTCCTAATGACTTGGTCACTACACATGTGCCAGAGGTACGGATCATCCCACACATAATACCTAGACTCACTTTTTAATTTTTGGACTTGATTATTCTTCAAATTTACTGGTATTTCAGAGCCAACAATGTAATTAACTAAATCAGCATACCAAGGATGCTTACCTGAGATGGTATAGAGATGCTCATCGGGGAAAGTGTCCCGAAGTGGTACCTAGTCCAAGGTGTCACCCTCTAGTGTGTGAGTAAGCCTACTCATGTGGTCTGCCACCAAATTCTCTAACCCCTTCTTGTCCTTTATCTCAAGGTCAAACTCTTGAAGAAGGAGCATCCAACGGATAAGTCGCGGCTTTACATCTGGCTTCTTTAGGAGGTACCTCAAAGCTGCATGGTCAGAAAAAACAACTACTTTAGAGCCCAATAAATATGAACATAATTTATCTAAAGCAAATATGACAACAAGAAACTCATTTTCTGTGGTAGTGTAGTTTGATTGGGCTGAATCTAGCGTCCTCGATGCATAGGCGATCACATGTGAACGCCCCTCCACCCTCTGAGATAAGACAACTCCAACCGCGAAGTTGGAGGCGTCACACATAAGCTCAAATAGAAGGTCCCACCGTGGGGGATGTATGATTGGTGGAGTGGTCAGACACTTCTTCAGCTCATCAAATGATACCCTGCATGAATCATCAAAATTGAATTCAATATCTTTTTGAAGCAATCGAGATAAGGGTAGAGCGATCTTACTAAAATCTCTGATGAAGCGTCGATAAAATCCAGCATGCCCAAGGAATGATCGAACATCACGCACACATGTAGGATATGAGAGGGATGAAATAATGTCTACCTTAGATTTATCAACTTCAATTCCATGTTGTGAGACTATATGACCTAAGACAATTCCCTTTTCGACCATGAAATGACATTTTTCAAAATTTAAGACCAGATTCTTCTCAATACAACGATGCAACACATCACCCAAACTAGAGGGACATTCATCAAATGAGGACCCATAAACTGTAAAATAATCCATAAATACCTCCATGCAGGTCTCAATGAAATCTGAGAAAATACTCACCATGCATCTCTGGAAGGTACCTGGGGCGTTGCAAAGTCCAAATGGCATCCTCCGGTAAGCAAAGGTACCGAATGGGCAGGTGAATGTTGTCTTCTCCTGGTCCTCTACTGCAATGGGAACCTGAAAATAGCCAGAAAATCAATCCAAGAAACAATAGTGTGTCTTCCCAGCTAGTCTCTCAAGCATCTGGTCAATGAATGGAAGTGGGAAATGGTCCTTACGAGTGGATTGATTTAGTTTCCTATAATCGATACACACTCTCCAACTGTTTTGTACTCTCACAGGAACTAACTCATCATTTTCATTTTTTATAACAGTGAAACCATTTTTCTTTGGTACAACCTGAACAGGGCTAACCCATTGTGAGTCAGAAATAGGGTAAATGATACCCGCCTCAAGTAATTTTTCAACTTCTTTCTTAACAACTTCTAGGAGGGTGGGATTAAGTCTCCTTTGTGGCTGTCTCACCGGTTTAGCCCCATCCTCCAAGAGAATCCTATGCATGCAAATGGAGGGGCTAATACCTGATATGTCTTCCAATGTCCAACCAATTGCCCTAATGTTATCTCTCAAAAGATTCAAAAGTTTTTCTTCATGTTCAAAAGAGATATTGTTAGCAATTATGACAGGTAATCTATCACCACTGAGCAAGTATGCATATTTGAGATTTGGGGGCAATGGCTTGAGTTCCAATGTAGGTGGGTGATGTATGGATGGAGAAATTGATGAAACAGACATATCTGCACAATGAACATCAGTATCAGAATAAAAATCATCACAATCAGAGAATAAAGCACCAAATCCATCAGCATACTCAATAGCCATGTCATAATCAGAGTTCACATGATCAAAATCAGAATATGATTCCATTTCAAAATCAAATCTTAGAGAGTCTTGTTCCTTAAAAATGGGTGTAGAAGTATTCTTAGACATCAAACTAGAACCAATACTCATAATCTCCCTAAGCATAGGACAATCAAATTCTATGGAGTTTTTATTTGGTGGTTCAAAATGGGAGATAACAAAAGCAGAATGGTCCTCTGAGGGGTACTTCATGGAATCCATAACATTAAATATCAAAACTTCATCCCCAAATTCCATGGAAAGTGTACCCTCATTGACATTTATGATAGTTTTTGCTGTTTTGAGGAAGGGTCTACCTAAGATAATGGGGGCATGAGAACTTACCTGATCATCCTCCATGTTAAGAACATAGAAATCCGCTGGAAAGATCATGTCTCTTACCCGGAGAAGTACATCCTCAAGGACTCCCGCTGGATATGCCGTAGCTCTATTCGCCAATTGCACCACTACTCTTGTTGGCTTCGACTCACCAACCTGCAAGGAAGAGAATACAGAGTGAGGCATCACATTTATGGAAGCTCCCAAATCACAAAGAGCATCAGAGAAGTGCAACTCCCCTATGGTACATGGGATGGTGAATGTCCCAGGATCCTTGCACTTTGTTGGCATTTCTAGAGTTGGTGTAATGAGTGCCGACACATTCCTTCCAAGGTTGATCCTCTCATTTCCCTTGAGCCCTCTTCAATTGGTACAAAGTTCTTTTAAGAATTTCGCATACCTTGGAATTTGCTTAATGGTTTCAAGTAGAGGAATGTTGATCTCCACACGCTTGAGTGTGTCCAAAACCTCATTTTGCATTGCTTCTTCAGCCATATTCTTGGTTTGAACAACCCTGTTTGGAAAAGGAAGGGGTTTAGGAGGAACATCATCAATCTTTTTCTTACCTTTATCTTTCTCCTTGGATTGCTCATCAGTTGGTATGGAATGCGGCTTCTCTGAAGTTGAGGTGAATCCCGGTGGAATGGTAGGTGCAGATGTATCGTTCATTTGCTTCCCACTTCTCAATGTGATGGCACTAACATTCCCCTTTGGATTTGGAGTGGGTTGGGAAGGTAGATTTCCAGAATTCTTACTCACAAGTTCATGGAGGGCGGTGGCAATCTGACTCATTTGAGTCTTCAACTCTCTCAGCTCCGAACCTTGACTCTTCAACTCATTCTGTTGATTAAGAACAATTTGTTTCAAAAGATCATCAGTGTTAGAGTCTACCTTGTGTTGGATATTCCCTTGTTGCTGACTCGTTGATGTTTGAGCTTCGAATCTCCTTTGGGGTTGTTGGAAACCCTGTTGGTAAGGTGGAGGCTGCTGGAAGTTTGGTTGAAAAGGGGGCCTTTGTTGTTGTCCAGAGCCATACCTCATGTCCGCTAGATCTTTCCACCCTTGGTTGTATGTTGGATCAAACTTATTTTGTAGATATGGTTGTTGTTGTTGCTGCTGAAATGGTCTCCCAGGGAACACTGCTGCACAATCTTCTGTTTCTTGGAGTTGTGGGCAACAGTCAGTTGGGTGGCTTGTCTCAGTGCAAATACCACAAGGCCTTGAAGAAGGGGGTTGGGATGTCTTTTGAGCCAATGTAATCTGCCTCACCATAGTTGTCAATTCTTCTATCTTAGTGTCAATCAAATGACTTTCAAGAGAAGAAGGACTTACTTGATGTACTCCTCGAACATGTGGTGTACCTCTATCACCGAATTGTTGGGAGTTTTGGGCCATTTTGTCGATCAATGCTCGTGCAGCTACTGGTGTCTTGTCCACCAATGCTCCTCCAGCCGCAGCATCTACCATGCTCCTCTCCATGGGTGTGAGTCCTTCGTAGAAGTATTGGATGAGGAGTTGCTCACTGATTTGGTGATGTGGGCATCTTGCACACAACTTCTTGAATCTCTCCCAGTACTCATACATTGACTCCCCTTGGGCTTGCTTGATCCCCGATATCTCCTTTCGAATGGATGTAGTCCATGATGCTGGAAAAAATCTCTGCAAGAAAAGACGTTTCAAATCGTTCCAACAAGTTACATCTTCGGGTTGTAAATAATACATCCAATCTTTCGCAGCTCCATCAAGTGAGAATGGGAATGCTCTTAGTTTGATTTGATCTTCAGAGACATTTATAGGTTTTAGGGTTGAGCAAACCACATTAAATTCTTTCAAATGTTTATTGGGATCCTCACCAGAGAGGCCATGAAACTTTGGAAGTAAGTGAATTAATCCAGATTTCAGTTCGAAGTCCGATTCGAGATTTGGGTATGCAATACAATTTGGTTGATAGTTAATATCAGGTGCAACCAATTCTCGAATGGTTCTATTAAGTTAATTTCCATTGTTTCCAGCCATTGGTTCTTGTTTTATGGTTGAATTTGAATTGCTTCCAATTTCAATGTTCTGATATTGGAGTAATTCTCCAACTGGTTGAATGTTGAAACTTCCCGTAGATTGAGAATGTCTGATTCGTGCCCTAAGGCTACGTTCAATCTCAGGGTCAAGATCTAAGAGATCTTCAGGATTAGTTCATGTCATCAATCAATGAAAGATGAAAAGAAGGAATGTGGACCATAGTAAAATAAAAATTTGAAGTTTGAGTTGATGGTCCAAAAAGAAGTAGAAAGAGATAAAAGAAGAAGAAGAGAAAAAAAATCAGATTGGGTAAAGACGGAAGAAAGAAGAGAGGAAGAGAATTAAAATGTAAAATAAAATAAATACCTCTAATTGGTTGAAATAATTACTTGCCTCCCCGGCAACGGCGCCAATTTGAAAGAGCACTGTCGTGGGCACCCTCAAATGATTAGTGTGATTTGGGGTACTTAAGTGTAGCAGAGTGGCTGACCAAGGTCGTCTCTCAAAGGAGGAAGTGAATTTAACAACTTATTAGAGGTATTCTAAAAAAATAAAATAAAATAGAATAGAATAAAAACACTACTTTAAAGGATTGGGGTTTGTTGTAGTTTATGAATCTAGAAGAAGTTTGCTGGAAGAAGATTCTATAATTTTTTTTTGTTTTTAGTTTTGAAATGAATTTCAATTTAAATGACACAACAAGAAGATGTTTTTTTAGAAATCTATTTAAAAAGCATAATCGATCTAACTCTACCTCTTCACTTTATTATTAATCATTATCATTTAAATTAACATTCACTTAATTATGATCCCTTAATTTGTTAAATCCCGAACCCTACGAGAATTAACTTTACCACAAAGATGATGTGAATTTAAACCTAGGCTAACTTTGGAACGTGCAATCGCAGCACCCTGCTTTGATTGATGTTCTAAGGTTAGCTTATGATCAGTGGTAAATTAAGGAACATATCCATTCTGGAAATGAGGATGAATTGTGTTTAGAGATTATATTTTAACTCTACAAATTTATCCCGTGTGGTCTTGTATTACCGATTAAGATCGCGCTCTCACAATTTACACAAAATCCCGACCTCGCGTGTTTTTGTGTTAATTGTTCAATTGCTTGCTTAGTTTATTACAATTTAAAAACAAAATTCATGGATCATATTAAGTGAATTACAGTAGCTCATTGATTCAAAATAATTAAATTAAGAGGGTAGAAGATAGATCGATTACTAAAAGACTACTCTTCCATGGGTGGCGTAATCATCGTAGAAGCGTTTTGCATGTGCAAAGGTTTAAAATGGGTATAACCCAATAACGCTTCTACTCAAGAATTCCAGCCCAATTAGGAAGATTAAGATAAGAATAAATTTAAACAAAACAGAAGAAAAGAGAAGAAATATAAGAAGATCAATGAAGTTTATTACACAAATGAAAACATTACAAAATGAAGTAGAGAAGGAGGCTTCGATGAGGGGATCCTTGCTTCAAGAGCTACCCATCTTACAATGGTTGGAGAATTTGGGTGAAACAAATTCTCCTCTGCCTACAATCTCCCAATGCACGTCCCAACCCCTCCAAATGAGAAAAACTCCAATTTATAGAGGGGAGGGGAGGAGAGGTTACAAGTGGTTTCAAGTGTGAATGTGGAAATTCGGCCAAATATTTTATGCCAACTTTCACCGCCCATTTGACCACCAAAACACGTGAATTGGCCAACCTTCCAGAAGTATGATTTGTGCCACATTATGTCCCCGAGATTTCATCAAAATTTGGGCTCAATCCAAGCCCGTATGTAGAATATATGGCCCAAATACAGAACCTTCTCCATTCTGGCGAGCCCAGCCCAACTTTGACTTCATGGCCCAATTTCAACAACCCAATGAACTCTTTAGCTTTAGTGTCCTGAATAAAAGTTGTATATAATTAAGTTAGGAACACTTTTACAAAAGTTAAAATTCAAATAATAAATATAAAAATATTTATCTTCGAAATACTACAGTGCACTATTAAGGGTAAAACTGGAATTTTCACCAAATTTTCAAATGAATGATCAAATCCCAAATATTTTATAAATAAACATGTTTAACACAATGTGAGGAAATTATATCATTTATTATCAATAAAATATTCAATAAAATAGTGTTTTATCACAAATCAAGGGAGAGAAAGTGTTTGGAGTCATATGATTAATGGGATGGTTAAGAGGCATGTATATGGGAAAGGTGGAGTTATAGGGAAACATGTACAGTAATCAGTAACCATGCACTAATGCTCAAGAATTCCATCAATGAACCCATTCTTATAAATCTATGCACCTCCCATATGGAAATCTGATGTGGGAAAAATAATTATACTATTTTCTGGAAAATATATTTTGATCATCATCTTATCATTTTATTCAATTCCATCCCCTATACCATCCATGGATGCGACATAGCCTTAACCCTACAATGGTGTAACCTGATGCTCTGACACACACCTAACCCTATCCCATTGTAATCTTAACCCTCAACATAGATTAAAAATTATATGAAATAACATTTATCTCTTAATTTACTCTTAACCCCTTCCAATTAAATCATATCCACTACATTATATTAACTCTATTTTGATGAAAACTTAACCCTATAACACACTCTTAAACTCTCAAATATAGACTTTACCTCCCATTTTCACCCAAAATATTATTAAAGATTCACTATAGTTGTTAATTACATAAAAATACACGTACACACCATGCATGAAGACTACATCCCATATATAGAAACTACCTAACCATATCTGGAAACACACAAATAAAATCCCTACTTGCTCTCCATCTATTAAAATGTATTGAAAACAGATTATGGAGGAATAAAAAAATGATAAGGGTTAATAATATTTTTACATGGAACTATTACTCCTCTAAAAAAAACCTTACATAGAGTATATAAAACCATGAATAAATGTTTGAGGGGATACTATAAGGAATATGAAATTAGGGATAAGCTCCCTCTATTTAGGATCCCATTGTTCCAAATTCCTAGTTCCTCATTCATCTTCATACAGTAGTGTAGGTTTATTTTTATTTTATATAATTTCATTTCTATAATATAGTATCATTTTATTTTTATTATTCTCCCATTTTCTAAGTGTTTCTTCACCATTATTCTCACTCTAATGAAAATGATAGGCCAACCAATTTGTTAGGTGAACCCTAGGTGTGGGGGGGGATTCTTGATTCACTCTTGATTTATTCTTCCAATTCTACCATTTTGATTTCATTTCAAACCCATGGGAGGGAGTTAGTGAATAAATTTCAAGGTAGGTGATATTATTTTTGATTTATCCTTATCATATACATCCCTTTTTTCTTATAATTCATTTCCTTCCCTCATTAACACATCCAATATACAATGGATTTGGGTGGAATATTATTGACATGGAGATGTGGTGACACCCATGTGAGGATTGGGCAGACTATAGATCATCAAAATTAGATTCACACTCAATTGTGGTGAATTCTAGGTGGTTGGGTTTTATATTATTTAGGATACTACACCCGATTATTGGATTCAGTTGACCAAAACTCATAAAGAAAATATGTATTTGGTATTGAACTAATTGGGTGAGTATTGAGTTCCAAAAAATCAAAAATAAAGAGTTGCGATAGATGGATGATATTGGGTCTACACATTGATTAAAAATGAGATAAAATATTATATAATACAAAGATAATGTAAATTATGGATTATATTGTTAGGTTTTTATTAATCACCTTCACTCACACATGTGTTTCATTTCTTGTTTTGTTTTGTGATTATTTTCACAACACACAAGACACACACATTTCCCATTATTTCATTGAAATGTAAAACATTAAAAAATGTAAATATGTGAGTATAGTTATTGTAGAAAAGGTTCCATGGAGATTACCCCAATCATCCACTAGGTTTCATTCCTAGAGTTTTATAAATTCAAATTGAAGGGGCTCATGAGAAACCTATTTCATAACGATAGATATTAGGTTTCAAGGGTGAGCCCTAAAGTACCCATGGATTATTATCAATTTATTTAGATACTATGGGGACATGGTATATTATTTTGGTTCCCCACAATGTGATTCTTCCCAACATATTTATTTCTGATACACCCCTATAATAATTTTAATGAATTTCCAAACTATATAAAGTTATTAGGGTGATGGAAGTGAGTAATATACCCCATTGTGTGGTTAATTCTAGAGGGGTTAGTTATGTTATTTATATAGAAACCCTATCTTTTTACACATAACATTAAATGATTTTAATCATAATTGTACATCAAGAAACAATCCAAGGATCGTGAAGTCTAGTGTCTTTGAAAAATAGGTACATAAAATTGAAAACATGGGACTAAAAAAACACTTACTTATTTAATATTCATAAAGAGTTCCTAACTTCCTTTGAGACTTTATATATGTAAATGGTACCCTGGGGATCACATGAACAAAGGGATGAGAAAAAATCCTAGAATGGGAAAAAGCATAGTAATAAAACTTTAACACATGGTCTAGAAGGCATGGAATAATGAAAAGAAAAGGCATAGAACACATGGAATCATAACACACAAACATCGGATAATATAAAGATTAATTCATAGTAATGTGGTGGAAACATAAATCATTTCATTATCATGAGTCAAGGATCTTTTCATATATATGAGAACAAGTTATGGTTAACCACCAAGACCGTTGCACATGGTAGCACGAGTCAAGGATTACCGCCAAGACCATTGCACACAACGTCTCATGAGAATAAACTTTACCCAATGCATTGGAGATCTATCTGGGTGAAACCATCTTAATATGTTCATGAATATTATTTCCACATATAGAGTCATACATAAACAATCATAAACATAAGGGCACTCATGAAAATAAATGGATATCATAATCATGTCATCAAGCATAATGAATGGGAATATCATAAAAACGTATATGAAAGAAAGAAATTTGAATATACAAGGAATTTAATAAGGTAAAATAGGCACATATCTTGGTATGTGATGTCAAATAGAGGGTACAACTTGTAAAAAGAGTATTTAATAATTTTTAGCATTAAAACATTTTAGTGTGGTTTTAAGGAAAACACTAACACACATTTAAAATAGAGAAGGGAATAATATTTTTTACAAAAAAAGAAGTGATACCAGAATGTTTTCATAATAAAAACATTGGTTTTATAAAAAAATGGTGGATTAAAACATATGTTAGAGTGCACTTGAAATAGGGTATGAATTTGGGAAGTTCCCTTAAAATGGGTTGTCTTATCCAGAAGTATTGAGGAGGGAATCATTTAAAAAAATTTGTATCCCCAAAATAGAATGATGAATGGATCTTGATACATGGTTAGAATTTATAAGATGTAAATAAAAATAATAGATAACTTCATTTGGGTAGAAATAAATATAGAGAAACCCAAAAAAATAAAGGAGGTTTAGGTAAAATACCATACGGAATATCGACATGGTATTAAGTGTACTTAGAAGGGCTTAATGAGAGAGAAAATGGGTTTTTCATCTTTTATAAATCATGAGGGAATTATGATGAAGGTGGGAAATAATACCACAACATTATGAATGATTAATAAAATGACATAACATAGATGACATTCTTGAATAAATGTGAGAAAGAGAGGGTCCCGTACCTTAATCCCGATGGTGTTATTCACTTGATCTTAATGACCTAAATAATAAAATTAGGTTTTTTAATTAATAATTAAGAAAACACCACTAAATTTTATTGATTTATTATAAACTTATTAAGTGAATTTATGTCCTTTTTGATGAGTTAAGAGGTTCAATTTTATTGTTTGGGAGCGTTTTCTTCCTTGGTTTTAATGATCGGTTCCCTTATATTCATGTTTGGATGAACATGTAGGATGGAAATGGTTGTCTAGAATTGAAGTTATATAAAATTAGTGAACATATAGAAGATTAAATGGTTATAAAATTCATTTAGTTATTTGGAGTGAAGGTGAATCATTATATAAAACATTAATGATAAACTCTTGGATTAATTTTGTGATTTTTCTCACAGTTAACTTGTTTTGTATTATTATTTTAAATCATGTGTGAAAAATGATTACAAAACATAAAATAAGATAAAATAAATTTTTAATAGTCTGGTTCAACCATAAAAATGGTTTCATGACTAGAATTGAATAATGTAATAGAAATTTATATCCAGTAGTCCTTGAATGTGATAAATTAACACATCTCATATGGTGTTTTCATTTAGTTCATATAAAAGGAGGGGAAAGGAGATATGGTAATGAATTATACTATTAGAATAAAAAACTTCTAGTACATGTATGGTACTGGAGGTCTCATACCATTTGGATGAAGATAATTTAGGAAAAAATAGAGAACAAACGATCATGAAAAGAAAATGAATGAAAAGAAAAGAGGAATTCACCTCTAGATTTAATCTTCCTCAAGAGCCTCTTAAGGGGAGACGATTTGGCCTTTTGAGGAGACCAATATCTGATAGATGTAGGGGAGGATCTTGGATAGATATTTAGGCATAATTTAGGTATGTCATAAGACTTTAGAGGATTGAATAGAAGAGGAGAGTGAAGGTTGTTTTTAAAGTGGAGGGGAGGAGGGTTTTTTGCTAATATTTTAATCATTAGTTTATTATTATTCCATAAGACAAGAAATAGTGATTATTACATGACCAAAAATAGTAATAAGTGCATGTGAATTTGGACTAATGTTTCTTACATCATCCATGATTATTGGAATAGTCCATTTATCTTATAATGTATATATATATATATATAATAAATTACAGTATTTTACTATTCATAAAAAAATCAAGTATTTTTGAAAAATACAAAAAATTCACCCTAACTATTTTCCAAAAATTTAGAATCCAAAAATGAAATCCATTTTTAAAAAATAATTTTTTAATTATGACTAATTTTATTTTTAATTTAAATCATAATTTTCATGAAAAATAAATATTTTAAAACTATGATTGATTTTATAATGCTTTCAGAAATTACATAAGGTCTTATAAAATTGTCTTAAAACCAGAAGACATAAAATTGTTAATTTATGAACACATTTTAGGGAAATAAATTTTATTTTAAATTAATTAATTAATTATAATTAATTATTTATGACTTACAAAAATACCAATACTTTTACTATGGCCATATTATCACTTATAAGATGCCTAAATTTTTTTATACATTCATTTGTGATGTTACTAATATTTTGGAAGATTAACTAGTAATAAGGGTAAAATTACTATTCAAAAGAGTCAATTACTATTAACTAAAAATTAAGTTTGTCTTATCAGTCTCCAAACATCTTAATGATCACAACTATGTATGTCAGATTTTTGAAATTCAAATCACAAAAGTGAAAATATTTTGTTTAAAGATCACATAGTACTTAATTTTTTATTATTTTGTGATTTCATGTGATTCAATGACATAATTATAAGAATTTAATTTCCATTGATAAAACATTGTGTAATTACATTATTCCCCCTTATGAAATTTATCCCTCAAAATTTCATTTTACATTCTAATTCATAAGCAGGTGCAGGTACTTTTCCATCATTGCCTCCTCTAGTTCCCATGTTTCCTCTTCATACTTATGGTTCATCCAGAGTACTTGGAACATGGGAGTAGTCTTGTTACGTAGAAGTTTATCTCTACGATCCACGACCTTCACTAGATGCTCCTCGTAAGAAATATCACTCTCCAACTGTACCACTTATGAAGAGAGTACATGTGAAGGGTATGGTATATACTTCCTTAAGTGGGATACATGAAAGACATCATGTACTTTGGACATGGTAGGTGGAAGTGCTATTTGATAGGACACAACCCTGAAATGATCAAGAATCTCCAATTGGTTGATGTACCTGGGACGTAACGTTCCTTTCTTCCCAAACCTCATGACCTTCTTCTATGGAGATATGCGTATAAATACCATGTCTCTAATAATGAACTCAAGGTCTCATCAACGATTATATGTATAACTCTTTTGTTGACTTTGGGATTCCTTGATGTGATACTGAATGGTTTTCACCTTCTCCACCATTTATTTAACCATTTCAGGTCCTAGCATCTTATAGTCACCAACTTCATCCCAACACACCAGTGTTCTGCACCTTTTCCCATAAAGGAATTCATATGGTGCCATTTGAATGCTCAAGTGAAAACTATTGTTGTAGGATAATTCAACCAGTGGAAGCCATTTTTCCTATCCTCCTTTGAAGTATACAGAACATTATCTCAATATATCTTCTAGTGTTTGAATAATTTTCTTAGATTGGCCATTAGTTTGAGGATAATAGGTTTTACTGAAGTTTAGTTCAATGCTTAGAGCATGTTGGAGAATTTTACAGAACTTCATTATGAATCTCAGATCTCTGTCGGATACAATAGATAGTGGTACTCCAAGAAACTTTACCACCTCTTTGATATATATCTATGAATGTTGATCCAATGATAAGTCCTTTTAAATTGATATTAAATGATCTGTCTTTCTAAGACGATCCATAATGACCTATATAGTATTATTTCCTCTGGATGTCCTTGGAAGTCCGAGGACAAAGTCCATGGTGGTGTTCTCCCACTTCCATGTTGGTATGGGTAGTGGTTGAACTATCCCCTTATACTTCTTTATTTCAACCTTCACTTGTAGACATACCAGGAACTTTGATATACGGTTAGTAATATCCTTCTTTATATTGTCCCACCAAAAGTTCTATTGGAGATCTCAGTACATCATTATGGTCCCTGGGTGAATAGAGAAGGTTGAGATATGTGCGTCATTCAAAATATCCCTCTTTATCTTTGGATTGGATATCACACATAATCATGACCCAAATCTTAAAAATTCTTCCTCAACAATCATGAACTCAAAATATTTCCCATTTTTAAGGGCTTCCACCATTTTCTGAATTTTCACATATTTTCTTTGAGCATCCTTTATTTTCTCCAAGAGGTATGGTTGAGCAATAATTTGAGAAAGGATTGATGGTTTTCCTCCCTTAATGATTCCCATGTCCATCCTTTGCAATTCTAAGAACATCATATCCTTTTCAATTCTCATCATTGATAAAGATTCAGGATCCTTTCCACTCAGAGCATCCACCACCTTTTTTGCCTTACAAGGATGGTATTGGACTGAGAATTTATAATCCTTGATGATCTTTATCCATCTTCTATGGTTCATATTAAGCTCTTTTTTGTGAATATATATTTGATACTCTTTTGATCTGCATATATCTCACATTTATCCCCATAGAGATAATGCTTCCAGATTTTTAGTGTAATGATCACTGCCACCAACTTCATATCATGCATAGGATAGTTTTTCTCATGTATTTTTAGCTTCCTTGAGGTGTAGGCTATCAATTTATCATTTTCCATAAGGACAAAACATAAGACACTCTTTGAAGCATCATTTTACACCACAAAGAGTTCTTCACTTTTTGGGATTCTTAGTACTGGTATAGTGATTAATCTCTTTTTAAACTCCTTAAAATAGTATTCGCATTCCTGAGTCTAGAAAAACTTTACCCCTTCCATGTCATCTTGGTCATTAGGTTTGAAAATTGTGAAAATTTATTCAAAAATCATTAATAATACCTAGATAGACTCAAGAAGTTGTAGATCACCATTACAGATGTTGGCCTAGGGCACTCTTTAATCACCTTTTTCTTAGAAGGGTCCATAGATATCCCTTGGTTGGTGATAAAATTCCTAAGAATGATACTTCCTCAATCCAGAACTCACATTTACTATACTTTTCAAATACCTTATCCCTTCTCAAAGTCTTTAACATAGTATTCAAAAGCTCCTCATGTTCCTCCTTTATCTTGGACTATATCAGAATATCATTGATAAAGACTACCAAAAACTTGTCGAGGTATTCTCTAAAGACTATATTCATTAAATCCATTAAAATTTCTCATGAATTAGTGAGTTTGAAGGGAATCACTATGAACTCATAGTGTCCAAACCTTGTTTGAAAGGCTGTCTTGGGAATATCGTTCTTCCTCACCTTTAATTGGTGATATCCCGACCGAAGGTCCACTTTAGAGAAATAAATATCCCCACAAAGATGATTGAACAAGTCATTTATTTGTGATAGGGGATACTTGTTATTTATCATGATTTTATTGAGCTCACGATAACCAATGCGGAGGCACATTGATCCATCATTCTTCTTAACGAAGAGGACTAGCGCACCCCATGGTGAATCACTCTAGCATATAAAATCCTTCTCTAGATTTTCATGTAACTACTTCTTCAGATCCTCTAGCTCTATGGTGGCTATTCTATATAGTGTATTTGATATAGTCAGAGATCCAGGAATAAGTTCAATTGAGAACTCAACCACTCGATTAGGAGTAATAAAAGACAACTCTTTAGGGAATACATCAGTATAATCCCTTACGATGGGAATGTCTTCAAGAATGATTCTCTCCTTTGTCTCAATCATTTGAGCTACACATGATTTCTCATAAGGAATTAATATACATACATGAGACAATGATTCTAAAAGAGATTAATCTTCCTCCTTACACATATAAATAATTGGAAGATGATTTGGAATGTGAAGAGTGATTTACCTTTCATGACAATTGATGTTTGATTTGTAGAAAGATAGCCAATCCATGAACAAGATAGAGTCAAAATACACTAAAAGAAGTATGATGAGATTTTTTGGGAGGTTCAATCCACAAATGTTAACCAGAGAGGAGATATAAACCATGGATGCAACAATTTCCTCATTCTCTATTCTCACAGATAACTTATCCTCCAAATTTTGAGGTGGTGTTTGAATAGTTCTACTAATCATACAAGATATGAAATAATGTGTAGAGCTAGAATCGAATAGTAAATTCACTATTATTTAATGAATAACTAGAATAACTATCACAACATTGTTGTCCGGATCCACCTCAATAGTAGTTATAGCATAAGACCTTCCTTGTTTCCTTATAGGTTGTTGTTGATTGCCTCCGACAACACTTGAATTAGGGAAATGGTTCACATAATTACCATGCTCCTTGTAGTGTTAAAACTACACTACAGGCTATGTGTTGATCTGAAACTTCTTTTATTCTTCCTCATTAGTGGTATTTTTCATACCTCTTTGGAAATTTTTAGATATATTTCCCAATATTCCACATTTGAAGCTATTCCTGGTTCCCTTTAGACAGTTCCCAGGATGCTTCTTCCTAATATTTTTACACGTGGGACGACCAGGCTTCTTTCTATCATGAAATTTATTAGCAGAACCACCCACATTAGATTCCATTTTCCTCTTTTTGTCACTGTTCCCACGATAACACTGAGAGTATATGATCTCTATTATAACCTTAAGGAAATAATGAACAATATCTTTATAGCTGTCGAAGTTTCGAATCACCAATGCTTTTTGTAGACTTGGATTCAGTCTACTAAAGAACCGATCCACCTTTCTTTTGGTGTTCATGTCAAAGAAAAAGGTTTACCTTTAAAGCCTTGTAAAGTTTTCTTCATATGACTCGATTGACTCATCTTCCTTCTAATTGAGTTAGAGAAAATCTCTTTCCATATTGAGATGGAGGTTTTGGGGAAAATATTTATTGAAAAAAATTCTCTTGAATTCCTCCCAATCCATGGAATCAATTTCATCATAGGGATTTTTTTAAATGACTACTTTTTTATTTCAAAGAAAAATATGTAGAAACACATCATGGGGGTATATAGAAGTGGAGACCAAGAGAATCCTTGATAACCACGTCCACTCCACCTGGGGGAGGGATCTGAGAGTACAGAGAACTGAAAGAGGGGACTCCTGGTTAGCCTTGGAGGCCAAGAAGTCAGCTGCACGGTTACCTTTGAACCACGTATGCAGGATCTCAGTATTTCTGGAGAGGAGAGCCTTGAATTTATAGATCAGGTTTGTGATGGTGCATAGCGGGGGCTGTGTTCTGATGAGGGAACTCCAGAAAATTTTGGAGTTGATTTCCACAGAGGAAAGGCTGATATTCTTGGCTTTGCAAAGCCCGAGACCAGTTGGTTTCATCCTAGGTATTTGTATTCTTTATCGGTGTCCACCACTAATCAGCTTCCCCATCTAAAAAATAGACCTCTGGTACGAATTTCTCTTCTTCTGAGCACTGAAGGATAAAAAATATCTTTTCAATTGAGTTAATCCACTATTCCAGGAGGAGGGGATCAAAAGATCCACTAAACATTGGAGGCCTTTGTCGTATGAAATATTTAATGACAACATGCTCTTTAATTGGAGTAGGATGGTGCTCCACATGATTCAAGTTATTATTCATAACTTTGTCCATATGGGAAAGTATTGTCATGAAGTTTTGAGCACCTATTCCCATAATATCAGGCACATAGTTAGGGAAATATATACAATCCCTATCACATTGATTGTTGGCACATGTTCTTCTATTTCTCTCCATTAACTAAGAAAAATAATGTACAATTAGTGGGATTGAATACTTATCTATTGAGCATAAAAATAGGAAACTTTTAACATAAGAGGATAAACTTGTAAATGAGAAGTATATCTTAAGTTGTGATTCCCTATGTTTTAATCTAGGTTATCCTTAATCTATTTCTTAACTTATATTATTATTTGATTTTTTTCATTCCCTTAATAATGATTTGTGCCATGCTCATGCATTTACCAAAGAATATCCTCCATGAGTGTAAAACCAAGAGTGCATCAAGGCCAGTTGTTGTGCACCAGTTCCAATTCATGTCTAGCTCAAAGAGGTGTTTCTGGGTTTTACCCCTACATACATCTATGCAAAATCCACCTCTACCTATTTGTGTCTAGAGAGTGATGTATTTTTTTGATAAACTTCTTACTCTATACTTACCGAAATTTAGGGGTGTTTTCTTATACTTAGTCTTATCCTCAAGGTTCTTAATAAAGTTCTCTATTCGTAATATCCAAAAATAACTAGACCATCCTCTGATACCAACTATAAAAACCCTATCCTTTTACACATAACATTACATGATTTTAAGCATAATTATACATTAGGAAAGAATCCAAGTATCATGAAGTCTAGTGTCTTTGAAGTCTAGGTATATAAAATTTAAAACATGAGACTAAAAAAACGCTTCTTTATTTAACCTTCATAAAGAGATCCTAAATTCCTTTAAGCCCTTACATCTACAAAGGGTACCCTGGGGATCACATGAGGAAAGGGATGAGCTAAAATTCTAGTAAGGGAAAAATTATAGTAATAAAACTTTTACACATGGGCTAGAAGGCATGGCATAATGAAAATAAAAGGCATGGAACACATGGAATCATAAAAAAAATATGGTATCATATAAACATGAATTTATAGTAATGTTTTAGTAACATTATTCATTAAATTATCATGAGATAATTCTCATTTGACATAGAGGAGCACAAGTCAAGGTTAACCACCAAGACCATTGCACATGGTAGAATGGGTCAAGGTTAACCCCCAAGACCGTTGCACATAACATCTCATGAGACTAAAATTTACCCAATACATTGAAGTACTATCTAGATTCACCCATATTAACATGTTCATCAATATTATTTCCATATATATAATCATACATAAAAAATCATAAACATAAGGGCTCCCATGGAAAGAAATAGGTATCATAATCATGTCATAAAGCATAATGAATGGGTGTATCATAAAAGTGCCAATGAAAAAAAGTAATTATAAAATACTTGGAAATTCATAAGGTAAAATAGGCACATATATCATCGAAATTGATACCAAATAAATGTAAAAAAATGTGAAAATAGTATTTAATAATTTTTATCATTAAAACATTTTAGTGCGGTTTTAAGAAAAACACTAACAAACATTTAAAATAGAAAATGGAATAATCTTTTTTAAAAAACCAAGAGTGATCCAATAAAGTTTTTATAATAAAAACACTAGTTTTATAAAAAATATGGTGGCTTAAAAGATATGGTATAGTGAACTTGAAATTGGGTACAGATTCAATAAGTTCCCTTAAAAAGTTTTCTTATCCGAAAGTATTGAGGAGAGAATCATTTAAAAAAATGTATATCCCCAAAAGATAATGATGAATAGATATTGACACATGAGTTTTGATAGTATAAAAAACTTATATAAGATGACTTAAATAGAATAGATAACTTCATTTGGGTAGAAAGAAAGATAGAGCAACATGAAGGAATAAAGGAGGTTCAGGTAGAATCCCTTATAGAATATCGGCATGGTATTAGGTGTACTTAAGAGGGATTAATAAGAGAGAAATAAGGTTTATCATATTTTATACATCATTAGGGAAGTATGGGAAAGGTTAGAAATCATACCCAAACATTATTAATTACTCATAAAAGGACATAACATAGAGGAGATTCTTGAATAAATGTGAGAAAGAGAAGATCCCTTACCTTAAACATGATGGTGTTTTTAGCTTGATCTTAATGACCTAAATAATCAAATTATGTTCATTAATTAATAATTAAAGAACCTAAAATACATTTTATTGATTTATTATAACCTTATTATGTTCATTCATGTCATTTTTAAGAAGTTAAGAGGTTCAATTTCATTGTTTGGGAGAATTTTCTTCCTTGGTTTTAATGATCGGTTCACTTATATTCATGTTATGATAAACATGTAGGATAAAATGGATATCCAAAATTGAAGTTATATTAAATTAGTAAACATCCATAAGATTAAATTTTTATAAAATTCATTTCATTATTTGTTGTTAAGGTGAATCATTATATAAAAATTAATGATAAACTCTTGGATTAATTTGGCATTTTTTCTCACAATTAACTTGTTTTATATTATTATTTTACATCATGTGTGAAAAAGGATTCCAGAACATCACATAAGATAAAATAAATTTTTAATATTCTAGTTCAACCATAAAAATGGTTTCATGACCAGAATTGAAGATGGTAATAGAAATTGATAACCCATTGTCCTTGAATGTGATAAATTAACACAACTCTGATGGTGTTTTAATTTCTTTCATATAAAAGGATTGTAAAGGAGATATGATAATGAATTATCACATTAACATAATAAACATACAGTAAATATATGGTACTTGATTTTTAATTTCATTTGGATGAGTATTGGTTAGGAAAGAAAAGATAAAAATGGAGCATGAAAAGAAAATGAAAGAAAAGAAAAGGGGAATTTACCTCTTGATTTAACCTTCTTTGAGAGCCTCTTAAGGGGAGAGGATTTGGTCTTTTGAAGAGAACAAGGGATGATAGACATGGGTGAGGTTCTTGGGGAGATATTTGGGAAGAATTTAGGGAAGGCACAAGGGTTGATAGAGGTGAAGAGAAGAGGGGAGTGTGGGTGGGTTTTATAGTGGAGGGGAGGAGAGTTTTCTTAATATTTTAATCATTAGTTTATTATGTTTCCATAAGACCAGAAATAGTGATGATTCCATGACTAAAAAAAGAAACAAGTGAATGTGAATTAGAACTAAAGTTTCTTAAATCATCCATTATTCTATGAATAGTCCATTTATCTTATAATTTATATATACGGAAAATTACTGTATTTCACTATTTATAAAAAATTCAAGTATTTTAGAAAAATCCCAAAAATTCAAACTAACCATTTTTCGACGCGTAGAATAAAAAAATGAAATCCATTTTTCAAAAATAATTTTCTAAGTTTGATAAATTTAATTTTTATTTAAATTCATAATTTACTTGAAAAAAAACATATTTTTAAACTATGACTGATTTTATAATGCTTTCAAAAATTACATAAGACCTTATAAAATTATCTTAAAACTAGAAGTCATAAAATTGTTAATTTATTAAAACCTTTTAGAAATATACATTTTCTTTTAAATTAATTAAATAATTGTAATTAATTATTTATGAATTACAAAAATACCAATACTTTTCCCACCATTAGTAGAAAAATGGTTTTTAATATCGTTAATTTGATGTCCGTTTCTTATAAACCGATGTAAAATATGTTAGAGAAGAATTTTTGGTGTTGTTTTTTTTATAATATGACTCTAAAAAGGAAAAAGTTAGTTTGGGAATCGATTTTTTTAAAAACCAACGTAGAAAATTTTAAAAAACATATTTGTTGTGTCTTTTTCTAAAAATGGTGATGCAAATAATTTGATTTTTTTAATATGTTTTTGATTATTTTATAAGCTTCGATTTAAATGGTCATGGAGAAAAAAATGGAGTTATGAATTAAAAGTTATGGATGTTGGAAGTTTATCTTCTCTAATAGAAGTATTAAAGAAGTAAAACATTCAAAGGCCATAAATTTTAATCTGTAACTCCGTTTTAACTCCCCGACCAGTCAAATTGAATCTTAAGAAATTTTCTAAAACATTGTAATTTTTTTAAAATTATTTGGAATAGTTTTTCATAAAAACCGATGCCAATTATTTGATTTTTTACATTAGTTTTTTGAAAATCTGACACCAAAACATTTTTTGTTTGTTTTTGGCATCAATTTTTAAAAAAACCGACGAAAAGGTTTTTTTAAAATTTTTAGCATTAGTTTATTTCAAAAATGATGCTAAAAATATTTGTTTTACGTTTTGGAAACGATTTCTAAAAAAATCGATGCAAATTTTTTTTTTAACTTTTTTGCATTGATTTATTTACAAAATGACGCCAAAAATGATATAGATTGGCATTTTTGGCATTAGGTTTCTAAAAAACCAACACCCAAAGGCCATTGTAAATCTTCTTTCATGTCGGTTTGAAACAAAATTGATGCCAAATAGTATTAACCAATACACATGATCAGAATTTCAATTTTTTTAACAACGCACGTTTAACTTTTAAAAATATTTCCTACATTTTTATAAAATTATATCAAAAATATTTTATTTTACTATATATAAATCAATTTTATCTTTCATTCATCATTTTCTCTTTCATTCATCATTTTCAACCTCTTCGATTCAATCATGTTTTCAACATGGCTTCTATCGTTAATTTGAATAGGGTACTTATTCTAATTATTTATTTTCTTTATTATTATTTTCCTACATTTATAAACAACTCGATTATAATTATTATAAATATGATTTATTATTATTATCTAGTTACAAATATAAAAAATTCAGATGATATTTACCAACTGTGGTGTAAATTTAATTATCATTCACTATTTTCATCATCGCATGAGTTCTACCAAAAATATAAAAGATACGATGATAAAAAACTTATCATTTTAATGGAATCTCATAAAACCAGTGAAATATGTTTGAAATGTTATGTTTATTTTATTTAATTTAGTGTATGTGATTTTAATTCTTATTTATAATATTTTATTTGAAATAAGTTGTATCAATCGAAACTTTGACATGTTCAACTTCCAAAGGCCATAACTTTTGATCTGTAACTCCGTTTTAGCCCCACAACCAGTCAAATAGAAGCTTAGGAAATTTCTAAAACATCAATGAAAATAATTTACTTTTTAGTGTTGGTTTGTTAAAAAACTGACATCAAATCTATTTTTTAACCTGGTGTCAGTTTTTAAGGAGACCGACGCAAAAAATGATATGGATGAGTTTTTTTAAAAAACCAATGCTAAAAAATAAATTTAATTCATTTTTGGAGTTATTTTTCAAAAACCGACATAAAAATTAATATTTTTTACATCAGCGACATCAACATCGTTTAAAAACCGACGTCAAAATTAAAAAAAACAGACGTTAATGACTATTTTCTGCTAGTGTATGGTCGTATTATCACTTATAATATTCCAAAATTTTATTTGTACATTCATGGGTGAGGTTAATATTCTTTTGGACTATTTTATATTCATAAGAGTCATATTACTATTCATAAGGTTCTGTTACTATTCACAAAAAATTAAGTTTGTCTTATTGGTCTTCAAACATCTTACTGATCACAACAATGTATATTATATTTTTGAAATTCGAATAATAGAAGTGAAAATATTATGTTTAAAGGTCAAAAATTACTTAGTAGTTCATTTTTTTTATTTTATGTGATTTTATGACAAAATTATAATAAGGGAATTTCCATTGATAAAACATTGGGTCGTTACAATTTCTCTCCCAAAATTTGAATTCCAATCACAAGTTGTATGGATGGGTCAGAGACTAGGGCACCACCATGGTATGGGTTTCAAATATTACATATATAATTCACAGACATTGGTAAAATCAAGTAAGGTTGAGAATCATTGTAGCATGGTTAATACACGATAAATTTTCTTATGTGTTTCATGCTGAGTGTTATGGATTGCTTATTTATCTGTACATTCACTCACATATATACATAATAGTACATTTTCAGGGGACCGATGAAGGTAGTATATTGAGTTTCATGCTCACACCCTACACATGCACCTTAGTGGATTTGAAACTATTATATTGAGTTTATGATGAGGGTAAGGGCCTTTTGATAGGGTTTTGAGATTGAGTATCTTAGTTAGATTGAAAGTTTGATCTAAGTTGAGGCCAAAGATCAGGTTGGAGATAAAGTTTCCTATTTTTATTGTAATATTTTTATATCCATCCATGTTATGATTTACTTTCTAATGTAAATATGGTATATTTTAACTTATATATTCTCAATAATGGTTTATTTTATTATATCATGTGTTTTGGTACTATGTGGTTCGCATTTCAAAATTAATAAATATTATTCCTTCCTAAATGATTTATATATTAGTTTTATATTGATATTGGATGGTTATGATAGTGGGGGTATAGTCTCCTCATTATATGTATTATACCCTCTCTACTAGATGGTAGGCTCTAGAGTATGGGGAGGAGTTCCTGAAGTGATTTGTCATTCCAACTCTGGTATTTTTTAGGTAAAATGGTCTGGGTATTTTTATAATGATATGTTTAATAAACTATTGGACCTAATTCATAGTGATATATATAGACAAATGAGTACACAAGAAAGTGGTGGGTATACATATTTGTAACAATTATTGATTAATTAAATATTTTTATGAGATTCAGGTTTGAAACCTTTGAAGACTAAAAATAAATCAAAAATATAATACCAAATGAAATAGAGAAAAATATTAACATTATTTAATAATATATAGGTAGTGAATACAAAATCCATGAATTTACTTATCATGTGAGATATTATGGAATTTTTTCTTTAATGACTCAGGATTTACATACCTAAATTTTACATTACTTTTGTGGAATACTTAATACATTTCAAAAACAGATCCCTAAAGACCATATTAGTTTAGTGCCATTGGAAACTAGGAACACATTATTTTATTTTGGTAAAAAGTCCTCAACATCCCCCATAAATATTTTCCCCTTTAGTTTTCCTACCTAAAACCTTTATTTATATCTTGGGAAATTAAATCATATGAAAAGGGTGAGATCAGATTCTGTAATGACCCAAAATTTTGAATAAATCTTGTTTCCTAATTTTATGTGTTATTTTATTTTATTTTTATACTCAAAAAAATGTTTCATTTGATAACATGAGTATAATTAAAATGAGACCATTGGGTTTTGACTGTTATATGACCATTGGGCAATATGACCACTGGAAACTAAACGTTTTGATTATTGTCTATAAATACAAGTAATCTTGGTTAATTATTATAGAAAGAAGATTCGATGGCCTCACCAAGTAGTCTTGGACCGATTGAAGCCCATCTAACAGAAATTGGGAAGGAGGTAGCACCACTAGGCTTTGCTTTGGACCAAACCCAAGATGAACTTCATCGTGTGAAGCTAGAACCGAATCGCCTTCGCGAGAAGTTTAAATTGATAGAAATTACTACTCGTGCAATGTTGGCCGAGCCTCCCTCAGATTCTCTCACCTTAGCACACCTTACACTTAGGTCATATGCTGGTGTGAGAAGAGGCTATGTAAGGAGACCATAACTGCCTTGTGTAATACTTTGTTTTAAATAAAAATTGGGATTTCTTCTTATGATGAAGTTTATGAATTTTCAAATGACCGGATAAATATAGTATGCATATTTTTGATGAATTTTAGAAAAATGATATTTTAAAAATGTTTATGTAAACCTTAAATAATTAAAAATGTGTAATGATTTTCAAAAAATGGTCTTCAACAATTATGTTCAGTACAAAATTTAGAGTCTAATAAGATCAACTTGATTTTTCATGAATAGTAAATTATGAATAGTGATTTTAGGCTTAGGATTAGTAATGTGACCAAATGGATTAGTAATCTCACTTAAAGAAAGTATTAATATAATCTAGGCACCTTGATTAAGTAATGTGATTCAATCAAATGGTTAAATAACAGTTTCATAAATTATTATTCAAGTATTAGTTTTTTTTCAAGTGAATAGTGTTTTTTAATTAAAAATTAAATTAAAAATATTTAGAAAATTATTTTTATAAAATGGATTTCATTTTTTAACTCAGAGCATCGATATTATGTTAAGGTAATTTTTGGGGATTTTTCTGAAAAATGAATTTTTGGTGAATAGTATAATTATTTTAAAATTAAATTAAAAATATTTAGAAAATTATTTTTATAAAATGGAGTTAATTTTTGAAATCATTTCATCTATATTTGGTTAAGGAGAAATTTTGGGATTTTTCTGAGAAAGTTGAATTTTTGATGAATAGTGATAATACAGTTTTTAAGTTACGGGTGTTTAATGACATCCTTAAATGATGTATTAAGTATGTAATCAATATGGTCGACTTATGAATATTAAGATAAGGTATGAGGTGTCCCAAGTGTCCAATACCATGGGCAAGCCCATGGTTTTGCCAAAACCACCAATGAGGTGTCCCTTGGCCATTAATGCTTTGTCCCCTCACTTTCCCTATAAATACCATGAAATCCTTTCATTCATTCGACTCCCCACTCTCCCCCAACAAAGTTCTGGTCTCTTTACCTCCCATGGATTCCTCCCAAGGTGGTCCCAAGCCCTCAAGGTCCCAACCTTTAAGTTTTAAGAGTTACGTTTTAAGGTAAGGGATCCGACCTCTCTCTTTCTTTTCAAGTAATCTCTTTTATGTCATTTCTTTTATTCTCCATGTTCTTATATTAAAGTATATTATTTAATATTCCTCTTAATAAAATTTTCATTTTCATATAATGAGATATCCCCTCTTACTCTCATTATTTCGTTTTATGAATGTTTAAGTGGTGCCGTTAGGCTGCCGAATTTTTAAGTGGTTCTTTCACCTTTCTCGTTTTCAAGTTCAACTTTCATGTCAAGTCTTTCAAGTTCCTTTTTATTATGTTGGGGTATGATATCTATATCTATCATACTGATCTTTTATGATCATATTATGAGAGACCCCATTTGATCTCTCCAATTCAGTATTTTGAAGTCTTAAGTGGCGCCGTTAGGCTGCCGAATTTTTAAGTGGTTCTTTCACCCTTCTCGTCTTCAAGTTCTACTTTCATGTCAAGTCTTTCAAGTTATTTTTTATTATTTTGGGGTATGATCTATATATCTATCATACTGATCTTTTATGATCATATGATGAGAGACCCCATTTGATCTCTTCAATTCAGTATTTTGAAGTTTTAAGTGGTGCCGTTAGGCTGCCAGATTTTTAAGTGGTTCTTTCACCTTTCTCCCTTTTCAAAGTTCTAATTCCATGTCAAGTCTTGAAAGTCCCTTTTTATTATGTTGGGGTATGATCTCTATATCTATCATACTGATCTTTTATGTTCATATTATGAGAGACCCTATTTGATCTCATCAATTCATTTTTGGTTGAAGTTTATGTGACGTCGTTAGGCTGCCGAGTTTTCATAAGGGAAATCATATTTTTGTCTTCCATTAATGTTCTTCTTTTCATATGGTATATTTTAAAATTTCATTACCATGTTCTTAAATCCCTTATATTATGTTTGTCTACTGTTTTATGGGTCATTTATGAATGTTTGACCCATGTCCCCTCTCTTTTAAACATTTTCTAAAACCCTGTAACATAGCCATTGTGCTACAGAATTTTTGTCTCAAAATGCCTCTCTCTTTTTCTCAATATTACTTGATGTTATTAAGTTAATACTCAAAGATCTTATTTCTACAGGGGTATTCACATATATATCAAAATTTCCTATTTTTAAATTCTGGGATTTACATACATGAAACCCTCTTTCCCTTTTCTGTGGGTTTAAATTGACATAAAGATCATGTCTTTAAAGAAGTTTTTAAAACGTTATGATTATGAAATGAAACCCATTTATTTTATGCTATATTGGTTGTTTATGAAATTATTGATGATGATATATGTGGCTCACATGATAATAAAGACATGTCAAGGGTGCGCCCAGATAGTGCTCCAATGCATTGGGTAAAGATTTAATCTCTAGAGATGACCTTTTAGACTGATACCTTGGTGAATAACCTTGGTAATTTTTAAAGACACCTTGGGGATGGACCATGTTGAAATGAAATGATTGTCAATATTAAATGTTGTAGCCACATCTTCAAGTTATGAAAAATTTTATTTTTATTATGACAAGCCTCATGATTTCTTTCTCATGCCTTAAAGTTCTTTTCATGACCTTATTGAAGTATCTCAAGTTCACATGTAAAATGTTTCTCTTGTTTCCCTTACAGGGCCTTCTGCTCACCCTTTCTTTTGATGTATGTCCCCAGGTTATGAGATGTAGTAATGAACCTAGGATGAACATGAGGAGGACCCTTTCAAGTTATTAAGAATAATGTTTTATGTTTTCATGTTTTAAGTTTCTGGTTTCCAAGACACTAATCCTTAAAGATCCTCGGTTTTGTAAAATGTAATGAAAGTTTATGTGATAAAAATGTAGGATTCTATAGTTGGTATCAAAGGATGGTTTAGTTATTTGTGGAAATTAGGATATGAAAACTATAGGAATAACCCTATAGAAAAGTTTAAATATAGGAAATCTTCCTGGTATTTTGGTGAATATTGAGTAAGGGGTTGCCAAGAAAATACATCCCTGTCTGGATACGAGCAGGTAGAGGTGGCTCTGGCACAGATGTACATAGGGGTAAAACTAGAAAACAACTCTTTGAGCTAGAATCGAACGGGAACTGGTACACGACAACGGTCCTTTCTGAACTCTTGGTTATGACACTCCCGGGAGATATGCTTTGGTAAATTCATAAGCTTTGTATGAACCATTACTAAAGTAACAAAGATAAAATAAAATAAAGATTTACATAATAATGTATGATCATGGATAACCTAGATGGGAACCTAGGGGATCACAAGTTCGGGTATACTTTTCTTCTAAAAGTTATCCTTATATGCTTTAAGTTCCTTTTCATGATTATTGGCTAAGTATTTAAGCCCCTAATTATACTTTCTCTTCTTAGTTAATGGTGGGAAATGAAAGAACATGTCCCAACAACCAATGTGATAGGAAATGTGATGATTGCCGTATTAATATGACATAGATGATTAGGGGATTAAAAGATGATTATTATTTTGGAAGACTATGTTATCAAATCCTTCTTGTATTTGGGTTTTAATCTTAGTTTGGTTTATTTTGTGGAATTTTAAGGACCGTTATTTATGGAATGGTCTATGATGAACTTTGGGTAGTACCATGGAACTTTGAAGATTTAAAAGTAGTTTCTATTCCTATGGGATTATTTCTTTTTGAAGAGTTTTTTTTCCTTACCCTTTCTGTTTTTGGGATAATGTTTAAAGATAGAAGAAATAGATAGTTGATCTTTTGTGGATTATGTGATTCTATAGAAGATGATTCTTGTGCTTTTGATGAGACCAAGTGTTTTTGAATTCTAATCGTTTGGAGAAAAGATTAGTTTTGGTAGAAACATATTAAAGGATGAAACTCTACATGAAGGTAGGTATATTTTCTTATGTTTTTGTTCTATGTAGTAAATTAATTCTTCAAAATTATGGAAAGGAACTTAAAACAAAAATGTTTTTGATTTAAGTTTCCTACTAGGTAATCAAAGACCATTTATACACATAATAAGTTTGGGATTTTCTTATGGTTAACTTTATCCTAATCATGTTTCCTATCACTCTCTCTCAGAACACGACCCATTGTTTTCTCCTCCATGTCCATGTTTTCCTACATGGAATCCTAGTATGGGTAAACTCGGGTGACCTTTGTACTTCCCTTTCATTCTTTTAAAGTAATAGTTTTACTGACTCCTTTTCCGATGTAGGACTTTCAATGAAATTTCAAAACCCCATTTTAAAAATTGCGAGGACGCAATTTCTTAAGGGGGGAAGATTGTAACGACCCGAAATTTTGAATAAATCTTGTTTCCTAATTTTATGTGTTATTTTATTTTATTTTTATACTCAACAAAAATGTTTCATTTTATAACATGAGTATAATTAAAATGAGACCATTCGGTTTTGACTGTTATATGACCATTGGTCAATATGACCACTGGAAACTAAAAGTTTTGATTATTGTCTATAAATACAAGTAATCTTGGTTAATTATTATAGAAAGAAGATTCGATGGCCTCACCAAGTAGTCTTGGACCAATCTAAGCCCAAATAACAGAACTTGGGAAGAAGGTAGCACCATTGGGCTTTGCTCTGGACCAAACCCAAGCTGAACTTCTTCGTGTGAAGCTATAACGGAATCGCCTTTGCAAGAAGTTCAAACTGATAGAAATTAGTACTCGTGCGATGTTGGCCGAGCCTCCCTCGAATTCTCTCACCTTAGCAAACCTTACACATAGGTCCTATGATGGTGTGATAAGAGGCTATGTAAGGAGACCGTAACTGCCTTGTGTAATACTTTGTTTTAAATAAAAATTGGGATTTCTTCTTATGATGAAGTTTATGAATTTTCAAATGACCGGATAAATATAGTATGCATATTTTTGATGAATTTTAGAAAAAGGATATTTTAAAAATGTTTATGTAAACCTTAACTAATTAAAAATGTGTAATGATTTTCAAAAAAAGGTCTTCTACAATTATGTTCTGTACGAAATTTAGAGTCTAATAAGATCAAATTTATTTTTTATGAATAGTAATTATGAATAGTGATTTTGTGCTTAGGATTAGTAATGTGACCAAATGGATTAGTAATCTCACTTAAAGAAGGTATTAATATAATCTAGGCACCTTGATTAAGTAATGTGATTCAATCAAATGGTTAAATAATGGTTTCATAAATTATTATTCAAGTATTAGTTTTTTTTAGAGTGAATAGTGTTTTTTAATTAAAATTAAATTAAAAATATTTAGAAAATTATTTTTATAAAATGGATTTCATTTTTGAACTCAGAGCATCGATATTATGTTAAGGTAATTTTTGGGGATTTTTCTGAAAAAAATGAATTTTCAGTGAATAGTGTATTTATTTAAAAATTAAATTAAAAATATTTAGAAAATTATTTTTATAAAATGGAGATAATTTTTGAAATCAGAGCATCTATATTTGGTTAAGGTGAAATTTTGGGATTTTTCTGAGAAAGTTGAATTTTTGATGAATAGTGAAAATACAGTTTTTAAGTTACCGGTGTTTAATGACATCATTAAATGATGTATTAAGTATGTAATAAATATGGTTGAGTTATGAATAGTAAGATAAAGTATGAGGTGTCCCAAGTGGCTAATACCATGGGCAAGCCCATGGTTTTTCCAAAACCACCAATGAGGTGTCCCTTGGCCATTAATACTTTGTCCCCTCACTTTCCCTATAAATACCAAGCAATCCTCTCATCCATTCGACTCTCCACTCTCCTCCAATGAAGTTCTGGTCTCTTTAACTCCCAAGGATTCCTCCCAAGGTGCTCCCAAGCCCTCAAGATCCCAACCTTTGAGTTTTAAGAGTTACGTTTTAAGGTAAGGGATCCAACCTCTCTCTTTCTTTTCAAGTAATATCTTTTATGTCATTTCATTTATGCTCCATGTTATTATGTTAAATGATGTTATTTTATATTCCTATTACTGCCCTTTTAATGTTCATATAATGAGAGATCCCCTTTTACTCTCATTATTTCGTTTTATGAATGTTTAAGTGGCGCCATTAGGCTGCCGAATTTTTAAGTGGTTCTTTCACCCTTATCGTTTTCAAGTTCTACTTTCATGTCAAGTCTTTCAAGTTCCTTTTTATTATGTTGGGGTATGATCTCTATATCTATCATACTGATATTTTATGATCATATGATTAGAGACCCCATTTGATCTCTTCAATTCAGTATTTTGAAGTCTTAAGTGGCGCCGTTAGGCTGCCGAATTTTTAAGTGGTTCTTTCACCTTTCTCATCTTCAAGTTCTTCTTTCATGTAAAGTCTTTCAAGTTCCTTTTTATTATGTTGGGGTATGATCTATATATCTATAATACTGATATTTTATGATCATATGATGAGATACCCCATTTGATCTCTTCAATTCAGTATTTTGAATTTTTAAGTGGCGCCATTAGGCTGTCGAATTTTTAAGTGGTTCTTTCACCTTTCTCCTTTTTCAAAGTTCTAATTCCATGTCAAGTCTTGAAAGTCCCTTTTTATTATGTTGGGTTATGATCTATATATCTATCATACTGATCTTTTATGTTCATATGATGAGATGAACCTATTTGATCTCATCAATTCATTTTTGGTTGAATTTTATGTGACGTCGTTAGGCTGTCGAGTTTTCATAAGAGAAATCTTATTTTTGTCTTGCTTTCATGTTCTTCATTTCATATGGTATATTTTCAAATTTCATTACCATGTTCTTAAATCCCTTATATTCTATCCCTCTACTATTTTATGGGTCATTTATGAATGTTTGACCCATGTCCCCTCTCTTTTCATCATTTTCTAAAACCCTGTAACGTAGCTGTTGTGCTGTAGAATTTTCGTCTCAAAATGCCTCTCTCTTTTTCTAAAAATTACTTCATGTTATTACGTGAATACTCAAAGATATTATTTCTAAATGGGTATTCACATATATATCAAAATGTTCTATTTTTATATTCTGGGATTTACATACATGAATCCCGCTTTCCCTTTTCTGTGGGTTTAAAGTGACATAAAGATCATGTCTTTAAAGCAGTTTTTAAAGCGTTATGATTATGAAATGAAACCCATTTATTTTATGCTATATGGGTTGTTTATTAAATGATTTATGATGATATATGTGGCTCACATGATAATAAAGACATGTCAAGGGTGTGCCCTGATTGCGCTCCAATGCATTGGGTAAAGACTTAATCTCTAGAGATGACCTTTTAGACTGATACCTTAGTGAATAACCTTGGTAATATTTAATGACACCTTGGGGATGGACCTTGGTGGAACGAAATGATTTTCAATATTAAATGTTGTAGAAACATCTTCAAGTTATGAAAATTTTTATTTTTATTATGATATGCCTCATGATTTGTTTCTCATGCCTTAAAGTTATTTTCATGACCTTATTGAAGTATCTCAAGTTCACATGTAAAATGTTTCTATTGTTTCCCTTACTGGGCCTTCTACTCACCCTTTCTTTTGATATATGTCCCCAGGTAATGAGATGCAGTAATGAACCTAGGATGAACATGAGGAGAATCCTTTCAAGTGTTTAAGAAGAATGTTTTATGTTTTCATGTTTTAAGTTCCTGGTTTCCAAGACACTAAACCTTAAAGATCCTCGATTTTGTAAAATGTAATGAAAGTTTATGTGATAAAAAGGTAGGATGCTATAGTTGGTATCAAAGGATGGTTTAGTTATTTGTGGAAATTAGGATATGAAAACTATAGGAAGAACCCTATAGAAATGTTTAAATATAGGAAATCTTCCTTGTATTTTGGTGAATATTGAGTAAGGGGTTGCCAAACAAATACATCCCTATCTGGATACGAGCAGGTAGAGGTGGCTCTGGCACATATGTACATAGGGGTAAAACCCAAAAACACCGCTTTGAGATAGACTCAAATGGGAACTAGTACAAGACAACGGGCCTTTCTGCACTCTTGGTTACGACACTCCCGAGGGATATACTTTGGTAAATTAATAAGATTAGTATGAACCATTATTAAATGAATAAAGATAAAATTAAATAAAGATTTACATAAGAATATATGATCATGGATAACCTAGATGGGAACCTAGGGGATCACAAGTTAGGGTATACTTTTCTTCTACAAGTTATCCTTATATGCTTTAAGTTCATTTTCATGATTATTGGATAAGTATTTAAGCCCCTAATTATACTTTCTCTTCTTAGTTAATGGTGGGAAATGGAAGAACATGTCCCAACAACCAATGTGATAGGAAATGCGATGATTGCGGTATTAATATAGAAGAGATGATTAGGGGATTAAAAGATGATTATTATTTTGGAATACTATGTTATCAAATCCTTCTTTTATTTGGATTTCAATTTTAGTTTGGTTTATTTTGAGGAATTTTAAGGACCGTTATTTATGGAATGGTCTATAATGAACTTTGGGTAGTACCATGTAACTTTGAAGATTTAAAAGTAGTTTTCATTCCTATGGGATTATTTCTTTTTGAAGAGTTGTTTTACCTTACCCTTTCTGTTTTTGGGATAATTTTTAAAGATAGAAGAAATAGATAGTTAATATTTTGTGGATTATGTGATTCTATAGAAGATGATTCTTTTGCTTTTGATGAGACCAAGTGTTTTTGAATTCTCATCGTTTGTAGAAAAGATTAGTTTTGGTAGAAACATATTAAAGGATGAAACTCTATATGAAGGTAGTTATATTTTCTTATGTTTTTGTTCTATGTAGTAAATGAATTTCTCAAAATTATGGAAAGGAATGTAAAATAAAAACGTTGTTGGTTTATGTTTCCTACTAGGTAATCAAATATCGTTTACACACATCATATGTTTGGGATTTTCTTATGGTTAAATTTCTTCTAATAATGTTTCCTATCACTCTCCCTCAGAACTTGACCCTTTGTTTTCTCCTCTATGTCCATGTTTTCCTACATGGAATCCTAGTATGGGTAAACTCGGGTGACCTTTGTACTTCCCTTTCTTTCTTTTAAAGTAATAGTTTTATTGACTTATTTTCTGATGTGGGACTTTCAATGAAATTTCAAAACCCAATTTTAAAAATTGCGAGGACGCAATTTCTTAAGGGGGGAAGATTGTAACGACCCGAAATTTTGAATAAATCTTGTTTCCTAATTTTATGTGTTATTTTATTTTATTTTTATACTCAACAGAAATGTTTCATTTGATAACATGAGTATAATTAAAATTAGACCATTGGGTTTTGAATCTTATATGACCACTGGTCAATATGACCACTGGAAACTAAACTTTTTGATTATTGTCTATAAATACAAGTAATCTTGGTTAATTATTATAGAAAGAAGATTCAATGGCCTCACCAAGTAGTCTTGAACCGATTGAAGCCCATCTAACAGAACTTGGGAAGGAGGTAGCACCAGTGGGCTTTGATCTGGACCAAACCCAAGATGAACTTCATCGTGTTAAGCTAGAATAGAATCTCCTTTGAGAGAAGTTCAAACTGATAGAAATTAGTACTCGTGCGATGTTGGCCGAGCCTCCCTCAGATTCTCTCACCTTAGCACACCTTACACTTAGGTCCTGTACTGGTGTGATAAGAGGCTGTGTAAGGAGACCATAACTACCTTGTGTAATACTTTGTTTTAAATAAAAATTGGGATTTATTCTTATGATGAAGTTTATGAATATTCAAATGACCGGATAAATATAGTATGCATATTTTTGATGAATTTTAGAAAAATGATATTTTAAAAATGTTTATGTAAACCTTAAATAATTAAAAATTGGTAATGATTTTCAAAAAATAGTCTTCTACAATTATGTTTAGTATGAAATTTAGAGTCTAATAAGATCAACTTGATTTTTGAAGAATAATAAATTATGAATAGTGATTTTATGCTTAGGATTAGTAATGTGACCAAATGGATTAGTAATCTCACTTAAAGAAAGTATTAATATAATCAAAGCACCTTGATTAACTAATGTGATTCAATCAAATGGTTAAATAATGGTTTCATAAATTATTATTCAAGTATTAGTTTTTTTGGAGTGAATAGTGTTTTTTAATTAAAAATTAAATTAAAAATATTTCTAAAATTATTTTTATAAAATGGATTTCATTTTTGAACTCAGAGCATCGATATTATGTTAAGGTAATTTTTGGGGATTTTTCTGAAAAAAATGAATTTTCGTTGAATAGTGTATTTATTTAAAAATTAAATTAAAAATATTTAGAAAATTATTTTTATAAAATGGAGTTCATTTTTGAAGTCAGATCATCTATTTTTGGTTAATGTGAAGTTTTGGGATTTTTCTGAGAAAGTTGAATTTTTGATGAATAGTGAAAATACAGTTTTTAAGTTATGAGTGTTTAATGACATCATTAAATGATGTATTAAGTATGTAATCAATATGGTAGACTTATGAATAGTAAGATAAGGTATGAGGTGTCCCATGTGGCCAATACCATGGGAAAATATCATGGGAAATCCCATGGTTTTGCCAAAACCACCAATGAGGTGTCCCTTGGCCATTAATGCCTTGTCCCCTCACTTTCCCTATAAATACCAAGAAATCCTCTCATCCATTCGACTCCCCACTCTACCCCAATGAAGTTCTGGTCTCTTTACCTCCAAAGGAGTCCCTCCAAGGTTCCCCCAAGCCCTCAAGGTCCCAACCTTTGAGTTTTAAGAGTTACGTTTTAAGGTAAGGGATCCGACCTCTCTCTTTCTTTTCAAGTAATCTCTTTTATGTTATTTCTTTTATGATCCATGTTATTTTGTTAAAGGATATTATTTTATATTCCTCTTAATTCCCTTTTCATGTTCATATAATTAGAGATCCCCTCTTACTCTCATTATTTCGTTTTATGAATGTTTAAGTGGCGTCGTTAGGCTGCCGAATTTTTAAGTGGTTCTTTCACCCTTCTCGTTTTCAAGTTCTACTTTCATGTCAAGTCATTCAAGTTCCTTTTTATTATTTTGGGGTATGATATATATA
The DNA here is from genome assembly GCA_963277665.1 of Viscum album. NCBI lineage: Eukaryota > Viridiplantae > Streptophyta > Magnoliopsida > Santalales > Viscaceae > Viscum > Viscum album. The sequence continues at coordinate 1,890,032,164 of OY728159.1, read as the reverse complement.
TCTATAATACTTATATTTTATGATCATATTATGAGATACCCCATTTTATCTCTTTAATTCAGTATTTTGAAGTCTTAAGTGGCGCCGTTAGGCTGCCGAATTTTTAAGTGGTTCTTTCACCCTTCTCGTCTTCAAGTTCTACTTTCATGTCAAGTCTTTCAAGTTCCTTTTTATTATGTTGGGTTATCATCTCTATATCTATCATAATGATCTTTTATGATCATATTATGAGAGACCCCATTTGATCTCTTCAATTCAGTATTTTGAAGTTTTAAGTGGCTCCGTTAGGCTGCCGAATTTTTAAGTGGTTCTTTCACCTTTCTCCTTTTTCAAAGTTCTAATTCCATGTCAAGTCTTGAAAGTCCCTTTTTCTTATGTTGGGGTATGATCTCTATATCTATAATAATGATATTTTATGTTCATATGATGAGATACCCTATTTGATCTCATCAATTCATTTTTGGTTGAAGTTTATGTGACGTCGTTAGGCTGCCGAGTTTTCATAAGAGAAATCTTATTTTTGTCTTCTTTTAATGTTCTTCATTTCATATAGTATATTTTCAAATTTCATTACCATGTTCTTAAATCCATTATATTCTGTCCCTCTACTGTTTTATGGGTCTTTTATGAATGTTTGACCCATGTCCCCTCTCTTTTCAACATTTTCTAAAACCATGTAACATAGCCATTGTGCTGGAGAATTTTCGTCTAAAAATGCCTCTCTCTTTTTCTCAAAATAACTTCATGTTATTAAGTGAATAATCAAAGATCTTATTTCTACAGGGGTATTGACATATATATCAAAATGTTCTATTTTTAAATTCTGGGATTTATAAACATGAAACCAGCTTTCCCTTTTCCGTGGGTTTAAAGTGACATAAAGATCATGTCTTTAAAGCAGTTTTTAAAACGTTATGATTATGAAATGAAACCAATTTATTTTATGCTATATGGTTTGTTTATGAAATTATTGATGATGATATATGTGTATCACATGATAATAAATACATTTAAAGGGTGCACCCAGATAGCGCTCCAATGCATTGGGTAAAGACTTAATCTCTAGAGATGACCTTTTAGACTGATACCTTGGTGAATAACCTTGGTAATTTTTAATGAAACCTTGAGGATGGACCTTGGTGAAATGAAATGATTATCAATATTAAATTTTGTAGCCACATATTCAAGTTATGAAAAATTTTATTTTTATTATGATATGCCTCATGATTTCTTTCTCAAGCCTTAAAGTTCTTTTCATGACCTTATTGAAGTATCTCAAGTTCACATGTAAATTGTTTATCTTATTTCCCTTACTGGGCCTTATGCTCACCCTTTCTTTTGATGTATATCCCCAGGTTATGAGATGCAGTAATTAACCTAGGATGAACATGAGGAGAAGACTTTCAAGTGTTTAAGAAGAATTTTTTATGTTTTCATGTTTTAAGTTCCTGGTTTCCAAGACACTAAACCTTAAAGATCCTCAGTTTTTTAAAATGTAATGAAAGTTTATGTGATAAAAAGGAAGGATTGTATAGATTCTCAGTATGGGTAAACAAGGAAAATATCAAAAAATAAATGAAAATAAGAATGTAAAAACATGAACATAACTTTTAAAAATCATACCATGTATAATATATATCAAAATAAATAGTCATGAAATAAATTGTGGTAGTTAATAAGGAATAAATCATAAAGGAGCATGAGCCATGATAAAATAGCATTCTCATAAAACATGGAATTATAGAAAACACATAAACATAAAAAATCATTTTTATATCTGCCAAGGCTCATTTCCAATACCATCATAGTGGACAATGTCCTCTACTGAACTGAGTTTAATCCTCATTCCAGCCCTTTATTACTAAATCTGGTTTACTTTCCATTTCATCCTTGTATTACTGAACTGAGATCATTTCCCATTCCAGCCCTATATTACTGAACCCAGATCATTTCCCATTCCAACCCTATATTACTTAACTGAGATCATTTCTATTTATAGTCCTATATATCTCATAAGATATAAATATTTACACAATTTATTGGAGGGAGATATAGGTCCCATCCATCTCATAATGAAACCATACATATGTGTGTCATAAAAACCTAAATCATTCATCATATCATAGCCCATGTAATCAAATGGATTTCATAAAAATCATTCCATCATAACATAATCCATGAAAAAGAAATGTATTTCATATATATCATTTCATCATAAACATAATCAAATAATATTAATAATAGGGATAATATCCTTGAAAAAATAATATCCCAATTATATCATATATAACATCAAATAATGTAATATTTGATGGAATATGATTTTGAAAGAACAATTGAAAAAAATTATTGAGAAAAATATCCTTTCTTATTCTAAATGTTTTCTTTTCTTAAAAGGACATGAAATTTTAAAATAAAATAATTTATTTGAAAATAACCTTGTAATATTGTAAGATAAGATTCAAGGAAATAAATTATTATGAAACCGTAAAATTCTATTTATTTTTTGTAAGTTAAAAGAAAACAATCTTCTCATACTTTTGCTGAAATTTTTTAAAAGTACTTTATTTGGGAAATGAAAGAAACATTATTTTCAAACTATGTAGTTAAAACTCAAAAATGGGTAAACATGACTTAAATATCCATAGTATAATAGTAAATAATTTTATAAAAACATTTTTATAAAACATGGACATGGGTTATAAATTTTCCCCAATGGAGACTTAAAATGAAACAATTATAAATATTAAAGAGATGGTGAAATAAATAATATTCACATTATAATAAATAAAATATCATTCCCCATGAAAGAAATAAAATTATTTACATAACATAATATTATAGATAAGAATCATAAAAAATATTCAGGGGTAGTATATACACTATTTAGAAGAAACAAGTAGTGTATACAACACGTGGCTCACAAAAATAAATGTGAGACAAAAATAATCCATTACCTTAGGTCTGATTCCCTTCGTATGTATCTAAGACTCATGTATAATGGTTTAAATAATGTTATTAACTTATTCCAATACCATATTTATATTTATGATATCATATATGATCATATTATCTCCCATTTAATAATATTTTATTTTTATGCTTCTTTTGGGTGTTAACTGTTTCATTTTCTCATGCATGTTTTGTCATATTTGTACCAATTCTTGTAAATAGTATATAGTTTCAAAATTTATAAAATTATTTTAAGTTAATATATATTATATTTATTCATTATATACCTTATATAATCACTCATTAATGGTGGACATGTAAATCAATCACATCGCATCGTAGAGATGGTAGGTCATATGTATATACGAGTGATGGTATCATTTCCTTAATAGTAAAAAGTATGGAAGTGGATGGTATATTTTTTATTCCAAAATAAATATAATTTTATAATAACTGTATATGTATATTATATTTATCATAAAAAACCATCAAAATTATTTAGTAAAAAATAGTTTACACCATGATGTGGAGATGGTAGACCGTACGTACACACATGTGGGGATTTCGTTTTTCATAGGATAAATAAAAGGCCGAATATGGTTATTACAGAAATTTTAATAACTTATAATCATATAATTGATATTGGAGTTATTAATTTAAAATTTAAACAATATAGTAAGAGTAATTAGAAGAAGAAATGATCTTGATAGAGTTGGTTAAGGAAATTACTTCTTCTTCGACGAGCTCCCTCTATATATCCTCTTAGAGACACTAGAGTTGGTCTTTTAAGAGGACCAAAACCACTAGAACATGTATAGTCATGTTGATAAGGTATTGGGAAGGGGATTTCCAAGCTTGAAGGTTCAAAGTGAAGTAAATAAATGATGGAGGAGGTTCCCTTTTATAATTGAGGTGATGGACACTTTTGTAATCTACAAAAATATTAATTTATAAAAAAATAAAACCACATCCAAAAACCTATAAAAATTAATATTTTAGAATATTAGATGAGATAATTTTGTAATATAATCAAAAAAAATTGAAATTTTTTTCTATCAATTTAAACCTTATCATTTTAATTAACCCTTAGTTATTCTATTTTAATTTTAACTAAAGTAACAAAATTTTCAATATTAAAAGAGTGAAATTATTAATTATTTTATGTCAATTAAACCATAAATAAAAAATTTAGAATATTTAAGATCCTATAATAATTATTTTGTGTTTTGAAAAATGTTTTATTACTTTTAAATAATTTAATAAAACATTATTTTGATAAACAATTTATAGTGTCAATTTCAACACAATTCAATCCATTGATTTTTAATAAATATTAAGATAACAAGTTAACATAAAAAAATATTTTATTATATTAATAAGAGGTAAAGTTCATAGAGATTTTTTAATACATTAATTATACCAAATTATATTTATTTTAATATTCTTAATAACATTTATTTGATATTTCCATTAATAAAATAATTAATACATCTATTTTGTGTAGTTATTTAATATAATTGAATAAATATTAAAAATAAAATACTATTATGAAGATAAATTATCTAAATTTCATAAGAATACTTATATTTTAATATAGCTTCTATAAAATCTAACATTAAAAATGTTATATTTATTTAAACATGAATGTGAAAACTTTAACAATACTTTAGATAAAATATTATAAGTTTCATAATAATTTCCACATGCCTCCAAATAGTTAATAATTATAACCTTGGATGATTATGTTTGAGAGATACTAGAACAATAATATTTGGCCATGTTTTTTTTTCTTTTGATAATTATTATATTTTTAATTAAAATTATTTTATTGATTTTTCATCAATTAAATAATTTTTGCATCATCATTGTATAAGTCTTTGAGGTAAATATTTATGTAATAAAAATTACTAGTAAATTTCCCTAATAATTAAAATATATCTTTAAAATAAATATTTATATTATAATTTACTCTTTTATAAGCTTATATTAAAAATAATATAGTTATTAAAATTTGAGTAAGACATTTTTAACATTTCTTTAAATAAACTATATTAAATGTCCAAATCTCATCCATGTGGATTCCAAAGAATAAAATTTCTACCCAAGGATGATTTAGGTAAAAACAAAACTCATCATATTATATTATTACAAGGGTTAGGGTAATTTTTTAATATATTGTTTCCCTTTAACTACTCACTTTACCTTTTTACTATATTAATAAAAATTATTGAAGTTACTATTCCTAATGCCCAAAAATAAAAGAAATATGTTTACATAATTTGGACCCACTAATTCCAAATATGGAATACATTTTTCAAAGTTCAAAACAGAGAATTTGCAGCAATTAATTAGAAATTAATACCTTTGTCAGAATGAGAAAACCAGTTTTAAAAGTTAAAACATGTAAAAGATTGAAATGTTTTTACATATAAATTTAATGTAAAATTAATTATAATGAACTAAATTTTATTAAATGATAATAATATAATATATTTATACTTTAAAAATATTCTATAATATAATTTAACATTATAAATAAATTTGACGAAGAATTAGTTTTCAATTAAAATGCATTATTTTTTTTACTATGCATCAAAACATGAAAGTTATCAGAAAAACTCAAAAAATTAGACCAAATTAAATTTTGATACTCTTATTTCAATGAAGAATTTTATTTTTTCAAATATAATATAAAAAAGTGTAAAAAAATAGATTTAAAATGGGTGGGCCATCAAAAAACGGCAAAACTGTATTTTTTTCAAAAACATCATATTTTATCTAAAAAATTGAATTTGATCTTATATAATGTATATAAAACTTATAATATGAATTTTAAAAAATATATTGAATATATTAAATATATATTTTATTAATAAAATCCATCAAGATTGATTTTATTATTTTATAAACTTATTTTTTTTATTTAAATAGTTTTCAGAAAAACATTTCCTTTTATTTAAAAAGGGTTTTATTTTAATTTATAATTAATTTATCACCAAATAATTATATATATATATATATATGTCTGTGTGTGTGTGTTTATGTGTGTAAATAATATTTTCATAATTCAATTAATACTATTCATACCTTCCATTATTACGGCTAGGTTATAAGGTAACATAATAATATTTAATTGTGTGCTTAAACTCGGTCTTGCGTGAAATGAAATATATCAAAATAACTCAATATTTTCTGTAACATATCCAAGAATAGTTTTTCATATACAACAACCTAAGTCAGTGTTTTGTATAGCGCAAGATTATCTGGGTGTAGCGTACAATATAAGACATCAAATAAATTTAAATAAACTATCTCATAAAAATATTTGTGTGTTACATTCTACCCTACTTAAACTGATTTTTCCCTTTAAATTAAAATGGGTTATAGAAGTATTAATAATTGAAAGTTTCTTTTATAGAATCCCACATTGTTAAAATTTATAAAAAAACTTCTTTTAAAAAAATGAATGTTAGAAACATAATGGTTACCCAATGTAACTCATAACTAAGTTTCTACATAAGAGAACATAGGTGATGCTTTGGGTATGGAGAAAAAGTTTAAATAATCAAAAGGATTGATAGAGATCAATGATCAAAAGAAAGTGGGTGGTCCATAGAAAGTTAAAAATTACAAAACCATATACTAAATAAGTGTTAAGGGGGTCATTGATATCTTTAAAATTATGATAACAATACCACCTTTTTACATCACCAAAGTTTTTCCAATGTTAAATAATTTTAATGAGAAGACATACTTACTTGATTTCAACATAATCTCACCATTTTTCAGGACTTGATCAATTTCTACTTCATCTATTATTCCAAGAAATGAAGTTAAATTTGGAATTCCTTAAATACTAAGATATCATGAGATACATACATAGATTGGTAAGTCATTCTATCAGTCTTTATAAAAAAAGGTTAACACAAGTTATCAAATATGAAAAAAACCACCTATGGTGAGATAATAATTTTATCTCACAAAATTCATCTGAATTTTAACTTAAACATTCCATAAATGGATAAACTAACAATCCTTCCATAAATTGAAAACCCAAAACTTTATAAAGAGGTGAACTAAATGATCTTAGAATTTACCCCCATATATCATAAAGTATCTCTTGTTGGTCACATTCCAAACATGTTAATTCTATTATCATTATTCTCTTTATACAAGGTAATAACTAGAATTACCTTAAATCCTTATTAAAAACATGAATATTACCTTATTTCAATTTTATTGGATATATTCCTTAAGTCCATAATTTTTTATACATCATTCATCAAAGCATAACCCACATGTCAACAAATCTTTAATTAGTGTTGTCCAATTGATAATATCCAACATATCTTTATCCCAGATAAACACAATTTTCTCCACATCTTGAAAACATTAAGGCTTACCTTCCCTTAATACAAATATCAAATTTACCTTAAATCACTTTTCTATGTCTTCATCATTGTTAGACGTATCCTTTTCAATCCCTAAATGAAACAATTTACTGAAAATACTTATACATAATAAATGAATTCCAAAACATATACAATTCTATTTTCTAACTTTATTCTTAACCCATTAATAAAGCTTTATTATTTTATTCATTCTAATAATATGAAATCTGAATCATGTATTAAGGTTCCTCAAAATTAATCTAGTGGTTCTTATTATGTTTAAGGTAAACAATATGGTTAGATTATCCTTTACCTTTCACATGTCACTTGTAGTCTCTTTATCCTCATTTGAATAACCAATAATCTCACCACATTCTTGATTCCCTTTAGGTGATTTCCACTTAGGAAATGTAATTTTCATGATATCCATATCTAAAACATTCAATGTTAACTATAGTCTATCTAGTTCTTCCTATTGACTAAGAAAAGAAATAAAAGTATGATAAATACTTATCATAGATGAAAAACACATAATTAAGGTTAATTACTTATAATATTTTAATCTATTATATCTTAGGTTTAATCACAGGTTATTCATGATCGTTACCATAATTCTAGGATTGTATCCTATAATTAGACTTATCCTTAGAAAATCCATAAACATATCCTTATAAATATCTCTCAGGATATCACTAATGTTTTCACATCCTTGTTTCTAAAGGTTGACTAAACCTTCGCTCTGATACCAACTCTATCTACCCAAGATTTACATACATGAATATTACACTACTTTTTTGGAATAATTAATACATTTCACAAACAGACACCCAAATACCATATTAATTTAGTTACTTTGGAAACATGGAAACCATTTTTCTAATTTGGTGAAAGGTCTTCGACATATCCCATAAATATCTCCCACTATAGTTTTCCTAAATAAAATATTTCTTTATATCTTATGGAAAATAAATCATTTGAAAAGGGAGAGATCAAATACTGAGTAAAGATAAACAAGGAAAATATCAAACAAAAAATGAATACAAGAATTTAAAAACATGAAAATAACTTTTGAAAATCATACCATGTATGACATATATCAAAATACCGAGTCATGGAATAAGTACTGGTAGTTCATAAGTCATAAATCATAAAGTAACACGAGTCATTAGAAAATATCATTGGCAGAAAACAAGGAATTGTGGAAAACACATAAGAATAGAAAATCATTTTTATACTTGGTAAGGATAATTTCCAAGACCATCATAGTGGAAAATTTCCTTTACCGAACCGAGTTCACTCCTCATTACAACCTTGTATTACTGAATCATGTTTACTTATCATTCCAGTCCTGTATTACTGAACCAAGACAATTTCTCATTCCATCCATATATTACTGAACTGTGATCATTTTCCATTTTTTCCCTGTATTACTAAACTGAGACAATTTCAAGTTCCAGTTTTAACTATCTCATGATATATAAATATTTACCTAATTAATTGGAGGGAGATATTTGTCCCACCAATCTCATAATGAAAGCCATATATGTGTGTATCATTAAAACATAAATCATTTATCATATCATAAACCATGGAATCAAATAGGGTTCATAAACATCATTCTATTATAACTTAATACATGAAAGAGAAATAGATTTCATATATATCATTCCATAATAAACATAATAAAATCATATGAATAATAGGGATAATATAATTCAAAAAATTTCCCTAATAAATAATATATTACATCAAATAATGTAATATCAGATAGAGGATAATTTTGATAGAACACTTGAAAATAATTCTTGAGGAAAATATCATTTCTTCTTTGAAAAAGTTTTCATTTTTAAAAGGCCATGCAATTTTAAAATAAAATAATTTATTTGAAAATAATATTATAATATTGTAATGGAAGCTTCAATGTTATAAATAATTATGAAACTGTAAATTTTTTTTCATGTCTTATAAGTTAAAAGAAAACAATCTTCTCATAATTTTTCTTAAAAAGTCAAAATGCACCTCTTTTGGAAAAAGAAAGAAATATTATATTAAAACCATGTAGTAAAAAGTAAAAATGGGTAAAAATGAATTTAATTATCAATAGGATAATTGTAAAAAAATTTATGAAAATATTTTTATAAAACATGGATGTAGATGATAAATATTCCCCAATAGAGGCTTAAAACGTAACAATTCTAAATATTAAAGACATTGTGAAATAAATACTCTTCACTTTATAATCAATAGAATCGTATTCCCCCTGAAAGAAAGAAAATTATAATAATTAAATACTCTTATAGATAAGACTCATAAAAGTCATTATTGGGAATTATTTACACCATGTGGAAGAAACATGTAGTGTATACAACATGTGTCTCACATAAATAAATGCAAGAAAAATAATCCCTTACCTTGGGTAGAGATTCCCTTGGTACATATCTTAACATCCTATATAATAGTTTAAAGAATGTTATTAACTTATTCCAGAACCATATTTATATTTATGATATTATATATGATCATATTATCACCTTTTTAATAATATTTTATTTTTATGCTCCTTTTAGGTGTTAACGGCTTCATTTTCTCATGCATGTTTTTTCATATAAGTCTCAATTCATGTAAGTAGGATAAAATTAAATATTTTATAGAATTATATTACTGTAATATATATCACATTTATTAATTATATACCTTTATATAATAATTCATGAATGGTGGACATGTAAATGAATCAGATCACGTCGTGGATACGGTATGTCATACGTATGCATGAGCGATGATATCATTTCCTTAATAGTAAAAATCATGGAAGTGGATGGTATATTTGTTATTATAGAATCAATATAATGTTATAATAACAATATATTTATATTATTTCCATCATTATACCCATAAAAATAAATTAGTGAAAAACATATTACACCACGATGTGAAGACAGTAGGTCATACATATAATGTGTTATGATATCATTTTTTGTAGGATGGATAAAAGGTGGAATATGATTGTTCATTAATTATAATAAAATATCATCATATAATTGATACTTGAGTTATTGATTTATAATAGAAACAAAATAATAATACTAAGTAGAAGAATAAATTTTCTTAGGAGAGTTGGTAAAAGAGATTATCTCTTCTTCAATGAGCTCCCTCTAGATCTCCTCTTAAATACAATAGAGTTGGTATTTTAAGAAGACATAAAAATATAGAACATGGATAGAAATTTTTATAAGGTAACTAAGAAGGGTATGGATGATCATGAAGTCTCAAAGTAAAGTAATGAAATGAGGTAATAGGTTCCCTTTTATAATTGAGGTGAGGGGCACTTTTGGAATCTTTAAAAATATTAATTTATAATAAAATAAAACGATATCCAAAAACCTCAAAAATGTCATACTTTCTAAAATTAAATGATATAAGGTGATAATATAATCAATAAATAAATTATATAAAAATTTTTCTATCAAATTAAACCTTATAATTTTAATTAACCCTTAATTATTCAATTTTAATTTAAAGTAAGGTGACAAATTTGTTGATATTAAAAGAGTTTATTTTTTATTTATTTTATGTAAATTAAAATATAAATGAACAACATAGAATATTTTAGATTATATAATAATAATTTTGTATTTTTAATTTTTTTTATGTTTTTAAAATAATTTAATAAAACATTATTTCGATAAACAATCAATAGTGTTAATTTTGACACTATTCAATTAATTGATTTCTAAAAATATTAAGACAAAAAAGTTAACTTAGAACCAAATATTTTATTATATTTATAAGATGTAAAGGTCTTCCCAAAAATTCTTTGGATATATTAATTCTCCCAAATTATATTTATTTTAATATTTTAATAACATTTATTTGGTATTTCTATTAATAAAATAATTACTACATCATTTTTGTGTAAATATTTAATATAATTATTTGTTGAATAAAGATTAAAAATAAAATAATAATAAGAATAAAATTATATATATTTCACAATAACACATATAGTTGAATATACCTTCTATAAAATCCAAAATTTAAAATGTTATATTTATGAAAACCCAAATGTGACAACGTTACCATCACTTTAGATAAAATATTACAAGTTTCATTATCATTTCCATGTGAATCCAAATGGTCAATAATCCAAACCTTAGATGATTATAGCAATCATATACTCAAAAAATAATATTTTTCCAAGTTTTTTGGTCTTTTAATGATTATTATCAATATAATTAAAATTATTTTATTGATTTTTATCAATTAAATAATTTATGCATCATCATTGTCTAAGACTTTAAGGTAAATATTAATTTAAAAAAAATTAAAAATTAATCACCATGATAAATAAAAATATTTTATCTTTCAAATTAGTATTTATATTAGAATTTAGCTTCTATATAACCTTATATTTAAAATATTATAGTTATTAAAATTTTAGTAAGACATATTTAACTTTTCATTATATAATGTATATTAAATGTATTAATATCATTCAAGTGGATTCAAAATGATAAAATTTATATCCAAGGATTATTTATATAAAAAAACTCATCCAATTACATTAGGATATGTTTTTGGGTAATTTTATAATATTATTTTTCCCTTAATTACCCGATTTACCGTTTTATTGTGTTAATAAAAATTACTGAAGTTATTATTTATAATGATAAAAAAACAAAATAAATATATTTACATAATTTTGATACACTTATTACTAATATTTAATATATTTTTCAAAATTCAAAACATAGAAGTTTCATTAATTAATTTCAAATTAATCCCTTTGTCGAAATGAGTAAATGAGTTAAAAAAGTTAAAACATGCAAAAGATTGAAATAAATTTAATTCTAAATTTAATGTAAAATTTATTAAAATGAAAAATATTTTATTAAATGAAAAAATTTAATTTATTTATACTTTTATACCATTCAATAATATAATTTAACACTATAAATAAATTTGGTGAAGAAGTAGTTTTCAATTAAAATGCATTTTTTTCTATTCATCAAAATGTGAAACTTATCAGAAAAATACCAAAAATTCAAAAAAAGTAAATTTTTATATTTATATTTAAAGGAAAAAGTTTATTTTTTCAAATTTAATATAAAAAAATATCAAAAAAAATATTTAAAACTGGCGCATCATCAAAAGGATTCAAAACTGCATTTTCTGAAAAATACTTCTTTTATCCGAGAAAATTGAATTTGTTCTTATATCATGTCTAGAAAGAATATAAGATCATTTTTGACCATTATATTTAATATATCAAAAAAAAATTCATTAATAAAATCCATCAAGAGTGATTTTATTATTTTATAAACTTACTTTTTTCTTTTAAATATTTTTTCATAAAATCATTTCCTTTTATTTAAAAAGGGATTTATTTTCATTTATTGTTAATTTATTAACAAGTAATTAATTTTATATATATATAGTTCTATAAATAAAATTTTCATAATTCAATTAATATTTTTTATACCTACCATTATAATTGCTATGATATAAGGTAACATAATAATATTTCGTTGTTCTCTTAGACTCCATCTTGCATGAAATGAAATCTACCAAAAAAACTACAACTTGTGTGTAACAGAAGACAAGTGTAGTTATACGTATACTTCAAGATAATACGGTGTTGCATTTAGTGTAATCTTATCTTAGTGTAGCATAAATTCAATACATCCAATAAATTAAAAAACAATATATCTTCTAAAAATCTCAGGGTGTTAGAGTTTCACAACTCATTTCTCTTAGAAAACCATTATGGAATAGTGTGTATAAGAGGCATAATCATATCTTTTAGGATATAGTGTAATTTAATATGGTTAATTGTGGTTTTTATATCATTTTGGAGATATTTTCTAAAATAAATAAATTTTATACTAAACTATATTACATCTAAGGTAGTTATAAATAAATCATATGAGATATAGAATCAAAGTCATCCCAATTTATATTTTATAATGATCAATGGATTTGAAGAATATGTGAAACATATATATTTTTATAAACCTATAAATAAATTTTATAAAATAATTTTATTGGTTATCTTTGGGAAATTATGGGTAGTTATTTATATAATCCATTAGAACAAAAAGTGTTTAAAACTATATTTAGTACATTTCTTAAGAAAAAATACTAAAATCATGGGATCAATGGGAGTAAAATTAAACATATATAATTTATAGACTTGGAAACACAAATGGTTCCTAATATGGAAAGTGATTTAGTTTCATAAGATGCTATAGGAATAGAATCAACTTGGGTTTCACAAGAACCATAAAGGACTAGTAGTATTTGTGATGAGTTTGATAGATATAGATTTATTATGAAAAATCATGATAAGGAAACATTCATAAAGGATAAAACTAATAACTATAAATAATTTTTTTAGATTTTTAATTTTGAGAAATGGATTGAGGCTAAAAAATTTTATATGGGATGTGTGCACACCAACCAAGTTTGGAACTTGGTACATACACCAAAAGGGGTGATACCCATAGGGTGAAATATTTCCATAATAAATATGAAATGGAGGGTAGATTATCTGACTATAAATATTTATTTTTAGAAAAGAGGTTTACATAACTTTATGGAATTAACTATTAAGATACCCTTTTATCTGTAACATTGTTAAATTTAATTTATACATTTCTTTCCATAAATAATCATTATAATTATGAGATATTTAAAATAGATTCCATAACCCCTTTTATTATTGGGAATTTCAGTGATGACATGTATATAATACAACTCAAATGTTTTTAGGATCTAAATTGTTTTACTAAGGTATGCATTTATGAATTAACTATTTCTAGATCAAATTAAGATTCTTAGAGTTGGAATATATGGTTTTATAATGCAATAAATAATTTTGGTTTCATCAAGAACCTAGAAGCTTCTTTTGTATACAGTTGGGTTAGTGGGAGTTATATGGCAGTTTTGGTGTTATATGTGAATGGAACAGTAATCATTAGAAATGATATCCCAAATTTATATTCTATAAAGGCATGGTTGGTATAAGTCTTCTCAATGAAATACATGGATGAATTATTATATATATTGTGTAACGACCCACATCATTATGTTTAATAATCCATGGGAAAATTTGATATTTTTTACCATTTCTTAGAGCCTTTGTTGTGTGGAATAAAATTTATGTTTTTTGGGGTGTTTTGTAAATTTATGGAGGCCTTTTATAGGTGCACTATTAGAGAACATTTTATTAAACCACACTAACACTCCAGTAAATCATGTGAATAGAAGCAGAGGCTCATGGGATGGCACATAGTTTTTCAAACCATATAACCTTGATAGAAAAAATAGTGTGATACACTATGGTAGAAAAATCATGGTTAGAACATTATTTTATAAATTGTGGGACTAAACCATGTGGGTTTCCTAGAAGAGTTAGTATCCTCTCACAGTTAGTGCATAGTTTTTTAAATCATGTGACCAAACTATGTGCATGTGTTTTTAATCAACTTAAACTCAATTAAATGAAATTTAACCCTATAGATTCAGTGGTATTTATTCCTATTATCCATTAATATTGATATTATGGACTCCAAAGGATTCCCTAGAAAATTACACCCCTTATTAGTGAATTCATGAAGAATCTAGAGTGATTGAACCTTAGGATTTCAATTATTTGATTGTTTTCCTTCCATTCTTCATGTTCTCTTTAGATCCTCTCTTCTCCCATAGAATGGAGCCTTAGATTTAGCCTATGACGGTTGGTTCTAATGAGATTTTATAGGTTTAGTGATAAATCATCTTCAAATATATCATGTTGGAGGTTTTTCCTTGATCTTTTCTAGATCTGGATATGTTGTAGAATCTAAGAAAGATCCTCCATTCTCTATAGATGTTTACCTCCTTCTTCTTTAGTGATGGTGGATTTTCATACCATTCATCATGGATGATCCTCTTGATAATTTGTATCCTTTACAATACTTTTATGTTTAAATTATATTTGAATATTAATCCTTATTGATCACCATAATTATTTATTTATTCTTGAAATGACCTAGATTAGATAACGGATGATAATTCCATCAATTCTTGATTTAACTGTCTTAGAATGGTGGGAATTTATATTCAGAAAGGAAAGAGGATGCCTCATGATGATTAATGTGTGTTTCTGATGGGAGTTTTATAAAGTTATGTACCTTAGGAATTTCTTCTCTGATTTTTTTCAAATTAACTTAATTTATCCATCATATCATGAAATTGATTTAGATATTTTGTTTTCCTTAGAATCAAGAGTGTGAAAAGAGTGTATTGAACTATATTGGATGACATTACAGCTAATTTAAATATCTGGTTGGTTTATTCTAAAGGATTGATTTTAATTACATTAAATCAGCCTTTGTTTCATTACCAAATGAGAGGTATTTTTCATGAAATGACATTGGAAGTATGTTATGGACCCTCCATCAGTGTTTAGTCATGGTTCTATCTATGAAGAGATATCTGATGAGTCTTTCAGAAAGTATTCTATTCACCTTTAGTATGATGTTTCTTGTAATATTTTAATTAATTATAATTTAGTAATAATTAATTAATTTGGAATGCTTGAGAATGAGATAGAATGTCATGGTGATCTATGGAGGATGAAAATACTTAGATAGACTTGGAAAAGTATTTGGGATTTTCATGGATGGGAGTTTAACCCATTCTAGGTAGGTGGTCCCATGTACTCTATCCTATGGTATTGTGCTTAGTTTATTGGAATGTGATCTGAGGTCCATCACATTGGGAGAATGAGCCTTAAATTCCTAATGTATTATGAATAAAAATTAATGATTAATTAATTAATGATCATTAAGTCTTTATTATTTAAATTAAATATTCCTAACTTAACTAAACAAAGTGCCAAGGACCACAATAAACCGATGTGCATTGGCTTGATGACAGACGTTGGCAGTCAAGGCTTGATCACATGTGATTGACTTAGATTACATAGGACCCTTGGTCATTTAGTTGTGAAACATGAGACTTAGAGTCTAAAAGACCATGTTTGATTCTTTATCACATGTGTGTGCATGTGCAGACCATAAGACTCATTTTGATGTTGACCACTTGTATGTGTGTGTTCCTTGATATTGATACTCATGTTTTATGTGGAAATTTGTGCCTATATGTGTTATTTTTTACTATCTATGGATATATTCCCTTATATATACACACACATAATATAGATTGGATGACTGATGGCATGACCGTTCTTAGATAGCATAATAGACTATGCTTGACTTGTTGATCACATGTGTGTACTTGTAGCTACTATGACTCTTGATGAGATGCTATGTTCTAAATATATGAATGATCTACCCTGATATGTGATATATCATTTTCCTTTGGATATATTATTCTATATTTTATGATAGGTGGACCATCATTTTATAACTACCCCCTTAGAGGGGAAGAACACACAACTTTTGACGATGATGATGATGAACCTGGACACAGGGCATGGGCATGACGACCTTGAGGTAAGACATGATGAAAAAATAGTGGGTAATGATGTCTTTATAGACTGACCCAAGACACAATATCAGGTTATAATGACCTTGTGGCATATCCTGAGTAAGTTTCAAGATAATACAACTATATGGTCCGACCCATGACAATGGCATGTTCACTCGATGCCTTCTTAGTGTAGAGTGACATTTTCATTATCCTTATGACTAGATATTGATTAATTTTCAATATTCATTTCTATTATCCTTATAAAATAGATTTTAAGAACATACAGTCATGGTTTTTGTAATCCTAGTAAGTTGATGACCACTAGAAACTTGGGTGTATATTTCTTCTTTATGAATTTTGTGATTATATGTTATGCTTGTATAGATGTGTTTTACTTATTTAATTTATACTAATAATAACACATGAAAATACACTATATTTACTGTTTGGTTACTGGACCACACTGATGGTGTCCTACTAAGTTGTACTGACACCCTACTTAGGTGCCCTTGGAACTTGGGTACCTGAGTAGCCATCACTTGTGCATGTACAAGTTGGGATGAGGCCCATATTTGATCATTGAGAGAGATAGCTAGATATGAGTATAAAGACAAGGATAAGGTGAGGTAGGGTACTATAGATCCACTTTATACTTTTGTTCTATTTCAATATTATACTTATGATTAGCTCGGTGGTTGATCATTAACCTGTATTTAGTTATGACTGTTGAGTCTATTATTTCCAAATTTATTCATTATAGATGATATGTTTATTGGAATCTTTTACTATGACTATATATTATTACATGATTGATTTTTTATCTATTATTGTGAACTCTTATGGAGGTTATAGTCTCCCAATAACTTCATGTAGACTCTCTATGATATTTGGAAACTTATGGCATATGAGTAGGCACACCTAAGGTTATGTAGAATTCCAGCATAGACCTGGTGATTTGGGTTGGGATGTTATTAAATGGTATCATAGATGTATTATTTTCTAGATTTGGGGAGTTGGGAGACAGTTTATATAGGAATGTGTTAATGATTTTAATTAATCTCAGTCTGGTGTGTCGTGAACACCTTTCTCAAGAGAACTCTTGGTTACCAAGGCTTGGGATTAATATTCTTAGTTAATGCTATTATGGTTATATGATTTTACCTCATGTAATGCACATATATTTTGAGGTGTATGATTTCATATGGATTTTACACATGTCCATATCACCAAGAGGAGTCACTTTCATCATATTCATCACATAAGTTTTACATGACATATATGCTTCTTGTGGGTGATTGTACTAAAAATGGATGAATCAACTACTTTAGAATCAATTTTTTTTATGTATCCATATATGTTTTCACGGTGGGATTATATTCAAGAGAACCCCTATAACTGTCTATTTCTGATATCAGGTCATGTGAGACCACAATGTGGTTCACCAGGGTGATGATGATGATAATGAAAAATATGATGATGAAGTCCCTCTATGAATAGGTGGTGTAGTGTACCTTTTTGGGTCATTTCTAGGAATTGATAATCTCAGTAAATAATCTTGTGTGAGTAGCTAATAGATAGGTATATTTAATTAAGGTGATAAATATAGTCTATGTGAAGTTATCCATGTAGCACCCAATGACATTTTTTACTTGAGCCAAACATATTTGAATATAACATAGTTACTGTAAGGGTGAAACTGTTGTTATATATCATAGATATGTACTTGGATGTAATTTTGTGACTTAATACCCTTATATATACCTTGTTTTGGGTTATGTGGAAGACTTTTGTGGCCTTAAAATGTGACTATGGTAGTTAAAAAGTTATAGTCTCTTGTTTCTTGGGATTAACTCGATTGAAAGTGTCCCATTGTGAAGAGAAGTCAAAGGTTAGTGGCTAAGGGGTAGATTTTTGATGAAATTTCTTATGCATGTGGATAAACATTGGAATAATTAATAGAAGAAATTTTTATTTTACTTAAAACATTAGATAATATAAAAATTTTAATTCTAGTACTCATGATGTGAGGTTTGGGTTGAAAGGAATGATCTTTCAGGAACCTGAACCTATTAGGTTGGGGTATTACTTTAGAAGGTTGGTGATATCATAGATTGGTGGTTTCAGCTCTCTAGTGATTCTTGATTAGTAGTTAAATGATTAATTTACTTGTACATTTGTGATATGACCATTTATAAAAGGGCCGCTGGGAGTGATCAAGTGTGGTGGCTCTAGTTCCATTTAGAGTATGGATAACTGAAGAGGCATGTGAGTCTGAGCCTAGAGGTTTGTGACTTGTAAGATAATCACTCTTCTTTATAGATAGGATTTGTATTGCCACGCCTTTTTGGGAAATCATTAGTGAGTTATCATTCATGATTTGGATACACATGATTTTGGTTGAATTTGTAGATGGGGTGGTGAGTGGTTCATTGATAATTTTCTAGGTTTTGTTGATGAACCTAAAAGTGATAGTGGTGGTGGGTCACTGACGTAATTAGTTCAAGGTCACCCTTGGAGTTAGAAACTAGTGAGTTCGGCATCAAGTGCATAGTTCTTAGTGGCCTAGAAGTTGATGAATATAGATATGTCTCCATTTTACAAGAAGAAATTGAAAATTTATTAGGGTACCATTGTCGAGTTAACCCAAGTTTTCCCTTGATGGAAATTTCATGGTTTGATTTTGCGGTTTGCATGAGGTGATGAAACCCACTTTGGGTAAAAGTCGTAACTCATGCCTATAATACCGGAGAATGTTATTCACATTGGTGATGGATAATTGAATGTAGTGAATTGGGTTCTAGGTATCCAGGTGTGTGCATTAATTGTTTCTTTCTTAACAATTGGTCATGAATGGATGTTCATGCTTAGTTATCATGTTCCATGATGAACTAGACATGTTCTGGATAGACCAATTAAATCCCTATAAGGTGAAAATATGGATACCCCTTTGGTTAGGATCGCCAACCTAGTCATACGTGAAATGAACTCTCTTTTGGGTGGGGTTGTGCTCTTATGTAACACCGACCATTGAACGGTCATGGGGACTCCAGAAGATTGATGTGGGGTGGACCTGAGATAATTTTGTTCCACAGTGAATGAATAATTGTTGATTCATATATAGTAATTTATAGACACCATATGTAGGAATTTTTCTCAAGAAAAATCAGTATGAACAGAGAGGGATTCATATCATTGGTAAGTTGGGGAATGGCTAGGAGCCTTGTGGATGGTACAAGTGGTTTATGAGTCAATTAGGGAAAAATTCTTATAGGGTCAGTTTGAACATTAGTAAGATCATATGATCGATTAAATAGAACCTTTGAGTCTTAAGAAATCTTGATTGGTGACTTTGTGGAGTGTCGATCATTTGGATAGGTACCATTATAGGAAGTCAAATAGAAGGGTACTGATTGGTGTTTCTAAATAAATATGGATATGGTGGGATAGAACCACATTTATCTCATCGTATTAGGTACAATATAGGTGTTTAATAAATCCACCAATGCCTTTGAAGGGATGTTAGCATGCTTGGGTTTCATTTGGTTTGACAAACTTGTTGGTTTGGCTCAGAACATGGATTGAGGTTTGGATATAGACTCTTAACTCATGTTTTCTTTTTGATTTAGAGTGATGGATTTGAAACACATTGGGTTTTTCTTTAAAATATTGGAATATTATTCAGTATGAAAATTTCTTATAGATGGGAGAACCTTGAATCTTTGAGAGGAATCATTTAAAGAAACTATGGTGTCTTGAGTTCAACGGATGTGGTGAATGTGGTACCGATGTTGTAGGATAATGAGTTTTTATCTTGACTTATGGTGTTCATTCTAATAGTTTTACAATGTTAGTCTATTGGGAGTTTGTTTATGAAATTTTACCTTTAAAGGTTGATTTTGATATAGGGCTTTGGATGGATGAACACAAACACTTCTTAGGGACAAGAACTATTACGGTGGGGAGATTATAACCACCCACATCATTAGGTGCAGTAATTCCTTGGTAAATTTGAGTTTTTTAAACCTTTTTGGATCCTTGATTGTGGTTAAGAAGTTTTGGGTAGTTTCAGGGTGTTTTAGTGTGTTTTGGAGTCCTTTTTAAAGGTGTAAGGTTGGATAGTAGTTTTCCGAATCCACACTGATCCTCCAAGAAACCGTGTTCCCAATAATAGAGGCTCTCAGGGTAGTACACGATTAAGGTGTTATTTTTGTAAAATATTGTATAATTTTCTAAAAAACCATGTGAGATACTTCATTGGAAAAATAATGGTTCGAAAATAGTTTAAAAAACCATTCAACCAAACCACATGGGATACTAAGAATTAGTAGTAGCCTCATACTTTGGCACATGTTTTGTTAAACGGTATGACCAAATCATGTGTGTGTGTTTTTAATGATCTAAAACTATAATAAATGACATTTAACCCTTTAAATTCAATGTTTTTCTTACTAGTCTGAATTCCTCTAAAAATTATAGACACAAAAGTACTCCAAAGAAAATTACACCCCTTTCTAATGCATTATTTAAGGATTTAGAGAGATTAGATCTCAGGATTTCAAGGTATGTGCTCATTTTCTTTCTGTTATTCATGTTCTTATTAGATTCTTTATTCTTCCTTGGAATGAATCCATAGACTCAGGTTGTTATGTGTTTATTTGACGATGTTTTCTTGGTTTGGTTATACATTGACTTTTAATCTAGAAACTTGTATGTTTTTCCATGATCTTTTACCGATCTATCTCTATTGGAAAATTCAAGTGAGATACTTTGTCCTTCATCAATCTTGATCTCCTTATTCTTCATGTGATAGTGGATCTTCATTTCATTCTTCATGGATGATCATATTTTTAATTAATATCCTCTACAATAATTGAAAGTCTAAATCCCCTTTGAATGTTCGAATTTCTTGATCACCATAACTATCTATTGATTCTTAGCATGATATTGATTAGATAACAAATGAAAAATCCATTAGTTCTTGATAGAATTATTTGTGAATGGTGGGAATTTAGATCAGCATAGTTAAAAGATTTCCCATGTTGATAAACACATATTGCTGATGGGCATTTTATTGAAGGTATGTCCCTTGGTGATATATTTTATGTGTTTTGGTCAAATTGAGTTAAATTGACCACCATATCAAGGAATTGATTTTTGTGGTTTTTTTGCCTTACAATTGAGGGTGTGATGGGAGTAGATTGCACTCCATTGAAAGAAATTGTAGCTAAGATGCATCACTTAGTTAGTTTCTTATAGAGGATATATTTTAATTATTTTAAATTATCCTTTATTTCATTATTTTGTGATATGGATTTTCCTAAAATGATATCAATAGTATATCATGGACCCTCCATTAGTGGTTGGTCATTGTTCTGGCTATGCAGTGATATTTAGTGAGTCCTTCAGTATGTATGACTTTATCCTTTGTTATGGTGTTTCTTGGAATATTTTAATTAACTATAATTTTTTTAAAAATTAATTTATTTGGAATTCTTGGTCATGGGATAGAGCCTCATAGTGATCAATGAAGTCCAAAATGGTCTTGGATGGACTTAGTAATGTATCTGGGATTTTCTTGGACGGGATTTTACTCTGTTTGAGGTAGGTGGTCCTGTGTACTCTACTTTATGGTATTATGCATAGGTTATTGGCATGTGATATGAAGTTTTCAACCTTGTGAGAACATACCTTAAATACATAATGAATTATGAATAAAAACTAAATATTAATTAATTTATGATCCATAAGTCTTGATTAATTAAAGTAACTATGCCTAATGTAATTGAAAAACTTCCAAGGGCCACGAAAAACTGGTGTGCATTGTCTTAATTCCATATGTTGATGGTTGCTCTTGATCACAACTTAGTGCCTTATATTACATGGACCCCCTTGAGTGTGTAGTTATGCTACATGAAACCTAGATATAAAAAGACCATGTTTGATGCTTGATCACATGTGTGTGTATATCTCATGACACTCAAGATTATATTGACAACTTTTATGTGTTTGTTCATGGGTGTTGATACTCATGCTTGACGTGCTATGCTTTTACAATATTTTTTATTCCCTACTATGTATGAATATATGAATCTATATAAATATATATAAGACATATATGATGACTGATTATATTAGTGTTCTTATATATCCTAATGGACCATGTATAACTTGTTTTTCACATATGTGTACATATATCTACTAATAATCATGATGATATTCTATGTTTTTTCAATATAAATTTTCTTCCCTATTTTGTTCTTCCCTATTTTGACGATAGGTGGACTGTCATGTTATGACTACCCCCTTAGAGGGAGAGTTCCCATTAATTGTGATGATGATGATGATGGAAATGGGCACAGGGAAGGGGCATAAAAATTTGAGGCTATACCTGTGACAATAGAAGTGGGGCATGATGGGCTTGTAGCCCAAGCCAAGACACAACTCCTTGTTATAAAAACCATTTGTCCTAAACCAAAGAAGAGTTGATATATTATGAAATTGTAGCCCAAACTATGGAAATGACATGTTCACTTGATACCTAGTAGATGATGAGTGACAAGTTCATCAACCTCATGTCCAAATATTGATTCATTTATAACATTCCATTAAATTATCATTCTGACATGGAGTATAATCAAGTACGTCTCGGTTTTGTGGAAACTTGGTATGTACATGAATTATTGTAACTTGGGTGATTATTTCTTCCTTGTTCAATTTGTGATTATATGTAATGATGGAAGATATGTTTTTCCCATTTTATTTTTGCTAATATTATCATATGTACATGAACTTAAATTACTAGTTGGGTACTGGACCATGTTAATGGTGTCTTATTGAGTTTCACTCACACCCTGCTCAGGAATTTATCATACTTGTGTACCTGATCATCCCTCACTTGTTACATGTACATGTTGGGATGAGGCCCGAGTTTGATTATTGAGTGGGATAACTTGATACGAGTCTATTGATCGAGATGAGGTGAAAAAGGTTATTATAGAGACACTTTGTACTTTTTTCTCTTTCTAAATTGAAAATGTGATTGTCCTAGTGGTAGATATAAGATCTATATTTTGTTATGATTTTTGAGTCTGTTTATTACATATTCATTCATTACATATGATATATTTATTGATATCTATGTACTCTGACAATATATTATTACATTTTTGATTATTTATCTATTATTATTCACTCTAGTGAAGGGTATAGTCTCTCCATTACTTCACATAGATCATCACTGCTAGTTGGTAGCCTCTGATGTATGGGGAGGTGTGCTTGGGGTCATGTGGAATTTCAGATCGAACCTAGTGATTCAGGTCAGGATGTTTCATATTGGGCATGAATATATATAGATATAGATCAAATAGGTTTTTGGGTCTAAGCTAGAATACATATACTGGTAATGTTTTATTGAGAATTTTCAAGGATAAGTAAAAAAATGAGTCTTTACCCATGTTACATGGTGACAAAGACTGAATTTTCTTCTAATGTTAGAGGGTAAAATCATGGATGATATTTATTATACTTTTCAAGTTACATAAATCATTTATTTCAGGTTATGTTCTCAAACCAATGTATCATATAATTTTACCATTACTAGTAGATACTATACTAATATTAGTGATACTAACTAGATTACACTGAATAACATCCTGAAGTAGTTGAGAAGAAATAAGGTTTTTTTCTCTTTAAAGGCAAGTAAGTTGTCATTATATGGGTTTAAAAAAAATTAACTTCTAAAATAAAAATTATGTTTAAATATATCTATATAATTCTTTATTTACCTCAACGATTGAGATATTTTTTGTAAAAATTCTAAAAAATACACCATCGTTAATTCAACAACATAGGTTTAGTACATCATTACATCATATCATATAAAGTAAGTTGGTTGGATTAAGAATTTTATAACTAAACATGGTGGCGTTCTTATAAAATTGGGATCGTTTAATCTATAATATAAAAAAGGAATTAATTTCATTGGATGAGTTTTGGTTCTGATATATGCATTCCATGAGAATGGTCGAGGAAGGAATGATCGGTTCAGAATGAGTCCAAGACAAAACAGACCAAAATATCTCTAAGGAGTTTATTTCATGAATCCTTGATACTTTGAAAATGGTTGAAGCTTGCGAATATCCTTGGACATAGTGTCCCTTCACAATATCATGAAGGTTTGATGTTAAATCTCCACATAATGACATTTTTATATGTGGAGTTCTTTACAACTGTGGAAAATCTCAATTGTGTCTTCGCAAGTCTGATGAAGCCACATGTATTTTCAAAGCCTAAATTTTTTTCACCAAATGACTCTAATCTTCATGAAACCTATTTCCTCTAAATACTACTTCCATTATTTTATTTATAGGGATAATTGAATAAACTCTCATCTTCCTTATTGATCCCAATTCGTAAACCTCTTGAGCATAACAAACCAATGCGAATTGATCATTCAATGTATCCGGGCTTCTTGAAACCCCCTTCCATGTGTTCATGAAAGACTTAACCCCATGTGGATATGCATATAGAAAATTCCTATGCCCTTCATGAAGGAATAAAGACCCTTGGGGTACTTGAGGCTTCACGAAGCATATAAACTTCACGAAGCACTCCTTTCATGAGCAAGGAGTTCACTTTGTGGCATGGGCACCTTGTTTCACAAAGTATAGTCCTTCACGAAGTCCCTGAACATTGTGAAGGTACTTGAGATTTGTAAAGACGCACTCTGTGAGGCCTCAAGATTTGATAAACCCTTATTCTAGGCCCCTCCAAGGTGCCTCCCTTCTCTTGTTCGTGCTTTGAGAAGGTTGAGTGACCAAGACCCCCACATAAATCTATGATCAGTCTAGCTACTCCTTGACTCCCCATGTAATATGTGCCACCCATTCCAGTGTCCTCCCACCCTACTCTGAGTATGCATTGAGCTTACCACCTACCTTTTTTTCTCATCATAAGTACACTAACACCTATTTATTCTTTTCATAGACACACTAACATGGAAATCATGACTAAAAAATCCTCCCATCATTAAAACATGGTAGTTATAAATCCATGAACCTCCCAAAGGTTCAATAAAAATGGTCACGTAAGACCAATAGGTATGGAGTGAGACCACTAGAATCCATGCTTCATGAAATAAAACCATGTAGATCCACATCATAGTCATATGATGTTAAATTGATTGATAACTTCCTTATCAAATCACCTAAAACCATGGACTTACCCTTTGTGATGATCATACGATGCTCAATGTACATGTGTCATGGGATGACCTCTAACAGGATTTCCTATGTAACAATCACATGGAATAATATCCTCTTTGGAAATATTCCATGTGTAATCCTCACTCACATCATTTTTTCTCCATGAAACACCACCATTGGATGAAGTGGATCATGTGATCTTCAGATCTACCTCTTCCTCTTGTTTATCACACCGAGAATAACTCATGTGGGCTTAGAGGTTAGTGGAAATCATGAAATCCACATGATCCCAAACCTCCCTATGAACCACTTCTATGATTAATCCCCAAACACATCCTCTTTCACCCTGGGAATCCTATCTGATATGAGTCCAAAACAATCCCGAACTATGTGGGATTTGATTCCCAACTAACTACGATATGTAGGATGTCTTTTTGAGGTCCAAAAACAACACCCCAAATCACCCAATGTTTTCCAGGACACATTACTGACAAGATCATTCCCCTAAAATGTGAAAACACATCTCTCTAGGTCATTAAAAAAGATCAATGCATAAACCCACACAAACCCTAATCGATGCTGCTTTTGTGTCATGATCATCCTAATAGTATGATGTTAAAAAGAGTGGATCAGTCATATCACCTGACATTAAACTGTGGCATTTCACTACGTGGGTTTTGATCCCTATATTCTAAAATTGGGTATGTAGGATGCCTCCCTGAGGTTTAATCCAGACCATGGTAAACTCATAGTGTTCCCTCCAAGGGACACACATCTTGGGTCCATCCCAAGGGATGTTCTGATACATCTATCCTTTGATTTCCTTAAGGGATGTTCCCATCCATCGTTGTGATATTATCTCTCATAGGGACACACCTTGATCTGACTCAAGGGGCATTCTGATCACTCATAATGTCCTCATAAGACATTCAACCAACACCCACCATTTCCCTACAAGACATTAACCATGTTCCCATCTCCACAATACATTAAAATCATGCCTCGATCCATCTCAACCAGACATTTTGATCCATCTACACAAGATGTTAAACTCATGAATTTTCTCATGATTGTGTGTCATTATAAAAAAGAGATGATTGAGGTAAAATCATTGGATAATATGAACCCATGGAGTAAGCTACCTCATGTTAAACATGAGATTCCTGAGATGAAATACTTGGGAGATATGTGCCCATGACATAATATACCTCTTGGAAAACATGGGATGCCTGAGGTGAAATTCTTGGAAGATATACAACTCCAATTTCATTACCTTGTGATCAACATGGGGTGACTTGGTGTCTGTTCCTAAGATACATCCATGAGATTCCCTCACAAGGGTAAGAATATAGGCGACCAATGCTCCCAACATCCAGACATTCCAGTGATGCCCAACGTGACTACTCTCATAATTGAAGGTTGATGCTTTATCAAGATGAAATTAGAATATCTAGGAATAAGCAATGTAATTAACCTACATCCACATTGATATGACATCAGAAATGAGTTCCATGAACATTAATTAACTCTATGAGGGGACCTGGACAAGGTAACTAGTTCCAAGGAGGAATCCATGGAAGGATGATCTAAAAACCCATCAAACCATTTTGATTAAATATAATACATCACAATTTTAAGTGATGAAAGTCACTCACATTTGGAAAGTGATAATGTGGTGAAATTAGAGTAGCTAGTGTGAAGAACTCAATGTACAGATGCTTAAGTGCACCCTGAAAAAAGCATCAAAAAATAGGAACGGTTAACCTCATGTGAAACCCTTCTCCTCAACATGCGTACTAGTAAAATTTTATACATAAACTGATTATCATGTCACCATATTTAGAAATGTGGCATGAGGTCCCACCAAGATAATAGTGGGCCTAGCATGGAACTCACCAAAAATTGGGGGAGTAAATGTTGGGAATTCTTAGTCTGTGACATTGTCTGCACAGATCCCTATCCATATTTAGAAGATGAGATGATATTGGGGCATTGGGAATAAATTTCCTTATGCATGTATTGATAGATGAATCCACCTACCTTATAGGACCCCAACTATGGGAACCCAATCTCCCAACACTCGTAGGCACAAGGGAATGAGAAATGTTAATGTGACAATATCACATGACACCACCAAAACCATGAATTTTATTATGACCATTTCTACTAGGCATCCATGCCCTATCACACCCTTAGAGATTATCCCATGGATGGAGATAGACACCCTTATACATTAATATGAGCTGGAAGGGGCCATTCCCACCAGGGACATGGATCTCCAGGACCTTTAGGCTTTATCACCTTACTGACACCACCGCCCCAAGGTTCGTGCGAAGGGAATTCACCCCCATTACAATAATGAACTATTTCAGGAGTCTCTCATTAGAGAGATCCTATGAGTCATTCCCATATGTCGAGGAGGTAGGGTATTCTCAAGTCACCTCAGCTATGACCACTACATGGGATCCATCAAGGAGGGCTGCCACCAGCCCCATCAGTGCTAGCAATAACTATCCCCTCAGGCCTAAGAGTTGGTGGACTTTACCCCTACTTATATGGTCTCAGTTCAAACCACATGACATCAACATTAGGTGAAAGATAAGGAGAATTACCATTAAGGGGCTTCGTCTTCTACATCTCAAGTTTCCCCTTCAACCACTAAAACATTCCTCAAGAGCACCATAACTAATGAATAGGGATATATCTTTTCTTGATTGGGATTGAGAACTCAACCAACTGATAGCCAGGCTGGGTTGACTCTTTCAATAACCAGCACCACCGATAGCTCTTACAGGCCAACCCATGGTGACGAGTTCCATCAAAAGTTCCTTCTTATTCCATCACGAACTAAATTATGGGTCCTACCCGCTTCATAAAAAATCAATATTGAGGTCTTACCCATACTTCTACATCCCAAAACGGATGTCATCCACTCTCTAGAAACAACTAACACAAAGGTCCTCCTTGTCCTATTCATAGATCAATAGGAGTTCTTACCCACACTTTTAGTAGCCAGTATAAAGGTCTTATCCATACTCCTAATCCTCAACATGAAGGTCCTCCTGATGTTCCCTCTGATCAAAGAAGATGTCTTACCATCTTCATCTACAACCAATACAAAGGTCCTCCCCATAATATCACCACTAGACAACATGGAGGTACTCCTTGTGTCGCATCCAATCAAAGTGGAGGTCCTCCCCACTTCTTAAAAAATCAACATAGAGGTCATCCCCATGTTTCCACCAATAAAAGAAAAGGTATTACCCATGCTTTCAACAACCTCTAAAAATTTAGTTTCTATATTTCCACTCCTCAACACGTATGTCCTCCCTGTTTCCATTTCAACTAGCATGAAGTCCCACCTCATGATCCAACCAAACAAAGAGTAGGTCCTCACCAATTAATAAAAAATCAAATAGGATATCATCCCCACTTATTTTTATTAAAAAGTGACCTCCCCTTATAATAAAACAGTGAGGATGATATCCTATTTGGTCAGTGGGAACATGGGGAGTGGCTTCCCCTTATGAAAAACTACTAGTATAGAGGTAATCTCTATCATATACATACCCTTATCAAAAGAACCATCCAAGGGAAGAAGGGTGAACTCTCTCCATCGAAAGAAAAATCTTAGGAAACACCAAGTCATTGTCAACCTCATCGACCTATTCGATTCTGAGGACGAAGTTGACTCGATAATGGTATAACCACCCCGACTATTAGAGTATTGGGTAGGTTCTTGAAATGTGATGTTATCCATACCATACATTGAAATACACAAGATCTCCATATCACTCTATAGGTACATGTAGGTGGAGGAAGTTTTTTATCCCTTCCAAAAGCTCATGGTGGAACCATCACCATCATCACCAATTTATTTCTTTACCACTACCCAAGATAATGGAGATCTATTCCAGTCTGGGCTGAATCCTTCAAAATATGAGCTAAATAAAGATTCACCGATGATCACTACCTCCCATGCACATGAGGAAGTGGTGAAAACACCATCTTATAGGGATGCGATGATGTGGTTGGTACCACCTTAAAGAGATGGTCCAACATACAATGAACAATCGACTCAAACATTTTCTTCTATACCAACCAACCAACCACTACATTAGTCCACCTCAGTTCCACCACCTATATATTGACCAAATCTAATCAAATAATGTATTGATAAAGAGTTGGGTCCTAATTCTAGATAAGAAATCCTATGGGTGGCTTTGACTGCTGATCAGTTTTCAATGGCATTTTGGATGAATGAGACTTCCAACATCGACAATATAGAGTCTGTCACTGAGGTATAGGACATTTGTTTTATCTAAACCATCTTAATGACATTTAACTTCCTTTGTGATCATTATTTGACTTACCCAGAAATCCAAGGACACCTCAAAGAGATAGATCAATAGTGTCAAAAGGTTTAGTTGGAATCGCTCCCAGTGGCTCAGCACACTGGATCTCTGGGATACCACCAAAAGATCTAATAGAGATGTCCCAACATATTCATGGATTTCCAAAAAATCATGTAAGAGGAATATCCTCATGTACAATCAGGGGTTGTGGATAGTATGATGTACTCCACTTTAACCCTATCATGTGACAACCTGACTTACCCATCGGTGATAAAAATTATTTGTTTGGGTATTATTATGGTAACAATGGTTATCCCCACCATTCCATATGATCAAGGGGGTAGGGGCCCTGATAAAAATCATGATAGGGAAAACCCACCCCTGGGGAAATAAAATACCAAACAAAACCACATACAGATGTCCGTACTCACCTGTAAAGGTTGATACTTAGCCTCGGTGACCCCTTAGAGACATTTCCTATTCATAAGAATGTAAAATGGGTAATAATTATATGAGGACCTCTAATATTTCCATGATTGAGGAATAAAAGAGGCTGATCACATGATTGATTCCTTAGTTCAATAGGTAGTAGACCAAAAAAGGTCATCGATGAGATCATTGCTGATTGACTCTCGGATTACGGTGTCGCTCGTTGATATCCCATTTCCCCAATGGTAGGGAATCTGGTCCTTCTAGTAAATTTTACCTTAGAGAGATTTCTAACCCTAAAAACCCTAATATATTAGAGGTAAGGGTATATGACAATAGACTAGGATATGAGTCACTGAACCCTCCTGAGCAGCGTAACTATCATCCTCAAGATCTAGGTCATGCTACTCCAGAATCCTCTGATCCTACTTACTGAGTTGATGAGATTGCCAATGCACTAGTGGTAAAGAAATCTTTCAAAGATAGGCATGTAACACCCCAAGATTTTATGAAAAATATTCTTTTAATTTCATTAATGTCTTGTGTTTTATTTTACACCAATATTACCTTGCACTATACGCAACACCGTATTAGCTTGCAGTATACGCAACACTATTCTTGGATCGTGTTACACACAATTTTGATAATAGTTATTCTACACAACATTGAGTATATATATGTATATTCAATGTATAAATGAAATATGGTCAGATTCTGTTATACGAAACAACGAAGGATTCTTTCACAACACGCAACCCTGACTTGGCTTGCATTACACGCAATCGCAACCTTCCTCGATAGCGTGTGTTGTGCGCAATACTGAGTTTTAATAAACAACGATATATTATTATAATATTGTCATGAACTAACTGTTATGAATAGTGTTAAATAAATTTTGAATTTTATAACATTATTATTCATCTTACACATTTCTAGAACATGGTATAAGAACATAATAAATTTTTCGGGTAAAATAAGTATTTTTCAAAAAATGCAGTTTTGCCGCCTTTTGATGGCGCACCCACTTTAAATCTAGTTTTTGACATGTTTATATGTTCAATTTGACAAAATAAAATTCTTCTTTTGAATCAGGATATAAAAATTTACATTAGATAAAGTTTTGATATTTTTCCGATAACTTTCATATTTTAATGAATAGTAAAAACATGATATATTTTAATTAAAAACAAATTTTTTCATCGTAATATCTTATGTGGTTAAATTATAATATTGAGTGATTTTAAAGTATAAATAGAATATATTTTTACCATTTAATATAATGTATTTCATTAGCATGGATTTTACCTTGAATTTGTAGGTTAAATCAATTCAATCTTTTGCAATGTTTTAAAGAAAAACTCGTTTTCTTTCGACAACGGGATTAATTTTAATTTAATTTCTGCATCTTTTGTGTATTTAATTTGGAAAAATGGATTCCATATTTGGAATCAGTGGTTCCAAATTATTTTAATAAGCTGCGTTTTATTTTTGGGAATTATGAATAGTAACTACAGTAAATTTTATTTACCATAGTTAAAGGTAAATCGGGTAATTAAGGGTAAATATAATATTTTAAAATTACCCTAACAAATGTAAAAATCCTATTGGATGACTAAAAGTCGACCCATATAACCTAAGGGTCGGATTAGATTCATTTAATTAAATTTTTTCAATGAAAATAATTTAATTATTATTAAAACCAAAGAATGTGACAACATGTCACTTTCTTAAATTATATAAGTATAATAATTTTAATCTAGTGATAAACTTCATGAAACTTCTAACATGAATAGTCTCCAGAAAGATAATACAATTATCTACATCATAGGAATTTATTTAGAATTTTTAGGGATTAAATAATTATCATTTATTATGACACAAAGATGATGCAGTAATTATCTTATTAATGAAATATTGATATAATTGATGTTATAAATAACCAAATAAATGTAATTTGGGACTTTTTATGAAATACAATAATTTTATAGGTTAATGTGACATGTTATTATTGATGTAATTAACGTTTTTTGAACTTATCATTCTGTTATGATTTTTTAAAAAAATCAATTACTAAATAGTGTCAAAATTGACATAAAATAGTTTTTAAAACAAATATTATATTATTAATTGTTATTTTATTCCTAAAAATATAATGTTCGGCCCAATGACTTAGCTAAGGTTATATATATTAATAATAAACAACTTGGGGTTCGTTTGGCATGTTATAGTAAGTGTATTAACCATATAGTGTAAGAAAACAAAAAGACACGGTAAAAGTTAAATTATTTAACTTAGAGTTAAATCTAATTGATAAGGTTAAAATAATAACCTAAACTTGTCTAAATCATATTGGTTGATAGGATTTCGACCCATCCCCACTTTAACTTCAAAATAATACCCTTTGGAACCATTATAAACTGATTTTGACTTTAATATAAAATAATAATTTGAGATATTCCTAAGGTGCCCCTATCCTCCTTTATAAAAGGGCACCTATTCCCCCTCCTCCTCACACCAATTTGAGCACTCAAGCTCGGCCAAACCCTGAAAAAATACCTTCTCCACTTCCCTAGAATAATACTAGAGGTCCTGGTCTTCTTCAAAGACCAATCTTAGTTCCCTAAGTGGAGGATTCAAAGAGGCGTTTCAAAGAAGAGGTAATATCCATTACCGATCTTTTCAATTTCTTTCTTCTTAAACTTCTTCTTATTTAGTTGTTTCATGATAAAGTAATAACATAAGTATTAATTACATACTGATATGTTATTATAAATATGAAACAACCCTAATTCACCTTCTATCCATCCTACAGAAAAATGAAATCACTGCGCGTGCGTACGCACGGAATACCGTCTCCACGCCGTGGTGTAATCTATTTTCCACCATCACCTTACAAGGATAGGTATAATGGTATAATGAGTAACTATATATGATTATTATAAAGTGATATTGATACTGAAATAGTATAAATACACTTGAATACAATTCCACGATCATGGGAATAATATCATCGCTCGTGCGTACGTACGGAATACCGTCTCCACGATGTGATGCGACTCGTTCTACATGATCATCATTACATAGTAATTATATAAATGAATTGAATGAATAAATATGATATATGTTACACTAATACCATTATGGATATAAGGTATCTATAACCTTAAAATAAGAATAAGAATTTATTCGGCAAAACACGTATAAGAACAAAAGGCAATAAAGACCTGAGTAACAAGTAGCAATGAAATATTACTAATAAGAAGCTAAGAATATGACTATATATGATATCATATCAATATGTATGATTCTGGAATAAGTCAATAAAATTATTTAAACCATTATACAGGAGCTTCGGACACGTACAAAGAAAATCGGACCTAAGGTAAGGGAAAATATCACAATCTCATTTTTATCCGAGATTGTTTATACTTTGGTATTTACTGGGGTGTATTTTATCATCCAAATCCATGTTTCCTCAATATGTAATATTATTTCCATTCACCTACAATTGTTTAAATCCTATTTTACCCTTCGGTGAGTTTTTAGTAAATGATATGAAAGGAATATTTTAACGTTTTTCGTACAAGGTACTTTTTTGACTTTTCCGACAAAAGTACGCGAAGAATGTTTTTTTAACTTATACAGAATGAATGGATTTTTAAAACGTTATTTCCAAGAATCTTCCTTTTAAAGATTTCAAGTTTATTTTTAATAAACTTCTTTTAGTTTAAAATTGTATGACATGTTAAGAAAGGAAAAGTGTTTTTGAAGAAGAAATGATATTTTCCTCAAGAATGAAGTTCAATTGTTTTATCAAAATTATTTTACATCTAAGATAATAAAGGGTTCTGTTTTTATCCCTATTATTACATTGATTTGATTATGTTGTGATGGAATTATTTTTATGAATTCCTTTATCGTATATGAATTGTTTTATGATGTCACGATGTTTAAGATTCCCATTTTTATTACATGGGTTAAGCAATGATGTATGATTTAAGATTTTGTGGCACACATAAGAATGGTATCATTATGAAATGGGTGGGACCTATATCTCCCTCCAATGCATTGGGTAAAGATTTTATATCTCATGAGATAGACATGGTTGGAATGGTAGGTTATACCGGTTTAGTGAAACATGACTGAAACGAGGGTGACTCGGTTCAGAAAGGGACTTTGTCCACTAAGATAGTCTTGGAAATGAGTCTTGAATAACAAGAAATGATTATCTATGATTATGTGTGTATTCCACAAAGTTTAATGTTTTAAGTTATGATTATTGTGATTACATTTCACTGCCATGAGTTATCCCAGGTTATGAAATTATGATCTCTTTTACAGGTTAAGATTTCCAAAAGTTATGTGCTTATGAATATGATGTGATTGATATTTCTTTTGTTTACCCTTAATGAGAATTTGAGCTCACCCTTTTATGTTTTCTTTTCCCCAGGATATAAAGAAAGGTTTTAGGTATAAAAAAAGGAATATCTTTATGGGAGATGTCGAAGATCTTTCACCAGGATTAGA
Source organism: Viscum album (assembly GCA_963277665.1). Lineage (NCBI taxonomy): Eukaryota > Viridiplantae > Streptophyta > Magnoliopsida > Santalales > Viscaceae > Viscum > Viscum album. Next base: position 1,889,996,830 of record OY728159.1, on the reverse strand, counting down.
AGATTATACTCCGAGTTTCCAAAGACACTAAACTATTATGATCCTTGTGTGTGTGTTTTTGTTATTTACTAAGTATTCCGCCAATTTAATGTAATTTCAATGTACGTCAGGCTTCGGGTCTCTACAGTTGGTATCAGAGGAAAGGTTTGGTCAACCTTTGGAAACTAGGATGCAAAAACGTTAGGGAGATCCCTAGAGATATTTCTAAGGTATGTCTAGGGATGTCCCTAAGGTTAAGTATACATATAGGTTATAGTACTATAATTACGCTAAAGATCATAGAATTAAACCTAAGATGTTAGATATTGAAGGTACACCCCCTTTATTATGTTGTTTTCCCTAGCATGATTTTTTCCTCTCACACTATTCTTTTTGGGTTTTAGACGATGGCTGGAACCCGAAGGAACCGTGTTGATCAATGCAATGGACAATGCAATGATTGTCCTCCTGAACAAACAAATGTTATGGGAGATGGAGTGAAAAATATTATTTCTATACTTACACAAGCTATGAATCATTCTGGACTTCCAAATGAGAAGAGAAGGGAACAATATTCTATTGAGTCCTTCATGAGGCAACGTCCACCTTCTTTCAGTGGGTCTTCTGATCCACTTGTTGCTGAACAATGGATCAGTACCACTGAAAAGATATTTTCAGTTATTCAATGTTCTGAACATGATGAAGTCATCTTAGCAGTATATTATTTGGAAGGTGAAGCTGATCAATGGTGGAATCTTATCAAGAATACGAGACCAAGAGATGAAATTGAGTCCATGGAATGGGACGAGTTCAAGAACTTGTTTTTCAGTAAGTAATTCCCTCGTATTCTTCGAACAAAGATGGAAAAGAAGCTTCTTGAACTAAAGAAAAAGGATGATGAATCTGTTGGTATATACAAAGCGAATTTTACAAGACTTGCATGGTATGCATCTGGCATTATCATCCAACCTGAAAGTAAAGTTGATCGATTTTTCAGTGGCTTAAAACCAAGTCTTCGAAGGTCATTAGCTATAAGAGACTTCAGTAGCTATGAAGAAATTGTGCGTTGTGCTATCAAGGTAGAAATGGAATTTGGTGTCACATATCCATCTCATGGTTTTGACAAGAAACGAAATATGGAGTTCAAGGAGAAATCTCAGAATAATGGTGAAAAGAAGATGAATGTTTCCTTATGCACAAAGTGTGGAAAGAAGCATGGTGGAGATTGTCTTAAAGGGATTAGAAAATGTTTTAAGTGTGGAAAAGAAGGTCATCGAGCAGCTGAGTGTAGAAGTAATGGAAAAAGGGTTTCTAATGATGTGAATAAAGCAAACACTGCAGAGAACGCACCACCAACACTTCAATGCTTCAAGTGCAAGGAAATGGGGCATTATGCTAATAAATGCCCTAATCCAAGGGTTAGTGATGATCAACATGAGAAACCACTTAAGGCAAAGGACAAAGGGAAGTCACATGCGATCACTATTGGCAATGTTGAATATGACAACGATGTGGTGGAATGATTAAGTGTTTATGTAATGGGATTCCAAAATAATGTTGTATCATAAAGTATTGGAATATTTAGGTGTTGGTCTAATGTGGTATTCAAAGTGATTGAGATATTTTTGGAAATAAGATGATATGCGCATAATGAAGGGAAAGCGAGAAAACGAAATGTTTAACAGTATTCATGAGCTCATGATTGATATAAGGACTAAGTGATATCATGGTTTGAGTATATAGAATTTTGAGGATTTTGGTATGTGGAAAGTGTTAACTTTTAACTACATTCATGTTTTCACTAAGGCTCAATGGGTATTCAAGAGAATACATGATTAATGACTTTGAATGTTTGGAATGTGACCAAAAAAACATATCTTATGATATATGGGGATCAACGATGGTATTAAATCTCTGGTAATCTTTTTCACTATGTTATGAGAGTGGACTGCAGTATTATGGATAAGCCTAAAGATTGGAATGGATTATGTTGGACATAAGTTAGTATTGTTTAAGGATAGAAGTTTTTTCGATATTATTGATGGGATGTTATAGTTTTAGAAAAAGGACAACCTACAGGATGGGCGACAGCCCATCGCGTCGGACAAGGCTGTGGGAATCGAACCCACAACCAAAGTGCGACTGGACTTTATCGCCTACCACTGACCTACAGGAAGTCCCTATTTAGTAGAAACTAGTTTTATTATATTAAGAAGTATGATATATGAAGTATAAGTCCATTTTAGGAACCATATATGATTAATCTCACTATATAATGACTTATGTATATTTAATAACTTTTGCTAACCTTTTGTTTGAGACAGATGGAATGAACCGTCATTCTATAACATGATCTGCTAACACTTCACGAATAATAAATTCAACTTCATTTATTTAAGAAATGAAGTGGAAATTGTTCAAGTCACGAACAACAGTGAGATTGTACCAAAATAAAGTAAGTATTTATTCTAATTCAAATTCTTCAACTTTAGGGAAACGATATTGAAAACCAAAAATGTTGTCCTAGTGCTCTTATATCTGATTAATCGGATGGCACCTTAGATCGTCACAAATTTATGGATTTGTGATTGTTGGATTTTCCATAGCCATGTTCTCTACCACTCTCCATCAGAACATGATGGTTAGATTTTTCTTCCATATCCATATTTTCACCTATGTGGAAACCCAGTGATTAGTTTATTTGGGTAACCGTTACGTTTCATACTTTTGTTTTTAAAGATTGGTTTTGGTATTCCTTTTTACGATGTGGGTTTCTATTAAAGAAACTTTCTAATAGTAAACCATTTATAACCCCAACGAATTTCGAGGGCGAAATTCATTTTAAGGGGGGTAGAATGTAACACCCCGAGATTTTATGAAAAATATTCTTTTAATTTCATTAATGTCTTGTGTTGTATTCTACACCAAGATTACCTTGCACTATACGCAACACTGTATTAGCTTTCAGTATACGCAACACTATTCTTGGATCGTGTTACACACAATTTTGATAATAGTTATTCTACGCAACATTGAGTATATATATATATATATATTCAATGTATAAATGAAATATGGTCGGATTCTGTTATACGAAACAACGAAGGATTCTTTCACAACACGCAACCCTGACTTGGCTTGCATTACACGCAATCGCGACCTTCCTCGATAGCGTGTGTTGTGCGCAATAATGGGTTTTAATAAACAACGATATATTATTATAATATTGTCATGAACTAGCCATTATGAATAGTGTTAACTAAATTTTAAATTTTATAACATTATTATTCATCTTACACATTTCTAGAACATGGTATAAGAACAAAATAATTTTTTCAGGTAAAATAAGTATTTTAAAAAAATGCAGTTTTTCCACCTTTTGATGGAGCACCCACTTTAAATCTAGTTTTTGACATGTTTATATGAAAAATTTGACAAAATAAAATTCTTATTTTGAATCAGGATATAAAAATTTACATTAGATAAAGTTTTGATATTTTTCCGATAACTTTCATATTTTAATGAATAGTAAAAACACGCTATATTTTAATTAAAAACAAATTTTTTCATCGTAATATCTTTTGTGGTTAAATTATAATATTGAGTGGTTTTAAAGTATAAATAGAATATATTTTTACCATTTAATATAATTTATGTCATTAGCATTGATTTTACCTTGAATTCGTAGGTTAAATCAATTCAATCTTTTGCAATGTTTTAAAGAAAAACCCGTTTTCTTTCGACAAAGGGTTTAATTTTAATTTAATTTATGAATATTTTGTGTATTGAATTTGGAAAAATGGATTACATATTTGGAATCAGTGGGTACAAATTATGTTAATAAGCTACTTTTTATTTTTGGAAATTATGAATAGTAACTACGGTAAATTTTATTTACCATAGTTAAAGGTAAATCGGGTAATTAAGGGTAAATATAATATTTTAAAATTACCCTAACAAATGTCAAAATTCTATTGGATTACTAAAAGTCGACCCATATCACCTAAGGGTCAGATTAGATTCATTTAATTAAATTTTGTCAATGAAAATAATTTAATTATTATTAAAACCAAAGAATGTGACAACATGTCACTTTCTTAAATTATATAAGTATAATAATTTTAATCTTGAGATAAACTTCATGAAACTTAGAACATGAATAGTCTCCAGAAATCTAATACAATTATCTAGATCATAGGAATTTATTTAGAATTTTTAGGGATTAAATAATTATCATTTATTATGACACAAAGATGATGCAGTAATTATCTTATTAATGAAATATTGACATAATTGATGTTATAAATCCCCAAATAAATGTAATTTGAGACTTTTTATGAATTACACTAATTTTCTAGGTTAATATGACATGTTATTATTGATGTAGTTAACTTTTTTCGAACTTATCATTCTGTTATAATTTTCACAAAAAATAAATTACTAAATAGTGTCAAAATTGACATAAAATAGATTTTAAAACAAATATTATATTATTAATTGTTATTTTATTCCTAAAAATCTAAAGTTCGGCCAAATAACTTATATAAGGTTATATATATTAATAATAAATAACTTGGGGTTCGTTTGGCATGTTATAGTAAGTGTATTAACCATATAGTGTAAGAAAACAAAAAGACACGGTAAAAGTTAAATTATTTAACTTAGTGTTAAATCTAATTGATAAGGTTAAAATAATAACCTAAACTTGTCTAAATCCTATTGGTTGATATTATTTCGACCCATACCCACTTTAACTTAGAAATAAGACCCTTTGGAACCATTATAAACCGATTTTGACTTTAATATAAAATAATATTTTGAGATATTCCTAAGGTGCCCCTCTCCTCCCTTATAAAAGGGCACCTCCTCCCCCTCCTCCTCACACCAATTTTAGCACTCATGCTCGGACAACCCCTGACAAAATCCCTTCTCCACTTCCCTAGAATAATCCTAGAGGTCCTGGTCTTCTTCAAAGACCAATCTTAGTTCCCTAAGTGGAGGATTCAAAGAGGCGTTTCAAAGAAGAGGTAATATCCATTACCGATCTTTTCAATTTCTTTCTTCTTCAACTTCTTATTCTTTAGTTGTTTCATGATAAAGTGATAACATAAGTATTACTTACATACTTATATGTTAATATAAATATTAAACAATCCTAATTCAACTTCTATCCATCCTACGGAAAAATGAAATCACCACGCGTGCGTACGCACGGAATACCGTCTCCACGCCGTGGTGTAATCTATTTTCCACCATCAACTTACAAGGATGGGTATAATGGTTTAATGATTAACTATATAGGATTATTATAAAGTGATATTGATACTGAAATAGTATAATTACACTTGAATACAATTCCACGATCATGGGAACAATATCATCGCTCGTGCGTACGTACGGAATACCGTCTCCACGATGTGATGCGACTCGTTCTACATGATCATCATTACATAGTAATTATATAAATGAATTGAATGAATAAATATGATATATGTTACACTAATACCATTATGGATATAAGGTATCTATAACCTTAAAAGAAGAATAAGAATTTATTCGGCAAAACACGTATAAGAACAAAAGGCAATAAAGACCCGAGTAACAAGTAGCAATGAAATATTACTAATAAGAAGCTAAGAATATGACCATATATGATATCATATCAATATGTATGATTCTTTAATAAGTCAATAACATTATTTAAACCATTATACAGGAGCTTCGGACACGTACAATTCAAATCGGACCTAAGGTAAGGGAAAATATCACAATCTCATTTTTATCTGAGATTGTTTATACTTTGGTATTTACTGGGGTGTATTTTATCCTCCAAATACATGTTTCCTCAATATGTAATATTATTTCCATTCACATACAATTGTTTAAATCCTATTTTACCCTTCGGTGAGTTTTTAGTAAAAGATATGAAAGGAATATTTTGTCATTTTTCGTACGAGGTACTTTTTTGACTTCTCCGACAAAAGTACGCGAAGAATGTTTTTTTAACTTATACGGCATGAATGGATTTTTAAAACATTATTTCCAAGAATCTTCTTTTTAAAGTTTTCAAGTTTATTTTTAATCAACTTCTTTTAGTTTAAAATTGTATGAAATGTTAAGAAATGAAAAGTGTTTTTGAAGAAGAAAGGATATTTTCCTCAAGAATGAAGTTCAATTGTTTTATCAAAATTATTTTCCATCTAAGATAATAAAGGGTTCTGTTTTTATCCCTATTATTACATTGATTTGATTATTTTGTGATGGAATTATTTTTATGAATTCCTTTATCGTATATGAATTGTTTTATGATGTCACGATGTTTAAGATTCCCATTTTTATTACATGGGTTAAGCAATGATGTATGATTTAAGATTTTGTGGCACACATAAGAATGGTATCATTATGAGATGGGTGGGACCTATATCTCCCTCCAATGCATTGGGTAAAGATTTTATATCTCATGAGATAGACATGGCTGGAATGGTAGGTTATACCGGTTCAGTGAAACAGGACTGAAACGAGGGTGACTCGGTTCAGAAAGGGACTTTGTCCACTAAGATAGTCTTGGCAATGAGTCTTGACTAACAAGAAATTATTCTCTATGATTATGTGTGTATGCCACAAAGTTTAATGTTTTAAGTTATGATTATTGTGATTACATTTCACTGCCATGAGTTATCCCAGGTTATGAAATTATGATCTCTTTTACAGGTTAAGATTTCCAAAAGTTATGTGCTTATGTATATGATGTGATTGATATTTATTTTGTTTACCCTTACTGAGCATTTGAGCTCACCCTTTTATGTTTTCTTTTCCCCAGGATATAAAGAAAGGTTTTAGGTATAAAAAAAAGGAATATCTTTATGGGATATGTCGAAGATCTTTCACCAGGATTAGAAGATTATACTCCGAGTTTCCAAAGACACTAAACTATTACGATCCTTGTGTGTGTGTTTTTGTTATGTACTAAGTATTCCGCAAATGTAATGTAATGTCAATGTACGTCAGGATTCGGGTCTCTACAAGGCACCCTCACCAAGATGATCTGATATCTTCTCTCACTAGTTACCTTAAGGCTCTACATATGTGATAGGTGGAGATCCCACCTGATGGGAAGCCGTACGCGGCATGGGTGGATGACATGAGAGAATCCCTAGATTTTAGGAATCCTATATTTTCTCAATTCAATAGGATGGGTGACCTAATAAAACATGTATTCCACTACATCTTAAGGTGTGGGCCCATGTTGGGAAACCTAAAGCTACAAGAGACCTCCGAGCTCTGATATTTTTTCTAGACATTGGAAGGGTCATTATTCATTTGGTATAACCAGTTACCCATTAGGTCCATCATTGGTTGGAAAGACCTTTATAGTTAGTTCCTCTACTAGTTCTTCTTCCCCAATCAAAATATAAACATTGAAGACCTATTAAAGTTCCAAAAAAGGTATAATGGGTGAGTCAGAGATTTTATTTCCAGATGGAAAGGTCTCACGTACTCACTCGACATACCAATGAATCAAGGGAACCTGCTAACGATGTACATGTGGAATGTTAATATTGATATGGTCCCTAATATTATCAATCATAACTTCCTAGGAGGGTTATAGTATTTCTCTCACAAGGTCCAACATTTGGATAAATTATTTCAGCATGATAAGAAAGCACATTTGTTTCCTTCTAGAGACCCGGAGCTTGACGTACATGGACATTACATTACTTTTGCGGAATACTTAGTACATAACAAAAACAAACACACAAGGATCGTAATATTTTAGTGTCTTTGGAAACTCGGAATATAATCTTCTAATTGTGGTGAAAGATCTTCAACATCTCCTAATAAAGATCTTCCCTTTTTTTTCTTACCTAAAACCTTTCTTTTTATCCTGGGGAAAAGAAAACATAAAAGGGTGAGCTAAAATTCTCAGTAAGGGTAAACAAAAGAAACATCAATCACATCATTTTCATAAGAACATAACATTTTGGAAATCTTAACCTGCAAAAGAGAGCATAATTTCATAACATGGGATAAATCATAGTAGTGAAATGAAATCCCAATAATCATAACGTAAAACATGAAACTTTGTGGAATACACACATAATCATAGAGAATCATATCTTATTAGTCAAGACTCATTTCAAAGACTATCTTAGTGGAAAAAGTCCATTTCTGAACCGAGTCACCCTCGTTTCAGTCCTGTTTCACTGAACCGGTATAACCTACCATTCCAGCCATGTCTATCTCATGAGATATAAAATCTTTACCCAATGCATAAGAGGGAGATATAGGTCCCACCCATCTCATAATGATACCATTCATATGTGTGCCACAAAATCATAAATCATACATCATTGCATAACCCATGTAATAAAAATGGGAATCTTAAATATCGTGACATCATAAAACAATTCATATAAGATAAAGGAATTCATAAAAATATAATTCCATCACAAAATAATAAAATAAATGTAATAATCGGGATAGAAACAGAACCCTTTATTATCTTAGATGGAAAAATAATTTTGATAAAACACTTGAACTCCATTCTTGAGGAAAATATCCTTTCTGCTTCAAAAACACTTTTACTTTCTTAACATGTCGTACAATTCTAAACTAAAAGAATTTGATTAAAAATAAACTTGAAAACTTTTAAAGGAAGCTTCTTGGAAATAATGTTTTAAAAATCCATTCATGCTGTATAAGTTAAAAAAAACATTCTTCTCGTACTTTTTTCGGAAAAGTCAAAAAGTACCTCGTACGAAAAACGACAAAAGATTCCTTTCGTATCCTTTACTAAAAACTCACCAAAGGGTAAAATTGGATTTAAACAATTGTAGGTGGATGGAAATACTATTACATATTGAGGAAACATGGATGTGGATGATAAAATACACCCCAGTAAATACTAAAGTATAAACAATCTCGGATAAAAATGAGATTGTGATATTTCCCTTACCTTAGGTCTGATTTTCTTCGTAAGTGTCCGAACATCCTGTATAATTATTTAAATAATGTAATTGACTTATTAAAGAATCATATTCATTGTTATTATATCATATATGGTTCACTTATGACTTTATATTATCCGTTCTTTTGTAAATTAATGTTAAAGTAGCGTTTTGGGTAAAATCGTCTCATTTGTCGTTTGTGTTTTAACTTGTAATTATTCATATGATTACTTAGATCATGATTACTTAATTCCAGAATATAAAACATGATTTATATATAATATATATTCAGAATATACGTATATATAATGGATCGATAAATGGAAAGAAATACACCGTTCATGGAGACGGTAGGCCGTACGTACGCATGAACGCTGTTTTCATTTCCTTATTGAATTGAGTGGAATTAAGTAGATGACATAAATATATATATACATAAATCCAGTAGTATTATTATGTCATATATTTTATGACTACTTATTATATATACTTTATAATCATTCATGAATGGTTAACGTGGAGAATGAATCTCATCGCATCGTGGAGATGGTAGTCCGTACGTACGCATGAGTGATGATATCGTTCTCATGATCGTTGAATTGTATTGTAGTGTATGTATACTATTTAAGAATCAATATCACTTTACAATAATAATATATAGTTATTATTTACACCATTATACCCATCCAAGTAAGGTGGTGGTGGAAAATAGATTACACCACGGTGTGGAGACGGTATTCCGTACGTACGCACGCGCGGTGATTTCATTTTCTGTAGGATGGATAGATGGTGAAATAGGGTTGTTTCATACTTATAATAACATATCAGTATATTAGTGATACTGATGTTATTACTTCATAATGAAACAACCTAAGAAGAATAAGTGTAAGAAGAAATAACGTTGAAAGAATCGGTAACGGACATTACCTCTTCTTTGAAGAGCCTCTTTGAGTCCTCCTCTTAGGGTACTAAAATTGGTCTTTGAGGAAGACCAGAACCTCTAGGATGTTTCTAGGGAAGTGGAGAAGATAATTTGGCAGGGTTTGTCCGAGCTTGAAGGCTCAAAGTGGTGTGAGGAAGAGAGGGAGGAGGTGCCCTTTTATAAGGGAGGAGAGGGGCACCTTTGGAATAACTAAAAATATTATTTTATTATAAAGTCAAGTTCGGTTTTAAATAGCTCCAAATTGAGTAATTTCGAAGATAAGGTTGGGATGGGTCGAAATACTCTCATCCAATAGAATTTAGACAAGTTTAAATCATTATATTAACCTTATCTTTTAGTTTTAACTCTTAGATTGACATTTACCATGTCACTTTGTATTTTTATATTATATAGTTAATAAACTCACCATATACATCCAAGCGACCCCCAAGTTGTGTTTTATTAATATATAAAACCTTATCTAAGTAATTTGGCCGAACCTTAGATTTTTAGGAATAAAATAACAATTATTAATATAATATTTGTTTTAAAAACTATTTTATGTCAATTTTGACACTATTCAATAGTTGATTTTTTTGAAACTCATAACAGAATGATTACTTCGACCAAAGTTAATTAAATCAATCCTAACATGTCATATTAACCTATAAAATTAGTTTAGTTCATCAAAAGTCACAAATTATATTTATTTGGGTATTTATAACATCAATTATGTCAATATTTCATTAATAAGATAATTACTGCATCATCATTGTGTCATAAATAAATTAAATTATTTAATCTCTACAAATTACAAATAAAATACCATTATGTAGGAAATCTTTTTATATTTCTAATGAATATTTATAGTCGAATATATCTTATTTATAACCACATATTAAAAATGATTTACTTATTAAACTTTGATTTTAACTATTTTAACCCTTCTTTAAATAAATTAATAATAAATGTCCAAATCTAATCCAAGTGGGCCTAAATGGTCATATTTTATTCCTAAGGTTGTTTTTGGTTGAATTACACTTGTCCAATAGAATTAGGACATGTGTTAGGGTAATAATAATATCATTTTTACCCTTAATTACCCTATTTACTTTTAACCGTGGTAAAAAAAAGTAAAAAGTTACTATTCACCAAAAATTATTTTCATCTCATTGAACCACATTTTAGTCCTTGATATTAACCATGTCTCTCGGATTTTCGAAATTCCACTCACAGAAGCGGTAAAATTATGTTTTATGAAAAATGCAGTTTTTTTAACTACCACTTAGTGCTTTCACTATTCATAAAAAAAATGAAAGTTTCCAGAAAAATACAAAAAATTAGGCCTAATCTATATTTGATATTAAGAATTCAAAAATGATGTCTATTTTACCAAATTCAGAACATATCATTTGCATTAATTAATTTAAAAATTAGTTACCGTCGTCAAAACAAATAGCGCGTTTTTAAGAGATAATAACTATCAAAAGATTGACACTTGTTTATAACTAGTTTAAATGTGAAATTACATCCAATGACCAACATTGTATTAAATTGTAAAAATATATTCTAAATATACTTTAAAACCACTCAAATTAATAATTTATCACTATTAATTATTTCGATTAAAAAAGTTGTTTTTAATTAAAATTTAGTAATTTTCACTATTCATCAGAATATGAAAGTTATCCGAAAAGTACCAAAATTTCACCTTAGGCTAAATTCGATACTAAGAATCCAAAAATGAAGTCCATTTTGAGAGATAAAATTTCTAAAATTTTAAAAGGTGGTTATTACTATTCATAACGGATAGTTTTAATAATATTTTAATAGCATATCATCGTTTAGCGAAACTCGGTATTGCGTATAACACACGCTATCGCGGAAGGCCGCACTTGCGTGTAATGCAAGGCAAGTCAAGGATGCGTATTTTGCAAGATTCTTTTTGTGTAGCGTACAAAACAAGACATTAATGAAATTAAAAAGAATATTTTTCATTAAATCTCGGGGTGTTACATTCCTCTTCTATCTTCTGTGAGAAGAGATGCCTATGTCAATATCACTAACACAATATAGGTAAAGGACCTCAATATATTAGATTTTTTAGACCCTATTACTAAAGAACCACACTGAGTGTAGTAGCCTCATCATTCCTAGCCTTGTCCAGTGAAAAATCTGTAGGCACATCCCGCTAAGATCAACTGCCTAGATGATAGAATGCAGCTCTATCCCCTCATCACGATCCAACCCCTTGTCAGGGTTAGTCTCCCAATGTGACATTCACGAATAGGAGAAAATAGACCTATTAATTCAAGGATTATCAGGTACCATATTATTTTATCAGTTCCCAAAAACATGGGATTATGAAGCTTCAAGAGTGGAAGAGGCCTCAAGAAGCTAGATACACTGACTATCCCGATCATTTCCCTTATAACTGGATCCTTGGAAATTCAATTAAGGACTAATTTGGGTTCATGTATTGTATACCAAACCATGTTAATAATGGTATGGTCATGTTGGAAAATGTCCCAAGTTACGTGGCACAAATCTCTACCAATCCTGATAGCGATAGTGTGAATTCCAGTGAATGAAAATAGGCTTCCCACTATGGGACTCAAATGTATGATGACTGGTTGTATCACAGAGAAGTTGATCACACCCAAGGTGTCATCCATTCCATTTTAGACTAGAAGTAACATTTTTATGTCATTGATCCTTCCTTGGATGATTCCTTTTAAACTACGTAACAGTCCCCCAAATATAAAAAGAGTGGGCGCTAACAGTGTAAGAGAAAGTAGAGTCCCCCGCTGGTGTTGAAGTCATATTTTACCCTCACCAATTTCATGCCTCTAGTGTTGAGGATCTCCCCCAGGGTTATCCTAGCATTGGAAGACCCATCTATTTATGAGAAGGAGTATTCATTTATTAATATATTCATGTTGATAGACTGAATCATAGTGCATGATGATGCAGAATGGCCTCAAAATTCCTCAAATTCCCCAACAAGATGTTGTCGAAGGGGAGGTTAAAGTCATGAAAGCCACCAATGTTCTTAGGAGAGTTCCCCAGAACAAGAATTTCATGCCACCAAAACCAGATAGTAGGTGTTGTGTAGAGCTTAATAGGCGCATTCCTCCTAGCCCACTCTGCCAAACACGTCACCACAAATGACATGTTAACTGGCCAGGAAGAACAACCATAACTACACCATTATTAGAAGAATCTATCTAGAGATAGGCCTCAATCAGACAAAAATAAAACAATAGTAGTTTTGGGTGAGTTAGCTGATGATAAGAAGGATATAACCAACACTAGACAGAACCAAGTAGTTTAGCCCGCTGTGTCTGTCGTACTTCCCAAAAAAGAGCGACCCCCTATGTGTGGAAATTTTCATCAAGAATGGAATTATGATGTGATGAAGCAAATTTATACTGTACCTTTTAGGATCCTGATCCTTTAGGATATCCTCTTTTCTAAGGAAATTCATGAGGCCCTTGAAGAATCCTTGAAGATCCCCCTCCATTTCAATTTAGAAGTAATGGTTACAAATTCCTATTTTGAAGAGAAGGTCAAGAAAGTGGAATGTCAAGTCATTGTATAATTATTAAGGGAGGATGAGGGATACCTTATATAGGGGAACATATACCCACTATACATCATAGCCTAGTTCAATGTCATGGAAATATGTCATTGCCTAGTCAACACAGGTTCTGTGATTATTCTCACCCCAACCCGGATGCACCATAGTTTGGGGCCGATAAATGAAAATTTGAGTCCTTATGACATGAAAATCAATGTTTATGAGTAGAAAAAGAAGTAACTGTAAAGAATAATTTGGTTGAAGACCCAGTATAGTGGATTTATACAAGTTATTATTTCTTGATAGTCACATAGGATACCACCCACAATGCATTTATGGGTAGGACCTATATGCATTTGTATGCATTAGTTCCCTCCTCACATCACCGTTGCCTCAAGTACTCCTTCCATGGTTGAGTAGGAATTATTCAAGGTGATGTGTATCCCTTTAAATTATGTGAATCCCACTATATGGATTCCAACTATTACTAGAGACAGAGGAAATAAGTTTAGACCAATGAGGTTGATCACATGAATATTGTAGTTGACTCATGGTAAAACATGGATGATGATTTTGTTCTCCCAATTCATCATTTGGAGGTCATGACCCCATACATGGGAAGTTCCCTTTTCATTTCCAAGAGAAAGGGGAGTTACATCCATTAGTTTAAGGGACATCCAAATATTACCTCTTACTCTTATACAAGATAGGCCTAGGTGTTACTAGAAGCTCCCACCCCTATGAAGTATGAAGATGTTTTTTCCAATGGACACTATTTCATGGAACTCCCACCTATTTCATAGACCAAGGTTGAATTAACAAAGGAAAACCCACCACTATTGATACAACATAAAGTATGGACCCTAAAGTCCAAGGATTGACATAATCATCTTGAAAACTTTTTTTACCATGGTTTCAGTAGAGCATAATCCCCCTCGTGAGGATTCCATATCCGCCTAAGTAGGAACCACTATTACCCAATAATCATCTAGCCTGGATGAACCTAATCCTATAGATTATACCATCTCTTAAAATGAAGAAGATTTGAAGGATTCCCCTCCCATATTTGAATAGGGTATCTCCACCACCATTAATGAGATGGTATAGGTGAACCTTAGTATCAAGGATGATCCAAGGTCGATGATGATTAGTAAAACCATATTCTGAGAAGAGTAGTAGTATTATGTGACTTTCCAGAAACAATATTGTGCTATGTTAGGCTTGATTTATGACGATATTCAAGGACTAGGCCCTTAGGTCACAATCCACTATCTTCGTATCCTGATAAGTCACCAAAGATTCAGGAATATTTTCATGAAAATGAACCTTTCCCATGGTGCTATAGTCAAGACCGAGGATGATAATATTATAAAATCAATATTCATTAGAGAAATTTAGTACCCCAAATGGTATCCAAAATTATTCCCATCAGGAAGAAGAATAGTAAAATCAGTTTCTGTATCAACTTCCGAAACTTCAACCATAATTGTCTGAAAGATAATTTTCTCATTTCAGTGACATAGCTGTTGATCGATGCTATAGCTGAGTTCTAGGATCTCTCCTTCATGGATTGATACTACAGATACAATCAGATCTGGATAGACCTCAAGGATGAGGATTCAACCACCTTCAGGGAATCACAAGTAAATTTTTTTATCATGTGATGCCCTTTGTCTTGAAGAATATAGAATCCACTTATTAGCAGGAAATGCATCACAAAGTTAAACCAATCCTTTGGATGCTAGTGGAATGATATGTAGGAAACATGGTGTTAAAATACTTCTAGTGTGAGGACCATCACTGAGATCTTGAGAAAGTGTTCATATTCCTATACTCCTAACATTTTAATATGAACCCCTTGATGTGTTCTTTTGGGGTTACCTTTATAAAGTTTCACAAATTCATAATTAGATAAAGTGGCATTGAGATCAATCTATAGAATATCAAATACATCATCCATATGCCTTTCTCTAGCAACCTCTAGGAGCTCTGAGTTCTCTAAGGATACTTAGAATACCTATACTGATTCATCAATAATCTGTCGATAAAGTGTAATAACTTCTCCATGCTCATGAAGAAAGGTACCACCTACAGGTTGGATGAGGATTACCAGACTGATTTTGAGGAAATTGAGTAGTTTCTTCCTCCAGTTATGAGGAAAACCATCTAAAGGAAGCCTATGGTTTTCTTTGTGACCACCCTAGAATGATACCTCAGCTCACTTATCACATAGAAGAACAATGACTGTGGAAGGAATAGTTTATACTATCTCAGTTGCATGCTCCTTAAAATGGAGGACAGATAATCCCATATCGAGAAGAGCTGCCTCGCCTTGTTTTTTTTTGTAGTGAAGAAGTTGTGGTATTATATGAAGGATTATGAGATACAAATGGTATCCTATGTGGATATGCTAATGTTTATACTGAATCATCCCATGTTGATGGGATGATTCACATGCTGGGCAGTGGCCCTTCAGTTGTTAGACATCAGGTTTGTTCCACAGAAATCCATTAATGGTTAAGTGTTGGTTGGAATTCTGGCCACCCATCTGACCTCTGAAGAGATTCCCCTGGATATTGACTTTCTATATAAGGAAATTCTATCAGTGGGAAAATCCATTCCATGTTAGTATATTCATTTCGATGGTGCATCCTATATCCTAATTGGTAGAGGGCTCAATGATCCCAAGCTCAAAAGAGTTGGTCTGGGTATCATCTTCATCACAACAACACAATCCATCCTACCACAGTTGTTCCCTCTTTCAAAAGGATAAAACAACAATGAGTTAGAGTATCTGGATCTCATTAATGGTCTCGAGATAGACATCAATATTTATGTTCCTCTTTTACAAGTGAATGGGGATAGTGAGTTAATCATCAAATAGATTAATGGTGAATAAATTTTCAGAAATCCAGAGCTCATGCCATTATTGGAGTTCACTCTCTAGATAATGGCCCAATTACCTTCTCATCCAAAAGTGACTCATATCCCCTAGTCATAGAATAGTTGAGATGACTCCTCATCTAGTCTAGTTGCATTTATTTTTGAGCCCGACCAAGATGACATGTTCATTCATGTAATACATTATAGGGTCATCGTTCCCATCATACTTGATAATGATGACAACCAACAGGTAAACCAGATGACTTTTGATACTTCTACAATAGTATCCATGGGTTCCCTAGAAGCCTAAGAAATATCCAATTGGAAGACTACATTCGTCAAGTACCTCTAAAATGGTATCCTCCTAGAGAATTGAGCCAGGTGTAAGAGAATCCGTCAGTGTACAATATAGATCACCCTTAAAATTAGGCCATACCTTGAGTAGAATCTCAATAGATGTGGTTTTTATGGAATCCTAATCCATTTAATCCAAGAATATGAGGTTCTCCAAGTTAAACTGGATGTTAATGCTGGGTCTTATGGTGCCCATCAGGTAGGATTGAAGCTCTCCCACCAGATTGGGAGGCTCGATTACTTTTGGCCTACCATGATCCATGATTTCATTGAGTATTCCAAGAGGTGTAATTCATTTCAAATCCATTCCAACTTTTTTCATCATCCATCAGAGACCCTCCACACCACCAAGTATTCTTCCCCCTTTTAATTATATGGAATAGATGTTATGGGACCATACCCACCCAAAACAAATCTCCAAATTAGATTCATCCTCACCATGATAGATTTATTCTCTATGTGGGCATAGGTGATTCCACTAAAAGAAGTTAAGGCCCAATCCATGATCAAATTAATGATCTCCCACATCATCCAAAAATTTTAATTTTTCCAAACCATTCTAAACAAAAATGACACCAACTTATGGGATATTAAGATGAATAGATTTTACTCCAAGTACAATATTTGGTGTAACCATACTTCATGCTACCATAAATAGAAAAATGGATAGATCGAGGTGTTTAACAAAAACCTCTCTAACATCCTAAAAGAAGATGGTGGGACAAAATAAGAAAATTTGGTTGGACAAGCTCCCCAAATCCCTCTAGGATTACTAGATAAAAAACTTAAATCCAACCTAGGTGACTATATATTCTCTAGTATATGGAATATAGGAATTCTCTCTCATCCAGATTTAATTACCATCGCACCGAACAACTTCCTATGATTATTATATGCAAAAAAAGAATAATTCCCTCTATATGATCTATATTTCTTTAAAGAAAACATATTCCTAGCCTTGCACAATCTAGGGAGGCATCAAAATATTATATACAAAGAATTCAACAAGAAGATTCTTCTCCTCTTCTTCCTACATGGTGACATGGTGTTGGATCTACAAACACCAATTATACTCAGTAAGAAGCCTCCAAAGTTGATGCTTGGGGAAAATGGACTTACATAATTCAAAAATTATATTCCAATGAAGCATACTCTTTGATCACAATAGATGGAGAGTGTATCAACCCTACCACCAATGCTAAGTTTCTCAAGAAGTATATTACACGAGGAGCTATGATCATCCCAGTCACATGAAGATAAACTACATAGCACCAACATCCTGGTTGCATGATTTTAAACTACACAACCACTATAGTCCTCACTGTACAATGTTAAACTACATATCCACATCCTAGTAAAACGATGTTAAACTATGTACTTGGTATAGACTCTATGACCTTAAACAAGGAGTCTAAGTCCACAAAAAATGACTTTAAAATGCATGTAACTTTCATCTATGAATTATATTGTGTGGTGTTGTGCCTCTATGTCACCCATTCATGTTAGTTTTTTCACCCTACCACATGACACACATCCATTTGAGATACCCAAACTCATTGGTTCGAACTGTATGACCTTAAAATAAGAGCCCAAGTCTAATCATCACTACCTTAATCTATGTGAAAGACTTCTTGGGAAAGTGTGATGTGGAATTGGGCCTCCATGAACCTCATTCACATTGGGGTTTTCACTCTGTCGTTCCACCTTACCCATTTTAGGGAGTCCCCATTCATGGTTTAAACTCTATGACCCTAAAATAAGAGCCTATAGTCGAAGCAACACAACCTTAAACTATTTATAGAAGGTCCAAGAATTACAAACTTAAATTATTTTCACTCCCTCAAATGTCCTCAACACACAATGTTAAAATGCAATCCTATCCCATGAAAAACCCAGATTCCTCTTATATAAGATGATTTTACCCTATATTAGACCAGGATGTCTCATATGATAAGTACGGGATGGTTGAAAAATGTTACCCCAGGACCCAAACATGGGATGCCGCATGATAACTAGGATAAGACTCAATTCCCTTCACCAGAGAGTATTACTCTTACTGGTGTTGGTATCTTATCACAACTTATTCTAGAACTATTTGTGGCTTTATTTCCATCCCAATGGGTATGTAGTGAAATCCATATTTTCCACCTCTATGTCCAACAAAATATTCACCAACCCTTCATCCCTTTGGCTCTGTTACGGTCTAAAAATTATGACCTTAAACTATATCTAGGTTGTCTTAAGGTGTGTATGTGGTATGTGGGTCTCCTTGGACAACGTTCACATCAGGTTTTTACCTCTTGAGTTCCATATGTACACCCTTGGAATAGACATCCCACATATTATTAGAAAAATAACATTAAAATTTTCACCATGTTTTAGAATGTATTACATTAAATAGAGTGTAACCAGCTTCAAGAATGCTTAACACGGTGTAGGGCCTCTTTTCCTCATTCACATAAGGTTTTGACCATTTGACCTCATGATCTCCCTTGAATTCCCATTTTTATCCATGGTTCTGACTGTATGACCTTAAACTATGTGCATCCAACTCCAAAACTACATATGGATTGATTTTCATCCTTATGAAATATGTAACGATGCCTAGATTTCTCACCTTTGGTCCCATCCACAAACTCATCAGCCCTTGGGCTGCTTGGCCCCAGTTTTGGTCCGAGCCTTATGACCCTAAATCATGTGATGTTTTTATCTCAATACCTATGTAGTACACAAGTCACCTTTGGCTCATTCATGTCATGTTTTACATCTTTCATACCGCACAAGAATTATTGACACAAACTCCTTTGTTCGAACCTTGAATCATTTGATACTTGGATTCAAACCCGAGAATTGTTTAATCCTTGATTCAAGTTTCAATTCATAGACGAGGAGCACCGACAACAGGTGGCTTCCATAGAAAGCTTTGGATATCACGACTAGTTCTCGACTGGTTAGAGTTCTTTAAATAGATCGAGATACTTTTATAAACACTTCCCAAAGATTATGGATAAAGATACCTTTTATCAATGCTAAATTAATAAGTGCAGATAAAAGGCATATTTATCAGTACTGAAAAACCACTAACAAAGGATTTATAATTATTATTATAAATAAAAAATTTTGTAAATATATTTATATAATTATATATATTTAATTAATATATATAAATATAAAAATATTTGTTGTTTAAATATATTTAATATAATTTTATTGTTATATAAATATACAATTCTTTATTTAGAATTATATAAATACATTTAAAAAAACAATATTTATATATTTATATCATTATATATATATATACATATGAAAAATATATACAAATATAAATATAATAAATATATTCATTATTTAAATATATTTATTATAATTTTATAATTATTTAAATATATATAATTAATTATTATTAAATATATAAATATTTTTTTAAAAAAATATTTATTTATTTATAATTTAATTATATAAATGTATAAATATAGTAAATATATATTTATGAATATATTTATTTATAAATATATATTTAAAAGTATATTTTTGACATTATTAATGAATATTTAATATTAAGAAAATTCATTTTAAAAATGAGTAAAATTGAATAATTAAAAATGAGTTCACTTTAACAATATTGAAAAAATGGATAAGTTTTACTAATTAAATATAAATTATTAAAAAAATATGGATATATATTGAAATAAAGATGAATAAATATTAAAAATATTAAAACAGAGTAAATAACTATAAATAAATAAATAATAGAAATTGATTAAAATCCTAAAAAAATAAAAAATAAAAAATAAAAAATAAAAAATATTAAAAAATAATTAATATCTAACTATTAGAAAATTAAAAATAAATAAAAAAAATTAGTGATTAAAGACATGATATATTAAATGTATCATGTTCTAATGAAATTCTAAAATGAATACTAAAATTTGAATAAATTACAAAAATATTAGGTGCATGTGTTTCTTTATAATATGTCATTAATTATGTAAATATTTGTGTGTGTGTGCATTGTATATAAAAATTCATTAATTATGTATATGTATGTAAAATAAATATAAAATAAGTTTGATATATATTAAATTGAAAAATCAAACAACATTAAATTATGTCCATTACTCGATGCAATTAGTGAGTATTTTTAATTTTTAGTTATTTTACATTATAAACCATTCTTCACTAAATATATGACTATTAAATGTAAATCATCAAAAAAATTTATTATATAAATTGCATTTATATATATTCATATATATATATATATATTTGTATATTTAATATATACTATTTATTAATATAATCAACAAATATTTAATTAATAAAATGTTTAAATATTTTTATATACTTATTTTTATTTTTTATCTGTTTGATTTTTATTTTACATATATCTATATATTTCATATATACTATTTATTAGTATTTATAACATATATATATATAGTATACTAAATTTATTCATTTTTATTAATAATTATTTAATTAATATTTTTTTTAAATAAATATATTTTTAGTTTTTATTTATTTAATTATTTCATTTTATTTGGTACCTTTATTAATGATAAAAATAAATCACTGATAAAGGGTAACTTTTATTAGTGCTAAATAAAATCACTGATAAAGGTTTCCTTTTATCATCACTAAAAAAGCACATATAAAGTGTAGCTTTTATTAGTGTTAAAAAAGCATTGATAAAAGGTACCCTTTATCAGCGCTGTTAAAGGAAAATTTGTAGTAGTTACAACTTCTCCACCTACGGTAGAAGTCCCCACTCCATCATGTGGCACTGTTGAAATAGATTCCATAGTCTCAGATTCCTTGACTGCCTTTGTTGGTGGCACAACCTCAGTTTTAGCCTCTGCAACTGCTATTGCTGAAAATTTCATGGCAGGTACATGCATTGCAGTCTCCCCAATCACCTTGACACCTAGTATAATGGTCGCCTCCCTCATCATTACTTTATCTTCAATAGATGACTCTGATGGTGCCTCTATATGAGGATCATCCACTATAGTCTTCTCATCCAACCTTGTTGTTGGTCTCGTTTCAACTCCCTCCATTGAGGGAGTGGTCCTAGTAGTCCCCTCCATTGGAATATCTTTGATTAGACCAACCATCAAGGCCTCACCAACCATCCCCATCAGGTTATCAACATCCACTATCACCACTTCAGCCTTAACCACTGTTAATGAAAGCATTGGTGCTGATGGATGAGTCTCGAATTCCATTTGAACTACTGTTCCAAAATGTGCCATTCAGAAATAGGGATGTAAGAAAAATTCAAGGGTGTCAAGGATGAAGAGACTTACATGAATTTTACACTCCATCAAGTAGATCCTAGAGGTTCATGGATTTACCCTTGGATGAGGTTCCTTCTTCAGTCCTTTTTCTAGTTGCGGGCACCAATGGTTGACTATTCATGGACGCAAAATCGGGTAGGGACCTGACATTCACCCCTTCAAGGGTTTTAGTCTCATTTCCATCCTTTTTATGTCCATCATAGAATTCCCTCTTCCGTTATTGTTTCCTGCACAAGTGTAGAAAAGACTTAGGTAACAGTTCTAAGAGAATATTATCTCTGAAAGACATGAGGTCAAAATATTTACCTAGTTAGTAGTAGTGCTTCCTTCTATGGGAGAACCATGGTATGCATCACTTCCCCATGATTTTTTTGACTCATCTAGTAGAGGTGCACGCACAACCAGCTCAACCACTAACAACTATGGGGGAGAGGTTTTGTGCAACGACACCATTACTAGGTTAGTCATAGGGAATATAGTGACCTGAAAATGGATTAGGTCTACTAGCATCACCACATATCACTCTACCTCATCCTGAGATATGAGGAAGCTGGACTTGGAATAACCAATTTCAGTGAGACACATACTATCCCTATAAATATGTATGTACATCCCATGAATGCTAGAGAACTTCTTGATGAAACCCCAGTTTTCCTAGGCTTCAGAAAAGACAAAATCACTGGGAAATACCACATTTCATAGACACATCCCTACAACATGGATAAGTATCCTTGTGAATACTTCAAAAGGATCCTCTTACTCTCGTGTCTTCCTTTACAAGAGAATTGGGCCTCATGATGATAATACTTCTCTTACTGCACCTTTTTCTTATCCGGGTCCACAAAATACCAGTCCTTCCACTACTACCCTTCTCACTAGGCCAGCTTTACAACCATAGAATGCACAAACTACCACTTTACCTCAGATATTTATTTTAAGGGACACCCCTTCATTGGATCATGTGGCCCACCGCCTCAGTATATTCCCATGATATGATCTCTCCCGACTCAGTGCGTAATTATGAACCATACCACACATATTATTAAGTGGTAGTAGGTAATTCCATATCTTTCCATCATCACACGTGACAATGTTCCATATATAACTCATAAACAAAGGGTGAAACTCATGAAACATATATTAGTATACCTTTAGTGTCAGACTCTACAAACACTTGAACTTTCTTTCAAAACATTGTGGAATGTTGGTTCAGAGATCATCTCACAGTCCACTCTCTCCACCTGTATCCCACCTCGAAAGGCTAGAAGGTATGATATCTATTCTATGGTTCCTATTCCATCATCGGTCAGCACCCTCATTTTCAAGGGGAACATGTGGAATATAAAGTGTATCGCCAACCCAACCTTCTCCAGCAGTGCCACCAAACCTTTCTTGAATGGGTGAATTCCTACAATATTCAATATTTCCATATGGATGTTTTTTTGGGGAGGGAAAATATGGTTCAGATACTCATAAAACCTTATATGTGTAGCCACCCAGCTATATAGGATGTGGAAGGGGCCACACCCATATAAAACCATCATCCCTTCACTGATGTGTTGTAGTACCTTCAATAACTTCGCTAGTACTGGGACAAAAATGTTGACATTAGATCCTATCTTTAGTCTTTTTACCATTATAAAGGTGGTCATCTGCAACCCCATGTGTGCATCGCTCACTGGGATCATCCATCCACAGATGAGTGCTGCAATGAACCCCTCTAGTCTTTCCATAGTTTGAGCTACTTTCTGGATGTTTTTCCCCACAACTCATTGTCTTACTTCTATGATCCTCTAGTAGGAGCCCTCTTCCCCCCATTAATATCCTCTTAGACATGTTTGTGGCCTCATCAAACAATTATATGCTAACTACTCTCCTATAACTAGACTTTCTACTGGTTCATTCATAAATTATCTCAATCACTTCTTGAAGGGAACATCTATCATCACTGGATTCTTTTCTCTAGTTCCTACACCATATCAAGAAGTTCCTTCGCTAGAGTTGGAAGATTCTCTTGGTCCACCCACATGTTCTATGCGAGAAGAAATTCATCATAAATTTCCCCTAGGATTAGGATCTTGGTGATTTGATGAAGGTACCATAGGATGACATTGACCTTCCCATGATGAAAATGGAATGTTTTAGTCCCTGATGACCATATTCTCAATAGTTCAGTCATGATCTTCTATGGATGGAAGACATGAAACTATGAAGCCTATTATTTTTCATAAAGTCTTAACAACTTAATCTCTCTCTTTAAATCATTTCATGATGTTCATATATTATAGGAATAGACCCACTCATATATGAATTAGGCACCCTAAAACAAATCCAGAATGTTGTTCCATCACATCTATGGATCCCCCAAACCCACTTTGAGTATTATCTGATACCGGAGTGTGGATTACTCATCTTCTATCTTCTACCCATTGATGTTGTTGATGTGGTTGTTGATAAGGTCATCTATAAGTGGAACATGATCCTTCCATTTGTTTCCTGCATCAACACTGTTCCACTGGAATTTCCCTAGTTCACCTCTGTACCAGTAAATTGGTTTTTCCCTGCTCATTATTGGGATAAAGAAATCATCTCTCAACCCAAATCCATAGAGTGGTATCATATTTCATAGAGGATATTCCTTCTAAGTCTCTTTATAAAATATGATCAATTATTTTTGGTCCAAAGTGATTCAAACGAACTCCCCGATCATGATTTTTTCATCCAAAGTTTTCCATTAATCAGTGGTAGCGTCAACTCCTTAAGTGGCTATATGATTCAGAAAATAGTTTATCTTTCGAGTTTAGTTCAAAAATTTGATTCATGGATGTATTGTGTGTATCACTATTATAGATCTCTTTCTCATGGAGGTATCTTCATGAAGATGTGGTTCATGGAGTCTAGTTCACTGAGAAGCATTCACGGAAAAAATATTCATAATTTTAGTTCAATAAGAACCATTTATGGAGAATGTTCATAGAGATGAAGAGATTAGTTAAAAGAGAGAAACATATTTTATTCACATGAAGTGTTGGTGACTTAGAGTCCCCCTATTCTATATATAGAATCATTGCCACCTGAGATTCATGATAAAATTTCCACCAGATGCTATTGCATATGGGGTTCGAGAGTGGCCTTCATGAATGAGATTTGTAATAGAGAGTGGTTTTCTAAATTTTGAATATTCTCTCACACAATCCAACCCTCCTTTTACCCATCATCTCCCATTCTGAGGGGGGGATTTGTTGGAATTGAAATATGCATTCCACGGGAATGGTCAAGGAATGAATAGTTGGTTCAGAACGAATCCTAGACAAAATTACCCAAAGTCCCTATAAGGAGTCTTTTCATGAAGTTATGATCTGTTGAAAATGGTCAAAAATCACGAAGAACCTTGTCCCCAGTGTCCCTTGATGAGCATGCAAAGTTTTGACTCTAATAATCTGTGTAGAGTCATTTTTATTCACAAAGAGCTTCAAAACCCTATGAAATGTCTATGGTGTATTTGTGATTCTGATGAAGCTATCAACATTCAAAAAACCTAAAAGTTATTCAAAAAACATATCAAATCATCATGAAACTCGTTGCCTATAAAAACCACTTTAGTCCTCTAGTTTAGGGATGGTTATCTAACCTTTCATCTTCCAAATTTCTCTTAATTCTCAAAACTCTTAAACATCATGAATCTACATGAAATGGATCATTAATGGTTTCTAAGAATCATGAAAACCCCTTACATGTGTTCTTGAAAGCATTCATCCCAGGTAGAGATTCCATTCACCAAGTCATACTCCCTTGTTGATGTAAGAATACCCCTTGGGGTTCTTGAGACTTCGTGAAGCATCCATCCCTCGTGAAGCACTCAATTCCTGAGCCATGAGTTCACTCTAAGGAAGGGAACCCTATTTCATTAATCACAGTCCTTTTAAAATATCATAACTTCACAAGGTATGTAAGATTTGTGAATCCCCACTGTGTGAGGCCCTAATATTTGTAAAACCCCTCTCCTAGGCTCATTATTGGTGTCTCCCTTTTTCGGACCCTTCTTCTTGAAGTATGAGTGTGCAGTTTCACCATATCAATCTAGGATCATTCCAGGTTCCCCTTGTGTCCCAATACAACATGTTCCCCACATTTCTATTTACACCCTCGCCACTATGAGTGTGGATTGAGATTACCAACTAACTTTTTATTATCATCATAAGTACACTAACACATGTTTCTTCTCATCATAGGCATGCTAACATGGACCTCATGATATGACAACCCTCTTAGCTTTAAAACATATAAGTGTCAAATCTATGCCCCACCCAAAGGTGCATGAGCGATGGTCACATAATACCCATAGGTATTTAGTGAGACCACCCACATTCGTGATGCATGAAATAAAACTACCTAGTCCAATGTCTTAATCTTACAATGTTAAACTTCATGAAAACTTCCTTAACACATGATGTAAAAATAGTGGACGATGAGAATAGGCTGCTCTGTGTACGAATGACATAGGATGACCTCCAAATGGATATCTATTGTACCACTAACATTGAATGAGATCCTCCTAATTAACTTTCCCCATGTAAGACTCACTTGAATAATTGTTTCTCCTAACAATACCCTAGAATCCACCCAATATTAGATGAATTATATTATGTGATCTTCAGATGTACCACTTCATCTTGTTTCTCACACCGATCATGACTCACATGGGTTAGAGGTTAGTGGTGATCATGAAATTTTCATGATCCCATACCTCCCTATAGTCCACTTCCACACATAATCCTATGACACATCCTCTTACACCCTAGGCCCCCTATCCAATGTAATCTTCAAACCATTTTGAAATATGTGGGATTTTATTCCTAACTAATAGGGATACATAGGAATCCTCCCTAAGGTCGCAACCCAACACCCAAAATCACCCCCATGTTCTCTAGGACACATCCCAAGTAAGATCATGCCCCTCACCTGGGAAACCATGTCTTCTCCAGGTCCTTTTGGAAGACCAATGCATAATGCGCAAGGAAATCCTCATTGAATCTCCTTTCACAACACAATAATTCTCAATGCATGATGTTAAACTGAGTGTATCAATTTTGTCCCATGACCTTAAATTGTGGCATTGACTACAAGGTTTTCAATCCCTATATTCTAAAATAGGGTACATCGGACACCTCCCCACAGTTCTATCTCAAACATAGAAAACTCATTATGTTCCCTTATAGGTAAACACCTCCTAGGTCATCCTAAGGGACATTCTGATTCATCTATCTCGAGTTCACCTTATAAGGCATTCCAATCCATCAGTGTGACATCATTCCTCCTAGGGACACACCACCTTGATCTTTCTAAATGGGTGTTATGATTCCTCATTATGTTCCTGTAAGATTCTAAACTTATTCCACCAAGTCCCCACAAGACATTAGCACAGTTCCCATCTCTATAAGACATTAAACTCATCCCTCTATGCATATCAACAAAATATTATGATCCATATCCAAAAGATGTTAAATTTGTGACATGTACCATGATTCTACCTCATGATAATCATGGGATTCTTGAGGTGAAATTCTTGGAATATATTCACCAACAATGTAATCTAACTCATTTTAAACATTAGGTGGAAAAGGTGAAATCCTGAAAATATATGTGTCCATGGTTTAAGAAACCTCATGCAAACCATGGGAAGGATGAGGTGATATCCTTGGAATATATACCCCAATGGTGTCATTACCTCATGATAGAGATGGGATTTCTAGGGTTCCACACAAATGATGCCTCTATGATATTCCTTCCCAAGAGGAAGAATATAAGCAACCAATGCTCCCAACATCTAAACATGTCAGTGATCTTGAACGTGACTACTTTCTTGAACAAAGGTTGATGATCTGTTAAGATAGAATCATAATTATCATTCAGAAGTAGTGTAATAAACTAGTATTCACAAAGATATGAAATAGATAATGAGTTCCATAAACATGACTTAACTATATGAGGGAGACTCATATTAGGAAATGAATTCCAAGGAAGAATCCATGGAAGGAGGTGATGACATCCCACCATACCGTTTCTATAAAGGATTAGAAATTTCCATTGAAAGTGATGAAAGTAACCCACCTTTTGAAAGAGGGAATATAGGGTAACAATAGTATTCAACACACACAAATCAATGTGTGGAAATTTGGGTGTACCCCAACAAAAGCATCAGAAACATTGAGAAACCCCAGTCACACTGAAATACCAAACACATCCTTTATAAATATTATCTAATTTGATAAATATTTGAGATGGATGTTGTTAATATTAGTTATTTGGTACTAATGAGAATGTATCAGATCCATTGAAAAATTTATTTACATAAAAAAATTATGATATATAGGTAAAGTATCTTGGAATTTGATACACGAGAGACTAGATGTAATGCTATTTTATAATTCAAATGTATCCCAGTTTTATAATAAATGAAATACATATTTATAATTCACTTATTCATGTTATATATTTTATATGAAGAGTGTAATAATAAAACCCCCTAAAAGTATAATTATAAATTATTCCTAATTTATGATCATCATAGAGTATTATGGGTTGTGATGATCTATTAAGTTTAGTGTAAGTGGATAATTGTGTATGATATATAACAAATTAATGATATTATTAGTTATAACTTGTATGTTTGGATAAACTATAAAAGTATATCACATAAGATGCAATACATATGGTTATTAATAAACATAGAGATTTACATTTAATTTTGTTCCCATTACCTAATTTTATCAGGTTATCTTGAATAATAATCTTTATCAATTGATATTTTTCTTACACCAACAATAACATTGATCAGTTAAGGGGTGATGAGGTATATTATTGATTATGTGGTAGGTACTTATTAGCCAAGATGATATTTTTACACTTTTATAAAAATTATGACATACAAGACCTCAATATAAATGGATTTTCAAAATGATTATCCATTCTTAGTTGTGTAACATGTGATGTGCTCATATACTAAGATGAATGACATGTGACGTAGTCAATTAATTTGGCTAGTCTATTTTAGAAAATTGAGAATGTATGAGTTATCTTATTCACGATTTACATATTCCATTTCTAGTGGATGACATAATGTCCTATAAATTGGATTATATGAGTATGAAAAAATGTATAGAGATGTATCTTGTTGATAACATGTTCATATAGAGATATATTTGTGTTCAGATGAGATCACACCTAAACCATTTTTAGTTTGAGTAACAATTACATTTTGTAAGATTTTTCTATTTTCATATTATTATGGATTTTGAAATTAATTATTTTTTTCAATGATATAAATTCCCATAGGGTTACATAATTTTCTATAAAATAAGAATTATTTTTGATAGAATGTGTTTGTTAAAAATTTAAGAGGGTTTGTATGATAATAATATCCAAAGGAGATTAGATTGGTTTATAAATAATTGTGATGTTTTTCATCAAAGATTATAGGATTTAGTATAAGTGGGAGATTGTTTGATGTATATATTAATAAATAAATCAAAACATAAAGAAAGTCATTACATCATGGCTTGTGTCATGGTGTAGTATTCTATTTCATATCATGGTGTTCATAAATAATGATATAAGATTTCATTTAGTCAATGCAATTAGGATGATCAATATACCTCAATCTTGTGACACACCATGTGATGAAGTTCTGATGATAAAGTAAACTTCAAAGTAATTTAATAATAACTTAAATTTATGTGGTGTTCATTATATAAATTATAAAAAAACCAAAGAGGTATCTTCTTTTATAATGCACAGAATTGTTTAACATCAAGTGAATCCTTCATTCAATGAAGGGTTTATATTTAAATAAAGCTCACTGGACTCAATTTAATGACTAGTTATAACTCTCATGAAATCTAAAACTCTCTCACATTCTCTTCTGTTCATTAACCTTAGAGGTTTTCCCAACAAACCATTTTAAGGAGAAGATGTCTTGATGAAGACTTTAGTGATTCTATTTCAATTGATGGATACCTTTATAGAATAGTTAATTTATTTTTTTGTAAGGCATCTCTATCAAGATGACTATTGTAGAATATGTAGTATTATGAGGTATTATTTTTTTATTTTTATCATTTTATTTTATCATTTCATCTCCTAGTAGATCATATGGTTAGGTTTTGTATCATAATTACACTATATTTAAAAATAAATATGTCCTACAAAACCATTCTCTTATTATATTATGTTTATGATATAAGATTAATAAATATCATAATTAATGATAGGGTGATATCATAACCTCTTATATAAGTGTAAAATTTTATAAATTTGGTTTTAATTTTGAATTAAAAGAAAAGTTGAAGTGTTTAAAATATTTAAAATAATAATGATATAAAATGTTTAGATTGAAATTTTTATAATATTAAAATTATATATCAATTTTCTATTTTGATAAATTTTAAGACCTTCTAAAATTAGTTTTAATAGATTAATTCAAGGCCAAAATAAATATAAGATATATAATATTTAAATATTTTACCTTCTCTCAATTATTAATATTAAATGTTTATATAATAATAATCCATACTAAATATTTGAATAGTTTATTTTTTAATACTATATTTTAAATAATCATGAATAGAAATTATTTATATTAGGAATATTTTTGTGATTTAATTGAAAATATTTCCATTACTTCTTATAAATGTTACAACATTCATTTATGGAGATTCATGATTGATTAAAATTAATATTTAATTTAAGGTCAACCAAAATTTGTGATTTGAATGTTATAATTCAAAAATAGGGATTTATTATTACTATCTTTTAAAAAGATATATTGAAAGTAAAATATCTCTTGAGTAAAGATCGATGGATAATAGGAATTTGGTTCAGACTTCCTATTAGCTTGAGTAAGGCACCCCAGACCTACACTCTTGGGTTCATTGATGAAAGTACATACTTTTATAAATTAACTTTGATACTAATTTAGATAATATAAGATAAACATGGAAAAATTTCCCAATAGTATTACATATCACATTAGTCAAATAAAGAATAGAGATCATTTCAATTTAGAATATTTGAGAACATGTTACATAAGAAATCTTGTGAGCATTTCTACATAACTGAACCATACTATACTCCCTTATAGACTCTAATAAGTTTCAATAATCTTCATTATGTAGGGAATGGAAACAAAAAAAATGGGTGAGATCAAACACTCATTAAGGGTAAATATAAGCAATAAAAATCAAAGATCATAAGTGAGAATAGGATGAGAATATGAGTATAATCAAGATACATAAGAAAGTTATAGACAACAAATCATGGATCATAAATCATGATAGGATCCATAACATACCATAATAATACATCCTGAAAATGTAGCATATCATATAAACAAGTCATACTAATAAAATTTTGGTACAACCATAAGCATAGTTAAATATTACCTTCATGATTCATACACTTTCACCCACCCCTTATAGACAAATTAGTTATACCCATGTATACACCACCTTTGAGAGTCACATGCTTGCACCCACACATGTAAATAAATAAATTATGCCTTAATATACATATCCCATGATATTTAAACTTTTAAATGATGCATTGGAGTGAAATATAGGACACCACCCATCATCATCCAATCATATGAGTACCATATGAAATAAATCATTCATCATATCATAACGAACCAATGGAAAGAAAATTGGTTTTATATCCTTTTTATATGGAATCAAATAAAGAAATAATTCATATTTACATCAATAATCATAACATGGTAAACCATTAAAAAGGGGTATCCAATGTTTTTTAACTTTCTAGGCAAATAACCTTATATTAATTTAATGTGGTATATTATATTTAAACTATATAGATAAAAGGAATAAAGTTCCGTTAATAATTTCTCTAATCATTCTATAAATAGAATTTAGGCGAACACCCTCTAATATAAGGAATCAAAAATAGGGTATTCATAAAGGAAATGTATTGGAAGAAAAAAACTGGTTATACAATAAAGAAAATTAGGAAAGAAAAAAATAACGATGGATTTTTTATCTTATATATATTTAATTTTGATCATTTATGAAAACATGGATAATGAATCAATGGGTACATAAATAATAGCTTTATAAAAATAGTAGAATTTTACTACAAAAAGCATGAATAAAATAACTATTCTCTATTAAAAACCATTTTTAATAAAATTCATAGAATAATATAAAAAAATTTACATTGTAAAACAATGAGACATGGGAAAAAAGTATCAAAATAATGGAAAAATAAATTCTTGTGAAATTATTTTATAAAGAAAATTATTTTCTTATTTTTATAAAGATATTTTAAGCGATGAAGTCACTAATTTATTTTAAAAAATCATCTTCAAAAGGTTGTAAAGAAATATTTTGAGATATATTAATATATTAATTTTAATAAATCTCTAATAATTTAGTCTTAAAAAATAAATAAAGGTTTCATAGAGAAAACATGGAGTAGAAGATAAGAAATATATCCACGATATAATTTTTTTAATATTTTGAAAACACCTTTATAGAAAATCCACATTGTAAATAAAAAAATAAATTTTCTATTTGAAAAGTGGTGATGAGGAGTAAGAGGATTTTATGAATTAATCCATAATTGAGTTCTTAAAAAGAGAGAAAAACATTTATGGGAAATAAAATATATACATGGAAAAAATAATTCATTTGTAAGAATGGGATTTATCCTTATCAACATTATAAATTTATTTCAAGAAACATATTATCAAAGTAGTGGTTATTAATGATGATCAGTAATTTACCCAAAGAACAAGAAGAAATAACAGATGAAATATTGGAATGAGAGTGTCAAATAAGGAATGAAAATAATATTCAAGTAATAAATACTATGATCTAATGTATCGGAAATTGAGTCAATGAAACCCTTATAAGTAACATAGTTCTTTGTGGTAAGAATCATTTGATAATGAGGTTATAAAGAAGAATTATAAAACCCATGAATAAAATAAAGATATAAAATAAAATTTATTCTTTAGCTAGTATAAATAAAACTAAATATAATTTAGTTCAATATGAATGCTGGTAACTCAATAGAAGAAAATTGATTTAGCACAAATCCTTATGATATTAGAAAATTTTGAATAAAAAACCCTTGAATGTTATGATTGTAAATGAAACAAAAAATTCTATGAATAATGAGAGGATCATGATATAAAATAATAAAGGGGAAGTATACAAACTATTCTAAATAAAACATCATGTATAATAAAAATTATTTCTCAAGGAACTAAAAATTTAAATAAAAAACACTTACCATAATTCCAAACTTCCACTAAAGCCCTTGAATCTCATTGAGACCATGGACTGACTCTTAATTAAATCCTTAGAATTGAAGAAATTAGACTAAAATTTAGTGAAAATGGGATTTATGAAATTTAAGAGGCTTCTTAGAGAAGAAAATTTATTGGGGTTTCAAGGATGTTTCCAAGGTAAAGTGGACTATTGAAATGGTGGAAGTTGCCCCCTTTTATAAGTGAATAAAATTGAACTTTTTTGAATACCATTTACTTTTAAATGATATCATTACAAAATTAAATCGTAAATGACTCTAAATTTGTTAAATCATAGTGTGGGGAAATATTAAAATTACTAACACTCAACCAAGAAATTTTAAATAAGATAAAATTTACTTTTAAATTAAAACATTTTATATATAGGAGAACTATTTTTTGTAGAAAAACAATGTTTTAATCATTTTGTGTTCTTAATCTTCTTTAGAATTAAAAAAAATTAAATTTTCACTAATATAATAATATATTAATTTAAAATAATATTAGATTCATTATTTAAAATATATAAATTTAATTTATTTAACAAAAACTACACAACATTGATAAAATTATTCATTGAAAATAACCCTTTTTGCTATTATCATGGTCATTAAAATTATTTTTAGTAAACCCATTTTTATAATTTAAAATGAAATTAAAATTTTCAACTAATACAGAAATTTTGATCTCAATTTTAAAATACAATTTTTATATTTAATTTTTAAAAGTGATATAATATATTTTTTAATTTAAGCATAAAAAAAACTTTTTTCTGTGAAATATTAATTGAGTTTCCAAAATGTTAAACATTTGTTTTATAAACTCAACATAGTATTTTTAAATGATACATATATATATTATAAATATTTAAAATGTTTTTATGTCTATTTTTTTAATACAATTTCATAAATATGATATTTTTAGCAAAATCGGTATTTTCAGAATTCTCTTAAAAATCAATTATTTTAAAAAAATCTTGAAAATTAATCCTAAGATAATTTTATGATGATGAATTAAAAAATTAAGTTCTTTTACACAACTAAAATTTTAAAATTGATAATTTTATCTTTTAAATAAAAATAAAAAATATAAATAAAACCATTTATTGAAAAAAAAACACCTTTAAAACATTAAGTATTCACAATCCTTTTTTATATGAATTTATAATTGATTATAATATTTAAATATACCATGGGTTTTATTATTTTTATAATTTACATATATAATTTGTCATGTATTGTCTTAGTTTGATGTTTCATGTGAAAAAATATAACAACATAGTATTTATTTAAAGGGGAAAAAATATATAGAAATATTGGGTTGTTACACCCGACCATAAAAAAATTTCATCCTCACAATTTTAATTTTTACTCTGATGAAATTATCTGAAGGTATTATTAAAATATTTTTCATTAGTGATTTATCTTATAATATGGCATATACTTTACTCTCTTATGCTATATTGAGTTACTTATCTTTCCTCAAACAACTTCAATATTTCATTAAATCATATACTTGAGTATATATATACTCTAATCATAAATTATATAAAATATAACTTCAACAAAACCATTGGAATCTCTAATACATTAAAAAATAGTTAAAACATATATTATTTTTAATATTAACTCTATATTTAACCTTAAAATGGTATTAACCACTAATTTATATGGTCACACATTAGTTAATATATATCATAATCCAAAAAATGAGATAAAAATCACTAAAATATCATGGATTAATTTTCTTAATAAATAATAAACTCCAAGGTTATAAATACTATAAAACCCAATTTAAAAAAAAACAGATATTACTTTTAAAACTAAGAGTTATCCATCACTCAATTATATGTTCTTTAATAGTTATCCCAAAAATTAAAACCTTATCGTAAAATAAAATTTCAAGGTTATTGATATAATTTCTTATATTTTTAAAAACCATTAAAGAAAAAATATGAAAGAAAAATACTTATATTTTTTATTAAATCATAATAACCTTTATAATATACCAAAATAACAACAATAAATATCAGTCAATAATGAAAATTTCCAAGAGTTTTAAGATTTAATCTCTATTAAGATATAAACCTCATTACCTTAGTTATACTTGGAAACTAAACTTTACCGTCATAGTAGGATTATAATAATATTATAAACCATTAAATTTTTCTCCCTTATTTGGTGTAACACCCTATGATTTTAAAATAAGAACATTATAATCGATAACATATATGACACACAATACTGAGCTAAAATGACCTGTGAAATTTATGAATGTTATAACATAATCATTAAATGTGAGGGTTTGAATTTGATTATATAATTTATGAAATATATTTATAAATTTTCTAGTAAATATATTTATATTGATAAATATTTTGTAAATAATCACTTAATTTTTAGTAATGAAATTTTAATCATCAAAAACAAATTATCTTCAAAAATTAATATTATTTATTTTTTTGAGAAAATTTTACATTTAATATATAGAAATTTTATAAATTTAATTATAAATGTAACTTCATTTTTAAAATTAAATTTGGTTTAAATTATGATATTTTTTCAGAAAATAATATTTTTGTTCTTGTGAATAGTGAAAAATACTAATTTTTGTTAAACTGTCATTTTTTTCATAAGTCTAATTAAGAAATTAATTTCATTTCAATTAAAAAATTATTATTTATTTATATTTATCACTATTAATTAAATTTTAATTGTATTTATACTATATTTTAGTATAATTTTATTTTTTCGGTATAAAAACATGTTTTTTCTTAAAATTGTTTTAAAGCGTATTATGTTTATCCATTTTAATTAATTAATAGATCCATAATGAAGAATTATTTGGATGAAATATATATATTATATATAAATAAATATTAATTTAAATTCTTATAATTATGATTAATAGTCAGAGTGTTAATATAAAATCATCTTATGCTTGAGAAATACATCTCTTGAAAAACTACTTTTTTATCACATCCGTGGGTTTAATTTTTAATTAAATTCTGAAAATAATCTGAATTTAAAATTTTAAAATAGTTTCCACCTTGTTAATTATAATAATTTATATTATATAATATTTTAAAAGTATTTTTTGGTCTGAATGGACAGTAAAAACAATAAAAATATTTTACCACGGTTTAGGTAAAAATAGATTTATCGGGGGGGGGGGGGGTTAAATAAAAATATAAGTGTTTAAATTACTTACAATTTTTTCTAAAACCAATTTTATAGAAATCATACCTTAAATTATATAATTATAGTCAATTGTTCATTTTTTTAATCATTCATTCTTTTAAAAAATGTGGGCATCAATTTTTCTTTTAAAAAATTTCATGTGTGACCTCTCTTCCTCTTATAAAAGGCCACCCCTCTCCTATCCACTTAAAACTCTCAAAAAACATGGGTTAAAATAATACCTACCTTTATAAATTCACTAATTTCCACCCAAAATTCTATAGGACTTGGTCTGATCATAAAACTAATCTAATAAATCTTTTGGTGTAAACCTAAAGTGGTTGTCTGAAGAAGAGGTATTGTTCTTAACCGATCATTTCTATCTAATTTCTTATTCCAACACCTTAAAAACTTATTAAATTATGATGATAGAATAGAAAAATTATATTCCATATAATTATATGTCATTATATAACATTCATAACCCAAATAGACCAACCCTTTCATCAAATGGGAAATGAAACCGTTGTTCATTTGTACAATGGGATACCACCTCACGAATTGATGTAATTCATTTTTCATCATTTACTATTACATATTGTTTTAATTATGTATTAAAATTATATATATACATGATATTTTTAATATAATTATACTTCTATAATTATTATATCACATATAACTTCTAAGTTTCTATTTTTCATGGAATTTGATAACGATACTCCTGTGTAAGACGTACTACCACCTCGCAAAGTGATACGATTTTTTTTTCACATAAAATTTTGAAGGAAGGTAATAAGGATAAAGTTAATGAATATATTTGATATATATAAAATAATAATGATATTAATTACATATTAATCATTCTTAAATGATAATATATCATTTACTTTTTAACTTCCATTCATTGAGAATTCATAACACGTTCGTGTGTATGTGTGGACTACTGCCTCCACGAAGTGATGTGATAATTTTTTCATAAAATAATAAAATGAATGATATATATAAGTATATTTAATGAAATAAAATGGTGTTTAGGATTTTATGGTAGTTATGGAAATATAAAATAGTAATTACATTCTTTCAATAACGATCGTTGAAAAATGGAAACATTACTCATGCATACATACAACCCACTATCACCATGATTGTAAAATAGTTCATTGTTCATAAACATATTTTATGATTTGAGTTAAAATTATAATTTATGAATAAATATAATAACTATTTCATGATTATTATTCATTATATTCTAGAATAATAACCACTTTGACCACAGTCAACCTACTAAAGTCAATTTTGACAAAGAAGCCAAATATTATCAAAACTTACGATTTTAACTTAAAAAATTAAAAAATTATGTATATCATAGTAATAGATAAAATAAAAGGAATAATAAAATTGACAATTTTTGTTAATAAATTAATAAATTTTATTTTATTTTTAATTCGGAAAGATATAGAAGATACGTGAGGAGTCGAACTCAAAGTAAGGGACTTTATTTTTTAAAAAATTACTATTTTAAAGTTACATTAAATTTTTTTTATTCCATATCCAGATTTTTAAAAATTATTTTATAGATTTATTTATATGGACATTAAAGTTTTATTAATGAATTTTTTTTTCTTTCAAATTTTTTCCAAAAGGAATATTTTAAAAGAATGTGTGACTTTATTTATAAAAGGTAAAAGAAATGTTCTATTTTTAACATATACATCAGCAAAAGTTTTTTATTCTAATGTAACCAATATTTAAATATTGTCTTCCATTGAAATATTTTATGCCTTTTCCAAATAAAAAACCTCTTTCCCCATTTATAGGTATTTTGGTATTGAAAATGGGTTTTTAAACTGTATTGATATTTTAATATCCAAATATATTTTCTTATGGGTGGAAAAAATATCTTATTAGTTTAATGTTGAAAATTGTATGGTTTTATGTGTTATGATTATACTATGGTTCTTTAAAATTATTTATGATGATAAGAGGTTCCATTACAAAATAATTATTGGTAGTTACATTATTAACCAAGGATGGGTGTTTATGATATTAACCAAGGATTGGTGGTTATGTTATAAACTAATGACAGGTGGTCACATTATAAATCAAGGATGGGTGGGTCCATGATATCCCTCCAATGCATTGGGTATGGAAGTGACCATATTGTTATTCCATTTGTAAGAGGATATGTAATGTGATTTCCCAAGATACTAATATATTTTATATATTATTTCTATGTGTTTTTATGGTAATTCTTTGATTTAACCAAAATTAAATCAATGAGATTATTTTCTCAAAAGAAATTATTTACTACTTCTTAAGGGTGAAAAGTATAACTTTTTGAATTTTTTTTCATGATTTTATCATTTTTTCAAAGATACCTTAATGAGTTTCATTTTTTCCTTTAAGATTTCTTATAAATTTTTTTATGGAAATATTGGGGTAGAGAAGGTGGTTTATTAGGTAAGAAAATTTTTATTTTAAGACCAAATATTACTTTTAAAAGTAAAGGTTTTATAATTTTTCATGGAATATTGCGATTCTTTACTTTAATTTATGACCCTTAATGATATTTTTGTGCTCATATCACATTTTTAAAATGATTTTTATAGGGTTTTATGCATTATAAATAAAAAATAATACATCAAGATTAAAATTGCGAATATGTGCTATGAAATGAAAAATTGTTCCATTTTAAAAGTTTTATATTGTTGGAGATATGGATACTGATTAGAAGTTCCCACTTTGTAAAATATAGTTTTTTTGTATGATTTATGGATTAATTATAGAAAACTATATACAGAAAAAAAATATTTGGTTAAAAAAAGTAAAATATAGTCTAAAGAAACTATAATATATAATGTTTAAGGACAAATATTGAATGTTGGTATCAGGTAAAAGGCCTATATAACATCTTATGTTAGGATTTTATTTGAGCTTAAGTTAGAAATACTCAATAACCACAAATGTTTTTATTCTAAGAAGAATTAATTTTATTTTAGATAAATGGAAAGAGTTTAATAGGGGATGACATGGTTAAGGATATCTTATAATTTATCCCCCACATAAGATGGTTTATTTGATATAATAATACTATTTTTTTAGTAAATGTATAGATCACAAAGGAAAAAAATTAATAATAGATGTGAAGGAAAATGTGATGGTTGTATGAATGATCAACTAAACAGAATGGGATATGTAGTGAAAACTATTTTGGTTATTCTTAACTAGAAATCATGAGTTATTATTGAGAAATCAGGCCTAGTGAGTTTCAAAACACTCTAAATAGGAGAAAAATGGACTTCTATATAATTTCAACTGATAAATATCAAAAAGGAAAAAAATATTAAATGACATAAGTGTCAAATTTTTTAGAAGAATCAACCTTAAAAATATATTAAGGGAACTCGAATATATTTTGTATCTTTTAAAGGGTGAATAAATAAATAATATTCCAAGTAAAAAGGAAGTGTTCAGTTAATTACCTAAATGGGTATAAACTTATTCCAAAGGTAGAAATTTATTTTTGTAAATTTTGAGATTTTGGTAATTATGAAAATTGATATCCTATTGGGAAACTTAAAAAATGGGATAAACATGACTATATAGATAAATTCAAAACAATACTTAATTCCATTATAATTGAAGATGAGTAAAATGCATTTGACATATGAAATGTATGGATTATATACTGAACTATGTTTTCAAATTGTTAAATCTTATGGCGTGATTCATATTTTTTTAGGAAGGAATTATTAATGAATAATCTGGTAGATCATGGTTAATGTATTATGAAGAACATTGAGTGATTAAGGAGTCTATATTAATGGATTGAAGAGTTCTTATGTTTTGGTAGATTTAAGGATGATGGTAATTTTATATTCATTAATAGTAATTTAATGTTTTATGTGATGGGATTACTTTTAGAGATAATTATTGAGTTTTGATAGATGTTTAAGGTATATGTAACCCTTAATTTTAAAATTTGAAAAATTTATTTGAGGGAAAAATTATATTTTTATTTTGTGGACATAAGTTTAAAGGTATTGAAAACATTTAGGGTTTATATGAACTTTGATGATTAATAATAATATTATTTTCTAAATTTCAACATATTTTTGGGGAAGCTATTATAATTAAAGGGTTTTAGGAAAAGGAAAACCTATAGGATGGGTGAGAAACTGTCACATCCAGTAAGCCCATGGGGCTTGAAACCAAAACTGAAGGGAGACAAGGGGGTGGAACCTACCACTGGCCTATGTGATGTACTAGCTAGTATGGAATCATTTTATCACACAAATGGTTTGATATATGCTGATTATTTTGATTTTGGGATAATATGTTTTATCTTAAATATATCCTTGGCCATGGAAGGTGATTTAGTGATTACTTGATTAGTGTTACATTGGAAGAAGTTTATGATAATTAGAACCCTATTTAATTAAGGAAAATAGAATATTATGGGATTTTATATTAGGATTAAAGTTTTACTTTGGATTTTTGTAAATTCATGTTATTTACGAAAATGATTAGTATATATTAGTGATTATATGATTAAGGCATATACATTTTTGTTATGATACTTTAAAAGTTATTGTTTTTATTTGGAGACAAATGTTAAATCAATCTTATAATAATATGTGATTAAACCCTTCTTAATTTTGGGTTTCAATTTTAGTATTGAATATTTTGTACAATTTTAAATATAGTTATTTATTGAATGATCTAAGATAAATTTCGGGAGTTATTTTTGAAGCCTTTGAGATTAATATAGTATTTAATCATATTAATGTTTATACATTTTAATAATTTTCTTATCTTGTGATAACTATTTTGGTTTTGGTTAATGTATAAAATATATGAGGAATATCTTGGTATAATTTTATGGTTATATGAACCTTTTAATGTTTATATTATTTATTCATGGATGAAAAATTCATCTTGAATACTCATCATTTGGAGAATGATATGGGATTATGGCAGAAATTGGTTAAAGGATGAAATTTAACTTATCAAGTAAGTATATTTCCTTATTTTATTATTCTATATGGTAAATGTAAAAAAAATAATTCTATCAATGAAATTTTACTTCTTATAATTACTTAATATAGTATAAATCACATAAAATCACTTAGAGAAAACAATACAAACTTTTTAAATGAAGAATGAATGAAATAAAAATTATTTATAGAAATTACGAAACCTAAACAAATGGAAAAGTAAAATGACCTTTTGAATAATAATGTGACCATTAACAAAAGTAAACCTTCCAATAGAATATTAAACTCACCTATGAAAGTATAATAAAATTTTATGCATCTTATAAATAAAAGTATGACATATTTATATCATGGAATAAGTAAATATTTTTTAGAAAAATGATACATTAAGTATAAAAATTTTGTGAAAAAAATTGTTTACATACGATTTTATAATTAATATAATGATTTAAAAGAAAATTTGTTTTGATAAAATATGTTCATAAATTAATATTTTTTTTTCTTGTGATTATAAGATAATTTTATGACACCTTAATTAATTTTTCAAAGTGTTATAAATTAATTTATAATTTTAAAATTCATAATTTTTCAATAAATGGTGATTTTAATTAAAAAACTAATTTTCTCAAATTTTTAAAATTGTTTTCATAAAATTTAGCTCATTTTAAATTTTACACATCAAAATATATTTAGGGTGAATTTTTTGGATTTTTATAAAATAGTTGAATTTTTTGTGAATAGTGAAATACAATAATTTTTGGTATATGATAAATAATGAATTATTGAGTCATGGATGATATATGGATGATTTAATGACCATTAGTTAAAACTAACATTCACTACTTACACTAATTATTCACAACAATCCACACTATTGATATTCTTTATCCAAAATAATAATAAAAAAAGACCTCTCTCCTCTACTATAAATACCAGTACTCACCACCACTTGTCCTCAAACCTAAAAAGACTTGAATTTTTTTTAAAATTCTTCCTAATACACTTTAAAAGTTTCTCCCCCATGTCTAAGAGTCTTTGGTCTCAATAAAATACCAGAATCAAGTTCCTCATAGAGGCTCTAAAGGAGAATGAATTCAAGAGGTAAAATCCTATTTTGTTTTCTTTTATTATCTTTTCATTTTATTTTCTTTTCCTATACTCACCTCACATTATCCAAGTGGAATTATAACTCTATTATATTTTATATACTGGAATTTATTGTGTTAATGGAACACCCCATCATCAATTATCTTCCCCACAAATTTTGTTTTAAAAATGAAAACATCATCCGTGATGTGTTGATTTATCAGATTCAAGGATGACAAGTTTTCAATTTCCATTACCACCTTCAAGGCTGGTCAT
The DNA here is from genome assembly GCA_963277665.1 of Viscum album. Classification (NCBI taxonomy): domain Eukaryota; kingdom Viridiplantae; phylum Streptophyta; class Magnoliopsida; order Santalales; family Viscaceae; genus Viscum; species Viscum album. Next base: position 1,889,954,000 of record OY728159.1, on the reverse strand, counting down.
AAAACCATTTTTATGGTTATAATAGATTATATTATATGTATTATATCTTATTTAATTTTCTATAACTAGTTTATATATATATAATATTAACTAATAAAATGAAACTAGTTCATGATGATCAATCAAACACCAAAATAATCTAAAAGGTTATCATTAATATTTTATCTAATGAATAATCCTCACATATAGAAAAAAAAATATATATAAGACCATATAATAATATTTATTTTCATTAAAAAAATATAATTTTAATTCTGTACAACTATTCTCATTTAAAATTATTTTCCATACATGTAACAAGTAAACCGATCATGAAAACCAAGGAAACAAACACTCCCAGAATGATGAAATTGAATATCATAACTAATAAAAAGGACATAAATGAACATAATATAATTATATTAAATAAAATCCATATATATGATATTATTAATTAATTAATTAATGGATCCAATTTTTTTTATCTAGGACATTAATTCCAAGTGCAGAACACTTTCAGACATAAGGTAAGGGATTCTCTCTGAACCCTCATTTTCCTCCTGGTTACACTTTATTTCTATTTACCCCAATAAAATTCTTAATTCTTATTATGTAACCATGCTATATTTTTTGAGTATGTTCCAAACATATTTACCTAGCCCAATTTTTATTTCATTGATGGGTAATTACTTGTTTACAAGGTTCCCTTCTCAATCCATCTCAATAAGAGTTCCCAATTAAAGTGAACTTCCTAATTTCTTACACATTTTAAAGTACCCTACATAATATATATTAAGAAAAAAATATTTTTATAAAAACATTCTTTTTATCATGAAAAACTATCTATGTTTATTTCAGGTTTTATGAAAACAATTATACCTTTTCTCACTTTAAAGAGTCCTTAATATTTTTCCCGAAACCACACTAAAGAGGCTCATTTATAAAGTTTCTTAAACAATATTTTTACATGTTTCTACTTTAGTTGGACATAATTTATCATAACCTATTCTGAAGTTCCCGTATTATTGTCCATGTATGTTTTAAATCTATTATTTCATGGACATCATTACGATACACCCATTTTTATGCCTTATGACATGATTATGAAACCCATTTATTTATATGGGTAACTATTATGTCTATACCTTATGTTTAAATATTCATGTGGAACACATATACATGAACATTTTTATGTGAGTTATGATATAGAGATATAATCCATTGGGTAATGTTTTATTCCCATGATATATGTTGGGATATGGAGAAAACCTGATTCCATTAAGGGGATTTGTCTTCCATGTGCATTGGTCTTACTAGTTATCCTTGACTCATGCTCCACTATGTAAATTGGTCTTGCTAGTTATAATTGAATCATGCTTCACTATGTGAAATGGTCTTGTTAGTTAGTGTTGACTCATTCTTATGTCTTGTTGTATGTTGTCACTAAATTTTTATGAATCTATGATTACATGATCCAAGGTTTAACATGTTATGTTTCTTTATATTTATTCATGTTCTATGTAATTGTATTTCATAATTTTATGTCTTCTAACCCTAATGATATGGTTTATTTCTATGTTTATTTCCCTTACTAGGATTTTTATTTAATCCCTCTCTTCATGTATTCACCATGTTATCTTATGCAGATGTAAGATCTAAAAACAAGTTAGTAGATCTTTATGGAGAATAAATAAATGGTGTTTTTTTATTTTGGTTTGGTGCTTTCAATTTATGCATCTAATGTTCCAAAAAAATGAAAATTTATGATCCTCAACTTGTATTTTTTGGTTAATTGTGATTAAAATTATGTAATAAAATGTGTAAAAGGATATGATCTCTATAGTTGATATTTGATCATAGTTTAGTTATTTTTGGATATTAAGACTAAAGAAATTTAGTATTTAACCAATAGATAATTCTATCACCATGTAAAATATAGATTAAAAAATTAGGGAATCACAAGATAGTTTAAACGTTTAATTTACAAGTTTACCCTTATATGTTTAATGTTCCCCTTTTATATTCTTATTATCTAATTACTCAATCCCCCTAATTGAAATTTATTTTTATTAGTTAATTGAAGGTAATAGAAGAACCCATGCCAATAATCAATTTGATAGGAAATGTGATTATTTTCCTAATGAAATGAAAAATATGATGGGAATGGGTGCCCAAAACTTCATGACAGTACTGTCTTAGCTGGATCAATTATTAATAATAACTTGAATCATGTGGAGCACCCTCCTTCTCATAATAAAGATAAAGTTCAGGTATAATCCTTCTTATATCAAAGGGATGATAAATTTAGTGGATCTCCTAATCCACTCATCATAAAACAATGGATTAACTCTATTGATAAGGTATTCTCTATACTCTAGTGCTCAAAAGAAGTGAAGGTTGTGCTTTTGTTCTATCATTTTGATGGGTAAGATGAAACATGGTGGTCACTGATGAAGAACACAAAGTTGAAGGAGGAAATTGATTCTATGGAATGAGAAGATTTCAAGAAAATATTTTTCAATAAATATGTTCTCTAAACTCTTTATCTTAAGATGTATAGGGAGTTCCTCATTATGAATAAAAAAGAAGACAAGCCTATCAAGGCGTATGATTAAAACAACACCATAATTTTATGATACACCTTTAGATTTTTCATGAACACCAAAATCAAGGTGTATATTTTCTTTATTGGAATATAGTTGAGTCTAAAAAAATAATTGGAGATTTGGGCCTTTAATAGATATGATAAGATTTTCTATTGTGTCCTTAAGGTTGGAATGGAGATCGAAGAATCTCAGTGGTCTCATGAGCCTAGAGATAAAAAGAGGAAGATGAAGTTTAATATGTGAGGATCAATAGATAAATATAATTATGGAATGAAAACCTAACATCCAATGTTTCAAAGTTATGGGAAGAAGCATCCTAGGAACTGTAGAAAGGGAACCAGGTGATGCTTCAAATGTAGAAGAGTGGGGGAATCTGACTAATAAATTTCGAAGGGATATGAAGAATTCCACTAATGTGGAAGAAGAATGGATGGTTTAGATCAATTCTTAGCATGTAGAGCAGTGTTTGAACTACAAGTAAAATGGATATTATGAGAGCCATTTCCTTAAGTTAAGGGTTGTTAGAGGCAATCAAAAACAACCTAAAAGGTAGTGCATAAGGGAATATGATATCACTACTACTATGGTGGAGACCAATAATGATGTGGTGATTGGTATACTGGCTATTAATTAAATAATAGAGAACATACTATGTGATTCTGTATCTACTAATTCTTTCATATATTTCTTATTTATTAGAACTATTCAGACAACACCTCAAAATATGGAGGTTGAGTTATATATGAAAGCAAAAAATAGGGAAATTATTTCATCCAAAGTATATAACTCCTCCCAATTAATTTTTTGTGGACTAAACCTCTTAGAAAATCTCTTATTACTTATTTTGGTAGAGTATGTTGCTATATTGGTAATGGATTGACTATTTTTAATTAAATCCAACATCAACTCACGGCAAAGGGAGATCACTCTTCACATCCCAAGGCATCCTCCGATTTTTTAGAAGTGTATGTAGAAGGATTAATATCCTTTAGAATAATCATCTGAATTATTGATATTATTTCCTTATGAAAAATTATATATAACTCAAATGTTCAAGATAAAGAATAGAATCATACACGAAGAAAAGCCCATTGTGAGGGACTACGCTGATGTATTTCCTAAATAATTTCATTCCCTTCCTCCTGATTGAAAAGAAAAGTTCTAAATTTCATTTTTATTGGATGTATTTCTATATCAAATAAACCTTCATGAATGACCACCATTGAGTTGGAAGAATTGAATAAGCAGTTATAGGATAATCTAGAGAAGGTTTTAATATGTTTAAGTGTTTCACCATGGGTTGCACCAGTCTGCTTCTTCCAAAATAAGGATGGATCAATGCACCTCTACATTGATTATCGTGAGCTCAACAAAATATCAATAAATAAGAAGTATCCCCTACCATGATAAATGAATTGTTTGATCAACTATGCAAGGCTAAGTATTTCAATAAGGCGGAACTTCAGTCGGGATACCATCAATTAAATGTGAGAAAGGAAGATATTCAGAAGACTGCCTTTAGAATGAGGTACGGGCACTATGAGTTTATAGTGATGCCCTTCAGAATCACTAATTATCCCAAAATTTTCATGGAATTAATGAATAGAGTTTTTAGAGATTACCTTGATTTTTTTTGGAAGTCTCTATTAATGATATTATAATATACTCTATGAGAAAGGAGGAAAATGAGGAGAATTTGAATATTGTGATAAAGACATTACGAGGGGAGAATATATATGAAAGGTACATTAAATGTGAGTCTTGGATTGAGGAAGTATCACTCTTAGGGAATGTTATAATAAGGAATGGAATATCGATGGACCCTTCCAAGATAAAGGGAATTGAGGAGTGGACTAGGAAAACATCTGTAATGGAGATTCGTAATTTCCTTTGTCTATTTGGGTATTTCAAATGATTTTTGAAGAACTTATCATGATTTTCAAACCCAATAACATAGCTGAGTCATACAGGAGTAAATTTTATCTGGACCAGTGAATGTGAAGACTGCTTCAAAGAGTTGAAAAAGAGTCTTATCACTACACGTGTGTTCACACGACTAAAAAGTGGGGAAATTGTTTGGTGTACAGTGGTTCTTCAAAGAAGAGATCAGGATTTGTACTAATACAAAATGATAAATAATAGCCTTTCCTTCTAGGCTGTTGAAGATTCACGACAAAAACTATCCCATGCATGATCTGTAGTTGGTAGCTGTGATCTTTGCATTGAAAATTCACCTACATTATCTATATGGTGTGAAGTTTGAGATATAAACTGATCACAAGTGACTTATATATATATTAGCATAGATTAATCCTAATATACACCATCGAAGATGGTTAGAGCTCATCAAATATTACAACTACTCAATCCACAACCATCCTGATAAAGAAAATAAGATGGAATATGATCTAAGTATAAAGGGTCCTACATTTTTATTTATGATGAAAATTGAGAAGGATCTAATATTCTTAAAACTATAAAGGATGGTCATGGGAATTATTAAGAAAGAAACATCATTGAACCTTTTTCAAATGATTTATCAACCATCCCTCATAGAGAAAATAAATGATTCTCAAGAGAATGATATGGAAATTCAGAAAAAGGTGGAAGCTTTCTAAAATGGGAAATCCTAAGAGTTCAAAATGGATGAGGAAGGAGTCATGAGATTTGGACCATGACTATGTGTAAAATTCAATCCATAGATCAATAAAATCCTCTGAATGATGCTCATAGACCAAACTTCACTATTCATCTAGGGATCAAAAAGATGTATCAATATATTTGAGAGAACTATTAGTGGGAAAGTATGGAGAAATAGATCGTTGAGTATACATAAAAGTGTTTTGTATGTCAGTAAATAAAGGATAAAATGAAAAAGTATAAGAGGATGATACAACCATTACCCCTACTAACATGGAAGTAGGAAAAAATAACCATGGAAATTTTCACTATACATATAAACACATATATAAGAAATAATCCTATATGAGTTATTCTGGATTGTCTTATAAAGGCATATCACTTTATTGATATTCGAGAGGACTTATCACTCAACAAACTTGCATGGATATAAATCAAAGAAGTGGCGAGGCTGAATAGAGTACCACTATCAATTTTATTTGATTGAGATTTGATATTTACCCCCCACGTTTTGGAAAAGTCTCCAAATTTCTCTAAGAATTGAGTTGAAATTAAGTATGGCTTATCATCCTCAAACTTATGGCCAATCTGAATGGAAAATTTAGACATTAGAAGACATGTTAAGGGATTTTCCTATATACTTTAAGGGAGGATGGGATGAACACTTACTCCTGGTCTAATTATCCTATAATAATAGTTTACACTCAAGAATAAAATATTTATATATAAATCCCTATATGGTAAAAGATGTAGAAAAATTGCACACTAGGATAATGTTAGTAAACGTAAACTGCTTGGACCTGAAATTGTTGAAGAAATTATAGAAAGGTTGAAAACCATTGAAAAATATTCTTGGGTAACCCAAAGTTGATAGAAGAGCTATGTAGAAAATCTTTGATGTGACCAATAGTTTAAGTTTGGAGATATGGTATTCTTACACAAATATCCATGGAATAGGATTATGAGATTTGGGAATAAAGGAAAGCTAAGCCCCAGGTATATCGCCCCCTTCGAGATTATTGATCTTATAGGATCCATAAACAATATACTGGAAATTACACCAACCATGCATCAATTACATGATTTATTCCAAGTATCCATATTGATGTAGTACAAACTAGATCCATCACATGTACTAAATTTAGAGGTTGTATAGTTTGAAAATTATCTCTCTTATGAGAAGTGAGTAAAGATCTTAGACCATAGAGATAAAGTTATACGCAACAAGACTAATCACCTGGTCAAATTAAAATGACAGAAAAATAAGTATGAAGAGGCAACATGGTAACCATAGTAAGTGATGAGGGAGATGTACCCCCACATATTTTCACATTGGTATGTAAAACAATATTTTGAGGGTAAAATTTCAAAAGAGTGGAAAATGTAATGACCTAGAATTTTATCAAAGAAATTTACCTTATTATAATTATATCATGTATTATAAATCACATAAAATAACTTATATAACACAATAAAAAATTTCTAAATGAATAAGGAATTAAATAAGATATATTTATAGAAATTAAGAAACCTAAATTAATGGAATAGTAACTTGACCTTCAAAATAGTATTGTAACCATTAAGAATAGTAACCCGAACAATAGAATTGTAACCTAACCAATAAAAGTATAAATAAAATTTATGAATCTTATAAATGAAAATATGACATATTCATATCATGGAATAAGTGATTTTTTAAAAAAAATGATAAATTAAGTATTGATATTTTTTGGAAACATAAATGTTTATTTATAATTTTATAATTAATATAAATATTTTAAAGGGAATTTATTTTCATAAAATATATTCATAAATTAATATATTATTTTCCTATAATTATAAGAATTTTTTTGAGACGTTAATAATTTTTTCAAAGTGTTATAAAACCAATTATTATTTTCAAATTATTATTTTTTGAGGAAATGGTGATTTTAAATAAAAAATAAATTTATCATTTTTATAAAACTGCTTTCATAAATGAATTACATTTTTTAATTTTTAACATTGATAAATATTTTTGGTGAAATATGTAGATTTTAATAGAATAGTTAAATTTTTGGTGAATAATGAAATATAATAATTTACGATATATAAAGAATAAATGATTTATTAAGTCATGAATGATGTATGGATGATGTAAGCACCATTGGTTTGAAAAAAATGCACTAGTTAAATTACTTATTCACAAGAATCCACACTATTGATAGTCTTTATCCAAAATAATAAACAAATGAATAAAATAATAGAAAACACCCTTCTCCTCCACTATTAATACCACCCCTAAGCACCTCTTCTCCTCACAACTCAAAAGAAATTAATCTTGAAAAATTCTACCCAATACAATTTCCAAGTATCTCCCCCACATTAAAGATACTTTTTTCTCATTAATAGGACAAACTCAAGTGCCTCAAGGTAGTTCTCACAGAGAAGGAACTCAATAGGTAAAATCCTCTTTCATTATCATTTATTATTTTTTCATTTTATTTTATTTTCCTATCCTCAACTCACCTTATCCATGTGAAATGATAACTATAATATATTTTATATAATGGATTTTTTTATATTAATGGAACAACCCATCGTCAATTCTCTTCCCCTATCTTTTTGTTCTAAAAATGAAATCATCATCCATGATGTGTTGATTTATCACATTCAAGGACGACAAGTTTTCAATTTTCTATGGCCTTCAGGGATGGTCAAAAAAATAATTTTATGGTTAAAAAAGATTATGATATATGTATTATAGATTATTTAATGTTTTATAACATATATATATACATAATATTAATTAATAAAAACAACTATTTTTTGATGATCACAAAAACGCCAAAATAATCTAAACAATTATCATAAATATTTTATCTAATGAATCATACTCACATATGAAAAAATAATATATAATACCATTTAATATTCTATAAGTTCATTAAAAATGTATAATTTAAATTTTGGACAAGTATTCTCATTTAATATGAATTTCTATACATGTATACAAGTAAATTGATCATGAAAACCATGGAATCAAATACTCCTAGAATGATGGAATTGAATCTCATAACTGATAAAAAGGACATAAATGAACATAATAAAATTATAATGAATAAAATAAATATATAAGAGATTATTAATTAATTAATTAATGGATCTAATTTTTTTTCCATGATAGTAAGTTCAAGTGAATAATAAATTCATACATAAGGTAAGAGATTCTTTATAAACTCCCATTTTTTCCTTTGGGTTAGGCTTATATCTCTATACCACAATGTAATTATTAATTATTATTATGTAATCTTCCTTCATTATATTATTATGTTCCGTACATATGAATCTATCCCAATTCTTCTTTCATTTATGGGAAATTACATTTTTTATAAGGTTCCCTTCTCAATTCCTCTTGATAAGCATGCACGATTAAAGGGAACATCCCAACTTCATACCCATATTCAAGTCCACCCTATAATATATTTTAATCAATTTTTTTTATAAAAACAATGTTTTTATCATGAAAAAATGTCTATGTTCATTTATAGTTTTATAAAAACAATTATACCTTTGGTTGACATAAATACTCTTTAATATTTCCCCATAAACTGCACTAAATAGGCTCATTTTTAGAGTTTCTAAGACAATATTTTTACATGTTTTCACTTCAGTTGGAAATAATTTATCATGAAATATATATAAATTAAATTATTAATGTATATGTATTTTTTTAAAATCCATTATTTCATGGAAATAATAATGATACACGATAACAATTTCTTTCCATGGGTAACCAATATGTTTATACATTATGTTTGATTCTTCATGTGGAAAAAATATTCATGAACATGTTATTTTGAGTGAATGTAGACAATGTTCCAATTCATTGGGTAATTTTTTAGTCTCATGATACTTCATGTTTGTACAAATAGTAAACATGAATCCTTTATTGGAATTTGTCTACCATGTGAAATGATCTTGGTAGTTAGCATTGACTCTTGCTCAACTATGTGCAACGGTGTGGGCAATTATACTTTAATCATGATTATTTTACATTGTATGTTTTTACACATTCATATGATTACATTATTACATGATCCCATTTTTTACATGTTACAATTCTTTATATTTATTCATGTTCCATGACTTTTCATTTCATCATGTTATGTCTTCTAACCTACGCGCTATGCTTTATTTCAATGTTCATTGACCTTATCGGGATTTTAAACTCATACCATTGTTCATGTACTCATAAATTTATCCTATGAAGATGTGTGAGATAAAAGTATGTTATGATATCTTAATTGATATTAAATACAATATGTTTTTATTTTGGTTTCATGCATTTTAATTATGTATCTAGTATTCCAAATACATTAAACATCATGATCCTTGGATAGTATTTATTGGAAAATTATTCTTAAAATAATGTAATAAAATGTGTAAAAGGATAGGGTATATATAGTAATTAATTTATAGGCCCTAAAAAGATGATCTTGAAAATGAAAATTTTGTCTCATTACATTCATTTCTGATGAAATGACGGCCAGTTTCACACCACTTTGGTTTATGGTTTTGTGGATATTGACTTTATCATGATCATTAACTGTCTTGTGATTAATAATATCTATCAATATCCATCATTATTTGGGAATTATAATTTCCTTAAATTTACAGATATTACCTTTCCACCAATGTTCTCCTATCTGGAAACCTAGTATGTGTTTTTAGATAACCTTCATACTTCTTTTTCTCTCTTATCAAGAGAAAGTTTTATTAAATATTTATACGATGTAAAACTTCATGAAAGATATTTTAAAATGTCAAAAATTTGATTAATTAGATAAAGTCAAAATTTATAGGATGTAATTTATTAGGGGGTGGGAGAATATAACACCCTGATATTTTAAAATAAGAACATTATGTTTTGTAGAATATACTACACGCAACACCAAACTCAAATGACCCATGAAATATATGACTATTATAACCTAGCCATTAAATTGAATGGTATGAATATGTATAAAAAATTTATGAAGTTTATGTATAATTATTCATTGAAATATAATTTTATTGAAATATTATTAGTAAATAATCATATAGTTTTTAGTGTTGAAATTTTCTTCACAAAAATGTTTCTTCTTTAAAAGTGATTTTTATTTATTTTTGTCAGAAAATATTACAATTAATTATCTAAAATTTTAAAATATTTATTTTATAAAAAATAAATTAACTTTTTAAATCATAATATCAAAATTATCTTATTGTAAAATTTTGGTATTTTTGAGAAAATATAAATTTTTTAGTAAATAATGAAAAAAACTGATTTTTGCAAAACTATCATTTTGTTTCAACAAATTAAGTATTTTAAAAGAAAAATTATGATTTTAAATTTATTTAAAGTAAAATTATAATTATTTATTTTTTATTTAATCAAAATTATTAAATTTTAATCATATTTACACTAGATTTTAGTATAAGATTATTCTTGGGTCAAAAAACATGTTTTTTTATGAAAACTGTTTGAAAGTGAATAATGTTTCCCCATTTTAATTTAATGTTTATTAATAGTCAAAGTGTTAATATAAAATCATCTAATGCTTGAAAAATAAATCTCTTGAAAAACTATTTTTTCATCACATATGTAGGTTTAATTTTAAATTCATATTTGACAATTATGTGAATTTAATTTGGTAAAATTTATTATATTCATTTAATAAGAATAATTTATTTTATATAATAATGTCAAATTATTTTTTTCATCTTAATTAATTGATAAAACTATAAAACAATTTCACCAGGGTTTAGGTAAAAACTGTTTTACCTGGGGTTAAACTAAAAAGATGAATGTTAAAATAACCTAAAAACTTTTATAAAATATATTTTATAGACATGTTTGGACCATAAATCATATAATTATTTATAATGTTCCATTTTATATCTTTGTGGTATGTGAAAACCTGGGTACCACGTTTTCTTTTAAAAAATTCATTTTGTGTCCTCTACCCCACTTATAAAAGGGAACCCCTCTCCTCTCCCCCTCACACTCTCAATTTTTTTTTCAGATAATAAATACAAATTTTTTTTATTGATTCCATAAAAATATCCTATTGAAATTGTTTTTGTTATTAAACCAATCTGGAAAATGCTTTCATGTAAACCTAAAAAGGTAGTCCGAAGAAGATGTATCGTTTTTAACTGAGTGTTTTAATTTTATTTCTTCTCCCACCTACTTCAAATGTTATTCAATATTTATGATATAATAACAATAATATATAAATGATAATAATATAATATTATTTTAATATAATAAACCAAATACAAACCCTCTTCTATCAAGTGGTAAATAAAACCATCGTTCGTGTGTTCGATGGACTACCGCCTCGAAAAACAATGTAAACCTTTTTTTATCATTACCTCCCATGACTTATTATAATTATGGATTTAAAGTATATATATATATATATGATATTTTTAAAATTATTATACTTATTTAATTATGATATCACTTATACCATATTATTTTAAATTCCATGGGGAATACAATAACATTGCTTGTGTGTATGGCAGACTACCGACTCATGAAGCGATGTGATTCATTTTAACTAATTGTTTTCATAGAAGGTAATAAGGGTACATTTAATGAATATATGTGATATATATGAAATAATTGTTACATTAATAAAATATTTATCATTATTAACAATTAATATATCATTTAGCTTTTACCTTTCCATCCATCGAGAAATGATAATATAATTCATGCGTATGTGTAGACTACCACTTCCATAAAGTTATGTGAATATTTTTCCATCACCAAATAAAATAGATGATACATATAAGTATATTTTATGAAATAAAATTATTTTTATGATATTATGGTAATTATAGAATGGATAAAAAATACTTACCTTCTTTCGATAATGAGAATTGAAAAATTGAAACATTACCCATTCTTGCGTACAACCTACCATCTCCATGATTGTAATGTAGTTTATTTTTTATAACCATATTATTTTATTGGTTTTAAAAGAATAATTGATGTATAAATATGATAAATATTTCATTATTATTATTATTTATATGTTTAAATAATGAAATCTTACCATAGTCAACCTACCAAATTCATTTTTTATACATAAGCTGAATACTGTCAAAACTCCCAAAGTAAAATTAAATAATTAACTAATGATGCATACTATAGTAAAAGATAAGATAACATGAATAATAATGTTGAAAAAGTTTCTAAATAATTGTAATAATTAATATAAGTTTTTTATTCGGGAATATAAAGAATATATATGATGAGTCACACTTAAGGTAAAAGACTTTCTTCTAAAAAACATCTATTAATGTTCCATTAAAACACTTTTTAATACTTGTCCATATTTTTTAAAAATTAATTTACGGATGTATTTATATGTACATGAATGTTTTATAAAGTAATTTTTTTTCTTATTTCATAGGTTATCAAAAAGGAATCTTTTAATAGAATGTTTGACTTTCATTACAAAAGACAGAAGGAATGTTCTATTTTAACATATATGGTGACAACAATTTTTACACCCACCATAACCATTATCTAATGTTTATATTACTTCAAAATATTTATTTTTTTACTCAAATAAAAAACATAATTACCTTTTTATGTATTTTATTATTTAAAATTGGGTTTTAAATGGGATGGATATTTTAATGTCTATAAATATTTTCTTATGGGTGAAATTTTTTTTATGAGTGTAATGTTGAAAATTGAAATATATTATTTGTTAGGATTATGTTATTTTTATTTGAAATATTCTATGATGACAAGTGGTTCTCTTATAAAATAATTATGGGTTATTATATTTGTAACCAAGTATGGTTTGTTACATTATTAACAAAGGATAGGTGGTTATGTTAATCCCTAAGGACATGTAGTTATTTTTTAAACTAAGGATGGGTGGGTCCCTAATATCCCTTTAATGAATTAGATATGGAAGTCAACCATATGGTTATTAAATTTTTAAGAGTGTTGTAGGAAGTGATTACCTAAGATAAAAATATTTTTTATCTATTATTTCTATTATTTTTATAGTAATCTTGTTATATTTAAATAGGTAATAAATGATCTTATTGTACAAAAGAAAGTATTTACTACTCCTTAAGGGTGAAATATATAAATTTTTGATAAAAATTCATGAGTTTATAATGTTTTAAAAGAAAAATTTATGACTTTTTTGTATCCTTAATATTTTATTATGAAATCTTTTAGAAAAATATTTGGATAGAGAAGGTGATTTATTGGGTAAAAAAATGTTTATTTTGAGTCTAAAGCTTACTCTGAAAAAGAAATTTTTTTTAAATATTCATAGACTAAAGAGTTTCTTTCTTTTTTTACTTGTGTTATTTACTGATATTTTTATACTCATACCACATTTTAAAAAAAATTAATATTTTTTAATAATGATTAAGGATAATGAATATATCATGATTAAAATTGCGAAGATGCGTCATGAAAAGAAAAACATGTTTCTTTTTAAAAGTTTTATATTGTGGGAAATATGGAAGCAAATTAGAAGTGTAAACTTTTTAAAATATGTTTTTATTATGTATGATTATTACCTAATTCTCTAAAATCTTAACCTAAAAAATATACTTGGGAAAATAATTGGAATTATAATCTAAAGACACTAGAATATGTAATGTTTAAGTTCAATTAATTATATTAGGTTATATGACATAGTGGTATCTTTATATAAATTTTTCTCAGATTCATTTTCATTTTAAATTTTTAAAAACATATTAAAACCAAAATGACAATGTTAATATCTAAAATAAGATTATGAAAACATCAATATTAATATTTCTTCCCCTATAACAACTATGTTTTTAACATATGATACTTTCAGTTAAACATGTAACTCTATTTGTTCAATCGATAGTTATCTGTGGCCATTATTAGGATCTCAAAACTAATTAGTAAACATAATACTCAAATAATTTAAAATTTTTCAAAAGAGAGAATTTTAGTTAGCACTAGAGTATCCCCTAGAACTCTAACACTAAGTTTGAAATTAAACCTCTTTATCATGAACCTGATGATGATCGATTTAATACCCAATCCACCAATTTTTTGATTATTACCCGTTGAAAAATATGTTCTAAACCGTAAATTCACTTTTAGTATTAAAAAAATATGTAATTTCTGGGATAACCACACAATCTATCCATTACGAGGACATTGGGACATTGTCCCATACATAGACTTATCCCTTAGTCCTATACTAGGGTTGTCACTAAAGTTATCATAAACTAAAAAAATAACTAAACTAATCCTCAAAATAACTAAACAATCCTATTATACAAAATGAGGAATCCTAGACCAGAACTCCTAGGTCCAATGCTAAAAACACGTACTTTTACAAATTAAATTTGATACCAAGTGAGATGATCCAAGATAAACTTATAAAAATTTCACATTAGTATTACATATCATAATAATATCACATAACTCAAAGAACCTTCTGGTTTAGTGTCTTTGAGGACCAGTTATATAGACAGATAATTTTAAAAAACTTGTGAACATATCTCTATAATAGAACTGTACTACACTCACTTATAGACTTCTTTTAGGTTACACTCAGCTTCATGACTAGGGGAATAGAAGAATAAAAAAGGGGTGAACTCAAATGATAAGTAAGGGTAAACATAAGTGATAAAAATAAAACATCATAAGTAAACATAATATGAGAATATGGTCATAATAAAGATATATAAGAATGTCATACCCAACATAGTATAGATCAAAAATCATGTAATAATGTATAACATAATGTAGTAATACATCATGAAAATGTTTTATATCATATAAATAAGGAATAGTTAGGGAATTTTTGTGTAAGCATAAGTATAGATAATGATTGAATTTTTTAGTCACACACTTATACCCACACTGACAAGAAAATATCATTTTACCCATATATACATCACCTTCACGAGTCAGACACTTTCACCAATGCATGAAAATAAATAAATTGTTCCCATGTATACATGTGTCATGAGATTTAAACTTTTAACAAATTCATTTGAGGGAAATATTGGAAACCACTCATCATAATTCATAAATATTATTGATAATTAAAAACACTATTATATCATAAAGAAACCATAGAAATAAAATGGGTTTAATATGCTTTTCAAATGAAATAAAAAAAATCATTCCTAATTAAATAAATAGTCATAACATGATAAACACATCGAATGGGTATCCAAAGATATAATGTAACTTTATAGGTAAATGACCTTTAATTAAAATGATTAACTATATGACATTTGAACCATATAGATATAAGGTATATAGTTTAGTAATGATGAATGGAATTTTAGTGAGCACCCTATAATCAAAGAATTCAAAAATTAGGTATTCATAGAGAAAATAAATTAGAATAAAAATTTTCGTTATACACTAAAGATGATTAGACAATAAAAAGGAAGTTATTTATCATTTCAATTATCAATATTTAATGTTTCTCATTTTTGATAACATAGGTAATGAATCAATAGGTAGATGAATAATACTTTTAGAAGAATAATAGAATTTTACATTGAAAAGAATTACGAAAATAACCCTTTTCCATGAAAACCAATTTTTAAATAAAACTCATAGAATAATGGAAGAATAATTCACTTTTTAAAACAACGACACATTAGAAATATGTTTCAAAATGATGTAAAATTAATTCATGTGATTTTTTTAAAAGTAATTATTTTTAATAGTTTTATAGATTCCATGTGGCAAACTCATCAGTTTATTTTGAAAATTCATTTTCGAAAGAGGTGAAAAGAAGTTTTTTGAGATATGTTGAAAAATTATTTTTTATGAAATATCCAATTATGGATTCTTGAAAAAAATAAATTTATTTTATAGAAAACATGAATTGAAAGACAAGAAATATATCCATGATATATAAAACATTTTTATATTTTAAAAACAACTTTATTAATGGAAATAAATTTTCTATATAAAATTTGGAAATAAGAGGTAAGAGTATCACAGAAATGAATCCCTGTTTGTGTTCCCAAAAAATGGAGGAAATTATTAGTGGGAATAATAATATAGATATGGAATAAAATATTCATTGGTAAGAATGAGAGTTATTATTACCAACATTATACTTTTATTTAAGAAACTTTTTTAGTAAATAAGTTATTATTAATGATGAGAAGTAATTTCCATATTGAAAAAGAGGAAATAATATATAAAATAGTGGAATGAAATTATAGGATAAAGTTTGAAAATTATATTCATGTTTTAAATACCATTAAAAAATATAATATAAATTGATTCTATGAAACCCTTGTAGGTAACAAAATTTTTTGTTGTAAGAATCATTTGATAATTATTTTATAAAGAAGAGCTATAAATCATCAGAAATAAGGGAGGGAATACAATTAAAATTATTCATTATGTATAATCAATAAAACATGGAATAAAATAGTTCAATAATATTGTTGAAAAAGTAATGGAATAAAATTGAGTTTGCACCAATCCTCATGATATTAGAAAAATTCGAATCAAAACCCCTTGAAAGATGTGATTTTAAATAAAACAATAAATACCAAGTATAATGAGAATATCATGATAAAAAATATTAAAGTGTAAGTATATAATTCATTATAAAGAAAAAATGGGTTATACTAAAAATTAATTCTCAATTTATTTAAAATTTAGACAAAAAACACTTACCTTATTTCTAACTTTCCCTAAAGCACTTGAATCTAATTGAGTCCTTAAACTTCCTCTTAATGAAATCTTTGGAATTTAATAACATAGGGAGATTTATAGTGGCCTAGAGATTCATAAAAGTCAAGGTAATTCTATGATATTGTAATAGGTAGGGTTTCAAGGATATTTTGAAAGAATTTGGATCATTGAAATGGTGTAAGTGATCCCATTTTATAAGTCAAGAAAAGGTAACTTTTGTTAATACATTATACTTTTCAATGATATAATTACACTCTTCAAGGTTAATTGACTCAAGAAGCTTGAAATAATGGATTTTGGGGTGATATTGGTTTGATAAACCCTCAAATAAGTATTTCCAAACATGTTTTAAACATTTTTTATGTCCTTCACTCTCATATTTTTACTTTTACATTACCTTTTTATAGGGATAACTTATTATTAACAAAGTAACTTATGTTTTAATAACCATATAAAAAAAATATTAAAACATTTGAGTTTTATTAACATAAATTTAATCTCCATTTAATATAATTAAAACTCTAAATAATAGAAAATTTATTTTTTAATTAAAACATTTTATATATAGGAAAATTGTGTTTGCATAAAAATGATATTTTAACCATTATGCACTATTAATCATATTTTTATTTGATTACCAATTAAATGTGTGTTATAATAAATATATAGTTTTTTTAAATAGAAATATTAGAGTAATTATTTAAAATTTATTAATTTAATTTATTATATAAAAATTACGTAACATTAATAAAATAATTCTATGAATATTACTCTTTCACTATTATCATGGCCATTAACTTTATTCCTAGTATTCTCATTTTTTTTATCAAAAATTAAAATAAATTTATTAACTAATATGTACATGTGAATCTAAATTATAAAATCCATTTTTTATATTTAAATTTTAAACATGATAATATCTAATTTTTAATGTTATCATATAAAAAATTGTTTTTAGTGTGAAATATTAGTTGAGCTTCAAAAATTCTAGAGATGTGTTTTATAAATTAAAATTTTTATTATAATATGGTTTATATTAATTATTATATATATATTTATTTTATATAAATAATATTTCATAAACTTTTAAGTCATTATTTTGTTAAGTTAATGTTATAAAAGTGATAGTTTCTAGAAAAATCGGTTTTTTCACTATTCTTCAAAACATCAATTATTTTAAAAAATTCTTAAAAAAATTTCCATAAGATAATTTTTTTAATTATTAATTAAAAAAATTAAGTTATTTTAATAAATTATAATTCCAAAATCAAAAAAATTAATATTTAAATGAAAATGAAAAATATAAATAAAAACTACTTTTGTAGAAAAAATGCATTTTTAAAACCATAAGTATTCTTAATCATATTTTTATGCCTTTTTTATATACCATAGTATTTATTATTTTTATAATTTACTTATCCAATATTTCAATGATTTAATTTTTTTGATGTTTTGTTTGAAAAAATATATTAATACAATGTTTATATAAAGGGAAAAAATTAGATAGTAAATTCATGGGTTATTACGTTCTCCCCCCATTAAATAAATTACACCCTCAAAATTTTAATTATTAATAAATTATGTAATTATATGATTTTATTCTTAATATATTTATCATTCAGGATATAAATTCTAATATTCCATCTAACATACTATATTAGGCTATATTAAGTTAATTATATTTACTCAAACAACATTAATCGCTCATATAATCATATACTAAAGTATGTATATACTCTAATCATACATTCTAAAAAATAAAACTTTCCCAAAAAATTTTGAATCTCTAATAAATTAAACCATAGTGAAATATTATATTTTTCTAAAAATTAACTGTATATTTAACCCTAAAATGTTATTAACCACTAGTTTATAAGGTCACGCACTAGTAAATATATATTATAGTAAACAAAACAGACAAAATTTACTAAAATATCATGTATATATTTTTTATTAAATATATAATAAATTCCAAGGATATCAATATATATAACTCACTTTTCTAAAAATAAATATTCCTTTTAAACCTAAGGGTTTTTTATCCCTCAATCATGTGTTTTTCAATAGTTATACTTAAAAATATATCCCCTTCATAATATCAAATTTCAAGGTTATTTATTATTTTTAATATATGTTTACAAACATTTAAATAAAAACTACTGAAGAACAATCCTTAGATGATTCACATAATCCTAATAGTTTTTGGAGTATACCAGAATATCATTGATAAATTTCTCTCACTCATGAAAATATATAAGAGTTTAAATATTTAATTTATATTATTATATCAACCTAAATACATAAGGTATGACTAGAAAAATAATTTTTTCCATCATAAGAGGAATATAATAAGATTTTAAACCATTTATGTTTTATCTCTTATTCAGTTATGATATATATGAGTTTCTAGATACATGCCTTTCTCATCTTTGTTTTCTTGGTCTTATTTCAACCAAATACAAAAACAAAAATGGTTATGATAATATTAAAAATAATTATATAACAAAATAAATATGAACATTTATTCCCCTAGAAACCTTATTTTTTAACATATGGTACTGTTAGTTTAGATTATACCTCTATTTTTTCAATACTTGGTTATATATGGTCATTATTAGGTTCTCTAACCTAATTAGTTGACATCATACATAAATCATCCATAACAAATCATCAGAGAGAATGTGAGTTAACCATATTATATTTATAAGAATTTTCATACCAGGTTTAAATTTAGGCCTACTTATCATCAAATAGGCGACAATTAAGTTAATTCACAATTCACCCTTTTCAAGGTTATTACCCATAAGTATATCTATTCCAAATCCTAATCCAATTGTAGTATCCAAACATGGGTATAATTTCTTATAGTAACACACAATATCTACATTACCAAAAACTTTGTGATATTATCCTATACATAGACTTATCCTTTAGTCTTATCCTTTGGGTTTAACTAAGGTTTTCTTATCCTAATAAAAAATAACTAAAATAATCCCTAAAAATAGCATAAAATTACATTGTTATGAAATGAGTCACCCTATACCCATACTTATGGGTCCAGTGACAAAAACAAATACCTTGAAAATTTAACATTGATTCTATGCGTGATGATCCAAGAAAAACTTTCAAAACTTTCACATTAGAATCACATATCACAATAATCTCACACAACTCATAGAAATTTTTAGTCTTGTGTCTTTATGGGCTAGTTACATAAGTGACATTTATTATAAATTTTTGTGACATTTCACAATATTTATAATTTTTTATACTCATTTCTAGTCTTATCATAGGTTACACTCATCCTCATAACACGTGGGAATGAAAACATATATATGGGGTGAGCTCAAATTCTTAGTAAGGGTAATTTTTTTTATAAAAATCAAATATCTTAAGTGTGTATAAGATGAGTATATGTGTATAAATCAGATAAAAAATTATGTTATACCAAAAAATCATAGTTAATTAATCATTCAATAAGACATGTCATAACATACTAATACATAATGAAAATTACTCATACCATATAAATAAGGCATAGTTAGATAATTTTGGTGCAACCATAAACATTTGGAAACAATAAATTTACGATTCACACACTTTGGACCATGTATTTGAGACAATTTAATTATACCCACATATACATCACCTTTATGCATCACAAACTTTCACCCATGTATGCTAACAAATATATTGTGCCCGTTTATATATATATCACGAGATTTAGACTTTTAACCAATGTATTTTTGGGAGATAAAGGACCCCACCTATCATTATATATACTTATGAGTTCCACATGAAATCAATAATTCATCATATCATAAAGAACTCATACAAATAAAATGTGTTTCAAATTCTTATCAAATAGAATTATATAAATAAATAAATCATAATTCCATAAATAATGATAACATTATAAACCCATGAAAAAATGGGCATCCAATGATATTTATTGAATTTATTGGTAAATAAAATTTAATTAAAATTATGACTTATATGGTATTTACACCGTATATATAAAAATTATATTTTTTAGTTAATAATTTCCCAAATCAATCAATGAATGGAATTTAGGTGAAAACCATGTCATCAAAGGAATAAAAATAGGTTATTCATAGTGGAATGAAATTGGAGGAAAAATTGGGGTTATGAACTGAAGATTAGTAAGTACGACAATGGTAGTGAAAAAAAATTATCTTATAGATATTTAATGTTGATAATTTATGAAAACACAGGTAAAAAAATAATGGCTTGATGATGAATAATTTCATAATAATAGTTTAATTTTACTTTGAAAATCATGTTGAAAATAAAAAATTTCCATGCAAAAATATTTTTATATACAAATATTAGAATAATGGAAAAATAATTTACTTGTTATGAACAGGAGACATGGGAAATACGTTTCCAAATGATGGTAAATATATTCTTGTGAAAAAAATTTAAAAAGAGGTTTCTTTTCTTATTTTTATAAAGATATTTTAAGTGTTAAAGTCACCAATTTATTTTGAAAACTAATGTTAATGAATTTTAAAAATCAAAATTTTGAGGTATATAACAAAATTAATTTTTAATAAATATCTAATATTGTAGTCTTAAAAAAAATAAAGGTTTTATAGAGAAAATTTGGAGTGGAATGTAAGAAATTTATCCATGATACATAAAACTTCTTAATATTATGAAAACACCTTTATTGAAAACCCACATCGTAAATAGGGTAATAAATTTTCTATCTAAAAAGTGGTTATCAGATTTAAGAGAATACAATTAATTAATTAAAAATTGAGTTCTAAAAAATTGTGGAAAAACATTCGTAGGAAGGAAAATGTACAAATGGAATAAAATATTCATTGGTAAGAATGGAAGTTATTATTAAAAACATTATACTTTTATTTCATAAAAATTTTATCAAAGAAGTGGTTATTGTTGATTAGAATGAAATTACCTAGATAACAATATTAAAATCAATATAAAATTGGGGAATTGAAAGGTCAAGAAAATCTTGAAAATTATATTCAAGTAATAAATACTATGCCACAATGTACCAAAAAATTAGCTGATAAAGCCCTTATAAGAAACATAATTCTTTTTGGAAGGAATAATTTGGCAATGAGGTTACCTGGAAGAATTTTTATGGTGACCCAATCCATTTACACATATTATTACAATATTTTTCATATTAAAAACCAATAAACCCGACCCAAAAACTGTGAGACCATGTGTCTTTATAATACCCTTTTTATAGTCATCAAGAGAAAATAAAATAATACAGATTTATCATAATCCCAATAATGATCTCCTAAACCCCTTTTAGCTCTTAAAATTGCATAGGATAACTGGGGGTATATATAAAATAAAGGGGTGATCTAAAAATCCTAGTAAGGGAATACACATGATAATGAAGCATAACATATGATTCAAAAGCAGAATAAGATATCATAAAAGGAAATTATTGTGAATAATAATATGGAGGAATAACATAATAAAAATGGAATAATAAAATCATGGAAACATAGGAATGTAGAAGCAACATAAAACATGACATGAGCATAAGTCAAGGTTAACCGATAAGAAAAAATCACATGGTGGACTGAGTCCCATTATGGATCATGTTCACTCCCTAATCCCATACATAACGTCTCATGAGACAAAAATATTACCCAATGCATTGGAGTGTTATATGGTTTCATCTATCATAACATATACATTCATATGCGTGCCACATAAGGAATTCAAACATAATGCATAAACACAAGGATTTCACATAGAAAGAAATGGGTGGCATAATCATGAAATATAGCATAACTAGAATAAATATCATAATGGTTTCCATGAAAAAGGTATTTAATAAGAAATAAAAATTCATAATCATAGTTCATGAGTAATTATGTCTAATTTAAGTGAATAAATTAAAAAGAGTAGAGATATCCCATAAGAAATGTACTTATTAAGCTAGGATTTAGCAAAAATGGTAATGAGTCTTTAAAGGGGATAATGGCATAATAATTTACATAAAACAAAAAATAAAATAAAATGGTTTTCCATTAGAAAATGTGAAATTTTTAAAACCATTTTTTGTTTAAAACATTTGAAGGAGTGATACTTGTAATGGGGTAAGAAAAAAAATGTTTCCACTATTTGGGTTTTCTTATTAAGAGAAAATGTGGAGAGAATATTTTAAAACATGTATATCAAAATTATGTAAAGATGAATCGATCTAAGTATATATATTTAGACATATAAATATAATATATAATAATTAAATAATAATATTTTAGTGATAATGTGAAGTAACATAGAGAAATCATAACCCCAAAAAATAGGGTGGTTCAGAGAGATATCTTACATTATGTTGCATAATTATTCTTAACCATCATTTAATATACCATATTATCCAAAATAAACTAATTAATTACATAATAAAAAAAAGTTGTAAATCTATATTTTATTTATTATAATTAATTATGTTTATTTATATCCATTTATATGAGATATAATGATTAATTTAATTGTTTTGGGGGAATTTGTTTCATGGTTCCACTGTCAAATCACTAGTGGATAATTAATAATGTTCATGTACAATGGGAATAGAACTTTATAAGTTAAATTAAATAGTATTCATATACTTCCAGAAATTTAAATGGTCCCAAATATCTTTTTTTAACAAATGGGTGATTCATTTAGTAAAAACATTTACGTTATATGGTTAGTTAATTTAGGTTGTTATACCAAGCATCATAAACTAGATTTGTTTTATTTAATTAAGTGACTATTTAAATACTAAATAACTTGAAATAAGTTATAATATAGTTATTATAATTATAATTAACCACAATATTGTTTCTATAAACATCCTTGATGGTGATGGAGATAAATAAAATATGTTGTTCATGGAGGCGGTGAACCAGCCATATTGTAAAAAATATTTTCATTTTAGAATCCAAATAAGGGTGGGTAGAAGACAAATATTCCACCATAATAATAAATTATCATTATATTTAGGATACTAATGTTACTATATCTATGTGGATCTAAAATCTAATTGGGTGTTAAAAGAATAAAAAATTGAAAGAGGTTAGATGAGATCTTTACCTCTTACTTTGGTTGTATCCTTTTATGCTACTACCTAAGGCTTCTTGTAATGGTATTTGGATGTGACCACTAGAACTGAGATGTGGGGGAGAGAATTGGTAAGGGATTTTTTTAGATATTTTTTAGGATTTAACTATTATAAGTTGTGAGGACAAGGGGTGACCAGGGATAGTATTTATAAGGGGATGAGAGAGGTGTTTTTAAATATTATGATCATTAGTTTAATATTTTGGGTCATGATAATCAATAATGTTCATTAATGTGAATATATATAGTAAAGGGTTCATGTGATTTTGATCTAATGTGTATTCTATCATTCATGACTCTAAAATTCATGTATTTTTCTTATAATGTTAAATATTGCCTTTTTCATATTTTAATATTCACAAAAAAATAAACTATTTTAGGAAAATAGAAAAAACTAACCTTAATTTGTTTTTGAATTTTAAATTTAAAAATTTAAATCATTTTTATAAAAAATAATTTTATAAATATAAGAAATTTATTTTTTTAAAAAAATCCAAATTTATTTGAAAAAATACTAATTTTAATTTTATAATCCTTTTATGGATCCTTTGAGTTTTTTATGGTCTCATAAAATTATATTATCAATATAATACAACATAATTTTAACATGTAAACCCATTTTATGTAAATAAACTTTTTTTTAAAATTTTAAAATTTTTATGAAAATAAAAATTAAACATATCTATTTTATAAAAATAAAGACACTTATTTTATTATTTTTAAAACATTTAGTTTCTTTATTAGGGTATAAATACATAATATTTTTATTTTATAAGATTATTAAATATTATTTTATAGTTACATATGCGAGGATACTATTCTCAGGGCCAATTTACTATTCCAATGGTAATATTTGTAATGATCATATGGGTTCCCCACATTCTATAAATAACCCATATTTTAAAAATCATTCATTCACTTCTATTTTCTCTCAAATTTATATATATTTTTATTTTAAAAATTCATATTACATTACTAATATTTTACTTCATTTCTATAGTTTTTTTCATGAGTACGATTATTCTACGTGATCGATTTGATACAAATTTTTTATAGTAGTTATCTTACTTTCTATTTATTATCCTGTTGGAAAAATTTAAATTATTATAGTCATATTTTTATCGAAATGTAATATTAAAATTAATATAACAAAGTTCTCATGGTTTTATCATTTGGTGAGTGTGAATTATATAATATTTTATTAGTAAATACTATAAATTTATATATTTATATGGGAAATTATGTTGATAAAATTATTGTTCGTTACATTATTCCCCCTTAAGAAATTTCTCAATTGAAATTATGTTTTAAACATTAAGGTGAAAATAAATTAGGGTACTTCTACTTCAAGAATTAATTCAATTCCCTTGTCACATCCTCATACTTATCATATCACCATAGTAATTTTACTAAGAAAGTTTCATTATTCCATAGAACATTATATCTATGGTCCATGATCTTCATCAGCTTCCCCTCATAAGAGGGATCATTTTCTACCTATAAGAACTCTAAATTTAGTACATGTGATGGATTTGTTATTTACTACCTACAAAAAGATACGTGGAACACATCATGTACAATAGAAAAGGATGGTGGGACGACTAGTTAATATGCCAAAACTCTAACACAATCAACAATATCAAAGTGGCCAATGTACCTGGGAGATAACTTACCCTTCTTCCCAAATATCAAGACTCCCCTACGTGGAGATATATTTAAGAACACTTTATATCCAATATCAAACCTTATGTCTCATCTAAGATTGTTAGTATAGATCTTTTATCGACTTTAAGCCTCCCTGATGTGCTGCAAAGTAGTCTTGACCTTTTCCACCATTTACTTTTCCATTTTAGCTCCAAGAATATTGTGTTCACTTTCTTTATCCTAGAATGTATGTATTATATATATCTTGCAAAAAATGGATTAATATGGAACCATTTGGATTCTTGGGTGTAAAAATATTATTATTTGAGAAATCAGTCAGAGGAAAATGATGATCTTATCCTCATTTGATGTCCATCAATCATACTCTTAACATGTCCTCAAGTGTTTTGACAGTCAATCCTGATTGGATTTTAGTTTGGGGGTGATAAGTCATACTAAAGCTAAATGTACTATTTAGAGAATCTTGGATACTTTTCCAAAATTTGTATGTAATCATTCAATATCGATCAGATACAATCATCAGAGAAGTTATATCTATCGTCAAAACTTCTCTAAATTATATCCTTGAAAGTTGAGTGAGTGATAAGTCCTCTATAATTACAATGAAATGAGTAGACTATGTAAGAAAATACACCAAAAACTATATATAATTATTCTTATGGATGTCTCCAAAATACCAAAGAAAAGGTCCATGGTGAGTTTTTCCATTTCCATGTAGGTGTCGGTAATGGATGCATCATTCCCTTAGATTTTATCCTTTCAGACTTCACCATTTCATATATTAGGAACTTTTATGTATATTCTATAATCTCCATCTACATATTGTACCACTAACTGTGAACTTAGAGATATATAATCATCTTTTTTATAATCCCTCAGTGGATGGGGAGGTTTGAGCTATGTGAACCATTAAACAACTCCTTATTTATCTCAGTATTTTATGGTACACATTATAAATGCCTCGAAACCAAAAATCATGGATCTGGTGAAAAAACATAATCTTTATATTTTTTTCTTAATACCAATATACATAACCCAATTTTAGACATAAAAAATTTACAACATCAAAAGGAAATACTAGATCACTTACATACTTAAGGACCTTTTCTATTTAGAGTTATAGAGACTTAGGAAAAACTCTTACATAACAAATTAGATTTATAAAAAAATAGTTCATAAAAATCTATGTAATCTCCCACAAAGTTCATCATATCTAGTAATTATTTTTTCGGAATAATATACTTAAGTCTTTTCTTTACAACTTAGGGAAAAGTAAATATAATAAGGATGATCCAAAACTCTTAGTTAGGGTAAAAATAGGAATTAACAAGTGAATGTCATAAATGAGCAGAAGATGATCATCATGGCCTGATTAAATAATAAAATTACTTAAGATAATTCATAATCATAAAAATTTGGGTCCTAAAACATGTGACATGGAATAAATATTTATCAAAGGAAAGAGTCATAATAATCAATAATTATGATCCATTTGATGTCAATTATTGATCAAAGGAAAAAATAAAAACCCATAGAAAGTATAAAAAATATGTTTGTATATTGGAACATTATCTTCATAAATTGTGTTAGAAATAAATTAAACCAAGTTAAATCCAGAAGAGGAACCTCTCTAGTGGTCTCCCTCCTTCTTTCCTTGAAAGAAAATGAAATTTACCCAATCCATCAAAGATCTATATCGGGCTCACCCTTCATATAAGTTTTATCGGTCTTACCAATTTTTTAAGATATATTTGGAACAATAGTTCATATAAGATATATCATGATCAAATTTTTGTATAAGATTTATTTGGCTCACTCTTCATCATTAATAATTTCTAAGTACTATTCATGAATAAAATAGTTATAATCTTTCACTTTTCAACATAAACAATAACTATTGTTCTTTTATAGCTATATTAACCCTTTAAAAAGAAATAGGATCCAAGAAAATCAATTTGAAACAATAATAATCCAATATAAGAAATAACATGGATAGTATGATTACAATATATCCCCAGGGGATCATAAGTAACCTCAAGGGTTGTTGTTGTTAATGAATAGTAACATCATAAACATATCATTTAAAATATTTTTGAAGAAAATACACTTTACACGTTGAAAAAAACTTTTAAAAATAAAAAATTGCATGATATCATGGAAATAATTTTCATTTAAAATAAACAAAGAAAATTATAACAGGGTATTCAAAAAAATAATGTTCACGAGGAAAGGAAAACTAATTCATGAAGTAAACATGAAAAATGAATATATATTTTAGTCTTTTGTAAAGAGAGTCGAACGTGACCAATACTGAAAGCATTAAGAAATTTTCATTTAATTTTTTTAAAATAATTTCAAAGATCATGTAAAATAACATTAATAAATCATTTATTTTCAGAAAAGAACATTCCTGAAAACATTTTATAAAATATTGATATTGAAGAAAAATATCCCCTATCAAAAAGAAGATACAAAATTACTATCACTTACAAGAATCATGATTGATGTTTATTTAATCATTAATGGAGGAAGTAAAAATAGGCATGTAATAAAATTTCAGCATCATAGTATTATAAAATATATGTTGTTCAAATAAACAAGTACATATGATTTCACCAAAGAAACTGTTAACATAAAAAATCTTAAAAAGTAACGAGATTGCAATAGAAAACATGTACCGATTTGGTAACATTGGAAATATAAATTAATTGACAAAATAATATGATATGGATTTTTAAATCACATTAATTTCATGAAGTAATATGTCAAAATAAATACCTAAATAAGTTCACCATTCAAAGAAATAATGGTGATCGATATGAAACATGTCTCAAGAAAATGATATTGAGACAAAGAAAACACTTACAATGATCCTAACTTCTTAAGTGATAATAAATCCATGAAGTGATAATAATATATTTTTTAAATCCAAATAATAGTGTAAATACATCATAAAAAATTTTATAGATCAATTCAATCATAATAATTTCATAATAAATTCAATAAATAATAGTAATAACCCAATGAAAGTAAACGGAGTTAAGAAATTGTATACCACTTGATAACATTCAAGTAAAATCAAATTGGGTTAAATAATTTAATTTGTAACTTTAAATACCATGAATAATGAAGGATTGATGATATAAAATATAAAAGGGAAATATATACATAATATAAAATAAATTATATGTATAACATTAAAACATGTCTAAATGAAGATAAATGGAGACAAAATCCATTACCTCGAGTCCAAACATGTCATGTAAGTCCTTTAGATCATCCATAATAATTTTTTTATCAGTTATCTACTACCTTAAAAATATTTACCATGGTTAATAATTCATAATTAAACTAATTTTTCCATTTATTTCAATGAAATATTTAATTTCCTAATCAGTTATGTCCGTGTTAGGTATTTTAAGGATATTGAGTTCATAATTTCAAAATAACTTTTGTATGTTGACTGTGGACAAAGAGTTAATTATTACATAATTTAAAAATAATAATCACAAAATAATTATTATTTTTATAAAATAATTATAATTTTAAAAATAATAATTAATGATGATTATGAAAAATGAACTATGTTATAATCACTGTGATGACTGGTCATACGTACACATGAATAACTTTTCCATATTTCAATAGCCATGATGGAAAGAATGTATGTATAATTTTATATTTATAGAGTTATTATTATACCATAAAGATCATATTATATATTTTAATACTTTATATATATCATCCATGTGATTCGGGGATGAAAAACAAATCTCATTGCTTTGCAGAGGCGGTAATCCACATGTAAACATGAATGAAACTATAATTATTCAATGGATTAAATGGTAAGAAAAAATAGATGACTTATTATATTTATAGAATTATAATAATTTATTTATTATCATATATATACACATTAAATCTATCACTATAACCATCAATGAGATATGGTGATGGAAGGTGAATTACATTGGACCGCAAGATGGTAATCCATCATCCACATGAATGATGGTTTTGTTTCCTATTTAATGAAAAAGGATGTGGATATAGGTTACTAAATTAAAATTATAAAATATAATTATATTCAAGATACTTATTTTATTATTTAATCATAACTAAAGAATATTTTAATGAGGTAGAAGAATAAATATAACACAAACACTTGGTTAAAAGTTATACCTCTTCTACAAAAACCTCCATTACTTTACACCTTAGGCCCTCTATGGTTGGTATTATACCAAAAATAAGACCTCTAGAACATGGGTAGTGATTTTAAGAAGGTAATTAGGTAATTATTATTTGATAAAAATGTCTCTTAACTTTTTGAGAGGAGAGGATAGGGGGTAACCTTTTACAAGTGTTGAGAAGGGAATTCTTAGAATTTCTTAGAGTATTAAATTAATATAAATTAATTTTCTTGTTAAAGTCTCTACAAATTTATATAATTATAATATAGGATTATTTTTAGTCTAAATAATCTCATTAAGTAATTATTTTATAGGTATATATTATGTTTTCACCCTTAACTCTCTCTTTTAACACGCCATTAACCCTTTTGGAAATTATCATAATATCAATAATTTTTACTTTTTATGGGCCAATAAATTTACTATAAAATGAAAAATTACCCACATATGGACCATGATTTACATTTTCAACTCTATAAAACTCACTTTTACTAATATAATATTTTTTTAATTTTTAAATCATTTAATAATTTTTTTTATTATAAAATATCAGTAATATAATTTATGGAAACACATGAAATGTTATTAATTTCTAATAATTAAATATAATATTATTTAATATAAAATATCACTAATTTGATTTTGACACTATTAATTTAATTAGAATTTGAAAGAAACATTATAATAATGGAATTAAAATATAATACATTCACACAATCCTAATATTTTATTATTATCTATAAAATTATTGTTACACTAAAATTCACCCAAAAAATATTACTTTTTGTGTTTTTAAAATCATTTACTTGATTTAACTACTACTTATACAATAATTGTTTCAACATTATATAATCTCTTAAAGAAATTATTTCATCACCAAAAATTAAAAATATATCAACATAACAAAAAATAATTTATTTTAGAAATATTTTTTTATGATAAAAAATAATTTTATTTTATCCGTGTCAAAAAATATTATAGTTATTAAAAATAATAGAGTGACATTTTGACATTATATTTACTTAAAATAATATAAATACTATAATTAAAACAAAGTGGAAAGAAATTGCCAAATTTTAGAATCATGTATAGTCTAGGTCTAAAAAAACTTATCTAATAAAATTAATACATGTGTTAGGGAGAGTTTTAGGCCTTATCAAATTTTTTTACCTTAATCACCTGACTTACACTTACCGTGTAAAAAAATATAATATGATTATTATTTATTAAGACAAAAAATAAAAGCATATTACTTTTCAAAATTTAAAATTCTAATTATAAATATAGTATCCATTATTCTATTTTCAATTACTATAAGTTTTATAAATTATTTTAAGATTAAAACAAAAAATGCAATGAAAATCAGTTTTTTAGGAAAAATGTGTTTTTAAGCCAAAAAATGATCTCAAATCGAAATAAGAATTAATGTTGATTAAAATGTAATTTAATAAAATATATATATCAAAATAAGACTTAAATTACTTTGATATCAAATTTAAATCATAATTGGATTTTTAAATTACTTTATCTAACAAAAATAAATAATAGTTTTACAAAAAATCGATATTTTCCCTATTCACTAAAAATCAACATTTTTAGAAATATCCCAATATTTAACTCTAAGTAAATTTTGATATTATTAATTAAAAAATGATATTGTTTTTATGAAATAAAATTTCAAAAAGTTTCATAAATTAATTATACTCTCTAAGAACAAAAACCAATAAAAATCATTTTTGAAGAAAACATATTTCTGAAGCATAAATGAATTTAATAAAAATCAGGTACTTATTTATTATGCTTTAAAAAATAAATTTTGATAGTATAAAAACATATTACATATTTTTTATAATATTTTTATAACTATCCATACCTGAAAATTTAATGACTAGGTTTAACAGTCAAATTTAAATAACATTCCATGGTTCGTTTAAGCTCAGTGTTGCATGTTCTATACTCTATCAAAAAAGGAATATTTTTAAAATATTAGGGTGTGAAATTGTCCCCCTCAATAAATT
Organism: Viscum album; assembly: GCA_963277665.1. NCBI lineage: Eukaryota > Viridiplantae > Streptophyta > Magnoliopsida > Santalales > Viscaceae > Viscum > Viscum album. The sequence continues at coordinate 1,889,922,058 of OY728159.1, read as the reverse complement.
TCTCCCATGTAATTTGAAATCTAGCTCATTAATCAAGGGTTGGACATTTTAGACTACCTTTTTTGAAATCCCACTTCATAAAATGGTTAATAAAACCTTCTTTTGAATTGAGGTAAAAGGAAATATGAAGGTCATATTGAATAAAACATACATGGATTCCAAATATAAGAAATTTTGTTGGAAGTGAAAATATAAACATGGAGTAAAAGTCATGTCCAAATAAATATGCAAAGTCGTAGAGAATATTGATCATAAGAAAGTGAATTATCATGATAATTTTAACAACCACAAAAATCTAAATCAATGAGTTCTGAAAAAGACCATCGATTCATATGAAATTACGGTAATAGGATAATTTATTGTCAAGATATTTTTCTTATAGTTTAGGAATTACTTTAACATCTATAAAAATAAAATAAGAAAATTTTCTTACTTGACAAGTATACTTTCATCCTTTAATTAATTTCCACCATAATATAATCTTTTACTCCAAATGATGAGTTATAAAGATGATTTTATTATTCCCAAAGCACTAAAATAAACTTATAATGAATCAAACAATTATCAAATAGATAAAAATATATCCCTAGTTTCTTTAAATATTAAGAAAAACTAAGTTTTTTTCACAAGCTAAGATAATACCACAATGAATAAACCATTATATGAACAAATAATACATTAATATAAAAAATTAAACAATAAATCCACAGATTCAATATAGATAATTCCATAAATAAATAACCATATATCCCAAATCACATAAATAACTTCAACATGAAATAATTATTCTACATCAAATTTTTTCTCATACCTTTCATCATACATCCATAAAAATGTAACATCATTACTCTAAAAAAATACATCTTATTAAACCGCATGATACACCTAAGGGTTACTTGTACTGTAACCTTATAAAAAAACCACAAAATATCAATAATTACCTCAAAATACCATCACTTAATGCCTCAAAACGGGTGTCTAATAAATTGAACCTATGATCAAACTAAAACTTATAAACCCAATATATTATCCACATCTCTCCAGTTAACCTCACATGAAAACATAATAATATCTAAATTTAGTTAAACCTTTTCTCTCATACCAAATATAATATCCTCATAACCATACTCCAGGATCCAGTTCTAAAAAATAATATTTACATTTTTGGCTTGATACTGATAAATGTGACCCAATTTTAGCCATCCAATAATTAAAACATCAAAAATAAATATTGGATCAATTACATACATGTTTTAATTTTCATTTTATATTTTTATAGTATTAGGAAAAAATCTTACATAAAAACTTGGATATATAAATAATTAGTTCATAAAATATATGCCATCTCATAGTAAGTTATCAAAAATATAGCAATCTTATTAGGATTAACATATTTAAAAAAAATTAATCAAAACTTGTGGAAAATAAAATATAAGAATGGTGAGATCAAACACTTAGTAAGGTTAAACATAATCATTAACAATTGAATGTCATCAATGATCATAAGATGAATATACGGATATTATGACATAATAAAATTGAATAATGGAATTTATACCCATAAAAACCAGGATCATAAAACAATTGTCCTGAAATAAATCTTTATCCAAGGAAATATTCATTATAATTAATAATCTTAATCTGTGCGATATCAATTCTTGTTCAAAAGAAACATTAAAAATTCATATCTAGTATAAAGAAAACATGTTGGTATCTTGAAACATTATCTGAGTAACCCATGTTAAAAATAACTGGATAAAAGTTAAATAAAAATGAGAATCCTCCTTGGTTTACTCCCTCCTTCTTTACTATAAAAACAAGTAACATTACCCAATGAATTGGAGAGCTATATTAGGATCACCCAACATATAAGCTGTATCAGGCTCACTCATTCATAAAAGTTGAATTAGGCTCACTAATTATTATAAGATGTATCAGGATCACCAATTTTTAAAATATTTATGGGGATCACCCTTCATCATTAATAATTTACAATTAACATTCATGAATTAATAATTTATAATCTTTCAATTTTCAATATAACAATAACTGTTGTTCTTTCATAGCTTGATTTACCCATAGAAATAAAATGGGCTCTATGAAAATATATTTGAACCAATAATAATACATAAAAGGAAAACATAAGTATTGTATCATTACAATATATCCAATTATTACATAAGTAACATTAAGGTTTATTGTTACTATTGAATAGTAATACCATAAAAACATCATTAAAAACATTCATGAGGAATATTAACTTTATACTTTGATAAATACTTTTAGAAACTAAAAAATAAAGAATATTTTAGAAATTCATTAATTTCTAAATAAACTTGTAAAATTATAAAGAGAACTTAAAATAAAATAAATACCTTGACTGTGGGAAACCCTATTCATTTCATCAATATTAAAATCAACTTTCTTTTCAATCTTTTGTAAAGAGAGTCAAAAGTAACCCATACTAAAAGAATTGAGAAATTTAATTTTAATTTTTTTAAAGTAAATATTTCAGGTAAAATTACTTTACGAAATCAGATATGTTAAAAAAATAGAATTGTTGGAAATATTTTATAAATCATGGATATGGAAGAAAAATATTTCCATCTAAAATAATATACAACATCAGTATCACTTTCAAACAACATTCTTGATATTTCTATTAATAATAAGGGAAAAAATGGAAACTAAAAACTTAATCAAATTTTCAAACTAAAGATGAAGAAAAGATATGTTGTTAAATAAAATAATATCATATAATTTATTCTAAAGGAACATTGAACAGAAACAATCCTAAAATTAAATGAGATTGGAATATATATCTAATACCACTTTGATAACATTGAAAATAAAAATTAATGAAAAGAAAAAAAATATGATATGGCTATGTAAATCACATGAATATAATGAAGTGATATGTCAAAAATATTTCATGAAACATTAATTAAACCATTAATATAAATCATGGTGCTTCACATGAAATATGTCTCAATAAAATGAGATTTAGATAAGGAAAACCATTAAAAAGAGTATAAATTTTTATGTGATAATTAATCCATAAAGTGATTATGTGAATATAGGTAAATAAAAATAATAAAATTTTAAATATAGAACAAAAAAATTTAGATATCTATTCACACATAATTATATGATGAAAAAGTCAATGTACAAGAGTTCTAACCTAATAAAAGGAATTTGAGTTAAGAAATAATTCACCACTTGGTGACATTCAATTTAAATACCCTTGGGTTAAATAACTCGATTTTTGACTTAAATACCATTAATTATAAATTATTCCTAATATAACATTTAAAATGGTAATATTTACACCATAACCTTAAAAATTTCCTCAATGAAGAGAAATTGAGACGCAATCCCTTTCCTTGAGTCCAGATATGCGATATATTTCATTTAGATCCTTTATAATAATTTTTTATAAATTATTTAATTCCTTAAGAACATTTAACCTATTTAATACTTCATAATTAAACTATTTATTCCATTTATTCCAATGAAATATTTAATTACTTAATCATTTAAGTCAACGTCGGGTATTTTGATGATGTTTGGTTCATAACTTTAAATGACTCCTATATATTGACCATGGTAAATGAGGAAATTATTCCATCACTTACAAAATAATAAAAAATAAAAAATAATTATTTTTATAAAATAATTATACTTTTAAAACCATCTATTAAATATGGTAATGAAAAATGAACTATGTTACAATCAGGGAGAGAGTAGGTCATACGTATACATGAGTAACATTTCCATTTTTCAATGATCATGATGGAAATATGGTAAGTATTATTTGAAATTTTAAAAATATTATTATATAATAATTATCATATTATATTTTTAAATAATTTTTTTATATCATCCCTGTGATTTGGTGATGAAAATGAATCACATCACTTCATGGAGATGGTAATCCATACATACACATAAACGACATTATCATTTTTCAATGTATTAAATGGTAACAAAAATAGATCAAATATTATATTTGTAGAATAATAATAATTTAATTAATATAATATATATAAATTAAATACATATTTATAATCATTCATGAGTGGTGGTGTTGGAAAGCTAAATACATTGGTACGTGATACAATTGTCCATAGTACACCCGAACAATGGTTCTATTTCCCGTTTGATGGAAGAGAATATTGATATAGGTTATGAAATTAACATTATAACATATCACTACATGGAATATATGGATTTTATAATTTCAAAATGGTTTATAGAGATTTTAATGAGGTATAAGAATAAATAAAACTAAAATATTCGGTTAAAAGATATACCTATTCTTCAAGCAACCTCCCTTTCCTTACACCTTAATATCTCTATGGTTGGTATTATTCCCAAAATAACACATCTATAACATGATTAGTTATGTTATAAAGTTATTTGGGTAGTTATTGGATGAAACAAAAAGACCGTGAAGTGCGAAGAGGAGAGGAGAAGAGGTTCCCTTTTATATGTGAGGGGAGGGGACTTCTTGGAATTTCCTAAAGTAATTTGTTAATATAAATTATTTTTCATGTTAACATTTTCCAAATTATTATAATTATAATATAATATTTTTATTATTATAAATTATATTATATAATAATTTTTTTACATGTTTAATTTTTTTTTTCACCCTTATCTCTTTATATTAACCCCACTAAAACCATTTTGACAATTACTGTAAAATCAATGTTTTTTACACTTTAGGGGTCAACAAAGTTTCTATAAAGGGATAAATGTTTTATAAATGGAACGTGGTTGTTATTTTAAGAAATATCAAATGAAAAGTTACAAATATATTATTTTTATAAATTTTACATGATTTAATTAAATATTGTTTATTATAAAATATTAATAATGTTATTTTTAGAAATATGTGAAATATTATATTATAATATGTGTATAACTCAATTAAAATGGTTCCAAAAGGAAATTTATTTTAATATAATGAGTTTTTATTATTAATTTAATCAAAAAATAAATTTTTTAGATGTTTATATATTATTTTAAACTGTATATTTTGGTTTAATCCCTCATTTAACCAATTTTAACCATAATCATGATAATGCCTTTTTCAATATTAAAATGGTGTAATTTTACTTATAAGGTGAAAATTGACTCAAACATGGATAATTTATGAAATTTTAGAATATTTATAATACAAATTATCCTATTTCAATATTTTTATGACTTGTAAATAATTTAATAATATATTATTTATCCTAAATTATCATTAATGTTATTTTTAAAACTATTTATTTAATTTGAATTTTGAAAAAAACATGAAAAAAATGAAATTATAATCTAACAAATTAAAACTTATTAGTTTTTTATTTTAATCTATACAATTATTTGGAAAATAAAACTCATCCAAATGATATTACTTTTAGTGTTGTGAAAATTTATTTACATGATTTTTCTAATGCTTGTAGAAGCACCTCATTGGTGTTGTGTAATATTTTATGATAATTATTTCATCACTTAAAATTAAATATAAATTACCATTATAAAAAAAATTTAGATTTTAAATAACCTTTTATAACGTTAAACAAAATTTTTTATCCAATAATATAAATAAATGTGTTATGGATATTTTTAGGTCTTATCACATCATTTTCAACCTTAATTACCCTATTTACCTTAACATTTGCAATAAAAATTTACGATGGATACTATTCAAAATGGAAAAAATAAAAGGATTTTATATGCCAAAATAGAACATTGTAATTCCAAATATTTGATAAATTTTTCATTTTTAAATTCTTATAATTTTCAGAAATTAATTTAAGATAAAAACATAAAAGTCAACATTTTTTTTGAATCAAACGTTTTAAGCCCAAAAATGAACTTATACCAAAACCAGGTATAATGATGATTAAAATATGGTACCTAAAAATGGTATTGTATTTGAGAATGGTTCTATAATTTACATCAATAATTTGAGAAATAAATTCTTTTTCATATGGAAATAATATTCACGCTTGAGAAGAAGATTCCAAATGAGATTCATTGACCCCTTTATACTTATAAAAAATCATAGGATGACATGGGATGTTAAGAGTGATCTATATCCCTAGAAATTTAATGTTGTATTTATATAAGGAAAACCAATAAAAGAACAATATAGAATAAAAATTTACTAATGGAAGTATAATAAGATTTTATGTAAGATTCAGTCCACAAACATTGATAAGGGAGGAGTAATATTACTGAAATGTAATAATTTTCCCATTTTCTATTATCACATATAACTCACCATCTATATTTGTGTTTGTTTTTAAATAGATCTAATAAACCTTCATGATATTGAAGAATGTGTTGAAGTTGAATAAAAAAGTATGTTCTCTATTCTTGAATAAATAAGCAACGTACCTATCACTACATCATTATTAGAAGGCACCTAAATAATAGTTATAGCATATACCCTTCCATCATATCTAGGACTTGGAGGTTTTTTTCATTTATCGAATTCCAAAACCCTTGGATTATGGAATTTAATTTTACAATTTTCTTATTCCTCATTGTTGAGACACTAGTCCATGAGTTGTGAATTTAATGGAACATTCTTTTAATTTGTCGCATTAGTGGAATTATCTATATCCCTTCAACATTGATTAGTTGGATACACCTATTTTACACACTTTAAGTATCTCACAGTTCCCATGATACAATTTCTGAGATTAATCATCCCATTTTTTTGTCATGTTGGATGTTGGGATTTCTTTCCTCTATGATATTTATCGATTAACCCCCCCCCCAAAGAAAAATCCATTTTACACATTTTATCAGTAGGCCCACAAGACCATTGAGAGTCACAAATATCCATATCAACTTTAAGTTAACAATGACCAATATCTTGATAGATATCCATGTATTAAATAAATGGATATTTTTTATACTTGGATTTTACACACTAAAGAAGAAGTCCACCTTACTCTTGGTGTTGATGACCAAGATTATAGCATCCCACCTTTTTATCACATAAAATTTCATTACATTTTACAAAAATGAGGATCTTTAAGGTTTATTGTCTTGGAAACTAAGAACTTAAAACATGAAACAACAAAAAAAACATTCTTCTTAAACACTTGAAAGGCTTCTCCTTATGTTCATCCTAGGTTCATTACTGCATCTCATAACCTGGGGACATACATCAAAGGAAAGGGTGAGCAGAAGGCCCAGTAAGGGAAAAAAGAGAAACATTTTACATGTGATCTTGAGATACTTCAATAAGGACATGAGAAGAACTTTAAGGCATGATAAAGAAATAATGAGATACATCATAATAAAAATAACATTTTTCATAACTTGAAGATGTGGCTGCAACATTTAATATTGAAAATCGTTTCATTTCACCACGGTCCATCCCTAAGGTGTCGTTAAAATTTACCAAGGTTATTCACCATGGCGTCGTAAAAAAATGGTCATCTCTAGAGATTAAGTCTTTACCCAATGCATTAGAGCGCTATCTGGGTGCACCCTTAAACTGTAATCTCTTGTGGTTACATCATTATCCAATGCAATGGGGCGCTATCAGGGCGCACCCTTAAATTTGGCTTTATTATCATGTGAGCCACATATATCATCGTCAAAAATTACATAAATAATCCATATAGCATAAAATAGATGTGTTTCATAATCATAATGTTTTAAAAAACTGCTTTAAAGGCATGATCTTTACGTCAATTTAAACCCATGGAAAGGGAAAGCGGGTCTCATGTATGTAAATCCAAGAATTTAAAATAGAACATTTTGATATATGTGTGAATACCCCTGTAGAAATAAGAGCTTTGAGTATTCACTTTATAACATAAAATAATTTTTAGAAAAGAGAGAGAGGCACTTTGAGACGAAAATTCTGCAGCATAATGGCTATGTTACAAGGCTTTAAAAAACATTGAGAAGAGAGAGGACATGGGTCAAACATTCATAAATAACCCATAAAACAGTAGAGGGACAAAATATAAGGGATTTAAGAACATGGTAATGAAATTTGAAAATATACCATATGAAATGAAGAATATTAAAGGAAGACAAAAATAAGATTTCTCTTGTGAGAATTCGGCAGCCTAACGACATCACTTAAACTTCAACAAAAACGAATTGACAAGGTCAAATAGGGTCTCTCAACATATTAACATAAGAGTACAGTATTATATATATAGAGATAATACCCCAACATAATAGAAAGTAACTTGAAAGAATTGACATGAAAGTAGAACTTCAAAACGAGAAGGGTGAAGAACCACTTAAAAATTCGACAGCCTAACGACGCCACTTAAAACTTAAAAATACTGAATTGAAGAGATCAAATGGGGTCTCTCATCATATGGTCATAAAAGATCAGTATGATAGATATAGAGATCATACCCCAACATAATAAAAAGGAACTTGAAAGAATTGACATGAAAGTAGAACTTCAAAACGAGAATGGTGAAGAACCACTTAAAAATTCGGCAGTCTAACGGCGCCACTTAAAACATAAAAATACTGAATTGAAGAGATCAAATGGGGTCTCTCATAATATGGTCATAAAAGATCAGTATGATAGATATATAGATCGTACCCCAACATAATAAAAAGGAACTTGAAAGAATTTACATGAAAGTAGAACTTCAAAACGAGAATGGTGAAGAACCACTTAAAAATTCGGCAGCCTAACGGCGCCACTTAAAACTTCAAAATACTTAATTGAAGAGATCAAATGGGGTCTCTCATAATATGATCATAAAATATCAGTATGATAAATTTATAGATAATACCCCAACATAATAAAAAGGAACATGAAATACTTTACATGAAAATAGATCATGAAAAATGAGGGGGAGAAAGAATCCGTTTCAAAAATTTTGGCAGCCTAACGGCGCCACTTAAAACATCATAAAACGAAATAATGAGGGTAAGATGGGATCTATCATTATATGAACATAAAAAAATCAGTAAGTGGAGTATAAAATAACATCCTCCAACATAATAACATTGAGCAAAAAGGAATGACATAAAAGAGATCACTTGAAAAGAAAGAGAGGGGTCGGATCCCTAACCTTAAAATGTAACTCTTAAACCTCAAAGGATGGGAACTTGAGGGCTTGGGGGAACCTTGGGAGGACTACATGGGAGGTAATGAGACCAGAACTTCATTGGGGAAGAGTCGGGAGTCGAATGGATGAGAGGAGGGCATGGTATTTATAGGGAAAGTGAGGGGACAAGGCATTAATGGCCAAGGGACACCTCACATGTGCTTTTCTCAAACCCATGTGCTCTCCCTTGGCATTTAGCATGGAGTTAGGCCAAATGGGGCCCCCAAAACAATAATTCATCACCCTTGGCCGTCCAACCCTTAAAATATCTCATGACATCATCATGACACAGTTATGATGTCATTAAACATACCGAAACCCTAAAACTGTATTTTCACTATTCACTGAAAATTCAACTTTCTCAGAAAGATCCCAAAATTTCACCTTAATCAAATATCAATGCTCTGATTTCAAAAATGAACTCCATTTTATAAAAATAATTTTCTAATTATTTTTAATTTATTTTTTAAATAAATACACTATTCACCGAAAATTCATTTTTTCAGAAAAAACCCCAAAAATTACCATAACATAATATCGGTGCTCTGAGTTCAAAAATGAAATCCATTTTATAAAAATATTTTTATAAATATTTTTAATTTAATTTTTAATTAAAAAACACTATTCACTCGAAAAAACTAATACTTGAATAATAATTTATGAAACCGTTATTTAACCATTTTATTGAATCACATTACTTAATCAAGGTGCCTAGATTATTTTAAAACTTTATTTAAGTGACATTACTAATCCATTTCGTCATATTACTAATCCTAATCATAAAATCACTATTCATAATTTACTATTCATCAAAAATCAATTTGATCTTATTAGACTCCAAATTTTGTACTGAACATAATTGTAGAAGACCATTTCTTGAAAATCTTTACACATTTTTAATTATTTAAGGTTTGCATAAACATTTTTAAAATATCCTTTTTCTAAAATTCATCAAAAATATGCATACTATATTTATACGGTCATTTGAAAGTTCATAAACATCATCATAAGAAGAAATCCCAATTTTTATTTAAAACAAAGGATTACACAAGGCAATTACGGTCTTCTTACATCACCCCTTATCAACCAGCATAGGACCTAAGTGTAAGGTGTGCTAAGGTGAGAGAGTCGGAGGGAGGCTCAGCCAACATTGCCCGAGTAGTAATTTCTATCAATTTGAACTTCTCGCAAAAGTGATTCCGTTCTAGCTTCACATGATGAAGTTCGGCTTGGGTTTGGTCCAGAGCAAAGCCCAATGGTGCTACCTCCTTCTCAAGTTCTGTTATATGGGCTTCGATCGGTCCAAGACTACTAGGTGAGGCCATCAAATCTTCTTTCTATAATAATTAACCAAGATTACTTGAATTTAGAGACAATAATCAAAACATTTTGTTCACAGCGGTCATATTGACCGATGGTTATATAACAGTCAGAACCCAATGGTCTCATTTTAATTATAATCATGTTTATCAAATAAAACATTTTTGTTGAGTATAAAAATAAAATAAAATAACACATGAAATTAGGAAACAAGATATATTCAAAATTTCAGGCCGTTACAATCTTCCCCCCTTAAGAAATTGCATCCTCACAATTTTAAAAATTGGGTTTTGAAATTTCATTGAAAGTCCCACATCGGAAAAAGAGTCAGTGACACCATTACTTTAAAAGAAAGAAAAGGGAGTACAAAGGCCACCCGAGTTTACTCATACTAGGATTCCATGTAGGAAACATAGACATGGAGGAGAAAACAAAGGGTCACGTCCTAAACGAGAGTGGTAGAAAACATGATTAGGAGGAAGTTAACCACCAGAAAATCCTAAAATAATGATGTGTGCAAGCGGTCTTTGATTACCTAGTAGGAAACATAAACCAACAACATTTTTGTTTTACGTTACTTTTCATAACTTTGAGGAATTCATTTACAACATAGAACAAAAACATAAGGAAATATATCTACCTTCTTGTAGAGTTTCATCCTTTAATAAGTTTCTACCCAAAACTAATCTTTTCTCCAAACTATGAGCATTCAAAACAACTTGGTCTCATCAAAAAACAAGAATCATCTTCTGGAGAATCACATAATCCACAAAATATTAACCATCTATTTATTTTATCTTTAATCATTATCCCCAAAACCGAAAGGGTAAGGTAAAACAACTCTTCAAAAAGAAAGAATCCCATAGGAATGGAAACTACTTTTAAGTCTTCAAAGTTTCATAGTACTACCCAAAGTTCATCACAGTCCATTCCATAAATAACGGTCCTTAAAATTCCTCAAAATAAACCAAACTAAGATTGAAACCCAAATACAAGAAGGATTTGATAACATAGTCTTCCAAAATAAACTTCATTGTTCATCTCCAAACAACATCAACCACTCCTAACATCTTATAACAAAAGTATCTAACCTAAACATATTTAACACAAGATAGGTTAATCATTCCCATAATTAACCTAAATTACTATAAGTCCACCTTAAATTCATCGATTCTTCAAAATATAAGTCAAGCTTACTCCTCAATGAAAATACCGTTGTAATCTATTTACCTCGATCATATAGGGTCCCCAAAATAGTGAACGTCTTCCAAAATAAATATCATATTTTAATCCCCTAGTCATCCCTATCATATTAATACGACAATCATCGAATTTCCTATCACATTGGTTGTTGGGACATGTTCTTCCATTTCCCACCATTCACTAAGAAGAGAAAGCATAATTAGGTGCTTAAGTACTTAGCCAATAATCATGAAAAGGAACTGAAAGCATATAAGGATAACTTGTAGAAGAATAGTATACCCTAATTTGTGATCCCCTAGGTTCCAATCCAGGTTATCCATGATCATATATTCTTATGTGAATCTTTATTTTATTTTATCTTTGTTCCTTTAACAATGGTCCATACTAAGCTTATGAATTTACCAAAGCATATCCCCCGGGAGTGTCGTAACCAAGAGTTCAGCAAGGCCCGTTGTCGTGTACCAGTTCCCGTTCGAGTCTAGCTCAAAGCGGTGTTTTCGGGTTTTACCCCTATGTATATCTGTGCCAGAGCCAACTCTACCTGCTCTTATCTGGACAGAGATGTATTTTCTTGGAAACCCCTTACTCAATACTCACCAAAATACCAGGAAGATTTCCTATATTTTAACTTTTCTATAGGCTTCTTCCTAATGTTTTCATATCCTAATTTCCACAAATAACTAAACCATCCTTTGATACCAACTATAGAATCCCGCCTTTTTATCACATAAACTTTCATTACATTTTACAAAACTGAGGATCTTTAAGGTTTAGTGTCTTGGAAACTAAGAACTTAAAACATGAAACAACAAAAAAACATTCTTCTTAAACACTTGAAAGGCTTCTCCTTATGTTCATCCTAAGTTCATTACTGCATCTCATAACCTGGGGACATACATCAAAGGAAAGGGTGAGCAGAAGTCCCAGTAAGGGAAAAATGAGAAACATTTTACATGTGATCTTGAGAGACTTCAATAAAGACATGAGGATAACTTTAAGGCATGATAAAGAAATAATGAGATACATCATAATAAAAATTTCATTTTTCATAACTTGAAGATGTGGCTGCAACATTTAATATTGACAATCGTTTCATTTCACCAAGGTCAATACCCAAGGTGTATTTAAAATTTACCAAGGTTATTCACCATGGCGTCGTAAAAAAAATGGTCATCTCTAGAGATTAAGTCTTTACCCAATGCATTGGAGTGCTATCTGGGTGCACCCTTAAACTGTAATCTATTGTGGTTACATCATTATCCAATGCAATGGGGCGCTATCAGGGCGCACCCTTAAATTTTCCTTTATTATCATGTGATCCACATATATCATCATCAAAATTTTCATAAATAACCCATATAGCATAAAATAAATGGGTTTCATTTCATAATCATAATGTTTTAAAAAAACTGCTTTAAAGGCATGATCTTTACGTCACTTTAAACCCACAGAAAGGGAAAGCGGGTCTCATGTATGTAAATCCAAGAATTTAAAATAGAAAATTTTGATATATGTGTGAATAACCCTGTAGAAATAAGAGATTTGAGTATTCAATTTATAACATAAAATAATTTTTAGAAAAGAGAGAGAGGCACTTTGAGACGAAAATTCTGCAGCATAACGGCTATGTTACAAGGTTTTAGAAAACATTGAGAAGAGAGAGGACATGGGTAAAACATTCATAAATGACCGATAAAACAGTAGAGGGACAAAATATAAGGGATTTAAGAAAATGGTAATGAAATTTGAAAATATACCATATGAAATGAAGAATATTAAAGGAAGACAAAAATAAGATTTCTCTTGTGAGAATTCGGCAGCCTAATGGCGTCACTTAAACTTCAACAAAAATGAATTGACAAGGTCAAATATGGTCTCTCATCATATGAACATAAGAGTACAGTATGATAGATATAGAGATCATACCCCAACATAATAGAAATTAACTTTAAAGAATTGAAATGAAAGTAGAACTTCAAAACGAGAAGGGTGAAGAACCACTTAAAAATTCGACAGCCTAACGGCGCCACTTAAAACTTCAAAATACTGAATTGAAGAGATAAAATGGGGTCTCTCATCATATGGTCATAAAAGATCAGAATGATAGATATAGAGATCATACACCAACATAATAAAAAGGAACTTTAAAGAATTGACATGAAAGTAGAACTTCAAAACGAGAATGGTGAAGAACCACTTAAAAACTCGGCAGCCTAACGACGCCACTTAAAACTTCAAAATACTGAATTGAAGAGATCAAATGGGGTCTCTCATCATATGGTCATAAAAGATCAGTATGATAGATATAGAGATCGTACCCCAACATAATAAAAATGAACTTGTAAGAATTCACATGAAAGTAGAACTTCAAAACGAGAATGGTGAAGAACGACTTAAAAATTCGGCAGCCTAACGACGCCACTTAAAACTTCAAAATACTTAATTGAAGAGATCAAATGGGTTCTCTAATCATATGATCATAAAAGATCAGTATGATAAATTTAGAGATCATACCCCAAAATAATAAAAAGGAACATGAAATACTTTACATGAAAATAGATCATGAAAAATGAGAGGGGAGAAAGAATCCGTTTCAAAAATTTCGGCAGCCTAACGGCGCCGCTTAAAACTTCATAAAACTAAATAATGAGAGTAATAGGGGATCTCTCATTATATGAACATAAAAAAAGCAGTAAGTGGAGTATAAAAGAACATCCTCCAACATAAGAACATTGAGAAAAAAGGGATGACATAAAAGAGATCACTTGAAAAGAAAGAGAGGGGTCGGATCCCTAACCTTAAAATGTAACTCTTAAACCTCAAAGGATGGGAACTTGAGGGCTTGGGGGTACCTTGGGAGGACTCCTTGGGAGGTAATGAGACCAGAACTTCGTTGGGGAAGAGTGGGGAGTCGAATGGATGAGAGGAGGGCTTGGTATTTTATAGGGAAAGTGAGGGGACAAGGCATTAATGGCCAAGGGACACCTCACATGTGCTTTTCTCAAACCCATGTGCTCTCCCTTGGCATTTACCATGGATTTAGGCCACATGGGGCCCCCAAAACAATAATTCATCACCCTTGGCCAGCCAAACTTTAAAATATCTCATGAAATCATCATGACACAGTTATGATGTCATTAAACATACCGAAACCCTAAAACTGTATTTTCACTATTCACTAAAAATTCAACTTTCTCAGAAAGATCCCAAAATTTAACCTTAATCAAATATCAATGCTCTGATTTCAAAAATTAACTCCATTTTATAAAAATAATTTTCTAATTATTTTTAATTTATTTTTTAAATAAATACACTATTCACCGAAAATTCATTTTTTCAGAAAAAACCCCAAAAATTACCATAACATAATATCGATGCTCTGAGTTCAAAAAAGAAATCCATTTTATAAAAATATTTTTATAAATATTTTTAATTTAATTTTTAATTAACAAACACTATTCACCCGAAAAAACTAATACTTGAATAATAATTTATGAAACCGTTATTTAACCATTTTATTGAATCACATTACTTAATCAAGGTGCCTAGATTATTTTAAAACTTTCTTTAAGTGACATTACTAATCCATTTGTCATATTACTAATCCTAATCATAAAATCACTATTCATAATTTACTATTCATCAAAAATCAATTTGATCTTATTAGACTCCAAATTTTGTACTGAACATAATTGTAGAAGACCATTTTTTAAAAATAATTACACATTTTTAATTATTTAAGGTTTTCATAAACATTTTTAAAATATCCTTTTTCTAAAATTCATCAAAAATATGCATACTATATTAATCCGGTCATTTGAAAGTTCATAAACATCATCATAAGAAGAAATCCCAATTTTTATTTAAAACAAAGGATTACACAAGGCAGTTACGGTCTTCTTACATCGCCCCTTATCAACCAGCATAGGACCTAAGTGTAAGGTGTGCTAAGGTGAGAGAGTCCGAGGGAGGCTCGACCAACATTGCCCGAGTAGTAATTTCTATCAATTTGAACTTCTCGCAAAGGCGATTCCGTTCTAGCTTCACATGATGAAGTTCGTCTTGGGTTTGGTCCAGAGCAAAGCCCAATGGTGATACCTCCTTCTCAAGTTCTGTTAGATGGGCTTCGATCAGTCCAAGACTACTAGGTGAGGCCATCAAATCTTCTTTCTATAATAATTAACCAAGATTACTTGAATTTAGAGACAATAATCAAAACATTTTGTTCACAGCGGTCATATTGACCGATGGTTATATAACAGTCAGAACCCAATGGTCTCATTTTAATTATAATCATGTTTATCAAATAAAACATTTTTTTTGAGTATAAAAATAAAATAAAATAACACATAAAATTAGGAAACAAGATTTATTCAAAATTTCGGGCCGTTACACTCTTCCCCCCTTAAGAAATTGCGTCCTCGCAATTTTAAAAATTGGGTTTTGAAATTTCATTGAAAGTCCCACATCGGAAAAAGATTCAGTGACACCATTACTTTAAAATAAAGAAAAGGGAGTACAAAGGCCACCCGAGTTTACTCATACTAGGATTCCATGTAGGAAACATAGACATGGAGGAGAAAACAAAGGGTCGCGTCCTAAAGGAGAGTGATAGAAAACATGATTAGAAGTAAGTTAACCCCCAGAAAATCCTAAAATAATGATGTGTGCAAGCGGTCTTTGATTACCTAGTAGGAAACATAAACCAACATCTTTTTTGTTTTACGTTCCTTTTCATAACTTTGAGGAATTCATTTACAACATAGAACAAAAACATAAGGAAATATATCGACCTTCTTGTAGAGTTTCATCCTTTAATAAGTTTCTACCCAAAACTAATCTTTTCTCCAAACTATGAGCATTCAAAACAACTTGGTCTCATCAAAACACAAGAATCATCATCTGGAGAATCACATAATCCACAAAAGATTAACTATCTATTTCTTTTATCTTTAATCATTATCCCTAAAACCGAAAGGGTAAGGTAAAACAACTCTTCAAAAAGAAAGAATCCCATAAGAATGGAAACTACTTTTAAATCTTCAAAGTTCCATAGTACTACCCAAAGTTCATCACAGTCTATTCCATAAATAACGGTCCTTAAAATTCCTCAAAATAAACCAAACTAATATTGAAACCCAAATACAAGAAGGATTTGATAACATAGTCTTCCAAAATAAACTTCATTGTTCATCTCCAAACAACATCAACCACTCCTAAGATCTTATAACAAAAGTATCTAACCTAAACATATTTAACACAAGATAGGTTAATCATTCCCATAATTAACCTAAATTACTATAAGTACACCTTAAATTCATCGATTCTTCAAAATATAAGTCAACCTTACTCCTCAATGAAAATACCGTTGTAATCTATTTACCTCGATCATATAGGGTCCCCAAAATAGTGAACATCTTCCAAAATAAAAATCATATTTTAATCCCCTAATCATCCCTGTCATATTAATACGACAATCGTCGCATTTCCTATCACATTGGTTGTTGGGATATGTTCTTCCATTTCCCACCATTCACTAAGAAGAGAAAGCATAATTAGGGGCTTAATTACTTAGCCAATAATCATGATAAGGAACTGAAAACATATAAGGATAACTTGTAGAAGAATAGTATACCCTAATTTGTGATCCCCTAGGTTCCAATCCAGGTTATCCATGATCATATATTCTTATGTGAATCTTTATTTTATTTTATCTTTTTTCCTTTAATAATGGTCCATACTAAGCTTATGAATTTACCAAAGCATATCCCCCGAGAGTGTCGTAACCAAGAGTGCAGCAAGGCCCGTTGTCGTGTACCAGTTCCCGTTCGAATCTAGCTCAAAGCGGTGTTTTCGGGTTTTACCCCTATGTATATCTGTGCCAGAGCCACCTCTACCTGCTCGTATCTGGACAGGGATGTATTTTTTTGGCAACCCCTTACTCAATACTCACCAAAATACCAGGAAGATTTCCTATATTTTAACTTTTCTATAGGCTTCTTCCTAAAGTTTTCATATCCTAATTTCCACAAATAACTAAACCATCCTTTGATACCAACTATAGCATCCCGCCTTTTTATCACATAAACTTTCATTAAATTTTACAAAACTGAGGATCTTTAAGGTTTAGTGTCTTGGAAACTAAGAACTTAAAACATGAAACAACAAAAAAAATTCTTCTTAAACACTTGAAAGGATTCTCCTTATGTTCATCCTAGGTTCATTACTGCATCTCATAACCTGGGGACATACATCAAAGGAAAGGGTGAGCAGAAGGCCCAGTAAGGGAAAAATGAGAAACATTTTACATGTGATCTTGAGATACTTCAATAAGGACATGAGAATAACTTTAAGGCATGATAAAGAAATAATGAGATACATCATAATAAAAATAACATTTTTCATAACTTGAAGATGTGGCTGCAACATTTAATATTGACAATCGTTTCATTTCACCAAGGTCCATCCCCAAGGTGTCGTTAAAATTTACCAATGTTATTCACCATGGCGTCGTAAAAAAAATGGTCATCTCTAGAGATTAAGTCTTTACCCAATGCATTAGAGCGCTATCTGGGTGCACCCTTAAACTGTAATCTCTTGTGGTTACATAATTATCCAATGCAATGGGGCGCTATCAGGGCGCACCCTTAAATTTTCCTTTATTATCATGTGAGCCACATATATCTTCGTCAAACATTTCATAAATAACCCATATAGCATAAAATAAATGGGTCTCATTTCATAATCATAATGTTTTAAAAAAACTTCTTTAAAGGCATGATCTTTACGTCACTTTAAACCCACAGAAAGGGAAAGGGGGTCTCATGTATGTAAATCCAAGAATTTAAAATAGAACATTTTTATATATGTGTGAATACCCCTGTATAAATAAGATCTTTGAGTATTCACTTTATAAAATAAAATAATTTTTAGAAAAGAGAGAGAGGCACTTTGAGACGAAAATTCTGCAACATAACGGCTATGTTACAAGGTTTTAGAAAACATTGAGAAGAGAGAGGACATGGGTCAAACATTCATAAATGACCCATAAAACAGTAGAGGGAAAAAATATAAGGGATTTAAGAACATGGTAATTAAATTTGAAAATATACCATATGAAATGAAGAATATTAAAGGAAGACAAAAATAAGATTTCTCTTGTGAGAATTCGGCAGCCTAACGACGTCACTTAAACATCAACAAAAATGAATTGACAAGGTCAAATAGGGTCTCTCATCATATGAACATAAGAGTCCAGTATGATAGATATAGAGATCATACCCCAACATAATATAAAGTAACTTGAAATAATTGACATGAAAGTAGAACTTCAAAACGAGAAGGGTGAAGAACCACTTAAAAATTCGACAGCCTAACGGCGCCACTTAAAACATCAAAATACTGAATTGAAGAGATCAAATGGGGTCTCTCATCATATGGTCATAAAAGATCAGTATGATAGATATAGAGATCATACCCCAACATAATAAAAAGGAACTTGAAAGAATTTACATGAAAGTAGAACTTCAAAACGAGAATGGTGAAGAACCACTTAAAAATTCAGCAGCCTAACGACACCACTTAAAACTTCAAAATACTAAATTGAAGAGATCAAATGGGGTCTATCATCATATGGTCATAAAATATCATTATGATAGATATAGAGATCATACCCCAACATAATAAAAAGTAACTTGAAAGAATTGACATGAAAGTAGAACTTCAAAACGAGAATGGTGAAGAACCACTTAAAAATTCGGCAGCCTAACGGCGCCACTTAAAACTTCAAAATACTTAATTGAAGAGATCAAATGGGGTCTCTCATCATATGATCATAAAATATCAGTATGATAAATTTAGAGATCATTCCCCAACATAATAAAAAGGAACATGAAATACTTTACATGAAAATAGATCACGAAAAATGAGAGGGGAGAAAGAATCTGTTTCAAAAATTTCGGCAGCCTAACGGCGCCACTTAAAACTTCATAAAACGAAATAATGAGAGTAAGAGGGGATCTCTCATTATATGAACATAAAAAAAGCAGTAAGTGGAGTATAAAAGAAAATCCTCCAACATAAGAACATGGAGCAAAAAGGAATGACATAAAAGAGATCACTTGAAAAGAAAGAGAGGGGTCGGATCCCTAACCTTAAAATGTAACTCTTAAACCTCAAAGGATGGGAACTTGAGGGCTTGGGGGCACCTTTGGAGGACTCCTTGGGATGTAATGAGACCAGAATTTCATTGGGGAAGAGTGGGGAGTCGAATGGATGAGAGTAGGGCTTGGTATTTATAGGGAAAGTGAGGGGACAAGGCATTAATGGCCAAGGGACACCTCACATGTGCTTTTCTCAAACCCATGTGCTCTCCCTTGGCATTTACCATGGAGTTAGGCCACATGGGGACCCCAAAACAATAATTCATCACCATTGTCCGTCGAACCCTTAAAATATCTCATGACATCATCATGACACAGTTATGATGTCATTAAACATACCGAAACCCTAAAACTGTATTTTCACTATTCACTGAAAATTCAACTTTCTCAGAATGATCCCAAAATTTCACCTTAATCAAATATCAATGCTCTGATTTCAAAAATGAACTCAATTTTAAAAAAATATTTTTCTAATTATTTTTAATTTATTTTTTAAATAAATACACTATTCACCGAAAATTCATTTTTTCAGAAAAAACCCCAAAAATTACCATAACATAATATCGGTGTCTGAGTTCAAAAATGAAATCCATTTTATAAAAATATTTTCATAAATATTTTTAATTAAATTTTTAATTAAAAAACTCTATTAACCCAAAAAAACTAATACTTGAATAATAATTTATGAAACCGTTATTTAACCATTTTATTGAATCACATTATTAATCAAGGTGCCTAGATTATTTTAAAACTTTTTTTAAGTGAAATTACTAATCCATTTGGTCATATTACTAATCCTAATCATAAAATCACTATTCATAATTTACTATTCATCAAAAATCAATTTGATCTTATAAGACTCCAAATTTTGTACTGAACATAATTGTAGAAGACCATTTTTTGAAAATCATTACACATTTTTAATTATTTAAGGTTTGCATAAACATTTTAAAAATATCCTTTTTCTAAAATTCATCAAAAATATGCATACTATATTTATCCGGTCATTTGAAAGTTCATAAACATCATCATAAGAAGAAATCCCAATTTTTATTTAAAACAAAGGATTACACAAGGCAGTTACGGTCTTCTTACATCGACCCTTATCAACCAGCATAGGACCTAAGTGTAAGGTGTGCTAAGGTGAGAGAGTCTGAGGGAGGCTCGGCCAACATTGCCCGAGTAGTAATTTCTATCAATTTGAACTTCTCGCAAAGGCGATTCCGTTCTAGCTTCACATGATGAAGTTCGGCTTGGGTTTGGTCCAGAGCAAAGCCCAATGGTGCTACCTCCTTCTCAAGTTCTGTTAGATGGGCTTCGATCGGTCCAAGACTACTAGGTGAGGCCATCAAATCTTCTTTCTATAATAATTAACCAAGATTACTTGAATTTAGAGACAATACTCAAAACATTTTGTTCACAACGGTCATATTGACCGATGGTTATATAACAGTCAGAACCCAATGGTCTCATTTTAATTATAATCATGTTTATCAAATAAAACATTTTTGTTGAGTATAAAAATAAAATAAAATAACACATGAAATTAGGAAACAAGATTTATTCAAAATTTCGGGCCATTACAAAGATAGAGGTGTGTCATGAAATCTTTGTGAAGTTTAACTCATACGTACTAATAAAATCATATTAATTTTTATTTAGTTTGAGGAAATACCTGTCAATTTTAAGATAGATTGTTTTGTAAAAATATTTATTGAAATATATTTTCTTCAGTCCTACCCATTCCATGAAATCATTATCCTCTTTATATTTTTTGTTCTTGATTAGTGTCCACCACCGATCAGATTCCCCTTTAAGCTGATAGATATCCATCATGAATTTCTCTTATTCTGAGAATTGGAGGACATAGAATATCTTCTCAGTAGATCTAATACATTCTTTCATGATGAGGGATCATAAAATCCACTAATGGTAGGAGGCCTTTATCACATAAAGGATTCGACTGCAACTTTCTCTTTCATATGAGAAGAGGTTATTCCAAATGATTCATGTTACTCTTCAAAACTTTCATTAGCTGAGCTAGTACCAACAATAAGTTCTCAGATCCAACTCTAATTATGTTAGGAATCTAAATAGGCTAATCATTACATTTCCTATCATTCTGGTTTTTGAAATGGTTCCTCCTATTTCCCACCATTAACTAAAATAAAGGGAAAATTGGATGAGAATACTCATTCTGAAATTTATTTAAAAATTGAAACTATAAAAATATAATGAATAGTTATATATTAATCCATAATTAACAACTTATTAGTCTCTATATTACAGTCTGGAGTATCCATGATAATTTCACTATCATGTTTTCTAACCTATCAATATATTCAATTCCCTCATAATGGTTTATAAAGAGTTTTTGAATTTTCCAAAGCATATCCCCCTAAAGTTCTAAAGCAGGTGTGTAGTAATGAATCCTCATCATAAACTAGGCGTTGATTGAGTTAATACCCAATTCACCTTTTTGGGGTTATTACCCTTAGGTACAGCTATTCTAGATCCACTTCCACTTTTAGTATCTAGATAGGGAAGTAATTGCTTGGAAACTACTCAATCTACACTTCACCAAAAGTTTAGGTTATTTTACAATACTTAGACAAATCCATATGGTTATAAATAAATTATTCTATTCATAATAACAAAAAATAACTATAAATTTCTCTAATACAAACTATAGAGACCTAATTATTTTAAAAATATTATTACATGATTTTTAACAAAAACATCCAATAAACATCACCTAAAGATCATGAGAACTAGTGTATTTGGAATAATAGGTTCAAAAAGAAAATTATGTTAATTAATTACTTAATTCATAAATTTTTCCATATAAATTTTATTTATTATAATTTTATTATGTTCATTTATAACCATTTTAATGGGATATAATGTTTAATTTTATTGTTTTGAGGGCGTTTGTTTCTTGGTCTCAAGGACAGATCACTTATGGATAATTAGTGAAGTTCATGTAAATTGGGAATAAAATTATAAAAGTGAAATTAAATTAATTTCATGGAATTATATTAATTTAAATGTATCAAAATATCCTTTTTTTCTTACATTTGGATGATTAATTTAGTAAAAAAGTTAATGTTATGTCTTTAGTTCATTTAGGGTGGTTTTCTAACCATTAGGAAGTAGATTTGTTTTAATTTATTAAATGATTATTAAAAAACATTATAACATGTAATAATTTAAATTATACTTATTATAATCATATTTAACTATAAAATTTGTTATATAACTAACCTTGAATGCGATGGACAAAAACGAAGTATGTTGGTCATGTAGGTGGTGAACAAGCCATATTGTAAATGATGATTTCATTTTAGAATATAAATAAGTGCAGATAGAAGATTGATGTTACATAATAATAATAAATTTATATTTATTATTTTTATGATACTATCTATAGGTTTATGGAAAAATTAAGTGGGTTGTAGAAGAAGAATAAAATTGAAAGAGGTTAGTTGAGATTTTTACATCTTTCATTGGTTGTATCCTTTTAGGATACCCCTTAATGCTCGATGGAATGGTGTTTGGATGATACTAGAAGAACTATGATACATGGGAGATGATGAGGAAGGTAATTTTATATATATTTTTCAATATAAAAGTCTTAGAAGTTGCGATGAAAAGGGGTGGTGTTTATAAGGGGGAGGAGTGGAGTGTTTTTGAATATTATAGTCATTAATTAATTATTTTGATTCAATACTATCAATATTATTGATTATTATGAATATATAAAGTAAAATTTTATTTTATTTTAAACTAATGAGTGGATACATCATCCATGACTAACAAAGTTATGTATTTAACTTATAATGTTAAATGTTGTATTTTTTTTCATATTTCACTATTCAAAAAAATTCTACTATTTTAGAAAAAAACCAAAAATTATCCATAAATTTTTTTATATATTTAGATTCAAAAATGGAATCCATTTTATGAAAATAATTTTCTAAAAAAGATAAATTTAATTTTTAATTAAAATCCACATTTATTTACAAAATACCAATTTTAATATTTTAATGAATTTTTAGACCTTTTAAAAAATTACTTATGGACACATAAATTTAAATTATAATTTTAATAAAAAATAATATTAATTTAGAAAAAATTTTATGAAAATAAATTATCTTTTCAACCATCCTATTTGTTATAAAAATTTAAAATAAAACATATAAGTTTTTAAAAAATATAGACACATATTTTATCATTTTTTAAAATAATTATTTACTTGTATCATTATGTAAATGTCACGACCCATCCTCGGGCCCGTGCCGTGACTACCCCAAGCCCGCCTTCCATAGGCCACGGGCTGGCGACTAGCACCAAAGGCATAAATCCCGATAACTGGGAAGGCATTGCCTTATAAAAGTAAACAAAACACCACAGAGTACAAGCGGAAGCAAAACACTAAGTACAAAGGAAAGTGCTGAAAAGTAAATGGGCCCGAATACAAACCCAAATGAAAGTACAACTACAACTGAACAAGTACAACAGGAAAAGACAACAGCTGGAAGAAAGGAAGCAGCTCCTGGATCGTCTTCCTCGGATCCTACTTGAAGGGTAGGTACAGATGATGCAACTCCTGGATCGTCCACCACAGATCCTACCTGAAGGGTAGGTACAGATAGCCTCTACAACGCTCTCGCCCGTCAACCTCCTCCGTGTGTCGTCTCGCCGTGTAGTCCACCATCGGGTACTGTCCAGTCCTCGAACACTCGACCTCCGTCAGCATTGCTCGTCGTCTACAACCAACACAACGAGGTGCGGGCATAGCCCGTGTAGGGGTGAGTATAACGATACTCAGTAAGGACCCCAAGACCCTCAAGGTCTCACTAAAACCAACATGGATATCCACAAAGAAGATCTCAACAGATAACCTCTACTTAGGTATATTCCCATACATATATCTATGTTATCAAGTAACGCATCTCAATCATGAGGGAAACACAAAGATCATGAAATCAATGGATAACCACTACCTAGGTATATTCCCATACATATACCTAAGTTATCAAGTGACCCATCCCAATCAAGAGGTAAACACAAAGGTCAAAAGTCTCAGCTCAAACCAAGATTTTAATTATCGATACCGTAACTGCTGAAGAGCTCCGTCTCTGAAGTGTACAGTGGTCCTGTCACGACTCCGAGTTACTGCTCACTAACCTAAGACTGCTGAGGTACTCCTCCTGTCGAGTACCGCGGTTCTGCGGCCTACTACCGGGCACTCCGTCCGATATGGGTCTATCGCCAAATACCGGGCGCTCCCCCTAATAGCCTATAGAGGTACTCCTCCTGTCGAGTACCGCGGGTCTGCGGCCAACTACCAGGCGCTCCGTCCGCCGTGGGTCTGTTGCTAAATATCAGGCGCTCCGTCCACTGGGCTAGTCGACTCACTCCAAGTCGAGTCGGTCAAGCAGTCATCAGGTTTCAGCCGGCTACACGGTCTCCGTACTCTATACGATCGTCTCCGGGAGGGTTCGCTCCATGAGATACAGGTCGATACTCCAAGTATCACAAAGTCCCACGAAGAAGTATCTCAAAGTACCGCCTCATCATAGGGGTCTCAACGCAACAGTCGGCGCGTCAATCGGACGCCCGGTCTGTGAGTTACTAGCCATTTCGTCCCCGGGGCCCGGTTGGTTTCGTGTGAGAACCAATCCAGCCGTAACTCAACTATACCCCCAAACACTCATAGCGTATACTCATAGGGACCGTTTCTCAACGTGATCACCAACGACGCTGACGGTTCATCAAACAGACGTCTAGCCTGAATGATATCAGCTTTTCCGTTCCAGGGGCCCGGTTGGATTTCATGTACAATCCAACCTGAACACTATCCAACATCAACCAAAACTCGGGAGAAGTATGCCAAAATATCCGTCTCATCAAGAGGAAAACAACGAGACAGACGGCGCGTCAATCGGACGCCCGGTCTGTGAGTTATTGGCTTTTTCGTTCCAGGGTCCCGGTTGGTTTCGTGAGCGAACCAACCCGACTGCACTCCGACGAAATCCAAACCTCGAACGGAGTAAGTCAAAAGATCCGTCTCACTAATAGGAATCCAACAATGTCGACGACACATCAATTAGACGTCCGGAGCTCATGTTACGAGCGTTTCCGCTCCGAGGGCCCGGTTTGTTTTGTATCCTAACCAACCCGGCCAAACCCAAAGTATTTTGAAACCTTGAGTGAGATAGACATAAACGACCATATCGATCCAAGGATCGCATCGCCGCTGACGGTGCGTCGATCGGAGGTCTACAGCTCATGATATGGGCAAAAGACCAAAGAGGGTCCGAAACGGAGGGGTCTGGGCCCGGACCGCCCCCCCTGGGTCGGCCCGCACCGGGTCGACCCGTCCCGGCCCGGTTCCGACCCGGCGCAGCCCGGCCGGCTCGTTCCGTCTCGACCAGCCAGCCGCGGCTCGGCCAGCGCGGCCGAGCGGAAGCCGCGGACAGGGGTGTGCGCTGCCCGCCCTCACCGCTAATTGAAGCCGGTGGCAACCGCCGCCAGCGGAACACCGCCGCCACTGGTCGCCGGCGCCGCCACGCCAGTGGGGCGCGCCGCCTCCGCCTTCCTCAGACCACCGGACATGCTCTGGTGGTCCGTTTCTCCTGCTCTCTTCGCCTACGGTCCTCCCGGGACCCGACCTTCACTGCGAAGGGATTCAAATGCCATAGTGGCCTACTTCATCATCGTCCGTCGATCCGCACAACGATAAAAAAGCTGCGGAGGGTTGTCGGGCCGTGTTTGTTCGGCCCGCGCCCTCCGCGTTAGGTGTTATAAATTGGCAAATAATAACACATGTTTTTAATCATTGAAGAGGGTATAATTTATCCAAAATAAATTATAAGATCACCTTGTAATCAAATACCCACGCACGAGGGTTTAAAAATTTTGAATGCGCGGTGTGACGACGTCGCGCATTCTTGCCGCTCGATCTCGCGCGGCATGACGATGTCGCACATCTTCGCCGTTCTTTCCCATGCGGTGCGACGACACCGCGTCACTCTCTTTCAATCCGCAATGACAAGAAAGAATAAAAAGGGAGGAGGTTCGGCCGTGTTCGTGCGGTCCAGCCTCCTCCCGTTAAACGATAACAAGGGGTTCTCATTACTCGTAGAATGTCAAAGATAGAATCAAGCACAAAACTAAACAAACCCCTACTTTTGATTCATCGATCGATGTTCGTCGTTCGTTGACGGTGTTGCGGAAAGAAGATGATGAAGTTCGTCTTTCACCGCGTTCGTCACACACTCCCAATCCCGAGCTACGTCGGCCATGGAAGACACTACACGTCGGTAGGATCCGAGGGAAGAAGTCGAAGAAGGTTGTTGACGTTTGTCGCTTCCGTCGTTGTAGAAGTCCACCCAAAGAAGAATTGGCGTCTCCTCTCTTGTCGCATGAAGAAGAGGATAATGGGTGTGTCGTCGTTCTTCGTTGAAGAGGCGTCGTTCTTCGTTGAAGATGAAGTTCTTCAAAAGAGGGAAGAGCTCTCTTCAAAATTCTCTCACACAACCAAACTCCCAAAATAAAATAAAGCCTCTCCTTATTTTATTATTTTTCCATGCATTCAAAATTAAAAAAATTCAAAACCAAATTCACTAAATCAATTAAACAATGAGTAGTCTAATTAATTAAGTGATAGGTTGGTAAGAATTTAAGAGGGAGAGAGGGGAGAGGAAGAGTTACACAACTTAAGTGGGGGATTCAGAGGAGTTTGAGCGTTATGGGGAATTTGAAAAGGTGGGGGATCATGTGGGCCCCACCACACATTATCCTCTCATTTATCCTCACATGGGTAGTTAGGTGCCACCCCACCTTCCCCATGTAGGATAAAACTACCTTAGACTTAAGAAATAAAATTGTCTCACAATTTTATTCATTCCTCAATTAATCCACTAATTTTAACAACTCCTCCCGTGAAAACACAACTCCAGAATAGGCATTCCTAAGCAAATACCGGTGCTGCGGTTCCATTGGTGTCCTCAGAATTTGATTCCGAGCACCGGTTTCAAAGTTAGAAAAACCAGCTCGTTCGTTCACTGAACGTACCCGATCTAAACTTCGGAAATTAATTCCGGGCACACCGGGCCTCGGAATCAGGCACCGTCAAAAACTGAGTTCTTGTAAAATTCCAAAGAAAATTAAGAAAAAAAATTTCTTGAAATTTCCGGGTCTTTATATTACTCCCACCTCAGGGCTTTACATCCCCGTAAAGGTTCAACACAAAATAGGGTAACAAAAGCGGTATAGAGCACGCATCTGAGCCTTCTGCTCCCATGTGCTCACCCGGAGGTTCCCGTACTGCCAAAGAAAGTGCACCCGAGGAATCGATCGTCCTCGTAGGATCCGCTCCTGTCGATCCTCGATCCCCACTGGAACCTCCGTGAAAGACACCCCATCGCCATCTTCCAGCTCCCCATGGTCGATGATATGCGAAGGGTCGAGCACATATCTCCTCAATTGAGATACGTGGAAGTCGTCGTGCACCTGATGCAACTGAGGTGGATGGGTCAAGTGGTAAAACAACCCTCCTACCCAACTGAGGACCTAAGAAGGTCCGCTGAACCTCAGAGATAACCTGCCGCCTTGGTCACATCCCATAAACCTCGTCGAGGTGAGACCCGTATAAGGACATGATCGTCATCCTCGAACTCCAGAGGTCTCCAAGTCCTGTCAGCATAAGAATTCTGTCGGCCCTGTGCTGTCCTCATCCGCTCTTGGATGACCTGGAGCTTCTCTAGTCTCACAAGTGCTGCTATGATTTCTTCTTTTCCGATAAGAGAAATTCGGTCTCATCCCCTGGATGAACCACATTCATTTCCTAATACAATCAATCCTAACAGGAATGATGCATTCATGCCATGGATGACGTCGTAAGGCCTCGACGTAACTACCAAGAGATCCAACTGTCACTCTCGCCTCCAAGGGTCGAGTCACACTGTCGGCATCAGTGTGAGGCCACTAGGTCTCCTCCAGTAGAAATCTCGAAAGTGATGGTCAAGTCAACAGTTTTAACCAGAACCACTCAGTATCAACCAAACAAAAGGACAGGAAAGCAAATATCACAAAGATAAGTGTCTTTTTATTATTGAATCTCATAGTACAAAGTAACGAAGAAACTATAGAAAAACATCAACAAAACTAGAAGCAACAGGATCAATAGCCTCCAGGTCGGAAGCTAGTCCCACTCCTGTCCATCTGCTTCCGGAGCTCCATGACCATAGGCCTCAGCTGCCTAAAGCTGAGCTCTCCCCTGTCCTCCTGTCCCCTGCGGTTGGGGTGGGCCTCCTGGTGGTGGGGGTGGAAACACCCCGAAGCGTCGTCCACCTCTAGTTGCACGACCAGCTCCTCTTCCATGGCCGCCTGCTCCTTGCAGTCTGCCCTGATTGAACCTCTGCCTCTGGCCGGGAGGTTCTTCATTTAACTGCTGGTCATCTACATAGCGGGTCGGATAGTCACGTTCCATGTGACCAATTCCACCGCAGGAGTAACACTGTCCACTCTCGGCATGTCTGGCTCTGACTCCACCCTGGTTTCCCCGCACAACTGAACCTGAGTTGTGTAGTCGGCCACCGGTAGGGTCTGGTCCTCTTGGACCTCTGCGTCATCTGTCTACTGCCTGCTGCAGAAGACTCTGCCGCAAGCCGGCTAGTGGTGGGTCCTGCTGCTGAAGACTGCTCAGCAAGGAAACTCTCCACTAAGAGGGCTCTCTCCAACACCCCTATATGCGTCGTAATGCTGTGAGAAACAACAGAAGATTTAATCTCTCGCCTGAGCCCCTGCTCGAAGGTTCGGGCCTTGAAGAACGGGTCCCGTACCATATCTATGAAGTTGCGCGAGAGGTCTGTAAACCTCGCTGAATACTGTGCCAATGTCATGCTGCCCTGCCGCAGCAAAAGTATCTCCTGTATACGCACCGCTCGGAGGGTGGCTGGTACAAACTCTGCCCGGAACAGGCTGTCGAAGTCTGCCCAAAGAAGTGTCGCCCCGTCATGCATCAGGAGCATCAGGCTCCACCATCTTCCAGCTGTTGCCTGAAGAAGGCTGGAAGCAAGGATCACCATGAAGTCTTCCAGCATCCCCACTAGCCTAAAAACTCTCACCATAGCCTCAAGCCAATCCTCAGTCACCTGCGGGTCCGTCCCTCCCTGGAACTTGGGTGGCCTCTGGCGTTGGAACTCGTGCAGTGTGCTCAAGCGACGTGCAACCTCTGCTACTAGGGCTGGTGGAATTAGTGTCCCAATGGGTAGTAGTACTGCTGGTGCCTCCGCTGGTGCCTCAACTGGGATAGGGACCTATACTGAGGCCTCGTCGCTCGGCGGGCTGTCAGTACGTACAACTCTCGTGGCTCTAGCTGGTCATCCGCGGGGAGGAATCCTGAAAGAAACAACGTGACACGGTCAAAAGATTAACCTGGTGAGCTGACCTGGTTTGAGCTGACTTTTAAAACTTATGGAAACACATACTCAAACAGTTTTTTCGTGCACAATGTCAGAAATCAGTTGTCAGGGTCCCGGTGTATGGATACGTCGTCCGCTCGCACCAACACTGGACTCCCTGAACTGAAAACCAAACTCGGTACTCTTAACACTATTGCTTCACAGAAAGAAAATATCAGAGTTATTAGTTCTGTGGTAGAACTGACTCCTCTGATACCAATTTGTCACGACCCGTCCTCAGGCCCGTGCCGTGACTACCCCAAGCCCGCCTTCCATAGGCCAGGGGCTGGCAACTAGCACCAAAGGCATAAATCCCGATAACTGGGAAGGCATTGCATTATAAAAGTAAACAAAACACCACAGAGTACAAGCAGAAGCAAAACACCAAGTACAAAGGAATGTTCTGAAAAGTAAATGGTCCAGAATACAAACCCAATTGAAAGTACAACTACAACTGAACAAGTACAACAGGAAAAGATAATAGCTGGAAGAAAGGAAGAATCTCCTGGATCGTCCTCCTCGGATCCTACCTGAAGGGTAGGTACAGATGATGCAGCTCCTAGATCGTCCACCACAGATCCTACCTGAAGGGTAGGTACAGATAGCCTCCACAAAGCTCTCTCCCGTTAACCTCCTCCGTGTGTCGTCTCGCCGTGTAGTCCACCTCCGGGTACTGTCCAGTCCTCGAACACTCGGCCTCCTTCAGTACTGCCTGTCGTCTGCAACCAACACAACGAGGTGCGGGCATATCCCGTGCAGGGGTGAGTATAACGATACTCAGTAGGGAACTCGAGACCCTCAAGGTCTCACTAAAACCAACATGGATATCCACAAAGAAGATCTCGACAGATAACCTCTACTTAGGTATATGCCCATACATATATCTAAGTTATCAAGTAACCCATCTCAATCATGAGGGAAACACAGAGATCATGAAATCAATGGATAACCACTACCCAGGTATATGCCCATACATATACCTATGTTATCAAGTGACCCATCCCAATAAAGAGGTAAACACAAAGGTCAAAAGTCTCAGCTCAAACCAGGATTTTCATTATCGATACCATAACTACTGAAGAGCTCCGTCTCTAAAGTGTACAGTGGTCCTGTCACGACTCCGAGGTACTGCTCACTAACCTAAGACTGCTGAGGAACTCCTCCTGTCGAGTACCGCGGGTCTGCGGCCTACTACCGGGTGCTCCGTCCACTGTGGGTCTGTCACCAAATACCGGGCGCTCCACCTAATAACCTAAAGAGGTACTCCTCCTATTAGTAACGCGGGTCTGCGGCCAACTACCAGGTGCTCTGTCCGCCGTGGGTTTGTCGCCAAATACCGGGCGCTCCATCCACTGGGCTAGTCGACTCACTCCAAGTCGAGTCGGTCAAGAAGTCGTCAGGTTTCAGCCAGCTACACAGTCTCCATACTCCATACACTCATCTCCGGGAGGGTCCGCTCCACGAGCTACAGGTCGATACTCCAAGTATCACAATGTCCCACGAAGAAGTATCTCAAAGGACCGCCTCATCATAGGGGTCTCAACGCAAAAGTCGGCGCGTCAATCGGATGCCCGGTCTGTGAGTTACTAGCCTTTTCGTCCTCGGGGCCCGGTTGGTTTCGTGTGTGAACCAATCCGGCCGTAACTCAACTATACCCCGAACACTCATAGGGTATACTCATAGGGACAGTTTCTCAACGTGATCACCAACGCCGCTGACGGTTCGTCAAACGGACGTCTGGTCTGAATGATATCAGCTTTTCCGTTTCAGGGGCCCGGTTGGATTTTGGGTACAATCCAACCCGGCCACTATCCAACAACAACCAAAACCCGGGCGAAGTATTCCAAAAGTTCCGTCTCATCAAGAGGAAAACAATGAGACAGACGGCGCGTCAATCGGATGCCCAGTCTGTGAGTTATTGGCTTTTTCGTTCCAAGGGCCCGGTTGGTTTCGTGAGCGAACCAACACGAACACACTCCGACGACATCCAAACCTCGAGCGGAGTAAGCCAAAAGATCCGTCTCACTAAGAGGAATCCAAAAAAGTTGACGGCACATCAATCGGACGTCCGGAGCTCAAGTTACGAGCGTTTCCGCTCTGAGGGCCTGGTTGGTTTCGTATCCGAACCAGCCTAGCTGAACTTAAAGTATTCCGAAACATTGAGTGCGATATACTGAAACGACCGTCTCGATCCAAGGATCGCATCTCCACTGACGGTGCATCGATCGGAGGTCTACAGCTCAAGATATGGGCAAAAGACCAAAGAGGGTCCGAAACAGGGGGTCTGGGCTCGGATCGTCCCGGCCCGACCCCCCCCCCCCCCTGGGTCGGCCCGAACCGGGTTGAACCGTCCCGGCCCGGCCCGGCCGGTGCGGGCCGGCCCGGCTGGCTCGGTCTAGCTTGACCGGCCAGCCGCGGATCGGCCAGCGCGTCCGGGCGGAAGCCGCGGGCGAGGGTGTGTGCGTCCCGCCCTCGCCGCTAATTGCCTTCCGCGGACCACCAGACGCGCTCCGGTGGTCTGTTTCTCCTGCCGTCTTTTCCTACGGTCCTCCCGGGACCCGACCTTCACTGCAAAGGGATTCAAATGCCATAGTGTCCTGCTTCGTCGTCGTCCTTCGATCCGCACATCGATAAACAAGCTGCGGAGGGTTGTCGGGCCGTGTTTGTTCGGCCCGCGCCCTCCGCATTAGGTGTTATCAATTAGAAAATAATAACACATGTTTTTAATCATTGACGAGGGTATAATTTATCCAAAATAAATTATACGATCACCTTGAAATCAAATACCCACGTACGAGGGTTTAAAATTTTTGAATGCGCGGTGTGACGACGTCACGCATTCTTGTCGCTCGATCCCGCGCGGCGTGACGATGTTGCACATCCTTGCCGTTCTTTCCCACGTGGTGCGACGACACCGCGTCACTCTCTTTAGATCCGCAATGACAAGAAAGATTAAAAAGGGAGGAGGTTCGGCCGTGTTCGTGCGGTCTGGCCTCCTCCCGTTAAACGATAACAAGGGGTTCTCATTACTCGTAGAACGTCAAAGATAGAATCAAGCACAAAACGAAACAAAACCCTACTTTTGATTCATCGATCGACGTTCGTCATTCGTTGATGGTATTGCCGAAAGAAGACGATGAAGTTCGTCTTTCACCGAGTTCATCACACACTCCCAATCTCGAGCTACGTCGGCCATGGAAGACACTACACGTCAGTAGGATCTGAGGGAGGAAGTCGAAGAAGGTTGTTTACGTTCGTCGCTTCCGTCGTTGTAGAAGTGCACCCAAGGAAGTATCGGTGTCTCCTCTCTTGTCGCATGAAGAAGAGGATAATGGGTGAGACGTCATTCTTCGTTGAAGAGGCGTCGTTCTTCGTTGAAGATGAAGTTCTTCAAAAGAGGGAAGAGCTCTCTTCAAAATTCTCTCACACAACCAAACTCCCAAAATAAAATAAGGCCTCTCCTTATTTTTTTTATTTTTCCATGCATTCAATCTTACAAAAATTCAAAACCTAATTCACTAAATCAATTAAACAATGAGTTGTCTAATTAATTAAGTGATAGGTTGGAAAGAATTTAAGAGGGAGAGAGGGGAGAGGAAGAGTTACACAACTTAAGTGGGGGATTTAGAGGAGTTAGGGAGTTATGGGGAATTTGAAAAGGTGGGGGCTCGTGTGGGCCCCACCACACATTATCCTCTCATTTATACTCACATGGGTAGTTAGGTGCCACCCCAACTTCCCCATGTAGGATACAACTACCTTATACTTAAGAAATAAAATTGTGTCACAATTTTATTCATTCCTCAATTAATCCACTAATTTTAACAACTCCTCCCGTGAAAACGCAACTCCGGAATAGGCGTTCCTAAGCAAATACCGGCGCTGCGGTTCCATCGGTGCCCTCAGAATTTGATTTCGAGCACCGGTTTCAATGTTAGAAAAACCCACTCGTTCGTTCACTGAACGTACCCTAGCTAAACTTCAGAAATTAATTTCGGGCACACCGGGCCTCGGAATCAGGCGCCGTCAGAAACTGCGTTCTTGTAAAATTCCAACGAAAATTAAGAAAAAATTTTCCTTGAAATTTCCGGGTCCTTACAATAAATATATCAAATTTTTATTTTATAATATAAATAAAATATTATTTTATAGTTTCATAGGTTATTATTCTTTTGTAATGGTTAGGTTACTATTCTTGAACATTAGATTACTATTCAAATTGTCAAATTTTTAACAGTCATATGGGTTTCCGAATTCTTATAAATAATCCATATTTCATTCATTCTTCTTTCACTTATATTTTTACTCAAAATAATATATATTTTCAATTTCAAAATTCATATTTCATTACTAATATTCTTCTTCATTTCCACAATGCTTCACGTGAGTTCCATTATTCTAGTGGATTATGTAGATTCAAATTTTCCTACCAATGTTATCTTATTTTCTATTCATTGTATCATTAAAATACTTTCAATTATTTTGTACAAATTTATTATATAAATTTATTAATAAAATTAATATAATACAATTTTTTTGGTTCTATAATGGGGTGAATGTGTGTTAAATAATATTATATTACAAAAAATAGAAAAATATATATTTAGCATAGAAATTCTATTGATAACATTCAGGGTCATTATAATAATAAAAAAAGATAATAAGGAGGGAATAAAATAAAAAATATTAATAATGAAGAATAAATCAAACATGGAATAATATAGC
Source organism: Viscum album (assembly GCA_963277665.1). NCBI lineage: Eukaryota > Viridiplantae > Streptophyta > Magnoliopsida > Santalales > Viscaceae > Viscum > Viscum album. The sequence goes on along the minus strand of OY728159.1, from coordinate 1,889,887,075 downwards.
TCAATAATAATGTTGGTAACTCAATAGAATAGAATTGAGTTAGCTCAAACCCTTATGATATTATAAACCTTCAAATCAAAACCCCTTAAAAGATGGTATTTAAAATGAATCAAAAAATATCTTGAATAAAGAGTAGATTATGATACAAAATATTAATGGGGTGGTATATAAACCATTAAAAATGAAACATGGTTCATAATAAAATTAATGTCTCAAGGTTTTGAAAACTGAGATAATAAATCATTACCTTAATTCCTAGATTCCAATAAAGCACTTCAATCTCATGGATACATTGAACATCCTCTTATTGAACTCTTTATAATTAATATAATTTATTTAAATTTTAGTTGGAATATGATTTGGGATATATAAGGGACTTCTAGGAGGGGAAAATTGTCCAGGTTTTAAAAGATATTTCAAAAGGAAAGTGGAGCATTGAAAGGGTGGAAGTGATCCAAATTTATATGTGAATAAAATATAACTTTTGTGAATACCCTTTACTTTTCAAAGATATCATTATACTATTCAAGGGTAAATGGATCCAAAATTTAGTAATAATAGATTAATGGTGAGATTGGGTAAGTAAAACCTCCACTAAGTATTTACACACATGTTTTAAACATGTTTTATGTCATTTACTTTTATATTTTTACTTTGACCTTTTTTTACCGGGGTAACTAGTATTTACCCAAGAAATTTTTATTTTAATAAACATATAAAATAAAACCTACTAAAAAAATATGCGATTAACCAAAATATGATATCCATTTAATCAAATTAAAATTCTAAATAAGAGAAAATTAACTTTTAAATTAAAACATTTTATATGTAAAAATAATTTTTTTTGTAGAAAAATGATGTTTTAACCATTATGTTTTCTTAATATTATTTAGAATTCATTAAAAATTAAATGTGTGTTAATAGAAATATATATGTTTTTAAATATCATATTAGAGTCTTTATTTAAAATATATAAATTTAATTTATTAGATAAAAATTACACAATATTAATGAAACAACTCATTGAAATTAACCTTTTCACCATTATCATGGTCATTAACATTATTCTTAATAATCAAATTTTTATAATCGAATGTTAAATTGTAATATAAAATAATATATAAATTTATATCTCAAATACTAAATTCAATTTTTATATATAATTTCTAATAGTTATAAATTTTAATTTTTAATTTAAGCCCATTAAAATAGTTTTATAGTGTGAAATATTATTCGAGTTTCCAAAATGATAAAAATTTGTTTGTCAATAGAACATAGAATTTTAAAAAGATTTATATTAATTATTAAATATAAATTATTTGTATTAAGAAGAATTCAAAAACTTTTAATTAATTATATTGTTAATATAATGTAAAAAATGTTAAATTTTTTAGCAAAATTGATATTTTCACTACTCTCCAAAAAATAAATTATTTTAGAAAAATATCCAAAATTCATAGTAATATAATTTTGAAAGTATGAATTAAAAAATATAAATTCATTTTAAAAAATTTAAATTCTAAAACTTATATATATCTCTTAAATAAAATTAAATAATATATAGAAAAATAACTTTTGTTGGAAACACCCTTTTAAAACATTATGTAATCTCAATCCTATATTGTATGAAATTATAATTGACTAGAATATTTCTATCTAGAATAGGTTTTGTTATTGTTAAATTTTTCTTATATAATATGTCTTAGATTGTTTTACTTTGATGTTGTGTGGGGAATAATCCATCAACACTATTTTTATTTAAAGGAAAAAATATATATTGTAAAATATTGGGTCATTATATTGATTGATTACACTATGTTCTAGAATTTTAGGGATTGACTACACGAAAAAAAATATTTTCTCTTGAGTAAAATTTTAGTTTGATGGGATTTAAATTTATTATCAGATAGAGTTTAGTTTTCCATGTTCATAGGTTTCATATAGATATGTGTTTAGTATTATAATTAAATTTTTCAATATGGATACCTAACAAGGGTTATTGGTCATATAAGATTTAGACATTAACCTGGTAGAAATATGTAAATTTTATTAAAGGAATGGAATATTTTAATTAAATCATTATAAAGATATATATATATATATGTGTAGTTAATGTGATTCATATGGTAATAAATTTAAAACATCATAAAATACCAAAATATTAGATTCCTTCCAATAGAAACACATGTTCAGAACTCAATTATAAAAATATATACATCCGACAAAAGTTTAGTGCCCATGGATTATATTGTGTATTGAATGTTTGGTATAGGTGAACTTGATAAGATTATTTATCTAGGACCAATTTTAAACATTTAGTATCACTTGGTGGGATACCCTAATGAGATTTAGTCCCCAAATGAATGACATTAGGATGATTTAACTGATGAATTTTGAAAAGTTTGTATTAACCTAACTATCCAATAGTTATATATGATATATGATACATTATTTTCTACTGAAATTGATAAGTTATATGATAAACACAAAAGAAAACTCAAATATTAATTGAATTAGAAATCTTGTCCCACAAATAGATATAATTTAAGTATTCGTCATTTTAGTGGAAATATATTCAACAATTTTTTTTATTGAATACTATTTCAAAACATGTTACTCACTTAATAAATATTTCTTCTTGTTAGTTATTATAACATTAAACCAAAACATCATTTTGAGATCTATTCTAGGTGGTTTTATAACCTTATAGAAATTAATTATTACTTAAGTAGTTTTCTCATATATAAAATAATCATATTCATCATAGATAATAGAATTTTATTAATATTAATTATATTAATTATTAATCATGGATAATAAATATCATGTGTGCATAATACATTTTTTATAATGTATGAGGACACGGAAATATAACTGAATTAGATAAGGGAGCATTATACCTAAAAGTTGTAATTAGATAAAAGTATGTTGCATTATAAGAAGGAATATATTATTTCTTTTTATGAAATGGATTTGTTGTCAAATAGATAATTATAATTGTGTTTTATCCAGAAGAAAAACTAATTTATGATACTTTTTTACATATGAAAGGATTATTTATTATTATTAAGAAAAAAATTATTCTATATAGTTAAAAAAACTGTTTTATGTCATTAAGAGCATAGTTAATGGTTTGTAAAACTAACAAAATTTTTGATTATGCGCACAAATCTATTATCATGATTTTATAAAATGTGAAAATAGCTCTATATAATATTGGTATGTGAAAACGATAAATTTATATAGTTTATTATTACATTATTATCATACCATAATAATATAAATTATATTATTATAGTTTTAGTTTAACTAAAATAATAGTGATTCTATTTTTATGATTATTAAAGCTGAGAAAATATAATTAAAAAAAGTGACTGCCCCCCAAACCCTCATTAATCCACCACTTCTTCCCTTACCTATACTATTTAACACCTTATCACTATTATTCTCCCCATTTTCATCACCCTACATTCTATCTACCACCATATTGTCCCATTGTTTCCCCTCATATGGTTTTTATGAAATTTGATATTATTTGGCTCATTAATTAGGGTTTTTCTATTCTAATTCAAATGGTTTCATTGCTCTTAATATATTTTTATTCAATTAAAAAAAATTATATACTAGATACTTATATATAGATATACATATATGCAATTTAATTATAAATTTAAAATGTTCATATATATATATATATTAAAAATTTAATAAATTATTTATATTTGAAAAATATAGTATTATTAATTATATATAATTTTATTTACTAATAATTTATATATTCTTTTACAATTTTATAAATTTATAGAGGTTTTATAAATTATAAATTTATTTACTTTCATAAATTTATAATTAGTAATATAAATTTTTACTAATACTAATAATATTTTTTATAAAATTATACATATTAATCATTATAAATTTATAATATTTATAAATATACTTTTATAATTTAACATATACCTTTTAACAATTTATATACATTTATAAATTATAATTTATATACTATTATAACATTATAAATCACATAAAATTTAATAGTTTTATACTTTTATAAATTTATATAATTTTATAAATTACACTTTTATATAGACATTTATGGATTATAGTTTTATATTTTTATAAAAATTAATAATTATTTTTATACTTCTATCAATATTTCTTATTCTTTCATTATATCCTACTTTTAAAAATTTCTAAATACTTTTGTACATTGATAAATTATATAATTATACATTTATAAATTTATATACTTATAAATTATGTAATATTTTAGTTTTGGAAAGTAAAGTACATAGAACCCTCACTTATGGCGGAGGAAAATCTTAGGCCACATAGATTTAGCCATGTTAAAGGAAAAAATAAAAATGCATGAAGAACCAACCAAATACCTAGAAAAAGAACAGGAACACATATGATCTATACTAAAATAAGATCAAGAAACATTGACCGAGAAATGTTGGATCTTCCCCTCAAAATATAGTTGATTATTTTTAGTATCTGAATACAATTAAAAAAACATCTTCAACATTCAATTTCATGATAGTTGAGATAAGACTCTCAAAATGTTTTTATATTTTCTCATAGCCCCAAGACTTAGTCCTAAATAATCTATTTAATAAAAATAAAATTTCTAATATAGAACCTTAACTTATATAATCAACACTTGTGATTATTTTAGTAATTTAATACAAATATTTTTTAATGATAATATAATTTATTCTTGTATCCCATTCCATGAAAAGAGATAGAAGTTTGAACCACCATTTCCAATTCTAGTAGCACAATAAAGTCCAACTGAGAGAAGGTACCCTTAGAAATTTTTGGAACATTGAAATAACCTATGTTATTATATTTTAAATATTCCATGATTGAATATAATTCTTTACTGGTAGATATATTTATCATTATACACTACAAACATAAGTAATGTTTTTGGACCTAGATTTATTTGATTGAAAAAAGGTAAATCCATCAGAATAACAAATATAATTTTTCCCTTTGTGGTTACTTGAATAATAAAAAAAATCAATAAATATTTAGTGGGATATAAAGGTTCATATAAATATGATTTTACCTTCCCCACATCCTCTAATTTTCTCTATTACCCTCAATATCTAAAATAAAAAACTATTTTGAGGAACTACATTATGAAAAACATAAAAGTAGAATAAAAATTTCATGTATGAGTTTCATCTTGAGAGTAAACTCTAAGAGAAGAATAAAATTTATTTCTAATAAAAATTTTGACCAATAAAATTTTGACATCGGTTTCTTCTGGTATGACCATTTAGTCCAAAAAATTTATAAAAGAGACTATAAATAGTCTACCATTAGATTAAAATTTTTAAATATCATTTTGAATGTGGATAGTCTCAGAAGAATATTCCCCATCAAATATCCCCTACTCCACCTCTTCTATCTAATTAAAAATATTAATATTTTCCTCTCATTTAATTTTATATATTTGTTTTACCCTTGGATTAGAGGATAATCCTTGTCAATAAAATTCATTGATGCTAGAGGATCTTCAACAAAATCTTGTGGTAAAAAATATTTCAATATCAGAGTTCAACCCAACGAAGTGACCCATAAACCTATGAAACTTTGGAAATAAGACCATTATTATTCATATAATTTCTTTGGTAACCATATAGAACCCTCATCCAGAATAGTCTTCATCTTCTCTAGATCCTTCATCCGAGTAGAGGGATGGACATCCACTAAAAATACTCCCCAAACTAATCTTTAAGATTGAAATCTCTAATAATTTCATTAATATTCCATGTAATATATGGTTTAAAAACATTATAGGATATATCACAAGGAAATTTTCATTTATTATATAAAATTAGAAGATCCTAATACTATACTTCTTGAAAAAACTCCCATGCCCATTTTGATCCAAATGAAAATTGGAAGATATATTCTAATCTTAATTATGATGAAAACTATGGCCATGAAAGTATTACATATAATTAAAATTTCAATAATAAATTTAATTAGTCAAAACAAAGTACTATTAATTACCAATAGAGCTTATAATCGAAAGATACAAAGAGATAAACCATCTAATCTAACTGAGATTTGTATCAGAGTTAATTCACTCCCATGAAATGTGAATGGAGACCACTTGTAAAAATCTATTTTGAAACCAATAATTTTCTAGATTTTATACCTATAACATATATAAAGTTACTCACTCTTTTTAAATATAAGAATAACTATATCTTCATCAAGTAAAATAAAGAAAAAATAGGAGAACATATTATAATATTTAGAATTAATGAAATTTTTAGTGTTCCTACATAAAAGACTCTAACCAATTCCCATCACAAATAATTGTCTAGGACTTAAATTTGTTCATTGTATACTCTTTATTAGGAGTTGAATGAGTTTTAAAACTATACTGATTTTTTTTGGATTTCTCTTTAAATAATGATTCATAGGGAGAGATTATTCAATGATTATATTATAATTGTGTTGGAAAATCATGGTTAACTCATTAAAAATTAGATTATAATATCACTGGATTATGAATAAAAAAAACCATATGATATGGAACTATAATAGAGGCATAATTCAATAGGAATTAAATTTAGAAAGACTAAATTAGAATGGTTAGGAAGATATGATATTTGATTGATTCCATTAATTTTATTAAAAAGAGTTGTAATGTCTTGGACCGTCCCAGTTGACCAGTGACCCAACTAGATCACCACAAAACCTCAACCGTATCTCTCCATATATCATAGGTTACAAAATAGTGACAGGGGATTATGTTTCACTAGTGGGGAGAATATATCCTCGAGTATATATTTCCATAAAACTTAATATAAATTATATCAACTATTAATAATACTAATATAATAAAATGGTTTCATAGCTAAAGGCTAACTATGGAGAAAAATAAAAAATATATGATATCAAAAATATGTTATTAAATAATATCAAGAATACATACAAAAAAACTAGAGTCTCCCTTGGGTTTTATATATAAAAAGTAAAACAAAAGGTAAACTAAATAAAGGATACAACCATGAAACTGGGTTTTGAGTCCTTTCCTGGTCTTATATCTTAAATTTTCTATATATTTATTAACTAATCAACCCATATATGGTTCCATAACTATATTTATTCCCAAAAACATTAATATTTTTTAAGTACCAAGATTCTCATGCATTGTAACTCCCAAATAATTTTCATGTTGTTATTTTTTACAGATTTTTGAATTTTAATTTGTGTGAGTGGTTCGGATTAAGAACCATAACTCAGATAAATATTATTATAATTTTTAAATATATAAGAATTTTTTTAGATTCATTTTTATTCTTGAAGAATATATTGGGTGGTCATGTGGATTTCGGAGAAGGGTGGGGGTAACTAGGGGCTAATGTTTAGAAACTTTTAGCCATTCACATCATAAAGCATCGTTTACATCATGAATGGAATTAGATTTGTAATGCCCTGACCATAGTTACCCAGAGTCAGTGCATTATTACATAACATTGTCATGATTACAAGTAATCAAGTCTTGAAAGACCGATCAGTTTATTGGTCTTGGAAAATATATTACATACATGAATGTTACATTACACCTTAGAAAATAAAACACAACCTAAATAATCCTTTGAGAATGACATTACCCTTGATTAACGTTGCTTATCAATCATAATGCAATTCTTGTAATCCTTGGAAAATAAAACATAATAAATGGGTGAGCTCAAATGCTCAGTAAGGGTATGAAATACAGTGGAAGGTAACATAAACATTAGGCATGGTGAATAATTTAAAACACATGACTTTACAAATAATAAACATGAAAAATTTATGGTAGGAATATGAGGTGAGTAAATAATTCCATAATAAAACATAGTCATGGGTATTCTACAAGTCGAATAACCATATGAACCATCAATAATATTTTCATAATGAGGGAATGTATAATGCCAGAAATTATGATACCTCTTGTCAAGGCCTCGAAAAAGATGTCTAAAAATGATTTTGGCCTTGGAAAAAACCATATATTAAATTGGGAAAGGCCTCAACCAATTCAATTTCTAATTGTCTCATGAGACCTATCGGTGCATCGAGGAGCTATATCGGGCTCCACCCGCCACTTACTAAGTCCAATACATTCATCATATGAAAAGGTTGAAACATAACATAAACATTCATATTAAAACTAGAATATGAAATGTAAATACTTTAACCCTAAACCATGAATGGTATAAAAATAACACATCCAAAGTAAAATATATTAAAAAACCTTCAATACAATATGGAAGATTTTTATCATAATAAATAAACCTTGATCAAGAATAATATCTCGTAAAGGATGATGATAAAGATAAAAATGATCAGTAAAAATATTTGAGAGAAATATCCATTTTTCATGATATCACTTAAAGGTCACATAATTTATGAAGGAAATATTTTTAATGATAGTTTTGAATCAATGTTTCCCATACCACTTTGAAACTTTTCAATGGAATTTAAATTTTAAAACATTTATGTCCATATAAATAAATCCTTAAAACCATTTTGAAAATAAGGACATTAACGAGAAAGGTTTAAAAGAATAAATATTTAAAACATTTAAAATGATGTTTTAGTAAAAAAAAGTCTCTTAAAAAGAATACCTCTGAAAAATATTTTTTGTAACATGGACATGGATAATAAATATGTCCCAGTAGATACGTAAAAACAACCTTGGAAAATAAAGAGATTGTAAAATTAACCCTTACCTTCCACTTTCTTTTGGTCGAGGGTACGTTTAAACTCCTGTATAATGACCATAGTATGTTATTAAATTATAACATAACAATATTTATATTTATTATGTCATTCATGATTCATTTATGACTTTATATTACCCATTTAATAATTATTTATATGTTAAATTAACATTTTGGGTAATAATCGCTTTCTTTATCATACGTGTTTTAAATTGTTATTCTTGATCATATCATTTAGATCATGATTTAAATAATTCTAGAATATAATAATCGATTTATATATCATATATATTTAGAATATAAATATTTATAATATATGGATATATGAAATGGAATGCACCGTTTATGGAGACGGTAGGCCGTACGTACGCGTAAACATTGTTTTCGTTTTCATATCGTATTTAACGGAAGTAAGTGAATCAGATATATGTAAGTACATACATACATACATACACACAAATATATATATCCAGTTTCATTATTATGCCATATATTACATACTTATTAATAATTTATATTTTTATAATCATTGTTGAATAGTGAACATGGGAATGAATCTCATCGCATTGTGGAGACGGTAATCCGTACGTACGTAGGAGCGAAAATATCATTATATTGATGGTAAAAGCGTATGTAATTCGATTTTATATCATATATAAATAATAATTAACATTTTATATTTATTATTTACATCAGTTATACTCATTATTATATCTATCCATATAATGAAGTGTTTGAATAACACACTACACCACGACGTGGAGACGATAAGCCATACTTACGCACGTATGGTGACTTTGTCATTTAGAGGATGGATAAAATAACGAATATGGTTGTACCATATTTATAATAAAATCACAGTATGTAGGAGGTACTGGAGTTATTATTTTTGTATGGAAATAATAAAGAAATAGGATGTTAAAGATGAAAATAACTTGAAAGAGGGTGGTGATATTATTAACTCTTCTTCGGGTGTTTCCTTTTGAGTTGATCAAAAGGGCTTCATAGGTTGAATTTATGATCAAAGTAAAGACTATAGATTGATTTAAGGAAAGTTGGAAGGTTATTTGGGTAGGGGTTGGCTGAGAAAAATGGATTTGCAGGTGTGATTCTGATAAAAGGGGAAGTTCCCTTTTATAAGAGAGTTAAGGGTCGCTATAGGAAAAACTTGAAATATTATTTTATAATAAAATAATTTTCGGTTTATAATGGCTCAAAAACAATTTATTTAGAGGATAAGGTGGTTATGGGTAGAAATAATCTCAACATAATGTAATCACTACATCATCATTGTGTCATAAATAAATTAAATTATTTAATGTATAAAAATTATAAATAAAATAAAATAATGTAGGAAATATTTTTATATTTTTAATGAATATTTATAGTCTAATTTATATTGTGTGTAACCCTATAAAAAAATGGTTAATTATTAAACATTGAATTTGACGCTTTTAACTCATCTTTAAATAAAATAATAATAAATGTCCTAATCTAATCCAAGTGGACCAAGGAGGATAATATTTTATTTCTAAGGTTGTTTTTAGTTGAATTAAACTTATCCAATAGAATTAGAGCACATTTTAGGGTAATTATAATATCATTTTTACCCTTAATTACCCTATTTACTTTTAACTGCGGTAAAAAAGTCAAAACTTACTATTCACAAAAAATTATTTTCTTTTTATTGAACCAAATTTTACTTAATGATGTCAAATTTACCTCTCGAATTTTTGAAATTCAACACGCAAAAGCTATAAAATTATTTTATATGCAAATTTGCAAATGCTCTTAGAAGGTGGGTAAAAATGTTAAAAAGTTCAACAAAATTTTATACATCTAATTTTATTATAAAATGACTCCAATGAATTACATTGAACTTATATAGGTATTATATATCTATTTTGACTTAAAATAAATTTAAATAAAAAAGATAACTATTTAAATAAAAATTCAGGTTTAAATAACGTAGTGTTTTTCACTATTCATCAAAAATTGAATGTTTTTAGAAAAATACCAAAATATACCTTAAGACAATTTTGATATTACAAATTAAAAAATAAATTATATTTTACCAAATGAAAAAAATATATGTTGCATTTATTAATTTAAAATTAATTCCCGTTGTCAAAACCAGAAAGTGGGTTTTTAAAAAGTAAAAACTATCAAAAGATTGACATGTGTTTATGTCAAATTTAAATGTGAAATTAATTATAATGACCAAAATTGTATTAAATTATAAAACTATAATCTAATTATACTTCCAAACCATTAAAATTATCAATTTAACACTATAAATTATTTCGATTAAAAAAGTTGTTTCCAAATAAAATTTAGCATTTTAACTATTCATCAAAATATGAAAGTTATCAAAAAAGTACCAAAAATTTATCCAAAGTAAATTTTTATGTCCATATTCTAAAGAAGAATTAAATTTCATTAAATTGAATATATAAAAGTGTCAAATATAGGTTTTAAAAAAGGTTCTCCATTAAATGGCGGTAAAATTGCATTTTTTGAAAAATACTTCTCTTATCTGAAAAAATGGTTTTGTTCTTATATTATGTATAATAAACACATAATATTGATGTTAAAATTATATTGAATATATATGATTCCAAATGAAGTTAATACTATTAATAACCACTTTTTGAACTGCTTTTTTGGTAAGTTGTGTTGTGGTCAACTCAATGTTATATGTAGCACAAGCTATTAAATTAATTTAATGAGATAACATATTGTGAAATCTTGGGGTGTTATATTCTACCCTAATTCAATAAATTTCCTCCACACAATTTGAAATTTTTCTTTTAAAATAAATGGTTAAAAATAGAAAAATACCATTGTGGAAAACCCACATTGGAAATTGGGTTTATAAAATTTAGTCTTAATATGAGAGAGAGGGAAATGAAAAAGTCACCACCAAATTATGATATCGATTAGGAGAAAATTAGTGGCAACTAGAGAAACATAATTGGAGGAAAAATGTAAATATTTATAGGGAGTGATTGAGGTCATCAATCATAAACAAGGTCAAATTGAGGGCCTCAAAGCCATCAATCTAAGATGATGTAAAATATCATCGGTTCAACAAAACATATGGTATTAGGGTGACAAATTTTTGGGTTTAAGATCCCTTCCCTAAAGTCTAAGAATTAATTTATTTATAGAATAAGAGGATATATATATATACATATATATATACATGAAATGTATAGTTTCATCCTTCAACTAATTCCTACAACAAACTCATCTTTCACTCCAAAAGATAATAGAATTCAAAAATATTCTATTTATCCTAATCATATAGGGTTACAAAAAAATGAATTTATAATTTATATGTCAGACCATTTAAAAAAAACACATTATACAAATCAGGATATCACATATTCTAGTGGTAGGTGATGCACCCTTGTCGCTCTTCGGTTGTGGGTTCAAGTCTGGCAACCTTGCCGGACGCGACGGGTTATCGCCCGACCTCCGGGTTGTCATTTTTATGTAAAACCAAAAATAATCTCAAGAAATGATTTAACATTAATAATATTATCCAATTTCAAGCTTAATAGATTCCAACCTTTAGACTTATCCAAAAGACTTCTTTATAAATTCACAGTCCAAAATTTACAAGGAAGGTAAACACAATGAAGATCCTTTTTTCCAAGTAATAACATGTGAATACCTTCATCGTGTATTATTTTAAAACACAGCAACACCCTGAATTACCAGAAAAACTTATTTATTAAATTTATCTTCCCTTATTTCTTATAGAATATTGGATATACTCATTCTATCCAAAAATGTTGTAAACTCCAACAATGATAGAATATACAAATCATTAACCAGTTTCAAGGTAGTCAAGAATATCCAATATAATTTATCCAAATCAATCATTTATTATTCAAAAATCACTACATTAGTATCAGAACCATATTATGGTTTATCTTTCTCTCAACCATATATTTTCCAAAAAAATAACCTACTATTGAGTCAGTTTTTTTGGTTTCACACAATCTCATGTCCTAAATGAAATAGTACTGCAGTAAAATACATATATACTATATAATTCTTATAACATGTACATCATTAATAAAATACTCAAATGACACAATACTTTAATAAAAAGATAAGAACTCTAATTAATCCTCTTCATCTTCTGTAGTATCATAACTTGATTATTATTCAATATCAGCATTTGGGGTATACTCTGATGATTTTTACATTGATTCACGTATGTCCCAGCTCCTTGCAGATGAAGAATTGGACATTTGAAACATTTTTCTTACCCTTAAATTCACGTACTTAGTGTCATTTTTCTCCATACTTATAAACAACTCTCATTCCCTTCAAGAATTTACCATGGTGATTCTTTCCACAGTTATCACATATGGGAAAATCCTTCTTTCCCATCTTCCTTTTATCTATATTTCTCTCTTCCATCTTTTTCTTCTCTTGCATCCCTTCTAAGCCATATGACTCATAGAATTCTTCACGAATCTTATTAACACATGATACTATTTCTTCATATGATGAGAATACGGGGGAGACTATTTCTCTTCTAAATGTTGGCTTAATACCATGAATGATATGATCCTTCTTAATATTTAGATCATGATTATTATTGGAGTTCCCATTCCTTCTACTAGGAACCAATTCTAAATAATGGCATACACTAGGTTAGTTTATTAATCATAATGCATAATTACAAACTTGTAAAATACCTAACTTAAATTGAAAAGATTATAAATATAGTCTATAATAATAAAATGTTTTCTTTGAGGGAGTATTTACTCCTACATACTTTATAATGGATTGTAATGAAAATGTGAATTATCCTAAGCATATCCCATGGGAGTGTTGTAACCAAGAGTGCAGCAAGGACCGTTGTCATGTATCAGGATACCTCAGGACAAGCCCGAAACTCCTTGTCAGAGTTTTCTCTCTTTAGTACATCTATGCCAGAGCCGCCTCTGCCTGCTCGTATCCAGAAAGGGATGTATTTCTCAAAAAATACACAAAATCTCTACATTACCAAAATTCGAGGAAGTTCTTCTATACTAATCCTCAAAGTTTATCTTAGGGTAATGCTGTCTAATCAGAGTTTATCTAAATCTACTTCTAAGTTTGTTTCTAAACTTCCTCTGATACCAACTATAACGCCCTGACCCCAGTTACCTAAGGTCGGTGCATTATTACATAAAATTGGCATGATTACATGGAATCAAGTCCCAAAGGACCGGTCAGTTTAGCAGTCTTGGAAAATAGATTGCATACTTGAATGTTACATTACACCTTAGAAAATAAAACACAACATAAATTATCCTTTGAGAACGCCATTAATCCCCTAGCATAACCCTGCTTATCAATCATAATACAATTCCTAGAATCTTGGTAAAATAAAACATAAGAAAGGGTTGATCTCAAATACTTAGTAAGGGTAAGCAATACAGTAGAAGGTAAAATAAACATTAGGAATGTAGAATAATTTAAAACACATTCCTTTACAAATAATAAACATGAACACTTAATGCCAGGAACATGAGATGAGTAAATAATTCCATAATAAAACATAGTCATGGGTATTATACTAATCGAATGACCACATGAACTATCAATAATATTTTCATAATGAGGGAATGTATAATGTCAGACATTCTGAAACATCTTGTCAAGGCCTCGGCCAAGACATCTAAAAATGATTTAGGCCTCATCCAAAACCATATATCAAATTGGGAAAGGCCTCAGCCAATTCCATGTCTAATTTTTTCATGAGACCTATCGATGCACCGAGGAGATATAGTAGGTTCCACCTGTCACTTACTAAGTCCAATACATTCTTCATATAAAAAAGTTGAAACATAACATAAATATTCATATTCAAAAGAGCATACAAAATGTCAATAATTTAACCCTAAACCATGAATGGTATAAAAATAACACATCCATAGTCAAATATATCACAAAAAATTCAATACAATATGGACGATTTGTATCATAATAAACCAACCTTGATCAAGAATAATATCATGTAAATGAAGTCGACATAGTTGAAAATGATCAGTAAAAATCTTTGAGAGGAATATCCATTTTTCATGAAATCATTTAAAAGTCACATAATTTATAAATGAAATATTTTAAAAGATAGTTTTGAATCAAAGTGTCACATACTACTTTGAAACTTTTTAAAGTAATTAACATTTTAAAACATTCATGTCTATATAAATAAATCCTTAAAACCATTTTGAAAACATGGAAATTAATGAGAAATGTTTAAAAGAATAAATCTTTAGAACATTTAAAATTATGTTTTAGTAAAAAAAATTACATTAAAAATAATCCGTTTGAAAAATCTTTTATAAAACATGGACATGGATAATAAATATATCCTAGTAGATACTTACGTAAAAACAACACCGGATAATAAAAAGATCGTGAAATTAACCCTTACCTTGAACTTTCCTTTGGTAGAGGGTACATTTAACCTCCTATATAATGACCATAGTAGGTTATTAAATTATAACAAAACCATATTCTAATTTATTAGATCATATATGATTTATTTATGACTTTATACTACCTATTTAATAATTATTTCCATGTTAAATTAACATTTTGGGTAATAATTGCTTTCTTTATTGTATATATTTTAACTTGTTATTATTGATCGTATAATTTAGATAATGATTTAAATACTTCCAGAATATCAAACTTGATTTATATATCATATATATTTAGAATATAATCATTTATAATATATAGATATATGAAATGTAAGGCACTGTTTATGAAGACGGTAGGTCGTACGTACGCATAAATGTTGTTTCTGTTTTCATATCGTATTGAACGGAAGTAAGTTAATAAGATATAAGTATGCACACACACACACACAGATATATATATATATATCTAGTAGAATTATTATGTCATATATTACATACTTATTAATAATATATAATTTTATAATCATCGTTGAATGGTGAACATGGGAATGAATCTCATCGCATCGTGGAGATGGTAATCCGTACGTACTCACAAGTGACAATATCATTATATTGATGGTGAAATTGTATGTAATTGGATGTTATATTATATATACAGAATCATTAACATTTTATATTTATTATTTAAATTAGTTATGATCATTATTATACCCATCCATATAATGAAGTGTTTGAATAACAAAATACACCACCACGTGGAGACGGTAATCTGTACATACACATGTATGGTGACTTTGTAATTTAGAGGATGGATAGAATAACCAATATGATGGTAACATATTTATAATAACTTCATAGTATGTAGGAGGTACTAGAGTAATTATTTTGGTATGGAAAAAACAAAGAAATATGAATTTGAAGATGAAAAGAACTTGAACGAGGGTGGTGAAATTATTACCTCTTCTTTAGGCGTTTCCTTTTGAGTTGATAAAAATGGATCCTTAGGTTGGTTTTATGATCAAAGTAAGGAACCTAGGTTAATTTTAGGGAATTTGGGAGGATATTTTGGTAGGGGTTGGCCGAGAAAAATTCTTTTGGAGGTTTGATTCTAAGAGAAGGGGAATTTCCCTTTTATAAGAGAGGTGAGGGTCGCTTTAGGAAAAGCTTGAAATATTCTTTTATAATAACATAATTTTTGTTTTATAATGTCTCCAAAATGATTTATTTAGAGGAAAAGGTGGTTATGGGTCAAAATAATCCCAACCAATAGGTTTTAGATAAGTTTAGGTTACCATTGTAACCTTATCTTTTAGATTTAACTCTTAGTTAAATAGTTTAACTTTTACCGTGTCTTCTTGTATTCTTACACTATACGGTTAATAAACTTACTCTAAACTTCCAAAAGAACCTCAAGTGGTTCATTAATGATATATATAATATTATTTAAGCTTTTTGGATGAACCTTATATTTTTAGAATTGTTATATCAACCAATAGTATAGTATTTGTTTTAAAAACTAATTTATGTCAATTTTGACACTAATTGGTATTTTGTTTTTTTGAAAGTCATAACAACCTTATCACATAAAAAATACCTAATAAACCCTAAGATGTCATATTAACCTTTAGAATTAGTGGAATTCATCAGAAGTCTCAATTTACATTTATTTGTATATTTATAATATTAATTAGTTTAATATTACATTAATAAGGTAATTACTGCATCATCATTGTGTCATAAATAAATTAAATTATTTAATGTCTAAAAATTATAATTAAAATACCATTATGTTGGAAATATATTCATAATTTTAAATAATATTTATAGTTTAATTTATATTTCGTGTAACCCTATATAAAAGTTGTTTATTTTATGAACTATGAATTTGACACTTTTAACTCCTCTTTGAATAAAATAATAATAAATGTCCAAATCTAATCCAAGCAGACCAAAGAGGATCATATTTTATTTCTATGGTTTTATGTAGTCGAATTAAATTTATCCAATAGAATTAGGACATGTGTTAGGGTAATTATAATATCATTTTTACCCTTAATTACTTTATTTACTTTTAACCGCAGTAAAAATAAGTCAAAAGTTACTATTCACCAAAAATTATTTTCATCTTATTGAACCACATTTTACTTACTAATGTAAACTGTGTCTCTCAGATTTTTGAAATTCAACTCACAGAAGCAGTAAAATTATGTTTTATGCAAATTTGCAAATGCACCTAGAAGGTGGGTAAAAAACATTAAAAAGGTCAATAAAATTTTATACATCTAATTTTATTATAAAATGATGCCAATGAATTAAATTAAACTTATATAGGTATTATATATCTCTTTTTATTTAAAATAAATTTAAATAAAATAAATAATTATATAAATAAAAAGCCGGTTTTAAATAATAACACAATATTTTTAACTATTCATCAAAAATTGAATGTTTTTAGAAAAATACAAAAAATTTACCCTAAGAAAATTTTGATATTATAAATTCAATAATGATGTATATTTTACCAAATTAAAAACATAGAAGTTGAATTTATTAATTTAAAATTAATTCCCATTGTCAAAACCAAAAACTAGGTTTTTAAAAAGTAAAAAACAGTCAAAAGATTAACATGTTTTTTTATCAAATTTAAATGTGAAATTACTTATAATGACCTAAATTATATTAAGTGATAAAAATATAATCAAATTATACTTCCAAACCATTAAAATTTATAATTTAACACAATAAATTATTTCGATTAAAAAAATTGTTTTCTATTAAAATTTAGTATTTTTAACTATTCGCCAAAATATGAAAGTTATAAAAAAAGTACTAAAAATTTATCCAAACTAAATTTTTATGTCCCGATTCTAAAGAATAATTAAATTTAATTAAATTGAATATATAAAAGTGTTGAATATTGGTTTTAAAAATGGTTCTCCATTAAAAGGCGGTAAAATTGCATTTTTTTAAAAATACTTCTTTTATCTGAAAAAATGAATTTGTTCTTATATAATGTATAGGAAACACATAGTATGGATTTTAAAATTATATAGAGTATATATGATTCGAAATCCAGTTAATAATATTCATAACTACTTTTTGAAAGACTATTTTGGTAAGTTGTGGTGCGCTCGAACTCAGTGTTGCATGTAGCATAAGCTATTAAATTAATTTAATGAGATAATGTACTATAAATCTTGGGGTGTTAAAAGATTAGCTAAGAAAACTAATGACCCAAAAATTTCACACCATTAAATTGGGTTTAACGGTGTAAATGTGTTAGGAAAAGGGTATTGGCAACATGAACCACCTATTTCATATCATGAATGGTGCCTATGCGTATTTTTTTAACAGGGTAATGATAATTCAATTATGGTATATCCCTTGAATATTTAGAGTATTTGAGTGATATAGGTGGGACATTTTATCTGAATCATATCCCATTTTCATCCCCCCTTTGACCCCCCTTGAGAGAGGGAAAATTTGGTAGTGATCTAATGAAGACTTTTGGTAAGTTCATCCATTCTGGACTCTATTTGTATTACCCTTTAAACATACTAATTTTGGTATGATTTTTGTTAGGTTTTATTATTTATTTCTATTAGATCATAGTGGAATTCATCCAAGATTAGGGGTATTTTATTTTAAGTGGATATATAAGGTTTCATAGAGATAAATTCACATAGTCTTTTTAGTTTCTGTCTAGGTAAGTTGATACTCTATTTTTTAAGAGTTTTTGAGGAAATTATACAAAATTGATTATTGGATGAGTGTCAGTGGATATGGTTTTTGGTTGGGGTGGTGTCAAGGGTGTTCCATGGACCTTCTGTGGGTGTTGGTTGAGGTTTCAGTGTGGAAGTTATTCTTAGTGAGTTTTCCATCAATTTTTCGTCTTTGGTTTAATTTTGAAAATTATTTTAAATATTTATAAATAATTATTTATGATGTTTTTTGTAAGGTAGGATTTTTCAATTTGATGCAATCCGGACAAGGCATGAATGAGCTTGGCTGAGACATGACAGAGTTTAGAGGGGGTTAAATCTATGTTAATATTTTTTGGTCCACTTAATATAATATCATATTCATGTTTACACATGATTTCCATCTATACGCATGTAACATGGGTTTATAGAGAATGTTTAGGGACCAAGAGGTCCTTGGGAAATAGATAAAAGATGGAGTTCATCCTCCTATGCAAGTGAAAATTACTCTTTTTCACTTTGGGTGATTTAGATCACTTAATGACTATGTATCCCATGAGAAATAGTGTAAAATGAGTTAAAGAGAGACCATTGGTAGATATTTGGGTGCGATTAGTAATGTGTCTAGAGTAGGTTGGTTTCCATAGGGCTATTTAGGATTTAATTATAAGAATAGTTCTAGTGGAATGGGTGAGATGATAATTCTTCTCATGCCTATTGAGTGAAACCCTCCAAATGGTTGTTTGAGTTTTATTGAGATTATTGATAAGGACAAGCCCTTGGGGACTAGATGGGGTGTGAAATATAAGGTTTTTTCTGAGTGGATAGTTGTTAAATCTCCCATAAAAATTGGGAGCTGGGACCTAGGTGCTAGTCATGGGAACTATTTGCATCCTGGAATTGGGATGCCAAGGGGCTTAGGGTGAGATGGTTTAGGATGGTCCATGGGTAGCATGACTATGAGGGATGAGGTGTTATGATGGGTTTTGGATCGGGCCTTGAGTTTTGTGTCAGAGGGAGACTAAAAGATGTGTTTTCACCACTGGGTGATAGGATTGAGATAATATAAATGAGTAGATACCCTATAGGGTTTGAAGGACCTTATGGATTCCCTAATAGTACAGACATGAGTTTATCAATATGGAGGGAAAGGTATAAAATGACTAGATCCATGGGATCACATGTTGAGATGTGTGATAGGCTGTGGGGTCTTCTTGTGATGGACACATTTATGCGAGGCGACATACTCTAGTAGGGTAGAGGATCATATGGCCTAGCCTTCCCTTAAGTGATAAGGATTTAATTTTTGTGATTGAACTTTCATAGAGTAGGATTGGGTTAAATAAGTATCACATAGTAGGATTGGAACATGATCTAAATAGTCATTTCCTTAGTTTGCTTAGGTTAAGGACCACATTTGGAGATGGATCATGGAATGATGATGGAATTGTATGAGTGACCTTGTAGTGAGTAGGGTTTGGTTGTGGATGTGGACTACCCATGACAGGATGGGTTATGGGATGATGTGAGTCAAAATTGATGAACTCTACCTTAAGTGATATGATAGCGGTTCATGAAGTTTACATGTGACTATACCCTGCCCCTTTTGGGATAGGTAAACGTTTTGGATGACACCCTACCCTGATTCTTCAGGTATGGGATGGGTATTGGTACGATGAAACGAGTAAAGGTGATGAAGGGATTTTGACATGGCACAAAAGTTGATATGCTCAAGTATCATGATGTCCTAGTTAGAACATGATGAACCGGTGCACAAAGAGTCTTGGTGCCTTGGTTAGCCAAAAATGTCCCCAAACTGGCATGAAATGTTTATTTTTCTTGATTTCATACATGTATATGATGAAGTATACATAGTGTAACGCTCCCATCCTTGAAGACACTAAATTAGTTCCCCAAGTCAGGTCACCACATGACCTCAAATACACCTCCCCATATGCCAAAGGTTTTTGACTAGTAGCGAGGATCTAATATAAGGCATAGGGAGACTATAAACTATTTATCAGAGTGAACCACTATATATAAATCATGAAATAAAGGAAAAAATTGACAACAAACAAGTATTTGAAACCATTTCCTAAAACTGGGTACAAGACCACAACCAAACATTAAATATTTCATTTCATGTCATACAATGCGAAGTGCAATAGAAAAACAAAATAAAAACGAATTGAATAATCCCCAAAATGGGTCCTGACACCAAGTATAGATCCATCATCCAGCACATCCGATGCCCAAGTCAACCATCTATCATTAGACATTTCCCCTTGTCATTACCTACAACAATGAAGTATTCTCAGGTACCAAATCACGGCACGAGATGGGTATGAGTACAACTGAATCGGTCACCACCAATAGTGTCTCAAAAATATCTAGTTTAAACAGATATTTTATAAAAAATACATAATGAACAACAATATACAGATGAGATAAATAGGGTTCCATTGTTAACAAGATTCAATTTAGGCACTTTCATTGTTTGTTCCATGTGTTTGGAATTTTCATCAATTACACTATAAACTATGTCGGTCACACAAACTATGCATAAGGGGAAAGGATAAGTTCCATATATCACTATAGAAAAAAATTTCACAAACCATACACAACACTTATCTCATAACCTTAGTCTAGGTAGTCTCATCAAATAAAAATGTTAGGGGCATAGAGCCTTAGTCTGAGTACCTAACCTATAAATTAAAGGGGTGGAGTTTAGAGCCTCATTAAAACCCAACCCATGGGCATAGAACCTCAAGTAAATACCCCACATACCACCAAGCCAGGTGCCTATTCTTTTTTTATAATAACTCATTTACCAAACACAAACCATACCCATTGAACCCATTTAACATTTTTTTCCATAACCCATTTAATACAAATACCATATTTATTCCTTAACCCATTAACATATTTACTATTTACATTCCTTTTCCCATTAACTCATTTCCTTTTTTATATCCTAACCCATTTCACACATTAACAGTTCTCGTGTATTAATTCATTTACACATGTCTACATAACCCATAAGTCATTTAACATTTTCACATTGTTTCAATTAACCAATTCACATTATACCACACACCCCCTTATAGAATTTTAAATACTTGACATAATTACTATTAGTTTTATTTCATAACCCAAGATAACATGTCAACATATTTATCATGGGATTTATCTCATAACAATTTAACACTAAACTTAACATATCAATTTCCATGTTCTAGAAGCAACACACCCCTTTGGTATCCCCTAACCCGATCTAGAAAACCACAAAGCATCCCATGATGTTCATGGCAGGTTCAATTAAACATTTAACCAATCAATTTATCATTTTACCAAGGAAAAACAAATAGAAAACACAACGACACAAATTCACAACCACATACACATAATTAAATCAATGAGACTATCTGATATAACTTATAGACTACCTACCTCAATTATGAAGATAAATGATTTCTTAACCTTAATATTTGATTCAAACTCAAACACCCTTTGAATCCCCAACCTAGAGTTCACTAAAAGGAGGGTTTTAGATATTTGGAAGAAGAATAATGATTCCAAAAACCCTAATCTAGAAAAAGGAAGGAATATGAGTGTTATACTCACCCGAAAATTCGATCTGCACCCAAAAGTGATCCAAACAACTTATAAACTAGGGATATCAATCCTTGGGGAGTTTAAGAGGGTTTGGTTTGTCACTAATACTATTAGAGGGAGACAAGGGAAGAAATTTGTGTAAGAACACATAAATACTAAGTGAAAAATGGTAAATTTTCCACTTTTAATTGGGTGCACAGTTTGGCCACACAGTTGGCCGAATAGTTTTCCAACTACGCACCACCCTCTATATAAGAGGGGTTCATTTCACATAGCTTCTTAGAAATCCTGTACTATTTGAAAAATCACATGGGAACTATGTGGGTTGGCTTTGTCCTATTCTTCATGGTTCCACCTCCCCCTTTTCCTAGTTTCACCAACTGTGCTCCTCCTCCCTAGTAAATGATGGTTAAGGTGTAAAATTACTAATACCTGTGATCCAACTATGAAATATGCACTGAATGACCCTCTTTTCCCTTATATCATGTCCTAAACCCTCATAACACCCCAAGCCTCCTCATAAACTCAGTAAACAATTAATTAACCAACTTAATAAAATTAAACAAAAATTTAAACAAGTATGTACCTCATTAGAAGTTTTGGATCTAATAATATCCACAACTTATAATTGATCATCCTCATCCCACACTCCCAACATAACTGAGTTTTATAATTAAAAATATCAGGCCATTGGGAATTCATATCCATATCCCTCTCCCAAGCATATTCCTAAAATTTACCATGATTCCATAACACTCAAAACAACAACACAATATTCCCAAACAAGACTATCTCACTATGATCCATGATATGAACAAGATCCTCCTCGAGTGACGCATCATCCTAATGATCAACATTCACATCATCAATCACATGAGATGGGTTTGGGTGATACTACTAAATTTTGACACATGAAAAACATCATGCATGAAACTATACTATTATGGAAGAGCCAATATGTATGCCATCAGTCCGATCCTCTCCAAAATCTAAAATAAACCCTATTACATGGGTACCAATGTACCCTTTTTTTAAATATGATGGTCTCCCAACCTTCATGAAACCCAACAGGAAACACAACCCCCACCATAAACTCAATAGGTTGATGAGGTCGATCTGCATATGACTTCTTCCTACTCTATATTGTATCCCTATGCATCAAAATTAACTAAACTTGTTCTGACGTCTCCTACATGATACTCAATCCCAAGAACTCTAATTCTCTAGACTCCATTCATCATAAAGGAGTTCTATATGGTCTATCATATATTTCTGCATATGGTTCCATCTCTCATCTGGTAACTATTTTTATAGTCAGATTCAACATGAACCATGATTTTCTCCCAGGACCCACCGAATTGAATGACACATAACCTCAGGATGTCCTCTATCACCTAAATGGTATGCTCTGACTGCTCATATGTCTGTAGGTGGAAGTCTGTACTCAAAAACACCTGGGTACCAAGTGCCTTATATAACCCTTTCCAAAAAAAAACTAAAAAAAGATCATGATTCAAAACTATATTTCACATCACTCCAAGAAAATAAACTATCCTCCAAACATATAATTCACCCAACTGGTCAATGGTGAAGGTCTCTAATATCAGTAATATATGTTCCACCTTGGTCAACTGATTCAGAACTACCCATATCATATCATTATTCCAAGGAATCCTTGGATGTCCTACCACAAAATATGTCTTAATTTCATCCCAAATATATTCTGGAATGGGAAATAACTATAAAACCCCCCTTTTCACTGATACTAAGACTTCACCTACTGAAAAGTGCGATATCATGCCATGAAACCTATAAACCCTTTCATCATCCCTATCCTCCAATACTTTCTATGAAGGCCACATTACATTTTTTCTAAAATAGGGTGCACTGCACACATTGAGGCATGAAAATAATGCATCAAATCATCATATATACATGTACACATGAAAACACTACAACATACATAAATGATATCATCATTATTAATAGTACAATCAAAAGGTGACTCCCCACCTTCCAAACATTACCTCAAGAAAAAACACTCTAGATCCTCATACTTCGTCTCTTTGATCTGTCTTAGGAGCATGGACTCAAATGCCATGTATGTAAGTGTTATCTTCTCTTCCCCATATTGAACATCTAGATGCATATAAATAAACAATTCCATCATTCTACACTCAAAAATATATTCTTGAACCATCTGAGTCTAAGTCTTCCGACTCAAATCATATACAACATTGTTTCCCTTTCCTAATGTCTAGTATAATTTAAAATCAAGGGACGTCATGTACTCAACCCATATTCTCTACCGAATAGTCAAATCACATAGGTTGAAGATCCACTTAAGTCTATTATGATCGGTATAACCCATAAACCTTTCCCACAACAAGTAATTCCCCCAACACTTTAAATAATAAACCACCATGGATAGAATAGTATCATACATAGGGTAATTACATTCATGATGCCTCAAATACCATGAATTGTACTATATAACCAAATTATCTTACATCAACATTACCCCAATACCAATATCAGACATATCAAAAAACAAGGTATACTCCTTAATAGGGTTGGGTAGGATCAGGATTATTATAGTTGTCAACCGCTTCATTAAATCCTAAAAGGCATTATCACATGCCCTGGAACATTTAAACATGATTCCCTTCTTGATTAAGCCCAAAAGTGGAACTACCATGTGGGAAAATCCTTTGATGAACCTCTAATAATAGTCTGCCAAACCCAAAAATATTCGGATATTAAAAAACATTCTTGGGATTCTCTCAAGATTAAGCTTCCTACACTTTCTATAGATCCACTAAAACTCCATCCTAAGATATTATGTGACCCAAGAAATGTACCCTATCAATCTAGAAATGAAATTTAGAGAGATTGATATATAGCCTATTCCCTCCAAGTGTACTCAGGATGATGTCAAGGTGTTTGGTATGATATTCATGTCTCTTTGAGTACACAAATAAGTCATCCATAAAGATAACTAAAAAATAATCTAGGTATTCATCAGGTCCCTAAATACTTCTAGTGAATCGGTCAATCTTAATGGAATTACAAAAAACTCATATAAACCACACTAGATCATGAAAGTAGTCTACAGTATATCATAAGGTCTCAACCTTTTCTAATGATACGCTAACCTCAATTCAATATTGGAGAACATGAATACACCCCTTAGTTGGTTGAAAAGATCATAGATTCATGGAAGAGGGTATCAGTTCTTAAATTTCATCCAACTCTATCTCTGATAATCAACACATAACTAAAACATCTCGTCATCCTTCCTAGAAAACAAAACTAGAGATCCCAAAGGTGATGCACTCAAATAAATAAACCCTTTATTCTCTAATTATCCCAACTAAGTTTTAAGTTATTGAAATTATACCATTTCTATTCTATAAGGAATGAAATAAACATGTTCTTCCCATTGAAAAACATCAATCTTGAAGTCAACATATCACTTAGGTGGTATCACAAATAAGTCCTCAGAAAACAAATCCTAAAACTAATACACCATAGGAGGAAAAAATATACTATACTCCCTCATCATCAAGGACAAGACAATCCACTTGGGTTTTGAGCTCACCCAACTTCTAAAAATATACCAATGGATGGCGTTCTTGGATATCCCATTCCAAATAATGAACATAAGTATCCCCCTCCAAGAAAGTGAACATTACCCAATGATGGTAAGATTCAATATGGAACTGATACAATACCATCTACTCCATCCCCAATATCAAATCAAAACATGAAATTTAGAGTTAACAATAGTCCCACATGGAGTGGTACCCACCAACCTCAATGGAGTAATCTTAACATTACCCTGTATTCTCTGATCGTACTCATAATAGTGTATCATTCAATACAAACCCACACATATGTACCACAACTAGACCCAACATAATGAAAAACTGAGTAGATATAAAATTGTTTTAAGAACTTATATCTAATAAATAATTAGAAATAGTAGAATCTACAAAAACTAGACCTAAAACTATTTATGGTTTGGCATTGCCACCTTCTGGTGAAGAATGAACTACATAGAGAAGACCTATCCTTCTGCCCTAGGATCTAGTCGGAGTTCCTAGTACCATACTACCATGTGGATAAGGATACCCTTATCCTAGATAACCATGTCCTCTGCAATAACTGGTAAAACTAGTAAATCTCAAAATTATTGCTTGAAATGGGTTAATTGACCCACTTCTTTCACTCTTAATCAACCTTGATCCTCCATAATCACTCATCTATTTAGGGTTCCTACTGAACCTCTACACATTTTCCATTCTTCCACATGCTTTTCACTCAAATAATGTTTGGGACACTAGCCTCTCTTGTCTTCCAACCTGCCACACTGATTGCATAAAACTAAATCTCTACCCTAATATCATAGTCTTGTTCTTTGACTACTCTCTCCACCACAATCCTGGAAGAAATTCTCAAAATGGAACTTCCTACTATTGGAAGTCACACCACCAGATTTCCCAACTGGAACCACATGTCCCTCGCAAAATTCCTCCCTTAAGTTCTATAATGAAATAAGGGCCTAGTTCACCACTTCATAAAAACTCTTTAAATGGAACATATCCACCTAATATTTGATCTCATGTCTATGTACATCATGAAAAAATATCATCGTAGATGAATCATACCTTGATAACACTGGAACAAAGTGTTGCAAGTTGGTGAAGAAACTAACATAATCCACCACTCACATAGTCCCATGGGACAAACTCATAAACTCTTCTACATTCTTGTTGGTCAGAGTGGATACTCAAGAGGGGGGTGAATTGAGTTCCAATTAAAATTTCTGTTAAAATATTGTCTATTTGAAATCCCCTAATTTATAAAACAAGTTAAACTGTAGTGAATTTATAGAGATTATAAATGTTCACTTAGCTTCTCAAAGATTGATTAGTTCTCAATTAATTTAACCACAAGATTAAACTAACTTTTGAAACTAACCTACTGATTCACAATAAGTATAAACACTTGCGAATTTAACTATCAAAGTAGTTTTAAAATAGTTTTATATTTCAAAGTAATATCATTGGAATATAAAAGATATATATAGTATACTTTAAACATAAACTAAATATGCACAGCAGATATAACAAGAGGTTCATTCTCAAGCTGAGACTTAGTCCTCTCAAATTTATATAAATCTGATCCACACCATGGATCGGGGTTAACAATAGTTTATAAAACTGTCCAGCCCACGCAGGGACCTGTACCACTGTTCTTCATGGGAAACAAAACAAAATACCAGGACACACAAGGACCTCTTCCACAGTTGATGTGGGTAAACATGAGTTAAGAGTTTTTGAGTGAGGATTTTCATATCCTCCAGTTCAGTGCAGGAGACAGTGTGTGTGTAAGATATACAAAGTACACCACACTGCTTGAAAGTAAATAAACAAATCACATAGAGAGAATAGATAAGAGTTTAGAATGTTCTATTGATTATCAATGCAGTTCTGGACTCATTGGACTCCGCAGTAATGCTTCTGAGTCCTCCTCTAGTTTTTCTATTGAAAAACAGAGTGTCGTAGTTCAGCCTGTGTTCTAAAGGAGTGAAAAAGATCTCTTGATTTGTCGTGTGTTCTTCAATGGTGTTGGATTGCACTCATGAGAGTTATTTGAAAGTCTTGTAATATATTTCTTGCTCGGGATTGTTATTCTTGTTCAGAACAGTGTTCTCAGGTTTATGTAAGTTCTTCTTGTTGTATCGTCACACTTTCACATGCTTCTCACGTGTACTGCATCTCAAACATTTTTATATTCTATGAGTTCTGGCAGTAGTAATGATTCCATTTTCATAGGTACAAGATATGGTTTCCTGACATGCCAAAAACTATCATTAAATAACATTAATTGTATTAAAAAAAATCAAATATGACCGTTAACATTATTTAAATAATATTGACAAAAATTTAAGAAACGTTGTCACAGTAATTATGTAAACGATGTCTTCTTCACGGTATAGTCTTCACGGTATGTGGTCACGATATGTGCTTCACGGTATGTCCTTCACAGTGTCTCCATGTCACGGTGTCTAGGTCACAGTGTGTCCTTCACGGTGTCTGGGTCACGGTGCTTGAGTCACGGTGTCTGGGTCACGGTGTCTGGGTCACGGTTTCTGGGTCATGTGTCTAGGTCACGGTGTCTGGGTCACAGTGTCTAGGTCATGGTGTCAAGGTCATGGTGAGTCCTTCACGATGTCTCTATACTTAGACAAATATCTGTATTTGGACTTAGACAGTAATATGCAGAATATGGATAAAGCTTAATCATTAGAGAGTAAGAGAACTTGAATAATAAATATAAAGTCTTGATAATATATGTGAGATTTGTGATCCTGAATAAGACTTGTAAATAATCAATAAGACCTGATATCATTAAAAAATGATGTGTAGTTATTATTGAGATTGAAGAGAATTAGCAATATGTGCAATTTAGATTGAGATTAATTAACAGTAAGAGGATTTGTGATCATTAAAACATGATTAATACATGATGAGTCAAACAATCTCCCCCTTTTTGATGATCACAAATCATGTATGGTCAAAATATAAATGAAATGTAACATTAATGAAACTAGCATATTAGAATAGCAAAAAATTAGAGAATAATACATTCAATAATAACATATCTCAATACAGTACTAATACTTGTAGTATTTCTCCCCTTTTTATACTTTTAGTTTTTCTCCCCCTTTTATACTTGTAATTTTCTTTTGGGATTATCAAAAAGTAGAGAGAAAATGAAATGAAACATCGCATTTTTCATTAAAAAGGGTTTAGAATATATCATACAAGAGAAATACCAATAGTAAACAACAAATGAAATCCCATAAAAAAAACACAGTCCCTGGACTCTTCAGGGATCCAACTTTTGCTTGCCTTTATCAGTAGTAGGAGATGGTACCGATGTAGAAGAAGGCATAGATGTAGTAGATAAAGAGGGTAAGGGTAGACCTTCAAAAATGGATGGAGCCAAAGTAGGAGTAGTATAAGATCTAGCCCGTGGTTGGTCAAGAATGACTGGTCAGATCTGAGAAAGAGCTTGGCTGACTAACATGGCAGTTGAGGCTATGGTAGGTAGACCATGTATAAGGGGTGCAGCAGCTGGAGCGACTATAGCAGTACTCTCAACATGAAGATATGGCTTCAAAAGATTTATGAAATCAGTAATTATTTCTCCAACATATTGTATAGCCTTTTTAAAATATTCCTTATTCTCCATGAATTTGCCCAACAATCTGGTGAACTCTGTAAGCTTATGAACTTGTGCTTTAAAAGCCTGTGTTATCGGAGGGATTCTAAAATTCTCCACAAGATATCTAAAGTGATCTGTCATATCACTTTTAGAGAAAATTTTGGTGAGATAAAAATCTATTTTCTTGGTGATCTCCTGTTGAGCATCATTGGCTATCTTAGAATGAACTCTAACCTAGTCCAATGCTTGATCACTATTCTTAACCACTTCTGACAAAGAAGACAGATCCACGCCATTGAAGGAATTATGATGTTCTTCCTTGATTGTGGATCTCAACAGAGAATCATCCAAAAGAGAAACAGAAGGTTGACCAGAAGCAAGAGAATCTATGATAGATTTGGTTAGAACATTGAGCTATTTTAGAACTTTTTGTAGGCATCCAGTGTATTCATCTGTGAGTTTATTCAAATTTTCTACAAGCTCTCTCATGCATTCTATAATATTAGTGTGTATTATCCCAATCTTTTCATCAAAAGATACTAGATATGGATGAACTTGAGGAACAATCTTCCTAGCAAGTGTTGAATCAGTTGGCTCATGAGAAGAAGTAACAGGTGATGGGGAAGAAATAGGAGCAGGCTCTGATCTCAAAGATAGCTCATTCTGCAAGTTTGCTACCATACTTTTCAGGTTTTCAACATCAGCACTCAGCAGATTACTTTCTACTCTGACTGTTGAATTTCTCGGATTATCCTTGGTTGAATATTCATTATAATATTTTTTAAGAGAATTGACGCATCTTCTTGACTTAACTGAGTCACAGGATGAGGTTGAGTGGATAAAATATTCTCAACACTAGCTAACCGAGTCTCTCCAAAAACATTTAGATCCTCTTTAGTTACAAACTAGTGTTTCTCGAGTAAGGTTGTAGGTAAAGGTAGTGGAGCAGGTTCTGGTTGCAGTTTAGAGTCTCCTTCAAACTCAGATTCTGATTCAAATTGAGAATGAGGCTCTGGTTCTGGTTCTGGATGAGCTAAAAACTTCAGTTGAAACAAAGAAGAAAGATCTATACCAGTTGTAGTCAGTTGCTATGAATCACTCACATCATAAAAATTTGTAAATTCATACTTATTGTACACAGAATATGTGACAGTATATTGAGAAGATTCAGCAGATCTAGCTTCTACAATCTCAAGGTTTTGAGGTTCCTCTCCCTCAAATTGTGCTTCCATTTCAGAGACTATAGGCTCAGCAACATGGTCAAGATCCACAAGATCATCTCTAATATCTTTAGAAAATTCTTACCTTTTCAGCTAAAAGTAAATTTCCATCCTCTCTTTAGCAGAGAAAATATACTCAGGAATCGACTGTTCCACTGGTTGTGCTTCCATACTTGCTTCTTTCTCAATAGGGAGATCCTCTTCAACAGGATCTGTCTCCACCATTGTTTGCTTCTCTAAATCAGGAAAAACCAATTTTCTTGCAGCCGTAGGATGATCTTCTCGATTGACATCCTCACTAGAAGTAGGAGCTTTCTCTTCTCTCAAACCAACATCAACTTCCTCTCTTTGAGGTATTTCAGCAGGGATAAAAGCATTCCGTTCTTTTTCAACAGGAGCTATTTACACTTGTGGTATTTCAGCTTCTTTTCTAGGTGAAACTTCAGCTACCACTTCCACTTCCTCTTCTTCTTCTTCTAAATACTCAGCACATCATCTGGTTCCAAACCAGGATCAGCTAGATTCTTAGGTCTTCTTGGATAATCAATAGGATTAAAATTCTTATACAATTGATCATTATCCTCAACCCATTTCTTCTTCCATGGGTTCCAACTAATCTTCATCCTTCTGATGATAGGCTTGGATAAGAAGAAATCAATGTCCTCTAACTTTTCTTCATTCGGTCCAACCATCCCTTTGGCAACTAGCAAGGCTGAAATCATCCTTGAGTAAAACAAGGAGGTGGATTTGGAAGTGACATTAATCAGCTCACATATATGGTTAATAACATACTTTCTTAGATTGATCTTATGGCCATTGTTCAATAGGTGAATCAGGAACACATCCTGATACTTCATTATAGCAAAATCCCCTTTTCTTGGACTGATCAAATTCTGAACAAATATGAATAGAAGTCTAGTTTCTCCATCTAGCTCTGCAGAAATATCCCTTCTCTTGGTGCCATTACCAATTAGGATTTCCAAAGAATTTTCTAGTTTAAAGATTTCGGTTTTTGGAGGAGGGTCTCTCTGGTAGTCTTCACAAACTCCTTCATGTGGAATTCTTAGACATGTAGCCCACAACCTCAAAGAGAAAGAACACTTCTGACCATTGATCCAGCCCAACACCATAAATTTTTCTCCAAAATCAAATGAGAACATCACATATTGATAGAATTGAGATACCAGCCTCAGGTAAATCGATCTATTTTGTCCAGAGACCCATTCAAGAAATCCTTGTTCTCTTAAAACTTTCAAAACTAACGACTTTCTAGACAGCAACCACTTAGGGAAAATATCTTTTTCAGGTACAATAGTACGGCTTAACAAGTTTGGGTTTAGAGATCCTTCGGGATCTATCCTCGGTATTCTCTTCCGTTTCTTAGAGCGGCGCTTCTCAGACGAAGGTGAGGATGGATGCTTCATCCTTGGAATCCAATGAAGGTTCGAGCGAGTGGGAAGAGAAGGTTTTCAAGAAAGAGAAGGTTCACGATAGATTTCGGGTAAGGAATCAAATGAAACCCTTATGTTTTATAATTTGGGAATGTCAAAAGCCATAAAAACAAAAACGTGGGAAATCAAATAGCGGTGAAATAAAAAATTACCATGATACGGGTTAAAATAAGAGTATAAATAAAATCTTCACGGTGAGACCGTGAGTAGGAATTACGGTGTGATGAAAAAAAGTCATCACGGTGAGACAGTGACCATTCTGTGCAGTTATGGTGAGACAGTGAGTGAATTGTTCTGTCATGGTGAGACAATTAAGTGATAGACCGTGAGTACAAGGTGTTAAACTGTGAGACCGTAAGGATGAAATAGTAACTTAGAAACAGTGACCATGAAACCATAATGTAAAGTACAGTAAAGTATTAAACATTAAGATCCATAAGATATCTATTTATGATTAATCATGCCATGATCATGTATTATGTAGTCGAATCTTTCCGAATTTAATGGTTTAGTGAATATATCATCAAGTTGATATTCAATACCAATGAATTCCAAAGTGATATCACATTTTTGATAATGATACCTCAAAAAGTGATGTCTTAAATCAATATGTTTTGTCCTAGAATGTGAAACAGGATTCTTTGAAATGTTAATAGCACTTGTGTTGTCACAATTTATTGGGACATGTCTGAATTGATATCTATAGTCTAGTAATGTGTGTTTAATCCACAAAATTTGTGCACAACAACTTCCAGCAGCTATGTATTCAGCTTCTGCAGTAGATAATGCAATAGAATTTTGTTTCTTACTACACCATGATACTAGTGAATTGCCTAAAAGGTGACATGTTCCAGAGGTGCTTTTTCTATCTAACTTACATCCAGAAAAATCAGTATCATAATAACTAACTAATTCAAATGATTGTCCTTTGGGATAGAGCAATCCTAAATTGGGAGTATGCTTGAGGTATTTGAAAATTTTCTTTACAACATTTAAATGTGACTCTTTAGGGTTTGATTGAAAACGAGGACACATATACATGTTAAACATAATATCATGAAGACTATCAATTAGGTAGAGTTGACTTCCAATCATTCCTATATAAGTGGTTTGATCAACAGATTTACCATCTTCATCAAGATCCAACTTACAGGTGGTACTCATGGGAGTGTCACTACTTTTTGTTCTATCCAATACAAAACGTTTTAAAAGATCTCTAGTATATTTACTTTGAGTTAAAATAATTCCATCATCATTTTGAAGGATTTGAAATCCAAGAAAGAATTTAAGTTCACCCATTAAACTCATTTCAAATTCATTTTGCATCATTTTAGAAAAATCAGTATATAGAGAATTTCTTGAAGATCCAAAAATAATATCATCTACATAAATTTGTACAACTAAAGCATCGTTAAAAATTTGTTTTATAAAAAGATTAGGATCAGCTATACCTTTTGTAAAACCTTTATAAATTAGAAAAGTACTTAATCTGTCATACCAAGCTCTTGGAGCATGTTTTAAACCATAAAAAGCTTTTGATAATTTAAAAATATGATTTGGAAAATGAGGGTTTGTAAATCCAGGTGGTTGTTCAACAAAAAGATCCTCAGCAATATATCCATTTAAGAATGCACTCTTTACATCCATTTGATATAGTTTGAAATTTAGATGTGCAACATAAGTAAGTAAAATCCTAATAGCTTCTAATCTAGCTACAGGAGAAAAAGTCTCCTCATAGTCAATTCCTTCCTCTTGACTATAGCCTTATGCAACTAACCTAGATTTGTTTCTAACTATGTTTCCAGATTCATCTACTTTATTTCTAAACACCCATTTAGTGCCTATGGTGAAAGTGTCCTTAGGTCTTTCAACAAGATTCCAAACTTTATTTCATTCAAACTGATTGAGTTCTTCTTGCATGGAAATCACCCAAAATTCATCATTAATATTATCATCAATGTTTTTAGGTTCAAGCTATGACAAGAAGGCTTGATGTTCAACCTTATTTCTAAGAGAAGCTCTAGTCTGTGTCCCTCTATCAAGATTTCCTACAACAACATCTAAAGAAATATTCTTTATAATTCTATTTGATCTAGTAAAGGTAGGGATTAAAATTTCAGGTTCTTCTATAGATTTGGGTTCATTAGAAGCAGATTCTGGAATAAGTCCAGAATCGGTTGTCTTTATAGAAGGTTCTTTAGATTTGACATTAAGGTCCAGAACACTCAAATCTTCTTCATGATTTTCAAGAGAGGTTTTAGGATCATGTAGATCAGTTTCATCAAACTTGATGTGAACAGATTCTTCCACACACTTGGTTCTTTTATTGAAAACTCTATAAGCTTTGCTGGTTCAAGAATATCCTAAAAAGATTCCTTCATCACTCTTAGAAGAAAACTTATCAAGATTTTCTTTTGTATTAAGAATAAATACTTGATAGCCAAAGACTCTCAAGTAACTAACTTTGGGTTTTCTATTATTCCATAGCTCATATGGGGTCTTCTTAAGAACAGGTCTAATTAAGACTCTATTAATAATATAACAAGTTGTATTCACAGCTTCAGCCCAAAAGTAAATAGGCAGGTCATACTCATTAAGCAGAGTTCTTGCTATTTCTTAAAGGGTTCTATTTCTTCTTTCTGCTACACCATTCTACTGAGGTGTTGTAGGAGAAGAAAAGTTATGAATATAGCCATTGTGTGAGCAATAGGATTCAAATTCATGATTTTCAAACTCACGGCCATGATCACTTCTTAGAGTTTTAATCTTAAGTCCACTAATATTTTCTACAAACATGGAGTATTTAACAAAATAAGAACAAGCTTCACTTTTGTGAGCTAAGAAGTATACCCTAGTATATCTAGAAAAGTCATCTACAAGGACATAGACATAGTGCTTCCCATTTAAACTCGAAACTCTAGATGGTCCAAAAAAATCCATGGGAACCAACTCGAGAGTTTGAGAAGTTGAAACTTCTTTCTTTGATTTAAAAGAAACTTTATGTTTCTTTCCCTTTTGACAGGGATTACAAACTTTGTCATTTGGAAACTCAAGTTTTGGTAGGTCTCTAACTATGTTTTTCCTAGTCAATTTTCTATGTGAATAGATGTTGTAGTGTCCTAATCCTCTGTTCCAAAGCCAAGATTCTTTATGAAAAGAATTTAAGCAAGTAAAATTTTGCTTAGCTAAAGGATTTAAATCAACTTCATAAACATTTTCATTTGTTAAATCAGAAAAGACTAAAACATTTTTAGAATTTAAAACATTACAAGAATCATTTTCAAATTTGACATTAAAACCATCATCACAAAATTGAGAAATACTTAACAGATTATATTTCAGTCCATCAACAAATAAAACTTTGAAAATTAAAACTGAATTAGTGTTTCCAATTTGGCTTAGGCTGATGATCTTTACTTTAGAATTATCACCAAAGGTGACATAGCCTTCATTAACCTTTATTAAAATCTTGAAGCTTGATTAATCCCCAGACATATGTCTTGAACATCCACTGTCCAAATACCATGTCTTCTTGTGGGAACTCTTCAGGCAGGTTTCTTACAAAATAGTTTTAGATAGAGTATGATTTTGGTACCCAGATCTTCTTGGGTCTAGATAGGTTAGAAATAAATGATTTTGGTACCCAAATTTGTCTTATGATCCCATATAATTTACAGAATCAAAATATTTTTAGATATAAACTCTATTTTGTTGATAACTATGTGAATAACTAGTCGAAGCATATGAATGTCCATAACTAGAACTAGCAGTATTCTGTCCAGATTTAGGAATAAATCTATTATTAGTAATCTATCTCTGTCCAGGTTTGTAGCCTATTCCAGTAGTAAATTTTGGTGAAACTTGCTTTCCTAGCATTTGAGTTAGTGTATCCTTTCCATTTGTGAACTTCTCTAAGTCTTTTATAAGTTTCTCATTTGACATTTTCAGTTCTATATTTTCCTTTAATAGTTGAGAATTTTTCTCTTTTTCAATAGTAAGTTCAGTTTTAACATTAGTAGTGAGAACATGATGTTTCTTCAATGATTTTTATTTGTCCTTAAGTTCATTTCATGTCTCTTCCAGCATATTACAATATTCAGATAATTCAGCTTTAGTCATGTCTTTAGAATCAGAATCAGATTTTGCATCATCTCCAGAATAATAAGAATTTAAATCAATAGTATCTAAGGTTACCTCGGATGTGTTAGTCATAAAACACATGTTGGCATGATTTCGTTTAGAATCAGTAGCTTCTGATTCACTTGATCTGTCTTCTGAAGCACTCCACATTGCTTTCATTTCTTTTTTGTATTTATTGTCCTTGTAATCGTGTTTCTTTTTGAACTTTATTTTTGGACAGTCTTCCTATATGTGTCCTTTTCTTTTGCATTTGTACCAAACAACTTCATCACTTTTATCTGGCTTTTTCCAGTCCTTCTTCCAATGTCCCTTATTGTCATACTTTCCTTGGAAATTTGATTTTCGAAAAAATTTCTTCTTCCTATAAAATATCTTGAATCTCTTGGCTATTTGAGCCATTTCAACATCACTATCAGAGTCTGAACTTTCACTTGTTGAACTGTCAGTTTGTATTTGAGCTTTTTCTTTGTCCTTGTTCTTTGAAGCAGTAGTCTTGAAAGCCACTGATTTCCGTTTTGGTTCATCCTCTTTGTCTTTATTCACTTTGAGTTCTTCCTCATACATCATAAGCTTACCAATGAGTTCTTTGACAGGTAGAGAAGCAATGTCACATTACTCTGATTGAAATAGAAATTCCTCTCCATCGGTCTGGTAGAAACCTCAATATCCTCATAATTTGTTCTTTTGCTGGAACAACTTTTCCGAGTGAATTCATTGTATTGACAATCTCATTGAACCTGAGATACATATTAGAAATAGGTTCATCAGTCTTCATTTTAAAATTTTCATATTTAAAAGTATATGTATTCAAACACACTTCTTTAACATTAGTTGTTCCTTCATGAGAAACACCAAAAGTATCCCAAATTTTAAAATAATTTTTTCAAGAAAATATTCTATTAAATTCCTCATATCCTAAAGCACAGTACAAAGCATTCATAGCTTTACAGTTATTATTGTAAGCAGTCTTTGTAGGTTCATCCCATGTTGTTCTTTCAGTTTCTGGAATTTTGTATTGATATTCTATAGCAGTCCAAATATCAAAACCCATACTTTCTAAATTTATTTTCATTTTCAATTTTCACTGAGAATAGTTCGTACCATTAAAGAATGGTGGCCTGTTAGTAGCTTCACCCTCTAGTCTATTGTCCAAATCTAGATTTTAGAAAATAAAATTTAAAGAGATAAAATTTAGAACTAACAGAAATTTAAGATCATTAAATATGAAACTAAAATCACAGTTGAAAAATGGAGTATTACAAAAATCCTTAAACAAAAATCCTCTGATACCAAATGTTGGTCGGAGTGGATACTCAAGAGGGGGGTGAATTGTGTTCCAATTAAAATTTCTGTTAAAATATTGTCTATTTTAAATCCCCCAATTTATAAAACAAGTTAAACTATAGTGAATTTATACAGATTGTAAATGTTCACTTAGCTTCTCAAAGATTGATTAGGTCTCAGTTAATTTAACCACAACATTAAACTATCTTTTGAAACTAACATACTGATTTACAATAAGTATAAACACTTGCGAATTTAACTATCAAAGTAGCTTTAGAATAGTTTTATTTTTCAAAGTAATAGCAGTGGAATATAAAAGATATATGTAGTATACTTTAAACATAAACTAAAGATGCATATCAGATATAACAAGAGGTTCAGTTTCAAGCCGAGACTTAGTCCTCTCAAATTTATATAAATTTGATCCACACCCTAGATCGGGGTTAACAACAGTTTACAAAACTGTTCAGGCCACGCAGGGACCTCTACCACTGTTCTTCATGGGAAACAAAACAAAAGACCAGGATACACAAGGACCTCTTCCATAGTTGAAGTGGGTAAACAAGAGTTAAGAGTTTTGGAGTGAGGATTTTGATATCCTCCAGTTCAATGCAGGAGACAGTGTGTGTGTAAGATATACAGAGTACACCACACTGGTTGAAAGTAAATAAACAAATCACTTAGAGAGAACAGATAAGAGTTTAGAAAGCTCTAGTGATTATCAATGCAGCTCTGGACTCATTGGATTTAGCAGGAATGATTCTAAGTCCTTCTCTGGTTTTTCTGTTGAAAAACAGAGTGTCGTAGTTCAGCTTGTGTTCTACAGGAGTGAAAAAAATCTCTTGATTCGTCGTGTGTTCTTCAGTGGTGTTGGATTGCACTCATGAGAGTTCTTTGAGAGTCTTGAAATCTCTTTCTTTCTCGTGATTGTTCTTCTTGTTCAACACAGTGCTCTCTGGTGTATGTAAGTTCTTCTTGTTGTATCGTCACACTTTCACACGCTTCTCACATATACTTCATCTCAAACTTCCTTATATTCCACGAGTTCTCGTAGTAGGAATGATTCCCTTTTCATAGGTACAAGATATGATTTGCTGACATGCCAACAACTATCATTAAATAAAATTAATTGCATTAAAAACATAAAATATGACCATTAACATTATTTAAATAATATTGACAAAAAGTTAATAAACGGTGTCACAATGATTATGTAAACGATGTATTTTTCACGGTATAGTCTTCAAGGTATGTGGTCATGGTATGTGCTTCACGGTATGTCCTTCACAGTGTCTCCATGTCTAGGTCGCGGTGTGTCCTTCACGGTGTCTGGGTTACAGTGTCTAGGTCACGGTGTCTGGGTCAGGTGTCTGGGTCACGGTGTCTGGGTCACGGTGTCTGGGTCATAGTGTCTGGGTCACGGTGATTCCTTCACGGTGTCTCTATACTTAGACAAATATCTGTATTTGGACGTAGACAGTAATATGTAGAATATGGATTAAGCCTAATCATTAGAGAGTAAGAGAACTTGAATCATAAATATAAAGTCTTGATAATATATCTGAGATTTGTGATCCTGTATAAGACTTGTAAATAATCAATAAGACTTGCTATCATTAAAACATGATGTGTAGTTATTATTGATATTGAAGAGAATTAGCAAGATGTGCAATTAATATTGATATTAATTAACAGTAATAGGATTTGTGATTATTAAAACATGATTAATACATGAGGATTCCAACAATTCTTTTATATCAAAGCGTATATATATAAATATTATAGAAACTTTTCATAGAAATATTTCCATAACATACCTTCTACCTGTTCAATATGAACCATAATATCCCACCATTTCTTAGTTGGTACTCTTAACATATATGCAACCAATTAGACTCTCTTCTAAGTGAGAGTCTCATAGTGATCTAGAATCGTTTGGATGGACTCTATACAAAACTCTACTACATAAGTTCTACCCTCCCAAACAAAAGTTATAGGGTGCTTTAACTAAAACTCTCTAGTCAGGTCAAACATTCTCAGCACAATCCACCTTGGGTCCCATTCCATCATCTGTATAAAATGATCAATGTTCTCATTAAAATTTTCCTCCCCTCTATTACCCTAGATCAATAGGGTTTCTTACTCTGCCATTATAGGTTCATTCTCGACAATATCCTCTAGTCTCCCATATGATTCACGACATTGTGTTGAAATTTGTCTACAATTCTAGACACACATCTCAAAACACATAACATAAAGCTTCCATAGTTTTCACAAAATAAGGCTATCTACTAGAGGTAAACAACAC
Organism: Viscum album; assembly: GCA_963277665.1. Lineage (NCBI taxonomy): Eukaryota > Viridiplantae > Streptophyta > Magnoliopsida > Santalales > Viscaceae > Viscum > Viscum album. The sequence goes on along the minus strand of OY728159.1, from coordinate 1,889,846,948 downwards.
CTTCTTAATAAACTATAATAACTGATATAGTCACATATCTATCACTACCTTCATCCATCCCTACCATGGGCCATGGTCAATATGGTGTAAACCAACATACATAGTCACAAGTCTTTCATTAGATACCCTATATAAACATTTTACCCTCAAAAAAGAAATCATTCTTATTTAGGAACCATTATATCAATAAAACTCATAACAACCAAAATTTAAAACATTTATGACTCTTAATTTGGAACTATCCTTTAACCATACCATTATTTTATTTCTATTTACCCATTTTCATTATATTTACTAAAAACCATTTCTTTCAAATTCCAAGGGAAATGAAAAAAAATTCTATCCCACATATCCCACATATCATTCCCATGCGAGCCTACCATGATGAATGCCACATATATACCTAGGTTACTAAAATGATTCATGTAAGAAAAAAACATGTACCATTTCTACTATGAGAAAAAATATCATAAATTGTCACATCACACAACAAGTGAATCTCCCAAGGTGAAATATCATCAAACCATAAAAAATCACATCAAGAACAATAATCCCACCTTCGGAACATGAATTTTCCCCTATACAGGGGTTAGCTACTCCCATGAATGAGCTCATTGTCAAGGCCCAACATGTCTTAGTATTCTATCTACCACTCCCAAGTAGTAAGAAAAAAACCATCCATGATAAAAATTTGTAATTTCCCCAACCCGGAAGCCACTAATGTTTTCTTATGAGTTAGGTCACCACATAACCACAGAGGTGAATCATTATATACCAGAGACTACTGACTAGTAGAAAGGGACTAAAATAAAAAATAAAGAGACTATATCTACATTATTATAGTAATACACATCAGATAAATTACAAAAAAAAGAAATAATAATCAATAAACATGCATTACCAATTATTCCCCAAAAATCAGTACAAGCCCACAACCAAACATTAAATTTTCCATGTCATGTCATACAGTGCCAAGTAAAACTGAAACCCAAAATAAAGAAAAACAGAAGAATCCCAAAATGGGTCATCACACCATGTATAGACCCCTTATCTATGCACATCCCATTCCCAAGTTAACCATATATCATAGGACCATTTAACTTGTACTAACCTATAAACATAAGGCCAAGTCAGGTATCCAATGGTGGCCTAAGAAGGGTGTTTGTACAACTTTGTATGCCACTAATAACAATGTCTGTAGAATATCTAGTCTAAACAGATGGTGTATATAGATACATAACGAACAAAAATATAACCAAGTGATAAACATGGTTCCACTATTTTAAAAGATTCACTTTGGCCACTTTCATTGTTTGTTCCATGGGTTATTCATTTTCATCAGTTAAACTATAGCCTATGTCGACCTCAAAAACTATGCATAAGGTGAAAATTCAAGTTCCCTATATCACTATAGAAAACACTTCACAAACAATACATAACACTTAACTCAGATCATCAGTCAAGGTAGTCTCATAAAATTCAACCATTAGGGGCATAAAGCCTCATTTAAACTCCCAAAACCGCGCATTAAAGGGGTGGGTTTGAGAGACTAAGTCCAACAAGTGATCATTTAACCTCAAGTCAACACCCCACTTACAACTAATCCATGTTCACATGCATATTTTATCATAACACATTTACTGGACAAAAACCATAACCATTAAACCCATTTACCATTTTTGATTATAAATCATTAAACATATATCCCATATTCATGCCTAAAACCATTAAAAGAATTTTTATTAACATTCTTTAGCCCATTAATCCATTTCTATTTTTATATCATAACCCATTTCACACATTAATCATTCTCATGCCTTAATCCATTTACACATGTACATAAAAACCCATAAGTCATTTAACATATTCACTTTGTTTCATTTAACCCATTCACATTATACCACACACCCACTTATGTCTTGTAAAAAACTAGTCATAATTACCCTATGTTTCATTTCATAACCCAAGATAACATGTCAACATATTTATCATTGGATATATCTCATAACAATTCAACACTACACTTAACATCACAATTTCCATATTTTAGAAGTGGCACACCCTATAAGGGGCTCTTAAACCAGTCTAAACAACCTCAACAAAATCCATGGGGATCATGAGGCGTTCAATTAAACATTTACCCAATCAATTATTCATTTCAACAAAGGAAACTCAAATGTAAAACTCAACTTCACAAATGCATAACCATATACACATAAGTAAATCAATGAGACTAAGGGATATAACATGTTGACCAACTACCTTGTTTATGAAGATGAATTCTCCCATAACCTTATCCTTTGATTCAAACTCAAACACCCTTTAATGATGTATCCTATAATCTGCTAGAAAAAGACGGGTTTAGAGCATAATAAGAATAATAACAATTCCAAAAACCCTTACCTAGAAAAAGGGAAGAAATATTAGTGGTAAACACACTTAAAGCGTCAATCCACAACCAATGATGCTCCAAATGGATTATATATGAGGTAGATTGATCATTGGGGTGTTTAGGAGGGTTTATAAGCCACTCTTTATGCTTAAGATAGACAAGGGAATAAATTTATGTAAGAAAATTAAAATCCTAAGGGGGAAAAATAGAAAATTTCCCACTTTTAATGTGGAACACATTTTGTTCACACTATTGGTCAATCCGTGTGGCAACCTCTGTCCAAGAGGGGGAAAAGTTGGACGGATTCTTGGGGAGCATCCATAATTTGAAAAACTGTGTAGTAACCATGTGAGATAGATCTTCTCAAGCCCATATATTTCCACATCCCCCTTTTATGGTTTCACATAACGTTCTCTACCTCCACATGAAAGCATGGTTAAGGAACATGGTTACTACTAATCATTACCAACCATATAACAGGCATTGGATGGCCCCCTTTTCCCTTATTTCCTGTCCCAAACCCCTAGAACACCCCCGAACCTCCTCATAAACTCAGGAATAAATTTATTAACCAACTTAAAGGGATTTAGACAAGAATTTATACAACAATATACCTCATTAGAAGTATAGGATATTATGCTTAGGGAACATTGTGAGACCATACTAAGGCATATTTCTCACAACTTGTGTGGGAACTTTTGTGCATGTATAGATATTTTTTTGCTTTCATTATAGAGCATTGAATGTGTAATGGACTGGGATAGAGAAACTTTTTGAGTATTGGTGAAGAATAATGGGTTGTTGTTAGAGTATTTAGTAGAGGAAATTTCATTTTTTTGGTTTATTTTTTTATATGTGTTCATACCTTTGGGTGACCATTTATATTTTTTATATGAAAGAATCATTTATTATTTCATTACGTTTATTTATTTATGCGTGCTCTGATATTTTCAATGGATATTGTTTGGAATTTTTTTTCACTGTTATATGCATATGATTCAAAGTCAATGTTTACCCACTATATGGATTAGGAAATCACCACTAGTTGGTAGCCTCTGAAATATGGGGAGTCATGGCTGATGTCATATAGTAAACTAGGTTGGTGCACTGTCAAGTGGCTACAAGACTAGGGAATTAAAAAGTGGTATTAAAGATTTTAGGTATTTCTTAATATTTTGGAATATGGTTGACAAATAGAATAGAAATGTTTTAGATATTTTGACAGACTATAGACCAATGATTCCTGAACACATTTCGAGTCAAAATTCGTTATTACCAAGGGTGCGTGATTTATTATTATATTTAACTACTATAATTGTAATTTTTATGGAATATTAGGGTTTACTAGATTTTTTATTTTTGGTTTTCATATTTTGTCCCATTGGTACGAGGCCATGTTAATGCATCATGATTAGGAACATAGGATTCACCTGAAAAGTGTATGTTTTCCTATGGTTATTTTCTAATTATAGTTTTAGTTGGTTAAATTGTCAAAAATAACTTATACAACATTTTCCCATATAACTTTTCAGTGTAATTATACTCAATTGGAAAACAATGTATTTCATTTTGATGGTAGGTCATTTGGTTCTTATTATGGGAGGTTCCCCAATGATATTAATACAATCCCTTCATTAAAGGATGTATGGAGATCCATTGTGGGTTGGTATAAGAATTTGGTGGCTGTGTTATGGGTCAATGAGGGCATATAATGACTGAGAAGTTATCTTATGATGGGGGTGAGTTACTTTATTAATCGGGTTATGTTATATAATGTTTAAAAACAATTAATAAGAAATTTTTCTTATATATATTATTAGTTTCATACTACTTGATCGAACTGGACAACTAAGGAATGGAATACGGGATGCCTTGGGGTTTTGGGATGAAAAGTGCTTAGATCATTTCAGGTATCGTGTTTGGTTTTAGAGGTCATGATCAATTGGATGCCTATCCATTTGGTTCTCTAGATGTGACTTCAAGTATCTTATTTTCATTTTGGGTATATTCTCATAGATTTTGAATTGATTATTATGTGGTGGGAGACCATGTGTTTGGCCTTAACATGATTGAGATGCATTAGGCCCATGGAAAGGGAAGCATTAATGGATACATATATTGGTTAATCCTTCCATGAAGAGGAGTATGGTCATTGGGTTTGACATGTTAGACTACTTTAGATGGGATGCGACTCATGTGAGCATGATTTTGGTTGTGAAATCAAGTGTACGGGAGCATATGTAATTGGGTTTGATTTAGGTTATATACGATAACGAGTGAGAACCTATGAGAAGGTTCTTAGTGGATCAATATTCCATTAGAGTGAGAGTGTTAGTGTTAGAATAAATTTTTGTGGATAATTTTTATTTCATGTGGGAGGGTGTACAATGTGTATTCATGGTATCAATTTGTGTGTTAAATGGGTGAAAATTCCATGTGTGGTTCCATTGATATTTTTTAGGTTTTTGATGAATCAGAGTGGCTTTGTGGAGTCAGTATGGTAGTAAGACAATCATTGGGATGGAAAACTAAGGGTTTTTTTGTTTGACATGGGTGTTTTTAGGGATATTTGGTGACGAGACCCATTTGGGGTAGGTTCTCAAGGAGTGGTGTAAGGAAATCCATATGAAAGGGATTGCACCATTGGCTATTAGAGGAAAAAGTTACTGGGAATCTGGGAATGGGAGATGATTGGTGTTCATCTTGGCACTTGGGTGTGAATGGGTTTACCACATCTATTCATTATTTGTAGTAATGGAAAAGGTGTGGGCTATAAAATTCAAGTGTTTTGTTCGGTAGGGAAATAATAATGATAATCCTATAAAATGGAGAATCATTCCATTTGTGGGAAGGTGACCTTCAAGTTAGAAGGGTTGTGGAGGTAGTGGAACCCATTGGTAGATGGTCAAGGTGAAACAAGGATTTCATATTATAGAAAGATATGATATTATATGTTTCCTTAGTAAATACCATATTTTGAGTTTGTATGTGGCGTAGGGTGGAGTTAGTTAATTAAAATTAAAATTGAGATGGATTCAGTGTTATTTGAGAGTTAGTCGGATCAAGGGCATGCTAGTGCATGTGGATAGAGTGTGACTATATGATCTCGTGGTTGGTGATATTAACCTATAATTACACTATGATTCATATTTTAACTTTTATGTGGGTGATTGGATGTTATTTTGATTCGTATAAGAGTAAATGTTTCACGATCAAGTTGTGAAATAGCATTGTGGTGGGTGAAATCGATTTTAAAGGTAAAGTTGGTTGGATGAGGTTTGATTAGGTTTTTGGTGTGTAATTGTATGTGATTAGGTGGAATTTTATAGATAGTATTGTTTAGGATGTGGTAAAATCTTATTTGTATTGATAAACATGTATTTTTGGTAGGCCATTCAAATGGTAGGGAGCACCGTGTCATGGAATTGGCCATTTTGAGCATAGCCTTATAATGGGGTGCACCATAAGCCTTATATGAATTTGGTAAAGGAAACATAGAGTGTCTAGGTAGACAAGTGTAGTGAGAACCATCTCAATGTTGGCTTCAGTAGTCATATTGAGACTTTTCCTTTGTGAATGGTGTTCTTGGTGTTCAGAGTTATACAACAGAATAATGTTTTGCATTCAAAGAAGGATTGTAGTGATTTATTGATATATTGATGAAAAGTAAGGTTATGAGATGTGGTTCAAGTACTAAAATATATTCTCATATATTATAAGTTTAAAGTTGGAGATTTTTTATATCTCCACATATTTTTGGGTTATTATATTTTGGTGGTTTTTAGTTTTTTGTTTAATGAGGGTGTTTTTTGAGAACTGAGAATTTGATTAGGAATCCAAGAAATTGGACATATCTAGGATATGGTTTTGAACAATTTTTTAGGCCTTGAGAATATCTTAGATTCTCGTGTGGATGTTAGAAATGGGTCAAGGAGGCCTGAGGATACATTTCAACACCCTAGATCCATTTACACCATGAATCCTAGATCATTCCAGGAATGGGGTTGGCTAATGGGATAACCCATCTACCTTAAACATTTCATGTTGTGAACCAAGGTATCAAACTCTGGATGTTTCAAGTATAGGGAATTAAAATTATGAAATACCTGGTTCATACTACGAATAGTACCCAAGTGGATTGTATAAACATGGGCAAGATTGGCATTTTATGGATTATCCCCATCATTTTTGAGGTTTTTGAGTGATGTGGGGGGTCTATTTCAATTGAATCTATTCCCCGTATCATTCCCCCTACCCCCTAGAAGGGATGATGTGGATTGAAATATAGTAATGATTTGATTTAAATTATATATTATTTCCTCTATTTGTATTTAACATCATACACACTAATTTGGATATGATTGTTTTTGGTTTATTGATGATTTCCAATGAAGAATGAGGGAAATCGTCTGGGGTTATGGGGATTGTAAGTACGGTGGCTAGAGGAGGTCTTGGGGATATGAATGAACAATGAATATCACCATTTTGGTTGAGGTAAGATAATTCTCAAAAAAAATTATGTTTTTTGATAATGTTGAATGATAGTAATGGTTTGTCAGGTGTCGGTGGTTATGGATTTTGCCTAGGGTGGTTCTAGGATTTTGCCACAAACCTTCTTTGAATGGTTGGTTGATTTTCTGGTCTGATAACAATTCTCGATGTGTTTCTCATCAGTTATTACTCTTTTTGTTTAATTTTATTAATTAATTATATATATATTTTATAATTAAATATTTATGATTTTTTAATGAGTAAAGATATCTTTAGGTGATATTATATTAGATAAGTCATGGAAGTGGATAGTCAAGGCTCGACGGAGCTTGGAAGGGGGTTAACATTCTGTTTGGGGTATGTGGTCTTTTTAATACATGCTTAGATGGATGTTAATGAATGATTTAATTCAATAGGTATGTTTCATGGGTTCAATTAGAATGTTTAGAGATCTTGAGGGTATTTTTCATTATAGATATAATGAAATTTCGCATCCAAGGATCAGGATAAGTGCTCTTAAGAACTTTGAGTGTCTTAGATCACCTGATGACTATGTTTACAAGGGGAGAGAAGTTATAATATGTTCATAAGAGACATTTTTTGGGTCTCAGGGTGTGAAAAATTACATGGATATATTATGATGGTTTCTAGAGGGATATTTTGGTAGGTAAAATTGGTTTATGCATAACGGGACATGGGAGATGACCGTTCAACTCACTCATGTTGAGTGACTCTCTATTGAAGGTGGTCTATGTTTGAGTGATATTTTTGGGTAGAATGATTCCTAAAATACTAGATGGGGTATGATGGAGAGGGTCTTCTCTGAGTGGTGGTTTAGGAGATCTCCCTTAGAAGATGTGATATAGAACCCAGGTGTGGGTCCTGGGAAGTATTCTGGATTTGGAATTAGAATGACAAGGGGATTGGAGTGAGATAGTTTGGGATGTTCCTTGGGTTGGAAGGAAGATATTGATAAAGGTTTACAATTGGGTTTAGACTGGTACTTCAGGTTTAGGTGATTAGGATACTAATATATATGTTTCCCCTAGTGGTTGACGATTTTTACCTATTATTGAAAAACAATGATTGTTGCGGGTCTAGAGGGCCCCATGAATTCCCTTACTGTGACACCCCAAACATACACCCCTAGTTATGATTCTAAGAACCATACTTTTTATATTTATACTATGTGATATTATCCATGTTAAACTTTCAAAAATTTCACATTAGTATTACATATCAAAATAATCTTAGATAACTTGGAGAACCTTTTGGTTTAGTGTCTTTGTGGACTCGTTACGTAAACATATTATTTTACATTTTTTTACCATTTAATTATAATCAAACCATAATATACTCCCTTAAATACATTTCATGTGTTACACTCATCTTCATAACAAGGGGAAAGAAAACACAAGAAATGGATGAGTTCAGATGCTTATTATGGGTAAACATAAGTGATGAAAATCAAAGATCATAAGTGATTGTAAGATGAGTATATGAGTAAAATAAAGATACATAAAAATATTATACCAACCAAAAAATAGATCATAAATCCTGGAAGAATGTATGTAGTAATATAATAACATATCATGAAATTACCTTATATCAAAGAAACAAGGCATACATGAGATATATGGAACAACCATAGGTATAGGTAAACATATGCATTACGAGTCACAGACTTTCACCCATGATTGTGAGAAACTAAATTTTTCCTACTTATATATGTCTAATGATATATAAACTTTTAACCAATGAATTAGAGGGAAATATAGGACCCCATCCGGAATTCATTCATACTTAGATATTCCACTTAAAATCTACCATTCATCATAACATAAAGAACCCCTGGAAGTAAAATGGGATTTATTCATCACATCATAAATACCCATGAAAAGACAATTTGTTTCATATCCTTCTAAAATATAACAATATAATTAAATAATTCATAATTCCATCAATATAAATCACATGATATACCCATGGAAAATAAATGGGGGTCTAAATATCTTCAGTAACTTTCTAGGTAAGTACCATTCTATAAAGATAATTAAGCATATAGTTTTTACACCGTATAGATTAAGGGTATAAAATTTAGTTAAAATTTATCACATCCAATTAATTAATAGATTCTAGGTTAAAACCCTTCAATTAATTGAATCAAAAAGGGTATTCATATAGCAAAGTAATTAGATGAGAAATTATGGTTATACACTGAAGATGATAAGGAAAGGTAAAGGAAGTGATAAATCATTCTTCAAAAAGAGAGAATTAAATTATATAATCCATATATATAAATAAGTTGGATGATATCATTTTAATAATATCCTAACCCAAGAATAAGATATATCAAATGAAAATTATTTAGATGAAAAAAAATTTAGGAGTTTTTTAAAAAATCACATTAGAAATAAGAAACATCCATTATCTTTTGAAATAATATAAAAATATATATTTTATAAAACCATGAGAAAAATAATTTCATTTACAAAAAAAGGAAATTTAAAGAGAAAGTTTCATATAAAACAAAAATGGTGGTGGAAGAATATGTTCATACAGAAATAAAAAAGTGATTCTTTTCTTTTAAAATTGTCCCATATGTAAAATGTTAAAATGATTATACTTAAAAAAATAAAATAAATTCATGGTAGTAGAAAAATATTTTTCAATTTAAAAAAAAAAGTTATATCCACAAAGTTTTGAATCAAATATGAAATATGATCATAAAAATAAATTCTATTTTTAAATTAAAATAATACTTTATTGAAAACCAAATCACTTTAAATAATTATAACTTTCTTTAAAATAATGAAAATTATAAAACAAGAATACAATGGATAACCATATATGAATAAAATCATTTTAAAAATTGTAGATAAAGACTATACAAGTTTTCTAGATGGTTTATCACATTTGAGAGATCTAGATTTTTAAATGAGGTTGAGAAAATAAACCCCATGACTTTAGTAACATTTAAATCATAGACCTTGAAGGAGAGAGAGACTAAAACTGAACTTAAAATACTAGGAATAAAATATAAATAATTATATAATATATCAAATTGTAAGTATAAACACCATATAAAATTAAATTGATTCATAACTGGAAGTATTTCTCCCAAAATAGGAAATGAGACCAAGATACACTTTCATGTAGCATAATACTTGATGTAAGAATAATTTGGTAATGAGGTTATAAGTAATAATTTTATAACCCTATAAAATATGGAATAAGTAAAATAAAAATTATTGACTAAGTATAATAAATCAAACTTGGAACAATAGAGTTCTATAAAAATGTTTTTAACTCAATGGAATAAAATTAAGTTATCACAAACCCTAAAGCTTTCGTAATTTTTGAGTCAAACCACCATGAGAATAATAACATGGAATAGAAAATTTAATACCATGAAATATAATATAATAATGATACAAAATATTAAAGGAACCATAGATACACCATTATAATGAGAATATGGTGTATATTAAGAAATATGTCTTAAGGGGTGAAAATTTTAGATAAGAAACCGTTATAGTAATGGTAATGTATGAATCCAAAGAACATAAAGGGATTCCCTAAAATGAACATTAAAATATAATTAAATTTAATATATTAATTATACATGAATGAAATCATGCATTGAATACCTCATATAAAAGAAATTTTGTTGTTAAATATCAAAGATGTCTCAATGAATTGGAAATATATACAAACAAACCCTTATAATCTTGAAATCATTTGAATCAAAATAAATTTAAACAAAAAAAATTATATGTATCTCAAACCCCATGAACTAAATTAATATTTTAAAATATTTTAATTATTTAGTAATTAAATGACATTAATTATATCATAGTGCATAAAAAAATTATGTCTCAAGAAAATAAATTTGAGACAAAGAACCTCTTACTTTAATTCTCGACTTCCACAAAGACGCTTGAAAATCCTATATAAAAGAAAAATAACATAATAACATTTTTAATATTTTTTTTCATATCTATAATCTTAGAAAAAATTAATTTATAATTATTATATACATGTATATTTGATAGTTATTATATATTTTCAATATCAGGTGTGAGTAATCTTGATCATTTTGTTATAGTTTCTTAGTAGTTGTAACGTCCTGGTTCCGGAAGCCACCCAGAGGCACCCCATACCCAGTTGTTCACATGGCCTCAAGCGCATTTCCCCAAACGCCAGAGGCTGTCAACTTGAAGCGAGGGCCTTTGGTGTGATAGTGGGAAAACTATTCCCTCATTGGCAGAGTACATAGAAGAAGATAAACAAAAGAAATAGTAGAAGCAGTAAACATCCATACAAGAGAAAACATCGGAAGGCTAAAAGTGTAAACAAATGGATCACATATATAAAGGATGCATGATACATATGTCTAGGAAAATATCCAACACATCAAAATGATGAATCCAAACAGTACTAATCCAAATTACAAAAGAAACAAATAAATAGCTCCTCAGCATCGCAAGCCTAGACTAGGTTCCATGCTCTCTATCTCTATAGCATGTCAATTACCTAAAGTGGAAGGGCGCTTGCCTTATCAATACCTGCAACAATATAATATGTTTGGGCCCAAAATCATGGCCCAAAAAGGGAGTGAGACTAAATCCTAGTAGGCAACCACCCGAAGAGATGTTCCTAACAGTTAGTGAATATATGGAAGGTAAAAGTACAGGAAGGAGTAAACAGAAAAATACAACGTGGTAAACAATCCATAGTTCCAATATCAAGAAACTGCTAACAAGCAGCTAAACACAAATAGGTAACCCTCTGGGGAGTGCTCACAACCATCCCCTCTAGTTCTACCTAACAAGTACCAACAACCCTTTGGGCATTACACTCAGCTTAACCCCTCTAGTTTGGTCATACGAAAATTATAAGACTCTTTATGGAAGCTAACTCGGTAAATTCCCCTTATAGTCTAAGGTAGTCAGGAACCCTCTGAGGAAACACACAAGGTCTATTCCTCTTATAACCCCAAGGTCAAGAGACTCTCTGAGGAAGCTCACTCGGTCAATTCCCATTATATCCCCAGGTCATTCACCGACTCTCTGAGGAAGCTCACCCAATCAATTCCTCTTATAGCCTGGAGTGGTTCAAGGTAATTCAAATAAAACAAAGACTCTCTGAGGAATATCACTTAGTCTATCCCCTTATAGTCTATAAATCTAAAAGACTCTCTGAGGAAGCTCACTCGGTCTATCTTCTATAGTCTGTAATGTCTAAAGACTCTCTGAGGAAGCTCAATCAGTATATCCTCTTATAGTATATAATGTCCAAAGACTCTCTGGGGAAGCTAACTCAGTCTATCCTCTTATAGTCTATAACACTAGGTTCTCATGAACCCATGTAAGTCAATTCATAGTAATGATATAAGGCCAAAGAAAACATACATAACTACTTGGCTAACTAGTCTACAACATCTCACACATGTCAGAAAAAAAATCCATCCTACGACCACAAGGCATGGAAAACAGGTAAACGACCAAAAAGGCTAAACAGGACCAAACGGTCATAAACAGAACAAGGCATGAGCAGAACATCCAAGGCATATTAATCAACCCAAATCATATCTAAAATACCTCTACACAGGCATACAAGCATGGCAGGAAAACAACAGGGGTAAAACAGTAAACATGTAATACCCCGTTCAAGGGTATTGGTGGAATTTGAACATAATACTCAAAGACTTCGAACTAAAAGGCACAAAACACCTACCTTTGGGTTGGGATACCAATATACTTGAACCACGAAGCTTGAATCTCCTTAGAACGTCTTAGATCTAAGAAAACGTCCAAAAATTTCAACCCACGATAACATGAGAAAGAAGAGGAATTAGAAAATAAGGATAAAAAAGAAGAGAGAACTCACCAATGTGATTCCAAATCAATCAATGGTGGTCAAATTAGAGGACGGATGGAGGATCGAGGGATCGTTGAAGATCTGAATATGCTCGGCGCTCTCAGATGAACGAAACCTTGAAGTAGTAGTTTATGTCCATCAGATGTGACCCTGGTGAGTTTAATGAAAAAAAGAAATCACACGACGTGTACTCGCCTTTTCCATACTCCACTTTAAGTAGCCTCCACATCACCCCACATGAACATGTGTGTGGCCATAACACATCCATCACATGGCCTCCTGCGGCAACAAAGTACACGGTGTGTACTCATAAAGTACACGACGTGTACTTCAAAATTTCCAGAAACTCCTCTTTTCTCAAAAACCTCATAAAAAGGAAAAAAACATACCTAAGAAAAAGATCCAGGTTGTTACAAAATTCCCCCTTTAATGAAATTCATCCCCAAATTTCCCTAGCATGGCGTAGAAGAAGAAACCTCGAACAACTCTTTCCACTGTGATCGTACATCGGCCTCCCTCTACCAAGTCTCGTCCTATACCCTCCCATGCTACCATAACACTCGTACCAGAGGAACAGACCAACCATAGAGAACCTTGGTACTATGATAAACAATCCGGATAGGATGCTCCTCATAAGATGCATCCACCTCCAACTTGAATTCCTCAGGTTGGAAAGTATGAGACGGGTCTAAAAAGCAACGTCAGAGGTGAGAAATGTGGAAAACATCAGGCATAGCCTGGTACCTATGAGGTAACTACAACCGATATGCAATCAGCCCAACTCTTTCCAACACCTCAATTGGCCAGACGTACCTTGGAGAAATCTTACCCTGTCTCCTAATCCTCTTGTGTCCCAAACTTGGTGTGACACGAAGGAAAACCTGATCCCTGACCTCGAACTCTCGAGGTCGTCTCTGCTGATCATTATAAGACTTCTGTCGAGACTATGCAGTAGAAATCCTCTTCCAAATCAACTCTATCTACTCTGTGGTCTCCTGAACAAGATGAGGTCCCAACAAAGCTACCTCTCCTGCCTCCTGCCAACATAAGGGTGATCAGCATGGCCTACCATACAAATCCTCATAAGGTTCCATCTGAATAGTCACCTGGAAACTGTTGTTGTATGAAAACTCCACAAAAGGTATATGCTTTTACCTAGAACCTCCAAAATCCAGGATGCATGCTTGGAGCATATCCTCAAGCACCTGAATCATATGCTCAGACTGACCATCTGTCTGGGGATGGTATGCTGTACTCAAAAGTACATGTGTATCCAAAGCCTTCTGAAGCCCCTGCCAGACCTGAGAAGTAAAACACACATCCTTGTCTGATAAAATGGAGTGTAGAACTCCATGAAAACATACAATCTCATGGATGAACAGCCGTCCCAGCTCATCAACACTGAAGGTCTCATTGATCAACAAGAAATGAGCAACCTTCATGATCCTGTCAATGAAAACCCATACTGTGTCATTCCCTCGAGGAGACCTCGACAACCCTATCACGAAATCCATCGCGACGTCATTACACTTCCACTTGGGAATGGGTAACTGTTGTAAAATCCATAGTAGTCGCTGATGCTCCACCTTCATCTACTGACAAGTGGAACACCTCATGACGAAACCAGCAACATCCTTATTCATACCTGGCCACGAATACTAACGGTGTAGTGCACGATACATCTTGGTGACTCCAAGATGAACTACCCAAATTGAGGAATGAAAGTCCTGTATTAGCTCCTCGTGTATATCTACTGGCACCCATACGCGCCCCTGGAAATGCAAGATCTCATCCTCACTTATGGTCCATCTAGGAATAGGGTCCTCTCCTGAAACACTTTCCCATAAGACTAAGCCTTCAGAATTCGATAGATTCCTCATTCGTACTCGATCAAGAAGGGTAGAGGTAACAACTACAAAAGATAGAGCAGTTTTCCTTGTCTATTGTAACCTCCAAATTCATCTCAGAGAACAGATCCATAAGTTTCCACTCACTGCTGGCCTCATGAACTGCCTGTATCTGAGTCATCTGGATCAGTGCATCAGCCACAACATTTCATTACCCTGGAGTATAGGAAAGCTCAAAATCAAAGGACTGAAGGTACTCAACCCACCTTCTCTGCCTCAAATTCAAGCCACACTGGATGAAAATGTACATGAGACTTTTGTGGTCGGTGAAAACCACAAAATGCTCTCCCAACAGATAATGTCTCCAACATCGTAAGGCATGAACAACATATTCCAATTCCAGATCACGCGTCAGGTAGTTCCTCTCATGTGGCCTCAACTGCTGAGACCCATATGCAATGACTCCATCTCCCTATATAAGCACAGCTCTCAGCCCGATACCTGAAGCATTACAATAAATAGTATATCTCTTGCCTGGATCTAGAAAGACTAGTATTGATGCTGAAGTCAACCTCCCTTTCATCTCCTAAAGGGCTGACTCACAAGAATATGAACATAATAACTTCACATTCTTCTTGGTCAGACCTATCAGCGGTGCTGCTAAACATGAAAAGTCTTGAATAAATCATATGTAGTATCCAGCTAGCCCTATAAAACTCTGCTCCTCAAAGACGTTCTTCGGCTTCTCCCCAGAAACTACTTCCCTCACTTTCTCTGGGTCTACTGGTACTCCCGTCTCTGAGATAACATGACCCAATAAGTGAATCTTGTCCATCCAAAAGTGGCACTTTGAGAGCTTATCATATAACTGATTCTCCCTTAGTGTACACAAAACGATCTCAATATGGGTAGCATGGTAATGTCGAGTGTGAGAGTACACAAAGATATCATCCATGAAAACCACCACGATGGAATCCAAGTATGGATGGAACACTCGATTCATCAATGCCATGAAAACTGCAGGCACGTTCGTGAGACCGAACGGCATAACCATATACTCATGTAGACTATACCTACTTCGAAAGGATGTGATAGGTATATTAGATGGTCTAACGCGCAACTGATGATAACCAGACCTTATGTCGATCTCTAAGAATACCCAGGCTCCTCGAAGCTGATCAAAGAGATCATTAATCCTAGGAAAGGGATATTGGTTCTTGACCAATAACTGGTTCAACTTCCTATAGTCCACAAAAAGCTTGAGGGGACCGTCTGCCTTCTTCACAAACAGGATAGGAGAAACCCAAGGAGAAGTACTGGGTCAGATGAAACCCTTGGACTGAAACTCCTCCAACTATTTCTTGAGCTTCTGAAACTCTAGTGTAGCCATTATATAAGGATGAATGGACACCGATTCCGCATCTGGAAGAATCTCAATAGAAAATTTTACCTCACGCTCTAGAGGAAAACCTGAAAAGTCCTCTGGAAAGATGTACTGGAAACAATCCACCACTGGAGGAAAGTCCAAATGTGAAGTCCCGTGGTCTTCCAAATATAGACTAGAAATCTGGGTTGTAACTCCTCCTAACCCAAGATGCTCTAGACCTACTCTACTCACCTGGACATCCCACTTTCCATTGTGAAGAAAAGATCCACCCTTTGGTGATATGAAACTCACCCAGTGGTGATAGAAATCAACAACTGCCTGGAAGGGAACTAACCAGTCCATCTTGAGAATGACATCATAACCTGTCATCTCTAGGACATACAGTTCCCATAAAAAGTGACACCCACCAGCCTTTAGAGTGAACTCCTTGCACTGACATACACTAGTTGTCCTAGTCCCCAATGGTGTGTCCAATGTCAAGATGTTGGTAGAAGAAAAGATATAGAGACCAAGAATTTCCACAATAGCGACAGAAATAAAGCTTTGAGATGCCCATGTATCAAAAAGTGATGAAGATAAAAATGAGGCTACTAAGATTGTACCTTGAATTGTAGAGGGTCGGGATCCTGCTCCTGATGGGTCTGCTGTACTGCAAAGCTCTGGCCTGCTCCACGGCCCTATGACCCCACCTGACCACTCTGAGCTAATCCAATCTGCTGTCACTAGTAGCCTGGTGACTACCACCATGACCGCAACCTCCAACTCATCCCAAACGGCTGGAAGAACTCCACTTCCTAGACTGGTGAGAAATTAGCGATACTTCTCTTGAATGCATGGTCCTAGAAGAACCCCTACCACCAGCTACAGGTGAGAAGATCTGACAGAAACGCTGAAGATGGCCCATCTTTCCCCAAGATCAGTACTCCATTGGGTCTCTCTAGCATTGAGGCCAAGTATGCCCGCTCCTTCCGCATTGGTAGCATACTACCTGGCTGCCTGAAGATACATCCCGCCTACTCTGATCTCTCCATGTAGTCTCCCTACAGCGCTTCCTGCTATCAGTAAGAGGTATACTAACTCTGGATGTTGAACTTCCCTGGCTCACTACTCCAGAATTCCTCAGATTACGCTCATTGATCAGCACTTGGTTGACGATGGAAGATATCAAAGTCAACTTGAAGCTGTTTTCTTGCGACCGGATGTCATGCCTCAGACCATCCTCGAACTTCCATGTATGGAAAAAGTCATCACCTCCTAGAATAGGCGTGAAACACTACATCTCAATAAATCGAGAAGAGTACTCCATAATAGAAAGAGTACCCTGCTCCAGAATCATAAACTCCTGGGCTTGATCAGCTCTCAAGGTCTCTGGGTAGAAGTAATCATAGATGATGCACCGAAACTCATCCCATGTCATACTATGTTGGCGTCCTGAATGTGAGATCACCTCCCACCACCTCTTGGAGGAGTCTCAGAGCATATAGGTAGCGAGATTCACCCTCTTCTCTAGAGGTATCTCCAGAGGCTCTAAGATTGTCAGTGTGGCCTTTAGCCATGATTCTGCAGCTTGGGGTACTCCATCCCCTGAAAAAGTGGGAGGATGTTGCTGCTGGAAAACCCATGTCAACTCTGCCATCAACAGGGCGAGAGGAGGTGCTCCCTAGAAGGTATGTATCATCCTCATAAGACCTTACCTAAACTATGCATCAGCGGCTTCAATTGGTATAACTGCTGGTGCCAAGGTTGGCACAGCAGGAGGATCTGCAGGAGGTCCCTGATTAACCATATCTGGTGTCTGATCACCGTCTGGCAACTGGAGTACAGCCAGAGTACGTCTCGATGGCATAATTCAAAAAGGTCAAACTCACACCTTAGATCAGGATTATCAAGGAATGAAAAAATAAGAGTACAAGAAGGTAATGGGAGAAAGAAACACTCATGTTTTATAGAACATGACTACACTGCGTGTATAAACACTACACGACGTGTTCTTTTAAGCCATTCACATGGGCTTGTACTTCTTCCCCAACTGGTCATGTAACACCCCAACCACACGGCGTGTTGTCCCCACACACAACATGTACGTGAACTCTATTCTCATGCCCGAGTCTCCTTACACGGCTAACCCACAAGGTCCTCTTAATCCTAGACTACACAGCGTGTTCATGAAGGACATGGTGTGTACCAGAAAAGATTCATCGACCCATGTTGTTAGTGACACGGCCTGTGTACCCCAGTTACACTACATGGTGTGTTCCAAACAAACACAACGTGTACTAATAAAGGATAACACCGACCCATGTTGTTCGTTACATAGCCGGCTACACGGTTCACTATACACGGCGTGCTCCATGTATACACGGCGTGTAGTTGAAGGATTTTTCCTGACCCGTGTTGTTCGTGACATGGTCGGGTACCTAGGTTACGCTGCACGACATGTGAAATCAGGACACGACATGTAAAATTAATGTTTCATCCATCTGTGTGATTAGTCACATGGGTGGACACACGGTCACTACAACATGACATGTACGTAGTGTAAACGATGTGTTCCTACAAGATTTTTCACAACCTCGTGTCCCTGTCCACATAGTCAGTGACATGGTTAAAAACTACACAACGTGTATTCATAATGTACACACTGTGTAGTCTAGGTTTTTCTGGAAAATAGCCTCAGAAACTACACCGGAGCCCAGAAAACACAGAAAAAAAATGTTAAGGTGCCAAATTCTGATCCGTGAGGGCCCATACTCCCCGCGAATCAATGTTTGGAATCTTATACAAGTTATAACAAGGCAAAAAAGCAATGATCCACAAAATGTCAGTCCACGAGTGACCATAACACCTCAATAACCAAATTTTGGTGTTCACCCAAACAAAGCACTACACAACCATGCCCTATCAAATAACAGGTATCTTTATCAAAGCATCTATCACAATAGCATGAATATTCTACACAACATCTATAACAACAACATGAAATCACTAATGCATCCTAGATGGCAGGGAAAGAATGCATGGCATGTGATTTCTAGCAAGTGCCTATATGATGAATAAGATGTAATACCCTCATCTCATCGGGTTGCAACAGAAATATAACCTCAATAACAGCAACTGTAACAGCACAAGACAAATGAATCACCCAATGGTGAAATCAAATCAACTCTAAAATTGCAAACAAGTAAAATTTCAATAAACGAGGTAGTATAAAATTTCCCTATACACAGGTTAGCTACTCCCGGACACAACTTATTACCAAGTACCTATTCCACACCATCCTTAACTATAGGCTCCAAACAGTAGGTCAAGAGAATAGAACACCTCTGATACCACTTTGTAACATCCTGATTCCAGAAGCCACCCAGAGGCGCCCCGTACGTGGTTGGTCACTTGGCCTCAAGCGCATTTCCCCAAACGACAGAGGCTGCCGACTAGCAGCAAGGGCCTTGGGTGTGATAGTGGAGAAACTATGCCCTCATTGGCAGAGTACACAGTAGAAGATAAAAAAAAAGCAATAGTAAAAGTAGTAAACATCCATACATGAGCAAACAACGAAAGACTAAAAGTGTAAACAAATGGAGCACATATATAGATGATACATGATACATATGTCTAGGAAAATAGCTAACAAGTTACAATGCCTAATACAAACAGTACTAAACCATAGTACAAAAGAAACAGATAAACACCTCATCAGCATCGCAAGCCTAGGCTTGGTCCCATGCTCTTCAGCTCCATAGAAAGTCAAGTACCTGATGTGGAAGGGCACTTTCCCTTATCTATACCTGCAACAATATAATATGTTTGGGCCCAAAAGCATGGCCCAAATAGGGAACAAGACTAAATCCCAGAAGGAAACCACTCGAATATATGTGCCTAACAGTCAGTGAATATATGGTATGTAAAATTATAGGAATCCGTAAAGCGGAAAATACTCAGTGGTAAACAATCCACAGTTCCAATATTAACCAACAGCTAACAAGAAGCTAAACACAAACAGGTAACCCGCTGGGAAGTACTCAAATCCATCCCCTCTAGTCCTACCTAACAAGTACCAACAACCCTCTGGGCAGTACAGTCATCCTAACCCCTCTGTTTTGGTCGTACGAAAATTATAAGACTCTCTAAAGAAGCTCACTCGGTCAATTAACCTTAAATTATAAGGTAGTCAGGGACTCTATGAGGAAGCACACAAGGTCAATTCCCATTATAGACCCAAGGTCAAGAGAATATTTGAGGATGCTCACTCGGTCAATTCCTCTTATAGCCCCAGGTAGTTCACCGGCTCTTTGAGGAAGCTCACCCGGTCAATTCCTCTTATATCCTGGAGTGCTTCAAGGTAATTAAAGTAAAACAAAGACTCTCTGAGGAAGCTCACTCAGTTTATTCTATTATAGTCTATAAATCTCAATGAATCTCTGAGGAAGCTCACTCTTTCTGTCCCCCTATAGTCTGTAATGTCCAAAGACTCTCTGAGGAAGCTCACTTAGTCTATCCTCTTATAGTCTATAATTCCCAAAGACTCTCTCAGGAAGCTCACTTGGTCTATCCTCTTATAGTATATAACACCAGGTTCTCAAGGCCCAGTTTAAGTCAATGCCTAGTAATGATATAAGGCCAAAGGAAACCTACAGAACTACTTGTATAACCAGTATACAACATCTCACGCATGTTTGGAAACAACACTCCATCCTACGACCATAAGGCATGGAAGCTAGTTAAATGACCAAAAATGATAAACATGGCCAAATGGTTGTAAACAGAACAAGGTATGAGTATAACATCCAAGTCATAGTAATCATCCCAAATCATATCCAAGTTACCTCTACACAGGCATACAAGCATGCTAGGAAAACAAAAGGGGTAAAACGGTAAACATGCAACACCCCGTTCAAGGGTATTGGTAGAATTTGCACATAATACTCAAAGAATTCAAATTGAAAGGTACAAACCACCTACCTTGGGGTTGGGAGATCAATATAATTGAACCAAGAAGCTTGAATCTCCCTGTAACATTGTAGATCTAAGAAAACGTCCAAAACGTTCAACCCACAATAACTTGAGAAACAAGAGGTATTGGAAAACAAGGCTCAATCAAAAGAGAGAACTCACTGATGGAATTCCAACACAATCAACTGTGCTCGAATCAGAGGAAAGACGGAAGATCGAGGGCTCGTCGAACATCTATAGATGCTCGACGCTCTCAAAAGAATGAAACCTAGAAGGATTGGTTTTTGTCCGTTAGACGTGACCCTGGTGCATTTAATGAAAAAAAGAAAGTACACGGTGTGTACTTTTTGAGTACACGGCATGTACTCGCTTGTTTCGTACTCCGCTTTAGGCGGCCTCCACGTCACCCACACGACCATGTGTGTGGCCAGAACACGGATAGCACATGGCCTCCTACGGCAACGAAGTACACGGCGTTTATGCATAAAGTACACGACATGTACTTCAAAATTTCCAGAAACTTCTATTTTCTAAAAAACTCCAGAAAAAGGAAAAAAATATACCTAAAAAGAAGATCCAGGTTCTTACAGTAGTGGTGTTGATATTCATTATTTTCCCAAACAATATTAATACTAGTCAATACAAGGTAGTATAATTTATTATTTATAATTATTTATAATTTGATAATTTAAATTTATTGGAGTTTTGGTTATGATACTTAAAGATTAAAATCGACGATGAGCAAGTTTCATGATTTTTAATAAATATATGTTGTTATCTCAATTAATGAGTTTAATAATAATGATTCCATTCCAATAAAAAATTAAAATAATTAGATACTTTTTCATATCATTTATTTTTAGTATGTATGTTCTAATATTTATCCATGATTTTATTTTATAATATTGTTTATGTAGGTAGTTAAACTGACCAAACATGAACATACCATGATTAATGAGTAAGTATGGTTATAAAAGTTATTTATTTTAGAATTATATAATTCTTATAGAGTAATAGTGATATTATTTTTAATATTTTTAACAACATTTTAATATATTTTAATAAATAAAAAACAAACTATATGAAAATGAGATATGTTACTTTGTGGAGATATTGATCCACATGACACACGGTTTTTATTTATCAATGAATGAGATAGAAAGAAGGTGGATTATAATTTATATCTTCAAAATCATAACAATATTATAAATTATATGTTTTTATACAATTTTATCCTCATTACCAATTAATATATTTTTTTATGAAAAACAGAAGATGTAGCATTGTGCAGGCGATAGTTGACATAACAAACAAATGGATGTGTCATTTTTATTAATTGAAATAGGGAAATGTAGTTAATATTTATGCCCATAGAATAATAAAATTAATTATCAAAACAATAATTATGTCATTATATAGAAATTATGAAATTATATTTGGGAAATTATGAAATAAAATAAATAAAGTTAGGAAAAAAGGTACTCACATTCAGAATTTAAGATTTCCCTTTGAAGACCCATTGGAAATGAATGCCTTAGGATAATATATTTTTTGTAGAGGCTCAAGAAAAAGATATAATATTATATAGTATGTTAGAAGAGTATAGTTTCCATAGGAATAATATTTTTATGGTATTTTTGAAGGGGTAGTGAGCGACCCCTTTTATAAGTGGTGAGAATGATATTTTTGTAATTTTTTTAACTTAATATAAAGATAACACATGTTCGAAATGTAAAAAATAATTAGGAATAGAAAATAATTGAGTGATATATGATTAAGGTCTATAATACCTCACTAATTAATTTTCACATATGTTTGAATCATGTTTTTTAAGTCCTTCACTCTTATAATTTTCACTTTTAACATTTTGGGTTTTACCGTGGTAACTAGGTTTCAACTTAGAAATTTAAATCTAATTAATAAAATTAAAATATACCTTGTTAAGTAATTTTTACCTAATAATTAAAAATATCATATAAATGTTTTATAATAAATTAATATTGGTAAGAAAAATTATTTTTAACATTAGCACATTTAATGTGTAAAACCCTGTTTTACGAAGAAATGTATTCTTAAGCTTAAACTTTATGCGTAGGTTAAAATTAGCAATATCAATGATTTAAATGATATAAATTTGGTTTTTAATAATAAAATATAATTAATGAGTCTTTTAAATAAATACAAATCCAAATTTTATAAAAAAAATATTTAATTAAAAAAGACAAAAACTAGTTTTTCGTGGAAAATATTATTTAAGTCATTCAAATGTTTATCATAGGTTTTCAAAATTTAACTAAATATTTTAAAAAACTATGCCCTTAATTAATAAATAAAAAAATTTATAATTAATTTTTTTACCTTTATAGGTCTTTCTTATATAATGATAATATTTTTTGTTTTTGTAAAAAAATATGTTTTTCACTATTATCTTAAAAATAAATTATTTTAGAAAAATATAAAAAAATTACCCTAAGTTAATTTTTATATACTAAATATAAAAATTATGTCAATTTAAAAAAATTAAAAATCAAAATTTAATAAATTTATCTTTTAAATAAAAATATAATATATAAATAAAAAATAATTTTGTTGAAAAAAACCCTTTTAAAACGTTGAGTGTTATTAATCATATTTTGTATGCATTTATAATTGATTATAATATTCTTATCTACCATAAGTTTTATTATTATTATAATATTATTATCTAATATGTCTTGGAGTTTTTTAGTTTTCTATTATTTTTTGAACTATATATCAACACAGTGATTCTTTAAAGGAAACAATTATATATTAAAATATTGGGTCATTATATTATAACCCCTTAAATAAATTTCCATTGAAATTTTAATTATCAATCATTGATGAAAGTGTCTGAGAGTATTCTTAATATATTTATCATTCAATATATGAATTCTACTATGAAATCTATCTTACACTCTTAGGTTATATCATGTTACTTATCTTTCCTAAAAAATATTATTTTTGTAAACAATAAAATACTCAATTATTCATATACCATAATCATAAATTCTATAAAATATAACATTCCCCAAAATATTTGAATCTATAAGAAATTAAATCATAGTTAAATCATATATTTTTTTAAAAAATTAACTATATCTTTCACATTAAAATGTATTAACCACTAGTTTATAAAGACTCACACTAGTAAATATATATCATAATCCAAAAAAATGTAATAAAATTCACTAAAAACATAAATATTACTTTTTTATAAAATAAATAATCAATTCCAAGGCTTTTAATAATATCTAACTCACTTTTCCAAAAATCAATTAACCCTTTACTACCACAACATCAATCATATATTTAACCTAAGAGTTATCCATACATCAGTCATTTTCCTTCAATAGTTGTCACTAACAATATAAACTTGTAATAAAATCAACTTTCATTATTATTGATACAATTTAATATATGTTTCCAAACATTTAATGTATAAATAATTGATACAAATCCTTATATGATTTTTATAATCTGCATAAATTTTATAATATACCAAAATATTGTCAATAAATGTTACTCCCTGATGAAAATATATAAGAGTATAAAGAATTAAGTTGTCTTAATATATCATCCTATTTAATGTAGGTAATACTTTAAAGCTAACCTTTTATATCATAACAGTATAATATTAAGATTTTAGACCATTTGGGTATGCTTCCTTATTCAGTTATAAGACATATTGGTTTCTAGATACATACCTTTCTTGGATTCATTTTTTTTGATCCTATTTCAAAAAAATACTAAAACTCAAAAAAAGTTATGATAATATCCAAAATATGAATATGAAAACATCAATCAAAATATTTATTCTTATATGATTCCTTAATTTTTAATATAAAATACTTTCCGTTCAAGAAATGTATCACTTTGTTCAATCCTTGGTTTTTTATTTCCATTTTTCTATTAGGTTCTCTAACCAAGTTATTTAATATAATACTCAAATACCTCAGAATAGTTCATTAGATAGAATTTGAATTAACCCTAGCATACCCCCATAAATTGTCAAACCAGGAGTGTATTTTGGTATATTTTTTGTACCCCAGTTGATGATTTATTTGACACCCAACATGCCCCATTCAGGGTTATTACCACTAAGTACATCTATGATAAATTAGGCATCCAATTTTAGTATCCAAACATGGATGTTATTTCATAGAAAACAAAAAATATCTATTTTTCAAAAATTTCATGATTCTATCCAATACATACACTTATACCTTATATTTATCCTACATGTTTTCACTAAATTTCTCTTATCCTTAAAAAAATAACAAAAATAATCTCTAAATATATTTAAACAATCATTTGATACCAACTGAGGTGTCCTATACCCACACTCCCAGTCTTGGCGATAAAAACGATTTTACAAACTAACTTTGATACCAAGAGAGATGATCCAAGTTAAACTATTATAAATTTCACATTAGTATTATATATCATAATAATCACTCACAACTTAGAGAACCTTTTATCTTAGTGTCTTTGAGGACTAGTTACATTGGTAACCTTTTTTTTGAAAAGAAGGACATATAAAATGTATGAATATTTATCCATAATAAAACCATACTATACCCCCTTTTATAATTAACATGGATTACAATCATCATCATAACTTGGGAAAATAAAAAATTAGAAATGGGTGATGTCAGATAATCAGTAAGGGTAAACATAAGTGATAACAATCAAAGATCAAAAGTGAGTATAAGATGGGAATATGGGCATAATAAATATATATTATAATAGTATTACCAATAAATAATATATTATAAATAATTTTATAAGGCATGTTATAACATAAGAACATATCATGAAATTACTCATATTAAAGAAACAAGTCATACTTGAGAATTGCGGTGTAACCATAGATATAGGGAAACATAAATTTCATGAGTCACACACTTGCACCCCTGATTGCAAGAAACTAAATTGCACCCATGTTTACATCTATCATGAGATATAAACATTTAACCAGTTTATTGGAGGAAGATATAGTACCCCACCTATTTTTCATATATATATTTATGTTTTCCACTTGAAATCAACCACTTATCATAACATAAAGATCCCAAGGAAAGAAAATGGGTTTCATTCATCACATTATAATGACCCATGGAATTAAAATGGGTTCCATATCCATTTGAAATGTAACAATATAAATAAATTATTCATAATTCCATAAATAATTAGAACATGATAAACCCATGTATAATAAATGGATAACCAATGATATTTAGTTACTTTATAGGTAAGTACCTTTCAATCAAGATAATAAATCATATGGTATTTACATAGTATAGATAAAGGGTATGTGGTTTAGTACACAATTTTTCCCATAATTAAATTAATGTAATCTTGGTGAACACCAAGTAATCAAAGTAATCAAAAATCTGGTATTGATAGAGTAAAGGTTCTACATGAAAAATTATGGTTATACATAGAAGATGATTAATCCAGAAAAAGGATGTGATGGATCATTCCTCCAAATGAAAAGGAAACTACATAATCCATCCAAAAAAAGAAGTTGGATCATATAATTTGAAGAATATACTTCATCAATCATAATATATATCAAATAAAAATGACTTATATGATAATACTTATTAAGAGTTTTCTAAAAAATTAGTTTGTAAATAAGAAATATCCTTGATATTTTGAAATAATTTCAAAATAAATATGTTATAAAACTATAAGGAAAATAATTTCATTAAGAATCCATGAAAATGTAGATAGAAAGTTTCAAATAAATAAACAAGGTTGTGGGTAGATATATTCACATGGAAACGATAAAAGAGATTCTTTTATTGAAGATGCCACATATTGAAAATGTTAAAATGATTTTATTTTAAAATATACTCCAAGAATGTAAAGGTAGTTAAAGATTAATTTTTAAATTTTTTTAAAAAATAAATGGATATCCAAAAAATATTGAATCAAATATAAAATACGAGCATAAATGGAAATTCATTTTTTTAGAATATTTTCTATGAAAAATCCACCACTTAAAAAAATTATTAAAATTTAATTTTAATTCAATGGGACGAGAAGAAAATTTCACCAAGGATAGCCATAGGGGAAGAAACTGGTTGTGATATTGGAGATAAATTCTATATAAATTTCCTTGATGGGTTATCACATTAGGTATATCTCTATTTTAAAATAATGTTGGGAAAATAAACCTTATGAGTTGAGTAAAACTTACATAAAAAACCTTCAAAGAGAAATAGATTAAAAATGAACTTCAAATACCATGAATTAAATATAATTCAGGATATAATATATAAAATAGTAATTATATACACATTATAAATTTAAATTGGTACATAATAAGAAACATGTCTCAAGAGATAGGAATTGAGGTCAATAAACTATTTCAAGTAACATAATAATTGAGGTAAGAATAATTTTGTAATGTGTTTATAATTAAGAATTTTATAACCCTATAAAGAAGGATGGAATAAAATACGTATTATTCATTAGTTAGAATAAATTAAACTTTTAGCAATACAACTCTATAATGATGTTTGTAAGCACTTGAGCCTCATCCCGGTTGGTGAGGACTCAACAAGTGCATCCAAGAGACCTGAGATCAAATCCGTGTGGAAACATATTCCTGGGTAACTATAGAAATACTATATATGTACTGTTGTGGGAACTATAGTAGGTACTATTCGGTACGGTTGCAGTTGAGAATATTCATCAATTTGGGCCTTTAAGCCACTGATTTGTTCCTTGGATCCTGCAATGCTTTCAGGCCACCTAATGCCTCCAAGTGAGTTGTCTCTCAAGGCCTTCAGGCCACCTCAAGGCCTTGGGGACACCCCAAGGCCATCGAGCCACATGAATATGCAGATGTACCAGTCAGACTACAAGGTCAAGGCTTCAAATGGAGATCAAAGAAGGCACATTCATCAGAACAGAGCTAACCAGAATTGGAAGAATGAGATGGTATGCCATTTCCATCTGTACCGATCTTGTTCATCTTTACACATGACAGCTAGTCGACCAGGCTTGCGAAGGGGGAGTGCTGATATTATAACATGTGATCAGGAGCAGCAGTTCCAAGTTGTCTTATCTAGGTGATTTCCACTAAGACCTAAAATTCAAGTAATTGTCTCTAAGCCTTCAAGCTTTGTAAGGGTTCCACCTCAACCATTTAAAGTTCTATTATAAAAATAATAGAAAAAGTACTTTGGGTAATTTAGTAAAAAAAAGTTTGTATCTCAATAGAATAAAATTGAGTTAGCACAAACACTTATATCTTTTTCATTTTTTAGTCAAAATCCATGAGATAAAGAACATAGAATAAAAACTGAATATCATAAAATATAATACAATAATTATAAAAATTATTAAATGGTTATTATATAAACCATTCCAAATAAAGCATGGTGTATATTAATAAATATGACTCAAATAGTGAAAATTTGAGGCAACAAACCCTTAAGTTAATGATAACATTAGAATCAAAATTATATATGAGGGTTACCATGAAATGGATAACAAAATATCATGAAATTGAATATATTTATTATAATTTAAGGAAATCGGGTAGTGAATACACCATATAAAATAAATGATGGTGTGTAATACTAGAAATGTCTCATTGAATTGAAAATAGAGAAAAATAAACTATTATAACCTAGATGTCCTTTGAATATAAATAAATACAAAGAAAAAACATGATATGGATCTTAAAACCCCATTAATTACATGAATATGGTAAAATAAATTCATTATTTAGTAATCAAATTATATTGGTGATATCATGCTTCACAAGAAGAATTATTTCTTAAGAAATAATATTTGAGACAAAGAACTCCTTACCTTCATTCTTGACATCCACTAAGGCACTTGAATCTATTGTATAAAAAATAAAAAATTTAATTAAATATTTTAGAAACTTTTAATATCTATAAAATTTGGGAAACTTCATTTATAGTTATTCTCTACATATATATTTCTTAGTTATTATTTGTATTCAATATCACATGTGAGTAATCTTGATCGTTTTGAACTAGTTTCACAGTATCAGTGTTATTATTAATTATTTTAAAAAATATCATCATTCATAGATAATAAAAGTTAATATAATTTATTAATTCCTAATTATTTATAATTTTATAATTTAATTCTCTCATATTTTTTATGATCCTTAAATATAAAAATTGTCAATAAACATGTTTCAGTGATTTTTAATGAACGGATGCTGGTATATTAATTGATGAGTCTAATTTTTATTTTACCATTATAAAACAAAAATCAAATCATTACTTAATATTTATATCATATATCATCCTTAATTAAGTTCTATATTTTATCCATGATATTATATTATGCCATTTTTCAAGAAGGTGGTTAGATTTTCCCAAACCTAAACATACCACAATTAATGCACATGTATGGTTATGAAACTTCTTTATTTCGGAATAATATAATTAGTATAGAATAATAATTATATTATTCAGATATTTTATTCTTTTAGAAATATTTTATTATATTTTAATAAAAAAAAGTATATGAAAAACGAGATACATTACGTTGTGGAGAAGGTAATGCGCACAACACACAATTTTCATTTATTGATGAATGATAGGGGAAAATGGTGGATTATAATTTCTTCATAATCGTTATCATATTTATGTTCGACATTTTTATCCAATTATTTTTTTATAACTAGCGAATATAGGTGGTAGTTAAATAGAAATAAGTCTTTTTGTGGAGGTGATAGTCCACACAACACACAAATAACAGTATCATTTTTCATCAAGGAAAAGGGGAAAGGTGGATAATTGTTCTTACCTAAAGATAAAAAAAGTCAGTATAAAAATAATAATGATTTAAATATATAGAAATTATGAAATTATATTTGGGAAATTTAGAAATAAAATAAATGAGGTTATGGAAAAAGTACACACGTTGAGGACTTGTGATTTCCCTTGGAAGACTCCATAGAAATGGAGGGCTTAAGATAATCTATTTTGACTAGAGGATAAATAAAATGGTATAGAATTATAGGGGAAGTAAAAAATTAATATTTTCAATAGAAAACCTAATTTTTTAGGTTATCCTTAAAAGGGTGGTGAGGGCACCCTTTTATAATTGGGGAGAATGAGATTTATGTAAATATTTCAACTTAATATATTGAGAACATGTTTAACCTGTTAAGAAGAATAAAAACATGGAAATAATAGAGTGGTGGATGATATAAGGTTGATAATCCATTAACCATTCATTTTTATAGACGTTTTAATCATGTTTTAAGTCTTTTATTCTTAAAATTTTCACTTTTACCATTTATAGTTTTAATGTGATCACTAGTTTTTAACTAAGTAAGTTACTTTCAATTCACAAAATAAAAAAGGAACTTTTTAAATATTTTTTACCTGATAATATAAAATATAAAACCCATTTTATTAGATAAAATTTCAATACGGAAGAAAAAATAAACTTTAACATTGTTTCATGTAACACTTAAAAACCCATTTTAGAAAATAATGTATTTTTAAAATCAAAATTTATACATAGGGTAAAATTATAAATGTATTTTATTTTCATGTTATAAATTGGTTTATTATAAAATAAATAATTTTTTTTATTTCAAAGTAATAAAATATAAAATTTTTTCAAAACCATTTTTAATTAAAAGAAAAGGCCCAAAATATGTTTTTATTGGAAAATATTAATTAATTCTTTAAAATGTTAATCAAAACATTTCTAAATTCATAAAACTATATTTAAAATTTATATTATTCATTATCTAATTATTATTTAAACATTTTAATTTTTTATACTTCTAGGTCTTGGTTATATAATGATAAAATTTATAGTTTTAGTAAAAAACTATATTTTTCACTATTCACCTAAAAGGTTATTATTTTTGAAAGATATAAAAAATTAAACCTACGATAATTTCGACATGATTAATTCAAAAATAATGTAAATTTTACAAAAAAATACAATTATATTTTCTATAAATCAATCTTATAAATGAAAATAAAATAGATAAAGAGAAACTGTTTTTTTAACACACATATGTAAAACATTGAGTTTTCATAATGCTATTTTTATGAATTTATAATTTATTGCAATATTTTTATCTACCATAGGTTTTAATATTGTTATAAATTTTTATCCAATATTTATTGGATAGTTTTTTTAATTTTTGTTGTGAAAAAAACTACTAGCGTAGTGTTTATTTTAATGAAAAATATTATTTTGTAAAATCTAGGGTCATTACACTAACAGGTGAGATGAAGACTGTTTGAGATAAGGGGATCGGTCTTGAGAGGATATCACCCTAGGATCATCTGAAGAGTTGTGTTATGGGATGCATGCCATGATTTTAATGCATGTATTTGTGCAAGGAAATGGAATCTGAAGAGGGATACAATCTTAAGGAATAACCCTTCTATGAGTGAGAAGGCCTGGGTCATGGTGATTGATCTTTATAGATTACGATCAGTTCAAGGAACTCTTATATATTAGCCTTTGTTTATGATATTTATGGACCTTCCCTTAGTAGGATTGGGTTGTTGACTACCCTAGTGGTTGGGTCATGGTACTTTGTTGGATTCAAACGAGTGTCCTTATTATGAGTAGGCTTGGGTCATGGGAAAGATATATTGTGAGGAGATAGTTCATTGGAACACAAAATACATGACTAAGGGGAATCACATTAAATGATAAGTCAATGCATCTATATGTGGGTGTCTGATCGTACCCTATCCCTTTGGATAGTAGGTTGAGGTTTTGGATGATTCCCTACCATGAGTCTTTAGGTATGGACTAGGAATCGATAAGATTAGATGAGATGAGGTGATGATGAGATTATACAAGGGAACTAAATTAGGTATTATTAGGTATAATGGTGGACTTGTTAGAATATGATGACCTGATGCACAGAGAGTCTTAGTTACCTATTTAGAACAAAACATCCATGTGATTCCATGAAATGTTTATTTTTCCCTCACACACACATGTATATGATTGAGTATATAAGGGAAACCTAGTGAGGCCCTACTAATATATATTAAACACACCCCACATGGGAACTCTAGTAAACATACATATCTTATTCTAATTTTTAGGTCAGAGAACTGAATAAACATTAGATTGGGCTAGGGATGTATGATAATTATTAAATATTGGAATAAGGTTGTGTCTTAGGGATGTAGTATATACTATTTCATTTTATTTTTTTATTTGTATATATGTAGGCATCCTGGTTGGGGAAAATTGTATTTTTTTTGGGAAAAATCATTTATTATAGAATTTTGTTTTTTTATTTATGCATACTCCAATGTTTTCCATGGATATTATTTGGTTATTTTCTACTTTTTGAGGACTTTTATTCAAGGGATTGGTATCCTAAATTTATGGATTAGGTCCTAACTACTAGTTTGAATCCTATGGCATGTGGGATGTTTTCTCAAGATCATGTGGTGCACCGGGTTAGGAAATTTTCATATGGACACCGGACCAAGGAAGTACAAGTATAGTATGAGTAAAACATAGTATACTCCCACCAAAGATGTCCCTATGAAAATATAATAAATAATAGCGTATGATCGATATGAATTTCTAGTATATTAACCATCAATAATATTATATGTTGTGTCATGGTATTATTATCATCAATACCACATGTGATCACACCGACTTTAGCTAATACCAAAATAGGATGATATAACTCTTGTTTGAAAACACATCAAAGATAAATGATGTATCACTCCTTATTTCATAATAAATGTGTATGATCAAACACCATATGTCATCATTGGTTAAAGAGAATGGGTTTTCTCTTAATCATAATGCTAAGGTAAATAATGCATCACCTATATACTAGTGTGGTGGAAGATACATCACCGACCCATTATTAAGGGTGGATGAGGCACTACCAAATCATTATGGAGAATAATGGATCACTTAGTGAATGATTTATCTGAACATAATATCAAGGTTAAAATAAGTATCACTAAGTGAATGATTTATCACCATCTAACAAATCCTAGGTGAATTATCTACCAATACAAAAACTCCAAGGTTAATGATAAATCATTATGAAAAAAACATGTTGGACGATATTCCATCATACAAAAACTATAGAGAATGATGTATCTCTATTTAAAAAGGTATTACCTATTTTTAGTGGATGATATACCCCCAAAACTCATCTCTAGGGGGATGATTCAACAGCATTAAAAAACCCTAAGGGTGGATGAATTTCCACTAACACACTTAATAGGTGAATGATGCATCACTATCACTTCCCATCTATATTAATGTACTACACCCGATTTAATTCCAAGGGAGTACAAGATTTAATTTGGTGAATGAGGCATCACCAATGCTAGGAGGGTGATATAACACAAAAACTAGTCACCATGTGGATGAGACGACACTGAGACATCTCACATTGGTTGATTATGAAATACTATTATAACCCCCAAAGTGTATGATATACCACCGATACAAGTCTCCAAATGGATGATGTATCGCTTAAACAACTCCCATATGTGGAAAATAGTCCACCAACATGACACTCTCCAGGTAGATGATACACCACCATGTCACTATCTTGGTAGAGGATATACCACCAACATAGTGCTTCTTTGTAACAATGTATCATTCACACTTACAACTTGGGTGGATGATATACCACAAAACCTACATATAAGGTTGTGGATAAAGCACCACCATAACAATAAAAAGGTTGATGGGTACCACTATCTTAGACACATAGATGGGTGGTTTTTCTCCAACACATAAATCGATGTAATGTTGGAAAGAAGAAATAATTAAAAATATGTAAGTGAAAATGGTATCCCTAATGAAGAACCTTAGGTGAATTATTTATCACCAAGTCTAATGAAATCATTCACAGTAAATATCACATAATAGAGCATATTTTAAGGCCAGTAGTATATATAAATCTCCATGAATGGGATATATATCCCTTATCCTATCACATTACAACATTATTAATTATCAAGAAGGGGTTTAATATACAAAACATGATTCCAAAAAATCAAAAAGTTCACATAGATGACCATCATGTTTAATAGAATAACCCTAACACACCAAGGATGAATGAATAAACACCAATTTGTAACTTATTAAGTCGATGATGCAACCACATCATATGTTATATTATGAAGAATCCATTACTAATAAAGACATAATAACATACATATGGACTTTTTAATACTATAGGGTTATGCTCACACAATAACAAACATATTCAAAGTCTCTCACTGAGGCCATCTCACCCCAATATTAGTTCATTTCTAAACCACACCTCACTAAGGAATATGCTAGGACACAACACATGGCTCTTGGTTTCAAGCCACAAGCATAGGAACCTTTCGTGCATCTAAGGTTATGGTTCAACCACATTTAAAGTTAGTTACTTTTCATAACTTAGGGATTTTAGATGAACACATCATCATAAGTCAAGATAAGGGAATAATACAGGTCTCTCATCCTAAGATCAGGCCTTACTCACATCTCCTATACTCAAGAAGTTACATGGGACATAATTATAGATCCCAAGAACACACTCTTCTTTAAAATACCCTCTACCCTAAACCAATTCCACATTCAAATAAATTCTACATTTATATACTTAGTCATTAGTGACCAAGTTTCTAAACCACAGTATTATAGAACTTCTCACATCCCCAAGGGATTCTCACACATATGATGGAGTTTCAAATAAACAAATTAAATTAATTTTAAGGAATTCATTAAAAGGAAGAGATTCCAATTTTTCATAATATGTCTTCTATACAATTAAATAACATCAGTAAATAGAGGGAATAACTACCTAGAAATAGTAGAGTTTTACTTGAAAGAAACCATCAGTTAATTAAGCATTAATCAGCAGAAATTGGAAAATCTAGGAAATTACCCCAAATTAGGGAATTACCTTCGATACATGTAAAAAATTAAGATAATTATATAATAAATGGAGGATGAGTTTTATAATAACTCATGAAGATCCCTCTGAAAAAATTATACTTTTATTTGAGACCAACTAATAATGAACCACGAGAATGTGGAGAAGAATAGATAAAGGGAAATGGATGTGTTGTGTGTATCCCTCTTTGGTCAAATAATGAGGAAAATGACCAAAAATATACTCTTAAAATTATTATAACCTCTGTAATTATTTAAAAAAAACATTAGTAAACCCATAAATTTTTTGGGCACTCAATAGAACACTAGTGTCCTCCAACTTGGGTTTTAGGGGAATATATTCTCATGGAATATTTCTCTACCCTATCCTTATTTCCTAAAACCATGGCCCTAAACATCTATTTAACATTCAAAAAACTAATAATAGATCAAAATATATGAGGATTAACCAAAATGAAATAAAATTTTCACCTCATACATGATTGAGGTGTGACAAATTCCCCACCATAAAACAACTCATCCCTATATTTCATCATTAAACATCTTCAACCTGCATAAGTGGAAACCCCCGATATAAATGCATAGATATATTCCACTCTAGACTATCATAGATGATAGTCATCAGAAAAATGATATATGAAAATTATCATTTGATCTAAGATTATTGATTATGTATGAAGGAAAACTAGATGATACCTTGATGTATAGAATACCTCTAAAAACCTAATGTCCCACACACAACTATGTTGACTAATCTTACCAACTTCATGAAAGTGCCCAACTCCTAATGGTACCCTTGAATTTTTAATCCACTGATTCCACACATCATTAATTAACATTATTAGTGTAGACTAAACCATCAACAACTAGGAACACACTTAATCACTACATTAATATTCTTTATTAGGAACCACAATTACACCCCCTAGACCACACCTATGACAAAAAGCCTCACTCCATCTAACACATTTCATTCTTCCAATGAACTTGGTCACCCTCCTAATTAATTTCCTAAAAATCACACATTATAATTTCAATTGATCATAACCTATAACTCATTACCATTAGTTTATGAATGAACTAACATAACCTAATCTTTACTGATTAACACCCACATCTTGGCTTTCTCAATTACTTATTATAACATAGTTTCATGAATCCAAGAACTCAAAAAAAAAACATTAAACACTACACTTTCAAGTTCGTACAACATAAAACTCCTGACACTCATCATATAGATCTCAAAATGATGGTCAAAACTGAAATACCCAGATGATGTGCTCCCTATTATAAAATTTTATTTTTTCCAAACCTATGAGAACAATCCTTCCTAAAAATTATCATCATTATAACATTGAAAATCACGATCCCTGCTCATTATATTATTATGGACCCAACCCTTGATACTCAATAAAGGGTCTATAGAATCATAATTTTCTATTCCATTACTATCTATTTTCACTGATAACCCACCATCACAACACTCATATCCCAACCTACAAAACCCAAGATTCCTGGCCTTTCTTATAACACCCTGATATTTTTAAGAGAATAATATATTCGATAGAATATAAAAAATAAAAAATATATATTAAACTAAATTTAAAATTTCATTATTTTATCATCCAATTTCATCTTTATATGAAAAATTAAAATCCTTTAATATCGGAAAAAGTGTTATCATGGTTAAAGTAAAAATAGGTTAACTAAAGGGTTAAAAGAAAATATAAGGTTTAAAAAACCCCATAAACCTATTAAAATTTTATTTTTTGATGGAATTTAAACCCCCGAATATATTAACTTAGAATATATATAATTTTGGGGGAAATTATCTTATATAATTACTTTTTTATATTTTAATGTTTTTTGAAATTTCAAAAGTTATTCTCACATCAGTTATAAAATAGAACCCCCTATTTATTTTATTCGCACCACTTTTAGCCTAATATATTGACCATAATCTAAAAAAATCACATCCAAAATTCATTATCTACATTATAAATGTTCTAGAATTACTAAAATGCCAACCCTAGATTCCTTAAAAGGAGTTCTTAAAGTGTTCTTTCAAATAAGTGTTAATTACCTTAATCGATCAATTTATTTTTTACTTCTTATTTACCACCTATAAATATTTGGTATTAATAATAAAATAATAACATAATTATAAAAAATATACTAAAATTTTATTATGATTTTTAAATCACAATTATACACCCTGTTTCCCATTTAATGGGAAGTGGATGTTTCACTCAGGCATATGTACGACTTACCGGCTTACCAACTTATCGTCTCCATGTAGACATAAAATTCTTTTTACACCACCATATTTCATGAATTATTATTATTATAGGTTTAATATTTATATAATATATTTATGAAACAATTATACTCCAAGAATTAAAATATCATATTTACATTCTTTCCATCCAAATCATTGGAAAATGATAATGCCGTTAATGCGTACGTGTGGGCTACAAATTCCACTAAGTGATGTGTTTTTTTATTTCCGTTATAATTGGATAGTAATAAAGGATGGATATAATGAATATATATGATATATATGATATAATAATGTTTTTTAAAGGTGATTTATTTTTTAATTTTATTTTATTCCACATGATGAAAAATGAAAATGGTGTCCATGCATACTTAAAAGCGACTGTCTCTATGTACGGTGTAATTGATTTTTCTCTATATAATTTTATGTATGACTATAAATATGTTTATAATGAACATATATTATGTTTATATAATTAGTAAATTTTTGATATTATTTAAACATGATCAAAGTTCAAGGACTAAATCTACCAAACCAAAACATACATGAAAAATGAAGTAGATATCACATGAAACAATGATTTTAATAAATAATTGTTAATAAAAATGTGATAAAAGGTTAAAATTAAATAATATATAGTATGATATATATAGTTATGTGTTTTTAATATATGTATGATATATATATTTATTATACAAGAAGTTCAAACACATATGAAGGAAGTCGGACCTGATGAACGAGATCTTTATCTCACTTTTATATTTATGAGACACATTCCATATTTACCACTTATTTATTTTATATGATGTATATACTAAAAATTAATTTATTTTATGGTTATTTTAATGAAATTTATGGGGATTTAAATATACTTATATAGTTATTTTTTCATGGGGATTACAATTCGATTATTTCCAAAGTGGTAAGGGTTTTATGTCACAGTCACATTGTATATTGGGATTATTTATGATTAAGTTTAAAATGATGATATATTATTATATACCTCTACATAAAATCTATAAGTTTCATATATTATGGTTATTTATTGAAAATATATGATTTCCTTTCATTTTTACTCAATTTAAGTACTCAAGAGACTAAAAATATGTTTTTAAGGAAGATCGAATTTATTTCACTCTTCATCCAAAAAACCTTTTACATAAATATCCATATTTTATTAGAAAAATATCTTTTAAAAGATTATATTATGATTATTTAAATTCATTTTTAACCATTTTTTATTACAAAATGGTTTAAAAGGAATCTTATTGTCATTTTTTGAATGAGTTGATTTTTGAAATTTTCTCTAAAAGTGTGAAAGGAATGTTTTTTTAACATATAATAAATGAATATAATTTCATAAAATCATGAAAAATCAATGATTTTAAGCTCACATTAAAATTTTCAAAGGTTATTTTGAAATATCATGTTTTCTATAAAATTTTAGAAATTTTATTTTTTAAAATTGTTATTTCAAAGTGAAATGGTTATTTTTTTCATGAAATTTTACAGTGATCATTTAAAGGAATTATTCACCTATGATAACATCATTTTATGTTAATTATTATTTACTAGGGATATAATTCAATGATGCCATATTAATTCATTATCTTGGTGGTTTATTATTATGATCATGATATCTTTAAAAAACCAGTTTATTTTACATGTGGGTTATGTTATAATATTATATTTTATGATCTTGTGTTATTTATATGAATAAACTATGATAATTTGATGGTTGGGTATATTAGAGTCCTCAAATGAACTAGGTAAATATGGATAACTTTTGAGGTAAATATGTTATGTGTGAATCTGATTTCATGTTCATGATTTTATGAATGGACCTGAATTTCATGTCCATAAAATTATTCATGGACTTGGATTTCATATCCATAAGATTATGCATTGACCTAGTTTCATGTCCATAATTTTATACATAGACCTATATTTCATATCTATAAAATTATATGTGAACCTGGTTTTATGTTCATAAGTCTTTTCGATGGCCTAAATTCATATCCTTCATTTAATGAGTGAAGTTGTTTCTATTTATACATGTTTATAATGTTATAGGATTGTGTGTATTCCAAAAATCTATGTATTATGTTGATGTTATGATCTCATTGATCATGTCCTTTATTTCTTTAGGTTAATGTCCTATGAACTGACTTGATATAATCCATGAATCATTATTATGATCTATGATATGAAAGGAATGAATATAAAATGTTTGGATCATGTTATCATACCCTTATTCTCATGTTATACACAAGTGATCATAAATATATCTTTTTTACCCTTATTGAGTATCTGAGGTCACACTTCCTTATGCTTCATTTTCCCCTGGTTAGTAAGAAAGGTATCAAGTATGATATGTCTAAGAAGGGTTCTAGTTATGAAGAGATAAGTGGAATATTATATATATCTCTTAGTAACTAGATTTTTATGTATCCAAGGTGTGATGTCTCGACCTAGATTACAATTAAATGGTGCCCTGAGCTGGTGGACCATATGGACTCATGCATGCCTCCTCGTACACTAGAGGTTTCCAACTGGCAGTGAGGGACTAAAACATGTCTTTGGGAGGACTATGACCTATAATAAAAATAGATAAATGTTATAATAAATAGATAAATTTTCAAAGAATATCAATAATGGAACAGAAAAGGAAAGCATGTATAAATAATTCAAGAACTAAATAATAATGAAATGAAGTAATCTGAATCATATTCAAAAGATGATGATTTAATGTCTCTACAAAATAAAAAATATATATTTATACATGGAAGAGGGTAGTCAATAAAATGATGATATAAAAAAATAAACAAAATAAAAAAAACTATCCAAGAATCCTGAGATCCAGCCCAATCATCTACTACCAAGCTCCCATCCTAAGTTATACAAGAATTGTTTCTTCCATTAGAGGATGTTTCCCTTTATATACACCTGCAAGAATATCATATGCCTAGGTACCTTTAAAGAACTGTATTTAGTGTGATAAAAACTTAGTAGGCCACCAAAAATGATGTATATAAATATCCAGTTAGTTCATATAACATGTAAGTGTGATGATATAATAATGAAAAGTAGTAGTAATAACATTAAATGGTTTAGCTGTGGCTCCTGAAGGAAAACCATGATGACACTACCTTCTTTGGCTTATGTTAGAATATATCTGAACAAATTAACAAATGTATACACATATATGGACTACATACATATTGACGTGTACAACCATATATGTGGTTAGTACCACTATCTTGGACCTGAGGCATAAATCAGACATCCATAAGCTATAGTAAGAATATCAAAAGTATCATGGGTCATAATTCCCGATATCACAAGTGTAAGGGACTCCATTCCCTATATAAAATTAGAAAGGAATGCCATGCCCAGTATGACAAGATTAAGAGATTCCATTACTAGTGTCATAGTAAGGTCCATCATGCACTTGTCACATTTATAAATGGTATCCATGCCTGTATCACATTTAGACAGGTTTTCTATGCCCATATCACATTTATAAAGGGTTACCTTTCCCGTATCACATTTATAAAGGGTATACATTCTCATATCAAATTTATAAAAAGTCTTTATGTACTTATCACATTTATAGAGGGTTTTCATGATCGTATCAAACTTACAAATGATCTCCATGTCTGAATCACATTTATAAAGGGTCTCCATGCCTGTATCATATTTATAAAGGGCCATCATTCCTATAAATCAATAATGATAAGTAATCATTGGCTTTAATATGATACAATAGATAAATCATAACTCTTTAACATTTATTAATAAAAGGGTCATAACCGTCGTTCAATTTAATTAGGTGACATGGGAATACCACTAACTTCCATT
Source organism: Viscum album (assembly GCA_963277665.1). Lineage (NCBI taxonomy): Eukaryota > Viridiplantae > Streptophyta > Magnoliopsida > Santalales > Viscaceae > Viscum > Viscum album. Next base: position 1,889,805,915 of record OY728159.1, on the reverse strand, counting down.
AAATTCATCTTAAATTGATAAGTCTTTTAGATATGAAATACCACTACAATTATCCATTTAATTTATTTTATAAAAAATTATAAGTCACACCAAAACTATATATATTATGGATCGTATGTTTAATCAATTATATCCCCATTTAAAATATGATTGGCACATATAAAGGGGTGTAAACAAAAAAATATGGACCTATATGAATATAAATAATGGGGTGCTAGGATAAATTCTATCAAGAATGATCGATTAATCAGTATTTATATATTTTAGGGAAACACATGGAGAATCTAGTGTCAGACACATAAAACATGTTATAAAACATCAATAATTTAAGTAATAAATACTAGACCACCAACCTTATTCTTATAGAGGATTACTCATCTAGTATCATCCATTGGTCTGGTCTACATTGGTAGAAAATAGAAAAATAGAAAAATTCCACAAAAATAGGGCATATGAGTCTGCATCGGGACATAATAATTGAGGGAAAGGAAAATGATAAACTAATACAAATGATTGAAGAGATTAACTAGAGTAATCCAATGAGACTAATGAATATATAATCTGAGATTAGATGATGAAAAAGTGTCAAAAACCATTATGAGGGAACTTAAGAGATCTAATGGGAGAAAATGGAGCCTGTTGCATGCTGGAATGAGAAATATAGGAGAGGGTTGATCTAATTAGGATCTTAAATAAGGTTTGATCATTTTCAAAAAAAAATTAAGGGGGCACATATTTTTTCCACAATATTGGCCAAAATGTGTTCCAAAATTGTGCATGGAACCACCTTAAAAGGACCCTACAAGGTTTGAGAAAAAATGCATCAACCATGATATATGGCTCTGCTAAAAACTACAGATGGCATGTATGAGCATGTGGATCGGGGTGTACGGTTAGTGAAAATCATGCACCCTTCTTTACCCTATAGAAAATCTTTTTTAGTTAGAAGAAACTGTTTGGACTGTCTTGCAAAATTTCTACTAACAACGTGGCCTAGTTCTTTTCACCACTGGCTGGGGTTCTGAGCTCCGAACAATCCCCATACACCCCTGTTTCTTCCACATCCTCATTATGAATCCATATTTGGTATAAGATAAATAATTATATTTAAAATTTTAGGATAATTACTTCACTTAAAAAGCATGTTCTTATAGTCTTCCACCCTTAAAGAAATTCATAATCAAATTTTGATTACAAGGGTGGTCAAATCCCATATGAGAATAACTCTAGTCATTGAGCATGTATGTCGACCTCCCTCTGCCAAGTCTCATATTGTACACAACTGTGCATTCATTTTACCCATACTAAAGGGATAGATTATACTTGAAGATCATTTTTTCACTAATCTATTATGCATATAAGATAGTCCTCAAAAGAAGCATCAACATCTTGCTCAACATCATTTGTATCAAAATTATGATACGGGTCATCATGATAATGGAGAATCTGTGAAATGTAGAAGATGTTGTGCATGGTATGATACCTCTAAGGTAATTGCAACTGATAGGCTACCAGCTCAAATCTATATAGAATATCAAATGGATCAAACAATCATGAAGAAATCTTCTCTTTCATCTTTGTCTTCTATGATCAATTATGGGTGATACCTGTAAGAAAACCTAATCCCCTGCCTCAAACTCTATAGGTTTTCAATGGTGATTGACATAATATTTCTATCTAGACTAAGTAGTAGACATATGATTCATGATTAACTACACATATTCTGAATTGTACTACATGATATAAAGACCTAATAGCACTACCTCCCCTGCCTCTAGCTAGTATAGAGGTGAACGATACAACTTACCATACAATGTCTCATAAAGATCGATCTAAATTATCACATGAAAAATATTATTGTAGGAAACCTAATTGAGGGGATATTATTCTCCCAAGAACCTATAAAATCATGGAAACATTCTCGGATCATGTAATCCAAGACATGTATAGTTCAATCTGATTGGACATCGATCTGAGGGTGAAAGGGTGTTCTCAGTAGCACCTATATACCCATAACTCTCTATAATCCCATCCAGAACCTTGATGTTTAAAAATAATCCCTATATAAAAAAATATTATGAGAGAACCCATGTAGCTGTATAATATCACAATCATACAATATTCTCATATCATCAATTGAGAAAGTCTCTTGGATACGAAATAAGTGAGAAATGTTTTTCAGTCGATACATGACTACCCAAAAATCATCACTACCTCAAGGCGAACTTGGTAAGCCAATGAAAAAATCCATAACAATATCCTCCCATTTCTGTTATGAAATTTTTAATGGATATATTAAGATAGAAGGTCACTGGTGCTCTGCCTTTACCTACTAATAGGTGTAAAACCCAGTTATAAAACCTTATATCTGAAGTTTTATCCCTATCCACCAATACTTTCGGTGCATATCACAATACATATTAGAGATACTAAGGTGAACTTCCCACTAATAATCATGTGACTCTCTCATAAACTCATCTCTCATATATGTGGGAACCCATATATTCTCAATTATACACAGGATGTGGTGACACACAAATTTACCCTACTGGTAGAAGAAGTCATTATAGTACATGTAGTGACCAAATCTACAGGGAATGAATAAGTAACCTTTAGAAACTCAAAGATGTTTGGGATTTGGTTATGAAGTCGCCAATTTTTGTGTTGATTTAAATTTTGAAACTAAAATACTAAAGTTCATAAGATAACTATTTTAAATTTATGAATGAAACACCAAATTATTTGAATGGAAATAATTAAAGAATATTGGTATATTAATGGTTTTTGTTAGGGATAGAATGGATGTAATTGTTTTTAAATAATTTTTTTTGTCAATATTTTAAAAGGTAACCAATCAATGAGATAAGTCCCCAATATAACTCTATTATTTAATCCGCACACAATAATAAGTCTAATAAACAATTCAATTAGAGTATCACATTCATGATCACTCTAAGGAATGGGATCATACTAGCACTCAACATGTGTAGACTTTAAAGTCGGCGAAGATAAAGATGAAAACAAGTCAAAGAAAGAAACTTTCAAACCATAGAGCTGATTTAAGAATTTAACAACATAAAATAACATCCAATAAAAACCCATGAAACTCCAAATAATTAAACCAAAAAGGGTTATCTTTACATTTATACAAGGATCTCAATGTAAGGTGGAAGTTGGCTTATAAAGGTAAAATTGAATAATTGAAAAATAATGAAAAATAAACACTCCAACATTGTGTGTAGAATTTCACAAATTTTTGGTGATAATAAATTCACAACTTTGTTAAATGGTATAAATGTGGTATTAAAAAGGAAATAATAAATTAAAACGAAGAAAAAGGATAACTTTTATTAATAAAAAATCTAAATGAAAAACTTACATGGTAAAAAAATGAAAATGTGATTACAAAATGAATGTGTAAAATTACAATTGAAATAAAAAAAATGAATCTCCGAATCCCTTCACCAATAGCTCCAAAAATTGGAAATTTTGGGTCCTAGGTGAGATCCCATATCAATAAAATCCTTCCACATTAATCAGTAGAGTGAAAATGAGGGTGAGAAAAAAAAATTTGAATCTTTCGACGCTGACTAGAAAATTCAGCCCGATTCATCCCCCATTTTAACATGTTAATTTTAAATTTAATATGGATATATATAAAATGGTAGTATAATAAAAATATCTTCATATAAGTTTTATATAATATCTTTAAAAAATTTATTCTAATTGGATCAGTCATTTGTAAGTTATGATGAAATTAGGGGGCTGACTTTATGGGCCTTCAGATCAAGCCATTAATTTATTCTTCATTTTTAACCTCCAAGATCATCATGAAAAATTGAAAATTAAATTTAGAAATAGTTTAATAAAATTATCCCTATTATTTTATATATATAGTTACAATGTTAGATTTATTGGGCTTAAAATTTGGTTTCCACTTTTATTTGATGGGCCTATGGTCCATTATGCTTTGTCCATAATTTCTGCATTATTTGCCAAAAATGACCATCTTCCTTTTTTATTCATACATTAATACTAAAAGAAAAAAAAATTCCACACAAAGTGATCAATAATTTACCAAATTTTCCAATTATAATAATTAAAATAATCAATTACTCAATTTGATTATCAATTAGACCAAAATTGACACTTTAAAAATGATGTGAAAAATGACGTGAAATGAAGATCAATTTATGAGATTCAATAAAACCAATGTTTATGGGAATTTAAAAAAATCAATATTAAAATATAAACATTCAATATTATCCTATTTTAGGGGATAATCACACCCCCTAACTTGATTTTTTCTAGTATTATGAAAATTGTATCTCCACAATATGAAATTGAATTCAAATTTTCAAAAACATTTTATGTACAATGCTCACTAATTATATAATGAAAAATAGTCATGAATCCCATAAAAAACATTTGTCACAATCTATGTTCCCAAAAATATACCAACCAAAATCCCATTTCTTTTACCAAATTCATCACCACATTTCATCCAATTTCAATTAATACTAATGATGTGTTGGGCATATAAAAAGACATGGTGCCTATTTTCTTGTTCAGGGGGAAAAATTTTAAGTTCTAGGTGGGAATCAAATTAATCATAACATGAGTATCCAATTTTATATATTTTTCATTTTTTCTATTTTTTTTTGTTTTTTGTTTTTGTTTTTAACCACAATAGAGATGGAAAAACTACCTCTGGTAAAGATAAATATAGATCCATGATCCCCAATTTCCGAATATCACACATATTGTAAATTCCATGTTCTAAAATAGAGATTTAAAGCATAAATATAGGAAATACAACTATGGATTCATGATCCCTAAGTGACAAACACCACTCATTTAGACCAAAAATTGCTCTATGCGGTCATTATTTTCATTTTTATAGATACCCAAATTAAAGTAAAAGTAACCTCAAAACCTATGATATGATAAAAGGGACCCACTAAATCGAACGTAAAATCCAAATCCAATTGACGTGAATTGTTGAATTTTGATTAAAAGGAAGAAAATGTAAACACTTAAAAGTCACATTAGACAACCAAACATTCCAAAAACTATACTCATGAACATAAATGTGCATTAAATTAATAATCAAGGCATCAAAAATAATTTTAAATTCAGTTTAAAAATTTTAAAATATACATTAATACATGAAAAGATGTGGAAATATAACACAAATCTAACGCGACGAAGCCTTATCTTCTCAAGAAGCTTAATGATGATGGTTTCTTAGTGGAAGACAACCCATATGCTCCCAAACAGTGTGTAAAAATGTAAATTTTTTCCAACATGAGTCACATATCATAAATGAAAGGTGATTTCCTCAGCCCTTACTTTAATTAAAACCTACAATTTCTCATTTTTGGGGTATCTTAAACTGTAAATTAGTGCCAATAGGTAGGGGTCACTTTCATATTCTGTTTAAATCTTATGAAGACTTAGACCATAGGTGTAAAACTGAAAACATAAATTTCAAACCTGGTTTACTCAGGCTTTCTGATTGGGACTATTCTTTTAACCCCTATACCCATAGGAACACAATGGAAAAAATATGGGTTAGATTTCATGGTCTAAACTAGTATTTTTGGCATCCCAAAATCTTGAATGAAATTGCATATTGTATTGATTCACCACTTATAATTTATTAAAGAACCCTAAAGGATGAATTGTTCCTATTTATGAGGGTCATAGTCAAAGATAACCTCAACTCAAAACATCCTAATTATATAAATTTCATTTCCAAATATTACAAAGCTAAAATTAGGATATAATATAATAAAAATACCCTTTTTTGAGATATGTAAGATTATTTGGAATTCAATATTAAATAATAGAGTGGTTAAGAAATAGGTTTTGAACCAATTAAAAATGATTGGAAAGAAGTGGAAAACAATAAAAAAGAAAAGGAACATATTTCTAATTTCCCAAAAACATCTAAGAAAGAAATGAAATTTGGGTGAAGAAATCATAGAATTAGATGCCCTTAGAGAACATTTTAGGAAAATATTGGGTTTAAATTTTTGAGGGAGAGGATAATGCCATAAAATATCTTAGCTCCTTAAATAAGTAGAGGCTCTTGTGATGGATGTTATGAAATCATAATAGGAATCTATTTTAATGGAGAATGAGGAACATAATACCTCTATTAATTCATCCAAAATTATGTATTGTCCTAATAATAATAGTATTTTAAAATAAGATAATGTAGGAACTAATAGAAATTCTAATAAAACTATTATTACCCCTATATTCATTGACTATAATAAGGTTGAAAAGTGATTGTTTCTGGACAGACCACTTATCCTCCTCTCAGTTTAGGTGGTGATAGTCAACAAGTTAAAAACATCGCATCTAGTCCATTGGGTGATGTGATTAAGAAAATCACTAAGTTTTATACTGGGCATAATGACACCAACCCCAATTCGGGTTTGGACAAAGAATAACCACATGCAGATCCTTCAAAAAAATTCTAGTGATTTGATTCCTCTAGTTTCTTTGGAGACCAAGGAATGTAAGACCTTTATTCTTTACTACAAACATATGTCTTGTCCTGATAAAACTAGTATTTATGAATCAAATAAAGTAGGAACTAATTTCAAAGATGATATACCTATTATTACCCTTGTATGAATTGATGGAAATCAGGTTTACAAAGTGATAGTCTCTAGAAAAACCACTTATGATCCTCTCAGTTCATGTGGGAATACCCAACAGGTTAACAACAAAATGCTGAAACCCTTGGGTGATGTGATTGAGCACATCACTAAGTTTGGTGATGGGAATAATAATTACAAGTCTAATTCGGACTTGGACAAAGAAGGGAATCATGCATACCCTGTAAAAAAATGAGGTTCTTTGATTCCTCTACCTATTGATTTACATTATATAGTAGGTACTCATAAAACATATGTCACTATTTCTTCAGAAAATTCTGAAAATTTTATTACTATGCATATTTAATATCCTAGGAATGTTTCTATTAATAGTACTGTTTCTATGAAATATCCTTTCAAGGATTATTTGAATGTAGATACTATTAATTCCCCTTCTCTTAAAAGTAACAAGGGGAAAAAATCTATCCTAATCATGTCCAAAAAATGTTAGAATATCATCTAGGCATAAAGGCTTAGATGGTAAGAAAAAGGAGTGTTCTAACTCCAAACATAGGTATAAATGAAGAAAATTTTATGGAATTTTCAGGGTATTCAGAAACCTAACACTTTTATTGTTTTAGAAATAATGATTAACATTCATCAGCCTTTGATTTTTTCCATTACAGAATCCTATATAAACGTTTCTTCTAAATTAATGCAACTTTATAGGTTTGGTTATACTTTTTTAGGTGCAAGTCAAAATAGATCCCTCTTGAGACTCTTTGTATTTTTACGCAACCATCCTTAAAAAATGTTAATATTTTCTATGACTTTGAAAAAATATTTACCTATGATTTTTCTCTAGATCGCACACATCATTTTTTCTCCCTTGTTTATGAAAATAGTGGATACCAAGATAGGAGACCTCTATGGATAGATCTCTCATATTTGGATTCTAATATACATAACCATTGGTTTGTAATTGGAGACATTAAATCTATCCATTCCTCATGTGAGAAGATGGTTCCTTCCCACTCTTCTATCTCTTCGAGAGAGTTTAAGACTGCCATTGAAGATAATATTCCTATTGAAATTACTCTTACTGGTGCCAAATATACTTGGTAAAAAAGAACTATAATAGGGTGTTTTCTAGAAAATTGGATAGATAGTTCAAAAATTATCTAGTGAAAGGCATTATGATATTTCAACGTCTATGGGATTATAGAATTTATCATTGGTTGAGACACACTTTTGATGTTGTATAGAAACCTCTATTCTCTGGTTGGATTAATGTTAATTTCAAAAGTGCTTTTAAGGTAAATCTAGGCCCCACAGGATGTGGAGCCATTTTTAGGGATCATCGTGGTCTTATCCTTGGGTGATTATTTAGAAGTTGTGGTATTGACTCTTATCTGGAGGATGAAATTATGAGTTTGATTCATTCTATTTCTTTTTCTAATCATTAGGGTTGGAACACGATATGGATTGAAAGTGATTTGACCACCATAGTGTAAGTGATTTGGAACAGTGTGATTCATATGGAATGGTCGATTACTACATATTGGATGTATTATCTCTGTTCTCTCTGTGATATTAACCATTTTTCCACTCATAGATATCATAAAGAAAATATGGTTGCAGATGTCCTTGACAATAAAGGAGTAAGTCAAGATATTACTTGGCTAAATGATCTCCCTAACAATTTACTCCCCTTATGATAAATATTGAAAAATGACCCAATATTTTAGACTCATGTAATATCCTTTTTTATATATAATAATTGTTCTTTGGTCTTTTTTCCATAGCACCACATTCTTCTAAAAAACAAGAAAGGATAATTAAATGAATTTTTTCATTGATTTTAATTTTTATCCTAAAAGCAGATTTTTTTTCAAAATCCCATATTTTTTCTCCCCCAACATTGAGTGAAACATAACTTAGTGTTGAATGATATGATAACAGAGAGATTGATATTGGGTATAAGGAGGAGGATAAGTGATTTGAAATGAAATAATGGAACAAAATCACTTATTTCAAAGTTGATGAACTATTGAAAAGAAATTGAACACTTTGGCATCACATCACTTATATACTCCTGGGGGGTGATTTAATGTTGGATTTTAAATTTGGAAGTCATGTGTTTCATTTGAGAATATTGGATTTCCTAAAATATTAAATCTTAAAAAAAAGAATCATTATATCACACTATAATCCTAAAGGGGGTTCCCTTAACAAAAAACACAAAAACATCAACATAGAAGTCGGGTTTCCACCAGAAATCACTTAAATGAAAGTCGTTAGTTCTATCTGGACCCCCAAATTACCCTATACTAACTGTCAACATTTTAAGGACCCTATTTTTCTCCACTTAAACTATATTGAGATTGAGTCTACATTAGGGTTGGAAATAACTTCTTAAAATTGATTCAAATAAAATAATATGGGTTTTAGAGAATGATCTAATTCTATGAATATCAAAATGGGTCCATCCAATTGCATTACTAATCTGGCATAACATATTAAGTATAATTTACCCTTTATTAGATTCAAGAGAGTATAAAATGATGGAATAATGTTTTTTATTATCCTCTATGATGGAATAATTGATAGAGGATATAAGGAAATTGAATTCGAGTTCAGGTTGAGTAACACTTTTAGACACACGTTGTGACTTATAATTGAACTCATTTTCATTTTCAAAATTTATCAAATGATTTGGTTCCATTTGAAACTCAGGTTTATCCAAAAAATTGAAATAACTAGTTTTAGGTAAAGTTATGGAATCAATGTTTTTGATTTATTTAAATGGATCAATCATTGGTGTTTCTGGAAAATCATCAATGGTGTTATATTCATGAAACTTAGTCTATAATGAAAAATTATCCCCTTTTCAATCCAAAAGATCAATTTCATATGATTTAAAGACCCTTAAACAATTACTTTTTCATATTAATATATCTATAATCCTAAGTATGGTTCTTAAATAAATCCATCAGGGGTTTGGGGGAAACAAGGCACTTTACATAATGTTATGTATGGGACAATCGGTGTATGGATGGGTTCCTAATTTTTTTTATTGCATTGTTTTTATAATCGAAAATATGAAACCTCATAATTTATTATATCCATTTTATTATAAAGTTTTTCAATTAATGAATAAGGAAACTAATGGGTAGGAGAATAGACATCATGAATTTTCCAAAGATTGAACACATCACCTATACTTGGGAGGGATTGAAGTTTATCCTTTTAAATATTCATTATCATAATGATGGTATATTTCACCATGTGTGGGGTAATATTTCTTGCATTGATCATAGAAAATACCTATGTTAGGGTATTCCAAATATTGGGTTCCCATTTGATTCCAACTCCAGAGTATAATGGGGTAATGATGAAACTCTATTGGAGAAGGAAAAAAACGAGGATTTGAGATTGTTTGGACACACACAAACAGAAAGGGGAAAATATAAGAGAAATGGGGGTGAGAATAAAAAATTTGGGGTGAGAAAAGTATTATAGTGTCTAAGATAACTTACTCAGATCCTCGATAACAGTTCCAAAATTTATTGACGACCAAATTTACCCTACTGGTAGAAGTGCTCATTGTCGTATATGTAGGGGTTGAATCCATAGGGACCAAAGAATCAACCATTAGATAACCAAAAATCCAGGAGGGTTTGATATGAAGGGTCCAACATTGGTGTTGATTTAAATTGTGAAACTAGAATAATAAAGTTCATAAGATAAATGTTTTAAATATATGAATGAAAATACTAATTATTTGAATGGAAATAATTAAAGAAGATGGTTTTATCAAAGTTTTTTGTTAGGGCTATAATGGATTCAACTTGTTTTCTATGAATTTTCTATTCAATAGTTTAAGAGGTATCCAATCAATGAGATAAGTCCCCAATATCATATTATGATTTAATCCATACAAAATACCAATTATAATCACCATTACAATTATTGGATTACTTTAATGATCATTCCAAGTAATTTTATTTTTCTAGCACTCAAAATGTGTATTCGTTAATGTTGGTGAAGATAAAGAAGAAAATATGTCAAAGAAAAGAACTCTCAAATCATAGAAATAATTTAATGATTTAATGACATAAAATAACATCCAATACACACCCAAAAAAATACCCATAATAAAAAAAGGGTTATCCTTCCCTTGAACAATTCTCTCAATTTAACATGCAAGTCTATTTATATATGAAAAATTGAAGAAATGAAAAATAAAGAAAAACAAACACACCACCATTGTGTGAAGAATTTTAACAATTTTTGGGTGTGAATAAATTCACACCCTGATTAAATGGTATCAATGTATTAATAAAAATGGAATAATAAATTAAAAATAAGAAAAATATGAATTTTTATTGAGAAACTAAGGTTAATGAAAAATATACAAAGGAAAAATTGAAGATGTGATTACAAAATGAAAGCGTAAAATTACATTTTAAAGAAAAACATGGATCCCCAAATAAATTCACCAACATATCCTTAAATAAAAAATTTTGGTTCCTAGGGTAGATAACCTATCAATAATATCATTGTTAATTAACTAAGAGAGTCAAGAGAAGGGTGAGAGAAAAATGAAATTTTACTCTTTCAATATTGACCAGAAAATTAGTCTAGATTCATCCTTCTTTTGGACTTGAGTATTTCATATTTAATATAGATTAATATGAAGGTTTAGTAGAATTGAAATATTTTCTTACATTTTTCCTCTAATATATGTAAAAATTTAATTCCAATTGGATCATCTATTTAGAATCTATGATGAAATTGGCCGGTTGACTTTATGGGACATCTGATCAGGCCACTAATTTAATATTTATCTTTGACTGCCTGAATCATTATGAAGAATATAAAATTATCCCTAGAAACAGTTGAATGAAATTATTATCATAATTTTCTATATCTTAAGTTAAAATTTTAGCTTTATTGGATGTCAAATGTGGGCTCTATGTTTATTTGATGGGCTTAATACCCATTATTCTTTGTCCAAACATTTCTGCATTCATGGCCACAAATGACCATGTTCCCTTGTGATTCATCCATTGATCCTAAAAAAATGTTCCAAAATAAGTTATCAATAATATACCAAAATATTAAATTCCAATAAATAAAATAATTAATTTCAAAATTTGATGATCAATTGGGTCTAATTGACACTTTAAACTTGAATTGCACAATTTTTTGAAATGAAGTTCAATTTATGAAATGAAATAAAATGGATGTTTATGGGAATTTTAAAAAATAAATATTAAAATATAAACTGTAACACCCCAGGTAAATAAAGAATATGACATTTTCTTATTTATCCATATTTGTGAATAAAATATTGATATGAATTTAAAGGGGACGCTATGCTCGATGGCATACACAACACGCAACAACGAGTTTCTTGGGAATCTTACGTTGCACTCTAATAATAAAATAATATTATTTTAAATGGTAGTTAACATGTAGCTGTTTTATTGGCAGAAATGGATAGAAATAACTAAAATATGATTATATATGTTTTTTAAATGTTTTTACATTTATACAATAAAGGATAGAGGCTTAAAATACGGAAAGAATTCAATTTTAGGCGTATATGCCCTAGTTTTCACTAAAGGTTCACTTATCACCTTTTGATGTTGAACCATCATTAAATATAGTTTTGTTCACTCTTAAATATTCTTTTGGACCAAATAAAACTCTTATTAAGAATAGGGACATCAAAATTTACTTTGTGTAAATTTTTGGTATCTTTCTGATAAAGTTTATTTTTTTAATGAATAGTGTAAAATGTTGTATTTTAATTCAAAAAGTCTTTTTAATATAATTTATTTATATGATTAGATTATCTTTTGAATTGGTTTTAAAGTGAAATTACAATATATTTTTACCATTAAATCCAATAGTGGTCGTTGGAATTAATTCCACTTTGAAATCAGAGTTAAACCAGTGTCAATCTTTTGATACTTATTGTTTCATAAAAACATGCTATTTGCTCTGATAGCGGGAATTAATTATTAAATGAATTAATGTGACTTATATGTTTTTAATTTTGTAAAATAGACTTCATTTTTGAATTCTGAATATCAAATATAGCTTAGGGTGAATTTTTGGGAATTTTCTGAAAAACTTCAATTTTGATGAATAGTGAAACCACTAAGTGGTACTTATAAAAACTGATTTTTCCATTTAAATGAAATTTTGCCATCTTTGTGTTTTGAATTTCAAAAATCTGACATACATGGTTTTCATTAAGAAGTAAAATGTGGTTCAATGGGATAAAAATAATTTTTTGGTGAATACTAACTTATTAAGTTTTTAATCACGATTAGAGCTAATTAGTGTAGTTTAAGGTAAAATTAATGTTTTAATAATATGAAATGAACTTGAAAAATGTCCTACCCTCATTGGTTGTGTCATGGACCACCACTAAAATCCATGGGTCAACTTGGGGACCCCATGGAGCCACTTTGGTTGGGAAATTACATAAATAACTTTTTATTTAATGTTAAAGTAAAAATGACACAAACTTGAGTTATTTTAAAAAAACAATTTTTACATGGGGTTATAAAGATCATATTTTTGATTATAAATATTAATTGGAAAGATAAAAAGATTTCATACATCATAGTATTTTTTTATAAATTTTAGACACTAAATAAATTAAATTATTTATGACATCATGATGATGCAGCGATGACCTCATTATTTAACGATTTAAATAAAATGGAAAGATAATGTAAAATCTATGAACTAAAAATGTCCAAAACATATTGTATGGGTGGATTTATAACCCTTAACACCTTATCCACGAATTATATCAATGTGGGATCTTTTAAAACAGAAAAACATTTTCAAATAAAGTAATATTTCTTACTTTCCAAAAGTGCCCCTCCCCTTCTCTTATAAAAGGCCCCCACCTCTACCTCATTTCACACACTCCTCAAGCCTTTGGCTCGGCCAAACCCTACCCATTGACTCTCTCCACATCCCTATCCTCATCCTAGAGGATTCCCTTTGGGAATAATCCTTTTAAAGTAAGCCTTTAGGCTCAAATCAAAAGGAGTTACACTTTTAAAGGTAATTCATTCTGTCATGTTCATTTGTTTTATTTTGCTTCTCAAACCCCCTAAACTCTTTTTATTTACTTATTTTGTAACAAAACCAGTATTTTCAAATATACTAGGATGTTTTTATAAGATTTATTCGAGCTAAACTCTCACACAACTACATCAAATGGTTAAAGAACATACAGTTTCTGTGGATGGCGAAATTCTGCCTCCTGAAACGATGATTGTTCAATACTCATTTAACACCTTCAAAGGTGGACATTATGATGTCACTATTTTTATATATGATATATAATATGTTTATGTTTTACTTATACTTCTGTATTTTTTATTTTTGTCTTACCTTTATGGCTTCCATTATGGGTATATGCGATATCTTCATTTTAGGAAGTGCGGACTACCGCCCCCTCAAGGTGATGTGATTCGTTAATGCCATACGTGGGACGTATAAGGGATGGATTTAATGTTATTATATATGATGTTATACTGGAATTATTATATACCGCTATATCATTATTATTTCTTTCCATTAAAGTATGAGATAGAAATGAAAGTAGCGTTCATGCGTACGTACGTCTTACCGTCTCCATGAACGGTGCATTTCATTTCTTATCCCCAAATGTAATGTACTATTATAAGTACATGTATATAATGGATATATATGATGAATGATACATCTAAATGATTAATATAATTATGTAATTAAAATATACATACCTCTCATTTAGTTTTAATTCCATTAATATGACAAAGAAATGAAAGTAGCGTTCATGCGTACGTACGGCTTACCGTCTCCATGAACGGTGCATTTAATTTCTTACCTCTAAATGATTATGTAATATTATAAATACAGGTATATTCTGGATATATATGATATATATGATATCCAAATCATGAATATCATTCTGGATATAATGAACCTTTGACCACACAAACAACATGTAATTGTAAGAAGTCCACTTTCGACTAAAGAACCAAATATTGAAAGAACAAACATTATTAACTTAAATGATTAGATAATGTTTATAACATTGAAATAAGTGATATAAAAGGAATAATTAACTTTAATAAGTTTCATAAGAAAGTAGAAATTAACTCAAGTTTATTATTCAGGAGATTAAAGAACGGTCGGGTCAAGTCGGATACGAGGTAAGGGATCCTACTCCTCTCTTTCTTTTTAAGTACACTATTTTATGTCATTACTTATAAGATCATATTTATTGTTATTGGGATGTTCTTTTATATCACTCTTACTGTAATTTTTATGTTCATATGATGAGAGACCCTATTCTCTCTCATCAATCCATTTTGGAAGTTTCGAGTGGCGCCGTTAGGCTACTGAATTTTCGTAAGAGATCGGGCCCCTCTCTTTCTCTTTATGTACTCCCCTTTATGTCACTTCTTTTAATCTCATATTTGTTATGATGGGGGATGTTATTTCATATTACTCTTTCTGTACATTTTTTTTGTAATGTGATGAGATACCCTATTTGATCTCATCAATCCATTTTTGGAAGTTTTATGTGGCGCCGTTAGGCTGGCGAGTTTTCGTAAGGGATTTTTCATCTCACATTTATTCCCGTGAGATTTATGCTACATTTGCCACAATTTACTTTTAGTGGTGTATGTACTTCCATTATTCTACTCTTTGTGTAATATAATTTCCTTTATGAGTATTTACATCAATGTTTTATTGTCTTTCTTTCATGGGGTGTATGTTTTGAAAGATACCCAAGTCGGTAAGGGAACCTTTCACCCTCCTCTTTTTTAAAAGACTTCTTTTGTTGGGTCTTTTAATTTACATATTGTTATGTTGGGATATGTTCTCATATATCCTTATTTATGTAAATTTTATGTCCAAGTGATGAGATACACTTTTTTATCTCTCATCAACTCATTTTGATGTGATGCCGTTAGGCTATCAAGGGAACTTTTTAACCCAATTTCGATTTCTTTAGGTTCAACATGTAGTCATTGAATATGTCATCCATTGCATATGTGTGAATGACATTTTATTGTTTTACACTTAATATCCACTTATATTGGGTGTATTTATATTTTTCACACATATTTTTGAGATTGATTTGTCCTTAATTTAAGGATACCTTCCTTATAAGGGATTTCATCACATTTTACATCCCTATTGAGACTTAATTGTTGTTATGCACAAATTCACTCTTATATGGTGTATATACTGTCCTTTGGAAAATTATATAATGAATCCATTTATTCTCATGATATTATAAAGTTCTGATTAAATTTTATTCCTCAATTATTGTATTCAAGTGTCTCTAGTTTTGGTAAAAACCCTTTGACCAAAATATCACTTTAAATGTTTTAATGACTTGTTCTTATTAATATCCATGTTTTCAAAATGGATTTAAGGATTTATTTATATGGATATTAATGGTTTAAAATGTTAAAATCTTCAATGTGGTATGAGACACTTTGATTCAAAATTCTCCGTATTAATTGTTTTAAATGGTTTTGGAAATGGTTTCTTTTTGTATGGATTCATTATTTCAAAATACTAAAATGTTATATTGTGAATGAAATGTGGAAATGTTTTGTTTCCTTTATGCATGTTTTATGTGATACGTTTATGTTATGGTTCTTGGAAATTGTTATGAAAACGGGTGGTTCCGTGCTAAACTAAGGGCGGGTGAGCCCGATATAGCTCTCCAATGCATTGGGTAACGCGAAGGAGTGAAACGTTAAGGTTTCTCTGAAGAGATTTATGGAATATACTGTGATGGGTATTCCAAACGTAACCAATAGGGTTACTCCCTACGTAAGAATTTTATGAATGCCTCAAGATACCTTTATGTCTTATGATTTCTATGATTTATTAATGATTTTATGAGGTAAGTTACAGTGCCCATGTTTTATGGGTAAAGTATGATTTCATTCTTATGTATATATGAACCCATGTTTCCCTTCCATATTTCTATAACCCTTACTGAGCTTTTTATGCTCATCCCACGTTTTTGAAATGTTTTTCACAGGACCTAAAGTTGAATAGGGTCAAGGATGGGATCAAAGAAATGTCAACCATTCCAAAACAAGGAACTAGACATGACTCTTTTGTTCAAGAGTTTTTATTTTTTGTAAAAAAAATGGAAGCTGGGTAGATGTGTCTACTTTTTAATCTTTGAGATGTAATAGTTATGTCCTAATTCTCTAAAACTCTAAACCTGAAAAGATCCTCAAAGTGTAATCTTGTAATAACTCAAGATTAAGTAAGGTTTAAGGCTGGGGCATTACAGTTGGTATCAAAGGTCGGTTTAGATAACTTTAGAGGTTAGGGTATTCTCTATGCATAAGTGAAATTACCATAATGGTTAGGATTTCAGAAAGAGTCCTAGTTTTAGATAAAGTGAATGAGTAAGTATATCTTTGTGTTTACCTTCCTCATTAGTACATGATGGTTTTTTTTGATATACTCACACTGACATTTCTGTTTTTAGTGAATGGATGGATCTAGCATGCACCAAAGAGACAACAGGTTTGAAGGAAACTGTGGTGGTTCTATGATTAAGATACTAGATAAAATGGGGGATTCAATGAGGAAACTCGTGGTTGTTCTAAACCAACTATCAAGGAGTCATGATCAACCACTTCAACCTTGGTGAGTTCTCTAATGCATCATGTACGAGATGACCAATCTATGTGGAAGTTCAGGTAATAATTATAAAGGTAACCATTAGAGTTTATATGATCCTTACTTTTGAGGTAATTATGGGTTATTATATGATATGCTGGAAAATGAAAGGCATGAGATAAACTTGAGGTTAAAATATTTTATGATCATTTTTGATGATTTTATATCTTTTTGGGGAATGATTTAAGAATTATATAGGTTTGAAAAAAGGACAACACGTAGACCATGTGACAACCCGTCGCGTCGGACAAAGCTGCGGGAATCGAAACCACAACCAAAGTGCGACTGGTATTTATCGCTTACCACTGGACTACGTGAAGTCCCTGGTTAGTTTGAATGATTCTTTTTAGTTATATGATTTTATGAATTAAGAGTAAGTTGATTTTGGGTCATTTATGAAAATGATTAACCTATCATGGAGGATATGTGATTAGGTTAATTACTTTTCAACACGAGACTTTAGGAGCAACTGATGTTGTTTGGAGATAAATGTTATGATTTAACATGGAAGACTATGTGACTAAATCCATCAAATATTTTGGTTTCAATCTTATATTGGTTTACTTTGAATAATTTTATGGACAAATTGTTTATTGAATGGTCCTCGTTGAACTTTGGGTTTGTTGGACAAATTTTGGAGATTAAGAATAGATTTTCTTTTTATAAAGGGTTATCCTTTTCTGGATTATCTGACCTTGTACTAACCTTTTTGGTTTTGGTTATGGTTAAGGTCTAAAGATATGGGAAGTATATAGTTCTCTTTTGTGGATTAGGTGATTCTCTAGAAGTTGATTATAGTACTCTTAATGCGAACAAGTCTCCCTAAATACTCGCCTTTTGGAAAAAAAAATATGAGTTTGACTAAGGAATCTAGTAAAAGTTGAAAGTCAACATGATAAGTGATTATGTTTCCTTATGAATAAATTCCTCAACAAAAAGTAACTTAAAACAAAAATTTTGTCTATTAAATTTTCCTACTGGGGAATCGAATACCGTTTAACCCATCACATGTTTGTGATTTTCTTATTGTTAACTTTCTTATAAACATGTTTTCTATCACTCTCCATCAGAACATAACCCTATGTTTTCTCTTCCATGTCCATGTTTTCCTACACGGAATCATGTTATGGGTTAACTCGGGTGACCTTTGTACTTATCTTTCTTTATTTTAAAGTGATTGTTTTACCGACTCTTGTTCCGATGTGGGACATTCAAGGATGTTTCCAAGCCCAATTTTAAAAATTGCGAGGACGCAATTTCCAAAAGGGGGAAGGATGTAACACCCCAGGTAAATAAATAATATGAAATTTTCTTATTTATCCATATTTGTGAATAAAATATTGATATGAATTTAAAGGAGACGCTATGCTCGATGGCGTACCCAACACGCAACAACAAGTTTTTTTGGGAATCTTACGTTGCACTCTAATAATAAAATAATATTATTTTAAATGGTAGTTAACATGTAGCCGTTGTATTGGCGGGAATGGATAGAAATAACTAAAATTTGATTATATATGTTTTTTAAATGTTTTTACATTTATCCAATAAAGGATAGAGGCTTAAAATATGGAAAGAATTCAATTTTAGGCATATATGCCCTAGTTTTCACTAAAGGTTCACTTATCACCTTTTAATGTTGAACCATCATTAAATATAGTTTTGTTCACTCTTAAACATTATTTTGGACCAAATAAAACTCTTATTAAGAATCGGGACATCAAAATTTACTTTGTGTAAATTTTTGGTATCTTTCCGATAAAGTTCATTTTTTTAATGAATAGTGTAAAATGTTGTATTTTAATTCAAAACCTCTTTTTAATATAATTTATTTATATGATTAGATTATCTTTTATATTGGTTTTAAAGTAAAATTAGAATATATTTTTACCATTAAATTAAATAGTGGTCGTTGGAATTAATTCAACTTTGAAATCAGACTTAAACCAGTGTCAATCTTTTGATACTTATTGTTTCATAAAAACACGCTATTTGCTCTGACAACGGGAATTAATTATTAAATGAATTAATGTGACTTATATGTTTTGAATTTTGTAAAATAGACTTCATTTTGAATTCGGAATATCAAATATATATTAGGGTGAATTTTTGGGAATTTTCTGAAAAACTTCAATTTTTGATGAATAGTGAAACCACTAAATGGTACTTATAAAAACTGATTTTTCCATTTAAATGAAATTTTTCCATCTTTTTGTTTTGAATTTCAAAAATCCGACATACATGGTTTTCATTAAGAAGTAAAATGTGGTTCAATGGGATAAAAATAATTTTTTGGTGAATAGTAACTTATTAAGTTTTTAATCGCGATTAGAGGTAATTAGTGTAGTTTAAGGTAAAAATAATGTTTTAATAATATGAAAGTAACTTGACACATGTAATACCCTCATTGGTTGTGTCATGACAGACCAAGACAAGCCATGGGTCAACTTGGGGACCCCTTGGAGCCACTTTGGTTGGGAAATGACATAAATAACTTTTTATTTAATGTTAATGTAAAAATGACACAAACTTGAGTTGTTTTAAGAAAACAATTTTTACATGGGGTTATAAAGATCATATTTTTGATTATAAATAGTCATTGGAAAGATAAAAATATTTCCTACATCATAGTATTTGTTTTATAATTTTTAGACACTAAATAAATTAAATTATTTATGACATCATGATGATGCAGCGATGACCTCATTATTTAACGATTTAAATAAAATGGAAAGCTAATGTAAAATCTATGAACTACACATGTCCAAACCTTATTGGATGGGTGGATTTCGAACCCTTAACACCTTATCCACTAATTATATCAATGTGGGACCTTTTAAAACCGAAACACATTTTCAAATAAAGTAATATTTCTTACTTTCCAAAAGTGCCCCTCCCCTCCTCTTATAAAAGGCCCCCACCTCTACCTCATTTCACACACTCCTCAAGCCTTTGTCTCGGCCAACCCATGCCCATTTACTCTCTCCACATCCCTCTCCTCATCCTAGAGGATTCCCTTTGGGCAGAATCCTTTCAAAGGAAGCCTTTAGGCTCAAATCAAAAGGATTTAAACTTTTAAAGGTAATTCATTCTCTCATGTTCATTTGTTTTATTTTGCTTCTTCAACCCCCTAAACTCTTTTTATTTACTTCCTTTGTAACAACACCAGTATATTCAAATACAATAGGATGTTTTTATAAGATTTATTCGAGCTACACTCTCACACAACTACATCAAATGGTTAAAGAACATACAGTTTCCGTGGATGGCGAAATTCTGCCTCCCGAAACGATGATTGTTCAATACTCATTTAACACCTTCAAAGGTGGCCATTATGATGTCACTATTTTTATATATGATATATAATATGTTTATTTTTTTACTTATACTTCTTTATTTTTCATTTGTGTCTTACCTTTATGGATCCATTATGGGTATACGCGATATCTTCATTTTAGGAAGTGCAGACTACCGCCCCCTCAAAGTGATATGATTCGTTAATGCCATACGTGGGACGTATAAGGGATGGATTTAATGTTATTATATATGATGTTATACTGGAATTATTATATACCTCTATATCATTATTATTTATTTCCATTAAAGTATGAGATAGAAATGAAAGTAGCGTTCATGCATACGTAAAGCTTACCGTCTCCATGAACGGTGCATTTCATTTCTTATCCCCAAATGTAATGTACTATTATAAGTACATGTATATAATGGATATATATGATGAATGATACACCTAAATGATGAATATAATTATGTAATTAAAATATAAATACCTCTCATTTAGTTTTAATTCCATTAATATGACAAAGAAATGAATGTAGCGTTCATGCGTACGTACGACTTACCGTCTCCATGAACGGTGCATTTCATTTCTTACCTCTAAATGATTATGTAATATTATAAATACATGTATATTCTGGATATATATGATATATATGATATCCAAATCATGAATATCATTCTGGATATAATGAACCTTTGACCACACAAACAAAATGTAATTGTAAGAAGTCCACTTTCGACTAAAGAGCCAAATATTGAAAGAACAAACATTATTAACATAAATGATTACATAATGTTTATAACATTGAAATAAGTGATATAAAAGGAATAATGAACTTTAATAAGGTTCATAAGAAAGTATAAATTAACTCATGTTTATTATTCAGGAGATTAAAGAACGGTCGGGTCAAGTCGGATACGAGGTAAGGGATCCTACTACTCTCTTTCTTTTTAAGTACACTTTTTTATGTCATTCCTTCTAAGCTCATCTTTCTTGTTATTGGGATGTTCTTTTATATCACTCTTACTGTAATTTTTAAGTTCATATGATGAGAGACCATATTCTCTCTCATCAATTCATTTTGGAAGTTTTGAGTGGCGCCGTTAGGCTACTGAATTTTCGTAAGAGATCTAACCTCTCTCTTTCTCTTTAAGTACTCCCCTTTATGTCACTTCTTTTAAGCTCCTATTTGTTATGATGGGGGATGTTATTTCATATTCCTCTTTATGTACATTTTTTTGTAATGTGATGAGATACCCTATTTGATCTCATCAATCCATTTTTGGAAGTTTTATGTGGCGCCGTTAGGCTGCCGAGTTTTCGTAAGGGATTTTTCATCTCACATTTATTCCCGTGAGATTTATGCTACATTTGCCACAATTTCCTTTGAGTGGTGTATGTACTGCCATTATTCTACTCGTTGTGTAATATAATTTCCTTTATGAGTATTTACATCAATGATTTATTGTCCTTCTTTCATGGGTTGTATGTTTTGAGAGATACCCAAGTCGGTAAGGGAACCTTTCACCCTTCTCTTTTTTAAAAGACTTCTTTTGTTGGTTCTTTTAATTTACATATTGTTATGTTGGGATATGTTCTCATATATCCTTATTGATGTAAATTTTATGTCCATGTGATGAGATACACTTTTTTATCTCTCATCAACTCATTTTGATGTGATGCCGTTAGGCTGTCAAGGGAACTTTTTAACCCAATTTCGATTTCTTTGGGTTCAACATGTAGTCATTGAATATGTCATCCATTTAATATGTGTGAATGACCTTTTATTGTTTTACACTTAATATCCACTTATATTGGGTGTATTTATATTTGTCACACATATTTTTGAAATTGATTTGTCCTTAATTTAAGGATACCTTATTTATAAGGGATTTCATCACATTTTACATCCCTATTGAGACTTCATTGTTGTTATGCACCAATTCACTCTTATATGGTGTATATACTGTCCTTTGGAATATTATATCATTAATCCATTTATTCTTCTGATATTATAATGTTCTAATTAAATGTTATTCCTCAATTATTGTATTCAAGTTTCTCTAATTTTGGTAAAAACCCTTTGACCAAAATATGGCTTTAAATGTTTTAATGACTTGTTCTTATTAATATCCATGTTTTCAAAATGGTTTTAAGCATTTATTTATATAGATATTAGTGGTTTAAAATGTTAAAAGCTTAAAGGTTTTATGGGACACTTTGATTCAAAATTCTCCTTATTAAATGTTTTAAATGGTTTTGGAAATGGTTTCTTTTTGTATGGATTCATTATTTCAAAATACTAAAATGTAATATTGTGATTGAAATGTGGAAATGTTTTGTTTCCTTTATGCATGTTTTATGTGATACGTTTATGTTATGGTTCTTGGGAATTGTTATGAAAACGGGTGGTTCCGTGATAAACTAAGGGCGGGTGAGCCCGATATAGCTCTCCAATGCATTGGGTAACGCGAAGGAGTGAAACATTAAGGTTTCTCCGAAAAGATTTAGGGAATATACTGTGATGGGTATTCCAAACGTAACCAAGATGGTTACTCCCTACGTAAGAATGTTATGAATGACTCAAGATACCATTATGTCTTATGATTTCTATGATTTATTCATGATTTTATGAGGTAAGTTACAGTGCCTATGTTTTATGGGTAAAGTATGATTTCATTCTTATGTATATATGAACTCATGTTTCCCTTCCATATTTCTATAACCCTTACTATGCTTTTTATGCTCATCCCACATTTTTGAAATGTTTTTCACAGGACCTAAAGTTGAATAGGGTCACGGATGGGATCAAAGAAATGTCAAGCTTTCCAAAATAAGGAACTAGACATGATTCTTTTGTTCAAGAGTTTTTATTTTTTGTAAAAAAAATGGAAGCTGGGTAGATGTGTCTACTTTGTAATCTGTGAGATGTAATAGTTATGTACTAATTCTCTAAAACTCTAAACCTGAAAAGATCCTCAAAGTGTAATCTTGTAATAACTCAAGATTAAGTAAGGTTTAAGGCTGGGGCCTTATATAAACAATGAATATTAACCACTTTTAGTGGATAATCACACCCTAACTTGATTTCTTCTATCCCTGAGAAAAAAGTATTTCAAAATTATGAAATTGAATTCCATTTTTCAAAAAAGATCTACGTATGATGATCACAAAAATTTATCATTCCAAACAATCATGAATCCCATAAAAATAATTTCTCACAAATATAGGTTCATAATAAAATCCCAATAACAATCCTATTATTATTTTCAAATTCATCATCACATTTTATCCAATTTCAATTAACCAAGATGATGTGTTGTGTATCCCAGAAGACATAGGTCCCATTTTATGGTTCAAGGAGAAAATGGAAGTGTTTTATAGGAATCATATTAAATATTACGATGAGTATACAATTTTATCTTTTTTTTGTTTTTTTTATATTTATTTTGTTTTTTGTTTTTTAACAAAAATATAGACGAATACACCAAATCATGGAAAGACAACTATGGTGTCTTGATCCCCCAGTGTTGAACACCACACATATTATTAATTCCATGATCTAAATTAGAGATGTTAATCACAACTATGGTTATGAAAACTATGGATTCATAATCTGTATGTTCGAAATTTCACACATTTAGACAAAACATTGCTCTATGCGGTCATTATTTTCATTTTTATTGGATACTAAAATTAACCAAAAAGTGACCCTAAATCCTAAGATACGATGAAAGGGTCCCAAGAACTTAGAAATACAACCAAAATCCAATGGATGTGCATTGTGGAATTTTGATTAAATGTATGAAAATTTGATCATTGAAAAATCACATCACACAACCACACTTTCCAAAAAACTATGTTCATCAACATAAACATGCATTAAAATCATAATCAAAGAAATAAAAATCATCTGAAATTCAGTTTCGATTCTTCAAAATGTACATTAATTCCTGAAAGTATAATGTATTGATTTTTTTCATTTATTTGATTTTTTATCATAAAGCCCATTTTTTCAAAATCTTAGTATTTCACTCCCCCATCTTATAATGACACTACCCTCAGTGTTGAAATATAAGAGAAGAGAGAGATTATTATTGGAAAGAAATATGGGGATAAGTAATTACCTAGCTTTAATTTGATTAATAATAAAAAATAAATTGAACTATTAGGCCTCACGTCACATATAAACACCTTGGGGGTTATTGAAGGTTGGATTTTAAATATGGAAGGAATGTGTTTCATTTGAGGACATTGAACTGATTCCACTATTAAATCTTAGAAAAAAATAAGAATTAGATCATAATGGAAACCCAAAGGAGGTTCTATTAAAAAAGAAAACAGAAAAACACAAAAACACAAAAAAAACAATGAATAAGACAAGTTTCTACTCAAAAAGTGCTTAGTTTAATGTCCTTACCTCGAATTGGACCCCAAATTTCCCAATACCATGTTTCAACATTTTAATGACATAATATTTCTCCACATATACTATATTGAGATTGAGTCTCCCACTACTAAAAAATTGGCCTTTAACACCACTAAAAATGGAATTTTTTAGTGCCAGATAAGAACTGACTATTGGAGCGAGATTAAAACCCTGTCTTTTATTAGTGCTAAAAAAGATGCTGACAAAAGAAATTTTTATCAGTGCTTGAAAAAAATAGATAAAGGGTCATACTTCAGTGTTATGTAACAACACATTGCAGCCACATTGAAATATGCAATAAAAACACACCACAACACAAAAAAACACCACAAAATCTGAAAAATCATGCAATAATACAAAATTTAGATGAATAGAAAACAATCTAGGCTCATTTTATCAGTTTTGGAGATGTGATGCATGTTTTAAAATAAATTGATACTTATATATTGAAAAACACCCTTGGAGTCATACTGATGACACTATGAATCAGATAGATGTGTTGTTGATTTTTATATATCAAATTATATATAGATCATATTCAAAAAGTATCAAAACAATCCAAGTGTATTTACTAAATTTTGATAATGTCGATTTTATTTTTTACTAAAATTCCATTTTAAACTAGAAACATGCACTTTGACTTATACTTGTCTCATTATATGTTGGTTTGACATGATACTGATTCCTACACATTAAAAATTACATATGAATAATTTTCTTAAATTATAAAGACAATACATTCACATTTTCTCTATTTTTAGTGAGTAATTTTTTTGAACTAAAATGTTGATTTTAAAGTGATAATGGACACATTGAGTCATAATGAACACATAATGTATCAAATTGAGGTGAAACTAATTCATACACATCACAAATGAAATATGGATCATTTTTGTAAATTATCAAATCAATCTGAATGTTTTTTTTCCAATTTTGAGTAGGTGAGTTGTCCTTTTTACTAAAATTGATGTCAATTTTAAATAAAAATATTCATTTGGAGTTATATCATTCATACCGTGCATCATATTGAGGTGAGGTCAATTCATACACGTCTGAAATTACATATAGATCGTTTTCCTAAAGTATCCAAATAATATGAATGTGTTCACTGAGTTTTGAGTATGTTACTTGTCTTTTTTACTAAAATTTCATTTTAAATTGGAAACACACACTTTGACTCATAAAACTCACATCGGGTATCCGTTTGATGTGATATTGATTCCTAAATGTAAAAAAATTAATGAATCAATTTTATAAATATCAAGAGAATACAAGTGATTTTTATCGATTTTCAGTTTGTGAAAGTTCTTGAACTAAAATATAACTTTTAAACTAATAACAGAAACATTGAGTCATACCAAGAACATCATGTATAAAATAGAGGTCAGTTTAATTCTTACAAGACACAAATGACTTATAGATCATTTCCCTAAAGTATCAAAATAATATGAATGTGTTTTCTCAATTTTGAGTCTTCTAATTGTTATTTTTATTAAAATTAACGTACTCTTTAAATAAAAAAGATGTATTTGGAGTCATACCGATCGTACCATGTGTCATATTGAGGTAAGAATGATTCTTAAACATATAAAATTATTTATGGTTTTTTTTCCTAATGTATCAAAATAATCTGAATGTGTTTTCTCAGTTTCATGTTTGTCACTTTTCCTTTTTATTAAAATTGATGTCATTTTTATATAAAAATACGTACTTGGAGTCATACCTATCACACCGTACATCATATTTAAGTAAAAATAATTTATACACATATAAAATGACATAAGGATCGTTTTCCTAAGGTATAAAAACAACCCAAATGTTTTTTTATTGGTTCCGAGTACATCACTTATTTTTTTACTAAAAGGTAATTTTAAAGTAGAAACACACACTTTGATCTATAATGATTACATCGTGTATCAGTTTTATGTGATACCAATTCCTACATGTTAGAAAATTCATATCAATCGATGTCCTAAATTTTCAAGAAAATTTGAGCATGTTTCATTGTTTTTAGTGATTGACATTTTTTGAACTAAACTGTCAATTTTAAACTGATAACGAACACATTGAGTCATAGTGGTCACACAGTGTGTTGAATTGAGGTATGGATGATTCCAAAACATCTCAAATGACATATGGATCATTTCCCTAAATTATTAAAAAAACATTTACTTGATTTTGAGTATGTCAGTTTTCATTTTTACTAAAATTAATGTCAATTTTAAATAATATAAAGCACTTAGAGTCATACTGTTCACATAACGTTTTAGACTGAGGTGTGTCTTGTTCATGTCCAAAAGTATCAAAATAATCCTATCTTCCAATTTGACAATTTTTTCTCTGTATTTCAATGTTGAACTGCTAAAACTGCATATTTACTCAATGTTATTTGCCGAAAAACCTTTCTCATTTTTTATATGTCAGGAAAGAAGATGATTTCAAAAACGAGAATGGATTTTCAGCTAATAAAACTAAATAAAAATGCAGTGTTGATAGTTTTAAAAAAATTAAATGAATATGGAAAACGTGGTTACATTAGTATGAAGAATCATTTTATCTATTTTTTGGCTTGTTTCAAATTGTTGAAAGAAAAATATGACTTCCCAAAAGATCTATGAAAATAATTAAATAATTAATAGATAAAAATTATAAGGAAATTGACTTACAATTATTAGATAAAATGATGAAAAAATTAATTAAATAAGAAGTAGTAATTAAAATTTTCCAAATCATTGTATGCATTCTTGATGAGTTTCTTTATTATCATTATCTCAGTTGTAGGATCGAAGTCCAATCCCTCACGAGCATGAGAATCTTCAAACAAACCACCCAAAAACAAATAAATGAATCCATATATAAATGAAAAAAATTATTATATAATAATATTGAAAATAAATAAATTAAACAAAGATATTAAATGATCCATTAATTCTATGGATAATGATTTTACTTTGAAAACATTATTGACTACATGGATATGCTGATGGTAAAGAAAGAATGATGATAAAAAATGAAAATTGATCTCACCAAACAATCAATCAATGAGTGAGGAGGTTGATGAGAAAATAATATACATTGGATTGAAGCTTTGAATCATCAGAGAAAAATTAATGATATCCTATTGGGATCATGATATTCATTTTATACAATAAATAAATAAATACACATAAGATAATCATTATCAAAGGTGAATGCCTCTCATTTAGGATAATTACATGGATAATAATCAGAGATTCCTAAGGGTGGAACCAAAAATAAATTTTAAAGAATGATCAAATTTTAGATGGACTAAAGTAAAACATACATAGTGTTTATTAGATATGTGATGAAAGAAATGAATTGATTTTTAAGAATTATTAATGAGTGGGTTATCAATTAAAAGATGGATATATTTTTATTAACTGTAAGAAATAAAATCAAGGATGAAATCAATACATAAAATATCATTGGTGATTGGAATGTTTTGGGGAGAAGTTGAAGGGGTAAGACTCTCCAAAAAAACTAATGTTTCCCAAGTAGAAACTAAATCATTTTTAGAGTCTGATAGGGATGATAATTTGATCAAATACATGCATGAGAAGCTTGATCCAAATAAGAACAATGATATATTATTATGGATCATGCTATTGCATATATTATTTGAAAAAATGTTCGTTATTTTAAAAATAAAATAGTTGTTTAGTTATTTTTTTTCTAATTCTGTAAAACTCTTAACAAAAAAGTTCAAGGTAATTTATTGTAATGAAACATTTTTTATGACTTTTAATTGAGATGGTCAGATCTGTGGGGAATCATATTACCAAAAGAAGGACATATAAAATGTATTTAATTTTATTTTATCAAACATAAAATTAATAATAATTAAGAATCTATAGTGAAAATAAAATGTTATTATATTATTAAATAAAAAAATACTAAAGTTGACATGAAGTGGGATTCTAAAGGTTTAATGATTTTATCCATGAAAGTACTTTTTATTTCAACAAAATTAATTCTATTAAAACATATTTATTAAATTAACATCAATCAATGTTAATTTTTTATTTCATGAAAACAATTTAAATATAGTGGTATAAGATTTACTCTTGAATGATTTAAAACATTCTTTAAAATTCAAATAATTAAAAACATTTCTCATTAAATAATATAATTTTCAATTTTAGAAAATTTTGATCAATCCAAAAGGATTTAGAACAATTAATTCTATCAACAATGTACTCTTCTTCTTCACCATGTAATGAAACAATATTTTGTTTCTTAAAAATCCATGATGATAATTTTTTTCATAGAAAATGCCTCATTCCAATTGTTTATTTTCTGACAACATTTAAACAACCAAAATCAAAATACCAATTACATTTTATCTCAAAATGAGTTTTTCCTATATAATATAGTCCATGGATTATAAAAACTTTAAACACTTTGATTTTTATTTTTATTGAATTTAAGTTATATTTTTTAAATTGAAATTTATATATTTCAAAAATAAAAACTGAAAACATTATATTTTTTCAAGAAGTTGTTAAATAAATAAGACAACAAATCAAACATATATAAGGTTTTTTTCTGATATGATTTTACAGATTCATAAAAATCATTATATTGGTATATTTTATATGTGACCCATAAATCTACCCCAATCCTCATGAAATAATTCACAATTATCCTAAATAAAACCATTAATTTTACACTATATTTTAGTGCTCATTATCCGAGGAAAAATTTCATGAAAAAATCATTATATAGTTGTTCCCTTTTGTCAAATATTTCATCATACATTTTTTCTAAATAACTTCTAGAATTACCTTTCAAATAGAAGGGGATAAAACTATATTATAGTTCCTCCTCACTCAACTATCTTAGTTCTAATTTCTTAAAAACATAATATAAGACCCCAATGACTTCAGATATTTTATTATTCAAGTGATTTTCAATGTAATATTCTAAACCAACAACACCGACCACTATATGGATGAATTTTTCAAAAGTTGATGATTGAAAAGAGGTAGATGTCATGGAATATAGGTATTGGGATCCTATTATACCTCACCAAAACATTACCTAATATTGTGTTTGATATATTTCAAGCTGCATAGTGCCAATATTGTCCTAAGGAGACCCACATGATATTAGGGAAGATGATACTTAAATATATCTAAAAAATGAATTTTGGGTTGTTTTATTATAGGATATTGTAAGTAGACTTGTTAGGATACATTTATGTGGGATGAGAAGGTTCAAATGATAACCAAGGGACATTATAGATATCGAAAAACATTGATTTCATTTGATCCACGGTTGTGTTCAACCCTTGAATCACTCGAGACTTGGATTTGAGCCTTGGAATAGTTGGAGCCCTAATTCTAGCCTAGATTCGATCTTAGATTCAATAAAAAGGAGCTCCAATAGTAAGTATCCTATGCATAGAGAATCATATATCATGAGCTAGTTTTTGATGGTTAGGGTTTGTAAAATAGATTGTGACACTTTTATAATCATTTAAAAATAGTGTTGATAAAGGTACCTTTTATAAGCATTAGGCTAATAACCACTGAAAAATGAATCTATATCATCTCATTTTTAGAGCTAGTAAAGATATATATTTATCAACGCTAATGTTTCAGTGCTGATAAAGATTCATTTTAAAGGCTCTTGTTTGGTTCTGTTAAATCTCAATATTCACCAGTGTTAAAAAACACCGATAAATATTTATAATACTTTTTTTTAGAATAATAATTTTATAATTCATTGAATATATGATTGTTTATTTATAATAATATAAATACCTTTTAAAAAAATAAAATTTATACCATTAAATATATTTATTTAATTATATATATATATACAAACATAGTGAATATATTCCTTATTTAAATAAATATATTATAATACTATAATTAATTATTTATAATTATATAAATACATTTTAAACAAATATTATTTTTTTATTTATAATTATAAATGTATAAAAACATTAAATATAAATTTATAAATATATTCATTTATAAATATTTTTTACAAATGTATTTTTAACATTATTGATAAATATTTAATCTCAAGTTCATGCATATTGAAAATGATTAAAATTTATAAATAAAAAATTAGTAAAATATAGAAAAATTGGGTAAGTTTGATTAATATAAATTATTAAAAAAATGATATATATTGAAATAAATATGAATTCATATTGAAAATATTAAAACCTAGTAAATAAATAAATATAAAATAAATAATATAAATTTATTAAATTCCCAAAAAATTCTATGTGTGTGCATGTATATAAAAATGCATTAATTAAGTATATTTGAAGTCAGTATAATATGTTTGATCTATGTTATAAATTGGAAAATCAAATGATATTCAATTATGTCCATTACTCGATGAAATTAGTCAGTATTTTTCATTCATATTAATTGTTAATTATAAGAAATTTTTCACTAAATATTTTACTATTTAATGTAAAGAATAAATAATATTTTCTTTTATATAAATAATAATTATATAAATTAATATATATCTATACATCTACTATATAATATTTTTGAACGCTAAAAATATGTTGCTGGTAAAGGGTACCCTTTATCAGCACTTAAAATAAAGCACTGATAAAGGGTACCTTTTATCAGTGCTAAAAATAAAGTGCTGATAAAGGGAACCTTTATCAATCGTAAAAAAGTACTGATAAAGATTCCATTTATGAGTTCTTTTTTTCTAGCACTGATAAATACTGGCATTGTTAAACACTTGTTTTTCTATAGTGTCCCTTGGGGTTAACAATAATTTTTTAAAATTGATTCAAGAAAAATCATATAGGTCATAGAGAATGATCTAATCCCATGAATATCAAAATGGGTCCATCCAATTTCATTTCTAATCTTGCATAAGACATCAAGGATAATTTTCTATTTATTAGCTTTATGAGAAGATAAAATATTGACATAATGTTTTTTATTATCCCCTATGATGGAATAATTTATAGAGGATGTATAGAAATTGAATTTGAGCTTGGGTTGGATAACACTTTTAGACACAGGTCGTGGCTTAGAATTGAACTAATTATCATTTTCAAAATTTATCAACATATTTGGTTCCTTTTGAGCAAAAGGTTTATCCACCAAAATGAAATGATTAGTTTCTAGAATGGATATTTAATACAATTTTTTTATTTGTTTAAATGGATAAATTATTGGTTTTATTAAAAAATCCTGAATGGTACTATATTCGAGAAACTCAATCCATAATGTGAAATTATCCTTTTTTGGATCTAAAAAATCAATTTCATCTTGATTTAAAAATGATTCAAAAATTACTTTACCCTCTTCATCTATCAAAAATACTATTGTTGGTTATTTAGTAAATTCATAAGGGGTTTAGGGTAAACTAGACACTTCAAATATGGTTACAGAAGGGTAAATCAATATAGGGATGGGTTCCTGACAAGTTTTAATGCTTTGTGGTTCTAATATAAAATTTAAAAATATAGAATTCATTTTCTCCATTTGATTACCCAATTTTTCAATTAATTTATAAGAAATGAAATGTTTAAAATGAATAACACATGTATTTCCGTAAGATTGATGTCTTCAACCATCCTTGATTGGAATGGAAATTTATCCTTTAAACATTCGTTATCCTAATGATTGTATATTTCACCTTGTGTGGGGTAATATTTCATAGATTGATTAGAGAAATTACCTAGGTTAGGGTCTTCCAAATACTGGTTTCCCATTTAATTCCAACTCTAGTTTATTATGGGGAAATGTTGGATCTCAATTGGATTAAGAAAAAAAATAAGGATTTGAGATTCATTGGACACACAAAAATAGAAAGGGGAAGATATATGAGAAATGATGGTGAGAATATAGAATTTGGGATGATAAATGTATGCTAGTGTCTAATATAACTTACTCAGAAACCCAGAAATGATGAATTTTTTTTTGTGGTTCCCAAATTTACCTTACCATTATAAGTGGTCATTGTAGTACATGTAGGGGTTGAATCCATAGAAACCAGTGAAGTAACTTTTATACACTCAAAGATGTTGGAGGTTTGGCTGTGAATTGGTCAAAATTTGTGTTGATTTAAATTGTGAAACTAAAATACTAAATTTCACGAGGGAAAGGTTTTAAATTTATGTCTGAGGCACCTAATTATTTGAATGGAAATAATTAAATAATATGGGTTGATCCAAGGATGTGCTAGGTGTATAATGGGTGTTATTTTTTTCTATTAATTTATTGTTCAATAGTTTATGATTCATCCAATCAATGAGATAAGTCCCCAATATCATTCTATAATTAAATCTATAAAAAATACCATCGTAAATCACAAATTCACTTAAAGTATCACTTTCATGATAATTCTGGTGAATTGGATCATACTATCAGTCAAAATGTGTAGTCATTAAAGTCAGCGATGGAAAATAAGAAAATAAATCAAAGAAAGGTACTCTTAAACTATATAACTAATTCAAAAATTTAGTAAAATAAATTAAAATCCAATAAACACTCATGAAAATCCCCATAATCAAACAAAAAAAGTTTTATCCTCTCATTGATGCAAGGATCTCAATATAAGGTAGAAGTCGACCTATAAAGAAGAATTGAATGAAAGAAAAATAATGAAAACCAAACTCTCCATCATTGTGTGATAAATTTTACATTTGTTTTTTGAGAAGAAATTAACACCATGATTCAGTTGTATCAATATGGTAATAAAAATAAAATAAAGAATGAAAAATAATTATAAGAAGAAATTTTATTAATAACTGAAGTTGGCCAAAAAAGTTAAACTGGAAAAATTGAAAATGAAATTATAAAATAAATTCATAAAATTATAATTAAAAGAAAAACATGGATCGCAAAACCCTTCACCTCCAGATAATTAAATAGGACAGTTTGGGTCCTAGAATAAATCCCTATGAATCAATTTCCTCTCCATTAATTAGAAGATTCAAAAGGAGGCTGAGAAAAAAATGAAATTTGACTCTTTCAATGTTGACCGGAAAATTTGGAAAGATTCATCCTCCCTTTGAATCTATGAATTTCACATTGAATATGGATGAATTTTAAGGGTTCGTAGATGAGAAATATCTTCTTCATGGGTTCCTCTAATATCTTTCTGAATTTCATACCAATAGGACCATCCATTCATAAGTTATTATGAAATTGGTGGGATGACTATATAGGTCTTTAGATCTGGCGATTAATTTAATCTAAATATTTGACCACCAAGATTACCATTAAAAATTTAAAATTATCTTTGGACATAATTTAATGAAATTATCCCAATAATTTTGTCTCTCTATAGTTAGAATTTTAGCTTTATTGGGCATAAACTGCGGGCTGGACATTTATTTTATGGGACTAAGGCCCATTATGCTTTGTCCATAAATTTCTGTATTCATGGCCACAAATGACAATCATACCTTTTGATTCATCGATTTATCCTAAAATAAAATATATTCCAATCAAATTGATCAATCATATCACAAAATATAAAATTAAAATAATAAAAATAATGAATTACACAATCTAATGATCAATTGGGCCCAAATTAACACTTTAAACATGAATTGCACAATGATGTGAAATAAAGTTCAATTTATAAAATGAAATAAAACTATTGTTTATGGATATCAAAACAAAAAAATATTAAAATATATAAAATAAATCTTATCCTCTTTCATTGGATAATCAGGATGTCATCATCCACAATAGTCTAATCCAGAGGCGGTTCCTCACCCGAAATACTCTCTCATAGGACCAAACCTTCATGATATGAAAACCACCTCATATTCACACTTTGTATAAGTGAAGAGGTCCCATTAAGAGATTAATGTAAAAACTATCCTGGATGGTCCTATATATTAGAAAATAGATCCATGAGCTACCATTAGCTATTGGCCTCCTGAACTCTCTATGCCTAAGTCCTCATACTTATAACATCAGCAATAACGTTTCCCTTCCCAGGTGCATAGGAAAGATTGAATTTAATGGATTATAGATATTCATCCCATATTCACTACATAAGATTCAATTAATTCTCCTTGAAAATGTACATGAGGATATTTTGGTTTCTAAATACCAAAAAATTCTCTCGCAGTAGGTAATGCCTCCAATAACATAGGGCGTTAAAAACAAATACCAATTTGAGATCACGAATTGGGTAATTCCATTGATGAGACTTGGGTTTCCATGACCAATATGCACTGAATCAATGTTCCTACATCAGAACTACTCCAGTCCTGATACCTAATGCATCACATTATACTATATAGATTTTTCCCAACATTAGTAGAATATGAATCGATGCTGAAGATAATCTCCCATTTTTCTCATGAAAGGTTATTTCATAGGATTCATACCAAATAAACATAACAACCTTCATATTCAATCCCATAATAGGTTCTTTTAATCCTAAAAAGTACTGTATAAAATTTCTAAAATAACAAGCAAGACCCAAGAAAATATGTATGTCAAAGACATTCATTGGATTCTCCCAAGTAACCATATCTCACAAATTCTATGGGTCAACAGAAACTCCTTCCTCTGAGATAATATGACCTAATAAGTGTACCTTGTTGATCCCGAATTGATATTTACTGAGAATAGAATACAGTTGGTGCTCTCTTAGTGTATTAAAAATGATCTCAAGATGAGTTTCATGGTTGATTCGTTTATGAGAATACAATATTTTTTCATCTATGATGACTACCATGAAGGAATACAGATAGGTATAGAAAAACATATTCATCAAATCCATAAAGACACACATTGCATTATAAATACTAAATGACATAATGAGATAATCATATAATCTAAACTGACTATGGAAATTTGTACATGGAATATCTGAAGGTCTGAATTGAACCTAATGATAACCCAATCATAATTTTATCATTGAGAGTACCCTTGATCCTTTTATTTGGTAAAAAATATCATCAATATGAGGTATGGAATATCAGTTTTTACTGTAAAATGATTCAATTTCTGATAATCCATGAAAATCCTAAGGGTTCCATTCTTTTTTATTGGAAAAAGGTCCAGTGAACCCTAAGAGAAGTGCTGGTCCATATATAACACTTGGACTCTAAATCATATAGAAACCTCTTTATCTCCTACAAATCAGTAGTTTATATCCTTTATGGATGAATGGATATAGTTTCACCTCTAAGAAATATATTGATATTAAAATTTACCTCTGTCTTAGGATTTAGCCCCGAAAAGTTGTTAAGAAAATATCCCTAAACAGATCTACTATAAGATAGAATTCATTATGAATTAATCCTTAATTATCTATAAAAGGATATAAATATAGGTGGTAACTTCACATAGAACAAGATGCATAGGTCTAGCTCTACTCACTTAGAAATACCACTATCCTTTATGAATATAAGTGTCTCTCTCTGGAGATGTAAACAACACACTATGGTGATAAAAATACACATAGGCATGATAGGGGACAAACTAGTCCATTCTTAGAATTAAATGAAATCTTGTCATCT
The DNA here is from genome assembly GCA_963277665.1 of Viscum album. Classification (NCBI taxonomy): domain Eukaryota; kingdom Viridiplantae; phylum Streptophyta; class Magnoliopsida; order Santalales; family Viscaceae; genus Viscum; species Viscum album. The sequence goes on along the minus strand of OY728159.1, from coordinate 1,889,769,325 downwards.
CAAGGACAAGGAGTAACCACAATAAACGATAGATACCTACCTTAAGAGGACAGTACCTACCATGGTGTATAGTTTTTGATCTTAAACCCAAAGGGCTATCAAGTGTCATAATTCGCTAGGAGTACTAAACCTGAAGTCCAATGTTCTCTATTATATCCATAGAGATAAAAGAGTGTGATGAACCTGTATCAAAATTAAAGACACTATAATGGAGACTATTTTAATAGTATCTTCAATAGTATATGGCTCAGAACCTTGGTCCTTAGGTATAAGATGCACTGATTAGATATATCCTGATCTATGGACATATGTTATAACCTGACTTCCTGGAGTGGGTTTTCTCTACTGGCACTATATATCTGAAGCCTGGAAACCTTGGCCAAAATCTTCTCATTTGATTGTATGGCCATTAGTACTACAACTACCTATCTGGAGAGGTTCTACTAATACTACTACTAAAATATGAGTTATAAATGATTATAATCCACTCAGAACAGATGGGAAGGTCCTATTGAAATGTTGTAGATGCCTCAATCTACCGCAACCTTGTTACACGAAGAGGTATTTGGGACACTGTGACTTTTTATTCCCAGGATTCCCACACTGGTGACATGCCACATAACTATATTTGGGAGTCATATGGCTTCTTCTTCTCACATGCACTGCCTCAAAACATTGTTTTTGACCACTAGTCAAACCCCAAATCTGTGTGGGTTCTAAACCAACCTAGCTCACACGATCTGCTTCCATCAAGTTCTTCTCAGTGATATGGAACTGGATTATTATATTTGATATAGTAGTAAATTGAAAAACATTTACCTGAGAACAAATCAGATGCCTTAGTCTATCCTCAAATAGTCTCACATTTTCGGTCTCATTAGTAGTATAGATATGCACAAAGTGCCGAAGCTCTATAAAATGAGCTGAATCATCCATGAATATCATAGAACCCAAATAAAGGTTCATGAATTCGATGGAGAGATCGGTACTTCAGGTCTTAGGTAAGAATTAATATAATAATATCAATTAAAATTTGCACTAATTAACTTCCTCATTCTAAAATTCCTAGTTCAAGATATCCCACCAGCATTTTGAATATCCTTGAAGCATATAAGAAGTGAGTTTAAATATCCTCTTAGTAGGTGTCTCTAGATGCTCTAATGTAGAAATAACTATCTCAATCCATATATCTACATCCTTTGGTCCACAATCCCCAAAAAAATGGGTGGATGTTTCTGTTAGAACTCATGATTCATATCTCCTATAGAAGGGATAGATCACAGATATCTCAATATCATCTACATATGTTGCATAAAATATCCTCAAAACCGAGCATCATCACCCACATTAAGAATAATAAGAGGTTAAACATGTGGCACTACCAGAGGCATCACTAGTGGCTCAGGACCCACCACCTCTAGCGCATGGTCATCACTACCCTCTAGGCATAAGATGAGAGGATGTCTTGGTGAAATTTCTATACCAATGCCAAACACACACCTCAAATAAAATTTTAATAATGTCATAAGCCAAAGATATAAGAATAGAATAGGTAAAAATCCATTTTATTGAAAACAAACACCTATTCCTACTTATATATCCAATTCTAGCAAATAGAAACATTATATAGAACACCATAGACATTACCCAATTCCCACCACTAAGGTTGGATCTGGTTTAAGATTTGTGTTTTTCTATTTCTATTTCATTTAAATTCTATATTTTTATTACATTTTTTATTTGAATGGTTGAACCAAATGGGTCACCAATTTTGATCTACAAGGACCCATACACCATATGAACGTATATGTGGAGTCTACTTAATCCATACAATAACACTTTCTAGTCCATGTAACCAATGGTCTATGACACAATGTTCCATAGTTGACTACTTAGGGTGTATTATCTTTCTTAAGAATGAAAATATTTTTTTAGATTACGACATGAACTCTAAGTACCAGCTTTGTTTCTAAATCCCTTGCATATAACATTCGTCAATTTAACGTACATATAATAGATTAATCATATAACAATATCATTTAATTAAGAAATTCATCCTGGATGGCATGGTATAATGCAAGACATATGAATTCTAATAAGTGCCTAAAATGATTCATGTTAGGGCATTCCCTCATCCCATTGGGCCATAGAAAAATAAAATTCTAAATGATATCAATAATAACCTATAAATTTATGTAAATTACACAATGATGGAATAAAATCAAATGTAATAAGTATAATACAAAAAAATAAATTTACATAGATGGGAATTTGGATTTTCTCTTTACACGGGTTAGCTACTCCTAGGAAAAAACTCATTACTAAATTCCAAAACATTCCTAACCTCCTGTCTATTTTATAAAATCTATAAGAAAATAAAAAGGCTTAGATACCACGTTTTTATTTCTTGGAAAATTTTCCACTTAAATTGTTCCTTGAGCTTGTGGGCCACATGGAATCATGTACTCCTCCTCATACTCTAGAGACAGTCAACTAGCAGTGAAGGCCTAGGGTATGTCTATGGGGAGACTATTCCCTTTGTCCAGAGTATCACAAAGTTATAATCAATAGATAAATAGAGTAATTGTATTAATAATGGAAAAGAAAGTAGAAGAATGTATAAATATGAAAGAACAAAATAATAATCAAATGTAGTGATCTGAAACATATACAAAAGATTATGATTTCATGTATCTACAAAATAAGGAAACATGTATACTTGATAGCAAGAATTAAATATAGTACCTGGTATACAAATAAAATAAAATAAAAAAATATTTCCAAGTATCTCGAGTCCCAGCCTAGTTATTTGCTACCAAAATCTCATACTAAGTCTGGCAAGAAGCCAGGAATCCATAAGAGGATGTTTCCACTTATCTACAACTACATGTATATAGTCTCCCAGGGTAGCATTGATATCCCAGATAAGGTATGATATAAAATCAATAGGACCCCATGAATGAAATTAAAAAATTTCTATTTAGTTTATATAACACAAAAGTGTGTATATATAATAATGATAAGTAGTAGTAATAAATATAAATGGGTTGAATCTTGTTCCAGAATGAAAAACTATCTAACACTACCTACTTCAATCCATTCCAACATATCTCTACACAAATAACTAGATGTATATACATATTGGGATTGTATATGTATTGATGTATACAACCATATATGTGGATACTACCACTATCGTTGACCCAAGGTATAACTCAAAAATCCATAATCTATTAAAATAATATCACAAATATCATAGGTCATAATTCCTAGTATCACAATAGTAAGGGATATGATGACTAGTATCATAGCAGTAAGGGATTCCATTACTAGTATCACAAGAGTAAGGGACACCATGTCCAGTATTAAAGTATGGTTCGTCATGCCTGTGTCACATTTATAAAGGGTCTCCATGCCCATATCACATTTATAAAGGGTCTTCATTCCTATATAACATTTATAAAGGGAATCCATGCTTGTATCACATTTATAAAGGGTCTCTATGCCTGTATCACATTTATAAATATCCTCCAAGGATGTATAACATTTATAAAGTGTCTCCATGCCTGTATCACATTTACAAAGGGTCTCCATTCCTGTATCAAATTTATAATGTGTTTCTATGCCCACATAACATTTAGAAAGGGTTATCATGCCCATACATCAATAATGATAATTAATCATTATTTTTAATATGATCCAATGTATAATTCATAATTCCCTAATGATTATTAATAACAAGGATGTAATCATTATTCAATTTAATTAGTTGACATGGAAACTCCATTGACCTTGATTCAATTAATCTTAAATTAATATGTGTTTTACCCATGAATAACAAAACAATTTTACATTTCATTTATGTTATCACAATTCAGAAGTCAAACTATGACCATAATAGCGATTACATTGCCTTTTAATCAATGATAGACACAATAGTAATATGACTGGAGCACCGCAAGGGGAGGCCACAAATGAAGAAAGTCCTTTATTAATATGAATCATGGGATACTAGGACAAATTATATCAAGAAATATCAATTAATCATGGTTTATATAGTTTAAGGAAATGCATAAAGAATCCATCCTAAATAACATTAATAATGTTATAAAAAATATATACATTAAGGTATAAATATTAGACTACCTAACTTATTCCTGTAGAATAGAACTCATCCAATATCATCAATTGGTTTGGCCTAGATCAAAATAATAAGTCAAAAATGGATGAACAACCTGAAAATTGGGCATATAATCCTATATCAAGATAGAGTGTTTAAGGGAAACACAAATAAAAAACTTAGCCAAAGGATTTAAGTTCTTACTTTACAGAATATAACAAGACCAACAGATCTCAAATATGATATCGGATGATGAAATGAGGTAAAAAACTACAATGAGGGATCTTGGGAGCTTCATTGGTAGAAAAGAGATCTTATTGTGCACTGGAATGAGAAAAATAGGAGGGTGGTGAGTAAATTATAATCTTACTTTAATTTTGGTCATTTTACCCAAATTTGAATGGGGTGCACAGTTTTCCCCCATGGTTTGACAAATTGTGAACCAACCATAAACATGTAATTTCCTCAAAGGGGATCCCACATGGTTAGGCTACACAGTTTGAGAAACCATGTTCCAACCGTGCTATATGGATTTTCTAAAAATTGTAGACGGACCACTTGAGCATGTGGACTTGTGCATACATTTATGTAAAACCTTGAAACCTTCTTTACCCATCGAAAATACTCACATGGTTAAGAGAAACCACGTGAACTGGATCACACGGTTTCTATTAACCAGGTAGCCTTATTATTTTCTCCACTGGTTGGGGTTTTGAGCTTTGAAAAATTCCTAGACACCCATGTTTCCTCCATATCCTCACTAGGCATCCATATTTGGTCCAAGAAAAAGAATTAGACAAAAGATAATGGATATCTACCTTATATAAAAATAATGTTTTTTAAAAAATTTCCAATGACACTAGACCTATAAGATTGTAGTGTGGATCATTATTTTTTGTATTGATTATTCATATAAAGAGATTCAATATCTATGAAAGAAAATTATGGGTTTCTATATTTTGTATTAGAGAAATTTTTAGTCAATATTTTCATATTAGGATGATAAAACTTTATCAAGAACCCTAGGGAGATAGGTCTAGGTATATGATAACATCACAAAGTTATGGTAAGGAAGATATTTTGTGGTTTTCTTATCGATATATCACTATCTAGATACTATAATTAGAATTGGTTTTCGAAAAGACTCATTTAAGGGTAAAAACCCAGAAAAAAATTGAATGATTATATATCAACCATCATTATGGTGCATAATGAATGTTCTCATACTACGCACCTAGTTTGACACTCGCAGGGGATATCTTAGGGTTAACTCATGAGCCATTATAAAGAATTCAAATAAATGATGACCAAGAATTTCCTTGGTTAAACCTATGGTATCATAGAAAAAGTGTCTTGATTAATATATCCAACGAATGGATTTTCATGATGATTACTGTTTCTCATACTATTTTTTTGGTTTTATTCAATGGATAGAACTTGAATTAATCATGTTAATTCTGAATGTGATGGAAAATCTAATGACTATGAGAAGCCAAATTGGATACCGTTAAGGGTAAAATATATTGTGATTATTCCTAATTAATTATCATGATATATTATTTACAATATTTTTCTTAATATACTTTCATAATCAGTATAGAAGAGAATGATTGATTTTAATGGGACCAAAAGTATTTGAGACCCTGGATAAAAGAAGTTTCAATTTCATTCATGTCAGAAATAAGGAAGGAGACACTTAGGAGAACACCTCAAAGAAATGGGGAGATGTTTTTGATGTGAAAATGATGTTTGTAGAGAAATTAATTACTAAGGAAAAAATGAATAGTTCTATAGAGGAAAATGAATTCTATCATAAGGAACCATTTATAGTTCGAAGTATCATGTGTAGGGAATATGGTAATTATATAATCCAATGACCTAATCCAATAGTTAAATCATATGACAATAAATACCTATGCTATTTAAATATTTTACGTGTATGTATTGAGGAGTTTAGGTATTGGGATTCACGAATTATATTGTTGATATTATAAATATAAAAATCATGAAACATCTAAGGATTGTTCCACAATAGTTTCATTTTAAGGATTTCAAATGATATTTGGAATGGAAAAAATAACCATGAAAAGTGATACTATTTAGTTCAGATAAAGAGACAATTGACATTGATGGGATATTATTGGTGACCTTGAAATTGGTTAGTGATTTGATGATTAAGTAATTTAGGTTATTTTGTTGAAGTTTATTGGTATCTTGGATATGTGTAATATATTCAATGGTATATGATTTAATTTTAGTAATAAGGATCAAGTGAATTTATGGAAGATTGTATGTTTTCATGTGAGTTTATATTAGGAATTATGGATACCATCATTAGTTTATATGTTTATGTTTGATCATAAGGCTCATACAACCCATTTTGTGGTTTTAAATAATGATATTTTTAAGTGATTTATTTATTTTACTTGGTTTTAGGATGAATATTCTTTTGAGGTTTGAATAAACCTTTTGGTTAGTATATGATTTTATGTTAAGTTAATTAATGTCTATTGTATAGTAGGATATAGAAAATACTAGTGAGTAAAAAGTGATTCATTGATAATGTTATATTTTCCAAGATATTTATGGTCAAATTAATTATTAACTTTTCGTATAGTATCTAAATTTTGATTCATGATATTATTTGAATTTCGCTACATTGCATGATTATATAGTGTTTTATCAAGGTGGTTAATGATTTTTTTAGATATTTTTAATTTGTTTGAGGTATATATAACTATTAGGTTTAACAAGTTATCCAAAAAGAAAGATTATTTTGGAATAATGAAATAAAATTATTAAAGTTGTTAGTTGAAGGGTATGATATAACCTTCGAAATTAAGAAATTATTTAATTTTGAGGATATTGAGGTTATTATGTTTTTAGAGGTTAAAGTTTAATTGGCTCACATGAAGGTTTATTAATTTTCAAGTTATCAAACATTGTGTTTACCATTATTGGCCTTGATTAATGCCTGAATATAATAGGAATATCCTTATATAATTATTTAATCTGTTAAAAGATGTTTTTTGTGATTAATTCATAAAAAGTTCATCTAAAATACTCATAATTTTGAGAAAATTATTACATTGTATTGGAAATTTATTAAGGGATAAAATTATAATTTCCAAGTATGAAAATTGACTCTTGTTTTTAGTCTATATGGTAATGGAATTCATCAACTCTCTGGAAAATATCTTGAAACAAAAATGTTTTCCTAATACCTTTAATTTTGATGAATTAATGGTATTTTTCATACCTCATTGATTTATGGTTTTTTGTTCATTAAATTTATCATAATAATTTTATCTCTTTTGGTCAATTTTATCTATCACTCTACATCATTATATGGATATTATATTTTCTTCCATGTCTATATTTTCACTCTCCACTAATTTTCTCCTATATGGAAACCTATAAATGTGTTATTCTAGATATCCTTCATATTTCTATTTAATTTTTTTCAAGATTAATTTACATTAAACCTTTTTAAAATTATTTCCTTAATTAAATGAACATTCAAATATCAAAACCTTGATTACCGATCACATGTTCAAATTATGAGGATGCAATTTATTAAAGGGGGGAGAATGTAAAACCTCAATATTTTTAAGAGAACACGTTTTTTAATAATGTATATAACACAAAAAATATAGATTAAATAAAACGTGAAATATTATTATTTTATGATGCAATTTGCACCTTATAAATAAAATTAGAACCCTCTAAGGGTGAAAAAGACGTTACAGTGATTAATGTTAAAATAGGTTCACTATGGGGTTAAAGCGAATGATAATTTTTAGAAAACTACTTAAACCTAGACTTTTTTTTATTTTTTGATGGGATTTAGACCCCATAATATCATATATTTGAATCCCAGTCCTTTATGAGTTATTTATACTTGATAGTAACTTTATTATATTTTAATATTTTATGAAATTCTAAAGTTCCCTAACGTCAATTATAAAAGGGAACCCCTCATTTCACCTCTTAACTTCACTTTGGGTCTTACATATCGACTATAAATAAAAAAAATCGCTTATAAACTTCCTTATACATATTATAAAGGTTATAGTTTTCCAAAAATATTAACCATAATATCCTTAAGATGATATCTAAAGGAGTTCTTACAAAGAAGAGGTAACCACCTTAACTGGAAACATTCTTTTTTAAAATTATTTAACTTCTATAAATATATATATTTATCATAAAATATTAAATTAATTCTCTTAAATATATTAAAATTTTATTATGATTATGAAATAACTATTATCCACCCTATTTCCCATCAAATGTAAATTGAAAGTATCACTCGTGCGTATGTATGACTTAATGTATCCATGTTGCGATACAATTCATTTTCCACCACCATATTTCATTGATGGGTATTATTATGGGTATAATATTTAAATTTTATATTTATGAAATAATTTTATTTCTATAATTATAATATAATATTTACTTTCTTACATTCTAAGCTTCTGGAAAATGATAACATCCCTGATGCATACGTGTGGACTACCACCTCCATGAAGCAATGTGATTTATTTTTCATTTAAATATTACATAGATGGTAATATGTATGTATTTAATGAATATATATGATATAATAAATATTATTATACTTATATTTATTAATTAAATTACTTTATTTCCACCTATCAAAAAAATTAAAACCACATTCATGCATACGTACGACCTACCGTCATCATGAACGGTGTAATTCATTTTTTTATATCCACCTTTATGGATGATTCTAAATATTTACATAATTAAAATATATTATATTAATATAATTATTAATATTATGGATATTAGGGAACAATGATAAAATTACAAGGACAAAAACTACCAAATCGAGACATTCATGAAAAATAAAGCATATATCACCCAGAACAATTATTTTAAAAAATAATTTCTAATAAATGGTTGATAAAAGGTTATAGGTAATAAATATATGGTATAATATATATATTATAATGGTTATAAAATAGATTTATAAATATTTTATATTTTTTATAAAGTAGTTTCGAACCCGTATGAAAGAATTTAGACCCGAGTTAAAGAATTCTCTTCTAACTTTTATCAATGTGGTACACATTGCATATTCACCACTTTTTTATTTTATATAGTGTATACACTACCTATGAATGTATTTTATGATTATTATTATGATGGTTTTGTGGATTTAAATATCTATCTAAGTTTCTTTATTTCATGGGTCTTACAATTCAAATGTTACCAAAGTAGTAAGGGTTTTATGTCACAATCTCATTGTTTATCAGGATTGTTTATGATTAAGTTACTAATGAGGAAATATAATAATATACCTCTCAAGAAACTCATAAATTTTATTATAATATATTTATTTCTTAAAATTAAATGTTTTACTTTAATTTTTCCTCACCTTCAGTACTCAAGAGATAGAAAATAAGTTTTTAACTAAAACCAACTTTATTTCTCTCTTTTGTTGAAAAAATATTTCTTTACATGTCTATATTTTCTAAAAAAAAATTAAAGAATTTTTTAACCATTATACAATAATTTTTTAAAGTCATTTTTACACATGTTTTAATTTTTATGAAATATTTTAAATTCAATCTTCTTATCTTTTTCTAAATGAGTTACTTTATGAATTTTTCTACAAAATTGTGAATGGAATGTTTTATTTTAACACATTTAAAATTAAAGGAAATTTACAACATTATAAACAATCAGTGATTTTCATTATTCCATTACATTTTTACATGATTATTTCCAAAGTAAAATTTTTCCATAATGTAAGATCCTGAACTTTTTTGGAGTTTTCTCAGACTTGTTTATAGGTAATATTTTTTTAGTAATTTTTGTTTGAGTTGTACCCTAGGGTGTGTTTGGGTGAATTTTTAGAAAATGGAAGAATAATGGGTTGTACATGGTTGGTGCAATGTTAGAGAAGAAATTGTGCACCAGGTCATGAAACCATCCGATCTTGGACAGTGGGGAATCACACTACTGGCACATAGTTTTCCAAACCATGAACACCTAAAATAATTGGTGGAAAATTGTCCAATTGTTAGGGAAAAATGTGTTCCACTTCCTAGGAAACCATGTGTGGTATTTTTAATCACACTAAAATTAATTTTAAATTCACACAAACCCCCAAAACATCCCCAATTAGACATAAACATAGACACATATAATTTTGGACAATTTTAGTGATTTTAGAAATGATTCCAAGGTCATCCAACCTCATTTCTTTATGATTTGAAACCCAAATTGATGATCTTCTCCTATCCCATTAAGTTAATCCTATCTCATTGCATTCCCATTCATCCTTATTCTTTATCTTATTTTTGTGTGTGGAAGTTATCTTCTATTATGATAGATCTAGATTTAGATTTTCTGAATATATATATTGGATCTTATACCAATATAAATATATTATTGAGATCTTAATTTTGTTAATCCTGATTTTATATCATTGATCTATACTCCAATCTATGTTATTATACTTCTTGATTTTGGGGAATTCCATTGGGAAAATTTTCATCAATCAATCAAGGTAGGGAATCAAAAAATAAAATCCCATATTTATGAAATTGATTACATATATAAAATTTGTATAATTTATAGGGTTGTTTAAAAATTTAATCCCCAAGTTGAATTTATTAATGTGGTAAATTAATTAATTGCGATAATTTTGAAATCATGAGGTTTTTGGATTTGTGAATTTGAAAATTAATTAATGAAATTAATTATGAGGAAATTGAAATGGTTGAATTGAGTAATTAATTGGGAAACAAATTATGGGATATTGATATTATGATTTGAGAAAATTAATGACGGAATTAATTACAGGATTTTGATTCCATTAGTTGAATAATTAATTGGTGAATTAATTATGAGATATTGAAAAAGTGTGATTGAATAATTAATTATTTAATTAATTATTGGATGTTAACATTCAGAAAATATTAATTATTTGTCGAATTAATTATTGTAATTGGAATAATTAATTTATGAATTAATTAATGGAAATTCTGATGGTTGATTATGATAAAAAGATTATTGTTTTTAATCTTTGTTGATGTTAAAATTTGAAAAAACGTGATAATGATATATATATGAAGGTATGATAAGAAATGATGTATCCTCATAGTTTAATAATAGAATTATAGAAATGATAATCTACGCTAGTGATATACATGCATAATTGTTAAATGGGAAGATAGACATGTCGATCCACTCCAATGATAGATCTATCTGCAAGGTTGATAAATGGGCTGATAGAAATGGTGATCTACACTAATGATATTTTCACATGATTGAGAATTGGGGTGGTAGACCAGATTTTATATGCCCATGGTGTATATGAATTATTATAATTGGGGTTCTAGACATGAAGTTATATGCCCATGATATATATATATATATATATATATATATATGCATGATTAATAAATGGGGACTAGGCATGGAATTCTACACCCAAAACATTATAATTGGAACATGTGAAACGACATAGGTATTTATAGAATAATTTTTTTTCATATATATTAATATTTATGACTAAAACATTAATTTTATGTTAAAGAGGATACTTTGTAATATAACATACTCAACAAGAAACAACGAGTTTCTTTGAAATCTTACGTTGCACACAACATTGACTTATACCAAAAAATAATATAATTAATTTAAATAAAGTTTGGCCGCTTTATTATAAGGAATGAATAAAACAAAATAAAATTTTATTATACATGTTTTTTAAAAGACCTTACATTTATCCAATAAATTTTAGAATCTTAAAATAAGAATGAATCTAATTTTAAGCATGAAATACTATAATATTTCTAAAAGGTTGTTTTATTGTCTTTTGATGGAGAAACCTTTTTAAATATACTTTTCTCACTTTTATATGTTATATTGGAGAAAAAAAATTCTTATTTATAAGAGGGACATAAAAATTTACTTTACATGAAATTTTGGCATTTTTCTGATAAAGTTCATTTTTTATGAATAATGAAAAATACTGCATTTTAATTCAGAACTGCCTTTTCATATAATTTATTTATATAGTTAGATTATCCTTTTAATTGGTTTTAAAGTATAATTTAATTATATTTTTATAATTTAACTAATTTTTTTCATTGGAAGTGATTTCACTTTTTAATTATACATAAACGCATTTTAATCATTTGATAGTTATTACTTCTTAAAAACGCACTTTTTGGTTTGCACAATAGGAATTAGTTTTAAATTAATTTATGCCACTTATTTGTTTTTAATTTGAAAAAATGGATTCAATTTTTGGAATTATGAGGTCAAAATTATGTTAATAGGCACATTTAATTCTTAAACATTGTGAATAGTAACTTCAGTAATTATTTTATTTACCATGACTAAAGTGTAAATCTGATAAATAAGAGTAAAATATAATGTTATAATAATATAAAAGTACCCTAAAATGTGTCATAATGTTATTGGATGATATATGTCCGACCATGTTCATACTTGGGACGCTTTGGGACCCCATGTATCCATATTGATGTGAAAAGGACATTTTATAAAAATTAATTTAAAGTAAAGAAAAATGTAACATAAACTTGTATCTTTTAGTAAAATAGTTTTTATATGGGGTAATATAAGTGATATTTCGGAATATAAATAATTAATATAAAGATATAAATATTTTCTACATCATGGTATTTTATTTATAAGTTTTAGACATCATATATATAAATTTATTTATGACAGAATGATGATGTATTAATTACCTTTTTAATGAATGATTTAAATAAATGAGATTATAAATATGAAAATAGAAATATTTTGAAACTTTTTATGCCATACAAGAATTTTAGGGATGTGTATGACTTTTTATATTTGAAATAATGAAGTTTTTTATAAATAATAATATTTTTATGGATTTTTAGAAAGCCATGATATGAATAGTAAAACAATTGACATAAATGAGTTTTTTAAAAAACTTCTATTTTATTAAATGATATAATTATCCCAAAAATATAATATTATGCCAAATGGATAAGATAATTTTGAAAATTTCATTAATGAACCACTTGAGGTTTGATTTACATTTTATGAAAATAATATTAACCATATAATATGAATATACAAGAAGACATGGTAAGAGTCCAACTAGTTAACTAAGGGTTAAAGTTAAAAGATAAAGTTAAATTTGTGACCCAGACATGTCTCAAACCTATTGGTTGAGGTTTTTTAAACCCAAAACATCTTATATTTGTAATAAATTACTTTTGAACCATTTTAAAATAGAAAATTGATTTATTATAAAATAATATTTCAATACCTTCCTAAAGTGCCCCTCCTCCCTCTTATAAAACGGAATCACCTATACCCAATTAATAAAACCTCTAAAGCCCCTTGGATCATCGAAAAGCTCCTTAAATAATCTCTTAACATCCCTTTATTCTTTCTATAAACCTTAACTTAGTCAAAAGGTGTTGAAAAAAAAACTCTCAAGGTATCCTTGAAGCATTTTTTAGGTGATTGTGTTTGTTGACAAAGTGACCCTCCATACTGTGTCTATTGAAAAAGAATAACATGATGTTTATTTTTGTTGAAAATGGGGGTTTAAATGGTGAGTTTTCATGTTTTGGATATTTTTTTTACAACCTATGTTAACAAAGAACAATGAAAAAGAATGGACGGTTTGGAGGTAGTACAAAAATAACTAATCTAAAGAGGCCCCATTTTCTAGTGTTTTCCAAATTTTTAGGCCTCAAAATAAGAAAATGGGGAAACATGTTTTTGGAAAAGAAAATTGAATGCATGATATAAGGTGGTTTGGAAACATGTGCACAAGACATGATTCAGGACCAGAATGTTGGAAAATGGTTAAGTTATGAAGTGGTGAAAGATTCGAAGTTGCATGAAAGATGAGGTTGCTAGAAAGAGACTTGTGTACCCAATGCGATGTCAAATGGGGATTTGTGTGCTCGAGGAGGATCTTGTGTGACATAAAATTATTCTTCCATGAAGGGGATAGTAATGTCTATAAATAAGAGGTGACCCCCCTCATTAGATAGAGCTCAACACATAGAGAAAATCTGAGCTATAAATTGTGTAAGAATTTTATGCTAAGGGAGTTGCGTGAAATATATTGGGTTTCACACAAGCTAAGAATGTTTCTAATAAGATTTTAGTTGTTATTAATATTGAAGTTGAGCGCAAGGGGTGTTTTGTGACAAAAGTGGAATCTTGTGTGCATGGTATTAAAGTTGCGCACAAGGTGGAATAAGTGTTGCGCGAAAGATTTGAGGTTTCCTAGTAATACTAAGGTAAATTTAAATTCATCAGCAGATGAAAGTGGAGAATCAATAGAGAATATACATATAGAGAAATTTTCATTCATTTGAGATAGTGAAGGGACCTACAAGTCTTTAAACTGTGAGTGGATCTTTTGAAGAAACAGTGAGCACAATTCAATTGAGAGAGCAACGAGCTTTCATATTATGAGTGGTTGTAAACAAGGAGGGACATTGAGTCCGCTCTGAACTTTGTAAAAAGTACTATTATTTTAGAAAATTTGGTACATTGGCATATCACCATTGTATGTTCCTTGTACATAGCCCAGTGAGGGTGATCCAAGTAAAAATTGATGTGTCCGGTGCATAATTTATTTTATTTTTATACTTTGCTATAGGAAAGAGAGAGAATATAGTTTTTCTTACAAGAAAAACAAGATCAATAGGGAAGTTGTTTTAATCTATCATACCATGATTCACCCCCTCTCAGGGTACCTAACCTAGTGGTCCTAATAGAAGTTAATTCGTAAAATCCTTTTGGCTCAAATAAAAAAAGAGTTACATTTTTTAAGAGGTAACATATTCTCTAAAGTTCATTTCTATTATTTTACTTCTCCACTCCATATTCTATTATTATTATTTTATTACATAAAAACAACATTATCCTAAATATACTAGGATTTTTTTATGAGAAGATTCAAAATACACTTACACACACCTCAATCTAATGGATTCAAACATATTCTTTCTGTGTACAGAGAATTACTACCTCATGAAATGATTATTATTCAATTTCCCCCTACCTATTCTAATGGTGGCCATTTTGATAGAACTATATTTATATATGATATATATTAAATTCATATTGTCTCTATGATACTATAATTTTTATTTACTAACATACTTTTATGCTTTTCAGGATGTGTAAATACGATAAATTCATTTGAGGAAATGCAGACTATCGCCTCGTCAAAGTGATATGACTCATTCATGCCTTAAATGTAATGTATAAATGATGGATTTAATGAAATTATATGACATATATATCATATGATATCATACTCTAATTATAATATACCTATGTATCATTTAGTTTTCATTCCATCAAATATGAAATAGAAATGGAAGCAGTGTTCATGCGTATGTATGGCCAACCGTCTCCAGGAATGGTGCATTTCATTTCTTATCTCCAAATGTTATGGAAAATTATAAATACATATATACTGGATATATATGATATTTAAATCATTAATACTATTCTTTATATAATTTACTTTTGACCACATGGACAATTTTTAATTATAACAAGATCATTTTCGACTGAAGTACCCTATATCGACCAAACGAGCAATATTAACTTAAATAATTATGTAATTTTTATAACATGGTAATAATTTATATAAATAGAATTATACACATGAAAAAGTTTCTTAAGAAATTATAAATTAACTTATGATTATTATTCATGATGAAAAATGAATATACGTGATGAATCATACTCAAGGTAAGGGAACCTTTCAGCCTCCTCTTTTAGTCCAATGCTTCTTTTATGTTATGTATTTTAATTTCTAGTATCAAATGATGGGGTATGTTATTATATATCCTTTATTAGTTCAATTTTTTCCATGTGATGATATACCCTTTTCTCTCTCATCAACTCATTTTTTTAATTTTTAAGTGACGTCGTTAGGCTGCCAAATTTTCGTAAGGGAACTTATTAACCCAATTCCATTCTTTGAGTTAATATTATACTTCTTGATTATGTCATTAAAGGATTATGTGGGAAATACCATTTGATATCCTATATCATATTTATACTTTATTTATGTGTACTTATAGTGAAAAAATATAATTGATATATCTTATTTACAAAATGATCTTTATAAGGGACTTTGTATCAATCTCCTTTCATTGAGGCATATATTGATGTTTTGAACCTTTACTAACATATAAGGAGTATATTAAACCATTTTTAATTGTTATATTATGAAATATATTGTTATCAATATATTTAATGTTTTATTTAATTTTATTCCATAATGATTTTTTTTCAAGTGTTTCTCAAGTGGCAAGGGACTCTTTAACAAAAACATCATTTAAAATGTTTTACATATTTATTCTTCAAAAAACTTTTATTTAATGTACATTTTTTAAAAATTGGTTTTATGAATTTATTTGTATCTACATTAAAATTTTAAAATTCTAAAAATTTTAAAGTGGTATGGGACACTTTGATTCAAAAGTCTCTTTATTAAATGTTTTAAATAGTTTTGAAAATGGGTCAAATATTTCTATATCTAAAAAAAATCTATTGTGGTTACAGTGTGGAAATGTTATTTTTTTCTTTGTTCTTGCTTTAAATGGTTCTTGGAAATTTGACGGGTGGTTACGTGATAAACCCATAAGGGTGGTTACGTGATACACCAAATGATGGGTGGTTTCGTGATAAACCAAGGACATGTGGTTACATTATAACCTCTAATGCATTGGGTATAGAAGTTGGCCATATGGATATTCAATTTAGTGATATGTGTGAAAGTTAACTATATGGTTATTCCATTTTAGTATGATTATTTCCCATGTTACCTTTATATGTTATATTTTGTTTTCTATGGGTTTTATGGTAATATTTTGGTTAAAAAATGGTAATCAATGAGCTTATATTCCGTGAAGTGTTTTTTCTACTTCTTAAAGGTGAAAAGTATTACATTATGATAAAGTTTTTATGGATTAATTTTTTTTGAAATACTAACAGTTGTCTTTTATTATGTATCCCTTACTGATATTTTTATGTTCATCCCATGTTTTGAACTTTTTTTCATAGGACATAATGAAGAATGGAGTCAAAGATGCGATCAAGGAAAAGTTTTGTTGTTAAAACATGAAACTATTTCATATTTTGTTTTAAAGAGTTTTTTATAATAAAATGGATAGTTAATAGAAGTGTCTACTTGTAATATTCATGTTTTTATGTATATGTTATGACCCAATTCTCTAAATCTCTAAAACCGAAAAGATCCTCGATGTGAATTAAAGTCAAATTATCGACTTCTCTCTAGATTAAGTAATGTTTAATGATGGGGACTTATAACATGTTTCCAAGTGGCCATAATAATGATATGTGAATTGAAAATGTAACATGGTTCAAACCCAGTGAGGGTGAAAGTAGGTATTGAGGTACTAGTTTCCTCAAGAACAGGATGGTCTATGTGGTTTAATAAAGATTAATTAATAATATGATAACTTTTTATTTATGTATTATAATTATTTCTTTATAAAACATAATACAATTGTTTGTGATAGGAATTTTTTTAGACATCGTTGGTGATGGATTACTGAGTTGTGCTCACACCCTACTCAGGATACCTGACCGATACCTGAGTAAACATTATGAATTCATAAAATTCCAAGGGAAAAGGCCCTCAGTTAGATTTATGATTGGAGTTAAAGCTTGGATGAGGGAACTAGACTTGGTTTAGGACCTGATTGGGAGTTGTCAGTGTCTTTATTTACAATTTTTATTCCAGACACTTGTCACTTATTTAATCATGGTATGTTTTATACTTCTGTTTCATATTTTATTTCTTTCTTGATTACCTTTATATTTGGTATTTTTTATGATTATATATGCTTCTATAAATTGTTGATTTAGTTCTAATAGTGTGTTACTCTGATAAAAGAGGCATGATTGACTTACCGAACCCTCACTGCTAGTTAAAAACATATAGAATATGGGGAGGTGTTCTTGAGGTCATGTGACCAACTAGCTCGAGGCACAAGTGTGTGGCACTCGGGTTGGGACATTGCGAAGTGGTACTCGAGCCCCAGTTTTATTTTCTTCTTATTTTTTCTTATTATTTGGGAAAGGTTTACACGAGACTAGGAAAACTCAAGGTTTGGTTTTGAGATCATTCATTTTAGTTTCAAACCAATGTATGGGGAAACCCAATAACTCACGGTTGGATTGGTGTTATTGTTGTTTTTTGTTACATTTGAATATTATTTCACCTTGGGTGATGCACTTGTGGTGTGTTGTAATTTTGGTTTATGATATTTTCTATGAATTTAATCATGGGCAAGGATGGAGTGAGAGTTGAGTCTTAATGTATCATTATAGTCACTCAAGATAATTTTTGACGTGCATCATTTAAAGCACACATGAGAAAATGGGTTTTTAGAAAGTAGTTGAACTCAAAATCTATTCTTGGATTGCAGAATTAAATAAAAATGGTACCTAATATGAAATCAGAAGTGGTAAAATGATAGAATAATGGGAATAATTTGTTGTCTAAATGAGAAATTTTATATAGGAGACATGCTTAACCTTGTTAACCATGATCTAGGTGTAGGATGGTTAAGGGTAGTGATAACACATCTATTTTGACATCATGTAGAGGCTTAGGGAAAATAATTATGAAGATTATTACTCTTATGTAAATTTGATAAAGTTTTGTTATGAGTGCTAAGAAATTTTTTTGGAATTTTTGACTTATGTATCCAAGGTGAATTCTGCTGAGGGGATGATAAGAGGATGTTGCTGGAGATGTTTAACTAATATTACAATCTAAGGCACCGATAGTGCTGTGTGAGGAAGCAAGGGAGCAGTTCTGAGAGAAATTCACTCACTTCATGTAATTAATGGAAAGAAATCTATGGTCGGTCTGGAAGATCATGTATGTACTGATGAGATAGTTTCAGTTATAAAACTCTCTTAATTTTACTAGAGATGGTGGACCTAATAGAGATGAGTTTTGGGTTGAGTCCATCAAGATGACACTTGACCATTTGAAGGCACCTACCGAGAAAAGGGTCATGTTGGTGGCATATATTCTATAAGAACCAGTGAAACATTGGCAGTGAAATTCCAGAGAAAAATAGATAAAATTATTGTATTATATGGAAGGAATTTTTGGAGAAGTATTTGGAGCACTTCTACCCATAGATGTTGAGGCAGGAGAGATCAGTAAATTTTATTCCATTAATGTAGGGGAGATTGTCCGTGATGGACTGTGATGAATGATTTGAAGAATTTCAGTGCTTTTCTCCAGTATTGGAGGAAGAAGTGGCTACTCAAAAAGAATTATTTCAAGATGAACTTAAGTGTGAAATTAAGTCGTAGGTGAATATCTTTAGGCTGAAGATGTTTTTAGAAGGGATGAATCAGGCTGTCATCTCGAAGGGGAACCCAAAGTAGGATTCTAGTGGAGGATAGGTGGTTGCTTCTGGATTATTAGGGGGTACATATTTTGAGATCTAGAAGAATTTTTAGGAGAAATTTATCCATATAAGTGGGAAATAGAGTGTCTAGTCAAGGGGATTATTCATTTCAGATTTTTACGAAGTACTTTTCCTCCAGTTTGGTTTGTCGGGACACTATCATAAACATTATCCTTAAACACCGGCGGAGTTTCGATCTCATGGAAATATGGGACATATAAAATGGTTTTTTAGGAACCCCGGACATATGTCTAATTATGGAGAAACTATACACAACCAATTTTCGTGAAGGGTATATTCTATACTATATTATATAGGTAGCTAGAGTTCTACATACCTAGGTGGTAGAGTCATTGGATTTGGTGCTTTTGGGAAAGAGCACACATATCAGTAGAGTGGTGAAACTCAGGGAAGTCAGACTATATTATAGAGAAGAGGGGCATGATAACTACATTTAGTGCATCCTTAACTTGTGAATAGTTAGGTTGGGCCATTTATAGTTAGAGATACTATTTTTATAGATAATTCATTAGCTAGTGCCTTATTTGATACTGGTTCCTCTCATTGCATTATATCTTCAAAACTTTTTAATTGTTAGAGAATGGACGTGGATTTTGTGAATGAGACTATTAATATAGATACAACGTTTGGAGTATGGTCTAGATACATCTGTTTGTGAATGGTTTTTTCTCTTGATGTGTAGATTATCATTTTCAATGTTATCTCTATAACCTAGACATGTTAGGATTGAACCTAATTATGGGTATGAATTGGATAGTTTCAAAATGATCCCACATAAATTGTTACCACATGATAGTTAAATTTACATATCCTAATGGTGACCACTACATTCACCAAGGATAGTAGGATATCTAGATCTAACAAGTAGGTCCAATTACTTAACAACTAGGAGAGATAACAACTTAAGTTTCTAGTCTATTTCTAGATGATTTGGGTGTTACAAAATATTTTTTTCTACTAATATTGGAACTATTTCAAAATTTATTTCCTAAAGACATTTTAGGGCTTCTTCCTAAGAGATATTTGGAATTAACTATTGAGATCATGCTGAGGGATGAGATAGTTTCTATTAAACTATATATAATGGCACCAATATAGTTTCAAGAGCATGAGACTTAGTTGGAGGAGTTTGAGGATAAAGGGTTCATCTGTTTGAGTATGTCACCTTGGGGATCACTAATATTTTTTGAAAAGAAGGCTGACATAAGTTTTCTCTTGTGTGTCAATTACCAGAAGTTGAAAACTATGACTGTAAAGAACTAGTATTCTCTTTTGTGTATGGATGATATTTTTGACTAGTTTTTAGAAGCATGTGTGTTCACAAAGGTTGACTTGAGACCAGGGTGTCATCATTTGGGAGTTCGGACTTCTGAAATACTGAAGAATACTTTCATAAGAATGTATGTCCAAGATGAGTTCTTTGTAATGCTATTTGGGTTGAAAAATGTACCAACAATTTTTAGGGCATTGATGAATAAAATATTCCATTTGTACCTAGATCAATTTTTTGTAGTGTTTTTGGATGACATTTTCCTGTAGTCCATGACTCATAGTGATCATTCCCAACATCTTTACATAATCTTGAGTATAGTGAAAGAGAATCATCCATACTCCAAGCTATCTAAGTGTTAGTTTTGGATAGATCAGGTAAATTTCATGGGCCGCATCATCTAGGAGGAAGGTGTATCTATTGGCCCAAATAAGGTTCACACACTAGTTTCTTGGGAGAATCCCAAGAACATATATGATATCCACATCTTGCTGGGGTTAGAGACATATTATCAAATATTCATCCAATACTTTTCCTATATTCTAGCACCACTTTAGGGCTTAACCAAAAAGGGGGTAATTTTTGGTGGTTAGAAGAATGTGAAAAGGACTTCCAAAATTTGATGAATCACTTGACATTGACACCAATATAGACCCTACTTGATTTAGGTGAGGAGTATATGGTCTATTGTGATACTTTTGGGATTAGATACAGAGATGTTTTGATGGAGGTAGATCATGTCATAACATGTGGGTCTCAACAGTTGAGGCCACATTGGATAGAAATACCCTCTGCACAGCCCTGAGTTAGCAATAGTGGTTTACACTGTGAAGTATTGGTGGAATTTTCTTTTGGGTGATAAGTTTACAATGTTTATGGATTAAAAGATCATATTGTATATCTTATCACATAGTGATTAGAATATTCAAAAGTGGAGATGGGTGGTGTCTATATAGTCATTTGATTTTGATCTAGAATATATGCTCAGGAAGGGAAACAATTTTTCTGATGCTTAGAGCAGTAAAAATCAGACTCAGGTGGTTCAAGAGTCAAGTGTTGAGTGGAAGATGATGACTTTGATGGATGAGATGCACATTGTGGTTTAAGAGATTTAAAAGTATATGAATATCATATAAGTTTTATTAGAGTCTAAAAATTTAAGACAAATTAGGGATAGAAAGTATGAGGATCCCGAGTGTTTGAACTTGAGGGAAAGCCTTGAAGGTGGGGAGACACCTTTAGACTGAGGCATAGATGATGATGAGATCATCTATATCAAAAATTGAGTTGTTTTACCTATAACAATGCAAGAGGAACTGATACTAGAATTTTATTCCTTGAAATGGGTGGTACATCCTAGCGTGACCAAAATGTACCAGGACTGATGATGAAAACTTTGGTGGATAGGCATGAAAAAAGAGAAAGCAGGGTTCATGACATGATGCTACACCTTCTATAATGTAAAGGTGCTATCTGGGTTATTGTAGATCCACTGAAAAAACAGGGAATTTCTTATCTATATGGGAGACTTTCTCAGTAGAGTAGTTGAGAGATTTTTTTGAGAGATAGTTAGTCTTCATGGGGTTCCATGGACTATAGTTTGAGATTGTGAATCATTTTTAACTTCATGCTTCTATAAGGGATTTAAGAAATCACTCAGTATATTGGTATTATTGAGTAAAACATTTCACCTGAAGGAATATAGGTAGTCAAAGCATACTATAAAAGTTCTTAAGGATATGTTTCAAGATTATGTCCTTGACTTTAGTGGGTATTGGGAGAAACAATTGGATTTAGTGGATTTTCCTATAAAAATAGTTATTAAGAAACTATACAGATAGAACCATATGATGATATTTATGGAAGGACATACAGATCACCTGTATGATGGATGGAGGACAGTGAGTTATAGTATTTGGGACCAATTCTCATATAGGAGATGTTAGAGAAAGTTCATCTGATTCTAAGACATATGGTTACAACTCAGAGTAGACAGAAGTCTTATGTTGGTATAAAGAGACAACCACAGAGTTTATTGATGGTGGTCTTGTATTCCTTCGGGTTTCACCTCGATTAAGTCACTACAGGATATGGATATAGTGAAAGTTGTCACCCAGGTTTGTTGTAAATTTTTAGGTTGTGGATATAATTGGGATAGTGATATACATATTGGATCTTGCACAAAAATACAGTACTATGCATGCTGTTTTCCATGTATCACAACTATGACAATATCACCCTGACCCTTCTAATGTGATTTATGTGGATGAGTTTTACCTTAATAAGGATACATTCTTTGAGGAACATCTGATACGTGTGTTGGATAAAAATGAGAAAGTGTTGTTGGGAAAGACCATACTGAGAATTTATGTATTGTGGAAACATATACATATATAAGAAAAAACCAGGGAAAGGGAGGTAGATATGAGGGACCGGTGGCCCAATATTTTTGGTTGAGAATCTTAAAGATGTTTGGTAATGTATTTCAAGGATGAGTTGTTATAAGGTTGGTAGATCATAAGATTCCATCCTTTTATAAAGTTATCTCTAACTTATTTACAGGTACTATTTTTATTGATTACTTTCCATTTGTGTTATACCCTAGGGCGAATTGGGGTCAATATTAAGAAAAAAAGAAGAAAAATGGTGTTGTGAATAGTTGGCACAAGGTTAGAGAAAATCATGCACCCGGTCGAAGGAAACTGTGTGACCCTGGACAACGGGGAGTCACATAGATGGTGCACAATTTGACAAAACATGAGTCCTAAAAGATAAATCATGCACTAGTAAAATAATAGGTGCACCGTTGGCACACTGTCAGGGAA
The DNA here is from genome assembly GCA_963277665.1 of Viscum album. Lineage (NCBI taxonomy): Eukaryota > Viridiplantae > Streptophyta > Magnoliopsida > Santalales > Viscaceae > Viscum > Viscum album. The sequence continues at coordinate 1,889,745,601 of OY728159.1, read as the reverse complement.
AATAGTGTGTACCTACCTAAGAAACCATATAAGGTATTTTTAAAAGCCCAAAAATTAGTTTCAAATCCACCAGAACCCCCAAAAATTCCCCCATTTGACCCTAACTTAGACCCTTATAATTTTTAACGATTTTAAAGATTTCTAGAAGGATTACAAGGCCATATAACCTCTATTATTTATGATTTGAAGCTCGAATTTAAGATATTCTCCTCTCTAGGTAAGTGAATCCTATCCCGTTTCTTTCTCATTTGTAACTTTTACTTATCTTGTTATTTTGGTTAAATTTATCTTCTATTTTGCTAAATATAGATCTATATTTTGTGAATATAGATCTAGTATTGAAGAAATATATCTATATTAAAGAGATAATGATTTTTTTTAATATTTATTTAATATCTTAGATCTGGACTCCAATCTACGTCATTACACTACTCAATTTTGAGGAATTCTATTGGGAGAACATTAATTAACAAATCGAGGTAGGTGGTCAAAAACTCAAATCCCATATTCATGATCTTGATTACATATATGAATGTTGTATAATTGCTATATTTTTTTATCAATTTAAACCCTTAATTCAATTAATTAAAATGGTAAATTAATTTATTGTGATAATTGTAAAATAGTGATATTTTGGAATTTGTGAATTTGATAATTAATTATGAAGAAATTTAGATAGGTAAATTGAGTAATTAATAGGGGAACTAAATTTTTGATATTGAAATCATGATTTTAGATAAATAATTGGGGAATTAATTATGGGATATTTATGACATGAATTTAATAATTAATTGATGAATTAATTATGAGATGTTGAAATAGTGCACTTGAATAATTAATTGGTTAATTAATTATTGGTTATTGATATAGTTAAATAATTAATTAATTATCAATTTAATTAATGGAATTGGATTGATTAATTTATGAATTAATTAATCGATGTTTTGAGGGTTAATTGTGATAAGAAGATTAATGTGTTTAATCTTGGGTGACATGAAAATGTGAAAACACATGATAATGGGATACATATGAAGTTATGATAAGAAATGATATATATGAATAGTTAATGAATGGGGTTCTACACATGATGATCCAATCCAATGATAGATCTATGTGCATGGTAGATAAATGGGGTGCAAGACAAAACAATATACCCCATTATATATGTGCATGATTGAAAATTGGGGTGCTAGACATGATGTTCTATTCCCACGGTGTATATGCATGATGATAATTAGGGTTCTAGACACGAAGTTATAACACCATGGTGTGTGTGTGTGTGTGTCTATATATATATAATCTTGATTAATAAATGAGGACTTGACATGGCATTTTACACCCAAAAAATTGACATTGAAATATGTTTCCAAGTGGCCGTAATAATGAAATGTGAGTTGAAAATGTAACATGGTTTAGACCTGGTGTAAGTTGAAGTTGGTATTGAGTTATGGATGTCCTCAGGATTACAGTGATCTATGTGGTTTTATAATGATTAATTAATAATGTGATAACTATTTATTTATGCATTAAAATTATTTATTTACACCACAATATATACTTGTAATTAATTGTATTTCTTTTAGACACAGTTGGTGGTGGCCTAATAAGTTGTACTCACACCCTACTTGGAATTCCGAATCGGTACCCAAATAGATGTTATAGATATGTGATAGGGTAACAACAAATGACCTCAGTTAGATTTTTGACCAGGGATGGAGCTTTGATGAGGCAACCAGATGTGGTTCAGGGCCCGCTTGGGAGTCGTCAGTGCCATTATTTAGGGTTTTTATTTTAGACACTCTGAACATACATTAGAATGTCCTATTTTCTACATCAGTTGGATATTTTATTTATTTATTGTTTATCTTGATATTTGGTGTTGTTTGTGATTATATATTCTTATGAAATATTTTATTTACTTATTTTGGTGTGTTACTTTGATAAAAGAGGGTATAGTATCCATAAAATCAACTTAAAAGAACCTATCTTCTAGTCAGCAGTCTCTAGAATATAGGGAACTATACTTGAGTTCATGTTGACAACTGGCTTGGGGAAGTGGCTTGTGGTACCCGGTTCTAGATTATACACACAATATTTGGGAAATTTGTTTGTTTTAAAAAGTTTATTTTAATATGAAAAGGATATTTTCCTCAGTAAATGTTATAGTTATCCTTTAAATGAATTTTCCATATATGAAAACATCATTTTATGTTAGTTATGATTTTCAGAGAATATGATTAAATGATATCATCCTTATTCTTTCTCTAGGCGGTTTATGATTATGAGGATGATATGTTTCTCTAAAACCATTTATTTCAATTGGGTTATGATATAATGTTATAATTTATGATCTTGTATAATTTATATGAATGAATTATGATTATGTGATGATTGGGTTTGATAGATCCATCCAATGAATTGGGTAAATATAGATTACTCAAAAAGTAAATATGTTATGTGTGAATATAATTTCATGTTAATAATTTTAAGTATGGACCCAGCCTTCATGTCTATAATATTATGCATAGACCTGGATTTAACATCCATAAGATTAGGAATGGGCCTGGTTTCATGTCCATATGTTTATTCATGGACCTAGATTTCATGACCATAAGATTATATGTAAACCTAGTTTCGTGTCCATAATTTTATTCAAGGGTATAATTTCATGTTTTTAACTTAATGAGTGAACCTATTTCTACTTATACATGTTCAAAAAGTTATATTCTCTTTTGTATGCTTCAAATCTATGTATTATTCTGATGGTATGATCTCAAATATCATGTTATTTGATTCCTTTATGATTCATTCCTTATGAAATTATAATCTTTTATACATGACTCAATATTATGATCTATTATACGCAGGGTATGCATTTAAAATATTATTATCATGTTCTCTTACCCTTATACTCATGTTGTACTCAAGTGATCATCAACATCTCCCTTTTTTACCCTTACTAAGTATTTTAGGTCACCCTTCATTTTGTTTCATCTTCCCCATGTTATAAAGAAAAGTATTAAGTAAGATATTTCTAATAAGGGTGATAGTTATGAGGAACTATGTAAGAGATGATTTAGATATCTTATGAACCAGTTGTTCAAGTATCCATGTTTCTAAGGACAGTAGACCAATATGACTCTAGTATGGATCGATATGTTTTTCACTGAATATTCATATATGAAGATGTAATATCTATATATGTAAAGTATAGGTCTCTATAATTCTTACAAACATATGTTTTAGCTATCTAAGTAATAAACATCACCCTTCTAGTAGTTCAAAACCATGCAAAAGACAACACATTAAAGTTATATAACTTTCCAAAAATCCTCTAACCATGTCAATACACTAATACCCTTGGTATTTAAAATTCAAAAAGTGGGAATAGATTATTAATCATGTGATTTTACCATTTTGGTTCCATTACACTACACATGGACCTTAGTTATTTCCTCATAAAACCTTAGAGACCCTACTTTCTACACTGGCCAGAACTCAAACAATCAATTCTCAATTTATATTCTATAATTGAATAATTTCAATGTATTACATACTCTTCCCACACAAGAAATTGAAATATAATGTCTAACTCCCTTATCTATATTCCATTTAATCCAATATACCCAACACATTTTCAAAGTTTATCATGCACAAGATCAAAAATTTAGTGTGACCATCCATTGATCTTGATTGACATCCCATGTTCTTGATCTAATTTTTAAGAAGGGCTAGGAAATACTAAACCCCATCATGACACATAAAAAATAATGGGGTGATACACCCCATAAAGGTCTTGAGTGACTGAACCTATGCCCCCAAATCAGCCTAAAACACACACCAAGAAGGCTTTCCATGAAATATTTATACACTAGAAATGTCATATTCATCTTCTTCTAGAATTCATATGATCAAAACACTCTCCCTCACCTGAATAGTTTCTTCAAACTTGATCCTTTATACAACCCACAAAATATTCTACACCAATCACACCTAAAAAACTAATCTTATTAAGCCTTTGTATATCATTATTCACACGAAGTCACACACCTTTCATATAATGAATCACCCACCCTATTTCCCCTTGGTAGGAGGGGATACAAAAATCACTCATGCATTGCATCACTACCCCGTTGTTGATCTAAAATCATAATATAGTCACCATACACCCTATAGATACACCAATACCTAATAAAAATCACGTCACCATTAGTCGTAACTTGCTGATTCTAGCCTCACACCCCAGCTCCAAAACCGGTCATGCCTCCCACATTTCATATGCCCCACTAGAATGTATCTCCTACTAAGAATTTTATCCAAGACCACATCTAAGAAACTCCTCACAAGTCCATAACAAAAAAATATTTAAAAACATTTGGTATAAATCTTTTACGTTGAATAATGTACCCATGTTTCTATTTCTATGGAACTATAGTGAATAGAGAAATACCTCTCCCTCTTTCTCTATAGGGATACCCACACATAACATAGCTTACCATGGAAAATAATAAGAAATCACTCTTTTATTCTATCAACACACCCGAATCACTCTAACCTGAGTTGAAACTCATCACCAATATACTCTCCAAATATCCTATGAGTTATATATCAAAATTTATATCAGGTTAATCATATTTTACGCTCAAACAACTTACCCACCAATATACCCATTATAGGTTTCCAATACATTTAAATATCATACCTAGGCCAAATTTCCACTATAGGGTACTAATATTCACTGGGAATCCATATAACTTACCAATATATTGATTCAATAAATCACTTTATTTATTTATTTTCAAAATCACAATATACTTTATATTCAAATAAGCTAAATTGTGTTTTTATTTATGCCGATATATTTTAGAAAAATAAACTTCTTGTAACTGAAATATTGTAGAACATAATCTTTTTCATGAAAATTTAGTGATCTAATGTTCTATGATAGATCACATCCATTATATTTAAAATAATTATATAGAAAATGATTTTACTCATTGATAGATGAAGAACTAAGCCATGTTAATTAGTATATCAGGAATCCTGTTCAAATGCGGTTACAAATGATTTCACATTTTGTATAATATCCCCATCAGAGTTTGTTGTAGTGATGCCTATAAATAGTGTCACAACATGGGTATCACAAATATCTGAATGTACATATGGATTGATCAATATGAAATTAAATATTATTTTAGAATATATTTTAGTTTCTTGTTTCTGAGAATCTCTTTCAATCAGTGTAATATATTTGTGTCAGAGTGTTTCTGTTAAGAGGTACCATTGTAAGTTTTTCATTGTAAATATCTTATAAATTTACAATTTAATTTTTCTTATTTTCATCCCATGTGATATATATATTTTAGATATTTAAAGGTAGAAGAATTTATAATCATCTTGATTGAGGAATTTTATGTATAGGAGGACATAACTCATGTACTTTGATTTATAGAAGTGAGCTGCTACTGAAAGTTTTTGTTAAGGGAATACAATGATACGAAGATTTGAATTATAATATATATAAAATTAGTGATACCTTATGAAAGGTTTAAATTCATGGATACCTTGGATTTAGTCGATATATTTACCATTCACTTTGGATTAAAAGTAAAATTTAAATAATATCATTTTAAGGTGTTATTTTATTTTATAACTAATACTATGTTAATTGTTTGTTATTTACATTGTGTTAACTCTTTAATTATCAATATTTAAAATGAAAATAATTTTATTTATTTTTTTATAATTGTATTTAATACAATTTATAATTTCATTACCCTAATTTTTTATTTGATCGGAAATTAAAAAAACGATCAATGTAATACTTGTAGAGGATGAAAGTTGTATGTTTTTTTAAATTACAATCCACCCATTTATTTTATTGAAATCATACTCCAAGAATTAATTTTGTATCAAAAGATTCATTTACCATAGTTATGATATTTAATATAAATATTTTAATTAATTTATAACTTTTATTATATTATAAAATTTTGATACCCGAAATGTGTTGGTAGAAGACAAATATTTTTTGATGGTAGGAGTACTAATTGGAACACTAAAAAACTTATATACGATCATTAAAAAATGTTTTTATTGATATTATTATGAATATTAACATGATTTTATGAAATCAAATATCATTAATATATTTTTTAAACAATTTTATTATGCTAACAAGAAACTATAGTGTTATATAGAAGGGGATTATTGAATTACATCATGAATAAAAACTAGAATATCAAATAAACCATAGACTTCATAATAATTTATATTAATCTATGAATATAAACATATATAACCAAATATAATCATGTGAAATGGAAATTAAAATTTATAAGAAGTTAAAGATTATATATCTTGGAACATCCAAAGTCTTAGAAACATAAAAAGCAATGATAAGAACTAATTATCAAGCATTTTTTTCCTTGATAAACATTTACTCAAATTATTTAATGATTTATGACTATAGAAAACATTTTACATTATTTGGGTGAAAATATTTATCAAAAGTTCAATAAATTATAAATATTATTGATATTATTTTTAAATAATGGGATTCTAAGAGGAAAGAAATAAATGATAGTAAACATGTGAAAATTTCTAGTCTCGATGACTTAATTGAAACTCTAATGAAATATGTGAGTAGACAAAGAAAATATACTGAATAAAAGAGACAAAGAAGAATGGAGTAGCATTTGCATGTAAATTAGGAAACCTTAATTATCATACCTATAATAATTTATCTATAACTTCTAAACCTCTTTCGACATGGAAGAATTATAAGAATTCAGAACAATGGGATTCAGATGGATAATATATTAATCTTTATTAAATTAAAATATGAATGATAAAGATTGTAAAAAATTCAAATTTACAGAATATTAACCAGAAAAAGATAGAAGAAAGGAAATAAAATAAAGAATCCTCAATATTTATTTTCTATGAATGTAAAAAACGAAGTTCTTATCAAAACTGATGGTCTAAAACAAAAGAAGAATAAATAAAATTCCAAGAAGGTATTCTAAAATCCAGGAAAATAAAATTTTGAATGCTTTAGACACCAAAAGTGCTAATGAAGGTCAAAAATATTCATATAGTTCATCATAAGATAGTTGAACAGAAATCTAGAAAAATATTTGGATTATATTAAAATATTTTAAGTAAATAATAATGAATCATGAAAAAGGAAAACTAAGTTGAGTTCCAATAGTAGAAACACATGGTTTATGGAATATTTGTGTTCTTGAAATACGATAGGAGAAAAGTCCAACTTGTAGAATTTAAATAAATTTAAGGGTGGACATTTAATTTTTGGAGACAATACACAGGATATAATCATTAGAATCATTGATGATTCTTTTTTTCAATAAATTATGGTTCATATGTTTTATATTTTTTAGGGATAAAGAACAACTTTATCAGTACAAGTCAGTTCTATTATGAGGGATGCCTTATGAACATTAGGAAGATAAATATAATGTTCAAATTTCAAAAGGTAATTTTATTTTATCTACTAATAGGTATTAAAATGTTTATACATTTATAAAAAAAGAAAACATTTATATGATAAAAATATTAAATTCCTATTTAAGGTTGAAAATATCAGTTTTTTCTAACTTTTATTTTCAATACTGAAATATTCTTCATTAGGAGTATCCTTATAAGAGTTTTTCCAAATAAGATTAGAAGGCCATCCATGATGATTAATGTTTTCCTTTCCATAGTAGTAAGAGAACCAAATTTTAAAAAATAACTCTTTATGATCATTGGTGAAGAAGTAAAAGTTAAAATTATGATAATTTAGAAACATATCTACTATTATATGAATATTTCTGATATAATCCTTAAGACGAGTTGAGAAAGTGAAATCCAACATGAACTCACTTTATAAGAAGATATTTTTAGATAGGAAAACATTGTTTAAATGTAATTAATGTAGATTAATTTAATTATGTAAACAAAGATAAATGATTTTTTTGAATATATGAAGATCAAAAAAAGATTTAGAAGCAACAAAAACATTTTATTAGACAATTCAAAAAAATAATTTAATTTATAATTTTTTATTGTGTTTTAATTTCTTCTATATTACCTTTTGAAAATAAAAAATGTGGATAAATTTAAGAATTTTTATATATATATTGAATATTCAACTATTTTTCCTCAAATTAGTATTTTTCAAAGTAGTAATGTATATTTCTTTTAATGAAGTTTGTTTATTTTTTATTTCAAAATAATGGGAGTTCTCTATCATGAAGACTAAAGGGAGATTTTATTTTCCTTTTAGCCATTATTTTCAAATTCTTATTCATGTATTTTGTTTCCAAAAACAGGGGACATTGTTGAGTCAATGAATAAATGAATTTATTTATTTTAATAATAATAAACTTTATATAAATAAATCTAACTTGGGTTATGTTTAATTCATTATGATTTGGGTGTGTAAACTCCTAATATTGAAAATACCAGAAAACTAAAATAGTTTCATTAAAATTTAGTGATATGAAGTTTCATGATAGACAATTTACGTCATATTTAAATAATTGTAGTGGTTATAATTTAAATTATTTTAAAATGAATAGTAATAACATGTTTATTGGTAGTTGAAGAAGCTATTATTGATGTAATTACAACTAAATCTATGTTTTTTAGAATCTGAACATAGGAGATTGTTATAATTATTCCAATAAATAGTGTCCCACCCTGAGCATAAAAAATATATTAATGTACATATGGATTGATCATTCTGATATTTTTATGGTTTTGTAACTTTAAAATTTCTTACTACTAATAGAACTTACGACCAGTGTAATATTTTTCTTTAAGAGTGTTTCTGCTAAGAGATACCATTGTTGTGTATTTAATTGTAATATTCTTAGAAATTTACATTGTAATTATTATTCTTTCAACATTTAGTGATTGAGAGATTTTAGGGGTGGTAATTAAAAGTAATTATTGATCATCTAGATCGTGAGATTACATGGATAGAAAGATAGATATCACATTCTTCTAGTTTTTCGAAGTGAGATACCTCTGGTAGGGTCAGTCAAGGGAATCCTATGATAAGAAGAAAATCCTTTTAATAGGTATAAAATCAGAGATATCCTACTATAGGTTAAAATTTATGGATACCTTGGATATTTTTCATATTTACACCATTAACATTAGTTTAAAATGTGGTTTTAATAATACATATTTAAAGGAGTATTTGGTTTTCTAACCAATACTCCATGTATTTTTGAATTTATAATTTTGTAACTCTTTAATTGGAAATAATTAAAATACCTTTAATTTTATTTCTATTAGGATAACCATATTTCATACAGTTTACAATTCAGTTACCCTAAATTTTTTATATGACCGGTAATTCAAAAAATTGATCAATATAATACTTATAGATGATGGAAATTGTCTGTTTTTTAGAACCAGAATTAACCCACCTCTTGTATTTTATTTACCATAATACCCAAGGAATTGACACAATTTTCATGGATCAATTAAACAAATCAAGAAAATACGTTTCATAGAAAACAACAATGATAAATTTTCTCTATTATCCCTTGCTCACAACGTAGTATATAATGTTGTTGAAAAATTGGCTTGAGTCTTGACCAACCTACCCATACACAGTTCAAGTAAAATATCACATATGATTACATGATCTTTCATCAATATCAATATCAAAAACAAAATATTTTTTGTTAAATAAATCTCTATCATGATGTTTGATAGTAAAAAGATTTTTTTTGATATTTTAATTATCTACACCATAAAAAAGTAATTAGATAAGAAATCAAAAGCGTGTATAAGAATGTCATGTGAACCTTACATGTTGAAAATAATTAATTAACACATGTCTCTCTCCACCCAAAGATAATATTAAAACCATTAATAAATTAATCAAATAACCAAAAGCATCATACTTGGAAAAAAATAAAAAAACCATAACATAAAAACCAAGAACAACAATCCCCACTCTCTGCAATCATAGACAATATATCATACAAGTGTTGGTTAGGAACAAGAACAACTTCCACCCTATGTTTAAAATTGGAAAATCACTACATAACTCATCCAAAATTTTAATAAATCTAAATGTATTTTTCAATACAAATTTTTAATATCTTGGCCTAGACCACTTGATTAGTGACCCAACTAGAACACTATGTGACCTCAAGGGCACCTTGTATTTTGAAGGTTTCCTACTAGTGGTCAGGGTTGATAGTGAAGAGACTATAAGATTGATAAAAAATAGTTATAAATATAATTAAAATAATATCAATCAACAATTATACTAACAACATTACATGTAATTAATGATACAGGATAAACATAGATGAAATTAAATAGCTTAATATATAATAAAATTTGGTATAAAATAATGTCAGATAAAAAATGTTGGGTCACCCCTAGGCAAACCATATACAATGAAGACCCAAAGGTAACCTAAATATAGAATACAACAATTAAATTTGATCTCAAGTCCACTCTCAGTCCCATATCCTAATTTTGAAAATGATATTTCAACTCATCATATTAGAGAAAAGTCCATAATGATATTTATGTCTGAAACTATAAAGACTACTCAGTTATCAAGGGAGATGAACAAGGTGTGAGTAAAAATTAGTTGTCCACCACAAATTGTGTCCCTAAAAAATACAATAAATACTAGTGTGTTCTCAATATGAAATGATAGTAAATTAATAAATAATAATATGACCCATTATAACTTGGTATACCTATAATACCAACCATATATGAATATAACTTATTTGGCTAGTACTAGAATGAGATGATATATTATCATGGTCTGAACACATGTAAAGGATGAACTATTTATCAATCCTCATACTAAAATCAAGGTCAACAAGATATCATTATATCACATCATAGATTGATATGAATGAATTATCTATATGTGATAACACTACGGTGAATGATGTATCACCTATATTCAATTCTATTAAATGATATATCACCGAACCACCATTAAGGGTGGATGAGGCACCACCAAATTATACTGTAAAACTATAGACCACTTAGTGAATGATGTAAACCACACAATAGTAAAAAAATGATGAATCAACGAGTGAACGATGTATCCTCTAATAATTCACTATTGAAAGATCTTCAACTATAATAACTCTAAGGTGAATAATCCATAAATGATAAAAACTATGAGTAGAAGGTCTACCACCATACAAGAATCATGGATAATGATGTATTTCTAGTCCATAAGAAATCACCCAATCTAAGTGTATGATATACCACAAAAATAGTCTCTAGGTGAAATTGTTTCCACAAGTATAAATCTACGAGGGTGGATAAACTACCACTGTCACACTCAAAGGGTGAAATAAACATCACAAGAACATCCCATATGAGTGAACTCACCATCATTGGTTCAATTATAATGTTGAAAAGGACTCTCTTAGTGAATTAATCTTCACCAATTCTAGGTGGAAGTTATACCATCCAAATAAATATTTTACTGGATGGTGAATCACTCATTTATCACAACTAAGTGGATAACTCAACATCACTATCACTCCCGAGGGGGACTATATACCACTGATACATGTATCTATGTGGATGGTGTTATATTAAGAAAAATCCAATGGGTGGGTGGTATTATACTAATTAGATACTCTCCATGCGAATGATATAATAACAACACCACTCTCTAGGTAGAAAATGAACCACCACCACGGTGCCACACAAGGTAAGATATATCACCAACACTCACAGCTCGAGGGAATGAGATACCACCAATATAAAAGTGGGAGGGTGAAGTGTCATCATAAAAGTTGAAAAGGTGGTTGGGAACAACCAACATGGCCACAAGGTTTTATGAGTTACCACTATTTCATAATTAAATAAAAAGTATAGAGGCATCACCAATTAAAAAATATAAGTGAACTTGGTATCACTACTGGATCACCTCAGTTTAATGGTTTATTATTGAGGATAAAAAAAGTATTCACATTGAATCTCACATAAGAGACATATCCTTAATTACACTAGTTTTCCAAAAGGTTTAAACCAAGGATAGTTCTTCCAGTTCCTATCTCATACCCATGTTTTTCCTTATAATGAAGTAGTTGAAGAAAATGCACACAGTTCATATGACCACCACAAAGACATATACACCCATTATGGGTGAAAATAGCTCTAATTAACCAAGGGTGGATGAAGAATGATCAACCCATAAGTCACTAGAAAAATGATGCACCACTAGTATAATAACAATGGTGAAATATCTATCACCAATAATAATAACCCAAAACATGTAAATCATATTTAACATATGACGAAAATGATCATACAACCACTAACCCACTCAAAATCTCAAGTCTATGCATGGTCACCCCAATGATTGTTCACCTTTAAACCAAACATCACCAAGAAATATTCTAGGACACCACCCAAGGCTTATGGGGTTAATACTCAAGTATATTCACCCATCCTATGTTCACGGTCATGATTCTATGCCATTTAAAGTGAATTATCACATATCATGGGTTTTTGATGAACATCACATCACTAGTAAATCCAAGGGAATGATACAATCCCTTTATCCGTATCTTTGTCCATACTTCAACCTTTTCTACTCTTGGACTAGTCTAAGATACCTCTTAGGTTACAATAGGAACAATCGTCATGAAGAGATCTTCCATCAAGACCCAATTCCATATTCCTATAAATTCCACATATAAGGACTTGTTCATAATTGACCAAGGTTAAATTCCATGGTCTTAGGGAACCACTCATGGCTCTAAAAGACTCTCACATGCATCATATATTGTCAATGAAACAAATTAAATTAATTTTAAGGCATGAATGGTAAGGTGAAACTACTCAGTATTCATATAACACATTATATTTAAGTAAATACCATAAAAAAAGTAAGTAACCACCTATATGGATCTATGAGGGTCTTTATTATAGGAATCCAATGACTAATTTACCTTCAATCAGTAAAAATTAGAAAATATATTAAAATAACTAAATTAGGGAATAATCATAAATACATAGTCAAACACTAATAGAAAAAAAATAAATGGGTGAGAAATATTATAAACACTCATGGAATTACCTTGATATAGTTGAAACTTTGATCTAAAACAAAATGATAAGGATTAAAAAGGAATTGTAAAAGGGTGGAGAGAGAAAAGGGGAAGAGAAGCATGTGGACCTCTATGATTGAAAAACAAGAATAAAGGAAAAAATCCCCTTTATAACAATTCCAACCCATATAATTAAAAATTTAAAAATCTATAGAACACCGATAAAAACATTGATAGGAACCCACTAGATCTTTAGTGGCTGTCTAGTGGGACAATTCCACTTGATGGGCCGCTGGAACTCAGGTGGCCTCCCACTAAGGTTATAGTGGGATATCTTCTCCTGGAAGATCTCTCCACCATAAGAAAATTTCCATGAAACATGGACCTAAACCCACTATGTCCCTTAAAATATAAAAAATAGGCCATTATATGTCATTTTTAATGGCAATTAAATAAATTTTCACCTCATACACGAGTGGGGTGTTATAAGAGAATATACCAATTAAATAATTATAATAAATTAATGTAAATTCATTATCAAGTATAGTCACTAGTAGATAGAATGATGACATTGAGAAATTTAAAAAGGTGATAGAGGATTCTAAGACACCTGTGTATCCAAGTTGTCTCATGGTGAAGAAGCTTGAATGTATGCTGATTTTATTTAATAGGAAAATGAATTTAGTAGTAGTATAATTGACTATATGCTTAAATTTTTAAAGACCATTCTTTCTGATGGTGTATAAATTCTGAAAAATGGTTATGATTTTTTGAATTTAATTATATATGTTGAAATTTATTCCAATACAATATGTCTACCCTAATTATTGTATGTTATATTGTAATCAAAATTTATTTTTAAATGATTCTAAATGGTGTGGTACATATTGATGGAATCCAAATAAATATATAACATTGTATTAGGTTCTCTCAAAGGTTATGTGGAACTTTACTTTGTAATTAAGACTACAATGAATGATTATATTAGAAATAATTGTAGAAGATATGAGATGTAATATATAAATAAATAAAATGAGTGGGGATTCGGTGCACTGATTATATAGATTATCATAGAAAGAGTTTAACAAAAGTGATATTTACCTTTCATATGAGATAAAAAATATAAAATTTGGGTTATCATGTGATTATATTAATCCAGTGGTATAAATGCATATAGTGCACAACATTTTACCAATAATCATTTATAGAGATTATCTTATGGCTTAGATGCAAATGAATAATCCATATACATTCATGACCATACTGATTTCTAGGTTAAATGATATAGGGAATGATATATATGTATATATGTAACCAATTATTATAAAGTCGAGTAAATTATTGAATGATATTGTGTATGGAACCCTAATTTTAACTAAGAAAGAATTATATCAATTCTTTAAGAAATTTGAAAAAAATTTGACGGGGAGAAACCATCTAGGAATCCATATTATAAAGCCACTTTCATTATCTATCCTCATATCACCTATTCAATCTACATTTTTAGTGGTGTGACACACTATTCCCCCATCCCTACTTGCACCTATGTTTAATGCATGACTTAAAAGAGTTGTGTATCCTGAGTGCTTATCATTAGTTCGTTAGGTTACTAGATCTTACTCTATAAAAAAACCCATAAACCCTTTATTTTGACACAAAGTGTGAAGGTGTGTTAACAATTTTTGGAAGAAAACCCCCAATAGCACTTAAATGAAACAAATCTACACCTATATCATCCAAGATCACCTTTAATTGAGTTTTGATACCAAACTAAGGGGAAAAGTAATAAAGGGGGGGTTATATGGGTCTTTTAATATACATGACCATTCAAGGATAAATTCTCCTAGGTTATTAACAATACTAGAGTAACGGAACCTCCTTAAAGGGTAAACCCATTCAATTGGGGTGCACCATCCAAGTTCCCTATTTTACCTAAATTAAGCCACACCTAGGTCCTCCTAAAGTGGTTATGACTAGGTATCCCCAAGTAGAGTTATGACCGGGTCACATATTTTGGTACCACATTCAGTCGAGTCACCCACCTATGCTCAATATTTTCCTTGGTCTCCTACTCAGGAACCATATTCTTCAGGGTCCCATTACTAGGTTCCCTATTCAACTGGGTCCCATAACCGAGAACCATATTCACTCATGTCTCTATGTTGGGACCTCTTTCTCCCAGACCTTCAATATATGCTCCCATTCTCTCAGGTTATCTATTTTGGTGTCTCACTCACCAAATTCATCTACCAATGAACCTATCTAGGTAAGCCTCCCACATGACCTCCTGAGATATTTTATTGGGTTATGAACACCAAAGTGACCCCCTTTGATAATATATTCCTTTAATAATGGGGATTAGGTATCCCACATGATACACTCTCAGGTTTATCTCCCTAATTGATAGAACTCGAATGGATTTTATTTTTATGTAATCACTTGATAATAAGGGTCAATATTTTTAAGTAATTAATGAAACCTATTACATATCCGGATACTCATCTCATATGCCCCAAACCAATTTAAAATTATTTCAAGAGTTCTTTCTGATATAATGAATCTGATAATCTTCTTTGTATCCAATTGATGAGCTAGAGATATATCATAGGCCTTTAATCATATGTAAGTCCAAAACCTTTTCCATTGGGTCATGTCATCTATGATCCCATATTCTTTTCTTGTCTATATACCCAGAGTCAGAAGGTGGATATGCATACATGGGATTCACGCTGAAATTAAGCCCCAATAGTGTCCCCACTAATGATCTCATCCCCATTACCCATTAATGAGCCATACATATCATGGTACCCTACTAATTTTTTATCCATAACCATGCCCTCTCCAGTTTATTTACCAATAGACTAGATAAATAATAAAGTATAGATCATGTTTAATTCCCACATAAACCATTGATATGGATCATTTTTTTAATAGTTCTAAACACATGAATTTAAAATGAAAATAATATAGTATATTCTATATGATGTTGAAATACTCATAATAGGACCACATAATATGACCTTAAACTATAATAAACCATGGTACAAGATGCATGAACATGAAATGAACATCATTAGTCCTAGATTCATGAACATAAAGGGAGCATCATTGGTCTTAGAAACCAACCATAAAAATGCACTTCATTTTGTTCTAGACACATATACTTAAAAGGAACTTCATTTGGTTATGGTTTCATAACCCTAAAGAGAACCACAATGGTTTTTATCACCTAAACTTAAAAGGACTAAAATGTATCATTAAGAGGCACTAAAATATATGAGTTTTTATTCTCTTAAAATAGATACATTGGAAGACCCTATCAAGGGATTTATCCTAATTACATATAACCTACTGTCACCCTGGATAGTGATAAATTCTAATGTTCCCAACTATACAACTTTAAACTTTACTGTAAACCACCAATAAGAGAAAAATGGAGAATCTATATTACCCATATATATTCACATAAAATCATTATAATGATAGATCCCTCTCATATCCTAGGTAACTAGTAATTTTACTAGGTAGTATTTCATGAATATGTCTTAAATCTATAAGTGAGTCTCATAATAGGAAATACGGCCTCTTAAAAGATGATTTGGACACCATTCTCATGACCAACATGTGATTAAATATATAATTGGTATATCTATCCTCTGAAATAAAGTAAATATCCAACAAAAAACATCATGGATGTGATTTTATATGGGACCCTAAATGGTGAAACTAATATTAAATCCATTATCCATGAATGATATTTATTTCCAACAAACTTTTTCTTATGATTTTTTTATTAATGGTTTCATTGTTTATTACTTTACATTTAGGATTTATCATCATACACTAATGGAATCACCAAACATATAATCTCATTTCAATATTCCTTGATATATCTAGGGAAACTATAGGACACCCTAGGTTGCCACACACAACCAATTGATGCATCAGATATATTCCTCAACCATGACCAAGGTCATGGTCCTACTATCTTAAGGGACCCTATCACCGAATCATCACCTCCAACTTTAGGTGGAAAACACCATGGTGTGGGAATATCATCATAAAAAAGTTATCTTTACCATAGAGGTTGACTGTTAAATCCTCAATAAGATGGATAACTACACGTTTTCTTATAAATGATAAGCTATATGGAAGTGAGTTGAACTTGTTCCCATGTCAATTCACATATAGGTTCTCTCCATAGATAAATTTAAAGCATACCTACCTTACCTTATGAAGGTATTATATAATGTTGACTATATCCCTACATTAATTTAGAAGTTTACTATGAGGGATAGTTTTAGTTTTTGTTGATTCCAGAGATCCCAGCCTTGGTTTTCCAAATCAGGGAACCCAAGGGAATGACGTATTAGGGTCAGATCTCTACTAAATCCAAGGATCATGCTCCTATTTATATTCCTATAAATATTTAAATAATTCATCAGTATATTTAATGAAAACCAAATGAGAAGGATCATATTTATTTTCCCATAAACACTTAGGGAGTTCTTTTACACAATATAATAGAAAAAAAGAAGAAGAATCACGTTTATATTCCCATAAACACACAGGAGGTTTGTTAGCATATTTTTATGGAAATCAGGAAACAAATTAATATCCATGTTCGCATCAACACTCAATAAGTTCCTCAACATATTATAATTAAAATCGAGGAGTATGCTCATATCCCTATTCCCACTATCACATAGTAGGTTCATAGGAATATTCTTATAGAAACCAAGAAAATGAGATCAAATCCATATTCCCATAAAAACATTGTATGTTCATCAATATATTCCAATGAAAACCAAGGAGAAGGATCATATCTCAATTCCCATCAACAACTAGATGTGTTTTCATCATACTCTAATGAAAACCAAGGAATAGAATCATACATCCATTCTATCAACACTCAGGAGATTTTTGGAATATTTTTATGGTAACCAAGGAATAGGTTCATATCCCTATTATTTTAAACACTCAATAAGTTCATCAGCATATTCCAATAGCTAAAAATTAGTATATATATATATCCATGTTCCTATCAATACATAATAGGTTTGTCAATGTATTACAAAGGATTCCAAGGACCAGGAGAATATTTTTATTCACATCAATAATTAGGAATTTCATTGGGATATTCCAATGGAAACTATGTGTTAGTCTCATAACTCTATTTGAATAGATTCATAGGAAGTTCATCAGTATATTCCAATGAAAACTAAGTAAAATGATCATTTTTCTATTTATTTCAACACCTATGAGATTCTTCTTTCATTCTAATATAAAATAACACAACGGTTTATATTATTGTTCCAAAAAAATAGTTTCATCAACATATTTTGATGATAATCAATGAATAGATTCATATCCTTGTTTACATCAACAATTAATAACATTATCATACCATTTCATTGAAAACCTAGGATCATGCTCATATCAATGTTCTTAACAACACTTAGAACATTATTTAGAATATTACTATATAAATCAAGAAGTAGGATCGTATTACTATCCCTATCCATTGGTAAATTATAATGGAAATTGGGAATCCAAAAAGAATGGGTTCTACTCAATAAATTCATTTCCCACACCGTGTGGTCCTAATTATGATTGAGGTTATGACCTTAGTTGTCAATTAGAATACATTAAGAACGATGACCGAATAGAGGAAATATATAATTCAAGAGAATAACTTATCTCCTGGGTATATTAACATTTTTGAGGCCTATCACAGATGTCCTTTCTATAAAACCAAACATATCATATGTGAAGGTCCTCTTCATGGTATAAAATAGAAGATCATCATCTTTGGTGGTATTCCCCATGGCGAAATAAAACATATATATGGGGATAATACCTAGAGAAATTTACATATAGATCATCCCCATGTTAATATAAAGGTTTATCATAATGGAACCCCTCATGATTTTAGTTATAGATATCCTCCATGAAACATAATTATTGATTTATAAGGATAACCATCGATCATTCAATCATTAATAATCTGCAACCAAAAATGCCTTCCCCCTGAAACTGATCTAACAGTTCTAGAGGTCCTCCTTGGTGATAGTGTTGTAGATATTCCTTAAGTGAAAAAAATGTGAAGGTCCTCCCAATTAATGAAATAAAAAAAATTAGTAACTATAGAGGTACACCCCATGGAAACTAAGATAATAACACTAAAGGTCCTCCCAAGGGAATTTATTATAGAGGTTCTCCCTGTAATAGAATATTGATCTTGAATGTAAGTCCTCTACATTAATATGAATAATTAATTAACCATGTAGGTATTTTCTATAGTGTTCATTGTGATGACCAAACTAATAATGACTCTTCTTCTCAGTATTAATGTGGACCACATGTAAAAGATACTTTGATGCTTCCCTCGTGTCAAGAGAATCTTGAGAAACTGAGGCCAACTATATGAACTTGATAATCATAAATAAACAATGTCACATATCAATCAATGTCTATTTTGGGGAGAAATTATTCATCTATTCCTCCCATGGATCATGTACCATTGGATTTCATTGAGAAAATCTTGAATAATCATACTCCTATTGAAAAATCATTGTATAATCAACCTTTATAGTCATATAAAGTAAAATGATATCTCATTAAGGAGGATGAAAAAAACATGGTCTTGTAGAGAGAATTGGACTATGATTGGATAATATAGTTTTATATAGTGACTTCGATTGTTCCATGTAGGACTTTTGAGTATTCCTCGGTATATTTTTAGAGCCCAAAGCAGAGACAGAGCACGATTCAGAGGCTTAGTGAGCCCGGAATTAATTTTATAAAAATATTAAATATATTTTTATTTTTCATGCATGGTTTTCCTGAAAAAATTTAATATCTCATAAATAGAGTCTGAGTTCATAAATATGAGACAACTGTTGAATCCAAAATGTGGATTTTATCCAAGGTGTGACCTAAAGTTGGTTGGTGTGGGATGTTAGGATGGTGAAGTCGTTAGTGGGTGCATTGGATAAATTAATTAAATTAATTTATTTATTTAATAACCCTAACCAAAATAACTCACATATGGAGACATGAATGAGAAATAATTTACTAATTTTGAGTTTAGACTGTAGTTTTTACCCTAGTTGTGACCTAAATTTGGTCAACGCAGGGAGTCTGGTAAAGGAAGATGTTGGTGGGTGCATCTAATTAAAATAAATAATTTATTTCTCTTATTATGAATTAAATGACCAAAAATATACTCCTATATAAATAATATATTATATAAAATCACTAGAATTTTCTTCATAAACCTAGGATCATTACAAAAAGATTTAAATCCCCTTTTCATTAGTAGATTGACACTAGATGATGAATAGTGATCAGATCGAGGTGAATTGACATGCAGTAACAATAGAAGATCACCTTTATCTCTAGTAGTTTCATTATTGACCAAATGTAAATCCTTAATCAATGTATAAATCATTATATTAGGGTTTTTCTCCCTTATAGTTAAAATATTGATCATGATCAACTCACTCTCTTTCATATGCATTAATTTGATCCATTTCAAGAGCCCTTTTATTGAAATAATTTTTTCCTCCAATTTATTTTTTGTCCATTCCATGTTTCTCACATTGGTATCTCCACTATATAATCATTAGATAAGAATATCAGGCCAATTATGTTTATCACCTTTTTATTGGTACTTTTCCTTAACCGTTCTTCGTGTTCTTCATCATTGGATGATGGGGCCACAATTTGACCTTTCTAGGGTGGGTTTGAGCATATTCAAACCCCCTGATTCATGGTGGTAGTATAAATGAAATGTATATTGATAGTTTAAGAAAAAAATCGATAAATGAACATGATGATGTTATGGGAATGGTTTCGATTGGAACTGTGGGTACATGTTTGTGATCAAAGGTTGTTCTGGATCATATCAGTGATCCCCATTTTCCTGATTTCCAAACAGTGATGACATGCAGTGTGAAGGAATCAATTCTAAGTAGAGGCATTGAATGGGGTCTCATGATGGGGGCTGCTCAGCATGAATGAGATGATAAATGAACTCGGATCTCTAATGAGGTGGTCAAAACTATGGGCATTAATAATAATAATAATAATAATGGTGATGATGAGTTAATAAAATTGAAGGATTATTTTTTATTATAATTATTTTGAACAATAATAATAATGGTGGCTTAAAGGTGAAAGGGATGCAGCCCGATGTAGACTATGGTCATTGCGAGATATGAGTGTACTTTTTGGAATTTGTGTTATTATTATTATTTTTAATAACAATAATTTTTTGTTATTATTTTGGTGTGTATACAGAAAATGGGAGGAATAAATTTGTGCATGAAACCTTGTAATAAAGTTTAAAATAATAATAATAATAATAGTATTAATAATAATATAAATTATTATTATTTATTTAGGGTTTCAAACTTAAATATGGTTTCAACTTCTTCATACGACCTTGGATGGATGAACCATAAGTGGAAACGTGACCCTAAAATTGAGATGTAAATTTTAAGACCAATGTTGGATACCTTATTTAGACTCATGACTTAGGTCAATGATATGACTGAGAATTATAAAATAATTATTTTTATGGAATCATGTATGTGGTGTATCTTCTTCATACGATATCATAATAAAAAATCATTAGCAGTATTGCGACCTTGATATTGATACTGACATTTTGATACCAATATCAAGTAATTAATTCAGGTTTGTGGATCGGGCCCTCAAAGCGCCATTTGTGTGTGGTATGGTGAAATGTTATTTTTTCACCGGGTGTCATATTTGGAAAAAGGGATAGCCTATCTCGAGTGTTTTCCATGAGGATAGTAGTTGTGTTATATGTTTGGTCATTTGGGTATATTTATAAAGTCATATTACAGGAATTACATTTTTTCTCTTTTGATCAATGATGAACATCATGTGTTCATCATTATTTTTGTCAAGACATGTCCTGTAGTACCCTTACACGTAGTGTAGTACTACATAGCAAGAAATCAGTGCGCTGGAAAAGATACAACCTAACAAAAGAGAACGACCATATGCTTTTTGGGTCCCTTACATGTCGTGTACTCAATTATGAATATTCATGCTTTTATAACTAATTTATTTGGACATGGATTTTGAACTTTATGTAGCCTATCCTGAGTGTTTTTTCTTATAGAACGCGATGGTGACATTAGTTATGGATTTTGAGATATGATGTGGAATTTTATGGGTGTGATTTCTAGATAAGTGAAAATTGATGATGGAATTGATAATATAGGATCACCAAATACCTTTTGAGTGTTACCCTCAA
The DNA here is from genome assembly GCA_963277665.1 of Viscum album. Lineage (NCBI taxonomy): Eukaryota > Viridiplantae > Streptophyta > Magnoliopsida > Santalales > Viscaceae > Viscum > Viscum album. The sequence continues at coordinate 1,889,723,239 of OY728159.1, read as the reverse complement.
GTAAGGTTGGGAAGTGGGGTTCTTTGATGAGTATCGAGTGGTACCCTCTAGTAGGTTTGGGAAGAGTAGTTCCTTGATTATTTTCAAGTCATACCCTCCTGTGGGGATGTGGAGTGGGATTATTTGATGATTATCAATTGTCACACTACAATAGGTTTGGGTAGTGGAGTTTTTTTAATGAATAGTAGGTTAACCCTTCAGTATAGCTTGGCATTGGCATCCTTGACAGATATAGAGTTAAACCTACAGTAGATCTGGGTAGGGAAATCCTCAACAGATACTGGGTTGAACCACTAGTAGATATGGTAAGTGGAATCCTTTGAGTATTTTGAGTTGACTCTCCATCATATCTGGGTTATGGAATCCTTGATGGATACCAAGTTGACCCTCCAATATATATGGGCAATGTAATCCTCAACAGATACCTACTTAAACCTCCATCATAACGGGACATTAGCATCCTCAATGAATACCGAGTTGACCCTCAAGTAGATCTAGGAAGTAGCATCCTCAATGGATACTGAGTTGACCCTCCAATATAGTTGGGCAGTGGAATCCTCGATGGATACCGAGTTAACCCACCAGCAAACCTAGGAAGTGGAATCTTTGACATATACAATGTTTTCCCTCCAACATATCTAGGAAGTGGCATCCTAAATTACTACAGTGTAGAACCCAATTAGGTACTAGGGTGAAGGTTCTCTACATCTATTTTGTGGCCCCTTGACTAAATGTAATAGTGACAAGGTGTGGTTAGACTTGTATAGTTACTTCTGGGTAGATGCATGGTATTTTTTCCATCATTGATAGACCTTTGAAACTATTGGATACTCTCCTTCCATGAGAGGTGATGATGTGTAGTGTATACACATTCTTTTCATGTTTTTATTCTCATGGTTGTATGAGTTTACTCTCTTGTTGTATGTTAAAAAGACCCAACATATAGCTCATCTACTAACCGTGTTGAGACCCTTATGCTTAGATGAGGTTACTCTTCTTCTTAAGATGAGCTGTGAGATGGAGATTCACTTACTCCTTCATTTGGGATTATTTTTACTGAGCATATATATATTATTCTATATCCATATGTTTTTTTCGGCTACTCTCCTTCTAGGAGAGGTAAAGACATGCAAGGAATTCCACAAGATTTCTATGTTTATATTCTTGTGGTTAGATGAGTCTACTCTCCTTCTATTGGCGAAGAAGACTCACCATTTATTTAATCTACTCACTGTGTAAATCCCCTTGTGCATGTAAGAGGTTACATTCACTTCTGGGTTGGATTGAGATATTCTTTTTTACTGTATATTTCATCTAATATTTTCTTATTCATGTTTTATATCTTACATACTCCTTCATCTTTCAGAGAATCTTACTAGGTATGTATATACTCAACACTATGTGGGATTTTCCTACACATGTTGTGTCTTAGGAAGATGACAGATAGGTTGACAATGACTTTAGAGGAGCATGGGGATATTGGGTGCTTTGGACCATGTAGTGTGGTTGTAGCTTGAGATTTAAAAGTTGGGATCTCTCAGTAGTTTACTTTTCTAGTTTTCTCAGGATGTGACATATTTATGGTTGGTCATGTATTTATCCACTTTACTTATCAATTTTCACTATCATACTCTTATACACCCTAGATGCTATGCATGATTGGTTTAATTTCTAGATGTGTTTCATCTTTTACTCTTTTCCTTGGAACTTCTGCATGGAGATGGTTGTGTGTTTATGTACATGTTCATAGGGAAAGGCCTCTCCAAGTTAGTTTTTCCTTTGGCACTTGTCTCTAGCCCTGGACTATGGAAGAGGGCCTGGAGTAGTTATAGATTAAGCCCTAAAATGGATTGGGTCATGAAAGATTTGTATCAGGTCAAGTCCATTCCTTGGGACATTCTTCATACTAGCCCACTTACGAGGATTTGGTTGGGATTTGGGTAAATAGTGTCAAAGTGTATCGGGTACGGCTCCAAAGTTAAGAAATCCATTGATAGTGCAGGAGACTGATGTATCTATTCACTAGGACCTTGAATAATTCTTTTCAACTCATCATACTAAGATATTGATGGTAGGGATCAATGGTACATGCATCATATAGTATTGAGTCTTTGATTATCCTTATTTTGTCAACTCCCCAATATATATATATATATGTATATTCTAATTTAACCATGATTTGTCTCAATAAATTTTGAGATGCATCCACGATGACATCCAACCAGGATACCAATTACAGATCGTGAAATGATCTAATGAGTGATGGGGCCTCAATTCTGGGTCCATCCTGTTAAATCTTTACTTCCAATCGGGAAGGTAACAAAACTCCAGCCTATCAAGAAACAGTTGGCACCATTATAATAGGCTTATTATGTGTGCACGATTAACGCACCCCATGAGTTATAACACTAGAGGATATAGAGGATCTACGATGATCCAAATCCCCATAAAGCAGAGGATTGGATTGATTTGGTCTTCTAATTTTTCAGACTGGTACAGATCCCGACCAATCATATGGTTTCTCTTGCAACTAGTTCTATTCATCAAATTGTATTTGGTTACCAGCAGATTCAACACCTGTAATGATTGTGAATAGTAGTTTGTGAAAATAGGGATCACCTAGGTTTAATGTTGAGCTAGACTCCCATCTCAGGTGGTTGAGGTCAGGCCTGATCTTTTGGTATGGATATCCTACTCGGTTAGGATCCATTTTGATGGTGGTCCTCTTGGAGAGACCTCTATAGGATAATGTTGGGAATCAGTAGTGTCTATTAATGGAGATTTTTTTCAAGGCACTGAACATTCAAGGAATAGGGACATTTTTCTCACTGAGATGAGTCCTTGTGATGTGATTCAAAACTATACAGGCAAGTCAATGATATCCTAGAGTGGATAGTATCAGTTTTTAGTGGAGGAGTTCCTTTAACATTCATAACCGAGATGTGCAGATGTGATGGGGTGTTAGAGTAGGCCCTGGTTGAGGAGAGGAATCATGAATGGGAAAATATGAGCTCTCGGTTGATGGAGCTTCTAGAGAGGAGGCTCAAGTATTGTTTGGGGTACGACCTATGTCACTACTTATTCAGATGTAGTCGTTATCAAAGAGTCAAAATCCACATTTCTCTAGATGTATCCCCTGTTTGAGACCTAGAGATACTAGTTTAGTCCCTTTTTACTTTACCATTTTTCTAAAGCCTCTTGTAGAAAGGATCAGTGATCACATGTTTCTACCGATGGTGTGACTTGACTCTCCAAGGAGAGAGATAGCACCTCAAATGAAATATTCTTGTAGGGGTAGTTGGATCATAATATGTTTTCCTCAACATAGACTTGTTTTCTACCATAAATGCTCATATGATTGCTTCTAGTGAGTATGGTAGTTATTCTGGGTTGTGGGACTGAGTTTTACTCCTTAATGAAAAGTGATCCTTAGAAGGAGATGGATGAGCTATTCATAGGAGGTTATAGTCGATTCAATAGTTGGATAGTATTACCCCTGTAATTGTGGATGTTTTCAAATTTCATCTCCCTACAATGTTAGTGGGTTATGATGGCATGTCGGGTTTACCTTCCCACCAAGATATGTACCTCTTTATAGACTTCCACTAAAGATGGCTTGGAGTTTTCTCTAGCACATCAGATTACCCCATGGGGAAACAAGAGCTAGTAGTGTAGTTGAAAGAGTTTGTAAAGGTTGAGGCAACAAGAGGTTGGGTACCACCCAGGGTGTGGACATGGTAGAAGATGCTCACAATGAGGTTTTATATATTCATTTTTTTGAGAAATGTGATGGACCGATTGACCACTTTGTAGTTAACCCTTATAGGTGAGGATGGTGCAACATAACCCCAGTCGATTTTTGTTACCCCTATGATTCCTCGACAAGTTAGGGAGGAAAATATTGAGGACATTGACAGAGAGATATTACATGACCTGATTTCTACAAGAGACCCACTATACGAATTTTACGAAGAAGGGAATCATTTCATTATTTTTTAGGGATGAGTTGTGATTCTAGTCATATTATGATAGGAGATGATGAGAGACTTTCACTCATCTCCTTTTGTTATACATCCTGATGTTGGAATAAGTATAGAAGAGACTACTATAGGATCAGAGTCGCCACCCATTTCCTTAATTTTTTCTTTTGTGGAACACAAATCATTGACAAAGGAAATAATGTAGATACTCTGGTTTTTGCTTGTAAGACTTTGGAATATTCCTAGGAATATTTTCAGATCCAGCCACTAAGACAACGAGTGATTATGAGGCCTGGTGATCCAAAAATTAATTTTATAAATATATTAAATATAACTGTACTATGCATAGATGGGTTTCCTAAAAATTTGGAATATCTCATAAAAGGAGTATCAAATCATAATTTTGAGACCACATTGGAATATGAAACATGGATTTTAGCCTATTCGTGACCTAAAGTTGGTCAGCGTGGGACATTCATATGGGGAAGTTATTGGTGGGTGCCTTTGATAAATTAATTAATTTAATAATCCCATGAAAATTTTCTCAAAAAATAGAGACTCAGATGAGAAATCTAAGACCACCGTTGAGTTTGAAATTCAATGTTTACCCTAGGCATGAACTAATGTTGGTCAGTGTGGGATGTATGGTGAATCTATTGGTGAGTGAATCTCATTAAAATAAATAATTCATTTTATTTATTTTTAATTAAATTACCCAAAACACTTTCCTATATAAATAATAACCTATGAAAAATCACCAAGGTTAGCCGCATAAACCTAGGATCCTTTAGGGGAGAATTCACCCCCTTTTTTATTGGCAGATTGACACCGGAAGATGACCAGTGATCAGATCAAGGTGAATTGGAAAATAGTAGACACAACATATCACCTTCATTGTTGTAATATGCATTCTTTACCAGAAATCAATCCATAATCGAGGTAAGACTCGTTATATGGGGTTTTATACCATTATAATTAAAATATTGATCATGATCAATTACCTCTATTGGATCTGTGTTAATTTGATCCATTTTATGACCCCGTCTGTCATAATAAATTATTATTTAAATTTTTATTTTGTTCATGAAGTTTTCCACACTTCAGTTTCCCCACTATGAAATCATTGGTGAAGAATTTTGTGCCAACAATTTTTATCACCTTTTCTATTGGTGATTTCCCCCACCGTTCTTTGTTTTCTTCATCGTTGGACCACGAGGTCATGATTCAACTTAGCCAGGTGGGTTTAAGAATGGTCAAACCCTCAGATTCATGTTTGTTGTACAAATGAAATGTAGATATATTGTTTAGATATAGATCAATAAATGAGAAAGATAATATTTTTAATGGTTTTGGATTGGTATCGCGGGTGAGGGTTTGTGATCAGAAGGGATTCAGGATAAAATAGGTGATCTTTGTTTTCTTGGTTGGCACGTGGTAATTTCTTGCAGTGTGACGAGATCAATTTCAAGAGTATTCCTTATATGAGGTCTCACGAACAGGGCTGGTCAACATGAACCAAATAGTACTTGACTCATATCTCTGATGAGGTGGTCAGACATGGTCAAAATGGTGGGCATTAACATTAACAATAATAATAATAATTTTGATGAGTTAAAAAAAATAAAAATTTGATTTGATAATATTATAATTTTAAATAATATTTATAATGTTGGATCCAAGGAGCGTGGTCTGCAACATTGTGTAATCGATAGTCAAAGCTATATATGGGTGTGTTTTATGGAAGATGTGTAATTATTTTTATTTTTAACAATAATAATGTTTTATTATTATTGTTGTGGCATGCATACAACAAATGGGAGGAGGAAATGTTTTATTAACCCTTATAAAAGGGTTTTAAATAATAATAACAATAATAATAATAATTTAAGATATTATTATTATTTATTTTGGGTTTCAAACCTAAATCTGAACGTAACTTCTTCTTATGACCTTGGAATTACAAACCGTCAGAGGAAGTGTGGCCCTAAAGTTTATATAGACATTTTAAGCCCAATGTTGGATACCTTTTTCAAACTCATGCCTCGTGTCAATGATATTCCCAATAATAATAAAATTATTCTTATTATGGAATCTTGTATATGATATATCTTCTTCATATGGTTTTAGAATGATGAACTATTAGTGGAATTGAAACCCTCAAATTGATCCAAAAATTTTGAGACCAATATTGGGTTTTAAATTTAGGTTTGTGGCTCATGACCTCGAAGCACTATTTGTGCATGGTATGGTGAAATGTGACCTTTTCACCGGGTGTTTGATTTGGCTGAGTAAATATCTTATCTAGATAATTTTTCTGGAGGATCATACTGGTGATATCTATTTATCCATCTAGGGTTGTCTGAGGAGGCATATCAATGGAATTATGTTTTTTTCCTTCGGACCGACGTTGAGACTTGTGTGTTTGTCAGGATTTTGGATGAGAGATTTCATGTAGTACCCTTGTACGTAGTGTAGTACTACATGGATAGTAATCAATATATAGGAAAGGAAACAACACGATATCAGAGTGGTACCACATGCTGTGTGGGTCCCTTATTGGCATTTTACTCTTATATGAATCTTTAAGCTTCTGTATCACCTTCTTTTGAACTCAGATTCCCCCTAGTATTCTATTCGGAGTTTTTCCCCATTAATTATATGGTATCATACAATATATCTTTCTAGATCCAATGTGGAATGTTCTGAGTGTAGTGCCTATCTAGAAGATTCTCGATGAAGAAAGTGTTCTTGAATGATCACAAGAGACTTTTTGAGTGGTAACCCCTAGCAGGGCTGGGAAGTGGAGTTCCTTGATTACTATTGAGTGGTAACCTATAGTAGGGTTGGAAAGTGGAGTTCCTCGACTCTTTTTTAGTGGAACCCTCTAATGGATCTGGGCAATGGAGATCCTCAATGACTATCAATTGGTACCCTACAGTAGGGCTAGAAAGTGGAGTTCGTCAATAGATATAAAGCTGAACCTCGAGTAGAGATGGGCAATGGAATCCTTGATGGATACCATTTTAACCCAACAATATATCTAAACAATGTAATCCTTGATGGATTTTATGTTAACCCTCTAATATATATTTGAAGTGGCATCCTTAATGGATAGTGAGTTGACTACCCAACATAGTTGGGTAGTAACGTCATTATCCGTTAACAAGTTGACCCACCAACATAGATGTGTAGTGCCATCGTCGACAGATACTATGTTAACCCTCAAACATATCTTGGTAGTGTAATCATCAATGGATACATATTCGAAACTCTATTATAGATGGGGATTGGTGTCCTTGATGGATACCTAGTTAACCCTTTAGCATAACTGGGAAGTGGTATCCTCAAAAGATACCGAGTTGAACCAACAATATAGCTGGGTAGTGGTGTCCTTTAAGGATACCAAGTTCACCCTCCAGCATAGCTAGTAAGTGGTGTCCTCTAAGATTATGCAATGAAACCCCCCTTACGTACAAGGGTGTTGGTTCTCTACTTCGAGTTTTTGGTACCTAGAATGTGCGGCATAGTGATGAGTCTTGGTTAGACTTGAATGGTTACTTCTAAGAAGATGTGTGGGATGTTGTGTATCATTGATGGACCTTTGGAACTATTTTCTACTCTCCTTACATAAGAGGTAAATATTATTGGGGTATTCCATTTTCCTTCCATGTTTATCTTATCATGGTTGGATGAGTCTACTCTTCTATTATATGAGGTGAATACTCATCATGTAGTTCATCTAATCACTAGGTTGAGCTCTATGTTCGTGGATGATGTTACTCATTTTCTTGGTTTGAGTTGTGAGATAGATATCCCCTTACTCTATCAATTGGGATTCTATTGACTGAGAATATATATATTCTTCTCTATCCATACCTTGGATTTTGCTACTCTTTTTCTAGGTGAGGAAAATACATGTCAGGTATTCCATGTTCTTTCTATATTTATCTTCTCATGGGTGGAAGAGCCTACTCTTCATATATAAGTGGTGAAGACTCAATGTGTAGTTCATATACTCACCGTGTTGTGCCCCTTTTACATGGATGATGTTACTTTTACTATTGGTTTGGGTTGAGATGTTCTCTTTGATCGTATCTTTCATTCATTGGCTTTCTATTCCTATTGTGTCTCTTACTATCCCCTTCATATTTTAGGGCATCTTACTTGGTATGTATATAATCACCCCTACATGGACTTTTCCTGCATGTTTCGTGTCTCTTTCAAATGATGGACGTGTTTAAGGTGACTTTATAAGAGCTTAGGTATACTGGGTGATTTATACTGGATACAGTGTTTATAGCTTGAGATTCATGAGCTAGTCTCTCTCAGTAGTTTTATTTACCAATTTTGTCACACTGGGACATATTTCTGGCTGGGCATGTATTTCCCCCTTTAATTTTTAGTTTTCATTGTTTTACTCTTATACGCTCTATAGGTTAGGCATGCTTGGTTTAATTTCTAGCTATGTTGCCTCTTTTACTCTTTTCCTATACACTTATTCATCTAAATGGTTATGTTTGTGCCTATAGGTACCTAGGAAAAGGCCTCCCCAAGTTAGTTTTTTCTTTTGTTCTTGTTTCACCCCCTGGCCTATAGATGTAGGTTTAGGGTAGCTATGGATTGAGCCCCGTCTTGGTTTGGGTCATGAAATATTATCCAATGGAAACTCCTCAAAATTACATTCCAAATATGATAAAAGTTGAAATAATTCATCATCTTCAATAAAATGTTTGGGTGAATCTCTATCATCTGAATACTATATGTCAATATTATATGGAATACATCAACCATCTCAAGATGTTTGATGAGATTTTCTATAAAGTTCACTTTTCATTCTTTTAGGTGGCTTGAAACCCAAATTATATGAGATATCATGAGTTACTACAACATACCAACCTTAGTAGTATGAAGTAACTCCACTAAATAATCATTGAAACCCCACAAAATGTGTGTATTAGAGTATGGGGTGAATAAAATATTTAAATTTCACTTGAATCAAAGAAACAAAGATTTTCAGGGAGAGAATAATTAAATTTTGTATCTTTAGTCTAAGACACATCCCCTAGAAAAGTATATTCTAGTTTGTAAATTACCAAAATCACATTATATTGAAATATTATAATTGATGTACTCAGTGGGAGTGATACATTAATATATTTCTCTTTCAAGATTCCAAGAAGGACCAACAGACCTACCATTTGAGGAATTTGAAGCCTATATTCTTAGATAAACCCTCTTTAGTGGGTAACTCTCACCCAGGAAGGATAATAAATACATCTCATGGCTAGATAGAGTCCCAAATGAATAAGAAGTCCATGACAGAAGCCCTAGTTACAACACATAAGTTGAACCATCTCACAGGTTTGGGGGATTTTTACCACCACTGCCACCCCTTGAATCATTGAGTCCATAATGAAGAAAGGTCATGATTCTAGTATAGCTAAATAAAACCCATCCCATAGGGCTGGGTGAAATTTTACCTTCACATCCTCTAAGGATTTTAGTCTTTTCTTGATTGAGAGAATATGAACAAGAAGTACCCCCATGGTTATTTCCGCTTCAAAATTCATCCCCTTCATCATGAGTGAATTAAGTGAAATACATTAGGGGATCCCTTAGGATTACCTTTCATAAAATTCTTCTAATAAAGCATTTATGTGAGCAAGTAAAACCTCATATGGATTATAAATTAAAATTTCCATCCATGAAAAACGAATTAAATGAGGATTATGATCTGTCCCATGAAGGATATTTATAGTAAGATGAATCTACTTACTACTCTATCAAGGATGAAGATATAATTACCACTTCCTAGTTCATGTAGAAAGATTTTATTTGCACCTATGTTATATATAAAACAAATAATTAAAATAACTTAAAATGGTAAAATGATTAAGATGCTTTTTGAAGAGGTATTATCACTAAAATGAATGAATAATTCATGCACACATGGTTTCAAAGATAGGATAACTATTAGGAATCTCCTCTAAACATTAATTTGTTTTCTACTCAGTGAGCTTTAACTAAGGATAATGGAAAAGGTATTTTTATATCTACAGATCATACACCACCTAGATAAGTTGAATCATTTTTTACTGAGGAAAGGAATACTCAATATGAATTTTAGTTTGAGAAGAAAAAGAAACTCAACATTTAATTCCTCAAAAGAAATATACCAATTGAGTATATCACCACAGATGAGGCTAATATTTCTACTCTGGTGATTCTCTTTCAATAAAATGGTACTAATAAACTGGTAAAAGTGGTTTTTAGTCATTAAAAAAAACAGTGCCTATAAAACTAATTTATCTATCTATGAAAATCATAGACTATCAAGAATCGCCTCCCCTCATATAGAAACAGAGACCATACCAAGTGTGTTACCCAGGATGGCTTAATATGGTTTTCAACAGAAGGAATAGGTGAGTTGACCATTCTAAAAAAAATAATATGTACACTAGGGAATAGAATCAAGATATAGTCCTTAAATAACTCCTTGACACTATTGAGTCCCTTACCAACCATATAAAATATATGAGAGACGATATGAAACAATGAAACTAGAAAAGAATCCATGTCCTAAATTGGTGGAATTTAATCCTCCTTATATAAAATTTTAAACCCCAAATTCATGATATTTTATTCTATGTAATATCTATATTATAATTTTATTATCTTTAAATCTTAATCAATCCTTTTTATAGGAACTTCAAAGTATTGGTAGGTATAAAATCAACGATTTTTTTAAGGTCCCTCGGTTTTTTGATATAGAAATTTACTAGAAAATATTTTCTCTTGTTGGGAAGATATACCATGGTAGTTCCATTAATATTTTATATTTACACCATAAAATAAAATGGTTATTAAACTATCAAATTTAAAATAATAGTAAAATGAGAGTATCATGGAATTAATATCCTAGTTGAAAGATTTAACATTGTCAATAAATATAGAAATTACCTAAGATAATTTGTTGGAGATAGGAATAGAGAATCTATGAGATGAGCTGAAAACACCACTAATTCCATTTAGTCACCCTAGTGGTTTTGGATATTTCTTATGCTATAAAAAAATGTTGAATATGTGATTCAGTGATCTGAATCAAAATCTTAATTCATGTTATTGTAATAGAGGAAATATTCTAGTAAATTAGATCTTGTAACTGTCATGCTCAAACCAACACTGGTGCCGAATCATATCACTAAACCCTCTTAATATCATGTGGTACCTTATTCTTAACAATAATCTTTGTAATAGTTTCATTGATAAATTAGGAAGTAAGAGAAAAAAAAATCGTGGACTAGAAGAAAATAGACTATTACTTATGAAAATAAAATGTTTTTGGATTATTCATCACATACCTAGATAAAAATATGATTAAATTTATGTATATTAGGAGATAAAAAGAATAAGGATATAATGATTTCACCAATTACTACCCCTTTAATCAATTTTTTGGGAATAATATCCAATATTGCCCTGTCTTCAAGGATACTCTCTAAAAGATGATTGAATTTGGGTATGTAAAGTTGGGTAAACCCCAAGTGAAAGTGACTTTTGATTCTTCCACTATAATTTTGGATTAATAGTTGAAGGATATATTGAACATGGGGCACAAAATTTTTATGACTAGATTACTAGGAAATTATTTGGCAAGGTGCATGTAATACTCAAGGAACAACAAAATCAACTATTTAGGGCCCATATCCCCTATTATACTTGAGGAGATATCTTCATCATAATATTCTTCCAAGATTAAATTTGACCTGCATTGGTGGAACAATTAATATGAATAATAACCTTATTTTTTACCCAAGATGGTGTAGAATCACCGATATTTCTTACCACCATCATTAGGAGGATGTCCAAAATCCTACCAAATGGAACCTTCATATGAAGAAGTTTGATAATACTAGTCTATAAATTTAATCCACATGATAGATCAGTATACTGATGTGGAGAACCCATATGAACCTAAATTCCCCATCAATAATTAAGGAAAAGGTCATAGAGGCTATGGAAAGTGAGGTTAAAATCAACCATGATGATCATGAATCATTTTCAAAAAAGTTATACATGCAACTAAGACCCAAAGTCAGGTGATTTAGTGAGCACCCTAAGAACATCAGGAATCCTATAGCACCCATATAACCTAACCATATGGGTGGACTGATTAGTATATTTATAATTAATTGGTTAATAGGAAGATAAATGGATATTTGAGATGCCCAAGTCTCACAATCCCAGATCCAATGGTAAAATACAAAGTTTACACATATTCCGTGATACTAAGTGAGATGACCCTCATATAAAATCTATATTTTACATTAATTTAAATTACATATCACTAATAAACACAAAATCCCAGAACCTAAAGGTTATATTTATTATTAGGGTAGATACATAAATGTATTATTTCATATAATTTCTTAAACATCTCCCATAAATAAAATTCTTATATTTTATCCTCATAGATATGTAATAAATAATACCCTTATCTAAAAAATGGGTAATATAAACATAATAAGTGGTGATATCAAATGATCCCTAAGTAAAAAACTCATCAATGATTAAAAAAGTTTTAGATCATATGAATGTGATAAAATATGATAATAGGATAAATATCTAATTTAAAAAGAACATGGAATCACAATATTTGTTAATAAGGAATGATATGTGGAAATATTAACTTAAAGGATTGTATATATACCATGGAAAAAATTATGATACATGAGGCACCAATCATAGGTTATATAGAAAATCATATTAATGTGTCACGACATAGAAATGTGAGATAAGCATAAGCATAGTAAATAAGAACATTTTGAACATACCTGACTGCAATCATTCCCACACACAAAATTATGAACAAGTCAACCTATAATCATGAATACACAAAAAATTATGTAAAAATCTATTCATAATAATTTCCACCCAAAAACTGGTGAAAAAAGTTACCTATAATCATTTCCATATGAAAAGTTATATACAAAGCTAGATGGAATCATGTCCATGCACAAAATTTTCTATAAGGCTTCCCATGATTATATCTATCCATATACTTGTGAAGAAAGCTACCCACAAGAATTTCTATTCAAAACATCCTTATATCATGAGATATAAAAATTTACTTTGTGAATTTTAGGGATATATTAGACCCACCTATCATATAATGACAAACCATATATATGTGACATTTTTACATGACAACATTCAAAAATCCCAAAATATCTTGTTTAAACCATGATAAATAAATAGGTTTCATGAAATCATTAAAAAGATATTATTATATTCCATCTAGAGAAATAATCCTGATGTATCATTAGAGTTTATGCCTAGAAAATAATAAAAAGTATTAAATGATGTTGGCATAGATTGTAAAATCTTTTATAAGAACATTAGAAAATTACATTGAAAAATAAGAAGATATATCCCCTATATTTGAAATTTTTTTATTTAAAAGAAAATAATTTATAAAATATTGGTAAATGAAATTACTTTGAAAAACCCTAAATACATAGATAACAAGTTTCTTAGTGGAGACCTATGAACGTGGTGGGAAAATACAGTCATGATGAAATTGTTTAGAAAATATATTCTTTTAAAACCTTTTTAAAGAAAGTCAAAGTTGGCTGAGAACAATTATATCGAAAATGTTACAAGTAATGGTTTTGGGTGCCGCAAAAGTTTTTTGGTTCTATGAACAACGATGGGTTTTCATTGAATCCAATAAATAAACCATTAGATCCTAAAAAAACTGAAATGTATCATAATTATATTCAAAGAACCATAATTAAAGAATCTAAAAACTAGAGATATGATCTTTTATGGTAAAATTAAAATTAAGTTAATAACAGTAAAATACCTCGGTCTTGATCCATTTCAATTATGATGGTATTGATCAATCGACCCTCATTTATGTTGTACCAATATTTCTATAAGAGGATCCAAATTACAATCCCTTCAGTAGTGATCTTCTCATGGACCACAATCTATCAATAATTTTGATGGAATGTTGGGTCCTAACGTGGATAATCCATCTGTCTTATGTTGTTAGGCTTGATTAAAACAAAATGCCTAAGGCTTTAGTATTTTATTTATCTTATTCTTTCCTTTTTGGGAATATAGGAATAATGTGGAATAATTTTCTTAGTCTTGAGATAAACCAATTATATATTCTTTACAAATAGAATTTTCTAGAGAGGATAAATATTGTGCACAATGAAATGATTTTAGGAAATTCACCACATACTCGAAATGATATAATCAGTATATATAGATAAGTTAGATAATTAATAATTGTACATAGTCTATAAACTAACCACTAAATCCTTAGAAATCCTCATTTATAATAATAACAATAATAACAATATTTTTGATTCTCATATGTATTGCGGAAAATATTATTTTTAATAAATAAATTAATATTCATATAAATGGTATTCAATATATTATTTCCATTATTTGGTACTTAACTCAGTTCAAACACCTTCCATTTCATTTAATGAACCTTAAATAATAAATATGTATTATTTGACGAATAAGTAAATAATTTTTATATTCAAATAATTGAAACTAAATATTTATTTAATCTTCTTGTAACTAAATAAATAAATATTATTTATTTCCTTGGGAATAAAACAATATATAAATAAATGTTCTATTTTATTATCTTGAAAAATAAATATTTATTTAAAAATTTAACTCATATGTATTTATTGCTTGAATAAATGTGATTAGTAAATCTAGAATAAATATTATTTCTCAGTTATAAAAGTAATTTTTATTCCAACTTTTAAATACAAATATTGTTTAACTAATATCGATGGATATACTAAGTGTGTGAACCTTCTGGTGTCTTCTATATTGGTAATAGGTATGCTCTCCTAAAGTCCAATTTTAATATCTAGTAACACAAAAAGGCACTCATAAAGATAGAAGTTAATGTCTTAAAGATGACAACCACATAAAAACACTCATTGTATAATTTAATACCTTTGTCTCATATATTATTATGAAGGCTTAATGAACATTCCATCAACCTATAATCTTTATTTATCGTTCATTTAATTTTATAATTGAAACTATCAATCACCATAGACATTGAATTTTGTTAAACAACTCCATTTCAACCAATGGTATGATATACAATTTTGAAGGGATACATCTTTTATTGACTTACTTATTAATGTAATATCACTCACGATTCACCCAAAATACTCTACTTCGCTATAAATATAGAGCACCATGATTTTTATCAATTAATGAAAGCAAGTGAATCATGATATGAATTAATAATAATCTCAATTATAATGAACAATATACACATTAATAGATAGTAATATATAACAACATAAAAACATACGGGATTCATACTTGTGGGATTGCCTTATAATCTCTCATATTAGAGATTAGTAAGATTGAACTTCATGATATGAAGCTTCATATTCTTATGAGAATCAAGAACCTAATTGTCTATATCATATTTATCCCAAAATATTACTTCATTCAACCATAAAAATTTATATCTTCAACAACATTATCAAAGAACTATAGTGTTATAATAATAACAAGTAAATATAATGACCTTTTTATATGAAAAATAATCTACAAATACTATCAAATTAATGTTATATAGAAGAAAAATAAATATATGGTAAAACATTTATAAATATTCAAATAATTGAATAAATATGGAATATTGTTTAAAAGGTTGTTTGTTCTTGGGAACTAACTCTAAAAGACTCCCTTTTAATAAGATCCAACTACTAATGAATTTTAGTCTGCTATCTCTCCCAAGATATTCTTGGTTATGTTGAGAAAGGGCTTTAGAAAATAGGTATTCCATGTTGTCTTTTGTAAAATAAATCTATTTACTATAGCTTCACCTCTTTATGAAAAATACCCTAAGAGATGATAATTATATATTATATTTTCCACCATATAATGTGACATTTAATACATGGAATGGAAAATCACCATAGTATTATAAGATTATAGTTTGATAGGATCTTTACTTCTAGGCACTAAATTAAGATCTTGGATGAAGTTTTGTGTTCATATTGATTTCTTTCCTTAATCAAAAGTTGTAATATTCTCATACTCTATTATAAGACAATGACCATTTATTTCCTAGAGTTTTCAAGATCACATATCCTCCATTGTGTGTTAAGTGATATCCTGAATACAACGTCAAATCATCCTGATGTATTCAAAAACTAGTATATGTACATTACTTAATTACAAACTCCTTGTATCTTTAATAAAATAAGAATATATCATTAGTATACCTAAGGTAATTTTGGATAATATTAAATTTTGTCCAATTATGTTTTACAAGATCATATATATATATTTCTACCATATGTAAGGTATTGGAAACATCAAGCCTAGTACATAATATAGAATACATCACTAATACTATCACTGATTTTTATGAAATATTGACCATACTCTTTCACTCCTCATATGTATGAGATCAAATTTTCTTAGAGATATATATTCCATGTTACATAGGGAGAAATCCATATTGAATTATTCCATACTAAATATCTTTACTATCTTGTGAATATATCTATACCTTGAATTAATCCAAGTAGCAACTTGTATCTGTCTTAATATGTTTTGATCCTATAAATGTATCTTACTTCACCTATTCCTTTTATGGAGAAGCATATGTTTGATGAAATTACAACATACTATAATACTAGTATTTAATTTATGATTAGTAACATATCATCAAACTATACTATTATTAAAACAATGACACTCCCACAAACCACGTATAAGAATACTGATCACATTCATTCTTTATGAAACCAAATTCCCTTATGGGTTCATCAAAGTTAATGTTCCATGAATTGAAATATTGATTTAATCTATAATTGGAAATATATAATTTTAAAAACTTATTGGTATAGTTTATAGTTTTAAACCCTTCTAGTTGTTCCATAAACACATCTTACATAAGGTTCCCATTAAATAAGTCGATTTTGAAATATATTTCTAAATATCATAATAATGATAAGTTTTTATGGGAAATAGAACTCTGATAGATTTTGTTATATAAAATACTGAATATTTTTCATCATAGTTAATGAATTGATGTTGTTTAATCACTTTTTAGCTTGTATGGCCTTATAGATACTACCACTATCTTTTATTTCTAGTTTCTTATTAAATTACCATTTCAAACTAATGTGATTTATATACATTTTAGGATCTACCAAACTGCATACTTTGTTTTGGTACATGGAATCTAATTTAGAATTAATGGATTATTTCTATTTGAAAGCTTTTTTGACACTCTCTTCTTTCTTGTCGGTCACATGATCATTATTATCAACTAATAATGAGTCATTATCTTTGTTAACTATAAAACCAAAATTTTCTAGTTATATAACCTCTTTAGTTATCCTTTATAGTTATTATGTATCTATAACCTCTTCTTATATGAGGTTTTTTGGAATATGTTTCTTTATAAACTCTTTGGTTTCTTGAGCCACAACATCATTAAATTATATATCAATCCCACTATTTCTTATATTTTTTTCTCCCTATCAATAAATATGGAATATATATCAACTATTACCTTTTTATGTTTGCTTTTTTGTAACACCATGATATTTCAATATGTATTTATCTTTTAAATGGATATTATATTTGATAGATTGTGAAACTCGTCAAATCAATCTAAAATTAACTATGATACTTTTACTAAAATAAAATGTTACAATGATAAAAAACAATGATACAGTATGATGATGACATATGAAACAACTTGAAGAAAAGTATAAGTTGATTCAATTAACAAATATATATATATATATATTTATATTTATATCACAAAGTTAAAATCTTTATCCTCATGGTTCACCAAGAATATTATTACCCCAACTGCAACTATGGATATAATTAAAATAATTAAGAATATACTAACATGTTGAGAGTGAAGTAAATGAATAAATTTTAGTGAATCATGTAAGCCAATATATAGTTATTTAAGATAAATGTTATATATCTGGTTTTTGGACACATATCAATTATATATATATATATTTTATTATATATATAGTCTTTAGGTATGTTTAAATTCAATTTGATGTAAATGAGGATAAAATATTTTGGTTTTAGAAGATATATTTCCCATAAAACTATTTTTATGTGCACAAAATATTTTTATATTAATTATAATTGATAAATGATTATAATTACATAATAAGTATATATATTAAATTTAATTAATTAAAATTCACTTAATTTTTCTTATTAGTAAGGAAATAAGAATATGGTTATTTTATGCTTCAAAAATACATTTTCTTCAAAAATAATTTTATTGCACTTTTTGTATGAATATTATAATTAATTTCAACCACATTTTGAAATATAATTTTATAAAAATAATATAATATTTTAAATAATTATATCAAAATAATATTAAGGTGAAATTTTTAGAATTTTCAAAAAATATTAATTTTTCTTTGAATTGTGAAAAAATACCGATTTTATAGAAACTTGTATTTTCTATTCAAGTATTTAAAAGTAAATTTTTTATTTTAATTTATTTTAAAATATTTTTAGTTCATTTTTATTATAAATTATTTAATTAGTTTCATTTTAATTTACATCATGCTTAATTTGTTTTTATAAAAAACACTTTTTTATATAAATATAATTGTTTTTTTCTGAAAAATCCCTTTTCATCCCATTTTGCAGGTTTATTTTAAAAGTAATATCTAAAAAATGTATAACTTGGATTTAATAAAATTTACTAAATATTTGGAATCAGTATGTACAATTTTTTTAATGTGGCCACTTTCATTTTTTGGACATTATGAATACTATCTTTGGAAAAAAAGTTTATTGTCAGGGTAACAGTTAAAATGGATAAAAAGTGTTAAAACTAAAATGATAATAAATAAAATGACATAAAACTTGTATAAGTACTATTTAATGGTAATATTTAGACCCCATATCATATATTATTAAATTATGAGTCATTTTTATCCATTTTTGTTGAGTATGGCATTAATATATTTTAATCTATTGCATACTTTTAGGTGTGTCCTCTCCCTCATTTATAAAAGGAAACCACCAATCCTATATTCTCCACACATAAATGGAATATTTAGTTAGAAAATATCCAGCCAAATACATTTTTAACATACCTAATCATTTCATGGAGTTCTTGGTTTTATCATAATAGCATTCTATGAAGGCTTTAGGTATACACCTATATAGGTTGTCCAAAGAAGTGGTATAGTTCTTAACCGAGTGTTTTCTTTATTTATTTATTATTTTACATCCTTTAAAACAATCTTAAACATTATTATAAATAACATAAATATCTTCAATATATTTATATATCTTTATTTTTATGTTATAAATATTTTTCATATACTTATCCATCTAATGGAAAATGAAAACATCTATTGTGTGTACATGCAGACTATCACCTCACAAAGATAAGGTATTTCAATTTTCATCACCAAATCCCATGTATATTCATAATAATGGATAAAAATTATATAATATGATATATATTATATAAATTTAATTCTATAATTTAAAATAAATATACTAATGTTTTTCTTTATAATACAATGAAAAATAAAAACATCACTCGTGTACACTTGCGGACAACAGCATCACGAACCAACTCATTTTATTTTTTATTAACAACTAAAATAGACAGTATATATAAGTTGAATTTAAGAATTACTATGATATTTTTTATATAATTTTTATTCTATAAAGATAAAATAATACATACATTATTTCCTTCATGTTTTTTTGAAAAATTTAAATGTTACTCATGCATACATATGGACTACCATCTCCATAATGTATAAAAATTAGTTTTTCATAACTAAATTACATTGTTGGTTATAAAATTATAATTAATGTATAGAAATTATAATTATTAAATGATTAATATTTTTTAAATGATATAATAATGATCCATTTGACCATAGATGACCCCCCGAAGTCATTTTGGAATTAAAAACCAAAAATCCTCAAAACAATTGATGTAAATTTAGTTGATTAAGTGATTAAGTATGACATGGTAATAAATAAACTTAATTGAATAATAAAAATATAAAAAAATGATAAATATTCCTATGAATGTAAATAATTAAGATAAATTTATTACTCAGAATGATAAAAACCATATGTGATAAATTGGAATCAAGGTAAGGGATTTTTTTCATTAAAACCTTATTTAAAATGTTTAAAACTATTTATTAAAATTTAGATTTGTATCCATATTAAATAAAATCATTAAATTATGTAATAAATATTTTTAAATGTAAAATTTTATTTTAAACCATTTTTTAATTTTTTTATGATGGTTTTAAAATAATACTTTCAAATATTTTCTTAACAAGACACTTTTAACATTTTTATGAAACTGTGTGGGGAGTATTTTTTTTAACATATTTGAAATGAGTTAGATTTCATTTTTTCATGATAATTAATATTAATCATAGAGTTTTATTGATTTTACAAAAAATATATCATTTTCCTCTTATCTAGGAATATTTGTTAAAAGATTTTTTAAAGAAAAAATATTTTTATCCTTATAGTTACGTGAAGCCCGAAAATGCTCCTGCATAAGTGTAAAATGAATAATTTCATGAGATTATATTATTTAAATGAAATATTATATGTATTTTATGGTCCTAAATTTTTTTTTAGGATGACATGTGTTCCTGATATACATCTCTAATGTATTAGATAATGATTATGTTCTCTAGATAATTATATTGGGGTTAACCATATCGGTTATTCCATTTGTATAGTTTATTTTAAGGGTTCAATGAGGACGATGCCCCAAGGAACCTAAAATACTTTTATATTCTTTATAATAAGTTTTTTTGAGATTCCCATTAATACACAATAGGGGATAATTGTTTACTTTTAAAATTCTTAATTTTTTTTGAAACAAACAAAACTAAACTTTTAAAAAAATTATTCTCTTTTATTTACTGAAAATATATTGTGGAAAACTGTTATAGTGGAATAATTTTTATAGTGCCTCAGGTTAAAAATATCCCTTAGTTTACTCCACTAACACTCTCTCCATGAGATTATTGATTTTCCATAGCAGTTCTATTTCCCAGGGATCTCAATAGTTGACTACAATTAACTGTAACTTGTTACAACATATTTTACAAGTGATTTTATAAGAAAAAACTAGTTATTGGAACACTAAAAAAACAAGTATTTAACAAAACAAAAGAGTGAATTCCACTGTATAAATTCATTATTTAAACTTCCAAATGAGCTTACTACAATTGAAAGGTGTAGAGATATTCAAAGTAAATAATATATCTCCAAAGTGTAGTCCTTAAGAAGAAACTATGAGTATATATATATAATATTTAGATATAATAGAATAAAATTAATCCACCTTTTTTGTAGTGGGAAAACAATAGAGTAGCAGAGAGAACATTCATGTATCAAATTTACAGTCCAAAAACATCAAAAAACTATAATATATATTTATCACCGATTCATAAAACATTAAATATATTTCTTCCAAAAATAAATTATCAAATTAAAAAATTGGAATGAAAACACAACATTAGATAAAAAATTTCTTCTGAGATCATTAAATAACATTGTTTATTTTAGAGAGTAAGATATTAATAAAAGGAAAAGGAATTTACTCTTGAATAACATATGTAAATGTATCTCAATCATTCAAACATTTTAAATAAGTATCATAAAGTAATTTTGATTAAATATATCCAAAAAATATCTGGTAAATCATGATTTAAAATTATTGGAGTACTTTTAAATTTGAAATTTAAAAGCTACAAAATATCATAACCTCCTATAGAAATTGAATCAAATCAACATGTTCATGTACATCTTATAAAATAGTATTTGAATTAATTTATCGAGATACTTACTCATATAAAATTATAGAAAAAATAAAAGGATAATTCAAATTTTAAATCCATCATATGACTAGATTAATGTGGAGATCGTTCTCTGGGATTTTAATACCAAAAGTTTTGTTTCTAACATATGGTTAGTTTAAAATTTATATTTCTAGAACATAATGTTAAATATCAAAATTTGGTTCTTAACATGAAGTATATTACAATTTTATTTTTACTTATGTTAGGTATATAACAATTGTGAGGTATCTACACATGAGGTTCCTTTTAAAATCATGGTTCTAAAACATAGAATTCATCACAAACATGGGGTTGAATACCAATTTAAAGTTCTAATACACTATCTAAATGGTGATTCCAAAATCTTTTATAATGAATAGAATACTTATAAAAATATTTTCACACACAATACAAATATTAAAACAAACAAATAATTCTAGAATTCCAGGAAAAATCATTTATATAATTAAAAGTATAAACCTGAATTCCACTCCAAGTTACTTTTAGTAAAAAAATGACAGTTTTTAATCAAAATCCATTATTTTTTGGAGAATCTTTTATATGTCCAACAATATCCCTTTTTTTGGGTTACAAAACCCATAAAAACACAAGAACATACAAGATTGTAATTTTCAATGAAAGATAATATTTATCAAGTTAGATACATATACAAAAAGGTTATTTTATGTGAATTTGAGACTTTTGTGTTTTTATATACTTCTCCACCATTTGTGAGATCAAAAATAAAGTCTTACAAGGAATAAAACCATTGATAATGTTTCACATAATTGTAATTGAAAGCTTAAATGGATAAGATTAAACTAAAATAAATAATAGAAAATATAAACAAAAATAATAGATAATGGGGGAAAAGTATGTTTATAAATAATTATTGAGTACAATGAAAATTCATTTTATGAATAGGTTTAGGTCTAAGATAAGGGAAGTGTCAAGTACTAGTAGAAATCTTAGAATCCATTGAAGATGAGGTAGAGGTTAGAGAATTACAAAGGGTCTCATAAACTACCCAATTCTCAAGTATCAAATTGATGAATGTTTTATTTAAATGAGTTTCCCATTCCATAATAAAATTTTGAGATTCCTGATTAACCTTTAATGTCTCAACCAAATACACTATCAAAAATGTATAAACCAAATTAGAAGAGTAAAAAATATATCGTTCATGCTCCCAAGAATGTAGACTATTTTTGTCAGTATAAACCAATGGTTATAGAATCTCTTACTTATCCTAAACCATAAACTATAACAGATTTAAACCAAGTCATAATTTTTTTATCATTTCATTAAAATCTAATTTAGATATTATATCACTTTTAAAAATCCCAAACTGATCCATGATACATCTCTTCAAATAATAAAAATCCTTTATTGAAATTTAAATTTAATTGAAACTCTAAAACTATGTTGGAAGAGACTCATAATCTTATTTTAAAAAAAAATATCTTATTAAATCTTCAAAATATTTTCTAGATCTCTCATGTTCTGATTTATACTAAATAAATTAATCCAGTAACAAATTGAAACAAGAAAACATATTAGAAAAAAATATTTTAACATGTTCCATGAAATTAGACTCCCCTTATATATACCTTGATGGCTTCTCTAGGTGCTTTATCGTGGTATCCCCTAATTTCATCAACTGAATTAAATGAACATTAAATCATTAACCTGAGGTAGAAAAAAACTCTCCAATGACTTATATAATCTCATTAAATTTTCATGTTATTTTTGAAAATATTACTCAAATATGGAAACCAATTTATTTTTAATGAATTTTGCTGATTCATTGAATAGAACACTCACATGTTTAAAAAAATGGTGTTCCTTTATTCTTTTAATCTCAAAAGAATCATGGACAACTTCAGCATGTTTCTCTTAAACTTGATCAGATTTATGAACTTCTTCCTCTACATACAGAGGTGATTGACCAAACTCTCTTTTAACAATATTCACTATTTTATAAAATAAAACAGTTTCAAATTTCTTTTGAGATATCTGAATTAAAAAAGATCCACCTTCTATCACAACAGATGGTTCCTGATATACCCTTGAGAACTGAATAACTACTTCAAATCATGCAGCTATTTTTTCACTAATAATTATATTCTTTATTTTACTTGATGAAACATTTTAATAACCAATAGTAGAATATTATCATTGAGTATCACAAATTTCTCTTCCAATTATTCATGAGTTGAGACCAAAAAATATTATAGTGTCACCTTTAATTATAGGTTCAAAAACATCATATTTAGAAATACCTTGACACTTAGCAGAATTATGTTTTCCTAACCCCCCCCCTCAACCCTAAAATCAGCGGACTCATATTCTTCAACTCTAAGAAGAATGATTTTTATTTTGGATACGATCAAAAAAATCCAAATTTATTGAAAGTTATAGCTGATAAGATGTTATGTTGATAACATCTTCTACCTATAATTATATATTAAATTGGTACTCTTCTATAATAACAAGACACGACATTATCCTTTATGGATAGAAGGTCATCCTTGAGTCCTTATGACTACAAAAAATCATGTATCTCATATATACTGATAAAGATTAAACATTATATCTGTTAATATAAGAAACAAAATGTGTATATATGGATAGATAATATTCTACAATTTGTAAATTCTAGGTACAAAACCAGTTTGAATAAATTTATAGGATCCTTCTTATCAGCAACAATATTCTTCACTATCATCTTCTTTATTTGAGAGGTTCCAAATATAAAGGAAAATATTTCTTCTGATTTGTGAATTGAATCACCAATCAATTTTTTCCTCTTTCTACAACTAAGACTGATTTCATCAGTTCTCTTCATCTTTTAATTTTCAAGAAGTGGTTAAATGTTTAGGGTTCAAAGAATCTAGAGAATAAAAGATCAAGGGTTCAATGAAATTAGAGTTCAAATGTTAGGGAATAAAAATGAAATTTCTCTCAATTTTTTGGGACATTTCTCTTTCTTGAGCTGAATTCTCAGTGTAATTATTAAAAAATTTAACCAATGAAATGTAATATTAGAAAATTTAATTAGTATGCAACTAAATATAAATAAGATAAAATAAAAACCTGAATAACACAATTAAATAATAAAAGTAACACAAAAAAATTAAAATAAAATATTGATAGATAAAATTATAATATATTATATAGATAATCATTATTTAAAAAAAAAACCTACCTCAACCTTAATATTGGAAAACATATATTTCATGTTAAAAAGTTCTAAAAAAATATCACACTTTTCAACATTATCTCTTAGAAATTGATGTTGAATTACAATATTCAATGTTCTAGAATGGATTATGTAATTATATAAACATTTACAACACTGGTATTAAAAAAAAAATAAAAAATGATCAAAAGTAATCCCAAAGTCTGAAAGAGTGTGTTTTATCTAGAACATATGTGCATAGAAACTAATAGAAGATATATATTCAACCTTTGTAGTTGAAATTTTAATTGAACATTCCTTATTACATGAACAAGAAACTGATAATTTTCTTAAAAAGTGACAGGTTCCTGAGTTACTCATTCTATATAATCTAAAATCAATAAAATCATCATCTAAACTTAATATTAATTAAAAAACAAAAGGTTTTGGATAGATCAGAGATAAAGAAACGATTTCTTATAATTATCTTAATATTATTTAAATATCATTCAAATGATACTATTTTTGATTGGACTAAAATATTAGACATAAAAAACAATTTTTGTACTACTATTAATAAGATATGACAAACTATCAGTCATACCACTATAAAACTTATTTTCTACAGTCTTAATAACTTCACCCAAAATGACATTTATATTTTTACACATAATATTTGTATATGGATTACTATTTTCAAGACAAAACGTTTTTAGAAAATAAATGACATATTTAATTTGATTCATAACTAATTAAAAATCTTTTTGAATTATTTTAAATCTAAAAAATAAATTTATTTCTCTCATCATACAAAGTTCAAACTCTTCTTTCATAAGTTTTGTAAAATCATTAAAAAAATGATTAATGAAACAAAAAATAAAATCATCTAAATATATTCTTACTAATAAAATATCAAAAGTAGTTGTCTAATTAAAAATTATAGGATTATCCAAACTTATAGAAAAATAATTTTCTCAAATAAAATAACTAAATCTTTAATACCAAGATCATAGTGGTTTTTAATTCCATAAATAGCTTTATTAAGGTTAAAAATATAATTTGGAATGTAAGGATTTTCAAAACCTAGTGGTTATTCAACATAATACTCTCCTATTAAATATCCATTTAGGAAAAAATATTATACATCTATCAGGTATAATTTAAAATTCATATAATATAAATAGGCAAAAATGATCATAATGACTTCAAACCTAGAAATAGGGGAGAAGAAATCCTAATAGTCAATACCATCTTCTTAGATCCTATTAATGGATGGTTTGAGGGCTTATCCACATGATTCCAAACATAATTTCTTTTAAGCAGATTTAACTCCTCTTTCATATACATTACCCAACTCTAATCACTAAAGGCTTATTTAATCGACATTGGTTTATACTAGGATATAAAATCCTATAAATCGACAAAATTTCCAACATTCCTCTAATACTCAACATCTTGATTTAGGTTTATAATAATGGTTTCTAAAGGTTTTTTAATCAAAATTATAGGTTGTATAGGTAATAAACTTACAGTTTACTCATTTATAATCTCTTGGGAACTAGATTGATCATGACCATGCTTTAATTTAGATTCACTATTAACATTATAATAATCATCTATTACGTTATTTAAATAATTAAGTGCCTGATTTGTTTAAGTTTTATTATTATCAACTGGAATACTCTAATCAAACATCACATTAACTTATTTTTAAACTATTATTGACTTTTTATTAAATACTATATAAGATTTTAATGGAGTATAATGCTCATGAAAGATTCATTCATCAGTTTTTGGATCAAAATTACCAAGGTTTTGATTAGTGTTCATGATATATACCTTTCATACTGAAACATTAATTTACCCAAATTTAGGATTTCTATTATTCCATAACTCATATGATCTTTTTTTCATAAAATGTACAATGAATACTCTATCCATAATATGGAATGTTGTGTTAACAGATTTACCCCAAAAAAATAGTAGGTTAACTATACTCATTTAACACAGTTCTATCCATTTATCGAATAGTTCTATTTCTTATTTCTACGATTTCATTTTCATGAGGTGTCTTCAGAGAACAAAAGGTAGGTTTAATATGCATATTTTTGTAAAAAATAATAATTATTGACTATAAAATTATCCTCCATGATCACTTCTCATTGAATTTATTTCATAACATTTTAAATTTTTAACTGACTTATAAAAACTCATAAAACTGTAAAATCTTCACTTTTAAAATTTAAATAGTAAACACATGCAAGTGTAAAGAAACTATAAACTAACACAAAATAATAATAATTTTATAGCTAATATTACTACTCAATATGGTCCAAAACAATTCATGTGGGTAATTTCTAAAGGTTTAGATATATGAAGTATGTTAATTTATTAGGAATAATATTTGACCTAATTTAATATTTATTATGAATCAAAATGACTTTAATCATTAAAATTCATACAAGGATAATAAAAAGACACATTCTTACATATATTTGGTAGGTAATATATATTATAATGACTGATACTCCTATGAAATATCTGAGATTCAATAACTTTAGAATTTAAATATTTTACATTTTGTTTAGACCGGAAACTGAGTTCCAAATTAGAAACATTTTCTATTATAATGTGCTCTAAAATTATTTATTTTATTCTTAATAGAAAAAAATTCTTCATTATATAAATTAATAGAAAAAACATCATCCCATCATGGAGAAATACTCATTATATAATTATTCAAACTTTAATCATAGAAAAGTTAGATGATAATTATATAATTCAGATACAATAGAACCAACACAAATTATATACCCCTTTAGCATTATCACCATAGGTAACAAAACCTCCATAAAATATATATATTGGATAGAAATTTGAATACTCTAAACTTATCTCTCTTGAAAAACCACTATCAATGTACCATTTATAATTTTTTATTTGTGTCTTATCACCCACAAAAAAATGGAAAAAAATTGCATTGGTACCCAAATGCTCTTTGGTCTATCAGTGTCATCAAGAAAGGATCCAGGAAACCATATCTGTTTAAATTTACCATAAACCTCAAAATTAACTCAGGATAAGTCTCTATAAATATATGATATCATAACACTACCTAGTTGAGTAATCTTTAATCTACAATCATTTTCATTATGAACCTAATCCCATAATAGAAATAGGTAACTTTAGACATGCTATGATACTTTTAGATGTGAAAAAAAAATATTTTATTATAGTTTAGGTTTCTCACAATTACTTCCAATTCTAAATTTTTTCTTTCCAATGTTAATTATTTAATTGGATTTAATTTAAATAATCCCCTTAGAAAACATAATTTCTATAAGTTTTAAGTAATCTAATACAACAATAAAATATTTAATTTTACTATCATTCCCAATAAGCCATTATTAATAATTATTTTATTTCTAAGAAAGTTTTTAGCATGGTATAATTTTCACTTAAGTGAACATTATGAATATTTGTAATATATTTTTTACTTTTTATTGATGGTTTAATATTTCTCTTATAACATGGAATGGAATTTAAACCATTTTTGATATGAGTATTTTTGATATTTAGAATAAAAAAATAGAGGCATAATTGGATTTTACCACATCAGTGTGAGACATAAAGAACACATTTTCATTTTTGATTTGATTATTCTTGTTCTGATTCAAAATTGGAAGAAATACTTTAATATTTAGACACACTTTAGGTAGACATCATGTATTTCTTGAATTTTTTTTATAATTATTATTCATCATAATAATCCCCTAGTTAATTTTAATTTTTCATCTTTCCCTCAATTGTGGAAAATCAAGTTTGTTATATCCAAGCTATATTTATTTATAGAATCATATTTTCTTTAGTCCATAATTAATTTTCTTTTATTCATAGAGTGAGTTCTTGAAACCTATATTTTTTTATAAATTTTATTAAATATTCTTTCCCAATGAGAAAATTCATCGCTAGAGTTTGAACCAAATGAATCATCATCCATGAATATAAAACCCTCCTTTGATTTCTTTTCTCTTTTTGTAATAGTAACATTGAGAGAATTGTTTTACTTCTCGATCATTTTATTATCCTTATGTTCTACTTACATATTAGATTAAAAAATCAATGTTCAAATTAATTTAATCATATTCAAATATTTAACCAATATTAAAAATCCAATGGCAACTAAAATTCCATTCCATAAAGGGGAAAAATCGAAGAACTTTTAAAGAATAATTGGGTTTAGGTAGGGGTGTTTCAAGAAAGGAAAACACCATTGACTATATTAGAAAATATTCTATTTGTTTGAGATATACTTTTAACTTCATACATTTTAAAGTTATTAAATATTTACTTAGTTTTGTTTTATTTTAATTATCTCACATTATCAGTTACTTCACATGAAACAACAATTATTTGCGACATTTCAAAAGAAACCAAGTATATAGAGACATTATTGAAAAAATATAATATAAGTCCAAAAATAATTACACTCATCGATTTTGAATTCAGATCATACTCATATTATTTAGTATAATTCCATTTCTCTAGTTCATCTTTGTATGTTTCATATGTCCTAATAGATTTTAGATAAACTTTCTATCTATTATTTTTTCTAGAATATAATTATACAGCCTTTCAAGTATATATAATTTTCACCATTAAAATATAGATATATGATCCTAGACATTACTTATTTACAATCATACATTGACATAAATATTTATCTAGATCTTTAACTCAATGTTCTTATAGAAAAATAGAGCTACACTCTACTGCCAATTATTTTCCTCAAATGACGTTGAAGACGCAAGAGTGGGTTGAATTGTGTGCTTAAAAAGATAAATTTTTTAATATAAAACATCTTAAACTTTTAAAGTGAATCTATACTAATTTATCTAATAATATTGTGATGTGTAAAATAAAAAGATCACAATAATTTTTATTGAGGTTTAGGGAATAAGGATCCCCTATTCCACTCCACCGATACTCTGTCCATGATCTTGGTGATTTTCACAAAAAGATAATTTTCAAAGAGATCTTGATAGTTAATTTTAGAAAATGTAACTTTTAACAATATATTTTAGAAGGAATTTATGAAAACCTAATACTATTACTTAAAACACTCAACTCTCAAGTGTTTCAAAACAATGAAAAAGTAAAATTTCATTGGTAAAATTAACTATTGAAACATTCATATACAAATACTGAAACTAAAAGATAAAAATATATTCAAATAAAAAATAAATCTTAAAAGTGAAATCTATAGTGAAACAGGATTATCATACTTAGTTATTAGATATTTTAGATGAATATTCATTACATTAAACAAATAAATGCTTCGGAACTGGAATAGTTTAGTTCTTTTAGAATATTGGGAAAAAAAATTTAATCTGGTGAAATATCTTAAATGTTTCATATAAAGACCTTCCCATTTTATACTCTTTATATACATACCCTACATAAAATATTTATTCATAATCTAGGGAAAGGAAACATAAAAAAGGGTGTGGTTAGGTGATTAGTAAGGGTAAACATAATAGATATCAATCAATGTCCATATCAGATCCTAAGATAAGAATAAGGGTATGTGATCATAAACATAACTAACACTGTTTTTGTCCAACCTATCATAGATTACAAACTTGAGTCAATTCAAAAAACATTAACATTTTTTAAATCATCGACTATAAGGGTGATGAATCGTCCATAGTACACCATGAACCATAATATCATGTAATAAAACTGTGGAAGAAACATAAAATAGGATAAAAACCATTTAATGTGTCAAAGTTAACTACCTATCCCATCAACATAGTGGATCAGGATGCTCATAATTATTATAGTAGATAAGGACACACCAATTTCCCATAGTGGACCAGGACACACATGTTTCCTATAGTGGATCAGGAAACTCATTTTCCCAATATTGGATTAGTGCGTAATTTTTTCCCAGAGTGGATCAAGCCATTAAACTTGTTTCCCATTTTTACCTGATAATATAAAAATCTTTTCCATTTCAATGGAATGTTATATTGGTTCTAATCATCACAAAATAAAATCATACATATTTGTGCCACAGTATCGTAAAAATTCATTATATCATAACCCATGAAATAAAATGGGTATAATAAAAATATAATCATATCATAACATGAGGAAAATATACATGTTTTATAATCATTTCCTTATAGAATAACCTGTGAAAAGAAGTAGGTTTCATAAGAATCCTATCATATAATAATCCAAAGAAGAGAAAAAAGTTTTATAAAAATTATTATATCAAAATGTAATCCATTTAGAGGATAAATATTAATGGTATCCATGGATTATATCACCAGTAAGGCATAGATAATACCTAAAGATGTCATCCTAGATGGAAAATAATTTTGAAATTATATTTAAAACATTTCATGATGAAAATATCCTTTATACTTATGGAAACTCTTTTTAAAAAATATTTTTTTGAAAATAATTTTATTTGAAAATAACCATTAAAACATATAAATTAATCTTTTATGTAATAAATTTCTATGAAATAAAAAAATTATGCTCATTCTAGACACATTAAAATAAAGGTTCCTTCCACATTTGTGGTATTATCTAAATTAAAGATTTTTTTTTTGGAAATTGACATGAAAATTATATTAAATTTATTTAAATAAAGTAAAATGTGGGTAAAATTCCCTTAAAAATAATTAGATATTAATAAAATTTTATTCAATATTTTTTTAAAAAACATGGTTTTGAATGGAAAAATATTTCTGATCAATGGGAAAAATAAATTCAAATTTCCATAAAACAATTCTTAATTATTTAAATACCAAAGAGTATAAAATGGTAAATTACTTGAAGTTATCCGGAATAACCATTGGGGAAGAAAATTTATGATAATTCTTATGAGTAATATCATAATATTTTAACATTGGACAATTAATCAGAAACAATCCTTATAAATGATGAGATTGTAACATATAATCTTTACCACTTTGGTAACTTTAAATCATAAAACCCATGAAGGAATAAATAAAAATGAAATATAAAAAACTATGAGGATGAAAAAATTATGATATTACATGTCAAATGTTATGTATGTACACCTCATCAAATAATATAGTTTCATAACATAACATACATATCAAAGGAGTTAAATTTATACTAAATCCCTTACCGATTTAATAACTTTTGAACCGTAAACCACATGAAAGAGAGATCATAAAATGAATTTGAAAATGATAATAATTTTAATTTAAAAATTATAAGATAAATTTATGGGAATTATATAAACAACATAATTAAAAATTATGGTGAACATGGCATGTGTCTCCTAGAAAATAAAAGTGTGATAGAAATTCCTTACATTAAGTCTTGACTTCCATCACACCTATTAAAACCTCCTTTATAATAAATAAATGTTTGTTATACATACATTAAATAATAATCACACACACACACACATACATATATATATATATCATATGATATATGATTTTCTTATGACCTTTTATTACTGGTTTATTAACAATTCCATGTTGAAGTAATATTTATCGTAATATCCTATTTGTTTTTTGTATATATTTTGATTTATTATTTTTTTCATCTTACTAAGATCATGGATTTATCATATCTATAATGTAAACCATGATATAAATATAATATATATTCATTATATATGTAACTAGAATAATCTATAAAATACAGTGACAGGAAATGAAATACACTTTTCATGGATATGGTAGGCCATACGTATGAATAAACGATATTTCTATTTTCTTTTCATATTTAAAGCATGAAAATAAAATTGAATATATATATAAATATTATAATTTTATTATATTTTTTATGTCATATATATCACATATGTTTACTAAACACAACCTTAATACATTCCTTGTAAAACGTGAATGAATCACATCACTTCATGAGGCGGTAAACTTCTGTACACATGAATGATGTTATCGTATTCCCAAAAAATAGAAAACATTATGGGATATTTGATATAATAATTATATTATAATAATAAAATCATAAATATAATATATAAAAAACATAAACTATGTATCTATCATTATTCCAAACCTTGAAAGGTGGAAATGAAAAAAACAAACGACATCGGTTAGCAATGTTATAGTCTTCCGTAAACACAAATGATGATTTCAAAAACCATTTTCACTAAGTGTGTAATTTTAGTTATAAAATTTAAATAAAAACATCTCAAATTTTTTAATATATTAAAGTTATTATGTAATCATGGAATAATAATAATTTAATGTGGTGGATGAAGAAATAAAATGAAAATGCTCGTTGATGAATGTTACATCTTCTTTAGGTATCCTCCTCAGGTTTTCATAAAATACACGATTTGATGGATTTATATCCAAAATAATACTTCTATGATTATTTTAGGGAATATGGAAAGTGTATTGGATAGATCTTTGTCGATTCAAATGTCATGATAGGTGTGAATATGTAGGGAGAGTGAGTTCCCTTCTATAGTTTAGGAGGAGTGAAATTATTATAAATACTCAAACGTAATCACAATTCGAAGGATAATATTACCATAAGTGGTTCAAAAATTGATCATTAATGGGATTAAGGGATTATATGTTAGATAAACAGCTCCACTAAATAATAAAACACATGTTTTAAATATTATGTTTGTTAAATTCTAGGTTTTCCTATTTTTACAATTATTGGTTTTCATTTTGGTAACTAATTTTCTAACCTGGGTAATTTATCCATTAATACTACATTAAAGTGGTAATTATTGTGAAATTCAGAGACTATGATATGATATCTAATTTATAAAATAAAAATATTTTTTTTGTAAAAAAATAATTTTAATACAAGAATATGTAACATGAAAAACACTCATTTAACCTTAACTGTGCTAATAGAGTTTTTACTATCTGAGGGTAAAATTATTAATTATAGAATAAAAAATGGTCCATTAATGGGACTTATTTTAATTTTATTATTATTTTAAAAAAATTCATAAAATATCATTTTTATTAATTTTAGATCATTTAATAAAATATAATTTGTCATAAAATAACCGTGATGTAAATTTTGAACTTATTCATTTAAATTGTATTTACAAACTATCAATATAATGATGTTAATAAATTTTATTACATTAAAAAAAGTTTAAAATTATATATTCATCTATAAAAATAATTTATCATAATAGTTCATTCAATTTACTTCAATTTTAATTTTTTTAATATCATTTGTTTTATTTAATTGTTAACTAAATAAGTATTGCATTAGCATTTCATATGAATTTAATGTAATTATTTTATATCTAAAAACTAAAAATATATTATTTTGTTAAAAAATAACATTTTTATTTCTAAATAATAATTAAAACATAACAAATTTTCATCTCTTTATCCAAAATCTTTATAGATATTAAAAGTATGAAAAGTTTCTTTTTTGTCATTTTCTTGTCTTAACTTATTATATGTGTCATATTCAATGGAAGGTGAAAATATATTTCAATATTTCAGATAATTGTATGTCCATGTTTGAAATAAACACATTTAAAAAAAATTATATACTATTTTATGTCATTTACCTCTTATCATTCTAGTTTAACCCTTGATAAATCAATTTTTACCTTAAGTGTAGTAATTAATTTTTACTATATTCCCCTTTAATTTTGGAAAAAATTTAAGATAAACTTATTAGAAATTAGAAAATTTTATGATCCAAAATATTTAATCCATTTTTTCAAATTCAATTCCCAGAAGTAGAATAAATAATATAAAAATAATCTTGCAGATGTGATGAGAAAACAGAGTTTTGAAGTGAAAATGATCGATAGTTTAAAAAATATTTATATGTGTTTTTAATATGAAATTGAATTCATGGAGCTATATTATATTAATTTATTTATAAATGAACTATTTTTAATTTAAAATAAATTCAAAATATAAATTAACTTAATAAAAAAATTAAACTAAAAGGCATGCCTCAATTATAATTCAGTGTTTTTCGTTATTCATAAAAAATATAATTTTGGAAAAAATCCAAAAAATTAACTCTAAGATAATTTTGGTAATTAGATTTCATAAATTATATTTATTTTTTCAAATTATTTTTCTAGATGTTTAAAAATTTATTTTTAAAATTACTGTACCATAAAATGGCTACAAAAACAAATTTTTTATATAAATTTTAAGTGTAAAATTGTATTAATTCTTATCTCTTATATAGTAAGTAAATAAGGTAAATTTTAAAATACTTATTGTATATATAATATATAATTTTCATTAAAAACATTTACAAAAATTTATTGGGTTAATTTATTTTTATAAAACACACTTGTGCGTATAAAATAGTTTTTCAGGGAATGATTTCCTTTTATTTTCAAAAGGGTTTATTTGAGTTTATAATTACTTTTTCACTAAGGAATTAATTTTATTTACATGTTTAAACCAAATTTTCATAATTTATTTAATCTTATTAATAACTACTATTCCAACAACCATGTGATAAATATCATTTTAAATAATAAAATTTTAATAGTATGACACATTTCATTTAAACTCAGTGTTGCATTTAACGTAAGATAAACTCAGAATTGTGTGTAACACAATAAAAAATAGTATTTGGTTTACTAAAATCTAAAATCATTTTTACATGTAGAGAAATATTAACTTTGAGTTTCCTTCAATTCAATTCATCATATAGTTTTATTTTATTTTGAAAAAAATAATTAATAAAAACTCATGGTGTAACATTTTCCCCATTTAGAATGAATTTCACCCTCAAAATTCATATCTTCCATCAAGGTTTTAATAATTTAAAGTTACTTTCATACAAACCCCCATTTTGAAAATAAATAATAAAACTTCCTTTAAAAAGGGAAAGTTAAAAACAATGGTTCTCCAAAGTAACTGATAACTAGGTTTTCAGATAGGAGAATATAGGTGGGAAGTGAAGTTTTGAACATATAAGAAAGCATAAACAATTATAGAGGGTGATTAAGACCACTGATCACTAAAAATTGGTTGATCAAGAGAATTTTAACAATAGAAAAACAAATAAATCAATGTTGATTTAAGAGACCACTTGATTCAAAAGAAAATAAGGTAATAGGATTACGTTTTTCTTCCGAGATCCATTTACTAATGTTAAATAACATTTACAAGAAGATATAATTACATGATTTCATTACATATCATAAGAACAATCTCAATAATCTATTTTTCATTGAAAAAATTCCATTTCATATCTTTCTTTAAAAATGGAGGTGATCTTTTCATTCCTGAAGCACTAATGGATCATAAGATCCACAAATATAATGATAATTAATTCTATATATTTTAGTTATCATCACACAAAAATGGTTATAATAGTTTATCTAATATGAATACATATTCAAATGGATAATTAAAACATTAATATCTAAAACCATAATTAAAATTCAACTTAAACCATTCCATAAATGCTTTACATTGTAACCCATTAAAAATTCTAAATTTATAGATAAGGCCAATAAATTTTAAAAAATGAACTTAATATTAATCCTCCATATATCAAAAAGTAGCACCTAATTGTCATATATCAAACATGTTTTAACCTTAATCATGTCCTATATTGAATCCATAAAATTTCCTGAATTACTATAAAACCATGTTGAAATCCTATATGATTCCTCATTCCTTACAAAAAATCTTGATTTTTGGATTTATTCCATAAATCCCAAAATAATGTAATGTTCATTAATGATAGCATAAACCACTTTTACACCAAATTTTTTATCAGTTATAAGGTAATAAATATTATCCAATTTACATTATCTATATCAATCATCTATTTATCGAAACTAAAAATAATTTTCTCATCCTCTGGAAAATGTTAAAGGTTATCTTTAACTTAATCAGTTTTCTTCTATGAAATATAACCTTTCAATAAAATCATTTTTCATGGTCATCAACAACATTAAATATATTCTTTCAAATCTATAATAGAAAAATTATACTAAAAAATAATGATATATTTTTAATTCAGATTACACAATATTTGAATTCCAATATAGAAATACTTCATTCATCCCACTCCCTTATCAAAAAATTAACTAATATTTGTCATGTTATTATATAACACTTATTTCCTTTCACATGTCATTTATATAATCTTCATCATCATCAATATAACCATTACTCATACAACCTTGTGGATTCTATTCATGTTCATTCCCCTAAGGACATCAATTATCATAATTCTTATAATTTCCACATTTAAATCATTCATCCATTGATAATAACTTATAGATTCCAATTTTTTCATAAATTTCAATAACCAAACTCTTCATTTTTCCTTTGAATATACTTTCTTTATGTCTTTCATTTCCACAATCAAAAAATAAATCTTTTCCAATGATACATTCACTTTGGTGATTTTTTCTACATTCTCGACATATAGGAAATATATTCTTTTTCCTCCATGGATACCATCACTGGTAGCCTCAGTGAACTATTTTATTATATTAATTAGAAATTATGAGAGTTGGTTATGGTACATGTTCCATGAAAATTGATTATGCATAATCACAACATCTTTCACTCTAGTCATCATCCCATTTGAATTATTATTAGTCGATTGTTCATCACATTCATCATTAACATGGTCCCTTTATATTCCATCCATCAACTAAAACCAAAATCATACTTTTAGAAACAATAATAATTGTGGGGAACCAAATAATAATAAAAAATCACTTAAAGGATGTCTAACTAAATAATCCTTCTTCTTTAATCAATGACATCTTAGTTTTATCCTAGGTTATTTTTAGTCATTTTATATTTAAATACATCATGATGGTTTGTAAAGAGTTTTGAATTTCGAAACCATAAACATAGGTAGTGTCAAACTAGGTGTGTAGTAAGGCTCATTGTTGTACAAAATTACTCAATCCAATCAATCTCAATATGTTGTTTTTAGAGTTATTACCCCAAGGTAAATATATACTATATTCACATCCACTTTTAGTATTCAAAAAGGGATGTAATTTCATAGAAACCAAATGATCTATCCTTTCCCAAAATCCCAAGACATTTTCCTATACATTGAATCATCCACAAGCTTCTTATTAATGACATCCCTAGATATATAATTAGAAATATTCCTAGGTATCACATAAAATTTTTCTTATCCTAGATTGAAAATGTAAACTAATCCTTCCCTTTGATACCAACTATAGCGAATCAAGCTTCTCATACAAGGATATTATATCTTTTTAGATGAATATTAATTAAATAACATAAACACATAACTGAGGACTATAATAGTTTAGTACCTTTGGAAACATGGAAAAAAAATTTCTAATTGGGAGAAATATCATCAATGATTCTCAAAAAGATATTGAAATCTT
This sequence comes from Viscum album, assembly GCA_963277665.1. Lineage (NCBI taxonomy): Eukaryota > Viridiplantae > Streptophyta > Magnoliopsida > Santalales > Viscaceae > Viscum > Viscum album. The sequence goes on along the minus strand of OY728159.1, from coordinate 1,889,684,791 downwards.
CTAATCTTCATTGACATACCCAACCAAAAACCTTTCTTCATAACATCGGGAAAGGAAACATAAAAAGGTTGAGCTCAGATGGTCACTAAAGATAAATGTTGGTCAGAGTGGAATCTCAAGTGGGGGGTGAATTGAGTTCCTACATAATATTTCTATTAAAAACATTATTCTTAATAACCCCCAAATTTTGAAATGCCCCAGTTAATTAATTCAGTAGAGATATAAATGTTTAGTTGGTCAAAAGTTTTCTCAATGGGTGATTAGTCCTTAGTTGAATTCGTGTAAAACAATTATTTAACTATTGTAACAAGTATACTAAATTTAAAATATACACACACTAATCAAAACTAACTATTAAAGTGAATGCAAAACTATTTTTTATTTTAGAAATTATAAGCAATAGAAAATAGACAAAATAGAGTATTTAAAAAGTAGTACACAGTGGAGTTAAACAAGAGGTTCAGTCTCAAGATGATAATTAATCCTCTCCACTTGGTGATCACCTGCCACCAAGCAGTTTATATTAACAATAAACATGATACACAACTTAAATTAGGATTTACAACAGTTTTCAAAAATTGTCCAAGGTTCACACCCTCTACCAAATTTTATTGTGGAAAAATCAAACAATACCGACCATACATGATCTATTACATAATTATACATGGGAAACAAAATGTAGGCGAAATTTGATGTGAGTATTTTTCAGTATCCTCCAGTTCAAGCACAAGATACAGTGTGTGTTACAGACATACAAACACATCTTAGAAATGAAAAATAAAAGAAAATTGTAGACATAATATTATGATATTGAGTTCAGAAATATCTTTGCATTTGTAGTTCATCTTTTAACTCCTTGTAATGAAGAAATTTCATGTTTGAGTATGTCTCTGGATGTTTTTCTCAAAACAGAGTCTCGTAACTCCAGGTTCTAGCTTTTAGGAATGTGTTATGCCACTTCTTGTGTTGATCAAGAGTTGATGAAGCCCTAAATGAAGCCTTGAAATATCTCACCCAATCTAATCTTCTTGAATTTCTTGAGTTCACAGTGTAACCGTTGAGTGGTTCTTCCTTGTTCTCTTTGATCTAGAAAGTAAGTTATTTCTCTTCTATTCCCCTTTCTTTTATCCTGTACAAGCACATATCTCTTACTCAGTCTCCACTTATTATATATGAGGTTCGAAATTAGGAATAAGTAGACTACATGTGGTCTTCCTTGTACCTCATACTTTCCCTAGATACGGTTTCTTGATTTGTCCACAATCAACATTAATTAATTTCGGTTACATTAAATTTACCAAATATGACTGTTAGAATAATTATAAGAATTTTAAAATGTATGAAGTATAAGAGTATCGGTTAAATGGTAATGGTAGACTTTATAATGGTATGCTTCAATAGTAGTTGTGCATCAGTAGCCTTCAACGGTAACCTTCAGCAGTGACCTTTCATCGGTAACCTTTACATCGGTGACCTTCCATCAGTGACCTTTATAGCAGTGACATTTACATCAGTGACCTTTTCACCAGTGACCTTTGTACTAGTGACCTTTTCATCGGTGACCTTTGCATCGGTGAAATTTTCATCGGTGACCTTTACAAGAGTGACCTTTTATACATAGAGAAATTTTCCTCTGCAAGTTTAAACAAGAGAGTAGTGAGATTAAAAGTACATAGATTTTACATTGATATAAACATGATTTTTACATAAATGATTATCTTGTAAGAAAAGCCTAATTATCACATAAATGAAACATGATTTGGGATTATCAAAATAGGCGAGTCCAATAATCTCCCCCTTTTGATAATCACAAATTATTTCAGTATTTTTGAATAATGGTTAAGCACATTTACCAATATCTTCAGAGGTGTGTATAATTAAAACAAAAACCATGTTATTGTGGAAAAGAAAAAAATTATATATATATATATATATATGCAGATATTCCAAGTAACTTATAAACCTCCCCCCATTTTGGTAACTTTGGGGAACTTAAAACTTCTCCCCAAAATAGATAGCATATAAATGAAAAGATCCAGTCAACTTAAAACTTTTCTCCACCTTTGAGATTAAAAAAATAATGTAAGACAAAAAATTGACAAAAGATGATTTTATTATTAATGAAAAAATAATACAAGGTAAAAAAAGTTTACAAAGATCCCTATCAGCTAAGACATCCCACAGTCAATCCACATAAGATATGTCCAATAGATATTTTTCTTTTGAGGCTGAGGAAGAAGGTTCAGATGATGGAGGGATTGGAATAGGTATGGAAGTCAGCAGGGTAGGAGGAGTTGTGACAGAGGCATCAGTAGATCTATAGTGAGTATATCTCTGAGGAATCATTGGGGTCAAGCTTTGGATGTCCTGTACAGGAGTCATCATTGGTGCAACACTGGTAGATCTTGAAGCAGCCGAAGAAGGAGGTAATGCTAGAGGAACAATGATAGGAGTGAAGTACACATTGAGGAAGGGTAAAAAAAGATTTCTAAAATACATAATGATACTTCCTCTACACTCTATGTCTAATATAAAATCATACTTATTATCCATAAATCTCTCTAAGGAATGAGTTAACTCTCCAAGCCTACTTACCTAATCCTTAAAGGATTGAGTGACAGGTGGAGTCCTCAAGTTTTCCAACAACAGATTAAAGTGACCATCCATATGATGCTTATTATATACCCTTTTGTAGTAGAAATAAACTTTCTATTTGATGGCCTTCTGATCTTGAGTATCCTCCCATAAATAATTTCCCAAAAGGATATGAATTTCTTCGGTAGTGGAAATAACCTGAGCCATATAATGAGGTTCTGAGGTACTGGAACCATAGAACTTCTCCACTTCTTCTCTAACAACTGACCTAAAGGATTCTAGATCAATTGGAGTAGCAGTTGAAGATGAAGCAGATGCACACAGAGGTGCCATAGTGAAAGCCACTGTCTCCTTAAAGGATTTGGTCAGCCCACTGATCAGCCTCTTCACATCATCATCTTGTCCACTCACATGTGTCTCCATGGAATTATTAAAGTCCTCAAACAAAGTAACCGTTTTTTGAACCACAATTTTAAAATATCTATGATATTTGTCCACCTGATCCCTTGAATCCATATAGGATTAAAAATTGGAAATAGACTGCTTCACAGATTCCATAGAATCTACCAATTATTTGACTTGATTCTGACATTCCTTTACTTCATGTAGCACGACTGAGTGAGAGGTAGAAACTAGTATTTCCACTGTAGATGTCATGAGTCCTTGATTGTGAGCTACTATTTTATCTATCTTAGTAGATTTCTCATTAAAGTGTCTTTTCAAATCTGACTTCGATGATTCCAAATCTTCTTTCTTCACATAGTCTCGAGGCATAAGTACTACTTGTTGCACAATAGTAGTATCTGTAATTGAAGGGATTTTATGACTTCTAATAGGATGGTCATAATCATAATCTTCATATTCTAAACCCCAGATCACAAATCCAGGGTCTTCTAACCAATCTTCTATTCCATGGTCTACAGTAACTGAACGTGTGTCAACATGTTATTCCCCCTCACATGGAGCATTCTCCTGAGCAACCACATTATAGCGACCCGACCATTTCTTAAATTACAATTACATCATTTTAAAGATAAAAAAAATAATATTATTACACATAGAGTATCCAATGGTTTAGTGTCAGGGGAAAACTAGGACCATGCATAACAAATTACAACATCAAGCAAAAACACATTTTTGTAATTTCGTCTTCTCTAGCATCTTATTGGTACTTGACCCCTCCATAGTACATGTAGTAACATGACGATATACATCAAAAGGGGTGATATAAAATCTCAATAATAGGATATATAAGAACAATATAACAATGGGTGATAATAATCATAACATAGTCAAAATATCATGAACGTGAGGGGAATCATAAATAAAATACTTGAAATGTATAAATGCATAAAAATGAAACATCATGGCTTAGTGGTTAACTACCAAACATACTTGTGAAAAAATATGGCATCTTGTTGACACATAATTTAATAATAAATCACGAGATTCATCACTTTACCCAATTTATTGGTGAGCTGTATAATTTCAAGTGCACCCGTCACATTGAAACATTCATATTGCGCTATATAATTCTGGGCGCACACATCACATCATAACATTATCATTTATCATGCATGACACAATGAACATATATAAAAAATGAACATAACTAACCGATGAAAGTTAATGGGTTTTATATCATAATAAAAAATTCATAAAAATTGGTTAACCAAAATAAAGAGGGAATACCATATGTGTTACAAGAACTGTTAACCTTGAATGAGAAGTAAAAGGCGTGTTCTTAAAAGAATAGTTTTTTTGTAAAACATTTTGTTTGACATAAATACCAGTTATAAACATGTATATCCCAGAAAAGGTGAGAAAAAGATAAAAAAATGATTTCTAAGTAGTAACCATATAAAAAAAGATTGAAAGAGGGAGAACCTGAATAATGAAAGTTGGGTTCGAGAATTTCCCCTTAACTTATATCTAAACACTTACTTCGATTTAATGTCATGTATAATGACATTATATTAATAAATTAGAAATTATAGAACTTTTTATACATGAATAAGGTTATTTTTTTCATTTTTTTATTTTATGGTACTTTTGATGAGTTATAGAGATTAAAAACATTGTTTGCAAATGTTCATTTTAATGATTTTCTTGAGCGGTTCACACGTATTCATGAATTGAAGTTCATGTAGAGCATGGAAAAAAAATCCAGAACATATATTCCATGTTGGTAATGATATTAAAGAATTTAATATGATATTATAATGAATTATATTGTATACCATGTGGATTAATCATTCGATAATAATTAAATGATGATTGTTTGGGTTAATTTAGGCTGTTTTTTTACGACAACTAACTTGTTTTGTTTACACATTTAGTAATATATAAATAATTTTGTTATAGAACTTTAAATAGGAAATAATACATATATAATATTCTAGTTTAACCATAAAATGGTTTTATGACCCGATCTGAAGGTATAAATGGAAAAAGAAAACATTTCGTTCTTGAAGGTGATAGATTAACACCTCACGAAGAACGTTTTCTTTTATAAAATAAAAGGAAGATAAGAAGGGGGTTAGATAGTATAATATCCCATTCGTATCATAAAATTACATTTTATGTATGATACTAGAGTTACCATAGAATTTGGACAAAGATAGGTGGGGAGAGAATAAGAAAAGAACTTGAAATTGAAAGGGAATTAAAGGAAAAGAGGGAGAGAAATTACCTCTTGAATCCTTTTATTGAGATACTCCTTAAGGGGCCTAGGATTGGTCTTTTGATGAGACCATAATATTTTGGAAGTGGGGTAGGGGCTAGGGAATATTCTTGGACCGAGTTTAGACAAGGATTGAAGCTTGAGATGTGTGAGGAAATGAGGGTGTTAAGGGAGGTATTTATAGTGGATGGGAGAGGGGATTTCTCGATATAAAATTTATTATTTAATTATTTCCCAAAAAGACAAGGAATAGTGAGTCTCCCATGAATATGAATAGTAATTTTATAATGTGATCCCAAACCATGTGGTTTTACATCAGTAGGAAATCATACATGGCTCAATAATTATCTTATTTAGCTTATTTTGTAAATTACGGTATTTCACTATTCATAAAAATTCATGTATTTCAGATAAATCCAAAAAAATTACCCCTACCATTTTTTAACATTTAGAATCCAAAAATGATTTCTATTTTTCATAAATAATGTTTTAAATATGATTAATTTTATATTTAATTAAAATCACAATTCACTTGAAAAAACAGTTTCTAAAATTAAAACTGATTTTATAATGCTTTCAAAAATTAATTGAGGTCTTATAAAATTATATTCAATATATAAGGAATAGATTTGTTAATTTAAGAAAAAAATGAGGAAAATAAATTCTATTTTTAATTAATTAATTAATTATGATTATTTATTTATGGCTTAAAAAAATACTGTTGCTTATAAGATGCCCAAATTTTATTTAATTATTCATGGGTAAGGTTACTATTATTTTGGGAAATTTCTTATTCATAAGGGATATATTACTAATTATAAGGGTAGGTTAATATTCATAAGTGTATGTTACTATTCACCCAAAATTATGTTGGTTTTATTAGACTCCAAAAATCATCTTGAACACAACCGTGTATATCAGAATTTCAAAATTCTAAACACATAAGTGACAAAATTATGTTTAAAGGTCACTTAGCCCTTAGTAGTTCACTATGTTTTTTTTCATGTGATTTTATGACATATTTATAAGAAGGGAATTTCAACTGAAAATATTGGGTCATTACACACATCCATCTTTGCAATACCTCTTTGAGAAACTTCATTAACAGGAAGGTCCACTGCCACTTCCTCTACAAAATCTTCAACAACTTCCAAAACAATTCCAGCTTCAACCGAATCAACAACCTTTTCATCTACAATTTCAACCATTTCTGTTTTCCCTCTCAAGGGATTGAGTCTTATACATTCGTCTTCACTCATATCAAAAGTATTCTCAAAGTCATAATGACAAGATTCAGTTTCCTCATCCTCATATGATGTCTCTCTAATGCCTCTTAAGACATTTTATGCAATGTCTTCTTCACTAGTCTCCTCATCATCACTGTCCCTTAGGTCTATCTACATTTTAGGAAATATCTCTGTTGGACTGGGCTAACCAAAGGATATAGTATTTTCATGAGGATTTGGGGGAATATCAAGATCACTCCTATCATCTATAGGATAATCCTCTCTTTCTTGCACAAAAATAGCTTCTTCTTTTTATATGCATATACTGGTTCCACTTCATCAGGCTTTAGACTAGGATCTATCTCATCCTTATTCCAAGGAGGATGAGTAAAAGGTTTTAATTCCTCATATATATTAGCCTCATCATGCACTCATATTCTTTTCAAAGGGTTCCAATTTATCTTCAACAACATGAAAATTACCTTTGTAATGTAGAAATTGTCCCTTACTACAACGATTTCCTCCTTATTTCCTGCAACTCCTTTTACCTCCATCATCATAGATATCAATCTAGCATGAAATAATGCATTAGACTAGGAACTGGGATTTTTCATCTCCTCTAATTGAATCATCATTAGCCTACACAAATTTATCTCTTGTCCATGCTTCAACAGATATAGAAGAAACATGTCCAAATATTTCAAGGTAGCAAAGTCCCCTATAATGGGACTCAAGACATGCTGAACAAACTTAAACAGAAACTTATATTCTCATTCTATTTTAGCAGCAATGACTTTCATAGGGATCCCATTCCCTGTCAGTTTGTCTAAGTCTTCTTCATAACATAAGAATTCACTATTGGGAGGCACCTCTTTTGAGTAGTAGTCAAAAATCCCCTCATGTGGTACTCTCAAACACTTAGCCCTTTCAATAGAGGAGAAGTTAACACATACTCCATTTACCCTAGAAGACATTCTATTTCCATTATCAGTATGTTCAAATTTCAAAAACTCATAAAACTCGTTCACAAACTTTGGGTAATAGGATACATTGTTGTTTGCAAAGCATTCAACCCTTCCTTCAGCTTCAAGAGCCTTCAGCACTAAAGAGCTACTCTGCATAAACCATTCTAAGCTCATCTCCTTCTCAACCACAATTTCCCTCTTCAAAAAATGTGGTTTGATTATCTTTTCCACTGCTTGGCTTCCACTACTCAACTGATCTCATGGTCTTTTTGGATTTGGCGCATCTCTTTCATCACTAAACAACAGTAGCTTCAACTTTTCCATTTATATCTGGAGTGGTTTAAGGGTTTCGGCAAAAGGTGACATTCTTAGGTTAGGGATCCAGAGGTTTAGGAGAGAGTAGATGTGGATCGAAATGTGCTCTGTTATTTATTTTTATCATTTAGGGATTGAAAACAAATCATGCAAAAGAAATAAGTAATACAGAAAACGTTTCAGAATCTGGCAGAGAGAATTCTAAGTCCCGAGAACATCGACTATCGGTAAGGTAACAACGACGAGGTCTATGGGTATGGTTCTGGAGGTGAGGTATGTAAGTGAGGTTTTAATAGAGAGGTCTATCGGTGAGGTTCTAACGGTGAGGTCTATTGGTGAGGTCTATCAGTGAGGTCGATCAGTGAGGTTCCAATGGTGAGGACCAATAGTGAGGTCAAACGGTGAGGTCCAACAGTGAGGTTTCTAATTGAGAGGTTCTAACGGTGACATCCCAAAGGTGAGGTCCAATGGTGAGGATTCTAACTGAGAGGTTATAATGGTGAGGATCCAACGGTGAGGTCCAAAGGTGAGGTCCAATGGTGAGGTACCAATGGTGAGGTCCCAACAGTGAGGTCCCAACGGTGAGGTCTAACGGTGAGGTATATTAGTGAGGTCTAACAGTGAGGTCCATCGGTGAGGTCTAATGGTGAGTTCCATTGGTGAGGTTCCAAACCTTAACAGTTTATCATACCTAACTCATGTTTTATGTAATTTAACCTCTCAGAATTCAAATGCATTGTGAATATATCAGCCAATTGGTGTTCAATGCCAATGAATTTAAGTGTGATATCACCTCTTTGATAATGATCTCTTAAGAAGTGATGTCTTTCATCAATGTGATTTTTCCTATCATGGGATACTGTATTTTTAGAGATGTTAATTGCACTTTTATTATCACAGTTTATAGAGACATGTTTGAATTGAAATCCATAGTTTATTAAAGTGTGTTTCATCCACATAATTTGAGCACAAAAACTACCAGTAGCTATATGTTTATCTTCGATAGTAGATAGTGCAACAAAATTCTATTTCTTACTACACCATGATACTAGTGACTTTCCCAAAATTTGACATGTTCCAGAGGTTCTCTTCAGTTAAATGGGACTCTTTTTAATTTTCTTGAAAATGAGCACACAAGCATGCACATTATATAATATCAGGTCTGCTAGTAGTAAGATAGAGCAGACTCCCAACCACACCCATGTAATTGGTTTGATCCACTGGTTTACCAGTTTCATCAGCATCCAACTTACAGGTGGTACTCATAGTCATATCACTACCTTTATTGCTTTCTAAAACAAAACGTTTTAAAATATCCTTAGTATATTAACTCTGATTTAAAATAATACCATTTGTGTTTTGAAAATTTTGAAATCCAAGAAAACATTTAAGTTCCCCCATTAGACTCATTTCAAAATTGACTTGCTTAATTTTCGAAAAATTATTACATAAAAAGATCCAAAAATAATATCATCTATATAGATTTGTACTATTAAAAAAATATTTTTAAATACTTTTAATAAAAAGAGTAGGATCATCTATTCTTTTAGTAAAATATTTCAAAATAAAAAAAAGAACTAATTCTATAATACCATGCTCTTGGAACTTGTTTCAGACCATATAAAGCTTTAGACAGTTTAAAAATATGATTTGAAAAATAGTGATTTTTAAAATCAGGAGGTTGTTCAACGAATACATCCTCAATTATGTACCCATTTAAAAATTAACTTTTGACCTCCATTTGATAAAGTTTTAAATTCAGATGAGATGAATAAAAAAGTAGTATCCTAATAGATTTTGTTCTAGCTACAGGTGAAAAGGTTTTTGCATAGTCCATTCCTTCTTCTTGACTCCATCCTTGTGCGTCTAGTCTAGCCTTGTTTCTGTCTATGTTTCCAGATTCATCAACTTTATTTTTAAACACCCATTTAGTGCCTATGGTCTATGTGTATTTAGGTCTTTATACTAATTCCTAAACTTTTTTTCTATCAAAATCATTTAATTATTCTTGTATATCTATCACCTAAAATTCATCATTGATAGTGTCATTAATATGTTTAGGTTCAAGCTGTGAAAGAGAGGATTGATGTTCAACCTAGTTTCTCAGAGAAGCTATAGTTTTTGTTCCTCTATTTAGATCACCTACTACATCATCTAAAGAATGATTCTTGAGAGTTATAATACCTCTATAAAGAGTTTATCTAGACTCTTCCTGGTTGTCTATAGGTTCATATTCACTATGTATAGATTCAGGAAAATTTCCAGAACTTGTTTCTTTCACTAAGGGTTCACTTTCTTTTTCATTAATGTCCAAAATTGACATATCTTCCTCAAGATGTTCAATTGAGGTTTTGGGTTCATGCAGATCAGTTTCATAAAATTTGAAATGAACTGATTCTTCCACACATTTGGTTCTTTTATTTAACACTATATAGGCTTTACTAGAGATTTAATAACCTAGGAAATTTCCTTCATCACTCTTGGAAGAAAATTTCTCAAGGTTATCCTTAGTGCTAATGATAAAGACTTTGCGAAAAAAAACTCTAAAGTAATTAACCTTAGGCTTCCTATTATTCCATTACTAATAAGGGGTTTTATTAAGAACTGGTCTAATTAAGACTCTATTGATAATGTAACAAGATGTATTAACAACTTCATCCCAAAAATAGATATCTATATTATACTCATTTAGCATAGTCTGTGAAATCTCTTGAAGTTTTTTATTTATTCTCTCAACGAATCCATTTTCTTGAGGTGTTATAAGAGCACTAAAATTGTAATTATAACCATTTTGTGAGAAAAAATATTTGAATTCTTTATTTTCAAACTCACGACCATGATCAATTCTCAAGGTTTTAATTCTAAGTCCACTACGATTTTCTACAGACATAGAATATTTAATGAAGTAAAAAAAAGCTTCAATTTTGTGAGTTAGAAAGTATACCCATGTATATCTTGAAAAATCATCCATAAGAACATAAACACACTGCTCCCCATTTAAACTTAAAACTCTAGATGGTCCAAACAAATCCATGTAAACCAACTCAAGCGGTTGATAAGTGGATACTTCTTTCTTTAGTTTGAAAGAAAATTTGTGATGTTTTATCTATTGTCAAGGATTACAAACTTCGTTAAGTGGGAATTCCAATTTAGGTAAGTCTCTAACTATATCATTCCTAGTTATTTTCCTAAGAGAGTATAAATTGAAGTGCCCTAATCTTATGTTCCATAACCAAGATTCCTTATGAAAAGCATTTAAACAAGAAACATTTTTCTTAGCAAAATAATTTAAATCAACAACATATACATTTTCATTTTTTGGGCAATGAATATTATATCATTTTTATAATTAAAACATTTCATGCATCATTTTAAAACATAAAATTAAAACCATCGTCTCATAACTGGGAGATACTTAGTAAATTGAATTTTAAGCCATCAACAAAAATAATTTTTGAAATGAATATAGTATTAGGGTTACCAATTTATCCTAAGCTGATGATCTTACCTTTTTCATTGTCACCAAATGTAACATGTCCACTATCAAATTTAATTACGATCTTGAAGCATGAGTAGTCTCCTGTCATATGCCTTGAACATCCACTATCAAAGTACCATAGAGTCTTATAGGAGACCATTAAACAGTTTTCCTACAAAATAGATTAAGTGTAGGGTATATTTGGAACCCAAGTTTTCTTGGGTCCAGAGACATTATCAGGTAATGCTTTGAGAAACCATACTTGTCTCACAGGTTTCATATAATCATTAGATATATTTTGAGAAATGAACACTTTGTTAGGTCCTTTAGAGAATTGTTTTTCAAAAGATGGTCCAAAACTTGAACTAACAGCGAACTATCTGGATTTTGGAACAAATTTATTTTTAATAATACTTCCCTATCCTTGTTGATATCATATACTAGTTCTGTATTTTGGAGAAATCTATTTCCATAAAAACTGAGTCAAGGTATCTCTACCTTCATAAAATTTCCCACGATCTCTTTTTAATTTCTCATTTGATAATTTAATTTTTCTATTTTATTTTAACAGTTGAGCACATTTTTCATTATCAATATCCCAATAAGACTTATAATTATCATTTAAAGCATGTTATCCTTTCAATAATTTATATTTATCCTTGATTTCATTAAAAGTATCCTCAAACATTCCACAGTATTCAAATAGTTCATCCTTGGTCATATTTTCATGATTATTTGATTCACTTTCATTCCCAGAATAATAAGTATTATGTATAGAATAATTTGGTGTTATCTCAGATGTTTCTGTCATGAAACACAAGTTTGCATGTTTGTTCTTTTCGATATCAGAAGTTTATGATCCACTTGATCTATCTTCTAAAGCACTCCAAGTAGCTTTCATAGCCTTTTTATACCCCTTTCCCTTGTCTTTATATTTATTCTTAAATTTCATCTTTGGGAAATCAGCCTTCACAAGGTGTTTTCATTTACACTCATAGTAGACTATCTTATTTTTATTGGCATTCCACTTTCTAACCTTTTCCACTATCCATTATTATCGTACTTTCTTTTATAGTTTGTCTTTCTAATGAACTTCTTATTCTGGTAGAACATCTTTAATCTCCTAGAATGATGAGCCATCTCATCAGCACTGTCAGAAGTTGAGTCTTTACTGGTGGAAGTGTCTACAGGAGATTGAAATTTTTATTTGTCTTTGCTTTTTGAGGTACCAGTCTTGAATGATACAGATTTATTTCTTGGTTCTTTATCTACTTCTTGTTTTAACGTAATCTCTTCTTCATTCATCATAGGTTTTCCAATTAATTTCTTCACTACTAGATTTCCTTTGTCATAGGATTATCTGATGGAAATATAATTTCCTCTCCATCTGTCAGGTAAGCATCGAAGTAATCTCATTACTTGATCCTTGATGTCCACTGGTTTCCCAAAAAGACTCTTGGTATTCACTATTTCATTGAACCTAAGATACATTTTATATTTAAGTTCATCAAGATTCATTTTAAAATTATCATATTTGATAGTATAAGTATTTAATCTCATTTCTTGCACATTGGTTGTTCCCTCATCGGAAACAGTTAAAGTATCCCAAATTTCAGAAGAATATTTACATAGAGATATTTTATTTTATTCTTAATCACATATAGAATAGTACAAATAATTCATTTCTTTACAATTATTGTTAAATGTATATTTAGTTAATTGACACCATGTTTTTTTAGTAGTAAGAGGCAATGCGTGTTATTCTTTAATTCTGTCCCGGATTTCAGGACCCATGCTCTTGGGATACATTTTCATTTTTAATTTCCACTGAGCATAGTTATTACTAATAAAAAAGGTGTCCTATTAGTAGCAACACCCTCAAATCTGTTATCCATTGCTAATAATAATTTTAATGGGCTGAAAATTTTGTTATGAAAAAAATTATGATCTTTAAGATACAACTAAAATCATAGTTGAAATTTTTTTGACAACTTGCACAATAGTGCATATTATAGGAATAAAAACTAAAACCTATGATACCCAATGTTGGTCGGAGTGGAATCTCAAGAGGGGGTGAATTGAGTTCCAACTTAAAATTTCTATTAAAAACTTCACGGTTAAGAACCCCCAATTTTAAAATAGACTAGTTAATTAAGGCAGTAGAGATATAAATTTTAGTTGGTCAATAGGTTTCTCAAAGGGTGATTAGACCTTAGTTGAATTCATTTAAAACAATTCTTCAACTTTTGAAACAAGTTTACTGAATTAAAATTATACACACACTAACCAAAACTAACTAATAATGTGAATTCAAAACAGTTTTCTATTTTAGAGATTATAAGAAGCGGAAAATAGAAAAAATAGAGTATAAAAAAAATAGAACATAGTGGAGTTAAACAAGATTCTCAATCTTAATCTGAGACTTAATCCTCTCCACTTGGTGATCACCTTCCACAAAGTAGTTTATATTAAAAATAAACTTGATACACAACCGGTATCGGGCTTTACAAAAGTTTTAACAAACTGTACAGGGTTCACACCCTCTACCAAAATTATTCGTGGAAAAAACAAACAATACAGATGACACACAATCTCTTCCATAGTTAAATATAGGAAAGAAAATTTAGGTGAAATTTGATGTGGGGATTTTTCATTATCCTCAGGTTTAAGAACAAGAGATAGTGTGTGTAACAAATAGACACACACATCTCAGAATTGTAAAATAATAGAACACAGTAGAGTTAATATTATGAGATTGAGTTTATAAATCTTTGTGTTTGCAGTTCAGCTCTTGACTCCTTGGAATGAAGAATTTTCAGTTTCAGTCTGTCTCTGGATGTTTTCCTCAAAACAGAGTGTCATAACTCTAGGTTCTAGCTTTCAAGAACTGAGAATTATTCATCTTGATTTGATATAGAGTTGATGAAGCATAGAAGTTATCCATGAAATTGTTCACCCAAAATGATCTTCTTGATGTTCTTGGGTTCACAGTGTAAGCATCGGGTGGTTCTTCCTTTTTCTCTTTGATCTGTCAAGTATGTTATTTATCTTATGTTCCTCTTTAGTTTCTCTTGTACACACATCTATCTCTTCCTCGGTCTCCACTTTTTTATATTTGAGGTTCAACAACAGGAATAATTAGACCATGTGTTGTCCACCTCATTTCTCATACTATCCCCAGATATAGTTTCTTGATATTTTTACTATGAGCATTAATTAATGTCAGACGCATTAAATTTACCAAATAAGACCATAAGAATAATATTAAGAATTTGTGTTAGGTCTACTAGGTTAGATACCCTTAGAGGGGGGGGGGGTGAATCATGGTATGAAAAATTAAAACAATTGCCCCTATTGATCTTATCTCACTGTTAAGAAAGACTTTCTTCTTTCTCTTTCCTGCAGTAAAGTATAAAAAAAACTGAATCATGCACATGACACAAGGATTTTTACTTGGTTCACTCTCACTGGGCTATGTCCAAGGAGAATACACCGACAATGTGTCGATGTACCAAATATACTAAAAGCACACTGCTATTTACAATGTTCAGGATATATCACTTCTCTTCCTAGGCTCAATGCCCTTACAATATTTAGGGCCAGCTCATTGCTTTCCCAAGGTTCACTCCCAGTTTCTCTCTCTCTGGATCACTACCGGTGGAGGGGATCACCTTCTTCCTCTTAATTTTCTCACTGCTCTGGAAAGGATCAACTAACAGTTTATAGACCTATAGGTCTCTTCATTACAACTGATGAATACATCCTCTGTTGTATGTAGATGCTCTGTTGAAGTCCAACTTTCCCCTGTAGATATATATCACTTTGCACTGAAGGTATCTTTCAATCTTCCAGCTTTCACGCATCCCTAAAATGATTGGCGTGCTTCTACCATACCTGGCGTGCTTCTCCAAGATGGCCTTCATGTTAACCTAAACCACTTGCGCGACACTCACTTATTCAACTCCAAACTTGCGCGACTCACACCCTTTTATGCCCAAAACAATTTTGGCATGCAACTTTCAACCGTCGCGCTTCTTCAACGCCTGGCATGAAAGTGTCACCTAACCACCTGTGCAAAACCCCATTCTTCAACTCTAAACTTGGGCGACTAACACCCTTTCTCGGACAAACCTCTTTGGGCGTGCAACTATCAACTGGTGCACAACTTCTGAATATCTTTATACTTGCGCGACCACACCACCGCTTGTGCAACCACAACACCTGTGCGACTGGAGCTCTGATTTTCTATAAGTGTTGAAATCACTACTGAATGAGGAGAATTCAACCTCTATTTATAGGCATTTGGATACCCTAAGTGCCGGCGGAAAAGTCTTCTATTGGCACGCAAGTCCAGCCGCCCTAGTCTCTATCGCCCTAGTCACTTGCACGACCAAACCCAAAACTTGGGAGCCCATTTTTCATTTACCATATTTTGAATTTTTTCATCTTGAAAAACAAATAGAGAAAAAGTTTCCAAGCCTTCAAGACACCAGCACGCAAGTCCCTTTGCCAAAAACACTTTTCTCCATTTGTCGATTTTGAGGTCCAAAAATTTGGCAAACACTGCAAAACAACTCCACCTTTTATCTACTCTTTTAGAACCGCCTTTATATCGACCATTCCTTTGTCGAC
The DNA here is from genome assembly GCA_963277665.1 of Viscum album. Lineage (NCBI taxonomy): Eukaryota > Viridiplantae > Streptophyta > Magnoliopsida > Santalales > Viscaceae > Viscum > Viscum album. Next base: position 1,889,668,897 of record OY728159.1, on the reverse strand, counting down.
ATTCTTGAATCAATGATGGATCTTTAACAACATCCCTTGAACTCGACATGCCACCATGAAATCCCCTTTGTCAACAAATTTGTACATCATGGTTTTCTTTGTCAACAATCACAACACAGAGGCCCACTTTGTCAACAAACACAATCACCTCAAAAATGATTCAATGATACCATGAGGGATTTTTTACCAACAATTTGAAAATGTATGGAGTATATGAGTATCGGTAGACTGGTAATGGTATCCTTCTTAATGGTAAGCTTCAATAGTAGGTGTATATCAGTAGCCTTATACGATAACCTTCAGCAGTAAACTTTAGCGGTGACTTTTCATCAGTAACCTTTATGTCGGTGATCTTTCATCGGTGACCTTTACATCGGTGACATTTGTATCGGTGACCTTTATATTGGTGAACCTCTCACCGGTGACCTTTTCATCAGTGACCTTTGCATCGGTGACCTTTTCATCAGTTACCTTTATATCGATGACCTTTTATACTTAGTGAAATTTTTCACTGTAAGCTTAAACAAGAGATCAGTGAGATTAAAAGTACATAGATAATAATTTGATATAAAAATGGTTTTCATATAAATGATTTTCTTAGAAGGTAAAAATAATTATCACAGTAATGAAACATGATTTGGGATTATCAAAACATGATTTGGTATTATCAAAACAGGTGAGTCCAATAGTAAACAAAACAGATATAAATATATGACCATATGAAATTATGAGATAAGAATAGGGGTATGTGATCATAAACATAACATAAGAAGTTCGTAGGCAACCTATCATAGATCATAAACCAGATTCATGGAATAAAGATTTATCATTTTTGAAAGCATGTCCCATAAGAGAGATAAATAAACATAAATAAATCATGGACCATAAGATCATGTCATAAAAATTTTCACCAATATAAATATAGAAAGAAAACCATTTCACATGTCAATGTTAATTACCAATTCCATCAACATAGTGGATTATGATGCACGCATTTCCCATAATGGATCAGGACACACCTATTTCTAATTGTTAATTAGGACACACATATTTCTTATAATGTATCAGGGAACACTTGCTTCCCATATTGGATCCAATAGAACATATTCCCTAGAGTGGATCAATCTCATCAACTTATTTCCCTTTTTTATATCATGAGATAAAAATATTTACCCAATGCATTGGAGGGAGAAATAGGTCCCAAATGTGACATAATGAAATAATATATATTTGTACCATAGGATTATAAACATTTATTATATCATAACCCATGAAATGAAATGGTTATATTAATAATTTCATCATATAATAACCTATGTAAAAGATACATATTTTATAATCATTTAGCATAGAAAAACCCATGAAAAAAGTGGATTTCATAATCTTTTGTATCATGGTATAACTTGTGGAAGAGAAATGGGTTTCATAAAAATAATTACATAAAAACATAAACCATTCAATGAAATAATATGATTGTTATACTTGGATATTATCCCCATTAAGTCATAGGTAAAACCAAAGTATTTCATCCTAGATAGAAATTAATTTTGAAAGATCATTTGAAACATTTATTGATGAAAGTATACATTAAGCGTTTTTTAAAAATTAAACACTATATTTATTTTAAATAACCTTGAAAAATTTTAATGGAACATTCCATGAAATTATTGATTATAAAGTCAAAAAATTCCTCTTATATCATACACTTTAAAACTAAGGTTCCTTTGAAATTTGTGGTAAAACCCAAATGGGTTTTTTTGGAAAATGACATGAATATTACTTCCTAAATATGTTTTTAAAAAATTAAAAAAATGGGTAAAAATATCTTCTAAATATCATAATGATGTAGTAAAAAAATTGATTTTTTTTAAGAAAACATAGTTTTAATGGAAAATAGATTTCCAACCCTCAATAGAAATAAATACAGATTTTCATTAATTTTTTTTATTAATTATTTAAGTTCTAAGGAGTGGAAAATAGTACCAATAAATAAAGATATCATGAATAATTAGAGGAAATGAAAATTCATGACAATTATTAATAGTTTTATCATGATATTTTAACATTGGATTCTTATTCATAAACAATCCCGATAATGTATGAGACTGTAACATAAAATCTTTACCACTTTAGTAACATTGAATCATAAGCCCCATTAAGGAATAAAATAAAATTAAACATAAAATATAGTTATTATGAATAAATTTATGATATGAAATTTCAAAGGTTATATATGTACACTTTGTAAAATAATATACGTGCATAATATAACAAACGTCTCAAAGAAATACAATTTCTAGAAAAATCCCTTACCGATTTGTTAAATTTTAAACCATAAACCCTGTGGAAGATAGATCCTAAAATATAAGTGTAAATACAAATAATATTAATTATAAACATCAAAATATACATTAATTTTCCATATATACACATCATAAAAAAATATGCGGTGAACATCAGCTATTTCTCATAGAAAAATAAAAGTGAGGTGAAAATTCCATACTATAAGTCTTGACTTCCGTCATACTCATTCAACCATAATTTATAATAAATATTAGTATATTATAAATATATTAAAGAATAATAATTATATGTATATATATATCATACCTTATATTGTTTTCTTAAGATCTATTTTTTCATTTTTAATAACAATTCCATTTTAAAGTTATGTTTCAAGTAATAACTACTTTGTTTCTGTATATGTTTTGATTTTTTAGTTTTTTTACTCTTAATTAGATAAAATATTAATAATATAAATAATGTAAACATTGATATAAATATAATATTTATTCAATATATATGTATTCATAGTAATCAAGAATATTTATTTATAAGAAATAAAATATACCATTAATGGAGACGGTAGGTCATACATATGCATGAATGTTGTTTGTATTTTTCTTATCATATCGAAAGAAAGAAAGAGAAATTATATATACATATATATAATATAATTACATTATAATTTTTATGGCATACATATCACATATTTTAGTTAAACACATCTTTAATACATTCAATGTAAAGTGACAACGAATCACATTGATTCATGAGACGTAGTCCACCGCACACACGAACAACATTGTCATATTCCCACAAAATGGAATGCATGGAGGTATGCATAACATAAAAATTATATAAAAATAATAAAATCATAAATATAATTTAAATAATATATAAACTATATATACAATATTATTTCCAACCTTGAAATCTAGTAATAGAAAAACAAACGACATCAGTTCACGAGGAGGTAGTCTGCCATACACATGAATGATGATTTAATAACATATTTCATGGAAGTGTGTAGTATATTAGGTATTAAATTTGGCATATAAACATATATTTACATGTAATATACATATTTTATTATATTATCATGTTATAGTAACAATTTATGGGGGTAGAGGAAGAAATAAAATTAAACTTCTTGTTGGTGAAAGTTACCTATTCTTCATGTATTCTTATAATTTTGAAACTAAATCCATGATTAGTTGGATTTATGTAAAAAATAAGTCTTCTAAGATTAGTGGAGGGAGGTTGATAAGTGATTTGGGTAGATCTTGGTTGATCCAAATGTCATGAGAGGTGTGAAGAAGTGGGGAGATTGATTTTTCTTTTATATTTGAGTAGGAGTGTCGTTATTATTAGTACTCAATATATTTCAATATTGGGAGGTAAATATGTCAAAGAACCTATACCTGAGTGGTAGAGGATCTTAATTATCATCCAAAAGTCCAAGGATCAAATCTTAGTGAGGGTGAATTTTTGGGTCACTGTAGCAGTTACTGTTGTGGGTATTGTTCGGTACTGCAGCATCCAACAATATTCACCGAATTTTGGCCTTCAGGCCACCAGTATGGGTCTATGGGTCTTAGAGAAATAAGCACACCAATGGCCTTTGGGATACAAAAAAAGACCAAGAATCACAGGCAGAACACATAGGATTAGGCCCAGACGAGGATTCAGGGAAAAATAGAAACCACCAGAGCTGGGCTAACCAGATTGGAAGAATGAGAGGGTATGCCAATTGTAGGTTCTGGGCACAGAAGAAGGTTAGTTGGGACGATACCCAACATTAATTTTTAACATGATAAATGATTATTCTGGGATCAATACGATGATGAACGCCAGTCTCCATGAAATATAATCAAATATTTAGATAAATAATGAAGAGGCTCGAAACCTTTATAGAGGATCTTCCACATCATGTTTACAATTAATTTAACTAAATTCATAAAGAAAAGAATTCATGGGTCTTTGATATTTTCTTTATTGATGATGTTGATCATCCAGAATGACCCTTCTGAATTGTATCATTTCTCTTGTGAGGATACAAACTAGGATCCCTCTAGCGGTGATCCACATAGGGTCCGATGGACTCTGATCGACACCACTTGTTCTCTAGGTGCTAGTGCGGTGAAGCAAGTTTCTTGTGTCATTCATTCTTGATCGCTTGTTCTTAATACATGATGAATGTCTCTAATTATTGAGAGGGGTGAGAAGAGGATTCGAGAGAGAAATGTAACGTCCTGGACTCGGGTGCCACTCAACGGGTGCCCCGAACCCAGTTCGCCACCTGACCTCAAGCGCATTTCCCCAAACGCCGGAGGCTGCCGACTAGCAGCGAGGGCCCAGGTCTGATAGTGGGGAAACTATGCCCTCTTTTTTCAACATGTAGTGCAGCATAATGTAAGTAAACCATACAACATATAGCGGAAGAAGTAAACCATAAACAACTGAAATAAACTACCTCAGTGGATATAACCAACAGTATATAAATGATGATGCTACATGTTTCAAGTTTTAAGAAAACAGCCATCACATGTTATACATCATTACAGTACAACAAAATACAGAGTACAACAAAACAAGCAAAATAGCTGGCACCGGTATCGCGAGCCTAGGCTCGGTCCCATCCCTCTTACTCCTCAGCAACAGTCAAGTACCTGTATAGGGACTCTTGCCCCTATCTACACTTGCAGGAACGTAATCTGTTTGGGCCAAAAATCATGACCCAAACAGGGTGTGAGAAATATATCTTAGTAGGCACCCACCAAAGGCCCATGCCCAACTGCGTGTAAGCATGCAACAATTGTGTGCATAGTAAAATGCAATAAAGTAAGCAGTACTGAAAAGTAACTAACATAACAATTAAATTTCCATTTTATTATTTATTTAATTAATTCAATTTAGTAACATTTTTGTGCTCAATAGCACCAAGCCCTTAGGCCAACCAGAACTGTGCCCTCAGGCTAAATAGTAAATCACACCCTCAGGCTGGCCCTCAGGCTATACAGAATCCAACCCGCAGGTATTGCCCTCAGGCATAAAAGAAATTTCTCTGAAGCGTAGGAAGTGTCACCCTCAGGCAAAAAAGTCAAGCCCTCAGGCACTAAAGGTTTCCCACAGGCGAAATAGGATGTTTCCCTCAGGCTAATACATCCATTCCCTCAGGATAATAAAATGAAGTGCCCATAGGCTAATCACAACAACGCCCTCAGGCCAAATACAACAACGCCCTCAGGCTAAACAGGTAACTAGGAAATTCCCAATAGGTAAACAAGCAGTAAAAAGTAATTCCTATCAAGGAAATTCTACAATTACTACTTTAAAGGCATACCCTCCGGTATCCTGGCCAAATGGCTAAACAGCGAAACACACCCCGGGGGTGGTTCCGGATCAAAGCAACGATCCCAACCAGAATTTTATTATCACAATTTAATCACCTATGAAATTCTAGGCATTAAATATAGAAACGGCCTCAGCCTCACGACACCCCAACATGGGTTTGTGGCATGAAAACACACAAAAATGCACGACAGTTGGAAAAATAACACCAAGCCACCTACCTTATTCACCAACGAACGTTATAACCGAACGCCGATTCCAGAAATTCCCAAGAATGGCGTAGATATGATGAAGAACAAAACCCATTAAAACATAAATAACTTCTTTTAGGGGATGAATTTTTATGAACCATACCAAGGAGGTGGAAGCCCTTACCCGCACGAATCCAATGGGATCGTCCGAGGTGGAAACCGATTCCAGACGAACACCTGGTGGATCTTCGAAGGTCCAGCCTCCTCCTTTGGCTCCAAATCGGCTCAAGTGTCTCCTCTACCAAATGAGGAGGCTAATTCCTGTTTTAAGCCGAAAAAAGTACACGGCATGTACTTCTGAGTACACGGCGTGTACTTCTTCATTTAACTGTTCCTCTGGCGGCACCGCCACATTGTTCATCCATCGACATGAGTACACGGCATGTCCTCCTGAGTACACGACATGTACTGCCGCCCAGCTGGCAGCTGCTCCACCACCTTACTATTTAAGCCTTCCAACTGACTACACGGCGTGTAAGGTACCACTACACACCATGTAGTCGGTTCCTACACCCCTGGTTGCCGACAAGGATACACGCCCCGTGTACCCATTCCACACGGCCAAAAGTACATGGCGTGTGGAAAAGTACACGACGTGTAGTTCCAAAATTTAGGATTTTCCCCATTTTTCGTATTTTCTCAAAAACACTTAAGGAAAAGGAAAAAGAAGAATCCCATACCTAAAAAATAAGAACCGAGTTCTTACAAACTTCCCCCCTTATAGAAATTCATCCCCGAATTGACCTTCCCAAGGTGGAGAAGAATAAGCTCAGAACAGCTCTAGCCACTGAGCACGTACGTCGGCCTCCCGCTCCCAGGTGTCATCTTGCACTTGGCCATGCTGACATAGCACCTGTACGAGAGGAACTGACCAGCCTTGGAGAACCTTCGTGCTCCTGTCAACGATACGAATCAGATGCTCCTCAAAGGATGCATTTGCCTCCAGCTCAACCTCCTCAGGCTGAAAGACGTGAGATGGGTCTGAATGATAGTGATGAAACTAAGACACGTGGAAGATGTCGTGCATGGCTCAGTACCGCTGTGGTAACTATAACCGATAGGCAACCAGCCCGAATCTCTCCAGAATCTCGAATGGCCCCACATACCTCGGTGAAAGCTTACGCTGTCTGCTGATCCGCTTGTGTCCCAGCCACAGAGAAACAAGTAGAAAAACCTGATCCCCCACCACGAACTCCAAAGGTCGTCTGTGGTGATCAGCATAAGATTTCTGATGAGACTGAGCAGTATACATCTGCTTCCGAATCAACTAGACCAGCTCAGATGTCTCCTGCACGAGCTGTGGCCCCAGTAACGCTGCCTCACCTGCCTCTAACCTGCACAAAGGTTATCGGCATGGCCTACCATATAAAGCCTTGTAAGGTTCCATCTCAATAGTTTCCTGAAAACAATTGTTATAGGAAAACTCGACTAGGGGTACGTAACCCTCCCAAGAGCCCCCAAAGTCTAGGACGCATGCACGCAACATGTCCTCAAGCACTTGCATCGTACGCTCTGACTATCCATCTTTCTGAGGGTGGTATGTTGTGCTCAGAAGCACCTATGTACCCAAAACCCTCTGAAAACTCTACCAGAAACGAGATGTAAAGTGGGAATCCCTACCAGAAATGATAGATCGAAGGACCCCATGAAGACGTACAATCTCTGGGATATACATCCTTCCGATATCATCCACACCGAAGGTCTCCTTGATCGGCAAGAAGTGAGCTACCTTCGTGAGTCTGTCCACAACAACCCACATGGCGTCATTGCCACGAGGTGACCTCGGCAACCCAGTCACAAAATCCATCGCGAAATAATTCCATTTCCACTCTGGAATGGGTAACTGCTATAACAGACCAACTGGCCTCTGGTACTCTGCCTTCACCTGTTGATAGGTGGAACACCTCGTAACAAAAACAGATATCTCTCTCTTCATACCCGGCCACCAGTATTGATGTCTCAAGTCACAGTACATCTTGGTAACCCCGGGATAAACTTCCCAACCTGAAGCATGAAACTCTCGCATCAACACCTAGCATATATCACTTGGAACGCATACTCATCCATGGAAACGCAAAAGCTCATCATCGCCTATCGTCCAACTAGGAGGAGGGTCCTCACTTGCCACTATCTCCCATAGAACTAGGCCTTCTGAATTAGATAGCTGCCTCATCCTTACTTTGTCCAGGAGGGTAGAAGTCAAAGCTAAAGATGAAATATATGCCTGCCCCTGACTGTCATGAACCTCCAAATGCATCTCAGAGAACAAATCCATAAGCTCCCACTCACCACTGGCCTCCTGCACTGCCTGTATCTTAGTCTTCCTGCTAAGTGCATCAGCTACTGCATTACCATTACCAGGTGTATAGGCAAGCTCAAAATTGAAGGACTGTTGGTACTCAACCCACCTTATTTGCCTCAGATTCAGGTCACGCTAAGTAAAGATATACTTGAGGATTTTCTGGTTCGTGAAAACCATAAAATGCTCTCCCAACAGATAATGTCTTCAACAGCGCAGCGCATGAACAACTGCAGCCAACTCGAGATCATGTGTCGGGTAATTCCGCTCATGTGGCCTCAACTGCCGAGACCCGTACGCAACGACTTGATCGCCCTACATCAACACTACTCCCATCCCAATTCCTGATGTATCATAGTGAACTGTATAGCTCTTCCCCTGCTCTCGGAGTATCAGGATCGGTGCTGATGTCAACCATCCCTTCAGGTTATGAAAAGCTCTCTTGCAAGCTTCTGACCAATAAAACTTCACACCCTTTATAGTCAGACCTGTCAATGGTACTGTTAAGAGGGAGAAGTCCTGTATGAAGCGTCTGTAGTAACCATCCATCCCTAAGAAACTCTGTATCTCAAACACGTTATTAGGCTGCTCCCAGGAAACTACTCCTCTCACCTTCTCTGGGTCCACTGCACCTCCTTCCTCTGAGATGATATGACCCAGGAAGTGAATCTGGTCCATCCAAAAGTGGAACTTTGAGAGCTTATCATATAGCTGATGCTCTCTCAGTGTACTCAATACGATCTCAAGATGGGTGGCATGGTCGTGTCGAGTGTGAGAGTACACCAAGATGTCGTCCATGAATACTACCACAAAAGAATCAAGATACGGATGGAACACACGATTCATCAGAGCCATGAAAACTGCTGGCGCGTTCTTGAGTCAGAATGGCATAACCGTATACTCGAATAGACTATACCTACTCCTAAAAGTTTTAAGCAGTATATCCGATGGTCTCACGCGCAGATGATGATATCTGGATCTCAAGTAAATCTTCAAGAACACTCGTGATCCACGAAGCTGATCAAACAGATCATTAATCCTTGGCAAGGGATATCAGTTCTTAACCTTCAACTGGTTCAGCTTCCGATAATCCACACAAAGTCTGAGGGTACCATCCGCCTTCTTCGCAAAAAGGACCGGAGAACCCCAAGGATAAGTACTGGATCGGATAAATCCCTTTTCTTGTAACTCCTCTAACTGTCTTTTGAGCTCCTGCAACACTGGTGTAGCCATCCTATAAGGAGGAATGGAAACCGGTGTTGTGCCTGGCATGAGCTCTATAGATAAATCCACCTCTCTCTCCAGAGGTAGACCTGAAAATTCATCAGGGAAGACATCCCTGAAACGATCAATAACTGGAGGGAAATCCGTCTGACAAGTCCCCTTATCATCCAGATACAAACTCGCAATCGGGGATGTGACTCCACCTTGCCCATGATGCTCTGGTCCAGCTCGACTCATCTGAACATCCCACTCACCCTTGTATAGAAACTCTCTACCATCTGGTGACGTGAAACGCACCCTGCGATGATAGCAGTCTACAAAGGCTCGATAGGGAACCAACCAGTCCATCCCGAGAATGACGTCATAGCTCGTCATCTATAAGACATAGAGGTCCCAAATAAAATGACACCCACCAACCTCAAGGGGGCACTCCTTGCATTGACGCACAACAACCGTTCTAATGCCCAATGGAGTGTCTAGCGTCATGATATCAGAAGAAGTAGAAACACAGAGCCCAAGGCTCTCCACAACGGACACATATATGAAACTATGTGTAGCACCCGTATCAAAAAGTACTGATGATAAGACAGAAGCTACTAGAATAGTACCTCTGACAGTAGAAGGTCTGGGATCCTGCTATTGCTGGGTCTGTTGCACTGCATATGCCTGCCCAGTGCTGCGGCCCTGCGACACAGCCTAGCTACCCTGAGCTATCCCGCCCTGCTACCTCTGAGATCCTGGTGTCTGGCTACCCCGGCCATGAACAACATCTCTTCTTGCATGCCCCGACGTATTCCAGTTCCCTGATTGGTAAGAAGCCACTGGTCCTTCTCCTGCACACGGAGTCTGCACAGAACCCCTCTCACTAGCCACTGGTAGAACCAACCTTCAAAAGCGCTGCAGATGACCCATCTTGCCGCAACCTCAGCACTCTACTAGATCGCGTGGACACTGCGGCCTCTTGTGCCCCTCTCTACCACACTGGTAGCACTTGACCGGTCCACCTGAAGAAGCTGCCTGGCTGGTACTGCCGCCCTGAGAGAAGTCCTTCTGTCTCTTCCTCTTGCCAATAGAAATATTACCAGTAACTGGTGCTGGACCGCCCTGGCCCACACCACTAGCTTCCCGTAGGTTCCTCTCTGTAATCAGCACCTGTTTCACAATCGCGTGTATAGTAGCCAACCTGAAAACATTCACCAGTGCTCGGATGTCATACCGAAGACCATCCTCAAAACGTCTGGCTCTCAGCGTCTCATCACCCACCAGCATGGGTGCAAAATGCTGAATCTCTATGAAACGAGCGGAATAGTCCATCACTGACATAGCGCCCTACTGCAGATTCATGAACTCTTGAGCTCTATCTGCTCTCAACGTCTCTGGGAAAAAGAACTCATAAGAAGAATGCCTATAAATATTCCCATGCCATGTCCCTGTGATGCTCTGACTGGGTGGTAACATCCCACCACCTCTTGGCGAAATCACGCAGCATGTATGTCACGAGCTTGACCCTCCACCCTGGAGGCATCTCAAGATGCTCGAAAATAGTCTGCATCGACCCCAAACAAGACTCTGCAGCCTGTGGTCCTCCATCCCCTGAAAACACAGGCGGATGCTGCTGCTGAAAGATACATGTCAGCTCAGCCATAGATGTTGCAGCCTGCGATGCTCCCTGAAAGGTCTTCATGAACCGCATAAAGCCTTCACGGAACTACGCCTCCACACCTGTCTCTGGTATAGCAGCTGGCACCGCATCTGGCTCTACTGGAGGATCAACTGTTAGCCCATGGCCCACCATCTCTAGAGTATAATCGTCACCGCTCTCGTGGAAAACAACACACGGTCATCTAGGTGGCATGACACTACAAGGTCAAAATCATGCCTCAAATTCAAGATTATTAAGGCTGAAAGTGAAGGAACCACAAAGAAACAAGAGGAAGAAGGCATTTCAAAAATTGCAAAACAAGACTACACAGTGTGTACAATGACTACACGGCATGTACTTGACTTCCTTTCCCCTCCCATGGTCCTTCTACACAGCTAAGCCACATGGATTCCATTGAAAAAAACTAGACGGCGTGTATAATATCTACATGGCGTGTATGGTGTTATTTTCCAACTTCCCGTGTCGTCTCTGACACGGCCGACTACTCGGCTTGACACTACATGGTGTGTTACACCTGCACACGGCGTGTAAACCACCCTGTTTCCCAGCCACACGGCTAACACCACACGTTCTGTCCACAGACAATACTACACGACATGTCCCAAAGGTACACGACGTGTTCAGGGAGAGGTGACACCGGCCCGTGTTATTAGTTACACAGCCGAGTCCCCAGGTTACACTACACGGTGTGTCCAGCATTGACACGGCATGGTCTGTACAGGAGTTCACCGACTCGTGTTGTTAGTTACATGACCGGACTCCGGGTCACACTACACGACGTGTCCATTCGGTACACAACATGTTTTACCCAAGCCTTTCCCTACCCCGTGTCGCCACCCACACGGTTTGTGACACGGGAAAAGACTACACTGCGTGTACATAGGGTACACGGCGTGTACTCAAAAAGTTCATTTTTCTTCCCGAACAGAAGAACATACATGGCGTGTATAAAAAAATATTACATGGCGTGTATACTGGTTTTCCGGATAGTATGCCTCAAAAACTTATCTGGAACCCAGAAAATACTGCAAAACAACACCTAAGTGTCAAATTCTGACCTGCGAGGGCCCATACTCCCCACGAATCAAAGTTTGACATCTTATATGTGTTATAACCAATAAAAAGTCAATGATCCACCAAATTATAGGCAATGGGGCCCCACACTCCCAAAAAACCAAAGTTTGGCGTCCATTCTATAAACAAGCTCACACAAGGAATACCCTATCACCGAGCAGGTATTTATCAAGCAGCTATCACAACAACATGTTTTTCTAGCACATTAACTATCAAAACAACATGTGAATTTATAATGCATCTACATGGCATGGAAACTATGAATGACATGTGATTTCTAGCATGTTCCTATATGATGCATGAGACGACATACCTTAATCTCATTGGGTTGCAACTAAATAGAACCCACGTATAAATTATAAACAGCACAGTCTCAAGTGTGTCACCTAACAGTGAAATCAAATCAACTGTAAAAGTTGCAAAATCAAAAGAATTGAAAAATACAAGGTAGACTGGCTTTTCCCTGTACACGGGTTAGCTACTCCATGGCATAGCTTATTACCAACTACCATTCGTCCTATCCCTAACTATGACTCCAAACAGTAAGTCAAATAAAAGAACCCCTCTGATACCACTTTGTAACATCCCGGACCCGGGTGCCACTCAACGGGTGCCCCGAACCCGGTTCGCCACCTGACCTCAAGCGCATTTCCCCAAATGCCAGAGGCTGCTGACTAGCAGCAAGGGCCCAGGTCTGATAGTGGGGAAACTATGCCCTCATTTGTCAACATGTAGCGCAGCAGAATGTAAGTAAAACATAAAACATACAACGAAAGAAGTAAACCATACACAAATGAAATAAACTACCTTAGTGGATATAACTAACAATATAAAAATGATGATGCTACATGTTCCAAGTTCTATGAAAATAGCCAGAACATGTTATACATCAATACAGTACAACAATATAAAGAGTACACAAAAACAAGAAAAACATCTGGCAGCGGCATTGCGAGCTTAGGCTCGGTCCCATGCCCTGTTACTCCTCAGCAATAGTCATGTACCTGTATAGGGACTCTTTCCCCTATCTACACCTGCAACAATATAATCTGTTTGGGATGAAAAGCATGACCCAAACAGGGTGTGAGAAATATATCTCAGTAGGCACCCACCAAAGACCCGTACCCAACTGCGTGTAAGCATGAAACAATAGTGTGCATAGTAAAATGCAATAAAGTAAGAAGTACCGAAAAGTAACTAACTTAACAATTAAATTTCCATTTTATTATTTATTTAATTCATTCAATTTAGTAACATTTTTATGCTCAACAGAACCAAGCCCTTAGGCCAACCAGAACCGTGCCCTCAGGCTAAATAGTAAACCATGCCCTCAGGCTTGCCCTCAGGCTATACAGAATCCAACCCGCAGGTATTTCCCTCAGGTGTAACAGAAATTGCCCTCAGGAATTGGAAGTGTCACCCTCAGGCAAAAAAGTCAAGACCTCAGGCACGAAAGGTTTCCCATAGGTGAAATAGGATGTTGCCCTCAGGCTAATACATTCACGCCCTCAGGCTAATACAGTGCAGTGCCCACAGGCTAATCATAACAACGCCCTCAGGACAAATACAACAATGCCCTCAAGTTAAAGAGGTAACTGGGCCATGCCCAATAGGTAAACAAGAAATAACAAGCAATTCCTCTCAAGGAAATTCTACAATTACTACTTTAAAGGCATACCCTCAGGTATCCTGGCCAAACAGATAAACAGTGAGACACACCCCAGGGGTGGTTCCAGATCCAAACAATGATCCCAAACAGCATTTTATTATCACAATTTAATCACCTATGCAATTCTAGGAATTAAATATAGCAATGAACTCAGCCTCACAACACCCTAACATGGGTTCGTGGCATGAAAACACACAAAAACGCAAGACAGTTGGAAAAATAACACAAGCCACCTACCTTATTTTCCAACGAACGTTATACCCAAATGCCGATTCTAGAAATGCCCAAGAACGGCGTAGATCTGACGAAGAAAAAAACCCATTAAAATGTAAATAACTTCAATTAGGGGATGAATTGGTAAGAACCATACCAAGGAGGTGGAATCCCTTACCCCCGCGGTTCCAACAGGATTGTCCGAGGCGGAAACCGATTCCAGACGAACACCCGGTGGATCTTTAAAGGTCTGACCTCCTCCTTTGGCTCCAAATCGGATCAAGTGTCTCCTCTTCCAAATAAGGAGGCTACTACCTGTTTTAATCCAAAAAAACAAATTACACGGTGTGTACTTCTGAGTACACGGTGTGTACTTCTTCATTTAACTGTTCCTCTGGCAGCACCGCCACACTGTTCATCCGTCGACATGAGTACATGGCATGTACTCCTAAGTACATGGCATATACTGCCACCCAGCTGGTGGCTGCTCCACCGCCTTACTATTTGAGCCTGTTGACTGACTACACGGCGTGTAAGGTACCACTACACGACGTGTAGTCGGTTCCTACACCCCTCATCACCGACAAGGCTACATGCCCCGTGTAGCCATTCCATAGAGCCAAAAGTACACGACATCTGGAAAAGTTCACGGCGTGTAGTTCCAAAATTTAGGATTTTCCCCCATTTTCCAAATTTTCTAAAAAATACTTAAGGAAAAGGAAAAAGAATAAGCCCGTACCTCAAAAATAAGAACCGGGTTCTTACAAGAAAATGTTTAGCTCAAAAATTCTTAATTCGCCAGCCGTGTAGTTTGGTACATGGAACAACATATGTACGTGTCTAATTATTGACATGGAGATTCAGTTACAAAATTTTATTTTGTGATTTGAACTAAATATATTCATAACATTAGATAAAACCCATGATATTAATAATAGTACCACATAATTATTTATGGAGTGAAAACTTGCACAAAACATAATTATAAATAAAATTCTGCATCACAAAATAATAGCAGCATTATATTAATTTGTGAAAACTGGTTAAATAATTTTTTATCATCTTGCAAATAATTATTTTACTATCGGGCCATCCTTGGTCTGCTCAAACTCCACTTAAATTCATTGAATGCCTGAATAAATAAATAAATAATTTATTCTCTTAAATAAATATTTTATTTAAAAATTAGTAAATAAATACTTATCAAATATTGAATAAAATAATTAGATATAATTTAACCATAATACAGTGAATAAATATTTATTTAATTTATGAAATCATTTTAACTTGTATAAAATTATTATTTTTTGTCTTGAGAATAATATTAATTAATTAAATTCAAATAGAATTTAGTGGAGAACACCAGAACCACTTAATGTATGACCCTCTTGGATTCTTTCTTATCGGAATTAGGCGAGATTGCCCAATGTACAAGAGTTCTATCTAGAAATGAGTCAAGGTACCCAATAGAAAGAACTTAAAGTCTCAACAACGACATCCACATATGAACACTCACTGTGTAATATAATCCCTCTGTCAAAATATTTCATTAAGAAGGTTTCGTGATAGTTTCATCAACCTTTGTGCTTGATATGTCATTCTTTGAATACCTGAAATAATCTTCTCATTACACCATGTCCATGGAATTTCATGTGAAGGTTATATTTCAAAAAAAGGGTTGGGATATCAACTTCTATAAATGTAAGGGACAAATACTTCCTTGACTTATCCCTTAATAACATGCCACTTGTGACGCACCCAACATACTCTACTTCCCTCCAACTGTGTGCATGACAATTTTCATCAGTAAATCAATGCACGTGATTCATGACATGTATTAATGATAATCTTAAAGTATAAGGATAATTTAAAATGCTCAGAGATAGAAATATCTGATGACACCAAAACAAGACAAATTCCAACTTGCGGGTCTGTTCTCATAATATTCTGTCTTCGATATTACCAAGTGTGAACTTTATGAGAGGAAGTCTCATCTTCTTATGAGTACTCGCACCTGATGGTATGCATGATATGTGTCCCATCATAGTAAGTCATCCAAACACAAAATTATATTTAAGAATACTATTATAGCATTTCAATGTTCTCATCATAGTAGGGAACTTCCATGACCTTATCAATGAAACAAATACTCCAAGACATTATCACATCATAGTCATGTAGAACACTAAGATATATGTAATAAGATGTTTAATATTTAAATACATTAAATATCCATGTAATCAATGTACAACAAGTTTGTTCAAGGACACCAACTCTTACAAACTCCCACTTGGAATGGAGCCAACTCCCTATGACTGTCAGTCTTCTAGACCTCACATGGTTATCATGTTTCTATTGAGTCATGGATTTAGTCAAAGGGTCCACCACATTGTCTTCCATGGAAATACAACTCACTAAAACATCACCACTCTAAGAAAAATCCCTCAATAGATGATACTTACGAATTATGTGCTTCGTCCGCTGATGTGACCTTGGATCATTTGGAAGATCCACCACTGTAGTATTATCACAGCACAAAGTGATGGGATATTTACTTCTTGGTATCACATCCAGCTCCTGGAAAAAGCTTTGCAACTAAATTGCTTCTTTAACTACCTCATAATCTGCGACATACTGAGACTCAATTATAGAATCCGTGACAGCACTCTACATTGAGCTCGTCTATATCACTGAACCTCCATTAAAAGTGAATATGTATCCCATTTTCAACTTAATATCATATAGATAATTCTAGAAAATAGCATCTCCATATCCTCTAATGACTAGTTCCTCATCTCTTCCATAAAATGGGATGATATCCTTAGTATGCCTTAGATATTTTAGGATATTCTTGACTACCATCCAATGGCGGCCACCTAGGAAGCCTGATATCTTCCAACCACACATAATGAATAGACGACATCCAACCTAGTATATAGCATGACTTACATGACTGACCCAATAAGTGATGTGTATGGAGTCCTTACCATCATCTTTATTTCCTCATGTTTCTAAGGCACATTTTCTTGGAAATATGAATTCTATGAGACACTGGGAAAAATTCCCTCTTGTATTGTTCCATACTGAATATCTTCAGTATCTTATCATTGTATGTACATTTAATTAGGCACACAAATCTCTGGGATCTATCATGATTGATCTTGATCCCAAGAATATATGCTACCTCACCCAAGTCCTTCATGGAGAAGCATTGATTCAACCATTCCTCAACAGACTGTAAGACTAGTATCTCATTTCTAATAAGTAATATGTCATCAACATATACTATTAGGAAAACAACTGCACTCCCACTAAGATGTTTATAGACACAAGGATCACATTCATTCTTGAGAGAAACAAATTTTGTTATGGCTTATTCAAAATAAATTTTCCATGATCTGGATGCTTTCTTTAATCCTTAAATGGATTTCTGTAACATTAATACCTTATTGGAATTTTTTGGAGTTATAAATCATTCAGGTTTTGTCATGTAGACATCTTCCTAAAGGTTCCCATTAAGGAAGGCTATTTTGACAGCCATTTTAGAAATATCATAGTCACGGTAAGCAGTAATGGCCAACATAATTCTGATGGATTTTAGCATTGCAACTGGTGAAAAGGTTTCCTTGTAGTCAATGCCTTGATGCTGTTTGAACCCTTTTGCAACTAGTCATTCCTTATAGATACTGACTTGTCCTTCCATGTCCAGTTTTTTCTTGAATACCCATTTGCAACCAATAGTATTTAAATCAATTATAGGATCTTCCAAAATCTAGTCTTTGTTTTGGTACATGGAATTCATTTCAGAATTTATGGATTCTTTCCACTGGGAAACATTTGTGCCACTTACTTCTTCCTTGTATGTTATAAGATCATTATTATCTACTAATAATGAGTCACTATCCTCAGTAACTAGAAAAATTTACCATTCTGGTTCTCTAACATCTCTTTTACTCCTACGAAGTTCTTGTGTCCCTTGAACAGTTCTTTCTTCTAAGGGTCTTTGTGGAATCTGCTCATGTACTAACTTTTTTATACCTTGAGCCTCAACTTCATCGAATTATATCTCCCTCCCACTATCTATTTTAGATATGTTCTCCCTCTCAAAGAATATGGTGTGTATTGGAACTATAAACTTTATGTCTGAGATATTTTATAGGTAATATCACCTTGTTTCCTTGGGGTATCCTACAAAGGTACACTTTGTGCCTTGAGGTGAAAGTTTGTTACCTGAATAGGCCTTAAAAAACACATCGCTTACCCACACATATATTTCCACTCTATAACTCATATGGAATACCATTTATCGATTTAGTTGGTACTTGGTTTAGTATGTGTGCTGTGGTTTTTAACTCATATCCCCAAAAAAATAATGGAATACATGCATGAATCATCATTATTCTCACCATGTCTAACAGGGTTCGGTTCTTCCTTTCGCTCACACGATTCCACTAGGGCGTGTAAGGAGGAGTGAATTGGGATAGGATCCCAAATTCCCATATGTAATCAATGAAGTCTTGATTAAGATATTCTTCATCTTGTTCTGAGCATAGTTTCTTAATCATCTTACCAATATGGTTCCCAACTTCCTTATGGTATTCTTTGAACTTATCAAAATAATCAAACTTATACCACATTAAGTAGATATATCTATATCTACTAAAATTATTATTAAAAGTTTTGATGTTTGAGTAACCTCCCCTTGTTTCAACTAGAAATGGTCCACACACATCAGTATGAACCAATTCCATAATTTCATTATCCATTTAACCTTTCCCACTAAATGGGGCTTTGGTCTTTTTCCTTCTAAACATGCATGGAATATACCAAGTGGTTTTAGTTCTAAAGAATCTAAATATATATTTTGATGTAACTTTTTCAAGTTATTCTCATTTACATGACCTATCCAATGATGCCAAAGTTGGGTATGATATGATTCACGTGAAGTATCTTTGTTATCAACTTCCATTACATGGATTGTGTAATCCAACATTTAAAGATCGTTTTATAAATGTGACCTACCAAAACAAATTCCATATTTTTAAAAGAATCAACATTCATTTCCAAAATTGAAAAAATATCCATCTGTATCTAATCTAGATACATAAATAAGTTTTTTGTAATAGAAGACACATAATGACAACCCAAAAACATCAAGATCATCCCAATTCGTAACATGAGGTGGTAGTCCCCAATAACTACAAAAACAAGTATGGATGTGTTCGCTTCTAGCAAATCTACCTCCTCCTAGTCAATCTTCCTAAATCTAAATGTTTCCTATATTTGGATACATATGTGAGCACCACAAGATGTATCTAATACCTAATTTTTCAAAACAGATTGATTGCATTCAATAAAAAATGCACAAGAATCTTCCCCTTGCTACTTAGAAAAGGTGTTGTTCTTCTTCCAGTGGCCTTTCATGCCACATGAAAAACAAAAAACCTACTATTCCCTTACCACCCCTTTGACCTCACTTTTCTTGGAAGGTCATGAAGAATATTTGGGATTAAATCTCTTCTCCTTCTCTTTCATCATATTAAACATAATGATAGAAGGCGTTTCACACTTCATATCGTTTTCCACTTGGAGAATGATGATAAGACAATCAGATAGAGACTTCTCAATGTTGTTCATGTTAAAATTAACATCAAATATGGAGAAGATCTAAGGGAGTGATATGATAATGAGATTGATTGCCAGTTATTTAGGGAGTTTAAAACCTAGAACCTCTAGGTGCTCAATGTATCCAATGATCTTGAGTACATGAGGCCCAGTTGGGGCACCCTATCCAAGATTACTCTGAAAAGAGTGCCTTGGATATCTCAAAACTTCTCTATATTTCTCTCTCTGTGTAAAGACCATGTAGGTTCTTAAGCAAGCTATAAGAATCCATGTTTTTGTGAGACTTCATGAGCTCAGAAAACATTTATGATAGTATCAAACTTTGAATGCCTACCATGTCATTCATATGTTTCTCATAGACTTGGAAATATTCATCACTCACATATTTGGTAGGCAGATCAGGTAATGTTGAATCTAACATATAATACTTATGTTCATGGAATAGGATAACCTGAAGGTGACTAAACCATTATTGGAAGTTACTATAGGATATGATGTTGTCTTTATCTAGAATTTATCGTAAGGATAGTGTGGTTAAAGAACTTTTAATTTTTATTCTACAATTAAAATAGAAGATCATTAGTACATTCTTTATTACATTTTTTATGAGAAATAATAAATTAAGTCTCCCACTATTTTATCAAATCCTAATGACCCTTACCATTGAACTCAGAATGTCCAGTTTCTATGATATTCTATTGTAAATGACCTATATTTCCCATCGCATGACCCCAAAAAGGGTTGGTAAAGCTATTTCATGGTATATAGGTAGATAGGTATTTTTCAACCACGGGATTGCAACTCCTTGATCTGTTGAGTGGACTCCCTAATCCTGAAATCTTTACTTTGGATTCCCTCAACTCTTGTATCCAATATTACCCCATGTCTAGTAAGGGATACTCCTATTTATGTATTATGGTAAAGTCAACCTGAAACCTTTCATAAGGGCTTCCTGTATAAAAGTAAGTGTCCCACCAAGGGTTGGTCAAACACATAGTTTTATTGAGTTTTTTACTTAATCAAGTAATGGAAGGCTTGGTATGACTTCATATTTTATTTGAGGGATTTTTATCTCTTATGCATGAATTTATTATTATCATTATCACATGATTGTTAATATTAAATGGAACTTAATTAAGTGATTAATCATATAATTATAATATTTACACATAAGCCTGGTTTATTTTGGTTCCATCCTGAATGCTTATTTAATTCATTAATTATGCGATCATGATAACACATCCATAATGATAAACCATGAATCTGACAGAAATAAAATAAATCAAAGGGCATGATCATGAGATTTTCTAATGGTTAGTTTATCTAGAGTTTGATAAACTAACCCTGAACTAGGGGAGAAACACCTTGAACCTTTTGGGTTCATGTTTATAGCTTTCCACCTATCCACCTCTGTATCTCCTGGGATTGATTTTTTGTCGGATAAAATTTAAACTGCCTCCACAAGCTTGGGAGATCCATCCATTACATATTCTTTTTGAAACTCACACACAGGTGAGGGGTAAAAATGGGTTTTACATAAAAGAAACTATGTGCACCCAATATCTACATATTAATGAGGTGAAAGCTCGTATGCCAACAAATTTAATTTAAATAAATTAATTTAATGAAACCATCCACATACAAAGGTCTTGGTATAGCTCATGATTATACATACATGAAATGATATTTACACATAAATAAAACTAACATTCAATTCATTAATTGTTCTTGTTTAAGATAAATTATTCCAAAATAAATTAATTATCATATTTAATTATTCAATCCTTTTATCTTAAACCATTTTCTGAATTTCCTTGTGATTATCATACATCAATTTTTTTAAAAAATAAATTCATTTAATATTATCTTTGTATATAACATGTAAGTTGAAGAAAACCGTATGAATTCCAATTGATAACTACCCAATTAGTAGAAATGAACATTATGCAGATTTTAAATTGAACACACATATATATATATAACACCTATCAATTGTTGTGTCTAAGCTTCAAGTCTACACGATGGTACACATCTAAAGGGTTTGTATAATATAAAAATAAATTTTAATAAATATACATAATTTGGATGAGTACACAACTTATAGTTCAAACTACATGGAGTGTACTATTGTTCACCATCCATCTGAAGTACATGCTCGGGGAAATGAAATGTGAGTGTGATTCAGAAATCTTTAGAGTACGCAGTGTGCCCAGTGGGCCACACGTAGTGTAGTTCCTCATTACATGGTCTCTAGTTGGGAAAGCCGTGTACGGGGTACATGGTCCAACCCTAACCTGAAGGGACTACACACCATGTTCAGTGGGCCACACAATGTTTAATCCGGAAACAACGTTCCATATGATCCTAATCAACACATGGAGTCATTAAGACTTAGACACACTCCAATGACAAAGCTTGGTTTGGAAGACCAGACCCGGTGCATTGAACCTTGACTATACAGTGTGTACAGTTGAATGCACACCATGTGTTCTACTGTTGTATGGCCAGCAACCTTTGGTACCTCTTGATGAGATCCTCTATTTTATTTTAATCAAAATTTAATGAATATATTGTTTCTATAAGGTGAACGAGAAATGAAAGAGGAGGAACATATCACGAGATTCATATTTGAACAGAAATTAACTTGAATTGATAAAACTAAATTATTAAATGAATAAATCATCAACGAAATATTTAAATAATTATAAACTATGATGTAACCCCTATAATACCACTTGTAGGTTTAGATCGCAGTGGAATCACGGTTGGGATGATACACAACTTTAATTTTTACCATGATCAATGATTATTCCGGGATCAATACAACAGTGAATGCTAGTCTCCAAGAATTAGAATCAATGATTTACATAAATAAGGAATAGAATTGAAACCTTTAGGGGGGATCTTGTATATCATGTTTATAATTAATTTAATTAATTTCATAAAGAAAAGAATGCGTGAATATTCATTATTTTCTTCATTGATGTTGTTGACCATCTAGAATGGCCCTTTCAGATTATCTCGTTGTGCTTGTGAGGATCCAAACTAGGATCCCTATAGCGGTGATCCACACATGATATGATGGCCTCCAATCAACACCACTCTTTCTTCGGGTGTAAGCACGACGAAGCGAGTGTCTTGTGTCGGTCATTCTTGATCGCTTGTTCTTCGGACTTGAAGAACGTCTCCCATTCTAGAGAGGGGTGGGAAGAGGATTGAGAGAGAAATTGTTTAGCTCAACAATTCTCAATTTTCCAGTCGTGTAGTTTGGTACATGACACAATAGACGTATGTGTCTATTTATTGACATGGGGATTCAGTTAAAATATTTAATTACGTAACAACAATTAAATACATTCATAACTTTAGATAAAACTCATGCTATTAACAATAATACCATGTCGTTATTTATGGTGTGCTAAATTTCACCAAATAGAATTATAAATAAAATTCCACATCAAAAAATAATAGCAGTATTATTTTAATTTCTGCCATCTAGTTAAATAATTATTTATCATCTTGCAAATAATTATTTTACTATCGGACCAGACTTGGTCCAATCAAACTCCACTTCCATTTATAGAGCACCCGAATAAATAAATAAATAAATTATTCTCTTATATAAATATTTTATTTACAAACTAGTAAATTAATATTTATCAAATTTTCAATAAAATAAATAAATATCTTTCACCCACAATCTGGTGAATAAATATTTATTTAATTCATTCAATCATTTTAACTTGAATAAAATTATTCTGATGTCTTGAGAATAATATTTATTAATTAATTTAAAATAGAATTTAAACAAGACCACCAGAAACACTTAGTGTGTGACACTCTAGGATTCGTTCTTATTGGCATTAGGTGGGCTTGCCTAAAGTCCAAGAGTACTATCTAGCAACGGGTCAAGTCACCCAAGAGAAAGAACATAAAGCTGCAAAAAACACATCCACATATGAATACTCACCATGTAATATAAAAATTGTGTCTTAATATCTCACCAATAAGGTTTCATGATAGTTTCATCAACCTTTGTACTTGATACATCCCTCTTTGACTACCAAAAATAAACTTTTTGTTACATTATGGCTATGGAATTTCATGCGAGGGTTCCATTTCAATCAAAGGGACAAGATATCAACTTCTATAAATGGAAGGGAAAAATCATTCCTCGACTTATCCATTTATAACATGCCACTAGTGACACACCCAGTGTACCCTAATTACCCCAACTGTGTGCGTGACACTTGTCACCAGTAAATTGAACTGCGCGAGTCATGACACATAATAATGATAATATTAAAGTATAATGATCATCACACATGCCTGAAGATAGAAATACATGATGACACCAAAACATACGGAATACCTACAGGTGGGTCTTTTCTCATGATCTAATGTCTTGGAGATTACCAAGTGGAAACTTCATGAGAAGAAGTCTCATATGCTTACGAGTACATTCACCTGACGGTCTGAATGATCAATGGAATGACCCAAACATTCATTAATGAAAAATTTTCTTGATATAATTAAATCTATTATTCTATAAATTGGTTATGTAAAAGATATGCACTTCCTTGGTTTTATGTTTTTGGATTTCAAAATACCGTTAAGAATTGTTACCATTGCTAATATAGCTATTGAACAATGATCACTTGATTAGTATAAATATAGGGCTTTAACAAATATAATTTTCTCAGACAAAGGAAGTGATGGCCTCATCTAGTAGACATTCCCAGTACGAAGCCAATTTTTCAGAGCTCGGAAAGGATGTGGCGTCATTAGGCTTCGCTCTTGACCAAGACCAAGTCATGCTTCAACATGTTAAGCTTGAGTGGAACTGACTATTGGAGAAGTGGAAGTTGATAGAGATTAGCACCCGAGTGATGTAATCTGAGCCACCCCAACAGTCTGTCACCATCGCACACCTTACCCTTTGGTCTTATGTAGGTGTTATAAGGGGTTATATAACAAGACCTTATCACTGTGATTATGTTCATTATTTTTTTATAGAATAAATATTATACATTCATTTTATTATTGATACTTTGTAAATATTTTTTAAAGCACAAATTGTATTTTTAGTTAATATTCAATTTAGAAATCTGTTTTGAGGAATTAATGGATTTTTTACTTAAATAATATTTTAATAAAATATTATTACTAAATTAATTTTTATGAAATATGAATGATCATATAATTTTTATGAATACAATTGTAATTTTTTTATGGTTTGAAAGCTATTTTTGTCCAAACCCATGAATTTTTGATAAATGTCAGTTTTTATTTCAAAAGTAAATATTCACATATTTAGAAAATTATTTGGATAAAATGAATATTATTTTTGGAATCAGGATGTTGAAATTATCCAATGGTGAATTTCTCATAATTTTCTGAGATAATCAAACTGTTGTGTAATAATTAAATACTGTTTAAATATATAATGTGTTTTATGACATCATAATGACCCAATAGTGCTGTAATAAAATACTATAAACATAATTTTCGTCCAATATATGTTTTATCATTAAAATAATGTTATTTTAGGTTTTTTTATTTAATTTACAAAGCATTAGTGGACCCTCTTAGAATTATAAAATATTTTATCTTTTTAAATTGATTTCCATGAGAGTGTGACTCACCCCCACGTAAGAAAGATTAATATTTTAATAAGTTCATCCATTGGGATTATTAAATAATATTTTACACTCCCCTTTGGATAAATTCATCAGAAAATCAATAGTTTGGCTTGGGTTTTTGTTTATTTTAATGTGTGGCAGACAAAACCAAAATAATAAATATTTCCTTCCATTTCCCTATATAATCCCACCCAAGCTCCCACTTAATCTCCACTCAAAGCCTTTGTCACTTGACCAAACTCTGCCATCCTCTCTCTATAATTCTCCCAAGGCACGCAAAACTCCCAATAATCCTATCTCAAGCCCCTCTCATGCCTTTGGTATCACAGTTTCAAGTAAGGGATTTCATTCTTTCTCATTTTTGTCCAAATTTCGTTATGTTGTTATGCCATTTTATTTACAATTAAAAATGTTGGGGTATGATTTTTCACCTCCCCCATACAGCCCTATATATGTTTGGATGATGAGAAACTCCTTTCTCTCTCATTAATTCCTTCCATGTACAACCATTACTACGTCGAAATTTCGTAAAAAATTTCTCTCTTCTCATTTACATTCAAGCAATTCTTTTGTAATATGAATCTAAATTTCATTTTTTGGGAAATTTATCTATATTAAACACTTACTATCCATTTAATTTAAATATAATGATACATTTATTTATCTCCCATATACCATTTTTATTACTTCTTATGTCATGCCGTTTTGATGTCGAAATTGCACCGTGATTTTTGAAGCCAAAATCATTGTGTCATGAATACCATACCCATTTCTCTATCAAGGGTATTCACCTATATGAACACCTACTTATTGATTATATAGTTTCATGTATTAATTCTACATTCCATTATCTTGGAATAAATTAATATCTATAATGATTTCATGTTGTATGATCCATGTGGTACACTTATGCCTGAAATGAAAATTTTAAGAAGGGTGCGCCCTGATATCACTCCAATGAATTGGGTAAAGATTAGTATCATGATACATTAAGTGAAATGTGAGTTTAATCATTATAATTACTTTTAAATGAGGGTTACTCATGATCTATATACAATAATCATTGGAACATGCTAATTCCATGTTAAGTGTTGTTGCCACATTTCCATGTTATCATCCTATATCATGCCTTTATGTTCCTGCTTCTCTTTTGATCCTTTGATATTTCTATTTCTTGACATGTACTATATTCTTCATGTTAGGTATTTTTTACTCTCTTATTGGGATTTATATCTCACCCTTTTCTTATGCATGCCCTCAGGTTATCCCATGCAATTATAAGTACGAAGGATTGAAGTGGTCATGTAAAGGAAGTTTTAAATAAAGATGTTGTGTTTTTATGTCCTAAGTTGTTATATATTGTTCCTAATTTCCCAATACACCAGACCTTTAGATCCTTATAGTTTTATAAATTAAATTTTTATGTAATAAATAATGTTTAAATTTGTAATGAAAATTAGAGTTGTTATAGTTTGTATTAGTGGATAGGTTTAGTTGTTTTTGGGATTAGAATTAGAAAACCCTAGTTAAACCTTAGAGATAAGAATAATAATAATAAAAAAATCCCTAAATTTTGGTGATTATTGAGTATGTGGTTTTTCAAGAAAATATATCCCTATCTGGATACAAGCAGGTAGAGTCAGCTCTGGAACAGATGTACCTAGGAGTGAAAACTCTGAAAAGGAGTTTTTGGCTTGACCTAGGATATCCTGGTACACAAAAATGGGCCTTGATACACTCTTGGTTACGACACTCCTGGGGGATATTCGTTGGTAAATTCGAAATCTTAGTATGAACCATTGTTAAGGAAATAAAAAAAATTCCCCTATGAATAAATGTTGGTAAGTAGATTATGGATAACATAGATGTAAGCATATATATTCGTAAGTTAAGGAAATAAAAGTTATTTATAATTCATCCATTTTTCCTTGGATTACCCATTTTTTGTTACCCCTAACTTTCCTTTTATTTAATCCAATGGCCGGTAATAGGAGTAATCAGGCAAACAGACGATTCGAAGCACAATGTAATGACTTTTCTAATGAGATGCCCAATCCAATGGGAGCTGTAATCACAAACTTTGTCATGATACTCTCTTAGTTAACTCAATCATTAAAAATAATCATTGGTCAAGAGGAAAATTGAACCCCCCCCCCCCCCCAAAGAATGAATAAGTCACAATCGATAGCTTCAGGATACAAATGCCTCATACTTTTAATGGATCATCAGATCCCTCAATTGTCGAACAATGGATCAACTCCATTGAAAAGATATTCTACATCATTCAATATTCAGAACAAGAGAAGGTTCTACTGGAGGCATGTCATATGGAAGTTGAAGACTATCAATTGTGGACATTTATCAAAAATACAAATCCTAAAGAGGATATCAAGGAATTGGGATTAAAGGATTTCTAGAAAATGCTTTTTGATAAATATTTTTCTCATACCCTATAACTTAAGATAGAAAGGGAATTCCTTTCCTTCAAGAAAATAGACGAAGAATCTATCAGAGCGTATGAGGAAAAATTCAAAAGGCTTTCATGGTATGCCTCTAGCTTTGTCATTACCCCCTAATAAAAGGTTGATCGTTTCTTTGGTTGGCTGAAACCTAGCCTACGGAAGCCCTGGCGATCCGTGACTTCGATAGATAAGAGGAAATTGTCTGATGTGTCCTCAAGATTGAAATGATGACCAACGAATCTCAGGGGTATTATGGGGATAAGAAGCATAAGGTGGAATTAAATTATGGTAATCCGATGGATAAATCCAATAGTTTTAAGAAAATGCAGCACCACAATTTCCAAAGGTGCAGAAAGAAGCACCCTAGAAATTTCCTGAAAGGGATGAGAAAATGCTTTAAGTATGGAAGAGAGGGGCACCAATCCGTTAACTACAGACAAGAAAAACCAGCGGTAGTGACAGAGGAGAGGAATTATTCATTTGACTGTCAACATGTTGTTCATTGCTTCAACTACAAAGTGTCAGGGCACGTTGCAAACCAGTTCCCTAAGCTAATGGTTTTTGGAGGAAACCAACAACCTCCAAGGCAGCAAGGGAGAGATTTTTCCTTCACTACTTCCGAAGTGAACCCCGAAAACAAAGTGGTGACATGGACACTAGTTATTCATTCCATAATAGTGAATATTATTTTTTATTCTAGTTCTATGCATTCATTTATATCTTGAAAGTATAGTAGAACAATCCCAACACCACTACAAATCATGGAAGTAAAGATGTTAGTGAGAAATAAAAATGGGGAAATCATTGCATCCCATGAATATAACTCCTCCCCGGTCACACTCTATGGATTAAAAATTATAGAGAACCTCATCATACTCTCTCTGGTAGAATTTGATGCAATTCATGGCATGGATTGGCATTCCTTATACAGATCCAACATAAACTGACGTGAGAGAGAAATCACTCTCCATATGGAAAATTGACCCCCGATTCTGTACAAGTGAAAGGAGGAAGATGAATCTTTTTTAGCACGATCATCTCAAAATGGATATTAATGAACTATGAGAATTCATATCTAGCTCAAACGATTGAGTCTAATGATGCATCCATCCTTGAAGACATGCCTATTGTGAGGGAATTCGATGATGTGTTTCTCGAGGAATTTTCTGGTCTTCCTCTTAGATGAGATGTTGAATTATCAATTGACATTATACTTGGGGCGTGGATAATATCCAAGAATCTATATAGAATAGCTATTCAAGAGCTTGAGGAGATGAAGAAACATCTATAAGATAATTTTAATAAAGTGTTTATATGCCCAAGTGCTTCACCATGGGGTGAAGCAGTCCTCTTCATCAAGAAAAAGGATTGGTCAATGCACCTTTGTGTTGATTATAGTGAGATCAAAAAAACCATGATAAAGAAAAAGTATCATATTCCCGGAATTGATGACTTGTTTGATCAGTTATGTGGAGAAAAATACTTATTTACGGTGGATTTTCGGTTTGGATATTAACAAGTAAGGGTGAAGAAGGAGGATATCCTCAAGACTGCTTTTCATACACGGTACAGGTGCTATGAATTCATAGTAATGCCTTTCAGACTCACTAATGCTCCAACAATATTCATGGACTTAAGGAATAGAGTATTTAGAGATTATCTCAAAAAATATTTGGTAGTCTTTATATATGATATTCTAATATACTCCAAAACCAAGGAGGATCAAGAGGAGAAACTAAGAACTGTACTAGATACCTTGCGAAAGGAGAAGCTCTATGAAATATACAGAAAGTGTGAGTTCTATTTAAAGGAGGTATCTTCTTGGGCCATGTCATCACAAGAAATGGGATATCTGTGGATCCCTCCAATACAGCTAGAATTAAGGTATGGCCAAGGCCAACATTGGTGACAGATATCTATAGTTTCTTGGGGTTAGCTGGATATTATCACAGATTTGTTAGAAATTTCTCACGACTTTCAAACCCTCTTACCAATCTAACTCATAAGGGAGTAATTCTTTGTTAGAGTGATGAATGAAAAGAGATATTCAAGGAGTTGAAAAAGAGTATTATCACAGTGCCTGTGCTCACTCTACCCAAAAGTGGGGAACATTTTTTTGTATTTAGTGATGCTTCAAAGAAGGTCCTGGGTTGTTTTTTGATGAAAAATAAAAAATTCATTGCATATGCTTCAAGAAAATTGAATATTCAAGAGAAATACTATCCAACACATAATCTAGAGTTGGCTGTAGTGATCTTAGTTTTAAAAATTTGGTGTCATTAACTCTTTGGGGAGGAGTGTGAAATATACAAGGATCAAAAGAGACTCAAGTATATATTCAAATAGAAAGAGTTGAACATGTAACAATGAATACGGTTAGAGATAATAAAAAACTATGACTGATCAATCCATTACCCCCTGGGAAAGTGAACAAGGTGGAAGATGATCTAAGTATAAAGGACCAAACGATTCTATCATTGATGAGAATTTAAAAGCATCAAATCTTCTTAGATTTGATAAAGATAGACATGGGAATCATAATGAAGGGAACACCATCAATCCTTTCACAAATTATTGCTCAAATGACTCTTTTAGAAAGGTTAAAAAATGATCAAAAGGATGATGTGGGAATTCAGAAAGAAGTGAAAACTATCAGAAAAGGGAAATCCTCATAGTTCAATGTCAGTGAAGAAGGAATTATAAGATTTGGGTCAAGAATATGCGTTCCATCAAGTCTAGAGATGAAGAAGGAACTTTTAGATGATTCACATAGTTCAAATTTATCTATTCACTCAGGAAACACAAAGATGTATTGAGATCTCCAAGAGCATTATTGGAGGGATAACACGAAGAAGGAGATCACTGAGTATACATAAATGTGCCTGGTATGTCAGCATGTGAAGGCTGAGAGGCATAAGTTTAAAGGGATGATGCTACCATTAACCATACCAGTATGTAAATGGGAGAAGATCACTATATACTTTGTCACTGGAATTTCTAAAACATCCAAAGGAAACAATGCTATCTGGGTTTTTGTGGATCATATTACAAAGAATACACATTTCATTACAATTCGAGAGTATTTTCACTGGATCAACTGGCACGGATATACATCCGGGACATGGTAAGGACACATGGATTACCACTATCGATTGTATCCAATCGAGATCGAAGATTCACCTATATGTTTTAGAAGAGTCATAAATATGATCTAGATAATTTGCTGAACTTTAGTATAGATTACCATCCTCAAAATGATAGCCATTATGAGCGGACTATCCAAACACATGAGGACATGTTGAAAGTATGCTTAATAGACTTCAAAGGAGGATGGGATCAACATCATACGCTTATTGAGTTCTCATACAATAGCAGTTTCCACTCAATCATCCAATTGTATCCTTATAAATCCATTTATGGAAGGAGGTGCAGAACACCAGCATGTTGGGATGAAGTTAGGGAGAGAAAACTCCTAGGTCTGAGAATGGTCAAAGAAATGGTGGAGAAGGTTAAGACCATCCAACAACACATTAAAGCATCTTAGAGTCGACAAAAGAACTATGCTGATAATCTTCAACGAGACACAGAGTTTGATATCGGAGGCATGGTATTCCTCTATATATCAACATGGAAGAGAGTAATGGGATTTGTTAAGAAGGTAAAGCTTAGTCTAAGGTACATCATCCCTTTTGAGATCATTGATCGTATTAGAGAAGTGTCTTATCTAATAACACTCCCACCAAACCTATCTCAAGTACATGATGTATTATATGTATCACTCTTGGGAAAGTACATACCTAACCCATCACATGTACTCAATCTAGAGGTGGTACCATTGTATAATGACCTATTTTATGTAGAGAAGCCGGTGAAGATATTACATCATAGGGAAAAAGTTCTACGAAATAATACAATTCCCTTTGTCAAGGTGTTGTGGAAAAACAAAAAGTTTGAATAAGAAACAGAGGAATTAGAGGAAGTGATGAAGTAGAGTTACCTACATCTGTTTAGTGTGAAAAAGGAAATTCCAAGGGTGAAATTTATTGAGGGGGGAATATTGTAAGACCCAAACTTTAATTAATGAAAATTCCTCTTGATATAATTAAATGTCTTGGTTTGTAAAATGGTTATGTAAAACATATACACTTCCTTGGTTTTATGTTTTTAGATTTTAAAATACCATTAAGAATTTTTATCGTTGATAATATAGTTATTGAACAATGATCACTTTATTAGTATAAATATAGGGCTTTATCAAATCCAATTTACCCAGAAAAAGGAAGTGATAGCCTCATTCAGTAGTCTTTCCCCGTATGAAGCCCATTTTTTGGAGCTCGGAAAGGAGGTGGTGTCATTGGAATTCACTCTTAACCAATCCCAAGCTAATCTTTAAGACGTTAAGCTCAAGCAGAACTGCCTATGGGAGAAGTGGAAGTTGATAGAGATTACCACCTGAGCAATGTTATCCAAGCCACCTCAAGAGTCTATCACCATCGCACGCCTTACCCTTTGGTCATATGAAGGTGTAATAAGGGGTTATTTAACAAGACCTTATCATGATGATTATGTGCATTATTTTGGTATAGAATAAATAATATATATTCATTTTATTATTATTACTTTGTAATTAGCTTTTAAATCAAAAATAATATTTTTATTTAATATTCAATTAAGAAATATATTTTGATGAATTAATGTATTTTTTAATTAAATAATATTCTAAGAACATATTATTACTAAATTACTTTTTATTCAATATTATTGATCATATAATTTTTATTAATGCAACTGTAATTTTTATTATGGTTTGAAAGCTATTTTTGTCAAACCCCATGAATTTTTGATAAATATTGGTTTTTATTTTAAAAGTAAAAAATCACATATTTAGAAAATTATTTGAATAAAATGAATATAATTTTTGGAATCATGACGTTGAAATTATCCAATGGTAAATTTTTCATAATTTTCTGAGACAAACGATTTTTTGGTAAAAATTTAATACTGTCTAAATATATAATGTATTTTATGACATTATAATGACCCAATGTTGATTTAATAAAATACTATAAACATTATTTTTGGCCAATAAATTTTTTATAATTAAAATATTTTGATTTTAGGTTTGTTTTATTTAATTTACAAAGCTTTAGTGGACCCTCCATGAATTTTAAAACATTTTTTATTTTTAAATTGATTTCATTGAGAGTGTGACTCACCTCCACATAAGAAAGATTAATATTTTAATAATTTAAGTTATTGGAATTATAAAATAATGTTTTCCACTCACCTTTGGCGAAAACCATGGTAGAAAATCATGGGTTGTTTTGTGGGCTTGTTTAGTTTAATGTGTGGTGGCCAAAACCTAAATAATAAAGAACTCCTTCCCTTTTCCTATATTAACCCACAAAAACTCAGACTTCCTTTTCACTCAAAGACTTTAATGCTAGAAAAAACTCTTTAAAAATCTCTATATAATCATCCCAAGGTTCCCCAAGCTCCCATTATGCTTCTCTCAAGCCCCTCCCAAGCCTTTGTGATCACACTTCCAAGTAAGGATTTTTTCCTCTCTCATTTTTTGTCCAAGTTTCACAATGTTGATATAACCTTTTATTTTCAATTAAAAATGTTGGGGTATGATTTCTAACCTCCCCCATACTACCTTATATATTTTTTAATTATGATATACCCCTTTCTCTCTCAATAATTTCTTCCATGTACACGTGTTACTATGTCAAAATTCAGTATGGAATTTATCTCTTCTCATTTACATTAAAGAAATTATTTCGTAATATGAATCTAAATTCCATTTTTTGGAAACGTATCTATACAAACCCCTTTTGGTCCATTTAATTTAAATAATATGATACACTCCTTTTTCTCTCATCAACCATTTTTAATAATTCTTATGTCATACCATTATGCTACCGAAATTACACAGCGATTTTTGAATCCAAAATCATTGTGTTGTGAATACCATGCTCATCTCTTTATCAACATTATTCACCTTTATAAAGACTGTATTATTGATTATTGAGTTTCATTCATGAATTCCAAATTCCATTATTTTGGAATAAATGATTATCTTTAATGATTCCATTCTGTATGATCCATGTGGCACACTTATGTATGAAATAAAATGTTTAAGAGGGGTGCACACTGATAGCATTCCAATGTATTATGTAAAGATTAGTATCATGATACGTCAAGTGGAATGAGAGTTTAATCATTCCTCATATGCAATGAGCCTTGTATTATGCTAATACTGTCTTAAGTGTTGTTTCCACATTTCAATGTTATCAGGCTATATCATGTCTTTATAGTCATGTTTCTCTTATGCTCCTTTGATATGCCTATTGCCTAATATGTATGGTATTCTTCATGTTAGGTCTTGTTTACCCCCTTACTAGGATTTATAGGTCACCCTTTTCTTATGAATGTCCTCAGGTTATCCCATTCGATCCTAAGTATGAAGGAATTTAGTGGTCATGTAAAGTATTTTTTCAATAAAGATGTTGTGTTTTTATGTCCTAAGTTGTTATGTAATGTTCCTAATTTCTCAA
The DNA here is from genome assembly GCA_963277665.1 of Viscum album. NCBI lineage: Eukaryota > Viridiplantae > Streptophyta > Magnoliopsida > Santalales > Viscaceae > Viscum > Viscum album. The sequence continues at coordinate 1,889,634,581 of OY728159.1, read as the reverse complement.
GACACTAGACCTATAGGTCCTTAGAGTTTTTTTAATTGAAATTTTATGTAATAAGTCATGTTTAAGTGTGTAATAAAAATTAGGGTTTTCATAATCTATGTCCCATCATAGTATGTCATTCAACCATAGAACTATATTAACAAATATTGTTAAAGAATTTCGAGGTTCTCATCATATAGGGGAACATCCATAACCTTATCAATGAAACAGATACTCCCGAACATTATTCAATCATAGTCATACTGAATATTGACCGATATATAATAAAATTATTAATATTTAAATACATTAAATATCCATGCAATCAATGTAAAACTTGTTGGTTCTAGGAAACCAACTATTATAATCTCCCACATGGATTAGATCTAACTGCCTATGAATTTTAGTCCTCTATACCTCACATGGTGATCATGTTTCTGCTGATTCAAGGCTTTATTCAGGGGTTCCACTATGTTTTCTTCTGTGGAAATACTGCTCACTGCAAATTCACCTCTCTGATAAAAATCCCTTAAGAGATTATACTTCATAAGTATGTGCTTCTTCCACTGATGTGACCTTGGATCTTTTATGAGAGCAACCGCTGTAGTATTATCAGAGTACATTGTGATGTGATATTTACTACAAGGTATCACATCCAGATCCTAGATGAAGCTTCACATCCAAACTTATTATTTAGCTTCATCATAATCTTTGATATAATTAGACTCTAATATATAATCTGCAACCATAGTCTACTTTGAGCTCTTACAGCTCACTGAACCTCCATTCAATGTGAATATGTATCTGGATTGTGACTTCATGTCATGTTGATCAGTCTGTAAACTAGCATCTTCATATCTTCTGATGACTATTTGCTCATATCCTCCATAAAACAGGAACATATACTTATTACACCTCAGATACTTTATAATAGTTTTAACTGCCATCCAATGGCGGACACCTGAGTCATCTTGATATATGCCAACCACAATCATTGCATAGGAGACATCCAGTCTAGTACATAGCATGGAATACATGACTGACCCAATCAGTGATGTTTATGGAGTCCTTTCCATTATCTTTCTTTCCTCATATTTGTGAGGACACATTTTCTTGGAAAGATGAATTCTATGTGATGCTAGAAACAATCCCCTCCTTGATTGTTCCATACTGAATCTCTTCAGTATCTTATCATTTTATGTACCTTAACTTAGGCTCAGAAATCTCTTGGATCTATCATGATGGATCTTGATCCCAAGAATATATGCTTCCTCGACCACATCCTTCCTGGAGAAGCACTGATTCAACCATGCCCTAACAAACTGTAAGACTTGTATCTCTTTTCCAATAACTAATATGTCATCAACATATACTATTAAGAAAATGATTGCACTCCCACTAAGCTATTTATAGACACAATTATCACATTTGTTATTGATAAAAACTAATTTCGTTATGGATTCATCAAAATGAATTTTTTATGACCTAGATGATTTCTGTCGTCCATAAATGTATTTTTGAAACTTGCATACCTTATTGGAATCCTTTGGACTCATAAATCCTTCAGGTTATGTCATGTTGACATCTTCCTGAAGGTCCCATTAAGGAAGAATATTTTGAAATCTATTTTACAAATCTCATAGTCATGGTAAGCGGCAATGGCCAATAAAATTCTGATGGATTTCAGCATTACAACTGATGCAAAGGTTTCATCATAGTCAATGCTTTGATGCTGTTTAAACCCTTTTGCAACCAGTCATTCCTTATAGGTACTGACTTTTCCTTCCATGTCCAATTTCTTCTTTAATACCCATTTTCAACCAAAAGGATTTTCATCAACTATAGGATCTCCCAAAATCCAGACCTGATTTTGGTACATGGAATCTATTTCGGAATTCATGGATTCTTGCCACATGGAAACATCTGTTCTGATTACTGCTTTCTTATAGGTTAGAGGATCATTATTATCTACTAATAAAGAGTCACCTTCCTCATTAACAAGAAAAACATACTGTTCTGGTTCTCTATCCTCTCTTGTACTCCTACACAGTTCTTGTGTCTCTGGAACATTTATTTCTTCCATGAGGCTTTGTAGATTCTTCCCCTTTAAAAACTCTTGTGTACCTTTAGCATCAACTTCATCAAAGTCTATCTCTCTCCCACTATATCTTTTTGATATGTGATCCTTCTCAATTAATATCATGTGTCTTGGCAATATAACCTTTTTTATGAGGGGGTTTATATATAATATCCCCTTGTTTCTTTGGGGTATCCTATAATGGTACAATTTGTGCCTTGGGGTGAATGTTTGTTACCTGAAGAGGACTTAACAAACAAATCACGTCCCCACACTTGTAAATTAGATAACATGTCTTTCTTTCTACTCTAGGACTCATATGAAATACTATTTATCAATATAGTTGGAACATTGTTTTGTGTTCCACTATTTGTAATGTATATCCCCAAAAGGATAATGGAATACTCACATGACACATCATTGATCTCACTATGTCCATCAGGATGCGGTTCCTCCTTTAGCTCACTCCATTCCACTTGGTCATGTAAGGAAGAGTCAGTTGGAATAGGATCTGAAACTCCCAAATTTAATCAATGAAGTCTTGATTAAGATATTATCCACCTAATTTTGAGAAGAGTTTCTTAATCGTCTTACCATGATGGTTCTCAACATCGTTATTGTATTCTTTGAGCTTATCAAAAGAATCTGAATTATACCTCATTAATTAGATATATCCATTTCTACTAAGATCATTAGTAAAAGTTATGAAGTATGAGTATCACCCCTTTGCTTCAACTGGAAATTGTCCACACACATTGGTATGAACCAATTCACGAAGTTCTTTAGCCCTTTCACCTTTCCCACTAAATTGGGATTTGGTCATCTTGCCTTGTAAACATGCATGACATAGGCCAAGTGGTTTTGGTTTGAAATAATCTAAAAAACTATCTTGATATAACTTTTCCAAGTGTTTCTCATTTAAATGACCTTGCTAGTGATGCCAAAGTTGGGTGTGGTATGAGTCATGTGATGTATTTTTGTTATCGATTATAGTTATTTGGTTTGTCTAATCTAACATGTAAAGACCATTGTAAAAATGTTCCCTACCAAAACATATTCTATATTTCTAAAAGAAGAAAAATTCAATTCCAAACTTGAAAAAAAATCCATCTATATCTAATATGGATACCAAAATAATGTTTTTAGTAATATACGACACATAATAACAACCCATTAACACCAAGATCGTCCTAGTTGGAAATGTGAGTTTGTAGTCCCCGACAGCTACATCAGCAAGTATGGATTTATTGGATACTCATAGATCTACGTCCCCTCAGTCAATCTTAATGAATCTACATGGTTCTTATATTTGGATACATATATGAGAAACAAATATATATCTAATAACCCAATTGTATAAACAGATAGATTGTATTCGATAACAAATGCACCTAAAGATTCCCCTTGCTTCTTAGGCTGGGTGCTTTTCTTCTTCCAGTGGACTTTCTTGCCACATGAGAAACAAACAGTCTCTTATTCCCTTTACTCCCCTTTGATATTCCTTTTCTTGGAAGGCTGTGAATATGCTTTGGGCTTAAATATCTTCTCCTACCCTTTCCTCTTATTCCCCATAAGGATAGAAGGATTTTAGCAGTTTATATCTTTGTCCACATAGAGAATGAGGATAATAAGATTAGATAGAGACTTATCAATTTTGTTAATTGTAAAATTAACAAAAAAGATGGAGAATATAAGAGGGAGTGATGTGAGAATGTGATCCGTTCCAGTTCTTTAGGGAGTTTAAACCCTAGAACCTTCAGGCACTCAATGTAACCAATGATCTTGACTACATGAGGTCCAACTGGGGAACCCTCTCCAAGTTTACTATGAAAGAGTGCCTTGTAGATGTCAAATATTTCATGTCTTTCTCTATTATAGTAAAGACCATGGAGGTGCTCGAGCATGGTATAAGCATCCTTGTTTTTTTGAGACTTCATGAATTCACTATACATTGATGATAGCATCAAAAATTGAACATCTACCGCATCGTTCATATGTTTCTCATAGAACAGAAAATCCTCATCACATTCCTCTTTGGATGGAGGATCAGGTAATGTTGACTCCAATATAAAATACTTTCATTCATGGATTTGGATAACTCAGAGGCGTCTAAACCATTCATGGAAGTTATTGCCTTTGAGGATGTTGTCTTTATCCAGAATTGATCACAGGGATAGTGTGGTTGACGAGCGTGTCATTTTTATTCTACAATTAAAAAGCTCAGATAATTAATATTTTCATGATTACCTTTTTTATGAGAAATAATAAATTAAGTCACCCACTATTTTATCAAATCCCAATGGCCCTTACCACTGAACATTGAATGTCCATTTTCCATGAAATTCTAGTGTAAAGGATCCATATTCCCCTTCTCATAACCCCAATAAGGGTTGGTCGAGCTATTTGAAGGTATTTACGTAGGCATATCTTTTCTAACTATGGGCTTGTAGCTCCTTGATCGGATGAGTGGACTCCCCAATCTTGAAATCCTAACTTTGGATTTTCTTAACTATTCCCTCCAATATTACACCAATTCTAGCAAGTGTAACTCCTCTTGATATAATATGGTTATGTCAACCCAAAACCTTTCAGAATGGATTCCTGTATAAATGTAAGTGTCCCAACAAGGGTTGTTCAAACACATAGTTTTATTGATTTTATCCCTTAATCAAGTAACAAATGGATTCGTCTGACTTAATATTTTATTTGAGGGATTTTTATATCTTATGAGTGAATTTATTATTATCATTATCACATGCTTGTTAATATTAAGTGGAACTTACATAAGTGATTAACCATATCTTGATAATATTAGTGCATAAGCCTGGTTTATTTTAGTTCCATATTGCATGCTTGTTTAATTCATTAATAATGTGATATTCACTATACATCTGTAATGATAAACCATCTATCTACAAAAATATAACAAAAAAAGTGCATGATCATGGGCTTTTCTAATGGTTAGTTTATCTAGCGGTTGATAAACTAACCCTGAACTATGGGAGAATCACCTTGAACCTTTTGGGTCGGTGTTTACATCTTTCCACTTATCTACCTCTGTATCTCTTGGGATTGATTTCATCTCGTCTCCAATTTGAACTACCTCCACTAGCTTGGGAGTTCCATACATTACATATGCCTTTTTTTACTCACATGTAGGTGAGGGGTAAAAAAAAGTTTTACATAAAAGAAACTGTGGGCACACATACCTTACATATTAATGAGGAGAAGGCTCACATGCCAAAAAAATTTACTTAAATAAATAAATTAAAAGAAACCATCCACATTCAAAGGCATTGGTCTAGCTCATGATCATCCATACATGTAATTATATTTATGAATAAATAAAACTAGAATTCAATTATTTAATTTTTCTTATTTAAGATAAATCACGCTCGAATAAATTAATTATCATCATTAATTAATGAATCATTATATCTTAAACTCTTTTCTGAATTTATTTGAGATTCGCATCCCTCAAAATTTTAAATAAATAAAATAATTTAAAATTATCATTGTACATAACTTGTACCTTGGAGGAAACCTGGTGAATTACTATTCATAACTACCCAATGAGTAGAAATAAAAATTATGAAGATGTTAAATAAAATATATATATATATATATAACACATATCATGTTTTGTGCCTCAAATTTATGCCCACACGATGGTACACATCTAAAGGGTTTGTATAATATAATAATAAATTTTAAAAAATATGTGTAATCTGGATGAGTACACGGAGTGTAGTATTGTTCAAATCCCATACGAAGTACACACCCAGGGAAACAGAATGTGAGTGTACTTTATAGATCTTCATAGTACACAGAGTGTCCAGTGGGCCACACGCCATGTAGTTCCTTGTTATACAGTCTTTTACCGGGAAAGCCATGTATGGGGTACATGGTCCAACCCAAACTCAAAGGGACTACACACTATGCCCAGTAGGCCAAAAAACATGTAATCTGGAAATCAAATGCCACCTATTCCTATTCAACTCAAGGAGTCATTGAAACTTAGAAAAACTCCAATGACCCAACTTGGTTTGGCAGACCATACCTGGTGCATTGAATCTTGACTACATGGCATGGAATGTCGAATACATGTCATGTGTTGTGGTATTGTACAACTAGGAACCTTTGGAACCTCCATATGAGATCATCTATTTTATTTTAATCAAAATTAAAATAAAATATCATTTCTATAAGATGAACGAGAAATCAAAGAGAAGGAATACATCTTGAGATTCAGATTTTCAGAAAGATTAACTTGAATCGAAACAATAAAATTTTTAAAAGCATAAATAATCTAAGAAATATATAAATAATTATAAAATGTGATGTAACCTGTCTAATACCACATGTTGGTTCTGGGTGCAGTGGAATCATGATTTGGATGATACCCAAATTTAATTTTTACTATGATCAATGATTATTCTAGGATTAATACGATGATAAACACCAATCTCCACAGAATAGAATAAAGGAATTAGATAAAGAAATAAGAGTCGCAAAACCTTCAGATAGGATCTTTCACATTATTTTTATAATTAATTTAATTAATTTATTTATGATAAGAATACCTGGATCTTCGGTATTTTCTCTGGGTGCAAGCGCGGAAAGAGAGTGTCTTGTGCGGGTCATTCTTGATCACTTGTTTTTTGGCCTTGAAGAACGTGTCTTATTATTGAGAGGGGCGGGAAGAGGATTCAAAAGAGAATTTTTTTAGCTCAACAATTCTAAATTCACTAGCATTGTAGTTCGGTACATGGCACAATAGACAGATGTGTATATTTATTGACATGGGGTTTCAGTTACAATATTTAATTATGTAACAGTAATTAAATAAATTTGTAACCATATAGAAAACCCATGCAATTAATATTAATACCATTTCATTATTTAGGGTGTGCCAAATTTCCCAAAACAGAATTATAAATAAAATTCCACATCATTAAATAATAGCAATGTCATTTTAATTTTGGCCAACTAGATAAATAATTATTTATCATCTTGAAAATAATTATTTTACTATCGGATGGGCCTTGGTCAGCTCGAAATATACTTCTATTTATTGAATAATCGAATAAATAAACAAATAAATTATTCTTTTAAATAAAAATTTTATTTAAAATCTAGTAAATAAATATTTATCAAATGTTCAACAAAATAAAAAAATATATTTTCCACACAATCTAGTGAATACAAATTTATTTAATTTAAAAAATAATTTTAAATCGAATAAAATTATTCCTCTATCCTGAGAATAATATTTATTAATTAAATTCAAATATAATTTAACTAAGACAACTAGAAACACTTAGTGTTTGACCCTCTAGGATTTTTTCTCATTGGCATTAGACTGGCTTTCCTAAAGTCCAAGAGTACTATCAAGCAACGGGTCAAGGAACCCAAGTGAAAGAACTTAAAGTTACAAAAACTGAATCCACATACGAACACTCACTACATAATATAATCAATATGTCTCAATATCTCATAAAGTAGGTTTCATGAATGTGTCATCAAACTTTGTGCATGATACGTCGTTCTTTGAATAACTAAAATAAACTCGTCGTTACACCTTGGCCATGGAATGTTTTGCGACGGTTCTATTTTAATCAAAGGGATGCGATATAAACATATATAAATGTAAGGGAAAAATCCTTCCTTGACTTATCCATTAATAATATTCCACTCGTGATGCATCCAATATACCACACTTCCCGCCAACTATCTGCATGACAATTTTCGTCAGTAAATACTGGTGTGCGAGTCATGACACGTATTAATGATAATATTGAAGTATAAGGATCATTACACATTCTCGAAGATATAAATATATGATAACACCAAAACATGCGAAATTTCTATTGGCAGGTATGTTCTCATAATCTCCTATCTTGGAGATTACCATGTGCGAACTTCATGAGAAGAAGTCTCGTCTTTTTATGAGTACTCGTACCTGACGGTCTGCATACTATGTGTCCCATCATAGTATGTCATCCAATTCTAGAACTATATTTTTGAATATTATTATTTCATTTCAAGGTTCTCATCATAGTAGAGAACTTATATAACCTTATCAATGCAACAAATACTCTAGGACATTATTACATCATAGTCATGTAGAACAACGAACAATATATAACAATATTATTAATATTTAAATAATTTAAATATATATTTAATCAAATTAAATCTAGTTGGTTTAGGACACCAAATCTTACACCAACTACCATCGGGACCAGGAATTGTGTTGTTCTGCATGGGGAAATGCTATCCGATAAACCATATGAGGTACAGAGCTAGGAGCCTTCGAGATGCAGATGCTGGGGAGGGGTTGTTTCAAGTGTGTATGGTCTTGGTCCTTTTAGGTCGTGTATTGAGTAGTGTTTGGTCCTTGTTACTTGAGTCTATGGGCCATTTAAGGGTTCCCCTTCAACCCTTAAATTGGGGATTATCCAAAATAAATAAAAAACAAGGCCTTTAGGCCATTCAGGGAGGTAAATATTACCTCACCGGGTTTTAAAATTTATTATTAATGTGCTGGATGTATGATATGGTCGAGAAACACATCTACTATATAATAAAACCCATTTTTTAAAAATTTTATTCATTGAATTATAATTTTCCATATTTTTACCATTTTAGGTTTTTATATTAGTAACTAATTTTATAACCTAGGTAATTTATACATTAAGATTAAATTACAGTTATAAATATTAAAAAATTTGGAACAACTGATATTATATGTAATGTATAAAATAAAAATTATATGTGTGTTAAAAATTAATTTTTACACAAGAACATGTAACGCACAAAAAACAATGGTTTAAGCTTAACTGTACTAACATATTTTTTACTATATAGAGGTCAATATATTCATTATGAAACAAAAATTGCACCATAATGGATTATAGTTTATAATTACTATTTTTTGAAAATCACATGGAATAAAATATGATTTTTATTAATTTTAAATCATTTTATATAAAATAATTTATCATAAAATAACATTAATATCAATTTTTGACATTATTCATTTATATTTTATTAAAAAATATGAATAAAATGATGGAATTTGAATATATTTTGTTAAATCTAGTGTAACATGATATATTAATCTAAAAAATAATGAACCATAAAAATTTATTCAATTTAAATCCATTTCAACATTTTTAGTGTCAGTTATTTTAATTAATTTTTAATTGACTAATTATTGTGTTGGTGTTTCTTAAGAATTTATTGTAAATATTTCATCTCTAAAAATAAAAAAAATTATCATGATAAAATAACTCATTTATCATTCAATATAATAATTACAACTGATACTATGCTAGTTTTTGCCTCATACCAAATCTTTATAGATATTAAAAGTGAGAAAATAATATTTTTTTATCTTTTTCTATTCACAACTTATTATATGGGTCATATTAAAATAGAATTGGAAATAAATTTATATCTTTCAAGTAATTTTATGTAAAAGGTCGAAATAAACTCCTTAAATAAAATTTAGATAATATTTTCGGTCATTTTCACTCTTATCATTCTAGTTTAACCCCATAATAAATAAATTTTTACATTAACTGTGATTATTAATTTTTACTGCATTCATTATTTATTTTGGTCAAAAACAAAGTTTACCTTATTTAAAAATATAAATTATTATTATTGAAAAAATTCAATCCATTTTTAAAAATTAAATTCACAAAAGTGGAAAAAATTAATTTAAAATTAATTCTTGTAGAGGTCAGGAGAAAAAAGGTTTTTAAGTGAAAAAAAACAAAAGTTTACAAAGATTTTATATCCAATTTACACATGAAATTGATTTCAATGACATAAATAGGATTAATATATGCACTAATAAACTAATTTTACAATAAAATCAATTTAAAATAAAATTTAACTTTATAAATGAGTTGAACAAAAAGGAATTTTTCAATTAAAATTCAGTATTTTTCACTATTCATCAAAAATGATCTTTTCAGAAAAGTCCCAAAAATTCACCCTAAGATAATTTTGTTATTCATATTTCATTTTTTTTTATTTTAACAATTTATGTTTTTAAAATATTTTAATTTAGTTTTAAAATAAGTGTTCCATAAAAAGGTTACAAAACTGATTTTAAAAAAATACAAATTTGAAGAATAAACATGAATTTTTTCTTATAAATTGTATAGAAAATAAATAAGATGAATTTTAAACATTATATTGAATGTATAATATATAAATTTCGTTAAAAAAATTAACCAAAAATTGTTTGGTTGATTTATTGATATGAAACTCACTATTGTGCATAAAAATAGTTTTTCTCATAAGGATTTCATTTTATTATCAAAAGGGTTTTATATTATATTCTAATTAATTTTTTAGAAATGTATTTTTTTTATTAACATGATTAAACCTTATTTTTATAATTTATTTAATATTATTAATACATACCAATCCAAAGGATAAATGATAATTATCATATTAAATAAAAATATGTTAATAGAATGACATGTTTTATTTAAACTCGGTGTTATGTGTAACTCAAGATAAACTATGTATTGTGTCTAAAAAAATAAAAACATAGTATTTCATGTACCACAATATAAACTCAATTTTTCATGCAAGGAAAGATTAACTTGGTGGATCTTGAAACATAATCCATCAAATAATTTTACTTTTTTTGAAAAAAATTAATTCCCAAAAATAGGGGTGTTACATTCTACGCCCCTTAAAATGAATTTCTCCCTAGAAATACATTTGGGTCAATAATGTTTTAATAACCAAGAGTTCCTTTTATAAAAACCCACATCATAAAAATTAATAATAAAAATTAATTTTAAAATGGAATTTTACAAACATAATGGTTACCCAAATTAACTCATAACTTGGTTTAGATATAAGAGAACATAGGTGGGAAGTGGAGATTTGAAAATGAATGAAAAATTTAAATAATTATAGTGAGTGATGAAAATTTATGATCATAATAAAGTGGGTGATCTATAGAAATTTAAAAATCACAAAAACATAAATATGTGTTGATTTATGTGGCCATTTTATTCATTGGAAATTAAGGTAATTGGATAATGTTTTTCTACAAAGATTCATTTCCTAATGATAAATAATCTTCACAAGAAGATATACATACTTGATTTCATTCCATTTCATAACCACGATGTCATCTATTGGTTATTCCTTGATCAATTCCCACTTAATCTATTTTTCTAAGAAATAATTTTGAATTTTTTATTTCTAAAGAACTAACGGATTATATGATCCATAAATATAATTATAATATATCCTATATATTTTTAGTTGTCATAAAAAAAATGGGTAGAACAAGTTATTTTATATGGATAAATCTTCATATGGTGAAGTAATATGTTAATCTATAAAACCGCAATGAAAATTAAACATAAAATATTCCATAAATGATTAACTTTGTAACCCTTCCAGCATTTAAAATTTATAAAGAATGTTACTAAATTTCTCAACATTAACCTAACATTAATCTCCTATAGTTCATACAACATTTCTTGATTTTTATATTCCAAACCTATGAATACCTTCATCATGTTTTCTATTAAAACATAGTAATAACATGAATTACCATAAAACCATGTAGAAATAATATATTCTTCCTCAATTATCACATGAAACATATATTATTAGATATAATCCTTAAATATAACAATGTATTAAAATTCATTAATGATAGAACAAAACACTTTTTCAACATATCCTTTATTAGTTCTAAGCCACCAATACTATCCAATTTAATTTATCCATATCAATCATATCTTTGTCCAAACTAAAAATAATTTTCACATCCCCAATAACATTATAAGTATTATATTTCCCTTAATCGTGTATTTTTCATGAAATATAACATTTATATTAAATCAATTTTATTGGTCATCAAACTCATTAAACATATTCTATCAAATCATTAATGAAAATCATAGACTAAAAAATATCTATATACTTCATAATTCTGATAACACAATCTTTTAATTCAAATACATAAATATATCATTCATCCCACTCCCTTCTCAAACAATTAACTAAACTTTGTCGTCAAATTCATTAACACTTCTTTCTTTTCACTTTCCATTTGTATTCTCTACAACAACCAAAATATAACCATTACTCATACCACCTTTCTGATTCTCTTCATAAACTTCTCTCCAAGGGAATTTATTTTCATAATGCCTATAATTTCCACTTTTAAAGTATTATAAGTTTGATAAATCCTTAGGGATACCATTATTCCCATCCACTGTGTTAACCAAAGTTTTCATTTTTTCTTTTGTAGTTACTTACTTTATGTCCTTGTTTTCTACAGTCAAAACAATTTATCCTTCCTCTAGGACATTCTATTTTGGTGCTTTTATCCATATTCTTAACAAATAAAAAACTTAATCTTCTTCCCACTACGGTTACCTTCACCCGAACCCTTAGTGTACTCCGTACATATATTATTTGGTAAATATGAGAGTTGGTTAAGGCATATGTTATTACTCATCTTCTATAAAAACTGATTAGGAATAATTATAATATCCTTCACTCCAGTCATCATCCCATTTGACTGCCCATCAAAAAAAAGAATTCACACTCTATATTAACATGGTTTCATCATGTTCTAGGCATAAACCGAATCAAAAATCATAGTGTGAACAACACAAATCATAGCAGGGAACCACATAATAATGAAAAATAACTTATAGGAAGTACAAATCATGAAACCTTTATCTTTAATCTTCGACACATTATGTTTATCCTAGGTTATAAAAATTCACATTCTATTTAAATCCTTTATAATGGTTCATAAGAAGTTTGTAAATTTCCAAAGCATATACCCCAGGTGTTTCAAACTAGATGTCCATCAAGGCCAATTTTCATACACCAATTCTTGATCAATCTAGGATCAATATGGTGTTTTCAGGGTTGTTACCCCTTGGTACATCTATTCTAGAGACACATTCACTTTTAATATCCATAATGGGATGTAATTTAATGGAAATTACTCAATCTATCCTTTACCAAAATTCAAGGAAATTTTAATTTAATTTCAATCATCATTAGACTTCTCATTTTATACATCCCAATAAATATCATTAGAAATATATCTATGTATATCACGAAGGTTTTTAATCATTGTATCCCAAGACTAACAAAACCTTCCCTTTTATGTCAACAATAGAGACCAAGGATTATCATACATGGATATTACATCTATTTATAGGAATATTTATTACATTACACAAATACACGCCTAAAAAATGTGACAGTTTAGTTCCATTGAAAACATGGAACAAAATATTATAATATGGTTAAACATATTCAATGTTTCCTATAAATATCTTCTTATTTAGTACTCTTTATAGAAATATGCTACATAAAACCATTATTCCTATCCTGGGGAACATAAACATAAGAAAATGTGAGTTCAAATTATTAGTAAGGGTAAACATAATATATATAAATTTATGATCATATGAAAACATTATATAAGAATTTGGTTATTTCATCAAAAACATAAATTACGAATTTTATAACTGGCCTTTCATAGATCAGAAACATGAGTCATGGAATAAAGATTTATCATTTTTGAAAGCATGGCCCATTAAGGGTGATAAATCATCATAAATGAACCATGAAATATAATCTCATATCATATATGTGTGGAAACAATATTAATATATAAAAAACCATTTCATGCATCAAGGTTAACTACTAAGGCCAACAACATAGTATATTAGGATGCACCCATTTCCTATAGTGGATCAGGACACACCTATTTCCCGTAGTGGATCATGACACTCCTATTTTCTATATTAGACCAGGAAACACATTTTTTCGATTGTGGATCAGGAAAAACCTGTTTCCCAAAGTGGATCAATCCCATCGACTTGTGTCCCATTTTTATCTCATTATATATAAATATTTATCTAATTCATTAGAGGGCGAAATAGGTCGAACATATCATACATTTGGTTTCCATATAATCATAAAAGTTCATCATATAATAACCCATTAAATTAAAAGTTAATCATTAAAATTCCATCAAATCATAACCTATGGAAAAGATACATGTTTAATAATCATTTCTTCGAAGAATAACACATGAAAAGAAGCAGGTTTCATAAGTGTTTTATCATGGTATAACTAGATAAATGGGTTTTATAAAAAAAATTTATAAAAACATAAACCATTAGAAGAAATAATATTAATGGAATCCTTGTATCATATCTCTATTAAGATATACACAACCCCAAAATATTTTATCTTTGATTTAAAATAATTTCGAGGATCATTTAAAAAATTTATCAAGGAAAATATCCCTTCATCATGAAATACTATTTTGAAGACATAAAAAATTTTGATAATCTTTTTATTTGAAAATTATATTTAAAAATTATAAATAATTCTTTGAATCAATTATTGTTCATGATGTTGGAAGATTCCACTCATGTTGTATGTGTTAAAATGATGGTTCTTTTCACAGTTGCGATAAAATTGAAATGAGCATTGTTTTTAAAATTGACTTGAACATTCCTTTCAATAATAATTGTAAAAAAAGTCATCAGTGGGTAGAAATTTATTTTAAAAATCATAAGTTAGTAATAATTATATATTGAATGTACTTTTAGAAAACATCCTTTTGAAATAAAATAGATTTCTGGCCGACAAGGGAAATAAAGTTCGATTTTATTAAATACATTTTCTTGATTATTTATTACCAAAGTGAGTAAAATTGTTAATATTACATGAATATAAAACTAATAATAACAGTATAAGAAGAATCATGTGAATTATTGAGATGTAGATCATTATATTTTAACAGTGTATACTTAATCATAAAAAATCATGATAAATAAATATATTTTAATATAAAATATTTTCAAATTTGATAATAATGACTCATAATCCCCATGAAAGAATAAAATAAAATAAAACTTAAAATATCATGATTATGAATAAATTCATGATATTACATGTCTTATGGGATTTATTTACACCTCATGATGCAATACAGTTTCATAACATAACATACATCTCAAAGAAAAAAAAATTGAGATAACAATACCTTATTGATTTTTTAAATTTTAAATCATAAAAATCATTAAAAAGAGATCCTAAAATGGAATTGTAAATTAAAATATTTTTCATTATAATAAACATAATATATATTCATGGATGGTAGAAATTCTACATAAAAGAAACATGTTGTGAATGTGGCATGTGTCTCAGAGAAAAATAAAAGTGATATGGAAATTCCTTACCTTAAATATTGACTTTTTTCATTCACATTAAAACCTAATTTATAGTAAATATAAGATTATTATAAATCTATTATAGAGTCATAATTATATATATCATACCATGTAATATTTCCTTATAACCTTTTATTACCCATTTATTGACAATTCTATGTTAAAGTTACGTTTCAGGTAATAATCCCATTATTTTTCCTATATGTTTTGACTTTTTATTTTTGGTACTCTTACATAAATCATGGATTCATAATCTCTAGAATGTAAAAAATGATAGTAATGTCATATATATTTAGTATATTTTTATTCATATTAATCCATAATATTTAGTGTTAGGAAATGAAATACACAATTCATGGAGAGAGTAGGTCGTACGTACGTATGAACACTGTTTCAATTCTCATATTGAATTTGAAGAAGTAAAAGTAAAGGATATATATATATTAACATTAAATTTGGATTATTTTTCACCCACACACATATATATATCACATATTTTTTTAAACTCACAATTAATACATTCCTTATAAAGCAAGAACAAATCTCATCGCTTCGCGTGGCGGTAGTCTGTCAAACACATGAAAGACATTATCGTATTCCCCAAAATGGAAATTATGAAGGTATGTGTGATATAATGGTTAAAAAATAATAATAACATCCTTTATATAATATATATAATAAAGAAACTATATATCCATTATTATTTCCAACATTGAAAGGATGTAATGAAAAAATAATGACATCAGTTTGAAGGATGGTAGCTTGTCGTACACATGCATGATGGTTTCTTAACCCATTTGATGGAAGTGTTTGTGGTAGTATATTATAACCTTGATATAAAAACATATAAATATATTTAATATAATATATATATTATACATTCTTTTTATAATAATAATCGAAGGGGTTGTAGGAAGAAATTAAATGAAAACACTCGTTGATGAATGTTATGTCTTCTTTTGGTATTCTCATTAGGTTTGCACTAAATCATTTATTTGATGGATTTATATAATAATAAGTCTTCTAGGATGAGGTGATGGAATTTTAGAAGTTATTTGGATAGATATTGGTCAATCCAAATGGCTTGAGAGGTGTTAATAAGTTGTGAGACTAAGTACCCTTTTATATTTTCCGAGGAAGGAAATTCATGTAAATAATCAAAATTATTCACTATTGGGAAGTAAATATTATCTCAAGTGGTTAAAAAATTAATTATTAATTTGTTTTAAGGATTATATGGTCTATCTAAACACCCAAAACACACTAAAACCCATTTTTTAAACATTTTATTACTTAAATTCTCATTTTCCCTATTTTTACTAATTTGGATTTACTTTTAGTTAGTATTTTCTAACATAGGTAATTTATCATTTAAAAATAAAATTAAAGTGATAATTAATATAAAATTTTTACCCATTGATATGGTATATAATTTATGAAATAAAAATACTATGTTTGGTAAAAATTAATTTTAACATAAGCGTTTGTAACACGCAAAAATGACGCTTTAGCCTTAACTGCGCTAACAGTGTTTTTACTATCTATGGTTCAATATATTCATTATAATTACTAAAATAGTAAATTAATGGACCATAGTTGAAATTTATTATTATTTAAAGATAAAATTGAAGAGAATTTTATTTTTATCAATTTAAAATCATTTAATAGAATATAATCTATCGTAAAATAACATTAATGTCAATTTTGACATTATTCATTTAAATTAAATTTAAAATATATAAATGTAATGATGGAATTTAATTATATTATGTTAAAAAGAGTTTAAAATGATATATTCAATTATAAAACTAATGTATCATAATAGTTCAATCAATTTACTTTCCTTTTAATATTTTTAGTATCATCTGTTTAATTTAATTGTTAACTAAATAATTACCGCATTGACACTTCATAGGCTTTTATTGTAATTATTTCATTTCTAAAAAAATAAAATAAAATTATTATGATAAAAAAATAATTTATATTTCAGAATAATATTTATAAACAAACCTAGGTTATTTTTCCCCATCCAAAATATTTATATATATTTAATGTAGAAAAAGTATATTTTTTCCTTTTCTTTTCCTAAATTATTAAATGGGTTATATTCGAAAGAACATCGAAATAAATTTACATATTTATTTTAATTTTATATTCAACGTATATATAAACTCATTTAATTAAATTTAGATTATATTTTAAGTCATATTCACTCTTATCATTCTAATTTAACCCCCCGATAAATCAATTTTTACCTTAATTACGATGATTAATTTTTACATCATTCACTTTTCATTTTGGTAATAAATTAATTTTAACTTATTATAAATTATCAATTATAATGATTCTGAATATGGTTAAATTTTATCAAATTAAATTCACAGAAGTAAAAAACTTAATTTTAAATTAATATCATGGACGCGATGAGAAAGTGTGTTATTAAATCGAAAAAGATCAAATGTATACAAAGCTTTTATGTCCCATTTTAATATGAAATTGATTCCAATGACCTAAATTGCATTAATGGATTTATAATTTAACTAATTTTTCTTTAAAACTAATTTTAAATATAATTTAACTTTATAAAAAAACTAAACGGAAATGTTGTATTCAAATAAAATTCAATATTTTTCACTATTCTGAAAAAGTTATCTTTTTATAAAAAATCCCCAAAATTCACCATAAGATAATTTTGGGGTTCCGATTTTTAATTTTTTTTTATTTTAAAAAATTATTTTTTAAATGTGTAAAAAGTTATTTTTAAAATAAATGTTCCTTAATAAGGTCAAAAAACAAATTTTTAGATAAATACAAGTTTTAAGCCTAAAATTGGATTTGTTCTTATATATTGTCTAGAAAATAAATAATATGAATGTCAAATAGTTTTTTTGATATATAATATATACATTTCATTAAAATCATTAACCATAATAATTTTTTTTAGTTTATTGATATAAAACACACATGTGCACATAAAAATAGTTTTCTAAAGAAATATTTTCTCTTATTTTAGAAAAGGATTTATTTTAATTTATAATTAGTTGGTTAGAGAATAATTAATTATATGTACATGTGTAAACCATATTTATATAATTTATCTAATATAATTAATACATCACATTCTAATAGCTAGGTGATAAATCTTATATTAAATAATAATATTTTAATAGTATGATGGCTTTCATTGGAAATCGTTGTTTCATGTAATGAAAGATAAAATCGGTATTGTATAAAAAATAATAAAAACGAAGTGTTTCGTGTACTTTAACATAAACGCAGTGTATCATGTTGATCAAGATTAACTTATTGGAGCATCAAACTCAAGCTATCAAATAATTTTAATTTATTGAAAAAAAATTAATCAATAAAAACTCATGGTGTTGTGTAGTCCTCAAGAAGAAAATCCAAAAATTTATAGAGAATATTTAAATATAATATAATTAGCAAAATATTCATTTTTGTAGTAGTAGGAATTTTTTTTTCAATAGATAAAACATGTATGCCTCTAAAGTTCAGTTATGAAAACACTAAAAAATGTCGTAGAAGATATATCATAGATTCATATAGTATCAATTATTTTTATTCCAAAGTTAAAATTCCAAATAAGTTCCTTTGATGAACACATAATAGTAGATAGAAATTACCTACTAATATCATGAAATTATCATCACATATTTTATAAAGAAATATATTTGTACTAGAAAAGGTATTTACTATTGAATGATATATGTGAATGTATCTCGATCAGTTGAATAAAATAAGTAATCCTCCCAAATTAATTCATATAAAACTAATCCAAAAAATATATAGATAAATCATGATTTTAAAATGATCAATTTACATTTAAAATTTAAATTTTAAAGCTATGAAAAATAATTATCCCCTTAGAAATAAAACCAAATTAGTCCACTGATGTAGATCTTTTAAAATGGTTTTTATACTATTATGTTGATAGATTTACTATAGTAAAATCCTAGAATAAATCATTTGGTAATTTAAATTTGAAACCTAAAAGATAATTGGATCTATATGGGGATCATTTTTCACGAGGTCGATGCCAAAATTATTGTATCTATCATATGGTTAATTAAAAACATAGAGTTATAGAATGTGAAGTCAAATAACAATGTTCAGTTCATAACATGTGGTATATTACCACTGTGAGGTTTACTTATATAAGGTATATAATAATCATTAGGTACCTGGAAATGTGGTTCCTTACAAAAGGGACGTTCCAAAACATAATATTCTTAAAAAAATCATGTTTCCAAATGTGGGGTTAGATACCATTGTTAAGTTCAATGAAACTTTCTGAGCAGTGATTCCAAACTCCTTTCTAACAAATAAAATACATAGAAAAATATTCTCACACCAATTATAAATATTAAAACTAAACAAATGGCTTCTTGAATTCAAGAAAAATTAATTTATCTATTTAAAATTATAAACCTGAAATCAACTCAAAGTATGTTTTTTAGTAAAATATGTGAGGGTTTTTATGATGGTCAAAATCATTGAAAAACTATTAGATAAACATTTTTATTACTAGGAGAGATTTCATGGAACTATTTTTATTTAATTAGGTAATATAATGATATATTTAAATGAATTATTATACCCTTAATGGATAAAAGGTTAATTTTTAAGAAAATGATTTTCAGGGATTCTATTTTTTCTAATAAACCCTCATGATTATTATTTTTCCTTTATATTTTTATAATGTTTTTATGGAGAACTTTGGGAAGTAAATATATTTTCATTTGTAATAATATTACTATTTGAGATCTCTATTTACTACGATAATTGAAAACTCTTATATGATCTCATGGTTTTTAAATGGACTAACAAGATTATTTTAATTTATATATATTTTCATTAATTATCTTTTTTTGATCATCCCACATTGTCAAACGATTTTTTATAAGAATAAAGGATGATTAGAAACATTAATATGTTAGATATTTAGATGTGGGATTTACCTTGAAGAAAAAAAGTGTGTCTTTATAAAGAGATTATTTTATGGGTAAAATTGGTACTATGTGGAAATGTACACTATTTTATGTAATATTTTTTGGATCCTCCAAAACTATAAATCTAAAAGGTAAATAGTTATATAAGTGATCCAATATTTTTATTTGATGTTGTATATTTTTATAGCTAAAATAGAGTCATGTTTATCGGTTTCCAATCCAGAAATGTAATGATTGTGTTTTTAGAATTGGAACCAGGAGACCATCTTGGGGGATGTTATAGTTGGTATCATACTAAAGGTTTTGATAACATTATAAAATGTTATGTCATTAAAATATTTCGAAAAAATTAAGGGTTAATATTTTTTTATGATTATATGTTAGAAGTATTCTCTAACCATAAAGTTATATACTCTAAGATAAATTATGGTTATTTTTGGATTTGGTTAAGAATTACAAAAAAACCAAACTTAGGGAAACCTAATTTCAGCCTATGGTGAATAAGAATTATCCTATAATAATAGAAGTATTCCATAGAGTAATACATTCATAATGGAATTTAATTTTTTATTCAGTCTAATTTAATTAAAAAAATTAGCAGTTATTGACTTACAAATTTAATTCTCCAAGGTAAAATCTATTCTTTAATATATACGAGATGAAATAAAAATAACTCATTTCTATTATAGATGATTCACTTGAAATAATAATACAAAAACCTTGGTCATGTGATTTAGTAACCTTATATAACATTTAACTTAAACATAAAAAACATTTTCAAGTATCAATATCCCCTTATATACATCGATATCAAAAGGATCTTGAGATATAGTTGACCATGTTTTGAAAATATAACTATTTTATCATACCCATTTTTGAAAATACCATAAGATACTTTATAAAGTTTTATTATGTAGGAATTGGAAAAAATATTTTTATTGTTCTACTCAATGACAGAGGAGGGTAAATTTTGAGCTATTTATGTATTTATCCTATTATCTATTTTTTTCTATTTTTATAAACACTCAGTGTTATTTGAAAAATTCGTTTCAAACTATATCTTAATATGTTATGGGAAATAATTTTGAGATGATATCTCAAAACTAAATATTTAATACACTATATTTTATAAAACTTTCAATCTATTTGAACATATATTTCAATAAAAATGTCATAATCAGACATGTATAAAGGAGGAATAAGAACATGTTAAGGTTTTTAATAATTTTCACAATATATGGACTTGACCTGATAGATAATGTAGAATTCATCTTCAAAAATTAGATTAGAATAAATAAAGATCAATATTTCAAGGGTATGAGTTATTTATTTTTAAATTAGAAAACATGACTAGATTGATATTGATTAATCATAGGACATGATTCGTATCTTTGATTGTAAGAATGAAATATAAAGTAATAAGGTAAAAAATCTTGTTAAATTGTTTTGAATATAATTGAATTATTAAAGTATATAGGATTTCAACAGTTATAATGTTATAGTATCTTATTTCCTGGTTGATAAATTTAATCAAAGTTATAAGATGAGTGGAATTAATACTCTTTTGAATTTTTATCTGATGGAAAGAAGTTGAGACACATTTATCTTGTTTTAATATATTTTTAGAGTATATATATCCCTTATGTTTAACATGTGAAAAAGTTTGTTGAGGAATATTTATTTTATATTATATAGGTTTAAGTTGAAATATATTGATAACTTTTAGGGTGGATATGATCATTGATGTTAAGGTAATTATATCTAATTCGGATAATAGGGTTATTAAATTTTGTGATCAATTATTTTATCATATAGATAACCAAGTGATTGAAATGTGTTTTTGTGACTAAGTAATTAATATTTTTTTTGAAGAAGTAAAATATATTACAAAAATTATATGATTAAGGTAATTAAAATTTGGGCCCACATGATTTAGTTAATATATGATTTTATTGTGACTTTATGGTTATTCAGGTTACTTATGGAAAATATTAGAATATTATTGAAATTATATGATTTGGGAATATAAATTTTTAGTATGTGAATTTATGTGTGATTAATTTTGTTTGGAGATAACTTTTAAATTGATCTCGGAAGGATAGGTGATCAAATATTTGTTATTTTTTTTGGTTTTCAACTTAGTTAAGAATATTTTGAAGAGTTAGTATGTTATTTATTTAGGGAACAACGTAATTTTAACATTAGGTGTTATTATTGAGGCTTTAAAGAATAATGTTTTATTTATTCATTAGAAGGTTTAATCATGTTTGATTTTATCTTAACATGTGCTAACCATTTTTTGGATTTGATTAATGTATATAGATAAGAGAAATAAAAATTTATTATTTTTTAGTTCTTATGATCCATTAGAATTGAAATTTATTCCTTTAGGAATTAAAAATTCATCATGAACCTGATGATTCGCATCAAAGGATGATATCATGATTATAGATTCAGACGAAATGAAGTAAGTCGATTTTCTCAAATTTTCTATTTTAAAGTAAAAATAATTTCTTAATCAAAATCTATGAAACCCTTCCCCTATAATGAGGTATGATTCTATTTAATTTATTCCAAAACCATTAATTTTGTCTTTAAAGAGATATTGATGGGGGTTTAGGGAATTTAAAGTGTATTTGGTAGGCTTAATAGGAGGTCTCGGTATGCATCCAAGAGGTTTTAGTTCCACCAGCTTGATAGTAGTAGACCACCATCTACTTAGTTGAATTTAAATAGATATGAATAGATAATAGTGGACCATTAGATAGATGATGATACCCACTGACCAGCCTAGGGGTTGAGTTTTTGTTTTTTACTAGGACAGTTTTTTTCATTTATCTCCCTTTTTCTTAAATCCATATCACCCGGTATTTACCACCAAAATGTACAACCCCCTCTATGTTCAAGTATCTCTTTAATATCCTATATCCCATGAAAAATATCTTTTAATCCTTGGTTTTTTTATGTCATGGTTAGTCTGATCATTGTCGATTGTTATTTCTATAACTCTTTTCCTCTCTTTTAAAATTTTATTTCTTGGTTGTTTATGTTCTAATGGTTTTACTTTTTTTATTTCTAGTATAGTTTATATGATACTTCAATATCATACATTATAAACTAAATCAAGGGTCTATATCACCCATTATACCTCTTATAGACACAAGATATGTGTTCCCTATGTATTTTACCATAGTTTCGTTAATTATCTTCAACTTTTAAGTGATGTGTCTCAAGCCATTTTTTGTGTTACATTTTTTATTTTATTCTAATTATTATAAATAAACATATAATTAAATATCAGTCATATTATTATTATAATTTATGATGTAAATAGGGTCATGGTTGGAAATTGAGCATGGTTTTGAAATAGAATTTTTTTCCTTTATAGGAACCCTTAAAATGGATTTTGGTTTTGATAAATGCATAATGGTTTCGGTAATTCTCACTTGTAATGGGATTGTAAATTAATGGATTTATTTATTTGGATTTAATGTTGGTATTTATGAATGTTTTGAAAAAATGAATGAAAAAAATTGTTTTAGAGATGAAAATGTTAGTTTAACCCATTATTCTTTTATTATTATATTGTATTATAAAAATAATGGGTTATTTTTATTGAAATAAGGGTGAATTCTACCCCCATTAAGATGTGGTTAATAATGATTATACTCAAGGGTGAATCCTCCCCCACCCCCACGTGTTGGATGATGTGGAACAGATATGGTTATATTTCCCTCTAGTGTTATATATGATCAACGATTGGTATATTATCCTTGGTTAGGAGTGGACTGGGTTTTAGTTTTCTCCCTAATTCTCTTAGAGAAATACGACACTAGATAAATCTAGAGGGTCTAAACGCAAGTGTTTCCACATAGTTTAATTTTATATTTTCATTAATTTATTTATTCTTCTATTATTTAAATTCTTTATACAAGGTACCATCTCATGCAATTTCTATTTTAGACTGAATTATTTAGGGGATTTGTTGGTTGTGGCCTACTGAGTCATACTCACAACAATCTTAGGATGTTGTTTAGTACCTGATAATACTTCATGTATATAAGTAGGGATAAGGGAAATATCATGATGATCAATTCTTGACTTGGTTCTAAGATAGAGTTGGTACCTATGTCAGGCTAGAGCTTTGGCCGCTTTTGCATCATCATATTTTGCTACATTTTGTCTTTTTGTACCTGCCTTATGTGATTGATAATATGAGGTATTGAATTTATTATAGCATCATTCTTGGATATTGTATTTTTTATGTTTCTATACTTATTACTTGTTGGGATGTCATTTTGAGTTGTTATGCATTGTCTGTTATTCCCAACATTTACCATTATGTTTCACTCTAACCATGAGTGTATAATCACCCCAACATATCTCATTATACCATCACTACTAATTATCATCCTTTTCCATATGAGGATGCATTCTTAATGTGATTTATTTCACTACTGAATTGTGCTTCGGTCAGTGGTTTGGGGCTATGGAATGTCACGATGTGTTATCAGATCCATGTTTTTTTGTACTACTATTTGGGATGGTAGAAAGGATAATAGGCGTAACAAAACATGTAATGTTAATAATCAATCTCACTTATTATTAATATTAATTAATTATATTTCATATATTTATATTATTTATAATAATATAAAGTGGGTTTTTAATAAAAAAATGAAATATTTATTTTCTTATTAAATTTATTCTCAGGTATTTTAATGTTTTATTTAAAATTATAATTTATAAAATTATATAATTTTAATTTGAAAAAAATGAACTTCATTTTTAAAAGGAAGTAGTTTTGATTCTAACTAAACTTTATCCATATGTTATATGGTTTTTCTTAAAAATTAAATTGTATAATTTTATAGTTTAAATTTTATAAAATAAACATGATTTATGGATTAAAAATATCAAAAATATATTAGGATTATTTTATTTTTATTTTTCAGAGAAGTAGTTTTTTTATAAATAGTTAAAAATATTGTTTATTTAAAAAAATATACATTTTAGGATATAATTCGGAAAAAAATATGCCTAAAATATTTATGAAACATATATAATGACTCATTATTGATAATATAATTAAAATATAATATAAATATTAATAAATGCATATAAATTAAATTTTATTCTAAGAGAAATATGAAAATCATTATCAATGTTGATGTAGTGCCTGCACAACATTGGAAAAGTAAAAATTGATATTTTTGCGATAATGTTTGATAAAGAATAGGGATATTATTAAGATGAAAGAAAAATATGACGACTAATAAATTATTTTCATGAAAATTTGTTGATTATAAAACTATATAGACATATAAATATCTAAATATTTAACTATCACTTCTGTAAGTTAAGAAAATCCCAAACTCTTATCTTAAAAATGTTTTCATGTTATAAATACAAATAAAGATTTTTAATAATGGTTTTATTGTAAGATGTTAATAAAAAATAAATTTTCGTTATTTTTTAATTTTATTTTATTATTAAATAATAGGATAATTATCCAAAATGCTTATGCACTGTTGATGCATGTCTTATCAATCTAATAAAAAGTAAAATCAATAGTTTTAAAAATATTAAATGTTATATTTTTATTATGAATTAGGGTATTTTGTGATTTTTGGTATCCAAATTATATTTAAGTTTGATTTAAATATTTAAATTTTGGTTCCATTTTTATCTTGATATTTTATTATTTAAATTATAAAAATTACCAAGAAAATGACATTAAATAGTATTTAAAGTAGACAATTATTTATAAATTGATTAATAAATTAAAAGATATTATATAAATTAATTTTTTATTAGTATTTACTATAATTTCATTTATTTTCCCTTTATGATACACTTTTCATTTTATGATTAAAATTTTGACACTTAAATATTGAGACTTTTTTAAAATGCCATCATACTTTTCCTAAAAAAGGGGACTCATTGTTCCTTTTTTGAGAAACCTCTCAAGTTTATTTTATTATTATTATTATAAAGAACCCCTCAATAATCTTCTTTAACTGAATTCATAAGGATTTATCCATGAAAAAAAATATTTCTATAAAGGATTTGGACTCAATCTTAACATGGTTTTTTGAGGAGCAAGGTAAGAGTTTTCAAGACTACTTTTTCATTCATATTTGTGATTATTTATTGATTTTTTTAACATCACCTATTATTATTACATGATTATATTTATATTCTATTAGAATATTTTTATTCCATCAAGGATTAAGTATCCTTAAAGACCACTCATTGAACTCTTTTCAAAATCTATTACTATATCAAAATATGGGGTTTTCAAAAACGTTGACTTTTTGTTTAAATTATCCTCTCACTATTTTTAAAAACATGTGAATCATTTAAAAGTAGATAAAAATTTATTTTTTAATGGTAATCTATTTTTTTGTAAAACTTAAATATTTATAGGATATTTCTTTATTTAAACTATTTTGAAAAACATCACTCACAGTGGTGGTTTTAAACTAACTATGTGAACAGTGATGTTTTCATAACCATACAAAATTCAAGTTTATTTTTAAAAACTAATTTAATGAATGAATAAAAAATTTAGTATTAAATTTTTATTATTATTATTATTATGGGATGGTGAAATACTAAACATAAAAATATAATTAAAATTAAAAACATTATGGATATTTTTAGTCATTAAAAACATGATTATTAATGCAGATTCATTGATAAAAGTAATTATTTCATGAACTATTAAACATATTTACTTCTAGAATGACATTTATACAATACCTAGACACATATATAGCTTATGTAATTTTTTTTCAAATTAATTATTATAAGGCCCTGGCCATAAGAATTACTTAATATTGAAGTAAATGAATAAATCACATTGAAATCCTTTTTAGGTTTAGTGATTTAGAGAATTAGGACATAACTATTACATTTCAAAAGTTTACAAAGTAGAAACTTCTACATAGTTTCTTTTTTTACAAAACATGAACTCTTGGAAAAAAATAGCCATGTCTAGTTCCATGTTTAAGACATCATGACTTTTCCTTGATCCCATCCTTGACCCTATTCCACATTATGTCCTGTGAAAAACATTTAAAAAAACTTGGGATGAGCATAAAAATCTCAATAAGGGAAACACAAAGAAGGGAAACTGTTAGTTTTTCAAAAAAACAAGTAAACCATGAATACTTTATCGAAGTAATACTTTTTCACCTTTATGAAGTAGTAAAAACTCTTCACTGAATAAAAGATCATTACTTACCCTTTTGTAACCAAAAGATAACCATAAAACCCATATAAAGAACACATAACATATAAAGGTAACTTGGGATATAAACATACTTAAATGGAATAACCATATGGTTGACTTCCACACATATAACTAAGTGGAATAGCCATATGGACGAATTCCATACCCAATGCATTAGAGGTTATAACGTAACCACCCATCCTAGTATTCATGGCACCTCCCGTCATATGCTTTATCATGTAACCACCTGTCAAATGTCCAAGTACCATTATAAAATCATATGACATAAAACAAATATAATGGAAAGAAAACATTTCCACATTTTGATCAAAATATATCACTTAAATATATTGATATAACAAATAAATTATAAAAACCATATTCAATACCAAAATACATAAAAGATTATATGGTATTTATTTCATTTTAAAAACATTACGGCATGTTGAGGATGCCAAAGACCAAATAGTACTTGTGGCGGAAGAAAAGGTTGCTGTCACTGCTTAGGTTAAAATAAACATTCCTTTCTATCATTTAGTAAAACACTTCCTAGAAAAAGATTACTTTTTTATAAAATTAAAAGTCAAAGGGGTTTATACACCGTATAAAAGAAAGTTGTGTATAAAATGAAATATGCCTCAATGAAAGGAGATTGAGACGAAGTCCCTTACCTCGTGTCCGACTTGACTCGATCACTCTTTAATCTCCTGAATAATAAACTAGTGTTAATTTATACTTTCTTAAGAACCATATTCAATATTATTATTCGTTTTATATACCTTATTTAAATGTTAAACATTATTTAATCATTTAATTTTATAATGTTCGTTTTGTCGATATTTGGTACTTAAGTCAAAAATGGACTTCTTACAATTACATGTTGTTCATGTGGTCAAAGGTTTATTATATCCAGAATTATATTCATGATTTGTATATCATATATATTATATATATATCTAGAATATTCATGTATTTATAATAGTATATAACATTTAGAGGTAAGAAATGAAATTCACCGATCATGGAGACGGTAAGCCGTACGTATACATGAATGCTACTTTCATTTCGATTTCATATTTAATGGAGTGAAATAATAATGATATAAAGGTATATTATAATTCCAGTATAATATCATATATAATATCATTAACTCCATCCTTTATATGTCCCACATATAGTATTAACGAATCAAATCACTTTGAGGGGGCAGTAGTCTGCACTTCCTAAAATGAAATTATCACGTTTACCCATAATGGAAACCATAATGGTATGCCATAAATGAAAAATACAGAAGAATAAGGAAAACATAAACATAATATATATCATATATAAATATAGTAACATCTTAATGGCCACCAAGAAAGGTGTTAAAAGAATATTGAACAATCATCATTTCGTGAGGCAGAAATTCGCCAACCACAGAAACATTACGTTCTTTAACCATTAGACGGAGGTGTGTGTAAATGTAGCTCGAATAATTCTCATAAAAACATCATATTATATTTTATATACTGTTTTTTTACAAAATAATGAAATATAAACATTTTATGGGGTTGGAGAAGAAAAATAAAACAAAAGGACATAAGAGAAGACATTACCTTTAAATCGGGTAACTCCCTTTGGTTTGAACCAAAAGGGTTTCTTGAAGAGATTTATGCCTAATATAAGACTTCTTGGATGAGGAGAGGTATGTGGAGAGATAATATGATCAGATATTGGCCGAGACAATGGCTTGATAGGTGTGGGTAAGGTGGTAGAGGTGGGGGCCTTTTATAAGTGGGAGGTGGGGCACTCTTGGAAAGTAATAAAATGTTACTTTATTATAAAATTATTTTCGGATTTTAAAGGTCCCAAAAGGATATATTTCGAGGCTAAGGTAATAAAGATTCTAAATACACCCATCCAATAGGTTTTTGAAAAGTTTAAGTCTTAGATTTTAACTTATCTTTTTATTTTATTTAACTCGTTAAATAATGAGGTAATCGCCGCATCATCATGATGTCATAAATAATATAATTTATTTAATGTCTAAAAATTATAAAAAAATATCATGATGTAGGAAATATTTCTAGATTTATAATGAATATTTATGTTAAAAAATATGAATTGAATAACCTTATGTAATTTTTTTTAGTAAAACAATACATGTTTGTGACATTTTTATTTTAACTTTAAATAAAAAGATATGAATGTCATTTTCTTACCCAAGTGGCTCCATGGGGTCCCCAAGTTGACCCATGGATTTTTTGGGTCGGCCATGACACATACAATAAGTGTAGGACACGTTTCAAGGTAATTTCATATTATTATAACATTTTTTTACCTTAAATTACACTAATTACCTTTAATCACGATTAATAAAACTTAAAAGTTACTATTCACCAAAAAATTATTTTAATCCCATTGAACCAAATTTTAATCCCTAATGAAAACCATGTATGCCAGATTTTTGAAATTTAATTCACAGAAGTGGTAAAGTTTCATTTAATGAAAAAATCAGTTTTTTAACTACCAATTAGTGGTTTCATTACTCATCAATAATTGAAGTGTTTCAGAAAAAATACAAAAAGTTCACCCTAAGATATATTTAATATTATGGAATCAAAAATGATGTCTATTTTACAAAATTTAAAACATATAAGTTTCATTAATTAATTTAGTAATTAGTTCCCGCTATCAAAACAAATAGCCTGTTTTTAAGAAGCAATACCTATCAAAAGATTGACACTTGTTTAAGTCCAATTTCAAAGTGAAATTAATTACAATGACCACCATTGGATTAAATGGTAAAAATATATTCTAATTTCACTTTAAAACAAATTCAAAAGTTAATATAATTATATAAATAAATTATATTAAAAAGAGGTTTTGAATTAAAATACAACATTTTTCACTATTCATTAAAAATGAACTTTATCGAAAAAATACCAAAAAGTTACACAAAGTAAATTTTGATGTCCTGATTCTAAAGAAGAATTTTATTTGGTCCAAAAAAATTTATATGAGTGACCAAAACTATATTTAAGGAGGGTTCACCATCAAAAGGCGATAAGTCAACCTTTTAGTGAATATTAGAGTATCTATGCCTAAAATTGAATTATTTTATTATTTTAAGCATTTATCTTTTATTGGATAATTGTAAAAACATTTAAAAAACATATATAATCATATTTAGTTGTTTTTATTCAATCTCTCCAATACAACGACTACGTGTTAACTACCATCTAAAAAAATATATTATTATATTACTAGAGTGCAACGTAAGATTTCAAAGAAACTCGTTGTTGCATATCGGGTACGCTATCAAACATAGAAACCCATTTAAAGTAAAATTAATATTTAATTTGAAAATATTAATAAATATGAAAATGTATTATTCTTTATTTACCTGGGATGTTACATCCTTCCCCCCTTTTGGGAATTGTGTCCTCACAATTTTATTCACTTATCAAAATAAGTGGGGGTATTTATCCCTCATAGCATTTTCAGATTTCCATGTTGCCTCTTCAACCATATGGTATTTTTATAAAACCTTCAATTGATAAATTTCCTTATTTCACAACATTTTCTCTCTTCGGTCAAGAATCTGGACTGGCTGTTCTTCATAAGAGAGATTCTCCTCCAGCTGAACTACCTCTGGGCTCAAAACATGAGATAGATCTGGCATATACTTTCTCAACATCAAAACATGAAAAATATTGTGTACCTGAGATAAAATCGGAGGTAAATACACTCGGTAAGCAACTGATCCAACTCTCTCCAGAATTTCATATGGTCCAATGAACTTTGGACTCCTCTTTCCTTTCTTACCAAATCGCATCACACTTTTCCATGGTGAAACTTTGAGGAAGACATGATCACCTACCTCAAAAGAGATATCCTTCTTCCTATTGTCTGCATAACTTTTCTGCCTGCTCTGAGCTATTCTCATTTGTTTCTGTATCAGCTAAACTTTTTATACCAACTCTTCTACCAATTCTAGTCCCATAAACTTCCTTTCACCTACTTCATCCCAAAAAGTTGTAGTTCAACACCGCTTCCCATATAATGCTTCAAACGGAGCCATCTGTATACTGGAATGAAAACTGTTATTATATGAAAAGTCAACCAAATAAAGATGTTGGTCCCAACTTCCCTGATAATCCATCAAGCAATCATGTAGCATATCCTCCAATGTCTGAATTGTTCGTTCTGACTGCCCATCTAATTGGGGATGAAAATATCTACTAAAATTTAATTCAGTACCTAAAGACTTTTGAAGGCCTTTCGAAAAGATAGAAGTAATCCTGGGATCATGATCAGATACAATGGAGAGGGGAACTCCATGAAACCTGACTATCTCTTTAATATACAACCGAGAAAGTTTATCTAGGGAAAAAGTATCTCAAATAGGTAGGAAATGATCAGATTTAGTCAATCGATCAACAATAACCCAGATTGCATTATTACCTCGAGATGTATTCGGTAATCCCACAACAAAGTCCATGGATATATTTTCCCATTTCCACTATGGAACCGGTAATGACTAAAGCATCCCTTTCGGTAACTGCCGCTCTACTTTAACCTACTAACAAGTCAAACACTTTATAGTAAAATCAGCAATATCTCTTTTCATTCCATCCTACCAGTAATACTCCCGAAAATCTCTGTACATCTTAGTTCTGCTAGGATGAGCTGAAAATGAGGAACTATGAGCCTCACATGACAACTCATTCATCAAATGTGAATCTCAAGGCACACATAATCTCTTCCCAAACCACAAAACACAATCATTATTAGTGTTAAATTCAGGAAACTTACCCTTCTGAACCAGATCTACCTTTTTCTACAACCCACTGTCTTTCTTTTGTGCTTGCTTAATTCTGTCTGATAGAGATGATCTCACTGACACCTAAAACAAAACAGAAGAACTTCCTACACCAACAAATTCTATTCCAAATTTCATCAAATCAAAAACCAAAGGACCACGTTCCAAACATAGGATGGTTAATAAAGCATTACTCTTTCGACTCAAAGCATCAACTACTATATTTTCTTTTCCAGGATGGTAATAAATTGTATAATCGTAATCCTTGATTAATTCCAGCCATCTCCTCTATCTCATGTTCAATTCTTTTTGAGTGAATATATATTTTATAATTTTGTGATCAGTATATATCTAACACTTTACTCCATTCAAATGATGCCTCCAAATTTTTAGAGAAAAAACAACAGCAGCTAATTCCAAATCATGTGTAGCGTAATTTACCTCATGAGTTTTCAACTGACGTGAACCATAAGAAATTATTTGATCATTCTTTATTAAGACACAACCATGTCCTTTCAATGAAGAATCACTGTAGATAAAAAACTCACCATTCCTAGAAGGAAGTGAAAAAACTGGAGAACTCACCAATCTTCTTTTCAACTCCTGAGAACAATCATCACATTATTTTGTCCAGATAAACTTAACACCCTTCCGAGTTAGCTTAGTCATTGGACTAGAGAACCATGAAAATTTTTCAAAAGACCTTCAGTAGTAACCTTCAAAACCAAGAAAACTACAAATATAGGTTACATTTGTGGGTCATTTCCATTCTTCAACAAGTTTTATTTTAGCAGGATCACCAGTTATTCCATTTTTTGAAACAATGTGACCATGGAAAGAAATTTTTTGTAAGAAAAACTCAGAATTGATGAATTTTCCATAAAATTTCTTTTATTTTATGGTTTGCAAGATAACCCTTAAATGACTTTCATGCTCCTGTTTACTTTTATAAAACACCAAAATGTCATCAATGAAAACAACCACAAACTTATCCAAGAACTCATGGAAAATTCTATTCATAAGGTCCATGAATACAGTAGGTGCATTGGTTAACCCAAAAGGCATAACAAAAAATTCATAATGTCCATATCTAGTACAAAACGTAGTCTTCAGAATGTATTCTTATTTTACTTTCATCTGATGGTACCCCGACCTCAAGTCAATCTTTGAAAAATACTGAGCTCCCTGGAGCTGATCAAACAAATCATGGATATGAGGCCAAGGATACTTGTTCTTAACAGTGATATTATTCAAGGCTCTATAATCAATGAAAAGTCTCAATGAACCATATTTCTTTTTAACAAACAAGACAGGAGAACCCCATGGTGATGTGCTAGGTCAAATGAAACATTTATCTAATAACTCCTAAAATTTATTCTTTAACTCTAAAAGTTCAACTTGAGCCATTCGATAAGGGGGTTTTGAAATTGGATTTGAATCAGGAACTAATTCAACAGTAAATTCAACTTCCCGATCATGAATAATACTAGGAAACTCATCAAGAAAAACATCAAGATACTCATTTACCACTGGCACATCATTAATCTGAACAGTTCCTTTATTTTCGAAAATATGTGCAAGGTAACATTAATTTCCATCTTTTACTAGTTTCTCAACTTTCGGATATGTTATCAAAAGAAAGGGTTCATTATTATACACAAACTGAAAATATTTCTGAAAATAAACCTCTTTAGATCTTCATTCAATCTTAGCATGATAAACAGAAATCCAATCCATGAACAAAATAACATCAAACTCTACTAGAGGTAAAACAATAAGGTTTGTAGGTAGATTCTTTCCACACACAAGGATAAGATGGTTCTTATAAATTCTTTTTGTCTCAATGTTCCCTCTTGGTGTTTTTACCATAAGTTCAGGATTCATATCTTGAGAAGGAATTCCCAATTTTCTAGAAAACTTCACAGAAATGAAAGAATGTGTAGACCCTGAATCAAACAACACATTAGCATAATCTGAACAAACAAAAGTGTACCTGATACTACATCATTCGATGGCCCATCATCTATTGAAGTAGTTGCAAAGGATTTCACCACCCATTTTTTCTTATAGTCTGGATGCTTTCCCCCAGTTGAGTTCTTCGTTAGACACTCATTTGCATAATAACCCATTTCATTACACTTAAAAAATCTTACCGCTGGCTTTTCATTGCCTTCTTGATCATCTTCCTTACAGTTATGAGAAATATGACAAGACTTACCACACCTAAAGCACTTTCCATACTTGGATAAACATTCTCTATGATGAATTTTACCACACTTCTCATAGGATGGATATTTGGTTCTATTCCCTCCTTGCTTCATTGATGAATTCTTCCCCTTTTCCTGCCAACTAGACCTCTTATTCGGTTGTTTTTTAAAGAACACCTGATCATCAGAAAACTCAATTTCCACCTTCTCCGCACATCAAACAAGTTTTTCATAACTTGTGAACTCACAAGAAGCTAAATCTCTTCGATAATTTGGCTTTAAACCTGAGTAAAAACGGTTGATTTTACTATCAAGATCTCGTATGAAATTTGGAGCATACCTTTCCTGTCGAGTGAACTTTTCTTCATAAGTAGCCACTGAGTCATCCTCCAGCCTCAATTCAGGGAATTGTTTTTCCATCCTAAGACGACCAACTTAGGAAAATATTTCTCAAGAAACACTCCTTTTAATTATTCCAAGTGAAGATCATCAATCTCATCACTATCCCTGATATTTTTCATCATCGACCACCACTGATCTGCTTCACCTTCAAAACAGTAAACAAAAAGACTAACCTTTTGATGTTCTGAACACCCCATGACATAAAAAATCTTCTCCAGTTCTTTAATCCACCCTTCAGCTAGCACAGAGTCAGATGATCCACTGAATGATGGTGGATGTTGCCTCATGAAATGTTCCACCACTGACATGTTCCTCTGTAATTGATCTAGCTGATCTCGTGCATGGATACCACCACCATTTATAACCTGAGTCAACTGTTCCATCATTGCAACAAATTGTTCAGTTCCAATTCTGACCACCTCAGGTTTCTGATTTGGAAGGTTGTCTTCCTCCTGATGTTTTCCCAACATAGCTACCTTATTTCATCTGCGGAAAACCATTCAGAACACAAAAATATATTAGGTGAAGCAATATGGTAATCTTTTAATGCTATATCATTTCAATCATACCATAAATTAATTTATAAATTTAAAAATTTTCTAACCCCTAAATTTGTCTAAACCGGCCTCTGATACCAACTATAAGGCCCTGACCTTAAACATTACTTAATATCGAATTAAATGAATAATTCACATTAAAGACCTTTTTAGGTTTAGAGTTTTAGAGAATTAGGACATAACTATTACATCTCAAAAGTTTACAAAGTAGACACTTATACATAGCTTCTTTGTTTTTTACAAAACATGAACTCTTGAAAAAAAAGAGTCATGTCTAGTTCCATGTTTAAGACAACATGAATTTTCCTTGATTCCATCCTTTACCCTATTCCACATTATTTACAGTTAAAAAAATTTCAAAAAAAACATGGGATGAGCATAAAAAGCTCAGTAAGGGATACACAAAGAAGGAAAACTGTAAGTTTTTCAAAACAACAAGTAAACCATGAATACTTTATCGAAGTAATAATGTTCACCTTTATGAAGTAGTAAAAACTTTTCACTGAATAAAAGATCATTATTACACTTTTGTAAACAAAATATTACCATAAAACCCATATAATGAACACATAACATATAAAGGTAACTTGGTACATAAACATACTTAAATGGAATAACCATACGGTCGACTTCCACACATATCACTAAATGGAATAGCCATACAGTCGACTTCGATACCCAATGCAATGGAGGTTATGACGTAACCACCCATCGTGGTATTCACGGCACCACCCATCATATGGTTTATCACTAAACCACCTGTCAAATGTCCAAGTACCATTATAAAATCATAAGACATAAAACAAATATAATGGAAAGAAAAAATTTCCACATTTCGATCACAATATATAACCTAAATATATTGACATAACAAATACATTATAAAAACCATTTTCAATTCCTAAATACATAATATAGTATATGGTATTTATTTCATTTTAAAAACATTACAGCTTGTTGAGGAAGCCAAAGACCAAATAATACTCATGACGGCGGAAAAGGTCGTTGTCACCGCGTATGTTAAAATAAACATTCCATTTTTTTGTTTAGTAAAAAGATATGTAGAAAAAAATTCCTTTTGTTTAAAATTAAAAGTCAATGGGGTTTATACACCGTATAAAATAAAGTTGTGTATAAAACAAAATATTCCTCAATGAAAGGAGATTGAGACGAAGTCCCTTACCTCGTGTCCGACTTGACTCGATCACTCTTTAATCTATGGAATAATAAACTAGTGGTAATTTCTAATTGCTTAAGAAGAATTTTCAAGATTATTATTCCTTTTATTTCACTTATTTCCATTTTATAAACATTATGTAATCATTTAAGTTAATAATGTTTCTTTTGTCGATATTTTGTACTTAAGTCAAAAATGGAATTCTTACAATTACATGTTGTTCATGTGGTCAAAGGTTCATTATATCCAGAATGATATTCATGATTTGGATATCATATATATCATATATATCTCACATATACATGTATTTATAATAGTATATAACATTTAGAGGTATGAAATGAAATGCACTGTTCATGGAGACGGTAAGCCGTACGTAGCAGGAATGCTACTTTCATTTATATTTCATATTTAGTGGAGTGAAATCATAATGATATAAAGGTATATTATAATTCAAGTATAATATCATATATAATATCATTAACTCCATCCTTTATACATCCCACATATGGCATTAACGAATCAAATCACTTTCAGGGGGCGGTAGTCCGCACTTCCTAAAATAAAATAATCGCGTTTACCCATATTGGAAACCATAAAGGTATTCCATAAATGAAAAACACAGAAGAATAAGGAAAACAAAAACATAATATATATCATATATAAATATAGTGGCATATTGATGGCCACCATGAAAGGTGTTAAAAGAAAATTGAACAATCATCGTTTTGTGAGGCAGAAATTCGCCAACCACAGAAACAGTATGTTATTTAACCATTAGACGGAGGCTTGTGTAAGTGTAGCTCAAATATATCTCATAAAAACATCCTAGTATATTGGATATACTGGTTATGTTACAAAAAAATGAATAGAAACATTTTAGGGGGTTGGAGAAGCAAAATAAAACAAAAGGACATAAGAGAAGACATTACCTTTAAATCAGGTAACTCCCATTGGTTTGAGCCAAAAGGATTTATTGAAGAGATTTATACATAAGGTAAGGCTTCTAGGATGAGGAGAGGGATGTTTAGAGATAATATGAGCAGATCTTGGTAGATCCAATGGCTTGAGAGGTGTGGGTAAGGTGTAGAGTTGGGGGCCTTTTATAAGAGGTAGAAGGGACACTCTTGGAAAGTTAGAAAATGTTACTTTATTATAAAATTATTTTAGGATTTTAAAGGTCCCAGAAGGATATATTTCTAGGATAAGGTGATAATGGTTCTAAATCCACCCATAAAGTAGGTTTTTTACAAGTTTAAGTATTAGCTTTTACATTATGATTTCATTTTATTTAAATCGTTAAATAATGAGGTAATCACTGCATCATCATGGTGTTGTAAATAATTTAAATTATTTAATATCTAAAAATTATAAAAAAAACTATCATGATTTAGGAAATATTTTTTGATTTCTAAATAATATTTATAGTCAAAAATATTACTTGTATAACCACATGTAAAAATTGTTTTAGTAAAACAATACATGTTTGTGACATTTTTATTTTAACTTTAAATCAAAAGTTATTAATGTCATTTTCTTACCCATGTGTCTACATGGGGTCCCCAAGTTGACCCATGGATTTTTTTGGTCTACCATGATACATAAAATAAGGTCAGGACATGTTTCAAGGTAATTTCATATTATTATAACATTTTTTTACCTTAAATTACACTAATTACCTTTAATCGCGATTAATAGAACTTAAAAGTTAATATTCACCAAAAAATTATTATAATCCCACTGAACCACATTTTACTTCCTAATTACAACCATTTATGTTATATTTTTACAATTCATTTCATATAAGTGATAAAGTTTCATTTAAACAAAAAATCAGTTTTTTAACTACCACTTAGTGTTTTCACTATTCATCAATAATTGAAGTTTTTCAGAAAAATACCAAAAATTCTCCCTAAGATATATTTTATATTCTAAAATAAAAAATGATGTCTATTTTAAAAAATTCAAAAAATATAAGTTGCATTAATTAATTTAATAAATAATTCTCGCTATCAAAACAAATAGCGTGTTTTTAAGAAGCAATACCTATCAAAAGAATGACACCTGTTTAAGTCCAATTTCAATGTGAAATTAATAACAATGATCACCATTGAATTAAACGGTAAAAATATATTCTAATTTAAATTTAAAACCAATTAAAAAGATAATCTAATAATATAAATAAATTAGATTAAAAAGGGGTTTTGAATTAAAATACAACATTTTCACTATTCATTAAGAAATGAACTTTATCAGAAAAATACCAAAATTTTACACAAAGTAAATTTTGATGTCCCGATTCTATAGAAGAATTTTATTTGGTCCAAAAAATTTTATATGAGTGACCAAAACTATATTTAAAGAGGGTTTGCCATCAAAAGTCAATAAGTCAACCTTTTAGTGAATATTAGAGTATCTATGCCTAAAATTGAATTCTTTTATTATTTTAAGCCTTTATCTTTTATTTGATAAATTTAAAAACATTTTACAGACATATATAATCATATTTTAGTTATTTATATTCATTACAACCAATACAGCGGCTACATGTTAACTACCATTTAAAATAATATTATTATATTACTAGTGTGCAACGTAAGATTTCAAAGAAACTCACTGTTCCGTATCGGGTACTCTATCGAACATAGCAACCCCATTAAAGTAAAATTAATATTTAATTCGCAAATATTAATAAATATGAAATTTTTTATTCTTTATTTACCTGGGTTGTTACAATTATAACCTCAAAATAATGTCTAAACTCTTTTAGATATGAATTACCCCAAAATGATTGACGTGAGGAATACTAAATATGTAAACAAATGAAACAAAATAAATAACAATGAATCTGAAAAAATTTATTAATAAAGTGAATAATTAATATAATGTTGTTAATCAGGATGGAAATGTATGTAAAAATAAATTCAGTACTATAGGTAAGATTTTTTACTTTTAAACCTTTAAATTAATTTTTTTTGAATTCATTCTTTCAACACGTTATCTTCTATGTACATATTCTTTATATTGATTCATATAATTTATTATATTTACTATTATCATTTTTAAGGTAATTTTAAATTATATTTTAATTTATTTATAATGGTTTTATAATTAATATTTTTTATATTTTCTATTTGGGTCATTTTTTACTTTCTTTAGAATGGTGTGAAAAGATTTTTTTTATATTTACCTCTTGATCACATTTTCATACCATCAAAAATCATATTTTTCATTGGTTTCTAAATGAAATCCAATTATTGATATATTGATAATATTTTAAAAAAATATAAACCAAATAATATAATATTTCTAATTATTTGTATGAGATACCAATAAAGTTTTATTACTACAGTTTCAAATGAGTGTTTTTAATAGTCTTATTATGAGAGTTCAATCCCATATGTGTTTTATTAATAGAATTTTTCTTTCTAATTATATATGATGATGGGTGGGTCTAATATATCCCTTTAATTAATTGGGTGATTATTTATTCTCTAGAGATATTATTATGGAATTAACTTGTGAAGTTATTCCATTATAATGATGATTATAAGGGTGATTGTAAGGGTTACATGAATATGATGTCATCAGTAAACTTAATGATTATGTTTTTTCATTATTCTTTAATGTGAGATATTTTAAAAAATGTTTAGGGAAATTAATTTGGTTTTATGAGAAAGTTATTATTTAAGATCAAATTTTATTATGAAAAAATGAAACATTTTACATGTGTTTTAAGGTTTTTAATTCAAAAAATAGTTTTCCATTTTTTTATATCCCTTAATATGATTTATATTCTCATCCCATGTTTTAAAATTATTTTATAGTATTTAAGGATGTATAAGAATAATAGAAAGGTTAATATATTAGTTATGAAGACTCACATGGAATGAAGTAAGTGTGTCATGAATTAAATAGGAGTGTCAACTTAATAACTATATTTATGGAAAAACATTACACTGTGTGAAAGTGTTTTCAATTGTAATGTTGTGGTTTTATTGATTATTGAAAAAAATAGAACCTAAAAGTTCATGCTAATTAAGGTATATGAAATCCTTTCTCTAAATCACATAATTATAGGTTTGTTATGTATGGGTTGTCAAACATGGTATCATACAGGGGTTTAGATAACTTTAGAGGTTAGGATATTGATATGTAAAGACAATATAAGGATGGTAAATTATGGTTATATTATTATGAGAGAGAATTTGGTTACCACATGTGTTTATATGTTGATTCATCTTATTTATTTCTATTTTAGATTGGATGTTCATAGAGATAATAAAGTGAATAAAGTACAAAGGAAATAACACCCTCCCGAATATATTGGAATTTTATACCCAATGGTATCTAAATGACAGATTAATACTTTGATATTATATTTGAAATTTTGGATTGTTCATAACATCATAAGAAACTCTTACTATTGATCATCTTGAATGTGAAACTGATCAGTGGTGGTCTTGGATTAAGAACAACAAAGGGAATAATGATACTGATACCATGGAATGGATGGTATTTAAATATTTTTTATTTTAAAAATATTTTCCAAAATTTATTTTACTTAGGATGTAAGGTAAATTTAAAGCGTTAAATTATAAGGATTAAGAATCAGTTTCTATGAAATTGGTCAGGTTTGAACTAAATTTTGTTATGGATGATGAAAATAAAATTGATATATTTTACATACGATTAAAACTAAATTTTCAAATTTCCTTTATTAGCCATGAATTAAAAAGTAGTGAGGAAATTTTTAGATTTGGTGAGGAAGTTGAGGTAATGTTTTTTTAACTTTTATAAATCACATAACAATAAGGATAAGATGTGGTCAAGGTGGTATGAAATGGAGAAAAATATCATACAAAAATCTAAAAGTAAGAGAGTTTGATATTTATTCTTTACTAAAATTTTGTAAGAGTCATCCTAGGGAGTGACTTATGAGATGTATAAAGTGTTATTAGTTTGGTAATATTATACAATTGGAATGTTAATGCAAAGTAATGATTAATGTTCGGAAGAAAGTGAAATATATTAATTGTAATGAGATGGACTATTATGAAAACATGTGTCTGAAGATGAGTATAAATGATGGAAATCATCAAGACTATAAGAATAAAGGAGTGCTAAGGTTATTTTACACTACATTTAGGTTTTTGATGTTATTTTGGGTATAAATTATCTTTTAGTTTAATATTAAAATTTATATTATTATGATAAATAAGTCATATTCATTTTTTTATAATGAGTTTAAATTTTTATCTAAGAATGAGTTCATACCTATGATAACACATCAAGAAGCTAGGAAATTTATTGAAGATGGAGGTCAATGTTATCTAGAACATATCATTGAGAATAAGACAACTATTCTGATTATTGATAAAACTATGGTAACTAAATACTCATATGAATTTCCTAATACTATTCCTAGTTTTATTTATATTCCTATGGTTTAATTCATTGTTGGTTTAGTTTCGGATGCTAAATTGATTCCAAAACCTCTTTATCTAATGAATCCAATAGAGTTTTGGAGATTATTAATAAATTTAAATAATTACATGGGGTTTTCTTGTTTATTATAATAAATATGGTTATATAAGTATTTTCATTTATCATAGAAAACTCATTACATTACAATTAATAAAAAGAATCCATTGGTTCATATAGATGATTGTATGATCACCTCTAGGGTGCTTAATACTTTTCAAATATTGGACTTAGGTCTAGATATAGTCATCTAAAAGTGAAGAAATAATAAATTTTTATGATAGTGTCTCAAAATAGATATCAAAAGTATTAGTTTTTGGTTATATCCTTTGGGTTAATAAATTCACCCACTATATTTATTGATCTAATGAATAGAATGAATAGATTTTTCTATGAGTATTTAGAAAATTTTGTAGTTGTATTCAGTAATAAGATTTTTTAATATTCTATAATTTTTGAGAATCACAATAAATATCTAAGTATTCTTATATGAACACTTTAAGTAATTAATTTTTTTATATATTTTTGTAAATATAAATTTTTTAGCATCATATTTCATTACATGGGAATATTGAAACTAAATACGGAACAACAATCAATATTACTGAAACTAAAGTGGTGGAATAATGGATAATACCTATTAATTTCACTGAGATTATATGTCTTCTTAGACTAGTAGGTTATTACCAATAATTTTTGAAAACATTTCTCAGTTTGATAACTCATTAACCAAGTTAA
Source organism: Viscum album (assembly GCA_963277665.1). NCBI lineage: Eukaryota > Viridiplantae > Streptophyta > Magnoliopsida > Santalales > Viscaceae > Viscum > Viscum album. The sequence continues at coordinate 1,889,591,681 of OY728159.1, read as the reverse complement.
TTGGAAAGGGGGTTATATTAATTTTTGATAATGGAATGTGATGAATGTTTTTCAAAATTAAAAATAATATTGGTTAATTCACTAAAATTGGATTTTCCATCAAGAAACAAGGAATTTTTTTAGTGATTCTTTATTGAAGGATCTTGGAAATTTTATGATACAAAATAATTGGGTAATAGAATATGCATCATGATATTTGAAACCACATGAAAAATAATTATTTAATGCATGATCTTGTATGTGAATTGGTATTTGTTTCTTGAAAAATTTGACTTAATTATTTATATGGTTAGAAATGTAATATATATATATATATTATGAATGTTTAAAGTATATATTCACTCAAAAATATTTGAACATGTATAAAGAAAGTTAGTTGGAACTAATTAAATATTATGATTATATGATTCATTATCATCCAAGGAAATAAAATAAGGTAGTAAATTATTTGAGTTTAAAGGTTAATGCACCATTAACCAAGTTATGATTAGAACATGAATCAATATTTAATGATTTAATAAAAGTTGAATAGGAAGTTTTTTATCTTAAAACCTTCTCACTTTTGGCTAAATTACCTATAAAATCAACATTACATAAAATAATTTTATATAGTCCTAATAATAATAATCTTTTTTCAATGATATATTGAATTGGATAAGGAAGAAATGTTTACTGAGTTTAATATTGACAAAACAAGAATTATACGGTTTGAAAAAATGTTATGTGTGTTGAGATACTCTCAATTAAAAAATGAATTATTGAGTGAGGATCAATAATATATATATATTTTTAATCATAATATTATTAAGACATATATAGATATTTGAGACCATTTTTGTGGAGAAATAAAGAAATAGGTCGCTGGTAATACCTTGAAATACTTTTTTAACCACATAAAGTTAAAGAACAACAAACAAAGGGAATTCTTATTTCATTAATAATTATTGAATGGAAACGAGAGCATATATCCATGGATTTCACATTGGTATTTTCAAATAAATCTCATAGAAATAAGAAAATATGGGATATTGTTGACTATTTAACTAAATATTACCATTTTCATCATATTCAAGATAATATGTCTTTAGATCATAATTCTCTACTCAATATTAAGTAAATCAAAAAGTTATGTAGAGTTTACCCCTAAATTATTTTTTACCAGGATTCAATATTTTCATAAATATTTCATAAGGGACTTCAAAAATCATTAGGTTCTAAGTTATGTTTTAATACATCCTTTTATCCTCAATGTAATATATAATAAGAGATGATAATTTAATATTTGGATGATATGTTCTAGGATTTATCATTAGATTATAATGGAGTTTGGGATCAAAAACTTTCTATATTTTAATTTTCTAATAACAATTGTTTTTATTCATGTATACCTATTAAACCATTTGAGAATATGGAAAGAAATTTCAGATAGCAGCTTGTTGTGAGGGTGTTAAAGAGAGGAAATTATTAAGATCTAAATTAGTATAAGAAATGATTAAAAATATGATAATTATTCATCACCATGTGGGGGAATCATAGATAAGGAAGAAGGGTTATGCAGATAACCATTGGAAAGAACATTCATTTGAGGTAAGACAATATTTGTTTCCTTAAAGTCTCTATGGAAATGTGTGATGTGTTATGGTAAGATAGGAAACTTGAGACTACGATTTATTTGTCCGTATAAAATTTTAGAGAAAGTAGGATTATTTTCTCACTGAGAAGACTCTTCTATTATATTATCTCTTGTACATGATGTTTTTCATGTTTAATATTTAAGGATGTATGTACCACATAAATCTCGTGAATTGATCCCTCATGTAGTTCAATTAAAGAAGAATCTTTCTTATAATGAGAAACCTGTTCATATTTTTAATCACATAGTGTAGGTATTTTGGAATAAAGTTACTCAAATGGTTAATGTTCTTTTGTAAGAATATTGTGATTGAATAAAAAACCTGAGAATACGAAAAAACCATCAGAATAAAATATTTCAACTTGTTTAGAAAAGAATAAAATCATGAGTAAATAATTTCTTTAAGGGGGAGAATGTGATGGCACATGTTTTTTGTCTAATGAATCAATTTTGAATTTTAATAATATTAATTTTATAGATTCATATTAATAGTTATTATTATAACCATATCAGTATTTTTATTATATTATTGAATAGAAATATAATTTTTCATTTGGAAAAAGAAATAGTTTTTCAACTAAGTTGTTTTCCATGTATTATATGATTTTATAAAAAATTATATTTCTAAATTTTAAAATTTTAATTTGATAAAATAAAATTTATTTTTGAATTCATCATATCAAAAATAACTTAGGTTGATTTTTTTTTGGATTTTTAGAGAAAGATGGTTATTTTGAATAGTTAAAAATAAATTTTTTAAAGAAAACTATATAATTCGCGACATCATTCTAATGAAAATTTTTACAAAGATTTTATAAAACCAATTGAACAACACATACTTGATAAAATACTAAATCCTTCATAAAAATATTATTCAACACATATAAAAATAATTATTCCAATACAAATATGAAAATCATTATCAATGTTGATGTGATTCTTGTGCGACGCTAGAAATGTAAATATTGGAATGCTTGAGATAATATTTAATAAAGGATCAGTATGATCGCAAAATTAATTACAAATTTGATGAAAAATAATTTATTTTTATGTTTTTTTGGATTTTAAATTTATATATAAAGATAAATATCCTAATATTTACCCAATTATTGTATAATGTTATTAAAGTGGAAATTATTATCTTAAAAATAATATCATGGTATAAAAAGAAATAAATTGTTTTATGAATGGTTTTAAATGATGGTATTGAGAAAAAATAATTTATATTTTTATTATTAATTTATTTTTAAAATTATAAATAGGTCTTGGGTCGGACCAAAAGGTTTGGACAAAATAAAATTAAAAGTGAATTTGAAAGGTTCATACAATTGTGAGTGAAAAATGCAAGAAGAAATATCTATAGAGGTATTAGAGTTTTACAGACACATAATATCATCAAGAAGAGAGAAGGGATAGACATAGACACATTTCCCCTACCTTCTTTGAGAGATAATCAACCAAAAAATATTAACCCCTATGGATGTGATTATTTATGATATAAAAAACTCCAATGAAAGAAATAAGTGAATATATTATTTAATAATAGGCCATGGAACTTAGAGGTTCTAATCTGGAATTTTATTTACACAAGCCACTGAATCAATTTCCATATAGATATAACTCCAGTTAAACTTCTTGTAATTTTCGATAATAATTGTAATAGATAACATCTATTCATCCTAGGTAATATAATTTATAAAGAATTGAATAAATAATACCTTAATTAACCCCACCACTACAATATGCTAGTCCCATGATTCTCATAGCAGCTCCCACAATGTTAACTATAATCCAATTTGGACATGGTTTAATCCATGTAAAAAATATGATATTAATTGGATTCCTTATTATCTTAAAAAAACTAAGAGTTTTTATGATAATAAAATATAATAATTCATTATTATTTTTAATAATAAAAAATATGATAATTATCCAAAATTATTACACATCTCCAATATAGCACTTCTAAAAGTGGGTGAAAAGTAAAAGCAATGAGTTTTAAAATTATTGCATCTGATTTGTTTTGGATGAATTTATTACTGTCGGGTATGTGGAGAAATCATGTGATGTGGGAAAAAATAAAATTATTATGGAATGATTGATTTCATTACATCATCACCAGCATAAAAACACCTAGTTAACGACCTAAGGATGCCATATTATTTAATTAAGCATAAAAAATAAAAATAAAATTTATACCTCATTTGATTTCTAGAAAAAAAATATTTCACTCATCATCGGTGATTTTGACTTGAGGTATATAAATTTGGAACACACTATATTATATATCTCTCCAAACACTTTTAGATGTATCAATTATATATTTCTTGGTGTTACTGTAGAGAATCAATAGTGCCTTTAATGATATGACAATTAAGGGTGCATCATTGCTTCGATCTGTGATGATATTCATGGATTGAGTGATCCCAAACCTCTCTTTCCCTCTCTATAACATGTTATAGAGGTTATATATCCTCTCAAAATAGTGGGATAATGAGTCTTATTAAATGGTGGCTTTAATATACTTACATTATAATGTTTTATTATTGAAAATTGAACTTTTTTCCTTTTTAAATGAAATCCATTTAGTTAAACCATATTCACAATGTATGAAAAAGTTGTCGTGTCATAAACGAAATATATATGTTTTCACTTGTAACATATAAACAATGATACATGATAAAATATGATCCATTAACTCAACTATTCACTCATAAAAATATTTAACACACCTTGAATAGAAATATCCATTAATAAAATATTATTCCTCATATTCACACAACACTTTTAAATTTATTGAGAAAATAAATTCACTTAATATTATTCTAAACTCGAATAATACTAAATTTATTTATTTATTATGGGTTTTAAAACTCATAAAGATCCTAGACCTCGACAAGGGGCCTACCATGTCATAAATTCCAATTAACTAGAATTTTCCAAGCATCTGAATATGCTTTATGTATGACCCTATAGGAATTTCTCTCGATAGTAATGTTTGATTCTCATAGAAAATGAGAAGTATCAAGCAACACATCATAGACCCTAAGGAGAAAATGTTTAGTCAAAGTAGCATAAATGTCCTATGAAAACACATCATGTAATAAAATTACTATGTTTCATGTTATCTTTTAAATTAGAATGAAATCTTTGTGTCACTATCCTTTATTATTTTATTGTTTTATAATCATATAGAATGTAATTAAACTATTCTTCCATGTATATGGATTTATTAATGGTACTTCCATCATGATCAACTAGTCTTGAGATATTTCATTCTTTCCATAAGTGGAAAATTTCATCTTGACCATTCAATCAATGTCATACCAAAAATTTTGCACCCAATGAAAACAACCTTTACACACCATAAATTTCATTATTTTCATCTTTTATAAAAGTACATGTTATAATGGTACACATAAATAATTATTTCAACATAAGAAACAAATACATGTTCTCTTAGATAGGAACAACCAATAACACCTGAAGCATGGGGTGTTTCTATTAGATGTACATTCCCCATGATATACTTTACTTGATAAACCCATATGAGAATTAGTCTCAATGATTATGACCCCATATATGATATTCATACATTATCTATTTCCAATCAATATAATTTATCAAGACCATATGACATATGTTTAAGATTACTGTCATAGTAACTCAAGGTGGTCAGTACAGATGGGAACTAATATAACAATTTTATATGATAAATAATATAAGTATATTACCATTTAAATAATATATTTATAAGTATCAACATAATAATGGTAAATATAAATCATGTATGACTCACTATATACAATATATGGTAATAAAATAAATGTTATTCAAGTTGGGTATATGACACCCACTTTCACAATACACCCACTTTCACTTGAGGAAACTTGTTAACCATAAACTTGTCATCACTCATGATAATAATATTATTTTTCTATGTAATGAATTTAGTTATTGGATATTCTATGTTTCCCTATATAGAAAATCATTTAATTTCAACTTCACCTCCTTGAGTAAAAACCCTCATGATATGATAACCCTTAGTATATACCTTTTATCCTCTCTCATAACCTTGATATAATGGCTATTAACTTTGGTATGATTTTAATATCTAGAGAAAATTATTACATATTTTATACTAGTTATTAGATGTATTTGAAGAAGAAACATACTCATTATTTATATATACGGGATCCACTAAATTTAATGAACTACTATTGCACATTACCTAATCCAACATGTGATATTAGATCTAACTGGTCCATAGAAATACTAGTTTTCACCCTTTATAACAAGTGTTCTATTAAATACATATACCTGGTATAAATCTATTATACTTTCTCATGGACCCTCGGATGATTTGGACTACATATTATGTTATTCCTTTATATTTAAATAATATTTTCCCACAAAAAATTTTTGTGTTAAAAGTATCATATCTAGTATATAACATTACATATGAGATAGATCTATCCTTAAATCATATGCAGTCATGATCAGCATCTTAATATACTCTTATTTTTTATATATGTCATCATGTAGGGTTTTATACCATGTTATATTGGAAATAATTCTCTCTCTAATTGTTTTAATTTGTATTTTTCAATAGTTTTTAAATATATTTTCTTTGGCATATTCCTTGTAATCTATTTGATCTACCTTAAAATATATTATTATTTATAACATATATTACTACTTTAATTCAATATTTTTCGAGCTACATTAATCTTAGTCGAAACTTATTATAATACTTTTATTTTTTTTCATATGTTATCAAAAATATTATACTTTGAAGAAAATTGAAATCCCATTAACCTGTTGTTAACACATCAAATACTTTTCTTCAAAATAAATATTCCATGACCATTATACTTGAAATAATAAATAAATATATTTCTATAAAATTAAATCCTTATTTTAATTATATGGTTCAACCATCCCTTTATGGTTTCATCTTATTGACACCTTCCAAGAAAGGTGGTCTTAACATCTAAATCCCAATATAATGATCCTAGAAAGTCTCTATAAAAATTATAACCCTAATTAATTTTAGCATGATGAATTAGTATAACCAATATATCATTATGGAAACCATTCTTGTACCATACATATATAGTTTATCTTGAATAACCACCAATGGCTTTAAGTTAATTTGAGAAACTAACAGATGTTAGAAATTAATTTTTGTATATGGAATCCATATTTTATTTCATATGAACTTGTTATTCATATATTAATTATTTTAGGATTGATTTTTCTTAATAAATAATATATCACCCATAGTGATGAATGAAAACAAAAACTTTTAGTTCTAAACATCCTCCATACTATTTGTCTCTAGAACAAATCCTCTTCCAATATTTCTTGGGAACTTTTTCCTAGAAAAACAATTTTTTCATATCATTCTTTGACTTCAATCAAGACAATATTTCTCCAATTGTATCTAATAGATGCATGTTCCCTTTAATAGTCTTTCACTTTACTATATCTTTTCTATCCTAGTGATTTTTTAGGATATACAGTAGATATGTAATGTTTGTTTTTCTTGATACATGTTTTTTTATTGACTTAGGATTTAAAAAATATTTACATCAAAACTCATGTTTTGGGAAATCATGGATTTATTTCATAGTATAACTTATATGATATCCATTTTTCATTATAGTTGGAATATGGTTGTGGGTTAACACCATTATTTGTGATGATTGTTTTGAAAATATAATGGAAGACTTTGCATGAATTCTAATACATGTCAATGATCCTCCTTCTACTAACGTCTTGGATTTGAGGTGTATAAGGAAATGTGAATTTAGGAACAAATCCAATATACATTTTAACGATCATAAAATAATTATAATACTCATCATAAATACTCTTTTTCTAACATCTTAGGTATGATGCGTATAAGTAAATGTGAGTTTATAAACAAATCCAGTCAACAATTTCATGATCAATGACTAATTGTGTAAGATATACTCTTATAATCCTACACAAATGATATAATTTCATTTAACAATAATATATTTTTTTATTTACTTTTACATTCATTAAATTTCTTAATTGAATCTCATGAATAAAATGAATTTACCACTAGCTTCTACCTAAAATAGTTCACACGTATCTTGTTGAACTAGTTTTAGAATATATGTAACTTCATCACCTTCAATGTTAAAATGGTGCCTTGGTAAATTTTTAATCTAATAAGAAATCATGAAAAGTACTTAAGAGTTTTATCTCATGAAGAGTTTAATTAACATTCTTCATATTTCCTTGTCATTTTATTCTAGATTTACTTGGCTAAGTATCAACTTTTTGTGACAGGGTATTACTAAATATTACATTTTATATTCTTCATCTATTTCCAATAATTCTAGTATTAAGTAACTATTAGATTAATATGAGACACCATAAACAACATTTAGTCCATAATTAAATATTTTCTCATTTTTTATAGTTTTCCCATTAGAGTACAACATAAATACTCAATAAAAAATAATAGTTTAAGAATAATAAAATTTAATGGAAATGAAAAATCAAGTGTGTATCACTAATGATGTAGGAATTATTATTAACCAAGAGTTTTGATTCTTTTTTTATAAATCATTTATATTTATAAATTGAAATAAATTATTTAAAATTAAATTTTCAAATTTATAAAACCAGTGACTATCGTTATGAAAAATGAAGTAAAAATGGTATACTCAATAAGAGTAGTATTTTATATTCATTTTTCCATTAAAATATAAATTTAAAAATATATAATTTTAAATTAGAAAACAATCTCACTTTTAATTTATAAAATAAATTTTTAATTATTATAATTTTTCGATCATTTTCTAAAATGGTTTATTTTTAGTCGAAAATGTAGGATTTCGAGAAATTATAATTTATATGATTTTATCACTTTGTAAGCATAACCTGGCTAATTTAAAAAATAAATAAATAAAATCTGAAATTAATAATTAAATTTATTTATTTTGAAATATTTTTTTATATATAAAACCAACTCAAAACATTTTTTGAACTCAAGTAAAATGCTCTATTACAAAACTATTTTTGGTAATTTCTTTTAATTAAATATTATTTTGTAAAAAAATTAGTCATGTGTTGATTTAAATGTTACATAATATTATTTTGGATTATAATAAATCAATATATTTCATAAAAATTATTAACATCAATAATTTAATCTCACACATAATTTTTTGGCTTAAAAACAAAATTTTCCCAAAAAATATTTTTATGTGTTAAGTACGTTTATTTCTAAAATAAAATTTCATAACCATAGAAATTCTAATTTATAAAATTAATTTCAAATTTAGTAATATAATTTAAAAATTATTTAAATGGTGTAAATTTAATTTTTTCATTTTAATTAACTATTATTGGTAAAAACAGTATCCTAGTAAAAGTACACTTTAGAAAAAAGTAAAAGGGAAAATCCTTAAATAACTCAAGGAAGCCTCCAAAATGAGTGTATGAGAGGAATTATTTTACTCACTTTTTTCCATGATCAATTATTTTAAAACAATATATCCATTGAACTTGTAACATTTCAATGAAATTATTAAAATATAAAGGTCGTTACCAAAAGTGCCATATCCCTCTCTTATAAATGAGGATAAATTACATTATTTCAAAGATAAGCCTTTATTTTGAATTAATACTTAAAAATGTACCATTTTAATATCCCTATAACCCTATAACACAAACATATTCCCATGGTTACTCATAGTTAACCTAATCCCAACAATTTTAAGGGAACTTCCAAGAAAAAAAATCATGTCTCTAATGTATATAATATCTCCTTATGTTTTTATATTTAATCTTAATCTTTCAAATAAGTTATTAAAATAATAATATTATAGATTGAGTATCATTAGCATAATTATATTTTTTTATGGTAATGGTAAAAACCTTATTTATTCATTTCCATCCACTTATTAAATCAAAGTAGGGCCAATTGTGTATGTGTGTGCAGGCTACCGCCTACACCAAGAATCATTTTTTTTCATTTTTATTCTATTTTATCATTATATATCTAAAAATATTCCAATATGGTTTACCATAATAAAGAAATAAAACAAATTTAATTTTTATTTTTTATAATTATATTATTTCAAAAGAATAATCTCTTTAACCATACTCACTCATCGAGTTACAACATGTTCAAGTTTAGGTTGCTATAACCACTTACTTGAACAATGTTAATAAAATTTATTTTAGATAAATAGGGTAATATAAAAATTAATATTATTATAATATAATAATATAATAATTATTGGTATATAGTTTTAGATATATTATGTTAATAATATAACATATTATTAATTTTTTTTCATTTTCTAAAATCACACAAATTATCCAATATTAATTCCATTTTTACCGTGCGTATCTAAAACACTTATGGAATGATATAAGAGCTTTATAAATAAATATAATATATATATATATATATATATATATATATTAAATTATCTTAAATTATATATTAATTAATAAATTTTTTCAAAGGATGGGTAATGACATCAACATTATAAAACAAGTGAAGATGATTAAAGTTGTTAACACTCAATGGGTGAAATAAGCATTACCTAACCAATTTGGTCACAAAAAACACATTACAAATGAGAGATATAAAAGGTAAAATATCTAAATATGGTTATTAAATAAATTATTAAGGTATTTTTTCATAAGAAGTTATAGTTTCATTAACTAATTAAGGAAACAAGGTAAGGATTTCATCCCAAAACTTTATTCCACTACACAAAAATATTCTATTAGAGATGGTTTCTGAATAACCACCATGAAATATTTTACATTTATTTACAAAAGAAGCTTCCCCAACAACCCATACCTAAAAACCACCCCACTCCCACTGACTAACCCCATCTCCCCCTGATATTTTTGATCTCTAGCCCCCGGGATTCTCCCACGATCCATCATTGTCAACCCCCATCTCCCCATACTCCCCCAAATCCAAACAATCATCATCACCACTTCGTCCCTAAGACCCACAAGACCAACCTCGATCCACTAAACCCTATATCCCATGAACAATCACCAACTATACCCCCCTCTTCACTTCCCTAACACTGATCCCACTCATCCACACCCCTTCTCCCTCAATCGTGGACCCTCAACCCATTCTGGTGTTAAGAAATTGAGGTAAATAAATATTGTTATATTTATTTTTGATAGGGTCCTAAATCATATAAATGAGATCACTAATAAATAGATATGTCACATTTAATTGAAACTGTAGTTAGATAGATTTCTTACGTCTTATAAAATAAAAAAATGATGATCTGACATTCAAATAAAAAAACTTGAAATTGATAAATTAACTCACCTGATAGATAAATTATCTTGAAAAATGATTAATCGAAGAAAATTGGAATTTTCATTAGTGGGTCATAATGTTTGACTAGATATAAAAGAAAATGGTTTTAAAGAATTAATCTATATTTTATGTGTACCCCATAGTACATGACCCATGATGATGTATTTATATGGTTTCTAACTAGATACTAAAGGGATATTTTAATTTATTTTCATGAAATCAAAAGAACCATATTCTAGTACTGGAAATTTATTCGAATACCCATGTTAGTTATATTATATTTATTTAATAATAATTTATTATTAATATGTAATTAATAATAATTATATTAAAAATTCATTAATTACTAGTGTTTTAGTTTCCCTTTGGTACTTAGTAGTGCATCGATAGGAGATAAACCTATATTTGGAATTAGACAGAGACACATTTCTAATTACTGTAATGGAATTATTGCTGAAAATGTAGTGGGTATCATATAAGAAATTATTTAATCTTGAATAAATGTTAAAAAGGCCCATCATACCCCATTTATAAGGCGTTTAATCATTGTTTGTAAGGATATAGGGCCTTGATGTGTCGTTATTTATGTACTTATATAACAAATTAGAATAATTTGAGGTGGGTCAACCATTTTCAAGTTACTTTCATGGTCCAATAGGCCTATTTTTGGGGTTTTGTGTTGTTTTATATGATTATATCATCAAACAAATTGGTATATTATTTTTAAATAATTAATTATAAATTACTACTACTTTCATTATGATTTTTGTTGCTGATAATTAAATTATTATTAATAATTATAATAATAATTACATTAATAATAATTATATTAACATTTTTTCATCAAATTATTATTAAAAATTAAAAATATAATCACTAGTTGAAATATACAAAGGGGAGGAATTTGGGAACCCAATCCCATTTATTAAAAAATGGTATATGTATATGTATCTCTATATACAAATTCACTTGGGAAAATGTTAATTTATGCAATGTGATATATATATATATATACATAAATGTTTAAATGTATATGTCTATAATAATGAAAATAGTGATTTTCAATCTTAAGATTGATTATTTATTTGGTTTTTTAAATGATTATATGTATTGTAAATAGGCTCATTCATTTAATGATTAATAAAATATTTTCAATCACCAGTTGTTATTATTTGTTAACACTTATAAAAACCCTAGGGTTCTTGGGCTAGCTATCATAGATAGGAAGAGGTCATCCACCAAAAACAATGCAAGGGAAGTATTATTTGACACCCCTATAGCTAGTTATGTTTTAGAACTATATATCCAATATTAAAGATGTGTTAGAACCCTTTTCCTACTTAGTAATTATTTTTGTGTTTTAATTATATTTAATAAATAGTAGTAACATTTTGATATATAAGTTGATAAAATATGATTCACATTACCAAGGAAAACACCTCAATATGCTAAGGGTTTGGTGGATTTCTTATATTTTAACATTTCTAATTGACCCATTGATGGTATAATAAGATTTCCACATCCTAAATGAAAATTTAGAATATTGTTAAAGAGACATAAAGTTTATGAACACTTGATATTAAAGTAATTCCCAACTCAATATTTGTGTTGAATTTGGCATAGATAATTAAAAGTTACCAAGAGTTTGAGCACTAATGTCAGTCAACATAATGAGTTACCTACATCATTAACAATTTAAAATGAAATTAAAAACCATATAAATTATAATTTCAGCATTTCAAGAAAAAAACACCTACATAAAAACATATCAGAACAACTAGTTGAGGGTGATAAAATATTAACATGAAAAGTGATTTTTTTGGGACTATAGGACAACTAGATGAATATTTTAACATATCATTGGAAACAACTATTTATTATGTTGAGAGTAATATAATAGAGATCATCGCTATGTAGAAGAATGTGTATCATGAATTAGTTGATAAATGAAATCAAGAGATGTATGGTGGATGTTTGAAATTTTCAAAACATTCTTTTTTGATGAAGTTATACCATACTAAATTCCAATGCGGAATTAAAAATAAGGATATATACATGATATTGGAATTTTTGTGGGATTCATTTCCTGATTTTATGATCCCATAATCTTTTAATTATATGAAAAAAAGTTAACAACTTGGACTGAATTATAAAAAAATGTATGTTTTTCATAATTATTGTATTTGTTTTTGGGGTTAGGATTCAAGTAGATTGCATTGAGAAAAATTTTATTCTTGTAGATGGAATTCAATGAGTGATATTGGAAGTATAAATTAAGATATTATAATTAATAATAAGAAAAAGAACACACCTATAAAGGATTTTCATTACTTTTGTTTGAATTATAGATTGGAAATATTATCCATGTTATTGAATACCACCGAGCACATGAAGTTGCCTTATATATACAATTACAATTATGGGTTAATGAGAAATAAAAGTGATTAAAAATCATGGAATAAATTTGATTCATTACATATAGATTTCTCAACTGTTCCTTAGAATCTGAGATTGGGATTAGCTACTGATGGATTCAACCCATCTAGGACTATAAGAACTACTAAAATCATTTGGTAGGTTTTTTTGATCCCTTACAATCTCCCTATGTGGATGTGTATAAAACAAACATATTTTATCATTTCAATTATTATTCATGGAGAAAATGATTGGAAATTATATTGATATATAATTGAAACCTCTAATTGAAGAATCATAAGACTTAAAGTTAAACGGTGTTGAGAAATATGATGTATCTTCTAGAACATTGTTCAAATGCATGATTCTCTAATGTGGATAAATATTGAGTTCCCTAGACTTGGGAACTTATCTATTTTGAAAATGTAGATTGGTTTCACTTTTCCTGTTTATAATATTGATTTTGAGTTTGAATGAATACCTTTCAGTTCAAAATGGTACTTCTTGTGTCATCAAAGATTTCTCAATGAATCTCATTGATTTAGGTCGAATAAGTCAATATCTAATGATCATATTTATTATAGACCACCTAATTTTTTTACAGGTTCTGAAATTTTGGAACAACATTAAAATGTTGAAACAGAATTTAAGAAGGTGAATCATTTGTATGAAAGTGGGAAATGACTTTGAAATTCATCATCAAGTGAAATTGGAATACAAAAATAGCAGAAAAATGGATTCTTCAAAATTCCAAATTAGGATTTTAATTTTTGTGGCATAATATTGATGTCAGGAATATTGAAAAAATGTTTGTGACAATTTGATCTTCACATTTATTAATGAGAATGGAAAATCAAAGTAAAATATCAATTCTTTAAAGGAATTAAAAAAATGAACATACATTAAGTTCTCTAGCTATATGAGAATAAAAACTATTCTCTAAAAAAAATTCAATGAAAAAAAGAGACAAAGGCACATTACATTGAATTTTAAAGAATGTGAAGGTATTTTATGTGTATTAAAATAACATATCAAGGTGTTTCGACATAAATAAATGCAAGATACACAGACTGAAAATCCATGATTCACTTATTTTGTTACAGAAGTTGCTACCATAGACATTCCATACATTGTTACCTAAAAATGTTACTTCATTTACACTCCAATTTTGAACATTATTCATAAAACTATGTAAATATCCTCTAAAACCAACTGAGCTTGACAACATTTAGGAGCGATTTGTATTAACACTTTTTGCAATAGATATGATATTTACTCCATAATTTTTAAGATCATGATTCATTTATCTATTGATTTGGTCGAATAAACTAAATTAAGATGCCATGAACATTATCTATGGACGAATCCAATTGATTGGTACTTTATTTATAATTTTTATATTATGTAAAAAATTATATACACTTCATTAAATACACAATTATTTTATTTATATATTTTATTTTATCTATATCTAATCCATTTCAAATCATATGTAAAAAGAATATTCAACATGAAGGCTCTATTTGTGAAGGATATTTAGCATAGGAGAGTATCACATTTTTTTCTAGATACATGGATTATACTGAGACCAAAATTAATCGATTTGGATGTTATGAAGATTCAAAGACTCAATCTCAACAACATATGAACTAAAAAAAATTTCTTACTTTTGGCCGATCAGTTGGGAGGATCTCAAATGTTACACTAACATAAATAGAATTTCTATAGGAATATAGATATGTGATTATGAATAATAAAGATAAAGTTACATTTATTGAAGATCTATAGATACAAACAAAGAGACATATGAGAGGCTAAACATGAAATGATAATGATATAATAATATCTATTAATAAAGAGCCCGTATAATGGTTTACACATTGTGTATGTTTATAAATATTTCAATCAATATGGATATTATGTTGGAATTTATTTTTTAAATCTAATAATGTGTACTACTTTTGGTCGATCATGAATACTGATACTCATGCTGACTTGATAGAATATTTGAAGTTTCTAGATTAAGACCCTCTAAAAAATCTAAAATTCGATGGTTAAAAAATTAATGGTTTTATATTTCATATAATCAATCTCTGATATGGTTTAAAACTACATAATAGTGGTATATTTATTGTTTTCAAAATATGATACTATAAAAACATGAATGATATTATCGAATTAAACTACCACATGTATTTTTTAGTTGTTTTATTCAAATGAAAGTTGGTCGATCTTTCTAGGGATATTAAAAGAGATTTATTTTCAATTTAATTTTCCGAACTTCTATTGATTGATGGATATTGGTGACTATGAATTACATAATCACTATATCATCTCATCGTAAATGAAAATGGTATATTTTGTAGAAGATTTCATGGAAGAAGGGTGAAGTGTAGTTGTTCACATAAAACAAAGAGACTTGAATGATATGGGTGATGAAGTGTAAGATTTTTCCTCTGATAATGAATCCCATCAACAATAATAAATGAACTTATTTGTCTATCATGATCTTTAAATTATTACTCTTTCAAGGGTAGATGAAGTAGATGAAGTAACGATAGAGAAATAAATTGACATTATTGAAGAAAAAATGATTATATGTGATTTCATCCGTTATTTTATCAACCAATATTTTTATATGTGCATTCATTCATTATTATAGATATGCATATATTTTTTCTCAGTATCATGCATCCAATATCATTTCTAAATTTTTTCCATATGATTTTTTTGAAATATATGATCTAAATTTACTTTTATTTTATTACCTGATAGGAATTCCAAGGAACAAGTGTTTGAATCATCCCAGTTGACTCTCAGTTGATGTTCCCTCAACCACATGGAAAAATGATAATCCATCAGTCTCATTACCTATTTCATCTGAGACACCCTCCATCTACCCCCCTCCAGAGTCTCCCACACCCTCAATTTAGTCTTCATATGACACACCCTCCTTCTCCATCCCATTAATATCTAAAATATTTTATCACTATTCAATAGTTTTATGAGTGAGGGAACTGTTTATCACTCCTGTTTCATCATGAGGATATTGGAGGGTGATAGTTATAGGTACTAATTTTATTTTAAATAATGTTATTTGAATTTTGTATACTATTAAATATTTTTTCATAAAAGATGAAAACAATATTACTATGGAGAGAAATATTAACAGTTTTTAAATCTAGAATCTGGATGGAATGACGATTGTTGTCCAATTTGACTGTTATAGTGTCCCCACATATGATTTCTTAAGATTATATGTTAAGATTCTAGTCCAACTAGAGGTATATTCAGTTATCCTTCCCATTAAGTATACTGGTTAGAGAAATGTAGTTCAATCTTAGAAAAATAAAGTCTTTTATTCCTAGATAACGGAAATTTTAATTTATTATGGTGTAGTTGAATGTCATTATGTTATTAAATAATAAATTTTAAAAGTGAATCTCTTTGTATAGATGTTATTTCACTTTACCGATGCATATCTTATTATATGAAAGTGGGAATTGAAAAATTTGGTATGAAATTGAAAGATTTTAAATGGGTATTATTGAATGAATTAAATTATGCTTTGTCGGGAACTTAGCAGGTATATAATAAGGTACTCGAAGGGGTACCTAGAGAGAAATATAAGGTTTTTTGGACAGCCATCATCATGAGTTGAACATTGTACTGGAATATATATCATTATTTTAATCTCATTTTACATATATACATACATATGACAAATAGATGAAATTACATATATTACTATTAAATTAAAAGTTATTTATTTCGGGATGTTTCAAGGAAAGAGTTTCATGTCGAGATTAATAAATCACCCCCACACTATTGGTTCAAATACACTTTCCAGAAACAGATCAACTATGGTAATATTTTTATTAGATTAAATATTTTTAAGATAAAATTATTTGTTTCATATATTAAATTGTTGATTTATATTTTCTTAGTAAATTTTATGATTTTAGGGCACCATGTCACCCGAACAGAACTTTGGTTGGATGTTCATACAATATATGATGATATTTATGTTAATGATATCACCAAATATGTTAGGGTTTGAATTCCTTTTTCATTTTAATAACATAATGTTAGTTGTCACTATGTTAATATTTATTGCTAAAAATATGATTGATATTGGTTTTGTAAGGAAAAATAGAAGAACTATTGGATTCTAAATTTGATACAGTCCTTCTCAATCTCCCAAGATGATCTTTATGATCAAGTCCTTGGTAGGGAGCATCCTGGTCGAATACATGGTTTGAGTTTTAGGTCATTACCATAATAGGTATTTGGCAGGCCATCTAGGATTGTAGAAGCATGTACCCATAGTTATAGTTAATCCCTACCCCAAGATAATCAGACAGATTTTTTGCAATGAAAATAACAATTCAGAAATAATTGGAATATACAAAGATAAAAGATATAAAGGCTATTTCTCTGTAGAAATTGCTAATTGAATTTTATGAGAACACAACTGGATCTTCTCTGGTGATATTTCCTCAGTTGATGGTAGTGAGAAGGTAAATCACAAAACATAAAAATCATTTTTTTTAAAAAGTTATAGGTTTTATGTTTAAATTTAAATATATAACACTATTTAATTTTCAACATAATTATAATGTATGTTTCGGTATCATAGAGTTGAGATCGAGACAGAGAGGGTGTCGATAAATGTTTATCATGTATTGATTAGTGTTCACATAGGATTAAAATATTATTAGCAACTAAACTTATGATAGGATACTAGTAATGTGGTGATTTAGAAACCATGTTGTAGTTTCTAGGAGGTATATATGTATTTACCTTACACTGAATATAAATATATATGCTTGATTTATTTGAAATATTTTATTATTATGTTTACCATATTATTTATTTTCCTTGAATATTCTATAAATAATGAATCAGGACACCCCCATTCCACTCTTATATTGAAAATGATATACTTACTAGTATTTTAAATTTTTATGAGTTTTGGAATTTAACATTGGTTTTCAAATGACTTTTTATAACTAAAGGTTTCCATATAGATATGAGTATGTGTACATAGAACCTTATGTGTTGGGAATAACAATTTATACTAATTTTATGTATGGCCTTTCCATATGAAACAAATAGTTAGCAAATTTGTTATCTAAAATTTTATGAATATCATCATCGTTGAAATATTTTAATTCTCAATACTCATGAAAATACATGGTGTTTAAAAACAATCTCATCCAATATATTATTTATCCAAACTATCCTGAGTCATTGGTATTCAATACCTATGGTTATCTAAACATAAACCATAAATCAATAATATTCAAATATATTTTTCATCAAAATTAGATAATTCAAGAAAATCTATTATCAGGCATTAAAAGGGATCTAATAATTTTCATTCATTGATCCTATTTTTAATTACTCGATAAATAATTACACATCAACTCATTGGATTGATCAAAAACTTATTTGGGAGTTTGTGATGTTAAGAATATTGGTAGAACATTTACTACGTCATTAAAATTAATTTCCATCTTACAATATTAAATAATGAAAAATCTATTTTCCATTATGTAGTGTACTCAATATTTTCCAAAGGAATGATTGTTATACAGACATGGGTTGAAGACTATAAAGATCAGATTTATCCTTATACAGATAAAAATTTTGTTTATGAATCTCTATTGATGGAAACATAGATGGGAGTCAATGGTTTAAAAGAGAGTTTTTTAACCTAATTGATGGAAGTTCATCCATGCATATAGGAAAATGATGGTTACATAGGTAGAAATAATGCATACACCATAGTAGATTATGGTTAGGAAACTATATAGAAGATTCTTAAATAAATTATTAGATAATCCCATTTTTCATCTATAGAATTGGAATTCCATAAATACTTAAAAAATTTTGCGGCCTCTTTAAATAGACACAGATTATCGCGTATAGTCTTCCAATAGTTTTATAACTTGAAATAAAATTTCCATCACAATTTTTTTGGGGGGTCGAAGCCTCATTTTTTATTTATTAATAAAGAAAATCAAAGACCTCTTTTAACTAGGTAGAGGGAGACACATTACATATCCCGAAGGCCCAGTGGGATTATAGCCCATTACATAGCCCGTAGGCCCAAATTTTTGGCCCAATTCCCATTATTCATTTTTTAGAAAACACATGACACTTCAGTACTATTCTTTAACATAAGAAACATCCCTCCAACCACCTGATGTAATTACTACTACTTAGAAGCTATCGAACTAGATTTTCATTGGTATTAGCCACTGAATCTTTTATTTACCAAAAACTTTATGGGTATCTCCCTCACTTTTTTGGGTGAAAACTCAATTTATTTCCCACTCTATCAATTCCTATCATTTGAGAACAATATGATAGAGATGGAATTACATGGTTCTTCAAATAGCTCCTTATCTTAGGCAATAGGGCTAAGATAAAATTATCAACCTAGTGACACATTCTATTGAATGTCTAAAATATTTTTAGGTCAATATTCTTCCAATTTCATTTATTATATATATATATACATTACATAGATGAATGTACATTTTATCAATTTTATCTTTATCCTACTTGATTTAAAATGCATGGAAGTCATAAAATAGTTAATTTTGTAGCCTCCCTTTCCATTGTAAAAGAACATTTTAGTTATTGGATAAACATCATTATGAGATTTATTAATAGCCTTATTGGGTGAAAACTTTGTTGATTCAATAAGGTTTTCCTTATGACTTTTCCATTCCTTCTTGTTTTGAAAATCACAAACACCTTATACTTAAGAAAATCTATATTTTACCTCCATAAAGAAAATTTTCTTCTTTAAGGAAATTTCACCTAACCTAGATTTTCTTATACATATCAATATTTTTCTTAAGAACAAAAACTGGATTCATACCCAAAAACCCAGAATCATATAATTTCATGAATTGGAGTATTCTGTTTTTAGGATCCGAATTCTGGATGTGAACTATAACGAAGTTCCACTCCGAATTCTGGATGTGAACTTTAATGAAGTTCCACTCTGAATTCTGGATATGAACTCTTATAATTTTTGACTCAGAACTTTCATGAGTTTGACTCCAAACTCTTATGAAGTTAGACTCCGAACTTTCATGAGTTCGACTCCGAAATCTTATGAAGTTCGACTCCAAACATTCATGAGTTCAACTCCGAACTCTTATGAATTTCGACTCCGAACTTTCATGAGTTTGACTCTGAACTATTATGAAGTTCAACTCTGAACTTTTACTAAGTTCGACTCCGAACTTTTATTAGTTCGACTCTGAAATTTTACTAGTTCGACTCCGAACTTCAACAAGTTCAACTCCGAACTCCAAAAGTTCAGATTTAGAATTCTGGTAAAACCAGACTCTGAATTTCCTTAGAAATTCAGACTCTAGATTTTCACAGAATTCAGGTTCAGAATTCTTATAAAATAGAATCCAAATATCCTTTTTATTATATACTCTAAATTCAATTTTGTTGAGACTCCGAACATTTATTTTCTTAGACTCCGAAATTGAGTTTTACTTCTGCTTATACATATTTTGTTATAAAATGATGTCATCCATTCTGTTTCAAACTAACCATTGTTTAAGTGACACGTGTACAGGTCCTTCCAAATTTAAAAGAAAATATGATTGTTGGAGGAGGGATCCGACCATTGCGACCAAGCCTATAAATAGGAGCTCATTTGAAAAGAGATAATAACAAGTTGATCAATCTAGAGACCACACATTGTTAAGGTGATTTCTAGAGAGAGAAGATTTTCATACCTTGTGCGTACTGAACTGCTCGTTTAGATTGCTTCGTGCGACTCCGAATGTTGTAGATTACATTAGAGGACTTCCGGGGATAGGAAGACAGAGGTGCTGACTACCTTGAAGTTCGAGGGCATCCTTGCTGAGGAAGACAGAGGTTCCAACTACCTTGAAGTTGAGGGCTTGTGGGGATAACAAGATAGTGACACCGACATTCTTATCGAGGGCTTACCCTGGTGTGGGTAAGACAGACCTTCTTGAATGTATAAATCAACGGACCTTTATCCAAGGTTGTTGGATACACTTCTCTTTGGGTTAAAAGACTTACATCTTGTTACTTATTATTTTACAAATTCTTTTTTCCACTGCATTGTGTATTGAAATGAAATCATAATCTTCTTATATTTACTTTCACTTGTACTCTGATTCATTTAGATTCTATACTCTTTAAGGTAGAATATCATATTGTAAACATAAACTTCAATTTCTGGATCCATATTTCTGGAACCTGTTTTCGGAATCACTTTCCAGATTTAAGAAAGTGCATAGAACTAGAACTTTGTACCTTCATACCTTGTTCCAATTCTCCAATTGGTGTTATAGGTGTTTTGAATTTACATAGTTTATCTTTGTTAAACATAGATCTTTCCTTGTCTAAGGAAATTTTTAATGTGTACAATTCAACCCCCTCTTGTATATTGAGCATCTGCATCATTATTTCGATCCTACAGACTTCTTACCAAATTTCATTTGTAGATTTCCAATGTATAATCACCACTTTGAATTAAATTTTGTACACTATATCATGGAAAATCATTCAGAAAATAATAGTTATGTTGAGTTGGTAGACAACAACACTCTTCATAGCAGTGCCAACCTATTTTTAAATAATAAAATAATATTCCCAATGATTTATTATATTATTCATTTATATGGTTATATATTTTAATATCTATGTTTTTTATCTTTTTTTGGGGTATATAGATTCTACAATTGTTTTTTAAAAGTGATATATAGAGATTGGTGAAACCACAACTCTCTATATCAAATTATTTTTTTATAGGCGGTACAAAGTGATGAAATATAAGATCAAAATTTATTTTAGCGGTATTATTTTTTATTAGTAGTTTCCCCTCCCAAAAAATAGTGAGTGGATAGTGGTGTTTTAAACCACTATTATTTCTTCGGCATTTTTTGGGAGCAGAAATCGTCGCTAAATAAACATTCTATGAGAATTAAAAAAAATTGACACTAAATGGATAAAACCAACATGATTTGGATGCTGATGAAAATTTTAACTTTTTTTAAAACTATCAAAGAACCATATGGTGTAAATTTGAACCACCACCAAATAAAAAACTACCATTATTAATCAATTTTTTTGTAGTGTTATTTTAGAGAAAAGTTATTTTATAAACCATATTTATTTTTAATTATGAATATATTTTTTGGTATATATTTAATATCATGTATTATTATTCATAGTTTTTTAACTTCAAATTAATGATCTCTATCTATTTCAATTAGTATTTATTTAAGATTTAAGGGTTTCTTTGTCTCAAATTCGAATCCTTTATAAAATTTGTATGTTGTACGCCATGCTTTATTTTAAATGGAGAAAATAGTTCCTTAATATAATTTTATATAATTATCATCTTATAATTTATGATATTAAAATTTCTTTTTAAAATTTATACATCTTATGTTTTTTTATTCAAAATTTACAAAGGTTGTAAGGGGTTATTATGACTCCAATTTTTTCCTTGGGTCATAATCAGTCTTATTAATATATTGTATTTCACAATTTATCTATTATAAAATATGACTATTTAAAGATGTATTACACCTTATTTTCTAGGTAAATATTGTTTCACACCAAATTATTATTCCTTAATGATTTTAATATTTCTTTAAAATTCATTTTTTTATGAATAATTCCCATTAATTTTAATGGTTTTTTCTTCCATGTCAGATTTTTTTACATCCTAGTTAATTTATCATTTACCTAGTATAAACTCATATTGTCTTTATATCCAATTATAATTTTATCCCCCTTATTTAATTTTAAATTAATGTTTTATTTATTTATTTGACAATGTGTGTTTTTATAAGGCTATTTCCAAATTGTAAAAAGGATTTTCTATCCTTTCAAAATGGATGTTTTATAATCCACATTCAATTTTAGTTTTAAAGAATTATAAAATTTTCAATGATCAATTATTAAATAATATGTTTAAAAGTAAATATTTTTAATGTATTTTGACATTTATTTTTCTAAATATAATAACTTTTCAAAATTCCATTTAAATATTATTTAAAAAACAGATGTTTTCAAAGTATTTTCTCTTCCATTTTTGAAGACTTTATAAATATTTCAACTATTTTTTTAATAAATATTCTTTTTAAAATACATGTTTTCAATTTTTTCAATTTATTTTATAATTATCCTTTTTATAACCTTTATATCTTCATATGTTTAATCTATTTTGATCTCATAATAATAATGTTTTCAAAAGTATTTTCTTTCTCTTCAAAGAAATCTCTTGTGAAAGTAATTTATACCTTGATGATTTAAAAGGTTTTGTGAAAACTTTTTTATTTTAACTTATGTTAACCCTCTATGGTTTATCTTTCATGAAGATTTATTTTGATCACCTTTTATTTATTATTATAATATGATTAAATTATTTTTTTTATATCTTATGATTTATCAAGTCTGTAATATGTGATGATTTATAATGTTTTAGAAAACTATTTCTTTTTCATGGGCTCTTTATGAAATTATTAATGTTTTATATTCTATCCACATATGAATCAAGTAGCCTTCTATTCAATCCTCTCCCTCTTTATCTTTAGATTCACAAAAGAATTTTACAAAGGTGCCTTGGGCAGTGTACTTGGAATTGTCCTTTTTTCCTTGTATTTGTTATTTTTCACCATATGAACTAAATATTTATCTTTTTTAATGTTATTATCTTATTGAAAAACCTTACCCAAAAGATATTGAAGTTTTTTTATATATGTTTGTTTGTTTTATAATTGTTAAAGAAACTAGTTTATAAGGCTAAGAAAATGAGATTTTCTGAATGATTTTTATTTAGTATGAATACATATTTTAATTAATAGATTCTTAGTGTAATCATAACCTCATTCATTTCATGATTCAATCTCTATTTTACCAATTCTCATAGATTAAAAACATGCATAACCAACCATTTTATGTTACTTTCATAACTCAATGTACACCGATGATAACATTCAAATGTGAACATAAATTGCATCATTCATGAGTTATGTATATTCTTCCCTTTTACCCTCCCATGATTAATGGGGTAGATTAATAGGTAATGGGGATTTTATCACACTTAATTTCATTTCAAATCGTAGTATTTTCTACTATCTCCTATACTAATCTTTAAAATTACTATCAATTATGACATATTCATTGTCCAATATTGATCATAGTGAATTTTTAATATTATTAACATTTTATAAAAAAATAATTTCATAATATTAGTAATATTATCTTAAATAATAATTATTATATATTATAAATTTATTAATATTATATGTATTGGACTATTTTATCACATAATAGTAGTTCTAAAAGACTAGATTTAGTATAATTAGTCACATGTTTATTCTATTGGAAATGATTCTAAAAACATATCCTCGTACTCTCATATATACACACCCTACTAATTCGAAAATTTCAAGGTTGGATTTTGGATGTACAACCACGTTGGCTCCTGGAACCGTGATTTTTTTAGTAGTTTTTTTATCTTCTACCAAGTGTAACTTGGATTTACTAAATTATTTTCTTCTAAATTTTCAAGAAAATATTTATGGGTACTTATTTGTTGCCAAATTTAGTTATGTTGAACTAATAAATTCATAAGAACTCTCTATTACTACGATTCACCCTCACCTATGGTTAAAGAGCACCTCAATTGTGCTGTTTTGTTCCAATTTATTTGATAGAAGGATTTAATGCCTTAATATTTTATTTGGGGTTTTTTCTAGTTTTATCCATTTATAAAATAAATTTATATTTATCATTTTTTTAAGTGATTAACTGACAACATATCCATGATTAAATATAAAACATTTACCATATATGATCATTTTATCTTAGAATACTTGTTTATTATTTTACATGATCAATTTTAAACTACACAAACATAAAAAAACCATGAATAAATAAAAAAAATGATATGATCATTAGTTTTTCTAATTCTTGATCCATTAATCAAATAGAAGATCAATATAGACCCTAGGGGTTATTCCCGAAGTCAAATTAGACATGATTTGTAGTGCTCAACCATTCTGATGTGTTTGACTCCAATATGGTATTTCACAAAATCTCAGTACTAACTACATCTTCCTCCATCACCATCAATATACATAAATACTCACATGGAGGTGAGGAGATCGTGAGAGTGTAGGGTAAATATAAATAAGATCTCTCATGGATGTGAAAGTCCTAATATATATAATGGGGTGAGGGGTGACACACAAATCACCATTTATTTAAATAATTATTACATTCATCACACTTTCAGTAATGATATAACTAAATATATAAATACTATAAATAAATTAGTTAGTCTAACATCATGATTAGTTGACTTGGAATAAAAATTTATAATAAAATTAAATTTTCAAAGAATTATACTTGGGGTAATTAATTATGAATTAAAAAAGAATACACTATTTTTAATTCACAAAATACTAATTTCATGGTCCCCCAAACAATTTTATTAAATTAACTAATTTTTTATATAATTTTATAATTTTATTACATTTTCAAGTTATATATGTGATAAATAACCCTGAGAGGTTTTAGGGCCCTAACTAGGTTTGAAAGGACTATTCAGGTCAGGGAGAACCAAATCCAACCTGACATGAGTCAATGGTGCTGTATTCATAGCATGAGAGGCATGTGGGGGAGTGTAGGGGGAATATAAACACATCTTTCTAATTAAATAATCCTTGTTAATAAGATATAGTTTATATTCATAAGAACTTTTAAAAAAAATCATGACTCCAATATCAAGGTGTGGTAAGATTCCACATAAAAGACACTTCAGACAACCTATTTTTTAATTTTTCCTTCAAAAATTATTACATACTATTTTTCATTAATTTTTGATCTTTAATCCTTTTTCAACATGTTTTGACACATGCTACCATAAAGTTAGAAATGTTCCCTACCCCCATGATAGACACTGATGAAATAAACCTTCTCCACCAATATATCCCTTATAAAACCCCGTTATTTTATGATATAATGATATTTAAATAAATTTCATTTCCTTGATATATTTCTTTACCCACAACACCATGTTTAAAAGAATAATGATATACTATAGAATTATTATTATTTAATGTGAAATTTATATCCTAAATGTTGAATTAGAGGATATGGATATTTATAGCTAAATTATGGAAATTTTTTCTAAACATGTATAAAATGAATTAATTTTTAATCAAATGGTTATAAATTAAAATTAAATTATTTAAAAATAAAATAGATAATTTTCTAGAAAAATTATTAAGACATGGAATGTGTTTTTATATTAATTAAATAAGTTATTTACTATTAATGATTAATTTTAAGTAAATTAATGTATTATTTATTTAATAAATATTTTAAAATTCATATCATAGATTATAAATTGGAAGTAGTGAAGGTAAACATAGTTTTATACTTAAAAATGAATTTATGATAAAAATGGTTTTGTTATATTTTGTGAAATTATTTAATATTACTTTATACCACTTATAAAAAATTAGTTTCAATAATTATATTCCATTTTTCAAATAATAATAATAAATATTATATAATAAGTTTAATTTATTTTTTGGTCATTATGAATAGTGATCGGGATAAAAATTCATTTATACTTTAAATGTTAGAAGGGGTTAATGAGGGGTTAAACTAAAGATATAAAGAATAAAAGTTTTCTAAAAACTTACCTAAATCCCATTGAAAAGTAATATTTGGACACCATAGTATCTAATATTCAAATATGATTCATTTTCGAGCCATTTTTATTAATTAAGAAATTAATATATTTAATTCTTTTGAAAAATTCATAGTGTGTTATCTCCCTTCCTTACAAAAGGAAACTATCGTTAATAACGTAATAATAATTAAAGATTCTCTTAGATCATCCAATACGAATCCAAAAAATTATAACATTCATAACCATATCATAGAGGTCATGTTCTGATCATAATACCATCCTTTCAAATATTAATGTATAATCCAAAGGAGGTTTATCAACAAAAAGGCGTAAGTCTTAAATGATTGACCACAATTTTATTTCAACTTAAACATTAAATAACAAAATTTTATCCCTAATAAAAATTTTAAAAAAGTTTAAAAAAATATATTTATATTTTAATGGATCAATTTGACAAACATTATTCATCTTCTTCTCCATCAAATGGTAAAAGAAATAATTGATCATGTGTACGTGCAGACTACCACCTCAAGAAGAAATGTATTTTGTTTTACATAACCATCATTAATGGTTGGTTATTATGATTTATTTAATCTTTATATATATTATACTTATGGTATAATTATTATATAATTATATTATATTATCTACTTTATTACCAATCTATCCCTTTGGAAAATTATAATGTTTCTCATGGATATGTGTGGACTACCACCTCCTCAAAACAATGTGACTCGGGAACCTTTACATTTACATGGATGGTAATAAGGATATATTGAATGAATATATATTATATTAATGATTTAATAATTATTCTATAAGGTTAATTGTTATTTTACTTTGTTTTTTTAATTTATGAAAAAGTGTAACAATCACTCGTGCATATGTACGAACTACCATCTCAATGAAGTAATGAAACTTATTTTTCATAACCACTTTATCTAAATTATTATAAAAGTGTAAATGATTAATAAATATGATACTTATTTGATGATAAATATTTTCTACATGTTTAAACCATGTCCAAGTTGAATGTACTAGAACCATCAAACAAAAACATACATGGAAAACAAACCCACTTTCACCTAAATTTTATTTTTAATAAATAAATTTTAAATAGAAGGGTATTTTTAAATTTTAAAGGAATAATACATAGTTATTTATGTATTAATATTTTTTTAAAATATATTTATAATAACTATATGCATATTATATTTAATATTTTAATGCATATAAAGAAAGAAAAAACTTAAGGTAAGGGTTTATGTTATAATCTTATTTATTTTCAAGATTGTTTACACTAAAATTACTTTTAGAGAAATTATAAAGATTTTATACTTTAAACCCAAATTATTTTATTCATATTTTTCTACTCCATTTGTAACACCCCAAGCTTCTATGGTACGTTTCCCTTCGAATAATGCGATAGCGTGTGTTGTACGCAACCTCGAGTTCTAACACACACCACAACTAATTAAACTAGCCGTTGTGAATGGTAATACCTACTTTTTGAAATCATATATATTCAATATTTCAAAATGAACTTCATTTTTAGATTCAGAATATCAAAATTATCCTAGGGTGAAATTTTGGTTCATTTCGGATAACTTTCATATTTTGATGAATAGTGAAAATTTCTAAATTTTAATTAAAAACAACTTTTTTAATCAAAATAATTAATAGTGATAAATTATGAATTTGAGTGGTTTTAAAGTATATTTAGAATATATTTTTACCATTCAATTTAATTTTTATCATTGGACATAATTTTACAATTAAACCGAACATAAACAAGTGTCAATCTTTTGATAGTTATTATCTCTTAAAAACACGCTTTTTGTTTTGACAGCGGGAATTAATTTTAAATTAATTTCTGCCACTTCTGTGTTTTGAATTTAAGAAAATGGATTCCATATTTGGAATCATGATTTTCAAATTGTGTAAATAGGTAACTTTTATTTTTACACATTTTGAATAATTACTGCGGTAAATATTTTATTTACCATGGTTAAAGGGTAAATCCGGTAAATAAGGGTTAAAAAAATAATATTATAATAATACAAAATTACCCTAAAACGTGTCTTAACCCTATTGGTTGATACATGGTCGACCATGGGCATCTTTGTGTCAATTTTGGGACCCCATGGATCCACTTGTAAGTGATAATGACACTTTATTTTAATTAAGTCAAAATGAATACAAAAATGACACAAGCATATATCTTTTAGCAAAACAATTGTTACATAGGGTTATATAAGTTTGATTTTAGATTATAAATATTAATTAGAAAGATAAAAAGATTTCCTACATTAAGATATTTTATTTATAATTTTTAGACATTAAATAATTTATTTTATTTATGACACAATGATGATGCAGTAATTACTATAATGGTGAAAAATTAAAATAATTGATATTATAAATACCCAAATAAATATAATATGAAACTTTTAATGAATTAAACTAATTTTCTAGGATAATATGATATATTAGGATTGATTTAATTGACTTTGTTCGAAGTAATCAATCTGTTATGAGTTTCAGAAAAATCAACCATTGAATAGTGTCAAAATTGACATAAAAGAGTTCTTAAAACAAATATTATATTATTAATTGATATTAAATTCCTAAAAATCTAAGGTTCGGCCAAGAGACTTATATCATTATAGGTTAATTATTAATGGACCACTTGGGGGTCGCTTGGATGTATATAGTAAGTTTATTTACCATATTATATAAAAATACAAAGAGACATTGTAAAAGTGAAACTAATTAACTTAGAGTTAATACTTAAAGATAAGGTTAATATAAGTACCCAAACCTGTCTAAATTCTATTGGATGAGTTGTTTTCGACCCAACCCCACCTTAACCTTTGAATAATCAACTTTGGAGCCTTTAGAAACCGAATATGAATTTATTATAAATTAATATTTTTAGCTTTTCCAAAGGTGCCCCTCACCCCTCTTATAAAAGGGCACTCCTCCTTCTCATTTCTTCACACCTTCAAAGCCTTTTGGTTCGGCCAAACTCTGCCCAAATGCTCTCCCAACATCCCTCAATACAACCTAGAGGCCTTAGTTTGATCAGAAAGCCATCCTAAGGATCCCTTTTGATCAAATCAAAAGGAAGAACCCGAAGAAGAGGTAATGATTTCACCACCCTTTTCTAAGTTCATTTCTTCTTCCACTTCTTCTTCCTTTGTTCTTACCATTCTGAAATAATAACTCCAGTATCTCACATATACTGTGATGTTATTATAAATATGGTACAATCATATTCAGTATTCTATCCACCCTTTTAATAACATGTCACCATACGTGCGTACGAACGGCTTACCGTCTCCACGTCGTGGTGTAATTATTATTCAATATAATATTATTTGGATGGGTATAATAATGATGTGTAACTCATGTAAATAATAAATATAACATGTTAATGATTCTGTATATATGATATACCATCCATTTATATATTATTTTAATATCAAAAGAATGATATTGTCGCTCGTGCGTACGTACGGACTACCGTCTCCACGAACGCGATGAGATTCATTCTCCATCGTAACCATTAAAGCGTAATTATCATTTTATGATTTAAAAATGATGTTTAAGGACTTGATATCATTCTGGATATGAATAATATATAATATATCCATTACAAACATGTCTTACGTAACCAAACATTTAAGAAGAACGAATCGATTATCACCCGAAACGACGATAATACTAAGATATTATTATCAAATCAATATTAAAAGATCATATATGATATCATATTAATGTATATGATTCTTGTATAATTTAATAACAATTATTTCACCATTATACAGGAGGTTAACCTACCACAACCAAGGAAAAGTACAAGGTAAGGGTTATTTCACAATCTCTTCTTTATCCGAGGTTGTTTATACGTAATAATATACTGGGATCTCGTTATCATCCACATCCATGTTTCTTCAAAATGTATTTCAAAACATTTTTACTATTTACAAGAATATGGGTTAAAGTCATTTATACCCTTGTTTGACTTTTTATAAGAGGTTTATAAAGGAATCTTTCCGTCGTTTTCAAAACAAGGTCCTTTTTAACCTTTTCGACAGAATTGAGGTAAGAATGTTTCTTTAACTTATACGGCGGGTGCGGTTATTTTACGCCGTTATAAAATCTTCAAAGCTTTCTTTAAAAGCTTATAAGAATATTTTCAAAGAAAATGTTTTATTTTATATGGATCTTAAATGATTTCAAAATAAAAGGAGATATTTCTTTAAAAAGAATTTTGATTTCATCTATGTCAACATCCTTTGATGGATTTTAAGATTATTTGAAATTGATTTATTATGATACAAAACTTCTATATTGTATTGAAGGTTTTGTGATATGTTTGACTGTGGATGTGCTATTTTTATACCATTCATAGTTTATTGTGAAAGTATTGACATTTCGTATGCTAGTTTTAATACGAATGTTTAAGTTATGTTTAAACCTTTTCATATGGGAATGCATTGGACTTAATAAGTGACGGGTGGAGCCCGCTATAGCTCCTCGATGCATCGGTAGGTCTCATGAGACAAACTAGTGTCTTGGCACAAGGCCTTGACAAAATCTTATTTGTAGCCTTGGCACGAGGCCTTGGCTATGTGGTTATGATAGTCTGGCATTATGCATTCCAACATTATGAAAGTGGTTATTGATTTTTGCATGTGATTATTCGATTAGTAGAATATCCATGTGAATAAGTAAATGGCATTATTTCATTTTACTTTTGCCATACCATGTTGAAGTTCAATTTTAAAAGGCTTTTGTTTTAGTAATGCATTGCCTTAAATGTTTATTCTTATTTATGAAAGTTTCCGCTATATTGTTATCCTTACAGGGCATTTGAGCTCACCCCTTTTCTATGTTTTATTTTTTCCCCAGGATGTGAAGAAGTAAATTATGAATGACCTGTAGGGATATTATGAGGGGATAGTAGTGTGGATTATGGAGACATTATGTTGTTGTAGTAGTTTTTCATTTTATGATGTAATGTAAAACTTATGAATATATCTAGTGTTTCCAAGGCTACTAAACCAATCGGTCTTTCGAGATTTGATCTTTCTTGTGATCATGCCAATGTTATGTAATAATGCACCGACTCTAGGCAACTAGGGTCGGGGCGTTACAGTTGGTATCAGAGGAAGTTTAGTACAAACCTTGGAAACTAGATTTAGATAAACTCTGATTAGAGCACGTAGACCTAAGATGAACTTTGAGGATTAGTATAGAAGAACTTCCTAGAATTTTGGTATTGTAGAGATTTTGTGAGTTTTCCGAGCGATACATCCCTGTCTGGATACGAGCAGGTAGAGGCGGCTCTGGCACAGATGTACCTAGGGGTAAAACCCGAAAACACCGCTTTGAGCTAGACTCGAACGGGAACTGGTGCACGACAACGGGCCTTGCTGCACTCTTGGTTACGACACTCCCGGGGGATATGCTTAGGATAACTCTCACTATCTTTACAAATCATTATGAAGGGTTTATGAGTATATACTTCCTCAAAGAAAACATTTTTATGATTATGGATTATATCCATAAATAGATCAATTTATGCTAAGTGTTTTATAAGTATGGGATTATGTATTTTGATTCATAAACTGATCTAGTTTATGCCATTGTTTAGAAATGGCGCCTAGTGGAAGAAATGGAAACCATATCAATGCACGCACTCCATGTAGGGATTGCCCTCCTGCTCAAGATAATTATAGTGGGGCTGGTGATGCAACTGGTGCTGATCAGCTAATCACCATACTGGGACAACTTACTCAGGTTATGAATAATAACCTTACCCGTATAGAGCACCCTGATCCGCAGCGTGGAGGATCAATGTTAGATCGATTCATGAGACAACAACCACCAACGTTCAATGGGAGTACAAATCCCTTAGTAGCTGAGCAATGGATATTTTCCCTAGAGAAAATATTTCAGGCTTTGGGGAGTAGTGAAAGGGAAAAAGTTACCATGGCAGTTTACCGCCTCACTGGAGATGCTGATCAATGGTGGTCATTGATTCAAAACATGAAGGAAGATGATGAAGTATCAAACATGGAATGGAGGGAGTTCAAAGATCTGTTTTTAGAAAAATACTTTCCTCGCGACCATCGAGCAGATATGGAAAGACAATTTCTGAGTCTGAGACAAAAGGAGGATGAGAATGTCACAAAGTATGAGGCTAACTTTACAAGGTTAGCGAGGTACGCTGGTGATTATATTCGCAACCCAAGAAGTAACATTGATCGTTTCTTTGATGGGTTAAAACCATTTCTCCGTCGAGCATTAGTCTCACAATCCTTTTCATCGTACGAAAACATTGTCTCATGTGCTATCAAGACCGAAAAGGAATTCTCTAAGTCTTATGACTTTAAAGCAAAGCAAGAGAAGAAGAGACCTGCTGATCAATCTGGGAATGGAAATAAGGGGAAGAAGGGAAAGGTTGAATATCCATCTTGTGGTAAGTGCGGGAAGAAACACCCCGGTGCTTGCCTGAAGGGAATGGGAGTCTGTTACAAGTGTGGTGAAAAAGGCCACCAAGCTCATGATTGCAAGGGGAAGAAGGAAGCTACCAACGTTCAGTGCTACAATTGCAGGGAGATGGGGCATTATGAAAATGCATGTCCTAAGCGTCAGGAGAACTTACCTCAGAAAAGGCCAAGGGATCAAGGCCAGGCTTATGCTATCACTACTGCTGAGGTAGAAGCTCCGAAAGACGTGGTGGCAGGTAATTTAATGGTTTCCTCAAGTTTAGCAAATGCATTATTTGATTCTGGATCATCGCATTGTTTCATATCTTCCCAGTTTGCTAAGAAAATTAGATATTTCCAATTTGATTTAATAAGGGAGTTGTCAGTTAAAACTCCTAAGGGAAGTATCGTTGCAACAAAGTTTTGTGAATCAGTCCCCATTAGAGCACATAAATTTTCTTTATCTGCTGATTTCATCGTCATACCTATGATTGAGTTTGATATAATCCTCGGTATGGACTGGCTTTCGGACTATGATGCGAAGATTTATTATAAGAAGAAAGAGGTTACGATTCTTGATGATAATGATAAAGAACACCTTATTTTTAGAGCAGAATCGTCACCACCTAATTCTTATTTAGATCCACCCCCTGTAGCTCAACTTAATTCAATTATCGGGGAGGAAGAGACTGAAATAACTGTCGGTGAGGAAAGGATTGTTCAAATAGAAGATGTACCTATTGTGAAAGAATTTGTAGATGTATTTCCGGAAGATTTACCTGGACATCCTCCAGAACGAGAAGTTGAGTTTTCTATTGATTTGATTCCTGGATCAAGGCCTATATCGAAGACCCCTTATAGAATGGCCACTGTAGAATTAGTCGAACTAAAGAAACAACTAGAGGAATTGAGTAATAAGGGATTTATTCACCCTAGTGTTTCTCCATGGGGAGCCCCTGTTCTTTTTGTTAAAAAGAAAGATGGATCTATGAGGTTATGTATTGACTACAGGGAGATCAATGCTATAACGATAAAGAACAAGTATCCCCTACCTCATATTGATGATTTATTTGACCAACTGCATGGATCTCAATACTTTTCAAAGATTGACCTTCGATCTGGATACCATCAGTTGTGTGTAAAGAAGGAAGACATTCCAAAGACAGCATTTCGAACCAGGTACGGGCATTACGAGTTTACTGTAATGCCATTTGGATTGACTAATGCACCCTCTGTATTCATGGATCTAATGAATAGAGTTTTCAAGGAGTATCTGGATGAATTTGTGGTGGTATTTATTGATGATATCTTGGTATACTCCAAAACCTACGAAGATCATGAAAATCACTTGCGCATTATCTTGAAGACTCTGAGGAGGCATGAATTATATGGGAAGTTTAGCAAGTGTGAATTCTGGCTTCAGGAGATTTCTTTTCTGGGCCATATTGTCTCTAAAGATGGAATCTCTGTTGATCCTTCTAAGACCAAGGCAATCCAAGAATGGCCAGCACCTACGAGTATAACTGAGGTACGTAGTTTTATTGGCTTGGCAGGTTATTATCGACGTTTCGTCCAGAATTTTGCCCGATTGGCTAACCCATTAACGAAGCTCACACGTAAAGGGGTTAAATTTGTTTGGACAAAAGAGTGTGAAGAATGTTTCGAAGAACTGAAGAGAAGATTAGTCAATGCTCCTATATTGACTCTACCATCGGGGAATGATGGGTTCGTTATTTATAGTGATGCATCGAAGAAAGGACTTGGCTGTGTCCTTATGCAGAATGATAGAGTTATTGCCTATGCATCACGACAGTTGAAAATTCATGAACAAAACTATCCTACTCATGATCTCGAATTAGCAGCTGTGATCTTTGCTTTGAAGATATGGAGGCACTACCTCTATGGTGAAAAATGTGAGATTTATACTGATCACAAGAGTTTGAAGTATATTTTCTCACAAAAAGAACTCAACATGAGGCAAAGGAGATGGCTTGAATTACTCAAGGATTATGATTGCACGATACAGTACCACCCAGGGAAGGCAAACAAGGTGGCAGATGCTTTGAGTAGAAAAGACCATGGAGTTTTGAACAATATGAGAATTGAAAGGGATCCAATTTTCATGGAGCTAGTGAAGATGGACATGGGAATAACCAGGGAAGGTGAAACATCAATGCTTTTTCAAATGGTTTCCAAACCATCTTTACTAGAAAGGATTAAGAGTTCTCAGACTGATGATGAAGAATTCCAAAAGAAGATTAAAGCTGTGAATGATGGGAGATTGAGAGACTTTGCGTATGAAGGTGGAATTTTGAAATTCGGGAAGAGACTTTGTGTTCCCAATATACCTGATCTAAAAAGGGAATTGCTGGATGATGCTCATAGTTCCAATTTCTCTATACACCCTGGGAGCACCAAAATGTATAGAGATTTGAAGGAACATTTTTGGTGGGACAACATGAAGAGGGAGATTGCTGATTTTGTGTCAAGATGTATGGTTTGTCAACAAGTGAAAGCTGGAAGGCAACAGCCTGGAGGAGTCATGCAACCTCTTCCCATACCGGAGTGGAAATGGGACAATATTACGATGGACTTTGTCATGGGGCTACCAAAGACTCCTAGAAGGAACGATGCAATATGGGTTATTGTTGATCGTCTTACCAAGTCAGCACATTTTCTTGCTATAAGAGAAGATCTACCCCTGGAACGTCTAGCAAGACTATACATTAATGAAGTTGTGAGACTTCATGGAGTACCCCTATCGATTGTTTCTGATCGTGATCCCCGTTTTACTTCAAGATTTTGGAAAAGTCTTCAGAAATCCCTGGATACTGAACTTCATTTGAGCACTGCTTACCACCCTCAGACAGACGGACAATCAGAACGGACTATTCAAACCTTAGAAGACATGTTGAGATCTTGCTCACTTGATTTTCAGGGTATGTGGGATCAATATTTACCTCTGGTAGAATTTTCCTATAACAATAGCTTCCATTCGAGTATTCAGATGGCACCATATGAAGCGTTATACGGAAAGAGATGTCGTACACCAACCTGTTGGGATGACGTTGGTGAAAGAAAACTTGTAGGCCCAGAACTGGTGGAGGAAACGGTGGAAAAGGTGAAAGTAATCCAAAATCACATCAAAGCAGCTCAAAGTAGGCAGAAGAGCTATGCCGATAATCGAAGGAAGGATTTGGAATTTCAAGTCGGTGATCATGTTTTCCTGAAGGTATCTCCGTGGAAGGGAGTCATACGTTTTGGTAAGAAAGGTAAATTGAGTCCCAGGTACATCGGACCTTTCGAAATTCTAGAACGAATTGGGGTTGTAGCTTACCGATTGGCAATGCCGCCAAGTCTCTCCAAAGTTCACGATGTGTTCCACGTATCTCTATTGAGGAAATACATGCCTGATCCGACGCATGTACTCACCTATGAAGATTTAGAACTGGAACCCGATCTGTCTTATTGCGAAGAGCCCATCAAGATTCTTGATACGAGAGAACAAGTGCTGAGAAACCGGACGACGCGTCTGGTAAAAGTTTTGTGGAGGAACCATAAGATGGAAGAGGCAACGTGGGAACCCGAGGAACTTATGATGAAGAACCACCCGAGTCTTTTTATGCAGTAATACCCTAGAAATTGCGAGGACGCAATTATTTGAAGGAGGGGAGAATGTAACACCCCAAGCTTCTATGGTACGTTTCCCTTCGAATAATGCGATAGCGTGTGTTGTACGCAACCTCGAGTTCTAACACACACCACAACTAATTAAACTAGCCGTTGTGAATGGTAATACCTACTTTTTGAAATCATATATATTCAATATTTCAAAATGAACTTCATTTTTAGATTCAGAATATCAAAATTATCCTAGGGTGAAATTTTGGTACATTTCGGATAACTTTCATATTTTGATGAATAGTGAAAATTTCTAAATTTTAATTAAAAACAACTTTTTTAATCAAAATAATTAATAGTGATAAATTATGAATTTGAGTGGTTTTAAAGTATATTTAGAATATATTTTTACCATTCAATTTAATGTTTATCATTGGACATAATTTTACAATTAAACCGAACATAAACAAGTGTCAATCTTTTGATAGTTATTATCTCTTAAAAACACGCTTTTTGTTTTGACAGCGGGAATTAATTTTAAATTAATTTCTGCCACTTCTGTGTTTTGAATTTAGGAAAATGGATTCCATATTTGGAATCAGGATGTTCAAATTGTGTAAATAGGTAACTTTTATTTTTACACATTTTGAATAATTACTGCGGTAAATATTTTTATTTACCATGGTTAAAGGGTAAATCCGGTAAATAAGGGTTAAAAAAATAATATTATAATAATACAAAATTACCCTAAAACGTGTCTTAACCCTATTGGTTGATACATGGTCGACCATGGGCATCTTTGTGTCAATTTTGGGACCCCATGGATCCACTTGTAAGTGATAATGACACTTTATTTTAATTAAGTCAAAATGAATACAAAAATGACACAAGCATATATCTTTTAGCAAAACAATTGTTACATAGGGTTATATAAGTTGGATTTTAGATTATAAATATTCATTAGAAAGATAAAAAGATTTCCTACATTATAATATTTTATTTATAATTTTTAGACATTAAATAATTTATTTTATTTATGACACAATGATGATGCAGTAATTACTATAATGGTGAAAAATTAAAATAATTGATATTATAAATACCCAAAAAAATATAATATGAAACTTTTAATGAATTAAACTAATTTTCTAGGATAATATGATATATTAGGATTGATTTAATTGAATTTGTTCGAAGTAATAAATCTGTTATGAGTTTCACAAAAATCAACCATTGAATAGTGTCAAAATTGACATAAAAGAGTTCTTAAAACAAATATTATATTATTAATTGATATTAAATTCCTAAAAATCTAAGGTTCGGCCAAGAGACTTATATCATGATAGGTTAATTATTAATGGACCACTTGGGGGTCGCTTGGATGTATATAGTAAGTTTATTTACCATATTATATAAAAATACAAAGAGACATTGTAAAAGTGAAACTAATTAACTTAGAGTTAATACTTAAAGATAAGGTTAATATAAGTACCCAAACCTGTCTAAATTCTATTGGATGAGTTGTTTTCGACCCAACCCCACCTTAACCTTTGAATAATCAACTTTGGAGCCTTTAGAAACCGAATATGAATTTATTATAAATTAATATTTTTAGCTTTTCCAAAGGTGCCCCTCACCCCTCTTATAAAAGGGCACTCCTCCTTCTCATTTCTTCACACCTTC
Organism: Viscum album; assembly: GCA_963277665.1. Classification (NCBI taxonomy): domain Eukaryota; kingdom Viridiplantae; phylum Streptophyta; class Magnoliopsida; order Santalales; family Viscaceae; genus Viscum; species Viscum album. The sequence continues at coordinate 1,889,552,754 of OY728159.1, read as the reverse complement.
AAAGCCTTTTGGTTCGGCCAAACACTGCCCAAATACTCTCCCAACATCCCTCAATACAACCTAGAGGCCTTAGTTTGATCAGAAAGCCATCCTAAGGAGCCATTTTGATCAAATCAAAAGGAAGAACCCGAAGAAGAGGTAATGATTTCACCACCCTTTTCTAAGTTCATTTCTTCTTCCACTTCTTCTTCCTTTGTTCTTACCATTCTGAAATAATAACTCCAGTATCTCACATATACTGTGATGTTATTATAAATATGGTACAATCATATTCAGTATTCTATCCACCCTTTGAATAACATGTCACCATACGTGCGTACGTACGGCTTACCGTCTCCACGTCGTGGTGTAATTATTATTCAATATAATATTATTTGGATGGGTATAATAATGATGTGTAACTCATGTAAATAATAAATATAACATGTTAATGATTCTTTATATATGATATACCATCCATTTATATATTATTTTAATATCAAAAGAATGATATTGTCGCTCGTGCGTACGTACGGACTACCGTCTCCACGAACGCGATGAGATTCATTCTCCATCGTAACCATTAAAGCGTAATTATCATTTTATGATTTAAAAATGATGTTTAAGGACTTGATATCATTCTGGATATGAATAATATATAATCTATCCATTACAAACATGTCTTACATAACCAAACATTTAAGAAGAACGAATCGATTATCACCCGAAACGACGATAATACTAAGATATTATTATCAAATCAATATTAAAAGATCATATATGATATCATATTAATGTATATGATTCTTGTGTAATTTAATAAAATTTATTTCACCGTTATACAGGAGGTTAACCTACCATAACCAAGGAAAAGTACAAGGTAAGGGTTATTTCACAATCTCTTCTTTATCCGAGGTTGTTTATACGTAATAATATACTGGGATCTCGTTATCATCCACATCCATGTTTCTTCAAAATGTATTTCAAAACATTTTTACTATTTACAAGAATATGGGTTAAAGTCATTTATACCCTTGTTTGACTTTTTATAAGAGGTTTATAAAGGAATCTTTCCGTCGTTTTCAAAATAAGGTCCTTTTTAACCTTTTCGACAGAATTGAGGTAAGAATGTTTTTTTAACTTATACGGCGGGTGCGGTTATTTTACGCCGTTATAAAATCTTCAAAGCTTTCCTTAAAAGCTTATAAGAATATTTTCAAAGAAAATGTTTTATTTTATATGGATCTTAAATGATTTCAAAATAAAAGGAGATATTTCTTTAAAAAGAATTTTGATTTCATCTATGTCAACATCCTTTGATGGATTTTAAGATTATTTGAAATTGATTTATTATGATACAAAACTTCTATATTGTATTGAAGGTTTTGTGATATGTTTGACTGTGGATGTGCTATTTTTATACCATTCATAGTTTATTGTGAAAGTATTGACATTTCGTATGCTAGTTTTAATACGAATGTTTAAGTTATGTTTAAACCTTTTCATATGGGAATGCATTGGACTTAATAAGTGACGGGTGGAGCCCGCTATAGCTCCTCGATGCATCGGTAGGTCTCATGAGACAAACTAGTGTCTTGGCACAAGGCCTTGACAAAATCTTATTTGTAGCCTTGGCACGAGGCCTTGGCTATGTGGTTATGATAGTCTGGCATTATGCATTCCAACATTATGAAAGTGGTTATTGATTTTTGCATGTGATTATTCGATTAGTAGAATATCCATGTGAATAAGTAAATGGCATTATTTCATTTTACTTTTGCCATACCATGTTGAAGTTCAATTTTAAAAGGCTTTTGTTTTAGTAATGCATTGCCTTAAATGTTTATTCTTATTTATGAAAGTTTCCGCTATATTGTTATCCTTACTGGGCATTTGAGCTCACCCCTTTTCTATGTTTTATTTTTTCCCCAGGATGTGAACAAGTAAATTATGAATGACCTGCAGGGATATTATGAGGGGATAGTAGTGTGGATTATGGAGACATTATGTTGTTGTAGTAGTTTTTCATTTTATGATGTAATGTAAAACTTATGAATATATCTAGTGTTTCCAAGGCTACTAAACCAATCGGTCTTTCGAGATTTGATCTTTCTTGTGATCATGCCAATGTTATGTAATAATGCACCGACTCTAGGCAACTAGGGTCGGGGCATTACACCATTAATTATTATTTTTAGTTTCATTTTTATATATTTGGTGCTTAAAATGATCTAGAATCCATTTTAATGAAAATTCAACCTTACTTCTTATTTGGTTGCTAAACTTTTTCTTCCATATCCATGCTCTAAAAAAATATTTTATAAATGTTTTTAACCGTATTATAAATTTTAAAAAATCATTAAAATTTACATTATTTAATTTTTTTACAATGAATCTATTTCGTGAAACGTTCTTTGAAAATTCATTTTTGAATTTTTACAAAAGACATAAAAGAATGTTTTCTTTTAAAGTATACGGTATAAAAAATTTCACATTTTCATAACCTCTATTTGTATTAATGTTTTCATTACAATTGTATATGGTTATTTTTTAAAGCATTTTTTTATTAATAATATATGAGTTTTTAGTTAAAATGTTATCAAAAGAAAAGGGTATTATTTTCATGCTTTTAACTAATGGTTCAAATGTTATTTTAAAGGTAATTTTAATCTATTTAAACATCCTATAAGGTTAACTCTATTTCACTTGGGATGTGATCTTCTGATACCATGAACTTTATTTCTCTATATTTCTTATTATGATGATTATATATTGATGAATATATGATATTATTTTATTTCTGATGGGTTAATTAAGTTATGATGAAATGTTTATAAAAAATATTTCTTTTCAATGAGTTATGCTATAATTAAATGTTATAAAACTCATATCCTTTTCATATGTTATGATATGATTATATGATCAATGTTTTATGAACTTTTGGCACGCATATGGATGGTTTTTATTATTTTATGGGAGGACCCATAATTATATATTACACTAATTAATAGGGTAAATATGGATATCTCATGAGATATAATGGACTGGAATGGGTTGTGAATGTAGTTCAGGAAGGTTGTTTATCCACTATGATAGTCTTGGGAGTGAATCTTGAAAAAATAAATGATGTAATGGGTAGTGAATCCAACCCACTATGATAGTATTAGTATTACTAATTGGCTAAGGAAATTATTTTCTATGATTATGTTAATGCCACAAACTTGGGTGTTATTATAATGATATATTCTCATGGATTTTGATTGATTACTGACGATTCCAAACACCTATGACTTTTGTATTTTGTTATGAAAAATAATTATGTTATAATTTATGATAAATTATCATTAACTGATTATGTATTATTTTTTTAAGTTATGATCATGTTATATTAACCTTATAGTTGTTTTATGCTCACTTATGGCCATTAACTGATATCTCTTATAATTTCCCATACTGAGGATCTAAGTTCACACTCTCTTATGTTTTCTTTCATGAAATTATGAAGAATGTTTTTAATTTGGGTATTTTAAGTAATTTTTAGATGTAAGAAGATATTTGGTTGTTATTTTGAAGATATTTTATGATATAAATTGATTACGTATATAATAAAAAAACAGGTTTAACCTTTATTTTCCTCAGGTGTGTATTGTTATGGTATGTGTTGAATTTATCTAAAATGATGTAATATTTATCTATGTTATGATCAGGTTACCTTAATTGGTATTAGAGAAGTGTTTATTAATTTTTGAGATTATTATTAGAGATATTTTTTTTGAAAACCCTGTGGATAAGTCCAATTATATGATAACATTCTAAAGCTTTTGTAAATTTTTGGTTTTGTGGTTTTCCAGGAAAATGAATATTCTTTTAGAAAATTTCCAATGGATGTATATGTGGCACAAATTCACCCATGGTTAGTAACTCTTAATGTGGAATATTGTTGGTTAACTCTATTTCAACCGGTGCATGGTAAGTGGGCCAAATACTGCAAAAATGGATAGACACTCATGGGGGGGGAATAATTAGTATAATTCACATTTTCATTATGAATCATTATAAAGAATTTGAATAGATGTTGACCATGAATGAAATAGGTTAATACTATAGTTTCATATATATAAAAGTTTGTGTAGTTATTTTTATATCATATCATTGATTTTTCTTGATTATATGATTTCTCACTATGATTATTATTTCTCCCACATTGTTTTTTATTTACTCATTGAATGGGACTAGGAGGAATCAAGTGAAAAATGACAGTGATAGTTAATGGAATGAATGTAATCATAATAAACCAAATAAAATTAGATATGGGATGAAAAATATTTCATTTATTCTCACCTAACTCTCTAAAGATATGATCGGTTACTTGAATCATTATGAACTTCCATACAACCAAAGGAAGGAACAAATCAAAATTGAAAATTTTATATAGAAACATCCTTCTTTCATTTGTGGTTCCTATCATATAGTTATTATTGATAAATGGATCAATTTCATATAAAATATATTCTCTTTTATCTAATTTATTTACCATTAGAATCTTATTTTAGTCATGTATTATTTGGAAGGTGAAGCTAGGAAATGGTTTAATCTTATCAAGAATACAATGAAAGATGAGGAAATTGACTCCATGACATCGGTAGAGTTTAAGATGGTATTATTCAATAAGTAATTTTCATAATCTATTTGTATGAAAATAAATAGTGTATTTTTGGAACTATAGAAGAATTATGATAGATCCATTTGTACCTATGAGGAAAATATCACTAGAATTGTAAGGTATGCTACGGGTTTTATCATTGATCCTAAAAAAAAGTTGACTGGTTATTTAGTGTCTTGATGCCAAGTCTCCAAATGGAATTGGATATAATATAATTTTAAAGTTATAAGTAAAAAATATTATGCTCTCTCAATTAGTAAATAAAAATTTTATACTCTTAGTGTTATCAAGATTTTGGGGAAAAACAGAAATATGGGAGTTAGAGAAAATTCCAATAATAAAATCCATAGAGGAATGAAAATTAATCTTCTTTCATGTCATAAGTGATGAGGGAAGAATGATGTAAATTTATTTCTATTTTTTAGTAAATTTTGTAAGTATGGAATAGAATTTCATTGATAAAAATATTATCAAAGTGACATGAATAGGTTAGTCAATGAAAGGAACTATGTAAAGGCTCAACCAAATGTGCCACCCAATCTCCAATGTTATAATTTCATAGAGTATAGACATTACACCAATCAGTGCATGAAACTAATGTATATGATAATAATTATCATTTAAAACCTTCTAGAACTAGATACAAAATGAAATATTATGCGATCACAATTAATGAAGTGGGTTATAATAATAGAGTGGTGAAAATTACACTTAACCTTCACACTAGAACTGAAAATGTTATATTTTAATATCTTTCTACCAAATATTTTATATCTAAATAATTATATAAGTTTATCACATCACCAGATCAATTATTTGATCTTGCGTTATATGTAAAAACTCATAATGGTATGATGATCACATATAAATAATATTACTCCTCTTCAATAGAATTGTGTAGCAATGTGCTTCCTATAAATTGTGAGATTCTTCCTCTAGATGAATTTTATGTGATTTTGGTAATGGATTGGACCTCTCACACACACTCTCTATCTATATATATATATCCTATCAAATAATAGGTAATTCAATTCTTTTATGATATTATCAATCAAAATATGATATTAGTTTTGTGTAGGGATAAATATGAGCTTCCAATGGAAGTTACTTCCATTATATGGGTAATACTAGCAATTTATGGGGGATATTAATATCAAATGGTTGAGAACTTCAAGGTTGAAAATATATCTTTTTTTATATTATACTGATGTATTTCTTGAATATTTTCCTAGTATTACGATGAATTTTGATGTTGATATTTCAATATAACTCATGTTTGGTGCTAAAACAATTCCAAAGACTCTATATATAATGGACCCGATTGTGTTTTATGAATTGAAGAAGAAGATACTAGGGAATCATGCTAAGGGATCCATATAACATATTCCATCAACAAGGTGTTAACTCATTATTTTTTTAAGAAAAAATATTGGTCAATAAATTTTTTCGTTGATTATTGAGAACTCAACAAGTTGACTCTCAAGAACAAATATCCTATAGAATGTATTGATGAGTTACTTGATAAACTAAAGGGAGCTCAATAATTTTACAATATTGATCATTATTTTGTATATTATAAATTTAGGTCTAGGAAGAAGGATATAACCAATACCTCCTTCCATGTGAAGTATATTAATTATGAATTTATATTTATTCCAATTTGACTTACCAATTCCCACATTAGATTTACAAATTTAATGAATAGAGTCTTTAGATATTAAATCGATCAGTTAATGGTAGTCTTTATAAATGATATTATTATATATTACAATAACAAGGATTAGTATGAATATTATTTGAAAACTGTAATAAATAACATGATGATTGAGAAGTTATATGATGAATTTTTAAAGTTTCAATTTTGGTTGAAATTTTTTTCATTCATGAGTCATATAATCTCAAGTGAGGGTATATCGATAGATCCTTCAAAGAAGGATGTTATTGAAAAATGAACAAGACAAATATTGATAATCACGATCCATGTTATTCTTAGGTAGATGGGATAATACTATCTATTTCTAATTTATTTATCATGGATATCTAATTCAGCAACAAAGATGGCCTGGAAGGGAACTAAGTTTCTTTGGACAATGAATATGAGTAAAATTTCAAGGTGTTGGACAGAAGGTTGGTTAGTGCACTTATTATTAAACTTCCCTGTAGTAGACAAGGTTTTCTGATAATTTGTAATGAATTAAAGGAGTGACTTGAATTTATCATCATGAATAATGATATTGTGATAGCTTATGCCTCATGATAATTAAAAATCCATTGTAAAAATTACTAGACTCATGATTTAGAGTTTCAAACATCAATTTTTCATAGAAAATATAGAGGAATTATATTTATGGTTAATCATGTGATATATATACTGATCATAAAATAATTAAGTATATATTAACATATAAATAGTTAATATGTTCCAAAAGAGATGGTTGAAATTGATTAATGATTGTGACTTCTCAATACACTACCACCCTAGGAAGGTAAACAATGTTAATAATATATTGAGTCAGAAAGTCCATGCTACTTTTTATATGATGAGGATTGAGAGAGATCCAATATTTATGGATTTTTAAAATATTGATCTTGAAATTATGATGAAATGGGACATATCATATTGTTCATAAATTATTGTTCAACCATATATTAATGTGAGGATTAAAGATTCGTAGAAGGCACATGTGGAACTGCATAAGATAGTGAGAAATTATCTTGAGATTAACCATGATTATATATAATGATATGGTTTTGGAACCAAGTATGTATACCATTAATTCCATACTTACAGAAGGATATATTGGATGAAGATCATAGTTCATCATTTCGTATTCATTATGAAGGAATGAAATGTGTAATGACTTGGAAGAGTATTTTGAATGGGATAACATGAAAATAAATATTTCATATTATGAATATAGATTCCTGGTATATTAGTATTTTATGTCTATGTGATTTAATTCTAATGGTATGTTAAAACTATTACTCATACTATAATTAAAATGGTAAAATACCACTGTGGATTTCAACATTGGAATCCACAAAACATATAAAGGTCACAATGATATTTGGGCTGTAGATGACCTTCATATGATGTTAGATCATTTCATATATATAAGATAATATTTATCTACTGATCATATTTCTAGGATACACATCAAGTAACTCATATGATTTTATTGAGTACCACATTCTGTTTTATCTGGTTGGGATCTAGGGATTACCTAAATGTTCTAGAGAATACTTTAGTTGGAATTGAATATTGAGGTGAACTTTAGCAATGTATATCATACATAGATAGATGGTCAGTATAAGAGGACCATTAATACCCTAGATGATATTTTTAGGTCCTATTATATAGATTTTAAAGGTGTCTGGGATTATTAACTTCCTTCGGTATAATTTTCATACAATAATAGATTTCACTCAAGCATTCTGATGGCTCCTAATAAAGCGCTATAGGGATGGAAGTGTAGAACTCCAATATTATAATATGATGTTGAATAATGAAAGGTATTAGTACTTGATATATCTAATTTAAATCAATAGAAGTTTAAAACCGTTCAAAAATGTATTAGGGTAGCTCATAGTTGATAAAAGATTTATGTATACAGTCATTGTTGACATCAAGAGTTCACAGTTGGTGGTAAGGTATTCCAATGAATATTTACTTGGAATAAGGTTATGAGATTTTTAAATAAAGAAAAAATGATCCCTATATATATTGGTCCCTTAAAAAGTATATACCATATTGTGATAGTTTCTTATTACTTGGATCTTTAATTAGATCCCACTCACGTTCACGATGTGTTCTATATATCTCTCCTGAGGAAATAAATACATGATCCTTCATATATAATGAACTATGAGGTCATACCACTGGATAATTATATTTACTATGAATATAAAATAGTTTAAATCATGTATCATAGAGATATAGTTCTATATAATAATACTACTCATCGTGTTAAATTTATTTATAGGATTTATAAATTTGAGGATGCTACTTAGGAACTCGATGATACGATGTGGCAGAAGTATCCTCATTTTTTTGTATTAGAGAGATAAATTTTCATGAATTTTTTTATAAGGGGTGTATAATGTAGTACCTTGTGATTTTATGACGCATTTATCTTTAAATAAATTTTAGTTCTTTTATATTTTACTTTACACACAACACTATGTTTAAACAAACCACGATATAGAATTAAATTATTATTATTTAATGTTAATGTTATTGGTCGACCATTAGATTGGAGGGTATGAATATAAAGACCCATACTTTACATACATTGTTAATACTTCAAAATTGAAGCACACTTATTACAATATATGACAAAACCACAAAGGACCGTATAAGTATAGTGTCTTTAGAAACTGGGAAACATAAACAACTGGTTCATAAATCTTCTACAGTGTCTCCCATTTATTTCATCATATATAGGGCCCCTTTTAGCATATTCTACTTAATATCCATCTTCCTGACCTGGGGAAAAGAAAACATAAAAGGGTGAGCTCAAATGCTCAGCAAGGGCAAATAAAGGAAATAAAAATCATATCATATCTTTTTGAAAATCAAAACCTGCAAAAGAGATCATAATATCTTAACATGGAATAAATCATAGAAGTGAAAATGAGATCCCCATAATCATAACATAAAACTTTAAACTTTGTGGCATGCACACATAATCATGGAAAATCATTTCTTGTTAGTCATGACTCATTGCCAAGACTATCTTAGTGGACAAAGTCCCTTTCTGAACCGAGTTCACTCCTCGTTTCAATCCTGTATCACTAAACCGAAATAACCTTCCGTTCCAGCCATGTCTATCTCATGAGATATAAAATCTTTACCCAATGCATTGGAGGGAGATATAGGTCCCACCCATCTTATAATGAATCCTTTCTTATGTGTGCCACTAATCATAAACCATACATCATAGCGTAACCCATGTAATAAAAATGGAATTATTAAACAACATGACATCATAAAACAATTCATATAAGATAAAGGAATTCATAAAAATATTTCCATCACAACATAATAAAATACATGTAATAATAGGGATAAAAACAGAACCCTTTTATTATCTTAGATGGAAAATAATTTTGATAAAATACTTGAACTCCATTCTTGAGGAAAATATCCTTTCTATTTCAAAAACATTTTTTCCTTTCATAACATGTCATATGACTTTAAAACAAAATAAGATGATTAAAAATAAACTTGAAAACTTGTAAAGGAAGTTTCTTGTAAATAATGTTTTAAAAATCCATTCATGCCGTATAAGTTAAAAAAAACATTTTTCGTACTTTTGTCGGAAAAGTCAAAAAGTACCTCGTACGAAAAAAACAACAAAAGATTCCTTTCATATTCTTTACTAAAAACTCCCCGAAGGGTAAAATTGGATTTAAACTATTGTAATTGGATGGAAACAATATTACATATTGAGGGAACATGGATGTGGATGATAAAATACACCCCAGTAAATACTTACGAATAAACAATCTCGGATAAAAATGAGATTGTGGTATTTTCCCTTACCTTAGGTCCGATTTTCTTTGTACATGTCCGAAGCTCCTGTATAATGGTTTAAATAATGTTATTGACTTATTCCAGAATCATACATATTGATATGATATCATATATGGTCATATTCATAGCTTCTTGTTAGTAATATTTCATTGTTACTTGTTACTCGGGTCTTTATTGCCTTTTGTTCTTATGCGTGTTTTGCCGAATACATTCTTATTCTTCTTTTAAGGTTATAGATACCTTATATCCAGAATGGTATTAGTGTAACATATATCATATTTATTCATTCAATTCATTTATATAATTACTATATAATGATGATCATGTAGAACGAGTCGCATCACATCGTGGAGACGGTATTCCGTACGTACGCACGAGTGATGATATCGTTCCTATGATCATGGAATTGTATTGGAGTATACATATATTATTTCAGTATCAATATTACTTTATAATAATCATAAATAGTTACTCATTACACCATTATAACCATCCTTGTAAGGTGGTGGTGGAAAATAGATTACACCACGGCGTGGAGACGGTATTCCGTACGTACGCACGCGCGGTGATTTCATTTTTTCCATAGGATGGATAGAAGGTGAATTAGGGTTGTTTCATATTTATAATAACATATCAGTATGTAAGTAATACTGATGTTATTAATTTATCATGAAACAACTAAATAAGAAGAAGTTGAAGAAGAAAGAAATTGAATAGATCGGTAATGGATATTACCTCTACTTTGGAACGTCTCTTTGAATCCTCCACTTAGGTAACTAATATTGGTCTTTGAAGAATACCATGACCTCTAGGATTATTCTAGGGAAGTGGAGAGGAGAAAATGGCAGGGGTTTGCCGATCTTGAGTGCTCAAATTGGTGTGAGGAGGAGGGGGAGGAGGTTCCCTTTTATAAGGGAGGAGAGGGGCACCTTAGGAATATCTCAAAATATTATTTTATATTAAAGTCAAAATCGGTTTATAATGGTTCCAAAGGGTCTTATTTCGAACCTAAAGTGGGGAAGGGTCGAAATCCTATCAACCAATAGGATTTAGACAAGTTTGGGATATTATTTTAACCTTATCAATTAGATTTAACTCTAAGTTAAATAATTTAACTTTTACCATGTCTTTTTGTTTTCTTTCACTATATGGTTAATACACTTACTATAACATGCCAAACGAACCCCAAATTGTTTATTATTAATATATATATCCTTATCTAAGTCATTTGGCCGAACCTTAGATTTTTAGGAATAAAATAACAATTAATAATATAATATTTGATTTAAAAACTATTTTGTGTCAATTTTGACACTATTTGATATATGATTTTTGTGAAAGTCATAACAGAGTTATATGTTCGAACCAAGTTGATTAAATCAACACTAATATATCATAGTAACCTATAAAATTAGTTGAATTCATAAAAAGTCTCAAATTACATTTATTTCGGTGTTTATAACATCAATTATGTCAATATTTCATTAATAAGATAATTATTGCATCATCATTGTGTCATAAATAAAGTAAATTATTTAATGTCTAAAAATTACAAATAAAATACCATTATGTAGGAAATCTTTTTAACTTTCTAATGAATATTTATAGTCGAATTTATCTTATGTATAACCCCATATTAAAAATGATTTACTTATTAAACTTTGATTTTAACAATTTTAACCCTTCTTTAAATAAATTAATAATAAATGTCCTAATCTAATCCAAGTGGGCCTAAATGGTCATATTTTATTCCTAAGTTTGTTTTTGGTCGAATTAAACTTGTCCAATAGAATTAGGACATGTGTTAGGGTAATATTAATATCATATTTACCCTTAGTTACCCTATTTACTATTAACCGCGGTAAAAAAGTAAAAAGTTACTATTCACCAAAAAATTATTTTTATCTCATTGAACCACATTTTACTTACTGATATCAACAGTGTCTGTCGGATTTTCAAAATTCCATTCACAGAAGCGGTAAAATTAAGTTTTATGCAAAATTCAGTTTTTAACCTACCACTTAGTGGTTTCACTATTTATCAAAATTTGAAAGTTTTCAGAAAAATACCAAAATTTCACCCTAGGATAATTTCGGTATTCCGAATCCAAAAATGAAGTCCATTTTAAAAAATAAAATTTATAAAATTTCAAAAAGTGGTTATTACTATTCATAATGGCTAGTTTTAATAATATTTTAATAGCATATCGTTGTTTAGTGAAACTCAGTATTGCGTACGACGCAAGCTATCGAGGAAGGTCGTGATTGCGTGTAAAGTAAGCCAAGAAAGTGTGTAGTGAAATATTCCTTTGATGATATAAAAACAAAATATTACTCATAAAAATATCGGGTGTTACAATGAATAAGACTAGGTATATTCTGAAAAATTATTTTTTACACATTTATAAGACGAATTCACCTGCTATTAATTAGATAGTAATTAAAATTAATGCATTTGAAGGTAAAAGATATGTTTTACTGAAAAAATATCTTTAGGATTGTAATATGTTTTTATCTTAATAAATTTCTATTAATGATTTATTGTATTTAAATATAAATTTTATATATTAAATAAAATGTTTTATAATTCATCTAATAGTTTTTCAAGGAAATTAATGAAAGTAAATTTTTTTATTCCTAAAAATGCGTTTTTTCCGAAAAAATGGGTTTGTTTCATTTTGTACACATATTTAAAATTAATTTATTCCACTTATAGATATTTAATTTTAAAAAATGTATTAAATATTTGGAATCATCATAATTAATATTATATAATAATATAAACTTAATTTTTGTTCATTTTGAATAGTAATTGCGGTTAAAATTTATTAGTGTCGTAAAGGTTAAAAGGTGTTAATGAGGAGTTAAACTAAAGATACAAGTATTAATAAGACTTAAAACTTGTATAAATACAATTATATGATAATTTTTCAACCCTATATCATCTTATATTCAACTATTAGTCATTCTAGATTCATTTTTCTTAATTAAGATAATAATATATTTTAATCTTTTGAAAAATCCCAAGTGTGTCATCTCCCTCCTTTATAAATGAACACCACCTATCCTCTCTAAATCACACGTTAAAAGCCAATTATATGATCCAATTTCTGATAAAAAAATTAAAATCCCTCCCCTTGTCTTATATGACCTTATTTGGTCATAATATTATCCTTTTAAGGCTTAATGTGTAAGCCAAAGGAGGTTTCTCAAAGAAGATGTATAACTATCAACTCAATAATTTCAATTTTATTTCTTATTAAACCTTATTTAAACCTATTTTATCCAACATATCATGATTAATACAATATTATAAATACAATTATATATTATTAGTTTAATGGTGTAACCTTTATTCATCTCTTTCTCCATAAAATGGGAAATCAAAGCATCGTTCATACGTGCACGCAGACTACCACCTCACGAAGAAATGAATTTTGTTTTTCATCACCATCATTCACAGTTTTTTATCATGATTAATTTAATATTTATATATAATATTTATTAAATAATTATAATACTTTAATTATAATATCTCAACTACCTTCTTTCTATTCCATCTTTTGGAAAATGATAACGTTGCTCGTCCATACGTGCAGACCACCACCGCCATGAAGAGATATGGTTCTCTACTAATTTACTATTTAAATGTATTGTAATAAGGATAGATTTATTTAATATATATGATATTTATGATAAAAGTATATTATTTTAAAGGTGAATTATTTTTTATCATTCTTTCTTTCCATCCATTGGAAAGTGGAAATACCAGTTGTGCGTGTGTGCAGACTACCGTCTCCAAGATGTGATTTAATTCATTATTCATAGAAAATTTATATTAATTATTATAAAATTGTATATAATGAATAAATATGATAATTATTTAAATATTAATATTATATAGATTATAAAACCATGAACAAGGTACAATTCATGAAACCATCCAACTGAAACATGTATGGAAAATAGGCCTGTTTTCAACTGAATGTTCATTTTAATGAAGAAATTATAAATAAAAGGATAATAAGAAATTAAAAAGTAATAATAAATGGAAATTTCTATATTAATATGGTTCAATAATATATTTATAATAAATTCATAAATTATATTTTTCTTCACATGAAGCAAGACAGTGCTCGAATTAAGGGTTTCTATTACAATCTCATTTCTTTTTCGGGATTGTCTATGCTAAATTTCAATTAAGGGAAATTATATGGGTATTATCTTCTAAATATCATCTACTTTATTTTTTTGTTTATTACTAAATTTTATTTGTATTAGTCCCTATTTTCCCAATTGTTACTAAAAATGATTGAGAATATGTTTTCATAGAAAAGTCAACCTTATTTCATCCTTGTCCGTCAAACTTTTTCTTCCATATCCATGATCATCAAAAACTATTATAGAAGTTTATAAAAATTATTTAAATGTTTCAAAATGGTAATTTTCATTACCTTTTAATTTATTTAAAATGGTTTAAAATAAATCGTTTTAAATAAATGTTTTCTAACCAGTTTTTTTTTGACTTTTTACAAAGGTGTGACATGAGTATTCTCTTTTAAGATATACAGTATGAATGGATTTTACACACAAAATAACCATTATTTTATTTAAAATTACTTTAAAATTTTCCATTTTTATATTCAAATAAAATATTTTTTCAATATTTTGTGTATTTTATGTAAAAATTTTATCAAAATAAAAGTATTTTTTTTATCTTGTTTCCAATGAAAGGATCAAATTTCTTTTGAAGGTAATTTTTTATCCATGTCAACATCCTTTATCTATTTTTATTCTTCATTAGGGATATGGTATTATGATTCAATCCCCTTAATTTCTCTGTATCTCTTTTTACGATGAGGATTTTTTATGTATGATTCTATGAAAATCATTTCTTTCCCATGGGTTAAATAAGTTATAATGAAAACCTTTATGAAACTCATTTATTTTCCATGGGTTATACTGTGATTAAATGATAAAATATTTATAAAATAACGTTACTTTATATGGGCCCTGATATAATTATATGATGAATATTTTATGATACTCCAGAACACATATGTATGGTTTTTATTATAAAATGGGAGGGCCTAGAATTATATATATCTTTAATTGATTGGGTAAAGATGGGAATATCATGAGATAATAAGGACTAAAATGGGGAGTAAACCTAGTTTAGTAAGGTAATTTGTCCACTATGATAGTACTACTATTGAACCCTGAATTAGGAAATGATGAAATGGTGACTAAACCCAATCCACTATTATAGTCTTGGCAGTGATCTAAAACCGAGAAATTTGATTTCTATTCTTAGGCGTATTCCATATTCTTATTTATAGTGCTTATGATATGTTATCATGGTTCATGATTTACTATTTATGATTCTAGAAACTTATGAATTATTCATTTAATTATGAAAAGAATTATTCCATGATTTCAGATTTTTGATCTTTGACTGATTGGGTATGATTTTCAGATGTTAATATCATGTTTTCATAACCTTATTCCTATCTTATGCCCTCTTATGATAATTGATTGATTTTTATTCTATCTTCCCTCAATGATAATTTGAGATCACCCATTATTATTTTTTATTTCATCTAGTTATGAATAAATATTTGAAGTAGGGAATATCTGAGAATTATTTTATGTGAGAAAATATTTTTTGTACATATTGAAGATATTTTATGAAATAATTTGATTATATATCTAGTATCCAAAGACACTAAACCATTAACATCCTCAATCATGTATTATTATGTTATTTATTTAATATTCATCTAAAATGTATAAATATTTATGTATGTGATGCTCAGGTTTACTCTTCCCATTCCATCTATGAGAGGGATAGAGGGATAGTGTGTGTGTGTTTGTGTGTGTAAAATTCATTTTAAGACTAAAAACTATTTTTTGATCTTTATATGGACATAACACGTCACAAAAAATCATTTTGAAGTTTTTTCAAGGTGTTGGGACCATATAAACTCCCTCCACTCGAATTCAAACGAAATTTATTTTAATTTTTCATATTTAAACTCATGGTCACTCTAATACAAATTGTTTCTACCGGGTGTGTGATGGATGTCTCTGATGGGGGATAAAATAAAATTTTCACTTTGATCATAATAATTATGTAATTATTTGAAAAATAAAACATAGTTAATAACAAAATAATCTTTTATCACTTAATTAGGAAAAAAATATAAATCAGATTAACAACTCATTGAATTTTGATAAAAAACATGCTTTTATTGTTTTCGGTGATACTCACATTAAAAAAACAAATAAATAATCCTATAAATCAACCAAAAAAGATCCATATAGTTTTTAATTCATCTATTATATATTTTGATGTGTTGGAGTGTAGAATAAATGATGCCTTCGATGATCTGAAAATTGTGGGATTAGAGTTGCTTCAATCTAGGATGGTGTTTATGAATTTAGTGCTCCCAAAACATTATTTATATCTATATAGAATGATTTATATGAGATATAACCTCTTATAATCTTATTAGTAATATTATATATAAACAGTGAGTTCAATTTATTTAAATATGTGAGTTTAATTTATGAAAATTGTACTTTGAGACTTCTATAAATGACACCCGTTTAATTTAATCCATATTCATCATGGATAATGTAGTTAAATTTTCATGCATATAATAAATATTTTATCACTAACTAGAAACATCTAAACAATGTTTCGAGATAAAATACAAGCCATTAACTCAACTCATCACTCCTAAAAATATTAACTTAACCATGAATAAAAATATTTATTCATAAAATGTTATTTATCATATTCACTTAACACTTGTGAATACACTCAAAAAATAAATTCACTTCCTATTATTCTAAACTTGAATAATATTAAATTAATTTACTTTTTTTGTTCAAAATATGAAAAATAACACCTCCCGATGTGGGTACCCCCCATGTCCAAAACTTCAATTCACTCGAATTGCCTAATAATTTGAATGCGTTTTTTATATGACCCTGTAGGAACTAATTTTGATAGCAATGAGTTCTACTCAAAGAATAAAAGTAATGTCTAGAACTATTATGCCCCCAAAAGAGTTATGGTTTTTTAAAAGTAGCGATAACCACCAATAAACACTATCCATGTAATATAAACATTTTTTATCATGATATATCATAAAGTAGGATGCACACTTTATGTTATCATCATTTCTTAATTTATTATATTATGACCATAATGAATGGAATTATCTTCTTCTAACATGGTTATGGATTAAGTAAAGGTAATACCATCCTAGTTATCAACGCCCAATATTTCTCTTACTTTCCAAAAGAAAAAATATTATATTGATCATTCAGTCAATTCCATATCACCAATGATGCACCTATTGAAAGATACATAACCATAAATAAATATCATGGTTCTCAACTTCAATCAAACTATGTGATTCACTGGTACACATTGATAATGATCTCAATTTGTGAGACCAATACACATAATCATATATAGGAATTACCCATGATACAAGAAACCTTTTTTTCTAGTTTACTCAAGATCACCAAGTGCAAACTTCATGAGAAAAATTCTCAGTTCCTATGATCCCCCACACCCAACAGTCAGTAATCATCTATGCATATTCAATATGATGTATCAAGACCATAAGACATATTTTTAAGATTACTATCACAGTAACTTAATGTTATCATTATATATGGTAATTTCTATATCTTTTTTATACAGTAAATAAAAAAAAGTTGTTACCATGAAAATAATAGACCCAACATTATAATATCTTTAATCAGTAAGAATAAATCATACATAACTCAATGTATACCTGGTATGGTAATCAAAAATCATTATTCAAGTTAGATCTATGGAACCCACATAATTCATAGAATTGGAAAAATTCTTGATTTTTTTGGATTAATATGATAGTTAAGTAATTATTTAAATATTTAGTTCTTAATTCCATTTTCATCAATTTATTTTAAAGTCTAAATTCTAAAAATAACCAATAAAATTACATTAAAGAGTATTTAATGTAGACATAATTCAAAAAATTATTTCAAAAATATAAAATATTATAATGACACAAGTGGGATGGTAAAGAGTTGATCATTTAATTGATTTTCCCTTTATGTTCTATTTTCATTTTAAGATTAAATTTCTTACCCTTAAAAATGAGTGTTTTAAAGAGTGGCATAAGAGTTTTCATATAATATGGGACTCATTCTACCCTTTTCAAAAAAAAATTAATGTTTAGAGTTATCTATATATTTTTCCAAAATTTATCTATAAACTTACATCCCACTTTCACTAGGATCTAGAATTTCTAAAACTCCTTGATCCAAAGGCTTTGTACTAATCCCAAGGCGGTGGTTCAAGGAGAAAGGTAAGAGTTTTAAATCATTCTTTTTTTTTCTTATTTGTGATTTTTTATTTTAAAACTTGTTTAAAAATACAATTATTATACTAAAATGAATTTATGGACATGGTATTGTTATATTTTCTATCCATCGGGTATCAAATCTACCCTAATACCCATTACTAAACTCTTTTAATAAGTAGTTACAATGTTAAAATGAAATATTTCCTAAAACATTGTTTCTTTAATTCAACTATCATCTCAAAATTTTGAAAACAATATGTAATATTTAAAATTAGATGTAAAATTATTTTTTAATTTTAATATAATTTCTTCTAAGAAACTCAAATATTTATTTGGTATTATTTATTTTTAAATCTTTTGAAAAACATCACTTATCATGATGGTTTTACGCTACCCTAGTGAATATTGTTGTTTTAATATCCTTATATTTTTCATGTATATTTATCAAAATTAATTTTATGATTGAATTTAATATTAAAATTCAAGTAATTTTTTTTTATTTTTTTTCTCAGATGGTGAATAATCCATCATTAAAATATAATTAAAAGAAAACAAAAATAAATATTTTTTGTCATTATAAATAATATTATCATGGAATATTCATGATAAAGTATCTTTTTCATGAACTATTGAACTTTTTTTTCTTTTAAAATGAAACTAATACAATGCCTTGGAATATATAAGGATTATGTAACCTCTATACAAGTACATTTTACATTAAAAAAAATTGGACATAAATAACTCCCAGAACAACTGATCTGAATAATACCAACTAAGTAAATTAATGTTCCTAAGGATCATAGAATAACAAGGGGATCATTTTTTATCTTTTTATAGTTTATAGTTTTAAAATACATTACCCATTAAACTTGTTTTATTAATTTATATATCACATTTTGGTAAACTCACTAGACAGAAAAAGAAAGAAATTAACAAATGAACATAAGATTTATAAGGTTTGACCTTAGCGTTAGAACCTACATATATTCCATATACAATTCTATGGGTCTATGAAATTAAATTTTAGAAATAATTGAATAAAAGTTTTGATCAAACTCCACTTGGAAAATATTTCTTAACACTAAATCTATAACATTTCGGATTTTATGCATGGGTGAATAGTCTCTCAAAAGAGTGCCATTATACTTTTAACCATTATTTATAAGTGATACCAGAATAGAAAATGTGGGAAACCAGAAATGGTTTCCCACTTACCCAAATTTATTGAATTTATTAGATATTTGAACATCTTCTTAAAACTTCTCAAATATTCTCAAATCATCTAGAGTCTTCTCAGATATTCTATAATTATCCATAACTTTATTATTTTCAATACTTATCGTCATAAAATATTTAAAAATTTTCTTAAAACTTTAGTCCATAGATTTTTTAATATAAATTATCTCTTTATAAAACTCATCATCTTTCTGGTCCACTTGACCCACTTGAAAACGCTCAAACATACTAAAATTTTCTAGTGAAAAGCCAATTCTTCTCAACTCATAGCTGATAAAATAATTATGTCAGATAGAAACTCTTATAAAAAATTTTCCTGGTGAAATTTCTTATGAAAATATTATCCGATATACATTCTTAAAAAGAGCTTAAAATCCTCACAACTTTGAACTTCATCCTTCTGCCATCAATTGATTTTAACTCCCTGAATAAGAAATCTATAAAAACAAAAAAAATAAATCCTTCCTCTACCCGTTTCTCTAATATAAATGAAGAAGGTTGTATATATTTTTGAATCATATAAGTAATTGAGTTTGTTTCAATGAATTTATGGTAGAAATTTCAACATTTCTAAAAACATTCTTTGTTTGGAGGCATTGTCTGATCTAACAAGTCCATTCTTGATTGTACAAAAAACAATGTCTAATTTTAAAGTTCCACTGTACTCACTTCATATGAATTCTCCACCTGAACATATTGAGTCCATTGATGTACTTCTAACTTCTTTAAAAAAATTCTAGAAGTGACTATTTGGAACATTGTTTTGGAAACTATTGATTATCTTTCCCTTGTTTTCTCTAAACTCAGTTGCATTCATTATTAGTTAAGAATTTTTTTATTTTTTTTCTAAATAAAAGCCAAAACCATAATTTTATCATGTTTTACACAAACTCCATTCCTTGTACAAACTCATTATTGACACGAAAATATTTGTTTGAACTTGGTTTCTATAAGGTTGTGTACATGTAACCTGGTTGAACTTTATCAAACTTCAGCAAGACCAGAATAAAATATTTCTTGATTTGTTCTCTATCTATAGAAATGTGTTTTTAAATATATTTCTAGAAAAATAATATTTAGAAAATATTTCATCTAATGTTTTTCTATCCTATAATCTATGTCCAAATACCTACATCCACCATTATTCTTTGGGAGGTATGCATCTGGAGCTACATCCAAAACACTACATCTAAGAAAATTTGTCCTTACCACTATGTTAGGATCTATGGGATGATCTACATATGATGAATTTGAAAAAAAATAAATCATACAAATTCAAAATTTCTAATGGATTCTTAAATCAATGGTTCCCCTGATTCATCATCAAATCAACAACATTTCAATTATTTGAACTTCATCAAATTCATACTTCTAGTTTTCTGATAACTTCTATATTTAATGATTCTCTATCAGATATGATGCATCCAGAAAACATCAACATCCCCTTCCAAAAAAAATCTTTTGTCATGATATATTTCATGATATAAGTATTTTTGTGATAAACCAAAAATCATATTACTTAAGGTGAAAATTTTTTATAACTTCCAAACTTCATTACTTTCTCATTTTATTCTTCATAAAAAACATTACACTAAACTTTTAATCTAGACTTCCAACAACTTCTAATATTTTAAAAAAACATTCTGTAACAAAATTTATTTGAAAAAAATGAAAAAAAATTAGTATAACATCACAGAGGATCCTCATTACCCCCTTATATATGTTTACAATGTTTATTACCAACTTTTAATGCTCATAATTTTTCATCAGTCAAAATTTTTCAGAACTCATTTTTGTAACAACTCAAAATATCTAAACCTTTAACCAAATATAGTATTTATCAAAATTTATTTTCCTAAAACCACAGTACTATATAAATAATGGTTTTTTAATTTAATATAATCCCTCTTTGATAATTAAATTTTTGTATATATTAAAATAAAATAATCCTCAATTTTATCTTCTCCTATTTTGTTACAAATTATAAAATCACCATTTTTTCACTCTCCGTCTTTTTTCATTTTCTCTAATTTTATAATAACTACAACTTCAGTTTCACTAAATAAATAAATACAAAAACTTCTTACAAATTTGTTACTTTATATCCCCCTTTTCAACATAATCTGAACAATGTTCGGGGAATTCTTTCTAAATTTTTTGAATTTATAGGTGGAGACAGAACAAGACATTTTAGCAACAAATACACACATACTTAATTGATAATAAATTTTTTTGAATGTATTATAAATTATATAATTATTTTAAATATATTAGAGAAATTTTAACTTCTTATATTGGGTTAATATCCCATAAAATTTCCTTCATAATCTTTTTCATCAAATTTCCCAAGATCTGTATTATTATTTTTTTAGTAAACAGTAACCTCCAAAAACCTTGAAATATTTCTATGATGTTTTTTTGTTATAAAAAAATTATAAGAAATATTGTTGGATTCTATCCCGAGAAGATATATTTTTTGTACATGTACAATAGTACTTATAGCTTCTCTCTAGTATATCTTTGAATGTTTGTACTCTACCATCATGTTCCTTCCTATTTTTTTTGAAGTTCTATTTTTTCTTTTCATAACTCCATTTAGTTGAAGGGTATATTGAGAACTATATCGATGTTTTATTCTATTATTATTTATGTAATATTCAAATTAATTTTATTTGAATTATGTTCTATTATTAGTTCTCAACTATTTTATATAAACCAAAATTTCTCTCTCAATATTTATTCTAAAAGATATTAAAAATTCTACAACGTCTGATTTATGTTTCATAGACATAATGTTGGTCATTTGAGTTAAATCATCAGTAAAAATGATAAAGTAAAAAAATAAATTTTTATTAATTGATGTATCATAGGTCCAAAAATATCTAATTGAATAATACCAAAAGGTATAGTAGATTTAATTTCTACTTTCTTGTGTATTTTACATACTATCATTTCTTGATAATAAGTTATAAAAACCTCATCTTCTTTTTTTCAATATTGGAGAATTTCAAAATGCTATATATTTATAAAGTTTGTTCATACTTTTATTCCCATTATTCCTGAGTCTTTGATGACACAACTTGTTCTAATCTTAATTACTAATTAATATTAGTTATAATGTTCTCCAATATGGAAGAGATTTTTTATAGTTCTTTATTCACTTGTAATATGCTTTTCAGCTTACATACTTATGATGATGTAATAATTATTTTTGAATATAATTTCATTTATATCATCAGAATGTTTAAATAAGCTAATAAGGTTGTACTTGATCAAATAATTAAATAGGACTTTCTTAGTTTTTAGTTTTTTAGGTTCTATCTTGATGATTCTTATTCCTCTTAATTTCAAGAAACTATCATTTTCAAATGTAACTGATCCTCTATCATGATATTCAACATATTATTATATTTTTATATATTTAATCAAGTGTGAAGAATAACCACTATTAATAATCCTTTTTTTATTTCATTTGGAGATATCTCGACAAAAAATATCTTTTTTTCAACTACCATCTTTCCATCCACATTTCGTTTCTAACATAATAACTTTTTCCTTAAAGTGTAGTCACACATTCATCCGAAAAGTAACCTAGTTGATAAAATATTTCATAAACATTCTCTATGTATTCAAATTTATTTTTCATCAAATATTTTTCAACATCTTGATATTACACTTTTCTTATTCCCTATGTCTTAAGAAAGTTACTAATTCCACTTCCAATATCGTTTTCCCTACTTTCATACATCTTTCTTAGAAGTTACTTTTTATTCCTACAATTTGAAGATCTATGCTCACAAATTTATTAACACCTAAGAAACCCATAAAAATTTGGTTTTTATATAAGTATGATTTCTCTCTATATCTCAATAGATGATTGAAATAGATGATTGAAATAGAAGATTCATGATAAGGAGGAGCAAGAGCAGGTTCTAGTCTGGAATGCAGTTATTTCTGCAAGTTTTCAACCATACCTTTCAGGGTTGCAACTTCAGTGCTGAGAAACTTGTTCTCAACTCTTACATCTTCAATCTCATTGATCATTTTGGGTTTAATGTTCCATATAATCTTTTCTAAAAGTAGTGAGGCATCTTCTTGACTTAGTTTTGTCACAAGACGAGGTTGAGAGGACATAAGTTTCTGAACTCCAGCTAAGATAGTGTCTTCAAAGACTTTCAAATCATCCTTGATGACAAAGGATTGATGTTCATGTAAAGGTGTAGGTGTATGTATTGGTACAGGTGCAGGCTCAGGTTGAGGTTCAGGTGCAAAGTATGTGACAGATTTCAATTGAAACAAAGAAGAAAGATCAATTCCAGTTGCAGTAACCTACTGAGATTCACTTACATCATAGAAGCTAGGTAATACATACTGAGTGTAAACAAAATATGACTTAGTAAGTTGATATGATTCATCAGGATCATGTAGGATTGAAATAATGATGTAGATGCTCAATATACAAGAGGGGGGTGAAATGTATACTTTAAAAATTCCTTTGGAACCTTTAATGTTAGTTATGGATAACTATTTTTTCCTTAGAAAAGGAAAATCTAGGTTTAACAAAGTTAAACTAAGAAAATTCACAACACCTCTAACACCAATTGAGAACTTGGAACAAGGAATGAAGTTATAAACTTCAAGTTCTATGTTCTTTCTTAAAACATGAAAGAGATTCCGAAATTAGGTTCCAGAAAAATTGATCCGGAAATTGAAACTTTACTAAATATTACAATATGAGATTTTACCTTAAATCATATAGAATCTAAATGGAACAGAGTACAAGTAAGGAAGTATAAGAAAGTTATACTTTCCTTACAATACGATGTGCAGCGGAAACAAACAAGTAGTAAAATTACAATTAACAAGATATAAGTCTTTTAACCCAAAGAGAAGGGTATCCAACAACCTTGGACAAAGGTCCCTTCATTTATACTTTCAAGAAAGTCTGTCCTACCCACACCAGGGTAAGCCCTTGATACGAATATCAGAATCTCTATCTTACTGTCCCCGCAAGCCCTCAACTTCAAGGTAGTTGGAACCTCTGTCTTCCTCAGCAAGGATACCCTCTAACTTTAAGGTAGTTGACACCTCTATCTTCCTATCCCCGGAAGTACTCGAATGTAATCACCAAAATTCGGAGTTTCACGAAGCTTTGAGAGATAATAATAGCGTCTCTCTCTAGAAATCACTTCAAGAATGTAATCACATGAGTCGAAGATCAGTATCGAGCTCTTTCAAATAAGCTCCTATTTATAGGCTCGGTCGACCTCCTTTCCAATGGTCATATCTTCCATCAAAATCGGAGGGACCTGTACACGTTTCAATTAACCAACAGTTAGTTTATAATGGAATAGACGACATCATTTTGTAACAAAACAAGTGTAACAGAAAGTACGACATCATTTTAAGTCTAACTCAAAAAGTTCTGAGTGAAGGTTCGGAGTGTAAACAAAAATATTAAAGAGTAGAAAAATTATAAAAGTGTAAGAAAAAAGAAAGTTCGGAGTCTAACCAAAAATAATATTTGGAGTCTAAATAAATTCGGAGTGTATAAAGCAAAGATTATCATATTATTTTTAATAGGTGAATTCAGAATGAGAATTTGGAATGACAATTCGTCATCAGAATTCGTAATGAGAATTCGTAATTAGGATTTGTCATTAGATTTCGGTGTTGATCTTCATGAGAGTTCGTATCCAGAATTCGGAGTGGAAATTTATTAGAGTTCGTATCTAGAATTTGGAGTGGAACTTCATTACAGTTCTCATCCAGAATTCGGATCCTAAAACATAATTCTTCATATCAAAGTTTTAAACGATTACGAGAATATAGAAATAAATCTGATTCTTATACTTAAGAAAAATATATATATAGATAATGAAAATATGATAAGAATAATTTTCCTTATAAAAGTGATTTTCCTTATAAAAGAGACTTTACTTATAAAAGAAATTTTCCTTATAAAAGCAATTTTCCTTATAAAAGCAATTTTCCTTAAAAATAAGGTGTTTGTGATTTTCAAAACAAGAAGGAATGGAAAATTCATAAGGAAAACCTTATTCACTAAAAAATCTCCCCTTTTTAGAAAGCACAAACATCATTACGAAAAAGAAAGACTAAGGAAAAAACATTAAGGCTTATCTCCCTTTGCTTATAGATGTTGATTAATATGACTAACTCCCCCTTAGGCTTTGAAACTCTAAGGATCAAATTCTAGATTTCTGGAATGGTATTAAGAATAAGAATGTCTTCTTTAATGAAAAACTTCCCCTTAGATAAACTCTATTAGAGTTATTTTTCTTTCTCCCCCTTTGTTAAGTTTCTTTTTCCTTTTCCTCCTTTGTTAGGGTTCTTTTTCCTTCTCCCCCTTTGTGATTTTCAAAAAGGATTCTATGGAATGAAAAATATAACAAAGTACTCGAAAAATTAGTAACAACAACAAAAGAAACAAGCAAGCAAGATTTTCATTAAGTTTGAATGATAAAAACCAAGAGGCTAAGATAAAACAAAAGATCGGATTTGTCTATTTTGGATCTTTTTCCTTCACCATGAGACCCTTGAGAATAGTCTTTATCTTCTTCTAGTCATTATGGTCTTCCTCGGCTTGCTTCTCTAACACAACTATTCTTGCACTTTGAGCTTCAATATTTTATTCTTAAGCTTTCAAAACTTGTTCTTTCTTTAACAACTTCTATTCAACCTCAATCCCATGATCCCTTTCATTCCTCCAGTTTTGAGCAACATAATTCAAGTTCCCATTCATATCTCTGTCTTCTTGAATCCTAGAATTCTTCTCAACTGTCAACATTTCTTCAAAGGAAGAAGTAAGATCATTTAGCTTCCTTTATTCTGTCTCAAATGCATCTTTAACATTATCTTGGAAATCATCCAAGAGCCTCATCTCTTCTAAAGTTTTCCTCGACAAACTAGTCATTTTCTTATAAGACCTTTTGTGGGCTTCATAGCTGACAAAAAAAGTTTTGAACTGAGCCTCCATCTCTACACATTTATCCATAACCATGGATACAGAGTCTATTTTCTGATTCAAAGTATGTTAGATAATTTGGCATCTTGAATAAATACTTTAGAAGGTCAGAATAGAACCCACCAACTTTTT
This sequence comes from Viscum album, assembly GCA_963277665.1. Lineage (NCBI taxonomy): Eukaryota > Viridiplantae > Streptophyta > Magnoliopsida > Santalales > Viscaceae > Viscum > Viscum album. Next base: position 1,889,525,855 of record OY728159.1, on the reverse strand, counting down.
TATAGAATGAAAAACAAAGTCATGTCCCAAAGAAGATGACTCCGAATCCGAGACTTTCCATAGAGAAAATTCTTCTTCAAAATGCTCATCCTTCTTCTTATAAGAATCACCAACTTCCCTTCTCTTTATAGCCACTGAGCTCGGGGTATCAACAACAAGTTGCTTTCCCTTGTCCTTTTTTGGAATGGATTGTTGTTCCAGAGTTTTCTGTTCATTACCAGACACTTGAACAATATTGTCTTCATCATCTATAAATTTTTGAGCACCATCCTCTACATTCTACATTTGAGAAATATCATGTAGAAGTTGTTCTTCCTCTGCATGATAAGCTACTTCTTGTTCTCCTTTCTCCTCATCCTTTCCTAGAGTAACTAACTTAGAGGACTCAGCTTCTGAAGTTTGGAGCGACAAATGTTCCGAAGGTGACCCCTTATAATCTTCTACTTGCTTGAATAGATCTCTGGTCTCACCACTACCTTCAACAACTGCTTCTTCCTCAACATGCTTAGATTTTACCTTCTCTAGAGTAACATAATTTCTTCTTGAAGTCTCAGGTAGAGATTCCAAAGAGAAAGATCTCGGAACTGGAATGTTTGCGGAGACTATCTCATTAAACTTCAAGAAAGTCTGAACCACCTCAGCTTCAGACATCTTCTTCTTAAGCTTCTTTTGTTTCACTTGTTTTTCTAGTTCAACTACTGTCTTTTCCTTCAAGACCTTAGCCTCCGCAGGGTCCAGACCAAACTGAGGCTCCCCTTGCACTCTCTTCTCTTTGACTTCCCTCCACTTAGAAACTACTTCATCAGGGTAATCTTTTTTCCTCTTCGGTTTTGGAGTTGCAGAATGAACTTCCTTAGTTTTAAGATTCTCTACTTCAACTTCAACTTCTTTAAACTTTCTCTTCTTCACTAGTTTAGAAGATTTAGGTTCAGCAACTTTCGGAACCGCTTCTTCTTGAACTGGAAAATCAAAGAACTCACCAGTCTTCTTGTCGAAATCAACATTCATCCTTTTGAGGGTACCATCACTCACCAACATAATTTTACAAACTCTTGGCTTAGACATGAAAGCCTCCTTGAAAGACTCAAGTCACCGAACTATTAACTTTGAGATGATTGATGGATACATTATGATATGAGCTCTCAGATTCCCTTTCTTAACATTCTCAATGGTAATAAGAATGTGTTTCATCAGATTAAATTTCCTTAGATTTATCAGAAAATCTAAAATAAAGATCTCACTTTTCTTCAAACTGCCTTTATCACCCTTTCTCGGTACGATAAAGCCTTGTACCCATAATTCGAGAATCCAAAAATTCGTAGACAGACTAGAAATATTCAGAGCCTTGTCATCTGACAGTCCGAGAGTCTCCAAAGCCTTTTCCTTATTGAAACTTCCTTTTGAATCCGGCAAAACATGAGTGATGAACTCGGCTTCACCTTCATTTTTTAGCCCTACCAAGCTGGCTGACTTGGCATAAGAAAGCTTATAAGTCTTGCCATAATACTTAAACGACAATTTTTCCCTAGAATCTTCCTTAAAGAAGGAAATTGTGTCATAGAACTCTAAAAGAAACTCCAAATATACTTCATATTGATTCTAGGGCTTAGACACAATAATATCTTCTCATTTTTTTATCTTTATGTTCTTGGATATAAGAGAAACATACTTGTTGAAGAAATCAGGATGAACCAAAATTTCTCTATATAATAACCATTGAGAAATCGTCATAGAGGTTGACATGTCTTGAGAAGATAGTTCTACAGATATTCAGACCTGAAGACTTCTAAGAAGTTCGAAACGGAGATTGATAAAGATCGGAATGGCCTTAAATCGGAGAGGCAGAGCTTCGGGATGCTGGAGCTTGAAAAACCGATGAGGGACGACCATTTGGGGTCCCCTTTAAATAGGCAACGATATGACGGTTCATCTTCCTCGGTTGATCGAACGATTGTAAAATACTGAGATCAGATCTGACGGTTGAAAATCAATTCTCAAGAAAACTTGAATCCGATCTTTTGAGGTTTTTATTAAAAGAAAGATTTAAGGAAACTAGAATCCGAAAACAAGATATAATGAAACAGCAGCTACTAAAGTATGATTACAAAAACTTGGGTAAGGAAGTCATAACTTTTGGATTGGCTATGGAGGATTATTCGTAATGGGTAATATTCATCTAGAAGAAAAATAATTGACTACGAAAATACACTGTTCACAAAATTCTCTACGAAAAACTCAACAATGAAAATGAAAATTCATTACTAGATTTTCAACATGAAAATTTCATTACAAAAGTTTGAATAGAAAAATCTCATTATGAAAGTCTCGGTACAAAAATCTCGTTACGGAAACACCAGTACGAAATTTTCCATTCCGGAAGTTTTCAATGCAAAATTTCCATTCCAGAAGCTTTCTACAAGAAAATATCCATTTCGGAAAATTTCAGTTCCGGAAATTCCCATTTCGGAAATTTAGTTCCAAAAAGTTTGAAAAACTAACTTTGAAAAAAAAATTCACTATAACAATCAAATGTACTCCCCCTATGAAAAGGAGTCTATTACTGTAAGGAGACTTTTTCAACAGAAATTTAATTAAGAAAGATTACCTTAGGTTTATCATTCCTAACTTCTGTTTAATGTATTCAAATATATCATAAGGCAATGATTTTGTGAAAATATCAGCAAGTTGATCTTGCTTTCCGATAAACTGAAGAATAATATCTCTTTTTAGTGTGTGATCCCTAAGAAAGTGATGCCTAATATCTATGTGCTTTACACGAGAGTGATGTGCAGGGTTCTTACTTAGGGCAACGACACTTGTGTTATGACACAAAATTTGAGTTTTAGTAAAACTCAAACCATAGTCTGTGAGTGTGTGTTACATCCACAACACTTGAGCACAACAACTTCCAACTGCTACATATTCGGATTCAGTAGTGGAAAGTGATAGAGAATTTTGCTTCTTGCAAGACCAAGAAACTAGTGAATCTCATAAGAAATGACAAGTTCCGAATGTACATTTTCTATCCATTCTACATCCACCAAAGTCAGCATCAGAAAATCTTTTTAGAACAAAATCATTTCCAGAAGTATAAAATAATCCTAGATCCATGGTTCCCTTAAGGTAGCGAAAAATTCTTTTACTTCCTTTAAGTGGGATTCCGTAGGATTGGATTGATATCTTGCACATAAGCATACTGAGAACATTAAGTCTGGTTGACTAGCTTTTAAGTAAAGTAAACTTCTTATCATACCTCTAAATGATGTTTGATCTACTAGTTTCCCAGCTTCATCAAGATCTAAAGAGTTTGAGGTACCAATGGGAGTACTTATACTCTTAGTGTTGTCATAGCCATACTTTTTGAGAGGATCTTTAATATACTTATGTTGAGTTATATAGGTTCATTATGGTTTTTGAGAAATTTGAAAACCAAGAAAAAAAGTTAACTCACCCATCATACTCATTTCAAACACAGACTTCACTAGTCTTGACAAAGAATCAGTTAAAGATTGCTGAGTTGAACCAAATATGATGTCATCAACATAAATTTGAACAATCAAAATATTTTTCTTATCTTTTTTTTATAAAAACGGTTGGATCTTCATTTCCCTTAACATAGTTATTTTGAAGAAAAAATCATGTGAGTCTATCATACCATGCTTGTGGGGCTTGTTTAAGACCATACAGAGCTTTGGTAAGTCTAGAAACATGATCAGGATGTTTTGTATCTTCAAAACCAGGAGGTTGTTCAACAAAAACTTCTTCTTGAACATAACCGTTAAGAAAAGCACATTTCACATCCATTTGAAAAAGTTTAAAATTTAAGAATGCTGCAAAGGCAAGTAGAATACGAATAGATTAAATTCTAGCTACTGGAGCATAGGTTTCTTCATAGTCTATTCCTTCTTGCTGATTATAGCCCTTAGTAACGAGTCTAGATTTATTTCTTACTATGACTCCATTTTCATCATGTTTGTTTCTGAAAACCCATTTTACTCCAATAACAGAAGTTTCCTTAGGTCTTTCAACCAAGGTCCAAACTTTATTCCTCTCAAATTCATTTAGTTAATCTTGCATGGCTTTGATCCAATCATCATCACCTAAAGCTTCATCAGTGCTTTTTGGTTCTAATTGGGAAAGAAATTCTAGATGTTCTACTTAATTTCTAAAGGAATTTCTAGTCCTTATAGGTTGATTGACATCACCAATGATACTATCACTGGGATGATTCTTAAGAAACACTTGATTTGGGTTTTGTAAAACCTGTTCATCAACATAGGTTAGAAAGTCTTCTGATGTAAATAATCCAGAAGTATCTTCTTGAATATTTTCCTTATCAGAAAGATCTTCTATCAAAGATTGACAATCAATTTTTGAAAACAAATCTGAGGATATAGTTTGGGATAGATTAAAAACAAAAGGATCAGACACACCAAATTTTACATGCATTGTTTCTTCAAAAGTACAAGTATTTTTATTAAAAACTCTATAAGCCTTAGAAGTTGTGGAATAACCTAAAAAAATTCCTTCATCAGATTTTGGTGTGAATTTATATAGGTTATCTTTAGTATTCAAAATGAATACTTTGAAACCAAAAACCTTGAAGTATGATAGTCTTTTTTTTCTACCATTCCATAACTCATAAAGAGTTTTATTAAGAAAAGTTCTAATCAAAACTCGATTTATAGTATAGAAAGCAGTACTTACAGCTTTAGCCCAGAAATGTCTAGCTAAAGAAAATTCACTCAACATGGTTCTAGTTTTCTCTTAAAGAATTATATTTCTTCTCTCAGCTACACCATTCTGCCGAGGAGTTCTAGGTGCTGAAAAATTGTGAGTAATACCTGTTCTACAACAAAAAGTTTCAAAATCAGAATTTTGAAATTCTCCTCCATGATCACTATGAATAGTTTTCAATAGAAGGTTTTTCTCATTTTTAACTTGATCTCTAAAACTTTTGAAATAAGAAAAATATTTAGACTTCTTTACTAGAAAATAAACCCAAGTAAATCTAGTGTAATCATCAACTAGAACAAACATATAGTATTTTCCTCCAATACTTCCAGTTTGTGTTGGACCAAAAAGATCCATGTGCACTAACTGTAATGCATCAGTCGTTGAGACGTCACTGATTGATTTAAAACAAGATTTATGTTGCTTTATATATTGACAAGGATCACAAACTTTAAAAGAATCAAATATAAGCTCTGGTAGATCCTTAACTAGTTTCTTCTTAGAGAGTTTGCATAAGTCCCTAAGGTTACAGTGACCTAGTCTTCTATGCCATAACCAGGAATGATCTTCCATTTCACTTAGGCAAGGTAAATCTTGGCTCCTGAGGTCTTCTAAATTTAAGGTGTAAACATTCTCTTACCTATTGGCCGAGAGAATAAATTCTTCCTTGGAATTGTGAACTAATCACTTATCATTTTTAAAATTCACAAGGTATCCTTCATCACATAACCGACTTATGCTAATGAGTTTGTACTTAATATCCTTCACAAAAAGAACATTTGAAATCAAAGTTTTACATATAAGAACAATATTACCAATAACAACAATCTCTCCCTTAGAATTATCTCCGAAGGTTACCTTTCCTCCTTTCGTTTTGATAAACTTTTCAAAATATCTTTTGTTACCAGTCATGTTCCGGGAACATCCACTATCCATGTACCATGTGTTTCTACTGGTACTCTCTTTATTTTCCTGAAATCAAGAATAGAATTAGACTTACGGAATCCAAACATGTTTGGATCCGATATTTCTAGATAACAAAATTTTGGGTACCCACACTTTCTTATAAAAATAGGCTTTATGAAAACCTAGAGATTGGGTTTCTTTTAAGGAACAATTCCTTGCCCAATGACCACCACATTGACACTTGGTACAAAATGGGGCACTTTTTGGAACAAAGTAATTGTTACTAAAAATTGGTTTTGCATGGGTATAACCAAATCCGAATTTATTTCTTAAAGGTCGTATTTGGGAATACATTTTATCAAAATTTTCCTTACCATGGGTAAAGTTTGATAAACACTTCTTTAAGGAAAAAATTTTGGACTTGAGTTTTATAACAAAGTTTTTATCCTCAAAATAATTAGTTTTAGAACTAGAGCTAGGCTCGAAAACCTTTTTCTTAGAAATTACTTTTTATAACTCTTTAGAAAGTTTATTCTTCACAGAACTTAATTCCTCAACATCTTTTGAAATACTTTCAAAATCATCATATTTTCTATCAAGATTTTTAGAAATATCGGATATTTCTTTTTTGAAAATATTATTCCTAGAGTTTGCCTTATCAAGTTTTTTATTGAGTTTGGAATTCTCAATTTCATGAAGTTCAGCAAACCTAGAAACTTCTTCATAAGTAGGTAAAGTATTTTCTTCATCAGAAGAGGATTCTTCATCTGAGGAGTTATAATACTTACTATCATTAGAATTTAAAGAACATTGGTCAATTATTCAGAATTTCATACCTTAGCCATAAAATAATGATTGTTAATAGGTAATCTAGCTATAAGACCAAGATTCTTCTGTCCTGAAGATTCATAATCAGAAGATTCATCTGAAGAGTAACCACCACTGGCACTCCAGGTGTCATTTTCTTTCAGAACCTTCTTAGATTTGGCTTTATAATACTTCTTTCTGTTCCTGTCTGAATGCCTTTATTTCCTTTCTTTCTGTTTGAGCAAAGGACAATCTGGTCTAATATTTCCATCTCTCTTGAATTCATAACACGTGACTTGTCCATCTTTCCTATCTTTCCTTTCCTTTTTCGTATACATGGATTGTAAACTTCTTTGGCCAACTATCTTGTTCATCCTTCAAGAAAGATTTTCTAACTCATTTTCTGAGATTTCAGTTTCACTAGAATCTGATTGAATAACTACATTCTTTGACTTGGGTCTGGATACTCTCTCAGGAGTCTTATCTTTCATTTGATTTGATGTTGTTGTAAAAGCAACAGTACCATTTCCATTTTTCTTCTTGATGATATCAGCATCTCTCTTAATTCTGGTTTCATGTTGGAGAAGAGTTCCAAATAGCTCATCAAGAGAAATTTGAGTGACCTTCCTGTTCTCATCTATAGTTGTTCTCTTTGATTCCCACTCATTGGGCATAATATCAATTATCTTATCCACAAGTGCTTATTAATCTAACCCTTTCTCTCCCATAGACTGTAAGCTGTTGACTATAGTCATAAATCTCTATTTAACTTTGCAGATTGGTCCACCATACGGAAAATTGAATCCATGGTATTCACCTCAAAGCATAGCTCTCCTAGTTTCAATCACATTAGAAGTTCCAAAGTGTGTATCCTCTAACTTCTTCCAGATACAATTAGCTGCCTCACAAGAAGAAATTTGGATATATATATTTATGGTCATTGAACAAAGTAAGGTATTGCGTACCTTATAATTGAGTTGATACTCTTGCTTTTCCTGGTTAGTGAAAGTTCTAACTTTCTTATCAGGAATTTTATAATCACCAGTAAGCATAACAAAATTGTCCACTCCAGTGTGGATAACAAATGTATTCATTCGACCTCTCCAGTATTCATAGTCATTACCATCAAATATCGGTGGTCTTGTAGGATTTAGATTATCAATGGAACCAACATTGATTCCTTCCATACATAAAATAACCTTGGATACACAAACTTGTTAGTAGAAAAAGTTTGTAATCACAAAGTTCGGAATGACAATTCGTAATGACAAAGTTCAGAATAAAAAAGTTCGGAATGACAAATTTCGGAATGACAAAGAACTTTCTAAGCAAGTATGAAGAATAATGGAAAATGAACAAGAAAAACTTAAACGTGAGTATAAGTATTTCAGAGACCTCCTCTGATACCAATTGTAGGATCAATATAATGATGTAGATGGCCAATATACAAGAGGGGGTGAATTGTATACTTTAAAAATTCCTTTGGAACCTTTAAATTTAGTTATGGATAACTATGTTTTCCTTAGACAAGGAAAATCTAGGTTTAAAAAAGTTAAACTAAGAAAATTCCCAACACCTCTAACACCAATTGAGATCATGGAATAAGGAATGAAGTTATAAACTTCATGTTCTATGTACTTGCTTAAAACTGGAAAGAGATTCCGAAAGTAGGTTCTGGAAGTATGGATCCGGAAATTGAAACTTAACTAAATATTACAATATGAGATTCTACCTGAAAGCGTATAGAATCTAAATGGAATAGAGTACAAGTAAGGAAGTATAAGAAAGTTATACTTTCCTTACAATACAATATGCAGTGGAAACAGACAAGTAGTAAAACTATAAGTAACAAGATATAAGTCTTTTAACCAAAAGAGAAGGGTATCCAACAACCTTGGATAAAGGTCCCTTTATTTATACATTCAAGAAAGTCTGTCTTACCCACACCAAGGTAATCCCTCGATACGATGATCGGAATCTCTGCCTTTCTATCCTCGCAAGCCCTCAACTTCAAGGTAGTTGGAACCTCTGTCTTCCTCATCAAGGAAGCCTTCGAACTTTAATGTAGTGGGCACCTCTGTCTTCCTATACCTGGAAGTCCTCAAATGTAATCACCAACATTTGGAGTCACACAAAGCATTGAGAGTTAATAAGATCCTATCTCTCTAGAAATCACTTAAAGAATGTAATCACATGAGTCAAATATTATTATCGAGATCTTTCAAATGAGCTCCTATTTATAGGGTCAGTCGACCTCCTTTCCAACGGTCATATCTTCCTTAATCGGAGGGGCATGTACATGTGTCACTTAACCAACGGTTAGTTTATAACGGAATAGACGACATCATTTTGTAACAAAACAAGTGTAACAGAAAGTATGAAATCATTTTAAGTCTAACTCCAAAACCTCGGAGTGAAGGTTCAGAGTGTAAACAATAATATTAAAGAGTAGACAAATTATAAAAGTGTAAGAAAAAAAGAATGTTCGGAGTCTAACCAAAAATAATATTTGGAGTCTAAATAAATTCGAAGTGTATAAAGAAAAGATGGTTAGATTCTGTTTAATAGGTGAATTCAGAATGGGAATTCGGAATGACAATTCATCATCAGAATTCGTAATGAGAATTCGTAATGAGGATTTGTCATTAGATTTCAGTGTCGATCTTCATGAGAGTTTGTATCTAGAATTCAGAGTGGAACTTTATTAGATTTTATATCCAGAATTCATTGTGGAACTTCATTACAGTTCTCATCTATAATTCGGAGCCTAAAACAGAATGCTTCATATAAAAGTTTTGAATGATTCCAAGAATATAGAAATGAATCTGATTCTTATACTTAAAAAAAATATTGATATAGATAATGAAAATATGATAAGAATAATTTTCCTTATAAAAGCAATTTTCCTTATAAAAGCAATTTTCCTTATAATAGCAATTTTACTTATAAAATAAATTTTCCTTATGAAAGTGATTTTCCTTATAAAAGAAATTTTCCTTAAAGATAAGGTGTTTGTGATTTTCAAAACAAGAAGGAATGGAAAAGTCAAAAGGAAAACCTTATTGACTCAACATCTCAGCCTCATAAGTCTCAAGATTTTGAGGATCCTCCCCCTCAACATGTGCTTCCTTTTCAGAACCTAGAGGCTCAGGGGATTGTTCTAAATTCAAAGGGGCAGCTCTAATTTTCTCATCCATTTCTTTCCTAGCCAGTTGAAAGGCTATCTCCATCTTATCTTCAGCACAGGGTATGAACTCAGGAACCAACTGTTCCATAGGGAGTACTTCCAATATTTATTCTAGCACAATAGGGAGTTCTCCAACTTCAGCCTCTTCTCTATGTGGTACTTTAGCTACCTTTTACTCTTCTTCTTCATCTTATGAATATTCCATAACTTCATCTGGTTCCAAACCAGGATTAAAAAATCCCTTCGGCCTTGTTGGATTATTTACAAGATTGAACTTCTCATAGAGCTTATCATTATCTTCAACCCACTCCTTCTTCCTAGGGTTCCAGTTTATTTTCATCCTCCTGATGATAGCTTTGGATAAATAGTATTCATAGTCCATAAGTAATTATTCATTGGGTCCAACTACTCCTTTGGCATCAAGCATGGTTGAAATCAGCCTAGAGTAGAATAGAGATGTGGATTTGGATGTGACCTTGATCAATTCACACATATGGTGAATGATATACTTGCACAGATTGATTTTTTGTCCATTCTTAATCAGTTGGATCAAGAACACATCTTGATATTTCAAGACAAAAAAGTCACCTTTCCTTGGGCAAATCATATTTTGAACAAACTTAAACAACAACCTTGTCTCTCTATCAAGTTCAGCAGCTATGGCCCTTATCTTGGTGTCATTTCTAGTTAGGGTTTCTAGTGCATTTTCAAGGTCACATAAATTAGTTGTAGGTGGGGGGTCTCTCTGATAATCATCACAAATTCCTTAACAAGTTATCCTAAGGCATGCATTTCAGATCCTTGAAGAGAATGAGCATTTTTTTCCATTGACCCAACTCGTCACAACATAGCTTTCACCAGCATCAAAATAAAACCGTACATACTGGTAGAACTGATCTAATAACCTCAGATAAATGGGTCTATCCTTCCTAGAGAACCATTCGAGTCAGCCTTGTTCTCTTAAAACATTTAAAACCAGAGATTTTCTAGACAACAACCACTAAGGGAAAATTTCCTTTTTAGGTAAAACACTATGGTTTTCCAGGTTTAGATTTAGGGGTCCTTTGGGTGCTAGCTTTGGTGCTAATTTCTTCTTCTTCGAGCTATGCTTCTCAGGAGTATATGAAGACGAACTCTTCATCCATGGCATCCAATAGAGGTTCAAGAAGGAGAAATGTTGCAAGGTTGATAGGGTTCGAGGGGAGGTCCGAGTGAAGAACCGAGTGAAACCATTTTGTTTTATTATTTGGGAATGACAAAAGTCACAAAAGTAAAAACACGGGAAAGTAAAAAAGTGGTGAAATAATAACTACTATGATACAGATTAAAATAAAACCAAAAAAAATTTTCACGGTGAGACCGTGAATAGTCGTTATGGTGTGATGGTAAGTGGTCATCACAGTGAGACAGTCAGTGATCATCACGGTGAGACAGTGAATGATCTGTTCAGTCACGGTGAGATAGTAAGTGATAGACCGTGAACACAAGGTGCTAACTATGAGACCACAAACATGAGATAGTAACCGAGAAACATTGAACATGAAAAATTAAAGTAAAATATTGTAAAATATTAAACTGTAAGACTAGTAAGATTTCTATTTGTGATTGATCATTCCAATGTTGTGTATGATGCAATCTATTCTCTCATAATTTAATGGATTAGTGAATATATCACCATGTTGATATTTAGTACCAATGAATTACAAGGTGATATCACCTTTTTGATAATGATCCCTCAAAAAGTGATGTGGTACATCAATATGTTTTGTCCTAGAATCTGAAATAGGATTTTTTGAGATGTTTATGGCACTTGTGTTGTCACAATATATTGGTACATGTCTGAATTGATACCCATAATCTAGTAAAGTGTGTTTCATCCACAAAATTTGTTCACAATAACTTCCAGCAGCTATGTATTCAACTTTTACAATAGATAATGCAACATAATTTTGTTTCTTAATACACCATGATACTAGTGACTTGCCTAAAAAGTGACATGTTTCAAAGGTGGTCTCTCTATCTAACTTAAAGACACCGAAGTCAGCATTAGAATAACTAACTAGTTCAAAGGATTTTCCATTAGGATAGAACAGTCCTAAATTGGTTGTATGCTATAGGTATTTAAGAATTCTATTTAGAGAATTTAAATGAGATTCTTTAGGGTTTTCATGAAATAAAGCACACATACACACACTAAACATAATATCAGGAATGCTAGAAGTTAAGTAGAGTAGACTTTAAATCATTCATCTTTAAGTGGTTTGATCAACAGATTTTCCATCTTCATCAAGATCCAACTTACAGGTGGTAATCATGGGAGTGTCACTACTTTTAGTTCTGTCCAATCCAAAACGTTTTAGAAGATCTCTAGTGTATTTACTTTGAGTCAAAAATATTCCATCATTATTTTGAAAGATTTGAAATCCAAGAAAGAATTTTAGTTCACCCATTAAACTCATTTCAAATTCGTTTTGCATCATTTCAGAAAAATCAATACATAATGATGTTTTTGAAGATCCAAAAATAATATCATATATATAAATTTAAACAACTAAAACATCAATAGAAATACATTTTATAAAGAGGGTAGGATTATCTATTCCTTTTGTAAAACCTTTGTTAATAAGAAAACTACCTAATCTGTCATACCAAGCTCTTGTAGATTGTTTTAAACCATATAAATATTTTGATAGTTTGAAAAAATGATTGGAAAAATGAGGGTTTTTAAATCCATGGGGTTGTTCCACAAAAATATCTTCAGCTATATACCCATTTAAGAATGCACTCTTAAAATCCATTTGATATAGATTGAAATTTAGATGTGTAGAATAAGAAAGTAGAATTATAATGGCTTCATGTTTGGCTACTGGAGAAAAAGTCTCATTATAGTCAATTCTTTCTTCTTGACTATAGGCTTATGCAACTAATATAGCCTTCTTTCTTACTATATTTCTAGCTTTATCTACCTTATTTTTAAATACCCATTTATTTCCTATGACAAAATTGTCCATGGGTCTTTCAAAAAGTTTCCAAACTTTATTTCTTTCAAACTGATTGAGTTCTTCTTGCATAGCCATTACCCAAAATTCATCTTTTATTGCATCATCAATGTTTTTAGGTTCAAGTTGTGACAAGAAGTATTGATGTTCAACTTTATTTCTATGAAAAGCTCTAGATTGTGTTTCTTTCTCTAAGTATACTAAAAAAACATCTAAGGGATGGTTTCTAAGGGTTCTAACTTTTCTAGAAAAAAAAGGACTAGAGATTTCAGGTTCATTATGACTTGATTTCACAGAATTTCCAGAATTGGATGTTTTCACAGATTCCTTCACAGAGGTATTTGAGGATTTTGAGATGATGTTCAGATTTGATACATCATCCTCCAGATTTTATAGGATGGTTTTAGGCTCATGTGGATATGTTTCATCAAACTTAATATGGATAGAATCTTCCTTACATTTATTTATCTTATTGAATACTCTATAAGCTTTACTTGATATTGAATAACCTAGGAAAAGTACTTCATCACTTTTGGATGCAAATTTGTCAAGATTATCATTAGTATTGAGAATAATGATTTTGCAGCCAAAAACTCTAAAGTAATTAACCTTAGGCTTCCAATTATTCCTAATTTCATATGGGGTCTTTTTGAGATTTGGTATAATCAATACTATATTGATTATGTAGCATGTTTTGTTAACAGCTTCAGCCCAAAAGTAAATATGTAGGTCATATTCACTAAGCATTTTTCTATAAATTTCTTTCAGGGTTCTATTTCTTTTTTCTACAACACCGTTCTACTGAGGGGTTCTAGGGGCAGAGAAATTGTGATTATAACCATTTTGTGAGAAAAAGGATTCAAAATCTTGATTTTCAAACTCACGGTCATGATCACTTCTTAAAGATTTAATTTTAAGGCCACTAATATTTTCTACAGACTTGGCATACTTAATAAAATAAGAGAAGTGCACACTTTTGTGAGCCATGAAGAAATTCCAGGTAAATCTAGAGAAATCATCTACTAGAACATAAACATAGTGCTTCCCATTTAACTAGAAACTCTAGATGGTCCAAACAAATCCATGTGAACCAATTCAAGAGGTTGAGAAGTAGAAACATCTTTCTTTGGTTTGAAAGATATTTTGTGTTGTTTTCCCTTTTGATAGGGATTGCAAACTTTGTCATTTGGAAACACATGTTTGGGTAAGTCTCTAACTAAGTTCTTCCTAGTAAGTTTTCTAAGTGAATGTATATTGAAATGTCTTAATATTTTGTTCCAAAGACAAGACTCTTTATAAAAAGCATTTAAACAAGTAATATTTTGTTCTGCTAAAGAATTCAAATCAACTACATAAAAATTTTCATTTCTCAAGGAAGAATATACTAAAGAATTTTTAGAATTAAAAACATTACAAGATTCATTTTTAAACTTAATATTAAATCCATCATCACATAAATGAGAAATACTTAATAAGTTGTATTTTAATCCATCATCAAATAAAACATTGGAAATTAAAATTGAGTTAGTGTTACCAATTTGGCCTAGGCTGATGATCTTTCCTTTAAAATTATCACCAAAGGTGACATAGCCTCCATCAACATTGATTAAACATTTAAAACATGATAAGTCTCTTGTCACGTGTCTTGAACATCCACTATCCATGTACCATGTCTTCCTACAGGAAATTTTTAAGCAGGTCTCCTACAAAACTGGTTTAGATGGAAAATTATTATGGTACCCAAATTCTCTTGGGTCCAGACAGGTTAGCAAGAAAAGCGGTAGGTACCCATATTTTTCTTATGGGTCTCATATAATTTAAAGAATCAATGGATTTTTAAAGATAGACTTTATTTGGTCTATAAAAATGTAAATAACTAGTTTAAGCATATGAATTTTCAGAACTAGAACTAGCACTATTCTATCCAGATTTAGGACCAAATTTAGTTTTAGTGATCTGTCTCTTTCCAGGATGATAGCTTATTCCCGTGGTATATTTTGGTGGCAATTTTTTACCAAACATTTGAGTTAGTGTGTCTTTTCCATTTGTAAACTTTTCTATGTCCTTTCTCAGTTTCTCATTAGAAATTTCATGTTCAGTATTTTCCTTAAGTAATTGAGCATTCTTTTCTTTTTCTACATCAAGGGAAGATTTAACAGAACTGGTCAAAGCATGTTGTTTCTTCAAGGTCTTATATTTGTCCTTAAGCTCATTACAGGTTTCTTCCAGCATGATACAATATTCAAATATTTCCTCACTAGACATGTTTTCGGATTTAGATTCATAAGAAATTTAAGAATAATATGAATTCAAATCAGGAGTGTCAAGTGTTACCTATGATGTGTTTGTCATAAAACACATGTTAGATTTATAAGATTATTCATCCTTAGTAGAATCAAAATTACATGAAGTGTCTTCTGAAGTACTCCAAGTTGCTTTCATTGCCTTCTTGTACTTATTATCCTTGTAGTCATTTTTCTTCTTGAACTTCAATTTTGGACAGTCCTCTTTTGTGTGACCTTTTCTTTTGCATTCATAACTGACAACATTATCACTCTTATCATATTTCTTCCAATATTTCTTCCAGTGTCCTTTGTTGTCATATTTACCTTTGTAGTTTGATTTTCTAAATAATTTCTTCTTCCTATAGAACTTCTTAAATCTCTTGGCTATCTGACCCATCTCTGCATCACTGTTAGATGCAGTCTCATCACTACTCGAGCTTTCAGTAGGTAGGTGAACATTTTCCTTGTACTTGCTCTTTGAGGTAGTAGACTTAAATGCCACTGACTTCCTCTTTGGTTCATCATATTCTTCCTTGTTTACATTCAGTTCTTCTTCATACGTCCTTAACAAACAAATTAATTCTCTTAATATTTAAAGTACCAATTTCAAAAGATTATCTAATCGAGACAGATGTGCCTCTCCATCATTCTGGTAGACATCTCAGTATTCTCATGATTTGTTCCTTTGCCGGAACATCCTTTCCAAGGGAGCTCATAGTGTTGACAATTTCATTGAACTTTAGATACATGTCAGAGATAGGTTCATTAAGATTAATTTTAAAATTATCATATTTAATAGTATAAGTGTCCATTTCATTCCTTTAACATTGTTTGTTCCTTTATGAGAAACCCCCAAGGTATCCCAAATTTCATAGGAAGTTTTGCAAGCAGAAATGTGATTAAATTCCTCATCTCCTAATGCACAATATAGGGAATTCATAGCTTTACAATTATTATTGTAAGCTATTTTAGTCGGTTCATCCCAAGTTGTTCATTCAATTTATGGAATCTTATATTTAGTCTTTATAGCAGTCCATATGTCAAGTCCCATACTCTCTAAGTGAATTTTCACCTTAAGTTTCTACTGGGCATAATTTGTACCATTAAAGAAGGGTGGCCTATTGGTAGCAGCACCTTCTGGTCTATTGTCCATACTAACAAATTTCATTAAAAGATCTGGAAATTTTGAATTAACAGAAATTTATAGATCTTTAAAGTACAACTACAATCACAGTTGAATAAAATTACACAATGTCCTAACAAAGCAACCTATGATACCAAATGTTGGTTGGAGTAGTTAACTCAAGAGGGGAGGGGTGAATTGAGTGACTATAAAAATTTCCATTTAAAAAAATATTAGTTTTACAAATAATGACTTCCCCAAAAATAGATAAATCCTAGTTAATCAAGGTTATAATGTTATAAGATTTTGACTGTTTAAACAACTTCGTAGAAGATTGATTAATTCTTAGTAATCTAAATTGGTATTATTAAAATTACTTTTGAAGTTATCCTACTAAGGCAAATCAGATATAACTTCTTTCCAAGACTAACTATCAAAGTGAAATTAGTGTTTTTCTGGATTATGCAGTAAGCAGTAAAACAAAGTAGACTAAATTAAAATAGCACAGAAGATATAAAACAAGTGGTTCAGTATCAATCCAAGAACTAATCCTCTCTACTTGGTGATCACCTTCCACCAAGCAGTTTATATAAATAAACTTTGATCCACACCTTGGATCAGGGTTAACAACAGTTAATAGACTATCCAGGCCACGCAGGGACCTCTTCCCCAGTTTTTGTGGGTAAAAAAAGGTAATGACCAGGCCACACATGGACCTCTTCCATAGTTTTTGTTGGTAAAAAGGGTAAAGAGTTTGGTGTGAGTATTTTGAAATCCTCCATTTCAGCGTAGGGGTCTGTGTGTGTGTAAGATATACAGATTACACACACTGATCGAAAGTAAATAAAAGAATCACTGAGAGAGAGAGAGAGAGTAAAAATGTTTTTGAATGCTCTAGTGATTATCAGTGCATCTCTGGACTCCTTCAATTCAGCAGAAATCCTTCTGAGTCCTCTGGTTATTGTGTTGAAAAATAGAGTGTCGTGATTCAACTTTTGTTATTCACGGGTAAAGATGTTCTCTTGATCCTAGTGTACTTCGTGTGTTCTTCAGTAGAGTCGAATTGCATGCATGAGACAATTATTTCTTTGAAGATCTTGCAATGTCTTCTTCATGGTCATGCTTGTCAGCTGGTTTTTCTGTTTAGTACAGTGCACTAGCATTTCTTGAGTTTTCTTGTGTCTCTTCTCCTTTTGGCCACACTTCTCTTTATCTTCGAATGCATGAGTTTAAGACAACAGGTTCCATATATTTCGTACCTTGTACCTCGTACTATGGCTAAAAATAAACATTCAATATGTCAGTGCATTAAAGGTGTCAAATATGACCGTTAAAAAGTTAAATAGAAAAATGAAAAAATAGTTTAGGAAACAGTGCCACATTAGTTATGAAAACGGTGTCTCCTTCACGGTACCTCCTTCACAGTGTCTCCTTCACCGTGTCTTCACTGTGTCTCCTTCACGGTGTTTCGTTCACTGTGTCTGAGTCACGGTGTCTGACTTTTGGTTTCTGGCTTCCGATTCCTTGCCCATAGATTCTGGATTCACAGTGCCTTGATGACTGTGTCTCACTAACTGTGTCTGGAACTTAGGCAAACAGAGTTTCTAGCTTACGGTGTCTGTTCTTAGTGTCTTGCTTCATAGTGTCAGGCTTACTGTGTCACAATGTCTCGTGGTCACAGTGTCTCGTGGTCATGGTGTCTCGTGGTCACAGTGTCTCATTGGTCACGGTGTCTGTGTCTTGCTCACAGTGTCTGACTTACTATGTCAAGCTTCACGGTGTCTTGTACTTAGGCAAATAACTGTATTCAGACTTAAACAGTAATATTCATAAAATGAATTTAGCTTAACCATTATAAATTATGAGATAACCTTGAAACATAAATACACATGATTAATAAGATTTTTGAGATTTGTGATCATTAATAAGATTTATAATTATTATTGAGATTTGTGATCATTAAAACATGATTAATACAAGAAGATTCCAACAAAACCGTCATAATGAATAAGACTTAAATAGTTAGACAAACATCAGTACCGATGAGCGTCAGACTAACCCTCATATAGATTATCCCAATTAAAATTGTAAAGAATCCCATCAAATTAAGATAAAGTTCATAATCATATTCCAAAAACATAATTCTTATATAAGGAATACTTTTAAATTATGATATTGTAATCCAATATGATGTTAGAGATACTATTAGTTCAGAGTGGTATGAGTTGTCATGTACTAGGTGTCTAAGTTATTGTGAAAATATCGGGGGAAATATGATAGTTGGAAAGGAAATATGATCGTTAGATATTTAGCTATAAATATCTGGTCATTCAAATAGATGTAAGCTACTAAAAGATTGGTAATTTATTTTTAATTTATCTTTTATATGAGAAATCTGAAGATTACCAAGCATAAAGATCTTGATATTAAAGCCTTTATAACTATTTTAGGATTTTTACTTCATAAGGAAACCTTGTCTAGTTTTCTATTTAATAATTATTTTGAACATTATTAGTGCCTCTGACTATTATGATTATGATCGATGGATTTTGGGGATATGAAAACTAATAATATGATCATCGTATTTATTGAGGGATCATGGGGATAGTGAGATAGAGATTCTGATCCATTAGATCGAGGGATTCTGTGTCTAAGAAGACAGATATTATCTTTATATTGAGGGTTTTCCTAACTAAGGAAAGATAAACATTCATTTAAGTACAAAATAATGGATATATTTAGCCAAGGTTAGTGTCTACCTTAATCTTAAGGATAAAAGTGGTGTATTATTTTAATAATAGTTGTAATTAATTATTATATTATGTTACTATTTTATTTCATGTTTCTTTAAAAGTAATTATTCCACTAGATTTATATAAAATAACGTGAAACATCGTATTCAGCTTTATTTAATGTTTTTTTCATAATTACACTTATTATGATTATTTTATTATGATTAATCAGATCAATATTGAATCTAATTTTTTACACTGATTAAATAATATATTCACTTAATATGATTCTATAAATCTGATATATTGAAATCAATAATTATTACAATACTTTAATAATTGGATTGAGGGCCAATTCTGAATCTGATTGTTTTACTTAAAGAGGTTTGTGTATTTTTTGAGTTTAAATTCTTATAAATAAATGTTTTTAAAACTACAATTCATGAAACATATTATAATATAGAAATCAAGAACATATTCTTTCAATCCTAATATCAATATAACTAATATTTATATCAAACACCACTACCACAATAAAGACACATGGAGTATAAATTTCCATGGTGTTCAATGGAATTAAGATCCAAGGAGCTCATCCAAGGCATCCACTTCCATTATCATGATCAATCATTTCAATTCATCAATTATTCAAAAAAATTAGATTCCATTACATCATATTACTCATTAAATAATTTCCATTTAAACAGTTAAATGAATTGGTATCATATAATCACCTAGAAAGGAGGCATAACCTTCTCTTTTTCTTTCATTCAATTGTTATTTAATTAATAAAGGCTCTAAAAATTAGTTTTAAGCTCACATGCACCCAGTGGGATGGTATAAAATAAGGAAGATATAAAGGCACACCCCATGGGTGGCCTAGGTAGGAGATGCCAACATCCAACTATAAAAAGGTTACTCAAAGGTAAACTTAATATGTTGCAATTCATTCAAAAAATGAATTCAATTTATTTTATGGGTAGCACCGAAAAGTCTGGAATTCCTTCCAACTGCAAAAGGATATATAAAGAACCAATACTTTATGGAATGGTATAGACCACCTACCATATACATGAGGTATAGAACTCATCCAGTATCAACCTGTGATTTCGTTTAGATCGATAGGAAAGGGATGAATTGAATAAAATACATGAAATAGTGAATATTACCTTGCACCAAAATAACTCTGTCTATATAAAGAAAAATGATGAACAACATAAGATGAATGAAGAAATCACTGGTGTAGATCCGATGTGACTAATGGAATATGAAATGGAAACAGGACCACATAACGAAACCCAATCCTATGTCATGTCTTGAGAGGGCTTCACGAGTATTCTCCTATGTAAGAGAGGGGATGGATTCTATAATAATGATTCCATGCCTCTTATTTCAAAAATTAAACTTGGGAATATACACGGTGTGTAAATGCGTTACAAATCATGTAAATATTGGGGTCTTTACCCTATGAAAAAACCATTTACACTTCATGAATTTTCCTTTAGTGTCTATTAAATGATGTGTATTGAATACATGTTGTGTATACCAATTACACGCCATGTAATTGTATTGTAACCATCTTATAACCTTCATGCCTCAAACATTCAAAAAATAACCCTACCAAACCATGATCTCATCCTTAGGATCTACTCCAAAAAGAGATAATAAAGAAGAGTTTTATTGGGAACAAAATGATCTATACCTCATCAAAAACCCTAGATCATACATATTTCATGATGTGAAACCCTCAGGCTGGAAAAAAAATAACAGTATATGACATAAATAATTGAGGAAACCCTTTGACAATTTGATCCCACAAAAACCCAATAATGGACCACTTATGATTTCTTAGGGGTGGATTGAGGATTACAAATATGAGTCTATGGTGGATTGAAAATAGATAAGTTCTTAAGGATCTATCACTTTATTGCGCTATAGGGATAATTTTTCTTTGTTTTTATTTTCTATTTTTTTTTTCAATTTATTTTCCCATGTATATGATTAATATTTTAATTTAAGTGTTCTTTTTTCTTCACATCATAATTTATTTCATCTATTTCTCACTCTCTATATTTCTCAATCACTCTCTCTTACCTCTTTCTAACATGATCTCCTTTCACTAAGTAATAGAAAGTGACTAACCCAAGGCTTAGACTTGGGGATGGTTTCATGACATTATTAATTATTTAAATTTAATTTAAAATTGTTTTAATTCTATTTATAACGACTTTGATATAATTTTATGGGTACGGTGGTATTCCATCAAGTCTTGGATCTCAATTTCATTTATATTTTCTCTCATAGGTAGGGATATTTGGTTATTCAAAGTGGATCCCTATGCATGTTAAAAATCCCACTCACGATAGAGAATATACTTCCATGTACTAAAAGTAATGGATTTTCAAATTGAATTCAAAAACAAAGGAACCGACATATCTAAACCCTAAGACCAATACCATTCTTCCTAATATTCATTTATCCTGCATCTGTATTGAGTTTTTAATTATGAATTTCATTATCCTTGAAAAACCCAAACCCCAAAATTTTTATTGATTTAATAAACTAATAAAATCACAATAGAGGAAGTCTAGGTGAATTAGAAATTTTTATTTGATTGGCTACAACGATCCTCCAGTGACACAACCCTAACCAGGATATTTGTTTTTTTAGGAATAATAATGTTTACTTTTGTCATACCCCATGATAGGAATGAATCACACCCCTATTTAAATGTTCTCATAGAATAGAAATGGTGAGAAACATGAAATTTGTTCCTACCAAAACAAATTTATAAATTTGAATTTATCAAATATTTTAACTTTATTTGAAAACATCTAAAATATTATCAACTCATCTAGAGTCCTCTTGAGTCTTATATACTTTTCCATAATATAATTATTCTAAATATTTCTTATCTCTAAATAATTAAAAATTTTGGTAAAATCAATGTCTTGGAATTTTTATCTGGAACTTATCTATTATAAAAACTCATCATATGTCCATTCCTCATAACCCACTTGAAACACACTCCAAAAAACCCAAAAGGTTCTAGTAAAAAATCAATTCTTCTTATATCACACTATATTATCAAATTATATTAAATGTAAATTATTAAAAATCATTTATCTGATAGGATTTATTCTTAAAATATCATCTAATGGAATTTCTTAACCATATCTTCAAAACATAACAACATTGAACTTCATCCTTCCTCTATCAAACTCTCCTGAATCACTAATGAAAAACGCTCTTAAAATAAAAATATATAAACTTTTATCTATCAATTTTTCAAAGAAAACTAAATATAGTTAAAAAATTGTTTCAACTTATAACGAATTCAATATATTGTAATGAACATCTTGTTTAAGCTTTAATATTTATAACATTTTACTTTATCTAGGGACTTTTTTCATATCTTCTGCATTTATTATTGAATGTCTAAAAAACTTTATATGATTAAAACATGAACATTACTTACTTCTTATGATTTATCTACCTTAACATCTATCGTTCATTCATCCATATTAAAAATTATTAAAAAATTCTTTATTTGGAAGGGTTCATCTAGAAGATCATTTCATGAATCAAAATTTATCACCCCTTTGTTTTCTCAAAACTTAGTTGCATTATTTATCTACTAAAATCCACTACCTTATCATCATCAATGAAAACCAACATCTTCATTTTATCACATTATTCAAAAAATATGTGACTTATGCAAACTATGAATTTTCACCAAAGATTCATCTGAATTTTCTATATAGAAGGTTGTATCTTTTTTGTAAGTTTTATCTTTATCAAGCTTCACCATGTTAAAATTTACATATTTCTTTAATTTTATATTTTCATAGAAATGTGTCCTAAAATATGATTCTAGAAACATTAAATTTGATAAAAAAACTCCATATGTTGTTTTTATGTCAAGTAATCTACATCACCAACTCTGCGTCAAATATTTTTCTTCTGATAGACTGCATCGAGAGCTATTTTTGAAGCTCTATGTCTGAAAAAATTTATTTTAACCACTATTTCTAGATCTGTCTGGTTCTTTTCGTATGATGTAATTGTAAAAACGTTCCTTGGTATAAAATCATACTTTATAATGGAAATTTAGTCCAATGTTTCTGTTGATGGATCTTATGATCAGAAAATTTACAATTACTCAAACTTTATAAAATTCATACTTCTTGTTTTCTAAAAAATTAGGTATCCAATGATTCTCTATCTGATAAGATGCATCTAGAAAACAAAAAATACCCTTTTCAATAAAATCATGTATCATGAGATTTTTAATGACATGCGAAACTTTGATATCATCATATAATTAGCTGACTTAAGGTTATACACATTAATAACTTCCTAAATTCTTGAATTTCTATCTTTCTTCTTTTTAAATAGCTTTTTACAAAACATTCTATCTAAAATTCCTACAACTTCACCTATTTTACAAAACATATTATTTAAAAAAAGTTGTTTTTCAAAAAAATATAAAAAAATTTATTCAAAACATCATAGAGGATAGTTATAAATAAAGGAATCATGAAAATAAATGAAATAAAATAAATAACAATGAATATGAAAAAGGTTCTTAATCATGTTACTAATTAATATAATCTTATTACACTATATAGTATAGGATATACTAAGTGATTCAATACTCTAAGTAAGGAATTTTTATTTTAAACTTTTCCTTTTCATTTTTTTATTATTTCAACACATTCTCTTCCATGTCCATATTCTATATAGTGTATCAAGAATTTTCTTCTCTATACTTTAATGACAGTTTAAGGTAATTTTTAACTATATTTTTATTTCGATAAAAATATATAAAAGTTAATATTTTTAACATTTTACATGTGGGTTATTGTTGAATTTGTTATTAATGTATAAGAAATGATGTTTTTTTAACATTTAACACTTGAAAACATTTTTCCACTATCATAAAGATTCAATTTAATGTAACTCCCTAACCCCATATTCCTAGTATTGGTGCATTATTTTATTACATTGGAATGATTATAAGGAATAAAATCATAAAATACCTATCAGTTTAGAAGTCTTGGAATTATATATTATATACATGATACCCATAATATATTGGTAAAAATGTAATAAAAACATGATACATAATTAAAATAAATAAAATTCATCCATGAAATCTGATTCCATGATTTCTTCTTCATAACCTTGGGAAAAGAAACATAATAAGGGTGAGCTCAAATGATCAGTAATGGTATGTAACGATGAATCAATAAAGAATCAATATTAATAAATTAATATGGAAATATAAATAGCTTATAACACATTCCATTCAAATAACTAGATGAGGAAAAATCAATATGGAATGGTAATAATCTAAAACACATGCCACTTGATCGATAAACTGAGAATAGAATACATCCGTAGACATGTTGATTAAATATCTCATGGATAAATAAAAAATAAAAAATATATGAAATAAATTCTTAATTATTGGAATTATTGTCTAAGGAACATGAAAACCTACCATCAATACCTTTCAGAAGATGGTTAAAACTATGAATAAAACCCATTTTAATTTGACCAACTTATCTATCTCATGAGAACATGTCGATAAACCAAGTGTGTATATAAATTATTGGAACCAACCATCATTAAATATCCAAATGAAAAATCATATCAATTATTCAAAATAAATAATTTTTATTTATCAAACATCTGTGTTGAGAAATGTATGTATAATTAGAAATAATTCCCCAGTTAATCAAATAACTGTCAAAGTGAACACTGTTTGTAAACATGATATACGGTTTAAGAAATACTAATATAAATTGCACGAGTATATGGATATTCAAGTAAATTTATAATTAATTATTATTAAAATAAAGTTATTATTTCAATATAAAGTTAATAATTAGAAAGGTAAGTGATATTGAAAATATAATCATTAAGAACATTCTTTAGGATAATAATCTTTTATCATTGTGTCCCATGCCACTTTTAGTCATTTTAATCATAATCCCTATGAATAAATAATATTAAATGAAACTTATAATATCATTATAGTAAGTATATTCATTATATAACATGTAAAAATGTAGTATATACATCTGAAAATGTGAATTAGTGTATAATAAAAAATAGGTCTCAATGGAATGTAAATTGAGATGAAATCCATTACCTTAATATTATTTTTTGATTTTTGGTATTTATCATCAAGTATAGTGGATTACAATATGTTAATAACTTATACTAGAACCATAATCATGTTTATAATATCATATATTAACTTCTTTAAATATTTTATTACCCATTCGTTAACACTCTTTCGTTATTTTTACAGTTTAGGGTGTTATTTGGGATGTTTTCTCAAGTATGTTTTGACTTGTCATTTGTTTTCAATATTACATAGATCATTATTAAATATCTCCATAATTTAAAACCTGATTTAATTGTCACATATATTCCATAAATATATACTTATATTTTTTCATAATATTTGGTGATAAGAAGTGAAGTGCATCGTTCATGGAGACAATAGGTCGTATGCATGCATGAATGCTAGTTTCATTTATTTTTTGTATTAAAATAATTAAACTTAATTGATATATATTTATATTATAAATTTAGTAGCATATATATGTTATATTTTTTACATATATTTACTAAAATCATCCTTAATATATTCCATGTATAGCATGAATGAATCACATCGCTTAAATGAGGCGGTTGTCCAGACTTCCACAACCGATGTTATCGCATTTACTCAAAATGGAATGTATAATGGTATGTGTTCTATAAGAATTAAATAATAATAAATACATTATAAATTTCATATATATAATATATAAATATATTTTTCACTATAATGATCACCATGATAGGCAGTAAAGGAAGAACAAACAGTCATCATTTCATGCGGCAGTACTTCGTCGTTCATGTAAATATTATGTTTGTTACCAATTTGTTGGGAAAAAATCCCTCAAGGCATCATTGAAGAATTTTTGAGGTGATTGTGTTTGTTGACAAAGTGGACATCTGAGTGGCGATTGTTGACAAAGAAAAACAATGACATACAAATTTGTTGACAAAGAGGATTTGATGATGGAATGTCGAGTTCAAGAGATGAGGTCAATGATCCATGTTTGATTCAAGAACGTCAACAAAAGGAATGGACGATCCGGAGGCGGTACAAAAGAACAGATACAAGGTGGCACTGTTTTCCAGTGTTTTCCAAATTTTTGGGACGGAAAATCAACAAATGAAGAAAAGTGTTTTTGGCAAAGGGACTTGTGCACCGAGGACTTAGAGTATAGGAAACATGCACGCCATATGTTTTTCAAGATCAGAAGATCAAAATATGGCTAAGGAAATAAGTTCGTGCAAGTTTGGGAGTTGGTCGCGCAAGTGTCTAAAAGGATAGAAGACTTGCGCGCCGAGACTGGGTCGTGCAGGTGACTTTCTCGTCGTCGCGCAGGGTGGTCAATTTTCCTATAAATACTAGACCACCCCTCTTCATTCTGTACCGGAGTTCAACACTTTGAGAAATCAGAGCTCCCGTCGCGCAAGTGTGTTGGTCGCGCAAGTAGTGTGTGTGGTGGCGCAGGTGGGACTTGCACGCTAGGGAGATAGTTGTGTGCAAGTGTTTGAAGTTATGCTCCAGTGTGAGAAGATGCGCGCCGGTTGGCAGTTGCGCGCCAATGTTGGTTTGGACGTAAAAGGAAGAGAGTCGCGCAAGTTTGGAGTTGGGGAAGATTGTGTCGCGCAAGTGTCTGAGGTGGACTTGTGTGCCAGTTGAGACTTGCGTGCCGATACTTGTACGCCAAGATAGACTTGCGCTCCAAGTAAGGTTTATTTCCAGCAATGTTTTTCGGGTTGAGTGGAAGCTGGAAGTTCTCCCGATACCTTCAGTGCAAAGAGATATTCATCTATGGGTGAAAATTGGGCTTCAACAGAGAATCTACATAAAGAGGAAGATGCATTCTTTCATGCAAATGAAGAGACTACAGGTCTATAAACTGTGAGTGGATTCCTTCCAAGAGCAGTGAGCAAAGGAAGAGAATGTAGGTGATCCTCTCCATCGATAGTGAGCCAGAGAGAGAGAAATAGGGAGTGACCCTTGGGGAAGCACTGAGCTGACCCTAAACATTGTAATGGAAGTGAGCCTAGGCATAGAAGTGATCTAGCCCGAACATTGCAATCCACAGCTAGTGAAGTTTAGTGGAATTGGTATGACCGGAAACTTGTCGGTGTATGCTCCTTGGACGTAGCCCTTTCTGGTGAACCAAGTAAAATTGTTGTGTTCTGTGCATGCTTTACTTTCTGTTTACTTTGTACAACAGGAAAGAGAGAGAAGAGTGTTTTTATTAACAGCGAAACAAGATCAGAACGGGCATTAATTTTAAATTTTTCATACCCTAATTCACCCCCCCTCTCAGGGTATTCAGCCTTGTGGATCTAACACCATTATATTAGAATTTTTTATATTTAGTTAGAAATATAATCCTAAAAACATACTTTTATATTTATTTATCTGTTTTTTATATAACTATGGAAAAAGAATAGGTTAGGGGTGGATAATGGAAATAAAACTAAAAATCTTAAGGATTGATTTTACCTCTTAATCAAGTAACTCCTTTTGGTTTGAACCAAAGGGATTATATAAGTGGATTTATACCCAAGGGGAGGGTTCTAAGATGAGGGGAGGTATTTTTAATATCCATTTCATCAGATATTTGTTGAAAAAAAAAATGGTTGGATAGGTCTAATGAAGTGAAAGGAGAGGAGGCATTTTTATAGTGGAG
This sequence comes from Viscum album, assembly GCA_963277665.1. NCBI lineage: Eukaryota > Viridiplantae > Streptophyta > Magnoliopsida > Santalales > Viscaceae > Viscum > Viscum album. Next base: position 1,889,498,299 of record OY728159.1, on the reverse strand, counting down.
GAGGAGTGACACTTGTAAATTATAGGAAAGGAAATTACACCAACTTTTTCCCCATTTTAAGTGGATAAAATAATTGAAAAAAGAAGATAAAATATATTATAGGGTCGAAATATGGCCTGAAAATGTATTTTGGATAAGTCTCTTGGTCACTTTTCCCTTAAGATTAAGTTTTAGTCCCTTATTAAGATTAATTTTACCCTAATCGTTGTAGTTAATTTTAATTAACATCACTGATACTTTTTGTCAAAAACTAAGTTGACATTATTATAAATTACATATTATTATTATTCAAAATATTTATTCCATTTTTTCAAATTCCAATCATATAATTATTATAAATTAATTTAAATTTAATCCCGCAGATAGGATGGTAATGTGGGTTTGTAAAGTAAAAATGTTTGAGAGTTTACTAAGTTTTTATACCAAATTTCAAAGTGATTTTTTTCAAATTACCTAAATGGGATTAATTGATAAAAAATTATCTAATTAAAGTTGAAATCTATTTTAAAATATAATCTATCCTTATAAATAAATTATAAGGAAAATCACTTTTGAACTAAAATTCTGTATTTACTATTAATTAAAAAATAAAAATCATAGAAATAATAAAAATTTACCCCAACATAATTTTTATATTTATATTTAAAATATAAAGTTTATTTGTGAAAACTAAATTTATAAAGGGGTCATAATTTTTATCCAAAATAGTTTCTTCATTAAAATGCGGTAAAATTACCTTTATAAAAATATACTATTTTTTGTGTAATATTGGGTTTGTTCTTAACATGTGCATAGAAAATATATTAGATTAGTGTCAAAATATTTTTTTGTATATATAATATATATATTTACTACATTAAATCTCTAAATGTTTTATAATTTACTTGACTTTGAAAAACATTCCTAAATAGTGTTTTTTGTAAATCTGGTGTTGTGTGTTTTATAAAGATATAAACAAAATTTAAAGAAAAATATGGTAATTTATGGTGTGATACATTCATTCCTCCTAAAAAATATTCATCCTAGAAATTTTAAAGATATTTACTTCGAAAATATGAGGGTTTTTCTCCTTCATATAATCCTTTGGTTCCCATGTTGAATCATTGATTTTGTGATTTATCCAAAGAACCTTTACTGGACGAGTCATCTAATTCCATAATACTTTCACTCTGGTATTAAAATTCTGGATTGGTTATTTGAAATATGAAATTTCATGTTGCAACTCTATATCATCACATATGAGAACATACATTGGTTCTATCATGTAATTCTTTATCAGAGATACCTGAAACACATCATGTACTTTTAAGAGATTTGGTTTCATTTATAAACAATATGAAATGACTCAAACCCTTTCAAGAATTTCAAAGTGTATAATGTACTAGGGAATCAATATTCCCCTCTTACCAAATCTAATAACACACTTCCTTGGAGATACATCCATGAAAAAATAATCTCCCCCTTGTAACTCTAAATAATTCCTCTAATTATCAACATATATCTTTTTCCTGCTTTAAAAATATATAATATGAGATTTAATATCCAATAACTTTGTCATCAAATCTTTAAATATTTCTAGTCATATGAGTTTGCTTTCTCAGAATTCATTCTAAATTTTTTTAGCGTGGAATAAATTTTGATATAATGCTTCAAAGGGAACCGTTGGAATACTTGAATAGAAAATATTATTATAGGAAAACTCCATCAATGGTAAGTAATGATCTTGCATACCTTGAAAGTCAGGTGATAATGATCTGAACATGTCTTACACTATTTAAATATTTCTTTTAAACTATCCATCAGTTTGAGGGTGGTAAGAAGTATTCAAATGAAGATCAGTGTCGAGATCCTTATAAATACATTTCCCTAATTTCGATGCAATGTAGGGATATCGATCATAAATAATTGATAATGTTACTCCACGACGTCTTAAAACATCATTAATGTAGAGCCTTGTGAAGTGATCAGGAGGTAGGTCTTCTATTATAGAATGTAAATGTGCATATTTGGATAGTCCATCAATTATAACACATATTTCATCATTCATTATATATGTATTTGGTAGCCTCATGTTAAATTCCATAGTTATTTTATCCTATTTCCACATAGGAATATAAAGAGGCTGTAGGACTTCTTTAGGATGCTACCTCACAACCTTCACTTATTGATAAACCAAACATCTGGACTCATAATTAGTAATTTCGTACTTCATGTTATCCATCAAAAAAATTTCCTTCATGTCCTTATACATCTTTGAACCCCCATGTTGTATGGAGAAATTTTAGTTATGGGAATCATCCAATAATTTATTTTTTATCCAAGGTATATATGGAACACATATCCTCTTTCCAAATTTCATAACACCATCTTCACAAACAAAGTATGCTAATTTCCATCATTAATTCCTTTAATTTTCATCTAAAAGACCTCATCATCAGATTGATAATTTTGTATCCGCTCTAATAAAAGTGGTTTTTCAATAATCTGAAAAATGATTTATGTCTCCCCTTCCTTAAAAATTTCCATATCCATATTTACTTAATCCATGAACATAAGATCCTTCTCGGTCCACATTTTTGTCAAAACTCCATGATACTTCCTAATCAAAGCATATTTTACATTATTCTCTTTCCCTAGTTTGTAGTGTGTTGAGAAATAATAAAAATTCAGTTGCTCAATACATCACATTTTTCCCATGTGGATCGATTTCTTTGAGAAGATATATTTCAGGATTTTATAATCCATGTATATCTCATATATTTTACCATAGAGATAATGTATCTATATTTTCAAAGGGAATATTACAATATATAATTCAAGATCATGTGTTGAATTCTTCTATTCATGATTCTTCAATCTCTTTAATGAAAGTGCAGTAAATTTATCATTTTTCAATATGAGACAATCAATTCCTCTCTTTTATGATTTTCTATATATGAAAAACCCATCACTCCCAGATTGTGGAGTCAAAATTAGAGAATTAAATAATATTATCTTTAGTTCATCACAGTATTATTTACATCTTGTTAAGTAGACAATATTTTACCCTTTACCTATAATCTAGGCTAACGGGTTAACTAATCAATAAATATTCGAAATGAATCACCAATAGTAACCTACCAAACTAATGATACAATGTACCTCTGTTATGTGTATTGGTGTAGGTCATACTCTAACTGCCCTTTTCTTTTCAGGATCAACTAATATTCCATCCTTAGAGACAATATGGCCAATAAAAGAAACATCTTTAAGACATAAATCACATTTATTGGATTTCCCATATAACTCTTTCCTTCAAAGATTCATAAGAATGATCTTCATATGATTTGTATAGCCCTCATAACTTTTAGAATATATATGAATATCATCAATTAATACCAAAAAACTATCACGATATTCCTTGAATACTTTTTTCATTAAGACCATCAAAATAGAGGTAACATTTTTCAATCCAAATAGATTTATTGTAAACTCATAATGTCCTTACCTTGTCCGAAATTTTTTCTTCAAATTCTTTCCTTCATTACTCATAATTGGTGATACCCAGAATATAGATCAATATTTGAAAAATATTGGGCTCTATGTAGTTGATCAAATAATTCATTAATATAAGGTAGATGATACATTATTTATTATAATCACATTAATTTCCCAATAAGGAATGCACAAACTCATGGATCCATATTTATTCCTAAAGAAGAGAACAAGGGATCCCAATATAGAAACATTAGTGAGTTTAAATCCCTTACTGCCCAAATATTATATTTGTTTCCTCAAATACATTAATTGACTATGGCCATTATATAAGGAGTCTTTGATATTTGCCTTGTATTAAGGATTAAATAAATGGAAAATTCAACATCCTGCTTTTGGAGATGTCTAGGTAGTTCCTCAAGAAATACATCAATGTATCCCAGAACAATAGGTATATCTTTAATTTAAATATTTCCTCCTATATCCCTAGACGTTTTCTTCTATTTTTACAAAAAAAATATCATTTAGTAGAGATATTAAGGATGGATTTAAATAATAATCAAGTGAGGATGATTCTACTCTAAATATAAGGGATTATATATCTTCCTTACTAATTGTAATTACCTTCCTCTTGCACTAAATATTTTCATCATATTTCAATGGAAGTACATAACAAAGATAATTTCAAAGTCATACATAGGTATGATAACATGTTCAACACATAAATCTTGTTTATGTGTCATAATTGTGATTGTCTAACACATCTTTGTTGCAATGATACTTCCCTTAAGTGTTTTGACCAACAAATATCTTATTAAATAAAAAGGTAAATATATAATTTTCTTGAAAAATTTGTTAGATATAAAAGATTTTGAGGGTCTAGAATTAAATAATGTATTGGATATATTTTAATATTGAATTAATGTACCTGCCACCACATCATTTTGTATTTATAACTCTATTGTAGTGATCACATAAGCTTGGCCATCAACCCTTGGCCTCTTCTATGGAAGATTCCCCTCACACTTGGGGAAATCATTTTAATAATGTTCTATATCCTTACAATTATAGAACCAGACATCATTGATAAACTTCTTCCCCTTTCAATCATGAGCCTGGTGACCCCTACCTACATATTTATAAAAAACTCCCAATCCCATCCATCATTTATTAAGGTAATTTTTACAATATTTTTTCCAAGATGGAAAAATTTAATATTTATTATTATTCTTAGATTTATTCCCCTTTACATTATGCTCATATGGCCTCTTATTCTCTTTCATTCTCTTGAATATATAGGATCTTGAGAATTATATCTCCATCTTAGTGAGAAATAGAACAATTTCATCATATGATGAAAAATTATAAGAAACCAGTGCCCTTCAGAGATTGTTCTTAATACCTTCAAATAAGTGTTCAATAGTGTACTCTGTGTTGTTTCTATAATTTGTATCATACCTGGATAACCTTGTAAAGGTAGATTCATAATATGAAACACTCTTTTATTCCTTATACTTTAAGATAAGGAACTTCCCCATCATCTGAATTTTTTGTTCATGAGGGAAGTATTTATCAATGAATGTCTACTTAATGGTTATACATTCCATGAGTTATATTAATTCTTCCTCCTATTATTTTTTATTAGTGACCACCACTGATCAACATCACCTTGGAAATAATAAACCACAAGTTTAACCTTTTCATTTTCACAACATTATATGTCCATAAATATCTTCTCCAAAGACTTAATCCGTTGCACAACTAAAATTGTATTAGTATTCCAACTAAACAATGGGGGATTCAACCACATAAAGTGATACAGTATATGATAGGCTCTCCTTTTGATAGGTTTATCCATTCAAGAAAGGTTATTTTTCATATCCAAATTATTTTTCCCTAATATTTCAAAGATTTATTCTATTCTAATACCAGCTATATTGGTTTCTGAAACTAGTAAATCTCTAGATTTTCCATGAGTATTGATGCCATTAGTCCCTCCAGAGTTTATTTCTAAAAAATAGAGTATACAAGGTAATCTCATAAAATCATAACATATAATTCCAAATACGGAATAACACATAACAAAAAAATCATTCTAAACCCTAAAATCATAAACATTGGTTACCTTTTTAAAATATTTACTTTCAAATACATCATAATGGTAGTTAAAGAAAATTTTAGCTATCCTAAACATATCCCCCAAGAGTATCAAACTTGGTGCACATCAAGGCCCATTTTTGTATACCAGGTTACCCTGAGTCAGGCCTAGTATACCTTGTTGGATTTTTTCCTCCTAGATACATCTGTTGCAGAACCATATCCACTTGTAGTATCCAGACAAGGATGTATTACTATAAATAAAAACATAATCTCCACCTTACCAAAATTCTAGGATGTTCTTCTATAATTATCTTCAATTTATATCTTGCGCATATGTTCCTTAATCTATTTTTTTCTAAATCTAGTTTTTAAGGTTTCTTCTAAACTTCCTCTAATACCAACTGTAATGCCCTGAGCCCAAATTCCCAATGCTAGTTGTGTTATTTTTTATACTGGCATGATTACAAGGAATCAAAACCTAAAAGACCAATCAGTTAAGTATATTTAGAACACCATATTACACACATGATAGCCATATTAAATTTTAAAATAGGTTATACATAAATTATACATAATAAAAATAATTAAATTTCATCCTTGAAATCTTTTTCAATGATTTATTCTTTATATCCTGGGGAAGGATACATAATAAGGGCGAGATAAAATACTCAGTAACGGTATATAAAGAGGAAGAAATAAAGAATAAATAGGAATAAATTAACATGTAAAGGTAAGTAATTGATAACACATTTAATTCAAATAAACATATAAGGAAAAATAACTATGTCAAGGTAGGAATCTAAAACACATGCTACATAATCGATAAACAGAGAATACAATACATCCAAATATATATCAATGAAAAATATCATGGATAAATAATATATGAAATTTATATGAAGGAAATTATTAATTATTGTAAATAATTTCTAAGGCACGTGAAAAGATATACATCAAGACCTTTCACAATACGGTTAAAACTATAGATAGAAACCCATTTAATTCGACCAACTTATTTATCTTGGGAGAACATGTCGATGCATCAAGGGGATATATAAGGTATATTACCCACTCTTCATTACCAATACAAATAATTCAACATATATATTAATAAAAAATAATATTCCATATAAAACATTCATTTTGAATAATAAATACAGATTTATCAATAATTCCCTAGTTAATCAAATAACTATCAAAGTGAACATCTTATGTAAAAATGATATAAGGTTTAGGAAATAATAGTATCCATTGTAACAGAATAAGGATATTGAATTAAATTTCCAATGAAAAATGATTAAAATATGGTTATTATTTCATGATAAAGTTATAAATCACAAAAAGAAGTGAGATTTCAAAGATAATCATTAAAAATATTGTTTAGGAGAATAATTTTAAAACATTCAAATGTGTCCAATAGCACTTTGAAACATTTAAATTATAATCCACATTAATGAATAAAGTTAAATGAAACTTAAAATAACATGAGAGTAAGTATATTAATGATATAACATTTTAAAAGGTAGTATATACATCATAAGAAGTAATTGGTTCATAATAACAAATAACACTCAATGGAATGTAAATTGAGGTGAAATCCTTTCCATTAATCTTCCTTTATGTTTTTTGGTATGTATTCACCTATATAGTTGTTTAAAATATGTTATTATCTTATAAAAGAACATACATATTATTTTTATAATATCAAATATTAACTTCTTATAATATTTTATTACCCTTTTGTTAACACTCTTACATTATTTTAACTATTTTGGGTGTTAATTGCCTAGTTTTCTCAAGTATTATTTGAATTTTAATTTGTTTTAATAACAATTATATCATGATTTAATAATCTTCATAATTTAAACCATGATTTAATTAGCATATATATTCAGTACGTATGTCTTTATAATTTTTTATAATATTTTCAGATAATAAATAAGGTATACCGTTCATGTAGACGGTAGGTTGTATGCATACATAGACACTACATTAATTTTATTGTTGGGTTAAAATAATGAAAATTAAAGGATACATATGTATATTATAATTATAGTATCATATTTATGTTATAATTTTTACATATTTTTATTAAAATCATCCTTAATATGTTCCATGTATAGCAGGAATGAATCACCTTTATTTAAGGAGACGGTAGTCCACACTTCCACAAAAGATGTTATTATATTTACACAAAATATAATGTATAGTGGTTTTTTTATAAAATAATTAAATAATAATAATGAAATTATAAAAATCATATATATATAATATATAAATATATTTTCCATCATAATAAGAACCATAAGAGGTGGTAAAGGATGAATGAACAATCATCGTTTGTGAGGCGGTAATTCACCATTAATATAAACAATATGTTCATTACCCATTAGATGGGAGTGTGTGTATGTTTATGTATAAATCATGTCATAAAAACATACTAGTTTAGTGATTATACTATTGTTTTTATATAATCATGCAATAAGAATGTTTAGGTGGTGGATAATGGAAATAAAACTAATGATCTTAAGAAAAGATCTTACCTCTTAATCGGGAAAATCCTTTTGGATTGAACCAATGGTATTACATGGACGGATGTATTCCCAAGGGATGGATTATTAGGTGATTTTATGGATTTTTAGGACATATTTGGGAATTAAATGGTTGGTCTAATGTGAATTGAGATGTGTGTTGGTGTGGGAGGAGAGGAGCGCTTTTTATTATGAAGTTGGAGTGGCAATCTTGTAAATTTTGTGAAAAAGAATTCCACCCACATTTCTTGCATTGAATGTAGAAAAAATAATTCTCCAAATTCAATAAAAGATATTATAGGGTTAACATGTGGCCATTAAATAGAATTTGTATTAGTGTATATGTCATTTGGGCCCTTAAGATTAAGGTTTAGTCATCGTTGTAATTAATTTAAATTTCATTCAATAATATTTTTGGTAAAAAAAAGCTGAACTTATTAGAAATTATAAATTATTATAATTTAAAATATGGAATAAATTTTTATAAATTAATATACTAGAAGTGTAAGAAATTAATTTAAATTTAATTCTACAGACTGGATGACAATGCATTTTTTTAATGTAAAAACGTCTAAAATTTTTCTAGGTTTTTATACCAAATTTCAAAGTGAAATTGATTAGAATGACATAAATTGAATTAATTGATACAATTTTTATGTAATAAGACATTAATACCAATTTAAAATTTTGTTTAACCTTATAAATAATTTATATGGAAAAGCGGATTTGATCTAAAATTCAGTATTTTGTACTATTCACTAAAAAATAAAATTTCACAAAAAAGAACTAAAAATTTACCCTAATATAATTTTTATGTTACTATTTAAAATATGAAATTTATTTTCACATATTAAATTTATAAAATGGTAAAAATAAATTGTATTTAAAATAGGTTCACTATTAAAAAGCGATAAAACTTCTTTTACAAAAATATAGTATTTTATGTGCAATGTTGGATTTTTCTTAATTTATTATTATAAAATATATTATATGTGTGTAAAAATAGTTTTTTGGATATATAATATATAAATTTACTTCATAAACACAACAAATTTTGTAGTATTTAATTTACATTGCAAAATATAACTAAATAGTGTTTGGTGTAAATAGGGTGTTTTGTGTATTGCAAAGATATCAAAAAATATTAATGGTAAATATGGAAAAGTATTGGGGTGATATATTTCAACTATTAAATGTTTTTTATATTCAATTAAATTCTCATTATTTTTATAAGATTTAATTTTAAAAGATTTATAAAAAAGGATATTTCTTCTTCATTTTATGTTATCACTATATGTGCTTATGCTTATGGGTTCAAAAGAATATTTTTAGGTTTTATATGATTAAATTAAAAGTCATAGTTTTTTATTCAAATTATGGTTCTATTAAATTATATATTATAATTGGTGGCTATGATATATACCAAAAATTAATTGGGTATTATTTATTATTTGGATAAATTATATTGTGATTTACATATAAAATTATTCCATTATAAGGGTTATTATAATGGTTGTTATAAAAGTGATATGAATATGATGTCCCAATAACCCATAATGATTATGTTTTTGACTTTTTGATTACTTAATAAATTTTTTATGAAATTATTTTTGTCAATAATGTTAATTTAATGTGAAAGTGATTATTTGAGCTTAAAATTTGTTATGTAAAAGGTATAATTTCTCATGGGTTTTAATGTTTTCCAATATACAAATGGGTTTTCTTTCCTTTTATATACCATAATGTGATTTATATACTCATACCATGTTTCCAATTACTTTATTTAATTTAAATATGTGAAGTAACTCTATAAATGTCAATCATTTTGTTATGAAAACACATCTTGAATGAAGAAAGTGTTTTATGAATAAAATAAGAGTGTCAACTTATGAACCAGTTTTTATGCAAAAAATTTAAAGTATTCAGAGGTGTTATCATCATCATCATCATCATAAATATAATAAAAGTTGTTCATAATTAAAGAAAAGAAAAAACAACCAAGCTCACAAAAGGTAAGAAAGACATTTTTCTACGAGGGTCTAAAAAAATGAAGACCTAGAGCATCACCTATTAGAATGTTAATCCCTGGTGGTTTCAAGCTTTGGAAGTCCTGAAAAAAAATATGCACTCTGTTCCAGGAAAATCAAGAGATTCCAAGTAATCAGCCACCCTGTTGGTATTTAGAGGTGTTGTATTTTTTAATATAATGTTTTTATAATTTTCCTAATATATAAACCTAAAGGTTCTTGGAAATGTGGGGAAATGAAATCATTGATATGAATCATGTAATTATGGGTTGGTCATGTATAATATTTAATACAAGAATCTATGTTGGTGCTTATAGAGCTAACCGATTTGAAACCAATTTCTATAAAAAAATCAGGTGGGTTGGATACTTTTGTTCATAAATGATACAAGACTACAAGGAGTTCATGAATAAATTCCATTCCGACCTGATATATTATAACTTTACACATCAACCACCAGATTTATTTCATACCACCAAATACTATTGATCATTTTTCATGTGGGTAATAGTTTTCATGGGTCCATAACCTTTAGTTATAGCTTGAATGTTTATGTTTATTCTTATTTTCAATAATTTATTCTCTATATGGGTTATGGTTATATCACTCAAGGACTAAATAACAAAATATTCCACCAATTATATGAAGTATAATATCATTACTATATTCAAGGTCCCTCACCCAATATTTATGAGAAAAAAACCAATTTTGGTGCTTTGAAATTAAAGAGTATTTATTATGAGTAAACAATTAATTTTAACCACTAATCCTTATATCTTGTAGTATAAAATAAATATATAAAGGCCTTAAAATACTCTATATCATTACATTTATAAGATGATGGTTAAAGATAAGAGGTATTGTAAAGATTAACTTATCTATGATTTGTGGTCTTATCACACCAAAACTCATAATGCTACATAGGTAACCCCGTAATGACATGAGTACAAGATAGAGGAACACCTACCCATTATGGTCTAGTCTCCCTTACTTCAAATAATTATCTATGATCAACGAAGTAAATATATTAAGTCTTAGATTCAGTTGCATGAATTAGATATACTCGATGTGAAATATTTTCACACACTCTACAACCTGAAGGATAATCAAAATTGAGTCATATATTAATTCAATAAGAAGTTTTTCCTCCACTCATTCATCTATACGGAACAAGTACAAAATCTGAGAACACCTAAGATACTTAAGAAGAAACCATAAAAGTTTGATCTGTAGTAATAAATACCATACACCATACATAAGGTCTAATCCAATAGAGATAACTACTTTATTACAATGGATGGAGAGAATATCACACCATCCACTATTATATGGTTTCTAAAGAAATACCTTGTATAGTTGTATATTATGTAAATATAGGTTCTAATTGTATCACCTTAACATTCATATCATCCAATTAAGTTATATATTACTCTAAAATACATGGGAATATCCATAGTCATATGACCTTAGACAACAAGACATGATGGTCCTAGTCTTATGACCTTTTACATCAATACACAATGTTATTTTTCATAATAACATAAATTTAAGGATTCATAGTCTATCCCAAATGACTCTAAACTATTCAGACTAGTTCATATCACATGAATCTAAACTTATCAATGTGTTCCATATTTCATGACCTTATACTGTAAGCATTGTTCTATTACATGTGACCTAAAATTTAAAAATACCACCTTATACAAGAGATCACTCAAAATAAGAGTTCCCTTTATAATGAGATTCTGATAGATATAGAATCATCTTCTTTCCGTGGTTCAATAGTTCTTATAACCTATTAAAAATATTCCCCTTTACAAAAATAATGTGTGACTTAATTTTAGTTACCATGGGATATATAGTAACAATTGGATATATAATTCCAAGGCCATCCATAGTTTCCATTTCCATGCTAAGGTCTTCCTTTGTAGTGATAATGTTTACTAACTCACATTGGGTTCCCTCATGACTATGGATTATATTGGAACTATTTCAATTTATCATGGTACTAAGGCCTTATTAAATTCTATTTTACTCCCTTCTCATACCAGAATAATCATCCATTTCATTTCCATGTTTTTCATTTATAATGAAGATATTCTTGGAGATAAGAACTATATGTTTCTTGATTCCGATAATATTAGGATATGTAATGATTCCCAATACTTTAGTTTCATGTCTAATAAAAAATATCAAAAACTATAATTCTAGTTCCCAAAACCTTGCTTATTCAAATAAAATATAAAACCATATCCTATTAATAAAATAAATCTACCCTATTTTCACCAATATATGACCAAAATATAAATGTAGATTAACCCAAAACAATTAAAGGATATATTCATATTCCCATGTGATATGTAGAGCCAACCAGATCACTTATCTAGGGATTAGTTAGCAAATATCTTACCCATGTAATTCTCTACCATATCCTAGATTACCAGTTTTCCAATTCCTAATGGGGTTCCTCTAATGGACCGACATTAAAATAAAATAATCCTATATCAATAAATACAAATGGATTTATTCCTATCATATCTTTCTACATTATGATGATGGGATTTTACATTTTAGGCCTATCCATAAATTTTATCACCATCAAAACTCCTCCCATCATATGGTAACTTCATCAAGTCTTTCTACATCAGATTGTATGATGGGATGATATATTATCTTCTAGAACAATGTTTTTCTTGATTATTAATAATATATGATACTTATTGATGCCATTATTTTTTATCCTAGGACCAACTGTAAATTTTCATCCCATTGAATCCTTATTTCCACCCTTGATTTTGGATTCTTCTGGCTCATGTTGGATCTGGCCTCTCATCACCTCGCCTGTGTACCATTGTTCTAATAATCATGACCTTAAACTAGTTTCAATTTTTTAATTTCTTGTATCTTATCATTTTTCTTTCCCTTCACATTGGATTTTCCTTGAACATGTTTCACAATATATAGTTTCAACTTTGTTCAAAGTATTGTGACATTAAACTTATGGTGTATTTGATAAAAGTTGTATAACCTTCAACATTAGTCACCTAATTTTGGAACAAATTTCAAGTCCTTAAAATTTAAATTAAATATACAAAAATAATTTTTAGGCTAAAAATATATAAATGGATTCCTTGATAAAAAATCGTGTTGTCACCCCTGAAGACATATCCTTTTATGGATTATGAAAAAATTAGAGTTCAAGATAAAGAAATCATAATTTTTTTTGGGACTAAAACATGGCCCTATAAAAAATCATATTTTTTATACTAGATCCAGTAGTTTGTAATAAAGATAGAACATGACTTATTTTCCATTGAAAGTGAATATAAATGGTTTCATTAGTACATTTTCATTCACAAGGGGGACACTTATTCTCATTACGAAGATCACCCCTTTAGTATGATTGTGTTCTCAATAAATTTATTTTTGTATCCATATCCCTGTGAATGTGTTCAATACATAAGGGTACAACATTTAAGATTCTTAAACACTTATTGAATATCTTTTTCTCCAAAAACATATTCTATACATTTAATTTTTTAATATTTACCAATCCAAATTCTTTAAGTTTAGATTCTCCTCTTGGAATTCAATAACTTGAGAATATACTCCATGTTTTCCATTTCATAGAAATTGATAATGCGAATATACATTTATAAAAGGAAACATATACTTGGTAATTTTATTTTCACTATATATCCTGCCTACCAACCAAAAGAATGTTTTTATCCTAGGGATAATATCTTATAATCTGTTGTACTTTTTCATGATGGTGTGATGGTACTCTATATATTACTAACGGTTAAATTATCTACACCTATCTTTATTTATCATTATCTAAAGAATTATTATATTATGATTTATACATTCTATAACTCAATTATTCTAGTGGATTAAAATACCCATTATCTTTTACATTCATTCATCAAACCCATTATCAAACAATAATTATGATGCCTTTTTATTATACCCTTTCATATCTTGGTATACCTTTTCCTATGAAGAACTAAATACTTAATTTTAGAAACCCCTATTAGAATACCATGTCCCTAATGTTGAGAAACTCCTCTTGGGATCCCCAAATCCCTGAGTTTTTATTATCCTCTTGGAAAATTTCCATTTAATATATAGGTCCATATTTCATGACAAAAAATTTCAAAAAAAATTATCCTTGTCACATAACCCAAAACTATAAAATATATGGTCTATCCTAAAGTACCACAAATTGATAATAGTTTTAATTTTGTATGAACTAATTCCCTTTCATATTATAAATATATTTAAAAGGTTACATGTGTGTGACTTTACTAATTCATGTTGAGTTATCTCCAATAAAACTAAACTAAGATGAAAGAATTTTATTTCCCTTATACATGATCTAGATCTATATATAGGGACAACCATTCCTAGAATTATATGTTGCATGATTCCTATTCTATCAGGATATATAGGGATGTATAGATTTATTCTTTTTTACTGAGCTACAAGTTTAATCCAAATCAAACTTCCACTTCATCTTGGTGTTTATGACTTCATCAATTCACATCGGGTTTTCTCCACTGAATCGACACTAAGATAAGACCATTTCATTTTACACATGGACCAGATATGTGAAAATACCATTATATAAATTTACACATCATAAAACATTAAATTGAAGGATATTTGAGCCCTTATCACACAATGTTATATTGAATAATTATGGTATTCCCTATATAAACTTTAAAATACTTAGAGATTTTAATTGTATATGGAATAACATGGTTGCATGAGATCCAAATCTATGTGGTAGCACTCAACATGTGGTTCCTTGTCCATTAACCTACACTAGGATATAATTTCTCTTAATTACAAGGATTATTTACTATAATTTGGGATAACTTTATTTTCATTGGTCTTTCCTTGTCATTGGTCCACATTGGAATGATGCTACTATATATTTTCCCTACACATGAGAAAAATCTATACAGAAATATGACAAGAACAATGTGTATATTGATTCACGGGATCCCATTATATCTAGTGATGTATAAATCTCATATTTTAGACCCATCTATAAATGAAAATTTCATCTAAAAATCCTTTATTGTAAAGTCATCACATCTGTATCAGGTTTTCCACATTGTTCATACATAAGGAAACTATATAGAGGGACTTAGATCTCCCATACTAGGTATATCCATAGAGATACATTAGGTTCCAATACTGTATTGGAATAAAATTCCCCTATAATGAACAATATGTATCTTAATTCCTATTATTATAATATACTTAAGAATGTTCAGACATTCCACTTCAAATACATCCACAAATTAGTTATTTCCCATTCCCTCCCCCGCCCCAATATCCTAGAATTCATTATTCCTAATCCAAATTAAATTTGTATTTATTAATATTATGATTGGATGAGAACATTCAATTATATTTTATTGAAATATATATGGAATTATTATTGTTATTTTAGGATACATTTTGATGTCTTGGTCACCAATATTGGACCAAAATACTAAATCCATCAAATTCAAACCCCCTTCCCAAACATATAGTCTCCTCATTTATGTACAGTCTTACTATATTAGACTCTATGATGGGAAATAATATCTTTTATGGAAACTATATGTTTCTAGAAACCTTCCCTTATGGTGTATGTAGTGATTTCTAGGTCACTCATATCGGACCGAGCCATGATACATAATCCCTAATATTGATACCTTTACTAGTTAACATTGGGTTTTATTCTAATTTATCTCAAAATGTAATGAATATACTAATATCATCCTCCTCTATTAATTATCTATATTAGAACTAAGATGATGATAGGAACTACGTACATATTGATTCTTTTTATTTTAGGATAGATACTGACATATTAATCATATGTTTAAAACCTATTCATAAATCATATTCCAACTCTACACACTTTAAATATTCCATAACAACCCAAACTTGATCTATTTTAGCCAGGATTTTTTTAATAACCTTTTTAATATCCTCTTCTTATACTCCATGATTCATATATTAAGTGTTCCAATCATTATAAAAATTTCACCGCTATTGCTAATGAGAGTATCTGATTCTAAATTAGACACCTCTTCTGGAAATGATATATGTTTAATATATTCATCCTACCAAAAATATAAATGTTTTTATCCTAAGTAGAATATCATATAACCCCATGTTTCTTTTTAAAACATTATTTTGGAAATCATCATTCCAATCTGGTCAACATTCTTCCTCAAAATGTTTGTATTATTTCATAACCTTTCAATTTAAATAACTCAATTTGTGATTTACATATGTTACATTCCCTATTAAATGGTGTTAGTGTTCACCTAGTTATTGATCCTCATTTTGGTTAAAAAATCACACCCTTTATCATTAGTTTGATAACTATGACCTTAAACTATATACACCCCTTTCAAAGTTAATATATACCAATATGGGTCCCTACTCATTCACATCACGTTATCATCTTACCCCAATATCCAAATAGATTACCTCACCTTTTCTAATCTATGAACTATTACCATATACATTTTCACCAACATTCATGATTTTATGTACTAGTATTGGTCTCTCTATTAACATCAAGTTTACTGTGCTAGTGTCACTATGTAGACTACCTCATATTTTGGCCAATGTTGTACAAAACTAATATACAGTGTCATTTTTCTAATAAGAAATGGTCAAGCTTAAGTGTTAACTTCATTAGTCTATATTCTATGAAATTAAACTACAAAAGGAAAGATAATTTATACTATTTGTTTAATTCCTTCTAAGGGGATCGTAGAAAAAAGTCATGTCTCTACTCGCTTGGAATTTACCTTGCCTATCTTAGGTAGAATTTTGAGAATTTAAAAAATGAAAATGAACAAAACATGTGAGGATAAAAAAATTATAAGGGGAATCATGGGAAAAACCAATGTTCCGGATGGATAATCCCCCCCCCCCATACACGACTTAGGTAAATTATAGGGTTAAAATGAAAATACATAATTTTTTTAGGGACCATCATTCATCACTATAAAAAATCATGTTATGCTTAATGGGTCCATTGACTTAAGGAAATGTTAGAGAAACCATATGTTCCTTGCACATATTAGTTCAGATGATTTTTGAAAGATGAAAAAATGTATAATTTTATTGTACTTGAGCCCTTTTGATCATGGAAATTCTAATTCAAAATTCCCTTTAATGATTTTTATTATGCTGAATCATTCAACATTCCCATATCTGAATTGAATAACCCTGGATTATGGTGATTACGTATGTGTGGTATATCTAGACCACCTATACCAATTTGAGATTACATGTTCAAGAGGATTTTAACATAATGGGGTAACCCTAGATTATGGTTATGTAAATGTACTGTATATCTTGGCTATTTATATCCATATATGGCTATATGTCTATTAGGAAATTGATTTTTTCAGTCATTTGTCTCATAGAATTAACCTATATAATGATGATAGTATTTGTTCCACATATTCATCCCACCCATATTTGTACGAGGGAACATGTTTAAATGATAATTTATTAATTCAAACATTTCATCATGGTCTCAAGTGTTTGTAAGTTATGATTTACCGTATTTGTTTCCATAAAATATTCATATGTATTTAGTTTTTATGATATTAATCTTTATATGTTTCATATATTATAATGAATTAAAATTTTAGGGAAAAAATTGTTGATAAATTGAAAATAATTTTAAATAGAAAAAAAAATTCATTTAGAAATAGGGAGGTAAACACACAGACATGGAACCTCTTCCAAAAATATTTTAAAAACCATGTATTAAAATATATAGGAGGACACAATATTCAAAGGATGTTATAATAAGGATTATAAAAACTCTCATAGATAGATCAATAGTCTCTCCATGTCATAAATATTCCAAATAAGTCTATCCATATTTTTAGTGTTTACCTCCTCCTCTCACAATAGATTGTGATTTCAAATGGTGGTATTATTCCCCTCCTTAATAGATTCTTTGGAAAGCCCTTCATGATCTCTCATTTTATCCTTGGCTTAATCAAATTATTGATAGATGTAGTTCACTAATTATACCACTTTTTTAGTAAATTTTCAATGATTGGACACTATTATTAGATATTGATGTAGCTCCTAAGTTTCCATGGACTTAAGATCTATGGGACAAACATTAGACTTAGCTATAACAAGCTCCATTTGGTATTTTTTTACATATTCCCATTCATAAATAATTTTCTTCAGAACATCATATATATTTTTTATAATAAAATCTATCATACCCTAGAGTGAAGAGAATGTATTAAATCTTGGGTAGTTGATAATATAAATCTCTAATGGGAATCTCATGGATCAATAACAATATATCCCACCACATCAGTTGTCTTATAAATATTTAAAGCATATAGGACCTCATATTTTAATTATATCCCATTGGGGAGACTTGATTTTATATTGGAATCAAGTATCTATATGAGAACACAATCTTGATATTTTTAGGCTCTATAATTCCACTAATGACTCTAACCCCATGGTGGTATTTTTTTATCATGGAAATATATAGTTTCTATTGATATTATTATGGTTGATCAGATGACACATATGGATTGTTCAGTAGATATATTAATTAATGATCGGGTTTTTTATGTATACCTCCACTATTGGGAGTACTAATTTCTTCTATTGATAATGTCCCCCAAAGATACTCAAAAAATTATTAACATTAATTTCTATCTCATTAGGTTTCTAGAGAGGAAAATTTATTATTATTTATGACAATTAATCAATTAGATCAGCATGCCTTCTCCCAATATAATCCTTGTGGTACCCTCATCCATTCCCAAAGATAATCTTGACAGGTCCACTGGAGGCCCTGAGTTCTTATTAGTAGTGAGATCAACTAAAATATATATATAATGATCTTGGATATCCATTTCGATGATCTCCCTCACAATTTATAAAATATTTTTAATCCTAATAACTTTTCCAGGACCTTTAGTTTGAATAATTTAAGTTTCATCATAATTTTTAATTGATAAATTTTAGTGACATACTAAGAATTCCTTCTTCACAATCATTGGAGATACCCAAAAAGTCACCCAAGTTATCTCATTCACTATAACTGAAGGCTCTAAGTTATTATTAATAAATGAAACTTCCAATTCATACCCTCAACGAATCATAAATTATTCTAAGAAATTAGATATCCAACAAAGTCACCCTTGACATCGATTTCACTAAACCCGGAGTCTCTATGTGTGTCTTAGGCACTTATAAATCCAAGTCCTACCCCTCAATGACTCAAAAACTAGACTAAGAATCTAGAGCCTCACTTTAAATAGTAAGGTATTCTTCATAGTACACCATTATCTCCCCCTTTTAGTTGAGGACTATGCTTCAACACCTATAAGTGTTATCGTGTTATGGTTTTCTTAGATATCATCATCTTAATATCTTAATTCATATAGAATTAAAATAAAAATGAACAATCTTAGTGTTTAAAATGACTCGATTGGGTTTAACATTTATTTTTCAAAAGAAAGGTTCATTCTCCAATAGAACTATCCACTATGATTTTTCATTCGATACTTCCTCATAAAGAACCCTATCTATGAAATGGGATTCTACATTTTCAAATATATGAGATATTATAATTAAAATAAAGAGTTAATGGAAAGAACATGGTTTTAAAACTTACCTCTATCATCAATGTGAAGGTGTGTTGAAATTTTGTTTCCCTCCATTAATGAATAATTAGTGATTGAGGGATATCTAGATCCACCTCCAAATCATATGGTCTTAGAACTAGGAAGTCATAGAGTGGTTATCACCCCTCCCCCTCTATAATCATCTCTTGATTCTAAAAAAGTTCTCCTTCATCCAATGTGGGTGAACATGTAGTATTATTGATCATAGTATCACCATGTTTAGGATGAAAATCAGTAAGCTTCCTTAAATAATATAATAAAGGATTTAATATTTCTAATTCCTAGTAACTATTCTCTCTTAATCCTAATAATTAGTTGGATAAATACCCATATCTAAAGGATACATGTTTTGAACCTAGAACTGCATCAATCTATCAAATTTGATGATAGAAATTTTTTATATGTAACTTCCATGAAAGAATTTTGGAATTAGGTAGTTCTATACCTACGATCCTATTCAATCAACCTGATTAATAAAAATTCCATCCCTTGACATCCTCAATCTAAATTATTCAAAATAGATAGATTAATATCCATATAATCTCATCAGAATTAGTGTTCAAAGGCATTTTGATTCTTATCCTTTGAATCTCTTTGATCATGTAAGATTATAATAGATGGTTAAAATAATATAACCTAGAGCTTTAATAATTAAACACCTCAATCCTATAAGATCTAAGTACCACAATAAAACAATTACAAAAAAACAATCAAAGAAATTAGATGATGTAAAAATTCATGAATTCAATTTATTTATCTTCGATGTATCTTCATATCTATGTATATACCATTACATGAAGCTCTGTATCAATTTATAATCATCAATGTAACAAAATATTTTGATATATTTGGATGTTACTGTAAAAAAATTATAACCTTCTAAATATTTTGTGTTATATAATAAAATGTGACTTTATAAAACTCTAAAAGTTAATGGAGTGGAACCAAGTTACTAGAACATAGTGATTTGGTGGATATATTGTGAACAAACAAAATAACTAACAAAACATCAACTGAGTAAATCAATTTAAGGAGTGTACTATGATTCATCAAACAACATATCCAAAATATTTTATTTTAGAAAAATGACTCAATATTCTACCCTTTCTTTATAATAAAAATTATGATTACTAAATATAAATAGATAAATAAATAAAATAAATCAAAGTTGAAAATTTATTTTAACTTATATAATACTTACTAAACCAAATAAATTAAATGTCTCCCCCTAAATTTCAGAATTCTATTCCTTTTAGGGTGTACTATCTTTTTCATTCTAAATAAATCAAGAACAGACAACCTTTATCCCCTTGAAAACCTTTATTTCTCCTTTAAGATGAAATAATTTCTATTGATCTTATTTATTTATTGAAACAAAAGAAACATAATACCATTATATCCCTTTGTGATTATCAGAAAAAAATACACCAAAGAAAAATAAAAACATGCCTGACTAACATTCTCAAACACAACTTAAAAAACATGTTAGAGTAAAAAATACACCCGTAATAAAAAAACATGGAAATATTAAACCAAAAATGAATAAATTATATTCATAAAAAACATGGACAATTATAATTATGCATAAAGTATGCTAATTAAACCAATCATCAACAATTTATCATCAATAATTAAAACATATATCAAGAATATTTATGTTTATTGAAACAAACATTCATCATTAGTAAAACATTAAACATGAAATATTATTTAGAATATACATAGAAATTTGTAAATTATTTTTTCTTCTAATATTTTTTTATCATGAAGTCATGTTTATCCAATTTATTATCATGATCAAATATCTTTCAATTCTAATCTTCAATATTTTTATTTTGTACTTATATATTTTGGTTTTTCACATCCATATGTTTGCTATTTTATTCTAATACCTTCCTCAAGGAGTTATTCTGATGTTAATATTATTAGATATCAATGTCTTTGCCATTAATGTATTTTTCTATCCATCTTAATTTCTAGATTTACTGTTGAATTTTATAATAGAAATTAAACAAATCAGCATCCATATCCACCTGTTGGTATAAGATCTATTTATATGAACATAATATTAGAAAATATATACCAGGGTCATGTAAAATAATTAACATAGAATTAGTCTCTGGTAAAATTAAAAAATCATTAGATGCTGTCAATAAAAATTCTCACAACAATTCCAGTTGGTGTTCAATGTGGTTCATCCTTGAACTTCCAGTAGTTCTTTCCTTAAATACTTCTTTAAAGTCATAAATTACACGCCTCTTATATTCTATGTGTAAATAATTCAAAATATCAACAAGATCAGAATATTTAACTTGTTCATTATAATCTTAAATGTTAGAGGAATTAAATATCATAGGTTTCGGCAGCTCAACTATCTTAATATTAGAAGACTCTTATAATAATTGTTTAATTTTTTAACAATAACATAGTGGGATAAGTACTCTTAGAATAATATGAAAACTTTAAAATTAAGATGAATCATAATATAAAGATGTTCAAATAGATATAGATTATAAAGATTCATGTGGTGTTGATTTCGTTGACATAACTTCTACTACAAAATCAATCAGTTCAACTACCTTCTGTTTTTTCTATAGATGTGGAAGAAAAGTATATTTAGAGAAAGTATATTAAAAAACTTATATTATATTTCATTCTTTTTTTCTTATTTTAATATCCATAAACTCCAATTTTTTCATTAGTGTATTTTTAACTTCTCAATCAATCTCTTTGATAGATACTAGAGGTAGAATAACTCTAGATTTATATATCTTCAAAGAAAATTTATTCTTCTTTCTAGCCTTCTATACTTCCTAAGGAATCATTTAATATTCATTGAGATCATTAAATTCCAGTTTAGTTAAAAATAAAAATCTACCCTAGCTTTCTATTATTCATATTTTTTTATAACTTCATTAGAATTGTTTTGTGCTTCTTCTCCATATTTTTCATCCAATATCTTGGATTTATCATTAATATTCTCTAAGAATTTTTTCTTTTTCTATTTGTGGGATTAAAAAACTAAAATTTATTCATTCTCATTTTATTTATTTTATTTTTAAATTTTATCATATACTATAGTTTTTGGAATCTTAGATTCTATTATGTAAATGAAAGTTTTCTTCTCAATAGAATCATAAAATTGTTTCCTCTTGATGATAGTTTTAGTATTCAATATATTATCCTTTAATTTATCAAGAATTGTGAGTTTTGTATCTCATTATATAAACATATTCTCCACAAATATCCAATTTATGATCCATAAAAATGGGAAAGTCCTTAACCTCACAAGGCCTGATCATATTTTCTAAATATAATCCAATATAAAATTTAAAATGTTAAACTTCTTAATACCACAATGGAAATATATAATATAAATATCATAGATCTTAAGTGTGTCTTTTTCATCATTCATTACAATTAAAACCCAATTAATCCATTAAAATAGAATTATACCTTCCAAATCAAATTGAGTCATCTTATGATCTTTTTTTATTATCAATAATAGGCTATCCAAAAAACTTTCCCTATTGAAAATTATAGAAACTTCCAGATTATTATGATAAATGAATAATAATTATCCATACCAAAGTAGTATGATTAATTCCCTAAATTTATTTAATGTCATCATAAATCAGTGCTCTTATAAACCATGAAATTATCCTTTTTATCTATACGATTCATCAAATACTATTGATGAGTAAAACCAATGAATGATACATTGATTGAACAATAGAAACTCTTCACTCAGAAATACAATCATATCACATCCATGAAATCAGATTACCATCCTCATTAATGATTCAAAAATATTATACCACTCCATTTTAATCGATATATTATACACTATCTCCCTTATATAAATTTATCTAGAAGATTCTATGGGTTTTTGGAAATTTGTGCACAGTGATTAGGAAATTAAGATTCTAAAGTAATAACACTTTAAAATAAATTCTAGAAAAGTGGAATCTCAGTATAATAAAATGGTTACTAAACTCAAAATAATTGAATGGTCTAAATAATTTCATGATAGACCACGATGATATAAAATATCTCAAAATAATAAATTATAAATATCTTAAAACTATATTTGGTTACCTCCAATGAAGAAAATTCAAAATTATCAAATTTTCTAGACTCCAAATAATCCAATAGATTTGGTTACCTCCATTTTCTTTAATATTCTAAAGCAATTACACTATCGGTTATGTAATGTTATCCTAGTCACTAAACTCAAAATAATAAAATGGTATAAATAATTTCATGACAGATCATGATGACATAAAATATATCAAAATAATTATTTCTAAATAACTTACAAATAGATTTGGTTACCACCAATTTTGAAATAATAAAGAAAATATAAAAGGGAAATGAAATAAATATATCATAATTTATTTTTCCAAATTATAAATAAAAATAAAATACCCTTAAAGAAATTTTATTCTCATAAATATGTAATATCTTCATCCAAAAAAATTTGTTTTATAAGATGTATTAATAATTAACTCTAATCTTATATGAAAATTCTAAAAAAATAGAGATTTATATAAAATTTATCCAAAAAACACCCCTTTCTCAAGTATTTTTATAAAATTAGGATGAAAAACATTTAATGTAAGATAACTAACTTAAATGTAAAAAATAAAATGAATAAAATAAAATTACTGATTATTTCAGCTACTGGAACACCGCTTCTTTCTTTGAATGGAAATTAATTCTTCAATACCTGGACCTGCTTGGGTTTAGAATTATTCAATAATGGAACGTTTGGTATGATATCTTTCCATGCCTCTTGTCCAAAATATCCACATGTTCCTTTGAAATGAAATTATTTAACGTTCCAATTTATTGAATTTAATCAATGGACACATACATATCCCATTTCCACCTCTCTGACACATTATACAAAAGGGTGCACTTTGGGGTGAAAAGTAATCTATCAAAAAATGTATCATACTGGTATATTTATATCCAAATCTATCATATTCTATTATTATCTTCAACTACCTATATAATTGTTGAAATTAAGAAATTTATGAGTAAAATTAAATAGAATCTTATTCATTCTCTCCACTTATAACTTCATCTTAATAACATCACAACCATCATACGTATAAAAATATGTAGACTTGACTTCCAATATAGAGTTAATTTTAAAAATACCATTATTTTCCTTAGAATAATTATTTTTAACTTTAGTATATTTCTTAAATAATAGCTTATATATTTCCATAACTTCATATATATATATATATATATCTTCATATCCTCATATAATTTTCCCTCTTTTTCATTATCATTATATGAATAAGGAAATTTTTATTCTAAATATAAATCTAGAAAAACATCATCAATAATATTTCCCATAAAACATATGTTCTTCTCAGGTGTGTTTGTATAAATGGTTGTTATCTTTTAACTATCATAATCACTACTTTTTTATTAACTATCATAAGTAAAAGAATATTCACCCATACTCTAAGTATTCATCACTATTAAATCCATCTTTACTTTTAATTTTAATGATATCACAGGTTTTATATACGTTATTTTCAACTTTGAACATTCCAGCCTAATATTAATTGGATTATTACATTCATAACATATAAAATCCAATGAATCTTTCTAATAATGTTTATATTTTCTATATTTCATCTATTTTATATAAAAAATTTATTTTTGAAAAAACCTCCAATCTCTATAATAAAATTGTAATTTTGTATGTTTCAATATAGAATTGTCTAGAGAACACGTTGAATTTATCTTTGAAGTGTTATTATTAGAAGTAGTATCACCATTAGAATAAGTGGAGGAAAATGTAACTTTATTGATCTTATAATTATCCTTTTCTATATCTCTTTTTATCTTATTCTCATACAACATTAGATTGTTGATGAGAACACCTAAACTAAGCTTCATTGATTACTTCATATCATATTTATTTTTTTCCTTAAATCCCACTATTTCAGAACTATGTCAATGATCTTCTCTTAAATTTTTCCATCTATAATCTCTCACACACTAAGATATTAAAGTATATATAAAATAGTCATTAAATGTTAATGAATTTGTGCTAAAACATCAATAATTGTAAAAGTTAAGGATTTATAATCTACACTTAGACTATCTCTTTTAATCTCCATAGCTTTATAAGTTATGAAATGTGTGGCTTTTTGTTTCTTCTAAAGACTATAATTTGTATTATGGGATGATACTTGACTATATATGATTTACTTAATTTTACATAACAAAGTTTTCCACACTCTATATTTAACTGTAATTGAATATTCTTATCATGACTAAAATTTTGAATTGGTTTATCTATAATTTTATAATCTTTGTTCAACATGAGAAAATTATAAACTCCAGTGTTAATAACATTGATTTTCATTTCATATATCAATTATTCATAGTCTGTTCCATCCGAAAACTCATGGTAAATTTGGATTTATATTATATACTTTTTTGACTAGTAAAAATTATATAGTAAAAAATTATTACATATACTACATGGTTACTGTAAAGAAAATATAAAGTCTAGTAAAAGTAATGTAAATCTATAATAAAAAATATTTTCCTTGTATGGAAACATTAATAAGGTTGAATTAAATATTAAAAAAACATTAAATTCTATCACACTTGAGAATATAAGAAGTCTAGAAGATACACCTTTTAAAGTGATCAGAGTTAAACAATCAGAAAAAAATACATGTTTCAAATAATAAAACACTCTAAAGTAATAATCTTAACCATTTTAAACAAACCAAATTTAAAAATAAGAAAAATTTAAATACAACAAAACAAGTAGTTCTCAATAAAAATATGTAAACTAATTTTAAGGATATAACAAAAAATATGATATTTCTAATTCATTGGACCTCTTTAATTTTAATCCAAAGTAGTGTGAGGATTACTACCCTAATCCAATGGATAAAATTTGTAAACCTAATATTTTTACTATTTACCTACTTAGAAAATAAATATTCTGAATGTGGAACTTCCTTGAAAAAACATTAGCTATGGGAAACACTATCCCAACCCAATTAGAAACAATTCATTCCATATAATTAATTAAACATAACTATTCGAAATATACAATGTCATATCCATAGAATATCATTCAACTTAGTGTTCAGAAGCACCTAGATTCCCATCCTTGAAATCACGTTGATTATACCGAATCAATATAAAATATTACCAGAATATAACTTAGATATTTAATAATTATATACCTTACCCATGTAATCTATAAAAATGACACTAAAAATACTTACATGTTTAAGCACTCAAATCAATGATATGATTCACAACATCATAAATAATTTTTTTTACCATTTTTTACCGTCGTATCTATGTAACAACTATTCATTAGTGATTAGTCTCAATAATCAATTCAAAAACTCATCTGATTTAATAAATTTGGGTTACAAAAAAATATTAAGCTATTGTATCTTCCATTTAATGCAATTTAATATAACTTAAAAAATATCAAGAAGTTAATACATCATAATTAATTCCCCAAAACATAGTGATTTAGAAGATATATTATTTACAAAAAAACAAAAAACATCATTTTAAGATAAAATAAATTAAGGAATATGTTTTGATTCATCAAAATAATAGATCAAAAAATGGTATTTTAGGTAAATGACTCTACTACTAGGACTCATCTAAATTTATGGTCCTTCTAGGTCATCATATCATCAAAATATGGAGACATATAAGAATGTCAAAACACTTATCTTACCTGATCGATTGATTTAAACATGGAAGTAAGTTTTCATACTGGATAGTCTCTTAAGTCATTCTTAAACACAATTTTTAAACCACCATGTTATGTCTCTCTATTCATAAAATATGTCCTGTACTAACACTTTTTACTAAACTAATAAGAATTGACATGGAAAACTATATAACTCATAGGATTCAAATATTTTTTTTCAATCTATTTATGCTGATAGGAATCATTCTCTTAAAACCGGTATTTATAACCAATTTTCATATCTAGTATGAGATTCATCCGTAAAATTACCCCTTTAGTACTTACCTATAGAGAAATAAATTGAACTATGAATGTAATATAAAATCCTTGATAACTTGGTAATCCTTTGTCAAGTGGGGGTGGAGACCTAATACTGTTTGGATAAATTACATATAACAATATATAAAAATATTTATAGGGATATTTAATTCATATGCCCTGATGTGTGGAGTGACCTAGACCAAAAATACATAGAACAACCTTGAGTTAAGGGAGGATGAGGTTCAATTATAGATAATCAGTAAGAAATTATAAACCTAAATCTTGAAGTACCATTACTAAGACAACAAGCCTTCCCTCTGATAATGTTGTCACCATCACAAATGTATTCATTATTACACCCATATATGAACTAAAAACCATTTATATATATATCCAATTCTCCACATGGCAAGTAAGATAGAAATATGATCCTGAGGTTCTATTTTTGGGTTGGAAAGACAACCCTATCCTCTATAGTGGCCTCAATCAAGATCAGACAGATATGTTCCTAGGGTTCCATTATTTTGTATCTTGTTTATAACATGGTACACAAAGTGGTTAGTCATTTATTGTTTTTTAACAAAAAAAATGTTCACCCATTTTTCAAACATGATGTATGCTCGTATACATGCCTCATTCCCCATAGAAGTTTTAGATTCCCTCAATAGTGACTGAGATAGTGGAGGGATTTTATTGTAATCTTTATTATAATCCTTTATTGTAAGGAATTACTCATACTTATCCATGTGTATCAACAACCAAAAAAACTGTGTATGCACCCCACAAGATTATACCAATAATCACAAGTGTTAGGTGGATAATGTTGTTATAAAGGATCCAATGACTCAAAATCATAGGGCTAAGATGTTCATTATTGTATAAATATATCAATGATACCCAAATAACCTAATGTATAGTCATTTATTTCAATTTATGGTCAAATTTAATTCATGTTTGTTGAATCTAATATATTCGCATCCATTCGAGATTTAACTCACCTTTAGGGAATATATATATATAATGTCATTCCATCCTTAGTGTCATGAACCACCCCCATCGGTACCCCTCCTAGGATGAAAGTAAAGATGAGTGTAATCCTCATTTTCCGCCTCTAATAGGTTACATGTTTGGAACTAGCATCGAGAGTATAAAAAATATATGTGAGGAATTTACCTCAAAATTCCCAAAAAATAATAATATAAACACAAATAAAATCCATAACAATATATAAACCAAATACCAATATATAAAATTCTATATAATGAAAACATAAAAAAGAGAAATACACTACAACATCACCTACAACAATGACCACAATTACTAGAAACTCACAAAGATCCTCCATAAGATATTAACTCCCCGATGGATCACCAGAACCCTCTAAAAAACTTGAATATAAATATATACAAATAGGGGTGATCATAGAAGTATATCTAGTAGGATCCTCCCTGAAATACTCCCATAAAAATATGGAAGAAGAATACGAATTCCCCAGTAAGTAAATAAAAAAATAAAATAGTCACATAAACCAGGTAAACTATATTCCCATACTCATCAATGCTCACTCATCAAGTAATTCATAGAAGTAGGTAACATATCATTGAGAAAATATATATAAATAAGTGTACTACACTACAACCTTCTCACTAAACTAGCTTCCCTAAACCATAATTTATTGTTTCTTGGTGCTCTCATCCCATTTACAGGTCATAATTCATATTAATTCCAATACATCAAAGCTATATCATCACCACAAGTCATCTTGAAAATCCTTACAAACATATCACAACCACACCATCATCACATTCTCATAATTACTTTATAAGACTTAGATCCATTAAATTCCTTGTAATTATACACTATAACCCAATCTATCATAGTTCATACATAAATACATCTATAATATCCATAAGTTATTTCATCTAATATAAAACTATATGCTATAACAATAATCTACCAAGGGCAAAAAATTCATGTATGTTATAACTATGAGTAGTTACAACTCATATAGGCATAAATACTATAAATTTAATCCAACATAGCCCAATAATTCCTTCATAATAAATATACATCTATAATATAGAGTGTGATATGGGGTAGTCACTCATATGTGTCCCTAAAATCTTATATATTAGGTTGACACCTTGAACCTAAGGGCAGAAATGGGTGATGGTTTCCCTATAAGAATAGAGTTGTGGAGTGTACTAAATAACATAACATAGTAAATATAATATCAATTAATCATGGAAAGGGTAGATATCCAACCCTAGACTCAAACTATTGCTAACATACTACATGAAAACATAATTACCATCATTAAGGACTAAGAATCTAACCATTCTAAGAATACAAGAATCAATGTTCAATGTAGTCACTAATTATTCAACATAGTTCACATACCAATAATTTTATAGAAACCCATACCCACTTCTTTTTTAGTATATTTACCATAAATAGTCAATGTTACTTCATATAGAATTAAAATTTTAGTTTTCATAACCAATTTCATGAGCTCCAAGAGATATTTCACATTATTTACTTCAATAATATTTACCTTCAATGATTCTAAGAACTAAGATAAATCTAAGCCTAATGCAAGGAAGGAATACTAGAAATGCGGTAAGAATTTAGTAATAAATAATTATATAGATACTAATAAGTAAAAAATAATCAAATTATAGATTTTCAAGGCTCCCAACATGATACAATAGTCTAAAAATATTTCCCAAACCTTTCCACCCCATCCATATCATCCCACCATCACCAACTTAAATCCACTACCACAACAATATTAGTCTTTCCCATCGTAACAAACAAATGTAATAGGTTTATATATAAAACCCTAAAAGGGGTTTATCATTATAAATATATGAATATAACCATGTCATATTTCCATCACCAAGGAATGTTAAGGAGAAATCACTAATGCTTCAACCATGCATACATGGATATATCAAACAATGAATGAAAATATTATATTACATGTTATCAATATGATTAAACATTATAATTATTTACCAACTTGATTAAGAGATCCTTTAAATTCATATTTCAGAAAGAAAAATAACCTATTATATAGATACCAAAAGTAGTAATAATAGTTGAAACAACATTCTCTAGTGATTTTTTAAAAATAATAATAAATCAACATATGAATCCTTTATTATTTTCTTAATTTTACCATTTTTTAATTTTGTAAAAAAATATTAATATTAAATATTCTATGAAACAACAATAATAATAGTAATAAAATATTATACAATCTAGAAAATATTTGGAGGCTTCCATCATGGATAAAATAATAATCACATGTGAATCACAACACCCTTTCAATGTCTTCCAATTATTTAATTTCATATTATTATATTATTTAGGTTAATATCATATACATTCCCAATTTAAACTTAATTTTGATAGTCCCATATTAACACATAAAATAAAGTAGAATCTTGAAATCCCATACCCTGATGTGAAGCTTTAACGTTCACTGAATGAGAATGGAAGGATGTATGAATAACACCAAAACAAACCTTCATGGAGAACCCATGAACCCTAAGGACACTATAGAACCCTAAGATTTTATGATACAGTTCTATATAAAAAACTTTATTTCCTTGATAGTTTTCATTATATGGAACATTGAGTTTAAATGAACAGTGATATACTATTAAAATGTTATTATTTAATATGATAGTCATCGTCTTGTCTTTGGATTGGTAGGTATGAATAGGTATAATTAAATTATGAAATATTTATGGAATAAAAATGTATAAAGTAAAATCATTTTTTATAAATTTATTATAAATTAAAATAAAAAACATTTGAAAGTAGAAGATATATTTTCAAAAAAAATGTATTTACACATGCAATGTGTTTTATCTTGATAAATTAAATTTATCACTATTTACGAATGATTTTATTTAAATTTTTATATTGTTTATTCGATCGTATTTTTTAACATTCATAAAAAAAATTTATATGGATGAGATAAATATATATCTTTTTTTGTTCTTAAAAATACATTTTTCTAAAATACATTTTTTTCGCATTTTATGAACTTATTTAAAAATAACTCTCTTATACATATAGAAATTGAATCATTAAAATTAGATTACTTGGTTTGAATCATGAGGGTCATATTTGATAAATATATATTTTTTATTTTTGGTCAATATAAATAGTAACCATAGTAAAATTTTGTCACCTAAGTAAGGGTAAAATAGGTAAAATTGAGTTAAAAATTTGTGATAAGGAATTAAATTTTTTCTAAAACATGAATTTATCATATTTTATGAGTATATTTTATCTATTCTTATCTATTTCATTTATATATGGTCACTTAGTGCCTTATTTATTTTATTATGGCCATTATATTAATTTAACAAAATAATAAAAACAATATGTCACTCTTTTTAATTTAATATCTCTAAAATTTTTACATAAGGATAAAAAGAGGATAAGTTCAGTTATAAATTTTTATTTGATATATAAATTATTTTTTAACATATTAATTTTTATTTACTTTTTAGATATTGAATAATCACTTTTAAATGCTTACATAATGCCAATACATTAGTTATTCAATTATTAGAAAAAGAAAATAAATGATATTAAAAATATTAAAAGTAATGAAATTTTAGTTAATTACATTGTTTCATGAATTTATTATATACATATGACATAATAGGGACTTTTTAAAGGATTATATTTTTATTCCATATTTGTCTAGGTCTCTTTAAAGTCAATTTAAATGAAAACTTCTGAAATTGACATTAATGATATTTTATAATAAATAATATTTTATTAAATTATTTAATATTAATAAAAAATTAACATGATACAAGTAAAATAAATATGGTTTAACATATTCCAAAATATCTTCCCTAGTGTTCTTAAAATGATACCTAAATGAGTTATTTCAAAGAAGGGGTAATCGCCTTAACAAATCACTTTCTTTCTTATTATTCTTCTACCTCCTCTAATTAAATGGTATTTATTATAAAATAATAAATTAATTACCTAAAAAAATAAAATTTTATTATGATAATTAAACTACCATTATCCAACCTCTTTCCCATAAAATGGGAAGTAAAAGTATTCCTCATGCGTGCGTACCTCTTACTGTCTTTACATAGTGATACAATTAATTATTCATCACTATATTTTATGGATGAGTGTTATGATATATTTGATTTTTATATCTGATATTTATTATTTAATTATGATTATATAATAATAATATCATATATTCTTTATTACCTTCCAATATATTGGTAAATTATAATGAAGCACTTGCGTACGTGTGGACTACCACCTCGATGAAGCGATTGATTCATTTTAATTTTTTCATTACATGGATGGTAACAATGATAGATTTTATCAATATATATGATTAATATTATATAATAATAATTATTAAATGTTATTTTTTATTTACCTTTGTTTTTTTTATCCGTAGAAAATTGGGAAGGACATTCAAATGTATATATGGCTCACCGTCTCTATGAATGGAGTAATTCATATTTCAATTTCGAAATTTTTGGGATGAATATAAATATATATATTGGATATATATTATATTTATATTATAATTAAAATTATTTAGATGATATTACCATAATAAAATTATAAGGATAAAAAGTACTGATCCAAAAACATACATGAAAAACGAAGCAGTTATCACCCTGAATAGTGATTTTAATAAAGAATTATTAATAAATATGAGATAAAAGGTTATAATTAAATAATATATGGTATGATTTATATAATTATGGTAATTTCATATACTCAAAACAAACCTATTTTTATTTTTTTGGAGGTTCGAACATGTATGAAGGAAGTCAAACCTGAAGTAAGTGTTTTATATTACAATCTCATTATTTATATGGATTGTTTATGATTAAGTTTTTGATAATGAAATCCTATTATATAACTATCAAGATACTCATGAATTTTATTATAACATATTTTTTTATTTATAATACATTTTATTTCATTTTATTCAATATAAAAACTCAATGTATAGATAAATATTTTTATGTAATACTAACTATTTTGTTACTATTTGGTCATGAATATGTCTCTTCTATATCATTTTTTTCTCTCAATTGTTTTCAATAATGTTTTACAATTTTTCTATAAACATTTAAATTAATTTTTGCCAATGTTTGAATTCTTATTAAAAATTCTAACGGATCTTCTTATCATTTTCTAAAATAGATATTATTTACATTTTACAAAAGTGTGAAAAGAATGTTTATTTTAACATTTAGGGAATGAATGGAATTTCCTTCCATCATGAATAATCAATGATTTAAAGATTCGTTTTTATGTTTCCAAGGATATTTTAAAATAATTATATTTTTACAAGAATTTTTGAATTATTTGTTTAAAAATTTTATTTTCAAATATGAATGGGTATTTTTCTCAAGAATGTTTCTAATGGACTTTTAATGGTATTTATATTCCTAAATGATTGAAATAATTTATTTTACATATGATCTACTAGAGATATAATACAAGTTTTCTATATTTATTCTATATTTGGATGGTTTATTTTTATGATGAAAATATTTGTATGAAACTTGTTTCTTTTCTATGGAATATGCTATGATAAATTGATGAAATTTTTAGTGAAACTATTTCTTTTCCAAGGGTTATTCCATGATGAAATGTTTTTGAAAAACATTTATTTTTTCAGGGGTTATGATATGATAAATTTTTTATGTTATTTTCCAACACATATGTATGATTTTCATATGTGATGGGTGTACTCAGAAATATATATCCTTCTAATTCATTGGGAATAGATAGATATGTCATGATATAAATATGAAAAAAATGGTGAGTGAACCTAGTTTAATATGGGACTCTATCCACAATGATAGTATTGGGAGTGAACCTTGACTACAATGATGGAATAGATATTGAAACCAATATACTATGATAGTCTTGAAAGCGGTCCTTTATAGAAACCTATAATTTTTATACATAGATATTTCATCTTAATAGAAAAATATTCCCTATATAAAAAATGATCCATCTCAGAATCATATAGGTATAGTGAATTTGGAATCATGGAAACATAAAAAACTAATTCATAATATTTATGCATTATATTCCACATATTTATTCATAATCTTCATCTTTATTATACATATCTTATATAAAACGTTTCTACAAACCCTAAGGAAAGGAAACATGATAAAGAGAGAGTTATGATGCTTAGTAAGGGTAAAAAGGGATGTACCAATAATCACATAAACATAACCTGAGAATAAAGGTATGAGAACATGAGAATAAATTTTCAAAATCAAAACCTGCATATTAAGGATCATAACCTTGATTCATATAATACTTTTTTGTAATTCAAAATATATGAATAATAAAGGAATAAAATAAAATTATAAATGAGATCATAATATAGGTATAAGACATAGATTAGTGGCATAAACATAAGTATGTAAAAACATTTCCTTAGTAGTCAGACCTCGTTAACAAAAATATCATAGTGGAATGGGTTCTCCCCCCAAAAAATCTTAGTAGTTAAGGTAAAGTCTCATTACTATAATGCTTTAAAGATTCCCTTAAAGAGCTAGGTTTACTTCCCATTCCAGTTATATTTATCTCATTAGATACCAATATTTACCTAATGCATTGGAGGGAAATATAGGTTACAATTATAAAATAATTAAAATAATACATATTTATTCCCAAATATCATAAAACATTCATCATATTAGAAACCAAGAAAAAAATTGTGTTCTATAAACATTTCAATATGTTATAACCAATGTAAAAGTAATTTAAATTCATAAACATTTAGTCTTTTCATCATATCACAAACCATGGAAAAGAAAATTATTTCATAAGTATCTTTTTATCATAAATATAAAACATTCATATAGAGAATAATGAGTGAATCCTTGTATCATATCCTTAGTTAATATTAAGTAATATCATAGGATGTCATCTTATATATAAAATGATTTCGAAATATAACATGGAACATTTGTTGCGGAAAATATACATTCCATTTAAATAAATTATTTAAAATCTAAAAAAATTACTAAATGTTAAATATTTTTTGAAAACCAATTACCATTGAATATTATATAGTAATATTTAAATCATTGAGAGGTCAGGACAGTGTGAAATAACAGTCATCTCGTAATAGTTAAAACAAATATTTGTTTCACTTTTTCAAAGAAAAGTCAAAACTACCTCATTTAGAATATGAAAATAATATTCCTTTTAATTTTGTTATAAAATTTAAAACATGGGTAAAAATTTATTTAATAAATCATTTGGATAATGTCAAAAAAATTCTTGAAAATATTTTTATAATACATGATTTGGAGAAAACGTATTTTCAACCGGATAGAGTAATAAAGCCATCTTTTCTTGAAAACATCTTCTCAATAATGTTTTGTAAAAAAGAGTGGAAAATGGTAATATTACTTGAAAAGTTCATGAATAACTACCAGAGATTAAAATTTATATTTTTTAAGAAAAAATATCAAATAACTCCCTAAAGGGAGTCTTAAATATAGATAATCATGAATAATTATGATATTATTAATATATCTTTTACCACTTTGGTGACTTTTTGAATCGTAAGCCCCATGAAATAAATAACATCAAATAAAATATTAAATACCATTAAGATAAATATATTTATGATATATCATATCAAATGGGAAGTATATAAAACACAAAAAATAAATAACTGGGGAATATGGTACATGTGTCACGAAAGTAAAAGTGAGATGAAAAACCATTATTTCAGGTTCTATTTCCTTCATATGTGTTTGAAACTCATTTAAAATAAATAAATATTTATTATAAATTTATTAAAGAACCCAAATATTATATATCATACCATATATGATTTTATTATAACTTTTTAGCATCCTTTTATAAGAAATTATTTATTAAAAACACTATTCTGGGTGATAACAACTTCATTTTGCAAGAATGTTTTGGTTCAGAAGTTTCGATCTAGGTAATGTTATTAGGGTTTCATAATATCCATAACATTACCCATGATATAAATATAATCTAAATTAATTATATATTTATTCATTATATTCCATAAAATTTATAGGTTTAAAAATTAATTACATCATTCATGTATATGGTAGGTCGTATATACGCATGAATGATGTTATCTTTTTTTGTGGATGGAACAAAAGAAAGGTAAATATTAAGTACCATTTGTATAAATATATTTATATTATATATATAATATATATTCATTAAATATATCCTTACTACAATCTATGTCAAAATAAAATAAAATTTTTTTCATATTGCTTCGTAGAGGTAGTAGTCCACACGTACGCACAAGCAACATTATAATTTTCTAATGAATTGGTAGATAAGAATTATGATGGGATTATATAATTAATGAATTATAATTATTTGATAAATATAATAATAATATATATATATATATACTTTAAATTCATCATTATATCGATCAATGAGATGAGGTTATGGAAAATGAACTACATAGGTTCGTGATGCGATATTCCATCTTATACATGATCAACGGTTTTGATTCCCATTTAATGGAATAGCAGATGGATGTGTTTTATTAAAATAAAATAATATCACATCATTATATGGAATATAATTATGTAATTATATCATCACATTTGATTAATATTTCATGGATATGGAATAAGAAAAAAAGATGAAAACACATAGTTTAGAATTATAACTCTTCTTCAGAGAATCTCTTTAGGTTTATACCTAATGCATTATTAGGATGGATACCTAATAAAAATTAGTCCCGTAAAACGTGGTAATAGAATTAAATAATAAATTTGGGTAGGTATTTTCTGTAAAAAAAGGAATTTTAATTATAAAAAGGGGAGGTGAGGGGTGGCCTTTTATATGTGGGGGAGAGGATGCACAAGGAATTTTTTAAAAGGAAAAGTTATGCTCAGATTTTACACATACTAAAAGGATAAAAAAGGCTCATTATAAAACCTCATATGAGATAATATTTAAATATATCCACAAAATAGTTATTAGAAAAGTTTTTTGTCCAATTTAAAACTAATACTTTTAGCTTAATCCTTAGTGAAACTATTTTCCCTTAACCGCAATAATTATATTTTCAAGATTTTACTATTTATTATTAATAAAATTAAGTTAAAATTATTATATAATATTAATTATTATAAATATAAATATGGAATCCATTTTCCCAAATTATATTTATAAAAGTGGCAGAGTTGTAGTTTAAATTAAAACTATAGACGTAATGAAAAATGATTTTTCATAGAAATTGTTTTCCTAAGTATAAAAAGTTCTAATATAAAAATTCATTATTTAATTGATTATAATGTAGTAAATTTGATTAATTATTACATAATGAAACTAACTTTACTTTTATATCCATTATAAAACAAAATTTAACTTAAAAATTATTTTAACGAAATAGATATTTTTAATAAAAAATAGTGTTTTTCACGGTTCATTAAAAAATTAAACATTTCATAAATATAATAAAAAAATCCTCTGAATATAATTTTGAAATGTTTATTAAAAAATTAACATTATATTCTAAAATATAATTTCTAAAACTGTAAAAAATTAATTATATTATTTTTTTAAAAAATCAAGAAAATTATTTTTTTAGAAAAATTTATTTTCGAAGCATATAAAGACTTTACCAATAATTAAGTACGTATTGATAAATTTATTTAATTTATCTAAAACCAAAATAATTATTTAAAAAAATTATTCATATTAATATCGATAAGTTTAGGAGCTATATTATAGTGGTATTTTTTAAATTATTGTATTATTTGTATATCACAATTTGTTGAAACCCGATGTTTCGTCATAAAACCTTGAAAAGGTGAGTCATCTTATTTTATAGAAAATTATATCTATGATCTAGAATATACACAAATTTTTCCTCAAATTAAATATCATGATACAATATTATGACCTTTGATATCATAAATTTTGAAGTATCATGTATTTATTTCCCTAAGAGACGTATATAGAACACGTTATGGACATAAGAGAGGTTTGGTGGAAGCGCTAGCCAATAATAAACTGTCCCTAGATGATAAAAAATATAAAAATGGAAAATATACCAAGATCATATATTTCCTTTATTCCCTAATCTCATAACCTTATCCCATGTTGAAATTCAAAGAAAACCCTTCTCACCAACTTTAAACTATAGACCATTTTGATGATTATAATCATAACTTTTCTATCAACTATGTGCCTCCATTAAGTGTTTCTGAATGGATATATAATTCACTACCATTTATTCAGATAGATCTATCCCCAATATTTTTTTTCTAACGTCATCACAACACATTGTTGTTCTATACTTCTTTCCATAGAGGGCTTCATAATGATATATATAAATACTCAATTGAAAGATATGATTATATGAAAACTCAACCGGATGATGGTGTTGATCCCAACAACCAACTAAATCCATTGAAAAATATCTCAACATAAAAAACCCCAAATTTTAATAAATAATTATTATATATTTTTAAATATTAATAATATAATAATGTTATAAAACCATGATCCAAAGGTTTAGTATCTTTAGAAAATTCAGACAAAACATAACATTTACATAATGAAATAAAAAGATTATGTAATTTTTTATTCTCTAGATTCTTATTGGCCCTCATGTACTCCTTAGTATAAGTATTCACCTGATTCAATACATCGAAGAAAGAGTTGACCTAAAATCCAAGTAAGATGATAGTTAAGAACATGAATCAAAATAAAATTGGTGATCATTATCATCATCATCATAACATAAGATTGGTATCATCATAATAATCATGAGAGGAAGTATTAGATAAATGCATGGAATATGAAAATTTAAAAAAATTAAACATCTTTTCTTAGTGGTCAACTACCACACATAGTTGCAAACAAATCTAGCATCATGTTAATGCATAACATATGTGTATAACTATAGCATCATCACTGTGAAAAAAGATAGAATTATGTTCATGCATGTTGAAAATTATCTCATGAGCTGAAACACATTACCTAATTCATTGGAGAAATATATAATTATAGTTTCACACATCATATTATAACATTTATATAATCATGCATACCACATAGAACATATATCAATCTTAAGCATAAAATGAACCATGGCACGAAAACGGGTTTCATGATAATTTGATAAACCATAAATTCATGAATAAAACTCGAGGTTCCCAAAAAAAATAATGAAATTGGTATAATAATCCTCAATCTTGAGTGAAGAATAAACAATATCAAGATTAGTAAAACATGTGTTTTTAAAAAGAAGAGTTCTTTTGGAAAAACCTTTTTATTTGTTATAAAATCAGACTAGAAGAAGGTATATCCAAAAAACTAAAAGGAAAGTAAAATGAAATTATATTTGATGACTATTAAAAGAATTTACATAATGAAATTTAGGAAAAAATAGGAATAACCCAAAGAAAAGAAATTAGGTTCGAGAATCTCCTTACATTGAGCCTGAATGCTTTCTTCACTTTAATATCCTATATAATCATATTAGATTCATTAATTAATAATTCAATGAACTATTATACATTTATTTAGTTTATTATAATTTTTTTAAATTCATTTATGGTCATATTATTTTTGAGTTATAGTTTTTAATTTTATCATTCGGGAGTGTTCATTTTCTTGGTTTTCATAACTGGTTCACTTGTATTCATGCATGGAAGATCATGTAAAATAGTAATAATTATACAGAAATGAAATTACATGTTATTAATGAACATAAAAATTATTAATATGTCATATATATTTTTATCCATAGATACGGATCATTCCTTATAATTTTTTAATGATAATCGTTTAGATTAATTTTGGCGGTTTTCGACTGCAACAACATCATTTTGTTTTATTATTTAATATTATGTATATATGTTATTTAAAAAACATAAAAATTATTATAAAATATTTTCAAAATATTTTTAAAACATTATAATTGTTTCATGACCAGCCTTGAAGTCATTAAAGGAAAATGATAGGGCATCATCCATGATAGTGTTAAATCGACACATCACAAATGATGTTTTTGTTGTTAGAATAAAAGGGAGAGGAGAAGGGGTTTGATGATGTATTATTACAATAAAATTATTAGATTAAATTATATAAATTTTTTTATATTTATCAGTCCACTTGGATAATGTATGTTTAGTAGGAAATAAGAAAATATAATAACTTGAAAAAAATTTAAAAGAAATAGAATGTGGTTTTTACCTCTTGAATTCTTCTCCTTGAGAACCTCTTTAAGGAAATTGGTTTTGGAATTTTGATGAATTAAAGGCTCCTAGACATGGGTAAGATTATTAGAAAAATTCTTGGAAGTAAATTTGACAATATTTATGGATTTATATGTATGAGGATACGGGGTGGTGATGTGTTGTATTTATAGTGTAGGGGAGGGGAATTTTTTGATTATTTTCTTTAATAGTTTATTATTTTTGGATCAAGAATTTGAATAGTTTGTACATTATAACTAAATATATTAAAATAATTAAGTACAGTTCAATATAATGGGATTAAATAATCCATACATCATCTATGACTCAGTAATTTGTGTATTTGTTA
The DNA here is from genome assembly GCA_963277665.1 of Viscum album. Lineage (NCBI taxonomy): Eukaryota > Viridiplantae > Streptophyta > Magnoliopsida > Santalales > Viscaceae > Viscum > Viscum album. The sequence continues at coordinate 1,889,456,826 of OY728159.1, read as the reverse complement.
AATATCAAAAATTACCCCGCTTCACTATTCACAAAAATCAACAATATTATAAAAAACAAAAAAAAACACTCTAATAATTTTTTTAAATGAATAATTAAAAAATTAGACTCAATTTTGTTAAAATAATTTTATAAATATAAGAAATTTATTTTTAAAATAAAATCATAATTTCTTCTAAAAATACTGATTTTAAAATTATAACTCATTTTATAACACTTTGAAAAATTAGTTAAGGTCTCATAAAATTTTCTTATAATAAAAAGACAAAAAATACAATTTTATAAATACATCACATGGAAATAAATTTTATTTTAAATCATTATATTAATTATATAATTCTAATTAAATATTTATAACTTTAAAAAATACCAATAATTGATTTATCATATCTAAAAAATTTATTTACTTATACCATGAAATAAATATATCATATTTTCATTCATAAGATATATTTTTTTCTAATTTTATATGTGAGATTACTATTCTTTTGGCCAGATTACTATTCCTTATGTCACATTACTCTTCCAAATGTAAAGTTACTATTCTATTGGTATAATTTCCTTAACGTCTAAAAATACCTCATATTCCCATAATTATTTATTTCTAAAGTTTACATTGTGTTATCTATGTGATTTTATGTGATTTATAATATATGTATTATTTATAATATGGGAACTTCCATTGATACAATTCTAGGTTGTTACCTTTTTTACCCTTATGAAATTTCTCCATCAAAATTTCGTTTGGCATACTACAGAGAAAACTCCAAAACACATGTATGATAGTTTTCTCATAAATTTTCAAATTTATTGATGTTAAGGATATCAATTTATAATTTTTCATAAATAAAATTCATAATCCCTTCTTTAAAGCATGGATTTATTCCATAAAAAGTTCCCCACTTGTCTGAAGTGTGAGTACTGGCGCAGTGATAATCAACTTTTTTAAACCTTTGAAGCAGTCTTCACATTCAATATTCTATACAAACTTCTCTCCATTTTAGATGATATTTGTTATTGGGTTTTACAATTGTGATAAGTTATTCAATAATAACTAATAATACCCATATAGATCAAGGAAACTATGGATCTCTATTATAGATGTTGGCCTTGTCCACTCATCGATTGCTTTTATCTTGGAAGGGTCCACATATATTCCTTAATTGGTGATGAAATGACCCATTAATTTTACTTAATCTATATAGAACATAGATTTACTATAAGTTTAATAATGTGTATCCCTTCACAAAATCTTTAGCATAGTATTAACATTATCCTCATATGCCCCTTTCTCTAGGAGAATATCAGAATATCATCATTAAAGACTACCACAAATTTTTAGAGGTAATATCCTAATACACTATTCATTAAGTCAACGGATATTTTGTAGAAATAATTATTTTTAAAGGAATCACAATGAACTAATTGTATTCATAAATTTTTTGAATGGTAATATTAGGAATGTCTTCCTTTCGTGCCTTTAATTACTAATAACTCGACTGAAGTTCCGCCATTGACAAATACATGACCCCACATATTTAATCAAATAACTCATATATATGTGAATGGGGATACTAGTTCATTATCCTGATTTTTTGAATCTCAATATAATCAATACAAAGGTTCATATATCCATCCTTCATCTTGATGAAGAGGACTGGTTCACCCCATTGTGAAGAACTCGGGCATGTAAAACCCTTATCCATATTCTCTTATAACTACTTATTTACTTATTCATCTCAATGGTGGAGATTATTTAAGGTGTATTTGATATAGTCAGAGATACAAGAATAAGTTCAACAGATAACTCAACCTCATGCTCTGGAGGAAGACCATAAAATTTTTCAGGGAACACATCAATGTAGTTCCTCCCAATAGGCATGTCTTTGATTAGGATTCTGTCCTTTGCATCTATCATTTGAGTTATATATTATTTATCATAAAGAAATAATATACAAAAATTACATGATGATTCTAAAGGGGATTCATCATCATCCTTACACCTATTCATAATTGGGGGATGTCTTAGGATTTGAAGAGTGATTACCATTTCTGGATAGTTGATATTGTCTTTGTATAAATATATCCAATCCATGACCAAAATAGCATCACCCTCCACCAATGGAAATAATAATAGATTTTATGGGAGGTTCAGTCCACAAAAATTAACATGGGAGGATTTATATACTATGTATGCAATAATTTCCCAATTTTTTATTCCCACAAATAACTCAAAATCCATATTTTGAGGTGGTGTTTGAATTGTTCTACTAAAATTTCATGATATGAAAGAATATGTAGAACTAAAATAAAATAGTATGTTTTATATGATTTAATTAATAACCAGAATACCCTTCACCACATCATTGTTCGCCTCTTCTATAGCAGTAGTGGTTTCATATACATACGCTTTCTCTTTTGTATTTGGTGTCTGTTAATGCTGATTACCCTTCAAGAATCAAGGTTTAGTGCACCCGTATTCATAGTGACCTTGATCCCAACATTTTAATCATTGAAACACATGTGTTTCTCTCCTTTCCACCACTACATTATTCTAATTCCTCATGTCTCTTCACCATTCTTGAGCTTGGTGGCCTTCTCTTCCATAATTAAATCATTTCCCTATCCATTTGAGGAAATTTCCATGTGGTTTCTTCCCATAATTTTGACATGTTAGTGGTTGCCTTTTCTTTCCATCATTGTAATTAGATCCCCCAAATTGAAACTCCAACTTTCATTTTATATCTCCATATCCATGGGACTATTCTCCAAACTCTATCTCCACTTTGAGATCATATCGGACAATTTCCTCATAAATCCCAAAGTCTCTAATTTTTAGATCATTTGAAGTTGTGGATTTAAGCCACTAAAGAATATATCTATTTTTATATCATTATTAATAACAACACTTCTGGAATAACATGAAATCCTTTTAAAATTTTATTCCAAGGACATGAAATATTCACCTTCTTTTTGTTTCAAATCTATGAATTCTCTCTCCATTTTTGTTTTGATAGTTTGTGGGATGTACCTATTAAGAACTGTTTATTAAATTATTCCCACTCCATATATTCCATTTCATCATTTGGAATGGTGTTATTAATCAACAACCACCAGGGATCATCCTCCCTATCTAAATGGTAAACTTCCAGATTCACCTTCTCCATCTCAAAAGAGTGAAGAATAGAAAATATCTTCTCCATTGATTCAACCCACTATTCTACGACTAGTGTGTCAGATGATCCACTAAATTTTAGTGGTCATTATCATATAAAAATTCTTGATAGTAAGTTTCTCCTTATTAGGGGGAGGAGTATCTTCCACATTATTCAAGTAAATTTTTCATAGCATGAGACAGCTGGGTAAGTATCACCAAGAAATTTTGAACTCCACCTCCCAAAGCATTGGTGATGTCATTTTGGAAATCAGTTGTCCCTCATATGATTTTTTAGCCTAGTTCTTACTAGTTCCCACCATTTTCTAAAACTGAATTAGTTTGAAAAAAAATAATTCAATAATTCATGAATAAATAATTTATTCCATTGTGAAATTATCTCTTAAGGCATACCTTGTGGGGATACCAATGTTTATAATTTTATCAAAAAAAGCTTCTTGAGTGCTTTCCTATACATAGATTCATACATAATGGTTTTCAAAAATTTTATCTCATCCCAATTTCCATATTTACTAAATTTTTCTCTGATTCCAACTATATATACTATTATATTATTACATTACTTTTACATATTTTTTAAAATAAACAATATAACAGTGTTACAAAACTAGGATCCAATGGTTCAGTGTCTTGGAAAACTTATGACCAAACATAACATTTAAATAATAAAACATAAGAATTATTTAATCCTTTCTTATCAATATTCTTATTTTCACTCATTTAATTTTTATTATAAGCAGTCCCCTTAGGATGTACATAATAAAAATGGGTGAGCTAAAATCCCAGTAATATGATAGATAATAACATGAATCAAAATAACATGGGTGAGCATAATCATAATAATAATAAAATAAGAATAGTATAATCATAATTTTTCTAAGAGTAATCATTAGATAAATGGATGTAATGTGGTAATGCATTAAATTGAAACATTGTGTCTTAGTGGTCAACTACCACACATAGTTGTGAACAAAGAGAGCATCTTGTTCATGAATAACATATGTGGATAACCATAACATCGTCCTTGTGAAAAAATATTTCATTATTTTCACAAATATTTCACATTATCTAATAAGATAGATCATATTTCTGAACACATTGTAGTGCTATATAATTCTAGGGACACCTGTAACATCATAACATTTACATAATCATGCATTCCACATAGAATATATATAAATATTATTCATAAAATAAACAATGAAAATGAAGTGGGTTTCATGATAATTTAATAAAGAATACATTTATGAATAAACTTTTGGTACCAAAAATAAAAAGGTAATGACTTACTTGGTATAAGAATCATCAATCTTGAGTAAAAAATAAAAAATATCAAGATAATTAAAAATGTATTTTTAGAATGAAAAGTTGTTTTGGAAAAATATTTTCATTTATCATAAATTCAGATTGGTTGCATGATAACCCATAAATGAAAAGGGAAGGACAATGAAATTATATTTGATTAATTTTAAAAGAGCATATATTCTGAAATTTCCCATTAAAGATGAACAATCCAAAGAACGGAAATTGGTATTAAGAATCCCCTTACCCTGAGTCTGAATGGTCCCTTAAATTTAATATACTAGATAATATAATTATATTCATTAATTAATAATTATAGAACCTCTTATAAATTTATTTTATTCCTTATAATTTTATTAAGTTCTTTATGTCTATTTTGTTGAGTTATAGTGTTTAATTTCAGCGTTCAGTAGTGCTCATTTTTTGGTTTTCATAACCGGTTCGCTTGTATTCATGCATCGAATATTGTGTAAAATGGGAGTGATTATCGAAAATTGAAATTATATTTTATTAATAGACATCCATAAGTTTAATTTTTATTATATATTATTTTTTACCTAGATATGTGTATGATTAATTATATAATATTTTAATTATAATCATTTAGATTAATTTTGGCAGTTTTCTATCACAACGAACTCGTTTTGTTTTATTATTTAATATTATGTATATATTTTAGTTAAAGAATATAAAAGGTTATAAAATATATTTCAAAATATTTTTAAACCACTATTATGGTTTTATGACAATAATTGAAGGAGGTAAATGAAAATAAAAGTGCATCGTTCATAAAGGTGGTAAATCAACATGCCACAGATGATGTTTTCATTTTTATAATTAAAGGGGTAGGAGAAGGGGTTTGATGATAAATTATTCCACTAACATAATAAAATTAAATTATATAAAAGATAATTGATTTATAATTTCACATTAATAAGATATTTTGAGTATAGAATAATAAAAGAAAATAACCTGATAAGAAAATAAAAATAAAAATAAAGAGGTTTTTACCACTTGAATTGTTCTCCTTGAGAACTTCCTTAAAGGAGTAGGGATTGGTTTATTTTTGACACCAAAAGATCCCGAAAATGTGGGAGACGCTTGATAAAGATTATTGGGTAGAAATTTTACAATATTCTATTCTTTGGATGTTTGAGGATAATGGGTGGGGAGGGGTGGTATTTATAGGGGAGGCGAGGGGTATTTTTTGATTATTTTATTCATTAGTTTATTATTTTGGCTCAAGAATAACAACAGTTTGAACCTTATAAAAAAATATATTAAAATAATGAATGATAGATCGTCATTATGGGCTTACATCATCCATACATCATCTATGACTGAATAATTTATCTATTTGATAGATACCGTAAGTTACCGTATTTCACTATTCACCAAAAAATTCAACAATTTTAGAAAAATCCAAAAAATTCACTCTAACAATTTTTGGATGATTATAATTAAAAAATGGACTCCATTTTTAAAAAAAATTATAAATACGAAGAATTTAGTTTTTAAATAAAATAATCATTTATTAAAAAATTACATATTTTAAATTTTCAACCGATTTTATGACCCTTCAAAAAATTACTTAACATCTCATAAAATTATAGTATTATAATAAGAAAAAAATATAATTTATAAATAAATTTTTTGGAAGTAAATTTTCATTTAAATCATTATATTATTTATAAAATTGTAATTAAATATTTATATCTTACAAAAATACCAACACTTGATTTATCATTTCTAAAATGTTTATTTACTTGTACTGTGAAATAAATATATCATATCTTCCTTTATAAGATACCTAAATTTTATTTATAATTTCATAAGTGAGGTTACTGCCCTATTTTATGGATTACTATTCTGAATGTTCACATTACTTTTCAAATGTTCAAGTTATTATTCCATTGGTATATATTAATCAACTTATAGAAATACATCTTATTCCATTAATTATTCATTTATAATGTTTTTATTGTGTTATATATATGATTTTATGTGATTTATTTTGTATGAAATAATTATAATAAGGGAGTTTCCATTGATAAAATTTTAGGTTGTTACACGATATATCATCTAGGGTTTTAATTTTTCTCTCAGGCTGACCATCTATCTAAGGATGATAAATTGTTATGAAACTCAATTCTATATTAAGATCTTATGGAATTATTCACCATAAATTCGAGGTAAACCATGGATCCCAATTAGATACAATAAAATTTGGTACTCCATGAAATCTAAACACTTTCTTAAAGTATATCCCAGAATGATAATCTTGAGAGAAATATTCTCTACTCATAATAAAGTGTACTAACCTTTTAAGGCGGCAGACTACAACAGATATATAATTGTTCCCCTTAGATGTTTTGGGGATTCCGATATCCAAATCCATTGTGATATTTCCTCATTTCTATTCTGGTATGGGTAATGGTTGTAACAACCCCATAAGATTTTGCCTCTCAGCCTTAACTTATTAACATACTAGGTACTGGGATACATATTCTGCAATATCTCACATCATGTAATCCAACCATAAGTAATATATCAAATACTTATACATATTATTACTTATTGGATGAAGAGATAATGAAGAACTATTAAAATCATCTAACAGATCCTTCAAATCTGGTATGTATTTGCCAAAAACAAGGTTTCTTTTGGGAACAAATCCCACAAGGTATTATTGAAGCATTTTTGAGATGATTGTGTTTGTTAACAAAGCAGCCCTCCATGTGGTGTTTATTGATAAAGGAAACCACGAAGTTCATTTTTTGTGACAAGGGGGGTTTACATGGTGATTTGTAGAGTTCTAGATATATGGTTGAAAAGATATATTGGAAAAGAATGATGAAAAAGGAATAGATGACCTGGAGGCAGTACAAAAAAGAACAGATCAAAGTAGGCACTATTTTCCAGTGTTTGCCAAAAAAAAATTCCTCAAAATCAGAAAATGGGAAAACATGTGTTTTGTTGTCATGTACCAAGAAGGGTCTCCATCCGACCCAGTGCTCGACCTGGTCCATGACATGGCCTGAGGGAAATTCCCGATCCCCATGGGCTAGCACAAGTGCTCGAGTATCAAAACATTACATGGGAACGATTTACCTGAAATAAAAGATGAAAAAAAACTAACAAGATAAACATAAAGAAACTTGAGACAGACAACCAAACACGCCATTAAACTATAAATATGTTTAATGTCTAAAATTCAACTAAAAACATGACGTGTATAACCAAAAAGATAGAGAACTAAAACTCCAATAACAAACTCCTAGTGAAGGCCATCAACAACCATACCCACCATCACTAAGCATGATGCCTCAACCATGAATACACCAAGAACAAGATCTACATACACCCAAAGGTGTGTGTATGGTGTGATCCAAAATCCCGGTAGGATACCACCAAATTTTTTTTCCATGTCATAGAATCAAAAAGATAATTTAATAATATTATTTAAAACCTTACTTTTTTAAAATTCTTTTAAAGAAAATATTTAAAAATACAAAGTAAAAGAAAAGAGAACTAGAAGAAAAATCATTTCAAAAATACTACTTTAAAATGGAAGCGAAAAATACATAAATAACATGCACATACTCAAGTTTTCTTCCGTATACCGCTGGAAGGCACCATGTAATGAATAGTGGAGCATTGTGGGTATGTCCCCTAAGGTATCTAGTATGTGTGGTGTGCTAGAGACATTGTTCCTCGGTGTAAACGTGTCATAGGAACCACAATAATCAATTCTCTTGTGAACGATCCATTGGTAGGGAAACACATCCATAACCTAGTTGTCTCTAACCATCACAAAAGTTTAGTTAGTGTTGTAACATCAATCCTACGAGATAAAACTGGGACGAACCACTCATATCTCATCTAGAGAACTAGTCCTAATCCACCCACCTAGGTACTCAAGGTTCCCCTTTTTGTGCTCAAACAAATTTCACATTCACATCATGTATCACTTTCACATATCACACACTAGACATGACATTACACAAGAAATACCCCACTTTCATACCCAAACACCATTTCAAAAACAAACGCACCCCAAAATACATTTCCAAAACATATTTTTCATTACTAAATTAGTTCACAAATCCCCATTTGGAAACACTCAAAGAAAAAAATAAACAATTTGCACAATTTAGGAAATAATATTAAATTACACAACAAGGGTTGACATAACATAACACCACCAAGTGACACAAAAAGGGTTTACACCAAGAAACATGTCTCATTTTATATAAACATACTACTTTAAAAACAAACGCATGCACAAATCTTCCAAAACACTACTTTTTCACCATCTAAATAAATCAATAAATTATTAAAAATATTTGTTAAATCATTTCAAGATTAAACAAGAAAACATTACACCAAAATCCACTTTATCCTGTATAGTTACATCACTTTAAAACCAAATTCTCAAAGTAATGATATCAAAACATGTCTTCCATTATTCAAACAATTTTCAATTTAAACTCAAATGTGCACAACAAGGAAACACACCCAAAGTGATTAATGTTTCTTTGAAAATCACCATTTAAATATACACACACCTCAATGACTTTGAAAATTCATTTCTCACCTACCAAACAACCCGAAAAACCTTCCAACCATGTTTCGCATCCCAAACCCCACTTAAATATATAATGTCTTAATTTATAAAACATTTTAACCACATTATAAAGACCTAACTTCAAAACATACATATTTTTACATGAAAAAACCAATTTTAAAATCACTCACACATCCCAACCCTTTTAAATCCTAATTCTCACCCAAAAAAAATTGTTTAAACATTTTTGGAAATTACCATAAGAAGATCAAAATGAAAGGTACAACCATTTCTAAATGAAAATAAAATCTCGTCACACATGCATGTCAGAATATTTAAAAAGTATGCTATCCACAACCAATAACTCACTAACATGATTCAATAAGATTTTTTATAGAAAACACATCCCAATTCATGTAAACATGGCTCTTAAAAATCAAATTTACATCCTATCTTTCCAAAATATATTCTGCATAACATCCCAATCTAATACATTATTTACACAATTGAAAAATAAATACGACATGCTCAAAATAATTCCCTAATAATTGTGAATCCAAACATAAGCATGCACGACTCAAATACCCTTGAAAACATATTTTTCTTCATCCAAACAACCCCTAAAACCCATTTTGAAAACATTTCACCAAAACAACACCAGAAAATTCCATTTTATTAAATCAAAAACTTATTTCTGACTAAAAAACAAACTAACCATTCCAAAAATATCATACGCTACACAAAATGGAACCAAGAAACACATTTATAAATTCAAATATGCATAATAAAATTATTCAATGGTGCTAAGGCATAGAACCACCTACCTTGTTGTAATAGACATCAAAAACATGGTGTGAAAAGACTATCGCATGCCAACCACACCTCAAACGAACCGAAAAGAGAACTATAAACTAGAAATCAAACCAAAAAACTCAAAATAAAACCATAAATAGGACCCTATACCCACTAAAAAACCGATACCTGATGAAAAGGGAGGAAACTCAATAGAAGGGGGTGGCAGTCACCAAACCGGGGCTTCGCCGGAAGGGTAAAATATTCCACCCACCATGGGGGGTTTCTCTCGTGTGACGGATGGACAGGAGAGGGCGACTGCTCTGAAGAAGGGATGAGGGGGTTCACTGGTTGCGATCCATATGGGTCCAAGTGGGGGACGAGGTGCGACAGGGAGGGGGAAAACCATGGGTACGATGCAAGCTGGTCGCGCAAAGAAGGTGGATGGTCTAGAGAATGGCATGGGTGAGGAGGACAGTTGGGGACTACAAGGTGCAGCTGGTCTGGTGGATGGCACGGGCGAGGAAGCCTAGGGGGTTGCGTCACGATTCGGTTGACTGGGAGGAAGGAGGGGGAAATGCCGGATGGGGTGGGTATGAGGGATCTGACAGGAAAAAAGGGGTAGAAACATGGGTGTGCAGCGACGGGGAGAAAGGGAGGGGTTGGGGAAGAAACCCTAACCCAAGAGAGAAAATAAAATAAATATAAATATAAAATAAAACTAAAAAACTAAAAACAAAACTAATAATAGTAATAATAATAATAATAATAACTTAATTAAATTATCATTCTTTGAACTAATATTATTAATAATGATAATAATATCATAAAATATTAAAACAATCCATTAAATTTTTATCACACTTCCTATTGTATGTTATTTTTATTTTATTCCACTTTTAAATTTTATTTCATTATTAATAATTCCATTTATTTAATTAGCTGAACATCGGGTAGGTCACACAACGACCCGGGTGAAGCCACATAACTTCGCAATTATGCTTCGCCCATGCGTCACATGCTGCCACGCTCTGAAAATTTCATTTCTAGAAAAAAAACATCAAAATTAAACTAGGACTCATCCTTCACCTCGACCAAATATTTTAAATACAAATAAATAATAAAGTGATAGTAACATAATAAAACATTAACTATAATAATTATTATAATATTAATAACAACTTAATAAAATTTATATTCTTAATGCTATCAACATTAATAATAATAATATTATAAAAAATAATATTATCATTAAAATATTCCCTTATATTTTATTACACTTCTCATTTTTATTTTATTTTCATTTTACTATTCATTACATTTTATTAATCTGCCTTAAAAATCAAGCGGGTCGTGCGGTGAGTCGGGCGAGGTCGCACGGTGACTCGGGCGAGGTCACACGGTGATTTGGGCAAGGTTACATGACTTCAACTGCAGTGCGCTGAACGCTATCAAGTCTAAAACACGTTTTTTTAAATAAGAACTCAAAAAGTTTAATTTGGGTCTCGACCCGAACTACCTGATGCCTAGAAAATTAATAAAATAAATAAATTAAAAACAACAGGTGTGAAAATTCTCCCCACCATAGCACTTTCCATCCACAGAAATCCACAATTAAGGTTGATACCCATTGTAGAAAATGATACACCCCATAAGATTCAAAGAGGATCCCCCATGAAAAACATGTGAAAATAAGAAAAATCATTGTGCTCTTAGAAAGTGTCTTAAATAGAAACCTAAAGAAACTCGTAAAAGACTTTTCACTATGTCTCACCTGCCCTAAAGAGTTGGAAAAACTCTAGTTGATTTATCAAAGGAGGGAACTCTCTCACCCATAGAAACCAACTTTACAAATTGAAACAAGACTGAGGAAACTGAGATGAGACTGAAAAACTACCACGGGGTGACCGACATGGGGAGGCCCGACCAGACTCCCCACCATAGAAATAGTCTTGTGTCGACTTACTCGAGAGACATTTTTTTGAGACCCATTGTGGTTCTCCTCACCATTAGAACTGATAGAAGGTGAAAAACATTGAAAAAGTTTCGACGGTGACCAATCACCCCACCAAAAGGGCGAGGAGGAAAGGGCCCAACTACCTGGGCGTCAAATCCACAATCGAAGACAAACCAACATCTCCACATCCCTAGAAAATAATCATTAAAATTTGAGACCAATTCACCCAAACATACCCCATAATGACTGATAAAATCGGTTTCATCCAGTGGGACACAACCCCCAAAAATTTAAAGTAATGAGAAGACCATGACTCCTCATAGCCACGGAAAACCTCACACACCCATACGGGTCATTCGAAATAAAACAGCTACAGGAAATGATTTAAATTTAACTAACTTTCAACACTAATGACTAGAATAATCTTGGGGTCCCACACACTCTTTGGGTTCCTGACCATTTTCTAGCTTCACTCTGAGTCCTATAGTTGGAGCCCTGATATTTGAAGCGTCTCTTCTCTCGCACCCTAATTAACGCTCTAAAATTATAGAAGTGTTGAAACCCCCAAAAAACAAGGATAAAAACCTAGAAAAGATGAGGGGTTTTCTGAGATGGGATGTCGTTAGAGGAGGGTCGTTGGCCAAGGGTGTCACTAGTCAAGGAGAGTGGGCGCGTTGGGGATAAGGGGAGGTTAGTGGGTCACCCCGATAGGAGGCCGGGAGGAAAGCTTAGGGCAGCTACTAGATGAGAGTATAGGGAGGTAGGCAGATAGCCTGGAGAGGGAGTAGGGGGGATGTGACATCGGACATGGGAGAAGGAGAGCTTATGGAAAGGTTCAGCGCAGAAGGGGGTGCGGTGTGACTCGGTTCCAAGGGAGGGGTTGGGGAAGAAACCCTATCCCAAGGGAAAAAAAATAAATAAACTAAAAACAAAAATAATAATAGTAAAAATAATAATAGTAATAATAATAATAACTTAAATAAATTATCATCTTTTGAACTAATAATAATATCCTAAAATGTTAAAACAGTCCATTAAATTTTTATCACAGTTCTTATTTAAATTTAATTTAATTTTATACCTTTTTAAAATTTTATTTATGTATTAATAATTCATTTTATTTAGTTATTCAAACATCGTTTGGGTCACATGGTGTCCCTAGAGAAGCTCCATGGCTTCACAATTATGCCTTTCTCATGTGTCACATGTTGTCACACCCTGAAAATCTCATTTATCAACAAAAAAACATCAAAACTCAATTGGGACTCATCCTACACCTCGACCAAATATTTTAAAGCCAAATAAAAAATAAGGTGATAGTAACTTAATATATTATTAACTATAATAATAATTATAATATTAATAACAACTTAATAAAATTTATTTTCTTAAGGCTATCAATATTAATAATAATAATATTCTCAAATAATATTATTACCATTAAAATAGTACCTTAAATTTTATTACCCTTCTTATTTTTATTTTATTTTCATTTTACTATTAATTACTTTCCATTATTCTTCCTTAAAATTCAAGTGGGTCGTGCGGTGTGTCGGGCGAGGTCGCGCGGTGACTCGGGCATGGTCACGCGACTTTGACCACAGTGCACTAAACATTGTCAAGGCCAAAACACATGTTTTTAAATAAGAAATCAAAAATTCAAATTCAGGTCTCGACCCGAACTACCTGATGCCAAGAAAATTAATAAAAAAAATTTAAAAACAATAGGTGTTACATTTGGAAATAAATTTTCATGCAAGATCTAAGGTGGATTAGAAGGCAAGATTCGAGACCAAAATGTCAAAAAATGTCAAAGGCACGAAGTGAATGAAAAATTCAAAGTTGCGTGAAAGAGGAGGTTGCACGAAAGAGGCTTGCACGCCCGATGTGATGTCAAATTGGGTTTTACATGCTCGAGGAGGATCTTGTGTGATATAAAATTATTCTTCTGTGAAGGGGTCAGTAATTCCTATAAATAAGATGTGTCCCCCCCTCATTTGACACAACTCAACACTTAGAGAGAATCCGAGTTCAGGATCGCGTAAGAATTTTATTCTAATGGATTTATGTAAAAGATCTTGAGTTTCTCACAAGCTAAGAACGTTTCACGTAAAATTTGAGTTACGTGTAATATTTAAATTGCGCGCAATGGGTTGTTTTGTGAAAATAGTGGAATATTGTGTACAAGGAATTAAATTTGTGTGCAAGAAACATTAAGTGTTGCATGAAATATTTGAGGTTTCCCAGTAATATTATGGTAAAGTTTCATTCATCAGTGGATGAATGTGGAATGTCAATAGATCATCTACATATAGAGAATGATGAATTAATTTGTGATAATAAAGGGACTTAAAAGTCCTTAAATAGTGACTGGATTTTCTGAAGAAACAACGAGCACACTTCAGTTGAGAGAGTAGTGAGAATTCATATTGTGAGTTTTTGTAACCTAGGAGGGACAGTTAGTTGGATCTGAATATTGTACATAGTAGTGTGATTTTATTAGATTTTCCACATCAACACATTTCTGGTGTATTCTCTTTAGACGTAGCCCAAATAGGGTGAACTAATAAAAAAATTTCATGTCATGTGCATGATTTAATTTTCGTTTATACTTTTCTAAAGGAAATAGAGAGAATTGAGTTTTTCTTAATAACGAAATAAGATCAATTGGGGAAGTTGTTTTAATATGTCATGCCTTGATTCACCCCCCCCCCATCCTAGTGTATCTAACCTAGTGGTCCTAATAATTGGTATTAAAGGTAAATGTTAATATCTGTGGTTCTCTTTCAAATGGATGTCACCAATAATAAAGGGATTATGATCTTTGACAAGAACAATTATCGACTGTGGAAGAATTAGATGCAACACTACTTTTGTTCTTTGGGAATGGATGTGTTCATAGTATCATTTCATGGTATAACAGTCGATATTAATATTGGTGCATTATCGGAAGCCAAGTGAAGATAATTGGATGTTTATGCCATGGGAATCAATACTTTAGGGGGACCCCTATACAATGTTATCTATAAGAATGTGATGTCATGATAATCATCACTTTCTATGCGGGAAAAGGTATTGAATATACATTAAAGAGATACAAAGGTCAAAGAAGCGAATATGTAAGTGTTTTAGAAATATTATGAAGATCTTAGAATGAGCCCAAATGAGTCCGTTGATGCATTCATTGATAGAGTAAATGAGGTAGTGGAAGACATGGAAGGTCTTGGTGAAGTCATTGAAGTCATTGAAGACATAATTATTATGAATCACATCTTAATGAAACATCCACCTCACTTCAATCCAAAAGTTTCAGTATTAAAATACAAGGATCCAAAAGAGCTGACACATGATAACTTTCACAGTACCCTTGTAGCATATGAAATGTGAAATGATGACAATGATGCTGTGGAAAAAGAAAAATCCAAAGATATGGCATTCAAAACCATGAAGGTGATCACTATTGAATACATCTGAGAATAAGAAGAGATAGATGAGGTGATGTAATTCGTCTCCTAAAACCATCAAAGAGGAAAAAAATTTAAAGGGAACCATCCACTTTCCTGTTTTCAATGTGGAAAGGTTATACATCTTGCATAAAGGTTCCCTAAAAAGTTCCAAGAATATGATGATGTCGATGAAGCCAAAATTTTCAAGAAGAAGTATTCAGCCTATGTGAAAGTCAAGAAATAGTTCAAGTGAAATTTTTTTAAGAAGAAAAACATTATTTCAAAATAATGCAATAGTTCAGATGAGTCTGAGGTTGAGGAGGTTGAACAGATAGAGAATTGTAGAGATCGTGGAGAAAATTCTATGGTGGAAGTTGTCAGTAGTTCTCAGAAATATGATGAAACAGAAGTTGATGAAGAAGAATAAGAAGCTGAGGGAAGAGTCGACATGGAAGCTAAATTAAAAGAACCTTTTGAAGAGAAAGATTTTTGGAGAGAAAAAAAAAGAAATCCAACAAGGTGGTACATGATTCTAAACTCTACATGCAATAGTAGGAAGAAGAAAAGTCGGTGCTGGTAAAAAAAATTGAAGACCATATCTCTTCCAAGATAGAGTGCTCAAAAAAGGTTGATTGAAATAATATCAAGATTTATGAAAAAGGGAGATTGATGGCATGAATAGAAATGTTAAAGGTTGAGTCAAACATATTGAAGAACTTGAAGAATAAGTTGTCAATCTATGAAGAAAAGTGAAGGATCAAGAAAAAATCATGACCCCCAATGTGACATCAGGATAGAAGATCATTCAAAAGACTGAAAGGAAGAAAGAGGAACCTAGATATTCGACAGGAAAGAAGTAGAAATCAAGCTCAGATGTTTAGGATGATATATGGATTTATCAGAAACAGAAAGAAGTCAGGGTTGAAGTCAAACCACAAGTGCATGTTCCAAAAATGAAAATTGATGTGCATACAAAGCAGAATCATAAAATTAAAAGAACCCAATGAACAACTATAAGCATAGAAGTTACCTATAGGAATGCACATTTTATTAGGTGTTTTTTGTTTTGGAAAATGGGACAATCACAAAATGTGTGTTCTATAGCCAGAAGGTACTAAAGGGCATAAGACAAATGGTGGAAGGAAAACAGAGAATGGTTCTCTAGAACATATTTTGAAGGACGCTATTTTTTTATGGAGGATTTGGGCACATGGCTAGATACTCTACATAAAACATACATTGGAATTTTCTGAAGTAGAATAAAAATGTTCTCAAGCAGTAGATCAATGAACTGATAGGTGAGTTGAAAATGAAAAATTTATTTGCATCTTTTCAAGATGAATTCAGTCTATCATACTCTAAGAATGATCAGAAGTCTCAATATATGTCATGTGTGAAGACAATAATATCAACCAAGATAAAGAGAGTAGAGAAGGAAGTGGTTGCTGAAATTTCCCTCAAAGCATCAGAGTGTTCTGTTGTATGGATCATTGATAGCAGTTTCACATCTCACATGGAAGGAAATAAGGATATGGTAACAGGAATAAAATTTGACAAATAAGGAGTTGTTAATTTTGGAAATGATGAAGGATTGAAGATAATTTGATCTGTAAAGTCTAGGTTTGGGGGAAAAGAAATAAGACGTGCTGATGTCTTGGTTGTAGAAGGTCTCTGTCACAATTTTCTTATATTCGGTCAACTATGTGACTTAGGTCATTCAATACAATTTACCAAGAAGCCACGTGTTGTCAAGGGAAGAGATGTTACAATGATCCTAAATGGAAGAAGAACAAATGGGAATCTCTACCTAGTAAGTGGAGAAGAATATATGTATTTTTTATCTAGAGAGGAAGAAAAAAATTTGTGTCATAAACTACATGGTCATCTCTGTTAGCCATCCTTGGAAGATTTGGTAAAGTGTGATGTAACTAGAGACCTCCCTAAGTTATCATCGGGTCATAATCATACATGTGATGCTTGTGAACATGGTAATCTCATTAGAAAGACGTATAAGGAAAAGGAAAGTCAAAAAGAGTGCTTGAATTGGTGCATGATAATGTTTGTGGTCCTATCACACTAAGAGAAATTGACAGAAAGTGTAACTACATTCTTTTAATTGATGAATATAGTAGAATTTCATGGGTATTTGTTATTTACCATAATTAGGATGTGTTTGTCTACTTAAAGTAGTATCGAAGGGAGTGTGAAAGGATTATTGGACAAAAAATTATAATGTTTCGTACTGATAATGGAATAGAATTCTCAAACAATCTGGTGGAATACTATCTCGAGAGACACATGATAAGGCATCAAGTTTTTTTAGTGATAACATCCCAATAGATTGGAGTGCTTGAAAGAAAAAATTGGATCATCAACAACATGTCCAGAATGATTCTTATAGAAAAAGTCCTACCAGAGAAGATCTAGATGGAAGTAGTTTTGACATCAGTCTACATTTCTAATAGATCTTTTTTGTGTCCGAAAAAGGAAATAATTTATATGAGATGTGGAATGGAAAGAATCCAACATTTAAATACTTTCTAATATTAGTAAGTAAGTTCTTTATTCCCCACAAAGAGAAAAAGAGTAAATTTGAGTCATGTGGAGATGAGGGGATATTCCTTGGATACTCAAGAAAAAGAAAATCATAAAAATTCTTTAACAAGAGGCTAGGAAAAGTTGTTGAGAGCAATGATGTTACTATTGTGGAAAATAAAGAGAATACTCAATGACACATGTGAACAATTTATTGATGAAATTTATGAAGAGGAAAGTAACATAGGAGGAGCAGAAGTCGCTAATGCAGATTCAAAATAAGATACTGATGATAAGAATGAGGAAGAAAAATCTGTATCTAAACAGAAGCCAAGGAGTCGAGCTGAAATTGACATATAGGATATCATTGGTTATAATTCATCTACAGTTCAAACAAGAAGAATGAAATCACTACAACCAAAATCATTCCTATATCAGGTAGGGTATAAATTCTTTATTGTTGTAGCTGAAGATGAAAACAAGTTTCAAACTATGAATGAAGGTCTAGATCAGATTGAGAAGAACCACACATGCAGAATTGTTTTGAGGCCAACTGACAAGAATGTCATCAGGACTAAATGGTTATATCAAAAAAAGATGAATGAATATGGAAACTTGATTCGAAACAAACCACAACTAGTGTGCAAAAATACTCCCATATAGATGGAATATATGTTGATGATGCATTTTCACCAGTTGCAAGGCTTGATACAATCAGATTATTTCTAGCCATTGTAGTTCAATGAATGTTCTACGTGTTTCAGATAGATGTAAAATCTACTTTTTTTAATGGGGCTCTAGAGGAAGAAGTGTATATCGATCATATAGATTTTTATCTCATTCACAAGGATGAGAAAAATGTTTTTCGGTTGAGGAAGATGTTATATGGTCTGAAACAAGCACAAAGAGAATGGTACTCAAGGCTTGATCAATATTTGATGAATCTTGGTTTCTAGCATGGTGGAGTTCATTACAATATCTATTTCAACAATGAAAGTATTAAAAGGATAATCGTGCTTGTTTATATCGATGAAATAATATTTGGTAGATCAGATGAAGCTCAGTGTAGAAAATTTTCCAAATTCTAGAAAAGTGATTTCAAAATGCCAATGATTGGAGAGATGATGTTTTTCCTTGGTTTATAGGTTACACAAGGAAGCAATGGAACATTAATTTCTCAATAGAAATATTCCTAACAGCTTCTGAGAATATTTGGAATGGATAATTCCAAGGAGATAAAGACATTCATTTCTACCTAGATGAAATTATCAAAAGAAGATGATGTAAAGGAAGTTAATTTCCTAGAATATAGGAAGATTATTGGATGTTTACTATACCTAACAACGACGATACCTGATATTTTTTATTCGTCATGAAAAGAAAAGTTATATCAAATTAATTACATAGAAATCCAAAATATTATAGTGAAAATAATACTTCATTATATCAAGGGAATGAGGGAGTTCATCTTGATATATGATGAAAAATCTCAGTTTGAGTTATTTGGATATACTGATGTAGATTTTTCTGGTTCAGCAGACGACAGTAAATCAACGTTAGGAGGTGCATTTTATCTTGGTGGATTGTGTATTTATTGGATAAAAATAAATCATGATTTCATTTAATTAATAATTGTGGATGGTTATTATATTGCATCCACTCAAGCATGCACACAGTTATTATGGATGAAGTAATAACTTGATGATATGGGAGATGAAGTGAAGTCTCCGATCGGAATCTAGTGTGATAACTCATGTGTGATAAATCTCAGTAAGAATATCGTCCATAACTCAGGGACAAAGCACATTGATACAAAGTATCATTTTATCAAGGAGAAGGTTGAGCAGCAAATCGTGAAGTTGGATTATGTGCCTACAGAATTATAGGTTGTAGACATTCAGACAAAGACCTTTCCCAAGGAATCTTTTGAGAGAAATCAAATGGATCTGGGAGTTTAGTTAACACTCTACACTTGATTAAGTGTGGATGTGGGACTACCCTTATCCTTGTAGAATGGTGTGTTTTCCTTACTATACTAATATTCTATCTCTACTCTGTTGAAGTCCAAAAAGGAGTGACCTTTGGGTTTGTTGAAAAAGGGGGAGAAATAGTGACTCATAAAGGGGGAGAAACTATGGCTAAAGAAGAGAGAACATGTATTTTGAAAGATATAGGGAAAAGTTGATAGGTAGAGTTGTGAGATAGAGGATTTTATCAAGATAGGTGAAGAAGATGAATGGGGGTGCATCACGATGAGAGTATGTGGTGTTTGAAGTGACTAGCCAGAGCTTAGCTTGGACAACACAAGAACCTAATTACTGAAGGAGAGTGTTAAATCTGACAATAATAGAAGTGATTGATCCACAGATAGATATCACAATAGATGAGGATCATGATAAAAATAGAAGACTGGTGTTGGAATGGTGTTAGAAGGTTTCCAGTGATCATAAATTGGTATTAGTTTGGTATCAACAATTGGTGTTAGAAATTAAGTGATTTGTTGATGATATTTTCATTTCCTCTTGTTTCACATGCTGATCATTTCTCATGAGGGCTTAGAGTATATGCTGAGTGAATCCTTGATCACTATCAGAATCACAAAAGAAGAATGGTGGATTAACCGTTAAAGTAGTATCATTTTATGAAGGATTTTTCATCAAACCCCAATGGGGATATTGTTGGGGAAAAATCCATCATGTTTTCATTGAATAATTTTTTAGGTGATTTTGTTTGTTGACAAAGTTCCCCCCATGTGGTGTTTGTTGACAAAGAAAACCACGATGATAATTTTTGTTAACAAAGGGGGTTTACATGGTGATTTGTTGACTTTCAAAGATATTGTCGACATCCTATGTTGACAAATAACAATGAAAAAGAAATGGATGATCTGGAGGTAGTACAAAAAGAACAAATCTAAGTAGGTTCAATTTTCCAGTGTTTGCCAAAAAAATTTGCCTCCAAATCGAAAAATGGGGAAACATGTTTTTTGAAAAAAAAGTTGTGCGCAAGATATAAGGTGGTTTGAAAATGTGTGAGCAAGGCATGATTCAGGACAAGAATGTCGAAAAATGGAAAAGGCATAAAGTGCAAGAAATATTCGATGTTGCATGAATGATGAGGTTCCGTGAAAGATACTTGAGCAACCAATACGACGTAAAATGGGGTTTTTCATGATCTATAAGGATCTTGCGTGACATAAAATTATTCTTCTGCGCAGAGGTCAGAAATTCCTATAAATAAAAGGTGACCCCCATCATTTGACACAACTCAACACTTAGAGAGAATCTGAGCTCTGGATCACATAATAATTTTATGCTAAGGGAGTTGCATGAAAGATCTTGAGTTTCACGCAAGCTAAGAAACTTGCATTTAAGATTTGAGTTTCATGTGTGATTGAAGTTTCATGTAAGGAGGTGTATTGCAACAAAATTGGAATCTTTCATGAAATCCATTAATGACGTTCACAAGAATCAATAAGTGTTGCATGAAATATTTGGTGTTACCAAATAATACTATGGTAAAGTTGCATTCATCAGTGGATGAAATTGGAACTTTAATAGATCATCTACATATAGAGAAAGATTCATTAATTTGTGATAATGGAGGGACCTACAAGTCATTAAACCATGAGTGGATCATCTGAATAAATAGTGAGCACACTTTATTTGAGAGAGAAATGAGATTTCATATTGTGAGTGGTTGTAAACCAGTAGGGATAGTGAGTCCACTCTGAACTTTGTAAATAGCAGTGCTCTTTTAGTATATTTTTTACATCGGCACATTTTTGGTGTATGCTCCGTGGACATAGCCCAATGAAGGTGTACAAAGTAAAATTTGTTGTGTCCTATGCATGATTTAATTTCTGTTTATACTTTTCTACAGGAAAAAGAGAGAATAGAATTTTTCTTAATAGTGAAACAAGATCAATAAGGGAAGTTGTTTTAATCTGTCACACCCTAACTCACCCCCCTCCCAGGGTTTCTAACCTTGTGGTCCAAACAGTTCCTGAACCTTATCATTCCAAAATAGTAAAGGTTATAATCAAGAACATTTATCACCATATTTTTAAGCTCTACATATTCCTTCTATGCTTCCTTGATCTTAACATAGATTAATGTTTGAACACCAAATCGAGTAATATAAGATCCCCCATTCCTTCACGATTTCCAAATCCATCATTTTAAAATCCATAAATATTGGATATTTTTTATCCTCATCATATATAATCTAATATGATCCTTTCAACTCAAATCATCATCCACCCTGTTCACTTTCTTAGGGTGGTAATGTATAGAGTTGTCATAATCTTTAATTATCTCCAACTATCATCTATGGAACATGTTCAAATATTTCTATTTCTATATATAATTTAAACTCTTATGATCAATATGTATATCAAACCATTATTTATAAATATAATTCCACTATATATTTAATTCATATATTACCATACCTAACTACAAATTGTGATTTGGGTAATTTTTCGTATGAAACTTCAATTTTCATGAGCCATAAGCTATAAAAATATCATTTTGCACAAGGATTCATCCCAGCCTTATATTTGATGAATCAATATAGATTACAAACCCTTCTACACGATAGGAAAATGTAAGAACAGGTTCCCTAACTAACCATCTCTTTAGTTCTAAAATTATATTCACATTCATCTATCCAAATTATCGTGGCTCCCTTATGAGTTAACTTGGTGAGTGGATTGGACAGTCATGGGAAATTTTCCACACAGTGTCGATAATATCATGAAAAACAAAGAAAACTACGGATCTGAATCACAATGGTTGGTCTAGGACAATATTTAATAGCCTCAATATTTGATGGATCCACTGATATACCCTCTCTTGAGATTATATTTCCTAAAAAATGAAACTTTTTATAGCAAAAATTCACACTTTGTAAATTTTCCATATTGTTTCTCCTTCCATAGAACTTTAGCATAATAATCAGGTGATATTCATGATATTCCTTTCACATTGAATAGATAACAATATCATCTATAAATACTACCAAAAAATAATCAAGGTAATCCCTAAAAACTCCATTAATTAATTCAATGAAGATAGTGGTGGAATTAATAAGATCAAATGGAATCATAGTATATTAAACATGATTATTCCTTGTGTGGATTATTTTATTGGGTATATAATTCTTTATATCCCTTAATTTATTATATCCAAAATAAAGGTCAATATTTTAAAACTACTGAGCTCTGCACAGTTGGTAAACCAAATCAGCATTATGGGGTAGAGGACACTTGTTCTTGATTGTGATCTAGTTCATTTATTGATAATCAATATTGAGTTTCTTTGATCAATATTTCTTCTTAACGGAAAGGATAGGTGCGCCCCATGGTGACACACATGGCTGAATGAACCCTGTTTCAAATTTATCCTATAGTTTCTTATTCAATTCTTGTAACTCAATTGGTCCCATTCTATATAGAGTATTTGGAATAGTTATCATAATGGGTATGAGTTTTATTGAGAAATCACATCACGATTCAACATAAGACTAGGTAACTCTTTTTGAAAGACAATAAGAAATTACCAAACATTAAGAATATCATAGATATTGAGTTTTTTCCCAACTGTCTGAGATAAAAACCCATTTTTAATAAGAATAATGACTCATATAGTATATGTTATATCCATTGTATGTTCATATTTATCATCTCACTAATAGATGATCAATTATTGGTATGGAATATCAAACAAGAATTCCCTTCCTTGGAAGTTTATATGGAATTTATTTAGATAAAGCCAATACATGCCTAAGATAACATCAATTTCAACTAGAGGGAGAATAATAGTAATTGTAGGAAGAAAATTACCACAAAAATCAATCAGAGGAGAATCATTGAATTGAGATGTGATCATCATACCATTAAGGGGCTTCACTGCTAATTCCACATCTAACCACATGGGTGGTATTTTGAAACCATTATCAAAATTTTATGAAATAAAAGAGTGGGAATATATATAATAAAATAAGAAATTAATAGTTCTATATTAGATGATAAATATTAATTTCACCACGTCATTATCATACTCCTCTTTGTAAATAGTGATCGCATGAGATTTTCCATTGTCTCTCATTTTAGAAGGTTTTCAGACATTAACCATCATCATTAACCTTCATATTTGGGTACCGGTTAGAAGAATTCCTATATTCCTTACATTTGAAATGTGATAGTGTGACTGGTTTATTCTATATATATTTCTCTCAATTTCCATTGTTAGCTATCTTCTTCCCACCACTTGAGTATTTAATTTCCCAATGACATTCATTTAAACTATTAAAAAATTTAAAATACTTATTAAGATAATATCCACCATGTTTAATTATTAACATTGATAATAAGGGAATTATAATCTTCATCTATCCAGGGTTGTTATTATTTTCTTTGAATTTTATCTTTCTTTTGTTGTCCAAACCATGATATTGATTGTTAACTCCAATATCCATTTTCACCTTAAGAGCACATCAAATGATTTATTCATAACTAATGAAGTTACTTATAGTAAAATCCCTTTAGATACTTGGTTTTAATCCACATAATAATTGATCGTCCTTACATTAAGTTTGGACGATAATATTAGAAAAATACATTACAAGTCTGTTTAAAATTTCTTCAAAGGTACTAATGAATTCATCATCCCTCTTCTTAAGCACACAAAATTCCTTCTATATTTTTTATAAATAATACAAAGGAATTAATTATTAAGAAATATCATATTATATTCATCCCACTCTATGATCTCAATTTATTATTACTACCTCATATTTCTTATAATATTTCACCACTAATCTACTTCACCTTTCAAATAATAGATAACCGAAATAACTTTTTCATGTTATGAACACATGAGAATGAAAAATATCTTTTTATTGGTACTAATACATTTCTCAAGAAATAGTGGAAAAGTAGAACCACTAAAAAAGGTGTAAATTTTCTCATAATGGAAAAAATAGAATGTTGTTCCCTCCATTGCTCATTTGGAAGCTCTGTGTGATTCATATATTGAGAAAGTTGTGTGAGAATAGCAATGAGATTTTATATTCCATATCCCATAAAATTTGTTTGCACAGGAGTATAATCATTGAATTTTCCATCTAAATCTTCACTAAAAACTCTTTCAGGTACCATCCATTGACTAAAATAAAAAAGAATAGTGTGAGAAACAATAATCATAGTGGGAATCCAAATAGTCATGAAAAATCATTTATATGTTTTCTAAATCATAAAACCTTCCTTTCAATATATGAATCCTTAGATTTCTCCTAGGTCATTAATTTTAATTATCTATTAAAATCATTTGTGATGGTTTATAAAGAGTAGGTGAATTATCAATGAATATCTCATAGGAGTGTCAAATTAAGTGTCCAATAAGGCCTGTTATCATGCACTAGTTGATGATCGAGTCAAATACCAATGCACCATATTATTAGTTATAAACCCTAGGTACACTTATTATAGAACCATTTCCACTTATAGTATATACATAGGGATTTAATATATTGGAAACCAAATTCTCTATCCATCACAAAAATTCAAGGAAATTTTCCTACATTTGGACTTATCATTATAGTTCTCAATAAAGTTTTCTAATCCTAGTTTCCAAATAATAACTAACCATTTATATGATAAAAACTATAATGATATAGAATTATTAATAGTGGTATATAATTTATACCTATCATATCACTCAATGGGTTGATATAGCTCATATCATAGAACTTCATGGGAATCCCTTTCCTCATGAAGCCCTTAGGTAGAGAGCCATGCTACGCCCAACGCTCACATGTGATAGTTCCAAAGGATTAGATTCCTTAATTTTTCTCTGATACCAATTGAAATGACCCATAACTTTCATATAGAGATATTACATATTAATATATTGATATTAATTATATAATAAAGTGATCCATGCAGGAATTGTATAGTTATCGCACCTTTGGAAACATGGAAATATAAAAAACCAGTTCATAAGAGTTCTATATCATCTACCACTTAGCTCTTCGTAACTGGTAACCTTATTAAATATAGCATACATAAAAACATTCTTCATACCATGGGGATATGAAATTTTAAAAATGGTAATCTATGATTCTCAGTAAGAGTAAAAAAAAGAGATATCAATGATCACATAAGCATAACATGATAATTGGGTTATGAGAAAATGAGAAAAATATTTGACACCATACACTTTATATAAAAGATCATAACTATGATTCATGGAATAAATCTTTGAAATTAATAAGACATGAAACATAATGGAATCGAAGAACATGATCCATATAAAAAATAACATAAGCATAATACATGGATTTTTGTCATACATATAGGCATATAAAATCATTGCATTAATTGTCAAGGATCATTTATAAAACAATCATAGTAGAATGGTTTCACTCCCAAAACCAATGTAGTATTAATGATTCACTACCAAGACTATAATATTGTAAAAAGTCTCTTACTAAACTAGGTTTACACACCATTATAACCATGTTTGTCCCATGAGATATCAGTCATTACCAAATGAAATGAAGAGAGATATATTTTCCATCCATTAAATAATAAAAATCATATTTATATGTTTCACAAGATCATAAAACATTAATATTATCAAAACGGATGAAAATAAATGGGATTCATAAATATTTTTTCATGGAATAACACATGGAAAATAATTGGGTTTCAGAAACATTTTATCTTTTAATTATAGAAAAACTATTAGAAAAAGAATGAGTTTCATAAAAATATTGCTATCATAAACATAAAACATTCAAAGAATGAATGAGGATGGTATCCTTAGATAATATCCTTATTAAATATTAATTAACATCAAGGGATGTGATCTTAAATGTAAAATGATTTTGAAAGATCACTTAGAACATTTTTTGAGGAAAATATCCATTTTATTTTGAAATCACTTCTTTAAAAACTAAAAAAATTATAAATGTTAAAGAAAAATATCATTAAAAATAAAATTTTAAAATTTTATAAGTATATTTAAATCATTAATCAGTCTTAATAGTATTAAATACCATTAATTACATACTATTTAAAATAAATATTCTTTTCACAGTATCTGTAAAAATTCAAAAGTAACTCATTTGGAAAAAGGAAAGAAGATTAATTTTAAATTATTTTGAAAAAAGTAAAATATGGGTAAAAATTATATTAATAAATTATTTGGATATTGTTAAAAAATTGAAAATATTTTTAAGAAACATGGATATGGAGGAAAGAATATTTTTCGACTGGGGAGAGAAATAAAGTCATCATTTATTTAAAAATATCTCAATCATTTTAACAACAAAGAAAGGAAAATGATAATATTAAATAAATAGATAATGAATAACCAGAGTAGAATAGAATATATTGGGGTTAATATTGAAATATAAAAAAAATCCTCTGAGGAAGGCTTAAACATAGACAATCTCGAATAATGATGAGATTCTAAAATAAACCCTTACAACTTTTGTAACTTTTGAATCGTAAGCCCTGTGAAAAAAATAAATTAAAATGAAATTTTAAATAAAATGAAGATAAAGAGATTAATGGTATATCTTATCAAATGTGCAGTATATAAAAAATATAAAATAAATACGCGGTGAATATGGTATATGTCTCACGAGGGTAAAAGTGAGATGAAAAAATCATACCTCGGGTCCAATTTCTTTCATACGTGTTCGAAACTACTATATAATAAATATAAATTTATTATAAATATATTAAAAAACTATAATTATATATATTATACCACATATTATTTTTCCTTATCGTTTTATGACCCATTGATTAACAACTCTTTTTTAAAAACACTATTATGGTTGGAACTGCTGCATTTTTCATATATGTTTTGGTTTATTAGTTTTAGTCCATTAACATTGATCATGGTTCCATAATATCAATAATTTTACCTATGATATAAATATTAATTATATTAATTATATATTTATTTATAATATTCCATAAAAGTTATGTAGATAAATGAGATACATCGTTCATAGAGATGATATGTCTTACATACGCCAGAATGTAGTATTCATTTTTTTACATATGGAATAAAAGAAAGGTAAATATTAATTAAACATTAAAGAATAAATTTTATATCATATATATCATATATATTCATTTTATATATCCTCATTACCATCCATTCCAAAATAAAATGGGAAACGATTCACATCTCTTCATGGAGGCTGGTGTCCACAATATGCACGAGCGACATTATCAATTTACAATGGATTGGAAGGTAAGTGGTTATATGTAATAATATAATTAAAAATTATAATTATTTAATAAATTTAATATATATATATATACATTTAATCCTTCATTATATACATCTATAAGTGATGGTGAAGGAAAGTTAATTACATTAGTTTGTGAGGCATTAGTACACCATACGCACGATCAACCATTTAATTTCACATTTTATGTTTGAGAACATGGATGTGAGTTATGACACTAAAATAATAACATATAAGTATATATGATATAATTATTTTTTTATATCATCATATTTCATGAATATTTGAAGGATATGGAAGAATAAAAAAACAAAAACACATAGTTAATAACGATACCTCTTCTTCGGAGAACCTATTTAGGTTTATACCTAAAGACTTATAGAGAGGGTTCCCTAATAAAAATACAGCCTATAAGATGCGGGTATGGATGTATCAAATTTATATGGGTTGGTATTCACAAAACCAAAATTCTTTGGAAGTGTAAATTGGAGAGGAGAGAGGAATCCCTTTTATAAGAGGGGGTGGGGACACCATTTTAATTTTTGAAATGAAAAAGTCATACCGTCATTTTAAAAAGGAAACAATGATAGAAAGTGGATAATTATTGAATCTTAGATTATATAAGGTCTAAATATGGCTATAAAATTGGAATTTCACAAGTTTTTAGGTCATTATAACCCTTATATTTTTAGTTTAAGCCCCCGATAAACCTGTTTTAACCCTAACCTCAGAAATTAATTTTTAATTTTTTTACTATTCATTATGAACAAAAAATTATTTGAATGTATTATATAATTTTAATTATTATGAATAAAAATATTAACTTCATTTCTAAAAATTCAATTCACAAAAGTGTCAGAATTTTATTTAATATTGAAACCGTAGACACAACGAAAAACAGTTTTCAAAAGAAAAAGTTTTCATAAGTATAGAATGTTTTGATATTGAAATTCAATATTTACTTGAATAAAGTAAAAAAAATTGGACTGATTATGATATAATTTTACTAATTTTACTTTAAAACCATTTGAAAAAAATTTAACATGTAAATTCTTTAAATGAAAAGGTATTATTTGATAAAAATAATCACTTTTCACTATTCTTTTAAAAAGCAATCTTTTAAAAAAAACCAAAATATCACTCTAAGATAATTTTTAAATGTTTATTAAAAAAAATAATTTAATTTTTCAAATAAATTTTGGAAAATTTCCAAAAATTAATTTTATTATTTGTTTACAAAAAATGAAATAAAATCATCTTTTGGGGAAAATGTGTTCTTGAAACATACAATGAATTTATCAAAAATTAAGTACTTATTTGTCAATATATTTTATTTATATAAAAAAATTATAATTATTTTTAAAATGATGGTTATTATTATTCATACCTCAAAGTTTAACATCTAAGATATAATTATCTTGTTTAAATAAAAATATTAATAGTGTATTATGGTTCATTAAAACTCAGTGTTACTTGTAATGAATGTCATCCAAGAAATTATATTTATTTGAAAAAATATGTTTCAAAAATATCATGGTGTTATATCCTAGACTAATAAGGAAATGATTTTATATGATTTTTTATGCAAAAAATATATATCTTATACCAATTATATTCTCTTATGGATCATGTTATTTGATTATTTTATGATTCATGTCTTATGAAATACTAAAATTTATTCCATGAATCAAGATTTTAATCTATGATCTTTATGGTATGGTTTTCAAATTTTTTGCACACATTCTTGTACAATTGTTCTCATGATATGTTTAATTTATCACTAATATCTATCTTGTTTACCCTTATCGAGCATCTAATCCCACACTTTCTTATATTTCCTTTCCCCAAGTTATGAAAAAAGTATTAAGTATGATATGTCTAAGAAGGTTGTTAGTTATTAAGAACATAGTGGGATATGATTTAGTCTACTTATGAACTAGTTGTTTGTGTATCTAAGTTACCAAAGATATAGACCTATACAATTCTAGTGTAGATCATTTATGTTATGTAATTGATATTCATATAATTAGGTATAATAACTATATATAAAAAGTATGGTTCATTATTTCATTAATGGTGGAGAAAAATGACCCAACATGTGTAAAACTTTTTTATTTTATTGTTTAAAGGTTCATGTTAGGGTAACCATTTTGGTTTCTCAACAATGGTAATGTGTGTGACACCTAACACATGATTGTGGGTGATTGGGTTTAGTTTTGTATAATCATTTATGTAATGCTTTATATTTAATTTTCTGTCATAAAAAAATCCCAATGACTCTCACATTTTTAATGAGTCATTAGCCTTCTTTCCAAAGGTAGGTGGTCTCTTAGGGTTTCAAACCCAATGACACTCAATAACTCACATTGGTTGGGAGTATAGGAGGTTGGTATAATCACAACCTTTTTTTTGGAATTATTACCTACTATGGGACTCAATTGTAGATTTAAGATACTATGAGACTCAATTATATATTTAAGATATATTTTTCAATCATTACTAAATATCTGTAATGGAATAGTTACTCTAATAAATTTATTGGGTGTTGAATACCTATATATGAAAAGGGGGGTTCCATTAATAACACAATCTATATATATCATTGGTTCTTCATCAGTTTCCCATTATTTTTTTGAAATGGGTGACTACTTGTGTTTTAAAGCCATCTAACTAGGAACACTGGAGATCACTACCTTCCAAGAAGGTGATTAGTGTTTCAATAATGGGATTGAACCTCCATGATGTGTTCTACATATTCTATGAGGGTATGAATGAAATACCATGTAATTTATTTGGCATAGTCTTTGGTCATATTACAGGACTACACCAACCAGTTTAATGTCATTAGGTAAGGGTGCATATTATGGAACATGAGAATTGGGTATAGAGCTCAAGCATCATATCTATCCAGTTTATAACATGAATTAGATTCTTCTTAGTTAATGTTTTCCTCAATAAACTATTGGGTGGGGAATGATAATTAATACAAAGGAGGATTATTTCCCTATAGTTTATCAATATGGGAATGCTTTAGGGACCTAATACAAAGAGTATTTCCATGTAAGGAGGAATTTGTATCATGTTTTTGAGCGGGTATTACACATTATGGTTTCCATGATTATGGGGACTTTATGATTATAGTGATATGATCATTGAAAATGTCTAAGATCACATGGGCCATTCTCTATGTGATAAACAAGAGATAACACGTGATCAAGAATAGTTTGTATGGTTGAAAAACATACGCATTGAAGCAACCTTGGTGAATTTTTCGATATAAAGCTCTTTCCTAATGAAATAATCTTATTTATCCTACTTATGAAAATAATCTTAGTCTTCATAGTTTCGTTTTTCTTTAACATGTTGATGGTTTTAATGTTCCCAAGGGAATGGATAGGTTTTAAACATAAGAGGATGTTTGTAGATAAATCTATTTCTTTTATGTTGATCAACAATGAAGGTTGATAGAATCATGTGTAAATTCATGTCCCATGGGTTATATTTGTTGTCATATGAAGGTACTTTCTCCAAGGCTGATTCCCATTAGATCTTGGGCCTCAGGAAGGCATCCTATGTATCTATATTGGGCTAGAATCAGATACCTCGTAGTTCACGTTGTCTCTTATCCTCTAATGGATTAGTAATGATGGTATATCTGCATGGACAGGGTCTTATGAACTGAATTATATGGAATATTGAGGGACTTATATCCAGGTGACTCCCATTGATGGTATCCAACCCTTATCCTCTAGTGGATAAAGAGTTGGGGGCCATGAGTAGTTGACTGAGCATGCTTGGGTGGCATGAGTATCCCAAAATGGAAATAATTTTTCATGAGTTCATACCCCTAGTCCATTACATACATTTCCCATAAAAAGGGGGAATTATCAACCAAATACTCATGGTTGGGGGTTCACATGGTCTAGGGTACATGACCATGTATTCCTACTTAACAATACTAACATGTCTAGGGGAATCTGCCTCACATGCCTAGAGTGTCTTCTTGACATGTCTATGGTGTCTTCCTAACATTTATATGGTGTCTACCTCATAAAATATTTCATGACCAGGGGTATTTGTATGATCAAGGATGACTTGTATATGAACTTTTATGTGATCACGGATGAAATATATGATGGTTTTAGAGTGATCTAGCTGACATGAATGGGGGCTTTGCAAAATTAATGTGACATGAATAAGGGTTATTGTGTGACACAATTCACATGTTTGAGGACTTCACATGATCAATATGACATGAATAAGGGCTATCACATGACCAAAATAACATGTTTGGGGTGTGTCACATGATCTGATCTGGCTTTTTGGGGGTGTCTTCACATGATCGAGGAACTTATCACTTGAAGAACATAATCCATTTGGATGAAAAATAGTGTATACTCCTTCAATTAAATCTTCTTTAATTTTCACCATTCTCCATGTAAACATCCAAATATTTTTCAGTTGGTTTCTTATTGAGGAATTATTTGATCATGTCAAAATGTAAAGAGATCTACGCATGATCTGGCTGATGTGTTAGGGATCCATCATGATATCAATTAAATTATCACATGATGTGCATAAACATATCATTTAATCCCTTAAGTTACTCACCAAAATTTTTCAGGTGGAAGACTCTTGAAATTGTGTGAACCTTTACTATGGGAAGTTTTCTCTTTCCTTTGTGTGTGTTTTTCTATGTGTCAATGGGGGATGTTAGAATCTCCAACCTATATCTACACAAATTCTTATGGTTCTTAATTATCTTATATTAACTCGAGTTAGTGGGAGAAAGTTCCACATCACATGTTTCACATGATCTACCCAAATATCATCTATGATGTTTTCTTTGTGTAATGTGATAAAGAGAAATTGCATGATCACTCCATCATTACCAGCTTTATTAATCCCATGTATTTCTAAAGGGCTTTCATATGATCAACCCGGGATACCAAAACAACTTTAACATAATTGAATCCATATATCTGATATCCTTCACATGATTGATTTGACATGCCAAAGTGCCTTCATAGTATTAGGGTAACATTCCTCGGGCCCTTTGCAAGATCAATCTGGCATGTCTGATGCCCTACATAAGATCAAGATATCATGTTAAAGGAATTTTGTGTGATTGGTAAACTGATCACTCTAATAACATAACCCTTTTCATGTAAATTAGTGTAAAGAAAATCACATAAGGTTCTCATCATTTTTATCTTTTATTTTATTAAACCTATGGAATTCACCCATCTGTTGTCTATTAGGGTGTCACATTATCAAATAGAAATGCCATATGTCCTTCACATGAATAAGGTGACATGTCTCGTAGCCTTCACATGATGAGGATAATATAAATCTAGGGACTTTTTTAATGATATTTAACAAACCAATTTAATTATATAAAGAAATCACATGAAAATAAACCTAACTCTTTTCTTATGTTACATCAATTTTTTAGATTTTTTTTTATGAATGTTTTGGGTGATTTCTAGTTGTTATGTCATTCGACGTGTCACATGATCGGAATTAATCATCTGGAAATATTTTCATGACAATCAAGACTTATCTAGAATCCTTC
The DNA here is from genome assembly GCA_963277665.1 of Viscum album. Lineage (NCBI taxonomy): Eukaryota > Viridiplantae > Streptophyta > Magnoliopsida > Santalales > Viscaceae > Viscum > Viscum album. The sequence goes on along the minus strand of OY728159.1, from coordinate 1,889,423,203 downwards.
ATGAGATAATGTTGGATTATAAAAGGCCCTTATCATGATTAATGAATTGATCATGTGAAGCACAAAACCCCTTTATATGAAAAACACCATAACTCTTCTTCATATAAGGGTCCCATAATTTTAATTTTTAATCACGTTATCCCCTTTGTCAATTTGTAGATTTTTTTCAATTGACATGTTTCATGACCATAAGGGATCACCTAAGGGGTTGAACAAGACCATCAGGGCCTATCTTGAAGACTTCATGATATCTAGAGGGCTCATCAAGAAGCTTTTACATGATCAATTAGTAGATCACACAAATCATGTGACCCCTTAATGTGATGATCCTAATTTTATGTGATCACAATTACCATTAATGGTTTCATTATTTTCATGCTTCATATGGTTAACCATCATATATCCATGATGATCATTTCTTTCATTCATAGAGAAAATAATACATATGCTTCATGTGTTTCTCTAATCTTAACAGTACCGATGCTCATTTAGCAGGAATCAAAATCCCACCCACCATCTAAATCCTAAAGGAATGAGGAATTGGTTTTAAGGAAGTAAATTTCCACCTGAGCCTCTTATACTTAGACTAGTTAGTATTCTGAGTTCCTTTTGGTCTTTTGGAAGATCGTTCATATTCTGTAAGGTGTCCTATAAACAATGGAGTGATAGGTTAGTCATTTCACTTGTGACCGAAACCTATATACATCTCATGATGCCATATCTCATCTGATTGATTTAGAAGACAACATTTCATAACCCAATCATGAGAACCATTTGTGAGACCTGATCATGTGATCTCATTTCCTGACCTCTTTATATGATCACTTCTTTTCAACATCTTGTGTAACAAACTTGTTAACCAATAAATAGTAATTTTCATGAATTGTGACACACATGCATGGCTGTGGGGTTTCTTTGTATGCTTCATGCGTCTCTAAAAATATATCACGTGATCACCTAATCATCATGAAATTTACATGACCTTCATATGGTCACATGATTTTATGTAACACCCCAAGATTTCATAGTGTGTTATTTCTTCAAAATAATTCAATAACTTGCACTACACGCAACACTGAGTTCAATTGCACCATCACTTACAAAAAAAAATCCATTAAAAGAGGTCATGAATAGTATTAACTAAATTTTAAACTTTATATAATCCTTATAATTTTAGAATCCATATTATGAGTTTCTTAGTCATAATGCAAGAACAGATTCATTTTCAGTATTGCACTTTTATCAACTTTTGATAGTGAAACCTTTTTAAATACAATATTTTAAACTTTTTGACTAAATGGAGACATCAAAAAATTTAAAATGAAACATCCCAAGCTTCCACGGTACGCTTTCCTTTGAATAAAACAGTAGCGTGTGTTGTACGCAACTTCGAGTTTTAACACACACCACAACCAATCAAACTGGCCGTTATGAATAGTAATACCTAAATTTTGAAATAATATATATTTTATATTTTTAAATGGACTTCATTTTTGGATTCGGAATATTGAATTTAGCCTAAGGTGAAATTTTGGTACTTTTCGGATAACTTTCATATTTTGATGAATAGTGAAAATTACTAAATTTTAATTAAAAACAACTTTTTTAATCAAAATAATTAATAGTGATAAATTATGAATTTGAGTGGTTTTAAAGTATATTTAGAATATATTTTTACAATTTAATATAATGTTGGTCATTGGACATAATTATACAATTAAACTGAACATAAACGAGTGTCAATCTTTTGATAGTTATTATCTCTTAAAAACACGCTTTTTGTTTTGACAGCGGGAATTAATTTTAAATTAATTTCTGCCACTTCTGTGTTTTGAATTTAGGAAAATGGATTCCATATTTGGAATCAGGATGTTCAAATTGTGTAAATAGGTAACTTTTATTTTTACACATTTTGAATAATTACTGCGGTAAATATTTTATTTACCATGGTTAAAGGGTAAATCCGGTAAATAAGGGTTAAACAAATAATATTATAATAATACAAAATTACCCTAAAACGTGTCTTAACCCTATTGGTTGATACATGGTCGACCATGGGCATCTTTGTGTCAATTTTGGGACCCCATGGATCCACTTGTAAGTGATAATGACACTTTATTTTAATTAAGTTAAAATGAATACAAAAATGACACAAGCATATATCTTTTAGAAGAACAATTTTTACATAAAGTTATACATGTTGGATTTTCGATTGTAAATATTCATTAGAAAGCTAAAACGATTTCCTACATAATGATATTTTATTTATAATTTTTATACATTAAATAAGTTATTTTATTTATGACACAATGATGATGCAGTAATTAATATAATAGTGAAAAATTAAAATAATTGATATTATAAATACCCAAATAAATATAATATGAAACTTTTAATGAATTAAACTAATTTTATAGGCTAATATGATATATTAGGATTGATTTAATGGACTTTGTTCGAAGTAATCAATCTGTTATGAGTTTCACAAAAATCAGCTATTGAATAGTGTCAAAATTGACATAAAAGAGTTCTTAAAACAAATATTATATTATTAATTGATATTAAATTCCTAAAAATCTAAGGTTCGGCCAAGAGACTTATATAATGATAGGTTAATCATTAATGGACCACTTGGGGGTCTCTTGGATGTATATAGTAAGTTTATTAACCATAATATATAAAAATACAAAGAGACATTGTAAAAGTGAAACTAATTAACTTAGAGTTAATACTTAAAGATAAGGTTAATATTAGTACCCAAACCTGTCTAAATTCTATTGGATGAGTTGTTTTCGACCTATCCCCACCTCATCCTTTGAATAGTCAACTTTGGAGCCTTTGTAAACCGAATATGAATTTATTATAAATTAATATTTCTAACTTTTCCAAAGGTGCCCCTCACCCCTCTTATAAAAGGGCACTCCTCCTTCTCATTTCTTCACACCTTCAAAGCCTTTTGGTTCGGCCAAACTCTGCCCAAATAATCTCCCAACATCCCTCACTACAACCTAGAGGCCTTAGTTTGATCAGAAAGCCAACCTAAGGAGCCCTTTTGATCAAATCAAAAGGAAGAACCCGAAGAAGAGGTAATGATTTCACCACCCTTTTCTAAGTTCATTTCTTCTTCCACTTCTTCTTCCTTTGTTCTTACCATTCTAAAATAATAACTCTAGTATCTCACATATACTGTGATGTTATTATAAGTATGGTACAACCATATTCAGTATTCTATCCACCCTTTTAATAACATGTCACCATACGTGCGTACGTACGGCTTACCGTCTCCACGTCGTGGTGTAATTGTTATTCAATATAATATTATTTGGATGGGTATAATAATGATGTGTAACTCATGTAAATAATAAATATAACATGTTAATGATTCTGTATATATGATATACCATTCATTTATATATTATTTTAATATCAAAAGAATGATATTGTCGCTCGTGCGTACGTACGGACTACCGTCTCCACGAACGCGATGAGATTCATTCTCCATCGTATCCATTCAAGTATAATTATCATTTTATAATTTAAAAATGATGTTTAAGGACTTGATATCATTCTGGATATGAATAAGATACAACAAACATGGCTTATGTAACAAAACATATAAAAGAAAATGAGTAAGTTAACACCCGAAACGATGATAATTCTAAGATATTATTAATAAATCAATGTTAAAAGATCATATATGATATCATATTAATATATATGATTCTTGTATAATTTAATAACAATTATTTCACCATTATACAGGAGGTTAACTTACCCCAACCAAGGAAAAGTACAAGGTAAGGGTTATTTCACAATCTCTTCATTATCCGAGGTTGTTTATACGTAATAATCTACTGGGATCTCTTTATCATCCACATCCATGTTTTCTTAAAAATGTATTTCAAAACATTTTTACTATTTACAAGAATATGGGTTAAAGTCATTTATACCCTTGTTTGACTTTTTTATAAGAGGTTTATAAAGGAATCTTTCCGTCGTTTTCAAAACAATGTCCTTTTTAACCTTTTCGACAGAATTGAGGTAAGAATGTTTTTTTTAACTTATACGGCGGGTGCGGTTATTTTCCGCCGTTATAAAATCGTCGAAGCTTTACATAAAAGCTTATAAGAATATTTTCAAAGAAAATGTTTTATTTTATATGGATCTTAAATGATTTCAAAATAAAAGGAGATACTTCTTTGAAAAGAATTTTGATTTCATCTTTGTCAACATCCTTGGATGGATTTTAAGATTATTTGAAGTTGATTTATTATGATACAAAACTTCTATATTGTATTGAAGGTTTTGTGATATGTTTGACTGTGGATGTGCTATTTTTATACCATTCATAGTTTATGGTGAAATTATTGACATTTCGTATGCTAGTTTTAATACGAATGTTTATGTTATGTTTAAACCTTTTCATATGGGAATGCATTGGACTTAATAAGTGACGGGTGGAGCCCGCTATAGCTCCTCGATGCATCAGTAGGTCTCATGAGACAAACTAGTGTGTTGGCACAAGGCCTTGACAAAATCTTATTTGTAGTCTTGGCACGAGGCCTTGGCTATGTGGTTATGATAGTCTGGCATTATGCATTCCAACATTATGAAAGTGGTTATTTATTTTTGCATGTGATTATTCGATTAGTGGAATATCCATGTGAATAAGTTAATGGCATTATTTCATTTTATTTATGCCATACCGTGTTGAAATTTCATGTTTAAAAGGCTTTTGTTTTAGTTATACATTGCCTTAAATGTTTATTCTTATTGATGAAAGTTTCCGCTATATTGTTATCCTTACTGGGCATTTGAGCTCACCCCTTTTCTATGTTTTATTTTTCCCAGGAAGTGAAGATGTAAGTTATGAATGACCTGTAGGGATATTATGAGGGGATTGTAGTGTGGACTGTGGAAACATTATGTTGTTGTAGTAGTTTTTGATTTTATGATGTAATGTAAAACTTATGAATATATCTAGTGTTTCCAAGGCTACTAAACCAATCGGTCTTTCGAGATTTGATCTTTCTTGTGATCATGCCAATGTTACGAAGTAATGCACCGACTCTAGGCAACTAGGGTCGGGGCGTTACATATTAAGTGTTAAATTGGATCACAAAATCATGAGTTTTACATGGGTCACACGATTCGCAAAACTTATAACAGGACATGAAATCATGATCCCTTATATGGGTCATACAATTCACATGATGATAGCCAAGATATGCACCTATTTTATTTTATTAACTAAAATAATTCCTTATTATGGGTTAAAAATATTATCATGTGTTTTTAGTGATCTGTGCATATGATTTCAAATTTGAAATCATATTTTGATGTAGCTAATTAGAGAGATAGGATTATTAGGGACTACAATGTGGATCCTTGGTACTAGGTCTTTTATGACGATAAGGTTTTAAAGTGTCATCTTCTGACTAAGAATTAAATATATTGTCTATCACACAGACTAAATTTATATGTATTTATTCTTCTGAATGACACTATCATTCCTTCTCCTAACTATAATCTTACATCTCACTATCTATCACCCTCTGTTGGTTATATTACAATAATATTTTCCAAGGATAGTCGTTTAATTATCACACTGTTCTAGGGGATATCTTATAATTTTTTTAATTACCCTCTTTTTTCATAAGGTCATGATCATTCTCATAAATTTATTCCTCATAGTTACTCAACCATATTTGTTTTCTCTCTTGATAACCCAAAAGGTGGTTGGAATTTGATGTGGTATTTTCACCAAAGAGGTAACTTTTCTAATGAATGGTCATGGAAATTATATGTTAGGAAGAGTAGCATATAATTTTCTAATTAATTACATTCTATTAATCATTATGAGGTGATTAATTTATTATTTAATCATGTACTATAAATCATAACTCCTCATAGAATTGATTAGAGATTAATGTAATGCACCAAATATTTTCATCTAACACATGGTGAGGTAAGAATCATTCTATGGGAAACTTTCAAGCATGGGGGAATACTCCCACTCGGGGAAAAATGTGTTGAATTTCTTTATGGCATGGATTTTTGTGATAAAAGTGAATAGACTATATCCGTATTGCGAGTCATGATCACCAATGTGAAAGATAAGTTAAAGATGAGGTTGAACACATACATAATCATTTATTTTAAGGATTGGATCAGAATCTTCATTTTTTAAAGTGGGAGTTATCTAATGGGCATATTCCCTCATCTATACCATTATTAATATGTTTAGAATGTTATAAGCTTCTTTTGTTACATTATATATATTTTAAAGTATGACTCATGGGGATACTAGGTGAGACCAGAGATATTCCCGAGTCTTTGATTAATGATTTTTTTCCATATTTTTAAATGGATGGATTTTTCTAGATAGAGACATAATCTTGGGCATTCAAACCAACAATTTGTTGATGGAAACCTGATTGGTAGATGGAAAATCTCTAAACCTAGACATGTTAACCCTTTCTCATCATTATCATCTCCTTGTCCATGTTCAATATAGTAATATCCCTTATCTAATTGGTAGTCCATTTTAATTTTTTGGCTGGATAGAAGATGATTTTCGGTGTTATAAGTATCATTTTATACTATAATTTCCCATGTTATGTTCCATAACCAGATATTAAAAGTATTTGGTTTCATTGAGATGTCATTAAGTTCCAATGAGGTCATCTATATTTTGATCCATCAAAACTGTTTCAACTACATATCATACCCCGAACCTAATGGGATGATTAAAATTAATTGCACTGGTTCCTCTACCATGAGATCATACGAAATCTTACTTCATTATGGGGTTATTAAAACTCGTATAGATGATATAATCATATGAGATTCATATAACCCGTACTGGGTTTCTCCCATGTTTTACCACACTCAAAGGGTTTTTCACCTTCCCTTAGTTGGTGTGTAGAAATAATGGCATCCTAAACTCATTAAAAAACATTGTCTTATACCGGAAAATGAAGATACAAATTTAAATATCCTTCCTCCACCTATTTATTCTTCATATATTCTTATCTCAATACTATTCTCAAGCATGAGTGGAAGCTAACCTTATTGGTATCCTAAATCGATTGGTTTGTAAAGTAGAAAAACCATGTTCTTTTCTAAGCCCCTTTTCTATTGTAGTGATGTAGTTGATTTGGGACTTGGGAGATCCCACAAGGAAGCTCTCTCTTCATATTGATGAGTATCCTATCAAAATAGAAGGTCTTTTTGAGGATGTTTTCCCTTCAATGATAAAGATATATGATGAAACTATAGGGTAAACACATGGTATTTATTCCCTCTCTTCATTATTAGATCAACTTATCCTTATTTTAACAAACATAATACCATAATTCATCCTATCAACCACTAATCCTCCCTCAAGTCGTCATCGAGAGCCATGCACCATGAAGATAATTTCACATCAAATCCATTATCTGATTACTAATACCCCCTTGGAGAAGATATGTGACTAAGAGGAACAACTTCTATAAATATTTTGTGATTTGGCAGATGGTGGCTTTGATTATAATCAATTATATGTTATCATCGTATAGATTTTATTATCTCAGTGAAATTAGGACAATAATTATAGGGACTTGCACAAAATTAATGATTGGAGGTCTCTAATCCAATCAATAATGGAAGCATCAATGGTGCTGGAAGAGACACTAGATAGTCTCTCAGTTATATTCTCATATGGTTGATTTAAATATAGAGAGAGCAGACCATGAAGTTCTCATAGCTCACATAATTTTTTATCAATCCATAACATCATCTTTATTAGAGATCGCTCTGAAAGGGGGTGAAATTTTGTCCCCTTTTATTAAGACTTGTTCTCCTTTGGTGATGGTAGAGGAAATGGATCCAATGGAACTTCATCATTTAATTGAAATTTCATAATAGACTCCAGCTACTCTATAAAAATTGGCCAACCATATTTTATTGTAATCCCACTATGTACTTATTTTTTTGAAAGCATAGGAGATACTATGTAATGTGGTGATTCTTTCCTTTTTACTTGATCATGGAAAAAAATTATTCAAACTTTGTGTGTTACTATCAAGATTTATTTTATTCATCTTGTGAATGGTAGTTCATCAACTCAATATCATATAGAATGTAGAGGTTTAAATTATTTTTATAATAGTATGGGAACCCAAATTTTGAACTCAAATGCTCAAATCATAATATACCACTGTTGAGAATCTCCCATAATTGTTTAATAGTATAAGAACACTCACTAATGTCTCTTATTCTATCATTCCAAGATCATCTAGTTGAAATGAATAATTTTGGTAAAATTTTCCCAGATTTAAATTTATCTAAAAAATTCCCATGCCAGTGGGATAAGCAAGAATAGATTTATTTTTTAATGGGAGATCTAGGGATCTCTAAAAGATTTGTATATATTTTTTAGTAATGACCTTACTTTTTTCCTATGTTTCATGTGGGGAATGTTTAATGGAAATAAACAACACTTTTTCGTAGGCCACCCTTTACAGGTTTTCATCATGAAATGTTTTGTTCCTTTTCTACTTCATAAATGCTCAATATGTCCTGAATCACCCAACATGCATGTTAAAAAAGTATAGAAATGGAATTACCTCGGGTTCTATTTTTGGGTTTTGAAACATGAGAGAATTGTGTATCTTAAAATTGGATGTGTTTTTTAAGTCTTTCTAGACTGATGGGATGCTATAATATTAGGTTTAATAGCGTTTACTTTCTATTTCTATAGTTTAAGTTATTCAATCTTAGAACATTTATTACTTTACTTTAGAGACATCAAGATCATACCTACATTTTCTATGTATTCATAATACATATAATGGGTGAAGGATGGGTATACATGAAGGATTTGAGTAACCTTCATCTTTACTTTGGTTATAAAGGATGTGTATTAATGAAAGGTTTTGAAAACCCTTTATCTTAGATGAGATAATGGAGGATAGGTATTTTTGATGCATTTGGAGACCCATTATCATTATTGGGATGATGAAGGGTGGGTGTTCATGAAGGGTTTGGAAACTCGGAATTCCTATTGAAATCTTTTTTGGTGTATGGCGGAATAATGTTAGGGATGATAAATCTACTTTTATGGTTGGGATATAGGGTCTGTAAATTACATCTCTAGGATATTCAATTGAGGATGATGGAAAAGGGAATACATGTCAGGGACAATCACAAAACACTTTGAGGATCAAGTTACACTATGATGTTTTCATGGATCATGAATATTGGATTTCCTCTCATACAAGGAAGAGATTCCTCTAGTTGATGAGTCTAATACAATTATGTAGATGTAACTAATACATGCTAAAATAGAGGATTCTCTGCTCATTTACAGGGGTCATGGGGGATTTATAAAGATTCAAACACTTGGATTGTGAAGTTTAGTATGGATGAAATATTTTCCAAGGAGGTTTCTAGAACCCTGGTTGTAGTTATATTTATGGTTTTGAAGCTTAATCCCTATATCATGAGGTTTCATGTCAAGAGGTGAGGGACATTAAAAGCTATGAGAATGGAATATCATATTCTTACTTTGAGAATGGGTATGATTTTTAATTACTTAGATTTTACATGTATAATTTTTTAATATTGTATGGTTTATTTTTTAGAAAAAAAACACTAGGATGACCTGTGATTCTAAATCCTTATATGCTTGGAATTAATTTTTGAAATATATTAAATTGCACGCTTGTAGGGTTTTCCTGAAAATTTAGAATGACATCTAAATTGAGGCTCATATCAGAAATATATGGGCACCAATGAAATAAAAATATTAGTTTCACCTTAATTTTGACATAAAATTATTTGGAATGGGGTATTTTTGGAAAACCCCTAGTGGACGTCGATAATAAATAAATAAATTAAATTAATTTATTAAATATTGTATGATGTAATGAATTATTATTCTCTATATAATCATGATTTTGGAAAGTTTTTATGGTTATATTAATAACCTTAAAAATTATTAGGGAGTCATTGGAGAGCATTTAAAGAGATTCAATTGGCATACGATGACTCGACCAAAGATCAATGGCATGTACGAGATAGAATCAGAGGATCTCAACAACGATCATAGCGTAGCTCCATTCTTCATAAACGATTGATATAAATCTTGGTAGAATGTTTTTTTAATTTGATTATTTCCCCATTATCTATTTCTATGAATAACAAAAATCAATCAACCAATATATTGATATGAGTATTGTGTATATTACAGGATGAGTTAGTTTAATTTGGGGTTTCGGTAATTTCTTTATAATTGTTTAATTATCTCTTTGTTTATCATAATAAATGAAATGAGTCATGGTTGAAACAAACATCAAATGATTTATGTTTCTCATAGATGTTCTTTTTTCATTTATTCCCCTTTATTGTTCATTAAGGGTTATTTTTTTGGACAACGGTTTGACAAAATCTAAAGAATCGAACGTTACACACTCATTTCATAGTGAAACTGATTGATATTGTAGATCCAAGATCAGAATGATTTGATGATTGTATAAATATGTTATTGGAATTGGATCAAATTGTTTTGGATGCTCGGTTTTTATTTTGTTCAATGCATGATGATGGTTTGACGTGGGATACAATTTTTTTAGGGGTTTTGGTGGCCAGAATCCAACGATTGGTGATGGAAAGTTTTAGTTATAATAGATCCCTAGTTTCTAAATAGATAGAGGAAAAAATTCAAGAATAAATTGTGCAATCATATGAATGAGGAATAACAAGGTTTTTTTGGAAAGACACAATCACCACATCATGTAATATAGAGCTACAATCCATATGGGTACACTACTGAAAAGAGGGCCTTTAACAGTGCTAGTAAAAGGGATTTATCAGTGCTGATAACATGATCAATGTTAAAGGGTTTTCTTTGACACTACTCATAAAAATAACTAATAAATTCCCCCTTTAACTATGTTAAAAAAAGTGCTGATAAAGGGGGACTTTATAATCATTTTTAATGCTGATAATGGCTTCCATTATCAACACTATTAAAGGACCTACTAATAAAGGTGATAATTTTTTCCCCTCTAACTTTTTATCAGTGTTTCCCCCCCATCATCACTCCCCCCCAACTTTATTAGAACTTTTGATAATTCCCCAATATCATGTGCGCCCTTACCTCAAGCGAGTTTCAAGACCAAGACCTCCAAATCACATGTCAATTCCTTTTCCACTAACCCATATTGTTTTGTTTTCAATTTAATTATATATCTATATATTTATATATTTTTTGGTTCATATTTTATCTATATATATATATATATAAATATATTTTAAAATAAAAATATAAAATATGTTTGTGTGTCTGTTTGTGTTTATAAATACATATATATATCTGTGTGTGTTTGTGTCTATAAATATAATTATAAATATTTATATTTATTTACATATATTATATATTTATATTTATATACATATATTAGAATATATAGATAAATATATATGTGGTTTCAAATATTCACAAAAATATATATAAATATAAACGTCATATATACAGTAAATGTATAGTTATATAAATATTCATAATTTTTCTTCAATATATTTGATATTATTTTTTATTTAGATTATGTTTATATATTGAGAAATATATTTCATAAGTAAATATTATAAAATTAAATTTTTATTTGTGAATATATAAAGAATATGTATATATTATTCAATATTTGATTATAAATAATAGTACATTGTGAAAAAATGATAAAATTGTAAATCCATAGTATCAATATGAATATAATCCCTAGGATTAAATTTAGTCACCATTGAAAAAGGGCCAAAATACCCCCTTAAATGTGGCTATTAAACCATTGAATGTTAAAAAAATGGGGTATACCGACTAAAAACTCAGTTTTGGAGGCCCTATGGGCCTTTCTTTATGTGAAAATTAGTCCCCCTATGTTGGAGAGTAGAGATCATTACAATCATTGATTTGATAGGTGGTAGAGCCTAAATGTACACCTAGATAAAAAGTTATGGTGATTTGAAGTTCGTGTAAAGTTTTGAACTTTTTTTAGATTTCTTGTTAATTTTTTGATTTTTTATCTTCAAATTGATAGTAAATGACTAATACGTGATTATAAGCAGAAAATTATTAATTAAAAATATTTTTTAAATTATTTTATAATACATTTTCTCTAAATTTCTTATATGTTATGTATAAATGCATATTTGGAATTATCTAAAACATATTTGAAAAATATATATTATATTTATATCAATATAAATATATTTTTATATTAATAAATTATTTTTAATGAAATATTTATTTTGAAATATACCCATTATCAGTGCTTTTTTAAAAGCACTGATAAAGACCCCCTATCTATCAATACTCTTTTACCCACTATGATAAAGGTCCTCCTTTATCAGTGCTTTTTTACAAGCATTGATAAAGGACACCCTTTATCATCACTATTTTTATCACCATTAAATACCCCCTTTAAATGTGAAAAAATCATTGTTAAACACCCCCCTTAACAGTTCTTTTTTCAGAACTAGCAAAGACGAGTTTTAACAATGCTTTTAGCTAGCGTTGTTAATGTCTTGGAGCTAGATAAACCCAATTTCGTAGTAGTGGCCTCTTACAGTAGTGAATAGGGTTTCAATAAGAAGTTAAGGATCTCACGGTGTGTAACCTTGTCAGATGGAGTGTTAACCCTCAAAGATGTATTGGAATTTACCATGGAGGGTAAAAAGACACATCTTGATATTATAGGGCTATAAGAACGTCGTGTACTCCTACATATACATGAACAAGATATGGATACATGGGAATATCCATTTACATGGAAATGAGTAAAAGTTCACAGGCATGGTCATGTCATATTCTTCTACATGGACATGGTCATGGGACATTTTACATGGGTAGGACCTTGGTCCAAAGGTAAAGACTATTTACTTCTTTAAAATAGTCTTGGATCCTTTTCCTTAGTATCTTGGACATGTTTTATTAGAGTGGGTTCCTTATATCCATTCCTTGAGAGTCAGTATGGAATTTCCTCCAAAACATGGGATAATGTTCCCTTTAGAAAGAATTCATAGATAGAGTTGTTTTAATCTTTACATGAAGAATGGAGTGGGATCCTCTCTCATCTTCTTTCCTAGTTTTAGTTCTTCGTATCGTCATGGACAACACTACGTAGTCGTCGATCCCCTTCTTAGTGGGTTAATCTAGACTGAGTTATTGGTATACCCCCACGGACAAGGGATTGATCCTCATCTATGTATCATATCTATTAGGATTTCTATCATGTATTTCTAATGGAGAGACGCGATGATCACAACCTCTCAGACAAACATCACCAGTTATATCAATCTGATGGAGTTTTTTCTCCAAGACGAGTGCTTTGTGGATCTTTCAATCTCGAATCCTTGGCTAGAATTATAGCTGTGACCTTTCCTTTAGACTACGAATATTTTTTTGAGTATATCTAGATGTTATTTTTATATTTGTTGTGGATATATACCTTTAAAGATATGACCATTGTCATTTTTTATATTCTTTTTGTTTTCAGGGTGTCCTTTTGGGTATTGTTATACTCCCCCTGCATGGGATTTTCCCACACATGTCGTGTCTTGTTCGGATGATCAACCATTCAATATATTCCTAGAGATATAGGGACTAGATGGTGATTAATGAGATAGAAAGACTGATTATTTTTCATTCGGTATCTTGAAAACATTCCCCATATTTACTTTTAGGTTGGACTTGTTTTGAGACTCTTTGTAGTAGTATTTTATTTTTACTTGTTTAATTTCCATTAATATTTATCATAATCTTGTGGTGGGATATAGATTTATGCATTCATAATAGCTTAATTGGTTTCAAATTACATAATTTTATAGTCCTAGAGATGTGAGAATATGTACATGTACTTTGTCTAAGGCCTCATGTGATATTGATATGCCTACTCGACACAAGTCTCCATCCCATTTCCCATTGGGGGAAATCTTATGGAGTCATGACAAAGTCCCCATTGGGATGGGTCATGATAGATTGGTATCAAAGGTTTCAATTCTACCTTAGGATAGACATCTATGGGATTGGTTTAGGGTAACAATGTAAGCTATTCTAAGTTCATCTTTCATGATAGGAACTCCATTCTTGGTGTGACGGCTGACGTATCCATACACCAAGAATTTGATCACTTGCCTTTAGATTCTGTACATGAGAACACTGGTTGAAGGAAAAACAATGGTAAATTCGTCCTATAAGAATAGTATTTGGTTTCCATGTCCTTCTTGAGTCAACTCCCCAGATATACTCATTGAACATGGTACATATTATTGATTTTATGATGCCTCTATGTTGTATTCCATCTAAGATTTAGTATCAATATCATGAGGATAACCCCATCATAGATGAGGTATCTATACAAGGACCAGTTACATTGATTTTACCTTCATGTTGTGCTCTAGGTAAACAACCACCTATAGCTCATAAGATGGTACCTTTTGTACCGGAAAAAGAGGTGTGCTGGCTGAGATCACTTCACAAGTTTCAGCAATAATGACTCCTTGGGTTTCGAGGTGATCCTGATCCAAATGTGGATAAGGATTGGCTTGAGGTGGTGATTTGAGTTTTTAATATAGTCAGGACACTAGCAAATCAGATGGTGGTCCTAGTAGCGAGCCTTCTCTATAGGTCAACAATACAATGGTGGGGGTTAGTGACTCAGTCTTATAGTCATTAAACTCTAGGATGGTAAGAGTTTTAATTCCTTTTCATAGAGTAATTATTTATAGCTATGCTAAGGTTTTTTTGTATCCAATAGCTTCTACAACATCAATTCGGAGCATGACTGTATCTAAGTATTCATGATTGTTTAACAACCTCTCTAGGTAATCAATAGATATGGTTCGATATCAGTTCATCTATGTGGAGACATTCGAGAGAGGAATAAATAAAGACATGATAGAGTTGTACCTCTATGCATTACTATATATGATGGGGTTCAGGAATAATATTTGGTGGTAGAAATTAACTTGGCCGGGTTGACACAACCAGTGGTTTCTAGAAATGGACACATGGGAGAGGATACATCAAATGTAGGGATCAGATGTTCATCTCTGGGACCTATACATGTGATATGTTTCAAGAGGATGTCCCATGATATATGGTTTACTATTCAAGGCTCCCAATATAGGTATAGTTATCCCAGGGAGAGGCAGTCCTACTCATGTGTCAATAGAGGAAATCTTTCACGAGATTGTCTGACCCATCAGACGACTGACAGATGAATAGTGGATGGGCCACTGAGGCAGAGGTGGTGGTAGTAGTAGATAGGTTTTTAGGATGTTTGATTTGGTAGAGGAACTAGGAGAATAGATTGATGTTTTTGGTGCTTTGAATTGTTACCACCACCACCCCTAATTGATCCACCACAGGCTTGGGAAGCAAGAGGAAAGTGGTGGGGGATGCTGTAGGAAGTCAAGGTATACGACCCGAAGGCTCCAATAATTATTCATGGTAGAATATGTGCCTTTTATACCTTAGTGAATGTTCTTATAGACATATGTTCTAGTCATTCATTTATTTCCACAAATGTTCTTTGAGACTTGAAAATTTCAGCTGAGCACTTGGCTCAACCCATTCACTTGGAGACTCTTATTAGGCAAGAATAAGTGATCACACACTTATTCATATCGGGTTTCCTAAATCTTGGAGGTAATAGTTTTTGTTGGGATATCTTTTTGTAAGTGATGATTCCATATGATGTCATCCTAGGTATGGGCTGGTTATCTATGGTTCTTTCTTAGATTGACTATTTTAGGTGGTGGATGTGGTGTGTCCGTAGTGATAGGACCAGGTTTTCCTTTGTGGGTGAACAGAAAAACCAAGTAGTGTGGTATGGGCTCATGAATTTAGTGTTTTACCTAATTACTAACTAGGTATCCTTAATGACCCTTGGATTAGTGTATGTTATAAGTTTTTAGTTCTCTACAGTGTTAACAGAGTATGAGAATGTCTCTCCTGAGAGTGTGACATGCTTACCTCCTCACCACGAGATAGACTTTTGTATTGATATATACCCTAGTAAAAAACATATATCTATTCTAGTATATCATATGGCTACCATATATCTTCACGAGATGAGGGTATATTTGGGGGACTCGTAGTGGAAAGGATTTGTTAGGCTCAGTGTTTCACCCTGGGTAGGCACATTTGTTTTCTCCAAGAAAATAAAATAGACACTGAGGTTATGCGTGGGCTACCAGCACTTGAACTAGGTGAATGTGAATAAAAAGTATCCAATACTAAGGATTTATGACCTCTTTAATCATTTGAGAGTGGCATGATGGTTCTTGAAGATCGAACTCATATCAGGCTATCACCAGTTCTGGTTATGGGATAAAGATATATTGAATATGACGTTCAGATGTCACTATGGTCACTATGAGTACTTGGTGATTCCCTTTGGAAAAAATAATACCCCAGTAGTGTTCATGGGACACATTAACTAAATATTCAATCCCTTATTAGACCAGTTCATGGTAGTCTTCATCAACGATATCCTTGTTTACTCTACATCTGAGGAGGAGCATGCAAGACACCTGAGGATGGTTCTGGATGTAGATTGAGAGCACTAGATTTATGAGAAGCTCTCTAAGTTATAGTTATGGATTTAGGAGGTCAAATTTATGGGACATGTTATCTCTATATATGGTGTGGTAATAGCCCAGGCATAGGTCATTGTAGTGTTAGCAAGAGATCCACCCAAGAGCGTGATGGAGGTGAGGAGCTTCCATGGGTTGATAGGCTATTACTAGAGATTCATACCCAATTTATCAAAGATATCAGCACCTATTATATCTTTGAATAAAACGTACATCCGTTCATGTGGATATAGAGTATTCACTTGTTTTTTTAGATGTTTAGTCCAAGATTGATGAATGCTCCCATCTTGATATTGCTTGAGGAGGGTTTTGGGTACGTATTATTTTTCAACACATCAAGAACCAACATTTTTTGTGTTATGATGTAGTAGATGGTGGTTATTGACTATTTTTCATGTTATTTGGGACCACGTGATTAGAACTACACAAACCACAATCTTTTGTTTGTAGCGGTGTTCATCGCACTAAATATGTGGCAGAAAATACCTGATGGGTGAGCAGTTTATTATCTATTTTTACCACAAGAGTATCAAGTATATATTATCTCATAAGGATATTGAATTGAGATAGAAGAAATTTCTAGATTTTCTCTTGTATTATAAATTCTTTATTTTATATACTCATGGGAAGGGGAACGTCTATGTACTTCTAGGAGACACAATTCCATCTGGGTAGTCATCGACTAACTCACCAAGTCATCCCACATCCAATCTATCCAAGAGGAGAGTTTATTTGGTAGCATGGGATTACTCTATGTCTAAAAAATAGTATGACACCATAGAGTACCATCGATGATCATTTCTGACCATGAATCTCACTTTATATCTCGATTATGGATGGGATTGTAGGAGAAAACATATCATTCCACAATTTGTATTCTGCCATTCAAGGCTTTGTATGGGAAACCCTAAATGTCACGAATTTATTGGACATACCTTGGAGATTCAATGATCATGGGCCTAAAGATGGTGTGAACCACTACTAAGAAGGTTCATATCATCTCATATTTGATGAGGAAAGCAACGAGTCACCATAAGTGTTATGTAGAAAAACAATGAAGGACTTTGTAGTTCATGGAGAGAGACCATGTGTTCATATGTGTTTCACCTCGATGTGTATTATGGATATTTGGATGGGGTTTCAATCTATCTTCAAGATTCATTTTCCATTTCTAGATACCATGTAGAGTTTTTTATTTGAGGTACCAATTAGCTTTACCTCCAAAGTTATATGGGGTACATGAAAACTTCCACATGTCATAGCTGAGGTGGTTTTTGTATGAACTATCAAACATTATCTACTATGGAGAGCTAGAAATTTAGGTTGGATCTACCTTTGCTGAGTACTCAGTTGATATTGAGTATCAGTAGGATAAATTCCATTGTGGGCAAGATATTCCTTTAGTGTGTGTCTGGTGGTTGCATGGGAATCCTCAAGAGAGCGCCTAGGAGCGGGAGGCTTAGTTTCTTGCTTAGTACCCACATATTTTTTTTATAGCCACTTGTTTTGGATTTTTGGAATGTAAATCCCCAATTTGAGGAGAATTTAATGACTCATATATTCAATTTGTTATTTCTTTATATTATATGAATTATATTCTAGAATAGGCACTAAGACAATGTAAGATTATAAGGCCCGGTGTGCCCAAAATAAATGACTTAAACATATTAAATATCACACATGCATGGTTTTCCTAAAAAGTGGAATAATTTATAAACCGAGACCCAGATAATACATATGAGGGAAATATTGAAATTAGGATGTGGTCATCACCTTATGTTTGATATAACATTTTTTAGCATCATCATTTGTGGAAAAGTCATTATGGGTATGGATAACAAATAAATAAAATAAAATAATTTATTTAATCTATTATTACATAATGAATTAATTCTTATCAATATAATAACACTTATAAAAAAAATTTGGTTTAGCTAGATAACCCTAAAAATAGATGGAGAGTCATTTGATATCATTGAAGGAGATTCCACAGGAAGACGATGATCAGATCAAATATTGATGACCATTGTGAGAGAGAATCAGAGGATCTTTCCAACGATCACAATAAAGATTTGTTCTTCATCAGTGATTGATTTGAATTATGGAAGGAGATTTTTTTTATTATTTCTTCATTATATACTTCTATAGTGAATTTGAATCAATCAACCAATAGATTAATCTTTGGATTGTCAGTATTGTAGGGTGAGTTAGAACTATTTAGGATTTTTGGAAATTTTTTGTGATTATTTGAGTGTCTCTTCATCTATAATTATAATAAAAATGAATCAATATAGATATAAACATAAGCTAAGGTACATTCTTTATAGATGTTCTTTGTGAATTTCTTCCTCTTTCTTGTTCCTAATGGGTGATTTGTTTGGCCTACAGTTAAAATAACTCCAAATAATCAAATGTTTCACACCTATTTCTTAGAGAAATGATTTTATATTATAGATCATATATTGGACCAACATGATGATTTTGTAATGACATAATTGGAAGTAGATAGGATGGTTTTGGATATCCAGTTTTGGTTTTCTTACATGCACGATGATGGTTTGATTTGTGAGGATGTTTTTTAAGGGTTTTGGTGGACAAAATCTATTGACTAATAAAGAAAATTTTCATATAGAGTATATCCATGATTTCTATTGATATTGAGGCTGAAATATGAGGCGACGGTGGTGCAATAATTTGTATTAAGTATGAAAATGGTTTTCTGTAAAAACATTATCCACACAATGTTTACTATAGATATGCATTCTATGTGGGGCCCATACAGTGGAATTTATGGTTCAATGATGAATTTAAGGATCAAACAGATTATGAACCTATCACAATGTGTGTGATCCCAACTAGATGGATTGGAATGTACCTCGGAGGGTACACTGACATAGCCTGAGAGTACCAACCATTATCATGTCATATACTAGTACACTAAAACAACCAGGATAGAGCTAAATAGGCATATCCAAGTTCATGGAAATGGGAATAACTATATGGGGATAGTCAATATATGTAATTATTCATGGAAGTGGGAATTGGGAGTTTTACATGAGAACGACCCGGGTCTGAAGGGACACAGTGTGTACTCATAGTTTACATCTTGTACTCCTTTAAACTTTTCATTGAGACCTTGTCCTTAGTATCTTGGACATGTTTTGTTAGGGTGTGTTACCCATTTTAACTATATAATGGGTAGTATGAAATCACATCCTACAAAAAGGATAGATATACCAGTCACTAGAATTCTTGGATAGAGTTTTTGGAATTTTTTTTGTAAGGTACAGAGTGAGATCCTATATCATATTCTTTCCCTAAGTGGAATTCATGGTATCTTCCTGAACAAAACTATGATGGATCTAATCCTATACAAAGTAGGTTAATCCTTATTGAGTTTTTATTATACCCCCATGGTATTTGGATTGATCCTCATTTGTGTATCATATATCTTCAGACTTCTGGTAAGTAATTCTAAAGGTGATACCCAATGAGCACTACCTCTCAAACAGACATCATTTGTGATATCATACTCATGGATTCTATTCTCTTGAATGATTAATTTATTGAAATTATGATCTGCAATCCTAGGATAGTATTACAGTTGTGACCATCCCTTTGTAATGTGTGTCTCTATTGAGTATATTTGGATGTTCTTTTTGTATATATTATAGAAATATACCCATGTAGAGATAACTATTGTCCGTTTTTTATATGATTTGTTGTTTCGAGGTGTGCTACTATGTATTTTTATACTCACCCCTATATAGGATTTTCACACATGTTTCATGTCTTGTTTAGATGGTTGACCTTTTGAGAGAGTCCTAGAAGGTCCAAGAGGAGACAACACTTTGTGAGCCAGACAGATCGAGGTGTGTTCGTAAAGTTTCTTGACAATAGCCCCTATATATACATTCATGTTGGACTTGTTTTTAGACTTGTTGTGTTGGGATTTTATTTGGACCTATTTCTTCCATTATATCTTATCATACTATGGTTCTGTGATATGGATGTATGCATTCATGGTTGGTCATTTTTTTTACATTTCATCAATGTATGGGCTTAGATGTGTGTGTTTGTGTGTGTGTTTATGTTCTTATGATAATTCCTCCCATGTTAGTGATATGCCTACTTGGTTATTATTTCCAACCTCTAGCCTATTTAATGAGGGCTTTGGGAGTCATTGAATGGGCCCTATTGGGATGGGTCAGGACATAATACAAAGTGATGTAGTGTTGAGGATGTCAAATCGTCTTGAAAGTTATAGTTATAGGGATTGTAAATCATGGCCTATGACTATCTACGTCGGGTAAAAATGGGGTCTAGGGGTTACAGGTCAACCATTAGTAATGGGGGAAACCAATATTACAAGAAAATAGGATAATAACTCATGGATATAAGGGGAACATTCCTCTGAGACCAAAACATCCACTAAGTGCAAGATCTATGGAATTGTGGTATTCACCAGTGAATACTAGTGGGTTCCCTTAAGATTAGTTAGTCCCAATCACCAATACACTTAATGGAATAACCAAGAGAAGTTACTCAAGGATATGGGGTCCTGAGATAAGTGCATCAACTCAAAGAATGAGTGAGTGTTATCACATAATTCAAATACATGAAAGTGATTTATGGAAAATATAAAATTTAAGAAGGGCATGGGAACCCTAAAATTTGTGTATCCACCTAGTGAACACATTATCATAGCACAGATATGTGAAAAATCTTTACTTTTACTTTTTCTTGGACCCTGGAGGTCCAATAATATAGGATTTTATTTTACTAGGGTGATAGGGAAATCCTTTTAAGCTTTATTCCTTATTTATTTACAGACTTACTTTTAAATAAAATCTAATGATAAAGAGTTAAGCGAGTATATAATTTCGTTTTTCTCATAATTACCTTTGTGGGGTTTTGGCTGGAATTTTTTATCTCATTCACTAGAAGTTTAGGGTATTACAATTTGGACCCTCAAAGTCTAAAGTTTAATTTTGTACAACTTTAACCAATTTGAATGTGGTTTATGGTCATGATTAATGTGTACCTATTATCAGAGGAGTGTCACAAAATTTCTAATTAGGATTCCTAGAGTCGAGAGTACAACAACATCATTTCGAGTAGAAGATGAAAATGTTGTAAATCAGGTCTCAAGTTTCCCAGGTAATCTGTAATGGTATAGTAATGTCATGATAAGGATGATCTTGAATCATAATATGGGGGTGAGTTCTATAATTGTAGAAAAGGTTAGAATTTGAGGGTCCAATATTCAACATGGGGGTGAGTTCCATAGGATTTAGAAAATAGTGGATATAGGTCAACCATTAATGGTGGAGTAATCCCATATTCCACATGGTTAGGATAATAGCTCCTATATTTAAGGGGGACATATCCTTTGGGACCATAACCTTCACTAGGCATAAGATTCAAGGTGTTATGTTACTCACCAATAAACCCTAATGGGTTCCCTTTAGATTAACAAATCCTTGTTAATAGTTTACTATAGGGGGAACCAAGAGAATATGAGATTATGGTCCATGGGGTTTTATGATAAGGATATCAACATGGGGAATCAGTTGGTCTCAACTAAGATATTGAATATATTAAGTTGGTTCATGAAGAACTTAATATTCTAGAAGGGTTTGAGCACCTTAAAGGATACTCCAATGGGTATTAAACACATTTCGAGGTGAAGGGATCAAACATGTAATTCTTGAGTATTAAATCATCATAGGGGATGATTTTTTCAATATTAATATGTATTTTTGTACATTTTAACATCATTTGAAAAGGATTTGGTTCCCTCTATTTAGATAAAATGCACCTTGATCACACATGTCAGAACAACTTTACAGTTTCTCTAAGATCACGTGAGTCATGCTTGATGTTAGAAATAAGAGAAAACTGGGTATTTGATTGATCCATGAGAGAGTTCAAGAAAATTAATATGAGGGGGTATTCACATTTTTTCATGAGGATGAATCCCTAGAAAAATTTGGTTTTCATCACGAGATATAGTTTGGAGTGAGTATAACACACACTTGGTCCAAAAAAGGAGGATTCAAGAATCACTACATAACCCAAAGTATGGGAATCAAGCCACATGTAGTTCTTATAAAGAAAGTTACCAACATTGATTATGATTGTATTTAGTTAAGGGGAATTATTAATCATAGGATTAGGCTGCTTATATGCCAAATTATTCTACATGGAAATAGTTCTCATGTTGGAAAAATTTGTGGTTGAGCATAAATGTGATATCTATGAAACACTACATATCTCAATGGAATGAGAACCAATACAAAGTTTTTTATTACATTTTTTCCCACATAGATTTAAATCATACATTGTAAATGAGAATTTTATCATTATTTCATGGTTGGAGCTAGGATTGGAGACCCATGTTCCATTATGTATCATGAGGTAAGATCAATCAATCCACATGTAGTTCTAAAATATTTTTTAATTTAGAGTTCTTCTTCTATAAATTGTAATATGAAGTCATGAAACACTAAGATACACTTGATACCAATTAGACATATATAAAATGGGTGAAATTAATCATGTGTTTACGTGACGACATCAAGATTGGTCATTCAATCATTGGTGGGTCCAAAGCTACACCATTTTATAAATAGATCATGTGATTAAAGAGGTATTTTCCTCTAAAAATACCCCCTAGGCACAAGATATTAGGAATTATTTTATATTCCAAAAAATTATAGGTGGGATCCCTTAGGATTGGTCGGTCCCTAGTACCAATATATCTTGTAATTCTAAGAGAATATGAACTCAAGGTACCTAGTGATTTAGACATGAAAAGTGGGAATGGTGTTTGTTTGGTCGAAAAGGTGGTGTTCAAATGGATTTTGAAGATCAAAGAAGTTAGTTCTTCCTAGGGGATACATACCTCAACTTGAAAGGGTACAAGAATGCAATGTCATAATCTTTCATTGACAATGGTTCAATTAAAATATGAGTATCATCAATGGTATCTAAATCCAATTGAATATTTGGGTTGTGGGATGTGTAAATCATAACCCTATAATATCTAATGCAATGGGAGATGAGTACTAGTGGGTATAAGTCAACCATTTTTAATGAATGAGAGATAGTATCCCACATAGTTAGATAATATATCCGGGATTTAAGAGGTACCTCTCTTCTAGGACTAGAAAATCCTCTAGGTGAAAGCTATGAGGGATTACCTTATTCATCAGGGATTCCTAGTGGGGTATATTTGGATTAACTAGTCACTGTTATTAGTTTTATATATGGGTGAACATAGAGGTTTGACTTGAGGCCCATGATGTTTCAATAGAAGGATATCAACTTGAGTAATTGGTTTTTTTAAACTCAGGTACTGAAGATAAGATGTTGGTTCATGGGGAACATAATATTAATGAAGGGTTTGAGCACCTTAAAGGATGATCCAATGTGTATTTAAAATATTTTGAGGTGATGGTACAAAAAATACAATTCTTGAATACATATTCTTTAAGGGGAAAATCTATTTTGGAATGAATAAATCTTTTCATGCAATTTAACAACATGCGAATAGCATGTTTTCATGCAGTTTAATGTCTTGTGACTTGGATGTCATCGTGTAGTTTAAAATCATGTTACTAGGATGTAATTACCCATAAAACACACATCTTTATATTGATATATATAATTTCTTTTGAATTTCCCTAATATCATACAAGTCATTATCGACATAAGAAACAAGGGACAAACTGGCAGTTTATTAAGTTGTGGGAGACTGTGTGTTAGAGAATATGCGGGGTGTTCCAAATATAATGTAAACCAGATCCTTTTAATGAATCTAAATTTAATTTAGGTACATGGTTGTTAGTGATATAAACTAATGAATTTTATTATAATAAAGGTTTATGATGTCAATATGTATCCTAAGATTATAGGAATCAATCAAAATGTACTTCTTACAGGGAAACTTTCCTACACTGGTCATGTTCTTATGTGGGGAGAGGGAATTTTTATCAAACTATAGTTTGGACCAATATTTGAGATCTAGGAATCAATACATATCATGTGATAAAATAAATGAAGTCACACATATTTTGTAGAATCAAAATTCTCTTCGCATTTCTGACCCACAATTAGATAGGGGTCATTTTTTCATTTATAATATGCTAGATCCATGATTTGAGATCTGATCATCATATTGTGACCTATAGGAACAATAATCAATCCCAATGTAGTCATTCATATGAAAACATCCATGTTCAAACATAAAAAATATGTGGGGGGGGGTATTTTTTTAATTATATTGTGGTTGGATGCAAAATTTGTGGTATGTGCATCACTATATATCCCGTGATAATAGGAATCAAGCCACATGTATTTCTTAAGAGGGTTACCTATACAAGTCCAACCAATATTCATGGAGGGGTTCATTTTTATATATATTGAGTTTGGGAGCATTATTATATATATTTTTCATCATTATATATCATATGATAATAAGAATCAATCCACATGTAGTTCTTACGTAGAAATTTTTCTTATGGGAATTAGATTCTCATGTAAGGATAGTGCATTTAATTTTCCTACAATATTCTATCACATATATAGTGATTTTCAATGGAGTGATTAGCTAGATTTTAAAGGAATTAATCCTTCTCTATATTTGGTTTTTAGTGCTAGAATAAAGGTAGGACTACCTTCTCCTCATATTGGGTTATGAGAATGAACAAAACATGAGCTAATAGACCCCCAGACAAGATAACATTTACACTGATCTAGCTCATATGTAACTGGGGATGTAGGAACCACAATATACAAATGTGTTGTGTAGTGTAAGGTATTGAATCTCAGAGCATATTCTATTAATTTTAACATAATGTGGTGATGATATCCTTCGTGTAGTTTAACATAATTAGGTAAGGACATCTTCCATGCAGTTTAACATAATACGGTTAAGGTGTAAAATTCTATGTATTTTAAAGTCTTTCCTCCAGGAATTTAATTTCATGATGGATATTATAAGAATTAATTTTTATGAAACCTCACATTGGTGTATGACATAACATGTTCTCCATCCATCATGGATAATGAGTAATATTTATTGGGATAGACCTTATGTATGATGTAAGGCACTTTCCACATGGGTTTTATATTTTGAGGTTTATTCCCTCATATTATTGGAGTTCTGAGAAAAAATAAAAATTCTCCTTGAAATAATGAATAAAGGAAAACATTCTTATTAAAGGATAGTACAATATAATTCTAATGAACTTCAAGGTTACTCATTATACACAATATTTATTCCTAGAGTCTGTCAATATCATCAAACTTCTTTTGTGATTGTTTTTCATCTAATATTTTTCCATCGATATCTATTTAGAGATAAGGAAGCTAAACTTCAATGGGAAACACTAACTATGTCCCATAAACCAATGAATATTGGGTTACCTGTGTGGTAGTGCATGGTGTGTTACTATAGGCCCATCAATCACAGTGGTTCTTGTCTGATCATGACTTCTTTTATATTCCACCATTTTATAGAGTATATGTGGAATAGAATTTTTTATGGCCTTTATATATCCATTTTATGTTGCATGATAGTAGGATAAAAGGATTGAATTGATTTTA
Source organism: Viscum album (assembly GCA_963277665.1). Taxonomy (NCBI): domain Eukaryota; kingdom Viridiplantae; phylum Streptophyta; class Magnoliopsida; order Santalales; family Viscaceae; genus Viscum; species Viscum album. Next base: position 1,889,396,950 of record OY728159.1, on the reverse strand, counting down.
TATTGTTTATACAGTCTATTTAACTCATAAGAGCAAATTTTGTGTCATTATCTATCAATATCGTGTGAGGGACATCAAATATGGGGATAATATTAGACTTTACAATGTTTATGATATTCTTTGTCCTAAATTGCTTAAGAGTATGGACACATTTTATTTGGAATAGAAGTCAGTATTAGTAAGGATATATTTAATCTTCTTAGTAGTAAATGGGAGATATGGCCCCACAAAATCCATTCCCCATACCTAAAATGGCCAGGAATACTAAGTTATATATATCAACTATGGGGATGATGGGTGAATTTTTCATGAATTTTAAATTCATTACATTTTCTGGTGAACTTCATATAGTCCTCCATCATTGGTTTCCAGTAGTAATAAAGCCTTATAATTTTGTGGGAGAGTTTGTTTATATACTATTATGTTCCACAGAATCCTGTAAGGACTTCCTTCATGATGGATGGGATCTCTCAATTTAAAAGGCATCTAATGACGAATCCATTAGAGTTCAATTTATAGAGGGATTTCCTCTCATTTGGTCTATTCTAAAGGGTAAAGTTTGTTACTCAATGTCGAATATGTTCCCCCATTAACATGATATGAAAGGAGGGTTCCATTTTAGAGGTAATATATTATGGTATCCTTCTATCATGGTTTGGATATCTTCTTATCTTGCTTTGGGAAATAATTGACCTAGTTAACATCATCCATGAATTTGATGATGACTGGTGAGTCCACCCATTGGTGTGTGATGAAAAAAAAACTTTAAATTGATCAGGATCTTACAGGATTGTGGTTTCATTGGTCAAATCGTCTTTATGATAATTTTTAATAAAGGTAAATAATGAAATGTCGGTAGTAAATAGAATTCATCCTCTAATCCTCTAATATAGTCGATGATGGGGGATACTTCTTCCATTTTGATAGTAAAATCCTTGATAATATGATTGATTACTCGCTTGGATACCCCCTTTTATTTTCAATAATGTTATATACATCTGTAGGGATAGTTCCAATCTATATCGGGGCTTGGTATTATGCCCCATTATTAGTGTAGACATCAAAAAATGAAAGAAAAAGGGAAAATTTCCTTTATCCATGGAAGAAAATAAAACTCCTAGACCAACCTGGGTGAGCTTCAAGTGCTCTATTATATTTCCAATAGGACTTCATGAAGCACCATAAAAATAAATCTACCACATTCTAGGAGTGTCATGGTCATAAAAAACTTCTTCTTCTTCTAGAAGCATGGTTCCCACTAACTCACTTACCAGGGTGGGATTTTCTACAATGAAATCATCTAAGGAAATCTCTTTAACTACGTTCTATAAATGAAATTGAATGTAATGATGTTTTAAGATAACCACCCATTCATAATAATACTTTTTTAACATAGAGTGTCCAATAATGTACTTTATAAGTTCAAAAAAAGAAACCAGGTGGAATTTGCAATGCTGGAAGTAATTCATATTCTTTTTCATTAAAAATATGATTGTGAGGCAGTTCTTTTAAATGTTATAATATCGATTCTTAGTAACTACCATCATTCTACTAAGATAGTAAAGAGTTTTTTCATTCTTCGCATCATTTTTCATTGTGAGGAGACCACCAAGAAATCGTTCCATGGGGTCCACATATAGGATAAGTGGATTTCACCATTCCAATGGCATCAAGACCAGTAAATGCAGTAGGTGCTTTTTGAGCTTCTAAAAAGCTTTTTGGTAGTCTTAATCCCATTGCTAAGAGACTCCCTTATTCATTAACATAGTGAAGGGGGATATTTTATAGACATGGTGACTATAAAAAGTCAAATATAAGTGGTATTCCCCTGAAACCCCCTCATCTCATTAAGGTTTGAAGGTGGTGAAATATCTTTTATTTCAATACTATTTATGAATCGACCTTGATGTCATGGTGGTGTGAGGAATTTTTTTGCATTACTTAGAAAGCACGATAATAAGGGTACATCTTGAAACTATTCTCCTACAATTTAATTAATATTTCTTAAAGACCAGTAAGATGGTCATAATGTTCATGGTATTTAACCACCATGTCATCAACATAATATTCTATGATTCAACCTAAAAGGATTATATGATTCATGGTTTTTTCAAAAGTAATGATGACATGATTTAATATGAAGACCATGGCCTTATAGAAAAAGACCCCATGGGGGGCTCTCAAAATAGTAGTTTCATCATCTTTAGGGTCCATCTTTATCTAATTATACCCTGAATACCCATCCATAAAAGAAAGTACTTGGAAGCCATTAGTTTCATTGATCAATATTTATGTGATCGAAAATCATAAATCATCCATTGGGTGGTGTTTATTAAGGTCTCTAAAATCAATGTAGAACATGATTTTATTATTCTTTTTCTTGATGGGGACGATGTTGGAAATACATTTTGGGTTATTGACCTATAAGAAATAGTTTTATTTGTTTAATTTTTACCCTTCTAATTCTTAATTAGTAGCATTAGAGGGGTGCATTTTTTAAGAATCCTATTTAAAACCGAGATGGTCATTATTCAATCCTAATTTATAATTGGACACATTAGATTTCATCCTGGGAATCTCTATATTATTTGAGGTGAATACATATTGATTCTATTTTATAAATTAAATGTACATCTCCTACTATTTGATATTCATGGTGGAACTAATCAATATAGGCCATGGGTCTTCTTATGTTCCTAGATTCACCTATCTAATCTCATTGATGGTGGTGGAGATGATTTCCTCAAATTTGGGAGAAACATTCTTTTGTCCATCCTCTTTTTCTTCCATTTCTATGTACATGGGGTAATCTTCAGGTATATTGGATAATTCGGGGGGAATCTATATACCAGTTGAGATAAGAGAGGCCATGGGAAGAGAAATTAACATCCTAAACTTCTAGAGTCGTCATGGATAGATTCTAGGGATTCTTGCCTTTATTTAAACTACTGTTGAGGGTAGGAGAGGTATAAACATCCTAAGTCACAAATATTATCTTGGTGGAATTTTCAATTTTTATTAATTTTTCAAGGGAAATTATTAGATCTCAAAGAAGAATTATTCTGAATGAACTTTGATGAATGCACTTTTAATGAAATTATTTATATCACCAAGAAATGAACTAGTGATTTTTTTGTTCATAATATCTTATTGGGATTTAATCTAATACCTTAATTAGGTTAATGATCATCTCATAATCACTATCGAGCATGATCTATGTATTCTCAGGGGTGGTTACCAAGACGTTGGGAGTAGGAACCAACATATAACCATCCATAAAAGGATATTTTAATTCCAAATTATTGAAATGTGACTCATTATATATGGATTCACATGACACAAACTGGGAATTTTCCACATGTAATATGTCAAACTTTCTATTGATGGGTTTTTTAAAAGAATTGGTGAAATTCTAGAGGTACTACCACATGTCTATGAATCCAATGTACTCAAAGTAAGAAACTGTATGATGTGTCTTGATGGATAACCATGAACTCAACATTAGATGTGAGATCCTTGAACTGAGCCTTAAGGTTGATCTTACCAAGGGGATTTTTCTCACTCTAATCATACCCTTGAATGGTTAATTTCAATAGATAGAAGTTCCAATTTCTATATCCCAAACATCACAGGGTTTGTAATAGGAGTAGGTTGGTCCTGGAACAATTTTCAACCATATCCCTTTAAATATTGACATTACCAATTTTTCTTGAAACGTAATGGGGTCTAATATAACCCTAGATAAATTCTTCTTGGTATGGTTCCATGAATGAGATGGTGGTATGACATTCTGTTGGTGTGGTCTCCACTCAGAAAATCTCATCTATAACGACTTATGTATCAAACTTTTGTTGGCTCCAAAGTTACTAAATTAGTTCCTCTTTGATTTAGTTTGAACATTTTAGAGTATCTAGTATTGACATTTTGTCTAGGACAATTAGTAAGTATTTTATTATGTCATATTTTTGTTCCAAATGTTTGTGCTTCCAAAGGTGGGGTTTCTCATTATCATGTGATTTAGAATATAAGGTGTTTGAGGTGGATGGTATTAGTTCTTGGGAAAAGGTTGTGGGAGAATCAGTTACAAGGGGCATAGGATGCACTGACCTACCCATTTGTTTGAGAGGACCAAATAATCTCACACCCTCTAGTATTCATTTAAAATGATTGGGTTTGAACAACCATTGAAGGGTTTTTAGGAATATCCATACTTAGATTAAACATACTAAATAATTTCCCAATGGATCTCCGTAATGCATATTGATTCCTTGAGGATGTGACTGAAATATTGGGTTCGGTCATGCTAACATCATCTCTGTACCCTCATCTTATGTTCCATATTCCTTCAGATCCCCGATCTTATAGAAATAACTCATACACAAAGAATTATTCTTTTTTTAAGAATGGGGTTTTCAGTGTATAACATTAACCTAACCAAATACGAGCTCTTTATGTGATAAGGGTTCTATTTGGTGGGGGGGTGCCTATTATTTATATGATAAAGGAAATAAATCTCCTTGTGTTAGAGACTGTGTGGGAATTGGATATGGCTCTTTCTATTTTGTTTTTTCTTATGTATAATGATTATTTTTCTCCCATGAGGAATATTAAATGGCGTATCCCTATGTTATTTTATTTCTATTGGTTTTCAAATCTATGCTCTCAGGATGTCATAAGCCCAATCGATTTTTTTCCGAGTCATCCAATTATTTAACTTTTGTTCAAACCTTTCCATAACTTCTTTATAGTCCTCATCTCCTTTAAGTTGGGTGAATTCCACACAAACCACATGTGTTGACACCTTTCTGATTATCACCTATAAAAATCAATCTTTATCTTGAGGATGTCTTTGAATAAAAATTATTCTTGCATAGTGTGACCCGGTATCCTATGGAATCATAAGTAGTCACGGTGGTCCCTGAGGTTGAAATCCTTTGGTTTCTTAGGCTTTGGTAGATTGAAGAGGTTTCTTTCCATAGGTAATAATCAATAACCAGTATCCTATTAATTTTATATGTAATATACTTTTTCATCCATTCCTTGAATCATGGGTGACCCTCATCACTCTTCACCTTCAGTCGATGTTGGTTTTACTTCTACCATTAGGTGGGATATTTTGGGTAATTCAGAGCCTACCTAGGTTCTCGGACACACACTATTACTAGTTTGAGGGTAATATCAGTAGTCTCTACCTTACTAAGACATTGTACCTTGGTCTTTGGAGTGGGTTGTTATTTGTCCCAAGATCACCAAATGGAATATTCAAGGAATTGTGTTGTTTATGAAAACTTGTGCAATCCACGTGGATATTTAATAGGGATAAAAGGTTATCAAAACTCATATAAAATATTCTCATCCCAATGTTATATAAATTTCTCTTGAGATATTGGGATAATGAGTGAACGTGTAAAACCTTTCCATATGGCGATAAAGTCAGAGACCCTCTCATTATCGTGTTTCTTACAATTTATGTGGCCAAAAATAATCATTTCTTTAACATAGAGATGAATTATTAAATTAATTTATAAATAATGTATTCCAAAAAAACAAAAAATCCTTCTAGAAAGCTATTATACCATCAACAGTCTTTCCCTAACAAATTTTGTACAAAACATCACAGTTTGGTCACCTCCTGTTGGTCAAGATAACTCGTCATCCGGCCTCATCGAGACATAAAGTCTATGAGATTCTATTATGGATCTCTCGAGCTATAAAATATTTGGAATATAATACTTTTGAAATGGGTAAGTGGTAAATTTTCATCCCCCCATTCATAATATGGTTTCTTTTTTGAATGAATAGGGGTGTGCCGCCCTTCAACGGATTATATTTGAGTGTCTAGGGATTCAATGGTGGTAAGGAACTTTATATGTATCACTATATGGTCCCCTTACCATATTTAGTTAGATATCAAGGATTTATATGGTTTACCCTCTTTGATATACCATTAATTATTGATCTTTACGATGACCAGGTGATCACCTTGATAGGAATGTGGTTGTCATCGTAATGGAGGAAAGGCACGATCATACTCACATCCTCATTTAGGTATACTAGGATTTATAGACCTATTTCTATCCTAATTCCCAAATTTTTCTATTTCAAGAAGATTATCTCTCTCTTGATGTGTGTAAGGATAGATATGTGTTTCTAGTTGGAGGGGTTACCAAGTAAGAATATTTCCTCAAAGTTGTTCCTTATTGAGTTGTATGAGGTTTTGTATCTCATTATTTTATTGTGCTAGGAGTTACTCTGAAAATGAGAATTCATCTCATATATATATCTTTTGGAATATAGCCACATATTTCCCTTTATCCATGGAAATGTTTTACCAAGGAGGTGATAACTAATCATTTGGAGGTTCTGGGTTCTAACTCATTCTCTAATTCCATGCATGTGTAACCTTAATTTTTGCATCCAAATAATCTACCTTTTATGGTATAGTTTCCATGTTGAGTCCCACTATATCTAGATCTTGTTCTAAATCATTTTTTGGGTTAATGGTTATGAAATTCACTGAGTAATACTATGCAATGTTAGTCATCCCATTACTCTGCAGGTAATAGGGCAGTTCTTTGCTACTCACTTATCCTTTTAGGGTTGCATCAGGGTCATTTCTCTGACCCATGGTACTATTGGACTATATTGTACTATGACCCTTATGGGGTTTATCATCCTTTTCTGGACATTCCTCATATATCATTTTTTCAATAGTGACCTTAAGAAAGTTTTTGGTCATTCATTCTGAGTGGACCCCAAAAGAAATAGGTGTGTCTAGAGATGGGAGGAATGGATGGGATATCAGCCCTTAGTAGTTACCTCATATTCTAGAAAAGAATGATTCCTTATGGGATACAGATAATGATAAAAAATCTCACATCCCTATGGGATGGGTTTTATTCAAGGCCACTATTGGCACTTTCTATCCTTATTGTCAAGGATCTTATGAATCTAGTGTCGAATACTGAGGTAAAAATCAACATGAACCTATAGGCTGGGGTTGATATAGAACAACCATAAATTTATTTTGGACCCTCATGGGGTTTGATAAACATGGTGTTGGTTATTGATATAATAAATACCTCAACCCTACGGGATGGGTTTTCTCTGGAATGGATTTCATGTTAGCTACTACTGTGACCTAACTAATTTTGTGAAATCTAAATCATGAATGGGCTAGATGCAATGGTTAATGGTGATGGGATTCACTTCCCATGTGAAGCCACTGGGTAGTCTACAACCACATCTCTTATGTTTGTTTTGTGTTCCAATTTTGTTGGGAGGCCCAACTTAGGACACTATTGGTGGACCTCTTTCTCTATTAACAGTTTATATTCCTCTTCAATGTGTAGTAGATTTATTGTATCGAGAAACTGGACCACATGTTACCTAGTCCCAGACCTCTTATATGGAAATGAATTTATAAGATGAACCATCTAGGGAACTTCTCTATCCTGGTTACTAGATAAATTTCAATTCTACATAATTTCTCTATCCTCAAATATGATCATATGATAGATATTTGGAAATCAAATTTCCATAGAGTTTTCAAGATGTATAGAAAAATACAACATTGGAATTTTTTATTCCCCTATGATCCTAGGTCTTGTTCCATATAGAACATGACTATGTCCATCTATAAATAGAGTGTATTTATGATCTATAGAGGACCCTCATATCCTTGATAAGGGAGGTTTTTGTCCTTCAATCCTTGATGGGTTTTCCTCCTATTCGGAAATATGTAACCCCTAAACATATCATCTATATCATATAGAATCTCGTAGTCGGAAGAAGAGATGGGCCAAAACATAGTTAGAATATTGTTTTTTCCAAGCTCATTCCAGATATCAATTTCAAATTCTGCTTCATCTAAGCCATGTTACTCCGCCTGGTTAGACCATAGAGGTTGCTTCTATGGATCACCAACTGACTGAGGTGAGGTGTTGGTGATAGTTTATTGGGAACTATATATTGTAAACCCTAGTGAATTAATCACCTTTCCATACAAATGTGTCAAGACAACAAGATTATTTACTTATCTGAGAAAGATATTACTATGGGGGCTTGTCCATAGTTTATTGTAGGAGTGGAGTCCCCAAAATATATCATTATACTACCATGAGGAGAACTATCATGGTTTTTATCACCTTATTCTTTGGAACAAGATTTATTGGACCATTGAGGTGTTATAGATATATGCCTTTAATAAAAAAAGGATACTATAAATGATAAGATTAAGAATATGATCCTCCTTTTGCATCATGACCAGAATATACTAACCTTAATTTGGAGTTGATCATGGATAATATCCTTCTACATGATGGTATCTACAATTTGTTTATGACCTTATGTAACTGCAAGAACCTAACCTTGCTACTGGGAAGCTACTAGAGAATGTTGGTGAGATTCTATATCATCAATAGGAATATGATACCACCAATGGGTAGTTGTAGAAGTATGCTAGTCAATCCTTATTGAAGAGAGGGAATAACCAGGGTCCAAATATGCAATCCCCATTAGAATATACCAATGAACCTCTAGAATAAAAAAAAGGGATATGAGCCTCCTTCTATATATCCTTTTAAGGATTCTAGTGTAGTATTTCATCTACAATATTAGATATATGATTGAAACTCTTAAAATATATTGGAATATTCTAAGTAGATTTTTTATTGGGATATGATCCTACCTTGAGATTATTTCCAAACCTTGATAATGGAACTCTATTGGAGGGAGTGTATGATTCTACTCTTAAGGCTTTGGTATATTTCATTGTCTCACTTTGATAGGAATGTGAACATGTCCTAATGTGAATGTCAAATAACATTTATAACCCAAGTTGTAGTAGAGATATGAGAATGTTCCTATGCCTTAATAGAATATGCTAATAAAACTCCTAGATGGAATAAATAATGTAAACAAACTCCTATTAAACAGCAATTCATTTTGACCATGGTGATATGATTCTCTGGCTATTGGGATAGGAATATGTTTCTATACCTATATCTGCATCAGTAATAGAATATATTGGATAAGTTCCTCTATCGTTTCAAAATATATAGTGGTTCTTTAGTAGAGTATCTACTGGAATATAGGATTCCGCATTCTTAGTCTATAATATATATGGTAATATGTCTTAGATTTAAGAGGGGATTTATGCCCACTTCTTTCCTCCTTGTTTCATAAGGATATACTAATGGGATTCATGTTTAGGGTTAAATATATGCCCCCACACCCATTATTATTACTAGAATATGTGTGAACAATTGAACTGGGGGAGAAGGGATATGATTTGGCTTGTTATAAGCCACTAGAATATGATGATAGGCTTCATTAGTGGAAGTAGTCATATGGGCCCACTCTCTTTCATCACTATTTTTTTCACCTAACGATATATCCTTGGTGCATGAGAATGAGTGTCCAGGGTGGAAACTTGTCTGGTAGTTCCCTCAGTAGGTGACTAAGGAGAATTGGTGAGATTTTGTTGACTAAGATAGTTAACAAGTTACCCCCTAGATTGCTCCTAAACTAGGATGAATTTATGGTTTACTCCTTTACCTATATTCCTATGGTAAGTAAGACACTTATTGTTATGTGTTGGTGAAAGCCTTATAAAGTGGAATGTAGAGGTGACAGATGTCACTAATTTTATTGAAGACTTCCTTGAATTAGATGGGCTCATAGGATTCAGCATCTAGACGCCTCTACTTGCATCCTCGAGGGGTGGGATCACACCACATCAGTGAAATTCCTAGACCATCAAGTTTTCCACCCAAATATGAATGCATTGGGTGGGTGGAATTTTTTTGAAACCCATAGAAGTTACTTTCATAGCATAGGTTACAGAACTTTTTCTTGATGATGACATAATCTTGGGTCAAGGTGATGTTTTTGAGAAGAGTATATGAAGTAACAAAGATAACAAGGAAAAAAATTCCAATAAGACCATTATCATAAGTATGAAACATGATCAATTATCTATGAACGGGTAACAAAATTATATGTTCTTTCTATTGTTTTCCCATTTTATTACGTGGAATGGGAATAGAAAAATATAATATCTGATGGAAACCCAAATTACATTTTATTATTGATATATTTCATGTCAATTTCACTATTTTTCCTGTAAAATATATCCAAAAAAATGTCACGACTTGTGTTCAACCAATATTTTTTATTTTTCAAAAGAATCATGTTGTGTTCACCATTTTTGTTTCCATTAAATGTTATTAAAAATTGAAAAATGCACATAAAAATGTTTTTATTATTATTAAATGGTTCATGTTATGTTCACCAAATTGGTTTTCAATAGAAATTAATTTGTGTAACAGTAGAAGCATGATTGTGGGAGATTCAGTGTGGTTTTCACATCCATTTGTATCAGGATCACCATTTATTTATCTCTCATAGAAACTCACAATGGCTCCCACATCCATAAATAGTCATGGGAATGCTTTCCAAAGGAAGGTTTCCACTTGGAGTTTTAAACAAAATGAAACTTAGGAACTAGCATTGGTCAAGAGGATGGGAGGTCGAGCTCTGCCCAACCTTTTGGGGGGAATTATTTCCCACACTATGACTCTACTGTATATTTATAATATGTTCAAGAATCATTCCCAAATACTGATACGGTGTTGGTTAACCTAATAAAACAATTGAGTGTTTAATACCTGCATATGAAAACGAGGTTTAATTAATGAAACCGTCTATATATGTCAACAGTTATCCATATTTTCCTCATTGTTACTTAGAAATAGGTGGTTGTTTATGTTTTGAAAAACATGAACATGAACTACAGATTTTACAACTATCTAAGAAGGAAATTGGTGTTTTGGTAATGGAATTAGAACTCTGAGATTTATCTTGTGTATCTTGTTATAATATGAGTAAAATACTACATATTTCATTGGACATATTTCTAGATCACATTATAGGACCACACTAGGTAATTTAAGGTTATTATTTAAGGAAACATATGATGTAACATAGGCGATGGGTATGGAGATCATGCCTTGGGGTGGAATCCTACTAATTATTTTTATATTAGGAATTAGATTATTCATATTTTGATGAATACTCAACCCACAAATGAGTGGGGATGGATAATTAATACTTAGGGGTTTATTTCCCCAATGTTTATCAATATCATAATTATTTATGGACCTAATCCAAGGTTTATTCCCATTTAATGAGGAAAATGTTTAATGTTTTTTATCAGGGCTTAAAAATTAGGTTTCCATGATTGGGGTAATTTTATGACTCTAGTGATACAATCATTGAAAATACCTAAGCTCATGTGACCCAAGCATTGCGTAAGAAACACGAGATAGTAAGTGATCACACACACCGTTTATGGATGCAAGACATACACATTGAAGCACCCCCAATGAAGTATTTGATGTGGATATAGTGAATTATAAAGTCATAATACATGTCTTACTTGTGATATGAATTAGGGTCTTCATAGTACAATTTTTTTCTAACTCTCTGATGGGTTTATAGTTCTTAAGGGCATGGTCGGGGCTTACATTTAAGAGGATACTTGTGCATAATCCATTTCTCATCCCCTCATGGACAAGGAAAGATGATAAACTCATGTGAAAATTTAGATCCCATGAGTTAGAGTTTGGGTTTTGATATTGTGTGACTTTCACCAAGGTAAATTCCCATTTGAGATCAGGCCTTATAAATGCATCCTATGTAACCTAGTTAGTTTTTAATTAGAGTCCTCAAAGTTTAGTTTGTCCTGAATCCATTGATGGGAGAGTAATGATGGTAGAACCATATTATGTGGGTCATGTGAACTAGAGTGTGTGGAATATCAATGGACTTACACCAAGGTGAATGCCCATTTAATGTATCCATCCCATATCCTAGGGAGGATTGAGAGTGTGATACCATGAGTGGTTAACTGAGCATGATTGGGTGGAATGAGGATCCCATTATTCTAATAAGGTTTCATGAGTGAATACCCTACTAAATTATGAACATTTCCAATATGAAGGGATAATTATTGAACAAATACTAATGGTAGGGATTTCACATGGTTGAAGGGTGTACACCCATGTATTCCTGTTGGACAAGGCTTTCATGTCAAAGGTGTCTTCCAGACATGTCTTGGGTGTTTATTTGACATGTCAAGGGGTCTTTGTGTGATCAAGGATGACATATTCAAGTCCTTTGAAATGATTAATGACAACGTGTCTAAGAGATATAATGTGATTAAGATAACATGCTTAAGAGATTCATGTGATCAATACAACATGATTGAGGGATATCGTGTGACCCAAATGAAATGTCTAAGGGCTTAACATGATCAAGAAGGTTTTACTATGGGTTTTCACATGACCCAGCTAACATATTTTGGGTGCATCAGATGATTTGTGATAAAATTTATAGGTTTTATTCAAATTATTAAGGATCTATACCCCCAAATTGTGTATGCCATTCACATGAAAAACAACATATTCTCCTTCACATGATGCTTCCATTATTTTCAGCCTTCATTATATAGATTTTAAAAAAAACATACGGATTTTATTACTTTGGAATTAGGTGATAAATTTGAAGTACCAAAGGCCCTTTTCATGATCCAAATAGTTTTCTAGTGATCCTTCACGTGATCAATGAAATGATCATGTAAAGTGCATAAACATATCGCCTAATCCCTTAAGTTACTCCCCAAACATTTTCAGGTGGATGAATATTGAGATCAGGTGATTCGTCACTCAAGGAAGTTCCTTCTTACCTCCATGTGTTTTTTATATGTATATACGAGGAATTTAATAATCATTGTTTCCCTATATCTACTCCTCTTTGTATGATGATTAATTATCCTAAATTGGATTGATTTGGTGGGGGGAAGAATCACATAACACCTTTTTCATGATCCATCCATGGGTAATTCATCACATTATCATTGTATCATTTGATAAATAGTGACAGTGTGATCACTCTATTATTACTATATTTCTTAAGCTCATGGCTTACAAAAGGGATTTCACATGATCAAACTGAGATGTCAAAATGGATTTCACTTATTCTAATCCATATGTCTGATAAACATCACATGATTGAGTTGACATGCCAAAGGTCCTTTACAAGATCAGACCAACATGCCTAGGCCCTTTGCAAGATCAATCCATAGTGTATGGTTCCCTCCATAAGATCAAGCTGGAACTTTAAAGGGCCTTCATGTGATCAGTAAACTAATCACACAAAGTGCATAACCCTTTCACATGGAAAACAACACAGCTATTTTTTACATCAGGGTCCCATAATTTTCTACTGGTATTGTATAAATTCTATGGAATTATCCCATCATTTTTCCAAAAAGGCATCAAATCATCAAACAAACTTATCAAATAGCCTTCACATGAAGAAACTGACATGTCCAGTGGAATTTTCATGATGAGGATAATATGTTTCCAGTGATTATATGTGATCTTAAACTAACTATTAGAATATCATAACCACTTTGTGTGAAAATAAATGTACCTCACTTCACATGAAGCTTACATATTTTTCACATTTAATTTATTGAATGGTTTGGGTGATTTTCAATATTTCTATTAGTAAAAATGTTTCATGATCTGGAAGAATCATATCCCAGTATTTTCATGACCCTCATATCTCATTAAGAATCATTAATAACATAAATCTTTCTTGTCAAAGGGCCTTTTCAGGATCAATGAATTGATCATGTAAACTTAATAACAACTTTTCATTAGAAAAATATATAACTCTTGTTCTTATAATGGTATTTTCATTTTAATATTTATAACATGATCCCCTTGGGTGATTGTTAGATGTTTTTAAGTCAACAAGTCGTATGATCAGAAGGGTTCTCTTGAGGGGCTACACATGACCATTGGGGATCATCTATAAACCTTAATGATATTAGGAGGGATCATTGGGAATCATTCATATGATCTATTGATAGATCATGAAAATCACATGACCCCTTCATGTGGTGCTCCTAGGGTCATCCGATAATGGGTCCCATTAATAGTTTTGTGATTTACATTTCTCATATGGTTAATATTAATGTACCTATGATACTCATTTATTTACTTTATAGAGAAAACAATACATATACTTTAGGAATTTATCTAATCCTAAAATTGATGATTCTTTTTTGGTAAATTTCAACTATCTTTATAGTTTTCATCCTATCAAGTTTTAGTTACATTTGGAAACTATAATGAGAAAACATTAATGAAAATCCTTTGGGTAGTTTTAGGTATAGGATAACAACTTAAAGATTTGGTGATGACCATAAAATAACTTGGTTAATCTTAGGTTTTAATAGATTGAAAAGAATTTATCAAGATTTATACATCCAATAAATGCTTTTACATGATTATGTGGTTTTCCTCAATGATAATTGATACACACTCTATAGTTTTTAGTTTTAATCAATGTATGTAACCTAAAAGAATACAATTAACACTAAAAGTGATGAAAAATTAAATAATTATCTTCCTAAGACAACAAATGTTATGGGAATAAAAATAAAAAATATCGTTGATATGATTGAACATCTTTCTTAAGCTATGAATCATGCTAAACTTCCAAACAAGAAATTAGGGAATATTCTTTTGGTATGCCCTTAATGAGGAAAAATCCACCTTATTTTAGTATGTCTACTGATCCACTAGTTGTTGAAAATTTTATCCGTTCCATTGAATAGATATTTTCTATTCTCTAGTATTTAGAGCATACAAAAACATGTTTATTGCCTATAATTTTAATGGTGAATAAGACCTGTGGTGGACTTATACCAGGAATACAAGGTAACATTATGAAATTTACTCTATAGAGTGGAATGAGTTTAAGAGCATATTTTTTTAATATTACTTTTCATGTATTCTTTACATGAAAATAGAGGTGGAATTAATTTTGATAAATTAAAAGGATGATGAATCAATTGGTACATATGAGGAAACTTTTACAATACTTGTCAGGTATGCTTATGGAATTATCATTGATCCATAAAGTAATATTGATCTATTCTTTAGTGGATTAATACCAATTATATGAAGGGAGTTATCTAAAATATACATTAATTGGTATGATGAAATCCTTTGACATGATATCAATGTTGAGATAGAGATTAGAGTTACCCATCAATCTCATGGTTTTGATAAGAAAAAAAATGAAATTCAAAGAAAATTCTAAAACCCTAGAGAGAAGAACATAAACATTTCTTTATTCTCAAAATGTGTACAAAAACATGGTGGAAATTGACTTAAGAGAACCAGTGAATGATTTAATTGTATAAAAGAAGGTCATCAGGCAATTTAATGTTTATATTGATGGGAAGAATCTTGCTAATAATGGGGGAATAGAACAATAAAATACACCATCAAAACTCTAATGTTCAAAATGTAAGGAATATTGGAATTTTGATAACTAGTACTCAATTCCAGAGGTTAATTATGATGATCGACATCAATAACCTCTTATCACTGGATATAATTGGATATCTCATGTGATCACTATTCTTGATGTGGATAATGAATTGGTAAAAGATACACTTACCATTCAATCTAGAATTGATAATAACTTATTTGATTCTGGATTTATCCACACTTTTATATATTAAGAATTTACTAAGGGTATCACAGTACCACTTCAAAATTAGATGTTGAATTATTAGTGAAATCCCCTAATGGTATTATGATCACATCACAAGTCTGATTCATCTGTTATTGAAGTTTGTGGGAAGGTGCTTCCTAAAAATCTTTTTATTATCCCTCTTGTTAAATTTGATGTTATTTTGGGCATGTATTGGCATTATTTAAATAAATATCACATCAATTTCCAAGGAAGGGAAGTCTCATTTGATATATTGAACCAACCTATGATCTCCAATCGATGTGATGATAAATATAAACTTATAATTGAAATTCCATCCACTATATTGATATTGAAACCTATTAAAAATGGGCGTCTATGTCAAATGGTTGGGGTGAAAATCAACATCGATGATATTCCTATTGTGTGTGAGTTTCTTTATTTCTTTCTAGAATAGATTTTTAGTCTTCCCCTGAATCATGAATTATATTATCAATAGATTACATAATAGGTGATACACCTATTTCAAATTCTCCATATAGACTGGACCCTATTGAGTTGTAGTAATTGAAGAAACTAGAATAGAATATTAGAAAGAGAGTCATTCATCCAAGTAGGTCACATTAGGGTAAAAATGTTATTTTTGATAAGAATAAATATGAAAAAATTATACTAGGTATTAATTATTGGTAACATAACAAGATCATAGACAAGAATAAGTATCATTTTCATTATATTGATGAATTATTTTGTCAACTTCACAGAGATCAATACTTTTATAAGATTGATCTTCATTCGAGATATCATCAATTTAGGGTCAAAATAATGACATATCTTAGAAGAAATTATATACAAGGTATAGAAACTATGAATATAAATTTATTTCATTTGGTTTTAATAATTTCCCTTCTATATTCATGGATATATTGAATTGAGTATTTATATATTACCTTAATCAATTTGTGGTAGTATTTATCTATGATATTACTATATATTAATAGAGTAAAAAATAGGATTAAGATCACTTAAGGATTCAATCAATGACCCTCAAAAGTGGCATGTTTTATACAAAATTTATTGAGTATGAATTTTGGCTCTAAAATGTTTTATTTTTGGGTCATATAATCTCAATTGATGGTATATTTATGGATCCATCAAAGACCAGAGTCATTGAACATTAGTCTAGACCAACCATTGTGACTTAGATATTTAGTTTTATTTGATGTTGTGGATATTATCGATTCTCTGTGGATAATTTCTAATAATTATTTAATCCACTCCCCAAGTTAACTAGGAAGGTATCAAAGTTCCTTTAGATAGATAAATGAAAATAAAATTTCAAGGAACTTAATAGAGGGTTAGAAGTGCGCCTATACTTTCATTAACCTATAGTGAATAGGGGTTCTTAATCTATAGTGATCCATCCAAGAAGGGACTTGTATGTGTTATTTTGTAGAGTGATATTGATAAAACATAAGCCTCTAGTAAATTGAAGGTTGATGAGAAAAATTACCCAAATCATGATTTAGTGTTTGTTACAATAATTTTGGCATGAAATATTTGGATGTATTATATTTATGGAGAATGGTGTGATATATATACAGATCATAAAATTTTAAATTATATATTCACTCAAAAAGGATTTGAATATATTCCATAGAAGATGGTTTTTGTTGATTATAGATTATGGTTTCTTGATACATTACTACCCTGGGAAAGAGAAAAAGGAGGAAGATGGTCTAAGTCAAAAGGCCCACACTATTTTATTTATTATTTGGATCATAAAAGATCCCATATTTCTATATTCTCAATAGCTGGATCTAGAAATCCTGAAGGAATTGGAGAAATCATATCTTTCCCAAATTATTTTTCAACCATCTATCCATGGTATGATTAAAGAGGTGCAGAAGGAAGATATGGAACTTCATAAGAAGGTCATAAATGATCCTAAGTTCAATGATTGTTTTGATGGAATGATAAGGTTCCAAGTCCATCTATTTGTTCCATACTTATCATATTTTATGAAGTATTTGTTAGATTAGTCTCATAGTTCATCATTATTTATTCAACCTAAAAGTCTAAATATTCATAGAGATCTAAAAAGGAATTTATGTTGGGAAAACATGAAGAGAGATATTACAGAGTATGTATCCTAGTTCTTGGTATGTCAACAATTTAAGGATAAGAGACACAATTCAAAGGGTATTTAACAACTATTATCCATACTAGAATGTAAATATGAAAATATCACAATGGATTTTTTCGTTGGACTTCCAAAACACCTAAAGTATATAATACTATGGGTTGTAGTTGATCACCTTTTGAAGTCAAAAAACATAATCTTCATTGGAGAATATTTCACTATTGATCATATTGATAGAATATACATTACGAAATTTATCAGATTACATGTAATACCATATTCTATTGTAGCTGATTGGGATCTATGGTTTACATCGAATTTCGAGAGAATCCTTTAGTATGATCTCGATATAGAGTTGATTTTCAATAATTCCTATTATACGTGGAAATATGGTTAGTAGGACAGAAGAATTGAAACCCTATAGGATATATTTATATCTTGTTTTATGGATTTCAAAGGTGTTTGGGTTTAACTCCTTCCTCTGATCAAGTTTTCTTTATGTAAAAGTTGTCACTTGAGTAGTCACAAGTCTCCTTACGAAGCCCTATAAGGAAAGAAGTGTGGAACTCCATTGTTTTTGGATGAATTTATATAAGGAATAATATTGGGACCTAATATAGTAGAATAAATAGAAGGGAAATTCAAATTCCTCCATCAACACATTAAGGCATCTCATAGTCGATAGAAAAGTTATGCTGACAATCATCGATGAAATCTAGAATTAAAATTTGGGGAGAAGGTATTCCAATGTATTTCACCATAGAAGAATGTCATGATATTCCAAAATAATGGAAATATAAGGCCTATCTATATTATCCCATTTTAGATTCTTTATTGTGTTGGGATGGTAGATTATCTCTTGGCACTTCCAACAAACCTCTCTAAAGTTCATGTTTTGTTCCATGTATCTCTCTTAAGAAATTACATACATTATACATCACATGTACTAAACTCATAGTTAATACCATTGAAGCATTATATTTCATATTAATAAAAACCAATAAAGATCATGGATGAGAGAGATAATGTGTTGTGGAATAAGACTACTCATATGGTTAATGTTCTCTATAGGAATCAAAAACTCAAAGAAGCATCTTATGAACCCAAGGATTTAATGAAATAGAGATATCCTCATTTTATATCAAAGTGATAGAATTTATAGGTCAAAATAAATTATAAGGGGGAATAATGTATAGACCCTAGATTTTATAATATATTTCTCTATAAAACAATTATATTTTGACAGCTTTCATTACACACAACACCTAGTTTTAACGAAATGTAGTATACTGTTAAAATATTATTATTTAATTTAACACATATTACATAGACATAGGAATGGTGGGTATGAATAGAAATCAATAAATTATGAAAAATTTGTGATTTATAAATTTATAAAATATATTCATTGTTTATCAATTGATTATAAATGAAAATACAAATCAATTATAAGTAAAAGAGATGATTTTTTTTAAAAAAATTCTTTTTGTACATGCAATAAGTATTTATCTTGATAAATTAAATTAGTTTCTATTTGTGAATGATTTCAGTGAAATTTATATATTATGTATAAAATAAATTTTTTTAACATTCATCTAATATTTATTTAGGAATGAAATAAGAATATATATCTAGTTTCATTCTTAAAATTTATTTTTCTAAAAAACGATTTTGTTTGTGATTTTCACAATTATTCTAAAATGATTATTTGAAACTTATAGAAATTGAATCTTTAAAAATTTATTCCAAATTTGGAATTATTTGGATCAAATTTGGTAAATATTTTCTTTTTATTTTTTATCAATACAAATAGTAACTATAGTAAAATTTTGTCACCCTGGTAAGGGTAAAGTGGGTAAAATAGGGTTCAAACATTAGGATATGACTTTAAAATTTATATACCTTTTTCCTTTTATTATATTTGATATGTGTATTAAGTTAATTTCCATATAATTATCTAATATTTGGTCACTTGGCCCCATATTTATTTTATTAAGACTTTTATATGAATTTTATAAAATAATAAATACATAATGTCACTCTCATGACATTAAAATCTATAAAACATTTATATAATGATAAAAAAGGATAAGTTTGGCTATTAATATTTATTTGATATTATTTTGTAATATTAATTTATTTATAATTTTTAGTTGTATAATAATTACCTTAAATAATTAATCAACTCCAATACAGTTTTTCTTCAATTAGTAGAAAAATAAAATAACTGATATTAAAAAATATAAAATTAATAAAATATTATTGAATTATTATGTTATATAAATTTTTAAGATGAATGTAACATATTAGGGATGTGTGAAAATTTTATATTATAATTATATGTTTGTCTCGGGGTATTGAAAGTAAAATTAAATGAATAGTTTTGAAATTGACATTAATGATATTTTATAATAAGTAATAGTTTATCAAATTATTTACAATTAATAAAAACATTATCTTTTGTAATTTTAATTAAATATGGTTTAAAACATATACCATTATCCATTTTTGAGTCTCTTTTTCATTTATGGTAACAGTATTAACCCATCAATATTGGAATAGTTTTTACTATGGTTAAGGTCAAAAAATGATAATGAAGGGGTTAAGAAAAACTAAAATGTTTAAAATTAAACAAAAACCTGTAAAAATTTAGTTAGAATATTTTATTTCAAACCTAGACTCTTTTTATTATAATTAATTTCCATTTGGAAGAATTTTAAGGAGAATTATTTTATTATATTTTAATATTTTGTGGAATTCCATGTTTGTTCTCTCCCTCACTTATTAAAGGACACCCCTCCTTTCTCTTCATTACACCACTTTGAGAATTATAGATCGAAAAATCAAACAAAATTTCTTTATAAACATCCCTATCCACATTATAATGGTGATTTTCCCAACAAATTAAAAAACCCCTAGGGTCCTTAAGTGGATATTTAAAGGAGTTCTTTCAAAAAAGAGGGGATCGCATTAACTAGTCAATTTCATTTAACTTATTCCTTTACATCCTCTAAATATATGGTAATTATCATTAAATAATTAATTATCATAAATATAATTATGTTTTAATATTATTTTTATTAAATAACCATTATTTTCCCTCTTTCCTATCAAATGGGAAGTGAAAGTATCGCTCGTGTTTTCATATGACTTACCGTCTCCACATAGTGATTCAATTAAATGTTTTTCACCATATTTTCTGTATAGGTATTATGATGGGATTCATTTTTATTTATTATATTTATGAAATAATTATTATTTTTTAATTATTATATCATATATACCTTTTTCATTTCAATCTGTTGGAAAATGATAACGCCACTCTTGTGTACGTGTGGACTACCACCACCACAAAGCGATGTGATTCGTTTTTTATTTACATTTTACATAAGTGATAATAAATATTATTTTGATGAATATATATTATTTATATTATATAATAAAAATTATTTAAATAAAAATTATTATTTACCTTACTTTTTTTCATCTGTCTAAAACTGAAAACAACATTCATGTGTACGTACGACCTACCATCTCCAAGAATAGTGGAATTCATTTTTATATCTCTAAATTTTATTGATTGATAAAAATATTTACTGAATGAATATATATTATATTTATATATTAATTAATATTATGAATATGATTTTACCATCATCAAAGTACAAGGACCAAAACTACTAAAGAAAAAACACACATAAAAAACAAAGTAGTTATCACCCGGAATGTTTATTTTAATACAAAATTTTTAATCAACACTTGATAAAAGGTTATAGTAAAATTATATATGGTATGATATATATAATTATGATTTGGGAATATATTATTGATAAATATATATTTATTATACAGTAATTTCAAACATGTACAAAGGAAGTTAGACATGGGGTAAGGGTTTTATGATACAATATCATTATTTATCGGGATTGTTTATGATTAAGTTATAGATGATAAAATATTGTGATTAACCTATATAGAAAAACATGTGATTTATTCTCCTATGTCTATTTTATGATATTACATGTTTTACATTCATTTTCTTCTCTTTATGATCTTAAGAGACAAAACAAATAATTTTTAAGGAAACCCGACTATGTCTTACTATATAGTCAAGAATATTTCTCTTCCATGACCATATTTTCTTAAAAAATAAATAATGTTTCAATAATTTCAAATGAAATTTTAATTTAATTTTTACCAAGGTTTTAATTTTCATAAATATGTTTCAAATGGATATTCTTATCATTTTCTAAATGAGATACTTTTTCACCTTTTTAAAAAGTATGAAAGGAATATTACATTTAAATAATAAGGGATGAACAAAACTTCTCATCATTATAAACACTCAATTATTTAATGAATAATTTTTATTTTTTCAAGTTTATTTTAAAATAAAAGGATTTTTAACATTTTTTAGTTATTTTTAATTTTTAGAAATTTATTTTTAAATTTGAGGGGGTGGGGTTCTTCAATAAAATTTTAATGATCTTTTAATGGTATTTATATTCATGAACGACATAAATCCTTGATTTTACATATGATATACTGGGGATATGATCCAAGGAACCCATCCTTAATATTTCCCTATATGGTTTATGATTATAAAAACAATATTTTTCTGAAACCCATCCCTTTTCCATGGGTTATGATATAATGAATTGATGAAATGTATATGAAACCATTTTTCAGAGGTTATGATATGATGAAATATTTATGAAATCATTTATTTTTAATTGGATATGATATTATGAATGTTTTATTATATTTTGGTACCAATTTTTATGATTTAATTATATGATGTGTGGGCCCATAATTATATAGTTGTGTAATTAATTGGGTAAAGGTTGATATCTCAAGATATAAACAGAACATGAATGGGGAGTGGGGCCAGTTTTGTAAGGGACATTATCCACTATGATAGTATAGGGAGTGAAGTAAGATTACTATGATGGAATGAGAAGGGAACCCAATCCACTATGATAGTCGTGGAAGTTAGAATTGACTACTAAGAAAATTATTTTCTATTCTTATGTGTATACCATAAATAAATGTCTTATTTAATTGTTAAGTCCTCATGAATAATGTTATTTGATTCCTTTATGATTCATGTCTTATTAAATTTCAATCCTTATTCCCTGACTCATGATTATTATTTATTATATACAGGGTATGGTTTTCAAATGTTATTCTCATGTTCATATACCATTATACTCATGTTCTTTTTAAGTGATAACTAATATCCCCCTTGTTTACCCTTACTGGGAATTTTATCTCACCCTTTCATATGTTTCCTTTTCCTAGGTCATGAAGAAAGGTATTAAGTATGATATTTCTAAGAATGGTTCTAGTTATAAAGAACTTAGTGGAAGATTATTTAGTTCACTTATGAACCAGTTGTTTATGTATCCATGTTTCCAAAGATATTGGACCTCTAAGATTCTATTGTGGGTTATTATGTTATATAATTAATATTTATCTAATCAGATGTAATATTTATGTATGAAAAGTATGGATAGTTATAGTTGTAACGCCCTGCTATTTTGTAATTTTTTTTCAAGGTAAAATATTATTTTAGATGTTTTTCTTTCAATGAAATGTTAATTTCAGCTTGATTTACCTGAAACATTGAGTTTATGTTTTATTAAACACAACACCTAGTTAATCTTGTGCTACATGAAACATTGGGTTTGCTTGTGTTAAACACGATACTAGGTTTTAAACAAAACACAGTTCATTCCCACTTTGAAAACATAATTTATAATAAAATTTTATTAATTTTAGAAAATTTATTTAAAAATGTAAACATATTTTTTGAAATATATATATTTAAATAATATTTGGGTGAATTTATTTGATTTTTTTGAAAAGTTTCTTTAATTGATGAACAATACAAAATACTGAATTTTAATTCAAATTTGTCTTTTCATTTAAATAATTTATAGTGTGAAATTATAATATTAAATTGTTTTAAAGTTAAATTAGTGCAATTTTAAATAAATTAATTAAATTTAGGTCATTACAATCAATTTATTTTTTAAATTGGATAAAAAAATTTATCACATTTGAACATTTTAATTTAAAAAACCCCGCTTTCTCATCACGTCTATGGGATTAATTTTAAAATTAAAATTTGAAACTTATATAAATTGATTTTAGAAAAAAAATTCAATTTTGAAATTATTATAAATAATAATTTCTAACAAGTTAAACTTAATTGTTTACCAAATTTAATTGGGAACAGAGTAAAAACTAATTACCATGATTAAGGAAAAATGGGTTTACCAGGGGTTAAACTTGAATGATAAGAGTGAAAATGACCAAAAATATTGACTTAATATTATTTAATGAATTTATTTTCTCCTTGGACATTAATTTATATAAAATATGGGAATTCCTTACCAATTTCCTTTGAATGTGACATATATAATATGTTAAGTAAAGAAAGAGACAAAAAAGATATTTTCTTACTTTTAATATCTATAATGTTGTGGGACACATAAAAAATAACATTGGTTCAGTAATATATATTATTTTTAAATATAAATGATTTATTTTTATCATAATAATTTTTATTTAATTTTTAGAGATTAAATATTTACATAAAATGATTATGAAATTCAAATGATGTAATTATTTAGTTAATAAAAAATAAAATAACTGATACTAAAAATAATAAAAGTGAAGTAGATTGAAAGAATTGTTTTGTAAAAATATTTTCTTAGATTAATATACCATGTTACATAGTTATTTAAAAAATTTATTTGAATTCCATTATTGTCTTTATATTTTTAAATTTAAATTTATGAAATAATGTCAAAATTGACATTAATGCCATTTTATAATAATTACTAAATTATTAATTTTTTTAAAATTACTAAAATAAATATTCTACCAGTTGGAATTTAAATAATAATAAATATCATATATGGTCTATTAATGGACTATATTTTATTATAACGACTTTAATTCCTATTAAATAGTAAAAAACATTGTTAGTGCGATTATGCATAAAGAAGTGTTTTAATCGTTACTTTCACTTATGTTAAAATTAATTTCCTACATACATAAGATTATATTTTACAAAATTTATAACATATTTATAATTATTGGGTCTAAATAATCTAATGATTTTCACTTTAATTTATTCTTAATAGATAAATTACTAAGGCTATAAAACTAGTTACCATAGTGAAAACCCAAAATAGTATCCATAGGGAAACATATATTTTAAGGAATGAAATGTTTAAAACATGTATATAAATGTGTGGTGGAGGTTTTTATACACCATATCATCCCAAAATTCCTTTAATTATCATTTTTGGATCCACTTGAGGTAATATTGACCTCCCAGTAGTGAATATTTTTGAGTATTTACAAGAATGTCCCTCTTCAACTATAAAAGGGATCAAATTATCTTCTATTATGCTCACATCTTGGAAGGGGAATATAAAAGGGAACTAAATATCAATACATTTGAATTGACCAATATATTACCAAATAAATTTAAAAACTCCCTCACCTCATCCTAGAAGTTTTATTTTGGCAATAAATCAACCCTTTGAAGGATTTAGTGAAAATCTGAGGAAGATACTTGAAAACGAGGTAATGTTCTTCAATAAGAATAATTATTTTATTTATTTCTCAAAATACTTCAATTATTATTATACCATGTTTATATAATAACATTGGTATATTAAATATATGTAGATGTCTTTATGTTACGGTTATTAACTATAACCATCCACACTTCCATCAAATGAGATTGGAAATCGTTGGTCGTGTGTATGGAAGACTACCGTGTTGAAAACCAATGTCATTAATTTTTACATTACCACATTTCAAAGTATGGAATAATGATGGAAATTAGGTTTATATATGATATTTATGACATTATAATTCTTTTATAAATTTTATATCACACATACCTTCAATTATTTTCTTTTTTTGCGGAAATATGATAACATCGCTCGTGTGTAAGATGGTCTACCACCTCGCGAAGTGATGTGATTCATTCATGCTTTACATGGAATGAATTAAGGATGTGTTTAGTAAACCTATATGTTATATATGACATAAAAATGTTAATTTAATGATAATATATATACATTATTTAATTTTCATTCTTTCAATATGACAATAAAATGGAAATGACATTCATGCGTACGTAAGCCCTACCGTTTCCATGAACTGTGTATTTCATTTTATATCACCAAATTTTATGGATTACGATAACTATATATATAATTAATATATATGATATTTATATCATGGGTTACATTTTGTAGATGATGAAACAATGATTTATATAAGAGAACTGAAAATGAAAATTTAAAACATATATGAAAAACAAAGCGGTTATTACCTGAAACGCAACTTCAATATGGAATTGTTAAGAAATGTGTTATAAAATGTCATAATAAAATCATATATAATATGATATATATATATATATTTGGGTGTATTTTTCTTTAATTGGTGTATAATAAAATTATATTTATTATACATGAGGTTTGGATGAGTACGATGGAAGTCAAGACTTAAGGTAAAGGATTTCTGTCTCAGTTTTTACTTCTGTGAGACACATGTCAAATTCACCACCTATTTCTTTTATGTGGTGTATGTACTACCCATAAATGTATATTATTATTAATTTCATGAAAAATATTTTGGTTTAAATTACCATATTATGATCTCTCTTTCATTGGGTTTATTGTCCAAAAGCTACCAAATCTGTAAGGGATTTTTTCACAATTTTCATTCATTGTGTAAAGACCCGGATTTTACCATGTTATTTTTTTTGAAAATTGAAAATTATTATGAGTCCGTGAAAATTGGAAGCGCATGATTCCGAGACCCAGTGTGCCCAAAATTAATTTCTGAATTTTTTTTCTAGTACGTTCAATGAACGCGTGATCGTTGATTTGTATCTTTTGAACAGGTGCTCGGAATTGAAACCAGAGGACACCAATGAACTCTTAGTGCCGATATTCGCTTAAGGAGACCATCACCATGACCGTAGTAGGTAGGAGATGGAATTTCGTTTTCCAGTTTTTCATGGGATAGTTAAAAATTAATATAAATAAAACAATTAAATTTTATTTTTATTTAACTGAAACTTCCCATTTAAATATTGGTGGTGGGGATCACCCAACCCTAAACCTATCTTTTAATGTGAGGTACCTCTTTGGATTCTCCTAGTTAATGAGCCAATATTAATTAATTAATGAACATAACTTAATTATGTTGGATCCTCACTTCTCATGGGGGAAATCGTCGGAAAAGGAGAGAACTTGGGAGAGCCATTGGAGAAACATCGTCCAACGAAGAACCTCCTTCAACGAAGAACATCCTCCAGATGAAGAATGAGGAACCATATTTCGAGCGTGTTACAGGAGCGACGGACGTCGGCGTCTTCATGATTTACATATCCTTCCTCATGCCACCTCCAACGAGAAAACTAGGTAGGCAAGTGATTATATTGTTCTTTGTGGTTTTACATTGATTCAAATCCTCTTGAACCACTTGCTATCAATCTAACGTGGAGTGTGCGGGCCAAAAAAAATGGCATGATCCCTCCGCTTCATCTATGTTGATGTGTTTTTTGTGGATGAACTTCAGGATGAGCGGAAGCCCGCCAGTGCCATGTTTCCAGAGACTGATGCCGGCAGGGCACATAGTGGCGTCCGGTACTCTGGCCGGCCGCAATGGGGGCAGCGGCGTAACCACGCCACTGGAGGAGGCCGCGGCCCGCCGGCCACAGCGGAGGAGGAAGATGGCCAGCACGCTGGCCAGCCGCATGGAACTGGGGGGGGGGGGCACGCATCCGCGCCTCCGGTAGTGGAAGAGGTCGCGGCCCGTCGGCCGAGGCAGAGAAGGGGAGCGGTCAACATGCCGGTCGGCTGCATGGAGTTAGGTTGGTGTGCATCTGCACCACCGGCAGAGGAGGAGACTCGTGGATTCTTAGCCACGGCGGTTCACTCGAAGGGTGGCTAGAACCTAACCAGTCGCGGGAGGACAATGGGGCTATCGTTCCACTGGAAGGGGGAAGCTAGCCAAAACCGTCGGGCGGCCACGCCATGCCGACCGCAATAGCTCTGGTGGGTCTCGCGTGCTAGCAGGAGGCACCATGTGGTGCTGCCGGGATGGCCAAAACTGGACAGCCATTTGGTCATTCCGGAATCCGGGGGGTCGCCTCCTCCGGGTGTCGGCTAGGGAACACCCTGCCATGGTGGGCCACCCCGGCCACGGGCCACACCACGGGCCACCCAGTGGGCCGGGTCGAGCAGGCTACACCTAGTGGGCAGGGCCGCCCCCTTTGGGGGCTAGATCGGACCATGGACCAGTGGGACGAGTATGCTGTAGTCCCGCCCATCCAGGTCTGACCGGACCTTGGCCCATCTGGACCCATATACACTTTTTGGCTATAACATGAGAACCGAGTGTTTGTTTGAAGAACCATCAGTGGCACTGGATTCCTTCGATCAAGATGGTCCATTTAGTATACTCCAATTGAGTTTTTGATAAAGATGGAGAATGGATGGGTTGGATCGAACCAGAATCCAGCCGGGTCCTCGGAACGGAAACTCTTATAACTTACAGAATGAGCATCTGATTGATGTGATGTCTGTTATGTTTGGACCCTTATGACGTGGATGTATTTTGAGATAATTCTTCATGAGAATTAGTGATAGTTTAAGTATAAACCAATGGATTGAGAAGCACATCCTCATAGAATCAAGCGCGCTTAGTGTGGAACCATGTGGATGGCAGTACTTGAGGGGTCTATAGATCCTGTGTGGGTCATCATCGGATCCTGTGTGGGTCAAAATCTCTAGATCCTATGTGGGTTATCTCCAAATCCTATGTGGGTCATCTCCAAATCCTATGTGGGTCATCTTTAGATCCTGTGTGGGTCTTCTTCGATCCTGTGTGGGTCAACAGCAGAGCTTCCCGATGAAGTATGATGATCTAGCAATACAGATAATCATCTATACTTTCGTACTTAAGTTATACCTGGTGTAAGATGAGTCCTTACCTTTTGTGATATTCTACTATGTATCGTTACCTTTGTGGTACATACCATTGTGGTACACTTCTGTGTGGTGATACCTTTGTGGTATTCCTCTGTGTGGTGTTACCATAATGGTACTTACCTTTATGGTGTTACCTTCGTGGTATTCATTACTTCGTGAAACAATTGTGATTTTGGATAAAGAGTTGGGCCTTGTGTTTCCTCATGAACGAGATGGGTATACATTGTAACTTAGTATATGTATGGGAATATACCTATGTATAATTGATTATTTCTTCATTATTGGTTTTTTGGTCTTTCTTTGTGGTTTATCCTATGTGGAATTCTGAGAGACCTTAGAGGGTCTCAGGGTCCCTACTGAGTATTATTATACTCACCCCTACACGGGCTATACCCGCACCTTTATGTGTCCTGTGTAGATGATAGACAACATTGATCGAGGTTGAGGGTACCAGGTTTGGAGGATTCTCGGAGGTGGACCATTAGACGAGAGGTACGACAGAGAAGACTGTTCATGTGGTATACCTACCCTTTAGGTAGGTACCTTGGTGGGTATTCGCAGAAGTTTTTATCATTTTTACTTGTACTTTCTAGTTCGAATTGTATTTTGGCCCCTTTACTATCTGTGCACACCCTGTTTACTATATAGATTACTTTGTGATTTTGTCTGGTTGTGTGCTTGGTTTGTGTGAGTCTACAGGTTTAAAGGAAATTCCATCCTAGTTTTACAGATATGCCTTTCTGGTGCTAGTCGCTAGCCCCAGGGCAATGGAAAGCGGGCTTGGGTGAGTCACGGCATGGGCCCCGAGGGATGGGTCATGAAAAATTGGTATTAGAGGAGTCGGTTCTACCGTTGAACTTGGACTCTGATCTTTTAATCGGCAATAATGTTAATTGTTATGAGTGTGGTTATCAGTTTAAGGAATCCATTGATGGTGCGGTGGCTGACGTATCCATACACTAGGACCCTGACTACTGATTTTTGACTCAGTGCACGAAAACACTGATTGTGTGGTTGTTTTTGAAAATTTTTCTTTGTGATGTCTTCGAGTTAGCTCACCAGGTATAACTTATTGACCATGACGCACTTATTTCTTTCCAGGATGCCTCCACGAAGATAGCCAGTTAGGGTTCAAGGTAGATAACATGATGACCGCCCACCAAGTGATGAGGCTTTGGTTCGGGGCCCCCTTTCGGTAGTTATACCATCGGGTGGTGTGCCGGTAGCAGCACTACCCATTGGGTAGCAGATGCCACCAGCCCCAGACACATAGAGTGCACGCCACTTGAGCGTGTTACATGAATTTCAGCACTAGAGGCCACAGTGATTCTTGGGAGAGATTGATCCATAGGAGGCTGAGGACATGATAGAGGCCATGGTTAGAGTTTTTGTACTAGTAGGGTCACCATCTGATCTCACAATGATCCTTGTTTCTGGTCTACATTAAGAAGTAGCAGGCAGATGGTGGAGCTTGATGCTCCAGGTTCGTGACATAGTCACTCTCATCTGGGAGGACACTGAGAGCCTTTTTAGGGAAGAGTTCATCCCAGTGACCTTACGCTCAGTGCGTATAAGGGAGATTCTCCACTCACTGTAGGGTAGCAACACTGTGGCTCGGTATTCAGTGGGGTTCACTGACCTCTCACGCTACTCCACTAACATGGTTCCAGATCCTTTCTTCAGGTCCCGGACCTTCAATCATGGGATCATACTGGATATTAGAGCTTCGATGATTTCCCTCAGCATCTCGATGCAAGATTGGGTGTTAGAGCGAGCACTCTTAGTGGAGAGTTTCCTTGCTGAGCAGTCACCAGCAGCAACGCCCACCACCAGATGTTATGTAGAAGAGTCATCTGTAGCTGGCAGCTGACATATGATGCATATGTCTAAAAGGAAAAGACCTAAAGGTGGAAAACAGCCGGATACAGGGTCGATCATGTGGGGCTCTCGAGAAAGAGCAGAACAGGTGAGGAGAAGGTAGAATTACTCGTGCGGCGGACAAGGTCACATGGATCATGACTGCCCGACCCACCATATGGACAACCAACAGACAGTTGAAGGAACGTCTAGGTAGAGGAAAAGATTCTATTGAGGAGGTCTGAAGGCAGTAGGTGGACGTGGTAGAGGAGCTGGCCATGCAGCAGGCAGTGGGCGACGATTCGAGGTTCTACCACCAACACCTTTAGGTGGTCCACCTTGACCAAAACGAGCAGCTGGATAGGGACAAGATCAGCTCTAGGAAACTAAGGCCTATGACCGTGGTGCTCCGGAGATGATTTGATGTACGATCTATGTCTACTCCACCTTGTATGCAGTACTTATAGACAGAGGTTCCAGTCACTCTTTTATTGCCACTGACCTCATTCGGAGCTTGCAGATTTCGGTGGATCTGTTAGCTCGATCCTTATAGATAGAGACTCTTACAGGAGAGGATTCGACGATTACACACTCGGGTCGGCAGTGTCAGCTTACTCTAAGAGGTGAAAGCTTCGGCTGGTATCTCCTAGTAGTGGCATCGAGGCCTTACAATATCATCTTGGGTATAGATTGGTTATCTACATTCCATGCTCATATCGATTTTATTAGGCACAAAGTGCGGTGTGTCTGTGAGGATGGGATGAGGTTTTACTTTACTGGTGATAAGGGAACCTTTGCAGCACAAGATGGACTTACCCGGAGTAGGGTGCGGCTGATCACATATCAGTTGGATATCCTTACCCTTGAGGCTGTTGACTTTGAGAGTCTGAGCTATCTTGTAGTGGTGGAACAGTACGCTGATATTTTCCCTGATGATGCTCCAGGTCTACCTCCTCATAGAGAGGTGTAATTTTATATCTTCTTTTACCCCAAGACGACATCAATAACTACACCAGCATATTGGATGGTTCCTGTGGAGCTTCGAGAGCTATGAGTATAGCTAAAGGACCTTTATATCAAGGAGTTCATTAGGCCTAGTGTTTCTCCTTGGGAAGCCCCAATTTTTTCGCCAAAAAGGTGGATGGGAGTTTGAGGCTCTATATGTGTACTATCATTGCCTGAACTAGGTGACCGTGAAGAAAAAGTAAACACTACCGAGGATTGTCAAACTTTTTGATCAGCTGAAGGGAGCACGGTGTTTTTCGAAGATAGACCTTAGATCCGGCTATCACCAAATCCTAGTATGAGATGAGGATGTGCATAAGATGACCATAATATGTCAGTATGGATACTATGAGTTCTTGGTTATTCCATTCAGCATGAACAACGCCCCAGTAGTGTTCATGAGACTCATGAACAGAATCTTATATCCATACATCGATCCCTTTGTTGTAGTCATCATCGATGATGACCTTATTTACTCAGCTACGGAGGAGGATTATGCATATCGTATACAGATAGTACTTGACACACTCCGAGATCACCAGATTTATGGTAAGATCTTGAAGTACTAGTTCTGGATTCGAGATGATTAATTTATAGGACACATCATCTCAGAGGCTGGAGTTGCGGTGGATCTAGTGAAGATTTAGGATTTTCTTGCTTGGGAGCCACCTAGGAGTGTGATGGAGGTGTGGAGATTCATGGATTTGGACAGTTACTACCAGAGTTTTGTGCCTGACTTTTCCAGAGTGGATGAATCCTTATCAGTATTTAAAAAGAAGGGAAAACCCTACGTGTGGTTGGAGAGATGCCAGTGGATTTTCCAGGATCTAAGGCAGATCCTGATTAATTCCCCCATATTGAGGCTATTGGAGGAAGGTGTTGGGTATGTAGTCTATTGTGACGCATCAGGGATCGATCTTGGATGTGTCCCGATTCAAGAGAGAGAAGTGATCGCATATGGTTCTCTATAGCTGAGACAACTTGAACATAACTACACTACCCATGACCTGGAGTCAGAAACAATGCTCTTAGCCTTGAATATGCAGTGACATTAATTGATGTGAGAACGTTTTACAGTCTACTTTGACCACAAGAGTCTCAGGTATATCTTCTCTCAGACAGATTGGAACCTGAGACAACGACGTTTGATTCAGTTCCTTCAGGACTATGACTTTGAGATATTCTATACTCCTGGGAAGGGGAAGGTGGTAGCAGATTCACTCAACATGAGATCTTGTTTACAGTTGTTGAGTGAGGCGACAAAGAAGGTCGACTCATTTCAGTTATCCTACGTGGATCAAGATGGAGCAACTTATCTTCAGTCTCTGGTAGTCAATCCCCCACACCTTCAGCGAGTTAGGGAGGCGCATCTTGGGGACACTAATTCCGAGGCTCGACATGCTCAGATTTCCACAGGACAGACACCTGATGGATTTTTTGATGGTGGGGAGCACGTCACGCTCTTCAGAGGGAATACTATGGTACTGGTGGCATTATGAGAGGAATTGTTGAGGGAGTTACATATGTCCCCTCTAGCATTACATCCATGAGTGGTGAAGATGTACCAGGACTTCTGACGTCACCACTTATGGCCGGGAATGAAGAAAGCAGTGGAAGAGTTTGTCTCATGGTGCCTCACTTGTCAGCAAGTGAAGGCAGAGCATCAGGTTCCAGCGAGCTTAATTCATCCACTAGAGGTGCCAGAGTGGAAGTGGGATGAAATATCCATGGACTTCATGACAAAACTTCCACGCATGTCTAGGTGTCATGATTCAATCTGGGTGATTGTTGACTGACTCACCAAGTCATCCAAATTCTTACCTATCAGAGAGCAGGGATCGGTAGAGGGTTGGGACACCACTTCGTACGGGAGATTTTACGGCTTCATGGAGTTCCTTTGATTATTGTCTACGATCATGATGCACGTTTTACTTCCTGGTTTTGGATGGGATTGTAGGATGTGTTCGGGACTCAGCTTCGATTGAGCACCACCTTTCATCATCATACAGATGGTCAGATAGAGCAGAACATTCAGACCCTTGAGGACATGATGCGTGCTTGAGTCCTTTATTTCGACCGTAGCTGGGAGGATCACTTACCCTTGGAAGAGTTCACATACAACAATAGTAATCACTCCACCATTGGTATGGCACCATTTAAGGTATTATACGGTCGACCTTGCAAATCACCTCTATGTTGGACTGAACCAAGGGAGTCAGCACTAATGGTTCTGGAGATAGTATTTGTTACCACGGAGAAGGTACAGATCATCAAGGAGAAGATGAAGACTACACAGAGAATGCATAAGTCTAATGATAATAGCAGACGAAGAGATCTTGAGTTCGAGGATGGTGACTATGTCTTTTTACGGGTCTCACCACGATGAGGTTTGAGGATATTTGGATTGGACGACAGGTTGTCTCCAAGGTTCATCTAACCCTCTCAGGTCTCCAATAGAGTTGGCGAGGTGGAATACCTCTTAGCTCTTCCCCCATAGTTGCACAGGGTGCTCGAAATTTTCCAAGTATCCCAGCTGAGTAGATACATACATGATCCCTTGCACATCATTGACTAAGGTGAGCAGGACATCAATGATGGGGAAATGTTTTCGAAGGTTCCATTTGATATTGAGGATCGAAATGAGAGAATCCTTCATGGGTGATAGATACCTCTCGTGGGCGTATATTAGCAGTACAGGGACTTCCAGAAGAGCACATGGGAGTGGGAGGCTCAGATTCATGATCAATACCCCCACTTGTATCCCTAGTTTGTGTGGTGGCTTTTGGGGATGCAATGAACTGGGGTGGGGATATGTAAAGACCTGAATTTTTCCATTTTTTTAAATATATGGAATTATTATGAGTTCTTGAAAATCAAAGACGCGGGATTCCGAGGCCCAGTGTGCCCGGAATGAATTTCTGAACTTTTTTTCAGGTACGTCCAGTGAACGTGTGATCGACATCTTGTAACTTTTGAACCAGTGCTCGTAATTGAAATCTGAAGACACCGTTGAAATCACAACGCTGATATTTTTTTAAGGATACCTTCACCTTGACTGTAGTAGGTTGGGGGTGGATGTTCGTTTTCCATTTTTTTGTGGGAGAGTTAAAAAATAATATTAATTTAAAATAATTAATTTTTATTTTTATTTAACTAAAACCTCTCATTTGAATCTTGGTGGTGGGGACCACCTGACCTTAAACCTCTCTTTTAATGTGAGGTAACTCTTGGGATTCTCCCAATTAATGAGCCAACATTAATCAATTAATAAACTTAACTTCATTAATTTGGCTCCTCGCCTCTCGTGGGGGAAATCATTGGCAAAGGAGAGAACTTTCGAGAGATATTGGAGAAACATCCTCCAATGAAGAACCTCCTTCAATGAAGAACATCCTCTAGATTAAGAACAAGGAACCGTCTTTGGAGCTTGTTGAAAGAGTGACAGGAGTCGGCGTCTTAATCATCTTCATCTCCTTCCTCATGCCACCTCCAATGATTAAACGAGGTAGGGAAGTGTTTATATTGTTCTTCGTGGGTTTACGTTAATTCAAATCCTCATGAACCACATGCTATCGATCTAACATGGAGGGTGTGGGCCAAAAAAACACAGGTCGATCCCTTCGCTCCCTCTATGTTGACGTGTTCTTCACGGGCGAACTCTGGGATGAAAGGAAGATCGATGGTGCCACTTTGTCGACGACTGATGCCAGTAGGACCCAAGGCATCGGTCGGCACTCTAGACGACCGCGATGGTGGCGGCGGTACAACCACTCCGCCGGAGGAGGCCGTGACCTGTCAGTCGTAGAGGAGGAGGACAGATTCCAGTAGGCCGGCCAGCCTTGTGGAACTGGTGTGGCATGCATTCACACCACCGTAAATGGAGGTGGCCACAGCGGAGAAGGGGAGCGGCCAGCACGCCGGCTGACCACGTAGAGGTAAGGCGGCACACATCCACACCACCAGCTGAAGAGAAGGTCGAAGCTGCTTAGTTGCGAATGTGCACCTAAAGGGCGGTGGGCACCCGGTCGGCCGCGGGAGTACAGTAGCGCCATCATGCCACTAAAAGGAGGAAGTCGTCCGAAACCAATGGCCAGCTGCATCATGCTGAGCGGGACCGCTCCGACTGGTCCTGCGTGGTAGCAGGTGTCTCTACGTGGCGCCACCGAGATGGCCAAAACCAATTGGCCATTTGGTAGTTAGGAAATCCGGGGGGGTGCCTCCCCCAGGTGTCGGCTAGGGTAGACCCTGCCATGGCGGGCCACCCTAGCCATGGGCCGCCCCAGCGGTCCACGCTGAGTGGGCCTCCCCCTTTGTGTGCTAGACCAGACCGCAGCCCAGCGGGCCGGGCCCGCCGTGGTCCAACCCATCTGGGCCAAACACAGGTTGGACAGGGTAAACCCGAACTAGGTCTGGTCGGCCCAAACAGGGTCGGGCCAGCCCAGGCCAGGTTGGGCCGGGTCGGACCGATCGGGTCAGACCGGACCTAGGCCCATCTGGACCCAGATACGCCTTTTTTGCCATAACTTGAGAAATGAGTGTCTGTTTGATAAACCATCAGTGGAACTACATTACTTGGATAGAGAGATTCCTTTTGGATATCTACACTTTAGTTTTGGATAAATTTGGAGTACGTACAAGGTTGGATTGAACCTGAATCCAACCGGGCCCTCAAAATAGAAATGCTAATAACTTAGAGATCGGGCGTCCGATTGACTAGTTGTCTGTTGCGTTGAGACCCTTAAAACATGGAGGTCCTTTGAGATACTTCTTAATGGGACTTCATGACAGATGAAGTATCGACCTGTGGCTTGAGGTGAGGATCCTCCTAGAATCAAGTGTGCTTAGTGCAAGAACCAGGTGGCTGGTAGTACATGAGGAGTCTACAGATCCTATGTGGGTTATCTTCGGATCTTGTGTGTCTCAGAATCTCCACATAGTGTGTGGGTCATCTCCAAATCATGTGTGGGTCATCTCCAGATAATATGCGGGTCATATTCAGATCCTATGTGGGTCGTCTTCAATCCTGTGTGGGTTAACAGTAGAGCATCCAGACGAAGAAAGGTGATCTATAAATATTGCCAATCATCTTTACTTCTGTACTTTAGTAATGCCTGGAGTGATTTGAGTCCTTAACTTTGTAGTATTATACTGTATATAATTAGTTTTTGGTACTTACCATTGTGGTACACTTCTGTGTGGTGATACCTTTGTGGTATTCTTATGTGTGGTGTTACCTTAGTGGTACTTACCTTTGTGATATTACCTTTGTTATATTATCTTCATGGTATCCATTCCTTCGGGGAATTGTTATACTTTTGGCTAAAGAGTTGGGCCTTGTGTTTACTCAAGAACAAGATGGGTATACTTGGTAACATAGGTATATGTATGGGAATATAACATAATATAATTTATTATTACTTCATGCATTGATTTGAGGTCTTGATTTTTGGTTTATTCTCTGTGGAATTATGAGAGACCTTAGGGGGTCTCGGTGTCCTTACTGAGTACTATTATACTCACCTCTGCAAGGGCGACGCCCGCAGCTTGCTGTGTCTTTTGAAAATGACAGACAATGTTGATTGAGGTCGAGGGTACCGGGTCTGGAGGCTTCTCATAGGTGGACTATTAAATGAGACGTACCCCTGAGATGACTGTTTTTGAGCTATACCTACCCTTCAGGTAGGATACATGGCGGGTGTTCGCAGGTTTTGTTCTCAGTTTTACTTGTACTTTCCAGTTGGTCTTGTATTCTGACCCGTTTACATACTGTACACACCCAGTTTACTATATAGTTTACCTTGTGTTTGTGTCTTGATGTGTGCTTGGTTTGTGTGAGTTTATAGGTTTAAAGAAAATGCCTTCCTGATTTTAGGGATATGCCTTTTTGGTGCTAGTCAACATCCCCTAGCCTATGGAAGGCGGGCTTGGGGTAGTCATGGCACGGCCCCCAGGGGATAGGTCGTGACACTTTGAGACACACGTTATGTTATATGCCTATATTCTTTCACAAGACGTATATAAAACCCATTTTATATTTAATATCATGAATTTATTTATCCTCATGATATTTTAAGTTATATTTTATGTTATTCCTTCATGAGTATTATGATTCAATGTTACCAAAGTGGAAAATATTTTATGTTAAAATCTCATCATTTATTGGGATAATTTTTTATTGAGTCTTCAATATTGAAATAATATGATCTAAC
Organism: Viscum album; assembly: GCA_963277665.1. NCBI lineage: Eukaryota > Viridiplantae > Streptophyta > Magnoliopsida > Santalales > Viscaceae > Viscum > Viscum album. The sequence continues at coordinate 1,889,359,124 of OY728159.1, read as the reverse complement.
TATTAATAATAATCATCAATTTTATTCTACATTGGTTATTTATGATATCTTCAAGTAATGGTGTCCTTTTTCCACTTATTGTTAATTAAATAATTAAGAAAATGTTTTTATAGAAATATGAATTTATTTTTCTCATCGGTCTGAAATCGGTTTTTTATCAAAACATTGTTTTATAAAAAAATAAAAAATGTTTTATTTCTCCATTATTTTTTTAGAAATAAATCTTTACCCATCCACTTTTTCATAACATTTTTTTAAAGGAATATTCATGTTATTTTCTAAAAAAAATGCTCGTTTGGATTTTACAGCAAATGTGAATGGAACCTTCATTTTAACAAGTATGGCATGAGCATACTTTTTCAACATCATGACCAATCATTACTTCCAAGATTCCTTTATAAATTTTAAAATTTATTTTCAATTAATTTTTTTTTTAAAATGATTTATTTTTTAAAAATATTTTTCAAATCATAAAGGAAAATTTCTTAAAGAATGTTTTTAAATGATCAAAATAATTTTCCATATAAGATTATAACTATTGATATTACCTATGAGTTTCTTGGGATATGATCCTAGAATTACATTATTATTATTTATCTAAATGATATTTTTTATGATGGAATTATGTATATGATACCTATTTCTCATCCATGTGTTATACCATGATAAGATTCCTATAAAAACTCTCTTCTTTTCCTAGGTTATTCTATGATGAAAATTTTTTGAAACCTATCTATTTTCCATAGGTTATGATATGATGAAATTTCTATGATACCCATTTAATATAATGTGTAATTATTTGAGGAATTTTTATTGTAACACCATGACATTTTAATAAATATTTCTATTTAAAGAATTTTAATAATTTAATTGCTTTCATTAAATACAGTCAAGAGTTTAAAGGAACCACAAGATAGTATAAAATGACCATATAACCAAGACATTAAATTTTTGGGAATAAATATGAATAATTAACTTATAAAAACAATTTTATAATTCATTGGTTAATTAGAAATTAAAATATAAACCAACTAATTATTTCTATTTTTATCCTCCAAAAGTCTTTTTTTCTTTAGAAGTTAAATTAATTACAATTAGTAAAAGATAATAATGAGATAAATATGTTATATATTCAAAAGAATATTTGTTATATTCATAAAATATATTTTTCTATGAATTTGATAATAATAACTCTAATTCTAGGAATTAAAAATATATATATATTTTTTTAGAAGGTTAATTTTACCGCTTTTTTATAGAGAACCCATTATAAATATAATTTTTGAAATTTTTATAATTTTTATATGAAGCAATTAAATTCTTATTTGAAATAGGGATATCATAATTTACTTTGGATAATTTTTTGGTAATTTTTCGAAAGTGTTGTGTTTTAGTGAAATATAGATTTCTATTAAAGAAGCTATATTTTTCATTAAATGTATTTACAAGACCAGATTATGTTTTGAATGAGTTTTAAATTTTAATTAGTTAATTTGAATTTAAAATAGTACAATTATGGTTTCTAAAAAGGATTTTATACATGATTTTATTATAAAATCAATTTATGTTTTAAATGGACATTTTTTTTTCGAAAAACATTTTTTCAGGGAATTTTACAGGTGTTATTTGTAATTAAATTCTAAATATTATGTCTCTTTAATTTTAAAAAAAATGGATTCAAAATTTCCACATTTAATAAATAGGTAAATTTTATTTTTTTCATTATAAATTGAAATAATAGTAAATTTTGTTACCACAGTAAAGGGTAAATTAAGTAATTTATGTTAAAAATAAAATTATAAAGACTATAAAATGATTCTAAAAATATAAAAAAAAATTTAATGAATGAAATTATACTCTATACACATATGTATCTATATTAAGTCATTTACTGGAAACTTTTATAAGATAATGTCTAATATAATATTTAAATCAAATAAAAACAAAAAATACCCCTTTCTTTATCTATAATATCTCTTATGTGTTCACATGGGAAAAAATAATGTAATTAATGAATATATATGTAAATTTTTAACATAATAAAAATATTTTCCTGATGTAAATTTATTTCAGATTTTTTTGTCACTTAAATATTATTATCATATTTTTAATATTTTATTTAATAAAAATTTAAAGATGCCACAATCATGTTTTAATTCATATATAATTTTTATATGGATAAAAATAAGATATATTCCACTATAAATATTATTATGAAATTTCAAATACATATATTCATCATGGTATTTTATTTTTATTTTTTAGTGATGAAATAAATATATTAAATAATTACACAACATTGATGTTGTAATTATTTTATTAATGGAAATATAAAACAAAATTTATTAAGAATATTAAAAGAAATATAATTTGAGATTATTATTGTGATAAAAAAACTCTTATATATAAACTTCACCTCTATGAGATATAATAAAATATTTTTTCGGAAGTTAACTTGTTATATTGATATTTTTGAAAATCTATGAAATCAATAGTTTCAAAATCGACAGTATTGATATCTAATCAAAATAATGTTTTATTAAATTATTTTAAAACAATAAAACATATTTGAAAACATAAAAAAATTCATATGATCTAAAAAGTTATAAATTGATAATATATGATTTAATTGACATCAAATTAGTAGAAATTTCAATATATTAATATTAAAATATTTGTCAACATAGTTAAAATTAAAATAGGACTACTAAAGGATAATTAAAATGAAAGGTTTTAAATTAATATAAATTAATGTCTACAATCTATTATTTGATGATATTACAACCTTATATCATACCATATTATAATAATTTATATTTTTTTATATTTGGAATGATATTTAATTTATTATAAATTAATATTTTTTGAAATTCCAAAGGTGCCCCCGCCTAAATTATAAAAGGGAACATCCTTGCTCATTTCTTCAGAACTCATAGAGAAATAAATATAGGTCATCCATTTACCATTAAATTAACAATATACCAATTAAAATTCAATTTGTAATGATATTCTCGAAAGACCAACTCTAGTGCCCCTAAGGGGGAGCTCGCTAAAGAATAGGTAATCTCCATTAAAAATTTTCTCGAGATCATTTCTTATTCAAATTCCTATTCATTATTTGTTTCCATTATAAATTAATAATTCCAATATCACATATATTCTGATATTTTATTATTATTATGGAACAACTATATTCTACCGTCTTTTCATCTTCTGAAACATAAAATCACCACGCGTGCGTACGTACGACCTGTCGTCTCCACACCATGGTGTAATTTGTTTTTAATCACCACATTTCTTGGATGGATGTAACGATGGAAATAATAACAATATATGATTTTTATAACCTGATATTGATTATATAATACTATATTAAACAAACAATTCAATACCATGTCACAATTAAGGGAAATATATCATCAATCGTGGGTATGTGCGACCTACAGTCTCTAGGATGCGATGTGATGTATTCTCCATGACCACCATTGAATAATGATTATATAAATGTATATGATTAATAATATGATATAAATTACCTTCATATCATTATGTAAATGACATAACTACATTCCATGTGCATGAACCAAAAGTTATACAAAAAAATATGCATAAGAAAATGAAGCAGTTAACACCTGAAAGAAGCGTAATAATGAAATATTATTAAATGGGTGATAATATGATCATATATGATATGAAAAATTCAAATATGGATATGGAATAAGTTAATAAAATTCTTTAATTCATTATATAGTATTTTATGATACGTATGAAGGAACTCAGACTTAAGGTATGGGATAATTTCGCAATCTCAATATTATATGAGATTGTTTATACATAAGAATTTACTAGGGTATATTTATCATCCATGTTTATGTTACTTTAAAATGTATTCAAAAACATTCTTACCATTTCACTAAAATTATTTAAATTCATTTTTACCCTTTTTTATGTTTTTACTAAATGGTATGAAATGAATCTATTTGTCTTTTTATAAAAACGTCTTTTTGACTTTTCTGAAAAACGTATGAGAAGAATTTTTTTAACTTATTCAGCATGAATGGATTTTTATATTTCCATGATTCCCTAATGATTTCAATCTCCACTTACAATATAACAAGTTTATTTTCTGAAAAAAAATTATTTCAAAATTATTATTTATTTTATGAAAAGAAAATGCTTTCAAATAAGAAAGGATATTTTCCACAAGAGTTATTTTCAGGTAATATCTCAAATGTTACTTATATTTTAATCAGGGTATTATTTAAGGATGTTCTCTTGATTATTCCTATGGTTGTTCCATGTTTATGATGGGATGATATTTATAAAACCTATTTTTTCATGGGTTATTTTATGATTGAATGATGTTTAAGAAACCCATTTATTTTCATGGGTTATGATATGATTAATAATTTATGTTGTTATAGAACACATATATATGGTTTTAATTATATTATAGGGGGGACCTATATCTCTCTCTAATGAATTGGGTGAATATTTATATGTCATGAAATAGATAAGGATATATTGGGAAATGATATAAGTTTAGTAATACAGGGATGAAACAGTAAATAAACCCAGTTCAGTAATATATGGGTGGAATGAGAAGTGAAATCGGTTCATTAAAGGACTCTATCCACTATTATGATCTTGGAAATGATATTTGGATAATATTAAAATTATTTTCTATGATTATTTATATTCTAATAATTCCATTTCTTGTGTTATTATTTTGGGGAATATGTTCTTTATTGAACTTATATGAATTATCCTATGACTTGATATCGTGATCATTGATACGCAAAAAATAATTTTCAAATGTTATGTTTATGTTATTGTGTTTTATGATTATTATATGGTTGAAATATCCCTTGTTTATCCTTAGTAAGAATCTAAGAGCACATTTTCTACCCAGGACAGGAATAATATTATTAAGTAAGATGTGTCAAAAGGGGGTTTTAAATGTGTAGGAATAATTGGGAGAAGATGTAAATGTTTTATGTACGAGTTGTTTATGTTTCCCAATTTCTAAAGACACCAAACCTATATGGTCCTAGCATGGATTTTTTACTTTGTGTAATGAATTTTCCTATATTTAGAAGTAATATCAATGTGTGAAAGTATGGGTCATTATAGTTGGTATCAGATCAAAGGTTTACTTAACCTTTGTAAACTAGGATAAAATTTTTTCAATAATAACCCTAAGAACAAGTCTATGTTTTCGTTACAATTATAGTTTTTTGGTAATGATCATAAATAACCTAGGATAAAACCTATGGTTTCCTCAATTGAAATTTAATAATTAATTTCCCTTTATTATCTGGTCTTCCTATTATGATGATTATTTCTCACACTATGGTTCTTGGTTTCAGTCAATAGTTGCAACCCAAAAGAACCATGTTAGTGTTGAATGGGATGGGAAATGTAGTGAAATTCCTCTTGGTCAAACAAATGTTATGGGAGATGGAATAAAAAAATATTGTTGTTATTCTCACACAATATTCTGAATATATTAATCATGTAGGGATTCCAAATAAGCATAAAAGAGAACAAGATTTTGTAGAATCATTCATGATATAGTATAAACCTTACTTCAGTGGGTCTTCAAATATAGTAGTAGATGAAAAATGTATTAGTATAAATAAAAAGATATTTTCAGTTATCCAATGTTTAGAACATGATAAATTCATCTTGTCGTTCTATCATTTGGAAGGCGAATCTAATCAATGGTGGAATCTCATCAAGAATATGATGTAACAAGATGAAATTAACTCTATGGAATAGGTTGATTTCAAGAACTTATTTTTTAGTAAGTAATTTCCTCATATTATTCATACAAGGATGGAGAAGGAGTTCTTTTAGATTAATAAAAAGGAAGATGAATTCATTAGTACCTATGAAGAAAATTTTACAAGCCTTGCAAGGTTTTCTTCTAGAATTATTATACAACTTGATAGTATGTTTGATCAATTTAGTAGTGGCTTAAAAAAAATTCTCCAAAAGAAATTATCCATAAGGGACTTCAATATATATGAGAAAATAATTCTTTGTGCTCTCAAGGTTGAGATGTATATTGGAGTTACCCATCAGTCTTATGGGATTGATAAGAATAGAAAAATGGAATTTAAAGGAAAATTCAAAAACTAATGTGAAAATAATATAAACTTTACTTTATGATCAAAGTGTGGAAAGAAACATATTGGAAACTTTATTAAAAGGACTAATAAATGTTTTAAGTGAAAAAAAGAAGGCCATCAAGAAATTGACTGCTAAAGTAATGTTAAAAAGACAAATAATTATGAAAATATAGAAAAGACTACATAGAATTCACCTCCCACACTTAAATTTCACAAGTGAAAGTCAATGGGGGAAGTATTCTAACCAATTCTATAATATAATGGTTGTCAATGATGATCAATTTTAGTGACCCCTTAAAGAAAAATAAAATTTCAAATCACATTTGATCACTATTGGTGGTGTGGAGTATGATAATGAAGTGGTGAAAGGCACACTTATCATCCAATATAAAGTAGAAAATGTTTTATTTGACTCTATATCAACCCACTCTTTTGTTTATAAAGAATATTCTAAGGTTATAACTGTATAAAATCAATAATTAGATGTTAGTTAGCTGTGAAAAATCCTAATAGCACAATAGTAACATCACATGTTTATAATTCTCTCTGGTTGAGTTTTGTGGGAAATTGCATCCTGATAATCTAATGATCCTTCTTTCATTTGAATTTTATATGATTCTTGGTATGTATTATATATCTTTATATGCATTTCATATAAATTTACATGGATGGAAAGTCACATTTCAAATTCCAAATGAATCTATGACCATCTATCAATGCATGGATGAATATGAACTTACATTAGAAATTTATTCTGTCTTAGGAGTCATGATTCCTATAAATTAAGGATATCATTCTCAAATAGTTGGGGATAAACTCACCATTAAAAATACACATATTGTAAGGGAGTTTTTTGTTGCCTTTTTGGAATAATTTCTTGGTCTTCCACAGAATCATGAATTTTAGTTTTCAATAGATCTCATACCGAGTGTTATGCATATTTCAAAGACTCCCTATAGAATATCCGTATTTGAGTTGTTGGAATTAAATAAGAAACTCTAATATAATCTTGATAAGGGATTCATAATCCCTAGTGCATAACCCTGGGGTGAACCCCTTATTTTAATTAATAATAAAGATGTATCAGTGAGACTCTATGTTTATTATCGAGAAATTACCAAGATCAATATCAAGAAAAAATATCATCTCCCCCATAGTGATTACTTGTTTGACCAAATACATGGAGCTCAATACCTTTCAAAGATTAATCATTATTCTGGATATCATTAATTAAGGGTTAATAAGGAGGATATACCCAAGATTACATTCAATACAAGGTATGGACACTATGAATTTATTGTGATGCCTTTTGGTCTTACTAACACCCCTAAAATCTTCACAGATTTAATGAATAGAGTATTTAGAGACCATATGGATCAATTTTTGGAAGTCTTTATAGATGATATTCTTGAATATTCAACGAAAAATGAATAACATGAATATCACTTGAGGATTTTACCAATGAACCTGAGAAGGATAATATTTATGAAAAATTTACCAAGTGTAAATTTTGGATTTAGAAATTCTAATTTTTAGGTCACATAATCTTAAGCGATGTAATTTCTATGGACATAGTAAAGATAGATGTTATTGAACATTGGCCTAGACCAACAATGGTAACCAAGATATGAAGTTCTCTTGGTTTTACTAGATATTATTGAAATTTTTTGAATGATTTTTCAATATTATCTAATCCTATAGCATCTCACCTTTTATCACATAAACTTTCATTACATTTTAAAAAACCGAGGATCTTTAAGGTTTAGTGTCTTGGAAAAAAGGAACATAAAACATGAAAACATAAAACATTCTACATAAACACTTGAAATTCTTCTCCTCATGTTCATCCTCGGTTCATTACTGCATCTCATAACCTGGGGACATACATCAAAAGAAAGGGTGAGCAGAAGGCCCGGTAAGGGAAACTAGAGGAAACATTTAACATGTGAACTTGGGATACATCAACAATGTCATGAAAAAGAACTTTAAGGAATGAGAAATAAATCGTGAGGCATATCATAATAAAAATAACATTTTTCATAACTTGAATATGTGGCTACAAAATTTAATATTGTAAATAATTTCGTTTCACCAAGGCCCATCCCCAAGGTGTCATTAAAAAATTACCAAGGTTATTCACCAAGGTATCAGTCTAAAAGGTCATCTCTAGAGATTAAGTCTTTACCCAATGCATTGGAGCGCTATCAGGGCACACCCTTGACATGTCCTTATTATCATGTGAGCCACATATATCATCACTAATAATTTCATAAACAACCCATATAGAAAAAAAGGAATGGGTTTCGTTTCGTAATCATAATGTTTTAAAAACTGCTTTAAAGACATGATTTTTACGTCACATTAAACCCACGGAAAGGGAGAGCGGGTCTCATGTATGTAAATTCCAGAATTTAAAATAGAACAACTTGGTATATATGTGAATAAACCTATAGAAGAGATATCTTTGAGTATTCACTTAATAAAATAAAATTACTTTAGAAAAAGAGAGAGACATTTTGAGACGGAAATTCTGCAGCATGACGGCTATGTTTCGGGGTTTTAGAAAACATTGAAAAGATAGGGTACATGGGTCAAAAAATCATAAATGACCCATAAAATAGTACAGGGATAGAATATAAAGGATATATGAACATGGTAATTAAATTTTAAGGACATACCATTTGAAATAAAAAATATGGAAGGAAGAAAAAAATTATATTTCTCTTCTGAAAATCCTGCATCCTAACGGCGTCACTTAAACATCAACCAAAAATGAATTGACAAGATCAAATAGAGTATATAATCATATGAAAATAAGAGTTAATTATGTTAGATATATAGATAATTCACCAACATAATAAAAAGGAACTTTAAATACTTGACATGAAAATAGATCTTGAAAACGAGAAGGGTGAAAGAATCCCTTAAAAATTCGGGAGCCTAACGGCGCCAATTAAAACTTCAAAATACTAAATTGAAGAGATCAAATAGGGTCTCTAATAATATGAAAATAAGATTTCAGTATGATAAATATAGGGATCATACCCCAAAATAATAAAAAGAAACTTTAAAGACTTGACATAAAAATAGATCTTGAAAACGAGAAGGGTGAAAGAACCACTAAAAATTTTGACAGCCTGACGGCGCCACTTAAAACATCAAAATACTGAATTGAAGAGATCAAATGGGTTCTCTCATCATATGATAATAAAATATCAGTATGATATATATAGAGATCATACCCCAAAATTATAAAAAGGAACTTGAATGACTTGACAAGAAAATAGAACTTGAAAATGAGAAGGGTGAAAGAATCTGTTACAAAAATTTCGGCAGCCTAATGGCGCCACTTAAACTTTCATAAAATGAAATGATGAGAGTAAGAGGGGGTCTCGAATCATATGAACATAAAAAGGAGATTATAATTAATATAAAAGAACATACTTCAACATAATAACATGGAGCATAAAAGAAATGACATAAAAGAGATCACTTGAAAAGAAAGAGAGGGGTTGGATCCCTTACCTTAAAATGTAACTCTTAAAACTCATTGGTTGGGACCCTTAGGGCTTGGGGGCACCTTGGGAGGACTCCTTGGGAGGTAATGAGACCAGAGCTTTGTTGGGGAGAGTTGGGAGTCGAATGGATGAGAGGATGGCTTGATATTTATAGGGAAAGTGAGGGGACAAGGCATTAATGGCCAAGGGACACATCATTGGTGGTTTTGGAAAAACCATGGGCTTGCCCATGGTATTTGCCCATTGTATTGGCCACTTGGGACACCTCATAACTTATCTTACTATTCATAAGTCGACCATATTGATTACATACTTAATAAATCATTTAATGATGTCATTAAACCCCCGTATCTAAAAAACTGTATTTGTACTATTAATCGAAAATTCAACTTTCTTAGAAAAATCCCAAAATTTCACCTTAACCAAATATCGATGCTATGATTTAAAAAATGAACTCCATTTTATAAAAATAATTTTCTAAATATTTTTAATTTAATTTTTAAATAAATAAACTATTCATCGAAAATCCATTTTTTTCAGAAAAATCCCCAAAAATTACTTTAATATAATATCGATGCTCTGAGTTCAAAAATGAAATCCATTTTATAAAAATAATTTATTAAATATTTTTAATTAAATCTTTAATTAAAAAACACTATTCACCTGAAAAAACTAATACTTGACTAATAATTTATGAAACCATTATTTAACCATTTTATTGAATCACATTACTTAATCAAGGTGCCTAGATTATATTAATTCTTTATTTAAGTGAGATTACTAATCCATTTGGTCACATTACTAATCCTAATCATAAAATCACTATTCATAATTTACTATTCATCAAAAATTAATTTGATCTTATTAGACTCTAAATTTCTTACTGAACATAATTATAGAAGACCATTTTTTGAAAATCAATACACATTTTTAATTATTTAAGGTTTACATAAACATTTTTAAAATATCCATTTTCTAAAATTCATCAAAAATATGCATACTATATTTATCCGGTCATTTGAAAATTCATAAACTTCATTATAAGAAAAAAATTACAATTTTTATTTAAAACAAAGGATTACACAATGCAGTTACAGTCTCCTTACATAGCCCCTTATCACACCAGCATAGGACCTAAGTGTAAGGTGTGCTTAGGTGAGAGAATCTGAGGGAGGCTCGGCCAACATCGCATGAGTAGTAATTTCTATCAGTTTGAACTTCTCACAATGGTGATTCCAGTCTAGCTTCACATGATGATGTTCATCTTGGGTTTGGTCCAGAACAAAGCCCAATGGTGGTACCTCCTTCCCAAGTTTCGTTAGATGGGCATCGATCGGTCCAAGACTACTGGGTGAGGCCATCAAATCTTCTTTTCATATTAATCAACCAAGATTACTTGTATTTAGAGACAATAATCGAAACGTTTAGTTTCCAGCGGTCATATTGACCAATGGTCATATAATAGTCAAAATCTAATGGTCTCATTTTAATAATACTCATGTTATCAAATGAAACAGTTTTATTGAGTATAAAAATTAAAATAACACACAAAATTAGGAAACAAGATTTATTCAAAATATCAATTCGTTACAATCTTCCCCCCTTAGGAAATTGCATCCTCACAATTTTTAAAATTGGGTTTTGAAATTTCATTGAAAGTCTCATATCAGAAAAAGAGTCAGTAACACTATTACTTTAAAAGAAAAAAGAGGAAGTACAAAGGCCACCCGAGTTAACCCACACTAGGATTCCATGTAGGAAAACATGGACATGGAGGAGAAAACAAAGGGTCAAGTTATGAGGGAGAGTGATAGAAAACATGATTAGAAGAAAGTTAACCACGAGAAAATCCCAAACTTATGATGTGTGTAAACGGTCTTTGATTACCTAGTAGGAAACGTAAACCAATAATTTTTTTGTTTTATATCCCTTTTCATAATTTTGAGGAATTCATTTACTACATAAAACAAAAACATAAGGAAATATACCTATTTTCCAGTAGAGTTATATCCTTTAATATGTTTCTACCAAAACTAATCTTTTCTCCAAACGATGAGCATTCAAAACTACTTGGTCTCATCAAATCACAAGAATCATCTTATAAAGAATCACCTAATCCACCAAAGATTGACTATCTATTTCTTCTATCTTTAAACATTATCCTGAAAATAGAAAGGGTAAGATAAAACAACTCTTCCAAAATAAAGAACCCCAGAGGAGGGGAAACTACTTTAAATATTCAAAGATCCATGGTAATACCCAAAGTTCATCATAGACTATTCCATAAATAATGGTCCATAAAATTCCTCAAAATAATCCAAACTAAGATTGAAACCCAAATACAAGAAGGATTTGATAACATAGTCTTCCAAAATAAACTTCATTGTTCATCTCCAAACAACATCAACCACTCCTAACATCTTACAACAAAAGTAGATAACCTAAACATATTTTACCCAATATAGGTTAATCATTTCCATAAGAAATCTAAATTACTATAATTCCTCTTTAAATTCATTGATTCTTGAAAATATAAGTCAACCATACTCCTCAATTAAAATACCGTATTAATCAATTTACCTAGATCATATAGGGTCCCCAAAATAGTGAAAGTCTTCCAAAATAATAATCATCATTAATCCACTAATCATCTCTGTCATATTAATATGGAAATCGTCGCATTTCCTATCACATTGGTTATTGGTACATGTTCTTCCATTTCCCACCATTAACTAAGAAGAGAAAGTATAATTAGGGGCTTAAATACTTAGCCAATAATCTTGAAAAGAAACTTAAAGCATATAAGGATAAATTGTAGAAGAAAATTATACCCTAAATTGTGATCCCCTAGGTTTTAAACTAGGTTATCCATGATCATATATTCTTATGTGAATCTTTATTTTATTTTATCTTTGTTCCTTTAATAATGGTTCATACTAAGATTATGAATTTACCAAAGCATATCCTCCGAGAGTATCGTAACCAAGAGTGCAGTAAGGCCCGTTGTCGTGTACCAGTTCCCATTTGAGTCTATCTCAAAGCAGTGTTTTCGGGTTTTACCCCTATGTACATCTGTTCCAGAGAAACCTCTACCTGCTCGTATCCAGACAGGGATGTATTTTCTTGGAAACCCCTTACTCAATACTCACCAAAATACCAGGAAGAATTCCTATATTTAAACTTTTATATAGGGTTCTTCCTAAAGTTTTAGTATCCTAATTTCCACAAATAACTAAACCATCCTTTGATACTAACTATAGCATCCCGCCTTTTTATCAGATAAACTTTCATTACATTTCACAAAACCGAGGATCTTTTAGGTTTAGTGTCTTAGAAACCAGGAACTTAAAACATGAAAACATAAAACATTATTCTTAAACACTTGAAACGCTTCTCCTCATGTTCATCCCTGGTTCATTACTGAATCTCATAACCTGGGGACATACATCAAAAGAACGGGTGAGTAGAAGTCCCAGTAAGGGAAATAGGGGGAAACATTTAACATGTGAACTTGGGATACATCAAAAATGTCATAAAAAAGAACTTTAAGGCATGAGAAAGAAATCGTGAGGCAAATCATAATAAAAATAACATTTTTCATAACTTGAATATGTGGCTACAATAGTTAATATTTAAAATCATTTCCTTTCAATAAGGTCCATCCCCAAGGTGTCATTAAAAAATTACCAAGGTTATTCACCAAGGTATCAGTCTAAAAGGTCATCTCTAGAGATTAAGTCTTTACCCAATGCATTGGAGCACTATCAGGTCACACCCTTGACATGTCTTTATTATCATGTGAGCCACATATATCATTATCAATAATTTCATAAACAACCCATATAGAAAAAAAAGGAATGGGTTTCATTTCATAATCATAATGTTTTAAAAACTACTTTAAAGACATGATTTTTACGTCACTTTAAACCCACGGAAAGGGAGAGCGGGTCTCATGTATGTAAATCCCATAATTTAAAATAGAAAAAATTGGTATATATGTGAATAAAGATATAGAAGAGAGAGATTTGAGTATCAACTTAATAAAATAAAAGAACTTTTGAAAAAGAGAGAGACATTTTGAGACGGAAATTCTGCAGCATGACAGCTATGTTTCGGGGTTTTAGAAAACATTGAAAAGAGAGGGGACATGGGTCAAAAAATCATAAATGACCCATAAAAAAGTATAGGGACAGAATATAAAGGATATATGAACATGGTAATGAAATTTTAAGGAAATACCATTTGCAATGAAAAATATGGAAGGAAGACAAAATTAGATTTCTCTTCTGAAAATCCCGCATCCTAACGGTGTCACTTAATCTTCAACCAAAAATGAATTGAAAAGATCAAAAAGGGTCTCTCATCATATGAACAAAAGAGTTATGTATGATAGATATAGAGATCATACCACAACATAATAAAAAAGTAACTTTAAATACTTAACATTATAAAAGATCTTGAAAACAAGAAGGGTGAAATAATCCCTTAAAAATTCAGCAGCCTAACTGCACCACTTAAAACATCAAAATACTGAATTGAAGAGATCAAATAGGGTCTATCATCATATGAACATAATAGTTCAGTATGATAGATATAGAGATCATACCCCAAAATAATAAAAAGGAACTTGAAAGACTTGACATGAAAATAGATCTTGAAAACGAGAAGTGTGAAAGAACCACTTAAAAATTCGGTAGCCTAACGGCGCCACTTAAAACTTCAAAATACTGAATTGAAGAGATAAAATGGGTTATATAGTCATATGATCATAAAATATCAGTATGATATATATAGATATCATACCCCAACATAATAAAAAGTAACATGAAAGAATTGACAAGAAAATAGAACTTGAAAATGAGAAGGGTGAAAGAATCTGTTACAAAAATTTCGGCAGCTTAACGGCGCCACTTAAACTTTCATAAAATGAAATGATGAGAGTAAGAGGGGGTATCTCATCATATGAACATAAAAATGACAGTATAATTAATATAAAAGAACAACCTCCAACATAAGAACATGGAGCATAAAATAAAAGACATAAAAGAGATCACTTGAAAAGAAAGAGAGGGGTTAGATCCCTTACCTTAAAATATAACTCTTCAAACTCAAAGGTTGGGACCTTGAGGGCTTGGGGGAACCTTGGAAAGAATCCTTGGGAGGTAATGACACCAGAGCGTCGTTAGGGGAGAGTTGGGAGTTGAATGGATGAGAGGATGGCTTGATATTTATAGGGAAGTGAGGGGACAAGGCATTAATGGCCAAGGGACACATCATTGGTGGTTTTGGAAAAACCATGGGCTTGCCCATGGTATTGGCCACTTGGGACATATCATACCTTATCTTACTATTCATAAGTAGACCATATTGATTACATACTTAATACATCATTTACTGATGTCATTAAACACCCGTAACTTAAAAACTGTATTTTCACTATTCATCGAAAATTCAACTTTCTCAGAAAAATCCCAAAATTTCAACTTAACCAAATATCGATTCTATGATTTAAAAAATGAACTCCATTTTATAAAAATAATTTTCTAAATATTTTTAATTTAATTTTTAAATAAATAAACTATTCATCGAAAATCCATTTTTTTAAGAAAAATCCCCAAAAATTACATTAATATAATATCGATGCTCTGAGTTCAAAAATGAAATCCATTTTATAAAAATAATTTACTAAATATTTTTAATTAAATTTTTAATTAAAAAACACTATTCACCCGAAAAAAACTAATACTCGACTAATAATTTATGAAACCGTTATTTAACCATTTTATTGAATCACTTTACTTAATCAAGGTGCCTAGATTATATTATGATTTATTTAAGTGAGATTAATAATCCATTTGGTCACATTACTAATCCTAAGCATAAAATCACTATTCATAATTTATTATTCATCAAAAATTAAGTTGATCTTATTAGACTTGAAATTTCTTACTGAACATAATTGAAGAAGACCATTTTTTGAAAATCAATAAACATTTTTAATTATTTAAGGTTTACATAAACATTTTTAAAATATCCTTTTTCTAAAATTCTTCAAAAATATGCATATTATATTTATCCGGTCATTTGAAAATTCATAAAAATCATTATAAGAAAAAATCCCAATTTTTATTTAAAACAAAGGATTACACAAGGTAGTTATGGTCTCCTTACGTAGCCCCTTATCACACCAGCATAGGACCTAAGTGTAAGGTGTGATAAGGTGAGAGAATCCGAGGGAGGCTCGGCCAACATCGCACGAGTAGTAATTTCTATCAGTTTGAACTTCTCAAGAAGGAGATTTTGTTCTAGCTTCACATGATGAATTTCGGCTTGGGTTTGGTCTAGAGTAAATCCCAGTGGTGCTACCTCCTTCCCATGTTCTGTTAGATGGGCTTCGATCAGTCCAAGACTACTGGGTGAGGCCATCAAATCTTCTTTCTATATTAATCAACCAAGATTACTTGTATTTAGAGACAATAATCGAAACGTTTAGTTTCCAGTGGTCATATTTACCAATGGTCATATAACAGTCAAAATCCAACGGTCTCAATTTAATTATACTCATGTTATCAAATGAAACTGTTTTGTTGAGTATAAAAAATAAAATAACACACAAAATTAGGAAATAAGATTTATTCAAAATTTCGGGTCGTTACAATCTTCCCCCCTTAAGAAAATGCGTCCTCGCAATTTTTAAAATTGGGTTTTGAAATTTCATTGAAAGTATCACATCAGAAAAAGAGTCAGTAACACTATTACTTTAAAAGAAAGAAATGGAAGTACATAGGCCACCCGAGTTAACCCACACTAGGATTCCATGTAGGAAAACTTGGACATGGAGGAGAAAACAAAGGGTCAAGTTCTGAGGGAGAGTGATAGAAAACATGATTAGGAGAAATTTAACCACGAGAAAATCCCAAACATATGATGTGTGTAAACGGTCTTTGATTACCTAGTAGGAAACGTAAACCAACAATGTTTATGTTTTACGTTTTTTATCATAATTTTGAGGAATTCATTTACTATATAGAAAAAAAACATAAGGAAATATACTTACCTTCCAGTAGAGATTCATCCTTTAATAAGTTTCTACCAAAACTACTCTTTTCTCCAAATTACGAGCATTCAAAACTACTTGGTCTCATAAAATCACAAGAATCATCTTATAAAGAATCACATAATCCACCAAATATTAACTATCTATTTATTCTATCTTTAAACATTATCCCAACAACAGAAAGGGTAAGATAAAACAACTCTTCCAAAATAAAGAACCCCAGAGGAGGGGAAACTACTTTAAATCTTTAAAGTTCCATGGTAATACCCAAATTTCATCATAGACCATTCCATAAATAATGGTCCTTAAAATTCTTCAAAATAATCCAAACTAAGATTTAAACCCAAATACAATAAGGATTTGATAACATAGTCTTGCAAAATAAACTTCATTTTTCATCTCCAAACAACATCTACCACTCCTAAAATCTTATAAGAAAAGTAGATAACCTAAACATATTTTACCCAAGATAGGTTAATCATTTCCATAGGAAACCTAAATTACTATAAGTCCACCTTAAATTCATTGATTCTTCAAAATATAAGTCAACCTTACTCCTCAATGAAAATACCGTAGTAATCTATTTACCTCGATCATATAGAGTCCCCAAAATAGTGAACGTCTTCCAAAATAATAATCATATTTTAATCCACTAATCATCTCTGTCATATTAATATGGAAATCGTCGCATTTCCTATCACATTGGTTGTTGAGACATGTTCTTCCATTTTCCACCATTAACTAAGAAGAGAAATTATAATTAGGGGCTTAAATACATAGCCAATAATCATGAAAATGAACTTAAAGCATATAAGGATAAATTGTAGAATAAAATTATACCCTAACTTGTGATCCCCTAGGTTTCAAACTAGGTTATCCATGATCATATATTCTTATGTGAATATTTATTTTATTTTATCTTTGTTCCTTTAATAGTGTTTCATACTAAACTTATTAATTTACCAAAGAATATCCCCTAAGAGTGTCATTACCAAGAGTGCAACAAGGCCCATTGTCGTGTACCGGTTCCCATTCGAGTCTAGCTCAAAGCAGTGTTTTCGGGTTTTACCCCTATGTACATCTGTTCCAGAGCCACCTCTACCTGCTCGTATCTAGACAGGGATGTATTTTCTTGGAAACCCCTTACTCAATACTCACCAAAATACCAGGAAGAATTCTTATATTTAAACTTTTCTCAAGGGTTCTTCCTAATGTTTTCATATCCTAATTTCCACAAATAACTAAACCATCCTTTGATACCAAATATAGCATCCCGCCTTTTTATCACATAAACATTCATTACATTTTACAAAACCGAGGATCTTTAAGGTTTAGGGTCTTGGAATCCAGGAACTTAAAACATGAAAACATAAAACATTCTTCTTAAACACTTTAAAGGCTTCTCCTCATGTTCATCCTAGGTTCATTACTACATCTCATAACCTGGGGACATACATCAAAAGAAAGGGTGAGCGGAAGGCCCGGTAAGGGAAACAAGGGGAAACATTTAACATGTGAACTTGGGATACATCAATAATGTCATGAAAAAGAACTTTAAGGCATGAGAAAGAAATAGTGAGGAAAATAATAATAAAAATAACATTTTTCATAACTTGAATATGTGGCTACAACATTTAATATTTACAATCATTTCATTTCACCAAGGTCCATCTACACGGTGTCATTAAAAAATTACCAGGGTTATTCACCAAGGTATCAGTCTAAAAGTTCTTCTCTAGAGATTAAGTCTCTACCCAATGAATTGGAGCGCTATCAAGGTGAACCCTTGATATGTATTTATTATCATGTGAGACACATATATCATCATCAATAATTTCATAAACAACCCATATAGCAAAAAAAGGAATGGGTTTCATTTCATAATCATAACGTTTTAAAAACTGCTTTAAAGACATGATTTTTACGTCACTTTAAACCCACGGAAAGGGAGAGCGGGTCTCAAGTATGTATATCCCAGAAATTAAAATAGAACAACTTGTTATATATGTGAATACACCTATAGAATAGAGAGCTTTGAGTATTAACTTAATAAATAAAAGAACTTTAGAAAAAGAGAGAGACATTTTGAGACGGAAATTCTGCAGCATGACGACTATGTTTCTGGGTTTTAGAAAACATTGAAAAGGGAGGGGACATGGGTCAAAAAATCATAAATGACCCATAAAACAGTATAGGGACAGAATATAAAGGATATATTAACATGTTTATTAAATTTTAAGGACATACCATTTGAAATGAAAAATATGTAAGGAAGACAAAAAATAGATTTCTCTTCTGAAAATCCTGCATCCTAACGGCGTCACTTAAACTTCAACCAAAAATGAATTGACAAGATCAAAAAGAATCTCTCATCATATGAGAATAAGAGTTAAGTATGATAGATATTGAGATCATATCCCAACATAATAAAAATGAAGTTGAAAGACTTGACATAAAAATAGATCTTGAAAACGAGAAGGGTGAAATAATCCCTTAAAAATTCGGTAGCCTAACGGCGCCACTTAAAACGTCAAAAAACTGAATTGAAGAGATAAAATAGGGTCTCTAATCATATGAACATAAGATTTAAGTATGATAGATATAGAAATCATACCACAACATAATAAAAAGGAACTTGAAAGACTTGACATGAAAATAGATCTTGAAAACGAGAAGGGTGAAAGAACCACTTAAAAATTCGGTAGCCTAACGGCGCCACTTAAAACTTCAAAATACTGAATTGAAGAGATCAAATGGGGTCTCTCATCATATGATCATAAAATTTCAGTATGATATATTTTAGAGATCATACCCCAAAGTAATAAAAAGAATCTTGAAAGACTTGACAAGAAAATAGAACTTGAAAATGAGAAGGGTGAAAGAATCTGTTACAAAACTTTCGGCAGCCTAACGGCGCCACATAAACTTTCATAAAATGAAATGATGAGAGTAAGAGGGGGTCCCTCATCATATGAACATAAAAAGGACAGTATAATTAATATAAAATAACATCCACCAACATAATAACATGGAGCATAAAAGAAATGACATAAAAGAGATCACTTGAAAAGAAAGAGAGGGGTTAGATCCCTTACCTTAAAAGGTAACTCTTAAAACTCAAAGGTAAGGACCTTGAGGGCTTGGGGGACCCTTGTGAGGACTCATTTGTAGGTAATGAGACCAGAGCTTCGTTTGGGGAGTGTTGGGAGTCGAATGGATGAGAGGATGGCTTGATATTTATAGGGAAAGTGAGGGGACAAGGCATTAATGGTCAAGGGACACATCATTGGTGGTTTTGGAAAAACCATGGGCTTGCCCATGGTCTTTGCCCATTGTATTGGCCACTTGGGACACCTCATAACTTATCTTACTATTCATAACTATACCATTTTGATTACATACTTAATAAATCATTTAATGATGTCATTAAACACCTGTAACTTAAAAACTGTATTTTCACTATTCATCGAAAATTCAACTTTCTCAGAAAAATCCCAAAATTTCACCTTGACCAAATATCGATGCTATTATTTAAAAAATGAACTCCATTTTATAAAAATAATTTTTTAAATATTTTTAATTTAATTTTTAAATAAATACACTATTCACAGAAAATCGATTTTTTCAGAAAAATCCCCAAAAATTACCTTAATATAATATCGATGCTCTGAGTTCAAAAATGAAATCCATTTTATAAAAATAATTTACTAAATGTTTTTAATTAAAAAACACTATTCACTCGAAAAAACTAGTACTTGACTAATAATTTATGAAACCGTTATTTAACCATTTTATTGAATCACATTACTTAATCAAGGTGCCTAGATTATATTAATGCTTTATTTAAGTGAGATTATTAATCCATTTGGTCACATTACTAATCCTAAGCATAAAATCACTATTCATAATTTAAAATTAATCAAAAATTTAGTTGATCTTATTAGACTCTAAATTTCGTATTGAACATAATTGTAGAAGACGATTTTTTGAAAATCCATACACATTTTTAATTATTTAAGGTTTACATAAACATTTTTAAAATATCCTTTTTCTAAAATTCATCAAAAATATTCATACTATATTTATCCGGTCATTTGAAAATTTATAAACTTCATTATAAGAAAAAATACCAATTTTTTTATAAAACAAAGGACTACACAAGGCAATTACGATCTCCTTACATAGCCCCTTATCACACCATCATAGGACCTAAGTGTAAGGTGTGCTAAGGTGAGAGAATCTGAGGGAGGCTCAACCAAAATCGCACGAGTAGTAATTTCTATAAGTTTGAACATTTCACGAAGGTGATTCCGTTCTAGCTTCACACGATGAAGATTGACTTGGGTTTAGTCCAGATCAAAGCCCAGTGGTGCTACCTCCTTCCCAAGTTCCGTTAGATGGGCTTCGATCGGTCCAAGACTACTGGGTGAGGCCATCAAATCTTCTTTCTATATTAATCAACCAAGATTACTTGTATTTAGAGACAATAATCGAAACGTTTAGTTTCCAGCGGTCATATTGACCAATGGTCATATAACAGTCAAAATCCAACAGTCTCATTTTAATTATACTCATGTTATCAAATGAAACAGTTTTGTTGAGTATAAAAAAAATAACACACAAAATTAGGAAAAAATATTTATTCGAAATTTTGGGTCCTTACAATCTTCCCCGCTAAAGAAATTGCGTCCTCACAATTTTTAAAATTGGGTTTTGAAATTTCATTGAAAGTCTCACATCAAAAAAGAGTCAGTAACACTATTACTTTAAAATAATGAAAAGGAAGTACAAAGGGAATCCGAGTTAACCCACACTAGGATTCCATGTATGAAAACAAGGACATGGAGGAGAAAACAAAGGGTCAAGTTCTGAGGAAGAGTGATAGAAAACATGATTAAGAGAAAGTTAACCACGAGAAAATACCAATCATATGATGTGTGTAAACAGTCTTTGATTACCTAGTAGGAAATGTAAACAAACAATGTTTTTGTTTTACGTTCCTTTTCATAATTTTAAGGAATTCATTTACTACATAGAACAAAAACTTAAGGAAATATACCTACCTTCTAGTAGAGTTTCATCTTTTAATAATTTTCAACCAATCTTTTCTCCAAACGATGAGCATTCAAAACTACTTGGTCTCATCAAATCACAAGAATCATCTTTTAAATAATCACATAATCCACCAAAGATTAACTATCTATTTATTCTATATTTAAACATTATCCCAAAAATAGAAAGGGTAAGATAAAACAACTCTTCCAAAATAAATAACCCCAGAGGACAGGAAACTACTTTAAATCTTCAAAGTTCCATTGTAATACCCAAAGTTCATCACTGACCATTCCATAAATAACATTCCTTAAAATTCCTCAAAATAATCCAAAATAAGATTGAATCCCAAATACAAGAAGGATTTGATATCATAGTCTTCCAAAATAAACTTCATTGTTCATCTCCAAACAACATCAACCACTCCTAACATCTTATAACAAAAGTAGCTAACCTAAAAATATTTTACCCGAGATAGGTAAATCATTTCCATAAGAAACCTAAATTACTATAAGTCCACCTCAAATTCATTGATTCTTCAAAATATAGTTCAACCTTACTCCTCAATTAAAATACCGTAGTAATCTATTTACCTCGATCATATAGGGTCCCCAAAATAGTGAACATATTCTAAAATAATAATCATCATTTAATCCACTAATCACCTCTGTCATATTAATATGGAAATCATCGCATTTCCTATCACATTGGTTGTGGGGACATGTTCTTCCATTTCCCACCATTAACTAAGAAGAGAGAGTATAATTAGGGGCTTAAATAATTATCCAATAATCATGAAAAGGAACTTAAAGCAAATAAGGATAAATTGTAAAAGAAAATTATACCCTAACTTGTGATCCCGTAGGTTCCAAACTTGGTTATCCATGATCATATATTCTTATGTGAATATTTATTTTATTTTATCTTTGTTCCTTTAATAATAGTTCATACTAAGCTTGTGAATTTACCAAAGCATATCCCCCGAGTGTGTCGTAACCAAGAGTGCAGTAAGGCCCATTATCGTGTACCAATTCCCATTTGAGTCTAGATCAAAGTGGTGTTTTCATGTTTTACCCCTATGTACATCTGTGCTAGATCCACCTCTACCTGCTCATATCCAGACAGGGATGTATTTTCTTGGAAACCCCTTACTCAATACTCACCAAAATACTAGGAAGAATTCCTATATTTAAACTTTTATATAAGTTTATTCCTAAAATTTTCATATCCTAATTTCCACAAATAACTAAACCATCCTTTGATACAAACTATATCATCCCTCCTTTTTATCCCATAAACTTTCATTACATTTTATGAAACCGAGGATCTTTAAGGTTTAGTGTCTTGGAAACCAGGAACTTAAAACATAAAAACATAAAACATTCTTCTTAAACACTTGAAAGGCTTCTCCTCATGTTTATCCTAGGTTCATTACTGCATCTCATAACTTGGGGACATACATCAAAAGAAAGGGTGAGCAGAAGGCCCAGTAAGGGAAACAAGGGGAAACATTTAACATGTGAACTTGGGATACATCAACAATGTCATGAAAAAGAACATTAAGGCGTGAGAAAGAAATCGTGAGGCATATCATAATAAAAATAAAATTTTTCATAACTTGAATATGTGGATACAAAATTTAACATTGACAATCATTTAATTTCACCAAGGTCCATCCCCAAGGTGTCATTAAAAAATTACCAAGGTTATTCACCAAGGTATCAGTCTAAAAGGTCATCTCTAGAGATTAAGTCTTTACCCAATGCATTGGAGCGCTATCAGGGTGCACCCTTGACATGTCTTTATTATCATGTGAGCCACATATATCATCATCAATAATTTCATAAACAACCCATATAGCAAAAAAAATTAATGGGTTTCATTTCATAATCATAACGTTTTTAAAACTAATTTAAAGACATGATTTTTACATCACTTTAAACCCACAGAAAGAGAGAGTGGGTATCATGTATGTAAATCCTAGAATTTAAAATAGAACAACTTTGTATATATGTGAATACACCTATAGAAGAGAGAGCTTTTCTGTATTCACTTTATAAAATAAAAGAACTTTAGAAAAAGAGAGAGACATTTTGAGACGGAGATTCTGTAGCATGACGGCTATGTTTCGGGGTTTTAGAAAACATTGAAAAGAGAGGGGACATGGGTCAAACAATCATAAATGACCCATAAAACAGTATAGGGACAGAATATAAAGGATATATGAACATGGTAATGAAATTTGAAAAACATACCATTTGAAATGAAAAATATGGAAGGAAGACAAAAATTAGATTTCTCTTCTGAAAATACCGCACCCTAACGGCGTCACATAAACTTCAACCAAAAATGAATTGAAAAGATCAAATAGGGTCTCTCATCATATGAACATAAGAGTTAAGTATGATAGATATAGAGATAATTCCCCAACATAATAAAACGAAACTTTAAAGACTTGACATGAAATAGATCTTGAAAACGAGAAGGGTGAAAGAATCCCTTAAAAATTCGGTAGCTTAACAGTGCCAATTAAAACTTCAAAATACTGGATTTAAGAGATCAAATAGGGTCTCTCATCATATGAACATAAGAGTTTAGTATGATAGATATAGAGATAATACCACAACATAATAAAAAGGAACTTGAAATACTTGAAATGAAAATAGATCTTGAAAACGAGAAGGGTGAAAGAACCACTTAAAAATTCGGCAGCCTAACAGCACCACTTAAAACTTCAAAATACTGAATTAAAAAGATCAAAAGTGGTGTCTCGTCATATGATCATAAAATATCAGTATGATATATATAGATATCATACCCCAACATAAAAAAAAGGAACTTGAAATACTTGACAAGAAATTAGAACTTGAAAATGAGAAGGGTGAAAGAATCCGTTACAAATATTTCGGCAGCCTAACGGCGCCACTTAAACATTCATAAAATGAAATGATGAGAGTAAGAGGGGGTCTCTCATCATATGAACATAAAAAGGACAGTATAATTAATATAAAAGAACATCCTCCAACATAATAACATGGAGCATGAAATAAATGACATAAAAGAGATCACTTGAAAGAAAGAGAGGGGTCGGATCCCTTACCTAAAAGTGTAACTCTTAAAACTCAAAGGTTGGGACCTTGAGGGCTTGGGGAACCTTGGGAGGACTCCTTGGGTGGTAATGAGACTAGAGCTTTATTTGGGGAGAGTTGGGAGTCGAATGGATGAGAGGATGTCTTGATATTTATAGGGAAAGTGAGGGGACAAGGCATTAAGGGCCAAGGGACACATCATTGGTGATTTTGGAAAAACCATGGGCTTGCCCATGGTATTTGCCCATGCTATTGGCCACTTGGGACACCTCATACCTTATAATACTTTTAATAAGTCGACCATATTGATTATATACTTAATACATCATTTAATGATGTCATTAAACACCCGTAACTTAAAAACTGTATTTTCACTATTCATCGAAAATTCAACTTTCTCAGAAAAATCCCAAAATTTCACCTTAACCAAATATTGATGCTATGATTTAAAAAATTAACTCCATTTTATAAAAATAATTTTCTAAATATTTTTAATTTAATTTTTAAATAAATACACTATTCATGGAAAATCCATTTTTTCAGAAAAATCCCCAAAAATTACCTTAATATAATATCGATGCTCTGAGTTCAAAAATGAAATCTATTTTATAAAAATAATTTACTAAATATTTTTAATTAAATTTTTAATTAAACACACTATTCACCAGAAAAAACTAATACTTGACTAATAATTTATGAAATCGTTATTCAACCATTTTATTGAATCACATTACTTAATGAGGGTTCCTAGATTATATTAATGCTTTATTTAAGTGAGATTATTAATCCATTTTGTCACATTACTAATCCTAAGAAGAAAATCACTATTCATAATTTACTATTCATCAAAAATTAAGTTGATCTTATTGGACTCTAAATTTCGTACTGAACATAATTATAGAAGACCATTTTTTGAAAATCAATACACATTTTTAATTATTTAAGGTTTACATAAACATTTTTAAAATATCTTTTTTCTAAAATTCATCAAAAATATGCATACTATATTTATCCGGTCATTTGAAAATTAATAAACTTCATTATAAGAAAAAATCCAAATTTTTATTTAAAATAAAGGATTACACAAGGAAGTTACGGTCTCCTTAAATAGCCCCTTATCACACCAGCATAGGACCTAAGTGTAAGTTGTGCTAAGATGAGAGATTCCGAGGGAGGCTTAGCCAACATCGCACGAGTAGTAATTTCTATCATCCTAAACTTCTCACAAAGGTGATTCTGTTCTAGATTCACATGATGAAGTTCGGCTTAGGTTTGGTCCAGAGCAAAGCCCAGTAGTGCTACCTCCTTCCCAAGTTCTGTTAGATGGGCTTCGATCGGTCCAAGACTACTGGGTGAGGCCATCAAATCTTTTTTCTATATTAATCAACCAAGATTACTTGTATTTAGAGACAATAATTGAAACGTTTAGTTTCCAGTGGTCATATTGATCAATGGTCATATAACAGTCAAAATCCAATAGTCTCAATTTAATTATACTCATGTTATCAAATGAAACAGTTTTGTTGAGTATAAAAAATAAAAAAACACACAAAATTAGGAAGCAATATTTATTCAAAATTTCGGGTCGTTACAATCTTCCCCCTTTAAGAAATTGCGTCCTCGCAATTTTTAAAATTGGGTTTTGAAATTTCATTAAAATTCTCACATCAGAAAAAGAGTCAGTAACACTATTACTTTTAATGAAAGAAAAGGAAGTACAAAGGCCACCCGAGTTAACCCACACTAGGATTCCATGTAGGAAAACATGGACATGGAGGAGAAAACAAAGGGTCAAGTTCTGAGGGAGAGTGATAGAAAACATGATTTGGAGAAAGTTAACCATGAGAAAATCCCAAACTTATGATGTGTGTAAAAGGTCTTTGATTACCTAGTAGGAAATGTAAACCAACAATGTTTTTGTTTTACGTTCCTTTTCATAATTTTGAGGAATACATTTACTACATAGAACAAAAACATAAGGAAATATACCTACCTTCTAGTAGAGTTTCATCCTTTAATAAGTTTCTACCAAAACTAATCTTTTCTCCAAACGATGAGCATTCAAAACTACTTGGTCTCATAAAAGCACAAGAATCATCTTATAAAGAATCACATAATCCACCAAAGATTAACTATCTATTTCTTCTATCTTTAAACAATATCCCAAAAACATAATGGGTAAGATAAAACAACTCTTCTAAAATAAAGAACCCGAGAGGAGGGGAAACTACTTTAAATCTTCAAAGTTCCATGGTAATACCCAATGTTCATCATAGACCATTCCATAAATAAAGGTCCTTAAAATTCCTCAAAATAATCCAAACTAAGATTGAAACCCAAATACAAGAATGATTTGATAACATAGTCTTCCAAAATAAACTTCATTGTTCATCTCCAAACAACATCAACCACTCCTAACATCTTATAACAAAAGTAGCTAACCTAAACATATTTTACCCAAGATAGGTTAAACATTTCCATAAGAAACCTAAATTACTATAAGTCCACCTTAAATTCATTGATTCTTCAAAATATAAGTCAAACTTACTCCTCAATGAAAATACAGTAGTAATCTATTTACCTCGATCATATAGGGTCCCCAAAATAGTGAACATCTTCCAAAATAATAATCATCTTTTAATCCACTAATCATCTCTGTCATATTAATATGGAAATCGTCGCATTTCCTATCACATTGGTTGTTGGGACTTGTTCTTCCATTTCCCACCATTAACTAAGAAGAGAAAGTATAATTAGGGACATAAATACATAGCCAATAATCATGAAAATGAACTTAAAGCATATAAGGATAAATTGTAGAAGAAAAGAATACCATAACTTGGGATCCCCTAGGTTTCAAACTAGGTTATCCATGATCATATATTCTTATGTGAATATTTATTTTATTTTATCTTTGTTCCTTTAATAATGGTGCATACTAAGCTTATGAATTTACCAAAGAATATCCCCCGAGAGTTTCGTGACCAAGAGTGCAGCAAGTCCCGCTGTCGTGTAACAGTTCCCATTCGAGTCTAGCTCAAAGCGGTGTTTTCGGGTTTTACCCCTATGTACATCTCTGCCAGA
This sequence comes from Viscum album, assembly GCA_963277665.1. Classification (NCBI taxonomy): domain Eukaryota; kingdom Viridiplantae; phylum Streptophyta; class Magnoliopsida; order Santalales; family Viscaceae; genus Viscum; species Viscum album. The sequence continues at coordinate 1,889,331,190 of OY728159.1, read as the reverse complement.
GCCACCTCTACCTACTCGTATCCAGACAGGGATGTATTTTCTTGGAAACCCCTTACTCAATACTCACCAAAATACCAGGAATAATTCCTATATTTAAACTTTTCTCTAGGGTTCTTCCTAATGTTTTCATATCCTAATTTCCACAAATAACTAAACCATCCATTGATACCAACTATAACATCCCGCCTTTTATCACATAAACGTTCATTACATTTTACAAAACCGCGGATCTTTAAGGTTTAGTGTCTTACCAAACTAGGAACTTAAAACATGAAAACATAAAACATTCTTCTTAAACACTTGAAAGGATTCTCCTCATGTTCATCCTAGGTTCATTACTACATCTCATAACCTGGGGACATACATCAAAAGAAAGGGTGAGCAGAAGGTCCAGTAAGGGAAACAAGGTGAAACATTTAACATGTGAGCTTGGGATACATCAACAATGTCATGAAAAAGATCTTTAAGGCATGAGAAAGAAATCATGAGGCATATCATAATAAAAATAAAATTTTTCATAACTTGAATATGTTGCTACAAAATTTAATATTGACAATCATTTTGTTTCACCAAGGTCCATCCTCAAGGTGTCGTTAAAAAATTACCATGGTTATTCACCAAGGTATCAGTCTAAAAGGTCATCTCTAGAGATTAAGTCTTTACCCAATGCATTGGAGCGCTATCAGGGCGCACCCTTGAAATGTCTTTATTATCACGTGATACACATATATCATCATAAATAATGTCATAAACAACCCATATAGCAAAAAAAGGAATGGGTTTAATTTCATAATCATATCGTTTTAAAAACTGCTTTAAAGACATGATTTTTACGTCACTTCAAACCCACGGAAAGGGAGAGTGGGTATCATGTATGTAAATCCCATAATTTAAAATAGAAAAACTTGGTATATATGTGAATACACCTATATAAGAGGGATCTTTGAGTATTCACTTAATAAAATAAAATAACTTTAGAAAAAGAGAGTGACATTTTGAGATGGAAATTCTGCAGCATGACGACTATGTTTCAGGGTTTTAGAAAACATTGAAAAGAGAGGGGACATGGGTCAAACAATCATAAATGACCCATAAAATAGTAGAGGGACAGAATATAAAGGATATATGAACATGGTAATGATATTTTAAGGATATACCATTTGAAATGAAAAATAAGGAAGGAAGACAAAAATTAGACTTCTCTTCTGAAAATCCTGCATCCTAACGGCGTCACATAAACTTCAACCAAAAATGAATTGACAGGATCAAATAGGGTCTCTCATCATATTAACATAAGAGTTAAGTATGATAGATATAGATATCATACCCCAACATAATAAAAAGGAACTTGAAAGACTTGAAATGAAAATAGATCTTGAAAACGAGAAGGGTGAAAGAATCCCTTAAAAATTGGGCAGCCTAACGGCGCCACTTAAAACATTAAAATACTGAATTAAAGAGATCGAATAGGGTCTCTCATCATATGAACATAAGAGTTAAGTATGATGTATATATATATCATACCCAAATATAATAAAAAGGAACTTTAAAGACTTGACATGAAAATAGAACTTGAAAACGAGAAGGGTGAAAGAACCACTTAAAAATTCGGCAGCCTAACGACGCCACTTAAAACATCAAAATACTGAATTGAAGATATCAAATGGGTTATCTCATAATATGATCATAAAATATCAGTATGATATATATAGATATCATACCCCAACATAATAAAAATGAATTTGAAAGACTTGACAAGAAAATAGAACTTGAAAATGAGAAGGGTGAAAGAATCCGTTACAAAAATTTCGGCAGCCTAACGGCGCCACTTAAACATTCATAAAATGAAATGATGAGAGTAAGATGGGTTATCTCATCATATGAACATAAAAAGGACAGTATAATTAATATAAAAGAAAAACCTCCAACATAAGAACATGGAGCATAAATGAAATGACATAAAAGAGATCACTTGAAAAGAAAGAGAGGGGTCGGATCCCTTACCTTAAAATGTAACTCTTAAAACACAAAGGTTGGGACCTTGAGGGCTTGGGGGCACCTTGGGAGGACTTCTTGGGAGGTAAGGAGTCCATATATTTTTTGGGGGAGACTTGGGAGTCGAATGGATGAGAGGATGGCTTGATATTTATAGGGAAAGTGAGGGGACAAGGCATTAATGGCCAAGGGACACATCATTTGTGGTTTTGGCAAAACCATGGGCTTTCCCATGGTATTTTCCCACGGTATTGGCCACTTGGGACAGCTCATACCTTATACTACTATTCATAAGTCTACCATATTGATTACATACTTAATACATCATTTAATGATGTCATTAAACACCCGTAACTTAAAAACTGTATTTTCACTATTCATCGAAAATTCAGCTTTCTCAGAAAAATCCCAAAATTTCACCTTAACCAAATATCTATGCTATGATTTAAAAAATGAACTCCATTTTATAAAAATAATTTTCCAAATATTTTTAATTTAATTTTTAAATAAATACAGTATTCACTGAAAATCCATTTTTTTCAGAAAAATCCCCCAAAATTACCATAATATAATATCGATGCTCTGAGTTCAAAAATGAAATCCATTTTATAAAAATAATTTACTAAACATTTTTAATTAAATTTCTAATTAAAAAACACTATTAACCCAAAAAAAACTAATACATGACTAATAATTTATGTAACCGTTATTTAACCATTTTATTGAATCACATTCCTTAATCAAGGTGCCTATATTATATTAATGCTTTATTTAAGTGAGATTACTAATCCATTTGTTCACATTACTAATCCTAAGCATAAAATCACTATTCATAATTTACTATTCATCAAAAATTAAGTTGATCTTATTAGACTCTAAATTTCGTACTGAACATAATTGTAGAAGACCATTTTTTGAAAATCAATTCACATTTTTAATTATTTAAGGTTTAAATAAACATTTTTAAAATATCCTTTTTCTAAAATTCATCAAAAATATGCATACTATATTTATCCGGTCATTTGAAAATTCATAAACTTAATTATAAGAAAAAATCCCAATTTTTATTTCAAACAAAGGATTACACAGGGCAGTTACGGTCTCCTTACACATCCCCTTATCACACCAGCATAGGACTTAAGTGTAAGGTGTGCTAAGCTGAGAGAATCTGAGGGAGGCTCGAACAACATCTCATGTTCAGTAATTTCTATCAGTTTGAACTTCTCATGAAGGCGATTCCATTCTAGCTTCACATGATGACGTTAGTCTTGGGTTTGGTGTAACACCCCAAGATTTTATAGTGTGTTATTTCTTCAAAATAATTCAATAACTTTCACTACACACAACACCAAGTTCAATCCCACCATGACTTACCAAACAAGCTGATCAAAAGAGGTTATGAATAGTGTTAACTAAATTTTAAACTTTATATAATCCATATAATTTTAGAATCCATATTATGAGTTTCTTAGACATAATGTAAGAACAAATTCATTTTCAGTATTTCACTTTTACAAAATTTTAATAGTGAACCCTTTTTTAAATACAATATTTTAAACTTTTTGACTAAATGGAGACATCAAAAATTTAAAATGAAACATCCCAAGCTTCCACGGCACACTTTCTTTGAATAATACAGTAGCATGTGTTGTACGCAACCTTGAGTTTTAACACACACCACAACCAATCAAACTAGCCGTTATGAATAGTAATACCTACTTTTTGAAATTATATATATTTTATATTTTAAAATGGACTTCATTTTTGGATTCGGAATATCGAATTTATCCTAAGGTAAAATTTTGGTACATTTCGGATAACTTTCATATTTTGATGAATAGTTAAAATTACTAAATTTTAATTAAAAACAACTTTTTTAATCAAAATAATTAATAGTGATAAATTGTTAATTTGAGTGGTTTTAAAGTATATTTGTAATATATTTTTACCATTTAATATAATTTTGGTCATTGGACATAATTTAACAATTAAACCGAACATAAACAAGTGTCAATCTTTTGATAGTTATTATCTCTTAAAAACACGCTTTTTGTTTTGACAGCGGGAATTAATTTTAAATTAATTTATTCCACTTCTGTGTTTTGAATTTAGAAAAATGGATTCCATATTTGGAATCAGGATGTCCTAATTATGTAAATAGGTAACTTTTATTTTTAGAAATTTTGAATAATTACTGCGGTAAATATTTTATTTACCATGGTTAAGAGTAAATCCGGTAAATAAGGGTTAAAAAAATAATATTATAATAATACTAAATTACCCTAAAACGTGTCTTAACCCTATTGGTTGATACATGGTCGACCATGGGCATCTTTGGGTCTATTTTGGGACCCCATGGATCCACTTGTAAGTGATAATGACACTTTATTTTAATTAAGTTAAAATGAATACAAAAATGACACAAGCATATATCTTTTAGCAAAACAATTGTTACATAGGGTTATATAAGTTGGATTTTAGATTATAAATATTAATTAGAAAGATAAAAAGATTTCCTACATAATGATATTTTATTTATAATTTTTAGACATTAAATAATTTATTTTATTTATGACACAATGATGATGCAGTAATTACTATAATAGTGAAAAATAAAAATAATTGATATTATAAATACCCAAAAAAATATAATATGAACCTTTTAATGAATTAAACTAATTTTCTAGGATAATATGATATATTAGTATTGATTTAATTGACTTTTTTCGAAGTAATCAATCTGTTATGAGTTTCACAAAAATCAACTATTGAATAGTGTCAAAATTGACATAAAAGAGTTCTTAAAACAAATATTATATTATTAATTGATATTAAATTCCTAAAAATCTAAGGTTCGGCCAAGAGACTTATATCAGGATAGGTTCATCATTAATGGACCAATTTGGGGTCGCTTGGATGTATATAGTAAGTTTATTAACCATATTATATAAAAATACAAAGAGACATTGTAAAAGTGAAACTAATTAACTTAGAGTTAATACTTAAAGATAAGGTTAATATAAGTACCCAAACCTGTCTAAATTCTATTGGTTGAGTGGTTTTCGAGCTATCCCCACCTTAGCCTTTGAATAGTCAACTTTGGAGCCATTGGAAACCGAATATGAATTTATTATAAATTAATATTTCTAGCTTTTCCAAAGGTGCCCCTCACCCCTCTTATAAAAGGGCACTCCTCCTTCTCATTTCTTCACACCTTCAAAGCCTTTTGGTTCAGACAAACTCTGCCCAAATACACTCCCAACTTCTCTCACTACAACCTAGGGGCCTTAGTTTGATCAGAAAGCCATCCTAAGGATCCTTTTTGATCAAATCAAAAGGAAGAACCCGAAGAAGAGGTAATGATTCCACCACCCTTTTCTAAGTTCCTTTCTTCTTCCACTTCCTCTTTCTTTGTTCTTACCATTCTAAAATAATAACTCTAGTGTCTTAAATATACTATGATGTTATTATAAATATGGTACAACCATATTCATTATTCTATCCACCCTTTGAATAACATGTCACCATACGTGCGTACGTACGGCTTACCGTCTCCACGTCGTGGTGTAATTGTTATTCAATATATTATTATGTGGATGGGTATAATAATGATGTGTAACTCATGTAAATAATAAATATAACATGTTAATGATTCTGTATATATGATATACCATCCATTTATATATTATTTTAATATAAAAAGAATGATATCGTCGCTCGTGCGTACGTATGGACTACCGTCTCCACGAACGCGATGAGATTCATTCTCCATCGTATCCATTCAAGTATAATTATCATTTTATGATTTAAAAATGATGTTTAAGGACTTGATATCATTCTGTATATGAATAAGATACAACAAACATGGCTTATGTAACAAAACATATAAAATAAAATGAGTAAGTTAACACCCGAAACGACGATAATTCTAAGATATTATTAACAAATCAATGTTAAAAGATCATATATGATATCATATTAATATATATGATTCTTGTATAATTTAATAACAATTATTTCACCATTATACAGGAGGTTAACCTACCCCAACCAAGGAAAAGTAAAAGTTAAGGGTTTATTTCACAATCTCTTCATTATTCGAGGTTGTTTATACGTAATAATCTACTAGGATTTCTTTATCATCCACATCCATGTTACTTCAAAATGTATTTCAAAACATTTTTACTATTTACAAAGAATATCGGTTAAATTCATTTATACCCTTATGTGTTTTTAAAGGAATATTTCCATCATTTTCCAAACAAGGCACTTTTTACCTTTCGACAAATTTAAGGTAAAAATGTTTTTTTTAAACTTATACGGAAGGTGCAGCTATTTACCGCCGTTATAAAATCGTCAAAACTTCCCTTACAAGCTTACAAGGATATTTTCAAAGTAAATGTTTTATTTTATAATTATGTGACTTTTAAATGATTTCAAAATGAATAATTTAAGAATTTCATAAAGGTACTCTTTATCAAAATCAGAATTTTAAATGTTTTAAAGATTTATCTTTATAAATCTTTTTAATTAATGTCTTCAAAATGGTTTTTAAGGATTTATTTATATGGACATGAATGTTTTTAAAAATTTTAATTCCTTTCAAAATTTTCAAAGTGGTATGGAACACTTTGATTCAAAAATCTCTTTTTAATTACTTCCTTTATAAATGTGTGACTTTTAAATGATTTCAAAAAAGGAGATATTTCTCTCAAATAGTTTTGATTTCATCTATGTCAACATCCTTTGATGGATTTTAAGCTTATTTGAAGTTGATTTATTATGATACAAAACTTCTATATTGTATTGAAGGTTTTGTGATATGTTTGACTATGGATGTGCTATTTTTATACCATTCATAGTTTATGGTTAAAGTATTGACATTTCGTATGCAAGTTTTAATACGAATGTTTATGTTATGTTTAAACCTTTTCATATGGGAATGCATTGGACTTAATATGTGACGGGTGGAGCCCGCTATAGCTCCTCGATGCATCGGTAGGTCTCATGAGACAAACTAGTGTCTTGGCACAAGGCCTTGACAAAATCTTATTTTTAGTCTTGGCACGAGGCCTTGACTATGTGGTTATGATAGTCTGGCATTATGCATTCCAACAATATGAAAGTGGTTATTGATTTTTGCATGTGATTATTCGATTAGTAGAATATCCATGTGAATAAGTAAATGGCATTATTTCATTTTACTTTTTCCATACTATGTTCAAGTTCAAGTTTAAAAGGCTTTTGTTTTAGTAATGCATTGCCTTAAATGTTTATTCTTATTTATGAAAGTTTCCGCTATATTGTTATCCTTGTTGGGCATTTGAGCTCACCCCTTTTCTATGTTTTATTTTTCCCAGGATGTGAAGAAGTAAGTTATGAATGACCTGCAGGGATTTTATGAGGGGTTAATAGTGTGGATTGTCGAAAAATTATGTTGTTGTATTAGTTTTTCATTTTATGATGTAATGTAAAACTTATGAATATATCTAGTGTTTCCAAGTCTACTAAACCAATCGGTCTTTCGAGATTTGATCTTTCTTGTGATCATGCCAATGTTATGTAATTAATGCACCGACTCTGGGTAACTGGGGTCGGGGCATTACAGTTGGTATCAGAGGAAGTTTAGTACAAACCTTGGAAGCTAGATTTAGATAAACTCTGATTAGAGCACGTAGACCTAAGATGAACTTTGAGGATTAGTATAGAAGAACTTCCTAGAATTTTGGTATTGTAGAGATTTTGTGAGTTTTCCGAGAAATACATCCCTGTCTGGATACGAGCAGGTAGAGGTGGCTCTGGCACAAATGTACCTAGGGGTAAAACCTGAAAACACCGCTTTGAGCTAGACTCGAACGGGAACTGGTGCACGACAACGGGCCTTGCTGCACTCTTGGTTACGACACTCCCGGGGGATATGCTTAGGATAACTCTCATTTTCTTTACAAATCATTATGAAGGGTTTATGAGTATATAATTCCTCAAAGAAAACATTTTTATGATTATGGATTATATCCATAAATAGTTAAATTTATGTTAAGTGTTTTATAAGTATGGGATTATGTATTTTGATTCATAAACTGATCTAGTGTATTCCATTGTTTAGAAATGGCGCCCAGTAGAAGGAATGAGAACTCCAGAAATGCACATGATCCAAAGAGAAGGAAGGATCATATATTTCATGGTCTTAAGCTAGAATTTATAAGAGAAATAGTCTCCCATGTATTATCATCATATGAAGAAATAATATCATGTGTTGATAAGATAAGTAAAGAGTTTACTGATTCCTATGGCTTTGAAGGGAAGCAAGAGAAGAAAAGGATAGAAGAGAGAAAGATGGATAAAGGGAAGAGGGAAAAGAAGAATTTTCCCATATGTGGTAACTGTGGAAGGAAACACCCTGGAACTTGCCTGAAAGGAATGGGAGTTTGTTATAAGTGTGGAGGAAAAGGGCACAAAGTACATGACTGCAAGGGTAAGAAAATGGTTTCAAATGTACAATGCTTCATTTGCAAGGAGTTTGGACACTACGCGAACCTATGTCCCAGTCATCAGACTATGCCGCAAATGATGCTATTGGATAATAATCAAGTTATGATACTACCACAGATTAACAGGAATGATTAGAGTTATTATGTTGATTATATCAATTGAGTGTTGTATCAACAATGTACTTGTTATAATAATTATGGAGTATATAAGGATTGTACTGCAGTACTATTTCATTAAGGACTTGAGATAGTGTGGAACAAAGAAAAGTGACTCAGTAGCAGGTTAAATGTTTGGAAAATATATGGTTGAGAGAAAGATAAACCATAATATGGTTCAGATACTGAGGTGGTGATTTTAGAATAATACATGATTGATTTGGATAAATTATATTGGATATTATTGACTAACTTGAAGCTGATTAATGATTTGTATATTCCATCATTGTTGGGGTTTAAAACATTTTTGGATTAATGATGTATATCCAGCATTCTATATGGAATAAGGGAGCATGAATGTAATCAATAAGGAATATGGTAATACATGATGAAGGTATTCATATGCTATTACGAGGTAAAAAGGATCTATATTATGTTTACCTTCCTTATAAATGTTAGACTATGAGTTTGGACAGAAGTATTTTGGATAGTTCTAGTTTAGATTATTTTGGATTTTCATAAAAGGAAAACCTGGAGGTCGGGCGGCAACCCGTCGTGTCCGGCAAAGGCTGCGAGACTTGAACCCGCAACCGAAGGGCGACAAGGGTGTATCACCTACCACTGGCCCACGAGATGTCCTGGATTAAATAATGTAGTTTTTATTAAAAGATCTTGTAGATGAATTATAAATTCGTTTATTTTGGAACCCTATACGAATAGTGTAAATAGAATTTTTTTACATTCTATGATCTTTTAGAGTGAAAGATGAGTATGTGGTAGAAATTTATTAATGGATAAAACTCTAATTATAATGTAAGTATATCTCTATATGATCTTAGCCAATCTCATAAAAAATTCCTCAATATTAAGAAAAGCAAATTAGAACAAAAATGTTTTCCTAGATGGTACCTTAAATCATCACTAATTTATGGCTTTGGGATTGTTGGCCTTTTCATAGCCATGTTCTCTACCACTCTCCATCAGGTAATTGATGGTTAGATTTTTCTTCCATATCCATATTTTACTACATGGAACCCTAGTATGTTTTATTTTCGGTAATCTTCATACTTTCGACTCTTTATTTTAAATAGAGGCCTCATTAATTCATTTTTCGATGTGGGATTTCAACTAAGATATTTTGAAACGTCAAAAATGTGTTATCCTAATACCCTATGTTTTGTTGAACCGATGTTATTTCAAATCATCATAGATTGATGATTTTAAGGACCTAAATTTTATACTTTTTTGTGATTGATGACCTCAATCACTACCTATAAATATTTACGTTTTTCCTCCAATTATATGTCTATAATTGCCACCAATGTTCTCCTAATAGAGATCATAATTTGGTGGTGATCCTTTCATTTCTCTTTTCCTCATATTAAGACTAAATTTTAGTAACCCAATTTCCGATATGGGTTTTCCCACAAATATATTTTCTACTTTCAACCTTTTATTTTCGAAGAACAATTTCAAATTGCGAGGACGCAATTTATTGAAGGAGGGGAGAATGTAACACCCCAAGATTTTATAGTGTGTTATTTCTTCAAAATAATTCAATAACTTTTCACTACACGCAACACCAAGTTCAATCGCACCATGACTTACCAAACAAGCTGATCAAAAGAGGTTATGAATAGTGTTAACTAAATTTTAAACTTTATATAATCCTTATAATTTTAGAATCCATATTATGAGTTTCTTAGACATAATGTAAGAACAAATTCATTTTCAGTATTTCACTTTTACCAAATTTTAATAGTGAACCCTTTTTAAATACAATATTTTAAACTTTTTGACTAAATGGGGACATCAAAAATTTAAAATGAAACATCCCAAGCTTCCACGGTACACTTTCTTTGAATAATACAGTAGCGTGTGTTGTACGCAACCTTGAGTTTTAACACACACCACAACCAATCAAACTAGCCGTTATGAATAGTAATACCTACTTTTTGAAATTATATATATTTTATATTTTAAAATGGACTTCATTTTTGGATTCGGAATATCGAATTTAGCCTAAGGTGAAATTTTGGTACATTTCGGATAACTTTCATATTTTGATGAATAGTGAAAATTACTAAATTTTAATTAAAAACAACTTTTTTAATCAAAATAATTAATAGTGATAAATTGTTAATTTGAGTGGTTTTAAAGTATATTTGGAATATATTTTTACGATTTAATATAATTTTGGTCATTGGACATAATTTAACAATTAAACCGAACATAAACAAGTGTCAATCTTTTGATAGTTATTATCTCTTAAAAACACGCTTTTTGTTTTGACAGCGGGAATTAATTTTAAATTAATTTCTGCCACTTCTGTGTTTTGAATTTAGAAAAATGGATTCCATATTTTGAATCAGGATGTCCAAATTATGTAAATAGGTAACTTTTATTTTTATACATTTTGAATAATTACTGCGGTAAATATTTTATTTACCATGGTTAAGGGTAAATCCGGTAAATAAGGGTTAAACAATAATATTATAATAATACTAAATTACACTAAAACGTTTCTTAACCCTATTGGTTGATACATGGTCGACCATGGGCATCTTTGGGTCTATTTTGGTACCCCATGGATCCACTTTTAAGTGATAATGAAACTTTATTTTAATTAAGTTAAAATGAATACAAAAATGACACAAGCATATATCTTTTAGAAAAACAATTGTTACATAGGGTTATATAAGTTGGATTTTAGATTATAAATATTAATCAGAAATATAAAAAGATTTCCTACATAATGATATTTTATTTATAATTTTTAGACATTAAATAATTTATTTTATATATGACACAATGATGATGCAGTAATTACTATAATAGTGAAAAATTAAAATAATTGATATTATAAATACCCAAAAAAATATAATATGAAACTTTTAATGAATTAAACTAATTTTATAGGATACTATGATATATTAGTATTGATTTAATTGACTTTTTTCTAAGTAATCAATCTGTTATGAGTTTCACAAAAATCAACTATTGAATAGTGTCAAAATTTCCATAAAAGAGTTCTTAAAACAAATATTATATTATTAATTGATATTAAATTCCTTAAAATCTAAGGTTCGGCAAAGAGACTTATATCAGGATAGGTTCATCATTAATGGACCACTTGGGGGTCGCTTGGATGTATATAGTAAGTTTATTAACCATATTATATAAAAATACAAAGAGACATTGTAAAAGTGAAACTAATTAACTTAGAGTTAATACTTAAAGATAAGGTTAATATAAGTACCCAAACCTGTCTAAATTCTATTGGTTGAGTGGTTTTCTACCTATCCCCACCTTAGACTTTTAATAGTCAACTTTGGAGCCATTGGAAACCGAATATGAATTTATTATAAATTAATATTTCTAGCTTTTCCAAAGGTGTTCCTCACCCCTCTTATAAAAGGGCACTCCTCCTTCTCATTTCTTCACAACTTCAAAGCCTTTTGTTTCGGCCAAACTCTGCCCAAATACTCTCCCAACTTCCCTCACTACAACCTAGGGGACTTAGTTTGATCAGAAATCCAACCTAAGGAGCCCTTTTGATCAAATCAAAAGGAAGAACCCGAAGAAGAGGTAATGATTTCACCACCCTTTTCTAAGTTCATTTCTTCTTCCACTTCCTCTTTCTTTGTTCTTACCATTCTAAAATAATAACTCCAGTATCTTACATATACTGTGATGTTATTATAAATATGGTACAACCATATTCAGTATTCTATCCACCCTTTGAATAACATGTCACCATACGTGCGTACGTACGACTTACCGTCTCCACGTCGTGGTGTAATTGTTATTCAATATATTATTATGTGGATGGGTATAATAATGATGTGTAACTCATGTAAATAATAAATATAACATGTTAATGATTCTGTATATATGATATACCATCAATTTATATATTATTTTAATATCAAAAGAATGATATCGTCGCTCGTGCGTACGTACGGACTACCGTCTCCACGAACGCGATGAGATTCATTCTCCATCGTATCCATTCAAGTATAATTATCATTTTATGATTTAAAAATGATGTTTAAGGACTTGATATCATTCTGGATATGAATAAGATACAACAAACATGGCTTATGTAACAAAACATATAAAAGAAAATGAGTAAGTTAACACCTGAAACGACGATAATTCTAAGATATTATTAACAAATCAATGTTAAAAGATCATATATGATATCATATCAATATATATGATTCTTGTATAATTTAATAACAATTATTTCACCATTATACAGGAGGTTAACCTACCCCAACCAAGGAAAAGTACAAGTTAAGGGTTTATTTCACAATCTCTTCATTATTCGAGGTTGTTTATACGTAATAATCTACTAGGATTTCTTTATCATCCACATCCATGTTACTTCAAAATGTATTTCAAAACATTTTTACTATTTACAAAGAATATGGGTTAAATTCATTTATACCCTTAGGTTTTTTTAAAGGAATATTTCCATCATTTTCCAAACAAGGCACTTTTTACCTTTCGACATATTTAAGGTAAAAATGTTTTTTTAAACTTATACGGAAGGTGCAGCTATTTACCGCCGTTATAAAATCGTCAAAGCTTCCCTTACAAGCTTACAAGGATATTTTCAAAGTAAATGTTTTATTTTATAATTATGTGACTTTTAAATGATTTCAAAATGAATAATTTAATAATTTCATAAAGGTACTCTTTATCAAAATCAGAATTTTAAATGTTTTAAAGATTTATCTTTATAAATCTTTTTAATTAATGTCTTCAAAATGGTTTTTAAGGATTTATTTATATGGACATGAATGTTTTTAAAAAATTTAATTCCTTTCAAAATTTTCAAAGTGGTATGGGACACTTTGATTCAAAAATCTCTTTTTAATTACTTCCTTTATAAATGTGTGACTTTTAAATGATTTCAAAAAAGGAGATATTTCTCTCAAATAGTTTTGATTTCATCTATGTCAACATCCTTTGATGGATTTTAAGCTTATTTGAAGTTGATTTATTATGATACAAAACTTCTATATTGTATTGAAGGTTTTGTGATATGTTTGACTATGGATGTGCTATTTTTATACCATTCATAGTTTATGGTGAAAGTATTGACATTTCGTATGCTAGTTTTAATACAAATGTTTATGTTATGTTTAAACCTTTTCATATGGGAATGCATTGGACTTAATATGTGACGGGTGGAGCCCGCTATAGCTCCTCGATGCATCGGTAGGTCTCATGAGACAAACTAGTGTCTTGGCACAAGGCCTTGACAAAATCTTATTTTTAGTCTTGGCACGAGGCCTTGACTATGTGGTTATGATAGTCTGGCATTATGCATTCCAACATTGTGAAAGTGGTTATTGATTTTTGCATGTGATTATTCGATTAGTAGAATATCCATGTGAATAAGTAAATGGCATTATTTCATTTTACTTTTTCCATACTATGTTGAAGTTCAAGTTTAAAAGGCTTTTGTTTTAGTAATGAATTGACTTAAATGTTTATTCTTATTTATGAAAGTTTCCGCTATATTGTTATCCTTACTGGGAATTTGAGCTCACCCCTTTTCTATGTTTTATTTTTCCCAGGATGTGAAGAAGTAAGTTATGAATGACCTGCAGGGATTTTATGAGGGGTTAATAGTGTGGATTGTGGAAACATTATGTTGTTGTATTAGTTTTTCATTTTATGATGTAATGTAAAACTTATGAATATATCTAGTGTTTCCAAGGCTACTAAACCAATCGGTCTTTCAAGATTTGATCTTTCTTGTGATCATGCCAATGTTATGTAATTAATGCACCGACTCTGGGTAACTGGGGTCGGGGCGTTACATTTGGTCTAGATAAAAGCCCAGTGGTGCTGCCTCCTTCCCAAGTTCCGTTAGATGGGATTCGATTGGTCCAAGACTACTGGGTGAAGCCATAAAATATTCTTTCTATATTAATTAACCAAGATTACTTATATTTAGAGACAATAATTGAAATGTTTAGTTTCCAGCGGTCATATTGACCAATGGTAATATAACAGTAAAAATCAAACGGTCTCATTTTAAATATGCTCGTGTTATCAAATGAAACAGTTTTGTTGAGTATTAAAAATAAAACAGCACACAAAATTAGGAAGCAAGATTTATTCAAAATTTCGGGTCGTTACAATCTTCCCCCCCTTAAGAAATTGCGTCCTCGCAATTTTTAAAATTGGGTTTTGAAATTTCATTGAAAGTCTCACATCAGAAAAAGAGTCAGTAACACTATTACTTTAAAAGAAAGAAAAGGAAGTACAAAGGCCACCTGAGTTAACCCACACTAGGATTCCATGTAGGAAAACATGGATATGGAGAAGAAAACAAAGGGTCAAGTTCTGAGCGAGAGTGATATAAAACATGATTACTAGAAAGTTAACCACGAGAAAATCCCAAACTTATGATGTGTGTAAACGGTCTTTGATTACCTAGTAGGAAACGTAAACCAACAATGTTTTTGTTTTACATTCCTTTTCATAATTTTGAGGAATTCATTTACTACATAGAACAAAAACATAAGGAAATATACCTACCTTCCAGTAGAGTTTCATCCCTTAATAAGTTTCTACCAAAACTAATCTTTTCTCCAAACGATGAGCATTCAAAACTACTTCGTCTCATCAAAGCATAAGAATAAACTTATAAAGAATCACATAATCCACCAAAGATTAACTATCTATTTCTTCTATCTTTAAACATTATCCCAAAAACAGAAAGGGTAAGATAAAACAACTCTTCCAAAATAAAGAACCCCAGAGGAGGGGGAAATACTTTAAATCTTCAAAGTTCCATGGTAATACCCAAAGTTCAACATAGACCATTCCATAAATAAAGGTCCTTAAAATTCCTCAAAATAATCAAAACAAAGATTGAAACCCAAATACAAGAAGGATTTGATAACATAGTCTTCCAAAATAAACATCATTGTTCATCTCCAAACAACATCAACAACTCCTATCATCTTATAAAAAAAGTTGCTAACCTAAAAATATTTTACCCAAGATAGGTTAATCATTTTCATAAGAAACCTAAATTACTATATTTCCGCCTTAAATTCATTGATTCTTCAATATATAATTCAACCTTACTCCTCAATGAAAATACCATAGTAATCTATTTACCTCGATCATATAGGGTCCCCAAAATAGTGAACGTCTTCCAAAATAATAATCATCTTTTAATCCACTAATCATCTCTGCCATATTAATACAGAAATCGTCACATTTCCTATCACATTGGTTGTTGGGACATTTTCTTCCATTTCCAACCATTAACTAAGAAGAGAAAGTATAATTAGGGGCTTAAATACTTAGCCAATAATCATGAAAAGGAACTTAAAGCATATAAGGATAAAATTTAGAAGAAAAGTATACCCTGACTTGTGATCCCCTAGGTTTCAAACTAGGTTATCCATGATCATATATTCTTATGTCAATATTTATTTTATTTTATCTTTGTTCCTTTAATAATGGTTAATACTAAGCTTATGAATTTACCAAAGCATATCCGCCGAGAGTGTCGTAACCAAGAGTGTAGCAAGGCCCATTGTCGTGTACTAGTTTCCTTTCAAGTAAAGCTCAAAGGGGTTTTTTCGGGTTTTCCCATATGTACATCTCTGCTAGAGCCACCTCTACCTACTCGTATCCAGACAGGGATGTATTTGCTTGGAAACCCCTTATTCAATACTCACCAAAATACCAGGAAGAATTCCTATATTTAAACTTTTCTATAGGGTTCTTCCTAAAGTTTTCATATAATAATTTCCACAAATAAATAAACCATCCTTTGATACCAACTATATCTTCCCGCCTTTTTATGACATAAACTTTCATTACATTTTACAAAACCGAGGATCTTTAAGGTTTAGTGTCTTGGAAACCAGAAACTTAAAACATGAAAACATAAAACATTCTTCTTAAACACTTGAAAGGATTCTACTCATGTTCATCGTAGGTTTATTACTTCATCTCATAACCTGGGGACATAAATCAAAAGAAAGGGTGAGCAGAAGGACCATTAAGAGAAACAAGGGGAAACATTTAACAAGTGAACTTGGGATACACCAACAATGACCTGAAAAATAAATTTAAGGCATGAGAAAGAAATCGCGAGACATATCATAATAAAAATAGAATTTTTCATAACTTGAATATGTGGATACAACATTTAATATTGAAAATCATTTCTTTTCACCAAGGTCCATCCCCAAGGTGTCATTAAAAATTTACCAAGGTTATTCACCAAGGTATCAGTCTAAAAGGTCATCTCTGGAGATTAAGTCTTTACCCAATGCATTGGAGCGCTATCAGGGTGCACCCTTGAAATGTCATTATTATCATGTGATCCACATATATCATCATCAATAATTTCATAAACATCCCATATAGAAAAAAAAGGAATGGGTTCTATTTCATAATCTTAACGTTTTAAAAACAGCTTTAAAGACATGATTTTTACGTTACTTTAAACCCACGGAAAGGGAGAGCGGGTCTCATGTATGTAAATCCCAGAATTTAAAATAAAACAACTTGGTATATTTGTGAATACATCTATAGAAGAGAGAGATTTGAGTATTCACTTAAAAAAATAAAATAACTTTAGAAAAACATAGAGACATTTTGAGACGGAAATTCTGCAGCATGGCAGCTATGTTTCGAGGTTTTAGAAAACATTGAAAAGAGAGGGGACATGGGTCAAAAAATCATAAATGACCCATAAAAAAGTAGAGTGACAGAATATAAAGGATATATAAACATGTTAATGATATTTGAAGGACATACCATTTGAAATTAATAATATGGAAGGAATACAAAAATTAGATTTCTCTTATGAAATCCCGCTTCCTAACGGCGTCACTTAAACTTCAACCAAAAATGAATTGACAAGATCAAATAGGGTCTCCTATCATATTAAAATAAGATTTATGTATGATAGATATAAATATCATACCCCAATATAATAAAAAGGAACTTGAAAGAGTTGACATGAAAATAGATCTTGATAACGAGAAGGGTGAATGAATCCCTTAAAAATTCGGCAGCCTAACGACGCCACTTAAAACATCAAAATACTGAATTGAAGAGATGAAATAGGTTCTCTCATCATATGAACATAATAGTTCATTATGATAGATATATATATCATAACCCAACATAATAAAAAGGAACTTGAAAGACTTGACATGAAAATAGATCTTGAAAATGAGAAGGGTAAAAGAACAACTTAAAATTTTGGCAGCCTAACGACGCCACTTAAAACTTCAAAATACTGAATTGAAGAGATCAAATGGGGTCTCTCATTATATGATAATAAAATATCAGTATGATATATATAGATATAATACTCCAACATAATAAAAAGTAACTTGAAATACTTGATAAGAAAATAGAACTTGAAAATGAGAAGGGTGAAAGAATCCGTTACAAAAATATTGGCAGCCTAACGGTGCCACTTAAACATTCATAAAATGAAATGATGAGAGTAAGAGGGGGTCTCTCATCATATGAACATAAAAAGGAAAGTATAATTAATATAAAAGAACATCCTACAACATAAGAACATGGAGCATAAAAGAAATGACATAAAAGAGATCACTTGAAAAGAAAGAGAAGGGTCGGATCCCTTACCTTAAAATGTAACTCTTAAAACTCAAAGGTTGGGACCTTGAAGGCTTGGGGGAACCTTTGGAGGACTCCTTGGGAGGTAATGAGTCCAGAGCTTCGTTGGGGGTGATTTGGGAGTTGAATGGATGAAGGATGACTTGATATTTATAGGGAAAGTGAGGGGACAAGACATTAATGGCCAAGGGACACCACATTGGTGGTTTTGGCAAAACCATGGGATTTTCCATGGTATTTTCCCATGGTATTGGCCAATTGGGACAAATAATAATTTATCTTACTATTCATAAGTCGACCATATTGATTACATACTTAATACATCATTTAATGATGTCATTAAACACCCGTAACTTAAAAACTGTATTTTCACTATTCATCGAAAATTCAGCTTTCTCAGAAAAATCCCAAAATTTCACCTTAACCAAATATCGATGCTATGATTTCAAAAATGAACACCATTTTATAAAAATATTTTTCGAAATATTTTTAATTTAATTTTTAAATAAATACACTATTCACCAAAAATCCATTTTTTCATAAAAATCCCCAAAAATTACCTTAACATAATATCGATGCTTTGAGTTCAAAAATGAAATCCATTTTATAAAAATAATTTTCTAAATTTTTTAAATTTAATTTTTAATTAAAAAACACTATTCACCTGAAAAAACTATTACTTGACTAATAATTTATGAAACCTTTATTCAACCATTTTATTGAATCACATTACTTAATCAAGGTTCCTAGATTATATTAATGTTTTATCTAACTGAGATTACTAATCCATTTGGTCACATTAGTAATCCTAAGCATAAAATCACTATTCGTAATTTACTATTCATTAAAAATTAAGTTGATCTTATTAGACTCTAAATTTCTCACTGAACATAATTGTAGAAGACCATTTTTTGAAAATCAATACACATTTTTAATTATTTATGGTTTACATAAACATTTTTTAAATATACTTTTTCTAAAATTCATCAAAAATATGCATTCTATATTTATCCGGTCATTTGAAAATTCATAAACATTATTATAAGAATAAATCCCAATTTTTATTTAAAACAAAGGATTACACAAGGCAGTTACGGTCTCCTTACATAGCCCCTTATCACACCAGAAAAGGACCTAACTGTAAGGTGTGCTAAGGTGAGAGAATCCAGGGAGGCTCGGCCAACATCGCACGAGTAGTAATTTCTATTAGTTTGAACTTCTCATGAAGTTGATTCTGTTCTAGCTTCACACGATGAAGTTCGGCTTGGGTTCGGTCCAGAGCAAAGCCCAGTGGTGCTACCTCCTTCCCAATTTCTGTTATATGGGCTTCGATCGGTCCAAGACTACTGGTGGAGGCCATAAAATCCTCTTTCTATATTAATTAACCAAGATTTCTTGTATTTAGAGACAATAATCGAAACGTTTAGTTTCCAGCAGTCATATTGACCAATGGTCATATAACAGTCAAAATCCAATGGTCTCATTTTAATTATACTCATGTTATCAAATGAAATAGTTTTGTTGAGTATAAAAAATAAAAAAACACACAATATTGGGAAACAAGATTTATTCAAAATTTTGGGTCGTTACAAATCTACTCACCATGTTGACTCAAAAAATAGTTAAGTACATATAGTTAGGGGAATGTGAAGAAATTTCAAGGATCTAAAAAGAAGGTTATTTTGTGCACCTATTGTAACACTACCCTGTAGTGGAGAAAGTTTTTTGATCTATATTGATTCACCTATGAAGGGGATGGTACGTATTCTCCGGGGAAATGATATTGTGATATATTATGCCTCAGAACAATTGAATATGAATGTGAAAAATTATCCAAATCATGATTTAGAGTTAGCTGTTGTAATCATTACATTAAAGATATAGAGGTATTATCATTATGGTGAAAGGTGTGATATATATATACTGGTCATAAAAATTTAAACTATATTTTCACTCAAAATGAGTTATATATTCTCTAAAGTTGATGGTTGGATTTTATTAGAGATTACTAATTGTCAATACATTACCACCCTGGGAAATCGAACAAGATGGAAGATGCTTTGAGTCGAAAGGATCATGATAATTTGTCTTTATTGAGGATAAAAAAAAGATCCAATATTTATGGATTTTCAAAGTATGGATCTATAAATTTTAAATGGGGTAATACCCTATTTATCAAATTAATGTTCAACCATCTATAAAAGTGAAGATTAATGAGGCACCGTAGGAATATGTGCAACTACAAAAGAAAGAGAGAAATGTTTCCAAGTTCAGGCTTGGGGGTGATGTAGTAATAAGGTTCAAGAATCATGTTTGTATTCCTCCCATGCCATAATTAAAGAAGGATCTATTGTAAGAGGCTTATAGTTCATAATTCTTTATTCATCCTGGAAGTATAAAGATGTATAATGTCGTAAAGGAGGATTTATGGTGGGATGGCATGAAAAGACATATTGCAGAATATGTTTCTTAATGCTTGGTTTGTCAGTAAGTTAAGGCTGAGAGACAAATGTCTAAGGGAATTTTATAACCACTACCCATACTAGAATGGAAATGAGAAAACATTACCATAGAATTTGTCATCAGACTTCCTAAAACATTTTAAGTCCACAATTCTATACATTTTTAGATGATTTCCATACAAAGTCATCACACTTCATTGTTATCCGAGAAGGCTTCTCTCATGATAATCATTTCGGAATATATTAAAAGATTGTGGATAAATTTCATGGAGTACCACATTCGATTATATCTGATTGAGATTCATGGTTTACCTCTATGTTCTGGTAAATTATTTTTCAGGCTATTGATATAGAGTTAATTTTCAACACTACATATAATCCTCAGATGGATTGTTAGTATGAGAGGGTAATTCAAACTCTAAAAGATATGTTGAGAGTTTCCTATATAGATTTCAATGGTGGTTGGGATTAACACCTACCTTTTGTTGAATTATATTACAAAAATATATTTGATTCTATAATTCAAATGTCTAATTATTAATCCTTATATTTTAATAACTGTAGAACTTTAATATGCTGAGATGAAGTTGGGAAAATAAATCAATTAGGACTTGAACTTGTTAAATAAATGGAAGGTAATGTTATATATATTCCACAACATGTAAGAGCATCTCAGAGTCAACAAAAAAATTATGCTAACAATCGAAAGAAAGTCCTAGACATTGAAGATGGTGATAAATTATTCCTATGAATATCTCCCAGGAAGAGAGTAATGATATTTGGAATGATGGGAAAGACGATCCCCTGATATATTGGTCCTTTTGAATTCTTGATCATGTTGAAAGGTAGCTTATAGATTTGAACTTCCACTGAATATATCTCTAGTTAATGATGTGTTGCATCTATCTATCCAAATAATGTATATACAAGATCCTTCATATGTACTAAACTCATGGGTTATACTATAGGAGAAATATCTTTATTTTAAAGATAAAATGATAGAGTGAAAAATTAATATGAAACATGACAACTCATTTGGTTAATGTTTTGTGGAGGAACCACCAATTTGAGGAACCTTTGTGGGATCATGGGGATGTGATTTGGTAGGGTTATCCTTATCTATTTGTACCCATGTGATGAATTTCAAGGTAGAAATTCAATTTGATGGGGTAGAATGTAACACTCTTATGTAAAAATTAATATTTCTATATAAGGGAATTTAATTATTCAATAGGTTGAATTACATCAAATCATCAGTTTAAACGAACCACTTGACAATATAAAAATGACCATTATAACCAAGACATTAAATTGGAGAGAATAAATATGAATAAATAACTTATGAAAATAAGTTGAGAAGTCATTCGTTAATTAGAAACGAAAATATAAACTAATTAAATATTCTTATTTTTATGCTCCCAAAGTGGTTTTGTATTTATAAATTAAATTAATCATTATTAGTGAATGATAATAATAATAAAAAAATTAATATATTCAAACGAATATTTTTATATTCATCCAATATATTATATATGCATATGACATGAATAAATCTAATTCCATGAATAAATAGATATATATTTTTAAAAATTTTATTTTACTCTATTTTAATGGAGACACAATTTGAAAAATAATTTTCCATAATTTTATAAATTTTATATGATAAAATAAAATTCTACTTTGAAATTGGAAAATAAAAATATACTTTGGATAATTTTTTGGTATTTTTTTGGTAAGTTTAATGTTTTAGAGAAATATAAATTTTAATTAAAGAATCTATATTTTTCATAAAAATTATTTACAATGTCAGATTATGTTTTGAATTAGTTTTAAATTTTAATTACTACATTTGAAATTAAAATAATACAATTATTTTTTCTAAAATTTATTTTATTCATGGTTTTATTAAAAAAAATTTATGTTTTAAAAGGACATTTTCTCAAAAAACTGTTTTTATGGAATTTGACATGTTTTACATTAAATTAAATTATGCCCCTTATATTTTTTGAATTTTGAAAATTTTATTCAAATATTGGATTCATAAGGTACAAATTTAGTAAATAGATACTTTTATTTTTTTTCTATTATGAATAGAAACTATGGTAAATTGTTTTCCATGGTAAAGGATATTTTAGGTAATTTAGGTTAAAAATAATATTATAAAGACTAAAAAATGACCCTAACAAATGTAAATATTTTATTGGATGAAATAAATTCGACCCTAAACACATAAGGATAAAAATTAAGTCATTTAATGGACACTTTTCTAGTAAAATGACTTACATAATATTTAAATAAAAGAAAGACACAAAATGTCACTTTGTTTTTAATTAATATCTCTTATGTGTCGATATGGGGAAAACATTATATAATGAATGTACCAATATATAATATTTTAACATAATAAAAATATTTTCATGATATAAATTTAGTTCTTAATTTTTGGGTCACATATATAAGATTATCATATTTTTTAATATTTTATTTAATGAAAATTTAATGATGTCACAATCATGTTTTAATTAATATATCATTTTTATAGGGTTAAATATAAGATATATTCAAGTATTATTATTAAATATAAAATATATATTTTTATAATGGTATTTTATTTTTATTTTTTACTGAAAATTTTAATATAATAAATAATTACACAACACTAATGTCATAATTATTTCATTAATTGAAATATCAAACAAAAAATTATTAAAAATATTAAAATAAGTATTATTTCAGATAATTTTTGTAACTCCTCAACCCTAGATACCCATAGTTGGTGCATTATTACATAACATTGGCATGATCACAAGAAAGATCATGTCTCGAAAGACCGATTAGTTTAGTATCCTTGGAATAACTAGATACATTAATAATGTTTACATTACATCATAAAATGAAAACTACAACAATATAGACTCCATAGTCCACACTCTTATCCAGTCATAATATCCCTGCAGGTCATTCATAAATTACTTCTTCACATCCTGGGAAAAATAAAACATAGAAAAGGGGTGAGCTCAAATGCCCAGTAAGGATAACAATATAGCGGAAAATTTCATAAACAAGAATAAACATTTAAGGCAATGTATAACTAAAACAAAATCCTTTTAAACTTTAACTTCAACATAGTATTGCAAAAATAAAATGAAATAATTCCATTTACTTATTCACATGGATATTCTACTAATCGAATAATCACATGCAATATCAATAACCACTTTCATAATGATGGACTGCATAATGCCAGACTATCATAACCACATAGCCAAGGCCACGTACCAAGGCTTAAAATATGATTTTTTCAAGGCCTTGTGCCAAGACACTAGTTTGTCTCATGAGACCTACCGATTCATCAAGGAGCTATAGCGGGCTCCAATCGTCACTTATTAAGTCTAATGCATTCCTCATATGAACATGTTTAAACATAACATAAACATTCATATTAAAACTAGCATATGAAATGTCAATAATTTCTTCATAAACCATGAATGGTATAAAAATAACACATCCACATTAAAAAATATCACAAAACTATCAATACAATATGGATGTTTTGTATCATAATAAATCAACTCCAAATAAACTAAAAATCCATCAAAGGATGTTGACATAGATGAAATCATAACTCTTTTTAGAGAAATATCTCTTCCTATTTTGAAATCATTTAAGAGTCACATAATTATAAAATAAAACATTTACTTTGAAAATTTTCTTATAAGATTGTAAGGGAAGCTTCAATGATTTTCTAAAGGCGGAAAATAGTTGCACCCGTCGTATAAGTTAAAAAAATATTCTTACCTTAATTCTGTCGAAAAGGTTAAAAATCACCTTGTTTGGAAAATGACGGAAAGTTTCCTTTATAAACCTATTATAAAAAGTAAAACAAGGTTATAAATGAATTTAACCCATATTCTTGTAAATAGTAAAAATGTTTTGACATACATTTTTAAGAAACATGGATGGAGATGATAAATATGTCCCAATAGATAATTACGTATAAACAACCTCAGATAATGAAGAGATTGTGAAATAACCCTTACCTTGTACTTTTCATTGTTTTGGGGTAGGTTAACCTACTGTATAATGGTGAAATAATTTTTATTAAATTATACAAGAATCATATACATTAATATGATATCATATATGATCTTTTAACATTTCTTTTTAAATAATATCTTAGAATTATCTTCGTTTTGGGTGTTAACTTACTCATTTTTTTATATTTTTTGTTACATAAGCCATGTTTGTTATGTATAGGTTGTATCTTATTAATATCCAGAATTATATCAAGTCCTTAAACATTATTTTTAATCATCAAATGAGAATTTTTCTTGAATGGATATGATGGAGATTGAATCTCATCACGTTCATGAAGACGGTAGTCTGTACGTATGCACGAGCGACAATATCATTCTTTTGATATTAAAATAATATTTAATTGGATGGTATATCATATATACAGAATCATTATCATGTTATATTTATTATTTAAATGAATTACAAATCATTATTATACCCATCCAAATAATAATGTTTTCAATAACAATTACACCATGACGTGGAGACGGTAAGTCGTACATACGCACGTATGGTGACATGTCATTCAAAGGATGGATATAATACTGAAATATGGTTGTAACATGTTTATAATAACATAAAATTATATATAATATACTTTATTTATTATTTTATAATTGTAATAACAAATAAAGAAGAAGGGGAAGAAGAAAGGAACTTGAAAAAGGGTGGTGAAATCATTACCTCTTCTTTGGGTTCTTCCATTTGATTTGATCAAAAGGGATCCTTTGGTTGGCTTTCTGAATAAAGGAAGGACTCTATGATGAATTTAGGGAAGTTGAGAGAGTATTTGGTCAGGGTTTGGCTGAACCAAAAGGCTTTGAAGTTGTGAATTAATGAGAAGGGGGAGTGGCCTTTTATAAGAGGGGTGAGGTGCACCTTTGGAAAAGCTAGAAATATTATTTTATAATAAATTCATATTCAGTTTATAATGGATCCAAAGTGAATTATTTAAATTTTAAGGTAGGTATTGGTTGAAAACCACTCAACCAATAGAATTTATATAGGTTTGGGTTACTATATTAACCTTATCTTTAAGTATTAACTCCTAGTTAATTAGTTTCACTTTTACAATGTCTCTTTGTATTTTTATATTATATGGTTTATAAACTTACTATATACATCCAAACTACCCCCAAGTGGTTCATTAATGATACACCTATCATTATATAAGCCTCTTGTCCAATACTTAGATTTTTAGGAATTTAATATCAATTCATAATATAATATTTGTTTGAAAAACTCTTTTATGTCAATTTTGACACTATTCAATAATTGATTTTTGTAAAACTCATAACAGAATGATTACTTCGAAAAAATTTAATTAAATAAATTCTAACATATCATATTAACCTATAAAATTAGTGGTATTTATAAAAAGTCTCAAATTACATTTATTTGGGTAGTTATAATATAAATTATTCTAATTTTTCATTAATTAGGTAATTACAGCATCACCATTATGTCATAAATAAATTAAATTATTTAATGTCTAAAAATTATAAATAAAATTCTATTATGTAGGAAAGAATTTTATCTTTCTAATTAATATTTATAGTTGAAATTCCAACATATATAACCCTATGTAAAAAATTTATTTTTTAAAAGATATATGCTTATGTCATTTTTGTACTTATTTTAACTTAATTTAAATAAAGTGTCCCTATCACTTACAAGTGGCTCCATGGGGTCCCAAAATCGACACAATGATGCCCATGGTCAGACATGTATGAGACAATAATGTTTGGACATGTTTTAGGGTAATTTTTTATTATTATAATATTATTTTTTAACCATTATTTACCAGATTTACCTTTTAACCATGGTAAATAAAATATTTACCGAAGTGATTATTCAAAATGTCTAAAAATAAAAGTTACCTATCTAAAAAATTTGAACATCCTGATTCCAAATATGGAATCCTTTTTTCCAAATTCAAAACACATATGTGGCAGAAATTAATTTAAAATTAATTCTCGTTGTTAAAACCAAAAACGTGTTTTTAAGATATAATAACTATCAAAAGATTGACACTTGTTTATGTCCGGTTTAACTGTGAAATTATGTTCAATGACCAATATTGTATTAAATGGTAAAAATATATTATAAATATATTTTAAAACCACTAAAATTCATAATTTATCACTATTAATTATTTTGATTAAAAAAGTTGTTTTTAATTAAAATTTAGTAATTTTCACTATTCATCAAAATATAAAAGTTATCCGAAAAGTACCAAAATTTGACCATAGGATAAATTTGATATTCTGAATCCAAAAATTAAGTCCATTTTGAGAGATAAAATTTATAAAATTTCATAAAGTAGGTATTACTATTCAAAACGGCAAGTCTGATTAGTTGTGGTGTGTGTTTGAACTCAAAGTTGCGTACAACACACGCTACTTTTTTATTCAAAGAGAAGCATACTGTGGAAGCTTGGGGTGTTTCATTGTAAATTTTTTATGTCCCTATTCTAAAAAGTATATTTATTTAGTCAAATTTAATATATAAAAGTTTAAAATATTGTATTTAAAAAGGGTTCACTATTAAAAGTTGGTAAAAGTGTAATACTGAAATTGAATTTCTTCTTAAATTATGTCTAAGAAACTCATAATATAGATTCTAAAATTATAAGGATTATACAAAGTTCAAAATTTAGTTAATACTATTCATAACTTCTTTTGAACAGCTTGTTTGGTAAGTCATGGTGTGCTTGAACTCGGTGTTGCGTGTAGTGCAAGTTATTGAATTATTTTGAAGAAATAACACACTCTGAAATCTTGGGGTGTTAAATTCTCCCATCCTTCAATAAATTCCATCCTCGCAATTTGAAATTGTTCTTCGAAAATAAAAGGTTGAAAATAGAAAATATCTTTGTGGGAAAACCCAAATCGGAAATTAGGTTACTAAAATTTAGTCTTAATATGAGGAAAAGTGAAATGAAAGGGTCACCACCAAATTATGATCTCGATTAGGAAAAAATTGGTGGAAATTAGAGACATATAATTTGAGGAAAAATGTAAATATTTATAGGTAGTGATTTAGGTTATCAATCACAAAAAAGTGTAAAATTGAGGGCCTTAAATTCATCAATCTATGATGATTTAAAATACCATCATTTTGGAAAAACATATGGTATTAGGATAACACATTTTTTTGTTATAAGATCCCTTCACTAAAGTATAAGAATTAATTTCTTCATTGAATAAGAGAAGAATAAAAATATATACTTGACAAGTAGAGTCTCATCCTTTAACAATGTTCTACCAAAAACTAATCTTTCACTCTAAAAGATAATAGAACATAAAAAATAATATTCTATTTATCCTATTCGTATAGGGTTAAAAAATGAATTTATAATTCTTCTAGAAGAACCATTAAAAAATGACATTATTCAATCCAGGACATCACGTGGGTCAGTGGTAGGTGATACACATTTGTCGCCCTTCGGTTGTGGGTTCCAGTCTTGCGGCCTTGCTGGACGCGACAGGTTGTCGCCCGACCTCCAGGTTGTACTTTTATGGAAATCCAAAATAATCCAAACTAGAACTATCCAAAACACTTCAGTCCAAAATTGATAAGGAAGGTAAACACAATGAAGATCCTTTTTTCCGCGTAATAACATGTAAAGAACTTCATCATGTATTCTTTTAAAAGACTGCAACACACTGAATTACCATAAAACTTTATTGACTACATTCATGATCCCTTATTCCTTAAAGAATAATGGATATACTCCTTCAATCCAAAAATGTTGTAAACCCAAACAATGATGGAATATACAAATCATTAATCAGTTTCAAGGTAGTCAAGAATATCCAATATAATTTATTCAAATCAATCATGTATTATTCTAAAATCACTACCTCGGTATCAGAACCATATTATGGTTTATCTTTCTCTTAACCATATATTTTCCAAAAATTTAACCTGCTATTGAGTCACTTTTCATTGTTCCACACAATCTCAAGTCCTTAATGAAATAGTACTGCAATACAATCCTTATATACTCCATAATTATTATAACAAGTATATTGTTGATACAGCACTCAAATGACATAATCAACATATGAACTCTAGTCATTCCTCTTTATATGTGGTAGTATCACAACTTGATTATTATCCAATAGAATCATTTGTGGCATAGTCTGGTGACTAGGACATAGGTTCGCGTAGTGTCCAAACTCCTTTCAAATTAAGCATTTTACATTTGAAGCCATTTTCTTACCCTTGTAGTCACGTACTTTGTGCCCTTTTCCTTCACATTTATAACAAACTCCCATTCCTTTCAGGAAAGTTCCAGGGTGTTTCTTCCCACAGTTATCACATATGGGAAAATTATTATTTTCCCTCTTCCCTTTATACATCTTTCTCTCTTCCATCCTTTTCTTCTCTTTCTTCCCTTCAAAGCCATAGGACTCAGTAAACTCTTTACTTATCTTATCAACACTTGATATTATTTCTTCATATGATGATAATACATGGGAGACTATTTCTCTTATAAATCCTGGATTAAGACCATGAAATATATGATCCTTCTTTCTCTTTGGATCATGTAAATTGCTGGAGTTCTTATTCCTTATACTGGGCACCATTTCTAAACAATGGCATACACTAGATTATTTTATGAATAACAATACCTAATCCCAAACTTGTAAAACACATAACACAAATTAAATAGTTTATGGATATAATTCATAATCATAAAAATGTTTTCTTTGAGGAAGTATATACTCATAAACCCTTCATAATGATTTGTATAGAAAATGAGAGTTATCTTAAGCATATCCCCTGAGAGTGTTGTAACCAAGAGTGCAGCAAGGCCCGTTGTCGTGCACCAATTCCCATTCGAGTCTAGCTCAAAGCGGTTTTTTCGGGTTTTACCACTAGGTACATCTGTGCCAGAGCCACCTCTACCTGCTCATATCCAGACAGGGACGTATTTCTCGGAAAACTCACAAAATCTCTACAATACTAAAATTCTAGGAAGTTCTTCTATACTAATCCTCAAAGTCCATATTAAATATATGTGCTCTGATCAGAGTTTATCTAAATCTAGCTTCAAAGATTTGTACTCTACTTCCTATGATACCAACCTTAATGCCCCAACCCTAGATACCTAGAGTCGGTGAATTATTACATAACATTGGCATGATCACAAGAAAGATCAAGTCTCGAAAGACTGATTAGTTTAGTATCCTTAGAATAACTAGATACATTAATAAAGTTTATGTTACATCATAAAATGAAAACTACAACAATATAGTCTCCACAGTCCAAACTCTTATCCCCTCATATTATCCCCGCATGTCATTCATAAATTAATTCTTCACATCATGGGAAAAATAAAACATAGAAAAGGGGTGAGCTCAAATGCCTAGTAAGGATAACAATATAGTGGAAACTTTCATAAATAAGAATAAACATTTAAGGAAATGTATAACTAAAACAAAAGCTTTTTAAACTTGAACTTCAACATAGTATGGAAAAAATAAAATGAAATAATGCCATTTACTTATTCACATGGATATTCTATTAATCAAATAATCACATGCAATATCAATAACCACTTTCATAATGATGGAATGCATAATGCCAGACTATCATAACCACATAGCCAAGGCCTCGTTCCAAGACTACAAATAAGATTTTGTCAAGGCCTTGTACCAAGACACTAGTTTGTCTCATGAGACCTACCGATGTGTCAGGGAGCTATATCGGGCTCCACCTGTCACTTATTAAGTCCAATGTATTTCTCATATTAATAGGTCTAAACATAACATAAACATTTGTATTAAAACTAGCATACGAAATGTCAGTACTTTCTTCATAAAAAATGATTGGTATAAAAATAACACATACACAGTAAAACATAACACAATACCATCAATACAATATGGAAGTTTTGTATCATAATAAATCAACTCCAAATAAACTTAAAATCCATCAAAGGATGTTGACATAGATGAAATCAAAACTCTTTTTATAGAAATATCTCTTCCTATTTGGAAATCATTTAAGAGTCACATAATTATAAAATAAAACATTTATTTGAAAACATTATTATAAGCTTGTAAGGGAATCTTCAAAGATTTTATAACGGCAGAAAATAGTCGCACCCACCGTATAAGTTAAAAAAACATTCTTACCTTAATTCGTTCGAAAAGGTTAAAAAGCACCTTGTTTGGAAAATGACAGAAAGATTACTTTATAAACCTCTTATAAAAAGTCAAAGAAGGGTATAAATGACTTTAAACCATATTCTTGTAAATAGTAAAAAAGTTTTGAAATATATTTTTAAGAAACATGGATGGGGATGATAAATAGGTCCCAGTAGATAATTACGTATAAACAACCTCGGATAATGAAGAGATTGAGAAATAACCCTTAACTTGTTCTTTTCCATGGTTTGGGTAGGTTAAACTCCTATATATTGGTGAAATAATTTTTATTAAATTATACAAGTATCATATACATTAATATGATATCATATATGATCTTTTAACATTGATTTTTAAATAATATCTTAGAATTATCGTCGTTTCGGGTGTTAACATACTCGTTTTCTTTTATATGTTTTATTACATAAGCCGTGTTTGTTATGGATAGATTGTATCTTATTCATATCCAGAATTATATCAAGTCCTTAAAAATTATTTTTAATCATCAAATGAGAATTATACTTGAATTGATACGATGGATAATGAATCTCATCGCGTTCGTGGAGACGGTAGTCCGTACGTACGCACAAGCGAAAATATCATTCTTTTGATATTAAAATAATATATAATTGGATGTTATATCATATATACAGAATCATTATCATGTTATATTTATTATTTACATGATTTTCAAATCATTATTATACACATCCAAATAATAATGTTTTGAATAACAATTACACCACGATGTGGAGACGGTTAGCCGTACGTGCGCACGTATGGTGACATGTCATTTAATGGATGGATAGAATACTGATATATGGATTGTACCATGTTAATAATAACATTAATGTATATATAATATACTGGAATTATTATTTTAAAATGGTAATAAAAAATAAATAAGAAGTGGATGAAGAAAGGAACTTGAAAAAGGGTGGTGAAATCATTACCTCTTCTTTGGGTTCTTCCTTTTGATTTGATCAAAAGGGCTCCTTAGGATGGCTTTATGACTAAAGTAAGGACTCTAGGATGACTTTAGGGAAGTTTAGAGAGTATTTGGGTAGGGTTTGGCCGAACCAAAAGTCTTTGAAGGTGTGAATTAATGAGAAGGGGGAGTTCCCTTTTATAAGAGGGGTGAGGGGCACCTTTGGAAAAGCTAGAAATATTATTTTATAATAAATTCATATTCGGTTAAAAATGGTTCTAAAGTGTATTATTTGAAGGTTAAGGTGGTTATAGGTCTAAAACCACTCAACCAATAGGATTTAGATATGTTTGGGTTACTATATTAACCTTATCTTTAAGTATTAACTCCTAGTTAATTAGTTTCACTTTTACAATGTCTCTTTGTATTTTTATATTATATGGTAAATAAACATACTATATACATCCAAACGACCCCCAAGTGGTTCAGTAATGATTCACATATCATTATATAAGTCTATTTTCTGAAACTTATATTTTTAAGAATTTTAAATAAATTAATAATATAATATTTGTTTTAAAAACTCTTTTATGTCAATTTTAACAGTATTCAATAATTGATTTTTGTAAAACTCATAAAAGAATGATTACTTCAAAAAAAGTTAATTGAATCAATCCAAAAATATCATATTATTCTAGAAAATTATTTTTATTTATAAAAAGTTTCAAATTACATTAATTTGGGAATTTATAATATCAATTATTCTAATTTTTCATTAATTATGTAATTACTGCATCACCATTGTGTCATAAATAAATTAAATTATATAATGTCTAAAAATTATAAATAAAATACCATTATATAGGAAATCATTTTATCTTTCTAATGAATATTCATATTAAAAACTCCAACATATATAACCCAATTTAAAAATTGCTTTTCTAAAAGATATATGCTTATGCAATTTTTGTATTTATTTTAACTTAATTAAAATAAAGTGTCCCTATCACTTACAAGTGGATCCATGGGGTCCCAAAATTGACCCAAATATGGCCATGGTCGGACATGTATGAACCAATAAGGTTAGGACACGTTTTAGGGTAATTTTTCATTATTATAATATTATTTTTAACCCTTATTTCCCATATTTACCTTTTAACCATGGTAAATAAAATATTTACCGAAGTGATTATTCAATATGTCTAAAAATAAAAGTTACCTATTTACAAAATTTGAAAATCCTGATTCCAAATATGGAATCTATTTTGCCAAATTCAAAACACATAAGTGGTAGAAATTAATTTAAAATTAATTCCCGTTGTTAAAACAAAAAGCGTGTTTTTAAGATATAATAACTATCAAAAGATTGACACTTGTTTATGTCCGGTTTAACTGTGAAGTTATGTTCAATGAAAAACATTGTATTAAATGGTAAAAATATATTATAAATATACTTTAAAACCACTCAAATTCATAATTTATCACTATTAATTATTTTGACTAAAAAAGATGTTTTTAATTAAAATTTAGTAATTTTCACTATTCATCAAAATATAAAAGTTATCCGAAAAGTACCAAAATTTCACCCTAGGATAAATTCAATATTCTGAATCCAAAAATGAAGTCCATTTTGAGACATAAAATTTATAAAATTTTAAAAAGTATGTATTACTATTCATAACGGTTTGTTTGATTGGTTGTGGTGTGTGTTAGAACTCGAAGTTGCGTACAACACACATTACTGTTTTCTTCAAAGAGAAGCGTACCATGGAATCTTGGTGTGTTTCATTGTAATATTTTGATGTCCCCATTCTAAAAAGTAAATTTATTTATTCAAATTGAATATATAAAAGTTTAAAATATTGGATTTAAAAAGGGTTCACTATTAAAAGTTGGTAAAAGTGCAATACTGAAAATGAATTTGTTCTTACATTATGTATAAGAAACTCATAATATGGATTATAAAATTATAAGGATTATAAAAAGTTAAAAATTTAGTTAATACTATTCATAACATCTTTTGAACAGCTTGTTTGGTAAGTCATGGTGTGCTTGAACTCGGTGTTGCGTGTAATGCAAGTTATTGAATTATTTTGAAGAAATAACACACTATGAAATCTTGGGGTGTTACAATTATTGTGAAAAAATGAATTTTATAAATGATCTTAATTTATTAGGGATACAATAAAATATTTTTTATGAAGTTAACTTGTTATATTGATATTTTTAAAAATCCAATAAATGAGTGTCAAAATTTAAACTATTGATATTTTATTAAAATAAAGTTTTATTAAATTATATAAAAATCATAAATCATATTTAAAAAAAATAAATATAATGTAACATTTTATAAATAAATCATTTATGAATTAATTTACATCAAATAGTTAGAAATTTGAACCTCTCAATATTAAAATATTTGTTACCTTAGTTAAAATAAAAATAGGACAACTAAAGGATATTAAAAATGATACATCTTAAATTATTACCAAAAGTTTTCTAAAATATATTTTTTGATGAGATTAAAACCTAATAATATATAATCTTATAATAATTGAAATTTTGGTGGTATTTGGAATAATATTGAATTTATAATAAATTAATATGTTTGTAAATTTTAAAGGT
This sequence comes from Viscum album, assembly GCA_963277665.1. Lineage (NCBI taxonomy): Eukaryota > Viridiplantae > Streptophyta > Magnoliopsida > Santalales > Viscaceae > Viscum > Viscum album. The sequence continues at coordinate 1,889,296,650 of OY728159.1, read as the reverse complement.
TCCACCACCTCAATTATAAAAGGTAACCTTCTCCCTCATTTATTCATAAATCGTTTATCCTTCAAGATATTCCACCATATGAAAATTTCTATTACCATAATCCCTATATAAATTATACATGTCTTTGTATTCTCAAAATACCAACTCTAGTTTCCATAAGAGGACATCTAGAGGGATCTCGCCAAATAAGAGGTGATATCCTTTACTAACTCTCTCAAGATCCTTTCTCCTTATACTTTCTCTTAATTTATTTTTTTACACTATAAATTAATAAATATAGAATCAATTATATTCTTAGATGTTATAATTATTATATAAAAACCATATTTCACCTTCTATCCATCTTATAAAAAAGTAAATCACCACTCATGTGTGCGTACAACCTACCATCTCCACGCCATGGTGTAATCTATTTTTCATCACCACATTACTTAGATGTGTTTAATGAGTTAAATAATAACTATATATGATTATTATAAAATGATATTGATTATTTATTATTATATAAACCATAAAATTCAACACCGTTTCACAATTAAAGGAATGATATCGTTGCTTGCGCATATGTATGGCTTATCATCTCCACGATGCGATATGATTCATGTTCAATGATTATCATTAAATAATAATTATATAAACATATATAATGAATAATATGATATAAATAACCTTAATATAATTTTATATATGACCAAACTATATTCAATGTGCAAGAACTAAAATTTATATGACAAAACATGCATAAGAAAATAAAGCTGTTAACACCCAAAAGAAGCATAACATTGAAATATTACTAAATGGTTGATAATATGATCATATATGACATCATAAATATAAATATGTTTCTATAATAATTTAAAAATATTCTATAATCCATTATATAGAAGTTTCTGATACAAATGAAAGAATCTAGACTTAAGTTAAGGGATAATTTTTGAATCTCATTTTTATTCAAGATTGTTTAAAAGTATGTATTTACTAGGGTATATTTGTCATCCTTGCCAATGTTACTTAAAAATTTATTAAATAAATCTCTTACCATATTTATATAATTTTTTAAAGTAATTTTTTACCATTTTTATGTTTTTTCTAAATGGTATGAAAGGATTTTTTTTTTCATTTTTATATGAGGTACTTTTTGACTTTTCTAAAAAACATTATGAGAAGAATGTTTTTAACTTATATGGAATATACTGGTTTTTCTATTTCCCTAACGCCCTAATGGTTTTAATATTAAATTAAAATTTTAAAATTTTAATTTAAAATAAAATGTTTTATTTTAAAATTACAATTAATTTTAAGAAAAGAATATTTTCTCAATAAATAAAGGATATTTTCCTTAAGAATTATTTTCAAGTAATATCCCAAATATTACTTCTATTTTAAAAGGGATATTTCCCTAGTATTATATCCCTCTTATTCCTATGGTTGTTTCATTTTATGAAGGGGTGATATTTATAAAATCCATTTATTTCGATGGTTTATGTTTTGATTGAATGATGTTTAAGAAACCCATTTATTTTTATGGGATATGATATGATGAATTATTTATGTTCCTGTGCACATATATGTTTCGGTTTTATTATGTAATGGGTTGGACCTACCCTATAATGAATTGGGTATATATTCATATCTCATTTGATATATAGGGATGAAATGGTAAATTATCTTTGTTCAAAAATATGGGGCAGGAATGAGAAATAAACCTAGTTTAGTAATACAAGGCTGGAATGAGGAGTGAACTCGGTTCAGTAAAGGACTTTTTCCACTACAATGTTCTTGTAAATGAGCCTCGACTAATATGGATATTATTTTCTATACTTATGTTTATACCATAAATTTCATGACTAATGTTATGATCTTGGGGAATATGTTCCCTTTTGAACTTTAATAAATTATCCTACGAAATGATATCACGATCTTTGATACACATAATATAATTTCCAAATGTTATGTTTATGTTCTTATGTTTTATGATTATGATATGGTTGATATCTCCATTGTTTATCCTTACTGAGAATTTGATCTCACCATTTCTTATGATTCTTTTCCCTAGGATATGAATAAGGGTATTACGTAAGATGTTTCAAAAGTGGGTTATAGATATAAAGGAATAAACAGGAGATGATGCAGATGTTTTATTAACCATTTGTTTATATTTCCCAGTTTATAAAGAAACTAAACCAATACAATCCTATAATGGATTTTTTATGTTATGTTATGAATATTATTCTATTTAGAAGAAATAAATATGTATGAATGTATGGTTCATTATATTTATGATCTTATGGAACACATAAATACAGTTTCCATTATGTGATAGGTGGGACCTCTATCTCCCTCTAATGAATTTGGTAAAGATTTATATATCATGAGGCAAAAATGGGAAAAAATACAAAGAGAGTGATCCACTATGGGAAACAGGTGTATCCTCATCCGCTATGGGAAAATAGTTTGTCTTAATCAACTATGGTAATGTGGTGTATCCTGATCCACTATGGGAAACATGTATGTCCTGATCCCCTATGGGAAATGGGTGTATCCTGATCCACCATATTGATGACCACATAATTTAACCATGATACATGAAATGGTTTTTCCTTCTTTAATTATGAGGGTTCCACAATTTTTTGACTTGAGATTTTGGTTTATAATTGATTCATGATGATTAATCAGCCTTCTCAGCCATGTTTTCAAAAATGATAATGTTTTATGTCATGAATCATGTTTATGATATATTACAGGTTGGGTATGATATTTGTTAGTTATTTTTGTGATGAAAAACCCTATCTCATGCTTTAAAATGATCACAGATTGTTATCTATTTTTTCTAATCTAATTGAGCATGTGATCTCACCCTTTCTTATGTTTCATTTCCTCAGGTTATGAAGAAATGTTTTATATAGGTTATTTATATGAAGAATAGTTAATGGGAAGATATTTTTATAAAAAATTGAATATATTTCACTTTATTAGAATATTTTGAGCCAATATTCCAATGATACTAAACTATTATGGTCCTCAATTATGTGATTACATAATGTAATGAATATTCATCTAAATATATGTAATATTCATGTATGAGAATCTTCAATCACTATAGTTGGTATCAAAGGAAAGGTTTAGTTATCCTTTAGAAATTAGGATGGGAAAATTTTAGTGAGATAGATAGGGATATTTCTATTGATATATATAGGGATTTCTATAAGGATAAGTCTGAGGATGAGTCAAAGTATAGGAAAATATCCTGGAATTTGTATAAAGGATAGAGTGAGTGGTTTCCAAGAAATTAAATCCATGTCTAAATATAAAAAGTAAATGTGTCTCTACTAATGATGTACCTAGGGGTGACATCCCTAAAAACACAATATTGATCTAGACTTAATATGGAATTGGTTCATGAAAACGAGCCTTGTTGCACATGAGGTTTGAAACTTTTGAGGGATATGCATTAGAAATTAAAAAACACTTCATGAACCATAATGGAGGATTTAAATAGATCATAACTGTGAATAACCTCAGATAAAACTAAGGTTTCGTAGAGGTGTCCTGATTTAGACATCATATATTTGATTTTTCATGATTATGTGGTTTACCACTTTGATTAGTTTTTCTCACACTATGTTTTTTTGTTCTAGTAAATGGTGGGAACCACAAAGAAACTAGGTTAACATTTAATGTAAAAAAATAATTACTGATGTTCTCCCAAATGGGATAATGACTATAGTGAAATACATTGTGCTTATTCCTAATAAAATTTTATAGAACATTATTAACAACAAGCACCTTAACCAATTAGACTCAAAATATAATATAAGGAAGAAGTTTGATGATAATTTGGGTAATGGATACCAAGGAGGAATGGAGATTTAGTTTCATTTGTGTTGAGAATGTGGAATGAAACACCCAACAGGATGTCTTTGAGGATAAAGAAGATGTTTTTACTATAGAAAAGAAGGACACAAATCAAGTAATTACAAAGTAAAGTGAAAAGTTCAATTAATCAAATGGATGATAATAATATTATTCCTAAGATATCATTGACTATTTAATGATTTATATATGTAAAGTATAGGCATTATGAAAATAAATTTCCTAAGGGGGGATAATCTGAAGGGAATCAGCAAGGTTGTATGATTAATGGTTATATTGTTGATGATGATGAAACTATTAATGAAATATGAAATGAAATATGTATTAAGGAATAATATGATAAAGACTGGTTAATTTCAGAAGGATGAGGTGGAATAATTGAAGTATAGATGTATTTAAATTCTATAATTATGATATATATATATATATAAGTATTGTTTAGTATATGTTTTTTTATAAGGATTTACAAGAATTTGTTGAATGGTTCTTATGGACTCAAAAAGTGATTTAATATAAAGATGATATTTTTATTAAAGTAATATAACCCTTAATATGTTCATAATGTTGAGATAATGATGTTAGGATAAATACATGTTGGATATGAATTAAAAAATTAGAAGGTACTGATTACCTTGGAACTGATTATTGATTTGTAAATAAAGTGGTTTGTGTTATAATTGGGGGAGTTTACATCATTGGTTGATTTATATAATATATTAAATAATATGTGTTTTTATTCAAGTAACGAGGAAGAATTTATGTTATTAATATGATTTAATGGTAAATCAGGTTATTACAATGTTTCAAGAGAATACATGATAAAGGTATTCACATGTCTGCACTGTAAAAATAAAGAGACGATTTATGATATAAGGGGGATTAATATTAATTTTATTTAAGTGGCCTTCTTTGAAAAGTAATGGTTTTTTATTTTTTTGAAAAGGTTATAAGTCTAACCATTTATGGAATAGATTAAGTTAAATTTTGGATAAGTTTTTAAATATTAACTTATTAATTCTCCATATTAATATCTATCCATATTGGTTAACCGGTTTTAACTTTATTTTACTTGTTATAAAAGGAATAAATTATCATTATTTATGAATCTAATGATCTATTGATGGTTTAGGCATTAAAAATTCACCATATTTTTTATAGTAAGAAATTAATTGGAGATTAATATAGGATCAATGTAGAATTGTACTAATGAAATAGAAATTTATCAATCAAGTATGTTTCCTTATATTTTTAGAAAGTAAAAGAATTCCTCAACTCTACAAAAATGATATTAAAACAATGTTTTACATTAATATTATTGTTTTTATTGAACTGGTGGTTATTAAAATAATCATAGGTTTATGTTTTTGAGTCCCTTAACTTTACATTAAGAATTCACTTTTTTATTATCATTGATCTTTATCACTCACTATAATTATTTATGCTTTTATTCCACGTCTAAATATGCACTTTCCACCTATTTTATTCAATGTGAACACTAAGTTATGAATTACTTTGGGTAACTGTTGTGTTTAAAAATTTACTTTATAAAATATTTTTTTTATTCATATATTTGATTTTGGTTACAATGAAGGAATTTTAAATTATTTATCCTTTTATAACCATGAAAAATTTTGAGGGAAAATTCATTTTAAGGGGAGTAGAATATAACACCCTGAGATCATGTGGATCTTTTTAAAATTAATTTAATATTTTTGATATTTTTATTTACAAGAAATACTAAGTTTATCTTGAGTTACACACAAAATTGAGTTTATATTTCATTACATGCAACACCAAGTTTATATTTCACTATACACAACATTGGATTAGCTTGCATTAAACATGATACCGAGTTTTAAACAAAACATTGTTTAGTCACACTTTTCAAACCTAATTTAAAATTTCATTTTAACACTTGTAGAAAATTTATTTTACAATATATACATAATTATTAAAATAATAATAAACAAATTATTTTTGGTTTACTTTTTTATATTTTACAAAAAAAGGTTCTTTTTTTGATGAATAGCCAAAATTACAAAATTTACATTAAAAACATTCTTTTCATTTAAATAATTTATAATTTTATATTATATTTTTAATGGTTTAAATGTAACATTAGTATATATTTATATAAATTAATACAATTTATGTAATTTGAATCAATTTTATCTTAAAATTGGATATAAAAAATTTATAAACTTTTGAACATTTTCACTTAAAAAACCCACTTTCTTATCACCTCTTCAAAATTAATTTTAAAATTAAATTTTGTAACTTATATAAATTTAATTCAGAAAAATGGATTCAATATTTGGAATCTGATTAAATTATAAAGTCTAATAAATTCAACTTAATTTTTCAGAAAAATGAATAGTGATCATATTAAAAATTAATTATCATGGTTTAGGTAAAAATTGGATTACTGAGCAGTTAAACTTGAATGGTAAGGTTGAAAATGACCTAAAATACTATCTAAATTTTATTTAATAGATTTTTTTATCTTTTACATTAGATACTCTGAAATATAGTAATTAAATTCTAGTTTCCTTTGAATATGACCCATATAATAAGTTAATTAAATTAAAGGATAAAAAATGTTAGTTTTATTACTTATAATATCAACTATGTTATATGATGGGGAAAAATATAATTTTCCCTATTATACTTGTTATTTTGAACTATAAATGATTTATGTTTATCGTATTAATTTATCACTAATTTTTATAGATAAATAAGTTGCATAAAATTCTAAAGAAATGTCAACATATAAATTATTTAATTAGTAAAAAATAAAATAGTTGATTCTAAAAATAGTAAATGGGAAGACAATTTAATGAATTATTGTGTTCCATTTTTTTGATGAATATATCATGTTAAATATGTGTGAACAAAATAAATTCAGATATCATTATTTTCAGTATATTTTTTAAATTTAAATTAAATAAAAAATGTCAAAATTGACATTAATTTAATGTTACAATAATATTTATTTTATTAATTGATTAAAAATTACTAAAAAGAAAATATTATACCATGTTATTTTTAAATACTAATAAATATAAGATATTTTCTTTAAATGGAACAATTTGTCTAGTTATAATTAGTATATTGACTGTGAAATAGTAAAAACATGGTTAGCGTGGTTACGATTAAAGTTGTGTTTTTCTCATTAATTACATTTGTGTTAAAATTAATCTTAAACACACATTGAATTTATATTTTATAAACTATATATAATATTTTTAATCTTTTAATCCAAATTATCTTATAAATATCACTTTAATTTAGTCTTAAAGGATAAATTACTATTGTTAGAAAACTAGTTACCCTAGTTAAAAATCAAAAATGGTAAAAATAGAAAAACTTATAAGTTAAAGAATGAAATGTTTAAAAAATGTGTATAAATTTTTTTTGGAGGTCTAGATCCACCATATCATTCCTCCACACCTTTAATTATCATTTTTGAAGCCACTTGAGGTAATATTGACCTCCCAATAGTGATTACTTTTGTGTATTTACAATAATGCCACTCCTCCCCAACTATATAAGGGAACCCGATATCCTCCCGTATTTATAACTCTCATGCCATTTGGATCAAAAAATTTCCGCAAATATCATTTATAAAATTCAATAACCTTTTCTTTGAAGCCTTTTTTTTTGAAAAAATTAATCATTTTAATGATTTATTGTAAACCAAAATAGGATACCCGAAGAAGAGGTAATATTCTTCAATAATCATCTTAATTTTATTTCTTTCTCCACCTCCTTCAATTATGATTTTAACATGAATATATAATAACATTAGTATGTTAAATATAATAATATTTTGTTATGTTAAGGATAATATATACAAACACATACACTTTCATCAAATGGGTTACGAAATCATCGTTCCTGTGTATTGTGGACTACCACCACACAAACCTGTGTTGTTTGTTTTTCCACTACCACCTTTGAAGGTTGGAAATAATGATGGAAATTATATTTATATATGATATTTAATATATTTATTATATTATTAATATTACCTATTTTATCACACATATCTTCATGATTTCCATTTTTGGGAATACGATAATGTCGCTCATGTGTACGAAAGACTATCGTCTCACGAAGCAATGTGATTCATTCATGCTTTATATAGAATGTATTAAGTATGAGTTTAATAAATATATGTGATATATATAACCCAAAAATTATATAATAATTAAAATTTCTATATCTACATATATATCATTTACTTTTCTTTCTTTTAATGTAAAAAGAAAATGGAAACAATGTTCATGCATAGGTATTACATACCGTCTCCATGAACGGTGTATTTCATTTAATATCACCAAATAATATGGATTACAATAAATAAATAAATACTAAATATATATGATATTTATATCATGGTTTATATTTTGAATATTTTGAAACCATGATTGAAGTAAGAGTACTAAAAACTAAAAATACAAATATATATAAAAAACAAAGTAGTTATTACTTGAAACACAACTTTAACGTGGAATTGGTAATAAAAAGGTCATAAAAGGTCATAAAAATAATATATAATATTATATATATAATTATTTTTTAATAGTTTTATATTAGACTTATATTTATTATATAGTATGTTTGAACGAGTATGATGGAATTCAGTACTAAATGTAAGGGTTTTTCAACCCACTTTTTACTTTTGTAAGATACATGCCATATTCACTACCTATTTATTTATTGTGTTGTATATAATAGAAATTAATGTTTATTATCATTTTTATCCTAAAATATATATGGGTTTACATATCCATTTTATGATTTCTCTTTAATGGGGTTTACGATTCAAAAGTCACCAAAATTTGAAGGTATTTTTTTCTCAATTTTCATTTTTAAGATATAGGTTCTGTTATATGCCTATATTATTTATTAAGGTGTTTATAGAGACCATTTAACATTTAATATAATGAATTTATTTATCCTATTGATATTTTAAGTTCTGTTTTACGTTATTCATTTTTGGGGCTTATCATTCAATGATACTATAGTGGTAAATATTTTATGTTACAATCTCATCATTTATTAGTATTGTTTATAAATAAATATACTATATTGAAATATAATGAAATAACTACTAATAATTATCATGAATTTCCCTATCTTATAGTTATTCATTATATAATCATTTAATAGTACCACTTTTCGTCTATTTGGTACTTAAATTATTAAGAAACTCTTTTTAAGAAAATATGACTGTATTTCTCAAAGCGTTCATAAATCAATTTTTATTAGACACCATGTTTTTTAAAAATGTTTTCAAAGAAATTTTGAAATGTGTTTTCAAAAATTTATAGTCACTTCATAATTATTTTTTTAAAAAAATTTACCCATGTTTTACTCTTTTTACAAATTATGTTCAAAGGAATCTTAATGTCATTTTCTAAAATAATTCTTGTTTGGATTTTACCAAAAATGTGAAAGGAACCTTAATTTTAATATGTATGGAATGAGAATAATTTTTTAACTTCATTATAAATTATTAATTCAAAGAATAACTTATAAGTCTTCATTGTTATTTTCAAAGAAAAAGGTTTCCAAAATGTTTTATTTTATAAAAATACTTTTTTAAATCAAAAAGTATATTCTCCCTAGAAATGTTTTAAATGATCAAGATAATTTTCCATCTAAGATTACAACTATTTATGTTACATATTTCTCATTGGGGATTTGATGTAAGGATACCATTCTTATTATTTCTCTTAATGGTCTATATTTATGATGGATTGATGCTTATAAAACCTGTTTCTCTTCCATAAGTTATACCATGATAATATTTTTATGAAACCCAATTATTTTCACAATTTATTATATGATGAAATGATTATGAAACCTATATATTTTTCATAGGTTATGATATAATAAAATGATTATAATACCCATTTAATTTCATGGGTTATAATATGATGAAATTTTTTGATCTTGTGCACACATAAATATGGTTTTTATTATGTGATGGTTGGGAATTATATCTCCCTCCAAAGAATTGGTTAAAGAGTTATATATCATGATATAAAAATTTGAAACAAGTTAATAGGCTTAATCAACTATAGGTAATATGAGTATCCTGATCCATTATGGCGAGCAGTTGTGTCATGATCTACTATGGGAAATGGGTGGGTCTTTATCCACTATGTTTATGGCCTTGTTAGTTAACCATTACACCTGAATTTTTTTTTCTTTCATATTTATGATGTTGATGCACTTTTATGACATGATATTATGTTTTAGGATTGATTCATAATGATTTATCACCCTACAGTCCTTATTTTCAAAAATGATAATGTTTTATACCAAAACACTTGTTTATGATCTATGAAAGATTGGGTAAAAACTTTCTAAGTGTTTTTTATGATCAGATACCCTTATTATTAAAACATGATTTCATATGATCATAGATTTATATCTATTATGTTTACCCTTATTGAGCATCTGAGCTCACCCTTTGTTATGTTTCATTTCCCTAGGTTATGAAGAAAGATTTTATATAGGGTATGTTTATAAAGAGTTCTAAATGGGAAGATATTTATGGGAAACATTTAATATCATTAACTAGATAAAAATATTGTGTTCCATGTTTTCTAAGGTAGTAAACAATTTTGGTCCTGAAGCATAAGTTTGTGTAATGTAATGAATATTCATAAACAAAGTTTACATATCCATGTATGAGAAACCTAGGTTACTATAACAGATGTCATCCCATCATAAATTTACCATCAAACCTAAATAAGATACCCCTAAAATCTAGAGGGGAAAACTATCATAAAATTGATAGAAGGAATAAGATAAGAACAAAAAAAGGCAGAAAAAGAGGAATATCTTGCTTCTAGGATCGTTATATGAAAAAGAAAAAATATAGGAAGGGAGGAAAAGAAGGATTCCTTTGTTTAAGGATAGTTATTAAAAAATTAAAAAGCATAATAATTGATCATAGAGGCCAAGATTCATACAATATGATCCAATAGCTATATAAGGTTTGGACGAAAATTTGGGAATTATAGTGAATTCGAATGGAGCCTCAAATTTATAAAAAAATCTCAAAAAAACATGGTGTCATGACATTACATCTATTTGTCAAGTCATGATGGCCTAGATATGAATAACTTGATGTGGGTTTCCCACGTGCCTCCCCCATTATTAGGGTAAATAGTTGTTTATTCGATGAAAAAATTGGTTTATGGTGTGGTCAAACATGACATTATACAACATTAAGACCCCTATAAATCATGATGCCTCACCATCCCTTATTCCTTATCTCAATTGACTCTTGACCAATAAAATGGAGTGACCTAAGCACCATGGCATGGCGATATCCAAAATAGAAGAACCAAGAAACTCAACTATCAGTTCATTGTGGTATGGTGTGAATACCTTATTCCATTACTAGAGAAATGTAAAAGGAAATACATAAGAGTGAGTCCATACATAATGTTTATTCATTTGATACGTAAGGGATTCCCAATTTCTAAAATCCACCTCCAAACCCTTCATGTTGCAACCAATGAATTCATGTCGTTTATGGGATTCCAATACAAAAATAGCAAGGGGACTAAATCTAATAGCCTACACCCCTAGGCCATGAAACATATCCACACCATGAAAAAACTACCCAATTATAACTGACAGTATGACACAAACCATAATGTTTTTATGGACTTATTCTAGCTAAAATTATATCTTGAGAAACACTACCAATCCTAGGCCTCCAACAGTATCATGAAACACTGAACTAACTCCCTCAACTCCAGAAAATGGAAAAGGAATGGCTCAGGAAAATCCAATCACTTGCATAAAATAACTCTCACATGATTCACATCATTGAGAATCAAAACAATACCAAGAATAAAAACAAAAGGGGTCATATGTTGAATACCACAGAAGGTACCTTTCAAAAAGGGATCTCACTATAATAAGAGCCTGACTAACTCAACATAAGGGAAGGTAATTAAAATATATATCATTCTTATTTAATAATCACATTTATCAATCTATGTTTATATGTATCGTGTCTATGAAATTAATCATAAAAAAACTTGGGATATTTACCACATATCTATGACTCACATTCCCATGTATTCTCTTCCAAGTAGTGGTGGAAATAATGGTTTTAAAGTCAGTTATTTTATCATAGGATAAAATTTTATGTGTATTTATCTAAAATTAAAAATTATAGTTTTAATAGTAGTTATTTAAAACTAATGGCAAAATGTACTTTCATTGTGGATTCATACATAAAATAATGTCAAAAGTGTTTAAAAAGTTTGATTTTTTAGGTGTTTCAATATTGGTTTATATAAAAATCAATGTCAAAATCATGTCTCAGTGTTGGTTTTTGTATAAATGGATTTTGAAATATGCTTTCATTGTTGGTTTTTTTGCATAAAATGATGTTAGAAAAACTAAAAATGTTATTTTTTTAATACTTTTAGAATCATATTTTGCATAAATTATTATAGAAAGTATGTGTAAACATTGATTTATAAAAAATACAATGTTGAAACATGATTTCGATGTAAATTTTAAAAACAATGATGTTAAGATATTATATTTGTTTAAAAACATTATTAAATATATAAACCCAAAACATTTAACATATATTTCAGTGCCACAAATAGTATAAAATAGTATAAGACATTAGAAAACAACAAGCAACAAAATACACTATGTTTAAACTTTAACCTTAAGTTAAATTATGATATATGGAATGTTTAAATTTTCATCTAAAAATTAATCATACCCATAAAATAGGTTTCAAATAATATTCAAACATGGATTAATTGTTCACTTTTATATGATTTAACATCATAAAAAACCTATTACAGTGGTGAATGTTATATAATTATAAATGGAACATATTGGTGTGAATTATAATAGTAATAATAGAACTAAAATTATGAAAACTTTTCATTATTCCAATTATGTTAATATCATAAATTAATCATAAAACAAAATAACCACATTCATATACTCCTTTCTTATGACCACACTATAGTTATGAAATGACACTATGAAAATACGATACATTATATATGTAATAAAATAAATGTATTAAAAATATAAAATTTATCTCCTTGAAATTTCACATATATAATTTTATTTATACGCTTTATTGATGAGTGAACATTTTAAAACCTTTTATATGACCTATAATTTCATATAACAATTACCAAAAACAAGCATAACAAGAAAAGTTTAACATTAAATTACTAATAGAATAGAATAAAACATATGAATTTTGAAATATCTGAAATTTTTTAAAAACTCTACCTACTAAAAATAATAACCAATATCTCATGAATTCTTGTGGATAGAATACCCTTAACATTTAAGGACCACTATAATATAAATTTTTTTATATTAATAACATTATACTAAAAAGCATTTCATAATTTTATTATAGTATTATTACCTGTTAAAGAAATGGAATAAACCAAAAATAAATATTTTTATTTCATAAAAATTCAAATATATAATTATTTCATGAACTCACTCAGGTCAACCAAACCCATCACCTGATCCATCCCACGATAACTCCTCAAAAATGCATCCCCAAACACTAGTTGTTATCGACTAGCGGTGAGGGCCCAGAGTGGTGTAGTGTGGATAATATTCCCTAAGATCAAATGGAAATAATAATAAAAATAAAACAAACACATACATATCCATGAACATCAAAGTACATATAATATTTAAACAAAATAAAAGCATGTTATATCAAATATTGTGCAGAAATATAAAGACTCATGGTTATTATATACACATAAATTGATCACCCACTATCCTGATCACATATATAGACAAAATAAATAAATAAATAAAATAAAATAAAAATTCTCTACTGTTAAGATCATTTTTGAACTCATACTTGATCTCAGAAATAGTTAAAGTACTCTAAATTTATGAATATACTACACATGAGTAGTCCCTCTCAATCATAAAACACTGGACTTATTCTTGCATCCATCATGAAACTTGTTCTCAACCTAAAATTAGATAGCATGATCTTCATGCACACCAAAATGCATGTATAGGTGGTGAGAAAAACAACTACCTGCATATGTAAGGTCACACACATGTGAAATTCCCACCCTTTTAAAAAAAACTAGTGGTATAAAATAAATTAACAGGGAGATAAAAATAATAATAAAATATCCAACTTCGGGATCTAAGTTCACACATGAAGACAATCTAACCTATCTCTAGAATAATCTATAGGAACTATAAAGCGTGGATCACCTAAACACATGAAATATAGTGCATCCTCAAGACCCAAAAGTATATTCAAACATTTAATACGTTAACTGGTGTTAAATAAAATCCTTAGGATATCATCTTAGGTGTCTTAAATAAAAAATGCCTATCTAATGGGATATATGACTCTAATAGAATGATTTTAACTGGATACAAGAACTCTAGGCCAACAAATAAGTTAACCTATTAATCTTTCGAGGTCCTTCAGAACTAAATGAGCTATGAGATTCATATTTTCAATGTTGAAACATCATGATTAGCACCAAAACACATTATCCCGACCTAGGAGTACCATAATTCCTCTACAGGCCTTATACTCTTATCCAAGAAGATAAACTAAAACTATGAGGGGGTTGGAGTTATCTAGATAATCCATTATCTCCTAATGCCTTTTAAAACCATCTAACTAATTAAGGAGATCATCCAATTAAACAAATGGCTAATGCTCTATCCAATAATATCCCACGGTTCCCCTTTCATATTCAATATTAAATCATGATACTCCTCAAACATTCTTGGAATAATCCATCAAAACTAAGGTTTTCCAACACCCAAACCCATTATTGAAACTGTTAAAACATTGACATCGACCATATCATTGGTCCAAAAATCATAGGTTACTCAAATAGGTCCCCTGAGCTATATCATGATCTAGGACACTCTATAAGGGAATCCTCAAATAAAATAAACCCTTGGTCTAATCCCATTAAAGAAAGATAAGTCATACACTTCAGCCCAAAAACCAATTCCAAATAACACCATACCCATAAGTGTAGACATGATGATTACAATACCTCTAAGGGAAACATCAACAAGTCCCTCATAACGATCTCAAACTCTACTCAATGAGACTCACCTGTACCTAGTTTCACATGAATTCAACTCAACCCAAGGGCTCAAAAAAAACCTAAACATTGAGTAAATAGGTCTAAAACCCCAACTATATGAACATTGAGCAACTATCCCTAATACCCAAGGACCATCCAAGACTAACCAATCTCATATTTTGTGAATCATCTACGTAAAAACAAACTAAACTCTCTTTGCATCCTCAAGAGGATGTGACAAAAAATATCATGACCCTCATCAGGGTCTCAAACCCCAACATTCATCCCTTATAAGGATTCTGAATAAAAAACATAATGGAATACTCCTACCAAAAAATATCCAATCAAAATCAAAATCTAGAAAATTATCCATGTTGATAGGGTTACAACATTATAATCTATATGGAAAACACTTATAATAGAATATTCAAATTTCTACTTCAGAATATAAAAATAAAAACAAGTGAAACACCTTTAATGAGGGAGTACACAGTGTATACCCTGGGTACATGGTGTATACCCCCCAAAATCCTTCTTTGTTGTGTATTTTATCCCAGCATGGAATGTAATTTTCAATGTAAATGGTGTTCCTACCTTATACATGGCATGTATCCCACATTATGTTTATATATATATCCATGTACGCCACATAGTGTCTAGCCAAAATGTTACGTAGTGCATAGTCATGTAATACACAGGTTCTATGGTCGTGTAACCTATACAACCATATACCCTAAAATGGGGAGTCTAGTCATACCCCCAACCACACATTGAGTCCCTATACACATTGTGTCCCCAAAAAACATGTCATGTAGTCGTAATCTTCAACCCTACACCCAAAAATGAGAACACATAGCATGTGCTTAATGTCCCAACTTGGGTTCCATGCAAAGGTTCCCCAAACCTGGTGAGACACATGACCTCAAGTGCACGTCCTCATACACTTGAGGCTACTGGATATTAGCGAGGTCATAGGGTGTGTTCATGGGGAGAATATACCCTCATTAATAAATTTAAGCTTAATGGATATACAATAATAAGTAATTAGCAGAAGTGTATATAAACATATGGAATGGCGGAAGTAGACCCTATTAACACTAGACCGGTAACCCTTCATAAAGAAAATAGTATACCAATGGATAAAAACCCAAGATGTTGATATTAATACTCAAAATCTGAAAAAAAAAATCAATAAAAAATTATTATGATACATTTAATGTCTCTACAATGATTTAAAATATGTATACAAGCATCCAAATACAATACAAGTAACAAAATACCAAAAAGTCCCAAAAGAGCTATCATAGGTAGTATCACTAGCCTCAGCCCAGTCATTTCCTCCCCTGCTCCTAAGAATAGCAAAAATTATAGCATTAAACTATAGGTTATTTTCCTGATTTATACTAGCATACATATAGTATGCCTTATTACCCAATGACATCCTGAAATGGGTGTTATATAATACTCTGTAGACCACCACCAATGATGTCTATAACAATTCTAGGTTGTATAAACAAGATAATAAGTGTGTAGTATTTTAAAAATATGATAGTAGTACATGTGAAATACCTTGTCAAAAGTAATAATTATATGTGATACTATCAATCCAAACAAGGATCCCTATAAAATAAGTGTTAGGCTCCAAAAGTAAGGGAAATAGAAAAACATACCCAAAACCACCATGGCCTTACCGTATAACCAAGTGTGAACCACTACGATGGACATTCCATATAATCTAGTATATAAAAATCATTAGAGCCTTTATATATAAAAAATTCATCCACATTTTCTATTCCATGTAATCAAAAGTTTAAGACCCCACAATTCCGGATCTAAGGTATCGATGACCAAGGCATCTTTATCGAGTCCCAAGAGAATCTCAGTTGAAACTTTGTAAAGACTTGGGTGGAGTCCAAGGAGTTATTAAAAAACATGTCCAATTTGTGTCCAAGAAAGGAAGATCCAAGGGGTATCAAGGTCCAAGTAATCCTATAAAATAATAACCCATAGATAAATCTCATTCAAGGCATCCACTACCATAATCAAGATCCATGGGAGAACTATCCATGAAATCTAATGGAATAACAACCAAGGAATCCTCTACCATTTAATTCATCAAATTAATTCATCAATTCACATTCCATAACAGTCCACAAGTTCAACTAACTCATATAAAAATTTACATTTAAATAGTTTAATAATTCACATCATGAATATCATATAAATGGAGGAAAACCATCTCCTAATAATATCAAAAAAATTATTTCAAATCATTAATGGATTTATCTAACTAGAACATCACAAATAAACACCCCATTGGTGGTATAACAAAGGGAAAATAGAAATCCACTCCCCATGGGGTTCCTAGGTTGGGGAAAGAACCTCCGTAAAACTCAATGTAAATAGGGGCATCCCTAATATGTTACATTCCATTTAATTCAGGAAATCAGTTCATTTTACGGATATCACCAAAAATTTTGGCTTACAGAACAACGTCAACTAAGCACATAAAACACCAAAACATAAGGTAATGGTATAGATTACCTAATATAGGTCCATAGAGGAGAATTCATCTAGTATAAACTTCTGATTTGATCCTAATCAGAAGAAAAATGAAGAACAGATGAAGAATTTGGGAATATGGCATATTAAGTTTCACTTAAATAACTCCTTTGATATGAATTAAAATGAATAATGGC
Source organism: Viscum album (assembly GCA_963277665.1). Taxonomy (NCBI): domain Eukaryota; kingdom Viridiplantae; phylum Streptophyta; class Magnoliopsida; order Santalales; family Viscaceae; genus Viscum; species Viscum album. Next base: position 1,889,278,961 of record OY728159.1, on the reverse strand, counting down.
ATATGATGATGAAAGAACATACCATTGTGAATATAATGAGGATGACGATGTCTGATTCCATGTTTTTAGACAGAATCAGAGGAAAATCCTATGGACTAGCTTCAAAACGATATCCCAAGCATGAGGGATGGTGAATGGGGAAAGAAAGGGAAAATAGATTTTTTTTAAAATTTATTATGGGAAAACGGTTCATTTTGTTTCAAAATACATTGACGCATAGTTTGTTCGCATAGTTCTGTTGGACCCACGACCATTCTATGCAGGAAATGAAGTATTGTTTGTGTTTATTGTCAATATTCATTGGGTTGATTGTGGTTTGTGTTTTTTATTGTCATCCCTTTCATGGAATATCATGGACATTACATGGAAATGGGTCATATAGTTTTATCCAAAAGTAGTATTTAAGGTTGTACCGTTCTATAATGTTTGCCAAATTTATGGGGCTGAAAATCAGAAAATGGAGAAACATGTTTTTTCGAAAAAGAAGGTGCGTGAAAGATTTGAAGTGTGCATGAATGATTGGATTTTGTGTGAAATATTGAAGTTGTTTTTGAAACTTTCCCAAAAGACATGTTTCATGATCAGAACATCGAAAATTGGAAAAAGTCAAGGAGTGGGCAGAAGATGATGTTGCGTGAAAGGGTTTGCGTGCCCAATATGACATCAAAAGGTGTTTTGCGTGATCAACGTGAAACTTATGTGCACTAATGGAGATGTTTTAGAATATTTCATACAGGGACACCGAGGCCAATAAATATGTGGCTACCCCCAAGTAAGACTTATAAATTTTCCATTGAAAATCTGGTAACTCTGTCATCTGAAATATTTGCACGTGAAAGATTGGAAGAGAGCTAATCTTGCGCGTAAGGTGTTCCATTAGTCTCAAAAGACCAAGTGAACATTTTGGTGAATTTTCACAAAAGATAAGGGTTGTTTGGAAGGTAGGTTTTGCGCGAAATTCAACTTTAAAGACAATTCCCAAATCCTATGCGCAAGTTGGGGGTATTGTGCGCAAGTGTGGTGTTATGCTTCTCACAGGCTTTTGAATATCTGGTGTGTTTGATCAGTGCTTTAAAGTTCATTAATACATGAATTTGATGCAAGAACTGTATCATGATGAATAGAGACAAATCCTTAATTTTAAATCTATTGAAGAGACCTTCATGTCTATAAACTATGTGGGACTTCATCCAAGGTAGTGAGCTAGGGGAGTCAACAAGAGTGACCTGAGGGAATCAGTGAGCTATCCCTGAACCTTTGTAAAGGAAGTGTTCCTAGGAGAGAGTGACTATACCAAAACCTTGTAATCCTAAGATAGTGATGTTTAGTGAAATTAGTTATGACCGGTAACCTGTCGGCGTATACTCCTTAGACATAGCCCTTAGTGGTGATCCAAGTAAAAGTTGTGTGTTATCTCCCTATTTTAATTTTCTTGACAGATTGAACAAGTTTCTACCAATGTGGGAATAAGATAAACAACATTAAAAAGAAAAAGTTGACATCTTGATTCACCCCCACCCTCTCAGGTTGTTCTGGGGTCCTTTAGTTTCCCCAAACCATACGCTAACCATGCACCATTTATAGCTTACTGAGGCACCCCGAATGGTCAAGGGGCATGGTTTGGAAAACCATGTGCTGAATATTCATTTTGGATCTGTTAAAAATAATTGATTCTTTATATGGGCATGTGCCTTATGTTTCATGATTTCATCAAACCATGTGACCTCCTTCACCACACTATCATTCCTCACATGTTTTGGGGTATCTGTGTGACCTATCCTATATAGTTTCCCATAATTGTGTGTCCTTCCGGATTTTCACCAACGGATGGGATTTTAGATCTGAAATAGCCTCAAACACCCCCAGGTGATCCCATGATCATATTGGGAATTTACATTAGGCCATAAAAATAATTTAAACTATAAAAAGAATATATTTTTACCTCATTGGAAAACCAAGGTTATTATAATAATCCACCCTTAAATCAATTCCTCCCTAGTTTTACCTCTCAATGGTGGTCAAGAATATCCTAAGAATAAATCAAGAAACTAATCATGTATATCAGCCTCCTTCCCCCAAGTCTCATCCTCTAGACGATCGTTCTACCATACCACTTGTACTAGTGTAACTAACTTCCCTTAGATAACCTTCAAGCTTTTATCAATCTCAAATATAGGATGCTTCTAAAAGGATGTATCTTCATATAACTTCACCTCATCTGGTTGCAAAGTGTGAGATAGGTCTGAGAGATAGTGGTGAAGCTGAGATACATGGAAGATGGCGTGCATGGCCTGGTACCTTTGATATAACTAAAATTGATAGGCGATAAGACCAAATCTCTCCAGAATCTATAATAGACTAATATTTCATAATGAAATATTACCCTATCTTCTAATCTGTCTATGTCCCATCGTCAGTGAGATAAATAAAAAGTCTCAATCCCCAAACTCCATCTCTGAAGGTCATCGGTGGCGATTAGTGTATAATTCTTGTCGATACTATGAAGTGGCCATCCACATTCTAATAAATTTGACTTTCTCGTAAGTCTCATGACTAATATTATGTCCCAAAAGAGCTATATCACCTAACTCGAATCAGCACAGGGGAGATCGATATGGCCTACTATACAAAACCTCATAATGTTCCATTTGTATAGTATCCTGATATCTACATTTATAGGAGAACTAAACAAGGGTAATACGACTCTCCCGAGTTCCCCAAAAATCTTGGATGAATGCTCATGGAATTTATTCAAGAACCATAATTTTACGCTCTAATTGGACTTTAGTTTTAGGGTGGAATGTTGTGCATAGAAGCTCCTATACACCCAATCCGTCTAAAAACTCTTCCAAAAATGAGATGTAAACTAGGCATCCCAATCTAAAATTGTAGTGAGAGAGACCCATTGAATCCATACTATCTCATGGATATAAAACCTCCCAAACTCATCAACTGAAAATTTCTTTCTGATTAGAAGGAAATGAGGAACCTTCATGAGCCTATAAACAATAACCCAAACTGCATCACTACCTAGAGATGATCTTCACAACCTGATCATGAAATATAGTGTGAAATCATTTCATTTGCACTGGAAAATAGGTAACTTCTTGAAAAATTATAGGAGGTCACGAATATTCCACCTTCACCTATCGCTAGGTCGAACACCTCATAACAAAACAATCCACCTCATGTTTCATCCCCATCCACTAATACAAGCAACATAAATCATCATACATCTTGGTAACACAAGGATTCACCATGAAAATTGATGAATAAAATTCCCACATCAACTTCTCATGTATGTCTAGTAGAACCCAAATATGACCATGTATATGCAATATATTGTCCTCACCCACCTGCTAGCCAAGAGGCAGGTCCTCACCTTCCACACTCTCTTATAGGTCTAGGCCCTTAGAATCTGATAATTTAATCATCCTCACTTTATACGTTAGGGTGGAGTTCACTATTAAGGATGAAATAAAGGACTTTTCCTAACCATCCTTCACCTTCAAGTTCATTTCTGAAAGAAAAACCATAAGACACCACTCACTGCTGGCCTCCTAAACTACTTATATTTGAGTCCTCATACTTAGCGCATCGGTAACTACATTGCCTTTTCGAGGCATATAGGCATTCTCAATGTTAAAATAATATTATCTCATTAAAAAAGTGTATCACAGTAGATATTAAATATTAATTATATATAATAATAATATGTAAATATATGTCACTATATAAGAAAAAACTATAAAACCTAGACAAATAACCCACTGTAGCAGAAGAAGGATATCAATTAATAACAATTCAAGTAACTGATATTAATACTGAAAATTTGGAAACTGAATCATATAAAAAATTATGATTATAGATTTCATGTCTCTACAAAGATGGAAAATAGGTATATAAGCTTCTAAATACAATACATGTATTAAAATACTGAAAATACCAAAAAGAGCTATCCTGGATAGAATCATGAGCCTTACCTCAGCCCTATACTCCCATTCTCATAAGAATATCCCAAATTCAAGCATCGAACTATGGGAGTTTTTCCAATACCAACCTACATTCATATAGTCCATTTGGGTACCCAACATTATCCTAAACAAGGTGTGATATAACACTCAGTTTTCCACTAAAACAGTGTCTATAACAAATCCATGATATGTAAACAATAAAATTAGTGTGCAGTATATAACAGATATGATAGTAGTACAAGTGAAATTCCATGGAAAAAAGTAATCTCTGTATGTGATACAGTCAATTAAAACAAGGCACATTAGAAAATAAGGGTCTATCTCCCATAGCAATGGAAACAGTAAAACTTTCCAAAAACAAACACATGATTTCTGTATACCAAAGTGTAAACCACTTCTATAGCCATGCCATATAATCTAGTATATAAAAATCATCACAAAATTTATATATAAACAATTCATTCACATTTACTAGGCCATGTAATCAAAACTTTCATACCCTGTACGGCCATATCCATGTTATAGTTTACCAAGTAATCCTCATCGAGTCCTAGGAGCATCTTGTTAGAAACATAGTAAAGACCCGGGTGGATACCAAGGATCATGTCAATAAAAATTTCCAATTTTTATCTAATAAATCCAAATACAAGGTGTATAAAGTCCCAAAGAATCCTGCAGAATCAATACCCAAGGAAAAATCTCATCCAAGGCATCCACTATGATAATCATGATCCTTAGGAGAATAGTCCATGACATATAATGGAATCAGGATCCATGTTATAAAAAACAAGGAATCCAATACCATTTAATTCACCACATTCATTCATCAATTCACATTCTATAACTTTATATGAGTTTATCCAACTCATATAACAATTCACATTTAAACTGTTAAATAGTTCACATCATGTATAGCAGGGAAAAGGGATAAAAAAATCTCATGATCATCGCAAACAATTTAGTTTAATTCATTAAATAATTCATCTAACTAGGAATGAATACACACGCACCCCACGGGTGGTATAACTAAGGTAGAATACAAAGGAACACCCCATGGGGTTCCTGGTTTTGGGAAACTACCTCCACCAAACTCAATGGAACTGGTGGGCATCCCCAATAGGTTCTATTCCATTCAATTAAAGCATTCAATTCATTTTAGGGGCATCACCAGAATGTAAAAAATGTGGAACCACTGAAACTAAATAGATAAAACAACAAACCATAAGGGAAAGATGTAGAACACCTACCATATGTCCATACTAGATCAATCATATTTTATAAGCTTCTGATTTGATCCAGATCAGATGAAAAAAACAAGAACAGATGAAAAACATGGAAATAGATCATATTATCATGAAACTAAATAAATCCTTAGATATGAAGTAAAACTATGAATGTCAAAATAAAATCTAAGAACATATTTATTTGAATCCAACAAGACCAATAGTTCTTCATTATAAGTTCACATAGATAATTGGTAGTAAAGCATATGAATTGGATTCAAAAAGAGCTCCCAAGCATGAGGGATTTAAAATGGAGGAAGAAAAAGAAAATAATATACGTTTTAAGCATTATTTATGGAAAATTTTCATTTTACATCAAAATACTAAGATGCACATTTTGACCGCATGGTGGGCCAAATGATGCACCATATATGGTCCCTTTACTACTTAGAGGGGAACCCTGCATCGTCAAAGAACATGGTTTGGAAACCCATGTACCAACAGTGAATTCTGGTTCAGCTAAAAATTTAGATGCCTCACACTGGAATTCTCCTAACGTGGAATATTTTACCCAAATTGTGTGACCTATTGTACCCCACTAACAAGCCTCGCATGGTTAGGGGTAACTATGTAACCTATCCCACACTATTTCTATTAACCATTTTGCCAATATTTGTTTATCCAAAGGTCAGGCCCTAGGCGCCAAACAAGCCCCAGAAACCCTTGGTACACCCATGATCACATTGGGAACTCACATTAGTCTATAAATAAGAATATATATTGAAAAATAAAATATCCATACCTCATAAAAAACAGGTACCTTACACTGTGTTCTCTAAAATAAATGTCATGTAGTTATGTTTCTTGAATGAAAATCCTTTGTGATCTTTCTAAAACCCATGATTTACTGAAAAAAATACCATTGGGGATATCATGGACACTTTAAAAACATTTATAAATATTCATAAACTGAAAAAAATGAATATATATGTATTTTTGATTAAAAATAAAGCATCACTCCACCTATGAGCCTAAAACATCAAATCTTTGATCCTGGATTCACATCACACACACTTGGTAGCCTGATCTACCTCTGCGAATGAACCTCAGTGTGCAATACCCTCTCCCTGTCCATCTTCTCTCTTAGTTGAATGTAATAAAAGGGTTATCCCCTTGGTAATATATGATAATCTATAGAGAGGAAGAGAAAATAAAACAAAACAAAAGAAAAAAATGAAAAAAATAAAGTAAAAGAAAAATATTGAAAAAAATAAAGGAAAAGGAAAATAAATAAAAAGGGATCGGGCCTGACCCTAGTTCCTTATATATTATCCTCACATGGGAAGAAACTTGTGTTTCAAACTCAACCGTGGTGCCAACATTCTAATCCAAGACTCTTTTCAAGAGATATCATTTATTAAACACATAAAAATAATTAATATTTTATTAATTAAATTTTAAATATTCTATAAAAAATTGAAGTTCTTGAAATTCCACCCAAATCTAACCCTAGGTTAAACACCCTATTTTGTGATCAATTAAGTGGTCATAAAATATTTCCAAGATCATATGACAAGATAAATTATTTATTTACAATCAAAACCCACATAAGAGAAAAAATTAAAATTTATCATGATTTTTATCAACCCATCACGATGGGGTTTATGACACTCCTTCTCATAATGCTATATGAACTCGATAATCCTTGGTGGTAAAAAATTATCTATGATCTCATGATATGAATTAGTGACACCTCCTAAACTATCCATTGACTAGTCTTAAAGTACCTCGATCTCTCTAAACATAAGGGTCCTTCATCCATGGTTGATGGAATGATCCCAACCATAAGAGTATACTTATAATTGCTTCATGACCAAACACCAAATACCTAACCCATGAAATGTCCACTACATAATAATATGGATAAAAAAAACAAATTTCTCACACATAATAACCAACATGAAACCCCAACTATAACCAATTCTCTGATCACTAGGAATAACATCCCCACCGTCAATGAAAAACATAAATTGAGTACTACAACCTCCAATAGTTGATGGAGCACTACTCGCTATATAGATTTCTTAAAATAATAAAGACTTTTTAAAAATATTATTTCCAACTATCACTGCCCTTCTCAAGGTAGAGTGGTTCTAAAAAAAATTCTTACAATTTATCCGTCACCAACCAAAGTATACGCACCTGAACATATATTTTTTATACTCCCATGAAACCCAAATTCATATCAGGGCTCATTCTCACAAAATAAAATCCCAAAATAACCTAGTTTTACCCACCAAAAAAACTGATCATTCTCCTTACATAGGTCAGTTTGAAAAAATAAAATCACACATGAAGCTTCTTTGGAAATTTGAGCCATATCACTCATTCTAAGATTAAAAACATGACAAACCTTTACTCGGGAATCGATCCAAATCCATGAGCATCTAAACATGCCCCCCCAAAAAATAGTGCAACCATAAACAATAATTTCTATAGATCAAAAAAACCTTCCCTTTTAATCCAACCATGAAACTAAGAGAAATCCAAGTGATCCACTTCTCAGACACAAGGAAACCTCCTTAACAATGACAAAGTTAATTAGAAAACCACAATGAGCCTCACCAACGAATAGAACAACCACACCCACCCAATACATCCAACGGATATAAGGTCCTCAATCCCCTATCCATATTACATAGTAGATAATATGTGGTAACAATTAAGCCCTCAACTATAGGGGTTTAAAACATATAACTCGTAGCTCTAACTAGAAACTTCAAGGAAACAGAACATCAGATAAACTCAATCATGATCCAAAAAACCTATCAAGAACCATTTCCTTCATCAACCCACCATATAAATATGGAATCCAATGCCCTATCTATTCAAATGGGGTCTCCATGCATCCCTCATAAAAGATACTATATTACCATCATCATAAAACAACTCACCATAACATACACATGGACTGACATCAAAAAGAAAATACATATAGTTAAGTTTGGTATAATTTCACCAAATAGTTATATGGGACGACACCATATAGTTCATTGTGGACACCTTAAACAATTGAACTACCATCATCAGTGAAAACACACACATGCAGGCATATATCATGCGAATCCAACATTCCAAAAATGATTCATAAAAAAATTACCTCTTTCCAATGGTTCAATAGACAAAATAAAATAATTTAGAAAACCTAGAACTCTACGTGTGTCGGCTAAGGTGAAATAATAAAAACCACAACATGTTAACCCAAGAATGATAACCCCTTACCCTATTAACTTGGACTTCCTACTAGAAAAGGTGTCCTAAACACACTAGTATGTATCCATCATATGTTCTGACACATTCCTAGACTACAAGTCTACCATCTCCAAAAGAAAAATATATAAAGGAATTATTTGATACCATTCTGTTACAAACTGGCTCAGGTCAACCTAACATGTCACCTAATCTAGATTGCGACGAGGCCTTAAGTGTGCTTCCCCATATTCTATAGGAGGTCGACTAGTAGTGACGTGTCAAAGTGATATAGTGGAGAGACTATTCCATTATACCATATTGTAATATAAGGGGAAATAAACTAGACACATACACATATCTGAACATCTGAGTTTGTATAATAAATAAAAAAATAGAATCATATTGTATCAAATTTAATAAATAAACAGAAAAAATCACAGTCATGATACACACAAAAACTGATTTCCCATTATGTCGGTCACATATAAAAAAAATAAATATTCAAAGGATCTTCTAATAACTATGAGTAGTAACTCATGGTAGATCACTATAGTGGCCAAATAGGTCTAGGTCAATATTCGAACTCCATGTGAGTGGTCCTACTAGATCATGCAACCCTAGGCCTCTTCCTTAATCCTTTATGAAACCTAGGATCAACACGAAAGCTGATACTATGTAATTTATAAACAATAAAGTTAATTTATAAGGGTGTCCAATATTTCCCAATATTCTGTACCCAATGGTAAACAAATAATATACTATCATATTCAAGTGTTTGCCCATGTGATATGCCTATCCTAGTTTACCAACACCTATTGGCATAAAAATAAATAAACATGGTGAAACAAATTGAATGAAACAACCATCCCCATGATCTATGGTGACACCTGAGGTAAATATAACCTCACTCTAACCTATGAAAGAAGAATTATAGAGCATGGATATCCCAATCAGGTGAGATCTAGTGTGTTCTCCAGACCCAAAAGTATCCCATGATGCATAACACATCAACAATCTTGAAATGAAAACCCTACGATCTAAACCTAGTAATCTAAAACTATAACAACACACCTATAATATGATATAGGACTCCAACATCATGTTCTAATCTATTATTAGGAATGATAGTTCAACATAACTAGAGAACCTTTTAAGATATTAAAATCTTGAATAATTAACTAGGCCATGATATTCATTGATTTAGTTCCAAAAAGTATTGATCAGGCCCAAAACTCATCATCCTCACCTGGGAGTTCCATAATCCTATATGAGACTCACACTCCCATCCATGGTGGGAAATAACAATTAGGAGGGCTAATACTCATTTAGATCATCTATTAGTTCCATAGGCCAGCCTAACACCAACCAACCAATAACGGAGATCATCTAATCATGCTTAAAGCCAAAATCCAATCTAATAATTTCTGAGTTTTCTACACATATATCCAAAACCTAAGAAAGATAATACCTCAAACAGTGTAAGAACAATTCATCAAAACCAAGGTCATCCAAAATCTAAACCCAACATCAAAACCAATAAATCATTAGCACTTACCCTCAAATGGGACCTCAAAGCATGGGACACTCACATCGTTCCCTTGAACTATATCAAGAACCATCAAAACCCATAAATGTATCCTCAAAGAAGACAAGTACTCAAACCAATCCCATCAAAGAAACACTAGTATGTCTCTTCGGTACATAAACCAACACTAGGTAACATTGTGCCTAATTGAGTAGTCTCAAATATTACTACACCGGTAAGGGAAACCACAACCCATCTAAAACACTAATCAATAGAACATATCCATACCTATAACTCTATAGTGTCAACCCAACCTTAATGATCTAAATAAACTAAACCTAATGAAAATGGGTCTACAACCCCAATAATACAAACCTCAAGAAACTGTTCCCAATACCCAAGGTCCATTCAAGACTGCATGATCCCATTTTTTGATAATAATATAAGGAATACCAAACTAAACCATCTTAGAATCATTAATCCATGGTAATTAATGATCTAATGGCCCACACATGTATCCCAAATTACAACATGGTTCCCTTAGGGGGATTTTGAATCCAAACCTCTAAGAAATCCTCCTTCAAAGAATAACCTAATCCAAGACACCATCCATAAATCCTCTACAAACATAAATAATTCCATAATAATGTTCTATATGAAAACAAACTTATAATAGACTACTACCAAGTTCATTTCTGACTATAGAGTGAGAAATTAGCTAAACACACCCAAGGAGGGAGTACATTTGGTGACATGTACAACAAAAAATCCTACCAAGATGTTTCAACAAATTCAAATATTCTTTTTAAGTTACAAAAAGTGCCTACCTAAAACACAAAATGCACCCCAGATGGGGTTTTTATTCTATACCTAGCCATCAACCCCACATGTGGTCTAGCCAAAATGGTACAGAACCATGTGCATTGGCAAGAGGTGTCTGATTGTAACCCCAAACACACCCCAAGTCACTTTACACGGAATTTCCCAAACACACATTTTGTGTAGTCATCATCGTCAACCCTACATAGAAAAAATAATGACACAGGACATATGTTCTCTGAACTACATGCCATGCAAGTATATTTTCTGATCGAGGATTTTTTGAGATCTTCCTGAATCTCTTGACTCCTCCAAAAACACCCAAAATGGGCTCTCATAGAATCCTAAAAACCACATAAAAGTCTTTAAAAAATAAAGAATAAGTTAAATGTTATTTTCAATTAAAATCAAATCAATGGACTACCTCTATTCATAAAATGCCAAATATTTAATTTCATGTCCATGTCATGAACCTGTAACAGCCTAATCTACCTCTTTAAATGAACTCTAACTTTTGAACCCCTATCCCTCTATATATTATGTTTAAAACAAATGTATAAATTTTTTTATGTACTTGGGAATACATTATAATACATGGGTTAGGAAAAAATAGAATACAATTTATGAAAAAAGAAATAAAAAAGAAATAAAAAATGTATGGGCCTGACCGTGGTGCCTGATACAAGATTATGACTCTCCTAAGAAAAATACCACATTCCAAGCTCAACTACCAGGTTATAATTATAATCCAAGACTTATTTCAATATACTTAACCAAATTATCATAGATGAATAATTAATAATTACTTAATTAAATATTTTATATTCCATGAAAATCTAAATGGCTCGAAATTTTTCCAAAACAGTACCCTAAGGTAAACACCCTATTTACGGAAAAATGGAGTGGTTAGAAAGTATTTTAATGATCATAAAATAGTATAAATTATCATTTTACCATAAAAATAAACCTAATAAATAAATAAAATTTGTTTTGATATTCTCAAATCATCACAACTTGGTTTTTGAAAAATTATCTCTTACATCATCACTCAGATATTACATATTTGTTGAAATGTACTATTGATCCATTAAAAAATAAATTTAAGTGATCTCATTTTTTATGAAAAAATCATAGAGATACATATTTATATAAGTAATAAATTTATTCATTATAACTTATTTTTATTTTAATAAATTGACATTGATATTGATATTTACTTACCTGAAAAAAACTACAATATCGATACACAAAGATCCTCACTATTAATAAGATGCATGATATCTTTTTTAAATGTTTTTAATGCATAATACCTTCCATGTATATCAGAAATTAGTGGAGACTCATAATATGGATACAATATAGAAAATTTATGAGCTAATTTTGTTATCCTATCAATATCCTCAGAAGTATATGATGGTGATGATTCATGATAATTTTATTTCTTTTTCAACGATTACATTTATTTTAGAAACTTTTATATAAGGGAAAAGTAATAATGACATTACAAGTAATTCAAAATCAAAAGCAACAAAAATTAGAAAATAACACATACCTCATATGTTATCTAATGAATAAGGCCAGTAGGACATATTAAAAAATAACCAATATTATCTTATTCTTTGTCCACCTCCTTAGTAGAAAAAGGCCCTAGAGTAGAAGGATCAATAATATCATGGACCACTACTCTTACCAAACTTAGATGCATAACATAATGATGTTCATAATCCCAAAAATTATTAATGATTCTATACACTATAATATATACATGGGGATCCTCATCATGTGATTAAAAGTAAAATATCAATTATGAATAAGGTGGTGGATGTGCTAGGTTGTTAGGCTACATATGACTCATATATTATATAATCATAACATGTGCATATGATTTAATTTGATCATTTTTAGATTCTTTAATTTATTGCAACTCATTCTTTAAGGAATATATATCTCTCTTATATTATTTCTCCCTTTATGTAGTACTATGATGGAAAAAAATTATAATATTGACACTAAAATCACATCATATTATATGACATTGTTTTTCTTGTTTTCCTAAATTAGTAGATAGAATTTCCATCTTACCATCAGAGATAAAAGTTTCCTGCATCACTTTATTTTCAAGGGAATCCCAAAGTGATATATTAAAATTTTGAATTTTTCATGAATTTATAAAAGATAATATTTAAGAAAAATTATAATCAATTTTTTACAATTGTCTCTGCTACTGATCTTGATGGATATATAATACACCTTTCATTTTTTTCATCCTCACCCATTTCAATTTATCATGGAATGTGGTTAGAGATAGAAAACCAAACTGAACCTATTCAAAGCCACTAATGGATTTAGATATTAATTATGTTAACTTTTTTGAAATAATTTATCCTCTGCTAATGTTGACCCTCCACATGATAAAATATGAGGGTATATATTCTGTAACTAGATCTCTTGGTAAGATCTCTTTATGATATGTTACATAATAATAATTGAATAATTTATCAAGTAATAAATAAATTATTTTATAAATTTATTTTATATATAATAATATTCATACTAATAAGGCTTTCTCCCTCCTTTGGATGAAACATTTCTCCCATTTCTTTGCATCCAAAAACTCATACTTGAGGCATGGTTTTTCATTTTGACTCTCCCCAAAAATGTAAACGAATATTTTTTTAATCTCTCCATTTAAATGAAGAAAAATATATATCTAATTATTATTAATTTCTTTTTTTTCATGAAATTTTATTCATATATGTAATTGAACTTATTAAATATTAGTCATGTTAAATAAATAATATTTAAAAATAAGATAAAAAATAAATTATTTTAGATATTTTACCATTAGTGACTCCAAAAACTAATCTTTCATCATCTTATTGTGATAAAAAATGTTTATTATATAGTGGCTCTTCATGGCCATGAATTTCCTAATATACTTTTCATATGGGTCACATGGGTTATTATTTCTATTTCATTCAATATCTATCCACTATTCCCCATGGGAAAGTGAATGGTTTAGTAAACTTTTAATCTCATGTCTACTAAAATCATGTATCATCTTCTCTGGAGAAGAAGAATAATTATCATCCCTAAGAGGCCCACCATTAGAATTGCAAATAATTTTGATAAAAAAGGAATTTTGTTAAATAATTTAAATATTTAATATATATTAATAAAAAATAACATACCCATACCTTAATAAATGTTCCTATGTCTATATGTATGTCATTTAAATAGGTTATTTGAATTAAATTGTGTGTACATACATATTCTTAGAATAAAATTATTATTAAAAGTAAAAAATAATTTTTAATGAAAATAGGAAAATTATATATATAATTTTAACTATTAATGTTAAGGAAAATTAATATCTAAAAAAATTAATGTAAAATATATCATAGTAAAAACATAGTGTGATTATATGTGTAATTTTCATAAAAAATGATGACATGATTATTAACCAAACAAATTTTTAACTATCACATATGTGATTTTATTTTGAGATATTATTTGTTTATTTTTGATCTTCTATTTTTCCCTTGGGTTTCATAGTATTATTTAGGGAAAATGGAGTTTTTGGACTGAATAGTAGGTGGTGCCTGGTTGGCGCATGGTTAAGGGAAACCATGGGCCGAGCCAAGGGAAACCATGCAACAGGGACAATGGTACTATCTAGGTCGTACAGCTTTTTGCACGAGATTTCTCCCTCCCATATGAAATTATGCAACTTGTTTCCTCTTAGACTCATTTAAATAATTAACACTTAATTAATTAATTTTTAAATATTGTATAAAAACTTGAAGTGCTAAAAATTCCACCAAACACTTACCCTAGGTTTGACACCCCATTTTGGGATAAATGAAGTGTTTAGAAAATATTTCCAATATCGTATGAAATGATAAATTATTGTCTTAATCTCAAAAACCACCTAAGAGAAAAAAGGTCAAATTTATCATGATTTTATCAACCCATCACAATGGGGTTCCTGACACTCCCTTCCATAATGCTACTTGAACCCGATAATCCTCATTGGTCAAAAAGTAGCTAAGATCTCACCCTAAGAATTGGTGAAAGTGACACCTCTTAAACTATGAATTTACGAGTCTTATAATACCCTGACCACTCCCAACATGAGTGTCATTCATCCATGGATGATAGGATGAACCCAACCATGTGAGTTTTCTTATCGTCACCCCATGACCAAACACCAACTACCTAACCCAGGCTATGTCCGCTCCCTAATAAAATGGCTAAACATGGACAACATGCTCATACCTAAGAACCAACATGAAACTCCAACTTTAACCAATTCTCTGCTCACTGAGAATTATATCCCCACACTCAATGAACTGCTTATAATGATTACTACATCCTCTAATAGTTGATGGTGCTCTCCCCACTATATGGATTACCTCACACAATAAGTCCTTTTTATAAATATTCACACCAATAGTTGATGGTGTACTCCCCACACCCAATGGATTATTATTATTTTTAAGAATTCAGAAAATTCCTATCCATATTGGGGGTAAGATATTTTCTTTTATATGATGATTGATCTGTGTTGTCATTTATTCTTTGAAAAGTTTGTTTTGACCTTATTATAAAATGATTGTATATGATTATAATTTTTAAGTTTGGGGGAGTTGATAGAGAAAATATTTTCAATTATTTTTGTCTGAATTTATGTATTTTTAATCCCACCAAAGTATTATTTTAAAGTAAGTTATCACATTTTATAGTTTTTCAAGTATTTTGAAATTAATTACAAAAGTGGCTTATTTTAGACTTTAACTCTTTTAATTAATTCCTATATTTCTTCTATTACTTTTTCTAAACTAATACAAAATGAATGATTATTATTTTAGAGTTTATTATGTTATATGGGATCCATTTTATCCATTAGGACCCAAATCACAATAAACCATTTGAATTTCCAAATCAAGATCACAATTCCAGCCTCGAAAACATTGTGCGAATCTGAAAAGATTTTTTTTGGGACCATATCTCATAAATGGAAAACCAAAACGATCTGAAACATAACATGGATAAATACGAAATCTAGAGGAACAAATTATATAAGTGTGGAACCACATGATTTAGATTTATTCATGGTCATTAATTTATGGTATTGTGGGGTATCAGAATAAGAATATTCACCTTCCAAAAATTAATTTCTCAGATTTTATCATCTATAACTTCTATATACCATGACCAATAATGATTAAATTTTGAGTCTAGATGAGGATAAAAAGAGGAATAACTTTCAAGAAGGGGTAATTTTCAAATTTGATCATTTAATGGGATATACATGTGCATACATTCAGTGTACAAAATTAGATCCAAAAATTTTCCCCCTTTTCTAATAAAAATGTACTCCCTCTTCATTTCACAGGGTTGTAAATTTATTTTACATTTTTTTAGGTTTATGTTCTCTTTGTTTCTATATTATATTGTTAAAATTTTAATTTATATTAGTCTTCTTCTTCATGATTAAATCTTCCATTTTTACTTTTATGTGCTTCTCCAAACATATTCACTTCTAACTCCATGAGAATGGGGAACTAACCTCAAAATTTGTTATAGGGAGAGAATGGTGGTTGATTGAGTTTCATTTCATTTCAATTTAAACTCTTTATTTAATTATGATAATTTTGGTGGTGGTTCAATTGATTATAGTGTGCAATTTCCCCATTTTCTCTATGACAGAGTTATTATTATCATTAAATAATCATCCTTCCCTTCATTATCTAAGTAATTAATATTATGGAGTATGGATTGGGAATCAATGGTCAAAAAAGAGATATTCTAACCGAATTTAGGATGAGTATTTCCCAGATGTATTGATATTATTGTTGGGGTAATAACATTTTGAATGAGAGGGTGTAGTGTGACAGATTTTTATCACTACATTGAATTGATATTGAGAATATTTTAATAAACAATGATATCAACTATTATGATACCCCAAGAATTAATGTCTTACTTCTTTATTTCTATCACTTTTTTGTGCACGTTTCATATATATGTATTAATATTTTATTCATTTTTCAAACTCATATTTATAATATATATTAGTTAGAAAATAAAAAGTGATAATAGAATTTTTTATTTTGTGTAAGTTTCCTCCTCGAAACTGACTATGTGTGCGCACTATATTGCTTTCTTAGGTAAATAATCTATTTATTAGAGATCTAGAAAAAACTCCTATGCATCAGCCGAGGTCCATTTTCTTCTAGAAATAATAACAATAATACACTAACTAAACTTGATGGTGATTAGATACAACTATACATTCATATAGATTCCCCTCATTTGGATCGTGTATGAGGATGATGTGGGTTATGGTTATTATTCCATGTTTCCCTGAGATATGAGGATCCTGGGGTCCCACTAGGGATAGAACCTATAGGTATTTCCCATGAAATGGTTCTCTCTCATGATTAGTGTTTACCGTCGGCACATGGTGAACCTTATTCTAATATTTATTTGAAAATCATGCTTCTTTGAAAATGTTTTCCCTTAAATGTTTTTGTTAAAAGTGTTTCCAAATCCTTTCTTAAAACATGTATGATAATTTTTATTCTATTTTTATGGTATGAAACATTTATTTTGGGTTTCATCCTACTGGGAATTGTCTCACACCCTATATACACCCTTGGTTGTATATAGAAATTTTATATTTGAATCAAGTAAAGGAAAGATGTTCCGTAGTGGTGATGGTGGATCTGGTTACCAGTGTTCCGCTATTGAAGGTATTGTGAAGGTGTCTCTAGTGTGATGGACCACTTGTTTAATGGGTTTTTTGTTGTGATCTAGTTGGTTCTCCTTCTATTTTGGTAGTTTTGGTTTTGGTTAAAGTTGTAAAATGTTTAATTTTAAATTTTTGTGACTATTTTGGTTATGGATCTTGATCATGGTGTGATGCTTCATTATTGATAACTAATTATGTTTTCTTATCAGGGGTGAAATCATTCCCAAAATTGTATTGTTGATACCCATTAATTGGTTGACAACCTATAGGTATTAGGAATTCCATTTGGTCTATGAAATAGATAAGGTCGATTGTTGGGATGGATGGAACCTCTAATTGGTTTATGAAAAAATGGTATCAAATGAGGTTTTACCATTTCATTTGGCCATGATACATGGGAAGAGTCTGGATTTATTGTAGTTAGGATTTTATGGACTTGAGGTTCTTGTCATGAAAAGGGTGTCTATCCCATACACCTCATGAAAGAACATGGGTAACCATAGTTTTTTGTGAATCGAGTTTTACTTCTCCTCTAGGTGAGATGTACATGTTATAAATTGTGCATGGACACTAGGTGGGGTGAATTTGTTTGGATAGTAATTGTGATGAATATGATTTTTTATGGTGTATTAGAGTGTTGTAATTTTTTTTGTTTCAAAATATTTTATGAATGGTGAGTTAATGGTTTCCTTGTGATTTTTTCTTCTTTTATAAAGATTCTCCTTCAAGATCTCCTATGAAACTATGAGAAGAGGGTAGAGAGAGTTATCCATCACTAGTTTACCAAAAACTAGTGGAATTTGTGGTTTAGGGTATTGAGGAATTAGGTCAGGCAGCGAGTTCAGGTCATGGTCACATTGGGGAAGCTGAACCAAGTCCTAAAAAATAAAAAATCTCAAGAGTTGCTCAAGATAAATACTCCTTCCTTTTAGGGTATCATGGACCCCCCGGAAGATGGGGATTTTATTGAGAAGACCAAGAGGTTATTTGGGTTACTTAACACTTCCAAGGCGATCAAAGTGAATTGTACCTCATTCTAATTCGAAGCTCCCAGTCGAAGGTGGTGGGACTCTCTAGTTCAATATTTGAAGCATGAATAGATGAGTTAGAATGATTCAATTTTTTCTTCAATGAGTAATATTTCCCTGACATATTGTCCTTTACCGAAACTTGGGTTTTCTTGGATCTTCACCAAGGGGATCAAACTATGATGGAGTATGCCAATTGTTTCCTGGAATTTGTTCAGTTCGTACTCAAGGTGGTTTCCAATGAGCAGGTGAAGGCTAAAAAGTTCGAAATGGGGTTACATCAAGATATTTTATATGAATTTTACCTCTTCTAGTTGAATAAATATGATGAGTTGGTAAACCATAATTTGATGGTGGATATCTATCGTAGTGGAAATCCAATATTCTTCATATCTGTGTCAGCAGTGGACCTGGGTAGTGGTAGTTCATCTAGAAAGAAGATGAATCGGGATGATAAGGGGAAGAGGGTAGGAGGTAGATCAGGCCATCCTTCTTAATAATTTTTTCCTATGGATTCAAATTATGGATCATCTCTGTGCTACTAGTTTGGAAAAGTAGGGAATATACGGTATGCGTGTTAATATCCACCCACAACATGCCCTTGGTGTGGAACTGTGGAAAACTTATAGAGGGTTTTTCAAGGCGGATCTTCAATATTAGAGTGTCTCCAATATTAGAGTGTAGAGGATTTTATGGCCTCCATCGGGATTTAATTCCATTTATAGACAACTATTATTATGTGTTCTCGGTTTGGTGGCTATCATGGTAGGGGTGGATCTTCTTCAATGAAGAGTCGGTTCAAGGAAGAGTTGTAGGTCAGTGGTCATTCTCAAGGCCAAGTAGAGATGAGGTATCTTCTTGCTCTGGATAAGGAAATGGTGGAATCTGATGTAGGACCTATGATAGTAAGATGTACCATTATTATTTCATCAACCATTGATATTTTTTTTGATACTAGTGCCTCTATTTCCTTCATTTCTAACCATATTTTAGATTTATTCAAATTATCAACCTAGATTATTTTGTACATGATTGAGTTAGTGATTCCTCTTGGTAATAATTGATAGCATGGTTTCATGTGTCCCTCTTACATGCTCACCATGTTAGGGGTTGATCTAGAATGGGATTTTTTTGTTTCGGAAATGGGACTCTTTAACATGATCCTCAGTATGGATTAGATGGTGTGATTTCTAGCGCAAAATCTTCAACGAGTGAGTTTATCCACACCTGATGGAAGTATATAGTTTTTTTTTGGCTAAATGGGATCCCTATTTGAGATGTGGTGGACCTCCACTTTTGGAGTTGGTTAATATTTTTTAGATATCATCGCTCTTGCTGGAGGACAATAGTGGTAGTTCTAAGGGTGGATTACCTCTTGTGCTGGAAGAGTTCCTAGAGGTGTTTCTTAATGATTTCTTAGATTTACCACCATATAGTAATGTGGAGTTAACCGTTGATTTGGAACCATCAATATAGTCTATATCTATTACCTTATACCGTATGTCACCCACTGAGTTGAGGAAATTAAAGGTATAAGTGGAGGATTTGGAATCAAAATGATTCATTCACCCGAGAATCTCACCTTATGCCACTCCAATTTTGTTTTCAAAGGTCTATGGATCTCCCTGGTTATGTATTTAATACTAGGAGTTTAATAAGTTATTGAAAAAGAACAAATATCTCTTAACCCATATCCATAATCTTTTTGATTAGATGAAGGGGGTGGGGGTTTCTCCAATATTGGCCTACGTTCTAGGTATCAACATGTCAGAGCTAGAATGGTAGATGTTATGAAAACAACCTTTCAAAGTAGGTATGACCACTTTTATTAATTGGGAATGAATTTTGGGTTGAATAATTATTTAGTCATATTTATGGAGAGTAGGAATAGAGTGTTCGTTCAGTATCTTGATTATTTCATCATAGTATTTGTGGATGACATCTTGTCCTATTTTGGGACCAAGGAGGAAAATGAGTAGTATTTAAGGATTGTGTTCATCACTCTTAGTGATCATTATCTCTATATAAAGTCTTCCAATTACAACTTTTTGATTATGAATATAATGTTTCTGGGTCATGTTTTCTTAGAATGAGAGGTTTTAGTGGACCATGAGAAGATTAGTGCAGTTATTTTAGGGGAATATACAAAGAATGTTTTCAGGATTGTATGTTTTTTAGGTATGGTAGGGTATTAAAGGAAGTTTTTTAGAGATTTATCTTCATTTGATTCAGCCATGATGGTTCTCACCTTGAAGGAGGTGAAGTTTGAATGGAGTTAAAAGTGTTAATTTTCTTTTGAGGATCTTAAGCGGCGGTTGACCAAAACCCCTATTTAGATATTTCTAGAATCTAGAAAGGGATAAATGGTCTACTGCGATGCTTCAGGTATGGGTATTTGGGTGATTAATGATTTGGGATAAGAATGTGGTGGTGTATGTTTCTATCCAACTCTGACCAAATGAAAATAATTACTTAACTCATGACCTAGGTTTAGTGGTTGTGATGCATGCCTTGAAGATGTGACATCATTATCTTTTGAGGTAAAATTTTATATCTATTCATATCATAATAGTTTGGATTACATATTCTTCCAAAAAGATCTGAGTCTAACAAAACATTTTTGGGTAAAGTACCTTAATGGTTTTAATCTTGATATCATATACACACCATGTAAAGGTAATGTTGTCATAGATTATTTGAGTATGAAAGTGTTAGTGAAACAATTAAAAGAGTACAATTACGAGTGGACTTTAATGTGGATCTTTGCACAGATACATCTAGAGGCCAAGCAGCATAGTGGATGTTCATTCTTGGCTACTGTTCGGTTAACCTATTCCCTTATAGAGTTGATTCATATATAGAAACTAAATAATGAGTTGTTCCATCATTCTATGTAGTTCCAAAATGGTGATGAGGTGACTTGTGATTGGTCATTTTCTCTTAAGGGAGTTCTTTGTTTCAATGGTCATTTCATGGTTCCATTGACATTGTAGATGGTGGTGATTCCAGATAGTAATTGATCTCAATGGTCTATTCATCTAGCTACCACCATGATGTTTTATGATGTGAAACGTCAATTCTAGTGGAAAAGTATGAGATGAGACATATCTGACTTCGTATCTTGGTTTTATACTTTTATGTATGTCAAAAAAGATCACCATAGGCCCTCCGGTTTGCTTTAGCTCGTACCCATTCCTAACTGAAAGTGGGAAAAGATCTCTATGTATTTCAATATTGGTTTACCTATTACACCTCGAGGACAGAATGTTATTTGGGAATGGATTTAATGTCTAACCAAATAATCCCATTTCATGTTGATCAGAGTTTCATCCAAGGTGGATGATTTGGGTCGGTTGTATAATCAGGAAATAGTGAGACTTTATGGTGTGATGTTTTCTATAATTTTAGATAGTGACCCATGTTTTAACATAAGGTTTTGGTATGTACTTTAAAAGTTGATGGGGTTATAGGTAAAGTTGAGTATGGAATACCATCATAAATTGGATTATCAAAATAAGTGGGAGAATTAAATCTTTGAAGATATGCTTTGGGAATGTATGTTGGATTTTGGTGGCCCATGGAATAACAATTTGGGGTTGGTAGAGTTTTCCAATAATAATAATTATCAGTACTTGAAATTAATGGGTCCCTTAGAGGCACTGTATGGTCAGTCATGTCGGCCCCCCTTTATGTTGGTATGAGGTAGGTGAGACATCATTGTTGGGGCCATGTCTTGTGCAGGAGACATCTGATAATGTTTGAATGATCGGGCATCGGGTTTTGACAAGGAAATGTTGCTATATGTCTTATACCTATTAGAGGGGTCGAGCCTTATAATTCTAAGTGGGTGATGAGGTGTTTCTAAAGGTTTTACCTCATTTAGGTCACTATTGTCTTGGTAAGAAAGGGATTATAACACCAAGGTATTTTGGACCCTTTGATATTATCGAGTGGAATGGTAAGGTGTCAAACTAGTAATTTTTACCTTCTCAGTTGATGTCCATTCATGATGTGTTCCATGTCTCTAAACTGAAAAAGTATAACCTGGACCTATCTCAAGTGTTAACCTGGGAAAATTTTGAGATATATTATGATTTTTATAGGTTTGAGAGGCCAATGTGGATTGTGGATTCCAATGATAAAGTTCTTCTAGGTAATACCATACTGTTGTTTCAAGTTTTTTAGAAATATGGTAATAATGAGAATGAGACTTGGGAGTGAAAGTTATGTGTTTAGGAGCAGTGCCCATTTTTATTCTCTCATCAAGATATCAGGAGACTTTCTGAGGGTGGAAAGGTTTCATGGTGGGGAGAATTATCACATCCATGATTTTATTTTAAGGTATTTTTATCTTGTTCTTTACGCTTGGGTTTCAAAATTTTTTTAGGAGAAAATGGAGTTTTGGACCCAATAGTATGTGGAACATGATTGGTTCATGGTTAGGGGAAACTATGCACCGCCCCAGGGGAAACCATGCATTTGGGATAGTGGCACTATCCAGGCCACATGACTTACCACACAGACATGTTCCCTCCCCCATGAAACAATGATACCAATTTACTCTTGGATAAAGGATACCTCACAATTGCTGCACGATTATCCAAACCGTGCAGGCTATCCATGTCAATAAAAATTGGAAATTTACCTTTCTACCCTCCATAAATTTAACCCTAATTCTCTCCATTTCTCCTCCCACTCTAGATTTCCAACCCTAGGAACCTCTCCCACTCTTCATTATTTCATTGGAACTTTAATTTTAAGGTGTTTTTGGTGTGTTTCCTTCCAGAAATCACCAAGTAAATCCTTTCTCGCTTGGTTTCTTCTATCATATTGGGTTATTTTTTCTCCCTCTTTAGGTTCTTCTTTTCCAGTGAGTTCGATGACTTATAAAGTATTCAATATTCAATTATTGGGTATAATCTTGAGGGTTATGGTTCTATATTTCCTTTATAGGGTTCCTCCACGGTGGAATTGTGGTTTTCCATCAGATTCTTGAAGTTTCAACGTTTGAGGTTGGAGATTTCATGCTTTATCATTTTTAGATGATGTTGGTATGCTTTATTTATTTCATTAATTTGTTTTATGAATTATGTTTGAGATGATAAAGTTGTTTTAAAAATGTTTTTAAGGTGTGTATGGATTTGAAGATGGTTTTTTAAAATATATATATTTTTTCATGAGTTCTTCCTTATTATAATTTTCCAATGTGTTCTATAAACTGTTTTAGAGGTGTGAAGAATGATTTAAAATTTATTTGGTGTTTATATGGATTTGAAAGAGGTTTTGTATGATGAAAATTGGTGGTTCATCGTTTTTTTATGATTTTTGATGTGTGTATGTGAAAGTGGTGATCAATGTGGCATGTGAAATGGAAATTTTAGAACATAGGGAATCCAGGGTATCTAGGTGGGTGGAATAAGACTATTAAATTATTTGGATTGGCAGGGTTGAGGCCCAGTTTCTTCTAGAAATATTTAAAATAAAACACAAACTAAACTTGATGATGATTAGAGACCATAAACCTTATGATGGATCCCTATTCAGTGGCTCATTCATGAGAATATTTTGGGTTATGGTTATTATACCATGTTTCACTGAGATAAAAGGTCCCTAGGGTCCCACTAGTGCTAGTATTCATAGAGATTTCCCCTGACATGGTTCTATCTTATGATAATTTCATACTATCGACACACAATTAATTTTATTCTTCTATTGATTTGCAAAGCACTTTTATTTGAAATTTCATTCCTTAATATGTTTTTGTTAACATTTTTCCAAATACTTTTTTAAAACATTCATTGTGATTTGTCTTATAATTTTATGGCATGGAACCTTTTTTTGTGGGATCCTACTGGGCACTAGATCACGCCCAAAATACACTCTTGGGTGTATGTATACTTTTTCATTTTTTAATCATGTAAAGTAAAGATGTTATATGGTGGTGATGGTGGATCTGGTTGTTAGTGTTACTCTCTTTCAGGTGTTGTGGTGGTGTCTTTAGAGTGATGGACCTATTGTTCCATAAAGGTTTTGGGTTTTGACTTTGTAAGTTCTCCTCCTATTTTGGTAGTTTTGGTTTTGGTTAAAGTTATAGAATGTTAACTTGAAAGTTTTGTGTCTCTTTTTTTTATGGATATTAATCATCATGTGATGTTTCATTATTGAGAATTAATTATGGTGGCTTATCAAGGGTGAAATAATTCCCAAAATTGTATTTTTGGAACCCATTTACTTGTTTCCATCTAGTGCGGATTGGGAACTCCCTTCGTCCCATGCCACGGGCTGGGTCATGTGTCAGGTTACGAGGCACCCCAACATGGTTCGTGATAGTAACCAAAACTGATAAATAAAAAAAATAATTCACAAATGGAAGAAATTATCATCATATATAGATTTAAAAATTTATATTAATGACGTTTATCTACATGTATAAATTTCAAAAAAATAATGCTAGGATTCTTTAACCAAAAAAATAACTAAAACTAATGAATACAAAATTTAACAAAAAAATTGGAAAATATCCATAGATTTTAAAATAAAAGTTTAAAAAATTGTTTTCCCATGTGTAATTTTATAAAAAATAAAATAAATATTTACCCTAAATAATTAGTAGAGTAACAATGTACTTCCCAATATTACATTAAGATGACAATTTTTTATAACATATATTACACCGTTCTAAATTTTATCATCAGGTCATCATGTAATTCATGAAGAACCCACACATGAGACCCTAGAATCATCAATATCCCCATCACCCAAATTAATTTTTTCCCTTTTAAAATGATGGAAATTTTATCACTTGATAGGTTGGTAAAAAAATTATTTTCTTCACATGGGTAACCATGATAAATGGTTACTATTTTCAACTAAATCATTTCAAATAGATGAGTGTAAATCCATAATCATCATATTCCACACCATTATTACCATAAACCTAATTACAGATAAACATTTGTGCTAAAGATTTAGTATAACCAATCTATCATATATAATAAACAATATCAAAATATGTTTCTAATACATAAACTGAGTTTTTATCATTGGAAATTAAAAAATAAAGTGCTTTAGTGATGACCATTTCACCACAAGTTTGAATGGTTCTTTTATCATCCACATTTTTTGTGTAAAATGTGTATCCGTTAATATAAAAATTATATCATGTGGTCACATTAACAGTTGGCCCCCTACTAACCATTTCAATGTTATTTATGCTGATAAATTAGTATTTATTTTCTCCTTAAACCTTGAAACAAATGTATTTTTAATTTCATTCATCATCCAATTTTCATTTATTTTGGAATATCATAAATTAAGTCTAGAAATTTGTGATAATATAAAAGGTTGAACTTCACCTATGTTGTTCAAAATATATAAATGTTTCTGCATCACTTCATCATAGTGAACTAACATTTCCATTAAGCCAAGGATCTCGTTACATTCACTGTCAATTATCAAATACTGATATATAGGGATACCAATGTTCTTAGATTCATATAAATAATAAGTACAAAAATCAATAACCACTTCTAATATATGTTTCTAAAAAATAGAGGCCTTAGGACTATGCTGACATTTTATGCATCCATTCAAAGAATTTAAATATATTTCAAAAGGATACATCCAATGTAAATAAACCAGCTCACATATTCTTATCCCTCATACTAAATGAATCATAAAATGAACAATTATATCAAAAAATGATGTTGAAAAATTCATTTATAGTTGAAAAAAGTATAATGAGATATTTTTTCTCCACCATATCTAATTAATTTGGATCTATGACTTCACCACAAATGGAATTGGAAATGTAACACAACCTACTGATGGACGATTTGATAGGTATTAAAAATATTCCATGTAGCTCAACCAATAATATTTGTCGAATCTATACATGAATATAATTATATTTCATACTTATTAAATTTAAATCCTTAAATGAAACAAAAATTGTCACATTTTATAAATACCCATTGAGTGCTTTTATACCATGAATACATTGAAAAGAATTTATTTTCTCATATTGGTTTAATGTGTGATAATATGGAGGTAAATATTTTTGGTTTCCTTTCATAGTGGAAGCTAATTATAAACATATTACAATGGATATTAATTTCAATATTTCATGAAATCCATCTTTTATATTTCCTTTTATGTATAAAAAAATTCCAATTAACCTTTCACATATGTTTTTCTCAATATGAATAACCTCAATGTTATGTTGTACCACCAAACAAATATAATAAGGTAACTAAAATAATATGGATTGTTTTTTTCATGTATTTTTTGATGATTATAAATTCCTTTCTTTCCAAATGCGACATTATTTTTTTCACCTTTTTGTAATATTCTTATGTTAAAAATGGTTCTGGAGGGAAATAACACTTTTCTAAACAATTAAATTATTTTTTCAATATTCCATAAGGATTATTATTTAAAAAAAATATCTAATGTTACATGTAAATTGTTTTTCTTCCATTATATAGTTGATGATATGATGTCCTTTATTCAAAAATTAGAAAAGCATTGTATCACTTAAAACTACATCAAAATTGTTTTTTGTATGAATTATTTTCATTTATATTGAACATTATCATAGAATTTAAAATTAAATATCCTTTCTTGTATATATAAAACATTTTAACATATGTATCCCAAAGAAATTTTAGATCATCAGTCAATGGTTATATATAAACATAATCATATTTTTTATAAATGTTTTGGTCCAAAAATCTTTAATTTAATCATAACATAGTTTATCTTCATACAAATATATTGGGATAATCTATAAAGAACCGAAATAATAGTTCATTTGCTATGTTTTATAATAAGTCATTGATATGAATTCACACTATATATGAAATTATCTATTATGATATTGAAAAATTCATTTCAAAAATAAAAAAAAAATTCATTAAATTTATTCCATTATGGTGAATCAGTAGCATAAAATATGTTACCATCAAATATTCACTCATATATATGCCACCTTAGCCTATTATAATTATTTGAATATGTAAATAGACACTTCCAATAATGAATTATTAGAAGATACCTGATTGCTTCAATGGGGGGAGGGTTGGTGCCCATTCTTAAGAATGAATCACATTTGAATTTTTCATCCATTTTATATCATGATGTCCTGCAATTAGGATATTCTAATAACTATCATATTCATTTTTATACATAAAAAATAGTTAGGAAATGAATGTATATTTTTATACCATAATATCATTGGTCATAGTATTTGTTTAACTCATAATTAGAATCTATATTCTTGTTTTCTTCTACAAGTACCTCTTCTAAAAGTTCAAGATATTCTGTGAATATTTTTTCATTCAAACCGTTTCTTGCTATCAAGTTAACCAATCTCCATACTAATGATAAGACTATAAATTTAGTGAAATCATTGAACAGTAATTTCTTAACATCTTCGAACAATATTTTAATAATTGTTTCTTTCTCAATTGTTTGAACACCTACATCATGAATTAATTCATCAAGATGATCCTCTGTCTCTACCTGAAAATCTTCATAATCATTATATTTTGAAATGTTTTTTATTTCACCTTGATAGATCTAGAATTTATAACTATGACTAAAAACATAGAAAATCATATGGTATTTATTTTATTTATACATTAATTTTATTATATTCAAACACTACACATATGGAAATAAAATAAAATATATTTTTTAAATTTTTCATTTAGAAAATTCAAAGAAATTTTTAACCCCTTTCTCAAATTCATCGCTAGTTATTCATACATTTATATGATTACCATTCTTCTGTTCTATAAATTCGCAATATAAAATATGGATATCATAAAATATATACGTATTTAAACATATATAAATAGATTAATTTAAAACAAATAAGCATATAAATATAAAAACATACTTAAATTTATAACAAACAATATCTAACTAAAAAAGAATATTATAAATGAAAAAAATTGAAACTAGAAAAAAATTTATAAAATGAAACTAACTATAACAAAAATAAATTTATAGCTAAAAAATATGTTGAATGAAAATTATTAAATGAAATATAATGATAAATATAAATATAAAAAGTTATAAATATAAAAAGTTATAAGCAGAAACAGATTATACCCATAATTTAAAATCACATAAAAGTTATTATCACAAAAAATATAACCACAAAATAATTATAATCATAATATTTTATAATTGAAAACATGTACAAAAAAATGAATAAATGAAATCAATTTACAACTATCAAATAATTAATTAATCTATCTTAAATTTAAAAATTAGCTTAAAAAATATAGAGATCCAGGTTGAAGGCTGATAATAGTGGAACTTGAATAAGACAAGTGGAGTTTATATTCAGTGGGTCAAATGATACTAATAGTGGTATAATCAAGTCAAATGATATAATTGAGAGGATAAATGGTTCTAAAATAAGTAAAAAAAATAACATAAAATATTTGAATTATGGGTGTAGTGTAGTAGAGATTAGAGTGGATTAAGGTTTCAGAAAAAGAGGGAAATAAAAAAATGAGTAGAACATACAAGTCTAATGATGAGAGATAGAAGATAAAATATTCCAAAAGAGTAAAAAATTGATCAAATGAAAAATTTATTACACAGGTGGAGCATTGCTGTGTGTCACATGGATAAGGAATCAGAAAGAGGGTAGTGAAAAAAATGTAGAGAGTATGCATATATAATTTTTTTTAAAAATATTTTAATGTCGGTTATTATAAAACTGATGATAATAAAAATTTGGATTAAATATTAACGTTGGTTCTTATAAAATTGACATTAAAAATAGACTTTTAACCTCATTTCCATAATAACTGATATTAAAATTTGATCTAAAAGGCCTTTAATGTTGTTTATTCAAGAACGTGTGTTAAAAGACCTCTCGTGTGTATATTAGAATCTATTATCAAATAACTGATGTTAAAATAGTGATGCAAAATTAAATTTTTCAACTAGTGAATAAAAAATTTTTCCACAACACATGAACCAATGGAATATAGTGTCGCTGTAATACCTTCTCCTGATTTTCCTAAATCTCAATAATTCATTACTTAAATGTCACATCATCTTCAACATCCAAATCACCATAGTTAATGACATGAGAGTCATTATGAAAAAAAAACTTATGATGTTGTGACACATAGAAAACACCATTAATTTGATCCATATACATAGGAAGCTCTAATTGATAAAAAAACAATACTAACACACTCTAATTCTTCAAAAGGACCAAAAAATAGGTTTGAAAGCTTAATTCCATAAACAAACCTATACTTCCCATAAAAAGGATACACTTTCAAGAATACATAATCTATAATGTATAACTCTATATGTCTCCTATAATGATAAAAATAGTACTAATGGAAATCCTAATATTTACTAATCCACTCATGAATCACCTGAACCTTCTTTGTCATTCTTTACACCATTTTCTATCTGTGAATATATAACTCTCTAACCGTTATCCAATATAATAGAGATCTAAAAGGCTGACAATATGATGCTTGAAATGGGGCCATTATGATAGTTTAGTGATAACTATGACTATAGATGAGCTTAATATAATATTATTGTCTCACCCATGAACCTATGAAACTCAAAATTCATTTATGAAACATTTCTTCTAATGATTGGATAGTTTACTCATTTTTAGCATCTGTATATGGAGGAAAATTTTTGTTATGGAATATGTGAGAGAAAAAATAATGTTAAAGACCCCTTCATACTCAAGAGGTAAAATGGGGACTATAATTAGAGATAATCATTCTCAAGACCCCATAAAACATTATAATATCCTCTAAATGTAGCCTTAATAGAACATACATTGTTCCCAAATCCTTAATCACCAAGAAGTGAGATGACTTCATCATGTATCCCACAATCACCCAAATAGAATCATATCCACCAAGAGATCAAGTTAAACTATTCAAGAAATCTATCAAAATTTCATCCCACTTCCACTGAGATACATAATGTGACTAAAACAACCTACCATGAAAATGACGTTTTTCTATAACTTATAGTATAGTAAACATCGATATATGAATTCTGTAATAGTCATCTTTATCCCAAGACACCATAACTTACTCCAAAAATCATAATACATCATTCACATTCCAAGATTTACTACTGAGGGTGAGTTGTGAATCTTGTGAAGAACTTCCATACACATCATTGGCGGAGTAAAAATCCTTCCCTTGAATAACACAGAATATTGTTAAATCTAAAACCATACCTCTAGGGAATCACCAGAAACAACATGATCCTGTCAAAATTCAACCTCATTATCCAAAAAATAATATTCTTCCACGTGATATACTATGTATGATTTCATGGTAATATCATAGAGGAACCCTATACTATCCACTTCCCCTATATCAAGTTGCACTACTAACATCTTCTTTATTACTCTCTAGGAATCTTTATATTTATGAACATTATCACGAGGAAAATTCCTATTAAATTAATCAACAAAAATATTTCTTTTATATGGTGTATATAAAATCTGAAATTTATAATCCTATAATAATTTCACAAACCATTTTTGATTTAGGTTAAAATTACACTAGGAGAAGATATATCTCAAACTCTTGTGATTTTTGAAGATAAAAAAGAACTCATAGATGAGATAGTGTCACCAAAACAACAAAGAGATATTTACTAGGTCAAGATGGAGATCATGGGTAGCATGGTTCTGTTCATGGGGTTATGATTGGTGGTACCCCTAGGTAATAACTACTCTCCCATAAATCAAAATACAACACAATACAAGGAACATATAATCATAATAAAACTTATACATAACACCTTCCACAAGTAGATAGAGATTAAGAATAATGTACATCTTCTACATTAGATACTCAAAAATAGTCTAGCATTGTTTAGTACATGTGAATGTTTAATACTTCTTAGTCAAGGAGTTCAAGGGATTTCAAATCTAAGTAAAATAATTTTCAATCCTCCTATAAAATCCTACAAAGGAAAGAAAACTATGAACATCTATAAAATTATTGGGGGATACCCAAGAAACAACAGTTTCAATATTCGATGGATCCAAAACTACTTCCCATTGAGACACAACATGTACTAATAAATGCACCACACATGCCTAGAACTTACACTTAGATAGATTACCAAATATATGATCTAACAGATCATCAACACATAATAGTTGATATCATTTTTTTCATTTTTACTTGATTCAAGTGATGATAATTGATATTCCATCATGGACTTCCATTCACATTCTTCGACAATGGGAATAGAGTACCCCAAGGTGACACATTGGGTTTAATGAAACATCTCTAAGATTATTAATTAAAATCTATACCTCCCATAACATGAAAGGATATATTCTATATGGGGAAATTTATATGGTAGATATTATATTATAACTCTATCCCATAATTTATCTCACATCAAGGGGGATGCATCACAGCTTATTTAGTGAAGACATCCAAGTAGTCTTCTATAACCCTGGGAAACACCCCCTGTCAAACCTCTTTTGAAATCAATATAAACTCATCAATAATATATGACAAGGACTTGGAACACCTCTAATCCATATAATGGTCTTGATAGATAATGAAAATAGTATGATCACCATCATTCTCAAATAATATAATGCACCAATTTAGGTAATTAATGAATTACAACATTGAATATATCCATTTTATATTGAGGATGGTGTTTTATTTATGTTTATGAAAAAATAAGAAACCTACCGACGACTGATTATTATCTTACTTCATCTCACAATATCTATATACATAATAAATTCTTACACAATCTTCTACTTGATTAGTCAACACCAAGGGGACAGAAATCCTCTACACAATGAGTCCTAAATCTTGGACTATAGTGGGTGAAATGAAGAAGTGTGTTCCCTGTGAGAAAATTAGTCCATATACCCATGTAGAATATAAATAGATATCACCTAGCATGATTCTTGGATCTCATAGTGATAGAAACTCTAGGGTGTGCTTATTATTGTGCCCATATACATAACGCCTCTAGACCCGATTTAATTTGCATCCATATCCATGATCTACTCTTTGTCCTTATAGATAAGGAATATCATGGTATTTTCCTTTTCCTACCTCATATCCTCTTTGTTGATCAAATCCTAGAACTACCTAAGTTTCCCTAGGCCCACACTCTAGATTTTGATGCTAAAAACACTTTATTTATACACTATATTTGATATAAATTTAGATATTCCAAGATAAATATATATTTATTTTATATCATTTCAATAAATTAAACATTAAAACTCACAAATAAAAAAACAATCCAATGAATGTATGGTTTAGTGTCTCTGGGGATCAACTATAGAATAAACTTATTTTATGATTATTGTGAAAATCCCTCTAAAATCGAACCACATTATACTCCATTATAAACTCTTTAATGGTTGTAATAATCTTTACAACATGGGGAATGGAAATGTAAGAAATGGTTGATCTCAAATAATCAGAAAGGTGAAACTTATCAACAAGTCATCAAGGGTTATATCATAATAAAATAAGAAAACATGAGCACGGGAGAAATAACATATTAAGTAGAACATGAAATAATAAAAGCTGTTCATATGTCATGATAGTAGGCCTTTTATTCTCAAATGAATAAACATATACCATGAAAAAAGAGTTCATAATCATGAGATAATAAACATGATACAAGGAGAATAATAATATGGAATAGAACTGTAACAAGACCTTATAACATAGCCTAATAAATAACTTTGGAATAAATATAATCATAGGGTATTATCACCTCTATGAGTCACTACCCTCACTCTCACCTTCTTGATTCACTACTCACACTCATGCAATGCGGGAAAACATAATCACACCCATGTTTATGTGTCTCATTGATATAAAAATCGAACTAATGAATTGGAGTGTGATACATTACCCCCCCTAACAATCATCCATACATAGGTATGCCACTTAAAATCAATCATTCATTATATCATAAAAAACATAGGGAAAGAAAATTAGTTTCATATTATTTCCAAATGGTATCACATAAAATGACTTAAGGAATTAGATTTATTGGTTCTACCATTAAATCACCCAAAGGGATTATTTCATAAAATAATTTATAGGTTAATTCATAAAATACAACCCCATGTGATTTATATCTTTTAAATAGTAAAATAGGAGTGAAACTGTGTAAAGTGATTTTAGAAAACATTTCATAACATTATAGTGAGGAAAAAAATTATGAATCACTATCAAAAAAATATTTCAATAGGGTAACATGAAAAAAAAATATAACCAATTTAAAATAAATCCAAAAAATGGATCCTTCAAAATTTTAATGGTTTACCGAAAAAAATTTGAAGTAGAAGATAAAAATGTAAACAGAGAAGGGAAATCCATTTAAATATTTTGAAAATATCATTATTAAAATTAAAATAATATTGAGAGTGATAAATCATTCATTTGGAAATTACTAAATATAAATTTAATGATTAAAAAAATAAAACACATTTTTATTTAAAAATAATAAAGGATAACATTAGTAGTAATTTTGAATATGGATATATTAAAAATGAGATCATTTGAAAATAATGGAAATTATTCATAACATAATAATATTTTATGAAGAAATAAGTTCATAAATGTAATACACTATATAATAAGTATTAAATTCATTATAATATCATTATACAATATAATATAATCATATTTTTATATCCAAATTCGATATAGAATCATTATGAGTCAATAAAAGAAGTTAAGTTAAGATAATACTCGTACAGTTTCAGAAATTTTTTAATATTAACCCCTTGAAAGAGATATATTGAAAATGAAATTAAATTATAATGAATAAAAGATAATTCATGATATTATATATATAATAATCAGTATACATACCATTTAAATGAAATTTGGTGAATCATGTCTCAAATAAAGGAATTTGAGACAAAACACCCTTGAATAGATCATCTTTTGAAGTGTAATCATTTTAAATGGGGATTATAAGAGATAAATGTAAATAAAAAAATAGGAAATAAATCAAAATAAAATCATATGGTATAATTTACCCAATATATAATAATGAAGTTCAAGATGAATCATTATAACTCAATTAAAGGATATTGAGATAAGAAACACCCTTATGAATATCATAATATATGAAGTAACAATCCTTTGGAAAGGATTTCATTATAAGAAATTGTAAATCCAAGGTAAATAAAGTGTAAATAAAATTTTATACTATAAAAGGAAACAATGACTCAACATATAAGAATATTTTTTAATAAATTATCATTATAACTCAAATAAATAAAATTGAGTTATAAAAAACCCTTACAACGTTGTAATCTTTCAAATTGAAAATACCTGGAATTTACAACATCAGATAGATTTTTAAAATCAATTATATTTAATTAAAATTTTAATAAAATGAAATTTATGTCCAATACATACACTATATAAAATAAAAAGTGGTGAATAAAAATCATATCTTAATGAAACAAAATTCAAATCCAAAAAATCCCTACCTTAAATCTTTCTTAGTCGAACATTTTCTCACCTACCAAATAAAAAAAATATCTATGTTAATATCCTTTTTAAAAATATTATTAATATCAATAAAAAAATTTAAAATTCATTTATAACCATTTATTACAAATATAAAAGATATTTATGTTTTATTTTCATCATGAGATGTTATTTTCTTCGATTGTTTTTTTAGTACCACTTGCTTAAAGGCAGTGTTGATTATTGTTTATATATTCAAATTTCATCATTTAAATATAATTATAGGTTCTTTGATATATTTTCTTCAATTATTTATAATTTTTTAATCTTATTTCATAAGTATTTTAGTTATGATTTAAAACAATGAAGTTGGTGACAATCTTGTTATGATAATTTTAACGAACAAAGGGTGGAATCCTAATAAAATGTTATATATTACTATTACCATTAGAGAATGAAAAAAATAATAATTATTTACTTATTATTTTAAAATATAAATAGTAATTATTTTTACTTATTCATCTAGGATATAAATTTATATAATTTTTCATGAAAGTGATGAAACTATCCTAAATGAAAACATGATATTATTAGTGGATAAGTATGATTATGGGGTGACTCAGTTATAATATAATTATTAATGAAGTATAATGATATTATTTAAATTAATTTAGGTGTTGAATCAAATTATAATGGATTTTTATACCTAATAAAAATACTAGAGTGAAAACATAAATGTGTCACTTTCTTAGAGGTGGTAGTCCACACGTACATATAAGCGACACATTGTTTTTCTATAGATTGAGAGAAAGATAAAGAAGTTTTATAAATTTTCATAATTTTAATAATTTTTTAAATATAAAACTAATTTATTAGATTCCCCCTTTGAACCATTCATTTAATTCTGTTAGGAAAAAACTAATTGCATCACTTATGGATGCGTTAGTCTACACATACCACAAGCAATATTTTCATTTCTCGAATGGTTGGGAGGAACGTAGAAAGTGGTTATCCCATAAACATAATAAAATTTCAGTAAAATTTTGATACTTATGTAATTATTTTAACATTTTTTTATTATATTCTGATGAGGTAGAAGAATAAATAAAGGAATAAGAAAGAAAAATGAGTAATTGAGAATGTTACCTTACTCCATAAAAGTTATCCTTTTCAAAATTGATTATGGAATTTAGAAGTGGTATTTTGAGAATAAAAAAACAAATAATAAGTTTCTAAGAGTTTTAGCGGGATATTTTGGTATATTTTGGATGAATACATGAGGCTTTGGGTGTGGAGAGATGTGGGGTAGTGATGGCTCCATTTATAAGAGAGATGAGTCTAACTTTAGTAATAATATAAAAGGTAAAATCATTATTCAAAGCTCAAGTGGATCAATAATAAAAAATAATAGATTTTGGAAATATTTATTTTCTTAAAATACTTAACTGTAGATTTTTACACATGTTTTTAAGTCTCTAAATGTGGTATTTTTCACTTTTACCATTTTTGGTTTTTATCAGGTTCACTAATTTTTTTCCAAAGTAAATTCTGTTTAATGCCTAAAAATGGAATCCATTAAATTATTTTAAATTAAGTATTAAAAATAGGAAATTCATTCTTTATACTAAAAATTCTATGGGAGATAAAAATTAATTTAATTATTATCGTACATAACATGTAAAGCCATTTTTATTAAAATTGAAATTTTAAGCATAAAAATAATATTTAAAATGAAATTATCAATGTTTTTTATTTACATGACACTAATTAGTTTATTATTAACAGAAATATATTTATGTTACTTTAAAATAAATATGAAACCTAATATTTCATAGAAAAAACTTAATTAAAATAGAAAGACTAAAAATTGTTTTTTTATTAGAAGAAAATTATATTATTCTTTAATAATTATGCATAGGATATTTAAATTAAATTTATAAGTGAATCACTTAAATACCTGAATATATTTTTTATCATGAATTTTTTTATAATTAATTAATTTATTCATCTTTATATAGTCATAACCTCTATGGTTTTAGTAAAAAATTAATTTTTCACAATTAACCTAAAAATCAATTGTTTCATAAAAATCTAAAAAACCATCTTAGGATGATTTTTATATGTATAAATAAAGAAAAGAATTCCATAAAATTAAAATTTATAAATTTATAAATTTATTTTTTAAATGAAAATACAAAATAAAAAAAATTAACTTTTATAGAAAAATAAACTTTTAAGCTTTATATTTTTTTAATCATAATTAATATCAATTTTTAATTTGTTGAATGTTAATATATTTGTTTTAAATATTAATTATAATCATAATCATATTCTAAAGGTAAACAATTTTATTTGTTATGTAAAATACCCATCACTCAAAAATATAGTTCTTTGAAAAATATTCATTTTAGTGTTAAATTATTCTAATCACATTTGACTAATTATTTATATTGTAGAAAATAAATTTATTCGATAAAAAAATAATTATTTCAAAAAATATAAATATGTAAGTAATTTATATATATTTTTATAATAAATCATTTTATTATCATTTAATTTACTTGAGGATTTATTTTTATTTTGAATTTATTATTGATGTCTTACATCATATTTCATTATTTTAATAATGTGTTTCCTGATTTGTTTTATCTTGGTTGTGTGTTTGAAAAAAAGGTATCCAATAGATTATTTAACTAAAGGAGAAAATATATGCTAAAATATTGTGGTGTTACACAACCTATTTTTACTATTTTTTTTAGAGGGAACTAATATAACGATTAATCCTTAGATTGTTAATTATCTCCTTGCTGATTTGGAGAGGAAGGTCAAGAACACATGATTTTGATAGCCATGGCCTTCGCAAGAGAAGGATATAATATTTTATCTCTCTATAGGGGTCTGAGAACTTCTGAAACTGGTGAAACAAGATAAAGGGAGCTAATATTGACTCACTATTCTTTGATTCTTTGACAGACTAGGATACTGATAACCTCTTCTCATAGCTCCTTTATTCTGAGATTCATAAAAACTCTCATCCCATTATGATCAAGTACTACCTAGAATCCTATCGATAACCTCTTCCATCACCAACATTTCAATAAATTTTTGTAATATAAATGGTATGAAATAAAACTAGATTTCTAGATAAAATACCTCCTTGAAATTCATTTCTTTGACCCTCTAATATAGTAGTATATCTGAAGAAAAAAAAGATATTATTGAATCAGATACGGAAATAGTGTATACTGGAAATCCCATAGAATAGAGTAAGTATCTCATATCAACATTTCACCTTTATGGTAAAATAAAAACTTCTCTATTAAACTAATGACTCATCATGAGAACAAAGAAAAAAACACCACTAAAGTCCATCTCCACAAAACATAATAGTAGCCAATGGAATCCAATGATCGCTCTAAGGATAAATCAAACTGATATAAATCTACACAAACTCCAACCAATCCTTGGCATACTACTTTTAAACATATCCTTCATAAATTTATAGGCCCTGTAACAAAAACTCTCATAGAATATTCCCCCAAGAATAATTTTTTTCTATGTCAAATCTATGATTATCTATTTGTTAATCCTGTTGATCATTTTTATGTGATATTGATGAGAACATCTACCAAGATCCATAATTATAAAAAAAGAAAAAATTAGGGACTTTCTAAACCTAAAAAATATAATACTTAAGATTAATTAATAAAGTTATGTAATAATTCTCATCATCCACCCAAATTAGTCATGGTAACAATTAATCATGATGCATTACCCTTACCTAAGTATCTACCCCACAAGTTTCATCACTTTTCCAAGTACGTTTAGTAAACTGAAGGTCCTTCCATTGAATCAATGGGGTCTCTAAAATCCCATGACATAACTGGTCTCTATTACTTGTCTCATGTACTGAGTTCAATTAATATCATTTCCCTATAAAACCATAAAATCCTTACTAGTTTCTATCCCTATGATTAGTATTATATATCAACCAAAATCTTTGTAGAACTATTTCATGAACTTCCCCAACTGGTACTCCTCCTAGACTAATAGTGAATTTGGGAGTAACCCCCAATGTCTTCCTCAAATATTCCATGGGATGGTGACTATAACCTAGGTTATAGAGACACACATATGACTATAAAATCCATAATAATTATCATGAAATAATAAAATAACCACTAATATTCTCCATAATAATATATAAACTCTGTCCCAATATATAAAATTTCATACAATAAAAACCTTAAAAAGGAAAATATATTACAGAAACACTTATGGTAGTGATCAAAATCACCTGAAACTAATGAATAACCTCCATGAACTAGTAATTCCTAGATATATCACTAACTCCATCTAAAAGACATTAAAAATATGTATATATAAAAGGGTGAGTATACAAGAATACTCAGTATCACCCCCGCCAGAACGTCTCATGTAATTTTTTATGAAAAATACTAAATCCCCAGTGAATAATTAATAAAATAAAATCATCACCTAAATTAGATAAACTATATTCCCTTCCACTCAAATGATATCTCACCAAGTAACACACAGAAGTAGGTAACATTTCATTTTGAATACATATATAAATAAGGGTACCCTCTTACATTCCCACAAAACATTTCACCCTAAAATATAATGACTTATGTCAATGTTCTCATATTCCATCCATATATCAAAATGAAAATCTATTCCAACACTTCATAATTATATCATCATCAGAAGACATATTTCATATCCATTTAATCATATCACAAACACAGAGTCATCACATTACCATCATCACATCACAGGACCAAGAGTCATTACAACTTCTATAAGTATGCAGTACACCTTAATCCATTATATCTCATGAATAAATACACTTAAAATAATATTAATCCATTACAATCAAGATAATATTATATTCTCTAACCATAATACATCATAGAATATATATACATGTATGTCATAATAGTGACTCGTTATGGCCTATATGGGTACATGTCCTATAACTATAAGTCGCCATATCTTGAACATGACCACATGCCAAATATACATATATGTTGGACAGAAGGGTAGGAGAGTAGTCATCAATCAAGATCCTCAACATCATAGATATTGGAAAGAAACTTGGAACTCAAGACCAAATATGTGTGTCAATTTCACCACCCAACTGGGGTGGTAGAGCATAATAAATAATAAAACATAATTAATATAACAACAAAAAACCATTCTAAGGGAAACCATATTATGCTATACATGAACTATAGCTAGTGTCCCACATGAAAATCCAAATTTAGTCACTAAAGACTAGAAATACAACCTTTATAAGAACACAAGCATCAAGGTTCAATTCTATCACTAATCATTTATCACAATTCAATTACTAATCATTTTATAACAACATAAACTAAATTATTGTTTAATATATTAACCATTTATATCCATGTTTCCTTCATTTATCATTAAAATTCTAGATTCCATAACCAATACCATGATCTCCAAGAATCATTCCATGTTATTTATTTCATTATTTTATACCTTCCATGATTATGGACACTAAGACACAAATAAGCCTACTGTAATGAAATAAATACCCAAAATGTTATAAGAATTCAACTTCAAAAAAAACATATAGAAACTAATTATCAAATAATAATCACACAATATTTAAGGAACCCAATCTAATCCAACAGTCCAAACAACATTCCCAATGCCTTTTCACACTAT
Source organism: Viscum album (assembly GCA_963277665.1). Classification (NCBI taxonomy): domain Eukaryota; kingdom Viridiplantae; phylum Streptophyta; class Magnoliopsida; order Santalales; family Viscaceae; genus Viscum; species Viscum album. The sequence continues at coordinate 1,889,238,163 of OY728159.1, read as the reverse complement.
CAAAATCATCCCACCATCAACCACACCATGCTGCCACCGTAATAATACCAGCATAACCCAACCCTCACCATATCAACCAGTCATACTAGTTATCTATTTATAATTTTTAAATTTATCCATAATTATAAATATATTAATGGAAACAAGTCACATTACTATATATAATTAATATCAAGGTGCAATAAGTGATGATTCAACCAACACATATAAGCCTATAACAAACAATGACCAAATCAATTTAACCACTAGTTATTAATTACAATAAACATTATCATTATTTACCAACATGATATATTTTTTCAACTAAATAAAGTTATTAAAAAACTATAAAGGATATCAATAACTTCTGAAATAATATGCTCCATTAACATTAATCATGTTCGGTAGTTTAAGAAATAAAAATAGCTCAAAATATAACTCATTCATTATTATCTATCTCTTATAGTCTTTAAAATGTTGAATAGATTTAATCATGGTAAATATTCTACAAAAAAATAATCATAGCAGCAATCTATCACACTATCTATAAAATATAATGAGGTATTCATCCTGGATAAATTCAAAATTTCATGTGAATCACATTGCCCTCTCAATATCAGACAATACTTGAATTTTTTTATTATATTCATTTGGTCAATCTCAACTACATACCCATTAGAAACTTTAGGATGATAGTCCCACATTGATACATAAAATAAATGACATTTTTTTAATATCCTACCCTGTTATGAATCTTCAACATTCACTGAATGAGAATTGAAGGATGTATGAAGAACATTAACATGAACCCTCATAAAGAATCCATGGATACTGAAGACATCATATCATCATGAATTATCCATGAAACCTAGATAAAAAATCATACATATAAGAGGAAAAATTATCATAGCATGGAAAGAAGAAATAATATTTAAATAGGAATAAAAGGGAGGAAAATTAAGATAACATTGTTTGAGGAACATCGTCACACAATGAAATGGCCAAGGAATCAGTCACAATGGAATAAGATCATCCAAAATGATATTAACGTTTTAGAGTTTTTGAAATAAGATATCGGAATTATGGATAATTTTTGTGGTGCCTCTAATTTATATACAATCCTAGAAAACACAACATATATGTTTGATAACTATTTGTCACAATATGATGGGAAAAATCTAAAGATAATGTTGTGATATCACCATGTGTCTCTTACCTTTACCATTATCAACATCTATTCATTTGATAAAAACAAAGAGGTCTGTGACATGGTGAATGGTGTCATGTCACAGCTTTCATACCCTTTAAAATCATGGCATGTTGGTTTCCCTTCTTCTTTATCCCAATCAACCCAAGACAAACACCATGATATGACCTAATAACTACAACATTATTATCTCTGATATGGAACAACCATGGAACTTGACTTTTTTGTTATCATAACATGGAAGAAATACTTCATTCCATGACTAGAGAAACATAAAAGAGAAATAGATAATAGTAATGTTATGAGTCAATTTATTCTTCTTTATTATTCCATTTATTTTCTTGTAATCCCCCACTGTTTGTGCCTAATATGACCCATTTTCAGTTCATTTATATTGTTATTTTATTTCTCCTATTTTAGCTCAAACTAAAGCCTAGTATCGGATCCGTGGACTCTTTTAAGGATAAGGTATGTGGTCCCTTTAAATTAACCAAAAGTATTACTTGTTTTTCAAGTGCATCAATGTACGGTGATGTCGTATTCACAACACAATAACCTAATTTTCATTTAGTAATGCAATTGTATCTCTTCATAATTAAATTCACTATTAGAGATGACTTGTGACCAAATAGGATAGTGATTCCAAGATTAATCCCTTATGTTACTATATGACCTTGAATATGGTAAATTCAACTTTAATGGACTTTTGAAATGGTAATAGAGGTTTCAGAATCATATTGTATTGGTGAGATAGTAAATGATGTTTTAAATTGTTAATAAGGGAGGTATGTTAAATCGATTGTTTTGAAATGGAATTTTATAATCATCGATATTTGGGTGAATGGAATTCCAAATCATGATGTTATACATTAAAATGAAATTTCAAATTGTAAGTGGATGTTTTACAAAATTAAATAATATATATAATTGTCCATAAATTGGTCCATTGGTGATAGGTTTGAAAATTCAAATAATTTAATAATAAAGAGGTGATTAACAGGTAACCTAGAGTTGTTATGTGAATTGTAAGGCTTAAGGTTTCACTGTTTAAATGAAGGAAGATATAATGAAGTGAACTTGGTATAAATTGGTTAAATGTTAACAAAAGGACTTCCTAACTAGTAAATAAAATGTTTTAAATGATAATGTTGTGTTTTAAAGTAGTGATTAATTGGGAATTAATGAATGAATTGTTTGATTTAGTGTAATGGGTTCCTTTTTCTATATTTTTGATGAGTTAGGAATGAATTAGCGTAATTTCATGGATTCTATATGTACTTTATTAATTTGTAATTTCATAGGTGTGCCCTATATTCCATTATGGGACTCAAATGAATATCGGGGTGTAATGATACTCTAAGATTCTTTGAGGGGTGGAGGTATGGAATGCCTTGATAAAGTCATTAGATTTCACTTAGATTCAATACCATGAATTCCTTGAGGTGTAACACCCTTGGATTTTTGAAAATATTATTTATTTAATTCCATGAAAAAAATTCATGTATTCTTATAGGGTACCCTTATTAAATTTCATGGGATTACTTCCTAAAATTTTTCTTGATCCATTTGGGTGAAATTACTTAAGTGTATTCCATATATTCCAATGAAGTCATGATTCTAAATGTAAAGGTTGGTTCCTTGAGTTTAAACTAGTATATAGGATCAGTGGAATACCAAGGGTCACCCCCTTATATTCCTTATAAAATCTATTTAGAGGTAATACTCATTTAAGCCACATGGATTCACTCAGATGATTGTGAATATGTTTGCCTCAGTTTTATACCTTAGAACCAGGTGATCTATGGTGTATACCATGATAAGAGACTCACCAGATATGGATTAGGATGGTATAAGATAATGTTTTGAGTCACTGCAGATCCTAGGAATCGATGGTTATTTACTAATTTCAATTGACTTTGTTAACCAGTTAACTCTTAAATTGAAAAATTATTAAAATGCATAATTTCCATTCATATAACCCTACAAGCACATTATTATTGAGGGGTTATTTTAGGGACATCATTGGTGGTGGACTACTGAGTTATACTCTCATACTCCTTGGGCCTCCATGAAACTAGGGTATCCAATAAGGTATCATTATTGTATTGTATGTTTAGGTTTGTAAAATTTTTTAATGTTGTTTATTTCTTGGGGGCTAGGACAGATCATGGGAGTTGGGATTGTGTTAATACTTAAGACAATTTTGGGTGGACTATCCAGTCTTTAATATATTTTCCTTTGAGTCATTATTTATATTCTACAATTAATTTATGATTTTTCCAACCTGTACTATTCATATCTTAATTATTATTGAATGATTATTGATTATTATCAACACTTTAATAAATTATGTTTCATTTTTTATTTATTTGTATGGTTTATGTGATTGTATTTATTTCCAATGTTTCCTCACTCTAAAAATGGGTATATACTCCACGCCATACCACCACATACCTATTTTACTATCTAGCGACCTTTGGCATATGGGGAGGCACTACTCTAGTATTGTAGTAATCACTGGTCTGAGCATCGATCAGTGGTCTAGGGAGGTGGGGTATTAAAAAATGGTGTCAGTTATATTTTTCTTTTTTATTACTATTTTGGGATTGTTTACATGAGAATAAGAGTGTACTAGGACATGGTATGAAGCTTGTTCCTAGTAATGGACATCCCACATAACAATAAAGTCTATGTTTCTATGGATGGGATTATCATTCATTTTGTTCATTTTTATAGTTGATCTAATTTCACCTCAAGTGATCCACTTGGTTCTAAGGTTAATGATTTGTGGTATTTTATATCTTAACCTAATATTTCAAGTGAGGGTGTGTTCATTAATCATATCATGCACATAGGATTCACCTTTCATTTTCATGGTTTAATATGAGTGATTATTTTTTTTAACTTTGATTGGTAATTGTGTCAATAACTTTAAGTTTTTGTATTCATTAATATCGTGTTTACATATATGTGTATGGTGTAATTTTTCAAAGTCAATTCTAAAAATGATAAGGGTATTATTTTGGAATATTTTTTCTTTATTTATATGAATAAATAGCTAATTAAAATCTGAATTGAAACTTAATTAGTTTTTCCCCTGTAACTTTTAATTGACATATAATTTGTTAAATCCTCGGTAATGAAATTTTTTGGTTAAAGTGAATCGATAAAAGTGCACTATGTGATTAATTATCTTGTTTATTATAAGGTTACAACTAATTAAAATTTCAATTAATACTTAAGTGGTGTTTTATAGTATAAATTGTAATTGAAATATTATTTAACTGAACGTTAGTGGTGAAAATTTTGAGATAATGTAATAATTTACCTTGATTTCTATGTGGAGTTTGTTGAATAAAATTCCAAGTAAAACTTATAAATATTTTCCTTTTATAACCTATTATTTATCTTTCATTTATATAAGAACTGTTTTGGTAAATTATTATTAATGAAAAATGGAAGAGTAAAATTGTAAACCCTATATGTATGTATGATGTGGAACCAGTGGGTGTTTGGTGTTTGACCTTGTTAGGGAAGGTTGGGGATGTGAGAGAGACTAATTTTTGTGATACCCCTTTTGACCTTAAAACCAATGATATGACGGTCTTGTTGATAATCTTCTAGTTTGTTCCTTACCAAATATTTTGTAAGTTATTGTAAACTTGAACCTATATGCGAGACCCTCTAGTGAGTTTTTGGTATGTTGGGGGTCATATGACCTTGAGTTAGGGGGTTAGTGTCATCCTAGGAGTTGTGACCTATGTCAAACTTGGATTGATTTTTGGGATAAGTGGGAGAGTTTAGAGACCTTCATAGATTTGACTACATACTTGGGATTATTATCTTGGTGACCTTCAAGGGTGACTTGTGAGAGGGTTCGTCTGAGTTTGTGCTTTCCTCTAGGTATGCGGTGTAGATGTTTTAGCTTATGATGTTAGTACATGAAGCATGTTACCTAGTATGTGTATTTTTAATGAGAGATTCCTTTTGTATATTGTTATAAGTACTTGTTTTCTAGTGCTTTTGTTTTTTAGGATACTTTTAGGAGTAGTAGGATCATTTAGAGTATTGAACCTAGTATTTTCCCTAGTGTGGGTTTTGGAGGTTTTATTAATGATAATTGTGGGTGGTAAACCTATAACCATCAGGGTATAACTAATAGATCTATTAGAAACCAAGCATGATAAATTCTTGGGGATGCACGGTTTTAGGCATATGGGATGAATTTAGAATGATAGTATCAGTTGGGTATCTTAATGGTTATAAGATAGGCCAAGAGAAGGGTGCATTATAATGGAATACTATTAGAGAAGTTTGGCTTAAGGCATGTGGAAATTATCGGTACTCGTGAAATGAAAGAAACCATGAGAGTTTATGAATTAGTATCACATATAGTTTTAGTTTGAAGGACCGGTTATTTTCATGGACCTCTCAACTCATCATTCACTTTTAATAGCATAGTGAGAGAGTAAATGAACCCTAGTTGAATGTTAGAATAGTTCTTTGTTTCGAGTTTTCTTGTTAATGGTCTTGGATTAGTTGGATGCTTTGGTTCTAAAAAGTTCTATGGGTGATTTTAATATAGTGGGACTATCATGTGGGAGAGGCACGGCTAGTGGCTTTGATGTGTTAATTGTATTTTAGAGGAAATTTGATTTCTTGTGATTGAGGTGGTTCTTCATGATTAGGTTTCATAGGAGCATGAAACGATTGACAGTTTTTTGAATCATGGAGGCACATAAATTTTGTGTATGATTTGTGCCATGTGTCTTGTTGTTTGATTGGTATGAGATCATACACACTTGATGTTTAAATAAGTAAGTATTTGTGTGTGGGATGAGGAATAATGTGAGTGTGATGAGAGGATTGTAGGAATGGTTACCCAAGTATCTCGAATGATGATAATTATATTATAGAAGGGGAACAATAACATGGAAGGTTTGTGTGCGATGACACATCTAATCTGGGTTGAATCTTGATGAGGGTGATTGATGTTAAAGTGACCAGTGCCAAATAATAGATCAGGAGGAGTTACACACATGTGGTTATGATGATACCCATATTTTTCTTCACTATAGGACTAGTAAAGGATGAGTTATCATGTTTGGAATACACCATCAATCGTTTAATCACATGTCTCTTGTTTTCGTCAGGTTTTTTTAGCGAACCTGGGTTACATTCCCATAAACGGGGAATGAGTAATGAATTTACTTTAATAATGATGCTTAAAAATGATTGGTCTATCCTCTTCTATCCATAATTTTTTAATGATGGATAGAGCATGGGATTTTGAGATTGCAAAATGGGTTAATGATATGATATCATGGAATCTTCAATAGTGGGGTTCCAGATGTTGGTTGATGTTACCCCCAGGTGAGGGCGGTCTTGGATGCATGAGATTGATCGATGGTAAACCCTTAAGGATTTTTTATTAGGTGGGTATGTGAGGTCAAATTCAATAGGTTATGAATTTTATACCTAGTATAGACTTGGAAATTCTATCATTTGGGGTATGGGTGTTGGCCATGGGCCTAGGATGAATTGAGATGGTCCGAATGTGATCGGGTTGTTGGTGTGTTGATTCTTATTGTATAGAATAGTTTTGGATATGGGAAGTTGATGTTTTAACCATATTATATCACTATAATTAGAGTAAAAAAATTTTGTGGGCATGTTTCTATGCACATAAGATACCCTCAGGGTTTATGACATCATGATATGGTGGGTTAATAGCGCATTTGTGGCTAAAGTTGAGTGTTTTGGAAAATTTGGTTGGAGGAGGTTTGATTTGTGTTCTTTTGAGTTATGGTGTGTTTTGGGTAAGAAACAGCAATGGTTACATCATATGGGGTATGATGGATAAGTTTTATAGGTTGTTCTAGGTGTTTTGGGGGGAAATATCGACTTGTTGGATTGATGCTTGGATAATGGAGGTATGATTGGTTGTTTTAAAAATTGAGAATAATTAGGGATACAAGCATTGGACCAATGTTATCATGGATGTTGGGAATTATGGATTAGGAACCACAATTTGTGGAGTCATTTGAACATTAATATCGGTTTCTAAATGTAAATTCCAATATTATAGCGTGGAATTCCATAAAATTGGCATCTTTTTACTAAGTCCTATAATGGGGAGTACCATAGGTCGGGAGTGATAATGGATGAAGACATCTTAGGTGTCTTAATGTAGATGTGTGTGAGTGAGGTTCATCATGTTATTTTTGTAAATTATTCCATGTAGTGGATTATGTTTTTTTGATTTAATCACTTCAAAGTCCTGGTGTGTTGTAGAATCACATTGAGAGTTTGAGGATAGAACATGGTTTTTTAGCAGGTTTTGGTGACCAATGTAAGTTAGAATATAAAATTTGATGAACACTGGGATTTATTAGGTATGATAAGTTTTATGGTGAGGAGTATTTAATATTCTTTTTACATAAATACGTTTTAATTTAAAAGAGAAGTTTGAATTTTCAAACTAGTGATTGGGTCATTTTAAGAACCAATGTTTGAAAGATAATTCTGAAGGTTTTTTACCCTCATAATGGTATTTTTTACAAGATTATTCAGGGTAGGATAGTGGTTAGAAGTAGTGGGAGGAATTATTGGAAGATCCATGGAAATATTATGTTGTCTTTCTACTACTGGCTAGTCGGTATTAAGCCACCGACTAGTCATTGGTAAGGTAAGTAGCCTAGATTTCTTCTTAGGCTCACCTTTGGAAGATATAAGATCGCTAGTGGCCTCCTAGGGAGATTTTAAATGGGGGTCATTTTGGTGATTTCATCAGGGTCACCCCACTTATACCTCACTTGAGATTCCACCCCCCCCAATTTCTAGTGGTAGTGCCTTAAGGGAGTATTCCTTACCTTTAACCACTATGGTGAATCTCCATCACCTTGTGAGTGATTTCACTTCTATCTATGTATTTGGAAAGCTAAATATAAGTTTATTAGTCTACCTTCTCCTATTTATCATTTCTTTCACTATCTAGTAAGCCCTCAATATTTTTATCTAATACACACTATTCTTAGGGCCTTTTTTCTTCTTCTTTGATTTCTCCCGTTTTAGCTCAAACCAAAGGCTAGTATCAAGTAGGTTGACTCGAATTAGGATAAGGTATATTTTCTCTTTTAATTAACCCATAGTCTAGCTTTTTTTTGTAGTTCATTTTGTGGTCATTCCAACCTCACCTCACATTGACCTTATTAAAATTTAGTAATTCCATTGTGTCTTTTCTTGGTTAAATGTACTATTTAAAATTCCATGTGACTTCATAATATCGTGATTAAAGTTGCAAGCCCTTATTTCAGTCAATGAAATTGAATATGGTACATTCAAATTTAATATAATTTTAAAATAGTAATAGAATTTTGTGAATCTTATTGGATTGATGTGATAGTAAATGATGTTTTAAATGGTTAAGAAGGTTGTTATGTTAAATTGATTATTATAAAATGGAAGTTTACCATCATTGATATTCAGGTGAATGGAATTCCAAAACATGATGTAGTACCTTAAAATTAAATTTGTAATTATAAGTGGATGTTGGACTAACATAAATAATCTATAGAATGGTCCATGAATGAGGCCATAGGTGAAATGTTTAAAAATAATAATTCTTAAATAGTAAAGAGGTGACTACTTGGTAACCTAGAGATACTATGTGACATCAAAAAGCATGTGGTAGACCATTTTACATAAATGAATAGATAAAAAAGGGAAATAGATATATAGTAATTGAAATGTTTTAAATGAGAATGTTGTGTTTTAACGTCGTGATTACTTGGGAAGTAATGAATGAATTGTTTGATTAAGTGGAATTAGTTCCTTTTCAAATGATTTTGGGTGTGTTAGGAATTCCTTCGATGAATTTCATTGATTATTTATGAATTTGACTATTTTATAATTTCGAAAGTGAGCCCTAGATCACATTATGGGACTTAGATGAATGTTAGGGTGTGATGGAACCCATATATTCCTTAAGGGTAGATGTTATATAATTCCTTGATCATTCCATTATATTACACTTATATTCTCAACCATAAATAAATTTGAGTAGCTCCACCTTAGATTCATGTAATGTCATATTTATAAAATTCAATACATTTATTTATTGAATTCTTATAGGGAACCCTTGTTGAATGTCGTGGTATGAACTCCCCATATTTATATTGATCTATTTGGGTGGAATTCCTTGGGTACAAGTTGTGGACTCCAATAAAACCATGATTCTAAATGTCAAGGTTTGTTCCTTGAGTTAAAAGTGGTAAATTGGATCGGTGGAATGCCAAGGGTCACCCCTTGGATTCCATATGGGATTTATTGTGAATAATTTTTGGGTTGAGACACGTGGATTATTTTGAATGACTATGATTATGATTAACTCAGTTTAATTCCTTAGAACCATTTAGGATACGATATAGACCATGATTAGAGACACATCAGTGATGGTCAAGGTAGGTATAGATCAATGTCATGTGTCACCACAGAGCCTAGGAATCAGTGGTTATTTATTGATTTCTATTTAATTTTTTAGTTTGTTAACTATAAAATTGATAAATTGGTAAGCTAAATAGAGTTCATGTGTAGCACTCTTAATGCATATTATTATTGACTAGTTATTTTATGGATGGAATTAGTTGTGGCATACTGAGTTGTACTCGTACCCTTCTTAGGCCGCCATGTTACATGGGTATCCAAGAAGCTATCATTATTTTATTTATCATTTGGGTTTGGGTAAAAACTTAATTTTGTTAATTTAATGGTGGATATGATAGAGCATGAGAGTTAGGACTGGATTATGAATCAAGCATATTATGGATGTTTTGTCCAGTATTTTATATTTTGGTATTTGAGGAATTTCTTATTATCTCTCGTTAATGTATGTTTTTTCAAACATGTATTATTTATAGTTCATTTATTATAGCATAATTTCTGATTATTTTCAGTATATTCTTATATGACATTTCACTATTTATCTATCTGTATATTTTATATGATTGTCTTTATTTCCATTATTTCATTACTCTGACATGTGGGTATAGTCTCCCCATTATACCTCCATAGACCCATCATACTAGTTGTTAGCCTCTAGAATATAGGGAGGTATACCTGAGGTATAGTATGGCCCATCAGTCTTGGCACTGATCAGTGGTATGGGGTGGTGGGACACAACACATGCCAATCCCATCTCGCAAATAGGTTATATTTACCTTAGAATTTGATCATCTTCATACCAATTAGATCTAATTTTAAGGGGTGTATATATTGTCTGTTTAATTTTAGAAAATGAAAAATTACCCAAAATCTTTTAGTGTCAAAAAAATAAAGCGGAAAGAAACAATCTAGGTTCCTAGCTTATCCCATTCCCAACTTTGGAGGGAAACTTTATTCTATATCCTCATGAAACTTATGCACTATACTTTCCTTAGAATCATGCTGCGATGTATACCTACATCACACTATCCAAAAGTGAAAGGATCCATGAGTGGTTACCACCATTTATTTTGGTTCCTAGATCTTGTTGCCTATTAAGGACCCCTAGATCCTCAATTTATACACCAATTGTAATAATGTGTATACTAATAATGAAGGACAATCCCCTAAAATACCTGAGAGTAATAAATCTTTACCCAACTCTACCATTCTCTAATTTAGGTGAGTTTTAACTACAGAATAAGAAGAAAAATGAGAAAGGGAAGTTTATTTACATCATTTAAGGGACAAGAACATTCATATACAAATTAACCCATGTTATCACCAAGGTTAGGGTGAAAGAAAATCCTCAAGGACCTAGATGATGAGGGTACACTATCCAAGTATCTTTTCTACCCCAAATTGTACCACACCTAGGCCCCCCAAATGGGTTATTCTTGGATCTCCCCATGCGTGGTTCCACCCAAATCACGTAATCAAGAACAATATCAACCTAGTTCACCTAATTGTCCTTCATAATTACCCAAGTCCCCTACATAGGAACCATATTTACCTTAGTCCCATAATTGGGTGGAATATTATCACAGGTCTTACAACTAAGCACCATATTCACTAAGGTCTCTATATTAGGAACCCCTTTTTCCAATGCATTAAATCTAAGTTCCAACTTATATATGACACCTATATGGGTGCCTTTTTTCCCAAGCCACATACCTAGATTCCCATTCACTCAATACTCCCCCATAACCTCCTAAGATACATGATTGGGTTATACACTCTAGAGTTCTCCCATTTAATAATGTATACATCAATAATGGGTGTTGGGTATCTAATGAGAGAACCACCTTTGGTTTTCTATATATATATAATAAGACCCTAAAGATGTTAAAAATCATGTATTCACTTGATGACCAGGGTACTTATTGTTATGTGATTGATGAAACCTCTCTGGAATCATGATTTTCATCTTAACTGATCTAGATTTGTTTCTATGGATTTTAAGCATTATGTTTGAATTTAAGAATTATGTCAACTTATTTTCATATAATAAATGATTTAGAGATATAACATGGGTATTTAATATTTTTTTAAGTCCGAATTATTCCTCGCCAAGTAATATTAATCATGCACAAATAATTATATTCCCATATAGCTATCAATAAATGATAGGTAGGAATGCATACATGGGCCTCCTACTAGGTGTAAGCCCTAACCAGGTCCCTATAAATTATCTTATCTCTACAACCCATTAATGATTATTATATATCATTTCACAATTAATAAGGTGTAATACCCATCCATACCATCTCTTGTTTAGTTACTAACTGATTGGATGAACCAAAAGGGGTTTTTCATGCATAAGTCCTATTAGAACCATTTCTAGGTATCCTTCACCTATTATTCAAAACTGAATGATTTTAAATTTCATAGCATATATTCCATTCCAAGTGATGTTACACTTCTTAGAATATATCCTAGTTTTATGAACATAAAATACTAGTCACCATGATCCTTGATTCATGACCTTAAAAATCACATCCTTTTTTGAATGGATGATATTAAAGGCCTATCATTGGTCCTGAATGTATAACCTTAAAATGACACTTCATTTGGTTCTGGATAGATGACCTTAAAGGGTAATTCACTTGGTCAAAACATAATGACCATAAAATGCACCACTATGGTTTTTTACACTCGATCATAAAAGATATTATGTGTCCTATTAAATGTAATGAAACTATATTGGTTTTATTTAAATTCATAGGTATGTATAAGAATGACCTATCTGTGGCCTAATCCTTAATCTAAATCACCTTTCGGCTCCCTATATAGATATAAATTAGAGTGAACCTAGTTGTGTAGCTTTAAAATGTAGTGTAAACAACTAGTAAAGAAATTTGTAGAATCTCTTGTGTATATAGATATTCACATCAATTTATAGTAAAAATTGATCTGCCTCCAAACCAAGTTAACTATTATTGTTACATGTAAGTATTTCATGAATATTTCTTAAAACTATAATAGAGACCTAGACTAGTAAATAAGATATCTTAAAGGATAATATGAGCTCTGATCCTTTTAAATAATGATCAATTAAAAGTATCTCCAATATGTCCTAGTGACCTCTACCTTTGAAAAGTAGTCCCTCATCCAACAAAAAACATCTTGGGTGTGAGTTCATGGTAAAATAGTATGATACTTCAAGGAAAGAGTCATTTCAAATGTGTGATACTATTATGTTAACCATAAATGATTTATCTTCTTATAGAATGGTGTATGGTTAGAGAATAAATGGAAAACTATCATGTCAAATATGTGGACCAAATACATAATAAATAATAATGAAACATTTATACACTTTTCGTTTTTTATACATAATAATTTCTTATTTATGAGACATTTATACAAAAATGATTGATGTCATTTTGATAATTCTATTGAAAAGGAGAAACTTCTTTTCCATATGTCAAGAATAGAATTATTACAAGATATTGAGATAATCTATATATATTTTTTATAATTGGTTATTCTCATTTTATAAAGAGAAAAAGTGGCATAAAGATTCCTGATTTAATTAGAGGGAAAATGGGATTTTTTAATTTACCTTACTTATCATTGAATCTATTATGATACTATTTTGACGTTATGAATATTGAAAAAAAAATTGAATTGTTACTGATAGTAATTCTAAAAATTAAGAGAAAATATATTATGTGTTTAGATAATGTAGAGACTTATAATAATAGGGTATAAATAAATAACTTCGTCCCAAGATAATCAGTATAAATAACCATTTAGTTACTCATGTTTTTTATGTGATAAGAACTACAATGAGAACACTGTTTTTTATGTGTTAGAGAGTCTTGAGGTTCTAAATGGTTATTTAGGCAATTATTTATAAATTAAAGAATTTATTATTGTTTTCTACATTCATATTCATGTTTTATCTTACTATACCCCTCCATAAAAATTTTCTTCCGGGTGGTATTTTTTATTATCATATGATGTATCCCAGTGAAAGAATGATCTATAACATGAATCTTTGTATAAGAAATAAGAACTATTCTGATGGATCCATTTTCAAAGGATATTTGGATATGTGGGCATGGATTTCTATTCTATGAATTTTGATAATGTCAATATGAATTATATTCGACCAATGAGAAATAAATAAGTGAAATATGATCTAATTGAGACAACATTTCCATCACTTCCATGACCAAGGAGAGATATAGGTTCGTGTACATTGAACAATTTGATCCTTCAGGTGAGGGTTGTAACATCCCAAGTAAGTAATGAATAATAGATATTTTTATCTATGTCTATTAATGAATTAGATAGTGTTTTAGAGGCTTAAAATGAAAAGAAATCTAATCCTAAGCATGGAATACACTAATATTTTTAAAAGATTGTTTTACTGCCTTTTGATGGAAAACCATTTTTAAATATATCTTTTGACAGTCTTATAAGCTATTTTTGTCAAAATAAACTTATTATTTATTATTGGGACATCAAAATTTACTTTGTGTGAATTTTTGGTATTTTTCCGATAAAGTTCATTTTTTAATGAATAGTGAAAAATGTTGTATTTTAATTAAAAACCTCTTTTTAATCTAATTTATTTATTTGATAAGATTGTCTTTTGAATTGGTTTTGAAGTGAAATTATAATATATTTTTACCATTTAATCCAATTGTGGTCATTGGAATCAATTTCACTTTGAAATTGGACTTAAACTAGTGTCAATCTTTTAATACTTATTGTTTCATAAAAACACGCTATTTGTCATGACAGCGGAATTAATTATTAAATTAATTAATGAAACTTACATGTTTTGAATTTTGTAAAATAGAAATCATTTTTTAATTCAGAATATCAAATATAGCTTAGGGTGAATTTTTGGTAATTTTCTAAAAAACTTCAATTTTTGATGAATAGTGAAACCACTAAGTGGTAGTTAAAGAGACTGATTTTTCATTTAAATGAAACTTTTCCACTTCTGTGATTTGATTTTCAAAAATCCGACATACATGGTTGCCATTAAGAAGTAAAATGTTGTTCAATGAGATTAAAATATTTATTTTGGTGAATAGTAACTTATTAAGTTTTTAATCGCGATTAGAGGTAATTAGTGTAGTTTAATGTAAGAATAATGTTTTAATAAAATGAAATGACCTAGAAACATGTCCTACCCTTATTGGATGTGTCATGGCCGACCAAGAAAAGCCATGGGTCAACTTGGGGGCCCCATGGATCCACTTTGGTTGGGAAATGACATAAATAACTTTTTATTTAATGTTAAAGTAAAAATGACACAAACATGAGATGTTTTACTAAAACACTTTTTACATGGGGTTATACATGTCAGATTTTTGATTATAAATAGTCATTGGAAATATAAATATATTTCCTACATCATAGTATTTGTTTTATAATTTTTAGACATTAAATAAATTAAATTATATATGACATCATGATGATGCAGCGATGACCTCATTATTTAACGATTTGAATAAAATGGAAAGATAATGTAATATATAAGACCTACACATGTCCAAAACCTGTTAGATGAGTGTACTTAGAACCCTTATCACCTTATCCTAGAATTACATCAATGTGTGACCTATTAAATTCGAATACCATTTTAAAATAAAGTGACTTTTCTTTACTTTCCAAGAGTGCCCATCCTCTCCTCTTATAAAAGGCCCCCACCTCTACCTCCTTACCCACACATCCAAAGACTTTGGCTCTGCCAACCCCTGCCCATTGTGGCTCTCCACATACCTCTCTTACTCCTTAAAGCCTCACTTTGGGCAGAAGTCTTCCCAAGGAAGCCTTTGAGCTCAAATCAAAGAGAGTTATCTGATTTTAAGGTAATGTCTTCTTTTGAGTCCTTTTGTTTTATTTTACTTCTCCAACCCCCTAAACTCTTTTTATTATTTTCTTTTGTAACAGCTCCAGTATCCTCAATATACTAGGATGTTGTTATAATAAGGATTTGAGATACACTTACACACACCTACATCTAATGGTTAAAGAATATACTGTTTCCGTGGATGGTGAATTTATGTCTCCCGAAACGATGATTGTTCAACATTCTTTTAACACCTTCAAAGGTGGCCATTAAGATGTCACTATATTTATACATGATATATAATATGTTTATGATTTCATTAAGATTCTGTATTTTTCATTTTGGGTATATCTTTATGGTTTCTATTGTGGGTAAATGCGATATCTTCATTTAAGGAAGTGCGGACTACTGCCTCCTCAAAGTGAGTTGATTCGTTAAATACCATATGTGGGATGTATAAAGGATGGAACTATGATATTATATATGATATTCTACTGGAAGTATAATATACCTTTATATCATTATGATTCCATTCTATAAAATATGAAATAGAAATGAAAGTAGCGTTCATGCGTACATACGGCTTACTGTCTCCATGAACGGTGCATTTCATTTCTTACCTATAAATGATTATGTAATATTATAAATGCATGAATATACTGGATATATATTACATATATGATATCTACATCATGAATACCATTCTGGATATAATGGATACATGAACAACTTGTAATTATAAAGGGTTTATTTTCTACTCAAGTACCAATGATCGTCAAAATGACCGTTATTAACTTAAATAATTACATAGTGTTCATGACATGGTAATAAGTGATATAAAAGGAATAATAAACTTGAAAAAGGTTCTTAAGCCAGTAGAAATTAACTCAAGTTTATTATTCAGGACATTAAAGAACGATCGAGTCAAGTCGGACCTGAGGTATGGGACTTCGTCTCAATCTCCTTTCATTGAGGCATATTTTGAATTATACACAACCTTCTTTTATACGGTGTATAAATCCCTTTGACTTTTATGTTTATCCAAAAGGAATATTTTTTATACGAAGCTTTTTACTAAACAACAAAATGGAATGTTTTTATCGTACGTATGCGGTGACAACGACTTCTCTGCCGCCGTGACTGTTATTTGAGTTTCGGCTTCCTCTACAAGCCATACCTTATTTTTAAAAGAAAAATAAATACCATGTTTTAATTTTCTTTTATTTTGGTATTGAAAATGGTTTTCATAATTTTTTTATATCAATGTGTTGCATTGATATCCTGTGATTGAAGGGTGGAAATGTTATGTTTCCTTTATGCATGTTTTATGTGATACGATTATGTTGAGGTTCTTGGGAATTATTATGAAGACGGGTGGTTCCATGATAAACTAAGGGTGGGTGATCCCGATATAGCTCTCCAATGCATTGGGTAACATGAATGAGTGAAACGTTATGGTTTCTCCGAAAAAATTTGGGGAATATACTGTGATGCGTATTCCAAACGTAACCAAGAGGGTTACTCCCTACGTAAGAATGTTATGAATGCCTCAAGTTACCTTTATGTCTTATGATTTCTATGATTTATTCATGATTTGATGAGGTATGTTAAAGTGCTTATGTTTTATGGGTAAAGTATGATTTCATTCTTATGTATATATGTACCCATGTTTTCTTTTCCATATTTTTATATCCCTTACTGAGCTTTTTATGCTCATCCCAAGTTTTTTTGAAATGTTTTTCACAGGTCAAGGGAAAGGTACATGATTTGATGATAGTGTCAAGAAAGAATCCATGTTTTATTTTAAATATGTTTCCATTGATGGGAAAAAAGAATACTATCTTTATGTAACCACATTGTTTATATGTGGAATGTAATGCAAGTTTTATGATCTAATTCTCTAAAACTCTAAACCCGAAAAGATCCTCAATGTGTAATCTTGTAATAACTCAAGATTAAGTAAGGTTTAAGGTTGGGGCCTTATAAGGGGCTTGACACATTGTATTGCTTTTTTAGTTATGATTTCATGTATGAATATATCAAGTAAGTAAGATCAATTATGTGATTCCTTATATTAATTTTTTATTAGATTTAAATTTTCTATTTATTATTCCTAAATTTTATTTACAGCATAAGAAAATTATAAATATAATGCATTGTTATTTACCTCATATATGGGGAGATAATTTTCATATATATAAGTATCTTTCACGGTTCAAACCTCACATAAGTCCATAAATTTGTTGATTTTTTATATTATTCTTACATTTAATAATATTAAAAAACCTTTTGTATATGGAAGGTTGAGATTTTAACTTATAGTGTGATGTCTATTATGACTATAGAAATTTCATTTGGTCTAAAATAGTGGTACATGAGTTTAAATCAATTATGGTCAATAGATACAAGTTCATTATTAATAATAAATCAATAAAAATGATGTCTCAAATTTATGGTGTCATGTTGAGCATTGAAAAAAAATTATGCTATAGAAAGTGACAAACAATCATGTTAAATAGATGTATCGTATTGTGAAGTAATGGAAAAAATAATTATATTTTATTCTTACTCTCAATATAAATTTATTACATTAAAGTGTAAGTTGTTTGATACATTGGCTAAAAAATTAGTTCATGTTGATAAATATGGATTTAAAGTAGTGTACATGGATCATTTTCATCAAATAGATGAACCATACATATTATAATATCTTGGTTGAAAAATGTTGTATGTAAAATATCCATTAAATCCTCACTTTGGTGTTGTTGTTAAAGAAATACCTCACCATATTTTCAATGATATTACTAATGGTATTTCCCTATATAATGTTATTGTATGTGATTATCTCGGTATTCGATATGATGATCAATTTTTTTTATTATGATGGAAGATTGTGAACCTAATATATTGATGGAAAATTAAAATCAATGTTGGTAATGTCACTTTACTTTCATAATTTATTTCAAATTAATTTACTATATACTAACTTATATACATGCTAATACATTTTTAATTTTATTTAAAATTATGAAGAAAATATAAGGTAGATGATTACTAATAATGATACACATATTTGAGATATTATATTGGCATTGGTGATTATCCATGTGAGTATTATTTTTTCGTTAATTATAACATTTCTCTTCATATATTTACTCATATATCCTGATTTATATTTTTTTAGGATGCAGTGACACAAATTACTCCTTCCAACCTTACACATTCTATTAGTTTATCAAGTGTTTCTACTATATATCACCCCATGAATAGTTCATATTGATTGGACATGTCAGTTTCATGTCCTCTATTTTCTAGGACATTTTATATCAACAATCCCTTACTATCCCTTGTATCTATATCCATGATTCCCACCTCATCAAAATCACTCCCATATAAAACTGAGTGATTGGGTCTTACTACTTCTACCCCTCCTCTCATGCTTCCTACTCCCATTCATAATAACGACACTACATCTAAACCTAACATTGTGGCCAAAAAGGATATTGATCTTTATACAAATATAGATACAAATCACCTTCATGAATTTGGTAAATTATTATTTCATTCAGTAATATCATTAATTTGTATTATTTTATTATTTTATTACTAAATTATTATTATTTAAAGGTTGTTCTGGTTTTTCTTCTTGTAGAGACCCATGTTTTTACAAAGGCAATACTTAACTCATTTTCATGTTTCAAAATCTTAAATCCCTAAGAGGATATAAAGGTAATTTTATTATAGTAAATGCTCTTGGGAAAAATTGAGTATTGTCTTAATCTCATTACATAGTGTTTACTCTTAGATATATTTTGGTGAATTGAAGGTGGTTGAATTTTAACAGATATTTCATATTAATTAATTAATTAATTAATTAACCTATATGAATAAACACTAATATCTTATTAATGGATTCTTGGATGAATATTCTGACACTGCATGTGTGTTCAAAATGAGGGGTTTTCCAATGAGTATTATAGTTTATATGTTTAAGGTATAGGCCTTAGGCCATGATTTTTTGGGTCTTAAATTGATATACTAGTTGATGCAGTGACTCAAAAAATTTAATGTCCCTGAACTGGTCCTCCCAAAAATGACAGATATGGTTGTCTATATGGCCTCTGGTACACCTCCCTGTATGCTATAAGTTTATGAATAGTATAAAGGGTGTAAGGATTATAGTGGGGGGACTATAACCTTTGGTAAAAAGTTATAATGACAATAGAAATAAATATAAGAGTCACATAAATAACATAAAGAATATCAATAAGTAATAATCAACCTAGTATGAGAAGGTAAAAACTGAAAAAATAATAAATAATAATAGAATATTATAATAATAAGTTTAATGAAACTAAATGGAAGGAAGAAATCCACACATATAAAATACTAAGAAGACTCAAATAAAGACTCTAAAGAGACAGGTCTTGAACCCCATGTCGGTCCCGTATCCATGATCTGACCCATCCAGAACACCATAAATCAATAATAGGGTCCCTTTGTCGTATATAAAACTACATCCATGATATCTCTCTAGGTACCAAATGGAATCCCATCTAGGGTGTGAGTAAAAAATAATAGTTTAACACTACTGTGTCTAAAAAATATAGTTTGTGAAATTTAGTTCATGAGATATAGAGATAAAAATAGTATTAATTTAATAAATTAATACTATACATAAAGTAAACTCACAGATCCTCCATGATCAGAGTTGACACCTAGGGTCATCCAAACCTTCTTTAGTTCCCTTATAGGAATCTTTATTTAAGGTTGGATCCTCTTATATCAGGATGGATCACTCAAGTTAGTGGTATATCCTCCTACCAATGATAAATCACTCATAAAATATTATGAAAAAATAACCTTTTCCCTCAAGCTAACCAGAATTTATCCCTCATAAATTACCATGATTGTGTATATATCCCTCGGGTATCCAATATAATCATACACTCTACCAGTGATCATAAAGTAGTTGTGTGAATATCCCTCAGGTGGTATGAAATCAATCACTAAGACCACATGTTTCATCATAATTAAAGAGTCATATCTAGAAGACAAAACATTCCAAAAATCATATAACCCTCACGAATCAATCAAATTGATTTCACATAAGCTCAAAATATAAGAAAGCAATTCACAAGAAAAAAATGATACAAACTATATCATCAAATGGAACAATGATCAATTCATCAAATTATCATTTGACTTACTAGATATATTTCATAAATCAATGTTTCCAATTATCCTCATAAATATATCAAACCTATCTCATTTATAATTTTAAACCTATTGTCATTAACATATCAGTTATCCAAATTTAGCTGATGTGATTCTACCTTAAGTAGCCACGCAAACTGTATGTTTTTCCAATTAATAAGATTAAGAAAAAAAATTAGTCAATTATTCTAATATATATTTTATATTTAATGTCAAAATGAACAATTCTCAACAAATTCCAATGATTATTAACTTATCAGGTGGTATTAGGTATCATCCACCACACCTAAAATCATGAGACACCTTTATATGTCATAGAAATCATTTTAAAAATCATTTAAAAGGCTAATGGGATAACCGTAGAACCAAAAAAATTTAAATAAAGCTCGATACCTTGCTTAATTCAAACTATTCATTTTAAAAGTTCAAGAGAAAGTCTAACAACCAAGTGTGATTCCATTTTTCATGGACCATGAACAATTTTATATATATATATATATAGAATATGAATTCCATATAAAAATTGAACACAAATTTTAATAACAATCAATAAATCATGGAATTCATGTAAAGTATTAGGCATAGGGGACCCACCTCAAACATGACGTCCTTTGATGACGACCACCTGAACCGACCCTTCACACTTACATGAAAATGAATTTATGAACATATATATATATATATATATATAAATACCCCTAGTTGAATTGATCATATTCCCTGTGCCATGAGGGAATATGTTTAAAGATGGAAAATATATATATATACCTTACCGAAGAATGTATATATAGGCGTTCTCCATGCCTACATCCCAAAACTATTGCAGTGAATTCCAACGCACTAGATAAAATTTTACCAACAACTCAAAACACTGTAAAAAATACCCACAAACCTAAAATAAATTACCAACAACTCAAATATCAAAAACACCCTAATTTAGAATAGAGAAAAAACAAAGAAACCAAATAATCCTTACTTAAAACACATGGAAAACCCGCCTCCCTTGGCTGAGGTGTCTAGAATAGGCCTCGACAGAAACCAATGGACCCTAATCATAAATATTCAATAAATAAAACCAAAAAAAATAAATTTAGGGTTTGGCCAAGGTGTGCACACCACCTAGAAAGGAATAAAACCAAAAAATCAGATGATAAAATTAGTGAGTAGAATTTGAAAACCCTACCTAACGGGATCACACAATGAATCGTCTCAAGATCGAGCATCGGAAGAAGCAGGGGAAGTGGTGGTGGCACATTATGGGGGGTCTCTATCCAAGGTGGGTTACGCATGAGCAAGGAGGATAGATGAGGCCACACAAGGGAGTGGGAGCCACCTCCAGAGGAGGTGGGTGTGGCCGCCGGAGAAGGAGGGTGCACCGAAGGAGAGGAAGGCCAGCAGGGGAGGTGTTGGAGGAGGGTGGCACATGCAGGGAGGAGAGGGTGGGGGTGTGCAGTGATGGAGAGGGGAAAGAACCCAAAAAGAGTTAAGTAAAACCCTAAAATAATAATAATAACTTAATAATAATAATAATAACAATAATAATAATATAATATTATTATTATTCATAATAATAATATAAATAATATTTTTATTAAAAAATATTTTTATTTTATTTTATCTTATTTATATTATTTGTTTTCAATTATTTTTAATATTTCTTTATTTTTTTTCAACACAGGGCATGTCGTACGGTTTGGCCACACGGTCTACCAGACCTTGCACCAACCATGTAAAACCTACTAGGGGAAGGGGAACTCACACGGGCTAGTTGTACGGTTAACAAAGTATTCACCAGCTGTGTTGAACGCCTCTACCCAGATCATAAACTAAACCACACGGTTTCCCAAAAAATGTACCATATGTTGTCAAACTCAAAACATTCATTTTTCACAATAGATGAAAAATTCAAATTGGGACTCAACCTGAGCCTCAAAAAGATGATTTAAAGACAATAAAAGGATAAAATAAAAGAACTTAAAAGGTTATGTTGTGAAAATTCTCCCCACTATAAAAACTTTATGCCCCTATAAAGTCACAAATCCAATTGAGGAATCACACTTGAGTTTGAAACTGAACGACGCCCACAAAATCATGAACTCGGTGTGACTTTAAATCTACCAGTCACATTCGACCAGATATAAGATAAATTGCATCAGAAGAACCTTAATAAAAGGAGGAGGGTTCTCCCCACCATAAGAACCTGACTAGCACATCCAACATTGAGACTCTCATCACGGGTTAAGTCTAGAAATGCTAACATGGACCAAATAGGAAACCACCAACATAGACCAAAAACTTAAACACAAACCAACTCTCAAAGAAGCCCTAATAAGATCCATGGTTGGTGTCCACATTATTTGAGAATTGACTAGCTTATTCCAACCCACAGAAACCAACACTGAAACTTCCAACCCATACCAAAAACTCACAATACACAGGAAAACCCACAGAAAGGGCTCAAACTAAAAAGTGAGATGAACTACGATTCATCATTTCCACAAGAAACAATTATCTCTAAGACAAGTATTATGAAGAAAACTATCCAAAAAGGGCTAACCATATAAGAGAGAAAACCATTTAGAGACTCACATTTGTGCTGTCAAAACAATTAGATTTACAATAAAACAAGATCAACGTGCCTTCTTATAACCAAAATGGAGCATTCAAAGACAAAATACCACAAAAAGGAAATGATATCTCCTTGACTATTATAAAAAACAGAACCTTCAAAGATGAGGAATCTACAATAGAGAAATTTAAATTTTCTCTATACCATCACTGGAGAAAAAAATAGGACCAAAGTTCCCAACACCCAATGATTTTCTAACTACATGAAAATATTTACTTCGAGACCTATGGATGGAGCTATGATGTCTTGAAGAGTCATCTTCCCTACTGTCATAAGTTGGTTATTAACAACTGTAACTTCCTCGTTCAGTAATTTAACTCATCAAACCCCTTTAAATGACCCCAGAAACTACACCAAACAAAACAACTCTTCCAAAGTCACTATGAATGAGACATTATTCTATTTTTCAGCTAATGAATGTAGGAGAAAATCTAAGAAGTATTTGGTTTTTTCCAAGGTCAGGGAAGGCTCCGGCTCCACCACTCAATTAAAATTATGGGTAGAGTCATAAATGGGAGTACTTAGATAACACTCATTTATAATTTCTTCAGGAATCCTAACCACCTCAGTTTTGAAAAGTTCAATCCACTAAATGATAACCAACAATGATCCCTAAAAATCAACCTTCACCAGAACACATAAAAAGACATCCTATTGTAAGATCATTCACTCCTTACTAGGAATGTTTTAGGGAATACTAAAAAACAGGAGGCACAAAGACAAATCAAAACACATCATAAATAAATTACACACTTAAATCATAAACCAAAACTCAAACTTAATTCACCATTCTAACCATATTCCAAGTATTTCAAAACCATGATCTCATGAAACAAAATACCAAATATAAAAAGAAAACAGTAATAAATTGATCACTCAATTTTTAAACCATTGAAATTCCCCCTTTTTTGAAAACCATTTTTTTAGAAAGAAAAATTATTTAAACACCCTCCATTGATATTCAATGAAATCTAACATATGTACATATCTATGATAGATCAAGAACCCATCCACACATACCAAAATTTTTCAACTTTCCATATGTGTACCTCCATATATGTGATCATTCCTAGAAATACCATGGATCAATTCAAAACATTTCTTACTTCCAAAATAGATCATTCAACTCAAAGCCGAAATTCCCAAACAATTTTCATCTCACACCCCAAAAAGTGTTTCCAAATTCCCAAAACAATTTATGAAACCCCTTCCATTTTTACCTTTGAAACCACACATTCCATTAAAACAAAAAAAATTACATCTCAAAAACTATTTTTCCACTCCAAAAACAACATTCCATTTTGAAACCCGTTTGCATTAAAAACCATTTTCATTTTTGATATCCACTCACACCAAACAAAATGAAGGCAAAACATAACTCACATCAATATTTCCAAAAACAATGAACTAGTGGCTATACCAACCCAGCAACACGCCTTAGCAGACCATGCTCTGAGAAGGTATCAACCACATGAAGTATCTTGAAATGTGCACTTGGGCTACACATGGGCCACTACTACACGAAATCTCATTGCATAACTGCAGCTCACTCCACTTTTCATCCCTTATCAAAAAAACAAAAAAAAACATCAAATCATGGACTACTCATTGAAACTAAAGGCTTGGGACGGGCAAGGGTTCATGAATTACTTCCCACACATACCTATTGAGTCCCAAAGATCCTAATATCCAAGCTATCTGACACTCAAAATAACAAGAACCTTCCTCAGATACCATGTTGTAATGAACCAAAATGGGTCAACCCTAAACTGGTCACCCAATTTGGTTTGCAATAAGGTTCGGAGGGTGTTCCTTATCCCCAAAATCTAGAAAATAGTGTTGGACATCAAAATCAGATAGTTGGGAATGGTTTGGCTCATAAATAAAAGATATATGAATAACTATAAACTGAAAAAGACATATCAAAAATATAAGTGGAAATAAAATAATGTTCCATAGCTAAACATACCTTCAAGTGACGTCATGGGTTACCACCAAACACATAACCGTTCTCACTCTAAGAATGATCGAAAACATTGAACAACTAGAAAATAAAATGATAGATTATTCATGATCAATGAGATGCTCAATATGAATGAAAAGGAATAACATTTTTCTATGCCCTTACCATCAAAAAGAAACCCAAACATGCTAGTTTTAAAATAAGACATAATAAAATAATGTTTTTCATTATTTTCCAATTCAAGTAACAAGTTTTCATTTTCAAGAAAATCATATCACTTACATTAAATTTTCATAATGGATTCCAAGTATGCGTTAAAATTTAAAAATGAATGTAAAGAAACCTATATTAAAATATATATTTTAAAAAAGAGTGTTCATGAATAAAACAATTGAAATGGAAATAACATCCTAAAATCATGTCATATGTGAGCACCATAGTTAAACCTTGTAGGTAATTAGCACCAATAGGACCCTAGAAAACTTGTACCTTGATGAAACATGGCTTAGAAACCACAACCAATAGAATTCCCATGCACGATCCACTAAGAGGGGATACCCCAATGTCCTAGAGGTCTATAATCATCATTAACATTTATCTAGTGCTGTAATCATCAATATTGTTGAAGAAACCAGGAAAATCCACTCTTGAATCAACTAGCGTATTAGTCCTAGTCCTCCCACCTAGATACCTTGGGTTTCCTATGTGCTCTATTTCCATTTCTCTTGTCACATATGTATCACCAAATTCACATGCACACACTACTAATGGGGACACAAAATAAAATCACCATTTCTCATAAGAAAATCCTTTTTCATATTTACATGCACACCAAATCCACTTTAAAACATGTTATGCATCACCTGCATAATTTATTAAACCACTTGCAAAATTTACAAAGTGTAACAAAGTAATTCACTCGAAAAAAACCTACTTTCCATTAATAATACCCACTTTCAGAATATAATCATCTTAAAACCATTAAAAACACCTTTTCACCACAAACATAAATCATGAGACACCTTTAGAAGTAATAGGAATCCTTTTCAAAATCATTTAAAAGGCTAATTGAACAACCATAAAACCAAATATTTTTAAATAGATCTTTAAAGCCTCCTTAATTCATACTATTAATTTTAAAAGTTCTATAGAAATTCAAAAAACCAAGTGCGAAGCCATTTTTCAGGGACAATGAACAATTATATATATATATAACATATTCATTTCATTTAAAAATGGAAACCCCATTTTAAAAACAATCAAGAAATAATGGAATTAAGGTTAATGTCATAGGAATAGGGGACCTACCTTAAACATGCCACCCTTTCATGACGAACACCCGAACAGGCCCTTTCCACTTACACACACATGAATTTATACATATTTATATAAATAATGCTAGTTTCATTGCACATATTCCACAAGCCATGAGGTAATATGTACAAAGAGTGAATATATATATATATATTCTTTAACTATGCATGGACATATAAGTGTTCTCGACGCTCACAGCCCAATACCAGCGCAGTAAGGTCCAATTCACTCAATAAAAATTTACTAACAACTCAAAACATTATGGAAAAGACCAACACAGCTAAAATATAATTGAAAAAAACTCATTAATCACAAAATTCCAGAATTAATATTCACCAAAAAACCAGTTAATACTTACTGAAAAATCCTAGAAGCCCCACTTCCCTTGGCTGAAGTGGCTGAAATAGGCCTAAAAAATCAATGAACACTAATAATTAATATTCAACAAATAAAAACCCCAAAAGTAAATTTAGGGTTTGTCCAAGGTGTTTGTACTACCCAAAAGAGAATAAAACCAACAAATTGGAAGAAAAAAATGAAGGTTTAGAAGAAGAAAACCCTACTTTAAGGGTTCACATAATGTATTGACACAAGATCGAGCACCAAAAGAAGAAGGGAAGAGGTGGTGGCACATCGCATGGGAGCTCTGACTGATGAGGGTCAAGCACGAACCAGGAGGAGGGAGGAGGTCACACAAGGGAGGGGAGCCACTGTCAAAGGGGGATGTGGGTGTAGACACTAGAGAAGGAGGGTGCACCGAATGAGATGAAGGCAGTCCGTGGGAGGCATTGGAGGAGGGTGGTGTGCACAGGGAGGAGAGGGAGTAGGTGAACCATGAGGGAGAGGGGAAAAACCCAAAAAAAATTAATTAAATCCTTAAAAATAATAATAATAACTTAATAATAATATTATTAACAATAATTATAAAAATAATAATAATAGTAATATTCTCAATAATAATAATAATAATCCTAGTAATAATAATAATAATATTCTTTACAATAATAATAATCATCATAATAATAATGTTTTTCTTATTTTTATTATTAAAAATTATTTTAATTTTTTTTAATTTCTTTTCTATTATTTATTTTCAATATATTTTATTATTTATTTCTTTTTTTAAAATACATTACAGGCCGCATGGTTTGGCTGCACGGTCTACTAGACCTTGTGCCAATGGGGCACAACCTACTAGAGGGAAGGGGTACTCGCATGGGTTGGCCGCACGATTATCAAACTGTACCACAACTATGTTGAACACCTCTTCCTAGATCCAAAACTAAACTGCACAGTTCCCACATGGTTTCCTATACCATGTGAAAATCGCGCGCCATATGGTGTCAAACTCATAATATCTATTTCTTCACAAAAACTCAAAAATTAAAATTGGGACTCATCTCATTCCTAAAAAAATATATACTATGAAAATAAAAGGATAAAATAAAATAACATCAAAGGTTAGGGTGTGAAAAAACATTGAAAACATTTTCTAATAATGGTCTACAATTTGAACTAAAGTGATAAGGAGTTCTATGAAGCTAACTTTAGGTATTACTAATTATATACATATCGTAAGCTTTGTATTCCTAGCCTTGGAAGCCTTAAATCCACCTAATTAGAAAAATATTTATCTCTATATCCCTAGGAGCCATTTATAAAACTATTCAAACAAAATTCTAACTATCTATCCCAGAGATCCCTCGATCAAAAGATTAGAAAAACAAAAATACAATAAACAAAACTCAAACAATTTATAATGAAATCCACATAAATATATGATTTAATGAAATTGTCTAAAGAGAGTAATTGAAGCTAACTCTATAATAAAATATTTAAAAACATCAATTGAAACTTTATTTCATATAATATCAGTTATTTTTTCTCCTTGAGGATGCGGTCCAATTTATAGAAATGATATAAACAGTTGGATTCTCCCCTTATTGATATTAGTTGCAACGGAATCTGAGACACATCTTATTCATATTCATATAGAAAATAATCTCTCTATCTTATATTAATTAGTTATAGAACCATTTCAATGATTTATAATATTCCATATTATAAAAATAGTAGGTCTTCATCTTGTATACTTTTTACATATCTGTCCATCCAGCTTAATAAATCTTCATCCAGGACACTTTTTATATCTATTTCCAATTGAATTCGTATATTGGACTTTATAGAACCTTTTCTTAGGTAAATTTTTGGATGGAATTCGTATAAATCTATTTTATGGACTTTATAATCCTTTAATATATTAGAATTAATATATGTCTATCTAATATAAATTTAATAAGTCTATACGATGGGACAAGATTTCTCCATTTTTAAAAAACTAATTATCTTCCTACAAAAACATTATAACTTTTTAAAATATAAATATTATAAATATAGAAACATTTAAATATTGATTCTTTATTTTCATAAGTAAATTTATAAAGAGGACTTTCAACTCAAAAATATCTCCCTTCTTGAAAATCATTTTACAATGTACTTAAGATTAAAAATTAAAATTACCCCTACTTATATAACAATCTAGTTCTCTCTATTCCTCCACTATGTGATTTTAAATAAATAAGATAAAAGGATAGGTATATATTTTTTAAAATAGTTCCCCAGAATGTTAGAATAAAAAAACTATATAAAACATTTTTTAGGATTTAAGATACATTTAAGAAAAGATTAAATTCATCCAAAAATATATGGAAGTAGAGAACAAAATTTTGGAAGTTTATTCATTACAAGAATTCAGAAGTTCAATAAAAAATAATTCTTTCTTTGATATTTTATTTACAATGATCTTCATCTTCTTTAGATATTTTTTTTATTTTCTCTATGTTCTCTTCTATTGATTAAATCTTCACCATCCGTTATTCCCAAGATTACAAATTCTTATTTTATTAATAGATTTATGTGTATTGTTTAATGGATACTAACTTTATATCATTGAATACTCTTGAAAATTCTCTTACATTGGTGTTGATGCAATAAAAAACATTAAAACTAGATTTCTTTCTATTTTAAACCCAGTTATCTTCTCATCCATGAACTTAATACCCTCCTCAGTGTGGTTTGTCCACATGATGGTATTATTTAACTTGATAAGATCTACTGAATATTTCTGTTTAATATTTTTGATCCTAGATTCATTTTGAATGATTATCTCTGAAATTTTATTAAGATAATAGGTTACTTTGATAACATCTACTTCCCCATGGATATACTTTCATCTAGATTATAAGTCTATAAATTTTTCCATGATTCCTTCAAGCCTCTTGATTACTTCAATGAATTAATTAATCATCATCTCTATCCATTTTTATCTTATACTCAATGGAGAATTTTTAGAGTCACTAAAACATTTGGTAAGAGAGATTATCTAACTCTTTATAATTAATATTCTTATTTTTCAATAAATTTTGACTCCAATAATTTTTTATTTATATATATTGATCAGACTGGTGATGTTTTAATGACTTAGAATTTGAATATTTATTTTTCAATAACATTATCTACACTCTAATAAAAAAAATCCACTAATTGTTTTCATTTATCTAAAATAATAGGTAAAGTAACCACTTTAGATGGAATAAATAGAGGATCAGATTCAATAATAGAAAAAGTATGTTATTGTTCCTTCTCAATGGAAATGGATATAAGAGCTACTTCTTTATGTTTCTAAACCTATTTATGGTTCTTTTCTATTTCCCTTAATAAATATCAATCCACTTTAACCTTATTTTATTTTACAAGTTATTTATTTTTCCTTTACACTTCTCTAGTCTGTCAAACACTTGTTTTTTCAAGTATTTTTCTTCAGCATATTCAATTCCAAAACTTAGATAATCTTTTTTCTTCCCCTTCTTATTCTTCATGAACTTTATAAATAATTCATCATAAATCACCATTGTTTATTTACCTTAAAATTTTAGGGGATTTTCAATATGTTTCTTGAGATTTTATGTTCCCTTTAAACTTTATTTTTCAGATTTACTACTTCCTTAGAAGAAGAAAATTTTATAGATTTTTTAATTAACTTACTTTCGGTATGGAAATGTAGTAATATCATCTTTTCAATAGTTTCATATCCAAACTATGATTCCATATTTATAATATGAGTATATTAATTCTTAATTTTTTGAAATTAAATAAACTTCATAAGAACCTTATTAATAAACTTTGGGTAAAAAATAATCATGAGATTCATGGTTCTATTTATGTTTGCCTCAATGTAGTTCCATATGAATTTAACTAAATTAAATATCCTTATGTTGTAAAGAAAATCCATATCATATATATCTTTCACTTTCAAAGTATCTCTATCTTCTTTCTTTTATATAAATTAATTTTGAATCCAAAAAGATATTATTAATGCATTTGTTAAAATATTATATATTTTTATACTTTCTCATCTGAATAAAATAAATTCTTCTAATTAAGGTATTATTAAAATAAGACAACTTTTTTTCATAACTTATGAGTAAAAAAGGACCCTTCTCCTTCCAAATGTATTCCAAAATGCTCATAAACCCTTTTAATATTAAAAATGTTAGTCTTACCACCAATATTGAAAATTACATTCTTAAACCAATCAAATTAATTATACACTGATATAATATAAATCTCATGTAATATAATAAAATTTTGAAGTTCAAATTCATCTTTGGTTACAAAAACTAATTCCCAACTTGGAAAAATAATGGTGGGTTTGAGCAAGGAATCATAACTTTCAAACCAACCACAATCAAGAAATATTTTCTTAACTAAATCCATAGGTTTTAAATAATTTAAATCTTCCATGGAAACTAAAAAGATAAACTTGTAAAGTATCAAACAAACTATAGATATGAATGGAAAGAAGATAATTAGGGCTATGATCGCTCTTCTCAAAACCATTCAGAGGGAAAAATAAACTGATCTTCCCCTACTATATATATAAAACAGGAGAGATGATTTAAATTACAAAAGATCCAATGGATTAGATTCAATCTTGAAATATGATGGAATCATATTTTTAAGAAATTATATATTTTTAACTATTGATTTTATAAAAAATTGTTAGAATGTTTTAAGTTTTATTTGAAAAACATCATTCTGATAGAACATCAAATTTTGTAAATAAACTTTTATATTTTTTCCTCAAAAAAATATATATATATATAATAGAAATATTTTCTTATATATTGTTTATAATTTTACTTTCTTATTAATATTTATGTGTTAAATTTCAAAAAATTAACTATATATGAAAAGTTATAGTTATGCGGTCATTACGATGACACTTCAGACGAAACTCATTCTAATGAAACTAATAATTTTCTTAATAATATATTTCCAGATATTTTTTTTAAAAGGATAAAACATAAGATAATAAAAAAATAAAAACAAGAGGAAAAACTTCATCCCTCTTTATTAATGAGTTTTTCAATGTATAGATATAGGTAAAACAAGTAGTGGATTAATGATAATTTAATATTTACCATACCAACCTTATTTTTAGCACATTTAAATATATTGAAATGTAGAGGTTTTGAAAAGTTATCAGAAATTTAATCTTGTGTTATTATAAATTATAAAATAATATCTTCTTCTATGTGTGATCCTAAAAGAAATTATGCCTTATATATATGTGGTTTTCTTGTGAGTGATGTGTTGGGATCTTATTTAAATATATGGGAATTTTTTTATAAAAAATACGAAGTTTCACTAAAACTCATGGAAAAATAAATGAGTTTGTATTTCATCCACAACACATGAGAATAACTACTTCCAGCTGCTATATATTCTTTCTATAATGGAAAATTCTAATGAGTTTTCTTTCTTACAAGACCAATGTAATGATCTCAACTCCAGTAAATTGGATTCAGTGTATAATTTATTACATTGGAATAATATAAAAGGGATCATAACACAAAGGATCAATCAATAAATAGTCTTGGAGAAACAAAAACAAATATGGTACCCAGATTACATTAAAAATAAAAATAAAATGAAAATTAATATAAAAAATTATGCATCCTTGAACTCATTCAATGAATTCATCTTCATATATTTTGGAAAAGAAAAAAAATACGGGTGAGATCAAATGATTAGGTGGTTTTATGTACAAAAAAAATCTATAATGAATCAATAAGGCATTATCAATATGGAAAGGTAAATAACTGAGCACACGTTCTATTTAATCAATAACATGATAATGGAATGCATACATAGATAATAT
Organism: Viscum album; assembly: GCA_963277665.1. Lineage (NCBI taxonomy): Eukaryota > Viridiplantae > Streptophyta > Magnoliopsida > Santalales > Viscaceae > Viscum > Viscum album. The sequence continues at coordinate 1,889,205,335 of OY728159.1, read as the reverse complement.
CAATGTGAAAATCTCATGGATTATAATAATAATTGAATCCTCAATGATTTAAATTCTTAATTATTAGAATTTATTATCTTAGGCATAATGATACCTCTTTTGTCAGAACATTTTACATGATATTTTAAAACTATTTGTAAAAGCTCATTTAATTCTAGATTACTTATTTGTCTCATGACACCTATAGATGCATCAAGGGGATACATAATTTCTGGCCCCATCCATCACTACATGTTAATATCCATCCAGATATATCAAATAATCTATTTAATTCATGAATCAATACGCCTTATCATCAAATAGTTATATTTAGTGAAGACCTTCGGTACAAATAAATTTCAATGTAAATACCATATGTAAAAATGGTGAATGGTTTAAGTAATAATAATATCCATTATAAAAATAATATGTATATTTAATATAAATGTAATTTTCAATTTGAAATGATCACAAGAAATTTGTTGTCTCAATGGAAAGTTAACTATCACAAAATTAAACAAGAAATGAGAGGTGACCATATGTTCATCATAAATATAGGGTTCTTAAATAAAATCATAAATAAATAATTTTAAATTTTAAATAAATAAAACAGGAACTATATAAACTACATAAAAGTGTATAGGTTTATATTAACAAATATGTCTCAAGGAAATGTAAATTAAGATGAAATATCTTACCTCACACTTTCTTTTGGTTGAAAATTATTTGACCTCCTATATAATGGTTTTAGGAATGATATTAATTTATAAAATTATCATATTAATATTTTTTTAATATCATACATTATCCACTTATAATATCTTACCTCTCGTTTGTTAAAAATATTTCATTATTTTCACTGTTTTGGGTTTTAATTGTCTTGTTTTCTCATCCATTTTTTCGTGAAAGTTAATATTATTGTGCATGGTATATATAGAAATCATATCCAGAATTATAATAGATTTAAAATATAATATTTATATATTATATAAATTTTTAAATCCATTCTTTATAATTGTACATAATAAATGAATTGCATCGCTACGTGGAGATGGTAAACTGTACGTACGCATGATCAAAGATATCATTTCTTAATGGGAGAAAGGGTGAGTAATTGGTTAAAATATTAATTTTATACAATTAATATCATGTAATATATATATATAATTTTATTCATTAAATATATCCTTACTACCTTACATGTAAAGAGTAAGTGAAAAAATGAATCACATCGCATCGCAAGTCGGTAGTCTGTCATACACACGAGCGACACAATAATATTTTAAACTACATGTAACATGAAAAGGTATATTTTATAATATAATTACATAACTATAAAAATATAATTAATAATAATATATATATATATATTAAATACATCATTATATATAATCTTGATATGTTTTGATGAAAATGAGTCACAACGGTTTGAAAGGCGGTTGTCCTTCGTACACACAATGGCCGATTTCATTTCCCATTTTATGAAGGAGGATATTAATAAATATTATGAAATCAAAATAATAAAATAAAAGTAATTTAATATAGTTTTTACATTTATTTTATTTGTAAATACATAATTGAAGGAGGAAAACATAGAAAGAAAATGAAAGATCTTTATTAAGATAATTACATTCTCTTAGAAAAACTTCCTTTGGATATCTTTTTAAGGACTATAAGGTTGTTATTTTGGGAATAAAAGAAGCTATATAATCTGGATAAATATTTTTTGGATAGATTTTTCATTGTTTTTGGTCAATACAATGGTCTTTAAAGGTGTTAATAAGTTAATTTAGAGAGTGCCCTTTTATAATTGAGGAGGATGCAACACTTGGAATTCTTTAAAAGAAAATGTAATACCCACGTTTTTTACAAGATAAAATGATCCAAAATGGCCCATTATCAAAACTTATAAGATATAAGGTCAAAATAAGATAATAAAATAGTATTTACTCATGTTTAAGGATACTTTTAACCCTTAAATTCTTAGTTTAATCCCTCAATAAACTCATTTTCAACTTAACCTCGGTAATAAATATTTACTCTTTTCACTATTTTTTATGATAAAAAATTAATTTTACCTTATTAAATAATATAATTTATTATAAATAAGAATATTGAATCTATTTTTCAAAATAAAAATCATATAAGTGTAATGATTCAATTTTAAATTAAACCCACAAACGCGTCAAAAAATGGTTTTTCCAAAGAAGATTTTTCAAAAGATTGAAAGGTTTTTATAAACAAATCTAATATAAATTTTATTAAAATTGAATAAATTAGTTAAATTATAATATAATGGAAGTAATTTTACACTAAAAATAATTTAAAATATAATTTAACATTGTAAACAATTTAACCAAATGGCATTTTTCAATAAAAATCTGTATTTTTTACGATTCATTGAAAAAAATATTTTTAGAATATTATAAAAAATTAAATCTACTATAATTTTGAAATGATTACTTCAAAAATTAATTTCAATTTCTAAAATAAATTTTCTAAAATTGGTAAAAATTAATTTTATATTATGTGCGTAAATCTTGAATAAACCACCTTTTAGAAAAAATAGATTTTTTTCCGAAAATGTTTAATTTTCTCTCAAATGATTATTATTTTATTTATAAAAAATTTATAACCATTGACTTTATTTCATAAATGTTTTAAAAAAATTTTAATAATTTAGTAATTAATTAATATCTAGCTTAACATGGTCACATTTAAATAATAATACTTTAATATAATATTTTTTTTCATTTAAACTCAGTGTTGCATATACCACAAGATATCTATGAAATTAAATTTATTTTAAAATAAATATATAGGTAAGTATTGTAGTGTTAAAATAAAGAAAATAAATCATACCTTAATAAATCTCATATTCTAGATGTAATTTCTCTATACATTTTAGATCCACCAATGTCATTATCTAAAACACATTTCACATTAAAACCATTTCTAAATGCATAAAATATTCCAAGATTTGATGTTCTTTTAAGATAATGAAAATTTAATTTAACATCTTTAATATGGGATTACTTTGTATTTTCTTGAAATATAACACACAAGAATACTGGAAACAATTATTTCTAGTTGACTATATTTAAGATATAAAAAACTTACAGTCATCCCTCCAATTTTTTTTGATCAACTGATTTCCTGGAGTCACCAAGATCTAATGTTTTCAATGATCTTATGGGAGTACTTATGACATTTCATTTTAAAAACTAGATATTTTAATTAAATCTTTTGAAAAAAAATTGGGAGATAAAAAAGGCACCTTCTAGTTTTTTATGAATTTAAAAACTAAGGGAAAAAATGAAAGTTCACCCATCATGCTCATTACAAACATAGATTTATTATGTTTAGAAAAAAATCAGAAAGATGTTTTTGAGTTGATCCAAATATAATATCATTGAAATAAATTTAAACGATGATGTTATACTTAAACTCTTTCTTTAATGAAATATTTGGATTATAAACTCCCTTAAATATGTTTTTTTGGAGTAAATATTTGGTAGGTTTATCCTACCATGATCTTAGATATTTTTTAAGTATATAAAGTACCTGAGTAGGTTTAAAAACATGTTTTGTAGATTCTTCATTTTCAAAACAAGGTGTTTTTTTAAATAAGATTTTTCTTATACATATCTATTAAGATAATAAAACATCATATCCATTTGATAAAGAGTGAAATTTAAATATGTTTTAAAGGCTGGAAGTATACAAATAGATTCAAGTCTAGATGTTAGTGTGAAAGGTTCTTAAAAATCTAGGCCTTCTTTTTTATTATAACCAATATTAATAATACTTGTTTTATTTCTTAAACTAATTCTATTTTCATCATGTTTTTTTCTAAAATCACATTTTACTCCAAACATTAAAATATCATTAGTTTTTTCTACCAATGTCCAAAATTTGTTCCTTTAAAATTTATTATGTTCATCCTACATTTACCTTATCCAATATTCATTACATGAATCCCCATCAATTGTTTTAGTTTCAAAATAATATAATAATACAAAAAATTTAAATTCATTTCATAAGGAACTATGAGTTTTCACTATTTAATCTATATCACCAATGATATTATCAGTGGGATGATTCCTTATGATTGACTAATTTATTGGACACATAAAATGTATTTCTTCAACAATAAGTTGAACTTCCTATAAAGGTAAAACTTTTTAAATTATTTCTTCATTTTTTATTCTATTTAAATAATTTTCAAAAATTGTTTGAAAATCAATTTTAAAAAATAACATCCAAATGTATAATTTTTGGATGTTTGAAAACATAAGGATCAGTTTCATAAAACATAAAATACACATTTTCATTAATATTATTTGTTCATTTGTTAAAAATATGATGAGTCTTACTAGTCATAGAATATCCAAGAAATATTCCCTCATCAGTTTTTAGATCAAATTTATTTAGATTATATTTTGTATTGGAAATTAATACTTTACATGTAAAAAATATAAAGTAAAAAAAATTCATTTCTTCTATCTATAAGTCATAAAGGGTTTTATTAATAAACGGTGAGGATGAAACTTGATTTATAGTGTAGAAATAAGTAATAATATTTTAATCACAACAATGTTTATCATTTCAGTATTCATCCATCATGGTTATATTAATTTCTTAATGAATTATATTTCGTCACTCAACAACACCATTTTTATAAGGAGTTCTAGGACATAAAAAGTTGTGTGTAATGCATTTTTTACTACAAAAATTTTCCAAATTAAAAATTAAAATTCACCATCATGATCAAAATGAATAGTTAAAAAATATATGTTTTTATCATTTTGAACGTGTGATAAAAAAAATTTTAAAACTAAAAATAGATTCTGAATTATTATATTTAAAATCGACTCATGTATATCTAATGTAGGCATAAACTAAAACATACACATAGTGTTTTCCTCCAATACGTCAAGTTTGTGTTGAACCAAATAAATCCACATGCTTTAACTATAGAGATTTAGATTTCAATAATTCACTAATATATTTAAATATTAACCTATTTTTACTTCTATATTGACAAGGGTTGTAGATTTTAGAACAATTAACTTAAGCTCTGGTAAATCTCGCATAAGTACTTTTAATGAAAGTTTGTTAATGTTAAAAAAATGTGATGTCCATACCTTATCTACCACAACCAAAATTGATCTTATATTTCACTTAGACATAGTATATCTTTGTTTTGAAGTTATTATATGTATTTATTGTAAAAATTCTCATTCCTATCCACATAAAAAATAAATTTAACTCTAGAACATTGAATAGTGCATATATCATTACAGAAGTTCAAAAGATAAAATTCATCACATAATTGACTTATACTGATGATATTATTCTTATTTCCTAAAACATAAAAAACATTATAAATTAAAGCTTTAACAAGGAATTTAATATCATTGATTCCATAAATTTTTCCTTGACCATTATCACTAAAAGTCATGTTTCCACCTTTCATCTTTATAATATTCTAGAAGTCCTTTTTTTCTAGTCATATTCCTTGAGAAACTGCTTTTTGTATACTATTTATTTTGGTTTATGGTAATAATATTCTCTCCATTAAATAAAAATATTAAGATTTTGATACACAATATTTTTTTGGTCTAGAATTATTATCAAATAAGTCTTTTGAAATCCACAATTTTTCAAATTTCTTATGTTGTACAACATATAATTTTTAAAAAATACAAGATCTATGAAAACCAAATAACTAAACTTGATTTCAAGGAATTTTATTTCGAATTCCCTCCTCTTTTAAATTTCATACAGAAGGGTTCACTTTTTGGAAAAAAAATAGTTGGATTGAAAATAAGGTTTTTCTAAAGTAAAACTAATTCAATAATTATTTCTAGGAGGTCTCAACTATATGTATTGATTAACAAAATATTCCTTCCTAAAATTAAAATTTGAAAAAAAATATTACTAAAAATTTAAAAATTATGTTTTACAACATAATTATTATTAGAATTAGTTTATCTTGAATTATATTTTTTATTTAACTCTGAGGTGTATTTTGAAGTATATAAAATAAGTTACAACTTTTCGTATTGGATTTAGAAATCTCTACTTTGGAACAATCGTGGTCCTTCATAACTTTAGTATTATTTTTCCTACTAAAGTAACATATCCATTAATTTCATCAAAATTAGGTATAATATTCTCATCCTCTGATATAATGATATTTTATTATTTTTAAAAAGTAGAACAATATTCATCATCATAATTGGGGTGATTATAATTTAAATTTATTTTTATGATAGATTCAGAAGATACAATCTCCATGTAGCATTGGTTGTTCTTAATAATTCCTACATAAAATCCCATAACATTTTGATTATCACTACATTTATCTGAAGGAAATTCATATATTAATCTCCACTAATAAAAGTCTAAGTATCTAAATCTTTAAAGTTCTTCTTCCCTTTCTTATTATAATATTTCTTTGACTCTTTCATTTTTTCCTTTGACCTTAGATAATTTGGGTTGATGTGCCCTGGTTTTTTACATTCATAACAAATCATATAAAAATATCCTTCTTTTAACTTCTATATTTCAAAATACTCTAATATTTTAATGGAAATATTTCCTCCAAACTATCTTATTGATACTCTTATCTAATTGAGTAATCTCATTTTCACTTTCTTCTGAAGTACTAGAACCTAATTCAAATTTAAATTTATTATCAGACTTATAAGATTTAGAAACATTCTCACTAGACTTAACGTTCTTAATTGTGATAGTATAAGTTGATGTAAAAGAAACAAACTTTTCCTTTTTTTCTTAGTATCTCTTTTTAATATACTATCATATTGTATTATAGTTCCAATGAGATCATCTAAACTCATATTTGTTATATTCTCAGTATCATTCATCATTGTTCTTTTATACCCTCATTCCTTCTGCATAATATCAGTAATATTTTAAATAAGTTATTCATCTATCAAATATTTCTATCTATGATATTAAAAGTTGTCCACAATTGGCCAAAATAATTGATGAATTTGAGAAATTGATTCACCTAGTATGAAATTAAAATCTTAATAGTCCATACAAATCATAGATCTCCTAGTTTCCAAGACCTTTTAAGTTATAAAATGAGTAACTTCTAACATTCTCCAAATATTTTTTTTATCTCACTATAATTTATATTGTTTTAAATATTCCTTTTTTCATAATATGAAAATGTATTTCAAACTCTGTAGTTTTGATGATATTCTAAAAAAAATTGTACATTATATCTTGAAAATTCATCTTTCGATCTCTCTAATATTCATCTTAAATAACATAAAAAATTGGTGGTGTACTAGGATTAACATTCTCTAAATTTACAATGAACAAACTTGTCATCATAAAACTAGAATTCTTTTTTATAACAACATAGTTAGTTAAATTAATATATATATACATTATTTGATACCAAATTTAATACCATAATAGTATTCAAGTTTTTATAAAAAGTGGAGTGAATTATAGTTTATTAAAATTGAATTTTACAATTTTCCCAACACCTTCTTTGTATGAAATCCTTCCAAACAATGATTTGTTCCAATAGACTTTATAAACATTAGAGTAAGAAAGTTAATTCTATGAATTATGAACCTTATAAAAAATTCTTCATGAAAATAAAAAATTATAGAAACAAATACTGTAAATTAAAATATAATTTTATAAATGATCATAATAAAAACATATAGATCCTTTACTAAGAAAAGTTTTCACTTTAACCCAAAGTGATAAAAAAGTATTTGAACTTAAATTTAGGTATCCTTCATTATAAAAAAATCATAATTTCTTTCATCTGGTCCTTGGAAACCCTTTATCCACATAATTGAACAAATTTAAATTTTCATTTCCCTAGGATCCCTCAACCAAAATGATTGAAAAAATATTTATCTCTTTATCCCTAATGTCCCTCGATCACACGATCAAACAAAAAACAATACAATGGAAAAAATTTAATTATTTAAAAAGAAATACTAATTAAAATATTATTTAAGGAAACTATTTAAAAATAAAATTTAAAGAACACTCAGTAAAAATTTGTTCCAAAAATTCAACAAAATATTTATACTGTACATTATCATCCAACTCTTTCTTAGAGGTTATGGTCTTATTTATATACAAGCTTCCAATAGTTGGATTCCACACTTCTCAGGATAAGTTCCAACATAATTATAAAAATGTATTCTTATTATTCTAATACATAATAACATTAATTTTTATATTTATAAGACCAGTGAAATGTTTTATAATATGATCATTAGGTATAATTTGAATATCTCTATCCAGACCACTTATGAAATATTTATTTGTTAGAATTTATTTGAATGTTTCTGATGGAAACTGTCTGATGTACATCATAGAACTATATCCAATGGAATTTGTATAATTATCTTCTTAGAATTTTTTTTGATGGGATTTATAAGCCTTTCATCCAATAGAATTTTTATACATATGTCTAGCATACTTTGTATGAGTTTTTCCAATGGAATTGGATTTCTACATCTGGTAAAATTGATTTCCTTCTTAAAAAGATTATATCTTTGTAAAAGATCAGTATTAAAAATATGAAAACATTTAAAGTGTGATCTATGATTTTCAAAGGTAATTTTATAAAGAGATCTTCAAACTCAACATATTGTGCACTAAATATCAGACAATTATTATGTGTTTAATAATTTGATAGATTAGTTTATTAGAATCTAAATAGTTTGTAAATTTCATAACATATGAATAAATAATAGTTCAAGAGGATCTTTCATTTAATTAAGAAATTCTATAAAATAGGGATTCATGGACCTCATTTGAAGCATATGATTTAATTCTCCATTGGTTGAAGCTCTCTCTAATTCTCTTCTCTCTATTTTCCTTTAAGGAAGAGGTGATAACAAACATTTGTATAGAAAAGGTCATACCTAAGAGTTTGATGATTCTAGGGGTTAATGAATACCATCATAGGTATAAACTTATTGGTTTCTACTGAGGTAACTTGTCCAAACTATCTTCTACTAATGGTCAAGATAATAGATAGTTTGATATGCTTGTTTTATGGTTTTGTTATCTCATCTTGATGATTATAATCCTAGTATATGGTGGATTAGGTTTTTTATTTTCCTTTCTACTTATTGGTATAATAATTTCCCCTAAAATTCATTTTTGGTGTGAGTTCCATAGTCCAATGATGAATTAATAGGATGAAGATAAAATTTTAAAACTACTTTTGGGTGCTTTTTTAGAACCACGGTTATGGTTATATAACCACATTGTGTACAAAAGTGATTTTCCACAAAATGAAAAGGATATATAATAAATATTTCATAAAAAATATATATTTTTAGAAAAAATAGTGTTGTGTAAGAGAAAATATCATTGTTTTTTACCATAATATATGGAATCCTTTTTTAAGTTTCCATGAAATGGTAAGCTAGACACTATGTTATAGACAGAGCCACTTTAGGATCTAACTATTTCATGGTGAATATTTATTTCTATAGTTCTTAGTGGGATAAAAGAATCAAAATGATAAGTGTTTATACATTATTTCATGGTTAAAAATGGAAATTAAACCATGTTTTTGTGACAATTCATGGTCTTCAAAAACCCTAATAAAAATCGTTCCCCTCAAAAACATTACTACCAAAAGATTAAAGGTTGGGTGCTGAATCTTCATGAGTTTAGACTATATAAAAATTAATTTTGATTATTATGGTTATCAATCATTTTTAAATATCATGTTAATTAATTAAAATTATCATTTTTTATGATGTTTAATTTAAATATTCATGTATATAAACTGGTTATGTGATTTGAATATTGTGTTTTTATTTTATAAGTTTTAAAATTGAAATGTATCTTTTTTTCCTAAAGGAATAGACCATTAATTTTTGGTTTAAATTCAATAAAAAACACTAATAATGATGCCTAAAATGTTCAAGGAGGATCTAGGTGTGTATGTAGTCTGTTCTAAGCTTGGATCCCTAAATGGGGTAGAAAATACTAGGCCACACTGTTAGAGGAAACCGTTCTACCCAGTCCACATAGTTCCCCTAAATCGAATGGTTGCAGACATTGGAGTTGCATGGGTCACACAGTGTTTCTGAAACTATGTGACCTAGGGCACACAGTTGTGCAATCTGTAAGGAATTCTTAGCAGATCATTTTTTCATGGTTTGCATATGTTTAGAAAAATCATGCAAAGTGCCCCTTATAGTAGTGACTAGAACATTTTTGGTGTATGGTTTTACCAACCGTGTGGTGTAGTGTTAAATGTGGGTTAATTTACAAAACTAACCCTCTAAAATTATTTAACCCTAATTCCTTTTCCTCTTCATTCTTTTCTATTGGATCCCCTCTTCCTATCAGACATGGAATCTCTCATTACCTATCAACTATGGATCAAGCCTCCTCCTCTATTTGTTATCTATTTCACTCACCATTAGAAGAATCAAATATGGAATGGTAATCTCTTAAATACTCTATAATCTATTTTAGGTTATTCATCCCATAATTTTTACTATTTAGTTATAAGATGATCTACACCATTTTCTAGGATTTTGAAGATTTTTTCATTTTCTTCTAACTATGCTTCAATAAAAGGTCTAGATAAGACAAGGGAATCTCTAAAAGGATAAGGAAGGTGGTCTTGGATTTTTGTATTCGTTTCATTGCATTTAATGAAATATGCAATTGTTTCATGAGATGGACCCTTACAGATTCACCTATCTTTTTTAAATTTAATTAAATTTTATTTCTTACTGTGTTGTTGGCTACTCTATGAATATTTGAATCAACCCCTTAGGTTGATCACCTTGACCCATGCCACCTAAATGGGTGTTCTTAACCATTAAATCTATATTTACCTTTGATCCTTAGTTTTTTTAATTACCCTTGAGGGTTTTTAAATATAATTAATACCTTTGGTTGATTAATTGAATTGAATAAATTGTTTTTGAAATAATTTTAGGTGGTTTACATTATTCTCTATGTCATATGTATTTTTTCCAATGAAATTCCTTCACCTTTATTCTTATCACCCTAAAAATTCGTAAATTAAATGTAATGATCACTCAAGTGAAATTGTAATATAAATTCTATTTCTTGTTTAATTCCTTCAATGTAGTGTCGAGGGTGAAATAAGGGGTTATGACTTGAGGACCTCTTTAAATAAGTCTCATGGATTCTTGTTAGAATCATAAGTTAATAAAAATATTAGGAGTGACAACAGTTATGAATGGGGAGGGGCCATAGTGCATTGTCTATTTTCACATCTGGAAGAGTGACACTAGATCCATAGGGTGACCCCTTGGATGGGATCAAAGGTATGATTGGTTATACCATGCCACAAGTGGGACTTGGGTTCCTATGGGAAATACTGGTTATCAACTCAGAGGTTCTTTGGTACTTGACTTTTCATACCATGCCTGTAGTGACATGTGTGACTTCATTTTTGGGTAACCATGGATAGAATACTCGTCATTGGTCCTATGATGAGGCCCTCAAGTGAAACATGGAATTCCCCTTCGGATTTTCATAGATGGGCTAGAGATGTCTCGCTATACATTATAAAGTGGTTTTCAAATTTAATTAAATAAGGAATTAAATGTTTATAGTAGATAATTTTCTTTTATATTTGGATAACTTATGGGCATGTTCTCTAAGCCCAAGTATAGAATTGGGGATAGTCTATCCTCTCATGCATTATCTCTCATTTTACTATTGCAGATCCTTCAATTCAGAAAACCTGTATTCGGATGAGGTAGGTATATTGGATGGGTCTCCAAGTGGAACTCAATCCAATGTATTTATTTATTTATTTCAATCAGGATTTTAATTAATATAGAACACTACTAATTTTACAGTGCATGTTATGTAAAGGCCTAGAAACTATAGATGCTAGACTGCTGAGATTGTATCTCACACCCTGATCAGTCGTGTTTAGTACCCGAGTAGACTTTATGATTATAGGTATAGAAAAATTGAAGTATCCAACTTCTAATTCTTGATTGAATTACTTTACTAGGATGGAGTTGGGAGCAGAGGACTGAGCCTGTTCTCAAGATACTAGTCATTACAATTTATCCCTTTTTTATTTTGATAGCAAGTTGTATATGCTTGTATATAATTCCCCAGTATAGTAATTTCTTATTGAGAATGACATACAATCATCATATTGTACCATATATTTATTTATATTCTACTTATTATTTTTTTAGTTTAAATGATTCATTGTAGTTATTTTCTGCATATATCAATTAATGATTTTACTATTTCATATTGTACATATCTATCTATATATATATTTGTTTCCCACTCTGATCAATTATGTAATAGTCTACCCAAGGACTTACACATGGCCCTCACTACTAGTCGATAGTCTCTGGTGTTTATGGAGTCACGCTTTAGGTCTTGTGTCCAACTGCTTTTGGGGAACCAGTATATGGCATCTAGGGTGGGAGGCTACCAAGTGGTTTCAGTGGGTTTATTTTCCATTTTTTAGTTTTTGGGTTTTATAGGATACTAAGATATAGGAAATTTTTTATGAACCATTTTTTGTGAGTATTTAACTAATGTACACGAGAAACAAAAATTTCATAGGTTGGGTAAATGTTGTTATTTTTTGTGCTTGTTAACATTTCAATGGATTTAAACATTGGATAACCCACTTGTTTGAGTTGATTATTAATGTTGATATTATTTTATTGGGTTTTTTATCCATAGACTAATGGTATGAGGACACATTAGAATCATGCATCATAATAGGCACTCTGGGATTTAAAATTCCATGCATTATGGCACGTCATATCTACTTCCTCTTTGCATTTCTTATATTTTTTATTATTTTTTTATGTGCCTTGTTAGTTGTGCTTGTGGTGTTCTAGTATTCACAATGATGGTATAATTCATTTGAATGTAATGTTCCAAATGGAAGTTCTTCTGATTAAACCGCATACATGGCATGTTACAATTGTTGTATGGTGTAAAGGTCATGATACAGTTAGTTGACCAGCCAATTTTACTTTATAAGGTTTATGGGCCCCTAAAAAATAGATTTAGTTACACATTTTACTAGATTGTGATGCTAATAACCAAATAAGTTAAAATGAACATGAAACTTTAAATAAATTTTTTTTATATGTTGGAATGAGAGACCATAGCCTAACCCAACCTTAGTAGTGGGTTGTTGGTCGTGTTCCCTATGTTCTATTTATGAATCATTATTATCACCCACACTTGGAACCTAAAGTAGGCTAAGGGTTGTTGCATGCTTGTAGGTGGGATTTGTAACTATCCTTATTTAATACTTTTATTATTTTTTATATATACTATCTTAGGCATTTTCTTTGAATTTTTAGAGCTATGACACCATGATGACCTCATGTTGTATGTCAGGAAAGTGTTTATGAGAATGCTTCAGAGATGGTGGGACCTGAGTGACCTGTTATACCTCCTGTTGTTTCACCTGAGGAACCTCCTGAAGATCCTCTACTCAGTGTTGATTCCCAATTCCATAATATCTTCCTCCACTTTATATATTCAGTTCATGGTACACCATGACATTTCCATTTAATAGAAGATATAAAACGTGAGTTTCACCAGTAGTGTCCTCCCAAATTTTTAAAGTATATTGGAACTCATTCATCTGAATATTTTTTAGAGTCTATGGTGTTAATATTTGATCACATAAAGATTCCTCCATAGTGGAGGTTCAAGCATTCCACTAACATGTTGAATGAATCCTCCAAGTGATGGTGGGATATTTTAATGAAAGTTGGTTGACACTTACGTATGGTATGGGTGGACTTACAGAAAACCTTCTTATAATATTTCTTCCCATAGAACTTTAGAATGAATCATGTTTTGGAATTCATGTACCTTGAAAAATGTGACATGTTAGTGATGAAATACTAATATTTATTCATTAAACGGTTGTGTATGTAAAAAACTTCAACTGGTGATGAGATTAATACTTTGAGGTGCTTTGATGATGGTCTTCCTTATGCCATCCACTCACAGAAGAACATCTTTTGGCTGAACAGTATTTCTATGATAGTAAACTGGTCCCTCATCACTAAGTGAAACCTGAGGGAATTAGGAGATGTCAAGCAGGGAAGTTTAGATTCTATTTAGAGAAGTGGTTTCTCCAGTAGTAAGAAGTGATCCATTGAAGGTACACATGTGGGTAGTAACAGCCAAGTGTCATGAACTAATAGCATTATGGTGTGTCACCCGTATGGTAGGCTAAGTCCTAACAATACCCAGTGTATGAGGAACCCCGATCGAGCGTCGATCATTTAGTAGGATGTGTCACCTCTAGTGCTTTTCTCAATCCTTTACTTTAGTTCCAAGTGAGCGGGGATCTGTGTTGGTACCACCTTTAGGATTAGAATCAGTAACACCCCTTCGGGTAGGAATTTGGTCTTCTATAGGTCGTTCAGGATGAGGAGGTGGTCATTTCCGAGGTATTCAGGCTACCGAGTACCATCTTTAGTAGAGTGGACCATCTTAAGATACTTAGGCAACAACTCAGGACCACAGTTCATACCATATTTATGGGTTAAAACCTATGCTAGGGTAGCAGAGTAAAATTACATCTATAGTTAGAGGTACTATCCGGGTATCATCTACTCTAGTATCTAGCTTATTTGATACAGGTGCATTGCACTATTTTTTATTTTCTATGACCATGTTAATTCTAGTTTTAGTGGTAGAGTCCTCTAGTGGTGTTATGAACCGTGATACACTGTAAAGAGTTTGAGAAGGCGGTATACGCCGGTGCAAAAAAAGTTCCCCCTTGAAATAGGTGGGTATCATTTTTTGTAGAGTTTATTCATCCTCCAGATGATCAGTTTTGTAATAATTGTTGGTATAAAATATCTTGTTTCTTATCAAGCCCAAGAGTATTGTTATCATCATTGTTTCTCTTTCTAATCATCCAATGGAAATAAATATATCCATAAGGTAAATGGGATATCTATCCTAATTAATCTGGACTCAATCATATTGGGATAGGTGGAGTAACATCCCATTTGTCTAGTATCTTTATAAGTGATTAGGTGTAGAAACATGTGGAATTTAATCCTGTCATGGACCATTTCAGGGTCATATTCCACAAATATTTCTATGTCTTACCTCCTATGAGAGAGGCTGAGTGGACCATTTAGCTTGTTCCAAGTGTGGTACCAGTTTCGATTCTTTCATATAGGATGAAACCTATATAGATCTAAGAACTCAATTGACAACTTGAGGACTTAAAGGATAAGGGTTTCATATGACCAAGCACTTCACCATGGGTTTCACACATCCTTTTTTCCAAAAAGGTTGATAGTACCATTTGGTTTTTCATGGATTAACAACTCCTAAACCAACATACAGTAAATAATTAGTATCCACTGCCTTTTATAGATTACATCTTCGACTATATCCATGGAGAAAATATTTTTTCTAAGATCTATCGGAGTTCGTACTATCATCAGGTTCTTGTGTGTTTCTCAGACATACCACGTACAAGGTTCTAGAGTAGGTATGGCTTGTATGAGTATTTTATTATGTCATTTGGTCTACCAAACACACCAATAGTATTCATGGTTATGATGAATCATCTTTTCCACCCATATTGTTATTCCTTTATGGTTTCCTTCATATATGACATCTTAGTGTTTTCTCACACCAAAAATGACCATGAAAATCATCTTGAGATCGTGATGAGTACACAGAGAGAGAACCAGCTATATGAAACGCTTAGTAAATAGCACTATTGGATTATTAAGGTTCACTTTTTAGGTCTTATTATATCTAAGGAAGGATTATTAGTTGTCCCAAAAAAGGTTAGCACTATGTTTTCTTATAGGCATAGAAAAAAACATATTTTATATATGAAGATTCTTAAAGAGGGCTATATACTATAGGAAATTAATCTAGAACTTTTCCTACTTGGTAGAACTACTTATGGGATTGACCAAGAAAGGTGTGAATTTTGACTGGACTGAAGCTTTTGAACAATATTTTTAAGAGTAAAATGGAATACCCACTTCATCACCAATATTGATTATGTTATATCCATGAACGAGTTATACAATCTATTATGACGGTACATGTATTAGTCTAGGTGCGGTTATGATGCAAGGTGATCGATTTGTGGCTTATGGATCTCACTATTTGAGGCGTCGTCAGTGTAATTAACCTATGCATGACCTTGATCTTGAATCCATGGTTTATGATTTATGTTTTTGGAGGCAATACTTGTTGGGTGAGTGGTTTGTTGTCTACACGTACCATGAAAGTTTTAAATACATCTCAACACAGTGAGACTTGTCTCATAGGTTTCATAGGTGGGTGGAATACCAGTAATAGTTCAACTTTTAGTTGGCTTACATGCCTGTTAAGGGAAATGTTGTAGCTAACGATTTGAGACAAAAAAACTAATATGTTAGTCATCAAGGAGGCCAGTAGTGAGTGGATGTTTATGGATCTATTTCCTAAAATGCATATTGATGTTCAGGAGCTTCATGGGAAGCCAGTCCTAGTAGGTCTAATATTGATATTTTCCATTCTGGAATGGGTCTTGATGAAGAATTTATCAAATTTTGAGTTCCTTATTATAATGAAGAGTGTCATAGGAGATAACCAACATCTTGGATGGATTGGGGATGCAAGTGAGACCCTACTTTTCCATGGTCTTGTATGGGTTCCTTTAGATATATAAGAAGATACGATAAAGGAATCACATAAATTAAGATAGTTAGGTAATCTTGGTCTCACCGAGATGTATATAGATATATTTCATCGGTATTGGTGTCCAAGTATGAAGAGATAAAAAAATAGGATTTATCACTCGGTGTTCCACCTATCATCTGGTGAAGCACCAGTGACCTTCTAGACGTCTACACCCCTATCCATTCTTGAGTGTAAATGGAATGATGTCACCATGGATTTTGTGATAGGTTTTTTAAGATCCCCTTGAGGTAGTGATGTAGTGTGGGTGATCTTTGATAGGTTAAGCAAGGTTTCACACTTCCTACCTATCTAGGAGTCCTTATATGTTGATGAACTAAGAAGGATTTATGGCTGGGAGACAGTGTGACTTAATAGTGTTTCCCATTCTTTCATTTTGGATAGAGACAATCAGTTTACATCATGATTCTAGAAAGGGTTGCATAAGTCACAGGGCTAACAAGTGCTCTTGAGTGCTAAATATCACCCTAAGACTGACATAAAATCCAAGAAGATGATTTGGGTGTTAGAGGATATGATACGGGCCTGTCTCTTTGATTTTGGAGGTTTCTGAGGAAATTATATTCCTCTGGTTTATTTTTCCTACAACAAAGTCTTTCTGGAAAAATTTTAGATTGCTTCGTATGAGTCCTGCTATAGTATACCATTTTATTCACCTCTATACTGGCTATAGGAAAATGAGACATCTTTACTGGGTCCTTATCTCATAAAGGAATCTTCAGAGCATGTCTAGCTAATTCAACAACATATGGATACAACTTATTCTGGGTATAATTCATATATTGATCACTGTTGCAGACCTATGGAGTTCGAGGTGGAGAATTTGGTCTTCATATATGTTTCCCCTATATTAGGTCAGAGATAAGTTATGAGACATGGAAACTTATCACATCGATATGTCAGTTTTTTGATATAGTGGATATGGCTAGAATGATATCCTATCAGTTGTTGTTATCTCAGAGGTACCATGCCCGACATTACATCTTCCACTTATCTCAAATTTAACAGTATCATATCCACCTGTATCATTAGTTTGACCCTGAGGATATTGAAATGGAAGAAGATTCATCCTTCAAGGAGCATCTGACACATATTTTTTATCATAGATCGAAGGTTCCCCATGGTATTTTAGTTCCTCTAGTCTAGGTTCTATGGTAGCACAAATTTGAATCGGATTATATGTGGGAGTGGTAGGCTGATATACACACATAACTTCTAGAATGCTTCTTAGATGACATTCTACTACCCTCGGAAGAGAAACATGGGGACAAGTTTTCTAAATGCGGTGAGGTTGTAACATCCCATATTTTTTCAAAGGTACAAAGAGTTACTTTTTAGATTAACTTCCTTTTTACTACCATAATAATGATTCCTAAAAGGTTCAAGGAGGATTCAGGTGCATTTAGGGATCTTTAGAAAATAGATCCTTGAAAGGGGAAGAAAATACTAGGTCACACTATTAGAGGAAACCATGTTTCCCAACCTACATGATTTCCTTCAATAATGAAATTGCATATCGTGGGGATAAAGGGGCCACATGGTTTATCTACAACCATGAAACCTAGGGTGCATGTCCATGGGATCGATTTTCAATTCTAGGCAGAGTGATTTTACACAGTTTTATCATAGTTTCTCTAACTGTGCACAAACTGTGTGAAGTTACACTTATAGCAGTGACTAATGCATGGTTGGCATAGGTTTTGGCCAACTATGTGGAAAAACTGTTTTCAATCTTAAATATGGGTGAATTTACAAAATTACCCCTCTTAAATGATTTAACCCTGGTTCCTTTTCCTCCTTCTTATTTTCTAGCAGATCCCCTCCTCCTCTCACATATGGAGATCCCCTTCCCTCTCAACTAGGGATCAAGCATCCTCCTCAATTTTTTGTAAGTTTTTCTCACCCTCAGAAGCATCATATCCAAAATGGTAATATATTCGATACTCGCCAATCTATTTCAAGTTCTTTTTCCTATATTTTTTACTATTTTTGTGCACGATCATTTTTTCCATTTTTAAGTGTTTTGATGGTTTTTTCATTTTTTTTATAACCTAGCTCTAATCAAAGGTTAAGACCAGATGAGGGAATCTCTACAAGACTAATGTAGGTGGTCTTATCCTTTTCCCTTCATTTCGTTGGATTCCATAAAATATGTTGTTGTGCTGTGAGTCGAACCATTCTGTATTTGGCCCTATTTTGTAAATTGAATTAAATTGAATGTATAAATATGTCATTGGAAACCTGAGTATGTGGTGAATCAACCCCTTGGGTTGATCTTCTTGACCCATATCACCAAAATGGGTGGTCTTAGACATTAAACCTTAATTTCCCTTTGGTTATTATGTTGTTCAATTACTATTTAGGGGTTTTCAATACAATTAACACCTTCGATTGATTAATTGAATTGAATAAAATAATTTTATGTGGTGTACCTTATGCTTTATTCCAAATATCTTCAATCTAATGAAGTTACTTGGCCTTTACACTTATCAACATACAAAAAAATTAATTAAAATGTAATTTCAGTTAAAATGAAATTGTTATATAAATGATTTTTTCTAGTTTAATGCCTTCACTATAGTATCAATTGTAAAACAAGGTGATACATCATCTATACTAGGGATGTTCTCATCGTGCGTTGTCTATTTTTACCTCTAAATGAGTGACACAAATTCCCTAGGGGAGACCCCTTTGATGGGATCAATGACTTGATTGGTTGAACTATACCATGAGAGAGACTCAGGCCTCTATGTGAGATGTTATGTATTGACTTGGAGGTTTATTGGTACATGAAATT
Source organism: Viscum album (assembly GCA_963277665.1). Taxonomy (NCBI): domain Eukaryota; kingdom Viridiplantae; phylum Streptophyta; class Magnoliopsida; order Santalales; family Viscaceae; genus Viscum; species Viscum album. The sequence continues at coordinate 1,889,185,807 of OY728159.1, read as the reverse complement.
TCATATCAAGTTTGTAGTGACACATGAGAGTTCATTATTGGGTCACGATGGACAGAATACTTGGAAATGGTCATATGATGAGACCCTCAGGTGATGCTCGGGACATACCTTTGTATTATCATAGACATGATTGGGATGTCTCTCAATAATTTATAAATTTGTTTTTAAACAAAATTAAATAAGGGATTAAATTTTTTCCAAATAGAATTTTCTTTTCGATTTGGATAATGTTGGGATGTATTCTCCAATTCCAAGAACAAGCTTGTGAATAGTCCACACTCTTATACATTAGCTCTCAATTTAACATTTTAGGATCCTTTAGTCCAGACATTCTGGATTAGACTAAGTTATTTAGATTGAAGGGGTCTCCAAAAGGAAACTATCCCAATGTAATTATTTATATATTTCTGTCTTGAATTTAATTAACATGGAACACTGCTCATTTTACAATGAACGTTATAGAATGTCCTAAACACTATGTGTGTTGGCCTACTAATATTGTATATCATTCCTTACTTGGGATCCTTTGATATCTGAGTATAATTTATTATTTAAGGTATATAAAAAAGAAAATAGTTGGCTACCAATTCTTGATGAAATTGGTTTACTTTGAAAAATTTGGGATCATAAGATCAAGCATGTGATCAATATGCTAGTCATATCAATTTTTCCCCTTTTTTATTTATGTTGATAGGATGTTGTATATTCTTGTATCTTCTTCCCCAACATAGTCATTTTGGTAATGAACATGGAATTCCATCATCATATTATACCATCTTTTTATTTAGATTTCTCTTATTGTACTTTTAGTTTGAATGCTTCAATATAGGTATTTTACATTACAATTAATTTATTCTTTTGTTATTTCATATTGTATATATGTGTGTGTGTATATATATATATATATTGGTGTTCCCTGCTAGATTTAGTGTCTTAGAACCAACTATTTTTACTTTTATTAAAAGGATATTTAATGTATTACATATTGTTCAATGTTCTGTATGACTATGATATAATAATTTCCTAGAGTATTTGTTGCATTGATAAAGTCATGGAAGTTCCCCTCTATAACGAGAACCTTGAATTCTATAAAAATATTCTTAAATATAGTTTTTTAGATGGATTACATACTATTATGGGACACATAGCATACACACAATCAAGTGAGAGTACTCGTAAGCAGGTGAGACTTCCTCTCATGAAGTGTGCACATGGTAATCTCTAAGACAGGATATTATGAGAACATACCTACCAGCAGGAATTCCACATGTTTTGTTGTCATTGGATATTACTATCTGTGAGAGTGTGTAATTATCCTTTGACTTTAAGATTACCCTTAATATGTGTCATGACTCACGCACTTTGATTTACTCATGAAAACCGTCATACATACAGTTGGTGGGAAGTAGGGTAGTTTGGGTGTGTCACAAGGGGCATGTTATTAATGAATAAGGCAATGAAATTTTTTTTACTTCCATTTAAGGAAGTTGATATCTGGGCCCTTTGATTGAAATTTAATCGTTATGAGAAATTCAATAGCCATTGTGTAATGATGAGTTTATTTCAGATAGTCAAAGAAATACGTATCAAGCATAAAATTTGATGACACTATCATGAAACATACTTGATTAGATATCGATACAAAGGAATTATATTACACAATGAACATTTATATGTGGATGTCGTTGTTTTGACCTTAAGTTCTTTCTCCTAGGAGCCTTGACCCATTGCTAGACAGTACTCTTGGACTTTAAGAAAACCCACCTAATGAAAACTAGAAATAATCCTAGAGAGTCACACACTAAGTGTTTCTGGTGGTCTCGGTTAAATTATATTTTAATTTAATTAATTATTATTATTCTCAAAGACAGTGGAATAATTTTATTCAAGTTAAAATTATTTCACAAATTAAATAAATATTTATTCATCAGACTGTGGGTAAAATATATTTATTTATTTTATTAAACATTTAATAAATATTTATTTACTTGTTTGTAAATAAAATATTTATTTAAGAGAATAAAGTATTTATTTATTTATTAAGGTGTTCAATAAATGGAAGAGGAGTTTGATCGAACCAAGGCCAGTCCGGTAGTAAAGTAATTATTTTGAAGATGATAAATAATTATTTAATAAGTTGGAACAAATTAATATAATGCTTCTATTATTTTGTGATGCATAATTTTATTTATAATTACATTTTTCACAAGTTGGCACACCATAAATAATGAAGAGGTATTATTATTATTAGCAAGGGTTTTATCTAATGTTATGAATGTATTTAATTGTTGTTACTCAATTAAATATTGTAACTGAAGCCCCATGTCAATAAATAGAAACATATGTCTATTGTTCTATGTACCGAACCGCACACCCAGTGAATTGAGACTGGTTGAAGTAAGAAATTTTACTCTTAAATCCTCTTCCCACCCATCCCAAAAATGAGAGATTTTATTCAAGGCCGAAGAACAAATGATCATGAACGGCGGACACAAGGAACTCGCTTCATCGTGTTAGCACCAAGAGAACGAGTGGTTTGGATCAGAGGCCATCAAAGCATGTGTGGATCACCGCTAGAGGGATTCTAGTTTGGATCCTTGCAGGAACTACAAGATAATCTGGAAGGGTCGTTCCAAATGATTAATATCGTCAAAAAATAAAATACCAAATATCCAGGTATTATTTTCTTTATAAAATTAATTAAATTAATTATAAACATGATGTCCAAGTTCATCCCTAAAGGTTGTGGACATCTTCCTTCTTTATCTAAATCTTTGATTCTATTCTGTGGAGACTGGAGTTCATTGTCGTATTGATCTCGGAATAGTCATTGATCATGGTAAAATAATTAATGTTGGATGTCGGCCTAACCATGCTTCTGCTACATTCATAACCCCTTATGCCCAACTCTGTCAATGAGGGAATAGTATCCCCGTAGATTTACCCAAGGTCCTCACTGCTATTCGGCAGCCTCTAGAATTCAGGGAGGTGCGCTTGAGATCTTGTGGCCACCCATCTCAAGGAACTGGTAAGTGGAATCTGGGGAAGGACACTATAATAATAATTCTTATAAATTTATATACCATACATATAAGAGTTACATGATAGTTATGAAAACATAATATTATGTTTTTCTTGCCTTCACTTTGGTTTTTTGTGGAGTTATGAGCTTGAATTTTTAGGTTAATAATAGTTTAAATGTATTATGTGTTAGAATTATGATAGAATTAATGACTCTATTATGTATTTAACCATGAGTAGTGGGTCTTGGGTTCAGACTAATCACTGGATTAGGGGCTTATGCTATGTCTAAAGAAGTTGAGGTTGGATAGCTTTCACACCATGATTTATCTTGTATGTATTTTTACCTTCATATAATTATAATGATTTACATGAAATGTTTTTGGTTAACATATGAATGAGATACATTTAGATATGTGTAAATATATATTACTTCTATTTTTGGGTTAGTTTAACACCCCAAGCTTCTACGATACGCTTCTCTTTGAATAATGCAATAGTGTGTGTTGTACACAGCATCGAGTTCTAACACACCACAACCAATTAAACTAGCCGTTATGAATAGTAATACCCACTTTTTGAAATTTATAAATTTTCTTTTTCAAAATGGACTTCATTTTTGGATTCAGAATACCGAAATTAGACAAGGGTAAATTTTTGGTATTTTTCTGAAAAACTTCATTTTTTGATGAATAGTGAAACCACTAAGTGGTAGTTAAGAAACTGTATTTTTCATAAAACATAATTTTACCGCATCGGTGAGTGGAATTTCGAAAATCTGAGAGACACGATTAATATAAAAGAGTATAATGGGGTTTAATGAGATCAAAATAATTTTTTGTGAATAGTAACTTTTTACTTTTATTTACCACGGTTAAAAGTAAATAGGGTAATTAAGGGTAAAAAAAATATTAATATTACCCTAACACATGTCCTAATTCTATTTTACAAGTGTATATCAACCAAAAACAACCTTAGGAATAAAATATAATCATTTGGGTCCACTTGGATTAGATTAGGACATTTATTATTATTAAATTCAAAGAAGAGTTAAAAGAGTTAAAATCAAAGTTTATTTACAAAAACATTTTTAATATAGAGTTATAAATAAGATAAATTAGATTGTAAATATTTATTAGAAAGCTAAAACTATTTTATACATAATGATATTTTATTTATAATTTTTAAACTTTAAATAATATAATGTATTTATGACAAAATGATGATGTAGTAATTACCATAATAGTGAAAAATTAAAATAATTGATATTATAAATACCCAAATAAATATAATTTTATACTTTTTATGAATTACAATAATTTTCTAGGTTAATATGATTTTTTAGGATTTATGTAATAAACTTTTTTAAAAGTAATCATTCTTTTATGATTTTCACAAAAATCATTTTTCCAAATAGTGTCAAAATTGACATAAAAGAGTTTTTAAAACAAATATTATATTATTAATTTATATTAAATTCCTAAAAATATAAGGTTCGGCCAAGAGACTTATATAATGATATTTGTATCATTAATGGACCACTTGGGGGTTTCTTGTAGTTATATAGGATGTTTATTAACTATATAATATAAAAATACAAATTGACATGGTAAGTGTCAAACTAATTAACTAAGAGTTAAAACTAAAAGATAAGGTTAATATAATGACCCAAACCTATCTAAATTCTATTGGTTGAGTGTTTTGTGACCCATCACCACCTTAAACTTTAAATAATACACTTTGGAGCCATTAGAAACCGAATATTAATTTATTATAAAATAATATTTCTAGCTTTTCCAAAGGTGCCCCTCACCCCTCTTATAAAAGGGCACTCCACCTTCTCATTAATTAACTCCTTCAAAGCCTTTTGGTTTGGGCAAAACCTTCCCAAATACTCTCTCAAATTCCCTCAATACAACCTAGAGGCCTTAGTTTGATCATAAAGCCAACTTAAGGAGTCCTTTTGATCAAATCAAAACGAAGAACCCAAAGAAGAGGTAATGTTTTCACCAACCTTTTTCAAATTCATTTCTTCTTCAACTTCTTCTTTCTTTGTTATTCCCATTCTAAAATAATAAATCCAATATCTACTATATACTGTAATATTATTATAAATATGGTACAACCATATTCAGTATTCTATCCATCCTTTTAATGACATGTCACCATACGTGCGTACGTACGGCTTACCGTCTCCACGTCGTGGTGTAATTGTTATTCAATATATTATTATTTGGATGGGTATAATAATGATTTGTAATTCATTTAAATAATAAATATAACATGATAATTATTCTGAATATATTATATACCATCCAATTATATATTATTTTAATATCAAAAGAATGATATTGTCGCTCGTGCGTACGTACGGACTACCGTCTCCACGAATGTGATGAGATTCATTCTCCATCGTATCCATTCAAGAATAATTATCATTTGATGATTTAAAAATAATTTTTAAGGAATTGATATCATTCTGGATATGAATAATATACAACCTATCCCTGAAAAACACGTCTTACGTATCTAAACATATAAAATAAAATGAATAAGTTAACACCCGAAACAACGACAATACTAAGATATTATTAACAAATCAATGTTAAAAGATCATTTATGATATCATATTAATGTATATTATTCTTTTATAATTTAATAACAATTATTTAACCATTATACAGGAGTTTAACCTACCCCTAACCAAGGAAAAGTACACTGTAAGGGCTTATTTTGCAATCTCTTCATTATTCGAGGTTGTTTATATGTAATAATCTTCTGGGAATTCTTTATCATCCACATCCATGTTTCTTAAAAATATATTTCAAAACATTTATACTATTTACTATAATATGGGTTAAAGTCATTTATACCGTTGTTGACTTTTATAAGTTGTTTATAAAGGAATCTTTCGTCGTTTTCCAAACAAGGTCCTTTTTAACCTTTTCGACAGAATTTATGTAAGAATGTTTTTTAACTTATACGGAAGGTGCCGCTATTTTCCGCCGTTATAAAATCGTTGAAGTTTCACTTACAATATTATAAGAATATTTTCAAAGAAAATGTTTTATTTTATAATTATATGACTCTTAAATGATTTCAAAATAGAAAGAGATATTTCTCTAAAATGAATTTTGATTTCATCTATGTCAACATCCTATGATGGATTTTACGCTAGTTTGAAGTTGATTTATTATGATACAAAAATTCTATATTGTATTGAAGGTTTTGTGATATGTTTGACTATGGATGTGTTATTTTTATACCATTCATGGTTTATGGATAAATTATTTACATTTCGTATGCTAGTTTTAATACGAATGTTTATGTTATGTTTAAACATTTTCATATGGGAGTGCATTGGACTTAATATGTGATGGGTGGAGCCCGCAATAGCTCCTCGATGCATCGACTGGTCTCATGAGACAAACTAGTGTCTTGGCATAAGGCCTTGAAAAAATCTTATTTGTAGTCTTGTCACGAGGCCTTGTCTATGTGGTTATGATAGTCTGGCATTATGCATTCCATTATTATGAAAGTGGTTATTGATATTACATGTTATTATTTGATTATTAGAATTTCCATGTGAATAAGTAAATGGAATTATTTCATTTTATTTTTTCCATACTATGTTGAAGTTCAAGTTTAAAAGGATGCTGGTTTAGTTATACATTTCTTTAATTGTTTATTCTTATTTATGAAAGTTTCCGCTATATTTTTATCCTTACTGGGAATTTGAGCTCACCCCTTTTCTATGTTTTATTTTTCCCAGGATGTGAAAAAGTAATTTATGAATGACCTACAGGGATAGTATGGGGGGATAAGAGTGTGGACTATGGAGACTATATTATTGTAGTTTTCATTTTATGATGTAATGTAAACTTTATTAATGTATCTAGTTATTCCAAGGATACTAAACTAATAAGTCATTCGAGACTTGATCTTTCTTGTGATCATGCCAATGTTATGTAATAATGCACCAAATATGGGTATCTAGGGTCGGGGTGTTATAGTTAGTATCAGAGGAAGTTTAGTACAAACATTGGAATCTATATTTAGATAAACATTGATTAGAGAACACAGACCTAAGATGGACTTTGAGGATTAGTATAGAAGAACTTCCTAGAATTTTGGTATTATAGATATTTGGTGAGTTTTCCGAGCAATACATACCTGTCTAGATACGAGTAGGTAGAAGTGGCTCTGACACAGATGTACCTAGGGGTAAAACCCGAAAACACCACTTTGAGATAGACTCGAATGGGAACTGGTGCACGACAACGGGCCTTGTTGCACTCTTGGTTATGACACTCCCGGGGGATATGCTTAGGATAACTCTCATTTTCTTTACAAATCATTATGAAGAGTTTATGAGTATATACTTCCTCAAAGAACACATTTTTATTATTATGGATTATATCCATAAATAGTTCAATTTATATTAATTTTTTTACAATTATGCAATTATGTATTTTGATTCATAAACTGATTTTGTTTATGCCATTATTTTGAAATGGAACCTAGTGGAAGAAATGGAAACAGTATCATTGCACGAACTCCATGTAGGGATTTCCCTCCTGGTCAAGATGATTATAGTGGAGCTGGTGATGCAACTGGTGCTGATCAACTAATCACCATACTGGGACAACTCACTAATGTTATGAATAATAACCTTACCAGTATGGAGCACCCTGATCCACAGCGTGGAGGATCAATGTTAGATCACTTCATGAGGTAGAAACCACCAACATTCAATGGGAGTACAAATCCATTAGTAGCTGAGAAATGGACAAGTTCCCTAGAGAAAATATTTCAGGCTTTGGGAAGTAGTGAAATGGAAAAAGTTATCATGGTAGTTTACCACCTCACTGGAGATGTTGATCACTGGTGGTCATTGATTCAAAACATGAAGGAAGATAATGAAGTATCAAATATGGAATGGAGGGAGTTAAAAGATATGTTTTTAGAAAAATACTTTCCTCATGGCCATTGAGCGGATATGGAAAGGAAATTTCTGAGTCTGAGGCAAAAGGAGGATGAGAATTTCACAAAGTATGAGGACAACATTACAAGGTTAGTAAGGTATGCTGGAGATTATATACATAAGATAAGAAGTAATATTGATCATTTCTTTGGTGGGTTAAAACCATTTCTCCATCGAGCATTATTCTCACAATCCTTCTCATCGTACGAAGACCTTGTCTCATGTGCTATCAAGACTAAAAAAGAATTCTCTATGTCTTATGACATTAAAGCAAAGAAAAAGATGAATAGATCTGCTGATAAATCTGGGAATGGAAATAAGGGGAAGAAGGGAAAGGTTGAATATCCATCCTGTGGTAAATGTGGGAAGAAACACCCCGGTACTTTCTTGAAGGGAATGGGTGTCTGTTTCAAGTGTGGTGAAAAAGGCCACAAAGCTCGTGATTGCAAAGGGAAGAAGGAAGCTACCGATGTTTAGTGCTACAATTGTAGGGAGATGGGACATTATGGAAATGAATTTACTAAGCATCAGGGGAACTTACCTCAGAAAAGGCCAAGGGATCAAGGCCAAGCTTAGGCTATCACTACTGCTGAGGTGAAGCTCTTAAAGACGTGGTGGAAGGTAATTTAATGGTTTCCTCAAGTTTAGAAAATGAATTATTTGATTCTGTGTCATCGCATTGTTTCATATCTTCCCAGTTTTCTAAGAAAATTGGATATTTCCAATTTGATTTAACAAGGGAGTTGTCAGTTAAAACTCCTAAGGGAAGTATCATTGTAACAAAGTTTTGTGAATCAGTCCCCATTAGAGCACATAAATGTTCTTTATCTACTAATCTCATCATCATACCTATGATTGAGTTTGATATAATCCTAGGTATGGACTGGATTTCGGACCACGATGAGAATATTTATTGTAAGAAGAAGGAGGTTACGATTTTTGATGATGATGATAAGGAACACCGTATCTTTAGAGCAAAATCGTCACCACATAATTCTTATCTAGATCCACCCCCAGTTGCTCAACTAAATTCAATTATTGGGGAGGAAGATAATAAAATGACTATGGATGAGGAAAGGAATGTTCAAATAGAGGATGTACCTATTGTGAAAGAATATGTAGATGTGTTTCTGGATGATTTACCTGGACATCTTCCAGAACAAGAAGTTGAGTTTTCCATTGATTTAATTCCTGGATCAAGGCCTATATCGGAGACCCCTTATTGAAGGGAAACTATAGAATTATTTGAACTAAAGAAACAACTAGAGGAATTGAGTAATAAGGGATTTATTCACCCTTGTGTTTATCCATGGGGAGCCCCTGTTCTTTTTGTTAAAAAGAAAGATGAATCTATGAGGTTATGTATCGACTATAGGAAGATCAATTCTATAACAATAATGAACAAGTATCCCCTACCACGCATTGATGATTTATTTGACCAACTTCATGGAGCTCAATACTTTTCAAAGATTGACCTTCCATCTGGATACCATCATTTGTGTGTAAAGAAGGAAGACATTCCAAAGACAGCATTTCAAACCAGGTACGGGCATTATGAGTTTACAGTAATGCCTTTTGGATTGACTAATGCGCCCTCTGTATTCATGGATCTGATGAATAGAGTTTTCATGGAATATCTTGATGAATTTGTGGTGGTATTTATTGATGATATCTTGGTATACTCCAAAAGCTACGAAGATCATGAAAATCACTTGTGCATTATCCTAAAGACTCTGAGAAGACATGAATTATATGGGAAGTTTAGCAAGTGTGAATTATGGCTTCAGGAGATTTCTTTTCTTGGCCATATTTTCTCTAAAGATAGAATTTCAGTTGATCCTTCTAAGACCAAGGCAATCCAAGAATGTCCTACACCGACGAGTATAACTGAGGTACATAGTTTTATTGGTTTAGCAGGTTATTATCGATGTTTCGTCCAGAATTTTTCCTGGTTGGCTAACCCATTAACAAAGCTCACATGTAAAGGGGTTAAATTTGTTTGGACAAAAGAGTGTAAAGAATGTTTCAAAGAACTGAAGATAAGATTAGTCAATTCTCCTATATTGACTCTACCATCGTGGAATGATGGGTTCGTTATTTATAGTGATTCATCGAAGAAAGGACTTAGTTGTGTCCTTATGCAGAATGATAGGTTTATTGCCTATGCATCACGATAGTTGAAAATACATGAGAAAAACTATCCTAATCATGATCTCAAGTTAGCAGCTGTGATATTTTCTTTAAAGATATGGAGGCACTACCTCTATGGTGAAAAATGTGAGATTTATACTGATCACAAGAGTTTGAAGTATATTTTCTCACAAAAAGAACTCAAGATGAGGCAAAGGAGATGACTTGAATTACTCAAGGATTATTATTGTACGATACTTTACCACCCAGGGAAAGCAAACAAGGTGGGAGATGCTTTGAGAAGAAAATATCATGGAGTTATGAACAATATGAGAATTGAAAGGGATCCAATTTTCATGGACCTAGTGAAGATGCACATGGGAATAACCATGGAAGGTGAAACTTTAATAATTTTTCAGATGGTTGACAAACCATCTTTACTATAAAGGATTAAGAGTTCTCAGACTAATGATGAAGAATTTCAAAAGAAGATTAAAGATGTGAACGATGGGAGATTGAGAGACTTTGTGTATGAAGATGGAATTTTGAAATTTGGGAAGAGGCTTTGTGTTCCCGATATACCTGATCTAAAAAGGGAATTGTTGGATGATGCTCATAGTTCCAATTTCTCTATACACCTTGGGAGAACCAAAATATATGGAGATTTGAAGGAACATTTTTGGTGGGACAACATAAAGAGGGAGATTGCTGATTTTGTGTCATGATGTATGGTTTTTCAACAAGTGAAAGCTGGAAGGCAATAGCCTGGAGGAGTCATGCAACCTCTTCCCATACCGAAGTGGAAATGGGAAAATATTACGATGGACTTTGTCATGGGGCTACCAAATACTCCTAGAAGGAATGATGAAATATGGGTTATTGTTGATCGTCATACCAAGTCAGCACATTTTCATGCTATAAGAGAAGATCTACCACGGGAACGTCTAGAAAGACTATATATTGATGAAGTGATGAGACTTCATGGAGTACCCCTATCAATTTTTTCTGATCCTGATCCCCATTTTACTTCAAGATTCTGGAAAAGTATTCAGAAAGCCTTGGATACTGAACTTCATTTGAGCACTGCCTACCTCCCTCAAACAGATGGACAATCAGAATGAACTATTCAAACCTTAGAAGACATCTTGGGATCCTGCTCACTTGACTTTCAGGGTATGTGGGATCAATAGTTACCTATGATAGAATTTTTCTATAACAATAGCTTCCATTCGAGTATTCAGATGGCACCATATGAAGCGTTATACAGAAAGAGATGTCGCACACCAACATATTGGGAAGATTTTGGTGAAAGAAAACTTGTAGGTCCAGAACTGGTGGAGGAAACGATGGAAAAGGTGAAGGTAATCCCAAATCACATAAAAGCAGCTCAAAGTAGGCAGACGAGCTATGCCAATAATCGAAGGAAGGATTTGGAATTTCAATTCGGTGATCATGTTTTCCTGAAGGTATCTCCATGGAATGGAGTCATACGTTTTGGTAAGAAAGGTAAATTGAGTCCCAGGTACATCGGACTTTTTGAAATTCTATAACGAATTGGAGATGTAGCTTACCGATTGGCAATGCCGCCAAGTCTCTCCAAAGCTCACGATGTGTTCCATGTATCTCTGTTGAGGAAATACATGCCTGACCCAACGCATGTACTCACCTATGAAAAATTAGAACTTGAACCTGATCTATCTTATTGCGAAGAGCTCGGCAAGATTCTTTATAAGAGAGAACAATTACAGAGAAACCGGATGACTCGTCTGGTAAAAGTCTTGTGCAGAAACCATAAGATGGAAGAGGCAACGTGGGAACCCGAGGAACTTATGAAAAAGAACCACCCGAGTCTTTTCATGTGGTAGTATTCTAGAAATTTCGAGGATGAAATTATTTGAAGGAGGGGAGAATGTAACACCCCAAGCTTCTATGGTACGCTTCTCTTTGAATAATGCAATAGCATGTGTTGTACGCAATATCGAGTTCTAACACACCACAACCAATCAAACTAGCCGTAATGAATAGTAATACCCACTTTTTGAAATTTATAAATTTTATTTTTCAAAATGGACTTCATTTTTGGATTCAGAATACTGAAATTAGCCTAGGTTGAATTTTTGGTATTTTTCTAAAAAACATCATTTTTTGATGAATAGTGAAACCACTAAGTGGTAGTTAAAAACTGAATTTTTCATAAAACATAATTTTACCACTCTGTGAGTGGAATTTAGAAAATCTGAGAGACACGGTTAATATCAAGGAGTAAAATGTGTATCAATGAGATGATAATAATTTTTGGTGAATAGTAACTTTTTACATTTATTTACCACGGTTAAAAGTAAATAGGGTAATTAAGGGTAAAAGTAATATTAATATTACCCTAAAACATGTCCTAATTCTATTGGAAAAGTGTATCTCAACCAAAAACAACCTTAGTAATAAAATATTATCATTTAGGTCCACTTGGATTAGATTAGGACATTTATTATTATTTAATTCAAAGAAGAGTTAAAAGAGTTAAAATCAAAGTTTATTTACTAAAAAAATTTTAATATAGGGTTATATATAAGATAAATTAGATTGTAAATATTCATTAAAAAGATAAAAATATTTCCTACATAATTATATTTTATTTATAATTTTTAGACATTACATAATTTAATTTATTTATGACACAATGATGATGCAGTAATTGCCATAATAGTGAAAAATTAAACAAATTGATATTATAAATACCCAAATAAATATAATTTGAGACTTTTGATGAATTAAACTAATTTTCTAGATTAATATGACATGTTAGGATATATTTAATTAGATTTTTTCGAAGTAGTAATTCTTTATGATATTCACAAAAAATCAATTTTCCAAATAGTGTCAAAATTGACATAAAAGTGTTTTTAAAAAAAATATTATATTATTAATTTATATTAAATACCTAAAAATCTAAGGTTCGGCCAAGAGACTTATATCATGATAGGTGTATCATTAATGGACCACTTGGGGGTCTCTTGGAGGTATATTGTAAGTTTATTAACTGTATAATATAAAAATACAAAGTGACATGGTAAGTGTCAAACTAATTAACTAAGAGTTAAAACTAAAAGAGAAGGTTAATATAATGACCTAGACCTGTCTAAATTCTATTGGTTGAGTGGTTTTAGACCCATACCCACCTTAACCTTTAAATAATACACTTTTGATCCATTAGAAACCAAATATGAATTTATTATTAAATAATATTTCTAGCTTTTCCAAAGGATCCCCTCACCCCTCTTACAAAAGGTCACTACACCTTCTCATTAATTCACACCTTCAAAGCCTTTTGGATCAGAAAAAAACCGCCCCAAATACTCTCTTAACTTCCCTCACTACAACCTAGAGGCATTATTTTGATCATAAAGCCAACCTAATGATCCCTTTTGATCAAATCAAAAGAAAGAACCCGAATAAGAGGTAATGTTTTCACCACCCTTTTTCAAATTCATTTCTTCTTCAAATTCTTCTTTCTTTGTTATTCCCATTCTAAAATAATGAATCCAGTATCTCCTATATACTGTAATATTATTATAAATATGGTACAACCATATTCAGTATTCTATCCATCCTTTTATTGACATGTCACCATATGTGCGTACGTACGGCTTACCGTCTCCACATCGTGGTGTGATTGTTATTCAATATATTATTATTTGGATTGGTATAATAATGATTTTTAATTAATTTAAATAATAAATATAACATTATAATGATTCTTTATATATGATATACCATCCAATTATATATTATTTTAATATCAAAAGAATGATATTGGCGCTCGTGCGTATGTACGGACTACTGTCTCCACGAACGCGATGAGATTAATTCTCCATCATATCCATTCAAGTATAATTATCATTTGATGATTTAAAAATAATTTTTCAGGACATTATATCATTCTGTATATGAATAATATACAACCTATCCATGAAAAACATGTCTTACATAACAAAACATATAAATGAAAATGAGTAAGTTAACACCCGAAGAAACAATAATACTAATATATTATTAACAAATCAATGTTAAAAGATGATATATGATATCATATTAATGTATATGATTATTTTATAATTTAATAAAAATTAATTCCCCATTATACAAGGGGTTAAATTACCCCCAACCATGTATAAGTACAAGTTAAGGGTTTATTTCGCAATCTCTTCATTATCCGAGGTTGTTTATACATAATAATTTACTGGGACTTCTTTATCATCCACATCCATGTTTCTTACAAATGAATTTCAAAACATTTTTTACTATTTACTAGAATATGGGTTAAAGTCATTTATACCCTTGTTTTCTTTTATAAGTGGTCTATAAAGGAATCTTTCTGTCTTTTTCCAAGCATGGTCCTTTTTAACCTTTTCTACAGAATTAAGGTAAGAATGTTTTTTTAACTTATAGGGAAGGTGTGGCTATTTTCCGACCTTATAAAATTGTCGAAGCTTCCCTTACAAGCTTATAAGAATATTTTTAAAGAAAATTTTTTATTTTATAAATATATGACTCTTAAATGATTTCAAAATAGAAATAGATATTTCTCTAAAAAGAGTTTTGATTTCATCTATGTCAACATCCTTTGATGGATTTTAAGCTTATTTGATGTTGATTTATTATGATACCAAACTTCTATATTATATTGAAGATTTTTTGATATGTTTGACTGTGGATGTGTTATATTTATACCATTCATGGTTTATGGATGAAGTATTTATATTTCGTATGCTAGTTTTAATACGAATCTTTATGTTATGTTTAAACCTTTTCATATGGGAATGCATTGTGCTTAATATGTGACGGGTGGAGCCCGCTATAGCTCTTCGATGTATCAGTAGGTCTCATGAGACAAACTAGTGTCTTGGCATAAGGCCTTGACAACATCTTATTTGTAATCTTGGCACGAGGCCTTGTCTATGTGATTATGATAGTCTGGCATTATGCATTCCATCAGTATGAAAGTGGTTATTGATATTGCATGTGATTATTCGATTAGTATAATATCTATGTGAATAAGTAAATGGCATTATTTAATTTTATTTTTTCCACACTATGTTGAATTTCAAGTTTAAAAGGCTTTTTTTTAGTTATAAATTTCCTTAAATGTTTATTCTTATTTATGAAAGTTTCCGCTATATTGTTATCCTTACTGGGCATTTGAGCTCACCCCTGTTCTATGTTTTATTTTTCCCAGGATGTGAAGAAGTAATTTATGAATGACCTTCAGGGATAGTATGAGGGGATAAGAGTGTGGACTATGGAGACTATATTGTTGTAGTTTTCATTTTATGATCTAATGTAAACTTTATTAATGTATCTAGTTATTCCAAGGCTACTAAACTAATCAGTCTTTTGAGACATGATCTTTCTTGTGATCATGCCAATGTTATGTAATAATGCACCGACTCTGGGTATCTAGGGTCGGGGCATTACATTAGTAACACAGACTGAATGTTTTGTAAATATTTTTACAATAATATGGTTTAAAATTTTTGATTTCATGGGTGTAATAGTTATTCCAAAACTAAATGACTATAATCATACTAATATACAGTTATTTAAGGAAAATTAATTATTTTATAGGATGCAATAGTTTTTTATGATATGCATAGGATGCATATGAAAATGGTGAGACTAAAAACAAACTGAAAATACTAACTATGAGATTACTTCCAAAGAAATCACATGTTAAGAACATGATAATTTAAATGGGTATTTTCTACCAAATAAATATTTTCATGGATTATCTTATTTAAGTATTTACGGATGTGGATAATCCTAGTAGTTAGTTAAACATATCATGTTGTGATATTTGGATGACACTTGTAATGAAATCCCAAAGATTTAAGATACCAGAGGAATAATGTTGAGTTTTATACATATATTGAATTAGGGAAAAGAGTTTTCTACTCAATTATCCATGTTTCATATGTAATATGATTAACATGATGGTCCAACTAAATAGCTAATTGAGGAGTGGAATACCAAAGTAGGCTTGTTACATAGTGAAATATGGTTATTTTCCCAAAGAGCTTTACAACTAATGATGTACGGGGGAATCATTTTAGTGGGAGTACTTTTATTAAAACTCTGTGAAAAAAATCTATAAACATGATACTCACCCATATATATGTCATTATAGATTATGGAAAGCATCACAATTACAATTTTTAGGTTTCTTGTAAGAATTTCCTATTATCTAATTCTAGATTGGTATAAAATATTGGAAAGTTTTATAAAAGAGATGAATTTTAAGCATGTGTATGATAATAATATAGAAACCAACTTCTTCAATTTTTACTCTTGGGTATTGGATACCGATTTTTCATCATACATTTTTGTTAATAAACATAGAGTAGAAAATGGGATAGAATTGATTCAAAGAAAAGTTGATCTGTGTATTAGAAATGGTGTAAGAGTTGTTTCATTATAGCTTGGAATGATACGACCCAACCCAATGGGACCCTGCCTAGGTCAGTAGTAAGCTATGTGTGCCAACTCAGTCCTACCTCTAATAGAACAACAGTTGGTGACTAAAACCCATAAAACATAACATACACGTGATGCTCTTAGACCCCAAGATTTTAAAATATGCACATCATATTTGAGAGTGTTTATGACATGAAACACTAATAATAGTAGTAAATATAACATCATGAGGCTTTATGATATATTTTTCAAAAAAATCAATCTCTTTGATAGCTTGAAATGCACGCAACACTAGGTTTGAACAAAACATGACACTCTATTAAAATTTTATTATTTAATCATTAAAATTATAACCTAGTTGTCAAATTTATGGGTATGAATATAACTTAATACATTATAAAAATTATATATTTTATACATGTATAAAATAAATAAAATGGATATCTATTGATTATAGATAAAATTATATCCATTAGAAATAAAAATAATTGTTTTCTGAATAAAAATGTACTTATTTAAAATGTGGTTTAGTCACATTTTCCACAAATAATTTATAATTAATTTTTACCAATTATATAAAACCTATTTTAAAAAATTAAATTATTTTTTAAAATTTCATGCCAAAATTTTTGAAGGGTGAATTTCTTGGATGTCTCCAAAAAGTTTCATTTTCTGATTTGTAGTGAAAATATAAGATTTTAATTGAAGACTACCTTTTTGTAAAAATTGTTTATAAAGTAATGTTATATTTTAAATTTGTTTTAAAGAAAAATTTGTTCAATTATTTGAAATTTAATTTAATTTAGTTCATTGGAATCATTTCTATTCTGAATTTTGATTTAAAAACATTGTAAACTTTTCAACATTTTCTCTGTGAAAATATTCTTTCTCATCACATCCGTGAGATTAATTTTAAATTATAATTTTACTATTTTATGAATAGAATTTTAAAAAATTGAGTCAATATTTTTAATAATAATAATTTATATTATATAATAATTTTATATTAATTTTTTACCATAATTAATAATAAAAATAGTAAAAATTATTTAATGTGGTTAAGGTAAAATTTGATTTACAAGCGAGCTAAAAAATATAAGGGTAAAATTACCTAGAAAACATTATAAAATCTATTTTATGGACATATTTAGACATTATAATGTCTAAATTTTGATAATAATCCATTTAAACACTTTTTTAATATGAAAATTATGGGTACACCTATTCTTTTCAAAAAAATTACAAATGTGCCACTCACCTCACTTATAAAAGGACACCCCTCTCCTCTCTTCTTCACACATAAAATCCATTTTGGTTCATATAAGTCCTATAAAATCGCTTTAAAAAATTGATCCCCTTATCCTAGAAGTACGTTTTATTCGAAGATCCATTCTATGCATACTTTGGGTCTAATTATAAAGAGGTTGTCTCAAAAGAGGTAAAATTCCTAACTATATGTTTTTGTTTTATATTTTCTTCCACTTTCAAAAAAAATATTAATATATTATTATATAATAAAAAATATATACCATATACTTATATATTATTTTTTTAAGTTCATGACCAATATAAATCTCCTATTCCTGTAAATGGGAAATGATAACGTCACTCGTGTGTACGGAAGACTACAACCTTGCGAACCAATGTGACATTTTTTCATCAACAACATCCAGGGTTGGGTATAATTATGGATAAAAATTATATAAATAAATATTATAAAACAATAATACAACTATAGTCACTATATCATATATAAATTTTTTACTTTCAGTTCTTTATATTTTGTTATAACACCACTTGTGTGTACGGTGGACTTATGCATTGTGAAGGGATGTGATTCATTTTGCAACAATGCTTAACCTTGAAGGTAATAAGGATAATTTTGATCCACATATGAGATATAAATGAAATAATTGTTATATTAATTATTGATTTAACATTATTAAAGGATAATATATCATTTTATATCTAACATTGAAAAATGATAATGTTTTTTGTGTATGTGTGGACTACCACATTCCCAAAGCGATGTGAATCTCTTTTCATCACCTAAAACATGGATAATATATATAAGTATATATAAATAAATAATATGGTATATATCTAATTATGATTATTATGTAAATATAAAGTATTAATTACCTTCTTTCCATAATGATCATTGAAAGAATAGAAGTATCACTCAAGCATACATAAGATATACTATATCAATGATTGTAATGTAGTTCATTTTTCATTACCATATATCGGGATTGATTTCAAAATTATTAATTATTTATAATTATTATAATTATTTCATAATTATTATATATTATGTCTTTAAATAATGTCCACTTTGACCATAGTCAACATACCAAATTTATTTTTTCCACATATTCCAAAATCATCAAAACATCCCATGTAAATGTAATTGATTAAGTAATCAAATATAACATTGTAATAAGTGAAATAAAATAAATAATATATTTTAAAAATTTCTTAAGAAGGTAAATAATTAACGTGATTTTATTATTTAGGAAGATAAATAGCGTACGTGATGATTTGGGCACAAGGTTACCATTTCGTATCTCACTTTTACTTTCATGAGATATATGTCATATTCAGCACTTATTTCCTTTATATGGTGTATATAGTTCCCATTTTATATGTTATATCATGAATATATTTATATTAGTGGTATTTAAATTTAAATTTTATTTTATTTCATTTATAGGGAATATGATTCAGAAGTCACCAAAGTGTTAAGGGTTTATTACACAATCACATCACTATATGGGATTATTTATTTTTAACTATCCCTTTAAAGAGTTATTTGATATTTAATTCTTAAAATAAATATAATTTATTCTCATAGGGTTATTCATGAACTTTTTAAAGTAATAGTATCATTTTTTCTCCCTTTGATACATAAAATTATTAAGAAAATTTGACTTTAATTCTCTCTTCGATCGGAAATATTTCTTCATTAAAAACCATTTTTTCTAAAAAAAATTTAAAAAATGTTGTTAACATTCTAAATATTTTTTATTAAAAAAAATTTCCCATGTTTTACTTTTATGAAAATGGTTTTAAAGGAATATTCTTATCAATTTCCAAACATGGGACTTCCCTAATATTTTTATAGCACAAAAAGAATGTTATTTTTAACTTATATAAAATATATAAAAATTACCCACCATAATGAACATAATTTTATTGTAGATTCCTTTTCATTTTTATAACTATATTTTTAAATAAATTTTTTTTAAAAATATTCTATAAATTCATAGTTTTTAAAATTTATTTTCAAAGAAAAGTATTTTGAAAATATTTTATGAATTTTGATGTTTTGAAATAAAAATGTTCTTTTTAAAGAAAGGATATTTTCCACAAGAAATATCCCAATTGATATTTAAAAATAATTTTCAATCCAAGAATACATCATTTTATGTCACTTATTATTTAATGGGAATATACTCTAATGATACCATCCTTATTAATTCTATGTATGGTTTATTATTAGTTTGAATGGTGATATACTATATTGATACCATTCACTTACTCTGGATAGTTTGTGATTTTGTTAATCAATTAGGGAAAGTATTTTAATTTTATATACTAGTTCATATAATAATTTTCATGTTCATTATGTTTCACCCATTTTATATGTGTAACACCCCAGGTAAATAAAGAATATGACATTTTCATATTTATCCATATTTGTGAATAAAATATTAATATGACTTTAAAGGGGACGCTATGCTCGATGGCGTACCCAACACGCAACAACAAGTTTCTTGGGAATCTTAAGTTGCACTATAATAATAAAATAATATTATTTTAAATGGTATTTAACATGTAGCCTTTGTAATGGCAGTAATTGATAGAAATAACTAAAATATGATTATATATGTTTTTAAATGTTTTTACATTTATCCAATAAAAGACAAAGGCTTAAAATATGGAAAGAATTCAATTTTGGGTGTTTATACCCTAATTTTTCACTAAAGGTTCACTTATCACCTTTTGATGGAGAACCGTCATTAAATATAGTTTTGATCACTCTTTTACATTATTTTGGACCAAATATAACTATTCTTTAGAATCGGGACATCAAAATTTACTTTGTGTAAATTTTTGGTATCTTTCCGATAAAGTTCATTTTTTTAATGAATAGTGTAAAATGTTGTAATTTAATTCAAAACCTCTTATTAATATAATTTATTTATATGATTAGATAATCATTTGAATTGGTTTTAAAGTTAAATTAGAAAATATTTTTACCATTAAATCCAATAGTGGTCGTTGGAATTAATTTCACATTGAAATCAGACCTAAACTAGTATCAATCTTTTGATACTTATTGTTTTATAAAAACACGCTATTTGTCATGACAGCGGGAATTAATTATTAAATTAATTAATGTGACTTATATGTTTTGAATTTTGTAATATAGACTTCATTTTTGAATTCGGAATATCAAATATAGCTTAGAGCGAATTTTTGGTAATTTTCTGAAAAACTCAAATTTTTGAGGAATAGTGAAACCACTAAGTGGTAATCAAGAAAACTGATTTTTCAGTTAAATGATAGTTTACCACTAATGTGTATTGAATTTTGAAAATACGACATACATGGTTGCCATTAGTATGTAAAATGTGGTTCAATGGGATGAAAATAATTTTTTGGTGAATAGTAATTTTTTTTCATTAATCGCGATTAGAGGTAATTAATGTAGTTTAAGGTAAAAATAATGTTTTAATAATATGAAATGAACATGCCACATGTCCTAACCTCATTTGATGTGTAATGGCCGACCAATACAAGCCATGGGTCAACTAGGGGACCCCATGGAGCCACTTTGGTTGGAAAATGACATAAATACCTTTTATTTAATGTTAATGTAAAAAATGGCACAAACATGATATGTTTTACTAAAACAATTTTTAAATGGGGTTACACAAGTCAGATTTTTGATTATAAATAGTCATTGGAAATATAAAAATATTTCCTACATCATAGTATTTCTTTTATAATTTTTAGACATTAAATAAATTAAATTTTTTATGACATAATAATGATGCAGCGATGACATCATTATTTGACGATTTAAATAAAATGAAAAGATAACGAAACATCTATGCACTAAACATGTCCAAAACTTATTGGATGGGTGGATTTCGAACCCTTATCACCTTATCCACGAATTATATCAATTTGGGACCTTTTTACACCGAAAAAATTTTTCAAATAAAGTAATGATTCTTTACTTTCCAAAAGTGCCCCTCCTCTCCTCTTATAAAAGGCCCCCAACTCTACTTCTTTTCCCACACTCCCAAAGCGTTTTTATCAGCCAACCCCTGCCCATTTACTCTCTCCACATCCCACTCCACATCCTAGAGTATTCCCTTTGGGCATAATCCTTTCAAAGGAAGCCTTTAGGCTCAAATCAAAAGGAGTTACACTTTTAAAGGTAATTCATTCTCTCATGTTCATTTGTTTTATTTTGCTTCTCCAACCCCCAAAACTCTTTTTATTTACTTATTTTGTAACAACACCAGTATCTTCAATATACTAGTATGTTGTTATATGATTTATTCGAGCTAAACTCGCACACAACTACATCAAATGGTTAAAGAAGATACAGTTTCCGTGGATGGCGAAATTCTGCCTCCCGAAATGATGATTGTTCAATACTCATCTAACACCTTCAAAGGTGGCCATTATGATGTCACTATTTCTATATATGATATATAATATGTTTATTCTTTACTTAAGATTATTTATTTTTTATTTTTGGCTTACCTTTATGGATTCCATTATGGGTATACACGATATCTTCATTTTAGGAAGTGCGGACTACCGCCCCCTCAAAGTGATGTGATTCGTTAATGCCATACGTGGAACGTATAAAGGATGGATTTAATGTTATTATATATGATTTTATACTGGAACTATTATATACCTCTATATCATTATTATTTCTTTCCATTAAATTATGACATAGAAATGAAAGTAGCGTTCATGCGTACGTACGGCTTACCATCTCCATGAACGGTGCATTTCATTTCTTATCCCCAAATGTAATGTACTATTAAAAGTACATGTATATAATGGATATATATAATGAATGATACATCTAAATGATGAATATAATTCTGGAATTAAAATATACATACCTCTCATTTAATTTTAATTCCATTAATATGAGAAAGAAATGAAAGTAGCGTTCATGCGTACGTACGGCTTACCGTCTCCATGAACGATGCATTTCATTTCTTACCTCTAGATGATTATGTAATATTAGAAATACATGTATATTCTGGATATATATGATATATATGATATCCAAATCAGGAATTTCATTCTGGATATAAAGAACCTTTGACCACACGAACAACATGTAATTGTAAGAAGTCCACTTTCTACTTAAGAACCAAATATCGACAAAACAATCATTATTAAATTAATGATTACATAATGTTTATAACATGGAAATAAGTGATATAAAAGTAATAATAAGCTTGAAAAATGTTCTTAATCAAGTAGAAATTAACTCAAGTTTATTATTCAGGAGATTAAAGAACGATCGAGTCAAGTCGGACCCGAGGTAAGGGATCCTACTCCTCTCTTTCTTTTTAAGTACACTCTTTTATGTCATTCCTTTTAAAGCTAAACTTTATTGTTATTGGGATGTTCTTTTATATTACTCTTACTGTAATTTTTATATGATGAGAGACCCTATTCTCTCTCATCAATCCATTTTTGTATGTTTTGAGTGGCGTCGTTAGGCTGCCGAACTTTCGTAAGAGATCTAACCTCTCTCTTTCTTTTTAAGTACTCTCCTTTATGTCACTTCTTTTAAGCTCCTCTTTGTAATGTTGGGGGATGTTATTTTATATTCCCCTTTCTGTACATTTTATTTTAATGTGATGAGATACCCTATTTGATCTCATCAATCCATATTCGGAAGTTTTATGTGGCGCCGTTAGGCTGCCGAGTTTTCGTAAGGGATTTTTCATCTCACTTTTATTCCCGTGATATTTATGCTACATTTTCCACAAATTCCATTGAAGTGGTGTATGTACTGTCCATTATTCTACTCTTTGTGTAATATACTTTCGTTTATGAGTATTTACATCAATGATCTATTGTCCTTCTTTCATGGGGTGTATGTTTTGAAAGATACCCAAGTCGGTAAGGGAACCTTTCACCCTCCTATTTTTTTAAAAGACTTCTTTTGTTGGGTCTTTTAATTTACATATTGTTATGTTGGGATATGTTCTAATATATCCTTACTGATGTAAATTTTATGTCCAAGTGATGATATAAACTTTTTATCTCTCATCAACTCATTTTGATTTGATGTCGTTAGGCTGTCAAGGGAACTTTTTAACCCAATTTTGATTTCTTTGGGTTCAACATGTAGTCATTGAATATGTCATCCATTGAATATGTGTGAATGACATTTTATTGTTTTACACTTAAAATCCACTTATATTGGGTGTATTTATATTTGTCACACATATTTTTGAGATTGATTTGTCCTTAATTTAAGGATACCTTCTTTATAAGGGATTTCATCACATTTGACATTTCTATTGAGGGTCCATTGTTGTTATGCACCAATTCACTCTTATGTGGTGTATATACTGTCCTTTGGAGTATTATATCATGAATCCATTTATTCTCATGATATTATAATGTTCTTACTAAATGATATTCCTCAATTATTGTATTCAAATGTCTCTAATTTTGGTAAAAACCCCTTTAACCAAAATATCATTTTAAATGTTTTAATTATTTGTTCTTATTAATATCCAAGTTTTCAAAATGGTTTTAAGGATTTATTTATATGGATATTAATGGTTTAAAATTTTAATCTTCAAGGTGGTATGGGACACTTTGATTCAAAAATCTATTTATTAAATGTTTTAAATGGTTTTGGAAATGGTTTCTTTTTGAATGGATTCATTATTTCAATATACTAAAATGTTATATTGTGATTGAAATGTGGAAATGTTATGTTTCCTTTATGCATGTTTTATGTGATACATTTATGTTATGGTTCTTGGGCATTGTTATGAAAATGGGTGGTTCCGTGATAAACTAAGGGCGGGTGAGCCTGATATAGCTCTCCAATGCATTGGGTAATGCGAAGGAGTGAAACGTTAAGGTTTCTCCGAAGAGATTTAGGGAATATACTGTGATGGGTATTCCAAACGTAACCAAGAGGGTTACTCCCTATGTAATAATGTTATGAATGCCTCAAGTTACCTTTATGTCTTATGTTTTCTATGATTTATTCATGATTTGATATGCCTATGTTTTATGGGTAAAGTGTGATTTCATTCTTATGTCTATATGAACTGATCTTTCCTTTCCATATTTTTATAACCCTTACTGAGATTTTTATGCTCATCCCAAGTTTTTGAAATGTTTTTCACAGGTCAAGGGAAAGGTACATGATAAGATGATAGAGTCAAGGATGTGTCAAGAAAGAATCAAAGTTTTATTTTAAATATGTTTCCGTTGATGGGAAGAATGAATCCTATCTTTTATGTAACCACTTTGTTTAAAGGTGGAATGTAATTCAAGTTTCATGATCTAATTCTCTAAAACTCTAAACCTAAAAAGATCCTCAATGTGTAATCCTGTGATAACTGAAGATTATGTAAGGTTTAAGGCCGGGGTCTTATAGTTGGTATCAAAGGTCGGTTTAGATAACTTTAGAGGTTAGGTTATTCTTTAAGCATAAGTGACATTACCATAATGGTTAGGATTTCAGAAAGAGTCCTAGTTTTAGATAAAGTGAATGAGTAAGTGTATCTTAGTTTTTACCTTCCTCATTAGTACATGATGGTTTTTTTGATATAATCACACTAACATTTCTATTTTTAGTGAATGGATGGATCTAGCAGGCACCAAAGAGACAACAGGTTTGAAGGAAACTGTGGTGGTTCTCTGATTAAGATACTAGATAAAATGAAGGATTCTATGAGGAAACTCGTGGTTGTTCTAAACCAAATATCAGGGAGTCATGATCAACCACTTCAACCTTGGTGGGTTCTCTAATACATCATGTACGAGATGGCCAACTCTATGTGGAAATTCATGTAATAATTATTAAGGTAACCATTAGGGTTTATATGATACTTAATTTTTAGGTAATTATGGGTTACTCTATGATATGATGGAAAATGAAAGGAATGAGATAAACTTGAGGTTAAAATATGTTATGATTATTCTTGAAGATTTTATCTCATTTTGGGGAATGTTTTAAGAATTATATAGTTTTGGAAAAAGGACAACACGCAGACCGTGTGACATCCCGTCGTGTCGGACAAAGCTGCGGGAATCGAACCCACAACCAAAGTGTGACTGGTATTTATCGCCTACCACTGGACTACGTGAAGTCCCTGGTTAGTTTGACTGATTATTTTTAGTTATATGATTTTATGAATTAAGAGTAAGTTGATTTTGGGTTATTTATGAAAATGATTAACCTATCATGGAGGATATGTGATTAGGTTAATTACTTTTCAATACGAGACTTTAGGAGCAACTGATATTGTTTGGAGATAAATGTTACGATTTATCTTGGTAGACTATGTGACTAAATCCTTCAAATATTTGGGTTTCAATCTTATATTGGTTTACTTTGAAGAATTTTATGGACAAATTGTTTATCGGATGGTTCTCGTTGAACTTTGGGTTTTGTTGGACAAATTTTGGAGATTAAGAATAGATTTTCTTTTTATAAAGGGTTATCCTTTTCTGGATTATCTGATCTTGTACTAGCCTTTTTGGTTTTGGTTTTGGTTAATGTCTAAATACATGGGAAGAATATAGTTCTATTTTGTGGATTAGGTGATTCTCTAGAAGTTGATTATAGTACTCTTAATGTGAACAAGTCTTCCTAAATACTCGTCTTTTGGAGAAAATATGAGTTTGTGTAAGGAATCTAATAAAAGTTTAAAGTCAATATGATAAGTGATTATGTTTCCTTATGAATAAATTCCTCAATAAAAAGTAACTTAAAACAAAAATATTGTCTATTAACTTTTCCTACTGGGGAATCGAATACCGTTTAACCCATCACAAGTTTGTGATTTTCTCGTGGTTAACTTTCTCCTAAACATGTTTTCTATCACTCTCCATCAGAACATGACCCTTTGTTTTTTCCCTCCATGTCCATATTTTCATACTTGGAATCCTAGTATGGGTTAACTCGGGTGACCTTTGTACTTATCTTTCTTTATTTTAAAGTGTTTGTTTTACCGATTTTTGTTCCGATGTGGGACTTTCAAGGATGTTTCCAAGCTCAATTTTTAAAATTACGAGGACGCAATTCCCAAAAGGGGGGAAGGATGTAACACCCCAGGTAAATAAAGAATATGACATTTTCATATTTATCCATATTTCTGAATAAAATATTATTATGATTTTAAAGGGGACGCTATGCTCGATGGTGTACCCAACACGCAACAACGAGTTTCTTGGGAATCTTACGTTGCACTCTAATAATAAAATAATATTATTTTAAATGGTAGTTAACATTTAGCCATTGTAATGGCGGTAATGGATAGAAATAACTAAAATATGATTATATATGTTTTTAAATGTTTTTACATTTATCCAATAAAAGACAAAGGCTTAAAATACAGAAAGAATTCAATTTTGGGTGTTTATACCCTAATTTATTCCTAACGGTT
This sequence comes from Viscum album, assembly GCA_963277665.1. NCBI lineage: Eukaryota > Viridiplantae > Streptophyta > Magnoliopsida > Santalales > Viscaceae > Viscum > Viscum album. The sequence continues at coordinate 1,889,158,510 of OY728159.1, read as the reverse complement.
CACTTATCACCTTTTGATGGCGAACCGTCATTAAATATAGTTTTTATCACCCTTTTACATTCTTTTGGACAAAATATAACTCTTCTTTAGAATCGGGACATCAAAATTTACTGTGTAAATTTTTGGTATCTTTCCGATAAAGTTCATTTTTTTAATGAATAGTGTAAAATGTTGTAATTTAATTCAAAAAATCTTTTTAATATAACTTATTTATATGATTAGATAATATTTTGAATTGGTTTTAAAGTGAAATTAGAAAATATTTTTACCATTAAATCCAATAGTGGTCGTTGGAATTAATTTCACTTTGAAATCGGACTTAAACTAGTATCAATCTTTTGATACTTATTGTTTTATAAAAACACGCTATTTGTCATGAAAGCGGGAATTAATTATTAAATTAATTAATGTGACTTATATGTTTTGAATTTTGTAATATAGACTTCATTTTTGAATTCGGAATATCAAATATAGCTTAGAGTGAATTTTTGGTAATTTTCTGAAAAACTCAAATTTTTGAGGAATAGTGAAACCACTAAGTGGTAATCAAGCAAACTGATTTTTCAGTTAAATGAAATTTTACAACTAATGTGTATTGAATTTTGAAAATCCGACATACATGGTTGTCATTAGTATGTAAAATGTGGTTCAATGGGATGAAAATAATTTTTTGGTGAGTAGTAATTTTTTTTCATTAATCGCGATTAGAGGTAATTAGTGTAGTTTAAGGTAAACATAATGTTTTAATAATATGAAATGAACTTGACACATGTCCTAACCTCATTGGATGTGTAATTTCAGACAAAAAAAAGCCATGTGTGAACTTGGGGACCCCATGGAGCCACTTTGGTTGGAAAATGACATAAATACCTTTTATTTAATGTTAATGTAAAAAATGGCACAAACATGATATGTTTTACTAAAACAATTTTTAAATGGGGTTATACAAGTCAGATTTTTTATTATAAATAGTCATTGTAAAGATAAAAATATTTCCTACATCATAGTATTTTGTTTATAATTTTTAGACATTAAATAAATTAAATTATTTATGACATAATAATGATGCAACGATGACATCATTATTTGACGATTTAAATAAAATGGAAAGATAATGAAAAATCTATGAACTACAAATGTCCAAAACTTATTGGATGGTTGGATTTGAAACCCTTATCACCTTATCCACGAATTATATCAATGTGGGACCTTTTTAAATAGAAACACATTTTCAAATAAAGTAATGTTTCTTTACTTTCCAAAAGTGCCCCTCCTCTCCTCTTATAAAAGGCCCCCACCTCTACTTCTTTTCCCACACTCCCAAAGCATTTTTCTCGGACAACCCCTGGCCATTTACTCTCTCCACATCCCACTACTCACCCTAGAGGATTCCATTTTGGCAGAATCCTTTCAAAGTAAGCCTTTAGGCTCAAATCAAAAAGAGTTACACTTTTAAAGGTAATTCATTCTCTCATGTTCATTTGTTTTATTTTTCTTCTCCAACCCCCAAAAATATTTTTATTTACTTCTTTTGTAACAAAACCAGTATATTAAATATACTAGTATGTTGTTATATGATTTATTCAAGATAAAATCTCACACAACTACATCAAATGGTTAAAGAAGATACGGTTTCTGTGGATGGTGAAATTATGCCTCCCGAAACGATGATTGTTCAATACTCATCTAACACCTTCAAAGGTGGCCATTATGATGTCACTATTTTTATATATGATATATAATATGTTTATTCTTTACTTAAGATTCTGTATTTTTTATTTTTGGCTTACCTTTATGGCTTCCATTATGGGTATACGCGATATCTTCATTTTAAGAAGTGCGGACTACCGCCCCCTCAAAGTGATGTGATTCGTTAATGCCATACATGGGACGTATAAAGGATGGATTTAATTTTATTATATATGATGTTATAATGGAACTATTATATAACTCTATATAATTATTATTTCTTTCCATTAAAGTATGAGATAGAAATGGAAGTAGCGTTCATGCGTACGTACGACTTACCGTCTCCGTGAACGGTGCATTTCATTTCTTATCCCCAAATGTAATGTACTATTAAAAGTACATTTATATAATGGATATATATAATGAATGATACATATAAATGATGAATATAATTCTGGAATTAAAATATACATACCTCTCATTTAATTTTAATTCCATTAATATGAGAAAGAAATGAAAGTAGCGTTCATGCGTACGTACGGCTTACCGTCTCCATGAATGGTGCATTTTATTTCTTACCTCTAGATGATTATGTAATATTATAAATACATGTATATGCTGGATATATATGATATATATGATATCCAAATCAGGAATTTCATTCTAGATATAAAGAACCTTTGACCACACGAACAACATGTAATTGTAAGAAGTCCACTTTCGACTTAAGAACCAAATATCGACAAAACAATCATTATTAACTTAATGATTACATAATGTTTATAACATGGAAATAAGTGATATAAAAGGAATAATAAACTTGAAAAAGGTTCTTAATCAAATAGAAATTAACTCAAGTTTATTATTCATGAGACTAAAGAACGATCGAGTCAAGTCGGACCCGAGGTAAGGGATCCTACTCCTCTCTTTCTTTTTAAATACGCTCTTTTATGTCATTCCTTTTAAAGCTCAACTTTATTGTTATTGGTATGTTCATTTATATTACTCTTACTGTAATTTTTATATGATGAGATACCCTATTCTCTCTCATCAATCCATTTTTGTAAGTTTTGAGTGGCGTCGTTAGGCTGCCGAACTTTCGTAAGAGATCTAACCTCTCTCTTTCTTTTTAAGTACTCTCCTTTATGTCCCTTCTTTTAAGCTCCTCTTTGTAATGTTGGGGTATGTCCTTTTATATTCCTATTGCTGTAAATTTTATTGTAATGTGATGAGATACCCAATTTGATCTCATCAATCCATATTCGGAAGATTTATGTGGCGCCGTTAGGCTGCCGAGTTTTCGTAAGGGATTTTTCATCTCACTTTTATTCCCGTGAGATTTATGCTACATTTTCCGCAAATTCCATTTAATTGGTGTATGTAATGTCCATTATTATAATCTTTGTGTAATATAATTTCGTTTATGAGTATTTAAATCAATGATCTATTGTCCTTATTTCATGGGGTGTATGTTTTGAAAGATACCCAAGTCGGTAAGGGAACCTTTCACCCTCCTCTTTTTTTAAAATACTTCTTTTGTTGGGTCTTTTAATTTACATATTGTTATGTTGGGATATGTTCTCATATATCCTTACTGATGTAAATTTTATTTCCAAGTGATGATATACACTTTTTATCTCTCATCAACTCATTTTGATGTGATGCCGTTAGGCTGTCAAGGGAACTTTTTAACCCAATTTCGATTTCTTTGGGTTCAACATGTAGTCATTGAATATGTCATCCATTGAATATGTGTGAATGAACTTTTATTGTTTTACACTTAATATCCACTTATATTGGGTGTATTTATATTTTTCACACATATTTTTGAGATTGATTTGTCCTTAATTTAAGTATACCATCTTTATAAGGGATTTCATCACATTTGACATTTCTATTGAGGGTTCATTGTTGTTATGCACCAATTCACTCTTATATGGTGTATATACTGTCCTTTGGAGTATTATATCATGAATCCATTTATTCTCATGATATTATAAAGTTCTGACTAAATTTTATTCCTCAATTATTGTATTCAAGTGTCTCTAATTTTGGTAAAAACCCCTTTAACCAAAATATGATTTTAAATGTTTTAATTATTTGTTCTTATTAATATCCATGTTTTCAAAATGTTTTTAAGGATTTATTTATATGGATATTAATGGTTTAAAATTTTAATCTTCAAGGTGGTATGGGACACTTTTATTCAAAAATCTATTTATTTAATGTTTTAAATGGTTTTGGAAATGGTTTCTTTTTTAATGGATTCCTTATTTCAATATACTAAAATGTTATATTGTGATTGAAATGTGGAAATGTTATGTTTCCTTTGTGCATGCTTTATGTGATACATTTATGTAATGGTTCTTGGGAATTGTTATGAAAACGGGTGGTTCCGTGATAAACTAAGGGCGGGTGATCCTGATATAGCTCTCCAATGCATTGGGTAACGCGAAGGAGTGAAACGTTAAGGTTTATCCGAAGAGATTTAGGGAATATACTTTGATGGGTATTCCAAACGTAACCAAGAGGGTTACTCCCTATGTAAGAATGTTATGAATGCCTCAAGTTACCTTTATGTCTTATGTTTTCTATGATTTATTCATGATTTGATATGCCTATGTTTTATGGGTAAAGTGTGATTTCATTCTTATGTCTATATGAACTCATGTTTCCTTTCCATATTTTTATAACCCTTACTGAGATTTTTATGCTCATCCCAAGTTTTTGAAATGTTTTTCATAGGTCAAGGGAAAGGTACATGATAAGATGATAGAGTCAAGGATGTGTCAAGAAAGAATCAAAGTTTTATTTTAAATATGTTTCCGTTGATGGGAAGAATGAATCCTGTCCTTTATGTAACCACTTTGTTTAAAGGTGGAATGTAATGCAAGTTTCATGATCTAATTCTCTAAAACTCTAAACCTGAAAAGATCCTCAATGTGTAATCTTGTGATAACTCAAGATTATGTAAGGTTTAAGGTCGGGGCCTTATAATATGAGTAATTCATTAGACTTTTTAAGTGATAGGTGGGGCCCGTTATAACCCCTCAATGCATTAGTAGGTGTCATGATATAAACTAAATTGAGTTTTGGATGCGGTTTTACCCATTTATATAGATGTATTAGCATAATTCCTCAACGGTACTAGATATATTAGAAAAATCCTTGATAGTATGTTTTAGATAACCAACATTATGTATTATATCATTATAAATTCAATTATTGATATTCCATGTGATTATTTAATTTGTTATAATATCTATAGTTAAGATTCATAATCATGTGATTATTTATATGGAATTGTTTGATCATCATTTATTCCTGCCATTTTATTCTCAATTTATCCATTAAATGGCATATGTTTCAGTTATTTACTTGTCCATATTGATTATGACTTATTTATTCATAGGCTATGTTGTACGCTTACCCTTACCAATCTTTTGATCTCAGCACATTCTAATGATTTATTTTACCTAAGATATAAAGAAGTTTTTAATTATTGATATATAGGGATATACTAATGGGAATAATGAAATTCCCAAAATAAATTCATTATGTATTTTATGTTCTAAAATTTAATATTAATTTTAAGTATGCATCTACATTACTAAGACTACTAAAATATCTGTTCCTTTGGGAAACTATTCCTTGTATCTTATTACAATGTAACAAAGTAGCATCATCTATGGTCTACTGTGGTCGGGGTCACTATAGTTAGTATTATAGGTTGTTTAGTATAGTCCTTGGGTACTATATTTAAGAAAAAATAAATTTGGGAATATAACCCTATTATATAATTTGAAAATATGTATATAAGAACTTACTAATGTTTTGGTAAGTAAGTGATTATGTGTTTTTTAATGGAAATAAATCCCTATCAGGATACCACAAGTGGACATGGTTCTATATAATATGTACCTAGGGGTAATAATTTGGATAAGGGAACATTGGGCTTGACCTGATCATCACATTGTGCAAGAAAACGAGTCTTAATGTGCACCTAGTCTTACACTCTCAGAGGATATGCTTATGATAAATAACATTTTTTTACAAACCATTTTGACGGAGTGGAAAATAAATACATCCCCAATGAAACCACATTTATGATTATGAGATTATCTATGAATAAAGTATTCAATTTATGTCAAGTGTTTCACAAATTTTGGGATTATACATTTTGTTTCATAATGTTATGAAATAATATAGTGTATTGAATTTTTTAGAAATGGAATCTAATAGAAGGAATGAGAATTGTTTCAATGCTCGTACACCATGTAGGGATTTCCCTCTTCAAAAATATAATGAAGTTGGGGTTGGAGGAACAACTGGGACTAGTCAAATTATAACTATATTGTGGTATCTCACTCAGGTTATGAGTAATAACCTTTCCCATATGAAGCATCATACTGATCCATGCAGTGTATCATTGTTAAGCAGATTCATGTGTCAGAAACCTTCATCTTTCAATGGGACTAAAAATCCATTTTTAACTGAGAAATGTTTAAGTTACTTAAAGAATATATTTCTCACTCTAGAAATTAGTGAAAGGGAGAAATTTGTCATAGAAATTTATCCTCTCTTGGGATACATGTACTAATGGTGTTCATTTATTCAAAACACTAAGGATGAGTAAGAAATAGTAAACATAAAATCTAAGGGCTTAAAATTTCTCTTTTTATTGAAATATTTCCCTCATGGGTGGTGATCGAATATGGAAAGAAAATTCTTAAGTATAATATAGAAAGAATATGAAATTTTTTCTAAGAAAGTATCCAACACTACAAGATTATCAAGGAAATTTGGGAACTACATACGTAATCCAAAGAGAAAGATTTACCATTTCATTGATGGGATTATGAAAATACTCTAAATAGAACTAGTCATCCAAAATTTCTCATCATATGAGGATATAGTATCATGTGATATCAATATATAGAAAGAGTTCCCAAAGTCTTATGACTTCGAATGGAAGCAAGAGAATAAGAGGTTGGTAGAGAAAAATGAGGATAAAGTGAAGAAGCGAAAGAAGGATTTTTCAACATGTGATACTTATAGAGGGAAACACCTTGGTACACCCTTAAAAGGAAGAGTAGTTTTCTTTAAGTGTTATAAAAATCCGACCATACTTGTGATTGTAAGGGATAGAAATAATAATCCAATGTGTAATGCTTCCACTATAAGAAGATAGGGAACTACCAAAATGAATTCCCTAGGAATCAATGAAATATAACTCAAAAGAAAATAAGGTATCATGGCCAAGATTTTTTTTATTTATACAGCAAAAGTAGAATGATTATTGTACTTTTATATTGGGTTCCAAGAGATATGTTGTAAAATTATTTCATTAATGAAATTCTTGTTATAAGAATCCTGAAATGTATATGGATTGTACTACAATATCATTTCTTAAAGTATTTTAGAGAATATGATGATTGGAACTGATGACCATGAAAATTGATTCAGTAAAATTTGGATTATCATTGAAAAAATATGATTGAAGTTGGATAAAACATAATATTTCCCCAATGTTGATATAATAATTATAAATATTTTTTTACAAAGGTATTGGTAACCTTTATGTTTTATTTAATCTTTGATGATTAGGTAATTATATTCTACTATAATTTGGAAAAATTATAGGAATTATATTAATATGATTTTAGAAAAAGTATAACCTATATGTTGGGTGACATCCCATCATATCCAGTAAGGTAATAGTTCATGAACCCACAACCAAAGGATGATAAGGTTTTAGTGCCTACCACTGACCAATTTGATTTCCTGGTTAATATATCATTGTTTTTAGTTAAATGATTTAATGGATAAATATTAATGTTTAACCAGTGGTGTTACTGTCAAGGTTTAGATTTTAATTTATTATATTGGATAACTTATTATAACTATATTGTTTTTGGAAAATATTTATAAAACAATGTAAAGACTTTTCACTCTTTTTTCGATCTTAAGATCTATTAAAAGTTAATTTTAGTGCTTCATTCCTAAAAAATCATCTTGGATATTCATTTATTATATTAAGAGATGATTTGGAAAATGATATAAGCCTAGAAAATATGAAATTGTTCCTAAAAATAGAGATATATCATGAAAGTATATTTTTATATATTCTAAGTCTATATTATAAAGGAATTCCTCATATCCATAAAAAGGATATTAAAAAATATGATATCCTAATACCTATATTTTTGTTGATCAGTTGGTAATTTAAATCATCATGGATTTTTTTTAGTTTTTTGAATTTCCATTAATCATTAAATTTATTGTGATCAATGACCTATATCAATATATAATTATTTATACTTTTCTTCCATGTCCATATATTCACTTTCCAGCAATGTTCTCCTACCTAGAAATCATGTTGTTTGTTATTAAATATGATATTTTTATTTCCCTTCTCTCTTGTTAGGTGGTTGTTTTATTAACACTTATAATGATGTGGGATTTCAAGAAGATAATTTTTAAATGAGAACACCTTGATTACCATGATCAAGATTAAAATTTGAGGAAACAATTTATTTTTGAGGGGTAGAATGTAACACCCTGATATTTTAAAATATGAAATTATATTCAATAGTGTGTATGACAAGAAAAAAAATATAATTGAATGTAACATCTTGATAATTGTAGATATATATATATATATATTTAGATTAATTTAATCTCTTTGATAAATTTCAATGGATGCAATACTAGGGTTGAACAAAATACAACACTCTATTAAAATATTATAATTAATACATTACCATTATAAATTAGTTGTTAAATTGGTGGGTAAGAATAGTACTAACTAAATATTAAAATTATATTTTTTAAATAAGTATAAAATAAATAAAATGTATATCTATTTATAAAATAAAAAGTTAGAACCATTTTAAATAAAAATAAATATCTTTTGAAGAACTTTATTTTATAAAAGGTGGTTTAGTCACACATTTCGCACAAACTTTCAAATTAATTTTTACCAATTTTATAAAATTTATTGGAAAAAAATAAACATAATTTTTTACATCTTTATTTCATGATTATCTTATGATGAATTTTTATTATTGTCCTAAAAAGATTTTTTTTTGATAAATAATGAAAAATACTGAATTTTAATTAAAAAATGCCTTTTGTTTCAATTATTTATTAATTAAAATTATATTTTAAATTAATTTTAATGTGAAATTAGTAAAATAATATATATATTAATCCAATTTATTTCATTGGTGTAATTTTCATATTTAATTTTGATATAAAACATTGTAAACTTTTGAACATTTTCCGTCTAAAAACCATCTATCTTGTCATGTCGGTGGGATTAATTTTAAATTAAACATTTCCAATTATATAAATGGAATTTTAAAAAATGGATTATATATTTTGAATCATAATAATTTATATTATATAATAATTTCATCTTAATTTTTTAACATAATGAATAGTAAAATCAATAAAAATTATTTACTGCGGTTAAGGTAAAAACAAATTTACCCAAGGTTAAACTAAAACTATAAGGGTTGAAATGATGTAAACACTTGTATAAAATATAATTTTTTACTTTTTTAAACTTATAAATTATAATCATTAATAATAATCCATTTCTTACCCTTTTTCATGTGAAAATTGTGGGTGCACCTTTTTCTTTTCAAAAAATGCAAGTGTTCCACTCACCTCACTTATAAAAGTCCACCCACTCTACTCTCTTATTCACACATTAAATCCATTTTTTCAGATAATATAAATCTAAATAACTTACCAAATTCCATATAATGATATTAGAATCATTATTTTTGTTATAAATACATTTTTATAATAATTTAGGTATAATCCTAAAGAGATGTTCTGAGAAGAGGGAAAATTCCGAACTATGTGTTTTTACTTATTTATTCTTCTACCTCCTTAAAATATTATTCATTTATGATTATATAATAACACCTATATATATTATATATTTATTTGTTATTATGTTAAGGCAAATACCTATATACATATCTTCTTCCCTCAAATGGGAAACGATAGTGCTACTCTTGTGTAAGGAAAACTATCGCATTGTGAACTGATATGACCTATTTCCCATAAAAAACAATAACATTTGGGTATGATGATGGATATAAATTATATATATGATATTTATAACATAATTATAACTTTATTAACACTCTGTAATATATAAGTTTTTTAATTTCCATTCTTTATAGGATACGATAACGTTGCTTTTGTGTACGATAGATTATTGCCTCGTGAAGCGATGCGATTCATTTTTCACTAATACTTTACATGGAAGGTGGTAAGGATAATTTTAATGAATATAAATTACATAATTATAATAATAATGTAATATTTATAATTCTAAAAGGATGATATTCCATTTTCATTCTTACACTGAAAAATGATAACATCATTTGTGTATGTTTGGACTACCTCCATCACAAAGCGATGTGAATCTATTTTCATCAAAAAAAACACATTTATTTTATACATAAGTATATTTAAATACATAATACCATATATATTATATTATTATCACATTGGAAATAGAAATCATTACTTACCTTCTTTCCATAGAGATCATTGAAAAATGGAAATGTTGCTCACGCGTGTGTACAACCTATCATCTACATGATTGTAATGAAGTTAATTTTTCATAATCATATATCATGATTATTTTTTAAATAATTAATTTTGTATAAATATTAAAATTATGTAATAATTATTATTCTTTATATGTTTAAATAATTACCTCTTTGACCATAGTGATCCTACAAAATTCATTTTTGACCCATAAGCCAAATATCATCAGAGCATCCTACATAAACATAATGGATTAAGTAATCAATATAAGATGATAATAAGTGAAATAAAATTAATAAAATAATTTAAAATGGTTATTATGAGAGTAAATAATTAACATAAGTTTATTATTCAAGAATATAAATAATATACATGATGAGTCGGACTTAAGGTAAGGGTTTATTATCTCACTTTTACTTCTATGAGACATAAATAATATTCACCACTTATTTCCTTTGTGTAGTGTATATATTTCACCTTTTATATGTTCTATAATTAATATATTTATCTTCATGGTATTTAAAGTTTCATTTTATGTCATTTATTTTATGGGTATTACGATTCATATGTTGCTAAAGTGGTAAAGTTTTATTTCACAATCTCATCATTATTCGGGATTATTTATGTTTAAGTATCCCATGGGGGAATTATTTTACATTTATATCTTAAAATAAATATATTTTCATCTCCTATAGTTATTAATTAACTTTTTCATATAATATTACCATTTACCCACTATTTAATTCTTAAAATTACTACGAAAATGCTTTTAATAAAATATGACTTTATTTTTATCTTCGGTGAAAAATAATTTTTCTTCTAAAATCATGTTTTATAAAAAAATTCAAAAATGTTTTTAAAATGTTTTTAACACTCTATAAATGATTGATCAAAAATATTTTTACCCATAATTTAATTTTAAAAAAACAATTCGAAAGGAATATTTTTTTCATTTTTTTAATTATCCATTTTTCTAACATTTTTATAGTGCGAAAGAAATGTTATTTTCAACTTATATAGACGAAGAAGCCTTTTTTCATTTTATAAAAAGCCAGTTTAAGGGTTACTGGTAACCGTACAAACACAAAATCCAAAATTCAAATGGAGGATGGGTGACCACATGATCCAGATACCATTTCAAAATTCAAATTCAAAAAACGAGAGGCGTCATGACCAAACCTTGATCCTCGAGACGCCATACACCGCATAACCCAATGCATGCTTCCTGTCATCATGAGTCATCACCGAAGAAGGATGCTGGCGAACATCCACCAGAAAGCTTTGTCGTCGACCCTACACCATCATCACCATTGATCATGTCACAGTCATCACTCCAACCCATCCATCACAGAGAACCTCCCCGCCGCTCCAAACAACAAGACGATGTTGCCAAAATCAGTTGCAAACATTCATCCCCACATAAACACCAACATTAAGAAAATCCAAATACTGGTTGCACACCCACCATCAAGCAACCAAAACAGCATCCAAATAAACCAGCACCTTCACAGGTCGTCGGAATCGTCATCAGAAGACAACCCCACCACCACAGTAGGGAACCTCTGATGTTGCCGCATCCACCGCCACACCATCCAAACTTCATCACAACAAAATTAAAATCAACCAGATGAAAAAAACAAAATCAAAAACCAACATCGCCCGATCAGCCTCCTCCACACATCTTTTCAACTTATATAGAATGTATGGAATTAAACTCCCTCCTGTCTGTTATTTATTTGAAGCTTACATCCCAATTTTATAATTTTTTTTAAAGAAATTATTTTTCCTAATATTCTAGAAGTTCTTATTTTTCAAAAGTTATTTTTAAATAAAAATATTTTTAGAATATTTTATAATTATCTACTTTTAAAATAAAAAGGTTGATTTTGAAACAAAGGTTATTTTCTTCGAGGAATGTCCCAAGTGATATTTCAAAATAATTTTCCATATGATAAGACATCCTTTTATATAACATATGATTTAATGGTGATATAATACAATGATACCCATCCTTGTTATTTATTTGGATATTTTATGATCAGTTTGACTTGGGAGGTACTATGTTTATACCATTCACTTTACTCTAGATAATTTATGATTATGTTTATTGATTGAGGAAGGTATTTAAATTTCTTATGATAGTTTAAATATAAATTTTTAAGTGCATTATGTTTCACCCCTTTTATATGAGGTGTTTATTGAACTTAGTAAGTGATAGGCAGGGTCCCCTATAGCCTCTCGATGCATCAGTAGATCTCATGAAGAAAACAAGATTGGTTGTTGGTCAAGGCATTAACCATTTATACATATGTCTTAAAACAAGACCTTGATGGTATTAGATGTAACAAACCCAACTATAGTAGCTAGGATCTAGTGAAAGATAACATTACATTGGAATAAGATACAAAGAATTTCATCCAAATGACTGTTTCGTTTAGTAGTCTCGGTAATCAAGATACATCCATGAGTTTATATTACATTTGGAATACAAATTACAACAAAATTTTTTTAGAATAACTTTATTACATCCAATGTGTCCCTACATATTAGTCATAGTAAACTTCATAGAATCCTAAGAATGGAAACCAAATAAGGGTGAGATAAAATGCTATGTAAATGTAATGCCCTGACCCCAGTTACCCAGAATTGGAGTATTGTTTTAATACAATGGCATGATCACAAGGGGACAAATCCCGAAAGACCGATCAGTTTTGCAGTCATGGAAAATAGATTACATGCATAAATGTTAACAAAAAAATTTTCTTCATTGACCACATTAATATCCCTTAGACTATCCATGAAGGCCAGTCATAATATACTTCTTTGCATCCCAGGAAAAATAAAACATAGAAATGGGTGGGCTCAGATGCTCAGTAAGGATAACAATATAGTGGAAACTTTCATAAATAAGCATAAACATTTAAGTCATTGTATAAGACTAACACATCAGCCTTTTAAACATAAAATTCAGCATAATATGGAAATGATATATCAAATAATTCCATTTAATTTTTCAATTGGATATTCCACTAGTTGAATAATCACATGAAATATCCATATCCAATTTCATAATGAGGGAATTCATAATTCCAAACTTCATTACCACATAGTCAAGGCCTTGTGACAAGACTACAAATAATATTTTCTCAATACCTTGTTCCAAGACACTAGTTTGTCTCATGAAAACTACCGATTCATTGAGGAGCTATATCAGGATCCCCCTGTCACTTACTAAGTCCAATGTATTCCTCATATGAAAGGTTTTAAACATAACATAAACATTCATATTAAAACTAGCATATGAAATGTCAATACATTATCCATAAACCATAAATGGTACAAAAATAACACATCTACAGCCAAACATTTCACAAAACCTTCAATACAATATGGAAGGTTTGTATCATAATAAACCAAATTCAATCAAGAATAATGTCTAGTAAAGGATGTTGACATAGTTGAAAATGATCAGCAAAACTCTTTGAGAGAAATATCCCTTTTTCATGAAATCATTTTAAAAGTAATGAAATTTATTAAGGAAGTCATGTAAAAGATATTTTTGAATAAAAGTTTCCTATACCACATTGGAATCTTTTAAAGGAATTAACATTTTAAAACGTTCATGACCATATAAAGAAATCTTAAAAAAACATTTTGAAAACATGGACATTAATGAGAAAGGTTTAGAAGAATAAACCTTTAAAACATTTAAAATGATTTTTTAGTTAAAGATTCCCTTAAAACGAATCCTTTTGAAAACTATTTTATGATACATGGAAATTTATTGTAAATATTTCATATCAAAAACATACACATAAATAATCTCGGATAATAATGAGATTGAGGAATTAACCCTTACCTTGCACATTCCTTTGGTCGTGGGTACGTATAACCTCATGTATAATGACCATAGTATGTTATTAAATTATACCATAACCATATTTATATTTATTATATCATACATGATTCATTTATGACTTTACACTACACATTTAATAATGATTTCCATGTTAAACTAACATTTCAGGTAATAATTACTTTCTTTATCGTACGTGTTTTAACTTGTTATTCTTGATCGTATGACTTAGATCGTGATTTAAATACATCCAGAATATATAAAATGATTTATATATCATATATATTTAGAATATAAATATGTATAATATATAGATATATGAATTTTAAGGCACCGTTTATTGAGACGGTAGGTCATACGTACGCATAAATGTTGTTTCCTTTTTCATATCATATTGAACATAAGTAAGTTAATAAGATATATGTAAGTACTTGTATATATATATATATATATATATTTTTATATATATATATATCCAGTAGAATTATTATGTCATATATTACATACTTATTTATAATATATATTTTTATAATCATCATTGAATGGTGAACGTGGAAATGAATCTCATCGCGTCGTGGAGACGGTAATCCGTACGTACGCATGAGTGACAATATCATTATATTGATAGTAAAATCGCATGTAATTGGATGGTATATCATATATAAAAAATCATTAACATGTTATATTTATTATTTGAATCACTTATACTCATTATTATACCATTCCAAATAATGAAGTTTTTGAATAACAAAGTACACCATGACGTGGAGACGGTAAGCCATACATACGCAGGTATGGTGACTTTGTCATTTACAGGATGGATAGAATAAAAAATATGGTTGTAACATATTTATAATTACATCACTATATGTAGGAGGCACTGGAGTTATTATTTTGGTATAGAAATAAAAAATAAATATGAAGTGGAAGAAGAAAAGAACATAAAAGAGGGTGGTGAAATTATTACCTCTTCTTCGGGTGTTTCCTTTTGAGTTGATAAAAAGGGCTCCATAGGTTGTCTTTACTATCAAAGTAAGGACTATAGGTTTATGTTATTAAAGTTGGGAGGATATTGGGGAAGGAATTGGCCAATCCAAATGGCTTTAGAGGTGTGATTTTGAGAGAAGGGAAAGTTCCCTTTTATAAGAGGGGTGAGGGTCACTTTAGGAAAAGATTAAAACATTAATTTATTATAAAATCATATTTGGTTTATAATGGCTCCAAATTAATTTATTTAGAGACTTAGGTGGTTATGGGTCGAAATAATCTCAACCAAAAGGTTTTATACAAGTTTATTTTACCATTTTAACCTTATATTTTATATTTAACTCTTAGTTAAATAGTTTTACTTTTACCGTGTCTTCTTGTATTGTTACACTATATGGTTAATAAACATACTATAAACTTAAAAGAGAACCTCAAGTAGTTTATTAATGAAATATATAATATAATTTAATCCCTTTGTCCAAACATTTTATTTTTAGGAATGCAATAAAATTTAATAATATAATATTTGTTTTAAAACTCATTTTTGTCAATTTTGACATTATTTATTATTGGGTTTTTGTGAAAGTCATCACAACTTGATTACTTCGAACAAGATACATTGAATCAACCCTAAAATTTTATATTCATCTATAAAATTATTTTATGTCATAAAAACTTCGAAATTATCTTTATTTTAATATTTATAATACCATTTATTTGATTCTTTCATTAATAAGGTAATTATTGCATCATCATTGTGTCATAAATAAATTTATGTATTTAATGTCTAAAAATTATAAATAAAACACCATTATGTAAGAAATAGATTTATATTTCTAATATATATTTATAGTCTAATTTATCTTATGTGTAACCCTATATTAAAAATGGTTTAGTTATTAAACATTGAATTTAACACTTTTAACTCTTCTTTAAATAAAATAATAATAAATTCCTAATCTTATACAAGTGGACCAAAAGGATAATATTTTATTCCTAAGGTTGTTTTTGGTCGAATTACACTTATCCAATACAATTAGGACATGTGTTAGGGTAATTATAATATCATTTTTACCTTTAATTACCCTATTTACTTTTAACCGCGGTAAATAAAAGTCAAAAGTTATTATTCACCAAAAATTATTTTCATCTTATTAAACCACATTTTACATAATTATGTCAACAATGTCTCTCATATTTTTAAAATTCAACTCACATAATTAGTAAATTTAAGTTTCATGCAAATTTACAAATGTACCTAGAAGGTGGGTAAAAGAGGTTAAAAAGTTCAATAAACTTTTATACATATAATTTTATTATAAAATGACTCCAATGAATTACATTGAAATTATATTGGTATTATATATTTATTTTTACTTAAAATAATTTCAAATAAAATAAATTATTATTTAAATAAAAAGTCGGTTTTAAATAATAACACAATGTTTTTCACTTTTCATCAAACATTGGATGTTTTCAGAAAAATACCAAAAATTCACCCTAAGATAATTTCGATATTCCAAATTCAAAAATGATTTCTATTTTACCAAATTCAAAAAATAAAAGTTTCATTAATTAATTTAAAATTAATTTCCATCGTCAAAACCAAAAATTGGGTTTTTAAAAAGTAAAATCTATTAAAAGATTGACATGTGTTTTATCAGTTTTAAATGCAAAATTATATATAATGACCTGAATTTTATTAAATGATAAAAATATAATATAATTATATTTCCAAACCATTCAAATTCATAATTTAACTCTAAAAAATATTTCGATTAAAAAAGTTGTTTTCAATTAAAATATTGTATTTTTCACTATACATCAAAATATAAAAGTTATCATAAAAGTACCAAAAAATTATCCAAACTAAATTTTTACATCCCGATTCTAAAGAATGATTTAATTTCATTAAATTTAATATATAAGAGTGTTAAATATTTATTTTAAAATTATTTTCCATTAAATAGCTGGTAAAATTACATTTTTTGAAAAATAATTCTTTTATCTAAAAATTTTAATTTGTCCTTATATTATGTCTAAGAATCACAATATATAAATGTTAAAATTATATAGGATATATATAAAATTTCAAATCCAGTTAATAATATTCATAACCTCTTTTTGAATTTCTAGTTTGGTAAGTCGTGGTGCGCTCGAACTCGTTGTTGCGTGTAGCGCAAGTTATGGAATTACTTTGAAGAGCTAACATACTATGAAATCTTGGCATGTTTCAATAAATGTTAAATTAAATGAAATAAATAATGAATCAATTAATATAATCATATAGAAAGGTAAATAACTAAAAAACGTGCAATTTAATCAATAAACTGAGAATGAAATGCATCCATATATATTTTTCATAGTGAAAATACAGTGGATAATAATAATAACTGTATTCTGAATGCATAAAATCTTAAATTTTTATATGAAAATTATTTGGAACATGAACAACTATCATCAAAACCATTCAAAAAATAGTTTAGTTTTTAGGTTAAATCCCATTTAATCCTATCTTAATTTGCTCATCCCATGAGACTACCGATGCATCGAGGGTATATTTATAACTGGGCCCCACCCATGTCGATCTGTACAGATAATTCTTCATATATCAAATAATTTCTTCAATTAAAAAACAATGTAACTTATCATAAAATATCTATAATGAATATAAGATATTGATTTATCAAAATTTCTAAAATTAATCAAATAACATTTAAATTAAACATCGTATGTAGAAAATATATACGGTTTATGAGATAAATAAAATGAGTCGATTATGTGTACTAATTATAAATCCACATAAAACAATTTTAAATTCAACATAATACAATTAAAAAATCACACATAATCTTAGCATGACATAATCAATTAAATATAAGTTTAACCCAATGAATGAAAATTGAGTTATGAAATCCATTACTACTTTGTAATCAGTCAAAACATATGCCCCATAAAATAATAAAATTTAATAAAACTTTAAATACCATGAAAATAAATATTTTAATGATATGATATATTAAAGGGTAAGTACACCACACAAAATAAATAAGTTGTAAATAAATCATATCTCATAGAAATAAAAGTGAGACGATAAACTCTTACCTTGCGCTTTCATTTAATTTAACGTGAATTAACCTTATGCATAATAGTTTAAATCATTTAATTAATCTATTATATAACTATATTAATATTTATTATATCATATATGATCATCGTATATCATTTTATCACCCATTTGTTAATAATATTTTCTTACTACCCTTGTTTTGGTTGTTAAGTGATTCATTTTCCAATGCATGTTTTTCATGTAAGTACTATTTATTATGTAGAAAATATAGTTATATAATATAAATAAGGATATTAAGGTCATATATGTCATATTTATTCATTATATAATTTTTTATAATCATTCTGTAGTGGTGAAAATAAAAAATGAATTGCATCGTGTTGTGGAGACGGTAGGTTGTACGTATGCATGAGCGATTATATCATTACCTTAATGGTGAAAGGGTAAATAATTGGATGGTATATTAATGTTTAAATAATAAATATAATCTAATAATTATCATATATATCAATTATTTATATCATTATACCCATCCAAGTAATGTGGTGATGAACAACAAATTACACCATGGCGTAGAGACGATAATTCATATGTACGCATGTGTGGTGCTTTCATTTTTCATAGGATGGATTGAACGTGTAATATTATTGTAACATAATAATAATGAAATATAATAATATATAGGATAATATAGTTATTAATTTATAATGTAAACAACACATGAATAGGAAGTGGAAGAAGAAACAAACATGAAAGAGTTGATAAAGACGATTGCCTCTTCTTTGATGGGCCTCCTTTATAACTTATATTAATGGACCTAAGTTTGGTATTTCAGAAGCAACAGTTCATAAATAACATAACTAAGTATTTTGATAAGAGAAATGGTCTGGGTTGGTTGAGATAGAAGGCTCAAAGTGGTGTTAAAAAGTGAAGAAAAGGGTGTTGTTTTATAATTGAGGTGGGGGCACTTTTGGAAACTCAAAAAATATTAAATTAATATAAATTAATTTTCAATATAAATTTTCCCAAAAATGAGTTATTTTTAAGATAAGATTAGTATGGGTCAAAATACTCTCATACAATAATTTTTATCTAAATTAGCTCACATTTTTACCTTGATCGTTTGGCTTAAACCCTTATTTAATTCCTTTAACTCTTACCATGACAACATGGACTTTTACTCATTAAGGGTTAATATATTTACTACAGAAAGATAAAAGTCCCATAAATAGATCATTGATGAAATTTTAAACATTATCCAAATAATATTTCATAATTTAATATTTTTTGGAATTTTACATATTTTGATTAAATATTATTTATTTTAAAATGCCATTAATGTCAATTTTGACATTATTCATTACTTTGACTTTAATAAAATAAAAAAAAAACATGATAAATTAGAAACAAAATAATTTAAAACACCCCTAAAATGTCATAATAATTTATAAAATGAATGAAAAACCTTAATTAATTCAAAATTATATTTATTTTAATATTTTTAATATCATTTATTTAATATTTTCATTAATTGAATAATTACTACATCATCATTGTGTAATTATTTAAGGTAGTTATTGCTTCACTAAAAAATAAAAATAAATTTCTATGATTAAGAAAATCCCATTATATTTAAAAAAAATATTTATAATTGAAGATAAATTCTGAATAACCGTATATTAAAATTGAAATATTTATTTAATATATGAGTATGACATATGTGACTTTTCTTTAAATAAAATATTATAAAAATCATACTCTCATCCAAGTGGATTAAAAAGGTTATAATTTAGTTCATTGGATTATTATGGTTGAATATAAATTATCCAGTAAAATTCTTTCAAGTGTTAGGATCATTTTCTAGTCCTTATCATTTTATTTTTAACCTAAATAACCCAATTTACTCATTATCATGGTTGTGAAAATTACCAAGGTAATATTGGTAAAAAATAAAAGGGCCGTATTTAAAATATTTGGACCATATAAATAAAAATATTTCATGCATTTTTCTTAATTGAAAATACATAATTTCATCATTTAATTTAAAATTAATCCCACAAAACGCAATAAAAAAATAATTTTATTGAAGTATTCATTTTTAAGCCTAAAAATGCACTTGTAGAAAAATAATTTATAAAGATAATTAAAATTAAATTTTTTTATAATGTCTATAACTAAATATTTCTTAAGTTTTATTGATATAAAATTCAAATTACAAATAGTTAAATATATTGAAATTGAATGTTTTATAAAAATCGGTATTTTTCTCTATTTACTGGAAAATCAATGTTTTCAGAAAAATAAAAAAATTCACCCTCAGATAATTTTTCATTAATATTTTAAAAATAATGTTTAATTTTTTAAATATAATTTATAAAATCATTAATATTTATTTTTAAAACAAGTGCGTCATAAAAATGTGACAAAACTACCTTTAGAAAAATATACTTTTTTATACGTAACATTGGATTTATTCATATATTATTCCTATGAAATAGATTGTATGAATGTAAAAACATCTTATTGTATAAATAATATATAAATTACATATTTTTTTAGTACTATTCTTACCTCTAATTTAATTTCTAGTTTATAATGATCATATGATAATATTTCATTGTTCGTTTAAACTTTGTATTATGAGTAATGTATTCTATCAAAGAGGTTTAATTTAAAAAGAGACAAACCATAAAATATTTGGGTGTTAATTTTTTACCACATTCAATAAATTTATTCCTCACAATTTTCAATTTCTCTTCTAAAATAAAGGGTACATATTTGAATTTTTTTTGTGGGAAACCCACATCATAAATATGGCTCATAAAATGTCCTCTTAAAAAGAGTGAAACAGAAATGTAAAGGTCATCACAAAATTAGGATTTAAAATAAAATAAAATTAGTGGGAAGTAAAAAAATATACGTTTAAGAGAAATATAACTATCATGTTCTGATGGAGAGTGATCAAGAACATGGTAAGTTGAAAGCTAAATTTAACAAAACTATAAGTCTGTGATTAGTTACAGTACCATTAATTAATCAGTAAAAAAGTAAACGAATAATATTTTGTCCAAAAATCATTTTCCTATAGTTTAGGGATTCATTTACTATATATATAAGCATTTTATAAAATAAAATTACTTATTTATTACCATTTAATAAGAATAATATCATCCTTTGTTTGTGCTTCGATCTATATCCACTTCACTTGTTACATCTAGACATGGATATTTGAGATGATTTTTTTTATTCCTAAAGAACCATAAGTCATTCCTTAAAAATCACAAATTTACTAAAATATAAATTATTATAAAATTTTATCAAATATGATAAATAAAAATTTAACCTCAAACAAAAGTATTCAAATTTTAACTTAATCCATTACAAAAGTAGTTATCTTTAATACTCGTCCAAAATACATCTCTCCAAAAACATTGAAAGAAGGTCGCTAAATTTATAAAATCAACTTAACATTATATTATTTAAAAACAATTTATCTATTATTTTCACATGAAAAATATGTTAATACCTTTTTCACCATTAAACCTTAATAAAAAAAACATTTTTCTAAAAATAAGATCTTGGGTAGTTGAATATCCTTCTTAAATAAAAACATGTACTAAACCCATCAAAGATAACATAAACCATCAAAATCACTAAACAATTTATTGGCCACCAATACTATCCCATAAGAATATTTTTATTATTATATCCACATTAAGAATATATTATGATTATCCTCCCTCAATTATGTGTTTTAAAAACCTCAACATTCCACAAAATCACTTCTCTTGGTTACCTGTACCATTTAACATATGCTCTGAAATCCATAACGAAGAAGTGATGTAGTAAAATCCTAATATTACTCAGGATTCTTATAAGTAAGTCATCATTGATAAAATAATTTATGAATCCAAATACATAATCACTTTAATCATTCTAATTCATCCTTAAACCATTAACTACACAACATTATATTATTTCTTAATACCTCTTTCCTTTCATTGGTCATTTGTAGTCTCTTTATCATCATCAGTATAACCATTAATTTTATAACCAGGATGATTCTATTCATGAGTTCTCCACCTATGGAATAGGTACGTATAATTCCAATACTTTCCATATTTATAAATTAAACTATCTATAATACCTTGTGGAGATCATTATTCCAAACTTTTCATTTTTCACTGAAATTACTTGCTTTATGACCTTAATTTCTATACTCAAAACATCTCCCCATTCCTATAATACATTCACTTTTTGTTAATTCTCATATTATCCAAAATTCAAGAAACTAAATCATCTTTCCTCTATGGTTTCCACTACCTCATATATCATTAAACTCTATCCTTCTCTTCTTTAGTGAGTTTGAGGGTTGGTTAAGGTGTATGTATTTAATCATATATCATGACAACTGATTAGGAATAATCACATTGTGGTTTATTATAGTCATTATATCATTTGGTTTCTCTTTAATATAGTGTATATCACATTCAAAGTTAACCTAGTTCAGTCTGGTTCTATCCATTGAATAAAACAAAAAATTATTATGTGAGAAAAAATCATCATACTGGTAAATCACATAGTCATGAAGAATTGTTTACAGGATATCTAAATCATGAAATAATCTTCTTAATATATGAGTCCATAGGTTTAACCTAGTTTATAATTTGTCCCTACCAAATCTATTGGATATTATCCTATATTTTGAGTTATCCTCAATGTTAGTCATAGGATTATATTCCATAATCTAGGTTTTCATAAATCTAGTTCTGAAGGTTTATACTAAATTTTATTTGATATCAACTATAAAAATGAAGACTCTAGTAGCCTAGAGTCAATTCCTGCTTCCATTACATTAGAATAAAATACAAATAATCACATCCAAAAGGAACAATTTGTTTAGTAGTCTTTCTGAACTAGATACATACATGAGTCTTACATTACATTTGGAATACAAATTATAACATAACCTTTTCTTTTAAGAATAAAATTATTCCATCCAGCATATCCCTACATATCAGTAATAGTAAACTTTACAGAATATTGGGAAAGAAAAAAAACAAGGTTAAACTAAAATGATCAGTAAGGGTTAAATATAGTGGAATCAATAATAAATCAATTAGAATAGTCAATATGGAAAGATAAAGAAATGAAAACACAAGACATTTAATCAATAAACTGAGAATGAAATGCATTCATATATTTTTAATATTGAAAATCCTTTTTAAAATAATAATAACTGAATTATGAATGAAATAAATGATAAATTATTGAATTTCATGTATCTTTAACATGAACCACTACTTTCAAGACCTTTCTCAAGATGGTTTAATCTATAGGTAAAACCTATTTATTGTTAGCTTAACTGATTCTTCCAATGAGACTACCAACGAATCAAGGGGCTATCTATAATCAGGCCCCACCCATGTATTACACTCCAAATCATTCCTTGTGTATCAAATAATTGATTTAATTAATAGATAATGTTCCTTATCATCATATATCTGTAGTGAAAAAAATATACAAATTTAAAAAAAATTAAAAATTAATCAAATAACTTTCAAAGTAAACACTGTATATAAAAATGGTATATGGTTTAGGAAATAATAAAATGAATAAATTATTTGTATAAATTTCTAACCCACATAAAACAAGTAGAAATACAATATAATACAATAACAATTCATTTCACACATAATATTATCAATACATAATCAATGAAATAGAATTTTATCCTAATGACTAAAAATTGTGTTAAGAAATCCATTACCACTTTTTAGACAATTGAATTGTATACCCTATAAAATAATAAAATTAAAATAACAATAATACCATGAAAAAAAATGGATTCATGATATGATATATCAAAGGGGAAGTAAGCCACATAAAATAAATTGGTGGGGAATAAGGCATGTCTCAGACAAATAAAAGTGATATGAGAAACTCTTACCTTGATATTTCCTTTAATTGAACATTAATTAAACTCTCATATAATGGTTTAAAGAATTTTATTAATTATTACCATTATAATATTCATATTTATGATAAAATATATGATCCTATTCTTTCCGTTTATCAATTTTTTTTAATAATATTATGTTACTACCCCTATTTGGAGTGTGAACTGCTTCATTTTCTTATGAATTTTATTCATGTAATTCACTGTTCTTATGTATAATATGTAGTTCTGTCATCTATATAAATATATTAAGGTCATATATATCATATTTATTCATTATATACATTTTTAAAAACATTCCTTAATGGTGAACATGGAAAATTAATTACATCACATTGTGGAGACAATATGACATACGAACACACGAATGACAGTATAATTTCATTAATACTGAAAGGGTAAGGTTGTGGATGTTATATAACTATTTAAAAAATAAATATCATGTAATAATTATAAAAATTATCCATTATTTAAATCATTATACCCATCTAAATAAATTGGTGATGAAACCCAATTACACCACGGTGTGGAGACAGTAAGTCATGCGTACACATGCGTTATGCTTTCATATTTTTTATGATGGATAAAAGGTATAATATGGTTTTCCAATCAACATAATAATATCTAATAATATATATTATAGTATATTTATTAATTTAAATTGGAAGAAAACATAAATAGGAAGTGGAAGAAGAAGTAGACTTGATTGATTTGAAAAAGATGATTACCCCTACTTCATCAGACATCCTTTTTAACTTCTCTTAAGAGAACTAGGGTAGGTCTTTTGAAAGTAATAGAACCTTAATAACTTGACTAATTATCATTAGAAGATAAATGTGAAATTTTTGGTTGATATAGAAGGCTAAAACTTGTGTGAAGATGTTAAGGAAGAGGCTCCTTTTATAATTGAGGTGAGAGGTAGTTTTAGAATCTCTCAAAATATTAAATTCATATAAATTAATTTTCATCTAAATTTTCCTATAAAATATTTTATATAGAATATTAGATTATTATAATTCTAAATATTCTCATAAAATAATTTTTTTTCAAGTTTAGGTTACATTTTTACTCCTATATTTTGGTTTTAATCCATATTTAATTCCTTTAACTCTTATAGTGACAACATGGATTTTTACTCCTTAATGGTTAATATAGATTCTGTAAAATATAAAACAGCCCATAAATGGATAATTTATAAAATTATAAATATTATATCAATAATTTGGTTGAATTTAGTATTTTTAGGAATTTTATTTCATTTAATAAAATAATATTTATTTTAAAATATCATTAATGTCAATTTGACACTATTCATTACTTTTACTTTATGAAAATCAAGAAAAAAAGATAACAAAAAGAAAAATAATTTAATAAACCTATAGTATTTCATAATAATTTATAAAATTCATTGAAATCCATAATTAATTCCAATTATATTTATTTTGGTATTTGTTGTAACGTATATTTGATATTTTTGTTAATTGAATAATTATTGGATCATCATTGTGTAATTATTTAATGTACTTATTTCTTCACTAAAAATTTAAAATAAATTACTATGTTGAAGAAAATTATTTCATATTTCAAAATACTATTTATAGTCAAAGATAAATTCTGAATAACCCTATATTAAAATGATATATTTATATAAAATACGGGTACGAAATCTTTGATATTTCGTTAAATAAAATATTAAAATTGTTATACTCTCATAAAAGTATCTTAAAAAGGTTATAATTTCGATAATTTAATAATTATTTTAGAAGATAAGTCATCAATTGAAATTTGGTCATGTTTTAGGGTCATTTTCATGTCCTTATCAATTTAACTATAACCTAAATTACCCAATTTACCATTTACCACGGTATTAGAAATTACCAAGGTAACTATTTATATTTGAAAAAAGTGAACTATTTAATAAATTTAGAGCTTATTAATAAAAACATGGAATAAATTTTTTCACCATTCAAAACATATAATTTGAAATTTTTAGTTTAAAATTAATCCCGCAAAAAGTAATGAAAATTTATTTTTTTGAAGAATGAATTTTTAAGCAAAAAATGTACATATACAAAAATAGTGAATTATTATTATTTAAATAAAATGAATTATATTATTTATAGGTAAAAATTTATTAATTTATATTGAGATCAAATTAAAATCATAAATATTCTTTAATATAATTAAGTTGACAGTTCTATAAAAATCTGTATTTTTTACTATTCACTAGAAATTCAATATTTTCAAAAAAATAAAAAAAAATCACCCTAAGATAATATTGACATTACTATTTAAAAAAATAAGTTTATAATTTCAAATATAATTCATAAAATTGTAAAATTTAGTTTTAAAACAAGTTCACCATTAAAAGGCATCAAAACTATCTTTCAAAAAATATAGTTTTGTATACATGAAATTAGATGTATTCTTATCTTATGCCTATCATCTCTATTGGATGAATATAAAAAAATTATTGAATATATAATACATAAATTTCCTAATTTTTTTAATACTATTCATTTCATTCAATGTAATGGTTATGTTATAATAATAATTTAATAATATTTCATTGTTTGTTTAAGCTAGGTGTTGGGTGCAAGATAAGCTATATAAGATGTCAAATTTAAAAAGAGACATATCATAAAATCTCAGGGTGTTATATTAGATTTCTTGGAAAAATTACTCAATGGTATTTTTAAGATTTCCATTATTATGAATTCTATTATTATGAAATATTTATTAATATCCCAAGTGATTATTTGATTAGTTATAAAGTGCATTGTTTCTGAAAGTGATAATAAGAGTCCTTTGAAAAATGATTAAAAGAAAAAAAGGGGAAAATTCTTCATATATAATTATGGAATGTTTAAACACATTTTCATAAAGATTTTTATAAAATAGGTTTTTTTAAAAGAAAACGAGTTCTTCGACTAAAGAGAGAAATAAAGTCAAGTTTTCTTAAAAATATTTTATAAAATATTTTGAGTACCAAAGAGTGGGAAAATGGTACTTTTGGTTAAAAAATTTCATGAATAACCAAAGGATGAGAAAATTAAATGATTTATTAAAAAATGATCTAATAATTTTCTCTGATGTAAATTCAAGTGTAAATAATCCTAGACAAAATGAGATTGGGAAGTAAAACCTTGAAAAGACCATCACGTTGATGTGAACATCAGTAAATAAAATGATTACATTTTTCAAATTAAAATCTAAATAAAAAAGTGGAAATTAAAAAATATAAAGTAAAAAAGTTATTACACACATAATATTAAAATATTAACGACAGTGAGGAAGTAATATAAAACAAAGAAAAGAAAATGGGTTGGGAATTTCCTTTCCCCTTGGTAAAACTTAATTAAAATCCGCATAGATTAAATAATTCAAATTTATACTCAAAATATCACGATTATTTAATGAATCATGATATTACATTTCTATGTGTCATTTTGTACAAAATATATAAGAAATTAGTTGCACAACAATAAAGTATGTCTCAAAGAATGGAAATTGAGACAAAGTCCCTTACTACTTAGTAAATTTTGAATCATAAGCCCCACGAAATAGATAATTTCAAATCAAAATTTTAATTACAAGAATATAAAATAATTCATGATATAATATATCAAAATGGGAATTAGATACACAACACAAAATAAGTAAATGGTGAAAATGGTGTATGCCTCATAGAAGGACACGTGAGTCTAGAATCTCTTACTTTGTGTTTCCTTTCAAGTAAACACACATTAACATCTTGTATGATGGTTTTAAAAAAATAAATATATTATTAAATAACCATAATATTATTTATAATATCATATATTAAGTTATTATAATATCTTATTTCCTATTTATTAATAATATTTTATTATTTTCACTATTCATGTGCTAATTGCTTAGTTTGTTGTGTATGTTTTAACTTGTTATTTTTCTCATATTACTTAGATCATGATTTAATAAAATATATATTATAATCCATAATTTAAAAAACATATATATCCATAATATATGTATTTTTAATAATCCATAATAATTGGAGATAAAAAATGAAATGCACCTTTCATGGAGACAGTAGGTCATACGTACACATGAACGATACTTTCATTTCTTTGTCATGTTTTATACGAATTAAAATTAAATTTTATATATGTGTATTATAATTATAGTATTAAATTTATTTTATATATTCCACATAGTTTTGTTAAAACAATCCTTTATATGTTCCATGTATAGTGATTGGGTCACATCGCATTGAGGAGGTGGTAGTTCACATGTCCACAAACGATGTTATCATACCCACACAATATGCAATGCTTGAGGGTATGTGTTATATAAAAATTAAAGATTAATAAATATATCATATATATTATATATATCATATAAATTGAAATTTTCTATCATAATTCCCATCCATTAGAAGTGGTAAAGGAAAAACGAACGAAATTGTTTTGCGAGGTCATAGTCCGCCAAACACTAACAGAAAATTCATTACCCATTTGATTGAAGTGTGTGTAGGTGTAGGTATAAACCATAAAATAAAAAGATACTAGTAAATTTAGGATAATAATTTTAATATATAATAATGTAAAAAATATATTTAAGGAATGGAGAAAGAAATAAAACTAACATTATCTTTGAAAAATATTACCTCTTATTTGGGTAACTCCTTTTGGTTTATACCAAAAGACTTCCTTGGTTTTCATTCTACCCAAGGTGCGGCTTATAATATTATGAGAGGGAACATGGGATATTATTTTAGTAGATTTTGGGTGAGAAAAATGGCTTGATATTTGTGAATAAATGGGAGGAGTGAGCGCCTTTCTATAGTGGATGAGGAGTGGCATTCTTATAAATTTTTAAAAAGGGATTTTCAACCATGTTTTCCCCATTTTTAGTGGCTCCAATATTATTCCAAATTCTATAAAATTGGTATAGTGTTAAAATATGAACATAAAATTACTTTTTAACAAGTTTCTAAGTCATTTGGACCCTTGATTTTAAGGTTTAGTCCCTTGTTAAGCTATTTTCCATTAATCACTATAATTAATTTTAATTACTTTCTGTAATATTATTGGTAAAAAATTAATTTTATCTTATTATAAATTATAAATTATTTTAATTCAAAATATAGAATATTATTTTTAAAAATTACAACAACAAAAGTGGTAGAAATAAATTTAAATTTAATTCTGCAGACGGGATGACAAAGCGGGTTTTCAAAGTAAAAACGTTCAAAAGTTTTAAATGTTTTTATTTAAAATTTCAAATTTATATTGATTAAAATTACCAAAACTGGATTAATTTGTGAATAAATTATATAACTAAACTTTAAAACCAATAAAAATTATAATCTAACCTTATGAATGAATTATTTGAAAAAGCAGTTTTAAATTAAAATTTAGTATTTTCACTATTCATCAAAAAATGAAACCACATAGAAAAATTCCAAAAATTCACTCTAACCTAATATTTATGTTTATAGTTAAAAATTTAAGTTTATTTTTTTATATTAAATTTATAGAAGTTTCAAAAATCAGATTTAAAATAGGTTCTCCATTAAAAGAATGTAAATTTTTCTTTAAAAAATATTCCTTTTTTATGCATAAAATTGAGTTTGTTCTTATCTTATGCCTATCTAATTTATTGGATGAATGTAAAAAATATTTTATTGGATATATAACATATATATTTCATTAATATCATTCACTAATAGTAATTAGAATAAATCATCTTTGTGAGCATAAAAACATTTCCTTTATATTCAATTGGTTTTTGGATATCCATTTCATGAAGTAATGGATGAATTTGAAATTGATCGAAGCACAAAAAAAGATGAAAATTTTATAGAAATATATCAATTAATTATATTTATTTATATACTTAGTAAGTAAAATTATTCTTCAACATTATGAAATGGATATTAAAACAACAAATTTGTTCTAATACCTTAATTTTATTCTGAATCAATGGTCTTTTAAATCATCACAAAATTATGGATTTGAGGCCCTAAAATTTCCATTAATCATTAACTTGATTGTAATTGATGACGTAAATCACTCCCTATAAATATTTAGTCTTTTTCTCTATGTCTATATCTCTACATTCCACTAGTTTTCTCCTACTTAGAGACCTAGTTATATATTAGTCCATGTGAACTTTGTACTTCCCATTATCTTTTTTCTATATGATGTTTTATGAACTCTACTCAAGATGCACGGTTACAAAATAGAAAATATCAAACAATTTATTACCAAGGATGGGTTTAAATTGTAAGGATACGATTTATTTAAGGTGGGTAGAATGTAACGCCCTAAAATTATAAAGTAATAATATTTTATTTGATAGTGTGTATGACATGCAACACCAAGAATGTAAGGAAATATAATATCTAAAGACTTTACAATATAATTACTATTTTAAATAAAATTATGATATATCTTTCAATACATTAAACATTGAGTTTTCTTGTGTCACACGCAACAAAGACTTTCTTTTATAACTTTCATTACACACAAGATTGAGTTTTACCATAAAAAATAAATTATTCAATAATTATTATTTAATATAACAATATATAACCTATTCGTTAAATTATAGGTCATGAATATTGTTAACTAAATTAATAAAATATATGGTTGAATTCATTGGTTAAAAATAAATTAGAAATGAATATAAAAAAATTGAATATAAATGAAATTTTTTTATGATCACAAAGGCGTCTTATCTTAATTAGTATTAGTGAATGATATTAATGAAATTTACATGTTATATATTCAATAAAATATTTTTTACATTCATCCAATATATTAGATAGGAATAAGATATGAATAAACCCATTTTTTACATAAAAAGTAATAATTTTCTAAATGTAATTTTACCGTCTTTTAATGGAGAGGTTATTTTAAATCCAATTTTTGGATATTTTATTAATTTAATATGTAAAAATTAACTAAATTTTTGTAACTAAAATATCATAATAAGGATAGTGTGATTTTTTTTATTTTTCTGTACGGTTTCATTTTTTAATGAGTACTGAAAAATACAAAATTTTAATTCAAAACTTCTTTTTCATATACTTTATTTATAAGTTTGATTTATATTTTTGATTGGTTGTAAAGTTTCTTTAGAAAATTTATACATAATTTTATCCAATTTTGGTTATTTTAATCTATTTCATTTTGAAATTAGATATAAAAACATAGAAATTTTTTAAACATTTTTACTTTAAAAAGCGGATTTGTCATCCCGTCTGTGGGATTAAATATAAATTTATTTTAGACACTTTTTTGATTGGAATTTTTTAAAATGGATTCCATATTTTGAATAATAATAATTTATAATTTCTAATAAGGTAAAATTAGTTTTTTATCAAAAATATTAGTCAAATTATTTAAAATTAATTAGAGTGACTAACATAAAATTTATCTTAACAAAGGACTAAACCGTAAACTTAATAGCCAAAAATACCTATAACCTTTTTCAAAATACTTTTTATACTCATATTTAAAACCTATAATTCTTTTTTTCTGATTTATACCATTATTGGATCCAATTTATATGGGAAAACGTGATTGGAATTCCATTTTAAAAATTTACAAGAATGCCACTCCTCCTCTACTACAAAAAGAGACTCACCCCTCCTATTTATTCCCACATATCAAGCCCTTTGGCTTGACCAACCTCTGATAAAAAAAATATAAACTTCTCTCACCTAATATTATAAGTCCCACCTTTTTAATAATGAAAACCAAGGAATAATTTTGGTATAAAACAAAAGGAGTTACCCAAATAAGAGGTAATGTTCTTCAACGATCATTTTAGTTTTATTTATTTCCCCACTCCTTAAATTATCATTATTGAAAAGATTATATTATAAAATTATTATTCTAAATATAATGATATGTTTTTATGTTAAGGTTTTTTTCTACACCTACACACACTTCCATCAAATGGGTAATGCATTTACCATTCATTTACGGCGAACTACTGCATAGCAAAACGATGTCATTCATTTTTTCCATTAAAACCACTCATGGTTAGTAATAATGATGGAAAAATTGTTTTTATATCATATATTCTATATTTATTATGTATTTATTCTTATTTAATATTTATATAACACATACTTTCATGTATTCCATATTTTGGGGATACGATAACATTGTTTGTGGATGTGTGGAATATTGCCTCCTCAAAGCGATGTGACTCGTTCACACTATACATAGAATGTATAAAGTCTTATTTTAATAAAACTATGAGACATATATGAAATAAACATGATAATTTAATTTTAATATAAATATATATCATTTATTTTTCATTCTTTTAAAATATTACAAAGAAATAGAAGTAGTGTTCATGCGTACATACGACATGTCATCTGTATTAATGGTGCATTTCATTTCTTATCTACAATTATTATGGATTATTATAAATAAATATATAATTTATATATATGATATTTAAATCATGTTTTACATTATTTATATTATTAAATAATTATCTAATCAATATAACAAAAATCACATGTTAAAACATACCCAACAAACTGGGAAATTAACACCCGAAATAGTGAAAATAATGAAAGATTATTAACAAATGAGTAATAAGATATTACAAGAATTTAATATAGGATATTATAAATATTATTATGGTTATGGTATGATTTATTAACTCGTTTGAAACCATTATATATAAAGTTAAAAGGTCTTCGACTGAAATGAAATGCAAGGTAAGGGATTCTTGTCTCACTTTTCATTCCAAGATGTATATGCCATTTTCACCCCATACTTTTTTTTGGTGTATTTAATGCCCATTTTGATATATAATATCATTAATTATTTTATATTAATGGTATTTAATGTTTTTCTGTTTTTACTAATTTCATAAGGATTATGATTCAAAAGTTACTAAGTAGTGAGGTACTTCATCTCAATTTTAATTCTTTGATATATAATTTATTGTTACGCACCTAATTTCTTATATATGGTGTAAAAACTACCAATTTCAAATGTGATATCATGATTCAATAATTATTATTGATATTTTTAGCTTCAATTTTAATTATTTCATCTAATGGTATTCTAATTAAGTATTACCATGTGGAAAATAATTTCATAACCCAATTTCATTTCTTTAGGTTATATTACATCTTCGTTATCGTTAAAATTATAAGATTTTGTGTGTAATCACTTTTTAATATTTTTTTTTAATTTCACTTTTTAGGTTTATTTGCATTTGAAACACATAATATATTTATTTATTTATTTATGTTCACATCAACTTTATGATCTTTTCAATGATTTACTTCACAATCTCATTTTGTTCGGGATTTTTTACACATGAATTTCCATCAGGGGAATTTATTGGATAAATGTATAATAATTACTTTTATTTTATTATCCTCTAGTTATTAATAACCTTTTCCATGAAATATTACCATTTTTTCATTATTTTTTACTCAAAATGTTTTGGAAAATGTTTCTAATAAAACTAGACTTCATTCCCCTCTTTAGTCAGAGAACTTTTTTTCTTATAAAAAATTACTATTTTATAGAAAAGTTTTCAAAAAATTTTTTAACCATTCCAAAATTATTTAGTTAATAAATTTTTTACCCTGTTTTATTTTAATTTTATTTTCAAAATAACCTTCTTGTCACTTTCTAAACAAGGCACTTTTTAACCTTTTTACCTTGAAAAAGGAATGTTTTTTACCTTGTAAGACATGCTCAGACTACACATTGTCATTTCCTCAAATATTACTTTACAATTTTAGAAGGATAATTTTTAAAGAAAATTTTTCATAATATTGAAAGGAAACATAAAAAATGGGTGGTCTTGAGTGATCAGTAAGTGTAAATAATGGAAATATGTAAGCATAACATGAACA
This sequence comes from Viscum album, assembly GCA_963277665.1. Lineage (NCBI taxonomy): Eukaryota > Viridiplantae > Streptophyta > Magnoliopsida > Santalales > Viscaceae > Viscum > Viscum album. Next base: position 1,889,124,486 of record OY728159.1, on the reverse strand, counting down.
TAATGGTTTTAAAAAACGAGAATCACATTTGAAGATCATACCCCACATAAAAATATCATAATTATAATACATGGAATAATTATTGGTTGTTCATAAGACATGGATCATAAGATAATAAAGAACATGAACAATGTGATCATATCAAGTCATAAGACATAGAATTTGTGGAAAACACATAAACATGTAACATTATTTCCTATAAGTCAAGGATAGTTTCCAAAAAACATATCAAGGAACTTAATTAGGACTAAAAATATTGGTAGGGGCACACCACCATCCCTAGTTACAGTCCTTTCATTATAAGGGCTCAGGTTTCTCTATTTTCCAATAGTGAATTGGGTTTCCCCATATTTTCATAGTTGATTGTGTTTCCCCATCTTACCATGGTAGATCAGGTTTCCCCATATTCTCATAGTGGATCAGGACACACCTATTTCCCATTTTTTGATTAATCATGTCAAATTATTTCCCATCATAATCTCATGAGATATAAATCTTTACCCAATTCATCAGAGGGAGATATAGGTCCCACCCATCAGATTATAAAATCATACAAACATGTGCCACAAAATAATAAAACTTGCATCATATCATGAACCATAGAAAGATATGGGTTTTATAGACATCATATCATAACCCAAGAAATTAAATATGAATAATAAACATTTCATCATATCATTGCTTATGAAAAAGAGATAGGTTTCATAATCATCTCATAAAAACATAACTCATGAAAAAAATAGGTTTCAAAAGAATATAAATCATGGAAGAGAAATGGGTGTCATAAATATCATTCCATAAAAACATAAAGAATTAATAAAATAATAATAATGATATTCTTGGAATATATCCCTAGAAAGTATAAAATATAAAAAAGTATGTCATATTATTTATAGAAGAATTTTGAAATATCACATGGAACATTTCTTAAGTCTAATAGCCATTATTGGAAAAAAAAATTTCAGAGAAACATTTCAAAAATCCTTTTCTACTAATTAAATCATTACCATTTCATTTAAAACATTTTTGGAGGAAAATATCCCTTATTCTTTTAATTTTGTCTACAAAAAATCTTTTGAAAATAATTTTCTCTGAAATGAACTTGAATACTTATAAAAGATGTTAGAAAACATTTTGAAAACATTTTTCCTTGAAAACTTATAAAGAAATCTATAAAAAATTAAAAAAAAAAATAAATGAAAAACATCTTTTAAAACCTTTATATTTGAAAATGTATTTGAAAAAATTTAATGGGAGCTTTGACAATCATTTAAAAAACTTCTTGAATCATAAAATATATTTGAAAACATTTTTATTTGAAAAATAATTTAAAAATAATGAATTTCCAGAATATTAGGAAAATATCTTTTCATAAATAAATCTTAAAAACTTGAAAATCAATCTTTAAAGGAAGGATGGTTATGGAATCAAACAAATTCAAACATGTCAAACATTCCTTTTATGCCGTGAAAGTTTAGAAAAGTACCTCAATCTGAAAACAATAAGAATATTTATTTTTTCAACCATTTCATAAAAAGTTAAAACATGGGTAAATTTTATTTTAAACACTATAGGATAATAGAAAAAAAATTGAATTTTATTTTATAAAACACGGTTTTGAAAGAAAACAGATTTCTTACAAAAAATGAGAAATTATGTTAGATTTCTATAAAAGCATGTTCGTAATTATCTTAAGTACAAAAGATTGGAAAAATTTTAAAATTACATGTATATAGCATGAAAACCATATTAGTGTAAAATTAATCAGTGTTCTTGAGATATGGGTCATATGACTTCATCAATGGAAGTATATTCATAAACAATCTCGATAAACAATGAGATTGTAGAAATAAACTGTTACCACATTGGTAAATTTGAATTAAAATCCCCAAGAAATAATAAAATTACATGAAGCATAAAATATTATGAAAAGAAATATATTCCTGATATAACATTTTAATAAGCAGTACATACACCTTGTAGAATAATATAGGTTCATAATGTGACATGTATCTCAAAGAAAGAAAATTGTGACAAAAATACTTTATTGATTTGGTAACTATTGAACCATAAACCCTATGAAATAAATATCATAAAATGGATATATAAATACCCATAAATTTAATTATAATAATAATATAATACATTCATGGGTAGTATATACACCACACAAAATAAATGAGTGGTGAATAAGGAATAAGTCTCACCGAAATAAAAGTGAGACGAAAAAACACTTACTACATGAGTAACATTAGAATCATGATCCCCATGAAATAATAACATAAATAAAAGATTTTAATAAAATTAAATAAATTAAATTAATGATATAACATTTGATAGGGTATTATATACACCACACAAAATAAATCTATTGTGAATATTGAATGTCTCTCATGGAAATAAAATGTGATATGGAATTTCCTGACCTTAAGTCTTGAATTTATTCATGCATGTCAAAACCACATGTATACTAAGTATAAGTTTATTATAAATCTACAAAAAAATAATACTATTTAATATAAGACCATATATAATTTGGTTGTTCATTTACAATAGTTTTTTACTAACAACTCAATGTTAATGTTAAGTTTCTGGTAATATCTTCTTCTTTTTTCTTATATATTTTGGCTTGTTATTCTTGATCCTATTACATAGATCCTAATTTAATTATTTAAAGAATTTAAATAATGATATAAATATCATATATATGCAGTATATATGTATTATAATAATCTATAAAATATATAAATATAAATTGGGATTCATCGTTCATGTAGACGGCAGGTCATACGTACACATGAACATTGTTTCGGTTTTATAGTCGTATTGAATGAAATAAAATAAATGGCATATATGTATATATATATATAATATAATTACACTAGAATTATTATGTCATATATATCATATAATTTTACTAAACTCATCCTTAATACCTTCCAGGTAGAGTGTGAACGAATCAGGCCGCTTTGAGAAGGCGGAAGTCCACATGACCACAAATGAAGTTGTCATATTTACATAAAATAGAGTTTCATGACCCCTCCTTCCAAAGTTACTGTAATTAGGGGAGAGATATAATGATTCTAGAGTCCTACCTATAGTATTCCCTAGGTTGTTGACTAGCACTGAGGGTTTAAAAATCTCATGTATGGAAGGCATTACCCTCTATATAAATAAATAGGATTAGGAGATAAGATGAATCATCCATAATAAACTCCGTGAAATGATATAAAATGGAAACCAAACCATCCCACAATGTATGTATAAATGAAACATATACAATAAAAGTATCCAAAGTGAATACTCAAAATCAGAGCTAAAGCAGCGGCATGAAAACTATCCATGGTCTGAGCTTGTAATTTCCATCATAGTCCATGTAATCTTCCAATAAACCTTAAAGCGGGTTTACATATATAGGGTGAGAATATAGGTATACTCAATAGGTAAAACCTAAGTCTCTCATGAACATGTGAAAGAATCATACTAATGATCCTATGAGAAAACAACGGACCCAAACAACACCTATATAGGCATATAGACCAAACCCAACCTCTCCAAGGAACACTTTCCAAATAAAATAGACCAAGCAATATAATATAACAGTAATCATGTTGATAAGGGTATCCAACACCACTTTACCTCTAATATGACACTCTCACACCCCAACATTGTACATCTTGGATCTCTCATCTCTTCTCTATAACATGCCATCCTACAAGCATGGTCACAACACACCTCACCTAAAGACGCATGGGCTCGCCACCCCACAAGAATAGCCACAACACCACCACTTACAAAACCATAGTATTAGGGTGTCATGAATATTTAGGACATAAAACTCATTCCCTCCTCCTACCATGCATGACCCCCACCAGAAGCCGCCCCACAGGAACAATCATATCTTTCCCAGAAACACCTAGATCAACACATCAACCATATAATGCAATAACAAAAATTTAGGAATCACAGCCTATACAATACCGACCACTTCTAGAATACATGTGGAATGATCAGGTAGCCATCCATCCGTCCTTCTCACTGTATGTTAGGAAAAACACCCCTGCATGACTATGAGGGTGTCGACATGTAGTGCTCGATGTTGGTGGTGTTCATATAGAAATCAGAAATATATGCAAGTATATGTATATAATATCAAACACTCAATCCCAATATATGGGTTAAAAAAAACCAATCCACTCACAACTCCATCACTTTTTCTACCACCTCTAATTACATAACACCACACAACAAGCCATGATCCACATTCACATTTCCAAACGAATTCATTTAATCATCTCATTCTTTTCATTATCTAGAATCAAACACATTTAACCACACAACCCACCATTTAATTATTCATTAATAATTCTCATCTCATTAACCTGACCAACCCTTGTCATTTCAATCATTATTAATCATTTATTCCATCACTATTCAAGAATCTATCAAAAATTAAGCTCTGCCTCGCTACCCTAAAAAATTCAAACAAACAACCTTGCCTCCCCAAAATTATAGCCTGCAAACCACCTTTCTACCCCCAAAATAATGGCCCACAAACCACCTCACTTCCCCAAAAGCACAGTCCACAATCCATCATCCTCATATTCCCTAACCATGCATCATCGTCTCAAAATAATGACCAAACATCACAACACATCAAGATCATTTTATATATTTACAAAGGGGATTTTAACACATTTCACTTTATTTTAGGGGTGTTATAACACAAGAAATAATCTTGTGGAAACAATTTCATTAGAAAAATATAAGTGGTTAATCAATTTCTATTTTAGGGTGATATTACAACAATCACAACAGTCATAATAGTAACAACACATATCATCCAACACAAAAAAAATCAACCAATGACCATAATTTTTAGTGGTTACATAATCATGTACAATCCACAATATCACAAATAATATAAAAGTTACAAAAGTATGTCAATCAAACTACATTTACCCCTTTAAATTTCAATTTAACCAATTATTTATATTTTATTAAGCCATCACAACCATAACCCACAGATAAACAAATATAACCCCATCCCACATGATCCACAATAAATAGAAACAATGGATTCCTTACCTCAAAGAATATTTTCTGACTCATTGTGCATCGTAGGGAGAAGAAGAAGAACCCACGACAAAAAACACACCATAAGAAACCATAGATCAACCTACACTACACCCAAGAACCATTAAAATTCATCCCAAACACACAACCCAACCCAAATCACAACATCATAGTGAAACCCCGAATACGAATAGGATAAAACCATCCAAAAAGAAGGAAGTTATTACAATGGATTTCTAATGAACAACCACGGGGACTAATGGGTTGAAGAGGGAGTAAGAGAGCTTCATGAACTCTCCAAGATGCCTAGGGTTCTCCCAAAATAATAGATAGAAGAGTCCATGGCTGGATGAATGAAAAATTTTCTAGAAAATAACATCTAAAACTGTACTACATTGGGGATTTACATGAGGTGTAATCCCCTCCTACATCATGTAATGCTAAGGGTTCAGTTTCATCGAAAAATATGTCACGTTTTTATTATTTTACCTCAAAAATATAAACTTCATGAATCAGACCTAGACAAGCTATGAAATGAACATTCTTGTCATGTAAACTATACACGACATGTATTTCCTCTAGCATCTCTTCTACACCTCCATCTTCAACCAAAAAAATCATAGATCCACCCTGAAACAGCTCCAATGCTAAAAACTGACAAAGTAACAGACTGTGAGGGCACAAAATATTACATCAGTTATCTCTAAAATGATTATATCTCTGAATAATCCAGAACCATCCCTGGAGGAAAGTGTTTCAAAAAACCACTATGTGAGATACCTCTTAATGATCATGTCATACCTTAAACACTACCACTATAAAAACATGCCAACCCAAACGACCACAAAAAACACTACACAACCACATCACCACAACTAATAGTTGCCTCATCTCATACAACTATATTACCACACAACCACTACGCATCCAACTCATCCTCCATGAAACCCAAACCAACAACCACTAAAACCAACTAAGGGCACCATTCCAAACACACAAATCAGGGAATTCGATCCTCCATGTCAAGATATTATCTGCTCAGTGAGGCACCAACTAGCCCGCATGGGTTTAATCGCATCATATTTAATGCATCTTGATTAGGTATATGGTCCTCCCCTTTTCATACATCATAAATTTATAACACATCACCCCACAAACATCACAAACCAAGGAAAATATCTCAAAAGATAAAATAAAAGGATCTTAAATGTCACATAAAATATATATACATAGTAAAGAAAAACTCAAAACAACTTCAGGTACTAGGCATGTATTTGTGTCTCTCTCTCTCAAGTACTATCCTCACGGACCCCATGCCTCTACAACATAAGAACCATTGAAATATTTTATCCATGTAGCTCCTTCCCTTGGAAATCCTAGATCTCTACTTCCACTTGAAAAAAATATGCCATCCTTGATATCCAACTCTCCTCAGTAAATTAAATGGGATTAATCATGAAGATACTGACGAAGTTGAGATATGTGGAAGATGTCGTGTGTCCTCTCCAGTTGTAGTGGAAATTTGAACTGATATTCCACCTCACTAACTCGCCACAACTCCTCCAAGGGCCCAAAAAACATGGTAGAATGCTTACTCCCCTAGAAAACCACTTCTTCCCATGTTAAGGGGAAACCATCAAGGAAATGTGTTCCTAAAACTCGAACTCAAAGGGCCTCCTTATATGATAAGCATAAGAGGTTTGTCAGTCCTATACTACTTTCATCCTCTCATGAACAATATGAACTTTATCTATCATTATTTTCACCACATCGAGGTCAAGAATGGATGTCTCCCTAACCTTATTCTAGCACAACAGTGAATGAAATTGTATCTCGAACAAAACCTCAAAAAGAGTCATTCCAATGGAAGAGTGATATCTATTATTATAAGAAAAATCTACCATAGTTAGGTATTATACCCAAGATCTGCCAAATTCAAAACGCACACATGTAACATATCCTCCAATGCATGGATAGTCTGTTCTATATGCCCATCTTTCTGAGGGTGGAATGTTGGGATGAGTTGTAACTTAGTTCCAAAAGCAAGAAACAATACCGTCTAGATTCCTAAGGTAAAACATGAATCTCAATCCAAGAAAATGGAAATTATAAATCCATGAAACCACACCACCTCATCCATGTATCTATTATCCAAAGCATCCACTATGACTAACTCCTTTATTACTAAGAAATGGGATGATTTCAAAAACTGATCCACAAACACCCAGAAAACATTGCATCCTCCATATGCTCTGGGTATCCCAATGATGAAATCCATCAAGAGTTCATCCCATTTCAACTTAGAAACATCCAAGGGCTACAAAAACCCACCAGGAACATGGTTCTTGTCCTTTACCTACTGTAAATCCATGCACTTTTCACACAAACTCCACTACAACCTGTTTCATCTTGAGCCACCAAAACTATATCTTCAAGCAACATTTAATCTTGGAAAAACCTGGTTATACCACCAAAGGTGAGTTATAAAAATCACAGAGTACTCCCTCATGCATCATTACCTGAACAAACAACCTCCAATGAAACAACGTCTGGTTCCAACCATTCTCTAACCATCACTCTAGAGCATCATCATGGCTAAAATGATCACTCATAACATTTGCATCAGAGTCTCCACAATAAGACTCCTCCATCTAGTGCATCAAGGAAGATTGTTCCATCATTTGAAACAAACATCCTATTCCATCATCCAACTTTTCATCTAAGATCTAGGATCCCAACTCATCCAATGCTCTCCCAGCATCCCTAGATTCCCAAACAACACCCTTCTATGACTTCCTGCTCAAAGAGTCATCCACATCATTCCCTTTTCCCAAGGTGTAGGAGATCTAAACAATATAATCCTAAATAAACACTATCCACCTACTCTACTGCAAGTTCAAATCAGACTGGGAAAATATATACCTCAAACTCTTTTGATATGTGAGGACCATAAAGTTCTCCCTAATGGGGTGATTTTTCCAAAAATTTGGTGAAAAAACAACCATTACTAGCTCCAGATCATGGGTGGAGTAGTTATGCTCATGGGAACGTAACTTCCTAGACCCATAAGAGTTCACTGCCCATGGCTACATTAGCACGCATCCCAATCATGGATGGGAAGAATCAAAAAGCACCAAAAACATCATCCCCTCTTCATGAAACTGAAGCACTAGAGAACTAACCAACTTCCCCTTTAGGTAACTGAATGATTCCTAGAACTGATCACTCCACACAAAATCCTAGTCCTTCCAAGTCAAATATTTCAATGGGGCTACGAATCAAGTGAAATCAGATAAAAATCTTCGATAATAATTTGTGAGTCCAAGGAAACCTTGAACCTCATTCACATTATTGGGTGATACCAAAGAAAAAACTTATTCATCATTTGATGGGTCAACTACCATACCCTACTAAGACACCACATGCCTAAGGAAATTCAACTCTCATGTCCAGAACTTTAACATGGAAAAACTTATATATATTTGGTGTTGTTGAAGAACTTTTAATTTAGTTCTGAGATGCTCAGCAAGATCCTACTCTAACATCGAGTGGTTCAAGATAACAATTATGTATACGATGATTAAATAATATAGAAAATTGTGGGACATGGAGTTCATAATCCCCATGAACATAGCTGGAGAATTCATAACACCAAACTGAATGAATACATACTCATAGTGACCATACTTGAATTTGACGGATGTTTTCAAGGTATCTCCCTTCTTCACCCTCAACTGGTGACATCTAGACAATAGATCGATCTTAAAACCGCAACTATCCCCTCTTAGCTGGTTGAAATTATTGTTTATCCTTGGAAGTGGGTAACATTTTTTGAATGTCACCTAATTCAACCTGTGGTAGCCTATGTATGACTTCAATATATCATATTCTTTCATTATGAACAACACTTGGGCACCCCACAGTGATACACTAGTCTAGATGAAACTCTTATTCATCATATCATCTATCTTAATACATAACTCCCACAACTCGAAAGGTTTCATTTGATAAGGATCCATCAAAATCGGAGAACAAATTGGTTGTTAGTGTATCCCAAACACAACATCACATTGAGGGGTAGCATCATAACTACCTCAGAAAAAAAATCTATGAACTCCTGAAAAACCTTGGGAACATATACCATCCCATAATCCAATGATTTCACCAGCAACTCATCCAATAAGGAAAGAAGGGGCTCCACACACCAACTGCCCACCTGACAACCCCGCTCACCAACGAAAAACATACATTAGTCATCCACATCTAAAAACATGACTATAATTTGGAAGTATTCGATAAGAGAATGTAAAAAATACATAATGTTTATGTTGAGGAAAAAATCTTATGGATGCATCTATAACAAAAAAATATTCCCATGAGACTAATACAGACCCATCAATAGTCTAAATATCCAACACACATCAAACAAGTAGTTCATGCCTCCAACTGGCATATTTAACAATGGGGGCACATAAATCCTCTCTATATCAAGTCCTAGATCATGGGATAGAGTGGGTGAAACAAAGGATTGTGAAGCTTCTAAATCAAACATGGCATAAACAAGGGTACTAAACAAACTGATCGTACCTCTTACGATCTTTGGTCTCTCAAGAACTACTACCTCCACTATGTGAAACTAACCATGCCCAGCTATTCTACCTATCTGATAATGACCACCTCTAAGAACATACTCAAGTCATGGTCCTTGAATGGAAGGTACATCCTAAGGTTGGACTCTACTTCTCCATCTCCCCTTGGCAGAGCAAAAACCCGTTGCACCTGCTGCTAAAATAGCCATATTGGAAACTACTACTAATGATAGTGGTAAACCTGTCCACCTCTACTAAAATGAGCTTGGAAAACCTTTGGGAACTAGTTCTGGTGATGGAAAAAAAACCCCATAACCAAAACACACAATCATAAATCTCTTAGGAAAATCACAAAAAAACATTATCCCCAGATGGTCAGAAAGGAAGCTGTTGAGGCTAACTCTCTACTGGTTGAAAGCTCTAAGGTCTCGATTCCTAAGACCTTCCAATCAAAACTTTTCTCCTCAAAGAATCCTACTGGTTCTCCTCCCATGGAAAACCTACCTATGAGAGAATATTCTAGATCACCTAAACCTTCTTTTGAACCTTCAGATATGTTGAAAACAAAAAAGGAGTAACTACATATTGGATAAAAGGATGATGTGCCTCAAAACATCTCACATGAGAATCCTTATCTAAAAAAACATATAGAAAAAATGAATAACTTCCATCAACAAGATTCCTAGATTCATCACTAATATTCTTCCCTACTAAAGATAAATAAGTTTCTACCTCTTTACTTCTTTAATGGTTGATGAAAGGAACTCTTCCCGAAACTCCTTCCGAAATTTGACCTACAAAATAGCTACCTCCTTCCACTCTCCCAGATATAACATCCACCACTAATGCACAACTCCCCACATATGACTGACTATCAAAGGGACCCAATAACTAGTCAGGGTCTAGATTAAATTGAATTCAATCTAAATATCCTCTATCCAAATATATATCTCCACATCTGAAATACATCTCTCATACTTCCCTAAATCCTATAACTGGAAATCACGCATTGCCCTCTACCAAGCCTTATCCTCCTCTTTCAGATTAATCCTATGATAATCGATCAGATCAACCTGTTAAAACTCAACTTACTTATCTATAAGTGGATGATGAACATGATCCATAGCTGTAAAGAAAACAAGAAACATACTAAGCCCAATAGTATGGAATTATTATTTAGACTCATTTTAATTCACTTTATTCATTTTAACCATTCCAGAACAACCCAAATAAAAAATAGCACAATTCATCATGATGGATGTACCTTTCCTAGTTATCTACCATATAAGAAGGTCTATCTCACTTGGATGTTCAATAAACTCAGAGTTTGTACATTGGATCATGTTGGCCCATAAAATCTTATGTCTAAGTCGGTCTACCTGACATATATCCTACACTAAGGTCAATTGGCATTATTGATATACCCACCCATGTAATCCTCATTATGATTAACTCCAAACTTCATCCTATCTCTCGACCACTCCTCTAATACCACTCGTTCATGACCCCTATCTCCAAAGATTTTGTAATGAGGAGAGATAGATAATGACCCTGAGTCCCACCTATAGTAGGCCCCATGTTGGCGACTAGTATTGAGGGTACAAAATACTCATGTATAGGGGTAATTAACCTATATAATATAAATAGGATTAGGAGATAAGATTAATCATCCACAATAAAATCCATGAAATAATAGAAAAATAAACCCAAATCATCCCACAATTCATGTATAAATAAAATAGACATAATAAAAATCTCTAAAGTGAATACCCAAAAGAAAATATAAAGTAGTGGCATGACAGTTGTCCAAGGTCCGAGTTATTAATGTCCATAATAGTCTACATAATCCTCCTATAAACCCAAAAATAGTTTATATACATAGGGTGAGCATACAAGTATGATTATTAAGAAAAACTAAATTCTTTCATGCATATATAAAATAATCATACTAACGCACCTATAAGAAAACAATATAACCAAATAACACCTATACAAGCATAGTAATCAAACCCAAACTCACTAAGGTATGCTCACCAAATAACATAGGTCATGTAATATAATATAATAATAATCATTTCAATAAGGGTACCTCACACCACTTTCCTACTAGTATGCCACTCTAACACACCAATGTCGTATATCCTAGTGCTCTCATCCCTTCCATATAACACAATGTTCCACAAGCACAGCCACAACACACCTCACCCAAAGACACTCTGCCCCACCTCCCCAAAAGCATGGCCACACCACAACCCCTACCAAAACTAGATTAGTAGGGTATCATGAACATGTAGGAAATCATCTTTATAACTTCCTCCAACTATAAATGACCCCCACCAGAATCCTCCCTACAAGCACGATCATATCTCGCTCGAAAAAACCCAGGCCATCACAGCGACCATATAATTCACTAACAGACCTATGGTCATAATATCTTGTGAAATACCTACCTCACCTAGAAGAGAGAGTGGGAAAGAGTGGGTACCCAACCACCCGCCCTCTTCATGAGATGTCTGGAAAAACACCTCCACGTGACTATATGGATGTCATCACATAGTTCTTGGCATGGTTGGGGTGCATATAGAAATCAAAATAATATAAAAGTATATATACATATAAATATAATATCAAACACTCAAACCTAACCTATGTGTTCACAAATTAATTATCCAACTCACTACACTATCACTTTTTCTTACGCCTCTAAAATCATAACACCAAAAAACAAGCCACGAGCCACATTCATGTTTCTAACAAATTTCATTTAATCATCTCTGTCTTTTAATTATTGAGAATCAACCACATTTAACCACACAACCCACCATTTAATTTTTCATTAACCATTTTAATCCCATTAACCACACCAACTCGTTTCATTTCAATCATTTTTAATCACTTATTCCATAACTACTCAAACATCTATCACAAAGCAACCACCACCTCACTACCCCAAAATCATGGCCAACAAACCACCTTGCCACCCAGAACACATACCACAAACTAACTTTCCACCCTAAAAGAAGAACCCATGAACTACCTCGCACCCCAAAAATAATGGCCCACAAACCATCAACACCGCATTCCCCATCCACACATCATCATCCCAAAAGAATGGCCAAACATCAAAAAACATCAAGATCATTTTGTAGATTTACAAAGGGGATTTTAGCAAATTTCACTTTATTTTAGGGGTTTCATCACACAAACCATAATCTAGGGAAAGATATTTCATTATCCAAATATAATTGGTTAATAAATATCCATTTTAGAGTGATATTACAACAATCAAAACCGGTGAACAGTCACAACACATACCATCAGTCATGGACAAATCCCCCAATGGCCACAATTTTCAGTATGACCTCAAGCCCATACAATAAACTATATAACAAATGATAGAAAAGCTATAAAATAATTCGAATCAATCCCCATTTACCCCTTTCAATTAAAATTTAACCAATTATTTATCTTTGATTAAGAAATCACAACCATAACCCATAGATAAACAAATGAAAACCCTTCCCACATGATACAAAATAAAGAGAAATAAAAGATTCCATACTTCAAATAATATTTGCTGACTTTTAGAACATCCTAAGGTAATGAATAAGTGCCTATAACCAGAAACACACCACAAGAAACTGTGGATTAACCTACACCACACCTAAAGACCATAAAAATGAATTCCAAACACACAACCCATAATAAACTACACCACCATACTAAAACCCAAAATATGAATTGGATAAAAACACCCAATAAGAAGAAATGGATTACCACATATTTATAACAAATAAAAAAAGTACACAAGGATTGAAGTGGGAGGAAGATGGATTGAATAACTACTCAGAGTGCCTAGGGTTCCCCAAAAATAAGAGAAAGAGGCCACGAACAAATGAATAAAAATATAAATAGAAAATACTTTTTAAAACAGAAATACATCAGGGATTTACATGAAATGTAATCCCCTCTCACATCATATAATCCTCAAGGATTGTTTTTGTCTAAAAACACATCAACTTTTTATTATTTTACCCCAGAAACATACACGTCGTGAACCGGACCTAGACAAGACATGAAACCAAATTTCATGTCCTGTAAACTATAAACAATGTGTATTTATTGAATCAAATATGTTGTACCTCCAACTTCCACCTAAAATCTTCAAACCTCTCCCAAACACATCAATACTCAAAACTGGCAATGTAATGAATTGGGAGGGTACAGACCGTTACAGAAAACATGAACGTATGTTTTAAATAGTAATTTATGAAGAATAAAGACATCATAAATATAATATATATAATATAAAAATAGATTTTCCTTCATAATTATTAACTATTATAGGTGGTAAAGTTAAAACAAACAACATCATTTTGTGAGGCGATAGTTCACCATACACAATAATGGTATGTTCATTACCCATTAGATGGAAGTCTGTGTAAGTGTAGGTTGAAAATTTAGAATAAAAACTTATTAATATATATAGGATATTGGTGATATTATATACGCATTGAATAAGAATATTTTAGGGTTTTATAATGAAAATAATACAATAGAGCTTGAGGAATGAGGTTATCTCTTCTTTGGGTAACTTCTCTTGGTTTGCACCAAAGGGATTCATTAGTTGGATTTACTCCAAAATAGATGTTCATAAGATGAAGAGAGGGACTTTTGGAGATTGTTTCATAATATTTTGGGTGATACAAATGTCTTGAGAGGTGTGAATAAGTGGTAGGGGTGAGTGACTTTTTATAGTGGAGGAGTGGTATTCTGGGAAATTTTTTAAAAGGGAATTCCACCCATTTTTTTCCCATGTAAAGTGGCTCCAAAAAATGATCCAAATTATATACAAGGGGGGGGGTATGGTTCAAATATGTATATAAAAGTGATTTTGGAGAAGTTTCTATGTCATATTGGACCTTATGTTTTAGGTTTAGTCATTTATTAAGATAATTTTTCTCTTAAAAGTTGTAATTAATTTCAATCACTTTCACTAATATTTTTGGAAAAAAAATAATTAAACATTATTTGAAATTATAAATTATTATTATTCCAAACATGGAATCCATTTTTAATAATTTTAATCATAGAATTGGCATAAATTAATTTAAATTTAATCTTATATACGTGATGGAAAAGAGGGTTTTAAAAAGAAAACTTTTTTGAATGTTTGAAATGTTTTTATATTCAATTTCAATGTGAAATTTATTTAAATGGCCTAAATAAGATTAATTGATATAAAATTTATCTAATTAAACTTTAAAATAAAACTAAAATATAATTAATATGTATAAATAAATTAGGCAAAAAATCAGTTTTGAATTAAAATTCATTGTTTTTCACGATTCATTAAAAAATGAAACTTCTCATAAAAATACCAAAAAGATAACCCAAAGTAAATTATGATATTTTGATTCCAAAAATTAAGTTTTCTTGGTCAAATAAAAATAATAAAAGTTCAAAAAATTATATTTAAAATGGTTTTTTCTTTAAAAGGTGGTAAAATGGCCTTTTAGAAAAATACATCTTTTTATTCATAAAATTAGATTTATTCTTATCTTATACCTATAAAATCAATTATATCAGTATAAAAAATATTAATTGAATATATAATATTTAAATTTTATTTAATCCATTAATATATTTTTTAATTTATTAAGGTAAAATCTGTCTACACGTAGAAAACTGTTTTTCTTATAAGAGTAATTTCTTTATTTTCAAATGGTTCTTAAATTAACTTCAACTAATTTATAACCAACAGATTAAATTTATATACATTTTTAAATAAATTATTCACAATTTAGTTGATATTATTCTTAAATTCCATTCCAATAGCTATGTGGTAGCTTTAATAATAATAATAGTAGTATCTTATAGTTCATTAAAAATCGACCTTGCATGTAACATAATCTATCAAAGGGACTCAGTATTGTATGAAATAAAATTAAAACATAGTATTTCATGTACTTAAAGATAATATAAGTATTTCATATAGAATAATATTGACTTGGTTTTGTGTATAATGTAACCCACATTTAGTGATTTTGTATTACAAAAGTTATATTCAGTGTTCCATGAGTTGAAAAATATCAAAAGATTAAATTAATTTGAAAAAAACACAAAATCTAGGGTTGTTACATTATTCCCCCATTAAAATAAATTTCTCCCTCAATATTATTCTGCATTATTAAAATTTTGGTACTTGAATGTTCCTTTCATAGAAACCCACATCATAAAAATATACTAAAACTTCCTTTAAAAAGGGAATGTTAGAAACATGACAATTACCTAATGTAACTCATAACCAGTTTTTCACATAGGAAAAAATAGGTGGGAATTAAAAACATGGACATGAAATAAAAATATAACTTTCATGTTATGATAGATAGTGATAGAGAACATGGTTATGAGAAATTTAATGATCAAAAATCCATAACTTAAAAAGGTATGAAAAAGTTCATTAATATCATAAAAAATGATGATAATAGGAAAACCTTTTACTTCATGATCCTTTTTCTTAATGTTTAAGAATTTTCATAAGATGATATACTTACATTATTTCAGGACAACCTCACCCTTTGTTTTGTCTTGATAAATTTACACATCATCTATTATTCCAAGTAATTAAGGTGAATTTTTCATTCTTGAAGAATTAACAGATCTTGAGATCTATCAATAGAATTATAGGTCATTCCATTTATCGTTAGTTAACAATAGAAAAAAATGGTTATCACAAGTTATCCAATATGCATAAATCCTTATATGGTGAGATAATACTTTAATATCTAAAACCTCATTTAAATTTTAGCATAAAACATTCCATAAATTTCCAACCTTGTAAACCATCTAAAATATGAAAATATAAAACTTTATAAAGAAGTTAACTCAATCACCTTAACATTGATCCCCCATGTATTAAAAGGAATCTCCTTCTTGTCACATACCAAAAATGTGAAAAACTTCATCCTGTATTCTCTTGAAACATGGTAATAACTTGAATTTCTACAAAAACATAATTAAAACATACATGCTTCCTTATTCCAATGTTTATTGGATATATTCCTTAAATCTAAAAATTTTATAAACATCATCAATGATAGCATAAACCACTGGTAAATAAATCCTTAATTAGTTCCAAGGTAATATGTATCCTCCAATTTACATATTCATATTCAACATATCATTATCCAAACATCATTATATTATCATTAGGAACATATTATGGGTTATCTTACCTTAGTCAAAATGTCACTTTACCAGTAAATCACTTTTCTAGTCCATCAGAACCATTCAACATATTCTTGTAACTCATTAAAGAAAAAATAAATTTAACAATCCATACATTTTTAAAAATTCATAGTTATTGAATCTAAATACATAAACACATTTATTACTCTAATTTATTTTTAATCCATTAACAAGGATACCTAATACAATTACTTAATATCTCTTTTATTTTACATTTCGTATGTAGTCTCATCATTGTCATCATTATCATTATGACCATTACTTATACCACCTTCTTGATTTACTTTGAGATCATTCCACATAGGATATCGATTTGCATAATGCCTATTCATTTCACATTTAAATCATTCAACTTTTGATAATACCTTAGGGAGGATGATGTTTTAATCCATTTCATTAAATGAACTTTACATTTTCCCTTTGTAGTTACATTCTTTGTGTCCTAATTTTCCACAGTCACAAAAACTTCATGTTCCTTTGAGACATTCACTTGGGTGTTTCTTCCCATATTATAGACATGTAAGAAACCTAATATTATTTATTTTAGTGTCTCCATTATCATAATTCTTAGAAAACTCTTTCATTCTCTTCCTTGGTGAGTTTGAGATTTGATTAAGGTACATGTTGCTAATTGTGTTCTATGAAAACTAATTAGGAATGATCATAATATCATTTTAACCAATGATTATCCAATTTTACTTCTTTTCAAATAATTTCTCATCACATTCAATGTCAAAAAATTACATTTTGGTTCTCTCCATTGAGTAAAACCATAAATCATAGTGTGAAAAAACATTTATCATAGTAGAAAACCTCAAAATCCTAAAAAATAACTTATAGTATGTCTAAATCAAGACAACTACTTATTTACTCTATGAACCCTTAGGTTTATCCTAGATTATTCACAATATTATTTTATTTAAATACTTCATGATGGTTCATAATGAGTTGGTTAATTCCAAAGAATATCAACTAGGAGTGCCAAACCATGTGTGTAACAAGGCCCATTGTCTTGCCCTAGTTTCTGATCGAGTCTAGCTCAATATGGTGTTTTTAGAGTTGTTACACCTATTTACATCTATGCCAAAGACACATCCACTTGTAGTATCCAGATAGTTATATATTTCTAGGAAACTACTCATGATATCCTTTACCAAAATTCCAATTAATTTTTCTAAACATTAACTCATCCATAGACTCATCATTAGAGACATCCCTTGACATATCCTTATAAATATATCAAGGGGTATCACTAAATCTTTCTGATCCTAGTTTCCAAAGGTTGAAAAAACCTTTCCTTTGATACTAACTATAGTGACCTAGGCTTAACATACATGGATATAACTTTATTTTAGATTAATATTGAGCACATTAAAAAAATACATGCCTGAGGACCGTAATAGTTTAGTGTATTTAAAAACATGGAACATATTCATCTAGTTTCGTGAAAGATCTACAATATAACCTTTAAATATATCCCCCTTTATTAATTCTACTTGAAACCTTTATTCATAACATGGTGAAACGAAACGTAAGAAGTGGTTTATCTCTAATTCTTAGTAAAGTTATATAAAGGAAATACATAATCATAACATGAACATAAAGTAATGAGAACATGATCATTTCATTGATGATCATACCCTATGTCACGACCCATCCCCCGGAGCCCGTGCTGTGACTACCCCATGCCCACCTTCCATAGGCCAGGGACTGGCGACTAGCACCAAAGGTGTAAGTCCCTAAAACTGGGTAGGCATTGCCTTTATATCCTAAAAATGCACATGACAGAGAGCAAGCTAGAAGCAAAACACTGAGTAATACTATATAACAAAATAGTGCTGAAAAGTAAAAGGGGCCAAAAATACAAGCCCAACTATAAAGTACAAGAAATTGAAAGTAAAAGTACTGGAAAATTGGAAAACAGCTCTTGGATCATCCATCGGGAAATCATACATTAAGGGTAGGTACAGATAGCCTCTTCAGCACTCCACGTGCGTCGGTCATGTCCGTGTACCATCACATCGTGTGGTTTACCTCTGGGTACCATCCATTCCTGGTACACTCAGCCACAGTTAGCATTGTTTGTCATCTACATCCAACAAAACGAGTTGAGGGCATAACCTGTGCATGGGTGACTATAATGATACTCAGTAGGGACCCCAAGACCCTCAAGGTCTCACAAAATCCAACAAGGATAAACCACAAGGTATGAAATCAACAGTTAACCCCACTTAGGTATATACCCATTCATATACCTACGTTATCAAGTAATCCGTCTCAATAATGAGGTAAACACAAATGATACTGAATTATGTCACATAGGTATACAACTTATATAGAGATTTAGGGATGATTAGATGTAGCCACTAAATCATATATTCTGTCAAACCCATGTAGGATCCAGGAATAGAAGTCAGAGCTGTTGAACCAACAAAGGATCCAGGAACATTAAAAAGAGCTATCAAACCCACAAAAGATCTAGGAACAGTCATCAAAGTTGTCGAACCCACATAGGATCCAGGAATAGTAGTCAGAGCTATCGAACCCACACAGGATCCAAGAACAGTAGTCAGAACGTAGCCAGCCATAGGGTTTCCACACAAAGCATGCTTAATTCCGAGAGGGTCCACTCCTTAAGCCATATTTCAATACATCAACTACCATGAAGTACCACGAATAAGTATCCAAAAAATTTTCCATGTCATATGGGTCTCAATGCAATAGAAGACACATCAATCAGATGCTCGGTCTGTGAGTTATTAGCCTTTTAGTCCCAGGGGCCCAGTTGGATTCGTGCAGGATCCAACCTGACTGTAACTCAACTATTCCCCAAATTCTAGTGTGGTATACTCAAAGGGACGGTCATGGTCCAAGATTACCAGTGCCGCTGAAAGTTCATCAAACGGAAATCTAGTTCCAAAGATATGGCCAAAATAATGTAAAGGGTCGTAGTGGGCCTGGATCCGGTCCGACCCAGTCGGACCGACCCAGCCCCACATAGTCCGGGTCGACCCATTGGGTTCGGCTTGGCCCAGCAGGCCATGAAGGCTGTGAGTAGCATGGTGGAGTGGATCGGTCAAGGGTGCAGACCGATCATGGGTCGGTGTAAGGGTGGTTCGACCCCAAGGCGTTTTGAGGGGAGCGTAAGGCCGGCTCGGCCAGGCATGCATGGGGCGCGGCGTGGCCCGGATGGCCGAGGCTGGTTCAGCTAGTGCCACGATGGGTGCGTCTCGGGCGGCTCATCTCGATGGACGAGGCCAGTTCGTCCAGCGCCTCGAGGGGCACAGCTCGGGCGGCTCGACCTGGATGGCCCAGGCAGGTTCGGCCAGTGGCGGCGCGGGGTGCGTGGGCCGGCGCAGTTCTTCTGGGAACACGGGTGGCGGGCGGGCAGGCTGGCGTGGCGCGGTCCAGCTCGGGGTAGCGGCTCGGCTCAGCGAGTGGCATGGTAGGCGAGGGCTTAGGCAGGGCCAGTTCGGCCAGTGGCGGAGCAGGACGCCGCGGAGGTAGTGTGGGTCACAGTGTACGCTGGTAGCTATGCCTTTGTATTTGCTTCCATTTTCACCTCGTCGCTTCATTTCCATGCTGATGGAAATCACAAAATAGATTAACAGAGGGTATCGGGCCATGTTAGTTTGTCCCACACCCTCCACCTTTAGGCTGATAGCAATCAGTCTTTTAGAATGAACCACAACAATCCACGCACAAAAAGAAAACATCCTCGTTCTTCATTTTGAAGAAACGAAGAACATGGAAATTTAAAAAAAAATAAACCCCTACCTTTTGTTCATTGTTTGATGATGAAGTCGTGGGAAGAAGATGGAGTTCTCTTCGTTCATCGTGTCCGCCGCACACTTCCAATCCCGAGCTCGCACATCGGTTGTGGAAGACGTTCCATGTTAGTAGGAGTCCAGGGAAAAAGATCAAAGGAGATCGTTTCTGGTGTTCTTCACTGGATGAACGCGTTCTTTGTTCTTCTTTGGGAGATGAGGTTCTTCATTGGAGAACTCTATTTCTCCCAAGCTCTCCTCTCCTCAAAATTCTACCCAGAAGACACATTCCAAACAAAATAATAGATTGTGTTTATCTACTATTTAATTTTTGGCACAAAATTCAAATGGGTTAATTAATTAGGTTAGCTCCAATTAATTAATTCAAGAGGTTGGAACAATATTAATGTGGAGGATTTGTCACCATAAATGCTTGTGCGTTGGCTCTATTAAGGTTGAGGGTTGGTAGCACTATTAAGTGGGGAGATCAAAAGGATTCACCCCACCTAATGGGGAGTTCAAGAGGATTTAACCTTGGGTGGTACCCACCATATTAAACATGAAGAGGAGGTTAGGTTAGGGTGGGCCCCACCACCATAACCTCTCATAAGAGGTTAAGGTGTGGTGGTCCCCACCTCCAACTTCTAGATGGAGACTTCAACCAACCAAATAAAAATAAAGCTACAACTTTATTTTTATTTAATTATTTCATTGAAAACCAAAAAACTAACTTTTATTTCAGACCATCTACCGTCAAGGTGAAAGTCTCCTTAAGTGAATATCAGTACTGCAAGTTCAATGGTTCCCTCAAATTTTAATTCCGAGCACCAATTCAAAAGTTATAAAAACCTCCTCGTACGTTTACTGAACTTACCCAAACAAAACTTCTAAAATTGATTCCGGACACACTATGCGTCGGAATCACGTGCGATCAATTTTCACAGACTCGTAAAATTCCCCAAGTAATTAAGAAAAAAGATTCCATGGAAATTCCAGGTCTTTACATTCTCCCCACCTCAGGGATTTGCGTCCCCATAAACTACAACTCAAACTAAGGGAACAAGTGGGGTACTGAGCATGCGTCTGAGCCTCCCGCTCCCATGTGCTCTCCTAGAGGTTCTAGTGCTGCCAGCGAACGTGCACCTGAGGCATCGAACACCCACATAGGACCCGCTCATGTCGATCCTCAATCTCTATTGGTACCTCTGTAAAAGTCGCCACATCTCCGATGTCTAGCTCTCCATGGTCGATGATGTGAGAAGGGTCATGAACGTATCTCCTCAGCTGAGATACGTGGAAGACACCTTGCACCCGGTGCAACTGATGTGGAAGAGCTAAGCGGTAGGCCATCTCACCAAGTCTGCTAAGGACCTGGAAATGTCTGATAAATCTCAGAGATAACTTTTCTCCTTGGCCAAATCACTGTAGACCTCATCGGGGTGAGACCCTTAGAAATACGTGGTCGCCATCCTTAAACTCCAAAGGTCTTCATCTCCTGTAGGCTTATGACTTATGTCTTCTCTATGTAGTCTTCATCTGCTCTTGGATGATCTGCACCTTCTCTTTGGTATCTCATATCATCTTTGGTCCCACTAGTGTTGAATTCCCTAGGTCAGTCCAGCACAGAGGTGATCTGCAAGGTCACTCGTAAAATGCCTCAAAAGGTGTCATCCCTATGGTGGAGTGATAGCTGTTGTTGTAGGAAAACTCCAAAAAGGTAAGTGATCCTCCCAGATGGAACTGAAGTCGAGGACACTAGTACGCAACATGTCCTCGAGGGTCTGAATGGTCTGCTCAGTCTGACCATCCGTCTGAGGATGGAAGGCGGTGCTCTAATGAAGCTGCGTCCTGAAAGCCTCATGCAACCACTTCCATAGTTGGGAAGTAAATCGTGCATCACGATCAGAGACAATAATCGAGGGTATACCATGTAAATGAATAATATCTTAAACATAGAGGCCTCCCAAGCTCTTTACTATACCCCACTCTCTGATCGGGAGGAAGTGGTCCGACTTGGTGAGTCGATCGACAATCACCCAAATAGTGTCATGGATTTTGGATGTTTGTGGAATACCCGTCACGAAGTCCATGGATATCCCTTACCACTTACAATCTGGGACATATAAAGGCTGAATCAACCCTGGTGGTACCTGATGCTCCACCTTCTACTGCTGAAAAGTGAGTCATTGTCACAACCTGACCCCACGGGGCTGCAGTGGCGACTCCATGGGGTTGAGCCGGGACTCCCCAAGCCCGCCTCCAATAGGCCAGGGGCTAGCGTCTAGCTCAGAGTGTGCTATCACACACATGGGAGGAATTATCCTAAGGTACCTGTACACACGCACCCACAAACACCTCCATGAAACAGTGCAGAGATATATAAAACTGAAAAGTAAATTCATGCATACAACTATCCCACAACCAAAGTAAAGTAGAAGTACAAAAGGGCAAAATAGGCTACACAAAAAGAAAACTAAAAAATTTTCCAACCTTCTCAGAGGGAGGGAAAACAGTGCCAAAACACCTGCCGGTAAGCTCCTCGGCACAGCTCTGGTAAACAACCCGGTCAAACCCACTCACTAAGCTCTACCTGCTCCGGGTCCTCCTGGGAAACCGTCTAAAGGCATGTGGTCTGCACAAGACACAAACATGTGCGAGAAAATCCCATGTAGGGGTGAGTATAACAATACTCAGTAGGCACCCCAAAAAAAACAAATGAGAGAAACTGAAAGGAAATAGTTCGATCATCCCAGCTAGAGGGAACCCAGACGAGAGAAAAACTCCATCTCATGACCACCCTCTGCTAAACACAAATAGTCAGCTTAATCCAGGTGTATTCCCATACATACACATTAAACAATCCTAATATACTCAAATCACGCACCAATCCATATGAGGTACCGACCTCATAACTAGCAACGGTTCACAACCAAGAGAATAGACTCCACGATCACTATCATCCTAGATAACACTCATTCGAGAGATACACACCATTAGGTTTCACATAAACATATCAGACGTTCACCCGAGAGATCACCCTCGTCGGATAGAGTCACTGAGAAAGACACGCTGAAACAAGAAAAACACTAAACTCCTCAGATATGGGATCACTCCTAGTTTCCGCTAGGGGATGCTAGAATCCACACCGGTATACGAAGATCTCATAGATAGGGGATCACTCCCAGGGTCCGCTGGGGTATACCACAACCTGACCAGGCATTCGTAGATCTCACAGATAGGGGATCACTCCCAGGATTCTCTAGGGGATACCACAACTCGATATGGATTTCGTACAAAAAAACTTCACTCAGATAGAGGATCGTCACCCGTGTAAAGGTAGTCAAGATGATACCAGAACCCTATCTGGTATAAATCGCGATATAGGGGATCGAACTAACGATGTCACAACCCTAGAGAAACAACGCACTGAGTAGGGGATCGTATAACCAACGATACAGAAACCCTACTAAAAACCTCATGCTGAGTAGGGGATCGTATACCCGATGATGTCACAACCCTACTAGGCACGACCCACCACATAGGGGATCATATTCCCAATGATTCCACAAACCCTACGGGGTTAACCTCCTAGATAGGGGATCTCCACCCGTGGATAACCAGTCATAGTGATAACAAGAACCTGATCTAGGGAAACAATGGTAGAGGATCCCACTCCGGGCCCACCGATGGGATGCCACAACTCTAACCGATTAAAAATCCCAACGAGAGGATTACAAACCTATACTAAGGTTGTGATGCCACACGAACCCTCGTAGGAACTAATCAAGGGAGTACCCTCAACCACTGCTGGTCCAAACATCGCTAACCCGAGTGACCCACCACAACACCACCCTACCCACCTCCAAGGCTGATACTGAGGCCACCATCGCAATCCATGCCGAAAAACATATAGGATAGGTTGTTTACTCTCCCTAAATGGACGAATGATTAAAAAGGAACTATTCACAGTAGCTCGACCATGCGGGGCTCACACAATGATCCCAAAACTCACCAAACCACTGTGATCCCCTCAAAAAAACAAGCAGGATCGACTACTCATTTGTCCGAAACGGACCCTTGGTGAAAAAGACAATATTCACTGAAGGCAGCCCGGGTGGGGCCCATGCCTCAATCCGAAAATACATTGAACATATCGCACCATTGTGATCCTCTTGGAAAAACACACAGGATTGACTATTCATCCACCAAAATAGGACTCCTGGTGAGAAAGTTTCATTTTTTCTGTAAACGTCCCAAACCTGGCCTTGTGGGGCCTGCACCCCAAACTCAGTCCCATCACCCAAAAACCAATATGAAAAGTCTGCCATATCATCAAGGTCTCAACTCCACTGATAGTATGTCAATCGGATGCTCTGGGTAGAAGATACAACGGCCCAAATTCGAATAATTATAATATATTATTATTTTATTCGACGTTTCAAGCTCCCAAGCCATGATCCCAAAACATAAAACTTCTGAACCTACACCAAAGGGTTCGCCTCGTCGCCAAGGTCGCGTCACCGTAGATGGTACATCAAACGTACTTCCAGGGAGAAAGAATCGGGGGTTTTAAAACCCCCATGTATGAAAATAGGGTCGGATCGGCCCACACCAGCCAACCCGGCTGGCGGCCCTCCGCCGCGTGGTGCCCAGCACCACCGCAGACCGTCGCGGGTCCGCTGGAGCCAGTGCCTCACCGAAGGAACTTCCGCAAAACACTGGGGGCACCCCTGTGGTCTGTTTTGCGATCTACAACCTCCTGCGTGATGCTCGGGACCTGATCTTCCCTGCTAAGACAAAAAAACAAAGAAATTCAAAGCAAAATTGTGATCAAGGGATTATAACTCAAACCGCCTATCATGCAGGTGAAACGTCGAATCTTCAGGTGCAGAACAATGCCCGAAACGCCCTAAAGCTCGATCCGCTGACGATCGGCACTGAAAACAGACGATTTCGGCTCGAATCAACGAAGAACAGAGGGAGAGGAGGTGGTTCCATCCGGCTGTGCATAGGGGTTGGTGGGAGATGAATATGGATTTGTTTTTTTATTTTAAACCTTCACTTAAAATAACAACCTCGACCAGAACTCCCGGTATGGAGGAAATTAGGTCTCCCCTAGGGTAAAGGCGTCATTATGAACGCAATGTCGGACTCGGATTTTTGATCCGAGACTCCGTTCAAAAGTTATTCGAGCCAACACTCATAATTAAATTTTTCTATTTATTTACGAAAATTCCCCTGGTGGCTTTTCTCACAGCAGGCCCACGCCCGCAATGTTTACACCCCGCCTAGGGTAAACGGCATGCTCCGGACGCAACTGTGCCCTCATATTCCAGTTCTGATCTACGGTTTAGGAGATATCACACCACTTCCAGGTTCATAGTATAAAAATAATTAATATTTTTATAAAATTAATTCTGGGCACACCGGGCCTCGGAATCGCACGCCGTCTTCATGCCTAGATCTAGAATTATTCATAAGAATATTCCAAATTCTGACAGGGCCAAAACATGAGTCGTTATGTCCTCCCCTCTTAGAAATGTTCATCCCTGGAAATCCATAAGCACAGGGAAAGCGACTGGACTCTCAACTGGGCCTCCCACGCCAGTGAGTTCGCCAACAAACACCCATGCCCGAACACATAAGTCATATGGACTCATCCATCACACCTCAATACTGTCCACTTTGGGCGGCACTGACTCGCCCGCATAATTTTAATCACTTCAAAAAAATTCATCTCAGTGGGGGAAGGATCCCTCTTCCTTACGCTTTCAAAGAACGCCGAACAACACCCACACAGGGTCTTACCAATGCCCTGAACAAAACTCGAGCAAGCAATGGAAAGGGAAGAGTACCACTAAATAGTGATTATCAAACTACTGCAGAAAGTAGAAAGGACACAAGACGTACCTCTATCCAACCGTGGAGCCTCTAGTTCAACATCCCCTAGGGCATGCAGTTGTCCTCACCTTTTTCCACCAGCTCCTTGAGCTTGGCGTGGACCACCTGGGGGTGGGGGTGGTGGAAACCGGTACCGCCTACCACCTTCTGCTGCTACACCAGCTTCGTTGCTCTGTCTGCCACCCTGCGGACCTCTTTGCTTGAGTCGCTGCCTCAACCAAGGCATTCTGTTGACCGGATCCCTCTCAGCAGCACAATGGGTGGGGCAATCTCTAGTAAGATGTCCCCGACCGTTGCAAGTGTAACACCGCCTCTCCGGCGGCTAACCAAAACTGGCATGTAAGGCCTGTGTGCCCTGAGCCTCAGAGCCTTCATCCTTGGGTCGCCTCTTAAAACGTCAGCCATGACCAGTCCCCTTAGTCTTTACTCAGCTACCAGATTCTGACGTCTCACCTTCCACATGCACAACACAGACAAGCTAAGTATGCTAATCCAGAAAGCTCTCCACCACCAAGGCTCGCTCCAGCACTCTGGCATAGTTGGGCAGGCACAAAGAAACCACACCTACCCGGATGTCTCTAAGTAGGACCTACTAAAAGGTCCTAGCTATAAAGAACGGGTCTCAAACCATATCTAGGGAGTGTCACGATAGGTCGGTAAACCTCGCTGAGTACTCTGATACATTCATGCCTTCTTGTCGAAGCCGTAGAAGCTCCAGTATCTGCACTGACCTCTATGTCACTGGATATAACTATTCCCTGAAGAGACTCTCAAACTCTTCCCACGTGAGCGTCTCCTCGTCGTGGTATTGCATCACTAGGCTCCACCATCTCCCGGCCAAATCATGCAGAAGGCTCGCCGCTAGGACCACCATCTGATCTGGGGGTGTCCTCACCAGGCAGAAAACTCAGGTGATTGCCTCAAGCCAGTCATCAGCCGCCTAGGGGTCTAGATCACCCCGGAACCTCAGAGGTCGCTGCCTCTGGAACTTCTGCAAAACACTCACCCTACACGCAACCTCGTCCAACACTGCCAGTACAACCAGCTGCTCAATAGGTGGTGGCTCAACTGGCAGACCACCTAGAGGTCCAGCCTCAGAACCTGCGCCCTGTTCCATAGCCTCTACATGAGTAGGATCGTCACTACCATCCCATTTCAGAACCCTCGTTGGCTGTCATCATGGAGTCATCCTAAAATACATTCAAGACGCACCACAGTCAAAGAGTATATTTGAATATATGACTCAAGAAGGACAAGGAAAAACCCAAAACCCAGTCCTTTATGATGGATGTACCATTATGTCCCTACGACTAGTTTACGAATGTCCGGAGTCAAAAGGCAGGTTATCAGAGTCCTGGTGTATAGATACGTCAGCCGCCACGCCAACACTGGAGTCTCTGGCCTGAAATACGAACTCGAAACATCGTGACACTACCACTATGCAACCCAAACCAAACTCACAACTAGACCAGCTATACTCTAAGATCCCAAGGTGGAACCTCATCTGATACCACTCTATCATGACCCAACCCCACGGGGATCGAGCCATGGTATCATGGGGTCCATCTGCGACACCCCATGCCCACCACCAATAGGTCAGGGGTTGGCGTCTAGCGACGAGTAGGCTATCACACACATGGGAGGCATTAGCCTAAGGTACCTATACACACACACTCACAAATACCTCCATGAAAAAATGTAGAGATATGTAAAACTGAAAAGTAAATTTATGCATACAATTATCCCACAACTAGAGTATAGCAGAAGTACAAAAGGGAAAAACAGGGTCCACCAAAAGAAAACTACAAAAGTGTCCAACCTACTCAGAGGGAGGGAAAACACTGCCAAAACACCTGTCGGTAAGCTCCTCAGTATAGCTCCGGTAAACAACCCAGTCTGACCCACTCACTAAGCTCCACCTGCTCTAGGTCCTCCTGGGACTACGTCAAAAGGAATGTGGTCTACACAAGACACAAACATGTGCGGGAAAAGCCCGTGCAGGGGTGATTATAACAATACTCTGTAGGCACCCCAAAAACCCAAAACAAAAGAGAGCAACTGAAAGGAAACAGTCCGCTCATCCTAGACAGATGGAATCCAGATGAGATAGAAACTTCATCTCATGACCACCCTCGGCTAAACACTACTAGTCGACTCAATCCAGGTGTATTCCCATACACCTTGAACAATCCAGATATACTCAGCTCACGCACCAAGCCACATGAGGTACCGAACTCATCACCAGCAACGGTTCACAACCAGGAGAACACAATCCATGATCACCGTCATCCCATATTACACTCAACCGAGAGATACACTCCATTAGGTTTCACACAAACATCTCAGACGCTCACCCGAGAGATCACGCCTGTCGGATAACGTCATTGAGAAAGACACGCTAAAACCAAAAAAACCCAAAACTTCTCGGATAAGGGATCACTCCTAGGGTCCAATAGGGGATGCCAAAACTCACACCAGTATACAAAGATCTCACAGATAGGGGATCACTCCCAGGGTCCGCTAGGGGATACCATAACCCGATCTGGCATTCATAGATCTCACAGATAGGGGATCACTCCCAGGATCCGCTGGGGGATACCACAACCCGATCTAGCATTCGTACAGAAACACGTCACTCAGATAAAGGATCATTGCCCACGTAAAGGTGTTCAAGATGATACCAAAACCCTATCTGGTATAACTCGCGATGTAGGGGATTGAACTGACGATGCCACAACCCTACAAAAATCGCACGCTGAGTAGGGGATCATACAACCAACGATATCGCAACCCTATTAAAAACCTCATGCTGAGTAGAGAATCATATACCCGACAATGCCACAAACCTACTAGGCATGACCCACTGTGTAGGGGATCATATTCTTGATGATTCCACAAACCTATGGGGTTAACCTGCTAGATAGGGGATCACCGCCCGTGGATAACTGGTCATAGTGATACCAAGAACCCAATCTAGGGAAACGATTCTAGAGGATCCTGCTCCGAGCCCACCGGAGGGATGCCACAACTTTAACAGATTAAAAATCCCAACGAGAGGATAAAAAACCTATACTAAGGTTGTGATGTCGTGCGAACCCTCGTAGGAACAAACCAAGGGAGTATCCTCAACCACGGTTGGTCCAAACGTCGCTAACCCGAGCGACCCACCACAACTCTACCATGTGCACCTCCAAGGCCGATACTGAGGCCACCATCACGACCCACACAGAAAAACACACAGGATTGGCTATTTACTAACCCAAAACAGACGACCGGTGAAAAAGGAACTATTCACCATAGATCGCTCGTGCGGGGCCCTCACAACGATCCCGAAACTCATCAAGCAGACCAACCCACTGCGATCCCCTCAGAAAAACAAGCAAGATCGATTAATCATTCATCCGAAACAGACACCTGGTGAAAAAGGCACTATTAACCGAAGGCAGCTCGGGTGGGGCCCATGCCTCGATCTCGAAACACATCGAACGGATCACAACATTGCGATCCTCTCGGAAAAACACACAGGAAAGACTATTCATCCACCAAAATCGGACTCCTGATGAGAAAGTTGTGTTTCTCCGTAAACACCCCAAACCCGGCCTCATGGGACCCGCACCCAAAACTCAATCTAAACATCCAAAAACCAACAAGAAAAGTCCTCCGTACCATTAGGGTCTCAACTCCACTGATGACACGTCAATCGGACACTCTGTGTAGAACATACGATGGCCCGAAGTCGAATAATAATAAAATATTATTATTTTATTCGACATTTCAAGCACCTGGGAAACGATCCTGAAACTTAAAACTCCCGAACCCACACCGAAGGGTTTTCCTTGTCACCGTAGAGGAAACAAGAAATACACTTCCAGGGAGCAAGATATGGGGGGTTTTAAAACCCCCGTGTATGAAAAGACGGTCGGACCGGCCTAAATCAGTCGATCCGACCAGTCGGCCCTGGACGGTAGCCCTCCACCGTGAGGCGCCTAGCGCCGCTGCACTCCGCCATGGGTCTGCCGGCGTCGGCCCCGCCGCGCCGGCGGAACATCCGCGGACCGTCGGGGGCACCCCGGTGGTTCGTTTTGGGATCCGCAACCTCTTGCATGACCCTCAGGACCCGATCTTCCCTGTTACAACAACAAAACAAAGAAATTCGAGGAAAATGGGATTGAGGGATAAAAACTCAAATTGGCTACCTCACGGGCGAAACTCCAAAGCTTCAGGTGAAGAACGACGCCCGCGACGCCCTGAATCTCGATCCGCTGACGATAAGTGCTGAAAACGGAAGATTTCGGCTCGAATCGGCATAGAATAGAGGGAGAGGAGGTGGATCCATCCGATTGTGCATAGGGGTTGGGGGAGATGAATATGGATTTTTTTTATTTAAAAGCTTCATTTAAAATAACACCCCCAACCAGACCTCCCGGCGCGGAGGAAATTATGTTGCCCCTAGGGTAAAGGCACCATTATGAATGCAACAACGGACTCGAATTTTCGATCCGAGACTCTATTCAAAATTTATTCGAGCCGGTGCTCGTAATTAAAATTTTCTATTTATTTAAGAAAATGGCCCTGGTGGCTTTTCTCATTACAGGCTCGTGCCCTCAATGTTTACACCCCGCCTAGGGTAAACGTCATGCTCTGGACGCAACTGTGCCTTCATATTCCGGTTCTGAGCTACTGTTTAGGAGATATCACACCCCCTCCATGTGCATAGTATAAAAATAATTAATATTTTTATTAAATTAATTCTGGGCACACCGTGACTTGGAATCGCATGCCGTCTTCGTGCCTAGCTCTAGAATTATTTGTAGGAATATTTCAAAGTCTAACAGGGCCAAAAATTGAGTCTCTACATGCATCGAGAGATAAACTCTACTACTATCTTCTTCATACCTGGCCAGTAGTGTTGTAGTCTGAGGACCTGATACATCTTCTCTACTTCTGGATGTACCGCTAGAGGGGAAGTGTGGAACTCCCTCAACACTTCCTCCTGAAGTGCCACTAGCACCAAGGTACATTCTCTATAGAGGATACATGCTCCCCACCTTCAGAAAATCCATCAGGTGCCTACCCTATGAATATCTGAGCACGTCGTGTCTCGCAGTCCGCGTCTGCACGCTGCGCCTCCCTAGCTCGCTGAAGGGGTGGGGGTGTGACTGTGAGAGACTGTAGGAAAGCTTCTCCATCTCTATCCACTAAGGATATCTGCAAAGTGGCTAGATACTATGTCGCTTCGCCTAACAACTATATACCAGACCTCTTGCTGAGAGCATCTGCAATAACATCCCCTTACACAGGATTAAAGACTATCTCAAAGTTATAGTCCTAGAGGAACACAAACCAATGTTGTTGTCTCACGTTTTTGTCATTCTGAGGGAAGATATACCTGAGAATATTATGATTAGAGTACACAGTAAAATGTTATCCCATTAGATAGTGTCACCACATCTTCAAGGTGAAGACCACTACTGCTAACTCGAGGTCATGGGTAGTGTAGTTCTGCTCTTGTTATATCAGCTGTCGAAAACCATATGTGATCACTGCTCGCTCCTACATTAGGACACACCCGAGTCCCATCCCTGATGCGTCGCAGTAGACTATGTACCCCATTCCTTCCTCTGGAAGCCTTATGATGGGGGCACTAGTCAGCCTCTACCTTAGCTCCTGGAAGATCTGCTAGCATATCTCCGACCACATGAAGGTTTTCCCTTTCTTCATCAAGGTTGATAGTAGTTCTGCAACTCTAGAGAAGTCTGAAACGAATCTTCAGTAGTATCCAGCCAAACCCATGAAACTCCATACCTCCATCACACATCTAGGTGGCTCCAAATTAAGTACCACCTCAATCTTCTCAAGATCTACTGCAACTTTAGCCTCTGAGATGGCATATACCAAAAAGTTCACCTCTCGGATCCAAAACTGGAACTTTGAGAGCTTACCATAAAGTTAGTGCTCTCATAGTGTGTCCAGTACTACCCAGAAATGGTAGGCATGCTCCTCCTTAGTAGTCGAGTAGATTAGAATGTCGTCGATGAAGACTATGAAAAAGCGATCGAGGTACGGTTGAAAGATAAATTTCCTGTGTCCCATGAACACTGCTGGAGCGTTGGTTACGCTGAATGGAATAACCAAGAACACATAGTGGCTATACCGACATCTGAAGGACGTCTTCTTTACATCCTCGTCTCAAACTCTGAGCTGGTGATAGCCTGATCTAAGGTCTATCTTCAAGAACCACCGCACTCCCTTCAGTTGATCAAAGAGGTCAACAATCCTCTGGAGAGGGTACTTGTTCTTCACGGTCACCTGGTTCAGGCGATGGTAGTCGAAACAAAGCCTCAATCTCTCACCCGCCTTCTTGGCGAATAGAATCGGGGTTGTCCAAAGAGAAACACTAGGCCGGCTCTAGCTGTACCCGCAGCTCGCGAAGATCTGCGGGAGCCATCTGATACGCTGGTGTAGATATCGGTGACGTCCTGGGGTACAAGTCAATGTATAAGTCCACCTCTCTATGAAGAGGTAGACCTGGGACATCATCGGGGGAAACATTCGCGTACTGTTCCACCACTATAGGATAGCTCGAACTCTCCACATCAACTGCTCTAAGAGTAAGGAAAGACAACTGATGTGTGATCACATATACCCTCCTCCGAGTAAGTCCATCAAGTACTGTAAAGGCTTCCTTCTCGCCGGTGAAGGTAAACCTAGTCCCATCCATGTGGACACACCACACTTTGTGCCTAATACAGTCTATCTGAGCATGGACTGTAGATAACCTGTCCATACCCAAGATGACATCGTAAGGCCTCAATGCTGCAACTAGAAGATCCCAGGCAAAGCTCTCTCCACCTAGAGTAAGCTCACACTACTGGAACTAGTGTGCGATTATCGCATCTTCTCTCTTAGGAGTCTCTAGCCATAAGGATCGATCCAACGTCTCTGTCGGAACCACCGAGCTCCAAACAAGGGCAGTGGAAATGAAAGAGTGACTGGCACTTCTATCTATAAGAACTATAGCAAAGGTGGAGTATAGAGAGATCGTACCTCAAATCACTTATGGAGCGCCATGATCGTAGGCCTCAACTGCCTAAAGCTGAGCTCTCCCCTGTACAGCTACTCCCTATGGTCGGGGTGGACCTCCTGGTGGTGGTGGCGGTAACACCTTGAAACCTCTCCCACTGCCAGTTGTATGACCAGCACCTCTGCCACATCCGCATTCTCCCTATAGACCTCCAGGATCAAACCTCAACCTCTGTCTAGTAGGTTCCTCTACTAACTGTTGATCATCTAAACGGTGGGTTGGACAGTCACGAGCCATGTGACCCTGCCCTCCACATGTGAAACACTGCATGTTCCTCGTATGACTGGTTATGTCTTTTGTTCCACGCACAACCTAAACTGAGTCTTGAGTTCGTCCACCTGTAGGTCTGATCTGCTTGGATCTATGTGACATTTGTCTACTGCAAGCTTCAGAAGACTCCACTATGTGATTACCGGTGGTGGGTCTCGCTGTTGGTGACTACATATCAAAGAAACTCTCCATTAATAGGGCTCGCTCTAACACCCCTGCCTACGTTGGGATGCTGAAGGAGATCATCGAAGCCCTGATCTCTCTCTTGAGCCCCTACTCGAAGGTCTGGGCCCTGAATAATGGGTCTGACACCATATCTGTGGAGTAGCGTGAGAGGTCGGTGAACCTCACTTAGTATTGTGCCACCGTCATGTTTTCCTACTGCAGACGAAGTAACTCTTGTATCTGTACTGTACATAGGGTGGTTTGGACAAACTCCGCCCAAAACAGACTATAAAATTCTGACCAGAGGAGTGTCTCCTCATCAAGCACCTAGAGCATCAGGATCCACCATCTTCCTGCTTCTATTTGAATAAGACTCGCGGAAAGGATCACAATAAGGTCGGCTGGTGTCCCTACCAGTCGAAAAACTCTCACCACATCCTCCAACCAATCCTCAGCCGCCTATGGGTCCATCACTCCCCTGAACTTGGGTGGCCTCTGGCACTGGAACTCATACAAAGCACTCAAGTGGCGTGCATCATCTGCTGCTAGGGCTGGTGGCATCGGTGGCCCAACAGGTAGTGGTACCACTGGTGCCTATGCTGTGATAGGGCCCTGCACTGAGGCCTCGTCGCTCGGTGGGTTGTTATCTTGTACGAAGACTAGAACCCTGGCTGGTTGTCTGTGTGGGGTCATCCTGAAAAGAAACAGGTGTTCCACAGTCAATAAGTTATACCTGGTGAGATGACTTAAAGAGATCACAAAGAAAACTCTTGAAACACACATGCAATTAGTGTTTTCATGAATTGAGTCAGAAATCGGAAGTCAGGGTCATGGTTTATAAATACGTCAGCCGCTGTACCAACACTGGACTCCCTGAACTAAAAAACCAAACTTAGTACCCTTAACACTATTGCTCCACAGAAAATATTAGAGTCCTAAGTTCTACGGTAGAACTGACTCCTCTGATGCCAATTTTTCATGACCCATCCCCTAGGGCTCATGTCATGACTACCCCAAGCCCGCCTTCCATAGGAAAGGGGTTGGAGACTAGCACCAAAGGTGTAGATCCCTAAAAATGGGAAGGCATTTCCATTATATCCTAAATATTAACAAAAAAGAGAATAAGCTTGAAGAAAAACACTAAGTAGAACTATATAACAAAAGAGTGATAAAAAGTAAAACGAGATAGAAATACAAACCAAACTATAAAGTACAAGAAACTGAAAGTACAAGTACGGGAAAAAGGGGAAATAGCTCCTATATCATCCACCTAGAAATCCTACCTGAAGGGTAGGTATAGATAGCATCTTCATAACTCCATGTCAATTTTTCACCTCTATGTACTTTCACACCATGTGGTCCACCTCTGGGTAGCGTCCAGTCCTTGTACACTCAGCCTCAGTCAGCGCAGTTCATCGTCTGTATCCAACACAACGAGTTGCGGGCATAGCCCGTTCAGGGTTGAGTATAATGATACTCATCAGGGACCCCGAGACCCTCAAGGTCTCACAAAATCCAACAAGGATAAACCACAGCGTATGAAATCAACAGTTAACCCCACTTATGTATATGCCCATACATATACATAATTTATCAAGTAATACATCTCAATCATGAGGTAAATCCAAAAGTTACTGACTCAACTCACATAGGTATACAACTTATGTAGATAGTTAGGGATGATTAGATGTGGCCACTAAATCATCTATTCTGTCGAACCCACGTATGATCCAGGAACAGAAGTCAGAGCTGTCGAACAAAGACAGGATCTAAGAACAGTAAACAGAGCTGTCGAACCCACATAGGATCCAGGTACAGTCGTCAGAGCTATCGAAACCACACAGGATCCAGGAATAGTAGTCAGAGCTATCGAACCCACACAAGATCCAGGAACAGTAGTCAGAGAGCAACCAGCCACAGGGTTTCCGCCCAAATCATGCTTGATTCTAGGAGGGTCATCTCCTCAAACAAAGTGTTGATATATAAACTACCATGAAGTACCACAAAGAAGTTTCTCAAAGGTCTGCCACATCGTAGGGGTCTCAACGCAACAGACGACACATCAATCGAACACCCAGTATGTGAGTTATTAGCCTTTTAGTCCCGGGGACCCAATTGGATTCATGCACGATCAAACCTGACTATAACTCAACTATACCCCGAAATATAGTGTGGTATACTCAAAGGGACCGTCACACTCCAAGATTACCAGCGGCGTTGACGGTTCATCAAACAGATGTCTGGTTCCAAAGATATGTCCAAAAGAAATTAAAGGGTCACAGTGGACCTGGGTCGGGTCTGACCCAGTCGGACCGACCTGGACCGACCTGGACCGACTTAGTCTGGGCCAACCAGTTTGTTTTGGCCTGGCCCACTGGGCCCGGCCCAGCCGGCTGCGAGTAGCATGGGGGTGCGGATCGGTCGTGAGGGCGAGGACCGGCCGCAGGTCGGTGTGAGGGCAGTTCAACCCAGAGGCGTCGTGAGGGGCGCAGAAGTCTGGCTTGGCTAGGCACGCGTGGGGCGTTTCTCAGCCCAGATGGTCGAGTCCAGTTTGGCTAGCACCGTGAGGGGCACGGCTCAGGAGGCTCGGCCTGGAAAGTCGAGGCCAGTTCGGCTAGCGGCAGTGCGGGCGCGCGTGGTGCGTGGACTGGTGCGGTTCGGCCAGGTGCACGGGTGGCGGCCGGGCAGGCCGAGAGGTGGCATGTCAGGCCGGCGTGCAGCAGGTTGGCAGCCGAGTAGGCCGGCGGGCGGGCGGCCAGCCGACGGGCAAGCCGGCGGCCGGGGGGCCGAGCAAGCTGACTGGAAGTCCAATGGGGCGCGGGCCAGCTCGGGGTAGCATCTCGGCTTGACGAGCGGTGTGGCTAGCAGGGGCTCCACTGGGGCGAGTTTGGCCGGTGGCGGTACGGGATTCCACGAGGGCGGAATGGGTCACGGAAGTCGCGGATAGCGCAGCCTTTGTCTTTTTTTCCATTTTCTCCTCGTTGTTTCATTGCCCTGATGATGGACATCACAAAAGAGATCGACGGAGGTTGTCGAGCCATGTTAGTTTGGCCCGCATCCTCCGCGTTTAGGGTGATAGCAATCGGTCTTTTAGAATGAAGCACAACAATTCACCCGCAAAAATAAAGCATCCTCAGTCTTCTTTATGAAGAAAATAATAACATGTAACTTTAAAAGAAAATAAACCCCTACCTTTTGTTTGTTGTTCGACAATGAAGTCCTGGGAATAAGGAGGAGTTGTCATCGTTTGTTGCATCCGCTGCACACTTCCAATCCTGAGCTCGCATGTCAGTTGTGGAAGACGTTCCATGTCAGTAAGAGTGTGGGGAAGAAGATCGAATGAGATCGTTTCCGGCGTTCTTCGTTGGATGAACGCATTCTTCGTTCTTCGTTGGGAGATGAGGTTCTTCGTTGGAGAACTCTATTTCTCCCAAGCTCTTCTCTCCTCAAAATTCCACCCAAAAGACGAATGCCAACCAAAATAATAGATTTTGTTTATCTATTATCTAATTTTTGGAACAAAATTCAAATGGGTTAATTAATTAGGTTATCTCCAATTAATTAATTCAAGAGGTTGTCACAAAATTAATGTGGAGGATTTGGCAACATAAATGCTTATGTGTTGGCTTCATTAAGGTGGAGGGGTGGTGGTACCACTAAGTGGGGAGCCCAATAGGTTTCTCCCCACTTAATGGGGAGTTCGAGAGGTTTTAACCTCGGGTGGTCCCGACCAAATTAAACATGAATAGGAGGTTAGGATTAGGTGGGCCCCACCACCATAACCTCTCATGGGAGGTTAAGATGTGGTGGTCCCCACCTCTAACTTACACATGGAGGCTTCAACCAACCAAATAAAAATAAAGAAACAAATTTATTTTTATTTAATTCTTTCATTAAAAACCCAAAAACTAACTTTTATTTTTGACCATCTACCGTTGAGGTGAAAGTCTCCTTAAGAAAATACCAGCACTGTGAGTTCAACGGTGACCTGAGATTTCAATTTTGAGCACCGGTTCAAAATTTATAAAAACCCACTCGTATGTTTACTGAACGTACCCAAAAAAAACTTCAAACATTGATCCAGGACACACC
The DNA here is from genome assembly GCA_963277665.1 of Viscum album. Lineage (NCBI taxonomy): Eukaryota > Viridiplantae > Streptophyta > Magnoliopsida > Santalales > Viscaceae > Viscum > Viscum album. The sequence continues at coordinate 1,889,086,291 of OY728159.1, read as the reverse complement.
GGGCCTTGGAATCACGCGCCGTCAATTTTTGCAGACTCGTAAAATTCCCAAGTATTCAAGAAAAAAAATTCCACACAAATTCCAGGTCTTTACACCCTACATAAAAATATCATAATCAAAAGACAGAGCATAAATATTGGAATTTCAAAAGACATGAAGCCTAAGATAATCAAGAACATAAACCATGTGATAATATCAATCCATAAGACATATAATTTTTGGTAGACACATAAACATGAAACATCATTCCCTATAAGCCAAGGTTCATTGCCAAAAACTTATCAAGTCACTCCATGGGGACTACACCTACTGGGTAAGACACACCACCATCCCCAGTCGAAGTGCTTTCCTTATAATGGATCTATTTTCCCCATATTCCCATTGTATATTGGTTTCCCCATCTTTCTATAGTAGATCGATTTTCCCTATATTCCCATAGTTGATCGGGTTTCCCCATATTCCCCTTGTAGATAAGGACACACCTCTTTCCCATTTTGGATCAAGCCTATCATCTTATTTCATATAATAATATCATGAAATATAAATATTTACCCAATGCATTGTAAGAAGATATAGGTCCCACCATTCATATAATAAAATCATAAATACATGTTCCACAAGATAATAAAACATAAATCATATCATGAATCATAAAAAGTGTCGGGTTTCAAAAACATAACATCATAACCCTTGAACTTAAATGGGTATCATAAAAATTTCATCATATCACTAGCTATGGAAAAGATATTGGTTTCATAATAATTTTATCAAATCATAACCCATGAAAAGAAATGGGTTTCAAAAGCATGTAAACAGTGAAAGAGAAATGGGTTTCATAAACATCATTCCATAAAAATATAAATCATTTAATAAAGAATATGAATGATATTGTTTGATAATATCCCAAGTAAAGAATAAACTATAACAAATTATGTCATCTTAGATGGAGAAGGATTTTTAAATATCACATGGACCATTTCTTAATTCAAATAGACTTTCTGTGAAAATCCTTTTTATAAAACCATTTAAAAAATAATTTTATTATAAATAAAGCTTTACCATTTTATTTAATAATTTTCATGAGTAAAATATCCTTTCTTCTTTTAATTTTTTTTAAAACATAAAACCTTTTGAAAACCATTTTCTTTGAAAATAAAAATGAAAACTTATATAAGATTCTAGAAAACATTCCGAAAACCTTTTTCCTTAAAAAATTATAAATCAAGCATCAAAACATTTAAAAAAAATAAAAAAAAATATCTTTGAAAACTTTTTCCTTTTAAAATAACTTTGAAAAATTTTAATAGAATCTTTGAAAATATATTAAAACACTTATTGAATCATAAAACATTTTTGAAAAAAAAATTCTTTGAAAACCACTTTAAAATCAATGAATTTACAAAATAATAAGAAAATAAATTTTTTATAAAAAAATCTTGTAAACTGGAAAAGTGAGATTCAAGGGAAGGATGGTCATGTTGGCATATAAATCTGTACATGTTGAATATTCCTTTTTCACTGTAATAGTTTAGAAAAGTTCCTCAATCAGAAAATGAAAAGAAGATTCCTTTCTAAAAATATTTCTTAAAAAGGTAAAACATGGGTAAAAATTTACTTAAAACATCATAGTATAATATTAAAATATTTTTGAAAACATTTTTAGGAAACACGGTTTTGAAACAACATATCTTTTCAACGGAAAGGTGAAAAATGTAGGATTTTTATAAAAAAATATTAATTATATTAAGTACCAAAGAGTGGGAAAATGGTATCATTACATTAATATAACATGAATAACCATAATTGGAGAAACTTAATTGGTTTTCTTGAGATATGAGATATATTATTTCATTAATGGAAGCATAATCATAAATAATCCCAATAAATGATGATATTGTAGCAATAAACTGTTACCACTTTGGTTACATTGAATCATAATTTCCATGAAATAATAAATTTAAATGAAGCTTAAAATATCATAGAAATAAATAGATTCATGTAAAAACATTTCAATAGGAATTATATACACCCCATAGAATAATATAGGTGCATAACATGGCATGTATATCAAAGAAGGAAAATTGAGACAAAATTACTTTATCGATTTGGAAACTTTTGAACCATAAACCCCACAAAATAAAGATCATAAAACAGATATGTAAATAATAATAAATTTATTTATAACAATAATAAAACACATTCATGGGGATTATATACACCAAACAAAATAAATGAGTGGTGAATAAGGTATTAGTCTCACATAGAAATAAGTGAGATGAGAAAACCCATAATACATGGGTAACTTTAGAATCATGATCCCCATGAAAGAATAACATAAATTAATGATTTTAATATAATTAAGTAAATTATTTTAATTATATAAAATTTCATAGGTAAGTATATACATCACACAAAAGAATTTAGTGGTGAATATGGCATGTATCGCACAGAAATAAAAAAGTGAGATGAAATTGTCTTACCTTAAGTTGTGACTTTCTCTGTACACGTTAAAACATCATGTATAATAAATATAAGTTTATTATAAATATACCAGAGAACCATATTTTTATATATAATACCATATATGTTTTTCTGACTTTATATTATTTATTTATTAGCAACTCCATGTTGATGTTATGTTTTTGGTAATATATGCTCTATTTTTCGTGTATGTTTTGGATTGTTATTCTCGATCCTCTTAATTAGATCATGATTTACTTATTTAAAAAATTTAAATCATTATATAAATAACATATATATTCATTTTATATTTATTTATAATAATATATAATTTATATAAATATGAAATAGAATATACCATTTAGGGAGATGGTTGGTCGTACATACGCATAAACATTGTTTCCGTTTTATTTTAATATTGAAAGAAAAAAGTAAATGAAATAGATTTGTATATATATATAATATAATTAATTTAAAATTATTATGTTATATTTATCATATAACTTCACTAAATTCATCATTAATACATTCCATTTAGAGTTTGAATGAATCATGTTTCTCTAAGGAGGCGGTAGTCCCCACATCCACAAAAGAAATTATCATATTTTCACAAAATGGAAAGAAAGAATGTATGTTTTATATAATAATTAAAAAGTATTAAATAAATCTTAAATATCATATATATAATATAAAAAAATTTAAATCAAAATTCTAGAAAGAGCGTTGTTGTGGGCACCTTCAAATAATTAGTGGTTTTTGGGTAATTAGATGCAGTAGAGTGGCTGGCCAAGGTCGTCTCTCAAATGAGGAAGTAAATTAAGAAAACTTCTTAAAGGTATTCTAAAAATAAAATAGAAAATAATTAAAACACTACTTTAAAGGATGGAGGTGGGTTTATTGTTTATAAAACGTCAAGAAGTTTTCTAGAAGAATATTGCAATTTCTTTATTTTGAAATGAAGTTTGATTAAAAAGACGCAACAAAAAGATGTTTTTTTAGAAAATATTTTAAAAGGTGTAATCGATATAACTCTACCTCTTCATTTAATTATTAATAATTATAATTTAAATCAATATCCACTTAATTATGATCCTCTAATTTGTTAACCCTCGAACCCTATGAGAGTTAACTTAACCACAAAGATGAAATTACTTAAACCCTAGGCTAGCTTCGGAACACGCAATCACAGCACCCTGCTTTGATTATTGGTCTATGGTTAGATTATGGTCAGTGGTTAATTAGAGCACATATCCATTCTATAAATGAAGATGAATTGTGTTTAGTGATTATATTTTAACTCTACAAATTTATCCTGTGTGGTCTTGTATTACAGATTAAGATCACGCTCTCACAATTTGCACAAAATATCGACCTCGTGTGTTTTTGTGCTAATTTTTTAATTTCATTATTAGTTTATTATAATTTAAAAACACAATTCATGTATCATATAAATTTAATTACAGTATCTCAATTATTCAAAATAATTAAATTAAGAGGGTAGAAGATAAATCTATCACTAAGAAAACTACTCTTCCATGGGCGGTGTGCTCATCATGGAGACATTTTGCATGAGCAAAGGATTGAAAGGCTAGAACCTAATCTCATCTCCACTATTGATTCCAACCAAATTAGGAATATTAAGAGAAGAAGAAAATATAATAACACATAAGATTAATTGAAGAAAAATTCAATATACAAACATGAAAGAAAAGAATTACAAAGAGGAGGAGGGAGAGGAGAGCCTTTTTGGAAAAGATGTTTGCACAAATCCTTACTTATTCCAAGTGTTTTTCAGGGCTCCCAAGATACACCCTTTCTTAAAAACCTTCCCAAATACTCTAATATCCTTCCCAAATAGTGAAAACTCCCTTTAAATATATTTTTTGGGGGCTAGGGTTACATAATTTTTTTAATTTTGAAATGAAAAATCTACCAAATATTTTATTCCATGTTTCACCGCATAGTTGAGCTCAAAAACGTGTGAATTGGTTGTCCTTCTAGAATGATGATTTGTTCCTACTTATGTCCCATAGCTTCCCTCAAAGGTTGGGATTAATAAAATCCCGGATTAAGAAGATATGTCCCAAATGGTGAAGTAATGTCTAATCTGGATGGTTCTGCCCAACTTTGTCTTCATGTCCCATTTACTCCATTAAAATGCACGATCCAGCTTTAATGTCCTGAATATAATTTGTAGAAATTTAAGTCATGAAAACATTTACATAATTTTAAGTCAAAATATTTTACATAAAAATATTTTTTCCTGAAATACGACAGTGGATTTTAAAAAGGTAAAACTGGATTTTTCATCAAATTTGCAAATGAATGATCCAATCCCAAATATTTCACAATTGAACATATTTAGCACGCTGTGAGGAAATTATTTCATTTATTATCAATAAAATATTCAAACAGATAGTGTTTTATCAACTCCCCCACACTAACCCCTTTTCACTCCTGGGAAAAACCTCATATCAAGCAAACATCAATATTAAATCAAAACAATTTTAAGACACATATCATTAAGATCCATCAATTCCACACCAAGAATCAAAAGATATAATTCCTCATAAAAAACTTATTTCACGTTCTCCATTTATATCATTCAATATATTTCCACTTCATTTATCCTCTCATGCACAAAACACTTACCTCACTTAAATTTTCTCTTATCACACAAATGTCAATTTTTTAGCAATGACTTTATCATCCAAACTCATAAAAGGGTCACCATAGTCTTGATAAATTCCTACATCACCACCCAATGTGATTCAAGTACATATGTTTGTCATGAGGGCTTTTCAGGGTTGTTCTGTGGCTTTCGGTTGGTAGGATTTAGATGTGAAAAATTCATAGGCTGAATGAAAAGGGCTTGACTCTTTTTGAATCAAAATTGAATTAATCTAAATTTCACTTAAATATGGTCTCCTACTCAATCGACATAGCATCGATTCATGTTCATAATCATGAAAAATAAAGGAATGTGCACACCATTCAACATTTCATCAGTAAAAATTTCAATCTTCTCGAACATGATTTTCTTAAAATCTCTAGATAGGAACAGCTTTCCCCCTCTATTAAAAGCTCTAGAAAGGCACAACGTCTTTTATCATGAATGCTTCAGAAAGGCACAACTTTCAATATAATGATTTTCTTTATCAGTAAACACATATCTTTAGAATTTAATTTCTCACCCGAAGTATCACAAAATGTGGTATCACAACACAAGATAGCTTCCCCCACAATGAAGTTCAACTAGATTATGCAATTTCACTTCAAGAGTTGGTTGGATAGGGAAAATTGGATTGTAATGTGGCTAACCTAATAGAATTTTCATGGATTATAAGGGATAAAATGATTAAATGTTCAAGGTATACCATTATAAAAAAGTATTCTTTGAAATAGGGTCTTTAATACCAAACAAATTCCCCAATCATTTAAACATAAGTACCTCAAACCCTCAAGTTTTGACAGGAATAAATCAAATTCTGGTTAAATCAATCATGGTTTGGTTCTCTCAATAAGTGAGGTGAATGTAAATAATATGAAAATAATGGTTTAAAAGCCTCACAGGAAAGATATTTCAAATATAAATATGGTGATATGTGGCATGGAATTCAAAATTCAGTGTACTATTCATGAAATTACTAAATATTTGAACTTAAAACAAAGTCATTTCAGCATTCATTTAAGCTTAGTTTCAAGCGATAAATTTTTCACTTTTTGATATGGATTTCAAAATGGTGATGAGAATCATTTCAGCTCAAATGCTTCAAAAACACACAGAAAATTGAAAAATAAACACAAAAAATTTGAAAAACACACAATTTTTTTTGTTTTTTTCAAATAGGAAAACAATTGAAATTACTAATCTAAAAGGTTCCCTCCCCCACACTTATAATATTGCATTGTTATCAATGTGAACCCATGATATGATATATGCACATGAAATGTATAATTTTAAATAGGACAATGAATAAAAAAGTTAAAGGGTTAGGAACAGCCTGATATGCTCAAGTGATGATGGGGTCATGCAGTGTGATAAAATCCACTACATTAGTAGGAAGTCCCTCAATGTATCTCTTCAAACGTTTCCCATTGAATATAAATCTACTTCTTGTGTCCTCTTGTGTGATCTCCACTGCACCATAAGGAAAAACATTAGTCACAACATAAAGACCAAGCCATATAGAATGCAACTTACCAGGAATCAACTTCAGTCGTGAACTATAGAAAAGGACTTTATCTCCAAAATGAAACTCCCTTTGTTTGATCATTTTATCATGAGATGATTTTGATCTTTCCATGTAGAGCCTTGAGTTCTAATATAAAGACAATAGAATCTTCTCAAGCTCTTAAATTTGTAACTGCCTTTGGATTCCAGCTTGGGCCAAATCCATGTTGCATTTTTTATAGCCCAATTCCCAACTTCCACATGGAGATAAAACACTTTCCCAGAAACAATACGAAATGGGGACATACCAATGGGTGTTCTATATGCTTTCATATAAGACCGCAGTGCATCATCCAAGAGCTTTCTCTAATCCCTCCTATTTGGCTGCACGACTTTCTCTAAAATCGGTTTCAACTCAAAATTTGAAACCTCAGCCTGAACATTTGTTTGGTGGTGGTATGGTGTTGATGTTTTGTGTGTCACCCAATACTTTTGAAGGAGGGAAGCCAAATTACGATTGTAGAAGTGTGTCCCTTGGTCACTGATGATGGCCTTCGGTACTCCAAACTGGAAAAAAATTTGCGCTTTGAAAAAGTCCACAACAGCATGAGAATCATCAGTCCAGGTTGCCTTATCCTCCACCCATTTAATCACATAATCAACAGAAACCAAAATGTAAAAAAAACCAAAAGAACTTGGAAAAGGGACCATAAAATAGATGCCCCATACATAAAAAATTTCATAGAATAGTATGGGTTGTTGGGGCATCTCATGTCTCCTAGAAATGTTCCCAGTGTGTTGGCAACGAGAGCATGACTTAAAAAACACATGGGCATCATGGAATAAGCTAGGCCAATATAATCCAAAATCCAAAACTTTCCAAGCTTGCCATTGTGGTCCAAATTGTCCTCTAAAAGAAATCGTATGACAGAATTGTAGAACAAAATCAAACTCATGATCAGGAACACACCTTCTAATAACTTGGTCACTACACATGTGCCATAAGTAGGGATCATCACACACATAAAATCTTGACACAATCTTTAATTTTTGTACTTGATGTTTGTTTAAATTTGTAGGGATTTCATAGGCAACAAGGTAGTTAACTATATCTACATACCAAGGATGCATACCTGAGATGAAATAAAGATTATAATCAGGAAAAGTGTCCTGAAGTGGTACCTGGTCCAAGGTTTCATCCTCTAGTGTGTGAGTAAGCCTACTCATGTGGTCCGCCACCATGTTTTATGACCCCTTTTATCCTTTATCTTAATGTCAAATTCTTGAATAAGGAGCATCGATTAGATTAGCCTGGGCTCTGCATCTGGCTTCTTTAAGAGGTACCTCAGAGGCATGGTAAGAACAAACTACTACTTTAGAGCCCAATAAATATGAACGGAATTTATCTAAAGTGAATATATCGGTAAGAAACTCTTTTTCCGTGGTTGTGTAGTTTTATTGGGCTGAATCTAGTGTCGTTGATTTATATGCAATCACATGTGAACATCCCTCCACCCTCTGAGATAAGACATCTCCAGCTATGATGTTGGAGGCGTCACACATAAGCTCAAAATGAATCTCCCACCGTGGGGGATGTATGATCAGTGGAGTGGTCAGGCACTTCTTTAGATCATCAAATGAAGTCCTGCAAGAATCATCAAACACAAAATCATAATCCTTTTAAAGTAATCTTGACATAGGAAGAGCAATCTTACTAAAATATTTTATGAAGTGCCGATAAAATCCTGCATGTCCTAGAAAAGATCTAACATCACGCAGACATGAAGGATATGGTAAGGATGAAATAATATCTACCTTAGATCTATCAACCTCTATCCCATGATTTGACACTACATTCTCTAAGAAAATTCCATGCTCTACCATGAAATGACACTTTTCAAAGTTCAAGACTAGATTCTTCTCAATACAACGATTTGACGCCTTTCCCAAACTACTCAGACATTCATTAAATTAAGACCCATACACTGTAAAATCATCCATAAATAACTCCATTTAGGTCTCAATAAAATCAGAAAAAAATACTCACCATGCATCTCTAGAAGGTACATGGGGCATTGTAAAGTCCAAATGGCATCCTTCGGTAGGAAAACGGCCAAAGGTACAGGTTAATGTAGTCTTCTCCTGATCCTCTGGAGCTATAGGAACCTAAAAATATCCAGAAAATCCATCCAAGAAACAATAGTGTGTCTTCCCAGTTAGTCTCTCAAGAATCTGATCAATAAATGGGAGGGGGAAATGGTTATTGTGAGTAGATTGATTTAGTTTTCTATAATCAATACACACACACCAACTGTTTTGTACCCTCATCGGAACTAACTCCTCTTTATCATTTTTTACAACTATAAAACCACTTTCTTAGGCACAACCTGAATAATAATCACCCACTTGGAATCTGAAATGGGATATATTATACCAGCCTCGGGCAATTTTTTAACCTCTTTTTTAACAACCTCAAAAAGTGTTGGGTTGAGTCTCCTTTATGGTTGCCTCACCAATTTATCCCTATCCTCCAAAATAGTCTTATGCATGCAAATGGAGGGGCTAATACCTGATATGTCAGCCAAGTTCCACCCTATATCTTTAATGTTATCCCTCAAATGATTCAAAAGTTTTTCTTCATGTTCAAAAGGGAGATTGTTATCAATGATAACAGGTAATTTCTCACCACTCAAAAAGAATGAGTATTTGAGATTTGGTGGAAATGGCTTGAGTTGCAGTGTAGGGGTGGTTTATAGATGAAGACATAGAAGGAACTAAAATATGTTCACAAAGAGCATCAATATCAGAATATACATCAACAAAATGAGAGAATATATCATCAAATCCATCAGCATACTCAACAGCCAATCCATAATCAGAGTTCAAATGATCAAAATCAGAATATGATTCCATTTAAAAATCAAATCTAAGAGAGTCTTGTGCATTAGAAGTAGGTGAGGAAGTACTCTTAGACATCAAACTAGAATTAATAATTATAATCTTCCTAACCATAGAATAATCAAATTCCATGGGGTTTTTATTTGGTGGTTCAAAATGAGAGATAACAAATGCAGAATGATCCTCTAAGGGGTACTTCATGGAATCCATAACATTAAATATCAAAACTTCATCCCCAAATTCCATGGAAAGTTTACCCTCATTGACATTTATAACAGTTTTTTCTGTTTTGAAGAAGGTTTTACCTAAGATAATGGGATCATGAGAAGTTACCTAATCTCCCTCCATGTTAAGAACGTAGAAATATGTTGGGAAGATCATGTCCCTTATCCGGACAAGTACCTCCTCAAGGACTCCCAGTGGATATTATGTAGATCTATTTCCCAAATCACAAAGAGCATCAGAAAAGTGTAACTCCCAAATGGTGCATGGGATAGTGAATGTCCCTAGATCCTTGCACCTTTTTAGCATTGCTAGAGTTGGTGTAATGAGTGATGACACATTCCTTACAAGATTGATCCTCTCATTTCCCTTAATCCCTCTTCGATTGGTACAATGTTCTTTTAAGAATTTATCATACCTTGGTATTTTATTAATGGCTTTAAGTAGTGTAATGTTGATCTCAACATGCTTTAATGTGTCCAAAACTTATTTTTTGCATCGCCTCTTCAGCCATATTTTTGGTTTGTACAACTCTGTTTGGAAATGGTAGTGGTTTATGAGGAACATCATCAATCTTTTTCTTACCTTTATCTTTCTCCTTTGTTTGCTCTTCAGCTGGTATGGAATGAGTCTTCTTTGGAGTTGAGGTGAATCCTGATGGAATGGTAGGTACAAATGTATCGTTCATTTTCTTCACACTTCTCAATGTGATGGTACTAACATTCCCTTTGGGATTTGGAGTAGGTTGTGAAGGTATATTTTTAGAGTTCTTACTTACCAGTTCATGGAGGGTAGTGGCAATCTGGCTCATTTGTGTATTCAACTCCCTCAGCTCTAAAACATGACTCTTCAGCTCATTCTATTAATTAAGAACAATTTGCTTCAAATGATCATCAGTGTTAGAATCTACCTTTTATTGAGAATTCCCTCGTTGTTGACATGTTGATGCTTGGGTTTCATATCTCTTTTGGGGTTGTTGGAAACCCTATTGGTAAGGTGCAGGCTGCTGGATGTTTTGTTTAGAAGGGGGCCTTTGTTGTTGTCTAGATCCATACCTCATGTCTAGTTGATCCTTCAAGCATTGGTTGTATGTTGGAGAAAACGAATCAAACTTTTTCTGGGTGTATGTCTGTTGTTTCTGCTGATATGGTATCCCTAGTAATACTATTGTTCAATCCTCTGTGTCTTTTAGTTGTGGGCAACAGTCAGTTGGTGGCTTGTCTTAGTGAAAATGCCACAAGGCCTTGAAGAAGGGGGTTGGAATCTCTTTTGTGCCAAAGAAATCTGCCTCAGCATAGTTATCAATTCTTCTAACTTGGTATCAGTAAAATGACTCTCAAGAGAAGAAAGACTTAACTGATGTACTCCCCTGACATGTGGTGTACCTCAATCACCAAATTATTGGGAGTTTTGGGCCATTTTGTCGATCAATGCACGTGCAACTACTTGTGTCTTGTCCCCCAATTCTCCTCCAACTGTGTCATCCACCATGATTCTCTCCATAGGTGTGAGTCCTTCATAGAAGTATTGGATGGGGATTTTCTCACTGATTTGGTGATGTGAGAAGCTTGTACACAACTTCTTAAATAGTTCCCAGTACTCATACATTAACTCCCCATGGTCTTGCTTGATCCCAGAGATCTCTTTACGAATGGAAGTGGTCCTTGATGATGGAAAAAATCTTTGCAAGAAAAGGAGTTTTAAATCATTCCAACAAGTTACATCTTCAGGTTGTAAATAATACATCCAATCTTTCACAACTCCATCAAGTTATAATGAAAATTCTCTTAATTTTATTTGGACTTCAGATACATTTCTTGGTTTCACGGTTGAGAAAACTACATTAAATTTTTTAATGTGTTTATTGGGATCCTTACCTAAGAGGCCATGAAATTTTGGAAGAAGATGAATTAATCCCGATTTCAATTCAATGTCTGATTCAAGATTTGGGTATGCAATACAACTTGGTTGATAGTTAATATCAGTTGAAAAAAATTCTCGAATGATTCTATTAAGTTAATTTCCATTATTTTTAGCCATTGGTTCTTGTATTAAGGTTGAATTTTAATTGCTTCCAATTTCAATGTTCTGAAATTGGAGGACATCCCTAACTGGTTGAATATTAAAACTTCCCGTAGACTGAGAATGTTTGATTCATGCCCTAAGGCTATGTTCAATAACAGAGTCAAGATCTAAGAGATATTAGGGATTAGTTGGTTTCATAAATCAAATAAAAATGAAAATAAAGAAAGTATACCATAGTAAAATAAAAATTAGAAGTTTGAGTTGATGGTCCAAAAAAAGTAGAAGAAAATAAATGAAGAAGGAAAAAAATCATATTGGGTAAAGAAGGAAGAAAGAATAGAGGATGAGAATAAATTTTAAAATAAAGTAAATAACTCTAATTGGTTGAAATAAAAACTTTCCTCCCCAGTAACAGTTCCAATTTGAAAGAGCGATGTCATGGGCGCCCTCAAATGATTTGTGGTTTTTGGGTACTTCGGTGCAGCAGAGTGGCTGACCAAGGTCATCTCTCAAATGAGGAAGTAAATTAAAACAACTTCTTAAAGGTATTACAAAAATAAAATATAAAATAATTAAAACACTACTTGAAAGGATATGGGGGGTTTTTTATTGTTTATAAAACTTGAAGAAGATTCCTGGAAGAAGATTTCATTTTTTTAATTTTGAAATGAAGTTTCATTAAAAAGATGCAACACAAAGATGTTTTTTTAGAAAATATTTTAAAAGATATAATCAATATAACTATACATATTAATTTACTTATTAATCATTATAATTTAAATCAATATCCACTTAACTATGATCCCCTAATTTTTTAAGCCATGAACCCTACAAGAGTTAACTTAACCACAAATATGAAATTACTTAAACCCTAGGCTAACTTCGGAACATGCAATCACAGCACCCTGGTTTGATTGTTGTTGTAAGTTTAGCTTATGGTCAGTTGTTAATTAGAGGACATATCCATTTTTTAAATGAGGATGAATTGTTTTTAGGGATTATATTTTAACTCTACAAATTTATCTCGTGTGGTTTTGTATTACCGATAAGATCGTGCTCTCACAATTTACACAAAATATCGACCTCGCGTGTTTTTGTGATAATTGTTCAATTTCTTGAATATTTTCTTATAATTTAAAAAAAATCATGGATCATATAAATTTAATTAAAGTATCTCAATGATTCAAAATAATTAAATGAAGAGTTTAGAAGATAGATTGATCACTAATAAAACTACTCTTCTATGGGTTGTGTGGTCATCATAGAGAGATTTTGAATTAGAAAAAGATTGAATGGGTAGAACCCAATCTCGTCTCAACTCTTGATTCCAACCCAATTCAGAATATTAATATAAGAATAAAATGAAAGAACATATAATATTAATTGAAGAAAAATTCAAGATACAAACATGAAAGAAAATAATTACAAAGACGAGGAGGGAGAGGAGATCCTTTTTGGAAGAGATATTTTCACAAAGCCTTACTTCTTTCAAGAGTTTTGAGGGGCTTAAAAGAGACACACTTTTGTCCACACATTAACAAAGACTCTAACAGCCTTCCCAAAGAGTGAAAACTCTCTTTAAATATAGTTTGTGAGGGATAGGGTTTCATAACGTTTTTAAGTGTGAAATGAAAACTCGTCCAAATATTTTATTCCATGTTGCACCGCATATTTTACTTCCAAATCGCATGAATTGGCCGGAATTATAGATGGGTTATTTGTTCCTAATTATTTCACCGATCTTCCCTCAATATTTCGGCTCACTCCATGTCTTAATGAAGAATATATGGCCCAAATGGTGAAGTAATGTCCAATCTGGATGGTTCTGTCCACATTTGTCTTCATGGCCCATTTACTCCCCTCAAATGCACGATACAGCTCCCATGTCCTAAATAAAATTTTTATACCATTAAGTCAATAACATAGTTACAAAATATTAAGTCAAAATATTTTACATAATACTATTTATTCATGAAATACTACAGTAAATGTTGAAAGGGTAAAACTGGATTTTTCATTAAATTTGTTAATGAATGATCCAATCCCAAATATTTCATAATTGAACATATTTAGCACACTTTGAAGAAATTATTTCATTTATTATCAATAAAATATTCAAAAAAAATAGTGTTTTATCAATTCCAAACCATGATAGGTGGTAAAGGGAAAATGAACAACATTGGTTCATGAGGCGGTAGTTCACCGTACAAAAGAAAGGTATGTTTGTTACCCATTAGATGGATGTTTGTGTCAATGTAGGTATAATAATTAGAATAAAAATATCTCTGTATATTTATGATACTTATTTGATTGTATAATAATGTAATAAAAATATTTTAGTGGGGGAAAATGGAAATAAAACAAAGGAGCATGAGGAAGGATGTTACCTCTTTTTTAGGTAATTCCTCTTTGTTAGCACCAAAGGTCATTCTTTTTGAGATACGATCCAAAATTGGAGATTATATTATTCATTTAGAGATTTTTTTGAGCTTATTTTATCATATTTTTGGTTATAAAAGGGTCTTCGTGGGTGTGAATAATTGGGATTGGTGAGTACCTTTTTATAGTGGAGGAGGAGTGGCATTATTATAAATTTATAAAAAGGGAATTCCACGCAAATTTTTTCTATGTCAAGTGGATCAAATAATATTTTATATTAGATAAAAGGTATTATAGGGTCTAAATTTTTCTATCCAATATATTTTTGACATGTTTCTAGGTCATTTTGGTTCTTAAGTCTAGGGTTTGGTCCTTTGTTCAGCTAATTTTTCCCGTAATTGCTGTAATAAATTTTAATCACTTTCACTAATATTTTTAGTCAAAAACTAAGATTAAATTATTAAAAATTATAAAATATTATAATTATAAATATGGAATCCATTTTTCCAAATATTAATCATATGATGGGTACAAATTAATTTAATTTTAATCATGTAGAGGGGATTATAAAGAGGGTTTTTAAAGTAAAAATGTTCAAATGTTTGAAATGTTTTTATGTCCAATTTCATTGTGAAATTGATTCCAATGACCAAAATTGGAATAATTGATATAAAATTTATATCATTAAATTTTTTTAAAAAACTAAAATATAATTTAACTAGGTAAATAAATTAGACAAAAAAGTAGTTTTGAATTAAAATTCAGTGTTTTTCACTATTCCCCAAGAAATAAAAATTCTATAAAAAATAACAAAAAATAACCCAAATTAAATTTTGATAGTCCTATTATAAAATTGAAATTAATATTTTCAAATAAAAATTATAAATGTTTCAAAAATAATATTTAAAATTGGTTCTCCATTAAAAGGTGGTAAAATTACCTTTTAAAAAGTTAATCTTTTTATTCATAAAATTGAATTTATTCTTGTCTTATACCTATAGAATCTATTGGATGAGTATCAAAAAAAAATTTGAATATAAAATATTTAAATTTTATTGAAAATATTAGTAAAAAGTGTTTTGTTTAATTTATTAATATAAAATTTTATTTTTACATAGAAAAATTGTTTTCTAAGAAAATTAATTTCTTTATTTTCAAATAGTTCTTACATTCACTTCTACTAATTGATAAAAAAGATTAATTTTAAATACATGTGTAAATCATATTTTATCAATTTAGTTAATATTATTTGTAACTTTCATTATAACTTCTATGTGGTATCTTTAATAATAATATTAATAGTATATTTTAGTTCATTAAATTATGACCTTACGTGTAAAACAAGATATCAAAGGGATTTAGTATTGTGTGTAATACAATCAAAACATAGTGCTTAATGTGTCGAAATCTAATATTAGCTATTAAGGTAGTGAAATCTTTAATTTCTGTTTTATATAATTCATGTCACAATTATTTTATCTTACGGTACATGCAACACTAAATTTGGCTTTTATTACACACAATATCGAGTCCCTTTGATAACTTATGTTACACACAAGGTTGGGTTTTACTGAACTACAAGATATTATTAATATTATTATTAATGCTACCAATTAGAGAATAGAATGGAATGTATTAATAATATTAACTAAATTGTGAAAATATTATTTACACATGTATATAAAATGAATACTTTGGTTATCAATTAGTAAAAGTGAATGTAAGAACTATCTAAAAATAATTAAATTTATTTTCTAAGAAAACTTTTTTTTCAATGTATAAACACTATATTATATCAATAAATTAAAAAACCACTTTTGATTAAGTTTTTTAAAAAATATATAAATTATATATTATATTTATATTTTTTTACTCATCTAATATATTTGATAGGCATAAGATAAGAATAAACCAATTTTTATGAATAAAAAAAATTATTTTTCTAAAAGATAATTTTACCACCTTTTCATAGAAAACCCATTTTAAATATTATTTTTTTAACTTTTATAATTTTTATTTGAAAAAATAATCTTCATTTTTGTAAGTATAATATCAAAATTTACTTTTGGTGATTTTTTTGAGTATTTTCATTTTTTGATGAATAGTGAAAAACACAAAATTTTAAATCAAAAATTCGTTTTTTTCTAATTTATTTATATAGTAAAATTATATTTTTGTTAGGTTCTATATATTAATTATATGAAATATAAAAAATTATTCAAAATTTTGGGCATTGGAATCACTTTCTCATGGAAATTGGATATAAAAACATTTCAAACTTTTGAACATTTTTACTTTAAAAACTCATTCTGTCATCCCGTTGGTCGGATTAAATTTCAATTAATTTATGCTAATTATGTGATTATAATTTGGAAAATGGATTATATATTCATAATCAGAATAATGTTTAATTTATAATAAGTTCAACTTAGTTTTTGAACAAAAATATTAGTAAAAGTGATTAAAATTAATTACAACTATTTAAGGAAAAATTATCTTAAAAATTACTGAACCTTAAACTTAAGGAAAAAAATAAACTATAAACTTTTAAAAAATCCATTTTATATCTATATTTATACCATATATCGAATTTTATAAAAATTTTACTATTATTAGATACACTTAACGTTGGAAAAACATGGTTCTAATTTCTTTTTCAGAAATTTACAAGAATATCCTCCTTCCTCCACTATAAAAAGGCACTCACCCCTCTCACTTATTCACACCTATGAATCCATTTTTATTATCATAACTCAGCTAAAATAATCTTCCAAGATCCCAAAATTCATCCTAGAATCCCCCTTTTTTAATAAATCCATCCAAGGTATCCCTTTGGTGTAACCCAAGAGGAGTTACCCAAAGATGAAGTAACATCCTTCCCCAAGCTCCTTTGTTTAATTTTCATTCTACAACAACTAAAATATTATTATTACATTATTATATAAAAAAAATTGTAAAAAATATAGTTATATGTTTTTATTTTAATGTTTTAGCTACACTTACACACACTTCAAGTTAATGGGTAATGAACTTACTATTCTTGTGTACGGCGAACTACCGCCTCACAAAATGATGTTGTTCGTTTTTACTTTAACACCTCTAATGGTTGGGAATTGTGATATAAAATATGTTTTTATATTATATTTATGATATTTATTATTTATTTATGCTTCTATAATTATTATATAGAGCATTCATTCATGCTTTCCATTTTGTGTTAATATGATAACTTCTTTCATGGACATGTGGACTATCGCCTCCTTAAAGTGATGTAATTCATTCACACTCTACATGAAATGTATTAAGGATAGGTTTAATAAAATTATATTATATATATAAAATAATTATTATAATATAATGATATTATATATATACATACATATACATCATTTACTTTCTTTTAATACGACAATAAAACAGAAACAACGATCATGCTTACGTACGACCTACAGTCTCTATGAACGGTGTATTCCATTTCATATTTCTATATTTAATATATTGTTATAGAGAAATATATAATGAATATGTAAAATTATTATATCATTATTTACATTATTTTAATAATTAAATCATGATCAATGTAATAGGATCATGAATAACAAACCAAAACATATACAAAAAACAAAGTAAATATTACGTAAAAGATAAATTTAATATGGAGTTGTTAATAAACACGTAATATAAGCTCATAAAAATCATATATTGAATTATATATAATAATATGTTTTTTTGGTCGATTTATAATAAACTTATATTTATTATATAGTAGTTTCAAACATGTATGAATAAAGTCAAGACTTAAGGTAAGGGAATTTCTTATCACTTTTTATTTCTATGAGATACATGTCATATTCACCACTCTATTATTTGTTGTAGTGTATATACATCCCAATGAAATTTTATATAGTTAATTTAATTTATTTAATTTATTTTATTATTTCAAGGTTATCACGATTCTTATTTTACTCAAGTATTAAGTGTTTCCTCATCTCACTTGTATTTCTATTATACTTATGCCTTATTAACTACTAATTTATTTTGTGTGGTCTATATAATGACCATGAATGTAATATATGAGTATTATATTTAAATATATGGGTATTTACATATCAATTTTATGATATTTAATTCAATTGCTTCATTGTTAAAAAGTTACCAAATCAGTAAACTAATTTTGTCTCAATTTACCTTCCTTGAGATACATGCCATGTTATGAACTTATATTATTAAATTGGGTGTATATAATGTCCATTTACATGTTATATCATAAATATATTTATTTTAATTATATTTTAAGCTAAATAAAATATTTTCTTCCACGAGGATTATGATTCAAAGTTACCAAAGTGGTAACAGTTTATTGCCACAATCTCATCATTTATTGAGATTCTTTATGATTATGCTTTCATTGATGTAATCATATAGACCATATATTAATAACACCAGTGAATTTTATCCTCCTATAGTTATTCATGTTATATCCATAAAAATATACCATTTTCCCACTCTTTAGTACTTAATATAATTAAGAAAGTATTTTTATGAAAATATGACTTTATTTCTCCTTTCGGTTGAAATTTGTGTTCTTTCGAAACCATGTTTTTAAAAAATGTTTTCCAATTATCATATTATTTTAAAGTAAATTTTTACCCATGTTATAACTTTTAAAAAAAGGTTTTAAAAAGGAATATTCTTATCATTTTCTGATCTAGGCACTTTTCTAAACTTTTATAGTGAAAAAGGAATGTTTGGCATGTATGGATTTATCTGTCGTCTTGACCATCCTTAATATTAATTTTTATTTACAAGTTTAAAAGATTTATTTTTATAAAAAAAGATTTTACTAATATTATATACATTCATTTTTTTGAAGTGGTTTTCAAATATAAATGTTTTCAAAAAAAATTTCTGATTCCAGAAGTGTTTTGAATAATATTCAAAGATTAATTTAAGTATTTTAAAATATATTTTTAAAGAAAAAGGTTTTCAAAGGAGTTTTACATTTAAAAAGTGTTTAAAATGTTTTCAATTTTCCTTTATAATTTTTCAAGAAAAAAGTTTTTTAAATTTTTTTCTATTATCCTTTATAAGTTTTCAAGTTTATTTTCAATTAAAATTGTTTCAAAAGGTTTTGTGATTTAAAAAAATAAAGAATAAAGGATTTTTTCCTCAATAAATTTCTTAAATGAAATGTTAAATCTTTATTTATAATAAAAGTATTTTTGAAATGGTTTTATGACAAGTATTTTTAATGAAAGGGTATTTAACATAAGAAACTTTCAATGTGATCTTTAAAAATCATTTTCCATCTAAGTTGAAATACTTTTATATAGTTTATGATTTAATAGGGATATGATCCAAGAATACCATTCATATTCTTTCTTGAATGGTTTATGTTTTTATAGAATGATTTTTATGAAACCAGTTTCTCTTACACAGGTTATATGATTTTGAAACTTAATTATTTTCATAGTTTATTCTTTGATGAAATTAATATGAAACCTATATATTTTTCACAGATAATGATATGATAAAAATTTTATGATACCAATTTAATCTCATGGGTTATGATATGATATTTATAAAACTTGTCTCTATTTATTGTTCATGATATGATACAAGTTTTATTATCTTATGACACATATATGTATGATTTTATTATCTAACGGGTGGGACATATATCTCCCTCGAATGAATTGGCTAAATATTTATATCTCATGATATTATTGTGGGAAACATGTCGATCGTCTTGATCCAAAATGTGAAACATGTGTGTCATGATCCTCTATGGGAAGATGGGGAAACCCAATAAAATACGATAATATGGGGAAACATAATCCCTATAGAAATATAGGGAAACCCGATCCACTATGGGAATATGGGGAAACTCGATCCCTTTTAAGGAAAGGACTATGATTGGGGATGGTGGTGTGTCCTGTACAATAGGTATAGTCTCCATGAAGTTCCCTGATAATTTCTTGACAATGAGCTTTAACTTATACGAAATGATGTCACATGTTTATGTGTCTTCAATAAATTCTATGTCTAATGACTTGATATGGTCACATGATTTATGTTCTTGATTATGTTATGATTCATGATTTCTGAACTACCAATATTTACTCCATGTCTCTTGATTATGATATTTTTATGATGGTTTTGATCTTCAAATGTTATACTCATGTTCTCATACCCTTATATTAATTTTATGCTTACGTATTTCCTTTATTTACCTTTACTGAGTAATCGAGCTTGCCCATTTCTTATGTTTTCTTTACTCGTGTTTTTAATATAGGTTTTAAGTATGTTTACTAAAGGGTAATATCTTTAAAGGTGATTTTTAAGATCTTTCACCAAACTAGAATAATGTGTTATAAGTTTCCAAGGACACTAAACTATTATGGTCCTCAGGCATGTATTTTTGTAATGTGCTTCATATTCATCTAAAATTATGTAATATCCATGTATTTTAAGCCTAGTATTTTATAGTTGGTGTAAAAGGAAAGGTTTCTTCATCCCTTGGAAACTATATTGAGAAACATTTAGTGAGATCTCAATGGATATTTCTAAGGATATATCTAGAGGTTTCTCTAAGGATGAGTTAAAGTTTAGGAAAATGACTTGGAATTTTATTAAAAGATAGAGTGAGTATTTTCCTAACAATACATATCTGTTTGTATACTAAAAGTGGATGTGGCTCTTGCACAGATGTACATATGTGTAATAACTCTGAAAACACCATATTGAGCAAGACTCGATTGGGAACTAGTGCACGACAATGGGCCTTGTTCCACACCTAGTTTGAAACACCTAGGGGATATGTTTTGGGAACTCACAAACTCTATGAAAAATCATGAAGAATTTAAATAAAACATGATTATGAATATCCTAGGATAAACCTAGGGTGTCATAGATTAAAGAATTATATGTCATGATTTAAATATCCTATAAGTGTTTTTTCATAAATATGAGGTTTTTTTATATGATAAATGTTTCTCACACTATAATTTCTAGTTGTAGTAAATGAAAAGATCCAAAATGAACTATATTAATATTTAATTTATTAAAAAAAATTCTTATTAGAAACCCAATGGGTAGATTTTTGGAGCGAAGTATGTTGTGATCATGCCTAATTATTTTTCAAATAACAAGATTAACAACATGTACCTTAATCAACTCTCAAACTCACTAAGGAAGATAAGGAAATAGTTTTTTGATAATTATTGAAATGGATACCCTAGAGGAAATAAGATTTGATTTTTTATATGTCAATAATGTGGGAAGGAATTCCCAAGTGGATGTCTCAAAGAAACAAGAATATGTTTTGACTGTGGAAAATAAGGACACAAAACAAGTAACTATAAAGGAAAATTGAAAAGATTAGTTGACGTAATGGATGGAAATATCAACCTCCCTAATTTATTATTAACAGATTAATTCTTTAAATTTGTAATTAATGGGAATTATGAAAATTGATGCCCTAAGTGTAATGATATGAAATGGAATCAGCAAGGTAGTAAGAGTAATAGTTAAATTACTGATAATGATGGGACTACCAATGAAATGTGAAAGGAAAAAAGGTATTATG
This sequence comes from Viscum album, assembly GCA_963277665.1. Lineage (NCBI taxonomy): Eukaryota > Viridiplantae > Streptophyta > Magnoliopsida > Santalales > Viscaceae > Viscum > Viscum album. The sequence goes on along the minus strand of OY728159.1, from coordinate 1,889,064,545 downwards.
TAATGGGATAATGTAGAATTATTAATAGATTAAGGATGAAGTAGAATAATTATAGTGTTTATGTGTTTAGATTCAAGAATTATAAATTATGAAATATATAAGGATTTTTAATTTTATGTTTTTCTCTATGGATTTATAAGAATGTGTTTAAAGGTTCAAATGGACTAGAAAATTGATTTACTATCATAGTGCATTTTGTCTAAGGTAAGATAACCATTGATATATTTACTTAGTTAAGATAATTATTTTTTTATAAATATATTTTCGATATGAACAAGTAAATTAGAAGGTATAGATTACTTTTGAAATAATTAAGGATTTGATGAAAAGTGGTTTATGCTATCATTGAATAAGTTTATGACATTTTGGGATTTATGGATTATATCCAATAAATATTATAATAATTAAACATGCATTTTTCAAAAAAGATTTGTGGTAATTCAGTTTATTACTAGGTTTCAAGAGAATATATGATGAAAGTATTCACATATTTGGTAAGTGACAACCAAGAGCTACCTTATGATATATGGGGGATCAATGTTAAGATGATATAGTTAACTTCTATCTAAAGTATTGTATTTTTATCTTTTGAAAAGATTACAAGGTTTAACATTTATGGAATGGTTTATTCTAAAATTCAGATAATGTTTTAGAGATTAAAGTATTATCTCACCATATGAGGATTTATGCATATTAGATAACTTGTTCTAGAAATTGTATTGTGATGTTAACTGAAGAAAGTTGGAATGACCTATCATTTTATTTATATATCTCATGATATGTTAATGCTTCAATAATGATAAAAGTACCTTAATTTCATGGAATAAAATATGAAGTAGAAATTGATCAAGACACAATAAAGGGTGTGGATGTCTTCAAATCCGGTAAGTATATTTTCTCAAGAAAATTATTTAACTTTAGGAAAAAGGATCTTGAAGTAAAAGGTTATCCTATTATAATTATTTTTTATGATATCAATGACCTCTTTCAAGACTCTTTGGGTTATGGATTTGGGATCATCAACTTTCTCCTAACCATGTTCTCTATCACTCTCCCTTATAACATGATAGTTATATTTCTCTTTTATGTCCATGTTTTCACTTTCCAAATGTGTTTTCTTATGTGAAAACTTATTTATGAGCTAATTTGGGTAATCATCATGTTTCCAATATTCTATTTTTAAAGAAAGTTTTAGTATTCATTTTTATGATGTGAGTTTCTATGAAAGGAACTTTCAAGTATCAAACTTTTAATAACCCATATAAACTTTGAGGTTGAAATTCATTCAAAGGGGTATAATTTCACACCCTAATATGTTGTGAATAATATTTTTTGAATTAATTTAATCTTTTTATATTTTTTATTTCAGGTAACATTGAATATAGCTTTTTTTGTATGAAATCACTAAGTGTGACTTGTGTTATATGCAACACCAATTCAATATTGTTCTACTCAGAACACTTATATTGGATTTTGATACATGAAAAACTATTTTTGTCTCTTATTAAACACAATACCAAGTCCCCTTCATAGCTTTTGTTACACGCAAGGTAATGTTTTACCAAACTACAAGATACTATTAGTATTATTATTAAATCTGCCACCTAGTTGTTGGAATGAAAGTTACAAAAAATATTAACTAAATTGTTAAAATATTATTTATACATTAATATAAAATGAATCCTTTTTTATCAATTAGTATATGTGAATGTAAGAACATTTGTAAAATAAATAAATAACTTTTCTAAGAAAACTATTTTTCTATGTAAAAACACAATTTCATCTCAATAAATTAAACAAACCACTTTTGATTAATTTTTTCAATAAAATTTATATATTATATATTCAATAAATATTTTTGATACTCATACAATATATTTTATATGTATAAGATAAAAATATATCCAATTTTATGAATAAAGAGATGTATTTTTCTTAAAAATAAATTGACCCCCTTTTAATGGTGGATGCATTTCAAATATTATTTTTGAAAATTTAATAATTTTTACATGAAAAAATAAAATTATTTTTTGGAAGATTAATATAGAAATTTTCTTTAAGATAATTTTTGGTATTTTTCTAAGAAGTTTTATTTTTGATAAATAGTGAAAGCACAAAATTTTAAATCAAAACTATTTTTTTTTAATTTATTTTTATAGTTAAATTATATTTTATTTCGGTTTTAAAATTTAATTATATCTATTTTACATATATTAATATAATTTAGGTCATTTTAATAAATTTCACATTGAAATTGTATTTATAAACTTTTCAAACTTTTGAACATTTCTACTTTAAAAACCTGCTTCGTCGCCCCATGTGTGGGATTTAATTTCAATTAATTTATCCCAATTATGTTCTTAGGATTTAGAAATATTGATTCAATATTTGGAATAAGAATAATTTATAATATATAATATGTTCAACTTATTTTTTGACCAAAATTATAATTGAAAGTGATTGAAATTAATTATAAAGATTAAGAGGAAAACTAGCTTAATGAAGTACTAAACCTTGAACATAATGGAAAAAATGACATAGAAACTTATCCAAAATCAATTTTATGGACATATTTATACCATATAATCCCTTGTATCTAATTTATACCATTATTGGAACCACTGAACAAGGGAAAAATTTTGGTGGAATTCCCTTTTCAAAAATTTACAAGAATTACACTCATCTTCCACTATAAAAAGAAACTCACCCAACCCACTCATTAACACCTATAAATCCCATTGGATCTCCCAAAATCTGATAAAATAATATCCCTAATCCCTCGCATGATCATATTATTCCACCTTTGGGAAAAAATCCAACCTAGGAATCCCTTTGTTCAAACCGTAGAAGTTACCCAAAGAAGATGCAACATCCTTCCTCATGCTCCTTTATTTTATTTTATTTCCCTACAACCTAAAATATTTTTAGTACATGATTATATAATAAACTTAATATCCTAAATATACTTATATATTTTTATTATAATTTTTATACCTACACTTACCCACACTTCTATCTAATGGGTAATGAACTTACCATTCTTGTGTATGGTGATCAACCACCTCACGAAACGATGTTGTTCGTTTTTCCTTAACCACCTATCATGGTTGATAATTATGATGTAAATTTTATTTTTATATGATATATATTATATTTATGATGTATTTATTATTCTATAGTTATTATACAAAACATACCTTCATTCATTCCATTTTTTTAAAATATGATTACTTTGTTTGTGGACTTGTGGACTACCACCTTCTCAAGACAGTGTGATTCATTCACACTCTACATGGAATGTATTAATGATGGTTTTAGTAAAATTATATGATATATATGACATATTAATGTAAATTTAATGATATTATATATATATATATATATATATTTCATTTACTTTCTTTCTTTTAATACGATAATAAAACAGAAATAATGTTCGTGCATACGTACAGTCTAACATCTCCATGAATGGTGTATTACATTTCATATTTATATGTTTTAATGATTATTATAAATTAATATATACTGAATATATATTAGATTTATATAATTATTTAAATTATATAAATAATTAAATCATTATCTAAGTAATATGATCAATAATTACAAGCCAAAACATATATGGACAACAAAGAAGATATTACCCCAAACATAACATTAACATGGAGTTGTTAATAAAAGGATTATATAATTTCATAAACAAATATTATATGGTATTAGATATAATAATATGGTTATTTTAGATTTATAATAAACATGTATTTATTATATAGGAGGTTTTAACATGTATGAAAAAAGTCAACACTTAAGGTAAGGGAATTTCATATGACTTTATTTTTCCATGAGATACCTGCCATATTCACCACTCGCTTCTCTTTTGTGGGGTATATACAGCCATGTGAAATTTTAAATCATTAATTTACTTTATTTAATGTTATTATAAAATTTAATTGATGTTATTATTTTATCGGGATCATGAGTCTAATGTTACTCAAGTAGTATGGGTTTTCTTACCTTACTTTTAATTATGTAAGACTTGTGCCTTATTCACTTATCATTTATTTTTTTTGGTTTATATATATACCATTAATTTATTCTATTTTTCTTATACATAAATTTATATTTATTTATATATCAATTTTAATGATATTTCTTCCATTGGGTTTATGATTCAAAAGTTACCTAGTTGATAAAGTAATTTTGTCTCAATTTGCCTTCTTTGAGATACATGTTATGTTATGCACCTATATTATTATATAGGTTGTATATACTACCCATTAACATGTTATATCATGAATATCATTATTTTCATGATTTCTTAACTTCATGTAATTTTATTCTTTCTCGTTATTATGATTCAAAGTTACCAAAGTGGTAACAGTTTCTTACTAAAATCTCATCATTAATCATGATTATTTATGATTATGCTTTAATTAATGAAATAATATGACCCATATCTCAATAAGAACCATTAAAATTTTACTTCTATGGTTATTCATCTTATATCCATGTAATGGTACCATTTACCACAATTTTTTACTTAAGATAATTAAAAAAATGTTATTATTAAAATACATTTTTAGTTCTACTTTTGGTCAGAAATATGTGTTCTTTAGAAATCATGTTTTCTATAAATGTTGTAAAAATGATTTTCTATTATCCTATTATGTTTAAAGGAAATTTTGATCCATTTTTTACCATTTAAAAAAAATTAAAAATAAATCTTCTTGTTTTTTTCTGGTCAAGGCACGTTTCTAAAATTTTGCGATGAAAAAAGATTGTTCGGTATGCATGGATTTATCCACCATCATGACCATACTTCCTTTGAAGATTGATTTGAAAGTTTACAAGATGTTTTTTTATGAAATATTACTTTCCTTATATTGTGGTCATTCATTATTTTTAAATTGGGTTTCAATGAATAAGGTTTACAAAAACAGTTATGATGCAAGAAGTGTTTAAATGATTTTTCAAATATTCCATTAAATGTTTTCAAATCTATTTTAGAAGAAAAAGGATTTCAAAGATGTTTTACATTTAGAAATTATTATAAAATTTTTCAATTTTCCTTTATAATTTTTCAAGTAAAAAGGTTTTCAAAATTTTTTCTAGCATCCTTTATAATTTTTCAAGTTCATTTTCAAAGAAAATGGTTTTCAAAATGTTTTTGTTTTAAAAAAAATTCAAAAAGAAAGGATGTTTCCCCAAGAAATGTTTTAAATTAAATGGTAAAGATTTTATTTATAAGAAAATTATTTTTTAAATGGTTTTATGAAAAAGATTTCCAAATTAATACTATTCAACTTAATAAATGCTCCATGTGATCTTTCAAAATAATTATCCATATAAGATTATCTGATTTGTTATAGTTTATGCTTTATTGGGGATATGATCCAATAATACCGTTCATATTATTTCTGGAATGGTTTGGTTTTTGATGGAATGATGTTTATGATTCCCATTTCTCTTCCACGGGTTATATGTTTTTAAAACTAGTTTGTTTTCACCTTTTATGCTTTGATGAAATGATTATGAAACCTATCTTTTTACATAGGTAATGATATGATTAAATGTTTATGATACATATTTAATTTCATGGGTTATGATATGATGTTTATGAAACCTATATTTTTTATGGTTCATGATAAGTTGAAAGTTATATTATCTTACATCACGTTTATGTATGATTTTATTATCTAACAGGCTGGACTCTATCTACCTACAAATCATTGGGTAAAAATTTATATCTCATGGGATTATGATGGGAAACAATTTTATGAGATTATTCCAAAATGGGAAACATGTGTGTCTTGATCCACTCTGGGAAGATGGGGAAACCCGATCTACAATGGGAAGATGGGAAAACCCAATCCACTATGGGAAGATGGGAAACCTTATCCACTATGGGAAGATGAGGAAATATAATCCTTTATATGGAAAGGACTATGAATGGGTATGGCGGTGTATCCTTCCCAGTAGGTGTAGTTCCCATGAAGTTCCCTAATGAGTTTTTGGAAATGAGCCTTAACTTATAGGGAATGATATTTCATGTTTATGTGTCTACCAAAAATTATATGTCTTATGATTTGATATGATCACATGGTTCATGTTATTGATTATATTATGATTCATGACTTATGAAATACCAATATTTATTCCATGTATCATGATTATGATCTATTTATAAAAGGTATGCTCTTCAAATATTATTCTCATGTTCCTAAACCCTTATGTTCATGTTATGCTTATGTATTTCCTTTATTTACACTTATTGAGCATTAGAGATCACCCCTTTCTTATATTTCCTTTCCCTATGTTATGAAGAAAATTTGTAAGTAAGAGTACTAAAGGGGAATATATTTAAAGGATATTTTTAACATCTTTTACCAAAATAGAAGAATTTGTTCTATGTTTCAAAAGACACTAAACTATTATGGTCCTTGGGAATGTAATTTTGTAATGTGCTGAATATTTATCTAATATAATGTAATATCCATATATGTTAAGCCTAGGTCACTATAGTTGGTATCAAATAAAAGGATTATTCATCCTTTGGAAACAGGGATTATAAAAAATTAGTGAGATCCTTAGGTATATTTATAAGGATACTTTTAGGTATTTCTCTAAGTATGAGTTAATGTTTAGGAAAATGACCTAGAATTTTGATAAAGGATGGAGTGAGTAGTTCCATAGAAGTACATTCATGAATGTATATTACATGTGGATGTGAATCTGTCACAGATGTACATAGGGGTAAAAACTTCAAAAACATTGTATTAATCAATACTCGGTCGGGAACTAGTCTAGGACAACAGGCCTTGCTTCAAACATATTTTGACACTCTCAGGGGATATGCTTTGGGAATTCACAAACTCATTAATAACCATCATGAAGGATTTAAATATAATATGACTATGAATAACCTATGATAAAACTAATGTGTCATAGATTAAATAATTATGTTTCATGATTTAGACATCCTATAATTTATTTTTTCATGATTATGAGGTTTTATTCTATTTTAAAGTTTCTCACAATATGATTTCAAGTTTTAGTCAATTGAGGGAACCAAAATGAACTGGGTTAATATTGAATGTGATGAAAATTTTTCTAATGAAAAATAAAATGGGATGATCATTGAACAGAAGGATGTTGTGATCATGCTTAATCATTTATCACGGAACATGATTAACAATGTATACCTTAATCATCTCTCAAACTCACCATCTAAGAGAAGGAAATAATTTTTTGAGAATTTTGATAATGGAGGCCTTGACGGAAATAATATTTGGATTCCAATATGTCAAGAATGTGGAACGAAACACCCAACTGAATGTCTTAAAGGAACAAGAAGATGTTTTGATTGTTTAAAAGAATGGAACAAAATAATTAACTCCAAAGGTAAAATGTTCAATTAATGCAATGGATGGAAATATCATCTTCCATAAGGTATTATCAACAATTGAAAATTTAAATGTGTAATGAATGGGAATTATAAAAATCGATGTCCTAATTAGAATGATCTTGAAGGGAATCAACAAGGTGGTATGAGTAATGATTATATTGTTGATTATGATAAAAGTACTGATGAAATGTAAAAGGAAATAAGTATTATGTAATGGGATGAGGTATCCTTGTTAATAGATTAAGTATGAAGTAAGATAATCGAAGTGTTTATCTATTTGGATTCAGTAATTTTGAATTCTAAAATATATAAGGATTGTTCTGTTTATGTTTTTCACTAAGGATTTAAAAGAATATGTTGAATGATTCTAGTGGACTAGAAAAGTAATATACTAAAAAAGTGAAATTTCGAATAAGGTAAGATAACCCTTAATATGTTCTTTATTTTAAGATAATGATGTTTGGATAAAGATATGTTGGATACGAATAAGTTAATTGGAAGGTACATATTTTCTTAGAACTAATTAAGGATTTTTTGAAAAGTGTTTTATTCTATCATTGATGCAGTTTACAACATTTTTTTATTTATATAATATATCCAATAAACATTGGAATAAGGAAACAGAAATGGTTTCAATAATAATTTTTCATAATTTAGTTTATTATCACATTTCAAGAAAATACATGATGAAGGTATTCACATCTTTGGTATTGACAACCAAGAGCTACCTTATGATATATTGGGTATCAATGTTAATATTATTTAGTTAACTTACTTATAAAGTTTTTATTTTCATCTTTCATAAGGGTTATAAGGTTGACCATTTATGGAATTTTTTATTCTAAAAAATGGATGAGATTTTTAAGATTAAATTATTATCTCACTAAATGATTATTTAGGAATATTGGATAACATATCCTAACAATTTTTTATATAAACTAAAGAAATATGTAATGACTATAATTCTAATTATAGATCTCATGATCTGTTAATGTTTCAGGAATGAAAAATTAACCTTCATTTATTAGAAATAAATTTTAAGTGTAAATTTTTCAAGAAACAAAAAATGGTGGGGATGTAAAAAAATAATATAAGTATATCTTCTCAGGAAAATTCTTCAGCTTTAGGAAAAATTATGATGAAGTAAAATTTTATCCTGTTATAATCATTTTTTATGATAACAATGTCCTTTTTCAAGCCTCTTTGGGTTATGGATTTATGATCATTAACTTTCTCCTAACCATGTTCTCTATCACTCTCCATCAGAACATGATATTTAGATCTTTCTTCCAAGTCCATGTTTTAACTTCCCACCTATGTTTTTTTATGTTGAAACATATTTATGAGTTACATTGGGGTAACCGTCATGTTTCTAACATTCCATTTTTAAAGAATGTTTTAGTATTCATTTTTACAATTTGGATTTCTATGAAAATATCTTTCATGTATTAAACTTTTAATAACCTATATGAATCTTTAGGGAAAATCATTTTAAGGGGGGTAGAATGTAACACCCTGAGATTTTATGCATTATTTTTTCAAATTAATTTAATCTTTTTATATTTTTCACTTCATTCAACACTGAATATAGCCTTTGTTATATAAAGTCACTAAATGTGGTTTGTATTATATAAAAAACCAAGACAATATTACACTACATGAAACAATTATATTAGCTTTAGGTACATGAAACACTATTTTTGGCTTGAATTACACACACTATTGAGTCCCTTCCATACCTTCTGTTATACACAAGGTCGAGTTTTACTGAACTATAAAATAATATTAATATTATTATTAAAGCTACCACCTAGCTATTGGAATGGAAGTCATGAATCAGATTAAAACAATTATGAAAATATGGTTTAAATAGGTATATAAAATGAATCTGTTGGTTATCAATTAGTATAAGTTAATATAAGAACTATTTGAAAACAAAAAAATGCTTTTCTAAGAAAAATATTTTTCTATGTACGAAAACTATTTTTTCTAAATAAATTAAAAAAAATAACTTTTGATTAAAGTTTTCAATAAAATTTATATATTATATATTCAATCAATATTATTTTATACTCATATAATATATTTTATAGGTTTAAGATAAGAATAAATCCAATTTTATGAATAAAAAGATGTATTTTTATAAAAGGTAATTTTTCCACCTTTTAATGAAAACCCCATTTTAAATACGATTTATAAAACTTTTATAAATTTTATTTGATAAAATAAAATGATTTTTTGGAACCATAATATCAAAATTTACTTTGGGTGATTTTTTGTTATGTTTCTGATAATTTTCATTTTTTGATAAATAGTGAAAACACTAAATTTTAATTCAAAACTACTTTTTCATATAATTTATTTATATAGTAAAATTATATTTAGTTAATTATAATTAGATAAATTTTAAATTATTTATTCCAATTCAGGTAATTCCATTCAATTTCAGATTGAAATTGGATATAAAAACATTTCAATCTTTTGAGTATTTTTTATTTAAAAACCTATTTTTTCGTCCTATCTGCGGGATATAATTCAAATTAATATTGATCACTACTATGATTATAATTTGGAAAATATTTATAATTTTTTTTAATTATCATTATTTATTATTTCAAATAATTAGAACTTGGTTTTAGTAAAAAATATTAGTGAATGTGATTCAATTAAATTACAGTGATTAAGAGAAAAATTAGCTTAACAAAGGACTAAACCATAAACTTAAGGGACAAAATGAAATATAAAATTTTAGAAATCAATTTTTTGGACATATTTAAACCCTATACTCCATTTTTATTATTTTTATTATTATTTTATCCACTTTACTTTAGAAAAATGTGGTTATAATTCCCTTTTCAAAAATTTACATGATCGTAACTCCTCCTCCACTATAAAAAGGTACCCACCCACCCCAATTATTCACACCAATAAATCCCATTGTCTCACCCAAAATATGATAAAATAATCTTCCAACATACCTCCCTTAATCCTATAATCCTACCTTTTGGAATAAATTCAACTAAGGAATCTGTTTGTTGTAAACCACGAGGAGTTTCCCAAAGAAGAGGTAACATCCTTCCTCAAGCTACATTGTTTTTATTTTTATTCTCCACCCCATAAAATCTACTAATTAAATTCATATATAATAAAATATTTATCCTAAACATACTGATATTTTTTATTTTATTTTTTATATCTACACTTACACACAGTTCCATCTAAAAGGTAATGAACTTATCGTTCATGTGTATGGCGAACTACCACCTTACAAAATGATATTATTCTTTTTTACTTTACCACCTCTAATGGTTAGTAATTATGATGAAATTTTTATTTTTATATAATATATATTATATTTATGATTTATTTATTATTATCTTATTATTTTATAATTATACCTTCATGCTTTCCAATTTTTTTAAATACGTTAACTTCGTTTGTGGACGTGTGGACTACCACCTCCTTAAAGTGATGTGATTCAGTCGCACTCTACATAGAATGTATTAAGGATTGTTTTAGTGAAATTATATGATATATATGACATAATAAATATAATTTTATGATATTATATATATATATAAATATACATTTCATTTTATTTCTTTCTTTTAATTTGATAGTAAAACATAAACAACGTTTACGCATATGTACTGCATGCCGTCTCCATGAACGGTGTATTCCATATCATATTCATATATTTTATATATTATTATAAATTAATATATACTGAATATATATTATATTTATATCACTATTTAAATTTTTAAAATAATTATATCATGATCTATGTAAAAGGATCAATAATAACAAGTCAAAACATATACGAAAAACAAATTAGATATTACACGAAACGTAACATTAACAATGAGTTTTTAATAAACGGTTAATATTAAGTCATAAATAAATAATATATGGTATTATATATAATAATATGGTTATTTATTATATTTATAATGTACTTATTTTTATTATACATTATGTTTTAATGTGTACTAAAAAAGTCAATACTTAAGGTAAGGGAATTTCATCTCACTTTTTATTTCTGTACAATACATGCCATATTCATCACTCACTTATTTTTTTGGTGTATATAATACCCTATGATAAATTATATCATTTATTTCATGTATTTAGTTATATGAAAATATTTAATTGATTTTATTTTTTCATGGAGATCATGATTCTAAAGTTACTCAAGCAGTAATGGTTTTTCCATCTCACATTAATTTCTGTGAGACTTAAGCCTTATTCACCACTCATTATTTTGTGTGGTGTGTATAATGAACATAAATGTATTCTATGATTCTTATAATTACACTTTTGGTTATTTAAATATCCATTTTATTATCATTTTTTAATGAGTTTAATGGTACAAATGCTACCAATTTGGTAAAGTAATTTTGTCTCAATTTGCCTTCTTTGAGATGCATGTCATTTTATGCACATATATTATTCTATGGGGTGTATATAATACTCAATAAAATTTTATATAATTAATATCCTTATTTTCATGATATTTTAAAATTCATTTAATTTTATTCTTTCATGGTTATTATGATTCAAAGTTAACTAAGTTGTAACAGTTTACTGCTACAATCTCATCATTTATCAAGATTGTTTATGATTATACTTCCATTGATGGAATAATATGACACATATCTCAAGAAACCCCATGAATTTTATCCTTCTCTTTTTATTAATGTGATATCCATGTAATGTTACAATTTTTTACTATTCGGTACTTAATATAATTAAGAAAATTTTTTTGTGAAAATCAGACTTTATTTCTCATTTAGATTCCTTTCAATTGAAAATCTATGTTATTTCAAAACTATGTTATCTAAAAATGTTTTCAATTTTTTTCCTATTATCCAACTATGTTTAAAGTACATTTTTACCAGTGTTTTAACTTTTTGAAAAACATCTTTAAAAAGGAATCTTATTTTCAATTTCTGATTGAGGTACTTTTCTAAACTTTTATAGAGCAATAGGAATGTTCAACATGTACGGATTTATCCTTATTTACGACCATCCTTCCCTTTAATATTCCTTCGAAATTTTAAAACAATTTTTCATGAAAAAATATTTTTCTAATATTCTGCGCCTTCATAGTTTCTAAATAGGTTTTCAAATAAAATGGTATTCAGAAATTTATTATGATTCAAGAAGTGTTTTAAATTATTTTCAAAGCTTCATTAAAATGTTTTCAAATATATTTTCAAAGAAAAATGTTTTCAAATATATTTTAGTTTTAAAAATTATTTTAATTATTTCAATTTTCCTTTATAATTTTTCAAGGAAAAATGTTTTCAAAATGTTATCTATCATCCTTTATAATTTTTCAAGTTTATTTTCAAGGAAAATGGTTTTCAAAAGGTTTTATGTTTTATAAATAATTATTCAAAGAAAAAATAATTTTTTCATCAATAAATGTTCTAAATGAAATAGTAAAGATATCTTTATAATAATATGATTTTTGATTTTTCTTTTATGAAAAATATTTTCTATGAAAGTTTGTTTAACATAAAAATTGATCCATGTGATCTTTAAAAATACTTCTCCATAAAATATGACATAATTTTTTATAGTTTATGATTTACTAGGGAAATGATATAATAATACCATTAATATTATTTATTTAATGGTTTTATTTTTTTTGGATGGATATTTATGACACTCGTTTATCTTCCATTGTCAACATACTTTTGATCATGTTTCTTTTCATGGGTTTTTCATTGATGAAATTATTTTGAAACCTATCTATTTTTCATATGTAATGATATGGTGAAATGTTTATGATACCCATTTAATTTCATGGGTTATAGTATGATGTTTATGAAACCCATCTATTTTTATGCATCATGATATGATAAATGTTTAATTATGTTGTGTCACATGTATGTATAGTTTTATTATCTGATAGGTGGGACCTATATCACCCTCTAATGCATTGTGTAAAGATTTATATCTCATGATATTATAATAGGAAACAAGTCAAAGTTCTTAATTGAAAATGTGAAAAAAGTGTTTCTTGATCCACTATGGGAAGATGAGGAAACATGATCCACTATGGGAAGATGGGGGAAAACGATCCCTCATAAGGAAAGGACTGAAACTGGGGATGGTGGTGGATCCTACCCAGTAGGTGTAGTCCCTATAAAGTGCCCTGATATTTTTTGGAAATGATCCTTGACTTATAGAGAATAATATTACGTGTTTATGTCTCTAACATAAATTCTATGTATTATACATTGATATGATCACATGGTTCATGTTATTGATTATATTATGATTCATATATTATTAACTGACATTCTTTATTCCATATCTCATTATTATGATCTTTTTATGTAGGGTATGATCTTCCAGTGTTATGATCATGTTTTCATACCCCTGTGTTCATGTTATTCTTACATATTTCTATTATTTACCCATACTGATCATTTAAGCTCACCCCTTTATTATGTTTCATTTTCCTGACTTATGAAGAATATTTTTAAGTAGGAGTACTAAAGGAGAAGATATTTAATAAATATGTTGAAGATATTTCACCAAACATGAAGAATTTGTTCCAAGTTTCCAATGAAACTAAACTATTATGGTCATTGAGAATTCTTGAGGATAATAAAAATATATATCACATTATATAATTATATATGAATATTCATCACATTACAAAAATACATGCTTGTGGACTATAATAGTTTAGTGTCTTTGAAAAATTGGAACACATTCTTCTAGTTTTGTTAAAAATATTTAACATAAATTTTAAATATCTTCCCCTTTAGTACTCCTAATTAAAACCATTCTTTATAACCTAGGTAAAAAAATTTAATAAAGGGGTGATATCAAATTCTCAATAAGGGTAAATAAAGGAAATACTTAATCATAACATTAACATAAGTGTATGAAAACATGAGCATAACATTTAAAGATAATACTCGACATAAAAATATCATAATAATGATAAATATAATAAAGATTTGAAGTTCATAAGAAATTAATCATAAGATAATCAAGATCATGAACCATGTGAGCATAACAAGGCATAAGATATAGAATTTTTGGTAGACAGATAAACATGTAACATCATTCCCTATAAGTTAATTCATGTTTCCAAAAAATTATTAGAGCACTTCATGGGGACTACCACTACTGGGTGGGACACACCACCATCCCAAGTCATGTTACTTTCCATATAAGGGATTGGATTTATCTATATTCCCATAGTGTATTGGTTTTTCCCATCTTCCCATAGTTGATCAGGTTTCCCCATCTTCCCATAGTGTATCAGAAAACACATTTTTCCCATTTTGGATCATGACCATCAACTTGTTTCCCATAATAATATCATGAGATATTAATATTTACCCAATGAATTAGAGAGAGATATAGGTCCCAACCATCATATAATAAAATTATACATATATATGGCATAATAAAATAAAACTTTTATCCTTTCATAACCCATAAAAAGAGATGGGTTTCATAAAGATTATATCATAACCCATGAAATTAAATCGGTCTCACAAAAATTTCATCATATAATTACTTATGGAAAATATATAGGTTTAATAGTAATTTCATTAAAGAATAACCTATGAAAAGAAATGGATATCAAAATTATATAACCTAGAGAAGATAAAAGAATGTCATAAACATTATTCTATCAAAATATCAATTATTCAAGAAAGAATATGAACGGTGTGTTTGGATCATATCCTTAATAAATCATAAACTATAACAAAGTATTCCACCTTAAATGGATAAGGATTTTATAAGATCACATGGAAATTTATATAGTTAAACAGCCTATCAATGAATTTTGTTTTCAAAAAACAATTTAAAAAAATCCTTTTATTCTAATGAAAGATTTTTTATTTAATTTAAAAAACTTACCTATTAAAATATCCTTTCTTATTTGAAGAAATATTTTTAAAATATAAAACTTTCTGAAACCCATTTTTTTAAATAAACCTGACAAATGTATAAAGGATGCTAAAAAACATTTTGAAAACCATTTTCCTTGAAAATTTATAAAGGAAACTTGAAAATATTTAAGACAATATTTAAATGTAAAACATATTTGAAAATATTTTTGAAAACATTTAAAGGAATCATTGAAAATCATTTAAAACACTTCTTGAATCATAAAAAATTTTAAAACATTTTTCATTGAAGGCCACTATAAAAAATGAATATTTAGACAATTAAGATAATAATTTTTCATAAAAATAAATCTTATAAATATGTTAAGGAGGCTTTAAAGTAAGGATGGTCATGGGGGTGGTTAAATCTATACATGTCGAACATTCCTTTTGTGTGGTAAACGTTTAAAAAAGTTCCACAATTATAAAACAAAAAAGAAGTTTCATTTCTCAAAAAAAATTACAAAAACATAAAACATCGATAAAAATTATCTTTAACCATGATATTATAATAGTAAAAAAATTGAAATCATTTTTACAAAAAAAAGTTTTTGAGAGAAAACTGATTTCCGACCAAAAAAAGAAATAAAGGTGGATTTTTATAAAAACATTTTTCTTAATTATCTTAAGAAACAAAGAGTGGAAAAAGGTACCATTACATAGATATTTAATGAATATCCATAGTATTAGAAACTTAATTTGTGTTCTTGAGATATGGGTCGTATGATTTCATCGATGGAATCATAATCACAAACAATCCTGATAAAAAATGTGATTGTTGCAATAAACTGTACCAACATTGGTAACATTGAATCATAATTCCCAACAATGAGTAAAACTAAATGAAGCTAAAAATATTATCAAAATTGTCTGATTAATTATATAACATTTAAATGGAAATTATTTACACCTAATATAATAATATATGTACATAACATGGAATGTATCTCAAAGAAATAAAATTAAGACAAAATTACATTACCGATTTGATAACATTTGAACCATAAACCCCATGAAATGAAGATAATAAAATGGATATATAAATACAAAAAAATTTAATTATAATAATCACATAATTCTTTCACGTTTATTACACAGATCCTAGAAAATAAATGAGTGGTGAATAAGGAATAAGTCTTGTAGAAATAAAAGTGAGCCGAGAAAACCCTTACTACTTGAGTAACTTTAGAATCATGATCCCCTTGAAAGAATAACATCCATTAAAACTTTTAATATCATTAAATAAATTAAATTAATTATATAACATTTCATTTTTCAGTATATACACCATATAAAAATAAATTAGTGGTTAATATGGTATGTATCTCACGAAAATAAAAAGTGAGATGAAATCCTCTTACCTTAAGTCCTCACTTTCTTCATAAACATTCATACCTCATGTATAATAAATATATGTTTATAATATGTATACCATAGAACCATATTATTATATATAAAACCATATATTATTTTTTTATGACTTTATATTTCTCATTTATTAATGACTCTGTGTTAATGTTACGTTTCAGGTAATATCTCTTTTGTTTTTCATATATGTTTTGGCTTGTTAATCATGATCCTTTTACATAGATCATGATTTAATTATTTATAGAATATAAAGAATAATATAAATATCTTATATATTCTATTTATATTTATTTAAAATAATCTTTAAAATATATAAATATGAAATGGAATACACCATTTATGGAGACGGTAGGTCACACGTACGTATGAACAGTATTTCCATTTTACTGTCGTACTGAAAGAAAGAAATTAAATGAAATGTATTAATATATATATAATATAATTATAGTAAAATTTATTATGGAAATTATATCATATAATTTCACTAAATTGATCCTTAATAAATTTCATGTAAAGTGTGAATGAATCATATCACTTTGAGGAGCTGATAGTCCCCACATCCACAAACGTAGTTATAATATTTACACAAAATGGAAAGAACGAAGGTATGTTTTATATAATAATTAAATAATAATAAATAAATAATAAATATAACATGTATCATATAAAAATATAGTTTCCATTATAATTCAGAACAATGAGAGGTGGTAAAGGAAAAACGAACAACATCGTTTCGTGAGGTGGTAGTTCACCATACACAATAATGGTAAGTTATTTACCCATTAGATGGATGTGTGTATTAGTGTAGGTATAACCCATATAATTAAAACATATAAGTATATTTAGGATAATTATTTTATTATATCATAATGTAATAAGTATATTTTATTGGAGGATAATGAAAATAAAACAATGTATCTTTAGGAAGGATGTTACCTTTTCTTTGGGCCACTCCTCTTGGTTTGCACCAAAGTGATTCCTTGGTTGAATTAATGCCAAAAGGTAGGATTTTATGATGAAGTTAAGGATGTTTTAAGATTATTTGAGTAGATATTGGTCCATAAAAATAGATTTATAGGTCTTAATAAGTGGGAGGGGTGAGTGCATTTTAAAAGTGGAGGAGGAGTGGCATTCTCGTAAAATTTTTAGAAGGGAATTCCACCCACGTTTTTTCTATGTAAATTGGCTCCAATAATGCAAAAAATTAGATAATATGGAGGATAAGGATTAAATATTTTCATAAAATGTCTTTTATATAAGTTTCAATGTCATTTTTTCCCTTATGTTTATGGTTTAGTCCTTTGTTAAGCTAATTTTTCTTTTAATCACAATAATTAATTTTAACCACTTTCACTAATATATTTGGTAAAAAAAAAGTTGAACTTATTTGAAATTAGAAATTATTATTATTCATAATATGGAATAATTTTTTCCAAATTCTAATCTCATAGGTGGTATACATTAATTTAAATTTAATCCAGAATATGGGAAGACAAAACATGTTTTCAAAGTAAAAATGTCCAAAAGTTTGAAATGTTTTAACATCCAATTTCAATGTAAAATTGATTTCAATAACCTAAATTGGATTAATTTATGTAAAAATTATATCATTAAATTTTAAAACAAAACTTAAATTTAATTTAAATATGTAAATAAATTAGATGAAAAATAAGTTTTGAATTAAAATTCAGTGTTTTTCACTATTCATTAAAACATGTAACTTCTTAGAAAAATACTAAAAGCTAATCTAAATTAAATTATGATATTATTATTAAAAATTGAATTTTATTTTTTCAAATATAAATTAGAAAAGTTTCAAAATCAAATTTAAAATGGGATCACCATTAAAAGTTAGTAAAATTACCTTTTAGAAAAATACATCTTTTTATTCATAAAATTGGATTTATTATTATCTTATATCTATAAAATCTATTGTATGATTATCAAAAAAATTATTGAAAATATAATATATAAATTTTCTTTGAAACATTAATCAAAATTGGTTTTTTAATTTATTTAGATAAAAAAAATTGTACATATAAAAATATATTTCCTAGAAAATTATTTTCTTAATTTTCCAATAGTTCTTACATTAACTTATACTAATTGATAACCGAAGTATTTATTTTATATACATGTTTAAATAATATTTTCAAAATAAATTAATCTTATTTTCAACTTCCATTCTTGCGGCTAGGTGGTAGCTTTAACAATATTATTAATAGTATCTTGTAGTTTGGTAAAACTCAACCTTGCATGTAACACAAGCTATAAAAAAGGACTTGGTATTATGTGTAATACAATAAATACATATTGTTTCATGTACTGAAAGGTAATATAAGTTTTGAGTGTGGTGGAATATTGAAATGGTGTTATATATAATTCAAGCCACACTTAGTTCTTTTGTATAATAAAGGATATATTTTGTGTTGCGTGAAATGAAAAATATCAAAAGATTAAATTAATTTGAAAAATAATAACTCAAAAAATGTTTTGGTGGTACATTATACCCCCTTAAAATAGATTTCACCCTCGAAATTCATATGGGTTATTAAAATTTTGATACTTGAAAGTTCCTTTCATTGAAACCCACATCAGAAAAAGGAATACTAAAACATTCTTTGAAAAGGTAATTTGGAAACATGATGGTTGCGCAAAGTAACTCATAACTAGACTAACACATAGGAAAATGGGTGAGAAGTGAAAACATGGACATGGAAGAGAAATCTAGCTATCATGTTTTGATGGAGAGTAATAGAGAACATCTTTAGTAAAAAGTTGATGATCACAATGACATAACCAAAAGAGGCTTGAAAAAGGTCATTGATATCATAAAAAATGATGATAATTGGAAAAAAATTACTCCAGGATCCTTTTCATAAAGTTGAAGAATTTTCATGATAATATATACTTACATGACTTCAGGACATCCTCACTATTTTTTTATCTTGATTAATTTGCAAATCATCTTTTATTGCTAGAAATAAAGGTGAATTTATCATACCTAAAGCTTTAATAGATCATGAAATCCATAAATAGAATGATAGGTCATTCCATGTATTTTTAGTTAAAATCAAAACAAAATTGTTAGAAAATGTTATCCAATATGCATAAATCCTCATATGGTGACATAATAATTTAATCTCTAAAACCTCATCAGAATTTTATCATAAACCATTCCATAAATGGTCAATATTATAACCCTTATAAAAGATAAAAATCCAAAATTTTATATAGAAGTTAACTAAACCAGCTTAACATTGATCCTTCATATATCATAAGGTATCTCTTGGTTTTTGAATACCAAACATGGTAATACCTTCATCATGTATTATTTTGAAATATGGTAATAACCAGAATTACCATAAATCCATATTATAAACTTGTATGTTTCCAAATTACAATTTTTATTGGATATATTCCTTAAATACCAAAAATTTCATAAACTTCATCAATGACATCATAAACCACTTGTTAACAAACCCTAAATTAATTCCAATGTAATTTGTACCTTCCAATTCACTTACTCATATCCAACATGTCTTTATCCAAACATCATTATCTTAACATAAGGAACATATGAAGGGTTATATTACCTTAGTCAAAAAGTCACTTTACCAGTAAAAAAAAATTTAGTCCATTGGAACCATTTAATATATTATTGTAAATCCCTAGTGAAAAATATAAGTTAAAAAATCCTTATATATTTTAGAATTCATAATTCTTGAATCCAAATATATAAAAACATCGATTATTATTCTTCATCCCAAAGCCATTAACAAGGCTACCTCATCCCATTACTTAATACCTCTGTATTTTTAGATTTCATATGAAGTCTCATCATCAACCTCAATATAACCGTTACTCATACCACCTTTCTAATTCAGTTTGATATCTTTCCACTTATAACATTGATTTTCATAATTCATATTTATTCCACATTTAATTCAATAAACTACTGGTAACACCTTAGAGAGGTTGATATTTCCATCCATTAGATTAACTGAAATTTTTTACGTTCCCTTTATATTTACTTTCTTTTTTCCTTTTTTACAGTAAAAATATCTTCATGTTCCTTTTATACATTCACTTGGGTGTTTCTTCCCACATTCTTAACATAGAGGAAACATAATCTTCATTCCTTTGGGGTCTTTATTACCTAAATTATGAGAAAAATATTTTCTTATATTACTTTGTGTGTTTGAGAGTTGGTTAAGGTATTCATTTTTAATCATGTTCGGTGAAAATTGATTGGGAATGATTGCAACATCCTTCACTCTAATGATCATCCCATTTTACTGCTCATAAAAAAATTGTTCATCACTTTCAATATTAACCCAGTTGCTTTTGGTTCCCTCTATTAAATAAAACCAGAAATCATAGTGTGAGAAACATTTATCAAAGTAAAAAGCTTCATAATCCTAAAAAATCACATATAGGATGTCTAAATCATGACACCTACTTATTTAATCTACGACGCCTTAGGTTTTTCCTCATTTATTCATAGTCATATTTTATTTAAATCCTTAATAATGATTCATAAAGAGTTAGTTAATTACCAAAGCATATCCCCCGGGTGTGTCAAATTAGGTTTTCAGCAATGCTCCTTATCATGCACCGGTTCCCAATCGATTCTATCTCAATATAGTGTTTTCGCAGATATTAGCCCTATGTACATCTATGATAAATTTATATCCACTTATAGTATCAATAAAGGTATGGAAAATACTCACTCTATCCTTTACCAAAATTTGAGGACATTTTCTTAAACATTAACTCATCCTTAGACTCTTACTTAGAGACATCCCTATACATATCCTTAGAAATATCCCTATGGATATCACTAAAGTTTTCTCATCCTAGTTTCCAAAGATTGAATAAACCTTTCCTTTGATACCAATTATAGACACTTAGACTTAACATATATGGAAATTAAATCATTTTATATGATTATTCATCATATTATAAAAATGCATGCTTAAGGATAGTAATAGTTTACTATATTTTGAAACTTGGAACACATTATTCTAGTTTGGTGAAAGATCTTCAACATCTACATTAATGATCTTCCCCTTTAGTAATCCTACTGAAAAATATTCTCCATAACCTAGATAAAGGAAACATAAAAAGTGATTAGCTCAAACGATCATTAAGGGTAAATAAAGGAAATACATTAGCACCTCATGAACATAAGGGTATGAGAACATTATAATAACATTTAAAGATTATAGCCTGCAAAAAAAAGATCATAATCATTAGACACGATGTAATGATTAGCAGTTCATAAGACATGAATCATAAGATAAACAAGAACCTGAGTCATATGAGAATATCAATTAATAATAAATATAATTTTTGGTAGACAAATAAACATATCACATAATTCCCTATAAGTTAAAGATCTTTTCCAAACACTTATCAGGTCACATCAATGGGACTAAAACTATTGAGTGGGATAAACCACCATCCCTAGTCATAGTCATTTCCTTATAAGGGATCGAGTTTCCCTATCTTCCCATAATGGATCAGGTTTCCCCATCTTCCTATAGTGGATTGGGTTTCCTCGCCTTTCCATAGTGGATTAGGTTTCCCAATCTTCCCATAGTGGATTAGGACACATGGTTTCCATTTTTGATCAAGCTTATCAACATTTTTTCTATCATAATATCATGAGATATAAATCTTTACCGAGTGTATTGGAAAGATATATATCTCCCACCCTTTATAAAATAAAATCATACATACACGTGACACAAGTTAATAAAACTTGCATCATATCATGACCTATAAAACAATATGGGATTCATAAAATTTATATAACAACACATAAAATTAATTGGGTATCAAAAATATGTCATCATATCATTACCTATGGAAAATAAATATGTTTCATAATCATTTCATCAAATCATAATCCGGGAAAAGAAACTGGTTACAAAAGCATATAACCCATGGAAGGGAAATGGGTGTCATAAACATCATTCCATAAAAACACAAACCATTCAACAAAGAATATGAATAGTATTCTTGGATCATATCCCTAATAAATCGTAATCTATAAAAAAAGTATGTCATCTTAGATTGAGATATATTTTTAAAGATCACCTGGAATATTTCTTAAATTAAATTATCATTCATTGAAAATACTTTTCATAAAACCATTTCAAAAATACTTTTATTATAAATAAATATTTACCATTTAATTTAAAAAATATCTTGAGGAAAATATTCGTTCTTCTTTGAAAAATGACTTTTAAAACATAAAACCTTTTGAAAATCATTTTCTCTAAAATTAAACTAGAAACTTATAAAGGATGCTATAAATAATTTTGAAAACGTTTTTCCTTAAAAAATTATAAAGGAAACTTGAAGAAATTTAAAATAGTTTTTAAATTTAAAACATCTAAAAAATCATTTTCCTTTTAAAATATATTTTAAAATATTTAATGTAAGCTTTCAAAATCATGAAAAATACTTCTTAAATCATAAAATCATTTTGAAAACCACTTTAAAATAAATAAATATCTATAATATTAAGAAAATAATTTTTAATAAAAATAAATCTTGTAAAATTGAAAAAGAAGCTTTAACGGAAGGATTTTCATAATGGCAGATAAATTAGTACATGTTGAACATTCTTTTTGTTTCGTTAAAGTTTATAAAAATTCCTTGATTTAAAAACAATAAAAAATATTATTTTTTAAAACAATTTTTTAGAAGTTAAAACATGGGTAAAAATTTAATTTAAACATAGTAGGATAAAACTGAAAAACTTTTAAAATATTTTCTGAAAACATGGTTTTTAAAGAACACAGATTTCCAACCCAACGAAGAAGAAAATTCTGATTTTCTTATAAAAATAATTATCTTAAGTACCAAATAGAGGGAAAATGATACCATTACATGGATATAACATGACTAAATATAGGATGATAAAATTAATGGTTTTCCTTAATATATGGTTCATATTATCTCATCAATGGAAGAATAATCATAAATAATCCTAATAAATGATGATATTGTAGCAATAAACTATTACCAATTTGGTAACGTTGAATCATAATCCCTATGAAAGAATAAAATTACATGAAGATTAAAATATCAAGAAAAGAATTATATTCATTATTTAATATTTCAATAGGCAGTATATACACCTCATAGGATAATATAGGTTCAAAACATGGCTTGTAACTTCATGAAGGCTAATTGAGCCAAAATTACTTTACCAATTTGGTATCTTTTGAATCATAAACTGCATGAAAGAAATAGAATAAAATGGATATGTAAATAAAAATAAATTTAATTATAATGATCATATAATACATTCATGGTATGAATATAAACCAAAAATATGAGTGGTGAATAATGCATAAGTCTCATAGAAATAAAAGTGAGATGAGAAAACCCTTACTACTTGAGTAACTTTAGAATCGTGATCCCGATAAAATAATAACTTCAATTAAAGATTTTAATATCATTAAATAAATTAAATTTATGATATAACATGTATATTATAGTATATAAACCATAAAAAATAGAGTGCTGAATATTGCATGTATCTCATAAAAATAAAAAGTGAGCTGAAATTCCATTACCTTAAGTCATAACCTTCTTAGTATATGTTAAAAACTTTTTTATTATAAATGTAAGTATATTATAAATATAAAATAGAACCATATTATTATATATAAAACCATATATTATTTTTTATGGTTTTATACTACCCTTTTATTAACTACTCTATGTTAATGTTGTGTTTTGGGAAATATCTACTATGTTTTTCGTATATGTTTTGGCATCTTATTCTTGATTCTACTACTTAGATCATCATTTACTTATTTAAAGAATGTAAATAATTATTTAAATATAATATATATTCATTGAATATCATATATATTTTCAGTATATATCTATTTATAATAATCTATAAAATATTAGAGTATGAAATGGAATGCACCGTTCATGGAGGAGGTAGGTCTTACGTACACATGAATGTTGTTTATGTTTTATTATCGTATTGAAATAAAGAAATTAAATGATAGATATGTATATATATATCATTATAGTTTCATTATTATAAAATATATATCATATAAATTCATTAAACTAATCCTTAATGCATTCTAGGTAGAGTGTGAATGAATCACATCGCATTGAGGACGTGATAGTTCGCACATCCAGAAATGAAGTTATCATATTTACAAAAAATGGAAAGCTTGAAGATATTTTTTATATAATATTTAAGAAGGGTAGAGGCACCATAAATATTTTATATATCATATAAAAATATTTTTTCCATCATAATGCCCAACCATGAGAGGTGGAAAAGGAAAAATGAACATCATAATTTCATGATGTGCTAGTTCTCCATACACAACAACAGTAAGTTCGTTACCCATTAGATGGAAGTGTGTGTATGTGTAGGTTTAGACCTTAAAATAAAAATATATCATTATATTTAGGATATTAATTTTTTTATATAATCATTGAATAACAAGATTTTCGGGGGGTGGATAATGAAAATAAAACAAAGGATCTTGAGAGACGTTGTTACCTCTTCTTTGTGTAACTCCTCTTGGTTTGTACCAAAGGGGTTGCTTGGTTAGATTTCTGACCAAATAAGAGTATCAAGGATGAATTTATAATTTTTTGGAGATTATTTGAGTATATATTTGGTGAGAAAAATTTATTAAGTGGTGTGAAAAACTGGGAGGTGAGAATGCATTTTTATAGTGAAGGAGGAGTGGCATTCTTGTACATTTTTGAAAAGGGAATTCCACCCTTGTTTTTGCCATGTTAAGTGTCTCCAATAATGCTAAAAATTATAATAAAGGAATTATAGGGTATAAATATGGCCATAAAATGGATTCTGGACAATTTTATAGGTCATTTTGGTTCTCAAGTTTATGGTTTAGTCTTTTGTTAAGCTAATTTTTCCCTTAATCACTGTAATTAATCTTAACCACTTTTGCTAATATTTTTGGTCAAAAACAAAGTTGAACCTATCATAAATTATAAATTACACTAATTAAAAATATTTAATTATTTTTTGTAAATTATAATCACATAATTTTCATAAATTAATTTTAATTTTATCCATCAAATGGGACGACTAATTTAGTTTTTAAGTAAAAATGTTCAAAAGTATGAAATGTTTTTTTATAAATTTAAATGTGAAATTGAATCCAATGAAATAAATTGGATTAATTGATTAGAAATTTATAAAATTTAAAAAAACAAAACTAATATATAATTTAACTATATAAATAAATTAGATGAAAACGCAGTTTTGAATTAAAATTAAGTGTTTTAACTATTTATCAAAAAAATGAAACTTCTTAAAAAAATACAAAAAATTCACCCAATGTAAATTTTGATATTAAAATTCTAAAAAAAGTTAATTTTTTCAAATAAAAAATATAAATGTTTCAAAAATAATATTTAAAATGGGTTCTCCATTAAAAATATGTAAAATTACCTTTTAGAAAAATACATATTTTTATTCAAAAAAATGGATTTATTCTTATCTTATACTAATAATATCTATTTTATGAGTATAAAAAATATTTATTAAGGTACATAGAAAAAAAAATTCTTAGAAAAGTAATTTCTTTATTTTAAAATAGTTATTACATTTACTTATACTAATTGATAACCAAAGGATTAAATTTATATAATTTTGTAAATAATATTTTCATAATTTAGTCAATATTATTCATAACTTCCATTACAAAAGATATGTGGTATCTTTAATAATAATATTAATAGTATTTTGTAGTTTGGTAAAACTGGACATTGCATATTGTACAAGCTATCGAAGGGACTCAGTACTATGTGTAATACAATCCAAACATAGTGTTACATGTACCACAAGATAATAAAAGTTTTTTGTGTAGAATAATGTTTACATGGTGTTTCATATAAAACAATCCAAACTTAGCGTGTTTGTATAATAAAATCTATATCCAGCGTTAGTTGAAATGAAAAATATCAAAAGACTAAATTAATTTGAAAAACAATATTTCAAAAAACCTCAGGTTGTTACATTAAATTATAGAATCTGAACCTTAGAAGGCTCAAAGATGTTTCCTAAAACCATTACATTTTCATGATTACAAGTAATCAAATCATGAAGGACTAAAAAGTATAATAGTCTTAGTAAAATGGATACATATGTGAGTCTTGTATTACAAATTAAAACACTAATTACAACATAAGTTTTTTTCTTGCATGGATAACTTTACTTCATCTGTGATATCCTTTTATATCTTTCTTAGTACAATTTATAGAATTCTATGGAATGAAACAAAATAAGGGTGATCTCAAATGCTCAATAAGGACCAAGTATAGTGGATTCTATAATGAACCAATGATAATAGTCAATATAGAAAGGTAATAACTGATGAAACATAATAAACTGATATGGAAGTGTGTAAAAAATGCGGCAAGGTAAATAAATGAACACACATTCCATGTAAAATATCTTGATAAGGAATAATCAATATAAAAAGGTAAATAAGTAAAAACCATTCTATTTAATCAGTAAAATGAGAATGAAATGCATCTATAGATTTTTTCATAGTGAAAATCTCATGGATAATAATAACTGTATAAAAATGAATGAAATTATTAATTATTAGAAGACAAGTTTCTTTGGTAAATGGTACCCTTATCTTCAAGACATTTCACAAGATGGTTTATAACAAACCCGATAAAAATCCATTAGCTTAGGCTACCCAACTGATTCGTCTTATGAGACCGTCGATGCATCAAGGGGTTATCTATAATTGGTCCCACCCATGTTTTATATATCCAAATCATTCATCATATATCGAATAATATATTTAATTCATGAACAATTTTTCTTATCAAGTATCTTCATTGAGTAAAAGATATGAATTTGTCAATATTTCCCTAGATGTCAAATAAATTTGAAAGTAAAAACTATATGTAAAAAATGTATAGAGTTTAAGAAATAATCATATTCATGATAAATTATATGTATATTGAGGAGAAATTTCATGTTCAATGATCATTGGAAATTGAATATTTCATGGGGAATAACAAACAAATCAAGGTAGTGAATTGTAATACTATCCTTAGTCAAAGGAATCATAAACCATCCTGAGGAGGAATGAGGATTTAATTAATACAACATATCCCAATTAGAGTAAAATAAAGGGTTTTCTTCTTTGATAAATTAAAACACTGTAAAAAATGACTTTTAAAAACCTTCTTGAGGAAAATATCCTTTTCATTTTGAAAAAAATGGAAATACGTTTCTTTGAAACTGAATTCTGAAAAAAAATTCTTTAAAAATTAAAATTTTAAACTTAAAAAGTAACCTTTAAAGAAATGTTGGTGGGTAAATCCATACATGTCATACAAGGTAAAAAGAACATTTTTATTTCAAGGTAAAAAGGTTAGAAAAGTTCCATGTTCAGAAAGTTATAATAGGATTCCTTTGAAAACATTTGTAAAATAAAAAAAATCAAAAATTCCTTCAATAAATAATTTTTTAAAGGTTAAAAAAATTAAAACCTTTTTATAAGATAGGGTTTTTTAGAATAAAACATGTTCTCCAACTAAAGAGAGATATAAAGTTTGGTTTTCTTAAAAACATTTTATAAAATATTTTGAGTACCAAAAAGTGGGAAATGGTACTATTTCTGGAAAAAGGTCATGAATAATCATAGGAGAGTAAAATAAAAGTATTTATTAAACAATTATCTAGTAATTTCCTCTGATGTAAATTCAAGTGTAAACAATCTTCAACAAAATGATATTGTGAAGTAAACCCTTGAAAAGACCATAATTTTGATGTGAGCATCAATAAATAAATAAATTATTTGTGTAAAATTTAAATCCATATAAATATATATATAGTTAAAAATGTATTACACACATAATCTTAGAATATTAATTACAATGAGGAATAAATATAAACCAAAGAAAATAAATTGGGCTATATAATTCGTTTCCACTTGGTAATGCTTAATCCAAATCATATTAGATTAAATAAATAAAATTAAAACTAAAAATATTATTAATATTTAATGAATCATGATATTACATGTCAAAATGGATGTATTTAAACTATATATAAGAAATTTGGTGCACAAAAATGAAAATTTCTCAAAGAATGGAAATTGAGATGAGGTACCTTACTACTTAATAACTTTTGAATCATAATACCCATGGATGATATAAATCCTAAAGAAAATTTAAATTACATTAGTATAAAATAATTAATTATATAATATATCAAATTTTCCAGTAGATAAACCACACAAAAGAAGTGTTGAAAATGGAAAATGCCTCATGGAATGAAGAGTGAGACAAGAATCTCTTACCTTGCATTTCCTTTCAGGCAAAAATCATTAAATTCTTGTATAATTGTTTTAAACACGTCAATAACTTATACCATAACCATAATCATATTTATAATATCATATATTAACTTCTTGTAAAATCTTATTCCTTGTTTGTTAATAATCTCTCATTATTTTCACTTTTTCAGGTGTTAATTGCCTAGTTTGTCAGGTTTGTTTTAAATTGTTATTTATGTTAATATTTCTAATATCAAGTTTTCATAATATAATTTAGGTAAAACATGATTTAAATATAATGTATATCTATTATATATTTATTTATAATTTTCCATAATAATTGGTGAAATGAAATGAAATGCATCATTCATGAAGACGGCAGGTCGTACATATACATGAACGCCACATCCATTTATTTTACATATTTTAAAACAATGGAAAGTAAAAGATATATATTTATATTATAATTATATTATAACTTTTATGTAATATATGTCACATATTTTTGTTAAACCCATCTTTATATGTTCCATGTATTGTGTGAACGAGTCACATCGATTTGAGGAGGCGGTAGTCCACATGTCCACAAACGATGTTATCATATCCCCACAATATGGAATGCATGAGGTTATGTGTTATGGAAAACAGAAATAAACCTAAATACATGATAAATATCATATATATCATATCAAAAGAGGTTTTTAGTCATAATTACCAACCATGAGAGGTGGAAAAGGAAAAGCGAATGACATCGTTTTGCGAGGCAGTAGTTCGTCGTACACGAATTGTACATTCATTACCCATTTGATGGAAGTGTGTGTAGGTATAGGTATAAATTATTACATAAAAACATATCAGTATATTTTGGATAATTATTTTATTTTATAAACATGTAAAAATAATAATTTGAGGAGTTATAAATAAATAAAACTAAAGTGACCATTGAAAAATGATACCTCTTATTTAGGTAACTCCTTTTGGTTTATACGAAAATACTTCGGTGGTTTTCTTTATGCCCAAGTTGAATATTATAGGATTAGGGGAGGGATGTTGGGAGATTATTTTAGTAGATTTTTTATGATCCAAAGGTCTTTAGATTTGTTAATAATTGGGAGTGGTGAGTGTCTTTTTATAGTGTAGGAGGAGTGGCATTTTTGTGGATTTTATAAAAGGGAATTCCACCAACATTTTCCCATGTCAAGTGGAGCCAATAATGTTAAAAATTATATAAAATGTAGTATCGATTTTAAATATGAACATAAAATGGATTTTCAACAGCTTTATAGGTCATTTTTTCACTTAAGTTTATGGTTTAGTGCCTTGTTAAGCTAATTTTTCTCTTAATCGTTGTAATTAATTTTAATCGCATCGACTAATATTATTGGTAAAATATTATGTTTAATTTATTATAAATTGGAAATTATTATTATTCCAAATATGGAATCCATTTTTCTAAATTTCAATCACATAAGTGGAAAAAATAAATTTAAATTTTATCTCACAGATGGGATGACAAATTGGGGTTTTAAAATAAAAAGATTAAAAAGTGTTCTCTGTTTTTATATCCAATTTAAAAGTGAAATTTATTTAAATAACCCAAATTGGATTAAATTATTTATGAATTATATAAATAAATTTTAAAACCATTCTAAAATATAATTTATCATTATAAATAAATTACATCATGAAGTAGTTTCTAATTAAGATTTAGTACTTTTCCAAATACATCAAAAAATGAAACCTCATAGAAAAATACTAAAAATTCACCCTAAACTACTTTTTATGTTTATATTTTAAAAATTAAGTTTATTATATAGTATTAAATTTATAAAAGTTCTAAAAATTGGATTTAAATTAGGTTTTCTATTCAAAGATGGTAAAATTGAAATTAGAAAAAAATTTCTTTTTATACATAAAATTGGGTTTTATATTATATTTTTTCTATCCAATATATTGGTTGAATGAAAAAAAATATTTAATATATAAAATATATATTTCAATAATATCATTCATTAATAGTAATTATTATAAAACACATTTTTCAGAATAAATATATTTCATTTATATTCAATTGGTTTTTTTATTCATTTTTAATTAATTTTTAACCAATGAATTCGACCATATATTTTAATAAGTTAGATAATACTATTCATAACATCTAATTTAAAGGGTAGGTTATATATTATTATATTAAATAATAATGATTTAATAATATATTTTACTTTGTTAAAACTCAGTCTTTCGTTTAATGTATGTTTTCAAAGAAAACCATTGTTGTGTACGACGCAAGATAACTCAATGTTGTGTACATTGAATGATATATCATATATTTATTTAAAATTATAATTATATTGTAAAGTATTGAGATATTATATTCTCCTATGTTCTTAGTGTTTTTTTCTATACTTACTATCAAATAAAATGTTCTTACTTTAGAATTTTGGAGCGTTACATTCTCCCCACATTAAATAAAATGTGTCCTTGCAATTTAAACTCAACCTTGGTAATAAATTTTTTGATATTTCCTATGTTTAAATCCCACATCATGATAAGGATTCAGAAAACATCCTCTAGTAAATAGATAATAGTAAGTACAAAGTCCATGTGGACTAACAAATAACTAGGACTCTAAGTTGGAGAATGTTAGTGGAAAGTGGAGATATGGAATTAGAGGAAAAGTGTAAATATTTATATAGAGTGATTGAGTTTATAAATCAAAAACAATTTAACAATCAATTTAATTATTATAGCCTCATATATATAAATATTTTATTATTTAAAAGACCATTAGTTCAACAAAAATTAATGTATTAGGATAACATTTTTGTTTTAAGATCCATTTCATAATATTGATGAATTATTTTACTACCTAAGTATATAAAGAAATATACTTACTTGATATATTTATATTAAATTTTCATCTTTTTTTTGTGTTTTGATGAATTAAAAATTCATCCATTTAGGAATTGGATATCAAAAAATTATCTTTGATGTCTGAAGTACTAAAATACACTTTTAATGAATTGTAAGTCCCATAAAAGAGTGACAAGTCTAACTATTTGTCTCTAAATATTCTCCAAAGACAATATGGTTGATAAATTATTCTCTAAACCTAAAAATTAACATTACTAGTTGATCATTAATATTTATTCACCAAAATTTATAACTAAAAACAATGAAATATTAACCCAGACATTGTATAGATTTGTAGTTGGCACTAAACCCTTATCATCCTTCGGTTATGGGTTAAAATCCTACGGACTTGCAAAAATTAATGGGTTTTCACCTGGTATACAAGTTTTCATTTTTTAAAACAATATTAATATAATTTCCAAAATAAATATGATGGAAATCCTTAAAATTTAATCATTAAATATCCTTTTAACTAAGTTTTTCAATACATCCCCAATACATAAATAATTTATTCATTTTATTTTAATATAGGACCTTCCTTGGTCTAAGGTTTAACCTAGTTCATTCATTGTCCTTTTCAATTCAAATTCTTCATAATGGTTTGTAAATAAAATGTTATTTATCCTAAGTGTATCCCTTGGGAGTGCCAAACTAGGTGCAAAATAAGTCTCATTGTCTTGTACCAAGTTATGCATGAGTTAGGCCCAATATGCATTTTTGTTTTTTTTACACCTAGGTACATCTATGATAGAACCAAGCCCACTTGTAGTATCCAAAGAGGTATGTATTTCTAGGAAGACACACATAATCTCTCCCATACCAAAATTCCAGGATGTTATTATATACTTATACTCAAAGTCAACCTCAGGTTTATGTCTTAATATCTAAGTTCTCTTAAATCATGTTCTAAAGGTTTCTACTCAACTTTTTCTAATACCAAATGTAGCAACCCATCCCCAAAAGGCACATATCTAGTGTCTACTACCATTACATTAGTATGATTACAAGAAATAAAATCATGAAGGACCAAAGACTTTATAAGTCTTGGTAAACTAGATACATAAATGAATCTTTTATTATAAATAAATACACTAATTACAACATAATTTTTTTCTTTTAAGGATGAATTTATTCCATTTATGATATCCTTGCATATCTTCTTTAGTACACTTTATGTAATAATAGGGAAAGAAACAAAATAATGCTGACCTAAAATGATTTGTAAGGATTAAGTATAAAAAAATAATGAATCAATGAGAATAGTCAATATGGAAAGGTAATAACTGAAGACACATTCCATGTAATCAATAAAAAGAGATGGAAGTGCGTAAAAAATATTTCAAGTTAAATAAATTAACACACATTCCATGTAAAATAACTAGATAAGTAATAATAAATATGGAAAGGTAAATAACTGAAAACCATACCATTTAATCAATAAATTGAGAATGTAATGCATAAAAAGATTTTATCACAGCAAAAATATCATAGATAATAATAACTGAATCAAAATGAAGGTAATTATTAATTATAGGATGTCATGTTTCCTAGTTACATGGTACCTTTACCGTCAAGACCTTTCATAAGATGGTTTATAATATACTTAGTGAAAAACTCATTAGTTTAGTCTGGCCAACTGATTCATCCCATGAGACTACCAATTCATCAAGGGGATATCTATAATTGAGCCTCACCCATGTCATACCTATACAAATAATTCCTTATATATTGAACAATTGATTTAATTTATGAACAATATTTTTTATCAAATATCTTCATTGAGTAAAAGATGTGAATTTATCATTATTTCCCCAGATATCAAATACATTTCACAGTGAAAAACGTATGTAAAAATTGTATATGGTTTAGGAAATAATCATATCCATGATAAATTATATAGATATTTAGGTTAAATTTAATTTTCAATGATCATATTAAATTGAATATTTCAAGGGGAATAACAAAGAAATCCAGGTAGTGACTGTAAATACTATCCTTGGACAAAGTAATAATAAACCATCCAGAGAAAGAATATGGATGGAATAAATAAAACATATCCAAGTGGAGTAAAATAAAGGTTTTTTTTCATTAATGAATATAAATATTATAAAAATTAATTTTAAAAACATTATTGTGGAAAATATCCTTTTTATTTTGAAAAACATTTGGAAAATCCTTTTATTTGAAAATCACATCCCAAAAAATTTCTTTAAAAAGTAACATTTTAACATTGTAAACGAATCTTTAAAGAATTTATAGTGGTTAAATATGTACATGCCATACAATGTAAGAAGAAAATTCATTTTATAAGGTAAAAGGTTAGAAAAGTGCCTTGTTTGGAAAGCAATAGGAAGATTACTTTGATATAATTTAAAAAATAAAAAAGGGTAAAATGTCTTTAATAAATCATTTCAGAATGGTTAAAAAAAATTTTGAAAACATATTTCGAAAATAGTGTTTTTTAGAATAAAATAGGTTCTACGACTAAATAGATAAATGTAGTCAGGTTTTCATAAATGCATTTTCTAAAAAATCTGTACAAAAGAGTGGAAAATGTTATTATTACCTAGAAAAGTCATGAATAACCAGAGGAGAATAAAATTAAAGGATTTATTAAGAAATAATCAATTAATTTCCTATCAAATAAATTCAACTATAAATAATCCTGAACAAAATTCGATTGTGATGTAAACCCTTGAAAAGATAGTAACCTTGATGTGAGAATCAATCAATAAATAGATTATGTGTTTCAAATGTATAAACACATAAAATAAGAGAAAATATAAAAATATATAGTAAAAAAGTTATAAAACACACATAATAATGATATTACATGTAAAAGTTGTAGTATATACAACATATATAAGAAATTAGGTGCACAAAAATAAAGTATGTCTCAGAGAATGGAAATTGAGATGAAGTTCCTTACTACTTAGTAACTCTTGAATCATAAGCCTAGTGAAATATATAACTTCAAAATAAACATTAAATATTATGAAGGTATAATAATTCTTGCTATAAAATTTCAAAACTGGTAGAAGATGCACCACACAAAATAAGTAAGTGGTGAAAATGTCTTATGCCTCACGGAAAGAAAAGTAAGACAAGAATACATTACCTTGTGTTTCATTTAAGGTGAACATCATATAACATCCTTTATAATAGTTTTAAACATTTTAATAACCTGTAAAATAACCAAAATAATGTTTATAATATCATATATCAGCTTATTAGAATATCTTATTACATGTTTGTTAATAATCTTTCAATATTTTCACTCTTCCGGGTGTTAATTGCCTAGTTTGCCGAGTTTGTTTTAACTTGTTGTTTTTTGTTAATATTACATAGGTAATGATTTCAAAATTTCAAGAATTTGAATCAATATTTTAATGTAATATATATTCAATATAAACTTATTTATAATAATCCATAATAATTGGAGATAATAAATGAAATTCACCATTCAGGGAGATTGTAGGTCATACATACGCATTGATGCTACTTCCATTTTTTCATCATATTTTAAAAGAATGAAAATTAAAATAATATATATGTATATAATACTTAAATTATCATTTTTATGATATATATTTCTCATAGGTTTATTAAAAACAACCTTTAAATGCTCTATATATAGTGTTAATGGGTTACATTGCTTTGGAGAGGTGGTAGTCCACACGTCCACAAACAATGTTGTCGTATCCCCGCAATATGGAACGCATGAGGGTATGTGTTATGTAAAAAATAAAAAAAATAAATAGATAACATATATAATATATATCATATAAAAACAATTTTTCTATCATAATTCCCAACCATTATATGGGTTAAAAGAAAAACAAACTACATCATTTCGCAAGGCGGTATTTCTTTATACACGAATGGTAAATTCATTACCCATTTGATGGAAGTATATATAGGAGTAGGTAAAACCCTTAACATAAAAAAATATAAGTATATTGAGTATAATTATTTTATCATGTAATAATGGAAAAAATATAATTAATGGAGTAGATAAATAAATAAAACTAATGTGATTATGGAGGAACATTACCTCTTATTTGGCTAACTCCTTTTAGTTTATACCAAAATACTTCCTTGGTTTGATTTTTCCCCACAGTGAGGATTCTAGGATAATGGGATGGATGTTATGAAACTATTTAATTAGATTTTTATCAAGAAAAAGGGCTTTAGGGTGTGAATAAATGGGACGGTTAGTGCCTTTTATAGTGGAGGGGGAGTGGGATTCGTGTAATTTTTTTAAAATGGAATTCCACCCATATTTTTACCAGGTAAAGTGGCTCTAATATTGGTAAAACTTCAAAAAAATGGAGTATAGAGATGAAATATGAACATTAAATTTCTTTTTAAGAAGTTTATAGCTCATTTTATCCCTTAATTTTAAGGTTTAGTCCCTTGTTAAGCTAATTTTTATCTTAATCATTGTAATTAATTTTAATTACATTCAATAATATTTTTTTGTAAAAAATATTTTTTACCTTATCAGATACTATAAATTACACTAATTCAAAATATAGAATCCATTACAAATTCTAATCATAGAAGGGGCAGAAATAAATTTAAATTTATTCTCACAGAAGGGAGGATAAAACATGTTTTTAAAGTAAAAACGTTCAAAGGTTTTCTATGTTTTCATATCCAATTTAAAATTTAAATCGAATAAAATGGTCCAAATTATATTAATTAATATATTAATTATCTAAATAAACTTTAAAGATAATCAAAAATATAATTTTTCCTTATAAATAAATTAGATGAAAAAGTAGTTTTGAATTAAAATTCAGTATTTTCACTACTTATCAAAAAATGAAACCTTGTAGAAAAATAGAAAAAATTTACCCTAAACTATTTTTATTTTAATATTTCAAAATAAATTCTTTTTTATATTAAAATTATAAAATTCTAAAAACTTAGATTTTAAATGGTTTCTCCATTAAAAGAAGATAAAATTATCCTTAGAAAAATATTACTTTTTATACTTAAAATTGGGTTTTTTCTTATCTTATTCATATCCAATCTATTATATGAAAGTAAAAAATATTTGATTGAAAATATATAACATATATTTCATTAATATCATTCACTAATAGTAATTAGGATAAAAGTTATTTTGTGAACATAAAAAAATTTCTTTTATATTCAATTGGTATTTTTATTCATTTATAATTAATTTCTAACCAATGAATTAAACCATATATTTTCATAATTTAGTTAATCATATTCATGGATATTAATTTATTTCAACACACTGAAATTTTATGAATTATGCTTTCGAATTAATTTAATCTTTTCATATTTTTTTTCACACAACATTGAATATAACTTTTATTATATGAAAGCACTAAGTGTGGCTTACGTTATATATAACACCAAGTCAAGATTTCACTGCACACTACACTTAAATAATCTTGTGAAACATTCCACACTATTTTGGGATTTTATTAGACATATTATTGAGTCCCTTCAATAGCTTGTTTTACACGCAAGGTTTAGTTTTATAGAACTACAAGATACAATTAATATTATTATTAAAGTTACCACCTAGCTGTTGGAATGGAAGTTGTGAATAAGAATAAATAAATTTTGAAAATATCTTTTAAAAATATATTTAAAATTAATACTTCGGTTATCAGTTATTATATGTGAATGTAAAAACTATATGAAAATAAATGAATAAAGTTTCTAAGAAAACTATTTTTCTATGTAAAAACACAATTTTATCTAAATAAATTTAAAAACCCAATTTTGATTAATTTTTTCAATAAAATTTTTATATTATATATTCAATCAATATTTTTGATACTAATCCAATAGATTTGATAGGTATAAGATAAAAAATCCAACTTTATGAATAAAAAGATGTATTTTTCTAAAAGGTAATTTTACCATATTTTAATGGAGAACCCATTTTAAATATGAGTTTTGGAAATTTTATAATTTTTATTTGAAAAAATAAAATTAATTTTTGGATGAAGAATATCAAAATTTACTTTGGGTGAATTTTTGGTATTTTCTAGAGAATTATTTTTTATGAATATTGAAAACCCCTAAATTTTAATTCACTCAAAATTAACTTTGTATTCCACCATAAAAAAAACATAGACCTCAAGGGGTCTAAATTAGTGAATCCCAAGGGGGATAACATGGATAATATAAATATAATCATAGGTAAGGGATCCTATACTAATGTGCTGAATGAGACTATGAGAAATACTACCTTTGCAAGAAAGGTTGTCAGCTGTAAAGTTCCCCTCACTCTTTGTGTTAGAGAC
Organism: Viscum album; assembly: GCA_963277665.1. Classification (NCBI taxonomy): domain Eukaryota; kingdom Viridiplantae; phylum Streptophyta; class Magnoliopsida; order Santalales; family Viscaceae; genus Viscum; species Viscum album. The sequence goes on along the minus strand of OY728159.1, from coordinate 1,889,026,309 downwards.
CTCTGTTCTAGAGACAATGATAGATTTGAATTATTTTATAATATAAATAAGGTACCAAGGAGGATTTATAATTAATAAAAAAAAACAACCAAAAACTTTGAGTCTGATTCCACCTCCATAATATTAATGTTGAACAGCTTTCATAAGGGAAGACTACTGAAAAACACACTAGTATTGACCCCAAAAGAATTACCTATTTCAAAAAATGTGATAAAACCAATGATGAAAGATCCTTCATAGTCTCAAAAAAGGACTCATCCTCTAATATTTTCCTATAAGTAAGAACCATTAACATTGAACATGTATCCTTCCTTGGGTAGAGTCCACTTAATCCACCTGCCATGCCATGCCTAGAGGACTGAATTTCTATTTATACTATAGAAGACTATATCTACCACCTAGTCCTTTCCTCCTTGAAATAAATCTTTGAGTTTATCCACCAATGATATCACTGAAATATTCATTAGTTTTTGGGAACTATGGATTCTTTCACATATTTAATTCCTAATATCCCTGATCATACAACAGACCCCTGCAAAAAACCATACCTTAGGCCTTTATCTCCAGGGCACGAATCTCTACCCCCTAAAACTAGAAAAGAATGAAATCCAAGATATTATTCACCTGCATGATGAGACCCATTTTTTGGACAACCAAGTTCTAGGAAAATCATGTCCATTCACCATTGAAAAATAAGTTCCATATGGTTTCACTTTTTGTATTCTCACAACACTATCACCTTGAAGCTAGGTTGATTCCTTTTGTTTAGACATTTTCATCTATTGGAACAACCTTTTTATGTAAACACTAGAAAATGAAATTTATCTTTCCTAGGATTTCTTTACAATAGATTTTACTCAACCGCACATCCAACTCATGATTCACATGAAGTGAAGAATAGAGGTCTCTAGGGATTAAAGATCCCGACATCAGCTCTACAAACCTGAATTTTTTAGTTTCATCGACAATATTGATCCTTTCATACAAGATTTTTTTCTCATCTTTGAGAGTGTTCATGATGAACCTTTGATAATTTATAGAATGATTAAATGAAGTCTCCAGAATCAGGAATCCTGGAAAGAAAATAGATCATCCAACCTAGTTTTCTTTCCATTGTTTTATATTATCGTGTTTAATAATCCATTACACATTATCTTCTATAATTTAAAAATGCTTTTCAAATACTATGATAAACTAGATAGTTTACTCGGTTAATAATTCATGTTTTTCCAATCCTCCTCATATTTTTCCCTCATGAACCAGTCCCATAGAGAATTCCCCTCAATAATCTCCCAAGTAAGTTTTCCCTAAAAAACCTGTATGGCTTCAGTCACTTTTTAAATGTTGATACCACCCTATGCAATCAGCCTCACCAGTCGCTGCCCTGACCCCTAGTGAAATTTCCTCACCTCGTTGTTATCCAAGATAAATGAGTAAATGATTTTTTTCAATGAGATTAATTATGACCTTTGGTGGATTTATAATAGAAAAAAATGCATGGGAATGGATGTGAGAATGTAGTTTTCCAGTGCGATCCTTCCCCAAAATGAAAGTAGACTATTTTTATAGTTAAAAATTCAAGTTGTAATCCTACTAAATAGGTTTTCAAAAAAACTTTTTTTATCTTTCCATCTAATATGGAACTCCTAGATATTATTTCATAGGGATTCGTTGTTGAATTCCCAACTTTTCCTAAATAGTTCTTGCATGAATTACCAAAATATATTTATAAAGATACACATTTATATTTGATTAGTTAATTTATTATCCACTAAAACTTCTATAAGACTTTATTATTCAGTTAAAACCATCAATTGATTTTTTTTCATTTATGAAAAATAAATTTTCATTTTCGTACATTATGTGAGACACAAAAACCCTCGCAAATCTTATTCTGAAAGCATGAATGTTCCCACTTTCAAATTATTTATTAATTTTTATAGTAAGTACCTATTGAATAAGGATGAAGTGGTCAATGTAAGATTACCCCTACCTTAAGTCATGGGATGATTTTAAAAATAAAAAGTCTCTTCCCTTTTATGACACCAAGATTCATAGGGAAGTGAAGAATCTAAAAATAATATCTTAATACCAATGGATAAAACTAAACTTCATCATGAAATAAATAATAAAACTCTGTCCCTTGTGATCATAGGCCTTATCCATATCTACCTTGATCATTGTTTTAGATTCAGTTCACTTTTTGTTAATATCTTTCATCATCTCTATTGCAATCCCAATCACACCCCACATATTATGTCCCCTCATGAAGTCATATTTTTTAGGAGAATTTATCCATGGGATAATACAGATCAACCTTATATTTATGATTCTAGTGAGGATTTTTTATGAAATGTTTCATAAACAGGTTGTTTAGAACTGATTCATAGAAGTTGGATCCCTCGTTTTTAGAATCAGAACCAATTTGGAATCACTGGTGGCTCTGTTCAGAGCTCCTCCTTGAAAAAAAACCTTGTATTTCAGTAATGAACTAAGTTTTCATGAAATCCCAATCAAAGATATAGAACTTACTTGTAAATCCATTTGGTCCATGATCACTTTCTGGATTATGTGAGAGCATATAATCCTTGGTCTTCTTTTTATTCGGAATAGACTCCATAACATTGTTGTCATGTTCAACCATCAACCACAAAATGTTTCTCAAGAATTCTACATATCTTACTTTCATTTATTAATCACTCTCACTTTTTATTGTCGGCCTCTCCATAAGGTTCTCAAAGTAGGGCTTGGTAAGTTCTCCCACCACCTCCAGATCTCTTGTGAAGGTTCTATCCTTAAGAATAAGGCTAATAGACCTATTCAGATTTTTCTATTTCATATAAGAATGAAATAAGTTTGCATTTCCATCACTTTTTTAAGGTATAAAGTCCTATAATTATTTATTTCCACCCTTTAAATCTCAGTGAGATTCCCTACCAACATATTTTTCTTACATGTCATTTCTTCGAACACCCCATCCCCCCTGTTTTGTTGTAATTTTCTATCTAACTCCTTGATATTATTTTTGATCTCTTCCAATGATAAATCGATGTTTGTTCTAGTTTTATTAAATTTATAAAGTAATTTCCTTTTCCACTTAAGTCAATTGTTGAGATTAACCCAAGCATTTCCCTCCAACTGGTCAGTCCCATGAATCTTTCACCATTTGAAAGAATCCCTCCATCCATGTCCATATTTCTAAAAACCAGATATGTAATGGCCTTCTTCCATCTCTCTTAAGAAAAACTAGGATAGTCTAGTTATCTGAAGAACTCATGGTAGATGAGTAATCTCGTATAGAGGAAAAGAGTCAACACCTTTTAAGTTGGATAAAAATCTATCAATCCTTCTCTATATTTTCTCCTTCCCATTTTTGTTATTGCACCATGTATATGGTTCCCCAATTAACCGCATGTTCATCAATATATTTTATTCTAGAAACTCATTGAAGTCTTTCATCGCTCTTTATAATTTCACCACCCACCCCCTTCTTCTCTGCCATGTTGGTGATTGAGTTAAATTCCCTTCCCCAGAACCATGAACCAAGGAATATCACCAAGTTGGAATAATGATAATATTTCCCACATAATTAATCTCTCCTGCGCTTCACATTTCACAAACAAGAAATTAAAGAGGAAACTGAAGTCTCTAGTAGTTATCTTATGTTTCTAATGCTTTCATTAGGGCATGCGCGTCTGTACGCTTGGGTGCAACAGGCATGGCTTTGTTACCCCGCATTCCTGCTTTCCAAAGGTGGGCAGAATCCATTCATTATTCCGGGAAGTTTTCTCCTTGATCGAAACTGGATGATGGGATCACGGTTCTTCTTTTTGTGGACTACTCCTCGAAATTCATTACCTAGTCTGGGTCTCCCTCATATATTTAATACTTTTTTCATAAAAATACTCTTGGTACCATATCTTCATGGACACCACTTAATTACACTGCTTCTGTCGGGACATTCCAAGGGGTCTGGTCTTGGCAGCAGCCTTCGGTTTGGGGAGTAGTCACACTAGGCATCACTGGTGTGTCTGGATGCTGGGGATTGGTGTGTCTGTCTTTTTTCCCTTATTATAGGGCCTCTCTAGGGTGCGGAATCCCGAGGCATCCCACATCAAATTTGGGGAACCATATGCCATGGGCATGTGTCTGAGGTTTTCCTCAGCTTCCTATATTTAACACAGGGTATGTCGTATGTTTAACGTCTGGTGGAGATGGATCAGACTGATCAGAACACTGACTAGAGTGGATCAGATAAAGGAACCCCCTGGAGGGAACATCGATATTGGGGACAACACATGGGCAGCCTCCTGAATGTTGTGGAGGGGAATGAGGTGGCATGATCTCACTGGGATGTGGTGGCCCGGGTAAGAATCAGGATGGACGATGGTTTTGGGCTTGAGTCTCGAAGAGACTTCCTACGTATCCCTGTGGTGGGGAATCAAAGACTGTATAGTTCATGTGACTGCATCTTGCCGCTGAATGGGGTCACAACGGATTATTGCTGAATGAGTTCTACAGTTTAACGTCATGCAGGACGGGGGTGAACTGATGTGAAATGAGTCATAATGGCTGGATGTTTGTCTTGAACCTCGTGGAGGCTTCCTATGTACCTTTCCTTGGCATGGATAAAAGTCCTCATAGTTTGGGTGGCGAGTATAGTTTAACTTCATGCGGGATAGGGGTATTTAGGGCTTATGCTCTAGGCAGCCCAAGGTGTTGGTGAACCGACATGTTCGGAATGACCAGGTGGTGGGCTTGAACCTCAGGGAGGATTCCTACGTACCATGCATTGAAATGGATCAAAGTCCTCGTAGTTCGGGTTGGGTGTCGTTAGTGAACTAATGTGAATGTGGACCTAGGGATCCACTGGTGGTGGGCTTGAACCTCGTAAAGGCTTCCTATATACCATGCCTTGACATGGATCAAAGTCCCCATAGTTCAAAATGGTGTGGGGATTACAATCTAAGGTGGCCCAAGGTGTTGGTTAACTAACATGGTCAGAATGACCGGGTGGTGGGCTTGAACCTCGTGGAGGCATCCTACGTACCATGCCTTGACATGATCAAAGTCCCAGTAGTTCGGGTGGTGTGGGGCTTACAGTCTGAGGCAGCCCAAGGTGTTGGTGAACTGACATGGTCGGAACAACCAGGTGGTGGGCATGAACCTCGGGGAGGCTTCATACGTACCATTCCTTGACATGGATCAAAGTCTTCATAGTTCGGGTGGCGGATAAATTTTAACATCATGTGGGACGAGGGTGAACCGACATGAAGGAGGTCGGAACGACCGAGTGGTGGGCTTTAACCTTATGGAGGCTTCCTACATACCATGCCTTGACTTGGATCAAAGTCCACGTAGTTCGAGTTGGGTGTTGTCAGCGAACCGACGTGAATGTGGACCCGGGGATCCATTTGGGGTGGGCTTGAACCTCATGGAGGCTTCTTATGTACCATTCCATGACATGGATCAAAGTCCCCAAAGTTCAGAATGGTGTGGGGCTTACACTCTAATGCAGCCCAAGGTGTTGGTGAACCGACATGGTCGGAACGACCAGGTGGTGGGATAGAACCTCGTGGAGGCTTCCTACTTACCATGCCTTGACATGGATCAAAGTCCCCGTAGTTAGGGGCTGTGGGGATTACACTCTAAGGCGGCCCAAGGTTTTTGGGGATTGAACCTCAGAAAGGCTTCCTATGTACCATGACTTGACATGGATCAAAGTCCCCGTAGTTTGGGGATGGGGAATACATTTTAACATCATGCGGGACGAGGGTGAACCGACGAAAAGGAGGTCGGAATGACCGAGTGGTGGGCTTGAACCTCGTGGAGGATTCCTAAGTACCATGCCTTGACATGGATCAAAGTCCCCGTAGTTTGGGTGGTGGAAGTTGGAGAACCGACGTGAAGGTGGACCTGGGGTCCGATGGGTAGTGGGCTTGAACCTCGTATAGGGTTCCTACGTACCATGCCTTGACATGGATCAAATTCCTCGTAGTTCGGGTGGTGGATATAGTTTAACGTCATGCGGGATGAGGGAGAACCGATGTGAAGGAGATCAGGACGACAGAGTGGTGGGATTTAACCTCGTGGATGCTTCCTATGTACCATGCCTTGATATGGATCAAATTCCCCATAGTTCGGGTTGGGGAATACAGTTTAACGTCATGTGGTATGGGGGTGATATCGTGGTCGATGCTTACTCTAAGCCCACGTGAGTCATGCTCGTTATGAGAAACAAGAGGCAACAAAGGTCGGATGATCATGTCGCAAAAGGTGCGTCCGTGGGAAGTGGGGTGGGGCTTATGCATGGAGCGGCCCGGTGAGAGAAATATTGGGACTTACTCCAGGATGGAGGCCTGATGACGACAAAGCCTAGCGGGAGAGGGAAAGGGTAACAAGAACCCCTGTCCCCATCTCCCCTCTTGGTCCTTAGCACCGAGGAAGTGAGGAAGAGCAGGGATGCTACCTCCTGCAAGAAGTGATAGGGCTTACACCAAGGTGGTTTGCCTTTCCCCACGAACAAACGCCACTCGCATAAAGAGGATATCATCCCCTGTAGAGACTAGAGGGTTTGGAGAATGTCCAAGGTGGGGGCACCCCACGTCCGAGGTAGGGTCCAGGTCATAGTTTAACGTCATGTGCTGGGGACGACGGTGCTTGGCAGTTCAACGGCCTATAGCTTGGATGAGGTGGGTGTGCTCCACACCCGTAGGACATACATAACCAGTACCCCATGCTCCTTGTGGGAGGGAAGGCACTGACAATGCTGTGATGAAGGGGTTTCATGGAGCGAACCATCGAGGGGTCCACATTTGTGTGGCTATGCAATGAAGCAATATCCATTAGCGTGCCTATGCGAAGAAGCATTTGGCAAAGCAATGAAATGGGTGGTATTGTCTAGGGGACTTTGAAGTCACATTGTGCAAACTTGGAGGGTCTCACAAGAAAAGGAATTTCCAAGAAAAGGGGTCCATAGGCAGTGGCCTTGTGAAACTCTGTTGCTCCGTATGGCGGATGGCACTTGAGAAGGGGTGTGCTTCGCAAAGTGGGGTGCCTTAGACTTAACATGCAGAGGAGGTGCATATGGGAGGTGCTTCGCAAAGTGGAGAGGCATTCGTGGAGCACTACCTCGCGGATCAAAGGTGCCTCACGAAGCAAGGTGTCAGGAAGAAAAGTTCTTCACAAAGTATAGTGACCCTACCTTAGCATGTGGATCATGTGTACATGAAGGGTGTTTCGTAAAGAATAAACGCTCCGCGACAACCTGGGTCCCCTTGGGGATTTCCTTCCTTCGCGAAACCCCTTATGCTTCACGAAAGTCATCCCTCTCAAAAGAAGGGATCAAAATGAGACAAATGGGAGGCACTTCGCAAAGCGGAAGTACCTCGCACAACTCATGGTTCGCAGAGTAGAAAGATGCTTTGCGATTCAGGATCTGGGAAGTCAAAAGGTCATATTGTTTGTCCTCTGGGCTCATAGACAGCCCGATATTTATAGGCAAGAGGAACCGCAGAGCAGAGCTCACATGGCACAAAGAGCGGCTAGGTTGCTTCATGGCGGGTCGTGAATGTCAAATGTCATCACAGAGCGTCCCACCTCCTTACATTGCGGTGGGCTCACAAATGTCAATGGTGGTCATGGAGCATCCCACCTCCTTTTTTGTGGTGGGCTCGCAAACTTCAAATCTGTTCACGAAGCGTCCCTCCTCCTTGCTTCACAGCAGTCGTGGTGCTGCGTGAACTCTATGAAGGGGCTTCACGAGGAAGTTCTTTGGGGCCTTCTTTGGGCCTCTTCTTTGCCCCAATTTTTGGCGCCAACAAATGCCCCCCTTAGACTTGGATCCGCGGAGAGATAAAGGGTCGAATTCTGAGGGAAATCGCCAAAATATTTAGTCGTTCATGGTGTTGACTCATGAAGACGACTCGCAAGGAAGATAGGGGACATGCATGCTGAGCGCGCCGCAAAGTTCTGCGCGAACTAGACAAGCCACAAAGCTCCGAAGGCCCTCGCCTATAAATAAGAGGTGTGCCCTATATTTTTTCATTTCCTTTCTCCAAGATTTTTTCTTTTTTCACTCTCGATTCGTGAAGATATGCATACTCCATGAGTGTTCTCTGCGAATCAAGTCTTCGCGGCGCACAGTGAGTCCTTGACTCTGCATTTGTGCTCTGCGATCCGGCTTTGAACACCTAGACAGTGCTCTTCGAACAATCTCCGTGATCGGACTTCACGAACGCGCTCTGTGAATGAGCTTAGCGATCTTAAAAAAACATCCAACTTCCATAATCGAATGGCCCACCAAGAATCTACCCAGGGGGTCCTTGCGGATGCTGTCTGGAGGGATGAAATGGAAAACAGTCTGGGGATAGGAGAGTTAGTTCGGAGCCACACAGACTATATTTCATTGGTGGAGCTATTGTCTAAGAGCCAGAAGAAATACCCACTATTTATGAGGTTTCCCTTGTATGGATTCAGGCTGATGGATGAAATCTTCATCCCTAAAGTAAGTAGAGACGAGCCGGCTTACCAGTTCCGGAGCACGCCATGTCATCACCGATGGTTCAGAGCACATGATGGTCATGCTCGGGAGGGCTTCATGCATGTCATTCTCGACTGCCTATAAAATCATCTGAACAATGTCGACGGGAAGGCATTGTATCCAGAGACATCCCCTACTTTGTATCGAACCATCCTCAAGGCGGCGTTTGGGAACCCGAAGAAGGGATGGCCCGAGGAATGGGACCTGCACCAGGGCTGCAACTTTACGGATGATTGGGCCTAGGCCTAATGGGTTGGCGCCTCATGTGGGGAGTTTGGAGTGAATCTGAGAAGGGTGGGCCTGTATGAGGCATCTTGGGCTTCCCAGTTCCATATCTACCAGTTGAAGCAGCTAATGTTGGAGCTGTTGAGCTGGTGCTCACTGGGGACCAATACATTCCACCTGCATCATGGAGAGGTCGGCATCAGCCTATGGGATGTTCATCAGATCTCGGGGGTCCCGATACTGGGGATGATGTATGAGGAATTATTCCCAGCTATGGGTGCGTGGGAGGATCTGGAGAAGATGCCATGTCTGGCGATGGCATTTATGGTGCTCATGCCTAGGGAGGATAAGGAGGCGGTGAGGGATATCCACTTAAAGCCTTGGTTCAAGAAGTTTCTAAACTTCTCGGTAGACCGTCTATTCCCGGTGAGGCCTCGAACATGCCCAAAGGGGGCCCAGAGTAAGGAGAACTCATACTGGTGGCTGTTGAAGAATTTCCAGTGGAAGTCCTGGGGGTTCAGTGTCAGCACTAAACAACAGCCAATAGTCAGGCTGGTGGCATTCATTGCAGCTCTCATATGTGGTTGGATACTGCTGGTGAGGGATACAAACACAGGAGTGCATCCAAGAACATTCATCATGGCATCCTCTTTAGAGATAGAAGGGTGGGTCAACCTGGGGATCCTGATGCTCACCAAGTTGTACAAAATGTTGTGGCACATCAGCGAGGGGAAAAGGCCACAGAGGGTATGCGGGTCGTTCCATCTCTTATACGGGAGGATGGCGGTGCACATCATGGGTATCTTTGAATATCTGAACCCCATCTTACATCCAGGGTCGAACTTCCATCCCTCAATCTTGAATTCCGCAGGGAGTTTTCCGACCAATCTGATCGCACCATCGGTTCTGAACCAAGTGTGGAAGGTGGATTAATTCAGTTTCCACCTGTTCCATTTGCTGACGGGGGAATTCACTGGTGATGGCCGAGGGATATAATGGCATCGGGCATATCTCCTAGCCTTTTGAGGTGGAGTCCTGGTGTCCAGGGTGGACCGCGAGCATCTCTGTGATCCATACACCCCACACCGGTTTGCAAGGCAATTCCGGTGCCTGCAGCGGCTGACCCCACAGATCTATCTGGGGGTGCACTATGAGGAGCACCCATGTGTGATGAGGCAGATGTGGCTCATGTTCACATGGGAATATGGGAATATGCAAAATGTGTTGCCTCTGCCGACCACCGTCCTTGGGATGGTAAAGGAATATGCCCAGAGCTGAGAGGTGGCCTACTCAAGGGTGATGCTGAAGCGGCCAACCGTCCTGGTCAGAGAGGGTGAGCTTCCCCGACCTCTGGGCCAAGGCTGAAAGGCGGAAGGGGAATCCCGCCGTGGTGGGGCTGCTGTAGTGGCGACACCCGCACCAGTTGAGGGGGACACAGTGTTGGCGGATCCGGCAGTGGGAGTGGAGCCAGTGGTCCCAGGAGAATAGAGTCATCCAGAGGGGTGGCCACCGAGGGGATTCTAGAGGATTTCTACTCATGCTCTGGGGAAACAGCTGCGCCATATTGACATGCCGGATAACACTATTTTCCGTAGGGCCTGGGACATCTGGGGAGTCAACCAGAAATTCCTCATCACATCTGAGTTATGGAAACACCTTTACCAACTCGTGATGGACTTGCTAGAGATTGGCCCCATTAGAGCCAGTTTTGCAGTATCCCAGGAAGAGGCGAAGCAATACATAGCCGAGTTGGAGGACTTTATCCATTCCCAGGGTGCCCTGCACCCAATGAAAGATTGAGTCAGGGTGTTGTTGGGCCTTACGGTCCCTCCACAACTGTTGGCTGCTAACTTGAGGGAACACTTCCCTCTATTGGAAGAATCGGACGAGTCCTCCTGGGGAGACGAGGCTGGTAGAGAGAGACCACCGGAGGAGGGTGAGGTCGGTGATCAGTCCTCAGATCTTGAAGATTTCATGGAGGCCCTCGAGGTAAAATCCAAAGTTCCTTCTTCATAATCTGCCCTTAGGTTACTCTGGATTCCTTATCAGCATTTTCACTGTGCAGGAGGACCTTGTTCATAGACCTCGTTCCTTCCCCTCAGTGGGAGCCGACGTGGGACCTTTGGGATCCATGTCCGTGGCTACATCAACTTCCGTGTCTGGCGGGGCTAGGACACTTGAGTTGGCTCTCCCGAAGTCTCTATACCGACCAACCATATACGGGGGACCATGTCTCGGGGTTCCGATGACACCATCCCAGGAGCGAGACCAGGGATTTGACCTCTATAAGTCTTCCCTACTGAATTCACAACAGCCATTCCCTGACCATGTTAACTAACATTCAAGTCCCCTTTTTTGTGTATAGTCATTTAATTGGCCTGGGTCATTGTAATGAAGTTAGTCGAGGCTTCTGGAAGTGCCCTTCCTAGGGGCATGCCAAGGGTCGTGGAGGTGGACATCCAGCCTGACCAGACTGCAGCACTCTCGATTGCTAGCGGGGATGCCAGTGGGACCACGCCTGAGATTATTAAGGTGAGATCCGATGATGAGGACCAACCAGATAGTCTCAACCCCACCACGCCTGATCCAACGCCAGATGTGGACCCGGTTGAGGAGTTCCTGGGGGAATTTCCTATGTACGAGCCTGCCAATTGCACCGACTGGGATGAGACGGCCTCTGACGAGGAGGACAGAAAAATAGTCCTCCGCCGATCATGGAAGTTGATCATACGCTTCATCAATAACACCCCCCCCCCAAGATTTATGGTTGAACAAGATGGATCGACATCGCTTGCGGCTACGTGTACTATGTGCTGGGGGAGTGGTTGCCCAGCGCCCTCACATGCTCATCCGAGATCTTATGGCAGAAAAGGTTTGGGAGTATGACCGTGACCTTAGCGAAGGATGGAAGTGGAGGAAGGCGGTGAACATCAAGAGGCTCTGGGAGGTTGAAAATTAGGTTGAACAGCTGCAGGCCCAAGCAGATGAGCATTCTTCTTCTTTTGATGTGCAATCAGAGCTCGTCTCGCAGCTGAATGCCCAGTTGGAGGAGGCCGAAGAGGGCATGAAGTGAGCCTCTGAAGAGATGGATTTTTTTGGACTGTTGTGGAGTGGGCTCGGGTTGCGGCCAGTGAACTATGCCCTCTCACTGTTGAAGAAGAGAGGGAGGTAAACAAGTGGCAGCAACTCCTGGACGCCACCAGCCGGAGGGTGGCGGAGCTGCAACATTCCCTTGACGAGGTCAATCCATCCATGGGGGATTCGACCCCTATGTACTATAATGATTACAAACACTTAAATATACTTTCATGCACTAATTGTTTGAATGTTGTAACATGCATGAGTTCCATTGTTTAAATTGGTTTATTGCATCCTTATGATGTTTGCGGAGCACCCAGCGATCATTCCCTAAGCTTACGTGGGCCAAGACTGATGTGAAAAACAAGGGATGACCACCTTATCACCCCATCCAAATGTAGGAGTGCAAGCCAACCTTCAGGAATCCGAGGGTTGAACAACCGATCCAGATTTCTGGGTGAAAAAAGGGGGGACCTGACTGGAGAACGAAGCTCTCAGAACAGCCGAATTACCGTATTCCTAGTGTGATCTTATGCACAAACGGGGTTACTCTAGGGGCACTGAAATCAATCTGAACATATGGGAATGGGAGGTTTGAATCATGAAACCTAGTATTCGGAACATTGTGGGGGTGGCGTGAAAATAAAGAATAAATATTGACCACATTCGAAACACAACATTCTTATTGCATTAACCTGGAGTGGGGATAGAAAATGAGGGTCGACCATTGACCATGTTCAAAACATGGGAACAGTCTAAAAATGTCATTAATTATTCTTCCGGAACATTGGCCTAAGCATGCATACTGCTAGGGGGTTCCTCCAGATATAAAATAGGACGAGGGTCCGAATAAGGGGCACGCAAATCATGGAATGTGGAGTGAGGGTTTGTTCGAACAGAATCCAACACTCTAGAAATTATGCCACCATGGGGGAAGCAAACTGGATGGACGCATCATTTTGATCATGGATCATTCCTTCTTTTAGACAGGGCCTCTCTGGCGAGGGATCCTTCACTTCCCAATGTCATCTTGGGGCATCCCGAACTTGTTCATGGAAAAGTTTCTATTACACGGTTCCCTACAAGGAGTCAAGCTGAGGGGCCAATGGTGGGAAAAAATGGGATTCATGATTCCCGAGGCTGAACCCTAGGTGAAATTCATGGGTGTATCTACATATCCTATGAGGATGGGAATCGAGAAGTACGTAGTTCTGGGAGCATAGTTTAACGTCAAGCGGGACGGTGAGAGGCACGGCTGCACCGGTGCATATCCTACCAAAACTACTAAGCCCATGTGAGTCATGCTCGATGTGGGAAACAAGAAGTAATGGGGGACTTCCCAACACAGTAAGGAACATGTTAGGGTGAAGGTATTCTCATTAAATGTTGGCCCAATGATGATAACCCATCCATGTAGCGCACCTAGACGCACGAAGAGATATAGACGAGTATGTCGGAATTCCACTTGAACATGAGTAAGTGGAAATGTGTAAATCATGACGCTCGAAATTTGGACCACAATGATGGAAGCATTACGATGGATGATGATTTTTGACCGTGGTAGAAACACATCATCCACATCGTGTTAGCCCGAAATGGGAACAGACAAATGAGGGTCGACTATTGACCATGTTCGAAACACAGGACCCATCACAAATGTCATTCGAGATCCTTAGGGGCATTGGCCTAGGATGGTAGGTAAGCCGATGAGGCATGGGACCAAGACATTAGGGGGTCCCTTCAGATGTGGAAGAGGATGATGATCCAAATAGTGAACTCATGAAGCTTGGACATGGAACAAGGGGAATGTCCCCATGAAAATTCCACATTTTGGGCTCTTCGTCCAACACATCTAAATACAATAACGAAACGTATTAGATAGAAGGAGTAGAGTTTCCTCCCATATGGAGATCTTAGTTAAGGTTCATAGAACTCATACCATGGATGATAAGAAACACGGGAGACACATGGTGGGGTAATTACAAAAACCCGACGTGAATGGGAACCGGGGGTTCCGACCACCACGTGTTCCTTGGAGAGGTTTTATAACACCCTGATATTTTAAGAGATATATTCTTTTTAATTTCTTTCATATATTCTGTTGTAAGCTAAACCAAGATTATCTTGCGCTATACACAACATTGTATTAGCTTGCAGTATATTCCACACTATTCTTGGATTGTGTTACAAACAATTTCAAGTTCGTTTGATAGTAGTTATTCTATGCAACATTGAGTGTGTATATATATATTTATTTATTGAATGTATAAATGAAATATGGTTGGATTCTATTATATGCAACAACAAAGGATTCTTTCACTACATGCAACCCTGAATTGGCTTTCATTACATGCAATCGCGACCTTCCTCGATAGCGTGTGTTGTACGCAATATCGGGTTTCACTAAAAAATGATATATTGTTATAATATTATTATGGACTAGACGTTATGAATAGTATTAACAAAATTTTTAATTTTATAACATTATTATTCATATTACACATTTTATAAAACATGGTATGTGAACAAAATAAATATTTCGGGTAAAATAAGTATTTTTCAAAAAATGCAGTTTTGTCGCCTTTTGATGGCGCACCCACATTAAATATAGTTTTTTATAGTTTTATAAGTTCAATTTGACAAAATAAAATTCTTATTTGGAATAATTATATAAAAATTTATTTGGATAAATTTTTCATATTATTCTGATAACTTTCATATTTTAATGAATAGTAAAAACACACTATATTTTAATTAAAAACAACTTTTTTTCATCGCAATAATTTATATTATTAAATTATAATATTTAATAGTTTTAAAGTATAAATAGAATATATTTTTACAATTTAATATAATTTATGTCATTACCATTAATTTTACATTGATTTCATAGGTAAAAACATTTCAATCTTTGGCAATGTTTTCACTTTTAAAACTCATTTTCTTAACAACGAGATTAATTTTAAATCAATTACTGCAAATTCTGTGTTTTGAATTTTGAAAAATGGGTTCAGTATTTGAATTAAGTGGGTCCAAATTATGTTAATAGGTTACTTTTATTTATTTATTTTTTATTTTATGAATAGTAACTACGGTAATTTTTATTTACTACAGTTAAAGGTAAATCGGGTAATTAAGGGTAAAAATAAGGTTATAAAATTACCCTAACACCTACCAAAATTCTATTGGATGACTAAAAGTCGACCCATATCACCTATGGCTCAGAATAGATTAATTTTATGGACTTTCGACCAAGAAAATAATTTAATTATTATTAAAACCAAAGAAAGTGACAACATGTCACTCTCTTAAATCTTATACGTAAAATAATTTTAATTTAGTGATAAACTTCATGAAACTTCAAACATTAATAGTCTCCAGAAATCTAATAAAATTATCTACATCATGTGAATTTATTTATAATTTTTAGGGATTAAATAATTATCATTAAAGGTGACATAATAGTGATGTTGAAATTATTTTATTGATTGAAATATCAACTAAATGGTTTTAAAAATATGAAAATAAATATTATATGAACTATTTAATGTTCTAAACTAATTTTATATATAAATATGACATTTCATGAATCTATTAAATCTTTTATTTCGAACATATCTTCTGTGTGGATTTTATTTAAATTCAAATTAATGAATAGTGTCAAAATTGACACTATTGTTATTTTATAAAAATAACATAATATAAAATTGTTTAAAAATCAAAAAAATATTTAAAAATTATAAATTTATATTTATATTGTCGAAAATGTCAAAAATTATACAATTATGGACAATTAACAACACATAAGTAATTATTTATAACAATTTAAAATTTAGAATCTTATTACCACAAATAAAATTAAATAGATTAAATAAGGATAAATCAAGTTGATAATGTGTAAAATAAATTCACAATATGTCTACATTTTAGTGGTTGATGATATTACAACCATATATCATCTAATATTTTAATATGAGTCATTTTTGGAGGTTTTTATGTGGGGTTTGATTTATTATAAATTAATATTTTTGATGTTTCCAAAGGTGCCCCTCTCCTCCCATATAAAAGGGAACCTCCTCTCTCTCCTCTTCACAACGCTTTGAGCATTCAAGATCAGAAACACCCTACCCATTTCTATTCTACACTTCCCTAGAAACATTCTGGAGGTTCTAATCTTCTCAAAATACCTACTCTAGTCCCATAAGAGGAAGCTTAAAGGAAGTGCGTCGAAGAAGAGGTAATCTCTTCTACCGATTCTTTAAAGTTTCTTTCTTCTTCAACTTCTTCTTATTTAGTTGTTTCATTATAAAGTAATAAAATAAGTATCAATAATATACTTATATGTTATTATAGATATAAAAAAACCCCATTTCACCTTCTATCCATCCTACGGAAAACGAAATCACCACGCGTGCGTACGTATGGAATACCGTCTCCACACCGTGATGTAATCTATTTTTCCACCACCACCTTACTTGGATGGGTATAATGGTGTAAATAATAACTATATATGGTTATTATAACATCATAATGATTCTGAGATATTATATCATCCACTCTAATTCCATTAAATAATTATAGGAATGATATCATCGCTCGTGCGTACGTATGGATTACCGTCTCCACAACGTGATGAGATTCATTCTCCATGTTAACCATTCAAGAATGATTATAAAGTATATATAATTAATAATAATGAAATATATGATATAATGAAGCTAATAGATTTATGTATAT
This sequence comes from Viscum album, assembly GCA_963277665.1. Lineage (NCBI taxonomy): Eukaryota > Viridiplantae > Streptophyta > Magnoliopsida > Santalales > Viscaceae > Viscum > Viscum album. Next base: position 1,889,009,727 of record OY728159.1, on the reverse strand, counting down.
ATATATATATTTATTTATTTATATCATCTACTTACTTCCATTCAAGTCAATAAGGAAAGTAAAACAACGTTCATGCATACGTACGGTCTACCGTCTCCATGAATGGTGTATTTCATTTCATTAATATATCTATTATATATATATATACTGAATATATATGATATATAAATCATGATTTAAATTCTTTAATTAATTAAATCATGATATAAGTAATAATAATATCAATAACAACATGTCCAAACACCTACGATAAATAAAACGATTTTACCCAAAACGCTGCTTTAACATGGAATTTACAAAAGAACGGATAATATAAAGTCATAAGTGAACCATATATGATATCATAACAATTAATATGATTATTTAATAAGTAAATGGCATTATTTAAATCATTATACAGGAGGTTCGGATACGTACGAAGCATATCGGACCTAAGGTAAGGGATAACTTTTCCAATCTCGTTTTTATCCGAGATTGTTTATTCGTAAGTATTTACAGGGGTTATTGTTATCATCCATGCCCATGTTTTATAAAAATGTTTTTATGTATGTTTAAAGTCCTTTTTACCCATTTTTTGAAATTTACAACATGTTATTAAAGGAATCTTACTTTTACCTACCACACGAGGAACTTTTTGACTTTTCCGACAAAAGTACGAGGAGAATGTTTTTTAACTTATAAGGCGTGAATGGATTTTTATGGTTTCATAACGCATAATTATCATGAATCTTACTCTAAAATATTTCATGTCTATTTTAAACAAAATCCTTTTATTTTAAAATTTCATGGCATTTTGTGAAAAGAAAATGATTTTGAAGAAGAAAGGATATTTTCATCAAGAATTCATTTCAAGTGTTTTATCAAAACCATTTTCCATCTAAGATGAAATTATTTCATATGTGTATGTTTAAATTATAATGTATCTATGATTTATATGATTTCACTTTTCTTTTGATTAAATGATATCCATTTGTTTTATATGGATTATGTTATGATGGAATGATGTTTATGAAACGCATTTTATTCATTGGGTTATTATGAATGATGTATGTTTATTTTGTGGCACATGAAAGAATGATTTCCTTATGATATGGGTGGTACCTATATCTCCATCAAATGCATTAGGTAAAGATTTATATCTCATGAGATTAACATGGTTGGAATGGTAAGTTAATCCGGTTTAGTGATACAGGACTGGAAGTCCAAAAGAACAATGGAATGATATTCTTAATGAGCAACCAAATGAAACGGGATTTGGAAGTCCAAACATCATTATTATGCCTAATCATCAATATCATAATATGATCAATAATCTCAACATTGGTAAGTATCTCGACTCAGCTAATAAGAGAAAGATGATGTTTCATGATGATCATAGAGGAAATAAAGTACAATTTCCCTCATGTAAATCATGTGGGAAGAGGCATCAAAGAGAATGTTTAAAAGGAACTGGAAGATGCTTTGGGTGTGGAAAAGAAGGACACAAATCCAGTAATTTCAAAGGAAAAGGTTTGGTTAACACCATGGACAAGGATAATGGTATTTCTAAGACATAAACTATAGCGACCCGTACTTTACATACATGGTTAATACTTCAAAATTGAAGTACACTTATTACAACATATAACAAAACCAAGAAAGGACCGTATAGGTATAGTGTCTTTAGAAACTGGGAAACATAAACAACTGGTTCATAAAACATCTACACTGTCTCCCATTTATTTCATCATATTTATAGTCCCTTTTTGGAAGATCCTACTTAATAACCTTCTTCCTGACCTGGTGAAAGAAAACATACAAAAGGGGGAGCTCAAATTCTCAGTAAGGGTAAACAAAATAAATATCAATTACATTATATTCATAAGAACATAACATTTTGGAAATCTTAACTTGAAAAAGAGATCATAATTTCATAACATGGGATAAATCATAGTAGTGAAATGTAATCCCAATAATCATAACTTAAAACATGAAACTTTGTGGAAAACACACATAATCATAGAGAATCATTTCTTATTAGTCAAGACTCATTGCCAAGACTATCTTAGTGGACAAAGTCCATTTCTGAACAGAGTTCACTCCTCGTTTCATCCCTATTTCACTGAACCGGTTTAACCTGCCATTCCAGCCATGTCTATCTCATGAGATATAAAATCTTTACCCAATGAATTGGAGAGATATATAGGTCCCACCCATCTCATAATGATACCATTCTTATGTGTGCCACAAAATCTTAAACCATACATCATAGCATAACCCATGTAATAAAAATGGGATTCTTAAACATCGTGACATCATAAAACAATTCATATAAGATAATGGAATTCATAAAAATAATTCCATCACAACATAATAAAATAAATGTAATAATAGGGATAGAAATATAATCTTATATTATCTTAGATGGAAAATAATTTTGCTAAAAAAAACTTGAACTCCATTCTTGAAGAAAATATCCTTTCTACTTCAAAAACATTTTCCTTTCTTAACATGTCATATAATTTTTAACTAAAAGGATTTGATTAAAAATAAAGTTGAAAACATGTAAAGTAAACTTCTTGGAAATAATGTTTTAAAAATCCATTCATGCGGTATAAGTTAAAAAACATTCTTCTCGTACTTTTGTCGGAAAAGTCAAAAAGTACCTCGTACGAAAAACGACAAAAGATTCCTTTAATATCTTTTGATAAAAACTCACCGAAGGGTAAAATTGGACATGAAATATTTTAGAAGGATATAAATATTACATATTTAGGAAACATGGATGTGGATGATAAATATTCCCTAGTAAATTTTGAAGTATAAACAATCTTGGATAAAAATGAGATTGCGAGATTTTCCCTTACCTTAGGTTTGATTTACTTAGTAAGTGTCTGAAACTCCTGTATAATGATTTAAATAATGTTATCGACTTATTCCAGAATCATACTTATAGTTATGATATCATATATGTTCATATTCTTGGCTTCTTATTAGTAATATTTCATTATTACTTGTTATTCGGGTGTTTATTAATTTTTGTTCTTATGTGTCTTTTATCGAATAAATTCTTATTCTTATCTTTAGGTTATAGATACCTAATTTCTATAATGGTATTATTGTACTATATATAATATTTATTCAATTAATTTATATAATCATTATGCAATGAAGATCATGTAGAACTAATCGCATCACATCGTAGAGACGATATTCCATACGTACGCACGAGCGATGATATCGTTCCCATGATCGTCGAATTGTATTAGAGTGTATGTATACTATTTCAGAATCAATACCACTTTAAAATAATCATATATAGTTATTATTGACACCATTATACTCATCCAAGTAAGGTGGTGGTGGAAAATAGATTACACCACGGCGTGGAGATGGTATTCCGTACATACGTACGCGCGGTGATTTCATTTTCCGTAGGATGGATAGATGGTGAAATAGGGTTGTTTCATACCTATAATAACATACCAGTATATGAGTGATACTGACGTTATTACTTCATAAGGAAAAAACTAAAGAAGAAGAAGTGGAAGAAGAAATAAAGTTGAAAGAATCGGTAACGGACATTACCTCTTCTTTGAAGCGCCTCTTTGAGACCTCCTCTTAGGGCACTAAAATTGGTCTTTGAAAAAGACCAGGACCTCTAGGATGTTTCTAGGGAAGTGGGAAAGTTAAATTGGCAGGTATTGGCCGAGTTTGAAGTCTCAAATTGGTGTGAGGAGGAGAGGGAGGAGGTTCCCTTTTATAAGGGAGGATAGGGGAACCTTTAGAAATATAAGAAATATTAGTTTATATTAAATCCCAACCCCACATAAAAACTTCCAAAATGAGTCATATCTGAATATTAGATGTGATAGGGTTGTACTATCATCAACCAATAAAATTTAGACATGTTAGATATTTATTTTAAACATTATCAACTTGATTTATCCTTATTTATCAATTTAATTTTATTTGTGGTAATAATATTCTAAATTTTAAATTATTATAAATAATTACATATGTGTTGTGAATTATCTATATTTTGACACTTTAGGACATTTTCGACCATATAAATTTTAATTTATAATTTTTAAATTTTGTTTTGATTTTTAAACAATTTTTAATATGTTATTTTTATAAAAAAACAATAGTGTCAATTTTGAAACTATTAATTTATTTGAATTTAAATAAAATATATAAAGAAGATATGTCCGAAATAAAATCTTTAATAGATTCATAAACTGTCATATTTATGTATAAAATTAGTGGAGCACATTAAATAGTTCATATAATATTTATTTTAATATTTTTAAAACCATTTATTTGATATTTTAATTAATAAAATAATTTCAACATCACTATTGTGTCATAATTAATGATAATTATTTAATCCCTAAAAATTCTAAATAAATTCCTATGATGTATATAATTGTATTATCTTTCTGTAGACTATTCATGTTTGAAGTTTCATTAAGTTTATCACTAAATTAAAATTATTATACTTATAAGATTTAAGAAAGTGACATGTTGTCACATTCTTTGGTTTTAATAATAATTAAATTATTTTCATAAAACAAAGTCCATTAAATGAATCTAATCCGACCCTTAGGTGATATGGGTCGACTTTTAGTCATCCAATAGGATTTTGGCAGGTGTTAGGGTAATTTTATAATCTTATATTTACCCTTAATTACCCGATTTACCTTTAACTATAGTAAATAAAATTTACCGTAGTTACTATTCATAATGCCCAAAAAATAAAAAGTATCATATTAACATAATTTGGACCCACTGATTCAAAATATGGAATACATTTTTCAAAATTCAAAACATATAAGTTGCAGTAATTAATTTAAAATAAATCCCGTTGTTAAGAATACGTGTTTTAGAAGTTAAAACATTGCCAAAGATTGAAATGTTTTTACATATGAATTCAATGTGAAAATAATGATAATGATATAAATTATATTAAATGGTAAAAATATATTCTATTTGTACTTTAAAACCATTAAATATTATAATTTAACCATATAAATTATCTCAATAGAAAAAGTTTCTTTTAATTAAAAAATTACTGTATTTTTACTATTCATCAAAATATGAAAGTTATCAGAAAAATATCAAAAATTTATCCAAAGTAAATTTTTATACCCTGATTCAAAATAAGAATTTTATTTTTTCAAATTGAACTTATAAACATGTCAAAAACTATATTTAATGTGGGTGCGCCATCAAAAGGCGGCAAAACAGCATTTTTTGAAAAATACTTATTTTACCTAAAAAATTTATTTTGTTCTCTTACCATGTTCTAGAAAATGTGTAAGATGAATAATAATGTTATAAAATTCTAAATGTAGTTAATAATATTCATAATGGCTAGGCCATAATAATATATCGTTATTTAGTGAAATCTGATATTGCGTATGACACAAGCTATCGAGGAAGGTCGTGATTGCGTGTAATGCAAGCCAGGTCCGTATTGTATGCTATGAAAGATTCCTTTGGTGTTGCGTATAACATAAGACATAAAAAAAATATTTCTCATAAAATCCCAGGGTGTTACATTCTACCCCCCTTAAAATGAATTTCACCCTCGAAATTCGTCACTTCATTACAAACAGATGAGGATACATCTCCCCTATCATATCCTCAAGTTCCCATGTAGCATATTCTAATTGGTGGTTCCTTTATAAAACTTTCACCAAGAAATTGGTCTTGTTCCATAGGAAATTTTTGCTATGATCCAGAATCTCTATCGATTGTTCTTCATAAGAAAGATCTTGCTCCAGTGGTATAACTTCTGAGCTGAGTACATGTGAAGGATCAGGTATGTACTTTCTCAGGAGAGATACATGGAACACATCGTGAACTTGAGAGAGATTTGGTGGAAGCGCCAATCGGTAAGCTACCTTCCCAACACGATCCAGAATTTCAAAAGGACCGATATATCTAGGGCTCAACTTTCCCTTCTTTCCAAATCTCATGACCCTCTTCCAGGGAGATATTTGTAAAAACACTTTATCACCCACTTAAAACTCTATCTCTTTTCTTCGGTTGTCGTCATAACTTTTCTATCGACTCTGAGCTACTCTTATGTGTCATTGAATAGATCTAACCTTTTCTGTCATTTCATCAATGAGATCAGGTCCTAATATCTTTCTTTCCCCAACTTCATCCCAGCAAGTTGGAGTCCTGCATTTCTTTCCATAGAGAGCTTCATAAGGAGCCATCTGAATACTGGAGTGAAAGATATTATTATAAAAAAATTCCCCCAAAGGTAGGTGTTGATCCCAACCACCTTTGAAATCTATAGAGCTAGCTCTCAACATATCTTCTAGAGTTTGAATTGTCCTCTCAGACATACCGTCTGTCTGAGGATGATAAGCAGTGATGAAACTCAACTCTATAACCAGAGTATGCTGAAGACTTCTCCAGAACTTTTAGGTAAACCTCAGATCCCGATCAGATATAATAGAAAGTGGTACTCCATGGAATCTTACCACTTCCTTTACGTATATCCTGGCAATCTGATCTAGAAGGAAATCCTCTCTAACAGAAATGAAGTGTGAAGACTTTGTAAGACAATCAACTATGACCCAGATAACATTATTGCCTTTGGATGTTTTAGGAAGTCCAGTGACAAAGTCCATAGTGATGTTTTCCCATTTCCATTCTGGTATGGGTAATGGTTGTAACATCCCCTTAGACTTCTGTCTCTCAGCTTTAACTTGCTGACAAACCATGCATCGAAGGAAATATTCAGCAACATCTCTTTTCATGCCATCCAACCAGAAGTACTCTTTCAGGTCCCTATAAAACTTCGTGCTTCCATGATGAATAGAGAATGAAGAACTATAAGCCTCATCTAGAAGCTCCTTCTTTAATTCGGGGATGGGAGGAACACAAACCTGATTCCTAAACTTTATTATCCCATCACAATCAAGGTTGAATTCAGGAATATTTCTCACCTTCTTTTATAACTCTACATCTTCTTTCTGTGCTTATTTAATCTTCACATGTATAGATGGTTGAACATTAATTTGAGAAAGATATGATTTTCCCCCTTCCATTATAATTCCAAGATCCATTCTTTGTAAATCCATAAATATTGGATCTTTTGTGATCCTCATCATGGATAATCTAGCATGGTCTTATCGACTTAATGCATCTGCCACCTTGTTTTCTTTTTCAGGGTGGTAATGAATTGAGCAGTCGTAATCCTTAATTATATCCAACCATCTTCTTTGGCACATATTCAGCTCCTTTTGTGTGAAAACATACTTTAAACTTTTATGATCAGTATAAATATCACACCTTTCTACATAAAGATAATGCCTCCAAATCTTTAATGCAAAGATTGCCGTAGCTAACTCTAAATCATGATTTGGATAATTTTGCTCATGGATTTTCAACTGTTGTGAGGCATAATCTATCACCATATCATTTTTCATGAGAACACATCTCAGTCCCTTCTTGGATGCATCACTGTAGATCAGAAACCTTTCTCCACTACAAGGTAGTGTGAGCACAGGTGCACTGGCTAACCTTATTTTTAGCTCTTTGAAATTTTCTTCACATTCCTCCGTACAAACAAACTTAACTCCTTTTTGAGTCAACTTGGTAAGTGGGTTAGATAACCTTGAAAAATCTTTCACAAAAATTCAGTAATATCCAGCCAAACCAAGAAAACTTCAGATCTCAGTTACTGTTGTTGGTATCGACCATCTTTTGATAACCTCTGTTTTTGTTGAATCCACAGATATCCCCTCTTTTGAGATTATGTGACCCAAAAAATGAAACTTTTTGAAGCCAAAATTCACACTTGGTAAATTTGTCATAAAGCTTCTCCTTTCTTAGGGTCTTTAATATAATTCTCAAGTGATCTTCATGTTCTTCCTTGCACTTTGAATAGACAAGAATATCATCTATAAAGACTACCACAAACTGATCAAGATAATCTCTAAAGACTCTATTCATCAGATCCATGAAGATAGCAGGGGAATTAGTAAGACCAAATGGAATCACTATAAATTCATAGTGTCCATACCCTGTATGGAAAGCTGTCTTTGGTATATACTCCCTTTTGACCCTTAATTGATTATACCCTGAACGAAGATCAATCTTGGAAAAGTATTGAGCTCTGCGTAGTTGGTCAAATAGGTCATCAATGCATGGGAGAGGATATTTGTTCTTGATAGTGATCTTTTTAAGTTCTCGATAATCAGCACAGAGTCTCATTGATCCATCTTTCTTCTTAACAAACAGAACAGGTGCTCCCCAAGGTGATGCACTAGGGCGTATGAATCCTTTATCAAGATTCTCTTGGAGTAGCTTCTTCAATTCCTACAACTCAATTGGGGATATTCTATAAGGTGTCTTTAAAATAGGCAAATCACCCAGTACGAGTTCTATTGAAAACTCAACTTTAAGATTTGGTGGAAGACCCGGCAATTCCTCTGTAAAGACATAATCAAACTCCCATACAATGGGAATATTCTTAATCGTGAGTTTCTCTCCAACAATTTGAGATAAATAACCTTCATTTAGTGGAATCAAGACCCATAAGATGGATGAAATTTCCACTGGAAGGTTATGTTCATCCTTGCATCGATAGATGGTCATAGATTGATCTAGAATATGAAATGTGACTTCCCTTCTTTGGCAATGGATAAGAGCTCCATATAAAGAAAGTCAATCCATGCCACGAATCACATCAAACTCCACTATAGGAAGGATCACAAGATTTACAGGAATCACTTTCCCACAAACTTCAATAGGAGAAGAATTGTAAACTTTTGATGCGACTGTTGTGCCATTAGGAGTTGTCACAGCCAACTCAACATATAATTTTTGAGGTAATACGGTGATACCCTTAGAAAATTCTTCAGAAATAAAAGATTGGGTGGATCCAGAATCAAATAAAACATTTTCTACTTTAGAGTGGATGGTAAGTGTACCTCTCACCACTTCGATGTCGTACTCCACGTCACCGATAGTAATTGCATGTGAATTTCCTTTGTCTTTGGCCTTAAGAGTTTGTTGAAGTCGATCATCATCATCAACCCTTGGATTTGGGCATTGATTGGCATAATGCCACATCTCCTTGCACTTGAAACATTGAAGTGTAGTAGGTTCATTCTGTGTATCCCTTCCTTTGTTTGCATCATTAGACATCTTCTTCCCATTATTTTGACATTCAATTGCCCGATGACCTTCTTTTCCACACTTATAACATTTTCTTGTCCCCTTAATACAATTTCCTCCATGTTTCTTTCCACACTTTGAGCATAAGGGAAAACTCATCTTCTTTTCAGTGTGGTCTTTAGATTTTCCTTTGAATTACATTTTCCTCTTCTTATCAAACCCATGTGACTGATGGGTTACACCAATCTCCATCTCAACCTTGAGAGAACATCGAACAATTTCCTCGTAGCTATTGAAGTCCCTTATGGCTAATGCCCTTCGAAGACTTGGTTTTAATCCACTAAAAAATCGATCGATCTTACTCTTAGGTTGGATAATAATTCTGGAAGCGTACCTTTCAAGTCTTGTAAAATTTTCTTCATAGGTACCAACGGATTCATCATCCTTTTGCTTCAGTTCAAGAAACTCATTCTCCATCTTTTTTCGAAGAATATGAGGGAAATACTTATTGAAAAATAAGTTCTTGAACTCGTCCCATTCCATAGACTCAATTTCACCCCTTTGCCTCGTATTCTTAATAATATTCCACCATTGATCAGCATCACCTTCCAAACGATACACTACTAAGATGACTTTATCATGTTCAGAACATTAAAGAACTGAAAATAACTTTTCAGTGGTACTGATCCATTGTTCAGCCACTATTGAATCAGAAGACCCGCTAAATGAAGGTGGACGCTGCCTCATGAAGGATTCGACAGAATGTTGCTCCTTCCTTTTCTCATTTGGAAGTCCTGTATGATTCATATCTTGAGAAAGTTGTGTGAGCATGGCTACAAGATTTTTCATTCCAGCTCCCATAACTTTTGGTTTCTCAGGGGGAAAATCATTGCATTGCCCGTCGCATTCCGCATTAACACGGTTTCTTCGGGTTCCAGCCATTGACTAAAACCAAGAAGAATAGTGTGAGAAACACTAATTATAATAGGAAAACCACATAATCAAGAATAAAATTTCACACTTAAGGTCTTATCATAGGTTGTTCATGGCCATTTCTAAAACACAAAGATTTTGTTCTATTCTTAGACAAATCTTTAGGTTTTTTACTAAGGCTTTCACATCCTAGTTTCCAAAGGTTGACTATACCTTTCCTCTAACACCAACTATAGTGACCCGTACTTTACATACATGGTTAATACTTCAAAATTGAAGTACACTTATTACAACATATAACAAAACCAAGAAAGGACTGTATAGGTATAGTGTCTTTAGAAAGTGGGAAACATAAACAACTGGTTCATAAAACATCTACATTGTCTCCCATTTATTCATCATATTTATAGTCCGTTTTTGGCATATCCTACTTAATAACCTTCTTCCTGACCTGGGGAAAGAAAACATACAAAAGGGTGATCTCAAATGCTTAGTAAGGGTAACCAAAATAAATATCAATTACATTATATTCATAAGAACATAACATTTTGGAAATCATAACATGGGATAAATCATAGTAGTGAAATGTAATCCCAATAATCATAACTTAAAACATGAAACTTTTTTTAATACACACATAACCATATATAATCATTTCTTATTATTCAAGACTCATTGCCAAGACTATCATATTGGACAAAGTCCATTTCTAAACCGAGTTCACTCTTCGTTTCAGTCCTGTTTCACTGAACCGGTTTAACCTGTCGTTCCAGCCATGTCTATATCATGAGATATAAAATCTTTACCCAATGCATTGGAGGGAGATATAGGTCCCACCCATCTCATAATTATACCATTCTTATGTGTTACACAAAATCATAAACCATACATCATAGCATAACCCATGTAATAAAAATGAGATTCTTAAAAATCGTGACATCATAAAACAATTCATATAAGATAAAGGAATTAATAAAAATAATTCCATCACAAAATAATCAAATCAATGTAATAATAGGGATAGAAACAGAACCCTATATTATCTTAGATGGAAAATAATTTTGATAAAAAAACTTGAACTCTATTCTTGAGGAAAATATCCTTTCTACTTCAAAAACATTTTATTTTCTTAACATGTCATATAATTTTGAAATAAAAGAAGTTGATTAAAAATAAAACTTAAAACTTGTAAAGGAAGCTTCTTGGAAATAATGTTTTAAAAATCCATTCATGCCGTATAAGTTAAAAAAACATTCTTCTTGTACTTTTGTCGGAAAAGTCAAAAAGTACCTCGTACGAAAAATGACAAAAGATTCCTTTTGTATCTTTTACTAAAAACTCACCAAAGGGTAAAATTTGACATAAACTATTTTAGAAGGATATAAATATTACATATTGAGGAAACATGGATGTGGATGATAAATATTCCCCAGTAAATTCTGAAGTATAAACAATCTCAGATAAAAATGAGATTGCGAGATTTTCCCTTACCTTAGGTCCGATTTGCTTCGTAAGTGTCCGAACCTCATGTATAATGATTTAAATAATGTTATTGACTTATTTCAGAATTATAATTATTGTTATGATATCATATATGGTCATATTCTTAGCTTCCTATTAGTAATGTTTCATTATTACTTGTTATTCGGGTGTTTATTACTTTTTTTTCTTATGCGTGTTTTGTCGAATAAATTATTATTCTTCTCTTTAGGTTATAGATACCTCATTTACAGAATTCTATTAGTGTACTATATATCATATTTATTCAATTCATTTATATAATCATTATGCAATGAAGATCATGTAGAATGAATCGCATCACATCGTGGAGACGGTATTCCGTACGTACGCACGAGTGATGATATCGTTCCCATGATCGTGGAATTGTATTAGAGTGTATGTATACTATTTTAGAATCAATACCAATTTACAATAATCATATATAGTTATTATTTACACCATTATACCCATCCAAGTAAGGTGGTGGTGGAAAATAGATTACACCACGACGTGGAGACGTTATTCCGTACGTACGCACGCGCGGTGATTTCGTTTTCCGTAGGATGGATAGATGGTGAAATAGGGTTGTTTCATACTTAGAATAACATAACAGTATATGAGTGATACTGATGTTATTACTTCATAAGGAAAAAGCTAAATAAGAAGAAGTGGAAGAAGAAATAAAGTTTAAATAATCAGCAACAGACATTACCTCTTCTTTGAAGCGCCTCTTTGAGACCTCCTCTTAGGGCACTAAAATTGGTCTTTGGAGAAGACCAGGACCTCTAGGATGTTTCTAGGGAAGTGGGGAAGTGAAATGGGGCAGGGATTGGCCGAGCATTAAGTCTCAAATTTGTGTGAGGAGGAGAGGGAGGATGTGCCATTTTATAAGGGAGGAGAGGGGCACCTTTGGAAATATAAGAAATATTAGTTTATATTAAATCCCAACCCCACTTAAAAACTTCGAAAATGACTCATATCAAAATATTAGATGATATAGGGTTTTAATCTCATCAACTAATAAAATTTAGACATGTTAGGAATTTATTTTAACCATTATCAACTTGATTTGTCCTTATTTATCAATTTTATTTTATTTGTGGAAATAATATTATAAATTTTAAATTATTAAAAATAATTTCATATGTGTTGTGAATTTTCTATAATTTGACACTTTATGAAATTTTTGACCATATAAATTTTAATTTATAATTTTTAAATATTTTTTTGATTTTTAAACAATTTTATAATATGTTATTTTTATAAAATAACAATAGTGTCAATTTTGACACTATTCATTTATTTGAATTTAAATAAAATATATACAGAAGATATGTTCGAACTAAAAGCTTTAATAGATTTATAAAATGTCATATGTATCTATAAAATTAGTGGGGCACATTAAATAGTTCATATGATATTTATTTTAATATTTTTAAAACCATTTATTTGATATTTTAATTAATAAAATAATTTCAACATCACTATTGTGTCATAATTAATAATAATTATTTAATCCCTAAAAATTCTAAATAAATTCCTATGATATATATAGTAGTATGATATTTCTAGAGATTATTCATGTTCGAAGTTTCATTAAGTTTATAACTAAATTAAAATTATTATACTTATAAGATTTAAGAAAGTGACATGTTGTCACATTCTTTGGTTTTAATAATAATTAAATTATTTTTATGGAAGAAAAGTCCATTAAATTAATCTAATCCGACCCTTAGGTGATATGGGTCGACTTTTAGTCATCCAATAAGATTTTGGCAGGTGTTAGGGTAATTTTATAATCTTATATTTACCCTTAATTACCCGATTTACCTTTAACTATGGTAAATAAAATTTATCGTAGTTACTATTCATAATTCCCAAAAAATAAAAAGTATCATATTAACATAATTTGGACCCACTGATTCCAAATATGGAATCCATTTTTCAAAATTCAAAACATATAAGTTGCAGTAATTAATTTAAAATAAATCCCATTGTTAAGAAAACGAGTTTTAGAAGTTAAAACATTGCCAAAGATTGAAATGTTTTTACCCATGAATTCAATGTGAAATTAATGCTAATGACATAAATTATATTAAATGGTAAAAATATATTCTATTTATACTTTAAAACCATTCAATATTATAATTTAACCATATAAATTATCTCAATGGAAAAAGTTTCTTTTAATTAAAAAATTTGCGTATTTTTACTATTCATCAAAATATGAAAGTTATCAGAAAAATATCAAAAATTTATCCAAAGTAAATTTTTATACCCTGATTTAAAAGAAGAATTTTTATATTTTCAAATTGAACTTATAAACATGTCAAAACTAGATTTAATGTGGGTGCGCCATCAAAAGGCGTCAAAACTGCATTTTTTGAAAAATACTTATTTTACACGAAAAAATTATTTTGTTCTCTTACCATATTCTAGAAAATGTGTAAGATGAATAATAATTTTATAAAATTCAAAATGTAGTTAATAATATTCATAACGGCTAGTCCATAATAATATATCGTTTTTTAGTGAAACCCGGTATTGCGTATGATGCAAGCTATCGAGGAAGGTCGCGAATGCGGGTAATGCAAGACAAGTCCGTATTGTATGATGTGAAAGATTCATTTGGTGTTTCGTATAACATAAGACATAAAAAAAATATTTCTCATAAAATCTTAGGGTGTTACATCAATAATGGTTAAATGTTTTAAATGTGGAATATACGGGTATTATGAGAACCAATGCCCTAAGGGAAAGCTCATGAAGAGAATCATCATGGTCTTATGGGTAGTATTTATATTTATGATGATGAAGACACTACAAATGATATATGAGATGAAATAATTGTTCAACCTCGATCAATATTTTAAGAAGGTAGTGGAATGATGTATGTTTATCAATAGTTATGTTATATAGGTAATGGTACTATGGAATAAAGACACATCTAAGGATTGTTACACTATTGTGTTTCCTAAAGTATTTGAAAGTATATGTTGAATGGTACCGGTAACCATGAAAGGTTATTCAGTTATTTTTTGGAAAGTATATGATATGCTCATAATGAAGGGATAAAGAGATAATGAGATGTTAGAGAGTATTAATGAGCTCATGACTGATATAAGGTAAAGTTATATCATGGTTTGAGTATATAGAAATTTTGGGATTTTGGTATGTGGAAAGAGTTAACTTTTGACAGAATTCATGTTTTTACTATGGTTCTATGGTAATTCAATTTGCAAGAGAATACAAGATTAAGGTATTCCCATGTTTGGAATGCGATCAACAAGATATATCTTATGATATATGGGGGATAAATGATGGTATTCACATGCTTGGTAAATGAAATTTCTAGTCATCATTTTCTTTATACTATGAGATTGGACAGATGTATTTTGGATAATTCTAAAGACTGGAATGAATTATGTCAGACATCAGATAATATTTTTTAAGGCTAGAACATTTTTCAATATTATTTCAATAATGTTATAATAGTGAAGTTTTAGAAAAAAAGACAACATGCAGGACGGGAGACAACCCATAGCGTCGGACAAGGTTGCGGGAATCGAACCCACAACCAAAGTTTGACAGGCATTTATCACCTACCATTGGCCTACAAGAAGTCCCTGGTTAGTAGAAACTATTTTTATTTTTTTAATTGGTATGATAGATGAATTATAAGTCTATTTTTGGAATTATATATGATTAACCTCAACATAGATGGACTTATGTATATTTGATAACTTTTTCTAACCTTTTGTTTGAGACATATGGAATGACCCATCATTCTATCACATGATCTACTAACACTTCACGAATGACAAATTCAACTTCGTTTCTTTAAGAGATGAAGTGGAAATTGTTCATGGCACAAAAAACGGTGAGATTATTCCAAAATAAAGTAATTATTTCTTCTAATTCAAATTCTTCAACTTTAGGGAAATGATCTTGAAAACCAAAAATGTTGTCCTGGTGCCCTTATATCCGATGAATCAGATGGTACCTTAGATCATCGCAAATTTATGTCTTTCTGATTGTTGTCTTTTTCATATCCATGTTCTATACCACTCTCCATCAGAACTTGATGGTTAGGTTTCTTTTCCATGTCCATATTTTCACCTATGTTCTCCTACGTGGAAACCCAGTGATGAGTTAATTTGGGTAACCGATATGTTTCGTACATCACTTTTTAAAATTATGTTTTGGTATTCCTTTTTATGATGTGGGTTTCTATGAAAGAAACTCTCATGTAATAAACCATTTATAACCCTGGTGAATTTCGAGGGCGAAATTCATTTTAAGGGGGGTAGAATGTAACACACCAAGATTTTATGAGATATATTATTTTTAATTTATTTCATTTCTTCTATTGTATGCTACACCAAGATTATCTTGTGCTATACGCAACACCGTATTAGCTTGCAGTATACGCAACACTATTCTTGGATTGTGTTTCACACAATTTCAAGTTTGATTGATAGTAGTTATTATATGCAACATTGAGTGTATATATATATTCAATGTATAAATGAAATATTGTTGGATTCTATTATATGCAACAACAAAGGAGTCTTTCACTACATGCAACCCAGTCATGGCTTGCATTACATGCAATGGTGACCTTCCTTGATAGCGAGTGTTGTACGTAATACCGGGTTTCACTAAAAAAGCCATATATTGTTATCATATTATTATGGACTAGCCATTATGAATTTTATTAACTACATTTTGAATTTTATAACATTATTATACATCTTACACATTTTCTAAAACATGGTATGTGAACAAAATAATTTTTTCAGGTAAAATAAGTATTTTTCAAAAAATACAATTTTGCCGCCTTTTGATGGGGCACCGACATTAAATCTAGTTTTGACAGGTTTATAAGTTTAATTGGAAAAAATAAAATTCTTCTTTGGAATAAGTATATAAAAATTTACTCTGGATAAAATTTTCATATTATTCTGATAACTTTCACATTTTAATGAATAGTAAAAACACGCTATATTTTAATTAAAAACACCTTTTTTATCGCAATAATTTATATGGTTAAATTATAATATTTAATTTTTTTAAAGTATAAATAGAATATTTTTTTACCTTATAATATAATGTATGTCATTACCATTAATTTTACACTGAATTCATAGGTAAAAACATCTCAATCTTTGGCAATGTTTTAACTTTTAAAACCCATTTTCTTAACAACGAGATTAATTTTAAATTAATTACTACAACTTATGTGTTTTTAATTTTGAAAAATGGATTCCATATTTGAATTCAGTGGGTCCAAATTATGTTAATAGGTTGATTTTATTTATTTTTTATATTATGAATAGTAACTACGGTAATTTTTATTTAATGTAGTTAAAGGTAAATCTGGTAATTAAGGGTAAAAATAAGATTATAAAATTACCCTAACACCTGACAAAATTCTATTGGATGACTAAAAGTCAACCCATATTACCTAAGGGTCGGAATAGATTAATTTTATGGACTTTTGACCATGAATATAATTTAATTAATATTAAAACCAAAGAAAGTGACAACATGTCACTCTCTTAAATCTTATAAGTATAATAATTTTAATTTAATGATACACTTCATGAAACTTCGAAAATGAATATTATGTAGAAATATAATAAAATTTTCTACATAATCTGAATATATTTATAATTTTTTTGGACTAAATAATTATCATTAAAGGTCACAAAATAGTGATGTAGAAATTATTTTATTGATTGAAATATCAAATAAATGGTTTTAAAAATATTAAAATAAATATTATATGAACTATTTAATGTACTCCACTACTTTTCGAGATAAATATGACATGTTATGAATCTATTAAAGATTTTATTTCGAACATATCTTCTATGTGGATTTTATTTAAATTCAAATAAATTAATAGTTTCAAAATTGACACTATTGTTATTTTATAAAAATAACATAATATAAAATTGTTTACAAATCACAAAAATATTTAAAAATTCTAAATTAAAATTTATATTGTCTAAAATGTCATAAATTATCCAATTATGGTCAATTAACAACACATAAGTAATTATTTATAAAAATTTAAAGTTTAGAATCTTATTACAACAAATAAAATTAAATAGATTAAATAAGGATAAATCAAGTTGATAATGTTTCAAATAAATTCACAATATGTATAAATTTTATTTTTTGATGAGATTACAACCCTATATCATATAATATTCGAATATGAGTTATTTTTGGAGGTTTTTATGTGGGGATTGATTTATTATAAATTAATATTTTTGAGCTTTCCAAAGATGCTCCTCTCCTCCCTTATAAAAGGGCACATCCTCCCTCTCCTCTTCACAATACTTTGAGCCTTCAAGCTCGTCCAAAACCTACCCATTTATCTTCTAAACTTCCATATAAATATTCTGGAGGTTCTGGTCTTCTCAAAATACCAACTCTAGTCTCATAAGAGGAAGCTTAAAGGAAGTGCGTTGAAGAAGAGGTAATCTCTTCTACCGATTCTTTCAAGTTTATTTCTTCGTCAACTTATTCTTCTTTAGTTTTTTCATTATAAAGTAATGACATAAGTATCACTAATATACTGATATGTTATTATAAATATGAAACAACCCCATTTCACCTTCTATCCATCCTACGAAAACAAAATCACCGCGCGTGCGTACGTACAGAATACAGTCTCCACGCCGTGGTGTAATCTATTTTTCCACCACCACTTTACTTGGATAAGTATAATAGTGTAAATAATAACTATATATGTTTATTATAACATCATACTGATTCTGAGATATTATATAATCCACTCCAATTCTATTAAATAATTATGGGAACGATATAATCACTCGTGCGTACGTACGGATTACCGTCCCCACGATGCGATGAGATTCATTCTCCATGTTAACCATTCAAAAATGATTATAAAGTATATATAATGGATAATAATGAAATATATGACATAATTAAGCTACTGGATTTATTTATATATATATGTGTGTGTGTGTGTCATCTACTTACTTCCATTCAATTCAATAAGGAAAGGAAAACAGCGTTCATGTGTACGTACGACCTACCGTCTCCATGAACGGTGTATCTCATTTCAATCATATATCTATTATATATATAAATACTGAATATATATGATATATAAATAATTATTTACATTCTTGAAGTAATTAAATCATGATATAATTAATAATAATATCACTAACAATAAGTCCAAACACGTACGATAAATAAAATGATTTTACCCAAAACGCTGCTTTAACGTGGAATTTACAAAAGAACAGGTAATATAAAGTCATAAGTGAACCATATATGATATCATAACAATGAATATGATTCTGTAATAAGTAAATGGAATTATTTAAATCATTATACAGGAGGTTCAGATACGTACGAAGCATATCAGACCTAAGGTAAGGGATAACTTTTCCAATATCGTTTTTATCCGAGATTGTTTATTCGTAAGTATTTATTGGGGCTATTGTTATCATCCATACCCATGTTTCCTAAAAATGTTTTCATTTATTTTTAAAGTCCTTTTAACCCATTTTTTAACTTTTCCACATGTTATGAAAGGAATCTTACTTTTTCTTACCACATGAAGAACTTTTTGACTTTTCCAACAAAAGTACGAGGAGACTGTTTTTTTAACTTATATGGCGTGAATGGATTTCTATAGTTTCATAACGCCTAATTTTCATGAACCTTACTATACAATATTTCATGACTATTTTCAATAAAATCCTTTTCTTTTAAAATTGAATGGCATTTTGTGAAAATAAAATGATTTTGAAGAAGAAAAGATATTTTTATCAAGAATTCATTTCAAGTGTTTTATCAAAACCATTTTCCATCTAAGATGAAATTATTTCATATGTGTATGTTTCAAGTACAATGTATCTATGATTTACATGGTTTCACTTTTCTTATGATGAAATGATATCCATTTGTTTTATATGGATTATTTTATGATGGAATGATGTTTATGAAACCCATTTTATTCGTTGGGTTATTATGAATGATGTATGTTTATTTTGTGGCACACGAAAGAATGATTTCATTATGATATGGGTGGGACCTATACCTCCATAAAATGAATTGGGTAAAGATTTATATCTCATGAGATAGACATGGCTGGAATGGTAAGTTAATACAATTCAGTGATACAGGACTGGAACGAGGAGTGAACTCGATTCAGAAATGGACTTTGTCCACTAAGATGGTCTTAGTAGCAATGATCTGGCTACTATGGAAATCATATCATGTGATTAATGGTTTTACACAATTATATGTTTTATTCCCATACTATTTTATCATGATTAATGTTCTTTTATGATCTATGCCTTATGTACTGCTATGTTTTATGTTATTGCTCAAGATTTTAATGTTTAAACATTATGTTCATGTTTTTATGTTCAAATGTATATGGTTTGTTTTATTTTCTCCATGCTTACCCTTACTGAGCATTTGAGCTCACCCTTTTATATGTTTTCCTTTCCCCAGGATATAAAGAAAGGTTTTAGGTAGGAAAACAAAAAGGGGAAGATTTTTATGGGAGATGTTGAAGATCCTTCACCATGATTAGATGATTATGTTCTGAGTTTCCAAAGACACTAAAATATTGCGATCATTGAGTGTTGGTTTTCTGTTATGTATTAGGTATTCCACAAAATTAATGTAATTTCCATGTATGTCATGTTTGGGGTCTCTACAGGTTTTAGGTTGAGGGACCAAAAACGAGGGTTGATCTGGGCCTTAGGCAAAGTGAACAGGTGTTCTTACGTACCCCATGAGGATGGGGATCAAGCTGCACGTAGTTATAGAAGTCAACATGGTAAGCTACCAATGCTAGGGATAAAAGGGGAGTGCGGGCATAGCCCTCTCACCAGAAGAAACAGTATTTTATAAATATTGTTTTTCCATTAAGGTAAGTGGTTTTTCTTTTTTGAGGTGACAGGCCTAGGGTAGAAGGCCCTGGAGTCTCCACAAGAATCAATCCGTATTAGGAGTTGGAAAATGTTATGGCATGTGACCAAGACCAAACATGGTGCCCCCCTTGAGGACATCACGATGCAGTTCTGTTTTTCATCATGCGGCTAGGACGATAATGTCACAGTTTATGGTCATGTGATAGGACCAGGAAGCATAGTTTAAAGTCATATGGCATGGACATGAAGGAATTATCATGAAGCTACAAATAATACCCAACGTGAATGAGGACAGGGTCCCACACCACACCATACGCAATTCTGAGAAAGGAGCCTATGGCCAAGGGGCCTGAATATAGGTAGGGAGGTAAGGGGCAGGAGAAACTAGCTCCTAACTGAGCTGGACCCGAAAACGAGACGTCTGGGTGTTCCTACGTATCCCATAAGGATGGGAATTAAGCCACATGTAGTTCTAGAAGAGATATTAGTTTAAGGTCTCAGATCTCAGACAATGGATGGGGTAAAAACCCTCCAAGTAAGTGCAGACTTCAACCTGATCCCTAAGACCAAGCGAGTTAAACTCGGTGTGGGAAACAAGGGAGGAAGATGTCTGTTACAATACCTATAATGCACGCCAAAGGGAAATCAGTGCGGAGAACCAAATTACACCCCCAACGCGGTTTTGGTCCTCCTAATGCATGGATGTGCACTAAGGAATAGCACCAAGAGTTTAGAAGTTCTACTTGGACATGATAAGGTGGAGAAGGATGTGAATCATGTAACCGACATTTTGGGATTAATGGGGTTGACATGGCGATGGAGGGTAACTTTTGACCGTGTTCCAAACACAGTATCCATATCACATTAGCCTGAAAGGGGAGTAACAAATGAGCATCGACCGCTGACCATATTCCCAACTTGAGATTTGTATCAGCTTTTTTTCTGCGACCCTCGAGGACATTGGCCTGTAATGGTAAGAGATCCCTTAGGACTAACATTCATGCCACTTGGGGGTCCCATTGGGTGTGAAAGGTGATGGAATCCCTAATGAAGGGGAACACAAAGCCTGAAAAGTGGGTGGGAACATGTCCGAGCAGATTCCGACATTCCAGGTACTAAACTAAAGTACCCTTAGGCACATTGATGAACCATCAAAAAGGGTCAATGAGGGTTCTCAGGAGGGAGAGGCACATGGAATGGTCATTACAAGACTGATGTGACGAGGACATAATCCCATTCCATGCCTTATACTCCCCTCCCCGGGGAAGGGTAGGCCAAGGGGCTAAGGTGAAAGGGAGATTTATGGGAGATGGGGCTGGACCTAAAGTCTAGACATTCAGGCAGTCCTACATATCCAGTGAGGATGGTAATCAAGCCACACGTAGTTCTTGAAGGTACCCAGGGGTAAGATACCCTAACGAGGGGGGTGTATAGCATGGCGAGTAACCCAATGTGAAGGAAGACATAATCTCGCACCACACTGTACACTCTGGGTAAGAACCTGGTTCAGGGGCCCGAAAAGGCCAAGGGGCCTGAGGCTGGACCTCGGTTGGGAAGGCTCGGCCAGTTTTCAGTTTAACATCTTGTAGGGAGGATGAGGGTCGGGGGCCCGAGAAGTCCAAGGGGCCTGAGGCTGGGCCTCGGTCAGGAAGGCCCGACCATTTTGCAGTTTAACATCTTGCAGTGAGGATGAGGGTCAGGGGCCCGAGAAGGCCAAGGGGCATGAGACTGGTCCTCGGTCAGGAAGGCCCGACCAGTCTGTAGTTTAACGTCTTGCATTGAGGACGAGGGCTGGGGGCCCGAGAAGGCCAAGGGGCTTGAGGCTGGGCCTCAGTCAGGAAGTCCCAACCAATTTACAGTTTAACATCTTATAGTGAGGATGAGGAAGGGGATGAGGTGTCTCATCCGGAGATGTGTACGGAACAATGAGGACATAATCTCATACCATGCCGTACAATCCCAGAAGATAGAACCTAGTCCGGGGGCACGAAAAAGGCCAAGGGGCCTGAGGTTGGGCCTCTGATGGAAGGTCATATGCCCTCTTGTATGGCTACTTCCTCATCACAGCTCCTAAGCCCACGTGAGCGATACTCGGTTTGGGAAACAAAGAGCCGGTCTCGACTCTCCCCGTCATATGGGGACTAAAACCTGGCTTTTCTCGAAGGAATTTTCTCGCTTGGAAATTAAATGTGGTAGAATGAACCACTATTCTATATGTTTGGAACATATTGGGGTGGTTCCAATGTCACAGGACAACTGTTGACCCTGTTCGAAACATAGCGTCCCTATAGTAACCTAAAATGGGAGCAACAAATGAGCATCGAACACTAACCATATTCGAAATTCGGGACTTGTATCAGATTTTTGCTCGATATCATCGAGGGTGTTGGCCCGAAGTGGTAAGATATCCCTTAGGCCTAGCATCCATACCATTCAGGGGCCCTTTCGGACGGGTAAGGTGATGGAATCCCAATCAAAGAGTGGGTGAAGCATAGTTGTACCCATCTCTAAAAGAGGTGAACATCTCCAGGGAGCGGGACCTATATCCGGATTGAGTATAGATCTACGTGAATTGGGGAAATAATTTTCACCCCACCATATTTCTTGACCTGAGGGGAAGATTCTGGTGTTTTGGATGGGCCAACAAACAAAATGTTCAGGCATTCCTACATATCCCATGAGGATGGGAATCAATGTATATGTAGTTCTGGAAATCCATGCAGTTTAACATCATGCGGTGAGGATGTGGGAGAATAGAAGAATGGGGAGTGGGCCCATGGTGTGACCTCTATAATCTTGACATGAGTGGGGCTAAGGAAGCCTACACCATATCATGAAACGATCCTCCAAGAGAACTATACCCAGGGGGTATTCAAAGAGAAGAGCTCAGGGCTGGGCTCAAGACGAGGCATCTGGGCATTCCTACATATCCCATAAGGATGGGAATCTAGCCACATGTAGTTCTTAAAATGAAATTTTACATCATGATAGACAATGTGCAGTTTAAATTCGTGCAGGACTGGACAGTTTAAGGTTATGCAGGACCGGCGTGCAGTTTAGGGTCATGTGGGACCAACATTTTAAGGTCGTGTAGGACCATCAGGCTTAGGCATAGTATTGCTTGCGGAACTTGGCATTAGTGGGAGAAGTTATACACTCACCATCCATGGTTACTAGGGAGTATACTCCATTAGGGTAAACCATGTGGACTATGTAATGTCTTTCCCATTTGGGATCCAACTTGGGTGGTTTCCTTCCAGGGATCCTTGGTGCTCGGAGGGCCAATACCAGGTCACCTTGTAGAAAAGAGTGAAGGCAAACCTTCTTATTGAAGGCTCTATCCATCTTATTCTGATTTCTTTCCAGATTGTGCAGGGAACAAAGACTATTTTGGTCAAGTGCTTCAAATTTAGCTAGACTTTTTTCGGCCACCATATCTGGCGCTTGATGGTCATAGACTGCGGTGTGTAACGAATTCAGCTAGATCTCAATGGGTAGGATGGTCCCAAATCCGTACACCAGGGAATATGGGGTCACCTGGGTAGAATTACGAGTCGTCGTCCGATAGGCCCAGAGATTGTTGGGGAGATTATCCGGCCAACTCTTTTTGTTCTGACCAACCATTTTCTACAAAATGTTAGAGAGGGTTTCGTTGAACACCTTGATCTATTCATTTTCCTATGTGTGATAGAAAGAGGTATAGTTCGAATGGATATTGTACTTAGTATACAATTTCTTCAGCTCGGTTGCTCGGAAGTTGGTGTCGTTATTGGTGAGGACGACATGAGGGACTCCAAACCAGTGGATGATGTTAGAGCTCACAAATTCAACGATAGAATGGGCCTTGACCTCCTTGAGCAGAACTGCTTCTGCCCACTTAGAGAAGAAATCTATGGCGATCAAGATAAACCTGCATTGGTGAGATGTCGCCAGTGGATAAGGTCCCACGACATCGAGTCCCCACACCGCAAATGGAAAATAGTACTTGGTGGAGTGGAGAGGTTCGGGCGGCTGATGCAGGAATTTATAATGAACTTCGCACATGTGACATCTCTTGGAAAACTTGATACAATCATGGATCATATAGGGCCAGAAGTACCCCAGTCTTTGGATTTGATGGGAGAGCTTTGGCCCAGCTTGGTGGGCACCGCAGGAACCAGCGTGAACCTCTTGCATAACCTATGGAATCTCATCCCCTGAATGAAATAGAGGAGAACACCATCGAACCCACACTTTTAGAGGATTTGGTCAAGACTAGAACTACTCTAAAGGGTAAACTGCAGTGTGCGGCGTCATATTCACTCGCGCTCATCCCAGTTTGGCGGGAGATTACCATTTTGGCGATACTTGACAAAAGGGGCTCTCCAGTCGGGTGTCACCTCAACCACTGCATCTGAAGGCCCTAGCGGTCCTGACGTAGAGGATTCAGTGGTAAGATGTCTTACCCACAAGTTTTCTTCATCCTTTGGGGTGATAGGGGCGATGACTCTCTGGTGTTCCATGTGTATAATCATATCATCCTGTTCGGGCTCTAAAAGTGATGCATCCAGGCTGGCCAAGTCGTCTTCTCAACCATTTTGTGACGGAGGGACATGGGTAACCACCGGCCGAGAAGGGAACTGGGCCATTAGCTGGAGGGTGTGTTCCAACAACAGTACGAGCTCTAGATTTCTGATAACATAGCCACCGTTGACTAGCTTGATGACTAGTTCGGAATCCCCTTTCACATTAAAATTGGTTACATTGATCTCGAGGTCTAGCTCTAGGCTAGTGATAAGAGCCTAATACTCTGCCACATTGTGGGTGAAGCCTTCTGATAATAGGAATGAGTATGGCATAATGGATTGCGCCGGGGTAATGAAGACAATACCCAGGATCACTCTATTGAGTCGAGGATCATTGAGCCTCCAACCAGTGGGACTCCGGGAGGCACCGTCGAAGTATATCTTCCAACATGGGATTGCATGATCTACCGAGAGGATCGCCTCGTCAGGAAAATCCAAGTCCAAGGACTGGTCCGAAAATGTTGGATGGGAAGCCAAGAAGTCTGCCAATGCATGTCCCTTGATTTCCTTCTGGAGCACGAACCTGATGTCGATTTGCTGAAGGATTACCACCCACCATGCTAAACGACCGGTCAACATGGGGCGGTCCATAATGTACTTCAGTGGGTTTACCCGAGACACCAACTATACCACATGGTGATGTAGGTAGTGTCATAATTTCTGTACTCCGAATACCAATGCAAGGTAGCTCTTCTCGATGGGGGAGTATCTGGTCTCCGTATTGATGAGCATACGACTGAGGTATTAGAGACTGTTTTTCATCCCCTCATTGTTCTTATGGGTGAGAAGGGTGCTGAGAGATCGTTCCAGGGAAGTCACATACAGGACTACTGGCTTCCCAGAGACAGGTGGCATCAATACTGGAGGCTAGATCAAGTACTGCTTGATTTCCTCAAATGCGGCCTGGCACTCCTGTTCCCACTCATAGGCAGATCCTTTCTTCATTAGCTGAGAAAAGGGCTTTCACTTGCCATCCAGATTCGTAATGAATCGGCGTATGTAGGCCAAGTGGCATTGGAAACCCCGAATCTCTTGAATATTGCTTGGGGGAGACATCTGGATAATTGCCTTGATCTTCTCTAGGTTGATCTCGATGCCTCGGTACCTGAAAACAAAGCCATGAAACTTCTCGAAGGTGACCCCGAAGGCACACTTCAACTGGTTCATTTTCATGTGGTGGGAGCGGAGGAAGACGAACACTTTCTCAAGGTCCTTGAGATGGTACTGGCACTTGCGAGACTTGACCACCAGATCGTCCACATAGCATTCCACCAATGTCCCAAGGAATAGCTTGAATATGCGGTGCATGGACCGTTGATAGGTGGAACCTGCATTCTTCAAGCCGCAGGGCATAACCTGGTAACCAAAAGTACCTTGGGGTGCCCTGAAAGTGGTGGCATCCTCGTCCTTAGGGGACATCTGGATTTTATTATACCCATAGTAACTGTCCATGAAGGAGAGGGCTTAGAATCCAGTCTTAGCGTCGATCAACAATTCAGTCACTGGAAGGGGAAAATCATCCTTGGGGCAATGATGTTTGAGATCTTGGAAGTCGATACAGACTCTGATCTGTCCTTTCTTCTTCCTGATCAGAAAAATGTTGGCTATCCACTTGGGGTACAGGACCTCCTTTGTGAAGTTTTCCCTGATGAGCTTGTCAACGTCGGCCTCGACCACGACACCGTGATAAGGGTGCATCTATTGGAGTTGGTGGCCTAGAACCAACTATTTTGTACTTTATTCATTAATGAAAGCTTTATCACATCTTGATTGTTCTTCTGCGTGACAATGCATGTGATAATGTCCTAAGGATAGCTGTTTCATTAAAGGGTCATAGAGGATCCCAGCTATGATGATAACCTGGAAGTGCCATAACACTATTCTTGAATGTATGTTCTATGGCCGAATGATATTATTTGAGGGGAACAAATAATACTATTCATTATGGGTGAGGACTCATAAAACTTTAAGGAACCTTCTCATGGTGTGCACCCGTGGTAATATCCAGGAGGATATTATGAGAATGAGACCCGCTAGTAGGAAATCCACATTTCATAGTGTCATTGGATGTTCCTATCTGCTGACGTGTGTATTGGCCCTTAGACTTTAATATTATTATTAATGGGTATTACAACTCGCGGTCTTAGATGTATTGATGAAAACTAGAAGACACACTATTCGCAGCGAGGTAGGATACGTTGGGTGCATCACGAGTAATACTGCATTAATAGATAATGCGAGAAAGGATTTTTCCCTTCTGTTTCATAACATAAGTAGATATCTCAGGCCCTTTTATGGAATTGATATAGCCTACATAAATCCATGGCCATGGTAAGGTATGGGTGAGTTCAATTCTGGGAAGTCAAAGAAAGAATAATCAAGCACATGGTTTGATGGCACTAGCATGCAACCCACTTGATTAGAGATATCGAGATAAAGGGATTATATTACACAGTAAGTGTTCGTAGTAGGTGACACATCATTACAGCATTAACTTCTTTCTCTATGGGTGCCTTGGCATGTTTCTAGACACTAACCTTGGAATTCAGGCAGGTTCCACCTAATGCCACTGAGAAAGAGGCCTAGAGGGTCACACACTAAGTGTGTCCATGTATCGCAGTTAAATATTAATTTAACAAGTTGAATAAATATTATTCCCGATTGTGGTTTAATAATTATTCAAGGATGTCTAATCATATTTATTTCGACACTAGTTGTTCGAGAGAATATATTGTTGGTGAAATAATATATATATATTTATTATCGAGTAATGTAGTTACATTTATTTAAGAAATAAATAGTCATTACTCAAGGTCTAATAAATATGGTGGAGGAAATAAAAAAAACTGAAAAAATAAAAGTACACACCATATATATTTATATATACACACCGTGTAGTTTTTTTTCAGGATTCATGAGAAAATATTGTTTATTTAATTAAATGATATTAAATGTAATACATTGGATGCATGTCAAGTAATAATGATGGTCAACTGTCATTATTAAGACATGGGGTATTAGTAAGAATTAAATGAAATGATTAAATGATTATGAGAAATTAATTTATTTTATTATTCTAAGTATTATAAATCCTAATTACATTATTCTCAAATGGGTTAGCCATTTTTTTGGTTGTGCACAACAGATTTGGAAAAACTCTCAAGCCAAGAGAGAATTCCCTTCCCACCAAAAACGCTTTAAAGTTATAAAAGAAAGATCCTCCACCAG
Organism: Viscum album; assembly: GCA_963277665.1. NCBI lineage: Eukaryota > Viridiplantae > Streptophyta > Magnoliopsida > Santalales > Viscaceae > Viscum > Viscum album. Next base: position 1,888,981,442 of record OY728159.1, on the reverse strand, counting down.
ACCAAGGCGATCAAAGACAGACATCGCAAACGAAGGTTCTTCCGTGATAGCACCCGGAGTTCCCTTCGGCGAAGTTCGGAGATACATGGAGCATGTGTGGATCACCGCTAGAGGAATCCTGCACTTGGATTCTACGACGCAACGACGGATCACAGGATCGTGACCGGAGGCATCAATGAAGAAATAATTCCATCGAGGTAATTCTTATGAAATAATTAAATTAATTATAATCAACATATGATGATCCTACCTCTAGGGTTCCGGTACTTTTCTTTTCTTTTCATTCTTCATTCTATTCCGAAGATTCGACATTTTATATAGAGACGAATCTCGGATTGAACGTTGTTTATCGTTAAAATTAAAGTTGGACAAACCCACCAACGTGCTTCCCCTGTTCCTGGAACCTAAAAGTGGTATCAGAGGGGGTCATATCATTGGTTAAAATTGTTTAGTTTTTCATTGGTAATTTACGCATTTAATAATTTAGTTGTTTCAATTCAAGTTTAATTGTTCTGGAAATATGAATCTCGAGATCTGTTCCTCCTCCATCATTTCTCGTTCACCTAAAAAAAATGAATTTTTCTTTTAATTTTGATTAAAATAAAACAGAGAAACTCATCTAGAGGAGCCAAACATCTCTGGTCGTAAAACACCAGAATACATGGAATGTATTCGGAAGTACACACCGTGTAGTCTAGGTTCAATTCATTGACTGATCCGCCAAATCGGGCCATGTATTGAGGTCATTTATGACACCGTGTGTTGATCGAAAACAGATGGCACATGGTTTCCGGATTATACGATGTGTAGTCCAACTGAACACGGTGTGTAGTCCCTTCGAGTTAGGGTTGGTCCATGTACCCCGTACACGGCTTCCCTAGATGGAAACCATGTAACGTGGAAACTACATGGCGTGTGTCCAAAAGAACACGCCATGTACTCTGAAAATTTCCGAAGTACATTAACACGCCATGTCCCCAGGCATGTACTTCAAATGGACGGTGAAGAAAAGTACACTCCGTGTAGTCGAAAATACATGCCGTGTAGTCACCCAAATTACACATATTTATTAAAATTTAATTATTATATTATACAAACCCTTTAGGCGTGTACCATAGTGCAGGCATAAAGCTGAGTCACAACACGTGATAGGTGTTTTATATATATGTGTTTAATTTAACATCTGCGTAATGAAAGGGAATTCACCGGGTTTCCTCCAAGGTACAAGTTACGTACAAGGATAATTTTAAATGAATTTATTTTTTAAAATTATGATGGATGATAATCTCAAGGAAATTCAAAAAAGGTTTTAAGATAAAATTATTGATGAATTAAATATAATTAATTGATTCAAGCGTGATTTATCTTAAACAAGAACGACTAAATAATTGAATGCTAGTTTTATTTATGCATAAATATCATTGCATGTGTGGATGATCATGAGATAGACCGAGAAATTTTTATGTGAATGGTTTCTTTTAATTTATTTATTTAAATTAATTTTTTTGTTCTGCGAGCCATCTCCTCATTAATATGTAGGGAATGCGTGCGCAATGATTATTTTATGTAAAACCCCCTTTTTACCCCTCACCTGAGTGTGAGATAAATGCATATGTAATGGATGGAACTCCCAAGCAAGTGGAGGCAGCTCAAGTCAGGAGCCAAGGTGAAACCAATCCAAGGAGATACAAAGGTGGATAGGTGGAAAGTTGTAAACACGAACCCACAAGGTTCAAGGTGTTTCTCCCCTAGGTCTTGGGTTATTTTATCAACTGCTAGATAAACTAACCAATATAACAATCTCCTGATCATACCATTTATTTTATTTCTACCAGTTTCATGGTTTATTTATTGTGGGTGTGTTGTCAGGATCACACAATTAATGAATATAACAAGAATGCAAGATAGAACTAAAATAAGACCGGTTTATACGTAAATATTATCTTAGACATGGTTAATCACTTAAGTATATCCCACTTAATATTAACAAGCATGTAATAAAAGATAATAAAATGGCAATTTACGTATAAGGATAAAATCCCTCAAAAGAAATATTAAGTCGTTATAGACTTCCATAATCTTCGTTAGAATCAAACCATAGTTCAAAGTGCTTGACCAACCCTAGTTGGGGTGCTTTCAATTATCAGGGAATTCTAATTCAAGGTTTTGGGTTGACTTAACTTGGTTCACATCAAGGGTTGACTACCACAGTAGGACATGGTGTGGCCAAGAGGTAAAGGTTGAGGAAATCCAAAATAAAAGGATTTTAGGATTGAGGAGTCCACTCAACATATCAAGGAGTTGTAAGTTAATGTTGTTGGAATTTGGAATGCCTACCTAAAACCCTTCAATTTGATTGACCGACCCTAGTTTGGGTAATGCGAAGGGCAATATGGATCCTTTCCAATAGAATATTCAGGAAATAGAATATTCTGAAGTCAATGGTGAGGGCTATTGGATTTCGATAAAATAGTGGGAGACTAATAAGTATTAATTTATTTATCTGTATCATTTTTGTAATAAAGTACTAAACCTTTTATTATCTTAATTTTTAGAAACGGCAAGAAAATGACATCAAAAATATCATTGTGCACCATACTCGAGAAGGAAAACCTTCTCATCGGCACCAATTTCCAAGAGTGGCAGAGGCGTTTACGCGTCATCCTTCGCCACGAAAGGAAACTGTATGTACTGGAAGATCTTATTCCAGTGGCGCCTAGGAAAGAGGCCAGTGATGAGTAATTATCTCTCTATATGAAACACATGGATGATGCCACAGATGTCTAGTGTTTCAGGCTATCGGCCATGTCTAATGATCTCTTGATGCAACATGAAAACATGGATGTGTATAGCATGATGTCTCACCTTAAGGATCTCTACCAAGAGAAGGAGAGACAGGAGAGGTATGAGATCTCCAATGCTTTGTTCACCACAAATCTTGGAGAGTCTGCGCCAGCTGGGCCTCATATAGTCAAGCTTATTGGCTATATTGAACGCTTGGACATCTTAGGGATTAAATTCATGGATGAGTTGCGTACAGATCTTATCCTATCATCACTACCCAAGACCTTCTATAGCTTCATTATCAACTATAATATGAGCGGCAATGAGAAGATTCTATCGGAGCTTCTGACCTTGACTTTCTAGGTAGATAAGGATATGGGGCGTGACAAACCCGTGGTCCTTATGGTGAACAAGAAAAGGAAGGACAAGACAAAGGGACCAAAGACTTATAAAAATTCTGAATCCCCCGAGCACCGTCCCTCCAAGAAGGGAAAGATCCAGAGGCAGGGAAAGGAATGGGAGGCAGTGTGTTTTGCATGTGGAAAGTAGGGCCACTGGAAAAGGAACTCCACCTAGAAGTGTGGGGATGCTAAAGGTGCGTTTGTTATTGAGTGCAATCTTTCTATTTCTACACATTGGGTATTAGATACAGCTTGTGAGGATCACATCTATATTCAAATACAGGAACCAAGTATATTTATAAAGATTGCCAGAGGAGAGGTGGATCTTCGAGCTGCCAATGGCGCAAGGCTGGCTGCATTGGATATTGGCGACTACCACCTCTCATTGCCAACTGGCATGATTTTGGTTTTACAAAACTGTTATTTTGTTCCTAGTGTTACCAAGAACATAATTTCTATATCTTTTTTGGATATAGATGGATTTTTTTTCAAGTTTGGAAATAAGGGTTGTCTCTTTTATAAGAACAACGTATGTTATGGTATGGCACATTTAAATAATGGTTTGTATGTATTGAATTACAAAAACCAAGTGTTGGCAATTGATAACGAAACAAACTCACATGACTCATACATCACCCAGTTATGGCATCATCACCTTGGTCATGTAAACGAGAAGCATTTGACAAAGCTCTATCAAGAGGGCTATTTAGACTCCACTGAGCTAAAACCACTTGATAGATGTCACGCTTGTTTACAAGTTAAAATGACCAAGCCTCCTTTTGGTGGACATGGTTAAAGGGCCACAGAGCTTCTAGGATGGGTACACACTGACGTATGTGGACCATTTCCAGTAGAAGCTAGAGGAGGATATTCTTACTTCATTAGTTTTACTGATGATTTGAGTAGATACAGATTTATCTACTTAATGAGGTATATGTCAGAAGCCTTAGAGAAAGTTAAGTAATTCAAGAATGAAGTAGAGAATCATCTTGGTAAGAAGATAAAGAAGCTTTGATCTGATCGAGGCAGAGAATATTTGAACCAAGAGTTCATCTCTCTTCTACGGGAGTCTGGGATTCTATCTCAGCTCACTCCTCCTTATACACCATAGTGGAATGGTGTTAGTGAGAGGAGGAACTGCACCTTGTTGGACATGGTGAGGTCGATGATGAGTCATGCGGATATTCCATTATCCTTTTGGGGATATGCATTACAAACTGCAGCATACACATTAAACTGAGTACCAACTAAGACGGAAAATGGAGTTACCTCCGAGTTATGTAATGTAAATAAACCCATTTTGTCACATACAGGTGTATGGGGATGCGAGGCTTTTGTTAAGGCCTTCTCAGGCAACAAACTAGCACCCCGGGGTACGAAGTGTATCTTTATAGGATATCATAAGGAAATGAAAGAATATTACCTATATAACCATCAACACAAGAAAGTGACTATCACCAGACAAGCCGTCTTTCTTGAGAGGGATCACATCCTCAAGAAGGATAGTGGGAACAAAATTGACTTCGACGAAGTTGATGCTGAAGATACACAGGAGTTGGTACAGGAACAAGTTCCATAGGTCCCCGTGGAAGAGGTTCCAGAAACACAAGTACCACGTAGGAGCTCAAGAGAGGTATGGGAACCAGAGAGATTTGGTTTCCTAGTCACCGAGGATGGAGAATCATTATTATTGGACAATGATGAACCTCTCTCCTACAAGGAAGTAGTAGAAAGCTCAGATGTTGAAAAATGGATAGAAGTTATGAAATCTGAGATGGATTCCATGTATCAGAACCAAGTTTGGGTTCTGGTCGATGAGCCAGTTGATGTAAAGCATGTTGGATGCAAATGGGTATTCAAGAGAAATCTAGACATGGAAGGTTAAGTTAGCACCTATAAAGCTGGGCTAGTGGCTAAAGGATTCAGACAGTGTCAAGGAATTGACTATGATGAAACCTTCTCACCAGTTTCCATGTTTAAATCCATAAGAATCTTGCTTGCCATAGTAGCTTACCATGACTACGAGATTTGGTAGATGGATGTCAAAACAGCATTCCTTAATAGGAACCTTCAGGAAGATGTTTATATGACACAACTAGAAGGGTTTGTGACACCGGGTGAAGCCAAACGGGTTTGCAAGTTACAGAAATCCATTTATGGATTGAAGCAAGCATCCAGGTCATGGAACATTCGATTTGATGAAGCCATAAAGGAATTTGATTTCATTAAAAATGAATTTCAGCCATGTGTTTATAAGCAGTTTAATGGGAATGTGGTCATTATCCTAGAAGTATATGTTGATGACATATTACTTATTGGAAATGACGTACCAGCCTTACAGTCAGTTAAGGACTGGTTGAACAAGTGCTTCTCCAGGAAAGACTTAGGTGAAGCAGCCTACATTCTAGGGATCAAGATCATTCGTGATAGATCCATGAGGCAGCTCGGACTAAGTCAGGGTACATACATTGAATAGATACTAAAGAGATTTAGTATGGAACAATCCAATAGAGGATTGGTTCCAGTGTCACAAGGCTTACATCTTTCTAAGAAAATGTGTCCTCAGACACAACAAGAGAAAGATAGTATGAGCAAGATCTCATACGCCTCGGCTATAGGATCCATCATGTATGCCATGTTATATATTAGGCTTGATGTTGCCTATACACTGAGCATGGTAGGAAGATATCAAGAAGATCTAGGGGAACAACATTGGACTGCTGTTAAGACTATCCTTAAGTACCTGAGAAGAACTAAGGATATGTTCCAGGTGTATGGAGGAGATGAGAAGCTTATCATCAGAGGGTATGATTATGCTAGTTTTCAGACAGATCAGAATGATCTGAAGTCACAATCTGGATACATTTTCTGTCTCAATGGAGGAGCTGTGAGCTGGAAGAGTTCAAAGCAGCCAGTTTTCGCCGATTCTACAGTAGAGTCCGAGTATATAGCGGCTTCTGATTCAGCCAAAAAATCCATCTGGATTTGGAACTTTTTCCAAGAGCTAGATGTGGTGCCTTGAAATAAAGATCCCATTACATTGTATTGTGATAATACTGCAGCGGTGGCTCTAGAAAAAGAACCAAGGTCACATCAACGGACAAAGAACATACTCCGAAAGTATCACCTCTTGAGGGATTCCTATTAGAGGGGTGAAGTTTCAGTGAGCAGAGCTTCCACGAAAGAGAATGTGGCGGACCCCGTGACTAAAGGCCTATCTCAGCAGAAGAATGAATATCATGTGAGAGCTAGCGGGTTAAAGGTTGTTAGCAGTTGGATCTAGTCTAAGTGAGAGTCTGTTGGAGTTGGTGGCCTAGAACCAACTATTTTTTACTTTATTCATTAATGAAATCTTTATCACATCTTGATTTTTCTTCTGCATGACAATGCATGTGATAATGTCCTAAGGATATCTATTGAATTAAAGGGTCATAGGGGATCCCTACTATGATGAGAACCCGGAAGTTCCATAACACTATTCTTGAAATTATGTTCTATGGTCGAATGATATTATTTGACGGGCACAAATAATACAGGTCATTGGGGGTGAGGACTCATAAAACTTTGAGGAACCTTCTCATGGTGTGCGCCCTTGGTAATAGCCAGGAGGATATTATGAGAACGAGACCCGCCAGTAGGAAATCCACATTTCATAGTGTCATTAGATGTTCCTATCTGCGGATGTGTGTATTGGTCCTTAGACTTTAAGATTATTATTAATGGATATTACAACTCGCGCACTTAGATTTATTGACGAAAACTGTGACGACACACTGTTCGCAGCGAGGTAGGATACGTTGGGTGCGTCACGAGTAATACTGCATTAATAGATAATGCGAGAAAGGATTTGTCCCTTCTGTTTCATAACGGAAGTAGATATCTCAGGCCCTTTGATGGAATTGATATATCCTACATAAATCTATGGCCATGGTAAGGTATGGGAGAGTTCAATTTTGGGAATTCAAAGAAAGAATAATCAAGAACATGGGTTGATGGCACTAGCATGCAACCCGCTTGATTAGAGATATCGATACAAAGGGATTATATTACAAAGTAAGCGTTCATAGGAGGTGACACATCATTATGGCGTTAAATTCATTCTCTATGGGTGCCTTGGCGTGTTTCTAGATGCTAACCTTGGACTTTAGGTAGGTTCTGCCTAATGCCATTGAGAAAGAGGCCTAGAGGGTCACACAATAAGTATGTCCATGTATCTTAGTTAAATATAAATTTAACAAGTTGAATAAAGATTATTCCCGATTGTGGTCTAATAATTATTCAAGGATGTCTGATCGCATTTATTTCAACACTATTTATTTGAGAGAATATATTGTGGGAGAAATAATATATATATATATATTTATTAGAGAGTAATGCAGTTACATTTATTTATGAAATAAATAGTCATTACTCAAGGTCTAATAAATATGGTGGAGGAAATAAATAAAACTGAAAAAATAAAATTACACGCCTTGTATATTTATATATACACTCCATGTAGTTTGTTTTTTGGGATTCATGAGAAAATATTGTTTATTTAATTAAATGATATTAAATGTAATACGTTGGACGCATGTCAAGTAATAATGATGGTCAACTGTCATTATTTTGACATGGGGTATTACTAATAATTAAATGAAAAGATTAAATTCTTATGAGAAATTAATTTATTTTATTATTCTAAGTATTATAAATCCTAATTACATTATTCTCAAAGGGGTTAGCCTTTTTTTTGGTTGTGCACAATGGATTTGTAAACACACTCAAGCCAAGAGAGAATTCCATTTCCACCAAGAATGCTTTCATGTTACAAAAGCAAGATCCTCCACCAGATCAAGGTGATCAAAGATGGACATTGCAAATGAAGGTTCTTCCGCCCTAGCACCTAGAGTTCCCTTCGGCGACGTCCGGAGATACGTGCAGCACGTGTGGATCACCGCTAGAGGAATCCTGAACTTGGATTCTATGACACAATAACGGATCACAGGATCGTGACTGGAGGCATCAACGAAGAAATAATTCCATCGAGGTAATTCTTATGATTTAATTAAATTAATTATAATCAACATATGATGATCCTACCTCCAGGGTTCTGGGACTTTTCTTTTCTTTTAGTTATTCGTTCTATTCTGAAGATTCGATATTTTATATCATGAAAAATCTTGGATTGAACGTTGTTTAACGTTAAAATTAAAGTTGGCAAACCCACCAACGCGCTTCTGCTGCACCCAGAACCTACAACATCTTTCTAGGAGGTTTCTTGAACCCATGGTGGTTTGTCCGGAGACCAAGGCGATGGACGACTACCTGAGGATCTAGTCTTGGAATCTCGTCATAACTCTATGAAAACATGTCACGGTGTTGTTTAAGGAATTCCATGTACCGCTGTTTCTCTTTGAGGGACATGGTGGCACTGATTAGTGTGGGTCTCAGATCTGCCTCGCTACCAAGGTTCACCTGTACCATTTCATCAACCGTGGTAGATACGCCTTCTTCAAATATAGGGGGAGCATCATCTATATCCTCTTCTTTGATTGCAGAGGAGGGATTCCTAGTGTTTGGAGCCTTCCCTAGGTTGGAAGAACCTAACGGGAGGCTGGTGCCATCCTGGACAACAGTAGACAGGATATCAGGAGATTTATGCACCAATGAGACCATAGCAACGAAGGTAGTCGATCTGATCCCATCTGGTCTTTGGCCCAAGGGGACGCGATTGATGATGTCAAAGTAATAGTGGCATGTCATCTTTAGACAGTTGATCCCAGCCCGAAAAAACAGACACATATGATGTATCGTTGTGTCCATGGGGCGGACATCTCAGTATCATATGGGGGTAGGAGGTTCTGGGATCACCTAAGCCTGGTTTGTGTAGGAGTACGAGGTGATCTTCCGCTGTCGCTTGGACTTGGGAATATTCCTTCCTCTTATACCAGAGACGGAAATGAATTTCCCTATGTAGGGGGTCTTGGCCTCCAACTGATGGATTGGGAAGACTTAGGCATCATCCAGACTGGCCCAGGGGTCACTTGTGACCATGGCGGACTCAACCTCACTTGCCAGAATCTGCTTATCCTTGCTCTTGTAATAGTCAGCATCCAAATAATGGGCTTCACAAGAGGTGAAATAAGATGCATCACCTTGGAGTACACCTACTCAACCATTTATAGAGTACTTGAGGCACTAGTGATTTGACTAGGGGACCACCGTGTGCAGGTGGATCTATGGCCTGCCCATCAATGCATTATACGCTGTGTCCTAAGAGACGACCATAAATTCAGTACTGGAAACTAGGCCATCGAAGTGGGTCTTCAGATGGATCTTACCGACCGGGGTCTGCTCTATCCTATCATACCCCTGGATCCTTAAATTAGAGGGAGTCAGGTCATCCTTGGAAAACCCCAGCTTTCGTAATTTCTGCATCATGATAAGGTTGATCCTAGAGCCAGTGTCAACGAGACAACAGCGAACCTCCACACCGTTAAATTGGCATGTGATGTACAGTGGGAAAATGTTCGCCTATATGGGAGAGCCTTCATCTTCTCCGAATAATGAAATGATGGCCTGGCATTTGGAGTTCTCAACTACTTCAGCGTGAAAGGCTTTTGCAGCTGCCACCTCCGTCTCAAACTGGAGGGGGCTCCTTAAAGCCTCAGCGAGTGCTTCGAGCATATCTGAAGACAAGCGGAGGTATTCAAGGATGTAAAGCCATGCTAGGATATTTTCAAGGTGCTTGAGGACATCTTACTTTCATGCTAGGTGCGAACTTCTGCTTATAGGAGTCCACTCCACGACTGGAGACATGGAGGGCCCTGTCGGCTGGACCAGTGACTGGCTGGTGCTGGGAATATCCTGCTGCTCACTAGTTGAAGCCTGAAGAGTAGCTATCAGATGAAGTTTGGATGAATAAGATCGGCCTACAGCATGGAGAAGCTGGTCACGGTGTGGCCGAAGTGGCTCTGCCTAATCTAGTAGCACAAATGGTGGTGGATGCGATCCTGACGACACCGGATGAAGAGGCTGCAAGTGTTGAGCTATGTGTTGAGCCTGTTGTCTGGTCTCAATGGCATGCACGGCTTGGTTGGAGGTGTCGACTGATGCACCTCGACAACCCATATAGCCACGGCTTCACCGATGTTGGCGTCAGCTGGGGACGTTGGGGAGGTTCTCTTGGTGTTCCCCCTCATCGGGAGTCATATAGGGGTTTAGCAACTCGATGGTATTAACCAAAGCGTACCCTTGACTATCACTTGAAGAATCACCCACCACTGGGATGATTCTAGGGGGGATCCCAATCTCAGGGGGCATGAAGTCGTCAAGAGTGCAGGATGACGATCACATTGGCGGGGTGCGTTGCTTTTTCTTGCGTCATCGATGCTTTCTCTTTTAGGAAGAGACTGGCTGAGATGATGATGAAGAAGTGGTGGTCATAGCTTCTGAAGGGTCCAGCTGATTCAGGCATGCTCGAATGATGCCATGGGCATGGTCGACCATCTTGCAAGCCATCCAGTCATTATACTTCTGGGACCCGCGGTCAGAAACCTGCTGCCAACCACCTTCACCATCGGTACTACCATCTGACCTCACAACGACACCCACTACTTGTGTCAGGGTTGGGCCTAGCCTAACTATGTTGTTATCAACCTGGTCCTAGAGCCAGACTTTAAACACATATCACTTCTTAAGGGTGTTCCCTAGAATCCAATGATAGGGGTAGTAGTTGGGGCGGTCAGTGAGATTCACCTCTACCGGCCTTCTACACTCAGGAAAGCGTACAGTCCCCTTGGAGACTGGCCCTGACGAGGGTCCGGAGGGGCCTGTCAAGGATGTGGACCCTAATTGTCCTGCCTGGGTGGTGGTGGCGAATTACGCGGAGGCACCTGCCGATTCTAAGGATGCTGTGGAGCCGGAGGCTATGCATGAGGGGGAGGGTCTCTACAAGGCTGTGGAGATGGCTATATTGGTAGCAATTCCAGCTATCTAGGGACCTCTATTTGGGCCACCGTGGTAGGCTCAGCTCTGACAGCCCTTATCTCTGGGATCAAAAGGGGTAGCGGACGTTCCTGGATGGCCTATTTCAGGACTTCTTCGAGGATCTAGGCCTTATCTGAGAAGTCTAGGAACCCTCTAGGGCAGTTCTGGGTGATCAGAGAAAGAACCAGTTCTGTCTTGACGTTCCCTACACACATCGTCAGTAATTTTTTCTAAGTCACTGGCATGTCAAGGGAGTATGTAAGCCCCTTCCACTAGGCGGTAAAGTCCGCGACTCGCTCATCAGGCCTCTGCTTGCACTTGAAGAGGTCTAAGATTCTGGTCTTCCAGGTGGCAGAGCTGAACGGGTAGAGGAACTTCCTATGAAGGTCTTCCCAGCTAGTCATGGATTCGACGGGGAGCTGATTGTACCAGACGAACGTCGGCCCCTCTAGTGTTTGAACGAAACAGCGGAGCTTGGCGGCCTCCTGCTGTGCTGGAATCCCCAACATGGGCCCACACCTTGATTTGAAGTGGTCCAGATACTATGGTGGGTCCCCTGCCCCGTTGAAGGGGGAGAAGGTGGGATTCCCAAAACCCGGAGGCACCGACATATCATTCACGCATACCGGGTATGGCTTTCCATCTGGTGAGATCACCAACTGCTGCATTTCCAATGCCTCTAGGTAGGCGATGAGTGCCACCATTGGATCATCAGGACATGGGTCCCTATCTTGTCGGGGGTCCCTAACCACGAGTGCATTGTCGGGCTCTTCAATGTGGTAGACAGGTTCAGCGGCTCGTGGAGCGACTAGTGGAGATAACCTTGGGGATTTCGAAGGAGCCCGAGCGGGGTTCCTTGGGTTGTCATGCCATTCAGGAGGGTTTGGTGAGACATACCGTGCTCTCTTACTGTGAGCATCGGCTTCTGCCCTGTCAGAGAATGTGGCATGAATAGGGTTTCCTGGAGGTAGCTCACAGGAGAAGAGTTGTTCTTGCCCCTGCTGCCCCGGCCTAGGATCACCATAGTCAGGTCGTTTCTCTACATCACGTTCTGTCAGGATTTCGCCGACCGACCACTTCTACTCAGCGAGTTATTGGCACAACGTGGCCTTCTCGAGGTCCTCCTCCATCTTCTATACTGAGGTGGACAGGTCGGGGTTCTTGACAACTCCGACATTCTCTTTTCCCTTACTAGCATTCTGGCTGAGTACCAACACTTCGGTGGGCGCAGGGAGACATAGGAGGTTTCTCTATTGACATGTAATCCTCCCCGATGGGTCCAACAGTGGTGGTACACCCTCAGGGGGGTAAGTCTCTGAGAAACTCCAGCTCATCCTCCTTGTCCAATACATCGGCCATTTTGACCATGACCCTTCGTGGGGGCATGTCCTCTATATCGCATAGTGAATTGGGCTGTCGTCGGATAGGGCTAAAGAGGAGGGAAGCATACTGCCCCCAACCATGGATTATCACGTGGGGGGGGGGGTAGCCTCCATGATAATTTTGCAGAGTACCTTGATACTCTGAACGCATTATTGGTGGAGGGCCTCACGACGTCCTGATGACTCGGGGTTCTGGGGCACAGGGAGTGTGGCCAAATCGACTAGACGACACTACTCACTGATGTATTCAAAATGCACTTGGATCTATAGATAAACCACACACTGATGATAGAGACTAAAATGAATCTCCCAGAGGGTGTAGCAGAAACACTAAACTTCTTTTAGGGTGAGGGACTCAAGTATGCGGAAATCCCGCGCTGCTACGTGCCAGAACTTCTTGGGGAAGTGGTCTGCTGCAAGGATGCTCCAAAAGCCCCTCGGCTCAAATTCAGGGTTTGGCCCTTGATTTCCCCACTCGCCAACTAGGGGTGGTTGAGGAACTTGAAGTGGTACTAAAGCAGACCACTGGGATGGCAGGTCGGCCGGTGGAGAACATGGAAAACGGGCTGACTGGATGACGATTCACGGGCTATCCTCCGTGGAGTGTAGCGACCTTTCCGCTACGTCGCGATAGGAGGGGCCGACGATCGCCATTCCTGGATCAGCATCCAAAGCTGTCGGTAGTGGGTCGCACTGCTACTCTCCCACCATTGGCCCCCAGAATAGCTCTCTGTGATCTCTTTTGGAGGTAGAAAGTGCTTCCGGTGATGATGGAAGGGATTGCACGACCATAACCTATAGGGTCCCCAGATTTTCATCCTCCTTTATGAACTTGTAGAGGGAAGAAGGAATCCTGTGGACCTTGCTTTCCAGGAGCACCAGGCTGGTGCGCCTTGTTCCTGCCCCGACCCTTGACTCAGATGAGTGAGGGGAGGGTTCCAGAGCTGAGTCGCACTCCGTTTCAGAGTCTGAGAAGCGGACTAGTTTGATCTTCGTCCATTCCTTACTAGGATTCTTCTTGTGTCAGCAATGGCCCACTTTCCTGCCCCTGGATAGCTCCTCAAGACAGAGCTGATTTCTGAAATGTGTTCCTTTGGCCGCACTAGTGTTAGGGAGGATAGGGTTTCCACCGGAGAAATCCGGGGTGCGAGGAGCACCAGGACAAATGTTGAATGGGACATGGGGATGACCTCCATGAACAACACCTGAGTGGGGAAAATCGTCGCTAGGACCGACAGGGTCATGGGGAGGACCACCATGCTTGGTGCGGGTGGAGCGAGGCTGACCTTCACCCCTCTGGTTTTCGGGATTAGGAGGACCTTCACCAGATGTGGAGAGTACATAAAAAGGATCCCTACATTGGAGAGAGGTCGGATGGGTAACATCTCCATGTCAACAGTTGGGGGTAGGAGGAAGGACTCCATACCTAGTGTGATGGGCACGGGAGAGGCCCCCGTACCGAACATCACCATCACAGGGCAGACCTTCATTTGGATTGGGGGTATCACGGCGCAGACCTCCATGATGAGCCTCAGAGTGGGGAAGGCCCAAGCTCTATGTGGTAGTGGTACGGGGAGGACCTCCGTACGGGGTGGCATCACTGCAGGTTGGTTCACGGCAACCACCGCTCATGCCTGTGACCAGGAGAGTCGACCCAGCCTGTCTGTGGGGCAGTTGGGGACCTGATCCCAGTTGGGCATATAAGCGCCCCTGTCAGTATGTGCAGGGACTTGATGATATGTGTCAGCAGTGGCTCGGGTCACAATAGTCGTCGACGTTGACAACCCTTGGTGGGCATTCTTCTCAGCTCGTGCCCGACGCTGGCTTTGGGTCGGACGAACCAGGGCTGGTGGCGCAGATGCATAGCTTACCTACTTCTCCTTTGGCAATGTCGGATGGTGGTGCTGACACAGCCAGGTGGGAGCCCTTGTTGGTAGCCCCTAAATTGGGACTCTAACCAGTTTGGGCCGTACATCTCCCGCCTCATCAGTGTAAGGCAGGGAGTCGTCAAAGCACTCCGGGGAAAGGCTCCCGAAATGATTGAATGTTGGTGTGGGGAGAAACGGCTCCCTACATGGCCCTTGGGGGTGGTGTTGATGGCGAGGCACAACTGTGTCGAGATACAGGAAGTCCATATCCCACATAGGGATGATGCCCTCCTACACTTACTGACATACAAGGTCGTTAATTACCCTGCGTTGGATAACTTATGACGGGGAGATTGGTCATGGGCACCCCATGTTCATGGACGTATAATCCATTGTAGAAGTGGTGAGGCCACGCGGAGCAACCATGCTGGTGTTGCCCCTGCCCCTGCATAGGCGGGCAGGAAGGGATAGCATTCCTGTGGCAGCAACCTGATTCCTGAGAAGTAGAGAGATGAACTCCTCAGTGCTAAAAGGAAAACATAATCGACCACCAATTCCCCAACGACATCCCGTATTCCATGACTAATAAGAGGGATCCACACTGACAACATCGCAGAATGGGATGTTCAACATTCTACTACCCCAACTTTTAGTGAGTTTCACGCCAGGGCCTCTATTTTCATGGCGGGACCCGGTGCCAGATCTATGGATCTGGTGACACGTCAATCCATTGATGTCTTGAGCAATACTAATCTCCTTATTGAGGAGAAGACCTTCACTTTGGGTTCACCATTTCTGTTTCTGACGCTTTCGTCGGGGCGCAGCACCCGTCCGCTTGGGTACGACAGTCGCGGCTTTGTTACCCAGCATTCCCGCTTTCCAAAGGAGGGCTGCATCCGTTCCTTATTTAGGGACGTTTGCTCATTGATCGAAACAGGATGATGGGATTTTGATTCTTCTTTCCATGGATTCCTCTTCGAAATTTGTTACCTAGTCAAAGTCTCCCTCATAGATTTAATACGTTGTTCATGAAACTCTTCCTGGTACCATTTCTTCATGGACACCAGTTAATTATGCTGCTTCTGTCGGGACATTTAAAGGGGTCCGTTCAGGGAAGCAACCTTCGGTTAAGGGAGTAGTCACTCTAGAATCACCGGTGTGTCGAGATGCTAGGGATTGGTGTGTCTATCTTCTATCCCTTATTATAGGGCCTCTCGAGGGCACAGAATCCTGAGGCATCCCACATCGAAATGCGGGGAACCATATGCCATGGGCATGTGTCTAAGGTTTCCCCCATCTTCTTATGTTTAACACAGGGTATGCCACAAGTTTAACGTATGGAGGAGATAGATCAGACTGATCAGAACACTGACTAGAGTTGATCAGATGAAGGAACCCCCTGGAGGGAACAACGATATTGGGGCCAACATGTGGGCGACTTCCCGAATGCTGTGGAGGGGAATTAGGTGGTATGATCTCACTGGGATGTGGTGGCCCGAGTAAGAATTAGGATGGATGATGGTTTTGGGCTTGAGTCTCGAAGAGACTTCCTACGTATCCCCGTGGAGGGGAATCAAAGTCCACATAGTTCATCCGATAGCGGCTTGCCGCTGAACGGGGTCACAACGGCTTACCGCTGAATGAGGTCTGTAGTTTAACGTCATGCAAGACGGGGGCGAACTGACATGAAATGAGCCGGAATGGCTAGATGTTGGGCTCGAACCTCAGGGTGGCTTCCTACGTACCTTGCCTCCACATGGATCAAAGTCCACGTAGTTCGGGTGGCTAGTATAGTATAATGTCATGTGGGACAGGGGAATTTGGGGCTTACACTCTAGGCGGCCCAAGGTGTTGGTGAACTGACATGGTCGAAATGACCGGGTGGTGAGATTGAAACATGGGGAGGCTTCCAATGTACCATGCCTAGACATGGATCAAATTCCCCGTAGTTTGGGTTGGGTGTCGTCAGCAAACCGACGTGAATATGGACCCAGGGATCTAATGGTGGTGGGCTTGAACCTCATGGAGGCTTCATACGTACCAAGTCGTGACATGGATCAAAGTCCCTATAGTTCAGAATGGTGTGGGGCTTACACTCTGAGGTGTCCTAAGGTATTGGTGAACCGACTTGGTCGGAATGACCGGGTGGTGGGCTTGAACCTCATGGAGGCTTCCTACATACCATGCCTTGACATGGATCAAAGTCCTTATAGTTTGGGTGGTGTGGGGATTACACTATGAGGCGGCCAAAGGTGTTGGTGAACAAACATGGTCAGAACGACCGGTTGGTGGGCTTGAACCTCGGGGAGGGTTTTTACATACCATGCCTTGACATGGATCAAAGTTCCCATAGTTCAGGGGGCGGATACAATTTAACGTCATGCGGGATGAGGGTGAACTGACGTGAAGGAGTTCAGAATGACCAGGTGGTGGTCTTGAACCTCGTGGAGGCTTCCTACGTACCATGCATTGACATGGATCAAAGTCCCCATAGTTTGGGTTGGTTTTCGTCAGCGAACCGACGTGAATGTGGACTCGGGGATCCCCTGCTGGTGGACTTGAACCTCATGGAGTCTTCCTACATGCCATGCCTTGACATAGATCAACGTCCCCATAGTTCGGAATGGTGTGGGGCTTACACTCTGAGGCAGACCAAGGTGTTGGTGAACTGACATGGTCGAAACGACTAGGTGGTGGGCTTGAACCTTGTGGAGGCTTCCTACGTACCATGCCTTGACATGGATCAAAGTCCCCGTAGTTCAGGTGGTGTGGGGATTACACTCTGATGCGGCCCAAGGTGTTTGGGGCTTGAACCTCGAGGAGTCTTCTTACATACCATGACTTGACATGGATCAAAGTCCCCGTAGTTCGGGAATAGGGAATACAGTTTAACATCATGTGGGATGAGGGTGAACTAACGTGAAGGTGGTCGGAACGACCAAGTGGTGGGCTTGAACCTCGTAGAGGCTTCTAATGTACCATTCCTTGACATTGATCAAAGTCCTCGTAGTTCAGGTGGTGGAAGTCAGCGAACCGACATGAAGGTGGACCTGGGGTCTGATGGGTGGTGGGATTGAGCCTATTGGAGGCTTCCTACATACCATGCCTTGAAATGGATCAAAGTCCACATAGTTAAGGTGGCCGATACAGTTTAACATCATGCAGGAGGAGGGTAAACCAATGTGAAGGAGGTTGGAATGACTGATTGGTGGGCTTGAACCTCATGGAGGCTTCCTACGTACCATGCCTTGACATGGATTGAAGTCCCCATAGTTCGGGTTGGGGAATAAAATTTAACATCATGCGGGATGGGGGTGATGTCATGGTTGATGCTTACTCTAAGCCAACGTGGGTCATGCTTGGTGTGATAAACAAGAGGAAGCAAATGCCTGATGACCACATCGCGAAAGGTGCGTCCGTGAGAAGTGGGGTGGGGCTTACGCATGGAGTGGCCCGGGGATAGAAAGATTGGGACTTACTCCAGGATGGAGGCCCGATGGCGACAAAGCCCAGCGGGAGAGGGAAAGGGTGACAAGAACCCATGTCCCCATCTCCCCTCTTTATCCTTGGCACCGAGGAAGTTAGGAAGATCAGGGATGCTACCTCCTGCAAGAAGGGTTGTGGAATACACCAAGGTGGCTGCCCTTTCACCATGAACAAACACCACTCCCATAAGGAGGATATCATCCCCTGTAGAGACCAGGGGGTATGGAGAATGTCCAAGGTGGTGGCACCCCACGTGTGAGGCACAGGGTCAGGTCACAGTTTAACGTCATGTGAAGAGGACGACAGTGCTTGGCAGTTTAACATCCCGCAACTCAGATGAGGTGGGTGTGCTCCACACCCCTAGGACTTACATAATCGGTACCCCCTGCTCCTTTTGGGATATAAGGCACCAGAAATGTCGTGATGAAGGGGTTTCATGGAGAGAACCATCGATGGGTCCACGAAAGCGTGGCTATGCAAAGAAGCAATAGCCATTAGCGTGCCTATGTGAAGAAGCATTAGGAAAAGAAACACAACATGTGGTATCGTCTAGGGGACTTTGAAGTCACATCCTACAAACCTGGAGGGTCGCACAAGAAAAAGAATTTCCAAGCAGAGGGGTCCCTAGGTAGGGGCCTTGTGAAACTCTGTTGCTCCGCATTGAGGAGGGCAATTGCGAAGGGGTGTGCTTCGCGAAGTGGGGTGACTTATCCTTTTCATGGGGAGGAGGTTCATATGGGAGGTTATTATCGAAGTGGAGAGGCATTCGCGAAGAACTTCCTTGCGAAGTAAAGGTGCCTCACGAAACAAGGTGTCAGGAAGCAATGTGATTCACGAAGTACAGTTACCCTACCTTAGCATGTAGATAATGTGTACATGAAGGGGGTTTCGTGAAGCATAAATTCTCCATGATGACCCGGGTCCCATTGGGGATCCCATTCATTCACGAATTCCATTAGGTTTCGTGAAAGGCATCCCTCTCGAAATAGGGGATCAAAATGAGACAAATGGGAGGCACTTCGCGAAGCAGAAGTACCTCGCACAGATCATGGTTCGTAGAGCAGAAATATGCTTTGCGATTCGGGAGCCAAGAAGTCAAAAGGTTAGATGTCCATCCTTTGGGCTTAGGGGGAGCCTGGTATTTATAGGCAAGAGGTGCCGCAGAGTGGAGCTCTCATGGCGTGAAGAGGGGGTAGGTTTCTTTGTGGCGGGTCGCGAACATCAAATACGGTAGCGGATCGTCCCGCCTCCTTACCTTGGGGCGGGCTCGCGAACGTCAATGGTGGTCATAGAGCGTCCTGCATCCTTGCTTTGTGACGGGCACGGTGCTGGGTGAACTCCGCGAAGGGGCTTCACGAAGGAGTTCTTTGGGGACTTCTTTGGGCCTCTTCTTTGTCCTGATTTTTGGCGCCAACATCTTTGTTGTAATATTTTGAGCTAAAACCTCCACTTTTTCAACATAGATATTATGCCTTTATAATAACCAAATGTGAGTATTGTCAGGACTTCCATGCATCGAGTTCGAAAATAAAAAGTTTCTAGAAAAATGAAAAATAAGATCCTCCTTTTGTTTGGGTTCCAAGATGGATAAAATTTTCTAACATTAGATGAGACTAATTTTCCTTTCTTTGGGGCTCCTACACCCCCGACATTCCATATAATGATATTGTACATAAAAACATTTTAGAATGGGCTCTCCGGGCCTACGACGTGAATAAAGTGGTAGATGAGTTGGAACTAACACCTTCTATTGTTTTCATCGAGTTTCCCTACCTCCTGCTAATGAATATGAACACCCTTTGAAAAGATATTCCCTTCATGGTAAATCATTTGATATAGAACCCTCCACTCTACCTGGTGTCGAAAAAACTACAAAACTATTAGGAGTGCTCAACAAAATAATAGCATCGACGTATTTATATCCTACCAAGAACTCACTAAAATCCTATCCTTTTTCAAATATTATATCACACTACTTCAATTAAGACTCATACAATAATGTATCTTCTTTGATATTGATATCCACTTTCATTTATAAATGGAACTCTTTCTCGTAATCTAATATTACTTAGACTTTATCCTAAGCCACAACTTCTAGAAAACCTAAAAATTCCACTATAATCCCCACTATCTAAACATTTAGGGATAAGGTCTTTCCTTACAAGGGTTTAATATACTCCCATCATAAGGGAGGATCATAAATCCAAGAAACAAGAGCTTCTGATGGATAATCATGAGAAGAACCAACACCAAATGGGGTGTAGGTGGAACCGAAAAGACCAAAGTAAAAGAATAGTAAACCTACATTTCTGAATGATAATTTCCCTAAAGATCTTATCCCATTAAATTATTCCTTTTAATATAATCATTATGAATAAAAACAGTTTATGAATGAACATGAAGATGGCATGCATCACATTACCTTAGTGGATCTTGAAAAATAACTCGCTACCACCAAGAGAGTCTGTTGCCAACCCTGATGAGAATACGAGATAGTAGAGGAGTTGAGAGGTACACTTCCACACATATATGATCCATATATGAATATTGAGGACTCTTGGTTTCTTCATCTATATATAAGAAACCTTCCACATCATCCCCTATAAATTTAAGGATATAAGTATTTAATAATGGTACAAGGAGATCAGGGGGTCTTGCCTACACTATCGCCAAGAGGGGATATTTTCCAAAGTGGACATCCCAAGACCACCAAAAAAAGAAATACATCCATTAACTTTATTTATGTTCTTCTTTATACCATCCACTAACAAAATATTCTTTATAAAATAAGTGGATTCATAAGGGAAATAGAGAAATTGAAGACGCTGCTGGAAGACGAGAAAAATCAACTTAACAACGGACTAAACATTAAACATAAGAGACTAAATGGCCTATAAACATGTAAAAAATCAATTGGATGGATATATTTATACCATATCCTAACTTTTTAATTTATACCATTATTGGATCCACATGAAATTTGAAAACATGTGTGGAATTCCCTTTTCAAAAATATACAAGAATGTCACTCCTCCTCCGCTATAAAAAGGCACTAAACCCTACCACTTATAAAAACCTATAAAGACCTTTGTCTTTCCCAAAATCTACTAAAATAATCTCCCAAAATACCTCCATTAAATATAGAATCTTATCTTTTGTAATAAATCCAACCATGGAATCCATTTGGTGAAAACCAAGAGGAGTTTACCCAAAGAAGAGATAACCACCTTCCTCAAGATCCTTTGTTTTATTTTCATTATCCATCCCATAAACTATTATTATTACATGATTATATAATAACAAAAATTTCATAAATATAATTTTATTTTGTTCTCTAAGGGTTCTACCTACACTTACACACACTTCAATCTAATGGGTAATGAACCTGTCGTTCTTGTGTATGGTGAACTACCACCTCATGAAATAATGTTGTATGTTTTTACTTTACCACCTCCCATGGTTGGGAATTATGATGGACACTCTAATTGAATATTATATATATTATATTTATGATTTCCTTATGCTTATTTTATTTTTATATAAAATATTCCTTTATGATTTCCATTTTTTTAAATACTGTAACTTTATTGGTGGATGTATGCACTATCATCCCCTGAAAGCGATGTGATTCATTCACACTCTACATTGAATGTATTAAGAATTGGTTTAGTAAAAATATATGATATATATGATATAATAATATTAATATAATGATTATATATATATATATATATTTCATATACTTTATTTCTTTAAATGAAACAATAAAATGAAAACTACATTCATGCGTACATATGATATACAGTATCCATGAACGGTGTGTTATATTTCATATTTCTATATTTTATAGATTATTATAAATATATATATATATTAAATATATATGATATTTATATCATTATTTACATTTGGAAAATAATTAAATCATGATTTAAGTAATATTATCAAGAATAAAAAGCAGAAACATATACGAAAAACAAAGCATATATTACCTAAAACCTAACATTAACATGGAGTTGTTAATAAATAAGTAATATAAATTCATAAAAAATCATATATGGTATTAAATATAATAATATTTTTATAATTTAAATTTATAATAAATTATATTTATTATATAGGAGGTTTTAACATGTTTGAAAAAAGGAATGACTTAAGGTAAATGAATTTTATCTCACTTATTTTTTCCATGAGATACTTGCCATATTAACCGCTAGACTATTTTTTGATGTGTATATACTGAACTGTGAAATTTTATATCATTAATTTAATTTATTTAATTGTTTTAAAATCATTCATTGGTGTTATTATTTCATGGGGGTCATGATTCTATTGTTACTCAAGTAGTAAGTGTTTTCACATCTCAATTTTATTTCTATGTGACTTATGCCTTGTTCACCACTCATTTATTTTGTGTGTTATATATACTTCCCATGAATGTGTCATATGATTAATAAAATTAAATTTATTTTTATTTAAATATCTATTTTATGATATTTCTTTCATTGGTTTTATGGTTCAAAATTTTCCAAATCAGTAAAGTAATTTTGTCTCAATTTTCCTTCTTTGAGATACATGGTATATTATGCACCTATATTATTCTATGTGGTTTATATACTTCCCAGTAACATGTTATATAAAGAATATACTTATTTTATTTATATTTTAAGCTTCATGTGATTTTATTCATTCATGAGGATTATTATTCAAAGTTACCAAACTGGTAACAATTTATTGCTATAATTTCATCATTTATCATGATCGTTTATGATTGTGATCAAACTGATGAAATCATATAACAAATATATCATTAGAACACTTTAATTTTATTCTCCAATGTTTATTTATGTTATATCCAAGTAATGGCACCATTTTCCCACTCTTTGGAACTTAAATATAATTAAGAAAATGATTTTATAAAAAAATGACTTTATTTCTCCTTTCAGTCGGAAAAATGTGTTCTTTAAAAACCATGTTTTCTAAAAAAATTCAAAAATGTTTTTTGATAATACTAACATGTTTAAAGAAAATTTTTACCCATGTTTTACCTTTTTTTAAAAATGGTTTCAAAAATTAATCATCTTGTCATTTCCCAATTGAGGCACTTTTCTAAACTTTTACGATGAAAAAGAAATGTTCAGCATATGCGGATTTATCTACTATCAGGAAATTCTTTCCTTTGAATATTCCTTTTAAATTATATGAGATTTATTTTTATGAATAATTATTTTCATATTATTTTGGAGATTCATTTTTTTAAACCCGTTTTAAATGAAAAATGTTTTCAAAAAATATTTATGATTCAAGAAGTGTTTTAAATGATTTTTAAAGATTTATTTAAAAGATTTAAAATATATTTTCAAATAAAAAGGTTTTAAAAGATTTTTTACATTTAAAATGTTTTTTTAATGTTTTTAATTTTCCTTTAAAGTCTTTCAAGTGAAAAGTTTTCAAAAAAAATTCTATTTTCCTTTATAATTTTACGAGTTTATTTTCAAAGAAAATGGTTTTAAAAAGGTTTTATGTTTTAAAAATAATTTTTCAAAGAATAAATAATATTTTTCTCAAGAAATGTTTTAAATAAAATGATAAATATTTATTTATAAGTAAAATATTTTTGAAATGGTTTTATGAAAAGTATTTTCAAAGAAAGATTAATAACCATAAGAAATGTTCCATATGATGTTTTAAAATCCTTCTCTAACTAAGATGGCATAATTTTTTATAGTTTATGATTTATTGGTGATATGATCTAATAATATCATTTATATTCTTTCTTTAATGGTTATTTTTTTGATATAATGATGTTTATAACACTCTTTTCTTGCTAAACTATAATGCCCTGACCCGAGAAGCATGGATCCAGTGCATTATTTTTTTTACATTGGCATGATTACAAGAAATAAAATTCTAAAGGATCTATCAGTTTAATAGTTTTGGAAGAAAATATTACATACATGATACTTGTATTACATTGGAAGAATAGAAAATAAAACATGATACAAAATAGAATAAAATGAATAGAATCTTCGATAACATATTCAAATATTTATTCTTTATAACCTGGGGAAAGGAAAAAAATAATGGTAATCTCAAATGCTTAGTAAGAGTGAGGAAAATAGAATAAATAATGAATCAATGGGAACAAATTAACTTGTAAAGGTAAATAACTGAGAAGACATTCCATTTAAATAATTGGATAAGGCATAATCAATATGGAAATCTAAGTAATTGAAGCACATTTCATTTAATCAATAAACTAAGAATAAAATACATCCATATAAAATGTAAAATAAAAAATCTCTTGTATAAATAATAATTGAATCTAAATGAGGTAAATTATTAATTATGGGACACTTTTTTTTAGGTACATGGTACCTTTACCACCAAGACCTTTCAAGATATGGTTTATTGCGTATCGAGTAAAAACACATAGGATTTGTCCACTTGATTCATCTCATGAGACTACTAATTCATAGAGGGAATATCTATAACCAGACTCAACCATAACTTAACTATCTGAATAATTCCTCAAATATTGAAAAATAGATTTAATTCATGAACAATGTTCCTTATAAAATATTTGTATTGAATAAAAGATAAAGATTTATCAATAATTACCCAGTTAATCGAATAACTATCAAAGTGAACACCATATATAAAAATAGTATATGATTTAAAAAATGATAATATAAATTACATGTGAATATGGATGTTCAAGATAAAATTATCATAATTAAGTGACTGTTTTAGTAGAAAGTTAACAGTCACAAAAGAAAGTGATATTGCAAAGACAATTTTTACCACTTGGTAATTTTCAAGTCAAACCCCCTTGGATGAGATGATTCAAAGTAAAACATTATATACCATGAATATAAAACTAATAAAGATATAATATATCAAAAGGTTCAATATATCACAACACAAAATAAGTATGGGGTGAAAATGGTGTATGCCTCAAGGAAAGAAAAGTGATACAATAATCTCTTACTTTGTATTTATTTTTGGGTGAAAATCCTTTAACTTCTTGTATAATGGTCCTAAATATGTCAATAACTTATAACAAAACTGTAATAATATTTATAATATCATATATTAACTTATTATAATATCTTATTAACCCTTTTTTAATAATCTTTCATTATCTTCACTATTTTGTGTGTTAATTGCCTAGTTTTTCAAGTATGTTTTAACTTTTTATTTTTGTTCCTATTACTTAGTTAATAATTCTATAATCTAAATAAAATAAAACATGATTTAAATATAATATATATCTAGTATATATATTTATAATAATCTATAATAATTGGAGATAATAAATGAAATCCATTGTTCATGGAGACGGTAGGTCGTACGTATGCTTGAATGCTACTTTCAATTATTTTTCGTATTTTAATAGAATGATAATTAAATGAAATATATGTATATTATAATTATAGTATAATTTTTATTTCATAAATTTTACATAGTTTTATTAAAACCACCCTTTATACGTTCCATGAATAGTGTAAATGAGTCACATCTCTTTAAGGAGGCGGTAGTCCACACATCCACAAACGATGTTATCGTGTCCCCATAATATTGAACGCATGAGGATATGTGTTATATAAATATTAAAGAATACTAATTACATAATAAATATCATATATATCATATAAAAAAATACATCACAATTCCAAACCATGAGAGTTGGTAAATGAAAAAATGAACAACATCGTTTCACGAGGTAGTAGTTCTTCGTAAATGAATGGTAAACCTGTTACCCATTTGATGGAAGTGTGCATAAGTGTACGTCAAAAAATTAACATCAAAAAATATAAATATATTTAGGATAATACTTATATTATATAATCATGGAATAATTATAATTTAAGGAGTGGATACGGAAATATAACTAAAGTGATAGTTGGACAATGTTACCACTTATTTGGGTAAATCCTTTTGGTTTATACTAAAATACTTCCTTGTATTTATTTATGCACAAGGTTATTCTTATAGGATGAGGGGATGAAATTTGGGAGATTATTTTAGTATAGTTTGGGTGATCCAAATGGCTTGATAGGTGTTACCCATTTGATTTTCATTTTTATGCTGAACTTGGGTCTTGATTTGATGTGTTGATGGCTAAGGTGATAGGTTGGTGTCGAGACATGGAATCACCATGATTCGTCCTGTCATTGGTTGCTTGGTTCTCTGTCTTGGTTCATGGATTTTTTCATTCTATCCAAGGCAGAGCAGCGTGGTGGTCTTCTTGGTCCTTTGGGATGTGTGTTAGAGTGGCCAAATCAAGGATATTGACGGTGATTTTTAGTTTCATGGTTTTTTGGTGACTTTTTGAATATTAATTTTGGATTTTTCTCTATAATGGATAGGATTGAGGCAATTTTTTGGAATCTTGTTGTATTCTGAATTTTGAAACCAGTACTCTACCCGGATCAACTCCAGATGAGGTTTCAGAGCATGAAGCATTCATTTGGATGACCATTTGAATTTGGATGAATGAGAGGGTATGAATTTTTCATCGATACCAGTCCCGTACAACTCTGTATAAGACATCTTGTCGATCGGTCATGTGAGGTGAAGGCTTGTTATAGCGATGTAGTTGCTGGGGAGGGGCAGTTCCTCCTGATCTGGGTTTCTTCTTGTTTATTTTCATTCCAGGTTTCCCCCTTTTTCCTCAAAAGTGATTTTCAAATAAGAATTTAATTTTCAGTAAGACTATAGGGTAAAATAATAAGATAAAATTGATTTTGAACAAGTTTCAAGGTCATTTTGTTCCTTAAGTTTAAGGGTTAATCCCTTGTTGAGCTAATTTTTCTCTTAATTGTTGTAATTAATTTTAATTACTTTCATTAATATTTTTGGTCAAAAACTAAATTTACCTTATTAGATATAAAAAAATTATTCTTATTCAAAATATGGAATTTATTTTTCCAAATTCTAATCATATAATTTCCAAGAATAAATTTAAATTTAATCCCATAGACGTGGCAAGAATGAAAGTTTTTAAAGTAAAAAACAGTCCAATATTGCTATGTTTTTATATCCAATTTCATAGTGAAATTGATTATAATGACCCTAATTGTATTAATTTATTTATTAATAATATAAATAAATGCTAAAAAAAATTAAAAAATATATAATTTAACCTAGTAAATAAATTGGATGAAAATGCAATTTTGAATTTAAATTTAGAATTTTTACTATTCATCAAAAAATAAATCCTCACAGAAAAATACAAATAATTCTCCATAACATAATTTTTATGTTTTTGTTTAAATAATAAAATTTATTTTATCATATTAAATTCATAAAAGTTCTAAAAATTGGATTTAAAATAGGTGCACCATTAAAAGGTGGTAAAATTGCTTTTAGATAAATATTGATTTTTATACCTAAAATTGCGATTGTTTTTATCTAATGTGTATCCAATCTATTGGATGAATATCAAAAATATTTTATTGAATATATAAAATATATATTTCATTAACAAAATTCACTAATATTAATTATGATAAAATACCTTTGTGAGCATAAAAACATTTCCTTTATCTTCAATTGGTTTTTATATTCATTTATAATTAATTTTTAACCATTGAATTCAACCATATTTTTTTAGAAGTTAGTTAATACTATTCATAACCACTAAATTAATGTCTAGGTTTTATCTTAGTATGTTAAATAATATTTATTTAATAATATATTGTAGTTCAGTAAAACATTGTCTTGCATGTAATGCATGTCATCAAAGAAAGTCGTTGTTGTGTGGGACGCGAGCTAACTAGGTGTTGTGAAAATTGAAAGATATATCATAGATTTATTTAAAATAGTAATTTTATTGTAATTTATAGGAATATTATATTCCCTTATGTTTTTGGTGTTGCATTTCATACACACTATCAAATAAAATGTTCTTACTTTATAATTTCAGGGTGTTACATTCTCTTCACCTTAAATAAATTACATCCTCACAATTTAAACTTGACCTTGGTATTAATTTTTTTTGATGTTTCCTATGTTTAAATCCCACATCATGATAATAGTTCATAAAAAATTATCTTGAAAAGATAGATTAGGAATTAACAAGTTGACCTAGACAAACATATAACTAGGTCTCTAAGTAATAGAACATTAGTGGAAAGTATAGATATGAACTAAGAGGAAAAGAATAAATATTTATAGGGATTTATTGAGGTCATTGATAAAAAAAAGTTAATGGACAGTGGAATGTTTTAGAAATAAAATCTATAAATCTTCAATGATTTAAAATACCATCATTTCAACAAAAAATAAGGCATTGGGACAATATTTTTTTATGATCTTTTTCTTAATGTTGAAGAATAATTTTATTGCCAAAGTATATAAGGAAAATATACTTACATGATATATTTATATACAATTTCCATCACTTTTTTTATTAATTAAATTAAAAATTCATCCATTACGTTAAAAAATGGATGTCATAATATTAACTTTGAGTCTGAAATCATTAAAATACACTTTTAAGGAATCATAAGGCCCATAAAAGCGTGAAAAGTCTAAATATTTGTCTCTAACTATACTCTAAAGTTAATATGGTTAATAAATTAATCTCTAATCTTAAAAATTAACACTTCCAATACATCATATATATTTATTCATCAAATCATTTAACTAAAAAATCTAATTTTAACCAACACATTATGTAGATCAGTGGTTGGAATTAAACCTTTATCATCCTTCAGTCATGGGTTTAAGTTCCAAGGCCTTTCTGAGCATGATGGTTTTTCACCCAACATATAGGTTATCATTTTCTAAAACCATATTAATCTTATTTCCAAAATAAATATGATGTAAATCCTTGAAATTTATAATTAAATATCTTTTTAACTAAGGTTTTCAATACTACCCCAATGCATAAATACTTCATACATTTTATTTTCATATGGGTCCTTCTATGGTCAATGGTTTAACCAAGCTAATTCATTGTCATTATATTTTCAAACCCTTCATAGTGATTTTTAAAGAAAATGTGAATTGTCCTATTCTTATACCTCATGAGTGTCAAACTAGGTACATAGTAAGGCATGTTGTTGTGTACTGAGTTACGATTGAGTCAGGCCCGATGCACCTTTTGGGAGTTGTTATCCCTAGGTACATTTGTACCAGAATCACATCAACCTGTAGTATCTAGATAGGGATGTATTTATAAGAATACCCACATAATATCTACCTTACAAAAATTATATAATTTTCTTCTATACTTATCCTCAATGTATACCTCAAGGTTATGTTCTTTAATCTATGTTTTTATCAATCTAGTTCCCAAGGTTTCTACCAAACTTTCTCTGATACCAACTATAGGGACCCAACCTAGATGGCCCATAGTAGATGTATAATACCATTAAATTGGCATGATTACAAGGAATCAAATCTCTAATGACCAAATAGTTATGTAGTCTTAGTAAACTAGATACATATATGAGTCTTATATTACAAATTAATACACTAATTACATTTTTTTTATTTCAAGGATAACTATAATACATAAATGATATAATTGAATATCTTTATTTGTAAACTTCATGGAATCCTGGGGAAAGAAAAAAAATAAGGATGAGCTCAAATACTTAGTAAGGATCAAGTATAAGAGAAGAAATAATAAAGAAATGAGAATAGAAAATATGGAAAGGTAATAAATGAATTCACATACCATGTAATCAATAAACTAATATAGAAGTGTGTAAACAATATGGAAAGGTAAATAAATGAACACACATGCCATGTAAAATAACTGGATAAGGAATGATCAATATGAAAAGGTAAATAACTAAAAACCAATCAATTTAGTCAATAAAAAAGAGAATTAAATACATTCATATAATGTTTCATAGTTAAAATATTATGGATAATAATAAATGAATCAAAATAAAGGTAATGCTTAATTATTGGATCCCATTTTTCCTAGGTACATGGTACCTTTACTATTAATACCTTTCACAATATGGTTTATAACATATTGGGTAAAAATCCCATTAACTTATGGTATACAACTAATTCATCCCATAATACTATTGATGTATTGAGGGTCTATCTATAAAAGTGACTCACTTGTGTCATACATATCCAAATAATTCCTCATCTATCAAATAATAAATTTAATTCATGGACTATGTGACTTATAAAGTATCTACATTGTGTAACAGATTAATATTTATCAATATTTCCCTAGATATCAGACAAGTTTAAAATTAAACACCATCTGTAATAATGGTATATGGTTCAAGAAATAATAATATCCATGATAAATGATATGGATATTTAGGGTAAATTTAATGTTCAATGATCATAAGAAATTGAATTTTTCAAGGGGACTAACAAGGAAATCAAGGAAGAGAATGTCAATTATATCCATGTTCAAAGTAATCATAAACCATATAGAGGAAGAATAAGTATGGAATTAATACAACATATCCCCAGTGGATTAAAATAATGGTTTTTTTTATTTTTGAATGGAAATACTATAAAAATTACTTTCAAAAACATTATTTAGGAAAATATAGTTTTAATTTTGAAAATAATTTTGAAAAACATTTTGAAAATAATTTTCTTTTAAAATCACTTCTAAAAAAATTTATCTAAATATTAACCTTTTAAACTTTCAAATAAATCATTGAATAAATTATGGCAGTTAAAATCATACATGTCGTACAAGTTAAAAAGAACAATCCTTTTCCAAGGTTAAAAGGTTAGAAAAGTGTCTTGTTTAGAAACTGACAAGAATATTCCATTGAAAACATTTTTTAAATACAAAAGGGTAAAAATTTATTTAATAGATAAATTTTAAATGGTTAAAATCTTTTTGGAAAATATTCTTAGAAAATAAGGTTTTTTAGAAGAAAACATGCACTCCGACTAATGAGAGAAATGAAGTCGGGCTTTCTTAAAAACATTATCTAAAAAAATTAGTAAAAAATAGTTTAAATGATACTATTAATTGAAAAAATTCATTAATAACCATAGTATAATAAAATTAAAGGATTTATTAAACAATGATTCAATAATTTCTTATAATGTAATTGTAGGCATAAATGATCTTGAACAAAATGAGATTATGAAGTAAACCCTTGAAAATTCTATAACGTTGATATGAGAATAAATAAATAAATAGATTATGTTCATAAAATTTAAATACAAATAAAACAAGTTTAAATAAAACAATATATAGTAAAAATTTATTACACAAATAATCTTATAATATTAATGACAACGAGGTAGTAATATAACCCAAAGAAATGAAATTGGGTTATGACATTATTTTACACTTAGTAAAGCATAATTAAAATCCCATTAGATGAAATAATTCAAATTGAAACTCAAAATATCATGAATAATTATTTAATCATGATTTTACATGTCAAAGTGGTAGTATGTACACTATATTTAAGAAATTTTTCTTAAATCAATAAATTATGTCTCAAAGAATGGAAATTGAGATGAAGTTCCTTACAACTTAGTAAATTTTAAATCATAAGACCCATGAAAGAGATAACTTCAAAAAAATTAAATACCATGAAGATAAAATAATTTTTTGTATAATATATCAAAATGGCTATTGTATACACTAAAAAAAGAAGTAAGCGGTGAAAATGGTGTATGCCACACAAGAAGAAATGTGAGACAAGAATCCCTTACCTTGCATTTTATTTCGAGTGAACATCCTTTAACTTCCTATATAATGGTTTTAGACATGTCAATAACTTATATCATAACCATAATCATATTTATAATATCATATATTAACTTATTATTATATCTTATTACCCATTTATTAACAATCATTCATTATTTTCACTATTTTTGGTGTTAATTACCTAGTTTGTCGGGTATATTTTAACTTGTTATGTTTATTCTTATTACCTAGATAATTATTTAATAATCCCAAGAATTTAAAAAATGATTTAAATATCATATATATATATATATTATATGTATTTATAATAATCCATAATAATTGGAGATAAAAATGAAATGCACCATTCATGGAGACGGTTGGTCATACATACGCATGAATGCTACTTCTATTTCTTTATCATATTTTAAAATGATAAAAATTAAATGATATATATGTATATTACAATTACAATATAATTTTTTATGTAATTTATTTCACATAGTTTTATTAAAACCATCCTTTTTAAGTTCAATGTATTGTGTGAATGAGTCACATCGCTTTGAGGAGGCGGTAGCCCACATGTCTACAAAAGATGTCATCATATCCCCACAATATAGAACTCATGAGGTTATGTGATATATAAAAATTAAAAAAGAATAAATACATAACAAATATCATAAATATCAAATAAAAATAGTTTATCTTTCATAATTTCTAACTATGAGAGGTGGTAAAGGAAAAATAAATGGCATTGTTTCGTGAGGCGGTGGTTCGCCATACATGAACAGTAAATTCTTTACCCATTTGATCGAAGTATGAATATTTTTAGGTCAAAACCTTAACATAAAAAAATAAAAAATATATTTATGATACTTATTTTTTATATAATAGTGTAATAAATATAATTTAAATATTGGATAAGGAAATAAAACTAAAGTGATCGTTGAAGAACGTTACCTCTTATTTGGGTACCTCCCTTTTGTTTATATCAAAAGAATTCCTTAGTTTGCTTTATTCCCAAGGTGATGATTATAGGATTAGGGGAGTTAATTTGTGATATTATTTTATAAAATTATTTGAAAGCCAAAGGGATTTATAGGTGTGAATGAATGGGAGGGGTGAGTGCCTTTTATAGTGGAGGAGTGACATTCTTGTAATTTTTGATAAGGGAATTCTACCCACGTTTTTCACATATCAAATGGCTCAAATAATGGTTAAAATTAGATAAAATAACGTATATGGTCTAAATATGAACATAAAATGTATTTTTAACAAGTTTCTAGGTCATTTTGTCTCTTAAGTTTATGTTTTAGTTCTTTATTAAGCTAATTTTTATCTTAATCATTGTAATTAATTTTAATTTCTTTCACAATTATATTTGTAAAAAAAATTAAGTTTAAATTATTAGAAATTAGAAATTATTATGATTACAAATATGGAATAAAATTTTCCAAAAATCAATTAAATAAGAGGTAGAAATAAATATAAATTTAATCCTGCATACAAGATGACAAAGTTAGTTTTTAAAGTAAAAATGATCAAAAAATTTCTTTTTTTTATATCCAATTTCAAATTTAAATTTATTTAAATAACCAAAATTGGATTAATTGATGTATAAATTATCCATATAAACTTTAGAAACAATAAAAAATATAATTTATCATTATAAATAAAAAATAATAAAAATCATTTTTGAATTAAAATTCAATATTTTCACTATTCATAAAAAATGAAAGCTCACAGAAAAATACCAAAAATTCACCCTAAAATAATTTTGATGTTTTTATTTCAAAATTAAAGTTTATGTTTTCATATTAAATTTATTAAAGTTCCAAAAAAATTATTTAAAATAGTTTCTCCATTAAAAGGTGATAAAATTGCCTTTAAAAAATATTGTTCTTTATGCTTAAAATTGGGTTTGTTCTTATATTATGCCTATACAATCAATTAGATGAATGTTAAAATATTTTATTGAATATTTAACATATATATTTTATGAATATAATTCACTGATATTAATTATTATAAAACACCTTTGTGAGCATAAACACATTTCCTTTATGTTCAATTGGTTTTTATATTCATTTTTAATTAATTTTTAACCAATAAATTCAACCATATATCTTTATAATTCATTTAATAATATTAATAACCACTAAGTTAATAGCTATATGATATATTATTATATTAAATAAATATTATTAAACAATATATTTTTTTTTGGTAAAACTCGGTCTTATGTGAAATGAAAGTTGTAGAAGGAAGTCATTATTGCATGCGATGAAAGATAACTCAGTGTTTCATGCATTGAAATCTATATCATAGATTTATTTAAAATAGAAATTATATTGTAAATTGTGGGTATATTGTATTCCCTTACGTACTTGGGGTTTTGTGTCATACACGTTATCGAATTCAATTTTTTACTTTAGAATTTTTAGGTGTTCCAGCTACGGTCCAATATCATCACTAACAACTCCTCATAAGAGACTTTGTGTTCTTATTTTACCACCTCTATATTAATTAAATGTAAGGTATCAGTGTATAATTACATAGGCACATGAGCCTCAATCTAGTTGGTGAGGACTCCTTAAGTGCATCCAGGAGACTCGGGATCAAATCCAGGCGGAAGATAATTTCCGGTACTGTAGTAGTACTGTAGAAGGTGTTGTGCAGTACTATAGTAGGCACTATAGCGAAACTGTAGAAGGAACTATTTGACACTATAGCAGCCGGGAATATTCCCCCGTTGCGGCCTTCGAGCCACCGATTTGGTTCCCGATTCCTTTAAGGCCTTCGGACCACCCAGGCCTTCGGGTCAGTAAGGCCTTCGAGCCACCTTAAGGCCTTAAGGCCACCTTAAGTGAATATGCAAACCAAAAAACCTACAAAAAACAAGATTCAGAAGGAGGATGAGCAGGGAGATTTCACTATAGCAGAAGCTAAACGAACTGTAAGAATGAGAGGGTATGGAACCTGCCATAGGGACAAGCCTTTTCATGCACAGGAAAGCCTACCCGAACAGCCATGCAAAGGTGGAGAGATGATTTCATGATGAATATGCTGGGGATGAGTAGTTCCAAGTAGTTAGTATGGGTTGTATGTAATGTTTGAAGCCTACGGGAAATTAAATCCTCTAAGGGCTATAGTCTATGTAATACTTATGCCTACAGGCCTTGCAAGGGTTCTACCTCACCCCTTGAAAGGTGGATTATCAAAAATTAATAAAAAATAAAGGCCTTCAGGCCATTTGAGGAGTGTATAATTAATTAGTATTTAAACATGGAACACATTATTCACTTTATCCAAGTTTGGTGCAAGTGATAAAATATAATCTAACTCTTACATGGTTGTTACCAACTATAAAATATGATCAGTATTTTTTAATAAGAACAAAGTGGAAAATATATAAGAAGTAAGGAAAATGGAAAATTACGTTTTTTTGTGAAGAAATTCCCCATTTATGAAATTCCCTTAATTCTATGAACACCAATACTCTCACAAATTAAAAATCATTCATGTTGATATGGAATAAATTTCTTACAACCATATAAAATTATCATTTACAATAAATATTTTTCAAATAAATTGTCGGAACTCTTTATGAAAACATAAGTATTATGTCCTGGAAAACAGTTTTGAATCTATGGAAAAAACTCCTAGTTACTGTGTAACATTCTTACAATATGTAATTTGTTCATGTAATTGTAGAATAAATCCTCCATGGACACCAAAGTTTCTCATGGATAGATATCACTTTACAGTATTGTAGTGGTAATCCTTCATGACCATTTAAAATTATCACATTATGATGTTTTATGTGTATCCAAGGTATAAATATTATATGATATCATACCACCTTCATAATAGAAATTACACTAATTCTATGGATGTAGTTATAGTCACTTCCTATAAATAACCCATAACACACTTCGAGAGGATATACTCTATGGTGTGGAGTTTGAAAGAAGAGTATCTTCATTTGGAAATAAATTACTTTGTTTAAACCCTCAAAAAAATATTATGTAACTTCTAAGTTTAAATATAATATAAAATAAATAAGGTAACCATGTAATAATTTCATGATAATAAATTTCACTCATAAGTCCTTTTTCAGAGCCTCTTATATAAAATCCTTTATTGAGGGTTTCTCATGAAGTTCCATAGTAGATATTCACTTGTGTAATTTCTTCATGAAAAAAAAACCTCTGAACACCATGACTTTATATAATTTAACACACTCACATAGGACTCTAATATTATGTGAAAATTGGGCTTCTTGAAGTATTTTTAACCTATTTCTAGTGGTTTATTACCATGAAGGATTTGACTCGTAGTTAATTACTTTATTAAGGATACCTATTGTAGATAGTCAAGAATTATTTGCATCCCTTCTTCCACATGGGTCATCTATATGGGTTGAATTAATCCAAATGACTATATTTTCTTCATTCTTCTAAGATCAAAACCCTGAAAGGTACATCCCATAAATTCCTCCTCTAAATCAACCAGAAATGCATGATCAGGTTTCTAGGACCACAAGAGTCCCCCCCCC
This sequence comes from Viscum album, assembly GCA_963277665.1. Classification (NCBI taxonomy): domain Eukaryota; kingdom Viridiplantae; phylum Streptophyta; class Magnoliopsida; order Santalales; family Viscaceae; genus Viscum; species Viscum album. The sequence continues at coordinate 1,888,945,341 of OY728159.1, read as the reverse complement.
TTGATTATGTATTCCTTTAATAATAGGAATAATGCATCCCATGAGGGGTATCCCCAAGGTTTTCCTCCCAAACTGATATAACCCTGAAGGTTTTAATTATCATGTATTCTCTTGAAAATAGGTTCCTTATAATTAGTTTATTGATGAAACCTTACCTTTCTTATAATTCTCATTGGATTCCCCAAACTAGTTTCCAAATAATTCAAGATTTTTTTCTTTTAAAAATACAATCAGTCTATTTGTATCCAATTAATTATCCATATATATATATTTGGATTTTAATCTAGTGAAAGTCCCAAATATTCCTCACTAGGCCATATTTTCTAGGATTCTAGAATCTTTTCCATGTTTATTTACCAACAAAAAATACTTGGATGTAAAAACTATCGGTATCCCATCAGGTGTAAGTCTAGAACATATCATCAATGATGATATCGTCCTTATACCTAATCAATTAGAAATACAAATCATAGGAATCATACTAGGATTAAGATACAACCATACCCACTCTCATTTAGTTACCAAGAGATAGGATGAATTAGAAAGGGTATCACATATGTAAGGCTCACACTAACCATCAGTGGGAATTTTTTTCCTAGAAGTACTAATTGTATGGATTTAAACGGTATAAAATATAGTATACTATACATAATGTCAAACTATTCATAATAGGTCTTAGTTGAATGACCATAAAATATATAACACCATGTTCATAGCTGCATGACCTTAAATGGTACCTTATTGGTCATTGATTGATGACCATAAAAGGTTCTTCATTTGGTTATAGCCACATAACCTTAAAAAGAACCAATATTTTCCTTTTCACATGACCTTAAAAGGTATGATATTCAACATTAAATGAAACTAAAATATGTGGGTTCTGATTACCTTCATAAGGATATGTATAAATCCCCTCTCATGGGTCTAATCCCAACACCACAACACAAATAACCTACCTAAATGGTGATAAATTCATGGGCTCCCAGTTTTACACCTTCAAACCAAAGTATAAAAAACCATTAAGTAAAATATAAATAACCCCTAATAGATAAAAATATATACATAGATGCTTGGAATCAATTAATTACTCTTACAACAAGGGTAACTAATATTTTTATAAGGAAAAAGTACTATTTCTAGGAAATATTTCATGAATATAGCTTAAATATATAAGTGAATATTAGATGAGAAAATAAGACCTATTAAATGATTAGCTAACCTCCCATCCTCTCAAAAAATTAATGATTAAGAGTGTCATTAGTATAACCTAGCGATCCTTACATTTGGAAAATTTTCTCAAATTTAACAAATAATAAATAGGTGTGAGCGTGCATGGGAAAAAACGGTGAACCCGAAACGAAATATTTTACTCGTGAAAGAGATAAATTGACTATGAACTTTTTCTTGTGATACAATGTTAATGAGTTATTTTTTTTGGATTCCCAATTAGGATCTACTACAAAATCTAAATGGAATAATCAAATTCACTATCTCATTTCAAGTTTACTGGATATATTGGTGGTTTCAATAGGGATTCTCAAGCTATCAGACACAACAAGTCAATGCCCGAGATATATTCTTTAGATGTTATTGAGATTCTAACCCTAAAATTTTGATGGATGTCACAACTAACCCTGAACCTCCAATGTTATCTAATGAATGACCTAGTATGTGAATATCACTAAAACAGTTCCATATTGAATTTGGAGGCATCGGGTGAGGGCATCTAGAAGATAAAGCTCATAGGTCACCCTCTAACGATAGGTCATAGAAAATCTAGTGACACATGTTTACATGTCCAACCATTCCTGATATATTTTCCCAATTCTTAGAAACAAACAAATCCCTTACCTTAGGTAGGTGAATGTGGATATTGAATACATCCCTAATGCTATTAATAAGCTTCCTAGAAAGGCTCCTTCAAGTCATCATCACTACTATGATCACATGACCCAAACTCTTCATAAATATACTGAGGAGATCACCCAAAATTTCCCAGACCTAGTTATTCAAAATAGGGTAACTAGAAAGATGATCCACTTGATAGATACATTAACTTAGGAAAAACTCATATCCTTGTTCAAATCAACATTCATCAATCCTATCAATATATTTCGATGTAAAACCAAGAGAAAGCATATATCCATATTCTCATAAATGTCTAGGTGAATGACATATTCTACTAGAAACTCAAGAGAATTCATATATCCCTACTTTCATCAACACCCAAGGATTCTGTTAGCATTTTTCAGTGGTAAATCAAGAGCTTCCTATGATGGTTCCTACTCAAGAAGGTCACTACCCACACTGCATGAACCCGAATGTGATTGGTGTTCCATCCCCAATTTTCTAGAGGAGAATATCTAGAAGTTGGACTCATTGATGGTAATATAAAATCTAGGACAAAGACTCTTCCCCTATAAATATTAACTTCATCAAGTTATATCAGAATATTTTAAGATGTTTCTAAAGATATACCAACTCTTCGTCAATGGGAGAAGAAAAATATGGATGTGAAGTTCCTCCCCATATAAATATATAAAAAAACTCTAGAGGTACTCCCTGGATCATTCCTTGATAAGGAAAAACTCATAATTTCATATTTAATAAATTTGGAGTTAATCCCCAGAGAACTCACCATAGATATCCGCCCCATGTAAATAAAAATGTTGGTCATGAATTTTCTCCAGTCATGGGGGGTCCTCCTTTCAATATGAAGATTGACTATAAATGAGTTCCATCCCTCATTGAAACCTCAATAATTTTTAACCATATTGGTCTTCCCCATGTAAATTGAGTTGGTAACCATAATGTTTCTCACTATAGTTCTTATTGTGGAGACCCTCCTCACAATTACCCTTATCCTCAACAAAAGAGCCCTCATATATTAAATCTTATATGAAGTTACCCTCATATTAAGAAGAACTCAAGAAACTAAGGCTTTCTATGTTAAGAACCATGACATCAATAAAAAATACATCATACCAATAAAAATGAGTTTTGAGGTGATAATCATCATTTTTACGTCCCTGTCACCATATACCCTTGGATGAAATTAAATACATTTTAATTAATCATACTCATCTTGAAAAACCATCAGATAAATGACCTTTATGGTTGGATCTGTTTGAAGAATCGCTTATTAAGGAAGAATAAAATTACATTGTTACATGGAAATAATAGGAAAATAATTGAAAACTAGTTATTTTTGGTCCCATAGACACTCTCAAGTATTACACTTCAAAGATATTGAAAGATTAATGCATGCCTCATCTATATTACAGCTTGTGGGTGACTCTCTGTCATCTGAAGACTACATAAATTTCTTACAAAGAGTATAAAAACCACCTTAACAAGTTCGATAATATTTTCCACCAAATCTAATTATCCATATTTTCAATGGATCAAAACCCTATATTTTGAATAAATGTGAGTGTCTCCAATATTCCTTCCTAAACAGTATGAAGGAACTCTACTATATAATAAATGACACCCCACCTGTCATGTATATCATAGGGTAAGGTGAATATGGAGTTCTTTATTTTACTATACTCATTGAAAAAAAAGGATCTTTAGGGAAATAATCTTGAAATGTTATCACTTCATGCTAGGTCTCTGGTCCTAAATTGTCATGTGTTGGTTGCTTCATCCAACAAAATCCTGCTATATCTAAAGATAAAAATGAAATACTTGGTGAGAATGGGGCATTGGAAGACTCCTGAATCTGGATGCCAAGAAAGATAAAAAGGACTCCCATATGAGTAAAAAACCTTCAATTGTAGATAAACCCTTGATTGTGATAATATCTTATCTAGAAAATGGTCTACATCCAAATCATGCCCAAATTAAATCCTGAAATTCAAAGAAGTCTATGTCGGAATTCCCCGCAATAATAAATTTTAAGACCTATCCCATAGGAATGGGGGGATTTTTGTCACCATAATTTCCACTCAAACAATTAAATCTGCAGCTAAGTAAGGATATGTTGGTAGAAAATCCAATTCAGTCCCATCCCATAAAAATGGGATCATTTTTACCTACCACTCCTCCAAGGAAGTTAGAATTCTTCAGGTTGGCAGTGACTTCAAAAGAATAACCCATGTGATTTATTATACTTATAAATTTTTCTCCCTCATTAGAATAATATTTAGTTAAATCAATTGGGGGCTCATGTAGGATCACTTTCTATAAAGTAAATCAAAAGGAGCATCGAGGAGAGTGGGTGAAACTTCACAAGGGCTGAAAATCAAAATGGTCAACTAAGAATAAAAATATCAAGAAGAATTATAATATATCCTTCAAAGGATATTCTTAAGATGATGTATCCACTTAATACTTTGGCATTGATAAAGATATGCTTCCCATTGGAAGGTTCATGTTATTGAATGTCATCAGCATAATCCCCAAAAATAATACAGCACCTAAAAGTGATAAAAAAGAGAATAATTAGAAGGATTATATTTGAAGTGTGGTCCACACAAAAATTCATGAAGAAGGTTTGTGATCCTAACATTAGAGCTATACTTGTGATCTGCGAGATCCAAAAAATATTTAGTTGCTACCTACCCAGTGATCTTTGGGTAAAGATGAATATAAAGGTGTGGATTCCTCTACAACCCACTAACCACTCAGAGAAATAAAACCTCTTTCCAAAAAGAAAAATACCACTCTATATGAAGTTGAATTTGAGAGGAACTAAATACTGAATTTCTTAGAGGAAATACATATACAAAGTACAACTTCTAGATTGAGTCAAATATCTCCCATCTAGAGAATCCCCCTCAACAAGAGGGGACCAATCAACTAGTAAGAGTAGATTTAAGTCATCTAAACAACCTATATCCAATAAAAATAATTTATTTAACCCCATTGACCATGAAATATCAAAAATTCCACCCCCTTGGGCAGCAGCCACTTCCATATCAAGTAAGATACCCTAGGATGACCCAATATGGATATCAATAGAGAACATGGGTCATATAAACATACTAAGTTCCACCCAATTCTTCTAATTAAGTGTTTCTCTGAGTGAAATTTCCACTAAAACTATTTGATCTTATTGAGTCTCTTACAAGATAGATGAAAGCCATATAAGGTTAATTCATACCTATGCAGCTGAAGAAGAACCATATCCTAAATTGGTGGACTTTAGTCCTACTCCAACCAACTTTAGGGATCATATATTTTTTTGTATTCAATAGTGCTAGAGATTTAGGGTATAATCTTATGAACTTTTGATCTTTATACAGCCCTATAATAGGAACATTTGAGAAAAAAGATGTAGAAAAGCTCAGTTGCTTCATCCAAACCCTGGAAAGACTAATATTCATCTAGTATAGAAACCTACTAGTCATGTTGTTACGTCCAAAAGGGGTCTGGATACACTGAGAGAGGGTGAATCATGGTATGGATATTCTTTCCAAAATTCTTCTTGACCCATTGGATCATGACCTCTTTATTATAAGGGTCACTTTTTTTATTTTTACTATTTATATTTATCTTATACTTCCCAACTTTATCAAATGATGATGCATAGAAAGTAAATCAGGAAAGAAAGCACGCAGACGTAAAGATTTTTACTTGGTTCACCCTCACTAGGCTATATCCAAAGACCATAAAATAGAAATGTACCGATTTACCAAATTCAATAAGGATCACTACCAATACATGGTTCAGGCTAGATCACTTCCGTGCCCAAAATCACTTCCTTTAAAAACTTTAAGGCCACCTTACTATTTTCCCAAGGGTCACTCCCTAAATCTTTTTCAATGGATTACTACCAGTAGAAAAGATCACATTCTTCCTATTCATTTTTATACTACTTTGGAAAGGATCTACACACATTTTATGCACATGTAGGTCCCTTCATTATCAATAATTAATACATCCTTCATTATAGGTAGATGCTCTATTGAATCTCTTTCTGAGCTGCTCCTTCACTGCCATGAAAATATTAGATGTATCACTTCCACTTTCTTGAAAACTAGAATAGACTTATCTTTTCTGTAAAAATATAAATTACCTTATTTTTTACAAGATCTGTAAGAGATAAAAAGTCTTCATTTAACTTCCTTGAATTTAAAATTGAATAAAATCCTTTTGAAAATATAGTCGGATAATGCAGATCCTCAGTCTTTCTCTTTAGAATTCAGATATGATAAGGATATTATCCAATGATTATTCTTGGAACATATCTTCTTACACAAGACTCTTAGAATAATTTCACACATAAGTGTTACATAAAGTACTATTTTTACCAATTTTATGAAATCCACTTTTCTGTGAACTATTAGTTTGTTTAAATTACTTTCATGAACTATTTTTTTCCTTTGATAACTTTTTTGCATCCTCTGAAAATTGTTTTACATACTCCTCGAACTTTATTTCACCATCCACAAACTTTCTTAAATCCTATATGAACTACTTTGTACCATGTAGCGTGAGTGCTTCATTATCACCCTTTTCTTCATGTATCTCCCCTTCTTTGTAGATGGATGATTCCTCACGGACTGCCTCTACTAGGCAGTCCCTTTTTCTTTGAGAGCTACATAACCCCACAAACCCCTTTCACAAACTTTCCCTATAAAGTTCCTCCTTTTTTGAATCCTCCCTCATGAACTACTACCTCATTAATAGAATCCTCCCTCGCAACCTACTTCGTACTTCCACAAATTCTTCTAATTATGATCTTCTTCAATGAGATTCACTCATTATAATGAATTGATTAGGGTCCTTTATATAAGAAAATAAATCCCTCAAAACCTGATAATCACAAATACCCATAACATTTATGCGAGATAGGTTTTACCAAAAATTTCTATGTGGTTCGTATAGTGCCTTAATCCTTTACGGTGGATGATGTCATCCACAAATGAAAATCCCTTTGTGGCTCCTTAAATAACCAGCTCAATTCTGAAAATGATGATCCTTCTATAAATGATGTGCCTTCTATAAATTATGAGCCTTCCAAAAACTTATTTTCCTATGTTTTTTCATAGAGTGCTTTTTAGTCCACATATCATTGTTATGTGAAAACTTTTCCTTTACCAATTTTCCTTCATCGTTCCATGTACCTCCTTTTTTGTCTACATAGCACTACTCCACTACTGTGCAGTCCATGAATTGCATATTTTTTGGTGCATGAACTATAGTTAATGAACTATGGTCTATGAACTCCATGTTTCGTGTTCTGCAAATTGTGTTTCATGGTCCATGAACTACATTTGGTGAACATCTTTGTGGAAAAATCATATTGTTTGATAAGAAACTCTTGATTTTGAGGCCCAAAAAATTGGAAAAAATTGAGAAACTACTCCATCTTAAACATATTATTCAGCAATAATAACCATAATTAATCATGGTCATCGAGCTTATCTAAAAAACAAAATCACCCCGAAAAACACTGAGATGACACTTCGACAGATTTTTTCCCAACAATCTCCCCCTTTGGGTTTGTTGAAAACTCTTCAAATTTTGATATCATGTTAAAGATTCTTCTATATTCTAACCAAACTCTCTCTTTTTTATTCCATTGGGGATAAAATATTTACTCATCATGTACTCTAAACCCATAAGATCGATGATATGTGTGAGAAACAAGATTAGCATAAAAATTTCATCAATGAATCACTTCATTCATAACCACTCAAATAAATTCATCATGAACCCTATCTATAGTGATATATAACATTTGATTGATCATATTTAGCTTCATAAGATTTAAAACTCCCCCTAAATTGCTTCTCCCCCTACCAACTTCTCTCCCAGTCTTGATTAAGACATTTTCTCTCCTTTTTTTCCACAATCCCCCCTGTCAACGAACTTGAAGGTCACTTTTTTGTGGTATTCAATAGGATAAAGAACATAGATCATAACATTAGGGAAAAAACATCATACATTAGAGAGAAGAAATCCCACATCCACACTCATTCAAGTGTGGGGAGTCAAATGAACTCCAAGATCCAATTGATGCCTATCAAACACCACTTTAGGTAAGGCATTTTTCATAATTTCTACATCATGTAGTTCTATTGTTATATACTCCAAATTCAAAATTCCATGGTCCACATTCTTCATGATGAAGTGAAATTGTTTTTCAATGTTCTCTTCCCTTGAGCGATGGACTAGATTTTTACTAAGATTTATATCACTTGAATTATCACAATGAATACCAATCATAGAGTTCACTTTAATCTCTCCCTTTATCATAGAATTTAGTAGGGGATACCTTAATAAAAAAATTTACTCCCCATTGGTCCATTATCTCCATTCATATAAATTTTTAAAATATACAAAATCCTGAGGAGCACACTTTATTATTTTATCTCCTAAAATCTATATAAAGGGAAATTGTTCTGCCCTTTTGATATACACTTCTGCATAGTCCATGAAACACCATAGGTTGACATCCAACCACCATTATTCCATGTTAACAATATGAATGTTCAACTTTGAATCAATTTATCAACTTCATATTGAAACTTGTATTCTTTTATCACTTTTTGATATCTGAGTCATATTCTTATTTATAGCTACACATAGCTGTATGATTTTCAGCAAGGGAAATTACCACTTAGCACTGAGTCATTAACAGATCCTATAAGACTAATGAGTAAGAACTATTTTTATGAAATTTTTTTAATATAATAAACTTCAATTTTTTCCATGTCACTAACTTACTTCCATTAATTCTAGCAGCATGAATTTTCTCAATTCTTCATAAGACTCTCTTGTAAGTTTAGGCTATATCACACCATGTTCCTGTCATCATACCACCTTGAAAACCACAAGATTTTTAATGATTCATATCATTAATACTGATTATTATCTAATTTCATGTGTGGAATTACTCTTTGGATTGGGTAGAACACTTGTTAGAAAAACTGTTAATCATCTCACATGGCTTCTTGGTATCCCGAAAATAGTTAGTTGATACCATATTGTTCATATTTCTGACCACCTGTACTTCTGGTATTTCTCGGTCTGATCCTCTAAGTCCAGAAAAAAACATTCCTAAAATCAAAACTTTTCTCCCCTTTATATTTGGTTTAAAACTTTCAGTAACTTTAAAATTTCTCAAAAATATCATTACGATGGACTAAGTTAGATCCTAAAAAAACATTGTTTTAAAAAAAATTAGTTTTCAACAAATAAAAAAAATTGTTAAAATAATATATTGGAAATATTCTTCAATATTTCTAAATATCTACCTTGACTTATTTGATTAAAGGAATACCTCCACCCATCCCCCAAAAGTGATAATCGGGAAAAATTAACGTTCTCTTACATGTATTTTCTCTACTTTGAATATAAAATCCCTAATTAGGGGGGAACTTTTCTATATATCTCCTCAAACATTAGACATGTAGATGAACTCGTTATAATGAACCAACCTCGGTCGACATAATGCGTCACTCGATCTGGCCCCCAAAAGGAAGCAATAAGAACCAGGAATAACCAATTATCAATTGGGAATGATTTCACTACAGGTAAACTGGCACGACCCATCCATAAAATGGTACAAACACAAAAGCCACATCATAATCAACAGAATAAGATAAAATATATCATAAACAATGAAATACATCATAATCAAAACATGACATAACCGGACATATACATGGAATCTCAAAATAAACAACCCAAACTGAAATAAAGCATACAACACCAAACAAGGCCCATGTACAAACCAATGGGTACAAAATAAAAAAACAAATGACTCCACATGACTCCATCCCTCCATGACCATGTCTCATCCATGAAAAACTAGACTGTAATAACCAATAAGATCCACCTTATAACATGGTTCCCTTTACTTTACTTGTGTCTTAAAAAATCTAGTCTTCAAATGCCTAAAAAGGGACCATGTAAGGTGTGAGGTATAAAGCCCAATTGGATACCACCATGAATCTATTTAATTATTTTACCCCCCAAAACTAATAAACTAGTTTGAAAACATTTTTTAAACTAAACCACTTTGAAAACATATCATTTTCAAATACACCTTTAAAATAATTTTGGTTTTTCATTTCATTAAAAATGGTTTTCCAAAAAAAATAACAACATGGATCAAATAAATAAAAAATTACATAGGTCACAACCAGCTCAACATAACCAAGAAGGTATAATAAGGGTTAGTGTAAACATTAGTATCAAATTTCTATATAAATGGAAAATTAACAAATTGGAATAATACATATCATCACAACAAAATGGAACATAAATCATATAGAAAAATATTGCATGATTAATGTGAAACTATGAATCTAACCATTAGGAATATTGTGAGAGATTAAAAAAGTATGCCAGTTATCTAAGCAAAGTGGAATCTCGCACGGTCTTGCCTGGGCGCAACTCTAGGAGCTTATGCGGTCTCTTGGTAAAAAACTCGGAAGCTCTCATGGTCTTCCCATCCAAAGGCTCTCTCAGCCTCTTGGAAACCAAAATGGAATATATCAATTTCAACCTACCTAAAGGATCTCATGGTCTCTTGGAAAATCCCTCACTCACACCTCGGTTAACCCATGTATTACTTTATGCCAACATAATCACTAAAAAGTTTAAATCAATCAAAAATCTAAATCATAGGCTAATTTCATAAATTAACATGTGTGATCCATTAAAACCCCTTTTACATGGTAAAATAATTTCTGAACCCACTTTAGAAATCCTTTGTAAACTATAAAAACCCTTTGATCCATTTTAGAAAACACCTGGTGTGTAAACAAGCCACACTCATTTGGAAAACCCAACTTTAAACAATCAAATTTCTAAATCAATCAATGAAACACATCAAACACGGAATTCAAAAAAAATATTAATTATTTAAATTTCATTTTAAATAAAATAAACCAAAGGTGATTAGATATTTAATGGGATTTCAGGGAAAATTCCCTTAAATTGAGACACATGCCTCAAATTCGATCCAAAGCTTGTCTCCCCTGAATAAGACCACTTAGAAGAGGTAAAACCAAGAATCACTCACCTAATTTGTAATAAATCAAAACAAAATACCCATTACACACCTAATATTCTTCCAAAACCCCCACTAGGGTTTCAAACTTCCATAAAAAAGGAAGAATGAGGCTTGAGGAGGGAAAAACAAGAAGAAATCATGAAGAAATTAACTTACCTCAAGCCAAAACACCTTGAATACAATAGAAAACCACTAATTAAAGAGTATAGACCTAAAAATCCAAAGGATGAGGGTTTAACATAATAGCGAGATCAAGATCCCCAAAAAAATAAAAAACTCAGTAGGGGTGTTTTGAAAATTTTACAATTTTTAATGAGCTGGAAAAGGTCACCCGATTTGTCGTACGATTAAGAAAACCATGTTCCAACCATGTGAGTTCCACTTTGCACCCAAAATAGGTGTCACGGTTTCCCTTAGTGTGTTTCATGTTTTGACAGACTATGGACAAACCATGTGAAACCATACTATAAAAACTACACCCCCCACATGGTTACCACACATTTTAAACAATTTGTGCACTGTCTGTGTTCCCTAGAATGTCTTCCAAAAAACTCTTAGTTTTAACCACCAATGCCCAAGAACTCCAAGAACACAATCAAAGATAAATAAAATTCAAAATTTGATGTGACAGTGACTCGTAGGGTGTCACAAACTCCCTACAATTCCCCTTTCTTTCCTTATAAATTCTTAAGGATTTTATAGAAGATAACATGTGAGACCACTACTCCCTCACCCAAAATTCCCACTACCATGTCACATAGATATTTTCACCATGATTCTAGAGAACCTAGACTAATGGGATCACCTTCCCACAAAGAACCTTATTCTTAAAATATATGATGAAAATAAGCTACTCTGTAATGATGGCATCATGATCTAACTTCAAATATTCCAAATCTAATACATGAGAAGAGTCTAGTTAGTATATATTAAGCTAGGATACATGGAAGATGTCATGAATCAAGTTCATCTGTAGTGGTATCTCCAACCAGTAGGGTACCTTTTCCAGAAAATCAAAAACTTGAAATGGCACAACATAACATGGTGCCAACTTCCCCTAATTTCCCAAATGACGATGAATCGTATGAATTTTTACTCATAGAAACACTTGATCGCCAACTTGAAAATCCAACAGACAACGAAGACAGTCAGCATATGAATTCTGGAAACTTTGATATGCTTGTAACCATTTTTGAATCACCCACACTATCTTAATAGTCTCCTGGATAAGGGTCGGTATAACCATTGAATGCTTTACCACCTTATCCCAGAACAACAGGTACTGGAATGGCCACCTATAAAATTCCTCAAATGGTTCCATCCTAGTTGAGGCTTGACAACTATTATTATAATAAAACTCATCCAATGGAATGTGAATTTCCCAAAAACTTCTAAAATCAATAACACATTCCTGCAAAATGTTCTTGAGAATCTAGATAGTATACTTTCACTGGACACCCTTTTGTAGGTGATACACAGTACTCAACCTCAGCTAAGTTCCCAAAGTCTCCTCGATTCCCTTCCAAATACTAGATATTAAAGAGGCATCCTGATCTAACATTATCATTGAGGTAACCCTATAAATATGAAAAATCTATTGATCATATTGGTTCCTAAGTTCCTCTACCTTAATTGAATCTATAATGGGAAGAATGTGGGATAATTTCATTATAATATCAAAAATCATACATATGGAATCTTTCCCACTTAGATTATGAGGTATTCTAATCATAAAATCCATAGAACTGGCATCCCAATTCCACATAGGCATGGGAAGTGATTGCAACAAATCAATTGGTCTCTGATGCTCAAATTTGATCCTCTAGTAGGCCAAGCATCTAGAAACTAATTCTACCAAAACACATCTCATCTCGGGCCACCAACATTTTCCTCTCAAGGAATAGAGCATCTTTGTCACAACGGGGTGAATGCCCCAACTATAATGTTGTGCCTCCTATATCACCTCCTTCTTCATACTCAAACAAACAATCTTCTACTTTTGAAAGAGATGAGATCCATTGAGATACTAAAACCCATCATGCAAGGTATCCCCACTATTAAAAGCATTATTCATCTTTTGGAACTTGGGGTCAGATTCCTATTAAATCCTTACAAGATCAATGAGAGTGGGTGTAATATACACACTTGACAATAATTCCATCCCTTTATCCTCATACACATCTAAACTCATCTCAATAAACAAACAAATCATACCCCATTCATCCAATGATTCTCGAACTGCTTGCATTGGAATCTTTCTTATCAATTCGTTGGTGACCCCATTTCCTTTCTTGGATGTATATGTAATCTTGAAATCAAAAATTATGAAGGTAATCCACCTAGCACCTCTAACTAAGGTTCAGGTCCCTCAAAGTACTTATGATCTGAATATAATATTCAATAATCTATAAAGAGTTAGTGTTGCCATGCCTTTAGTGCATTCATAACAGCTACCAAATTTAGGTTGTGGTTGGGATAATTCCTATCATTTGGTCCTAGTTTTCTCGAGCCATTGACCACCACATGGTCATCCTGCATTATCAAACACTCCAATACCACATTGAAACCATCAAAATACAATGCAAAAGACTTTTAGGGATTATATGGAATCAAAACAGTTGAGGATTTCAGATGGGTTTTCAACTTATCAAAAGCACTTTGGGTGCTTCTCATCCCACTGAAGCTTCACCCCTTTTTTGGTAAAATATTTCAAGGTATAATCTATCCTAGATAAGTCCAAAAAAACACCTATAATATCCATTAAAGCCCAGAAAACTGAAGATGTTGAAAACATTCTTAGGCTGCACCCAAGAAATGACTACTCAAACCTTCTCACGATCTAATAAAACTCCTACCTCAAAAATCACATGGCCCAAAAAATCACTTCCTGAATCCAAAACTGGCACTTGGAAATCTTGAAATATAGACTATGATCTCTAAAAAACAAAAAACAACCTATATATTGTTTCCATTCTTATCCTCTTCCCTGGAAAATACCATGATGTCATCCACAAACATGAATACAAAGGAGTTTATAAATAAATGGAAGATCTAGTTCATTAGTGGAATAAGGACTGTAGGATCATTGGTAAGACCAAATGGTATGGAAAAATACTCAAAGTATCCATATCGTCTTTGAAAGTCAGCCTTTGGAATATCCTATTCCCGAAACCTCAACTGGTGTTACCCTGATCTCATATAAATCTACAAAAAAATCAGGACCCACTATGTTGATAAAACATATCATCAACCCTAGGAAATTAGTATTTATTTTTTAACTGTCGCCTATTTAAGCTTACAATAGTCTATACAAATTTGGAGTCTTCAATCCACTTTATTTTCAAATAGTACTAGAAAACCCCATTATGACATTCTAGGATGGATTAAACCATTTACCTCAAGATCCTCTAGCTTAACTTTTAACTACTTCAGCTCAGTTGGATCCATCTAATAAGATGGTAAGGAAATCAGGCTCATCCTGGGGAGTAGATCAATGGTAAACTCGAACTCCCACTGAGGAGACAAACCTAAAAAATCATCAAGAAATACATTTGGGTACCTTCTCATGACCATTGTAAGATTACACTATGAACACTACTCAATATACACAAGTAAAAACCTATAAAACTTGCATGATATCAAACCCAACCCTTAAGAAACTGGTCCTTACCTCCTAGAACACAGATCCCACTTGCCTAGAAAGATGTGAGTGCTCTTTTCTGGAGTAAGGAACCAGACCCTACAGTGATAACAGTCAACCAATTTCTTAAATATGATCAACTGATCCATGATAATAATATGGTTAAAATTTCTAAGTCCAAAATAAGGATGTTCCAAAAGACCTCCATGCTATCTACCACAACACAGGACTCGAGGCACTTGAACCCTTTCTCCTTCTTCCTAACCAATGGTGTTAGAAAATCCATATCATATGAAATCAACTCATCTCAAACACCTAATGAATAAATAATCTTAACTGAAATGGAAGAATGGGATTTTATAGTTTCAAATAAAACTAATTCCATAAAATAAGTAATAAACATCATACCTCTAATGGGGGCTAGCTGAGAATTTTAGTCCCTAGAATGACCTTCACTACATGGAGTATCCATGGATCAAACCCACCCTGAGTCTTTTGGCCTTGGTGAGAATCACCCTTGTCATGAGGATGAGATATTACACCATTGTAAGCCTACTGTATCACCTGATATCCCTTAAAAAATGGATCTTACACCACTCCCATACAAAACCAACTGACATAAGTGCTAGATATGCTCTAGATACCCACACTGATGTCATGTCCTCAAAGTCTCTTAGCACTTCAGCCTAGTGTGTCATAACTTCTCGCACTTATAATAGAATTTTTTTATTACCTATAGAATCCACATAATCTAATTTTGAAGACTTCTGGACACTCCTTCCACTACCTCTCTAAGACATGCCCCACTTCCACTTCTATCGTATAGAATAACATTGGATTATACCTATAGAAGGAATGCTATTGAGACCTATATTTCCATTAAAATATCCCTCAAAAATTTATTCCATGTCAACCACCTATTAATAGGTCATTAGACGTAGAATAACAAACATAGATCTGATCTCTATCCTTTATCCCATCTCAAAACATCAAGCTTTAAGGTAATAATTTGTAAGAAGATACTAAGAGACATGAACCAACTCAATAAATCTACTGGAATACTCCATAAAATAATAATCACATTACTCCAACTTTAGTAAATCATGGACCTTTTCCTATCTCAAGTTATCTGGGTATAACTATCGATTGAATTCCACATTGAAAGTGGTCCATGTGAGATACTTATACTTTCCCAAAATCACTATCAACTCTCACTGCTTCCTACCTAGTCCTTCCAACACATACATAGAAAATACCACATTAGAGGTATCAGGGGTATTTAAAGAATAAAATATCCTATCAATAAAATATAATAACTCATATGGATAATTGGGTCCTTTATCGCTATGAAACACCAATGGATTTTTCCTTGAAAACACTTGATCATGGTCCATAGTCAATGTCTGCTCATGACCACCCACCCAACCCAAGGTTTAGATCATATAAATCACTGAATCTACCAAAGATAGATCAATAGGAGGGTTTTCCTATTGGGTACTCTCCATTTCACCCACTCTACACCTAGATGAGGTCTTTCTAGGAGGCCACATCTACAAGACACAAAAACAAAAGTGCCATCAAGCATAATTCAAGCTTAAAAAACAATAATGTTCTAAAATAAACCATCAATATGTATATAAAAAAGCAGTATTAACAATACTATTGGCACTAAATGATAAATAAATAAAAAAATAGATAATATTAATCATTTCCCACATTTCATAGTTTGGTTTCATGAATAGGAAAACCATGTGGGTTTCCCTAGAGTTGGAGGTAAGGTCGCATGGGCTATGCATGGTTACTAATAACCATGCACACTAACTGTGTACCTCCTAAAACCCCCATGTTTCGCCCTAAAACTCAAAAGTAACCATTGGATTACCCTAGGACATACCAAAAACTATAAAATACCTTGAAATATCATCAAAAAAACCCATAACCAAGCTCAAACATAACCAAAATACTAGAATTCCCATGGAAACTTGAGGTTCGACACAAAGAAGAGCTGGCTAGGCACTCCCCCATTCCTACCTCTCAAGTCCTGATGGACCTAACTTACATATACCACTGAATCCTAAATAAAAAAATACCTCTAATACTATTTTTTTAATGAACCAACTCAGTTTAACCTAACACACCACCTGAGCTGTCCCACCACATTGTCCAAAAATGTATTCTTAATCACCATGGGATAGCAACAAGCACCAAGAATAACTAATTATCAATTGGGAATGATATTATCATAGGTAAACCAACATGATATATATAGAAAAAGGGAATTCCATACAAACCACATCATATTTTACAAAATAAGATAAATAGATACCACAAACAATGACATACATCATAATCAAAACATGACATAATGGGACATATACATGGTATCTCAAAATAAATAAACCAAACCAAAAAAACAGTTATAACACCAAACAAGGACCAAGTACAATTCTATGAGTAAAAAAACAAAATTAACTCCACATTAGTCTATTACTATGATAAAATATCTTCTCCATGAAAAAATGGATGGCGTTAATCAAGAAGAGCCACCTAGGAACATGGTTCCCTTACCTTTACAAGTGTCCTCCAAAATGAAATAAACATATTCCTAAAAAGGGACCCAGTAGGGTGTATAGCATGAATCCCAATAGGATACCCCCATTAATATATTTAATGATTTTACCCATTCAAACTAATAAACTAGTTTAAAATAATTTTAAAAACTAAACCACTTTGAAAACATACCATTATCAAATACACATTTAAAATCCCTTTGTTTTTTCATTTCAAGAAGAAAAAAATTTAAAAAAATTCTGATATGTCTCAAATAAATAAACAAGTCCATAAAGAACAACATGTTCAACATAACCATGAATTCATAATAAGGGTGAGTGTAAGAATCAACATCATATTTATATTTAAATGAAAATTAAACAAATGGGAATATACATCTCATCACATCAAAATGGAACTTAAAGAATATAAATCAATCTCGAATGAGTAATGTGCATATAAGGATATAACCACCAGGCCTATAATGAGTGTGTAAAAAAGTATTCAAGATAGATAAGAAATTTGAAACTCTCAATGTCTTGCTCAGTCCCTACTCTAAGAGCTCACATAGTCTCTCATTAATCAATATGGATGCTCATATAGTCTTCCCACCCAAAGGGTATCCTGGTCCCTTAGAAACTAAAATGAAATCTCTCACGGTCATCCCCCTAGTGGTATCTCATGGTTCCTCAAACAATCCCTCTCCCACACCCCAGTTAAACCATGTGTTACTCCATGCCAATATAATCACTTATAAGAACCAATCAATCAAAATCCATATCACAAGCCAATTTCATAAACAAACATGCATGTTTGATCAAAACACCTTTTCCATGTATACAAAATTTATAAAAATAATTTATAAATCCTTTTAAACCCATAATAACCCTTTGATCCGTTTTAGAAAATACTCATTATGTAAACAAGTAGCTCTCATTTGAAGAACCCCACTTTAAACACCCAAATTTTTAAAATCAATACATCAAACACATAAAACATGGAATTCACACGAAGTATAAATTATTTAAATGAAAATTTAAATAAAACAAACCAAATGAAATTATAAATTTAATAGTATTTCATAGAAAAATCACTTAAATAGATAGACCTTCCTCAGATTTGGTCTAATGCTCATAACCCTTGACAAATACAACATATAAGATGTAGAACCAAGACTCACACACCAAATACATAATAAATTAAACAAAAATCCCCATTAAACATACTATATTTATCCAAAAACCCCACTAGAGTTCCACACATCAATAAAAATGTAAGAACAAGGATTGAGGAGTTAAAAAGAAGAATAAATAATGAATAAATCAACTTACCTTAAGCCAACACACCTTGAATCCAAGAGAAAACCACCAAGGAAGGAGGGGGGTCCACCACCAAGGAAGTATGGATGTTTACAATGGGGGAGGATAAAGATCCATAAAAAAAATAAAAACTTCATTTTTTTAGATTGGTAATTTTATAATTTTTAATAATCTGGATAGGTTCATGCAGTTTGGTCGCACGGTTAGGCAAATTTTGTGTCAATCATTCATGTTCCAATGTCCACCAAAAATAGGTTGCACGCTTTCCACTGGGTGTCGCGTGGTTTAATAGAACATGATTAAACCATAAAAAATCATATTATTAAAAATTTTATCCACCCTTTTATAGTTACTACAAAATTTAGATAAACTATGTACTAATTATGCACCCTGTTCTATCTCCCCAAAAACTCCCAGTCTCAACCCCTTGAACCCAAGAACTCTTAGAACACACACAAAGATAAATAAATCTCAAAAGTACACATACCAGTGAACTGAAAGGTATCCCCTTCATCATAAATCACCTAAGTATTGGGATTTCCTCCAATTTATAGATGTCCCACAAGCCAATTCCTACTTCTCCATATGGTTAGTGAAAGATGTTGGTGTTGAAACACTAATGAATGATTAATTATGGAGGGATATCAACTTGTAAATTAATTATGAATTGTTAAATATAGGTCAAAAATTATATATTTATTGTATATAGTTATTTAGTTAATTTTTCAGAGCTTTTATGGAAATAGAAATCATAACAACATTGATAAAAAAAATCCACCTAGACAAGAAGCCCATTTTGACCTCCATCCTCTAGTCAGATCATTTGTTGATGTGGTAAAAATGGATTAATAAACTTGATTAATTGGTTTATTAATCTGATCTTTATCATTATAATTCATTGTGTAACTCCTCATGATTTAAGTAATTCTATGATGTTCCACCATGTTGGGCTGGTCTTCAGTGGAAATGTTCATTGGGATATATTCAATAGAATATACAAACCATGATGGTGGTAGGTTGTGATCTCATGCAAGATTTAAAACACCATTTTAAATACTGAAGTTATATATGGGTAGCATGGTGGATAAAAGGTATCCATAAATATATTGTTTGAGAATCTTTTCTAGGTCCTCATTATGAGATATGACACAATACTAAGGGTTAATGTCAATCTTCCTGGTGATGGTGTCCCTCCATTTAGTCACATTTGTAGAGCCTGAGAGAAGAGTTTAATTAGAATCCATTGTCCCTATATAGAGAAATGATACCAAATCCATAATTTAAAAAGTCACATTTTATAAATATAAATTATATGTTGATTATACAGTATATAAATTATATGGATACCTTATCAATTTCATTCACACAAAGTTTCATTCATAGATGGGTTTTTTCATGAAGTAATTTGTATATAACTCACAAAGTAATATACTCATTTATGACTAAAATAATAAAGTGTCAAATTAAGGGGCCCTTAAACTATATATAAGGGTTTATACCATACATGAACTGCATATAAATTATGCAGGTCACCTTATTCAACTCATAATTAAATCCTCTTCATTCCTATCAGATAAAATTCCAAGGGAATACATTTTTTTATGTCAATAAAAAGAGATAATCATTTTAAAATAATATTTAAGGGAAAATATGGAATATTATTGAGGGTAAATTCGTAAAAAGTATTTTTTTTTGTGAAGTTATATCCCTTTTGTGAAAGGCCCTTCATTCATAGAACTCTAATGGTCTCAAGGGCTAGAAATATTTTGTAAAGATGTAGTTGAAAATATTTGACACAAAATAGAAGTAATAAAACCTAAACATAATTCATGAAGATATATAGGGAATTCCTTATGACCATATTTACATCTCATAGCCTATAAATTTTTAGAAACCTATGGTGGAAATTTCTGGTGACCGCATAACATTATTACAGCCTGGAATTCATTCATAGAATCATGGTGGAGATCCTTCTCAGCCAATTAAAATTATCATAGATTAATATAAATTTATGGTATCATAGTATTAATCCTTCATGACCATATATCATTTTCATTTTATAACATATTTTTAGATCTAGTAAAAAATATTATGTGATCTCATACCTATTTTGCGATGACAATTCCACCAAATTTGGGGAGGCGGTTATAGCCACTTCAAATAAATACCTCATCACACACTTTTATTGGAGAGAATATATTATTATATTTCATAGATTTTTAGAAATAATTGCATCATTTATGAATAATTTCCTTTATTTGATCCCATGAAGAAAATTTTCTGGTAACTTCTAAGTTTAAACATGAGACAGAATGGATAAGGTAATCGTGTAACACTTTCATTATAATGCCTTTCTCATATACAACCTTCATAGACCCCCCCAGCATAAAATCCTTTATAAAGTGTTTCTCATGAATTTTATTCATGGAGGTTTTTCTATGATCTATATTCATTGAGGTTCACTCATGTAATTTCTTTTTGATTAGTAGTTTTTAAACACAATGACTTTAGTGAACCACACCCACTCGTGTAGAATTACAGTCTTATGTAAAAATTGTGCTTCCTAAATTACATTTTAGCCTCTTTACAATGGTCTATTATAAGGAAATATTTTACCTTTGATTAGTTACTTTTTTAAGGATATCTATTTCGGATGCTCGGTACTCTTTTACACCCCTTATTCACCCAGTTCATCTACCTAGGTTTAATTAAATAAAATGACCTTATCGACATCTTTTCACATGGTTTAAAACCTTAAATATACTATACCATCAAGGCCTTCTCTAAAGACACTAGACTTAGATGATTAGATTTCTGTACACAACATATTTCTATAACACTGAACCTATCATGAGGTATGTAAAAAGGAATTTATTTTTCTTAGGTTAAATGAATTAGTAATGGTAACCCCCAGGTTTCCTCTGGAGAGGAGTTCTCTAAAATATTTTTTCTTCTTTAGTTATATAAAAGGGGGTTTTGAGATTGTTTAGCTTTGAAAACTATAAAAAAATAAAAATAATGAAAATAATATGATGTGAAGGGTGATTGGGTCAGGTTGGGATTCCTAATTGTGATGTTATCCTAGTCTTTAATTTATTAATTTATTATTCTTATTAACTAGTAAGTGAGAGGTTTAACTATTTTCCCCTCTCACCCTTGGTTGAATTGTGTGGGTGATAATATTCCTAACTAATATCCTAGATTAGTTTAAACTCCTTCCCATGTATGAAAGTGTTGCATAAAATCACACCAAATTGATTTCATCAATACCTCTTTAGGTATTTTTCTTCCTAAATAATCAAGAGTGCCCACTAAGCCTTCCTTACATGCTGACAATTGTCGAAAAATTTACCACTCAGACTTATACTATTCTATCATATATATATATATATATTAAAACTTGGTAGAGGAATATTATAGATCATTGACCAAGGAAATAAATAGTTAATATGATTAAAACCAAATAAAATCACATATGATATGAAGAACTGCTATTGAATGTGGAAACCAATTAACAAAAGATAGAGTTTATTCATTCAAGTGAAAATACTTATTCATTACAAATTAAAACATTCCCTTCCCTGATTAGTCCATATTTTTCACCTCCATGTAAAGGGTAAAAGTGGAAAAGTGAAAATAATAATACATTACAAGACTAAATAATGTGAAGAATAAAATGAAAAAAACAAACAGTAGTTACACTCAATCTAGTCTTGAGCCCTTCTTCTCCATTGCACACTCTTCTTATCTTATAGATGCATGTTTTACTAATTATATCCTTAATTCAAACCTTTTTGATATTCTAACTCTTGAAATAATAAATATTTTCTTTTCCATTTCATATTATTTTCTTCATGGTCTTACAATCTCTTTGAAATCCATATCTTTCCTTATTTTCTTTTCATCAAAATATCATGCATGTTATAATCCACATGGATTACCTTGATTGGTTGTATGAATACTGATATAATAGCCCCACGATCTGCTAGAATAATATATAATGACCAATGATTTATCATGAATTTTCTAATTTCATGTTCCTTTGGATGGTATCATAATACATTTCAAAGTCATACAATGGGTAGGAGGATCGCTTTTTATGAATTTGAAGTCATGTGAAGTGGACAAAGTGATACGATGGGTGCTAAAGTATAATGATCAGGAAGTCTGATGATTGATTGTAAATTCATATGATCACCTCAGGAATGTTATAAAATCTAGATATATATTATTAAAGTTATAGAATCAAGTCATACAATCAAAAAACATACACTATCTAAAAGGATTATGATGATAGAGATTTCATAAGGTAGAATCATATGATCCAAAGTCATATGATCATGCCTTTTCCATTTTCCCACCTCAGTTTAAAGTCATAAACTCTCATTCAAAGTCATATGATTGATTTGGATTTAAAACTATGAAAATGAAGCCTCAAATACATATACTATAATAAGTTATATGATCCAGACTGCCTTTATACAGGTCGCATCATGTTGAGGCCACCTTTACAAAGGTAAAATTTTCAACTCAAAACATCCAGATTACTTATCCAAATCAAATCATTCACTTTTATTTCATTAAAATAAACTCTATACACAAAAAACAATTATCAAAACACAAAAAATTAAAAACAAACTTTATTTTAACAATTCTAGACATAAAATATACAACTAAAAACAATGTTTTATAACATTTACAAATTAAATTCCAAATTATTTTGAAAACTAATAAATGTGATATTTACCAAATAATTACTCAAAATTGTGGGATAAAAATTATATAAATGAAAGAAAAAGTGAATGAAAATATTTTCTTATAAATTCTCCCACACGTAAACTTTGGAATCCTGGACAATGGAATTTCCAAAATATTACCCATGAAAAATTCAAATATTAGCCCATGTTAGTTTTCATTTTCAACACCATGGCCATAATTTTCATCATGTATCACAAATTTTTATGATTCCATTTCCTTTATTTAGTATATTCAATTAGTTTCCACTTCTTTTATCCTCTCGTGTTCACTTATACCTACCTTTCAAAAAATATTCCACTCATCACTCAAGTGTGAATTTTAAGTAAATATTTTATCATTACAAGATCATGAAAGGGTTTCAAAAGGCTTGATAAATCCCTTAATATCCAACCAATGATTCGATAATTTTTTCATATCATAAGGGATTTCCAAGTTTTTTCTATGGATTAAGGTTGGTTATTTCTATTGAGAAAATTATAAGTCATATTTGGAGTCTTGACTCTATATTTAAATTAAATACATGATTTTAAAATTTCTTTAAGAATTTTTTCCTCCCTTTCTCCAATTCCATTGTAATATCTTTATTTCCATTAATATTTGGTAGTAAAAATTATACCTTTTTAATTTTATCATTATAAAACTTTTCTTATCTATGTTTCCTTTGGTTGGTTTCAATATTTTTCATTTACCATACTCTTGAAGGTAGAGAGGGACTTTGGATTTACTTTATTGGGTGTTAGATCAATTTGAATATAGTTTAGGAAGTATTCATATTATATATTATTTAATTCATGGAATTACTTCTAACATATTCAAAAATTGTTCCAAATAGCTCCTCTAGAATATGCTTCATGGATCTCAACTTCTCCAACAAAATTATAGCTCCCATAAAACTCCAGCCATCCTCCAAACACTTATTAAGATACTTGAGCAGTCTATATTATAGATATTTGGAATATATGTCATTTTTATTCCCTATTTAACCCTTTATAGAATTGTTTAATCTGGAATTTGGATATAAAAATTATGTGCATAATAAAATATTTTTAGGGAAATAGATATTCTTTTCTCTTCATAATAGTGATAAACTTCCATACCTATCCTTGGATGATATCTAGAACATATTTCCATCCTTCCTCGCATGATTTTTCTCACAAAACATCAAAAAAAATTTATATTACTCATTTAATTTACTCAAAAAATTTCTTTAAAATATCTTATTCTAGATCACCCCCCATGCATTAATTCAACCTATATCATGAATCAACTTCTATATCAAAGTAGATAGGGATATTTTTCTTATAATTTTTATTCCTAAAAAAATCATTCATGGAAGATAATGACTAAAATGTTTAAATATCAAGATAGTATTGAAAATAAAGTTCAATTTAAAAGGGGATTTAATATCAAAATAATGCCTCAATCATTTACAACATAATTTCCATGAAAAATATAAGTTTTTGATTAGATTATTCAAAAATTCATAGTTATTTAAGTGTTTATTGGTTCTCTCATGAATGATATCATTATAAATAATATGTGAAAAATAGGACCAAAATCCTATAAAGTAAGTGATTAAAATATATGATAGTATTTCATGGAATTATATTCAAACATCATTGGGAATTTTATAAATCTCCCTCACTTAGAATATGAGAAAATTTTCAGTTTATCATTCATATAAGGTGAATAAATGGGTAAAAATATTTCCTTAACATTGTAATAGATTCAAAAGTTTCAATAGCATCAAATTTAAGCTCAACGGGTTTCAAAAACACTCTAAAAATGAAAATGAATGTTATAAAGGTTTGAAAAAATTCAAAATTTGAAGAGTAATAATCAAAGAATCCTAAATTAAAAGTTTCACTCCCCCGAAATTAAATTATTTGTTTTCCTTAATGAATTCAAGAAAATTTACCATGTAAGGAGGATTTTAAATGGAATCACAGTATAAAATAAAGTGTTAGATAGAGTTGTAACCTGATGGGTCTTCATTTATAAACATGTTAGAGGAGTGTGATCTCCTCTACTATATCATGGAAAAATTTTCCATGAAATTTCATTATCCTTTTACCATTAACATTATATGGGTTTTATTCTCCTTCTTTCATAAACACTGCAACACCAAAAGGATATACATTAGTGACTATAAATGGAACTTCCCATCAAAAATTAATTTTACTTAACATCATCTTGAGTCTTGATTTGTATAGAAATGATTTTTCCCCTACATGGAAGCCTTTTTTATAGGATAATCCTTTCATGATCCACTCTTTTCCTTTATAAATTCTAGAATTTTCAAAATTTTATTTTCAAATTTACTCTAGTTCATTTAGTAAAAATATTCTCTCTTTTTTAGATTTGTCCAAGTCTAAGTCCAAATTTATCTCCTTCATAGGTCAATATGCTCTATGTTCCAACTCCATTAGTATGTGAAGTCCTGAACCTATTTCACTCATAGGTAACTAAAACCATTTGTCTACAGGGCCTCAAAAATTCTTCATTATATTCCAAATGATATCGACTAGTAGTGAGGGTCTTTAATGGTATGGTGGGTAGCCTATACCCTCAGGATCAGATTGTTGAACAATGGTATAATAAAAGAGTAATCAAAGTAAATATAATAACTAAACTACCTAAGAAGATTGAATCATCCAAATATAATGATAATAAATAATAAAATATCATATAAAAAATAATGATGGCATGATTCTATATGAAAAAGTGTGATATATGGGACAAGTATAGTAGGAATACATAGTACATGCTTTACAAAAAATAAATCAATGACCCAAAATTTATCCCAATAAAATCAAAACCCTAATCTCAGTCCTATTCCCTAGTAATCCAACTTATTAAACAAAATCAAGAACCCATGGAAGGCTGCTTCCCCTTATCCCTACTGAAATCCATGAATTCTTCTTTAGTACCAATTAGTGGCCCAAACATGGTGTGAGGAAAACTCAGTAGGACACCACAAATAGTGTCTTTAACTATCCATTCTGTGAATATACAATGCGAAGTGTGTGGGTAATAATCAATCTAAATAAGTAAATAAATAAACCACATTGGTCCAAGTTCTTCATGGGACACCCATCCACTACTACCTACTACAGCCTAAGCCAAAATTTCTCCTACCACTTAACATTTAATGTTTATGTTTACAAGTTCGGGATCCAGGGTAGAAAACCAATGAATCCATGAGTAGTGATAGTCATGTAAGTTCCATTTTTACCGTGGATTTTATGTTTTATAATGTAGTGAAGTCCATCAGAGTATACCCTTAGTAGTTCACCATAAGGGAAAATGTGCTACCCAATCCTTGGAAGGATATCCTAGGTGTCCTTAATTCTAGACTTGAAATAATCCCATTTCCATATCCTCTCTTTTGTGTAATATCACTTATAATATAAGGATAAAATCTTAGGAATTAAATTTATTTAATTTATAGAAATATAGGTATACCCTTAGTGCTAATTCAGGGAATCCACACCAAAGAAAAAGATTAAATCCAAGTGTGGTGTATAATTTGGAAGACACGTCAATGAATCAATAGCATCTCATGATACCATCTAGTGAATACCATAATGGGAGTATAAGTATCGCTCATGGAATGCCTCTCCTTTATGATAATTGAAGTTCTATGTTTGTAATAAAGAATGATTTAATTCCTCATCAAGTATCTAATGACAATAATATCCATTTTCACATTTAATAATTTAACAGGGGATAGGTAATATAAATCTTCCATTTACCTTTCATTTATATCAATTATATATTTCCTTTATATAAGAAGATTGAATCAACTCAAAAGGTGGTTCAATTACCTAGCCTAGGCTTAAGAGTCCTAATTAGGTATCACTCCATTCCACTTAATTTCATTAAACCATTTCATTTCTCATAGACAATTCAACCCTACCTCAAAATGTGGATTAATTTCTTTTCAATTCATATCATTCAAGGTCCTTTAAAGTGACACACTCTTATGGGTGGCTTGTTTTGTGGTAGACAGCCTTTGAAAATTCCACTTATGGTGCAAGAATGTCCCATTAAAAGTTCTAACAATTTATTTAATTAAATTAACATTTACAAAAGTGTATCATGGAAAGTTTGACACGTATCCCGATGTGCTTAATATAAATTTAAATACCTTCTGGAAAAAAGGTCGATACCACCTACCTTAGATAGGTGGTAGGATCCTCATCTATTATCAGCCTATAATCTAGACTAGAATGGTATAAATTGATGAAATAAAAAAATTACCTAAAAATAGGGTATATCATCTCACTTAAATTTATCATTCCATAGAGTGAGATAAATGAATAAAATATTCAAGGGGAATTATATTCTTACCAATGGTGATCTAATGTGACAAATGATGTTCAAATCAGAGGACATATGATGAATTCATCACTAATCCTAGGAGGAGAATAGGGGCTTCCAATAGAGGGGAGATCTATTGTTTGATTGGGGAAATATAAGGGAAGAAGAAGAGTTTATATGGATGGAGGGTAATAATGATAATTCACCCTTCATTTTTAACTATGTCAAGGGATTTACGACATAAATATGAGATTTATTGTGTAAATCCCCCCCTTCGCAGGGTTTTTTTATATGGATTATGGTATAAATTTACATTTTATGCTATAAGATCCTCATTTATGATGTAAATTTCCCTCTTACAGGGTTAACCTGTATTACGGGGTATGTCTTAAAAAAATTATGGAATAAATAAGGAATTTAAAATATAAGATATATATTTACAGAGTAAATTTTCTACAGATAGACTAATACTCTTCCATTTGTTTCTTCTCATAGTTAAAACCCAAAAGACCAAAAGAACCATTTAATAGGGTCCAAATTAAAACAACTGAAGTTGGAAACTAAATAAGAACATACCTAGAAAATATAGGATTTTATAGGTTGGTTACAACTATTTCCATAAATCAACTTATATGGTCTCATAGCAATGAAGGTTTTGTAGAATTTCCTATAATCTCATAAGGTGTATTAAAACCTTTTGATCTAATCTTTCTGGTTTGGATTAACAATTTTTTATAAAATTCATTTGATATCTATTTTGGAAAATTCATCCATCCCATTTTTCTATAGATGGTATGGTATTTATGTCTTGTGGTGCACCCCATACTTTCTAATCAAACCATCAATGTTATTATTTTAAAATTGGGTCTCTTTACCACTGATGATGGATCTTGGAACTCCAAACCTATAAAAATGTTATCTTTGAAAAAATCATACACAATAACATCATCATCAATTTTGGTGGTTCTAGCTTCCAACTATTTTGAAACATAATCAATTTCAAGCAAGATGTAATAATTTTAAAATGACATGAGAAAGGGTCATATAAATTATATTCCCTAAATGGAATGATATTATAATAAAAGGTTCCAAATGGATGGGTAAAAGTAGTCTTCTCTTGGTCCTTTGGGGAAATGGTTACCTAAAAATAACCTAAAAATACATCTTGAAAACAATATTGAGTTCTAATGGCTAATATTTTCAACATTTGGCCAATAAACGGGGTGGGTAAATGACAATTCTAAGTGAACTAGTTCAACTTCCCATAATAAATGCAAACTCTCCAACTATTTAGAATTCTCATAGGGATTAACTCATCTTTTTCATTTATTATATTGATTATACTTGTTTTCTAAGGAACTAAATGGATGGGACTGAATCATTATGAGTCGGAGATAGGTTAGATGATTTATAACTCTAACAACATCTCTATTTTTTCATAACCTCTATTAGGGTGGGATTTATCCTCCTTTGGGATAGCCTAATATGTCCAAAATTCTCCTCAATTAAGATTTTTTACATATATATTTTTGGATTAATGCTTAAAATATCCATTAAAATATAAGTTATTGTTTTCAAATTATCAATCAAAATTTATATCAATTTATGGTCATGGGTTGTGGAAAAAATTTAGCAATGATCACTAGTATTTTCTCTCATTCTATTAGATAAAAATATTTCAAATTAGTGGGAATGAGATTTAATTTTATATTTGGTGTTTATTCAAGATATATAATTAAACTAGGGTTCCTAACTTACAAATCATGTATTTACCACACAAAACAAGACATATAATATTCTTTTTCATGGAATAAATAATCAAATCAATCAAAGAATTTAAAATTTACCACTTCCTTCTATCTAAAAAAAATTTCTACAACTCTGAAAAACCTCATAATCCATGTTATTTTCAATCATCAAATGTTTCCCTAAGGATAAAAATTCATTTAGTATAATTATATCTTCATTGGGTTTAGATTTTTCAGTGTGGGAACATGTAAGAAGTTAATGATCCTCTGAAGGGTGCCTCATGGAGTCAAAAATGATGAAGTGGGCTTTATTATCTCTAAAATACTTGGTGAGTGTTCCTTCATGAAAATTGATGATGGTCTAATGATCTTCAATAAGGGTCTACCCAAAATTATTTGTGATTATTCAGGTTCTCTTTCTTTCTCCATGTTGAGTACATAGAATATTTTTGGGAAAATCAAGTCCTGGAATCTAACTAACACATCCTATAATAATCCTACTAAGAAATTCAAGTTTCACCAGCACTCTTGTGGGATTCAATTCTTGAATCTTCAAAAAAGTAAACATTGAGTGGAAAAATAACTATTTTAGAAGCACCTAGATCGTATAAAGCATCATAAAATGTTATAAACCCAATCGTACAAGGTATAGAAATTGTCTCTAGATATTGGAATTTTATGTATGATTATGGTGTAAAAGAAGTATAGACACTTCCTCTTTAATTACCCTCATATTTTCTTGAATCCTCCTGTTATTTTTTGTAAAGTAATTTAATGAACTTGTAAATCTTGGAGATTTGTTCAAGAGATTTTAAAAGGGGAATATTGATTTCAACATTCTAGAATGTTTCCATAATTTCTCTCTAATTTTATTCTTCCCAAATATTTTTGGACTAGATCATTCTTAATTGGCAAGGTAGTGGTATGTATTTATTCTCCCTTCGCTATCTTTTCAAGGTTATTTTTCTATTCTTACTCATTGGGACAACTCACTTCTCTTTCTATTTCTTCACCTCTTCATGGGAATTAGTCTCGAGAAATAGCCCAGAATTTTCAGCTTGGTTTTATTTAGGTTCTAGTAGGTATTTCAATGATTTAGGGGTGATTTGTGCTTGTATTACCTTGACACTTATTGTGGTTACCATACTTATCTTATTAGGGTTAATTATTGATTTAACTAGTAGGTTACATAAGTTTTGGAAATAAATTATACAAAAATGATCATATGGGTTCTTAATACTTCTACTTTATTCCTAAGATTTTCATCTTTAGATTATTTTTGTTGGTGTACATGAGTTTGGTTACTGGTCGAGGTTGGTTCATAGGATCTCATTAGCTAGAATAATGGTAGTTATTATTAAGTATGTTGGATATAATACTTCTTATAAGTCTATTATAAAGGTAGTGGATTCTAGAACTTGTTTTACTACTAGTAAGGGGTTTATAGTTAGTATTGATTCTGATAGGGTGGTTTGGTTTGTTAGTTTTTTTTTTCAAAATCCATATTATACTTGGGGATTACTCTTATATCCTTGGTTTTTTTATAAAAAATTATTTTTCTAAAAAAATACTTCAAAACTATGAATTCCATGTACTTTATCATACTTGTCAGTAAAATGATTAGGAGAGAAACATAAAAACTCACCTTCACTAGTGAGTGTTGTTCACTAGTTTGATTAAAGGCCATTTGTATCACCAAATAGGTTATTTATTATTGTATTTATTCTAACAAATGTGGTGAATCATAATTTCTTAACTCCTTTATATCTCTTGTGTGTGTATCTCTAGTGTTAAACTATTGTGAGTTTTGAGCACTATTTACTGGTTGTACCCCTCGCCCTCCGTGGGAACTGACCCAGGCTCGAGTCCCGCCAGACTCAGACACTGTGCATTTATGCACAGGGCGATTCAAATCCATTTGACAAGTTGGGGAACGTGCGTCGTGCTTGAAATGGCGGGGGCCCCAGTGGGAGACGAGCATTACCCTTACACACATTTTCTCCCATGGGGCATTAGTCGAGTGGTACCCACTGGTTGTACCCCTCGCCCTCCATGGGAACTGGCCCAGGCTCGAGTCTCGCCAGACTCAGACACTATGTGTATTATGCACCGGGCGATTCAAAGCCATTTGCCTAGTCGGGGAACATGAGGCACGCTTGGCATGGCGGGGACCCCAGTGGGAGACGATCATTACCCTTACACACGTTTTGCCCATGGGGCATTAGTCGAGTGGTACCCGCTGGTTATACCCCTCACCCTCCATGGGAACGGACCCAGGCTCGAGTCCCGCCATACTCAGACACTGTGCGTCTTATGCACAGGGCGATTCAAAGCCATTTGCCTAGTCGGGGAACGTGCGGCGCGCTTGGCATGGCGGGGCCCTCAGTGGGAGACGAGCGTTACCCTTACACACGTTTTGGTCAACGAGCCTGTACCCTAGTGGTACAGGCTCCTGCTTAGCATCCAAATGACCCAGGATCAAATCTGGGTAGGGAGAATTTCCCAGGTACTATAGCAGTACTGTAGCAGGTACAGTTGCAGTGGCGGCACTGTAGCAGCGGCAGCACTGTAGAGGTGGAGGGACTGTAGCAGAGACTGTAGTGGTGGTAATGTAACAGGTACTGTAGCAGCGTAGGTACTGTAGCAGTACTATTCACCGAGGGGTCCTTTGGTCCATTCAAATGGGCTTTCAAGCCTTGTATTCAAGCCAATTGGCCTTGGGCCTTCGAGCTATGTAATGGGTCTCCCTCTACCCAGTCTAAAGAGGTCTTTGCATTCAAATAATAAATTGAGGCTTCAGCCACAACCTTTTAAAAAAAGGTATCCTCTAGATGAGACATCCTGAAAGTTATTACCATTTTCCAATGGGCCTTGGTAAAGAAAGACAATGAAGTGATGAAACTCTTTTTCTTGATATTGGAAACTGGAACATGGCTTATCAAATTACTCCCAATACTCATATATAGTTTCCCCAACATATTTTTTGATGGAATACAACTCCTTCCTACTTTTTTTCTACTAGAGGTTGGTAGGAATATCTGAAGAAAGGATATATACATATTATCCGATTAATAAATCTCTCTTGTTCATAGGTTTTCCAATCATTCATTAGTTTCTATTTCAAGTAAAAAAAGGTAATTTTCTCCACTTGACTTTCTCCTCAGCTACTCCTCTTGGATTTAATATATAGCATACAAAAGTGAATTCAATGATATGATTTTTTGGGTCTTCACCTTCCAATCCATGAATTTTAGGAACCAATTGAATTAATATTGTTTTTTATTAAAAATCATTTAAATGGAATTCATAGACATATAATTATTCTAATAAATAATTATAGGTAATGTAAATCCATTAAAGTTGGGTTAGGGTTTATTATCATGATATCAAGCTCAGAGTGAATACATCAAGTTTTAGTTGGGTTTGTAAGGGTTATTTCTTTAAAATAAGACTGTAAACATAAATTCTTAAGTCTAGTTAGCATAATATTTTCAATTTATAGATCAAAATGGTTATGTTGGTTGATATAAGATCGAGCCATGAAATTTTTAGTTATATTTGTAACTACTTCAATGGAAATGATGCTAGGTTTTTTTACACTGAACCTATCATGGGGTGTAGAAAAAAAATATTATTCCTAGGTTAAATGATTTAGTGGCGGTAACCTTAGGGGTTTTCTCCATATAAGAGTAATTTAAAATTTATTATCACTTTGGTTATATAAAATGACATTTTTTGATATTATTTAGCTTTGAAAACTAATGAAACAATGAAACAAAGGATTAAAAACAAGTTGATGAGAACAGTTATTAGGTAGGATTGGGTTTTCCAATTACAGTGTAATCCTAGTCTTTAATTTATTATTATCTTCTTTTTATTAAATGTTAACTGAAAGGTTTCACAATTTTTTCGTATCTCACCCTTGGTTTAATAGTGTGAGTAAGAATATTCCTAACTGATATCTCATCTTGGTATACCTTCCTACTTATGTATGAAAGAGGTCTAGTGAATCAATCCATAGATTACCCCTCCATACAAAGTGTTGTAGAGTCAAATGGAAAATAATAATACATTACAATATAAAATAAATCAAAAATAAATAAATGAAAATAGTAAACACCAAAAACACTCAAGCCAGTCATGAGACTTCCTTCTCCAGTGTTAACTCTTCTTCTCTTATAGACACATAGTTTCCTCTTTATAGACTCCAATAAAACCTATGAGATATTCTCCATTTTTAAATCTTTAATATTTTATTTTCCCTTAGCTATTTTCTCCTTAAATGTATTTATATTTCCTTGAAAACAACATCTTTCCTTCTTTGATTTTGATCTAACTATTATGCATATTATAATCTAGGTGGAATACCCTAATTAGTTATATTAATAGTGATGTAGGAAAACTAATCTCCCCTAAAAATATTTATTAATTCACATGAATTACTCAACCTTTTTCATTTTTCTACTCATTTGGATGATATCATACAACATTGAAATGTAATATGATGGGCATGTATCTCACTTCGTATGACTATATGATGGGTGTTCAAGTTTGATGATTAATAAGTCTTATGATTAGTCTCAAAGTAATATGATCTTCATAGGAAAATCATATCATCCAATGAAATATGACCAAATTCATATGCTCAAGTAATATGATTTATGTCCTATGCTCCCTAAAAGGATCTTAATGGTGGAAAATTTATATGAATGAGTCATGTGATCCAAATTCATATGATCATGACTTTTCTATTTTCCCACCTCATATCAGAGTCATATGAAACCCTATAATTTGTAAATTCCCATTCAAATTCATATGATAACACTTTCTTTCAAAGTCTAGTGATTTAACCTCAAAAAAATATTCTAAAAGAAGATATATGATATTGAATACCTTTATGCATGTTACAAAATTTTGAGGTAACCTTTATGTAATATACATTTTAAATTATAATTTATAGATTAATTCTCTACATTAAATTAGCCACTTTTATTTTTTTAAATAAACTCTGGATGCCTAAAATAACAATCAAATCACCCAAAATTAAAAACAAGCTTTATTCTAACAATTCCAAATATAAAATTAAAAATTAAAAAACAAGTTTGAGACATTTAATAATTAAATTAAAAATTGTTCCAAAAACTAATAAATGTGATATTTACATAAGAATTACTCAAAATGGTAAGAAAAATATCATTGAAACATAAGAAAACATGTATGAAAATATCAATTTTTCAATTTTTTTACATTAAACCTATGAAGGGGGTGTGGAAAAAAAATTATTTTTCCATGTTTAAATGTAGAAGTAGTAGAAACACTAAGGTTTTCTCCATAAAATAGTTCTCTAAATTTTTTTGTCACTTTGGTTAGAGAAAATGGGTTGTTTTGAGATTGTTTGGATTTGAAAAATAAGGAAAGATATTAAACAAAGGATTGAAAACATGATGACTGTAAGGGTGATTATGTTAGATTTGGTTTTCTAATTGAAATGTTATATTTGGGTTAATTTATTATTCTCTTCTTATTATCTAGTAATTGAAAAGTTTCTCAATCATTTCTCCCTTTAGCATTGATTGAATGGTGTCGATGAGAGTATTCAAAACTGAAATCTCAATTTGGTATACCCTTCTTTCTATATATGAAATAGTTGTACAAAATAAATCATAATTGACTTAGGAAATACCCAATAGGGTATTGTGATTCCTAAATATTTTATAGTGTCCACCAACCCTTTCATAGATGTAGACAATTTTTTATCACATAACTACTCAACCCTGGTTTATTCTATAATATATAGACCAGAGCTAAGAGGAGGGGGATTATGGATCATTAACCAAGGTGGCACATTCCTATCTTAGGGTGTGGAAAAAATAATTATTTCCTAAGTTGAAATTTATTATAATGGTTAAACTAGGATTTTTATGGAGAGGAACACACAATAATCAAGTTTGTCACTTTAAATTAAAGAATAGAAAGTTTTTAAAATTGTTTGATTTTGAAAACTAAATAAAGTAATAAAGATAAAGATTAAAAATATTAATAATATAAGGATGATTATGTTAGGTTTAGTATTCCAAATGAAATGTTATCTGAGTTTCAAGTTATCTAATCTTCTTCTAATAATCCAATTAATGTGAGATTCCACAATTTATTCCTCACACTCCATTGGTTAAATGGTGATGGTGATAATAAAAATTGTCAAAATCCCAACTTGGTTTAAACTCCTTAAAATGTGTGATATAGTTTTATAGAATACACCAAATTGGATTATAAAATTGATATTGCATATTAATATATTATTTTATGTTACTCTCATCCCTAAATTTTCACTAAAAATGAATAATTTCCATTAAATGTTTATGTTTTGATCATAAACATATACAAAGAGAATTGTAAAAATTAATTCAATTACACTATAGTTTAATATTTTAATGATAACTCTAACAATAATAATACAAATTGTGTAATTATTATTTTTTAGGGGAACTTATTTAAATTAATACAAATCATTAAACTGGAGAATAGTTTAATTCATCCATTTGAAGGGCCATATGGACCACACACTAAGGCCCACTGAATCTGTGATAAAAACTAGACCGTCCATGATTATTGAATTTATGGGATCAATAAATAATACCAAATTTGATTAAAATTAAGAATATGTTACAGAATTTACAAATACAAAATGGATAAAAAAAATTTAAGGCCCAAATCAACCAACAAGTGGCCTAATTGATGCATGAAATTCCATCCCACAATTCTATCTATGATTTGAAAACATCCATAAATTATTGAATTCCTCCCAATCCAATTTGCCAATAGATATGAATTTTTTTTGGAAGAAATTAAAGAGGTAGGTACCCATATTTTTATAAAAAATGGTTTCCAGATGAATACATATTACTTTCCTAAAACCCATTCACATTTAGGCCATGGAGATATTATGGATATTTTTGGATAGCGGCACATGGTATAATAAAATAGACATAACTTTGGCTCAAAAGTCCAATGGATAAAAAAATTGATGTTGAACTTTCCACATCCATATAAAACACTTTTAAGAATAATATATCTCTAGATTCATCTATTTAAATGTTCAAATAGTTTATCTAATTTGAGGGGCAGTTTTGGAAGGTAAACAGTCCACCACCTCAATCTATAAATACATTCCCCTCTTCTTGTTGAATTGGGTTGAAATTTATGAAATCAAGGAAGATAATTGGAATGAAAATATAATTTAAAAATTTATATGGGACCTTCAAAACTCAATTTTATACTTGATTGAATATTCCTTCATAATTTCTTTTCATGTGTATCAAATTATTTCAATTGTAATCGTGTAAGTTTTATTTTAATTTTATTTGAATTTTGATTCATGTCACATCAATATCATATCTTATTCTCATACAACTTATATTTTGTAATATTAATTATTTTAAAATAGTTTAAATAAATTTTAAGACCCTTCCCATTTTCACTTTCTGATTCAATAAAAAGTGTGTGTTTACCTCCCTTAATTTATGTGTGTTCGGCGCACAAATATTTTCATACCTCATTCATTTTCCCATTATTTAAAATCATCAACATTAAAATAGTAATCTAGATTATTAACAACCCAAATATATGATTAAATATATCATTAATGTGAGTCATAATTTGGCGGTTTTAAGTGATTGAGGAATTTTTCTCATTTAACATTCTTTGAATTAATATTGTGTATTGGAAAAAAATATATGTTATGGATTAATGACATGTATTATTTGACATGTGTATTCCATTGATTTTTGGAACCAAAAGTAAATATGGATTCATGAAATATTGAAACTTACATAAATGAGAATATATAATGATTATAGCCATAGTTAAGGCTTGGATTAAATCCAAAACAATTGGGAATTATGATCAAAATGATATCGTGAAGTGGATGTTAGTTTAATGAAATGTTTTTCAAATATCAAGGATATGAAAATGTTAAATCCTCATTAATTAATTCACCTCAATATTTATCAAAATTTTAAATCTAAATTTATCCTTTAACAAATTTAATTAAGATATTCAAACATCCCCTCCCCCTATTCAAAATATAAAACAAAAACAATCAACTCCAAAAAATAGTATCATCATCGAGGATTCAACCAAAGTGATTTTATACATATTATAGTAGAGACTGAAACTTGTAATGGTCAATAGGTGAAAATCAGTTTTTATTCAAATGGAACTGTTTCTAGGGATAGTGCAATTAGTATTCAGTTTTTTTTTACTTTTATTAAAAATAAAATAAATAAAATAAATAAAAAATAAAAAATATGTGAAAAGAAAAAAATAAAGAAAAACCCATCTTACTAATCCTTTAAAAATTTATAAAAGTTCCCCATAGCCTTCAAAAAAATCCATCAGATTTTTTGACGCTAAAATTGAGGGAAATCTTCACCAACATGTGAGGAAAATTAGGGATAATCAAATCACTCTAGACCCATAAATTTATCATCCAATTGATATAGATATGGCATATCATAGGGAAAATTCCTTAAAGAAATCACGAACCATGATATAAATTACCAACCCATTTTTATTAAATATCTATACATATATACTGATTGCAAACTCAAATCTGGTTTGATTCATCTTTTGCCTCATTTCTATGGGTTAACCAGTGATGATCCACATATTCAACTCAAAGTGTTCCAAGTGGTCTGACCTAACATGAATCCTTGAAGTGTTTATGAAGAACAAATCAAACTTTAAGAATTACCATTCTCCAAAGATGAATTTTCCAAATCATGGATTTCATACCTCCCTCGTAGTTCTATAAACTCCTAGAATTACATAAAGAAACTCTTCTTAAAGAAATTTTTCTAATTTATCCTATTGGTTCTATCCAAAAGGAAATTAGTGGTATCTATAAAGTCCACAATGAATCTCTCCATGAGTATTGGTAGAGGTTCATAAATCTTTTGGAAACATTACTACTCTACTAAATCACCGAACAACTCTTGATCCAACAATTCTATTAGGGGTTATTGTCTATGGAGAAAACTCTCATTGATGTAGAAAGTGGCGATGATCTTGTTGACAAAAAACCTTCAGCTGCATGAGATCTCATAAGAAACATGGTTGAAAAAACATATAAATTCCATACTTTAGAACATTATCAAGTCAAAAAAGTCTAAGAGAATCAATCCATAGATTACAATAAGATAAATGAGTGGATGAGTTAGCTTATAGGTCTTTTTTGATAACTAGTTGTGGCTACCAAAGCCCCAACCACATCTTCTCTATAATCTCATATCCTTGGACCTATAAAATATAGTGGAATATGTATCTCTCTAGATCATCCAACTAAAACATATCCATAACTACAAGATGATTCATCAGATTTTGCTAGAAAAATGGAGATAAATACTGCATCTTCTCAGAGGAACACCAACCCACAACAAACAGGTCAATTCATTAGAAATCCAATCTAACCCCACTATGACCCCTTCTCTCCTACCTATAACCTAGGATGGAAATACCATTCAAGATTAAGGTATGATAATCTTGTCTCCCAAACCACTCAATTACCTCCTAAAAATACAAACCAATTCTAATATGGTCAAGGTGGTGGTAACTTATAACAACCTTATCCTTTTATTCCTTGTCATCAAAGGACTAATCCTCTAACTTCTTTTTCTAGATTCCACTATCATAGTGAGAATTATTAATTCCCAAACCAATACAATAACTTTCCCAAGAACAAAAATAAATTCAATCCCAATTTGGGGCATGCCTATTCTTTTAAGTGTCCATGGGAGAGTTTTGTGGGAGATCTTACCTCCATTAACCATTTTAGCCTCAAAAAAATTGAAAAAAAACGTTCAACTTGCATCCCACATAATTTAGAAACAAAATCTAATTCTTCCCAACTCCCAACTCAACCATTTCCCAGCCCTAATTGTAATGTAAGTGAAATTGCACTTTGATCTATAAAGAAAATTGATATTCCTATTTATGATTCCAAAAAATCCCCTTTAAATATTGAGATGGAAATATAAAAATAACAATATATATATATATAACTTGAAGAAACTCCATATCCTCCTTAAATTCTTTTAAGTAACCCAATTCCTTTTCCTCAATCCATATCTAAGCCTAAAAATTCTATTAAGCCTAATTCTAAATTTCTTAACACGTTTATATGTATTGAAGTCAACATTACCCTCTTAGATTCCATTAAAAATCCTTAATTATTCAATGTTTCTTAAAGAATTATGCACCCATAAGAGAAAACTTGGTACTATTGAAATATTTTAAAACCAACAGTCCAATCCCATGTAGTGAAAAGATCTAGGGACCTTTATAGATCTATGATAAATAGGGAGTTCAAACTTTTATGATGCACTTATAAAACTATTATCCATGATAAATTTCTTTAAAAAATCCATCTTCTCCAACCTTGGTCTATTTCCCTTTCACCCAATGAGTGTTTTAATATAGTTATCTAATCGAAGAACTACCTTACAATGGTAATAATTGAGGATTTCCTTGTTAGGTTCTATGATCTTATCTTACTAGATGATTTTTATTTCCTTGATATGTAAGGTGATACATATTCTTTTAGATTTCCCTTGATTCTAGGAAAACAATTCCTCATGAAAACTATAACTAAAATTTGTATTTATGTTGGAATCTTATCCATGGAATTTTCTGACTAACTGATCATGTTCAATATTTTTCAATCCATGTGATACACATTAGAGGATCACTCTATATTCTCTATCCACACTTCTGAGGAAAATTATGAGAGTTGGTTGAATATTTTTTCATCATGTTCTTCCTATTATAATTATATAATAGTTTTTAAAAAATTTACCATTATTAACTAAGTCACAAATGGAGAAATTGATGTTGACCTTTAATTTTTAAACTCTATAAATTTTAAAGTATCTTAAAAACTATCTGGAATCCCACATCACCTTTGATCTCAATTTTCCCACCTTGGAAAATAATAAGTAAAATTAATCAAAATCAACTGGAAGCTCTTCTTCTATTCCTAAGTTAGATAGCCTACAAATGAAGGGTGAAACTGATCTAAAACCACTTCATGTACACCTGAAGTATTAATTCCTTTTTTATGATCACTCTTATCATATAATTTTCCCTACTACACATAGTAAAAATTAGGAGACCAAACTTTTTTAGGTGTTATAGGAAAACAAATAGGCCTTAGGTTAGACCCTATATGATATATCAAGAATCAACCATACCATTTTCATTTATCAAATCTATTAAGAGGAATCATCCAAACCAATCTATAAACCTAAAATAAGACTAAATCTAATCCTAATTGAGGTATTTAGGGAAGATATTACCATGATTCTTTAAGATGGTATTATTACCCAATTTATAATAGTGAATGGTTTGGTCTGATTCAAGTGGTTTTAAATAAGGGTGGGATAACTATTTTCAAAAGTAAACATGGAAAAGTGGTTATAACCCAAGTGAAAAACAAACAGCATGTGTGCATATATTATCAAAAATTAAATGTAGAAAAATGAAAATATTACTACCCTATTCCTTTTCTTGATCAAATAATGGAAATATTTTTTTTGAGAAGGCACATTATTTATTTATTTATGCATATAGCAACTACTTCCAAACACCAATTAGACTTTAGGAGCAAGAAAAGACTACATTTGCTTTCCCTTTTGGAAAATATTC
The DNA here is from genome assembly GCA_963277665.1 of Viscum album. Lineage (NCBI taxonomy): Eukaryota > Viridiplantae > Streptophyta > Magnoliopsida > Santalales > Viscaceae > Viscum > Viscum album. Next base: position 1,888,904,328 of record OY728159.1, on the reverse strand, counting down.
ATATAGGATAATGCCTTTTGGACTCAATGCACCTACAATATTCCAGAGTTGTATGATGAGTATCTTTTCTGAATTCATTTAGATTTTCATGGAGGTATTCATGGATGATTTAACATTTATGGTGATTTATTTGAATCCAACTTATATTCACTTTCTCTAGTCCTACAAAAGTGTTTCAAATGTGACCTTGTGTTAAATTTTGAAAAATGTCACTTCATGGTGGAAAATGGGATTGTTCTAGGACACATAATTTCTCAAGAGGGTTTTCAAGTTGATCTAGGTAAGATAAAGGTGATCCAATAACTTACTAAACCCATATTAATTTGAGCCATCCAATCATTACTTATTCATTACTATTTTTATCAGTGATTTATCCATAAATTTAAAAAGATTTATATCCCACTCACTTGACTACTCCATAGTGATGTTGAATTTCATTTTGATAAGGCCTTAAAGAGAGCCTTAATTGAACTCAAAGTTTTTATTACATATGAGATGATAATTTAACCCCCATATTGGTCCTTACCCTTCAAATTGATGTGTGATTCTTCTGATAGGTCTATTGGGGTTGTTCTTGGTTAAAGAAGAGAAAACATTCCTCATGTCATTGATTATTACTTAAAAACACTCGATGAAACTCAGTATCATTACACTATAACTAAAGGTATCTTCTAGATATAGTTTTTACCTTCCATTAATTTTGGACCTATCTATTAGGTTCCAAAATCATCATATTTATAGACCATTATCCTTTAAAGTTATTACTCAAGAAAATTTATTTCAAATTGAGGCTAATAAGATAGATCCTAATGCTACAAGAGTTTTACCTTGAGATAAAATATAGACCCAAAAAAAGAAAACCTTATATCTGATCACCTTAGTAGAATTTCTAATTCTTCTCATTATAAAATAATTAATATTTAATTTCTAACCAAACACCTCTCATCTATCACTCTAAAATTACCATGGTATTCCCCAATTGTAAATTACTTTTTTGTTGGCATTTTTACTAAAAAAATTAAAAAGAAAAAAATTGGAATCTAAAAAGTGGTTCAAAATACTATTTTTTAGAAGATAATAAATTTTGAAAAATTAGGTATGACATGGTGATTAGAATATGTGTTTATGAAGATGAACATTCCTCCATCTTTGAATTATGCCACTCAATGCTCATAGGTGGCCACTTTGGACCACAAAGGACCTCCCAAAAGGACCTAGACTCTAGATTCTTCTTGACTTCACTCTTAAAGGACTCACATGAGTTCGGTCAATCATTTCCCACTTATCAAAAGTTTGGTAAAATTTCTAAAAGAAATGAAATGCTCCAAAATACCTTAAACATACATTCTTCTTAATCACAATTGGAGTAGCTCCTCCCTTTTTATTCTAGGTTCATTCACATTATTTCCTACAGAGATATTGTGAGTTTAATAGATGAGGTTCTCAATAAACCTTTTATTTATCCCCTTATGTTTTCTAAAATTCTTTAAACCTAATTTCTGACTTATCATTTTTTCTTCCAGTATAGGCTTTCTCATCATAGACCACTGGAGTTAAATATCTCTATTCAAGTTCCTTTTACTTACCTAATTTCTTCCTTCTATAATATCTTTCCAAATGACCTTGATTAGAACATATAAAACATCTCTTGTTATAAAAATACCTTGTATCATCATTTATCGGTTGAGATGTGCATGCATCCAGAGTTCTTATTCTTCTAACATTGAGCCCTTATGCTTCTTGACACATACTCATGGTGTGTCCATGTATTTCGTAGTAATATCATCTAATTAATACTTTATTATGAGAGAAATTTCTTTCATAATTTTTAAGAAGCTTCTTCTTATTCTCATATTTAAAAATATTTCTATCTTCACAATATGAAATATATTCCAAATCATAAAAATAGATTCTTGAAGTATGACCATGCATCCCATAGAAATTATACATGTTGTCTTCAATTTTTATATAGGTCTTTTTTTGTTGATTACCATCACCTAAATCATTTTTCATATTTTTAAAATTATTCACGACACTTTTCCTCTCATTCTGGAGATAGGGTTTGTCATGTCTAATACCAAATTTTTCCAAACTATAGAGACTTTGGGATGAGAAAATAATTTCATTGTTCTCCTTAGAAATAACGTATTTTCTTTTCATTTCATTATTACCTTATAAAGAGAAGTCAAATAGTAAATATGATACATTATTCACTTTTGTATTTCCATTTCTTTTATATTTCCCCAGCAATTTCTTGACTAGTTCTTTACCTTCAACAAATTTTTGAATCATCGTACCCATAGACTCAAGTTGAGCATTATTTTCTCTTATGAGAGTATTCCCATTAGTTATATCATCTTTCAATTATCAGGATATATTTTTTATCATGTCAGATTTCTCATTTATTTAAGAATGTTTTTGAGCAATGGAGTCATTAAAACAAGAATTAACATATTATATCATTTTGTTCTCTTGGACCAATTCAGACAGTTATATGGAAACATCATCATTTCTAGTTTCTAGATTCTTAATTTCTTATAAGTTCATATTCTTTACCTTATCATCATCTTTGAGTATTTCTATCTTTTTAGACATATTTTATAGTTCTTAAGAATGAGAATAATTATTCCCCTTTAGATCTATGGTCACTTTTATAAGAATTTTATTTAAAACTTTCAACTTGTTAACTTTAATTTCCTACAAATGGATCTAGATATGTTTAGATTTATTTTATTAAGAGATTTTTTTATCCAATTCCTTTAATTCATGGACAACTTCTACTTTTAGTCTTCTTTCAATTTCTTCATCATCATTAGTACCAAAATCACTTAGAATATCACGGTATTCCCTCATTACTGTAGCATCATTGAATGAGTAAATATTTTTACTGTATGATTTATTCAAACCATTCTTCAGTACACTATTTGTTTCCTTCAACTGAATCATGCCCTTTCCATAAACACTTCCACACTAAGGAATAAAATCAAACATCTTCTTCTTATTTGAAGTTCTACCCTTTTTCATGGTGCTTTGAGATAATGGAAAACTGAAAATTTAATTTCAAAAAAACAATTGAACTAAGTCAGAGAAAAAAATATGTTAAAAGAAACCAATGTTCTAATACCAATTCTTAGGTCCAAAGGGTCCAGTTACCCTAAAAAGAGGGGTGAATCAGGGTATGGATATTCTTTTTGAAATTATTCATTCCCCACTAGATCTTCGCCTCTTAATTATAAGGGTCGCTTAGTTTTATTTTTAGTGTTTATATATATCTTATCCTTTCCAAATTTATCTAATGATGATGCATGGAAAGAAAAGTGGGAAAGCAATCACACAGACACAAATATTTATACATAGTTCACCCTCACTATGATACATCTAAGGGGAATAAAATGGAAATGTGTCAATGTAACAAATCCACTAAGGCTCACTGCCAATATGTGGTTTGGTCTAGATCACATCTATGTCCAGGCTCACTATCTTTACAAAGTTTAGGGTCAACACACTACTTTCCCAAGGGTCACTCCCTAACTATATTTCGATGCCTCATTACTAGTGTAAAGGATCTCCTTATTCCTCTTCCTTTGCTCACTACTCTAGAAAGGATCCACACACAATTTATGAATATATAGGTTCCTTCCTTATCAATAATGAACACATCCTGAATTATAGGTAGATACTCTATTGAAGCTCTTTCTAAGATGCTCCTTTACTTCTGTGAAAACACCTAGATGTAGCACTTACACTTTCTAGATAAATAGAATGGACTTAACTTTACTGTAGAAAGATAAATTACCTACTCTTTGACAAGATATTCAAGATATTCCAAGTCATCCTTTTGCTTCCTCAAATGCATCAATGAATAAACTCCTTCTACAAATATATTCGGATTATGCATATTCTATGTCTTCCTCTTCAAAATTCAGATATGATAAGGATATTGTCTAATGAGTATTCTTGGTTCATATCTTCTTGTAAAAGACTCACAGAATATTTTCACACATAATTGTGCCATGAAGTATTGTTTTCACCAAGTAGATGAAATCCACTTTTTTGGGAACAGTATGTGAAAATTTCTTTCATGAATACTTTTTAATAATTTTTTAAACTTCCTTTCATCTTATAAAAACTATCTTGCATACAGTGTGAACTTTATTTCAACCTCTGTGAACTGCCTTGAATCCTCTATGAACTTTTTTTCCCTGCATAGCATGATTTCTTCACGATTTCCTTTTTCTTCACAGACCACACCTACTTCCTTAATGGATAATGCCTCATAGACAACCTGCACAATGCAATCCTTTTTTCTTTGGGATCTATTGATCCTTACAAACCCCTTTTTAAGATTTTCCACACGAACTTCCTCTTTTGTGGAATCCTCCCCCATGAAATACTTCCTCCTTCATTGAATCCCCCCTCGTGAACTACTTCGGACTTCCCAAAATTCTTCCAATGATGGTATTCTTGAATGAAATTTTCTCGTGATAATGAAGTGATTAGTGTCCTTTATAAGGGAAAAGAAATCCCAAAAAACCTTTTAATCACATATACCCAAAACTTTGATGCGGGATATCCTTCAATGTGAACCACTATGTGGTCTGCATATCGTCTTAATTTTTTATGGCGGATGATTTAATCTACAAATGAAAATCCCTTTTAGGCTCCATAAATCAACACCTCAATTCTGAAAACAATGAGCCTCCTGTGAACAATGTGCCTCCCATTAACAATGATCCTTCCATGAACTGATTTTCTAATGTGGTTTGCGTAGTGCGCTCCACGGTCCGCATAGCGAATCTATGTGGAAACTCTTCCTCTTCCAATTTTCCTTCATCATTATGAGTACCTATTTTTCAGTCTACATAGCTATGTTGTGATACTATGAAGTCCATGAACTCCATGCTTAATGGTCCATGAACTATGGTCTATGAACTCCATACTTCACTGTACGTAGACTGTGCCTCTTCGTCTACGAACTGCATTCCATGAACTTATTTAAGGAAAACCCTTCCCTTTCCATCAAAAAAAACTCTCAATTTTGAGGCCTCTTCCCATGTTTTAATGTTGAATGGACAATTTCATAACCACCAAATCCTCATCCCTAATTATAGATATAGTACTCAAATTCATATGAGTCTTATTCATCAGTGAAGGGGCCTATTGGTGAGATAACATGAATAAAGGGAACGCAGAATATACATCAAAGTGTCAGGTATGTTAGCAAGTGAAATTGTCCATTCAACATCAAAACATGGGAAAGTAAACTTATCTTAACCCATAGATAGAAGTTACATCTCCCAGTTCTAGTCAAGGAAACAAGGTGTTGACATAGTTAACTTCATCCCCTAATGATTAATCTAGTATGTAACCTCATAGAAGGAAGCATAGGCCCCCGGTCTATAAGTATCACATTTTCAAGCATATTATTATCTTCATAGATAAACTCTTAATCATGGATTTTTTTTATCTTTAAAACAAACTCTAGTAATCCTTTATCAAGTATTTTTTAAGTCCCTGAGAGTTTAAGAATCAAGTTACTATAGTTGAGATATATTGTGTAGATACCGGCTTCACTGAATTCCATATAGACATTTCCTTCACTAAACAAGATTGAGAAACTACCATGCATGGACATATCAATCCCTTGTATATATCTAAAAATCTTGTTAATATTTATATCCATAAATTCATAGTCGATAATGTTTATAAGATAAATCTCATCCTAATTCAAACACTCCAATGTCTGGGCTATAGTGAGGGAAACTTCTCTCTATCCAACCTAAAAATCTGAAGGTAAGATAAGAGTGATAAGAGGCCACTCAAGAGAGTCAAGATAATAATTTTTTTTGGAGATCTCATTTCTAACTCTGAATTCATTGTGGTTAACCATGATATAACATTCAATGTATTATTTGGAAGGCCATGGATCCATATCCATGCATTAGTACCCTTTTCATATCACCAATTACTCAAATACTTCATTATTAGGAAATTTGAGGTTTTGTATGGTGATTTATCCCCTTTTGAGTCTTATGAGTCTCAATTTATAGATACAAGGTAATTTAAAAGGGAGCGTATATGGACAATGGTAAGTAACTTCATACATATTACTTCCTAAAATGATCTGGAAATCACCCTTATTGATCCATAGTGAAAAATTAGTGAATATGATATGTTACCCATCAAACAAATTGAGGGAAAAACCCAAATATAGGACTCCATTGGGTTTTCTTGGTCAATGATGTGAACCCTATGATCACTTTACTCTCATACAATGATTGGGAAGATATTTCTATTGAGAATCAAATAATAACATAGGATAAGACCAATGTGTATTCTATATAGATCAACCTTACACCCAAGAAAATATACATTAATGTGGTTTTTATGGGTATTCAGTTAACCATTACAGGACTATTTGATCAATTGGATATAAACCCTAGAAAAAGATCACAATTTCTAGGAACATCTTCTTATACTCTCATGGTTTCAAATGTATTAGATGAAGCCAACCATTTAGGAACATTTTGTGATTATAATAGAAGAAATAGTGCTTCATATCACCTCCCAAGTATCAATGTGTCAATCCATATTACACTTCTAATAATAGTGAAGAATAAGAATAATAATAATAACATTTAAGGGATTATACTATAGCATTTTTGATGGGTGTCTCAACCACCATTTGTGAACATGGATAGGTGAATTATGGTAAATAGGAAGATTTGTGACCTACAATAATCATTTCTTTCATGACCATTGAAGAATATGAAAAATGAGTCTATTTCCTTAAGTATCACCATGATTTATTAGCATGACACTATAAAAAAAGGTAGAGTTGGATCCTTAGAATTTCACCCATAATTTGTGTCTATAAGATAACCACGATGAATATAAATAGAAAAAAAGGACAATGAATCTTACCCACACTACCAAATTAGAGGGTGAATTTGATAATCTTATAAAACCCAACTTTATATGGGATGTTTAGTACCCAAATGGATCATTAATATTGTTCTTATAAAGATAAAAAATAGAAAAATCTAGGTCTTTCTTGATTTCAAGTATCTCACTGCTATTTCCTAAAGGATGATTTTTCAATACTGTTTACTAAAATATTGATCAATGTAATTGTTATCTTTAAAGATCTCATTTTTATGGATGGGTATTCTAGAAATAACTATATTTTAATATGCTCTGAAGATAAGAAGCTAATTATATTTAAGTATTACTAATGGGTATACTATTACCAAGTGATTCCATTTTTCTTGAAGAACAATATCTCCACATATCAATGTGTTATGAATAATATTTTCAATTCCTTCTTGGAAAATTTTGGAGTGTTACATGGATGGTATGGTGGTAAAATCTCAACAAAATTGTTATCATCTTTCTAATATTGAGGAAAAATTAAAAAAACTATAGTAACATATCTTGAATTTGAATCCCCTAAAATGAAATTTTAGGGTAAAATAAGAATATCTATCAGCTTTATGGTATCCGATCATAGTATTGAGATAAACCCTAAAAATTTTGAGGTGATACTTGATATTAATCCTCTTTAAAACCCCTAGGAATTAAGAGGAATGTATGTATGTTCCACTTATATCAAGTGCTTCATAAAAAACCTCACTAGAAAGTGATTTCTCTTTACAATGTTGATGAATAAAGGGGTTATATATCACTACGATGAAGATTTTCTGAAATCCTTTGATGATCTTAATAAATATCACTTGTACCCACTAGTCCTGATGTCACCCAAAAAAATAAATCATATCATATTCTCTGTGGAGACCTTGGAATGGTCACTTAGTATCCTATTTACTTTGAATAATGATACAGGAAAGAAGAAAAACCTTTATTATATTTCTAGAAAAATATTGGATACAGATACCTAATACTCTGATATCAAGAATAACTACCTTTTATTGATTTTCATTGTAAAAAATTTTAGAAACTATTTAAAGCACCATGATGTCAACATTATCTCTTTTTTTACTCATTTAAATACATCCTTAGTCATCTAATATTAATTGGGAATATAGAACAATGGGTAGTAATTATAAAATAATTGATCATATGGTTTATTTCTTAAAATGAAATCAAGGGGAAATCATTAATATATTTCTTCATAACACACTACGTCCTAGAGAAGTTGTCATTGGACACCAAACTACATGTTGAATAGGTCTTATCCATCTATAAAACTTCCCAAATATGGTAAATTTACTTTGATGATTCTTTTATAAGTAAAATAGGTATAAGGTTAAAAAATTCAAAGATCAACAAGGTCTATTTGGGGATTTCATTCATCTCTATAGAAAAATAGGTTCTTCCTTACTTCTTTATACAGTCAAATGGATGTACCGACAATGAGGTGGAATACCAATCCCTCATTGAAGGTTTTTAAATGGACCTCCAAATACCAATGGATCACTTAAATATTAATAGAGTTTTAGATTTGGTAATTAAGTAAATCAATAGTTACTACTCCATAAAAAATGAAGAGTTGATTTACTTTCTTGATTATAATTAAGGGATGATGGTTGAATTACTTTATGATCAAACAGTTTCTCACATACCATATTCAAAAAATTACTTACTAGATGAACTAACCAATGTACATATATCCCTATTGGATCTAGACTAAGATGAGAATGTTGTTCATATAGTACATCATATGGTGTTCTTTCCAATTTTCATTAATGATATAGAGGAAATAAATTAAATCAATGACATCATAAATTAAGGTGATAATTTGTCCTCATAGATCGATTCCACAATTGGATAGATGTATCCCATAATATAATACCTCTAAAATGGTATTCTACCACTATATTTATCTAAAAACGTGAAAATCCTTAGCAAGTAGAAAACCTTATCCTTTACGATGGCTGGAATTCCCGGAAATTTATCCACAAATGAGGCTTTGATGGGATCCTCACAAATGTATTGAAGGAGGAAAAACCCTCACTATTATATAGAAAATCCATGTTGGCACCAGGGGATCCCACCAGTAAGGAACCAATATCTCCCATGAAATTAGAATACTTGGATATTTATATCCATGGATAATGAAATATCATATGTAACTCACAATGAAATTTCTTAATTTCCAAATACATGAAAATTTCATCCATTAATCCTAATATTTATTATACATCACCAAATAATCTTAAACATTCACCATATGATGAATAGATTTCATGGGTCTATAACCTCTATCCACAAATAGGATGTTCAATTTTATCCTCACTACCACCAAATTCTTCACAAAATAGGTCAAATTCATACTCCTGAAAGAAGTCAAGACAAAAGATGTTATCAATTTTATAAAGTTGTGTATCATTATAAAATTTAGAGCCCTCTCATAATATTAATAAACAAAAATACAAAGTTATGTGATTTTGAATTGAAAAGGAAATATTTGGAGTTGACATCCATCCCAACCATTTATCCCACTATCATTTAGTAGTAAACGGGAAAATAGAGGACTTCAAAAAAAACTCTATCTAAAATTCTTAGAAATATTGTGGATAAAGACAAAAAAATCATGGCTAGATAGGCTCCTATAAACTCTATAGTATTATCACACTATAAACCACATTTCCACACAATTAACTTGATACTCACTTATATATGGGATATAGGTAGTCCTACTTATTGGGGTTTAGTTTCCCTCACTTTACATCATCATCTGCAATCAACTGACTAAAGATAAGTTATATCATATCTATTTAGATGAATTGGAACATATTTATGAGAAAATTTTACACACAATACATAACCTATAGGTTTATCTAAATTGCATCGCATGAGAATTCAATAAGACGGTCCACCTCCACTCATTCATCCAAGGATAACTAATATTAGATATTATAACTCCAATACTAATAGGGAAAAAGCCTCCAAATTTTGAGCCCAACTTGGAAGGACTTTGTAGCTTACATAAGTTCTACTCTAATGGGTATTAATACTTAATTATAATAGATGGAGAGTATATAACTTCAACCCCTAATGTAAGGTTTATTAAGAAATAAATTTCACAATTTCACATTAGTGACATAAAGGACCTCATTTTATGAACTTAAACTACAAGAAATCCTAGTCAATTCCACATAACTATAAACTATGTGAAAATATTCCTAGTCATTTAAACTTAATCTGTAAAGACCATGGCCATTTTTGTAAGACCTTAATGTGCAAGACACTTAGTTCACCCCACATGACTTTAAACTGTTTAAAGATATTCATCCCACAAGACATTAAACATCTTAGAGTGGTATATTACATGTAACCTGAAATTAAAAAATCCCCCTTATGTAAGATATTGTTTTATGCAGGATTTATCTTTCTAAGGAGATTACATTGGTTATGAAACCATATACTTACCCTAATTTCATGGTTTTCTAAACTTATGAAAAAAAACCATTTACCAAAACTATGTGTGGATTGATACCCATTATCATGGGATATGTAGTGGCTCCTAGATCTGTTATCTCAAGCCAAATTGTTGATTTTATTTCCATTCCTATGCCTACCCCAGTGATAATATCATTTACCAAATCATATTGGGTCTTCTGATGGATGTTTTTCATGATGCATCCATTTTAGTTTGTCATGGTGATAAGACCTCATTCATATCGGGTTTCCTCCCTTCTCAAACTAGAATAATAATTTATTTCACTACCAATTCTCTCATACATAGGAAATATATATATATATATACACTATATTTTAATAAATAAATTTGGATTTATTCCATTTATATAAGTATATGTAGTGATGATTGAACTTCTTATTTTTGATCTAACTATAAATCTCACCAACATTGATTCTAGTAATTAAGCTCTTATTTATTCATTTTGAGTCTTCCACCACAACCTTGAACTAGAGTAAAGCCATCCCATTTTCTCATATGTACAATATCGATCTTTGTAGATATTTCCTAGAACTATGAATATCTAGAGTCATATTATCACATGGTACATAGTGATACCCAAATCTATTATCTTGGGCTCATCTAGGAAATATCCATCCCACTTAATCATATACTTTATCATATTTTATGGGTTTTCCAATTCATATATTGTTTCTTCCAATGTATCTATAATAAAATAAAACCATCCAATATTAATAAATACATATATCTTGATTCTTATCATTCTAGGATACATAGTGTTGATTATATTTCCTAATCTTGGTCTCAACCATGAAATTAATCATGATCAAACTCTATTCTAGTGTATAGTCTTCTCATTCACATAATGTCATTCCACATTAGTATCTATATTAGGTTTATATACTTTCTTCTTGAACTATTTTTGGATTTATTCTTGTTACCATAAGATACAATGTGATGCTTGAATCCCCCATCATAGGCCCAACCACAAATTCAGTCCAAGAGTCATGACCTTAAACTATGTGCACATGTTCTTGAGGTTTTATAAATTAGCATTGGTCTCTTTATTCATATTGGATTTTCCGTTACCTTGTTTCCATGTTTACTATTTCAACCCATGGTTAAATATTTATTACCTTAATCTTAAGCTTCACTTGTTCAATGTTGTATGATATTAAACTTCATCCACACTTGGTCAAATATTTATGACCCTAAACATCAGTCACCTAATTTTAATCCAAATTTAAAGGCCTTAAATTATAAATAAAAGATACATAAAGACTTTTTTATTTGAAAACCCATAATGAGAGGGATGAGAAAATTCAATTCTTATCTCGTTAATTCATTTCCTTTTATGGTTTAGAAAAAATTTAGGGTATCAAAAAATATGAAAATCATTCTTGGACCAAAACTATGACTTATAAAAATTAAATCCCTACTTGATAGACCCAATAGTCTATGAAAAGATTAATGAAGGTCTTATTTTCCCCTTGAAAGTACATAAAAATTGTTCTATGGGTACATTTTCTCCTAGGATAGGGACACTTTATCATATTAAGTAGGCTCTCCCTTTAAAATTATTTTGTACTCAAGAAATTTCATCTTATATCCCTTCACCCTGAGGTTGTGTTCAATGTATAGTGGTGTAACCTTTAGCATACACAAACCATTCTTAAATATTATTTATTCCATGAACATACCTTATTCATTTATGTATGAACCATCACTAACTCAAATTCCATAAGTTGAGATTATCCTTTAAGAATTAAATACCTTGAGAATTTTCTCTCAGTTACACTTTTCATATAAATTATTAATGAATGTAACTGACTCTAAAAGGACACTTATTATTTATAATGATATTAAAATTGTATATTTGAGCAACCAAATAAAGACTTATTTCATACTAAGTAGTATATCCTCTAACCCAATGAGCTATTTATTGATGGCGTAGTGGTAGTTTCTCCTTTACTAATGGTTTTCTTATTCCCACCTATATCCATTTCCCATTGACTTAGAAATTATTTGATAATGATTTACACATTCTATTACCCAACTATTCTAGTAGTTTCAAATAACCTTAATATTTCACATTTCTGAATTGTCCCTATTGTTAAATAAAGATTATAACATCCTATGCATGTACCCTTTCATATTTGGGTATGAATTAATTAGGATGAATTAAATTTCTTGAGTCGATATACTCTTCTTAAACTGAAAATCCTTGAGTTTAGATTCTCTTCTTACAAAATTCATATTCAATACATAGTATTTGTTGTATGATCCTGAACTGTATGATGTATAGTTCATCCTATAGGACTTTAAACTACTTATAGTGGTCTAATCTATATAACTTTATTCCCTTTCATACAAGTTAGATCTACATAAAGGTTCCTGATGTATGGGTTTACTAGTTCATGTTGGGTATTTTCTACTGACTTGGAACTAATACAAGACTGTTGGTCGGAGTGGATACTCAAGAGGGGGGTGAATTGAGATCCAATTAAAATTTCTGTTAAAAACAATTTTTATTAAAATACCCCAATTTCAAAAACAAATTAAACTGTAGTGAATTTATACAGATTATAAAGGTTCAATTAGTTTCTTAAAGATTGATTAGTTCTCAGTTAACTTAATCTTATGATTAAATTAACTTTTGAAACTAACTTACTGGTTTACAATAAATATAAACACTTGCGAGTTTAACTATCAAAGTAGCTTTGAGAATAATTTATATTTCAAAGTAATAGAAGCGGAATATGAAATAAATATATATAGTATGGATATAAACTTTAACTAAAAACTCAGAGGAGTTAACCAAGAGGTTCAGTCTCAAGCCGAGACTTAGTCCTCTCAAAAGTTTATATAAAGATGATCCACACCCTGGATCGGGGTTCAACAGTTTACAACTGTCCAGGTCCAAGACCTCTACCACTGTTATTCGTGGGAAACAAAACAACAGCAACAAGCTGTCCAGGTCACACACGACCTCTACCACTATCCACAGTGGGCAATGAGGTATAAAAAAGGTTTGCTGAGGATTTACAGATCCTCCAATTAGAGTACAGGAGCCATTGTGTGTGTTTAATATAGTAGATAACACACACTGCTCAAAATGTAGAATAAATGAATCATAGAGCAGAGAAGTAGAGTTTAGAAATGGCTCTGGTGATTTTAGTGTAGCTCTGGACACTTTTTGGATTTGATCAGAAGTAATTCTGAGTCCTCTTCTCGTTTTTGTTTGAGAAGCAGAGTGTTGTATGCTTCGGGTTCATAGGCAGTGAGATGTAGTCGATGAAGTTCTTCAATGTTCTTTTGTATGCACAGAACTCTTCTTGAGTAGGCTTGATTGCGTATGAGGTTCTATGTAATCTCTTGATATGTATCTTTTGTTCTGCTTGGTTCTTCCTCCCCTTCCTTCTTGTATTTCTCTTGTGTTCTCTAATGTCTTTTTTTTCTTCTCTTCACGGTTTTCTCGGCAGTAGAGTCTTCTTGTATTTATGTCACGTGCTTCGGAAGACAGAAAAGGTTCCTTTCCACAGGTATGAGGTACAGTTTCCTGACATCCGACAACCTTTATTATTTAATTGACAGAGCATTAAAATATACCTGATATGACCGTTGGTTAGATTAAATAAAGATAAAGATAAAGAAATTCAAACAGTTGTTTATGACTATCGATGAGTTCAAGTGATCGGTAGGTCATCAGCATCAGCATTGGTGGCTAGATATCGGTGTGTCCTGACCGATGACTCAGATTGATCAGCATCGGTGACTCAGATTGATCAGCATCGGTGACTCAGATTGATCAGTATTGGTGGCTCAGATTGATCAGCATCAGTGAGTCATATTGATTAGTATCGGTGACTCAGATCGGTGAGTCATTTGCATCGGTGTATCATTCAATCAGCATCGGTGACTCAGATTGATCAGCATCGCTGTATCATTCGATCAGTATCGGTGAGTCATATTGATCGGTGACTCATTTTGATCAGCATCGGTGAGTCATATTGATCGGTGACTCATTTGCATCGGTGTATCCTTCGATCAGCATCAGTGACTCATTTGCATCAGTGCGACCGTTGTACTCTGATATGGATCGGTGCGACCATTGTCTGATATTGGATCGGTGCGACCATTGTCTGATATTGGATCGGTGCGACCGTTGTCTGATATTGGATCAGTGCGACCGTTGTCTGATATTGGATCGGTGCGACCGTTGTCTGATATTGGATCGGTGCGACCGTTGTCTGATATTGGATCGGTGCGACCGTTGTATGATATTGGATCAGTGCGACCGTTGTCTGATATTGGATCGGTGCGACCGTTGTCTGATATTGGATCAGTGCGACCGTTGTCTGATATTGGATCGGTGCGCCCGTTGTCTGTTTGATCCATAAGACATCCAAAATACTTGTAAATCAATAAAAACATAGATAAAAAACATGATAACAGATTCACTAATAGATTGTGATTAAGTTTATGAGAAATCCAACCAGATTAAATAATAGCGATTTGTGATTATTAAAACAACAATCATAGGAATGAATTCAGCAATCTTCCAGAGGGCTCAACAATCTCCCCCTTTTTGATAATCACAAATCTTTAAAAAAATATCAATAATAAAAAAATAATTAGATATAAATCTCCCCCTGAAAAATAAATCTCCCTCATAGATATTAATCTCCCCCTTAGATATTAATCATTATCTCCCCCACATATATACATCCTTCTCCCCCATATATATATATCCTTCTCCCCCTTTGTGATAATCAAGGAGGGAAAACATAAAAATAAGAGATTAAAAAAGAAGGCAGCATAGAGAATAGAGAGAGAGAAAAAAAATATTTTATAAAGTACAGAAGATTATAACCAACACATAGTTCACCCGATCAAAAACAATACACAATTATTTCTGGGGATACAAAGGGGATTTGCCTTTGTCTTTGGGATCAATAGAGGGTAAGTTGGAAGGCTTGGAGGTAGAAGGAATTGGGCGAATCTGAATAGGTGGTAAAATGACTCTGGAAGTTGGAGGAGAGGGTGCCACGGAGGTTTGGTGAGTATCAGCAGTAACTGGTTGAGAAGATGTCTGAGGAACTGGTCGTAGTTGAGAGAGTGCCTGAGCAACAGAGATCTGATTTGGAGCTACATCAGAGGCAGGAAGAGGGTCAGTATTAGGAAGTACAATGGCAGTGTCTTGGGCATTTAGATAATGCTTCAAAAGATTTATGAAATTATGAATAACTTCTGCACCATACTGCATAGCCTTTTCGAAATCATCTTTGTTCTCCATGAACTGTTCCAAAGTAGGAGTAAAATCATGCAACTGACGAACTTGAGCCTTGAAATCTTGAGTGATTGGAGGTAGTTTTAGATTCTCTTCCAACACCTTGAAATTTTTAGACATCTCATGCTTTGTATAAATCTTTGAAAAGTAATGATCAACCTTTTCCTTGATCTCTTTCAGAGCCTTTTTGGCATCTGCTGAATATACGATTTCCATTTCATGACTCTTATCACAGTGCTCCTTCATTTTCTTTAAAGAATCCAGATCAAGAACTTGTCTAACAGCTGCTAACTCATCATGCACAACCTCCCTTAGAGCCTCGAGCTAATAGGTAGTGATTTTGGTTACTTTGGCAGTACTGGCTTGGATAACTATTTGAGTTATCTCAGCTTTCAATCTTCTCAAATCAGACTTGTTGAGATGTTCAATTAAATTCCTCTAAAATTCCATCATACCAGAGATGGTTGATCTAAATTCTCTTGATAAAGATACTAATCCAGTGTCGAGATCCTTCATAGTCGGGTTCATAGAGGCTATGTGCCTGCCAACAAGCTCACCAGTATTGTCCAGGTCTGGCTTCACAGCATTCGATACTCTTTGTGAGAAAGCTTCCAACGATGCTTCAGAAACTTGCAGAGACACTTGAGTAAGGGAATTGGAAATTCCTTCTCTGACTGTAGCTCTCACAGTAGCTAGCAATTCAGTCTTAAACTTATCAAAATCAGCTTGAGAGATTGCAGAACCAGGAAAATGAACATCTGCAGAATCAACAACAGGAGCAAATCTTGCTTCACTTGGGAGGTTCTTCTTCACAAATGCAGTAGATTCTGACATTTCCTCTTCTTCTTCAGAATATTCTAAGCCTAAAACAGCAAAACCAGGGTAGTCATCCCAAACAGCAGCACACAAGGTATATTTCGGTTTCTCATAACTTGTTGTTCCACTGATTTCTGGTGATTCTTTCTTGCCAGTGGCATCTGTTTCTGGTACTGTTTGATGTGTTTCCATTGTAGGTACAACAAGACCATATACAGATCAGTTAACACCATCATCATCATCATCAACACTTTTTTGTGGTTCTATTGAAGGTTCAGCCAGACCATCTACAGGTCAGTTAACACCATCATCATTATTACCATCATCATCATCATCACCATCACCATCATCATCATCATCACCTTTCTCATTATCACTCTTCTCAGAGTCTTCACTGGTAGAAACTTTAGTGTCAGTATCTTCTTCATCACCAAGAGTTGGTTCAGATTCAGGTAAGGCCAAAGGTGGACTAGTAGGTCCAAAATCTATTCTTTTCTTTGGACTCATTGTATCAGGATCACTCCTATCATCAGGAGGTGACACACTTCCATCTTCTGTCTCAGCTTCTTCCATTCTTTGACCTTCGGTAGCGTCATTTCTTTCATCCTCTTCCTCATTATCAGAATAAATTGGTTCCTCATTTTCTTTCAAACCAGGGTCTCTCAAACCCTTAGGCCTCTTTCCATGATCTGTGGGATTGTAGGCTTCATACAACTTGTCTTCATCAGCAACCCAACACTTCTTCTATGGATTCCAATTGATTTTCATCCTCTTGCAGATCTCTTTTTTGAGACAGAAAGGATGATCTATTTCATCCTCTTCCTCATTTAAAAAAGAACTTTTCACATCCATTTGATATAACTTGAAATTCAGATGTGATGCATAAGCAAGTAAGATCCTAATTGCCTCTAATCTGGCTACAGGTGCAAAGGTTTCCTCATAGTCAATTCCTTCTTCTTGATTGTAACCTTGTGCAACTAGCCTAGCTTTGTTTCTAATGATGTTTCCAGATTCATCTACTTTGTTTCTAAACACCCATTTTGTGCCTATGGTTATAGTGTCTTTAGGTCTTTCTACTAATTTCCAGACTTTTTTTCTTTCAAATTGATTTAGTTCTTCTTGCATAGCTATTACCCAAAATTCATCATTGATGGCATCATTGATATTTGTAGGTTCTAGCTGTGATAGGAAGGCTTGATGTTCAACCTGATTTCTAAGAGATTCTCTAGTCTGTGCCCCTCTATCAAGATCTCCTACAACAGCATCTAAGGGATGATTCCTTAGAATCCTAGTTGATCTAGAATAGGTAGGACTTGAGATTTCAGGTTCATCTACAGGTTGAGGTTCAACAGAAGCAGAGTCTAGATAATTTCCAGAGCTAGAAGTTTTAACTTCAGGTCCACTGTTTTTATCATTAAGGTTCAAACCAGAGAGATCATCTTCAAGATTTTCAATAGAGGTCTTAGATTCATGTGGATTAGTTTCATCAAATTTGATATAAACAGATTCTTCTACACATTTGGTTCTTTTATTGAAAACTCTATAGGCTTTACTAGAAGTAGAGTAACCTCGGAAAATTCCTTCATCATTCTTCGATGAAAACTTGTCAAGATTATCTTTAGTATTAAGAATAAAGACTTTTCAACCAAAAACTTTGAAGTAGTTAACTTTAGGTTTCCTATGGTTCCATAACTCATAAGGGGTCCTCTTAAGAACAGGTCTAATCAAGACTCTATTAATAACATAGCAAGCGGTATTGACAGCTTCAGACCAAAAATAAATAGGCAAGTCATACTCATTGAGCATAGTCATAGAAATTTCTTGCAGGGTTCTATTCCTTCTTTCTACTACACCATTCTGTTGAGGTGTCCTGGGGTCAGAGAAATTGTGACTATAGCCACTGTGTGAGCAGTAAGATTCAAACTCATGATTTTCAAACTCACGGCCATGATCACTTCTCAGGGTCTTAATCTTAAGTCCACTAAGGTTCTCTACAGACTTGGAATATTTAACAAAGTAAGAACAAGCTTCACTTTTGTGAGCTAGAAAATATACCCAAGTATATCTAGAAAATCCATCTACAAGAACATAGACATAGTGCTTCCCATTTAAACTAGAAACTCTAGAAGGTCCAAATAAATCCATGTGAACCAACTTGAGAGGTTGAGAAGTTGACACTTCTTTCTTTGATTTGAAAGAAACTTTATGTTGCTTTCCCTTTTGACAGGGATTACAAACTTTGTCTGCTGGAAATTCAAGTTTGGGTAGGTCTCTTACTAAGTTCTTAATAGAAATTTTTCTAAGTGAATGCACATTGCAGTGTCCTAATCTTCTGTTCCAAAGCCAAGACTCCTTTTGAAAATCATTTAAACAAGTAATGTTTTGTTTAGCTAAGGAATTTAAGTCGACAGTATAAACATTTTCATTTCTTAAAGCAGAAAACACTAAAGCATTTTTAGAATTAAAAACATTGCAAGAATCATTTTCAAATTTAACATAAAAACCATCATCACATAACTGAGAGATACTTAATAAATTTTATTTAAGGACATCAACAAATAACACTTTAGAAATCAATACTGAGTTATTGTTACCAATCTGGCCTAACCCGATGATTTTACCTTTAGAATTGTCACCAAAGGTAACAAAACCTCCATCAACTCTGACTAAGCTTTTAAAGCATGAAAAGTCTCCTGACATATGTCTTGAACATCCACTTTCCAAGTACCAGGTATTTCTACAGGAGCTCTTTAAGCAGGTTTCTTACAAAACAGATTTAAACAGGAAATGATTTTGGTACCCAGATTTTCTTGGGTCCAGACAGGTTAGCCAATAATACTTTAGGTACCCATATTTGTCTAATGGGTCTTATATAATTTGTAGAATCATCATTCATTGAAAGATAAACCTTATTATATCCATAACTATGAATATAACTGGTTGAGGCATATGAAGTTCCATAGCTAGTTACATTCTATCCAGATTTAGGAATAAATCTATTCTTGGTCAACTTTCTCTGTCCAGGTTTGTAACCTATTCTAGTAGTGTATTTTTGTGCAACTTGTTTTCCTATCATTTGAGTTAGAGTTTCCTTACCATTGGTAAATTTCTCTAAATCCTTTCTGAGTTTCTCATTAGATAATTTCAATTCAGTTTTCTCCTTTAACAGTTGAGCACTTTTCTCTTTTTCAATAGTGAGTTCAGTTTTAACTGTAGTGGTGAGAGCATGCTGTTTCTTTAATGATTTGTATTTATCCTTAAGTTCATTGAATGTCTCTTCTAACATATCAGAATATTCAAACAATTCAGATTTAAACATTTTATCACATTCAAAATCATCTGTAGAATAATATGAATTAGAAGCAGTAGTTTCTGAAGTTACCTCATAAGT
This sequence comes from Viscum album, assembly GCA_963277665.1. Lineage (NCBI taxonomy): Eukaryota > Viridiplantae > Streptophyta > Magnoliopsida > Santalales > Viscaceae > Viscum > Viscum album. Next base: position 1,888,884,429 of record OY728159.1, on the reverse strand, counting down.
GTTTGTCATAAAACACATGTTTGCTTTATTTCTGTGTTCTGTTTCAGAAACTTAAGATTCACTAGAACTGTCCTCAGAAGCACTCCAAGTAGCCTTCATGGCCTTTTTAAACTTATTGTACTTGTATTCATACTTCTTCCTGTATTTCAGCTTTGGAAAGTCAGCTTTTATGTGTCCTTTCCTTTTACACTCATAACAGACAACTTCATCTGATTTATCATATTTCTTCCAGTCCTTTTTCCAATGTCCCTTGTTATCATACTTACTTTTTTAGTTTGACTTTCTGAAAAACTTCTTCTTCCTATAAAACTTTTTAAATCTTCTGGCAATGTGAGCCATCTCAGCATCACTGTCAGAGTTAATCTCACTGTCTTCACAGCTTGAGCTTTCGTTTATAGTTTGAAGTGTTTCCTTATCCTTGTTCTTTGAGATAGTAGTTTTGAAGGCAACGGACTTTCTTCTAGGGTCGTCATCTTCTTCTTTATTCACCTTGAGTTCCTCTTCATACATCATCAGTTTTCCAATTAGTTCTTTGACTGTCAGTTCTCCAATGTCACATGATTCTCTAATAGAGACAGAGGTTCCTCTCCATCTTTCAGGTAGACATCTCAAAATTCTCATGATTTGTTCCTTTGCTGGAACATCCTTTCCCAGAGAGGTCATTGTGTTGAAAATTTAATTGAACCTGAGATACATATCAAAAATGGGTTCATCAGGCCTCATTTTAAAATTATCATACTTAATAGTGTAGGTATTCAATCTCATCTCCTTAACATTTAGTGTTCCTTCATGAGAAACAGCTAAGGTATCCCAAATTTCATATGCAGTTTTACAAGCAGAAATTCTATTAAATTCTTCATCTCCTAGAGCACAGTACAGGGCATTCATAGCTTTACAATTATTATTATAATCAGTTTTTGTAGGTTCATCCCAAGTATATCTAGCAGTAATGGGAATTTTATATTCAGATTCAATAGCAGTCCAAATATCAAAACCTATGCTTTCAAGATGAATTTTCATTTTGAGTTTCCACTGAGCATAGTTGTTTCCATTGAAAAAAGGTGGCCGGTTAGTAGCAGCACCCTCAAGTCTATTATCCATGATATCACAAAAAGAATTTTAAAGAGATAAAAATTTAGAAATAATAGAAATGTTAAGAACTTTAAAATACAACTAAAATCATAGTTGAAAAGCAGAGTACTTTAAAAAATATTTTCCTGCCTCTGATACCAAATGTTGGTCGGAGTGGATACTCAAGAGGGGGGTGAATTGAGATCCAATTAAAATTTCTGTTAAAAACAATTTTTATTAAAATCTCCCAATTTCAAAAACAAATTAAACTGTAGTGAATTTATACAGATTATAAAGGTTCAATTAGTTTCTCAAAGATTGATGAGTTCTCAGTTAACTTAATCTTATGATTAAATTAACTTTTAAAACTAACTTGCTGGTTTACAATAAATATAAACACTTGCGAGTTTAACTATCAAAGTAGCTTTGAGAATAATTTATATTTCAAAGTAATAGCAGCGGAATATGAAATAAATATATATAGTATGGATATAAACTTTAACTAAAAACTAGGAGGAGTTAACCAAGAGGTTCAGTCTCAAGACAAGACTTAGTCCTCTCAAAAGTTTATATAAAGTTGATCCACACCCTGGATCGGGGTTCAATAGTTTACAACTATCCAGGTCTAAGACCTCTACCACTGTTATTCGTGGGAAACAAAACAACAGCAACAAGTTGTCCAGCTCACACGCGACCTCTACCACTATCCACAGTGGGAAATGAGGTATAAAAAAGGTTTGCTGAGGATTTATAGATCCTCCAGTTATAGTACAGGAGCCGGTGTGTGTGTTTAATATAGTAGATAACACACACTGCTCAAAATGTAGAATAAATAAATCACAGAGCAGAGAAGTAGAGTTTAGAAATGGCTCTGGTGATTTCAGTGTAGCTCTGGACTCTTTTTGGATTTGATCAGAAGTAATTCTGAGTCCTCTTCTCATTTTTGTTTGAGAAGCAGAGTGTCGTATGCTTCAGGTTCATAGGTAGTGAGATGTAGTCGATGAAGTTCTTTAATGTTCTTTTGTATGCACAGAACACTTCTTGAGTAGGATTGATTGTGTATGAGGTTCTGTGTAATCTCTTGATATGTATCTTCTGTTCTTCTTGGTTCTTCCTCCTCTTCCTTCTTATATTTCTCTTGTGTTCTATAATGTATTTTTTTTCTTCTCTTCACGGTTTTCTCGGCAGCAGAGTCTTCTTGTATTTATGTCACGTGCTTCGGAAGACAGAAAAGGTTCATTTCCGTAGGAACGAGGTACGGTTTCCTGACATAGCATTAAAATATACCTGATATGACCGTTGGTTAGATTAAATAAAGATAAAGATAAATAAATTCAAACAGTTTTTTATGACTATCGATGAGTTCAAGTGATCGGTAGGTCATCAGCATCAGCATTGGTGGCTAGATATCGGTGTGTCCTGACCGGTGACTCAGATTGATCAGCATCGGTGACTCAGATTGATCAGCATCGGTGACTCAGATTGATCAGTATCGGTGGCTCAGATTGATCAGCATCAGTGAGTCATATTGATCATTATCGGTGACTCAGATCGGTGAGTCATTTGCATCGGTGTATCATTTGTTCAGCATCGGTGACTCAGATTGATCAGCATCACTGTATCATTCGATCAGCATCGGTGAGTCATATTGATTGGTGACTCATTTTGATCAGCATCGGTGAGTCATATTGATCGGTGACTCATTTTGATCAGCATCGGTGAGTCATATTGATCGGTGACTCATTTTCATCAGTGTATCATTCGATCAGCATCGGTGACTCATTTACATCGGTGCGACCGTTGTCCTCTGATATGGATCGGTGCGACCGTTGTATGATATTGGATCGGCGCGACTATTGTCTGATATTGGATCGGTGCGACCGTTGTCTGATATTGGATCGGTGCGACCATTGTCTGATATTGGATCGGTGCGACCGTTGTCTGATATTGGATCGGTGCGACCGTTGTCTGATATTGGATCGGTGCGGCTGTTGTCTGATATTGGATCGGTGCGACCGTTGTCTGTTTGATCCAGAAGACTTCCAAAATACTTGTAAATCAATAAAAACATAGATAAAAAACATGATAATAGATTCACTAATAGATTGTGATTAAGTTTATGAGAAATCCAACCGGATTAAATAATAGCGATTTGTGATTATTAAAACAACAATCATAGGAATGAATTCAGCAATCTTCCAGAGGGCTCAACAAAGACAATTTAATTTTTATGCATGATTTAGATCTGTGAAAAATATTATATGTAAAGGTCCTCACCATGTGACCTAAACTTCATGAAATTCAATTCAATGTTATATAACATTTAACAAAATAGTATATGGTCTATCCCACATGAACTTTAAAATACATGGAATGGACTGTTATATATGGTCTATGTTTCCTTACATGAGAGACATATTTATGTAAGAGTCCTTGGTTTATGGTTTCTTTTCCATAAATCTATCCTAGAATAACCAACCCCCTGGTTCCCAAGGTTATATACAAGTTTCTAGGATCACATTTTCATCATGATTTTCTACCTTTTCCATACAATAGGAAACGATATATAGAAACTCATATCTCATATCCTAGGTATAGTAATAGAGATGCATCTGGTTCTGATCTATATCAGAATGAAAATTCCCTAGTTAATAATTGTGCATGGCCTAATTTAGGTTATTATAAGTTATGTAGTGGTGTAAAAGTCTTACACCTTGGATCCAACCTAAATATTATTTCATATTCCATTTTTTCCAATCATTCTATCACTTGATATACTTGGTCTGCATCAAATATTTATATATTAGACTCTACATAAGGAATACATATCTTTTATAGAAACTATGTGATTCTTGATTTCATTCTTTACAAGTTAAATAGTGATATAAATATTACTCATATTAGACCCATCCATAATACTTAATCCCTGGTTTTGAGACCTTTATCAACCCATGTCGATTCTCAATCGGCTTTCTCTCACTATGGCATGCATATATTTATTTTGTGCTCAATTAAGAATGATATATATCAACTCATAAAACCCTATAAGAAAAATGTATGGATTGATTCCTATTAGGCCATGATACATAATGATGTTTGAACAATATATTTCTTATCTATCTACAAACCATCATGCAAGTCCACTCCCTTTAAATATTCCATAACATCTTAACCATGGATAGGTTTGAAATAGATTTTTTTAATTATGTTTCCATATCCTCTTACCATATTCCACACTTCATTCCGAAAGTGTTTAAGTCGTGAAAAAACATCCATGTTTTTTGGTAATGAGTGTATTTGATTCCAAAATAGATACCTATTCTTGGTAATTATATTCATGTTGTATACTCATCCTACCATCTAGAGTCATTTTTTCATCCTAAGGATAAGGTCCTCTAACACCATATGTGATCAAAAATATTACTATGGAACCCTTCATTAAAGCTTTATAAATCATCATCCTCATAATTTTGTTCATACTTTATTACCATTTAATTAAAATATCTCAAGTGATTATTTATTTCTATTCCCCCAGGCACTCAAACTTTTGCTTTTTATATTGAATTTCAGACTTTTTTCTAAAGGAAATTATCGTAGGGGCATACTAGTGACACTTTGAATCCTGAGTTGGTCAATATTACGGGAGTTTGAATAATCCATTAGGGGTTATTATTTCTTATTTTGGAACTCTTTTATATATTTATGACATATTCATGAAATCCTTAATAATACAAATATTGATTACCTTGGTCATGAAAAATGATTGATCGATGCCATCAACTGATTTGAAAATATGTATATATTAGAGAATCTTTATATTTTATTATGTGATACTTAAATATGTTTTAAATCCACATAGTAGGGTTATCTATAATTTATCAGCATCTAGGGAGGTGGTAGGTATTGTGGAGTTGGGATCGATCCCATGAGAGGGTTTTTCTACATATCCCCATGATGGGAATCAAAACTTATATAGTTCACTATCATTTAATGGGACACATCATACCTTTTAAGGTCATATGGAAAGGACCATTAGGGTTCCTTTTAAGTTTGTGCAACCATGGACGAGTGATGTTCCTTTTTATGTTATTCATCTTGGTCCAATGATGTTTCTTTTAAGGTTATGTGTATTGGTCCATAGGGTCATGTAGTTTAAGGTTATACAATTAATATTTATTCTAATAAGTTAAATTTCATTAAAAAGGGACCATATGATATGGATTTTAAAATCATATAGCTACAACTACTATTTTAAGGGTTCCTAGCAATGGTTGGTGTGGGAATCATACATGAATGACCCTTTTTGGCTCATCCTATCTGTTGGTAACTATATAGGAAAGGTTATGGTTGGGAGTTACATTTGATAAGAGGTACATTCCCATTATATATATATCCTTCGATCACAAATAATCCTATAAGATTATTGATATAGGGTATCCAATATGATCATCCTAGTACAAGGTAGGTTTCATCAATAACCTAAAGATAAGGACCCTCTTTATCAAGGGAATATATGATTGTAACTCCATGAGGGTCCTATTGATTTGAGAGGAAATCCTATGTATGTTTTATCATGAAATTCATGGTCCCCATTTTTAGAGGAATACATGATATAAAGGGATCACTTTAGAATTCATACTTCATCATGTATTTTAAGAGGCTATGGAGGAGCCCTGAGTAGAGGTAACTCCATAGTATGTTGGTCTAGGATATTGAGTGATGACAAGTTATTTTGGGTAAATATTTTTAGCCCAATTAAAAGTATATACATGAATGGGGATCCCATATGAATTCTATATAGTCAAGGTATCAATAACTAAGAAAATTGTACATCGTTGGCGGTCCAAGGTGAAGTGGAACCTTAATATGGAACCTGGGTGAATATATAGTGTAGGTAGGGGAATTTTTCTAAGTGATATCATTGTATGTGACTAGGGATAATATGGTGCCTTATTTTGGTAGTAGTTTGAAGTGGCACCCTAGTATGGGACTTGGGAAAATATAGTACCTGGTTATGGGACCTAGGAGAATATGGAACCCAAGTATGGGATTGGTGTGAATATGGAACCCTAGTATGGGACCTGGGTGAATATGGTTTCCTCGTATGGGAGTAGGGTGAAGTGGCACCCTAGTATAGGACTAGGATGAATATGAAACCCTAGTATGGTATTAGAGAGAATTTTCTTCATATTATATGACTAATTAGAATATGGAACCCTAGTATGGTACTTGGATGAATATAGATCCCATGTATGAGACTAGTGAATATATGACATCCTAGTATGGTATATGGGTGAATATGGCACCTTGGAAGGGATTATGGTGAATATAGAACCATTTTATGGGACTTGGGTAAATATGGAAATCATGTATGTGAAAAGGGTGAATATGGAGCCTTGGTATGGGACTTGGATTAATATGTCACCCTGGTATATGATTAGAGAAAAATGATTCCCTAGTATGCAACCTAAGCGAATATGGAACCCAAGTAGGTTGGGTAGGGGAAATAGGAAAATATGGTTCCCAGTCATGTGACTTAGGCCTAGATCCACCTGGGGAGACCTAGTCACAAATACTTTGGAGGACCTGGGTGCAGCCAACTCTGGGACAAAGAGGGTGCTTGTATGGATTTCCTTAGTCAAATGGGTACACCCTTTTAGAATATTCCTTCACCCCAATTGTAATGATAACTTGGATGAAGTGGTATTTGGATGTTCATATCCATTTAAAGAAGAAAATACTATTCACTTCCTTCCCAAATTATTTTAGAGTCTAAGGTCACCTAATAGAGATACTGGGGAGTTTGGGATGGTTTTTTGGTACTTGGGTGCTACTGGGATTTTCCTTTATGCTCAGTTGCACTTCACCCATACTTAGTCTCCACTTAATGATGAAATTTATGAGTATAGGGTACTTATATAAGAAATGGTGTTGGTTGAATGATGAAGGTAGGATCAAGGTTGAGCACATAATGTTGCATGACATTAAAAGGGGGTGATCATTCCAGTGTCATGAGAATATAGTGCACAATGTCTCTCTAAGAGCTGGGTATGAGGATAGTTGGGAACTATAATAGTTTCTCCTTATTTAAATATTTTTTTACCTCTTAAAATAATTCAATTAATTATTTCTTAACCAAATTTTTTATCACTAGTATATTCTAACTCTTAGAATTGGATCTAATCGATATGAAACTGATCAAATTAAGAGTTAAATATGAGTTGGGTGCAAGAAGGGCTTGGGGAACATGCTTAGGTGGGAAGAGTTGTTGCACATTTAGATATTGAACACTATTCCTTACATTATTGGATGGTGTTATGTCTATATTAAACATGGGATTGATGTTTGATGTGGTCAATACCTACAAATACGAGGGGGGACACCTCTATAAACACACACCAAAGACCTGAGTGAATCTTGAACATTTAGCTCTCTCTTTTTTACTCAACTCACATGTTGTATTTAGTAACATCTAGGTTACACCTTCCTATCAGTATTTTTCATTAGTAAAATATTGTGGTAGAAATTTGAAAGTGACAATTCATGACTTACTGGGTGTGCACTACATTTTTGAAAAAATCGGAGTAGATTATTAGTAATGAAGGTCTATTCAAATGCATTTGGGTGTGAGAAATTAGGAATCATTGAATGTATGAAAGTAGTTGGGAAAATATTCATAATTAATTAAAAAAAATTCCACTTAATTTTATTTATTTAATCATTTTATTATTCTTTCATCTCCTTTACATTCTTTTCATTTCATAATGAATTTGATTTTTTTTAGATTCCCTTATAGGAAATGGACAGATCATCAAAAAATTATTTATTGGGGTAATATTTTCTCACATTGAGGAGATGATTGAGAGAATCAAAATCAATTAATAACATCCTATAAAATCACATTACTAATTATTTTCAAGTATTATTGTATTATCTTTACTCAATTACCCATTATCAAAGAGGATTCCTCTGCACCAGTTTTTTCTTTTAACTTATGCACTAATTCTAGAACCAGATATTAATATTCTTACCATATGAATTGTTTCATCATAAGTTATCACTCAAAGAAATATATCATCCAATTGATATATTGTTCATAAACAAGGATGTGTGGTGGGAGGAGGTGTGGTTCGCAACTACATGGGATTGGTGTTACTTTCCTTTAGCTCATTTTATGGGGTTGGTGACTCGCTTAGGGTGGAAGTGGCGGCCATGCTCAATGGTCTTGAAATATGCCACTTTAAAAAAATAACTTTGGCTACTATAGAGATGGACTCAAAAATTACGTGTTGACCTATAAAATATGTTTCTTCTACTCCTTGGGGTATCACTTTCTTAATTCATAAATGAAAATTTATTCTTCCAAATGGTATTGATCTTTCTCATATGTAGTTAGAATGAAATCGGATGGAAGACTTTCTAGCTTCAAAGGCCTACCATGAGGTCCCCCTTAGAGAGTTTTGTAGTATAGGTTACCTTCCTATAGGGGGTGTACATATTGTTATTGGATATGCACTAGGTATATATTTATATATTCCCCCTTGATAATATAGTACTCATTTTCTTTTAATAAAATAATTTATGTTGTTGTTAGTGTTTTTTAAGAAAAAAAATTATGTTTATGATGATAGATTGGTCATGAGACTAGTGATGAGGATTCATAATTTCTAGCCCATTCATCTATAATGATAAGTAATGATAATAAATCATAATATACTATCAATCAATCCTCTGCATATATTAAGTGGAAATTATGGATTTTTTAGTGGGACCTCTACACGGGGGAAAATTTTTATGAGTGGTGATGGACATACTAGGTAAATTATAGTTGCATCAAGTTCGAGGACCATTTAAGATATATTGAGCTTTATAAGGCCATTTTAAACTCAAAATTATTTTTTACCATCATCTTTATCTCATATAAAAGTTGATTAGTCGCTGGTATCTAAAAACTAATACCTTTCATCTACCATGTGGGTATGTGGCCATAAGTCATTAGGATATTTACAAAAATGGGGGAATCCATGTTCTTAGTGTGATACATAATTAATTTCTCCCTACCATCAGCACTTGAGAAAATTATAAGTAGAATACCATTATAACAAGGTATTTATTGAATTTGGGTAAATAAAACATAAAGAGATAAGTTCACCTGTCTCTCAATATACCATTTAGTGTCTAGATCAAGATATTTCTATGTTCCTATGGATAAAAAAACAGAGTGAAGTGACTAAGGACCTGACTAACCTAGAATTCTATTGGTAATCGTAATAATTACTAGTACATTATAGATAATGATCAATACACAACATCAGGTTATTAAATTAAGCCGAATCGAATCCTAGATCTTTGTTGGGCATGCTTTTTGATGATGTTTCTTGGTGGATGGATATTGTTGGCATGAGATTCTCACACTGGAGTAAGGGTTTCCACCTTTATAATGGCAATACATTTATCATTAAGGATGCATATAACCCTAATATTATCAACATTGGGAAGACTATGCCAAGTGTTGGGTTAAGTTTAACAGGTTGAAACTCCATATAGGACATACATCCCAATATATCTCTTTCATGGGTTGATAGATATTCATCTCAGTGGATTTTTCCTAAGGAACACAATTTTTTTCCCCCAATTCACTAGTAGACCCATGCTACTAGATATTATAGGAATATGACCAATAAATATGGACTCATATGTTTTCGTTTATATCATTGGGAGTCATTAATAATTTATGCTCGATACTTATGAGGCTCCCATAAAAACATTGGTAGTTGATATCACTAGTTCAGTAGACAACCACTCATATAGGGTCACACAGTAGGATAGGGTGATCATAAAAAGAGTTAATAAAGTATCTATCTATAAATTTTATATTACATATCTACTTAGACATCAATTATAATGTATACAAGAGGTGATTTTATCTTCTTATTATAGGGTGTGTAATGAGAAACATCCCATGGACCAATAATAATTTTGGTTGATGTTGATTTAAATGGAAACAAGGGCTATAATAAATATACAAGAAGAAAAATCTCCAATTGTTCTATCCTTAGAGTATGATCGATCATGGAATAAATGTTTTCATGGTTTAGTTTTGAGAGGGGTCACTCTATGAACTCATAGACCACCTTCATGTTAAAGGGGGAGTTTGAAATAAAATAGAGTGGGAAATGATTTCATCAAGTTCTATTACATGAATGTTGAAGGGTAGTCCTCCATTATTGATCATGGTGTTATATTTTATGAGCATCTATAACAATATGTTCACAAAACACCAATATAGTTATCTTTAACCCAAGATTTTCATGGTATCTATTCCAGCCAATCCTCTCTAAATAAATATCATTTTGACACAGAATCCTTAAATTTAATTTTTATTGTATCTTCATAAACTAAACATAGTTTTACAATAACAAAAATTATCTTGGAGTAAATTAAAGTACCATAAATTGAATCAACATATAAAATAAATCAACCTATAGAGTTGAACATTCAATGAAATTAATAACACAATAAAGGGCATGGAAAAATCCCCATGATTTAATCACTCAGACTCCTATAACTGAGATAGAGAATAAAACAAATCACCTTTTCTAGCTCTTTATGGGTTTAGGAACATTTAGGTTTGAATAAAAATAATTATACTCCATTATCTAGTGAATCATACCCATCAAATAGAAACTAGGGATTCAAGATAGAAATATCCATACCTTTGAAAAAATAAACTGCCAGGTGAAATCTAAAAAATGAAATATTTGTTAGAGGAATCAAGAGATTATTCAAGAATTATGGATTTATGATTGAGTGTTCATTCAAACAAAAAAAATATAATAATATGAGGACCATATAGTAAATAAGAGAGTAAACATTTAAAATTTGGAAGAAAAAATTGAGAACTTCAAGATAAGGAATCAAAAACTGGTTATACAAATCAAACATATGTGTCTATTGGATAATGATAAAACTACTAGGTGGGTAGATATTTGATAATTAATCAATTATCACCATCATAAATTATCATATTTGTAGAATTCATCCAACCAAATCCTACCATAGATATTTTCTACCTATTTTTATATATTTATCTTTTATCACATTACCATGGGAAGGATCCATCTTGTGAATGTTTCTCCATCTATAATTTTATGAATTGAAATCTTGGTTTTCACATTTGTGTTCAATTCTGAACCTTATTTTGTTCTTTGAATGTCAATTCTTAATAATCTATAAAACTCACAAAGAGTAACATCTTAATAATCAAATCTATTTGAACATTGTATGGAAATGAATTATGTAAATCATGACTTCCAAATACTTGATTCAAAGATGATATGTATAAGATAATCAATTATCATTAAAACATGTTCCCTTAGATAGATATAGGTAATTCAGATATGGAAGCACATATACCATCACTATACCTAGGAAAATTCCATGGGATAAAGTATTGAAAATTTTAATTTCCACCTAATCATGTTCTCTTAAATGAATATAGGTGGGCCAGATATGGCAGCACATTTACTATCACTGTGAGCCAAGGTTAGTCCATTCGATTGACATCCTCCTAAATGTGTTCACTTAGAAAAATATAGGAAATTTGTATATGGCCTCATGTTTACCATCATTGTAATCCAAGGTTGGTCTATTTAGATATGGGAGTATTGAATAACTCATCATAATAAAAATTATGTAGGTTATATTAAATGTGGATTTTAACTCTGAAAAGGGATCAAGTAGCCCTATAAATACACCATTTTATATTTCATACAAGTCATCCAAACCAATATAAGTGAGTATCATAAGGTTGATCTAAAATTTTACTAGGTTGATGGACCTAGCAAGCATACATTAATTTTTTCTAGGGGAAAATAGTGGCCCCTAAGAGATTTTTTCTTTTTATTTTAAGAACCATATTTTACTGAATTCATGGATGGGGAGAAGATTAGTAGGAATGAACTGGAATTTTTTTCAAGACACACTTTATTAGTTTTCAACCAAAAATGTTTTGTTCCATTTTTCTTTTTCAAAACCTCAAAATATTTCCTTAGATATGAAAGGTACATTCCAAGAAAATAGAGACCTAGCTCTTTCCAAGATTACCATTAATATTTTTCAACCTATAAAGTGTTATGTATATTTCCTTTGGTAGTTTAAGGTCATGCAATACAGACTAATGAAGATGATATTTAAAGATGAATATTGTTTTACCAAAATGAGGTTGAATCTTATGCTCATATATCTTTGACCAAAATATGAGAAAATCTACCTAAAAACATGAGAGAGGTAAACCCTATGTGAATGGAGAACCCAATACTAGTGTATATTGCCTTGAAGAGAGGTGCATATAGTTTAAGGTTAGGGTTCTTAAACTAGAAAAGGTGTGGTAGTTTTTCAGTAATAAGGGAAAGATGATAACCTGATTTTAATGAAAAGTATACAATATCAGTATAGATGCCATCTGGAAGTGGTTCAATTATTTTAAGTTCATAGTTATTAAACTAATGATGAAGAGTCTGATATGAAAAACCAAATTCGTCTCAAGAGATAGGAATTTTCTAACATCTCAATTTTTTTTGAAATATTTTTTTCAAATGAATTTAATTATTTCTATATTTTTTTTACACATAACACTGATATTATCTTATGTTACATGCAACCCTAAGTTTAAACAAAATGTGTCATGTTATTAAACAACTATTATATGATATTTATCACCTAGCAATTAGAATTACAGGTATGAATAAGAATAAATAAATTATAAAAATATATTTTTTACAAATTTATATAAAATTAATTCTTTGGTTACCAATTAATTAAAAATGAAAATAAAAAACTATTTGAAAATAAAAGAAATATTTCTATGAAAAAAAAAATTTCTACAAAAAAACATGTTTTATCTCATTAAATTAAACAAACCAATTTTGGTGAATGATTTAAATTAAATGCATATATTTATATTCAATAAAATATTTAACATTCATCTTATGTTTTTTCTATACAATAAATAATAATAAATTCAATTTTACGCTTAAAAACTATATTTTTATAAAAAGAAGTTTTGTCACATTTTTGCACACTTATTTTAATAATAATTTTAAAAAAAATTATAAAAATTTATTTGAAAAAATAAATTTTATTTTTTAATCATAATTCCAAAATTATCATAGAGTTTATTTTTTAGAATTTTTTCAAAATATTAATTTTTTGATGAATAGTGAGTAATACTGAATTTTAATTGAAAACTACCTTTTCGTTTAAATTATTTATAAATTTAAATTATATTTTAAATTGATTTTAAATAAAAATTAGTTTAATTATAAATATATTAATCTAATTTAGGTCATTGAAATCATTTTCATATTGAATTTTGATATAAAATCCATGTATTGTTTTAAACACTTTATCTTTGAAAACCTCATTTCTCGTCGTGTCTATGGGATTAAATTAAAATTAAAATTTTCTACCTTTATGAAAGTAATTCTGAAATAAGTTATATTATCTAATAATTTTAAATTAATTTTTGACCATATTTAATAGTAAAAATAGTAAAAATTATTTACCAAGGTTACTGTAAAAATGGGTTTACTATGGGTTAAAATAAAATGATAAGGATTAAAATGACCTAAACATTTTTATAAAATATATTTATGGAATTATTTATACCTTATAATGTATATATATTGATAATAATCCATTAAGGACATTTTTTCATGTGAAAAACATTGTTACACTTTTTCTTTTCAAAAATTATAAGTGTGCCGCTCACCTCACTTATAAAAGGTCACCCCCTCTCCTCTCCTCTTCACACCTTAAAACAATCATGGTTCGAAAAATAACTGTCAAAATAACTTCCAAAATTACCTAATATTATTTTATAAGACTTATTTTTTGGTATAAATCCAACCTAGGAAGGCTTTTGGTGTAGTCTTAAGGAGGTTTCCGGAAGGAGATGTAATGTTCTTCAATGAGAATTTTTATTTTATTTCTTCCTTCGCCTCCTTAAATTATTATAAAACCATTATCATATAATAAACTTAGTATATGGAATATAATGAGATGTTTTTATGTTAATTTAAATACCTAAAACCTTACTCACTTCCATCAAATGAGTTATGAAATCATCATTTGTGTGTACGGTGGACTACCACCTCACAAACCGATGTCATTCATTCTTCCAGTACCACCTATCACGGTTGGTTATAATGATGGATATAAAGTATATATGTGATATTTATAATATAATTATACCTATTGAGTCATTATATAATATATAACTTTTTTACATTCCGTTATGTAGTGGATATGATAATGTCACTTGTGTGTATGGTGGACTACCGCCTCGTGAAGCGATGTGATTCTTTTTTAACTAATTATTTACAAGGAAAGTAATAAGGTTAAAGTTTATAAATATATGTGATATAAATTAAATAATTATGATATCAATTAAATATTTATCATTCTGAAAAGATAATATATGTAACACCCCAAGATTTCATAGTACGTTATCTCTTTAAAGTAATTCAATAGCTTACGCTATATGCAACACTAAGTTCGAGCGCACCACGACTTACCAAACTAGCCGTTAAAAAAGCGGTTAGGTATAGTATTAACTGTATTTTGAATTTTATATACTCTATATAATTTTATAATCCATATTATGTGTTTCTTAGACATAATATAATAATAAATTCATTTTTTCAGATAAAAGAAGTATTTTTCAAAAAATAAAATTTTACTACTTTTAATGGAGAACCCTTTATAAAACCAAATTTGAAACTTTTATATATTAAATTTAAAGAAATTAAATTCTTCATTTTAATAGAGACATAAAAATTTATTTTGGATAAATTTTTGGTACTTTTCTGATAACTTTCAAATTTTGATGAATAGTGAAAAACACTAAATTTTAATTGGAAATAAATTTTTTAATTGAAATAATTTATTGTGTTAAATTATTAATTTGAGTGGTTTTAAATTATAATTGTATTATATTTTTATCATTTAATATAATTTAGGTCATTTTATGTAATTTCACATTTAAATTGTACATAAACACAGATCAATCTTTTGATAGTTTTTACTTCTTAAAAACCTGTTTCTGGTTTCGACAATGGGAATTAATTTTAAATTAATTAATGAAACTCATATTTTTTTAATTTGGTAAAATAGACATCATTTTTGGATTTGGAATATCAAAATTATCTTAGGGTGAATTTTTGGTATTTTTCTGAAAACTTTCAATTTTTGATGAATAGTGAAAAACAACGAGTTATTATTTAAAACCGACTTTTATTTAAATAATTATTATTTTTATTTAAATTTATTTTAAACTAAAAATAGATACATAAAACCTATATTATTTCAATTTAATTTATTGGAGTCATTTTATAATAATATTGGTCGTATAAAATTTTACTGAATTTTTTAACGTGTTTTACCCACCTTCTAGAAACATTTGAAATTTTGCATAGAACATAGTTTTACCACTTCTGTGAATTGAATTTAAAAAATATGAGAGACATGGTTGACATCAGTAAGTAAAATTTGGTTCAATAGGATGAAAATAATTTTTGGTGAATGGTAACTTTTGAATTTTTTTTACCACGGTTATAAGTAAATAGGGTAATTAAAGGTAAAAATGATATTATAATTACCATAACACATGTCCAAATTCTATTATATAAGTTTATTTAGACCAAAATAAACCTTAGTAATAAAATATGATTCTTTTGGTCCACTTGTATTAGATTAGAACATTTATTATTATTTTATTTAAAGAAGAGTTAAAAGTGTCAAATTCAAAGTTTAATAAATAAACCATTTTTAATATAGGGTTATACATAAGATAAATTTGACTATAAATATTAATTATAAAGATAAAAATATTTCCTAGATCATGGTATTTTATTTATAATTTTTATATGTTAAATAATTTAACTTATTTATGACACAATGATGATACAGTAAGTACCTTATTAATGAAAGTTTAAAATATTTGATATTATAAATATCTAAATAAATGTAAATTTATACTTTTGATGAATTACACAAATTTTATAGGTTAATATGAAATTTTAGGGTTTATTTAATTTATTTTATTCTAATTAATCATGTTTTTTTGACTTTCACAAAAACCAAATACTAACTAGTGTCAAAATTAACATAGAAGAGTTTTTAAAAAAAAATATATTATTAAATGATATAATATTCCTAAAAATCTACAGTTCGTAAAAAGAAATTATATAATTATATATATGTAATTAATTATCTAATTTAGGTTCTCTTTTCATTTTATAGTAAGTTTATTAACCATGTAATATAAAAATACAAGAAGACATTTTTAAAGTTAAACTATTTAACTAAGAGTTAAATCTAACAAAAAGGTTAATATGGTGACCTAAACTTATCTAAAACCTATTTTTTGAGAATATTTCGACCCATAACCACCTACACCTTAAAATAAATTCATTTTGAGAAATTATAAACCGAAAATGATCTTATAATAAAATAATATTTCAAGAATTCCCTAAAGTGGCCCTCACCTCCCTTATAAAAGGGTACTTCCTCTTCTCTCAAAATCACACCTCCAAATCCATTTGGATCGGACAAAACCTACTCAAATATCCTCCAAAATACCCTAAATTAAAACTATAGTCCTTAATTTAATTATAAGACTACCTAAGGATTGTTTTTGATCAAATGAAAAGGAAGTGCCCGAAGAAGAGGTAATTACTTCATCACCTCTTTCAAAGTTCTTTTCTTCTTCCACTTCCTCTTTCTTTGATTTTTTCCACACTAAAATAATAACTACAATACATTATACATTATGATATGGTATAATAAATATGATAAAACCATATTCATTATTATATCCAGTCTATTAATGAAAAAACCATCATACGTGCGTACGTACAGCTTATCGCCTCCATGTAGTGGTGTAGTTTGTTATTCAACACTCCATTATTTGGATGGGTATAATAATGAGTATAATTGATGTAAATAATAAATATAACATTTTAATTATTCTTTATATATAATGTACCATCTAATTACATAAAATTTTACCATCAATAGAATGATATCGTCACTTGTGCGTACGTACGGCTTACCGTCTCCACGACGGGATGAGATTCATTTCCAGGTTCACCATTCAATGATGATTATAAAAATACATATTATTAATAAGTATGTAATATATGAAATAATAATGATACTGTAAATATATATATATATATATATATATATTTTGTGTGTGTTTATTTACATATATCTCATTCACTTGCGTCAGTTCAATACGATATGAAAACGAAAATAGTGTTTATGCGTACGTACAGCCTACCGTCTCCATAAGTGGTGTCTTCCATTTAATATATCTATATATTATACATATTTATATTATGAATCTATATCATACATAAATAATGTTTTATATTTTGGAAGAAATTAAATCATGACATAAGTGATACGATAAAGAATAACAAGTTAATACATGTATGATAGAGAAAGCGATTATTACCCGAAATATTATTTTAACATAGAAATTATTATTAAAAGGGTAGTATGAAGCCATAAATGAATAAATAATGATATCATAAATATGAATATGGTTCTGGTATAATTTAATAACATACTATGGTCATTATAAAATAGCTTAAACACAACCTCAACCAAAGGAAAGTACAAGGTAAGGGTTATTTCCTCAATCTCATTATTATCCGAGATTGTTTATCTATAAGTATCTTCAGAGACATATTTATTATCTATATCCATGTTTCATTAAAAAAAATTAAAAATAAATATTTTATGTTTTTATGGATTGTAATCTTTAACTAGATCATCATTTTAAATGTATTTAAAGATTTATTTATCTAAATCTTTTAATTAATGTCCATGTTTTCAAAATGATTTTAAGGGTTTATTTACGTAGACATGATTGTTTTAAAGTGTTAATTTATTTCAAAAGTTTCAAAGTGGTATGGGAAACTTTGATTCAAAAATATCTTTTAAATTAATTCCTTTATAAATTATACAACTTTTAAATGATTTATTGAAAAGGGGTATTTTTCTAAAAGAGTTTTATTGATTATTTTCAACTATGTCAAGATCTCTTATTGGATATTATTATTGATTGAAGTTGATTTACTATAATAAAATCTTTCATATTGTATTTAAAGATTTATTATATGTTTGACTTTGGATGTGATATTTTTATACCATTCATGGTTTATGGTTAAATTATTAATATTTCGTATGTGAGTTTAAAAATGAATGTTTATGTTATGTTTCAACCTTTTCATATGAGTAATGCATTGGACTTAGTAAGTGAAGGGTGTATACCGCTATAGCTCCTAGATGTATCGATAGGTATCATGAGACAAACTAGTGTCTTGGAACAAGGCCTTGACAAAATCTTATTTGTAGTCTTGGAATGAGGCCTTAACTATGTGGTTATGATGTCTAGCATTTTGCATTCCATCATTATGAAATTTGATATTGATATTACCTGTGATTATTCGATTGGAAGAATATCCATGTGAATAATTAAATAGAATTATTTGAATTATCTTGGCCATATTATAGTGAAGTTTAATTTTAAAAGGCTTTTGTTTTAGTCTTATACATTGCCTTAACTTTTTAGAGTTATTTATGATAGTTTCTGTTATATTGTTATCCTTACTAAGAATCTAAGCTCACCCCTTTATAATGTTTTATTTTTTCCAGAATGTGAAGAAGTGTGTTATGATTGATATGTAGGGTTAAGCTAGAGGAATAATGGTTTTCTCAAAGGATTATTTATGTTGTGTTTTATTTTAGAAATTTTAATGTAACATTCATATATGTAATCTATTTTCCAAGACTGCTAAACTAATCGGTCCTTCGGGACATGATTCCTTGTAATCATGCCAATGTATTAAAATAATGCACTGACTATGGGTAACTGGGGTCAAATAGTTATAGTTGGTATCAGAGGCAACAACCTTGGAAATAGATTTAGATAAACTTTGATTTTGAAATGTTACCCTAAGATAGACCTTGAGGATTAGTATAGAAGAACTTCTTAGAATTTTGGTAATTTAGATATTTTGTGAATTTTACAAGAAATACATCCTTGTATGGATACAATTAGGTAGAGGTAGCTCTGGTATAGATGTACCTAGGAGTGAAAACTCTCACAAGGAGATTCGGGCTTGACCCGGGATATCCTGGTACACAACAATAGGCCTTTCTGCACTCTTGGTTATGACACTCCTGGGGGATATGCTTAGGATAATTCAAATTTTCTTTACAAACCATTATAAAGGATTTATGAGTAAATACCTCTTCAAAGAAAACATTTTTTTACAATTATGGATTATATTCATAAACTTCTCAATTTATGTTAGGTATTTTACAAGTTTGGAATTATGAATTGTGATTAATAAACTAACCTAGTGTATTAGATTGTTTAGAAATGGTGTCCAGTAGAAGGAATGAGAACTCCCGCAATATGCATGATTGAAAGAGTAAGAAGGATCATATCTTTCATGGTCTTAAGCCAACATTTAGAAGGGAAATAGTCTCCCACGTATTCTCATTATATGAAGAAATAGTATCATGTTTTAATAAGATAAGTATATAATTATATGAGTCTTATGGCTTTGAAGGGAATATAGAGAAGAAAAGGATGTTAGAGAGAAAGATGGATAAAGAGATAAAGGGAAAGAAACATTTTCCCATATGTGATAACAGTGGAAAGAATCACCTTGGTAAATTCTTAAAGGAAATGGGAGTTTTTTATAAGTGTGGAGAAAAAAGGACACCAAGTACGTAATTTTAAGGGTATGAAAAAGGTTTCAAATGTACAATGCTTCACCTGCAAGGAGTTGGGACACTACGTGAATCAATGCCCCAATCATCATAGTATACTGAAAATGATGTTGTTGGTTAATAATTAACATATGATACTACTGCATATGAAGAGGAATGACTATTTTTCTTATGCTTTTATTAAATAATTATGTCATTTGAGTGTAGTATCAATGATGTACTAGTTATAAGAATTATGGAGTATATAAGGATTGTACTGTAGTACTATTTCATTAAGGATTTCAGAATGTGTGGTACCAAGAAAAGTGACTCAATAGAAACTTAAACTTTTTAAAAAATACACAGATGAAGGAAAGATAAACCTTAATATGGTCCTGATACTGTGGTATTGATTTTCGAATAATATATGATTTGTTTGGATAAATTATATCAGATATTATTGACTACCTTGGAACTAATTAATGATTTTTTTTACATTATTATTGGAGATTAAAACATTTTTGGATTTAATAAGTATATCCAGTATTATATGTTTTATATAAGGAATAAGGAAGTAAATAATTATCAAAATATGGTTTTCTGGTAATTCATTTTATTACCACATTTTAAGAGAATACAAGATGAAGGTATTCACATTTATATTATGCGACCTTCCTTAAAAAATTTGAATTATGAGTTCGGATAAAAGTATTGTGGATAAGTCTAAAGGTTAGAATGGATGAAGTTTGATATTGGATACTATTGTTAAGTTAAAATAATTTCTTAATATTATTATTGGATTTTTATAAAAAAAACTCGGAGGTCGGGCAACAACTCGTCGCGTCCGGCAAGGCCGCAAGACTTGAACCCGCAACAGAAGGGCGACAAGGGTGCATCACCTACCACTGGCCCATGTGATGTCATGGTTTTTATAATGTGGTGTTTTTAAATGATTCAATAGATGAATTATAAAAAGAATTAAACCCTATAAGATTAGGATAAATATAATATTTTTGAGTTCTATTATCTTTTGGAGTGAGAGATGAGTTTGTGGTTGAAGTTAGATAAAGGATGGAACTCTACTTGTCAAGCATTTTCTTTTCTTATTCTATGAAGAAATTAATTCTTAAACATTAGGGAAAGGATCTAAAAACCAAAAATGTGTTATCCTAATACCTAATGTTTTATTGAACTGATGATATTTTAACTCATCATAAATTTATGGCTTTGAATCCCCCAATTTTATATTTATTTTTCACCTGTTTGTGATTGATGACCTCAATCACACCCTATAAATATTTACATTTTTCATCAAATTATGTGTATATAATTTCCACAAATGTTATTATATTAGAAACCCTAATTTGATGGTGAATTTTTCATTTCCCTTTCCCTCTAATTAAGACTAAATTTTACTTACCCTATTTTTGATGTGGGTTTTCCACAAAGGTATTTTCTATTTTAAACCTTTTATTTTTTAAGAATAATTTCAAATTATGAGGAAAAAACTTATTTAAGTTGGGGAGAATATAACCCCCCAATATTTCATAGTATTTTATCTCTTTAAAGTAATTCAATAGCTTACTCTACACGCAACACTGAGTTCAAGCGCACCACGACTTACCAAACTAGCAGTTCAAAAAGTGGTTATGAATATTATTAACTACATTTTGAATTTTATATAATCTATATAATTTTATAATCCATATTATATGTTTCTTAGACATAATATAAGATCAATTCATTTTTTTCAGATAAAAGAATTATTTTTCAAAAAATGCAATTTTACTGCCTTTTAATAGAAAACACTTTTTAAATCCAATATTTAACACTTTTATATATTCAATTTAATTAAATTAAATTCGTCCTTTATAGAGGGACATAAAATTTTAGTCTGGATAAATTTTTGGTACTTTTTTGATAACATTCATATTTTGATGAATAGTGAAAAATACTAAATTTTAATTGAAAATAACTTTTTTAATAGAAATAATTTATTGTGTTAACATAAGGATCCAACCTTATTACATAAATAATATTGAATTTATTCAAGAAAACAATTCCTTTTACATTTAGTATCTTTTAAATTTTATAGCTTTAGAGAATAAGGACATAATACATTCATAACATTACACATTGTTACAGAGTGGATACCATAAAAACAGTTTCCATTTTTTTCAAAATATAAAACATTAAAACGTAAAACATGATTCCTTGAAAATTATTCAACATTTAACATGGATTACTTATTTTTTTTTACACATACATTAACCTGTGAAAATCATTTCAAACTTGGTATGAGCACAAAAAATCAGTAAGGGATATAAAAAGAAGAAAAGAACACATTAGTCCATGAATACTTGTAACGTATGAAATCACTTTCAAAAGACATAACTATTGCCTATATATATATACTTACTTTTTGAAAAATGAGATTTAAAAAATAAATAAGAATATAAGTAGAACCATAAAGGTATCTTGTGGCATTACATACATAATCTTGTAACCCTCTTGGCTACCTTATAATTTGTAACCCTCAGGGCTACCTTACTATTTGTGTAACCATCGCAGTTACATTTGGAGTAACCATACCGCCAACCTCCAACTTACACATACCCAATGAATTGGAGGGAGATATATGTCCCACCATTCCTCATAAAAAATTCCCAAGAACAAGAACATAATCATACAACATGAATAATAGGATAAAAATATTTCTTTTGAATTTTTTAAAACATAATTTTAAATTTTAAAAGAAAAGCCCCTTATAAATATCATAAAATTGAAGAGAGACTTAATATATTGAATGTAATATGTATATACAATTTAATTATACATAATTAAACATAATATAAGAAAAACCTATCACACAATAAATTTTAATACCACATAAATAACGAAATAGAAGGTTAACCCAAAGAATGAAAATCAGGTTAAGAATTCCCTTACCTCAGGATTGTATTACTTAAAACTTTTTTAAACTTCTTATATATTAGTTAAAAGAGTGTTATTATAATTTTAAAAAAACATTTTCATGTTTATAAAATCTTATATGATCATTTCATAACTTCATTTCACCCCTTAATTGTTAGTATTTTGTTCCTTGCATTGTTTTGGATGAGTTCCTTACATGATTTCCATGATTGGTTCATGATGGGTGTTCTTGTTGATTGGAAGTGAAACTCTAGAATTGGAATGTAAATTTATTTACATATTTCTAGTACCATAATTTATACCATTTATCATTTTAATATTTATTTGAGGATGATTCATAAGTTAAAACATTAATGATGTTCATTTAGATCATTTTAGTGGTTCTTTGATAATAACAACCTCATTTTGTCTTATAAATTAAAACCATGAGTAAAAAGAATTATAAAACCATGGATGAGACATAATACATATATTATAACCTATTTCAACCATATAAATGGTTTCATGACAAGACTTTAAAGAATTAATGGAAATTGAAATCACATCGTCCACGATGTCGGTAATTCGACACATCATGGACAATATTTTTATTCCTTGAATAAGTGGGAGAGGGGAAAAATAATGATGATGAATTTTCCATGAACATGAGAAAATCCAGAATATACATGATTTCTGGATATTTCAAGCCTCTTTAGTAATAATAGATGAATAAATAATAAGAAAATAAAGGAACTCAAAATAAAAGAATAATTGAGAAATCCCTTACAAAAATTCGGTAGCCTAACGGCTGTGCAACATTATTTTAGAAAATATTAAAAAGTGAGGGGAAAAGGGTCACCCATATATAAATGAATCATAATACATAATATATCAATAATAGGAAATAAATAAGAACATGGTATGGAAACTTGAATGTTATACCACATAAAAGAGAACTTGAATGGAAAAATAAAGAAATTGAGAATTTTCTTACCTTGTAGAGTAACTCCTAGAAATTGAAGGTTGGGACCTTGGGGGATTCAAAAAACCTTGGGAGGACTAATAGTGAGGTAAGGAGGCTAGATATTATTTGATGAGGAATTTGGAATGAATTTAATGAAGGAATGGTTTGGTATTTATAGAAAAAGTGAGGGATTATTTTAATAATTTTCAAGGGACACCTCATTAGTGGTATTTGCAAAACCATGGGATTTCCCATGGTATTTTCCCATGGTATAATCCACTTGGGACACCTCATAAATTATTTTACTTTACAAAAGTCTAAATTATTTATTACATCATTATTAAATCATTAATGATTTCATTAACACCGAAATGGTAAACTGTATTTTTTACTATTCACTGAAAAATCAACTGTTTCAGAAAAATCCAAAAAATTCACCCTAACCATTTATCAATGTGTAGAATTAAAAAATGAAGTAAATTTTTTTAAAATATTTTTATAAATATTTTTATTCATATTTTTAAATAAAATCATACTTAATTCAAAAATTAATAATTTTAAAACTACAACTATTTTTAGATCACATTGAAAAATTAATCAAGATGTCATTATCTTAATGCCTTAAGTAAATAAAATAATAATAAAATTTACTATTCATTAGGTTCATATTACTATTCATATTTCTATTCATAAGGGTATGTTACTATTCATCAAAAAAACAAGTTGGTTCCAATAGACTCTAAATAACATACTGAACACAATTGTAGATGACCATTTTTCAAAATTCAAAAAATAGAAGTAGTAAAATTATGTTCAAAGGCTACTTATAAATATCTACTTTAAACAAAATTTAAAGCATTTCAATTTATTTTTATAAAACATTGTGGTGTTACATTATCCCCACCTTCTGAGAATTACGTCTTCGTAATTTTATTTACTTATTAAACATGTGAGGTTACCTTTACCTCATAACATTTTCAGACTCCCATATTGCTTCTTCAACCATGTGGTTTCTCCAAAAAACCTTTACCTGGTGGCTTACCTTATTCCGCAATACCAGTTCCCTTCATTCAAGAATCTAAACTATTTTCTCTTCATATGAAAGGTTCTCCTCCAGCTGAACTGCTTTTGGGATCAAAACATGAGTGGAATCTGGTATATACTTCATCAACATCAAAACATGAAAAACATTGTGTACCAGAGATAAACTTGGAGGAAAAGCTACTCGGTATGCAACTGGTCCAACTTTCTCTAGGATTTCAAAAGGACCGATAATCCACGGACTTAGCTTTCCTTTCTTACCATAATGCATCACACTTTTCCAAGGAGATATTTTAAGGAAAACATGGTCACCTACCTTGAAAGAGAAGTCTTTTCTTTTGTTATCTGCATAACTTTTCTGCCAGCTTTGAGCTATCCTCATGTGTTGCTAGATCATCTTTACTTTCTCGGCCACTTACTTTACTAATTCTGACCCCATCAACTTTCTTCCACCGACTTCATCCCAAAAAACGAGAGTTTGACACCACTTTCCATACAAAGCCTCAAAATGTTTCATCTGTATAATGGAATGAAAATTATTATTATAAGAAAACTGAACTAAAGAAAGATGATGATCTCAACTTCCCTGTTAGTCCATTGAACAAGATCAAAGAATATCCTCCAATGTTTGAATCATTTTTTTTTGACTGCCCATCGGATTGAGGATGAAAATCTATACTAAAATTTAACTCTCTACCCAACAAATTCTGAAGTCCCTTCCAAAAGTTAGAAGTAAACCTCAGATTCCTATCAGATACAATGGAAAGAGGAACTCCATGTAACCTGATAATCTCCTTGAGGTACAATCGAGAAAGCTGATATAAACACATTGTATATCTAATAGAAATAAAATGTGTATATTTTGTCACCCGATCCACAATAACCCAAATTTCATTGTTACCTCGAGATGTCTTAGGTAGTCCCACCACAAAGTCTATAGATACATTCTCCCATTTCCACTTTGGAACTAGAAAAGGTTGAAGCATCTCCTTCGGTAACCACCTCTCTTCTTTAACCTGTTGACATGTCAAACATTTTATGGTAAAATCAATAATATCTTTTCTCACTCCATACCACCAATAATACTCCTGAAGGTCTCTGTACATCCTAGTACTGCCAGGATGAACTGAAAATGGAGAACTATGAGCTTCACACAACAATTACTTCTTTAACTGAGAATCACAAGGCACACACAACCTTTTACCAAATCATAAAACACAATTTTATCAAGGTTAAATTCTGGAAACTTTCCCACTTTAACCAATTCTACCTTTTTCTATAGCTCACAGTCTTCCTACTGATCTCGCTTAATTCTATTTGACAATTAAGACAACACTGAAACCTGAAACAAAATAGATGTATTCCCTACACCAACAATTTCTAAGCCAAAATTCATCAAATCATTAATCAAGGGATCATGTTCCAAACATAACATGGTAAATTATGCATGATTTTTTCGACTCAGGTTATCTTCCACTTTGTTTTCTTTTCAAGGATGGTAGTTGATTGTGCAATCATAATCCTTTATTAGTTCAAGCCATCTTCTCTGCCTCGTGTTTAATTCCTTCTATGTGAATATATACTTCAGGCTTTTATGGTCAGTATATATTTGAAATTTGGCCCCATATAAATAATGCCTCTAAATTTTCAAAGCAAAAACCACAGCTACCAATTCCAAATCATGTGTGGGATAATTTAACTCATGAGGTTTTAGTTTTCTTGAAGCACAAGAAAGTACTTGATCATTCTTAATCAAAACACAACCAAGTCCTTTCCACGAAGCATCACTGTAGATGAAGAAATCACCATTTTGGGAAGGCAATGCCAAAACTGGATCATTTATTAATCTCTTCTTTAGTTCCTGAAAACAAACTTCACATTCTTCTATCCAAACAAATTTAACCCCTTTCTGCATTAACTTAGTTATCGAGCTAGATAACCAATAAAAGTTCTTAACAAAATGTCGGTAATAACCTACTAATCCACGAAAACTACAAATCTATGTAACATTTGTGGGTCTTATCCATTCATCAACCACTTTTTTTTGGCAGGATCAACTATTATTCCATCCTTATTTACAATGTTCCCAAAAAAAGAAATATGTTGCAACCAAAAATCACACTTGCTAAATTTTCCATACAGTTTATTTTCTTTTAAGTTTTGTAATACAACCCTTATATTTTTTCTATTCTCCTATTTATTTTTAGAAAATACCATAATTTCATCAATAAATACAACCACAAACTTATCCAAGAACTCATGAAATACTCTATTCATAAGATTCATGAATACAAAAGGTTCATTAGTTAACCCAAATGGCATAACAACAAATTCATAATTCCCATATCTAGTATGAAAGGTTGTTTTTGGGATTTCATCCTCCTTCACCTTTAATTGATGGTATCTAGATCTCAATTCAATCTTGGAAAAGTACTGAGCTCCCTAGATATGATCAAGCAAGTCATCGATATGAGGAAAAAGATACTTTTTTTTAATAGTGGTGTTATTCAAAACTCTATAATCAATGCAAAGTATCATGGAACCATCTTTATTTTTAACAAACAAAATAAGAGCTCCCCATAGTGATGTGCTAGGATGAATGAAGCCTTTATCAAAAAAATCATGCAAATGATTTTTTAATTCAATAAGTTCTATTTGAGATATATGATATGGGGGTTTTAAAATTGTCTTAGAATTAGGAACTAAGTCAATTGTGAATTAGAATTCCTAATTAGGTATGACACTGTGTTACTCATCGGTAAAAAAATCAAGGTATTCATTTACCACTAGAACATCATTAATCTGAACAGTTCCCTTATTTCTAACAATATAATCAAGATAACTTTCATTTCCATCTTTCAATTGTTTCTCGGCTTCCTAATATGTTATCAATTGTATGGGTTAATTCTTGTATACAAACTGAAACTCTTTTTGAAAAAAAACTTCTTTATCTCTGTAGTCAATCTTAGCGTGATAAACAGAAATACAGTCCATTCCCAGAATAACATCAAACTCGAATAAGGATAAAACTATAAGGTTTGTAGTTAAAGTCTTTCCACAGACCACAATAGAAAGATTCTTATAATTCCTCTTTACTATAATATTTCCCTATGGTGTTTTAACAACAAGTTCAGGTCTCATTTATTGAGGCGATATTTCCTAATTACCCAAAAATTTCTCAGAGATGAAGGAATGTGTAGACCCCGTGTCAAACAAAACTTTAGAAAAATCTGAGTGAACAATCAAAGTACCTGATACAACTTCATTGGATGTCCTGAAATATGCTGATGCATTCGCAAAGGATCTCACTACACCTTTCTTCTTATATTCTGGCTTCTTTGCATCATTTAGATCTCTATTTGGGACAACATTTGCATAATGACTCATCTCACCACATTTAAAACACTTTACAGTTTGCTTATCAGGATTAGTATTAAGATCATTTTCATTGAAATCTCTGTCTATATTTCCAAACTTACCAAATTTAAAACACTTCCTAGTATTTCTAAGTCATTCCCCAGGGTGTTTCTTGCCACACTTTTCACAAACTGGAAACTAGATTTTCTTACCATCATATTTATTTGTTTGATTCTTACCCATCACTTGCCACCTGGACCTCTTCTTCTCCTTGTTTCTAAAAATCATGTGATCATCATAAAACATCATCTCTACCCTCTCAGCACATCATAAATATTTCTCATAACTTTGGAATTCACGGGAGGCTAACGCCCTTCGATACCTTGGCTTCAGTCCTGAGTAAAATCAATTGATTTTTCTATCAAGATCCAAAATAATATTTGGAGCATAACTTTCCAGTCGGGTGAAGTTAGCTTTATACACAGCCACCAAATCCTCCCCCTTTTGCTTCAATTCAAGGAATTACTTCTATATTCTAATTTTCGCCACCTTAGGAAAATATTTTTCAAGGAAAAGACTTTTAAATTCATCCCACTCTAAGGCATAAAAATCCTATATAACCTTGATATTCATTACCATTGGACACCACTGATCAGATTCACCTTCAAAATGATAAATGGAAAGACTTTCCTTTTGATTTTCTGAACATCCCATAACATCGAATATCTTTTCAAGGGCTTTGATAAATTCTTCAGCTACTGCTGGGTCAGAAGATCCATTTAAAACAGGAGGGTGTTGTGTCATAAAATGTTCCACTACTATCTTGTTCCTTTGTGGAACCTCTATTTTTTCTCTTACATGGATTCCACCACCATTTATTTCATGTGTTAGCTAATCCATTACTATCACAAACTGCTCGGTTAAAATCCCTACCATTCCAGGCTATAGATACGAAAGGATGTCGTTCTGTCGGTGCCTCTCCTCTTCAGCATCCCTGTTCCTTCTACGAAGAACCATTCTGAACAAAAATAACTTAGATGAATCAACATGGTAATCTTTAAATTATATAATATTTCAAATTAATGATAGATTAAAAATCATTTATGGTATTCTTTTAACATTATCCTAACCCCTAAAGTTATCTAAATCATCTTCTAATACCAACTATAAGGACCCATCCTTATTACATAAATAATCTTGAATTTAGTCAAGAAAACACTTCCATATAAATTTACTATCTTTTCAAGTTTAGAGCTTTAGATAATTGTGACATATTATATTCATAACATTACACATAGTTACAGAGTGGATACCATAAAAATAGTTTCAATTTTTTTTCGAAATATAAAATATTAAAACTTAAAACACGATTCCTTGAAAATTATTCAACATTTATAACAGATTCCTTCTTTGTCTTACACGTCCATTAACCTGTGAAAATCATTTAAAACATGGGATGAGAACAAAAACTTAGTAATGGATATAAAAAGAAGGAATGAACACATTAGTCCATGAATACTTGTAACTTATGATATCACTTTCAAAAGACATACTTATCACATGTATATATATATACTTACTTTGTGAAACATGAGATTTCTAAAATAAATAATAAAATAAGTAGAACCATAAAGGTATATTGGGGCATTACTTACATAATCTTGTAACCCTCTCATATACCTTATAATTTGTAACCCTCACGGCTACCTTATTATTTGTGTACCCATCGTAATTACACTTGGAGTAACCATATGGTCGAACTCCAACTTACACATACCCAATGTATTGTAGGGACATATATGTCCCACCCTTCCTCATAAACAATTCCAAAGAACCAAAACATAACCATACAACATGAATGATATCATAAAAACATTTCTTTTGAATTTTGTAAAACATAATTTTAAAAGAGGATTTTAAAAGAAAAGCCCCTTACAAATATCATGCAATTGAATAGAGACTTAATAGAGTGGATGGAATATGTATATACATGATAATTATACATAATTAAAAAAAAATAAGCAAAACTAATCACACCATAAATTTTAATACCACATAAATAACGAAGTAGAAGGTTAACCCAAAGAATGGAAATCGGGTTAAGAATTCCCTTGCCTCAGTCTTGTCTTACTTTAAACTTGTTTAAACTTTCTATATAATGGTTAAAAGTGTTTTATTAGTATTTTAAATAAACATGTTCATGTTTATAAAATTTTTTATGATCATTTAATAACCTCATTTCACCCTTTAATCGTTAGTATTTTGTTTCTTGCACTGTTTTGGGTGAGTTCCTTACATGATTTCCATGATTGCTTCATGATGGATGTTCTTGTCTATTGGAAGTGAAACTAAAGAATTGGAATGTAAAGGTATTTAAATATTTAAAGTAAAATAATTTATACCATTTATCATTTTGATGTTTTATATGAGGATGATTCATAAGTAAAAACATTAATGATGTTTGTTTAGATCATTTTAGTGGTTCTTTGATAATAACAACCTCATTTTGTCTTATAAATTAAAACCATGAGTAAAAAAGAATTCCAAAACCATGGATGGAACATAATAAATATATTATAACCTGGTTCAATCATATAAATGGTTTCTTTACCAGACTTGAAATAATTAATGGAAATTGAAATCACATCATCCACGATGTCGGTAATTCGACACATCACGAATAATGTTTTTATTCCTTGAATAAGTGGGAGAGGAGGAGAATAATGAGGATGAATTTTCCATGAGAATGATAAAATCAATAATTTAAATGATTTATGTATATTCCATTCTTCTTGGGTTAGAATAGATGAATATAGAGTAAGAAAAGATAGGAACTCAAAGTAAAAGAATAATTTAGAAATCCCTTACAAAAATTCGGAAGATTAACGGTTATGCAACATGGTTTTAGAAAATATTAAAAATATAGGGGAAAAGGGTCACCCATAAAAAAAGAATTATAATAAAAAATAGATCAATAATTATAATGAAATAAGAACATGGTATGGAAACTTGAATGATATACCACATAAAAGAGAACTTGAATAGAAAAAAGAAAGAAATTGAGAATTTTCTTACCTTGTAGAGTAACTCCTAGAACTTGAAGGTTGGGACTTGGGGGCTTGAGAAAACCTTGGGAGGACTTATAGGGAGGTAAGGATGCCATAGATTCATTGGTGAATCATTCGGAATGAAGTTAATGAAGGAATGGGTTGGTATTTATAGGAAAAGTGAGGGATTATTTTAAAAGGGACACCTCATTATTGGTATTTTTAAAACCATGGACTTGCCCATGGTATTAGAAAATTGGGACACCACATAACTTATTTTATTGTACACAAGTCGACCAGATTTATTACATAATTATTACATCATTAATGATGGCATTAACACACCAAAACTCAAAACAGTATTTTTACTATTCACTGAAAAATCAACAGTTTCAGAAAAATCCCCATAATTCACCCTAAGAATTTATCGACGCGTAGAATTAAAAAATGAAGTCCATTTTTTGAAAATAATTTTATAAATATTTTTATTTTAATTTTTAAATAAAATCATACTTAATTTAAAAATTGATAATTTAAAAACTATAACTGTTTTTATATCACATTGAAAAATTAATCAAGATGTCATTATCTTAAAGCCTTAAAAAAATAAAATAACAATATAATTTACTATTCATTAGGGTCATATTACTATTCATATAACTATTCATATTACTATTCATAAGGGTATGTTGCTATTCACAAAAAAAACAAGTTGGTTCTAATAAACTCCAAATAACATACTGAACACAATTGTAGATGACCACTTTTCTAAATTCAGAACATAGAAGAAATAAAATTATGTTTAAAGGCTACTTATAAATATCTACTTTAAACAAAATTTCAAGAATTTCAATTTATTTTTAGAAAACCTTGGGGTGTTACAGTTAAATTATGCATTTGAGTGGTTTTAGAGTATAATTAGATTATATTTTTATCATTTAATATAATTTAGGTCATTGGATGTAATTTCACATTTGAATTATACATAAACACATGTCAATCTTTTGATAGTTTTTACTTCTTAAAAACATGATTTCTGGTTTTGAAAACATGAATTAATATAGAATTAATTAATTCAACTCATATGTTTTTAATTTGGTAAAATAGACATCATTTTTGAATTCTGAATATCAAAATTATCTTACGGTGAATTTTTGGTATTTTTCTGAAAACATTCAATTTTTGATGAATAGTGAAAAACACTGCGTTATTGTTTAAAACCAACATTTATTTAAATAATTTTTATTTTTATTTAAATTTATTTTAAATTAAAAATATATACATAATACCTATATTAGTTCAATGTAATTTACTGGATTCATTTTATAATAAGATTAAATATATAAAATTTTATTGAATTTTTTAATATATTTTTCCCACCTTCTATGCACATTTGAAAATTTACATAAAATGTAATTTTACCACTTTTGTGAATTGAATTTCAAAAATATGAGAGACAGGGTTGAAATTAGTATGTAAATTTTGGTTCAATAGGATGAAAATAATTTTGGTGAATATTAACTTTTGAGTTTTTTACCACTGTTAAAAGTAAATAGGGTAATTAAAGGTAAATATGATATTATAATTACTCTAACACATGTCCTAATTCTATTGGATAAGTTTATTTTGATAAAAATCAACCTTATGAATAAAATATGATCCTTTTGTTCTACTTGGATTATATTTGGACATTTATTATTATTTTATTTAAAGAAGAGTTAAAAGTATTAAATTCACAGTTTAATAAATAAACCATTTTTAATATAGGTGTATACATAAGATAAATTCGACTGTAAATATTCATTATAAATCTAAAAAAATCCCTACATCATTTTATTTTATTAATAATTTTTATACATTAAATAATTAAATTTATTTATGACACAATGATGATGCAGTAATTACCTTATTAATGAAAGATTAAAATAATTGATATTATAAATATCAAAATAAATGTTAATTGAGACCTTTGATGCATTCAAAAAATTTTATATGTTAATATGACATGTTCAGGTTGATTTAATGTATTTTATTCGAAGTAATCAATTTTTGTTGACTTTCACAAAAACCAAATACTAAATAGTGTCAAAATTGACATAAATGAGTTTTTAAAACAAATATTATATTATTAAATGATATGATATTACTAATAATCTAAGATTAAGAAAAAATGACTTATATAATGATTTATATTTCACAAATTAACCACTTGAGGTTTTCTTGGCATTTTATAGTATGTTTATTAACCATGTAATATAAAAATACCAGAAGTCATTGTAAAAGTTAAACTATTTAACTAAGAGTTAAATCTAAAAGATAAGGTTAATATGGTGACCTAAACTTATATAAAACATATTTTTGAGATTATTTTCACCCATCCTCACCTGATATTAGAACTAAATACATTTGGAGCAATTATAAACTGAAAATGAATTTATAATAAAATAATATTTCAAGCTTTCCCTAAAGTGTCACTCACCTCTCTTATAAAAGGGTAATTCCTATTCTCTCAAAATAACACCTCCAAAGCCATTTGTCTCATCTAAACCCTACTCAAATATCCTACCAACTATCCTCAATTAAACTTAGAGGCCTTACTTTGTTCATAAGCCAACCTAAGGAGCTCTTTTCATCAAATCAAAAGGAAGAACCCGAAGAAGAGGTATTTACTTTATCACCTCTGTCATTGATTTTTTCCATACTAAAATAATAACTCCAGTACCTTCTACATTATGAGATGTTATTATAAATATGTTACAACCATTTTTATTATTATACCCATCCTATGAATGAAAAAGTCATCATACGTGCGTACGTACGGCTTACCGTCTCCACGTCGTGGTGTAGTTTGTTATTCAACACTTCATTATTTGGATGGGTATAATAATGAGTATAATTGATGTAAATAATAAATATAACCTGTTAATGATTCTGTATATATAATATACCATACAATTACATAAAATTTTACCATCAATAGAAGGATATCGTCGCTTGTACATACGTATGTCTTACCGTCTCCACAACACGATGAGATTCATTTCCACATTCACCTTTCAACGATGATTATAAAAATATATATTATTAACAAGTATGTAATATATGACATAATAATTCTACTAGAAATATGTGTGTGTGTGTGTGTGTGTTTTTGTGTGTGTGTGTGCGTGTGTCTGTATGTATGTATGTATGTATGTACGTATGTATGTATGTATGTATGTATGTATGTATGTCTGGGTGTGTGTGTGTGTGTGTTTGTCTGTATCTATGTATGTATGTATTTATTTATGTATGTATATATATATATGTATTTATGTATGTATGTATTCATGTATGTATGTATGTATGTATGTATGTATTTACATATATCGCATTTACTTACTTCTGTTCAATATGATATGAAAACAGAAATAGTTTTTATGAGTACGTACAGTCTACCATCTCCATAAACGGTGTTTTCCATTTCATATATCTATATATTATCTATATTTATATTCTGAATATATATGATACATAAAAAAATTTATATTCTGGAAGCAATTAAATCATGATATAAGTTATACGATCGAGGATAACAAGTTAAAACATGTACGATAGAGAAAGTGATTATTACCTGAAATATTATTTTAACAGAGAAATTATTATTAAATGGGTAGTATAAATCCATAAATGAATAAATTATGATATCATAAATATGAATATGGTTATGGTATAATTTAATAACATACTATGGTCAGTATACATGATGTCAAACGTACCCTCGGCCAAAGGAATGTACAAGGTAAGGGTTATTTCCTCAATCTCATTATTATCCGAGATTGTTTATCTGTAAGTATCTTCTGAGAAATATTTATCATATATGTACATCTTTCATTAAAATGTTTTAAAAAGGAATGTTTTAAGTTTTTATGGATGGAAATCTTTAACTATATCTTCATTTTAAATGTTTTTAATGATTTATTTTCCTAAATATTTTAATTAGTGTCCATGTTTTCAAAATGATTTTAAGGGTTTATTTACGTAGAAATGATTGTTTTAAAGTATTAATTTCTTTCAAAAGTTTCAAAGTGGTATGGGACACTTTGATTCAATAATCTATTTTAAATTACTTCCTTTATAAATTTTGTGACTTTTAAATGATTTATTGAAAGGGGGTATTTCTCTCAAAGAGTTTTATTGATTATTTTCAACTATGTCAACATCCTTTATTGGATATTATTATTGATTGAAGTTGATTTAATATAATACAATATTTCATATTTTATTGAATGAGTTATGATATGTTTTTCTTTGGATGTGTTATTTTATACTATTCATGGTTTATGGTTAAAGTGTTAACATTTTGTATGCTAGTTTTAATACGAATGTTTATGTTATGTTTCAACCTTTTCATATGAGAAATGCATTGGACTTATTAAGTGACGGATGGAGCCCACTATAGCTCCTTGATGAATTGGTAGGTCTCATTATACAAACTAGTGTTTTTGAATAAGTCCTTGACAAAATATTATTTGTAATCTTGTCATAATGCCTGGACTATGTGGTTATGATGCCCAGCATTATGCATTCCATCATTATGAAATTGGATATCGAAATTACATTTGATTATTGAACTAGTAGAATATCCATGTGAATAATTAAATGTAATTATTTGAATTATCTTTGACATATTATTCTGAAGTTTAAGTTTAAAAGGATTGTGTTTTAGTCTTATACATTACCTTAAATATTTATGCTTATTTATGATAGTTTCCGCTATATTGTTATCCTTAATGAGTATCTGAGCTCACCTCTTTCTTATGATTTATTTTTTCCAAGATTAGAAGAGTGTGTTATGATTGATATGAAGGTTTAATCTAGGGTAATAATTTCATTCTCAAAGGATTATTTATGTTGTGTTTTATTTTAGAAATTCTAATGTAATGTTCATATATTTAATTTATTTTCCAAGACTGCTAAACTGATCAGTCCTTTGGGAATTGATTCCTTATAATCATACCAATGTGTTAAAATAATGCACTAACTTTCGGTAACTCGGTTTGGGGCGTTACAATATATCAATTTTTTACTTTCCTTTTCACTCATTGAAATATGATAACAATGTGTGTGTACGTGTGGACTACCGCCTTCACAAAGTGATGTGACTCTCTTTTCTTCACCACGCCTCATGGATGATATATATATATATGAATATTTAATGAAATAATGTTGAATATATGATATTATTATCATTATTTAAACATAAAATACTTCTTACATCCTTTCCATAATGATCGTTGAAAAATGGAAATGTTACTTATGTATACGTATGGCCTACTGTCTTCGTGATCATAACATACTTCATTTCTCAAAACAATATTTCAAGATTAGTATTAAAATTATAATTGATATATAAATATGATAATTATTTCATTATTATTATTATATATATGATGGAACCATGATCAATGTATGAGGACCAAAAATTAAAAATCAAAACATACATGGAAAACAAAGTAGTTATTGCCCAAAATGCAACTTTAACATTAAATTATTAATAAACTGGTAATAGAAGTTCGTAATAAAGTCATATATGTTATTATATATATATATATATTATTGTGGTTATTTAATTGATTTATAATAAACTTATATTTATTATACAGGATTTCCAAATGTGTACTGAGGAATTTGATACTTAAGGTAAGGGATTTATAGTCTCTCTTTTATGTCTTGGAGACATATAAAAATTCACCAATCGTTTATTTTTTGTGGTATATATACTAAACCTTTGGCATGTTATATAATTAATTTAATTATTTTAATTATATATAATGTTTCATTTTATGTTATGATTTATAGGGGCTTCTGATTCAAAATATTACTAAAGTGGTAAGGGATTCTTCATCTCACTTTTATATCTGTGAGATAAATGTCATATTCACCAATTGTTTCTCATATGTGGTGCATATATTGTCCATGTATGTATTTTATATTAATTATCTTGATAATTATGGGGTTTTACATGTCCATTTTAGGATCTTTATTTTAAAGGGTTTACGATTCAAAAGATAACCAAGCATAGAGATATTTTTCATAATTTGCCTCCTTTGAGACATATGTTATGTGAAGAACCTATCTTATTTATGAGGTTTATATGCAACCCCTTTCACATGTAATATCATAAATTTATTTATTCTCATTATATTATAATGTAAATTTAAATTTTATTCTTTCATGGTTCTTACGGTTAAAAGTTACCAAAGTGGTAATGTTTTTATGCTACAATCTCATCGTTTATTGGGATTCCTCATGATTATGCTTCCAATGATGAAATCTTATGATTTAACCCTCAAGAAACTCATCGATTTTATTATAATATGGTTATTTATCTATAATATATGTTTTTATTAATTTTATTCTCTTTATTTACTCAATATTTAAAAAAAAAATTAATAAAAATCAACGTTATTTATCTCTTCGGTCGAAAACCACTTTTTCATCAAAAACCATTTTTTAAAAAAATGTTTCAAAAAATTTTTTAACGTTTTTCATGTGATTTTAAAATATTAATTTATAATTTTTCATGGTTATTTTAAAATAAAAGTATTTTCATAAAGATTTATGTTTTTAAATTTATTTTTCAAAGCGTAAATGATATTTTCCTTAAGAAATGTTTTAACTAATTTTAAAGCTTCCTTTATAAGTTTTCAAGGTTATTTTAAGAGAAAATTATTTTAAATTTTTTTTATCTTTTTAAATTTTTTTAAAAGGGGAAATGATATTTTCATCAAGAAAATTTTTAAATAATTTTTAATCTTCCTTTATATGTTTTTTGGGTTATTTTCAATGAAAATGTCTTTTAAAATGTTTTATGTTTTAAAAAAGTGTTTTTAAAAGAAAATTTATTTTCCTATAGAAATTTTTTAAATGTTTTTTAAATATTACTTTGTAAAATTTCATGTTTATTTTCAAATATAAGTATTTCCAAAAAAATATGTTATAAAAACGTTTTTTAAAATAAAATTTATTTTCATCAAGAAATATTCCAATTGATTTATCTTTCAAAATAATTCTCTACATAAGATAAAATACTTTGATATAATTTATTATTTACTAGGGATATGAACTAAGGATACCATTATTAATATTACTCTGAATGGTTTATTATAAAAATATGTTTTTAAAACCCAATTATATTCAATGGGTTATACCATGATAAGATTTTTATGAAACATGATTCTTTTCATGGGTTATGCTATGATGAAATTTTGAAATGATTATTAAACCTATCTATTTTCTAAGGGTTATGATATGATTAAATTTTTATCAAACCCATTTTATTTCTTGGGTTCTGATATGATAAATATTTTATGATATTATGGCACACATATATGTGATTTTCATTATTAGACGGGTGGAACCTATATCTCCCTTCAGTGAATTGGGAAAAGATTTATAGCTAATGAGATATACATGACTGGAATAGGGAGTGAACACAGTTCAGTAAGGGTCTTTTTCCGCTATTATGGTCTTGGGATTCAACCATGACTACTATGAGGGTTTAGGAAGTGAACCCATACCACTACGATGTCCTTGAAAGTGATCTCTGGCTACTATAGAAATGATTTTATATGATTATGTGTATGCAAAAATTCCATGTTTTATTCCAATGTTATGCTCTCATAGCTCGTGTTCTTTTATTTCTTTATTATTCATGTCTTATGAACTGCCAATATTTATTTTATGACTCAAGATTTTAATATTTGATATACAAGGTATGGTTTTCAAATGTTATAATCATGTTTTCATACCCTTCTGTTCTTCTTATACTTACATATCTCGCTTGTTTACCCTTACTTAACATCTAAGATCTCCCTTTATTATGATTTCTTTCCCTGGGTTATGAATAATGGTTTTATGTAGGTTATTTTTGTGAGGATTACTAAATGGTAATATCTTTATGGTATATGTTGAATATATTTCATCAAATTGGAAGATTTTGTACCTATTATCCGTACAAACTAAACTATTATAGTCCTCATGTATGTGTTTTTTTAATTTATTGAATATTCATCTAAAAATATGTAATATCTATGTATGAGAAATTAGGGTCACTATAGTTGGTATTAAAGGAAAAGTTTATAAGCCTTTTAAAACTGAGATCATAAAAATTTTTTAGAATCCCTAGATATATCTTTAAGGACATGTCTATGGATTTATCTAAGGATAAGTATGTCTATGAGTAAAAGTATAGGAAAAAGTACTTGAATTTTTGTAAAAGATATAGCAAGTGGATTCAAATAAATTATATCAATGTCTAGATACTATAAATGGATGTGACTCTAGAACAAATATACCTTGGGGAAATAACTTCGAAAATGGTTCATTGATCTGGACTCGATCATCACCTGGTGTATGACAATGGGTCTTGATGCACACTTAATTTGACACTCTTGGGGGATATGATTTGGAAATTAATAAACTATTTATGAACCATTATGAAAGATTTAAATAGATGATGAATATGAATTTATTAAGATAAAACTAAGGTTTAATAGATTAAAAATAAGGTTCCATGAATTATAAATCCTATAAATTATTTTTTTCATGATTGTGTGGTTTTCCACTATGATTAGTGTCGCTTACACGATGTTTTTTGGTTTTAGTCAATGGTGGGAACCAGAAGGGTCTAGGTTAACATTGAATGTGATAGAAAATTTTTTTATGTGTAGAAAAATGGTATGATTACTAGATTGAATTATGTTGTGATTATTCCTAATCAGATATCAGGAAACATGATTAACAACGTACACCTTAACTAACTCTCTGACTCACCAAAGAAGAGAAGGATAGAGTTTTAGGAGAGTTTAGGTAGTGGATACCATAAAAGAAATAAGTTTAGTTCCTATATTTCAAGAATGTGGGAATAAGAACTAAAGGGAATGTCTTAGAGGGATTAGAATATGTTTTTGTTGTGGAAAAGAAGTTCACAAATCAATCAACTACAAAGAAAAATTGAAAAGTTTGGTTAACTCAATGGATGAGAATAATGGTCTCTATAAGGTATCATCAACTTTTGAATGTTTTAAATGTGATAATTATGGGAATTATAAAAATTTATGTCTTAAGGGAAAATATTGTGATGAGAATCAATAAGGTTGTACAAGTATTGGTTATACTATTGATGATGAAGACACTATGAATGATATATGAATGGTATGTGTTTTTCTATCGGTATTATTTATGTTAAACATAAGAAACATGGTTAAATTGAGTTAGATGAATGTTAATACATTATTAATATTTTATATTATAGGAAATATGCATTAAGTAATAATATGATGAATCTTAGTTAATGGTTTGAGATGGAAGTGGCAAGATTGAAGTATTAATGTATTGGAATTCAAGGATTATGTTATATAAATTATAAAATATATAAGGATTGATCAGTATTAGTTTTTTGTTAATGATTTGGAAAAAAAATAAATGGTATTGATGGATAAGAAAATTGATTTAATAGAAAGGTGATATTTTAATTAAGGTAAGATATCCCTTAATATGTTTTGGATGTCGAGATAATGATGATGGGATAAAGAGATATGGGATATGAATAAAAAAATTGGATAGTATTTATTACCTTAATGGTTTGTTGAAAAATTGGTTTATGCTATCATTGATGGAGTTTATAAAATTTTTTAAATTAAGTAATTTATCCAATAATATATGTTTTATGTAATAAAAGAGGAAGAATGTATGTTTTCAATAATTTTTATGGTAATTCAGGCTATTACCATGTTTTAAGAGAATACACGGTGATGGTATTCACATTTTTGTTATGTGAAAATTAAGAGCTACTTCATGTTATATAGGGGATTAATGTTAATTTTATTTTTAGAAATTTAGTGACATTATTTATAAATTTTTGAATTTTGGAAGTTTTATAAGGTTAACCATTTATGGAATGGTTTAATTAGAATTTTAGAAGAGGATTTAAGGATTAATGTATTACTTTGTCGAATGAAGATTTATCGATATTGGATAACTAGTGTTAGCCTTTTTTAACTAAAGATATAAGGAATGACTTATTATTATATTATGGTTCTTATTTAGTTATTCAAACATGAATAATTCATCTCTTATAGTAATATATGAAGTGGAAATTAATCAAGGAGCAACCAAAGGATGAAATTGTGCCTATAAAACAAAAATATATCAAGTAAGTACATTATCATATGTTCTCAATATAGTTGGAAATTGAATTCCATGACATTATAAAAATGATCTTGAAATAAAATATTATTCTTACATCATCATTTTTATGATATCAATGACCTTTTTCATTTCTATTTGGTTTATGGTTTCTAAGTCGTTAACCTTCTATGGATAACCCACTTTCTTATGATTAATGATATTTTTCACTCTCTATAATTATTTATTATTCTCTTCTATGTTCATGTTTTCACTTTCAACCTGTTTTCTCCTATTTTGAAACCAAGCATATGTTATTCTAGATGAATTTTTCACATCCCTTTATATTTTTCAAGAGAATGTTTTATTAACCCTTTTTAGGATGTGGGTTTCTTGAAGGAATTTTCAAATGTTAAACCTTTGATGATCAAGTTGAATTTTGAGGGTGAAATTAATTTTAAGTAGGGGATAATTTAACACCATGATATTTTTTTATTTTTTTCAAATGATTTTAATCTCTTTTTATTTTTTGTTTCAAATAACACTGATTTTAGCTTTTGTTACATGCAACCTTGAGTTTAAATGAAACATGTCATATTATTAAAATATTATTATATGATATTTATCACCTAGCTATTGGAATTGAGGGTATGAATAAGAATAACTTAATTATGCAACAAAAAAAATACAGTATACACATGTATATAAACATAATTATTTTTTGAGAAATTAATTAAAAATTAAAACAAAAAACATTTAAAAATAAAGAAAACATTTCTCTAAAAAACATTTTTTATGAAAAAAATACATTTAACATCAATAAATTAAATAAAAAATTTTTAATGAATTATTTTAAAGAAATTTATATAATATATATTCAATAAATTTTTTAACATTCATCTTATGTTCTTTCAAGACAAGAGAAACAATAAATCCAATTTTACGCTTATATTATTCTAAAAAAGTAGTTTTGTCGCCTTTTTGCAAACTGAATTTCAAAACTAATTTTTGAAACTTTTAGAATATATATTTTAAAAAATAAATTTTCATTTTTTTAATTAGAATTTCCAATTTACCTTATGGTGAATTTTTGATAATTTTATGAAAAGATTAGTTTTTTGATAAATAGTGAAAAATACTAAATTTTAATTAAAACTACCTTTTCATTTAAATTATTTATAAAGTTAAATTATATTTTAAATTAGTTTTTAAATTTAAATTATTTAAATTATAAATCTATTAATTCAATTTAGTTCATTAGAATTATTTTAATATTTAATTTTGATATAAAACCTAGTAAACTTTTGATCATTTTCTCTTTGAAACCCCATTTCTCGTCGCGTCTATGGGATTAATTTTAAATTATATTTTGAAAAATATTTGAATTTAATTTTTAAAAATAGATTCCATATTTTTAATACAAATAATTTATAATATCTAATAAGTTTAACCTAATTTTTCACCATAATTAATAGTAAAAATTATTGACCATAGTTAAGTTAAAAATGGGTTTATTGGGGGTTAAACAAAAATGATAAGGGTTAAAATAACATAAAATATTATCTAAAATATATTTTATGTAAATATTTAGACCCTATAATGTATAATTTTCTATAATATTCCATTTTGGACCCTTTTTCATATGAAAATGTGGGAACACCTTTTTATTTTCAAAAACTACAAATGGAATTAAACAGGTAATAGATCATCATTAGAAAGTCATATATGGAATTAAATATATGAATATGGTTATTTAATATATTTATAATAAAATAATATTTATTATATAGTATATTTGAATGTGTTGGAATTAAGTTGATACATAAGGTAATAGATTTCTTGTCTCTCTTTTATTTTTGGGAGACATATACAAATTTACTACTTATTTATTTTTTGTATTGTATATACTAACCCTTTGACAAGTTATATAATTAAAATCATTATTTTCATGATATTTAAAGTTTAATTTTATTTTATTCTTTATTTGGTCTTATGATTCAAAAGATTACTAAAGAGGTAAGGGATTTTTCCTCTTAGTTTTATATCCATGAGATACATTTCATATTCCCCACCTGTTTCTAAAATGTGGTGTATATACTATACATGAATTTTTTTAAAATTTATTCTCATGAAAATTATAGGTATTTACATATCAATTTCATGATCTATATTTCACTGGGGTTTACAGTTCAAAATATACCCAGGTGATAAGAGATCTTTGTCACAATTTAACTCCTTTAAGACATATGATATATTGTGAATCTATCTTATTTATGAGGTGTATATACAGCCTATTTGATCTATAATATCATGAAATTATTTATTCTCATGATATTATTAGTTTCATTTAACATGGTCTTACAATTAAAAGTTACTGAAGTGGTAATGTTTTTATGTTACAATCTCATCATTTATCAGGATTTTTCAGGATTATGCATCCAATGATGAAATATTATGATCTAAAACTCAATAAACTCATGTATCTTATTCTAATTGGGTTATTCATTGAGAAAAAAAAATTCCATTCAATTTAATCTCTTTATTTACTTAATAGTTCAAAATAATTTTTTAAGAAAAATCATCCTTATATCTCTCTTCGGTCGAAAACCCCTTTTTTATCCAAAACTATTTTTTATAAAAAAGTTTTAGAAAATTTTTCTGACATTATTGAAAATATTTTTAAATATTTATTTATAATTTTTCATGTTTATTTTAATATAAAAGGATTTATAAAATGTTTTATGTTTCTAAAATTATTATTCAAAGAGGGAAGAATATTTTCCTCAATAAAGGTTTTAAA
The DNA here is from genome assembly GCA_963277665.1 of Viscum album. Classification (NCBI taxonomy): domain Eukaryota; kingdom Viridiplantae; phylum Streptophyta; class Magnoliopsida; order Santalales; family Viscaceae; genus Viscum; species Viscum album. The sequence continues at coordinate 1,888,840,274 of OY728159.1, read as the reverse complement.
TGTTTTTTGAAGCTTTGTTTATAAGTTTTCATGGTTGTTCTCCAAGAAAATGATTTTGAAAACCTTTTATATTTTTAAAATTATTTCTCAAAGTGGAAATGACCTCAAGAAATGATTTAAATTATTTTTAGATCTTCTTTTATAAGTTTTAAGGGTTATTTTTAATGAAAAGTATTTCCAAAAATTATTTATGATTTTAAAAATTATTTTCCTAAAGAAACGTTTTTAATTATTTATAAAGATTAATTTATAAGTTTTTAAGGTTATTTTCAAAAAAAGTACTTCAAAAAAAATTTAGGTTCTAAAAATATTTTTTCAAAGAAAAGTTATTTTCCTCAAGAAATGTTCTAATTGATTTATCTTCCAAAATAACTATCCATAAAAGATGATATCCTTTCATATAATTTATTATTTACTGGGGATATGAACCAAGGATACCATTATTATTCATAATTTTAATTATTTATGATGATAAGATGTTTATGAAACCCATTTCTCTTCCACAGGTTATACCATGATAAAATATTTATGAAACCCACTTCTTTTCTTGGGTTATGTTATTATAAAATATTGAAATGATTATAAAACTTTTATCTTTTCCATGTGTTATGATATGATGAAATGTTTATGAAACACATTTCATTTCATGGCTTATGATATGATGAATGTTTTATGATCTTGTTTCACACATTCATATGATTTTCATTATGTGATGGGTGGGACTTATATCTCCCTCCAATTCATTGGGTAAATATTTATATCTCATGAGATATACATGACTGGAATAAGGAGTTAACCTAGATCTATAAGGTACCTTTTTAGCTATGATGGTCTTGGGAGTGAACCTTGACTAATATGATAGTTTTATGAGGGAAACCATATCACTATTATAGCCTTAGTAGTGATCCTTGAAAACTATGGAAATTATTTTCTATGATTATGTGTATTCCATGATTCTATATATTATGACAATATTATTCTCTAATTGATCATGTTCTTTGATTTAATTCGGATTTATGTCTTATTAACTACCAATATTTATGAAATGACTCAAGATTATGATCTTTGATATGCATGGTATGGGTTTCGAATGTTATGCTCATGTTTTCATACCATTATGTTCATGTTATGCTTACATATCAACATTTTTTACCCTTAATGGGAATCTAAGCTCATTTTTTCTTATGTTTACTTTACCCAAGTTATGAATAGAGGCTTTATGTAGGGTATTTTTTTAATAATACTAAAGGGAAATATCTTTAGGATATATTTTTAAGATCTTTCCCCAAATTATAATATTGTGTACCTTTTCTTCAAATAAACTAAAATATTATAGTCCTTAGGCATGTGTTTTTTAAATATATGGAATATACATCTAAAAAATGTAATATTAATGTATAAGAAGTAAGGTTGGCTATAAATTCTTCAAAAATTTTGAATAATAAATGAGAAATATGTAAATCATAACTTGAAATATCAGAATTAGGAAGTGATAAAATGTAATAATCATGTTGAGAATGTTTGATAACCAAATTCAAGTGATGGCTTTCACCGAAGTATTACCAAGTGCACATGTGGTTAGAGAACCCTTTACTTGGGGTGAAACATGTATTTGGTTTTTAGTTCAAATATACCACATTGATATCATTACCAAGTAGAGGTGTCTATTTTGGAATCCGATACATGTGTTACCAATATCCATGGAAGGTTAATAATGAGACAAACATTTTAGGCATGATATGTGTCATATGGGAGGTGGATATTAAAAAGAGATTAGAACACTCTAGTGAAAAATGATAGAGATTATTCTTCTATGAATCATTGATAGAGAGTGGATATGGATGATGGTTTATGGTTGGGTCTAAAATGTATGGTTTATATATCACTGTGTATTTGAAAATAATACTAATCAAGACATACATAGTTCTTATTAGGGAATATAAATATATATAGCTCATATGTAAGATCAAATGGTATATGAATAATAATGTTAGAGTTGTATTAATAAAGAAAATACATACATGAATTTAAAAACCTGATCACTAGTATGGTTTAGGGAGAATTGTATATAAATTCATTTTACAACTAGATTTGAGGGGGGACATAAATTTCATTACATATCTTATTATAATAGGTTTTAAGACACAATTAGTTATTAGAATAATAATTTTCATTCTAATACAAGATCAAACCAAAATTATATCCATGGTTGTACCAAATATACGATATTTGGGTTTTGATATATAATGTAATGGCATATGGATAAGGTAAAAAACTCAACATTAATTTGGGGACCATATACTAAGAAATATTTTGATGAAATATCCATTCATGTTTTTATCCAAGATAACTGATCTATAGATCATTAAATATCTTGAGATATAAGGAAAAAATCCACACATAGTTATTTTAATGTCTCTATGAAAATACATCTCATATATAGGGGAAATATGTGGTAGCTTCATCCCAATGTCAAGATACGAATGGGAAATAATAGCATGAATAAAGAAAGTAAAAATACTAAAAAAAATGGTACTTTGAATTAGATATTATTTTATCCTAACATAGGTTCATGGATAGGGAACAAAACAATAGTGATTTCTTACATGGATTTTACTCTCAAATAAGGAAATTTAAACCACCTATAATAGATAGGTCCAATCAGTTTAATAGTCATGAAAGGTAAACCATATTTTGTGCAAGTTAACATCATGTGACAAGGACCTTAGTTCATTCAGTTTAAGGTCATGTTATAAGGACTCTTATATCATATTGTTAAATTTTATATGATGACATTTATATAGATATATTTTCATAAATCTATCTTATGCACAAAATAACATGATCTCGTTTTAGTGCCAAGTTAGATATAGAAAACCCAACATGAACAAATGAATTCTTAGACACCTAATAATGTGGGAGATTTATTAAAAGAAACCTATGGTTGAGTTCAAAATAATAAATTTTAATGTTTCTATATATCCAAAAATAGTAGGAATAAATCTAAATATAGTTATTGATAATCGGTTTATGTGAATATCAGGATCATGCATAAGAGAAAATATAATTGTTCTATTCTAGTGTGGGGATATTGGATAATACCAAGCATTAAATGGTAAGTACATACACTAGGAACTCATATATAGACTGAATCATATTTAAGGAAAATATGTCATATATAATAGACTACTCTAAGCATTTTAAGGTGTTGTAGTATGAACTATACGTCATACAGTTTAGGGTCATGTGACAAGGACCATACTTCGTGCAGCTAGGGTCATGCAACAAGAACCATCATGAATTTTAGTTTAATTTCTTGTGACTATAACCTTCATGTCTTGATTTATAAGGATATATGACTAGGAATTTTGTTTCTTATAGATTAATTTTATATGACTAAGAATTTTTTGTCTTATAGTTAAAGGTCATGTGACACTTACCAAGTTGTTTATATGAATTTCCCAAAAAGAAAATCTCAATGTAAGTATTTTGGGCCTTCATAGAGAAATAATACTTGGATATAAAAGGGTATAAGAATAAAATTATATAATATTTATTTGATAATGGATATGATGAATGAATTTGTAACATAGAGGGTATTTTAATCCACTTGAATAGTTGTATTATAGAATGTGTAAATCATAATAGAATAATGTTTGAGTTAACATGAAATGGAGATAGGTAGGAATAAGTTATCCATGGGTAATGGGGATACTACCAATACATCGTTAGGAAATATCACATGGGGTTATAGGATATGTTCCCTAGGATGAAACCATGCCTCTGATTAGTAGTCCAAATAAGATTCAAGGTTTGGAATACCAATAGGAGAACCTTGACTCAAGATATTCCGGTCAGTGATGATTCAGACATCGAAGATATGAAGTGTATTTATGGAGGAAAGAATATTCAAGAAGGGTTTGATCACCCTAAAAGTTTTAAAACATTGGATTGAACACATTATAGTGGTGAATGGATATATTTAATACCACATTATTTTAAAATAATACTATGTTTGATAGTGTATAACATAAGAAACATCGATCTTAAATGAACCACAAAATAATATTTTTTAAATATGACTATTATAACCTGGTCATTTAATTTCAAGGTATAAATATGTGTAACAACATTATTAAATATATGTATAATGATTATACTTAATACAAATGTATTTATTAATGATTATTAAATAATCACTCTATTTTTAATGAAGTCATTTTATGCTTTAAATTGATTTTCTTTAAAAATGGTTTTTATTGATTTTTGTGAGAAAATATTATATTTAATTTCTTCCAATTTTAGAAATTATATTTTATAAAAATAATATCATGTTTGAAATCATAATATACAAATTATTTTAAGGTCAAATTTTGGGATTTTTTCTAAAAATATTAATTTTTCAGTGAATAATGAAAAACTATGGATTTTATAAAAAACTGTCTTTTCCAATCAAGTATTCAAAAAATATCAATTTTTTGGAATTGATTTTATAATTTTATTAGTTAATTTTTATTAAAAATATTAAAATTATTTCATTTTAATCACTATAATTATTAATTTTGTTATGAAATATTTTTAAACTTAAAAATACAACTCTCTATAAAACTTGTTTTATAAAGTTTTGCGTGTTTATTTTAAAAGAAATTCATACCAATTGTTTGGATTTATTTAGATAAAATAGATTCTATATTGGGAATCATAATTTCCAAATTATTTAAATATGTCAACTTTATTGTTTTTTATAATAAATAGTAATCATAGTAAAAAAATTGTCACCATAGTAAAGGTAAAACAGATAGAACAAGGTGTAAACTCTTAAATAATGTTTCCAAATCATACATAAACTTGACTATATTTAATTTTATTCTTTTAATTCGACCAAAACCTTAAAATATTCTAAAAATGTATTTTTGGTGTCATTTTTATTTGATAAATACCTTTATATTATTTTAAGTAAAGGAAAATTATAAAATTCCTCTTTTTTCTTTTAATATTTATAATATTTTATGATAAGGATAAAAAAATTCTAAATGGTTAAAAAAGTTTATTTTTAATATTAATAAATTATTTTATTAGGATGATTTATTTAATTTTTAGTGATTAAATAATTACCTCAAATGCTTGTGCAATGTCAACACATTGCTTATACAAGTAGTAGAAAAATCAAATAAATGATTTTAAAAACTTTAAAAGTAATATTTTTTTGGGCTAGTTATGGTGTCCCATTAATTTTTTATAAAAATATAATTTATAATTAATTTTTTAAAATTTTATATTCTAATTAAATTACTATATTTTTATTTTTAAATTCAAATTTTGTGAAAAGTCCAAAGAATGGCATTAATGGTATTTTATGTTGAATAATATTTTATTAAATGATTTAAATTTCATAAAAATATTATATTTGGTAAATTAAAATTAATATGTTATATAATATCAACCATTTACCATTTATGAGTCACTTTTGACTTATATAGTAACTTTATTAACCCCTAAAGGGAAAAACATTGTTAACATGGTAATTGTTAAAAGGGTTAATGTGGGGTTAAAACAAAGAGATAAGGGTTAAAAATAACATAAACATGTATAAATTTTATTTTATGAGATTATTTATACTTATATTCATACTATATTTTAAATATATCAATTTGGTTCCAATTTAAATTGAAACTTTATTTATATTAATTTAATACTTTAAGTAATTCCAAGGGTGCCGCGCTCTACTCTAATATAAGGACAACATATATCCTCTATTAATTAAACTTCTTAAGCTACTTAGCTCACCAAAAACCTAAAAAAACCTCTTATTAACTTCATTATATAAATTATATAGTCTCTTTTCTTTTTAAAATACCATACCTAGGCTCCTTAAAGAGAGATCCAAAGGAGGTTCTTCAAAGAGGAGGTAATCGTCTTAACCGATCATTTTCGTTTTACATATTCATCTACCTCCTTAAATCATGTCATAACCATTTTAGTATATTAACATATGTATATTCCATATATTTATATTTTATTAGTTTTATGTAAAAACCCTTTAGTCATATATTTTTCCATCCTATAGGAATTGAGTACATCGTTCATGCGTACATGTGAACTACTACCTCTACAAAGTGATGTGTTTCATTTTTCATCACCACCTCACAAGGATGGTTATTATGATGGATTTAATGTTGGTATATGATATTTGTAACATATTTATTCTACTATAATTATAATTTTTTATCAACCTTATTACCTTCCCATTCATTGGAAAATGATAACATCGCTCGTGCATATGTGTGGACTACCACCTCCATAAAAAGATGTGATTCATTTTTTCATTTATGATTTACATGGATGGAAATAAGGATATATTTAATGAATATATATTATATTTATGATATAATAATGACTATTTAAAGTTTAATTATTATTTACCTTTCTTTTTTTCTATCCATTATAAATTGGAAACATCACTCGTGTGTACGTACAGATTACCATCTCCACAGAGTGATGTAATTCATTTTTCATCACCACGTTATATGAATAGTTATAAAAGTGTATATAATGTTTAAATATTATAATTATTACATGATTAAAACAATGTATATGATGTGACCATGATCAAAGTACAAGGTTTAAAACTACTAAACTGAAACATGCCTGAAAAACAAACTAGTTATCACCTTAAACAGTGATTTTAATAAAGAATTGTTAATAAAAGGGTGATAAGATGTTATAATTAAATCATATATGGTATAATATGTATGAATAAGGTTATATAATATATTTTTAATAAATATATATTTATTATACAAGATTTTTTAACACATATGAATCAAGACGAGACTTGAGGTAACAAATCATCGTCACACATTTGTTTCTGTGAGACATATGTCATATTCACACCTTGTTTACTTCATGTGCTAGATATAATTCCAATTTTATATTTTTTATCATGAATACCTTTATAAAAATGGTATTTAAATTTTCTTTTGAATTTATGTCTTTAATGTGTGTTATGATTCAAAATTTACCAAATGGTGAGGGGTTTATGTTACAATCTCATTTCTTTTCGGATTTGTCTATGATAAATTTCCATTGAGGGAAATTATAAATGCAATATCCTTTAAGTACCGTATATTTTCTTATCCTCTACTTATTTCTCTAATTTTAAAATAATAGTATCATTTTCCTTTCTATGGTACTAAAAATGACTGAGAAAATGTTTTTAATAAAAACTAATCTTATTTCCTCTTTGGTCGAGGATATTTTTCTTCCAAGTCTAAATTTTATTTAAATAGTTTTAAATATTCTCAAATTATTTATTAAATTAATTTTTAACCATATTTTAATTTCTAAAAAAAATTAAAAAGAATTTTCATATCATTTTCTGAACAAGGTACTTTTTAAAAAAAGGTGTTAACAATGTCTTTATTTTAACATATATCACACTAAAAAATTTTCCCACCATAATGACTGCCCTTTTATTTTAAAATTAATTTAAAATTTTCCATGGTTATTTTAAAAATAAATGGTTTTCCTGATATTTTTAGAAAAATGGATTTTAAATAATTTATTTCAAAATGAAAACGGTATTTTCTTCAATAAATGTTATGGTGATCTTTTAATGGTGTTTTCATCTATGATAACAATCATTGATATTACTTGTACTTCACTGGGTATATTATCCAATGATATCATGCTTATTATTTTTCTAGATGGTTATTTATTACGATGATTAAATCTTGATGAATCTCATTTTCTTTTCCATGAGTTAAGCTATGAATAAATGATAATTTTTTTCATTACTTTGTGGCATAAATATGAATGGATTGTGTTTTTTAAAAGTTTTTTTCTGTTATAGCCCTCAAAAGCATTGGTTAATGTGATATATATATATGTGTGTGTGTGTGTGTGTTTTTATAATGATATATAATTATAATCATGGAAATTATTTCAAATATATATATATGATCACATTTTGATGTGTGAGTACGATTTCTTCTAACTATGATCACAATATTATGTAAGAACATGATTGTGAATAGTTATGTTCAAATTTTAATGAGTGAGTATGATTACTTAAAGTTATGCTCAAAATATTATCTGTATACATTATTGGGAATATCTATGTTCATAAGATTATTATTTCTTATGTTTATAATTCCATAATCCTATGCTAAAACTCCAGAATGATGATTGCTTCTTTGACGCCCATATTGATCATACTTCTAGATATGAATTGATTTTGGAATTTAAAATATAAAAGGTATGGGGTATGTAAGAAACTCAATTTTATCTTTGGATATTTTAATTATGGATGGTTAAAATTGTTTTATTTCATTTGGTATCCAATCTAGTAAGTAAATAATAGGTTTTTAGCATCAGATCTAAGTATATGAGTCTCAAGATATTATAATATAACATTAAATTTCTTGAGTATAAAATCACAAAAAATGGAGGTATTATTAATGTGAGGATGTGTCCCAATTATTAGTGACAATATACCCATAGTAGAATGCATGTGCACTTTTAGGGGTCAAAGGCGGCCTTCTCTAACATTTTCTAAGACCAGTGGCTCTATTGAGTAGAGTTTAACATTTCCTAGGAGAAAGATTTGGTCACTAAATTCTTTACATATTTTTTTCACCATAACTTATTCTTAATAAGTAAAAGGAAAAAGTTTAATGATAAAATACTTGAATTTTTCTTAGGATTATCTTTATAGGTTTTTAATCTAATAAGTATTTATATGTATTTCATTTTTAGTTTAAGGTCTTGTAATTTGGTTCAAAATTGAGAGGTTATAGTTTAAGGTCATACAGATTTGACTATAATGTCATAAATCATTGACCAATTGTTGAGATAGTAAATATAAAAACAATGTAAAGTTAAATCAGATATGAAGCCATATCCCAATGTTGATGCAGATAGCCTCAATAATAGGTTCACATAGTTTACGTTCACGATGTTTGGACCAAATTTGTGGTTTGTCCTCGGATAGTAGATCTAGTTTTTTTATATTGTGGTAATAAGGATCAATACATATGTAATTCTTGGAGATAATTTTTCATCCAAATATATATTTTAATATATAAATATCTAATATGGATAAGGAGTACATATATTGAGAGAGGGTTTAGTTGTAATGAAATATATGGTTAGGCCTAGAAGAAGACATATAAGCATCATTGTGTATCTTGATATGAAAGTAATTAAGTTATATGTGGTTTTTAATATATTATGGTTTTATTCTAGTGTAGGGACATTGGAGGAAACCTAACTTGAATTATAAAAATCATACATTAGGATAGAGTGGAGAATTAAATTGGAAGGAGATTTCTCAGTTCGGCCTAAGGTAAGAGATTTAGAGGTCACTATGTATCATGTTATAACATGAATCAAGTCATGCATTGTTCTAGGTAATCTCTATATAAATATATCCCATATATATGAGAAAATAGGGTAGATTCTCTAAAGTGTTAGGCTATAGTAGTATACTTGGAATGAGAAAGTAAATGCATATGTACTATAATTAAAGCTAGTGATATTTGAAACTAAACCAAAAATATGAAATTTGAGTATTACTACATATCTCGACATAAAATGAATCTATCGACATGTAGTTATATTCTCCATTTGCATATGTTTCATACATGTGTGATATTGTGCTAAAATATATGATTATACTCATGTGGTAAGGGAGGAAACCCAATGTGAATGAGGTCTCGGTGTCAGGATAAATTTTAATGATTCAACCCTAATGAACAACCACAGAAAGATCTTACATAATCTGGTAAAGTTTTCATCAATGGGGTAGAATCAGATATGGAAATGGAACATGTGTCTAATTCATGAATGATATATCTTGGTATAATTATGTATCCTTTGATAAAGGTAATCAATGCACACATAATTATGTTAACGGGGTATTTTCATGATAGGTTTGGTGAAGCATGACATTAGAGAAAATATTTGTTTCTATAACCATGAAAGTATATTTAAGAAAATAACTCTTAAAAAATAGATATATTATATAAGGTTCATTTTACAATTTGAGGTCACATAGAATAGAACACTATATGTAGTTTAAGGTTATGCGGAGTGGACCACTTAGAATAGTTTAAATCCATATGGGGTGGAATTTGTGTTGTTAAATTTTAGGTATTATATATAGGACTATCTCTAAGTAGTTTAGAATCATGTTTAATGGACTTAGATGTGATGTAGTTTAAGGTCATATAATGAGGACCAATATTTCATATAGTTTAAGGTCATATGACAAGGACCGGGATATCATGCAGTTTAAGGTTATATGACTAGGACCTTGATGTGGTCGTAGTGAGACTATGAAAATTATTTCTTGAGAAAAAATTCATTAGTGGTAGGTGTGATATAGTGTCCAGATATTATGATCAAGGAGTAAGGTCCATTAGATTAGATATTATTTATGGTGTAAAGTACTTCCCACTTCAACTCAAGCTTTGGGTATTTCCTCTTGGGTATCATAGGATTTCTCAGATCTAGTACTAGTTCACCTTGGATGAAAGAATAGAGGTGGACCTTTTTATTGAATGATCGTATGACACAATTTTGATAAACCTCAAGGTTTAACATTGTGCATAAAATTTTCTTGTTGAGATTATCTAATTCATCCAGTTGGATCTTAGACTGCACATCATCGGTTAGTTGACTGTATATGGTAATGTAAAGTGATGGAAACTAAAACTCAATGGGTAAGAATGCCTTTGTATCATGTAAAATAAATTATGGGGTCACTTGTGTGGTGTTATAGATTATAGTTTAATGATCCCAAAGAGCATATAGGAGCTCATCTATCCAAAATTTCTTTTCTTTATCCACCATATTCTAAAGGATGTTAGATAAAGTTTTATTAAAGTCCTCTATCAGTCTATTTACCATTGAATAATAGTGGTGTTAATGGTTAGACTAGATATTATACTCCTGATATAACCTTTTTCAACAATAATCATATAATTGGCGTTTTTTTCCATCATTATTTTGTGAGAGACACCAAATATGGTTTTGTGAGGGATATATCCTTATCCCACTAAGATGAGAAATCAATGGTAGTAATAATAAACATGAACTTCCTAGATATAGCTAGTGGATATGGCCTTATGAAATATATTCCCTATATAGAAAATAGGCAAGAGTATTTACTGGGGTACAAAAAATCTTGGGTTTGATGAATAAAATTGGAATATATCTATAAAGAATGGAGTTTACTTATGAAATCCATGTAGTTTTTCATCATTGATGTCTATAATTATCCAAGACTTTTGATTTTATGGTAAATATTGGTTCATGACTAGTGGGTTCGATAGGTTCCAGCATAGAATCTTCACATGATAGTAAGGAATTCTCCTCCTTAAAAAAACTTAAATAGGATTCCATCTAAGCCTCACTTATAGATGAGCTTCTGATCATTCTATCAGCTTTAAAGGGTGAAATTTTCTACTAGGTGATGGATTTGTTCCTTCTTGGCTTGATCTAGTGGGAGGATCCTATTTTTTAGAGGTAGTCTATTGTGGTAGGAATCTATCTAATTATGAAATTGATTGATGAGTATAAAAAATATCCTTGATCTATGGTGACATTGATTTCATGGATTTCCTCATTGTCATTATTGATAAATGGAGTGACCACCCTATAATGTGCAATGTGAATAACCATCACATCCTAATATGAATCTACCAAGGTTGTGGTTGCATTGGATAGTGCATCTTCTTGGATGTTTTGTGAACATAGAATATTTGATAGTTTTAGTTCATAGAAAAATTTATCTATTAACTCTTATACATAATAAAGTAAGGGAATCAGCTCCTCCAACTAGATAGAAAAGTCACTATTGATTTTCTTGATCACCAACTTTGAATCACCCCAAATATTTATTTGAGCTAATAGTATTTATAGGTTAAATTCCAATCCTACAATGTAGTTTGGGTATTCTACATCATTTTTAGTACATCCATCAAAATAAAAAGTGTATAGTAGGGCAGAATTCCTTTCACAATAGAGATGAATAAAATCCCCAAGATGGCCCTATAGAGATTCATGTTTTCCATCGTTCTTTCTAGTTGTTCTCTCATATCACCATCAAAATAAATTTCCCATATTTGGGAAATTTCATGAATGGAAAATACCTATTCATTAGGAAGCTTTGTTTCCAACAACAACTTTTATGGAGTATTTTGTATTTTAAGGAAATATACTAACATTTATCCATTAATTAGGACACAAATTGGATGTAATATTTTTATAGTATGACTACCCATTGTGTCAGGAACCTAGTTAGAATTTGAAAACTAAGGATTTATTTTGTAATAACAACATGAGATATGAGGTGGTACTAGTGGTGCTAAAAATAGTGTCTCAAATTTTACATAGTGAAAAACAATTCGATTCTATTTTTTCAATATCAGAATATTGAGTCTTAACATCCAACATTGTCTTACTAAGATAATAGAAGCTATTCTACTTGCTTGCATCATTATTTTGAGCATGGATGTATCTAAGTGACCACTCCAGGGTCACCACATAGAGGATGTGATTCTATCTTTATATATACATTGTCAATATTTGTGGGTACAAGAGATACAACTTAAGATCATCAAAGGATTACTAACAATATTTATCCTAGTGATAAGTGAACCCTTACTTCATAAAACTCATAAACATAAATCACTTTCTGATGAGTTCATCTATTAATCATCTAACATAACATATACATCATTGGAATTATATCAAATATTTGAGGTTTTGAGGAGAAGTCATAGAAAGTATTTCCTTATACTTTTTATGTTCAACTTTGATGTTGCGATGGAATACCATGAAGACATGGAATTTTTATGATATCACCCTTAAAGAATTTTTCAATGGATTTATATTCAAGTTTATTTGTCATGGTTTGTTAAATACTACCTCAATATTAGTTATATTATCAAAACATTATTGATATTTCACAACCAAATAATCCATATAAAACTCCATGGATTACCCCCAAAAGGGTTTGAAAATACAGTGCATCGAACATTGACATATAGAACTAGAATTATTTAAGACAAATGGAATTAATTGGTAATAATATACCCATTGGGGTTCCATAAAGGTGGTTTCCTATCCATATTCAATGGACATTCAGATATAGTTATAGTCAGTATATCCATCCATAAAGGAGAGGTCTTGGAAGATAGTCATTTCATCGATCAACAATTCAATGATCATCACTGTGAAATCATCCTTTAGTAAATGGTGGTTGAGATTCCTAAAATCAATGAAATATTGAATTTTCCCATGAATATGAATAGGATACCACCTTTAAGGGACCCCAATGGGTATAATGTTACCAAGTAATGTTCTTTTGGTAGTGTGGGTTAGATGCATTCTCTTTACTACCTATTTATAGTTGTGGTGATCGTTCAATGAACCCAAATTATGGGTGGATACTTGGGGATAAATTCTAATAATTTATATATAGTCCCATAAAAATAAATCTTGGTTTTATTAAAGGAAATATATTTATTTGCCATGTTATTTTGGATCCATGGTATCACTAATCAATATAGTCTTAGAATCTTAATATGTAAATAGATCTACCTGTTTGAGTATATCAATAGTGATCAAGAAACATTACTCAAGTGATGGAGGATAATCACTAAGATCTTATTCTTCACTATCAATAGAAGAAAAATGTGGATTGTACCTTGATACCTATAAGATTACATAGGGACATTTTTACTTCTATCATGATCAAATCCTCCTTAATAATAGTTAGGTTTTTAGTGTAATTGACACCATGATACTGATAGGAAAAATATATAAACCCATAAATTTTATTCTAGGTCTTATATCTAACAGATCAAATATCATTGATTGGGTTGACTGAATTCTAATAAAATCAGAATTTGAGTAGAGGTAGTCAGGGGAAAGTTTGATCTGCATGGGTTGTGCAGTGGTCTTATCCTCTATTAGTGGTAGATTGTTAATGTAAACATTCACTTGATTATAGTATGAGAGGGAATTAATTGGAGGATTTGATTCATTGGGAAATACAACCCAATGGTATCCCAGATATGGTGTTTTTGGATCAATTTTTTCATTATAAATATTAAAACTTTACTAAGATCACACCATGGGTTGATAAAGTTGATATCTAGACCATTAAGCTCATGGATATTGATGTTTTTATTTACCATATGTTTGTTCTATTTCTTTTTGTAGTATCATTAATCTATGTATTGAAATTTACAGGACCCAAAGGGGGATATAACACTATAAAATACTCTAACTTTCCCATTAATATAGTATTTTAGGCATTGGTGATATGATGGGGGGAACTAACGTATGCATATAGATCCATGTCCTACCCAACAAGACATAGAAAGTGAAAATCCACCAATAAGATTACTAAAATCACTAAGAGGTGGGTGAATCAGTGATTGAAAATTCTCTTACATTTTACCTTTTTTAAAAATCTTTATTATCAGTTAAATTGACTTACATCATTATTAACACACACCCACATACACACATGTACAAGGAATAAAATAATTTATATGGTTCACTAATAAACAAGAGTAACTAGTCATTGGCAGGATCTAGAAGCACCTAAGATCACATAATCCACTAGAATCAATGATGTTGATTACATCTAGAAAGAAATAACCATTAAATTTTGATACATCATAGTATCCCAATGGTGTGTGTTCATCTCATATAGTAATAATGAATTGAGTATTTTTGTAATAATAAGTCTTCTATTATATCATACTTCAGACGTTATATCACTGTGTTGATTATTTCTTCCAAACATTCACTATCACAAGTCTACACTTCTTCTTCATTAATATTTTACACAATAACGAATGAGAATAGCATCTTATTTTTCTTTTTATTCTCTCTCTCTCTCTCTCTTCAATGCAATAGATGTATCATGCTTTCTATTTCAAATATATTCAAAAAAATATATCAATTCCCTTTTAATTCTTCTTTTTTACTTTAAATATTCACTTAATATTTATTAATATTATTTCTATAAATTTTATTATAGAAATCGCATGAAATTTGGTCTTCTCAAAAAGTTAGGTTAACTACTCTCAAAATCTCTTCCAGCTTACTCGTGATATTTAATTTTAAAATATTTAATTTTAAATTACCTCTATTATTATGAATAATCCCCTTTCCTTAAAACTTTCAAAAATATCATCCTCAACATCCCACAAATTCTACCTCATTTAAATTATTTTAAAATAGCCTCCAAATTTTCATGACTATATGAAAAACATGTCGCAAAACTTCCCTTTTGATTGTAGAAACTTAAAACATTATCTTGAATCACAACCAACTGTTGTATTATTTGAACTATGGATAATATGACATGATAATAGTCTAATTTAATTTTTATGGTTTTTAAAATGAGTTTCACAAACATTTAGATCATAAAATCCATCCCATATCAGTTCCTATATTTAAATTTAAATCTACTCAAGAATCATGTATTTTCTAAAAAATAGGATAACTGTAATTTCATATAACTTATGAAGTCATATGAAAAACATAAATTCATATAGAATAGTATGAATTCATAATAAATGACATAGAATTCAGAAAATATATCACTTGAAATCATACAAAATCTTATTATAAGTCATAAAAAAATCAATAAATTTATATAATAAATCAAATTCATATGAAATCCATTAAAATTCATATTAAATGATCAAAAATCATATGAAATCAATATGACTGTAAAATTTATACTTTGATATCTCAAAATACGAATTAAATCCAAATGATTTCAAAATAGTTCCAAATATTTTCAAACTAATTCTAATCATCTCTAAACATCCATGATTATTTCACCTCACATGATAATCATTTTTTCATGTGAGTTTAAACGTGATTTATGTATTGAAAATAAAATCCAACACATCCATTATATCCACTTGAATCTTATAAAATATTTATTTATTGGATGAATACCACAATCTAGAGGAAATATTTTAGTCACACAATATCATTATCTTTGGACTTAAAAAACTCCACCAAAATCATCTTCTTCTTAAACTATTATTCAACCCACGACTTTTTCTCAATAATATCACACTTTAGATTTTTCGTCGACCAAAGAACATAAATCACAATAAAAATATAAACTATTAAAAATGGTTTTTCACTCAATAATTATAATCCTACTTGAGTGAAATCAGTATAGGGAACAAGAATATTAAATAAAAATATCATGTTGTCTATAAAAATGTAAACAATATTCAAATCTTTTCAAACCTAATGTTATTTATTCACATTGATAAAATAATGCCACTTGAGAATAACTAAAATATGAAAACATATCTTTAATCAATAATTAATCATAACATCTGAGAAATAACCCTTTATTTAATCAAAACTTTATCATCACCATCATCATCATCAAATATATTCAAGTAACCTGTCAAAATAATAAAAACTTGCATACACTTCCACAAAACTATTAAAACAGTTCACACCTTCACCCTAATGAATTACCTGATAACCCCTTTAAATAACTCTCTATAAATATATATTCCCCCAAAGAGAAACACATATCAATGGATACTCCCCTTATAAACATCCCACCATTTAAACAAAACCTATGAAGAGAAATAAAATGAAAGATTTATGTTTCCAATTTCCCCCATTTGACAATAATATCCAAGGACTATATAAGAGATGGGACATACCACCATACCTTTGCCTTATGAAAAGGGATGTTTAACTCTCATGTATAACCTTAACCTTCCAAATTTATCCTTTGACATTGGGTTTGTGAACACATCAACTACTTTCTATAAATTATTAATAAATTATAGTTTTTACTCATTTCTCTCCAAAATATCTTTGATGAAGTTATATTTGATATCAATGTTCTTAGAACATGAATTATTAAAAGGATTATTTGTAAAATTTATATCACTTTGATTATCACAGATCAAATGTAGTTCCAACATCACTTACACCTTGAGATATTCCAACTATGTTTTTATCCACATCAATTGAGTACTAGCTTAATAGGTTATCATATACTCTACCTTGATTATTCTTAGGGTCACAAGATTCTATTTATTTGTGTTCTAATAAATACACCTACCACTAAGAAATAACACTTCACCACATATGTATTTTTTTATCATCAATAATTCCTTCTTAGTTTTCATTTGTCTAACCAAACCAATTCAAATCTCTTTTCTTGTCATATTTTAGCCTCAAATTACTTGTGTTTTTATGTATCTAAGAATTATTTTTCTATCTATAAGATGTGAATTTTTTTGTGAACTTCGAAATATCACATAAAGGGTAGAAACATAAACTATATAGATGATTATGGTTATTAATAATAGATTTACAATCATGTATTGAAATTTTATTTTATCAATTTCCTTTCCTTTCTCATCTTTAAACTTCTTGGTTCCAACTAAAATGGGTGATAAACTCAATCTCAAATCCTTCATGAAAAACATTATAAGAAGTTCCCTAGAATAATTATCTTGTGAAATAAAGTTGTGATATATCTCTTGAGAAATTTATAACCCAATAAAGTATCTCATCTCCCCAAGCATAGACATTTCAAAAATTATTCTTCATTTCAAAAATTATTCATCATTTACAGAAAATATGATGCCATTTACATAAACAATAAAAAGGATGGATACTCATTTGTCATATATAATGTATAGGTTAATTTCCAATATTTATTTTCTAAATTTCATCTTCATCAAGTAGGTGTCCAACATAAAAATACCAAGCTATTATGGATTGTTTCAGCACATATAAAGTCTTTTTTAATCCATAAATTTGACTCTCAACTTATCCAAGTAAGAATTATAAAGGTTTATTAATATAAAACTCTTCTTAATGATCACCATTGAGGAAGGAATACTTTACATACATTTAAAATATTATTTATTATCTTTGGGAATAAATATTAATAAATAGTATTATAGTTTTAGTCCTAGTAACTGGTGCAAAGGTATCATCAAAATTAACTCCTTAAACCAGAAAATAACCCTTACATGCAAGTATTTATTTATTCATAATCACTTATCCTTCTTCAATCAAATTGTTTTAAAATACTCATTTAGTTATAATAATATTCTTGTATTCAGTTTTGTGTACCAGCTCCCATATATCATTCTTCTCAATCTGGTCTAAATCTTCATTCATGGAATCATCCCGTTATTGATGATCTAAATATTTTTCAACTTCCCTAGGTTCAATTTATGAATATAATAAGATATGCCTTGATGTCCTAAAGTTATCTTAGTTTTAAATTTATTTATATAATCTCAAATAATTTTTTATACCTCTATTTTACTTCTATACCTTGGTTGAGATAATTGGGGATGCTCCTTATCACTTGAGTTAGGTGAATCATCATCTTGAACCTGAACTTCATCATAATTTCAACCATTTTCTACAACATTATCTTGTTATTTAATCAATATAGATTCATCCACATCACTTCTGGATATAATGTTTTATTTTAGTACTATTTATTTTCATTTTTTAATACTTTAATATCATTATCATAAATGATCATCCTTTTCCTCTTTTCATAGCATCAGTATCATCTTCCATTTAGATAATAACTCAAAAAGACACCCTCAACACCTCTTCTATCAAACTTTATAAGATTTTCACCTTTTAGTTTGATATTTTAGATAATTCCAAATAACCGTAGTTACTTAAATATTTGGGTATTATTATAATATATCTAGTATGGTTACATGTCATAATTTAAGCTATACAAGAAATAGTTTTGAATATGAATTGTTTCTACAATAGCCTTTCTCCAAAAGTACCAAGAAGTATCATGTTCTATATAAATGGTTCAAAAAATATACACTATGGTTATATTCTTCCATTTAGATACACCATTATAAATTGGTTTATATAGTTTATTTAGTTCATATTGATTACCATGTTTCTCAATATATGCTTCAAAACTTCCATTAGTGTACTCAATATCATTATGTATCTGGATCTTATTCAAAAAGTGACCACATTCCTTTTTCAAACTTCTCTTAAAACTCTTAAACATATAAAGGGCCACTGACTTATGTTTCATAAACATGATGCAAGTAATGTGAGTGAATTTATAAATCAATGAAATAAAATATCTAACTAAATTTATTTATTTCCTCCCTATGGGTCTACAGATGTCAGGATGAATAAGATCCAAGGGTTGAAATGTATGAATCTAAAATTTATTATATAAAGAATTAGTAATATTACCCTTCTTTAAAGTGGTGTATATCTAGTACCTTATTTTATTCATATTATTAACATCATGAAAAATTTATCTTTGAGTAATCTTGATAATATTCCATTGGAAAATATTCCCAAGCCTATCATGCCATAGTTTGTTTTCTTCTTTCATACTCAAGTGGCATGAATTCTGAGCATCTCTAACTTAGAATATGTTACCCTTAGATCATTAACCTCTTTTAAATATCCTTACATATTCAATTATTTTCACCAAGAAACCATTTTTTCTAAAAATATCTTCATTAACTTCATTATATAATTGATAAATACTTAATAGTTTTTGTTTCATCACATCATGAAATAAGGTATTCTTTAACTCTGGATTTTATTTACCAATCACAGCTGACCCAACTCCTTTTATTTAGAGTGATCCATCATTCCCAAATTTATCTAGGTATTATTTTTTATATCAAAAATTATTTAATAGTTTCAAGTTTCATGTCAGATGTGAAGATAATCCACTCACTAATATTCTTTGGCATTCCTCTTTTGAAGATTTTAGGAAAACTCCCACAACAAGAGATCTTTCCTTATTTTTTATTCTTATCCTGAGGATTCTGTGTATTATTCGTTTTCCTAATTTGGTTTAGTAACATGATTAGGAATACTTTTAAAAGTGGACCTAGTTTATCACATCTTTTATATATTTCTTCCAAAGGTTGTAATCTATTTTTAACCTTTGGTCCATATTTTTCATGTTGTTTCTGTATTTATCTTATTTAACTATGATGATTATCCTCAATTTCTACCATAAAAACCTTTTATATTCATATACATGTTGATTACTGAACTAACACATTCTCTCTATATTCAAAAATCCACTAAAGTTCTAATAAAATCCATAAAAGGCATTTTTTTTGTAAGTAGTTTGTTGTCCAGAATATGACACTTTACATTTTTCCTTATTTTGACCAAAAATATTGGATTAATTTTGGGAATAAATATTATTGATAACTCTTGATATATTCTTATACAAATTTTACTCCATCTCAAACTATTCATAGCCACTGGTTAAAGCAATTTTTGTGTTTAAGTTTAGGTTCTCAATGTTTTCATATTTACTAATTTTAGCCCCAAACATGGTATGAATAACTTGATCCTTATTCTCAGACTTTATATCAACATTTTTAGTTTTTTTATTATTTTCAGAGATATTTTATTTATTCATACTAATATTATGATTTATTTTAGCTTTATATATCTTCTTGAGTAGATTTCTAGAAATGGAATATGATTTTATCGAGTTATTTCTCATTACTCGCTAATTTCTACTGAGTAATATCATGTTCCTTATACTTTATTTAATTTTATCTTCCTTCATAATGTTTAAAATATTATAATCATCAAGAAACTTCTTTGTACCATTAATTTATTTCCTAAACCAAGATTTTTATTCAATATATTCAGATTCCTTGTTGTCAATAAGTTGATCACCATTTTTCAACTACCATATCTCCTTGTTGTCAATTAGTTTGGGTTTAAATTATTATCTGGATAAATTTTTTCATACTACTAAGGTATGTATATTGAAGAAACTCATGTTTTTTCCCTGACTTAGGGTTTTAATCCACTAAAAAGTCATCCCTATCAATTTGGCAGTAATTCTCATCCAATTTTTTGAGATGGTTAACATATATTTTATAAGGAAATTATCTAGTCTTGAGATAATGGAGTGTCACCCACAATTTTTTATGAAGATAAGGTATGCATTTCACTTTCAATATATCTAAAATTTCATATTAATGAGTTTACATGGAAAAAACTTGACAATTATTTCATTCTCATCAAAATTTTTCCACATGAACATGGAATTTTCTTCCTCCTTAGTATGAGGTTATTAAACATTATTTCCATATATAGTTTGTTTCTATTCTATCTTATCAAGAGGATCATGATCAATCAAAATTTCATTAATCATTTCCAATAATGTGTGGTCTAGTGGAGTTGTAGATGATGATCATCACCTTATATTGTCTTTTGATTAGGATGAGATGTTTTTAATTAATGATGAGGTGCATGGTATAGTTGTAAGAACCTGGATATTATTTTCAGGTATGGATCTTGATTTTGGGTGTTTTTTAGAAAAATGAGAGTTTTTGGAAATTTTAGAAGTACACGTTTTGCACTTAAGAGTACACGCCATGTACGAAG
This sequence comes from Viscum album, assembly GCA_963277665.1. Lineage (NCBI taxonomy): Eukaryota > Viridiplantae > Streptophyta > Magnoliopsida > Santalales > Viscaceae > Viscum > Viscum album. The sequence goes on along the minus strand of OY728159.1, from coordinate 1,888,818,809 downwards.
TTTCCATGGGTTTCTGTGTACTGGCTATTTAATGGTCGGGACATGGCCATGTGAGATAACCTAGAGACCACATAAAGTAGGGGTTGGTTGAGGCATATACACGGCGTGTGCATTAAATGAAAATGTCGTGTACTTTTTATTTTATTTTACAAATCAGACTAGGGTCGCGTCTAATCCCCAAAACCATCTTCTTCTTCCAGTGTCTTGAAGAGGAGATATACGTACAATTGATTCTTCTTCAAGCCACTGATCCATCATCTGCTCTTCGATTTGATCTTCAGTAGGTGCATTGATATCCCACCAGTGAGCCCTTCCTTCTTCTAGAGCATCACCTTCTGATTTCTTCCCTCTCTCAAGTTATTTGAGGTTGAACATTTTTGACGTTTTTGTAGATCTACGAAATTATGTTCCAATTAAATGGCCTACCTTCGATAGTTTTTATCATAAAACATCATGTTATGTGGTTTGTTGTCTTTCGTTGGTTGTCTTTGAGTTTTATATGCCAAAGTTTTGATTACCCATGTTTCGAGTATTTCGGATTAAGGAAATTGAACCCTGTTTTATCTACCTTTGATTGATTGTTAGATTAAGGGTTGATTGATGTGATATTATGTAAAATTTAATTTTTAAGGAACACCTCATGGGTACTTTTACTTTTTTGAATGATTAGGGTCATTTGGTTTAGGTTGCCTATGAGGCAGACCTTGTTTCCTTACCTTGCATGATAGGATGGAAGTTATTGCATTTTTTTTCTTGTAAAATGCTTTTGATATGCATTTAATTGTTTATCCATGTAGTATTTTATATTACTTTGGTCTGTTTGATATCGTTTATGCACGATTGAATTGTACAGGGCTTTGAGAACCTGGTGTATTTAGACTATAGGGGTAATTGACGTTGAGTACTTCCTCAGAGTGTTTGTTATATTTCATGTTATGAGACCATAAGGGGATTGATGGTGAGTGATCCCTCAAAGTGTCTATAGTTTACATTACAAGATAATAGAGAAAATTGACGTTGAGTGATTCCCCAATGAGTTTATAGTTATTCAGTAAAGATCGTAGGGGGAATTGACAGTTAATTCTTCCTCAGAGTGTGTTTCTATTTTTATTTTGTTACTTGCCCAGAGGGGTTAGACTATGTGAGCTACCCATAGGGTTAATATAAATATTGAGTATTAGTGATGCATTGTCCAAGCCAAAGCACAATCTTGGATTCAGTTCTATTATGTAGTCTTCTAAGATACCTGTTATGGTACTTGATTAAATTATGAACATTAAATGATAATGAATGTAAATGGAAACCGCAGGGTTTGATTAATTTTTTATACTCCCAGTTTCTTTGTTGAATTTCTATTATTACCTAATATATATACTCAATGATAGTTAGGAATAGATATTATGGTGTTTTCCTATTGGGATTTGTCTCACATCCTCTTTGGGTCATGCTTTTAGACCAAAACAGATTATATGGTTGAAGGTGTAGATAAGGGAAAGTGCCCTTCTTCCTCGGGTACTTGATTGTTGTATATTTGGAGAGAATGGGACCAAGATGAGTCTTGTGATGCTATTGGAGTTTATTTTTTTCTTTTTTACTTTGTTTTAGCACTGTATTTTCATCATTGTGACTTGTTTGGTTGTTTTCCTAGACATATGTGGCATGCATAATTTATATATGTGATCCAATTATTTATTTACTTTTCTTCTTCTTATATTTACTTGTTTCATGATATTATTGCTTCTGATACTATTTATAATTTGTTATTACAATGTTCATACTCTACCAATGATGGAATAGTTTCCTCACTGTCACACCCAAGGCCCTCAATGCTAATCAACAGCCTCTGGGGTTTGGGGAAATGCGCTTGAGTCCATGTGACCAACTGAGTATGGGGCACCTTTGGGTGGCACCTGAAACCGGGATGCTATAAAGTGGTATCAAAGGAGATTTTTTCTGCTTTGTCTTACTATTTGGATCCTATAAATAGGGATAAGAAGGAATGGGTAGTTAGTAATAAGCTTTTTCTGAGAATAGATAACTTGTGTACATGGAAAAGCCAATTTACCTCGGTTATTGCAATTTTTTTAGTTTTGAAATTGTTACAGTTGATTTGATTTCACTGTTTGGTGATTAACATGTTTTTTGTTATTATCATTGATATTATTGAGGTTCTATTTATGTTTTAACCCAATGAGATGAGGGTATTCCATATCATGCATCATATAGGCACTTGATAGGGATCACATGTCATGCATTCTTGTCATGCCATTTAGGGTGCATTTTTTATTACATGTTGTAGTGATAGATGTTGTGCTAGATATGAAATTTATTGTTATAGATTCCATGATATAATACTTGATGTTTTGATAGGTTATTGGAAAATTTTAAATTTTCATTTGAATGGGTGCCAAACTTTGGTCCCTGAGGTGTTATGGGCCCTCATGGATTGGAATTTGGGTGATCATGTGATTGATTTCACTATTATACTTTGTGATATACATGAATATGATTCCAAGATTTGATTCGTGAGGATTGCAGGCCCCACAGATCATAATTTGGCATTTTAATGCTTGTTTCAGTGTTTTTATGGGGTTCTGAAGTAGTTTCTAAGGCTTATTGTCCGGAAAAACCCCGAATACATGGCGTGTGATGATGAATACATGCCATGTATCCTTCTGTTCAGAAATAAAATTCTTTATTAAGTACACGTAGTGTACTATATGTACATGTTTTTTAGTCTTTGACCATGTGACTGACTATGTGAGTAGAGACATGGGGTTTTGGAAAATTGGGTAGAACACATCGTGTACTGGGAGTACATGTCATGCCAATGAGGCCATCTATCCGGATGTGTGACTAAAAACATCAGTGGATGTTTTTTTGGACGTACACATCATGTCCAGATTGAACACGCCATATAGATTCAACTGTGTCTCTGACCGTGTGACTAATGACACGGGTGGTCGGAACTTAAGTGGTACACACTGTGTTTAGGGTGAACACACTGTGTAGTGTTACCCAGGAGATAACTGTGTAGTTTGAGACGTGTAAAAGTACTTGGGGACAAGGGAACATTCAAGTACATTTCTTGTCTCAAGGAGAACATGTTGTGGGTAAAGGGTGTTAAATGAATAGGGTTGGAAAAAGTACACGACCATGTAAAGTCTTAAGGGAACACACTGTGTTGAGGTCATACATTCTATGTAACCCTATTTTGAAAAACATGAATGATTTTCCTTATCTGATCCATTTTTCACTTCTAAGTTTCTATTTATTGAATCTTGTGATGAGGTGTGCACTTGACCTTGCAGAGTCATGCCACCTAGACATCCTCCAGTTGTACACCAGTTTTGGGGCGATGACTAGACACTAGAAACGGTAGATCAAGGACTACGAGTAGATCCTCTCATCATTCTCTTCATGGCAATGGCCTTCATTTTGGATATAGGTGTCGATGTACAGTTCGGAGAAGGCTTCAAGAGGATGATGCAGACATTACAGGGAGCACCGCATCCTGCCCCGTCTATGGAAGAGTTGACATGGGTTTTTCAGTAGAAACATCCTCCCACATTCTTAGGGTATTGAGGACCACAGGCTATAGAATCATGGTTGTAATCCATTTTTTCTATCTTCTAACATCTCAATATGACTCTAGAGAGGAGGTTGATGCTTTCTACGTACATGCTACGTGATTATTCCAAGAGATAGTGGGATGTGATTTCACAAGCGGGATGCCAGTAAGTTATGGCTTGGGATGAGTTCTAGTGTACCTTCTAGGACTACTATTACCTAGAGATCTTGAGAGACAACTGATCTTGAGATTTCATGAGTTTGGAGTAGGGTAAACTCTCATTCATGGAGTATTATTCTTACTTCACAGAACTTCAATGCTTCACACCCATTCTAGGAGGTAATGAGTTATTTCTGGCAAGGAAGTTTGATGATGGTCTCAGAAATGAAATATGATCCCAGGTGAACATCTTTAGGTTGAATTCTATATCTTATATAGTCAACCAGGTACTAATCACCAAGTGCAACCTAAGGGATTATTGAACTGTGGTCTAGGATAGTTCAGCATTCGGAGTTGGTATCATTCTGACTAATACTAGGAAGCGCTACAGAGAGTCTACGTGTGGAGATACGAGTAAGCAGGATTTTCTTTCAGGTAACTAGGTGTTGTGCTACCAGTTCCGGAAGGGAATACATAAGAAACCTTAGTGTTGAGAGACCTAGTTGAGTGACGATCTGGCAGAAAGATGAGACATCTTCAACATTTATACAATGCCCTCTTTCTAGAATCCAATGAGGGAGGATCTTCTTTGACTCCTCGAACCAGATCAGGACCACCAATCCCATATCATATTGGGGGATGGAGTTCTTAAGGCCATTCAGGTCGAGGTGGTGTTCGTGGTCATATTGGTCAGACATAGGCTTTTCGATAGATGTAGGGTGGATTAGATCAGGGATCTCATAAAGCTTCATAGGGCCGCAGCGTAGGTTAGGATTTTACACTGGAGCAGATCCAGCAAGACAAGGATCCCAAACACTCTATGGTTAGAGGTACTATTTTGGTTTCCCTAGTTTTAACTTCTTCTCTTTTTGATATAGGGGCTTCCCATAGCTTTATATTTTTTCCTATTGTGGAGATCCATGGAATTTTTATCTTTACCTCTACTGGTATCCTGACGTTGGACACTCCTTTGGGGATTAGAATGGCTAGTGTACGTTGGTGAAAGGATTTACTTTCTTGAGGTTGGTGTGTTTCACTTCTTATGGGACCTTTATGTCTTAGTGATGATGGTCTATGTCGTCATTCTCAAAATGGACTGATTAGTTCTCTTCTAGGATGTTTTCAATTGTTATCACTATAGGGTGAGTTTCACATCACTAGAGGGAGGATTATTTCTAAATAATGGTGAATGGGACATCCAGATGAGTAGAGCTAGACCAGATCATCATGGGTTGATAGGTGTTATATCCCATATTTCTAGTCTGTATCTGGATGACCAGGGGAATTTGCAGATGGACTTTCCTCTAGTGGTCGATCGTTTCAAGTATGTCTTTCCAGATTCCTTTTTTAGGTTTCCTTCCTGAGTAAGAGGTATACTTTTCTATTGAACTTGTTTTAGGGGTGGCACTGATGTTCATTCCTAATTATAAGATGGATACTCCAGGGTTGTAGGAGCTCAATAAGCAGTTGGAGGAGTTATAGGAAAAGGGTTTCATCTGACCTAGTACTTCTCCTTGGGGTTCGCCAATCCTGTTTGTGAATAAGGCAGACAGTACCCTCAAAGTTTGTGTGTATTATCGAAAGATGAACCAGTTGACAGTCAAGATCCAATATCCTTTACTAAGGATTGATGATCTCTTTGACCAGCTTCGAGGATCCTGGGTGTTCTTAAATATTTAATTAAGATTTGGTTATCACTAGTTGCATGTTAGACCATCAGATATACATCTTATAGCCTTTCAAAGTAGGTATCTTCTATAGGAGTATGTGGTTATGTCGTTCGGTCTCAAAAATGCACCGGTAGTTTCCATAGAACTGATGAACTGAGTGTTTCATCCTTAATTGGATTCTATTGTGGTATTTTTCATGGATGATATATTGGTGTACTCTCACACTCGACACAACCATGTTATCCATCTTGATATCATTTTGAGTCTACTGAGAGAGCATCAGTTATATGTTAAGCTCTTGAAATGACACTTTTGGATAGACTAGATTCACTTCTTGGGTCATGTATTCTCAAAGACAGGAGTATCAGTAGACCCAGATAAAGTAAGAGTTGTAGTTTCTTGGGAGCAGCAAAAGAACTTATTTGAAGTGTGGAGTTTTTTGGGGATGGCTGGTTACTACAGGAATTTTATATAGTTCTTTTCATGCTTAGAAGCACCACTAGTAGGCCTGACTAAGAAGGGTGTGAAGTAATTGTGGTCAGATTATTGTGATTCGGTATTTTATAAGATGAAGGGAAGGGTGAATTCAGTACCAATGCTGATTTTTTCAGAGTCATGCAAGAGTTACACTGTACACTGTGATGTGTCAGGTATCAGGCTGAGAGAAGTGATTATGCAGGGGGAATCTTTTCATACAGGTCTCGTCAATTGAGGCCACATGAGAGGAATTACCCGATGCATGATCTCGAGTAGGCTGCAGTTGTTCATGCTTTACACTGTTGGAGACATTATATTTTGGGAGATTATTTTGTGGTATTCACTAACTCCAAAACTCTCAAGTACATCTTTACTCAGTGTGACTTAAGTTTGATATAGTGAAGGTGGGTTGAGTACCTTCAGTATTTTGACTTTGAGCTTGAATACATGCATAGGAAAGGAAACATAGTGGATAATGCATTGAGTATGAGGACTCAAAAATAGGTAGTTTAGGAGGCCATCAATGAGTGGTAGCTCATGGCTCTATTCTATGAAATGTATTTGGAGGTGCATGATAGATAGGGGTAGACATTTCTTTCTTCTATAATTGTTACAACTACACTTTTGGATCGGGTGTGAATGAGGCAGCTATTAGATTCTAAAGGCCTAGTCCTATGGAAGAGTGTGTCATGAGAGGACCCTTCTCCTGGATCGACCATAGGTGAGGATGAGATCTTTCATTTTCATGGGTGCGTATGGCTGTCAGCAGACATACGTGAGGATCTGATGTGGGATTTTCATTCCTCAGTTTAGGAAGTTCATCCTGGTGTCACCAGGATGTATTATGATCTACATTGTTAGTATTGGTGGCCATGTATAAAGAGAGGTGTTTCTAGTTTTTTTATGAGATGTTCCACCTGTTATCAGCTAAAGGTGGAGCATCAGCAACTAGAAGGGCTTTTACAGTAGTTACTCATTCCCTAGTAGAAGTGGAATGATGTCGCGATGCATTTAGTGATGGATTTACCAAATTTTCCTAGAGGGAATGATGCAGTTTGGGTTGTTGTTGACAGACTCACCAAGGTTGCACACTTCTTACTGATCAAGGATACCTTCAGTGTTGATGAGCTTGTAAGGTTTTACATTAGAGAGATTGTACATTTTCATGGGGTTCCACACTCTATAGTTTCAGATATGGACCCCTCTTTACTTCACGTTTCTGTAAAAGGATATAGAAGGCTTTTGGTACACAAGTGCTTCTGAGTAAATTTTACCATCCTTAGATAGATGTCCAGTCAGAGTGAATGATTCAGGTGTTAGAGGGCATGCTTCGAGCATGCGTCCTAGATTTTGATGGTTCTTGGGAGAATCACATACCTCTGTTGGAGTTTGACTACAATAATAGTTTTTAGGAATCTATTCAGATGGAACCTTATGAGGCTTTATACAGTAGGTCATGCCAATTTCCCTTTTGTTGGATGGAGGTAGAAGAGGAATCTATGATAGGACCTCATCTTGTCTAGGAGACCACAGAGTAAGTGGAGTTGATTCAGAAGAGGATGGATACTGCACATTCATGATAGAAGTCTTATGCTTGTCAATGGAGATGACCTCTGGAGTTCGAGGTCAGATATCAGTTTTTCCTATGTGTCACAACGAAGTTGATACATAAGAGGATTAGAAGATAGGGGAATCTTTCACCGAGATATGTTGGGTCATTTGAGGTTTTGGAGAGTGTTGGGCTAGTTGACTATCAGTTGCAGTTACCTTAGAGGTAACGGGCTATGCACGACATCTTCCATGTTTCTCAGCTACGGCGTTATTTCTTAGACCCATCTCATGTTTTTCAACCTAATGAGGTTGAGGTGGAGGTGGATGCATCGCTCGAGGAGCATCCTATTCAGATTATTGATCAAATCACGAAGGTTATCCAAGGTCGGTATGTTCCTCTGGTGCAGGTGTTGTGGTAGCATGTCCAAGTGTAGTACGAGACTTGGGAGAGGGAGATTGATGTGCGATCACAGTGGTCAGAGCTGTTAGAGGATTCTTCTTCGCCGCCTTGTTAGATAAATTCAAGGATGAATTTCTTTAAGGGAGGAAGTTTGTAAGAACTTGGATATTCTTTTTAGGTATAGATCTTGATTTTGGGTGTTTTTGAGAAAAAAGGGAAGTTTTTTGGAAATTTTATAAGTACACGTCGTGTATTTAAGAGTACACACCGTGTACCAAGTTGTTGTGGGTAGCCATGTACTGTCCATGTAATGGACAAGATATGGCTATGTGAGGTGACCTGGAGACCACCTAAAGAGGGGGTCTGGTTGAGGCATGTACATGACATGTACATTAAATGATCACGTTGTGTACTTTTTCTTTTATTTGATAAATTAGATCGGGGTCACGTCTAATCCCCAGAAACTTCTTCTTCTTCCCTTGTCTCGAACAGCAGAGCGATGTATGATTGATTTTTCTCCAAGCTATTGATCTATCATCCATTATATGATTCAATATCCGGTGGGGGAATTATAATCCCACTAGGGATTCCTTCCTTCTTTTAGAGCCTCACCTTCTAATTTCTTCTCTCTCTTGAGTTATTCAAGGTTGAACATTTTTTATTTTTTTATAGATCTATGACGTTCTAGGATGATTCAAGGGCTATGTTCAAGAGTTTTAATCGTACAATGTCAAGGTAGGTGGTTTGTTTCCTTTTGTTGGTTTTCTTTGAGTTTTATATGCCAAAGTGTCGATTACCCATGTTTCCAGTATTTCAGGCTAAGGAAATTAAACCTTGTTTTATCTAACATAGATTGATTGTTGGATTAAGGGTTGATTGAGGTGGTAACATGTGAAATTTCATCTTTAAGGAACACCCCATGGGTTATTTTCCTTGTTTGAATGATTAGGCCTGTTTGGTTCAGGTTACCTATGAGGCAGACCTTGTTTCCATGTCTTGCTTAATAGGATGGAACTAATTTCCTTTTGCTGGTTATTAAATGCTTGTGATATGCATTGGAATTTTTTTATCCATGTAGTAGTTTATATTACTTTGCACTTCTTGATATTTTTTATACAAGATCGAATTGCACAGGGTTGTGAGAACCTTGTGTAGTTAGATCACAGGAAGAATTGACATTGAGTGCTTCCTTAGTGTGTTTTTTATATTTTATGATATGAGACCATAGGGGGGTTAATAGTGAGTGCTCCCTTATAGTGTCAATAGTTTATGTTATGAGAGAATAGAGGGGAATTGACATTGAGTTCTTCCCTAGAGAGTCTATAGTTATTCAGGAAAGACCATAGGAGTAATTAATGGTGATTACTTCCTCAGAGTGTATTTGCCTTTTTATTGCATTACTTTTCCAGAGGGGTTAGACTGTGTGAGCTACCTAGAGGGTTAATATAAATATTGAATGATTGTGATGCATCTACCAAGACAAATCACAAGCTTGGATTCAGTCCTGTTAGGTAGTATTCTGTGATACATGTTGTGATACTTGATTAAATGATTAACATTAAATGTTGATGAATGTAAATAGAAACTATAGGGTTTTGTTACTTTTGTGTACTCCTAGTTTCTTTACTGCATCTCCATTATTTCCTACTGTATATACTCACTGACAGTTAGGCACAAATATTGTGGTGGTTATCTACTGGGATTCGTCTCACACCCTATTTGGGTCATTATTTTGGACACAAATAGATTATATAGTTGTAAGTGAAGATAGGGGTAAGTTCCCCTCTTCAATAGGTACTCGATTGTTGTGGAGCTGGACAGCATGGGAGAAAGCTGAGGCTTGGGATGCTGTTGGAGTTTATTTTTTTCTTTTATAATTTGGTTTAGCACTGTATTTCTTGCATTTTGACTTATTTAGATATTTTCCTAGACATATGTGACATGCATAATTTATATATGTGCTCAAGTTATTTATTTACTTTCCATCTTCTTTTGTTTACTTGTTGTATGGGATTATTCCTTCAACTACTGCTTATTATTCGTTATTTCATTGTTCATAATCTATCAATGAGGGAAAATTTTCCCCACTATCAAATCCAAGGCCCTCGCTACTAGTCAGCAGCCTCTAGCATTCGGGGAAATGTGATTGATTCCATGTGACCAACCGGGTATGGGGCACCTTTGGGAGGCACCCAGAACCGGGACGTTTCAATAGTTATCCTTGGTTTCTCAACTACCTCTTGAAATGAGGGAAACTTTTGAGGTAGATTGAATGTGGGGAGGACCTTCATTACTATAAATACATCTTCCCATTAATGAATAGTTAACAGATCCTCATGCCACTATTCTAATAGGATGATAGGGCTCAAGGATGTCAATGTCACCAAGGGTATAGTGCTTCTCCAAGATTTTAGATTTCCTCTATTGAATTAGGGTTAAAACATTGATATAAATTAGGGGTTAATAATTTATTTAATGACCTTCATGAGTAGGATCAGTCATGTGAAGATCCTTTATTTTCATCAAAATATACTGACATCCTTAATAGGCATTGATTCGGAAAGGAATATACATTTTCTCTTTATTTACCATTGGAATATACTAATGAACTCCCTCGGTGTTAATCAGAGTAGGTATATGAGTATACTCTTAGGTTTCCATTAGAATATGTTGATGAACCTCCCCAATGTTGATGGGAGTTGAGATACGATCATTTTCTTGATCTACCACTAAAATATAATGATTAACCACTAAAGTGTTAGTAGGAACTGGAATATAGTCCTGCTCTTGAGCTACTATTTGAATATGCCAACAAACCTCCTTAGTGTTAATGGGATCATGGATATAATCCTTCTTTTGATCTATCATTATAATATGTTGAAAAACTACTTATATGTTAACAAGATCAGGTATATGAACTTTCTCTTAAGCATTCATTGAAATATGTTGATGAACCTGTTAGGTGTTGATGGGAGTGAGGATATAGATCCTGCTCCTGATTTTCCATCAAAATATACTGATGATATCCTTGGGTGATTATTAGAGTGGATATATTACAATGCTCATTATTTTCCATCAAAATATATTTATGATCTCCCTAGGTGTTGATTGGAGTAGTGATATGATATTTTTCCTCAGGTGTTGTCAAAATGTGCGGAAAAAACTGCCTCAATGTTGATGGGAATGGTAATATAGTCCTACTCGTTGGTTTTCATTGAAATGAGATGATGGGATTTCTCAATACTAATGGGAATATGAATATGGTCTTACTCTTTGGTTATCATTAGAATATTATGATGATCCTTATTGATTTTAACAGGAGTTCAGATATGAAATTTGTCTTGAGTTTTCATCAGAATATACCAAAAAACATTTTGGGTGTCTGTGGGGGTAAATATATGATCCTGATCTTGAGTTTTAGTAGACATATAAAACCAGTGTGTCCTTATCCTTATTGTACAGGTTCAGAAAACTTGGTTCAGGATCTATGGAGTGATCTTCTCAATATATTCCTGAGGATTTGGGGTTGTGTAGCACTGGTAGCATCAGAAACTAGAATGATCCCTAGTAAGAATATCTTGAATATCAGTTTAGATATAATTGACATCTTCCTATACCTTCCTATGGTAAGGGAGGTATGTGTTGTTGGACTCTAGGGAAAAAATATTGAAGTGATTGTTTATGGAAACAGGTTCCACTCACTTCTATGTGGCATGTTGTTGGTAGGATGGCTTATTAAGCTTCATCTCTTAGAGGATCTAGTGATCTACCTCCAAATTAGGGATGGTGTAATTGTGAAAATATTCCCATGCTAGGGAATTCAACACCTAGAACTAGATATTTTGAGTCGTTGATGGGTTCTTTTAAGACTATGGGGTTATGGCCTAAGTCGTGGTTGAGGCATATGTTCAAGGTATCAGCTGGTGGTGTGAAACATCCTAATGTACCCTATCAATTCCAATAGTCTCTTCAATAGTTTTGACATGTCACTGTGTATCCAATGATTCCATTTGGATATTATGGGATATCCTAAAGATAACCCACAAACAAGAAACTTCTTGATGCAACATCACAAATAGAAGTGCATAGTTAATCGATCTCTTTCACAGGTAAAGAGTTTTATGTTAGTTTCACCATTTATATTCACCTATGAACTCATGGTCATACATTTCATGTCTAATGAAGGCATGATTTATAAAGGTAGGTTTTTTTGGTACCTACCAGTGACACATTTAATTGCACATTATTTTAGAGGATGGTTGGTAAACTCATCCTTTATGAGGTATTATTACCTTTTATTGGACTCTTATATATTTGAGATAGATTTTTGATATCCTTCTGAGTAATAATACTTGTTACCTTGCACATGAAAATGACTGATCAATGTTATTAACTGATGTGAACATTTGTATGTATTAGAGTTTCTTTTTATTTTTCTTACTCGTTTCTTGTATTATATTTTAAATTTACATAGCTCGGAGCTCTGAAATGTATCACTATTTAGGGAGTAAGTATGTGTTTTGGATTTGTGATTAGAACCATTAGAGGGGTTTCTTATATATCACTATAATGGGAATTTAAACCCATGTAGTTTGGTTCCACTGGTACCTTTTAAGTTTGTGTGAAAAGGACAATTGTAGTTCCTTTTATCTCTATGCATTCATGATAAAGTGAAGTGTTTTTTTAGGTCATGCATCGAAGACCAATGATGTTCCTTTTAATGTTGTGTCTCCAGAACAATGATATCGTTTAGTTTAAGGTCATACAACTAGGAAATATTTTGAGCAGTTTAACATCATAAATAATGGAGCATATTCTATGTATCTTAAATTCATACAATTATGATTAATAGGAAAAGAGTTCCTACCAATGGTTGTTTTTGGACTTATGCATGAACAAACATTTCTAGTCCGTCATGGATTTTGGTAACTAGATAATAAATCAAATGGTTTAGGCTTACACATAATTTGAGGCCCATGATAAATATATCTCTAGATTATACAGAAGAAGATATGATGCTCTATATGGGGTATCAAAGATGATCATCCTAAGACAAGGGTGGTTTCATCAATCACTTAATGATAGGGATCCCATTTACAAGGGAATATATGATTGTTAACACCCTGAGGGTTATATTAGTTTGTTCGGAAAATCAAGGAGGGCCTCTCATGAGAGGTATGATCCTCATTATCAAAGTAATACATGATTAAATGGGATATCTCTAGTATGTGTAACCTTGTCATTAATTTTAGGAGGTCATAGAGGATGCTTAAGTATAGAAGAATCCATAGTGGGTTGGACTATGATTCTAAGTGATGGATAGGTCTTTTGGAAACTATTATTATCCTAATAATGGGTGATAAGGTGTACTTCAGGTTTTCCAAGTATAGGGAACTATATAAATGGTGTTCTAGTAGAGGGATTGGGTGAATTGATGCCCTGATATGGGACTAAGGTGAATATGGAACCCAAGAATGGGACGTGGGATAAGTAATTTCCTAGTATGGAACTATGGTTATAAATAACCTAACCCTAGTATACTAGAGTAGGTTTTTACTTTATTACACTAGCATAAGATACAAGTAATCTCATCTTGAAGGACTGAATAGTTTAGTAGTCTTGGTAAACTAGATATATACATAATTCCCATATTAAATTTGAAAACAAAAATTAAAACAGAATTTTTTTTTTATAATAACATTATTACCTCTAGTATATCCTTTCATAACAATCATAATACACTTCATGGATTCTTGGTTAAAGTAAATAAAATAAGGGTGATATCAAATACTCAATAAGGGTTAATTATAGTGGAAGCTATCATAAATTAATAATCATAATCATCATGGTAAGGTAAATAACTAAACACATTCCATTTAAAAAACTTTGAATATCATGAAAAGATAAGGAATAATCTATATAGAAAGGTAAATAACATAAACATATGTAATTAATGATGATCAATTAATTCCAAGTAAATAATCACATGAGCATGAAACTTGACCATGGAAATTCTAACTAATTGAATAATCACAAAAAATATCAATAACTAAGTCCATAATGATGGAATTAATATTTTATACATCTTAAAATTACTATCAAGGCCTCAGACAAGACATTTAAAAATACTGTCAAGACCATATTCCATGACATCTGAAAATAAATGGGGAAGGTTTCATTCAAAACCCAATTTGATTTGTCTCATGAGACCAAATGATGCATCTAGGGGATATAACGGGCCCTTTCCATCACTTAATATGTCAAATACATTCTTTATATGAACAAATAATACAATTTAATCAACATCCATTAACAAAATCAATAATTTTTCGTATTCAAGGAACTAGTCATACAAAATATCAATACTTCCCCTAGTCAAACTAATAATAAAATATCCAAAGAAATATTATGAATGGTATCATTAGATTAAATCTTAAACATAATATTTAATAATTTATAATTAAAATACTTTAAATATATTACTACAATATTTCTTAATGAAAATACCGTTTTTACTTTGAAAATAACTTTTAAAATCTAAAAACTTCTAAGTAATAAAGAAAAAAATTTCTTTGAAAAGAACCTTTTAAACTTGTAAAGTAAACTTTATAGTATTAAGGCATCATGTTAGTGAGAAATTCATTTCATGCTGTATAAGTTAAAAAATCCATTTTACACTTTTTTTATGAAAATTCATAAAATACCTTGTTTGGAAAACAACATGAATATTACTTTTAAAACATTTTGTAAAAAGTAAAAAAAAGGTAAAAATGAATTTAAACAATTATAGGATAATATTTAAAAAACTAATTTTTTCTAAAAAATCATGGACATGGAATAGAAATATTACTCAATATAGATTTAAATAGAAACAATCCTGATTAATGATGATATTTTGAAATAAACCCTCACCAATGTAGTAATTTTGAATTTTAATCCCCATGAATGAAATAAGTTTTTAATTTGGCATATGTCTCGCAAAAGTAAAAGTGAGATAACAAATCCTTTACCACTTTGTAATCTATTGAATCGTATTCCCCATGAATGAATAAAATTTAACAAAACATTAAATATCACAAGAATAAATAAATTCATGATATAAAATTTAAAATGGGTGTTATATACACTTCATAAAATAATATAGCTCCATAACATCAAAATATGTCTCAATGAAAGAAGATTGAGACAATGTCTCTTACCTCGGGTTCAATTTCATTTGTACATGTTTGATCCTTATGTATAATAAATTTAGATTTATTATAAATATATTACATAACCATAATCATATATATAATACCATGTATTATTTACTTATAATATCTTATCAACCATTTATTATCAATTCATTGTTAAAATCACTGTTTCAGATGGTAACTACTTTGTTTTCCATGTATGTATTGATTTGGTAGTTCTGGTCCTTATACCTTTATCATAGTTCCATTATATAAATAGTTTTTTTATGTTTTAAATATCATATATATATATATATTCCTCTATAAATATAGATATAGAAAAATGAATTATGTCATTCATGGAGATGGTAGGCTGTAAGTATGCATGAACACTATTTTCATTTTTTAATGGATGGAATGAAAGAATGGTAAAGAATAATTAACCTTTATTGAATAATTATTGAATAATATTTATAATATATATCCATTATTTCTATAATTATAACCATCAAAATAAAGTGGTGATTAAAAATGAATTACACCACTTCTTGGAGACGGTAAGTCGTGCGTACGCACTAGCGGTGCTTTAGTTTTTCGTAGGATGGGTAAAAGGTGGAATATGGTTATAACATAATCCTAATAACATATAATTATATTTATGATACTATATTTATTATTTTAGTATGGTTAAAACAAATTAAAATTAAGTATAATAAGAAATAAATTTGAAACAGTTGGTAAAGATGATTACCTCTTCTTCGATGGACTTCATTTAGTTCTCTTCTTAAGGGATCTCAGTTTGGTATTTTGGAGGGACAAGAACCTATATAACTTGGATAAGGATGTTAATATGATAAATGGATATATTTATTTCGAGATATATGTCTCAAATAGGTGTGAATAATTGAAGGAAGGGGTACCATTTTATAATTGAAGTTAGGGGAACTTTGAGGACTTCTCAAAATATTAAAATATCATAAGACTATTCTAGATCCAAATGCTTCCAAATGGAATATAAATGGAAATTTGATTAATATTTATACCATATGTTATTAAATTTGTGATTATTTATTATTTTTATTATTTTTAAATAATTTAATAAAATATTATTTTGATAAAATATCATTTTTATCAACTTTGACCATATTCATTTAATTTGACTTTAAGTACATCAATACAAAGGGGATATTCAAATATAATGCATTAAAACCAATATAATATGTCATATAGATATATAAAATTCATTGTACACATTAAATAATTCAAATTATTTCAAAAATAATATTTTCAGAAAACATTTATTTTATTTTTCTGTTAATAAAATTAATATTATATTAGTGCTATAAAAACATTTTAGATAATTTTTTCTTCACTAAAATTTATAAATAAATTACCATGATTTCGATAAATATTTTATACTTTATAATAATATTTATAGTCTATAATAACCTCTGAATAAAACCATATTAAAAATATTGCACTTATTGAAAACAAGAGTGTGGTATATTTGAATTTTAATTAAATAAAAATATTTTAAAGGTCATAATATTATCCAAGTGGCCATAAAAGGTCCTATAATAGAATATTGAATATTTTTTTATAAAAATTACTCATCAAATATAATTTTATAAATTTTTAGAGGCATTTTCTAGTCCTTATGATATTGTTTTAACCCTTAATTACTCGATTTACCCTTTATAATGATAATAAAAATTAACATGGTTACTATTCATAATGACAAAAAATAAACGGGACATATTTACTAAATTTTGACCTCATGGTTAAAAATATGGAATAAATTTTTTAATATTAAATTTAAATTAGTAGAATAAATTAATTTAATATTAAAATACAAAATAAAATGAAAAATAGTTTTTCTGAAAAAATTCCTTTTATGTATACAAATGTTTCTATACCAAATTAAACTATAAAATTGATTCTAATGAAAATAATTGGATTTTTGATAATATAAGAGAATTAATATTACTTTGGATAAATTTTAAAACAAAATATTACTTTTTAAATGCCTGAAATCAAAATACATTTTTCAATAAAAACTAGTATTTTTCACTATTCACTATAAAATCATTCTTTTCATAAAAAATATAAAAAATTCACCATAAGGTAATTTTTATGTGATAATTTAAAAAATAAATTTAATTTTATCTAATAAATTTTCAAAAAACTTTAGAAATCAATAATATTTATTTTCTTCTAATAAGTAATAAAATCACTTTTTGAAGAAAACATATATTTGAATAATAAAATGAATTCACTAAATATTATCTATTTATTTAATAAGAATAATAAATATATTTTTATTGAATATTGCCTTAATATATATATCATAATATAGTTAATACTATTTAGATCCTCCAATTTAATGTTTAGGTTATAATAGTCGTGTTAAAATAATAATATTTACTAGTATATCGTGGTTCATTTAAGCCAGGTGTAGTGTGCACAGAAAGCTATCAATTAAATTTTATATATTCTAAAATATCATGATGTTACATTCTCCCTGCATTCATTAAATTTTTTTCTCAAAATTTTAAATTTCACTTTTAAAATCAATGGTTGACATTTGAAAATTCATTTATGGAAATCCCACATCATAAAAAGGGTTAATAAAACTTCTTTTTAAAAAGAGGGCAAGGGAAATGTGAAGGTCACCACAAAACTAAGATTCTTAATAGGATAACATTAGTGGGAAGAAAAAATATAGAAATAGAAGAGAAATCCAACTATCAAGGTTTAATAGAGAGTGATATAAAACATTATTATGAAAGATTTAACCATCAAAAAACTGAAAATCTATGATGGGATAAAAAGGCTATTGATTTATTAGTAAGAAAAGTAATCAAATAACATTTTTATTTAAAGGTATTTTTCTTAATGTCAAGGAATAATTTTAATATCCAGATAAATTACTCAATAAAATAAACTTACATGATTTATTTCCATTTCATATGCATAATCTAATCCTTTGGTTATGCTTTGATCTATTTCTACTTCATCTCTTACTCCATGAAATGAATATCCAAAAATGATTTTTTATTCTTAAATCACTAAAATTAACTTTTGATGTATTTTAAGGTCCATAAAAGAATGAAAAGTATTTATATCTGTATATAACTATTTTCCAAATCAAAAATGGTTATTGGAATTTATCCAATATACATAAGTCTCTTTATGGTGAAGTAATACATTAATCTTCAAAACCTCATACAAATTTCACGTTAAAACATTTCATAAATGGATAACCTTATTAATATTCTAAAATATTAAGATCCAAAACATTATAAATAATGTAACTAAATTTCCAAAATTAATTTATCATTAGTCCCCCAAACAACATGATGTAGCTCTTAATCATTACATACCAAACATGTGAATACCTTAATATCAATCATCTCTTTATCCCAACATCATTATCTCAAATTCATGAACATGTTAAGGTTTATTTTTTCCTTAATAATGTGTTTTCAAAAAGATAAAATTTCTACTAAATCATTTTTCCTGTTCATTGGTACCATTCAAAATATTCTGTCAAATCCTTAAAGAAAATGTATTAAAGTACAATCCTTATAAATTTCATAATTCTTATAACCCAAATATCATTGATAAAATAATCTTATAGAATAATTATTAAATCCATACACAAGAAAATTAATCATTCTATTTCATTTATGGTAATAGAATATACTTTAAATTTATCCCTTAGCTTCTTCTGTTGTGTATTCCTTTAATGCATGATACATTGATTTTTATAGTGTCCCATATCCTTATAGTTGAATCATTGTAAATTGAAAACATTTTTCTTACCATTTCAATCAAAATAATGATGGAATTTATCTCCACACTTTTATCAAACTCTAATTCCTATTAATAAATTACTAGGTTTATTCTTTGAATAACTATCACATGATTTAAAATAATTCTTTCCCTTCTTCACTTTATCCGTCTTTTTCTATACTATCCCCTTATTTTCTTACTTCCCTTAGAATCCATAATACTTAGAAAATTATTTCTCTGTCTTTTTAACACATGATACTATGTCCTAATATGATGATAATGTTTGGGAGATAGCTTCCCTTTGAAAAATTGGATTAATATTATCAAGGGGACAGTTATTCTTACTCTCTGGATTATGTGCATTGATGAGGTTCCCTTTCCTTCTAATAAGAACCATTTCTAAACTATGGAATACACTAGATTGGATCATAGAATTATGAAATATAATATATAATCCCAAAACTAGTGAAATACTTAACATAATATCATCTCTTAATAAAAAAAATTTCTTTGTAGATTTCGCTATTTTCAATTCCTTCATAATGATTTTCAAGAAAATGTGAATTATCCTAACCATATTCTTCGGTAGTGTCAAACTAGGTGCACATTAAGGCATGTTTTGGTGAACTAAGTGACGATCGAGTATAACCCAATACACCCTTTTTATAGTTATTACCCCTCGATACCTATGTACTAGAACTATTCCCACTTTTAGTATCCAGAAAGGGATGCATTTCTATGAAAAACAACAAAATTTATTTCTTACCAAAACATCAATATGTTCTTCTATACTTATCGTCAAACTATATTATAGAAATATGTTCCTTAATCTATATTTTACTAAATATAATTCCAAAGTTTTCTACTAAAATTCATATAATAAAAAATGTAATGACACCAAACCTAGTAGACCAGATTCGGTGGTTACTTTATTGCATTGGAATAAGATACAAGGAATCTCATCCTAAAGGACCGGATAGTTTAGTAGTCTTGGTAAAATAGATACATACATGATTCCTATATTACATTAGAAAAAAAACTTAAAAAATAATTATTTTAGAATAAAATTATTCCCTCTATCATATCCTTTCATAAAAATCATAGTACACTTCATGGATACCTGAGGAATGGAAACAAAATAAGGGTGAGCTTAAATTCTCAGTAAGGGTTAAGTATAATAGAAGTTACCATAAATAAATAAGCATAATCATCATGGAAAGATAAATAAATGAAAAAAATATATATTTAAATGACTTTTACTATCATGATAAGAAAAGGAATAATCTATATGGTAAGGTGAATAACTAAAATGCATGCCATTTAATCAATAACTTAAGCATAATATGGTAGTAATAAATGATGTTCAATTAATGTTGTATAAATAATCACATGATCATGAAACTAGACCATAGATATTATAACTAATAGAATAATCACATGGAATATAAATAACTTAATCTATAATTATGGAATTAATAATAGATAACATCTGAGACTTATCCTCAAGGCCTCAGACAAGACATCTGAAAATATCATCAAGGCCTTATGGCGGGACATCTAAAAATAAATGGGTATGGTATCATCCAAAACCAATATGATTTGTATCATGAGACCTATTGATTCACATAGGTTCTATATTAGTCCCTTACTATAACTTAATATGTCCAATTCATTCCTCATATGAAAAAATAATACAACAAAATTAGCATGCCTTAACAAAATCTCTAAGTGTCTGTATTAGAAGGACTAGTCATACAGAATACAAATAATTTCCCCATTCAAACTAATCATAAAAATCCAAAGAAATATGATTAATGGTATAATTATAGTACATCCTAAACATAAAATTTAACAAAGGATGATGAAAATTATTTGAAGATATTACTGAAATATTTATTGAGTAAAATACTCTTTTTACATTGAAAATAAATTTTAAAATCTAAAAAATAAACACATGATAAAGAAATGATTTTCTTTTAAAAGAACCTAGTAATTTTGTAAAGGAAAATTTAAATTATTAAGGTGTAATATTTGAGGAAAATTAATTTCATGTTGTATAAGTTAAAAAACATTCCTTTTACACTTTTGTAAGAAATTCACAATGTACTTTGTTTGGAAAATGACATGAAGATTCTTTTTAAAACATTTTGTAAAAAGTTAAAATGGGGTAAAAATGACTTTAAAAAATAAATTAGAATATTTTTAAAAACCTTTTTGATTTTTTTTTCTAAAACGTGGAAATTTAATAGAAATATTCCCCAATGGATACTCAAACACCAACAATCCCGATTAAGGATGATATTATTAAATAAACCCTTACTGATGTGGTAATTTTCAGTCACAAGTCCCATGAATGAAATAAATTAAAATGAAACTTTAAAAACATTAATTAAATTATATTAATTATATAATTTATCAAATGAAAATCATATACACAACAAAAAATAAAAAATTTGTAAATATAGCATATGTCTCACATAATTTAAAGTGATATGATAAATTTGTTACCACTTTGTAATCAGTTGAATCGTAAGCCCCATGAATGATTAAATTTTAACAAAAAATTAAATATTAGGAGAATAAATAAATTCATGATATAACATGTTAAATGTGTGTTATATACACCTCATAAAATAATATAAGTTCATAACATCAAAATATGCCTCAACGAAAGAAAATTGAGATGAATTCCCTTACCTAAGGTTTGATTTTCTTTGTACGTGTTTGAACCTCATGTATAATAAATATAGATTTATTATAAATAAATTATATAAAAATACTCATATATATCATACCATAAATGAATTGATTAAAATATTTTATCATCTTTTTATTATCAATTCAATGTTAAAATCAATATTTCATGTGGTAACTTCATTATTTTTCATTTATGTTTTGATTTGGTAGTTATGGTACTTATAATTTTATCATAGTTACATTATATATATAATATTTATTATTGTGTAAATATAATATATATTAAATAAATATATATTTATATTCATCCATAAAGATAGATATAGAAAAATGAATTACACCGTTCATGGAGACGGTAGACCATACGTACGCATGAACTCCATTTTCATTTTTTGATGGATAGAGTGAACGAATGGTAAAGAATAATTAACCTTTTAAGAATAACTATTATGTAATATTTATAATATATATATATATTATTTTTTTCATTATAATCATCAAGGTAAAGTGGTGATGAAAAATGAATCACGCCACTGTGTGGGGATGGTAAGTCGTATGTACGCATGTGCGGTGCTTTAGTTTTTAATAGGATGGATAAAAGGTGGAATATGGTTATACCATAATCATAATAACATATCAGTATATTTATGATACTATATTTGTTATTTTATTATATTTAAAACACATGAAATGGATTTATATGAATAAATACACTTGAAAGAGTTGGTAAAGATGATTATCTCTTCTTCGACACACTTTCTTTAGATCTCCTCTTAAGGGATACATGTTTGGTCATTTGGAAGGGTCATAACCCCTATAACTTGTATAATTATGTTTAGAAGAAAAATTGGAATAATTTTGTTGAGATATATAACTAAAATTGGTGTAAATATGTAAAGGAATGGGTGCCCTTTTATAATTGAAGTGAGTGTCACTTTCAGAATTTCTCAACATATTAAAATATAATAAAACAATTCTAGAGAAAAATGATTTCAAATGGACTATAAATTTATATGGGTGACTGTTTAGACCATATAGTATCACACTTGTGATTATTTGATATTTTTATTATGTTCAAATAATTTAATAAAATATTATTGTGATAAAATGTCATTTTTATCAACTTTGACACTATTCATTTAATTTGATTTTAAATACATCAAGATAAAGGTGTAACTAAAATATAATGTATTAAAATATATATAATATGTCATATAGATATATAAAATTCATTTTTCATGTTAAATAATTCAAATTATATCAAAAAAATAATTTTTTAAATGATTTATTTTATTTCCATGTTAATTAAATTAATACTATATTAGTGTTTTTAAGCATTTAAGGTATTTTTTTCTTCAAGAAAATTTAAATTAAATTACCATTATGTAGATAAATATTTTATTTTTCATAATCATATTTATAGTTGATCATATCCACTAGATAAAACCATATTAAAAATATTACCCTTATTGAAAATAAAAGTGTGACATATTTGACTTTTCGTTAAATAAAATATTAAAAATGTCATAATCTTATCCAAGTGGATATAAATCATCATATAACTGAACCTTTAAGGATTATTAAGGAAAATTACTCATCCAATAATTTTTTTTCCAAGTTTTAGGAGCATTTTATGGTCCTTGTGATATTCCTTTAACCCTTAATTACCTGATTTACCCTTTATCATGGTAATAAAAATTACCATAGTTACTATCCATAATGGCCAAAAATAAAGGAGAAATATTTAATAAATTTAGAACTAATTTTGAAAATATGGAATATATTTTTAAATAATCAATTTTAATAAGTTGAACATATTAATTTAATATTAAAACACAAAACGCAATGAAAAACAGTTTTTCCGAAAAATGCCTTCTTAAGTTTAAAAATGTTTATATACCAAATTCAACAATAAAATTGATTCTAATGAAATTAAAAATATTTTTTATAATATAATATAATTAATATTAGTTTTTATTTATTTAAAAAAAATTACTTTGTAAATTTCTAAAATAAAAATACATTATTCAATAAAAAATAGTTTCTTATACTATTCAACAAAAAATAAATATTTAAAAAAATACCAAAAAATCACCTTAAGATAATTTTTATATTATAATTTAAAAAATTAATTTTATTTTTTCAAATAAATTTTCTAAAGGTTTCAGAAATCAATTATTTTTATTTTCTCATATAAAATGATAAAATATATTTTTGAAGAAAACATATATTTGAAGTATAAAATGACTTTACAAAACATTGTGTGTTTATTTACTAAGAATAGTAAATAAATTTTTATTTAATATTACATTAATATATATTTAATCATATTCACACCCTCTAATTTAATAGTTAGGTTATAAAAATCATGTTAAAATAATAATATTCAATAGTATATCACAGTTCGTTTAAAATTGATGTTGCATTCACCATAAGATATAAATTAAGTTTTATATATTATAAAATATAAGGATATTATATTCTATCCACCTTCAATAAATTTCGTTCAATAAATTTTAAAGTGTAATTTTAAAATTAATATTTGAAATTTGAAAATTCATTTATGGAAATATCACATTGTAAAAAGGGTTAAAAAGAATCCTCTTAAAAAGAGGGGAAGGGAAATGCAATAGTCAACACAAAACTACGATTCTAAATAGAAAACAATTAGTGGGAAGTGAAAAAATGGGCACGAAATAGAAATAAAACTATCAAGGTCTGATGTAGAGTGATGGAAAAAATGGTCATTATAAAGTTAACCATCACAAAACCATAAATCTGTGATGGATTAAACAGGCTATTGATTTCTCTGCAAGAAAAATAATCGGATAAAATTTTTATTTCAAGGTATTTTTACTAAAATCAATGAATTATTTTACTATCCAGATATATTACTCTATAAAATAAACTTACTTAATTTCTTTCCATTTCATAAGAATAATCCCATCCTTTGGTTGTGCTTCGATCTATTTCTACTTCATCTCCTACTCCAGGAAATGAACATCAAAAAATAAATTTTTTATGCTTGAAGCACTAAAATTCAATTTTAACGGATTATAAGGTATATAAAATATTGAAAATTATTTTCATATGTGTGAAACTATTTTCCAGATCTAATATTATTAGAACAGGTTATCCAATATACTTAAATCTTAATATAGTGAAGTAATACATTAATATCCAAAACCTCATACAAAGTTTAAGTTAAACCATTTCATAAATAGATAACCTTATTACCTTTAAAAAAGATTAAGATCAAAAAAATTAGAAATAAGGTCATTGAGTTTTTCAAAATAACTTATCATTAATCCCCCAAAAAACATGAATTAGTTATTAATCATCGCATACCAAACATGTTAATACCTTCATCATGTATTTTCTTGAAACATGGTAATAACCTAAATTTCCATAAAAAATTATTTAAAACACACATTCTTCCTTATTCCTTAAATAAGACACAAATTATTGGATATATTTTCTAAATCCAAAAATTTTTTAACTCCATCAATGATATCATAACCTACTTTTTCAACAAATTATTAATCAGTTTCAAGGGATTCAATACTATCCAATTTAATTTATCTATATCAATCATCTATTTATCACAAAATCATTATTTCAACTTATGTAAAATATTAAGGGTTATCTTTACCTCAATCATGTGTTTTCAAAAAATTAACATTCCACTGAATCACTTTTCTTGTTCATTGGTACTATTTAATATATTTTTTCAAACCCTTAAAGAATATGTATTATAGTACAATCCTTATACATTTTATAATTCTTATAACTTGAATGTGATTGATAAAATAATCTTTTAGAATAATTATTGAATCCAAACACAAGAAAATTAATCATTCCACTTCATCTGTAGTAATAGCATATACTTGACCTTTATCCCTTAGCTTCTTTTGTTGTATGTTATTTTAAAACTTGAGACATTGATTTTTTTAGTGTCTCGTATCCTTATAGTTAAATCATTGTAAATTGGAAATTTTTTCTTACCCTTTCAATCAAAATCATAGTGACCTTTATTCTACACTTTTATCAAACTCTCATTCCTTCTAAGAAAGTATCAGGATGTTTATATCCAAAAATATTACATGTGGGAAAATACATCTTTCCCTCCTTTCATTTATCCATATTTTTCTCTATCATCCCCTTCTTATATTTCTTCCATTATAATCTATAATACTTATAGAATTATTTATCTATCTATTTATCACGTGATATTATGTCTTCATATGATAATAATGTTTGGGATACTAGTTCCCTTTGAAAAACTAGCTTAAGATCATCAAAGTGATGTAAATTCTTACTCTTTGGATTATGTACATTGATGAGGTTCCCATTACATCTAATAATAACTATTTATAAATAATGTAATACAATATATTAAATCATATAATTATGGAACATAATGTATAATCCCAAAATTAGTGAAATGATTTACATAATATAATAATCTAATCATAAAAATAGTTTCTTTAGGGATATATCTATTTTAATTTCCTTCATAATATTTTGTAAAGAAAATTTGAATTATCCTAAGCATATTCCCCAGGAGTTTCAAACCAGGTGTGTAGTAAGGATCATTTCTAGGCACCAGATGATGATCAGGTCTAACCTAATGCACCCTTTTTCAGAGTTACTACACATAGTAACATATATATTGGATCCATATCCACTTGTAGTCTCTATATAGGTATGTATTTCTAAGGAAAACCACATAATATCTTCCTTACCAAAACTTTAGGATATTCTTATATACTTATCCAAAAACTCTTTAATAGGTTTTTGTTCCCTAATCCATGTTTTCCTAAATATAGTTCCCAAGGTTTCTAATAAAATTTATATAATAAAAACTATAAATACCCCGAACCTAATAGCATAGATTCAGTGGTTACTTTCTTAAATTGGCATAAGATATAAGGAATTTCATCCCAAAGGGTTGAATAGTTTATTAGTCTTGGTAAACTACACACATACATGATTCTTATATTACATTTTAAAACACAAATTAAAACATAAATTTTTTGACAATAACATTATTCCATCAATAATATTTGGGCATAAAAATAACAGTACACTTCATAGATTCTTTGTGAAAAGAAACAAAATAATAATGAGAAAAAATTCTCAGTAAGGGTTAACTATAGTGGAAGTTATCATATAAATCAATAAGCCTAGTCATCATGTAAAGGTAAATAATTGAACACACATTCTATTTAAAAATTTTTTACTATCATGATAATATAATTAATTATCTATATGTCTAGTAAAATAACCAACACACATTCCATTTAATCAATAACTTGATCATAATATGGCAGGAATAAATGATGATCAATTAATTACATATAAATAATAACATGATCATGAAAATTGACCATAGATATTCTAAATAATAAAATAACCACATAGAATATCTATAAATTAATCTATAATTGTTGAATTTATAATGGAGGAAATCTCAAACTTATTTTCAAGGCCTCATCCAAGACATATGAAAATACCATCAGGGACTTATACCCTAACATCTGAAAATAAATGCATAATTCCTCATCCAAAACCCAAAAAAATTGTCTCATGAGACCTAAATATGCATAGAGGGGATATAAACAGACCCTCTAAAAACTTTCTATGTCAAATTAATTCCTTTTATGAACAAATAATACAACTAAATCAATATTCCTTAACAAAATCTATAACTATATATATTGGAAGAACTAGTCATATAAAAAATAAATACTTTCCCCAAACAAACTGATAATAAGTCATCAAAATAAATAAAATAAATATTATGATTATAATACAACATAAAAATTATATTTAATAAAGGATGATGAAAATAATTTAAAGATATTACCATAATATTCCTTGAGGAAAATACCCTTTTTAATTTCAATAAAAATTAAAATCTAAAAACTACTCACGTAAAAAAACATTTTCTTTGAAAATAACCTTTAAACTTATAAATTAAGCTTTAACTTATTAAGGCTTCATGATTTTTTGGAATTATGTTCGTTCTGTATAAGTTAAAAAAGCATTCCTTTTACGCTTTTGAAATTAAATTCATAAAGTACCTTGTTTTGAAAATGATAGGAATATTCCTTTTAAAACATTTTTTAAAAAGTAAAAATGGGGTAAAATTGAATTTAAAATTTTATGGGAGAATATTGAAAACATTTTTGAAAACAATTTTAGAAACATGGACATTGAATAGAAATATTTCCCAATGGATACTTAAACACAAACAATCCCTATTAAAGATGAGACTGTGAAATAAACCCTTACTGATGCGGTAATTTTGAATCATAATCCCCATGAAAGAAATAAAATCAACCTAAAATTATATAACATGAATAAAAGTATATTAATGATATAATTTATCAAATTTTCAATATATACACCACTCAATATAAATAGGTGGTGAATATGGAATATATCACACATGAGTAAAAGTGAGACCAGAAATCCCTTACCACTTTGTAATAAGTTAAAATTGTATGTCCCATGAAGGAATAAAATTTAAAAAAATTTAAGTATCAGGAGAATAAATATATTAATGATATATCATTTCAAATTTTAATTATATAAATCTCATAAAATAATATAGGCTCATAACATCAAAATATGGCTCAATGAAAGAAAATTAAGATGAAGTCTCTTACTTCGGGTTTGATTTTTTTTATACATGTTTAAACCAAATATATAATAAATATATAATTATTATGAATATATTAAATAACAATAATCATATATATCATATAATATATTATTTACTTATAATATTTTATCACTCTTTTATTATGAATTCATTGTTAAACTCACTATTTTTTGTGGTAACTGGTTCATTTTTCATGTATGTTTTGATTCAATAGTTCTGATACTTATATTTTTATCATAGTTACATCATCTAAAGAATATTTATTATGGTTTAAATATAATATATATTAAATATATAGATATTTATATTCATACATAAATATATTTATAGAAAAATGAATTACACCATTCATCGAGACGGTAGGTCGTACGTACGTATGAATGCTATTTTCATCTTTTGATGGATTGAATGAAATAATGGTAAAGAATAATTAAACTTTAAAGAATCATTATTATGTAATATTTATCATATATATCAATTATTTCTATCATTATAACCATAAAATTAAAGTGGTGATGAAAAATGAATTAAACCACTTTATAAAGATGATATGTCGTACGTATGCACGTGCAGTGCTTTTTTCGTAGGATGGTTAAAGGGTGGAATATAGTTGTAACATAATCATAATAATATATCAGTATATTTATTATCTTGAATTTATTTTTTGGGTATGGTTATAATGCATTAAAATGAAGTATAAGAAGTAATAAACTTGAAAGAGTTGGTAAAGACGATTACCACTTCTTTGATGGACTTCCTTTAGATCACTTCTTAAAGGTTCTATGGTTGATTGTTTGGAGGGAAAAACATATAAAACTTGGATAAATATTTTTATAAGAGAAATGGGTTGATTTTTTTTTGATATTTATGGCCAAAAGTGGTGTAAATAGGTGAATGAATGAGTTCCCTTTTGAAATTTAATTGAGGGGCACTTTCTTAATTGCTCAAAATATTAAAATATAATAAGACTATTCTAGAGAAAAAAATTATAAATAGACTATAAATGAATATTTTATAAGATTATAGACAATAAATCATACCCTTTTTAATTATTTAATATTTTTATTTTTTAAAAATAATTTAATAAAATATCATTTCCATAAAATATCATTTTTGTCAACTTTGACTCTATTCATTTAATTTGACTTTAAATACATCAATACAAAGGGGTAATTAGAATATAATATATTAAAACCACTATTATATTTCATATAGATCTATAAAATTCATTGTAACTTTTAAATAATTCAAATTTTATCAAAAATAATATTTTAATTAACACTTATTTTATTTTTTTTGTTAATTAAATTAATACTATATTAGTGTGGTGTAAGCATTTAAGGTTTCCTTCACTAAATTCTAAATATAAATTACCATAATTTTGATAAATATTTTATATTTTAGAATAATATTTATATTCAATAATATCTTCTAGATAACACCATATTGATAATATTACTCTTATTTAAAATAAAAGTGTAACATATTTGACTTTTCATTAAATAAAACATTATAAAGGTCATAATCTTATAAAAGTAAAAATAAATGGTCATATACCTGAACCTTGAATTATTATGGATGAATATTACTCATCCAATAAAATTTAGTCAAGTGTTAGGGTCATTTTCTTGTCCTTATGATATTGTTTTAACCCTTAATTACTTGATTTACCCTTTACCGTGATAATACCATGGTTACTATTCATAATGGCCAAAACTAAAGGGGAAATGTTTACTAAATTAGTACCTCATGATTAAAAATATGGAATCCATTTTTCTATATGAAATTTCAATAAGTAGAATAAATTAATTTAATATTAAAATGAAAAATGCAACAAAAAATAGTTTTTTTAAATGACTTTTAAGTATAAAAATGTTTCTTTACCAAATTCAAACATAAAATTTATTCCAATGAACTTAATTGAATTTTTGATAATATAATATAACTTATATCACTTTTTATGTATTTTGACACAAAATATTACTTTTTAAATGCTTGAAATAAAAATATAGTTTTTAATAAAAAAAATATTATTTTTCACTATTCTTTAAAAAATCAATCTTTTCACCAAAAAATACAAAAAATCAACCATAATATAATTTTGATATTATAATTTCAAAAATTAATTTCATTTTATCAATTAAATTTTATAAAAGTTTCAAAAATAAATTATATTTATTTTCTCATATAATGCAATAAAATCGCTTTTTGAAAGTAACATAGATTAGAAGAATAAAATAACTTTTTTGAACATTATGTATTTCTTTAATAAGAATAATAAATTAATTTTTATTTAATATTACCTTTATATATATTTCATAATATATTTAATCCTATTCACACTCTTCAATTTAACAGTTAGGTTATAACGGTTGTGTTAAAATAATAATATTAACTAGGATATCATAGTTTTTTTAAGTTTGGATTTGTGTGTACCACAAGCTATCAATTCAATTTTATATATAATAAAATATTGGTATGTTAAAATTTTGAATATGGAATCCTTTTATGGGGCCTAAGTTAATATGTTACTTAGGTAAGGAACTAGGGTGAATATGGCACCCTCGTATGTGACCTAAGAAAATATGGAACCCTATTATAGGAGTAGGCCGAAGTGACACCCTTGTATGGGACTCGAGATAATATGGAACCCTAGTATGATAATAGGGAAAAATATTTTCCCAGTATTGGAATAAGGAAAATATGGCACCCTGGTATAGTACATTGGTGGATATAAAATCTTGGTATGGGACTAAGGAAAATATGGAACCCTAGTATGGGACCTAAGTGAATACGGCACCCTAGTATGGGAGTAGGATGAATATGGCACCCTGGTATAGGATATGGGTGAATATGGAACTCAAGTATGGAAATAGGGTTAATATAATTTCCTAGTATGGGAAAAGGGATAATTTTGTTCCCTAATATGGGAGTAGGTTGAAATAGAACCCTAGTATGGGACCTTGATAAATATGGTGCATAGGTATAGGATCTAATGGTGCCCAAGTTGTCCATGTAGGAGACCTGGGTGAATATGGTTCTCAGTTATGTCACATGATTATGGATCCACAAGGGGAGACCTTGGTGTAGCCACATTGAATGATTTGAGAATAACCTCTTTGGAGGATTTTTTCATGACCCACTTTGGGAAAGATAGGGTGCTTATATGGTGCTTCTTTGTTGAATGGGTGCACCCCCTTAAGAGGTTCCTTTTTCTTATTCTTGGTGACAACTTACTAAAAGTGGTACTGAAATGGTCATTCCATTAAAATATTAAAATTCCCTTTACTTCCTTCCTTCTTGGATTAGTTTGGATCCAAGACTCACCTAAAAGGGATCGTAGAGGATTTGAGTGTGGATTTCTAATGCTTGGGTGCTACTAGGATTCTTCTTCAAGCTTAACTGTACTCTATCCATCCTTGGTATCTACTTCATGTCCAAATTTAGAGGTTTTTAATTCTTATATAGGATAGGAATTTGGTAACATGTCATGGGTTTTAGTAGGGGGAGAACACAATTTAGGGAAGTGTTAAGGATGGTAGAGCACATAGATTTCATGGGAATAGGGTGCACAGCGTGACTCCTAGAGTTGGGTGCAAAGTGAGTGGATTGCCCAATAATTTTCTTCCCCTTTGAATATTTTTGAACATTTTCAAAGAATTCATGGAGTTATTTATTTTATAAATTTCAAGAACTAAAAATTTCATTCTTATTTATTGTTTAATAGTTTTATAGAATTCCTAGATCTTAAGCTCTGTTTGGGTTGTCACATCACACCCTTCATCATTGCTCCCTAAATCATGTAATTAAATTGTATTAACCCCTTCGTAGATTCTTCTATACAAATATGGTCCCTTATTAATTCATTTCAAATTATCACCATGCCCTTATTTTCAAATAGACTACCTCACCGTTGTTGGTATGAGCACTATGACTTTAAAATGCATACACCTATCTTGGAGGCTATCTACACTAGTATCAAGTTCTTCATTTACATCAAGATTACCTCATCCATGTTACTATATAAATTATCACATATTTTGGTCAAAATTATATGAATTTAAGATTTATTATTATTTTGGTAAATGTTATTCGACTTTAAACATTTGTTTCATTGGTCCGACTTTCATGATATTAAATTATCAAAGGTAAGAGGCATGGTAATCACCAGGTTGAAACCCATAATGGGAAATTAGGGGAAAATTAGAGTCTTCTATCACTAGTCATGCACCTTTTAAATACCATGTGGAATTTTTAGTGTTTAAAAAATGGTATAGAACTTGTCAGGTTGAAATCTTGAAAAGTGAAGCCTAAGAAAAATTCAAGTTCCTACCTATTCAGCCTCTCCCCATTACTGGATTAAGAAAAATATATGACTAACATGAAAATACATAAATCTTATAAGTTCCACCATTTATCCTTGTAAAAATCCAAGTTATTATCTCTAGGTCCATTGACCTAGGAAAATGTTAGATCACCCTTATGTTCCTTGTATATATTGGTTTAGATGATTTGTCCTAAATGAACGAAGATATAATTTCAGGGTACTTGAGCACTTTTGAGCATTAAAACCCTTATTTAAAGTAGCCCTTTATGATTTTCATTATTTTAATTCATTCAATAGTCTTATATATAAATGGAATAATGTTAGATTACAATGGTGGTATATGTATCACATATCCATCCCACCTATATCCATATAAGATTAAAAGTTCAATAGGAACTCTCACTTCATATTATAATAGACTTATCTTGGATTATGGCGATGGTAAATGTTACACATATCCATGCATCATATATTCATCCAAGAGCACATGTTTATAAGGAAATCAAATTTTGCGGTCTTTTGTCTCATGGAATTTCCCAGGCATATGGTTATGGTATTTTTACAACATATATAGCCTATATATATTCATTTGTGGGAATATGTTTAAATTATAATGGATTTATTCATACATATTACCATTAACTCAAGTGTTTAGAACTTATGATCTACTCGGTCGATTCCCATATAATGTTCAATTGGGTTTAGTTATTATGATATTACTATTTGTTAATTATTTATATTATAATGAACTAATAGTCTAAGTAACACAAGAAATATAGGAATTAAATAAAAAGTGTTAAAAAAATATTTTCATTCATAAAATTTTAGAGGATGGAACCTTCTTATTATAATGTGATAAATGATGAATAAAAAAAGGAGTAAAAGAGCTATGGGATGATATGGTTGATTAAATGCTACAAATAATCCAATGTATAATTGGAAGAATTTATCAATCATTGGAAATTATCTAATTTAATAGATTCAACTTTAGCTAATAGACATGGTTATGTGATCAGTACAACTGATTCTTGATTTTTTCCCTTAATGATCTTAATATTATCCATCACTTATGAAAATTTTTCTCTCACCCATTCCATGTGAGCCTCATATTACTCTATTTTTTTATCTAAGTGTCCATGTGGTCACAATTTCATGATTTCCCAATATTTTTTTAACCTGTCTCCTTTATATCCTATTACACAAACTCCACTTGACATTTTTTGCTTTCAAATGTATGGATATCTATTTATTGAATCATTATTTTCTATCAAATGACTAAGGTTTATTGAATGTGAGTATATAATATTCAATAGTAAAATCCATGTACACCCAAGTAATGGATGTGTTGATGAATGATATTAGTATTATCATTGATATTTTCTAATTATGTCTTAGTAATGTTGGCATGGATTTGATGCCATCCTTAATTACTCATTTCCTGTTTTTTAGTAGAAATTCAGGATTTAGATCTGGGTCACCCACCACTACCAATATCTAGTCATGAATAAAATTAATCATTGAAATATTTATCCTAACTAGTGACATGGGAAGGGAAAAGCCTTCAATTTCTACTCCTTGGACAGCTTTGGGGACTAGATCGGAGAAAATAGCCTCCACAAATGGATAACTTATTATTGGTGTGGCAGAACCGACACAAGTAATGTAACAAATGATTAATATTGTTTTAATTGATTATAAATCCCATTTAATATAAAGTGGGTATGAATGTAATAATTCCACATTTTATCTGGAGTGCTTTTTAGAAGGTCTCTCTAGTTAAAGGATTTGTTCCAAAATAAACTTGGGAGATAGAATCTAAGAATAAAACTGTGTGTACAACCATTAGACTAGATTTCCCAGCACACCATTCAGATAGATCTCTATATATTCTTAGTCTTAATACCATTATAGGGTAATTAGAGGTATAATATTAAGTAATTAAACATCAATGTTTGTTCCCTTATGTGCCAGCATCAACCAGAATTAGGGAATGATAGTAGGGTTATGTTTATTCCAAGATCCAGTGAAAGGAAACAGAGAAACCCTTTGTAGACACCTAAACTGTTGTAAAAACATGTATGGTGTATAAGGATCACAAATGATCATATCATTAAATCATGATACTAAAAATCCATCATAGAGAGAAATCATGAATGATCAAACATAATGAGTTTCACTGCCATTATCAATGAGTATCCCAATGGTTATATTATAAGGAGCGAAGGTGATATAGGAATGATTTTTTAATATATTAGAAACTTTATTGGTACTTATAGATATTGGTAAAACTATGAAAATGTTGAGAATTCTATAGTGAGATGTAGAATAATTAACAAAATAGTATTTTGAAACTCGTAACACTATAAGTGATCTACCACTTAGATGCATTAGAAATAGAGCATACCATTGATATGATATGGGGTATTTCCTTATTGTATATGTATAACTATAACCAAAGTATTAAATCTAACACATAAATGAAAATCTCTATCATAGAATAACTACCCACTCAGAAACATGGCCAAAACCCCCACCAATTGAAAGTTTGAATCCATGCTTGGTTTGATTTTGTATCCCCACACAATATATTAGCTTACTTCTAGGGTGTCTCATTATGAAAATTCAATATTCTAGGCTCCTTGATAAGGATAAATCATCATATGTGATGTTCCAAAGGATCAAATAATAACTAATAATGGGGGGTTGAATCTGTTGTTCACTTTTATAAGTTTCAATAATTTTTAAAACTTAACCCCTGTAACCTATTAATATTTATTTCCTTATCATATTTTTATAATTATTCATGCATGAAAAATTAGGACTGTAAGTAAAGAACACATAATTTATAAGGTTTGGCCTCAATGTGAGAACATACATCTTTTCCATAGAAACTCCCATGGGTCTATCGAAATTCACTATTATGAATTAGTGAATACAACCTATGAAAACTCCCTTTAGACACCTTATATCTTCCAATAGGAAAGATTATACTGACTCTCATCAGTTTAAAAAGTTTCTTACAAAACAATTGATCCAAAAAAAAATAAAGACTTTGTTAAACTTTCTCCACAAATGCTCAGTCTGGATCCTCAATCTGATTCAGCTGGATATAATTCTCTCAATCTGATAAGTTTGGGTCCAATAGACTGATTATGTTTGACTAATTCACAATCTACCTTACTCAAACTCTGCTAAAAACTCAGTATAATCTTCTTCCATCCAATTGAATCAATACTATGTTGTTTATCATCAATATTATTTATTTTCTTGAAAAGAAGAAAGAAAACTACAAGGGGGAAAGCAAGAGAAGCTGAGACCTAAGAGGGTCGGAAGTAGTGAAGGCCGAGGGCATCCCCTCTAATGATATTCACCCCCTCCACTTTCAGGAAGTTCAAGTCATAGAAACAAGAGACACCAGAACCTTGGCCCGTAATGGAAGAAAGTAAATCAGACTCCATGTTGCCTTCATGCCATGTATGTCTCAGGGAAACGTTGTTGGAGATCAGGCCATTTCACTTCTGAATTAAATAAGTGATCAACCATGGGGGATTAAAGATATCAAGTAGTGAGTTCTATAGGACCATACAGTTAGTTTGTTCTTCCGCAATGGTGATGCCACCCTGGTGACAGAGAGAGAGGCATGTGAGGAAGGTGATAGCCTCTGCTTGAAGAGCCGAGCTGAGGCTGAAGAATGCAGTGAATGCCAAAACAACCAGGAATCCAGAGTTTCGTACCAGGCCACCACCTCTCATGACCCCTGAGGAGCAGGAGCCATCGGTATTGAGTTTCAGGACATGCACCAGAGGGAGCCAACGAACCCACTTTCCTCTCTAAATGTCCCTCTGAACAAGATTCTGGGTATGCAGCTGCAAGATGTAGAACGAAGGAGCATCCCTCCAGGTCTCAGAGTTCCTGACCAAATAGAGGAGGAGACTCTGAGTCCTTGCAATAATTGACTTTCCAGAAGTCTGAGCCCCCTCATGCCTTGTTTTATTTCTAGCCTGCCGGAGGCACCAACATCCTGCATGGAAGATGAGGGTTCTAGCCTGTCTCTCTGGTCCTATTTCCCCTGAGTTATGAAACCAATGGTCCAGAAAAGAGGCATCTAAGGAATATAGGGAGAAGAGATTAGTGAACATACCAAAGAAAGATCAGACCTCATGTGCCCATTCCCCCTCGAAAAATAGGTGTTTAGCACTCTCTTCCTAGTGATTTTTGCAGCACGGACATCATGATACTAGAGGGATGTTTCATTTCCTGACGTTCTCATCAGTAGGGATAGCATTATGCCGAAGCCTCCCAAAAAGGAAATTGAACTTAGATGGAATTTGGTTAATCCACAGGACCTCATTCCAGTAGTCCTCCAACACATGGGTATCCAACGTCCGGCAGAAAATGCTACCCGAGAAATCCCCTGAGTTGGTTAGGGTAAAAACGCACCTGTCAGGATCTGTGGAGGTTTCAATGAGATGGAAGGATCACTACTTCTCTTCATCAAGGACCTCCTTAATAAATTTGGGGTACCTTCTGGCTTCCTTAAACGCAATTGTGGAGGCTGGACAACCCGGAAAACCGAGGCACGCCCCCAACCAGTTTTGATGCTAGAAAGAAACCGAGCCCACCCCAATGATCCAGCGGGCCAGAGGTTGAAGAGCTGAGAGGATGGGGAAAAGTGACAAGAGGAAGGGGGACATGTGTCATGTCGCCGTCAGCGGGTTGCCCTCAATATCCCTGCTGCTTATCTTACCCCAAAGATTTTGACGCTCAATAATGTCCCAGGCCAGTCTTGCATGCCTGTAAAACATAGTGTCTTCCATGCTTCGAACGTTTATCCCACCTTCCTGGATGGTCTTGGCCATCTTTTCCCAAGCCACCCAATGACGCTTCCCTTCCCCGCGGGCATCCCAAATAAAGTTGGAAAGGATCCTGTCAATATTTCTGATGATGCCTTTCAGAACCTTGATCGCTGACAAAGCATGCACTGGAGTGTCCAGAAGGACACTATTAATGAGTGCAATGGGGCCCCCAAAAGATAGGAAGTTATTCTTCCAATTAAGCACTCTACCCGCTAGCTTGGCAACAACCAGATCAAAATCACTGATCTGAAGCCGGCTAGAGGAGATAGGGGCACCTAGATAAGACATGGGAAGGCTGTCATGGTGCATGGCCAGGGTGTTGGTTGCTCGGCTAGGAGGGAACTATTTGGAGAGGAAGAGTTCACTTTTTGACTTATTGATGACTTGACCACTCCACTTTTTGTAAATCTTAACCAGTTTAATTAGGCTACGAATCGAATTCCTGTTGGAATTGAGGAATATCAGAGTATCATTTGCATACATGAGATGAGAAGCTGATGGGAGGTTCCCCTTCCTGTTGTAAGGTTTCACCTCCCCCCTATTGAGGATTCTGTGAATGAGATGGATAAGGAAATCCTAGGAGATAATGAAGAGGCTGGGGGAGATAGGGTCGCCCTGCCTCAATCCACGAGTCACTTTGAATAAACCATGGGACTTGCCCATGAAATTGACTGCCATCTAGGAGGAGATGAAACATCGAAAGATGAGGTCGGTGGAAGTAGGGGAGAAGCCCATACCTTCCAACATGTTGTTGATATAACTCCATTCGATATGATCATAGGATTTTCACATATCTAGTTTAATAACTAGATTAGAGCCATGAGTCTTGATATTTAGACCCCATATAATCTCCTAGGCCAACACAATAGCACCCTAAATGGACCGTCCCTTCACGAAGTTGTGTTTCTCTTCGGAGACCCATTAAGGAAGGTGAAAAACCAGCCTATAATTGATGATACTAGCAAGACTTTTATATGTGAAGTTGCACAAACTAACCGGGAGAAAATGGAGGATGGAGGATGGGTTCTTAATCTTGGGCAGGAGGAAAAGCATAGTGGCCACTACGACCCTTAGGATAATTCCCCCGGAAGAAGTCTTGAATGGCTTTGGAGATATCACCCATAACTACCTCCCAGAAGTCCCTATAAAAAAATCCAGGGAAAACATCAGGATCGGGTGCGCTGTCAGGTTTGAGGTTCAAGATGGCCTTGTGTATTGCTGCCTCTTCAGGCACGACTGTTAGCATGTAATTATCCTGGGGGACACGATCTTTGGAATATTAACCAGGGCCTCTACCACACCTCTAGGATATCCATTGGTCATGTTAGGATTTGGACCTTCAAGAAGTTCCTTAAAGAATTTTAATTCCAGGTTCCCCATAGCATCTTTTTCATTCGAGAAGGACCTGTCCTCCATCAAGATGTTGGTAGCAACCAAGAATTTCCTCTCCTTGATACATGCGTGGAAATACGCAGTGTTCCAGTCCCCCTCCTCCAGCGAACGGATCCTCACGTCTTCCCTTTCCATTTTCTTCTGATGAAGAATCAGGTCTGAGAGGGAGTCTTTCTTGGCTGACAGATCATAAAACACCTAGTCGTCCCATTCCTCCTCAAGAGAGGTTTCCAGACGTTCCACTTCATGCATCTCATTATCCAAGTCAATAACATCTGGAAGAAGATTCTTAGACCAGGCCTGAAGACAGGTTTTAAGCCTCCGCAATTTAGAATGAAGCGTTATCCAAGGACTTCCTTGGATGGGCTCGGACCAGGAATCCCTGATAGTTTGGTGATAGCCAGGTCGGCCTCTCCAATGCTGAGAAAACCTGAAGGATTCCCTATTATCCTGAAATAAGGCTAGCATAACAAGAAGCGGAGAGTGATCTGAAATGCCTCCTCATCTCATTATGATTAAACTTCATTATCTTTAGCTTCCTCTACTTATTATGATCTTCCTTTCTTTATCATCTCATTAAGATCTAATTTTCTTTCTCAACTCATTACGATTTTCCTTTCTTTCTTAGTTCATTACGATTTTCCTTTCTTTCTTAGCTCATTACGATCTTCCTTTATTTATCATCTCATTATTATCTTCCATTCTTTCTCATCTCATTATAATATACCTTTCCTTCTCATCTTATTATGATCTATCTTTATTTCTCAGCTCACTGTGATCTTCTTTTCTTCATCAGAGTTAGTCTAATTTACTTTTCTTCTTAGAGTCAGACTGATCATATTTCTTTCTCAAAGTCATTCTGGTAGAATCCACAGAACGATGGAATTCCCATTATGATAGAATTCTCTACTCTTCAACTTTAAAATTATTCAAACTTCATCATTTTTACACATTTTGACTTCTAAAAACTTCTGAGACCTATACTTCTATATCTAATACAATCATTATGATTCCTCTAATTCTTCAAAATCTTTTATCATGATAGTTTTCAGGTTTTTTGAGGACTCCATGATCAAAAAATCATCATCTGATTTAGTTTATAAAGTATGAAAACTTTATAACTCTTGAATTAATAATCTTCTTTAAAAACTCTTTAGTGAAAATATGAATTCTTTACCTAGAAACTTCTATCTTTCTAATAAACATTGATTCTTATGGATCTTGAACTTCATACCAATGGACATGAGATCGATGGTGTGTTTAATAAAAAAATTCATCTTTATAACCACTTTTTTGTCTGGTACTGCTCGGTTTGATCCTCTGAGTCTAGAAAACAAATTTATTAAAATAAAAACGTTTCTCCCCCATTTTGTTTG
Organism: Viscum album; assembly: GCA_963277665.1. NCBI lineage: Eukaryota > Viridiplantae > Streptophyta > Magnoliopsida > Santalales > Viscaceae > Viscum > Viscum album. Next base: position 1,888,778,696 of record OY728159.1, on the reverse strand, counting down.
GGTTCAAACTTTCAGCAACTTTCAACTTTCTTACAAACTTCATTACGATGGACTGGGTCCGAACCAAAATAAAAAAAACATTCTTTTACAAAAAAGGTTAGATTTAAAAAAAAAAAATTTAAAACAATTTATCACAAAGGTTCTTAAATATCCCCATTTAGATTTTTTGACAACCCTTGTTAACAAATTTTTCAACTCTCTGAAATGTTTAAAAACTAAACTTTTGTAAACCACTCAAGTTTTCCTTACTTTTATCAAAACATAGAATATCTCAAAAAAGAGTGTCCTGACACCACACTACTAGATAAAGTAATTTTTTTGAAGTAATTTCATCCCTATATTACAATAAAATTATTTATTCATGTTCACTTTTAAATTCGCCTCTCTCACTTTTTTTCCCTACCACTTTTTATGATAAGCACAACTTTATATTCATAAAATAAAGTTAAGTAAAAAATTATTATAATAGAAAGTTATTAATTTTTCTCCCCCTTTGTTAACACAATCCAAATAATGGTGGTGGTTCTCCCATATTAGGTTTAGGAAGTCACGGTAGGATGATGAACATGAAGATGCAACCTCAATTCCATAAATATTTATTTCAACATGGATTTTTTGAAAATATCAGAAATTTGGTACTTTATTGAGATGTATTATAGCATAACATATCTATAAGAAACTTTATATTTTATGAAGTGGAACTTTATATCAATGTTTTTTTATCTTGAATTTTGGATAGGATTTTTAGAAAGATCAATTTCAATTTGATTATAACAAAGTATCTTCAAGGGTTTAGAAACATTTTCTTTCAAATATTTCAACTGAACATTTATCCACAATATTTTAGTACAATCTTTTGTAGCTGAAACAAGTTCAGATTCATCTATGCTCAAAGTTACTTAACTTTGTTTCTTACTATTCCAACTCACACAATATTCAACCAAGAAAGATTTTCCTCCTGAGTTTGATTTTATATCATTACAATATTTATCCCAATCAGTATTTATATAACCATGAAACTTCATCTCAAAATTTATTTTTTATAAAAATCCATGTGAACTTGTTCATTTTACAAATCTTAGAATCCTCTTTACTGCCAACATATTTGATTCTTTCATATTACTTTGATACATGACACACAAATTCACAAAATAAACAATATCAGTCCTTGAGGCTCTAAGGTAAATAAACTTCCTATCAAATTCTGAAAGTCTTTCTAATTCTCATTTATTCCGAATACATCTTTACTCAACTTTGTACTCACTGAAATAGGCGTCGAAACTTCTTTGGATTCTTTCATCCCAAACATATTTAACAATTCCTAAAAATACTTTTCTTGAGATAAGAAAATGTACTTTTATTTTTATTGAACTTATAATCCAAGGAATAAATTTAATTATCCCAATATTGACATTCCAAATTCTTCTTCATTTCCTCATAAAATTATTTACAAACTTTTTCTTCATCCCCTACAAAAATTATATCATTCATATGGGTGATTATAATTAGAGTTCCAGAGTCAACATCTTTCACATATAAGTTGTTACCAACTTTTCTTTTAGAAAAGTTTAAAATTATTAGAAAATTGGCAAGTTTAAAATACCATGAATGTGGGGATTATTTCAACCCATAAAATGATTTCTTTAATCTAAAAACCTTGTCTTCAACATTATCAATTTGAAAATCATGAGGTTGTTCAATGTAAACTTCTTCCTCAATATCATCATTTAAGAAATATGAATTTACATCCATCCGATAAACTTTTTAATTATGATGTACGACCATTGAAAGAAACATTCTAATAGTTTCAAATCTTGAAATGGGGGAAAATGTTTCTTCAAAATCCACACATTCCACCTATACATACCCTTTACAAACATCCTGTATTTGTTTCATGAAACTTATCTATGTTCATTCAACTTGTTTATGTAAACCCACTTTGTCACGACTCGTCCCCTGAGGCCCTTGCCGTAACATACTCCAAGCCCACCTCCCACATGCCAGGGGTTGGAGACTAGCACCGAAGGCATCATCTTACAAGTGGGAGGCATTTTCCAGAGTACCTGTACCCACGGACACACAACCACATCCCAAATATGGAAAAGTAAACAAGTATGCCACTAAATAACCCTAAGTACAAGTAAAACTAAAATTCAAATGGTTCAGAATAAAAATTATAAATGAAGACTAACTGGAAAACAAGAAATTACAAAAGAAACTCTGGATAGACATCTGCTGAAAACCCCAACTAATGTGTAAGTATAGATTAGATGTTGGAAGCCGTAGAGGTACGCCCCACCCACCTAGTCTCATTAGGCACCACCAAGTCAAGGGCCACCAAGTCCTCTGTCAAGGTTTCATTCGTATACACCAGACACAACACGTGCGGACAAATCCCGTGTAGGGGTGAGTAACAATATACTCAGTAGGGACCCCAAAACAAAAAGTAAAGACCACAAAGAAATCCACAAGCAAACGAAAAATCATTATCACCAATCATGATCATGAATCAAGACAGAACACACCTGGTATATTCTAGAGTAGGAAAGTAGAACCATTAGTCACATCATCGAACACCATGGGTTGCTGGATAAATCCTCCTTAATTAGTACATTGGGCATGCTCAGTCACACAGAAGCCGCTTCCCACTAACCTTAAGACTGATTTCTTACTCATCCTTGATGATTACCATGGGTATGATGGTTCACACAGAAGTCACTCCCCACTATGGGCATGTCGGGTCACACGGAAGTTGTTTCCCACCTATGGCCAAACCGAGGTACTCCTCCTATCGAGTATTGTGGGTCTTCTGGGTCACACAGAAGATGCTCCCCACCATGGGCCTACCAAGTCCCATAGAAGATTCTTCCCACTGAGCCATAGTATTTGATCCACATAGGGTCGTTTGTCAACAGTCTTTAGGTCTCATCCAACTGCAGGGTTTCTTCCCATAGCATGCTTGATCTTAGGAGAACCGTACCCCAAGGCATTCATCAAATTCCAACTTTCATGAAATACTCCATAGAGTATTCCAAAAGATCCACCTCATCATGAGGGTTCTAATACAACAAATAGACCATCAAGCAGACGGTCGGTTTGCAAGATATTGTCGTTTTCCAAAATGGGTCTTGTCAGTTGGGTCGTGGGTCCGGTCAATTGGGTTGCGGGTCCAACCCAGCACACTGGGGCGGGTCTGGACCACTGTTCTGCTCGGTCTGTGAGAGGTGGAATGGTTCTCCACCTGGCCAGGACACGATAGGCGGCCACGTCCGGCTCCCACCCTACCCAACGGGTTGTCCGCAGGGCCAGCTCCTGCAGCCACGGTCAATCGACTGCAGCTTTGCCGCGTGGGATGTGGCACGGTGTTGCATCCATGGTGAACCAACATGGTTGGGTGGCTGCGTCCACCCGCTGCCAGCTGGTGGTCCTTACCACACCACCGTGGTCAGTTGACCATGACATCCTCCTAACGTTCCATCGTGGTGTGCCACCACCCACCCACGGTCGCCACCGCGGACCACCACCAACACCTGCACATCGGTGGGTTCTTCTGCGGACCATAGGGTTCGCTCTGGTGGTCTATTCTTAGCACTGCTTGCGCCTATAGCCTCCGAGGGATCCCCTCTTCCCTAAAAAATCTTTGGATCCTCCCTACTACCATTTTGAGGATGCATCCATGAAGAATTCACAAGTGGAGGGTCTCATCCCTTGTTTGTGTAGGTTCGTGCCCTCCGTGTTAGAGGTTTAAAACATGGGGAGGTTTGGGGATGATGTTCTGTCAATAATAATTCAATCCCTAATAGAAAATCCAAGAAACATCACCCTCCTACAAGAATGAATGATCCAAGGATCAACCTATTCGTGGGTTGATCCGTATTCATAGTTTAGATTAATAACAGGGAAAACATAAAATAAAAAAACCCCTACCTTGATCGAAATTCATCATTGAAGTGATCTGTCCTCAAGGATTCAAGCTCTGTTGGTGTTCATCGCTTCCCAGTCTCGTTCTTTGCAAAGAGTTGACATTTCTAGTGATCTTTTCAACATTATTTTTTCATAATTGGAGGGATTAATTGTTATAGGTTCATCAGAATTTCCACTGTTTAATTCTCAACTATCAAATGTGTTATCTTATTAAAATAAAACGTGTCCCAACATTTCTATTATGATGTGACATCACATCATTACGATGTTTCATTTATGAAACAACGTATCTATTATTCCTCAATCGATGCGTTGTTACACTGAAAAAATCGAGCCATTAAGGAGATTCCTTAAATGTGCCTCATCGCCACACCACAGTGCATTTATCCACACTCAATGGTAAGAAAAGAAATAAAATAACTTTTTATGTTATTTTATTATTTTCTAAAAAGTCCAAAAATTAACTTTTCTATCTGACCCTTATCGGTCAAAGTTAAGTCCATTCTAGGTGAATCCCGATGTTTCGAGTTCAATGGTGCCCTTGTATTTTTGATCTAAGAATTGGCTCAAAATTTAGAAAAACCTGCTCGCATGTTTACTTAAGTGAACTTAAAAAAGTTCAAAATTTGGTTTCGGGCTCACCGGGCCTCAGAATCACGTTCCATCAAACCGTGTGGTCTTGAAATAATTCCATATAATTAAACTGAAAAATGAAAAATAATTACATGAAAATTAGGGGACATTACATTCTACCCACCTTAGGGATTTACATCCCCAAAAGCCAAAACAAAGTCTAATCAAACAAATGGGGTTACTAAACATGAATCTGAGACTCTCACTCCCATGTTCTCTCCTAGAGATTCTTGTGCTGCCATCGAACACACACTATCATAATTGACCATCCACGAAGGAACTGCTCCTATAGATCCTCTATCTCCACTGGGAACTCTGCAAATGTCGCCCCATCATCAATGTATAGCTTTCCCCAGTTGATGACGTGTGATGGATCATGCACATACCACCTCAGCTACGACACGTAAAAATCATCATGCACTTGGTGCATCTATGGGGGATGATCTAGGTGGTACGCCACCTCACCAACTCTGTTGAGAATCTGAAAAGGTCTGATGAACCTCGGAGATAACTTGTTGCCCGGGCCAAATCTCTGCAATCGTTGTCGGGATGAGACGCGAAGAAAAACATTTTTTCCCTGATCAAAATACAAGGGTATTTGCCTCCTATCATTATACAATTTCTTCTTTCTCTGTGTAGTCCTCATCTACTCCTGGATGATTTGAACCTTCTCAGCGGTAGCCCGTACCAACTCTGGACACATGAGTGCGGACTCCCTTGGGTCTTTCCAGAATAGAGGTGATCTGCATGGCCGCCTGTACAAGGCCTCAAACGGTTACATGCCAATGGTAGAGTGATAGTTTTTGTTTTATGAAAACTCCACCAGTGGTAGGTGGTCCTACCAACTACGAACAAAGTCAATGATGCAAGCACAATGCATATCCTCTAAGGTCAGAATGGTCCGCTCCATCTAGCCATCTGTATAAGGGTGAAAATTTATGCTCAAGCGTAGCTGAGTCCAGAATGCCTCCTGCAACCCCTTCCACAACCGGGATATAAATCATGCATCATGGTCTGAGACGGTCATCGAAGGAACCCTGTGAAGAAACACTATCTCTTGGACTTAGAGGTGTCTCAATACCTCTATCGATCCCTACTCCCATATGGGTATGAAGTGAGCCGACTTGGTGAGTCGGTCAACAATCACCCAGATAGAATCGTGGCCTTTAGACGTTGTGTGGTAACCCCATCACAAATTATATGGATATACCATCTCATTTCCACTCTGGTACCTCAAGTGGTTGTGACAAGCCTTCCAGGACCTGATCATTGGCCTTCACTTGCTGACAGGTAGGGCATCGTGAAACAAACTCTACCACTACTTTCTTCATCCTTGGCCACCAGTACTGATGTCGTAGGTCTTGGTACATCTTATTCACACAATGATGTAATGCCAAAGGGGATGTATGGAACTCCCTCAACACCTCCTCCCGTAACGTCACTGGTACCATGGTGAATCCTCTAAAAAGGATGAAGTGCTCCCCACCTATAAAAAATCCACCAAGAGAATATCCTGAGCATATCTCAGCACGTCGGGCCTCACAATCAACATCCACAAGTTGTGCCTTCTTAAATAACTATAAGAGTGGGTGAGTGACTATAATTGACTAAAGGTAAGTTGATCCATCACTATCTATAAAGGATATTTTAATGGTGGATAGCTACTCTGTCACCTCACTCATCAGCTATAAATCAAACATTCTACTGAGCGAGCCTTCCACCACATTTCCCTTCCCATGACTATAGACTATCTCAAAGTCATAGTTCTGGAGGAACTCCATCCATCACCACTATCTCAAGTTCAGGTCCTTTTATAAGAAGATATACCTGAGACTCTTGTGTTCATAGTTGACGGTAAAATGTTCACCCATAACATAGTGTCACCACATCTTCAAGGAAAATATCACTGCTGCTAACTCTAGGTCATTGGTAGAATAGTTTTTCTCATGCTGTCTCAACTTCTATGAGTCATATGTGATCACTGCTCACTCCTACATTAGGACATAACCTGGTTTGGTCCCTGATGCATCGCAGAAGACTACATACTCAACGCCCTCTTCTGGTAGTCTCAATATAGGGGAACTATTCAATTTGTGCCTCAGCTCTGTGAAACACTACTGGAACCTATATTTCCACGCGAAGGGTTGTCCCTCCAATGTCAAAGCAGATAAAGGTGATGATACTATGAAAAATTTGGGCACAAACCTTCAGTATTATCCAGAAAATCTTAAGAAACTATGAACCTTAGTCACAGTCATGGGGGGTTCTCAAGTGAGCACTACCTCTATCTTTGTCAGATCCACTATAAATCTAGCCCATGATATGAAGTGTCCCAGAAAGTGGACCTCCCAAATCTAGAACTATCACTTTGAGAGATTAACATAAAGATGGTACTCTTAAAGTGTATCCAGAACTATATACAGGTGTGTAGCATGCTCCTCCTCCAACTCTGAATACACCAAGATGTCATCAATGAAAACCACCCCAAAATGATTGAGGTAATACTGGGAGATCTTGTTCATGTGTCCCATGAACACTGTTGGGGAATTGTTCATGCTGAAAGGAATCACCAAGAACTCATAGTTTCCATATCGGTATCTAAAGGCTATCTTTGGTACATCTTCATCCCATACCTGAAGCTGATGATAGCCATACCTGAGGTCTATCTTCGAGAACCATCTTGCTCCCTTTAACTGATCGAAGAGGTCATCAATCCTTGGCAGTGGATACTTTTTCTTCACATTCACCTGGTTCATGCACCATAATTCCACACATATCCTCAAGATCCAATCTTCCTTCTTGGAAAAAAAATACTGGGGCTACCCATGGGGAAACGTTGGGCCTCATAAAGAAAGTCCTCCTGCTATACCCTCTATTCACATAGCTTCACGGGAGCCATATGATATGTCGATGTAGATATCTGTGTCGTCCCCAGGTACATATATATGTATAAGTATACCTCCCTACGAGGAGGTAGTCCCAAAACATCTGCAAGAAAGATATCCCTATACTCATCCACCACTATAGTAAAGCTCAGACTCCTCTCGTCCAACGCACTGAGGGTGACGCTAGCCAACTGGTGGGAAATCAGTTGCACCCTCATCTGATAAATTACATCATGTGCTACAAAGGTTCCCTTCTCACCAGTGAAGGAAAACTAGGTCCCATCCTCACAGACAGACCACACTTTTCACCTAAAATAGTCGATCTAAGCTTGGACTATGGATAACCAGTCCATACCCAAGATAACGTTGTAAGGCCTCGACGTCGCTACTAGGAGATCCCAGCTAAAGCTCTCTCCTCCTAGAGTAATATCACACTTCCAGAACCAGTTATTAATTGTCAAATCCCCTCCCATAAGAGTCTCTAATCATAAGGATTTACCTAATTGCTCCTCCGGAATCTCTAAGCCGCAAACAAGGTCTATGGAAAAGAAAGAGTAACTAGAACCTGTGTCTATAAGAACCGCATCTAAGGTGGAGAAGACACATATCATACCTCTAATCATCTCTAGAGCTCCATGGTCATAGGTCTCCATCACCTGAAGATAGTGTCGCCCCAGTTTGTCAACTCCTTGAGCTCGTGGTGGACCACATGGGGGTGGTGGTGGTAGCACATCGAATCGTCATCCACCGCCTATCACTCGTCTTTCTCCACTTCCATGCTCTCTACCGTGTAGACCTCTTTGATTTAACCTCTACCTCTGCCTTAGAATTACCTCAACCATCTTATAATCATATGTGCAGTGGGTCAGGCAGTCATGAGCCATGTGTCCCTGCCCACCGCACATGAAGCACAGCCTGGATCCTTGCCAACTCCCTCTACTCTGGGATCCCCGTACTGCCAATCCCAAGTCCTGGGGTCACCCCCTGAAAGAACTGGCCATCTTGGGCCCCTATGTCTGTTTTTTACTTCTCAACATTAAAGACTCTGTCTCCTGATGTCTTCTAGTGGCTTCGACTATCGGTGCATGCTCTTCCAGAAATCTCTTTTTGAGAATGGATCGCTCCAACACTCCATCCTGAGCGGGGATGCTGAGAGACACCATGGATGCCTTGATCTCCCATATCAGTCCCTTATCAAAGATCTAGGCCCTGAATAAAGGGTTATGAACCATGTATGTGGAGTAACGAGAGAGTTCTTTAACCTCACAGAGTACTCATCCACTGACAGGTCTCCCTACTGCAGGTGAAGCAGTTATCATATGCACACAGAGAAAAAGGTCATAGGGAAAAACTCCTAGAAAAGACGATCTAAGTCTATTTAGGTGAGGGTATCCTCATCATGAGTATGAATATTCATACTCTATCATCTCCCTACTGAGCCCTGGAGAAGGCTCACAGCCAAGATCACCATTTGATCAAGTAGTGACCTCGCTAAGCAGAAGACTCATATCACTACCTTCAGCCAGTCCTCAGCGACCTAAGGATATGTCTCTCCCCTGAACCTGGAAGGTCTCTATCTCTAAAACTTATTCAAGGAACTAAGCCTACATACATCCTCTACTAGTAAAAATGGTAGTAACTACTTATCAACTGGTGGTGGAAACATCAGTGCACCACCCAGTGGGGCCATATCTATAACTGGTCCCTGAACTGATGCCTCATCGCTAGGCAGGCTATCCACGCGATCATGTATCAGAAGCCTAGATGGTTGTCTATATGGAGGAATCCTAAAATAGATCAAGGCATACCATAGTTAGAATCTTATACCTAGTGATCTGACTCTTATTCAAGAAGAACATAAATATAAACTTATGCAACCAGTGTTTTCATGTATAGATCCGAAAAGCAGAATTCAGGGTCCTGGTGTATGAATACGTTGGCCACCGTACCAACATTGGACTCCTTGAATCTGGAAGTCAAAATTGAAACATTCAACATTGTTGCCTCAAAAACAAAATAGCAGACTCTCGGTCTTTGAGGAAGAACTGAACACCTCTGATACCACTTTGTCACGACATGTCCCCTAGGGCCCGTGCTATGACATACCCCAAGCCTGCCTCCCACAGACCAAGGTTTGGTGACTAGCACTTAAGGATCCATTCTGTAAGTGGGAGGTATTTTTCTAAGTACCCGTACACATGCACACACAACCATGTCCCAAAGCTAGAAAAGTTAACAAGCATGAAACTAAACAACCACTGAGTATAAGTACAACTAAAAGTCAAATGGTTCATAATACAAACCCAATAAAATACTAAATGTAAAATAGAAAAGTACAAAAGAAACTCTGGATATCTAGCCACTAAATACCCCCACCAAATGGGTAACTACATAGTAGCTTCTAGAATCCATAGAAGTACGCCCCGCCCACCTGGTCTCACTAGGCACCACCTAGTCTTGGGCCACTAAGTCCTCTGTCAAGGCGTCGATCGTCTGCACTGGACACAATACGTGTGGGAAAATCCCATGAAGGGGTGAGTAACAATATACTCAGTAGAGAATCTAAAACATAAAGGGAATACCACCAATAAATCCACAAACAAACCCCAAATAAATATCTCAAATAATGATCATGAAGCAAGATAGCTCATGCCAGGAATATTCTAGAGTAGGAAAGTAGAACCATTAGTCACATCATCAAACAACATGGGCTACTGGAGAAATCCTCCTCGATGAGTACAGTGGGTATGTCGGGTCACATAGAAGTCGCTTCCCACTAACCTTATTATTGTTGTGGTACTGATCCCTGATGAGTACCGTGGGTATGTTGGGTCACACAGAAGACACTCCCCACCATAGGCATGTCGGGTCACACAGAAGTCGCTTCCCACCTATGGTCAAACTGAGGTACTCCTCCTATCAATTATCGTGGGTCTACTAGGTCACATAGAAGTTGATCCCCACTATGGGCCTTCTGGGTCACATAGAATCCACATCCCACTGGGCCATATTATTCAATCTACACAGGGTCTCTCATCATCAGTCTTTAGGTTTCATCCAACCATAGGGTTTTCACATGTAGCACGCTTGATCTTGGGAGAACCTCTCTCCAATCCATTCTTCAAATTCCAACTTCCATGAAATACTCTATAGAATATGCCAAAATATTTTCCTTATTGAGAGTGTTCCAATAACACAAATGGCCCATCAATGGGATGGCCAGTTTTCAAGATATTGATGTTTTTTCAAAAAGGGGTCAGTTGGGTCTGGGTCCAGCCTGACCTGGTAGGACCGACCCGACTCGACCTGGACCCGAACCAGACTGGGTCTGGTCCATTGGGCCACAGGTCTGGCCCAACCCAATGGGTTAGGTTTGGCATGCTGGTCTTCCCAATCCTCCATAGGCGAATCGGTTCTCTGCCTAGTCAGGATACGGCAGGCGGTCCTGTCTGGCTCCCTCCCTACCCTACGGGTCGTCCGCAGGGCCATCTCCCCCAGCTGTGGTCAGTTGACTATGAATTTTCCACATGGGACACAACACTTTTTTGTTTCTGAGGTGCACCAAAGCATATGGGTGGCCACATCCACCTGCCTCCAGCCGCCGGACCATCCGTCGGCCCTTGCCGCACCGCCGGGTCCACTCTGGTGGTCCGTTCTTTGTGCCGGTTGTCTGTTCTTCATGTCGGTGGTCTGCTAGTTGTCTGTCCGCTCTGGTTTCCCATTCTTTGAGCCGCTTACACCTATGTCCTCTGAGGGATTCCCTCTTCCCTGTAATAGATTGGGATCCTCCATGGAACTATTTCGAGGATGCGACAATGTAGAATGCACAAGCGGAGGGGCTCATTCCTTGTTCATGGCAGCCTGCACTCTTTTCATTAGAGGTTTAAAATAGGGGAGGTTTTGGGGATTAAATCCTGTCAACAATAATTCAATCCCGAATAGAAACCCCAAGAAATATCACCCTCCTACAAGAATGGATGATCTGTGGATCAACCTGTTCATGGGTTGATCCTTATTCATCATTTAGAATAATAATGAGGAAAGCATTAAACAAATAAACCCCTACCTCAATCGACATTCATCGTTGAAGAACTCCACCCTCGAGGATTCAAGCTCTATTGGCATTCGTCACTTCCAGGTATTGTTATTCGTAAAGCATCGATGTGGCTAGATATCCTATCAGCATTCGTCATTTGTTGTTGGAGGGAGTCTTTGTCATAGGTTCTTCATAATTTCCACAATTTAATTATCAACTCTCTAGCGCATTAGATTGTTAAAATAAAACATGTCTCAATATTTCTATTACATTGTGATGTCGCATCGTTACACTGTTTCATTTATGAAACAACGTATCTGTTACACCTCAATTAATGCATCATTACACTGCACAAAAATGAGCCATTAAAGAGATTCCTGTAATGCATCTTCTCACCACACCACATCACCGTCATCTACCACTCAACAGTGATAAAATAAATAAAATAACTTTGTATTTTATTTTATTATTTTCTAAAAATTATGAAATTAACTTTTCTATCCAACCCTTTCCAATCAAATTTAAGTCTATTCTAGATGAATATTGGTGTTCGGAGTTCAACGGTTCCCTTATATTTTTGATTTGAGCACCAGTTCAAAAGTTAGAAAAACATACTTGCACGTTTACTTAAATGAACTTAAAAAAGTTAAAAATTCCATTTCGGGCTCATCGGGCCTCGGAATCACGTGTCGTCAAAGACTGTGGTCTAAAAATAATTCCATATAATTAAAAAAATGAAAATTATAGGACATTACACACTTTGTTCTCATAAAATTTTTATTTGATGTTCATGGAACAAGTTCCCATGTTTTATTTTTTTCGATATAATCCAACTACTCATTCATATCATTCACCCATTATTTATGTTTAACAGATTTTGAAACTAATTTTGGTTCAAATTTTGAGATAAGTGAAGTCTGGTTTTCTAATCTCAACTTCTTTTTGGTCTGAATTGGAGCCTTCTGATTTCTGATAATGTTTTCAGTCTCAATATGTTTTTGTAAGGTAGTAAATTTCAAATTTTCTCTTTCATCTAAACTTTCCTCATCACATTATTCTACTGAATCTTAGTAATTATTTTTTGACTTCCTTTCACTATTTTTTGAAATCTCTAGTTTATCCTCCTCAACATTCTCAGTAAATTTTGTTAAGTAATTTTTATTTTCATTTACTTTCGCATAATATGATTCCACCAACTTTTTTAAATGTTTGTTCTAGAATTTGTAAATTATTCCATTGGGTGAATAACCCATAAAATTTCTTTCCTCAGTTTTCTCATAAAACTTTCCAAGATCAGGATTTTTTATTTTTGAGTAAAGATAGAATTCCAAAAACTTTGTAGTATTTCAATGAGGGTTTTTTGTTATACCACATTTCATAAGGAGTCGTGTTTGTTTTCAGTCTCAACAAGAATCTATTTTTGAATATTTATAGCATTACTAATAGCTTATCTCCAATAAAACTTTGAAAGTTTATATAATGCTAACATACTTCTTCCCATTTCCACTAAACTTCTATTCTTTCTTTATAATACACCATTTTGTTGTGGAGTATATGGACAACTTTACCAATGTTTGATACTATGTTTTCTCAAATAGGTTTCAAAATTATATATTGTAAAATCAGTTTTATTATCTATTCTTAACTTCTTTATATAAACCCCCATTTCATTCTCAACTTCTTTTCTCAAAAAACCAGAACATTTCCACAACCTATGAATTGTGTTTCATAAACATGATGTTTGTCATCTGAGTGAAATTATCCATGAAATTGATAAGTATAAATCTTCTTTTGATGATTTATGTCTCATCGGTCTACACAAATCTCGATGAATAATTTCAAGAGTTCTGATAGACTGAATCTCAACTCTCTTATGACTTTTTTTGGTCATATTCCCTTTTTGAAAAGTAATACAAACATCTTATTCTCTTCTTTTTAATTCTGGAAATTTTCTAAAAAAATAAAATTTAGAATGTTTATTCATGTTTTTCTATCCAGTATGGAGAAGTATTCAATTCCCCAATTTTTTTTATCTTCATCCCTCAAGTAACAGGATTTGTTAAAATATTCTATTTGGAAAAGATTCCCATTCATTATTTCTCATTTGACAATCACTTTTCCATTTTTTAAAAATTTGATAAACCAAGAATATTTTGAAGAGATTACTTATTTTTCATCATTAAAAATTTGACTTATACTAATTAAGTTATGTTTTATCCCATCAAAAAATAAAACTTCCTTAGATTTCAACTTTTCTACTTCAATCTCATTTGTTCTAATTCCTCTAATTTTTAAAGAACTATTATTACCAAAAGTAATTACTCCCCTATCATTACTTTAAAAATATTTTAATATTTTCATATCACTTTTTATATGTGACGAACAACCACTATAAAGTATCCATATCTTTTTCCTTTTACTTTCTTTTAAAGCTACATCGACAACAAAATCTCTTTCTTCAACTTTCTTCTTTATAGCTTCCTTTTCTTTTATTCCATAAGAAACTTATTCTAGAAGAAATTTCATACATTTTTTTGCATGATGATCAGCCTCATCACATCTTCCAAAAACTTATTCTAGACATTCAAATTTATTTTTTGTTGGAAGGTTTACAACATCTTGAGATTTTTTATTTTCTAAATTCCCTTGAGTTAGGAAAGTTACTCATTATAATTCCATTATTTATTCCAATTTTCTCAAAACTTATTTAGGGTAGAGATAATTAGTGAAAAAAATTATAATCTATATTCCCATAGATTTCACAACAATAATAATAGCCATCAATCCTTTATTTTCTTTTGAATTAAGATCTTTCTCTTTAGAAACTTTGTTGATATTGATAACTTATTTATATTTTAATAATATCTAGATGTGGACCATATTTCCTCCTAAGTGTGTTTTCGTTTTTTTAGATGAAATAGGTTTATCATGTCCTTTTTCCATCCAATATTTCTCAATAGTTTTTCTGGAACCAGAAATTTTAGAAAAAATAGATGAAACATTATTTTTTATGTGAGTATTTTACCTGATTCATGATTTGATATTTCTCAGAAACTTTCAAAGTCTCAAATTTTAATTGTAAAGATTTTTTGAAGTTTTAATTCATCTTACTTAGAGTAATTTTATAATCAAGAAGTTTTGATTGAAATGTGTTAACTTCTTATTCCTTGGTATCTAACTTCTTATTAAGATCTTCAACCATCTTTCCTTGTTCATCAATTCTAAGTTTGTAACTTAAGATCTCCTAATTGTTTTCTTCCTCCCCATTGATGGAATATTTTATTCCTTCATAAACTTATTCATAATATTTATTTATTACTCTGATTTTTTTCTTGAGATGTTTTTTTTCTAAAGACATAAAAGAAGTTCTATTCTGATCTAATAATCTCTGAGATTCTTCACCCCATTTTTCTTCACTATTTAAAGAGTATTCAAATTTCTCTTCTTTTGCAATGAATGTTATAAAATTTTATAAACTTTAATCTTTTGAATAATTGTTTTTAGTTGAGTTAGATTCAGTTTTCTTACTCAATATACTTATCTTGTTTCCAGTAAACCTCTTATTATATTTTTTGGATGACTTTTATTCTTTATCATTTTTTTCCACTTCTTTCATCTTTTTTTCACCAGAATCATCTCTATTTTCACTAAATTTCTTCTTTTTGAAATTCATAGAAAAGTGTCTGATTCCACCACACTCAAAAAAAATTGAGAGGAAGTTTGCCTCTATACTTTCCTCTTCCTCTTCGATGGTTCTTTGATATAAGAGACATGATTTTCTCATTAAACTCGTCATCCTTTTTATCTTCAAAATCACATGAATCAACATCTTCAGTATCTTTTATTTTCATTTTTCTTATGGCTTCAAAATTCATTTCATCTTTTATCTCCTTTTTGAACATTGTTTCTTTCCTCATTTCATAAGAAATAAGAAATTTATGAAATTCATCAGTAGATAAATCATCTTATCTTCTAAAGAATAAATTTTAAAATCAAACCTGTCTAGAAAGTTTCTCATAAGTTTCTTCACATTTTTCGAAGATTCTAGGACATCTCTAAATCCTCTAATGTTACAAACAATTTCATTTACTCTGGTGAATTATTCATCAACAGTTTCTTCATATCTCATTATGATTTCTTTAAACTTACTATTCCATATTTGTATCTTTTCTTCCATAACTTTAGTATTTCAATTAAAAACACTTTCCAACTTGTCTCGCATAATCTTTGATGTTTTAATACCCATCACCTTCTAATAAAAATTTTCTGATAAGGGAATAAGGATAGAATTTCTAGGTTTTCCATCAACTTATATATTAATCTGATCAGCAAACATCATGGGAGAATCTTTTTAAAGAGGTGGAAAACCAATTGTAGTAGAATAAATAACTTCCATGAAAAGAGATAGGATATAAGTAATCATCTTATTTTTCTATCTATAATACTTTTTCCATAAAATGTAGGAATTAATCTACTATTGATAGCATTGATATTATCAATGATAAGGTTTTAATAAGGGAACCTTCCATTTGATTACAATTGAAGTTCTAAAGGATAAAATAATAACTGAGAAGGGGTGTTGAATTAGTTGTTCACTTTTATAAGTTTCAATACATTTTAAAACATAACCCCTGCAACCTGTTAAGATTCACTTTCTTATCATATATCTATAAATACTCATGCATGAAAAGTTGGAAACAAAGTAAATCATGTAATATTTATAAGGTTTAACCTCAGTGTGAGAACCTATATCCTTTCCATATCCACTCCTGTGGTTCTATGGAAATTCACTATTATGAATAAGTGAATACACCTTGTGTCAACTCCCATTAGAAATCTTTTATCTCCTGATAAGAAAGATTATACCAAATCCCATTATTTAAAAAAGTTTCTTACAAAACAATTGATACAAAATAAAATAATAAAGAATCTATTCAATTTTCTTCAAAAATTCTCAATATGGATCCTCATTTTGATTTGGATGTATCTGATTCTCTCAATCCAATGAGGTTGGGTCTAATGGAATCAATACAATGAACTCATTTACAATATACATTACTCAAACTCTTCCCAAAAACTCAATCTTATCTTCTTCAATAAGATTGACTCAATATGATGTTGTTCAATCTCAATCTAAAAAAATCAAACTCTGTTCAAACATTCAATATGATACTTATTAGTTTGGAAAAACAAAACTTTTGGTTGTCTAATCTTCTTCTAAGATATCAGCTCAAAAATAAAGAACTTTGCAATAATTATGCAGTGCTTTTCCTTTTTCATTATCAAGAAAAAGTTACAAAATGCAAATAAAGTGTGCCTCTATTTATAGGAGACTCAAAAAATAAACAGTGGGAAACTTGAAAACCTTCCCTGCTTCCTAAAATTTCAAAAAATCTGAAAATTTCTCTCATTGAAACATAAAATTTTACTTCCTCAAACCTTATCATATTTCTATTATATTTACAGACCGTTGAATATCAATTTTGACCAATTAAACTCTTCACATATATTCTTATTTGTAATCAACCTTCTTGAACTTCCTATATTTTCTTTATTATAATGAAACCTCCTCGACTCATTACGATGAAAATTCCTCAGCTTATGCTTTCTCTACTTATTACGCTCTATCTTTCTTTCTAATCTCATTATGTTTTTCCTTTCTTTCTCGAATCATTACGATCTACCTTTCTTTCCCAGATCATTATGATCTATCTTTCTTTCTTAGTTCATTATGATCTTCGTTTTTTCTCAACTCATTACGATCTTACTTTCTTTCTTAGATCATTATTATCTGCCTTTATTTCTCAGCATATTACAATATTTCTTTCTTTCTTAACTCATTGCGATATGTCTTTCTTATTCAGAGTTATTCTGATTTAATTTCCTTATCAGAGTCAATCTAATCATATTTCTTTCTCATATTTAGTCTAATTTAATCCTACTAATGATGGAATTCCCATTATAATAGAATTATACACTCTAAAACATTGAAATTCTTCAAATATCATCATCTTTACAAATTCTGACTTCTAAAAACTTCTATGTTTGGTATTTATGGATCCAATAAAATCATTATAATTCCTTCATTTCTTCAAAATCTTTTATCAGGATAGTTTTCATTATTTTTTATAACTCTATGATCAGAAAATAATCCTATGATTTAGTTTAGAAATTATGTAAACTTTCTAACTCCTGAATTCACAATCTTCTTTCAAAACTCTTCAGGAACAATATGACTTCTCCACCTAGTAACTTATGTCTTTCTAACAAACACGGAGTCCAATGGATCTTGAATTTCATACCGATAGACCTAATACTTATGGTGTGTTTCATCAATAACTTCATCTTTCTGACCACCTTTACATCTGGTACTACTCGGTTTGATCCTCTGAGTCTAGAAAACAACATTCTTAAAATCAAAACTTTTCTCCCCTTTATATTTGGGTTCAAAATTTCAGCAACTTTAACCTTTATTACAAAGATCATTATGATGGACTAGGTCCAATCCTAAATAAAAAACTCTTTTTCCAAAAATGTTTGTTTTCAAAAAATACAAAAACTTTATTAAAATAATATATCACAAATTTTCTTCAATGTGCCTAAATATCTACCTTGACTTATTTGATTAAAATAATAACTCCATTCATCCACCAAAAGAGATAATCGATCAAGCTTAACATTATCTTCCATGTATTTTCTCCTATTTGAATAGAAAATCCCGCATCAGGGGAGGAGTTTTATCTATATCTTTTAAAAAATTAGACATGGAAAGGAACTCATTATAATGAAACAACCCGGGTCGACCTAAAACGTCACCTGATCTGGACCACAACGGGATAGAAATAAGCACTAGGAATAACCAATTATAAATTGGGAATGATTTCACCATAAGTAAACTAGCACGCCCAATCCATAAAATGGGACAGACACACTAACCACATCATAATCAACAACATAAGATAAAAGATGCCCCAAATAATGGTATACATAATAATCAAAACATGACATAATAGGACATATACATGGAATATCAAAATAAACAACCCAAACTAAAATAAAGGGTACAACACCAAAAAAGGCCCAAGTACAAACCAATGGTCAAAAATACAAAAAATGAATCCTCATGATTCCATCCTTACAAGACCACATCTCCTCCATGAAAAACTAGACTATGATAATCAATAAGATCCACCCTTTAGCATGGTTCCCTTTCCTATACATGTTCCCAACAATATGAAATATTCAAATTCCAAAAAAGGTCCCAAGAAAGGTGTAACGTATGATGCCCAATAGGATACCACCATTAATCTATTTAATTATTTTACCCCCAAAAACTAATAAACTAGTTTGAAAAAAAAAATTTAAACTAAACCACTTTGAAAACATATCATTTTCAAATACACCTTTAAAATCATTTTGGTTTTTAATTTCAAGAAAAAATGGTTTTCCAAAAAAATTCTAACATGGATCAAATAAATAAAAAATTACATAGGTCACAATAATCTCAAAATAACCAAGAAGGCATAATAAGGCTGAGCGTAAACATTAGCATCAAATTTACATATAAATAGAAAATTAACAAATTAGCATAATATATATCATCACATCAAAATGGAAAATAAATCATATAGAAAAATCATGTATGAGTAATGTGAACCTAGGGCTCTAACCATTAGGACTATCATAAGTGATTAAACAAGTATACAAGCTAGCTAAGCAAAGTCTAAGCCCTCACGGTCTTCCCTGGGCCCAACTCTAGGAGCTCATATGGTCTCTTGGTAATCAACATTGAAGCTCACATGGTCTTCCCACCAAAAGGTACTCTCAGTCTCTTAGAAACCAAAATGGAATCTCTCATAGTCATCCTACCTAAAGAATCTTATGGTCCCTTGGAAAATTCCTCACTCACACCCCGGTTAACCCATGTATTACTTCATGCCAACATAATCACTAAAAAGTTCCAATCAATAAAAAATCAAAATCACAGGCCAATTTCATAAATGAACATGTGTGTTTTATTAAAACCCCTTTTACATGGTAAAATAATTTCTAAAAACACTTTATAAATCCTTTGTAAACCATGAAAACCCCTTTGATCCATTTTAGAAAACACCAGGTGTGCAAACAAGGAACACTCATTTGGAAACCCCCACATTAAACACTCAAATTTCCAAATCAATCCATAAAACACATAAAACCTAGAATACACACCAATTATTAATTATTTAAGTTTAAATAAAACAAATCAAAGGTGATTATATATTTAATGGAATTTCATGGAAAACTCCCTTAAATTGTGACACCTACCTCGAATTTGGTCCAAAACTTTTCGCCCCTAAAGAAGACCACCAAGAAGAGGTAAAACCAAGAATCACACATCTAATCCATAAGAAATCAAAACAGAATCCCCATTACACACCTAATATTCATCTAAAACCCCCACTAGGGTTTCAAACTTCCTTAAAAATAGAAGAATAAGGCCTGAGGAGGGAAAAAGATGAGGAAATCATGAATAAATTAACGTACCTCAAGCCAACACACCTTGAATCCAACATAAAACCACCAAATAAGGAGGGGAGACCTCCAAAACCAAGGGAGGAGGGTTTCACATAATGGGGGGATCAGGATACACAAAAACATAAAAACTCGATAGGGGTAGTTTGGTAATTTTACAATTTTTAATGAGCTGGAATAGGTCGCACAGTTTGTCTTCATGATTAAGAAAACCTTGTTCCAACCATGTGGGTGCCACTGTCCACCCAAAATAGGTGTCGTGGTTTCCCCCAAGGTGTTTTATGTTTTGACAGACCATGCACAAACCATGTGAAACCATACTTTAAAAAATATACCCCCTCCCTCACATGGTTACCGCACATTTTGGAAAAATTGTGCACTAACTGTGCACCCTAGTCTGTCTTCCAAAAAACTCCAAATTTTAACCCCCAATGCCCAAAAACTTCAAAAACATACTCAAAGATAAATAAAATTCAAAAGTAGATGTGACGGTGACCCGTATGGTGTAAAAAACACCCTATAATGCCTCTTTCTTCCCCTAGAAATTCCTAAGGATTTTCTAGAAGAAAACAAGTGAGGCAACTTCTCCCTCACACAACATTCCCTCTCCCATGTCTCATAGCTATTTTCACCATGATTCCATAGCACATAGACTAATGGGATCACCTTCACATGAAGAAACTTATTCTAAACAACTTTGAAGCAAATAGGCTACTCCATAATGATGGCATCATGATCTAACTTCAAATATTCCAAACCTAACACATGAGATAAGTCTGGTTAGTATATCTTTATCTAGGAGACATGGAAGATTTCATGAATTGAGTTCATTTGTAGTGGTAGCTCCAAAAATTAGGCAACCTTTTCCAAAAACTCCAAAACAAGAAATGGAATAGCATAACATGGTGCCAACTTCCCCTAATTTTGAAAATGACAACAAACCAAATGAATTGATACTCATACAAACACCTAATCTCCAACTTGAAAATACAATGGATGATGAAGATGGTCATCATATGACTTTTGAAAGCTATTATATGTTTCTAACAAATTCTGAATCAGCCACACTGTCTTAGTTGTCTCCTAGATAAGGCTTGGTCTAACCAAATAATACTTTCCCTCCTTAGCCTAGAACAATGGGGATTAGAATGGCTACCTATAAAATGCCTCAAATGGGGCCATCATGGTCGACTCTTGATAACTATTATTATAATAGAACTCATCCAATAGAAGGTACCTTTCCCATAAACTCCTAAAATTAAGAACACATTCCTATAAAATGTCATTGAGCATTTGGATGGTCCACTTTGACTGGACATCCTTATGTAGGTGATACAAAGTAATCAACCTCAACTAAGTTCCTGAAGCCTCCCAGAGTCCCTTCCAAAAACTAGATACGAAAGAGGCATCCTGGTCTAACATTATCATTGAGGGAACCCTATAAAGATGAAAAACCTATTGAACATATAGGTTCATAAGTTCCTCTACCTTCATTGAATCTATGATGGGAAGAAGGTGGGATGATTTCATTATAAGATCAAAAATCACACATATGGAATCTATCCCACTTAGAGTATGAGGTATTATGATCAAAAAATCCATAGACATGGCATCCCAATTCCAAAAAGGCATGGTAAGTGACTGAAACAACTCAGTTGGTCTCTTATGCTTAGCTTCGATCCTCTGGTAGTTCAGGCATCTAGAAACCAAGTCCACCACAACGCATCTCATCTTGGCTCACCAATATTTGTCTATCACGGTATAGAGCATCTTGGTCACATCGGGGTGAATGGACCAACTATAATGGTGTGCCTCTTATATCACCTCATTCATCATACTCAAAGAAAAAACCTTCCACTTCTGAAAGAGAAGAGAGCCATTGGGAGGCTGAGACCAATCACCCAAGGTCTCCCCACCATTTAAAGCACTGCTCATCTGGTGAAACTTGGAGTCGGATTCCAGTTAAATTCTTACAAGATCTATGAGAGTGGGTGTAATATACACATGAGACAATAATTTCTTCCCTTTATCCTCCTACACATCAAACTTCATATCAGTAAACAAACAAATCATACCACGTTCATCCAATGATTCTCAAAATGATAGTATTGGAAGCTTTCTTATCAATTAGTTGGTGATCCCATTTCCCTTCTTGGATGTATATGAAATCTTAAAATCAAAAAATATGAAGTTAATCCACCCAACACCTCTACCTAAGGTTTAGGCCCCTCAATGTAAAAATATAATTTATGAACTTATGATCTGAATATAATATACAGTAATCTATAAAGAGGTAGTGTCATTATGTCTTTAGCTCATTCATAACATCTATCAAATTTAGGTCATGGGTGGGGTAATTGATATCATGTGGGCCTAGTTTTCACAATCCATGTACCACCACATGGTCATAATATATTATAAAACACTCCAAACCCACACTGAAAGCATCATAATACATTGAAAAATCTCTCTAAGGATTATATGGAATAAAAAAAGTGAAGATTTTATATGGGTTTTCAACTTATCAAAGGAACTCTGGGTGCTTCTCATCCCACTGAAGCTTCACCCATTTTCTGGTCAAATATTTAAAGGTATAATATATCATAGAGAAGTCCTAAAAAAGACCTATAATATCCATACAAGCCCATAAAACTAAAGATATTGAAAACATTATTAGGCTGCACCCAAGATATGACTACTCAAACCTTCTCTAGATCCAATAAAACTCCCACCTAAAAATTCACATAGTCCAAAAACTTCACTTCTTGAATCCAAAACTAGCACTTGAAAATCTAGGAATATAGATTATTCCCTCTCAAAATACCCAAAACAACCTCTAGATTATTGGAATTATTATCCTACGCCTTGGGATATACCATGATATCATTCACAAACATGAATAAAAAATAGTTTAAAAAAGAAATGGAAGATCTAGTTCATTAGTAGAATAAATACTATAGGATTATTGGTAAGCCCAAATGGAATAGACAAATACTCAAAGTATCCTTATTGGATTTGAAAGGAAGTCTTTGGACATCCTCTTCCCGAACCCTCAAATGGTGTTACCTAGATCTCATATAAATATTCAAAATCATCAGGACCCTCTATACTGATAAAACATATCATCAAACCTAGGAAATTGGTATTTATTTTTATTTTCACCTTGTTAAGCTTATAATATTCTATAGAAATTTGTAGTCTCTAATCCTCTTTATTTTTAAATAGTACTAGAAAACCCCATTGTGACATTCTAGGATGGATTAAACCCTTTACCTCAAGATCCTCTAGATAAACTTTTTACTACTTCATCTCATATGGATCCATCTAATAAGATGGTAAGGAAATTGGGATCATCCAGGATAGTAGATAAATGGTAAACTCAAACTCCCGCTAAGGATTAAACCCTACAAAATCATCAAGAAATACATATGAGCACCTTATCACAACCACTATAAGATTATACTATGAACACTTCTCAATAAACACAAGGAAAAACCTAGAAAACAATCACGGTATCAAAACCAACTCTTAATAAGCTGGTCCTTCCCTCCCAGACCACAAATCCTACTTGCCCAGAAAGATGTGAGTGCTTCTTTTAGGAGTAAGGAACTAGACCCTATAGTGATAACAGTCAACCAATTCCTTAAATATGATCAACCAATCCATGCTAATAATAAATTTAAAATGTCGAAGTCTAAAATAATTAAGTCCCAGAAGACCTCCTTGTAACACCCCCAAATGATAAAAAGTTAAATGAATAAATGATATGACTCATGTCAACAAGGTGCACCTTCCTTTTCGGAAGCCTGTTTGATTAGAACTGCACAGTTAAGCGTGTTTGGCTTGCAGTAGTGATCAGGATGGGTGACCTCCTAAGAAGTTTCTCAGGGTGTGTGTGAGTGAGGACAAAACACACTGGAAAGGACATGTGTTGGCATGTGGGGACTGTCATTAGTCAGATAACCCATTCGGGCATGTGGGTGGGACCTAGGGTGGGGCCCATGTGTCTGCAGGGCAACTGGTGGGTGGGGCCCAGTTGTCACATTTGGTATCAGAGGTGGTACCCAGCCTTAAGTGCGGTGCACTGCCTGGGTTGAGATGTAGGGCCCACAACGAGGAGGTTGTTCTCTAAAGGGGGTGATTGTAACACCCCAAAATGATAAAGGGTTAAATGACTAAATGATATGACTCATGTCAACAAGGTGCACTTTCCTTTTCGGGATCCTGCCTGATTATAACTCCACAGTTAAGTGTGTTTGGCCTGGAGTAGTGATCAGGATGGGTGACCTCCTGGGATGTTTCTCAGGGTGTGTGTGAGTGAGGACAAAACACATTGGAAATAAAATGTGTTGGCCTGTGGAGACTGTCATTATTCAGATAACCTGTTCGGGCACATGGGTGGGACCTAGGGTGGGGCCCATGTGTATGCGGGGCAACTGGTGGGTGGCTCCCAGTTTTCACATCCATGCTAGCTACCACAACACAGCACTCAGGGCACTTGAACCCTTTCTCCTTCTTCCTACCCAACGGGGTTAGATAATCCATAACATATGAAATAAATTCATATAAAATACACAAAGAATAAATAATCTTAAGTGAAATGAAAGAATGGTATGTTCCAGCTTCAAATAAAATTAATTCCATAAAATAAGTAATAAACACCATACCTCTAATGGTGGTTGGATGAGAATTTCAGTCTTCTGGAATGACCTTCGCTACATGGAGTCACCTTGGCTCAAACCCACCCTGAGTCTTCTTCCCTTGGTTAGAATCACCCTTGTCACGGGGATGAGATATTACATACTTGGAAGGCTACTATATAACCTGATATCCCTTCAAAAAAATGGATCATACACCACTCCCATACGAAGCCAACTGACATAAGTGCCAGATATTCCTTGGATACCCACACCGGTTTCATGTCCTCAGAGTCTCTTAGTACTTCGGTCTAGTGTGTCCTACCTTCTCTCAATAATAATAGAAAAATTTTCTATGCCTTGTAGGAACCACATAAGCTAATCCTGAAGACTATTGGACACTCCTTCCACTACCTTTCTAAGACTCGTCCCACTTCCACTTCTATCCTAAAGAAGAAATTTGGCTCCTGCCTATAGAAGGAATGCTACTGAGACCTATATTTCTAGTAAAATATCCCTCTACAATTTACTCATTGTCAACCACCTCTTAATACGTAATTAGACATAGAATAATGAGCTTAGATCTTATCTTTGTCTTCAATCCCATCTCAAAACATAAATCCTTAAGGTAATTATTTGTAAGGATATACTGAGAGACATGAACCAACTCAGTAAATCTAGTGGAATACTCCATCACTTAATGATCACCTTACTCCAACTCCAGGAACTCATGGGCCCTTTCCTATATCAAGGTATTTGGTTATAACTATCAATTTAATTACACTTTTAAAGTGGTCCATGTGAGATACTTTTTCTTTCCCAAAATCACTATCGACTCTCACCGCTTCCTACCCAGTCCTTCCAACACATACATAGAAAATCCCAATTTATAGGTCTCAGGGGTATTCAAAAAATAAAATATCCTATTAATACAATATAAAAACTCCTATGGATCATTGGGTCCCTTTTCGCCATGAAACACCAATGGATTTTTCCTTGAAAACACTTGATCATGGTCCACAGTCTGTGTCTTCTCATGACCACCCACCTAACCCAAGTTTTAGATCATATGAATCACAGTCTCCACCAAAGAAGGATTGACATGAGGGTTCTCCTATGGGTTACTCTCCATTGCACCCACTCTATTCCTAGATGAGGTCCTTCTAGGAGGTATCATCTACAAGACATAAAAACCAAGCTCCATCAAGCATAATTCAAGCTTAAAAAACAATAATGTTCTAAAATAAACCATCAAGATGTATATCAACAGAAACATTAACATCACTATCAAATCTAAATGATAAATAAATCGTAACATAGAAATTTTTAAAAATTTACCATATTTCACAGTTTGGTCGCAAGAATAGTAAAACCATGTGGGTTTCACTAGAGTTAGAGGTAAGTCTGCACTGGCTATGCACTGTTACTACTAACCACGCACACTAATTGTGAACCTCCTCCAAACCCCCATGTTTCACCCAAAAACTCAAAACAGACCCTATTATTTTCTTGGTACTTACCAAAAAATATAAAAAACCTTGAAATATCATCACAACAACCCATAACCAGGCTCAAACATAATCGCAATACTAGGTCACCCATGGAAACTTGAGGTTCGACATAAAGAAGAGCTAGCTAGGCACTCCCCCATTCCTACCTCTCAAGTCCTGATAGACCTAGCTCCTATCTACCACTGGATCCCAAATAAAAAACCACATATAATACTATTTTTTAATGAACCAACTCAGGTCGACCTAACATGCCGCCTGATTCGGCCCACCACATTGTCCAAAGTGTATTCTCGGTCACTCTGGGATATCGACAAGAACCAAGAATAACTAATTATCAATTGGGAATGATTTTATCATAGGTAATCCAACATGATAAATCCAGAAAAGGTACATACACACTAACCACATCAGTGTCAACAACATAAGATAAATACATACCAAAAACATTGACAAACATCATCATCAAAACATGACATAATGGGACATATACATGGTATCTCAAAATAAATAAACCAAAACAAAAGAAATGGTATAACACAAAACAAGTCCCAAGTACAACCTAATGAGTAAAAATAACCAAAATAATTCCACATGAGTCCATCCCTATGAGACAATATCTTCTCCATGAAAAACTAGATGGGTTTAATCAAGAAGAGCCACCCTGGAACCCTGTTCTCTTGCCTTTACCTGTGTCCTGAAAAATGAAATCTACATATGCCCAAAAAGGGACCAAGTAGGGTGTGTGGCATGAATCCCAATAGGATACCACCATTAATCTATTTAATTCTTTTACCCATACAAACCAATAGACTAGTTTGAAAACATTTTCAAAACTAAACCACTTTGAAAACATACCATTCTCAAATACACCTTTAAAATCCATTTGGTTTTTCATTTCAAGAAAAAATGGTTTTCCAAAAAAATAAAAAAGTCTCAAATAAATTATAAAGTGCACAAATAAAAACATTCTCAACATAACCAAGAATTCATAAAAAGTGTGAGTGTAAGCATTAACATCATATTTCCATTTAAATGGAAAATGAAAAAATCGAAATATACAACTCATCACATCAAAATGGAACATAAAGAATATAAATAAATCTGGAATGATTAATGTACATCTAAGGATCTTACCATTAGTACTATCATGAGTGAGTAAACAAGTATTCAAGCTATCTAAGAAATTGTAAACTCTCAACGTCTTCTTTGGTTCCTACTCTAAGAGATCACACAGTCTCTCGGTAATCAACATGGATGCTCACATAGTCTTCCCACCCAAAGGATCTCTTGGTCCCTTGGAAAATAAAATGAAATCTCTCAAGGTCATCCTCCTAGATGTATCTCATTGTCCCTCAAACAATCCCTCACTCACACCCCAGTTAAACCATGTGCTACTCTACGCCAATATAATCACTAACAAGTACCAATCAATCAAAATCCATATCATAAGATAATTTCATAAACAAACATGCATGTTTTATCAAAACACCTTTTCCATGTTGAAAATATTTCTAAAAATACTTTATAAATCCTTTTAAGCCCATAATAACCCTTTGATCCATTTTAGAAAATACATGTTGTGCAAACAAGTAGCTCTCATTTGAAAACCCCACACTTTAAACACCCAAATTTTCCAAATCAATACATTAAACACATAAAACATAGATTTCACACCAAGTATGAATTATTTAAATGGAAATTTAAATAAAACAAACCCAAGGAAATTATAAATTTAATGTCATTTCATAGAAAATGCACGTAAATAGAGATACATTCCTCATATTCAGTCCAAATCTCATCACCCTTGATGAATAAAACTTAGAAGAGGTAGAACCAAGACTCACACACCAAATACAAAAGAAATTAAACCAAAATCATCATTAAAAATAATATATTTATCCAACACCCCCACTAGAATCCCACACATCTTCAAAAATGGAAAAACAAGGCTTGATGAGTTAAAAAGAAGAATAAATCATGAAGAAATCAACTTACCTTAAGACAACACACCTTGAATCCAAGAGAAAACCACCAAGAAAGGAGGGTAATCCACCACCAAGGAATTATGACCATGCACAATGGGGGAGGAGAAATATCCATAAAAACATAAATAATCTGGATAGGGTTTCTTGGTTTGGCCCTACAGTTAAGAAAATTTTGTGCCAATCATGTATGTGCCATTGTCCACCAAAAATAGGTTGCATGGTTTCCCTTGGGAGTCACGGGGTTTGATAGACCACGATAAAACTGTACAAAATCATATTGTTAAAATTTTTATCCCCCTTGTATGGTTACCACATAATTTAGAAAAACTATGCGCATATTATACACCCTAGTTTGTCTCCCCAAAACTCCCAGTTTCAACCCCTAGAACCCAAGAACTCTAAGAACACACTAAAAGATAAATAAAACCCAAAATTAAAAATACCAGTAACCCTAAAGGTATCAAACACACCATAAATAACCTAAGTATTGGGATTTCCCCCAATTTTTAGATTCCCACAAGACAATTCCTACTTCTCTGTATGGTAGGTGAAAGATGTTGGTGTCAAAACACTAATGAATGATTAATTATAGAAGGAGGTATACTTTTCAATGAATTATGAATTTTAAAATCTAGGTAACAAATTATATATTGATTTTATATAGTTATTTAGTTAATTTTTCATAGATTTTATGGAACTATAAATCCTAATATCATTGTTAAAAAAATATTTCACCAGGACACAGATCCCATTTTGAACTACATCCTCTAGTCAAATCATTTGGTGATGTGGTAAAAATGGAAGAATAATCTTGGGTAATCAATTTATGAATCTGATCTTGATCATTATAATTAATTGGTTAACTCCTCATTATGTAAGTAATTCTCTAATATTCCACCAAGATGGGCTATCCTTTAGTGGAAATGTTCATTTGGATATAGTCAATAGAATACACAAGCCATGCTAGTGGTAGATTGTGATACGGTTAAAGAATTGAAACACCATTATAAATCCTAAAGTTATATATGGGTAGCACGGTGGATAGTAGGTATCCTTAAAGTTAGTGTTTTAGAAGCTTTTAAAGGGCCTCATTATGATATATGACACAATACTAAGGGTCAATGTCAATCTTCCTGGTGACGGTGTCCCTCCATTTAGTCCCATTTGTAGAGTATGAGAGATGAGTTGAATTAGAATCCATTGTCCCTATAAAAAGATATGATACCAAATCCATAATTTAAAAAGTCCAAATTTCAAAATATAAATTATATTGTGATTATGAAACATATAAATTATATGGAAACCTTATCAATTTCATTCTCAAGAAGTTTCATTCCTAGAGGGGTTTTTGCATGAAGCAATTCGTATATGACTCACAAAATAATATATTCATTTGTGAATAATATAATATTCAATAAAATAATAAATTGTCAAATTAAGGTACCATTAAACTATATATAGTGGTGTATAACATACATGAACCACATATAAATTATGCAGATCACCTTATTCGACTCATTATTAAATCCTCTTCATTTATATTAGATAAAATTCTAAGGGAGGACATTTTTTTATGTCTATAAAAACTGATCATAATTTTCAAAGAATATTTGAGGGAAAATATGGAATATTATTTAGGTTAAATGGTAAAATGATTTTTTTTGTGAAGGGATGCTCCTTTTGTGAAAGGCCATTAATTCGAAAAACTCTAATAGTCTCATGGCCAAGAAATATTTCATGAAGCTATAGTGGAAAATATTTGAAACCAAATAAAAGTATCACAACATAAAAATAATTCATGAATATATAGAGAGAATTACCTATGACGATATAAACATCTCACAACCTATAAATGATTACAAAGCTATGGTGGAAATTTTTGGTGACTACATAACATTCTTACAGCTTGGAATTCATTCACAGAATCATGGTGAAAATACTTTGTAGCCAATTAAAATTCTCACAGATGAATATAAATTTATGGTATCATAGTAGTAATCCTTTATTACCACATAACATTTTCATGTTATGACATATTTTTAGATCTAGTGGAAAATATTATGTGATCTCACACCTCCATTGCGTTGGAAATTCTACAAAATTTGGGGAGGCGGTTATAGCCACTTCCAATACATACCTCATCACACACTTTTATAGGAGAGAATATTTTCTTCCATGGCAAGTAGTTTTAGATAATAATTGAATCTTTTATGAATAATTTCCTTTATTTGATCCCATGAATAATTTTTTTAGGTAAATTCTAAGTTTAAACCTGATAGAGAAGGGATAAGTTCATCGTGTAAGAATTTCATTGTAATGCCTTTCTCAAATAAGACCTTCATAGTTCCCCTAGTATAAAATGATTTATAAAGTGATTATCATGAAATTTATTCATGGAGGGTTTCCTATGAAGTTTATTCACTGAGGGTTGCTCGTGTAATTTCTTTGTGAAAAATAGTTTTTAAACACAATGACTTTAGTGAACCACACCCACTAATGTATAATTACAGTCTTATGTAAAAATTATGCTTCCTAAATTACATGTTAGCCTCTTTAAAATGGTCTATTATAATGAAATATGTTACCTTTGATTACTTAATTTTTTAAGGATCTCTATTTCAGATACTCAGTACTCTTTTACACCCCTTATTCACCTGGGTCATCTACCTAGGTTGAATTAAATAAAATGACCTTATCGACATCTTTTCACATGGTTTAAAACCTTCAAAATACTATCCCAGAAATGCATCCTCTAAAGACACCACACTTAGATGATTAGTTGTACATACACCACATATTTCTCTACCACTGAACCTGACATGGGGTATGTAAAATGAAATTTATTTTTCTTAGGTTAAATGAACTGGTAATGGTAACCCTAGGGTTTCCACTAGAGAGGAGTTCTCTAAAATATTTTTCACTTTGGTTATATAAAATGGGGGGTTAGATTTTTTATCTTTTAAAACTAAGGAAACAATAAAAATATTGAAAAAAGATGATGTGAAGGGTTATTTGGTTAGGTAGGTATTTATAATTTCGATGTTAACCTAGTCTTTAATTTATTAATTTATTATTCTTATTAACTAGTTAGTGAGAGGTTTAACTATTTTTTTCCCTCTCACCCTTGGTTGAATGGTGTGGGTGAGAATATTCCTAACTAATATCTTAGATTAGTTTACCCTCCTTACCATGTATGAAAAATTTGTATAAAATTAGACCAAATTGATTTCATCAATGCCTAATTAGGTCTTTTTCTTCCTAAATAATAAAGATTGTCCACTAACCCTTCCATACATGCTGACAATTGTTGAAAAATTCACCACTCAGACCTAGACTATTCCATCATATATATATTATAACTTTGTAGAGGAATATTATAGATCATTGGACAAGGAAATATACAATTAATAGGATTAAAACAAAATATAATCACATATGATATCAAAAACTTCTATTGAATGTTGAAAGTAGTTAACAAAATAGATAATTTATTAATTCAATTGAAAATACTTAATCATTACCATATAAAACATTCCCTTACCTGATTAATTTATATTTTCCCCTCCATTTAAAGGGTAACCGTGGAAAAGGGAAAATAAGAATACATTACAAGAATAAATAAAGTGAATAATAAAATGAAAACAACAAATAGTAGTTGAAATCAAGCTATTCTTGATCTCTTCTTCTCCATTTCACACTCTTCTTCTCTTATAGATACATTTTTTACTCTTTATATCCTTCATTCAAACCTTTGTGGTATTCTAACTCTTGAAATAATAAATATTTCCTTTTCCCTTTCATATTATTTTCTTCATGGTCTTAATATCTCTATAAAATCCATAGCTTTCCTTATTTTCTTTTCATCTAAATATCATGCATGTTATAATCCACATGGATTCCCTTGATTGGTTTTATGAATAATGATGTAGTATCCCCAAGATCTCATAGAAAGGTTTATAATGTCCTGTGATTTATCTTGCCTTTTATTATTTCAAGCTCATTTGGATGATATTATAAGACTTTGTGAAGTTATACAATTGGTAGTAGGATCACTTTGTATGAATTAGAAGTCATGTGAAATGGAAAAAGTGATACAATGGATACTGAAGTATAATGATCATGAAGTATTATGATCAAATGAAAATTCATATGATCACCTCAGTAAATTTATACAATCCAAAGATATATGATCAAAGTTGTACAATCAAGTCATACAATCCAAAAACATACAATCCCTAAAAGGATTATGATGATGGAAAATTCATAATACAGAATCATATAATCCAAAGTCATATGATCATGTCCATTTTCCCACCTCAACTTAAAGTCATACACTCTCATTCAAATTTATATGATTGAGTTGGATTTCAAAGTTTGAAAATGGAACCTCAAATACATATACTAACATAAGTCATATGATCCAAATTTTCTTTATATATGTTTCGTCATGTTGAGGTCACCTTTATACAGGTAAAAATTTCAACTCAAAACTTCAATATTACTTCTCCAAATCAAATCATACACTTTTATTTCTTCAAAATAAGCTCTATCCACCTAAAATAATTATCAAAACACAAAAAAATTAAAAACATACTTTATTTTAAAAATTCCAAACATAAAATATACAACTAAAAATAAAGTTGTATAACATTTAAAAATTAAATACCAAATTGTTTTGAAAACTAATAAATGTGATATTTACATAATAAATACTCAAAATGGTGGGATAAAAATAATTTAAATGTGAGAAAAATTGTATGAAAATATTGTATTGTAAATTCTCCCACATGTAAACTTTGGAGTCCTTGACAAGTGAATTTAAAAAATATTACACATGAAAAATTCAAATATTAGCCCATGTTAGTTTTCATTTTCAACACCATTTCCCTAATTTTCATCATGTCTCATAAATATTTCTGATTACATTTTATTTATTTAGTATATTCAATTAATCTCGACTTCTTAAATCCTATCATGTTCACTTATACCTACCTTTCAAAAAATATTCCACTCATCACTTAAGAGTGAATTTCTAATGAATTTATGATAACATTTCATTTATTTAGTATATTCAATTAATTTCCACTTCTTTTATGTAAGGCTTCCCATAGGCTTGATAAATACCTCTATATCCACCAAATGATTCAATAAATGTTTTATATCATCAAGTATTTTCAAGGTTGTTCTATGGATTAAGGTTAGTGATTTCTTTTGAGAAAATTATAAGTTATATTAGGAGTCTTGAGTCTATGTTGAAATTAAATACATGATTTTAAAATTACTTTAAGAATTTTTTTTCCTCAATTCATCCAATTCCATTGTAATGTATTTATTCCCCTTAATATTTGGTAGGAAAAATTATACCTTTTAGTTTTAGCAGTATAAAACTTTACTTATCTTTGTCTCCTGTAGTTGGTTTCAATATTTTTCATTTATCCTACTCTTGAAGTTATAGAGGGAATTTGTATTTTTTTATTATATGTGAGATATAATTTTATCTACTTTAGAAATTATTTATATTATATATTATTTTTTTAGGGAATTACTTCTAACATATTCAATAATTGTTCCAAATAGCTCCTTTGGGGTATGCTTCATGGATATCAACATCTCCAAGATAATTCCAACTCCCATAAAACTCCAGTCAACCTCCAAACACTTATTCAGATTCTTGATCTATCCATCTTAGAGATATTAGGCATATATGGCATGTTTTTCCCTATTTACCCATTTGTATCATTGTTTCATCTTGAATTTGGATATAAAATTATGTGCATAGTGGAATATTTATGAGGAAATAGAGATGCTTTTCTCTTCATAATAGTGGTAAACTTCCATACCTATCCTTGGGTGATATCTAGAACATATTCCCATCCTTACTCGCATTATTTTTCTAAAATGACATCAAAAAAAGTTTTATTACTCATTTCAACTAC
The DNA here is from genome assembly GCA_963277665.1 of Viscum album. Classification (NCBI taxonomy): domain Eukaryota; kingdom Viridiplantae; phylum Streptophyta; class Magnoliopsida; order Santalales; family Viscaceae; genus Viscum; species Viscum album. The sequence continues at coordinate 1,888,744,635 of OY728159.1, read as the reverse complement.
TCAAAAAATTTCTTCAAAATAGAATATTCCAGTTCACCCCCCCCCCCCCCTTCATTCATGAATTCAACATAGATCATGCATAAACTTATATGTCAAGGTAGATAGGGATATTTTTCTTGTAATGTTTCTACCTACAAAAATATTTCATGGATGACAATGACTAAATAGATTAAATCTCAATATATGATTGAAAATGGGGTTCAATGTAAAGTGGGATTTAAAATCAAAATAATGCCTCAATCATTTACAACATAATTTCCTTGAGAACTAAAAGGTTTTGACTATATTATTCAAAAAGTTCTATTTATTAAAGTGTGTATTGGTTCTCCCACAAAAGATATCATTGTAAATAAGATTTCAAAAATAGGACCAAAATCCACTGAAGTAATTGATTAAAAATATAGGATAGTATTTCATGGAATGATTTTCAAACATCATTGAGACTATAATAAATTTACCTCACTTAGAATTTGAGAAAATTTTCATTTCATAATTAATATAAGGTGAATAAATGGGTAAAATTAGTTCCTTAACATTTTAATAGATTCAAAAGTTTCAAGGGAATCCAATTTAAGCTCAACGAGATTCAAAAACTCACTAAAAATGAAAAAATTGCTAAAAAAGTTTGAAAAAGATAAAAAAATGAAGTGGAAAAATCAAAGAATAATAAACTATAATGTTTCAATCCCCCGTACTTAAATTATTTGGAGTACCTAATGTATTCAAAAAAATTAACAGGTGAGGCCAATTTTAAATGGAATCACAGTATAAAATCAAGTGTTAGAGAGAGTTGTAACCTGATAGGTCTTCATTTATAAACATGTTGGAGGAGTGTGATATCCTCCACCAGTTCTTGGGGAAGGTTTCCATGGAATTTCATTATCCTTTTCCCATTAACATTATATGGGTTTTATTATCCTTCTTTAATAAACACCACAACACCAGAAGAATATACATTAGTGACTATAAATGTAACTTCCCATCAAAAATTAATTTTACTTAACATCATCTTGAGTCTTGAGTTGTATAGCAATGAATTTTCCCCTAGATGGAAATTTTTTTATAGGATAATCCTTTCTTGAGCCACTCTTTTCCTTTATTGATTCTAGAATATTCAAAATTTTATTTTATAATTTACTCTAGTTCTTTTAGCAACAATATCCTATCTTTTTTAGCTCTGTCCAAGTCCAAGTCCAAATTTATCTCTCTAATAGGCCAATATGATTTGTGTTCCAACACCATAGGTATGTGAAGTACCGAATCTGGTTCACTCATAGGTAATTGAACCCATTTGGCCACATGGTCTCAAGAATTCATCCTTGTATGCCAAAGGGTATCGACCAAAAGTGAGGTTCTATGATGGTATGGTGGGTAGACTATACCCTCATGATCAGACTGTGGAGAAATGGTATAATTAAAGAGTAAACAAAGTAAATATAATAACTGAACTATAGCAGAAGATTGAATCGTCCAAATATAATTACAATCAATAAATAAATATCATATAAAAAATAATGATGTCATGATTCTATATAAAAAAGAGTGATATATGGGAGTAGTACAGTATGAATACACAGTACATGCTATAAAAAAATAAACCAAAGACCCGAAATTTATCTCAATAGCATCACAAACCTTATCCCAGTACTCTTCCCTTGTACTTTATCCTAATATAGAAAATAAATCACCCATGGAAAGCTGCTTCCCCTTATCCCTACCTACATCCATGAATTCTTCTTGGGTACCAATCTGTGGCCCAAACATGGTGTGATGAAAACTCAGTAGGCCACCACCAATGGTGTCTAGAACTATCCAGTCTGTGATTATACAATGTGTAGTGTGTGGGTAATAATCAATGTAAATAAGTAAATAAATAAACCAAATTGTTATATATTCCTAATGGGAAACCCATCCACCACTACTTACTTCATCCTAAGCTGAAATTTCTATGACCACTTAACATTTTAAGTTTATGTTTATAATTTTAGGACCCAAGGTAGACAACCAAGGAATCTATGAGAAGTGATAGTCAAGTAAGTTCCATTTTTACCATGTATTTTAATTTTTATAAAGTAGTGAAGTCCATGGGAGTGTACCCTTAGTAGTTCACCATAAGTTAAAATGTGCTACCTAATCCCTGGAAGGATATCCTAGGCATCCTTAATGATATACTTTAAAGAATCCCATGATCATAACCTCAGTAGTGTGTAATATCAATTAGAATATAAGAATAACTTCTAAGGAATTCAATTTATTTAATTTATGGAAATATCGGTGGAACCTTAGTTCTAATTCAGGGCATCCACACCTAAGAAAAAGATCAAATCCGTGTGTGGTATATCACTTAGAAAACACATCAATGAATCAATAGCATCCCATGAGCCCATCTAGGTAAAACCGTAATGGGAGTTCAAGTATTTCTCATGGAATGCCTCACCTCTGAGATAATTCAAGGTCTATATCCATAATCAATAATGATTTAATTCCTCATAAAGTATCCATAATGACAATAATATCCATTTTCACATTTAATAACTAAACAAGGGATAGGTGACATAAGTATGTCATTCACCGTTCATTTATATCAATTATCTATTTCATTTATATAATAATTTTGACTCAACTCAAAAGGTGGTTCAATTAACTAGCCTAGGATTAAGATTCCTAATAAGGTATCACTCTATTTCACTTAATTTCATTAAACCATTTCATTTCTCATGAAAAATTCAAACCTACCTCAAAATGTGGTTTAATTTCATTTCAAGTCATAGCATTCAAGTTCCTTTAAAGTGACATACTCTTAGGGGTGGCTCATATTCAGTTATAAAACCTATGAAAATTCTAGTTAGGGTGAAATGATAGCCCATTAAATGTGATAACCATTTATTTAATCAAATTAAAATTTACAAAAGTGTCACATGGAAAGTTTTACGCGTATCATGATGGTGCTTAATATAAATTTCAATAATTTCTGGGAAAAAGGTTAATACCACCTACCTTAGATAGGTGGTAGGCTCCTCATCCATTATCGGCCTCTAATCTAGACTAGAATGGTATAAATTGAAGAAATAAAAAAATTCCCTAAAAATAGGTTATATTAGCTCAAAAAAAACTTTAGCATTACATATAGTGAGATAAATGAAGAAAATATTCAAGGGGAATTATATTCTTACCAATGGTGATCCAACATGACCAATGATATTCAAATCATATGTCATATGAAGAATTTAGCACCAATCCTAGGAGGAGAATATGGGATTTCAATAGAGGGGAGTGATATTGTGTGATTGGGGAAAGAGAAGGGAAGAAGAAGATTTGTTTGGATGGAGGGGTATAAAGAGAGTTCACCCTTCATTTTTAACTATATCAAGGGATTTACAAAATAAATAGGATATTTATTGTGTAAATCCCCCCCCCCCTTCAAGGGGTCTGTTTGATATGGATTATAGTGTTAATTTACATTTTATGCTATAAGATCCTCATTTATAATGTAAATTTCCCTCTTACAGGGTCAACCTAGATTATAGGGTAAGTATTAAACAAATTATGGAATAAATAAGGAATTTACAGTGTAAGATATATATTTATAGAGTAAATTTTCTTTAGACAGACTAATACTCCTCCATTTGTTTCTTCTCATAGATAAAACCCAAAAAATACCACAATAACCATTCAATAGGGTCCAAATTGAAATAAATGAAGTTGGAAACTAAAGAAGAACATACTTGGAGAACATAGGATCTTATAGTAAGGTAAAAAAATCTTTCCATAAATCATCTTATATGGGCTCATAGAAATAGATGTTTTTTATAATTTCCTATAAACTCATAAGGTGTATTATAAACATTGGATCCAATAATTTTGGTTTGGATTAACAATTTTTTTCTAAAATTCATTTGATATTTATGTTGGAAACTTCTACCATCCCATTTTTCTATAGATGGTATGGTTTTCATGTCTTTTGGTGTAATCCATACTTTCTAATCAAACCCTGAATGTTATTATTTTAAAATTGGGTATTTTGATCACTAATGATGGATCTTAGAACTCCAAACCTATAAAAATGTTATCTCTGAAAAAATCATACACAATAAAAGCATCATGAATTTTGGTGGTTTTGGCTTCCAACTATTTTGAAACATAATCAATTTCAAGAAATATGTAATAATTTACAAATGACATGGGAAAGGGTCCCAAAAATTATATTCCCTAAACTTTAAAATTTTAAAAAAAACTATGTAGCTTTTGTAGAATTTCTTGTGTCTTTGAAATATTTCTGAAAAAACTATCATATTCACATATTTTTAAAAATTAATGTTCATATTTAAACATATGGGAACAATATATTCCATGTTCTAAAACCTTATTTGTTTTCCTTTAAGGTCTAAAGTATCTTATATGATCATGAGTATGAAAAAAATCAAAAATAGATTATATTTCACTTTCAGGAAAACATCTTCTTATCACTTTGTTAATAACAATTTTCTAAAGATATGGATCTTACAAAATATAAAATTTGGACTCAGATTTAATAATTTTAATTTTTTATGGATTCAAGTGAGCTGAGACTTTATAGGCTACTATAAATTTTACCATATCAATATACCAAGGCACTTTCCATTCAAGCAAGTAAAGATGTTCTCCTAGAATCTGTTCATTAAATGGGTCATGATCTAGAATTTCTATTTCAGTGGTGTTGTGTAGTCTACTCAAGTGATAATCCACATGGTTCTCAACTCCTTTCTTTTCTTTTATTTATAAATTGGACTTCAATATAAGTAACATCCATCTTACTAGTATTGGTTTTGATGAATCCTTCTTCATCAAGCATCTAAGAGTCGTATGATTAGAAAATATAGTGAATTTAGTTCTAATAAAGTAATATAAAAATTTATCTGGAGAAAAAACTATTAAAACCCCTTTTTTGGTTGCGGTTTAGTTTATCTAGAAAATATATAGTGTCCTTGATGTATATGTAATGGATTCAGATTTTCCTTCAATTCTTTGGGATAGAATTACTGCCACATCTTGGTTAAAAGAATCACAAAGTATATTAAAAGGTTTCTCCTAGTTTAGAGTATGCATTACTAGTGGTGTGATAAATCTTTTATTTAAATCATAAAAATTATCCCTTCACTCTATAATAAAATACATTTTGACTTCCTTTAAAATTAATCTAAAATGTATAAGATAAATCTTATTAAATTCCTTGATAAACCTCTAGTAGAAACCTTCATGTATTAAAAAATAACTAATATGTTTTTCATAATTTGGGTGAGGTATTGAATTTTTCAATTTAATTTTTTTTAAATTACATTACTAAGGAATATACCTATATCCACCATAAAATAAAACATTTAAAAATTCAAAACCAATTTTTTCAATGAAATTTTTCAAAAAAAATCTGTATTTTTCATGAAATGGTCTAATGAAACTATAAAAACTTTGAAATCATCTAAAAATACACCCATGAAGTCCACTGTGATTAAAAAATATAATTACCATGCACCAATGAAATATAACTGGGTAATTACACAATCCAAATGGCATTATATTATAATAAAAGGTTCCAAAGGGATGGGTAAAAGCAGTCTTCTCTTGGTCCTTTGGGGCAATGGGTACCTGAAAATAACCTGAAAATTCATCTAGAATACAATATTGAGTTCTCATAGCTAATATTTTCAACATTTGGCCAATAAATGGGGTGTGAAAATTATCATTCTAAGTGAACTAGTTCAATTCCCCATAATAAATGAAAACTCTCCAACTATTTAGAATTATCATAGGGATTAACTCATCTTTCTTATTTATTATATTGATTATACTTGTTTTCTTAAGAACTACATGGATGGGACTGAATAATTATGAGTCGGAGATGGGGTAGGTGATTTATAACTCTAACAAATTATCTATTTATTTCTTCATAACCTCTATCAGGGTGGGATTTTTCCTCCTTATGGATAGCCTAATAGGTCTAAAATTTTCCTCAATTAAGATTTTTTGCATGTATATTTTTGGATTAATGCTTATAATATCCATTAAAATATAGCTTATTATTTTTTAAATTCTCACTCAAAATTTCTATCAATTTATTGTTTGGGGTTATGGAAAAAATTTAGCAATGATCACTAGTATTTTCTCTCCTTCTGTTAGATACAAATATTTAAAATCAGTGGGAATGGGATTTAATTTTAGATTTGGTGGTTATTCAAGAGATAAAATTAAACTAGTCTTCCTAACTTACAAATATGGTATTTAATACACAAAACATGACATATAATCTTCTTTTTCATGGAATAAACAATCAAATCAATCAAAGAATTTTAAATTTACCTCTTCTTTTTATCTAAAAATAAAATTTCTAGAACTCTAAACAACCACATACTCTATGGAATTTTCAATCATATAATTTTTTCCTAAGGATAAAAATTCATGTAGTATACTTATATCCTCATTGGGTTTATATTTTTCAATGTGGGAAAGTGTAAGAAGTTAATGAACCTCTTAAGGGTGCCTCATGGAGTCAAAAACGTTGAAGTGGACTTTATTATCTCTAAACTCCATGGTTAGTGTTCCTTCATTCACATTTATTATGGTCCTGATGATATTCAAGAAAAATATACCCAAAATTATTGGTGATTATTCATGTTCTCTTTCTTTCTCCATGTTTATTACATAGATGTTTTTTGATAAAATCATGTCCTGGAATCTAACTAACACATCCTCCAAGAATCCTACAATGAAATCATTGGATCTATTTTTAATTTGCACTAGCACTATTATGGGATTCAATTCTCTCATATTCAAAAAATTAAACATTAAGGGGAGAATAAAATTTTTAAAATCACCTAGATCACATAAAGTATCATAAAAAAGTTATAAACCCAATCGTACAAGGTATAGAAAGTGTCCCTAGATCTTTGAAATTTATAGGTGATTATGGTGTAAACAAATCTGGGACACTTTCTCTTAAATTATACTCATATTTCCTTGAAGCCTCCTCTTCTTGGAGCAAATTTATTTAAGTAACTTGGCATACTTGGGGAATTTTTTAAGAGAGTCCAAAAGGGACATATTGATCTTAACTTTCAAGAAATTTTCCATAATTTCTCTCTAAAGTTATTCTTCCCAAATATTTTTGGACTAGAGCATTCCTAATTGGAAAGGTAGTGGTAGGTATTTATTCTCTATTTTCTATCTTTTTAAGGGTATTTTCTCTTCTAACTCATTGAAAAAACTCACTTCTCTTCCTCTTTATTCACCTCTTCTTGGGGATTAGTGTCGAGAAACTAACCAGAATTTTTAACTTGGTTTTGTTTAGGTTCTAGTAGGTGTTTCATAGATTTAGGGGTGGTTTGTGGTTGGATTACCTTGAAAATTATTGTTGTTACCATACTCATATTATAAGGATTAAGGATTGATTAAACTAGTATCTTACTTAGGTTTTGGAAATAACTTCCACTAAAATTCTAGTATGGGTTCTTAATCCTTCTATTTTATTCCAAATACTTTCATCTTTATATTCCTATTTTTATTGTACATGAGGTTGGTTGTTGGTTGAGGGTGGTACATAGTATCTATTTATCTAGAATAATGGTGGTTATTAGTAAGTATCTTGGTTATAATACTTATTGTAAGGATATTAGAAAGGTATTGGATTCTAGAACAAGTTTCACTACTAGTAAGAGGTTTATAGTTGGTATTGATTCTGATATGGTAGTTTGGTTTGTTATTTTTTATTTCAAAATCCATAGTATATTGGGGGATTACTCTAATATCCTTAGTTTTGTTATAGAAATTTCCTTTTCTAAAAGAATACTCCACAACTCTGCATGCCCTGTACTTTAGCATACATTTCAGTAAAATTATTGGGGAAAAACATAAAAAACTCACCTTCACTAGTGAGTGTTGTTCACTAGTCTGATTTAAGGCCATTTTTATCACCAAATATGTTATTTATTACAGTATTTATTCTAATAAAGGTTGTGAATCATAAGTTATTAACTCATTTATATCCCCTGTATGTGTATCTCTAGTGTTAAACTATTGTGAGTTTTTTATAATATTTACTTCCAGTGCCTTGGATTATTCTGATAATTTATTTATCAAGTATCCTCTAGATGATACGTCTTGAAATTTATTATCATTTTCCAACGGCCTTGGTAATACAATAAAATTAAGTGACACATATCTATTTCTTAATATTGGAAATCAGCACATGGCTTATCAAATTACTTCTAATACTCATAGAGTGTTTCACTAAAATATTTTCTAATGGAATAAAACTCCTTCCTAATTTTTTTGTTACTAGATGTTGGTAGTAATATATGAAGAAAGGATCTATACATATTATCCTATTAATAAATTTCTCTTGGTCATAGTTTTTCAATCATTCATTAGTTTCTCTTTCATGTAAAAAGGTAAATGTCCTCCACTTGACTTCCTCCTCAACTAATCCTATTGGATTTAATATAGAGCATACAAAAGTGAATTCATTGATATGATTTTTTAGATCTTCACCTTCTAAGCCATGAATTTTTGGAAGCAATTGAATTAAGATAGTTTTATATTCAAAATCATTTTAAATGGAATTCATAGTGATCTGATTATTATGATGAATAATTATAGGGAATTTAAATCCTTTAAATTTTGTTTAGGGTTTATTATCATGATATCGATCTCAAAGTGAACACTTGAAGTTTCAATTAAGTCTGTAAGGGTTATTTCTTTAAAATAAGATTTTAAACTTAAATACTTAATTCTATTTAGCATAATATTTTCAATTTATGAATCAATATGATTAATTTGGTTGGTATAAAATCGAGTCATGAAATTTTTATTTAGATTTGTAATAGCTTCCATGGAAACAATACCAAGTTTTTTATACTGAACCTATCATGGGGTGTGGAAAAAACAATTTATTTTTCCAAGGTTAAATGATTTATTAGTGGTAAACTTAGGGGTTTTCTCCAAATAGGAGTAATTTAAAATCTATTATCACTTTGGTTATATAAAATGACTTGTTTTGAGATTTTTTAGATTTGAAAACTAAGGAAAAAATGAAACAAAGGATTGAAAAAAAGATGATGAGAAGGGTGATTGGGTCTGGTTGGGTTTTCCAATTATATTGTTCTCATAGTCTTTAATTTATTCTTATATTTTTCTTATTAATTGGTAAGTGAAAGGTTTCACAATTTTTTCTTATCTCATCCTTGTTTTAACGGTGTGGGTGAGAATATTACAAACTATGATCTCAACTTAGTATATCATCCTTATTATTTATGAAAGAGTTTTAGTGAATCACTCCATAGTTTACTCCTCCATAAAAAGGTTAGTATAGTAAAATGTAAAATAATAAGACATTACAAGACTAAATAAATCAAAAAAAATAAGAATAGTAAATACCAACAATAAGTAATCCATGGGCCTTCCTTCTCTAATGTGAACTCTTCTTCTCTAATAGACACATATTTTCATCTTTATATAATCTGATAAAACCTATGAGATCTTATCCCTTTTTAAATACTTAATATTTTATTTTCCATCAGATATTTTCTCCGTCAAGGTCTTTATATTTCCATGAAAACAATAGTTTCCTTCTTTGATTTTGATCTAACTATTATGAATATTATAATCTTGGTGGAATACCCTAATTAGTTATATGAAGAATGATGTGGAAACACCAATCTCTACTAAAAAAAATTATAAAGTCACTTGAGTTACTCAACCTTTTTCATTTTTCTACTCCTTTGGATGATATCATATGACATTGAAAAGTCATATGATGGGCAAGAATCTCACTTTGTATGTCTGTCAGGTCATACAAAGTGGAAAAATTTATATGATGGGTACTGAAGTTTGATGATCGATAAGTCATACAATTAGTCTCAAAGTCATATGATCTCCTCAGAAAAATCATATCATCCAAATAAATATGATCAAATTCATATGCTCAGGTTATATGATCTAAGTCCTATACTTTCTCAAAGGATCATGATGATATAAAATTTATATGATGGATTCATATGATCCAAATTCATACGATCATGAATTTTTAATTTTCCCACCTCAAATCAAAGTCACATGAAACCCTGAAATTTTTACACTCCCATTCAAATTCATATTATCAATATTTCTTTCAAAGTCCAGTTATAAAACCTCAAAGAAAAATGATGAAAGAAGATATATGATATTGACTACTTTATTGCATGTTAAAACATGTTGAGGTTATCTTTATATAATAGAAATTTCAAATCAAAATTTATATATTACTTCTCTACATCAAATTAGACACTTTTATTTTTTAAAAATGAACTATGGTTGCCTAAAATAACTATCAAAACAACCAAAATTTAAGGCAGGCTTTACTCTAACAATTCCAAAGATAAAATAAACAATTAAAAATCAAGTTTTAACCCATTTAATAATTAAATTCCAAATTGTTACTAAAACTAATAAATGTGATATTTATAAAATAATTACTCAAAATTGTGCGATAAAAATCATCAAAACATAAGAAAACATGTATGAAAATATCAATTTTTCAATTTTTTTGACATTGAACCTATCATGGGGATGTGGAAAAGAAATTTATTTTTTCATGTTTAAATGAAGTAGTAGTAGAAACCCTAAGGTTTTCTCCATAAAATAGTTCTATAAAATATTTTGTCACTTTGGTTATAGAAATGGGGTTGTTTTGAGATTGTTTGGATTTTAAAACCAAGGAAATAAATTAAACAAAGGATTGAAAACATGATGAGTAGAAGGGTGTTTGTGTTAGATTGGGTTTCTAATTGCAATGTTATATTAGGTTTAATTTATTCTTATCTTCTTATTAACTAATAAGTTATATGTTTCTCAATCATTCCCCCTTTCACCCTTTATTAAATGGTGTCGATGAGTGCATTCATAACTGAGATATCAATTTAGTCTACCCTCCTTTATATATATGAAATAGTTGTATAAAATCAATCATAATTGACTTAGGAAATACCCAATTAGGTCTTGGTCTTACTAAATAGTTAAGAGTGTCCACCACCCCTTTCAAATATGTAAAAAAAATTATCACTTAACTACTCAACCCTGGTTTATTCCATCATATATAGACTTGAGCTAAGAGGAGGGATATTATGGATACTTAACCAAGGTGGAACATTACTATCTTAGGGTGTGGAAAAAAATAATTATTTCCTAAGTTAAAATGTATTATAGTTGTTAAACCAGGTTTTTTTAGAGAAGAATGCACAACAATAAGGTTTTTCACTTTAAATTAAAGAATGGGAAGTTTTTGAAATTGTTTGATTTTGAATACTAAAAAAGTAATGAATATAAAGATTAAAAATAGTAATATAAGAAGGGTGATTAGGTTAGGTTCAGTATTCCAAATGAAATTTTATCTGAGTTTCAAGTTATCTAACCCTCTTCTAATAATCCAATTAATGTGAGATTCCACAATCTCTTCCTCCCACTCCCATGGTTAAATATTGATGGTGCGAATATACATTGTCAGATTCTTAACTTGGTTTAACTTCCTTCAAATGTGTGATATAGTTTTAGAGAATACCTCAAATTGGCTTATAAAATTGATATTACATATTAATATATGATATTATGTTACTATCATCCCTGAATTATCACTAAAAATGATTAATTCCAATTAAAAGTGCATGTTTTGATCATAAAAACATATAAAGAGAATTGTACAAAATAATTCAATTACACTATAGTTTACTATTTTAATCATAACTCTCACACTAATTATCCAAATTGTGTAATTATTATTTTTTAGGGATACTTATTTAAATTAATAGAAATCATTAAACTGGAGAATTGGATAATTCATTCATTTGAAGGGTCATATGGACCACATAATAAGGCCCACTGAATTTTTGATAAAAACCAAACCATCCATGGTTATTGAATTTATGGAATTAATCAAGAAGCCCAAATTTGATTAAAATTCAGAATATGTTCTAGAATTTTCAAATAAAACTTGGATAAAAAATTTAATGCCCAACTCAACTAATAAGTGGCCCAATTGATGCATAAAAATCTGGTCCACAATTCTATCCATGATTTGAAAACATCCCGCAATTATTGAATTTATCCCAATACACTTCCCAATGGATATGAAATTTTTTTTGTAGAAATTTAAGAGTTAGGAACCCATATATTTATAATAAATGGTTTCTATATGAAGGAATATTACTTTCTTAAAACCCATTCACATTTAGTCCATGGATAAATTATGGATGTTTCTGGATAGTAGCACATCGTATAATAAAATAGACATAACTTTGGATAAAAAGCCCAATGGATACAAAATTTTGATCTTAAGCTTTCAACATTTATATCCAAAACTTTTAAAAATAATATATCTCTCGATTCATCTGTATAAATGTTCAAATAGTTTATCTAACTTCAAGGGTAGTTTTGGAAGGAAAATAGTCCACCACCTTCAGCTATAAATGCATTCCCCTCTTCTTCTAGAAATGGGTTGGAATTTATGAAATAAAAGAAGATAATTAGAATTAAAATATACATTAAAAAGTCCTATGGGGACTTAAAAACCCAATTTTATACTTGATAGACAATTCCTTCATGCTTTCATTTCATGTGCATCAATTTATTTCAATTTTAATCATGTAAATTTGATTTTAATTTTATTTGAATTTTGATGCATGTCACATCATCATCATCTCTTATTCTCATAAAACTTCTATTTTTTAATATTCATGCTCTTAAAATAGTTTAAATAAAGTTTAATACACATTCCATTATAACTTTCTTATTCAATAAAAAGTGTGTATTTACCTCCCTTCAATTGTGTGTGTTCGGTGATCAAATCTTTTTATACCTCATTCATTTTACCCTTCCTTAAAGTGATCACCATTAACATATTAATAAATATTATTAACCACCAAAATGTATGAGTAAATATATAATTGGGGTGAGTTATAATTTGTGGATGTTAAGTGATTGAGGGATTTTTTTCATTTAACATTCTTTGAATTAATATTGTGCATAGAAAACAAAATATGTTATGGAGTAATGTCATATATTATTTGACATGTGTATTCCATGGATTATTGGCACCATAAGTAAATATGGTATCATGAAATATTGAACCTTACAAAAATTATAATATATAATGATTATATCTATTGTTAAGTCTTTGATTGAATCTAAAAAAAATGGGAATTCCCATCAAAATCATCTCATGAAGTGGATGTTAGGTTAATGAAATGTGTTTCAAATACCATGGATATCAAAAGGTTAAATCCTCATTAATTAAATTACCTCCATATTTATCAAATTTTTAAATTGAAATTTATCCTTTAAACAATTTAATTAATATATTCAAACACCCCCCCCCCCCACTCATTCAAAATATAAAAAAACAATCAAATCCAAAAATAATATCATCATCAAGGATTCCACCTGATAACTGTTATATATATTATAGTAGAGACTGAAACTTTGAATGTTTGATAGGTGAAAATTGGTCTTTATTCAAATGGAACTTTTTCTAGGGATGGTTAAATTAGTAGTCATTTGTTTTTTAATTTTGTAAAAAAAATAAAAAAAATAAAAAAAATATGAAAAGAAAACAAATAAAGAAAAACCTATCTTCCTCATCCTTTAAAAAATTCTATAAATTCCCCATAGCCTCCAAAAAAATCCATCAGATTTTTTTGACCCTGAAATTGAGTGAAATCTTCACCAATTTGTGAGGAATGTTAGGGATAATAAAATTACTTGAGGCCCATTAATTTCTCATCCAATTGATCTAGATATATCCTATCCTAGGGAAAATACCTTAAAGAACTCGCGACTCATGATATAAATTACCAAACCATTTTTATTCAATATCCATATATAGAGACTGATTTCAAACTCAAATCAGGTTTGATTCATCTTTTTTCTAATTTCCATGGGATAACTAGTGAGGATCCACATCTTTACCTCAAAGAGTTCCAAGTGGTGTACCCTACCATGGATCCTTACGGGGTTTATTAAGAATAAATCAAACTTTAAGAATTCCCTTTCTCCCAAGATGAATTTTCCAAATCATGGCTATATTACCTCCCTCTTAGTTTGATAAACTCATAGAATGACATAAAGAAACTCTTCTTAAATAAATTCTTTCCCATTTATCGAATTTCTTCTATCCAAAAAGAAATTAGTGATATCCATAAATTCCACAATGAATCGCTCCATGAGTATTAGGAGAGGTTCAAAAAGATTTTGGAAACATTACCACACTACTAAATCACTAAACAACTCTCGATCCAATAATTCTATTAGGGGTTATTGTCTATGGAGAAAAGTGTCATCGATGTCCCAAGTGACAATGATCTTGTTGACAAAACACCTTCATATGCATGAGATCTCATAAGAAACATGTTTGCAAAAACATATAAATTCCATACTCGAGAACAATCTCAATTAAAAAAATTCCAATAGAATCAATAAATAGATCCCAATAAGTTTAATGAGTGGATGAGTTAGCTTACATGTCATTTTTGATAACTAGTTATGGCTGCCAAACCCCCAACCACATCTTCTCTATAATATCAGTTCCTTGTACCTACAAAATATAGTGAAATATGTATATCTCTAGCTCATCCAACTAAAAAATGTGCAAAAATACAAGATGATCCATCAAATTCCGCTGGAACAATGGATATAAATATTTCATCTTCTCATAGGAACACGAACCTGCAAAAAACAAGTCAATTCATTAGAAATCCAAACCAACCCCACTATTATCCCTTCTCTCCTACCTACAACCCAAGATAGAAATACCATTAAATATTAAGGTATGATAATCTCATATCCCAAACCCCTCAATTACCTCCTCAAAATATAAACCATTTCTAATATGGTCAAGGCGATGGTAAATTCTAACAACCTTGTCCTTTTATACCTCTACATCAAAGAAGAAATCCTCTAACTGCTTTTCTTGGCTTCCATTATCCTATTGAGAATTATTAATTCCCAAACCAATACAAGAACTTTCCCAATAACATAAATAAATTTAATCCCAATATAGGGAATTTCTGTTTTTCTAAGCATCCATGGGAGAGTTTTGTGGAATATATTTCCACTTTCACCCATTCTAGCCTAAAAAACTGAAAAAAGGTCAAATTTCATCCCACCTAAGTCAGCAAAAAAATCCAATTCTTCCCAACTCCCAACTCAACCATTTCCCATCCCTAAGGGTAATGTAAGTGCAATTTCACTTTGATCTGGAAAGAAAATTGATATTCCTAATTATGATTCCAAAAAATAAACTTTAAATATTGATATAGAAAAATAAAAAATAACAAAAAACCAAAAAAAATAACTTGAAGAAACTCCCTAGCCTCCTTACATTAATATAAGGAACCCAATTCCTTTTCCTTAAGCCATATTTAAGCCTAAGAAGTCCTTTGAGCCTGATTCTAAAATTCTTAACAGGTTTAGATGTATTGAATTCAACATTACCCTCTTAGATTCCATAAAAACCCTAAGTATGAAAAGTTTCTTAAGAAATTATGTACCCATAAGAGAAAAATCCGTACTATTGAAAATTTTTCAACCCAACAGTTCATTCCCATGAAGTGAAAAGATCGAGGGACCATTATAGTTCTATGCTAAATAGGGATTTCAAACTTTTATGATGTGATTATAGACCAAGTAACCTTGATAAATTTCATTCAAAAATACATCTTCTCCAACCATGGCCTATTTACCTTTCACCCAATTGGCTTTTTCATATAGTTATCCAATATAAGAACTACCACTCGTAAGGGAATAATTGAGGATATCCTTTTCTGGTTCAATGATCTTATCTTACCATATTATTTTTATTTCCTTGATATGTAAGGTGAGACATATTCTTTTAGATCTCCCTTGATTCTAGGAATACCATTCATCATGAAAACTAGAACAAAATTTTATGTCTATGTGGGAATATTATCCATAGAATTTGGTGACTAACTAATCAAGTTCAATATTTTTCAATCCATGTGATACCCATCAAAGGATCACTCTATATTCTTTATCCATAATTATGAGGACACTTATGAGAGTTTGTTGAATATTTTTCCATCATATTCTTCCTATTCTGATGAAATAATAGTTTTAAAAAAATTTACCATTATTAACCAAGTAGTAAATGGAGAAGTTGATGTTGACCTTTCATTTCTAAACTATATCGATTTTAAAGGATCTTAAAAACTCTTTGGAATCACATATCACCTTTGATCTCTATTGTTCCACCTTTGAAAATAATGAGGAAAATTAATGAAAATAAACTGGAAGCTCTTCCTCTATTCCTAAGTTGTCCGGCCCACAAATTAAGGGTGAAACTGATCTGAAACCTCTTCTTGTACACCTGAAGTATGCATTCCTTTTGCATGATCACTCTTATCATATCATTGTCTCTACTACGCATAGTAAAAATGAGGATCCCAAAAAAATTAGGTGTTATAGGAAAACAAATAGGCCTTAGGTTAGACCTTAGATGATATATCAAAAATAGATTATACCTTTTCATTCATGACATCCATCTAGAGTAATCATCCAAACCAATATGGAAACCTCAAATAAGACTAAATATACTCATAATTGAGGTAGTTAGGGAAGATATTACCAAGATTCTTTAATCTAGTATTATCTACCCAATTTATAATAGTTAATGGGTTAGTCAGATTCAAGTGGTTTCAAAGAAGTGTGGCATAACTATTTTCAAAAATAGACATGGAGAAGTGGTTACAACTCAACTGAAAAACAAATAGCATGTGTGTATATATTATTGAAAATTAAATGTTAAAACATGAAAATATTACTAACCTCATCCTTTCCTTGATCAGATAATGGAAATATTTTCTGAAAATTTAAATTATTGATTTATTTATGGATACATCAGCTACATCCAAATCCTAATTAGACCATAGGACCAATAAAAGACTACATTCACTTTCCCCTTTGGAACATGAGCATATAGGATAATTCCTTTTGGACTCAATGCTCCTACAACATTCCAGAGGTGTATGATGAGTATCTTTTCTAAATTAATTTAGAATGTCATGGAGGTATTCATGGATGACTTTACCATTTATGGTGATTCATTTGAATCCTGGTTACATTCACTCTCTCTAGTCCTAAAATAGTGTGTCAAATGTAACCTTATGTTAAATTTTTAAAAATTTCACTTCATGGTGGAAAATGGGATTTTTCTAGGACACATAATTTATCAAGAGGGTTTTAAAGTTGATCTAGATAAGATAGAGTTGATCCAATCACTTTCTAAACCCATATTAATTTGATTCATCCAATAATTCCTTGTTCATTCCCATTTTTATTGATGATTCATCTAGAAATTCAGTAGGATTTCTATTCCACTCACTTGACTACTTCATAATGATGTTACATTTCATTTTGATGAGGGCTTAAAGAGAGCCTTAATTGAACTCAAAGTTTTTCTTACATCTGACCTGATAATTCAAACCCCATATTGATCCTTACACTTTAAATTGATGTTTCATGCTTCTAAAAGGTCAATTAGGGTTGTTCTTGGTTAAATAAGAGAAAAAAGTCCTCATGTCATCGATTATGCCTCAAAAACACTGGATGAAACTCAATCTCATTACATTATAACTAAAAGTATCTTATAGATATATTTTTTACCTTGGATAAATTTTGGCCATATCTCTTAGGTTCCAAAATCATCGTATTTATAAATCATTCTTTTTTCAAGTTCTTACTTGAGAAAATTGATTTCCAATTGAGGCTAATAAGATAGATCCTAATGTTTTAAGATTTTTACCTTGAGATCAAAGATATACCTAGAAAATAAAATCTTGTGGCTGATAACATAAGTATAATTTCTAATTTTTCTCATACTAAAATCATTAATCTTGAATTTCCCACCGAACACCTCTCATATATCACTCCAAAATTACCATGTTATTCCCTAATTGTAAATTACTTTTTTTGGTGTTTTTAATAAAAAAAATAAAAAGAACAAAAGGTGAATCTAAAAAATGGTTCAAAATACTATTTTTGGGAAGATAATAAACTTTGAAAAACTAGGGATGGCATGGTGATTAAAAGATGTGTTGATGAATATGAACATTCCTCCGTCTTTCAATTTTGACACTCAATTCCTATAGGTGGACACTTTAGACCACAAAGGACCTCCCAAAAGGTCCTAGACTCTATATTCTTATGGCCTTCACTCTTCAAGGACTCACATGAGTTATGTCAATCATTTCCCACCTACCAAAAGTTTGGTACAATTTCCATAAGAAATGAAATACTCTAAAAGACCTTAAATATACATTATTCTTAATCACAACTGCAGTAGATCTTCCCTTTTTCTTCTAGGTTCATTCACATTCTTTCCAAGAAAGATATTTTGAGTGTAATAGATGAGGTGATCAACAAACCTTTCATTTATCCCCTTATGTTTCCTCCGAGTCTTTAAACCTATTTTCTGACTTATCATTTTTTTTCTTCCAGTATAGGCTTTCTCATCATACACCACTAGAGTTAAAGATCTCCATTCAAGTTTCTTTTTTATACCTAATTTATTCTAGATATAATATCTATCCAAATAGCCCTGATTAAAACATATAAAACATATCTTGTTATAAACATACCTCGTGTCATCATTTATCGGTTGATATGTAGATGCATCCAAAGTTCTTCTTCTTCTAACATTGATCCATTAGGCTTCTTGACACATACTCATGGTGTGTCAATGTCTTTCGTAGTAATATCATCTGATTGATACCTTCTTATAAGATACATTCTTTCAGATTTTTTAAGAAGCTTCTTCTTATTCTCATATTTGGAAATATTTCTATCTTCACAATAAGAAATATATTCCAAATCTTAAAAATAGATTCTTGAAATATGACCATGAATCCCATAGAAATTATATATGTTGTGATCAATTTTTGTATAGGTATTTTTTGGTTGGTTTCCATCACCTAAAAGATTTTTTTTATTTTTGAAATTATTCACAACTCTTTTCCTCTCATGCCTGGGAGAGGTTTCTTCATGTCTAATACCAAATTTTCTCAAACAATATAGTCTTTGGGATGACAAAATCCTTTCATGTTTCTCCTCAAAAACCAAATAATTTCTTTTCATTTCATTATTAACTTACAAAGGGAATTCTAATAGTAAATATAAATAATTATTCAATTTTTTATTTCCATTAGTATTATATTTCCCCACTTATTTCTTGACTAATTCTTTCTCTTCAACAAATTTTTAAATCTTCTTACCCCTAGACTCAAGTTGATAATTATTTTCTCTTATGAGAGTCTTCCCATTAGTTATATCATATTTCAATTCATATAATATCTTCTCTATCATGGAAGATTTCTAATTTATTTTATAATTTTTTTGAGAAATAGATTCATTACAACAAGAATTATCCTTCTATAGCCTTTTGTTCTCCTGGACCAATTTAGATGGCTATATAGAAAGATCGTCATTTCTAGTTTCTAGATTCTTAATTTATTCTGAGTTCATATTCTTTCCCTTATCATCGTCTTTGAGTTTTTCTATAATTATAGACATCTTTTTTAGTTTTTCAGCATAAGAATAATTATTCTCCCTTCGATCTATGGTCACTTCTAGAAGCTTTTTATTTAAACCTTTCATCTTGATAACTTTAATTTCCTACACATGGATCTAGATATCTATAGATTTATTTTATTCATCCAGTTTATGATCTAATTCCTTTGATTTATGGATAACTTCTACTTTTTTCCTTCTTGCAATTTCTTCATTGTCATTAGTACCAAAATCACTTGGAATATCGTGGTCTTCACTCATTCTTATAGCATCATTGAATGGGTAAATATTTTTACTATATGATTCATCCAAACCATTCTTCAATACACTATTTGTTTCCTTCAGCTGAATCATTCTCTTTCCATAAAAACTTCCACACTGAGGAATAAAATAAAACTTCTTATTATTATTTTAAGTTATACCCTTTTCCATGGTGCTCTGAGATAAGAGAAAACTGAAATTTTAATCTCAAAAATAAATTGAACCAAGTCAAAGTAAAAAAATCTGATAAAAGAAACCAATGTTCTAATACCAATTGTTAGGACCAAAGGGTCCAAGTTACCCAGAGAGGAGGGGTGAATCAGGGTATTGATATTCTTTTTGAAATTATCCATGCCCCACTAGATCTTGACCTCTTTATTATAAGGGTCACTTGGTTTTATTTTTAGTGTTTATATTTATCTTATCCTTTCCAAATTTATCTGATTATGATGCATAGAAAGTAAAGTAGGAAAGAAATCACATAGACACAAAGATATATAATTGGTTCACCCTCACTAGGCTACATCTAAGAAGAATAAAATGGCAATGTGTCGATGTACCAAATCCACTAAGGCTCATTTCCAAAACGTAGTTTTCTCTAGATCACTTCAATGTCCAGGCTCACTAACTTTACAAAGTTTAGTTTCAACTCACTAATTTCCCAAGGGTCACTCCCAAACTATCTTTCGATGGCTCACTACCAGTGTAAAGGATTTCCTTATTCCTCTTCCTCTAATCACTTATCTATAAATTATCCATATAGAATTTATATATATGTAAGTTTTTTCATTATCAAAAATGAAAAAATCCTCAATTGTAGGTAGATACTCTATTGAATCTCTTTCTAAGATGCTTCTTCACTTCTGTGAAAACACCTATATATAAAACTTACAATTTCTATGCAAATAGAATGGAATTATCTTTACTATATAAAGATAAATTACTTTCTCTTTGATAAGCTCTTTAATATATTCCAAGTCTTCCTTTCACTGCCTTGAATGTAGCAGTGAATAAACTCCTTCTACAAATATAGTTAGATGATAAAGATCCTAAGTCTTCCTCTTCAGAATTAAAATATGATAAGGATATTGTCTAATGAGTATTCATAGTGCATATCTTCTTATGCAAGACACACAAAATAGTTTCACACATAAGTGTGCCATAATATATTGTTTTCACTAAGTAGATGGAATCCACTTTTCTATAAACTGTTAGTTTGTGAAAATTTCTTTCATGAATATTTTTTAGTCATTTCATGAACTTTTGTTCATCCTCTACAAACTATCTTGCATCCTATGTGAACTTTATTTCATCCTTTGTAAACTGCCTTGAATCCTCTGTGAACTTCTTTTCACTGAATGTCACGAGTGCTTCATGGTTGCCTTTTTCTTCATGGACCGCCCCTACTTCAGGAATAGATGATGCCTCATGGACCACCTCTATTATGTGGTCCCTTTTACTTTTCGATCTATTGATCCTAACAAACCTCTTTTTTGAACTGTCCACTTGAACTTCCTCCTTCATGGAATCCTCCCTCATGAACTACTTATACCTTCGTAGAATCCTCCCTCGTGAACTACTTTGGACTTCCCCGAATTCTTCCAATGATGATCTTTTTGAATGAAATTTTCTCAGGATAATGAAGTTATTAGGGTCCTTTATAAACGAAAATAAATCCCAAAAAACCTTCTAATCACAAATACCTAAAACTCTGATATGGTATAGGCTTCATCGTGAATCGATATGTGGTCTACATAGCACCTTAGTCATTTATGGCGACTGATGTCATTCGCAAAGGAAAATAACTTTTAGGATCCTTAAGTAGACACCTAAATTATGAAAACAATGAGACTCCTACGAACAATGTTCCTCCTGTTAACAATGATCCTTTTGTGAACTGATTTTCCTATACGGTTTGAGTAGTGCGCTTCATGGTCCACATAGCGTTGCTAGGAGGAAACTCTTCCTTTTCCAATTTTCCTTCGTTGTTATGTGTACCTCTTTTTCAGTCTGCATAGCTATATTGTACTACTATTAAGTAAATGAACTCCATTCTTAATAGTCTATGAACTATGATCTACCAACTGCGGTCTGCGAACTCCATGCTTCACAGTCCGTAGACTGTGCTTCGTGTTCCATGAACTACATTCCATTAACTTATTTGAGGAAAAACCTTCCTTTTACATAAAACAAACTCCCAATTTTAAGGCCTAAAATTTAGAAAACACTAGGAAACTTCACCACCTTAAACATATACTTTTAAAATACTAACCATACTAAAATGTGGTCATCTTTATTTTTTAACAAACACAATCACCCCAAAAATACTGAGACGACACCTTGAGGTATTTTTTCCCAACACATGTCTATATCTAATTGGTAAGATATCCAATGGAATTTTCTTTGTTAGTTCATCTCCACATTGGGGAATACAATTGTACTTGACATATTTAATTACAAAAAATGTGAAAATAAGATATTTTTTGACTTCATCTCCAGGGGGAGGGGTTTAGCCTATTCACAAAATATACAGGTTTCATAAAAACTATTGTATATATGTATATAAAATCTTTGATATGATTTTTAAACATGCCTTCTTCCTTTAAAGTATCCTTGTAGATTCTAGGGTTTGTAACGGTAGCACAATGGATAAAATGTGATATTCAGAACTCTAAATCCAAATCTCAACCAATACTGACAACATAAGGGAAAAATTATAGTAAAGTGCAGACTAAAACCATCACACTCAGAACAACATTGGTTCTAACTCCAAACTCTAATACCACTCAATATCATGTGGTTCCCCTACTGAATAGTAGAAGAAATAGCAACATCCATGATAGGATGGGAGGTAGTATAAAATCACATAAACTTAAAGGAATGAAATAAAAATGTCTATTCCTTCTGAATGGAAAAGGTTTTAGGGGTTTTCATCATTATTTAAGAGAATAATTTTATTAAATTGCTAGATATCAGGAATCCTAATGATTTTTTCTGAATGTTCACCTTAATTACTAGCCCTTTCATAAGATATTAGTATATAATATCTATGAATGTTCCATATTTATGGAAAAGCTCCATAAGATGATTGAAATGGAGAAATTAAAGTTAGGTAAATGCTTGGTGAGGGTGATCTATGTTTTTGTTATCCTTTCAAAGGAAGAATGATAAAGGAAGGAAGTCCATAACAAAGGATCAAAGAAATTTTATGACTAGATAAACAAAAAATTGGTCAACTGAGTGTATGCAATAATAAAGGAATAACTGAATCAATTGGTTGTGACACTAGTTCTTCCTTTAGTATGAAATGATGAATTATCATCATCATTGTATTCCAAGATTTTAAATAAAAAGAATCGGTGGACCAAGGAAAATGAATAATATCCCCCACATATACCCAAGCTGGTCCAAAATATTTGGGATCCCCCACCCCATAATTGGGAGGATAGAAACCACCACACTAAAAAAAACTTTCATATAATGAGGAGTCACAAAATAAATCTATCAAGTTCATCTACCTAATAGACCCCTTCACTAATGAAGAAGACTCATATGAATCTGAGTTCTATATCCATAATTAGGAAAGTTTATTTGGAGGTTATGAAAAATGAAATCATGGTGGATCCAAATGGTCAACAATATTTTACACTAAAGTTATACATGTAGTCAAGACACACATCTAGGTGCTTCAATGAGCTCAATAAGGACATCAATATGATCCTAAATCTTTCGGGGTTCTTTCAGGCCTGGTTATGTTGGAAGATTTCTTAGTAGATATAAAATTGTCTATTCAATATCAAAACATGGTAAAGTCAACTTAACATAACCCACAGATAGAAATTTCATCTCCTCATTCTAGTCAAGGAAAAAAGGTGTTGACATAGTCAACTTCATCCCCAAAGAATATATCAAGGATGTAACCTAATAGAAGGAAGCATAGGTCCCTAGTCTCTGAGTATCACATATTGATTCATATTATTATCTTCATAGATAGACTCTTAATCTTGGATTCTATTTATCTTTAAAATAAACTATGGGAAGACTTTATTAATGATTTTTTAAGTCCCCAAGATTT
The DNA here is from genome assembly GCA_963277665.1 of Viscum album. Classification (NCBI taxonomy): domain Eukaryota; kingdom Viridiplantae; phylum Streptophyta; class Magnoliopsida; order Santalales; family Viscaceae; genus Viscum; species Viscum album. Next base: position 1,888,720,721 of record OY728159.1, on the reverse strand, counting down.
TAAGACTCATGTTACTATAGTTGAGACATATTGTGTAGATATTGGCTTCACTAAATTCTATACAGTCATTTCCTTCACTAAAACAGATTGAGAAACTACCAAGAATGTACATATCAGTCCCCTGTATATATCTACAAAGCTTGATGATATTTATATCCATTAATACCTAGTCGATAATTGTTCTAAAATAAATATCATACTAATTCAAACCCTCCAATGTATAGTCTATAGTGAGGGTAACTTCTCTCTATCCAACCTAAAAATCCAAAGGTATGATAAGAGTTAGAAGAGGCCACTCAAGAGAATCAAGATAATAACCTTGTTTAGAGATCTAATTTCTAACTTTGAATTCATTTTGGTTCACCATGATATAACTTTAAATGTATTATTGGGAAATACATGTATCCGAATGCATGCATTAGTACCCTATTCATATCATTAATTCCTCAAATACTTCATTACTTGAAAATTCAAGATTTTGTATGGTGATTTCTCCCCTTTTGAGTTTAATGGGTCTCAATACATAGATACAAGGTAATTTAAAAGGGATGATACATGGAAAATAGTAAATAAATCCATATATATTACTTCCTTAAATGATCTATAAATCACCTTTATCGATCCATAGAGAAAAAACAGTGAATATGATATGTTACCCATCAACCAAATTGTGGGAAAAATCCCAAATATATGACTCAATTGGGTTTTATTAGACAATGATGTGAACCCTATGATCACTTTACTCTCATACAATGATTAGGAAGATATTTCTATTGAGAATCCACCAATAACATAGGAGAATACCAATGAGTAGTCCATATAGATCAACCTTAAACCCAAAAACCTCTACTTTAATTTGGGTTTTATGGGTATTCATTTAACCTTTACAAGACTATTTTATCAATTGGATATAAACCCTAGGAAAAGAGCACAATGTCTAAGAACATCTTCTTATACTCTCATGGTTTCAATTTTACTATATTAACCCAACCATTTAGGAAACTTTTGTGATTATAATGGAAGTAATAGTGCTCCATATCACCTCCCAGGTCTCAAGGTGTCAATCCATCTTCCACTTATAATAACAGTGAAGAAGACGAAGAAGCATATTTTAGGGATTCTCCTATATCATTTTTTTGGGTGTCTCAAACGCCATTTATGAACTTGGATAGGTGAATTAGGGTATATAGGAAGATTTGTGACCTCTAATAATCATTTCTTGCATGAATAATGAAGAATATGAAAAATGATTCTATTTCCTTGAGCAGCAGCATGATTTATTAGCATGAAACTATAAAAAATGCTCAAGTGGGATCCCTAGAATGTCACCCATCATTTGGGTCTACCAGATGACCACCATGACTATAAATAGGCAAAAAGTATAATGAATCTTACCCACACTACCAAATTATAGGCTGAAGTTGATAATCTTATAAAAACCAACTTTATATGGGAAGTCCAATACCTAAAATAGATCATTAATATTGTTCTCATAAAGATAGAAAATAGTAAAATCAAGGTCTTCATTGATTTCAAGGATCTCACTACCATTTCCCAAAGGATGATTTTCTAATACTGATTACTAAACTATTGATAAATGTAATGGTTATCTTTAAAGCCCTCTTTTTTATGGATGGATATTCTAGTTATAACTATATTTGAATATCCCCTAATGATAAGAAGTTAATTGCCTTTAAGGAACCCTAATGGGTACACTATTACCAATTCATTCCATTTTTCTTGAAGAACTATATCTCCACATATCAATGTGTTATGAATAATATTTTTAATTCCTTCTTGGAAAACTGTGGAGTGCTAAATGGATGGTATGGTGGTCAAATATCAACAACATTTTTATCATCATTCTTATGTTGAGGAAAAATTGAAAAAACTATAGTAACATAGCTTGAAGTTGAATCCACTAAATTGAAATTTTAGGGTAACAATAAGAAAAATTATTAGCTTTAGGGTATGCAGTCATAGTATTGAGATAGACCCTAAAAATATCAAGGTGATACTTGATATAAATCCTCCTTAAAACCCCTATAAATTGAGAGTAATGTAAGAAAGTTTCACTTATATCAAGTGATTCATTGTAAACCTCACTATAAAGTACTTTCCCTTCACAAGGTTGATGAAGAAAGAGGTAATATATCACTACGATCAAGATTTTCAGAAATCCTTCGATTATCTTAATAAATATCTCTTTCACCCACTAGTCCTGATGTCACCCATAAAAATAAATCATATCATATTCTATGTGGTGACCTTGGAATGGTTAATTAGTACCCTATTTACATAGAATACTGATGCAGGAAAGAAGAAAAACCTTTATTATATCTCTAAAAAAATATTGGATATTGATGCCTATTACTCTGATTTCAAGAATAACTACCTTTTGTTTATTTTCTCTATAAAAAAATTGATAAAATATTTGAATCACCATGAAGTCAACATTCTCCTTTTTTTAATCATTTAAATACATCCTTAGTCGTTTGATATTAACTAGGAATGTGGAACAATGGGTACTCATTGTAAAATAATTGAACATCTATTTCATTTCTTAAAAGGAAATAAAGGGGAAATCATTAATATATATCCTCATAACACACCCTATCCTAGAGAAGTTTTCATTGGAAACCAAAATACCTAGTGAAGAGTTATTCTCCATCTATAAAACTTCCTAAATATGGGAAATGTAATTTGATGTTTCTTTTATAAGTAAAATAGGTATAAGGTTAGAAAATTCAAAAATCAATAGGTTCATTTTGTGGATTTCATTCATCTCTATAGAAAAATAGGTTCTTTATTACTCCTTTATACTGTCAAATGGATGTACCAACAATGAGGTGGAATACCAGGCCCCCATTGTAGGTTTTGAAATGGACCTCGAAATACCTATGCTTCAATTAAATTTTAATGGAGGTTTAGAGTTAGTAATTAAGTAAATCAATAATTATTTCTCCATCAATAAGGAAGAGTTGATTCCCTTTCTTGATTATAAGTGAGGGATGATGGTTGAATTCCTTTATGATCAAACACTTTCTCCCATACATTATTCAAAAAATTACCTATTAGATAAACTATCCAATGTATTTATAGCCCTAATATATCTAGATTAGGATGATATTGTTATTCATATAGTACATCACATGGTGTTATTTCAAATTATCATTAATGATATGGAGGAAATAAATAAAATCAATGAAATCATCGATTAAGGTGAGAATTTGTCTTCATTGATTGATGCTACAATTAGATAGATGTATCCCATTATATAATACCTCTAAAATGGGATTCTCCAACTATATTTTTCTAAAAAATTGAAAATCCTTAGCAGGTAGAAAACCCTATCCTTTACGATCGCCCGAATTCCTTGAAATTCATCCATAAATGAGGTTTTGATGGGGTCCTCACCAATGTATTGAAGGAGGAGAAACCCTCACTATTATTTATAAATTCCATGTTGGCACTGGTGGATCTTACCAGTAAGGATCCAATATCTCTCATGAAATCAGAATACTTGGATATTTATATCCATGGATAATGAAATATCATATGTAATTCACAAATAAATTTATTACTTTCCAAATACACGAAAATTTCAACAATCCATCCTAATATTTATTGTACATCACCAAATACTGTTAACCATTTACCATGTGGGGAATAGATTTAACAGGTCCATACCCTCTATCCACAGCTAGTAAGTTCAATTTTATCCTTACTACCACCAACTTCTTCTCAAAATAGGTCAAATCCATACCCCTAAAATAAGTCAAGACAAAAGATGTTACCAATTTTATAAATTCCTGTATCATTACCAAATTTATATTCCCTCAAATAATATTAATGAACAAAAATACAAAGTTAAAGGATTTTGAATTGAAAAGGACATATCAAGAGTATAACATCCAGTCTAACCATTTATCCCACTATCATTTAGTAGCAAATGGACAAATAGAGGACTTCAACAAAACTCTATCTAAAATCTTTCGAAAGATGGTGGATAAAGACAAAAAAAACTTGGCCGGATAGGCTTCTATAAACTCTATAGTATTATCACACTATAACCTATATTTCCACACGATTAACATCATACTCACTTATATATGGGATAGAGGTAGTCCTACCGATTGAGGTTTAGTTTCCCTCACTTTACATCATCGTCTGCAATCAACTAACTAAAGATGAGTTATATCATATCTAGTTAGATGAATTGGAGCATCTTGATGAGAAAAATTTACACACAATACATAACCTAGAGGTTCATCAAAATTGCATCGGATGAGAATTCAATAAGTCATTCCACCTCCACTCGTTCATCCAAGGAGAACTAATATTGGATATGATAACTCCAATTCTATTAAGGAAAAAGCCTCCAAAGTTTGATCCCAAGTGGGAAGGACCTTATACCATACAAAAGATCTACTCTAATGGGTATTAATTCTTGATTATAATTGATAGAGAGTATATCACTTCATCCCCTAATGTAAGGTGTATTAAGAAATACATTTCACAATTTCACATTAGTGACATGAAAAACCTCATTATATGAACTTAAACTACATGAAATCCTAGTCCATTCCACAATACTATAAACTGTGTGGAAATATTACTAGTCATATAACCTTAATCTGTAAGGCCCATGGTCATTGTTATAAGACCTTAAACTTTAAGACACTTAGTTCACCCCACATCACTTTAAACAATTCAAAGTGATTAATCCCACATGACCTTAAACTTCTTAGAGTGGTCTATTCTATGTAACCTAAAATAGAAAAATCCTCCTTATGTAAGATATTGATCTATGTATGAGTTTTCTTTCTAAGGATATTCCATTGGTTATGAAACCATCTACTTACCCTAATGTCACGGTTTTCATAACTTATGACAAAAAAATCATTTACCAAAACTATGTGTGGCTTGATCCCCATTATCATGGGATATGTAGTGAATCATAGATCTATTATCTAAAGACAAATTTTTTATTATATTTCCATTACTATGCCTACCCCAGTGATAATATAATTTACCAAATCATATTGGGTCTTCCCATGGATGTTTTTCATGATGGATCCATTTTAGTTTATCATGGTGATAAAACCTCAATCATATCAGGTTTCCACCATTATCCCACTATAATAATAATTTATTTAACTACCAATTCTCTCATAAATAATAACTATATATATATAATTTATTTTGATAAATAATTTTAGATTTATACTATTTGTAGAAGGATGTGTAGTGATGATTGAACTTCCTATTTTGGTTCTAACAATAAATCTCACCAACTTTGATTCTCGTTCTTAAGCTCTTATTTATTCATGTTGAGTCTTCCACCATAACCTGGAACTAGAGTAAAGCCACCCCATTTTCTCCTATGTACAATGTAGATCTTTATAGAGATTTCCTAGAACTATGAATATCTTGATTCTTATTATCACATGGTACATATTGATACCCAAATCTCTTATCTTGGGCTTATATAAGAAATATCCATCCCACTTAATTCTATACACTATCATATTTTATGGGTTTTACAATTCATATATTGGTTCTTATAATGTACCTATAATAAATTAAAACCATCCAATATTAAGATATACATATATCTTGATTCTTATCATTCCAGGATACATAGTGATGATTAGATTTCCTAATTTTGGTCCCAACCATGAAATTAATCAAGATCAAACTCCATTCTAGTGTATAGTATTATCATTCAAATCATTTAATTATACATTAGTATCTATATTAGGATGATATATTTTCTTCTTGAACTATGTTTGGATTGATTCTTGTTACTATAAGAAAAAAAGTGATGCCTGAATCTCCCATCTGAGGCCCAACCACAAATTTAGTCCAAGAGTCATGACCTTAAACTATGTGCACATGTTCTTGAGGTTTTCTAAATTATCATTGGTATCTCTATTCATATTAGGTTTTCCTTTACCTTGTTTTCATGTTTAATATTTCAACACATGGTAAAATATTTATTACCTTAATCTTCAGCTGCACTTGTTCAATGTTGTATGATATTAAACTTCGGCCACACTTGGTCAAATATTTATGACCCTAAACTTCATTCTCCTAATTTTAATACAAATTTAATGGACTTAAAATTTAAATAAAATATATATAAATACTTTTTGATTTGAAAACCCATAATAAGAGGTCTGAGAAAAAATCAAGTCTTCACTCGTTAATCCATTTCCTTTTAAGGTTTAGGAAAATTTTAGGGTATAAAAACATATATGAAAATGTTTCTAGGACCAAAAATGTGACTTATAAAAATTAAATCGCTACTTGATGGACCCACTAGTCTATGAAAAAATTATAGAAGGTCTTATTTTCCCCATAAAAGTACACAAAAATTGTTCTATGGGTATATTTTCTCTCAGGACAGGTCTAATTTCTCATATTAAGTAGGATCTTCCTTTAAAATGATTTTTTACTCAAAAATTTTCATCTTATATCCCTTGACCCTAAGTATGTGTTCAATGTATAGTGGTGTAACCTTTAGCATACTCAAAACCTTCTTGAATATTATTTCCTCTATGAACATACCTTATACCTTTATGTATGAATCATCACTAACTCAAATTCCTTAAGTTGATATTATCCTCTAATAATTAAAAACCTTGAGAATATTCTCTCAGTTAAACCTTTTATATAAATTAGTAATGAATGTATCCTACTCTAAAAGGACACCTCTTATTTATAATTATATTCACACTATATATTTGAGCTACCAAATAGAGACTTATTTTCATACCAAGGAGTGGATCCTAAAACCCCATAAACTATTTAATGATGGTGTAGTGTTAGTTTCTACTTTACTAATTGTTTACTTATTCCCACCCATATCCATTTCCCATTGACTTAGAAATTATTCGACAATGATTTACACATTCTATAACCCAACTATTCGAGTAGATTCAAATAACCTTAATGTTACACATTCCTGAATCTTACCTATTTTCAAATAAAGATTATGACATCCTATGAATGTACCCTTTCATATTTGGGTATGAATTAATTAGGAAGAACTAAATTCCTTGAGTCGAGATGAACTTCTTAAACCCAAAATCCTTGAGTTGAGATTCTCTTCTTAGAAAATTCGTATTCAATACATAGTATTTGTTGTATGATCTGGAATTATATGATGTATAGTTCATACTATAGGACTTTAAACTAGTTATAGTGGTCTGCTCTATATAACTTTATTCCCTTTCATACAAGTTAGATCTATATAAAGGTTCATGGTGTATGGGTTTACTAGTTCATGTTGGGTTTTTTCTACTGACCTGGTACTAATACAAGACAATTTAATTTTTATACATGATTCAGATCTATGAAAAAATACTTTATGTAAATGTCCTCACCATGTGACCTAAACTTCATGAAATTCAAGTTCATCTTACATAACATTAAACCAAATGTAATATGGTTTATCCCATATGAACTTTAAAATACATGGAATGGACTATTATATATGGTCTAAGTTTCCTTACATGAGAGACATATTTGTGTAAGAGTCCTTGGTTTATGGTTCCTTTTCTTAAAATATATTCTATGATAACCAAACCCTTGGTTCCCAGGGTTATATAAAAGTTTCTAGGATCACATTCTCATCATGATTTTCTACCTTTTCTAGACACTAATAAATGATATATAGAAACTCATATCTCAAATCCTAGGTATATTCATATAGCTACACTGGTTCTAATCTTGTATCAGATTGAAAATTCCCTAGTTAATAATTTTTCATGGCCTAATTTATGTTATTATAGGATATGTAATGATTTATAGGTATTCCACATTGTATCCAACCAAAATATTAGTTCATATTCTATTTTCCCTTATTGTTCTATCACTCGATATCCTTGGTTTGCATTAAATATTTCTATATTATACTCTACATAGGGAATATATATCTTTTATGGAAACTATGTGTTTCTTGATTTATTTATTTACAAGGTACATAGTGATATATATATTAATCATATTAGACCCATCCATAATACTTAATTCCTAGTTTTGATACCTTTATCAACCCATGTCGATTCTCATTCAGCTTTCTCTCACTAGGGCATGCATATATTTATCCCATACTCTATTAATAATGAGATAGATCTACTTAGAAACCCCTATAAAAAAATGTGTGGATTTATTTCTATTAGGACATGATACATAATTATGTTTAAAAATATATATTTCATATCTAGCCACAAACTGTCATCCACCACCACTCCCTTTAAATATTCCATAACATCTTAACCATGGATAGTTTTAGAATGGAGTATTTTAATTGCTTTTGAATATCCTCTTACCATATTCCACACTTCATTCATTAAGTGTTTAAATAACCAAAAAACTTCCATGGTTTTTGGTAATGAGTGTATTTGATTCCAAAATAGACACCTATTATTGGTAATGATATTCATATTGTATACTCATCCTGCCAACAAGAGGCATTTTTTCATCCTAAGGAGAAGGTCCTCTAACCCCATATGTGATCGAAAATATTACTATGTAACCCTTCATTCAAACTTGATAAACTATCATACTCAACATTTTGTCCCTAATTTATTACCCTATAATTAAAATATCTCAAGTTATGATTTATTTTTATTCCCCCATGCACTCACATTTGTGATTTTTATATTGAATGTGGGCCTTTTTCCAAAGGAAAGTATTTTAGGGGAATACTAGTGACACTTTGAATCATGAGTTGGTCAATAGTATGGGAGGTTGAATACTCCTTTAAGTGTTATTATTTCTTATTATGGAACTCTTTTATATATTTATGACATATTCATGAAATCTTTACTAATACTAATACTGATTACATTGGTCATGAAAAATGATTGATCGAGGCCATCAACTGATGTGAACATATGTATGTATTGGAGGTGCTTTATATTTTTATTATGTGTTACTTAAATATGGTTTAAATCCACATAGTTGGTTTATTTGGAATTTATCAGCATCTAGTGAGGTGGTAGGTGTTTGGAGTTGGGATCGATCCCATGAGAGGGGTTTTCTACATATCCCCATGATGGTAATAAAAACTCATATAGTTTAATTTCATTTAATGGGACACGTCATACCTTTTAAGGTCACATGGTAAGGACCATTATGTTTCCTTTTAAGGTCATGCAACCATGGACGAGTGATGTTCCTTTTTATGTTGTGCATCTAGGTCCAATGATTATTCTTGTAAGATCATGTGTATATGGCCATAGTGTCGTGTAATTTAAGTTCATACAATTAATATCTATTCTGAGAAGTTAAATGTTATAAAAAAGGGACCATATGCTCTAGATTTTAAATTAATGTATCTAGAACTACTATTTTAAGGGTTCCTAGCAATTGTGGTGTGGGACTCATACATGAATGACCCTTTTTGAATTATCTTATCTATTGGAAACTATATAGGAAAGGGTATGGCTGGGAGTTACATTTGATAAGAGGTCCATTCCCATGATATATATATATATATATATATATCCTTGGATCATAAATAAGCCTATAATATTCTTGATATGGGGTATCCAAGATGATTGTCCTAGTAAAAGGTAGGTTTCATCAATAACCTAATGATAAGGTCCCCCTTTATCAAGTGAATATGTGATTGTAACTCCATGAGGGTCCAATTGATTTGGGAGGAAATCCAAGGGATGTCCTATCATGAAATTAATAGTCCCCATTGTAAAAGGAATACAAGATATAAAGGGATCACTTTAGCATTCATACTCCATCATGTATTTTAGGAGGATACAGAGGAGGCCTGAGCAGAGGTAACTCCATAGTAGGTTGGTATAGGCTATTGAGTGATGACTAGTTATTTTGGGTAAATATTTTTAGCCCGAATTAAAATGATATACATTAATATGGATCCCATATGGATTTTATGTTGTCCAGGTATCAATAACTTGGAAAAAATTTCACTATTAGAGGTCCTATGTGAAGTGGAACATTTATATGGGACTTGGGTGAATATATATTATAGGTAGGGGACTTGGTAAAAGTGACACCATTGTATGGTACTAAGGATAATATGGTTCCTTATTTTGGTATTAGGGTGAAGTGGCACCCTGTTGTGAGACATGGGAAAATACAGTACCCTAGTATGAGACCTAGGAGAATATGGCACCCAAGTATGGGATTGGTGTGAATATGGAACCCTATTATGTGACCTAGGTGAATATAGTTTCCTGGTATGCGAGTAGGGTGAAGTGGAACCCTATCATAGGAATAGGGTGAATATGGAACCCTATTATGGTAGTAGATAGAAGTTTCTTCCTATTATGGGACTAAGAAGAATATGGAACCCTAGTATGGTACTTGGGTGAATATAAATCTCAGGTATGAGACTAGGGAAAATATGACATCCTAGTATAGGATATGGGTGAATATGGAACCTTGGTATGGAGTACGGTGAATATATATCCATGTTATGGGACTTGAGTAAATATGGAATCCATGTATGTGAAAAGGGTTAATATGGAACCCTAGTATGGGACTAGTATTAATATGTCACTCTGGTATAGGATTAAGGAAAAATGATTCCCTAGTATGAGACCTGAGAGAATATGGAACCCAAGTAGGTTAGGTAAGGGACCTAGGAAAATATGGTTCCCAGTCATGTGAATTGGTTCTAGATCCACTTAGGGAGACCTAGTCATAACTAATTTAGAGGACCTGGGTGCAGCCAATTTTAGGACAAAGAGTGTGCTTGTATGGATTTCCTTAGTCAAATGGGTACAACCTTTTAAAAAATTCCTTCACCCCAATTGTAATGATAACCTGGATGAAGTGGTATTTGAGTGGTAATATCCATTTAAATATTAAAATACTCTTCACTTACTTCATTTCCCCATTATTTTAGAGTCTAAGGTCACCTAAAAGAGATATTGGAGGAGTTAGGGATGGATTTTTGTCACTCAGGTGCTACTGGGATTTTCCTTTATGCTCGGTTATACTTTTTCCATCTTTTTTCTCCACTTAATGATTAAATTTAGGGGTACAGGGGTCCTTATATAAGAAATGGTGTTGGGTGAATGATGAGAGTAGGATCAAGGTTGAGCACACAATGTGGTGAGACATTAAAAAGGGGTGATCATGCCAGTTTCATGAGAACAGGGTGCACAGTGTAGCTACAGGAGCTGGGTATGAGGAGAGTTGGGAACTCTGTAAGTTTCTCCAACTTTAAATATTTTTTTACCCCCAAAAATAATTCAATTAATTTTTTCTTAACCAAATTTTTTATCACTAATAGATTCTCTTACTTATAATTAGATCTAATCAACATGAAACTAATCAAATTCTGAGGTAAATATGACTTGGTTGCTATAAGGGCTTAGAGCACAGGCTTAGGTGGGAATAATGGTTGTACATTTAGATATTGAACACTATGTATTACATTATTTGATGGTTTTATATCTATATTACACATGGGTTCGATATCGAATGTGTTAAGTCATAAGGAAACCTTATTTACTCAACAATCTCTACCTTTTGGGAAAGCACAAACAACCTTTTTAAAAAGAGTATAAGGACTTAGAAATATTATGTACTTGAAAATAAAACTTATCTCCATTTACTTATGGATCATAGTGAATACAAAAAACTCCCCCTTTGTGTTTAAATCTTTGGAAGACATTCTTAAGGCTCAAGAAGAAAAAATTCAAGCCTTAGAGAATAAAAGTGAAGATCAGGATTAGTTGTTAAAGCGTGCAGAAGAGGATTAAAAGGAGCTCAAGAATCTAAAAACCATTATGAAGAAGCTGATACCGAAGGATAAAGAAGGATAATTTCTTTCCATTATGATATTTTGTTGTACTTTTCCTTGTACAAATTCTTTCAATATTAATTAAATTTTTGTTATTCTCCATATATTTCGTTGTTTTGTACTAATTTTTCAGGTACCATCCATTTTTTTCCATTCCCTCTATTTCTTTTTGAAAATCACAAAGGGGGAGAAATAAATGATAAAAAGAATACTAAGAGATTTTCCTAAGTAAGGGGGAGTTCATATATAGGAATTTTCTTATCAATGGTATTTTTCAAATACAAGAAAATGAAAAATCTTATTCAGGAAATTAATAATATGATCCTTAGTGATTCCAAAGCCTAAGGGGGATTTAGTCATATTCACTATGATCTATAAGTAAATGGAGATAAGTTTTATTTTCAAGTGCATAATATTTCTAAGTCATTATATTATTTTTAGTAAGGATGTTTGTGCTTTCCAAAAAGGGTGATATTGTTGAGTCAATAAAATTTCCTTATGACTTTTCCATTACTTTATGTTTTGAAAATCTCAAACACTCTATCTCAAAGAAAATTTTATTTCCCCGAAGATTTATCTTAATAAGGAAATTTTCCTTCCCAAGGAAATTTTCTCCTTACCTTTGTTTCCATTATTAATTATTTAGTTTCTCTTATTCTAACTCATTTTATTTATAAAGTGTAAAAATTGGTTTCAAATATAAAACCTAAGAATCCTATAAATACTTAGATATAGAGTATTCCGTTTTCATGTTCTGAATTCGTATTCTGAATTTTCTAAATTCGGATTCTGAATTCTCTGAAATTCAGATTCCAAATTCTCTAAAATTCAGATTCCAAATTCTCTGAATTCAGATTCTGAATTCTCTGAAATTCAAATTCCTAATTCTTTAAAATTCAAATTCTGAATTCTCTGAAATTTAGATTCCAAATTCTCTGATATTTAGATTCTGAATTCTATGAAAATTAGATTTTGAATTCTCTGAAATTTAGATTCCAAATTCTTTGAAATTCAGACTCTGAATTCCTTAGAATTCCGGTTTCTAATTTCTTAGAATTCAGGTTCAAATTTCTTATAATTCAGGTTCCAAATTCCTTAGAATTAAGGTTAAAAATTTTTTAGAATTCAGGTTCCGAATTCCTTAGAATTCAGGTTCCGAATTCCTTAGAATTCAGGTTCTAAATTCCTTAGAATTCAGACTCCAAAATCTATATAATTATGATTCTGAATTCCTTGAAAAACAGAATTCGGATATCCATGTAATATAGACTACTAATGTTTATTTCCTCAGACTCCAAACTTTATTTTTCTTTAGACTCTAAAAAATATATTTGGTTCAGCATCCATATTTTACTTACCATTGTTATAGTTATGAAATAATGTCATGCATTCTGTTTCTAACTAACCATTGTTTGATTGACACATTTACAGGTCCCTAAAAGATTTAAGGAAAAATATGATCATTGGAGGAGGGAGCCGACTGTTAGATAAGTGGATATAAATAGGATATCATTTGAATGATCTCAATACTAATCTATCAATCTATAGATCACATGCTGCTGAAGTGATTTCTAGAGAGAGCGACTCTCATGATTTGTGCGTACTGCACATCTTTTTCAGATTGCTTCGTGTGACTCAGATTGTTGATGTTTACAATCGAGGGCTTCTGGGGATAGGAAGATAGAGGTTCCGACCACCTTAAAGTTCAAGGGCTTTCGGGGATAGGAAGACAGATGTTCCGATTACCTTAAAGTTTGAGGACTTCCTTGGTAAGGAAGACAGAGGTGCCGACTACCTTGATGTTTGAGGGCTTGTAGGGATAGCAATACATATTATGATATTCCTATCGATGTCTTACCCTTGTGTGGGTAAGATATACTTTATTAAAATTATAAATCAAGGGACCTTTATCCGTGGTTGTTAGATACCCTTCTCTTTGGGTTAAAATATTTCATACTTGTTATTTTTATTGTTTCAAGTTTATTTTCCACTGCATCTTGATTAATAAGAAAAGTATAACTATCTTATACTTTCTTGTACTTGAATAATTTGATTGTTAAGATTCTATGTGCTTTAAGGTAGAATCTTTTTCCTTGTAAACTTTTCTTAAGTTTCATTTGCAGAACCATATATCTGGAATCTAGCAAGTTTGTATAACTAAGAGGTCTTGTGAATTTAACTTGTTTAACTTTGTTAAACATAGTTTTCCTCAAGGTTAAAAATGAGAGTTTTGTAACCAAATTAAAAGGTTACAAAGGAATTTTTAAATTATACAATTTACCCCCCCCCCCTCTTGTATATTGAGCATCTAAATTTATTATTTTGATCCTATAGGATGTGTTCAATGCTTACAAATAAGAGGGGGTACCTCTATAAACACACACTAAAGACCTGAGTGAATCTTGAACATTTAACTCTCTCTTTTAAATCAACTCACATATTGTATTCAATAACCCCTAGGTTACACCTTCCTATCATTATTTTCACGAGTAAAATATTGTGGTAGCAATGTGAAAGTGACATGTCATGGCTTATAGGGTGTGCACTACCTTTGTGAGAAAATTAGGAGTATGAAGGCCTAGTCAAATGATTTTGGGTGTGAGAAATTAGGAATCATGTCCTAAGTGAAATTAGTTTGGAAAAGATTCATAATTAATTAAAAAATTACTTAATTTTATGAATTTACACATTCACTTATTATTTCATACCCTTTATATTCTTTTCATTTCATAATGAATTTGATTTTTTTAACTTCTATTATAGGAAATGGAGAGATCATCAAACAATTTCTTTGCTAAGGTAATAGTTTCTCACATTGAAAAGATTATTAAGATCATCAAGATCAATTAATAACATCCTATAAACCCACATCACTAAGTATTTTCAATTCTTATTGGATTATCTTTACTCAATTACCCATTTTCAAATAGGATTCCTATACACCAGTTTTTCCTTTTTACTGATGCACCAATTCTAGAACCATATATTAATATTTTTCCCATATGAATTGTGTCATCATGAGGTATCACTCAAACAAATATATCATCCAATGGATAGATCTTTCATAAACAAGGATGTGTACAGGGAGGATTTGTGGTTCTCGACTCCATGGGATTGGTGTTACTTTCCTTTAGCTCATTTTCTGGGGTTGGTGACTCACTTAGGGTAGAAATGGAGGCCATGATCAATGGTCTCAAAATGTTCCACTTTAAAAAAAATGGATACTATGGAGATGGAATCAAAGATTATATAGTTCTCTATAAAAGTTCTTTCTTCTACTCCTTGGGATACCACTTTCTTAATTCATAAATTCAAACATATTCTTCTAAATGGCATTTATCTTTCTCATACATGGTGATAATGAAATTAGATGGAAGACTTTCTAGCTTCAAAGGCCACCCATGAGGCCCCCCTTAAGGAGTTTGCTAGTATAGGTTACCTAACCCTAGGGGGTGTATATATTGTTATTGGATATGCACTATGTCTCTATTTCTATATCCCCCCTTGAGAATTTCGTACTCATTTTATTTTAATAAAATAATTTATGTTATTTTTAGTGTTTTTTTAAGCATAAATAATATGTTTATGGTGATAGATTGTTCATGAGAATATTGATGAGGAGTCATAATTTCTATCCCAGTATTCTATAATGAGAAGTAATGAGACTAAATCATAATATTCTATCAATCAATCCTCTATATAGATTAAGTGGAAATGATGGAGCCTTTAGTGAGACCTCTACCAGGGGTAAATGTTTCTAAGGAGTGGTCATGAACATACTAGGTAAATTATAGTTGCATCAATTTAGAAGACCATTTAAGAGATATCTAGATTTATAAGGCCATTTTAACCTCACAATTATTTTTTACCATCATCTTTATCTCATCTCAAAGTTGATCAGTCACTGGTATCCAAAAACTAATACCTTTTATCTACCGTGTGGGTATGTGTCCATAAGTCTTTTGGATATTTACAAAATTGGTGGATTCCCTATTATTAGTGTGATACATAATGCATTTCTCCCTGCTAGTAGTGCTTGAGAAAATTCTAAGTAGAATACCATTATAAAAAGGGATTTATTGAATTTGGTTAAAAAAATATAAAGAGATGAGTTCACCTATCCCTCAATATACCCTTTAGTGTCTAGATCAAGATATTTCTATGTTCATGTGGATCAGAACCCAGGGTGAAGTGACTAAGGACCTGACTAAGCTATAATTCTAGTGGGAATCAGAATACTTACTAGTCCATTATAGATAACGATCAAAACACAATATTAGGTTATTAAATTAATCCAAATCTAAGCTTAGATCATTGGTTGGCATGCTTTCTGGGAATATTTCTTGGTGGGTGGATATTGTTGCCATGATATTCTCACACTAGATTAAGGGTTTCCACCTTTATAATGGCTATAAATTTATCATTAAGGATGTACATAAACCTTATCTTGTTAACATTGGAAAGACTCTACCAAGTTTTGGGTCATGTTTAATAGGGTGAAACTCCATATAGGACATACATTCCAATCCATCTCTTTCATGGGTTGATAGTTATTCATCTTAGTAGATATGTCCTGAGGAACACAATTCTTTTCTCAAATCACTTATAGGTCCATGATGTTAGATATTATGGGAATACAACCAATAAATATGGATTCACATGATTTGGTTTATATCATAAGGAGTCATTCATAATTCATGCTCACTACTTATAAGGATCATGTCAGAACACTTGTAGTTGATATCACTAGTTTAGTAGACAACCAGTCATATAGGGTCACAAAGTAGGATATGGTGATCATAAAAAGAGTTTATAGATTCTCTATCTATAAAATTTATATTTCATATCTACTTAGAAACAAATTATAATGTATATAGGATGTGATATTATCTTCTTATTATGAGTTTTTGTAATGAGAAACATCCCATGGACCAATAATAATTCTGGTTGATGTTGATTTAAATGGAAACTAGGGATCTAATAAATCTACAAGAATCCAAAGCTCAAATTTTTCTATCCTTGGAGTATACTCGATCATGGAATAAATGTTTTCATGGTTTAGTTTTGAAAGGGGTTGGTCTATGAACTCATGGACCACCTTCAAGTTAAAGGGGGGAGTTTGAAGGAAACTGGAGTGGGGAATGATTTTATTAGGTTCTATTCTATAAATGTTGAAGGGTAAGCCTCTATTATAGATCATGGTATTATATTTTATGAGAATCTATAACAATATGTTCACAAAACACCAATAGAGGTATCTTTCACCCAATATTTTCATGGCATCAATGTCATTCAAGCCTCTATAAAGAAATCCTATTTTGACACAGAATCCTTATATTCAATTTTGATTGTATCTTCATCAACTACACATAATTTTATAACAAGAAAACTTATCTTGGAGTACATTAAAGTCCCATAAAATGAATTAATCTATAAAATAAATCAACCTATAGTGCTGAACTTTCAATGAAATGAATAACACAAGAAAGGGCATGGAAAATTTACCATGTTTTAATCACTCAGATTCCCATAGCTGAGATGGGGAATAAACCAAATCACCTTCGATAGCTCTTTGTGGGTTTAGGAACGTGTAGCTTTGAATACTGATAATTATACTCCATTATCTACTGAATCATACCCATCAAATAGAAACTTGGAATTCAAGATAGAAATATCCATACCTTTGAAAAAATAAACTTCCATTTGAAATCTATAGAATGGAATACTTGAGAGATGAATCAAGAAATTATTTAGGAATTATGGATTTATGATTGATTGGTTTTTTAGAAAATAAAAATATAATAATATGAGAACCATATAGTAAATAAGAGAGTTCACTTTTAAAATTTGGTAGAAAAAAATGATAACATCAAGATGAGTAATCAAAAATTGGTTGTACAAATCAAACATATGTGTCTATTGGCTAAAGATAAAACTACTAAGTGGTAGATATTTGATAATTAGTCGATTATCCCCAATATACATTATGAAATTTGTATCATTCATCCAACTAGATCCTACCATAGATCTTTTATACCTCTTTTCCTTTATTTATCTTTTATCACATTACCATGGGAAGGATCCATAATGTGAATGTTCCTCCATCTATAAGTTTATGAATTGAAATCTTGGTTTTCACATTTGTGTTGAATTTTGAACCTTATTTAGTTTTTTGAATATCAATTCATAATAATCTATAAAACTGAAAAAGAGTTACATCTTCATAATAAAATCTATTTGAACATTATATAGAAATGAATTATGTAAATCATGACTTCCAAGTACTTGATTCAAATATGATATGTCTAAGATAATATATTGTATTTAAAACATGATCTCTTATATGGATATAGGTAGTTTAGATATTTAAGCACATATACCATCACCATAATCTAGGGAAATTCCATGGGATAAAGGATTGAAAATTTTATTTTCCACCTAAACATGTTCTCTTAGACGAATATAGGTGGGCCAAATATGGTTGCACATTTACTATCACTATGATCCAAGGTTAGTACATTCGATTGAATTCATCCTGAATGAGTTTACTTAGAAAAATATAGGAAATATGTATATGGCCTCACATTTACCATCAATGTAATCCAAGGTTGGTCTATTCGGATATGACAGTATTGAATAACTCATCATAATAAAAATTATGGAGGGAATTTTAAATGAGTATTTCAACTCTGAAAAGGGATCAAGTACCCTACAAATACACCTTTTTATATTTTTTACAAGTAATCTAAACCAATATATGTGAGTAACATAAGAGTGATCTAAAAGTTTACTTGTTTGATGGACCTAGATAGCATATATTAATTTTTTCTAGGGTCAAATGGTGGCCCCCAAGATATTTTTGTCTTTTTATTTTAAGACCCATCTTTTACCTAAGTCGTGGATGGAGAGAAGATTAGTAGGAAAGAACTTGACTTTTTCTCAAGACACCCTTTATTGGTTTTCAACATAAAAAGTTTTTTGCCTTTTTTCTTTTTTTAAAATTCAAAAAATTTCATTAGATATGCAAGGTACATTCCTAGAAAGTGGAGAACCAGATTTTTTCCAAGATTCCCTTTAATAGTTTTCATCCTAGAGAGTGTTATGTCTATTTCATTTGGTAGTTAAAGTTCATGCAACCTAGACCAATGAAGCTGATATTAAAATATAGATATTATTTTACCAAAATGAGGTTGAATCTTATTCTCATATATCTTTGACCAAAATATGAGACAATCTACATAGTAACATGAGAGAGGTAAATCTGATGTGAATAGAGAACCCAATACTAGTGTATACTGCCTTAAAGAGAGGTGCGTGCATTTTAAGGTTAGGGTTCTTAGACTATAAAATGTGTGGTAGTTTTTTCAGTAATAAGGGAAAGGTGATAACCTGATTTGAATTAATGGTATACCATATAAGTATATATTCCATCTAGAAAAGGTTCACGTATTTTAATTTTATAGTTTTTACATGCAACTCTAAGTTTAAATCAAATGTGTCATGTTATTAAAAAATTATTATATGATAGTTATCACCTAGCCATTGGAATTATGGGTATGAATAAAAATAAATAAATTATGAAAATATATTGTTTACACATGTATATAAAATTAATTCTTTGGTTTCCAATTAATTAAAAATTAAAATAAAAAACTATTTGAAAATAAAGGAAATCTTTCTCTAAAAAACATTTTTTATAAAAAAACATATTTTACCTCAAAAATTAAAAAAAATGGGGAATGATTTTAATTAAATTAATATATTTATATTCGATAAAATATTTAACATTCATCTTATGTGTTTTCTATACAAGATATAATAAAAATTCAATTTTACGCTTAAAAAGTGTATTTTTCTAAAAAGAAGTTTTGTAACCTTTTTGCACACTTATTTTAAGAATAATTTTTGGAAATTTTATAAATTTTATTTGAAAAAATAAATTTTATTTTTTAATCAGATTTTCAAAATTATCTTAGAGTGTATTTTTGATAATTTTTTGAAAAGATTAATTTTTGATGAATAGTGATAAATACGGAATTTTAATTGAAAACTACCTTTTAGATTAAATTATTTATAAATTTTAATTATATTTTAAATTGTTTTTAAATTAAAATCAGTTTATTTATAAATATATTAATCCAATTTAGGTCATTTGAATCATTTTGATATTGAATTTTGATATAAAAAACTTATAATTTTTTGAACACTTTCTCTTGGAAAACTCGCTTTCTCATCGTGTCTATGGGATTAAATTTAAATTAAATTTTGCCAAATTTATGAATTTAATTTGGAAATAATTTATATTATCTAATAGTTTAAAATTAATTTTTGACCATAATTAATAGTAAAAATTGTAAAAATTATTTACCACGGTTACGGTAAAAATGGGTTTACTAGGGATTAAACTAAAATGATAAGGATTAAAATGACATAAATTTTTTTATAAAATCTATTTATGGAAATATTTATACCCTATAATGTATATATATAGATAATACTCCATTAAAGACCCTTTTTCATGTGAAAAAACATTAGTTCACTTTTTCTTTTCAAAAATTTTAAGTGTGCCACTCACCTCACTTATAAAAGGCCACCACTCTCCTCTCCTCTTCACACCTTAAAACCATTTTGGTTCGGAAAATACCTATCAAAATAACATCAAAAATTACCTCATATCATACTATATTCCTTATTTTTGGTCGAAATACAAACTAGGATGGCTTTTGGTGCGGTCTTAAGGAGGTTTTCCGAAGGAGATGTAATGTTCTTCAATGAGAATTTTTATTTTATTTCTTCCTTCACCTCCTTAAATTATTATAAAACCATGATAATGTAATAACATCAGTATATTAAATATAATGAGATTTTTTTATGTTAATTTCATTACCTAAAACCATATCCACTTCCACCAAATGTGTTATGAATTCGTCATTTGTGTGTACGGTGGATTACCGCCTCACGAACCAATGTCATTCATTCTCCCATTACCACCTATCATATTTGATTATAATGATGGATATAAAGTATATATATGATATTTATAATATAATTATACATATTGAGTCATTATATCATATATAACTTTTTACTTTCCATTCCTTAGTGGATACGATAATGTCGCTCGTGTGTACGGTGGACTACCACCTCGTGAAGCGATGTGATTCTTTTTTCACTAACGCTTTACATAGAAAGTAATAAAGATAAATTTAATAAATATATGTTATATAAATGAAATAATTATTATATTAATGAAATATTTATCATTATGAAAATATAATATATCAATTTATTTTTTTCCTTTTCACTCATTGAAAAATGATAACAACGTTTGTGTACATGTGGATCGTCGCCTTCACAAAGCGATGTGACTCTCTTTTCTTCACCACACCACATGGATGATATCTATATAATAATATTTAATATATGATATTATTTTCATTATTTAAACATAAAATAATACTTACCACCTTTCCATAATGATCGTTGAAAAATGGAAACGTTACTCATGCATATGTATGACCTACTGTCCCCATGATCATAACGTACTTCATTTCTCAAAACCATATTTCAATATTGGTATTAAAATTATATTTGATGTATAAATATGATAATTATTTCATTATTATTATTATATATATTATGGAACAATGATCAAAGTATGAGGAACAAAAATTAAAAATCAAAAAATACATGAAAAACAAAGTAGTTATTTCCAAAAAGGTGACTTTGACATTAAATTATTAATAAACAGGTAATATAATGTCATAAGAAAGTCATATATGTTATGATATATATATTATTATTGTTATTTAATATATTTATAATAAAATTATATTTATTATATGGGAGGTTCGAATGTGTACTAAGGAATTTGATACTTAAGGTAAGGGATTTGTAGTCTCTCTTTTATTTTTGGGGGAAATATGAAAATTCACCACTCATTTATTTTTTGTGGTTTATATACTAAACCTTTGAAATTTTATATCATGAATTTAATTATTTAAATTATATTTAAATTTTAATTTTATGTTATGATTTATTGGGGCTTATGATTCAAAATATTACTACAGTGGTAAGGGATTCTTCATCTCACTTTTATATCTATGAGATACATGCCATATTCACCAATTGTTTCTCATATCTGGTGTACATATTTTCCATGTATGTATTTTATATTAATTATCATGAAAATTTTGTTTATTTAAAAGTCCATTTTAGGATCTCTATTTCACAGGGTTTATAGTTCAAAAGATACCCAAGCACCGAGATATTTGTCATAATTTACCTCTTTTGAGATATATGTTATGTCAAGAACCTATCTTATTTATGAGGTGTATATAAGACCTCTTTGAAATTTAATATCATAAATTTATTTATTCTCATGATATTCTAATTTTAATTTTAATTTTATTCTTTCATGGGTCTTGTGGTTAAAATTTACCAAAGTGATAAGGTTTTTATGCTACAATCTCTTGATTTATTGGGATTGCTCATGATTATGCTGCCAATGATGAAAAATTATGAAATACCAATCAATAAACTCATTTATTTTATTATAATCTAGTTATTTATCTATAATAAATAATTTCATTCATTTTATTCTCTTTATTTACTCAAGAGTTCAAAAAAACATTATTTCTCTCTCCGGTCGAAAACACCTTTTTCATCCAAAACCATTTTTTTTAAAAATGTTTCAATATTTTTTAACATTATTCAAGTGATTTTTAAATATTAATTTATAATTTTTCAAGTTTATTATAAAATAAAAAGATTTTCAAAATGTTTTATGTTTTTAAAATTATTTTTTAAAGCGTAAATGATATTTTCCTTAAAAAATGTTTTAAATGATTTTAAAGATTCCTTTATAATTTTTCATGGTTATTTTAAGAGAAAATTATTTTCAAAATGTTTTATTTTTTTAAATGTTTTTTTAAAATGGGAAATGATATTTCCATCAAAAAAAAATTTAAATGATTTTAAAGCTTCCTTTATATGTTTTTAAGGTTATTTTCAAAGAAAATGGCTTCTAAAATGTTTTATGTTTTAAAAAATAGTTTTTAAAAGAAAATATATTTTCATATAGAAATGTTTTAAATGATTTTTAGAGATTAATTTGTAAGTTATCATGTTTATTTTTAAAAAAAATTATTTCCAAAAAAATATGTTTTAAAAAAGTTTTTTTAAAATAAAATTTATTTTCCTCAAGAAATGTTCCAAGTGATTTATCTTTGAAAATAATTCTCCACATAAGTTGAAATACTTTGGTATAATTTATTATTTATTGAGGATATGAACTAAGTATCCATTATTAATCTTACTCTGAATGGTTTATGATGAAAAAATGTTTATAAACCCCATTTCTCGTCCATGGGTTATACCATGATAAAACTTTTATGAAATATTATTCTTTTAATGGGTTACGCTATGATGAAATGTTGAAATAATTATGAAACATATGTATTTTAAAAAGGTTATGATATAATTAAATGTTTATAAAACCCATTTTATTTCATGGGTTATGATATGATGAATATTTTATGATCTTGTGTCACACATACATATGATTTTCATTATTTTATGGGTGGAACCTATATCTCCCTTTAATGAATTGGGTAAATATTTATAGCTAATGAGATAGAAATTACTATAATAGGGAGTGAACCCAGTTTAGTAAGGGTCTTTGTCCGCTATTATGGTCTTGGAGTGAGCCTTGACTACTATGAGGGTTTGGGGAGTGAACCCATACCACTAAGATATCCTTGAAAGTGATCCTTGACTACTATAGAAATTATTTTATATGCTTATGTGTATACCACGATTCCATGTTTTATTCCAATGTTTTTATCTCATAGCTCATGTTCTTTTATTTCCTTATTACTCATGTCTTATGAGCTACCAATATTTATTTTATGACTCAATATTATGATCTTTGATATACAAGTTATGGTTTTCAAATGTTATAATCATGTTCTCATACCTTTATATTCTTCTTATGCTTATATATCTCCCTTTTTTACCCTTAATGAACATCTATGATCGACCTTTTTTATGTTTACTTTCCTCAGGTTATGAAGAATGGTTTTAAGTAGATTAATTTTGTGAAGAGTAGTAAAGGGAAAGATATTTTTGGTATATGTTGAAAATATTTCACCAAATTAGAATATTTTGTACCTAGTATCCATATACACTAAACTATTATGGTCCTCATGCATGTGTTTTTTTTAATGTATTGAATATTCATCTAAAAAGATGTAATATATATGTATGAGAATTCATGGTCACTATAGTTGGTATTAAAGGAAAGTTTTAGTTAGCCTTTGGAAACTAAGATGATAAAATTTTAGTGGAATCCCTAGATATATTTCTAAGGACATGTCCAGGGATTTATCTAAGGATGAGTCTAACTATGATTAAAAGTATAGGAAAATGTCCTTGAATTTTGGTAAAAGATAGATCATGTGGTTTCAAAGAAATTATATAGATTTCTACATACTATAAGTGGATGTGGCTCTGGAACAATGGTACCTAGGGGTAATAACTTCAAAAATAGGTCATTGGTCTAAACTTGATCATCACCTGGTGCATGATAATGGGTTTTCCTTCACACCTAGTTTAACACTCTTGGGGGATATGATTTGGAAATTAATAAACTCTTTATGAACCATTATGATGGGTTTAAATAGATGATGAGTATGAATTTACTAAGATAAACCTAAGGTGTAATAGATTAAAAAGAAGGTATCATGATTTATAAATCCTATAAATTATTTGTTCATGATTATGTGGTTTTCCACTATAATTAGTGTCACTTACACATTGTTTTTTGGTTTTAGTCAATGGTGGGAACCATAAGGGACAGGGTTAACATTGAATGTGATAGACAATTTTCTGATGAGTAGAAAAATGGTATGATGACTGGATTGAATGATGTTGTGATTATTTCTAATAAGATATCAGGAATCATGATTAACAATGTGAACCTTAACCAACTCTCTAACTCTACAAAGAAGAGAAGGATAGAGTTTTCTTAGATTTTAGGTGGTGGAGACTATAAAATAAAGAATATTTAGTTCTATATATGTCAAGAATGTGGGAATAAGCACTCAAGGTAATGTCTCTAAGGGATTAGAATATGTTTTGGTTGCAAAAAATAAGTACAAAAATCAAACAACTAAAAAGGAAAAATGAAAAGTTTTGTTAACTCAATGGATGATAATAATTGTCTCTCTAAGGTATCATCGACTTTTGAATGTTTTAAATGTGAAAATTATGGGAATTATGAAAATTGATGTCTTAAGGGTAAATATTGTGATGATAATCAATAAGTTTGTATGATTAATGGTTATACTATTGATGATGAAGTCACCTTGAATAATATATGAATGGTATGTGCTTTTTTATCAATATTATTTATGTTAAACATAATAAACATGATTAAATTGAGGTTTATGAATATTAAGACATGATTTATATTTTATATTATAAAAAATAGGCTATAAGGAATAAGATGATGAATCTTAGTTAATGGTTTGAGATGGGAGTGGCATGATTGAAGTTTTAATGTATTGGAATTATAGGATTATGTTATATAAATTATTAAATATATAAGGATTGATCAGTATTAGTTTTTTTAAATGGTTTGAAAAAAATATTTTAAATGGTACTGATGAAAAAGAAAATTGATTTAATGGCAAGGTGATATTTTAATTAATAGAATATAGCCCTTAATATCTTTTGGATATCTAGATAATGATGATGGGGTAAAGAGATATTGGATATGAAAAAGTAAATTGAATAGTATTTATTACCATAATGATTTTCTGAAAAAGTGGTTTATCCTATCATTAATGGATTTTATAACATTTTTTGAATTAATTAATATATCCAATAATATATGTTTTATATAATAAATGATGAAGAATGTATGTTTTTAATAATTTTAATGGTAATTCAAGGTATTACCATGTTTCAAAAGAATACATGGTAATGGTATTCACATGTTTGGTATGTGAAAATTAAGAGCTACTTCATGTTATATGGGAAATTAATGTTAAGTTTATTTTTAAAAATTTAGTGAACTTATTTATAAATTTTGAGTTTTGGAATAGTTATAAGGTTAACCATTTATGGAATGGTTTAATTTTAATTTTAGATGAGGTTTTAGATATTAACGTATTAATTTTCCATATGAAGATTTATCGATATTTAATAACTAGTGTTAACTTTTTAAACTAGAGATATAAGGAATGACTTATCATTATATTATGTGTCTTATTTAGTGCTTCAGACATGAATAATTCATCTCTTAGAGTAAGATATAAAGTGTAAATTGATCAAGGTGCAACCAAAGGATGAAATTATTCCTATAAAACAAAAAGATATCAAGTAAGTACATTTTCATATGTTCTCAGTATAGATGGAAATATAATTCCATGACATTAGGAAAAATATCTTTAAATAAAATAGTGTTCTTACATCATCATTTTTTATAATATAAATGACCTTTCCATTCCTCTTTGGTTTATGGTTTTTTAGTCATTAACCTTCTCTGAATCACTCAGTTTCTTGTGATTAATGATATCTATCACTCTCAATAATTATTTATTATTCTCTTCTATGTTCAAGTTTTCATTTCCCACCTATTTTATCATATTTTGAAACCTATCATATGTTATTCTAGATGACTTTTTCACATCCCTTTGTCTTTTTCAAGAGGATTTTTTATTAACCCTTTTTAGTATGTGGGTTTATTGAATGAATTTTCAAATGTTAAATCTTTGATGATCAAGATAAATTTTGAGGGTGAAATTCATTTTAAGGGTGGTATAATTTAACACCATGATATTTTGTGATTTTTTTCAAATGAATTTAATCTTTTTGATATTTTTTGTTATAAATAACACCAATTTTATCTTGTGTTACAGGCAACCCAAAGTTTAAACAAAATGTGTCATATTATTAAAATATTATTATATGATAGTTATCACTTAGCTGTTGGAATAGAGGGTATGAATAGGGATAACTAAATTATGAAAAAAAATATGGTTTACACATGTATATAAAATTAATTGTTTTTTGATAAATTAATTAAAAATGAAAATAACAAAACATTTGAAAATAAAGGAAATCTTTCTCTAAAAAACTATTTTTATGAAAAAAAATACGTTTAAAATAAATAAATTAAACAAAACAATTTTAATGAATTATTTTAAAGAAATTGATATAATATATATTCAATAAAAATTTTAACATTCATCTTATGTGCTTTCAAGACAAAAGATAAGAATAAATCCAATTTTATGCTTAAAAATTGTATTATTATAAAAATTAGTTTGTCACCTTTTTGTGAACTTATTTTAAAACTAATTTTTTAAACTTTTAGAATATTTACTTGAAAAAATAATTTTTTATTTTTTTAATCATAATTTAAAAATTACCTTAGGGTTAGTTTTTGATAATTTTCTGAAAAGATTAATTTTTTGATGAATAGTGATAAATGCTAAATTTTAATTGAAATTTCCTTTTCATTTAAATTATTTATAAAGTTAAATTATATTTTAAATTGTTTTTAAATTTAAATTATTTAAATTTTAAATCTATTAATGCAATTTATTTCATTGGGATTATTTTAATATTGAATTTTGATATAAAAACCTAGTAAACTTTTGAACATTTTTACTTTGAAACCACGTTTCTCATCGTGTTTATGGGATTAATTTTAAATTATATTTTGAAAATTATATGAATATAATTTGTAAAAATGGATTCCATATTTTTAATATGAATAATTCATATTATATAATAAGTTCAACTTAATTTTTAACCATAATGAATAATAAAAATAGTAAAAAATATTTACCATGGTTAAGGTAAAAATGGGTTTACGGGGTTACACAAAAATGATAAGGGTTAAAATAATGTAAAATTTTATCTAAAATATATTTTATGGAAATATTTAGACCTTATAATGTATAAATATCTATAATAATCCATTTTGGACCCTTTTTTATGTGAAAATGTGGGCACGGATTTTTATTTTGAAAAACTACCAATGTGCCGCTCACCTCACTTATAAAAGGTCGCCCCCTCTCCTCTCCACTTCATGCCTTCAAACCCTTTTGGTTTGGAAAATTCCTACCCAAATCACTTTATAACTTCCATAAAATCATACTAGAATCCTTATTTTGTGAATAAAGTTAACCTAGGAAGTATGATGGTGCAAACATAAAGAGGTTACCTGAAGAAGTGGTAACATTCTTCAACGAGAGTTTTTATTTTATTTCTTTATCCACATATTAAATTATTATTAAATCATCATGATATAATTCCTTAATTATATCACATATACTTATATGTTTTTATGTTAATTTAATTACCTAAAAACAACCCCACATCCATCAAACGTGTTATGAAATCATCATTTGTGTGTACGGTGAACTACCACCTTGCAAACCAATGTCATTCGTTCTTCCATTATCGCCTCTCATTGTTGGGAATGATGATGAATATAAAATATATATATATGATATTTATAAAATAATTATAAATATTTATTCATTATATAATATATACATTTTTACTTAACATTTATTAAAGGATATGATAACATCTCTCATGTGTACGACGGACCACTGCCTCGCGATGCGATGTGATTCATTTTTCACTAATGCTTTACATGGAAGGTAATAAAGATAAATTTAGTTAATATTTATGATATAAATGAAATATTTATGATATTAATGACATATTTTATCATTATAAAAAGATAATATATCATTTTATTTCTTAATTTTTCACTCACTGAAAAATGATAACGTCATTCATGTACATGTAGACTACCGTCTTTACGAAGCGATGTGGATCTCTTTTCTTCACGAAACCACATGGATGATATATATAAGAATATTTAAATAAATAATATGGTATATATTGTATTATTATCATTATTTAAATATAAAATACTACTTTCCTCATTTCCATAATGATCATTGAAAATAGAAATGTTACTCATGCATACATACGGCCTATCGTCTCCATGATCGTAACGTACTTAATTTCTCAAAACTATATTTCATGGTTCATCTTAAAATTATAATTTATTTATAAATATAATAATTATTTCATTATTATTATTATTTATATTATGGAACTATGATCAAATTAATATGACCAAAAATAACAAAATCAAAACGTACATGAAAAACAAAGCAGTTATTGTGTGAAACGTGACTTTAACATTGAATTGTTAATAAATGGGTAATATATCATTATAATAAAGTCATATATGGTATTAAATATATGAATAAGGTTATTTAATATATTTATAATAAACTTATATTTATTATATAGTAGGTATGAACGTGTACGAAGGAATTCAATACTTAAGGTAAGGGATTGCTTGTCTCACTTTTATTTTTGGGAGACATATGAAAATTTAGTACTTATTTATTTTTTGTGGTGTATATACTACCCCTTTGACATGTTATATAATGAATATAATTATTTTAATGAAATTTAAAGTTTTATTTGATTTTATTCTTTATTTTTTCTTATGATCCAAAATATTACTAAAGCGGTAAGGGATTTTTCCTCTTAGTTTTATTTCTATGAAATACATTCCATATTCCCCACTTGTTTCTAAAATGTGGTGTATATAAAATACATGAATGTATTTAAAATTTATTCTCATGAAAATTATTTTTATTTATATATCAATTTTAGGATCTATCTTTCCCTTGGGTTTACAGTTCAAAAGATACCCAAGCGATAAGAGATATTTGTCACAATTTGACTCCTTTGAGACATATGTTATGTTGTGAATCTATCTTATTTATGAGGTAAATATACAGCCTATTTGATCTATAATATCATGAAATTATTTATTCTCATGATATTATTAGTATCATTTAACGTTATTATTTCATGGGGCTTACAGTTCAAAGTTACCAAAGTGGTAAGGTTTTTATATTATAATCTCATCGTTTATGAGGATTTCTCATGATTATGTATCCAATGATGAAATATTATGATCTACAACTCAAGAAACTCATATATATTCTTCTAATAGTGTTATTTATTAAGAATGAATTTTTTCCATTTAATTTACTCTCTTTATTTACATAATAGTTCAAAATAATTTTTTTTAAATCATCTTTATATCTCTCTTCTATCGAAAACCCCTTTTTCATCCAAAACCATTTTTTCATAAAAAAATTAGAAATTTTTTTAACATTATTTAAATTATTTTTAAATATTCCTTTATAATTTTTCATGTTTCTTTTCATAGAAAATGATTTATAAAATTTTTTATATTTTTAAAATTATTTTTCAAAGTGGGAAGGATATTTTCCTCAACAAATATTTTAAATGTTTTTTGAAGATTAGTTTATAAGTTTTCATGGTTATTTTCAAATAAAATGATTTTGAAAACCTTTTATGTTTATAAAAGTATTTTTAAAATAGGAAATGACCTCAAAAAATGATTTAAATTATTTTTAAATCTTACTTTATAAATTTTCAGGGTTATTTTCAATGAAAAGGATTTCCAAAATGTTTTATGTTTTAAAAATTTATTTTTTAAAGAAAAATTATTTTCCTAAAGAAATTTTTTAAATTATTTTTAAAGATTAATTTATAATTTTTTAATATTATTTTCAAAAATAATATGTCAAAAATATTTTAGGTTCTAAAAAAGTGTTTTTCAAATAAAATTTATTTTCCTCAATAAATGTTCTGATTGATTTATCTTTCAAAATAATTATCCATCTAAGATGATATCCTTTCATATAATTTATGATTTACTGAGGATATGAACCAAGGATACCATTCTTATTCATACTCTGAATTTTTTATGATGATAATATGTTTATGAAACCCATTTCTCTTCCACAGTTTATACCATGATAAAATATTTATGAAACCCACTTCTTTTCTTGGGTTATGTTATAATGAAATGTTTAAATGATTATAAAACTTGTATATTTTCCATGGGTTATGATATGATGAAATGTTTAAGAAACTTATTTCATTTCATGTCTTATGATGTGATGAATTTTTTATGATCTTGTTGTGCACATGCGTATGGTTTTCATTATGTGATGGGTTAGATCTATATCTCCCTCCAATGCATTGGGTAAATATTTATATCTCATGAGATAGATATGACTATAAAAGGGACTTAACCTAGTTCTATAAGGGACTTTGTTAGTTATAATGGTCTCGGGATTGAACCATGACTACTATGATAGTTTGGGGAGTGAAACCATATCACTATTATTTCCTTAGAAGTGATCCTTGACTACTATGAAATGATTTTATATGATAATGTGTATTACATGATTCCATGTCTTATGACAATATTATGCTCTCATAGATCATGTTCTTTGATTTACTTATGATTTGTGTCTTATTAACTGCCAATATTTATGACATGACTCAAGATTGTGATATTTGATATGCATGGTATGGGTTTCAAATGTTATGCTCATGTTCTCATACCAATATGTTCATGTTATGATTACATATCTACCTTTTTTACCCTTACTGGGTATCTAAACTCATCTTTTCTTATGTTTACTTTACCCAAGTTATGAATAGAGGATTTAAGTAGGGTATTTTTTTGAATAGTACTAAAGGGGAAGATCTTTATGAGAGATGTTTAAGATCTTTCCCCAAATTAGAATATTGTATACCTAGTCTTAAAATACACTAAATTATTACGGTCCTAAAGCATGTTTTTTTGAAATTTATTGAATATTCATCAAAAAAATGTAATATCTATGAATAAGAAGTCAGGTTCGCTATAAATTATCTAAAAAATTTGAATAATAAATGAGAAATATGTAAATTATAACTTTAACTATTAGAATTAGGAAGTGATAAAATGTAATAATCATGTTAAGAATGTTTGATGACCAAATTCGAGTGATGGGTTCCACAGAGGCATTATCAAGGGTACATATGGGTAGAGGACCCTTTCATTATAATGAAACGTGACTTTGGTTGTTAGTTAAAATATACAACATTGATATCATTACCAAGTAGAGGTGTCCATTTTGGAATCATATACATGTGTTACCAATATCCATGGAAGGTTTATAATGAGACAAACATTTCAGGAATGATATGTGTCATATGGGAAGAGGATATTAAAAAGTGATTAGAACACTCTGGTACAAAATGACTGAGATTAATCTACTATGAAACATTTATAGAGAGTGGATATGGATGATGGTTTATGGTTGGGTCTGAAATATATGGTTTAGACACCACTGTGTATCCGGAAATAATAGGAATCAAGCCATATATATTTTTTGTCAGGGTATAAAATAGATATAGCTCATATATAGGATCAAATGGTATATAAAGTAATCATATTAAAGTCGGATTAATAAAGAAAATATATCCATAAATTTAAAAACCCGATCACTAGGATGGTTGGGGGAGAATGGAATATAAATTGATTTTACAACTAGATTTGAGGGGACCAAAATATCATTACATATATTATGATAACAGGTTTTAAGATGCAGGTAGTTATTAAAAGAGTCATTTTAATTCTAATACAGGATCAAAACCAGAATTATATCCATGGTTGTACCCAATATAGTAGATTTGGGTTTTAATATATAGTGTAATGGTATATAGATAAGGTATAAAACTCAACATTAATGTGGGGACCATATACTAAGAGATATTTTGATGAAATCTACATTCATGTTTGGATACTAGATAAGTGATCTATAAATAATTAAATATATTTTTATAGAAGGAATAAATTCACATAGAGTTATTTTAATGTATCTACACAAATAAAGCTCGTATGTAGGGTAAATATGTAGTAACTTCATCCCAATGTCAAGATACGAATGGGAAAGAATAGCATGAATAAAGGAAGTACAAATACTAGGAAATGGTACTTGGAATTAGAGGTTATTTTATCCTAACATAGGTTCATGGATAGGGAACTATACACTAGGGATTATTACATGGATTTGACTCTCAAATAAAGAAATTTAGACCACATATAATAGACTGGTCCAATTAGTTTAATATTCATTCAAGGTAAACCATATGTCGTGCAAGTTAACATCATGTGACAAGGACCATAGTTCATGCAGTTTAAGTTCATGTTATAAGGACTCTTATTTCATATAGTTTAATTTTATACAATTACCTTTATATAGATATATTTTCATAAATCTGTCTTATGCACAAAATAACATGATCTCATTTTAGTGTCAAGTTAGTTAAAGAAAACCCAACATGAACAAATGAATTCTCAAACACCTAAAAATTTGGGAGTTTTATTAAGAAAAAACATATGGTTGAGTTCAAAATAATAAATTTTTATGTTTCTATATATTCGGAAATAGAAGGAATAAATCCACATGTAGTTATTGATAAGAGGTTTATGTGCATATTAGGATCATTCATAAGAGAAAATATAATTGTTCTATTCTAGTGTGGGGACATTGAATAATACCCAACATTAAATGGTAAATACATACACTAGGAACTCATATATAGATTTAATCATATGTAAGGGAAATGGGTCATATATAATAGAATTCTCTAAGAAATTTAAGGTATTATTGGATGGATTATACGTCATGTAGTTTAGTGTCATGTGACAAGGACCATGAATCATGAAGCTAGGGTCATACAACAAGTACCATCGTGAATTTTAGTTTAATTTCATGTGACTAGAACCATAGGGTCTTGATTTTTAAGGTCATATGACCAGGAATTTCGTTTCTTATAGATTAAGTTCATATGACTAAGAATGTTGTGTCTTAAAGTTAAAGGTCATGTGACAATTACCTAGTTATTTATGAGAACTTTCCAAGAATAAAATCTCAACGCAAGTATTTTGGGTCTTCATAGAGAATGCATACTTGGATATAAAAGTGAATAAGAATAAAATTCTATAATAATTATTTGATAATGGATATGATGCATGAATTTTTAACATCGAGGGTATTTTAATCCACTTGAATAGTTGGATTATAAAATGTGTACATCATAATAGAAGAATGTATAATTTAACATGAAATGGAGATAGTTAGGAATAATTTAACCATTGGTAATGGGGATACTACCACTACATCATTAGGAAATATCACATGGGGTTAGAGGATATGTTCCCTAGAATGAAACCATGCCTCTGGTTAGTAAGCCAAATATGAGTCAAGGATATCATTCCCAAGAAGAGGTTTCCTTTTAGAGTTGGATAAACTTATTACCAATTTCTATGAAATTTCAAAACTGAGATAACATTCTCAAGGTTTGTAATACCAAGAGGAGAATCTTTACTCAATACATTTCGGTCGGTGATGATTCAGACATCGAAGATATGAGGTGCATTTATGGAGGAATGAATATTCAAGAAGGGTTAAATCACCCTAAAGGTTTTGAAACATTGTGTTGAACACATTATAGTGGTGAAGAGATATATTTAATACCAAATGATTTTAAAATAACACTATGTTTGATAGTGTATAACATACACAACATCGAGCTTAAATGAACCATGAAATAATATTTTTTTTAAATATGACTATTATAACCTGGTCATTGAATTGGAAGGTATGAATAGAAGTAACCACATTATTAAATATATGTATAATGATTCTACTCAATACAAATGTATTCATTAATTATTATAAAATAATCACCCTATTTTTAATGAATTCATTTTATGCTTCAAAACACTTTTTCTTTAAAAATGGTTTTTATTGATTTTTGTGAGAAAATATTATAATTAATTTATAAAAATTTTACAAATTATATTTTATAAAAATAATATCATGTTTTATATAAAAATATAAAAATTATCTTAAGGTGAAATTTTGAGATTTTTTTTGAAGATATTAATTTTTTAGTGAATATTGAAAAAATATCGATTTTATAAAAAAATTGTCTTTTCCAATCAAGTATTCAAAAAGTATCAATTTTTTTAATTGATATTAAAATTTGATTAGATTATTTTGATTAAAAATAATAAAATAATTTAATTTTTATCAATATTACTATTAATTTTGGTATGAAAACTTCTTTAAACTTAAAAATGTGTCTCTCTATAAAACTGTTTTTATCACATTTAATGGGATTATTTTAAAAAATATATATAAAACTTATTGGGATTTAATTTTATAAAATAGATTTTATATTTGGAATCAGAATTTACAAATTATTTAAATATTTCAAATTTATTTTTTTATAATGAATAGTAACCATAGTAAAAAAAATTATCACCAAAGTAAAGGTAAAACTGATAGAACAAGGTTTAAACTCTTAAATAAGGTTTCAAAATCATACATACAGTTTCCTA
Source organism: Viscum album (assembly GCA_963277665.1). Classification (NCBI taxonomy): domain Eukaryota; kingdom Viridiplantae; phylum Streptophyta; class Magnoliopsida; order Santalales; family Viscaceae; genus Viscum; species Viscum album. Next base: position 1,888,685,586 of record OY728159.1, on the reverse strand, counting down.
TATTTACTTTGATGGTTTTAATTCTACCAAAACTTTTAAAAATTCTAAAAATGGAATTTTGGTGTCATTTTTCTTTGATAAAGATCTTTATATTATTTTAAGTAAAGCAAAATTCCAAAATGTCTCTTTTTTACTTTGAATTTTTATAATATTTTATGATATGGATAAAAAAATTATAAATGGTTATAAAAGTTTATTTTTAATATGAATAAGGTTTTTTATTATTATTTTTTTTAATTTTTAGTGATGAAATAATTACCTTAAATGCTTAAGTAATGTCGACACAATGCTTATGAAAGTAGTAGAAAAATCAAGTAAATGGTTTTAAAAACTTTAAAAGTAATATTTTTTGGGTGAGTTTTGGTGTCCCATTAATTTTTTAGAAAATATAATTTATAATTAATTTTTTAAAAGTTTATATTCTAAATAAATTACTATCTTTGTATTTTTAAATCCAAATTTTTTGAATAGTCAAAAAAATGACATTAATGTTATTTTATGTTAAATAATATTTTATTAAATGGTTTAAAATTCATAAAAATATTATATTTGGTAAATTAAAATTAATATGTTATATAATATCAACCATTTCCCATTTATGTGTCACTTTTCCTTATATAGTAACTTTATTGACCCATAAAGGGTAAAAAAACAGTGTTATCGCAGTAATTGTTAAAAGGGTTAATGAAGGGTTAAAACTAAGAGATAAGGGTTAAAACATAACATAAAAATGTATAAATTTTATTTTATGAGATTATTTATACTTATATTCATACTATATTTTAAATATATCAATTTTTTTCTACTTTAACATGAAAATTTATTTATATTAATTTAATACTTTAAGTAATTCCAAGGGTGCCCCTCTCCTCTCTTATATAAGGACACCACCTATCCTCTATTAATTTAACTTATTAATCCACTTATCTCAACCTAAACCTGAAAAACCCTCGTATTAACTTTCTTATCTACATTATGTAGTTTATTTTCTTCTTAAAAAACCATACCTAGGGTCCTTAAGGACATATCCAAAGGAGGTTCTTCGAAGTGGAGGTAATCGTCTTAACCAAGCATTTTCATTTTACATCTTCATCTACCTCCTTAAATTATATAATAACTATTATAATATATTAACATATGAATATTCCATATATTTATATTTTATTATTTTTATGCAAAAACCTTTAGTCATATATTTTTCCATCCAATGGGAATTGAGTACATCGTTCATGCGTACATGTGGACTACCACCTCTACAAAGCGATGTGTTTAATTTTTCATCACAACCTCACAAGGATAGTTATTATAATGGATTTAATGTTTATAAATTATATTTATAAAATATTTATTCTACTATAATTATAATTTTTTATCTACCTTATTACCTTCCCATTCATTGGAAAATGATAACATCGCTCGTGCATAAGTGTGGACTACCACCTTCATAAAGTGATGTGATTCGTTTTTTCATTTATGATTTACATGGATGGAAATAAGGATATATTTAATGAATATATATTATATTTATGATATAATAATTATTATTTAATTTTTAATTATTATTTGACTTTCTTTTTTTCATCCATTATAAATTGGAAACATCACTTGTGTGTACGTACGGATTACCATCTCCACAGAGTGATGTAATTCATTTTTCATCACCACATTATATGAATAGTTATAAAACTGTATATAAAGGTTAAATATTATACTTATTAAATTAATAAAACTATGTATATTATGTGTCCATGATCAAATTACAATGTTCAAAACTACTGAACTGAAACATGCATGAAAAATGAAATATTTATCACCTAAAACAGTGATTTTAATAAAGAATTGTTAATAAAAGGGTAATAAGATGTTATAATTAAATAATATATGGTATGATATGTATAAATGAGGTTATATAATATATTTATAATAAATATTTATTAATTATAAAATAGTTTTGAACTCATATGAAGCAAGACGAGACATGAGGTAACGATTCCTCATCTCACATTTATTTCCATGAGACATATGTCATATTCACAACTTCTTTCCATCATGTGGTGGATATAATTAAAATTTTATATGTTCTATCATGAATAACTTTATATAAATAGTATTTAAAGTTTCATTTGAAGTTATTTCTTTAATGTGGGTTATGATTCAAATTTTTCCAAATGGTAAGGGATTTATGTTACAATCTCATTTCTTTTCAGATTTTGTCTATGAAAAATTTCCATTGAGGGAAATTATATATATCATATACTTTAAGTACCATATATTTTCTTATCCTATATTTATTTATATAATTTTCAAATAATAGTATCGTTTTCCTCTCTATGCTACTAAAAATGACTGATAAAATGTTTTTAATAAAAATCGATCTTATTTTCTCTTTGGTTGAGAATATTTTACTTACAAGTATATATTTTATTTAAAATGTTTTAAATATTCTACAATTATTGATTAAATTTATTTTTAACCATATTTAACTTTCTAAAAAAGTTTTAAAAGGAATTTTCTTATCATTTTATAAACAAGTTACTTTTTACAAAAGTTGTTAACAAAGTCATTGTTTTAACATATATCACACTAACAAATCTTCCCACCATAATGACTACTATTTTATTTTAATATTCCTTTAAAAATTTACATGGTTATTTTCAAAGGAAATGGTTTTTCGGATATTTTAAAAAAAAGATTTAAAATAATTTATTTCAAAATAAAAAGGTTATTTTCTTCAATAAATATTATGGTGTCTTTTAATGGTGTTTTCATATATAACAACGATCATTGATATTACTTATACTTCACTGGGGATATGATCCAATGATATCATGATTATTATTTTTATAGATGGTTATTTATTATTATGATTAAATCTTTATGAATTTCATTTTCTTTTCCATGAGTTAAGCTATGAAGAAATGATAAATTTTTTCATGATTTTGTGTCATAAATATGAATGGAGTATGATTTTTTGAAGGTTTTATCTATTATATCCATCTAATTAATTGGGTAATGTGATATATATGTGTGTATAATGATAGATAATTATAATCATGGACATGATTTTGAAAAGATATATATGATCACATTTTTATGTGTGAGTATGATTACTTCTAACTATGCTCACAAGATTATGTTTGGACATGATTGTGAATAGATATGTTCACATTTTAATGAGTGAGTATGATTATTTATAGTTGTGATAAAAATATTATGTGTATACATGATTGAGAATAGCTATGTGATTTCTTATGCGTATAATTCCTTAAGCCTATGCTAAAACTCTTGAATTGTGATTGATGCTTTGACACCCATATTGATCATGATTCTAGATTTGACTTGATTTTGGAATTAATAATCTAAAATTTATGGGTTTTGTAAGAAACATGATGTTATATTTGGATATTATAATTATGGATGGTTAAAATTGGTTTATTTCAGTTGGTATCCAATCTAATAAGTAAATAATATGTTTTTAGCACCAAATCTAAGTATATGGGTCTCGAGCTATTATAATATAACATGAAATTTCTTGAGTATAAAATCACCTGAAATGGAGGGTTTCTTAATGTGAGGATTTTTCTCAATTATGAGTGAAAATGTGCCCATGGAAAAGTTTATCTTCACTTTTAGGGGTGAAAGGTGATCTTCTCTAACATTTTACTAGACCAGTGGCTCTATTGAGTAGATTTTAACATTTTATAGGGAAAATATTTAGTCTCTAAATGCTTTATATATTTTTATTTTTCACCTTAACTTTTTCTTAATACATAAAAGAAAATATTTTAATGAGAAAATACTTGAATTTTTATCAAGATTCTCTTTAAGTGTTTTAATCTGATAAGTCTTTATGTGTATTTCATTTTTAGTTTAATGTGGTTCTAGTTTAAGGTTATACATCTTTGACTAAATGTGGTTTAAGTTTAAGGTCATAAATCATTGAACAAGTGTTGATATAGTAAATATAAAAACAATGGAAAGGTAAATCAGATATGAAGATGGATACCAATGTTGATATAGATATCCTCAATAATAGGTTAACATAGTTTAAGGTCGTGATGTTTGGACCAAATTTTTGGTTGGTCCTAGGATAGGATATCTATGTGTTTTTTGTATATTGTGGTAATGAGAATCAATAAATATGTAATTCTTGGAGAAAATATGTCATCCAAATATAAATTTTAATATATAAAGATCTAATGTGGATAAGGAGTACATATATTGGGAGAGTGTTTAATTGTAATGAAATATATGGTTACCCCTAGAATAAGACATATGAGCATCATTGTGTATCTTGATATAATAGTAATTAAGTTATACATAGTTTTTAATATATTATGGTTTTTTCCTAGTATAGGGACATTGGAGGAAACCTAACTTGAATTATAAAAATCATACACTAGGATAGAGTGTAGAATTAAATGGGAAGGATATTTCTTAGTTGGGCCTAAGGTAAGAGATTTAGGGGTTACTATGTATCATTTGATAATATGAATCAAGTAATACATAGTTCTAGGTAATCTTTATATAAATTTATCCTATACATAAGAGAAAATAGGGTGGATTAATTCTAGTGATTTGCTACAGTAATAGACTTGGCATGACAAAGTAAAAGTATAAGTATTATAATTAAAGTTAGTGATATTTGAAACTGGACTAAATATATGATATTTGAGTGTTAATACATATCTCAACATAACATGAATCAATCCACATGTAGTTATTTCCTTAATTAACATATGTCACATACATGGGTGACATTGTGCTAAAATAAATGATTATACTCATGTGGTAAGTGAGGAAACCCAATGCAAATGAGGTCTCAATACTAGGATAAATTTAAATGATTCAACCCTAATGAACAACCATAGGAAGATCCTACATAATTTGGTAAAGGTTTCATCAATGGGGAAGAATCAGATATGGAAATGGAATATTTGGCTAAACCTAGAATGAGAGATCTTGGTATCACTGTGTATCTTTTGATAACAGTAATCAATACACACATAGTTTTATTAAAGATGTATTTTCATGATAGGTTAGGTTAAGCATTACATTAGGGAAAATATGTGTTTCTATAAGCATCAAAGTCTCTTTAGAAAGATAACTCTTACACAAATAGAGATATTATATAAGGTGCATTTTATAGTTTGAGGTCACATGGACTAGAACACTCTAATTAGTTTAAGGTTATGTGGAGTATACCACTTCAAATAGTTTAAATCCATATGGGATGGAATTTTTGTCTTTCAATTTAAGGTCTTATATCTAGGACTATCTACAAGTAGTTTATAATCATGTGGAATGGGCTTATATGTAATGTAGTTTAAGGTCACATGATTAGGACCATTATGTCATATAGTTTAAGGTTACAAGACAAGGACCTGGATATCATGAAGTTTAAGGTTATATGACTAGGACCCTGATCTGGCCAAAGTGAGACTATGAAAATTCTTTTTTGAGAATAAATTCATTAGTGGTATGTTTGATATATTATCTAGATATTGTGATCAAAGAGTAAGGTCCATTAAATTAGATCTTATGTATGGTGTAAGGTACTTCCCACTTCAGCTCAAGCTTTGGGTATTTCCTCCTGGGTATCATAGGATTTCTCAAATCTAGTACTAGTTCACCTTGGATGAAAGAGAAGAGGTAGACCTTCTTGTTGAATGGTCATATGAAACAATTTTGATGAACCTCAAGGTTAAACATTGTGCATAAAATTTTCTTGTTGAGATTATCTAATTCATCCAATTGGATATGAGATTACACATCATCAGTTAGTTGATTATAGATGGTGATGTAAAGTGATGGAAACTAAAACTAAATGGGTAGGAATTCCTTTTTATCATATACAATAAATTATGGGGTCACTTTTTTGGTGTTATAGATTATAGTCTTATAATCCCACATATCATATAGGAGCTTATTAATCCAAAATTTATTATCGTTATCCACCATATTCTAAAGGATGTTAGGTAGAATTTTGTTAAAGACCTATATTAGTCTATTTACCACTGAATAATATTGGTGTGAATTGTTAGACTAAATATTATACTTCTAATACAATATTTTTCAATCAGAAACATATAATTTGTGTTTCTTTCATCAAAATTTTATGAGGGACACAAAATATGGTTTTCTGAGGGATATATCCTTATCCCACTTAGAGAAAAAAAAATCAATGGTAGTAAGAATCAACTTGAAATTATTATATATAGCTGGTGAATATGGCCCTATGAAATATATTCCCTATATATAAAATAGGCAAGAGTATTTAGTGGTGTACAAAAAATCTAAGGTTTAAAGAATAAAATTGGAATATATCTATAAGGAATGGAATTTATTTGTAAAATCCATGTAGTCTTTCATAATTGATATCTAGAAGTATCCAAGTCTTTTAATTTTATGGAAAATTTTGGTTCATGACTATTGGGCTCCATATTTTCCAACATGGACTCTTCACATGATAGCAAGGAATTCTCCTTCCTCAAAACACTTAATATGGATTCCATCAAAGCCTCACTTATAGATAAGCTTCTGAGAATTTAGTCTGATATAAAGGGTGAAATTTTCTACTCAGTGATGGATTTGTTCCTTATTGGATTGATCTAGTGGGAGGATCCTATTTTTTGGAGGTAGTCTATTATGGTAGGAATCTATCCAAATATGAAATTTATTTATGAGGATAAAATATCTCATTGATCTATGGTGACATTGATTTCCTCAGTGGCATTACTAATAAATGGAGAGACCACCATATGATGTGCAATGTGAATAACCATCTCATCCTAATATGAATCTACCAAGGTTGTGGTTTCATTGTACAGTGCCTCTTCTTGGATGTTCTATGAAAATAGAATGTGTGATAGTGTTGGTTCATAGGGAAATTTATCCATTAACTCTTATAAATAATAAAGTAACGAAATCAACTCCTCCAACTAGATAGAAAAGTCACCATTGATTTTATTAATCACCAACTTTGAATCACCATTAATATTTAATTGAGCTACAAGTATTTATAGGTTCAATTCCAAGCCTATAATGCCGGTTGGGTATTTTACCTCATTTTTGGTACATCTATCAAACACAAAAAAGAGTATGGAGGAATTCCTTTCACTATATATATGAATAAAATCCCCAAGATAGCCCTATAAAGATTTAGTTTTTCCATCTTATTCCTATTTGGGCTCTCATATCACCATCAAAATAAATGTTCCATATCTGGGAAATTTCATGAATGGATAATACCTATTCATTAAGAATCATTTTATCCAACAAAAAATTTTATGGAGTAGGTTGTATTGTAAGAAAATCTCCTAACATTTATTCCTTAATTAGGACACGAATTGGATGTTATATTTTTATAGAATAAATACCCATTGTGTGAGGAACCTAGTTAACATTTAAAAACTAAATATTTATTTTATAATATCAATATGATATATGAGGTGGTATTAGTGGTGTTAAAAATAGTGTCTCAAATTTTACATAGTGAAAAAAAATGTGATTCAGTTTTTTTCAATATCAGAATATCAAGTCTTGACATCCAATATTATCCTACTGAGATAACATACACTATTCTCCTTGCATGCATCATTATTTTGAGAAAGGATGGTGCTAAGTTATCATTATAGGTTCACCACATAGAGGATGGGAGTCTATCCTTCTATATACATCATCAATATTTGTGGGTACAGGAGATACTACTTGATATTATCAAAGGATTTCTAACAATATTTATCATAGTGATAAGTGAACCATTTTTTCATAAACTTCATAAACATAAATCACTTTTTGATGAGTTCATCTATTAAGAATATAATATAATATATACATCATTGGAATAATATCAAATATTTTAGGTTTTAAGGAGGAGGCATAGAAATTATTTCCTTAGACTTTTCAGGGTCGACTTCGATGTTGTGATGGCATACCATGAAGACATGGAATTTTCTTGATATTACCCATAAATAAAATTTCAAGGGATTTATATTCAAGTTTTTTTTATCATGGTTTGTTAAATACTAACTCAATATTAGTAATATGATCAAAAAATTATTGATATTTGAAAACCAATCATCCATATAGAACTCCATGGTTTACCCCCAAAAGGGTTTGAAAATACAATGCGTCGAACATTGACATATATAACTAGAATTATTTAATAAAAATGGAATTACTTGGTAATATTATACCCATTGGGGTTCCCTAAAGGTGTTTTTATCTTCATCTTCAATGGTCATTCATATCTAGTTATAGTTAGTATATCCATCCATAAAGGATAAGTCTTGGAAGCTAGTTGTTGCATCAATCAACAGTTCAATGATCATCACTAAGAAATCATCCTTTAGTAAATGGTGGTTGAGTTTCATAAAATCAATAAAATAATGAATTTTTCCATGAATATGAAGAGGCTACCACCTTTAGGGGACCCCAATGGGTATAATGTTACCAAGTAATGTTCTTTTGGTAGTGTGGGTTAGATACATTCTTCTTACTACCTATTTACAGCAGTGGTGATCATTCGATGGACCCAAATGATGGGTGGATACTTGGGGATCTATCCTATAAATTTATATATAGTCCCATGCAAATAAATCCTGGTTCTATCAAAGGAAATAGATTTATTTCCCATTTTATTTAGAATACATGGTATCACTAATAAATATAGACTTAGAATCTTAATATGTGTATAGATCCACCAATTTGAGTACATAAATAGTGATCAATAAACCTTCCTCAAATGATGGAAGATAATCACTAAGATATTCTTCTTCTCTATCAATGGAAGAAAAATGTGGATTTCACCTTGAGACCTAAAAGATTATATGGGGACATTGTTATGTCTATCAGGATCAAATCCTACTTCATAGTAGTTAAGTTTATCTAGTGCAATTGAAACCATGAGAATGATAGAAAATATATATAAACCCATAAATTTTATTTTAGGGTTTATATATAATTAATCAAATATCCTTGATTGGGTTGATTAAATTCTAATCAAATTAGAATTTGAGTAGACGTGCTCAGGGGAAAGGTTGATCTGTATGCATTGTGTAGGGGTATTCTCTTCTATCAGTTGTATATTATTAATGTAAACATTAACTTGATAATTATATGAGAGGAAATTAATTAGAGGATTTGATTCATTGGGAAATAAAACCCAATGGTATCCTCAATATGGGTTTTTTGGCTCAATTTTTTTAATTATAAATATTAAAATCTTTACTAAGATCACCCCATGGGTTGATAAAGGTGATATCTAGAACATTAAGATCATGGATATTGATGGTTTTATTTACCATATGTTTCTTCTCCTTCCTTTTTTAGTATCTTTCATCTATGTATTGAGATTTACCAGACCCAAAAGGGGATATAACACCATAAAATACTCTAACTTTCCCATTAATATAGTATTTTAGGCATTGGTGATATGATGGGGGAAATACCAGAGGCATATAGATCCATGGCCTACCCAACAAGACATTTAAAGTTAAAATCCACCCATAAGATTAGTGAAATCACTGAGAGGTGGGTGAATCAGTGATTAAAAATTATTTTACATTTTACCTTTTAAAAAAATATTTATTATCAGTTAGATTAATTGACTTCATTATTAACACACACCCACATACACACACATACAAGGCATAATAGAATTAATATGGTTCACTAATAAACAAGAGTAACTTGTTCTTGGAATGATCTGGAAGCACCTAATATCACACAATACACTAGAAACAATGGTGTTGATTATATCTAGCAAGGAATTACCATTAACTTTTGATACATCATAGTCTCCTAATGGTGTATGTTCATCTTGTACAGTAATAATTAATTGATTGTTTTTGTAATAATAAGTCTTCCATTAAATCATAATTTTTACGTGTTATCACTATGTTGATTATTTCTTCCAAGCATTCACTATCACATGTATACACTTATTCTTATTTAATCTCTTACACAAAAACAAACAAGAATAGTTTCTTCTTTTTCTTCCTTCTTCTTCTTCTCTCTCTCTCTCTCTCTTCAATACAACAGACGTATCATGATTTATATATTAGATATATTAAAAAAAATTATCCATTCCCTTTTTATTATTATTTTTCACTTTAAATATTCACTTAATATTGATTAATATTATTTTCATAAAATTTATTATAGGAATCGCATGAACTTTGGACTTCTTATAAACTCAGGTCAACTACTCTCAAAATCTCCTCCAGCTTACTCATGATATTTGAATTTCAAATATTTAATTTTAAATTACCTATATTATTATGAATAATCATCTTTCATTAAAACTTTCACAAATATCATCCTCAACATCCCACAAATTCTACCTCATTTAAATTATTTTAAAACGGCCTCCAAATTTTCATGACTATATGAAAAACATGTCACAAAACTCCCCTTTGGATTGTAGAACCTTAAAACATTATCTTGAATCAAAACCAACTATTGTTTTATTTAAACTATGGAGAATAGTACATGGGAATATTCTGATTTAATTTTTATGGTTCTTCAAATGAGTTTCAAGAACATTTAGATCATCAAATCCATCCCACATCAGTTCCTATATTTAAATTTAAATCTTCTCAAGATTCATGTCTTTTATAAAAAAATAGGATAATTGGAATTTCATATAACTTATGAAGTCATATGAAAGGCTTTAATTCTTATGGACTAGCAGGAAGTAATGATCAATGATATAGAATTCAGACAGTATATCACTTGATGTCATACAAAAATTATTATAATTCATACAAAAAATCATTTAAGACATATAATAAATAAAATTCATATAAAATCCTTCAAAATTCATATTAAATGATCAAAAAACATATGAAATCCATATGAATTTTTCAAATTTCTACTTTGATCTCTAAAAATACCAATTAACTCCAAATGATTTCAAAATAGTTCCAAACGTCTTGAAACTAATTCTAAACATCTATGAACATCCACAAAGAATTCACCACACATGAGAATCATTTTTTCATGTGAGTTTAAACATGATTTATGCATTGAAAACAAAATCCAACACATCCATTATATCCACTTGAATCTTATCCAATATTTATTTATTACATGAATACCAAGATCTAGAGTAAATCCTTTAGTCGCGCAATATCTTTATCTTAGGACTTAAACAAACTCCACCAGAATCATCTTCTTATTAAACTATTATTCAACTCAAGACTTTGTATTAATAATATCACACTTTATATTTTTTTGTCGACCAAAGAACATAAATCACAATAAAAATCTAAATTATTAAAAATAGTTCATCACACAATAATTATAATCCTACTTGAGTGAACTCGGTATAGGAAATAAGAATATTAAATAAAAATATCATTTTTTCTATAAAAAAATTGATAAATATTCAAATCTTTTCAAACCTGATGTTCTTGATTACCCATTATAAAATGATACAATTTGAGAATAACTAAAAGATAAAAACATCGCTTTAATCAATACTTCATCATAACATTTGAGAATTAACCCTTCATTTAATCACTACTTTATCATCATTGTTAGCATCATAAAATATATCCAAGTATCCTATTAAAGAAAAAAAATCATACACTTTACCAAAACTATTAAAATGGTTCAAACATTTATCCTGATGAATTCACTGATAACCCCTTTCAATAACTCTCTATAAATATATATTCCCCCAAATAGAAACACATATCAATGGATACTTACCCTATAAACATCCCACCTTTTAAAAAACCTATGAAGATAAATAAAAAGAAATATTTATATTGCTAATTTTTCCCGTTTGACAATAATATCCAAGGACTATATAATAGAGGGGACATACCACCATACCTTAGAAATAAGTTGCTTCTCGTCATCTTTATCGAAATTCTTAACTTCATATCCACTTTCACTCTCATCACTTCCTTCATACTTAAATAATAATTTTCTCTTTTTATATTTAGAGAAATTTTTATACTTACCTTTTTAAATGTTTTTTAACTTATCATGCTTCTTTTTCAAGATTATTTTAGACCATTCATCATCTCCATCACTAAATTTTTTTTCCTTCAATGTTGGATAGTTTTCTCAAAGTGTCCAACAGCTCCACACTTGAATCATGTTAGTGAAATTTTACTCTTTTATTTTTATATTACCCTTATTAACATTATATAGAAGAGAGATACAAGTATATAAAACTTCTCTTTAAATTATTCTTCTAATTTAGAACTTCCATATTCATCATTTGCATCTTTCTTCTTTATTTTCTCCTTATTTAAGGATTTAAAAGAGATTTATTTTTCAATATTTCCCTTATTATTTGTATCATTGTCTTTAATTGTAGAGACCTGAAGCTTGACGTAAATGGACATTACACTACTTTTGCGGAATACTTATTACATAACAAAAATAGACACCAAAGGACCGTAATAGTTTAGTGCCTTTGGAAACTTGGAACATAATCTTCTAATCTTGGTGAAAGATCATCAACATCTCCCATAAAGATCTTTCCTTTTTTTCTTACCTAAAACATTTCCTTATATCCTAGGGAAAAGAAAACATAAAAAGGGTGAGCTCAAATGCTCAGTAAGGGTAAGCATGGATAAAATAAAACAAATCATATACATTTGAACTTAAAAACATGAACATAATGTTTAAACATCAAAAGCTTGAGCAATGAAATAAAACATGGAAGTACGTAAGGCATAGATCATAAAGGAACATCAATCATGATAAAATAGCATGGGAATAAAACATGTAATTGTGGAAACCATTAGGCACATGACATGATTTCCATATTAGCCAAGGCATTGCTTCCAAGACCATCTTAGTGAACAAAGTCCCTTTCTGAATTGATTTCACTCTTCGTTCCAGTCCTGTAACACTGAACCGGATTAACTTATCGTTCCATCCATGTCTATCTCATGAGATATAAATATTTACCCAATGCATTGGAGGGAGATATAGGTCCCACCCATCTCATAATGAAATCATTATTTTGTGTGCCACAAAATCATAAATCATACATCATAGCATAACCCATGTAATAAAATGGGATTCTTAAACATCATGCCATCATAACATAATCCATAAAAATTTTATATCATTTCATCATAAGAAAATTGAAACCATTTAAATCATAGAGACATTTTACTTGAAACATACACATATGAAATAATTTCATCTTATATGGAAAATAGTTTTGACAAAACACTTGAAATGAATTCTTGAGGAAAATATCCTTTCTTCTTTAAAATCATTATCTTTTCACAAAATTCCATGCAATATTAAAAGAAAATGGTTTTGTTTAAAATAATCATGAAATCTTTTAGAGGAATCTTCTTGAAAATGAGTCGTTATGAAACCGTAAAAATCCGTTCATGCCGTATAAGTTAAAAATAACATTCTCCTCATACTTTTGTCGGAAAAGTCAAAAAGTACCTTATGGTAACCAAAGGAAAGATTCCATTCATACAATGTGGTAAAAAGTCAATAAAGGGTAAAAATGACTTTAAACATTCATGGAATAATCATAAAAATTTTATGAAAACATTTTTAGAAAACATGGTCATGGATGATAAACCTAACCCCAGTAAATACTTACGTATAAGTAATCTCGGATAAAAATGAGATTGAAAATTTATCCCTTACCTTAGGTCCGATATGCTTCGTATGGATCCAAACCTCCTGTATAAAGATTTAAATAATTTCATTGACTTATTACATAATCATATTTATTGTTATTATATCATATATGTTTCACTTATGACTTTATATTACCCGTTCTTTTGTAAATTCAATGTAAAAGCAGCGTTTTGGGTAAAATCATTTCATTTATCGTATGTCTTTCGACTTGTCGTTCTTGATATTATTACTTATAACCTGATTTACATAATTCCAGAATGTAAAACATGATTTATATATAATATATATTCATCATATACATATATATTATATATCGATAAAAGGAATGAAATACACCGTTCCTGGAGACGGTAGGTCGTACATACGCATGAACGCTGTTTTCGTTTCCTTGTTGAATTGAATGAAATTAAATAGATGAAATAAATATATATATACATAAATAAATTAGAATTATTATGTCATATATTTCATTATTATTCATTATATATACTTTATAATCATTCTTGAATGGTTAATCATGGAAAATGAATTTCATCGCGTTCGTGGAGACGGTAGTCCGTACGTACGCACGAGCGATGATATCATTCCCATGATCATGGAATTGTATTGGAGTGTATGTATACTATATCATAATCAATATAACTTTAAAATAATATTATATATTCATTATTTAAACCATTATACCCATCCAAGTAAGGTGGTGGTGGAAAATAGATTACACCACGACGTGGAGACGGTATTTCGTACGTATGCACGTGCAGTGATTTCGTTTTCCGTAGGATGGATAGATGCTGAAATAGGGTTGTTTCATACTTATTATAACATATCAGTATATGAGTGATACTGATGTTATTACTTCATAATGAAAAAACTAAAAAATAAAAAGTGGAAGAAAAAATAAAGTTGAAAGAATCGGCAACGGACATTACCTCTTCTTTGAAGTGCCTCTTTGAGACCTCCTCTTAGGGCACTAAAATTGGTCTTTGAAGAAGACCATAACCTCTAAGATGTTTCTATGGAAGTGGAGAAGAGAATTTTTCAGGGTTTTTCCAAGCTTGAAGGCTCAAAGTGGTGTGAGGAAGAGAGAGAGTAGGTGTCCGTTTATATAGGAGGAGAGGGGCACCTTTGGAAAAACTAAAAATATTATTTTATTATAAAGTCATATTCGGTTTTTAATAGCTCCAATTTTAGTTATTTTGAAGCTAAGGTGGGTATGGGTCGAAATCCTCTCATCCAATAGAATTTATAAAAGTTTAGGTTTCTATTTTAACCTTATCATTTAGATTTAACCTTAAGTTAAATAATTTTACTTTTACCGTGTCTTCTTTTTTTCTTACACTATAAGGTTAATAAACTTACTATAACAAGCCAAAATAACCCCAAGTTGTTTATTATTAATATATATAACATTATATAAGTCATTTGGCCGAACCTCAGATTTTTAGGAATAAAATAACAATTAATAATATAATATTTGTTTTAAAAACTATTTTATGTCAATTTTGACACTATTTGGTAATTGATTTTTGTGAAAATCATAACAGAATTATTAGTTCTAAAAAAGTTAACTAAATCAATACTAACATGTCATATTAACCATGAAAATTAGTGGAATTCATAAAAATTCACAAATTACATATATTTGGGTATTTATAACATCAATTATGTCAATATTTCATTAATTAGATAATTACTGCATCATATTTGTGTCATAAATAAATTAAATTATTTAATGTCTAAAAATTATAAATAAAATACAATTATGTATGAAATAGTTTTATCTTTCTAATTAATATTTATAGTGTAATTTATCTTATGTATAACCGTATATTAAAAATGATTTACTTATTAAACATTGATTTTAACTATTTTAACCCTTCTTTAAATAAATTAATATTAAATGTCCTAATCTAATCCAAGTGGGCCGAAATGGTCATAGTTTATTCCTAAGGTTGTTTTTGGTAGAATTACACTTATCCAATAGAATTAGGACATGTGTTAGGTTAATAATAATATCATTTTTACCCTTAATTATCCTATTTACTTTTAACCGTGGTAAATAAAAGTAAAAAGTTACTATTCACCAAAAAAATATTTTCATCTCATTGAACCACATTTTAGTCCTTGATATTAACCATGTCTCTCGGATTTTCGAAATTTCACTCACAGAAGTGGTAAAATTAAGTTTTATGAAAAATTCAGTTTTTTAACTACCACTTAGTGGTTTCACTATTCATCAAAAAATGAATGTTTCCAAAAAAATACCAAAAATTAGGCATAAGCTATATTTGATTTTATGAATTCAAAAATGATGTCTATTTTACCAAATTCAAAACATATCAGTTTCATAAATTAATTTAAAAATTAATTCTCGTCGTCAAATCAAATAGCGTGTTTTAAAGAGATAATAACTATCAAAAGATTGACACTTGTTTATGTCTAGTTTAAATGTGAAATTACATCCAATGACCAACATTGTATTAAATGGTAAAAATATATTCTAAATATACTTTAAAACCACTCAAATTAATAATTTATCACTATTAATTATTTTGATTAAAAAAGTTGTTTTTAATTAAAATTTAGTAATTTTCACTATTCATCAGAATATGAAAGTTATCCGAAAAGTACCAAAAATTTCACCCTAAGATAATTTCGATATTAAGAATCCAAAAATGAAGTCCATTTTGAAAGATAAAATTTATAAAATTTCAAAAAGTGGGTATTACTATTCATAACGGCTAGTTCATAATAATCTTATAATAATATATCGTTTAGTGAAACTCGGTATTGCGTACTACACACGCTATCGAGGAAGGTCTGTATAGCATGTAATGCAAGCCAAGTCAGGGATGCATGTTGTGAAAGCTCCTTTTGGTGTAGCGTACAACACAAGACATTAATGAAATTAAAAATAATATTTTTCATAAAATCTCGGGGTGTTACATTCTACCCACCTTAAAATGAATTTCGCCCTCAAAATTCATTAGGGTTATAAATGGTTTACTACTCGAAAGTTTCTTTAATAGAAACCCACATCGTAAAAAGGAATACCAAAACATGGATTTAAAAACTAAAGTATGAAACGTAACGGTTACCCAAATTAACTCATCACTCGGTTTTCACATAGGAGAACATAGGTGAAAATATGGATATAGAAGAAACATCTAACCATCATGTTCTAATGGAGAGTGATAGAGAACATGGCTATGAAAAATCCAACAATCAAAAAGCCATAAATTTGTGATGATCTAGGGTACCATCTGATTCATCGGATATAAGGGCACTAGGACAACATTTTTGGTTTTCAAGATCATTTCGCTAAAGTTGAGTAATTTGAATTAGAATAAATACTTACTTTATTTTGGTACAATATCACTATTGTTCATTCCTTGAACAATTTCCACTTCATCTCTTAAAGAAATGAAGTTTAATTTGCTATTCGTGAAGTGTTAGCAGATCATGTGATAGAATGACGGGTCATTACATCTGTCTCAAACATAAGGTTAGCAAAAGTTATTAAATATACATAAGTCGATCTATAGTGAGATTAATCATATATGGTTCCTAAAATGGACTTATAATTCATATATCATACTGCTTAATATAATAAAACTAGTTTCTACTAAACAGGGACTTCCTGTAGGCCAGTGGTAGGCGATAAAGGCCAGTCGCACTTCGGTTGTGGGTCCGATTCCCACAGCCTTGTCCGATGCGATGGGATGTCGCTCGTCCTGCAGGTTGTCCTTTTTCTAAAACTACATTACTAAACATCCCATCAATAATATTGAAAAAAATTATATCCTTAAACAATACTATATTATGTCCAACATAATCTATTCCAATCTTTATCTAAAATACTTCGGTCCAAGCTCATAGTATAATGAAAACGATTACTTGAAATGTCATCAACCAACCATCATTTATCCCCCATTATCTTGTTGGTCACATTCCAATCATGTGAATACCTTAATCATGTATTCTCCTGAAAAATGAATACCCATTAAACCTTAGTGAAAACATGAATGCTGTCAAAAGTTAACTCTTTCCACATACCAAAATCCAAAAATTCTATATACTCAAACCATGATATAACCTTCTCCTAATATCAGTCATGAGCTCATGAATACTATAAAACATTTAATTTTCTCTTTATCCCTTCATTATGCGCATATCATCTACTTTCCAAAAATACTGGTACCATTCATTACACACTTTCAAAACTTAAGTAAAGACAACATTGTAACAATCCTTAGATGTCTCTTTATTCCATAGTACCATGAGATTACTTATACAACATTACACTTGATAAACATGTAATCATTTCACTACCTTTTTAAACCATTGACTGAGCTTCAAAAATTATTTCATCTCACATATCATTTGTAGTCTCTTCATCATCAACAACATAAATATTACCCATAAGACCATACTGATTCTCTTCATGAGTCCTTCCCTTAGGGAATTGGTTTGCATAATGCCCATACATTCCACATTTAAAACATTTAACCATTGTTGATGTCGTAGAAATACCATTATCCTCATCCATGGTGTTAACTGAACCTTTTCCTTTGCACTTACGGGATTTATGTCCTTCTTTTCCACACCCAAAGCATCTTCCAGTTCCTTTGAAACATTCTCCTTGATGCCTCTTCCCACATGATTTACATAGGGGAAATTGAACTTTCTTTCCTCTATGATCATCATGAACTCCATCTTTCTCTTATTAGTCGAATCAAGAAACTTACCAAATTTGATTTTATTGATCATATTATGAGATTGCTGATTCGACATAATAATGATGTTTGGACTTCCAAATCCCATTTCATTTGGTTGCTCATGAATAATATCATTCCATTGTCCATCATATCCTCCATTATCGTGAATCTTCCTGTTTCCAGCCATTTTCTAAAACCCAAAAAGAATAGTGTGAGAGGAAAAAATCATGTTAGGGAAAACAATATAGTAAAGGGGGAGTACCCTCAATATCTAACATCTTAGGTTAAATTCTAAGATCGTTACCATAATTCTAGGACTATATCCTATACGTATACTTATCCTTAGGGACATCCCTATACATACCTTAGAAATATCTCTAGGGATCTCACTAACGTTTTCGCATCCTAGTTTCCAAAGGTTGACTAAACCTTTCCTCTGATACCAAATGTAGAGACCTAAAGCTTGACGTACATGGACATTAAACTACTTTTGTGGAATACTTATTACATAACAAAAATAGACACCAAAGGACCGTAATAGTTTAGTGCCTTTGGAAACTTGGAACATAATCTTCTAATCTTGGTGAAAGATCCTCAACATCTCCCATAAAGATCTTTCCTTTTTTTTCTTACCTAAAACCTTTCCTTATATCCTGGGGAAAATAAAACATAAAAAAGGGTGAGCTCAAATGCTCAGTAAGGGTAATCATGGATAAAATAAAACAAATCATATACATTTGAACTTAAAAACATGAACATAATTTTTAAACATCAAAAGCTTGAGAAATGACATAAAACATGGAAGTACGTAAGGCATATATCATAAAGGAACATAAATCATGATAAAATGGCATGGGAATAGAACATGTAATTGTGGAAACCATTAGGCACATGACATGATTTTCATAGTAGCCATGGCATTGCTGCCAAGACCATCTTAGTGGACAAAGTCCCTTTCTGAATCAAGTTCACTCCTCATTCCAGTCCTGTAACACTGAACCGGACTAAATTACCATTCTAGCCATGTCTATATCATGAGATATAAATCTTTACCCAATTCATTGGAGGGAGATATAGGTCCCACCCATCTCATAATGAAATCATTCTTTCGTGTGACACAAAATCATAAATCATACATCATAGCATAACCCATGTAATAAAATGGGATTCTTAAACATCATGCCATTATAACATAATCAATAAAAATTTGATATCATTTCATCATAATAAAATTTAAACCATTTAAATCATGGAGACATTTTACTTGAAACATACACGTATGAAATAATTTCATCTTAGATGGAAAATAGTTTTGACAAAACACTTGAAATGAATTCTTGAGGAAAATATCCTTTCTTCTTTAAAATCATTGTCTTTTCACAAAATTCCATGAAATATTAAAAGAAAATGGTTTTGTTTAAAATAATCATGAAATATTGTAGAGGAATCTTCTTGAAAATGAGGCGTTATGAAACCGTAAAAATCCATTCACACTGTATAAGTTAAAAATAACATTCTCCTCGTACTTTTGTCGGAAAAGTCAAAAAGTACTTTATATGGTAACCAAAGGAAAGATTTCATTCATACAATGTGGTAAAAAGTCAATAAAGGGTAAAAATGACTTTAAACATTCATGGAAGAATCGTAAACATTTTATGAAAACATTTTTAGAAAACATGGTCAGGGATGATAAACGTAACCCTATTAAATACTTACGTATAAGCAATCTCGGATAAAAATGAGATTGAAAAATTTATCCCTAACCTTAGGTCCAATATGCTTCGTATAGATCCGAACCTCCTGTATAATGATTTAAATAATGTCATTGACTTATTACATAATCATATTCATTTTTATTATATCATATATGTTTCACTTATGACTTTATATTACCCGTTCTTTTGTAAATTCAATGTAAAAGCAGCGTTTTGGGTAAAATCATTTCATTTATCGTATGTGTTTCGACTTGTTGTTCTCGATATTATTACTTATAAACTGATTTACATAATTCCAGAATGTAAAAAATGATTTATATATAATATATATTCATCATATACAAATATATAATAGATCGATAAAAGGAATGAAATACACCGTTCGTGGAGACGGTAGGTCGTACGTACGCATGAACGCTGTTTTCGTTTCCTTGTTGAATTGAATGAAATTAAATAGATGACATTAATATATATATACATAAATAAATTAGAATTAGTATGTCATATATTTCATTATTATTCATTATATATACTTTATAATCATTCTTTAATGGTTAATCATGGAAAATGAATCTCGTCGCGTTCGTGGAGACGGCAGTCCGTACGTACGCACGAGCGATGATATCATTCCCATGATCATGTAATTGTATTGGAGTGTATGTATACTATTTCAGAATCAATATCACTTTAAAATAATCATATATAGTCATTATTTACACCATTATACCCATCCAAGTAAGGTGGTGGTGGAAAATAGATTACACCACGGCGTGGAGACGGTATTCCGTACGTACGCACGTGCGGTGATTTCGTTTTCCGTAGGATGGATAGATGGTGAAATAGGGTTGTTTCATACTTATTATAACATATAATTATATGAGTTATACTTATCTTATTACTTCATAATGAAACAACTAAAAAATAATAAGTGGAAGAAAAAATAAAGTTGAAAGAATCGGCAACGGACATTACCTCTTCTTTGAAGCGCCTCTTTGAGACCTCCTCTTAGGGCACTAAAATTGGTCTTTGAAGAAGACCAGAACCTCTAGGATGTTTCTATGGAAGTGGAGAAGAGAATTTTTCAGGGGTTTTCCAAGATTTAATGCTCAAATTGGTGTGAGGAAGAGAGGGAGGAGGTGCCTGTTTATAAGGGAGGAGAGAAGCACCTTTGGAAAAACTAAAAATATTATTTTATTATAAAGTCATATTCAGTTTTTAATAGCTCAAATTTGAGTTATTTCGAAGCTAAGGTGGGTATGGGTCGAAATACTATCATCCAATAGAATTTATAAAAGTTTAGGTTTCTATTTTAACCTTATCATTTAGATTTAACCTTAAGTTAAATAATTTTACTTTTACCGTGTCTTCTTTTTTTCTTACACTATAAGGTTAATAAACTTACTATAACAAGCCAAAAGAAACCCAAGTTGTTTATTATTAATATATATAACATTGTCTAAGTAATTTGGCCTAACCTTATATTTTTAGGAATAAAATAACAATTAATAATATAATATTTGTTTTAAAAACTATTTTATGTCAATTTTGACACTATTTGGTAATTGATTTTTGTGAAAATCATAACATAATTATTAGTTCAAAAAAAGTTAACTAAATCAATACTAACATGTCATACTAACCTAGAAAATTAGTTTAATTCTTAAAAATTCTCAAATTACATATATTTGGGTATTTATAACATCAATTATGTCAATATTTCATTAATAAGATAATTACTGCATCATCTTTGTGTCATAAATAAATTAAATTATTTAATGTCTAAAAATTATAAATAAAATACCATTATGTAGGAAATAGTTTTATATTTATAATGAATATTCATAGTTGAATTTATCTTATGTATAACCCTATATTAAAAATGATTTACTTATTAAACTTTGATTTTAACTATTTTAACCCTTCTTTAAATAAATTAATATTAAATGTCCTAATCTAATACAAGTGGGCCCAAATGGTCATATTTTATTACTAAGGTTGTTTTTGGTAGAATTAAACTTATCCAATAGAATTAGGACATGTTTTAGGTTAATAATAATATCATTTTTACCTTTAATTATTCTATTTACTTTTAACCGTGGTAATAAAAGTAAAAAGTTACTATTCACCAAAAAAATATTTTCATATCATTGAACCACATTTTAGTCCTTGATATTAACCGTGTCTCTCTGATTTTCGAAATTCCACTCACAGAAGTGGTAAAATTAAGTTTTATGAAAAATTCAGTTTTTTAACTACCACTTAGTGGTTTCACTATTTATCAAAAAATGAATGTTTCCAGAAAAATACCAAAAATTAGGCCTAAGCTATATTTGATTTTATGAATTAAAAAATTATGTCTATTTTACCAAATTCAAAACATATCAGTTTCATTAATTAATTTAAATATTAATTCTCGTCGTCAAAACAAATAGCGTGTTTTAAAGAGATAATAACTATCAAAAGATTGACACTTGTTTATGTCTGGTTTAAATGTGAAATTACATCCAATGACCAATATTGTATTAAATGGTAAAAAATATATTCTAAATATACTTTAAAACCACTCAAATTAATAATTTATCACTATTAATTATTTCGATTAAAAAAGTTGTTTTTAATTAAAATTTAGTAATTTTCACTATTCATCAGAATATGAAAGTTATCCAAAAAGTACCAAAATTTCACCCTAAGATAATTTCGATATTCCGAATCCAAAAATGAAGTCCATTTTGAAAGATAAAATTTATAAAATTTCAAAAAGTGGGTATTACTATTCATAACGGCTAGTTCATAATAATCTTATAATAATATATCATTTAGTGAAACTCGGTATTGCGTACTACACACGCTATCGAGGAAGGTCTGTATTGCATGTAATGTAAGCCAAGTCAGGGATGCGTGTTGTGAAAGCTCCTTTTGGTGTAGCGTACAACACAAGACATTAATGAAATTAAAAAGAATATTTTTCATAAAATCTCGGGGTGTTACATTCTACCCCCCTTAAAATGAATTTCGCCCTCCAAATTCATTGGGGTTATAAATGGTTTACTACTCGAAAGTTTCTTTAATAGAAACCCACATCGTAAAAAAGAATACCAAAACATGGATTTAAAAACTAAAGTATGAAACTTAACGGTTACCCAAATTAACTCATCACTCGGTTTTCGCGTAGGAGAACATAGGCGAAAATATGGATATAGAAGAAACATCTAACCATCATGTTCTGATGGAGAGTGATAGAGAACATGGCTATTAAAAAGCCAATAATCACAAAGCCATAAATTTGTGATGATCTAGGGTACCATCTGATTCATCGGATATAAGGGCACTAGGACAACATTTTTGGTTTTCAAGATCATTTCGCTAAAGTTGAGGAATTTGAATTAGAATAAATACTTACTTTATTTTGGTAAAATATCACTATTGTTCGTTCCTTGAACAATTTCCACTTCATATCTTAAATAAATGAAGTTTAATTTGTTATTTGTGAAGTGTTAGCAGATCATGTGACAGAAGGACGGGTCATTCCATCTATCTCAAACAAAAGGTTAGAAAAAGTTATTAAATATACATAAGTCGATCTATAGTGAGATTAATCATATATGGTTCCTAAAATGGACTTATAATTCATATATCATACTGCTTAATATAATAAAACTAGTTTCTACTAAACAGGGACTTCCTGTAGGCCAGTGGTAGGTGATAAAGGCCAGTAGCACTTCGGTTGTGGGTCGGATTCCCACAGCCTTGTCCGATGCAATGGGTTGTTGCTCGTCCTGCAGGTTGTCCTTTTTCTAAAACTACATTACTATAACATCCCATCAATAATATCAAAAAAAGTTCTATCCTTAAACAATACTATCTTATGTCCAACATAATCTATTCTAATCTTTATCTAAAATACTTCGGTCCAAGCTCATAGTAAAAAGAAAACGATTACTTGAAATGTCATCAACCAACCATAATTTATCCCCCATTATCTTGTTGGTCACATTCCAATCATGTGAATACCTTAATCATGTATTCTCTTGAAAAATGAATACCCATTAAATATTAGTGAAAACATGAATGATGTCAAAAGTTAACTCTTTCCACATACCAAAATCCAAAAATTCTATATACTCAAACCATGATATAACCTTCTCCTAATATCAGTCATGAGCTCATGAATACTATCAAACATTTAATTTTCTCCTTATCCCTTCATTATGCGCATATCATCTACTTTCCAAAAATGCTGGTACCATTCATCACACACTTTCAAAACTTAAGTAAAGACAACATTGTAACAATCCTTAGATGTCTCTTTATTCCATAGTAACATGAGATTACTTATACAACATTACACTTGATAAACATGTAATCATTCCACTACCTTCTTAAACCATTGAGTGAGCTTCAAAAATTATTTCATCTCACATATCATTTGTAGTCTCTTCATCATCAACAACATAAATATTACCCATAAGACCATACTGATTCTTTTCATGAGTCCTTCCCTTTGGGAATTGGTTTTCATAATGCTCGTACATTCCACATTTAAAACATTTAACCATTGTTGATGTCGTAGCAATACCATTATCCTCATCCATGGTGTTAACTGAACCTTTTCCTTTGCACTTACTGGATTTAAGTCCTTCTTTTCCACACCCAAAGCATCTTCGAGTTCCTTTGAAACATTCTCCTTGATTCCTCTTCCCACATGATTTACATAGGAGAAATTGAACTTTCTTTCCTCTATGATCATCATGAAACTCCATCTTTCTCTTATTAGCCGAATCAAGAAACTTACCAAATTTGAGTTTATTGATCATATTATGAGTTTGCTGATTCGACATAATAATGATATTTGGACTTCCAAATCCCATTTCATTTGGTTTCTCATGAAGAATATCATTCCATTGTCCATCATATCCTCCATTGTCGTGAATCTTCCTGTTTCCAGCCATTTTCTAAAACCCAAAAAGAATAGTGTGAGAGGAAAAAATCATGCTAGAAAAAACAACATAGTAAAGGGGGAGTACCCTCAATATCTAACATCTTAGGTTAAATTCTAAGATCTTTACCGTAATTCTAGGACTATATCCTATACGTATACTTATCCTTAGGGACATCCCTAGACATACCTTAGAAATATCTCTAGGGATCTCACTAACGTTTTCGCATCCTAGTTTGCAAAGGTTGACTAAACCTTTCCTCTGATACCAAATGTAGAGACCTGAATCTTGACGTACATGGACATTACACTACTTTTGTGGAATACTTATTACATAACAAAAATATACACCAAAGGACCGTAATAGTTTAGTGCCTTTGGAAACTTGGAACATAATCTTCTAATCTTGGTGAAAGATCCTCAACATCTCCCATAAAGATCTTTCCTTTTTTTCTTACCTAAAACATTTCCTTATATCCTGGGGAAAAGAAAACATAAAAAGGGTGAGCTTAAATGCTCAGTAAGGGTAAACATGGATAAAATAAAACAAATCATATACATTTGAACTTAAAAACATGAACATAATTTTTAAACATCAAAAGCTTGAGCAATGACATAAAACATGGAAGTACGTAAGGCATAGATCATAAAGGAACATCAATCATGATAAAATAGCATGGGAATAGAACATGTAATTGTGGCAACCATTAGGTACATGACATGATTTCCATAGTAGCCAAGGTATTGCTGCCAAGACCATCTTAGTGGACAAAGTCCCTTTCTGAATCGAGTTCACTCCTCATTCCAGTCCTGTAACACTGAACCGGATTAAATTACCATTCCATCCATGTCTATCTCCTGAGATATAAATCTTTACCCAATTCATTGGAGGGAGATATAGGTCCCACCCATCTCATAATGAAATCATTCTTTCGTGTGCCACAAAATCATAAATCATACATCATAGCATAACCCATGTAATAAAATGGGATTCTTAAACATCATGTCATTATAACATAATCCATAAAAATTTGATATCATTTCATCATAATAAAATTTAAACCATTTAAATCATAGAGAATTTTTACTTGAAATATACACCTATGAAATAATTTCATCTTAGATGGAAAATAGTTTTGACAAAACACTTGAAATGAATTCTTGAGGAAAATATCCTTTCTTCTTTAAAATCATTATCTTTTCACAAAATTCCATGAAATATTAAAAGAAAATAGTTTTTTTTTAAATAATCATGAAATCTTGTAGAGGAATATTCTTTAAAATGAGGCGTTATGAAACCGTAAAAATCTGTTCACACCGTATAAGTTAAAAATAACATTCTCCTCGTACTTTTGTCGGAAAAGTCAAAAAGTACCTTATATGGTAACCAAAGGAAAGATTTCATTCATACAATGTGGTAAAAAGTCAATAAAGGGTAAAAATGACTTTAAACATTCATGGAATAATCGTAAACATTTTATGAAAACATTTTTAGAAAACATGGTCAGGGATGATAAACGTAACCCCAGTAAATACTTACGTATAAACAATCTCGGATAAAAATGAGATTGAAAATTTATCCCTAACCTTAGGTCCAATATGCTTCGTATGGATCCAAACCTCCTGTATAATGATTTAAATAATGTCATTGACTTATTAAATAATCATATTCATTGTTATTATATCATATATGTTTCACTTATGACTTTATATTACCCGTTCTTTTGTAAATTCAATGTAAAAGCAGCGTTTTGGGTAAAATCATTTCATTTATCGTATGTGTTTCGACTTGTCATTCTTGATATTATTACTTATAAACTGATTTACATAATTCCAGAATGTAAAACATGATTTATATATAATATATATTATTCATATACATATATATAATAGATCGATAAAAGGAATGAAATACACCATTCGTGGAGACGGTAGGTCGTACGTACGCATGAACGCTGTTTTCGTTTCCTTGTTGAATTGAATGAAATTAAATAGATTACATACATATATATATACATAAATACAGTAGCATTATTATGTCATATATTTCATTATTATTCATTATATATACTTTATAATCATTCTTGAATGGTTAATCATGGAAAATGAATCTCATCGCATTCGTGGAGACGGTGCACGAGCGATGATATCATTCCCATGATCATGGAATTGTATTGGAGTGTATGTATACTATTTCAGAATCAATATCACTTTAAAATAATAATATATAGTCATTATTTACACCATTATACCCATCCAAGTAAGGTGGTGGTGTAAAATAGATTACACCACGGCGTGGAGACGGTATTTCGTACATACGCACGCGCGGTGATTTCGTTTTCTGTAGGATGGATAGATGGTGAAATAGGTTTTTTTAATACTTATTATAACATATACTTATATTATTGATACTTATGTTATTACTTCATAATGAAACAACTAAAAAATAAGAAGTAGAAGAAGAAATAAAGTTGAAAGAATCAGCAACGGACATTACCTCTTCTTTGAAGCACCTCTTTGAGACCTCCTCTTAGCGCGCTAAAATTGGTCTTTTATGAAGACCAGAACCTCTAGTATGTTTCTATGGAAGTGGATAAGAGAATTTTTCAGGGGTTGTCTGAGATTGAAGGCTCAAAGTGGTGTGAGGAAGAGAGGGAGGAGGTTCCCTTTTATAAGGGAGGAGGGGGGCACCTTTGGAAAAACTAAAAATATTATTTTATTATAAAGTCATATTCGGTTTTTAATAGATCCAATTTGAGTTATTTCAAAGATAAGGTGGGTATGGGTAGAAATAATCTCATCCAATATAATTTATACAAGTTTAGATTTCTATTTTAACCTTATCATTTAGATTTAACCTTAAGTTAAATAATTTTACTTTTACCGTGTCGTCTTGTTTTCTTGCACTATAAGGTTAATAAACTTACTATAACAAGCCAAAAGAACCCCAAGTTATTTATTATTAATATATATAACAATATCTAAGTAATTTGGCCGAACCTTAGATTTTTAGGAATAAAATAACAATTAATAATATAATATTTGTTTTAAAAACTATTTTATGTCAATTTTGAAACTATTTGTTAATTGATTTTTGTGAAAATCATAACAGAATTATTAGTTCGAAAAAAGTTAACTAAATCAATACTAACATGTCATATTAACCTATAAAAGTAGTGTAATTCATAAAAATTCTAAAATTACATATATTTGGGTATTTATAACATCAATTATGTCAATATTTCATCAATAAGATAATTACTGCATCATCTTTGTGTCATAAATTAATTAAATTATTTAATGTCTAAAAATTATAAATAAAATACCATTATGTAGGAAATAGTTTTATATTTCTAATGAATATTCATAGTCGAATTTATCTTATGTATAACCCTATATTAAAAATGATTTACTTATTAAACTTTGATTTTAACTATTTTAACCCTTCTTTAAATAAATTAATATTAAATGTCCTAATCTAATCCAAGTGGGCCTAAATGGTCATATTTTTTTTCCTAAGATTGTTTTTGGTCGAATTACACTTATCCAATAGAATTAGGACATGTGTTAGGTTAATAATAATATCATTTTTACCCATAATTATCCTATTTACTTTTAACCGTGGTAAATAAAAGTAAAAAGTTACTATTCACCAAAAAAATATTTTCATCTCATTGAACCACATTTTAGTCCTTGATATTAACTTTGTCTCTTGGATTTTCTAAATTCCACTCACAGAAGCGGTAAAATTAAGCTTTATGAAAAATTCAGTTTTTTAACTACCACATAGTGGTTTCACTATTAATCAAAAAATGAATGTTTCCAGAAAAATACCAAAACTTAGTCCTAAGATATATTTGATATTATGAATTAAAAAATGATATCTATTTTACCAAATTCAAAACATATCAGTTTCATTAATTAATTTAAAAATTAATTCTCATCATCAAAACAAATATTGTGTTTTTAAGTGATAATAATTATCAAAAGATTGACACTTGTTTATGTCTGGTTTAAATGTGAAATTACATCCAATGACCAACATTGTATTAAATGGTAAAAATATATTATAAATATACTTTGAAACCACTCAAATTAATAATTTATCACTATTAATTATTTCGATTAAAAAAGTAGTTTTTAATTAAAATTTAGTAATTTTCACTATTCATGAGAATATGAAAGTTATCTGAAAAGTACCAAAATTTCACCCTAGGCTAATTTCGATATTTCGAATCCAAAAATGAAGTCCATTTTGAAAGATAAAATTTATGAAATTTCAAAAAGTGGGTATTACTATTCATAACGTCTAGTTCATAATAATATTATAATAATATATCATTTAGTGAAACTCGGTATTGCGTACTACACACACTATCAAGGAAGGTCTTTATTGCGTGTAATGCAAGCCAAGTCAGGGATGCGTGTTGTGAAAGCTCCTTTTGGTGTAGCATACAACACAAGAAATTAATGAAATTAAAAAGAATATTTTTCATAAAATCCCGGGGTGTTACATTAATTATCTAATAATATATGATAATACTATATAAATCATCAACAGGAAGTGTAGTGTGGTGTCTATCTTCAAGGTCCAATACTTTAGTATCAAACCTATCTGGAAAAGATATGCTGAATCTTCTCAACAATAGTTGAATCTTCCAAATTCTCACTGAAGATTCTAAAAGTTCTTATGATTTAATTAGATCTTGTGAAAAATAAATCAATAGTTTCATTATATTTAATCATTATATATTCATATTTTAATATCAAAATTTATATCTTTCCTCATTTCACTTTGGTATTTACTTTATAATATTTTCAAGTTTATCTCACAAGCCTTTAGATTTGTTTATCCCTTTTAATTTTAGAAGCTCATTATTAGATAAAGAAGAAAGTATGTCATTTTGAGCACATCCATAATTCTCATTATTCCTTCTATCATTTAGTATCAAGGAAGCACCTTCAGATGTAGGAGTAAATCCATTAGTTGAAGCCTCTAAAACATCCAAAATCAATAATAAGATAAAGGGTAATATCTAATCCTTCTAAATTTGATAATTATTTCCATTAAACATGGAAATCCCATTTGGATTCACTGAATTATAGTTTCCCATA
This sequence comes from Viscum album, assembly GCA_963277665.1. Taxonomy (NCBI): domain Eukaryota; kingdom Viridiplantae; phylum Streptophyta; class Magnoliopsida; order Santalales; family Viscaceae; genus Viscum; species Viscum album. The sequence continues at coordinate 1,888,655,464 of OY728159.1, read as the reverse complement.
GTTAAAGTCATGAAATTCGGTGACTGAATCCTAAACCTAATAGAAACACCATAACTTCGTCCTCTAAACAGAAGAGAGTCAAATGAAAGGAACCTGACTTTGATACCAAAATCACTAAAAGGGGGGAAAATTAGTGATTGAAAATATTTTATGTTTTTAATTTTTTTTTAAAAAAATTATTAGTTAGATTAGTTTAATTACCTATTAACACACACCCACATGTACATAGAGACAAGGAATAATAAAATTTACAGGGTTCACTACACAGAAAGAGTATTTAGTCCTTGGCATGATCTGGAAACACTCAAGATCAAACATTTTACTAGAAAAAATCTTATATATTATAAAAATTAAGGAATAACCATTAAATTTTGATACACTATAGTCTCCCAATCATATATTTTCATCCTATATAGTAATAATGAATTAAGAGTTTTTCGAGCAAAAATCCCTCCACTACTTCATACTTCAAACATGTTTTCATTATGTTACTTCCTTCTTCCAAACTTACACTATCATAAGCCACGACTTCTTATTCCTAAATATCTTACATACAAATGAGCAAGAATGGATTATTCTTATTATTCATTCTTCTTTTCTCTCTCTTTGATACAACAAATGTCATCTTTTTTCTATATCATATTTCTTCACAAAAATTATCCACATCCTTATACTTCTTCTTTTTACCTTTAAATATTCACTTAATATTGGTCAATATTATTTCTGTAAAATTAATTATAGAAATCCTAAAAACATCAACCTTCTCAAAAACATGGGTAGATTACTCCCAAAATCTCCTCCAGCTTACTCGAGATATTTATATTTTAAATATTTAATTCAAAATTCACACTAGTATTGTGCATAGTCATATTTTCTTAAAACTCTCATAAATATACACCTCAATATCCCATAAATATTAATACATTTAAAATATTTTAAAATAGCCTCCACATGTGCATGACTATATGAAAAATACATCGAAACACTCCCCTTTTCATTGTGGAACATTCGAACATCAGTTTGAATCAAAACTAGTTATTATAAAGTTTAAAAGATAAATAAAAACATATTAGCATCATATGATTTAATTTTGATGGTTTTTTGATTTATTTTTCATTCCATTAAGATCATTGAATCCATCCCACTATATTTAAAAATTTTAAATTTTAATTTATTAAGATTCATGCCTTTTCTATAAATAATAGGACAACTATAATTTTGTATGACTTCTTAATTCATAAGAAAAACTTAAAATCTTATGGTTTTCCATGAAGTCATAAAAATTAATTAGAATTCATATGATCTACCACTTAAAGTAATAATAAATATGTTTAGAATTCATATGAGAATCTTCAAATTCATAAAAAAAAGATAAAAGTAATAGGAAATACTTTTAAATCTATAATAAATTATTTAAATAATATAGAATCCACATGACTTTGTCAAATTCCAGATTTGAGCTCTAAAAATTCAAATTAACTCCAAATTATTCTATAAATAGTTACAAATCTCTTCTAAACCAATTCAAAACATCTTTAAAATCCATAAAGACTTCACCCCACATGTGAATGATCTTTTATTCAATTTTTAACATGATTTATGTATTAAAAATAGAAGCCAATACATCCATTATATCCACTTAAATCTTCTTTAATCTTTCATCTCTATATGAATACCACAATCTCAAGGTAATCCTTTAATCTCAAAAAATATTTATCTTGAGACTCTAATAAACTCTCCCAAAACACCTTATTTTAAAACTATTCTTTAACCTAATACTTGGTCTAAATATAAATTCATTTCCTAGAAAACCAAAATAAATTCATAGTTAGAAATTAGATCTCAAAACTAGGTTCTCAACTTGATTCTCCCAAGTGTTTTCTACTCTCTTTTATCATACCCCCCAAATTTTTAGGTTGGATGGAGATATGCCATCTTCATTACAGCCTAGACATAGGATGTTCTATATCAGGATGAGATTGATCCTGAAACTATTATCAATCTATGATTAGTGGGTGTTGATATCATCAGGCTATCTAGATATATACAGGGTCCTAATTTTCCCATGTATAGTGATTTCTTGGTATTTTTTATGAAGGAAGTAACAGTAGGGAATTTGGTGGGGTCTCTCTCTATGTGATGTGTATTTTCTATAGAAACTTCAATCTTGAACACTCAGGGACTTGAAAGAGACCCGTTAAGGGTTTTCGTGAGTTTTTTTGAAAGATTAAGGGCATCCAAGATTGAGAACCTGGCTGGGATAACAATAATATATTTTTAAATTTTATACTTCTAGACCAAGGGATTATGGTAGTTTTCATGAGGTGGCTCCCTAGTTTGAGGTTTATCATATGAAGATGTAAATGCTAGAAACTTCTTTCCTTGACCAGAATTGAGGGTTCCCTGGTTTTCTGCTGGTTGGGATGCACTAATCTCCCCATGTCTTAGTGTTAGTCGATTGACTTTTTATTTTCTAACCAGTCCAAAAATATTATTAAGTCCAAATTATCCCTTAAATATTCAATATATTCCTATTAATATCACTAAAGCTTCTAAATCTTAGTATCATCTACATGTATGTATTTAGTAGAAAAAATTCATGACCATCATGGTTTATTTCAACCTCACCTTCCTCAACAGCTATGACCACTTTCCTGATCATGGATAGGGAACTCAAATTCATATAATACTTCTTCATAGTTAAAGGATCTATCAGGTGGATGAAATTGATGGAAAAATATTGTGACTCCTCATCAAATGAAGGTAACATTTGGTATGGAGATTCTCATCCTCCCAGTAATATGAGTAAGAAATCCTAGAGAGTCTGGACAAGATTTGGTACTTGTGAGGGATATTCTTCTTCTTTTTTGTTTTATTTATATTAATTAATTTGACTCTTGTAAGACTATAATGATGAAGATTTTTCCTCATGTACCATAGGGTAGTTTGGGGTTGAAAATGGTAGATTCAACTATGCCTGAAGTATTTCATTCATCAAGTTGATTTATCTCTCGGTCATCCAGTCATTAAACTTTTAGGTTCTTTTGTTTGGTACTTATTAGAACTCTTTTTATTCTTCTAGTGAAGTAGAAGAAATATAGGTCACTTATTTCATGGGTTTTCTAAATATCATACACTCATATTCAATAATCTTATGAAGTGTATCCTTGAATATGATGAAATCCTATATATTATATCCTAACATCCAATGGAAGGGTCATTAATTAGAGTGATCATTCAGATTGTGTTCCTTGGGCCTTCTGATCAATATCAATTTATATTATTTTCCACCAGGGTAGTGATGAAAAACCCTAGAACATATTCCTTTCAGAATAAATAAAAAACATTATTAAAATCCTCAAAGTTTAAACAATTTTCTCCTTCTTCCCATTCTACCGAGGAAGATTATGTTTTCTTTGATTTTCAGGAGGGTCCATTATATGATATTCAGTAATCTTATAAGTAGGATCTGGTGTTGGTGATGATTTAAGTGTGATGATTTTAATTTTTACTTTACTATATTTATTCCCCTTAATTATCAATGTCAAATGATATTTGGATTTAGATCAATGATTATAATCTTATATCCTTTTTTCTACTATTGTGAACTACTAGAATCCACCAAGGTACTTCAATGGAATGAGTGTAGTTTTTAACTTATCATGGATATTTTCTAATCATATATCCAATAATATATCTTGATAAAGTTACATATTTATTGAATAAGTTAAACATTTCCATGTTTTAATTAAGTATAAAACATTCCCATTTCAACACTGTTTATAATTAAAAAGGTTGATTATTGTTTTATTTCCCATCATAAAGCTAAATTAGTAAAGTAAATTTCATCAAAGTTTTTCCTAGTTAGTGAAAAACCCAACGCATAGGTTATTATACCAAAAAAATATTTTCTCTTCCAAAGATTGTATGAAACATCTAATATTTTATTCTTCCTACTACTTTTGAATTCCTATCATAAGGATATATTGAGACGTAAAGTGTTTAAGATGTTTCTATGGATCTCCCAAACCATTCAATATCAGGAAGGTGGGTTTCCAAAAGTTAAGTTGTAGGGAGTCAAGTCCAGTCACTCGGTATATGTCTTCCTCTCTAGATTCATAGGTATATATCATTTTTTTATTGATTCCATTCTAGTAACAAAATACTCAATTGATTTGAGGAGTTCTAGTGGTATTGTCACTTGGGATGATGCTCGAGTAAAGGCATTGGGTGAAACTTGTTATGGTCATATTTTCTATGTTTACTTTTGATATCTATCTTGATCTAGATTGGTGTAGTCTTCTTGATATAGTGGTGGCTTATATCCTAGAAGAGAAAATTATGGATAGTCCACGATCGCTAGGGTTTGATAAACTAGCTATCTAGGTCTCTATTTAGTTAAATTACTAAACTCCTCTCTTATTGGTCAAGTAGTTTCCTCTTATTTAAGAGGATTTATCAGATTAGAGATATTGGCCTCGCCTTAGGATTTGTACTCAATAGGTATGCTACCTCTAAGAAATTCTAAATTAATTCACCTCATCCTCTCCAATTCAACTTTATTTTAGGTTATACATTCCTTAGTATAAATATCATCAATTTATTTGGGTTATGGGTGGGTTTTAGATATTTCCATACCTTTTCCTTTATCTCTAGGTAAATCTCACTAAGTATGCAGTAACTCAATATTTGAAGGAGATCCTGGATATTGAGTTTGACTCTAATTTTAGGTGTACACACCCTATTTAATAATTTTTTCTAAACCATATTATGAACATAATCCTCATCATTATGCTATTTTATGTTAGTGTAATACTCCACATTATTTATGGGGATAACACCAATAATGTTCACTAACTTGAACCAAGTAATAAGAATCATATCTTCATTTTTTAAAGATAAGTAACTGAATGAATCACCCTATTATTATCCTTTTATAGACAGATCATAATCCTCATTGAATTCTATTTTCTTGGTGGACCGTTTTGATTTATGTCCCTTAAAGGGTTTCACTTTCTATCCTCTATTCTCCCCTGGAAGTGGTTTGTATAAGGTTACCCTAAGGGAATCCCTAATGAATTTCACTAAAGGATCTCCCAATGAGGGAGATAAATTATAAAGTGGAAGAAATCATAGGGGGGTTCTTATATAAATTCCATCAATTTATAAAATTCTATCTTCCTTAGAGGAGTGTGAGGTAAAAATTCCCCCAACCCTATGGCTTGGGCCTAACTTAGATCTTCTACCATCACAGCCTTGCTTTGTTGTTTATTTAATGATTTAAGTGGTAGTGATGGTGGTAAAAATTCACTTAGCATGTGGGATGGGAGTGCTTATTTATTATTGTTTTGGATTATACTATGGACTTTTTACCCTTTTGGGATTTTATTTAAGAATAATCTTGATGTTTTCTAATAAATAGGTACTTATAATCAGGGGTTTCTCTATTATTTTAGGATTTTATTTCATCAAATGAGAGGCATATTGACCTTTTTGATAGCTTGATGTAGGATTCTATCAATGGATTATTCCCACTAAATAAGTTTATTGGATGGACCAACTAGAATGTGAAGATATAGGACCAGAAATTTTTCCTAAAGTGGTGATGTTTCAAGATAATTTACCCAACAAGACCTATTGTCTAATGATCAGAGTGAAATTCATATCCCTATATTCACCCCATCCTTAGATGTGCATTTTATTTGGGGTTTCAATAATTATCTAGAGAAATTACTTCGTACTAATAAGGTATGTATATTGTAGAAACTTGTGTTGTTTCCCTGACATATGGTTCTGATCCACTAAAAAGTTATCCCTGTCAATTTGGAAGCAATTCTCATCCAACGTTTTGAGATGGTTAAAATACTTTTTTTAAGGAAAGTATCTAGTCTTGAGATCATGGAGGGTCACCCACAATTTTTAATAAAGATGAGGTAGGAATTTCACTTTCAATATGTCTAAAATGTCATATCAAGGAGTGTCTATGGGCCAAAACATGACCATTATTTCGTTCTCAACAAATTATTTCCACATGAACATGGAATTTTATTCCTCCTCAGTATGAAGTTCTTCAAACTGATTTGTTCATATAGGTTGTTTCTATGATAATTTCACAAAAGGATCATGATCATTCAGAATTTCCTCAATCACATCCAATGTTGTGTGGTATAGGGGATTTGTATATGATGATAATCACCTTATATTTTCTTTTGATTAGGATGAGATGTCATTGATTAATGATGAGTTTCATGGTATAACTATCCTTGGTTTCTCAACTACCTCTTGAAATGATGGAAACATTGAGGTATATTGAACATGGGGAGGACCATCATTCCTATAATATGAGTTATTTCAAATAGTTCCTTCATAATAAGAACCATGGGGGGTACCCTCATGGTTGATATGATTGGTTTAGTGAGGGAGACCTCAATGGAAGGCGCTCTGAGGAGTAACTCTATAGTTGTTGGATATGCTGTTGTGGGGAGTACCTCTTCAACTATAAATACATTTTCCCATTTATGAAGAGTTAGTAGATCCTTTGGCCACTATTGGAATATTATGATAGGCCTCAAGTATGTAAATGTCACCAAGGGTATAGTGATTATCCAAGATTTTAGATTTCCTCCATTGAATAGGGGTGAAAACATTGATAGAAATTTGGATTTGATAATGTAGTTGATGACCTTCATGAGTAGGATCACTCATGTGAAGATCCTTGATTTTCATCAAAATATACTATCTATCTTAATAGGAATTGATTTAAAAAGGAAAATGTGCTTTCTCCTTATCTACCATTAGAATATACTAATGAACTCCCTTGGTGTTAATGGGAGTAGGGATATGAGTCTACTCCTAGGTTTCCATTAGAATATATTAATGAACCTCTATAATATTGATGGGAGTAGAGATATGAGCATGCTCTTGAGCTACCACCAAAAGATAATGATGAACCACCAAAGTGTTAGTAGGAATTGGAATATAGTCCTTCTCTTGATATGTTATTAGAATATGCCAACAAACTACCTTGTGTTAATGGGATCATGGATATAATCCTTATTTTTATCTATCATTGGAATATGTTTAAAATCTACTAGATGTTAACAAGATCAGGTATATGAGATTCCTCTTAGGCTTTCATTAAAATATGTTGATGAACCTATTAGGTGTTGATGGGATTGAGGATATAGATCATGCTCCAGAGTTTCCATCGAAATATGCTGATTAGATCCTTAGGTGTTGATTAGAGTGGATATATGATAATTTTGATGAGTTTCCATAAAAATATATTGATGATACCTCTAGGTGTTGATGGGAGTAGTGATATGATCTTTTTTTTTGAGGTGTTGTCAAAATGTGCTAACAAAACTTCCTCAATGTTGATGGGAATGGGAATATAGTCCTAGTACATGAGCCTCAGCCCAGTTGGTGAGGACTCCTTAAGTGCATCCAGGAGACCCGTGATCAAATCCAAGAGGAGGAAAATTTCTGGGGGTACTGTAGAAGTATTGTAGCAGTACTGCAGTAATCACTATAGCAATACTATAGCAAGAACTGTGCAGTATTATAGTAGGTACTATAGCGGGAACTGTAGTAGGAACTATTTGGCACTGTAGCAGCCTGGAATATTCCCCTGTTTGGGCCTTTGGGCCACTAATTTGGTCCCCAAGTCCTTTAAGGACTTCGGGCCACCCAAGCCTTCGGGTTAGTAAGGCCTTCGGGCCACCTCAAGGCCTTCGGGCCACCTTAAGTGAAGATACAAACTAGAAAAACTACAATGAACAAGCTTTAGAAGGAGGATGAGAAAGGAGATTTCACCATAGCATAAGCTAAACGGATTTCAAGAATGAGAGGGTATAGAACCTGCCATCAGGATAAGCCTGTACATGCATGGGAAAGCCTAGCCGAATAGCCATGCAAAGGTGGAGAGTTGATTTCACGATGAAGATGCTGGGGAGGAGAAGTTCCAAGTAGTTAGTCTGGGTTGTATGTAATGTTTGAATCCTACGGGCAATGAATTCCTATAAGGCCTATGGACCATGTAATACTTACGTTTACGGGTCTTTTAAGAGTTCCACATCACCCCTTGAAAGGTGGATTATCAAAATCAATAAAAAATGAAGGCCTTAGAGCCATTGGAGGAATATAGTCCGACTCCTTGGTTTTTATTGAAATTTGAAAATGGTATCTCTCAATACTAATGGGAATATGAATATGGGACTACTTCTAAGTTGTCATCAGAATATGATGATGAGCCTCATTGATGTTAACGGGAGCTCAGATATGATTTTTGTCTTGGGTTTTTCTCATAATATAAAAAAAACATTTTGGGTGTTTATAAGGGTAAGGATATGATCCTTATCGTGAGTTTTAGTAGCCATATAAACCCAGCAGATCCTTCTCCTTAGTTTCATGGTTCATAAAACTAGGGTCAAGATCTATGGAGTGATTTTCTCAATATATTATTGAGGAGTTGGTGTTTTGTAGCACTGGTAGCATCAGAAACTAGAAGGATCCCTACTAAGAATATTTTGAATATCAGTTAGGATATAATCGACATCTTCATATACCTCCCTAAGGTAAGGTAGGTATGTGTTGTTGGACTCTAGGGAAAAAATCTTGAAGTTATTGTTCATGGAAATAGGTGACACTCACTTCTATGTGGCATATTGTTGGTAGGATAGATTATGAAGGTTCATCTCTTAGAGGATCTAGTGATCTACCTCCAAATTTGGGATGTATTCATTGTGAAAATATTCCCACACTAAGGAATTCACCACTTGAAACTGAATATTTTGACTTGGTGATAGATTTTGTTGAGACTGTGGGGTCATAGACTAAGTCATGGTTGAGGCATATGTTCAAGGCATCACCTAGTGGTGTGAAACATCTGGATGTACCCTATCGATTCTAGTAGTCTATTCAATAGGTTTGACATGTAACTGTGTATCCAATTATTCTATTTGGATATTATGAGAGATCCTAAAGATAACCCAAAAAAAAGAAACTTTTTAATGCACCATAACAAATAGAAGTGAATAGTTAATCAATCTCTTTCACAGGTAAAGGATTTTATGTCAGGTTCACCATTTATATTCACCCATGAACTCATGGTCATACATTTTATGTTTGATATAGGCATGATTTATAAAGGTAGGGTTTTTTGGTACATACCAGTGACAGTTTTAATTACACATTGTTTTAGAGGATGGTTGGTAAACTTAGCTTTTAGGAGGTATTATTACCTATTACAGGATACTTATATATTTGAGACATATTTTTTAAATCCTTCCAAGTAATAATACTTTTTACCTTTCACATGAAAATGAATGATCGATGACATGCACTGATGTGAACATTTGTATGTATCAGAGGTGCTTTTTCTTTTTCTTACTAGTTTCTTGTACTATATTTTAAATCCACATAGCTTGGTAATATGAAATTTATCACTATCTAGGGAGTAAGTATGTGTTATGGATTTGGGATTAGGATCATTAGAGGGGTTTCCTATATATACCTATAAATGGAATTGAAACTCATGTAGTTTGGTGCCACTGGTACATTTTAAGGTTGTGTGACAAGGAAAATTATAGTTCCTTTTAAGTATGTGCAGCCATGATAAAGTGAAGTGATTTTTTAGGTCATGCATCCAAGACCAATGATGTTCCTTTTAAGGTTGTTTTTCCAGAACCATAATATCATGTACTTTAACTTCCTACAACTAGGACCTATTTTTATTAGATTAACATCATATAGAATGGAGCATATGTTATGTATTTTAAATTTATACAATTATGATAAATAGGAAAAGAGTTTTTACCAATGGTTGTTTTGGTACTTACACATGAACAAAACTTTCTGGTCCATCATGGATTTTGGTAACTAGATAGGAAATTAAATGGCTAAGGCTTACACCTGATAAGAGAACCATGATAAATATATTTTTAGATTACATAGAAGCTGGTAAGATGCTCTATATGGGGTATCTAAGATGATCATCCCAATCCAAGGGAGGTTTCATCAATCACCTAATGATATTGATCCCCTTTATAATGGAATATATGATTGTTAACTCCATGGGGGTCCTATTGGTTTGGGAGGAAAATCAAGGAGGTCCTCTCGTGAGATTCCATATCCTCATTATCAAAGGAATACATGATTAAGTGGGATATCTCCGGCATGTCTAACCTTGTCATGTAGTTTAAAAGGTCATGGGGGAGGATTAAGTAGATATGAATCCATAGTGGTTTGGACTAGGATGCTAAGTGAAGGATAGGTCTTTTGGAAACTATTATTATCCTAAAAAGGGTTGATGGGGTGTACTTCATTTTTTCTAAGTTTAGGGAACTATAAAAATGGTGCTCTAGTAGAGGGATTGGGTGAATTGATTCCCTGATATAGGACTAAGGTAAATATGGAACCCGGGAAGGGGACTTGGGATAAGTGATGTCCTAGTATGGGACTATGGTTGTAAATAACCTAACCCTAGTAGCCTAGAGTAGCTTATTACTTTATTACATTGGCATAAGATACAAGTAATTGCATCTTGAAGGACTGAATAGTTTAGTAGTCTTGGTAAACTAGATACATACATGATTCCTATATTAAATTTGAAAACAAAAATTACAACATATTTTTTTTAGAATAACATTATTCCTTCTATTATATCCTTTTATAAAAATCAAAATACACTTCATGGATTTCTGTTTAAAGGAAAAAAAATAAGGGTGATCTCAAATACTCAATAAGGGTTATGTATAGTGGAAGATATCATAAATTAATAATCATAATCATCATGGTAAGGTAAATAACTAAACACATTCCATTTAAACAACTTCAAATATCATGAAAAGATCAGGAATAATCTATATGGAAAGGTAAACAACTAAAACACATTTAATTAAATCAATAACTTAAGCATAATATGGTTGGAATAAATGATGATCAATTAATTCCATTTAAATAATCACATGAGTATGAAACTTGAACTATAGAAATTATAACTAATCGAATAATCACATGGAATATCAATAACTGAATCTATAATGATAGAATAAATAATTTCATATGTCTTTAAATTACTATCAAGGCCTCAGACAAGACATTTGAAAATACTATCAAGACCTTATGCCATGATATCTAAAAATAAATGGTTAAATTCATAGTCAAAACCCAATTTGATTTATCTCATGAGACCTAATGATGCATAGAGGGGATATAAAGGGCCCTTACCATCACTTGCTATGTTCAATACATTCCTTATATGAAAAATTAATACAATTGAATCATCATCCATTAAAAAAATCAATAATTGTCTATATTCGAAGAATTAGTCATATAGATTATCAATACTTCCCCCAGTCAAACTAATAATAAACTATCCAAAGAAATATTATGAATGGTATCATTAGATTAAATACTAAACATAATATTTAATAACATATAATTAAAATACTTTAAATATATTACTGTAATATTTATTAATGAAAATACCATTTTTACTTTGAAAATAATTTTTAAAATCTAAAAACTACCAAGTAATAAAGAAATCATTTTCTTTTAAAATAACGTTTTAAACTTGTAAGGTAAACTTTAAAGTATTAAGGCATCATGTCAGTGGGAAATTAATTTCATGATTTATGAGTTAAAAAACATTCCTTTTACACTTTTTTATGAAAATTCATAAATTACCTTGTTTGGAAAATAGCATGAATGTTAATTTTAAAACATTTTGTAAGAAGTCAAATAAAAAGGTAAAAATGAATTTAAACAATTATAGGATAATATTAAAAAAATATTTTTTTAAAAAAAATTATGGACATGAAATAGAAATATTGCCCAATATAGATTTAAACAGAAACAATCCTGATTAATGATGATATTGTGAAATAAACCCTCACCAATGTGTTAATTTTGAATTACAATCCCCATGAGTGAAATAAGTTGTGAATTTGGCATATGTCTTGCAAAAGTAAAATTGAGATGAGAAATCCTTTACCACTTTATAATCTGTTGAATCATATGCCCCATGAATGAATAACATTTAAAAAAACGTTAAATATCATGAGAATAAATAAATTCATGATATAAAATTTTAAATGGGTGTTATATACACCTCATAAAATAATATAGGTTCATAACATCAAAATCTGTCTCAATAAAAGAAAATTGAGAAAAATTCCCTTACCTTGGGTTCGATTTCCTTTGTATATGTTTGAGCCTCCTATATAATAAATTTAGATTTATTATACATATATTACATAACCATAATATAATATATAATACCATATATTATTTACTTGTAATATCTTATCACCCATTTATTGTCAATTCATTTTTAAAATCACTGTTTCGGATGGTAACTACTTCATTTGGTAGTTCTGATACTTATACCTTTATCATAGTTCCATCATATAAAGATTGTTTATTATGTTTTAAATATCATATTATATTTATATATATATATATATATATATTTAAATTCATCCACAAATATAGGGATAGAAAAATGAATTACACCATTCATGGAGACAGTAGGTTGTAAGTACGCATTAACACTATTTTTATTTTTTGATGGATGGAATGAAATAATGGTAAAGAATAATTAACCTTTATAGAATAATTATTATATCATATTTATAATATATATCCATTATTTCTATAATTATAACCATCAAATTAAATTGGTGAATAAAAATGAATTACACCACTGTGTGGAGACGGTAAGTCGTGCGTACACACTCATGGTGCTTTAGTTTTTCGTAGGATGGATAAAAGGTGTAATATGGTTATAAAATAATCATAAAAACATCTTATTATATTTATTATACTATATTTATTATTTTTATATGGTTACAACAAATTAAAACTAAGTATAATAAGAAATAAATTTTAAATCATTGGTAAATATGATTACAACTTCTTTGTTGGGCATCATTTAGTTCTCTTCATAAGGGATCTAGGTTTGGTATTTTGGAAGTACCAAAACCTATAGAACTAAGATAAGGATTCTAATATGATAAATGGATAGATTTTTGTCGAGATATATGTCTCAAAGTGGTGTAAATAATTGAAAGAAGGGGTTCCCTTTTATAATTGAAGTGAGGGGCACTTTCAGGATTTCTCAAAATATTAAAATATAATAAGACCATTATAGAGACAAATTCTTCCAAATGGAAATTCTATGAATTTTTATTTTATATATTATTACATTTTTTATTATTTAATATTTTTATGATTTTTAAATAATTTAATAAAATATTATTTTGATAAAATATCATTTTTGTCAACTTTGACAGTATTCATTTAATTTGACTTTAAATACATCAATACAAAGGGGAGATATTAATATACTGCATTCAAACCTATTTAATATTTCATATAGATATATAAAATTCATTGGACACATTAAATCATTCAAATTATATGCAAAATAATATTTTTAAAAACAATTATTTTATTTTTTATTAATTAAATTAATACTATATTAGTGTTATGAAAGCATTTAAGATAATTTTTTCTTCACTAAAAATTAAAAATAAATTACAATGATTTATATAAATATTTTATACTTTATAATAATATTTATAGTCTATCATATCCTCTTAATAAAACCATATTAAAAATATTACACTTATTGAAAATAAGAGTATGGTATATTTGAATTTTAATTAAATAAAAATATTATAAAGGTCATAATATTATCCAAGTGACCATAAAAGGTCCTATAATATAATATTTAATGATTTTTTATAAAACTACTCATCCAATAAAATTTCAGCGATTTTTAGGTCCATTTTCTAGTCCTTATGATATTGTTTTAACCCTTAAATACCTGATTTACCCCTTACTATGATAATAAAAATTAACATGGTTACTATTCATAATATTTAACAATAAAGGGAAACTATTTACTAAATTTTTACCTCATGATTAAAAATATGGAATAAATTTTTTAATATTCAATTTTAATTATTAGAATAAATTAATTTAATATTAAAATGTAAAATAAAATGAAAAATAGTTTTTCTGAAAAATTTATTTTATGTATACAAATGTTTCTATACCAAATTAAACTATAAAATATATTCAGATGAACTTAATTGTATTTTTGATAATATAAGAGAACTAATATTAATTTGGATGGATTTTAAAACAAAATATTACTTTTTAAATGACTGAAATCAAAATACAGTTTCAATAAAAAACAGTATTTTTCACTATTCACTAAAAAATCAATATTTTCATAAAAAAATATCAAAAATTCTCCATAAGGTAATTTTGATGTGAAAATTTCAAAAATTAATTTAATTTTATCTAATAAATTTTCAAAAAACTATATAAATCTTTAATATTTATTTTCTCCTAGAAGTAAATAAAATCTCTTTTTGAAGAAAATATATATTTGAAGAATAAAATGACTTTACTAAACATTATCTATTTATTAACTAAGAATAATAAATAAATTTTTATTGAATATTATCTTAATATATATTTCATAATATAGTTAATACTATTTATATCCTCTAATTTAATGTTTAGGTTATAATAGTCATATTAAAATAATAATATTTACTAGTATATCATGGTTCGTTAAGCCTAGTGTAGCGTGCACAACAAGCTGTCAATTAAAATTTTATATATTCTAAAATATCTGGATGTTACATTCAACCCACATTCATTAAATTTTTACCTTCAAATTTAAAATTTTACTTTTAAAATCAATTATTGACATTTGAAAATTCATTTATGGAAATCTCATATCGTAAAAAGGGTTAATAAAACATCATCTTAAAAAGTGGGAAAGGGAAATTCCAAGGTCACCAAAAAACTATGATTTTGAATAGGATAAAATTAGTTGGAAGTAAAAATATAGACATAGAAGAGAAATCCAACTATCAAGGTTTAATGAAGAGTGATATAAAACATGATTATGATAGATTTAACCATCAAAAAACTATAAATCTATGATGGGTTAAAAAGTCTATTGATTTCTCAGTAAGAAAAGTAATTAGATAACATTTTTATTTTAAGGTATTTTTCTTAAAGTCATGGAATTATTTTAATATCCAGATAAATTACTGAATAAAATAAACTTACATGATTTATTTCTATTTCATATGAATAATATAATATTTTGGTTATACTTTGATCTATTTCTACTTCACCTCTTACTCCAGGAAATGAATATCCAAAAATGAATTTTTTATGCCTAAAGCACTAAAATTCACTTTTAATGGATTTTAAGGTCCATAAAAGATTAAAAATTATTCCTATCTATATCTAATTATTTTCCAAAACCAAAATGGTTAATGAAAGTTATCCAATATGCATAAGTCTCTATATGGTGAAGTAATACATTAATCTTCAAAACCTCGTCCAAATTTCAAGTCAAAAAAATCATAAATGGTTAACCTTATGTCTATTTCAAAATATTAAGATCCAAAACTTTATAAATAAGGTCACTAATTTTCCAAAATTAATTTATCATTAATCCCCCAAACAACATGATGTAGCTCTTAATCTGCACATACCAAACATGTGAATACCATTATATCAATCATCTCTTTATCCCAACATCATTATCTCAACTTCAGGAACATGTTAAGGGTTATCTTTCCCTCAAAAATTTGTTTTCAAAAAGATAAACTTTCCACTAAATCAATTTTTTTATTCATTGATACCATTAAAAATATTATATCAAATCTTTAAAGAAAAGTTAGTAAAGTACAATCCTTATACATTTCATAATTCTTATAACCCAAATATCATTGATAAAATACTCTTATAGCGTAATTATTAAATCCAAACACAAGAACATTAATCATTTTAATTCTTCTATGGTAATAGAATATATTTTAACTTTATCCCTGAGCTTCTTTTGTTGTGTATTCCTTTGATGCTTGAGATATTAATTTTTATAGTGTCTCATCTCCTTATTGTTGAATCATTGTATATTGGAAACTTTTTTCTTAACATTTAAATCAAAATAATTATGGCCTTTCTCTCCAAAATTGTATCAAACTCTCATTCCTTTTATGCAAGTACTAGGGTTTTTCTTTCAACAACTATAACATGTGTTAAAATAATTCTTTCCCTTCTTCCATTTATCCATTTTTTTTATACCATCCCCTTATTATCATACTTCCCTTAGAATCCATAATACATAGAGAATTATTTCTTTGTCTTGTTAATACATGATCCTATGTCCTAATATGATGAGAATATTTGGGATAAAAGTTCCCTTTGAAAAATTGGCTTAATATTATCAAAGGGATAGTCATTATTACACTTTAGATTATGTGCATTGATGAGGTTCCATTTTTTCCCATGGGGTGTTAGCCGAGTGGTACCCGCTGGTTGTACCCCTCGCCCTCCATGGGAATTGGCGCAAGATCGAGTCCCACCTAGCTCAAACAACTGTTCGTATTATGAACAGGGTGATTCAAATCCAATTCTTAGCCGGGGAACATGGTGTGCAGTTGGGCTAGTGGGGGTCCCCCTCTGGGAGTTGGTGTTAGCAACACCCATTCTGCACATGATCCTTAGCCTGGTTGGTGAGGACTCTTAAGTGTATCCTGGCGACACGGGATCAAATCCAGGAAGAGGCACAATTTCCGAGTACTATAGAAGGAACTGTAGTAGGAAATGTGTAGTACTGTAGCAAGTACTGTAGAAAGCACTGTTTGGAACTGTAGCATCCGGGAATTTGCCCCCGTTTGGGCCTTAGGGCCACCAATTTGGTCCCTGAGTCATTTAAGGCCTTCAGGCCACCCAAGCCTTCGGGCCACCTTAAGTGCAAATGCAAACCAGACAACCTACAAGAAAAAAACTCTATAAGGAGGATGAGAAAGGACCTTTCACCATAGCAGAAGCTACACGGATTACAAGAATGAGAGGGTATGGCACCTACCATCAGTACAAGCCCGTGCATGCATGGTATATCCTAATCGAACAGCCATGCGAAGGTGGAGAGCTGATTTCACAATGAAGATGTTGGGGAGGAGCAGTTTTAAGTTGTTATTCTGGGTTGTATGTAATGTTTGAAGCCTACGGGAAATGAATTCCTCTAAGGCCTATGGTCCATGTAATACTTACGCCTACAGGCCTTGTAAGGGTTCTACCTCACCCCTTGAAAGGTGGATTATCAAAAATCAATAAAAAATGAAGGTCTTCGAGCCATTGGATGGATGGATGAGGTTCCCTTTCCTTATATTAGGCGCCATTTCTAAATTATGGAATACACTAGATTAGATCATAGAATTATGAAATATAATATATAATCCCAAAACTAGTGAAATGCTTAACATAATATCATCTCTTGATCATAAAAATTTTTTCTTTGGGGATATCACTATTTTCAATACCTTCATAATGATTTTTCAAGAAAATTTGAATTATCCTAAGAATATTCCTCGGTAGTTTCAAACAAGGTTCACATTAAGGCTCATTGTTGTGATCCAGGTAACGATTAGGTCTAACCCAATACACCCTTTTTGAGTTATTACCCCTAGGTACCTATGTACTAGAACCATTCCCACTTTTAGTATCCATAAAGGGATGCATTTCTAGGAAAAAACATAATTTCTTCCTTACCAAAACATCAAGATGTTCTTATTTACTTATCATCGAACTATATCATAGGATTATGTTCCTTAATCTATATTTTACTAAATCTAATTCCAAAGGTTTCTACTGAACTTCCTATAATAACAAATGTAAATACCCTAACCCTAGTATCCCATATTCAGTGGTTAATTTATTACATTTTCATAAGATACAAGGAATCTCATCCCAATGGACTGAATAGTTTAGTAGCCTTGGTAAAATAGATACATATATGATTCCTATATTACATTTGAAAACACAAATTAAAACATATTTTTTTAGAATAAAATTATTCCCTCTATAATATACATTTATAATAATCATAGTACACTTCATTGATATCTAAGGAAAGGAAAAAATATATGGGTGAGCTCAAATTCTCAATATGGGTTAAGTATAGTGGAAGCTACCATAAATCAATAAGAATCATCATCATGTAAAGGTAAATACATGAACACAAATTAAATTTAAATTACTTTTAATATCATTATAAGATAAGTAATATTCTATATAGTAAGGTAAATAACTAAAATACATCCCATTTAATCAATAACTTGATCATAATATGGTAGGAATAAATTATGATCAATTAATGTCATATATATAATCACATGATAATGAAACTAGAACATGGATATTATAACTAATGGAATAATCACATGGAATATAAATAACTAAATCTATAATGATGGAATTAATAATATAGAACATATGAGACTTATCATCAAGGCCTCATACAAGACATCTGAAAATATCATCAAGTCCTTATGTTGGGACATTTAAAAATAAATGGGTAAGGTCTCATCCAAAACCAATATGATTTGTCTCATTAGACCTTTTGATTCATAAAGGAGATATAGTGGGACCTTTCCATCACTTAATATGTCCAATTCATTCCTCATATGAAAAAATAATACAACTGAATCAGCATGCCTTAACAAAATATGTAATTGTCCCTATTGGAAGAACTAATCATATGGAATATAAGTAATTTCCCCATTAAAACTAATCAAAAAAAATCTAAAGAAATATAATGAATGGTATAATTATAGTACATATTAAACATGATATTTAATAAAGGATGATGAAAATTATTTGAATATATTACTGTAATATTTCTTGAGTAAAATACTCTTTTTACTTTGAAAATAATTTTTAAAATCTAAAAAAGGAACACTTGATAAAGAAAAAATTTTCTTTTAAAAGAACCTTGTAAACTTGTAAAGGAAAATTTAAATTATTAAGGTTTCATATAATAGGTAAATTCAGTTCATGTTGTATAAGTAAAAAAACATTCCTTTTACACTTATGAAATAAATTCACAATGTACTTTGTTTGGAAAATGACATAAATATTCCTTTTAAAACATTTTTGTAAAAATTAAAAATGGGGTAAATGACTTTAAAAAATAAAATTAGAATAGTAAAAAAACCTTTTTAAAATTTGTTTTCTAAAATATGGAAATATAATAGAAATATTCCCCAATGGAGACTTAAACACCAACAATTCTTATTGATGTTGAGATTATGAAATAAACCCTGACCGATGTGGTAATTTTTAGTCACAAGACCCATTAATGAAATAACTTAAAATGAAACATTAAAAACCATTAATTATATTATATTAATGGTATAATTTATCAAATGGTAATTATATACACCACACAAAATAAAAAAGTGGTGAATATGGCATATATCTCACAGAATTAAAAGTGATATGAGAAATCCTTCACTGCTTTGTAATCAGTTGAACCGTAAGCCCCGTGAATGAATAAATTTTAACAAAAATTTAAATATTATGAGAATAAAGAAATTCATGATATAACATGTTAAATGGGTTTTATATAAACCTCATAAAATAATATAGGTTCATAACATCAAAATATGCCTCAACGAAAGAAAATTGAGATGAAGTCCCTTACCTAAGGTTTGATTTTATTTGTACGTGTTTGAACCACCTGTATAATAAATATAGATTTATTATAAATATTTTATATAACAATAATCATATATATCATACCATATATTATTTAATTATAATATTTTATTAGATTTTTATTATTAATTCAATGTTAAAATCACTATTTCAGGTGGTAACTGCTTTGTTTTTCATGTATGTTTTGATTTGGTAGTTATGGTACTTATAATTTTATCATAGTTACATTATATATGTAATATTTATTATTGTTTAAATATAATATATATTAAATATATATATATATATATATATTCATTCATAAAGATAGAGATATAAAAATGAATTACACCGTTCATGGAGACGGTAGACCATACGTACGAATAAACTCTATTTTCATTTTTTGATGGATGGAGTGAAAGAATGGTAAAGAATAATTAACCTTTTCAGAATAATTATTATGTTATATTTATAATATGTATACATTATTTTTATCATTATAACCATCAAGGTAATGTGGTGATGAAAAATGAATCACACCACTATGTGGAGACGGTAAGTCGTACTTACGCACGCATGGTGCTTTAGTTTTTTATGGGATGGATAAAAGGTGGAATATGGTTCTCCCATAATCATAATAACATATCAGTATATTTATGATACTATATTTATTATTTTATAATATTTTAAACATATTAAAATTAATTATATGAATAAATACATTTGAAAGAGTTGGTAAAGAATATTATCTCTTCTTCGTAAGACTTCCTTTAGATATCTTCTTAAGGGATACATGTTTGGTATTTTGGAAGGTCCAAAACCTCTATAACTTGTATAGTTATTTTTATAAGATAAATTGTTAGATTTTGATTGAAATATATTACTAAAATTGGTGTAAATATTTGAAGGAATGGGTTCCATTTTAAAATTGAAGTGAGTGGCACTTTCATAATTTCTCAAAATATTAAAATATAATAAAACTATTCTATAGGAAAATGATTCCAAATGGACTATAAATTCATATTGAGTGAATTTTTAGACCATATAATATCCCACTTTTGATTATTTAATATTTTTATGATTCTTATATAATTTAATAAAATATTATTTTGATAAAATATCATTTTTATCATCTTTGACATTATTCATTTAATTTGATTTTAAATACATCAAGATAAAGGTGGAACTAAAATATAATGTATTAAAACATATATAATATTTCATATATATCTATAAAATTCATTTTACACGTTAACTCATTAAAATTATATCAAAAAAATATTTTTAAAAAGATTTATTTTATTTTTCTTTTAATTAAATTAATAAAATATTAATATTGACTAAGCATTTAAGGTACTTTTTTCTTTAATAAAATTTAAAACTAAATTACCATTATGTAGATAAATATTTTATGTTTTATAATATTATTTATAGTTGATCATATACACTAGATAAATCCATATTCAAAAATATTACCCTTATTGAAAATAAGAGTGTGACATATTTGACTTTTCGTTAAATAAAATATTATAAAGGTTGTAATCTTATCCAAGTGGATATAAATAGTCATATAACTGAACCTTAAAGGATTATTGAGGACAATTAATCATCCAATAATTTTTCTCCAAGTTTTGGGATCATTTTATAGTCCTTATGATATTGGTTTAACCATTAATTACCTGATTTACCCTTTACCGTGGTAATAAAAATTACCATGGTTACTATTCATAATGACCAAAAATAAAGGGGAAATATTTAATAAATTTATACCTAATTTTAAAAATATGTAATATATTTTACAATATTAAATTTCAATAAGTTTAAAATATTAATTTAATATTAAAACACAAAACGCAATGAAAAACCGTTTTTCCAAAAAATGCCTTCTTAAGTTTAAAAATGTTTCTATACCAAATTCAACAATAAAATTGATTCTGATGAACTTAATTAAATTTTTTATAATATAATATAAATAATATTACATTTTATTTATTTTAAAACATAAAATTACTTTTTAAATTCTCGAAATAAAAATACAGTTTTCAATAATAAATAGTGTTTTGTACTATTCAATAAAAATCAATCATTTTAAAAAAATACCAAAAATTCACCATAAGGTAACTTTTATATTATAATTTCAAAAATTAATTTCATTTTTTCAAATAAATTTTTTAAAAGTTTCAGAAATAAATTATTTTAATTTTCTCATATAAAGTGATAGAACATCTTTTTGAAGAAAACATATATTTGAAGTATAAAATGAATTTATTAAACATTGTGTGTTTATTTACTAATCATAATAAATAAATTTGTATTTAATATTACATTAATATATATTTAATCATATTCACACCCTCTAATTTAATGGTTAGGTTACAATAATCGTGTTAAAATAATAATATTTACTAGTATATTGTCGTTTGTTTAAAACTAATGTTGTGTTCAACACAAGATATAAATTAAGTTTTATATATTATAAAATATAAGGATATTCTATTCTATCCACCTTCAATAAATTTTTTCCTATAAATTCGAAAGTGTAATTTTAAAATTAATATTTGACATTTTAAAATTCATTTATGGAAATCTCACATCATAAAAAGGGTTAAAAATATTCCTCTAAAAAAGAGGGGAATGGAAATGAGACAGTCGCCACAAAACTAGGATTCTGAATAGGACAAAATTAGTGGGAAGTGAAAAAAAGGACATGAAAGAGAAATCCAACTATCAATGTCTGATGGAGAGTGATAGAAAATATGGACATGAAAGAAAAATCCAACTATCAATGTCTAATGGAGAGTGATATAGAATATGGTCATGATAAAGTTAACCATCACAAAACCATAAATATGTGATGGGTTAAACAGGATATTGATTTCTCTACAAGAAAAATAATTAGATAACATTTTTATTTCAAGGTTTTTTTCCTAAAATCAATGAATTCCTTTACTATCCAGATAAATTACTCATTAAAATAAACTTACTTGATTTATTTCCATGTCATAAGAATAATACCATCCCTTGGTTATGCTTCGATCTATTTCAACTTCATCTCTTACTCCAGGAAATGAATATAAAAAAATAATTTTTTTATGCCTAAATAACTAAAATTCACTTTTAACAGATTGTAAGGTCCATAAAAGATTTAGAATTATTATCATATGTATCTAAATATTTTCTAAATCCAATATTATTATAATAAGTTATCCAATATACATAAATATTAATGTAGTGAAGTAATACATTAATATCCAAAACCTCATCCAAAGTTCAAGTTAAAACATTTCATAAATGGATAACCTTATGACCCTTACAAAAGATTAATATAAAAAAATTAGAAATAAGGTCATTGAGTTTTGAAAATGAACTTATCATCAATCCCCCAGACAACATGAATTAGTTATTAATCATCACACACAAAACATGTTAATACCTTCATTGTGTGTTTTCTTGAAACATGGTAAAAACCTAAATTGCCATAAAAAAATATTTAAAACATGCATGCTTCCTTATTCCTTAAATAGGAAACAAATTATTGGATATATTCCTTTAATCCAAAATTTTTATTAACTCCATCAATGATATCATAACCCACTTCATCAATAAATTATTAATTAGTTTCAAAGAAATCAATACTATCCAATTTAATTTATCTATATCAATCATCTATTTATAAAAAAATCATTATTTCAACTTATGGAACATATTAAGGGTTATATTTACCTCAATAATTTGTTTTCAAAAAATTAACATTCCACTGAATCACTTTTCTTGGCCATTGGTACTATTTAACATATTTTGTCAAATCCTTAAAGAAAATGTATTGTAGTACAATCCTTATACATTTTATAATTCTTATAACTTGAATTTGAGTGATAAAATAATCATTTATCGTAATTATTGAATCCAAACACAATAAAATTAATCATTCTACTTCATATGTTGTAATATCATATACTTAACCTTGATCTCTTATCTTCTTCTAAGGTATATTCTTTTAACGCTTGAGACATGGATTTGTGTAGTGTCTCATCTCATTATAGGTAAATCATTGTACATTGGAGACTTTTTTCTTACCCTTTCAATAAAAATCATAGTGACCTTTATCTCCACACTTTTATCAAACTCTTATTCCTTCTAAGCAAGTATAAGGGTGTTTCTTTCCACAATTATCACATATGGAAAAATACTTCTTTCCCTTCTTTCCTTTATCCATATTTTTCTCTATCATCACATTATTCTATTGCTTCACTTATAATCCATAATACTTATATAATTATTTCTCTATCTTTTTATCATGTGATACTATGTCCTCATAAGATTATAATGTTTGGGAGACTAGTTCCCTTTGAAAATTTGGATTAAGATCATCAAAGTGATGTCCATTCTTACTCTTTGGATTATGTGAACTGATGAGGTTCACATTACATCTAATAATCACTATTTCTAAATAATAGAATATAATATATTAGATCATATAATTATGAAACATAATTTATAATCCCAAAATTAGTGAAATTCTTTACATAATATAATAAATTAATAATAAACATAAATTATTTGGAAAAATATCTATTTTAAATTACTTAATAATAGTCTGTAAAGAAAATTTGAATTATCCTAAGCATATTCTCCAGGAGTGTCAAACTAGGTGTGTAGTAATGCTCATTTCTAGGAACCATATAATGATTAGGTCTAACCCAATGCACCCTTTTTTAGAGTTATTATACCTAGGTACATCTATGCTAGAACCATATCCACTTGTAGTTTCTATATAGGGATGTATTTCTAGGAAAAACCACATACTATCTTCCTTAACAAAACTTTAGGATATTCTTATATACTTATCCTAAAACTCTATCATAGGTTTTTGTTACCTAATCTATGCTTTCCTAAATATATTTCCCAAGGTTTCTGCTAAACTTCCTATAATACCAAATGTAAATACCCCAAACCTAATAGCCTTGAATCAGTGGTTGCTTTATTACATTAGCATAAGATACAAGGAATTGCATCCCAAAGGACTGAATAGTTTAGTAGTCTTAGTAAACTACACACATACATGATTCCCATATTACATTTTAAAAAAAATAAAAAAAATTAACAATAACATCATTCCCTCTATAATATTTGTGCATTAAAATCATAGTACACTTCATGGATTCTTTGTGAAAAGAAACAAAATAAGAATGAGCTCAAATGCTCAGTAAGGGTTAAGTATAGTGGAAGATATCATAAATCAATAAGAATAATCATCATGTAATGGTAAATAATTGAACACACATTCCATTTAAACAAATTTTAATATCATTATAAGATAATTAATTATCTATATGTCTAGTAAAATAACTGAAACATGTTCTATTTAATCAATAACTTGATCATAATATGACGGGAATAAATGATGATCAATTAATGTCATATAAATAATCACATGAGCATGAAACTTGACCATGGATATTATAAATAATCAAAAAACTACATGTAATATCTATAAATTAATTTATAATTATGTAATTGATAATGGATGACATCTCAAACTTACCATCAAGGCGTTATCCAAGACATCTGAAAATACCATCAAGGACTTATCCCATGACATCTGAAAATAAATGGGTAATTCCTCATCTAAAACCCAATAAAATTTGTCTCATGAGACCTAAAATTACATCCAGTGGATATATAGGGACCATCTCATAACTTACTATGTCTAATTAATTTCTTATATGAACAAATAATACAACTGAATCAATATTCCTTAACAAAATTAATAACTATACGTATTTGAAGAACCCATCATATGAAAAATAAATACTTTCCCCAGTCAAACTGATAATAATTCATCCAAAGAAATATAATAAATGGTATTATTATATTACAACTTCAACATGAGATTTAATAAAGTATGATGAAAATAATTTAAATATATTACTGTAATATTCTTTGAGTAAAATACCCTTTTTACTTTGAAAAAATAATTAAAATCTAAAAACTACTCAGGTAAAAAATAAATAATTTTATTTGAAAATAACCTTTTAAACTTATAAATAAAACTTTAAATTATTAAGGAATAATTTTTTGGGGGAATCATGTTCATTATATATAAGTTAAAAAACATTCCTTTTATGCTTTTTTAAGAAAATTCATAAAGTACCTTGTTTGGAAAATGATAGGAATATTCCTTTTAAAAAAATTGAAAAAAGTAAAAATGGGGTAAAATGAATTTAAAATTTTAAAGGATAATAGTAAAAAACATTTTTTTAAAAAATTAGAAAGCATGGGCATTGAATATAAATATTTCCCAATGGAGACTTAAACACAAACAATCCCTATTAAGGATGAGATTGTGAAATAAACCCTTACTGATTAAATAATTTTGAATCATAAGCCCCATGAATTAAATAACTTCAAATTGAAATTTAATACCATGAAGACAATTATATTCATGATATAATTTATCAAAGTGTTTGTATATACACCACTCAATATAAATATATGGTGAATATGGCATATATCTCACATGAGTAAAAGTGAGACGAGAAATCCCTTACCACTTTGTAATAAGTTTAATTGTATATCCCGTGAAGGAATAAAATTTTAAGAAACTTGAAGTATCATGAGAATAAATATATTAATGATATAACATGTCAAATTGGAATTATATAAACCTCATAAAATAATAGTCTCATAACATCAAAATATGCCTCAATGAAATAAAATTGAGATAAAGTCTCTTACCTCAGGTTTGATTTTCTTTGTACATGTTTGAACCACCTTTATAATAAATATATATTTATTATGAATATATTCAAGAACCATAATCATATATATCATAGAATATATTATTTACTTATAATATTTTATCACTCCTTTATTATCAATTCATTGTTAAAATCACTATTTCAGGTGGTAACTGGTTCATTTTCCATGTATGTTTTGATTCAATAGTTCTGATACTTATATTTTTATCATAGTTACATCATTTCCAGAATATTTATTATGGTTTAAATATCATATATATTAAATATATATATATTTATATTCATCCATAAGGATATTTATAGAAAAATGAATTACATCATTCATGGAGACGGTAGGTCATACGTACGTATAAATGCAATATTCATTTTTTATGGATTTAATGAAAGAATGGTAAAGACTAATTAACATTTAAAGAATAATTATTATGTCATTTTTATCATATATATCCATTATTTACATCATTATAACCATAAAATTAAAGTGGTGATGAAAAACGAATTAAACCACTGCATGGAGATGATAAGTCATACGTACGCACGTGCATTGCTTTTGTTTTTCATAGGATGGTTAAAAGGTGGAATATGGTTGTAAAAAATCATAATAATATCTCAATATATTTATTATCTTGAATTTATTTTTTTAGGATGGTTACAATGCATTAAAATGAATTACAAGAAGAAATAAACTTGAAAGAGTTGGTAAAGACGATTACCTCTTCTTCGATGGACTTCCTTTAGATCTCCTCTAAAGGGTTCTATGGTTGGTCTTTTGGAGGGAAAAAACTATAGAACTTGGATAAATATGTTTATAAGAGAAATGGATTGATTTTTTCGAGATATATAGCTAAAAGTGGTGTAAATAAGTGAATTAAGGAGTTCCCTTTTATAATTGAAGCGAGGGGAACTTTCTTAAATGATCGAAATATTAAAATATAATAAGACTATTCTAGATAAAAATGATTATAAATGGACTATAAATGAATATTTGATGAAATTATAGAAAATATATCATCCCTGTTGTGATTATTTAATATTTTTATTATTTTAAAATAATTTAACATAATATCATTTTGATAAACTATAATTTTGTCAACTTTAACACTATTCATTTATTTTGACTTTAAATACATCAATACAGAGGGGTAATTATAATATAATAAATAAAAACCTCTATAATATTTCATATAGATCTATAAAATTCATTGGAAGAATTAAATAATTCAAATTTTATCAAAAATAATATTTTAATTAACATTTATTTTATTTTTCTGTTAATTAAATTAATACTATATTTGTGTTGTGTAAGCATTTAAGGTATTTTTTTATTCACTAAATTTTAAAAATAAATTACCATAATTTATATAAATATTTTATATTTTACAATAATATTTATATTCAATAATATCCTCTGGATAACACCGTATTAAAAATATTACACTTATTGAAAATAAGAGTGTGACATATTTGACTTTTCATTAAATAAAATATTATAAAGCTCATAATATTATCAAAGTGGAAGTAAATGGCCATATAAATGAAACTTTAATTATTATGGATAAATATTACTCATCTAATAAAATTCTTTCAAGTGTTAGGGTCATTTTCTAGTCCTTATGATATTGCTTTAACCCTTAATTACTTGATTTACCATTTACCGTGATAATACCATGGTTACTATTCATAATGACCAAAAATAAAGGGGAAATGTTTACTAAATTTGTACCTCATGATTAAATATATGTAATCCATTTTTCTAGATCCAATTTCAATAAGTGTCATAAATTAATTTAATATTAAAATGAAAAATTCAGGGAAAAATAGTTTTTTTGATAAATGACTTTTAAGTATAAAAATGTTTCTATAGAAAATTCAACCATAAAATTAATTCTAATGAACTTAATTTAATTTTTTATAATATAATATAACCGTTCTAACTTTTTATGTATTTTAAAACAAAATATTAATTTGTAAATGCCTGAAATAAAAGTATAGCTTTTAATAAAAAACATTATTTTTCACTATTCTCTAAAAAATCAATATTTTCAGAATAAATACCAAAAAATAACCATAATATAATTTTGATATTATAATTTCAAAAATTAAGTTCATTTTATCAAGTAAATTTTCTAAATGTTTCAGAAATCAATTATATTTATTTTCTCATAGAATGCAATAAAAATCACTTTTTGAAGGAAACGTATATTTGAAGAATAAAATGGATTTGCTAAACATTATGTGTTTACTTACTAATCATAATAAATTAATTTTTATTTAATACTAACTTTAAATATATTTTATAATATATTTAATCCTATTCACACTCGTCAATTTAATAGCTAGGCTATAATAGTTGTGTTAAAATAATAATATTTACTAGGATATCACAGTTCATTTAAGTTTGGTTTTGCATGAACTATAAGATACCAATTAAATTTTATATATTATAAAATATTGGGATGTTAAAATGATGAATATGGAATCCTTTTATGGGGACTTAGTTAATATGCCACTCAGGTGTGGGACTAGGGTGAATATAGCACCCTGGTATGTGACCTAAGAAACTATGGCACCCTAGTATAGTAGTAGGGTGAAATGAAACCCTTGTATGGGACTCAGGATAATATGGAACCCTAATATGATAATAGGGAAAAATATTTCTCTATTGTGAGAATAAGGAAAATATGGCACCCTGGTATAGGACCTGGGTGGATATGAAATATTGGCATGGGAATGAGGAAAATATGGAACCTTGGTATTGTACCTAAGTGAATACGGCACCCTAGTATGGGAGTAGGATGAATATGGAACCCTGGTATGGGACTTGGGTGAATATAGAACCCAATTATGGTAATAGGGTTAATTTAATTCCCTAGTATTGGAATAGGGATAATTTTTTTCCCTAATATGGGATTAGGTTGAAATAGAATTCGAGTATGGGGCCTAGGTAAATATGGTGCACAGGTATAGGATCTGATAGTTCCTAGGTTGTTCATGTAGGGGACCTGGGTAAATATGGATCTCAGTTATGTCACATGGTCATGGATCCACATGGGGAGGCCTCAATTTAGCCTCATTTAAGGATTTTAGAATAGCCTCTTTGGAGGATTTGTGCATGACCCACTTTGGGACAAAGAGGGTGCTTGTATGGTGATCCTTTGTTGAATGGGTGCACCCCTTTAAGAGGTTCATTTTTCTTTAATCTTGGTGATAACTTAGTAAAAGTGGTATTAAAATGTTCATTACATTAAAATATGAAAAATCCCTTTACTTCCTTCCTTCTTGGCTTAGGTTGGAGCCAAGACTCATCTAAATGGGAGCTTAGAGGATTTGAGTGTGGATTTTTAATGCTTGGGTGCTACTGGGATTTTTCTTCAAGATTAATTGTACTCTATCCATCCTTGGTATCTACTTCATGTCTAAATTTAGGGGTTTTGAATTATTATATAGGAAATGAATTTGGGAATATGACATGGGAGTGGGTAGGGGTGAGATTACAGTTCAGGGTAGTGCTAAGGAGGTTAGAGCACACGGGTTTCATGGGAATAGGGTGCACAAAGCGGCACCTAGAGTTGGGTGCAAAGTGATTGGACTACCCAGCTATTTTCTCCCCCTTTGAATATTTTTGAACCTTTTAAAATAATTCATGGAATTATTTCTTTTATAAATTTCAAGTATTAAAAATGTCGTTATCATTTATTGTCCAATGGTTTTAGATAATTCCTAGATCTTAAGCCCCGTTTTGGTTGTCACATCACACCCTTCATCATTGATCCCAACATCATGTAATTAAAATATATTCACCCCTTCATAGATTATTTTATACTAATATATTCCCTTATTCATTCATTTCAAGTTATCACCTTTCCCTTATTTCCAAATAGACTACCTCACCTTTTTCGGTATGAGCACTATGGCCTTAAACTACATACACCTATCTTAGAGGTTATCTACACTAGTATCAGGTTCTTCATTTACATAAATCTTACCTCATCCATGTTACTATATAAATTACTACATCTTTTGGTCAAATTTGTATTAAATTAAGATTTATTATTGTTTTGGTCAAAGTTATTCGACTTTAAACATTAGTTTCATTGGTCCATCTTACAGGATATTAAATTATCACAGGAAAAGGACATGTTACTCACTAGGTTGAAACCCCAAAATGGTCATTTGAGGTAAATTTAGAGTCTTCTCTCACTAGGAATGAACCTTTTAAATACTAGGTGTAATTTTGAGTGTTTAAAATGGAAACGGTACAGAACTTGTCAGGTTGAAATCCTACAAAGGGTGGCCTAAGAAAAATTCAAGTCTTGCCTGTTAAGACTCTCCCCATTACTGGATTAAAAAAAGATATGACTAACATGAAAATACATAAATATTATAAGTTCCACCATTTATCCTTGTAAAATTCAAGTTATTATCTCTAGGTCTATTGACCTAGGAAAATGTTAGATCACCCTTATGTTCCTTGTATATATTGGTTTAGATGATTTGTCCTAAATGTACGAAGATTAATTTCAAGGTACTTGAGAACTTTTGAGAATTAAAACCCTTATTTAAAGTCCCCCTTCATGATTTTAATTATTCTAATTCATTCAACACTCTTATATATAAATGGAATAATCTTAGATTATAGTGATGGTATATGTATCACATATCCATCCCACCTAATTCCATATAAGAGTAGAAGTTCAAGAGTAATTCACACCTCGTGTTATAATGGAATAACCTTGTATTATGGAAATGGTAAATGTTACACATATCCATCCATCCTATATTCATCCAAGAGAACATGTTTAGGAGGAAATCAAATTTTGTAGTCTTTTGTCTCATGGACTTTCTCCGACTTATGGTAATGGTATATATACAAAATATCTAGCCTGTATATATTCATTTGTGATAATATGTTTAAATGATAATGGATTGATTCATACATATTACCATTAACTAAAGTGTTTGGAACTTATGATCTACCCATTCCATTCCCATATAATGTTCAAGTGGGTTTAGTTATTATGATATTACTCTTTCTGATTTATACATATTATCATGAACTAATAGTCTAAGTAACACCAAAAACATAGTAATTAAATAAAAAGTGTAAAAAAATATTTCCATTCATAAAATTTTAGAGGGTGTAACATCCATAAGATGGAACCTTCTCATGATAATGTGATAAATAATGAATAAAAAAAGAGGAATAAAATATCTATGGGATGATATGGTTGGTTTAATGCTGTAAATCATCAAATTTCTAATTGGAAGCATTGATCGATCATTTTAAATTAGGTCTTCTAATATATTCAACTATAGCTAATAGACATGGTTCTGTAATCAGTACAACCAGTTCTTGATTTTTTCCCTTTATGATCTTAATATTAGCCATCACTTATGAAAATTGTTCTCTCACCCTTTCCATATGAGTCTCATATTCCTCTATTTTTTCTATATAAGTGTCCATGTGGTCACAATTTCATGATTCCCCAATATTTTGTTAACTATTCTTCTTTATAACCTATTACAAAAACTCCACTTGACATTTTTTGCATTCACATGTATGGATCTCTCTTTATTGAATCATTATTTTCTATCAAATGACTAAGGTTTGTTCAATGTGAGTATATAATCTTCAATAGTAAAATCCACTGACACCCAAGTCATGTATGAGTTGATGAATGATCTTAGTATTATCATTGATATTCTCTAATTAGGTATTAGTAATGTTGGCATGGATTTGATGCTAGTCTTAATTACTCACTGCCTGGTTTTCAGTAGAAAGTTCGGGATTTATATCTGGGTCACCCACCGCTACCAGTATCTAGTAAATAATAAAATTAATCATTGAAATATTTATCCTAAATAGTGATATGGAAAGGGATAAGTCTTTAATTTCTACTCCTTGGACATATTTGGGGACTATATCAGAGAAAGCATCCTCCGCCAATGGATCACTTATTGTTGGTGTGGAAGAACTGACACTAGTAATGTAACCAATGATCAATATTGTTGGAATTTAGTCTAAATCCCCTATAATATAAAGAGGGTATGAATTTAATAATCCCCCATTTTATCTAGAGTGATTTCTAGGAGGTATTTCTAGTTAAAGGATTTGTTCTCAAATAATCTTGGGTGATAGACTCTAACAAGAAAACAATATGTACAACCATAAGATTAGATTTACTATGACACCATTCAGATAGATCTCTATATATGCTTAGTTTTAATCCCATTGTAGGGTAATTAGAGGTCTAATAGTAAGTAATTAAACTTTAATGTTTGTGCCCTTACGTGCCATCATCAACCAAAATTAGGGAATGATAGCAGGGTTATGTTCATTCCAAGATCCAGTGAAAGGCAATAGAGAAACCCTTTGTAGACACCTAAACTGGTGTGAAAACCTGTATGGGGTATAAGGCTCACAAATGATCAGATCATCAACTCAAAATACTAAAACTCCATCCTATAAATAAATGATTAATGATCAAACATAATTATTTTCACCACCATTATCAATGATTATCCCAATGGTTACATTATAAGGAGTGAAGGTGAGGTAGGAATTATTCCTTAATATATTAGTGACTTTATTGGTACTTAGAGATGTTGGTAAAACTCTGACAATTTTGAGAATCCTAGGGTGAGATGTAGAATAATTAATTAATATAGTATTTTGAAACTTGTAAAACCATAAGTGTTCTACCACTCAGATGCATAAGAAATAGAACATACCATTGATCTGATATAGGGAGTTTCTTTATTGTATGTGTAAAACTATAACCAAAGTATTGAATCTAACACCTAAATGAAAATCTCTATCATAGAATAACTACCCACTCAGAAACATGGCCAAACCCCCTACTGATTGAAATTTTGAATCCATGCTCAGTTTGATTTTGTATCCCCACACAATAAATTAGCTTACTTATAGGGTTTCTCAATATGAACCTTCAATATTCTAGGCTCCTTAAGAAGGATAACTCATCATATATTAAGTTCCAAAGGATAAAATAACAACTAATAATGGGGGGTTGAATCAGTTGTTCACTTTTATAAGTTTCATAAATTGTAAAACTTAACCCCTACAACCTGTTAATATTTATTTCCTTATCATCTTTTTATAAATATCCATGCATGAGAAAGTAGGAAAGTAAGAAAAGAACATAGAATTTACAAGGTTCGGCCTCAATGTGAGAACCTTCATCTTTTCTATAGCCACTCCCATGGGTCTATGGAAATTCACTATTATGAATAATTGAATACAACCTATGATAAATCCCTTTAGACACCTTATATCTCCCCATAGGAAATATTATACTGACTCGCATTAGTTTACAAAGTTTCTTATAAAAACATTGAGCCAAAACAAAAGAATAAATAATTTTTTTAACTTTATCTACAAATGCTCAGTCTGGATCCTCAGTCTGATTGGGCCAGATCTAATTCTCTCAATCTAATGAGGTTGGGTCTGATGGACAAATTATGTTGAACTAATTCACAATTTGCATTACTCAAAAATTTCTAAAAAACTCTGTTTAATCTTCTTCAGTCCAATTGAATCAATATTATGTTTTTCAATATCAATTTGTAAAACTCAAAATATGCTCAAACATTCAACACAGTCTTCCTCAGTCTGGTAAACAAAATTTTTAGGTGTTTGGTCTTATTTTGAGATCTCGATCCAGAAATAAAGAACTTGGAAATAATTATGAAATGCTCTGCCTTTTCTACTCTCAAGAAAAAGTTAAAAAATGTTAATGAAGTGTGCCTCTATTTATAGACGACTTGAAAAAGCAACAGCAGGAAACTTAAATACTTTCCCTACTTCCTTAAACTTTAAAAAATTCAAAAATCACTCACATTTAAAATTTAACTTTAACTTCTTCAAATCTAATCATATTTCTCCAAGATTTACACACAATTGAATATCAAGTTTGACCACTTCAACTCTTCACATATCTTCTTCTCAATAATCAACCTTCTTAAAATTCCTATCTTTTCTTTGGTATGATGAAACCTCCTCATCTCATTATGATGAAACTTCATTTGCTTTATCTTTCTATACTTGTTACAATCTACCTTTGTTTCTCATATCATTACAATCTGCCTTCCTTTCTCAACTCATTGTGATTTTCCTTTCTTTCTCAGTTCATTACTATTTTCCTTTCTTTCTTAGCTCATTACTATCTTCCTTTCTTTATCATCTCATTATGATCTTCCATTCGTTCTCATCTCATTACAATCTTCCTTTTTTATCATCTTATTATGATATGTCTTTCTTTCTCATATTATGATCTTTTTTTATTCTTCAAAGTTAGTCTGATTTACTTTCCTTCTTAGAGTCAGACTGATTATCTTTCTTTCTCAAAGTCAGTCTGATGGAATCTATATAATGATGGAATTTCCATTATGATGGAATTCTCCACTTTGAAAATTTGAAATTATTCAAACTTCATTAGTTTTACATATTATTGCATCTAAAAACTTTCGAGTTTGGTACTTATAGATCTAACACAATCATTATGATTCCTTTATTTCTTTAAAATCTTTTATCATGATAGTTTTCATGTTTTTTGAGAACTCCATGATCAAAAAAGAATCATCTGATTTATTTTATAAAGTATGAAAACTTTATAACTCCTAACTTCATAATCTTCTTTAAAAACTCTTCAGTGACAATATGAATTATTCACCTAGTGACTTCTGTCGTTTGAATAAATGCTAAGTTCGATGGATCTTGAACTTTATACTAATGGACCAGAGATAGATGGTGTGTTCAATCAAAAAAATCATCTTTATAACCACTTTTGTGTCTGTTGTTTCTCATTCTGATCCTCTAAGTATAGAAAACAAATTTCTTAAAATAAAAACTTTTCTCCCCTGTTATGTTTGAGTTCAAACTTTCATCAACTTTTAACTTTCTTAAAAACCTCATTACGATGGACTGGGTCCAAACCAAAATAAAAAAACATTCTTTTACAAAAAAGGTTAGTTTTTAAAAAAAACATTTTTAAAACAATATACCACAAAGTTTCTTAAATCTCCCCATTTGGATTTGTTGACAACCCTTGTTATCAAATTTTTCAACTCTCCAAAATTTTTCACAACTCAACTTTTGTAAACAACTCAAGTTTTTTGTCTTTTATCAAAACATAGAATTTCTCAAAAAAAAAGTTTCATAACACCACACTACTAAATAAAGTAATGTTTTTTAAGGAATTTTATCCCTTGATGACAATCAAATTATTCATCCATGTAAAGATAAACTTTCCCCACTTTTAACTTCTCCTCTCTCACTTTTATTTTTCTTTTCGTCGTTTTATGATAAGCACAACTTCATATTCATAAAATAAAGTTAAGTAAAACCTTATTACCATAAAAATATGTTACTTTTTCTCCCCCTTTTTCAACATAATCCAAATCATGGTGGGGGTTCTCTATTATGAGTTTAGTAAGTCATGGTAGGATACTGAAAATGAAGTTACAAACACAATTCCACAAATATTTATTTCAACATGACTTTTGTGAAAATATTAGCAATTTGATACTTTATTAAGATGTATTCTAATATAAAATCTCCAGAAGAAACTTTCTATTTTATGAAGTGTAACTTTATATTAATGTGTATTGACCTTGAATGTTGGACAAGATTTTTAGAAAGATCAATTTCACTTTGATTATAACAAATTATCTTCAACGATTTAGAAACATTTTCTTTAAAATATTTCAGCTGAACATTCATCCACAATATTTGGGTACAATCTTATATAGCTGCAACATGTTCAGATTCATCTATGCTCAAAGTTATTGAACTTTTTTTCTTACTATTATAACTCACACAACAATCACCCAAGAAAAATGTTCCTCTTGATGTTGATTTTCTATCATTAAAATCTTTATCACAATCAGTATTTGTATAACCATGAAAATTCATCTCAAAATTTATTTTGTATAAAAACCCATGTGAATTTGTTCCTTTTACATATCTTAGAATCCTATTTACTTCCAACATATGTGATTCTTCAGTCCTTGAAGTTGTAAGGTAAAAAGGACTTCCAAACAGCTTCTAAAAGTCTTTTTGATTCTCATTTATTCTGAATACATATTTACTCAAATTTGTGCTCACTAAAATAGGTGTAGAAACTTATTATGATTTTTTCATCCCAAAATAATTTAACAATTCTCTATCATAATTTTCTTGAGATAATAAAATGTACTTTTATTTTTATTAAACTTGTAAGCTAAGGAAGAAATTTAATTATCCCAACATTGACAATTAAAAATTCTTCTTCATTTCCCCATAAAATTATTTGAAAACATTTTCTCCATCCCCTAAAAAAATTATATCATTCATATAGATGATTATAATTATATTCACTAAGTCAACATCTTTCACATATAAGTTGTTATCAACTTTTCTTTTAGAAAAGTTCATCATTCTCATAAAATTGACAAGTTTAGAATACCATGCATGTGTGGATTATTTCAACCCATAAAAGGCCTTAATTAATCTAAAAACCTTGTTTTCATCATTATCAATTTGAAAATCACAAGTTTTTTTAGTGTAAACTTCTTCCTCAATCTCACCATTTAAGAAAGATGATTTTACATCCATCTGATAAACTTTTTAATTATGATGTACAGACAATGAAAAAAACATTCTAATAGTTTTTAATCTTGAAATTAGGGAAAATGTTTCTTCAAAATCCACACAATCCACCTATGCATAGCCTTTATAAACAACCTATATTTGTTTCTTGAAACTTATCCATGTTCATTAAACTTGTTTATATAAACCCACATTTTCATGACCCGTCCCCCAAGGCCCATGTTGTGACATACCCCAAGCCTACCTCCTGTAGGATAGGGGTTGGAAAATAGCGTTGAAGCTGTTATCCTAAAAGTGGGAGGCATTTTTAGAGTAACTATATGTATGAACACACAATAAAATACTAAATATCTAAAATTAAACAATCATGCCACTAAACAACCACTGAGGACAAGAAAAACTGAAAGTCAAATGGGCCAGAATACAAACCCAACAAAAGACTAACTGAAAAAAAGAAAGTACAAAAAAAATCTGGATATCCATCTGCTGAAAACCCCAAATGATGGTTAAGTATATAGTAGCTACTGGAAGTCTTAGAATTACACCCCACCCACTTGGTCTCACTGGGTACCACCGAGTCCTGGGCCACCAAGTCCTCTGTCAAGGTGTCGGTTTTCTGCACTAGACACAACATGTGCGGGCAAAGACCATTCAGGGGTGAGTAAAAATATACTCAATAGGGACCCCAAAACACAAAGTAAATACCACAAAGAAATATATAAAAAACTACATATCATGATCACCAATAATGATCATGAAGCGAGATATCTCACACCAGGAATATTATAGAGTAGGAAAGTAGAACCATTAGTCACATCATCGAACATCCTCGGTTGCTAGAGAACTCCTTCTCAATGAGTATAGTAGTCCTACCGGGTTACACAGAAGTTGATTCTCACTAACCTTAGGACTATTGTGGTACTCGTCCCTAATGAGTACCATGGTTATGCTAGGTCACATAGAAGACACTCCCCACCGTGGGCATGCCGGGTCACACAGAAGTTGTTTCCCACCTATGGCCATACTGAGGTACTCCTCCTGTCGAGTACTGTAGTTCTGCCGCATCACATAGAATTTTCTCCCCTCCATGGACCTTCCAGTTCACATAGAATTCGCTTCCCACTAGGCCATAGTATTTGATCCACATAGGGTCCCTCTTCAGTAGTCTTTAGGTCCCAGCCAACCGCAGGGTTTCCACATGTAGTACGCTTGATCTCAGGAGAACTGCTCCCCAATCCATTTGTCGAATTCCAAATTCTATGAAATCCTCCATAGAGTATGCCAAAATATCTTTCTCATCATGAGGGTTCCAATTCCACAAACAGCTCGTCAATTGGATGGTCGATTTGCAAGATATTGACATTTTTCAAAAAGGGGGTAGTTGGGTATGGGTCCAGTCCGACTCGGTCTGATCGACCATACCCAGACTCAGCCCATCCTTGGTCCAATCCATTGTTCCATGGGTCCTTCCTGGCTTGATGGGGTGGGTCCAGCCCTCTGGGGAAAGTCTGTCCCACTGGGGCGGGTCTGGCCCACTGGTCTGCCTGATCTACCATAGTCAGACCAATTATCTGCCTAGCTAATATGTGACAAGCGGCCATGTTTGGCTCCCTCCCTTCCCCACGGATCGTTTGTGGGACTATCTCCCCTAGCTGTGATCAATCGACCATGGGTTTCTCACATGGGAAGTGGCACGGTGCCACGTCGGTAGTGCACTGATGCGGCCGAGTGGCCAGGTCCACCCATCACCAGCCACTGGCCTAGATGATGACCCTTGTTGCACCATCGCAATCGGTTGACCATGGATTCTGCCCGATAGGCCATCGTGGTGCACCGACGGTTTCTTTTACGGACCACCGAGTCTGATCTGTTGGTTTGTTCTTTGCGCTGCTTGCGCCTATAGCCTTTAAGGGATCCCATATTCCCTAAAAAAGCTTCAGATCCTCCTTGCCACCATTTCAAGGATACAACCATGAATAATGCACAATAATATGGGATCGGGCCTTGTTCATGTCATCCCACACCCTTTGAGTTAGAAGTTTAAAATAGGGGAGGTTTGGGGATGATGTTTTGTCAACAATAAATCAATCCCTAATAGAAAACCCAAGAAACATCACCCTCCCACAAGAACGGATGATCTTGAGATCAACCTATTCATGGGTTGATCCGCATTCATCATTTAGAATATGAATAGGGAAAACATAAAACAAATAAACCCCTACCTCGATTGTCGTTCATCGTTGAAGCACTCTTCCCTAGAGGATTCAAGCTCTATTAGCGTTCATCGCTTCCTGGTCCCGTTCTTCGTAAAGTATCCACGTTGCTAGAGATCCTGCCGATGTTCTTCATTCGTCATTGGAGGGAGTCCTTGCTATAAGTTCGTTCTAATTTACATGGTTTAATAATCAACTCTCCAATGTGTTAGCTTATTAAAAGAAAACGCATCGCAGCGTTTCTGTTACACTACGATGTCGCGTCGTTATGCAATTTCATTTATGAAACATCATATCTGTTACTCCTTAATTAATTTGTCATTGTGCTGAAAAAAAATGAGCCATTAAGGAGCTTCCTTTAATGCTCCTCATCGTCACACCGCAACATCGTCGTCTTCCACTCAATGGTGAGAAAATAAATAAAATAACTTTTTAAGTTATTTCATTATTTTATGAAAAGTTCAAAAAATAAATTTTCTATATAACCCTTTCTGATTGAAGTTAAGTCCATTCTAGGAGAATCTCGACATTCTGAGTTCAAATGTGCCCTTGGATTTTCAATCCAAGAACTGGTTCAAATTTTATAAAAACTCGCTCGTACGTTTACTTAAGTGAACTTTAAAAAGTTCAAAATTCCATTCCGGGGTCACTAGGCCTCCGAATTGTGTGTTTTCAAAGCGTGTGGTCTCAAAATAATTTCATATAATTAAAATAAAAAATAAAAAATAAAAAAAATACATGGAAATTCCGGTACATTACATTCTCCTCACCTTATGGTTTTATGTCCCCAAAATACAAAATAAAGGTTAATAAAACAAATGGGGGTACTGATCACGAATCTGATCCTCCCACTCCCATGTGTTATCCTAGAGATTCTTGTGATTACATAAAATTCATACTAGAGTAATCGACCATCCATGAAGGACCTTCTCCTTTTGATCCTCTATCTCCACCGGGAACTCCACAAACGTCGCCCCATCGTCAATGTCCAGCTCTCCCCAGTCGATGACGTGTGATGGATCATGCACATACCTCCTCAGCTGCGACATGTGAAAAACATCATGCACCCAGTGCATCTATGGGGGAATATCTAGGTGGTACGCCACCTTTCCAACTCTACTGAGAATCTGAAAAGTTCTTATGAACCACAAAGATAACTTTTCTCCCAAGCCAAATCTCTACAATCCTCATCGGGGTGAGACCTGAAGAAAAACATGGTCTCCCTCCTCAAAATCCATGGGTATCTGCCTTCTATTAGCATATGATTTATTCCTACTCTGTGTAGTCCTCATTCTCTCTTAGATTATCTACACCTTCTCAGTGGTAGCATGTACCAACTCTGGACCCATGAGTGTTGACTCCCCTGGGTTTGTCTAGCGTAGAGGTAATTCGCATGGCCACCTGTATAAGGCCTCAAATGGTTCCATGCCAATGGTGGAGTGATATTTTTTGTTGTATGAAAACTCCACCAATGGTAGGTTGTCCTCCCGACTGTGAACAAAGTCAAGGATGCAAGCATAAATAATGTTATCCAAGTTCGGTATGGTCTGCTCCGTCTAACCATCTTTCTGAGGGTGAAAAGTTGTGCTCAAGCACAGCTGAGTCCCGAATTCCTCCTACAACCCCTTACACAACCAAGATGTAAATCATGCATCACAGTCTGAGATGATCGTCGAATTCACCCCGTGAAGCTGAACTATCTTATGGACATAGAGGTATCCCAAGACCTCTACCAATCCCTACTCCCATATGGGTAAAAAGTGAGCCAACTTGGTGAGTCAGTCAATGATCACCCAGATAGAATCGTGGCCCCTAGACATGTGTGGTAACCCCATCATGAAGTCCATGGAGATACCATCCCATTTCCACTCTGTTACCTCAAGTGGTTGTGCCAAGCCTGTTGGTACCTGATGCTCAGTCTTCACTTGCTGACAAGTGAGACACTGTGAAATGAAATCTACTACTGCTTTCTTCATCCCTGGCCATTAGTACTAACGTTAGAGGTCCTAGTACATATTCTCCACACCAAGATGTATCGCCAAAGGGGATGTATGTAACTCCCTCAACACTTACTCCCATAACGTCACTAGTACCACAATGTTTCCTCTTAAAAGGATGACATTCTCTCCACCTATCGAAAATCTATCAGAATCCTATACTAAGGATATGTGAGCACTTCAGGCCTTGAAGTCAACATCCACAAGTTGTGATTCCCTAACTTGTTGTAAGATTGGGGGGTGATAGTAATTGACTAAAGATAAGTTTCTCCATCACCATCCACAAAGGATATTTTCATTGCGGCTAGCTGCTCTGTCGCCTCACTCAGTATCTATAAATCAAACCGCTTGCTAAGTGTGTATGCCACCACGTTCCCCTTCCCAGGAGTATATACTATCTTAAAGTCATAGTCCTAGAGGAACTCCAACCATCGCCGATATCTCAATTTTAGGTCCTTATATGAGAATATATACCTGAGACTCTTGTGGTTAGAGTAGATGGTAAATCTTTCACCCATCAAGTTGTGTTTCCACATCTTTAAGGAAAATACCACTGCTGATAACTTCATGTCATGGGTCACTTATTTCTTCGCAAGCTACCTCAATTATCGTGAACCATATACATTCACTGCTTGCTCCTGCATCAGGACACAACCCAATATGGTCCCTGATGTGTCACAGAAGACTACATACTCAATGCCCTCTTCTGGTAGTCTCAAGATAGGGGCACTAGTAAATCTCCACCTCAGCTTATGGAAACTCTTATAGAAATTCTATGACCACATGAAGGGTTTCCCTTCCATGTAAAGGATGATAAAGGTGATGATACTCTAAAAAATTCAGTCACAAACCTCTGGTAGTATCCAGACAACCCCAAGAAACTCCACACCTCAGTCACGCTCCTGGGTGGCTCCCAAGAGAGCACTACCTCTATCATCACTGGATCCACTACAACTCCATCCTCTGAGATGAAATGTTTGAAAAAGTGGACCTCCTGAATCTAGAACTGGCCCTTCGAGACCTTACCATAAAGCTAGTTCTCTAGGAGTGTATCTAGAACTATCCACAAGTGTGTA
Organism: Viscum album; assembly: GCA_963277665.1. Taxonomy (NCBI): domain Eukaryota; kingdom Viridiplantae; phylum Streptophyta; class Magnoliopsida; order Santalales; family Viscaceae; genus Viscum; species Viscum album. Next base: position 1,888,613,290 of record OY728159.1, on the reverse strand, counting down.
GCATTCTCCTCCTCTGACGCCGAATACACCAAGATTTCATCAATGAAGACCACCACGAAATGATCGAGGTAAGGCTGTAATGTCCTGTTCATGAGTCCCATGAACACTGTTGGGGAATTGGTCATGCCAAAGGGCATCACCAAGAACTAGTAGTGTCCATACCAGCATCTGGAGTTTTTCTTTGGTACGTCCACATCCCGTACCTGAAGTTGATGATAGTGAGACTTAAGGTCTATGTTTGAAAACCATCTCACTCCATTCAGATGATCTAAGAGGTCATCAATCCTTGGAATTGTATACTTGTTCTTCATGGTCACCTATTTCAAGTGTTGGAAGTCCACACATGGCCTCAATCTCCCATTTACCTTCTTGGTAAACAGCAATGGGGATACCCATGGTGAAACATTGGGCCTCAAAAAGCAATTCCTCTAGCTTTACCCTCAATTCACTTAGCTTCGCAGGAGCCATCCGATATGCTAGTGTGGATATTAGTGTCATCCTCAGGTATAGATCAATGCATAAGTCTACCTCCCTACAAGGAGGTATTCCTGGAACATCCTCAGGAAATACATCCTCATACTCGTCCATCGCTACAAGAAATCTCAGACTCCTATCATCCAACGCACTGAGGGTGAGGCTAGAAAACTAGTGAGTGATTGGATACACCCTCCTTAGAGAAATTCCATCATGTTATACAAAGGTTCCCTTCTCGCTAGTGAGGGAAAACCTGGTCCCATATTTGAAGACACACCACACTTTGCACCTAAAATATTCAATCTAGGCATGTAGTGTGGATAACTAGTTCATACCCAAGATGAAATCATAAGGTCTCGATTCCACTACTAGGATATCCCAGCTGAAGCTCTCACCTCCTAGATTAAGCTCACACTATTGTCACCAGGGTGTAATCATCGAATCCCCTCTTGTAGGAGTCTCTAATCATAAGTATCGATTCAATCGATTCACCGAAATATCTGATCCTTGAATGAGGTTCATGGAAAGGAAATAATGACTGGAACCTGTGTCTATAAGAACTGAAACTAAGGTGTATAAGACATAGATTGTACCTCTAATCATCTCTGGAGCATTGTGGTTCTAGGTCTTCATCGCCTGAAGCTAGCATTTCTCATGTCTGCCGGCTCTCTGAGCCCGTGGTGGACTACCTCGTGGTGGTGGTGGTAGCACATCGAACTGTCATCCATCGCCTTCCACTCGGCTTTCTCCCCCGCCATTTCCACCACCCTACGGACCTCCTCACTCAAACCTCTACCTCTTCCTTGGTGGTCCCTCATCCATCTATTGATCATCTTTATGGTGGGTCGGTCAGTTACGATCCATGTGTCCCTACCCACCGCACGTGAATCATAGCCCGGTTCCCTACTGACTCCCTCTACTCTGGGAGCCCAGTACTGTTGACCCCGAGTCCTGGGGTCGCCCCCTAAAAGACATGTCCTTCTTGGTCCCCCATGTCTACATTATGTTGCTCACCACTGAAGACTATGCTGCTTGATGTATGCTCGTGGCTCCAGCTTTTGGTGCCTGCTCCACCAGGAAGTTCTTTATGAGAAGGGATCGCTCTAGCACTCCAGATTAAGTGGGGATGTTGAGAGACACCATGGATTCCCTGATCTCCCATCTGATTCCCTGCTAAAAGGTTTGGGCCTTGAAGAAAGTGTCATGCACCATGTCTTTGGAGTACCAAGAGAGGTTTGTAAACCTCGCAGAGTACTCAGCCACTGACAGGCTGCCCTACTGCAGGTGAAGCAGCTCATGTATGCACACAGATCACAAGGTCATAGGGAAAAACTCCTCCTAGAAAAGACGCTTGAAGTCTTTACAGGTGAGGTTCAACTCATCATGAGTCTGAATCGCCAAACTACACCATCTCCCTATTGAGCCCCGCAGAAGGCTCATATCCAAGATCTCCATCTGGTCAAGCGGGGCCCTCACTAAGTGGAAGACCCATGTCACTGCCTCCATCAAGTCCCCAGTGACCTAAGGATATATCTCTCCCCTAAACCTCAGAGGTCTCTGTCTATGAAACTCGTGCAAGGCACTGAGTCTTCATACGTTCTATTCTAGTAACACAGGTAGTAATTGTTGATCAACAGGTGGTGAAAACACCGGTGCACCACCCGGTAGGTCCATATCTAAAACTAGGCCCTGAACTGATGCCTCATCTCTATGAAGGTTGTCCACATGATCACGTATCAGAATCCTAGATGGTTGTATGTGTGGAGGCATCCTAAAATAGATCAAGATGTACCACACTCATAAGATTATACCTGGTGAGATGACTCTTATTTAAGAAGAACATAATAAGAGACTTATGCAACTAGTTTTTTCATGTATAGAGCCGAAAAGTAGAATTCAGTGTCCTGATGTATGGATACGTCGGTCGCCGCACCAATACTGTACTTCCCAAATTTGAAAGTCAAACATGAAACATTCAACATTTTTTCCCCAAAAAAAAAACAATAGACTCTCGGTCTTTGAGGTAGAACATACAAAATTTGATACCACTTTGTCACAACCCATCCCCTGGGGCCTGCGCCATGACATAACCCAAGACCACTTCCCATAGACCATAGGTTGGTGACTAGCGCCAAAGGCGTCATCCTTCAAGTGGGAGTCATTTTCCTGAGTACCTGTACGCATTCACACACAACCACATCCCAAAGCTGGAAAAGTAAACAATCATTCCACTGAAAAACCACTGAGTACAAGGACAATTTAAAATCAAATGGTCCATAATACAAACCCAAAAAAATAATAACTGGAAAATAGGAAAGGGAAAAAAACTCTCGATAGACATCCGCTAAAAATACCAACTGATGGGTAAGAACAGAGTAGCTGCTGGAAGTTGTAGAATTACACCATGCCCGCTTGGTCTCACTAAGAACCATCGAGTCCTGGTCCACCAAGTCCTCCATCAAGGCATCGTTCGTCTGCACTGGACACAACACGTGCGGCTGAAGCCTGTGTAGGGGTGAGTAGAAATATAGTCAGTAAGGACCCCAAAACACAAATTAAATACCACAAATCAATACAAAAACAAACCACAAAGCACAATAACCAAGCATGATCATGAAAAAGGACATCTCACACCAGGTATATTCTAGAGTAGGAAAGTTGAACCATTAGTCACATCATCGAACACCATGGGATACTGGAGAAATCCTCATCAATGAGTACAGTGGGTCTTCCGAGTCACACATAAGTTTCTTCCCACTAACCTTAGAACTTTTTTGATACTTATCCTTGATGAGTACCATGGGTATGTTGGGTCACATAGAATTCTATTCCCATTGTGGGCATACCGAGTCACACAAAAGCCACTTCCCACCTATGGCCATACTGAGATACTCCTCCTGTTGAGTATTGTGGGTCTACCAGGTAACACAGAAGTCGCTCCCCACTATGGGCCTTCCAGGTCACATAGAAGCCACTTCCCACTAGGTCATAGTATCTGATCCACATAGGGTTGCTCGTCACCAGTCCTTAGGTCTCATCCAACTGTAGGGTTTCTGCGTGTATCACACTTGATCTCAGGAGAACCGCTCCAGAATCCATTCTTCAAATTCCAAATTCTATTAAATACTGTATAGAGTATTATAAAAGATCCACCTCATCATGAGGGTTCCAACTCGACAAACAGCTCATCAATTGGATGGCCGGTTTGCAAGATATTTGTGTTTTTCTAAAAAGGGGTTGGTTGAGTCTGGGTCCGGCCCAACCCGGTCGGACTGACCCGACCTGGACCCAGCCTGGCCTAGGTCCAGTCCATTGGGCCCTTGGTCTAACTCATCCTAATAGGGTGGGTCCATCCTGATGGTCTGCTCGATCAGCCAGAAGAGGACCAGTTCTCCACCTGGGCGAGACGCGGTAGGCGGCCACGTTCGACTCCCTCCCTTCCTTCTGGGTCATCCGTGGAGCTATCTACCCCAGTCGCGGTTGATTGATTATGGATTTTCCATGTGGGATGTGATGCAGTGACGTATGGGGCGCGGTGTGGTGTAATGTACACAATGCACCGATGCGGACGGGTGGCCACGTCCACCCGCTGCCAACTGCCGGCCTAGACAACGACCCTTGTCATACTTTCGGGTCCTCTCTGGTGGTCCGTTCTTTGGGCTAGTGGTATGTCCGCTTTGGTGGTACGTTCTTCAGGCTAGTGGTGTGTCTGCTCTGGTGGTCCATTCTTCATGCCTCTTTCCCCTATGGCCTCCGGGGGATCCCCTCTTCCCTGCAAAAGATTTAGATCCTTCTTTTCTCTATTTCAAGGATGCGACTATGAAGAATGCACAAGTGGAGAGGATCGGTCCTTGTTCATGTTAGCCCGCACCCTCCACATTAGAGGTTTAAAATAGTGGGAGGTTTGGGGATGATGTTCTATCAACAAAAATTCAATCCTGAATAGAAAAACCCAAGAAACATCACCCTCCTGCAAGAACGGATGATCCGTGGACCAACCTGTTCATTGGTTCATCCGCATTCATCATTTAGAATAAGAATGAGGAAAACATAAAACAAATAAACCCCTACCTTGATAAACATTCATTGTTGAAGTGCTTCTCCCTTTAGGATTCAATCTCTATTGGTGTTCGTCGCTACCCAATCCTGTTCTTCGTAAAGCGTTGATGTTACTAGTGATCATATCGATGTTCTTCGTTCATCATTGGAGGGAGTCCTTACCATAGGTTCTTCATAATTTTCATGGTTTAATTCTAAACTCTCCAACGTGTTATATTTTTAAAATAAAACACACCACAGCGTTTCTGTTACGTTGCGACGTCATGTCATTATGCAGTTTCATTTATAAAACAACATATCTGTTAGCCTCAATTAATGCATTGTTATGCTGCACAAAATTGATTCATTAAGGTTCTTCCTTTAATGTGCCTCGTCATCGCACCATAGCATCATCATCCACTTCTCAATGGTGAGAAAAGTAATAAAATAACTTTTTAATTTATTTTATTATTTTCTGAAAAATTTTAAAATTAACTTTTCCATCCAAACCTTGTCGGTTGAAGTTAAGACTATTCTCGGTGAATCTTGGCGTTCCGAGTTCAACGGTGCCCTTAGATTTTTGATCTAATCACCAATTCAAAAGTTATAAAAACCCGCTTGCACATTTACTTAAGTGAACTTAAAATAGTTTAAAAAAAATTTTGGTCTCACCAGGCCTTGGAATCACGTGTCGTCAAAGCATGTGGTCTCGAAATAATTCTATATAATTAAAAAAATACATAGAAATTCCAGGACATTACACACTTTTTTCTAATAACATTTTTATTTGATGTTCATGGAACAAGTTATCATGTTTTATTTTTCTCGATCTGATCCAAATATTCATTCGTAGCATTCACCCATTCTTTATGTTGAATAGCTTCTGAAACTAATTCCGATTCAAATTTTGGGATAAGTGAAGTCTGGTTTTCTAATATCAACTTCTTTCTAGTCTTAACCTTAAGCCTTATGATTTCTAATAATGTTTTCAGACTCAACATATTTTTGTAAGGTTGGAAATTTCAAATTTTTTCTTTCACCTAAACTTTCCTCATCACATTATTCTTCTGAATCTTAGTAAGGATGTTTTGAATTAATTTCACTATTTTTTGAAATCTCTAGTTTATCTCCCTCAGCATTCTCAATTACTTTTGTTAAGTAATTTTTATTTTCAATTAATTTCACATCACATGATTCAACAAACTTTTTTAAATTTTTTTTCCAAAATTTTTAACTTCTTCCATTGGGTGAATAACCCATAAAAGTTCCATCCTCAGTTTTCTCATAAAACTTTCCTAGATTTGGATTTTTCATTTTTGAGTAAACATGGAATTCCAAAAACTTTGAATTATTTAAATGAAGGTTTTTTATACCACATTTCATAATGATTCATGTTGGTTTTCAGTCTCAACAAGAATATATTTTTAATATTTACAACAATACTAACAGCTTATCTCTAATAAAACTTAGAAAGTTTATATTATGTTAACATACTTCTTCCCATTTCTACCAAACTTCTATTCTTTCTTTCTACTAATCTATTTTTTTGGGGATCATAGGGAGAACTTTATTGATGTTTGATACTATGTTTTCTTATATAGTTTTCAAAATTATTTCTTGTGAATTCAGTTTTATTATCTATTCTTAACTTCTTTATATAAACCCCCATTTCTTTCTCAACTTATTTTTTGAAAAACCTGAACATTTCCACAACCTATTAATTGTGTTTCATAAACATGATTTTATCATCTGAGTGAAATCATCAATGAAAGTGATAAGTATACATATTCTTTTGATTATTGATGTATCATCGGTTCACACAAATCAGAATGAATAAGTTCAAGAGGTCTGATAGACTGAATCTCAACTCTCTTATGACTTGTTTTGGTCATCCTGCATTTTTTAAAATTAATACAAACATATTCTTCTCTTATTTTCAATTCTATAAATTTTCTAATAGAATAAACTTTAGAAATTTTATTCATGTTTTTTTGTCCAAGATGGACAAGTCTTTAGTGCCACAATTTTTTTTCATCTTCAGCCCTCAAGTAACAGGATTTATTAAATTCACTTATTTGGAAAAGATTCCCATTCATTCTTTCTCATTTATTAATCACTTTTACATTTTTAAAATTTTTGATAAAAAAAATATTTTGTGAAGATTACTTCTTTTCCATCATTAAAAAGTTGACTTACACTAATTAAGTTATATTTTATCCCATCAACAAATAAAAATTCCTTATATTTCAACTTTTCTGCATCAATCTCATTCGTTATGATTCCTCTTATGTTTAAGGAACTATGATTACCAAAAGTAATTACTTATCTATCATGACTTTCAAAATATTTTCATATCACCTGTCATATGTGAGGAACAACCACTATAAAGTATCCATGTTTTTTCCCTTTTACTTTCTTTTAAATCTATCTCGAAAAAAAATTCTTTCTTTAACTTTCTTCTTTAAATATTTCTTTTCTTTTATACCATAAGAAACTTATTCTAGAAGGAGTGTCATATATTTTTTTTCATGATGACCAGCCTCATCACATCTTCCAAAAAATTCTTCTATACATTCAAATTAATTTTTTGTTGGAAGGTTTATAACATCTTGAGATTTTTATTTTCTAGCTTCTCGTGAGTTAGAAAAGTTACTCATTATACTTCCATTATTTATTCCACTATTCTCAAACCTTATTTATGGTAGGGACAAATTGTGCCAAAAATTATAAGCCATTTTCCCATAGATTCCACAAAACTAGAAATAGCCATCAAACCTTGATTTTATATTGAAGTAAGATATTTCTCTATAGAAACTTTGTTGAGATTGATTACTTATTTATACTTTAACAATCTCTAGATGTGGACCATATTTCCTCCTGAGTGGGTTTTCATCCTTTTTAGATGAAATAGGTTTCTCATGACCTTTTTCCATCAAAGATTTCTCAATACTTTTTCTGGAACTTGAAATGTTTGAAAAAATATATGAAACATTATTTTTGTTATGTGATGATTTCACTTGATTCTTGATTTGATATTTCTCAGCAAATTTAAAAGTCTCAAATTTTACTTCCAAGGATTTTTTGAAGTTTTAATTCATCTTCCTTATAGTAATTTCATAATCAAGAAGTTTTTATTGAAACTTGTCAACTTCTTATTCCTTGGTATCCAACTTCTTAGTGAGATCTTTAACCATATTTCCTTGTTCATCAATTATAAGTTTGTAACTTAAGTTCTCCTGGATGTATTCTTCCTCCTCCTTGATGAAATCTCTTCTTCTATTAGAAACTTCTTCACAATATTTCTTTATTAATATAATTTATTTCTTGAGAGATTTTTTTTTCTCAAGACATGAAAGAAGTTTTATTCTGAGTTGATACTCTCTATATGATTCTTAGCCTCCTTTTTCTTCACTATTTAAGGAGTCTTCAAATTTCTCGACTTTTTCAATGAATGTTATAACCTTTTATAAACTTTCATCTTCTAAATAATTTTTTTTAGTTGAGTCATATTTAGCTTTCTTACTCAACATACTTATCTTGTTTCCAGGGAACTTCTTCTTATATTTTTTGGATGACTTTTCTTCTTTATCGTTTTTTCCACTTCTTCCATTGAGGTTTTTAATTGGAATCATCTTGATATTCAACAAAATTATTCTTGGGGAAATTCATAGAAAATTGTCTGATTCCACCACACTCAAAACATTTGAGATGAAGGTTTCTTTCATACTTTCCTATTCCTCTTTGATGGTTCTTGGATATAAGATACATGATTTTCGCATTGAACTCATCAACATTTTTATCTTCAAAGTCACAAGAATCAACATCTTCAGTATCATGTATTTTCATTTTTCTTATGGATTCAAAATCCATTTCATCTTTTATCTTCTATTTGAACATTAGATCTTTCTTCATTTTATAAGAAACAATAAATTTAAGCAATTCATCAATAAATAAATCATTCTTATCTTCTAAAGAATAAATTTTAGAATCAAAACTATCTAGAAAGTTTCTCATAAGTTTCTTCACATTTTTAGAATATTCTAGGATTTATCTGAATCCTCTGATGTTACAAATAATTTCATTTACTCTAGTGAATTATTCATAGATATTTTCTTCATTTATCATTATGATGTCTTTAAACTTAATATGCCATATTTTTATCTTTCCTTCCTTAACTTTAGTATTACATTCAAAAAAACACTTTCCATCCTATCCTACATACTCTTTGATCTAAGAAGGGGGGTTGAATCAGTTGTTCACTTTTATAAGTTTAAATACCTTTTAAAACATAACCCCTATAACCTATTAAGATTTACTTCCTTATCATATTTCTATAAATACTTATGCATGAAAAGTATGAAACAAATTAAATAACATAAGATTTATAAGGTTAAACCTCATTGTAAGAACGTATATCCTTTTCATATCAACTTCCTTGGGTCTATGGAAATTCACTATTATGAATAAGTGAATACAACTTGTGTAAACTCCCATTAGAAAGATTTTATCTCCTAATAGAAAGTATTATACCAACTCTCATTAGTTTAAAAATTTTCTTACAAAACAATTGATCCAAAATAAAAGAATAAATACTATATTCAATTTTCTCCAAAAATTATCAATCTGGATTCTCATTTCGATTTGGATGGATCTAATTATCTCAATCCAATGAGACTGGGTCTTATAGACTCAGTACAATGAACTCATTTACAATTTTCATTACTCAAACTTTTCTCAAAAACTCAATCCAATATTCATCAATATGATGAACTCAATATGATTTTCTTCAATCTCAATCTAAAAAAATCAAACTATGTTCAAACATTCAATATGATCTTTCTTAGTATGGAAAACAAAAATTTCATTTGTCTAATATTCTTATAAGATATCTACCTAAAAATAAATAACTTGGAAATAATTATGAAGTGATTTCCCTTTTTTTCTCTCAATAAAAAGTTAAAAAATGCAAATTAAGTGTGCCTCTATTTATAGAAGACTTGGAAAATCAACAACGGGAAACTTGAAAACTTTCCCTGCTTATTAAAATTTCAAAAACTCTGAAAATATATCGCATTTAAACTTAAACTTTTACTTCTTCAAACCTTCACATATTTCTATTAAATTTACGGACCATTGAATATCAAGTTTGACCAATTAAAATCTTCACATGTATTCTTCTCTGTAATCAACCTTCTTGAAATTCCTATATTTTCTTTAGTACGATTAAACCTCCTCGGCTCATTACAATGAAAATTACTTAGCTTCATCTTCCTCTACTTATTACGCTCTATCTTTCTTTCTCAACTCATTATGGTATGCCTTTATTTCCAAGCTCATTATGGTCTATCTTTCATTATTATCTCATTAAGATCTTCATTTCATTCTCATCTCATTATGATCTTCCTTTATTTCTCAGCTCATTACTATCTTATTTTCTTTCTCATCATATTACAATCTTTCTTTCTTTCTCAACTCATTATGATATGTCTTTCTTATTCAGAGTTAGTATGATTTAATTTCCTTCTCAGAGTCAATATGATCAAATTTCTTTCTCAGAGTCATTATAATGTAATCCTCATAATGATGTAATTCTCAATATAATGGAATTATCCACTCTACAACTTTGAAATTCTTTAAACTTCATCATCTTTACACATTCTAACTTCTAAAAACTTCTAAGTTTGGTATTTTTGGATTCTATACAATCACTATAATTCCTATATTTATTCAAAATCTTTTATCATGGTAGTTTTCATGATTTCTTATAACTCCATGATCAGAAAATAATCATATGATTTAGTTTAGAAATTATGTAAACTTTCTAACTCCAGAATTCACAATCTACTTTAAAAACTCTTCAGCAACAAGATGACTTCTTCACCTAGTAACTTCTATCTTTATAACAAACACTGAGTCCAATGTATCTTGAATTTCATATATATGGACCTAATACTGATGGTGTGTTTGATCAACAACTTCATCTTTCTGACCACCTTTAAATTTGGTACTGCTCGGTCTGATCCTCTGAGTTCAGAAAACAACATTCCTAAATTCAAAACTTTTCTCCCCTTTATATTTGGGTTTAAACTTTTAGAAACTTTAAAATTTATTAAAAATCTAATTATTATGGACTAGGTCTGATCCTAAATAAAAAAAAATCTTTTACAAAATAAATTAGTTTTCAACAAATACAAAAACTTTGTTAAAATAATATATCAAAAATATTCTTCAATATGCCTGAATATCTTCCTTAACTTAACTGATTAAAGGAATACCTCCACCCATCCCCCAAAAGGGATAATTGAGAAATCTTAACGTTCTCTTATATGTATTTTCTCTTCTTTGAATAGAAAATCCCTCATCAGGGGAGGAGTTTTCCCTATATCTCCTTATACATTAGATATGGAAAGGAACTCATTATAATGAACCAACCTGGGTCAACCTAAAACGTCACCTGATTAGGCCTACCACGGGCTAGAAATAAGTACCAGTAATAACCAATTATCAATTGGGAATGATTTCACCATAGGTAAACTGGCACAACTCATCCATAAAATGGGACAGACACACTAGCTGCATCATAATCAACAGCATAAGATAAAAGATACCACAAAAAATGACATGCATCATAATCAAAACATGACATAATAGGACATATACATGTCATCTCAAAATAAACAACCCAAACTAAAATAAAGGATACAAAACCAAACAAGGCCCAAGTACAAACCAATGGGTACAAAATACAAAAAATGACTCCACATGATTCCATCCCTGTAATACCATGTCTCCTCCATGAAAAACTAGACTGTGATAATCAATAAGAGCCACCCTGGAACATGGTTCCCTTGCCTTTACCTATGTCCTACAAAATGAAATCTTCAAATTCCTGAAAAATTCCCAAGAAATGTGTGAGGTATGAAGCTCAATAGGATAACAGCATTAATCTATTTAATTATTTTACCCCCAAAAACAAATAAAATAGTTTGAAAAAAAATCAAACTAAACCTCTTTGAAAACATTTCATTTTCAAATACACCTTAGAAATCCTTTTGGTTTTTTATTTCAAGAAAAAATGGTTTTACAAAACAATTTCCAACATGGATAAAATAAATAAAAAGTCCATAGGTCATAACAAGATCAACATAACCAATAAGTTATAATAAGTTTGAGCGTAAACATTAGCATCAAATTTCCATATAAATGGAAAATTAACAAATTAGCATAATACATATCATCAAATAAAAATGGACATAAATCATATAGAAAAATATTGCATGAGTAATTTGAATCTAGGGATCTAACCATTTGGACTATCGTGAGTGATTAAACAAGTATGCAAGATAGCTAAGAAAATTGTAAGCTCTCACGGTCTTCCCTGGGCCCAACTCTAAGAGCTCACACAGTCTCTTGGTAATAAACATGGAAGCTCACATGGTCTTCCCACCCAAAGGCACTCTCTGTCTCTTGGAAAACAAAATGGAATATATCATGGTCATCCTACCTAAAGGATCTCATGGTCCCTTGGGAAATATCTCACTCACACCCCGGTTAACCCATGTATTACTTCATGCCAACATAATCACTAAAAAGTTCCAATCAATCAAAAATCCAAATCATAGGCCAATTTCATAAATGAACATGTTTGTTTCATTAAAAACCCTTTTAAATGGTAAAATAATTTCTAAAAACACTTTATAAATCCTTTTTAAACCATAAGAAACCCTTTTTTTCATTTTAGAAAACACCTGGTGTGCAAACAAGCCACACTCATTTGGAAAACCCCACTTTAAACACTCAAATTTCCAAATCAATCCATGAAACGCATCAAACATGGAATTCAAACCAATTATTAATTATTTAAATGTGATTTTAAATAATATAAACCAATTTTGATTATATATTTAATGGTATGTCATGGAAAACTCCCTTAAATTGAGACACCTACCTCGAATTCAGTCCAAAGATTGTCGTCCCTAAAGAAGACCACCTAAAAGAGGTAAAACCAAGAATCACACACCTAATTCATAATAATCAAACCAAAATCCCCATTACACACCTAATATTCATCCAAAACCCACACTAGGGTTTCAAACTTCCATAAAAATGGAATAATGAGGCTTGAGGAGGGAAAAAGAACAAGAAATCATGAAGAAATTAACTTACCTCAAGCCAACACACCTTGAATCCAATAGAAAACTACCAACTAAGGAGGGGAAGACCTAAAAAACCAAGGGAGAGGGTTTCATATGATGGGGGTCAGGATCCCCAAAAACATAAAAACTCTATAGGGTTATTTTGGTAATTTTACAATTTTTAATGAGCTAGAAAAGGTTGCACGGTTTTTCTGCACGATTAAGAAAATGATGTGCCAACCATGCAGGTGCCAATGTCCACCCAAAATAGGCATCACATTTTCCCCTAGTGTGTTTCATGTTTTTATATACCATGCACAAACCATGTGAAACCATACAATAAAAACTACACCTCCCCCCCCCCCCTCCCACACCTCCCACACATGGTTACCACACATTTTAGACAAATTGTGCACTAATTGTGTTCCCTAGTCTATCTTCAAAAAACTCCTAGTTTTAAACCCCAATGCCCAATAAATCCAATAACACACTCAAATATAAATAAAATTTAAAATTATATGTTACAGTGACCCATAGGGTGTCACAAACTCCCTAAAATTACTTTTTCTTCCCCTAGAAATTTATAAGGATTCGCTAGAAGAAAACAAGTGAGGCCACTACTCCCTCACCCAACATTCCCACTCCCATGTCTCATAGTTATTTTCACCATGATTATAGAGCACATAGACTAATGGGATCACCTTCCCATGAAGAACCTTATTCTGAGCATCTATGATGCAAATAGGCTACTCCATAATGATGGAATCATGATCTAACTTCAGATATTCCAAATATAACACAAGAGATGAGTCTGGTTAGTATCTCCTTATCTAGGAGACATGGAATATGTCATGAATTGAGTTCATCTACAGTGGTATCTCCAACCAGTAGGATACCTTTTCTAGAAACTCAAAAATATGAAATGTCATAGAATAACATGGTTCCAACTTCCCCTAATTTCCCAAACAAAGATGAACCAAATGAATTGTTACTCATATAAACACCTAATAACCAACTTGAAAATTCAATGAATGATAAAGATGGTCATTATATGACTTCTGGAAACTCTGATATTTTTCTAAACATTTTTGAATCAGCCTCACTATTTTAGTTGTCTCTTGGATAAGGCTCGGTCTAACTAAAGAATGATTTATCACCTTAGCCTAGAACAACAGGGATTGGAATGGACACTTATAAAATGCCTCAAATGGGGTCATCCTGGTCGAGTCTTGATAACTATTATTATAAGAAAAGTTGGCCAATGGAAGGTGCCTTTCCCAAAAACCGCTAAAATCAGGAACACATTCCTACTAAATGTCCTTGAGCATCTGGATAGTTCACTTTGACTAGACATCCTTCTGTAGGTAATACACAGTACTCAACCTTATCTAAGTTCCCAAATCCTTCTAGAGTCCATTCCAAAAACTAGATATGAAAGAGGCATCCCGATATAACATTATCATTTAGGGAACCCTATAAATATGAAAAACCTATCAAACATACAGGTTTCTAAGTTCCTATACCTTCATTGAATCTCTGATGGGAAGAATGAGGGATGATTTCATTATAAGATCAAAAATCACACATATGGAATCTTTCCCACTTAGTGGATGAGGTATTCTGATCAAAAAATCTATATACATGGCGTCCCAATTCCACACAGGCATGGGAAGTGACTGAAACAACATGGATGGTCTCTGATGCTCAGCCTTGATCCTCTATTAGGTCAAGCATCTAGAAATTATGTCTACCACAACACATCTCATCTCGGACCACCAATATTTTCCTCTCAAGGTATAGAGCATCTTGGTCACCTAGGGGTGAATAGACCAACTATAATGGTGTGCCTATTATATCACCTCCTTCTTCATACTCAAAGAACAACCTTCCACTTTTGAAAGAGAAGAGAGCCATTGGGATACTGAGACCAATCACTCAAGGTCTCCCCACCATTTAAAGCATTGTTCATCTACTAGAACATGGGGTCGAATTCCTACTAAATCCTTACAAGATCGATGAGAGTAGGTGTAATATACACACTAGACAATAATAACTTCCCTTTATCCTCCTAAGCATCCAGCATCATATTAGTAAAAAAACAAATCATACCCCATTCATCCAATGATTCTCAAACTGCTTGTGTTGGAAGCTTCCTTATCAATTCATCAGTGACCCCATTTCCCTTCTCGGATGTATATGCAATCTTGAAATCAAAAATTATTATGGTAATCTACCCATCACCTATAACTAAGATTCAGGTCCCTCAAAGTAAAAATATACTTTATGAACTTATTTTCTGAATATAATATACAAGAATCTATAAAGAGGTGGTGTCTCTATGTCTTGAGCACATGCATAATAGCTACCAAATTTAGGTCATGGTTAGGGTAATTCCTATCATGTGGGCCTAGTTTTCTCAAGCCATGGACCACCACATGGTCATCCTGCATTATCAACCACTCCAAACCCACACTAAAATCATCAAAATACATTGTAAAATCTCTCTGGTGATTATATGGAATCAAAATAAGTGATGATTTCATATGGGTTTTCAACTTATCAAAATCACTCTAGGTGCTTCTCATCCCATGGAACCTTCACCCCTTTTCTAGTCAAATATTTCAAGGTAGAATCTATCCTAGAGAAGTCCCAAAAAACACCTATAACATCCATCAAAGTCTAGAAAACTGAAGATGTTGAAGACATTCTTAGGATGCACCAAAGACATGACTACTCAAACCTTCTCTAGATCCAATAAAACTCCTACCTCAAAAATCACATGGCCCAAAAACTTCACTTCCTGAATCCAAAAACTAGCACTTAGAAATCTTGGAATATAGACTATGCTCTCTCAAAACACCCAAAACAACCTCTAGATTGTTGGTATTCTTATCCTCCTCCATGTAATATACCATGATGTCATCCACAAACATGAATACGAAGGAGTTTTAAAAGAAATGGAAGATCTAGTTCATTAGTGGCATAAAGATTGTAGGATCATTGTTAAGCCCAAATTGCATGGAGAAATACTCAATGTATCCATATCAACTTTGAAAGGCAGTCTTTGGAACATCCTTTTCTTGAACCCTCAATTGGTGTTACCCCGATCTCATATAAATATTCAAAAAACCACCAGGACCCTCTATGCTGATAAAACATATCATCAACCTTAGGAAATTCGTATTAATTTTTTATTGTCACCTGGTTAATCTTACAATAGTCCATAAAAATTTCGAGGCTTCAATCTAATTTATTTTAAAATGGTACTAGAAAACCCCATTGTGACATTCTAGGATAGATTAAACCCTTTAACTCAAGATCCTCTAGATGAACTTTTAACTACTTCAACTCAACTGGATCCATTTAATAATATGGTAATGAAATCTAGATCATCCTGAGGAGTAGATCAATGGTAAACTCAAACTTACATTGAGAAGCCAACCCTACAAAATCATTAATAAATACATATGGGTACCTTCTCACGACCATTGTAAGATTACCCTATGAACACTACTCAATAGACATAAGAAAAAACCTAGAAAACTAGCATGATATCAAACCCAACTCTTAAGAAATTGTTCCTTCCTTCCGAGACCACGGATTCCACTTACCCAGAAAGATGTGAGTGCTCCTTTCAGGAGAAAGGAACCAAACCCTATAGTGATAACAGTCAACCAATGCCTTAAATATGATCAAAAATTCATGTTTATAATAAT
Source organism: Viscum album (assembly GCA_963277665.1). Lineage (NCBI taxonomy): Eukaryota > Viridiplantae > Streptophyta > Magnoliopsida > Santalales > Viscaceae > Viscum > Viscum album. The sequence continues at coordinate 1,888,596,927 of OY728159.1, read as the reverse complement.
TTTAAAATGTCTAAGTCCAAAATAATGAATTCCTAGAATACCTCCATGCTAGTTACCACAACATAGCACTCAGGGAACTTAAACCCTTTCTCCTTATTCCTACCCAATAGGGTTATAAAATCCATAACATATGAAATAAACTCATCTAGAATACCCAAAGAATAAATCATCTTAGGTGAAATGGAATAATGGGATGTTCCAGTTTCAAATAATACTAATTCCATAAAATAAGTAATAAACACAATGCCTCTAATGGTGGCTGGCTGAGAATTTTAGTCCTCTGGAATGACCTCCGCTGCATGGAGTCACCTTGGCTCAAACCCAAACTAAGTATTCTTCCCTTGGTGAGAATCACCCTTTTCACGAGGATGAGATATTACACCCTTGGAATCATACTATAGAACCTGATATACCTTAAAAAAATGGATCCTACACCACTCCCATACCAAGCCAACTGACATAAGCACTAGATATGTCCTGGATATCCACATTGGTGTCATGTCCTCAGAGTCTCTTAGAAATTCGGTCTAGTGTGTCCTACCTTATCGCACAAATAATATAAAAATGTTCAATTCCCTATATTATCCACATAAGTTAATACTGAATAATGTTGGACACTCCTTCCACTACCTCTCTAAGACTCATCCCACTTCCACTTCTATCCTAAAGAACTTTGTCTCCTACCTATAGAAGGAATGCTACTGAGACCTATATTTTTAGTATAATATCCCTATAACATTTCTTGCTTATCAACCACATCTTAATAGGTCATTAGACATATAATAATGAGAATATATCTGGTATCTTTCCTCAATACCATCTCAAAACATCAATCCTTAAGGTAATCATTTGCAAGGAGATACTGAGAGACATGAACTAACTTGGTAAATCTAGTGGCGTATTCCATAACTTAATGATCACATTACTCTAGATTTAGGAACTCATGGTCCTTTTCCTATCTCAATGTATCTGGGTATAACTATCAATTGAATTCTACTTTTAAAGTGGTCTATGTGAGATACTTATGCTTTCCCAAAATCACTATTGACTCTCACCACTTCCTACCCAGTCCTTCCAACACATACATAGAAAATACCACTTTAGAGGTCTCAGAGGTATTCAAAAAATCAAAGATCCTATCAATAAAATATAATAACTCCTATGGATCATTGGGTCCCTTATCACCATGAAACACCAATTGATTTTTCCTTAAAAACACTTTATCATGGTCCAAAGTCTATGTCTGCTCATGACCACCGACTTATCCCAATGTTTAGATCATATTAATCACTGACTACACCAAATACGGATCAATAGGAGGGTTCTCATATGGTGTACTCTACATTTCACCCACTCTACACCTATATGAGGTCCTTCTGGGAGGCTTCATCTACAAGACACAAAAACACAAGCTCCATCAAGCATAATTCAAGAATAAAAAATAATAATGTTCTAAAATAAACCATAAATATGTATATCAACAAGCAGCATTAACATCAATATCGACTCTAAATGATAAAAAAATAAAAACATAGAAAATTTTAATCATTTCCCAAATTTCACTATTTGGTCGCATGAATAGGAAAATCATGTTGGATTTACTAGAGTTGGAGGTAAGGTCACATGGGCTATGCATGGTTACTACTAACCATGAACACTAACTGTGCACATCCTCTAAACCCCCATGTTTCACACTAAAACTCAAAACAGACCCTAGGATTACCCTGGTACTTACCAAAAACTATGAAATACCTTGAAATATAATCAAAATAACCATAAATAGGCTCAAACATAACTGAAATACTGGACCAACCATGGAAACTTGAGGTTCAATGCAAAGAAGAGCTAGCCAGGCACTCTCACATTCCTACCTCTCAATTCCTAATGGACCTAACTCCCATCTACCACTAGATCCCAAAAAAAATCTCCTCTAATACTATTTTGTAATAAACGAACTTAGGTCGACCTAACACACCTTCTTAGTCGGCCCACCACATGGTCCAAAGTGTATTCTCGATCACCATGGGATAGCGACAAGCACTGAGAATAACTAATTATCAATTGGGAATAATTTTATCATAGGTAAACTGATATGATCCATCTAGAAAAAGGTACATCCACACTAACCACATCAAATTAAACAATATAAGATAAATAGATACCACAAACAGTGACATACATCATAATCAAAACATGAGATAATGGGACATATACATGGTATCTCAAAATAAATAAACCAAACCAAAAGAAAGGGTATAACACCAAACAAGGCCCAAGTAAAACCCAAAAGGTAAAAATAACAAAAAAACTCCACATGATTCCATCCCAATGTTACAATATCTTCTCCATGAAAAATTTAATGGCTTTAATCAAGAAGAGCCACCCTAGAACATGGTTCCCTTGCCTTTACCTTTGTCCTGCAAAATGAAATCTACATATGCCCAAAAAGGGACCAAGCGGGGTGTGTGGAATGAATCCTAATAGGATACCACCATTAATCTATTTAAGTCTTTTACCCATGAAAACCAATAAACTAGTTTGAAATAAAAATCAAAACCAAACCACTTTCAAAACATACCATTCTCAAATACACCTTTAAAATACCTTTGGTTTTTCATTTCAAGAAAAATAGGTTTTCCAAAAAAATACAATATGTATCAAATAAATAAACAAGTCCATAAAGAAAAACATGCCCAACATAACCAAGAATTTATAATAATGGTGAGTGTAAGCATCAACATCATATTTCCATTTAAATGGAAAATGAATAAATGGGAATATACAGCTCATCACATCAAAATGGAACATAAATCATATAAATCAATCTGGAATGAGTAATGTGTATCTAAGGATCTAACCATCAGGACTATCATGAGTGAGTAAACAAGTATTCAAGCTAGCTAATAAATTGGAAACTCTCAAGGTCTTCCTCAGTCCCTACTCTAAGAGCTCACATAGTCTCTTGATAATCAACATGGATTATCACACAGTCTTCCCACCCAAAGGCTCTATTGGTCCCTTGGAAACTAAAATGAAATATCTCATGGGCATCCTACTATAATTCTATCATGGTCCCTCAAACAATCCCTCACTCACACCCCAGTTAAACCATGTTCTACTCTATGCCAACATAATCAGTAAAAAGTACCAATAAATCAAAATCCATATCACAAGACAATTTCATAAACAAACATGCATGTTTTATCAAAACACCTTTTCCAAGTTTAAAATATTTCTAAAAATACTTTATAAATCTTTTTAAACCCATAAAAAACCTTTGATCCATTTTATAAAATACCCGTTTTGAAAACATGTAGCTCTCATTTGAAAAACCCCACTTTAAACACCAAAATTTTCCAAATCAATACATGAAACACATAAAACATGGAACCCACACCAAATATAAATTATTTAAATGGAAATTTAAATAAAAAAACCAAATGAAATTATAAATTTAATGGTATTTTATAGAAAATGCACTTAAATAGAAAGACCTTCCTTAGATTTGGTCTAAATCTCATCACCCTTGACGAATACCGCCTAGAAGAGGTAGAACTAATCCTCACACACAAAATCCATAATAAATTAAACAAAAATCTCCATTTAACATACTATATTTATCCAAAACCCCCACTAGAGTTCCACATATCAAAAAAAATGGAAGAACAAGTCTTGATGAGTTAAAAAGAAGAATAAATCATGAAGAAATCAACTTACCTTAAGCCAACACACCTTGAATCCAAGAGAAAACCACTAAGGAAGGAGTGGGATCCACCACCAAGGAAGTATGGATGTGCACAATGGGGGAGGATAAAGATCTATAAAAACATAAAAACTTGATAATTTTAGATTGGTAATTTTAAAATTTTTAATAATCTGGATAGGTTCGCACAGCTTGGCAGCATGGTTAGGAAAATTTTGTGCCAATCATGCATGTGCCACTGTACAACAAAAATATGTTTCACAGTTTCCCCTGGGTGTCATGTGTTTTTATATACCATGCTAAAATTATACAAAATAATACTATTAAAAATTTTATCCCCCTTGTATGGTTACCACACAATTTATACAAACTATGTGCTAATTATGCACTCTGTTCTGTCTCCCCAAAAACTTCTGGTTTCAACCCCTAGAACCCAATAACTCTAAGAACACACTCAAAGATAAATAAAACTAAAAAGCATATATACCAGTGACCCAAAAGGTATCACACTCATCATAAATCACCTAAGGATTGGGATTTCTTCCAATTTCTATATGTCCCACAAGCTGATTCCTACTTCTTCATATGGTTGGTGAAAAATGTTGGTGTCGAAACACTAATGAATGATTAATTATGGAAGGATATATACTTGTCAATGCATTATGAATTGTGAAATATAGGTCACCAATTATATATTGATTTTATATATTTATTTAGTTAATTTTTCATAGCTTTTATGGACTTATAAATCCTAATATCATTGATAAAAAAATATTCTACCAGGATACATAGCCCATTTTGAACTCCATACTCTGGTTGGATCATGTGGTGATGTGGTAAAAATGGAAGAATAATCTTGAGTAATCAATTTAGGAATATGATCTTAATCATTCAAATTAATTGGTTAACTCTTCATGATGTATTTAATTCTTTGATGTTCCACCAGGATGAGCTTCCCTTCAGTGGAAATGTTCATTTGGATATAGTCAATAGAATACACAAACCATGCTGGTGGTAGGTTGTGATATGGTGAAAGAATTGAAACACCATTATAAATCCTAAAGTTATATATGGGTAGCATGGTGGATAGAATTATCCTTAAATATCTTATTTTATAATATTTTCAAGGGACTCATTATGAGATATGACATAATACTAAGGCTCAATGTCAATCTTCCTAGTGATGGTATCCCTCCATTTAGTCACGTTTGTAGATTCTGAGAGATGAGTTGAATTAGAATCCATTGTCCCTATAGAAAGAAATGATACCAAATCCATAATTTACAAAGTTAAAATTTCAAAATATAAATTATATGGTAATTATGCATCATATAAATTATATGGATTCCTTATCAATTTCATTCACATGAATTTTCATTCATAGATGGGTTTGTGCATAAAGCAATTCGTATGTGACTCACAAAATAATATATTCATTTATGACTAAGATGATATTATAAAAAATAATAAAGTGCCAAATTAAGGGCACCTTAAACTATATATAGGGGTGGATACCATACATGAACCACGTATAAATTATACAGGTCACCTTATTTGACTCATAATTAAATCCTCTTCATTCCTATCAGATAAAATTCCAAGGGAGGACATTTTTTGATGTCTATTAAAACTGATCATAATTTTCAAATAATATTGAAGGTAAAATATGGAATATTATTTAGGGTAAATTGTAAAAAGAATTTTTTTGGGAAGGGATATCCCTTTTGTGAAATGCCCTTCATTTGCAGAACTCCAATAGTTTCATGGCCTAAAAATATTTTGAAAAGCTGTAGTGGAAAATATTTGACACCAAATAAAAGTATTACATCCTAAAAATAATTCATGAAGATATATAGGGAATTCCATATGACCATATAAATATCTTATAGCCTATAAATGTTTACAAAGCTATGGTGGAAATTTCTGGTGACCGCATAACATTCTTACAGCCTGGAATTCATTCATAGAATCATGGTGGAAATTCTTTGCAGCCAATTAAAATTATCACAGATGAATATAAATTTATGGTATCATAGTATTAATCCTTCATGACCACATAACATTTTCATGTTATGAAATATTTCCAGATCTAGGGAAAAATGTTATGTGATCTCATACCTCTTTTGTAGTGGCAATTCCACCAAATTTGGGGAGGCAGTTATAGCCACTTCCAATAAATACCTCATCACATACTTTTATAGGAGAGAATATTTTCTTATATGGCATGGAGTTTTAGAGAATAATTTCATTGTTTATGAATAATTTTTTTTATGTGATCCCGTGAAGAAAATTTTTAGGTAACTTATAAGTTTAAACGTGAGAGATAAGGGACAAGGTCATCGTGTAAGACTTTAATTGTAATGACTTTCTCATATAAGACCTTCACAGATCCCCTAGTATAAAATCTTTTATAAATAATTTCTAAAGAATTTTATTCATGGAGGGTTTCTTATGAAGTTTATTCATTAAGGGTCACTCATGTAATTTCTTTGTGAAAAATAGTTTTTAAACATAATTACTTTAGTGAAACACACCCACTCATGTAGAATTATAGTCTTATGTAAAAATTGTGCTTCCTAAATTACATGTTAGCCTCTTTCCAATGTTCTATTATCATGAAATATTTTACCTTTGATTAGTTACTTTTTAAGGATCTCTATTTCATATTCTCAGTACTCTTTTACACCTCTTATTCACCCAGGTTATCTACCTAGGTTGAATTAAATAAAATTACCTTATCGACATCTTTTCAAATGGTTTAAAACCTTCAAAATACTATCCCATCAAGGCATCCTCTAAAGACACTAGACTTAGATGATCAGGTTTCCATACACAACATATTTATCTAACACTAAACCTATCATGGGGTATGTAAAAAGAAATTTATTTTTATTAGGTTAAATGAATTAGTAATAGAAACCTTAGGGTTTCCTCCAGAGAGGAGTTCTCTAAAATCTTTTTTATCTTTGGTTATATAAAAGGGGGTTTTGAGATTTTTTAGATTTGAAAAAATAATGAAACAATAAAAAGATTGAAAATAAGATGATGTGAAGGGTGATTGGGTCAGGTTGGGATTCCTAATTGTGATGTTATCCTAGTCTTTAATTTATTCATTTATTATTCTTATTAACTAGTAAGTGAGAGGTTTAACTTTTTTTTTCCTCTCACCCTTGGTTGAATGGTGTGGGAGAGAATATTCCTAACTAATATCCTAGATTGGTTTTTCCTCCTTCCCATGTATGAAATAGTTGCATAAAATCACACCAAATTGATTTTATCAATACCAGATCAGGTATTTTTCTTCCTAAATAATCAAGAGTGTCCACTAACCCTTCCATACATGCTGACAATTGTCAAACAATTCACCACTCAGACCTGGACTATTCTATCACATATATATTAGAACTTGGTAGAGGAAGATTATAGATCATTGAAAAAGTAAATAAACAAATAATATTATTAAAACCAAATGCAATCACATATGATATGAAAAACTACTATTGAATGTTGAAAACAATTAACAAAAGAAAGAATTTATTCATTCAAGTTAAAATACTTAATCATTACAAAGTAAAACATTCCCTTCATTGATTACACCATATTTTTCTCCTCCATTTAAATAGTAACAGTGGAAAAGGGAAAATAATAATACATTACAAGACTAAATAAAGTAAAGAATAAAATGAAAACAATAAACAGTAGCTGCTCTCAAGCTAGTCTTGAGCCCTTCTTCTCCATTGCACACTCTTCTTCTCTTATAGATACATGTTTTCCTCTTTATATCCTATATTCAAAACTTTGTGATATTCTCACTCTTGAAATAATAAATATTTTATTTTCCCTTTCATATTATTTTCTTCATGGTCTTAAGATATCTATGAAATTCAGATATTTCCTTATTTTCTTTTTATCCAAATATCATGCATGTTATAATCCACATGGATTCCTTTGATTGGTTGTATGAATATTGATGTAGTATCCCCAAGATCTCTTAGAAAGATTTATAATGTTCCAAGATTTATCCTACCTTTTCTAATTTCAAGATCCTTTGGATGATATCATAAGACTTTTTGAAGTCATAAAATGAGTAGGAGGATCACTTTGTATGAATTTTAAGTCATGTGAAGTGGAAAAAGTGATACGATGGGTGTTGAAGTATAATGATTAGTAAGTTTTATGATCAACTAAAAATTCATATGATCACCTAAATAAAGTTATAAAATACAAATATATATGATCAAAGTTGTACAATCAAGTCATAAAATCAAAAAAAAATACACTCTTTAAAAGGATTATGATGATGGAAAATTCATAAGGTAGAATCATATGATTCAAAGTCATATGATCATGACTGTTCCATTTTCCCACCTCAGTTTAAAGTCATACACTCTCATTCAAAGTCATATGATTGAGTTGGATTTCAAAGTTTTAAAATGGAGCCTCAAATGCATATACTAACATAAGTCATATAATCCATACTACCTTTATACAGGTCGCATCATGTTGAGGTCACCTTTACACAGGTAAAAATTTCAACTCAAAACTTCTAGATTACTTATCCAAAGAAAATAATTCACTTTTATTTCTTAAAAATAAACTCTATTCACCTAAAATAATTATCAAACCAAAAAAATTTAAAAACATACTTTATTTTAACAATTCTAAACATAAAATATAAAAAAAAATTATAACATTTAAAAATTAAATTCCAAATTGTTTTGAAAACTAATAAATGTGATATTTACATAATAATTACTCAAAATGGGGGGATAAAAATAATTTAAATGCAATAAAAAGTGTGTGAAAATATTTTCTTGTCAATTCTCCCACAAATAAACTTTGGACTCCTGGACAAGTGAATTTCAAAAATATTACACATGAAAAATTCAAATATTAGGCCATGTTAGTTTTCATTTTCAAAACCATGGCCCTAATTTTCATCATGTATCATAAATTTTTCTGATTCCATTTTTTTATTTATTATATTCAATTAATTTAAACTTCTTTTATCCTCTCATGTGCACTTATACCTACCTTTCAAAAAATATTCCACTCATCACTCAAGTGTGAATTTCAAGTAAAGATTTTATCATTACAAGATCATTCAAGGGCTTCCATAGGCTTGATAAATTCCTCTATATCCACCCAATTATTCAATAATTTTTTAATATCATAAGGTATTTTCAAGGTTGTTCTATGGCTTAAGGTTGTTTATTTCTATTGATAAAATTATAAGTCATGTTAGGAGTCTTGACTCTATGTTGAAATTAAATACATGATTTTAAAATTAATTTATAAAAATTTTTCCTCCCTTACTCTAATTCCATTTTAATATCTTTATTCCCATTAATATTAAGTAGGAAAAATTATAACTTTTTAGTTTTAGTAGTATAAAACTTTTCTTATCTCTATTTCCTTTAGTTGGTTTCAATATTTTTCATTTATCTTACTTTGGAAGGTAGAGAGGCACTTTGGATTTCCTTTACTGGGTGTGAGATTAATTTTTATATAGTTTATGAAGTATTTATATTATATATAATTTTTTTAAGGAATTAATTCTAACATTTTCAATAATATTTCCAAATATCTCCTCTGGGATATGCTTCATGGATCTCAACATCTCCAAGAAAATTCCAGCTCCCAAAAACTCTAGTCATCCTCCAAACTCTTATTCATATTCTTGAGCAGTCCATCTTAGAGATATTTGGCATATATGTAATGTTTCTTCCTTATTTACCTCTTTGTAGCATCGTTTCATCTTGAATTTGGATATAAAATTATGTGCATAATGGAATCTTTTTTAATAAATAGAGATGATTCTCTCTTCATAATAGTGGTAAAATTCCAAACCTATACTTGGATGATATCTAGAATATATTTTCATCCTTCATTGCATTATTTTTATCACATAAAATTACAAAAAATTATTACTCATTTTATCTAATCAAAAATTTTCTTTAAAATAGCTTGTTCCAGCTCACTTCTCCCCCCCCCCCTCCATGCATGAATTCAACCTAGATCATGCATCAACTTCTATATCAAGGTAGATAGGGATATTTTTCTTATAATGTTTCTACCTAAAAAATTCATTCATGGATGATAAGGAATAAAAGGGTTAAATATCAAGCTAGTATTGAAAATAGAGTTCAATATAAAAGTGGTTTTAAAATAAAAATAATGCCTCAATCATTTAAAACATAATTTCCTTAAAAACTAAAATTTTTTTACTAGATTATTCAAAAAGGTCTAGTTATTCAAGTGTGTATTGGTTATCTCACGAATATATCATTGTAAATAATATGTAAAAATAGGACCCAAATCTTCTAAAGTAATTGAATAAAAATATTGGATAGTATTTCATGAATTAATATTCAAACATCATTGGGACTTTCATAAATTTCCTTTACTTAGAATTTGAGAAAAATTTTATTTTATCATTCATATAAGGTTAATAAATGGGTAAAATTAGTTCCTCAACATTGGAATAGATTCCAAATTTTCATTTAGGGGTGGTTTGTGGTTGGATTACCTTGACACTTATTGTGGTTACCATACTCATATTCTTAGGGTTAAGGATTGATTAAACTAGTAGTTTACGTGGGTTTTGGAAATAACTTCTACTAAAATGCTAATATGGGTTATTAATCCTCCTACTTTATTCCTAATATTTTCATCTTTAGATTCTTATTGTTGTTTTTAATGATGTTGGTTTCTGGTCGAGGGTGGTTCATAGGATCTCTTTAACTGGAATCATGGTGGTTATTAGTAAGTATCTTAGTTATAAAACTTCTTATAAGGCTATTGGAAAGGTATTATATTCTATAACTAGTTTTACTACTGGTAAGGGGTTTATAGTTGGTATTGATTCTAATAGGGTGGTTTGGTTTGTTATTTTTTATTTCAAAATTCATACTATACTTGAGGATTACTCATACATCCTTGGTTTTGTTATAGAAATTTTCTTTTCTAAAAAAATACTCCATAACTTTTCATGCCCTTTATTTTAGCATACTTGTCAGTAAAATGATTGGGAGAGGAACATAAAAAACTCACCTTCACTAGTGAGTTTTGTTCACTAGTTTGATTCAAGGACATTTGTACCACCAAATAGTTTATTTATTATAGTATTGATTCTAACAAAGGTGGTGAATCATAATTTCTTAACACATTTATATCTCGTGTGTGTGTATCTATAGTGTTAAACTATTGTGAGTTTTGAGTAATATTTACTTTCAGGGCCTTGGATTCTACTGATGATTTATTTATCAAGTATCCTCTAGATGAGACATCCTGAAATTTATTATCATTTTCCAATGGGCCTTGGTAAAACAAGACAAGGAAGTGATACAGCTCTATTTCTTGATATTGGAATCTGGAACATGGATTATTAAAATACTCCCAATACTCATAGAGAGTTTCCCAAAATATTTTCTAATGGAATACAACTCCTTCCTAATTTTTGTGCTACTAGAGGTTGGTAGGAATATCTAAAGAAAGGATCTATACATATTATCCTATTAATAAATCTCTCTAGATCATATGTTTTCCAATCATTCGTTAGTTTCTCTTTCAAGTAAAAATTGTAATGTCCTTCACTTGACTTTCTCCTTATCTACTCCTCTAGGATTTAATATAGAGCATGCAAAAGTGAATTCATTGATATGATTTTTCAGATCTTCACCTTCCAAGACATGAATTTTAGGAAGCTATTGAATTAAGATAGTTTTATATTCAAAATAATTTTAAAGGTAATTCATAGCGATCTAATTATTCTGATGAATAATTACAGTAAATGTAAATCCTATAAAGTTTGGTTAGGGTTTATTATCATGATATTAGGCTCAGAGTGAACACTTGAAGTTTCAATTGATTCTGAAAGGTTTATTTCTTTAAAATAGTATTGTAAACTTAAATTCTTAAGAATAGTTAGCATAATATTTTAAATTTATGGATCTAAATGTTTAAGTTGGTTGATATAATATTGAGTCATTAAATTTTTAGTTATATTTTCAATTGATTCAATGGAAATGATGCCACATTTTTCACACATAACCTACCATGGGGTGTGGAAAAACAATTTATTTTTCCTAGGTTAAATGATTTTGTGGTAGTAACCCTATGGGTTTTCTCCAAATATGAGTAATTTAAAATATATTATTGCTTTGGTTATAGAAAATGACTTGTTTTGAGATTTTTTAGCTTTGAAAACTAGGGAAAAAATGAAACAAAGGATTGAAAACAAGATGATGAGAAGGATGATTGGGTCAGGTTGGGTTTTCCAATTTTAATGTTATCCTAGTATTTAATTTATTCTTCTCTTATTCTTATTAACTGGTAAGTGAAAGGTTTCATAATTTTTTCCTATCTCACCCTTGTTTTAATGGTGTGGGTGAGAATATTCCTAACTGAGATTTTTTAGATTTGTAACTGCTTCGAAAATTAAATGTTGAAACATGAAAAGATTACTACCCTATTTCTTTCCTTGATCAAATAATGGAAATATTTTCTGAAAAGTTGCATTATTGATTTCTTTATGGATACATCAGCTACTTTAAAATCCCAATTATACCATAGGAACAAGAAAAGACTACATTCACTTTCCCTTTGGAACATATGCATATTAGATAATGCCTTTTGGACTCAATGCTCCTACAACATTCCAGAGGTGTATGATAAGTATCTTTTATAAATTTATTTAGAATTTCATGGAGTTATTCATGGATGAATTTACCATTTTTGGTGATTCATTTCAATCCTTATTAAATTCACTCTCTTTAGTCCAAAAAAAGTGTGTTAAATGTAAACTTGTGTTAAATTTTGAAAAACGTCACTTCATGGTGGAAAATGGGATTGTTCTAGGACACATAATTTCTCAAGAGGGTTTTCAAGTTGATCTAGATAAGATATAGGTGATCCAATCACTTCCTAAACCCATATTAATTTGAGTCATCCAATTATTCCTTGGTCATTCCCATTTCTATTGGTGATTCATCCAGAAATTCAGTAGGATTTCTATCCCACTCACTTAACTACTTCATAATGATGTTACATTTCATTTTGATGAGGCCTTAAAGAGAGACTTAATTGAAGTTAAAGTTTTTATTACATCTAACCTAATAATCCAACCTCTAGATTGGTCCTTACCCTTAAAATTTATGTGTTATGCTATTGATAGGTCCATTGGGGTTGTTCTTGGTTAAATAAGAGAAAAAATTCCTCATGTCATCGATTATGCCTCAAAAACACTGGATGAAACTTTATATCATTACACTATAACAAAAAGTATCTTCTAGATATAGTTTTTACCTTGGTTAAATTTTGGCCCTATCTATTAGGTTCCAAAATCATTATATTTATAGACCATTATCCTTTAAAGTTCTTACTCAAGAAAATTGATTTCAAACTGAGGCTAATAAGATAGATCCTAATGCTGCAAGATTTTTACCTTGAGATCAAATATAGACCTAGAAAATAAAACCTTGTGGTTGATCACCTAAGTATAATTTCTAATTCTTCTCATTCTAAAATCATTAATCTTGAATTTCCCACTGAACACCTTTCATCTATCACTCTAAAATTACCATGGTATTCCCCAATTATAAATTAATTTTTTTTTTGTGTTTTTACTAAAAAAATTAAAAAGAAAAAAATGTGAATCTAAAAAGTGGCTCAAAATAATATTTTTGGGAAGATAATAAACTTTGAAAAACATGGGATAACATGGTGATTAGAAGATGTGTTAATGAAGATGAACATTCCTACAACTTTGAATTCTGCCACTCAATGCCCATAGGTGGACACTTTGGATGACAAAGGACCTCTGAAAAGGTTTTAGACTCTAGATTCTTTTGGACTTCACTCTTCAAGGACTCACAAGAGTTCTATCAATCATTTCCCACTTACCAAAAATTTTGGTACAATTTAAAAAAGAAATGAAATTCTCCAAAATACCTTAATATTCTATGAGATCTTTGATGTTTGGGGAATAAATTTCATGGGACCATCCCCCCTTCAAATGGATTACCAAAATTCTTCTTATGGTTGAATATATTTCTATGTGGGTTGAGGCTAAACCCACTAGAAATGATGACGCACATACTATTAGTGTGTTCCTCAAAACTGAAATCTTCCATCGATTTGGAACTCCATGTGCTTTGGTAAATGAATTAAGAAATAATTTATATAATCAAACAATTGAATATATTTTGAAAAATAATAAGGTTGTACATAAAACATCAACTTCATATCACCCCCAAACAAATGGACTGGTTGAACTTTCCAATAGAAAATTGAAAAGAGTGCTTAAGAGAATTGTTAATCCCATGAGAAAATACTAGCCTAGAAGACTTACTAAATCATATTGGTCTTATAGAACTTCTTATAAAACACCCATTGGGATGTATCCATTTATGTTGGTTTTTGGTAAATTATGTAATTTACTAGTCAAAATACAACAGAATTCATCTTGGGATATGAAAAAATGTGATTTTGATTGTGAAAAATCTAGATAGACTGTTATAGTTGAATGAATTAAAGGATATTTGAATTGATTATTATGATAATTTTAATCCATAAAAAGAAAAATACAAGGTATTACATGAAAAAACATTTACTTTTAAAGGTATTTAATGAATATGAAAATATTATTATCTTCAATTCTATCTTTTGGATTTACCCAAGTAATCTCAATTTTAATTGGTAAGGTCCATTTATTATTATTAATGTTTTTATATTTGGTACAGTGTAATTCTAAGACCCATATTCTAAAAGGAAATCCATGGTTAATGGAAATAGGTTAAAGCATCACCATGAGAGGACACACACCCCAAGAACCACATCAACCTCTACTGAATTCCCAACCACTGGATTCAACCCACCATTGTATGGAGATGATGACCCACCAAATACAAACCAGTGGCACCTATTTCCCTTTAACTCCCTCTCCCTCTATTTTTCCTCCTCCTTCTCAATATTTCTCTCCTTGTATCTCCCTTTCCCTCTATTTATTCTTCTTCCTCTATCATTCTCACTCTCTCTCTCTATTTTTACCAATTTCTTCAACCAGTGTTTAATTTTTTTCTCTATTTTATGTTGGTGTGTTTTTCAAAAAAACCAAAAAACCAAAAGAAAAATAAAAAAACAAAAAGAGACATAATTACTCACCATACAATTTTGAAATTTTTTCAAACAATTTCGGGGAGTCTGGATACTTTTTTATCGCAAACATTTTTTATTTTTCACCAAAAACTTGGATAAACACTTTTTTTTCAAGACCAATAAGTTTTGAATGCTCAATTTTTTATTTGGAAGATGTTTTTCCCCAACCCATGAGGAACAACGTCAAATTTCATTCCAAGTTCCCCTATAACAATCTTTTAATATTGTGTGTTTTTTCACCCTCAGTTGTGAGTCTTAATTTGGAAGACCTTCAATCTGAATTTCCTGCTTTGGTGTGCATTAATATGGTAGAGTAATTTTTTGACCACATGATAATAAAAATATCCAAATTTCCACCCATTACCCTTATATTAATCAACCATTTGAATTCCCATTTGAGCCTATGAAAAACCTTTTTCGATAACCACATTACAAGTTAAAAACCTTCTCCCACTAAACATATATATGGATTTTCATTTCATGATTTATTGAAATTTTAAGTGTGGGGGAATAGATTTAATTTTGGGTATAATTTTATTGATTTTCAATGAGTCATCAAATGATTTAAGTAAAGCATACATTTAAATGTGGGGGAGAAGTTTTCATTTGGTGAGGTTTGGGAATGTGTGTGTTTGTGTGTGTGTTTATGTCATTTTTTTAAAAAGTTATTGAAAATTATTTAAAAATGAAATAAAAAAGTAAAAAAAACAAAAAAAAATTGAAAAAAATGGGATGTGTCTTAGGTAGGTCAAAAATAACTCTTCCTCGTAATTTGATCTTGTTATAACTATTACAATTATTGTCATGGGGATATCAAAAATGGGTTGGGAGATCAATTTGAGATTTTTTCCAAGTGAAACTTCTGAAGAAAAAAAAGAAAAAAGAGAGAGAGAGAGACTCACATCAAGTTTTATTAATTCATTTGGAGAAGTTTTATATTTTTTATATATTCCACCTTTTCATGATCTTCTAATTTTATCACCCTATTTTCTTCATTGACACATTATTACCCTTATAAATATGTTATTCCATTTCCTTACATGTCTCATTTCAAAAAAAAATGTGCATTTATTTTTCTATATTGGTGTTTCCCCCTCTTTTCCTCTCTCTTTTCCATTATATTCCTACCATCCCATATCCATTTAAAAAACCCCTAAAAATACCTATTGATTCTTGTTCACTTTATAATAGGGAATGGAATATAATAACTCTTACAAACTCTAATATTTTTCACTTTTGGTTGGTGAAGGAGTGAACCTCCTTGAATAAATTTACATCATCTTGAGAGGAGTAAGTTTGAGTGCCCACATTTTCTAATTAAATTTTTAAACATAAAAAATGAATTTTTTTACACGTGATTGTGGTAACAATTTCTGTTGTAATTCATTATGGATGATTGAACTAGTCTACACCTCCCCTGATTGGTAAAAACATAATTTTAATATTTACTGGTGAGTGGAAATGATTTTGTTGTGTGTTTTTGTTTTGTGTGCCTAAGGAAATGCACTATCTTAAGTATCGAAGAGTTGATATTACATATTAATTCATAATTTTATGTAACTCCCATCCCTGAATTTTCACTAAAAAATTGTTAGTTTCTATTCAATGTTCATGTTTTGATGATAAACATATATAATGAACATTGTTCGAATTCATTCACTTACACTATAGTTTACTATTTTAACCATAACTCTCACCATACTAATCCAAATTATGTGATTATTTTTTTAGGGTTACTTGTTCAAATTTATAAAAAAAATCAACCATGTCATTTGATAATTCATCCATTTTAATGGAATATGGACCACCTAAGAAGGTCCATTGAATCTATGATGAAAATTGGACCAAACATGATTATTGAATTTATGGGATCAATCTAAAAGACCAAATTTTATAAAAATACATAATATTTTATAGGATATCTAAATAAATCTTATATAAAAATTTTAATTACAAAATCAACTAATAAGTTTCCCAATTGATGCATGAAATTCCAACCCACAATTCTGTGTGAAATTTGAAAAAAATCCCATAATTCTTGACTTTTCTCCCAATCCACTAGTTCAATTAAGTTGAAATTTTATGGGTATAAATCCAATATTTAGGATCCAATATTTTTAGAATAAATTTTTTTTATCTAAAGTCATATTCCTGGTCTAAAACCCATTCACATTTAGTTCATGGAGAAATTCTTGATATTTCTAGACAACAACGCATGGTTTAATAAAATATCTATAACTTTGGTTAAAAAATTCCAATGTATTCCAAATTTAGAGGGTGAAATATACATATAAATATATAAAACTTTGAATAATATGATATTCAGATATTCATTTGTCTAAATGCTCAAATTTTTTTATCCAACTTGAGGGGTGGTTTTGGAAGGAAAACAACCCCCCACCTTGGGCTATAAATACATTCCCCTCTTCTCCTTGAAAGGGGTTGAAATTTAATAACTCAAGGAGGATCATTTTCATGAACATAGACTTTCCAAATTTCTGTTAGGACCTTACAAGCTCAATTTTATACTTTACATACCATTCCTCTATGCTTTCTTTTCATGTAATTCAATTGCTTTCAATTGTAATCACATATGTTTGATTATAATTTCATTTTAATTTTATTGAATGTATCATCATAATCATATATTATTATTATAAAACCTCTATTATTTAATATTAATGGACCTAAAATAGTTTAAATCAAGTTTAAAACCCTTACCTTTTTCACTTTCTCATTCGATTAAAAGCATGTGTTTATCTCCCAACATTAGTGCGTGTTCGGTGCACAACTCTTTTCTAGCCTCAATCATTTTACCCTAATTTAAAATAATCACCCATAAAAACATAATATAGATTATTAACCACCCAAATGGATGATTAAATCTCTCATTTGGTTGATTCATAATTTGGGTATGTTAAGTGATTAAGGTATTTCTCTTGTTTAAAATTCTTTGAATTAATATTGTGTATGTCAAACAAAATCTGTTATGGATTAATGACTTTTTTTTTGACATGTCAATTCAATGGATTATTGTAATAAAAATTAAAAATGGGTTCATTAAATATTTAACCTTCTATAAATGATAATTTATAATGACTAGAACCTTATTTAAGTCTTACATTAAATCCAAAACAATTGGAAATTCCAATCAAAATCATCTCAGGAAGTGGATGTTGTTTTAATGCAATGTTTTTAAAATATCAAGGATATAAAAATATTAAATCCTAAATAATAATATAACCTCAATATTTTTCAAATTATTAAATCTAAATTCATAAATCAATCAAATTAATTAATATATACAAATAAATCCCCTCATTCAAAAGACAAAACAAAAACAATCGACTATAAAAAAAGTACAATCGCTGAGGATTCAACCCAAGTGTCATTATAAACATTATAGAAGAGAATTAAAAAATATAATGGTCAATATGTGACAATCATCCACACTTAATCAATACCAGATCAAGTCTTGTTTTTTTTAAAGAATCAATAGTGTCCACTGCCACTCCTAAACGTACTGAAAATCACCAAGTACTTCACCACTAAGCCATGGTATATTTCATCATATATAAACAAGAAACTAGTGTATATAGATAATAATAATTTACCAAGGTAATAAAAATAAAATAATATACAACCAAATATGATCATACTTGATAATAAAAAAAATTATTAGAATATTGAAACCAACTTAATAGAATAAAGAAATGGATTTTATTCCATGAAGTAAATGAAATCAAGCATTAAAAAAATAAAACATCACCTTCCCCAATAACTTATAAGTTTAAACCTCCATGTTAAGGGTAAATAATAATAATAGTTAGGAATAAGGCATCACAAAAATAAGAAAACAGAAAAGGAAGAATAGAAAAAAAAAATATCCAGAATCTATCTATAAAATGTTTTCTCCATTTCTACACACCATATGGCCAAATATCAAAAATATGTATTTTTTAGAGTTTTTAGAAATTTTATTTTCTATTGAACCTAAAATATTGAAATATTTTGTAAATTTTTAATAAAATCTATTCCCATATTTCTAAAGATCTATTTTTCTAACCGAAGAGAATCTTTTTCTTCCTCTACTTTTATGCGTATGTCTACAAGTTTATTGAAAGAATTTTTTCTATGAAATTTATTTTGTATATGATATATTGAGTTATATTTAATATAAAATGGTAATAACCTCATTTTATTTCATTTATCCACATATATTCTTCATTTATTAAAGATTGGTTAGTTCTCTTGACCAAAAATATTTTCTACATTGATTGATTTATTTAGGATGCATGGAGTTAGAATAAACACTAGGTCCAGTTGAAGAAGTTTAATATTAGCACAATGGAATCATAAAAAATAATTCCTAAATTTTTATCAATATTGAAATTTTTATACTTGAAATACAAAATTGATAGTAAAGAGTTAAAATACCAAAATTAATCAATTTTCACAATTTAGTGCAAAATTCACCAAAAACCCAAAAATGAATCAATTAAGGTCAAATTGATAAATTAGAGGGAATTTATTAAATTAAATTCATATTAAAAGTAATGAAATTTCCATATCTATCAATTCTCCCACACGTATCACTTGGACTCTTGGACAAGTAAGCACCAAAATCAAATCAAATCAAATTTAAAGCACATACCCATAAGATCTGCCAATTTAATACCAAGAAAAAAATATATCATGTATCCTAAAAACTCATTATTTAAAGTTCTCTATTTAACTAATTAAATAAATTTAAACTTCATTTTTCATCCCATTCAGACAAAACACTTACCACACATGAAATTTCCCTCAAAAGTTCCGAGATAGAATAAGAAGAGTTTAGCACTTTTAAAAGTAAAATTTCATGATTCTAACTTTCACTCAAGTATGGTATCCTTCTCACTGACCTTATTATAAAATAATCTCCAATAATCATGAAATATTTAATGAAATTTCACAAAAATTATCATTTCAGAAGAAAAAATTATATCCACTCAACTCCCTTCAATAGATAAATTTTTTATTGATATTTTTTAATTTTGTACAACTTGATTTTTAAAGGCATTGAGGATGATTTGAATTTAAATAAGTGGGTTTGAATTATCATCCATTATATTGAATTAAAATACATCTTTTTATCTTTACAAACTTGGTTTTTCATTGATTTTTCCAGTATCTTTAACCTAGTAATTTTTATAATTTTACTCCAAAGCTTCAACAAGGTACATCTTTTAGCATAATAAATTTTTCAGTAGTAAAAAAACTTCATAATCATTTTATTTTCAACCCAAAGTATCAAAAAATGATATAGAACACCACAATGTAGTTTACCCCCACACTTAAGTTCAACTATATCATACATTTTTACTTTAATAACTGGTCGGATAAGGAAGATTGGCTTGTAATATGGCTAACCTAATAGGTTGTTCATAGATACTAAGGACTATAAGGATTAAATATATAGGTAAGATTAGAATAAAAAGGATTAAATTTAAAATGGGGACTTTAAAACCAAAAAAAATCCTCAATCATTTAAAACACAAGTACCTCAAACCCTCATGTTTGGATATAAATAAATCAAATTATGGTTAAAGAAATCATGAATTGGTTCTCTTAAGAAATGAGGTGAGTGTACATAATATTTAAAAAGGGGTTTAAAAGCCTCGTGAGAAAGTGATTTTAAAGATAATTATAGTGATATGTGGCATGGGATTCAAAAATTAGAGGTATTTTCATGAAATTATCAAATTGTTGATCTTAATACAAATTTATTTTCATTGTTTATTTATGTTTGGTTTCATGGGTTAAATTGGTATACTCATTTACATGGGTTTAAAAAATGAAAAAAATAATAATTTGAGATCAAAAGTTTCAAAAACACACAAAAATAAAAAATAAAGACATGAAATTTTCAAAAGGTCACAAAAGTTTTGAAAAACAGAAATATAAAAAATCCTAAACTACAAAGATTCCCTCCCCCACAACTAAATGATATAGTATCCTCAATGAATTCAAGTATATTTAACAAGTAAGTGGATTTTTAATTAAATCACAATAATAAATTAAGTATTAAGTAGAGGTAAAAACTAGTGGATTTTATTGATAAATAGGTTAGAGAAGTGTGATATCCTCCACTGGATCTAATGTAAAGTTCACATAGGATTTCTTCAGCGTATGTCCCTTAACATAGAATATATATTACTATCCTTCCTTAATAATCTGAATAGAATTGAAAGGATATACACGAGTAACTATAAATGAACCTTCTCATTTGGAATGAAGTTTACCTGGTAGCTTGAGTCATGAGTTTAATAATAGTACTATATCTCCATGATATAATTCTATGAGTTGGATTAGATTTTCATGACCCACCCTTATACTATCTTCAAAAATCTTAGAATTTTCAGAAGATTGTTTTTAATTTTATCCTAATTTTATTGTTGTAATATTCTCTCTTTTCTATCTCTTTCAATATCCAAATTCATATCTCTCACATACCAGTATGTCGTATGCTCTAATTCCATAGGAAAGTGACGAATCTTCCCATAAATTAGTCTATATAGACTCATTACTATCAAGGTTTTATAGGCATTCCTATAATACCATAAGGTGTCTTCTAACCTTTGTATCTAATCCTTCATGTTAAATTTAATAGTCCTTTATAAAATTCCTTTGATTTACCTATTAGACACTTTAGCTTATCCATTGATCTATGTATGATATGGAGTTTATGTTTTATGATGCACCACATACTTTCTTAAAAAGGTCCCCATTCTACTATTGTAAAAGTGAGTCCCTTGATTACTGATGATGGATCTACGAACTCCAAACCTACAAAATATTTTATCTCTAGAAAAATCACAAACAAATTTAGCATCATTAGTACTAATATATTTTTCTTCTATCTATTTCGAAATGAAATCTAATGAAAATAAGATATAAAAACTTCTAATTGGAATTGGTAAAGGTCCCATAAAATATATTCCCCTGACTTAAAATTTTCACAAATACTGAGTGGATTTTGGACATTTCTTACCACTTTGAAATATTTCAGAAAACTGACATTTTTCACACCTTTTTCAAAATTTATGAGCATCTTTAAAGATGTTGGGCCAATAAATTACAGAATTTAAAACCTTATTTTTTATCCTTTGAGTTCCAAAGTGGTCTCCATAAGATAAAGTGTGAAAATACTCAAAAATAGATTCAAAATCACTTTCAAGAAAGCATCTTTTATCACTTGGTCATTGAAATATTTCTAAAGAAAGTTATCCCCCCAAATTTAATATTTGGATTTAGATTTTACTTTTTGGATTTGGTGGGAATTTAAGTGAGATGGGACCAGAGATGTTCCCAAATAATTTACCATGTCAGCATACCAAGGCACTTCTTTTTCAATCAAGTACAACTACTCTCATGGAATGTGATCATTAATTGGTTCTTGATCTAGAATTTCAACTTTAGCAGTATTGGTCAGTCTACTCAAGTGATCATCCACTTGGTTATCATCTCCCTTATAGTATTTTATTTATAATTTAAACTCCTTTATCAATAGAATCCATATCACTAGCCTCGGTTTGGATTCATCCTTCTCCGTTATGTATGTAAGAGTTTCATGATTAGAAAACAAAATTATTTTTGTTCTAATGAGATGTGATCTAAATATTTCCAAATAAAATAAAACTACTAATAACTAATTTTCTATGGTTATATAATTAAATTGGGGTTCATATAATGTTCTTAAGGCATAGAAAATGACTTGAATCTTTCTCACAATTATCTGAGAAAGGGTTTCTCCAATTGCTTGGTTAGAGGCATGATAAAGTAGCTTGAATGGTTCTCCCCAATTTGGTGGTAGCATCACTAGTCAATATCCTTTTTAACTCATAAAATTATTTCATACACTCACCATTGAAATTGAAATTAGAATATTTCAAATTTAATCTATAGAGGGGGAGATAAATCTTACTGAAATATTTGATAAACCACCTGTAGAATCTTGCATTCCCTAAAAATGATATAACATGTTTCACATAATTTGGGTAATGTAATTAATTTATCACTTAAATTTTTTATTTATCCACTTCAATGATTTTTTTGTGAAATTAAATTGACAAGGATAATTCCTCTCTCAACCATGAAATAACACTTTTCAAAATTTAAAACAACATTCTTTTCAATTCAAGTTATCAATAATTTTTCTATATTTTTCAAACAATGGTCAAAATAATTTTTAAAGACTATGAAATAATCCAAAAATACCTCCAAAAAATACTTAATATGATCAGAAAATATACTTACCTTACACCTATGAAATTTACCTGGAGCATTACATAATCCAAATGGAATCCTTTTATAAGAAAAAGTGTTAGAGTGACAAGTAAAGGTAGTCTTATCTTGATCCTCATGAGAAATGGGTACCTAAAAATCCATAAAAAAGAAATAATGAGTTATCCCTGACAATATTTCTAACATCTATTCAATTAATGGGATGGGTAAATGATCTTTCTAAGTGACCTGATCCAACTTTCTAAATTCTATACACACTCTCCAGCTATTTTGAATTCTCACCAGGATTAATTTATTATTTTTATTCCTCATAGTGTTTAGTTCAGTTTTCTTGGGAACTATGTGTATGGGGATAACCCATTGAGAATATAAAATGGGATAGATGAACCTTGATTCCAAGATCTTCTTTATCTCCTTCTTCAAACCCACTATCAAGGTGGGATTCAGCCTCCTTTGGGATTGTGTGGTGGCTTTGGAATCTCCCTCAAACAGAATTCTATGTGATAATATTTTTTTTTTATTCTCAAGATATCACCTAATATCCACAATGTTTAATATAAATTATCTCTAAAAATCTCAATAAAATATTTTTATTCGGTTTTAGATAGATTATTAGAGATTATCATTGGTAATTTTTATCCTTCCATATGGTACACATATTTCAAATTAGTGGGAAGTGGTTTTAATTCCATATTTGGGGTCTATTAAAGAGAAAAAATTAAATTGAGGTTACCCACTTCCAAATATTGAATCTCCTATATATAAGAAATCATATCAAATTCTTCATCATTTAATAAATCATAAAATAAATCATATGTTACCACTTCTTACAATATTTAATCGTAATTTCCATATTTTTGGGAACTCACATATTCTATGGTATTTTTAACATTAAAGTGTTCTCTTAAGGATAAGTATTCATGTAACATACCTAACTATTCAATAAGTTCTATAAATTCTTCATGGGAGAGTTCAAAGAATGAGTAATCATCCAAATGGTGCCTCGTGGAGTCAAAAATATTGAAGTGGATAGTGTTTTATCTAAACTACATGGTGAGTGTTCCTTTATAGAAATTGATGATGGTATTTAACGTATTTAAGAATGGTATCCAAAAAAATTATGGGTAAGTGTGATGGAAAACTATCATATTCCATGTTCAGCACATAGAATTTAGCTAGGAATAATAGATCTTTTACTTTTACAAGGACATCTTCTAAAACTTTTACTAGAAAAAATGTGGATTTGTTTTCAAGATAGACCACCACTATTGTGGGATTAAAGTATACCATATATAAATAAGTGTATAATAAGTGATTAAATACATCAATTGAAGTACCTATATCATATAAATTGTTATATAAAGTTAAATATCTAATGGTACATGGAATAGGAAATTTCCCTGGATCTTAACATTTGGTTGGAAATTGTGGTGTGATAAGGCTCAATACACTTCTTCTCAAGTTGATCATCTCATTTCATTTAAGTATCCTATTCTAGGTGAAAATATATTAGATAAATTTATCATTAATTGAGTTTTTTTTTTTGAGTGATTATATCAGGGTAATATTAACTTTCTACTTTCTAGTAAGTGTCTAGAATTTCTTTTTGAAGTGTTTCCTCCTATATTTTCTTTGATTTTATAATCCTTGATGGAAATGGTGGGATTAATCATTTATTATAAATTTATTTTATTTTAAATATTTTTTATTGTCTCTTACTACTTGGATTGTCCTTCCCCTATTCCTATTTCGTTTATTCTTCTTGGGTCATTTTCACAAAATTTTCAAAATTCCCAACTTCATTCTCCTCTAGCACGGGTGGAATTTTTTTGATCAGGTTCAAGAGTGCCTTGTAGTGGGAGTTATTTTCCACTTCTCGTTTTTATCATAATTTCATTATCCTTGGGGTTTGTAACTATTTTTTCAAGTAGTTTTTCTAGGTTTTTGGATAGAATTTCTGCAAGAATTTCCACTATGTTTTCCAATTTATCAACTTTATTATTTAGCTCATAAACCTCAGATCCTTATTGTTATTGTAAAGGAGGTTGTGAACTAGTGGATGGATATAAATAAGGTATCTAGAAATTGGGTTGTTTTTTGTAATCAAGTTGGTTATAAGATTTTTTTTTTTTAAATGGTGGTTGGTTTTGGAATTTATATTGGAATCGGGGTTGGTTTTGGAACTAATTTTAGTGTGGGTATAGCCTAATTCTTGTGATTTAAAAATCTATGTTAGAATTGGTTAGTCTCTATCCATAACTGATTTTTTTGGAATTTCCTTGACTGAAATGATTTTATGAAACTTTTTGTTCCCTTCACTTCAACACACTGGTCAGTGAAATGATTAGGTGATGAGCATAAACTGCATACCTTAGCTGGTGTTTGTTGTTCACTCACTTCTCTGACTCACCAAAATAGTTAGATCTTCAATACTAGTTTATAATAAGGGTGATGGATGAGAAGTTCTTACCTCATGAATACCTATTATTCTAGTATCTACTATACCAAATAGTTTTGAGTTATAAAAAATCTTCTCAATCAATACCTTAGTTTTTGTTGGTGACATGTTAATCAAATCTTCTTCAGATGATGCATCCAGTAGGTTTCTTTAATTTTCCATTAATACTTGGTAGAATAAAACAAGGAAGTGATGGTCCTCAATTTCTTAATGTGTTCATCCGGTACATAGCTTCTTAAACCACTCTCGGTACTCATAGAGGGCCTCTCTAGATGATTATATGATGGTATGAATCACCTTTTTTATGGTTGTGCTTCTAGAGGTGGGGAAGAATATTTTTATGAAGAATATTAGTAATTCATCTTGGTCATATAAATATCATGTTTGTAGGCTGTACAATTATTTTTTGGTAGATACTTCTAGTGAAAAAGGGAATTCCTTCCACTTTACCTGCTTCTTAGCTACTCCGTGGGGTTTGAAAGTGGAGAAGACATATGTGAACTCTTTAATGTATATTTTTAGGTCTTCTCCTAATAAGACATAGAATTTAGGAAGTAATTGGATTGTGATAAGTTTCATTTTAAAGTATTTTTATAATTTTGAAATGATAATTTGATTGTTTTGATTAATGAATTGTGGTGCAAGGAGTTCTCTAAGGGTTTAGTTGGGATCACCAACCATAATGATAGGCTTGGAGTAAACACTTGAAGTTTCACTCGAGTCTGCAAGAGAAATTTCCTCAAATTAATATTAAAAATTAATTTTTCTAGCACTACTAAAAAACTAGGTTTATCCAATGCTAGGGATTTAACAGTGCTATCTAAAATCATTGTTAAAGACCCCCTTTGTCAGCACTAGAAAAAACATTGTTAAAGGAGATCTTTAACATCTCTTTTTTTAGCACTGTTAAAGGGGGTCTTTAATAGCACTAAAAAATTATTAAAGGGGTCCCTTTATCAAATCATGTAAAAAAACACTAATAAATCCTCTCCCCCAAACATTTCTAGTAAAAAAGTGCAAATAAAGGGTTCCATTTATCAGTGATAGTAAAAAAGCATTGATAAAGGGGGGCTTTATCACACTAGTATAAAAGTAGTGATAAAGGGGGTCTTTATCGGTGCTTTTTTAGAATCACTGATAAATCCCCCCCCCCCATCAGCATTTTTTTACTAGCACTGATAAATGTTATATTTAAATATATATATATATATATATATTTCATTAAAAATAATATATTAATATATAAATATATTTATATTGATGTAAATATAATATATATTTTTTAAATATGTTTTAGATAAGGCTAAATAGGAATTTACACTTAATATATAAGATATTTAGTGAAAATGGATTATAAAATAATTAAAAAAATATTTTTAATTTATAATTTTATAATTATTATCAATTAATACTCATTTAATAATAATTTTAATATAAAAAATCAAAAAAATAATAAAAGATCTGAAATAAGTTGAAAACGTAACTCAAACTTCAAACGACCATAACTTTTGATTTGGGTGTCCATTTGGACACTACCACATATCAAATCTAATTATGTGATAAGCTTTATGCCCAACTAATTAAAGGAAACCCTCAGTCGCATTTTTTTAGGCTAAAAATGTCCTAGAAGACCTCTAAAACTGAGTTTTTAGTCATGGTACAACAATTTTTTAATATTCAATGGAATTTTAGCCTCGTTTAAGGGGATATTTTTTCTCATTTTTAGTGGGGATTGAATTTATTCCTAGGTATTACATTTATATTGATATTATGGTTTTTAAATTTTATCATTTTTTATAATGTATTTTTATTTATAATTAAATATATGCATATTTTCTTATATTTACTTATAATAAATCACTTGTATAAATACATATATCAACATATTTATGTATAAATGTATTATGAAATATATAAAATAAATATTTATTATTAATTTTATTTAAAGTAAAAAAATTATCCATTTTACTTACCTAATTAAAATGAATTCATATGTGTATATATATACTTGTACAATTGATGTGTATATATAAAAATGTGTGTGCTAATAATTAAAATATATATATATATATAAGTATATTCTAATATATTTAAATAAATAGATATTATAAAAATTTATTTAAAACAATATCTAACCATTTAAAATTTATAAATATATATATATATATATATAATTTTTATATATACATATATGTGTGTATTAATAAATAAATATATATTTATATTAAATTATTGTATATGTAAATGAATATAGTATATAATATATTTAAATGAATATAATTATATATATATATATCACACACACATATATTTTATAAATGTATTTAAAAATAATTATATAAATATATGGATAAAAAATATATTTTTAAATATATATATATATAAATAAATAAATAGAAATATCATTAAATATACAACAAATCAACATGGTGCAATGGTAAAGGCATTCCATCTTCAAAGGAGAGGTACAGGGTTCAAATCCAAGTGGGCACAAGAGGCTGTAAATTCACAAAGTGCTGATGAAGGGGTGGTAGGGTGAAGAGCATTGATAAAGGGGGGAGGAGCGCTGATAAAAGGGTCAGTCTCATAGATTTATGAAAAAAAATATATAATTTTACCCCCTTTAACAGATCTTTTTTGACGCTGATAAAGGGGGCATTTATCAATGCTAAAAAATCACTATTAAAGGGGTCTTTTAATAACACTAAAAAAGCACAGTTAAAAGGTTCCTTTAACAGTGCTAAAAAAGCACTGATAAAGGGGTGATTTATCAGGGATTATTCTAGCACTGATAAAGGACTCATTTATCAATGTTTTTATAGCACTAATAAAATCCTAGGGATTTTAACTGCACTTTGGTATTCTGTTTTTTTAGCACTAATAAAGGCCTATTCTATCACTTTTAAAGACCTCTTTTTTAGTAGTGTAAGTCTATTCAATAAGGTTCTTTCAATTTTAGGATCTAAGGGTAAGGGTCAGTGTTAGTGGTTTTATTCATGTAATTTAAAAATTAGATTATTAGAACCACCACCCTATATATGGTGCCAATTTTTAACACATGTCTATCATGGGGTGCGAAAAAAACAATTATTTCATAAGTTAAACTTTATTATAGGGTTAAACTAGTTTATCTTTAGATATGAGTGAAAAAAAATCAAGTTTTTCACTTTAAATTAGAAAAAGGGGAGTTTTTGAAATTGTTTAATTTTGAAAACAGAAGAATGAAATGAATAAAGAGATTGAAAAAAGTGATATAATAAGGGTGATCATGATAGGGTCATTCTTTAAAATTCAATGTTTTCATAGTTCCAATTTATTCAATCCTTATATTCTAAGCCAATTAAAGTTGGATTCCATAATCTATTCCTCTTAATACCTTGGTCAAATAGTGATAGTGAGAATAAACCTTTCCAAAATATCATCTTGGTCTTCCCTCCTTCCAATGTGTGAGAGAGTTATAGTGAATACCCTCAATTGACTTAGGAAATATCTGATGAGGTCTCATTTTTCCTAAATAATCAAAAAAAATTACTACCCCTCTCATATGTACTAACAATCATCAAGTAATTCACCACTAAGACCTAGCCTATTCCATAATATATAAACCAGAACCTAGTAGAGTTAAATAGTGATCATTAACCAGGGTAATAAAAATAATAGAATCTAAAACCAAATATAATCATACTTGATAATAAAAACTACTATTATAATATTGAAACCATCATAACATAAGAAAGAAAGAGATTTTATTCCATGAAGTTCAAGAGTTAAAACATTATAAAAATAAAACATCCCATTCTCAAATTACTCAGATGTTTACCCCTCTATGTGAATGGTAACCGAGAATAAGGGGAAAGAAGAAGGCATTGTAAAACTAAGAAAATATAAAAATTAAGAATATAAAATTTCTTCTCTAAAATCCATTCATCAAAAGTTGGAACCATTTTTTCCTAAAAACTACATAGTATTACCAATATTTCTTCTTAAGAGTTGTTCTATTTTTTTCTATCAAAATTTTAAATTTCAAATATTTTAAACACTTTTAAGAAAATTTATTCCTGAATTAATGACTCTCTCTTTTTCTAGTTGAAGAGACTCTTCATCTTCATACAATTTAACACATGAATATACAAGATTAATGAGTGAATTTATATATATAATTTAATTAGAATATGATCCATCAAGTTTTATTTCATATCCAACTATAATAACATTATTTGGTGCCCTGTATACCAAGATATAACTCATTTATTAAGGAGTGGTCAATTCTGTTAGTGAAAAATATTTTCCACATTGATTTATTTATTTGGGCCCCATGAAGTTTGAATGAGAACTAGATCCATATGAATAAGTTTAATCCCAATAACAATGAAAGATTTAAAAAATAATTCCTCAATTTGGATAAATATTGAAAAATTTATGCTCAAAATAAAGAAGTGATAAAATACAGTTAAAATTCCAGAATTAAACAGTTTTAACAATTAAGATCAAAATTCATCAAAAAACCAAAAATGATGTAATTAGACTCAAATTAATAAATTTTTTAGTATTTATTCAATAAAATTAATATCTTTGGTAATGAAATGTTAATATCTATTATAAGGAAATAAAAATGAATAAAATTAAAACCAATTACAACCACATTTCATATCAAAAACAGCACTGGATGTTGAAACCAGTTAACAAAAGAGATAGAATTTATTCATTCATATAAAAATAATTATTCATTATAAAGTAAAAACATCCCTTCCCTAATCACTCCATAGTTTCCTCCTCCATGTGAATGTTATTAGAGGTAAAGTTAATAGAATAAGACATTAAAAGACTGAGGAAATAGAAAATAAAACAAGAATAGTAAACAAAAGAATCCCCCAAGCTACTTGTGATCCCACCTTCTCCAACA
This sequence comes from Viscum album, assembly GCA_963277665.1. Taxonomy (NCBI): domain Eukaryota; kingdom Viridiplantae; phylum Streptophyta; class Magnoliopsida; order Santalales; family Viscaceae; genus Viscum; species Viscum album. The sequence continues at coordinate 1,888,566,420 of OY728159.1, read as the reverse complement.
TACACTCTTCCACCTTTATAAATGCATGTTTTTCTCTTTTAATCTTCTAGTGGAACCTTTTATATCTTCTCCCTTTTTAAATCCCTAGTATTTCATTTTTCCTCAGATCTTTTCTCATTCATGGTCTTTAGATCTACATAAAACTACAATTTTCTTTCTTTTATTTTGATCAAAATATCATGCATATCATAATCTATGTGGTTTCCATGACTTTTTGTATAAATATTTATGTGTAATCACTAATATCTACTATAAATATTCATTAAGTCCCATGATTTCTCTTGGATTTTCCAATTTCCGGCTCCTTTTATGTCATTATAAGACTTTATAAAGTCATGTGATGGGAAGGCAGCTCACTTTATATGACTTTGAAGTAATGTGAAGTAGAAAAAGTCATACAATAGGTGCTAAAGTTTGATTATTAGTCATAAATTCATATGATGGGTGATAAATTCTGATGATCTGGAGGTCTTATGATTAGTTGACAATTCATACGATCTCCTCAGGAAAGTCATGTGATCCAAAGATATATGATCAAAGTCATACACTCAAGTCATTTGATCCATATACTTATGCTCCCCTAAAGGATTACAATGATTGAAAATTCATATGATAGTCATATGATACAAATTTATACAGTCGTGCATTTTTCATCTTCCAACCTAAAGATACTTTTTGATGTTTTCATATAAAAAATTGTATTTCTTGTCAATATATTTTGTTATGAATGATTTTGTTTAACATATGAGAAATAAGTTTCTGAAATTTTTTAAGAATGTTTTCATATAAAGTTATTAGAGGAGTTGAAGGAATTTTCTTTAACTTTTTTAAGAAATTTTCCTTAAATTATATGATTCTATGTTGTTCTCAAAGTTCCAAACACCATGAAAAAACCCATGATCCAAGATTATATTCAAAGGGAGAAATCAAACCCATCATACATAGATTATCAGATAAAAGGTGATCAGATGAAGAATTTTATAAAGGGGAGGGAAGTACAACTTTGTTACCAAATACACACCACTAAAAAAAGACCACTGGACATAGAGTTCTGGATGTAATTTTCCAGATGGACTAGACACATAGTGAGAAGACAAAGATATACTAGTATAAATTCATTGGGAGATAAGTAAAACATTGTTATCATACAAACAAACCATGGTTTAACAAAAAAACCAGGGATGAATTGATCGGATGCATATTTATTAAAAGTCAAAGTTAGAGTGGCTATACAAAGGGTGTATAAATGTATAAGAATATTGTGTAAAGGTAAATCTCATTATACGTTGTGTAAGGGTAATATGACTAATGTGTAAAGGTAATTGAATTCCAGTGGCTAAAGAAATTAGACAAAGACACTGGATGGAACATAGTTGATGTTTTAGATAAAGATTTATAAGAAGATGATATTACTGATTTTGTACACACTTGTAAAAAGTATAAGAATTCTGAAGGGACAAGAAGTACAAAAGGGTGAATCAGAGATGTTTCATTGGATTGAGTTATGTGAATCAGAGAAATGTATGAAGTATGGGCTGAGGTGGGATGACCATAAAGAGTCATTCGAGCGAAGAAAAGTGTAGAAGAGAAGATTTGTCACCAGAAGGGGGAGTTCCTAAAGAAGACACTGGATAAACATTCCACCAAATGGATATTTCATAAAATCTTTACATAACTTTTTAAATTTATTTTTAGCATTACAATACTGATTTTATTTGTTTTTCAATTGGTTTTTTATCTAGCTAAGATGAGGAATATTGAAGAAGTTCCTTAACATTTAGGAAGGTTATAGTTGCTGTAAAATTCATGAATCTTCAAGAGTGTTCATGAATGTCCTAGAAGGATTGATAAGAATCTGATGAATTTCATTTGAGAAGGAAAGTGAAATTGGGTTCCCACCATTTTTACTTCGGTCATGCCTATATAAAGGGGAATTCATATGGTAAGAACTGACACTATTCACCTAGAAAAAAACCAAAACACTGAATATTTTTTGTTAGAGTGAGGTTCCAACCAAGATTACATTCTAGTTAAAGAAAATCTACTAGATAGAGTTTATGTTCTAATTTATCAGACGTATTTTTCATCAAAAACACTCAATAGAAGTTTAGATTAGATACATCAGATAGAGGTAACAGACACTATCAGAGGTGAGAGAGTTTTTTTATCAGAAAAAATATTAAGATATTAGGTTTATTTTTATTGAGGCACACTGAATAGAATTTTATCTGATAGAGATAGGGTACACCAGACTGAATAATTCCATATGAATTTTAAATGAGATGTAAATGAAAAGTTTCCTATCTTATTTTGGATTAGAGTTTCTTAAGAAAACTTTTTTAAATGATGGGAGTAATCATAATCATTTATATCATGAGGTATAAGGATTCTAATAGTATATGGATCAAGTTGCATTCACTTTTTAATAATTGTTAATTTCTATGGACTGATGGGATTTTTCAGGATAAGGATGTAGGTTCTCAGACTAAATTCAAACCTTATAAATATTTAATTCCTTGTTTTACTTTCTTATCATTCCATGATTATGAGATTTTTATAAAATATTGATAAGGATGATAACTATAAAAAGTTATAGGGGTTAATTTTATATAATTGAAATTATAAAAAGTTTACCACTAATTCAACCCCCACCCTCTCAGTGGTTCTCAAAATCCTTAGGAACTTCAATTGGTATCAGAGCCATGGTTCCTCTAATATATCCTTATTATAAAAAATACCAAATAATTGAACAAGAGTGGTTTTCCTAACCTCTATGTAAATAATTATCAATCTTGTAAAAATAGGATGATATCATATTTTCTATCACTTATCCTGGAGGTAAATGATGCAGTTATAGTTGGGTTTCCAATCATTGAGAAAAAATCTCCTATAAAATTTGATGAAAAAATAAATATTGAGTTAGATAGGAAATCTAGAAATGATATTTTAATTTATTTTCTAGAAAAAAAATAATAAAGGTCATGGATTATAAAATTCCTAAGGAAACTTGGGAAAAACTTGAATCTATCTTCAAGGGAAATACCAAAGTAAAGGAGGAAAAGCTATAAATCTACTATAGAAAGTTTGAAGATATAAAAATGGTTGATGAAGAAACTATTGATGAGTAATTAACTAGATTTAATGATGTTTTTTCAACATTATAGGTTTTTTAAATGTCTTAAAATATTCTACCATTGTTAAAAAACTCATGAGAAACTTTTTAGACATTTTTTATTATAAAATTTCTTCCTTAGAATATAAAGATAATTTATCACTTGATGAATTACATAAATTTATTATTTCTTAGGAGATGAGGAAATCTCAGGTATTCAAAAAGAATATTAGGGATGAAATGGATTTTGAAGCTATTATAAATTTGAAAATCCAAGATGTTGATATTTTTGTCCTTAGTGATTCAAAAGATAAGGAGAATAATTAAATGAATGAAAAAATCATGTCCCTTATCTCCAAAAATTACCAAAGAGGCGGATTAAAGTATGAAGTAAAACTCCCACTTAAATGTTTCAAGCATGTGTAAATTGGTAATTTTGTTATGAATTGTTATAAGAATAAAGTAATATAATAAATAGATTATTTTAAATAAAAATATCAGTGGAATAAGAGGATAAATAATTATAAAAATGATAAATCCACCAGAAGAAAAAGTTCACCAGAAAGAATAGAAAAAATTATGTTGAGTAAGAAAGTTGAGTATGGATCTTTTGATAATAGTTCATCATAAGATGAAAATATAAATAATTTTAGAAATTTATTTTCTATTTTTTAAAAGAAGGAAGATACTTCAAGTAATGAAGAATAATAATGTAAAGAAACTTATAGGAAGTATTAGCTGATATTAGAACTCATTTCATTTCTTGATTAAAACACAATACTCAATAAAAGGACATAATGTTGAATAAGTAAAATGAAAATAATAATAATAGGATGAAATATGTCCTTAAATAGGAAGATTACTATATCTTGGAGATCAAAACCCTTAAACTAAAAGTTAATAAACAAGTAAATATGGAGGAATATCTTAGTAAGAAACATGATACTAAGAAAATGAGGTTTATAAAACTCAATAAATATATATTTAGGTTGAAATTAACTTAAATAAGATGATAAAATATTCAACAAGTCTTTATAGATAACGGTTGGTTCATCTTGAGTTGTTAAGAATACTCCTCCCATGAATTAGATAATATCTTTGCCCATTAAACATAAAATTTCATCAGATATTTATAACCATACAGGTGTTATAAACAATATTAATAAATATTGAGCTGGGAAAGGATGAGAGAAATCCATTACATCAAAAAAATTTGAAAATAACCCTCATAATGAATATGTACCATTCTAGGGAGTTTCTCATATAGAAAAATTTATTGAACCTCAACAAAATGATTATAGGGAAAGATCATTTTTCTACAAAAGATCAAGATTTGGTTTATATTTTTGGTGTTTTGGAATATATTAGAATAAATCTTATAATTATTGGAACAACATGTCTCTATCTAGAAATAGGTATGAATTAAGGGGAATTAATAGTGAAATAAAAGAGAGTAACTTTTTTAAGTTGCAGGAAAAAAGAAGGAAAGAAAACACAATACAAAACCAGTTTAGTTTCCTGGAGGAAGTTTGTGTAAGATGTGGCTAACCATGAAAATTTTATGAATAATGTACAAAAACTATTTTGGGACAAAGTTATTATAATAGAAAAGAAAATAATTTCATAAATAATAAAGTTTAGGAAATAGATTTTATTGTTAAGACATCTCTAAAAGCAAAAAAAAAAGGAACAGACCTTGGATTATTTATAGTGATTATTCCTCACACATGAATGGTGATATAAAAATATTGAAAAATTTTGAATAACACTAAGGGGTAGATTTTACTTTCAAAAATTATATTTATTTAAAAATAAAATGAATATGAACTGCTAATATTGAAGATCAAAAACTAAAATCAAAAAAAAATATATGTTTATGGACTTAAACACAATTTATTGAGTGTTATACAACTTTTTGATGATGGTAATAAAGTTATATTTATGAAAGATTCTTATATCATAAAAATCTTGAAATATGAAAAATTTTTAATAAGGGAGAAAGAACCATCAAAAATATTTTCCAGATTGGAGAACTTTTTAACTCATGTTACTTAAATGTTGAAGATGAAAATAAGTTGTGGCATCAAAGACTTGGGAATATTGGACAAAATTTATAAAAAAACTTTCCAGAGTAGATGTTATAATAAAATTTCCACTGCTTAAAAGGAAATAAGATAATGTTGTGCAATATGTTAGAAAGGGAAGATGGTTAGTGGAAGGCATAAGAAACTTGAAATCCAATCCACCAGACCACTTGAGCTTATACACTCTGATATTTTTGGGGAAATGATACATCGATCAATATAAGGGGATTTTTACTTTATCACTTTTATTGATGAATTCACTTGGATGACCAACATAATGTTTATGAAACATAAATCAGAGGCTACAGAGATGTTTATATTTTTCTGAAGGGAAGTTGAGAGAGATATGTTTATTGATATACTTAATTAGAGAACTAATAATGGAATGGAGTACACAAGAAATTATTTTGAATTCTATATTAAGAAACCTAGAATCAAAAACTAATATAATTATATATACACTCCTCAAAAAATAGAGTGGTGTAAAGGAAAAAACATAAGTTTAGTGGAAATGGGAAGAAGTATGTTGGCTAAATATAAACTTTCTAATTTTTTCTTGAGAGAAGTTGTTAGTATTGTTGTTTATGTAAAAAATAGATGTTTATTGTGGTTGAGATACAAAATGAATTCCTACAATACATGGCATAAGAAAAAACTTCAATGATATATTTCAAGGTTTTTAGGATTCCTTTCTTAATAAAATCAAAAATATGAATCTTGAAAAGTTTTATGAAAAGGTTGAGTAAGGAATTTTTATAGGATATTAATCCAAAAAAAGAATTTATAATTGTTGAAATAAATTTTTAAAAAATTTTGTATTCTTATGATGTTAAAGTTATTGAAAATAAAACCTCTTTAAAAAAAATTATTGAATATGTTACTAAATATAGATTGAATAATTCCGATGAGAATAAAAAAAGTGAATAATGTGATCAAAAACATGTGAATATTGAGTCATATGATTTTTGTGATGAGGAAAGTGAGATGGGAATAAAATCTATAAAATTTAATACCCTATAGAAATAAGTTTAATTTGAAAACATCATTATAAATAATAAATCTCTAGTTTAGACCATAATAAAGTTGAGATTAAAGAATCATGAATCACTTATTTCACAAGTTAAACTAAATCAGTTTCATAGGTTGTTGAACATAAAAAATGGGTATAATCTATGAATGAATAGTTAGATCATATTGAGAAAAATGACACCTGAGAACATGTTCTAGGGCTATTAAGAAAGAATATTATAGGAACAAAGTGGGTGTTTAAAAATAAGATGAATGGACATTGATAAATTTCAAGAAATAAACCGTGAATTATTTACAATAGTTACTCGTAGGTGGAAGGTTTATATTTTAAAGAAACTTAGGCCCATATTGTGAGATTATAAACTATAATAATGTTCTTGGAATTTATTTCATATCATTGTTGCAAAGTTTATCAGATGGATGTTAAGTTGTATTTATTGAATGTAGAAATTAAAGAAGAAGTTTTCATTGAGTGACTTAATGGGTTATTACTTGATAAAGATAAAACCAAGGTGTGTAAGTTGAAGAAATTTTTATATATGTTGAAATAGGCCCCTTTATCATGGTACTACAAACATGATAGTTTCCTAAAATAGGTGAACTTTTCTAAAGTAAAATTTGATAATAACCTGTATGTTAAGAAATAGATCATAGGTACTATTATTATCATTGGGTATATTGATGATATAATTTTTTCTAATGATAGGGTAAAAATTTATAAAGATTTCACTAAATAGGTGAATTAAAACTTTGAAATTTCAATACTTGGGAAATTAACTTTATATATGGGATTACAAGTTCAATATAATGAAAGATATATCTTTTTATCACAAGAAAATATTTCCAGGGACTTTCTAAAAAAGTTTTTCATGGAGGATTATAAGAATGTTTCTACTCTCATTTCTATTGGTTTAAAGGTTAATAAAGATGAAGTTGGAAAATGTGTGGATAAAGAATATTTCTAAAAGTTGATAAGAATATTTATTTATCTTACAATATAAAGTAAATATATTTTTTATGTTGTGAATTTTTTTGTAAGATATCAAAGTGATCCAAAGGAATCACATATTCTAGCAGCAAAAAGAATTCTCAAATATGTTAAAGGAACATCTTTTTATGGGTTATTATATAAATAAGTTATGAAATGAACCCTTATGGGTATACTAATGCTAATTGAGATGGAGATTACAATAATAAAAAAAGGAGGAACTTTCTTATTGGGATAATTTTGTGTGAGTTATCATAGTAAGAAACAAAGTTAAGTTCCTTTGAGTGTAGTGGAAGATGAATATGTTGTCACTGCCAATGCTTGTATACAAATTATTTGTATGAATTTTCAGCTGTAATATTTGAAAATCAATGTTAAAAAACCATTTAAAATCATTTTTTATAATCAAATTTCCATTTATCTTTCCAAAAACCCTATAAAACATTTAATATCAAAGCACATTTATATTAAGTATCACTTCATAAAATAGAAATTTGTTTGAGGAGATTTTATACTTGAGTTCATTTCTGAAAAATATAAAATTGATGATGTTTTCACCAAATTTATTCCAAGGGAAATATTTGTGTAATTGAGGATACAACTACATGTTCAAACTCCACTAAAGACTTCCTAAATTTTTTAAGGAAGATACCCCCACCATGCTTCGCATTATGAAAAAGGGTGAGAGAAAATGTAAAACTTTTTAAGAATAAGTACCGCTCTTTCTTATATAAATTTGAAGACGTTGTTATCATAAAATATGTGAGAGAAAAAATTTGAGAGAGATATAAAATTGAGGGGGAGTTTATCTTAACATGGCCACAAATTTTCTTGTCACTGAGAGATGAAATTCTATAAAAACATTACTTTATCCAAAAGTTTATTGTATGGACATTCTCTTTGATAAAGGAAGTGGTTTAATAAAAGTATAGGAAATTTTAGAAAATATTTTATCAAAAAAATGAGTTATAAAAAATATTGAGTTGTTAAAAGTTAGTTGTGAATGTTTCCAACAAATCCAAAGGGGGAGATTGAAGATTCTTTATGATGTGTTTATAACAAAGTTTTTTACTTGTTTTTAGCATATTTTTTTAAATTTTTTTGTTTAATAAGTTAAAAATAAGATGTTGAAATTTGTTGAGTATTTTTTTGTATAAAGTTGTTGGTGTAGGTGAAGGAAGTTTCCTTAACTTTGTTAAGAAACATTACTTAAGTCAGATGATTCTATGTTGTTCTCAAAGTTCCAAACATCATGAAAAATATCATGATCTAAGATTATATTAAAAGGGAGAGATCATATCCACTAGACAAAAATTACTATATAGAAGGTGATCAGATGAAGAAATTGTTAAATGGGAGAGGAGTTTAGCTTTGTTACTAGAAGCACACCACCAAACAAAGATAACTAGAAATAGAGTACTAGGTGTAGTTTTCTAGAAAAACTAGACACATGATGAGATGATGAAGATACAGTGGTATAATTTCACTAGGATAGAAGTAAAACATTGTTACCAGATAGAAAAAGTGCAGTTAACCAAATAGACTAGGGCTAAAGTGATCAAACATAGATTTGTTAAAATTTGAGTGGTTGTACAATGGATGTGAAATGGTAAACGATTATCACATAATAGTTAATTGTATTATTCATTACATAAAGTTAATATACCCAATGCATAATGGTAACTAAAGTAAAAATGATAAATAAACCATAAAAAGACACTGGATGGAACATAGTTGATGTTCTAGATGAATATTTGTAAGAAACTGATGTTTTTGAGTTTGTACATTCTTGTACAAAGTTTAAGAAGTTTGAATAGAGAATAAGTACAATAGGGTGAGAGAACAAATTCAAAGTTGTAATAATACAAATAAATCCTTATGTGATAGAAGTATTTAGAATTTGTAACAATTTTGTTAACCATATTCAATGGATCAAGTTTCCAAATAGATAGTTTATATGAAGTTTAAATAGAAAAGTTTTTTTATAGGTTGTATGAAGTTTGATGTTGAGAAGTTATGCAGTGCGCTGATAAAAGAAGTCTCCATAGGGTGAACATCTATTATATGAATGAACATCGGATAAACATTATCGATGTTATCAGAAAAACGTTTTAGATATGTTGAACCAGATTGAGTTTTTTGAATTAAAACAATTTATGAAGTCTTTTCTATGGAGGAATGACTAGATAGAGTAAATTTGATAAAAAAATTGGAGAAGGTAATATTTCTCATTAGATAGAGGAATTAATAAAGAAGACATTGGACAAAAATTGCATCAGATAGAGATTTCATAGAAGCTTTACATAACTTTTTAAATTCCTTTTTAATGTGATGATGCTTATCTGATTTGTTTTTAAATTGGTTTTTCATCTAGCTGAGACAAGGAAGATTAAATAATTTCTTTAATGTTGATGTAAGGTAGAAGGTTATGGTCACTGGAGAATTCATGAAGCTTAAAGAATATTCATAAATGTTTTAGAAGAATTGAGAAGCATCCAGTGAATTTAATTTGAGCTGCAAAGTGAAATTTGGCTCCCACCATTTCTACTTCAGGTATGCCTATATAAAGGGGAGTTCGCAATATATGAATTGACAATATTCACCTAGATAAAAAGTTGAAACATTAAATATTTTTTTTAGAGTGGGTTTCCAAATGAATTACTTTTTGGTTGAAGAATGGCAATCGAATGGAGTTTCTGGTCAGATTGACTGGATATAGTTTTCATCAAAAACATTTTACAAAATTTTAGAGTATAGAAACCAGATAAAGGTACCATGAAGAGTCAAAGGCATATGATTTTTTTATAAAAAAAAGCTTAGAATATCAAGAACAGTTTTAGTGAGGTGAACTAGATGGATTTTTATTGAATAGAGGTAGGGAGCACTGGATGGAGGAGATCAGATGGAAGAATTTTAGATGAATTTTTATTGAGTTTTGAAGGAAAAGTTTCCTAACTCGTTTTTACTCAGAGTTTCATAAGAAAAAAGTTTTAAATGATGTGAGTCAAAATAATCATTCCTAATAAGAGATAAAATGATTCTGATAGGAGTTGGATCAAGTTGTATTCAATTATTATTAATAGTGAATTTTGATGGACATGGGAAGGATATAGGTTGTCACACTAAGTTCGAACCATGTAAATATCATGTACCTTGTTTTACTTTCTTATCATTGCATACTTGTGAGGTTATTTTAAAATATTGATAAGTATATAACTCTAAAAAGTTTCTGGGGATAATTCTAAGCATATTAAATTATAATAAAATCACCCACCCACCCACCCCCAGTGGTTCTTGCAATCCTAAAGAACTTCACTGCCTCGTCTCAAAGTCATATAAAACCCTCAAATTTTATACTCCCATTCAAATTCATATGATCAATATTGCTTTAAAATTATGAATATGGAACCTAAAATACATAAACTAACATAAGTCATACTAATCATACTACATTTATACAAATTGAAGCATGTTGAGGTCACCTTTACATAGGTAACTATTTCAAATCAAAATTTCTGGACTGCTTCTCCAAATCAAATCAGCCACTTTTATTTCTTCAAAATAAACTCCAATCACCTAAAATAATTATTTAGACACCCAAAATTTAATGAATTCGTTATTATAATAATTCTAAATATAAAATAAAAAATTGAAAATTAAGTTTTAAAACATTTAATAATTAAATTATAGATTATTTCTAAAACTGATAAATTTGATATTTATACAAGAATTACTCAAAATAGTGGGATAAAAATAATTGAAACACAATACAAAATGTATGAAAATATGGGATTGAAATTCTCTCATTATATTATGTATTCCTTTAATAATAAGAATTGAGCATCCCATGAGGGGTATCCCCTAGGTTTTCCTCCCAAACCAAGGGGACCCTAAGGGTGTGAATGATAATGTATTCTCTTGATAAAAGGGTCCCTATCATTAGGAAATTAATGACACATCCCCTATCTCACGATGCTCATCTAAACTACCCCAAACTGGTTTACATAGATTTCAATCATTATATCTACTTATAATCATCCAGTCATCTTTTTCATTCAATTAATGAGCTATAGATATATCACAGGCTTCTGATTTGGTGTAAGCCCCAACTCTTCCTCACTGGGTCATATTCGTCATGAGTCTATTCTTTCTTCACTATCTAATTACCAATGAAAAATAGTTGTATGTGAACATTATAGTCCTCTCATCAAGTGTAATTCCCAACCATATCCTCATTGATGACACTATCCCCATATTCTATAAATTATATATAAATATCATGGTCCTCTCATCAGGTGTAATCCCCAACCATGCCCACTCTTATTTAGTTACCAATAGAAATGATGAACCAGAAAGGGCCTCTCATGCATAAGCCCCGCAAAAACCATCTCTAGGAAATTTTCTCCTGGAATACCAAGATTAATGACTTTAAACTTTATAATATATATTATATTATTCATGAAATTAAACTACATGAAATAGGTCTTAGTCATATGAACTTAAATTAAAAGTCACCATGGTCATGGTTGCATGACCTTAAAAGGAACCTCATTTATCCTGGACACATGACCTTGAATTTTACTTCATTTTTTCATGGTTTCATGACCTTAAAATTCACCATAATGGTCCTTATCATAATACCTTAAAATGTGACACATTTCTAATTAAGAATCACTAAACTTTGTGGGTTCTTATTTCCTTCACATTAATACATAGGAAGCCCCTCTCATGGGCCAAATCCCAACTCAATAATACCTACCATGTCTTTGGATGGTGATATATTCTAGATTTATTAGTTGCACACATTTAAACCATATCATAAATAATAATTTAGTGAAATATAGAGAACCTATGATATATACAGATGTTCACATCAGTTCATAATATCGATCAATCACTCTTATAACTAAGATAATCAGTACTATTACAAAGAAAATGGTATTGTTACTAGTTATAATTTCATAAATATGTATTTAACCTATAAGAGAGTCCCAAAGTAGGTAATAATACCATTTAAAGGATGATATAACCTCTCATCTTCTCAACTAATGTGCAATTCAGAGTGTCGCAGGTATGTCCTAGTGACCCCTTATTTTAGAAACCAAGCCTACAATTGACAAAAAATGAGTGGGAATAATCATGTGGGGGATAAATGATAAAGGATTTAAAAGGTTATAATGTACCTGAGGGTGATATTTACTTTCTTTTCAAACCTCATTGATCTCTTCCAATAAAATATTCAAAGCAATACTTTATCTCCAGTAGTGAGTGATTGATTGCGAAAGCTCCTCAAGAGATCGACCTAGGTCATCCACTGTGCTTCACTTAGTATAAATATTTTTGAGAGCATGCACAATAATGGTTCATCAAATTGGCGCCATTTCTGGGGATTCAAGTGGTCTTTACTCACTATTTTTATTCACATATTGTAAATTATTTTTCTTCCTTTTATTTAAAAAAAACAAAAAAAAACATAAATTTCAAAAACACTAACAAAATATTTGTTCATGATGAATTTAAATTCAAATTATTATGCATGGACTAACCAATCACAGGTGCATGAAGAATTTTAATATTATCATGAATCCCAAATTTAATAAATTAAATAAGAAATAAAAAAAATGAAGGGAAAAGCTAAAAGGGTTGAAGAATACATTCTCTCAATGGTGCAGCAACCTGAGCTGAAACCTAAACCTGAACGAGTGGTGGAAGAGATTTCACCAATCATTTTTTATGTTAAAGAACTTGAGGAGGGTGAGAAGGATCTTATAAAGGAATTAATCATATTATCTCATACTCAAAAATTACTCGAGGAGGTCCCTTAAGTACACATTCTAGCTGATTCACTTATGGGAGATCAACAATTTTTGGAAGAATCCTAGAATCACTTTGTTGAAGATAACCTGAAACTTTATCTTCCCATCTTTGATATTGAAAAATAAACACATTTTTATCTTGATTTTTCTTTAGAATATGATGAAGAAAATTCACCTCATGAGATTTAGTTTTCAATGGTCTTGCCTAAAGAGATCAGTTTCCAAGATGACATACTTGAAAGGGAATATTTCTTTTTGATTCATAGTGTTTTAATCTAATTCAAACTGAATTGTTTTCTAACTTCTCATTTCCTAAAATTTCTGATACAACACAAATGGAGCAGACCTTGGATAATACAAAAGAGACTACCCAGGTGGTGGTGGTCGAGGAAGAATATCCAGAGAAGATGGTGGTGGTGCGACTACCTCTTCTGCAACAAATTGGATACTATAAGGAGGAAGACATCACTGAAGTTAACAGAGAGCACCCCTATTTTCTATTCCCTCCCACTCCGGACCTTAAATTATCTATATATTATTTATTTGGGGTTGGAAATTTTTTTATATTCTTTTTGGTTCTCCAATATCATTGTTTAATTATGGACATTGGTAAAAGTCACATGTGTTGGTTCATCTCAAAGAAACCACATAAACCTTATGATTGGGGATAATCCACTACAACTGCCTGACTAGGGGCAGTAAAAACCTATCACCCTCTTGGGGGGTCAATCAAAGAATTATCCCTTTTCTATCCCCTCTCTCTTTTATTTTCATTATTTTTTTATGTCTTTTCATTTCTTTCTTATAGTTTTAAAGTGGTGGCATCTAGGAGCTTAACTCAAGGTTGCCACAGAAAAATAAATCAGGTTGTGTCTTTCCTTTTCTTTATTTTGTTTTCTACCCAATTTAAATTTTGTGTGAAAATATTTCTTAATCTAATTTGAGATAAAAAGATGGTAGTAAATATAATAATCTTGGGGGAGGTATTTCAACTTGTTTTTTGGAATTTTTTGTGTGCTTTTATTTTATTTTCCATGTCGTTGTTTTTTTGAAATTTTCTTGTTTTCCTTTTTCATTTTTTTTGGCCTGTTTTTAGGATTCTTGAGTTGAATTGAATACTTTGTAAAATTAAAAACGTCTAGGTATTTGTGTAACATTGCTTTATTTGAGTATTTTAATAATTAAATGATTTCTGAATGGATTTTTTTCTTGATTTCCAATCTTTTTATTTGATGAATTTTGATTGATTTTGAAACTCATGTGCACCAGTACTGTCCAAATTGAAAATCATGCCCAACCCAAGAGGTCTCTAAACCTATTTTACATCTTCTTACATTTCTCTTTTTCTTGAGATTCTTAAGACATGTTGTGTGGTCCATAATTTTCTATTTTTCTCTTTTTCAACATTTTTAGAGTTCATAGAATGTTTTAAGTATGATTGAGGCATAACTTTGAAATCCCCATTTTCATTCAATTCTTATTTTTTCCTACCTTTACATCTGACCTTATTTAGGCCACTAGTAGCCATGAAATACCATGTTATGTAGACAAATTACAAGCCATTTATCCCTTTCCAGCCTAATCTAAAATTTAAATGTATGATTGTCGTTGAACTCAAGTGTGGGGGAGGGAGAATATGAGATGTATATTTCTTTCCTGAATAATCTTTTCGAGATGAATTGAAAGTGTTTCCATATTTATTACTTCTTGGGGGAAAAAAATTTATGATGTGAAGATTTATGGGTGGCCTAAAATATCATTACAAATATGGTTTGGGTGTTCCCAATTTTTTAAGATCAAATGTTGCCTCTCTTTTCCTCAAAAACATGATTCTGAAGAGAAATCCAGATCTGCATTCAAGCTGAAACAATGCTTCAATTGGGGAAAAGAGGGAAGAAATTCATTGATGCTGAAATTCCAAGTGTGAACTTACCAAAGAAAGAGTTTTTTTGAGGTGATTCATTTTTTAGCTTATTTAGGAGCACACCATTCTTGAACAAAACTGTTTTCATGCATTTACTTCACTTTAAAGCATAACCCTGCTCATTCTGCCTCAAATGTTTTTACATTTTAAACCTTCCAACCCTATAACTTAGAAAAACCCATGAAAAATACCTCATGATTGACACATTTTTGACTCTGTGAATTGGAGATACTAGGATGATAGAAATCCTATGGAGATCACACATGTTCTTGGGAATGAGAAAAACTCCACATTAAATATCCTTAAGGGAAGAGAGAAATATTTTTCCGTGGAGGTAGGTATGACCTGAATGTGAGGATTAACATGAGATTGAATGGATTCATATGATTTTTTAGGAGTTCTGAAATTTTTATCCATTTAGGAGGCATGATATTTTCTTGGATACGATAATTGAGTTGTGTTGTCATTTATGCTTTGAGAAGTTTGTTTTGACCTTGGTATAAGATGATTGCCCAGAAGTGCAATGTTTAAGTGTGGGGGAATTGATAGAATAAATATTTTTAATTATTTTATTCTTAATTTCAATTTTTTTAATCCCAACAGTTTTTTATTTAAAGGGAAATTGTCACATTTTATGTTTTAGGAGTATTTTTTAGCTTAATGGGAAAATTTTCTTATTTTGGATTTAAACAATTATAATTTATTTTAATGTTTAGACCATAACTTTTTTTACACTAATCCAAATTGAAACATTCTTATTTTATAGGTTTCTATGTTTGATGGGATTCATTTTATCCTTATGTACCCAAAGCTCAATCCATCATTTGGAAGCTCAAATCTAGCTCACAAGTCAGGCCTCAAAAACTGTGCACAAAACTGAAGAATTTTATTTTTGGGTCCATATATCATAAATGTCCTAATAAAAGGGGATTATATTTTACATGAATCTATAATAAATACATATTAATAACTTTAATTAATATTTACACATCTTATTATTTCATTATCAATTCCATAAATGCGTTGGAACTCAGTGTATTGGAATACAAATAGTCAGCCTGGACAGATTAAATATATAGAGTAAATCGACCATATCTCTCTCAGAAAATGGCCAATGACGCTGAAATTTCGTGGGTTGATAGAGGAGATGTATTTGAACAACGTTATTTAAGAACTAGTTCCCAAATTCTGTCATTAAGGAGGCCATGCATGCGCATTAT
This sequence comes from Viscum album, assembly GCA_963277665.1. Lineage (NCBI taxonomy): Eukaryota > Viridiplantae > Streptophyta > Magnoliopsida > Santalales > Viscaceae > Viscum > Viscum album. The sequence continues at coordinate 1,888,550,247 of OY728159.1, read as the reverse complement.
TTCAGAGGACAATTTTTCGAGCCAAATATGTGACCCCTCTCCCTATAAAAGAGTGTGCTTTCTTATTCTCAAAGGGGTTGGCAACTTAGGGTAGCCTTTGTTGGATATTTTATGTATTTTAGTATTTTATTTTATATTAATTTCATTCTGTAATATAATTTCATATTTTAATTCAATTTTTATCCTTTCTCTCTTTTCTTTCTCTCTTTTGTTTTCTCCCCCCATTTTCTCCATCATTGTGAACTCTTATGCTCATGATCATGAGTAGTTAATCCGAGGAAGTTCCCAGGAGAGTAATCAAGTGATGAACCCAAGTCTTTGAAAATTAATTCTTAATTTTTCTTATTTTCTTAGAGTTAGACTGAGGGGTATCTTAGTGGGCAAGGCGCCTTTGTGTCTCCACTTACCACCCGAGGTTTAGCTTTCACTTATGTAGTATTTTCTCTCGATCAAGGAGGTGGGTGTGTGGCCTCTTGGTTATCCTTGAGAGTACCATATATTCACAACCATATGTAGAGGAGGATTCTCTCACATACAATGGAGTGTGTTCATTATGTAAATTAGAAACTAATAATGAGACGATGAACGTTCACATTGGGTGATGCTCTCGGGAATGTCTCTTTTCTGTCTAACATCATTCTTTTGCATTCATTCTGTTTGCATTGCATTTGTATATTTGATTTTAGTATTTCATTCTCATTTTTAAAATATCTATTTCTGGTCATTTTTCCTCATAGATATATATATGTATATATATACAGAGTGAATTATAAGTAGTGAGTGATTGACTGCGAAATCTCCTCAAGAGATCGACCTAGGTCATCCACTATGCTTCACTTAGTATATATATTTTTGAGAGCATGCATGAAAACGCTTCATCAAATTGGATCCATTTCCAGGGAACCAAGTGGTCTTGACTCGCTATTTTTATTCACATATTGTAAATTATTTTTCTCCCTTTAATTTAAAAAATATCATAAACTTCAAAAACAATAAAAAATATTTGTTCATGATAAATTTCAATTCAAATTATTATGCATGGACTGACCAATCATAGGTGCATGAAGAAGTTCAATATGATCATTAATCCCAAATTCAAGAACTTAAAGAAGAAATAAAAAAACTGAATTCAAATCTGAAAGGGTTGAAGAATACATTCTCTCAATGGTGCAGCAACCTAAGCCGAAACCTAAACCTGAACGAGTGATGGAAGAGATTTCACTAATAATTTTTTATATTAAATAACCTGATGAGGGTGATAATGAGCTTATAAATTAATTAATCATATTATCTCGTACTCAAAAATTGCTCAAGGAGGTCCCTGAAGTACACATTTCAGCTGATTCACTTATGGGAGATCAAAAAAATTTGGAAGAATCTTGGAATCACTTTGATGAAGATAACTTGAAACTTGATCTTCCCATCTTTGATATTGAAAAATCAACACCTTTTGACCTTGATTTTGCTTTAGAAGATAATAAATAAAATTCACCTGATGAGATGTAGTTTCCAATGTTCTTTCCTAAAGAGATCAATTTCTAATCTGAAGTACTTGAAAGGTAAGATTTCTTTATTGATTCCTCGTATTTTAATATTATTCAAACTGAATTGTTTTCTGACTTCTCATTTCCTAAAATTTCTAGTATAGAACAAATGGAGAAAACCTTGGATGCTACGAAAGATACTACCCAAGTGGTGGTGATCAAGGAAGAAGATCTGGAGAAGATGGTGGTGGTGCGACTACCTCCTCTATAACAAATTGGATACTATATGGAGGAGGACACCACTGAAGTTAACAGGGAGAACCCCTATTTTCTATTCCCTCCCACTCTGGACCTTAAATTCTCTATATATTCTTTCTTGGGGGTTGGTAATTTTATTATATTCTTTGTGGTTCTCTAATATCATTGTTTACTTGTGGACATTGGGAAAATTCACATGTGGTGGTTCATCTCAAAGAAACCACATCCCACTACAACTACCTGACTAAGGGCAGTAAAAACCTAGCACCCTCTTGGGGGGTCAAACCAAAAATTATCCCTTTTATATCCCCTCTATCTTTCATTTTCATTATTTTTATTATGTCTTGTCATTTCTTTCTTATATTTTTAAAGTGGTAGCAGCTAGGATCTTAACTTAAGGTTGCCACTGAAAAATAAATCAGGTTGTGTCTTTCCTTTTCTTTATTTTGTTTGCTACCCAATTTAAATTTTGTGTGAAAATATTTCTTGATTTAATTTGAGCTAAAAATAGGGTAGTAAATGGAAGAAGTTTGGGGGAGTTATTTCAACTTGTTTTTTGGAATTTTTTGTGTTCTTTTATTTTATTTTTCATGTTGTTGTTTTTTTGAAATTTTCTTGTTTTCCTTTTTCATTTTTTGGCCATATTTTTGGATTCTTTAGCTTAATCGAATACTTTGGAAAATTAAAACCATATTGGTATGTGTGTAACATTGATTTATTTGATTATTTGAGAAATTAAATGATTCCTGAATGGATTTTTTTTCTTGATTTCTAATCTTTTCATTTGATGAGGTTTGATTGATTGTGAAACTCATGTGCACCAGTGCTGTCCAAATTAAAAATCATGCCCAACCCGAGAGGTATCTAAACCTATTTTACATATTCTTACATTTCTCTTTTTCTTGAGAATCTTGAGACATGTTGTTTGATCCATAATTTTCTATTTTTCTCTTTTTCAAAGCCGTTAGAGTTCATAGAATGTGTTAAGTATGATCAAGGCATAACTTTGAAATCCCCTTTTGCATTCAATTCATATTTTGTCCTACCTTTACATATGACCTTATTTAAGCCCCTGGTATCCATTAAATACCTTGTTAGGAAGCCACATTACAATCCATTTATCCCTTTCCAACCTGCTCTAAAAGTTAAATGCATGGTTATCGTTGAACTCAAGTGTGGGGGAGGGAGAAGATGGGATGTATTTTGCTTTCCTGAAAAATCTTTTTGAGATGAATTGAAAGTGTTTCCATATTTATTACTGCTTGGGGGGAAGAAATTTCATTATGGGAAGATTTATGGGTGGCCAAAAATATCATTACAAATATGGGCTGGGTGTTCACCAATTTTTGAAGATCAAATGCTGCTTCTCTTTTCCTCAAAAACATGATTCTGAAGAGAAATCCAGATCTGCATTCAAGCTGAAACAATGTTGCAATTGGGGAAAAGAGGGAAGAAATTCATTGATACTTAAATTCCAAATGTTAACTTACCAAAGATAGAGGTTTTTGTAGCTGATTCATTTTTTGAGCTTATTGAGAAGCACACCATTCTTGAACAAAACTGTTTTCATGCATTTACATTACTTTAGAGCATAACTCTCCTCATTCTGCCTCAGATGTTTTTACATTTTAAACCTGCCAAGCCTTAGCCTCAGAAAAACCAATGAAAAATAACTCATGATTGACACATTTTTGACTCTGTGAATTGGAGATACAAGAAGGATATCAAGCCTATTGAGATCACACATGTTCTTGGGAATGAGAAAAACTCGACATTAAATATCCTTGAGTGAATAGAGAAATATTTTTCCAAGGATGTAGGTACGACATGAATGTGAATATTAACATGAGATTTAATATATTCATATTATTTTTGTGTAGTTATGAAATTTTTATCCATGTATGAGGCATGATATTTTCTTTGATACGATAATTGAGTTGTGATGTCATTTATGCTTTGAGAAGTTTGTTTTGACCTTGGTATAAGATGATTTCCCAGGAGTGCAATGTTTAAGTGTGGGGGAATTGATAGAAAAAATATTTTCAATTATTTTATTCTGAATTACAAAGATTTTAATCCCACCAATGTGTTATTTAACAGGAAATTGTCACATTTTATGTTTTAGGAGTATTTTTTAGCTTAATTGGAAAAATTACTTATTTTGGATTTTAACAATTTTAATTTATTTTAATGTTTTGGACATAACTTTTTTTAAATTGATCCAAATTGTAACATTATTATTTTATAGGTCTCTATGTTCTATGGGATTAATTTTATCCATCTGTACCCAAAGATCAATCCATCATTTGGAAGCTCAAATCCAGCTCACAAATCAGACCTCGAAAATTGTGCACAGAACTGGAGAATTTTATTGTTGGGTATATATATAATAAATGTCTGCACCAAAGGATATGATATTTTAAATGAAGCTATAAGACATATTGAGGACGAACTTTCATTAATATGGTCATGTCTGATTCTTTAATTATCAAGGCCAGAAATGTGTTGGACCGCGGGGTATTGGAATATAAACAATCAGCCTAGCCATATTAAATGTCAAGAGTAAATCGACCACTTCTCTCTCCGCACTTGGCCAATGAAGCTGAAATTTCGTTGGTATAAAGAGTAGAGGTATTTTAACAACTTTAAATAAGTACTAGTTCAAAATTATGTCATTAATAAGTCCATACATGCGCATTCTATCAGAGGACTAGTTTTGGATCCAAATTTTCATACCCTCTCCCTATAAAAGTATGTGCTTTCTTATTCTCAAAGGGGTTGGCAACTTAAGGGTAGACTTTGTTGGAAATTTTATGTAGTTTAGTTTTTTATTTTATATTAATTTAATTCTATAATATCATTTCATATTTTAATTCAAGTGATATCCTTTCGCTCTTTTCTTTTTATCTTCTATTTCCTCCCCCCGTTTTCTCCATCGCTGTGAACTCTTATAATCGTGATCATGAGTAGCTAATCTGAGGAAGTTCTCGGGGGAGTAATCTAGTGATGAACCCAAGTCTTTGAAAATTAATTCTTAATATTTCTTATTTTCTTAGAGTTAGACCAAGGGGGGTCTTAGTGGGAAAGGTGTCTTTGTGTCTCCACTTTCCACCCGAGATTTAGCTTTCACTTCTGCAGTATTTTCCCTCAATCAAAAAGGTGGGTGTGTGGTCTCTAGGATATCGTTGAGAGTACCATATATTCACAACCATATGCATAGTAGGATTCTAACACATATTATTATTTTTTTCATTAAGTAAATTATAAACTAATAATGAGACGATGAAGGTTCACTTTGGGTGATGCACTCTAAAATGTCTCATTTCTATCTAACATCATTTTGTTTTCATTCATTCTGTTTGCATTGAATTTTCATATTTGATTTTAATATTTCATTCTCATTTTAAAAATATCTATTTCTGGTCATTTTTTCTCATAAATATATATATATAGTGAATTATAAGTAGTGATTGATTGACTGAGAAAGCTCCTCAAGAGATCGACCTAGGTCAGCCACTGTGTTGCACTTAGTATAAATATTTTTGAGAGTGCGCACGACAATGCTTAATCAAATTGGTTCAATTACTTGGGATACAAGTGATATTCACTCACTATTTTTATTTACATATTGTAAATTATTTTTCTTCCTTTCATTTAGAAAAAACAAAAAAAAATCATAAATTTCAAAAACACAAAAAAGATATTTGTTCATGATGAATTTCAATTCAAATTATTATGCATGGACTGACCAATCACAGGTGAATGAATAAGTTCAATATGATCATGAATCCCAAATTCAATAACTTAAATAAGAAATAAAAAAATTGAAGGGAAAATATGAAAGGGTTGAAGAATACATTCTCTCAATGGTGCAGCAACCTAAGTTAAAACCAAAATCTCAACGAGTGGTGGAAGAGATTTCACCAATCATTTTTTATTTTAAAGAACCAGAGGAGGGTTAAAAGGAGCTTCTGAAGGAATTAATCATATTATCTTATTCTCAAAAATTTCTCAAGGAGTTCCCTGAAGTACACATGCCAGCTGATTCACTTATGGGTGATCAACAATTTGTGGAAGAATCCTAAAATCACTTTGTTGAAGATAACCTAAAACTTGATCTTCCCATCTTTGATATTGAAAAATAAACACCTTTTGACCTTGATTTTTTTTTAGAATATGATAAAGAAAAATCACTTGATGATATGTATTTTCCAATGGTCTTTCCTGAATAGATCAATTTTCAAGATGATATACTTGAAAGGGAAGATTTCTTTATTGATTCATCATGTTTTAATCTTATTCAAACTGAATTGTTTTCTAACTTCTCATTTCCTAAAATTTCTGATACATCACAAATGGTGAAGATATTGGATGCTACAAAAGAGACTACCCAAGTGGTGGTTATTGAGGAAGAAGTGTCAGAGAATATGGTGGTGGTGTGACTACCTCCTCTGCAACAAATTGGATACTATATGGAGGAGGAAACCATTGAAGTTAATAGGGAGTACCCATATTTTCTATTCCATCACACTCTGAACCTTAAATTCTATATATATTCTTTCTTGGGGGTTAGTAATTTTATTATATTTTTTTTTCTCCAATATCATTGTATACTTATGGGCATTGGGAAAAGTCACATGTGGTGGTTCATCTCAAAGAAACCACATCCACCTTCTAATTGGGGATAATCCACTATAACTACCTAACTAAGGGAAGTAAAAACCTAGCACCCTCTTGGGGGGTCAAACCAAGAATTATCCCTTATCTATCTCCTCTCTCTTTCATTTTCATTATTTTTATTATGTATTGTCATTTTTTTCTAATAGTTTTAAAGTGGTGGCAGCTAGGAGCTTAACTCAAGGTTGCCAGTGAAAAATAAATCAGGTTGTTTCTTTTCTTTTCTTTATTTTTTTTTCTACCCAATTTAAATTCTGTGTGAAAAATATTTCTTGATCTAATTTGAGATAAAAAGAGGGTAGTAAATGGAATAATTGTGGGTGAGGTATTTCAACTTGTTTTTTGGAATTTTTTATGTTCTTTTTTATATTTTTCATGTTTTTTTTTTGAAATTTTCTTGTTTTCCTTTTTCATTTTTTTGGCCTCTTTTTAGTATTCTTGAGCTGAATTGAATACTTTGGAAAATTCAAACCATCTTGGTATTTTTGTAACATTTCTTGATTTGGGTATTTTATGAATTAAATTATTTATGAATGGATTTTGTTTCTTGATTTCCAATCTTTTCATTTGATGAAGTTTGATTGATTGTGAAACTCATGTGCCCCAGTGCTATCCAAATTGAAAATCATGCCCAACCCGAGAGGTCTTTAAACCTATTTGATATCTTCTTACATTTATCTTTTTATTGAGAGCCTTGAAACATGATGTGTGATCCATAATTTTCTATTTTTTTCCTTTTAAAATCTGTTAGAGTTCATGGAATTTGTTAAGTATGATTGAGGCATAACTTTGAAATCCCCTTTTGCATTCAATTCTTATTTTGGCCTACCTTTACATATAACCTTATTTAATCCCCTATTATCCATGAAATACCTTGTTAGGAAACCACATTATAATCCATTTATCCCTTTACAACCTTCTCTAAAAGTTAAATGAATTATTATCGTTGAACTCAAGTGTGGGGGAGGGAGAAGATGTGATGTATTTTTCTTTCCTGAAGAATCTTTTTGAGATAAATTGAAAGTGTTTCCATATTAATTATTGCTTTGGGGGAAGAAATTTCATAATGGGAATATTTATGGGTTTTCCAAAATATAATTACAAATATGGGCTGGTTGTTCACCAATTTTTGAAGATCAAATGTTGCCTCTCTTTTCCTCAAAAATATGATTTTGAAGATAAATCCAGATCTGCATTCAAGCTAAAACAATCCTGCAATTAGGGAAAAAAGGGAATAAATTCATTGATTCTAAAATTAAAAATTTGAAATTACCAAAGAAATATTTGTTTTGAGTTGATTCATTTTTGAGCTTATTGATAAGAACACCATTCTTAAACAAAACTATTTTCATGCATTTACTTCACTTTAGAGCATAACCCTCTTCATTCTACCTCAAATGTTTTTACATTTTAAAATTGCCAACCCTCAGCCTCAAAACAACCCATTAAAAAGACCTCATGATTGACACATTTTTGACTCTGTGAATTGGAGATACTGGGAGGATAACAAGCCTATGGAGATCACACATGTTCTTTAGAATGAGAAAAACTCCACATTAAATATCCTTGAGTGAAGAGAGAAATATTTTTCCGGGGAGGTAGGTACAACGTGAATGTGAGGATTAACATAAGATTTAATGGATTCATATGGTTTTTTAGGAGTTCTTAAACTTTTATCAATGTATTAGGCATGATATTTTCTTTGATACGATAATTGAGATGTGTTCTCATATATGCTTTGAGAAGTTTGTTTTGACCTTGGTATAAGATGATTGCCCAGGAGTGCAATGTTTAAGTGTGGGTGAATTGATAGAATAAATATTTTAATTATTTTATTCTTAATTCCAATGTTTTTAATCCCACCAATGTGTTATTTAAAAGGAAATTGTCACATTTTATGTTTTAGGAGTATTTTTTAGCTTAATTGGAAAAATTGCTTATTTTGGATTTAAATAGTTTTAATTTATTTTAAAGTTTTGAACATAACTTTTTATAAACTGATCAAAATTGAAACATTCTTCTTTTATAGGTTTCTATGTTCTATGGGATTTATTTTATCCTTATTTAACCAAAGCTCAATGCATCATTTTAAAGCTTAAATCCAGCTCACAAATCAGACCTTGAAAAATGTGCACAAAACTGGAGAATTTTATTGTTGAGTCCATATATCATAAATGGACAAACCAAAGGATCTTATATTTTACATTAAGATATAATAAATATGGATGAAGAACTTTAATTAATATGTCAGTGTTTTATTCTTTCATTATCATGGTCATAATGCGTTGTAACTCGGTGTGTTGGAATACGAACAGTCAACCTGGACAAATTAAATGTCAAGAGTAAATTGACCATATCTCTCTCTAAACTAAGCCAATGAAGCTTAAATTTCATGGGTCTACACAGGATAGGTAGTGGAACAACATTTTAGGAGTAATATTTCCCAAATTCTATCATTAAGGAGTCCATACATGCCCACTCTTTAGGACTATTTTTCGAGCCAAATATGCGACCCCTCTAGCTATAAAAGTGTGTGATTTCTTATTCTCAAAGGGTTTGGCAACTTAGGGTAGCCTTTGTTGGATATTTTATGTATTTTAGTATTTTATTTTATATTACTTTCATTCTATAATATCATTTCATATTTTAATTCAAATTTTATCCTTTCTCTCTTTTCTTTCTCTCTTTTGTTTTCTCCCCCCATTTTCTCCATCAATGTGAACTCTTATGCTCGTGATCATGAGTAGATAATCCAAGAAGTTCCTGGGGGATTAATCTAGTGATGAACCCAAGTCTTTGAAAATTAATTCTTAATGTTTCTTATTTTCTTATAGTAAGACCAAGGGGGATCTTATTGGGCAAGGAGCCTTTGTGTCTCCACGCCATTTGATGTTTAGCTTTCACTTCTCCAGTATTTTCCCTCGAGTGAGGAGGTGGGTGTGTGTTCTCTCGGTGATTATTGAGAGTACCATATATTTACAATCATATGAAGAGGAGGATTCTCACAAATATGATGGAGTTTTTTCATTAAGTAAATTATAAACTAATAATGAGACGATGAAGGTTCTCTTTGGGTGATACTCTCGGGAATGTCTCCTTTCTGTCTAGCATCATTCTGTTTACATTCATTTTGTTTGCATTGAATTTGCATATTTTATTTTAGTATTTCATTCTCATTTTTAAAATATCTATTTCTGGTCATTTTTTCTCACTCACACACACACAAACACACACATATATATATATAGTGAATTATAATTAGTGAGTGATTGACTGCGAAAGCTCCTCAAGAGATTGACCTAGGTCAGCCACTATGCTACACTTAGTATAAATATTTTTAAAAGCATGCACGACAATGTTTCATCAAATTGGCGCCATTTCTGGGGATCCAAGTGGTCTTCACTCGCTATTTTTATTCACATATTGTAAATTATTTTGCTTCCTTTCATTTAAAAAAACAAAAAAATCATAAATTTCAAAAACACTATTAAAATATTTGTTTATGATGAATTTCAATTAAAATTATTATGCATGGACTGAAAAATAATAGGTGCATGAAGAAGTTCAATATGATCATGAATCCCAAATTCAATAACTTAAAGAAGAAATAAAAAATTGAAGGGAAAATCTGAAAGGGTTTAAGAATACATTCTCTCAATTGTGCAGCAACCTGAGCCGAAACCTAAACCTGAATGAGAGGTGGAAGAGATTTAACCAATAATTTTTTATATTAAATAATATTAGAAGGGTGAGAAGGAGATTATAAAGAAATTAATCATATTATCTCGTACTAAAAAATTGCTCAAGGAGGTCCCTGAAGTACACATTCCAGCTGATTCGCTTATGGGAGATCAATAATTTTTGGAAGAATCCTGGAATCACTTTGTTGAAGATAACCTGAAACTTGATCTTCCCATATTTAATATTGAAAAATCAACACCATTTGACCTTGATTTTTCTTTAGAAGATGATGAATAAAATTCACCTGATGAGATATAGTTTATAATGGTCTTTCCTGAAGAGATCAATTTCCAAGATGACATACTTAAAAGGGAAGATTTCTTTATTGATTTATCGTGTTTTAATTTTATTCAAACTAAATTGTTTTCTGACTTCTCATTTCCTAAATTTTATGATACAACACAAAGGGATAAGACCTTAGATGCTACAAAAGAGACTACCCAAGTGGTGGTGATAGAGGAAGAAGAGTCGGAGAATATGGTGGTGCGACTACCTCCTCTACAACAAATTGGATACTATATGGAGGAGGACACCACTGAAGTTAACTAGGAGCACCCCTATTTTCTATTCCCTCCCACTCTGGACCTTAAATTATCTATATATTCTTTCTTGTGGGTTGGTAATTTTCTTATATTATTTGTGGTTCTCCAATATCATTGTTTACTTATGGACATTGGTAAAAGTCACATGTGGTGGTTCATCTCAAATAAACCACACCCACCTTCTAATTGGGGATAATCCACTACAACTGCCTGACTAGGGGTAGTAAAAACCTAGCACCCACTTGGGGGGACAAACCAATAATTATCCCTTTTCTATCACCTCTCTATTTAATTTTCATTATTTTTATTATGTTTTTTCATTTCATTCTTATAGTTTTAAAGTTTTATTAGCTAGGAGAATAACTCAAGTTTTCCACTGAAAAATAAATCAGGTTGTGTCTTTCCTTTTCTTTATTTTGTTTTCTACCCAATTTAAATTCTCTGTGAAAATATTTCTTGATCTAATTTGAGTTAAAAATAGGGTAGTAAATGGAATAAGTGTGGGGGATTGATTTCAACTTGTTTTTTGGAATTTTGTGTGTTCTTTTATTTTATTTTTCATGTTGTTTTTTTTTAATTTTCTTGTTTTCATTTTTCATTTTTTGGCTTGTTTTTAGGATTCTTGAGATGAGTAGAATACTTTGGAAAATTCAAACCATATTTTTATTTGTGGAACATTTCTTGATTTGATTATTTGAGGAATTAAATGATTTCTGAATGGATTTTGTTTCTTTATTTCCAATCTTTTCATTTGATGAAGTTTGATTGATTGTGAAACTTATGTGCACTAGTGTTGTCTAAATTGAAAATCATGCCCAACTCGAGAGGTCTCTAAACCTATTGGACATATTCTTACATTTATCTTTTTCTTAAGAGTCTTGATACATGTTGTGTGATCCATAATTTGTAATTTTTCTCTTTTTCAAATCTGTTAGAGTTTAGGGAATGTGTTAAGTATGATCGAGGCATAACTTTGAAATCCCCTTTTGCATTCAATACTTATTTTGGAATACCTTTACATATGACCTTATTTAATCCCATACTAGCCATGAAATACCTTTTTAGGCAGCCACATTACAAGCCATTTATCCCTTTACAACCTTCTCTAAAATTTAAATGCATTATTATCGTTGGACTCAAGTGTGGGGGAGGGAGAAGATGGGATGTATTTTGCTTTCCTGAATAATCTTTTTGAGATGAATTGAATGTGTTTCCATATTTATTGCTAATTGGGGGGAAGAAATTTCATGATGGGAAGATTTATGGGTGGCCCAAAATATCATTACAAATATGGGATGGGTGTTCACCAATTTCTGAAGATCAAATGCTGCCTCTTTTCCTCAAAAATATGATTCTGAAGAGAAATCTGGATCTTCATTCAAGCTGAAACAATGCTGCAATTGGGAAAAAGAGGGAAGAAATTAATTTATGCTGAAATTACAAGTTTGAAATTACAAAAGAAATTTTTTTTTGGATTTGATTCATTTTTGAGCTTATTGAGGAGCACACCATTCTTGAACAAAACAGTTTTCATGCATTTACTTTACTTTAGGGCATAACCCTCCTCATTCTGCCTCAAATGTTTTTACATTTTAAACCTACCAACCCTCATCCTAAGAACAACCCATGAAAAAGACTTCATGAATGACACATTTGTGACTCTATGAAGTGTATATACTAGTAGTATATCAATTCTATGGATATTACACATGTTCTTGGGAATGAGAAAAACACCACATTAAATATCCTTGAGTGAAGAGAGAAATATTTTTCCAGTGAGGTAGGTACGATGTGCATGTTAGGATTCACATGAGATTCAATGGATTCATATGATTTTTTAGAAGTTTTTAAATTTTTATCCATGTAGGAGGCATGATATTTTCTTTGATGCGATAATTGATTTGTGTTGTCGTTTATGCTTTGAGAAGTTTGTTTTGACCTTGGTATAAGATGATTGCCCAGGAGTGCAATGTTTAACTGTGTAAGAATTTATAGAACAAATATTTTCAATTATTTTATTCTGAATTCAATTTTTTTAATCCCACAAATGTTTTATTTAAATGGAAATTGTCACATTTTATGTTTTAGAAGTATTTTTTAGCTTAATTGGGAAAATTGCTTATTTTGGATTTAAACGGTTTTAATTTATTTTAATGTTTCAGACATAAAATTTTATACACTGATCAAAATTGAAACATTATTCTTTTATATTTTTCTATGTTCTATGGGATTCATTTTATCCTTCTTGACCCAAAGCTCAATCCATCATTTGGAAGCTCAAATCCAGCTCACAAGTCAGGCCTCAAAAACTGTGCACAGAACTGGATAATTTTAATGTTGGGTCCATATATCATACATGGAAGAACTAAAGGAGATGATATTTTACATGAATATATAAGAAATCTATAGGAATAACTTTATTTAATATGGACTCATATTATTCTTTCATTATCAAGGCCATAAATGCGTTGGAAATCGGGGTATTAGAATACGAACAGACAGCCTATACATATTAAATTTCAAGAGTAAATTGACCATATCTATCTCCTATCTTGTCCAATGAGTCTAAAATTTCTTAGGTAGATATAGGAGAGGTATTGGAACAATTTTTAAGAAGTAAATGTTCCCAAATTATGTCACTAATGAGTCTATAAATTCTAATTATTTCTGAGGACTATTTTTGGAGCCAAATTTTCACCCCCTCTCCCTATAAAAGTGTGTGCTTTCTTTTTCTCAAAGGGGTTGGAAACTTAGGGGTATCCTTTGTTGAAAATTTTACTTAGTTTAGTTTTGTATTTTATATTAATTTCATTCTATAATAGCATTTTATATTTTAATTCAAGTGTTATCCTTTCTCTCTTTTCTATCTTTCTTTTGTTTTCTCCCCTCGTTTTCTCCATCGATGTGAACTCGTATGCTCGTGATCATGAGTAGCTAATCCGAGGAAGTTCCCGGGGGAGTAATCCAGTGATGAACCCAAGTCTTTGAAAATTAATTCTTATTGTTTCTTATTTTCTTATAGTTATACCTATGGTATCTTAGTGGGCAAGGCATCTTTGTGTCTCCACTTACCACTCGAGGTTTAGCTTTCACTTCTGTAGTATTTTCCCTCGATCGAAGAGGTGGGTCTGTGGTCTCTCGGTGATCGTTGAGAGTACCATATATTCACAACCATATGAAGAGGATTATTCTCACACATATTATGTAGTTTGTTCATTAAGTAAATTATAAACTAATAATGAGACGATGAAGGTTCACTTTGGGTGATACTCTCAGGAATGTCTCATTTTTGTCTAACATCATTCTGTTTTCATTCATTCTATTTGCATTGCATTTGCATATTTTATTTTAGTATTTCATTATAATTTTTAAATATCTATTTCTGGTCATTTTAACTCACACATATATATATATATAAATTGAATTATAAGTAGTGAGTGATTTACTACGAAAGCTCCTCAATAGATCGACCTGGGTCAGCCACTGTGTTGCACTTAGTATAAATATTTTTGAGATCAAGCACGACAATGTTTCATCAAATTGGTTCTATTTTTTTGGATCCAAGTGGTCTTCACTCACTATTTTTATTCACATATTGTAAATTATTTTGCTTCCTTTAATTTAAAAAAACAAAAAAAATCATAAATTTCAAAAACACTAAAAAATTATTTATTCATGATGAATTTGAATTAAAATTATTATGCATGGACTGACCAATCACAGGTGTATGAAGAAGTTCAATATGATCATGAATCCCAAATTCAATAACTTAAATAATAAATAAAAAAAACTGAAGTTCAAAGCTGAAAGGGTTGAAGAATACATTCTCTCAATGGTGCAGTAACCTGAGCCGAAACCTAAACCTGAACGAGTGGTGGAAGAGATTTCACCAATCATTTTTTATGTTAAATAACCTGAGGAGGGTGAGAAGGAGATTCTAAAGTAATTAATAATATTATCTCCTACTCAAAAATTGATCGTGGAGGTCCCTGAAGTACACATGCCAGCTGATTCAATTATGGGAGATCAACAATTTTTGGAAGAATCCTAGAATCACTTTGTTGAAGATAACTTGAAACTTGATCTTCCTATCTTTGATATTGAAAAATAAACACCTTTTGACCTTTATTTTTCTTTAGAAGATGATTAATAAAATTCACCTGATGATAACGAGTTTCCAATGGTCTTTCCTGAAGAGATCAATTTCCAATCTGTCATACTTGAAAGGGAATATTTCTTTATTGATTTATCGCGTTTTAATCTTATTCAAACTGAATTGTTTTATAACTTCTCATTTCCTAAAATTTCTGATACAGCACAAATGAAGTATACCTTGGATGCTATGAAATATACTACCCAAGTGTTGGTGATCTAGGAAGAATATATGGAGAAGGTGGTGTTGGTGTGACTACCTCCTCTACAACAAATTGGATACTATATGGAGGAGAACACCACAAAAGTTAATAGGGAGCACCCCTATTTTCTATTCCCTCCCACTCTGGACCTTAAATTCTCTATATATTCTTTCTTGGGGTTGGTAATTTTCTTATATTATTTATGGTTCTTGAATATAATTGTTTACTTATGGACATTGGTAAAATTCACATGTGGTGGTTCATCTCAAAGAAACCACATCCACATTCTGATTGGGGATAATCCACTGCAACTGCCTGGCTAGGGGTAGTAAAAACCTAGCACCCTCTTGGGGGGTAAAACCAAGAATTATCCATTTTCTGTCCCCTCACTATTTCATTTTCATTATTTTTCTTATTTCTTATCATTTCTTTCTTATAGTTTTAAAGTTTTTTCATCTAGGAGCTTAACTCAAGGTTGCCACTGAAAAATAAATCAGGTTATGTCTTTCCTTTTATTTATTTTGTTTTCTACCCAATTTAAATTTTGTGTGAAAATATTTCTTGTTCTAATTTGAGATAAAAATAGGGTAATAAATTGAATAAGTGTGGGGTGGGATTTCAACTTTTTTTTGGAATTTTTTGTGTGCTTTTATTTTATTTTTCATGTTGTTTTTTTTTAAATTTTCTTGTTTTCATTTTTCATTTTTTTGGCTTGTTTTTAGGATTCTTGAGCTGAATAAAATACTTTGGAAAATTAAAACCATCTTGGTATTTGTGTAACATTTATTTATTTGAGTATTTTAGGAATTAAATTATTTCTTAATGGATTTTTTTCTTGATTTACAATATTTTAATTTGATGAAGTTTGATTGATTGTGAAACTTATGTGCACTAGTGTTGTCCAAATTGAAAATCAAGCCCAACCTGAGAGGTCTATAATCCTATTTGACATCTTCTTACATTTATCTTTTTCTTGAGAGCCTTGAGACATGTTGTGTGATCCATAATTTTCTATTTTTCTCTTTTTCAAATCTATTAGAGTTCATGGAATGTGTTAAGTATGATTGAGGCATAACTTTGAAATCCCCTTTTGCATTCAATTATTATTTTGTCCTACCTTTACATCGGACCTTCTTTAAGCCCTTATTAGCCATGAAATAACTTGTTAGGAATCCACATTACAAGCCATTTATTCCTTTCCAGCCTACTCTAAAATTTAAATTCATGATTATCATTGAACTCAAGTGTGGGG
The DNA here is from genome assembly GCA_963277665.1 of Viscum album. Taxonomy (NCBI): domain Eukaryota; kingdom Viridiplantae; phylum Streptophyta; class Magnoliopsida; order Santalales; family Viscaceae; genus Viscum; species Viscum album. The sequence goes on along the minus strand of OY728159.1, from coordinate 1,888,533,938 downwards.
AAGTAGAAGATGGGATATATTTTTCTTTCTTGAAGAATCTTTTTTAGATGAATTGAAAGTGTTTACATATTTATTGATGATTTGGGGGAAGAAATTTCATGATGTTAAGATTTATGGGTGGTCCAAAATATCATTACAAAGATGGGTTGGGTGTTCACCAATTTTTGAAGATCAAATGTTGCCTCTCTTTTCCTTAAAACATGATTCTGAAGAGAAATCCAGATCTGCATTCAACCTGAAACAATGATGCAATTGGGAAAAAGAGGGAATAAATTTATTGATGCTAAAATTCCAACTGTGAACTTACCAAATAAAAATGTGTTTGGAGGTGATTAATTTTTGATCTTATTGAGGAGCACACCATTCTTGAACAAAACTGTTTTCATGCATTTACTTCACTTTAGAGCATAACCCTCCTCATTCTACCTCAGATGTTTTTACATTTTAAACCTGCCAACCCTCAGCCTCAGAAAGACCCATGAAAAAACCTTCTAATTTACAAATTTTTTACTCTGTGAAGTGGAGATACTAGGTGGATAGAAAGCCTATGGAGATCACACATGTTCTTGGGAATGAGAAAAACTCCACATTAAATATCCTTGAGTGAAGAGATAAATATTTTTCCGGGGAGGTAGGTACAACATGCATCTAAGGACTAACATGATATTGAATGTATTCATATGATTTTTTAGGAGTTCTGAAATTTTTATCCATGTAGGAGGCATGATATTTTATTTGATATGATAATTGAGTTGTGTTGTCATTTATGCTTTGAGAAGTTTGTTTTGACCTTGGTATAAGATGATAGCCCAGGAGTGCAATGTTTAAGTGTGGGGGAATTGATAGAACAAATATTTTAAATTATTTTATTCCTAATTTAAATGTTTTTAATCCCACCAATGTTTTATTCAAAGGTAAATTGTCACATTTTATGTTTTAGGAGTATTTTTTAGCTTAATTGGAAAATTTTCTTATTTTGTATTTAAACAATTTTAATTTATTATAATGTTTCAGCCCTAACTTTTTCTAAAATAATTCAAATTGAAAAATTATTCTTTTATATTTTTTATGTTCTATGTGCTTCATTTTATCCTTCTGTACCCAAATCTCAATCCATCATTTGGAAGCTCAAATCTAGCTCATAATTCAGGCCTCAGAAACTATGCATAGAATTGAAGAATTTTATTTTTGGGTCCATATATCATAAATGGAAAAACCAAAGGAGCTGATATTTTAAATGAATATATAAGAAATATATAGGAATAAATTTCATTAATATGGATGTGTCTTATTCTTTCATTATCAAGGCCATAAATGCATTGGAACTCGTGGTATTGGAATACGAACAGTCAGCCTGTCCAGATTAAATGTCAAGAGTAAATTGACCATATCTCTCTCCTCACTTGGCTAATGAAGATGAAATTTCGTGGTTCGATATAGTATATGTATTGTAACAACTTTAAATAAGGACTAGTTCCAAAATTCTGTCATTAAGGAGGCTATAAATGCGCATTCTTTAGGATTACTATTTTTTTATCCAAATTTGCACCCCCTCTCCCTAGAAAAGTGTGTGCTTTCTTATTCTCAAAGGGGTTGGAAACTTAGGGGTAGTCTTTGTTTTCAATTTTATGTATTTTAGTGTTTTATTTTATATTAATTTCATTCTATAATATCATTTCATATTTTAATTCATGTGTTATCCTTTCTCTATTTTCTTTCTCTCTTTTGTTTTCTCCCCCCGTTTTCTCCATCACTGTGAACTCTTATGCTCATGATCATGAGTGGCTAATCTGAGGAAGTTCCCAGGGGAGTAAGCCAGTGATGAACCCAAGTATTTGAAAATTAATTCTTAATGTTTATTATTTTCTTAGAGTTGGACCTAGGGGGATCTTAGTGGGAAAGGTGCCTTTGTGTCTCCACTTGCCACCCGAGGTTTAGCTTTCACATCTGCAGTATCTTCCCTCGATCGAGGAGGTGGGTGTGTGGTATCTCGGAGATCGTTGAGAGTAACATGTATTCACAACCATATGCAGAGGATTATTTTCCCACATATTATGGAGTGTGTTCATTAATTAAATTAGAAAATAATAATGAGACGATGAAAGTTCACTTTGGGTGATGCTCTCGGTAATGTCTCCTTTCTGTCTAGCATCATTTTGTTTGCATTCATTCTATTTTCATTGCATTTGTATATTTGATTTTAGTATTTCATTCTCATTTTTAAAATATCTATTTCTGGTCATTTTTCCTTATATATATATATATATAAAGTGAATTATAAGTAGTGAGTGATTGACTGCGAAAGCTCTTCAAGAGATCGACCTAGGTCAGCTGCTATGCTGCACTTAGTATAAATATTTTTGAGAGCATGAATGACAAAAGTTCATCACCTTCCATGCATCCACAGATTCCCAAACAGCTTCCCTCTACAACTTCCTACTCAAGGAATTGTCCACAATGTTCCCTTTACCTTTAGTGTAAGAGATCTCGAAGTCAAGTCCTAAAGAATCTTCATCCACCTTTTTCGTCGCAAGTTCAGGTCCCGCTAGGTAAAGATATGCCTCAAAATCTTGTGATCTATAAAGACAAAAAAGTTCTCCCCAATGAGGTAATTTCGCCACAACTTCAACATGAACACTAATCCTGCAAGCTCTAGGTCATGGGTGGCATATTTATTCTCATGAGGACATAACTTCCTAGACCCATAAGAGATCACTCCCCATTGTTGCATCAGAACACACCCTAATCCAAGACTGGAAGCATCACAAAACACCTCAAACAACACCCCTTCCTCTATCAACCTGAGCACTGGAGCACTGACCAACCTTTCCTTCATATATATGAAATCTGCCCAAAACTGGTCACTCCACACGAAGGCCTGGTCCTTTCTAGTTAAAGGTGTCAAAGGAGATTCAACTCGAGAGAAGTCGGGTACAAACCTCCGATAATAGCCTGACATACCCTGAAAACTATGAACCTCCATCACGTTCTTGGGTGATTCCCATGAAACAACTACTTAAACCTTTGATGGATCTACTGCTACCCCTTGCTGAGACACCACATGTCCAATAAAGTGCACTTCTCGTTCCAAGAACTTTCACTTGGACAACTTAACATAGAGATGGTGGTGTCGAAGGATCTTTAAGACCATCCTGAGGTGATCAGTATGCTCCTCCTCTAATATTGAGTAGATCATAATGTCATAGATGAACACAATGACAAACCAGTCCAGAAACTCACGAAAAACAGAGTTCATGAACCCCATGAACACAGAAGGTGCGTTTGTAACACCAAAAGACATAACTACGAAATTGAATTGCCCATACCTGCACCTGAAATCAATCTTCAGGATGTCACCATCCTTCACCCTCAACTGGTGATACCCTGATCGTAAGTCAATCTTAGAGAACCAACCTCCTCCCTTTAACTGGTAAAAAAGTTTTTCGATCCTCAGGAGGGGGTAAAGGTTCTTGACCGTCGCCTGATTCAGCCTTTGGTAGTCTATGCACAGCTTGAGACCACTGTCTGCCTTCTTTGAGAAAAAGACTAGAGAACCCCCATGGTAACGTACTTGGTTAGATAAAACCCATCTTCATCAGTTCATCAACCTAAATCTGCAACTCTTGCAACTCAAAAGGTTTCATCTAATAGGGAGCCATCAAAATCGGATAGGCACCGGGTTGTAAGTCTATCCTAAACTCAACATCACGTTGAGGGGGTAGAGTCACAACCTCTTTAGGGAAGACATCCAAGAATTCAAATAATATTCCTAGAACTTCCACCATATCTAAGTCTTCTAACTCCACTGACATCTCATCTAGCAAAGAAATAAGGGGATCCACACTCCGGATGCCCTCTTGGAAACCCCACTCACCAATGAATGCTAAACACTGGCTACCCATATCTAAGAACAAGGCCCTTCTCTAGAAGAAATCAATAATAGCGTGCATAAAAAATAGTCATTCTATGCTTAGGATGACATCGTATGGTTGCATCTATAGCAAAATAAGATCCCCACTAGACTGATGTGGCCCCAACATCAGTCTGCATCCCTGACAAACATCAAAAATGCTGGTCTGACCTCCAAATTGCATGTCCAACACCATGGGAATAGAAATTATCTCTACATCTAGACCCAAGGAATGGACTAGAATGGGTTCAAAAAAGGATTGAAAAGCTCCAGAATCAACTAAGGCACAAGCAAGAGTACTAAACAAAATGATCGTACCTCAAAAAACCTTTGGCCCTCTTGGAACTGCTTCCTATGCAGCATGCAACTACCCACGCCCAACTCCTCTTCCCCTTAGTTGTCGGCCGCATCCCTGAACACACCCTGGTCGAGGTCTCTAAGGAGCTCCCTAAGGTCAGCCTCCTCCAAAACCATCCACCCTCAGTGGAGCAAGAGATCGCTGCCCCTACTTCTTCTAAAAAGGTCTGGACAACAACTGGTGCTACTAAGGTGGGTACTGAACCTTCCCACCCCCAATATGATAAGATCAAATCAGGCACTGACACTGGATGTTCCCAAAACCTCCACAAGAAAAGCACCTCAGTCCCAAGACCATGGTGAAAGGGTGAGGACCGGGAGACCAAAACTAGAACAGCTGAGGTCTACTCCCCGTCGGTCGAAACCTAGAAGAACCTGATGCTGGAGGCCTACTAATGAAGTCCTTCCCCTTTGATGAGCTCAATCGGTTCCCTTATCACGGAACACCTCCCAGGGTGTGCATCCTCTCTACTATCTCATCCTTCTTTTGAACCACTAATTATGTTGGTAGAGTAAAGGGAGTAACAACATACTGAAGAGAAGGTTGGAGTGCCTCCTCTAAGCGTCTTTCCCATGAATCCTCATCCGAGAAAAGGTCTAGAGTGAAATTGAGGAGATCCTGGAAATTTATCTCCAAATACCTTACTAACATACTCCCTTGTTTTAGGGAGAGAAGATTTTTCCTCTTTTCAGCCTTCATTGTAGAAGAAAATAATTCTGCCCGAAACTCCTTCTCAAAGTCATCCCATGAAACCTTAGCCTCCATCCTCTCCCTAAGGTAGAGTTCTCACCACCGACATGTTGCTCCCCTTATCTTACTAACTTTCAATGGAACTCATTACTTCCTCAAAGCAAGAATCAAGGTAAATGTGATCGTCAGCTCCTCGAGCCAACCCTCTATCTCCAAGTCAGAAACACTGCCCTCATACCTCTCGAGGGTCTGCAGATGGAAAGAATATAGAGTATTTTGTCACTTCTCATCCTCTTCCTCTTAGTCAATCCTCCACTGATCGACCAGATCAGCCTCTTGGGCCTTGATCGTCCGCACTACTCGTGGACGTCGTCTGGGTGCCAAAGTTTCAAGGTAAACAAGGAATGCCTAAGCCCTAGTAGTATAGAAGATTCCTTTTAAATTTTTCTTAAACATTTTATTTATTTTAAATTCACAAAACACCCAAGACACAAAAGAACACAAGTCATTATGATTCATGTAAATTTCCTAGGGTATCTAGCATGCAATCATTATAGCCTCACCTGGTCATTCTGTAGGCCCAGAGTCCTTACATCGAATCACGGGGGCCCTAAAATCTTGTATCCTAGTCGGTCTTCCCTGGACTATTTCATGCATCACGATTTCCTAAAATTGTTTCCCTACCATACCATGAAATCCTCACTATACCTAACCTTGAACTCCATCCTATCTCTCAACCATCACCTTTGATACCATTCTGTCATAACCCACCTTCACCAATATGAGGGAAGGGACAGAAAACCAACAGACCCTTCCTTCTTCAAGTTGAGAGATAATGACCCTCTATTCCCGCCTTAAATAGGCCCCAGATTGGAGAATAACACCAAGTGTATGGAATCTCACGTAATATGAAAGGAATTACCCTTTTTATAGAACAAGATCAAGAGATAAGATGGAAAATCCCAAACAAACCCAAAGACTAGAATTCAAAGTAAAGCCAAAAAACTCATTCTCATATACATGTTAAAAATAAAGTGATAAAAAGTATAAGAAAACTCTAAAAGGAAGTACCAAAAAAATGAAAAGCAACAATGACAATTGTCCCAACGTCTGAGCTAGTAAGGTCTGGCACGGTCCCCAAATTCCTCCTGGAAACCTAAAAGCAATTTTATATATGTAGGGTGATTATACAGGTATACACAGTATGGAAAACCAAAAACTCTCATGCACAAGTTGGAAGGAATTCTAATGCCCTGTGAGAGAAGTAAAGGTAACCAAAACACCTAACAAGTAAAACTACCTACCCAACCTCACCAAGGTATGCTCCCCAAATAATGTAAACTATGTAATATAATAGAAATAGCACATCAATATTTGGGTACCCCACACCACTTTCCCAATGGTTATTTAAGACATTCTATGCATCAAACATCCCCTAAAAATTCCACTGTAGTCCCACTACTGCCCCCAACTACAACCATATGGGCCATCACAATCACATGTTTGTACTGCCCCCAACCACAACCATATGGGACACCACAACCACACACCCAGCCTGCAGACACCTAGGACACCACAACCACACATAACCATGCCCACATACACCTAGGCTACAACAACCACCCCCACGCCCAAAGACACCTGGGTTATAATGACCACTGCCACGCCCGAAGACACCTAGGCCTCATCCCAAAGACACTTGGGAAAACAACCTTCCCACACACACCTGGTCCAACCACCACAATACCACCTTTCCCAAAGAGTCTTAGTCCATAATAATCCTTAGGTCATCATAGCCTACCCAAAGAAACTTGGGATACCTAGGAGAGGGAGAAGAAGGGAGCTAATAACCATTCACTCATAAGAATTTTGGTGAAAACACCCTCCCCCATGAAATAGGGGTCTTCAGTATGAAGTGATCAACATGGGTGGGGTGAGTATAAGAAACAAAATAACTAAATCTTATACATATAGATAAACAATAACTCATCCCAACCTATGGTTTCTGAAACAGACAACCATATCATACACCACAACTCTCAATGTTATCCCTACATGCACAAATATGCAACAACCACAACCATGACACAACCTATTTCTAGAAAACAAAACCCCCATTGTACTTGTTCTCATTATCATATTCATGTGATTCCTTTTAAAACATTCCTCCAATTCCGAGCTACTAACAGGAATAACCACAATCCAAAACAACAACTAAAGGAAAAATGTTCAAGCATGATTTTAAGCATTCACATCCAGTTCTCTTGTAAAGTCACAACAACAAAGGGGATCAGTGAGATCCCTTAAATTACTTTAACCAAACCAAGCCCCAATATACTAGATCCACATGACCTCCGATTCACAAACCAATAACTGGACAACTAGAGGTCCCATCCCCATTCGCGTCACCCCACAAAGAATTAGATAGAGCAACCATACATAACTAGAATGAAGCAAGAAGTTTCTAAATATTATCCAACGCCATTCATTAAGTACCTTATTTCCATTTGGTTAATCGGGGTGATCACACAGGGTCTCTTGTCTATCGGGCATCCATCTAATCAACCAAGTTTATGTGATTAACCAGTTTCCATGTTACAGCCATTTATGAACGAGATCATCTAGAAAATAGAGCTTCAATAGTGCGCAAGAAAGGACCACCAATAGCCATGATTTTCAGTGGACATAATCCCATACAATTCACAACATAAAAACAAAGGTAACACAACAATGTCAACATCATCATTCCCACCCCTTTATTCTTTAAAAAGGTCCATTAATTATTTTCATTAAAGTTGGTTTCATCTACGTCTCAAAGGATCATCATCATACCTACCCCACATGATGCACAGTTAAAGAGATACGAAGGAAAAACCCCTACTTATATGATAAAGGATCGATGTTTCCTCCTCATTCCAAGAACTGTAGTCACGTGAGAAGTAGGAAAAACTCCACGAAGGCTGATCGAGAAGGGATCCATCACAGGTGCGCGACTCATATCCTAAAGAAGTACTTAAAGCACATCTAGAGGGAAAAAAGATATCGATTAAGAAGATATTGGTGATAAAGTCTCGATCCTAGAGTTATGGGATATGTCGTTTCAAAGTGCTTAAAAAACGGGTCATGTCTTGACCACATAGCTTGGCAGTTTCACACGTTGGGATTAATTGAGATTTAATAATTCTCTTCGGATATAGTAGAGATAGACCAGAAGATGGTTGTGATTTTATATATATCCTTTAAATTTATAAAACACGTAACAAGTGATAAACTGGAAATGTGTCAAAGGTGTAACACTGGTAAAACAAAGGGCATACGTTTTGGGTAAGTTAAGGGTCGCCCCACTCTTTGGGAATTTAAATAAAATTTATGGGCTTAAAAACTGCCTTAAATATCTTGAAAAGATTTATTAACACTTAAAAGGGTGGTTACCGAAAGACTATGAAAAGAACCCCCGAAAACCCTTTGTGGCACCGTTCAGGTGAATCACCAATCAGTGAGACCGATCAGTGGCACCGATAGGTGACACCCCACCACCGACACTGATGCCCTCCTGACTCACCCATGGAATCCAGGACACCCCAAGCACCAAAATTTTACAAAGTAATGGACCAATAGGGTTTGGTCCATTACATAAGGTACCTCTCAAACTATTCTATTCCTCAAGAATCATGACTAAACTTGGAGAAAAGAGAGGGGTCCAAACAACCACCTTGAAAGATACCTCCCACGGCCAAACCACCCTAGTGTTGTTTGAAACCAGGAAATACCCTTGACATCCAGGAACACCTCTCTCACATCTATCTTCTGAACAACTATGGAAACACTACCACTCCTCTCCACCAAGTAACCACAAAAACATATAAGTCACACCATCCAAACATATGGATCAGGGAGTTCCTTCCTCCATGTCAAGATGTTATCTACTTTGGGTGGCTCTGACTTAACCACACAGGTTTAATTGCATCCACTTTAATGTGTATTTATTAGGGATTAGGTTCTCCCCTCCCCACAATAAGGACTTTTCATACAAATTCACAAAGTAAAGGAAACAAATCATCTCATAACCAAACAAGGTCAACATTACATCACAGCAAGTCATAAAAACAATAACATCAAGGAAGGATTAGAATAGAAACTCAAAATAGCTCTGGGTACTGGGCATGCATATGAGCTTCTCGCTCCTAAGTACTCTCCTCAAGGACACCGATCCTCCACAACACACGAACCAAAAGTATGGTCCATCCACGAAGCACTTTCTCCTTTCAGTCCTTGATTCTTACCGGTCGCTCCACAAACATAGCATTGTCCCCTATATCCAACTCTCCCCGGTCAATGACATGGGATTCATTGTTTAGATATTGACGAATTTGAGATACGTGGAAGAAATTGTGGATCCTCTCTAGTGGAGGTGGTAACACCAGCTGATACGCCAACTCGTCCCAACACCTCTAAGGGTCTGATGAACCTTGGAGAAATCTTACTCCCCCTTCCAAACCTCTACTGCCCACGTCAAGGGGAAACCTTCAAGAATACATGATCTCCAACCTCTAACTCTAAAGGCCTCCTCCTACAATCGGCATACAAATTCTTCCAGTCTTGAGCCACCTTCATCCTCTCACGCACAAGATAAACCTTCTTCGTTGTTCTTTTCACCACTTCTCGACCAAGAACACCTGCCTCCCCAACCTCGGTCCAACACACAGGAAAATGACACGGCCTCCCGTACAAGGATTCAAATGGTGTCATGCCAATAGTAGAGTTAAAACTATTATTTTAAGAAAACTCTACTAAGGTAAAATGTCATAACTATGATCCATAGAAGTCCAAAACACATTATTGTATCATATCCTCTAATGTTTGGATGGTCCGCTCTGTTTGACCATCTATCTGGGGGTGGAAAGTACTACTGAGGCATAACTAGGTGCCAAAATCATGTTTCAATGCCCTCCAAACTCATGAGGTAAACTGTGCATCCTGATCCGAGACTATAGACCTTGGAACTCCATGAAACTGAACCACCTCATCCACATATCTTCGTGCTAAGGAATCCACCGCACTCGACTCCTTGATCACCAGGAAGTGAGCTGATTTCATCGGCCGGTCTACCACTACCCAGATAGCATCGTATCCTCCTTGAACCTTGGGTAGTCCTGTGATGAAATCCATCGATATTTCATCTCACTTCCACTTGGGGACATCTAAAGGCTGCAACAAACCTCCTAGTACGTGGTAATCATCTTTCACCTACTGACACACTAGGCACATTGACACAAACTCTACCACTTCCCGTTTCACCCCAGGCCACCAAAACTATTCCCTCGAGCCTCGGTACATCTTGGAAACCCTTGGTTGTACCACTAGGGGTGAGTTATGGAACTCATGGAGAACTCCCTCACACATCGTCTCTGGGACAAACAACTTCTTGTGGAAAATCATTTGATTCTGACCTTCCTCCAACCACCCTTCTGGAGTATTGCCTTATTCAACCCGATCACGCATCACTTCACTCTCTGAGTCTCCCCACTAAGACTCTTCCACATGCTGCAACAGAGAGGACTTCACTATCATTTGAAACAGATATCCTCTACCACCATCCACCCTTTCATCCAGGTGTAAGGTAGCCAACTCCTCTATCTTCTTCCAAGAATCCACATATTCTCTAATAGATTCCCTCTAAGACTTCCTACTCAAGTCATCGACCTCAATGTTCCCCTTACCTTCAGTGTAAGAGATCTCAAAGTTGTAGTCCTGAAGAAACTCTACCCACCTTCACTACTGCAAGTTCAGGTCCCGCTGGGTAAAGATATGCCTTAAACTCTTGTGATCTGTGAATACCACAAAGTTCTCCCCGATGAGGTAATGCTGCCACAACTTCAACACGAACACTACTACTACAATCTCTAGTTCACGGGTGGTATAGTTATTCTCACTAGGACGTAATTTCCTAGACCCATAAGAGATCACTCCCCACTATTGTGTTAGCACGCACCCCAATCCAAGACTAGAAGTATCAAAAAACACCTCAAACAACACCCCTTCCTCTAGAAACCTGAGCACTATAGCACTGACCAACCTTTCCTTCAGATAGTTGAAAGCTGCCCGAAACTGCTCACTCTACATGAAGGCCTGATCCTTTCTGTTAAAACCTGTCAAAGGAGCTTCAACTCGAGAGAATTTGGGTACAAACCTCTAATAATATCCTGACAGACCCAAGAAACTATGAACCTCCATCACATTCTTGGGTTCTTCCTAAGAAACAACCACTTTAACCTTTGACGGATCCACTACTACCCCTTTCTAAGACACCACATGTCCAAGAAAGTGCACTTCTCATGCCAAGAACTTTTACTTAGACAACTTCCTATAGATCTAGTAGTGTCAAAGGATCTCCAAGACCATACTGAGGTTCTTAGTATGATCCTCCTCTAATATTTAGTATATCAGGATGTTTTCGATGAACACAATAACGAACCGGTTCAGAAACTCACAGAAAATAGAGTTCATGGACCCCATGAACACAGCAGGTGCATTCGTAACACCGAACGACATGAATAAAAACTTGAAGTTCCCATACCTACACCTAAAATCAGTATTTGGGATGTCACCATCCTTTACCCTCAACTGGTGATACCCATACCACAGGTCTATTTTAAAGAACCAACTTGCTCCCTTCAACTGGTCAAAAAGGTCATTGATCCTTGGGAGGGGGTAACGGTTCTTGATCATCGCCTAATTTAACCTTCATTACTCTATGTACAGCCTAAGAACATCGTCTTCCTTATTTTTGAAAAAGACTGGAGCACCCCACAGTTATGTTCTTGGTCAGATAAAACCCTTCTTCATCATGTAATCAACCTTAATCCACAACTCTCGCAACTCTAAAGCTGTTATCTGATAGGGATCCATCGAAATCAGACAGGCACCGGGTTGTAAGTCTATTTTGAACTGAACATCACATCGAGTTGTTAGAGTCAAAACCTCTTCGGGGAAGATTTCCATGAATTCACCGATAATTCTCATGTCTTACACCATCTCTAAGTCTGCTGACTCCACTGACAGCTCAGCTAGAAAAGAAAGAAGGGGCTTCACACGCCAGCTGCCCTCCTGTAAACCCCTCTTGCCAATGAAAGCTATATGCTAGCCACCCATATTTGAGAACATGACCCTTCCCCAAAAGCATTCGATAATATAGTGCACGTAAAACAGCCAGTTGATTCCTAGGATGACATTGTATGGCTACATCTATAGCAAAAGGATATCCCCACTAGATTAATGTGGCCCCAACATCAGTCTGCAACCCCAACAAACATCAAACAGGATGGTCTGTCCTCCAAATGGTGTGCTCAACACCAGGGGAATGGAAAGTCTCTACGTATAGACCCAATGCATGGGATGGACTGGGTTCAACAAAGGAGTGCAAAGCTCCAAAATCAAACAGGTAACAGGCAAGAGTACTAAAAAATTGATCGTATCTTGAACGACCTATGGACCTGCTAGAACTGCTACCTCTACGGCGTGCAACTTCCCATGCCCAAATCCTATTCCCCTTGGTTATCGGACACCTCCCCAACCACACCCTGGTCGAGTTCCCTAAGGAGCACCCTAAGTTCAGCCTCCTCTATCACCATCCACCCTCAGTGGATCGGGAGCTCATTATCCCTACTACTACTGAAAAGGTCTAGCCAGAAACTGGTGCTACTGAGGTGGGAACTGAACCTGCCACCCCCATTGTACTGAGCTCGAAACGGGAACTGACCCTGGATGTGCCCAAAACCTCTGCAAGAAAAGCACCTTGGTCTTGGGCCCATGGTTAAAGGGTGAGGACTAGGAGATTGAAACTAGAACTGTTGAGGTCTGCTCTCTGCAGGCCAAAACCTATAAGGCCCTGATGTTGGAGGTCTACTGCTGATGACCTTCCCCTTTGATGAGTTAAATTGGTTCCCTTATCATGGAACACATCCAAGAATGTGCATCCTCTCTACTATCTCAGCCTTCTTCTGAACCTCCAAGTATGTTGATAGAGTGAAGGGAGTAATAGCATACTGAAGAGAAGGTTGAAGTGCCTCCTCTAAGCATCTTTCCCGTGACTCTTCATCTGGGAAGAGGTATGGAGAGAAATGAAGTATATCCTTGAACTTGATACCCAAATCCCTTACCAACACACTCCGTTATTGTAGGGAGAGAAACTCTTTCCTCTTTTCAGCCTTCATCATAGAATAAAGGAATTCTGCTCGAAAATCCTTCTCGAAGTCAACCCACAAAACCTCAGCCTCTATTCTCTCCCTGAGGTAGAGAATCCAACACTAACATATTGATCCCCTCATCTAACTAAATGCCAACAAAACCTAGTACTACCTCGAAGCACGAATCAAGGTAAAGGTGATCTCCAGCTCTTCGAGCCAACCCTCTGTCTCCAAGTCGAAAACACTGCCCTTGTACTTCCCAAGGGTCTACCACTAGAAAGAACGTAGAGTCTTCTACCACTTTTCATCCTCTTCCTCTCGTTCAATCCTCTACTAATCGACTAGATCATCCTCTTGGGTCTTGATCACCCCCACTACTCATGGACATCATTCGGGTGCCAAAGCTACATGGTAAACAAGGAATGCCTAATCCAGAGTAGTGTAGAAGATTCCTTTTAATTTTTATTAAACTTTTTATTTATTTTAAATTCCCAAAACACTCAATACACACAAGAACACAAGTCATTATAATTCATGTACCTTTCCTAGGTTATCTACCCTACAATCAGTGTAGCCTCACCTGGTCATTCGGTAGGGCCAGAGTCCTTGCATCATATCACGGGGGGACCTAAAATCTCATGTCCTAGCTGGTCTTCCTTGGCCTATTTCATGCACCATGATTGCCTAACACTGTTGATCTACCATCCCATGAAATCCTCGTTGTTTTTAACCCCAAACCCCATCCTATCTATCAACCATCAACTCTAATACCATTCTTTCATGACCCACCTTCACCAAGATGGGGGAAGGGACAAAAAACTATTATACCCTTCCTTCTTCAAGTTGAAAGAGAGATAATGACCCTCGAGTCCTACCTTTAATAGGCTCTGGAGTGGAGAATAGAACTAAGGGTATGGAATCTCATGTAATATGGAAGGAATTACCCTTTTTGTAGAACAATATTGGGAGATAATATGGAAAATCCCAAACAACCCCAAAGACTGAAAGTAAAAGTAAATCCAAAAACCCATTCTCATATGAATGTTTGAAATAAAGTGATATAAAGTACAAGAAAACTCTGAAAGTAAGTACCAAAAGAAAAGAAAAGTAGGAATTACAACTGTCCCGACGTCCGAGCTAGTAAGGTTTGGCATGGTCCCCAAAGTCCTCTTGGAAACCTGAAAGCAGTTTTATATACGTAGGGTGAGTATACAGGTACACTCAGTAAGGAAAACCAAAATCTCTTTTGCACAAGTGGGAAGGAATTATAATGCCCCGTGAGAAAGTAAAGGTAACCAAAACACCAAATAAGGAAAACTACCCATCTATACTCACCAAGGCATGCTCCCTAAATAACGCAAACCAGGTAAAATAATAGAAATAGCACATCGATATTTGGGTACCCCGCACCACTTTCCCACTGGTTATTTAGGACATCCTACACATCATACCTCCCCCAAAAATTCCAATATAGTCCCACTATCACCCCCAACTACAACCATATAGGCCATCAAAATCACATGTCTATCCCACCCCCAACCACAACCATATGGGCCACCACAACCACACACCCCTTCTACAGACACATGGGCCACCACAACCACACATAACCATGCCCGTAGACACCTAGGCCACAATAACCACCCCCACGCCCAAAGAAAAATAAGCTAGAATGACCACTGCCATGCCCAAAGACACCTGGGCCTCATACCAAAGATACTTGGGAAAACAAACTACATGCACACACTTGGTCCAACCACCACAACACCACCCTGCCTAAAGATTCTTGGGCCATAATAATCCTTAGGTCATCACAGCCTACCCGAAGAATCTTGGGCTACCTGGGAGAGGGAGAAGAACAAATCTAATAACCATACACTCATAAGAATGTTAGTAAAAACACCATCCCCCATGAAATGGGGATGTTCGGCATGAAGTGATCAACATGGGTGGGGTGTGTATAAGAAACACAAGAACTAAATATTATACATATAGGTAAACAAGCACTCATCCAAACCTAAGGGTTCCAAAATAGACAACCAGCTCATACACCACCACTCTCGTTGTTATCCCTACATGCACAAATACACAACAGCCACAACCAGGACACAACCCATTTCTGGAAAACAAATCCCCCATTATACCTATTCTCGTTATCATGTTCAAGTGATTCCTTTTAAAACATTCCTCCACTACCGGGCTACTAACAGGAATAACTACAAGCCAAAACAACAACTGAAGGAAAAATGGCCAAGCATGATTTTAAGCATTCACACCCGGTTCTATTGTAAAGTCACAACAACAAAATGGATCAGTGAGATCCCTTGAAGTACTGGAACCAAACCAATCCCCAACATACCAGCTCCAAATGGCCTCCGATTCAAAAACCAATAACTGGACAACTATAGGCCCCATCCCCATTCATGTCACCTCACAAAGCATCGGACAGAGCAACCATACATAACCAGAATGAAGCAAGAAGTTTCCAAAAATTATCCAAAACCATTCATTAAGTACCTTCTTTCAGTTTGGTTAACCGAGGTGATCACACGTGGGATTTTTTCAATCAGTCATCCATTTAATCAACCAATTTTACGTGATTAACCAGTTTTCATGTTACATCCATTTATACATGAGATCATCTAGAAAACATAGCTTCATTAGTGTGCAAGAAACGACCACCAACAACCACGATTTTCAGTGGACATAAGCCCTTACAATTCACAACATAAAAAAAGGTAACACAACAACGTCAACATCATCATTCCCACCCCTTTATTCTTCAATAAGGTATGTTCATTATCTTAGTTAAATTTGGTTTCATCTAAATGTCGAAGGATCACCATCATACTTACCCCGCATGATTCACAGTTAAAGATAGATTAAGGAAAAACTCCTACTTGGTTGATCAAGGATTGACGTTTCCTCCTCATGCCAAGAACTATGGTTGTGCAAGTAGAAAAAAACTCCACAAAGGCTGAGAGAGAAGGGATCTTGCACAGGCACATGACTTGTCTCCTGAGGAAGGACTTTAAGCACATCCATAGGGAACAAAAGAGACCGAGGAAGAATATCTTGGTGATAAAGGCCCGATCCAAGAGTTACAGGGCATGTCATTTCAAAGTGCTTGAAAAATGGGTTATGGCTTGACTATGCGGCTCGGCGGTTTCACATGTTGGGAGTAATTGGTATTTAATAATTCTCTTCAGAGATGGTGGATATAGACCAGTGGATAGTTGTGAGTTGATAGATATCCTTTAAATGGAGAAAACATGTAACAGGGGATAAACTGGAAATGCGGAAAAGGTGTAACACTGGTAAAACAAAGGGCACACGTTTGGGTAAGTCAAGGTTCACCCCACTCTTGGGGGATTTAAATATAATTTGTGGGCTTAAAAACCCGCCTTAAATCTCTTGAAAATGGGTATTAATACTTAAAAGGGAGGTTACCAGAAGATTTTTAAAAGAAACCCCAACAACCCTATGTGGCACCATTCGGGTACGGCACTGATAAGTGACACCCCGCCACCAACACTGATGCCCTCCGGACTCACCCATGGTGTCCAGGACACCCCAAGCACTAGAATTAGACAAAGTAATGAACCAGAAGGGTCCAGGCCATTACAGAAGATATCATTGTGTCTCGGATGTCAGGCTTTGGTCCGATGATAACTTTTGGGTTGAGGTCTGAGGGACTAGGTACTTATTTGTTTTGGGTGTGTCATTGGATGTCAGGTATTTATTGATGGAACGAGGTTCCTAGTGATTTTTTTAGAGATGGAACCAGAGGGTTCACTTGGTATGAGATTCGTTAGTGTATTCCTTGGGCTTTATTCCATGGATCCTCTCCACTAAAGTTATATATATGCAGAAAACCCTTATAGGTCATATATATAATTGTGGGCACATGTTCAGACAATGCTAGTGATGGCCAAAGCATGTGATCACTTCCTTGTGGTTGTTGATCATAAGGGAAGTGAGTTATTTATTAAATATTCTTATAATAACTATCTATTTATTTTTTGTAAATACCTTTATTAGCAGGGATGTAAGATAGGCGCATGTTGGTGGAGGCCTACTGAGATTTATTCTCACACCCTACATAGGCCCCTCAGGATGTGTGTAGACTTTATGTCTCTACAATCAATTAAGGGACCGAGATCAAGATCTGAACCTTAGGAGTCAAGTTGGACCTTTTTCATGGGGGGATAGCAAGGGACCTTGGATTTTCTTGAATCAGTAGAAGTTTACTTTTGTGTTTCCTTTTGTTCAGTATACTTATATATGTATGTACTGATGGTTGGCCATGAGAGACCCTTTTATTATCTATTTCGTATGACTTGATGTGACTTGTTCTATGTGTTTGAAAAAGGTATGGTGATTTGAGACATGTCTATTATTACTATTATTGTCTATTTATAATTTCATTATTACTTGTTTTTTTTATACTGAGTATGGTCTTTCTTCTGTCATTATACATATATAAACCATTATTATTATCACCATATGAGGGTATAGTCTCCCCACTATCACATCTTTACACCCTCACTAATAGTCAAAAACCTTTGGCATATGGGTAGGCACGCCTAAGGCCTAATGGTATTTTGGTCCGAAGCATGGTTTTTAAGTGGATCCCAAGTCTGAGCACTATAATTTCAGAGGAAATAGTGAAAGAACTGGTGGGTTATTTGACTTAATACATAGTGATGTATATGGTATAATAAGTAAAAAATAAGGTGGTGGTTATAAGAAATTCATAACTTCTATTAATGATTTCAGATATTATGATTGTGCATTTTTTATGAAGTACATTTTATTTTTTTTATTTTTTTAAAATGTTTAAGGTGTTAAAATGGGGCACAAAATCAATTCATAAAAAGTACTGAGATAATTCAACCAATTTTGAGGTGGGGAATAATTAAGGAAAAAATTTATTAATCACTTGATATATTTTTTGTTTCAAAAATCACTCATCTCAGTGTATCACAATGGAATGGTATATCTGTTAGGAAGAATCATACCTTTTTAGACTGGGTCGATCGATTATGATTCATTTTGATCTTCCAATGCCATTTTTAGATTTTCTCTAGATATTATTCCTTTCCTACTTAAACATGTTTCAACTAATGTGATCATAAAGTCATTATATGATACATATATATATGGAAATGTATTAAAATATATTTTATGAAGATTTTGGTTTTCAAAGAATATGTGAAGTAAATAATTTTAGATAATCTTAAACCCTAATTAGATAAATTCCTATTTATTTGGTAAACCAAATAAGTAAAGGGATATGGTTTCTATCATCTTGCTAAGAAAAAAGTTTTTGTGGTTTATACAATAATATTTTATAAGAAGGAATGTATAACTTGAGGATTTAATGGGAAGAAAATTAAATTTATTGAATTTTAAAACCAATAAACATAAATAGTATATGAGATGGAAAGTGAGATAACTCCACAAGAGGTTATGTAAACTAAATCAACTCATATGTTACGAGAACCTTTAAGGTCTGGTAGGATATATCAGGAGACTGATTGAAATGGGTTTCTTGTAACAATGAAGTCTATTTCATACATGATGTACCTACAACTTATTGTTATTCTATCAAGATTTTTTATTCTGATATATAATTAAAGTTTATGAAATCTGAATTTGAATCCATGTTCATGACTTGAGTTTGGAATTTGGTTAGTCTATTTGAAGAGGTAAGAACCATAGGGAATAAGTAAGTTTATTGAAATAAAACTGATATAGATGGTAGAGTGTCCTCTTATAAGGCATTATTTGTGGTGAAAAGGTTACAAACAAATTCATGTTATTGGTTATGAAAAAACCTTCTCGCTATTATCTATGGTAACATTTATTGGGATTTTTATTACCATAATAACTTATTATAATTATAAAATGTACCAAACAGATGTAAAACTACTTTACTTAATGGAAATCACTTTGAGGATGTGTATATGATACATTATGAAGGTTTTAAAGATCCAAACAGATTTATTAATGTATACAAGTTACAAAAATCCATTTATAAATTAAATTAAGAATCGTGGAGTTTGAATATTAATTTTGATAATATAATCAAAGAGTTTAGTTTTATAAAAAAATAGAAATTAATCTTTTTTATATAAGTGGTCTAGTGGGAGCACAATTATATATTTGGTTTTATATGTGGATGGAATGCTACTCATCGTAAATTATATCCCTGATTTGAAATCTAAATAAGACCGGTTTGGAAAATGTTTCTCAGTGAAAGGAATGGGTGAAACAACCCACATAATGAGCATAATGATCTATATAGATAGATTTTAGAGGTTTTATGGTCTAATTCAGAACACATTTATTGGTAAATTAATGATTATGTTTAGCATGGAGAACTTTGGGAAGGGTTTTATATCAGTGTTACATGATTATGAAGGTTCTGTGTCCTTCTATAGATATAAAAAGGAAGCATATGAATTTAATTCCTTATGCTTCAATAATAGGATAAATAATGTATGGAATTTTATGAACTCAAACTAATATCCCTTGTGCTCTAAGCATAATTATCCAATGCCAATAAAATCCAAAAGAAATTCACTAGAATACTATTAATAATATCTCGGAGTACTTGGGAAGGACTAAGGATGTATCATTATCCTTTGGATGTGAGAAAGTGCTCGATGTAAAGGTTTTCTTTGATGCTAGATTCCAAACTGATAAGGATGGTTCTAGATCTCAATTAGGATTTTTGTTCTACCTTAATGATAAAGTTATTACCTAGGAAACTTTTGATCAACCAACAATGGTTAATTCTAAAATTGAAGTTGAGTACATTTTTATTTTAGATACTATAAAGGAGAGATGTTTGGATCAATAATTTCATTACTAAACCATGGGTAGTACCTAACATTTTTTAATCAATAAATTTATACTATGATAACAAAAAAGTAATTGTTCATGAAAATAAACCTCGATCTTATAAAAGGACCAAACATGATCTTTGAAAGTACCATCTTATTAGAGAAATCGTTGAGATGGGTGATGTAAATATTTATCAAGGGGAAATGGACAAAGTATCAAGTCCATTGAAACAACCATTAATATTTAAAAAACATAATGATCATGTAAAGTCCTTGGGAATTAGATATGTCGAGGACTAACTCAAATATAATTTTATTTTTTAAAAAACCCAAATCTAATTCATGTGCTGTAAATTTTATAATTATATAAGAGTTTCATGTTTTTACTAAAAAAGAAATTTATATGTTGTCGTTTATTCATGCATATTGCAATTTTACTAGGAGTTAAATAAAAAACAATCTCTTGTGGGAAATATCTAATTTTTTCATAATCTATGTTTATTATGGAAAGTCATGGGTTGTGATAAAATGTTAATATTTACATGATTAAGGGCTCATATGGTGATATAAAGTTCACTCATAAGACACAAGTGTGACTTGTTTTTTTGATTGTCCCGCTAAAGTTTATCACTTAGATGTCATACATAATGTATTTAATATACTTAGGGGTTCATAATTTTTATTAATCCATATTACCTAAAGTTAAAAAATTAGCCCATATAAAGAATTTTATACATTAATGTATATTTTAAACCAGCCTTGAAGTTAAGCTAATCAGAGGGTGGTTGAGTATGTTGTTGATCATTCAATTAGTTTTTCTTAACTAATATTATATTCTTCCTCCTATATGATGGTATGACATGCAATCCCTTGATCAAAATAAACCTATGAAATGAATGATCATGCTTAGTTGAGTAACATGTGATGTAATCATTTACTTAAATTAATAACATGTGATGTATCCATAATGATTCATGAATCTATTTTAGGATAATTGATAATACACGGGTTTACCTATATAAGATTGAAACATTCAATGTTTCATGGTTATACTCGATGCCTTTAACAAATATATTATATAATTATGTGCATGGTGTATGGGTATACATATACTAGAAATGTTTACATTGAGATACGAGTATTTTTGATGGAGATAAGGTCATATCTCATTGTAGTATGAGTAGAAATGATGATTTTCTAGGGTTTGATTTTTTTTCTTGTGGTTATGAATTGACAATTTATGATCATGGTCAGTGAAAAAAATCCCCATGATATAACAAATAGGGTTATAGAATGATAATTTATTTTATTAAAAATCATTTTCCCAAAATAAAGGGGGTTTATGATAGTTTATCCAAAAATAATTTGGATATGATTTCACAAGTTATTATAAAATGTGCGTAGAGTTTTCAAGGCTTTAGTGAAAATGGGAGATTGAAATTTAATATACATTAAATACCAAATTAAGGAATATAATATGATCCATATTATGACCCGCAATATGGTCCTTATCACCGTTTATGGTGTGTCTTGCATATAGTGATATAATAGTGATCTAGGATAGAACTTATATTTTGTTTTTCTTTCTTCATGTGAGTTATCATTTCCATCAGTTCATTTATTAAAATATAAAAAATGTTTTGAATTGATAAAGAGTCCAATGGTCATTATAGTAATGAATTTGAATGTTATAATGTATAACGTTAACTAGATAAATGATTAAGCATTTATGAAATGATCAAACCTGTGAAGCCCCTTCTTTAATTAAAGAATTTTATAAAATGGGCTTCATGGATTCATTTCTTGATACATGAAATATATGATGTTGAGATACATTGAAAAGGTTATTTATGCCTTCTATATTCATTTATTGTACATGAAGTGTGAGTATGTCATAGAAGATAGAGAAAATCTTTTTAAAGTTATCTTGTGATTACACAGTCATTGGATTACATTTGGAGGATATAATAAGCTGGTTGTTTCTAAGTGATCATTATCAAACAAACGAGTTTAAGATCATTAAATGGAAGGTGTATTGTATTTATATTATTTGTTTTTTCTTCTTTCCTTCCACTAAATGATATTGGTAATGGGTTTTAAGGTTCCAATGTATGTTGACATGTTGGATTTCATTAAATATCGTAAATAGGTACCCCTTCTAATCAAGCCATATTGTGTCCCATATATGCATGGAAAATTATTTGAATATTTATTAGGATAATTTCTCTGTGCAAAGAAAAACTTGGTAAAGGGAAAGTGAACATCCCTAATAAAAACTGAAACTTGTCAAAAATGATGAGTTGGGGGATTCATTCTAGAAAAATTGAATCATCATGCTCTAAACACATACCATGATGACCCGAATCATTGGAGGGAGGATTCCAAAATCATGTCAAGTGTTGGAAATAAATTTCTAATACAGCATGTCGAAAATCTTATCGAGATTTATCTTGATTGTTAACCACCATTTTTTTCCAACCATCTAATGCATTGAATGAACCACCTTTGGGGAAATAATTATGTTATTGGTGATATATTGACCCTTGATCATATTGAATTGAAAGAGAAAAGTGAGAGTATCCATCGAGTATTGCAGGTGCCTACCACATGATCTAGTGGCGTCCATGCAAGCCACACTTCAAATGCTAATGAACCATAGAAACATGAGAGAGTAGGGGTGATGGATTTTAGGGAAGAGTATTACGATCATCCACTATTGGAAAAAGAACATTTAGTGATGGTTTTCAAAATCGCTACTAAATGTTTCACTTTAATTTTTTATTAGTGATTTTAGAAAACCATTGTTGATTCATGCAATTTTTTTAAAAAGTCATCACCTTTTGGTAGCAATTAAAAACATCACTAAATGCAAAAAAAATCAATTTGTTTTTTATTTAATATTAGTAGCGATTTAAAAAAACCTATAAATTTATTAAAATTGATAATGGTGTATAATAATTAATTAATAATCAGTAATAAATAATTGTTTTTTAACAATAGATAATTAATAAAAAAATATAAATTATAGTATTAATATTTTTTAAATTGATAATTGGTCATTATTAACCCTTAAACATATCTTATTAATTAGTAATTACATATGATTAAAAATAATTAGTAATTGTTAATTAATAATATAGTGATTTTTATTTAACAATTGATATTAATAATATGTAACATAAAATTAATATATAAATATATAACATAAACTTATAAATATATGTAAATATATACGTGTATTTAAATATAATAATATATATAAATACCTATAAAAATATAACTAAATATCAATATATATGACTATATAAATACATAAATGAGTGTGTGTATATATATAAATAAATTTAAATATATAGATATATATATATATAATTTTATAATTGCATAATTGTTCACAATTATATATATGTAACTATGTATATGTAAATATATATAAATAAAATAATATATATATATATAAATATATAATTATATATAGGTGAGTATATTTATATATATTTATCTATAATTTTATATAATTAAATGTATTCATGTGTATTCATGTATGTTTATGTAAATTTATATATAATTATATATAACTATGTTTATTTATATATATTTGTATATATAAGGATGATTACATCCATCACGGTGGAACACAACGCAGGGAAAAAATTGCAGTAAACACGCAGGCTCAGAGACTTGACCCTACGACATGCCCCTCACCCCTTAAACCCAAACCACCCCACTGTTGGATGTGCACTAAAATTTCCATGCATGGGAGGCATGCACATATTCATATGATGCATGAAGTATATATATATGTGTGTGATATTATATATATATATATAGTGTACATTTTATAATGCATATGATGCATGTATTTTTCATGCACATGATGCATGAATATAATATATATATATATATATATATATTATTTATTTCTCCTGAATAATTTATCCATCAATTAAAATCCAATATGAATGGATTAAAGGATTTTCATTAGATTTATTGAAAACGTTTAATGAATTATACCCCAAGAGTCAAAAATGCATACGATGCATTGTGAATTAAAGGAGCCTTGAGCTTTAGCTATATTAGAGGATGTGATCCTATCATGTTGAGTGTGTGGTGTGCAATGTATACGAGTCTCATCCGAATCTCTATTTTTTCTGAGCACTATTCATCTCACCAGAGAAGGCACCAACACCCCTTCATTTGCTTGAGAATCCTCATGATACAATCATGGATCCATTGGTTGGTGTATCACCTTGGAGGTAGGGTGCTTTCGTTCACTACTCTTTGTGATCTCCTTCAAGCATTCTCCTTCGTCAACGAAGAAGATAGTTGTTGTACAAAGCTTATAGGTACTCTATTTTCAGATTATTTACATGTTGATTTCTTAAAGATAAATCTCTTGTGTTTTGGATTGTTGTTCACTACAAATGGTCATTAGACGCACTACTACAGATCGGCTCAAGGGTAGTGCCAACTTTTATCAGTGCTAAAAAAAGCACTAATAAAAGTCTCATTGTTATCAGCACAAGCTAAAAGCACTGATAAAGCTGCACCTTTATCAACACGTTTTTTAGCGATGATAAAGGACAAATTTATCAGCATTATTCTTAGTGCTAATAAAAGTTTTTAATAAAAAATATTTTTAATTTATATAAAATTATTATATTTATATTCGTAAATAATGTTTATTTATATACATTAAATAAAAAACACATGTTTATAATTAATATATATCTTTTAATAATTCAAATATATATATAATGTTTTAAAAAAAGTATTTATAAGATTATAATTAAATAAATATATATTTAAATAATTATAAAATTATAATAAATTTTATTAAATAATATATATATTTATTATATTTTATAATTATATATTTATAATTATATATAAATACTTTTTAAATATATATATTTATAATTAAAGTTATAAATAAATAAATATATATTTAAATAAATATATGTCTTCAATGAATTTGGTCAATAAATATATTGATGAGTGGGTATAATTGATGCATGCATATGTTATGTATTCATCATGAATGGTCATTTATATATTACACCATTATTATTATTCATGTTGTCATATGTGATGACTATGATCTATATTTTACTAAGTATATGATTCATTAAGCAGCTGGGGTGTGCCTCAGTGGTAGAGGTGCCCTGTGATTATGCATCAGACCCAGGTTCAAATCTGAGTGGGAGCGAATTAACGCTGGCAGGCGGTGGCACAGGCATGACGTAAGCAGGTGGTGATGCAGGCATGACGCAAACAGACGGTGACGTAGGCATGATGCAGGCATGACACTGCCCTGAGCTTTTTGGCCAGATTGTGGGCATTTGGGTCATGTAATGGGTTTCATACCCATTGGGCCTTTAGGCTATGTGTTGAATAAATAAAGGAATTATGGGTGGGCTATCCCTTGGGGGGGCTATGACCTGTCTTTCAGGCATGTGTGTGTAGTGTGTGTGTGTGTTTAATGTAATTATACCTCCAAGCACCTAATATATATATATATATATATGATTCATTAATGTTATAACCATGAAGCTATTATGTTCTCGTGAATACTTATAAAATTACAATAAATATTTTTAAATAATAAATATATTTATTATATTTGTAATTATAAATTTTTAATTATATATAAATCATTTTTAAATATATTTATTTACAATTATAATTATAACTATATATATAAATAATTATAAAATTAGATAAATCTATTGTAATTTTATAAATATATATATATATATATATATATTTACTTATAATTAGAAATAAATAATGCAGTTGGGGGCTTATTCGAGTGGTAATGGCTCCATGTAATCCTACATCATACCCGGGTTCAAATCCGAGTGGGAGCGAATTTCCATTGGCAAGTGGTGATGCAGACATGATGCAAGCTTAGTGACGTAGGCAGTATGATGCATGCATGACACTGCACTGGACCTTCGAGCCAGTTTGTGGGTTTTTGGGCTATATAATGGCCTTCATGTCTACTGGGTCTTCGGGTCATGTACTAAAGAAATAAGACTTTATGGATGATATATATATATTTATATTATAATTAGAAATATATATATATATATATAATTATAAATATATAATAAATATATTTATTATACTTATAATTTTATAAATATATATAATTAAATAAATAAATTTATAAATATATACAAATATTTATAATTATTATTATAAATGAATTTAGATGTATTTAAATAATTATAAAATTATAATAAATATATTAATTATATATATTTATAAAATTATAAATTTAAAAATTATATTTATTATAATTTTATAATTATTTAAATAAATATATATAAATTTTTATTATTATAACTATAAATAAATATATATTTATTATAATTTTATAGTTATAAATAAATAAATATTTATTTATAGTTATAATTATAAGTAAATATATATATATTTAAATAATTATAAAATTATAATAAATATATTTATTATATTTATAATTTTATAAATATATATATAATAAATATAAGAAATATAGTTATTATAATTTTATAATTATTTAAATAAATATATATAAATTTATAGTTATAAATGTAAATAAATATATATTTATTTAAATAATTATAAAATTATAATAAATATATATATTATATATTTATAATTATATATAAAAAATATATTTATTATAATTTTATAATTATAAATATATATATATATATTGTAATTTTATAATTATAAATAAATATTTATTTATTTATGGTATTTATAAAATTATAAATATAAGAAATACAGGTATTATAATTTTATAATTATTTAAATATATATATATAAATTTATAGTTATAAATATAAATAAATATTTATTTATTTAAATAATTATAAAATTATAATAAATATCTATATTATATATTTATAAATATATATAATAAATATATTAATTATATATAATTATAAATATATTAAATATATTTATTATAATTTATAATTATAGATAAACATATATTTATTTATAATATTTATTATTTTATAAATATATATAAATATATAAATATATTTATTCTATATATAAATATAAATATTTATTTATTTATTTGATCGTGGATTGCTCCGACAATCGGCTGGTGTCAATCTCAAGACCTCATGATGAGATTGTTGGATATTTTGAAATGTTTGTTGCATGTTGTGGTGTGCATCATCATGCTCACTTTGGAGACTTTGGGACTTCTAATTCAGCTTTGACTGGTTGTGGTTCTTCCTTTTGAGACCTACTCAGATCTGAGCTCCTTCCTTCTAGTGGGGGAGGATCGAAGGGCTCCTTGACAGATCTGGTAAGATCTAAACTCCTTCCATTTGGTGGGGGTGATTTGGCAGTCGTGTTGCAGCCTACTTGTCATGCGACAGGTGAACGCGTGGTGAGTGGGTTTTACTAGCGGCGACCTCAGGGTGTGATCGGGGGTGAGCCGATGGGCTGGTAACGCCATAGGAGCATGACAACCTTGGGTTGCAGGGTTGCCTGTCTGATGATGGGGATGGAATGTTGGTTGAAGGTTGATCAGCAAGAGGGGAGGCCTGACAATGGAGCAAGGAGATGAGTCTAGGATCCCAACAGCGGGAGGTGCTGGCTACAACGACTACTAACTCTGATTACGCAGCTTCTTCATGGTCAGTTTTGCAATGATGGTGTGGATGATGGATTCAGCGAGCAACGGTCGTCCTGGCGGTGATGTATGGTTTTCCACAGCATGGAGGTGTCACGTAGATCTCACCCAGTGAAAGGATGGAGATGATCGTGATTATCTCAGGATGCATCTTTTTTCAGAATGCGGTCTGGATGTCGGATTGACCTCAGGACACGGGGCAGGTGACACACAAGCTGGAGTGCACGTTTTTTCTCAGAGGGTGATGAACCGGTTTCGTAATGCAGGAGTTTGTGGACTGGTGACAGATGGGAGGGTGTTTGGGCCTCTGATAAGGCTGCATATTTTTGGCCCAACTCGAAATCATTGGTCCTGCGGGCTACATGATTTTTTTTAATTATTGATGACGCTGGCAGCTGCAAGACAACCAGCGGTGGCATGAGACACCACCTGGTGCGACGTTCTTGGTTATCATGAGGTGTCGGTTGTATGGGATGTTGATGGTGTGAATTCTTGATGATGGTGTGCATGCCGACGCCTCCAACGATGAGCATCTGGGGAGAGCAAAATCATAAGAGTGATGGGGCTAAAGGTCACAGTGACATCCTCAGGTGATCATGGTTGACAGTCAATATTTGTTGACATTTCGTTTATGATGGCATCATCAGGTGAAGTGTTGTCATTCAGCCTCATCGATACGGTCAGGTGCGCGATTTCTTTGTGGTTGGAAATTGTTGGATGACGTCATAGTTACTTTGTCGGTACAGGTGTTTATGGGCCTCTAGGATTTATGATGTTGGCTTTCTCACTTTTCATAAATGTGGGCCTTCTGGCCATGTCGTATGTGTATGTCTGTCTTTACTTTTTAATAAAATTGCACGCGGTCATGGATTTGGGTTACCAAATCTATTATCAAAACTATTCTAATTTATTTATTTATAGTTATAATTATAAATATATATATATATTTATTTATTTATTATATATATAATTTTATAAATATATATAATAATATAAATAAATTATAAACATTATATCTTTATCAATGTTTTTTTATCACTGATAAAGGCATATCTTTATTAGCGCTAAAAAGCGTTGATAAAGATCTGTTTTATTAAGGATTTATATTTTAGCACTGATAAAACCAACATTTATCAACACTTTTTAAGTAGCGTTGATAAAATATTTACCCAATTTTATAAATGAACTCTAACAGTCGGCTTCTCCCTCGCACGCCTTCAAGCTTTTATAGAAGCCTTCATCTGTCACGTCGCCACTCTCACCGCCGTAGTTCTCACCACCGTAGCTCTAACCACCCTACTCATTGTCGTTGCTCTACCCTCCTCTTCTCATCGTCACCGCTCTACTCGCCTCTCTCATCATCTCCACTCTCGCCACTATCACTCCCTACTATACCCTTAGCGCTCTGCCATCATTTTTCCTTCATGGATGAACCTAAAGGTAAGGGTTAACCCCTTTTCCTGTGATTTCATTGTGTATAGGGTATTTGAATAATTTTTTGAGCTCTATTCATCTTATATTTGAATTTACAAACCATTTTTCATTGTGATTGTTTTCAAGTTTAACTCCATGTTTTGTATATCAAGTAATAACATTAAATGTGTTTATGTGTTATTGGAAAGATAAATCAATTTTTATGTGATTTTCATTTCAATTCTAAGGACTTCTCAATTGTGGAACTTGTTAAAAATATTTTTAATAAACCATGAACACCATGTGTTTGAGAAATTTCATGAATTATCTTTATAAATAAATTCTAAAATTTTATAAGGTGTTTTGGTCATCAAAGTGAATTTTCAATTGGCATAATATTTTTACTTTTCATTTCAAGCAATACTTGAAATTACAAGAATTAATAAAATATTTAAATATTTATTTAAAATAAAATGCTAGGTTTGAAGAATTATTTTGATTTTAAAATCAGTGTTAATCACCGAATTTATGTTTTAAAATTTATTATTTTGTTAATTAGATTTCAAACCAAGAGTTTGAGTGATTTTAATGTGTTATAAATGTTGGAAAATGTTGTTTTATTTTTAAAGTGGTGAGTTAACCCTTGTGATCTATTATTAAACCCACTTTTTTAGCCTTTTTTAATTTTTATATCAACATTTTGGGGTGTTTAAAGATTTTAAGATTTCCAAATGAGATGGATTACTTCAAAAGGTTTTGTTTTCTCATTTTTATTGGATTTTGAAACTTATTGTGTCTTTGAATGTTTTTCAATGTCCATTTAAATGGTAGTGTGAATTCCCATTTGATTTTTAAAGTCTTTTTTGATAAAATTGGTCCCAATATTAGATTGAGACAGCTTTTATAAATGATAAAATGACTTGGAATTCCAAGAATGTTTTGAAAAGAGAAGTATCATTTGAAATTTTATGAAAAATGAGTTTTCATATAAGGTGTGATACCCTCTTAAGCCCCTTTAATTATTGTATGAGCATTGTAGCTTGTGATCCCATGTGGGGATGTTTATTATTGATGAATTTTATATGTTGTTTAGGTTTGATGTATATGTTGATACATATTATAAGGGTGGGAGGTGAGGCTTGAGATATTTTAAATGCTTTTCACATGATTCATGTAGTTTGTTGACTATTGTCACCTCCATTTGACTCATAATAGGAGTCTTAGGTAGATACTATGTGAGATTTATGTGGGAAAACCCTAGTTTGATAGTGAGATGACTGGGGAAGTGTTTCTTGACTACTTAGATATGGTTAGAGTCAAAGGAATATGAGACCCTTATTCTAGTAGACTCTTTTTATATGATCCCATGGGTGATGGCATCCTAGGGAAATTATCTTTATTGATCCTATGGATGAAGGAGTTCTAGAGACAACACCATCCTTGATCCCATGGAAGAAGGCATTATAGGAATACTATCTTGGGGTAGTTTGAGGGACTTTTGAGGTGTGGATAGGTTTATTAGTGACGACCAAATTTCCTTATCTCTAATTCAAGTCCTTTTATTAATAGAGTCTAGTGACGATGCTCGTTGTAACGACCCGACTTTTGGAAAAGGTACGGATTGTTGGTTTTTCTTTCAAATCTTTCCTTTAAGATTTTTAATGTGTGTAACATCCTAAGGAAGGTTTGGGGAGTGTTCAGGGTTTGTTCAGAGCCTAGGAGTTTAATAAATGGGCTTACAGGCAGTGGCGCACGACCTGTGCACGGTCTGCGCACGGTTTGGGATAAACCGTGTGGCTGCAGACAGGGGCACCTGTAGGGACGCATCGCCATGTGGACCAGGCCGCATGGCCGTGAAGCTTTTCGTCTGGGAGGTAGGGAGGTGCGCACGGTTTGTGCACGGTTTGGTAAACTATGCGCCTAAACCATGCGACCCTGTTCCGGGTGAATTTACAGTTTTTCCCTTAAATATCTTTTAAGCCTAAATCCATTCCTCTTTCATTCCAGTAGACAGAACTCAGGGGAGAACTCCTCTTTGAGTTACAAAACCTCTCCTCTCTCTTTATATTGTGGATTCTTCCCCCGGTGCCCGAATCTTGATCCGAGGGAAACATTGGAAAGGCCAAGGTAAGGCTTACCACACCTAATCTTCCTTCCTCGGTGAATCTTGGTTTTTGTTTTGCTATTTTTCCGCAGACTCATATGCCCTATTTCTGGGGAATTGGACTGGAACTCAAATCTCTTCCAACCTACTACGAATTTGAGGTTCATATCAAGAGATCCTACGCCTACATCTCTAAGGTAGGTGGTCATGTGGTTTCCATTTTGGGCTTTCACCTTTTTGAGTTATTATCATCATGTCGTGGTTTGTCTTTCGCAAAACCCCTTATTTGAAATGACTGCTTCATATCTAAATGACCCGTGTGTTATGAGATTGATGAATGTAACATTTTTAGGGTATTTAGATAAGGTTTGGACCAGGATTGGTCAACCATAGGTGATAAGTCTTGAGATTTGTCCCTTTTTCACCTTTAGACCTTAACGATATGTCTTGAAAGGAATTTTCTATATTAAGCAAATGAGATGACTTGGTTAGAGGTTATCTAGGATGAGATAGCATGAATCCTTTAATAAATTGATATGTATGTTTTCCTTATAATATGATTGGGAAATGCCATGCTTCATTAATGTGATATGATATAAGATGGATTGCCTTATATATTGTGATGTGAATGGTTATGCCTTACTGTGTTGACATGCTTGTGATAACCCATGTGTGGGCGGGAAGCGTTCTTACCCCGTGCTAGATGAATCTCCATGTGTGGGCGGGAAGCATTCTTACCCTGTTCAAAATGAATCTTCGTGTCTGGGTGGGAATCATTCTTACCTCGTGCCATATTAATCTCTACGTGTGGGCGGGAAGCATTCTTACCCCATTCCAGATGAATATTTGTGTGAGGGTGGGAGGCATTCTTACCTCATGCCTATATATCCTTTATGGGTGGGAGGCATTCTTCCCCAAGCTAGTTGTAGTGCTTGTGGATGAGAGTCATTCATACCTCATGCCAATGATTATTATTACATATGTGAGAAGCATGGATGAGAGGCATATTTACCTCGTTCTAGTGATAACCTATATCTATGTACTTATACCCCTAGTGATTGTTCATAATACCAGCCATGAGCTTAAGCAGGTAGACCCGCCAGGTGTCCCTCTGGAACCTGAGCAGGAGAGTTGTTTATTACTTTGCTTTACTTACTTGCAGTTTACTACACACTGTTTATTTTTGCGAACACCTATTTGGATTACATGTAGACCCCATTGGTGGTGGCCTACTGAGACTTGTCTCACACCCTACCTGGGCAGCCTCCTTGGCACCCGTGTAAACTTTACTACTGTAGGTACTAGTAGGGGCAAAGTTCCAACTTCAGGTTGTTGATACATGTACGTTCTATCTAGAGTTCTAGAGCAGAGGACCGAGCTTGGCTAGGGATACTCATGGACTAATTTTGTTCTCTTTTTTTATTACTATATAGCATGTATGCCATCTATTTTTATTGTATCAGCATGCCATGCATCCATTTTTTATCAGACACTGCCTATGTGGATTTTGTATATTTATCAGGGTTTTCCTTACTTCTATTGTTTGGTTTGTATGTTCCCCTTTTTCTCCTGTTTATCCATTAGTTGTGCTTTCTCTATTTAATCACTTTCTTCTAGACTGCTGTGTACTCTGAAAGGGGGGTAAAGTATCCCCACTGACTTACCATTACACCCCCACTGCTATTCAGCAGCCCCCGGCCTATGGGGAGACAAGCCAGGGGTCATGTGGCCAAGTGGTCTCGGGGCTCGGGTTGAGGGGCAGCCGGGTTCGGGACGTCACAAAGTGGTATCAGAGGTTTTATTTCTTTCTTGCTTTACTATTTGGAGATGATAGACTTGGAGATTGGGAACACTTAGGGACTTAGCCATGATCCATGCTTGGGCGTCGTGAACCCATGTACGGGGTATAGGCCAAGTTTCCTATTTTATGTTGTTATTGATTCTACTATTTACTGTTGATACCGTTTCACTGTTGGGTGCTTCACATGTTTTGTGATGTTATTGAGATTTTAAATGTTGGAATTTGGATTTCAGGGTTCGACCCGATGAAATGAGGGTTATGCATTAGAATATGAATCATTAAAGGCACAATATGATTAGGCCATGCATCTTGACATGCCACGTTTAAGTTTTCAGCGAGCATTGCTTGTTGTTTATTTCCATGCCTTGTTAATATGTGTGAAACTGTGCTAACCCTTCTTGCAGTTTGTGAATTGAGAAATGATGTGGTTTTAGTGGGTGTCACTCTTTGGTTCATAAGGTGTATGGGCCCTTATGGATCGGAAAATGACATTCTAACTAAACCAATATTTTGTTTTAAAGGAAATTCAAATACTTAATTAGCACAAGTAAATGAGAAATGATATCCAAGTGTGTGTCATCTTTCAGTTCATGAGGATTATGGGCCCTTATGGGCTGGGAAATGCCATGTCACTGGGTTAAGTGAAGTTTGAATAGTTGCAGGTTTTTCTAAGAATTCCTATGGGTGTGGATAGGTGATCTTAGGGGTAGGAAGGCTTAGTACATGTCCTAGCTTCTAAATTTCAACCTTTAATTTGTTGGTTTCTTCTTTTGAGACATTTTTTTGGCATTATAGCACTATGCATCTGAGACATCCTCGAGTCGTGCGCGCTGAAGGCGGCGACGATCACGTTCTTGAGGTGGAGATCCCTGAGCCGCCAGTTGATCTTACTGTTGAGCCACCCGTGGCTCCTCTTTCTATTCCTGAGATGGGCGTCGATGCCCAGTTTCATGAGAGCTTCTTGCGTATGATGCAGAGTATGCAAGGTGGAGTGCGACCTACCCCGAGTATGGTAGAATTGACCTGCGAGTTTCAGTCACAGCATCCTCCTACTTTTACGGGATATGGCGGACCACTTGCTGCGGAATCCTGGTTGGAGGCTATTCTAACCATCTTTGATCACCTCGAGACGCCTCTAGAGTAGAGGGTCAATCTCACAGCTTATATGATATGTGGTTCATCCAGGAGGTGGTGGGATGTCATCACCCAGTCGGGACAGTAGAGAGATATGATCTAGACTAATTTCCAGACCATATTCTACAATTATTTCTTTCCCCAGACTTTGAGGGTTGACAGAGCTAGTGAGTTTATGAATTTTCAGCAAGGGACCATGACATTCATGGAATATTCATCCCGTTTCACTAAGTTATAGTGTTTTTCTCCTACACTAGTTGTTGATGATCTCATGACTGCTAGGCGTTTTGAGGATGGGCTGTGTTACACCATCCATTCGCAGTTTAACGTGTTTAGGTTGACGACCGTTTCAGAGATTTTCAATCAGGCTTTGATCACAGAGAGGAATTTGAGAGAATCGGATAGTTTGAACCAGGGCGGTTCGACACCTAAGGGTTCTAGTGGATCTGCTTCTAGGAAGAAGCGGCATTTTGAGGACTCTCATGGTGTTAGTGGTGGTCAGACCCTTTTTTCAGGTGGTACTCCTATCTGTCACCAATGTGGGGTGCCAAGAAATATGAGGAGGCAGTGTACGCGAAATCTAGTGGAGTGTAGAGGTTGTGGTAGGTTGGGTCATCTCCACAAGTTCTGCAAGAATTTTCCCCCAGGGCCCAATGAGTAGGGATCTGTACCTACTCAATGATCTGGTGCTGGATCGGTAGGATCATGTTAGTCAGGCGACTGGAATACCGCTAGCCGATCAGGCCGTAGCGGCAGTTGAGGCAGAGGTAATCAGGCGTATGACTCTCGGCGCCAGCAGGGCGGGTCTGCTCAGGGTAGCCAGGTTGTGACTCAGGGTCGTGGTAACGGCCAGTTGTATACAGTTGAGCCTATACCACAGGAGCAATACATCGGACCATCAACTGTACGAGGTACGATTATAGTTGCCTCTACGTTAGTATCATTTTTGTTTAACATAGGTGATTCTCACTATTTTATATCAGAGGTGATTATTGGAAGTTTGGGACTCGACATTGAGTCATACCATGGCATGATCACATTAGATACCCCATTAGGTATCCATTCAGAGGGCATTCATCGTTGTCATAATTTTCCCCTCAAGGTGGTTGATTACCTTTTTGTGTGGAACCTGTATGTTCTAGATATGACAGGTTTTGATGTAATAATCAGGATGGAGTGGTTAGTTCCCTATAGAGCCTGGATTGACTGCTATCGTCGGAGGGTGGCGTTTACGTCACCAGAGGGCGACACGCATATGCATAATGGAGAATGGGATCATAGTGTGACACTAGTGGGACCAGAATACCAGAGTTTAGGTGGTGTCATGGCAAATGTTTCCAGTCTTTATCTCGATGACCAAGGGTTACAACCCTTTGTTTATCCTCTCGTGGGGGAGAATTTCAGTGATGTATTTCCTGATGATTTCTCTGGTCTGCCTCCAGTGCGAGAGGTGGAGTTTACTATCGAGCTTATACCAGGAGCATCACTAGTGACCATTCCTCTTTATAGGATGGCACCTAAGGAACTTCTGGAGCTCAAGAGTTAGCTAGAGGACCTGGAATCAAAAGGCTTTATACATCCCAGTACTTCTCCTTAGGGATCATCGGTTCTCTTTGCCAAGAAGGCAGATGCTACCCTTCATCTTTGCGTGGATTATCGTAAGTTAAATCAGTTGACTATTAAGAATCGGTATCCCTTACCTCAAATTGACAGCCTCTTCGATCAGATCCGAGGAGCAAAGGTATTTTCAAAGATATATTTGAGGTCGGGATATCACCAGGTGCATGTTAGGACTTCGGACATACCTTGCACAGCGTTCAGGAGCAGGTATGGTATCTATGAGTACCTAGTCATGTCGTTTGGGCTTACAAATTCACCTGCAGTGTTTATGGCTCTTATGAATCAAATTTTTCACCCTTACCTTGATTCTTTTGTGGTTGTATTTGTGGATGATATCTTAGTCTATTCACACTCGAGACACGACCATGCAACCCATCTTGAGATTGTGCTGAATACACTAAGAGAGCGTCAGCTTTATGCTAAGCTCAGTAAATGCCACTTTTGGATAAATAAGGTTCACTTTCTAGGTCACATTATTTCTAAGTCTAGAGTATCAGTTGACCCTGAGAAGTTGAGTGTTGTAATTTCTTGGGAGAATCCCAAGAACTCCTTTGATATCAGGAGTTTCTTGGGGCTTTCTAGGTATTATAGGCGGTTTATTCAAAACTTTTCATGCCTAGCAGCACCGCTTATAGCTTTGACCAAAAAGGGGGTGAGATTCGTTTGGTCAGAACCTTGTGAAGTAGCTTTTCAGGAACTAAAGGGTAGACTAACTTCAGCACCGATACTGATCTTGCCGGAGCTAGGTAGAGCTTATACGGTCTATTATGACACGTCAGGTATCAGGCTTGGAGCTATCTTGATTCAGGACGAGCAAGTCATTGTGTATGGTTCTCTTCAGTTAAAGGATCATGAACGGAATTATATGACGCATGACCTCGAGCTCACAGCGGTTGTACATGTCTTACGTTGTTGGATACACTATTTTTTGGGAGAGAATTTTGTGTTATTCACTGACCACAAAAGACTCAAATATATCTTTACTCAGCGGGATCTAAATATCAGGAAATGCAGGTGGGTTGAGTACCTGCAATCCTTTGATTTTGAACTGGCCTATACTCCTGTGAAAGGAAATTCGGTAGCTGATGCACTGAGTCGGAAAACTCAGTCACAAGTGGTTCGGGAATCTAATGAGGAGTGGAAGATGATGGCCCTATTTTCGGAGATTCGCATTGAGGTACATGAGGGTCAGGGTCAAACTATTCTCTCAGCCTTAGCGGTGACGTCTACTTTTTTGGAACGGGTCAAGGCAAGACAGTTATCAGATCTGGAAGGCCTTGTTCTATGAGAAAGTGTTTCTAATGATGCCTCTACAGATTGGACCATGGATGAAGGCGATACTTTATTGTTTAGTGGGCATGTATGGGTCCCATAAGACATCAGAGAGGAGCTGATGAGGGATTTCCATGCCTCAGCATGGGCAGTTCACCCAGGCATCACCAAAATGTATCATGATTTGTGACGACAGTACTGGTGGCCTAACATAAAGCAGGAGATAGCCGGTTTTATCACGCGTTGTTCCACCTGTTAGTAGGTGAAGGCAGAACATCAGAATCCAGCAGGGATTTTGCAGCCGTTGTCCATTCCGGAGTGGAAATGGGATGATGTTTCTATGGACTTTGTAACCAGTTTACCCAGGTCACCTCGTGGCAATGATGTAATATGGGTTATTGTCGACAGTCTGACGAAGGTCATGCATTTCTTACCTGTGTGAGAGACCTTCACGATTGATGACTTGGGAAGACTGTATGTCAAGGAAATAGTGCGCCTTCATAGAGCACCTCATTCTGTTGTCTCGGACAGAGATCCTTGTTTTACATCTCAGTTCTTTCAGGGTTTACAGAATGCCTTGGGTACGCAGGTACTTTTGAGCACGGCCTATCACCCGCAGACTGACAGACTGGTCGAGCAGACTATACAGGTACTAGAGGATATGTTACATGCATGTGTTCTCGATTTTGGAGGTTCATGGGAAAAACACATTCCTCTTGTCGAGTTCAGTTATAACAATAGCTTCCAGGATACCATTGAGATAGCTCCCTATGAAGCCTTATATAGTAAGCCTTGTCGCCCGACTTTGTGTTGGATTGAAGAAGGGGAGACAGCTGTTCTAGGACCACATCTTGTGCAGGAGACTACAGAGCAGATACAACTTATTAGTAAGTGTATGCAGACAGCTCAGTCTAGACAACAATCATATGCTAACAAGCACCGGAGACCTCTTGAGTTCGAGGTTGGGAACTGGGTTTTCTTGAAGGTCTCACCCAGGTTGGGGCAAAGACATATACGGAAGCAGGGTAAGATTTCATCGAGGTTCATAGAACCCTTTGAGGTGATGAAGCAAATCGGACCAGTAGCTTACCAGCTTGCACTTCCATAGAGATAACAGGCTATGCACGATGTTTTTCATGTATCTCATCTATGATGATACTTTTCAGATCTGACTCATGTTTTTCAGCCTGATGAGGTTGAACTGGATATGGATGCTTCCTTTGAGGAGTATCTGATGAAAATTGTTGACCGGAGTGTGAAGACACTTCGTGGAAGGTCTGTTCCTCTTGTATGGGTGCTATGGAAGCACGGCTGGGTACAGGACGAGACCTGGGAGCGAGAGGCTGATATGCGTTCTCAATGGCCAGAGCTTTTCG
This sequence comes from Viscum album, assembly GCA_963277665.1. NCBI lineage: Eukaryota > Viridiplantae > Streptophyta > Magnoliopsida > Santalales > Viscaceae > Viscum > Viscum album. The sequence goes on along the minus strand of OY728159.1, from coordinate 1,888,495,578 downwards.
TTGATGATACCTCAGTACCCTCGAAAGGCCAACTCGGGGATGAGTCACTTTAAGGAGGGGAGGTTGTAACGACTCGACTCTTTGGAAAGGTACGGATCATTGGTTTTTCTTTCAAATCTTTCCTTTAAGATTTTTTAATGTGTGTAACATCCTAAGGAAGGTATGGGGAGTGTTCAGGGTTTGTTCGGAGCCCGGGAGTTTGAGAAATGGGCTTACAGGCAGTGGCGCACGGCCTGCGCACGGTCTGCACATGGTTTGGGATAAACCGTGCGGCTGCAGACAGGGCCACCTGCAGGGGCGCACGGCCCTGCGGACTAGGTCGCACGGCCGTGAAGCCTTTCATCTGGGAGGCAGGGAGGTGCGCACGGTTTGGTAAACCGTGCGCCTAAACCGTGCAACCCTGTTCTGGGTGAATTTACAATTTTTCCCTTAAATATCTTTTAAGCCTAAATCCCTTCCTCTTTCATTCCAGCGGAAAGAACTTAGGGGAGAACTCCTCTTTGAGTTCCAAAACCTCTAATTTATCTTTCTCTTGTGGATTCTTCCCCCGGTGTCTGAATCTTGATCTGATGAAAGCATTGGAAAGGACAAGGTAAGGCTTACCACACCTAAGCTTCCTTCCTCGGTGAATCTTGGTTTTCGTTTCGCTATTTTGCTACAGGCTCATATGCCCTATTTCTAGGGAATTGGACTGGAACTCAGATCTCTTCCAACCTACTGTGAATCTGAGGTTGATATCAAGAGAGCCTACGCCAAAGTTCTAAGGTAGGTGGTCACGTGGTTTCCATTTTGGGTTTTCGCCTTTTTGAGTTATTATCATCGTGTTGTGGTTTGTCTTTCACAAAACCCCTTATTTAAAATGACTGCTTCATATCTAAATGAAACGTGTGGTATGAGATTGATGAATCTAACCTTGTTAGGGTATTTAGATGAGGTGTGGATTGGGAGTGGTCAACTATAGGTGATAAGTCTTGAGATTTGGCCCTTTTTCACCTTTGGACCTTAATGATATGTCTTGAAAGGCATTTTTCATGTTAGGAAAATGAGATGACTTGGTTAGAGGTTGTCTAGGATGAGATAGCCTGAACCCTTTAATGAATTGATATGTATGTTTTCCTTATAATATGATTGGGAAATTTCATGCTTTGTTAATGTGATATGATATAAGATAGATTGCCTTATATATTGTGATGTGAATGGTTATGCCTTACTGTGTTTACATGCTTGTGATAACCCGTGTGTGGGTGGGAAGCTTTCTTACTTTGTGCCAGATTAATCTTCGTGTGTGGGCGGGAAGCATTCTTACCCTATGCCAGATGAATCTCCGTTTGTGGGCGGGAAGCATTCTTACCCCGTTCCAGATAAATCTCCGTGTGTGGGCGGGAAGCATTCTTACCCCGTGCGAGATGAATCTCTATGTGAGGGTGGGAGGCATTCTTACCCCATGCCTATATATACTTTATGGGTGGGAGGCATTTTTCCCCATGCCAGTTGCAGTGCTTGTGGATGAGGGGCATTCATACCTCGTGCCAGTGATGATTATTATATATGTGAGAAGCATGGACGAGAGGCATGTTTACCACATGCCAGTGATAACCTATATCTATGTACATATACCCATGGTGATCGTTTAGAATACCAGCCATGAGCTGAAGCAGGTAAACCTGCCAGGTGTCCCTCCAGAACCTAAGCGGGAGGGTTGTTTATTACTTTGATTTACTTACTTGCAGTTTACTACACACTGTTTATTTTGCGAACACCTATTTGGATTAAACATAGACCCCATTGGTGGTGGCCTACTGATACTTGTCTCACACCCTACCCGGGCGGCCTCCTTGGCACCCGTGTAGACTTTACTGCTACAGGTACTATTAGGGGCAAAGGTCCAGCTTCAGGTTGCTGATACATGTACGTTCTAGCTAGAGTTCTAGAGTAGAGGACTGATCTTGGCTAGGGATGCTTGTGGACTACTTTTGTTCTCTTTTTGTATTACTGTATAGCATGTATGCCATCTATTTCCATTGTATCGGCATGCCATGCATCCATTTTGTATCAGAAACTTCCTATGTGGATTTTGTATATTTATCATGGTTTTCCTTACTTCTGTTGTTTGGTTTGTATGTTCCCCTTTTTCTCCTATTATCCATTAGTTGTGTTTCCGCTATTTAATCACTTGCTGCTAGACCGTTGTGTACTCTGAAATGGGGGTATAGTCTCCCCACTGACTTACCATTACACCCCTGCTGCTAGTCGGCAGCCCCTGGCCTATGGGGAGATGAGCCAGGTGTCATGTGGCTAACCGGGCTCGGGGCTCGGGTTGAGGGGCAACCGGGTCCGGGATGTCACACTCGTGACATTATAATCCTTTTTAAGATCATTTAGGGGATTTATCTCTCTGATTCTATTGTATCCCCTAATATTTATATTATTATTTAACACATAGTTTCTTTTCGTTTTCCCCATGTTGTGTGACTTAGCATAGTGGTGCTTGACCATGTTCTTTATTTCTTATTTGTATGGTTTGATTTTCATATTTTTGAAAAGGTATTATGAATGGTTTTTAAAGAATGAATAAAAGAAAGTGTGTTTTTGAAGTGTTTTCAAACTATTTTAATAATGAGTTTGAAAAGTGTTATCAAATGAGAAAATTTATAATGGTTTGTATTGGCTGAGGAAAAATGTTTTTTAAGTGATTTTTTTCATTTAATGAAAATATTTTAAAAACGGTTTTAACACACTTTTATGTGTTACTACTTATTTGGTAAAACTTTATAGAAAATGTTTATTTTTCTAATAATATTTCAAACTACATTGTTTAGGATGTAATATGAAAGTGGTATATTAGATTTGGTAGGTTGTGGTGACCTACTTGACTTTTAGATCACACCTATATTTTATAGGTTCATGTTTGTTCTATTGGGACCACTTTGTGTATGAAGATTGTATTTGTTATCAATAGTTGCCAATACTAGTCAAAATGAAGAAGAAGATGAATAAGGACTAATAAGTTAGTGGATATTGGCTGAAGTGAGGTTTCCTGGAGAATTGTTATGGAATCATAGCATTTAATTTCATACTTGATCAATTCTCTAAGAAGATCAATTCAGACGATTTTTGAACTGATATTAAGTTAAAAGAATTTGTGTCGAAGGTGACACATTTTTTACAACAATGAAGAATGGTGAAGTATCATCCTTAGATGGATGATTGAAGAAGAATGAGGATTTAAAGAAGACCATGTAATGCCTCACAATTTCATGAGAACCATGCAAGATCTTACTTGAATAAAATAATCATATGATTTGAATGAAGTAGAGAATGATGGTTGAAGAAGAAGATAGAGTGTGGAAGGGATTGAAATTCTAAGAAGGTCGTGAATTACACATTGCCTTGAAATCAGATGATTATTGCACTATTCTTAAAGTTCCCAATACATGTGTCAAAGGTGATACATTGTCTTCAACATTGAAGGTATTTTAAGAAGCTCCAATCCTCCACTTTTGGATGAAGAGAGATGATTGGAGTTATTTGGAATTAACACTCCAAAAGGAATTGAGGATGAAGAAGTACTTTGGAATTCATATTCCAAAAAGAATGGACAAAACCATATGATTCTTTGCTGATATGTATTTCAAAAATATCATAAGTCAGTAGAACTTGTGATGAAAGCCTTGCGATGGAATGGGGGAGAAATGATGATGTCGGTCATATACAATTTTGATTGGAAGGAATGATGTTGTTGGAAGATAGGGAAGTTTTAGTACTTTCCATTGTAATTATGACAATGCTTTTCTGATTTGTATTTCACAAATATCATAAGTTTGGAGAACTTGTGATGTAAGCCTTATGAAGGATAGGGAGAGTAAAGAAGTGTTTTTGGCAAAGGAAAGAAAGCGGCGCACAAGTCAAAAGTGGTACGCAAGTGTGGTGCGCAAGTGTATGTTGTGCGCAAGACATATTTCAACATCCTCATATCAAAATATAACAAAGGAAAGAAAGTGTTGCGCAAGTGATGGAGTGGCGTGCAAGTGCTGGAGTGGCGCACCAGTGCTGTAGCGGCGCGCAAGTGCTGGAGCGGCGCGCAAGTGCTGGAGCGGCGCGCAAGTGCTGGAGCGGCGCGCAAGTGCTGGAGCGGCGCGCAAGTGCTGGAGCGGCGCGCAAGTGCTGGAGCGGCGCGCAAGTGCTGGAGCGGTGTGAAAGTGTATGTGGAGCGCAAGTCACCAAAATTCCTATAAATATACGACTAGCCTCCTCATTTTTTGAGGCTCAACACTTAAGAGAAAATTTGAGCTCTGATCGCGCAAGTAGTAGAAGTGGCGCTCAAGCTGAAGTGGCACGCAAGCTGAGGGTTATTTATAAGGTGCGCAAGTAGGAAGTAGTGTGCAAGCAGAGTGGCGCACAATTAGGGTGGCGCGCAAGTAGAGTGGCATGCAAGCAGAGTGGTGAGCAAGCAGCATGGTGTGCAACTAGAAGTAGCACGCAAGTTATGAGTTTTGAACAATTGTGGCGTGCAAGTATTTGATGTCAATCAAGCAGGGAGGCGCGTAAGTAGGGTGGCGTGAAAGTAAGGATTGGTGTGCAAGCTTTGAGTTGTTCTAGAAGTTCTTACCAGCTTCTGTTCAACTGTGATGATGCTAAGTTGATCTTGACTTCATTTTTTTTACAATCACAAAGAGAACTTTTGATTCTAGAAAGAAGAAGAGCTCGGTGTAGATGGTTTTGCACTGAGAGAGAACGTGTGAAAAAGATTAGGTTTCAGTGCAGCTGGTTTTGTATTGAAGAATTAGAAGAAGGAGAAGAGTGTGCAGCTTATAGGTTTTCTACATAGAAAGAAGATAATAAGAAGAAGAAGAATAGATTATGCCCAATTGAAGCCTATAATTATTTAGGGAAGTTTAATTCAGATGATTCCAAGTGAACCGATCTTCACTTCCTGAATAATCACATTGGTATATTTGATTCTATCTAAGAAGAGAGAAGAATTTTTAGTGCAGTTGTTTGTTTCACTAAGAAGAAGAAATAAGAATCCTAGTGCAGTTGATGTTTCACTAGAAAATAAGAGAAGGAAAAAAGGAAGGATTGCTTGCCTACTGCTTTGCAAGTAATCAAGTGAAGAGAATTAAAGAAGACCAAGAGTAGAACCTTCCTTTTGAAGAAGGAAGAAGACTGTCTCCATAGGTAGTATAAAGAACCATCTAGAGGCTGTAAGTTGGGATGGGTCATCACTAGTCCAGGGAAGAGGATTGTTTCCCACCCCCATCTAAAGTGTAGGGACTCACACTGGCTAGAGGATTGTTTTCCTATCCACTCCACTGTAATTTTATATCACATCATAGTGGAGAATCCATGCACTGGTCATATCCATGCATGGAAAGGATGTATCTACTCTTATTGAGTGGTGAACCTTGTAAAAATATCATGTGCATATTTTTACTGCTTTCTATTATTGCATGCGACAGGGAAAATAGAATAAGAGAATCAAGATCTTAACAGGTCAAGAGGTACATGGATAAAAGTTGGAATTGGTTTAAAAAGTCCGCAACACTGATTCACCCCCCCTCTCAGTGTTAGGTATATCCCAAACCGGTCCTCTCAATTGGTATCAGAGGGAAAGGTTAACCTCTATTGGATTATCTGCAGTGAAGTTTTTCTCTTTTTAATATTTGAGTTTCTTTCCTGAATTATCAATGAAGTGAACTTTCAGTGAAGATTTAGTTATCTTTGAACAGAAGGCTATATCTATCAAGACCATAATTAATAGGAAAAATAATGAGAAGAGAAAGTTGAATAATAAGTGCCTCCTATCTAAAGAAGAGGATGTATCTGGTTCTCCATATCTGGTAGACATTGAAGACACACCAGACTTGGAAAGTTATGAGAAGGTGGCTCAAGTTTCCACTAAGAAGATGGATAACCTTCCTACCTAAAATGATAAGGAGGTATGTGTTAGTACATTTGGAAATTATTCTCATGATGAAAATTATGGCACAAGTGGTGATGATCAATCTAAAACATCTCAAGAAATATCAGTTGACAGATTAAGAATGATTCTGCATGGTATTTCTGAAGAGAGTTCATCTCTTGTTTGTGGAGTATTTCAATGCATGCAGGAAAATATCACTTAACTGGAAGAAGAAAGTGATGCTTTGGATAAATTCCTACAAGAAAAAATTGTTGAATGTTTAAAGCTTTCCATACAGGTTGGAGCCTTTGAAGAAACAAAGAGGGGATTTGAAGTAAGTTCTTCAAAGTGGTTCAAAGATGTTGAAGAGAAAGAGGTAGTCAACAAAACTCTAGAAGAGAAGATCCATGCACTTGAAGATGAGCTGAAAAAGAGCAATGATGTCAAGGAGATATATTTGGAAGAAAACTCCAAGAAGATCAAAGAACTTGACTCTTTGTTACAAAACAAAGTAAAGATGCATGAAGATGAATTTGAAAGATTAAAGAAGGCTTGTGAAGAGAAGATGACTATGATTGAAGACCAGGAAGTCATCCTCAATATGAGATGTCTAGAATTGGAAGTTGAGTTTACCAATCTTGAAAAGACACATATTGATTCTCCACAAAAGAAGGAAATAGTTGTTGTCAGTATTCAATGCTCAATGGAGGATTCTACTATCAAAATACCTCCAACATGTGATTAGAAGATCATGGCTTCACTCATTGATCTATCAAAAGCAGCTAAGTAAAGGTGTCATCCATACCAACTTGTACTAATTTTTTTAAAATTGTTTCTACAAAAAGTACAGGTTGGAAGAAAAATTCTAAACAAGTATGGATGAAGAAAAGTGATAAGAAACCTACCACCATGGATATGGTGGATAGGGGAAAGAGTTTGGAAGATATCTCCCCACAAAAATCACAACATACCAAGAAGAAGATTCAGTAACCTTATAAAGAATATGGGAAGAAGTCAAGGTTTGTTGGTCAATGCTGGTGCTGTAAAAGATTTGGGCATTGTGAACTAGATTGTTGGTACAACCTCTTAAATGTAAGAGCACAGAAAAGACCCATCTCAAGGGGGAGAAATCCAGAGAAGAAGAAGAAACATCCACAGATCCAGAAGAATCTATATACTACAAACAGATTTGGAATGTTAGACAACATCTGTGATGTATGTAATAGAAGTGGTCACATGAATGGTACATGTTCATTTCAAAAGGTACCCAAAGATGATAAGAAAAGAAGATTACAAGAGATGGATGAGAAAGAAAAATAATCCTTGTGATGTAGTCAGAAGAATGTTGGAAAATCAAACACTCCCAAGAAGACTCTAAGGAGGAAAGTTGAGAAGACCTTGGATTTTAAATCCAAGAAGTTGAAGAGTGGTGCATCCAAAAGAACTACTAATAGGGATTCCACTCAGAAGAAGCCATGTAGAAGATCCAATCATGATGCCTCAGTCCCTAATGATATTTTGGAAGTTTGGCCAGAAGATTTGGAAAGAATGTGAAAATTGGAAGATGCACAGGCTAATACTTGTGCTAAAAGAAAAAAGAAGATTCTACATGAATAAAAAAAAGTTCTGTGTGTGAGGTGTAACAAGGCTGGTCATACTATTAAAATATGCTTTGAATTTACTCCAACCTAACAAGAATTCCTCAAAAAGATGAAAGTTTCACCAGGATATTCTAGTTCTTTGAAATCCCTTGAAGAAAGAATATTCACACACAAAGAGATGGAAGAAATTGTGAGGTCCACACAATCACAGTCAGCATTCAAGATCAGTTGTGAAAGTGTGAAGAATGGAGCATCTGGGTTGAGAAGATCATCTCAACCTTGTTATTCACATTGATGGAGAAAAGAGGATCCACCTTATTCCATTAAATCTTTGTGTATTTCATTTTTTATTATCATACAAGGAATTTAATGTGAAGTAAGATATCAGGGGGAAAACCTGGGATTCAGTGAGGAGAAGTGTTCCCTTGAGTGGGAGACACATGAAGAAGCTTCCAGTGTCATTAAATCAATCAGTATCAACATCAGTTGGTATAAAATTCAATTACTCTGAAGATTGTCTGAATATCATGTCATAGGAAAAGGTATTTCATTTCTTAATATCTTATCCTTGGTTACTCAAAATAAATATATGTTTACAAAGGGAGAGTAACTAGGTCAATCAGTGACATAAGAAGAATAAAAGTTCCTCAAGGCCACTTATCCTGCTAATTGCACTTGAATTTTTTTGATCCTTTTGTTGAAGTGAGTATAGAAATTTTAGGATTGATTATTTCCTATCACATTCAATATTTTTGTCCTGGAATGGAAGTGTAAAACCCTTGAAGAAAAGTGTAGGAGATCTCATCTCATGAGGTATCACAATTAGTGGATAATGGACAACTTTGTTGTCTAAATCAAACTCTCTTATTTTTTACATCGAGCCTTGCTCAAGTATACTTAGAGTGAAATGATTGATGGCACACTGCTTAAGTAAGGACTGATACCCTCTCTACCATGAACTTTGTATTTCTTGTCAATAAGGGGGAGAGAAAGTGAAATGAAAAGGGGAGAGAAACAAGTAAAGGGGGGAGAGAAGATTATTATTTTTACATTGACACATTCATTTGAGGAGACTTTGTGGTATTGACAACAAAATACAAAGGGGGAGATTTTTGGGACCACTTTGTGTATGAAGATTACTTTGTGGTGTTGACAACAAAATAAAAAGGGGGAGATTGTTGGGACCACTTTGTGTATGAAGATCGTATTTATTGTCAATAGTTTTCAATACTGGTCAAAATGAATAAGAAGATAAAGAAGAACTAAAAAGTTAGTGGAGATTGGATGAAGTGAGGTTTCTTTGAGAATTGTGATGGAATCATATCATTGGATGTCATACTTGAGAAATTCTTTAAGAACATCAATTCATACGATTGTTGAACTGATACTAAGTTCAAAGAACTTGTGTCAAAGGTGACACATTGTTTACAACAATTAAGAATGGTGAAGTATCATCCTTAGATGGATGATTAAAGAAGGATGAGGATTTAAAGAAGACCATTTAATGCTTCATGATTTCATGAGAACCATGAAAGAGCTTACTTGAAGAAAAGAATCATATGATTTGAATGAAGTAGAGAATGATGATTGAAGAAGAATAGAGAGTGTGGAAGGGATTGGCATTCTAATAAGGTTAGGAATTACACATTTCCTTGAAATCAGATGATTGTTGCACTGTTCTTAAAGTTCCCAATACATGTATCAAAGGTGATACATTTTTTGTAACATTGAAGGTATTTTAAGAAGCTTCAAGCCTCTACTTTTGGATGAAGAGATATGATTGGAGTTCTTTGGAATTAACACTCTAAAAGGAATTGAGGATAAATAAGTACTTTGGAATTCATATTCCAAAAAGAATGGACAAAACCAGATGATGCTTTGCTGATATGTATTTCAAAAATATCACAAGTCAGGAGAACTTGTGATGCAAGCCTTACGATGGAAAGGGGGAGAAATGATGATGCCAGTCATATACAATTTTGATTGGAAGGAATGATTTTGTTGGAAGATAGGGAAGTTTCAGTACTTTCCATTCTAACTATGATGATGCTTTGCTAATTTGTATTTCACAAATATCATAAGTTTTTAGAACTTGTGATTCAATCCTTATAAAGGATAGGGAGAGTAAAGAAGTTTTTTTGTCAAAGGAAAGAAAGCGGTGTGCAAGTCAAAAGTGGTGCGCAAGTGTGGTGTGCAAGTGTATGTTGTGTGCAAGACATATTTCAACATCCTCGTATCAAAATATGACAAAGGAAATAAAGTGTCGCACAAGTGATGGAGCGACGCGCAAGTGCTGGAGGGGCGTGCAAGTGCTGGAGCGGCGCACAAGTGCTGGAGCAGCGCGCAAGTGCTGGAGCGGCGTGCAAGTGCTAGAGAGGTGCGCAAGTGTATGTGGTGTGCAAGTCACCAAAATGACTATAAATAGATGACTAACCTCCTCATTTTTTGAGTCTCAACACTTAAGAGAAAATTTGAGCTCTGATCACGCAAGTAGTAGAAGTGGCGTGCAAGCTGAAGTGGCACGCAAGCTAAGGGTTATTTATAAGGCACGCAAGTAGGAAGTGGAAGGCAAGAAGAGTGGTGCGAAAGTAGGGTGGCACGCAAGTAGAGTGGCATGCCAGTAGAGTGGCACGCAAGCAGCATGGCATGCAAGTAGAAGTGGCACGCAAGTTGTGAGTTATGAACAATTGTGGCGCGCAAGTATTTGATGTCGCACAAGCAGGGAGGCGTGCAAGTAGGGTGGCACGCAAGTAAGGATTGGCACACAAGCTGTGAGTTGTTCTAGAAGTTCTTACCAGCTTCTATTCAACTATGATGATGCTAAGTTGATCTTGAATTCATTGTTTTTACAATCACAAATATAACTTGTGATTATAGCAAGAAGAAGAAGAAGTGATCGGTGCATATGGTTTTGCACTGAGAAAGAGCGTGTGAAGAAGAGTAGGTTTCAGTGCATCTGGTTTTTCATTGAAGCAGAAGAAGAAGAAGAGTGTACAGCTTACAGGTTTGCTGCATAGAAATAAGAGAAGAATAATAAGAAGAAGATAGTATGCCCAATTAAAGCCTACAATTATTTAGGGCAGTTTAATTCAGATGATGCCAAGTGAACCGATCTTCACTGCTTGAATAATCTCATTGGTATATGTGATTCTATCCAAGAAGAGAGAAGATGTTTTAGTGCAGTTTTTTGTTGCACTAAGAAGAAGAAAGAATAATCCTAGTGCAGTTGGTGTTGCACTAGAAAAGAATAGAAGGAAAAAAGGAATAATTGCTTGCCTACTACTTTGCAAGTAATCAAGTGAAGAGCATTAAAGAAGACCAAGAGCAGAACCTGCCTTTTGAAGAAGGAAGAAGATTATCTCCATTGGCAGTATAAAGAACCAGCTAGAGGCTGAAAGTTGGGCTAGGTCATCACCAGTCCAGGGAAGAGGATTGTTTCCCACCCCCCTCTAAAGTGTAGGGACTCACACTGGCTATAGGATTGTTTTCCTAGCCACTCCATTGTAATTTCATATCACATCATAGTGGAGAATCCATGCAATAGTCATATCCATGCATGGAAAGGACATAGCTACTCTTATTGAGTGGTGGACCTTGTAAAAATATCGTGTGCATATTTTTACTGCTTCTATTATTGCATGCGACGGGGAAAAGATAATAATAGAATCAAGATCCTAACAAGTCAAGAGGTATAGGGATAAAAAATTGGAATTGGTTTCAAAAGTCCCCAACACTGATTCACCCCCCTCTCAGTGTTAGGTATATCCCAAACTGGTCCTCTCATGTTCTATCTTGTTTCTCTTCCTTTGAATCTTTTTAGAGGGATATATGGTTGGATGTGACCCTATTTGAACATCTTTTTTGTATTTATTTTGTTAAATATTAATATTACCGAATCAAGTATGATGTATATAAATAAAGAATGGGTGGATGTCAATCATATGATAAAAGAGTATGAAGATGGAGTGAAAGAGTTCATCAAGTTTGAAAAAGATCATACGTATGACACTTATCAAATCCTTTGTCTATGTTTACCCTATTGTTATTCAAGACTAATTTTGGAATAACACTTCTCTATAATCCATATTTTTTATTATTTTCTAGTGACACTTTTAAGTGGAAAGTGTGAAACCTCACAAAAGTCCACCATTTTTGACCCATTAAGAGAGTAAAACTACACTGCCCACATTAGAATTCAAAAACCGCACTTGGAAGAACACATGATCTATCATGGAATAGATTGAAGTTATAAATGTTGGAATAAATGTGGGGGAAAAGCGAATATAGCCAGTAGCTGGGATAACACTGTGTTTTATGGATCATCCGATATGATTATAAGTGTGGACAATGAATAAGACCGTATCGAGGATGTGATTGCACATGTAAATGATGATGAATATTGTATTGAGTAAATGACAAGGATAGTTAAAGATGAACTTCATGATTTTACACAATTGTTTGAGAAGTTATAGATTTGTGAAAAGATGTCATTGTATGCTGGTTATGATAAATATAAAACATTATCAGTCGTAATGAAGCTGTATAATTTTAAAGCAGGTAATAGATAGAGTGATACTAATTTTATAAAACTAATTGCTCTCTTGAATGACATGCTCCCAAAAGATAATGAGATCCCTAGCTAAAAATATGATGCCAAATGAATGATATTCTCAATGGGTATGATCTCTGAAAGAATACACACCTTCCCAAATGACTATATATTGTTTTGAAAAGACTAAAAATCTCTTAAAGAATGCCCAAATTATGGTTCTTCTCAATACAAGAAAGATGAATCCTATCCTGTGAAATTTTTATGGTACTTTCCAATCATTCCAAGGTTTAGGCACCTATATGTAAGTGAGGAGACTACAGGGAAGTTGACGTGGCACATAGATACAAGAAATAAATATGGAAAACTACATCACCTGACATACCCTCCTCAATGGAAGAGAATTGATCATGAGTATCCTGAATTTGGAAATGAGCTGAGAAACCTTTATCTTGCGTTATCTACATATAAAGTGAATCCTTTTGGTTTTCAAAGTAGCACTCACAATACATAGCTATCTATATTGGTAAATTATAACTTTCCATCATAGTTATGCATGAAATGAAAATACATCATGTTATCTATACTTATATCAGGACCAAAACAATCGGGTAATGATATTGATGTTTATTTGGATCTATTGATTGAGAATTCAAAATTATTATGGGATTTAGGTGTTATGTTGTATGATTCTTACAGAAATGAAGATTTCATATTAAGATATATGTTTTATAGGATGATAAATGAATTTTTTACTTATGGAAATTTTTCAGGATATAGCATTAAAGGAACTCAAGATTTTCCTGTTTGTGAATAAGATACATATTCGATTAGGTTGAAACATTCATTGAAGACTGTGTTTCTAGGACATTGAAAATTCCTACCCCAATATCATAAGTACCGAACTTAGACAACATCATTTGATGGAAGTTCAGAAGAATGTATAACATTGTCTCCACTAACAGGTGATCAAATATTTGAGAAAGTAAAAGATGTCAACACTACTTTTGGTAAACCATTTTTTAAAAAACTTATGAAAATCAGTTGGAAAAGGTGATTAGTTTTTTTTAATTACCATACTAGAATTGTCTGTATGTCAAACATTTTCTAAATGTTATACATGTTCAAAAAATATACGTGATAGTGTAATCAGCATATTGCTAAATACATCCAAAAAAACAAAGGATGGAATTAAGGCTAGGTTGGACATGGTTGTCAGGGGAATATGAGAAGAGTTAGCGTCAGTGAAGGGTGAAAATGAAATTTTCTTTCTCCAGCTGCTTACACTTTTTTCAGGTAGGAGAGATATTAGTTTTGCAACTTCTTGAATGACGTAAAGTTACTATAGGGATATTCATTGAATATCAAGAATATTGTTTCAATGGCCAATTTAAAGTTAAAGGGTCTTAAATCACATGAATACCATGTTTTGATGCAAGATATAATTATTATATCTTTATGTTTCATTTTTTTCAAGAATGTATGTCATACATTAACCAATATTTATTTCTTATTCAAAGATATATATAACAAAGTTATAGACCCTGCAAAATTGTTGATTATAGAAAGAGAAATTGTCATTATATTATGTGAATTGGAAATGTTCTTCCCGCCAGCATTCCTTGATATGATGGTTCACTTGATGGTTCAGTTAGTGAGAGATATTTGACTATATGGTCTTGTACACTATAGATGGATGTACCCCATTGAATGGTATATGAAAATTTTGAAAGAGTATATCAAAAATTGAAGTCAGCCAGAGGGTTGTATTATAGAGAGATATATTTTTTAGTAATCCATTGAATTCTATACTGAATACCTGTATGGTGTGGAAATCATCGGTCTACCAAAATCTCATCACATTAGGAATCTTACAAGTGAATGAATTTATGGAAGAGATGTTGTCACAATCAATATTAGGAATTAAGAGCAGGACCACCTTTATGTTTTTTATAACATTTTGGTGGTTTCCCCATGTTTTTAAACCCACAAAGAAGTTCTTAGTAATTTAAATCCATCAAGGGATGAAATATGGATATCAAATACACATAATCAATAGTTTATAGGATGGTTTCGGGACCATATTTTTAAGGTGTTAGATGAAAATCTAGATTCAATTTTAGAATTACTTTGATGGATAGCTAGAGGAACAAGTGTGTGTGCATTGTCTTATAATGGTTATGTAATTAATGGTTATACGTTCTATAAAAATGAACATGATGAAGATAGTACCATGAAAAATAGTGTAATTATACTTGTGGTTGAAGCGATGCATGTTTCTAGTACTAAGGATAGAAATCCAATTGATGCAAATATTTCATACTTTGGAATCATCAAACAAATATGGGATTTGGATTATACAAAACATTCCAAGTGTCGATTTTTCAATGCAAGTGGGCTAATAACAGGAGTTCTATTAAAATAGATGAATTGGGATTCGTGAATGTGGATTTTAGTAAAGAAGGGTATAAAGACGAACCATTTATAATGGAATCATAGGCAGTATAAGTATTTTATGTTCTAGATCCCGCAAAACGAAAGTGGTTAATTGTTCTATTATCAACCAAAACCACTAAAAGGTCAATGAAAATTCAACTGAGGGTGACCCTTTCATTTGGGATATAAAAATCATTTCACAGTGGTCCCAATGTAGATGGAATTTTGTATGTTAAAGGAGACCAAAATGAAGGGATTTGGATAGTTTATAGAGGGGTCAAATCCATTCATCCTTAAAAAAGAGATTTTTATAATTATGTTATATTTTTTGTAATATACATTGTGTTACCTCATGTTATTACCTATTTTCTTCTACATTTATGTAATATAAATTATATGTTAAACCACTTTTTTAGATAATGACTTATGAACATGTCGGTGCTCCAAATACCAAGGAATAATAGGTCTTTCAACCTTATACTAATCACAGTGTAGAGGAACAATGACCTTCTGCATGTGTTGGCGCTCCTACTCCTGAGGAACATCAATTTTTTCAACCTAGTGTTGCTCCCAGTGCAGAGGTACAAAGACCATCTGTACATGCGAATGCTACCGATCCAGAGGAACAACTTAGTGATGATGTTGAATCCTAGGAAATGGTAGGCAAAAAAGGACCAATGATGCCGAAAAAAAAGGGGTGTTGTAGTTTGAAAATATTAGAAAAAATCATTAAGGTGAAAAGAAAATGCATCAAATATGAGGTCAGATAGAATGCATGCAGTTAGAATATTAACCCCAATAAGGCCATGTTCAATAGTTACATTGGAATCATCACTTGAAAATGTGTACTAATTGATGTAAATTCATTGCACTATGTTTTACTCATGATGAAGACACTAATGTGAGAAGATATTACGTTAATATTATGACATCATTTCTTTATTTTACTCAAAAATAAAATAATGAAACATTGAATTATTCTTCATCATCCCTTATAGAGTGAATTTATAGTAGATGGCTCCCATAATAAATATGTATTAATGATTTCTAGAAGGATTCATAGAGTATTTCGCACAATTCTAATGAGATTTCATCTTAAATATGTCGAAGGGAAAATAAAACTACACCCACCACTTATGTATGCACACCTGATAACCCAAGAAGTGTGGGATGAATTTAATGGTCATCATACAGCTGTGTCTTTTCAGGTAAATTATGACCGATAATATATTGTTTGAAAATACGTGTATTCATCACTTTGATTGAGAATTTTTTATTTATGAAATAAAAACTGAGTACTGAAAATAAGGAACGAGCATCAAAACCAACATACCCCTATCGTAAAGCAAGTGTGGGGTACGCTTCACTTGAAAAAAAATTGGTATGTATTTTAAATCTACCATAATAATTTTATTTGATATGAAACAAAAACATAATTATGTTCCTCTGTTTATATGCAGATTGATGAATCCAAATCCAAAGTCACTCCCATCTCACGCCATGTTCTATGGAAGGAGGCATGTGTAAATAAATATGGGATACTAATATATAAAAACACACAAAAGTCATTGGAAACATTTATAAGTATGACATAATAAAAAATATTTTTTTTAAGTCGCTATTATATAATAATTTTTATTTATTTTCTTATATTTTCTATCTGACATAGTCACAGGAATCATCAACACCCGTACCAGATGAACACCTACTATCAGTGGCCTTGAAGTGGATAGAGAAGTATGGATGTGTCAGAGGTGTGGGTTTTGGGGTGACACCCCAAACATATTTTGAGAAAAAAAAACAAGAGGCGGATAAAGGTGAAGAAATGAAAGAGATGAAAGCGAGATTGTCTTCCCTTGAAGAACAATTCCAATGGAAGATTGAGTTTATAGAAAATGTTATGGGGAGGAATCAAAGAGAATAAAAAACTCAAGAACAATCATTGCATGAAGATCCCCCCACCCCCCCCCCCCCACCCCCACTAGTTTTGAGGTGAGTTGTTTTCCTCAAAGAGTTGTCTTAGTTAAGGTAATCAATGTTCTAATAATTGTTTCTGTGAAATGTGAATTAGACATACATGGATACCTTTCATATACTAATATTCTATAGGTTGAAAATGATTGTGATTTATATCTATCAACACCCACCCATCACCTTCTAGTGAGGGATACAATGTTCAATATTGAAGCTGATAGTCTACACAACAAACCAATTCCAACAGGTCATGTGAGAGTGGAAATTAGCATAGATCATGATCCAAGTGTTGTTCTACCTATTCCAATTGATGAAGACAATATCCATATGGTTGACCGAGTTATTATAACATTCATTACATGATCATCACATCTTGAAAAAAACATGTCGACAGGGAGGTATTAATTTCTAATTTATTTTTCAAGATAAACCTTTAACAATTGATGAATTTTTTTTTTGAACAAATGAATTTTATTATAGAAGGATAAAGGGAAGGGTTGAAATAAAATAATGACTCCAAACCATCTAAAGGACTGACCAACCGATCAAAAATATATTCTGAAAGCACATTTACCCTTCCTGCTTGATATTCACATTTACTAACATTGAAGGTTCTTGTGAATACAGTTACAAAATGGTAGTAGTCACATTGTTGATTTTGAAGAAAATATATACGAAGAGGAAGGTACAAACTAAATTTCTAATGAGAATGTAAATGAAATCATCAATAATGAATGGATAGGGGCCTTAATTGTAAATGTATACATGAGGTATGTTTTCATGATTTGATTTTCTAAAAGCTGATATACTATGTTTATTATTACTAAATATATTTTATATTTTTGTTAGGTGTATATATCAAAACCGATTAAAGGGATTTCCCCATGAAATTTTTTTTGGAATCATTATTCCTCACACCACCTTTATAGAATATGTCACACCCTAAACTTTGAAATTATATTATTTTATCCTTTTCTTGGCTTTAAATATTATTTTTGAGGTTCGGGTTGAGTCCTGGTTTGAATTTTTGAGTTTTTGGTTGAGTAATTGAAATTTTTTTCCTAACAGCAAGGGGCACATAGTTTAAAAAATATTAAGGAAAACTATGCATCTTAGCCTAGGTAACTGTGTGGCTTGTGTTGGGTGTCTAGTGGTGAGGTGCATGGGTTGCACACGGTTTGGTAAACCATGCAGTTTGGTTTTGGAACCAGACAAAGGCATCTATCACAGTTGGCGCATGGTTTGGGAACTGTGTGGCCAGCCCATGTGAGGTGCCCCTCTTGTCTAGTAGAGGGTGCATTGTTGGTGTATGGTTTATCAAACCGTGCAATCGACCTAGATTTTTAAAATCTTAAAATTCCAATTTTTTTCTCCCCTCTTTTTAACCCCTTTCTATATTTCCTCCCCCTTGATCATTTTGGCTCACAAAGGTATCCCCTTATCCCTCTTCCTTTGGTCCTTCTCCTCCATGGATGCTACTCCTTTGAATCTAAAGTGAGTTTTTAAGGGTTTTGGCTATTTTTCCTCCTCTTTATCTTCCTTCTCTTATCCTCTCTTAGTTTATTGGAATATCTTGGTGGGGTTTCTTATTTGTATGAACCCTAGATAGTAAGGTTGATGTGTTGAGTTATTTTTCTTTGGATATAGGGTGTACAGATTTTTCCTTGGGGCCTATTCTCCATTCTCTGAGATTTTCGTCACATCCGTACTCCATTGAGGTAGGTGTATCTATTCATTTCATTTCTGATCCATTATATTTGATTATTGGGTGCTTTCAATTAATTTATAAATATGTTTTTCATGATTTTGATACACTTGGTTAGTTTATTATGGTGCTTTCATGTTGGTAAAATTTGGTAAAAATGGTTTCTAAAGTTATTCTTTAAATATGCTTATGTATATACGCACTCAATATGTTTGATAAAATTAAAAGTATCCATTTTAGATGAAATTTAGTATTTATATCATGTGTTTTTCTTGTTTATGTTTTGATGTCATGGGTTTATTATGATATGAGCCCTATATATGGATTTCGGTGATTTTTATGGTTTGGCGCTTTAGTATGGATTGTGTGTTGATGGCAGAGTATGTTTGGTTTCCTTAAAAATAGTTTTGGGTAACTCCATGGATACTTGTGGTGTACCATTGGATGTTGTCACATACATGTGCGCACCTGAGTTCAAAACATGTGTCCCTCCTCCTTCTTTCCTTCTTCAAAAAACTTAATGCTTTACTAATGGTTCCTATATTTCTAAATTATATGAAAGTGGTTTAAAATTTGTATTTGAAGTTATAGATTGTGTGGAAATTTGAGGAATCGTTGGTTTTTAAATGATAGGTAATCCCATTTGGCATATTTAATCATGTTTTGTATTTTCAATTTGGTTTTAAGTGGTATTGTAAATGGAATGACATTTTTAATGCAAAGGCTCATTTGGAATTTTGTGATTTAGCATGACTCCTAAAGTGTTTGAAGGTTTTTTTGGAATTTTGAACCTAAAAGTGGTGTTTAGTGTTGTTTTGGACATGGTTTGGAACATTTTCATAATATATTAGAATTGAGAGTGTTAAATTCCCAGTTGGCACCTTATATTTCTTTGGGAAATGAATTGTGGTTTTTGGAAGTACAAATGCCTGGTTGGCATCTTGGTATGTTTTGAGAAAATCTTTTGAAAGATCATGTGATGTGATGTACTGATTGGAACTTGTGAATAGTTTATTATATGAAGGGAACCCCTATAGAGGATTTACCCATGTGGTTTATAGCATGGGTGGTGCTAGTGTTTGGGGTAGGCAAGTGCGGTGGTGATGGGTAAGGTGAGTCATGTGTGCGAGGTCCTCCTACATGCATGGTATACTATTAACATGGGTTTCTTGGGTGACTTTTAGAGGGTCGAGTGATGGTTGTTTATCAACCCTGATTAGACGGTTTGGAACCCCCTGTAATTTATCAGGCTGGGTAGGACATGCCACTAGTTTGGCTAGTTTAGAGTGGCCAGTTAGTTATTGACTATGGAGCTACACTATACATCAATAGGTGAGTTTGACCTGAGTACGTCCATGGATTGCTCTAGGGATGTTTAGTAAATTCCCATGGTTTATTATCTATATTTTCTTGTTTACATTCTACTATACTTGGTTTTCTATTGTACTACTTGTTCATTTTTAGCATAGATTGGTATCATTCTGTTTGGATTTTGGTTATAAAATGGTAATTCATTTTGAAAATAGTGATGTGGTGTGTGTGTTGTTTTGAAAATTGAAAGTTGTGTTTGTTTATTTAAAAATGAGAAAACCCTATTTTCATATATGTATTTCAAACTAGTTTTAGTGGACTGTTTTCGGTAAAGTAAATGTATGGATTTTGTGGTGGTTGTCTATTGATCTGTTAAATCTCACACCCTACTTGTACCATTCGGTGTTGGTAGAACCGATCTATTTTTATAGGTTTGAGTTCTTGGTTTGGTTTCTCGCCTTTAGAGAAGTTTGGTCTTGAGGTTGGTGTTTACCAAGAGGTCACATGGAGAACATGTTGGTGTGGTCTAGTTTTATTTTGTTTTTAGTTTTTATTTTGTTTAGTAGTTGTATTTAAAATAGTTTATTTCTTATTATTATTCAGTTGTTGTTAGTTATTATACGCATTCAATTTTTTTATTTGATCTTGGTTTATTTGGGAAAAAATCATTCTCATGGCGATTACTTTTATTTCTGACACTAGTTGTCAGCCGTGGGGATCAGGAATGCCCTTCAGTCTATGTCTCGAACAGGGTTGGATGGCACTCTGGTCATGTTCATGAAAAAATTGTATTAGATCAAAGGTTCTTGTTATTTGGGGTGTTAAGAGGATTTGATATTAGGACTGTCAAGAATCAATAGGTAGGTGCGGGAAGAGTGTCATGAACTCTTACTCATTCAGATCCTTGAGTTGTGAGGGGTAGTCTAGTATTTGAGTCTTTTGTCTTTGTTTTGGATTGAGGAATGAAAATGGAGGTGATCCGGTGTTATATTGTGATTCACATGGACTAGTGACCCATATGGAGTCTGAGTACACGGTTTAATATCCTCCTAGTTATTAATACTTACTTGGGGCATGGCTCACTACCATATCATCGGGTTATGCTTGGACACTAGTTCCTCATTCTGGTGGTTTGACATGAGTTGTGTTTTTCTCTAGTTTTAGTGAGTGCGGGTATAATTTTAAAATGAAAATGGTTTTTTAAATGTAAATAGTTTTTTCAAGTGGCTTTGAAATCAGTAAAATGAGTTTTAAAATCAAAAGCATTTTGGATTGAAAATCTGGTGAATTCTTGGATTTAGTAATAAAATGAAATGTGCAACCCTTGATACTTCTATACAACGTTCACATGTGTGTGGGTGTTTATGGAAAGTTCATGTGGGCACTTTTTCATGGATTATTTAAGCAAAAGTGGATAGATTCATATGTGACGGTTCATAGGATTCCATGGGTGAGTTTTTGAATTTTAAAAGTTGGGTTGGTTTTTCTGAAATGGGTTTTGAGTGGGAAATGGTTTCAGGAATTGGTTTTGTTTCCCAAATTGGTCTTTGTTTTTTAAAAAAAGTGGCCTTGTAAAAAGGTGTAATTGAAATTGAAATAGAAATGGTGATTTTTTAAAAGATGATTTTTGATTGTGCTCATATTTGTTTGGCTTGTGAGCCTATTGTTTTGGCTCGAGATGTTCTATTTGATTGTGTTTTGGGTTGATGTTTATTTTGGTTTTGTTTTTCTTATGTTGATCATAATATGCCACCTAGAAAGGTCCCCAAAATTTCTAATAAATCATGCCTAGTTTATGTTTTTTATTGAGTGTTGCCTATCTATCGTGGTGATCGAGGCCCATTATAGGAAGTGGAATGGATTGAAGAGATTGAGAGTGTCTTTAGATTATTGGGAACTCCTAGAGCTGTTAAAGTGTGTGTTGTTCTAAGTTTGTTTGAGGGTCCGAATTTGGATGAATGAGAGATTTTTTCTCCATTATTGATACAATTTGGGATGATGTGGGAAGTGTTCAAGTCCATCTTTTTTTATGGTTTATACCTAAGGAGGTGAAGATGAAGAAATTGGAAGATCTTATGAACGTTCAATAGGTCCAATGGATGGTGAAGGCTTATGTTGAACATTTCAAGGAGATGGTTTCTTTCTCTTTGTAGATAGTGTCATAGGATCTAGTGAAATCCTCCTTAATTGGTGTCGACTTCTTGTTTGTCATACAATTCACTCATATGTTTATAGTGCGGTAAGTTTGGGCATTTAAATCCATCATGTTGCAATCCTTTGAAGGTTTTTCATTATTGTGGTCATTTGGGTCATCTAGAGAAGTTTTGTAGGAAACATTTCCTGGAGATGAAGTTTCAATCAGAGGATGATCATGCCTGATTGTGAGGTAGTGGATTCTTTAGTCATTAGGTCTCTAGACATAGGCCTTAGAGTGAAGATCACACACCGTTAGGGATTTTTGGGGGTGTGTGGGAGACCTTGGCTTGGTTTTTCTCTAGCATGAGAGTAGAGACAGTTTCAATTTTTATTGTATCTCCTTGATTATTGTGATTTTTATTGTATTTTTAAAAGGCTCATAGGTTTGGTTTCCTAGTAACCCTGTTTTGTGTTTTGGATGTGAGTACTTAAATGGTTAGCCTTCGCGAATTGGTTTCTTATTTTCAGTTTCACCTATTTGTAGAAATTTTTTCTTGGGGAAATCATTGTTTGTGGCTTTTGTTCGGGTTCACCAATTGGTTCAAGTTCTTTTCATGGGTTTATCCCCTTATTTTGGGGGTGTTGGCTGGTTGGGGGAATTTTTAGTTCTAGTGGTGGTGTTTTTTAGCTTGTGTGTAAAATTTGGATGAGTTTTTGTTGGTAGTTCCCACGTTAGATGACTCAAGGTAGAGTGGTTGAAGTTCCCGTTTAATTGTCGTTCTGTTGGGGGTTTAAATTTTGATTGGGTTAGTTGGTTTTTTGTGGTGGGGAGAACCCTCTCATGTTCTCCCATTATTCTTATGATGTGGGTTCCTCTAGAATCAGTCGAGTGTGACTTGTGGAATGATAGTTCACCCTGAGGTTTGTGTTTTCCTTCGGTTTTTATCAAGCGTGGAATCAAGTTTTAGTTATCTTTTTTCTATGTGACTTTTTGGGGGAAGAAAGGGTTTTTGGTGGGTATAATTGTCACACTCAGACCTTTGAAATTCTTTAATTTTATCATTTTCTTGGCTTTGTATATTCTTGTCGAGGTTCAGGTTGAGTCTCGGTTTGAATTTTTGAGTTTTTGGTTGAGAAATTGAAGTTTTTGGATTAACAACAAGGGGAACATGGTTAAGGGAAACCAAGAAGCTTATCCTAGGTAACTGTGTGTCTTGTGTTGGGTGTCCAATGGTGAGGTGCATGGTTTGGGAAATCATGTGGCAACTATGCAGTTTGGTTTTGGAACCAGACAGAGGTGTCTAACATAGTTGGTGCATGGTTGGGGAACCGTGTGTCCAGCCTGTGTGACGTTCCCCTCTTTTCCAGTAGAGGGTTCATGGTTGGCACAAATTTTATCAAACCGTGCAATTGGCCCAGATTTTTTAAATCTTAAAATTCCAAGTTTTCCATCCCCTCTTTTTAACCCCTTTTTGGATTTCCTTCTCCTTAGTCATTTTTTGCACACAAAGGTAGTCCCCTAGCCCTCTTCCTTTGGTCCTCCTCCTCCATGGATCCCCCTCCTTTGAATCTAAGGTGAGTTTTTACGTTTTTTTCTATTTTAATCCTCTTTTTATTCCTTTTATTCTTCTATCTTGGTTTCTTGGACTCTCTTGGTGGGGTTTCTTGTTTGGATGAACCCTAGAGATTAGTTTTGATGTGTTAAGTTGTTTTTCTTTGGATCTAGGGTGTGAAGATTATTCCTTGGAGCCTATTCTTCCTTCTTTAAGAGTTTTGTCACATCTGAACTCCATTGAGGTAGGTGTCTCCATTCATTTCTTTTTTGATCCATTCATTTTATGTTTGGTGATTTCAATTAATTTATAAATATGTTTCACATGCTTGTTATACACTTTTTTAGTTTATTGTGGTGTTTTCACATTGGTAAAATTTGATAAAAATAGTTTTCAAAGTGATTCTTTAAATATGATTATGTATATACGTGCTCAACAAGTTTGATAAAATTCCAATTATTCCTTTTAGATGAAATTGAGTATTTTGATCATGTGTTTGGAATGTTTATGTTTTGATGATGTGGGTTGATTGTGATATGATCTCTATGTGTGGGTTTCAGTGATTTTTATGGTTTGGCACTTGTGTATGGCTTGTTTGTTGATGGTAGAGCATGTGTGGTTTCCTTAAAAATGGTTTTGGGTAACTCCATGGATATTTATGATGTACCATTGGATGTGGGAACATACATGTGTTAACTGGGTGCACGCATGGATGGTCGCACAAATGACAATGGTCTTGGGTGGACTTTATCAACTTAAAAACCCAGATTTCAAAACACTTGTCCCTCCTCCTTCTTTCCTTATTCAAAACTCTTAATGCTTTACTAATGGTTACTAGATTTCTAAATTACATGAATATAGTTTTAAAATTTTATTTGAAGTTATGTTCCATGTGTCACTTGGAGGAATCGTTGGTTTCTAATTGATAGGAAAGCTCATTTGGCATCTTTAAGCATGTTGTGTGTTTTCAATTTGGTTTGAAGTGATATTGTAAATGGAATTAAATTTGGAATTCAAAGTTCCATTTGGAATTTTGTGATGTATCTTGACTATTAAAGTGTTTTAATGCCCATTTAGAAATATGAACCTAAAAGTGGTGTTTAATTTTGTTTTGGGAATGGTTTGGAACATTTTTTGTAATATATTAGAATTGATAGTGTTAAAGGCCTAGTTGGAAGCTTGTATTTCTTTGGGAAATGAATTGTGGTTTTGGAATTACAAATGCATGGTTAGCATCTTGGCATGTTTTGAGAAAATGGTTTAAAAGATCATGTGATGTGACGACCTGGTTGGCATTGTGAACAACTTATTATATTATGGGAAATCCTATGGAGGATTTCCCCATGTGTTTTATCACTTGGGTGGGGTCAGTTTTTGGGGAGGGCAAGTGTGGTGGTGGTTGGTAAGGTGAGTCATGTGTGTGAGGGTCTCATACTTACACATTATACTATTACCATGGGTTTATAGGGTGTCTTTTAGAGGGTCTAATTATGGTTTCTTTCCACCCCTGATTAGACGAGTTGGCACCCCATAGACTTTATAGGGCTATATGGGATGTGTCACTAGATTGGATAGTTTAGAGCGGCCAGTTGGTTATTGAATATGGAGCTGCACCATACGCCGCCAAGTGAGTCTAACCCAAGTATATCTAGGGATCACTCTAGATATGTTCAGGAAATGTCCATGGTTTATTTTCTATATTTGATTTTTTACATTCTGTTGCACTTGGTTTTTTATTACGCTGCTTGTTCATTTTCATCATAGCTTGGTATCATTCTGTTTTGATTTTGGTTTGGGTGTTGGTTATAAAATGGTAATCCATTTTGAAAATAGTGATGTGGTGTGTTTGTTGTTTTGAAAAGGTAAATTGGTGTTTATTTATGTAAAAATGAGAAAACCCTATTTTCATATATGTATTTCAAACTAGTGTTAATGGAATTTTTTCAGTAAAGGAAATGTATGGATTTTTTGGAGGTTTCCTACTGATCTGTTAAAGATCACACCCTAATGATATTATTCGGTGTTAGTAGAACTGAGTTGTTTTGAAGGTTCAAGTTCCTGGTTTAGTTGCTCGCCTTTGGAGAAGGTCGGTCTTGAGGTTGGTGGTGACCAATAGGTCGCATGGAGATCTTGTTGGTGTGGTCCAGTTTTAGTTTGTGTTCAGTTTTTCTTTTGTTCAGCAGTTGTATTTAAAACAGTTTATTTATTTATTATTATTAAGTTGTTGTTAGTTCTTCTATGCATTCAATTTATTTTTATTTTATCCTGGTTTATTTGGTAAAAAATCATTCCCATGGTAATTACTTCGATGCCTGACACTAATTGTGAGCCCGTGTGGATCAGGAATGACCTTCGGGCCATGTCTCGGACCAGGTCGTATGCTGGGTTGGATGGAACTATGGTTCGGTTTGTGATAGAACAAACAAAAATAGAATCCAAAAAATAGATGAAATAGTGGAAAACTTGGTCAAATTGTTTGAAAGAAAACTTACGGATGATAGACTCTTCTTAATACCAATGATGCAGGGGTAAAACTATACAATTTAATCATATCAAATATATTTTCATTTCTTTCATTACTTATTCCTTTTTATGTTTTAGGAAACATTAGATTCTCATTGTGGTCAATTTGGATACTCCAAATATTTATTTCCTAGATTCAATGCATGTATACCCAACAAACCGACCACATATGATGAAATTTGTGAATAATTAATACACTACATCCAATATTTTAGAACTAAACTTCAAGTTATATAATTTAGATTATGTTTTAATGTGGATTCTGTTATGATAGGGTGGTGTCTCAATATTGGTAAAAACAAGGAATGAGGATAGGGGCTAAGCACAGAGATCCTGACAAGTTCTTCAACTGGACAAGTATCATGGTATATATAATAATATTTCACTATCCAAACACATATCAAAACAAATCACTTATTTTTCTAAATTTTTCTATAGTGTCTGAAATAAACAAATGGAAAAGATTGTGGTTATTATGTTTGTAAATTTATGAGATAGATTGTATTCTATCAACAAACTAGCATCCCTGAAGAGGTATTTTCAAAGATAATTACCACTTCATTTAAAATATTTATTAATCATTTGTGTATTTATATTTTTGTAGTACTAGACTGTCAAAAAGACTCATATTCACAAAACAATATAGATTTTCTTAGAAACGAATGGGCAGAATACCTACTGGAAGAATATACACAAATAACATGAAGATGTGACTTTCATAGAAGTAGTGGCACTACTAGAATAATAGTCTTTTACACCTGTGGAAATGGGCAACCACTAGTGGCGATCTCTATTGATAGTATTAGAGACCTCCAATGGTGGCCGCTAATACTGAAAAGAAATGCTTGGGATATTTCCTTCCCCCTACCCATGTCTTCCCCGATTCCACCGCTACAACTCCCTTGTGACCTCGTGTCACCCCTGTCGCTGCCCTTCCACCTACAGTCACCCCCTTCTCCACCCCCCCCCCCCCCATCGTCCCACATTTCAATTTCCACACCTTCTGTTAAACCCTCTATCCATCTGATGTTTGACCACCTTCCCTAAAGACCTCAACGTCGCACCTGCCCCTCCTCTGGCCACCGAAGATTGGACATGGTTAGCATCTAGACCTTTCATTCTGTCTCACCCCAACACCTTTTCCGACCTACATCCTTGCTCGCACAAAATGCACCATCGACTCAAAAAATCGGGTGGGGTTTTAGGGACCGCCAATGGAAATCGCTATTGATCAACACTGACGGCGCAACTTCAACCACCGGAAGCGGTTGCATGGTGGTCTCTATAGGCCTTTAGAGATCGCTTTTTGTGGTCTCTAAAGGCCATATATCTAGTAGTGTAGATTTTTTCATATTTATTTTTAATTTATATCTTTTTAGTATTACTCACATAATAATTTTTTTCTTTTACAGGTGGATTTTTTTTGTTCGAGTTGGAGTGGTTTGTTCGAAGCTTCTCATGCTTGTGAAAGATTGGACTTCGAGGATGCAACTGAGATAATGGAAACAAGAAAATGGGTCAACAATGTATATAACCATCATGAAAAGTTGAATTTATATTACTTATTTAATTAATTTTTTCATCATTTTATTTACTATTTGTAAGCTAATTTCCTTATCATTTTTATCTAATACTTATTTAGTTTTTTCAGTGATCTTTATGCTTTCCATTGCTTTTTTTGTCGAGATTCCAACACTGCATAGAGTTGATGTTCATAGAAGAAAAACCCTTATAATTGAAATCTATAGGAGTAGAGGAATCCCATGTGATCATTATGATGATTTCTCGTTATATGATAGGCACATTATCTTCCTCTACTGTACTGGATTTCAACAATGAGAAAGGTTTTTCGGATAAGAAAATCGAGTCAATATGAAATATTGAATTTTTGAAAAATAAAGACAATTGAAATCATGATAACATTGGAAGTTAAGTTTTTTATTGAGACTTCGGAATGTATAGGAATCAGCTACACCTCAATCTGACACACAGTGTGACCAGTATGACTCTAAGTGCTTCTTTCTATTTAAAATTGACATAAATTTTAGTAAAAAAGAGAACTAACACAGTAAAAATCGATAAAACCTATTAATATTATTTTGATACTTTAATATAGTGGTCCATAAGTTATTTTTGATGTCTAAGAATCAACCGCACCTCAATATGATGCACAGTGTGGCCGGTATGACTAAAAGTGTGTGTATTTATTTAAAATTGACATTAATTTTAGTAAAAAGAACAAGTGGCATACTAAAACCCAAGAAAAAACATTCGTATTTTTTTCATAAATTATTAAAATGGTCTATTATTCATTTTGTATGTGTAGGAATCAACCTCAACTAAATTCAATTCAAGGTGTGACCGCTATAACTCTAAGTGTGTCTATTAATTTAAAATTGACATTCATTTTAGTAAAAAGAAAAAGTGACCCCACTGAAAACTGAGAAAAAACATTAGTATTATTTTGATACTTTAGGAAAAAAATATATAAGAAATTTGTGACATGTAGGAATCAACTTCACCTCAATATGATGCATGGTGTGACTGATATGACTAAGTGTGTGTATTTATTTAAAATTGACATTAATTTTAGTAAAAAGAACAAGTAACATACTAAAAACTAAGAAAAACATTAAAATTGTTTTGATAATTTATAAAAACAATTCATAAGTCATTTTTTATGTGTAGGAATCAACCTCACCTCAATATGATGCACGGTGTGATCGGTATGACTAAAAGTGTGTCTATTTATTTAAAATTGACCCTAATTTTAGTAAAAAGAACAAGTGACAGATTGAAAACTGAGAAATCGCATATGGATTGTTTTGATACTTTATAAAAATGATCTATAAGTCATTTTTGATGTGTATAAATCAACCTCACCTCAATCTTACGCATAGTGTAACCGTTATACTCTATGTGTGTCTATTTATTTAAAAATGACATTCATTTTAGTAAAAAGAACAAGTGACATACCAAAAACCAAGAAAATGCATTTAAATTGTTTTGATACTTTAGAACAATGATTTATAAGTAATTTTTTATGTTTAGGAATCAACCTAACCTCAATCTGACGCGTGGTGTGACCGCTATAACTCTAGGTGTGTCTATTTATTTAAAATTCACATTAATTTTAGTAAAAATAATAAGTGACATACTAAAAACTGATAAAACACATTAAGATTGTTTTGATACTTTATGAAAATGATCAATTAGTCATTTATGATGTGTAGGAATCAACTCCACCTCAATATAATGCACGGTGTGACCGGTATAATTCCAAGTGTGTGCATTTATTTAAAATTAACATTAATTTTAGTAAAAATAACAAGTGACATGATGAAAACTAAGAAAATGCATTTGGATTGTTTTGATACTTTATAAACATGGTCTATAATTAATTTTTAATTTGTAAGAATTAACTGAACCTCAATATGATTCATGGTGTGACTGATATAACTAATAGTAAGTCTATTTATTTAAAATTAACATTAATTTTAGTAAAAAGAACAAGTGATATACTGAAAACTGAGAAAACACGTTCATGTTGTTTTGATACTTTAGGAAAATGATATATAAGTAATTTTTGATGTTTATGAATCAACTTCACCTCAATATGATGCATGGTGTGACTACTATAACTCTAAGTGTGTCTATTTGTTTAAAATTGACATTAATTTTAGTAAAAAGAACAAGTGACATACTGAAAACCAAGCAAACACATTTGGATTGTTTTTTATACTTTATTAAAATGATCCATAAGTAATTTATGAAGTTTAGGAATCAACCACACCTTAATATGATGCATAGTGTTACTGGTATAATTCCAAGTGTGTGTATTTATTTAACATTTACATTAATTTTAGTAAAAATAACAAGTGACATACTGAAACTAAGAAAACACATTCATATTATTTTGATATGTATAAAATGTAGTATATAAGTCATTTGTGGTGTGTAGGAATCAACCACACCTCAATATGATACATGATTTGACCGGTATAACTAATAGTAAGTCTATTTATTTAAAATTGACATTAATTTTAGTAAAAAGTACAAGTGACATACTAAAAACTGAGCAAACACATTTGGATTGTTTTGATGCTTTAGGAAAACGATTAATAATTTATTTTTTATGTGTAGTAATAAATCGTACCTCAATCTGATGCACGGTGTGATTGTTATAACTCTAAGTGTGTCATTTATTTAAAGTTGACATTAATTTTAGTAGAAAGAACAAGTGACATACTAAAAACCAAGAAAACACATTCAAATTGCTTTGATACCTTAGTAAAATGATTCATAAGTCATTTTTTATGTGTAGGAATCAACCACACCTCAATATGATGCACAATCTGACTGGTATGACTAAAAGTGTGTCTATTTATTTAAAATTGACATTAATTTTAGTAAAAATAACAAGTAACATACTAAAAACCAAGCAAACACGTGCTGATTGTTTTGATACTTTAGGAAAATGATTCAAAAGTCATTTATAACATGTAGGAATCAACCTCACCTCAATATGATGCATGGTGTGACCGTTATAACTCTAAGTGTGTCTTTTTATTTAAAATTGACATTAATTTTAGTAAAAATAACAAGTGGCATACTAAAAAAATGAGAAAATGCATTCAGATTGTTTTGATACTTTAGGAAAACAATTAATAAGTCATTTATAACATGTATAAATAAATATCTCCTCAATATAATGCATGGTGTGGCTGTTATAACTCTATATGTGTTTTTTTAAAATTAACATTAATTTTAGTAAAAAGAACAAGTGACATGCTGAAAACCTATAAAATACATTCATATTGTTTTTATACTTTAGAACAATGATCCATAAGTCATTTATGACTTGTAATAATCAACCCCACTTTTATATGATTCATAGTGTGATTGGCATAATTCCAAGTGTGTCTTTTTATTTCAAATTGGCATTAATTTTAGTAAAAAGAACAAGTGACATACTGAAAACTGAGAAAATGCATTCAGATTGTTTTTTATACTTTAGAAAAATGATCTATAAGTCATTTTTGATTTGTAGGAATCAACCCCACCTCAATATGATACACAACGTGACCGATATAACTAAAATTGTGCATATTTATTTAAAATTGACATTAATTTTAGTAAAAAGAACAAGTGACATACTTAAAATTGGATAATTGTAAATGTAATTATATAAAACATTGTTTGAAATGTATATAGTAGTGTTTTTTTATATTCATTATGTCAAATTTATTTCAATTAAATTATATATTTTTCATTTACAGGTTATAAGGAGATGATGGATATATGCAAACAATGACTATATGTTCTGGGGTGGAGACACGCCATAGGGAGATGATAGATATATGTAGACAATGGGAAAACATTATACATTATTAATTTTTGTACACAATCAATATATTGATATCCAACCAATCAGTACCATTGAGACTCATAAACATGGGCTACCTTTTAGAATGAAATTGGAAATAAAATTTATAATGACTTTATGAATTCCAGGGCTACGTGATGTTATTTGCAACAATATTTATGTGATTTTTGTTATAAATGTTGGTTATGTTGTTATTGTAGCTTATTTTTTATAGGTTACAGGTTTTTTCTTTGTTGGGTGTGATGTTATATAAACAGTACACTGCAACAAGTTAGGTCTTTATCAGCGTTATTTCTAGCACTGATAAAGGGGACCGCCCATTTATTAGCACTGATATTAACAATGCTTTTTTGAAGCAGTTAAATGCCTTTTTGCACATTGTTAAAGGAAATTTTTGTAGCAGTGATGATCATACAAAACTCATCACCCACCACCAATGGTGGAACATTTATATATATTTTTATATATTTACACATATTTATATACATTTATAATTATATGTGTTTTTATATATTTATATATGTTAATATATATTTATATGCATATGTATATATATATCTACAGATATTTATATACATTTATATGTATTTATGTGCATATATATACACACATACACCTCTCTCTCTCCATGTATGTTTATATTATTATATATTTTTTATGTATTTATATATAATTATATTTATTTATATATAATTATAATTGAATGAATTTATATATATTTATATATATATTAATAGTTATATATATGTTTATTTATATATAATTATAATTACATGTAAGCGTATATATTTATTTACATGTATTTAATCGCACGCGCGTGTGTGTGTGTGTTCTCTAGTTGTAGAACTTGGTGGAGTGATAGAGCAGGGTGGGCATAAAAGTGTCAAGTCTTATTTAAGTCATATATATAATGCATTTTGCAGAGTGGGTTGAGGTAGGCAGGTGGGTTGGGCTGAGTGGAGTAGGCGGGCTGTCACGACCCGTCCCCCGGGGCCCGTACCGTGACTACCCCAAGCCCGCCTTCCATAGGCCAGGGGCTGGTGACTATCACCGGAAAGTCATATCCCAAAAAGAGAAGGCATTGCCTTTAAACTTGTACACACACAGGTAGGCAAACTGCACAAAACTAACCACAAAAGAAATAAAAGTAATAAAACCATCATAAAGTACCACCACTGAGAGTAAAGTGTGTAAACTAAAAGTAAAGAGGCCAGAATACAAGCCCAACTGAAAGGAAAGTACAGAAAAATAAGTACAAGCTTTGGAGGTCGTCCGCCAGGTATCCTACCTAAAGGGTAGGTACAACTCTCTGTTGGATTTCACTGCATCACGCCATGTCTATCGATCTACCTCCAAGAATAGCCTAGTCCTGGATCTCCAAATTCCCAGTCAAAGTTGTTTGTTTTATGCACAAGACACAATAGGTTCGAGCAATACTCGTGCTGGGGTGAGTATAACAATACTCAGTAGGGACCCCGAGACCCTCGAAGGTATCCCAGTAATCCACAAAGAAAAACACCACAAAGGAAATACCACAGTGGTAATACCACCAAGAAATATCTCAAATACATGGCACAAAGTAAAAGACTTAGCTCACACCAGGTATACAACTTAAAGAGAAGGAATAAAGATGATTAGTCATAAGCTAGGTCATCTTATTCTATTGAGAGGCTAGACTATTAATCCAAGAAGTGTTGCTCCGCTACTGATCCATAAAGGGTCGCTCTGCCATTTATCCATGATGGGTCTCTCTACATATGGTCCACAATGGGTCGCGCTACTTCTAATCCACAGAGGGTTTCTCTCATGCTGATCCACAGAGGGTTGCGCTATTGCCGATCCACAGAGGGTTACTCTATTGTCAATCCATAGAGGTTCAAGCCACTGCCAATCCACGGAGGGTCACTCTCTTGTCGATCCACATAGGGTCACACCATTACTGATCTATAGAGGGTCTCTCTCTTTCTAAACCATGGGGGTTCATGCTACTGCCGATCCATGGAGAGTCACTCTCACTTGGCAGTCAACCACTGGATTCCCTCACCTTGTATGTATGAGTTCCAAAGGTTCTTCTCCTCAAGACATTGGGCATATTTCAACTACGAAAAAGTCTCAATCAGAGGTAACCTGAAGGACCGTCTTATCAAAAGGGTTCCAACGCAACAGACGGCGCGTCCATTGGACGCCCGGTCTGTAAGTTATAGGCTTTTTAGTAAAAAGGGTCTGGTTGGATTCGAGTCTGATCCAACCTAGTTGTACTCCAAATTCTGCCAAAACTCAAGTTGATTATTTCAAAAGTACTTCCCCATCGCAAGGGTCCCAACTCCACTAACGACACTTCAATCGGACGCGTGGTTTGCACGATACGAGTGTTTTAGTAAATAGGGGGTCGGTTGTGTCTCGACCCAGTTTGACCCGGTCGGACATACCCGACCAACCCAGCCCAGGGGTCCCACATATTCTGGTTCAATTAGATGAGCTCAACCTGACCGGGTTTGGGTTGGGGTTGGTCTGGTTCGGCCTAGCTAGTGGGCCAGACCCAAAGGGCCTCGCTGGACCCGGCCTAGTTTGGCCGAGGGTCCAGCACGTCGGGTTGCCCGACAACCCAGTCTCCTCCGGCCTGGCCCGAAGAGCATGGGTATGGCCTGTCAGCGCGGGTTCGGTCTGATGACGTGGGTTCGGCCCGTCGTCGCGGGTCTGGCTTGCTGGGTGTGGGTCCGTCTTGCCTGCGCGGGTCCGACCCGCTGGGCCGCGGGACTGGCCCAGCCCACTGGCTGGGGGTGTGGCCCACCATCCTGAGGCCCAGCTGCAAGGGCGGCCAATGGTGCGTCGTACAGCCAAGACACGGCAGCCACGCTGCGTCCGACCCCTACTGGCCCCGCGAACGCGTGGGTCCCCCTTCTACCACGGTCGAGCGACCGCAACTCAACTCGCCTGGGTGGCCCGGACACGGGCCACCCCTCCACGCAGCGCCCTCCTGGCGCCGTGTCATCCCACATCCTCCTATCATTGCGGTGTGCTGACAGGCGCACCACCGTCCTCCAGTGCAACCAGCGAGGGTCAACCGCCTTCTTCTACCGCAACGCCGGTTGGCGCCGCCCCCTCCACGCGAACGGCGTGGGCTAGCCGTTGTCACACCGGTGGTGTCGCGCCAGTGGTATCATGTCGGTGGCACTTTCCCTGGGCCACCAGAGTTTCTCTGGTGGTTCGTTTTTTGATCCGTATGTGCCAACGGGCTTGCTGGGTCGCTTCCAACACTGCCTTGGCCCAAGATTCCTCTTTTCACCACTTTGAGGATACAACCGCAATGAATTCACATGGAGGAGGTGCACGGGTCTTGTTTGTGTTAGACCGCGCCCTCTGCTTTAGAGGTTTATAAATGTGGGAGGTCAGGGTATTCCAATTAAACCAACAAAAGATAATTTTGATTCCCAGATAATGAAAACCCCAAAAGGAAGTTACCATCCCGCATAAATGCATGATTCGCAGATTAACCTGTTTGTGGGGTTAATATGTGTTCGTCATTGAGAATAAGAATGGGGAAGAACCTTAAATAAAATAACCCATACCTCTTTGACATTCGAAGATGCGGCGTTTCATCCTCGAGGTTTCAAGACGTTGACGTCGCTTTCGGCTCTGTTCTTCGAGGAATGTCAAAGATGATGAAGTATCATCGGCGTTCATCGTTCTTCATTTGGGAGGAAGTTCGTTGGAGGTTCGTCAAAGGATCCTTGTCGATTAATCCTCATCCCACCAACATGTCAAACAATTAAAAGGAAAACATGTCACATCATTTCAGTTACATTGTGACGTCGCATCATTATGCTGTTTTTTTTATGAAATAGCGTCGCTATTACGTTTCCTTTATTGCATCATTATACTGCGTGATACAGGCTATTAATGGGGATCATTAATGCACCTCATCACCACCTCGTCGTTGCACTGCAGCGTCACCATCCGCCACTCAACGGTGATAAAATAAATAAAATAATTCTTTTAAATTATTTTATTATTTTTCTCGAAAGGTTCAAAAAATAAATTTTCCGTTCGGCCCTTGCCGACTGAAGTTAATTCATTTCTAGGTTCGAGTTCAATGATGCCCTCAGATTTTCGATTTGATAACTGATTCAAAATTTAGAAAAACTCACTCGCATGTTTACTGAACGTAGCTTAAAAAAAGTTCAAAATTTTGTTCTAGGCTCACCGAGCCTCGGAATCACGTGTCGTCAAAGCGTGTGGTCTCAGAATAATTCCATATAATTAAAAAAAATACATGTAATTTCCAAGACATTACATTCTCCCCACCTTAGGGTTTTACACCCCCAAAATCCAAAACAAAACTAATCAAACAGATGGGGGTACTAAGCACGAATCTGAGCCTCTCACTCCCATGTGCTCTCCTAGAGATTCATGTGCTACCACTGAACTCGCACCAAAGGAATCAACCACCCATGTAGGACCTGCTCTTGTAGATCCTCTATCTCCACCAGGAACTCTGCAAACGTCACCCCATCGTCAAAGTCCATCTCACCCCAGTCGATGATGTGTGATGGATCGTGCACATACCTCCTTAGTTGTGACACATGGAAAACATCATGCACCTGGTGCATCTGTGGGGAAAGATCTTGGCAATACGCCATCTTGCCAACTCTACTCAAGATTTGAAAAGGTCCGATGAACCTCAGAGATACCTTGCCACCCGTTCCAAATCTCCACAATCCTCATCAAGGTGAGACCCGAAGGAACACACGATCGCCCTCCTCAAACTCCAAGGGTCTCTGTCTCCTATCGTCATAACACTT
The DNA here is from genome assembly GCA_963277665.1 of Viscum album. Taxonomy (NCBI): domain Eukaryota; kingdom Viridiplantae; phylum Streptophyta; class Magnoliopsida; order Santalales; family Viscaceae; genus Viscum; species Viscum album. The sequence continues at coordinate 1,888,459,700 of OY728159.1, read as the reverse complement.
ATGTTTGCTATGTGAAGTCCTAATCTACTCTTGGATTATTTTCACCTTCTCGGTGGTAGCCCATACCAACTCCATATCCATGAGTGCGGACTCCCCTGGGTTTGTCCAGCATAGAGGTGATCTACATGGCCACTCGTATAAGGCCTCAAACAGTGTCATGTTAATGGTGGAGTGATATATGTTGTTTTATGTAAAATCCACCAGATGTAGGTGGTCCTCCCAACTACGACCAAGATCCATGACACAATCACAAAGCATGTCCTCCAAGTTCTGTATGGTATGCTCCGCCTGACCATCCATCTGGGGGTGAAAAGTTGTGCTCAAGAGCAGTTGAGTCCCGAACACCTCCTGCAACCCCTTCCACAACCAAGATGTAAAGTGTACATCATAGTCTGAGACGATCGTTGAAGTCACCCCGTGAAGACATACTATCTCTTGGACATAGAGGTGTCCCAATCCCTTTATCTGTCCATACTCCTGGATGGGTAGGAAGTGAGCCGACTTGGTGAGTCAGTCAACGATCACCCAGATAGAGTTGTGAATCCTGGATGTATGTGGTAACCCTGTCACAAAGTCCATCAAGATACTATCTCATTTCCACTCTGGTACCTCGAGTGGTTGGTCCAAGCCTGCTAGAACCTGATGCTTGGCCTTCACTTGCTGACAAGTGAGGCATCATGAAACAAACTCGGCCACCACTTTCTTTATCCCCGACTATCAGTACTGATGTCAGAGATCCTGGTGCATCTTCACCACTCCAAGATATACCATTAAAGGGGAAGTATGGAACTTCATCAACACTTCCTCCTGCAACATCACTGGTACCACGGTGCTCCCTCTAAAAAGGATGACTTTCTTCCCACCTATCAAAAATCCATCAGGATCCCGTCCTGAGGATAACTGATCACGTTAGGCCTCACAGTCATCATCTACTAGTTGTGCCTCCCTGACCTGTTGTAAGAGTGGAGGAGTAACAGTCATCGACTAAAGGTAAGAAGATTCACCATCATCCATGAAGAATATTTGCATCACGACCAACTGCTCTATCGCCCCACTCAGCAGCTGGAAACTAGTCCTCCTACTGAGCACGTCTGCCACCACGTTCCCCTTTCTAGGAGTATAGATTATCTCAAAATCCTAGTCCTGGAGGAAATATAGTTATTGTCTCTATCTCGGGTTTAGGTCCTTCTGGGAGAAGATATACCTAAGAATCTTATGGTCAGAGTAAACCATAAACTGCTCAACCATCAAGCAATACTGACACATCTTCAAGGAAAATACCACTACTGCTAACTCCAGGTCATGGGTTGTGTAGTTATGATCATGTTGCCTCAACTTTCATGAGATGTAGGTGATCACTGTTCACTCCTGCATCAGGAAAAAACCCATTTTGGTCCCTAATGTGTCGCAGTAAACTACATACCCAACGCCCTCCTCTGGTAGTCTCAAGATGTGGGCACTATTCAGTCTTCGCCTCAACTCCTAAAAACTATACTAACATTTCTTCATCCATAAAAAGGGTTTTCCTTTCCATGTAAAAGATGATAAGGGTGCTTCTACTCTAGATAATTTGGGTACAAACCTCTGATAGTAACCATCCAACCCCAAGAAGCTATGCACCTTAGTCATGCTTCTGGGCAGCTCCCAAGCAAGAACCACCTCTATCTTTGTCGGATCCATTGCAAATTCAACCTCTGAGATGGCGTGTCCTAGAAAGTGGACTTCCCAAATCCAAAACCAACACTTCAAGAGCTTTCCATAAATTTGGTGCTCTTGGAGTGTATCCAGGACTATCCGAAGGTGTGTAGTGTGCTCTTCCTCTGACGCAGAGTACACTAAGATTTCATTAATGAAGACCACAAAAAACTAGTCAAAGGTATGGCTAGAAGATCCTGTTCATGAGTCCCATGAACACTGTTGGGGCGTTGTTCATGCTGAAATGCATCACCAGGAACTCGTAATGGTTGTATCGGCACCTGAAGGTTGTCTTCAGCACATCCTCATCCCGTACCTGAAGCTGGTGATAGCCCGATTTGAGGTCTATCTTCGAGAACCACCTCTCTCCCTTCAGCTGGTCGAAGAGTTCATCGATCCTTGGCAGTTGATACTTGTTCTTCACGATCTCCTGGCTCAGGCACAAGAAGTCCATGCACAACCTCAAACTCTCATCTGCCTTCTTGGAAAAAAAACATTGGGGCTGCCCATGGTGAAACGATGGGGCTTATGAACCCCTTCTCATGCAAGTCCTCTAGTTGTACCCTCAGCTCACAAAGCTCTGAAGGAGCCATATGATATGTCAGTGTAGATATTTGTGTCATCCAAGGGTATAGGTTAATGTATAAGTATACCTCCCTGCGAGGAGGTAGTCCCAGAACATCCTTAGAAAAAACATCCTCGTACTTGTCCACCACTACAGGAAAGCTTGAACTCCTCTCATCCACTACACCAAGGGTGAGGCTAGCCAACTGGTGAGTGATCAGATGCACCCTCCTTTGAGAAAGTTTGTCATGTAATGCAAGGGTTTCCTTCTCACTGATGAAGGAAAACCTGGTCCCATCTCCACGGACACACCGCATTGTACACCTAAAATAGTTGATCTGAACATGGAATGTGGATAACCAATCCATACCCAAGATGACGTTATAAGGCCTCGATACTGCTACTAGGAGATCCCAACTGAATCTCTCACCTCCTAGAGTAAGCTCACACTATCGGCACTAGTGTGTAATAGTAAAATCCCCTCTTGTAGGAGTCTCTAGCCATAAGGATTGAGCCAACAGCTCCACCAGAATCTCTGAACTCTGAATGAGAGAGTCGTGGTAAGGAATGAGTGACTAGCACCTGTGTCTATAAGAACTAAAGCTAGGGTGGAGAAGACACAGATCGTACCTTGGATCATATCTGGAGCACCGTGGTCATAAGCCTCCATTGCCTGAAGTTGTGCTCGCCCTTGTCTGTCTGCTCCCTGAGGTTGGGGTGGACTACCTGGGGGTGGACCACCTGGGGGTGGTGGTAGTAACAACTCAAACTGCAGCTCACTGCATGCTGCTCGGCTTGCTCCCCTACCACATTTGTCGCCCTGTGGACCTCCTCGCTCGAACTGATGCTTCTACTTCAGCAGTCCCTCGGCCGTCTGTTAATCATCAGTATGGCAGGTTGGGCAGTTATGAGCCATGTGACCCTACCCGCTGCATGAATAGCACAGTCTGTGCCTCTATTAACCTCCTCTGCCTCGTGAGCTCCACACCTCCGACCCTACGTCTTGGGTTCGTTATCCAGAAGGTCTGGCCCATTTGGGCCTCTGCATCATATGTCTATTTCCTGCTGCAGATTACTCAGCTAACTGTCATCTGGTGGTGGATCTCGTTACCGGTGCCTCCTCGGCAAGGAAACTCTCTACCATTAGTGCTCGCTCTAGCACTCTGGCCTACGTCGGTATATTGAATGAAATCATCGATGCCATGATCTCCCATTGGAGTCCCTGATCAAAGGTCTGGGCCCTAAAGAAAGGGTCTCACACTATGTTGGTGGGGTAATGGGAGAGGTCGGTAAACCTCACTGAGTACTGGGCCACAGTCAGGTTGTCCTACTGTAGGTGCAATAGCTCCTGAATACGCACAGAGCATAGTATCATTGGTACGAACTCTGCCCTGAAGAGGCTCTCAAAGTCCAACCAGAAAAGGGTCGCCTCTTCGTGTGTCTAGAGCGTCAAGCTCCACCATCTCCCTATTGTGCCCTAAAAGAGGCTAGCATCTAGGATCACCATCTGATTTTCTGGTGTCTCTACCAAGAGAAAAACTAGTACCACATCCTCCAGCTAGTCCTCAGCTTCCTGAGGATCTATCTCTCCTCAAAACCTCAGAGGCCTCTGTCTCTGGAAATCGTACAGAATGCTCAGTCGGCGTGCATTATCCGCTGGTGGGGCTAGTAACATCTACTTCTCTATGAGTGGTGGTGGTTCTGGTACACCACTTATAGCTGTTACCGCCATAAGTAGTCTCTATACCAACACCTCATTGCTCGGTGGTCCATCGTTGCGATCTCTCACTGGAATCCTGGTTGGTTGTCTTCATGGAGGCATCTTGTTAAGGAAACAGATGTGCCACAGTCAATAAGTTATACATGGTGAGATGACTCAAAAGAGATCAAGAGAAAAACATTTTCAAAACTCATGCAATTGGTGTTTTCATGTACCGAGTCGGAAAATAGAATTCATGGTCATGGTGTATGGATACATCGATTATCGTACCAACACTGGACTCCCTGGACTGAAATCCGAACTCAAGACACTTAACACTCTTGCCCCCATTAAAAATACAGACTCTTAGTTCTTCTGGTAGAATCGACCGCCCTCTGATACCACTTTGTCACGACCCATCCCCTGGGGACCATTCCATGACTACCCCAAGCCCGCCTTCCATAGGCCAGGGGTTGGTGACTAGCACCAGAAAAGGTATGTCCTAAAAAGGGAAGACATTGTCTTTAAACCTACACACACAGACAAAGAAAATTGTACAAAGCTAACCACAATGGAAAGAAAATTAATACAAACACCACAAAGTACCACCACTAGGATTAAAGTGTGTAAACTAAAAGTAAAGGGGCCAGAATACAAGACCAATTGAAAGGAAAATACAGAAAAAGAAGTACAAACTTCAGAGGTCGTCCGTCAAGGATCTTATCTGAAGGGTAGGTACAGCTCTCTGTCAGATGTCACTGCACCACACCACGTCTATCGATCCACCTATGAGAATCGTCTAGTCCTAGCTCCCCAATGTCCCAGTCAAAGTTGTTTGTCGTCTTCACAAGACACAATAGGTGTGGGCGAAACCCGTGCAGGGGTGAGTATAACAATACTCAGTAGGGACCCCGAGACCCCTGAAGGTATCCCAGTAATCCGTGAAGGAAAACACCAAAAAGAAAATACCACATTGGTAATACCACCAAGCAATATCTCAAACACATAGAACAAAGTAAAATACTCAGCTCACACCGAGTATACAACTTAAAGAATAGGAATAAAGATGATTAGTCGTAATCTAGGTCATCTTATTCTGTTGAGAGGCTCGGCTGCTAATCTGAGAAGTGTTGCTCTGCTGCCGATCCACAAAGGGTCGCTCTACTGATGATCCATGACGGGTTGCTATACTGCTAGTCCATAACGGGTCACGCTACTGATGATCTACATAGGGTCACTCTCATGTCGATCCACAAAGGGTCGTACTATTGCTAAACCACGGAGGGTCGCTCTCTTACTGATCCACGAAGGGTCACGGCATTGGAGATCCATGGAGGGTTTCTCGCTTGTTGATCCATATAGGGTCGCTCGCTTGTTGATCCACAGAGGGTCGTGCCATTTTCGATCCATGGAGGGTCCCTCTCTTGCCGATCCACGGAGGGTCGTGCTACTATTGATCCACGGAGGGTCTCTCTCACTTGACAGTCAGCCACTGAATTCTCGTACCTTGTACGTATGAGTTCATAAGGTTCTGCTCCTCGAGCCATCGGTCATATTTAAACTTCCATGAAGTATCACTTATAGGTAACTCAAAGGACCATATTGTCGAAAGGGTTCCAACGCAATAGACAGTGCGTCGATCGGACGTCCGATCTGTAAGTTATAGGCTTTTTAGTAAAAAGGGTCTGGTTGGATTTGAGTTTGATCCAACCTGGTCATACTTCAACTTCTTCCAAAACTCAAGTGGAGTATTTCAAAAGGATCGCCCCGTCACAAGGATTCCAATGCCACTGACTCCATGTCAATCGGACAAGTGATTTGCACGATATGGGCATTTTAGTAAACAAGGGGTCAGTTGTGTTTGGGCCTGGTCTGACCCGGTCGGACTGACCCGACCAACCCGGCTCGGGGGTCCCACATACCACGATTCAATTAGATGGGCTCGACCTGACCTGATTTGAGTCGAGGTTAGTCTGGTCTATCTGGGCCAATCCCAATGGGCCTTGCTGGACCCGGCCCGGTTTGACCGAGGGTCTAGCCCGCCGGGTCGCCCGGCGACCCGATCTCATTTGGTTCAGCCCGAATGGCACGGTTCTGTCCTACCGGTGTGGGTACGACCTACTGGGTGCGGGTCAGGGCCTTCGGCACAGGTCCGGTCTGATGGGCCACTGGACCGGCCCGACCCGCCATCCCGAGGCTCGGCCGGTGGTGCGTCGTCCAGTCGGGATGCAATAGCCCCACCACGTCTGGCCCCTGCTGGCCCTGCGGACATGCAAGGCCCCCTTATGATGCGGTCGAGCGACTGCGGCTCATCTTTCTTGGGTGACTCAAATGTGGGACACCCCTCCACGCGACACCCACCTAGCACAGCGTCATCCCGTGGCTGTCGCGACCAGCCGGCCGCGGCGTGCTGACCGACGTGCCACCGTCTTCCAGCCTGGCCGGTGAGGGTCGGTCGCCGGTTGGCACCGCCCCCTCCACGCGGTTGGCGTGAGTCATTCGCCACTGCCACCAACACCTTCTACGGGCCATCGGAGTTGCTTTGGTGGTCCGTTTTTCGATCTGTCTGCGCCTACGGGCTTCCCGAGTCGCCGCCAACACTACCTTGGCACGAGATTCCTCTTGTCGACACTTTGAGGATATAGCCACAATGAATGCACACAGCGGAGGTTCTAGGGCCTTGTTCTTGTCATCTCGCGCCCTTCGTGTTAGAGGTTTATAAGTGTGGGAAGTCTGGGGATTCCAATTAAACCAACAAACAATAATTTCGATTATCGGATAATGAAAACCCCAAAAGAAAGTTGTCCTCCCGCATAAACGCACGATCCGCGGATTAACCTGTTCGTGGGTTAAACCACGTTCACCGTTTAGAATAAGAACGGGGAAGAACCTTAAATAAAATAACCCCTACCTCTTTGACTTTCAAAGCTGCGGCGTTTCTTCCTCAAGGTTTCAAGACGTTGACGTCGCTTCCGACTTTGTTCTTCGAGGCACGTCGAAGACGATGAAGTCTTACCGGCGTTCGTCATTCTTCGTTGTGGAGGAAGTTCTTTGGAGGTTTTTCATAGGATCCTCGCTGATTAATCCTCGTCCCACCAACGCGTCAAATAATTAAAAGGAAAATAGGTCGCAACGTTTTAGTTACGTTGTGACGTCGCACTGTTGCACTGTTTTATTTATGAAACAATGTCGCTATTACGTTTCCTTTATTGCATCATTACGCTACGTGATACGGACTATTAATGCACCTCATTAATGTTCCTCATCACCGCCTCGTCGCTGCATCGCAGCGTCGCCATCCGCCACTCAACGGTGAGAAAAGAAATAAAATAATTCTTTTAAATTCTTTTATTATTTTTCTCGATATGTTCAAAAAATAACTTTTCTACTCAGCCCTTACCGGCCAAAGTTAAATCATTTATAGGTATATCCCGGCATTCCGAGTTCAACAGTGCCCTCAAATTTTTGATCCAAGCACCGGTTCAAAATTTAGAAATACTCGCTCGCACGTTTACTGAACGTAGCTTAAAAAAGTTCAAAATTCTGTTTCGGGCTCACCGGGCCTCGGAATCACATGACGTCAAAGCATGTGGTCTCAGAATAATTTCATATAATTAAAAAAAATACATGGAATTTCCAATTCATTACACGAACCGAGTAATAAAAAATAAAAAAATTAAAAATGTTTTTTTAAATATATATTTAAATAAAAATTACAGCTAAAAAAGAACCATTAAATAAATGACCATTGTGAAATGATTCCCAACACAACTATATGTGACAATTTCTAGAGAGCATCACAGATCATTTAATGATGGTTTAAATCATTGATAAATACTGAAAAATTACTAGTAATTTCTATTTTTCTTATAGTAATCTAATCCTTGAAGGGTCAGACTTGTCACTATTAACTTTGATAGAACATGGCATGGAGACCATTGACCATAGTGGTTTCGAGGAGTTTCATAACATAGTGGACAAACCTAATTGGTGATATTTCATTACAAGGGACAAACCTAGCTTCGAGTTCTCAATTCGTGAGAAACATCTTAATATTATAGGATGCGGGTCTAGCCTTCCATTTTAAGTGACACTATAAAGTTGATGAAAAAACACCCCTATCATACGGGGAGGAAGTCACAGTTCAAAAATAAGTTTCCTGTTGTCGTTTTGAATACATTGAAATATGATTAGGTTGACTCCTGACGAGATCCCTTTCATGGAATTACGGGGTGTTTTTGTCTCCCTTGCATAGTCATCCGGTCTTCATTTTTTGGACCCATTAACTTTTCTTAAATCAAATGTCAAAGACATGAGCGACTCAGTTAATCGATGTAAGATCCCGGTTTTTGGAAGGGTACGTTTTCATTATGTTTTGTTTGAATCCCTTGTTTCGGGCTTCAAGGGATGTCTTCTGAAGATGTGAGAGGCCTTGGGGGTGTTCCGGGGGCTCGGGGCACGAAAAAAAGGAAATCTGGGCAAGAGAAGCGAGGGCGCACAGCCTGCGCACGACCAAAGAAAACCGTGTGGCCTGCCCAGGCAAAACCGTGTGACCCTTCTCCTCCGGGCAGTAGTATGTGCACGGTTTGCGCACGATTTGTCAAACTGTGCGGCTAAACCGTGCGGCCACTTAAAGTTGGAAAAAATACAAGTTTTCCACTCCGGGCTTTTAAACCCTAACTCGGGATTTTCCTCCATTCATCCCCTCTCAACCCTAGTGACGAACTTGGCTGACCCAAGATTCCCAAGGGTGGTTCTCCTTCGATTCTTGGTCATTTGGAGCGTCGTTGGTTGTGGATCGAAGCTCTGGGTATGGCTAATCCCATCCTTTCTTCTCTTTTTGGTTTAGGGTTTGTATCTTCTCTCCCTCTTGTTTCAAAGCTCTAAAACCCTATCTTTTTGGGTGAGTTTTAGGTTGAATCTCCAAAGGTTGGTCGGATAGAGGTCTAAGGACTCGATTGAGAGTGCTTTCAACCGCAGTTTCGAGGTAGGTGGTCTATAAGTGATATCCCATAGTTATTTGGGGATTTGTGCATGTTTAGTTGTGTTCTTGTTTCCACTTGGTTATGTTTTGAATAATTTTGGCGTGTTTGGTAATAATGGTGTTTAAAATGGAAAATGGGAACCCTCACGATCCCCGTGGGATGTGTTGGGATTGTCTTGACCTAATTGGGGCCATCCATAGGATGTGCCGGCTTTTCTCGGGTTTAGGGATTGTTATTAAACAAGTGACCTTGATGTAGTAAATTGTATAGCCCTTGATAAACATATTGGCATGATTGGTTGAACTTGGAATAGAAGTTAGGTGATGCACCTAGACTTAGCAATAACCAAAGGGTTATTTGGAATGGGATGAATGGTTGATTCATGGAATGATGAACGGGTTAAATGGGTTAATGAGTAAACTAATTTAAGACCATAACAGGATAGGTTATGGGTTTAATGTTGAATGCTTAGTGAGATAATCATAACACATGGGAATTGGGTGAATGGTTAAATGATGTGAAATGGTAATGTGTTAATGGGTTAAGGCATAATGTGAATTCCCAAGTGGGTTGTTGTGAATAATGTTGTCGAAGGGTGATGGTTTGGATGGTTGATGGTTACTTATATATAATCATGTGCACATGGCTTCGTAGAGTGGGGTATGACATGAGGATCTACGCCCACGGGTTGAGCTAAGACTGAGGTTCTAAACTTCATCCTAAATGCACGAGTTAGGAAAGGGGACTGAGGGTCTATTCTCCTAATGGTTGCATCCACCCGGACTGAGGCTTCGAGGTGAGGTTATGGTTGCTATGAGGGGGTTAGTCCTAGTGAGATAGGATAACGATGTGTTTACCCTCTTGCATGTGATTGTTGGACTTAGACCCATGTAACATAATGTATGTGATTAACCCATGGTAATGTGATGAAATGGTAAGTGATGATAAATGGTGTGAAATGAATGGTAATGAAAATGGAAATAGCTTTGGCTCTGAACTTGTTAATGGCACCTTAATTAATTACTTGACAATTATCATTCATATTCCTTTTGCATGCACTACCTGTTCATACTGGATATTTTGTATACACTGTTGGTGGTGGCCTACTGAGTTGTACTCACACCCTGCTCGGGACGCCATTGGGTACTCGAGCAAACTTCATGTTTGTAGGTTAGGAGAAGGGCAAAGGTACTTGCTAGATAGTGAGTGGACATGGGTAGCACTTGGTGGAGGATCCAGACTTAGAGTCGGGACCATTTTGGGGATTTTGGCCGTTGTCCTTATTTTGAGTTTTTGTTCACTCTAGCACTTGTAGTATGACATGGCATATTTATTATTGGAAATGCTTGTTATACATGTTCCTTGTTTATTGTTTATTGTTTCCACTATTTGGTATTTCTGTTGTGCTTACTCTGATAAAAAGGGGGTATAGTCTCCCCACTTGACCCCATAGACCCCCGCTGCTAGTCGGCAGCCTTTGGCGTATGGGGAGGCACGCTTAAGGTCATGTAACCACCCAGCTCGGAGCACCGGTTTAGTGGATTCCAGGTCGGGTAACATTACAAAGTGGTATCAGAGTAGGTCTTTCTTCTCCTTCTATGAGGTCTTGTTGTTTGGGATTGGTAGCGAAGGGTTAAGATGTGTCAGGACTTGGTAATGATCTCGTGCTTGGGAGTAGCTAACCCATGTATGGGGGAAAACCCAAGTCACCCTGGGTGGGAAATGTTGTTCTTGGTTGTGTGATGTTACAGTTCATGATATTTCACCATTGGGTGATGCACATGTGGTTTGATGTGACTGTTTTATGATATTTGGCCCGTGGCCTTAACAGCACGAGGATTCTCATTCATGCATCATTGTAGGCACCTAAGGAGATAGGTGACATGCATTGTGTTATGCACACGCACGGGATGGGTGTGTGGGGTAGGAAAGTAGGGTGCATCATGCATTTCATGAAACCAGGAAATAATGAGAAGAATGAAATAAAAAAAGTAGGTTGTTATAGCTAGTAAGGAGTCCTTTGTGATGGAGTTATGAAAATTTTATGGTACGCGTTCTAAATCCCGTGCTTGGCATTGTAGAGAAATGCCACCACGACGTCGGTTACCAGTTGGACAATGAGAGGAAGTTGCTGAGAACACTCCTCTAGTAGAGGAGCAAGAAAATGTAGCGATCCATGAAGGTAGAGAAGACTAGTTTCAGGAGAACTTGGCTCACCTTATGCAGATGATGGATCGAGACTCAGGGTGGGTTACACCGAGTATGTTTGAGATGACTAGGGAGTTCCAGCTGCAACACCCTCCGACCTTCACCGGAGAGGGTGGGCCAGAGGCAGCGAAGTTCTGGTTAGAATCTGTCCAGATGATACTGGATCATCTAGAGACCCCTGTCGACAAGCGAGTGAAGTTGTCCGCTTACATGTTGTGGGGCCAGGCTAGGCGTTGTTGGGACATTCAGGCTCAAATCAAGCAGGCTGAGAGAATGTCATGGAAGGTTTTTCAGGAAAAGTTTCTGGAGCATTTCTACCCAGAGACTTTGAGGCAGGAGCGGGCTACACATTTTATGAGCCTGACTCAGGGATCACTATTGGTGATGGAATATGCTAGTCGCTTCATTGATTTGAGACGCTTTGTCCCAATGTTAACAAGGGATGAGGCAGCAGTAGCAAAGCGTTTCCAGGATGGGTTAAGACATGAGATCAGGTCTCAAGTAAACATCTTCTGCTTGAAGAGGTTCGCAGAGGTATTAGATTAGGCATTGATCTTAGAAGGAAACATGAAGGGAGCTTCGGGTAGTGGGCTTGTGGTTCCAGTGGGGCAGATGAGTATTGCATCTACCGAGGGTCAGAAGCGACGCCATGAGAGCTCACAACATGGCAGAAGTGTGAAAAGTGGCTGGAAGAGAGGGTCATCCTCTCATAGTGGAAATCAGGTGTTCTACTATCAGTGCGGTAGGCCGGGGCATATGCGTGGTCAATTTCCTCGATCTCCAGTTGTGTAAAGACCCGTAAAATTCAAGGGAAATTTTTTCTTAATTTTCTTTAGAATTGTACAAGAGCGCGGTTTCAGACGGCACCTGATTCCGAGGCCCGGAGTGCCCGGAATCATTTTCCGAAGTTTGGCTCGGGTACGTTCAGTGAACGAACGAGCGGGTTTTCCTAACTTTTGATCTGGTGCTCGGAATTGAAATCCGAGGGCACCGATGAACACGCAGCGCCGATATTCGCTTAAAGAGACCTTTTCGGGAGTTGCGTTTGTTGCGGGTTTAAAGTTAGTTTTGGGGATTAAAAGTTAAGTAAAATAAAATTGTGTGTGAATTTTATTTTATTCGAGGTGGTTAGACTCTCTCATGGGAAGTTGTTGGTGGGTCCCACAACCACCCAACTTCCCATGTGTGGTTATGAGGGAGGTGGGGCCCACACGAACCCCCACCTTTTCAAGTTCCCTAACTCCCCTCTCTCCCTCTTAATGGCTTGACATCTTAACTTCTATTTAATTATACAACTTATGTCTATTAAATAAGTGAGTTAATTTTGGAGTTATCCATTTTTTGAATTTCTATGTGAAGCAATAGTGTTTAGTGTATTGAGTGTGGTTATCAGTCCAGGGAGTCCAGTGTTGGTGTGGCGGCCGACGTATCCGTACACCAGGACCCTGACTTCTGATTTCCGACTTAATGCATGAAAACACTGATTGCGTGTGTGTTTCCCAAAAGGTTTAAAGTCAGCTCAAACCAGGTCAGCTCACCAGGTATAAATCGTTGACCGTGACACAACTGTTCAGGATGTCACCATGCAGATAGTTAGCTGGAGTTCCGAGAGAGTTCTCGATGATGGCCCACCGAGCAGCGAGACTCCGGTGCAGGGCCCCTTTTTCAGTGTTGGCACCTTCGGGTGGTGTACCAGCAGCACCACCACCCGTTAGGCAGCAGATGCCACTAGCTGACGGTGCACGCTAGCAGAGCGTGATGCACGAGTTTCAGCAGTAGAGGCCTCTGAGGATACGAGGCGAGACAGATTTCCCAGGCAGCAGTGGACTGGATGGAGGCGGTTGCTAGAGTTCTACGCCTAGCTTGGATACTAGTAGAGAAGATGATGATCTTAGCTCCTGTTGTTTCCAGTGAGTGACCATGAGGTTGGTCCTTATAGTAATGAGGCTTCAGTACGCGAACCGATACCTGGGATAGTACCTACGGGTAGTGCGCCAGCTATGTCACTACCTGTTGGTCAGCAGACACTACCGGCGGTACCGGTAGCAGAGACTCACAGGCTTAGTGCCTTACATATGTTTTAGCACCAGATATCTCTCAAGTTTTGAGGTGAGCCTGACTCGTAGGCGGCTGAGGACTGGCTTGAGGAGGTGGTTGTGAGTTTTCTGGAGCTAATACAGCTTCGACAGTACGACATGTCGGAAGCAGAGCACTCAACGTGGCTTACCAATCAATCTTGGTACTCGTTAGTTGCGTTGTGATCAGTTCTTTAGACTCGAACTTCTGAGCGAAGTGTGTCTAAAGGACATCCGAACCATTTCTTTTCCTCTATGCATTCCTACCTATGTTAGGATGCTAGAGAGAACCTTTGTGGTTGTGAACGTTAGCAGTGAAAGGCAGGAAACTAGCGCCAGTCTCAGAGACTCGGGCGTGTAAAATGTTTCAGGAGGAGGAAGTGCTAAGGACAGATGAATCTGCAGGGTAGCAGACATGGAAGCGGAGCTTGGAGAGCAGCATGTGGTGGTGTACATTTCGACATGTTACGACCACCCGACTTAGTAGTCCCCGCCAGGCTCAGGGAGCAGGAGGGCTGGGGAGGAGAGTAGCTGCATTGCGGTCAAGGAGTGTGACCCAGGAGCTCTAAGAATGATTCGGGGTACGAATTATGTCTACTACGAGCTGCCATATCTATAGACATAAGAACCAATCATTCTACCCTTCCACGAATCATGTCCCAGACCTAGAGGTTCCGGGTAAGCCGTAGACTTGACCCTCACGTCTGGAGATACCTTTGGGAGGAGACTCGATAATCACACTTACGCCGACGGTGTGATTTGACCTCGAGGCGAGAGTTTCGGTTGGAATCTCTTGGTGGCAGCGTAGAGGCCTTACGACGTTGATCTGGGTATGGTTTTGATTCACAAATCATACCCCGGTTGACTGTTTTAGGCAAACGTCGGAATGGGTTTTCCTTGGTCGGCGAAAAGGAAACCCTGGGCAGCACATGTTAAACTCAGGCATAAGAGGGTGTGACCGATCACTCTTGAGTTGGTCAACCCTACCTTTGTGGCAGCAGGAGATTTGAGTTTCAGTTCTAACCTAAAAAGGGAAACCTCTTGAATTCGAGGGTGACGAACACGTTCTTATACAGTCTCAACCCGATGAGGTTTCGGTGTTGTGGCCGAGGCGGCATGTTATCTCCGAAGTTCAATGGACCCTTTTGATCTTCAGCAGGGTAGGCGAGGAGGTTTACCGCTTGACCCTACCACCTCAGTTGCACCGGGTGCATAATGTCCACCACGTGTCTCAGCTGTGGAGATACGTGTATGTTTCTTCACACGTCATCGACCTCGGGGAGTTGGACGTTGATGACAGGGCGACAAGCATAGAGGTTCTAGTAGAGAACGAGGATCGACAGGAGTAGGTTCTACGTGAACAGTTGCTTCCTCTGGGGTGCTTCACGGGTAGCACAAGATCTTCAGGTGAGCATATGGGAGCGTAAAGCTCAGTTGCGTGCTCAGTACTACTTTGTTTCCCTTAAGTGTGAGTAGAAGCTTTACGGGGACGTAAAGCCCTGAGGTGGGAGTAATGTAAAGACCCGTAAAATTCAAGGGAAATTTTTTCTTAATTTTCTTTAGAATTGTACAAGAGCGCGGTTTCAGACGGCACCTGATTCCGAGGCCCGGAGTGCCCGGAATCATTTTCCGAAGTTTGGCTCGGGTACGTTCAGTGAACGAACGAGTGGGTTTTCCTAAATTTTGATCCGGTGCTCGGAATTGAAATCCGAGGGCACCGATGAACTCGCAGCGCCGATATTCGCTTAAAGAGTCCTTTTCGGGAGTTGCGTTTGTTGCGGGTTTAAAGTTAGTTTTGGGGATTAAAAGTTAAGTAAAATAAAATTGTGTGTGAATTTTATTTTATTCGAGGTGGTTAAACTCTCTCATGGGAAGTTGTTGGTGGGGCCCACAACCACCCAACTTCCCATGTGTGGTTATGAGGGAGGTGGGGCCCACACGAACCCCCACCTTTTCAAGTTCCCTAACTCCCCTCTCTCCCTCTTAATGGCTTGACATCTTAACTTCTATTTAATTATACAACTTATGTATATTAAATAAGTGAGTTAATTTTGGAGTTATCCATTTTTTGAATTTCAAACCTTTGAAATTCTAGTGTGTTATGTGATAATAAAATAAGATGTTGTCTTATTTTATTTTGGTTGAATTGTTTGTCTTCTTGAGAGGTGGAGAGCATCATTTTCTTCTTCTTCTTCATCTCTGACGAAGATCACGAAGAACGCTCAACTTCAACGAAGAACGCGAAGAACGCCGTTCTTCAACGAAGAACTTCTCCGCCGAAGAACACGGTCCATCCGCGACGCCGTATCCGCGACGCGACGTACTTCTTCCGCGTCATCTCTTCCGCGACGGTTTTCCGCGACGAACGCCATCGACAACGACTCTTCCTCCGACGTCAAAGGAATCGACACCGATATTCCACGACTGCGTCAACGTGCGACTATCGAGGTAGGGGTTCTTGAGTTCGTTGTTTTATTTTTGTTTGACTTTCCTCAAGACTTGACGAAGAACGCTCAAGTTCCGACGAAAAACGCTGCTCCGCTCTTCTTCGTCTTCCGTGTCAATGAGAGAGAACACCGCTTCTTCCTCGGACAACCTTCGTCGGCGTACAAGTTTCGCCAACGACGTGTCTCTTCAAACGCATCCCTTCGTCATCGGATTTGACGAACGGCTACCACGACGCCCGACCTCCGCGACGTCGTCTTCCGCGGAACGTTCACAAGCTTCGAACCTTATACCCGAGGTAGGGGTTGTTGATTTCTTTTTGGTTTCCTTATTTAATTCTTGAATCGTGAGTTTAGCAAGTCTAACATGTGGCTTGAATTTATTTATAGTCGCGTTATTGTTTAACGTGAGGGGGGGGCCGGACCGCATGAACACGGCCGAACCCCCCTCCATTGTTCTTGTTTATTCTTGCGGGTGGAAGCAAGTGGCGTGGTGCCGTCGCACCACGCGGATGATCGTGCAAATATTTTACGCGGCGCCGTCGCGCTACACCGAGGTAGAATCTTCAAGAACGCGACGTCGTCGCGCCGCGTTGAAAGGAATTAAAGCACGGCGAAGGGGCGCGGTGCCGTCGCACCGCGCCGGACGACGAACACCGCGGCCGGTTCCGGGCCGCGGCGGAACGAGAAGACCGCGGCCGGTTCCGGGCCGCGGCGGAAGAGAAGACCGGCGGCCGGGCCGCCGGCGTCGGAAGCCGAAGGGGGGACCGGAATTTCCGGTCCCGTTGGAGAAAACCGGCCGGCCAGCGTGTAAAACCCCCCTCTTTAAGAGGGGGGCGGTTCCTTGAAAGGGGGGGCAACAGCCCCCCGGTTTTGTTTCCAGCCGGCCCCCATGTGCGGGGGCCGTTTCTTGCATAAGGCGCGGCACAAAGGCCGCGCCGTCATCCAGTTAGCGGGGGAATTAAATTCCCCCGCGCGCAGCCTTCTCGCGGCGACAAGCCGCCACGGCACCCCGAGCCGCCGCGGCACCCCGCGCCGCCGCGCCGCCGCGCCGCCAGGCCGCCGCGCCGCCCAGGGGGGGGTCGGGCCGGGTCGGCCCGGACCCGGACCCCCCCGTTTCGAACCAGAATTGGTTTTTGGCCCATAACTTGAGCCTCGGACCTCCGATCGACGAACCGTCAGCGGCAACGCGATCCTTGGATCGAGACGGTCGTTTCGGTATATCGCACTCAAGGTTTCGGGTTACTTTGAGTTCGGCCGGGTTGGTTCGTTCACGAAACCAACCGGGCCTTCGGAGCGGAAACGCTCATATCTTGAGCTACGGACGTCCGATTGACGTGCCGTCAGTCGCGTTGTGTTCCTCTTAGTGAGACGGATCTTTTGGCATACTCCGCCCGAGGTTTGGACGCAGGTGTAGTACGGTCGGGTTGGTTTTGCGTTAAAAACCAACCGGGCCCCGGAGACGAAAATGCCAATAACTCTCAGACCGGGCGTCCGATCGACGCGCCGTCTGTTGCGTTGAGTTCCTGTTGACGATACGGAACTTTTTGATACATCAACTCTGGTCTTTGTGACAGTTGATGTATCAGCCTCTCGGCTCGTGGAGCGAACCCTCCGAACGAGCTTGCTGTGTGCGGGAACCCTAGTGCTGGCTGCGACTGACTGCTACTACTTCTGCTACGACAACTACTGTGACTGCGACGACGACAGTACAAAGATCCCGTGTGGTTTCGAAGACGACGACTACAGCACTCAGCGATCCTACGTGGAACAGTGCTACCGAACCTGTGTGAGCTGAATCTTCTTTTTACCTTGAGCGGTGGAGCGCTTGGGTGTAGCGGCGGACCCGTGGTACTTGACAGTGGTGGTGCGCATGGATGCAGTAGCAGACCCTTGGCGGTGGAGCGCTTGGTTGTAGCGGCGGACCCGCGATACTCTACGGAGTGTGTACGCTTGGTTGTAGCGACAGACCCGCGACGGTGGAAACGTGCGTGCGGAGTACGGAGACCGTGTAGATGACTGAGACCTGACGACTGCTTGACCGACTCGACTTGGAGTGAGTCGACTAGCCCAGTGGACGGAGCGCCCAGTAGTTGGCAGCAGACCCACGGCGGACGGAGTGCCTGGTAGTTGGCGGCAAACCCGCGGTACTCGACAGGAGGAGTGCCTCAGTAGGCTATCTGGGTGAGCGCCCGGTATTTGGCAGCAGACCCTCAGCGGACGGAGCGCCCGGTAGTTGGCAGCAGACCCGCGGTACTCGACAGGAGGAGTACTTCAGCAGTCTTAGGTTAGTGAGAAGTACCTCGGAGTCGTGACAGGACCACTGTACACTTCAGAGATGGGGCTCTTCAACATTTACGGTTTCGATAATGAAAATCCTGGTTTGAGCTGAGTCAATGATCTTTGTGATTCCTCATGATTGAGATGGGTCGCTTGATAACTTAGGTATATGTATGGGCATATACCTGGGTAATGGTTATCCGTTGATTTCATAAACTTGTTATAATCTGTGTGGATTTACTGTTTACTCTTCTTTGTGGATTGGGTTGTTCTTGGGCTCGGTGTTGGAGCCGAACGGAATTTGATGACTTAGGTATATGTATGGGCATATACCTAAGCAGTGTCAGTTGTTACTTCGTGATTGTTACTTTTCTTCATGGTTTATCCTTTGTGGATTTGAGAGACCTTCAGGGGTCTCGGGGTCCCTACTGAGTAGCTTATACTCACCCCTGCACGGGCTTTTCCCGCACTACGTTGTGTTGGTTGCAGACGACGGACAGCGTTGACCTTAGCTGAGGCTTACAGAGCGGGACGGTACCCGGAGGTGGACCACTGGGCGGGACGTGCACGGAGCGGACGGTGGGACCCGTGGAGCAGAGGAGCTATCTGTACCCACCCTTCAGGTGGGATTTCTAGTGGGCAGCTCGGTGCAGCGGTTTTACCTTTCAGTTGCTGTTTTCCCTTTCGAGTTGTACTTTACTTTACAGTTGGGCTTGTATTTCCGGCCCCTTTACTTCAGCACAGTTGTTCTAGTTTTGTGTACTGCTTTACTTCCGCTTGTTACTCTGAGGTGCTTGTTTACTTTATTAAGGCAATGTCTTCCCTTTTTACTGGGATTTTACGCCTTGGTGCTAGTCGCCAGCCCCTGGCCTATGGAAGGCGGGCTTGGGGTAGTCACGGCACGAGCCCCGAGGGTGGGTCGTGACAAGTTGAGTGTCGTTCGTGCGGCAGAATGGGGCATGTGCAGAAGTTCTACAGGAAACCTCAGTAGGTGGGCGAGTATGATGGTGGAAGGCAGGTACCGAATACGGGGAGGGGATCAGTTGCCCCATATCAGGCAGGCAGTTGGAGCTCCATGGTCTGTACTGGTAGGGGCGGTGGACGTGGAACTCCAGGGCAAGATCGCTCACGCCAGCAGGGCAGTGTGGCACAAGGTGTTCAGGATGGAGCCCAGGGTAGAGGGGTATGTCAGCTTCAGGCAGTTCAGTTTGCACCTGGTGATAGCGAGTCCAGACTGTCAACTGTTCGAGGTACGATCCTTATAGCTTCTACGTTTGCTAGTGTGTTATTTGACACAGGTGCCACACACTCTTTTGTTTATGCTCAACTTGTGGTAGCACTAGGTTTACCTGTGGAGAGGGTGTGTGGAGTTATGTCAATTGATACTCTGTTGGGGGTTCGGGTTGAGGATATCAAGCAGTGCAAGGGTTGTGCCTTGGAAGTTGGTGGGTATCATTTTCCATGGGATTTGTTCGTTCTCGAGATGTCAGAGTTTGACCGGGAATGGATTGTTTGGTGTTGTATCAGGAACGCATAGACTGTTATCGTCGTAGAGTATCATTCAGGTCGCTTGAGGGTGACGCTTATGTCCACTGTGGCGAATGGGATGTTCGAGCAGGGTGTGAGGGGTTGTTTTATCAACAGATGAGTGGACTCACAGCTTAAGTGGCATGTATCATGCTTGATGATGATGAGGGAGGGAAAAAATCTAATTTTCCTCCTGTGGTGGATCGATTTCAGGATGTGTTTTCTGAGGATTTCTCGGGGTTACCCCCTGGGAGGGATGTTGAGTTCACGATCGAGTTGCTGCCGAGAGCGGAGCCAGTTTCTATTACGCCATATCGAATGGAACCGACAGAACTCCAGGAACTGAAGGTTTAGCTTGAGGAGTTGGAGCGTAAAGGGTTTATTCATCCTATTACTTCTCCTTGGGGATCTCCCGTGCTTTTTGCAAAGAAGGTCGATGGGTCGTTGAGGCTGTGTGTTGACTATCGAAAGTTGAACCAGATGACAGTGAATAATCGGTACCCTATTCCTAGAATTGATGACCTGTTCGATCAGTTGAGGGGTGCATCAGTTTTTTCTAAAATTGATCTGAGGTCATGTTATCACCAGATGAGGGTGAGGTCTTCTAACGTACTACGGACAGCTTTCTGGAGTCGGTACGGGTTGTTTGAGTTTGTGATAATGCCTTTTGTCTTGACCAATGAACCAGCGGTGTTTATGGATTTGATGAACTGGATCTTCCATCCCTATCTAGATCAGTCCATGGTTGTCTTTGTTGACGATATCTTAGTGTACTCGAAAACTCACGACGATCATGCCCAACATCTTGATATCATCTTGGGTACGCTAAGAGAGCATCAGCTATATGCCAAGATATCAAAGTGTCAATTCTGGATAGGTGAGGTGCATTTTATGGGTCACATCATCTCGGAGGCAGGTGTGTCAGTGGATCCAGAGAAAGTGCAGGCAGTTGTAGCCTGGAAGCAGCCCAAGAATGTTTCTGATGTTCGGAGTTTTCTGGGTTTGGCTGGGTATTACCGAAGGTTCATTCAGGATTTCTCTCACTTGGCAGCACCACTATCAGGCTTGACCAAGAAAGGAATCAGGTTCGAGTGGTCTGGGGCTTGTGAGAATGCCTTTCAAGAGTTGAAGAAGCGGTTGACGACCGCACCTATCTTGATCTTACCTGAGCCGGGTAAGAAGTACATCGTGTTTTGTGATGTGTCCGGAGTCGGACTTGGGGCTGTGTTGATGCAGTATGAGCGGGTTGTGGCTTATGGGTCGAGGCAGTTGAGACCCCATGAGTGGAACTATCCCACTCGTGATCTTGAGTTGGCTGAAGTGGTGTACGCCTTGAAGTGATGGAGGCACCATCTATTGGGGGAACTGTTTACAGTGTTTACCGACCATAAGAGTTTAAAGTACATCTTCTCACAACAGGATATGAATCTTCGGCAGTGAAGATGGGTTGAATATCTCCAGTCTTTTGACTTTGAGTTGGTGTACACGCCAGGAAAGGGAAATAGTGTTGCTGATGCTTTAAGCAGGAAGGTTCAGAATCAGGTGGTTCAGGAGTCCAACACCGAGTGGAAGGTGATGGCTTTGTTTGCAGAGATGCACCTGGAGGTGCAGGAGGTGAATGGTCAGGTCACTATTGCTTCCTTAACGATGGAGTCGACGCTTTTGAGTCGATTTAAGAAAAGTCAGCTTGATGATCCTGAGTGTTTGATCATGAAAGAAAAGCTTAAAGGTGGGGAGCTACCTTCTGGCGGGGCCGTCGGCGTGGACGGTGTTGTTCGTGTTCGTGATCATGTGGTTGTACCAAAGTGTGTGCGGGAAGATTTGATGCGTGAGTTCCATGCATCAAAGTGGTCATTGCATCCTGGTTTGACCAAGATGTACCGTGATCTCTGAAGGCAGTTTTGGTGGCCTGGAATGAAGAAGGAAGTTGCGGGCTTTGTGGCGCGGTGCCTTACCTGTCAGCAGGTGAAGGTCGAGCATCAACGCTCGGGTGGTTTGTTGCATCCATTGCCCATTCCGGAATGGAAGTGGGATGATGTAACGATGGATTTTTTCATGGGTCTTCCGAGGACATCGTGGAAGAATGATGTAATCTGGGTGGTTGTGAATCAGTTAACGAAAGTGGCTCATTTCTTACCGATTCAGGAGACCTTTATAATCGACCAGTTGGGTGAGCTGTATGTTCGGGAAATATTACGATTGCATGGGGTCCAGTGGACCATAGTTTTGGACCGAGATCCGCGTTTCACATCGCGTTTCTGTCAAGGGTTGTAGAAGGCGCTTGGTACGCAGGTGTTTTTGAGTACGGCTTTCCACCCGCAGACGGACGGGCAGTTGGAACGTACGATCCAAGTTTTGGAAGACATGTTAAGAGCTTGTGTCCTGGACATTGGTGGATCTTGGGAGAGACACCTGTCGTTGGTTGAGTTTGCCTACAAAAAAAGTTTTCAGGCTAAGATTCAAATGGCACCGTTTGAGGCACTCTACAGGAGGACATGTAGATCTCTGTTGTGTTGGTTAGAGGCCGGTGAATCTGAGTTGTTGGGGCCAAGTCTCGTGCAGGAGACTTCAGAGAAAGTTAAATTGATCAGGAAACGGATGGCTATGGCTCAGAGTAGGCAGAAGTCGAATGCAGATCGGAGGCATAGACCTCTTGAGTTTGGGGTGGGTGATAAAGTGTTCCTTCGGGTGTCGCTAAGGATGGTTCACCGTCGGATTCAAAAGCAGGGTAAGTTGGCACCCAGGTATATGGGACCTTTTGAGATTGTGGAGAGGATCGAACCAGTGGCTTACCGATTGGCTATTCTACAGCGGTATGGTGGGATGCATGATGTGTTTCATGTGTCACAGCTTCAACGGTATCACCCTGACCCATCTCATGTGGTTGATGTTGAGGATGTGGAGCTTGAGGTTGATGCGCCCTTTGAGGAGCATCCAGTTCGTGTGGTGGATCGTAGTGAAAAGGTCTTGCGAGGCAAGGTTGTGCCGTTAGTGTGAGTACTATGGCAGCATAAGAAAGTTCAGGAAGGAACTTGGGAGCGGGAATCAGATATGCGGGCTCAGTGACCCGAACTCTTCTCTTCGGTGGATCAATGAGGCTTGGAAACTCGGCTCGAGGACGAGCCGTTATAAGGTGGGGAGGTTGTAAGATCCCGGTTTTTGGAAGGGTACGTTTTCGTTATGTTTTGGTTGAATCCCTTGTTTTGGGCTTCAAGGGATGTCTTCTGAAGATGTGAGAGGCCTTGGGGGTGTTTCGGGGGATCGGGGCACGAAAGAAAGGAAATATGGGCAAGAGAAGCCAGGGCGCACGGCCTGCGCACGGCCAGGGAAAACCGTGCGGCCTGCCTAGGAAAAACCATGTGACCCTTCTCCTCCGGGAAGTAGCATGCGCACGGTTTGCGCACGATTTTTCAAACTGTGCGGTTAAACCGTGAGACCACTTAAAGTTAGAAAAAATTACAAGTTTGCCACTTCGGGCTTTTAAACCCCATCTCGGTATTTTCCTCCATTCATCCCCTCTCAACCCTAGTGACGAACTTGGCCGACCCAAGCTTCCCAAGGGTGGTTCTCCTTCGATTCTTGGCCGTTTAGAGCGTCGTTGGTTGCCGATCGAAGCTCCGGGTAAGGCTAATCTCATCCTTGCTTCTCTTTTTGGTTTAGGGTTTGTATCTTCTCTCCCTCTTGTTCCGAAGCTCTAAAACCCTATCTTTTGGATGAGTTTTAGGTTGAAGCTCCAAAGGTTGGTCAGATCGAGGTCTAAGGACTCGATTGAGAGTGCATTCAACCGCGATTTCGAGGTAGGTGGTCTACAAGTGATATCCCATAGTTATTTGGGGATTTGTGCATGTTTAGTTGTGTTCTTGTTTCCACTTGGTTATGTTTTGAATAACCTTGGCATGTTTGGTAATAATGGTGTTTAAAATGGCAAATGGGAACCCTCACGATCCCTGTGGGATGTGTTGGGATCGTCTTGACCTAATTGGGGTCATCCACGGGATGTGCCGGCTTTTCCTGGGTTTAGGGATTGTTATTAAACAAGTGACCTTGATGTAGTAAATTGTAGAGCCCTTGATAAACATGTTGGCATGATTGGTTGAACTTGGAATAGAAGTTAGGTGATGCACCTAGACTTAGCAATAACCAAAGGGTTATTTGGAATGGGATGAATGGTTGATTCATGGAATGATGAAAGAGTTAAATGGGTTAATGAGTAAACTGATTTAAGACCATAACAGGATAGGTTATGGGTTTAATGTTGAATGCTTAGTGAGATAGGCATAACACATGGGAATTGGGTGAATGGTTAAATGATGTGAAATGGTAATGTGTTAATGGGTTAAGGCATAATGTGAATTCCCAAGTGGGTTGTTGTGAATAGTGTTGTCGAAGGGCGATGGTTTGGATGGTTGATGGTTACTTATATATAAGCATGTGCACATGGCTTCGTAGAGTGGGGTATGACATGAGGATCTATGCCCACGGGTTGAGCTAAGACTGAGGTTCTAAACTCCACCCTAAATGCACGGGTTAGGAAAGGGGACTGAGGGTCTATTCTCCTAATGGTTGCATCCACCCGGATTGAGACTTCGAGGTGAGGTTATGGTTGCTATGAGGGGGTTAGTCCTAGTGAGATAGGATAACGATGTGTTTACCCTCTTGCATGTGATTGTTGGCCTTAGACCCATGCAACATAATGTACGTGATTAACCCATGGTAATGTGATGAAATGGTAAGTGATGATAAATGGTGTGAAAAGAATGGTAATGAAAATGGCAATGGCAATGGCTTTGGCTCTGAACTTGTTAATGGCACCTTAATTAATTACTTGGCAATTATCATTCATATTCCTTTTGCATGCACTACCTGTTCATACTGGATATTTTGTAGACACTGTTGGTGGTGACCTACTGAGTTGGACTCACACCCTGCTCGGGCCGCCGTTGGGTACCCGAGCAGACTTCATGTTTGCAGGTCAGGAGAATGGCAAAGGTTCTTGCTAGATAGTGAGTGGACATGGGTAGCACTTGGTGGAGGATTCAGACTTTGAGTCGGGACCATTTTGGGGATTTTGGTCGTTGTCCTTATTTTGAGTTTTTGTTCACTCTACCACTTGTAGTATGACATGACATATTTATTATTGGAAATAGTTGTTATACATGTTCCTTGTTTATTGGTTATTGTTTCTGCTATTTGGTATTTCTGTTGTGCTTACTATGATAAAAAGGGGGTATAGTCTCCCCACTTGACCCCATAGACCCCCGCTGCTAGTCGGCAGCTTTTGGCGTATGGGGAGGCGCGCTTAAGGTCATGTAACCACCCGGCTCGGAGCACCGGTTTAGTGGCTTCCGGGTCGGGGACGTTACAATCGATATATTGTTGGTCTAGTTAAGTAATATAGAAAACAACTAAAGTGATTTATTATTCTTTGTGTCCCACTCATCTATACTCAAAAACATGTTCGCTTTTTTGTACAAAACCACTCTAATATCATAATGTTTCCATCAACATACTTAAAGGGTTTGAAAATTACATTTATATTCGATGAATGTAAAAGAAATGACACAGTATTTCTCTGGGTGAACTTTTCGACACGCAGAGCTAGAGGTTCATGTGATAAAATATTTTATTGCCTGAGAGGTTGTTTAGTTAACACAACCTCAAGTTTGGATAAATGATCTCCTTAATGGTTTGCCGCCGATTATTTATATGGATGAATGCATGTGTTTTTTTTTGTTTATCAAAAAAAATGACGACACTCTCCACAGGCAACCCAAACACATGTTATTCATGAATATGCATGCAAAGACATATATATTTGGTTGGGTGATCAAAATACGCAAAATTTTATAACAATGATCAATGGATTGAGTATGATGGTGTATTTTGAAAAATTAAATAAAACATTCAAAATTTATTCTAAAACATAAAAAAAAAGATTAAAAAAAACAGTAATCACATACAGGGCTGGCCCTGGGGCAAGCCCCACGAGCCCCCGGGCTAGGGCAACACCAAAACAATGGAAAAAAATACAAGGGAAAGAGCAAAATTTTTACCATTTCACTGTAGCTCTTAATGCATTTTAAGGAAAAAATTCTTATATTGTCTTGGGCAACATAATTTACCGGGCCGCCATTGATCACATACACATCATTTATGAATATGCATGCAAAGACATATGACACAAAAATTTAAAACACTGGCCATATAAAGGCCGAATTGGGCTAGCGCCGCGGACGAGTCAAATTTACACCTTATTGGACTCCACGACGTCTTAACTCGCCACTGGTCTTTGGGAAAAAATCGTCTCAGGTTCACTTTTGAACATGAGGGTCAGGTTGGCCAATGAATTACTGCCACGTTGGAGGAAATTTCAAGCGGAAATTTGCATTGAAATTTTTCACTAAAAATTTGATGGGAATTTCCGGCCCAGTGAAAAAACCTCAAAAAACGAATAATGGGGTCATTTTGGTTCAAAACCCAACGTGCGGCATTTTCGTTCAAAAACCAAGGTGTTGCACCCCTCTTCTCCATGGCAGAGGAGGCGGTGTCCCTAGAATCGCAAGTTACCGAGCTGGAAGAAGAGCCTAAAACAGTAATAAAAACGGGAGCAGAAGCTGAATCGAAATCAGAGTTGAAGGAAGGCGTGGAATCTAATGACCTCAACACCATTCGTACCACAAAACCTGGCGTCAAGCGCCTCCTGCTCACTCTTTCGGTCGCCCTGTCCTTCCTTCTAGGTTCCCGATTCCCGTACACTTTATTTTTCTCCCATTTTCATTTTTCTCTGCACCTTCTTACCTTCTTCTACATTTTTCTGCAGGGGCTCCTTTTCTGCTTAAGTCCATCGAAATCTACCGTTCGCCTCTACCCTTTGGCGACATCGACTCGCTGTCGAAGAAAATCGAATCCACCCCTTTGCGTTTCCCTTGCAATTTCCAAGCAGTATTCCTTGGCATTGACAATGACGGTTCAGGCAATCCCGTGGCGGACAGGCTCAGGCTTGCAATTCGAGAAGAAATGAGAACATTGATTCCTAGGGATTTTATTTGTGGATCCTGCAGTGATAATTTTACTTTATCGGTCACCGTTGATTACGGGCCCAATTGCGTGCGTAGCCAGCTTGATGGCCCATCTAGCTTGTGGCGATGTGGGGCGGTGACTGCTGCTGCCTTCAATGAAAATGATGATGAGGGTATTGATGAATTGTTGGTGGATTTGCTGAGGGAATGTGAAAGTAAGGTTTACACTCTGGTAGTCGTGAACAAGGGCGATGGGATTTTTAGGGCTGCTGCGGGGAAGTATAGGCATGCATGGATACTCGAGAGAGTTTCTAATGTAGATGGGATGATATTAAGGGTCGCGGAAACATTTGTAAAGGTGTTCATGAACGGGGGGAACGATGAAGGAGCTATTCATGGGGAGTTCATGCCCGTGGGTGCTGATGGAAAAGTTGTTCTTTCTTTTAACCTGCTCAATGCCGACCCCAATGACTGGGTTTATGAATGGTTGGGGGCTTCATATTTTCCTATTTGTTTGGTTTTAATTCCTGTAGTTTTTTATCTCTACTATCATTGCACGTGATTATATGACTCGGTTCAGTTTATCTGTATCTGATTTTCTGTATGTTTATCTTGTATGTGATTATATGACTAGGTTCAGCTTATCTTTATTTGATTTTCTGTATGTTTTTCTTAATTTATTTGATTTTCTGTATGTTTATCTTAATTCATTTTTTGCTGGTAAGACCATGATGTGTGGATTTACTGATGTATTCATGCAAGATGCTTCTTCCAGCATAGACTTAAAATGTTAGAAGTAACATTCAGATTCAAGTAAAATTTGGAAAGTCAACTGTTAAGTTACTACCTTACTGCCTTTGAGAAATTTTATTAGAAAAAGAATGACCAGAAGAATGGAGAAGCTCATCATTATGAGTGCTTTACCTCTCTTTGAGCCAATCCTGTTCAATTAGGATTGGTTGCAGAGCATTAAATGGATATGGATACCTGTTGGAAACTCTGTTGCGGAAAACGTTGGGAGCAACAAAGCGAAAAACAGATCACAAAAGAATAAAAGGGAAAAAATAGAAGGAACGAGAACACAAAGATTTATGTGGTTCAGGAATAATCTCTACGTCCACGGAGAGACAGAACTTCACTATGATTCGGGATCAACAATTTACAAGGAGTTTTTAAGGTTTTCAATCACGCACAAAACCTTAGCCCGAAATAGGCTACAAAAAGAGGAAGACGATCCACTGTTCCACCAACCGCACAGGAAGTCCGCATCGCTACAGTGAAAGGTGGTCACTCAAGTTAAAAGTACTACAGTGGCCGGTGACTGAAAGTCCAAGAAGCTACAGCACTGTTGACTCCAAAGTCAGACCTGCTACAATGCTCTGTCGGTGTCGGTCGGTCAGCTCTGCTACGGTGCTCAAAGTTGCTATAGTCTCCCAAAAAATTTGGGTCGGAGGCCTTCGGCCTCTGGACATCGGAGTAGGGGCGCGTTGACCCTTACAACCCCCAATGAGCTCACCGCAGAGCTCGGCCCGCGAAAGTTGCGGTCCGGTGTGTAACGACCCGAAATTTTGAATAAATCTTATTTCCTAATTTTGTGTGTTATTTTATTTTTGATACTCAACAAAAATGTTTCATTTGATAACATTAGTATAATTAAAATGAGACCGTTGGGTTTTGACTGGTATATGACCATTGGTCAATATGACCGCCGAAAACTAAACGTTTTGATTATTGTCTCTAAATACAAGTAATCTTGGTTAATTATTATAGAAAGAAGATTCGATGGCCTCACCCAGTAGTCTTAGACCGATCGAAGCCCATCTAACAGAACTTGGGAAGGAGGTAGCACCACTGGGCTTTGCTCTGGACCAAACCCAAGCTGAACTTCATAGTGTGAAGCTAGAACGGGATCGGCTTCGCGAGAAGTTCAAACTGATAGAAATTACTACTCGTGCGATGTTGACCGAGTCTCCCTCAGATTCTCTCACCTTAGCACACCTTACACTTAGGTCCTATGCTGGTGTGATAAGGGGCTATGTAAGGAGACCGTAACTGCCTTGTGTAATCCTTTGTTTTAAATAAAAATTGGGATTTCTTCTTATGATGAAGTTTATGAATTTTCAAATGATCGGATAAATATAGTATGCATATTTTTTATGAATTTTAGAAAAAGGATATTTAAAAAAAAATGTTTATGTGAACCTTAAATAATTAAAAATGTGTAATGATTTTCAAAAAATGGTCTTCTACAATTATGTTCAGTATGAAATTTAGAGTCTAATAAGATCAACTTAATTTTTGATGAATAATAAATTATGAATAGTTATTTTATGCTTAGGATTAGTAATGTGACCAAATGGATTAGTAATCTCACTTAAAGAAAGTATTAATATAATCTAGGCACCTTGATTAAGTAATGTGATTCAATAAAATGGTTAAATAACGGTTTCATAAATTATTATTCAAGTATTAGTTTTTTCGGGTAAATAGTGTTTTTTTAATTAAAAATTAAATTAAAAATATTTAGAAAATTATTTTTCTAAAATGGATTTCATTTTTGAACTCAGAACATCGATATTATGTTAAGGTAATTTTTGGGTTTTTTTCTGAAAAAAATGAATTTTCGGTGAATAGTGTATTAATTTAAAAATTAAATTAAAAATATTTAGAAAATTATTTTTATAAAATGGAGTTCATTTTTGAAATCAGAGCATTGATATTTGGTTATGGTGAAATTTTGGGATTTTTCTGAGAAAGTTGAATTTTCAGTGAATAGTAAAAATACCGTTTTAGGGTTTCAGTATGTTTAATGACATCATAACTGTGTCATGATGATGTCATGAGATATTTTAAGGGTTGGCCGACCAAAGGTGATGAATTATTGTATTGGGGGCCCCATGTGGCCTAACTCCATGGGAAATATCACGGGAGAGCACATGGTTTTGAGAAAACCACTTTTGAGGTGTCCCTTGGCCATTAATGCCTTGTCCCCTCACTTTCCCTATAAATACCAAGTCATTCTCTCATCCTTTGGACTCCAAAATCATTCTCAACGAAGTTCTGGTCTCCTTACGTACCAAGGAGTCCTCCCAAGGTGCCCCCAAGCCCTCAAGATTCCAACCTTTGAGTTTTTAAGAGTTACGTTTTAAGGTAAGGGATCCAACATCTCTCTTTCTTTTCAAGTAATCTCTTTTATGTCATTTCTTTTATGCTCCATGTTCGTATGTTGGAGGATGTTCTTTTATATTCATCTTACTGCCCTTTTCATGTTCATATGATGGGAGACCCCCTCTTGCTCTCATCAATTCGTTTTAAGAATGTTTAAGTGGCGCCGTTAGGCTGTCGAATTTTTAAGGGATTCTTTCATATTTCTCATTTTTCAAAGTTCTACATGTCAAGTATTTCAAGTTTCTTTTTATTATGTTGGGGTATGATCTCTAAATCTATCATACTGATCTTTGATGATCATATGATGAGAGACCCCATTTGATCTCTTCAATTCAGTATTTTGAAGTTTTAAGTGGCGCCTTTAGGCTGCCGAATTTTTAAGTGGTTCTTTCACCCTTCTCGTTTTCAAGTTCTACTTTCATGTCAAGTCTTTCAAGTTTCTTTTTATTATGCTGGGGTATGATCTCTAAATCTATCATATTGATCTTTGATGATCATATGATGAGAGACCCCATTTGATCTCTTCAATTCAGTATTTTGAAGTTTTAAGTGGCGCCGTTAGGCTGCCGAATTTATATGTGGTTCTTTCACCTTTCTCCTTTTTCAAAGTTCTAATTTCATGTCAAGTCCTGCAAGTTCCTTTTTATTATGTTGGGGTATGATCTCTAAATCTATCATACTGATCATTTATGTTCATATGATGAGAGACCCTATTTGATCTCATCAATTCATTTTTGTTGAAGTTTAAGTGGCGCCGTTAGGCTGTCGAATTTCTAAGGGGTTCTTTCACCCATCTCATTTTCAAGATCTACTTTCATGTCAAATCTTTCAAGTTCCTTTTTATTATGTTGGGGTATGATATCTATATCTATCATACTGATCATTTATGTTCATATGATGAGAGACCCTATTTGATCTCATCAATTCATTCTTGTTGAAGTTTAAGTGGCGCCGTTAGACTGCCAAATTTCTAAGGGGTTCTTTCACTCTTCTCGTTTTCAAGATCTACTTTCATGTAAAGTCTTTCAAGTTCCTTTTTATTATGTTGGGGTATGATATCTATATCTATCATACTGATCATTTATGTTCATATGATGAGAGACCCTATTTAATCTCGTCAATCCATTTTTGGAAGTTTTAAGTGACGCCGTTAGGTTGCCGAATTCTCATAAGAGAAATCTTATTTTTGTCTTCCTTTCAAGTTCTTCGTTTCATATGGTATATCATTCAAATTTCATTACCATGTTCTTAAATACTATATATTCTGTTCCCCTACTGTTTTATGTATCATTTTTGAGTGGGTGACCCATGCCCCCTCTCCTTTCAATGTTTTCTAAAACCATGTATCGTAGGCGTTGTGCTGCATAGTTTTCGTCTCAAAATGTCTTCCTCTTTATCTCAAAATTATTTTATGTTATTAAGTGAATACTCAAAGCTCTTATTTATACAGGGGTATTCACATATATATCAAAATGTTCTATTTTAAATTCTGGGATTTACATACATGAAACCCGCTTTCCCTTTTCCGTGGGTTTAAAGTGACATAAAGATAATGTCTTTAAAGCAGTTTTTAAAACGTTATGATTATGAAATGAAACCCATTTCTTTTATGTTATATGGGTTGTTTATGAAATGATTGATGATGATATATGTGACTCACATGATAATAAAGACATGTCAAGGGTGCGCCCAGATAGCGCTCCAATGCATTGGGTAAAGACTTAATCTCTAGAGATGACCTTTTAGACTGATACCTTGGTGAATAACCTTGGTAATTTTTAATGACACCTTGGGGATGAACCTTGGTGAAACGAAATGATTGTCAATATTAAATGTTGTAGCCACATCTTCAAGTTATGAAAAATGTTATTTTTATTATGATATATCTCATGATTTTTTCCTCATGCCTTAAAGTTCTTTTCATGACATTGTTGATGTATCCCAAATGTTTCCCCTTGTTTTCCTTACTGGGCCTTCTGCTCACCCTTTCTTTTGATGTATGTCCCCAGGTTTGAGATGCAGTAATGAACCTAGGATGAACATGAGGAGAAACCTTTCAAGTGTTTAAGAAGAATGTCTTATGTTTTCATGTTTTAAGTTCCTGGTTTCCAAGACACTAAACCTTAAAGATCCTCAGTTTTGTAAAATGTAATGAAAGTTTATGTGATAAAAAGGCGGGATGCTATACGGTGCGTAATATGAGCCGCAAGCATTCGACCCAAACATTATCCAAACCGGATCGGGGTACACCAATCCAACAAACTCAAGTAACATTGGAGTCTTTACTTGTTCCTTGTACTCCATTTTGATTTGATTACAATTTAAACAGGCTGAAACTTAATTTGATTAGTTCCTAATGGTGGTTAGAAATTTATTTTGAGGGTGGAATACTTTGAGTATGCTATTTTATGAGGGAATGTGAAAGTAAGGCTAACACCCTGGTAGTTGTTATTTCTTTTAACCTGCTCAATGCCGACCCCAATGACCGGGTTTATGAATAGTTAGGGGCTTCATATTTTCCTATTTGTTTGGTTTTAATTCCTGTAGTTTATTTATCTCTACTATCATTTTATGTGATTATATGACTAGGTTCAGTTTATCTTTATTTGATTTTCTGTATGTTTATCTTAATTTATTTCTTGCTGGTAAGACCATGATGCGTGGATTTACTGATGCATTCATGCAAGATGCTTCTTCCAGCATATACTTAAAATGTCAGAAGTAACATTCAGATTCAAGTAAAATTCGGAAAGTTAACTGTTAAGTTACTACCTTATTGCCTTTGAGAAATTTTATTTGAATAAAAATGACCAGAAGAATGGAGAAGCTCATCATTATGAGTGCTTTACCTCACTCTGATCCAATCCTGTTCAATTTGGACTGGTTGCAGAGCATTAAATGGACATGGATACCTGTTGGAAACTCAATTAACATCGGAGACTTTGCCTGTTCCTTGTACTCCATTTTGGTTTGATTACAATTTAAATAGGCTGAAACTTAATTTGATCAGATCCTAATGGTGGTTAGAAATTTCTTTTGAGGGTGGAATACTTTGAGTATGCTATCTGCACATTTCACTCCTCATCCGTATGACATGACGTGTTTCTTGGATTATGGTTTTCAGTTCTTTTGTACCAAGTAATTGCCTTATCCATTTTGAAAATTCATTTACCTGCAGGAACTTTCAAAGTGCGGAGGATACTCTCCTTACCCCTATAATCGAGGCATTGGGATCTGTTGCAGATTTTAGCGTGGAAAGTCAGGTGACTAAGAAGATTTTATTTTTTCTACTGCCAGTTAATTTCACACCTCTCATTATCATGCCGCCTTCTTATGTACAGGTTTTATACCATACTCCAAAAGCATCTTTCTCTTACTGGGATGATAGGCGAAACAGCTACATTTTTAATACTAAGGATCTCCCTTTCTTTGTATGCTACTTTATTTTTTCTTTAATTTACTTTGCCTATTCTATGCTAATTTTCTGTGATTAGACTGCCTTGCTCATTATGTAATATTTGCTCAATCTTCCTCCTTTTCTTATTGTCAGTTTTGCATTATTTTTGTTAGATCTTTCATCAACTCATTTAGTTTCAAACTCTTACGTATGCATGTTGCAGTTAGATTACTCTATTTTAAGCACAGACTTGTATAAATGCCATCTATTGTGTAGCTTCAGGCCCATGGCTTCATTCCAAGCATTCAATACAAAACATTCTGTCAATCTTAATAGCAGCAGTTAATTCATATCCATTATATCAGTCATGTTTGTTGTGAGTTTGAAGTACTGGAGTGTCTTATTTACTCCATTTTGATATATTTATAGTTTCTATTCAATCACTCTCTCCCAAAGTACTGAAGTGTGTTCTGTAGTTGCCTGTGTATAAAAATAAAGTAGGCATTTTAAGTTGTGGGGATTATAGAGGCATTAAGCTTATAAGTCATACCGTGATACTTTGGGGGAGTGATTGAACAATGGATTCGAAAGGAAACTAAAGTTTCAAATAATCAGTTTGGTTTTATGCCTGAACGTTCAACCACATAAGCAATTTATTTGATTAGAGGTTAGATGAAGTGTTATCGTCAAAAAGCCCAAAAATTTGTATATGGTTTTCATTGATTTGGAAAAGACATTTGATAAAGCTCTTAAGAGAGATTTTATGGAAAACTCTTAAAAGAAAAGGTGTGCAGGTGGCATATATCAGACTCATCCAAGACATGTATGAAAGGAGTTTGACTCAAGTTAGAACTTTAGTACTACAGACTTCTCTATCTCGATAGGACCGCATCAAGGTTTGGCTTTAAGCCCATACTTTTTTGCTTTGGTTGTAGATGAACTTACGAAGCATATTCAAGATGAGATACCTAATTTCATGCCTTTTGCGGATGATATAGTGCTTGTTGTGGAATCCAAGGAGACTATTAATTTAAAGTTAGAGCTTTGAAGAAAGATTTTATAATAAAAAAGTTTCTGTATTAGTAGGGACAAGCCAAAATATTTGGATTGTTGTTTTAGCAAAGGATTGTCTAATAATGTTATAGATGTGAGATTAAGAGACCATGTTGTTTCTAAAGTTGATTGTTTTCGATATTTAGGCTCATTTTTACAACGCGATGACAATATCAATGCAGATGTCTCTCATAGGATTCAACCTGGATGAATAAAGTGGAGAAAGGCTTCTGGGGTGCTTTGTGATCGTAATTTTTTTTCGAAACTGATGGGTAAATTTTATGGGACTTTTATTAGACCAAATATTCTATATGGTAGCAAGTGTTGGCCTTTGACAAGACATCTTGAACAAAAAAATATGGGTTTCATAAATGAAAATATTCGAGAGAAAATTGGAGTAATTTCGATTGACAAGAAGATGATTGTGACTAAATTAAGATGGTTTGAACATGTTAGAAGAAGACTCAAAGATGCACCTATTAATGACTAATTCATCTATTAAAAGAAGTAGATGTAGACCTAAAAGAATTTTAAACAAATCATTCAAGATAATCTCATTCTAAATGATTTTATTGAAAATATGGTCTTTGATGGAGCTAATTGACAACGTTTGATCCATGTAGTTGACCTCATTAATTGTGTTTAAGGCTTGTTTGTGTTGGAATTGGTGTTGCCTGATCTTTTTCGGATGTTGTCGGGCCGAATGCTTTCGGCCCATACCGCGCACTAGGCCGCAACCTTCGCGGGTCGAGCTCCGTGGTGAGCTTGTTGGGGGGTTGCAGGGGCAACGCGTCTCTGCTCCAGGGGGCCGAAGGCCCCCAGTCCCAAAATTTGGGGAACTGTAGCAATGCTAACCATTGGAGCAGAGCTGACTTTAAATTTTAAGAATATCATTAATGAATCTTGCCCGAAAATTAATTCTAAGAACCTGCATTTGGTAATGGATATAAATATCCTTCTACATTTGGTGATGGGTATAAATATCCTTCTCGTAGATGCAATTGTTAATGCTTTAGTGATTATTTGTAAATTGGTTAAATGTGTTCATAAATAGTTATACATAACACTTATTCATACACATTCAATGCATTTTCAGCAAACTTTTAGATCATTTACTGCTCTATTCAACCTATTTACAACTAGATGAATTTTACATGAAAGCTATTTCTGTCAAATATTAAATTTAAGTAGTTTAATGGAATTAATTTTAGGTATATGTTTTATGATATTTTTAAAATTTAAGATACTAAATCAGCATAAAATGCTGTACATGGTCCTTGGTTGCCATTTTTCCTATATAAAATAACCATTTCAGTTATTATATTGAGTGCTGACTAGAGTGTCTAGGAATAATACGGGTACATCATTGAAAATTAGCGTGCTATTCACTTGAGAGTGTCTAGCAATAAAGTTTAACTGATCTTCTTGGTCAAGTATAACAGGTGAATTCAAATGAATGGCACTTGGATGCTTCAATTGCTGCTGGTGGGCGGTCAAAGATTTTGCATTTTGTTATGTACATTTCGCAACTTATACTTTTTTTTTCAATTCTCTTTTATTCTAGTTAATGCAGCTGTCTTGTATTAAAAACAATGATATACAATATTCACCCAACCACCAGATGAAGCTCATGAGGCTAATCCAGATTGTTGGTTGATATTTCACCTACATCTTTGTATTGTGGCTTTATGGTTTGTTTTACTACTCTTATTGAAAACTGTTTATAACACTTATCACTTATGATAAACAGTTTGAAAAAATAAGTATTGATTGTTCTGTTTATGAATTATCACTTGCACATAAATTCTGGAAGAATTCCACTTAGTGACAGTTTTTTTTTTCATAAAAAAACAATCTAAAAACACTTATACAGAAGCACTTATCATAAATGATTAGTTTTATAATCAGTTTTCAACAAGTGTTGAGTGTGATTACTTGCTTATCTACAGGAAGCCTCAGATTATTTTTGATCCACAGAATTTTACTTTTGTTGTTGGAAGTATGCCCGAATCCTCTCTTTCTCCTCACATGTGTGTTTGGTGCCTTCTTAATGATACGTTTTTTGATTTTAAAAATTGGTGAGTTTTTTTTATTGCATTATTTGTTAAATCATCAAGAATTAAGTTTAAGGCAAGATTAGATTCCTGAATGATGTCTATTTGAACGCTTGCCCCCCCCCCCCTCATTTTTATTGTCAGCTGAATGTTTTTTCCAGTGTTTTGGCTTATTTTTTGACCAAACAGGGTTGAAATTGTCTTTTATTATAATCATGTGGCCAAGTGATTCCATCTTTTAATCTTATAATACTTTCTTTATTGTCAGATACGTGCCATCAGCAAAGGAGTGCCCTCTTCTTTTAGAGCTCCCAAGCGGAGAAATTTCAACGACAAACGGTTTCATATCTCCGGCGAGTTCTGTTTTTTTCATTGTTTTGCTTGCTGTTATCTGTTTAATGTTCATCATCTTAATTATGGCACCTTGCAGATGTGGGGAGGTGTCATTGTGTTGAATCCTCCTGGTTGTTTTCAGGATTCAGAAAGCATGCAACATAGCAGGCATGAAATTTACCTCAAGGTCAGAGATCTTGTCAAAAAATATATGCTTATTTTGTGGAAAATTCTAGTACCCTAGAAATGAATATGTATTTTTTAGTTTTTTTTTATCTAATTCCTTTGCCGGATTAGACGGAAAGCCCCTATACTATCATTTTTGATGACTTCAAATTTGTTCTCAGAATTGATGCTTGTACCATCTGAAACAGGAACTTGAGAAGATTTTTGAAGTTTTCACAGGGCAGTTGAGGCACCTTTTTGGCCTCAAATCTGATAGCAGTTATTCCAGTGCATTGGGACCTATTCAGCTTCTGGTTAGTCCAAGTGGCTTTGCAGAATGGTAAGAAAAACTGCACTAGTACAATCTTGGGAGAAGAATGTTATATTTGGAGTATCATGTTTGTTTAATTCAAGTACAAAGTTGAGGCTTCATTTGACAGTACATATAGAAAACTGCTTGTAGTACCTATCACTCATGATTAGTGCTTTTATACAAGCTTTTCCAGATTGCTTATCGAGATAGTGTTTTTCTTGTGCAATTTCTGTGCAAGTGTTTTTTTAGAAACATAACAGACACCATTTATTTTTCCAAACTGCTTATCATAAGTGATATAAGTACTATAAACAGTTTTTAATGACATTTTTTTTACACACTCATTGATTGATACTCCACACATTCTCACCTGCATAGATACTTTAGGGGTGTGGGGAAATTGGTGTGAATAACAGGGCTCTTTTCATATATTATACCATAACAACAAACAACAACAAACACGCCTTAAACCCCCATTTAAATGGGGCCGACTTGTTTCATCGTCAGTTAGTTCTATCAAATACCATATTTTCATTAATTCTATTAACAATAAGGTTATTTTGGATGACTTGCTTTGATGTTTTGTTAGAAAAAGACCTAGCGATGCATCTGTTAATAGAGTCAGCTTAATGACTAATTCAAAGAGGTAGAGGTAGATTTAAAAGGACCCTTAAACAAATGCATTTGATCCATGTCATGAAAAGATTCGATGAAGTAGTACCTGATTTAAAAGGACCTTTAAACAAATGCATTTGATCCATGTCATGAAAAGATTCGATGAAGTAGTACCTGCAACCATATGCCAGAAAATAACATTTCATCAGCATATGCGAGGAACAAATTAGTTGCATTGGGCTTAAGCATTTGTTGTATTTTTCTTTACAAATAAAATATTTGATTATGAAGGCGCTGGACAATGGTTGTTAGACGCTTTGTTGCAATCAGGATGCCGGTTTACATTTTCAGATGTCCTTTTGCAGGGAATTGGATGTGTTGTCACGGCATCACACTTGCTTTAATCTTATTTCCTGCTCGACATCTCTCGGCTCTCTTTCTAGACTGGTGATTCTATTTTCAATTTCTCTGGTTCAAACTCGTATCATCATTCTTATTTTGCCCTGACAAAAAACAAAAAAAAATCTATGAGCAGGTTCAATCGCTGCCAAGGATGATAATTATGAATGAAATAGGGAAACAGGTTTGGCTATGGCAATGATGAATTTTTATTTGTGTGGGCCCGGCCCAGCCTGACAGGGATTTTGGGTCAGGCCCAATTTGATTTGAGTAGCAACAACGGTTGAAGTTTGATTATTTGGCATCCGCTTAAGCAGGTGCATCTGTCACTTGAGGCTGCAGAACTGGCTCAATCCAACGCGTCTCTTGGAGCTTATGATGCCTCAGCCGGTAGGAGGCTCCTCTTCATTTTGTTTGTTTCCATTTCAAGTTTATAACAGTGATTAATTTCAGTGGCTTCGAGGCACGCCAGGACACTGGCTGAGGACGCCTTCTTTCATCCATCGATCATGTCGGTCAGCTACTACTCGTTCGAGCATTGCTTTGCCGTGTACTCGGTATGTCACATAACGTAGAAACCAGGTTTGGTATCATGGAAATGAAGACCAGTCAGTTAAAATGACAAAAAAATACCCATGGAGGGGCAAAACAGTCGTTTGGATGAACATTCCAGTACCACCAGTAGTGTTCATTCTCCACGAGGAATGTTTCATTCAAGGCTACCCGACCAAACGCCTTTGGTTTAGGGTTCCCCTGGAACGCCTTTGGTTTAGGGTTCCCCTGGCTTTGTTTTGATGCCTCTGGTTTAGGGTTCCCTTGGCTTTGTTTTGATGCCTCTGTCAAAGGGGGGTCTTAACTTGGGTTGTTGAGAATAATGTTGACTCTCAAGCTGATGAGTTGGGGTGTGTGCAGCCCTTCTTCCTGCCGGTGCTGCTGCACGTTCTCCTTGCCTCCATTAGAGAAGTGAGAAGATACAAGCAAGAAAATGGCAAGTATTTAGCAGGGAAGCTGAAGGCTAATGGGTGATGAAGGGGCATCCCGATGATTCTGCTCGGTTAGGAGCTCGATTATAATTATAATGCCATTTAAAAATTTGTTATAGAGTAATTGATAATAATTTTCACAACCAAGTTTGAGTTTATGGTGCCTTGAGAGTTCTCTAATTTTGAATTTGCCACCATAACTCTATAAATACACATTTAACCACTACCATAACCCTATTTAATCGGGTTAGGTAGTGTCAGTCAACATTGCCTCCCCAGTAGCCAAGAAGTAGATGAAAGATGGAGACAACAAAATAGAATTTGCAACGAGAGTCAAGAGGAGGGATACAATAGCTCCA
The DNA here is from genome assembly GCA_963277665.1 of Viscum album. Taxonomy (NCBI): domain Eukaryota; kingdom Viridiplantae; phylum Streptophyta; class Magnoliopsida; order Santalales; family Viscaceae; genus Viscum; species Viscum album. The sequence continues at coordinate 1,888,420,365 of OY728159.1, read as the reverse complement.
TCCAACTCCTGCTCTAACATCCTAGATTTCCAATAAATTTTGTTTATTTCTAAATGATAGTTATCATATTTTGTCTAAATGTTTTATTTAAAAATTTTCTTTTTAAAACGTCAGTTGACATATTTTATGATAGAATAACATTATGAAATATTTATTATTTTTATTTTAAAATGCAATTCATTTTATGTAGTGTCTTATTATCATAAAATGGTTATAAAGTATTGATAATGTAGCTTTTAGAAGACTAAAATGGTCATTGACATAACATTGTAATCATAGTATATAAAGTTTGTTGCACTACAATTGTTTTTTCAGTTCTGCATTTAAAAACTAAATTCCACTTAATTAGAAGAATTTCATAAAATGTATATGTTTCAAGTGTAATTAATTATCAATCATATAATAATAAAGATATAATAACAAACATAAAAGTAAATACTCATAACATTGAAATAATGTTTATTCTATATAAATTGTTTTCCATGTATTATATGATTCGATTTAAAAATTAAAATTTTAAATTTTAGAATTTGAATTTGATAAAATGGAATTCATCTTTAGATTCAATATGTTGAAATTATCTTAGGGTGATTTTTTTAAAATTTCTCTGAACAAGTTTTTTTTTGATGAATAATAAAAATACAGTTTTTATGAATACTGTAATTTTTATGACATCATGATGATATAAACACGACTTAAAGGTTCATGAAACTTTTTATCTATTTAAGTGATAAATATGATGGATAATCAAGAATGTTGATATATATTCATGAATTTTAAAATTATATAATAAGTTAATTATAGTGCTTGTGCAATGTGATAAAAGTCAAAATAATATCTCAAATATGTTGTCCTAAGAAGAATACAAATGAAAATGCATTATTAATGACCCTAGATGATAATAATGATGACTAATAAATTATATTTTTGTTAGAAATTTATTTTTAAATTTAAATAATCTGATAATAATTCAAAACATTTACACAATATAAGCAGGAGAAAAGTAAAAAATGGTGGTTTTAAAATATTTTAAGTGATAAAGGTTTGGATGAATTGTGGTGTTGCATGATTTTTGAGGATAAACATGGCGGGTAAGGAATAATTTAATTGTTTAAAACAAAATTTCATAGTTATCGAGATATTTTTAAAGTCAAATTAAAAAAATAACCCTGAAATTGAATTTAAATGGCATTTCATGTTAGAAATGATTTATAAATTAATAAAAAATCATAAAAAGTTATCTCGGGTTAATTGGGGTTGAGTAATGGTATAAAATATCATCCATAGCTCATTTATGAGCCAATTTCCATTTTAAAATTAAATTCTTGACTCTGAAAAATTGAATATTTGTTGAAATACTATCAAATTTTTCTTATAAAAGGAGCACATTCTATCCTTTTGAAAACACATCTAAAGTTCAGGTTTCTCTCTATATTCTACCCAAATTCATTTTAAACATCCCTTTTCATGTTCATAAGGTTCTGGTCTAACCAAAAGTCCCTTCTCTAAAGCATTTGGACTCCATTCAAAAGAGGCGACTCAAAGAGCAAGGTAAGAGTTTTCAAGCCTCTTTCTCCTTTCTTATTTATGTTTCTTTGCCTTAAAACTCTTTTAAATCTCCACTTCTTTTGATTCACTGATTCCTTTCTCATTGTTTGGTGTATTATCAATTCGTCAATGATGAGAGATCATCCGTTACTTCTCATCGAACTCTTTTTCAAAACCCGTTACTATGTCGAAATAACAGTTCCTTAATTATCCATCCAAATCCATTTTTTTTGTATTTTTGAATAAATACACTTTTACTGGTTGAGTGAGAACCATCATAAACTAATCAAAACCAAATAACCAAATCATCCAAACTCCACGTTACAGATTCCCGAAAAAAAATTATCTTTTCTTTTCATACTTGAGATTTATTTGCTATAAACTCCTTTAAACATCATTTTAATATACTTCCATGATTTTATTTTCATGTTATTATCATTATTTTTATCTCTTCTTGATGAGATATTACCAATTTTCTCTCATCAAAACCTTTTCATAACTCATTACTACATTGAAATGCAAATTTTTCAAAAACCATGTATTTTCATTTCAATTATCCTCCTACTCTTTTCAATAACAAAAGTAATGTTTAAAAGTAACCCTAAAAATTACATTTATTATAATATAATGTTTTTTATAAAATTAAAATGTTTATCGGGTTTCACCCTTTTTTAAACATTGATCATAGTGGTGGTTTTACGCTACCTAAGTGAATAATGATGTTTTCTTAAATTTACATTTTTCATGGATATTATTCAAAATTGATTTCATAATTGAATATAACATTACCATTCAAGTAATTTCATGATTGTGATTTTGGAATAGTAAAATATCCATCATAACAATGAAATTTAAAGTAAACAATCACAATCATTTTTAATCATAAAAAATAAGCTTATCCTGGAATATTCTATGAATAGTAACTATTTCATAATCTATTGATCTGCTTAGCTTCTGTAATGACATCAAACATATACCTTGACACTTACAGAACTTGTGGAGCCATTGGACAAGGATATCTAACTGTTACTGTTAAACTGAAGTTGTTTTGGAACTATGGACCCGACAACCGATAAAAGAAAAATTAATATAATAAATGAATGAAAATGAATAATAATAATAATAATAATCTAAACATGAAAAATATTTTAAAGAAAATAGTTAATTGAATTTTATTATTCAGGAAGTAAAAAACAAATGAGGTGATACACGACTCAAAGGGGATTCCTAACTCAAGACACGACTATTTTATTCTAAGATTATGTATATTTTTACCTTTGATTGACATATGTAAAGGTGTAATTTTGGCTCGGTGGCCCGGCTCGAAAGCCCGAGCGGCCCGGCCGGGCAAAGCCCGCATCGGGCCAGGCCGGGCTCGGGCCGCAGGTTCAGTGGGTCATGCCTGAGCCTTTCCAAGAAGGCCCGCGGGCCAGGCCGGTCCGACCCGAAAAAGCCTAGCCCGCTGGCCCTCGCGAAGCCCAGCCCGTGTGAAGCCCGTCTGCTGTAAAAAATTTAACGGGGAAACTGCGGGTCGGAGGAACGCCTGTAAACTAATCACCAGCCTATATATATATATATAGATATATCTATATATTTATCTATCTATCTATCTATCTATCTATCTATCTAATCACCAGCCTATATATATATATAGATATATCTATATATTTATCTATCTATCTATCTATCTATCTATCTATCTATCTATATATATATATATATATACATATATACATACATATATACATATATATATATATCTGTATGAATACATATATACATACATATATATATACCTATATATATATACATGTATATGTATACATATACATTTATCTATATATGTATCTATATATATATGTGTGTGTGTATATATATATTTCTATATATACGTGCATATATCATTATATATTAACAAAAAATAACATTATATATATACATATAATTATTATTATGTATAATTATAATGTGTGTATAAATATATATATACAACGATATATAATTATATATATAATAGTGTATATATATAAACAAAGCCATTAATAATATATATCAATTAAGTGTGGTTTTTAAAAATCCATTAATAATATATATATATATATATATATATATATATATGTATATGTATATGTATATGTATATGATTTAATATAATATATATATAAACAAAGCTATTAATATATATATATATATATATCAATGATTTAATATTATATATATATAATAACTTGTTGTATATTAATAAAAAAATAACACACTCACCTAATGATGTTCGTGCAAGTCCCTCAACTTCATTAATTTTTTTTAAGTATGTTGCAACATGCATATATTATATATACTATAATATATAAATCTATTTAGAAAAAAAATTAACTCACCCACTGCGACGCACCCCCCAACCCCTGATTATTATTTTTATAATTTTCTCATTATATATATATATATATATCAATCATTTAACATTATATATATAATAACTTATTATATATTAATAAAAAAATAACACACCCACCCAATGATATTCGCGCACACCCCCAACCTCACTATTTTTTTTAAATATGATGAAACTTGCATATTATATATATGTATATATAAAAACAAATCTACTAATAATATATATATATATATCAATGATATGATAATACATACATACATACATACATATATATATAAACAAAACCATTAATATTATATATAAAGCTATTAATAATATATATCAATTAAGTGTGGCTTTTAAAAATCCATTAATAATATATGTGTGTGTGTGTCAATGATTTAATATTATATAATAACTTATTTTATATTAACAAAAAAAAAAAATAACACACTCACCTAATGATGTTCGTGCACATCCTCCAACCTCATTAATTTTTTTAAATATGTTGCAACTTGCATATATTATATATAAATTTATTTAGAAAAAAAATTAACCCGTCCACTGCAGTTTGTAGCGCACCCCCCAACCCTTAATTATTTTTTTACAATTTTCTCATATTATATATATATATATATAATAACTTATTATATATTAACAGAAAAATAACTACTCACCAAATGATATTTGCACACCCCCAACCTCATTAATTTTTTTAAAATATGATAAAACTTGCATATATTATATATACTATATATACATATATAAATCTATTTAGAAAAAAAATTAACTCACCCACTGCTGCGCACCCGCTAAGGGTGTAATTTCAGTCCAGACAGGGCCGGGTCGGGCCTGCCCTGCAAAAAAATTAAAAAACGTTTAAAAAAATGTTTTAAATCAAACAAACGCTTAAAAATACTTTTCATAAATAAGTTAAAAAAATAAATGTAAAAAAACATTTTAAATAAATGATAAAAAACGTTTAAATAACAACACTTTAAACCCACCACCCACTGCTGCACACCCCCCAATAACTCATTATTATTTTTTAATTTGTACACAATATATATAAATTCACATACATGTATAAATCTATTTAGAAAAAAATAACATATCCACCTATTGTAAAATGTTTTTACATAAAACGTGTTAAATGTTTAAAAAAATACATGTAAAAAATATGCGTTCAAAAAAACGTTTTAAATTAAACGTCTAAAAATAAATGTAAAAAAAACGTTTTAAACAAGTGTTAAAAAATGGTTTAAATAAATGTTTAAATAAAAATGTTTAAAAAAGTTTTTAAAACAAACATTTAAATTAATTTTTTTAAAACAAACACTTAAAAAATACCTTTTACATTAAAATATGAAAAAAAGTTAAATGTTTTAAAAAAATACTTGTAAAAAGCATGCGTTTAAAAAAATTTAAAAATGTTTTAAATTAATCATTTAAAAATAAATGTAAAAAAACATTTTAAACAGGTGTTAAAAAACGGTTTAAATAAAAATGTTTTAATAAAAAATATTAACAAACGCTTAAAAAATTACAAATAAGTTAAAAAAAATAAATGTAAAAAATGTTTTAAATAAATGTTAGAAAAACGTTTAAATAATAAAGCTTTAAACTCACCCACGGCAGGTGCACACCCCTCATTATTTTTTTTACAATTTGTAAATAATATATATATATATATATATATATTCACAATATATAAATCTACTGAGACAAAAAAACATATCAACCCACTGTAAAATGTTAATAAAAAATAAAATAAACGTTTTTACAAAAAACATGCATTTAAAAATAAATGTAAAGAAACATTTTAAATGAATGTTAAAAAAATGTTTAAATAAAAAAAATTTAAAAGAGACAATTATTTTGAAAATAATAAAAGTCCACCATGGCCTGACTCCCTCATGGGGTTGTTCGGGCCGGCCCGGCCTGACCCGAATAGTGGTCAGCGGCCCGACTCTTTGCATGACAGACCTAGCCCGAAATTACACCCTTACTTATATGGCATGTCCTATTTTTTATGATGATTTACATTTCTATCACATAATCTCTTCCTTGATAACTTCTTACCTCACATGTTACACTATTGTAAGGGTTCCTCATCTCAATTTCCCTTCATTGAGGAATGCTCCCAATTCACTAATTCATTTCTTTAGTTTGGTGTACATACTGCCCCATGAATATCTTTTATCATACTTTCTATGAAATTCAACGGATTTACAAATCCATCTTAGGTTTTCTCTTTCAAGGTCTTTTGATTCAAAACATACCAAAGTCATAAGGGGTTTCTTTATAAGTCTCCATTATTTTAAATTACTGTTCTTATATTTCATATATTCTCCTCCATGTCTTAAATATAAGATCTTGAAATGAATAAATTACCGCTTACATTCATTTCTGATGAATTGATGACCTATTTTCCTTCATTATGGATTTATAGTTCACACACTACATTGTCCGTAAGTGTTTTTCTTAACTCGATCTCTTTTCCTTAAGTCATTATCTTTCTTTTTTGACCTTGTTCTTTTATGATTGATATATTCTACCATTATCTTTCTCAAATGGTATTTTCTCTTTCTATATGGGGAAATTACATTTTCATGTCATGTTCTTCTTCTTCGATGAATTTCTCATTACATAAAATATGACGTTGTTAAGAATAATTCCCCTCTTTGTTGACTATTTTTCTCCTCCATGACCATGTTCCATATTAACACAAATGTTTTCTTTTCTTATCTTGAAAGATAAGTATGTATTCTCTTTTGAACCATTCATATTTCACATTACCTCTATTCAAAAGGAAATGTTCTATTTCTTTGATCGATGTGAGTTTGCTTAAAACCATTTTATAAACCTAAAATGCATTTCATGCCACTTATGAACCCATCTAACTCTTCATTTCATCTTATGTGATACCATTTAAAAATGTTATGTAACCCATCTTCACTCTAGGTTTTTTATGATAAGATGTATGATTGATTTCATGTGGCACACATATGCATGATGTATTTTCCCCCCAGATGTTGAGATGGTCGAGAGCTCAAGAGGGGGGGGGGGTGAATTGAAAAATTTAAAAATTAAACAAAATAAAATTAAAGCGTTGAAAAGTAAATACGAACAAAAGATATTTTTACAGTAGTTTAGATAAAAAAGACCTCACACCTACTATTCACACCCCTCTGCTCCTCGAGAGGATGTGACACACACTAAATACTTGACTTTTGAAGGGGAGTCACAACCCGTTACAACCTGCCTTTTCTAGTGGATGCACAACCAACACAACAACCTACCTTTTATAGTGGAGGCACAACCAAATACAAATCATAAATTTTATAGAGGCATAACCAACAAAAACATGATTTTGTAGGGAAAAGGATAAACTAAATCATAATACATCCATAAGAAAATATACTAAATTTTAAAAACCACAAAAAGTGCTTAACATATAGATATTTAAACATATGAGCAGATTGATCACTTTTAGGTAGTGTAATCTATCATGTTGAAGTCCATAAAAAAGAATTACAACAATAATGATCACAAAATAAATTTTAAGCACACCGTATCTCTTGTTACTCTTTTTTTTGGTTTTGTTGAATCTCTATTTATAGATACCTATTCATAATTATCATATTTAATTCTTCACAATCACTATATGATTTCTTTCTTGAAAATAACAGTCATGAAAATACCTTTGAAAATAACGAACTACTTCAAAATTAAGAAATCCTCCATTCAAAATTTTCATATCCATTGGGGCTTTGATTTCCAATACTATAGTATCGAAATAGTCTCCATGAATGTGAAAATTTAAATCCACATTTAATCTTATCAGAAATGGTTTCGGGATGCTATAAAAAACTACTCATTTATGAAGAGTAAATAACCACAATGTGAATGCTTTCATAATAATAAATAGCCCTTAAAGAAATCAAAAAATAAATTCTCAAAATAATTCTGAAAATAATTTCATGAAATACCAAAATTTCAATCCATGCATAATATATTTCTCATTCATAGAATACGTAACATTTTCTCCTTTATCAAAAGTTCAACATAAGTAATATATTTGAATAGAAGGAAACCAATACATAAGAAATTATACTCTAAGAAACTCTGATACTTAGTTTTTTTAATGCATAATATTTGGTCCTTTACCACATTTTGATGTGTAAGATTCTATCATTCACCATATTTTGATATGTAAGATATTTATTTAGTACCGATGATATGTAAGATTCATAAGTTGGGTAGATTTATGAAAAAATATATACATAATATATTTTACTTGGTATGTAACATCCTTCCCATGCATAACATTTTTTAATTATCCAAAATTCATGAATCATAACATACATAAGATATTTTTATTTTCTAAATAATTAGTATGTAAGATATTGAAATCCATATATAAAATAATTTCAGTACATAAGAGTAACATGTAATATCCTATCCCTAGAGAAATTCATCAACTTGAAAATGTGAGAATAATAAAATAATACAAACAAATGAATAAGTAATAAAAAAAATAAAGAAATAATAACAAGAAAAGAAATGATAACAAGAAAAGATGGAATCTATAATTATCAAAAACAAATAAAATTTATAAGGGGATTTACTTAATATTCTCTCCCTTTTTGATAATTAAAAAAAATCCAAACATTTATAACATGAACACCACTCCCTCTTTTGTAAGAATAAAAAAGTTAAAATCAAACATGAGGAGATCATGTAAAAATAAAAAAAGATAAAATGATAATAAACAATAAAATCATAGAACACGAAAATAATGTATATTTTTGATAAAAACACCATTCCTCTTAATAAATACAATATGTTTTATAGTACAAAAATTAATAAAATAAATAGGAAACCCCCCCTAAATTAATGCATACTTAAATATATAAATAAATTGATAAGACTTCTATTTTAACTAGCTCAATATTTTTGGAAATAAATATAATAATGAATATAGATTCCTCTTGAAAAAAGATAAATATACTACAAGGAGCCATGAAATTAGTTAGAAATAATAAGCAATAAATAATAAAAAGACACTCCCTCTAAATATAGGTTCAAATTATACTTCCATCATACCAAGTTCATACTTAATCTTCTCAAAATTTTCTAAATATTATGGCTTAGTAAAAATATCTTCCAACTGATCTTTTATAGAAATAAATTCCAAAAATATATTTCCTTTATGAAAATAATCTCAAATAAAATGATATCCAACTTTGATATGCTCAGTTTTGGAATGTTGTAGGGGATTCTTTGAAATATAAATAGTAGAAGAATTATCACATGAAATCAAAATCTTCTCAAAGTGGATATCAAAATCATATAAAGTTTAATTAATCCATAAAGTTTGAGAATAAAAACTTATAACAACAATATATTCTACTTCATTTATAGATAAATCTATTGAAAGTTGTTTCTTCAGACTCCATGAAACCAAACTCTTTCATAAAAATGACACATACCATCAATACTTCTTTTGTTAATTTTGTATCCTCAAAAATTAAAATCAGAATAAATTTTTAAATAAAAATAAGTTATTCCTGAGTTAATTAAACCATGATTTAGAGAAAATTTAACACATTTAATAATCCTTTTAACATTAATCAAGTTACTCTCTTTTGGGTTATCTTGAAATCTAGCACATAGACCAATTAAAAACATTAAATTTGATCTAGAAGCAATTAAATATAAAAGACTTCCAGTCATACCTCTAAAAATTTTATGATCAACTGATTTACTAGCAATATCTGCATCCAATCTACCTAAATTAATCATTAGGGCACTCATGATTTTACAAGATTCATGTCCAAATATCTTAACTAATTATTTATAATACTTACTCTAATTAAGAAATATTTTATCACTTTTGATAAATTTAAAATCCTAAAAAGAATTTAAATTCTCCCATAAGACTCATTTCAAATTCATTAGTCATCACATATGAAAATTATTTTCAAAGAAATTCACTAGATGATCCAAAAATAATATCATCAACATAAATACGGATAATTGAAATAACCTTATAAAAATTCTCAATAAATAATATAGGATCAACTTTACCTTTAACAAAACCATTCTTAAAAAAAAAACTAGGAAAATCATTCATACCATGCTCATAGGGTTTGTTTGAGTCCATAAAGATATTTTTAAAGATTCAAAACATTTTCAGGTTTCTTCTCATTCTAAAAAATACATAGCTATTTTTCATAAACTTCATATGAAATAAGTCCTTTAATAAAATCACATTTTAGATCCGTTTGATGAAGTTTAAATCATTGAAAGATTCGACACATTTTCAAGTTTCTTCTCATTCTAAAAAATACATAGCTATTTTTCATAAACTTCATATGAAATAATTCCTTTAATAAAATCACATTTTAAATCCATTTGATGAAGTTTAAATCCTTGATTTAAGGCATAATACAATAGGATATGAATAACTTCTAATCTTCCAACAAGTGAAAATTTTTCTCCATAATCAGTACTTTCTTCTTGACAATATCCTTGATCAAATAATCTAACCTTATTTCTTAACATATATCCAGATTCATCAAGTTTGTTTTTGAAAATACACTTAGTTCCAATGAATTTATTATCTTTAAGTGGAACAACCAATTTCCAAACATCATTACAAGAAAACTGGCTAATCACTTCTTGTATAACTAAAAGTCAATTTAGATCTTTCAAAGATTCTGAAATATCATTATGAATAATCTTAGAAATAAAATCAAAATGATAATAGAAGTTTCTTACTGAATTTCTATTTTTAACTCTTGAATATAAATCTCCAATAATTCTTTCAATTGGATGGTCTCTATGAGTTTTCTAAACTCTTGATTGATCAGGTAGAAGCTCCCACTCAACAGGTTCATCCAAAACTTAAGTTTCTCCAAAGTTAAATTATCTAAATTTGTCTTCAATATGATCTTCTTAAGAAGATTTAACCTTTAAATAATTCTCATCAAACTTAACATGAAAAAATTCTTTAACAAACATAATACTTTTATTATAAATTATATAGGATTTACTAACACTCGAATATCTAAAAAATATTCCTTCATCAGATTTAACATCAAATTTATCCAAACTACATCCTTAATATTAAATATAAAAACTTTACATCCCAAAACTTTAAAATATCCAACTTCCAATTTCTTTCCTTTCCATAATTAATAAAGGTTTTTCTTAAGAATATTTCTAGTAAGAATTCTATTTGAAACATAAAATGCTATATGAACAACTTTGGCCTAAAAATACTTAGGTAAACTATATTCACTCATCATAGTTTTATCCATTTCATATGGAGCCCAAATCTTTCTTTCCACAACTCATTTTTTATGAGGAGTTGTAGGGGTAGGGAAATTATGTGAATATCTATTCCGTTCACAAAAAATTTCAAATTCTAGGTTATAAAATTATCTTCCTCTATCACTTAAAATAAAAATAATCAAATATCCTTTCTCATTATGAACTAATTTACAGTAGGCAATTTTTTTGATAATGTATCACTTTTATGCACAAGAAAATAAAACCATGTAAATCCACTAAAGTTATCAACAATAACAAAAGAATATTTCTCACCACAAAAAATTTCTATTTAAATAGGTTCAAAAAATATAAATGAACTAGATATAAAGGTTTGAAAATGTTTTCATCCTTGATCGATCTAAAAGGTCATTTATACTATCTACTTTTCATGCATGAACCACATATGTAATTTCTATCCACTTTAAGATTGGGTAATTTCAGAACTTGTTGATGTTTTGAAAGATTGTGAATCAATCTGATGTTTTCACGACTGAGGATCCTATTCTATAAAATTTTATCGGTCTGTACAACATTTAAATATTTCAAATGTTGAATTTTTAGTTCATATAGGTCAATAGAATGAATATTATCCTTTCGATTAACATAAAATAACATAGAATCATCTTAAAAAACAATACATTTATCATTTTTAAATTTAACAAACATTCCATTTTTACATAATTGAGAAATACTAATCAAATTATCTTTTAAACCATCAAAATATAAAAATGTATTAACAATAAAAAAAATTAAAAATACCAATTTTTCCAAAACTTATAAATTTTATTTTAGAGTTTTATCTAAAAGTCACAATGCCTCTATCACATCGATTATATGGGATAAAATTATATGGATCTCGAGTCATACTTATAGAGAGACTACTTTCCATGTACCACATGTCTTTCTTGAGACTTCAAGGATTTTTTCCTCATTAGTAGTAGCCATGAAGCATAAGTAACCGGACTCCTTATCAGTACTAGATTCTTCACTTGAATTTGAGTCCTTAATGAAACTCTAATCAGCCACTAAATCTCTATTTTTTTCTTTTTGAACCTTTTTTCTTTTCTATTCTTTAATTTAGGGTAGCTCGGCTCAGTATGGAGTTTCTTTACAAATTCATAACTGGTTAGATGCAAAGTACTATCATAAGAATTAGTATTACCTTTATTGTTTCCTTTTCAATAATCCTTTTAATAATATTTTCTAAATCATCACGAGAATCCTTTCTTCCTTTTTATATCCTTGTAGACTCCTTTTGAAATTTTTGAAACTTCATCTTTTTTGCTTCCTTGAATTTCAGAATCAAAAGAGTAAGAAGTAAAATTATAAGATTTAAAATCCACAAATATCTTTTTGTTAACCTCTTCTTTAGCAATATTTTCCAACTCAAGTTCATATTAAATTAGTGAAACATTGAGTTCATCAAGTGTATACTATTTGAATTTTTTTCTTTCATCAATGGAAACCTTCTTGGCATGCCACTTCTTGGGTAAAGATCTATGAACCCTTTCAACCATCATTGTGTTGTCTAAGGTTTCACTGAGAGCACTCATCCCATTTACTATGCTCATGAATATGTGAAACATCTAATTTATTATTTATTTTTCTCCAATCTCAAAGTATTGATATTTAGCTTGCAATATCCCAAGCTTGGTTATCTTTAGTTTTTCTATACCATGGTGGGTATTTTTTAAAATCCTCTAATTTCATGATCATTTTTACAAGTTGATACATGAATAAAAATATTCTTACAAATTTCACAACACAAAATATTCATAATCTTATAATTTAAAACATACTTAATCATATCATTACCAGTCAAATATTCAGGGTTAGTCTCAAGTAGTCTATATGGTTTTATAGTGATAGTTCAATGATCAATGATAAAGTTCTTTAGGAAAGATTCCATTTTATCTTTCCAGTATCCACAATCATTTCTATCCTAGAAAAGGTGGCCTTTGAGGAATACATCCATCTAGAAATAGATTTCCCCCTCAAACCATTAATTCTAAAATAAGGTTATAGAAATAATAATGAATTTAAAAGAGCTAATGATTTGATAATAATATCTTTACCATATATTAAGATGGTTGAGAAGTTAAGAAGTGAGGGGGGGGGGGTTGAAAAATTTAAAAAAGAAAAAAAGAAAATTTAAGTGATGAGAAGTAAATATGAACACAAAAATTTCTTATAGAAGTTTGGATCCCAAAAATATTATGTCTACTCATCACACCCCTCTACTTCTTGAGAGTACACGACACATACTAAAAACCCAAATTTTGAAGGGAAGCCATAACCTGTTACAAAATTAATTTTTTAGTGGAGGCACAACCAACATAATAACCTAAATTTTACATTGGAGGCACAAACAAATACAACCTATACCTTTTATGAAGGTATAACCAATAAAAAAATTCTTTTGTTGGGAAAAGCATAAACCAATTCAAAATACATACAAAACAAAATATAAAGAATTAAAAAACCATAAAACTAGAGTTTAAAATATGGAACTTTAAATAAAAGATTATCTTGATCAGTTTTAGATAGTTTATTTTAATATATTGAAGTCAATAAAAAAAATTACAGCATTAGTGATCACAAAATAAATTTCAACCAGACTGTATCTCATGTTACTCTATATTTTTAGTTTTTTTGAATATCTATTTATAGAGATCTATTTATAATCAACATCTTTAATTATTCACAGTTGTTAGATGAGTTCTTTATTTAAAATATAAGTCATGAAAATAAATTTGAAAATAAAGAACTACTTTAATGGCATGAAATCATTCATTAAAAATCTTTATATCCTTTGGGGATTCAATTTCAAATATAGTAGTATAAAAATAATATCTAAGAATGTGATGCTTGAAACCCTCATTAAATCACCTTAGAAATGGTTCCTGATTGTTGTAAACATAATTATCATATATGAATAGTAAATAATTATAGCATGAACATTTTCATAATATTAAATAATCCTTAAAGAAATAAAAAAAATCTTGAAATACTTTTGAAAATAAATTCATAAAATACCAAACCACTGATCCATGCGTAAGATATTTATTTTTCATTCATAAAATACATTACATTTTATCTTTTGCTTTAAATTTATCATACATAATATATTTGAATATAAGGAAACTAATATGTAAGAAATTATACTCCAAAAAAATCTAATACGTAGGTTTTTATTCAATTCATAATATTCTATCCCTTATTTCATTTTGATACATAAGATTCTTTCCTTTACCATATTTCGACATGTAAGATATTTATTCAAAACTAAGGATACATAAGATTCTTGACTTGGAAAGATTTCTCAAAAACTTTACATGTATGATTTTCTACACAACATGTAATATCCCTCTCCTATATAACATTTTGTACTTATCCAGAATCATAAATCACAACATACATAAGATAATTGAATTTTCCAAATAAAATGTAAGATATTGAACTCTATAAGTAATATAATTCTAGTTCACAAGAGTAATACACAATATCCCATCCTTATAGAAATTATTCAACACGAAAATGTGAGAATAAAATAATAATAAAAACAAATGAATACATAATAAAAAATAAATAAATAATATCAAGAAAATAAATAATAATAAGAAAAGAGAAAATTTTTATTTATCAATGAAATAAAATTGGTAAGGGGAGCCACTCAACAATATTATGATGAAATGCGTGGAACTAGAATTATATATCCCCAATTGATTGGGTAATGTGATATATCTTATGAAATTATGTGTGCTTTTCATTAACATGATGCTAAATTTGTTCACAATTCATGTGTGAGATTTAACCACAATGTTATGATGTATTGACAGTGATCCTTGTCTTATGTTTGTGCCACATTCTCATGTTTTTCATGACTACCATGCTCTTATGACATATTATCTCTTATGAAATGTTTCTATAATTGATTCCATATTATTCTTATTGACTCTCAAAATTTATCACACCCTTTTAATTCCATGATTTAAGATTATTCTCTCATGCCACTTTTTTACTTCTTAAGATTTCATGATCTTATTCTCTTAATAATTCCATTTCTATTATGATCAAGTATCTCAAGGGTTTATGATCTATGTCTTGTAGTTAATGTTTTACCCCTTACTGAGAATTTGAAATTACCCATTTCTTATGTTTTCCCATATCCTAGGAATTTCTATGAAGGGATATTAATAGAAGATATACATGTATATAGATTTTTATGGAATAAATATACATTAAATTAAGAGTTATGATGAATATATACCTAGTTCTAAAAGACATAGAACAATTGATCATGAGAGTTTGTTATAATTAATGTGATAAATAAAAAGTATGTATGTTAGCACTAAATCCAGAAGTGTGGATCTGAGGTGTCTCAGTTAGTATTAAAGTAGAGTTAAATTATTTTTTGGAATTAAGATAGAGTAAAATCTAGGTATGAATCCTTATATTGATAACCTTTAGACCCAGAGTACTAGATTAAGTATAACTAGTTTGATTATATAGGTTTAATATTTCTTACACATTTATATTGAGTCATATTTTTACCTTTCCATATTTAATGTTTAAGATAACAATAGGGAATAATTTTTTTGGTTCATGAAAATAAGAGAAAACATTACGAAGTGCTTATCAGGGATAAAATTGCATAGATGCAATTTCTTTAGGGGGTGGAATGTAACATCCTGGATTTTTAATAGATTTTTTATAAATTTTCATTATGATATATATATATATATATATTGACATATATGACAATAACATTTACTTTCTTTTGTTTCTAATGATATGAAATTAGAATTTATATTCATATTTGAAAATATGTTTTCCCCAAAATTTTAATCCAAGTAGAATGTAATTTTATCAATCATAATTATTTATAGTTTCTTATAAAACCACTTTTATGATACATGTTTTCATAGTCAAAAAATTGTAACATATAACTATTGAAAGTGATTTCATATGACATTTTAGGTGTAAAATGTGATAAAATAAATAGTTAAGTATAATTTTTACACTAAAATAATATTTTATCATGCATTTTTAGTTTACATAATAGTTTACTTAATTTCTAAATGATTGTTTCATATTTTGTGCACATGTTATATTAATTTAAAAAATTTATTTAAGGCTTTAAGTAACAAGTTTTATAATAAAATAAAATTATGAATTATTTATTATTTTTATTTTAAAATGTAATTCCTTATATATACAATGTATTATTATCAAAAAAAGATTATAAAATTTTGATAATATAGTTTTTATAAAACTAAAATGATCATTGACATAACATTGTAATCGTCGTGTACAAAGTTTATTATACTAAAATAGTTTTCTCAATTATGTATTTTAAAGCTAAATCACACTTAATTAGAATAATAATTTTATAAAATTTATATTTTTTAAGTGTATAAATAATTAATTATCAATCATATAATAATTATGATATAATAAAATACATAAAATTAACTCATAACAAAAGAAATAGTGTTTATTCTATATACGCTATTTTTCAATGTATTATATGATTCTATTTAAAAGTTAAATTTCAAAATTTTAGAATTTGAATTATATAAAATGGAATTAATCTTTGGATTCAATGCATAAAAATTATCTTATAGTTTTATTTTATTTTTCTAAATAAGTTTATCTTTTGATAAATAGTAAAAATATAATTTTTATGAATACCGTATCTTTTTTGACATCATAATGATATAAATATGGAATAAAAATTTATGTAACATTTTTATTTGTTTTAAGAAATAAATATGATTAATAATGAATACTGTTGATATATATTCATGAATTTTAAAATTATATATCAAGTTAATTATCCAAATTCTTACCCACTACCTGTGCAAGGTGAGAAAATTCAAAATAATATCTTAAATATGTTGTCATGATAAATATGAGAATAAAAATATATTATTGAAGGCAATATATGAAAATAATGATGAATAATAAATTTTATTTATGTTATATATATATTTTTAAATTTAAATAATATGATAATTATCAAAATTTCTTACTCAGTGCCGACACAACTCTTATGCAAGCAGGAGAAAAGTAAAAAATAGCGGTTTTAAAATATTTAAAGTGATAATGTTTGGATAAATTATGATGTTTCAATTTTTTATAGGATAAAAATTATAGGTAAGGAATTATCTTAATGTTTAAATCAAAATTCCATATTTATCTAGATATTCTTAAAGTTGAATTACATGAATAACATTGAAAATGAATTTAAATGGTATTTAATGTTAAAAATTATCTATAAATTAATAAAAAATGATAAAACATTATCTTTATTATATTAGGGTTGGTTAATGGTTTATAATATTATATATTTCCCATCAATGATCCAATTTCCATTTTAAAATTACAATATTGACCCTTAAAGATTCAATATTTGTGAAAATTCCATCAAAATTTTCTTATAAAAGGGAACTTATTCCAATCTTTCCAAAACACATATAATGTTTAGATATTATACTAAAATAATTCTATAAACATCCATTTTACATATTCATAAGGCTCTAGTCTATCCTAAAGTTCCTTTTTTGAAGGCTTTTAAATCAATTCAAAGGAGGCAACTCAAAGAGAAGGATAAGAGTTTCTGAGCATCTTTCTCCTTTCTTATTTGAGACCATTTGCCTTATTTTTTTTAAAATAAAATAATTTTTCTTCCATGATTCCATTATCATGTTATTTTATTATCATTATTTTTATCTCTTATTTATTACATCTTACCAAATTTCTCTCATCAAACCTATTTCATATGCCATTACTACATCAAAATATGGATTTTTCAAAAACCATGTTTTTATTTTCAATTATCCTATTATTATTTTCAATAAAAAAGTAATATTCAAAAGTAAACATAAAATAATATCTTTATTATAATATAATATTTTATAAAACCTAAATATTTATTAGGTTTCCCTTCTTTTAAACTCTTGAAAAACATCACTCATCATGATGGTTTTACGCCACCTAAGCGAATAATGATGTTGTCTTAAACTTATTTATTTCATAGATATTATTAAAACTTGATTTCAATATTTAATATAACATTAATATTAAAGTAATTTAATTATTATTATTCTATTATAGTAAAATATCAATCATAATAATGAAATTAAAAGTAAAAAATCATAGTCATTTTTAACCATAAAAATAAACTTATTGAGAAAGATTCTTTGAATGGAAACTATTTCATGAACTATTAAACCAATTAGAATATATAATGACATATAAAATATACCTTTAAACTTATGTATCTTATGTAACCATTATAAAATCATCTTTAACAATTATATTTAAATTAAAGTCATTCTGTAACAACTGATCGAAAAACCTCAACATGACCGATGAAAGAAAAACTAATCTAATAAGTGAATAATAAATGATAAAAAATGAATAAAAAGGAATAATAATAATAAAATAAATATATATATTTTTTGAATCAAATAAATAATTAATATAATTTTATTATTAAAGAAGTAAATAACAAATTAGTCATGTTGGTACTTGAGGTATGATGATTCTTAACTCAATTTCCTTTTATTGTGATATATCATTTATTCATTGAATATGCTATTATAAGATTATATATATTTTACCATTTGATTTAATTAAATTATATTTCCTCCTTTTTATGAAGATTTACATTTTTTCACATAATATCTTCCATGATATCTTCTTACCTCACATGTTATGCTCTTTGTAAAGGCTCCTCATCTCAATTTCCATTTATTAAGTTATTCTCTAAATTCACATTTTTTTTCTTAATATGGTGTATATACTATTACATGGATGTATTTAATCATAATTTTCAAGAAAATTAAATGTATTTACAAATATATCTTAGATTTTCTATTTCAAGGGCTTTTGATTCAAAAAGTAACGGCGCTGTAAGGTTTTCATTTCCAATCTCACTTTGAAATTGAGATTGTCAATGTCTACATTTATATATAAGAAAATTTCATGTTCTTTATCTCTAAAATACCATCTATTTTATCCTACTCTATATCTATATTCTTTATATTTTATTTATATATACTTATATGATTGATTAAGTTTATTTTCTATTAACTTTGACTTTCTTTACAAAATCATGAAAGGAATATTTTTTATGTTTTTTTCATGGTCACTTTCTCTCATAATTTTCTTCAGTTTTCTTTAAAAATCTTCCTTTCCAAGTTTTTTATGATTTTCCACGGTATTTTTATTCTCATTGTTTTATAAATTATTTAATTTAAAATAAAAGTTATTAAAAAAATATTAATGATATTTATTCTTATTTTTCAAAGTAATTTTCTAATGATTTTATTTATTTATTTTATCTATGTAAATATCCTTCAAAATTTATTAAGCTCTACTAGGAATATGCTCTAATTATCCATCCACCTTCTTTCTTTGGATGAATTATGGTCATGTTTTATGAAAATATTCCTGAAATCTATTTATTTCTTATAGGTTAATTAAGCTATAATTTAATTATGAATGTTTTTATGTTCACATGACACACTTATGTATGGTTTTTCATTATGTGATAGGTGGGAAAATAATTATATGCCCCTCTAATGAATTAGGTAAAATTTTATATATCATGATATGGAATGTAAGGGACTAGAGAGTGATACCAATTCACTATGGGACTTAGTCCACTTAGTTTATAGAAATAAGGAGTGAACTCAATTCACTATGGGACTCTTTTCACTTTATGATGATGGTATTGGTAGTGATCTTTACCATAAGAAATGATTTTCTATGATTTTTTTGTTCCAAATTATAATGACACATTCTTAAGTTATGAAAAATACCTATGTCATGTTCTCATGGATCATGATTATTGAATCATGTTTCCAAACTCCCATGACTCATATCTTATGTTATGACCAAAGACTTATGTCATTATTCATGATTTATGATCTATATGTTTTATTCAGTAATATTTCCTTACGTTATGTTTCTGTACCTTGATTATGATCTCATTCCCACATGTTCATCTTATTCTCACTCATGATCTTCGATTTTTATCACCCATGTTCACCCTTAACTGATATTTTTTCCCACATCATGTTTTCAAATGATTTTTTACAGGGTGTAAGGATGATTAGAAATGATTATAAATCCAGGTTCTAGATATGTGGTTTTATAATTTAATGAAGCAAGTTTATAACTTAATGAGTTTGGTTCAATGGGAAAATGTCCACTTGGTATGAGTTTTATTATGCAAGGATTTTTTATAATCATGTAATTATGTAAGGTTAAGTTTTGGTTATTACACTTTCAAAGTAAGAGATGATATCTGGTGTTAGATAAGTGAAGGGGAAGTGTGGGAGGGGATTTTAGGGCCACACATACAAGAACAAAGGATTCAACTAAAGGAGGGGACATAGTTATCATCATCATTTATAAGAAAAGTCATGGTGAATAATGGGTGAATGAGTGGTACAAGGAGGGGGATCTAATGACAATAAGGTGAAAAAGGGGACTGACTGAGGGGAAACAGGGACACTATCACTGGATGGTTGGTATCTATGTGGTGTGAGGGTAAATTAGGAACTTAAGGGGAGTCAGGATAGGTACGCATGTGGGAGTGAGGTTAAGAAATAAGGGGTGGGGAGATTATGAAATTAGGATGGACATGTTAGTATTAGGGATGATTTGGTGTTTTTTTAAAGTTATCACACACAAATATATAATAACATAATTAAGTAATTTTAAGTAAAAATATATTATAATATTTATTTATATTCTAATATTTTGATTACTCAATTAATATTGTGAGATACTTGATTACCTTATTAAATTACTCAAACTCGACTTGATGGGGCACTCGAGTAGCTCGAGCTTGATACCAACTCAAAAAAAGTCAAATTCAAGTATTTATCAAGTTGAGATCGAGTAGATTGTGAGTAACACTGTATCATTTACAACCCTAGTTCCAAATAGGATTAAATTTTATTTAATTAATAATTAAACTATTATTTAATTAAATTGTCAAATTATTAAACTCTTGATATGTCCTCTTTATAAAAACTCATAATATTTTTATCAATATAATTAATAATTATTGAATATAATCCTGATTTTTAACTAGAATTAAGTCTACATAACAAATATATTGACCCACACTTATATACTAGGCCAAACTATCAAAAAATAAGTAACATTTTGTAATGAACTCAGATAACCCAAACAATCCTATCCAATCATATGCATGTTATTTTGAGTTGTGTGTGTCTTATTTTATTTTTATGTCATCAATGGACTTTGTTTATTTTATTTTATTTTCACCACTTTATTTTCTTATCAAGTATTTTAGCTCATTTTGACTTTTGAATGGGTCTTATTTTACTTTTAAATCTAACCATGTATTATTATTTTTTATTTTTCACCAAAATGTTTTGTATATTTATATACCTTTAAGGATCAATTTTAGAATATCATTAAATATTATTGTAATTTTTAGTCCTCTCAGTAGGCTATATCCATGTGTTATCCTACTTTCTTTTATCAAGAAAATCATTGGATCAAGGATTCACATTTCCATTTTTTATCATTCTTTTTACATACTCCACTTATAATTATCCTTTCTATATAATTTGGTATAATATATAGGTATTTCCACATTTTACACCACTGATTTGATATTATATTTATTTCCATGCCACAATTCATCTATCCCTTAGGCACTAATGTCATGACCTGTCCCCCAGGGCCCGAGCCATGACTACCCCAAGCCCGCCTTCTATAGTCCAGGGCTTGACGACTATCACCGGAAAAGCATATCCCTAAAAATGGGAAGGAATTGCCTTTAAAATTGTACAAACACATAGTCCAAGAACACACCAAGATGTAACCACGAAGTAAAACTAAAGTAGTAAAGTTGTGTACTGAAAGTAAAGGGGTCGGAATACAAGAAAAACTGAAAAGATACAACTACAAATAAAAATAGAAAACATCTCCTGATATCATCCACCAATACCTAAAGGGTAGGTATAGCTCATCTCCACAACTCTCTACGTCAACCGTCACTACTGTCAGGTTCTAGCTCTCCGAATCTCAGTCAAGACTGCCCGTCGTCTTCACAATACACAACAAGGTGCGAGAGAAGCCCGTGCAGGGGTGATTATAACAATACCCAATAGGGACCCCAAGACCCCCGAAGGTATCTCAGAATTACACAAAGTAAAACCACAAATCATGATCTTAATCAAAAAGAACAAAGCAAAAGACTCAGCTCAAAAACCAGGTATAACTAAAGTATAGAAGTACAGATGATTAGTCATAAAGCTTGATCATCTTATTCTATCAAGAGGCACTACTGCTTACCATATAGAGTCTGACCCACACAAGATCGATAGATACCAATCCCTGTCGACCCACACAGGATCCAACCCGCCCAATATCGATAGGTACTAACCCCCACCGAACCATATAGGATCCGACCCACCCAAGATCGATAGGTAATAACCCCCACAAGACCCGCACATGATATGACCCACACAGGATCAATATGTCATTGATCCATGATGGGACGCTCTAAGTCTGGTCCTCATCGGGTCATGAGAATGCTAATCCACATAGGGTCGCTAGAATGCTGATCCACATAGGGTCACTAGAATGCTGATCCACATAGGGTCTCTAGGTACTGATCCACATAAGGTCGCTAGGTGCTAATCAACACAAGATTGCTAGGTGATCATTCACACATGATCGCTAGGTACTGATCCACACAGGATTTCTAAGTGCTGACCCACACAAGATCGCTCGGTACTAACCTCCGTATGATCTGTCTCCAACATCCATCTCTCAGCCATCCACTGGATTCCCGCTCATAGCACGCTTGATTCTAAGAGAAACCTCTCCTCAATCCATTAGTTATTTTTCAACCAACACGAAGTCATATGAAGAAGTTACCCAAAGTTCCGTCATGATATAAGGGTTCCAACGCAACATACGACGTGTCAACCAGATCCCCAATCTGTAAGTTATTGGCATTTTAGTGCCGAGGGCCCGGTTGGATTCAGGGTTGATCCAACCCTATGATACTCCAACTTTTTCCAAAACATAGGTAGAGTATCTCAAAAGTACCGTCTCTCTCTAAGGATCCCAGCGCCGCAGACGGTTCATCAAATGGACGTCTGGATCGCAAGATATGACTCTTTAAGAAAAACTGGGCCCAAATGGGTCCGGTCTGACCTGGTTCGGGCTGACCCGACCCGGTATGGGGCAACCTGACCTGGCCTGACCCGAACTTGATCGGGTCGCTGCAGCTTGGCTCACCGGCTGGCGCGACCCGCATGGGGGTCACGCGGTCCGCCTGCCAAATGGATCAAAGGAGCCATTCGGTTCCTTGATTGTAATTTCCAGGTGGCGCCGCCTCATTATCCACAGGACCCGCAGGGAGCAGGTCCCCTTGTGCCTCCGCTGTGGCTTTGAAGTCGCGACCCCTCAATCCTGAATGGCTCAAAGAGCCGTTCAGTTATTTTAATTGGTGGTGGCACATGGAACCACCTCATCATCTGCAGGACCCATAGGGAGAGGGTCCCTGCCATGACCATGGATTTGAGCCGCAACCTGTCTCACCATGGCATGCAATGACATGCCGCCTCCCGTCTCCGCAGCCAGCTGTTGCTGGCCGCCTGCTAAATTGTTGTGGCACTGCCCTCTTCCACGGATGGTGAGTGCTGGCCACCGCCTTAGCCTGCCGGCACCGGTTTCTAGTGCTGCTGTGCCGGTGTCACACTAGAGAATCTTCCGTGGGCCACCAGGTGAGCTCTGGTGGTTTGTTTTATTTTTTGGGATGCCACCGTCACTGTGTGGCTCCCAGATTCTATATTCTGACGAGTTGGAAGTTCGTCCCCCGATGAATGCAAAAAGAACGAAGCGACGAAGGGTCTGGGCCTTATTCATTTGGCCCGTGCCTTCTACATTTACATCATAACAGGTGAGAGTAATTTATACATCACATTAAAATAATGATAAAACCCATTCCAAACATAAACCCCCTACCTCGAGATTCACTGGGGACTTCGCAGTGGTGGACGAAGAATCCTTGTCTTTGGAAGCCGCTGACATTCGTTGTCGATCCCTCCAATGACGTCCAAGCTTCCGTTCATCATTGGTGGAAGATGTCACATCACTTTATCAGAGGTTCCTCGCTTGATGAAGCCATGTCAAAACTCCAACTTGAGCCTCACTTAAATAGAGGAAAAAAGGTGAGTAATGCACCGAGGAATTAATGAGGTTTATTAATTAATGAACCTCTCAATTCCCAAAGGTGTGGTTAAAAATGAAGGAGATTCAAGCCATTAAATGGATTGACAACATAGTGGTCCCACCACCGCCTCTCAACCACTGGAGAGAAATAAAATAACAATTACATGTTATTTTATTAATATTTTAGAAGTCTGAAAAATTATCTTTTTCTCCCAACCTACTGTAGTCGAAATGAAGCTTCCCTTAAGCGAATCTCAGTGCTTCGGATTCAACGGTGCTCTTAGATTTCAATTCCGAGCACATAGACCAATTCAAAACATTAAATTTGATCCAGAAGCAATTAAATATAGAAGACTTCCAATCATACCTCTAAATAATTTATGATCAACTGATTTACTAGCAACATCTATATCCAATCTACCTAAAGTACTCATTAGGGTACTCATGATTTTACATGATTCATGTACAAATATCTTAACTAACTATTTAGAATACTCACTCTGATTAAGAAATATTTTATCACTTTTGATAAATTTAAAATCCTAAAAATAAATTAAATTCTCCCATAAGACTCATTTCAAATTCATTTGTCATCACATATGAAAATTATTTTCAAAGAAATTCACTAGATGATCCAAAAATAATATCATCAACATAAATACGAATAATCTAAATATCCTTATAAAAATTCTCAATAAATAATATAGGATCAAATTTAACTTTAACAAAACCATTCTTTAAAATAAACTAGGAAAATCATTCATACCATGCTCGTAGGGTTTGTTTGAGTCCATAAAGATCTTTTGAAAGATTCGACACATTTTCATGTTTCTTCTCATTCTCAAAAATACATAGCTATTTTTCATAAAATTCATATGAAATAATTCCTTTAATAAAATCAAATTTTAGATCCATTTGATGAAGTTTAAATCCTTGAAAGATTCGACACATTTTCAGTTTTCTTCTCATTATCAAAAATACATACTAATTTTTCATAAACTTCATATGAAATAATTCCTTTAATAAAATCACATTTTAGATCCATTTGATGAAGTTTAAATCCTTGATGTAAGTCATAATCCAATAGGATATGAATAACTTCTAATCTTCTAACAAGTGAAAATTTTTCTCCATAATCAACACTTTCTTCTTGATAATATCCTTGATAAAATTATCTAACTTTATTTCTTAAAATATATCCAGATTAATCAAGTTTGTTTTTGAAAATACACTTAGTTCCAATTAATTTCTTATCTTTAAGTAGAAAAACCAATTTACAAACATCATTACAAGAAAACTGGTTAATCACTTCTTGTATAACTAAAAGTCAATTTATATCTTTCAAAGATTCTGAAATATCATTATGAATAATCTCAGAAATAAAATCAAAATGATAATAGAAGTTTCTTACTAAATTTCTATTTTGAACTCTTGAATCTAAATCTCCAATAATTATTTCAATAGGATGGTCTCTATAAGTTTTCTAAACTCTTGATTGACTAGGTAGAATCTCCCACTCAACAGGTTCATCCAAAACTCGAGTTTCTCTAAAGTTAAATTATCTAAACTTCTCTTCAATATGATCTTCTTAAGAAGATTTAACCTTTAAATAATTCGCATCAAACTTAACATGAAAAAATTATTTAACAACCATAATACTTTTATTATAAATTCTACAGGCTTTACTAACACTCAAATATCTAAAAAATATTCCTTCATTAGATTTAACATCAAATTTATCCAAACTACATCCTTAATATTAAAGATAAAAACTTTACATCCCAAAAATTTAAAATATCCAACTTCCAATTTATATCCTTTCCATAATTAATAAAGGTTTTTCTTAATAATACGTCTATTAAGAGTTCTATTTGAAACATAAAATTCTATATGAACAACTTTGGTCTAAAAATACTTAGGTAAACTATACTCACTCATCACAGTTTTATCCATTTCATATGAAGCCTGGATCTTCCTTTCCACAACTAAATTTTATGAGGAGTTATAGGGGTAGGGAAATTATGTGAATATCTATTCTGTTCACAAAAACTTTCAAATTCTAGGTTATAAAATTATCCTCCTCTATCACTTAAAATAAAAATAATCAAATATACTTTCTCATTATAAACTAATTTTCACTAGGCAGAAACTTTGATAATGCCTCACTTTTATGCACAAGAAAATAAAACCATGTAAATCTACTAAAGTTATCAACAATAACAAAAGAATATTTCTCACAACCACAAATTTCTATTTAAATAGGTTCAAAAATATAAATGAACTAGATATAAAGGTTTGAAAATGTTTTTATCCTTGATCGATCTAAAAGGTTCTTTATACTATCTGCTTTTCATGCATGAACTGCATATGTAATTTCTATCCACTTTAAGATTGGGTAATTGTAGAACTTGTTGATGTTTTGAAATATTGTGAATCAATATGATGTTTTCACGACCGAGGCTCCTATTCTATAAAATTTTATCGGTCTATACAACATTTAAATATTTCAAATGTTGAATTTTTAGTTCATATAGGTCAATAGAATGAATATTATCCTTTCTATTAACATAAAATAACATATAATTATCTTAAAAAACAATACATTTATCATTTTTAAATTTAACAAATAAAACATTTTTACATAATTGAGAAATACTAATCAAATTATCTTTTAAACCATCAAAATATAAAAATAGATTAAAAATAAAAAAAAATTAAAAATAAGAATTTTTCCAAAACTTATAACTTTTATTTTAGAGTTGTATCTAAAAGTCATAATGCCTCCATCACATCAATTATATGAGATAAAATCATATGGATCTCGATTCATACTTCTAGAGATATTACTTCCCATATACCACATGTATTTCTTAAGACTTCCAAGGATTTTTTCATCATTTGTAGTAGCCATGAAGCATAAGTAAGCATATTCCTTCTCAGTACTAGATTCTTCACTTGAATTTGAGTCCTCAATGAAACTCTAATCAGCCACTAAAGCTCTATTTTCTTTTTTTTAAACCTTTTTTCTTTTCTATTCTTTAATTTAGGGTAAATCGGCTCAGTATGGACTTTAGTTACAAATTCATAATTGGTTAGATTCAAAGTACCATTATAAAAATTAGTATTACCTTTATTATTTCTTTTTTAATAATACTTTTAATAATATTTTCTAAATTATCATGAGAATCCTTTATTCCTTTTTTATATCCTTGTAGACTCCTTTTGAAATTTGAGAAACCTCATCTTTTTTACTTCCTTGAATTTCAGAATCAGAAGAGTAAGAAGTAAAATTATAAGATTTAAAATCCACACATATCTTTTTATTAACCTCTACTTTAGAAATATTTTCCAACTCAAGTTCATATTAAAGTAGTGAACCATTGAGTTCATCAAGTGTATATTATTTGAAATTTTTTCTTTCATCAATGGAAACCTTCTTGGCATGCCACTTCTTGGGTAAAGATCTATGAGCCCTTTCAACCATCATTGTGTTGTCTAAGGTTTCACTAAGAACACTCATCCCATTTACTATGCTCATGAATATGTGAAACATCTAATTTATTATTTATTTTTCTCCCATCTTGAAGTATTGATATTTATCTTGAAATATCCCAAGCTTGGTTTTCTTTAGTTTTTCTATACCATGGTGGGTAATTTTTAAAATCCTCTAATTTAATGATCATTTTTATAAGTTAATACATGAATAAAAATATTCCTACAAATTTCACAATACAAAATATTCATAATCTTATAATTTAAAACATACTTAATCATATCATTACCAGTAAAATATTCGGGGTTAGTCTCAAGTAGTCTATATGGTTTTATAGTGATAGTTCAATGATCAATGATAAAGTGCTTTAGGAAAGATTCCATTCTAGCTTTCCAGTATCAATAATCATTTATATCCAAGAAATTTGGCCTTTGAGGAATCCACCCATCGTTATAATTATGACCATCCATCTAGAAATAGATTTTCCCCTCAAACCGTTAATTCTAAAATAAGGTTATAGAAACAATAATGAATTTACAAGATACAATGATTTGATAATATTTTCCCCATATATTAAGATGGTTGAGAAGTTAAGAAGTGGGGGGGGGGTTCAAAAATTTAAAAAATAAAAATAAAATAAAATTAAAGAGATGAGAAGTAAATATGAACACAAGAGATTTTTATATTAGTTTGGATCACAAAGATCTTATGTCTACTCATCACACCCCTCTACTCCTTGAGAGTACACAACACATACTAAAAACCCAAATTTTGAAGGGGAGCCATAACCTGTTACAAACTTAATTTTTTAGTGGAGGCAAAACCAACAGAATAACCTAAATTTTACATTATAGGTGAAAAAAATACAACCTATACCTTTTATGAAGGTATAACCAACAAAAAAATTCTTTTGTAGGGAAAATCATAAACCAATTCAAAATACATACAGAACAAAATATAAAGAATTACAAAACCGTAAAACTAGAGTTTAACATACGAAACTTTAAATAAAATATTATCTTGATCAGTTTTAGATAGTGTATTTCAATATATTAAATTCAATAAAAAAATTACAGCATTAGTGATCACAAAATTAATTTCAACCAGACTATATCTCATGTTACTCTCTATTTTTAGTTTTGTCGAATCTCTATTAATATAGGTGCATGAACTCTTAGGCATGGTCCATTCTCAACATTTTTAGAAAGAAGTAGTCTAAAAAGGATGTCTAGAAGTCCACCTAGACCATACCCTGATGTTGAGCAGCCTAAGTGAGGACGTCCCACCAAATCTTAGTAGAGTCATGTAGCATATAAGGGGAGATATTGACCCTCTGATCTAGAGTCCTCTCTATATATTCGAAGATATAAAAAATGGTCTTATCCATGACTCAGAAGCCTGAGTTACACCATCCCCCAAGAAAGTGGGAGGATTTTACTACTATAACTCACAAGTTAGTTCTTCCATGGTAGGGGTAGGTCATAGAGCACCCTATAAAAACTACATGAAACAAAATAATCTATCATGGAACTGAGCATAGGTGTCTAGTGGAATATCTACAAGAGGTTCCTAGGGTGGCACTATAGGAGGTATCACGGGTGGCTCAGGGCCACCACCTTTGGGGATGCTCATCACCACTTTCTTGGAATATGACATGAGGACGTCACAGTGGAATAAATCTATAATTTCCAAGTGCACTCCTTAGATAATATTTATAAT
The DNA here is from genome assembly GCA_963277665.1 of Viscum album. Classification (NCBI taxonomy): domain Eukaryota; kingdom Viridiplantae; phylum Streptophyta; class Magnoliopsida; order Santalales; family Viscaceae; genus Viscum; species Viscum album. The sequence continues at coordinate 1,888,390,651 of OY728159.1, read as the reverse complement.
AGATATGAAAATAAATTAAGTAACGTACATGCACAAGGACTTACTATGAACATGTCACACCTATATGCCATCTCCTAGAGCTAGGTTGAGGTGATAAGAAAAGGTCATAGAAATATCACATGAGACACAACATACTACCCACTACTATGTTGGGTCAGGGTTAAGGTCTCATAAAATAGTAGAGGTTCCAATATACGAAGTTTCAAATGTAAGGTATATAGGAAAACACCCTTTAATTTTCATTTGGAATCCCCATTTAGCAATAAATTTTTAATTTTGAAAATTTAATTTTATGAAAATTATTCTTATTTATTTTGTTATAGATATCTCAATCCAGTTATTTGTACCACCAATTTTAAATTTATAAAGGGTCATACTCTTTATAAACTAAAATTGGCACATCAAGCAACTACAATATGACCTTTATATTTGGTATCAGGATGTAACAGGTCATGTATAGTTATTTGATTGAATTAAATACCATTCCCAATTTATGGAAGTACTAAATTTATAAATTACAATTGGAATTCATCAATAAAATCAATTAATGTGACATAATTGTTTAATTAAGGTGTCACCATCAATATATGTGGGAAAAAAACCATTTATATTGATGCAGGAACTTTAATCAACCCAATTATGTCATTCCTAAAAGAAACTCTAGCACATTTTAATGAATAAAAAATAATGTACCAAAAAAACACATGAAATACATGCAATGTACACAAAAAATATAGATATGGCATGGAATAATGCATGGAATTCAAGTCCTACAGTTCCTAGTATGATTCATATAATGTTATGACCTCATATCATTGAGCCAAGGTAGAATAAATCCACTCATAATCATATCAAAAATAGTAATGACACAAAAAAAGTGCATCACCCTATGGCGAAATCCATAAAACTGTAATAGGTGAAAAAAATAACTAAAATAACCCATCCTAGGTAATTTGGGTTTCCCCTATACACGAGTTAGATACTCCCAAGAAAATGATCATTAGTCCCCCATATAAACCCAAATGATAATAAAAAAGAAAAAGTGGCTTTGATACCACTTTATAGTATCCTTCCCTTGAAGCCACTAAGTGGTTCCCCAAGATGGTCAACCACATGACCTCAAGTATACCTCCCCGAATGCTAGAGGATACTCATTAGCAATGAGGCCCTAGATCATTTCCATAGGGATACTATACCCCCATTGATCAAAGTTTAACACAATGCTATGTAGTATTGACAAGTAGTGGAAATAGAATAAATAAGAAACAACATAAATAACAATGATAAATCATCCAAAAAATATAAACAACAGGCAGAAGATGAATAAACAATAGATACAAAATGATGTTGATGATCACGTGGATATAAAAAATGAGTGCATGGGGAACAAGATATACAAGTATATGACATATTCTAATAAAATAAAAAAGTTCCAAAAATCAGTAACTACTAGAATCATGAGCATAGGCTCGGTCCCTTGCTCCCACACTTCATCCTAGAATTTAGAATCAAGCATTAAAAGATGACATCTTCCCTTTATCTATACCTAAAACCATGAAGTCTTCTTGGGAACCAATGGAGGCCTAAGAAGGGTGTGAGATATACTCAGTAGGACACCGCCAATAGTGTCTAGATAAATATAGTACGTGCATATAAAACAAAAATTATGCTAATAATAATAATAAAATCATGATAGAAAATAAATAAATAAGTACATCAGGCTAGGTTCCTCTTGGGGGACACCCATCCTACTCTACCTGATTCGGCCTAAGAAAAAAGTGACTAAACCAAGGTAACTTACACATGTAATGAATATGGTGAATGAATCATAATAAAAGAAACATTAATGATGAACCATCCACAAGCATGTGATTTTTCCTGGAGGATGCGTCCCAAGAAAATATAATTACACATTCTTATTCTTTAATTAAAGTTTCATTTATAGAATTTAAGTAGATGCACCCTGAGACCACCTAAGGAGATTCAAAAGTGGTCCCAAGTGTCACTCTAGGGGAACTGTATGTATATCCAATGTCATGGGAGTCCATCCAAGGCAAACTATGAATTCAATCCCAAGTATCACTCCTGAAATAGTGTGAAGACAAAAAGAACAAACCTCTGATTCCATCCTTGGTATCACATGTATGGGTATAAGTCTCTCTCATGTAATGGTACAACCATCTCACCACCAAGACTGTCTATAGGGTCTCCCTTAAGTAACCCGTGTCACTCATCTGGAGGTAAAATAAAAATACACGGCAAGCCCACCCCAGGAATATCTAGTGTCACCCTTGGTGTATTTAAAAATTCATTAACAAAACTAACTATAAGGAACAATGATCCCATCCAAGGAATCCTTAAGTCAAGACCCTTGTATCTCCCATGACATAAGTTGAGGGTATGATTTTACTATCAAGATCACATCATTTATCAAGGATAAACATTCATAACATGCTAAAAAAATTGTCTATTTTATTTAATCCATCAATTCTAGTTATGGAATGAGGTATAGGGGTCTAACTCATGTCCCATAATTCTAATAAATTTAATTTATTAATTCAAGAACTGGGAACACCCAAATGGGTTACTTAAGTCAAGGCGATCAACCTAGGAGGTGATTATCCACTAGCTAGGATCATAATAAACATGATAAAAAAATTAGAATAATTTATTTACCATTTTGAAGGCATCACCAAAAAGGTTTGGTGCATGGAATGATGAAGCACAATACTGAAGCGATGAAACCTAGGAAATAAGCTAGACCACCTACCTTAGGTTCATAGTGCTTTACTCATCTAGTGTTGTCCCTTGAATTGATCTAGAATGAGAGATATCATAAGAACTGAAAAAAACTCTAAAAATAGAGAAAATTATCTTGCACCAAAATAACACAAGATATGGGAAAGGAAACTAGTAATATAAGGAAGTAGAGCGTAAAGATTACCCTTTTATATCCAATGTGTCTGACTATGAAGATCACAAAGTCTAGATAGAGAAGATCTCGAGAAACCTAGTTTAGGAATTGAGGGACTCCTATGCGTAGCTCCCCTCCTATATAAATGAAGAAAAGAACACCTATTAGAAAAATAAGGGTGGTTATGTCCATTTTAAAAAAATATGGGTCAGGCATTCACACTGCTTGTAAATGTCTTACATGTCGTGTAAAGATTGGGGTTCCTTCCTCTGGGAAAACCCAGATCACAATGTGAAAATGGGGTATGGAAAACTAATTACACAACATGTATTCTAGATAAACAGTGTATATTCAGTGTATTCCATGTACTTGTCCTATAACTATCCTCCATATCCCTATAACCTTTACCTCCAAATTAAAATGTACTCTCCCTTACGCATGGATTTCGGGTTTAACCAAAACCAAAAAGAAAATGCACCTCACTGAAAAGGATGGGACATTATAAGTTGGTTGAATCACTAATAAAAAATAAATTCCCATTCATCTATTTTCCTTGTGTAATGATCCTTACAACATTTAAGTATCTAATGATACATGAGTAACTTTTGAAAAAAACTTCATGCCCATCTACACAGAGTTAACTAACACTCAAGAGATTGTGATTTAGTAATTACACATACATAAATTTATTCAATTCATATTTTTAGCTTCAATTTCAATTGAAACAATCCCCTTGATTTTTAGAGAACAATAATTACTAAAGGTGATCAATCATACTTCATGTATCTGGATTTTTTTTCAGAATCTTAATATCACTTTTCATATGGGAATAGGATTCACTATCAAATACCCATGATTTTTTCCTATGACCTTCAATAAAACATCATCTAAACACAATTTTTCTTTCACAAGCTTATGAATTCCCTTTCCTTTACCAGTATAGGGGATATAACCTAGAAATATTGTCATAATATTATCTAAATAATGACCTTACTACTCACACCCACCACACACTTCTTTGAGACACTCAAATCTATTATGTGTTGGAAAGTTTGAATTTTTTTTCTTCACAGTCTATCTCCTCTAACAAACCAAGTTCATTTCCTTTGAATGACTCCACTTAACTTCTTAACTCATTCTAGGTAGAGACATATTGTATTATCATGTGTAGAACCTATGAATTAAAATTCATAGAAACAATAATAACCTTAAAATATATATCTTTTATGATCATAAATTTTTTTCATGAAATGCTATCTAGTTTTTTATTCTTTCTATGCAATTTGGGTCTATATTTACTTCACATTGGGAGCCACAAGGATTATTGAAGTCTCCCTTCTAATAATATTATAGAATGTTTCTCCTCATTTTTCTTAGTCCAAAATTGACCAGACATAGAGTTTAAATATGAAACATCAGTAAAAATAAAATTATAAGGATATTCATCAGGAATATATTTAACCCAATGTTTTGTGAAAGATTTCTCAGCTGATTTGAAAGATTCAACCACAAATTCAATATAATTTTTGAAATAAAATTTCAACCTTTTTAGGTCATTATTTTATTTGAGAAACTTGTACTATGTCTTGGATAGTTCTTATTTATTCAAATAAAATCCATCTTTAGGATATTTGATTATTTTTTTCATTTTTATCAGCTTTCACCTTTATTTTTTTAATTGTATCAACAAGGGATGCTTATTTATTTTCAAAATCATTATTATATTCAGGAAACTTTTTGTTTTATTTCACCATACACCTATTATATTTATTGAACTTTTTGTTTTTATCAATATAGGATTAAAGATAATCTTTTATCATGTTTTATGATTAGTTGGTTCAGTTTCATCTTCTCAACTACTTGAATTATCAAACCCTTTTTCAACTTGGGCTATGAAGTTGGTAAATTTCTCACCAGATTCATTTTTTGATTCCTTTATAGATGAATGATCAACTTATTCCTCTTTGCTCATCACATTTATTTTCTTGATTATAATGTATTTATTCTTTATTACTCTATATTTATATACTTATTTTGAAATTTTTACCCACTTATTTCATTGATATATTTCCTCATCTTCAAATTCACCATCTTTATCCATTTTATTTGAACAGTTTATAGAAATGTGTCCAAGTCCATTTTATTTTCAACACTTTGGTAGAAACCATATTTTAATCTTAATACTAACTTTATTAAACTTATTTTAAATTAGAGTAATAATCCTCTTAAAGTTTTCATATTCTTCTTCACCCTCAGATTCACTTGGATTAACATCAACATCTTCAATGATTTTTATCTTCCTCATGGACTCAAAATATATTTCATCTTTAATATTTTTTCTTAGAGGATGAATTTTTCTCATCACATATTCTATGTTAATGTTTCTCAATTCTTCTAGGGAAATATATTCTCTACATTCTATAGCAGATACCTTAGGATCAAACTTTTCTAGAAAATTCCTCATGAGATTCTTAATAATTTAAGAATCTTAAATTTTCTCACCAAAACCTCAAATATTTTTTTTCATTAACATGAGTAACATAATCTTTAGTGTTCTCTTCCTCTTCCATATTGATATCTTCACAATTTTTCATCCAGATCTGTAATTTGGCCTCTCTAATTTTTATATTGTCCTAATAACAACTTTCCAACTTATCCCAAATTTATTTTACTAATTGAAGTCCAATCAATTTTGTATATAATTTTTATGAAAAGGACACGATTACAATTTTTTTTCCTATCATCAACTTCTATATTTATTTTTTTTCTGTAAAGGTTATTGGAGCATCCTTTTCAATAGGTGGAAATCCCAAAAATTATGCATCTTTAACCTCTAATCCAAGGTCTATAAGATATGGAATTTTTCTTTCTTAAAACTATGGTAATTAGTGACACAAAATGTGGGAACTCCCCTAATATTAATAGAATTCAGTCCATCCATCACAAGCACCTAGTTGGATCAATAGAGGTAACGTTTCTCTGATACCAATTGAAGTGCTAAAGAATGTGTAGCTCCACTGGGGGGGGGGGGGTGAATCAGTGGATATCGGTTTTTATAATTTTATTTACACTCAAAATAAATCCTTGATACCCATTAAAGTTAAATCCATTCAAATAAAACCTCCTAAACTCATTCTTATGTGCATCGAATGAAAAATATAAGAACACAAGGTTTTTTAAAAGGTTTAAACCCTTCATAGAAAACCTACTCATTTCCATGTTTGGTTAGTCTCCTCAATAGTGCATTATCCACTATAAGAACACCATTTTTTTTCACTTAAAACATTTTAATAGAGTCTCACTATGACTATCCAAAGTTACATTGGACTATACAGTTTCACATTGACTCCATTACATAGATTTTAATAAGAATGAGAATGATCACTTTGATCTTTGGTTTCTTTAGAAACAACAGATACAGATATTAATCCATGAACCTTCAAGAATATTCAAGAATAACTTTCTCACTTCTTTTAGATAATAATATAAAACTAACTCTCAATATAAAACTTAGATAAAATCACTGAACAATTAATCTCAATAGATTTAGATGATAACTCTAGAAATTTATTCTTCAGGCTATCTTCTTTACTTATTCTAATAATATTTTTATTATCTATATTTCTATAAATCTCACATCACACATTCTCTCTCTTGGATAACTCCTTATATTTCATATAATTGAAACTCCTATAATTAAATTAATTAATGGAAATCAATTCTATCTTAGGATTATAAATTCTTCTCAATAGAATCATTCACCACAATCCTCCTTTATCTTGTCATTTGGTTAGGCTCACAAACATGCACCTAAATCTTCTAAATATTCTTCTCTTTCATTAACTACCTATTCATAGAAAAATAACACTTCTACCCTTATTCTAAATCTTTGATAAATATTGATAATAATTTAAAAATAGTATTTTTTTAATTTCTATAAATACCCATTATTTTCTTCTTCTTTCTACAGCTAAAAAAATATTCTTTAATAGCCACACACACATAATAGATTCTCAAAATAAAAAAACAACTCAAAAATTAATCCATTAAAAACATAGATAGAAAAAATGAATAATCATATGAAAGTGTTTATTTGATCTTAATCACCACAAATCATCTTCATATTAAAATAATAAACTGATTTTTTGGTTATTCATCTTCTTCTTCTTCAGTACATGCAACTTCAAGCACAATTTTTTTTTTCAGATAAACTATATTTGAACTTAAAACATATATAAGCAATGGGAACCATTTTAAAAATATCACATGAATCATCTTGAATCACATTTAAAATGTTCAGTTTTATCCAATGAATACCATTTTAAACACCATCATATTTAATTTCTTTAGAATATTTGATTTCTAGAATATTAAATTTTATTTAGCATCTTTTTGAAAAATTTGAAAAGTATATAAGACTTATGATTAAAAAGGATTATTTTGAGTTATCAAAGGGTTATTATATGCTTCAAAAGTTTACACTAGATCTCAAATACTTATTCTTAGTATACAAGGATTATGTTAAAGTCTTATGTTGTGGACTTTATCAATCTATGGATTCAAAAAAAGTCATACTCTTATAGCTTAGAAGGATTATTATCTGTAAGGGTTTTAAAAAAATGATTTATTATCAAACCATAAGAGACATAAACTCATGAATTTTTCATTTTAACCACTATTCAAAGTCATATGATGAAAGAAGTATTGTGATAAAGAGTTATGAATAAGACTTATGCTAGGACCCAAATTCATAAAATTATCCCCAAAAGTTATAAAATGGACTCCATAAATCCTAGAACACTTTAAGAACTTAATCCATTTTTAACCATCTCAAAAATATATCAAAAAAATATGGTAACATCTCTATAACATAAAATAATTTCTTGAAATATCTTTCAAAAATTTACCAAAAAACACTGTTAGGAGCACACATAGATGTGATCAAAATTGATACAGGAAGAGAATCAGTATCAGGGACTTTTTATTCTAATTTTATCTTTTTATCCCTTTACCTATTATACCTATCAGGATCTTGGTTATATCATTTTTTTGCTTTTTATTTTTTCATTATCACACACATAAAGTGGATACAAGATTTAAAAGGTTAAAATTTCAATAAGAAAGTTTAGTCCTTAGTGAAACTAGGAATAAATACTCAATCACACAAGGAACTATAAAGAGATACCAGTTATAATGGGTTAAATAGAAAATAATCCTAAGCCTAAAGTATGGTACCCTATACTCAAGAGTGGGGATATAAAATAATCACGAGTCCTTGGACTAGTGATAACCAAGTCCAAATGAATCTTCTTTCTTGATCTGTATACTACCTATGTAGGTAGTCCTAAACTTCTTCAATTGATTTAAAACACCAACCTTCTTATTTTTCTTCTATTAATTTTTCTTCTATTTTCACTTTCAAAAAAACATGCAACAAAAATATTCTTTTTCCCCTTGTATGAAAAAAAATGCACACAACCTTCTTATTCATTATAAAATCAAACTAGAATGATTATTTTCTTTTATAGGTGAAAGAATTATTCTTCTCATGCTCTTTTTCTTTTTCACTAACTGTAATAAACTTAATAAATATATGCATCTTAGAATGAAAAACACTATCTTATTTTCTCTTCACCAATATTATTTATTTAGTGCACTTTAATTGTACTAGATCTTTTTTCTCTTCCTATTATCCTCTTCCTTTTTTCTTCTTTAGTGAAAAAATAGACTACACTAGATATATTTTTAATTATTTAAATATTTAGTATGTATATGAATGATTATATTTGAGTATCTCTCTTCTCTTATTTGATATCAAAAAAATACATTCTTCAGTATGTGTATATGATCAAATACAAATTTTCAGTATAAAAAACCTATAATATATTTAGTATTAACCAAAAAATCATTTATCTATTTTCTATCTCTCTTATTAATTTATTTATTAAAAAAATAACATAAATACATTATTTGAATTACTAAGTATTATAGTAATTAAAATCCTATTGGATCATCAATAACTTCCCTTAACTAGGTCCACGACTCTCAACCTTATATTATTCTCATAAAAACCTCATATATTTAAATTATCTATAACTATAAGAAATGTAGTAACTATCACAATTATTCTTATCCTCTTATTTCCATGATAATTTCATTAATTCAATATGGGTGTAAATATATGTACAAATGTATGAAAATATTTTATTCATAAAACCTCCATTTGTGTCATATGATAATCCCATAAATCCTTCTTCTATTTTATACTTGATTGAAATATGATAAACAAAACATCATATTTTTTATTTAAGGACTAATTCACTTAGAATCATCATACTTCAATCCATGATCACTTTTCATTTAAGAATACATGCAAAAAAAAACATGCATGCATGAAATCATGTTACTTCTATAAATATGAATGTGACATGGCTAGTGCATGTCCCCATCTTTTCCTTTTCACAAACCAGTCTAAAACATGATCATAAAATCATGAACATATTTCATTTGAGATATGTTCACTAGGAATCATCAAAAAATTTTTAATTCATTTAATATATATATATATATATATATATATTATTCCATATCATGAAACAGATAATTAGGATGAAACCATCCTTTTAGCCTTAGATACACATGCATTCATGGTAATCTACACAAATGTATATAGAACTCACCCATCCATGTTTGAATCCTCACATGCACACTGATCTAAATACTCTATTCTTCACCACACAAAATAGATTCATCTTTAATGATAAATCCAATATTTGGTCATATGGTTTATTGAAGCAACAATTTAAGTCGATCATTACATGAATGGTCGATAAGAATAAGTCATGTGGTCAATACAGATGATCATGCAGTTGGTCTGATGGATGTGTGGTTTATCGACTTATTACGGTTGATCCAGTGGTGTGGTTGATCTCATTACATATTGTTGATCCAAATTAAGTTACGTAGTCGATTAAATTAACACATGTGATCAATATATTCCAACATGTGGTCATTTTAACCTTTATACAGTCACTTGGACCTTCATGTGGTCAATATATTTACAAAGTATGGTCACTTAGAACTTTATGTGGCTGCTCAAACCTTCATGTGTTCAATCACAAAGTGGGAATAAAATCGATCAAAGTATGAACATAGACATCTCATGATCCCTAGGAGGAAGACATGAAATGAAATGCCAAATCATTTGTCCAGATGATATTTCCTTCTTTTAAATGATGGGTGAAAAATTTACATTTATAGGGTTATCCCACATAAACCTTCTCCACATTATTGCTCTACTTAATAATATTCTATTCTTTCAAAGCTTTATAGTTGTAAGTATCTAGATCATTTCTGAGCTTCCTATTTATCTAACACCATTCCATCCCACAAGGTGGTTCTCTAATACTCCTCTGTACACCTAATTCACGTGCTCATGTTTTCCCATGTAGTCACTTTTCCCATACCATACTCACTTACCACCTTAATCTGGCCAAGCTCCTATATGTGCAGCTGAGCTATCCCCTTATCCTTATTGGGGTTGGCCACATTTTTACCAAACTCTTACAAACAAAGTTTAATAAAATATTCATATATTCCAATTCCATCTCCCATATATGCATGTAATATTTTTTATGGAACTCATCAAATATTCTTCTTCAACCATATATATTTTTAAGTCTCTTAAATAACATGGATTGAACTCTTTAAATATTCAAATACAACTTCAAATATGTGTATTCTAGTAAATCACTTAATATGATTAGACATAATTCTTGGGTTATTTTACTTTAATATTGGATTCTTCAAATAAAATTTCAAGAAACATTTTCACATAATATTGGAATCTCTTAAAAATAAATAAAACTCATACAAAGTTGGATCAACAATACCCTATTTGTATTTGTTATAAATACCTTCTAAATGATGTGTCAATATGTGTCATACCTTCTCTCGCCTTACTAATTAAACATTCATTTCACTTTCTCTCCCCTTTATTGATAAGAAATAAAAAGTACTTGGGAAATGGGTATCAATCCATCCTTAAGAAAAATACCATCAATCATCTCACTCTAAATCTATGTGATCCATGCTCAGTGTATAAATAAAAAAAAGATTTTATTTAGATAACAAAGATTTCCATTTTAAAATAGAAAAAATAAAAGATAAAATGAGAACTCAGAATATTATCTTCAAGGGTTGTCTAACTATATTATAGGATAAAGATACCAATTTTTATAAAAAAGTTTTATAGAATAAATCAACCTAAAAATCCCACTCACACTTCAACAAATAGTTAAAATAATTCAATTACAAATAACATGATTTGTAATAACATTGAAAATTTCTTTCAAAATTTCACTTTTATGTATTTGGTTTAAATAAAATTCTATCCCTAAATATTAGAATTTGATTTTTATTACCAAGGATGAGATATTAAAGAATAAATAACTTTTAAATGATGTACTATTCTATAACTTTATAGAATAATTAGATTTGTATTTGATAACTATTATGAAAAATTATTTAATATTCTCTACCTATACCCCCTCAAGGAGATATTCTTCATGATCTTCATAATGATGAATATATTCAATATATATTCTCTAAGATCCACATATTAAGAATTCAACATAATGTATCTTCTACTTGTGTCTATCTAGATTTTAAAACGTCCATAACTTCACCAAGGATGATTTTTAACACATATCCTTTGGAATTCCAAAATTTGAGATCAAAACAAGATGGTATCATCTTCATCTAGCTATCCATTTATGACAACATAATCACTTTCTATAGTTACCCCTCCTAAGAATATGCCTCACCTTAAATTCCTTACATTTTAATAAAAAATACAATACATAAAGAGTAAGGTAATAAGGTGGATCTTCCTACTTCTCAATGTGAACAACAAGGTCGAGAGGATTTTCTCAACCAAGTTTTTCCACTATTAATTCTTGTATATTTGTTTATTGCTTATGATTTTATTTTAGGGAGCATTAATATCACAAATTCTTCAAATCCTTTATGTGGAGAGTGTGTGTTCTTATCAGTATTTATGTTGATTTCATTCCTAATTATTCTTAAGGTCCATTCTTGTTTATAAAAAATAGTTAAACAACCTTTTTCATTATGTAAAACATTCTTTCATTTCTCACAAAATGTTTCTTTAACAAAAGAATTTTCTTTTTTTTAAAACCTCTCATGAAATTTAGTATCTTCATATGGATTCTTATCCTTCCCTTCAGCACTAGACTTTTTTTTCTACTTATATCTTCTTTTCTCTTTCCAAACCCACTGGCCATATTATAAGTATTTCATTAGGAATATTCACAACATTATTGGTTGTTCCACACATTTCTTTGATGGAATATATTTATATACCATTATTTTTATATGTAGCTCACCTATTATACTTCTTGGACTTGTATTGAACATTATCTTACTTTTGTTTGATGTCCAAGCCTGAATTCTTTTTCTTTTAGATCTTCTTGGGAGAATTATTATTTTCAATATTCTTATACTTTATTCCCAAGGTTTCTCACCCTTTTATCACCAACTTACATGGTATTATTTTCTCATCTAATTTTGATACATGATTAGATGTTTATGAACCATTTATATGTCTAAAGCTTCTACCAACATCATAGAAATCTTCAAGTGCTATGAATCTATTAGAATTATATATATTTTTATTATTTTGTGAATATTTCTTCTTATTTGCCTTGATCCCCTTAAACTGGGATTACTTTATACTTTATCATTTAAATAATTATAAGAAAAATCCAATAGATAATTTACAAACCTATTTCAACACCAAAAATACCCAACAAAACTTAATATTATTTTATTCATTGTATTTTATCCATAATTTCCAACACAATAAGCATGCTGTATTTGGTATTCTTTCACCACTAGTTGGGATGAAATTGGGGAAATACCTTCCACACTCCTTATATCCACCATGGTCATGGTGGTAGGATTATAAACATTTTTATTTATACATACTTTTATAAATTTTATTTTCAAATCCTCACTATCCAAGAAAAAAAATTTAGAAAAATTATTACATAATGGTACGAATGGTAATTATTGCTTCACACATGCTTGGGAAAGATCATGAAATGGTTTCATGATATTATTATCAAATAAAATAGATCTTTTAACATCATAATATATCATAACCTAACCCTCCAAGACCCCACCTGTGCTAGTAGTAAGATGAGAGTGATGCCCCAAGCCCGCCTCCAATAGGCCCAGGGCTGGCGATAAGCACCGAGTAGGCATAACACTAAAATGGGAAGCCTTAGAATAAAGTAACCATACACATGAATACACACCCAAATATATGTAATGATGTATAGATATAACAAAATAGTATCATTTAGAGAGTAAACAATGCATTCAAAAACCTCTACGATACATATCAAACTACAATAAGGTAATACAAAAGTATGTGGAAAAAATACACACCCAACCAGAGATACATGGGAAAATACAAACTAAAAAAACTATAAAGGATAAAACATGGGAGATAATATCTCAAGATCCTAAATTTCAACCACCAAACATAGTCAATACCACCATGTACTACTAAGTTTCATCGATACTAGGTCCACCATACTCTTCGCTAACCTATTTTTCATCTATATAATACATGAAATGTGTGGGAAAATCTATTAAAAGGGTTAGTATATAAATACCTAATAGTAAACCTTGATAACTATGAGGTAAGAAATATAATAAACATTATCATCTCAACTCATAAGGTAAAAGGGTAGAGAAAACACAAAAATATATATGCTTATAAATAAATCCAAGAAAAGAGAGAAAAGGTATATCCATCTCCAAAACTAGTTAAGGATGATAATGATTCCACCTACAGCTCTAAAGGTCCCATATCTTATTCCAAGAACCATGAAAAATCTCACAAGAATCAAAGTATAGAGCCCTCTTCTCACTATCATGCTTGACATTTGAGGGAGCACTACTCCAGTAAAGGAAATGTTCCCCATTGAATCCCAATGATGGGGGAGTACCAATCCATAGATAGAGGACTCGTCCCCTCTATAGTATGTGGGAGTACTGAATCTACCTTTATGAGAGTATGGACTACCCTCACCCTGGTGATACAAAGGAGTACCTACCTCAACATCTCTTTGATGATAAAATCTGATCACTACCATCATCCAAGCGCCACTATAAAAAGAGTCTCACACGTAACACTTCATGTCATATATCTGATTCCAAGATGAAGTCAACCGTTATGTCCCCTATGGAAAACCACTCGGGTTAGGTGTGTAACGTCATCTGGATGACTAGGCATGTTCTTACCTAAACATGGCTTGGCCATCCATATATAACCACATGGAATGTTTATGAGGGGATATGACATGTATGTCTAGTTAGGGTCCTGAGCATGTTCTCTTGGAACACAACTCGGTTGGATAGTATCACCCACACAACATTTCCACATGAGGATATAGTGTGTATATTCACCTGGGGTCCTAGGTGTGTTCTCTTGGCACACAATTTAGCTGGATAGTTACAATCACATGGCGTGTCTACATGGGAACATGAAATATCTTTTCACATGGGGTCCTGGTTGTGTTCCCTTGGCACATGGATAGACTAACTAGGTAGTGTCACATGACATTTCCTCATGGGGGCATGGTGTGTCTATTAACCTATGGTCTTGGGTGTGTTCCCTCAAAACACATCTCAACTATCCAAGTAGTGTCACATGACGTGTGGTTTTGGACACATGGCATATGATACTTAATTCGACTAAAACCCTAACCATCGAAAGAAACTAAGATAAAATTTGTGTGTTTCTTTGGGATACATGGAATCTAGTAACCCTTTTCAAAAACATACATGGTTTCTTGTCAGCCTCCGGTGTATATAAAATGAAACTTCAATAACCTGATCATGATCTTCCATGCCTCCCATTTCCAAAATTGGGTTCTAATCCATAGAAAAAAAAACATCTATAACCCATTTCTCCACCTATATCCTTTCATAAGACTTTAATAAATCACCATTTTCTACAACCATTATGAATATATAGGTTTGATCACACTTGAACTAGTTCAATAATGTCGAATAATCGACCCCATGGGCTGATGATAAAGAATACAAAGAATGGGAATATGAGAGGCACAAAAACAAAGTGTTATTATTGTTAGATGATGTGAATTCAGAAAATGATCATAAATTATGGAACTAAAGTAGAGATAAACATGGGTGAAATGAAAAAAATAATCATTATTGAAATACTAATTAAATTTATAGATCCTACGAAGAATATAAATAAAAAATTAATAAGATATACGACACATTCTAAAAAATCAAATCAAAAGGGTGTAAATACATAAAATAACGATCCCTAACTCAATAACAGATCAATAATTGGTGAATAACATGTTCAATAGTGATTTTGTTTAAGATTACACCATGTTCATCATTTTTCCCATGAATCTCCTCAATTTATTCATCATTGATCCATGGTCTTGAGATCGTCATCACCAATAGTGTCCATCCTTTTCCTATCCTCTAATCTCCCAAGGTTATTCGAATAACTCAAGATATTTTCCATAACTACATATTTATAGAGGAGAGGTTAGGTTTGGGATTTTTTTAAATTAAATAAAATTAATATTTTATTTATTCAATACACCTACCAATGTTTAACTTTCACTGAATGTCCAACACCAACCAACCTTATGTCATGTCTAGGATAAAACCTACATTATAGAGAAAAATACGGTCTTAGATTATCCATCTAAGGTCTTGATCAATGGTAAAACCATTTATTTTTAAAACTTGTGTACAAGTGATTTAATATATTTAATATATTAATTCCAAGATCCTACGACACCTATAACATCATTCCAACTCTTAGGAAAAATCCATAGATTTATAAAGGAATATTTAAAGTATCAAATTACTAAAATTAGAGTTGTAACATTCTCCCCTCCTTCAATAATTTTCGCTCCAAAAAGCATAATCTGCACAAAAAGGTGAGGGTATTGAGCATACATCTGACTCTCTCACCCACAAGAGCTCTCCTACACATTCCCACACCACCCAAGCACTCAAAATAGAGGAGCAACCCATCCATAAAAGATCCTATACTATCAATCATTGATTTCCACTAAGCACTCTTAGGAGGTGATTCCATACTCTATGTCCATCTCACCCTACTTTATAACATGTGATGGGTCATGCATGTATCCACTTAGCTACGATACATGGAAGACATCATTCACTCAGTCCAATTATGGGGGTGAATCCATGAAATATGCAACCTCACCAAACCTATGTAGAATCTTAGATAGATTGATAAAACTCATGGAAAATATTACTACCCCATCCAAAAATCTATAATCCATCTTGTGGGGAGACTATAAAAAATACATGGACTCCTTGATTAAACTCCAAGAGTCTAGGACATCATTCCATGCAAGATTTTATATCGACAATGAGCTACCCTAAAAAAATCATGGATCACCCAAACCCTTATCCAACATTGATTGCATCATTTTGGCCCCACAAGATATGTTTATCCAACATCATTTCAACATAAGGGTAACCTAGATGATATTCCAAATAGTCCCTTTAATGGTTCCATGCTGACAACAAAGTGATAGATACTATAAAAAGTGATCCCAACTAAGGGTAAGTGATCCATACACCCCCAACTAAAAATCAACATGCATTCTCTCAACTTGCCTTTAAAAATCTAGATAGTTAACTCAGACTAGCCATTCTCTTGGGGGTGAAATGTTGTGCTCATCCACATATGGCCCCCATAAATCTCTTGAAAACCTCTCCAAAACTATGATGTATACCAAGAATCATGGTCGGAGACAATCATCATGGGTACCCTATGAAGTCAGAAAATATCTTGCATGTACAACATCCCAAACTCCCAACTGAGCTCTATAACCATTCATAAAACTAAAGATATTGATTCAAACATATAGGAATGTGACATCTAGCCTTTACCCACTAATATGTGGGGTATTAAGAAAAAAAATTGGTAATGGTCCACCTCATATAATCTTTCAAAAACTATTTCCAAAGGTATTTTTACATAATTACCACTCCTATATGTACCACCAAGAAGAAGGTGGAAAAATCTCTCAACACCTCCTCACACAACATGAGATGATGTGCTCCCCACCGTCAAGAAACCCATATGGTGTATCTCTTGAGTATATCTAGTTTCTTATAAATTCATAACTAATGTATCCCAACTGAGTCACTCTCACATTCCGTAGGAGTGGTTGAGCCACCACTATTGACAAAAGATAAGATTCACCCATCTCCTTTACCAGGGTCAGCTGCAACGAGACCAAATGCCCTGTCACCTCCTCCATCAAACAAGAATGGGATTTTTTTGATAAGTGCATCAACCATCACTTTCCATTACTTAAAGTATAGAATAGATTGATTTTATAGTCCCCTAGGAACTCCAACCAACACCTCTACCTCAGGTTGAATTATTTCTAGGTAGACATGTACCCAAAACTTTAGTGCTCTTAGAAAATAATAAAATGATTTCTTAGAAGGTAACACCTCCATATCTTCAAGGAAAATACTTCTGATTCCAAAACCAAGTCATGGGTCGCATAGTTTTTCTAATGGGGTCTCAAATACATTAAGCAATCACTTCTTTCCTCTACATCAAAACACATCCAATACTAACTTCATAGGTATTACAACATACTACACAGTCGAATACCTCCTATGGAAGTCTCAATACAGGAGCACTAAAAAACCTCTTCCTAAGCTCCCTGAAGGATCTAGCACTGCTAAGACTAAGAAAAAAGATTCACTTTTCCAT
This sequence comes from Viscum album, assembly GCA_963277665.1. Classification (NCBI taxonomy): domain Eukaryota; kingdom Viridiplantae; phylum Streptophyta; class Magnoliopsida; order Santalales; family Viscaceae; genus Viscum; species Viscum album. Next base: position 1,888,372,886 of record OY728159.1, on the reverse strand, counting down.
GTTAAGGTATTTATAGGGGTTATAGACTTGGAAAAGTCTATCCAAAACCTCTGATAGTATTCTTCCAATCCCAGGAAATTCCACACATCCAACATGCTCTTAGGTGGATCCCAAGAAATCAATACATCAATTGTTATTAGGTTTAAAACTACACCACACTTAGAGATGATATTCCCTTAAAGTGAACCTCTCAAATCCATATGGTTCATAAGTTACTTTAAAAAATGGGGGTATTAGTCACACCAAAAGGCATCACCAGGAACTCATAATGCCTATAGAGACATCAAAATTCCATCCTTGGAAATATCATCCTCATGAACTCTAAACCGATGGTAGCTAAACCTAAGGACAAACTTTGAGGGATATATCACACCTTTCAATTGGTAAAGAGTTAATAAATCCTTGTAAAGGGTACTTTTCATGATTTTCACCTAATTAAGGTGACAGTAAATGATGAAAATCCTTAAAATCCCATATGAATTTTATATGAATAACACCAGAGCAGCCTAGAGGGATGCACTAGTTCTAATAAAACCTTTCTCTTGAAGATCTTAAAACTGCACCCTCATCTCCTAGAACTTATAAGGGGACACATGATATGTCACAAGAGGAATCGGTGCAGTCCTGGGGTGAAAGTCAAAGCATATATCAAACTCTTATTAGAGAGCTAAGACTAGAACATCTTTTGGGAATACATCCTCATACCACTCCACCACTACAGGGAAATAAACAATCACAACATCTAATAATCAAAGGTACGTACTTGAAAAATAATAATAAGTCTATTTTATCCTCATACATATGATCCTATCCTACTTTTCTTGAGATTACCTATCATCAATGAAGGAAAAACTCATCCTGCCACTTTGGACACATTACAAAACATCACAGGGCCTCATCACTGATATGGAAAAAAATCCCATGAGAATATTTATCCTCTAAGATTAAAGTCACACCACTAAAAGTGAAGTGAAATTATCACCACTTCTTTATTAGGGGTCTCTAAATGCAAGGTTTGAGCTAAATGATCCACTGAAACCTCTATGTCTCAGATAAGGGATGAAACAAGGTTTGAGTAACCTACACATGTGTATACTAAAACTGTATCTAGAGTAGAGAAGCCACATGTTTCACCTCATATCACCCCTAACACCTTTGGGTCCTAAGATTCCATAGCATGAAGCTATCCTCACCCTTTACTTCCCATTTCCCACTACCGAGGTTTTCTATGAAACCTTAGCACATCCAAAATTACCTCAAATATACAAATCAAAGGAACTCATCCACCAAAAAATGACACTATTCACTTTGGGTAGCACTGACTCACCCACATGGATTTAAATTACATCATAAGAGAACACATATTGGTGGGGGAAGTTACCCTCTTCCTCTTATGCTTGAAGCCACATCACACATCACCAACATAGGGTTCTATTAAGGAATTGCATTTCCTAGAATAAGTCTAGCTGTTAGTACCACTATCAAACCAAGACGAGTCTCACATAAGGTGAAAAACCATGTTACCGCCTTTAACTAAACCTCAATTATCTATAGGGTTATGGAATGAACTCCTATCCAAAGAGATGCTCATATTTATCCAAGAGAGGGTCACATCATCACAGATTTGGGTGAATAGACACCACCAGTACCCTACCGCTCTAAGAATAAGACGAGTTAAAATCATAACCATCTGATTGGTTGGTGTTTGTATAAGCCTGAAAACCCAAAACCACTACCTCGAGCCAAACATCCACTACTTTATAGTTTGAACCACTAAAAAAATTGAGAAGTCTCTATCACTAGAACTTTCACAATGCACTAAGCCTATGCACATCATCATACTATCCTACCGAAGTTATTATCTTCTCAATATACAGATGATCATAAACCTAAACCACTAAAGATAGTTCCATCCACTTCTCATTAGGTGGAATAATTGATCTATTATTGCATGGAGGGAACAAATAAAGAGGCCCCTATACTGAGGTCTCATTGCTCAATTGGTCATCATCATGACCCTATCTTGGAATCATAACTGGCTGTCGTCATAGAAGCATCTTGAAAATTATCAAGACATACCATGGTCAAGGAGCATATATAGGGAGATAACTCAAGAAGGAAATGGAATTCAAAAGTATAAATCCTATATGATGCATGTACCATTAGTTTCCATGTAACTGATGACTTAGTGTGTTGAGTCGAAAAGAAGGCAGTCATAGTTCTGGTGTATAGATACGTTGGCCACCACACCATCACTAGGTTCCCTGGATTGAGAGCTGAACTCAAGACACAAAAATTTTTTTGCCCTAATTTTCTAAACCAATCCTTATAAAATATTTAAATATGAACACCAAACCTAGTATAGAACCAGCTCTGATACCACTATATCAAAACTTGACCCACTATGACCCCACTTAGGCCAGTAGTAAGATAAGAATGACACCCCAAGCCCTCCTCTAATAGGACAGGTGCTAGAGAAAAGTGATGAGTAGGAATAACACTAAAATGGGAGGCCTTAGACTAAAGTACATGTAAACATACATGCACACCCAAATACATGAAACATTTCAAATATATGAAAAAATAGTATCCTCTAGAGAGTCAACAATGTATGAAACAAACTCAATGATACACATCAAAGTAAAAAAGGGTAATACAAAATTATAAGGGAAAAAATACATGCCCAACTAGAGATATAGGGGAAAAACCAAACTGATAACAACTATAAAGGGTAAAGCAGGGGATATACTAACTCAAGATTCCAAAGTCTAACCACCAAACATGGTTAGTGCCACCACATATTACTAAGCTCAACTAGAACCAGTTATACCATAGTCACCACTAATCTATCTCTTGTCTATATAAGACATGACATGTGTGGGAAAATCCCATCCAAGGGTGAGTATATACATACCTAATAGGAAACCTTGATAACAATGAGGTAATAAATAGAATAAACATATTCATCTCAACCCATAAGGTAAAAGGGTAAAGAAAACCCAATAATATATTCTCAAAAAGAAACCCAAGTGAAGAGATAAAGGGGATCTACATATTTACAACCAACTAAGGATGATGATGAGTTTTCTTATAGATCCAAAGGTCTTATCTCTGATGCTAAGAAACATGAACAACCACACAAGAATCAAATTGGAGAGGATGATCCTCACCAATGTACTCCATATTTGAGGGAGCACTTCTCCAGTGGAGGACCAACTCCCCACTAAAGCTCAACGACAGAGGAGTTCCCCTCCACTGATAGAGAACCCATGACCTATGTAGTATGTGAAGTACTGAATCTACTTATATAAGAGTATGGGGACCCACACCCTAATTATATAGGGGAGTACTAACCCCAAAATGTATTTGATGATCAAACTCGATCATTTCCATCAACCAAGTGTCGTTTTAAGAAGTGTCTCGCTCGTAACACCCCACATCATATATATGACACCAAGATGAAGGATACCATCACATACCATGTGGAAAACAACTTAGGTTAGGATACCCATGATCCCAATTCTGATTAAATAAGAAAGATATATATAGGGTATGGAAAATGGTAATACACAATGTGTACATTGGGCCAAATGGTGCGTAACATCGCCTAAATGCCTGGGTGCATTCTAACCTAAACACAGATCGACCATCCATATATAACCAAAAAATGTGTCTATGAGGGGGTGTGGTTTTTATTTCCACCCAGGGTCTTGGGAGTTTTCTCTTGGCACAAAAATCTTCTGGATATGTACACCCACACAGTGTGTCCACATGGGACATGACATGTCTGTTCACCCGGGGTCCTGGGTATGTACCCTCAACACATGAATCAGAAATCCAATTAAACCCACATGACATGTATACATAGTGACACTATGTATATTCATCTAGGTTCCTAATAATGTTCCCTTAGAACATGAATTTACTGGATTGGTAGTGTCACACAACCTGTCTGCATGGGGAAATAACATGTCTGTTTACCCAGGGTCCTAGATGTGTGCCCTCAGTACACAACTTGGATGGATAGGTAGTTTCACATGACGTGTGTTCTTGTAAACATGGATTGTGATATTATCACTTACCTATGTGAATTTAGAAAATTATCATAAATTATGGAACCAAATAGAAGATAAACATGGAAATTAAAAAAAATACAATCAGAATCGAAATATTAATTAAATTTCTATATCATGTGAAGAATGAAAATCAAGAATTAAGCAGATATATGACCCATGCTCAAAAACCAAATCAAAAAGTAATAAATCCATAAAATCATAATATCTAACTCAATAAAATATCAATATTTGGTGAATAAAACATTATATAGTGATGTCATTGAATATTCCACTACATTTATCATTCATCCGAGGAATCTCCTTGATTTATTTTCCATTGATCCACAATCCTGAGCTCATCATCACCAATGGTGTCCCTCCTTCTCTTCTCATCCAATCTCCTAGGGTTATTTGGTTAACCCTAGATAATTTTCATAATTTCATATTTATAGAAGAGAGGCTTGGTTTAGGATTTGAATTAATTAAATAAAAATAATATTTAATTTATTTAACACACCCTCCAACATATTTATTTCAAAGAATGTCCAATAACGACCAAAATTATGTCGCACCTAGGGTAAACCCCAAATTTCTAAAACAACCATGGGCTCATATTTTATATCTGAGGTATCAATCAATAGAAAAACATTTATTATAAAACACACACACATGATTTAATATATTTATTATTTTTAATATATTAATTCCAGAGTCTTATGACACCCAAAACATTGTGCTAACTTTGAGAAAAAATATAGATATATATAAAGGAATATTAAAAGGACTGAACTCCTAAAACCAAAGTTGTTATAAAATTCTACTTAAAATTTTCTATGATAATAGATAATTCTTCTTTCAGTTGTGAAAAATAAATATGTTTAATTTCAAGATTGGTCATTTTAATCTTTAATTCAAGACACTTCATATTAATTACAATCTTTTGATCTTTATTTAACGAAGCATTCTCTTCAAAATCCTTACTCATTATTCTAAATTTTTCATCATTAATACTTCTCTTTTCTCTAAGTAATATATCAAGATCCTTGATCTTATTAAATTTAATATCCAATAATGCATTATTTACATCACTACTATTTTTCATTTTTTATTAAAGTGCATGGATCTTATCTTCAAGAGTCTTATTGAATTCATCACACTCTTGAACTTCTTTGAGCTAATTACTTTAAAATATGAAGTATTTATCATTAAGTTATAAATTTTATAGTTTAATGACTCCAACTTGTGTGGTGATATTTTAATAAGCGTTTATTTTTTTTCAATACTTTATCCATTTAATTAGACTCATCCTCAAGAAAAGTGATTTCATTTTTCATGATTTCAAATATCCCACAGATAATTGAGACCACATATTTGGGAAAACCATGCATCATATCCTTTAATGCATCAATTTAAAAATCAAATGACATGTTATCACTCCCAATAGAGCTTTAATTACCTTCATGATAGTTTTGAAAATAATTAACACGCACCTCATGATTAGTTTCATATCTTAATCTAATTTAGGTAGAAAGACTATCCAAACCCTTGGTGGTAGAATTAACTACCTGTTATTCTTTTTCCAAGACAAATTTTTCTTTTGTATTTTCATGGATTAGAGATACTGATATTTATTCCTCTTGGATTAATAGGAGAATTTTTTAAACTTTTTTTTATTTATTTTTCATATTCATCATGTTCTTAGTAGAAATAGGATTCTTCTTTAACAAAATAGAATATTTGTAAAATCTTGTGATTTTAAAAAGAAAAATTATGTTCAGTAATTGTTTCTCAGAAAGATATGTATGGTTCCCCAAGTTTAGAAGATATGATTCCCAATGACCATAATGGTTTAGTTATTCTGTCATTACATGATTTCACACTGGGTTTACCACTTTTGTTCACTTTTAAGGTTTCTTAGGGAATGGAGATTGATTATGGGGGTTTGAATGTGGTTCATGATCCCTTACATCTGGCTTACAATTTTTTAATATTACATTGAAACTCCCAATAGTTCCCACATCCATAACTGAGTATGGACCTAATTTCAAAAGGCAGGTGGTCATTCAGGGCTTTAGACCCAATAATGCTTAGGAAATCGCATTAGTTAAGATTATAGGAGGTTGGTCTCATCACACCCTTTTAGGAGAAATTATTACCTACTTTGAGACTCTCTTATAGATTTAAGATAGACTTTCAAATCTCTTTATAATCCTAATATAGGACCGATTACCTTAACAAAATGATCAAGTTTTGAATCCTTTTATCTGTACTTGGGGGTTCTATTAACAAGTCTATATTAATAAGTCCATATATATATATCTAAGGTTCTCCATCCATTTCCCATTATTTCTTAGAAATGGGTATCTTTTTATATTTTAAATCCACATAAATAGGCACTATAGAGTTTGTTTCCATTTGGGGAGGCAATTAATATCTCAAGGATGGGATTAAACCTTTATGAGGAATCCTATGTATCCTATTTATAACATGAATAAAAAACCACATCTTTATTTGAAATTGTGTAGTTTAATATCATGGAAAAAGGATATATATATATGAGGGAACTTAGGTGCTAGGAATTGAGATTGATCCTAATGAAGGTGTCTTACATATCATTCTTATGATAGGAATTAGAGTCATCATAGTTCAACATGTTACCAGGACTTACCCCGAGGTGGATGCCCTTATATGGGGGCAGTCATATTATGCCACTGAGTGGGGATTACACCCTGAGGTTTCCCTATATGGGAGAAATACATGATGAAAATGATATGATCATTGTAAATACCTAAGCCCACATGAGCCATGATCGGTGTAAGAAACAAGGGATAACAAGTGACCAGTCTCACAACATATGAATGGGGGACTTATGCACTGGGGAAACCTTCATGGGATATTTAATATCACTACAAAAAATGACTTATACCAACATAAATTTATTAAAAAATAATATATCTGTTGTTAAAAATGAGAAATTCCAATTGATATTAAGTTTTATTGGTATTGATTTCAAGTACCAACACTTGTTTTTACCAAAAAATATATCTATTGGTATTGATCATTTAATACCAACAAATATTTTTCCAACAGTTAAATCTATTTTTTATCATACTAATACCAATTTTTTTTACCAATGATTTAAAATATTATTAATAATAACTACTACCAACAAATCCTTTATCATCAATAAAATCTCTTACAATAAATATTTAAATGATTATTATCAATCAAGAGAAATCAATTTTTTATATAGATTATTATTTTTATAACCAAAATCAATATTCAATTTTAGAGGTTTTATTAAAAATATATTATTAATAATGTTTATATATTCTAATGTTTTTTATTTAGTAAACATTTAAATAATTTTTATAAAAAATTTAAATCATTATAATATTTTAATTTAAAAAAATAATAAATAAAAACATGGTAATCGATAAAACAATATTCAAAATATAAGTAAAAATAATAATATTATTTTTTATAAAATTAATAATCAATATTCACAAATTAAAAATTTATAAGTGAAACTAATAATATTAATTTATAAAACATAATAAACATATTTGAAAATAATATTAATTTTTATCAATATTTACATATTCAAAATTTATTTAATATTATAAAATAATAATATTAATTTTTATAAAATTTTATTTCTAGCACGAATTCCCTATCTCACTGCTTCCCCGAATCCCTTCCTCTATGCGATTACCCAAATCCCTACCTATATGTGATTCCCCAAATCCTTACTTCTTGGAATCACCACCTCTATTACATTCCGTCATGCTCATCACTCTCAATGCCTCCACCTCAAGCAGAAATCCCTATTTTCCAAAGCGCTCCTCCACGACTCCCCATAGAAAGCCACGAGCCTCAAGCAGAAATCCCTATTTCTTTAAGTGATCCTCCATGAATCCCCATAGAAATATGATATTTATTGGAGAAGAATATAATATGGAATTCATACCTGGAACTCTTCATGATTGATTAGAGAATAAATAGTAAAGGTACACCTTTTGGTGAATTTTTGGGTTATCTCAAATGAACTTTTCTGTGGTTGGATGAGAATAATTATCTCATGAATTTGTTAGCAGAGAACTTCATACTCAATCATATTATTCACTTAATCTGATGAAGCAAATGAAAATGTAAAATTTGGTTGAGAAATAGATGAATTAGGATGCGAGTACCACGTTGGAAGTGAAAAAATGAGAAAATTATTTTATGATTACCCAATTTTAGGCTTGACTGTTAATTGAATTATTCTATTTTACACTTCATTAATCATAGATAAAAAGCTTATTCTAGGAATAATTAAATATAATTCTAGTCATCACTTGAGGTTCAAGATGAAGCTATTATCTATTTCATTTGGGAGAGATTTTTAGTTCCTAAAGTTTAAGCTGTGGATAGATTCTAGAATATTTTTTTGCTGGTACACTAGATCAAATTTTCATTTCATACTGTTTAGGATTGTTTGGAGTAGTTTTTAGTGCATTCTAAATACTATTTTCTTCTGGACTGGGTGTTATCATCTATATTTTAGGAATGAAAGTCAAGCTTCTGTCTAGTTGTAGGTTCCAAGATTTTGATGTTGTTGTGGTAGCACTACAAATGCTGGGTGTTTTGGTTTTCTATTTGTTGTTTTTTTCTTCTCATGTGTTGTTGTGGCAGCGCTGCAAATGTAATTTTATATAAGTGCTTCCAAAAATAGTCTTAAGATAATTTTTTTAATCCTAGTTATTAATTCTTTAGTTCAATACAGGTAACTTAGTAATATATGAGGATTATAAAGGGTGAGATATGGGTTTGATGGTTATGTTCACTGTAGGTGATTGGGAATAAATAATACAATATAGATGAACAAACTTTAGCTTCTTCCAATCATCTAAAAATTTATAAAAATCACTATATAATTTTGAAAGATCTATGACCCATGCATTTGAAATCTTTCAAAGTAATCTTGTGTGGATATAAACTTCTCCAGTGAACTACAACTGAATCCCTTATGACAACTTAATCTTTGAAAGTATTTTTTCACTGTTCGTATACTTATATCTGATGTAAAATAAGAAAAATGTATTTCTATAAATATTTTTTATCCAACATATTTCTCATTCAATTGAACATATAAATTACTTATCTTATAATAATTTACATTAAATTTTATTTCAATTATCATCCTGATATTTTTATTAGTCAAATTCTAGACCAATGCTTTCATTTCAAATCTAATAACACCCCGAATAATCAAATTAGAATAAAGTAGATTACCCTATTCTAACACAACATCAAGACTAATAGAAATTATTAAGCTGAATACCTTAACCGCATGAGAACATCTGATCCATTACATAATATTGGAAGAAATTATTTACCATATAAATTTTACCCATCATTTTTTAAAATATATTCTGATGTGATGATTATTTTTAGCTATCAGCTGCATTTCTTAATTTGTATTTCCAATAAATAATATGTGCAAGTAAATATATTTCATTCAAATCAGTGGCTGTTGTTTTTGTTTTTTTATTTGGTGGTTTATCTTGGATGAATGAAATATGCCTTGGGACATCAAAGAGACCCATCCATAAGTGGTTTTGGCATGGAAGATTGGCCAGAGGATTTGGACGCAGGGACTAGGTGGGAGTGTAAAAGTCTATTTAAGAGCTTGTTTGGAGTCAAGAAGCTCAAGGCCTCATTGCGTCATTTTCAGAACTTTATACCCATAAAATATTTTAGCTGTTTCAATGTGCTTATTCAGTAATTAGAATCCTAGATGCAACTATCTTCCTAGAAATGAGAAAGGATGATTTTTTGAACTATGCGCAGCAACAAGGTTGGGTCGTAGACCATTCTCAGATGCTCACTGTTAAGAAGTGTCCAAGTAGTAGGCAATAGAAGCTGTATCCTAGTAAGTTTCAGAACTTGACTGAGTATATTTTTCTTCTCGAGCATTGATATGACCATTTATTTTTTCCATTTGTTTATAAATCAAATGGAATTTATTTATGTCACTAACGTTTATAATAGTATTGAGATACATATTGTGAAATGAAGTTATTGTTTGGATAACAGAGATGATGAATGAAAAATTCCCATTCTATGTAGATCATTTTTTATATTATCATTTATTTCTATTTTGGTTTCAATTAATGTAGATATTTGTAATTTATTTGTGGGTATGCTCTTTGGTGGTGTTTTATGTAGATCATGGAGCTGAATTTTGTGGCATAGAAGCGACTTGAGGTTTTTATTTGTTATTGAGAAAATTCATTTATGTATTCTTTGGTACATACCTACTAAACTATTTATATTCACACCCTAATTGTGTTACTTATCCCTAACTGTTTTTTAGATTTAGTTATGTCCAGGTTTTTATAGAGATAGGGATAGTTTTTGTGGATGGTAAAGACCAGGGGGTCACATGGAAAGTGTGTCTAGTTTTGGTTTTGTTTTATTTTTTATTTTTTCCTGTTGTAGTTGTATTTGGTATTGGTTATGAATTTAGATATTTTTAGTGGTTTATTAGATTATCATGTTTATGCTGTGTGATCTGGTTTTTTTATTTATTGGTTCTTATTGGGATAAATAATGTGAAACCACACATTATTGATGAGTTATGTTTACAAAAAATCAAAATTCAATAGAATAAGTGAGAAGTTGGTGGTTCAACTAAAGAAATGTAGGTACACCCTATCTCTAAATGTCTCTCAACATACATTTTAAATTTATGGATATTACTTCACTAACAAAAATGGTTTTAACAAAAAATTATTCAGGAATTTTTAGAACATCATTGATAGAAAAACACTGGCATGGATGGGTTATTGGTCGCTTGAGCTGTCTTGCTGGAATGGATGGGCTGATGCTGGAGCTAAGTCACTGGCATAAATGGGTCACTAGTGCTCTCTGGTTGCTAGAGATGGATCACTAGCATGGATGGGATGGAGCTACTGGTGTTGGAGTTACCTCGCTATCGATGATGGGTTGGAGCTGTTGGTGTTAAAGCTTACTCGTTGGAGTTAGTCACTGGGGCTAGGTCGCTAGGGTGGGGTTGGGGTAGTGGATCATATTTTTTTTGGGGGGGGGGTGTTTGGTGTCTTTGTATTGATTCATTTTGTAATGAATTTCATTAATAATATAATTAATTTTTTTTCTAAGTTTGAACACGTTTTAAAATCATCTTTAGTTTAATAATTAAAATAAATGTATTATATATGATAAATTATTAAATATAATATGAAATTTTATTATCAATAAAAAATTTATAATTTTTATTCAAATGTAATTTATAAAAAAATATTATATGTTTGTAATATTATTACCAACAGAAAAATTTGTCACCAAAACATGTTGTTAATCACTTTAACCAACATATATATTATCTATTGGTATTATTATAATTGAAACAAGACTATCTTATCTTTCACAAAAATATTTAGTGATATAGTTTTTACCGAAAATTTAGTGACAGAGACATATATGTTGGTAAAACATTTTACCAACAGAAAACAAACTTTTACCAATAGATATGCCCATATTGAAAAAAGTGAAATATTTTTTAGTGTATAGAGATAAAGCCTTAAGAAGGTCTCTAATGTATCATAGTTATAGAAATAATTAGATTCTTCATATTTCAATTGGCCTATTGAGCCAGTGATGGATGAGGATGAATGATAAACCCATGGGAGATATTGGGTCCCAAGGGTTAGAATGTTAGAGATATGGATGACTTATATTGAGGTGGATTCATATTTAGCTCAATAATTAGGAAGGAATCCTATATATCCTAGTTATAGAAGGAATTAGAGTTCTCATAGTTCATTTTGAGGGTAGGCCCAAATATGTCCACTATGCAAGGTTATCATGCCCACGGGTGTATGCCTAACATGTCCCAATTATTTTCCTGAAATGTCATGAGTGTCTTTCTAAAATGTCCTAAGTGTATACCTAACATGTATGAATATGTATGGACATGTCCTAGTTTCCTAAAATACATGTATGAATAAAATCACATGATCTAGTTGACTTATATGAAGGACATCTCATGAATTGGATGGAATGACTTGAATACATTGCATGATCAGGGTTGACATGCCTAGAGGGTGTCACAAGACTTGTCTTGACATGTCCAGAGGGCATTGCATGACCTGGGAGACATATCCAAGGGGAATAAAATGACCTATATGACATGTTTAGGGAGCATCTCATGACATGGGCGACATGTCCAGGGATGTCGCATGACCTGGATGACATGTATGGGGGACATCATGTGACTCTGGATGAAATGTCTGGAGGGTGTTATAATAATTAACTTGACATGTCTAGGGGGAAACTTATGACCTGAGCGATATGTCTAAAGGGCATCACATGAACCAAATTGACATGTACAGGGGGCATCGCATGACCTAGGAGACATGTCTAGGGGACTCCACATGACTTGGGTGACATGCTCAGGCACCACCGCATGATCTGATTGATAAGCTCAGAGGGCTTCGCCAGACCTGGATGACATGTCTTGAGGGATTTGTGATACATGGGTGGCATGTCTTGGATCCATCACATGATATGGATATATCATGAAAATCAAATTATTCCTTCTTATGAAAATTATCACATCCATCTATGCATAAGTATTCCATGTTTTTTCAGTCTTTATTGCATATATACCCCATGGTTTTTCCATCATTAGTCTATTTTAGGCTTTGTGTGACCCAGTCACCATGAGGTACCTCCTTCGCATGATCTGGATAACATGTCATAAGTCCTTCACGTGATCCATGAAATGATCACAAAAATCACATATCCATGTCATGTGATCCCTTAGGTCGTTCCTTGGGTTTTTACCTAGTGGAAGACCTTGCGATCCCGTGAGCTTCTACTTCAAGAAGTCCAATCCTACACTCTCGTGTAGTAGTTTCCATCATCAATTAAGGGGGAGGATTTATATCCCTATCCACTCTATTTATACACATCCTTGTGTGGAACGTATCTCATAAATATTAACTGGTTTTGGTGGAGGGATTTTTGTGTCACACCCTTCGCATGATCCAGCCATAGCTTGTCCAAGGTGTTTCAGTATTCAATGACCACAAGAATGTCCCACCATCAATATATTTATTAGTCTTTTTATAATAAAATGTATTTCACATAACCATGTCGACATGTCAAATAACCTTCACAAGGTTAAGCCAACATATCTAGGAGTCTTTGTGAGATCAAGACGTTCGAGGAAAGGATTTAGTGTTATCGAAAATGACTTGTATGGGGTCCTACATGAGACTAAGATGGACTGTCAAAGGATATATGTGGGATCACACTATCCCATCGAGGGATATTCATGAGTCCGAGTTGGTTTTTCAAAGGACCTATCACGAGATCAAAATAAATTTTCATGGGGGATTTGTGTGATCAATGGTGATTACCCATGGCATATAATCCGTTTCTCATGAAGATCAATGTTTCTTTCCCTCTATAATAAGATTCCACCTTCTATCATTTTTATTTCCTTAATTATTTTATAAGGATAGGGAATCTCATGATGTTGTGTGATCATTTTCATGGACAATCACTATGTGTGTCTATGATGCATCACATGATAAATGTTGGGTCTTGAAATGATATGCAAGAATTGTCCCGAAAAATACCTCTATTTTTCTATGGAGCCAAAGGGGAATCACATAATTGAATGGACAATTTCACATTCCTTCACATGATGAAGGTTATATATCAACATTCTGTTGTGAAATAAAGTGTAAATATCACCATGGGCTCTGTGGTATCTTCATTATTTTCTAGTGTGCCTTCACAAGAACAGGAGGGTTCATCATAGGGGAATCACATGATTAATAGGAGATCATGTGCAGTGCATGATCCATTCACATAACCTTCCTAAGTTCATGCATCACATGTACTTATGAGGGTTATGTGATATGCAAGATTCAACCACCACCCCTTTCTTTGTTTTGTGGAGAAAATAATACCCATGATTTAGGTATTTCATCAATATTAAATTTTACAATGCTCACTTAGAGGGCATAACCCCCCCCCTCAAGAGTGACATACATAGGGACAAGGAATAGGTTTTGAGGAAAGTAAATGCTCACCTAATTCTTTGGTGTTTTCACTAATCGATTTCATGGGTGACATTCAGTCTTTCTAGCGACTCTTATCATTCCTTAAAGCACTCTATGTCACACCCTGACCTAACACTTATTTTATTTTAATTATTTTGGGTCTCTCTTTTTTATCTACGGTTTGAACCAGTTTTGTTTTGAAAGAAGTTGGGACCTTATACGAGAGTGCGACCGTGTATAGTTCCCAACTTTAATAAGAGAACATTTTATTATTATTTTTATTATTAAACAGGTGCATGATTGGGTGCGTGACCACGCAGGCGATCGTGTGCGGTGTCCAACCTCAATTAATAATGATATTATTATTTTGGTTGGTTTTGTTATTTTAGTTTTATTATTAGTATTATTATTACCTTCGTTAATATTTTCAATTAGGCTATTATTTTTATTAAATGATTAACATTATTATAAAATAATTAATTGATTTTCACTTTTATTAATTTTTTTATGGCTTAAGTCCCACATTTTTTTGGGTTATATTTTATTTTTATTGTCTTATATTTTTATCCCTATTCTCTCTTTTTATTTTTTTATTTTCTTTTCCCCCCTCTTTTTTTCTTTTTTTCTCTCCCTCTCTCTTGATCACCCTCTTTCCTCCCATTCTATCCGTCGCACTATGCATTCCCCATTCCCCTGGTTTTTGGTGCACCGACTCACCCTCTTAACCCTAAGCATTGCACCCCCAATCCCTCTTCCTCGCTAGACCACCTCTGCCCCCTCTCCCAGACCAGCCTCTTCCTCCTCCTCCTCCGGCGAACCGGACCGGCAGCCCGCCTCGCACTGACCTGCGTAGCCCCACTGCCTCACACCGCTCCCTTCTGCAGCACACTAACACACCTCCCATGGCTGGATCTCCCTCGGCTATGCCTCCCTTCTGGCATGCCTCTCCCCATCGCGGAAGTCCTTCCAACCTCCTTCCTTGCGTTTCCTCTCTCTCAGTCGAACCATCTGTCACTAGCTTCCTCTGGTGCATCAAAACCCCCACGCACACCTCCCCATGCTCATTTGGATACCAATGACATTATCTCCTTTTTTTTCCAGCACCACAAAAGCTCGACAGCCTCCTTAGAGCTTCGACCGACCTCCCGCACCCTCGCCGTAGGTGCGTTTCCCTCCGATCGGGTTGTTCTTCAGTTTTGGTTAATTTTGTGTTTAGGGTTTGGTTCGTTTATGATTTAATTGATCCGATTACTTGATTTTAGGGCTTATCCATGTTGTTTGAGGTGCGATTGTCATGAAACGGTCTTTACATGCCAAAATCACTAGGGTTTCTACATAATGGTAGGTGGTTCCATGTTTTATTATTAATTGATGAATTAATTTGCAAGTTAAATAAATTATCTTATTATTTAAATTATTTTTTTGGTGCAAAGTTGGTTTTTAGCAAATGAGGAATTGATTCGCACATTTAATTTTATGGCATGTGTATATGTTATAGAGTCCAATTTTTGTGAAAACTCATGTTAAGTCATTTATTTTTATTTGTTTTAGAAATTGAGGAATTAATTTATTAAATAATGCAAATTATTTATTAAACTTCATAAGAGATTTTTCAAATTGTTTGAATAATGAAATTGATGTGTGTAGAATATTCTAGTGTGCATTGGTTTTTAATGAGAATCATTTGAGTGTATTTTTGTGGTAAAACATTATTGCGCACGTTGGAGATGTTCTATTAAGTTTGTAATCGATTTATTAAATTGTCTAAGGGGTGCAGAAATAGTTTTAAGAGTGTTTATTATGCGTTGGGTTTTTGAAGTGGTATGTTTATATGAGATATGGTGCATTTTTGATAAAAATCCACATTGGGTCATCACGTAGTGTTTTATTAAATCACGTAGTTGGTTTATTAAAAAGGTTAAAGGGATTCGGATTGAATTTTAAAATTGTGTTGGTGTGTGTTTGATCATAGAAGATATATTTTTTTAGTGGGTTTTGTGCGCAAGGTCTTGTGTTACCCATTGGACATTGTTTTCTAAAAATTTTAAAGAGTTTATTCAACGGTGTAAAACGTGCTTGGAAAATATTTTAGTGTGCGTCTTTTTCTGAAATGGTATTTTTCTGTGTGATTTGTGGTTTGTTTAACTACTAGTCTCTTTAAACTTGCAGATGGTTTCTTTAAATTGGGTAAGTGAGACATAATTAGTTTGAGAGATTTTAGCTTGCATATTATTATTATTTTTAAATGGTTTTTGTGTGTTCAAGTGTGATGTTGGGTAGAGGCAGTGCATCATTTGTTTTGTTTATTCATGTTCTCCATGTGAAATAAACTCTAAACCACCTGAGCAGAAACGGGAAGCCTGGGTACTAGGTGGGAGAACTAGGACTAGTGAGCTAGTGATACGGAAGTGGCATCGGCCCGATTTCACTTAGCTGGATTGATGATTACAACACTAACTAAACTTTTGGATGATGTTGGGAGACCACTAGGTTATGAATGTGTTATCCTACTAGTGGCTCGTGCATGAGAGCGTATATTGTTGTGTTTTTGTACCATTGTTCACTGAGACACGATGTTATAGGGTTCCACTTCTCGCTAGTATCTTTAGGGCCTCTCCCATGTTTTGTACTCCTCTTTTGCTTTGCGCTCACCGTCAGCACACAATGTGATTTTGGGGTTACCAAGAAAGTGTGTGTGTGTGTGTGTGTGTTAATTTACGTTGTTTTCCTTTTAGAGTATTTTTCCATTAAAAAATATTTTTATTAAAATTGTTTAATCACTTATTTATTTTTATTCTGTTAAATTGAAAATTTATTTGTCATTTAATAATTATACATGGAACCTTTTCTCATTATCATCCTATTGGGATTTTAGATCACACCCTACATACACATTTGGGTGTATGTTGATCCTGTTTCTTTTTCTCTCCAGGTTGAGGCATCAAGCATAACATGGGTGGTAGGGGTCGTTAGTGGCACCCTCTTGTCGGTTTGGTGGACATGGATTAGGGATGTGACTCCTCATGTCTCATGAAGGTTTGAGTTAGTGCCTTTTAGTTTTTCATTTATTTTCATCCCCTTTGGTTTTTGGTCAAGTTGTAAAATTTGATTTTGACCCTAGTTTAAGGGAATGTTTGGTTGTTGACTTTAGTTTTAAATTTATTCATCTTTTTGATTGTTTCATGTTTATTTATTCCGGTAAACCATTCAAATGTTTTATTTTGGATACCTGAGAACTTGTGCCAACCCATGGGGATCAGGAACACCCTTTGGGCCTTGCCGTGGACCGGGTCGAGTGCCAGGTCAGATGGCGACCTGACCTGGTTTGTGAAAAAATGGTATCAAAGGAGGTTTGTTCTTGTTATTTGGGGAGTCAAGTAGATAGGAGATAAGATTGTCGATACTCGAGTGGTAGGTGTAGGAAGAGTGTCACAAACTCTTGTTCATTCTGATCCTTGAGTAGCCAGGGGTAGTCTGGGATTTAAGTTTTTGGATTTTCTCTGTGTGGATGGGGGATGACAGTAGGAGTAAACCGGTACGACGCGCGTTCTCACATGGAGTACCGACCCATGTGATGCCCAAGAGTACGGTTTGACACTCCTAATGGCTGGAGCTTACCTAGGGCATGGTCTGCTAAACCATGTAGCCGGGTTAGGCACGACCATTAGTTCTCCATCCCAGTGCTTTAGTGTTCATGATTTCTTACTTCAGTTCTGGGATTGGCACGAAAGTGTTTTCCTTTAAAAAGGGAAGCAGAATTTGGTGTTGCCCTTATTTTATTTTGTTGTTTGTTTGGCATGATTTTTGGGGTGCATTTCTCTAGTTTTTGTAATTTGGAATTTGATTTGTTGAAATTGAATTTCTAGAGGAATGTCTTGGGTCTTTTGAAATTGAAGTGGGTTGTTTTATAAATGGAAATCATTTTTAATGTATGTCTTGAATTTTTGAAATGGTTTGGAAAAAATATTTTCAGAATATTGGGAATGTTTTGTTTTGAAAGCAGAAGAACCTTGTTTTGTCAAGTGGTATTCCTATGGGGGCTCGCGTGTGCATGTGGACGTTATTGATGGATAGTTGGTGGATCGTGTGGACGAGTGCCTAAGTGGCATGAAAATGCATATTTTTGAGGCAACATAGAATATCAGTGGAAATTGATTGATTTCTAAGGCTGTTTCTAGTTTCCTAGAAAGTGGGTTTTTCTCTAAAATGGGTTTTTGTGTTAAATGGTTTTGGAAATTGGAAAATGGTTTTGAGTCCAGAGTGAAAGCGATGAGTTCCAAAGAGTTGTTGGGGTTTATTGTACTGTGTTTGGTTTCTCAAGAGGGTGTTTTTCTTTAAGAATGAATTGATGTTTTAAATTGGAATTATTAGAATTGTGTCTTAGGTGTGGATGTTTGTTTTGTGATGTGTTTGGATTTGTGGAAGTCTATTTTGTGTTTCTTGTTTGGGATATGCCCCCCTAGAAATTTTCCATGGGTTCCAACAGGTCTCTCTCAGTTCTTGGCTCGGACCAGACTCCCGGTGGAGTGGCGGAGTTGGGTTATAATCAGTGGTGTTGACTGTTCGTAGACGTCGAGGTCAGTTGGATATTGTTGAGTGCTTTGAGAAAGTTGGAAGTGTCTCCGGTTTTGGAGGAACTCCAAAAGTTGTGTGGTGTAAGTTGTATCGAGTATACCTGATGGAACGAAAATAAACCAGTAAACGATAATCGCTCCGTTTTTGTTGAGAATAAGGATGTCTTGAGTGATCCTTAAGACTAACCTCATCCCATGATTATACCTAAGGAAGTGAAGGTTCCTCATCCTATGAAGAGTGTGAACCGAAGGGGCCTGTTCCTGTAGCGCTCCTTCCATCAGTTCGTGTTGTGTGTCATACAGACTGCTCAATCTCCTATCTCTAGTGTGGTTAGTCGGACCCTCTAAGTCGTTCGATGAAATTCTCAGTTGGTATGTTGACGGTGTGGCTGATTGGGGCACGAGGAGAAGTATGCAAGTTTCTTTTCTAGCAGAGGAAGTTCCAGTCATAAGTGGTCAAATTATGACTGACTGCAAGGCGGTAGATGCTTCAGACATTAGGTCCCCAACCATAGGTCTCGGGGTGAAGATTTCACGCAGTAATAAACTCATCGGATGTGGGATGGGCTTGATCTAACTTAAGTCCACAGTGATGGGATGGGGACAACTTAAATTTACTTATTTCTGTATCGTCTCTAAAAGCTTCATTTTTGTTGTGAGAAGCAAGAAGCCCCTGTATCCTTACTGTGGTATTATTTTATGGGAGTTCCTCTTGGGCTGTAAAGAGGTTTGGAAAATCCATATTCTTGCAAATCCAACAGGCGTGCACCGTGAACCTTCTTGTGGTCGGTTATGGATCATAATTGTACTCATCTTGGAGATGATCATATCTTCGGGAATTGATGCGCACCTGTCTGGTTCGCCTCCTGGTTAAGGGTTTCTACTATCAAAGCCATATCATGTGGAAAAGTTTTGTCTAGTGTAGGAATAATCCATACAGGCCGGCCTGTGTTGGTGGGTTTGTGATGAAGAATTCAATAAGTATCTCTCAAAGTAAACTGGGAATGCCCGCGTGGGTGTCGTGGTGTTAGAAAGATTCTAAAATGGTGGGGAGACACACCACAGGTCTCGCCGACATCCCCTCTTGTGTTGATTTGGTCAAACTTATGGAACTTGGAGGGTCAAGCAAGTGTAAAAGGTTTGACTGGGTTTGTGAGTTGTCTTGGTTTGGAGAACCAATGTTTGACAAGAAACCTAATATGGTGGGGATACCACCATAAGAAGAACTTGTGGAAAAACTTTGTCTTCAAAGTGCGCTTGGGGGAGCAACCCCTTACATCTGATCCGCTCGACCTCAACCATGATAATTGGTTATATTGGGTAGTGGGTCGCTGTACGAGTGTTCTTGGAGATCTCGAGTGGCCCCGGTGACCCCTAAGTCAGTGGTCGGGGTGTTCCATGTTGTAGTCGTGTTTGGAGGTGAATTCCTTTTTAGTTTTTATTTTTCTTGGTGATTCTGGTTTTGAGATCTTTTGAGTTCAAGTTAGGGGTGTTTTGAATACTGGGTCTTCAGACAATTGAGGTTTTGTTTTAAGTGTCTTTGTGGTCTCGCTTGGAACCCTTGGTTGACCTAGTCTTTTGGGACTTTCTGGGGGAAGAAAGTGTCATGGTGGGGAGAATTGTCACACCTCAACCTAACGCTTATTTTATTTTAATTATTTTGGGTCTTGCTTTTTATCTACGGTCTGAACCGGTTTTGTTTTGAAAGAAGTTGGGACCTTATACGGGAGTGCGACCGTATGCGCGACCGTGCGTAGTTCCCAACTTTAATAAGAGAACATTTTATTATTATTTTTATTATTACACAGGTGCATGACCGGGTGCGTGACCATGCACGCGATCGTGCGCAGTGTCCAACCTCAATTAATAATGATATTATTATTTTGGTTGTTTTTTTTATTTTATTTTTATTATTAGTATTATTATTACCTTTGTTAATATTTTTAATTAGGTTATTATTTTTATTAAATCATTAACATTATTATAAATAATTAATTGATTTTCACTTTTATTAATTTTTTATGGCTTAAGTCCCACATTTTGTTTGGGTTCTATTTTATTTTTATTGTCTTATATTTTTATCCCTATTCTATTTTTTATTATTTTTCTTTTCTTTTTTTCCCTCTCTTTTTTTTCTTTTATTCTCTCCCTCTCTATTGCTCACCCTCTTTCCCCCCATTCTATCCATCGCGCTACGCATGCCCCATTACCCCGGTTTTTGGTGCACTGCCTCACCCTCTTAACCCTAAGCACCGCACCCCTGATCCCTCTTCCTCGCTAGACCACCTCCGCCCCCACTCCCAGACCAGCCTCTTCCTCCTCCTCCAGTGAACCAGACTAGCAGCCCGCCTCGCACTGACCTGCGCTGCCCCACTACCTCACGTCGCTCCCTTCCACAGTGCACCGCCGCACCTCCCATGGCTGGATCTCCCTCGACTACGCCTCCCTTCCGGCATGCCTCTCTTCGTCGCGGAAGTCCCTCTGACCTCCTTCCTCACGTTGTCTCTCTCTCGGTCGAACCATCCGGTGCCAGCTTCCTTCGGCGCATCAAACCCCCGCGTGCACCTATCCTTGCTCGGCTAGACACCCGACGATATTATCTCCTTTTTTTTCTGGTTCCACGCAAGCCTGACAGCCTCCTCAAAGCTTCGACCAACCTCCCACACCCTTTATGTAGGTGCGTTCCCCTCCAATCGGGTTGTTCTTCAGTTTTGGTTAATTTTTTGGTTAGGGTTTGGTTTGATTTTGGTTCGTTTATGATTTAATTGATCCGATTGCTTGATTTTAGGGATTAGCTGTGTTGTTTGAGGTGCGATTGGCATGAAACGGTATTTACGTGCCAAAATCACTAGGGTTTCTACATAATGGTAGGTGGTTCCACATTTTATTATTAATTGATGAATTAATTTGCATGTTAATTAAATTATCTTATTATTTAAATTATTTTTTTGGTGCAAAGTTAGTTTTTACCGAATGAGGAATTGATTCTCACATTTAATTTTATGGCATGTGTATATGTTATAGAGTCCACTTTTTGTGAAAACTCATGTTAAGTCATTTATTTTTATTTGTTTTAGAAATTAAGGAATTAATTTATTAAATAGTGAAAATTATTTATTGAACTTGATAAGAGATTTGTCTAATTATTTGAATAATGCAATTGGTGTGTGGAGAATATTCTAGTGTGCGTTGGTTTTCAACGAGAATCATTTGAGTGTATTTTGGTGGTAAAACATTGTTCCGCACATTGGAGATGTTCTATTAAGATTGTAATCAATTTATTAAATTATCTAAGTGGTGCGAAAATAGTTTTGAGAGTGTTTATTATGCATTGGGTTTTTTAAGTGGTACGTTTATATGATATATGGTGCATTTTTGATAAAAATCCAAATTGGGTCATCACACAATGTATTATTAAATCGCGTAGTTGGTTTATTAAAAAGGTTAAAGGGATGCGAATTGCGTTTTAAAAATATGTTGGTGTGCGTTTGATCATAGAAGATATATTTTTTTGGTGGTTTTTGTGCGCAAGGTCTTGTGTTACCCATTGGACATTGTTTTCTAAAATTTTTAAAGATTTTATTCAATGGTGTAAAATGTGCTTGGAAAATATTTTAGTGTGCATCTTTTTCTGAAATGGTATTTTTCTATGTGATTTGTGGTTTGTTTAACTATCTGTCTCTTTAAACTTGTAGATGGTTTCTTTAAATTGGGTAAGTGAGACAGATTTAGTTTGAGAGATTTTAGCTTGCATATTATTATTATTATTTTTAAATGGTTTTTGTGTGTTCAAGTGTGATGTTGGGTAGAGGTAGTGCATCATTTGTTTTGTTTATTCATTTTATCCATGTTAAATGAACTCTGAACCACCTGAGCACAAACAAGAAGCCTGGGTACTAGGTGGGCGGACTAGGACTAGTGTGCTAGTGATACAGAAGTGGCATCACCCCAATTTCACTTAGCTGGATTGATGATTACAACACTAACTAAACTTTTGGATGATGTTGGGAGACCACTAGGTTATGGATGTGTTACCCTACTAGTGGATCATGCATGAGAGCATATATTGTGGTTTTTTTGTACCATTTTTCACCAAGACACGATGTTCTAGGGTCCCACTTATCGCTAGTATCTTTAGGGTATCTCTCATGTTTTGTGCTCCTCTTTTTCTTTGCACTCACCATCGGCACAAAGTGTGACCTTGGGGTTACCAAGAAAGTGTGTGTGTGTGTGTGTGTGTTAATTTACGTTGTTTTCCTTTTAGAGTAGTTTTCCCTTAAAAACTATTTTTATTAAAAATTTTTAAGCACTTATTAATTTTATTCCATTAAATTGAAAATGTATTTTTCATTTAATAATTATACATGGAACCTTTTCTCGGTGTAATCCTATTGGGATTTTAGCTCACACCCTACATACACCTTTGGGTGTATTTAGATCCTGTTTCTTTTTCTCTCCAGGTTGAGGTATCAAGAATAACATGGGTGGTACGGGTCGTTAGTGTCACCCTCGTGTCGGTTTTGTAGATGTGGCTTGGAGATGTGACTCCTCATGTCGCATGGAGGTTTGAGTTAGTGCCTTTTAGTTTTTCATTTATTTTCATCCCCTTTAGTTTTTGGTCAAGTTATAAACTTTGATTTTGACCCTAGTTTAAGGGCATGTTTGGTTATCGACTTTAGTTTTAAATTTATTCATCTTTTTGATTATTTCATGTTTATTTATTCGGGTAAACAATTCCCATGTTTCATTTTTGATACCCAGGCACTTGTGCCAGCCCGTGGGGATCGGGAACGCCTTTCGGGCCTTACCGCGGACTGGCTCGGGCGCCGGGTCGGATGGCGACCCGGTCTGGTTTGTGACACTTTATAAATAAGGGGTGGAGGGTTGGATCATTCCACCAACAACTATAAATTTTTAAAGATCTCACAATTAATTCTATAGCATGATACATTTGTAAGACCTCATCACAATATCTCATTAAAAAGACCTCTCCATGAGATCTCATTTCCATATCCATTTCGCAAGACTATTTCGTGAGAACTGTTTCAAGAGATCTCACTACATTCTCATGCAAGATGATTGATTTATCCCAACAATTATTCAAAACAACCAAAAATCAATTCTCAGTAATTTATTGAAACTTAAAGAACATACTGAACTATACATCTATCTTGTAGGTTCGGCATGATCCATTGCCTAGGTCGTGTGATCACTTGGGCATCATGCAGTTCATGTGACCATTTCAAGGTCATGTGATAAAAAGTATCATAATATATGATACTATCACTAGATGTTTCATGGGTTTTGTAATCCGTGAGGTCTCCATGGGTCATGTGATTCATGAGACCTATACCAAGTCATGTGATCATGATTTCATTCATGGTACATGTGACTCACATGATGATGTCAGAGTTATGCACTTCTCTTTTTATAAGATTTCTTTCTCATATGATACATGTTCCTTTGTTTTTTATAGATAGTTTTGTTCTCCCATACATCTTTCACTAAGAAATACCAAAGGTCCATGATTTCTAGAAACTGAAATGATGACCTTCAGTACCACATGCACTTTGATAATGAGTTTTTAAAGGGGCTCATCTCTCCAAAATTTCATAGCTACTCCCTTTCACAGCAGCTTCCTCTATGTCAATGTAGCCTTCTAAATTATGTTTTCATTCCCTCACCCAACTACAACCTTCCATCTTAATGGCTATCATATTCCCTAAATTGTATTCAGATGATGATATATAAAGAAAGTGATCTAGTTATAGCACGGTCCCATGGGTTTTTCTATATACTAGTGAACTCCCCATGTGGTCTAGATGATTGAAATTTTACCCACCAGCTGATCATTTAGAGTTATGAAAACATATTTATCTCATCTTTAAATTACCCGAGGAGTGGTTGGAGCTCAAAATGGGACTTAAGAATGGGTGGTAATTTATCTAATGAGTGGGCATGTCCATTATAAGTTAGGCATGGATTCTCAAAGTTCTCTAATCAGTTGCATGCTATTCATCATCATGAGGAAGTGCAGGTTTTTCAGTTCATCATCTATTGTTAGTTGGAGTTACTTAAATAGATTATAAACCTTTGGTGACTTGACAATAACTTTTTCCATTTATCCCATGGAAAAGTAGGAATAAATATTTGGGAAATCTATCAACTAGGTGGGACATCTCCTCTTGGGGATATGTATGATGAATTTCTTTATACCAAAAATGTCTGGGATGACCCCACACAAACTACAATCTTGGAAAGGTACATGCTTAAAATAGTGAAAGATAAGTTATGGAAGGGTCTAAATATGTGATTTATCATCTCCTTCAAGGACTAGATAAACATATTTCTCTACTGTAGTAGAGCTCAGCCGAAAAATATAATCCCTCACCAGTTCCCTTCTCGGTAGGTTCGTGATAGTTCATGATCCTTTTGGGAAATCCTTGAGGCTGGGGAATATTCCACATGGGGTTATTGAGTGAGACCATAGATATCCCCAAGCCTTAACCTAGAAATTTTCTTGTCCATGTTCTTGAAAAGGTTTCTTTTACTAACTAGGGATGCATTCTTTGGAATCCGAGTTAGTACGTTGGTAATGGAAGCTCGATTAGCAGAGGTGCGACCTCTTAATATAGCCATACTGATTATTACTTGAATCTACCAAATCTTGGACCATATCTAAGAAGGAAATTTCCCCTATAGTATTGTTTGTCCTTTCTAGTTTATATTCAGTTGGATCATTGAAAATTTTCACTGTTATGAATATCACAAAACTACTAGGATACTTGATGCCTCATTCCATCCTAGGCTGATTAACATTTCCAAGTTTCAGGTGATGTCACTAGTCCCCGATGAGGACATTGACATGATGAATTGTCCCAACCTATTCCAATTCATGCCCTATCCTGCACCGTCCAATAGAATTATTGATAATGATAGTGGATCTCTTGATGAGCATACATACAAAATATCTCTTTGAGATGTGGTTCTCATAGTCCACATTGATGAAATAATTGTTTTCAAACCATACACCCCTTATCATTTTTATCACCAATTTAATTGTATTTGAAGGGTTTATACTCTCACTTCAGAGGGTGTGCATGGATAACAACATCCTAGGATTATCCACCAATTTTGGATTATATTGGCATGTGAAGAAACACATTCCAAGATCATTCTTCAAACTTTTGGCACTCCTGTTTTCTTTTCTTATGATTATGATTATGCTTGGGTGGAATCCTACCTAAGTGGCATGCTGAATAGGTTGTTTATTCCAGTGGATAGACCCTATGCCACACTAAATCCATTTTTTGTTGAAAAAATGGATTTTATTAAAGATTCAAGGATTATTCAAGGAAACATCCTTATCCTAGTGATGATTATCCCATTAGTGGAGAAGAACTTGCTAAGTAAGCTCATCCTTAAATACCAACAGTGGATGATGAATTGTTTGAGATAAGAGCACATGAAACTTCCTCTCCTTCTTCTTCATCATCTCAACTAACCATTCCCCATTCGAAATACCTACCTCAGTAGTTATAGAGGACCAAGAATGACATAGGCTAATTTGGAAGATTATTCACACCCTGATCACTGATACCCCTTGGAAACATTACCTTCGCCAAATCTTTCATGATTTGGGGCTGGGTGACTTTGATCATTAGACACTATATAATATAATGCGATGAATATTCCCAACCTAACAAAAAATGTTTGATATTGAGAATGGCCTACACATTTTTGATGATGGGACTCCCTTGGTCGAGATAAAAAGAGAAGATTCAAAGGCCCTAGAATAGAGTCATAAGATAATCTTCCAATTGCACACCCAAATGGATTCCTTGATCATGTAGATAATAAGACTTGAGGAGATCATTACTCGCTCAAAATATGACCTTTCAGAATCACCATACTCATTAATTAACTCTCATAAAAGATTTTAGGAGTTATATTCTTTGATCAAGACTCTTCATCCTTGGGATGTAGTATAAGAAGAGAGGTGGGAGACACTTTGACATTTAATTAACGCTTCTCATTAGAATCTGTACGACTTGGAAAATTCATCCGATCAGATATTACTATAGTCTAGTCAGAAATGTTTTTATTTTGATGGGATCCTTATATAGGCTCTAAAATGTGGCTATTAGTCCATTTTTGTATTTACCTTATCAATGAATTAATCTTCTTAAACTTTACATATCATTTTCCAACTTTTATTTACTCATGATGTGCATAAAATTTCACTAATCTAATTTCTAATGAATCATTAATTATACCCATCCTTTTCATAATATCAAATAAAACTAAATTCTTGTATTTTAATTATTAAATCACAATATATTTTTATTAAGAAATTATCATGAATTCCTACCAACATGAAATTCCTAATTGATACACCGGCTCTAGTTGTTATCAGGCCACCTGAATTACAAGGATAATTTTGGGTAAAATATGGATGTACCAGTGGGAGAGTGCTCTAATTTTTTCCAAAGTTTGTGTACTTAGAAAGCTTAGGTTTATTTTTTTCTATGGAAAAATAGTGTTCCTATAATATTTTTATCTATTTCTTTCTATTTAACTAACTTTTTCCTAATCTTCATATAGGGGGATACTTAGCGATCTTGGACTTGGATTTTTCTCAGGCTGCAATCTTATGGGTTTTTGGATTGATAAGTTTTATGCATATTACATTTATGTGTTCTCAATATTTCTTGGATAACACAAAGTGCATGTCTAATGAGCCAATACTTGACTTTTTTCTAGGATGACCTTATCAGGTTTTCAACCTCTTGAATATTGTGTTTGTTTTGACTATCTATTTTAAGGTCTTGCAAACTAGACCATTACTATTTATTAGGGTATTTCATCTCAAACCTTTTATTTATATAGTTTAGAGTATTAGTTTAAAACTTTTATTGTGGTAATATAACATCTACAAAGTATCATTCTCCATGCAGTTTAATGTCATATGGAAAGGACGTTTGCCATATAGTTTTAATATCATGCAATAAGGAAGTTTTTCGTGCAATTTAATGTTATGTGGTAAGGATGTAAAATGCTATGTATTTTAAAGTATTTCTTCCAGGATATGATTTATGAATATATAATGGGGTAGAAATACCGATGATAACCCAAAAAACCCTAAGGTGCTATGTTTTTCTACAATGTTTCTAAGGATCATGAGGATTGGAGTTCCTTTTCTACAAGGAGGAGATACCTATTATTAGTAGGTCAAAGCCCTTATGCATAATTAACATGGTCAAGAAAAGAGGATCCAATCTCTTTTCCAAGGGCTATGGAATATTTTTTAGGATAGTATTGGTTGAGGGTAAGATATTAGGTAATCCAAGTAAACTTGGATAGTTGGAAGATTGGTGGTGTAATTCATAACCCAAAGGTTTTAATTGATGAATATGGAATGGGGAAGACATACCAAGGATGACCTATAAAACCCTGAGGTGCTAGGTTCCACCATGGAATTTTTGGGGATCACAAGGATCATAAGCCCTTACTTTCAAGGTGGAGATGCCTCTAGTTGGTAGGTCTAATCCCTTATACATTGTTATCATGGTCAAATAGAGGTATCCATACTCTTTTATAAGGGCCATGAAAAAATTTCAATGACTCAAACATATGGGAGATGAAGTTTGATATAGAGTTAAAGCTATCTAGGAAGGGTTATGGAATCCTAGGGTAGTTTATCTTTTTATGGGGAGGATCAAGTCTAACTTCGTATGGTTTCAAGTCATGTGGTGTAGTCCATCAAAAGTTTTAGGAATGGAATGTCTCATTAATACTTTGAGAGGGGGTAAAATATATGGAAATGTAATGTTGAGGATGTAAAATACACTCGAATAGTTTAGTTACAAGGATTTTAAATTATGGTCCAAAGTTATCTATTCATGATAATGATATGGGACAATTATGCTGGGGATATCCCAAAACACCCTAAGGCATTGCGCTCCACCATGGTGATGTCAAGGATCATAAGGACTAGATATCCATTTTTCCAAGATAATGATTCATTTGGTTGATGGATGGAGGATCTTAATTAGGATCCATAAGAATACAAGAATAGTCAAACAAATGGTCTCTTGAAGATGGGTATCATTTTCCAAGGGCCATGGAAGGTTTGTGGTGAACTGAGGTGCTCAAATCATGAAGTGTGATTTTTTGGAAAATGTAATACTAAAAAAGGGTTTGAGAACCCTAAAAGTTTTTTTATTTCCTAATTTACACAATATCACAGTTAGTAGATGTAAAAAATCATTAATATAACTTTTTAATGGACCAAGGGATCCAATGAGAATGGATTTACTTTTACTAGGGTTACAAAGTGGTCCTTATGAGCTTTATTCCTTGTTTATTTACACTCAAAAGTTTTCTTAAACTATAGAGGTGAAGACTTTAGTGAGTTGAGACTTGAATTTGGATCAAGTAACCATTTACAGGTTTTCAACCTGACAAGTTTTTTGTCTCTTTCAATATCAGTTTAGGGTATTATGATTTGGACCATCGAAGGCTAAAGTTTAGGGTCATGCGGCTTTGACCAAAGTGAATGCAGTTTATGATCATGATGCATGTGGACCTGTAATATGGGGAGTATTATAAAAAAACCTAATTAGGGTATCTAGGGTCATGAGTATTCCAACATCCTCTTGAGTGAGAGTTGAAAATTTTGTAAATCATGGTTTAAGATTCTAAAGTCATGAGTAACGGTATGGGACAATCATGCCGGGGATGGCCCAAAAACTCTAAGGTTCTAGGTTCCACCGTGGTGACGTCAGGCTCACAAGGATCAGAAGGACCTTATGTAAAGCTATACCACATTTGGTTGAAAATTAGAGGCTCATATGCATGAACCATAGGAAAACATGAATAAGTAAAAAAAGGTCCCTTGAAGTTGGGTATCCTTTTCCAAGGGCTATAGAAGGTTGGTGATGATCAAAGGCACTTAAATCATGAAGTTTGATTTCTGGGTCGAGGGTCTTAAAATATAATGGAATCACCCCATTATATTGTTGACTGAGGTCATGTTATTGTGGTCCTTTGATAAGGAATGATGATGGGTGATGGCCTATGCATTTTAATGTCATGTAGTGGGGATGAATCTTTCATGCAATTTAACATCACACGATAAGGATGTTTTCCTTATAGTTTAAGGTCATATGGTTAGGATTCTTTATATGTAGTTTAACATAATACAGTAAGGAAATTTTCCAAACAGTTTAACACCATACGTTAAGGTTGATTTTCATGTAGTTTAATGTCATGCAGTAAGGACATTTTCTGTAAAGTTCAATGTCATGCAGTAAGGATGTTTTCCTTATAGTTTAATTTCATAAAGTAAGGAGGTTGTTTCCAATCTGAAGTGTGCCTCAGTTTCATTATATAGATCATCCTACCGTGTTCTCTAAGATCACATGAGATATGATCTATGTGAGAAACAATAGACAATTAGGAATTCAGTTGAGTAGTGTGAGATCGGGTCTCATATGGTTTTATACATAGGTCCAACCCATATGTAGTTGGGGGTGAATTTTTATCATTTTATATACTGTAGATGCACCTAGGATTGGAGACCCATGCATCACTATGTATCCTATGATAATAGGAATCAAACCACACATAGTTTTTGAATTAAATATCCCTATGGAGGTTTGACCCATACACAGAGAGGGGGGATATTTTTGTGTTGATTATTGCAGTAAGACTCAAGGTTAGAAATGCATGTGTCACTACATATTCTATGGTAATAGAAATCAAGACACACATATTTCTTTAATGAGAAAATATCTACATAGGTCTGACCCATATGTATAGGGGGAAGTTTTCCCATTGATTGTTGCATCTGGACTCCATATTGGAGATCCAAATGTCATTACATATCTTATGATGATAGAAATAAAGACATAAATAGTTCTTTAATTGGAAAATCTCCATGAAGGTCTTAACCATATGCATAGGGGGTATTATTCCCATTAACTATTTCATCTAGACCCGATATTGGAGATCTGGACATCACTACATATCCTTTGATGAAAGGAATCAATCCACATGTAGCTATTTAATGAGAAACTCTCCACGTAGGTCTGATCCATATGCAGAGGGAGGAATTATTCCTATTGATTGCTGTAGATAGACCTAGGATTGGAGATCTGAGTATCACTATATATCCTATGATGAAGGGAATCAAGCCACACATAGTTATTGAATGGGAAACTCTTCATGCAGGTCTAACCCATACATAAATGGGGGAATTTTCCCATTGATTGTTGCATCTAGACCTAGGATTAGATATCCATTCATCACTATGTATCCTATGACGATAAGAATCAAGCCACACATAGTTATTTAATGGGAAACTATCTACGTAGGTCTGACCCATACGTAGAGGGGGGAATTTTACTAGTTGATTATTATATCTAGACCTAGGATTAGAGATCTAGGAATCAATATATATCTAGTGATGATAGGAATCAAGCCACATGTAGTTCTTTAGAAAAAATGCAGTTTAAAGTCATGCATAAAAGATATTGGTTCCCTAATGTGATAAGGAAATGTTGCGACTGGACCTAATACTAAATATCTAAGTGTTACTATATATCCTACAATAATAGGAATCAAGCTACAAATAGTTCTTGAAAAGAGGTGTGGTGGGAGATCAACACCAAGTATAGTGGTCCTCTTGGGCGAGGTCCATAGAAATGTGCACTTTTATGTCATGAAAGAGACATCAACCATTTAGTTTAACATCATGAAACAAGGAATTGTGGTGTTACTTTTAAATTATTTTATCTAGGACTATTCTAACCCAAATGCAAACTAATATGTCTCAATAATTTGTGTAAGCCTTTACCAGAGTTCCTAATCCCATGTGAGCTATGATCGGTATGAGAAACAAGGAATAAAAAATGTTTTTTTTCACAACATAGAGGTGATTAAAGGAAATAAAATGAGTATTTTTCATCATGTGGTGGATGGGCCAAGATATAGGATATTAGAATCCCTACATATATCATTGGAATGAGAATCAATCCATATATAGTTCTAGAAAACCATGTAGTTTAGTGTTATATGGTGAGGACATGAACCATTCAGTTTAACGTCATACGGTAAAGATGAAGGGTACCTGATGTGAAAGAATAAATATTGCATCTAGACCTAATCCTTGAGATTTGGGCATCAAATATATATCCTATAATGGAAGGAATCGAGCCACACATAGTTCTAAAATGGGGGAATACACTATGTGGATCTGACTCTTTCATAGAGATGGAGGAAATTCATTTCTATTTTTTATAGATCCAACTCATGTGTAGTGAATATTTTGTGAGTTGATGTTTCCTATATAGTTTAATTTCATACAGTGAAGAAATATTCCATACAGTTTAATGTCATGTGGTCAATATATCTTCTATACAGTTTAATTTCATATGGTCAAGATGTCTTATGTATAGTTTAATGTCATGTGGTCAGGATGTGAGGCATTGTGCATTTTAACATCTTGCTTCTAGGACCTCTTTTGCACATTTTAAAATCATGTGGTCAGGACGTATTGTGAAGTTTATAGTCATGTGACTAGGATATTTTACTTTTAGTTTAATGTTATTCAGTTAGGATATGGGATTCTTTGGCGATGGTTATGCAAATTATTTCTTATGGAACCTTGCATTGGTGGGGGGTGTGACACATTCCCCATCCATTGTGTCTAGTGAGTAAGATCCATTACGATAGACCTTATGTATTATATAAGGCCCTTATTATTTGGGTTCCAGATTTTGAGAATTTTTTATTGGTATCATTAGGGTTCTAATATCCAATACCAGTTCTCCTTGAAGGAACGAATAGAGGTAAACCTTTTTATTGAAGGCTCATGCGATCTGATTTTAATGGAATTCAAGTTTGTGCAGTGTACACAACCTTTTCTCATTGTGTCATTCCAACTCATCCAACCCCCTTTTATACTTCTCATCATTTATGAGTTTTCCATAGATAAATATTCATAGGGAGGGGAAATAGACTTCTATAGGTAACACTGCCTCAGTTCTGTACAATAATGAATATAGAGTTTCCTGGGTAGTAGTGCGTGTGGTTGTACGGTAGGCCCATAAATCATGTATGAGCTTATCTAGACAGGACTTCTTGTCCTTTTCTAACATATTATAGAGTATATTTGAAAAAGTCATATTAAAGTCCTTGATATTTCCATATGCTGATACATGATAGTGGGATGAGTAGTTGGAATCGATGTTGAACTCCTGGTACAATTTCTTCAACTTGATAGAATAAAAGTTGGTGGATTTTTCCATCAATATCGTGTGAAGGACTCCAAATCTTGTAATTATGCTGGACTTCCCAAATTTAATGATAACATTTATCCCAAACTCTTTGAGGGGTATTGATTCAGTCTATTTGGAAAAGAAGATGATAACAATAAGGATGTACTTAAACTTCTTAGATGTGGTTGGGGGATATATACCCACCACATCCATTCCCCATATGGAAAATGTCTAGGAATTTTTATCTGTTTGTAGAAATTCTAGGGGTTGATGGATGAGGTTTTTATGAATTTGGAATGCATGAAAATTATTGTTGATTTCCACACAGTCTTGTATCATTGTTTTCCAGTAATAACCAAGCCTCCTAATTTGATGGGATATCCTGGTATTATAATGATGAGAACCACAAGATCCTACATGGACTTCCTCCATGATATAGGGGATATCTATTTCTACTATATATCCAAGTAGTATTCCTTTAAAGGATCATTTGTAGAGGACTTTCTACTCATTTGACCCATCCTGAAGGGTAAAGTTCACTGATCAGAGTTAAATTTTTTCTCTTCTAGATCATTCTATTGAGAGGGTCCCATTTTAAAGATAGTCAATTATGGGTTTCATCCATCCAGGGGTGGATGTTGGTTCATCATGCACTAGGGTGGTGCTGATCTGATTGATCTCCTCCATGTCACAAATGATTACTGATGAGACCATCCTTTGGTGCATGATGCATAATACCACCTCATCCTAATCATGGTCGACCATAACTATAGATTCATTGGATAGGGTATTTTCAAGAGCATTCTATGATTGAAGGGAATGACGTAATGTGGGTTCTAAAGGGGACTCTACCATCAGTCCTCTGACATAGCTGATGAGAGGGTCCAATTCTTCATTTTTAATGGCATATTCTCCATTGATCTGTTTTATCACTAGCTCTGAATCCCCTTTGATGTTCAAGTAGGCTAACTACAACTGCAGGGCTAGTTCCAAGCTAGAAATTTGGTATTGTTATTTGGCATCATTATTAGTGTAGCCTTTAGAGAGTGAGAGAGAGTATGATAAAATTTATTTGTTTAGTGAAACAAACAAAATTCCTAGACTGACCCGGTTGAGCTTTAGGTTTTCTAATATCTTTCTAATAGGACTTTTTAAGTCACCATCAAAATACATCTACCATGTTTAGAGAGTGTCATGGGAATATAAAACCTCTTCTTCTGGAAGTTTAGTGTCCACTGGTGCACTTTTTGTGGCGGGATGTACTATGAGGAAATCATAAAGGGTATACCCTTTCACTAAATTCAATGACACGAACTGGATATCTTACTATTTCAAAATGACTACCCATCAAGAAAAATTTTTAGTTAGTATAGGATGACCAAGAGTGTACTTGAGCGGGTCAATATGAGATACCAAGTAGAATTCATGGCGGTTCAAGTAATGCCCACGATTTTTCACAACAAAGATGAGCGTGAGGCAGTTCTTCTTGACATTAGAATACTGGGTCTCAATACCTAGTATAGTTCAAATGAGGTAGTAGATACTGTTTTTACTACCCACATCATTATTTTGTGCAAGTAGAGTATCGAGCGATCGTTCTATGGTGTCTACATATAAAATGAGTGGATTTACTTCCATTGGTAGCATGAAGATTGGTAGGGTAAAAAAAGTATTGATTTATAATCTAAAGGGATTCATGGAACTCATCATCCTGTCATTAGGAGACCCCCTTATTTATTAACTTGGTTAAGGGGATGGATTTTCTAGCCAAGTTAGCTATGAAATGAAAAATATAAGCGAGGTTTCCCTAGAGCCCCCTTAGTTATTTGATATTCGTAGGGGATGAAATTGATAGAATTGTACTACTCATTTTAAGGTCAACCTCTATGACATGTTGGTATAACAAAAATCAAATAAATTTCCTTAACGTTACCCCAAAAGAAAATTTTCAGCAGATTCATCATCAAATTGTGCTACCACAACTTGTCAAAGATTATTTAAAGATCTGTGAAGTGATCACATCACTGTCAGTATTTGATAACCAGGACATTAACATAAATTTCTACTATTTATCCTAAGTAGGGCTTAAAGATATGATTAATGGCACATTGATAAGTAGTACCAGTGTTATTTAATCCAAATGGCATGACTTGATATCAAAAGATCCCTTGAGGTGCTCTAAAGGTGGTTCCTTCCTTATCTTTAGGAACCATATTTATTTGATTGTACCCTAAATAACCATACATAAAGGAAAGGTCTTGGAATCCAGTATTTACATTAATCAAGAGTTCTATGATTTGCAATGAAAATCTTCCTTTGAGAAGTGTCAATTAATATATCTAAAATCGATGCGGAACTTAATCTGCGCATTCTTTTTCTTGACAAGGACAATGTTGGCAAGCCATCTTGGGTATTTCACTTCCCAGAAAAAGTTGTCTTTGATAAATTTTTCAACTTTCTATACTACATTAGTAGCATGAAAGGGGTGTATCCTCTTGGACGACTACTTAAAACCTTGATGATCATCAGGAAAGTTGAGATGGTGTGTAGCCATGTACGGGTTCAATATGAGAATCTATGTATAGCTCATAGTGAAAAAATATCAATGTTTATTTAGAAATGTAATGTAACACCCCGAGATTTTATGAAAAATATTATTTTAATTTCATTAATGTCTTATGTTGTATTCTACACCAAGATTACCTTGCGCTATACGCAACACCGTATTAGCTTGCAGTATACGCAACACTATTCTTGGACCGTGTTACACATAATTTTGATAATAGTTATTCTACGCAACATTGAGTATATATATATATATATTAAATGTATAAATGAAATATGGTTGGATTCTGTTATACGAAACAACGAAGGATTCTTTCACAACACGCAACCCTGACTTGGCTTGCATTACACGCAATCACGACCTTCCTCGATAGCGTGTGTTGTACGCAATACCGGGTTTTAATAAACAATGTTATATTATTATAATATTGTCATGAACTAGACGTTATGAATAGTATTAACTAAATTTTGAATTTTATAACATTATTATTCATCTTATACATTTCTAGAACATGTTATAAGAACAAAATAAATTTTTCGGGTAAAATAAGTATTTTTCAAAAAATGCAGTTTTACCGCCTTTTGTTGGCGCACCCACTTTAAATATAGTTTTTGACATGTTTATATGTTCAATTTGACAAAATAATATTCTTCTTTTGAATCAGGATGTAAAAATTTACATTAGATAAAGTTTTGATATTTTTCCGACAACTTTCATATTTTAATGAATAGTAAAAACACGCTATATTTTAATTAAAAACAACTTTTTTCATCGTAATATCTTATGTGGTTAAATTATAATATTGAATGGTTTTAAAGTATATTTAGAATATATTT
Organism: Viscum album; assembly: GCA_963277665.1. Taxonomy (NCBI): domain Eukaryota; kingdom Viridiplantae; phylum Streptophyta; class Magnoliopsida; order Santalales; family Viscaceae; genus Viscum; species Viscum album. The sequence goes on along the minus strand of OY728159.1, from coordinate 1,888,336,491 downwards.
TTACCACTTAATATAATGTTGGTCATTGGACACAATTTTGCAATTAAACCGAACATAAACAAGTGTCAATCTTTTGATAGTTATTATCTCTTAAAAACACGCTTTTTGTTTTGACAGCGGGAATTAATTTTAAATTAATTTCTGCCACTTCTGTGTTTTGAATTTAGAAAAAATGGATTCCATATTTGGAATCAGGATGTTCAAATTGTGTAAATAGATAACTTTTATTTTTAGACATTTTGAATAATTACTGCGGTAAATATTTTATTTACCATGGTTAAGGGTAAATCCGGTAAATAAGGGTTAAAAAATAATATTATAATAATATTAAATTACCCTAAAACGTGTCTTAACCCCATTGGTTGATACATGGTCGACCATGGGCATCTTTGGGTCGATTTTGGGACCCCATTGATCCACTTGTAAGTGATAATGACACTTTATTTTAATTAAGTTAAAATGAATACAAAAATGACACAAGCATATATCTTTTAGAAAAACAATTGTTACATAGGGTTATATATGTTGGATTTTAGATTATAAATATTCATTAGAAAGCTAAAAAGATTTCCTACATGATGGTATTTTATTTGTAATTTTTAGACATAAAATAAGTTAACTTATTTATGACACAACGATGATGCAGTAATTATCTTATTAATGAAATATTGACATAATTGATGTTATAAACACCAAAATAAATGTAATTTGAGATTTTTTATGAATTACACTAATTTTCTAGGTTACTATGATATATTAATGTTGATTTAATCAACTTGGTTCTAACATTTAATTCTGTTATGACTTTCACAAAAATCATATATCAAATAGTGTCAAAATTGACACAAAATAGTTTTTAAATCAAATATTATATTATTAATTGTTATTGTATTCCTAAAAATCTAAGGTTCGGCCAAATGACTTAGATAAGGATATATATATTAATAATAAACAATTTGGGGTTCGTTTGGCATGTTATAGTAAGTGTATTAACCATATAGTGAAAGAAAACAAAAAGACACGGTAAAAGTTAAATTATTTAACTTGGAGTTAAATCTAATTGATAAGGTTAAAATAATATCCTAAACTTGTCTAAATTCTATTGGTTGATAGGATTTCGACCCATCCCCACTTTAGCTTCGAAATAATACCCTTTGGAACCATTATAAACCGATTTTGACTTTAATATAAAATAATATTTTGAGATATTCCTAAGGTGCCCCTCTCCTCCCCTATAAAAGGACACCTCCTCCCCCTCCTCCTCACACCAATTTGAGCACTCAAGCTCGGCCAAACCCTGACAAAATCTCTTCTCCACTTCCCTAGAAACATCCTAGAGGTTCTGGTCTTCCTCAAAGACCAATTCTAGTGCCCTAAGAGGAGGTCTCAAAGAGGCACTTCAAAGAAGAGGTAATTACCGTTACCAATTCTTTCATCTTTATTTCTTCTTCCACTTCTTCTTCTTAGGTTGTTTCATTATGAAGTAATAACATCAGTATCACTCATATACTGATATGTTATTATAAGTATGAAACAACCCTATTTCACCATCTATCCATCCTACGGAAAAAGAAATCACCGCGCGTGCGTACGTACGGAATACCGTCTCCACGCCGTGGTGTAATCTATTTTCCACCACCACCTTACATGGATGGGTATAATGGTGTAATGAATAACTATACATAGTTATTACAACATCATATTGATTCTGATATATTGTATAATCCACTCCAATTCAATTCAATATTTATAGAAATGATATCATCGCTCGTGCGTACGTACGGACTACCGTCTCCACGACGCGATGAGATTCATTCTCCATGTTAACCATTTAAGAATGATTATAAAGTATATATAAGAAATAATAATGAAATATATGACATTATAAAGCTACTGGATTTATGTATATATATACATATGTATGTCATCTACTTACTTCCATTTCAAGACAATAAGGAAAGGAAAACAGCGTTCATGCGTACGTACGGACTACCGTCTCCATGAACGGTGTTTTTCATTTTATTTATCTACCTATTATATATATATATATATATACTGAATATATATGATATATAAATCATATTTTATATTCTGGAAGTAAGTAAATCATGATATAAGTAATAATGATGTCAAGAACAACAAGTCAAAACACCTACGATAAATGAAACGATTTTACCCAAAACGCTTCTTTAACGTGGAATTTACAAAAGAACGGGTAATATAATGTCATAAGTGAACCATATATGATATCATAACAATTAATATGATTCTGTAATAAGTCAATAACATGATTTAAATCATTATACAGGAGGTTCGGACACTTACAAAGCAAGTCGGACCTAAGGTAAGGGAAATATCACAATCTCATTTTGATTCGAGATTGTTTATTCGTAAGTATTTACTGGGGTGTATTTTATCATCCACGTCCATGTTTCATCAATATGTAATATTACTTCCATCCACCTACAATTGTTTAAATCCATTTTTACCCTTCGGTGAGTTTTTAGTAAAAGAAATGAAAGGAATCTTTTGTCATTTTTCGTACGAGGTACTTTTTGACTTTTCCGACAAAAGTACGAAGAATGTTTTTTTAACTTATACGGCATGAATGGATTTTTAAAACATTATTTCCAAGAAGTTTCCTTTAAAAGTTTTCAAGTTTATTTTTAATCAAATTCTTTTATTTTAAAGATGTATGACATGTTATGAAAGGAAAAAATGTTTTTGAAGAAGAAAGGATATTTTCCTCAAGAATGGAGTTCAAGTGTTTTATCAAAATTATTTTCCATCTAAGATAATAAAGGGTTCTGTTTTTATTCCTATTATTAAATCGATTTGATCATGTTGTGATGGAATTATTTTTATGAATTCCTTTATCTTATATGAATTGTTTTATGATGTCATGTTGTTTAAGAATCCCATTTTTATTACATGGGTTATGTGATGATGTAAGATTTATGATTATGTGGCACACATAAGAAAGGATTCATTATAAGATGGGTGGGACCTATATCTCCCTCCAATGCATTGGGTAAAGATTTTATATCTCATGAGATAGACATGGCTGGAATGGTAGGTTATACCGGTTCAGTGAAACAGGACTGAAACGAGGGTTACTCGATTCAGAAAGGGACTTTGTCCACTAAGATAGTCTTGGAAATGAGTCATGACTAACAAGAAATGATTTTCCATGATTATGTGTGCATGCCACGAAGTTTCAAGTTTCATGTTATGATTATGGTGATCTCATTTTCACTTCTATGATTTGTTCCATGTTAAGATATTATGATCTCTTTTGCAGGTTATGATTTTCAAAAAGATATGATATGATTTTTATATCTTTTGTATACCCTTACTGAGCATTTGAGCTCACCCTTTTATGTTTTCTTTTCCCCAGGATATAAAGAAAGGTTTTAAGTAAAAAAAAAATGGAAGATCTTTACGGGAGATATTGAAGATCTTTCACCAGGATTAGAAGATTATGTTCCGAGTTTCCAAAGACACTAAACTATTACGATCCTTGTGTGTGTGTTTTTGTTATGTACCAAGTATTCCGCAAATGTAATGTAATGTCCATGTACGTCAGGATACGGGTCTTTACAGTTGGTATCAGAGGAAAGGTTTAGTCAACCTTTGGAAACTAGGATGCGAAAACGTTAGTGAGATCCCTAGAGATATTTCTAAGGTATGTCTAGGGATGTCCCAAAGGATAAGTATACGTATAGGATATAGTCCTAGAACTATGGTAACGATCTTAGAATTTAACCTAAGATGTTAGATATTGAAGTTACTCTCCCTTTATTATGATTTTTGCCTCTCACACTATTCTTTTTGGGTTTTAGAAAATGGCTGGAAACAAGATGATTCACGATAATGGAGAATATGATGGACAATGGAATGATATTCTTCATAATGAAATGGGATTTGGAAGTACAAACATCATTATTATGCCGAATCAGCAATCTCATAATATGATCAATAAAGTAAAATTTGGTAAGTTTCCTGACTCGGCTAATAAGAGAAAGATGGAGTTTCATGATAATCATAGAGGAAAGAAAGTTCAATTTCCCCTATGTAAATCATGTGGGAAGAGGCATCAAGGAGGATGTTTCAAAGGAACTGGAAAATGCTTTGGGTGTGGAAAAGAAGGACACAAAGCAGGTAAATGCAAAGGAAAAGGTTCAGTTAACAACATGGATGAGGATAATGGTATTGCTACGACATCAACCATGGTTAAATGTTTTAAATGTGGAATGTATGGGCATTATGCAAACAAATGCCCTAAGGGAAAGACTCATGAAGAAAATCAGTATGGTCATATAGGTAGTATTTATGTTGATGATGATGAAGAGACTACAAATGATATGTGAGATGAAAGAATTGTTGAAGCTCGGTCAATGGTTTAAGAATACAGTGGAATGATTACATGTTTATCATGTGTAATGTTGTATAAGAAATCTCATGGTACTATGGAATAAAGAGACATCTAAGGATTGTTACACTGTTGTCTTTCCTTGAGTTATGAAAGTGTATGATTAATGGTACCACTATCCATGAAAGGTTATTCAGATATTTTTGGAATGTAGATGATATGTGCATAATGAAGGGATAAGGAGAAAATTAAATGTTTGATAGTATTCATGAGCTCATGATTGATATAAGGACTAAGTGATATCATGGTTTGAGTATATAGAATTTTGAGGATTTTGGTATGTGAAAAGTGTTAACTTTTAACTGCATTCAAGTTTTCACTATGGTTCAATGGGTATTCAAGAGAATACATGATTAAGGACTTTGAATGTTTGGAATGTGACCAACAAAACATATCTTATGTTATATGGGGATCAACGATGGTATTAAATCTCTGGTAATTGTTTTCACTATGTTATGAGAATGGACTGCAGTATTATGGATAAGCCTAAAGATTGGAATGGATTATGTTGGACATAAGTTAGTATTGTTTAAGGATAAAAGTTTTTTCGATATTATTGATGGGATGTTATAGTAATGTAGTTTTAGAAAAAGGACAACTTGCAGGACGGGCGACAGCCCATCACTTCGGACAAGGCTGTGGGAATCGAACCCACAACCGAAGTGCGACTGGCCTTTATCGCCTACCACTGGCCTACAGGAAGTCCCTGTTTAGTAGAAACTAGTTTTATTTTATTAAGCGGTATGATATATGAAGTATAAGTTCATTTTTGGAACCATATACGATTAATCTCACTATAAGATGGACTTATAACTTTTGCTAACCCTTTGTTTGAAATAGATGGAATGACCCATCCTTCTATCACATGATCTGCTAATGCTTCACGAATAACAAATTCAACTTCATTTATTTATGATATGAAGTGGAAATTGTTCAATTCACGAACAACAGTGAGATTGTAACAAAATCATGTAAGTATTTCTTTTAATTCATCAACTTTAGGGAAATGATCTTGAAAACCAAAAATGTTGTCCTAGTGCCCTTATATCTGATTAATCAGATGGTACCTTAGATCGTCACAAATTTATGGATTTGTGATTGTTGGATTTTCCATAGCCATGTTCTCTACCACTCTCCATCAGAACATGATGGTTAGATTTCTCTTCCATATCCATATTTTCACCTATGTGGAAACCCAGTGATTAGTTTATTTGGGTAACCGTTACGTTTCATACTTTTGTTTTTAAAGATAAGTTTTGGTATTCCTTTTTACGATGTGGGTTTCTATCAAAGAAACTTTCAAATAGTAAACCATTTATAACCCCGACGAATTTCGAGGGCGAAATTCATTTTAAGGGGGGTAGAATGTAACACCCCGAGATTTTATGAAAAATATTATTTTAATTTCATTAATGTCTTATGTTGTATTCTACACCAAGATTACCTTGCGCTATACGCAACACCGTATTAGCTTGCAGTATACGCAACACTATTCTTGGACCGTGTTACACATAATTTTGATAATAGTTATTCTACGCAACATTGAGTATATATATATATATATTAAATGTATAAATGAAATATGGTTGGATTCTGTTATACGAAACAACGAAGGATTCTTTCACAACACGCAACCCTGACTTGGCTTGCATTACACGCAATCGCGACCTTCCTCGATAGCGTGTGTTGTACGCAATACCGGGTTTTAATAAACAATGTTATATTATTATAATATTGTCATGAACTAGCCGTTATGAATAGTATTAACTAAATTTTGAATTTTATAACATTATTATTCATCTTATACATTTCTAGAACATGTTATAAGAACAAAATAAATTTTTCGGGTAAAATAAGTATTTTTCAAAAAATGCAGTTTTACCGCCTTTTGTTGGCGCACCCACTTTAAATATAGTTTTTGACATGTTTATATGTTCAATTTGACAAAATAATATTCTTCTTTTGAATCAGGATGTAAAAATTTACATTAGATAAAGTTTTGATATTTTTCCGACAACTTTCATATTTTAATGAATAGTAAAAACACGCTATATTTTAATTAAAAACAACTTTTTTCATCGTAATATCTTATGTGGTTAAATTATAATATTGAATGGTTTTAAAGTATATTTAGAATATATTTTTACCACTTAATATAATGTTGGTCATTGGACACAATTTTGCAATTAAACCGAACATAAACAAGTGTCAATCTTTTGATAGTTATTATCTCTTAAAAACACGCTTTTTGTTTTGACAGCGGGAATTAATTTTAAATTAATTTCTGCCACTTCTGTGTTTTGAATTTAGAAAAAATGGATTCCATATTTGGAATCAGGATGTTCAAATTGTGTAAATAGATAACTTTTATTTTTAGACATTTTGAATAATTACTGCGGTAAATATTTTATTTACCATGGTTAAGGGTAAATCCGGTAAATAAGGGTTAAAAAATAATATTATAATAATATTAAATTACCCTAAAACGTGTCTTAACCCCATTTGTTGATACATGGTCGACCATGGGCATCTTTGGGTCGATTTTGGGACCCCATTGATCCACTTGTAAGTGATAATGACACTTTATTTTAATTAAGTTAAAATGAATACAAAAATGACACAAGCATATATCTTTTAGCAAAACAATTGTTACATAGGGTTATATATGTTGGATTTTAGATTATAAATATTCATTAGAAAGCTAAAAAGATTTCCTACATGATGGTATTTTATTTGTAATTTTTAGACATAAAATAAGTTAACTTATTTATGACACAACGATGATGCAGTAATTATCTTATTAATGAAATATTGACATAATTGATGTTATAAACACCAAAATAAATGTAATTTGAGATTTTTTATGAATTACACTAATTTTCTAGGTTACTATGATATATTAATGTTGATTTAATCAACTTGGTTCTAACATTTAACTCTGTTATGACTTTCACAAAAATCATATATCAAATAGTGTCAAAATTGACACAAAATAGTTTTTAAATCAAATATTATATTATTAATTGTTATTGTATTCCTAAAAATCTAAGGTTCGTCCAAATGACTTAGATAAGGATATATATATTAATAATAAACAATTTTGGGTTCGTTTGGCATGTTATAGTAAGTGTATTAACCATATAGTGAAAGAAAACAAAAAGACATGGTAAAAGTTAAATTATTTAACTTGGAGTTAAATCTAATTGATAAGGTTAAAATAATATCCTAAACTTGTCTAAATTCTATTGGTTGATAGGATTTCGACCCATCCCCACTTTAGCTTCGAAATAATACCCTTTGGAACCATTATAAACCGATTTTGACTTTAATATAAAATAATATTTTGAGATATTCCTAAGGTGCCCCTCTCCTCCCCTATAAAAGGACACCTCCTCCCCCTCCTCCTCACACCAATTTGAGCACTCAAGCTCGGCCAAACCCTGACAAAATCTCTTCTCCACTTCCCTAGAAACATCCTAGAGGTTCTGGTCTTCCTCAAAGACCAATTCTAGTGCCCTAAGAGGAGGTCTCAAAGAGGCACTTCAAAGAAGAGGTAATTACCGTTACCAATTCTTTCATCTTTATTTCTTCTTCCACTTCTTCTTCTTAGGTTGTTTCATTATGAAGTAATAACATCAGTATCACTCATATACTGATATGTTATTATAAGTATGAAACAACCCTATTTCACCATCTATCCATCCTACGGAAAAAGAAATCACCGCGCGTGCGTACGTACGGAATACCGTCTCCACGCCGTGGTGTAATCTATTTTCCACCACCACCTTACATGGATGGGTATAATGGTGTAATGAATAACTATACATAGTTATTACAACATCATATTGATTCTGATATATTGTATAATCCACTCCAATTCAATTCAATATTTATAGAAATGATATCATCGCTCGTGCGTACGTACGGACTACCGTCTCCACGACGCGATGAGATTCATTCTCCATGTTAACCATTTAAGAATGATTATAAAGTATATATAAGAAATAATAATGAAATATATGACATTATAAAGCTACTGGATTTATGTATATATATACATATGTATGTCATCTACTTACTTCCATTTCAAGACAATAAGGAAAGGAAAACAGCGTTCATGCGTACGTACGGACTACCGTCTCCATGAACGGTGTTTTTCATTTTATTTATCTACCTATTATATATATATATATATACTGAATATATATGATATATAAATCATATTTTATATTCTGGAAGTAAGTAAATCATGATATAAGTAATAATGATGTCAAGAACAACAAGTCAAAACACCTACGATAAATGAAACGATTTTACCCAAAACGCTTCTTTAACGTGGAATTTACAAAAGAACGGGTAATATAATGTCATAAGTGAACCATATATGATATCATAACAATTAATATGATTCTGTAATAAGTCAATAACATGATTTAAATCATTATACAGGAGGTTCGGACACTTACAAAGCAAGTCGGACCTAAGGTAAGGGAAATATCACAATCTCATTTTGATTCGAGATTGTTTATTCGTAAGTATTTACTGGGGTGTATTTTATCATCCACGTCCATGTTTCATCAATATGTAATATTACTTCCATCCACCTACAATTGTTTAAATCCATTTTTACCCTTCGGTGAGTTTTTAGTAAAAGAAATGAAAGGAATCTTTTGTCATTTTTCGTACGAGGTACTTTTTGACTTTTCCGACAAAAGTACGAAGAATGTTTTTTTAACTTATACGGCATGAATGGATTTTTAAAACATTATTTCCAAGAAGTTTCCTTTAAAAGTTTTCAAGTTTATTTTTAATCAAATTCTTTTATTTTAAAGATGTATGACATGTTATGAAAGGAAAAAATGTTTTTGAAGAAGAAAGGATATTTTCCTCAAGAATGGAGTTCAAGTGTTTTATCAAAATTATTTTCCATCTAAGATAATAAAGGGTTCTGTTTTTATTCCTATTATTAAATCGATTTGATCATGTTGTGATGGAATTATTTTTATGAATTCCTTTATCTTATATGAATTGTTTTATGATGTCATGTTGTTTAAGAATCCCATTTTTATTACATGGGTTATGTGATGATGTAAGATTTATGATTATGTGGCACACATAAGAAAGGATTCATTATAAGATGGGTGGGACCTATATCTCCCTCCAATGCATTGGGTAAAGATTTTATATCTCATGAGATAGACATGGCTGGAATGGTAGGTTATACCGGTTCAGTGAAACAGGACTGAAACGAGGGTTACTCGATTCAGAAAGGGACTTTGTCCACTAAGATAGTCTTGGCAATGAGTCATGACTAACAAGAAATGATTTTCCATGATTATGTGTGCATGCCACGAAGTTTCAAGTTTCATGTTATGATTATGGTGATCTCATTTTCACTTCTATGATTTGTTCCATGTTAAGATATTATGATCTCTTTTGCAGGTTATGATTTTCAAAAAGATATGATATGATTTTTATATCTTTTGTATACCCTTACTGAGCATTTGAGCTCACCCTTTTATGTTTTCTTTTCCCCAGGATATAAAGAAAGGTTTTAAGTAAAAAAAAATGGAAGATCTTTACGGGAGATATTGAAGATCTTTCACCAGGATTAGAAGATTATGTTCCGAGTTTCCAAAGACACTAAACTATTACCACTACAACAAAAACCGGGTTTAGCGGCGGTTTTGTGGCGGCGGTTCACAAAACCGCCGCTAAACGTTTTCGCCGAAAGGTTTCGCGGCGGTTTTTAATAAACCGCCGCGAAACCCGAAATTTTTTAAAACAGTCGCGACCCTTCCCTACCCCCACCCCAATCTTTCCCCCAAACCCCCGCGCCCTCCCTTCTTCCCCTAACCCCCCCGGCGACCCGCAACCCTCGACCCCCAACCGTCCGGCGACCCGCGACCTCCGGCGACCCCGCGACCTCCGGCGACTCCGCAACCTCCGTCTCCGGCGACCCCGTGACCTCCATCTCCGGCAACCCGTCTTTTCCAGGTATGTATCCATTTAACTAGGTTTGAAATATAGAAAATTTTGATATAGATTATGGTTATGGTAGGTCTTGTGTTATATTTGAATATTTGGATTAATTTTTAGTATTATTTTGTTTCTTTGATATTCAGTTTGTGGATGTGCTGTGAAAATCATTTAATGTGCATCAAAAAATAGATTTCCCTAGAAAACATTCCTTTGGTTATAAATCAATCCCATATAAATTGTTTGTAAAATGTGCTTGGTTTGATGAAATATTTTAAAACCATTGATTTTATTAGGAATTTAGATAATAATTGATGTGATTGTTGTGTGAAATGTGTGTTTTTTAAATGAGTGTTTTATGGAAAATCATTCTAATTTGATAGGAATACTTTGGGATTTGTTTGCTAATTTTCTGTTTTTTGGAAAATTATTGGGATTTTTTTCTTATTTTAAATCATTTGAATTGGTTTTCTATAATAATTTTTTCTTTTAAAAACCAATTCAGTTTTAAAAGAATTTGGAACCCCATGGGGGGTTTGAAAAACAGACTATTTTCATTTAATGAAATTGATATAGTAAATGTTTTTTACATTAATTAAATATTGAGATTTGAGTATCTTAGGTGGTATCAAGAAATGGTTGATAATGTTTTAGGATTTATGTATGCAATTTGGTTCTTTTACAAGAACATGTGTTATTTGAAAAATTTATTTTTGGAAAATGCATTTTTTGAGAATGGTTTTTTTATTTTATTGTGAATTTTGTTGTTTTAAAAGAATTTATAGGAGAATGTGATGTTCCATTTAGGATGTTTTGGGATATCTTGGTGTGATTTTGGGGAAACAAATACTTAAGAGTCTATGCTTTAGTTTATTTGATGTGATCCCCCCCTCCAAAAAAGATCTATTATGAAATTAGAGTGTTCATATTATGGGTTCTTCCAACTTTTTTTGACCATTTCTATGATACAATTGGAGTGGTTGGTGTGGTTTTATTTTTGGGGTGATGTGATTTAGTTTACTTAAGGAATCACATCATTAGTGGCTCTATTAGGGATTTTCTAGTCTAGTAGTTTAGAAACTTGAACCTTGGAATAACTGTTAGATCGATGAGGATATGTTTTTCTTGGAGTCTACTGGGTGATAACATGGAATGATAAGCAGTAATGAAATTTTATAGAAAACATGGGTAAACATTTCCCTTTTTCCTAGTTCTAAACAAAAGTAGGTACATAATGTATATCAATTATAACTCAGAAATCAAATCAGTACAAAATAAAATAAGCAGTAGAGGCATAAATACCAAGGAACACTATAGTTTAGACTAGAATAATAATTATACCATAATAAATCATGTGCACAATACAATTCCTATAACACATGCCTAGGAAGAAGAGGAATACCCCATGAGTAAACCCCCCCCGAAAATGCTAAGTTGTCCCCTAGAACAATGGGACTAGGAAAACAAGGAAATACCCATGAGAAAACCTCCTAATAATCACAAAACATGGATGATGGACACAAGATAAACCTTCCACCTAAGTACCCAAGGTAACCTAAGTGATCATTTTCACAAATCAATTTCAATATTTTAAAAGTACCCATTTCATTTTCATTTATCAAAAATCATGGAAAAAAATTTCTCTCAAAAACCCCTTCTTAAACAAATGAAAATAGTCATTCCAATTTGATAAATCAACTTATAAATTAAGAGAAATTAGGCTAATTATCATAGGCTAGAGATGGAACCACCTACCTCAAAGCTGAAGTCACACATTCCCGTAATGGGATCCACCAACAATGAAAACCCAATGATGAAAACGAAGGCCCTAGAATATAATAAAAACATTAATATTGATATAAATTAGAAAATAAGGGGTTGGTGGAAAGGGAAAACAACAAATACCTCAAGAACAGACATCCACCACACCACAACTAACCAAGGAATGGCCTCCATAATGAGATCTCCCAAAGGATCTAGAATAATACAAAAAGATTCAAAAACTTAGGCCACCAGATCTGATAATATTACCCTAGGGTGCCACCATTATCAAGAGAAACGAAGAATCAGAAATATTTCTTACCCAGAGAGATGCGCCACGAATATAATAAAAGATCCAATGTTGAATGGATTAATCTAGATGGAGCATAGTCTCCCAAAATAACCCGAGAAGATCTCTAGGTATGGATCCAAGGTCCTAGAGAAAAGAACTGAAACCAAAATAGCCACTCACCTATTTTAAAAACTAAACGAGGGCTATTTGATGATGTGTAATACTATTACCTTCTGTGAAATCCATGGTGTTCTAGTATGTTGAAAAATCCTTCACCTCGAATTAAAAATCCATTATTTTAAAATTTACGATGTGAAACCACTCTTCCCGAGGTGTAAACTTTCACAGCATGAATACCCTTTCATGACTTGTATCTAGTAATAGTTCCACGGTGTGTAACCTAGTTATAGAGTGTGAAAGACTTTTGAATCATGTAGAAAAAGCTGGTTAAAGATGAAAGTACAACAAATATCTGACTTCACCATTTTAGGTATCTTACCAATTCCTTCCTAGTCCTTTATAGACAATGGAAAAAAGGAAAACCATGAAGAGGATAAAAAAATACCTGATAGATCAGTAATAGGATCTTACAAACTCCCCACTATAAATAATTTTTGTCCTCAATAAGTCATGTAAAAGATGTAATCCATGGAAAAATATGAGTTCACTGCTCCTTCATCAAATTAGTTATGTATTCCTTGAGATATACTTTGGTTCCATATATTGAACTCCATGAATGGACTCATAGGTTACTTGTTTTATGAATACCCCAATAGTGATACTTTGATTCTTTTATAAAATGCCCTATACTGGAAAATGAGGCATATTACATATCTACCAAGGAGTGATCCTGATTCTCTGGATGAGTGACCTTCTTTAGGGATAGATTTTTATACCATTCCACAAGAGACAATCAGACCCCTACATAATATTTGTGCTGGATTTGGCATGGAGAATCAAACAATACAGAAAGATTGAGGACTGATGTTAATCCACAGAATGAGGTCCCAAGTTCTTCGACAATGGAAAATGAAATGCAAAACCTCATAAATGATGCATTCGGCACTGCAAGACACCACTATGAGCATCAAAACATATCAGAACAACCAGAAGAGGGTGCTACAAATTGCAACGTGACAAGTGATGTTTCTGAGACTGTAACACAAGCAGATCAAGATTGTAACATATCATTGGATCCTCTTGATTCTGTGGAGCCAAATGTAAGGGAAAACTTCAGTGAGGAAAATGCATTTCATGATTTAGTTGCCGATGGAAATCAAGAGTTGTATAGTGGGTGTTTGAAATATTCAAAGCTTTTATTTCTACTGAAGTTGTACCATATCAAATGTCTATGTGGAATTACAAATAAGGCAATGTCCATGTTATTGGAATTGATTCGTGATGCATTTCCTGAAGCAAAAATCCCAGAATCGTTTTATGATATGAAAAAAGTTGTTAACAAGCTTGGTCTGAATTATACAAAAATACATGCGTGTCCCAATGATTGTATGCTTTACTGGGGAGAGGATTCAAGTAGACAGAATTGTAAGAAATGTTCTTCTTCTAGATGGCAGTCAAAGGGTGATGTTGGAAGTATGACTGAACATAATTTCACGGAGAAGAAGAAAAGGAACACACCTGCAAAAGTTTTGTGTTACTTTCCTTTGAAGCCTCGATTGCAAAGATTATTCATGTCATCAAAAACCGCCGAACACATGAAGTGGCATGCTGTAGATAATAACAATGATGGGTTAATGAGACATCCACGGGATTCCCAATCGTGGAAGACATTTGATTCATTACATCCAGATTTCTCAGCTGATCCTAGGAATGTTCGATTGGGATTGGCTGCCGATGGATTCAACCCATTTGGGACTTTGAGTACGAGTTATAGCATTTGGCCAGTTGTTTTGATCCCTTATAATCTGCCTCCGTGGATGTGTATGCAACAAACATCTTTTATCATTTCGATGATTATTCCTGGAAAACAAATGCCTGGAAATGATATTGATGTATACCTGCAGCCTTTGATTGAAGAATTGCAGGAGTTATGGAGCAACGGTGTTGAGACATTTGATGTTTCTTCTAAAACAATGTTTAAAATGCATGCTGCTTTAATGTGGACCATTAGTGACTTCCCTGGGCTTGGGAATTTATCTGGTTGGAACACTTATACGGGTTTGGCTTGTCCCGTTTGTAACTTTGATTTCGAGCCCAAACGGCTACCTCACAGTAGAAAATGGTGCTTCTTGTGCCATCGAAGATTTCTTGATGCATCTCATAGATTTCGGCTGAACAAATCAAAATTTAATGGTTGCATTGATCGTAGACCACCTCCAAAGTTGTTAACCGGTTCTGAAATATTGACACAACTTGAAAATGTTAAAACAGAATTTGGGAAGGTTCATCATTTGAATGATAGCGGAAAACGAGTGCGAAGTGCATCGTCAAGTGAAATCAGAACGCAACAATGGAAGAAAAAAAGTATATTCTTCAAACTTTCGTATTGGGAATTTAATTCTTTGCGCCACAATCTTGATGTGATGCATATTGAGAAGAATGTATGTGATAATTTGATTTTCACATTACTTAATGAGCATGGAAAGTCGAAGGATCATCTCAATGCTCGCAAAGACTTACAAGTAATGAACATAAAACGTGATCTCTGGCCAGATGAGAATGAAAAGTATGCTCCGGCCATTTTTTCATTGAAAAATAGGGATAAAGATACGTTCCTTCAAATTTTAAAGAATGTGAAGGTATCTGATGGGTATTCGAGTAACATCTCGAGGTGTGTTGACTTGAAGAATCGTAAGTTATATGGATTGAAAAGTCACGATTCACATGTTTTGTTACAACAGTTACTACCATTGGCATTGCGTACATTATTACCTGAAAAAGTTACTGCTGTTGTACTCCATTTCTGCACATTTTTCAGACAGTTATGTGAGAAAGCTCTACATCCATTTCAGCTGGACAACCTACAGGAGAGGTTTGTATTGACCCTTTGTGCAATGGAGATGATCTTCCCTCCATCGTTTTTTACTGTCATGATGCATTTAACTGTGCATTTGGTTGACGAAGCTAAATTAGGAGGCCCCGTTCATTATCGATGGATGTATCCAATTGAGAGGTATTTTATTTATATGTTTCCAGTTAAGTAAACATTTTTTGGCATTTAAATAAATGCATAATATTATTATTATTTTTTCACAGATATCTTGGGCATTTGAAAGCATACGTGAGAAATAAAGCTCAACCAGAAGGCTCTATTGCTGAAGGCTATTTGGCCGAGGAGTGTCTCACCTTTTGTTCCAGATATTTGGATGATATTGAGACAAGATTTACTCGAGTTGGACGTGTTGACGACACATCAACTCAATCTCAAATGCATCAGAAATCAAAAATATTTCCTGCTATTGGCCGATCAGTTGGGAGGACCTCATACGCGACACTAACAGAATTGGAATTATTACAGGCACATAGATATGTGCTGCTGAATAGTGAAATTGCAGATCCATTTATTGAAGAGTTGAGGATACAAACAAAGAGACGAATGAGAAGCCGAACACGAAATGAAAAAGATATAACGAAAGCTGTGAATAAAGAGCTGGTAGAATGGTTTGCACGACGTGTAAGTTTATAAATATTGCAATAAATACGAATATTACTTTGACACATACAATTTGCAAATCTATTAAATTATATTTTTTTTTTCAGATCATGAATACTGATACTCGAGCTGACTTTTCAGAAGATTTGAAGTTTCTTGCTAGAGGTCCTATAAAACAAGTTAGAAAGTTCAACGCTTATAATGTGAATGGTTTTAGATTTCGTACAGTCGATCGAGAAGTGGGTTTGAAAACACAGAATAGTGGTATTTTTACATTTGCTGAAGTGGAATACTATGGAAAGCTGCATGATATTATTGAATTAAACTACCACGGGCATTTTTCTGTTGTTTTATTCAAATGCAAATGGGTCGATTTTATCAGAGGTGTTAAAAGAGATTCATTGCAATTTACTTCTGTAAACTTCTCTCGCTTGATGGATGTTGGTGATCGTGAACTGCATGATCCATATATCTTAGCATCGCAGGCAAAAATGGTATATTATGTGAATGATGTTGTGGATGAAGGGTGGAGTGTAGTTACTCACGTAATACAAAGAGATTTGTATGATACGGGTGATGAAGTGGAAGATTTGACCTCTGCAATTGAATTTCATCAACAACAGGAAGCAGAATTATTTGTCCATCATGATATTGAAAATATTGGTCTAGCAAGGATGAATGAAGTGGATGAAGCAATGGAGCAGGAAACCGACATGATTGAAGGGGAAAATGATTGTATGTACAATTATTTATTCATTCAGCAACTACTTGTTTCATTTCTGTAGTCATTCATTATCATTGTTATATATATATTGTTTGTTAATACTGGGCATCTATTATCATTTTTAATTTTTTTTCTGCATGAATTTTTTGAAATATATATTCTGAACTTAATTTTATTTGATTAAATGACAGGAATGCCAAGGAAGAAGCGGTACACTATTCCTTCTTCTTCTGCGACAGATGACGATCCGTCTGTCCCCACAGTATCATCTCCCCCTGCACCATCTCTGACACCATCAGTGGATGCCTCATTAGGGGATGAGTCATCGCCTCCCCCTACAGGAGCTTCAGCAGCGGGGCAGCGACACGCCCACTCCAGTTCATCACGGACATTCTGGAGGGTCGCAGTCATAGGTACAAATTTTAATTAAATAAATTTATTGCATTTTGTTTATAGTAATTGTTTGCTCATTGCAGATGAAGACAATGAAACCGTGGAAAGAGACATAAAAAGTTCTGATGTTTGGAACATGCATGGCAAGAAGATAGTGGTGCCATTTGATTCTTATGGGGTCCCGACGGATGACGCCGCAGGTTTACTTGGTCAGATTATAGGTCAGCTGGCAGCGGAGCCCGTTTCCCTGCCTATTTCGTATGATGATTGGAGGCATATGCCTCCAAACTGGAAAAATGAAGTTTATGATTCTCAGATAAAGGTAATTTTATTACTTTATGGTTTAATTGAATGTCATTTTACTAATATATTCAAAATGAATTTCTGTATACAGATGTTCTTCCACTTTACCGTTGCTGATGTGATAGCACGGAAGTGGACATTGAAAAATCTTGGAAAAAAATGGAAAGATTTCAAATGGAGGTTGTGGTGTGATGTCAACGATTCTTCGTTGACCGTGCAGCAGATGTATGAGAAGATACCCAGTGGGGTACCGAAAGAACAGTGGAAGGTTTTTGTCGATAGACATCGTGATGAGAAGCGGATGGTATTGAAATATATATTATTATATTATCCTCATTTTACATTTATAAATGTACATGAAGAGGAGATAGACATTGAATACAATACTATTAAATTGAATTTTATTTATTTCAGGATCTCTCAAGAAAGAATGCTTCAAACCGGGCGAAGCAGGTAATCCCGCACACTGCGGGTTCAAAAAGCTTTTCAAGAAGCCGAATGTCATTGGTAATCTTTTAATTAGTTTAAATATTTATAAGATAATATTATCTATTTAACATATTTGATTGATGATTTATCTTTGTTTAATGCAGTCACAGAGTTTAGGGCATGAAGCATCCCGAACAGAACTGTGGCTGGATGTTCATAAAAAAACAGATGGAAGTTTTGTTAATGAACCTGCCAGAGAAGTTGGGGTATGAAGTCAATTATTTATTATAATAACTTAATATCAGTTTTTACTGTGTTAATATATATTGATATTTGATTTATAGGTAAAAATTAAAGAAAAATGGGATGCCAATCCTGGGCAATCCTACTCAGTCTCCCAGGATGACCCGGTTGGTCAAGTCCTTGGGAAGGAGCATCCTGGTAGAGTGCGCGGGATGGGTTTGGGACCCGTACCATCTGAGGTCTTTCGCATGCCATCAGGGATTTCGGCCTCATCCACTCCTGGTTATAGTCATTTCATACCTGAAGATGCTCAGAGGGAGATGTCTGCTCTACGAAACACAGTTCACCAGCAGGGGAATCAGATATCTGATTTGCAGAAAGAGTTGCTTGAAATACGTCAGCATATGAGCAGATATGCCCCCGGTGGTAGTGCATCGGGTAGTGGTGAGCAGGTAAATCACAAAAAAATCAAAATCATTTAGTTTGCAAACTTTTATTGGTTTTAATTTTTATTATAAATATGCAACAATATTTAATTTTCAATATAATGTTCTTACAGGTGGCAGCAGGTGGTAGAGATGAAGGTGGAGAGGGTGACGATGCAGCATCAGATGATGAGTAGTAGTATTGTTGATGTGTTGAACAAGTATGATAACAGTTGGTTTGTAGTAAAAGCATTTCATTTGCTGAAAATTATTTCTTTTTAGCACTCTAGTGTTGTTCTCTATGTATTAAGATGGTATTCTGAGACTATGTTTGGAGTAATTAATGTTTAATTATCATAAAATCAAGAATTATTACCCATTTTAATTGTAGATGATATATTACACCATTTAAAGGAATCTGATAGGTTTTTTATGATTTATATATGGTCTAAAAATCACCCGAGGTGGTTGAATGATGAGGTTATCTTGAATACATCCTTCCCTCATAGGTTTGAATACATCTGGTTTGTGGTTATATCATTCAGTGTTATAATAGAAGAAGATATATAAATGGGGCTCACAATATATATGATCTATGAATTCATATACTAGTTCTTAGATGTGTACATTCATGAAATCATTATATACCAATTGGAAGTGGGTGGAAGTCAAAATTGTGATGGTCACAATGTATCCCCAATATTAGGGAGGATATGTGATCATATATTGAATAATGATTTCATAACATTATATAGAAATCAAGGAGTCCAGTTAAATAAATTATTAAGAATGATTGTACATGGATGAGGTTTTAGGACTCCCCATGATACCATAATTAATTGTTTAGAATGTAATTCCTATTTCATATCATCATTATTGGGAGGAATATGGAATCCCTCCATTACCTAAACTCTCTTTAAAATGACTTTCAATCCCCTAATCGATGGAAATCTGGAATTGAATTTCAATAAGTTGTGGGATTTTTTGGGAACATTAATTTTGACCTAGTTGCATTATGGGTGAATAAAACACCAATTTTTTTTTGTTTTCCGATAAAAATATACATCATTCATCTGTTTTTGTGTATATATTCTATGAGTTGTGTTGGATGTTGTATACTTTTACATTGTGATGTGTTTATGTTTTGTTTTGATTCTCAAGGATGATAATTGTTTAATAGATTTTTGTTTTGAGGGTCCAGAATTCAAAAGTCACTCCCTTTACATTTTTCCATGTCTTGTTTCTACTAAAAGGAATTTTAGAGGTGTTTTAGAGTCTTGGTGAGAGTTATGTGCATTCAAAGGGTCACCATTCCATGTTGTTGGTTGTGGTGATGGTTGTTTTGGCCATTGGTTCTTGTAGGTTGTCTATGGAGATGGTTGTGTGATGTTAGGATACACCACAAAGAGTGAAATGGTATGGTTGGTTATGTTGTTGGGAATGGTGAATGGATGTCCACCCTGTGTAACATGGGAAATAGAATATGCACGGTGAAGGGAATTATATTGTTCATTTCACTTTTGGGTACCACCTGTGTAGCACGGGGAGCTAGGTTTAACCATGTCGTGGTCTTGGGTGTGGTGAGGAGAAAACAACCAATCTTTTTATGTTATGTCATAGTGGATGTTCATGGAGGGAATCGAGGGATCCAGCACACCTTGGTCCATTCCATGTTCTAGGATATGGTGGTGGTCAATTTTTTTTAAAAACACATGAAAGGCAGGAAAGAGATATGGGTGACTTAGATCTCCTTTAACCAAGGGAGACCACAGCATATTGGGATGTCTCCACACTATGGAGAACCCATTTGGGATTTCCTCTATAAATAGAAGGCACATATGGACTTATTTTGATTTTCTTTCTTCTAATTTGATATTTGGATAACACCAAATCCCATTGATTACCTTTTACCATCTCTCTTAATGTTTTTATCCTCTTGGATTGTGGATAATTGAGTTCCATTTATTCAAGTTTCCTTCTTCTTTCCTTTCTACCTTTTATTATTCCCAATATTTTGGGTGTTTATTGTTGAGAACCCCTATATTTTTGGTTGAGTTATGAGTGTGTTTGGGTGATGGGATTCTGAGGATAGGTTTTGGTGGGTTTCTCTTATATCCTAGTGAAACTTGATCCTTTGTTTCTTCTGTTGCGATTATGGTTCTCCTTAAATCTCTAATTAAGGTAGGATATTTGAGTTCCCTCATTACTATTTTAAATATGTGATATTATAATACTACTATTTCATCTTGGGTGGAAGTTAAGATATTTCCTAATGAAAATAATTAATTGGATATATTAAAATTAATGGGAAGGGGTGATATCAAATGTGCTTTAGGTTTTTCATGATATTGCTTTTCTATGAATGTGTGTTGGTTGTTGTTTATTATGAATTGTTTTTACTTCTATGAAATTATTATTGTTTCTAAAATTTAATTTGATAAATCACCTCACATTAAAATGATAATGTCTTTACTTATGGTAATTGAATTTCCTATCTGTAAACAAGGAATCATTGTCTTTTCCCTTTTCTTGTGAGGTTGATTTAATTTGATAGTTTGCATAATAGATGGAATTATGGTTATGGTTACTTTATGAGTTTGGATTATGGATAAGGTGATGATTTGTGATGCAAAAATTGTGGGTTGGATGTGTTTGAATTTTATAACATTGTGTCTTGTCTTGTTAGTTACTCAGTAGTTATGGAATTCTTGAAATGGTAAATCCTAGTAAATGAATGATGATGGATAAATTAGTGGGGCAGTGGTGTAGCAGATGCAACGTATTTTTTTTTTCCAGTTCAACGTTTAGCGGCGGTTTTAACCGCCGCTAAATTCCATACCTGTGAGCATTTAGCGGCGGTTTTAACCGCCGCTAAATAACCGGGAATCCGTTAGCGGCGGTTTTAACCGCCGCTAAATGATGAAATGGGCAGAATTTAGCGGCGGTTTTAACCGCCGCTAAATATATTATGTTGATATTTAGCGGCGGTTTTCACCGCCACAGAATAGGCGCATCAAACGACTGAATTTAGCGGCGGTTAAAACCGCAGCTAAATAAGATACCCATATAACCGCCGCTAAATGAAGAAAAACCGCCGCTAAATGACGGACATACGACACATTTCTAAAACCGCCGCGGAATCGAAAAAACCGCCGCTAATAGATTGCCGACGCCAAACTTAGCGGCGGTTTTTGTAAACCGCCGCCACACAATATAGCGGCGGTTTAAACCGCCGCTAAACCGGAAAAAAACCGCCGCTAGGATCGGCATTTGTTGTAGTGTACGATCCTTGTGTGTGTGTTTTTGTTATGTACCAAGTATTCCGCAAATGTAATGTAATGTCCATGTACGTCAGGATACGGGTCTTTACATGTAATGTACATATACTACTCATCATGAGGCATGGTGGAACTAATCAATTTAGACTGTGGGTCTTCTTATATTCCCATAATTACCTATTTGAGATCATCGATGGTGGTGGATACACCTTCCTCAAACGAGGGAGGGGCATTCCTGAGATCATCCTCTTCTTATTCCATATCTAAGTATGTGGAGGAATTTTTATACATGGTAGGTAATCTAGGGGGGTCTTTATCACTATTGGGGTGAGAGAGGAAATGGAAAGATACATTGTCATTTCGAACTTCCAGATTCATTGTAGAGAAATTCCAGAGCTGATTATTTTATTTTATGCTGTCACTAGGGATATGAGGAGCTTGGGAATCTAGGATTTAGTCTACTACCTCAATAAAATTTATGGGTATCACATAATAGATGTTAGGTATACTCCATGGATTTTTAGGACTGGTCCCCAAGCTATTGGGGAATGAAACCTTTATATTTTCATCCACCATTGATTGTTTTCCTTCCCTTTTTTAGAAACCTACACTACTATAAAACTAGTGTTTAACATCGCTGGTATTTATCAGCACTAGAAAAAAGCAATGATAAATGGAATTTTTATCAGTGCTAAAGAAAGCGCTGATAAATTTAACCCTTTATCAGTGCTTTATTTTTATCCCTAATAAACGATATCCTTTATCTAAGCTTTATTTTTAGTGCTGATTAAGGGTACCCCTTTATCAGTGCTATATTTTTAGTGATTATAAATGAATCCTTTATCAATGTTTTTTTAGTAACAATAAAGGTTTGAATAAATAAAATGAAACAATTAAATAAATAAAAAATAAAAAATGAGTTTATTAAAAATATTACAGATTTTATTAATTAAATAATTGTTAGTAAAAATGAATAAATTGATTATACTATATATAAATTATAAATATAATAAATAGTATGTATTAAATGTATAGATATATGTAAAATGAAAATTAAACAAATTAAAATTAAAAATAATTAAATTGATAAAAATATTAAACATTTAATTAATTAGATGATTATTGATAATGTTAATAAATAGTATATACTAAATATATAGATATATATTAATTTATATAAATATGATTTATATAATACAAAATATTATTTATACTTTACATTAAATAGTAATATATTTAGTGAATAATGGTTTATAATTAAAAATTAATATGAATTAAAAATACTAACTAATTGCATCGAGTAATGGACATAATTGAATGTCATTTTATTTTTAAATTTATAATCAAATTTATTATATTGATTTCACATATATGTAGTTAATTCATTTTTATATACACACACACATAATTTTTTTTTGGAATTTAATCAATTTATATTACTTATTTTATATATATATTTATTTAATGTGTTTTAATATTTTCAATATATGTATTCATCTTTATTTCAAAATATATCCATTTTTTAATGATTTATATTAATCAAACTTATCTAAATTTTCAATATTGTACTCATTTAATTAATCAATTTTACTCATTTTTAACATGCATGAACTTAAGATTAAATATTCATTAATAATGTTAAAAATACATTTGTAAAAAAATATTTTTAAATAAATATAATTATAAATATATATTTTTTGTTTTTATATATTTATAATTATAAATAAATAAATAATATTTGTTTAAAAATTATTTATATAATTATAAATAAATAATTATATATTCAAATAATTAGAAAATTATTATTTTCTAAAATGTATTATTATAAATGTTATAATTATATATAATAATTATACATTTTTTAAAAAAAGTATTATTTTTTTTAAAAGTATTATAAGTATTTATCAGAACTAAAAAATTAGTGCTAATAAAGATTGATTTTATCAATGATTTTTTAGCAATGATAAATCTCTATCTTTATTAGTGCTAAAAAGCACTAATAAAGACTAATTTTATCAGCGCTTATTAAATTAGCACCGATAAAAGGTATCTTTAAGCACTGAGAAAAGTGTCACGATCTATTTTAAGAACCCTAAACATTGTGAACCAGTTTGCGATATCCGAACCTCTCCGTGGAGGTGACCTATAGCTGACACTCCTTATTATCGAATCCAAGCTTGAATCTATGCTAGAATTAATGCTCCAACTATTCCAAGGCTAAAATCAAAGTCTTAAGTGATTCAGGGGTTGAACGCAACCATGACTCGGATGAAATTCAGGATTTTTTATATCTCTAATTTCCCTCAGTTATCCACAATACCTTCTCATCCCTCATCCGTGTATCCTAACAAGTCTAGTTACACTATACTATAATAAACACCCCAAAATTCATTATTTTTTAGATATATTGAAGTATTGTCTTCCCCGATATCATGTGGGTCTCCTTGGGACAACATTTGTACCGTACGACTCGAAATATATCAAACCCAATATTGGTTCATGTTGTTATGAGGTATAATAGGCTCCCAATACCTATATTCCATGACATCTACCTCTTTGTAATCGTCAAATTTTGAAAAAATCATCCATATAGCGGTCAGTGTTGTCATTGGTTTGGAATATTACATTGAAAATCAATTAGATGATGAAATATCTGACATCATTGGTGTCTTATATTATGCTTCACATCAATTGGATGAACATTATATATGTTTGATTAGTTGACTTATTTATTTAAATACTTCTTCAAAAAATATAATGTTTTCAGTTTTTATTTTTGAAATATTTCAATTTTAATTTAAATACTATGAATTAAATGCTATAAAAAGAAAAATCAAAGAGGTTTATGGTTCTATAATCCTTAGACTATATTATACAGGAAAAACGGATTTTGAGATAAAATTTAATTGATATTTTGATTTTCATTGTTGAAATATAGTTAGAAAATAAACAATTAGAATGAGTCATTTTCTAGGAAATACCTTAGCATCATGGTGTTTTAAGAAACGAAATACTATTATATTACATGGTGCATAAGAAGAGTATATTGTTGATAGAATTTATTGTTCTCAATCCTTTAGGATTGATCAAATTTTTTCTAAATTTGATATTTTCTTTGAAATGTAACTTATTTAATGAGAAAAGTTTTCTATTATTTAAATTTTAAAGAATATTTTCAATCATTCAAGAATAAATCTTATAGCACTAGATTTAACTAATTTTGATAAAAAAATATTAACATTGATTGATGTAAATTTAATAAATAAGTTTTAATAGAATCTATTTTGTTGAAATAAAAATTATTTTTCATGGATAAAATCATTACACCTTTAGAATCCCACTTCAAGTCAACTTTATTAGTTTGGATTTAATAATTTAATGATATGATATGTTCACTATGGATTCTTAATTCTTTTGAATTTTATAGTTCACTAACATAAACATAAATCCATTTTTATGTCATAGTGGTAATATGATTCCCTATAGATGTGACCATCTTAATTACATGACATAAAAAAAAGTTTCAATAAAATACATTACCATGACCTTTTATGTTAAGAGTTTTATAGAATTTAGACAAAAAATCAACTAAAAAACTCATTTATTTTTAAACTAATGGACATTTTTTTGGAACAATATATTCAAAAACTTGATTCATAAGAATCCTTGATTGTTCTTTTTCATATTAGGTTCCTCATGTAACATTGTTCTTATTTGGATCAAGATCCTCATGCATATATTTGATCCAATTATTATCCTTTTCATCCTCTCTAAATGATTTAGGCTCTACTTGGGAAAAATGCAGTTTTTTTACAGAGTCTTACTCTTTTGAGTTTTCACCAAAACTTTCCGATCACCAATGACATTTTATTCATTGATTTTATCCTTGCTTGTATTTCTTACAGTTGATAAAAATATAGACATCTTAGAAATGATAACCCACTCATTAATACTTTTTAAAAATCAATTCATTTATTTCACCACACATCTAATAAACACTATGTATATTTTACTTTAATACATTTAAAAACAGACCATTCTTTAACATTTCCTTTTGGTTCCACCCTTAGGAATCTCTAATGACCATCCATATAATTATCAAAAATAGGAGACATTTACTTTTGATAATGAATATATTATGTGTATTTATTTATTTATTTTACAAAATGAATATTTTATAAACCCAATAGGATATATTTAATTTCTCTCAGATAATTAAAAGATTAAATACAATGTATCTTTTTTTCTCCTCATCCTCCCCACTCATTGATTGATTTTTTGGTGAGATCTATTGGTGTTTTTTATCATCATTATTTTCTTACCTTCAGTATATCCATGTGTTCAACAATGTTTTCACAGTAAAATAGTTATCTATAGAATTAATGTACTGTTTCATATTTATGTTTAATTTATTTATTTTTAGTATTTCTCATATAATAATTTTTTTATTGTACAAGTGAATTCTTTTGTTCGAGCCTGCAATTGAGATAACGACAATAAGGAAATGCATCAAGAATTAATACAAACATCAGGAAAAGGTGAATTTCTACTACTTAGTTAATTAATTTTTTCATTATTTTTTCTAATATTTGTAATTTAATTTTATTATCATTTTTATCTAATACTTATTTAGTTTTTTTCATATATCTTTTGGTAATTCATATTTTGCCTTCAACTATCCTCAACAAGCCACAAAATAGATAAAATGATACTTTCTTCCAATGTTACCATGCTTTCCATTTTTATTGTATTTTTTGTTTAACTGTGAAAAATACATATTTATTCTATGTTCTTAGCTGAAAAATCTTTCTTGTTATTGAAATACTCTACTCTTCTGACTTTCAACAACCTGAAATTTTTTTCTGCTAAGAACAAAGAATCAATATGCAGTGTTGGAAGTTCGATTTAGAAAGAAAATGTGAATGTGGTAACATAAGAATTTAATATTTTTTTTGAGACTTTGGGATGTGTAGGAATCATCCACACCTCAATCCGACATATGTTGTGACCAGTATGACTCTAAGTGATTTTTTTATTTAAAGTTGACATTAATTTTAGTAAAAAGGACAACTAACATACTCAAAATTGAGAAAACATATTCTGATTATTTTGATACTTTAGGTAAATGATACATAAGTTATTTGTGATGTGTAGGAATCATACACACCTTAATTTGATGCATGGTATGACTTATATGACTCAATGTGTCTTTATCCATTTAAAATTGATAGTTTAGTTCAAAAAATGTCACTCATTGAAAACAAAGAAAATGCACTCATATTTTCTTGATAATTTTGGACATTGGTTCATAATTAATTTTTAATGTGTAGGAATCAGTCTCACATAAAACTAATATATGATGTGATCAATATAGGTCAAGGTATATGTTTCCAGTTTAAAATGAAATTTTTGTAAAAAAAAAGTGACGTACTCCAAACTGAGAAAATGCATTCAGATTTTTTTAATACTTTAGGAAAATGATCCATAAGTAATTTTAGTTTTGTTGGAATCAGATTTACCTTAATCTAACACAAGGTGTGGCTAGTATAAATCCAAATGCATATTTTTATTTAAAAATGACATCAATTTTAATAAAAAGGAAAACTAACCTGCTCAAAACTGAGAAAACACATTAATATTGTTTTGATAATTTAGGGAAATAAACCATAAGTCATTTGAGTTGTGTAGGAATCATCCATACCTTAATTATACGCACATTATGACCGATATGACTATGAGTACATCTTTTTATTAAAAAATGACATCAATTTTAATAAAAAATAAAACTGACATACTCAAAACTGATCAAACACATTCATATTGCTTTGATACTTTAGGGAAATGATCTATAAGTCATTTGAGATATATAAGAATCAGACATATCTCAATCTGATGCATGGTGTGACCATTATGAATCAAAGTGCGTCTTTTTATTTAAAAATGACATCAATTTTAATAAAAAGAAAACTGACCTGCACAAAACTGATCAAATGCATTCGTATTGTTTTGATAAAAGAGGGAAATGATCTATAAGTCATTTTTGACATGTAAGAATCATATGTACCTCATTATAATGCACAATGTGACCGGTATAACTCCAAGTGTATCTTTTTATTTAAAAAAAACAATTTTAATAAAAAGGACAGCTGACCTACTCAAAATTGAGGAAATACATTTAGATTGTTTTGATACTTTAGTAAAATAATCCATAAGTCATTTTTGATGTGTAGGAATCATTGAAACCTCAATCCGATACACGATGTATCCGATATGAATCAATGTGTTTGTTATCAGTTTAAAATCAACATTTTAGTTCAAAAATTGTCACTCACTTAAAACTGATCAAACACACTTGGATTGTATTAATAATTTATGAAAATTATTTATAATTCATTTGTGACTTGTAGGAATTAGTATCACATCAAAATGATACAATATATGACCATTTTGACTCAAAGTGTGTGTTTCCAGTTTAAAATGATATTTTAGTTAAAAAACAAGTGATGTATTCAAAACCAAGAAAACACAGTTGGATTGTTTTGATACTTTAGGAAAATGATCCATAAGTCATTTGAGATGTGTAATAATAATCCTCACCTCAATCCGAAGCATAGTGTGATCGGTATGACTCTGAGTGAATTTTTTCAATATATAAGTATCATTTTAGTTTAAAACATGCATCACATCGCCAAAAATGAGCAAATGAGCATATATTGTTTTCTATTAATTTAAATTATGTATTCATAATTTATTTTTCTAATTTATTGGTGTTTTTGGTGTTACTGTGTGCTGTTACAACACACTACACTGGTGTTGCAGTGTGCTCTAATAGCACACTGTAGTATGCCCCTTTATCAGTGCGTTTAAAAGCACTGATAAAAGACCCAAGATTTTAATCTCACTCTAGTAGTCAGCACTTCTATAAAACTGATAAAGGCCATTTTTATTGTTTTTAGAGGCCCATTTTTTAGTATTACTACCTCAACATATGTGGATTTTCAAGAATCTAAGGGAGAACAATCCCCATGCAGTACGCCGACCTTCTCGTCGATGGGATATTTAGCGCATTGATGAAATATTAAAGGTACCACCACATGGTTGTGAATCCAAGAATTTCCAAGTAGGAAATTATATGTAGTGTCTTACTAGATAACCATAAACTCAAAGTTACATGTGAGATCCCCAAACTGATCTTTGAGCTTGATCTTACCGAGAGGCCTTTACTCACTCTTATTGTACCCCTAAATGGTTAGCTTTAAAGGAGATAAATATCCCTTGATAAATCCCAAACATTGAAGGGTCTGAATCAGGATGAGTTTGATCCTAGACACATTTTCAATTAGTTCCCTTCATATGTCAACATCATTGAGTTTTTCTAAAATTTACAGGGGTATGATGTGTCCTTGGATGACCTCCTCCTGATCTTGACCTGTGAATGAGATGGAAACAAAGCATTCTGATGGAATATTCTCCACTCAATAAACCTATTATATATTAACTTCTATCTAAAACTCTTAAAGTATTTTAAAGGCCACAACTAGTGCTTCTATGAGTTATTTTTAAAAATATAGAGCATCTATGATTAAGAGTTTGGTTGAGACAACTGCCAACTATTTCAGAATATTAAACTTTTGTGTTAGAGGTTGGTGATTTTTAATGTGGGGATGCTCCCTATTGTATGGATTAGAAGATAAGGTGTTTCTAGTGGATGGGCCTGGTGCTCAAGTAGAAGTTGAGGGAGAATTTGATGATAATGGCATTAATTCACACCAGCCTTCCCCATTTTCTAGGATGATTAGACAATCACACCCCTTCCAGGCGGTTGTGTAAGATGACTAGGATCAGATGATCACTGGAGGGATATGAGGCACCACCATGTTTCTATTTTGATCAATTTAGTTATTTCCCAATTTTCTTGGCTGCATATATGTCCTATATAGAGATGTGACTGAGATATTGGGTCCGACCATGCCCGTGTTGTCCCCCGTATCCTTGTCTCCTACACATTAAATCTCTAGATCCCTAGTCCAGTTTGGGGAACTCATAGTTAGAGAAATATCCATCATTAGAGAAGGGGTCTACCAAGTGTATCATGTTAATAGAACCAAATATGAGCTCTTCATTAGATTATTTTTCCATTTTGTGAGGAAATTTCCATTATCTGGATGTTGTAGGAAATAAATATGTAAGAGTTAGATCTTGCATAGGAACTAAATATGACTCTTCCTCTTCCATCTCTTCAGGTTTACAATGATTATTCCCACCTATGGGAGATGTTTTCTATGTCACATCCATAGGTTATAAGATCATTATGGGGTTGTAAATATTTTCTCTCAGGGTGGCATGAAATCAATCAACTATCTTTTGAGTCATCCAATTATCGAACTTCTTTCCATGCATGACCAGAACTTATTTATAATCACCCTATTCCTCTAGTTGTGCAAGGGATACATAGGTCACCTATGCTGGGGAATTTTTCAATATCACTTATCTGAATTCAACCATAATTTGGAGGATATCTTTGAATATGAAATAATCCTGGATGGTGTGACCCAACCTCCTATAGAAAGGGAAGTAGTCAAGATGATTAGAGATGTTGACCTCATTGGGATTCCTAGGCCATGGCATCTTGAGTAGGCTATTTTCCATGGATAAAATGAAATAACCATGTACTTTCTCATTTTGGAAGTAGTATTATTTATTCATCCATTGCTCATACCCTGAGTGACATTGATCTCTTTTTTCTTCTACTTGAGGGAAATTTTGTTGTTGTTTCCACTCAATAGGAGACTCCGAGCGATTTGGGACTGACTTAGGCGTTTGAATGGGAATTGATACTAGTTTGAGGTTAATTTTGGTAGTCCATGCCTTAACAATCCTTTACCCCTATATTGAAGGCATGATCCTAGATTTAGATCAGGTCACTAAGTGGAATATTCTTGGCATTGTTCCATTTATACAAACTCATGGAATCCACCTAGATATTTCATTAGGATCATAGGTTTCTGTATCTCATCCATGATATTTTCAGCACATATTTATAGAAATTTCTATTGTGAGAGTGGGATGTTGAGTGAATATGTTAAACCCTTCCATCTGATGATGAAGTTAGACACCCTATAATTTTTAAGTTTCTTAAAGTTTGTAAGATTGATGACCATTATTTTCCTTAGTGTGGAGAGAAACTGATAAAGGAATTGATGAAAAAGGTCTACCCATCCTGTAATGTATCATGTTGGAATATTTCTATACCAAATGAAGAATGGCCCTATGAGAGTCTGTATAGAAATCCTTAGCTTGGTTGCATCATGATGATCTCAAGGGCCCATCATTGGGCCTCATTAGGATATGAAATGCATGAGATGTAGTTTTGGATCTCCTGCACTGTTTAATGTTGAGAAGGTTGTATTATCAAAGTTGGGCGGGGGAAAATCTTCATCCACCCATTTGATATATGTATTCTTCTTAAGTTTCACTGGTGTGCTTCACCCTTACATGGCTTCCATTTGAGTTTCCAAGGACTCGGTGACATTGAGAAGTTCCGGTGGAACTACTGTCTGGGCCACCTCCAATCTACAAGGAGAGGACAAGTCTTGATGTGGTGGACCTATTTTCACATCCCATTGATTTTCAATCCATGATAAGAATGAATGATCACCCTAGAGTGGGAGAGACTATCACTATAATAGTGGTAATTCATGATCATCTTTGAATCCATCATTTATATAGACCAACATTCTGGATCCAGATCTAACTTGACACTCAGATGCTACTCCTACAAGTTGATCAGCTCTTTCCTAATATATGGGAGGAGGGATATTATTCTCTGTCTACGGATGATACCTAGTATTAATTTTTCCAATGAGTAGATCCTCATTGAGTTGTCTGAGATTTTGAATATCATTCTCATATCATGCCATTCATTACTATATGGAAGGAATTTCAGATCTCTTGGGTTGTGATTGGGATGTAGCCAAGCCTTTCCCTTTATCTTTGGAAGTGTTCCTCTATAGAGGTCACAAATAAATATTTGAAGGTTCCAAATTTAGGATACTCCTTTGATTCCTGATATGCATAGCCTCAGTTGGTACATCCAGATCACCCTCTTCTTAATGTATGTTTTTTGTATTGAGTCCCTCTATATTTGTGTCTTGATTCACATTATCTATTGTGTTGAAGGTGATTAAATTCATAGAGGTGTTTTGGTAAATTTTATTCATCCCATCACTCTCAACACAATAGACAGATTCTGTACTACCCTCATTAGGGTCATTTTTATGACTCTTTTCGATATTGGAACTTCTTGTCTTACACACCCTACGTGGTTTTATTTCCTTTTCCATAAATTCCTCCTATCTTGGTGTGTGAGTGATGAATTTTAGGGAGTTTCTAGTTGTTCTTTCCGAACAAGATCAAATATAAAATGTTTATCTTATGTTGGGAGGAATATATGGGATAATGACCATTGATGTTTACCTCCCAACCTAGAGAATATTGATTCCTTCCACAATGATGATGATGAAAATTCCCCAACCATATGGTATGGATACTATTTAGGGTTTCAATTAGTATTTTTATCCCTTTTTTGAGGATTTGATGATTATGGTTGAGGATTTGATGGCTACTAGGATGGGAATTGAGATATAAATGCTCCTAGCCTAGTGGGATAAGGTTGATCTGGAACCTCAATTGGTTTCTACAAGACCTTCTCAGGGTGTGATAAAATTAGTGATGATAATTGAGATAAAAATTCCCCTAGACCTGTAAGATGGGGTTAGTTTTCAAATACCACCAATATATATTGAATCCTCTTAGGTATTTATGATATGAGGGTTGGAGGTGGTGGTATATATTCCCCCAGCCTGGTGGGCTGGGTTTTCTCCTGGACAACTATTATAGCAACTGCTATTATGAACTATTTTATATGGATCAACTGTTCTTGCGTATGATCTGGGTGAAATGGAATCCCATGATGAGATTCACTTTTATGGAAATTTGTTTAGTTTACCTCAACTTAATATTTTGTGTTTTAAATTCCTTACCATATCTTCAAGAGTATCAGTTCAAAGATTTTTTGGAAATCATTTATATTCTTTTATGATGTCTTGACATCTTTAAAGTGGGGTAATTACATTGTAGTGACCAAATGGATTGTACGTTACCGAATCCTATGATCTTTCTAGAGTCTATGACATTACATGACACCATATCTAGGGATTTATACTATTATAGGGGTTCAGTGAAGTGAAACACTCTATACTTACCCCATACTCAGATACAGATACATGAAAAAGATTTGGTGATCAATTTCTAAAGAGTTGTGATGAAATGGAAGAAAGCATGTTGTATGTTTACACTGTTCTTTTTTGGTTTTGGGTTACAGGCCATGAAGATAGTATCTAGGTATAGAAATCAACAGAGTATTTTTATGGTCTTAAGGTGACCCTCATATCCTAGATAAGGGAGGTGTCTAGACTTCAATAATTGATGAGTTTCCTATATATTTTGACATAGGTATGGTATGCACTCCTTTAGATCATTTGGGATATCATAGTTATAAGTGTTAAGGGGATAGAACATGGTTGGGAGGTTGTTTCTAGATAAATATATCTAT
Source organism: Viscum album (assembly GCA_963277665.1). NCBI lineage: Eukaryota > Viridiplantae > Streptophyta > Magnoliopsida > Santalales > Viscaceae > Viscum > Viscum album. Next base: position 1,888,303,005 of record OY728159.1, on the reverse strand, counting down.
ATATAAATGTCTAATTCCTCTTCATCAAAATTATACATCTCCAAGTGGTCAGACCACAAAGGTCACTTCCATGGGTCACCCATTAACTGTGGTGAAGCGTTGCTGGTAGTTGATGGGGTAACTATATATGGTTGACCCTAGTGTTTTGAGCACCTCTCTATACAAAGGTGTCAGTGTGATTAGAAAATATCTATATGGAGGTTTCTGGTTAAGGGTGTTATTTCTTTATTTAAAGGATATATTACCACAGGGAGGTTGACCATAACATATTTCAAGAGAAGAGTCCTTGATATCCATCTCCACACTACCATGAAGAGGAATATTTAGGTAATGATTGATTTTATCTTTGGTTGAAGAGTTGAAAGACCCTTGGGGTTTTTAGAATGTGTCTTAAATAGACTTAAGGACACTATAATTGAGCATATTAGGGATATAACCCTCGTTATACATCGTGGTTAGAATATACCAACCTGTAGTTTTGGATTGAGTAGGTATATGAGCCTGTTGTATGATGGTTTCTATAATACATTGATAACAGTTGAGTGCTATAAGAATATGAGACCACTTTTAAGAAGCTTTTGAAGTATTTCAATGAGCCTCTATATTATCAGCAAGAATATGAGCCTTCCCATGAGTGGATTCTAGAGTATTCTAGTCAACCCTGGTTGAATTAGGGCTATGTGGCAGATTCAAATATGAATTACCCATTGAAATATGCCGGTGGAACTCTAGAATGGGATAAGAGATATGTGAATCCTTTTGTATGGCCTCTAAAGGATACTAGTGTAGTAGTTCATTGGCAGAAGTAGGGATATGGTCCTGAATTTTGTAAGCTGCTAGAATATGCCAAGTAGCTTCACTGATAGAAATATGAAATAGCCCCAAGGAATGTGCCACTCTAACATGGTGAGCCGCTATGAGAGAGGGGATATGATCTCAATCTATGTCCTTTAGAGTATGAAATCAATCTTTTTTGATAGGAATATGAGCTTGTCCTGAGGCATGTTCGGCTCTCACTTGATGATCCCTAGTTGGAGTGGAGATATGAGCCTGATTCCGTGCCTTTGAAGTATGCCACCAATCTTTTTTGATAGGAATTTACACTTTTCCTAATTCATGTTCCACTCTCACTTGGAGAGTCCCTATTGAAACGAGAATACGAGATTGTCTAGTGCCTCATCCATTATCAAAATATGCTAATAATCCTCCTAGACGGGAGAAAGAATGCGTGCTTGCTATAGAGAGGCCACTTGTTTGCACTGATCAGAGTGTTGTGCTTCCCTGGATGTAGGGATAGAAATACATGTCTATCCCTGTATCTGTTCTAGTACCAAAATATGTCTGTAGAGTTCTCAATTTATTGCTAAAATTTAGTTACACTTTAGAAAAGTGTGCATAGGAATTTAAACCTATACATTTTCTATCTTTAATATGCATCAGAAGATATCTTTGATTGAAATGATAATATAATCCCACCATTATCCTCATTTTTCTATCAAAATATCCCTATAGATTTCATTCTTGAGGGTAGGGATATGTTCCCCCATGCTTGATGTAGGAATATGTCCACAGAATTCCTCCAAGTGACTAGGGATATGAGCCTGTTTACTGGATATCACCAGAATTTTCCTAAAGGATTAGTCTGTGAGAGTGGGGATATGAGCCCATTCCCATTTATCCAAATATTTATGTCCTTGATGTGACTTCCTTGATTCTTGTTCACGAGTGTCATAGGTGGCAATGTGTTGGGTGGTTCCCTCAGTAGGTGACCAAGGGGCACCAGTGGGATGGGACTGGTGATGGAGGTTAACATGATCCATCCTTAGCGGCTCCTAAACTAAAAGTGATCCATAGATGACTCCTTGATACACCTTCCTTAGATATGAAAGGTATTGTTTTTTGTGATCTAGGGATAAGATTATAAAGTGATTTTCTATATAAATTAACACAACTAGATTTACTAAAAATTTTGTTGGATGATGCATATTCAATGGTTTCATCGTTTGGAGACCCCTGTGTGCAGTCTAGAGGGTTGGGATTATAATGTGTTAGTGGTATTTCTAGACCATTGTATTCTACACTTGAATATTAAGGCTTCAGGTGGGTGAGGTTTCCTTGTGATATGCAGGGGTTGCAACCATAATTTATTTTCCTGAATAGTTTCTAGATGAAGACATGATCTTGAGTCGTGGTTTTGTTTGTAAGAGCAGTATCTATAGTCATTAAGACAACAAGCAACAAGGTCACCGATCGGTGAAATGTTTCAAGTATGATACATGCTCAATCAAATATGAACATGTAATGTAATTTTCATTTTTATTCCCATTTCATACATCCTTCTCGCATGGACTTATCAGAGCGAGTGTGGACTTATTTCATGAGAACCTCAATTACATTTGGTCAACTGATTATTTTTTTCATTTGAGAGATTCATTTTGGGTTCACCATTTTTGTTTCCTGGAAAGATATGGATGGTTCCCCAAGTTTATAATACATGATTACCAATGTTTATAATGATTCATTTATTCTATCATTGCATGATTTCACACTAGGTTTACCACTTTTATTTTCTTCAAAGGTTTCTTGGGGCCTCATGATTAATTGTGGGGGGGTTGAATGTGGTGAAAAATTACTTACATTAGTTTTACCATTTTTTAATCTTCCATTGAAACTACCAATAGTTCCCACATACATAACTGAGTACATACCTACTTTCCAAAGGAAGATGATCATTTAGGGTTTTAGACCTGACGATACTTAGGAACATTCATTGGTTAAGAGGATGGGTGGTTGGAATCATCACACCCTTTTGGGAGGAATTATTACCTACTCTGGGAATCTCTTATAGGTTTAAGATATATTCATGAATCTCTTCCTAATCCCGATACATGTTAGATTACTGTAACAAAATGACCAGGGGTTAAATCCTTTTATCTGTATAAGGGGGTTATATTAATAATTCCATCCATATGTATTTAGGTCTCTTCATCAATTTTCTATTATTTCTTAGTAATGGGTATCTATTTATATTATAAATCCACATAACCTAGAACCCTGAAGTTTGTTACCATCTAGGGAGGCAATTAATATCTCAAGGATGGGATTGAACCTTTATAAGGCATACTACATGTTCTGTTTATTATAGGAATCAAAACCCATGTACTTCATTGAAACCTTTTTATTTAAAATTAATGTGAAACAAACATATATGAAGGAACTTAGGTTCTAAGTATTGAGCGTGAACCTTAGGAAGGTTTACAATGTATCTTTCTTATGATAGGAACCAAATTCATCATAGTTCAATGTTCTACTGGGACTTACCCCAATGTGGATGCCCTTATATGGGGGTAGTAATATTATGACACTAAGTGGGGCTTACAACCTGAGGTTTCCCTATTTGGATAAAACCATAATGCAAATGATATGATCATGGAAAATCCCTAATCCCATGTGTGTCATGATCGGTGTGAAAAATAAGGGATAAAAAGTGACCAGTATAACTATATATAGACGCAAGGCTTATGCACTAGGGTATCCCTCAAGGGGAATTTAATATAGAGCTTAGGACTTAGGATGGAATCCTAAGAATCCTAGTTAGAGAAGGAATCTGAGTCTTCATCGTTCAATTTCCCCCTTGATGAATGATAAACCCATGGGGGATATTGGGTCCTAAGATTTAGAATGTATGAGATATGGAGAGACTTATACTGAGGTGGATACCCATTGCGATCAGGCCTTAGGAAGACATCCTACATATCCTGGTTATAGAAGGAATAAGAGTTCTCATAGTTTAGTTTAGGGGTATGCCCAAATATATCCACCGGGAAAGATTATCATGTCTTGGGGTGTATACATGAAATGTCCTAATTATTTGCCTGATATGTCCTAAGTGGCTACCTGACATGTCCTGAGTGTATGACTAAATTGTATAAAGATATAGTACATGTATTGGTTTCCTAAAAAACATGTCCAAATATAATCTCATGATCCAATTGACTTGTCCAAATGATATCACATGACCTGGATGGCATGACTGTAATATATGGCATGATCGGGGATGATATGTCTGGAGGGATTCACAAGACTTGTCTTGACATGTTCAGGGGGCATTGTATGACCTGGAAGATATGTCTAGGGGGAGTTTCATGACTTGGATGACATGTCCAGGGGGTGTCTCATGACCTGTGAAACATGTCCAGGGGGTGTCGCATGACTTAGATGACATGTCCAGGGGACATCGCATGACTTGGTTGACATGTTTAGAGGGTGTCATAAGACTTGGTTTGACATGCCCATGGGGCATCACAAGAACTGAGAAACATGTCCATAGGATGTCATATAACCCAACTTTACATGCTCAGGGGAATCACATGACATGGGAGACATGTCTAGGGGACTTCACAAGATTAGGGTGACATGCCCTCATGACCTAGATGAAATGTCTTGAGGGATTTTTGAGACATGGGTGACATGTCTTGGAACTGTTTCATGATCTGGATAGATCATGAGAAGCACAGGATGACTTCTTATGACAATTATCATATCTATCTATGCATAAATATTTTTAATTTTTTAGTATTTATTACATATGTTCCCCATGGTTTGTCCAACATTAGTCTATTTTAGGCTTCATGTGACTTAGTATTCATGTAGGACATCCATTTAAAGATCTATATGACATGCCAAAAGTCCTTCACATGATCTAAAAAATGATCATGCGAAGCACTTATCAATGCCATGTGACCCCTTAGGCCATTCTCCAGGGTTTTACCAGGTGGAAGACCTTGTGATCATGTGGCCTTCCACTCCAAGAAGTCCACTCCTATGCTCCCATGTAGTAGTTTCCATCGACTATGGGTGTGATGATTGGTCTTATCCTTTTTTACTGAAGGGAAGGTATTTATAGGCCTTTCCACCCTAGTTATGCACTGACTTGTATGGTGCATATCTCGTAAATATAAAATAGAGTTGGTGGAATGATTTTTTTATCACACGATTCACTTGACCCTGTCAAAGATTGTCCGGGGAATCTCATGGCATTTAGAGAATGTAAGAATGTCCCTCCATCACCCTATTTATTATACCTTATCCAATCAAATGGATTTAGCATAAATATAATGACATGTAAAAGATCCTTCACAAGGCCATGGAAACATGTCTTGGAGTCTTAGAGAGATCATGATGAATATGTAAAGGATTTAATGTGATCAAATATGAATTTTATAGGTTCCTTCGTGAGACTATGATGGCTTGTCAGGGGCTGTCTATGAGATCACACTGGCCTATGGAGGGATCTTCATGAGACTGAGCCAGTTTTTCAAAGGGCCTCTCATGAGATAAATATAGCTTATCATGGGGGCTTCATATGATCAATGGTGATTTTTCAGGGCATATAACCCCTTTATGATGAAGTTCTATGTATCTTCATATCCATAAGAAGCTTCTACCTTATCTCATTTTTATTTCCTTATTTATTTTACAAGGATATGGAATATCGTGATGTCATGTGAGTATTGTCATGGAAAATAACTCTATGCGTCTATGATGCATCGCATGATCAATAATGGGTATCACAATGATGTGTGATTATTTTCATGGAAAATCCCTTTACTTGTCTGTAGAGTTGGAGGGACATCACATAATCGAATGGACAAGCCCACAGTCCTTCACGTGATGAAGGTGATATGTCAACATGCTCTCACAAACAAATGTGGATATGTCGTTAGGGGATCCATGGGATCTTCAGTGCTTTCTTGGGTGCCTTTCCAAGAGTATAAGGGTTCATTATAGGGGCCTCGTTTGATTAATAGAAGATCATGTACAACGCATGACCTTATAAAGGTCATGCGATCGCGTGTCCTTCTGAGGGTTATGAGATCTGCATGATTTGGACACATTAAATTCATTTATTTTTTAGAGAAAATAATACCCATGCTTTATTTATTTATTTAATATTATATTTTCCGATTCTCACTTGGTGGTCATCAATAATAGCGTACAAGATATGCAACACATAGCTTAAACAAACAAAAAAATATTATTATTTAAATGTGATCATTATAACCTAGCCATTAATTGGTGGTAATGAGTATTATTAAATAAATTATGAAATATATAATGTTATAATAATTTATAATTAATTAATTAATTATTTTTAAATAATCACTCAATTTTTTAGTAAAGCAGTTTTTTTCTTCAAAAAATATATTTTCTTCAAAAATTCATTTTCTTTCTTTTTATGAGTGAATATTATAATTAATTTCTAGAAGTTTTCGAAAGTTTATTTTTCAAAATGAATTTTATTTTTGGATTAAACATGTAAAAATTATCTTAGGATTAATTTTTGATAATTCTTTGAAAAGATTATTTTTTTAGTGAATAGTGAAAAATACAGATTTTTATAAAACTATCACTATTCATATTAAAAATTCACTTTAAAATTTAAATTTGATATAAAATTAAATTGATTACTATCTAGTTATATATAATATAATTAATTAAATTTTAATAATCCTCATATCTTATTTTGTTATAAGTACATTTTTGGGCTTAAAAACACTTTTTTCTAGAAAACTATTTTTCATTGCGATTTGCGGGATTAATTTTAAATTAAATTATACCCATTTTGTGTAATTAATTTTTTAAAATGGATTAAATATTTTGAATTATGTGTTAAAAATTTATTAAATATATCCCATTTATTTTTGGTCCATATGAATAACAACTTTAGTAATTTTGGTTACCATGGTAAATGGTAAATCAAGTAATTTAGGTTAAAAATAAATTGATAAGAACCATTAAATGAATAAAAAACATACTTAAATATTATTGGATGAGTATATAGCTACCATAATCATAAAAGGTTTGAATTTATGACCTTTTGGAGCCACTTTTATAAGATGATGACCTTTATAGTATTTTATTTAAAGAAATCTCAGACACGTCACACTCTTATTTTTAATAAGTGTTATATTTTTAAAATTGTGTTATTAAGAGGATATGTTATACTGTAAATAGTATTTTGAAATATAAAATATTTATCTTCATCATGTTTATTTATTTTTAATTTTTAGTGAATAAATAATTACTTTAAATGATCACACAACAGTGATAAAATAATTATTTAATTAATGGAAAGATTAAATAAAAGATATTAAAAATATTTAAATAAATATAATTTGATATAAATTATGTGATAAAGGAATTTTATATAGGAACATGAAATGTTAGGGATATAATAAAACATTTTTTTTCAAAATTTAGATTTTTTTGACATTATTAATGTTAATGTTTTTAATAGTTCTAAAAAATGACATTATAGATATTTTATAGTAAATAATATTATATTCATTGATATAAAATTAAAAAAAAATCTTAAATTAATAAAATTTATTAGGATAAGGTTGAAAATATAAACCATGTTCCATTTATGGGTCTTTTTTCATTTTATAGTAACTATATTGACCCTTAAGAGTAAACATTCATGTTGTCACGGTAAGAGTTAAAGGGGTTAAAACCAAATGATAAGGGTAGAAATATCCTCAAAACATGTATAATTTTAATTTTATAAAGGTATTTTGACCCATAATAATATTATATTCTAAATGAATAACTTTGGATTCATTTGTAATTGAAAATTAATTTATATTAATTTAATATTTTAAGAAATTCCAAGAGCACCCCTCCCCTCTCTTAAAAGGAAACCTCTTCTTATCATTTCTTCACACTTTAAAACAATTTTTAGGCCAATACATACCCAAATAACTTACTATATTAACTAAACATATTATATTGGTATATTTTTAGGCAAAATACCATTATTATAGGTCTTATGGTGTTAAAAAAGGAGGTTTTCCAAAGAGGAGGTGTAGTTTTTATCTGCATGTTTTAGTTTTATTTTTCCTTACACATATATAAAACCTTATTAAACCATGATAAAATAATAAATATTGTATCATAAATATAATTAGATGTTATTATTTTAGTTTCATGACTTATATCCATCTTCTCTTCTATCAAAGGGGAAAATAATTCATCATTCATATGTACAACAGACTACCACCTCACGAACTAATGTGGACTACCACGTCCATGAAGTGATGTGATTCATTTTTCATCACCAAATGACATGTATGATATATATAAGTATATTTAAATAATTAATATGATATTTAATATATTATTATTATTATATAATGATAAAATTATAATTAACATCTTTCCATAATGATTGTTGAAAAATGGAAACATTATTCATGCGTACGTACGACCTACTGTCTCCATGATCATAACAAAGTTAAATTTTCATAAAAGTATTTAATTATTGGATTTAAAAGTATAATTTATGTATAAAAATTATAATTATTTCATGAATATTATTCTGGATATGATGGAACAATGTCCTCTTTGACCCTAAGACAATATACCGAAGTCATTTTGGACTTATGAACTGAATACCATCAAAACATATAAAGTGAACTTAATTAATTTAATAATTATATATAACAATGAAATAAGTTATATAAAATGAAAATGTTCCTAATCAATTAAATAATTAACCTAATTTTATTATTTAGGATGATAAATAATGTACGCGATGAATCAGACTAAAGGTAAGGGACTTTCTTTAAAAAAATATTCATTAAAGTCTCCTTTAAAGCTCTATTTTTCTTCCATATCCATATGATTTTTTCTAAAAATGATTTAAATAAGGTTTTTTATTATTATTATATACTTTTTTAAAGTCATTTTTACCCATGTTTTAATTTTTACAAAATGTTTTGAAAAGAATCTTTTTATTATTTTCCAAATGAGGTACTTTGTGACTTTTTTGACAAAAATATGAAGGGAATGTTTTTTCAAATTATAAGGCTTGAGTGGATTTTTAAACCTCCATGATTAATATTTTATTTTAATATTAATTTATAATATTACATGTTTATTTTAAAATAAATTTTTTTCCTTTGTATGTGTACAATTTTCTTTTTAAATAAGTATTTTTCCTCAAGGAATGTTCTTATAAAGAAAAAATTCTTGTTTTATGATTATGTTATGGTTATTGGGAATTGTTTATGATGATGGGTGGTTATATTATAAAAAAAATATGGATGGGTCCTTGATATCCTTCCAATTAATTTTGTATGTTTATAATGTATGTTGGCCATGATATTTATTCCAAATGTAGTTGTGATGGTTACTCCAAGTATAACTATGAGGGTTATTTCAAGTATAACCATGAGGGTAATTTAATGTCTATATATGAGGGTTAATATATTAGTAAGTATGATAATAAAATTATTACCCAAGTTACTTATATTATTTATTTATTCTTTCTATGTTTTTATAAAAATATCATGTTTTTACAAAGTAAGCTATTGAGTTTATATTCAAAGGAAAGTATATGTTACCTTTTAAGGGTGAAAAGTATAACTTTGTGAAAATATTTTCATGAGTTTATCATGTTTTTAATGAAAAATTTACAAGATTTATTTTTAATTTAAGATTTATTATGAAATGTTTTATGAAAATATTTGTGAAGAAAAGGTGATTTCTTGGGTAAGAAATTTTTTATTTTGAGCACAAAGTTTATTTTTATAAGTATTCATGGATTAACGATTTATTTATTTATTTTTATGTACCCTACTGATATTTTTTTGATTATAATAGTTTTTTTAAAAAAATTCACTGAATTTAAGGATTTTTAATGGAAAGGAAGAGGTCAAGCTCAAAGTTGTGAAAATTTTTCATGAAAGGAAACCAAGTTTTATTTTAAAAGTTTTGTTTGGTGGGAAAATGGATATTGAGTATAAGTGTTCACTTTTAATGTATGGGTTTACTATGTAAGAGTTTATCCTAATTCTCTAAAACTCTAAAAAAATATCCTTATAATTTTAAGAAAGTGAATCTAGTTAAAAAACACTAGAATATGTAATGCTTAAGGTTGTTTCCTTGCAGTTAGTATCATATGAATGGTTTAGATAACTTTAGAGATTATGATGTTTTATTAAGAGTTATGGACATAATCATGGGTTTATAAATTTAAGGTTTATCATAAGTTTAATATCTTAGAAACCTATTTTTAAGCTTTAAGTTATTAAATTTTAAGGCTCCTAATCATAATTTTGGAGACATTTATTTTTGAGGTAATTATGAGTTATTAAATTTTGGGATGAAAAATTAAAAGTATGAGATAACCTTTGAGGTTAAAAAATTTATTTAATATTTAATATATTAAGTTTATTTTTGATTAATTTTAATTATAGTTATTTATTGAATGATCTAAGTTGATCTTTCGGTATTACTATTGAATTTTGAAAATTAAAGTAGTTTTTCTTTATTTGAAGGTTTATTAATTTTGGGAATTATATTATCTTATCTTAAATTTTTTGGTTTTAGTTAATTAATAAAGATATTAGGAATAAATATTTATTCTTTTGTGAATTTTATGATCCATATAAGTTTATTATAAAGTTTTAGACATGAAAAATTCATCTTGAATACTCATTGTTTGGAGAAAAAGATAAGATTGTGGTGAAAATTGATTAAAGGATGAAATTATACTTGTTAAGTAAGTATATTTCCTTATTTTATTATTATAGGTATTAAAATAATTCCTCAATTTTAGGAAAATTATTTTGAAACAAAAAACTATATTTATTTACTTTTCTTATCGAGAGATCAATGTCCTTTTAACCCATCCTAGATTTACAATTTTGTGATGGTTAACTTTCTTATGACCGTGTTCTCTATCTCTCTCTATCAGTCCTTGGGAGTTAGTTTTCTCTTAAATATTTATGTTTTCACTTACCAATTATGTTATACTACTTTAAAACATAGTATGTGATATTCTATATAACCTTCATACATCTGATTTCTCTTTTAGCAAGTGGAAGTTTTATTAATCATTTTTATGATGTGGGATTTCAACAAAGGTATTTTGAAAAGTAAAAAATTGTCTACAAAACCCAATTTCAAATTTTGAAAATTAAATTTATTAAATGGGGGATAATCTAACATCTATATATTTTAAAAATAATCATTATGTTCGATATCATTCAAGATATGAAACACCGAGTTTAAACGAATAAAAAAATATTATTATTTAAATGTTACCATTATAAACTGGTCATTAATAAGAAGGAATGATTAGTATTAATGAAATTATGAAATATATAATGTTCATAATAATTTATAATTTATTAATTAATTATTTTTAAATGAAAAATCAATTTTTTAGTAAAGTAATTTTATTCTTCACAAAATACATTTTCTTCAAAAATGGGGTTTCTTACTTTTTATGAGTGAATATAATAATTATTTCTATAAGTTTTAGAAAATATATTTTCCCAAATTAATTTAATTTTTTATTCAGCATGTCAAAATTATCTCAAGATGGATTTTTTATAATTTTTTGAAAAGATTAACTTTTCAGTGAATAGTGAAAAATACTGATTTTTATAAAACTATCATTTTATTTATATTAAAAAGTTACTTTATGATTTTAATTTTATCTCAAATTAAAATAAGTAATATTTAGTTAGATATCATATAATTAAATTTATTTTTAATAACCCTTATACCTTATTTTGGTATAAGAACATTTTAGGGCTTAAAAACACATTTTTTAGGAAAACTGTTTTTCATTGTGTTTTGAGGGATTAATTTTAAATTAAATTACACCACTTATGTGTTATGAATTTTGAAAAATGGATTCCATATTTTTAATTAGTAGGTAAAAATTTAGTAAATTGCATCCTTTTATCTTTTGGTTAATATAAATAGTAACTTTAGTAATTTTGGTTATCATAGTAAATGGTAAATCATAGAATTTAGGTTAAAAATAAAATGATACCAAAAAACACACCTAAATATTATTTTATGAGTATATATTAAACATAATTATCCATTGGTTGAATTTATGACCTTTTGGGGCCACTCAGATGAGATTATGACCTTTATAATATTTTATTTAAAGAAATGTCAAACATGTCACACTCTTGTTTATAATAAGAGTAATATTTTTAAAATGGTGTTATCCAGAGGATATGTTTGACTATATATAGTATTTTAAAATCTAAAATATTTATCTTCATCATGGTAATTTATTTTTAATTTTTACTGAAGAAATAATTACCTTAAATGCTTACACAAAGCTGATGGAGTAATTATTTAATTAATAGAAAAATAAAACAAAATATATTAAAAATATTAAAATAAATATAATTTGAAATAAATAACATGATCAAATAATTTTATATATTACCATGAGATGTTAAATATATATATATATATTTTAATTTTAGATGTTTTCTTGATATTATTAAAGTCATTGTAATGTATAGTTCTAAAAATTCACATTATGGATATTTTATAGAAAATAATATTTTATTAAATGATATAAAATTAATAAAATATAAAATTAATAAAATTTATTATTATAAGGTTTAAAATATAAACCATGGTCTATTTATGATTTTTTTTTCATTTTATATTGACTATGGGTCGACTTTGCTCCACCAGATATGGCACACCCTTTCCGTGTCCCTCTGGTCGACACGGTCACCCGACCGCATGGCCAACCATCTCTCCTAGTCAACGAGGTGCTAGACCACATTTCACGCGGCCGTCCATCCCGCTGTATCCCCTCGCAACCCATATCCCACATGAACCCACTAGATCGCATCCTTGCTGCTGCCACAGGGGCCTCCTACCACAGTCCCTGGTCACTGCTCACGGTCTCCACCACCTCAGGCCCCAACACGGTCCGATCGCACTGCCTGCAAGGTCTGGCTACTGCCTGCGCAGTCTGGTTGTTGCTTGGGTGACCGCTGTCCTCCATTGCACCCACACACGGACTCTACCGCCGGCACCTGCCATTGGAGACCCTAGTTCTGCAGGTCACCCCCATTTCTCTGGTACTCTTTTTTTTAAAACAGAACCATATCCATGATCCTCAGGCCATGATCTTCACTACTTTGGGCTTGATCTGACTTTTCGTTTCTCCAGGGGTCTGATCGTGCTTAGAACCACCCGAAAACATCGATCTGGGAACTGTAATATTCCAATGGTGAAGAACGTGTAGAATGGAGGGATAAATGAACATATCCAAGGTTTAATGTCATTGTACAAGCATTCTTTCCAATGATCTAAATCTGGGGAATTTGGGTTATAAACAAATTAGATCTAATCATGATAACCCACAACATATTCCCTCCCGCAACATATGGTTGATCTGTGGGATAATGTGTTCATGGATTAGTCAACATTCATTGTAGAAATAAATAATAGTAAAAGTGGAAATCGCAATGAGATCAACATCCTACCTCGAGGTTAGATCAGTTGTTGATGAAGAACAGAGTTCCATGTCGTCGTCGATCCTCAATCTTCCGATGTTCATCATTATTCGTCGGAGAGGTTTCTATCTCTTTGTATCAGAGGAATTTTTAGGGTTATGGAAATAAACTTGGATTCCTAAAAATAGTTCTTAATTAAAGGAAACCAACACAACGCCAAATAAAATATTTTTATTAAAATATTTAAATGACAGTTACGTCTAATTTTTAACTTTCACAGTCGACCCGTGCCAGTCAATGTTAGGCCATGCCTAAGGTAAATTTGATGTTCTGAATGCAATGGTGCCCCCAAATTTCTAATCTGGGCTCCCGTTTATAAGTTATTTAACTTTTTCAGGAAACCTGCCCACACGTGCTATTAAAAACTTAAAAAAAATCTCTATATCATTTCGAGCACATCGAGCCTCGGAATATCATGTAGTCTCAGCACCTAGTCTCTGAATTTTACCAATTAATTTATAAAAAAACTAGAGAAAATATGAGTCAATACATGTTTAGAAGAAGGTCCATAAAAAAATCGATTGATGTGAGTCTGAGCGATGGCGGTGATTTTGGTTAGTGGAGTGACGGGTGGCTGTGGGGTACAACATAGCTAGAACAAATAATTACGGGGACTTTTTGGCCTTGTAATATGGGTCTATCAGGCCTTTAATATCAAAATAAAAAGGGTTTGATGGGTGGGTTATCCCTTTGGGGGATATGTCCTACCTTTCTGGCCTATGCGATGTGTGCGTGTGTTTAATGTAATTTTACCCTTGAGAACCTAATATATATATTTTAAAATTATTTTTTAATATTAATTACAAATATAGGTAAGTCTTCAGACTCATATGTTCATAATGAATATTAGATCAGACTTAATTTTTTGTGCCCACATTAAATATAGAACATGATATAAAATGTTGCAGACATTTTTAGGCTTGATCTATGGGGGTATGACTTTCTCCTACCAGGTCTAACCCATTAAGAACCCCTATCGAATAGAACATTGAAATTTGTTGATACATCTCATATATCAATATATACATGATTATGTAATTTCTAGTCCCAATTAATCAAGAGTCATTACTAATTATACAAATGGATAAATCATATTTTCCCTTTGTAAGATTCTTACCAAGTTTTATAACATACTCAATAAAAATCAATTTAACTAGATTTTAAAATGATATAGGAGAAAAGTTAAAATATGAAATTTATCATGTATTTTTTTTTCCAGTTTTACATAAAATAATAATTATAATATTGTACTTGAAAAAATATAAATGAAATATATGAAAATTCATGTGATATTATTAGAGTCTATAAAACTAATATACAAGATTTATCACTTGTATCTCATGAGTGAAAGTTATTTATATATGGAATTATATTAATTATAATCCTAATAGATTATCATAGGATATTAAATTTTTGATAACCATTGATTTGGTAAAACATGATATGTATCTAGTTTACTTGAAGGATTTAGTATCATATCTCATTTAAAATTTATAAGGTGTCATAAACTAAGTAAATATGAATAACCTTTTTTAATTCATAATAAATAATTACATGATACAATATTTCTCATAAACCATTATCTGATGATTTAATTAAAGATAAAAACCAACAAATATATCTTTAAAAGTAATTAAAAATGATTATTATCCTATTGATATTTATACAAAATCTTTAAATTATGAAAAATTTGATCACATGAAACATAAAATTTTCATGATTAATTTTTATTAAGAATCCAGATTTTCCTTTGGAAATTTTCTACATGTTAAGAAACCAATTATTTTCAATCAATAGATAAAGGTTATTTTTTATTTTTTGAATCTCATTTTTTTCAAGTAAAAAAAATAAAATAAAAAAAATCCTTGTATTTTTTTATAACTTGAACTTAAAATTTTATGCCTGTTTGTATTTTATTTGATTTTTTTATTTCATAAACTATCAAAGTAATTTTTCACAATATTTTAGATGAGTGTTGATAAGCCTTAATCATTTTCCTCCACAGGTTTTAAAAATATTTTCAAATTGAAATCTATATACATAGCCTTCTAAAAAAAATCCTCCAAACACTATGCTCTAAATTTTAAAAAATTTTATTCCAAAAATTCAAACCCTCTAAAAATTTACAAACCATAAAAAAATAGTCCTTAAAATCCTTCATCTAAAAACCCAAAAAAAAGAGAAGTGTGAAATCAATACTTCTTAGACTTAAATTGTTAAGACACTTTGTACAGAAGGAATTTATTTTATACCCATGTTTGATGATTTATGGATAAAGTGATAGTTTCTGGGATTTAAAATTAGAATGAATCAAATTAACTAAATTTTTGGATCTAAAAGTGATAAAATAATAAAAATGAAAAATTTTGTTTGATGTAGAAGTGGGTGAGGCAATTTTCTAAAACATATCACATAAATTTTATGTGATCATGGAGTTAAAATGTGGTGAATTAATGAATGCTATATCATTAAACGTAAAAAAGGTCAAAGTTTTTTTTAATCAAAAGGTTATAATGAACATTTTAAGTATACCATGAGAGAGTGTGTAAAATAAATGTTTTAATTATTTTTATAAGTTAGATGACATATTTAAAAAGAATAAGTCCATGAATATACTAGCAAGTTCATATGAGATTAACATACTTGAAAAAACTGGATTTTATTATGATAAATAAAATTCACATAAAAGTATAATTTGAGGCATAATTTTAAAAAACCTATTTTTAAGAGGTGATTTTAATTTTTTTTACCATAATATTTTCAATAAAATCATACACAAAAACAAAATAGGATGTTTCAGTACAAGGAATGTGCATATGTTGATGCATATAATGAGTTATTAATAATTAGTTTACATGTTTTCAAATATGTATCTTATGAGTGAACATTATCTTTATATGTACTTACATTCATGATATTCTTAAAATGCTCCTTAAACCATTATCTGATGATTGAATTTAAAGTATAAACCAATAAATATAAATTTTAATATCATTAGTAATGATTCTTAGTTTGTTGGTATTTTTATAAAATCAATATATTTTGAGATATTTTATTACATCAAATATGATTTTTTCATGATTTTTTTTTTCAATTTTCAATTTTTACCTTTTAATTTTTTCACTAAGTGTTGAAATAATCAAATATTTTCTATTAATAGTTGAAATTTTATTTTGTATTTTATTGAACCATTTTTTCCAAGTTGATAACAAATGAAAATTCTATTGAATTAATTTAGAAACATCAATTTAAAATGTTACACCTGTTTTTATTTTCTTTGAAATTTATACTTATTTATTTCATAAATTTCTAAATAATCTACTAAAATCTTTTGGAATATTTAACAGTTAATCCAAAATTTTAAATGATTATTGGAATGACTATCATTTTTCTCTACATGTTTTATATTGAAAGCTGAACATCTTAAAACTCATCTCAACTCTTTTTATAGATTTTAAATTTTTATACTCCCAATATTTGAACCTTCTCATAATATTTAAACCCCCAAAAAACTAGGCCTTTAAATCCTATATCTAAAAATCAAAACTATGAAAAGGGAAGTGTATAACTTAGTATTCTTAGAGTTATTTTTTTAAGATAGTTTGTAAAGAATTAATTTTTTCCATACCTAATTTTAATTATTTATAGATGAAAAAATTATGGTAGGGTTTTAATATTATAATTGATTGACTTGACTATATCATTGAATCAAAAAGTGATAGAAAAAAAGAGTTCTGTTGATGTAAATGAGGTTGTAATGATTTTATAAAATATAGTCCATAAATTTTATGTGAACATTAAGTTAGAATATGATTAAAAAATGAATGTTATGTAATTATAAGTATAAAGGATTAAATTTATTTTTAATTAAAAACTTATAATTATAAAAGGATTAAATTTAATTTTAATTCAAATCTTGTAATGATCATATTATTTATTCCATGGGAGGGTTCATATACTTTATTCTTTAATTATTTTCCTAAGTCAAATGGAATATTTAAAGTGAATAATCCTATGAATATTCTAGGTGGTTCATATGATATTATAAGTGCATAAAAAATTGGACTTGATGGTGATATATAAAACATGTAACAAAGTATCAATTGATGGATAATTTGTAGAACCCTATTTTTAAGATGTATTTTCATGTTTTTATCGTATTATTTTCAACCAAATTATGAATAAAAACATAATACCATGTGTCATAATAAAGAAAACGTATATGTGGATGAAAATAATGAATTATCAATATTTAATTAATAAAGACTTGGTTTTATAGGTGAATCAAAATAATGACTTTCATATGATAAACATGATGATGTATAAGATCCACATTTATAGTACCTTAATTATTTCTAGGGACACATTTTTATTTTGAAAACATGTTTTTACTAGGGAGACATGTTTTTTCTATGAGGAATAATTATTCATCATGATGAGTAATTATTTAAAAATCAATAACACAATATGAACATGGGAAATTTTCATTTAAATTGTGGTTTTCACCTCCTCCTCGTGATATACAATTTGAACATAAAAAAGAGACAAATCGATCCTATATTTACGAGAGAGATCCTTGAGAGAGATCCATGTTAAAGAGAGATAAGAAAACAAATATTTTTTTCATAAATTTTTGATCTTGTGGAATATTTTTTGAACATTCTCTTTTTGAGTGATTTAATAATTATGAAAAGTGTTATTAGAGATTTTATTGAGCCTAGAGTGGTTAAAATCCAATGATAAATAGGGTTGAAATCTAGATGCAATAGTGAGCTTGATTTTCTAAATCCCCACTTTAATTATTTTTTTATTAAAAATTCAAGGGATCATCTATGAGAGGGATGATTATGTTAAATTTTCCTAAATATTATATTTTTAAGTTTTGAATTGATGAATTACTTAATTATTTGGATATGTTTGACACCATTGAGTATAAGGGATTCAATCTTGATGTCACAAAGGTTACTGAGTGGGAGAATCCATATAAGAATACAATTAGTTAAATTTGAAAATGGGTCAAGAACCACTATTTTTATAAAGAGATTAATACATATAAAATTTGGATGAAGTTGGAAAATACGAATTAGTCAAAAAATAATTGAAACAAGATTTATTTCTTGAATTGTTTGATAAAACCATAGAATGAAAAATCTATAACCAAACACACCAGTGAGTTCTAAATCTTGGTGAATCAATTTTTTCCAGTGATAAAGACTCTCACTAATGATGATCAGGTGAACCACATTTTATACACAATTACTAGTAGTTGGGATACATTTATGGTCTCCCTCAACAATTCATATCCTAGAGGTAAACTTACCATGGAAATAGAAAAGGTGCATTATTCAACCAGGGGACCCCAAAGGAAGAACACAAGTTATAATAAAAGGAAATCCATCATCATGGATAAGAGAGGGAGAAAAAAATAGGGTTTCAATGTGCATAGAGGATAAGTTGATGTAAGAGTAGAGGAAGGTCTATAGTTTTCATGAGATCAACATAAAATTTCTACCATTATGGTATGTAGATACATTAAAAAGGATTCATGAAAGTTACTGCAATATAAGAGTCAAAGTAGTAACCAACAAATAAGAAATAAATATATTCATATAAATATCATGGGAGAATCCTTGTTTTGATTCAATTATGAATAAGTGAAAGTCATTCACATATCATTATAAGAAACATAATGGGTGGTTGATATTGAAGCATCATACCACATCACTCTATATTGTGCGTATTTCTTAATATATATAATTAGATTCCTTAGTGTTGTTAAGATGAAAAATATCAATTCAATAGAAATAATTTTCATGAGTGATATCCAATTCAAGACAAAGTTTAGATTCATAATCACCCCAAAGAATATCCAACACGATCTTATCCTTTTAATCAACCTATTTTTGAGTACAGTCCTTGACAAACAAGGTTATAAAACCATTTTCTATAATGGTTCATGAAAGATAACAAAAGGACCCATCATCATCATTCAAGGAAACAGATGTGATATTTTATATAATAATCATGTGATGATATGTTTAAAAAGCCTCAATATAGTAGAGGTAGATACACATATATTTTTTGACATAAACAACTTGGTCACATGAGTGAAAAAGGGTAATCTAATTTTACAAATAAAAAGTACATCTATGTTAAAAAAGATGAATCATTATATAGTTTTAATTAATTATTATAAAAAAATAAACACATAATCTCATTTAATACTGCTTTATTGATGATATTAGAGTTATTGAGTCTAGTGCACTTTGATGTATGTGATCCTGTAGAGTTTGAATAACTGTAAGGTAACATATATTTTTTAATGTTTATTAATGATACATATTAAAAGGCTTGGTTACCCTTTTTATAGAAAAATAACCAAGTATGAGATTACATAAAACCATTCCATGATTGTTGATGCTCATGAAGTACCAATCTTCAATTAGAAGGAAAAAAAGAAAAACCCATAGGAAAATTTGTTAAATGATATTTTACCATGAAGCACATCCTTTGAAATCACATAATAAGCTCACAACCACCTTGAAGAAAATCCTTTGAAATCAATAATTATGACCATTCCTGTAATTCCTTCATGGAGGGGTGAAGTGGTCCATTTATGATTTCATGGTTCCTTCACAATCATATGGTCACTTCGCAATTATTTTTTTTTTGTGAAAGATGATCATTGGTAGAGGGATGTTGTGATCCCTTCATGATAATTTGGTTTCTTCATGGAATGAGTTTCATTAATTCCTATAATTTAGTATTACTTTATGGACACATGCTTCTTACACCACCATTTATTTCAAGAAGGATATTATTGAATATTTTATATAAATAACCAAGACTTTCATCATTGGGGAGAGGGATTTCCACTTTGATAAATATTATATTTTTTCTCGGAAAACTCATCATTCATGAAAATTTTCTTTTCTTGAACTTGTAAAGAAATATTGTAGGAAATTTCCAAGAAAAATCCATAGAAGTAATAAGAAAAATATTATTAATTGATACCTTTTGTGAAGAAAAATATATAGATCACTTAAATTTAATCTCCTTAATGGATCCCTTTTGTAAAGTATTTATACACAACCCCTTAATGAAGGGAATATCATGAGTATCCTTCATGGAGAGGCTTTTTAAACAAAATTCATAGAGGCCCGTTCAAAAATTGGAAGTATTAAATTCCATTCCATGTATATTAACATATCACACACAATTATATATGAAAATCTGGCTTTCTAAATTATTGTTCATCCTATTCAAAATGGTATGTGAGAATAAAACATATGAACCGAGGATGAACACTTCTCAAAGAATCCAAATTATGGGATATCAAACCTGTATTGTGTCCTTTCCTTTGCTAAGTTTATTTTTTAGGGATAAATCAATCCAAATGGGCTCTTTAGATTCCTTATTCCAAGATAAAAACTT
The DNA here is from genome assembly GCA_963277665.1 of Viscum album. NCBI lineage: Eukaryota > Viridiplantae > Streptophyta > Magnoliopsida > Santalales > Viscaceae > Viscum > Viscum album. The sequence goes on along the minus strand of OY728159.1, from coordinate 1,888,282,219 downwards.
CTAAAAGTCCATTCTATAAAGGATTCCCCCTAAACCATAAAACTCTCATGGTCAGACTATAAAAATTAGCACACCCATTCAATCATGTATTCCCTTGATAATGGGTCTTTCCCACTTGTCTTCCCTAACTGATAAGTCCCTTATTAGGTTTATAATTATTTATTCCCTTGATAATAAGGGTCCCTATAGTGATAATGATGATGAAACCCCACTTAGATTATGATGCTCATCTTGGTTTCCCATGTGTCAAGTTGGCCATCCCAGTCCACTCAACGAGACATGCATGATTGGGCCTCCCCTTTAGGTATAACCCCCAACCATTTCCCCACTGCTGATCTTATCCTTATGATTGGTCCATATTCCCTATGAGTCCACTCATCATTCCTGATCTCATTACTGATAGATAGGAGATGGATATCCAAACCTTTGGGATACCCATGCATAATACCCATTATATACTTTGTTTTCCCCCTTTTATGATTCAAACATCCTTATAATATGATTTAAAACTTTACGACAACATCCTTTCCACATGACATAAAACCACATGGTACGACTCTATCATAAAACCTTAAAATATGAAACTTAAACTATGTGATATTTGATTCCCATTATCTAGGATATGTATTATTCCTCTCTAAGGTTTAAAACCAATATCTAAAACCATAATTTCACTAGGTTATATTCCATGTAGAACTATATCCTCACCAGGACATATTCTTTATGACCCATGTAACTTATTCTCATCAGGTCATATTCCATATGGGATATATAATATATTCCCGCTAGGTATATACTCTCCCATGAGCTCATTATACTTTCTATTATCTAGGTACCAACAAACAAGGTAATATGGAAAGGGTTTATCATGCAGAAGTCCCACACCAATCATTTATAGGAACTTTTTACCTAGCAGTACACCCTATATGGTGTTAAACTACTCAAAATAAGAACTAGATACATAACCATAAAAGGAAATTAATTTGGTCATGGTTGAATGAACCTAAAATGAACCAATTTGGTCATTGTCACATGACCTTAAAAGGCATGAAATGTAACTTCCCATACCCAAACATCCACCCAAACAATGCTATCGGGCCGAGTGTTACTGATCTTAGGCGCACCTCCCCAAACACCAAAGGCTTTCGAATAGAAGAGAGGGTGTAAATAGATATAGTGGAGAGGCTATAATTTATGAGAGGAAGATAAAGGAACCATTTCAATCATAATGGCATAACATACAGTGGAAAAATAAATGACTTAGCAAAATCAAACCAGACCTACAGAGCGGAAGCACATCCAAGCGCAGATAAATAGCGGAATCAATAAATAAACAGAAGAAAAAAAAAGTAAATAGAAAATAAATCTATAAAATAAATTATATTCACTAAAACAAACAAATCATTCATCCATAGTAGGCCATATATATGAATATATAATAAGGGTGCCCATGGATAACCACAGTAGCTACATAATAAAGTAAGCATGATGATGATGAAAAGGAAACTAAAAAAAAGTGAAACTCTATCTAGGAATAACCTAAAGGTCCATTCCAAATCCCTATTCCAGATAGTACTATGATCTATCTCCTAAATATGATCCTTTACCTGTATATAAAACCATAAAGTCTACACACATCCCGAAGGGCCTGTGTAAGGTGTAAGATGAATTTCAGTAGGATACCACCCAATGGTGCGTACCTAGAATAAGTGTTTAACAAAAAATGAATCTCTAAGTAAGGTAAATAGTGTGATGTAGTAAATAAACAAAAGATCCATTGGGGCTCATTAGCCACTGGGGAGTGTCACATGCTTCAACTAGAACCAGAATCTCAAAAGAAAAGAGAGTCCTTGGCCCATGTACCAAGGTACTTCTGTATTCACAAAGTCTCGGTGAACCCTATGGTTCCACCCCAATCACATAGCCTGGCACCATGTGTCTCCTAACACCGCATGTCTCAAGTACCGACATCCTGAAGGCATGCCCAAAAAATAGTGTCCCGGTCCCATGGACCCCTGCTCGAAAGCTCACGTTAGCCCATGGAATGAAAACTAGAGGAACAATGATGTATATCCTCAAATAAATGTCTAGGTCCATGGCCTCAGGAACAATGATCCTCAACCCCCAATATGATAGTCCCATTACTATCAAATAAAGGATCCTCACCTTCCAATGGCTTTTTTGCGGCAAGCACCCCCAAACCAAAAATACCTAAACTGCAACTTTTGGGGGCCTATACCCACACGAGTGGTCAAAACCACCTCATCATGGAGTCTAACTGTGTGCACATGACTCAATCGGTGCTTTGGACATCACAGGTGAGTGATAATCACCAAATAAGAACCTAAGCCACACTATCTCTAGCACCTCGTGCCCCTATGACCATGTTGCTCAAATAAAATGGCCATGCCATCAAAGTATCACATTATATGCCCAACCTAACAATCAAAATACCTCAAACCGACATCCTTGATGCCCAAACCTATGGTCAAAACCACCCAAGAAAATCCAGGCCAAGCCCAACCTATGATCAGTATCACTCAATTCTGATGGCCATGCCATCCCAACCTTGGGTCAAGCCCATCACAACCCCAAGGGTCTCAGCACATGTAATACCAAGCATTACATAAATATAATAACATTAAAAATACTTTAAATAGGTAATTCAATTTAACCACATTGAATTACACTAGCTAACAACTATAACATAGAAACACTGAGGTCTTGAATGCCTTTGAACAGTATAATCAAACTTGAACAATTTAAACATAGAAATTTAAAACAAAATAAAACATTTATAACCATTTTGCAACCTCGAACAAAATAAACCGATGAGCAATGACCTCTCACCCGACCTCAATCAAGCAATTTAGGTATGGGGCATTCCCAACGACATCCCACTATTATAACAATCAATTCAATATGCAACAACATTTATAATAGGGTCTCGCTCAAAATACCCGAAGACATGCCAAAGGTTTCATCACCCAAAAGTCTGCAAAAAGACAAAATAATGTATGAACCACCTACCTTGTACTCGTACATGTCTCCTCATCAAGAAACAACCTCTAATTTGGCCTAGAATGGGGTAAATATACAAAACAAGCAAAAATGATCAAGGTCTGATAACTAGGTTGAGAAGTGAAATCATGAAGAACGAATCAAGATGAATCAATAGATTACCAATTGGGTTCCAATGGATCCAATGATGTTTGAATTGGACTTAAGATGAATAATTAGGAGCCAAAATGAGTTTCGGTCGGCTGGTTCATGAGGGTTTTGTCCAGAATTGAAAAAACAAGGCTACTACCTATTTTAAAAAAAATTAGAAAGTACACGATGTATAATATATATATACATTCAGTGTATATGGGTGATGTGTCCAGTTTCACCGAATTACTTTCTAGGTCATTAAAAGTCCTTCCAACATGACTACATGGCATGTACATGGAGTATATGATGTGTACATGGTTGTTCATCTCTTCCTTGTCGACATCCCTACATGACATGTATAGCCATCACACACGATCACACTACACAGTGTGTACTTAGGATTACACAGTGTGTAACCCTAAGAAAAGTCATGTAATAGTTTTGTAGCCAGTAATTTGATTGTTTCCCCCCTTTCTCTAAAAAACAACCCAAAATAAGAAACCCATACCCCAAAGGAAGAACGGGGTTCTTACAAACTTCCCCACTTAAAGCAATTATTCCACAAATTTCCCTTCCAAGGGTGGTGAAGAAACATTCCAGAACAACTCTGGCTCAAAGCTCAAATCAATCAAGGTCCAATGACATGTTTATGAACCCATGGTTCTCCCGTGATGCATCATCACCCCTGCACCCCATCAGGTGCTCCCGTGTCGCTTCCGACAGATAATCATATTCTGAACCGCATCAGTTTCCACCTCAAGCCCATGGAACCGATGGCACAACGAGTTCCCGCATCCCTTGAATACTCAAATCAATCCAGTGACTTATACATAAATCAAAAATTGCATCATTGATTACCCAATGACTAAGGCACCTCAACCCGCGACATACTTCTAACTGCCATCAGCTCACCAACTTTCTCAACCCCTGAAAACTCCATGACGTGCACCTGGACTGACACACGACTACCTTAATCCTGACCTCCCTATAGTGCTGCCCCAGCCACCGACCACTGTCCCCATGGATAGATCCCACTATCTCTTCCACATCATTTTCGTACAACTGAACCTTGGTTATCCTCACTTGGTACCAATCCTGATCCGACTTGTGAAGCCTGTACCTTCTTCGGTCCCTATCTACCGGTTGTCTGAGAAGGCTACCTGCAGAACCTCTCAAGATGCCCAACCTATCCACATTAACAAAACTCCTTTGGAGCCCTATCACACTGAGTCCAAAAATTCCCTATCTTCCCAAACTAAAATAAATCCATAGATGAATTTCCATGAGGTGGTCTAGATGAGTCCTTGTCCTAATCACCATACCGAAACTCCTCCCGACCTCATTTCTTACCATCTGAACCATTATCTAAAGCTGCTTCCTGACCCAAGTGAGACATGTACTTCAAGTTTCTCTTGGCTATGAGAGCCTGATTCACCACCTCTAAGAATTATTCCATCCTAAATATGTTTACCTACACCCAGATGACATGCCATAATCCATATTAAAAGTGCATCACCCTTGAGGTGTCATCGCTTACCATACCTGGTGCGAAGAGAGACAACTCGGTGAAAGTATTTGTATAGTCCATGACAAACATGTCACCCTGCTGAAGGCTCAAGAACTCTTGAGATCTCTCCTCCCTCAATGTCTCTAGAAAAAAGAGCTCAAATAATCTGTCCTCGAAGTCCTTCCAGGATAGTCCCTCGTGTCTATGAGCCTAAACCTACACATCCCACCAGCGCTTCACCAGTCCCCTGAGCATATATGTCACCAACTTGACCCTCCAACCTAGAGGAATCTCAAGCTACTTGAAGATCATATTTATGCTTTCTACCTAGTTCTCAGTCGCCATCGGACCACCCTCATCCTGAAAAAGCAGCAGGTGCTACAACTAGAACTCCCGAGTAAAGTAAGACATAGATGGCTCTTTTCCCTGAGCACCTATATTGATCCCCTGAAAAACATGTACCAGAGTAGATCAGAGCTGCTCATCGAGCCACGAACCGAACACTGTCAAACCCAAAAACTTTCCTTCCTACACTAGATCCTAAACCCGATCCTATCCCTAAGCCTGTACCTACAACACATGCTCTGGATAACCCTTAGGGGTCTGAACCTGAATGTGCTCCTACAACACTGTTTCATCACCCGCCGTACGCACCATATGAGTTGTCTAAGAGGAACCCGCTGAATACCATAAATGGATAGAAAACCCACATATATAACTATATATATATATATATCACATATAGGGAAAATATTAAATAGGCAGTGCATAAAAACTACCCTTAATCCCCCCCATCGCAACCATGCCCATGACATCCCGGCCTCATAGCCTCCTTACCTACCCTCAATAGAGCCAAGTATCACAAAATCCCTAGGCCATGCATGTCCTGACAACCACCATTGCCTCAATCTGATGACCAAGTCACCCAATATTGGTGATCAAAATCACCTCAACCATAGTACCTACCTTCTCATATAAGAGCTAGTCCCATTCTCATACCACATGCAATTTCTAAAAAAAATTAAAGCATAAAATATCATATTTCTTAAAAATATAAATTCTATCAGGAATTTCACCTTTTTCTCATGGAATTTGATATATATCACATGGTATTATCACTTGAAAAATCATACATACATATATTAAATTGAAATACCCTAAAAATGTACCAATCAAAATTGAAACAACCATGACTTGCCTTACCGGGACACGTCCAATTCTACCTTACCGCACCGAGTCAAGGGTCGTATGTCACAATCAATTACCATCACAAACCAAGTGAGCCACCAAGGTGGAAATCATTTAAACTATAATCCTAGAAAAATAAAAATAACATATCCCACCCAAGGTAACTTGGTCAGTTCCTCATATCTGGGTCTGCATGCACCCAAGAACAAGCTAGAAACCCAGTTCCAATCACCACATATCTCCAGTCTACCATATCCCAAATACTAAACTAGTAAAAAATAAAGGCATTATTGATCTCATTAGGATATAGTCAAAAGATTCTACTAAATTATAGTCAAGAACTCCTCTGATACCACTTTGTAACATCCCAGACCCAAACAGCCACCCGAACAGTGCTATCGGGTTGGGTGTTAATGACCTTAGGAACACCTCCCCGAATTCCAAAGGCTACTGACTAGCATCAAGGGTGTAAAATTGTATAGTGGGGAGGCTATACCCTTTGGGAGAAAGATAAAGGTATCAGTTCAAGCATAATAACCTAAAATGTAATTAAAAAATAAACGGCTCAAAAAACTTGAACCAGACCCTTAGAGTGGAAGCACATCCAAGAAAAGATAAACAGAAAAAGCAATAAATAAACAGAATTAGTGGAAAGTAAATAGAACATCATGCCAACCAATAACTTGTGTCCACTAAAATAAACCATGCATGCATCCATAGCAGGTCATGCATATCAATATATAAAAAGGGATCCCATGGATAACCACAATAGCTACATAATAAAGTAATCATGATGATGCTAAAAATGAAACTAAACAAAATTAAAACTCCATCTAGGAATAACCTCAAGTTCCATGCCAAATCCCCTTGACAAACAGTACTATGATCCATCTCCTGAAGCTGATCCTTTACCTGTACATAAAACCATAAAGTCTACACACACCCTGAAGGCCCATGTAGGGTGTTTGATGAATCTCAGTATAATACCACCCAATGGTGTGTATCAAGAATAAGTGTTTAAGAAGACATTAATTTCTAATTAAAGTAAACCGTGCAATGCAGTAAATAAACACAACCTCCACTAGTGTTCAGAAGCCACCAGGGAGTGTCACCTGCTTCGGCCAGCACCAAAATCTCGAAAGCAAAGAGAGTCCATGGATCATGGCCCAAGGTACTCATGTAGTCACAAAGCCTTGGTGAATCCTCAGGTTCCACCCCAATCACATATCCCAACACCACGTTCCTCCTGACACTACGTGTCTCAAGTACTGACGTCCTAAAGGCACACCCAAACAATAGTGTCCCGATCCCACTGACCCCTGATCGAAATCTCATTCCAACCCATGGAATGATAACTAGAGGAACAATGATGTATTTTCTTAAATAATATCCAGGACCATGGACTCAATCATGGATAATCTTAGCCCCCAACCTGATAGTCCCATTACTATCAACCGAAGGCTTGTCACCTACCAATGGATTTCTGTGGAAAGCACCCCCAAACCAAAAATACCTAAACCACAACTATCAGGGGCCTCTACCCACACGACCAATAAAAACCACCTCATCATAGAGTCTACTTGTGTGCACATGACTCAATCAGTACTTTGGCCATCACATGTGATCGACAATCACAAAATAAGAACCTAAGCCACACCATCTCTAGAACATCGTGCCCCTGCAACCATGTTGCTCAAATCCAATGGCCATTCCATCCAAGTATCATGGTCCATGCCCAAAATGACAATCACACTACCCCAAACCGATGTCCTTGACACCCAATCCCATGAAAAAATCACCCAGGAAAATATAGGCCAAGACCAACCTGTGATCAGCATCACTCAATTCCAATATCCATGCCATCCCAACCTCGGGTCAAGCCCATCACAACCCCAAGGATCTCAAAACATGTAATATCAAGCATTATATAAATATAATCCCATTAAAACACTTTAAAAAAGTAATTAAATTTAAGAATATTGAATTACACTAGATAAAAACTATAACATAGCATCATTGTGATCTTGAATGCCTCTAAATAGTATAATCAAACTTGAGAAATTTAAACATACTAGTTTAAAAAAAAAACATTTATAACCATTTTGGAACCCCTAGCCAAAATAACCCAATGATAAACAACCTCTCGCCCGACCTTGCTCAAGAAATTCAGGTATGGGGCATGCCCAACGACATATCACAGGTCTAGCAATCAATTCAATAAGAAACAATAGTTATAACATTATATAAATAAAAATACATGAAGACACACCAAATGACACACCACCCAAAAGTCTAAAAAAACACAAAACAATGTATGCACTGCCTACCTCATACTCATACGAGACTCCTCCTCCAGCGTCGGCCTCTAATTTAGACTATAACAGTGCGAATCTTAAAAAAAAGCATAAAATACCAAGGTTCGATAAATAGGGAAAGAAGTTAAATCATGAAGAATGTATCAAGAGGAATCAAGAGATTACCAATTGGGTTTCAACGGATCTGATGACATTTGAATCGAACTTAAGATGAAGAATCAGGAGCCAAAACGAGGTTCAACTGGGTGGTTCATGAGGGGTTTTTATAGAATTGAAAATATGAGGCTACTTCCCATTTTAACCAAAAATTATAATTCACATGATGTATAATATATATATACATGTCGTGTATATGGGTTATGTGGCCAGTTCTTCCAACTTACTTTCCAAGTCATTAAAAGTCCTGCTGACATGACTACACGACGTGTACATGGAGTACACAACATATACATGGTTGATCCTCTCTTCCTTACCGACATCCCTACATTCCATGTATGACCATCACACATAGACACACTACATGTAATGTACTTAGGATTACATGGCATGTAACCCTAATCCAAGTTGTGTAACTATTTTGTATCCAGTACTTGGCATGTTTTCCCCTTGCTCTAAAAAACAACCCAAAATAAGAAACCCATACCTCAAAGGAAGAACCGGGTTCTTACATGAAATTTATTTTTAAGTGGCACTAAACTACATGAGTTTTGATTATCTTCACATGGATACATAGGAATATCCTTTAATGGGCCTAATACTAACTCCATAACACATACTACCTTCTTAGATGGAGATAAACTTTAGAGTTCCCAGTAATGTGGATTTAAACCATAATATAGTCATTAAGTGAAATAAGTATGGATAATATATAATACATATAGAATACCCCATCAATGGAGAAACTTTTATATATACAATTGGTCCTATCAATGGAGAAACTATGATATATATAGATGTTCACATTGATGTATGTCGATGATGTATCAATAACACGGTGGTAGCCAATCTCACACTAGGATTCAAGAAGGATTTATTAATATGTTTTAAATATATATGAAAGTCTCTGAGTAGGAAATAATTCTCTCCAAAATGGTGTGATGATCCCAAACTCCAATACTCTCGGATAATGTGCAAGCCCAAGTATTACTGATAAAGTCCTAGAGACTACCTGCCTTTGGAAAGAAGGTTTACATTTACTCAAAACAAACATAGGTATATTGCATGTCGGAATAAGGATAGTTTAAGTGAAATATTTCAACCACATATGGTTGAGGGATATCTAGTGTCATGGATTATGTTACTCAAAACATGTCCAGTGGGTTTCATGCATCAGAAACAAAATTTTTTAACCCAACATGAATCCTTTACCCATGAAAGTGATCATCCGATCATGAACCTTTACTTGAGATACTGCATTGAAGGGTTTCTTTTTTGTGGATGTTGATCCCTTTAAAAAATTAATGGACCATTAAATATACCCCTTCAATCCAATGGAATGGTATTATCTAACTCATCATTATATGCTAAGATATTTGAAAAAAATTGGAAGCTACCATTGAGCCCCCCCGGGCCACTACTCATTAGTTAAAGCAATAAACATATTACTCCACTGTGATAATAGTGATGGCCTCATAAACTATAAGGATACCATCACTAACATAGTGTCTTAAAAGGTAGGTGGTCAAAGCACCAGTGAGAAAGTACAACCTCAATAGTACTATTCTAACCTTGGAGGTGGACTAGTAAAGACTCCAGGTGATGAAGCCCCACAGACCATCCCATCACTGAAAGACCATAGTTAAGCTAGTGGTGACAATATCCATGTTCAACTACTTTAGGAGCCTCTCCTAAAAGCACAAAAACACCCATATCCATTACCTTAGGGTGATGTAGGATTTTATCAGCAACTCCACTGCTTTTAAAAGTTACCTAGGAGGGATCCTATTACTAGCTATCATCATATTCAATGCTACATAACCCTATCCCCTTAAAAAATCATTGAGGATTCCACCCTAAAGGAACTGACCCTAATCACCTATACCAGGGTGCCCAGGAAGAGGTATCATCAAGGGATGTAGACCATAAAAGGGAGAGAGTGAGATTATATCATAGTTCCCATCTAAGAATCCCATCTGCACATCCTGGTAGGGACTAACGAGAAGACCTATATTCTTACTCGCCCTCAATATTCCTACCAACATATCCTGAAAGCATCAAAAGAAGCATGCCAGAATATCCAAATAGTGATCAGGGAGAAAAATCACTCTCCCACTCACATATATGAATCTCCTCAATATATCCTGGTTGTGATTGAAGCACATACTTATAATCATTCTTGTGTATACTAATCCCTCCAATTTTTTTTGGTAGTAATAAAATAAATCCATTATCACATTCTAATGTTCATTAGGGGTTTGGACCATATTCTATTCCCACTAATATCAAGGGGGAATATTAGAATATCCCAAAAAATACTCAATATAAGGACCATATTACCATTCCCATTTATAAGAATCATCAACATAACCCAATAAAAAATAATTACCAAGAGTAGGTTTATATTCTCGTTCCCATTAGAGTTCATTGACATATCCCGCCAGTCGCTCTTGGGAAGGCTCATATCCTTTCCACCACCACATGAGTTCATTATTATCCCATAAAAATCAATATAGAGTAGGTTCATATCCATGTATCCCACAAAATAGATCAAAAAAATGTTTTGGAAATGAAATAGGGTTAATCTTATATCCTTAAACGCATTTAGGAATATCAACGACATATCCTGGTGGCACCCATTGAGGAAAATGCTGATATTTCTATACTCACCCTAGAATCTTGTTGAAACATTCCAATAGTGAATAAAAAATAGAAAAAAAAACTCATATCCCCATTCTTAATAACACTTGGGAAGTGCATAGACATATTTCAAAACCCATCCAAGGGAGTCATTGACATATTTCATCAGAAGGTAGGGGTAACCTAGGAGGGTTCCTATACAAAAAGGTTGTCGACATTGTGTGAATATGGTAATGATGAGGTTCTATCCATGGTATATTGAACATAAATACCCAAAAATTCGTGTCAAAGGTATCATTCAAAATAATATTGAGTTCATATTCTTTCCCCAAACAATGCTACATGTTTTTAGACCCTTTAGTATATCTTAATAGCAACCCAAGAATCTTCCATCTCCGCATCATCAGGAGATAAAAGTGCCAACCAAAAATATCATAACTATAAAGAAATGAAGATCAAATATGTAGGACTTATCTATGGTTCCAATTATCAAGGTCCTAACCATATCATGAATATCAACAACTAATAAGGTCATTTCCTTACCAATCCATTAACAACTAGTAACCCTGAAGGTCCTACCTATGTAAGCCAAGTTGGTAATGATGGAGGTCCTCCCCATGGTATTTATTATTAATATCCTAAATGTGATGAAATTTATTCTAGACATGAAGTCCCTCCCTATGTAAAAATAAGTCTAAGATTTACCTAATATAGAGACACACTAGATAATGTGAGTCTGACTACACGAAGAACCTCACCACTAACTAGAGATATATCATCCTAGTTGAAGGATGATTTGGGGTGATGATTATCATCCATGCCTCCCCTATATCAATTACCCTATGATTCCACTGAGGAGGTTCCAAAAAATTCTTGTCCCCTTTATAAAGAATTATATAAATAACATCTATGGTCATATCAAGTAGAGGAATACCTCAATGAGGATGAGGGGAATTCTATGGTCATGTGGAAAGAACTAGCCAAAGGAAGAATACTGGTCATGTTTTGGCCTATGGGCACCACAAAATATGGAATTATAGGTATTATAAAAATGGAATACATACATTATCTATGCTGGAAACTGTGGGAGACTCTTCACCACCTGAAGAAAAAATATCTTCCTTATGAAGAGTACACTAACCATGTCAAGGTGATGGAAAAAACCTGCCATCAGGTTGAACTTTCCTCTTTCTTAGTGGTGTGAAACTTGAAGTTAGATAATTAGTTAAAGGAAAAATATTATTTTTTCAATATTTTGATTCCTCTTCACTATATGGTCGATATTACTCTTCCCAACATACACATTAGAGAGTGGGGTGAATATGGAGTGCTATATTTCAATCTACTCAATGACCAAAAAAGTCTAACGGGAAGGGAAACATGCAATGTCATCTCATTATCCCAAGTATTAGGATAGGTTATTCATATGATAGCTGGTCTATTCAATGATATTCCTCTATCCCCAAATCTTTAAAAAAATAAACCTAATGAGAAAATTATATTCATAGGCTCTTACATCAGGCCATTAGGAAGGTTGAACATAATTCTTGCTTGAGGAAATCAAATCCCATGACTGAAAAGAAATGATTAGTTCCAAGAAACTCACACTTAAAAGATACACCATATATAGCTCAATATTTAATGAAATGACAAAAAGAAAAAGGGTTATAGCTACAATATATTTGGTCAAAGTACATAAGCAACCCCATCCCATGGACCTGGGGGAATCTTTACAACCACTACTATCTAGAGGGCCATCACATACACATCAAATAAAGACCATGATGGTGGTAAATACAATAAAAAATATACCATAGGGATGATGGAATTATTAACCCTTCATCCTCTAAGGAAATTAGTCTTCTCTAGATCAGGGTTGACTTCACTTGAAACATCCTCAAAATTTCTTCCATCACATGATCTATCTGTTTCATTAAGAATGATTTTAGTAAAAGAAAATAGAGAATATATGAAGTTCATCATCCAACAAGGAGGGAATATAAATCATTTTAGGGGTAAAAAGTCAAATAAGTCCACCAAGAAGGAAAATATTCAGGAGGATTATGATTTGTCCCTTGAGGGATTTCCAAAGAGTAAAAAATTCCCTTGCCACTCAAAGAAAGATGAGGAAAGGATTCTCACTACATGATTCACATCGGTAATTGTAATTGGTGTCAAAATTATATATAACCTAGAGTATGAAAATAACACAGTATAACATGGTGAGGAAACATCCATCAAAAACATGGTTCACACTGAAATCCATAAAGAAGGTGTGTGTACCCAGAATCAAAGGAAGGATCATATTTTGGGAGTTCCTCAAAATAATCAACTACCACCTCCTTGAAGAGTGTAAAATAATGAGAAAGGGAATGGTGTAACTATATCCATGACCCACCTACCACCTAAAAAAGTTTTATCTCTTTCTATTAAATAAAAATTTGATTGATATGAAGCTTAGCTAGAGATGATAAAGAAACTTAATTCTAAACTACTTGGAAAAAATATTCTTATTGAGTACAATTCCTAGTAGAGGCCAATGTCTCCCCTCAGGCATGTATCTAATAGGAATGAGCTTCTTGAACTATAAGAGTATAGTCTAACCATTTGATCATATATAGGTATATAACATTATTTTAATTAAACCTAGTTACAAAATATCATTAGAAATTTCCTTCCCTCTAGAAACAATTACAACCACTTCAAGTGAGTTACCCTTGATTAACTCAAATGGGATATCGTCAACCAGCACAGATGAGTCAATCACACTAGGATCCATCCATTACTTCCTATAGGGAATAAACATATTTGAAACTACTACTACAACTCATATTATCTATTTAATCTCTTTTTCATTGAATTGAAGCTATAGAGGGGAGACATAAGCTAATGTATAAAAAAAATCCATAACCCTATTAGGTAGATGCTACTCCTCCTCTACCCAACTTTGGGAATCCCACATTCCAAATATTAAATGACATGAGTGACCTAGAACAAAAATTAACACACTTAATTTCATGGTTTCAACCCATAATGAGAATATTGGAGCAACAAAAAGTAGAAAAACTCATATTCTTCATCTTGATTCTAGAAGTACCTACATTCATATGGTATAGAAATCTGCCGTGATGATCAATTTTCAATTGGGAAGACCTCTATAAGAAGTTTATTTATCAGTTCAAATCAATAAAAATAAAACCACTATACTTTAACTCTCAAACTATAATGATAATAAAAAAATAAGGTTATAGATTTCATCACTATGTATAAGGAACTACCCTATGCCTTGAACATACAACTTAGAAGTATCTATTGAATATTTTCATACGAATCTCTAGAATAAACTAAAAATTCTATTTATTCCATTGAAGTACCTTTGTGGGTTCTATGATTTTATAGTATTTTTACAATTATTGGAGGATGCAATTCAATTCTCAAAGGCTAAGTCTTGGATAACTCAATTAATACTGAAAAAATATTGGTATAGTGTAGAACATAACCTTCACACTCAAAGATACATATATATCAACTCCAGTACCCAATTACATGTAATATCACATGGTGCCTCCTCTTTAAGGAAAATAAAAATAAAACCCTTATCATAATGGGAAGATGAATCAACATCACCTAAAATTTTAGGATTAAAATAATAAGACCTATTTCTTTTTAAGAGAGGAATTTCTGAGATACTTCATCACCACTTTAAAAAATAACTTTATCAAATTTACAAAGGACATGAAGTCCAATAAAGTCAGTTAAAACAACCAATTTTATTACTTCCCTTACCATTGGGTGTTGGGGCATAACATCTTGGATTAACTAGTCTTTTAAGACATCATTTAAAATATAGTTAACTCTAGGTGAGTTAAATTGGATAAACCTATAACATAAGTAACTTGTGTATCTACCATCATACCTAAGGAATAAAGGGAATGAAAGAAAATTAAGAATATACATGTGTATAAATTCAATGATTGTATGACTAGGATGTCAATCAGACAGGTATACACTATTCTCAAGGAATAATTGAATCAAATGGTTTTGACCCCAACCACCCATGAATTTTGAGATGAAATCGTTATCGTTATAGTCTTCCAATATTTAGTGAAACTATTATTAGTGAAATAGTACATAGGATAAAGAGTCTATACTAAAACCTAAGCTAGTCCAAGCTATCTTATAATTCCTTCCTACACTATTAGGAGTATGTGAATCACCTCACCAAATAGAAAATTCATCAGATGAATAACCAAAATATGGATTAGTCAATGTCATTCACTTAGAAGACCCCTATAATGATGAAGAAGATACATATGAACTAGATCTCCATATTCACAATAGTGGATGTGGTCACAATGATAGGGGAGTTAAAAGAAGGAAAATTCATGGTAAACCCTGATATTTAGGAAGAGTTACCACATAATCCATGCATGCAACCGAAACCCAAAAGTAAAGTGCTCCAATAAGACCAATAGGAACACCAATATTCTCCTGAATATTCTTGATCATTTTCAGTTCCAATCATATTAGGAGAATGAATAACATGTGTAAAATTTTCTAGTAAATTTTGAAATATAGGTAATCTAGCTTGACCCAAATCTCAAATGATGAAGGTTTCCTAAGATTCCAATTAGGTAAAATATTCTTCAGCATAAGAGTCCTTAGCTCATAAACCTCTCAATAGGGAATAGCCCCATGATAGGAAGAATTGAACCATAGTACAAAACTATGAAATCATAACTTGAAGATTAACCTCTTGAAATGTGATTTTGTGGTAACATTATATAAATTTATAAAATTTTTGGTATCGAAGTCAACTTAGATAAAACCAAGGAAATCCAAGATATATATCCTCCTCAAAATCTCAAGGATTTGAGGGGACTCTGGGGACATATCTCTTATATAAAACACTTTATAACTAAATTTTTCAGTGAATGTTGACCTTCAAAAATCTAATTAAGAAGGGATTAACATATTAGTTTGGTGAATATTTTCAGAAATATTTTGATAGTATCAAATAATATATTCTACATCCATCAGTTCTAATGCCACCAATGGAGGAAAAACCTCTCATCCATTATGTGGAGACCCTAGAACTATCTCTTAGTGAACTCCTTAGAAAAATGATGTGGGTAATGAAAAAAACCTTTATTATCTCAGAATAACTATAATGGATATTAATATTCAATACTTAAATATTGAAAAAAAATAATTAGAATTGGTTTTTGGAATGAAAAGACTAAGACATTATTAGAAGAATCATGAGGTTAATCTAGTTTCTCATATCAATCTAATCATGTACATTCTTAGTTGAACAAAGTTACCTAGGTATTTTTTATAGTGGGAATTCATCATGTATAAGTTTAAAATCAATTTTTTTCTTAGAATGTAGTCAAAGGGTAGGTATTGGTAGATTTTCTCATAATACCCCTTCCCTAGGAAGTGTATCGGTAAATATGTATGTCCCTAGAAAAGTGGTATTTTCTATCCATGACACTCTCCAAACATGGGGGATATACTTTGGTTGTGCCTCCATGATCCCAAAAAGAATAATAATAAATAATTTAAAGCTTAACATTGGCTTGGTAATTATTATCATTTCTTCGACAAAGATGATTCTACCTTATTCTTTCTTTATGTCGAAAGGTTTCACCAACAATGAAGCAAAATACCAAGCCCTCATTATAGTATTGAAGCTAGATCTATAAATACCAATGGCCTAATTTAAAATAAAAGGTGATTTAGAGTTGTTAATAAATAATATTAATGATGAATATTCCATTAATAAGGGAGAATTAATTCCTATTCTTGATTAAGTGTGAGGGTTGATGGCTAGATTCCTCTCTGATCCAACATTGTATCATGTGTCATGATCATTGAATTCTTGTGTTGATGAATTAGCTAATGCAGTCACATACCTGGATGATCTGGAATAGGATAAAATAGTCATTTGTATCCCATATCATAGAGAGGTATCTCTATTCATCAATGGTAATATATAAGAGATAAAAAAAAATCAATTCCACCATAGATCAAGGTCAATTATCATCCTCATTGACCGATACTATGTTTGGATGGATGTATCCCATGATATAATGCCTCTAAAATCGAATTATACCATTAAATATAGTAAATAATCAATAAATATATGGTTGGAAAGAAAATTCATCCTTTATAATGACCCAAATTCCTAAAAATTCATATAGAAGTGAGGATGTGAGGGATTCCTCCTTAGATGTATTTAAGGATGAGAAATCCTCACTATCATAAAAGAATTCCATGTTGGGCCTACGATCCTCATCATTCAGAAGCTCATACATTCTATAAAATCAAAATACTTTAATACCTTTATCTATAACCTATGAAAGAATTTATAGAGTTCACAAAGAAATCCCATGATTTATAGATTCATGAAAACATTATCCATTATCCCCAAGTTTTTTTTGCATTATTTTAAATACTATTGTCCATTTTTCATATAGGGAATGAATGTTATGGGTCTATATACCCTAACTATAACTAGGTATTTCAAGTACATCCTTACCACAACTGATTTATACGTTAAATAAGCTAAGGATATATCCCTTAAGGAATCTGGAATAAATGCCATTATCAACTTTATTAAGTCTAATATAATCACTAAATTTGGTGTCCCTCACATGATATTGATGGACAAAAACATCAATTTTTATTCTTCTAAGTTAAAGAGGGTGTATCAAGAATACAATATCCATTCCAACCATTAATATCACTATCTTTAAGTAGAAAATGGATAGATAGTGTCTTTCAATAAAACTTCAACTAATATCCTTTAGAAGATGACGAAAACAGATAAGAAGTCTTGTATGGATAAAATTCTTCACGCTTTTTAGAATTATCACACCATAAACCATACTTCCACATAAGTAACCCCATATTTTCTTATATATGGGATATATATGACCTTTCCCATTGAGGTCCAACTATAAATGCTTCATATAACCACCTAAAATTGGTTATCCGAAGATAAGTAGTCCAATATACAACTTAATGATCTAGAATGAATCAATGAGAAAAGGTTACACACACTACACAACTTTGAGATCCACTAAAACTGAGTCATAAGACCATTAAATAAGAAATTTCACCTCTACTCATTCATCCAGGGAGAATTGATGTTGGCTTAGAAAATCCAATGAAACCTGAAAGGAAACCCACATAGATAGAACTAAAAAGGAAAGGATCTTACACTATAAACAAGGTTTACTCAAATAGATCTTACTCCCTAATCATAATAGATGGAGAGTATACCACTCCCAACACCAACACGAGGTTCCTTAATATGATTTTCACATAACTTCATGTTGGGTTTAAAGTCCTAGTTATTTTACATTAAACTATAAATCATTACATCCTCATCACATGATGTTAAATTACATTATGTATAGTCCTCATTGAACAAATATAAACTACATAGCGTAAAGATTTTCATTATATGAAATTAAACTGAAAAATATTTGATTCCCTGTTACATGATATTAAACTTCATGACATATAGACCATCCCACAAAATTCTTAAATGATTGGAGTGGTCTATCCCTTATGAACCTAAACGTATTGGAGAGATATGTTCTATATGACCCAAATTAGGATGCCCATACCCATATATAGGAGATTTATCTATATAGGGGTACTTATTTTTCCCTTAGTATTTTGGAGTATTGTTTACATTAAATAAATCTAATTTAATATTTTACCTAACTTTTAATGAATATTCCCCTTAATAAAACTACGCATGGCTTGACTCCTATTAGTTTAGGATACATAGTGACTCCTAGATCACTTATACTAGGACCAACCATAAATACCAATCAAGTCCCAACTCTATCTTGATGTTTGGGCCCTTTAATTCATGTCTAATCTCCACATTTCCAATGTTACTAAGGTGACCTAGGAATTACATTCATAGATATTACATCATTTTAGATGAATATTCAAAACATCACATAATAATAAATGCCTAAGAACTGTAAAGTTTTAGTATCTCTAGAGACTATATACATAATCAACTTATTTTATAAAAGATATTCCAAATATTGAACAAAGTTCTTCTCAAATAGAATCTTGATTAGACATAACCTAATTAAAAACTTATCTATAAACTAGGAAAATGGAAACATATGAAAGGTTGAGCTCATATTATCAATAATGATAAACCTAGGAGATATAAATCAATGATCATTAGTGAGAATAAGATTAACATAAGGGTATGATAACATGATAATAAATTATAAAAGTATTAACTAATAATTCAAGGATCATTAACCTTGATTAATGGTATAAGTATTTATCATAACAAAATAATTAAGTCATAAGATCATGAAATCATCAATAATCAATCATGATCCATGTGAACATGTCATAAGCACAAGACAAAAATTTATGGCATACAACTAGGCATAAAAAATCATTTCCTTAGTAAATTTTCACTTCCAATACTATCGTAGTGGAAGAATTCTAATAGTTTATTTGGTTCACTCCATATTCCACCATTTCCTTAGTCATGTTTCACTCCCAATACTATCATAATGGAAAAACTCCCTTACTGAATTGGGTTCACTCCCCATTCTAGTCCATATTATCTCATGAGATATCAATACTTACCCAATGCATTGGAGGGATATATAATTCTGGTATCACCCATCACATTATAAAAACCATACATAAGTGATCCACAATATCATAAAAACATTTATCAATTCATCATATCATAACCCATGGAAAAGAAATGGTTTTCATAAAACTTTCATCATAACTTAATTAACACATGGAAAGAACATGGTTTCCTAAAAATATTCCTAAAACATCATCATTATAATCTATCCAAAGAAAGTAAGTGGATGGTATAATAATAACACATACCCAATGAAGCATAAAAATCCTTAAAGGATATTGATGTAGATGAAAAATACCTTTAAAAAGTCATTTGAACATTTATTTGAAAATAGGGAAAATATCCTCTTTCAGTATCTTTAAAAACTAAAATTCTAAAAATATTGAGAAAAAATATTTTCTTTGAAAATAACCATAGATAATTTTAGAGGAATATTTAATGAAATGAATGGTCATGGTGGCAAGAAAATCCATTCATGACGTATAAATTAAAAGTGAACATTGTTTTCACAATTTTAAAAAATCCAAAGTGATAAATACGTAAAATATTTGAATAAATTAATTATAATAATTTTTAAATAATGTAAAAGGTAATAAAAATTATATTTATTAGACATTTATGTATGTATACAAACTTCTATAAAACATTTTGAAGAACATGGACATGGAAGAAAAAGTTTATTGATCAAAGAGGAACTTTGGTCAAATTTTCTTAAAAACATTTCTCAATCATTTTAAGTACCAAAGAGAGTAAAATGGTACTAATACTTGAAAGTTACAGGAATAACCAATGGATAATAAAATAGATTGGGTTTAAAGGATAAATATCATATATGTAAGAACCCGATGTTTGAATTAGTTATGGATCCTTTTAAATTTGGTCTAATTCTTTATTTTAGACCTAATATAGATACCTAATGAGTTTACATTTGTCTTTGGGGTGTCTAAGGATGCTTAAAAGCCTGAAACCAATTATTTTTGGAGAAATAGGTTGACCTTGTAGTTAGTATAAATCGCGATGGGTATGCTACATGGTATTCTAATTATGCATGGCTAGATAGTGGAGTCCTACATGCTTCATAATTAGAAAAACAATACAATTTGGGGTGCACGACCATGCCAAAAACTAAAGAAATGTTATAGAGGTTTTTTTCATGGTTAGAGCACAATTTCTCTAACCATACAACCTAACCATATCAGTGTTCCCCCTCCTTAAAGAAGAAGGCACACAGTTGGCACACAATTTTTCCAACAGTGTGGGAAAACTATGTAATTAATGTTTTTGGATGATTTTATGATATTTCCCTTAAATTATGATTTAAAACACACCCATTACTTGGTTTTATTATTTCTAGTAGAGGAGAGATATTTCTATCCCTTTTTGGTCCCTATTTAAGCATAATCTAGTTTTTTAATTTGATCATCCATCCAGAGTCTGAATCAATCGCCGTTTATCTCATTAGATCCGTACTGGTAAGATATTGATTCCTTTTTAGTATTTCTTAATTTATCTTCCTATAAACGATGCTATTTAGATGAAAGATCATATTCCATCTTTTCAGGTAATTGATATATTCTTCAAATATATTTTAATCTAGGATAAACTGTAGGCTGATAATGGATGAGGATATTCATATGAGTACAAGATAGGTGGTCTATAACTCATCCCTCAAGATTCATCATTTTATAATTTTCCATGCATGAGCACCAATTTCATCGGGCGTGACCTGTTTAATTTATATTCCTTTCTTGTAGTCATTAGAACCATGTTCTAAGACCCATTCCTTATATTCTATTCATTGTTGGTGGTTATGTACACAACATTGATCACCCCAAGTAGGGTGTTTCCATAGTTTATGAATTTTAATGTTTGTTATGTGCATTTTATCCATTGTTTGGGTGTACCTTGGCATGAACCTGCTAATGGTAATACTTAATTAATTAAATTAAAATTGAATTAGTGTTTGATTAAACTTTTTTATGTTAGTGTAACTTGGAACTTCTAAGGTAAGTGTTCAAATTAATTATTAAACATTTAAATGGTTATTTTGGAAAGTGTATTATATATATATGACTTGGCCTAATTAAGTGTAATTGGAGAGCTCATTTGAACATCCATAGAACACATTTAAATGTTTATAGAAGGTATCATAGTTAACCTAATGAATTGAATATGAATTATATGTATTGATAGATGGTTGCATGCCTAGTTATCCTTATCACATTAATGAAAGGAAAGGCTTGAACCAAAAAAACTTATTAATTGCATTGATTATTACACAACCTTAATTATTTAATGAATTGATTATATGGTTCATATTTAATATAAAAATATTCATTATAATAGAAATGTCCAGACTCAATCTTGCCTTGGATTCCTGAGGGAAATATTTGAGCACTTGTGGACACCATTCTGATTCAAGGATTCTGGTTACCAAGGGTGAGAACCACCTTGGAACCCGATCCTCATCTATCAATGGATGAATAATATGAAACTATAGGATCCCTTATTTACTATTATGGGATCCCTTTTATAAACTAATAGGATCCAGTGTGACTTCTACAGACATGAGGCCCCTCAGATACTCCCTTGGTCCTAGTCACTACTTTCTAGTTTTACCTTGGATGTATTCCTTGGACTCGATTATAATCACACTATTATGGAATTCCTTGGATGAAATTCCTTATATTACACTATTACCCATTAGATAGGCTATAGTCCCTACTAAGTTAGTAGCTCTCAGGGTCTATGTTTCCTTGTTTATTACCTTGGAACCTCTTTAGCATTACTATCTTTAGGATTCCTTGCTAAGTCTTGGATACATCACTATTATTATCACATCAAGATGTCAATGATGGTTTTACCTCATGTGACTTACATATATAAAATATAACTTAATTAATTAATGAATTGGTTACATGTTTATACACCATCCAAGGGATGGAGCATGTACTTGGGTATTTGCGTTACTGTACTACTTTTACTTTTATATATGCATGTTTGCACACTGTTTCAGTTTATATCACATGGACTGGATATTATAGGTGCTATTGGTGGTGGACTATTTAGATTTATATCATAAACTATCTGGGCCACCATTGTCACTTGGGAATATTACATGTATGCAGGTGTTGAAAAAGGGAAGTGCACTACTTCAGACGCCTGATTGATTTCTTGTTTAGGATGGCGCTAGCAGTAGATTATCGAGCTAGATATTGAGATACTAGGGATAGTTTTTAGATTATTTTTTGCTACTTTTTTATAGAATATTTTTTATTTTTATTTTTATCCATGTTTTCCAGCTTATTAGATACCTAACATATCATCATCATCTTTTGTTTATGATTGTCAATTGATTTAGTTGTTTATTATTCATGTCAACTTCTATTGTTCCATCTGTATTTTACCACTTCAACTATTTACTTGATATATTATTTATTAAATGTGCTAAAATCTGGTAATGATGGCATAGTATCCCCATAGACACACCCTAGGCCTTCACTTCTAGTTGGTAACCTCTAGAATTTAGGGTGACGTGCTTGAGGCCATGTGTCCAACCGGGCTCAGAGAACCTCTGACTGGAATCTAGGTCCAGGACATCACAAAGTGGCATCAGAGGGAATTTTACTTTCTTTATTTACTATTTGGATATAATAGATATGGGATTAGGAATTCTTTGGAACTTGGTTATGATCAATTCTTGAGCATAGATAACCCATGTTCAGGATAAATTCCTAGTTTCCTAAATATAATTGTTGTTCTATTTTTTCCTATTACAGTTGATATCATTTCACCATTGGGTGATGCACATGATTTTTGATAGTTTTGGTTATTATTTGGTTAAGAAATTTATTTCATCCTTAGCCTGATGATATGAGAGAAAGTATCATTATTATATGGATAATTATAGGCACATAGAATCACATTCCATGCACATTTCCAGGCCATATCGGTGCATTTCACTGTTTTCATGCTTGTTTTTCCTATGATTGTTGAGTGTTGTTGTGGTAGTTATATTATGCATGTGCTAATTTATGGATATGATTGAGTGATTTCCAATTTCAATTAATGAGGTGTATGATACCTCATGGGTTATAAAGGGAAATTTATCTAGTCAATCCATTAGATTAAAATTACATGGATGTCAATTTTAGTGATAATGTGTATGGGCCTTGATTCACTAAGGATGATGATACATTTTAAATGAACCTTGATATATGGAAATAAGAAAATAAAAACTGTAAAATTGAAACTTGATGCTTAAAGTGAAATGGTTTCCATTAAATGATGAGGCAAGGTATAATTAACCCTTCATCTACTGAAACCCCTTTAATTTAAACAAGATCACTTACCAATACCTATCCTTATAAGTGTGTAGTTAGGGTAGTATACCATGGGTAGTAATCCCTTTACTTACATTCAAATTTATCTATTGTTATCTATATGATTATAATATTGTTTTAAGGCATGTGATTGTAATTTATAGACCAATGCCACCAAGATTTCCTCATTTCATGTACTAGGAGGGTGGAGAAAACCATAATTCAGACATGGTGGGACCTGAGTCTACTGTCTTACTTCCAGGAGTGCCACTTGAGGCACCCCCTGCTATAACTAATCTAGGCATTGAATCTCATCTTTAGGATAGTTTATTAATTATGATTCAATCCATGTAAGATGCTCCATGACCTGCACTTATGATGGCTAATCTGACTCGTGATTTCTAGTAGCTGCATCCTTCTAAATTATCAAGGGATGGAGGTCCATAGGCTGCTGAGTCTTGGATAGAGGCCACCTTATCTATCTTTGAGAATATGGAGATGCCTCTAGATCAGAGAGTCAATATTGTTACTTACATGATGAATGATTCATCCAAGCGATGGTGGGATGTGATTACCCAGGCTAGTCACCATCAAGGCATGGTATGGGATGACTTCTAGACTGCCTTATATGATTAGTTCTTCTTCAGATGATGAGGGATGACTAAGATGGAGAGTTTATGCATCTCGATTAGGGTTCATTTTCAGTTATGGAGTATTCATCATGTTTTACTGAGTTTTAGTTCTTTTCATCGCTTCTAGATAGTGATGATATTTCTCATGATATACATTTTTAGTATGGGTTATAGTTTTCCATCTGTACTTAGGTGAATATATTTCTCTAACCTACATTGTTTGAAATACTAAATCAAGATCTTATCACTAAGTGAAACATGAGGGATAGTGATAGTACCAGGCATAGAAGACCAGTATCGAGGTAGGACAAAAGTTCTTCTGGTAGAAAAAAACGATCCCTTGAGGTTTCTCATTAGGGAATTGGTAGCTAGAGTACCCATACCGGTAGCTATATGGTGTGTTATCAGTGTGGACGATAGGGGAACCTAAAGCCTCAATATGATATAGACCCTCTAGAGTGCTGAGATTGCAGCCACATTGAGAATATTCAGATATTATATTATACCTTTCCATATTCTTTTAGTGGAATAGGATCCACACAAGATCCTCCTTCAAGGGGAAGGTTCTTTTATGCCTCATTAGGCAGGGAGTTTGGGTAGCACCGACATGACTGGCTAAGGAGGAGGTCATGACTGTAGTAGCCAAACTTCAGATTATTAGCAGCTCTAGAAGATCAATCTTGATCATGGTAGTCTAGATATTGCACTAGGAAATAGATTAATCTAGTTCCATTCACTACAATTGATACCTGAGGATTAGGTTGTAGGACCATCTACAGTAATAGGTGCTATTCTAGTAGCCTTTAATATAGTATCTGATTTATTTGATATAGGTGCTTCACAATCCTTTATCTATTTATCTATCATGGAGTCTCAGGCTAGAAATACAATATTACTATGGTATAATGGCCCTAGATAAATAATTGGGAGTAAGGTCAAAGGATATATGCCAATGTAGAGAATTACCCCTTGATTTAGGGAGTTACCCTTTCTCTCGGGACCTATTTTTTATTGAGATGAAAATCTTCAATGTCATTCTCGGGATATATTGGTTGGTTCTATATGACGCATTTATAGATTGATATTTCCACAAGATGTTGTTTACATCACCACAGGGAAGATGTTATCTACACAAGGGTGAGTGGGATGTCTAGGGTAGTGGATCTAAATATAAGGCCCCAGCCTTAAACCTTACATAATCTTGAGTTATCACAAGATTACACTTTGAGGATCTTTTCAGGTTTAGAGTTTTAGAGAATTAGATCTTAAAACATGCATTACAACCCACATTTAAACAAAGTGGTTACAATAAAAGATATTATTCTTTTTTCCCATCAATGGAAACATATTGAAAATAAAACATGGATTCTTTCTTGACACATCCTTGACTCTATCATCTTATCATGTACCTTTCCCTTGACCTGTGAAAAACATTTCAAAAACTTGGGATGAGCATAAAAACTCAGTATGGGTTATAAAAAAAAACATGGAAAGGAAAAATTAGTTCATATATACATAAGAATGAAATCATACTTTACCCATAAAACATAATCACTTTAACATACCTCATCAAATCATGAATAAATCATAGAAATCATAAGATGTAAAGGTAACTTGAGGCATTCATAACATTCTTACGTAGGGAGTAACCCTCTTGGTTACGTTTGGAATACCCATCACAGTATATTCCCTAAATCTCTTCGGAGAAACCTTAAAGTTTCACTCCTTCGCATTACCCAATGCATTGGACAGCTATATCGGGCTCACCCGCCCTTAGTTTATCATGGAACCACCCATCTTCATAATAATTCCCAAGAACCTCAACATAATCGTATCACATAAAACATGCATAAAGGAAACATAACATTTCCACCTTTCAATCAAAATATATCAATACAACACATTGATATAAAAACATTATGAAAACCATTTTCAATACCAAAATAAAAGAAAATTAAAACATGGTATTTATTTTTCTTTTAAAAAGAAGGTATTGCTTGTAGAGGAAGCCGAAACTCAAATAACGGTCACGACGGCGGAGAAGTTGTTGTCGCCGCATACGTACGACAAAAACATTCCCTTTTGTCGTTTAGTAAATGCTTCGTATAAAAAATATTCCTTTTGAATAAACATAAAAGTCAAAGGGGTTTATACACCATATAAAAAAAGGTTGTGTATAAAACAAAATATGCCTCAATGAAAGGAGATTGAGACGAAGTCCCATACCTCGTATCCGACTTGACCCGACCGTTCTTTAATCTCCTGAATAATAAACTTGAGTTAATATATACTTGCTTAAGAACCTTTTTCAACTTAATTATTCCTTTTATACCATGTTATGAACATCATGTAATCATTTAAGTTAATAATGTTCATTTTGTCGGTATTTGGTTCTTAAGTCAAAAATAGACTTCTTACACTTACATGTTGTTAATTTGGTCAAAGGTTCATTATATTCAAAATGATATTAATGATTTGGATAACATATATATCATATATATTCAGAATATACATTTATTTATAATATTAAATCACATTCAGAGGTAAGAAATGAAATGCACCGTTCATGGAGACGGTAAGCCGTACGTACGCATGAACGCTACTTCCATTTCTATTTCGTATTTTCTGGAATGGAATCATAATGATATAAGAGTATATTATAATTACAGTATAATAACATATATAATATCATTAACTTTATCCTTTACACATCCCACATATGGTATTGATGAATCAAATCACTTTCAGGGGGCGGTAGTCCGCACTTCCTAAAATGAAGATATCGTGTTTACCCATAATGGAAACAATAGTGGTATGCCATAAATGAAAAATACAGAATCTTAAGGAAAGAATAAACATATTATATATCATATATAAAAATAGTGACATCATAATGGCCACCTTTGAAGGTGTTAGATGAGTATTGAACAATCATCATTTCGGGAGGCAGAATTTCGCCATCCACGGAAACTGTATGTTCTTTAACCATTTGATGTAGTTGTGTGAGAGTGTAGCTAGAATAAATCTTATAAAAACATCCTAGTATATTTAAGATACTGGTTTTGTTACAAAATAAGTAAATAAAAAGAGTTTAGGGGGTTGGAGAATCAAAATAAAACAAATGAACATGAGATAAAGAATTACCTTTAAAAGTGTAACTCCTTTTGATTTGAGCCTAAAGGATTCCTTTAAAAGGATTATGCCCAAAGGGAATCCTCTAGGATGAGGAGAGGGATGTGTAGAGAGTAAATTGGTAGGGGATGGCCGAGACAAAGGCTTGAGGAGTGTGTGAAATGAGGTAGAGGTGGGGGGCTTTTATAAGAGGAGAGGAGGGGCACTTTTGAAAATCATGAAACTATTATTTTATTTTCAAAAGTGTTTCGAATTTATAAAGTCCCACATTGATATATTTCTAATATAAGATGATAAGGCTTCGAAATATTTCCATAAAATAGTTTTTGGACAAGTTTAGGTCTTAGATATTACATTATCTTTCCATTTTATTTAAATCGTTAAATAATGAGGTCATCGCTGCATCATCATGATGTCATAAATAATTTAATTTATTTAATGTCTAAAAATTATAAAAAAAATAATATGATGTAGGAAATATTTTTAGATTTCTAATGAATATTTATAGACAAAAATATGATTAGTATAACCCCTTCTAAAAATTGTTTTAGTAAAATAATTTATGTTAGTGTCATTTTCACCTTTATTTAAAAAAAAGGCATTAAAGTCATTATCTCACCCAAGTGGCTCCATGGGGTCCCCTAAATCGACCCATGGGTTGTATTTGTCGACCATTACTCACCCAATAGGTGTAGGACAAGTGTCATGGTGTTTTCACATTTTTATAATATCATTTTTACCTTAAATTACACTAATTACCTCTAATCGCGATTAATGAAAAAAAGTTACTATTCACCAAAAAAATTATTTTCATCCCATTGAACCACATTTTACATACTAATGACAACCATGTATGTAGGATTTTTGAAATTCAGAACAAAAAAGTGGAAAAGTTTCATTTAAACGAAAAATCAGTTTCTTTAACTACCACTTAGTGGTTTCACTATTCATCAAAAATTGAAGTTTTTCATAAAATTACCACAAATTCACCCTAAGCTATATTTGATATTCCGAATTCAAAAATGAAGTCTATTTTACAAAATTCAAAACATATAAGTCACATTAATTAATTTAATAATTAATTCCCGCTGTTATGACAAATAGCGTGTTTTTATGAAACAATAAGTATCAAAAGATTGACAGCAGTTTAAGTCCAATTTCAAATTGAAATTGATTCCAATGACCACCATTGGATTAAATGGTAAAAATATATTCTAATTTCACTTCAAAACCAATTCAAAAGATAATCTAATCATATAAATAAATTAGATTAGAAAGCAGTTTTGATGTAAAATGCAGTATTTTCCACTATTCATTAAAAAATGAACATTGTCAGAAAAATACCAAAAATTCAAACAAAGTAAATTTTGATGTCCCAATCATAAAGAATAAGTTTATTTTGACAAACATAGTTTATAAAGTTGTCAAAATATAGATTCAAAATTGTTTTGCCATCAAGGGTAGTAAAACAATCTTTTAAAAATATTAGTGTATTCCATGCTTAAGATTGGATTTATTTTCATTTTAAGCCTCTAAAACACTATCTAATTCATTAATAGACATAGATAAAATATCTATTATTCATTACTTACTTGGGATGTTACATCCTTCCCCCCTTTAGAAAATTGCTTCCCCGCAATTTATTTACTTATCGAATAAATGGGGGTACTTATCCCTCATTGCATTTTCAGATTCCCATGTTGCCTATTCCATCATGTGGTTTTTCCACAAAACCTTTACCTGATTAATCACCTTATTCCGTAACACTTGCTCCCTGTGGTCAAGAATCTGGACCAGTTGTTCCTCATAAGATAGGTTATCTTCCAGCTGAACTACCTCTGGACTCAAAACATGAGATGGATCTGGCATGTACTTTCTCAACATCGAAACGTGAAAAAAATTGTGTACCTGAGATAAACTCGGAGGTAAAGCCACTCGGTAAGCAACTGATCCAAATCTCTCCAGAATTTCATATGGTCCAATAAACCTTGGACTCAGCTTTCCTTTCTTACCAAATCTCATCACACTTTTCCAAGGAGAAACCTTGAGAAAAACATGATCACCTACCTCGAAAGATAGATCCTTCCTCCGGTTATCCGCATAACTCTTCTGCCTGCTCTGAGCTATTCTCATGTGCTTCTGAATCAGATGAACTTTTTCTGCCAACTCTTCTACCAATTATGGTCCCATCAACTTCCTTTCTCCCACTTCATCCCAGAAAACTGGAGTTTGACACTGCTTCCCATATAATTCCTGAAATGGTGCCATCTGTATACTGGAATGAAAACTGTTATTATATGAAAATTCAACCAAAGAAAGATGTTGGTCCCAAATTCCCAGATAATCCATCGAACAAGCTCGTAGCATATCCTCCAAGGTCTGAATTGTTCGTTCTGACTGCCCATCTGATTGAGGATGAAAAGCTGTACTAAAATTTAATTCAGTACCCAACGACTTCTGAAGGCCTTTCCAAAAGTTAGAAGTGAACCTGGGATCACGGTCAGATACAATGGAGAGAGGAACTCCATGTAACCTGACTATCTCTTTAAGATATAAACGGGAAAGTTGATCAAGAGAGAAAGTATATCGTATAGCAAGGAAATGAGCAGACTTGGTCAAGTGATCAACAATAACCCAGATTGCATTATTACCTCGATATGTCTTCGGTAATCCCACAACAAAGTCCATGGATATATTCTCCCATTTCCAC
Source organism: Viscum album (assembly GCA_963277665.1). Lineage (NCBI taxonomy): Eukaryota > Viridiplantae > Streptophyta > Magnoliopsida > Santalales > Viscaceae > Viscum > Viscum album. The sequence goes on along the minus strand of OY728159.1, from coordinate 1,888,251,811 downwards.
TCTGGAACTGGTAAGGGCTGAAGCATCCCTTTCGGTAACTACCACTCTGCTTTAACCTGCTGACAAGTCAAACACTTCACAGTAAAATCAGCAATATCTCTTTTCATTCCATCCCACCAGTAATACTCCCGCAGATCTCTGTACATCTTAGTACTGCTAGGATGAACTGAAAACAGAGAACTATGAGCTTCACATAACAAATCTCTCTTCAATTGTGAATCACAAGGCACACACAATCTCTTCCCAAATCTCAAAACACAATCATTATCAATGTTGAATTCAGGCAACTTACCTTTCTGAACCAGCTCTACCTTTTTCTACAACTCACTGTCTTGCTTCTGTGCTTGCTTGATTCTGCCTGATAGAGAAGATCTCACTGATACCTGAAACAAAACAGAAGAACTTCCTACACCAACAATTTCTATTCCAAAGTTAATCAAATACTTAACCAAAGGATCACGTTCCAAACGCAACATTTCTAATGAAGCATTACTTTTTCGACTCAAAGCATCAGCCACTTTATTTGCTTTTCCCGGATGGTAGTGAATCGTACAATCATAATCCTTGATTAATTCCAGCCATCTCCTCTGTCTCATGTTTAACTCTTTCTGAGTGAATATATACTTTAAACTTTTGTGATCGGTATATATTTCACACTTTACTCCATACAAATGATGTCTCCAAATTTTTAAAGAGAAAACAACAGTAGCTAATTCCAAATCATGTGTAGGGTAATTTACCTCATGAGTTTTCAACTGTAATGATGCATAAGCAATTACCTGATCATTCTGCATTAGGACGCAACCAAGTCCTTTCAATGAAGCATCACTGTATATAACAAACTCACCATTCCTGGAAGGTAGTGCCAAAACTGGAGCATTCACCAATCTTCTTTTCAATTCCTGAAAACAGTCATCACATTCTTTTGTCCAGATAAACTTAACACCCTTCCGAGTTAGCTTAGTCATTGGACTAGATAATCGTGAAAAATTTCTAACAAACCTTCGGTAATAGCCTGCCAAACCAAGGAAGCTACGAATCTCGGTTACATTTGTGGGTCTTGGCCATTCTTCCACAACTTTTGTTTTTGCAGGATCAACAGTTATTCCATCTTTAGAAACAATATGACCAAGGAAAGAAATTTGTTGCAACCAAAACTCACACTTGCTGAATTTCCCATACAATTTCTTTTCTTTTAAGGTTTGAAAAACAACCCTTAAATGACTTTCATGCTCCTCTTTACTTTTAGAAAACACCAAAATATCATCGATGAAAACAACCACAAATTTATTACCTGATTCAACTGAGCCATCACTGAAGTAAACTGCTCAATTCTGATTCTGACCATCTTAGTATGGTGATTTGGAAGGTCATTTGCCTCTGTATGCCTTCCCAGAAAATCGGTTCTGTTTCCTCTATGAAAAACCATTCTGAACACAGAAATATCTTAGGTGAAGCAACATGGTAATCTGTAAATGCTATATCATTTCAATTAATTTATAATTTAACACTTTTCTAACTCCTAAAGTTATCTAAACCGACCTCTGATACCAACTATAAGGCCCCAGCCTTAAACCTTACATAATCTTGGGTTATAACAAGATTACACGTTGAGGATATTTTTAGGTTTATAGTTTTATAGAATTAGATCTTAAAACATGCATTACAACCCACATTTAAACAAAGTGGTTACAATAAAAGATAATATTCTTTTTTCCCATCAATGGAAACATATTGAAAATAAAACATGGATTCTTTCTTGACACATCCTTGACTCTATCATCTTATCATGTACCTTTCCCTTGACCTGTGAAAAACATTTCTAAAACTTGGGATGAGCATAAAAACTCAGTATGGGTTATAAAAAAAACATGGAAAGGAAACATGAGTTCATATATACATAAGAATGAAATCATACTTTACCCATAAAACATAAGCACTTTAACATACCTCATCAAATCATGAATAAATCATAGAAATCATAAGATGTAAAGGTAACTTGAGGCATTCATAACATTCTTACGTAGGGATTAACCCTCTTGGTTACGTTTGGAATAACCATCACAGTATATTCCCTAAATCTATTCGGAGAAACCTTAACGTTTCACTCCTTCGCGTTACCCAATGCATTGGAGAGCTATATCGGGCTCACCCGCCCCTAGTTTATCACGGAACCACCCGTCTTCATAATAATGCCCAAGAACCTCAACATAATCGTATCACATAAAACATGCATAAAGGAAACAAAAAATTTCCACCTTTCAATCCCAAGATATCAATACAACACATTGATATAAAAACATTATGAAAACCATTTTCAATACCAAAATAAAAGAAAACTAAAACATGGTATTTATTTTTCTTTTAAAAAGAAGGTATGACTTGTAGAGGAAGCCGGAACTCAAATAACGGTCACGACGGCGGAGAAGTCGTTGTCGCCGCATACGTACGACAAAAACATTCCCTTTTGTCGTTTAGTAAATTCTTTGTATAAAAAAGATTCCTTTTTAATAAACATAAAAGTCAAAGGGGTTTATACACCATATAAAAAAAATGTTATGTATAAAACAAAATATGCCTCAATGAAAGGAGATTGAGACGAAGTCCCATACCTCGTATCTGACTTGACCCGACCGTTATTTAATCTCCTGAATAATAAACTTGAGTTAATCTATACTTGCTTAAGAACCTTTTTCAAGTTCATTATTCCTTTTATACCATGTTATGAACATCATGTAATCATTTAAGTTAATAATGTTCATTTTGTCGGTATTTGGTTCTTAAGTCAAAAATAGACTTCTTACACTTACATGTTGTTAATTTGGTCAAAGGTTCGTTATATACAGAATGATATTAATTATTTGGATAACATATATATCATATATATTCAGAATATACATGTATTTATAATATTACATCACATTCAGAGGTAAGAAATGAAATGCACCGTTCATGGAGACGGTAAGCCGTACGTACGCATGAACGCTACTTCCATTTCTATTTCGTATTTTCTGGAATGGAATCATAATTATATAAGAGTATATTATAATTAAAGTATAATAACATATATAATATCATTAACTTTATCCTTTACACATCCCACATATGGTATTGACGAATCAAATCACTTTCAGGGGGCGGTAGTCCGCACTTCCTAAAATGAAGATATCGTGTTTACCCATAATGGAAAGAATAGTGGTATGCCATAAATGAAAAATACAGAAGCTTAAGGAAAGAATAAACATATTATATATCATATATAAAAATATTTACATCATAATGGCCACCTTTGAAGGTGTTAGATGAGTATTGAACAATCATCGTTTTGGGAGGCAGAATTTCTCCATCCACGGAAACCGTATGTTCTTTAACCATTTGATGTAGTTGTGTGAGAGTGTAGCTCGAATAAATCTTATAACAACATCCTAGTATATTGAAGATACTTGTTTTGTTACAAAATAAGTAAATAAAAATAGTTTAGGGGGTTGGAGAAGCAAAATAAAACAAATGAACATGAGAGAAAGAATTACCTTTAAAGGTGTAACTCCTTTTGATTTGAGCCTAAAGGCTTCCTTTGAAAGGATTATTCCCAAAGGGAATCCTCTAGGATTAGGAGAGGGATGTGGAGAGAGTAAATTGGCAGGGTATGGCCAAGATAAAGGCTTGAGGAGTGTGTGAAAAGAGGTAGAGGTGGGGGCCTTTTATTAGAGGAGAGGAGGGGCACTTTTGGAAATCATGAAACTATTATTTTATTTTCAAAAGTGTTTCGAATTTATAAGGTCCCACATTGATATATTTCGAATATAAGATGATAAGGCTTCTAAATATTCCCATCCAATAGTTTTTTGGACAAGTGTAGGTCTTAGATATTACATTATCTTTCCATTTTATTTAAATCGTTAAATAATGAGGTCATCGCTGCATCATCATGATATCATAAATAATTTAATTTATTTAATGTATAAAAATTATAAAAAATAATATGATTTAGTAAATAGTTTTATCTTTCTAATGAATATTTATAGACAAAAATATGATAAGTATAACCCCTTTTAAAAATTGTTTTAGTAAAACAATTTATGCTAGTGTCATTTTCACCTTTATTTTAAAAAAAGGCATTAAAGTCATTATGTCCCCCAAGTGGCTCCATGGGGTCCCCTAAATCAACCCATGGGTTGTCTTGGTCGAAAATGACTCACCCAATAGGTGTAGGACAAGTTTCATGGTGTTTTCACATTTTTATAATATCATTTTTACCTTAAATTACACTAATTACCTCTAATCGCGATTAATGAAAAAAAGTTACTATTCACGAAAAAATTATTTTCATCCCATTGAACAACATTTTACATACTAATGACAACCATGTATGTCGGATTTTTCAAAATTCAGAACACAAAAGTGGCAAAGTTTCATTTAAACGAAAAATCAGTTTCTTTAACTACCACTTAGTGGTTTCACTATTCATCAAAAATTGATGTTTTTCATAAAATTACCAAAAATTCACCCTAAGCTATATTTGATATTCCGAATTAAAAAATGAATTCTATTTTACAAAATTCAAAACATGTACGTCAAATTAATTAATTTAATAATTAATTCTCGCTGTTATGACAAATAGCGTGTTTTTATGAAACAATAAGTATCAAAAGATTGACACCAGTTTAAGTCCAATTTCAAATTGAAATTGATTCCAATGACCAAAATTGGATTAAATGGTAAAAATATATTCTAATTTCACTTCAAAAAAAATTCAAAAGATAATGTAATCATATAAATAAATTAGATTAAAAAGCAGTTTTGATGTAAAATGCAGTATTTTCCACTATTCATTAAAAAATGAACATTGTCAGAAAAATACCAAAAATTCACACAAAGTAAATTTTGATGTCCCAATCATAAAGAATAAGTTTATTTTGACAAAAATAGTTTATAAAATTGTCAAAAAGATAGATTCAAAATTGTTTTTCCATCAAAGGCAGTAAAACAATCTTTTAAAAATATTAGTGTATTCCATGCTTAAGATTGGATTTATTTTCATTTTAAGCCTCTAAAACACTATCTAATTCATTAATAGACATAGATAAACTATCTATTATTCATTACTTACTTGGGATGTTACACTAGACCAGACAATCATGGGCTAGGTGGAGTGACCACGTATATTTCTAATCTCTTCATGATTGATCAAGGTTTACATCAGGATGAATTCCCTTTAGTAGTAGATCATTTTAGGGTCATCTTTACTGATGATTTTTTGGATTAAATCTTAAGAGATAGGTATAGTTTACGATTTATCTCATTCCAAGAGAAGATCTAATGTCCATTCCTCCATACAAGATGGAACTTAATGAGCTCCAGGAGCTTAAGCAGAAGTTGTAGGATTTAGAGGCCAAAGGTTTTATATGGCCTAGTACTTCCTCTTAGGGTTTGCCCATGATTTTCACCAAGAAGGTGGATGGGGCCCTTTGTATATGCATGGATTATAGAGTGTTAAAATCACTTACAATCAAGAACCGATATCCAATAACTCTATTAAATGATCTCTTTGACCATCTATAAGGATCCATGGTGTTCTCTAAGATCAACTTAAGATCAGTCTACCATCAAGTGTGAGTTACGCCATTAGACATTCCTCGTACAACTTTCCGTAGAAAGTATTGTCTATATGAGTACCTTTTTATGCCATTTGGTCTTATAAACATGCCTTAAATTTTCATGTATTTGATTAATAGGGTGTTCTATACCTATCTGGATTCTATTTTCACAGTCTTTGTGGAAAAGAACTTGGTGTATTCTCACACTCGCAACGACCATAATAAACACTTGAGATCATTCTGAGTACACTGAGAGAGCATCATATTTATGAAATGATTGCTAATTTACAATTATGTATTGAAATTTTTTCACTTATTTGGTCATATTATCTTAGAATCAGGAATCTATATTTTCCTAGAGAAGGTTAGTACTGTGGTTTCCTGGGAGCAGCCCAAAAATGTGTTTGAGATACGGAGTTTCTTGGGGATGGATATATATTAAAAACGTTTTATATAGGACTTATCATGAATTGATTCACCTTTTAATGGTCTTAAAAATAAGGGTGTTAAGTTATTGTGGTCAGAATAGTGTGAGAAATCCTTTCAAGAGTTTAAAGGAAGGCTTTTCTTGGAATCTATTCTAATTCTTCCAGATCCAGTCAAAGGATATACAGTGTTCTATGATGCATTAGGCATTGGACTAGAAGTAGTGTTGATATATGAGGATAGAGTCTTTATGTATAGATCTTGGTAATTGAGGCCACATGAGATAAATTTATCAATTCACAAACTTGAGATAGCAATAGTTGTCCATGCCTTACATTTCTAGATACACTATCTATTGGGTGGAAACTTTATAGTGTATATGGATCACAAGAGCCTAGAATATATATTTTAACAACATTAATTGAACCTAAAATAGTATATATGGGTTGAATATATTCAGTCCTTCAACTTTGAGTTTTCCTATATGCCTAGAAAAGGAAATTTAGTTGACGATGCACTGATATTGAAAACTTAGGCACAATACATATATGGGAAGCTAGTGATGAATTAAAATTGATGGTACTATTTTCTGAGTTGCATCTAGAGTTTCATGATGATCATGAGTAGTCCCATATCTTATTCTTGACAGTTACCTATTACCTACTTGATAAGGTAAAGAGAAAGCAATTTTTAGATCCTGAAGGATTGATTCTCCATGAGAGTATTTCAGGAGAGGACCTACCTCCAGAATGGTCTATGGATAAAGATAACATCCTACATGTACATGGATGTGTATGGGTTCCTACTGATATGAGAGAAGAATTGACGCATGATTCCCATTATTTTTATTGTGTAGTTCATCTAGGAATCTCTAATATGTATTGAGATTTGTGACACCAGTAATAGTGGCCTGGGATAAAACTTCAGATAACAGGCTTTATCACTAGGTGTTCCACCTATCAGCAGGTAGAGGTGGAGCACAAATGACTTGAAATCTTTTTACAGCTAATTCCAGTCCAAAAATGGAAATGGGAAGACATTTCCATGAAATTTTTATTTAGTTTACTAAGGTCTCCTAGAGGTAGTGATGCTGTATGGGTTTTCGTTGACTGACTGAATAAATTAGCCTACTTCCTTCCTACCTGGGAGACTTTCTCAGTTGATGAGATGAGAATATTGTATGTACAAGTGATCATATAAATATATATAATCCCTATTACTATCATTTTAGATAGGAATTATCATTTCACATCACAATTATGGAAGGGGTTTCAGATAGATTTGGGTACACAGATGCTTCTGAGCACAACCTTCCACCCTTAGACTGATGGATAATAAAAATGGATGATACAAGTTCCAAAGGATAGTCTCTGAGCATGATTTCTTGATTTAGTCAGTTATTAAGAGAAACACATCCCTCTGATAAGGTTTTCCTATGAAAATATATTTTAGGAAACGAATTATATGGTTTATTTTAAGGACTTGTACGGTATGCCATTCCGTTCACCCATGTGCAGTCTAAAGGCTGGAGAGGTAGTGTTACTAGGTCCTCTTCTTGTGTAGAAGACTTTGGAGTAGGTTCAGATGAACAAGAAGTGTATGTATATTAATCATACTAGATATAAATCTTATTCCAATCATTGTAGATGACCTCTAGAGTTCGAGTTCGGGGATCATGTTTTCCGGTGGGTATCTCCCATACTAGGGAATAGATGGATACAGAGGCAATGTAAGCTTTAAACTCTTTATGTAGGGTTGTTTAAGATTTTTGAGGAAGTTGGGATGGTAGATTATGAGTTTATACTACCTCATAGGTAATGTTCCATGCATGACCTCTCCCACATTTCATTGTTTTTCCATTATCATGCCACCCCATCTCATACTTTTGATGCTAAAGAAGTTGAGTTTGATATCAATGCTTTTTTTGAAGAGTATCCTATACACATTATTGATCGGAGCACAAAATATCTCCAAGTCTAGTATATCCCTTGAGTATGGGTTCTATGGAAGTATTCCCATGTATAGGATGAGACTTGGAAGTAAGAGGATGACATATGTTCCTAGTTCCCAGAGTTGTTCTGAGATGGTGTTTTGCCACCCTTGGAAGGTGAACTCGGGGATGAGTTCGTTTATGGGGGGAAGACTGCAAGAACCTAGTTTTTGAATCAGGTATTAATTATTATAAATTTTGTCTAATTCTTTATTTATGATCTAATACATATACCTAATGAGTTCACAGGTGTATCAAGGGTGTCTGAAGTTGGTTATGAGCCCAAAAACCATTTTTGAGGGAGAAATAGGCTAGCTGCATAGTTAGTAAAAACTGTGTGGGGAAGTTTTCATGGTCTCTTATAACTGTGTGAGGCTAGACAATGGATTCCTATAGGCCTAAGGTTATAAAAAACATGTGATTTGTGGCTCACCATCATGCCAAAAACTGTAAACATGTTGCAGAGGTGTTTTACATAGTTGGCGCACGGTTTCCCTAACTGTGTGGCCTAACCATGTGGGTGTCCCCTCCCTACAGCAGAATGCACATGGTTGGTGCATGGTTTTGACAACCATGAGGACAAAACAAGTAACTTAGGTTTTAGAGTGATTTTATGATTTTCCCCTTAAATTATGTTTTAAAACACACCCCTTCCTTGGTTTTCTTATTTCTAGAAAGGGAGATCTCTTTTTGTCCCTTTTTGAGCACTCTTCAATCCCAATCTAGTTTTTGAACCCGATCGTCCATCCAAAATCTAAATAGATCAATGTTCATATTGTTGGATCCATGCTGGTAAAATCTATATTACTTTTTAGTATTTAATCATTCTTATTCCTATCAATGATGCTATTTAGATATAGGATCATATACCCTATTTTCATGTCATTAATCCATTCTTCAAATATCTTCCAATACAGGCCAAACTAGAGGTTGATACAGGATGAGGATAGTCATATGAGTATAAGGTAGGTTGTTTATAACTCATCCCTAAATATTTATCATTTTATAAATTACTGTGTGTGTCCACTGATTTTGTAGAGACCCGAAGCCTAACGTACATGGACATTACATTAATTTTGCAGAATACTTAGTACATAAAAAAATAGACACACAAGGACTATAATAGTTTAGTGTCTTTGGAAACTCGGAATATAATCTTCTAATCGTGGTGAAAGATCTTCAACATATCCCATAAAAATCTTCCACTTTTTGTTTCCTTACCTAAAACCTTTCTTTTAATCCTGGGGGAAAATAAAACATAAAAAGGGTGAGCTCAAATTCTTAGTAAGGGTGAGCATGGATAAAATAAAACATACCAGATACATTTAAACTTGAAAACATGAACATAATGTTTAAACATCAAAATATTGAGCAACGACATAAAACATAGAAGTACATAAGGAATAGATCATAATGGAACATAAATCATGATAAAATAGCATGGGAATAAAACAAGTAATTGTGGAAACCATTAAGCACATGATATGATTTCCATAGTAGCCAAGGCATTGCTGCCAAGACCATCTTAGTGGGCAAGGTCCCTTTCTGAATCGAGTTCACTCCTCGTTCCAGTCCTGTATTACTGAACCAGTTTAACTTGCCATTCCAGCCATGTCTATCTAATAAGATATAAATATTTACCCAATGAATTGGAGGGAGATATAGGTCCCACCCATCTCATAATGAAATCATTCTTTCGTGTGCCACAAAATCATAAATCATACATCCTAGAATAACCCATGTAATAGAATGAGATTCTTAAACATCATGCCATCATAACATAATCCATATAAAAAATGGATATCTTTTCATCATAAGAAGAATAAAACCATGTAAATAATGGATACATTATACTTGAAACATAAACATATTAAATAATTTCATTTTAGATGGAAAATAGTTTTGATAAAAATACTTGAAATGAATTCTTGAGGAAAATATCATTTCTTCTTCAAAATCATTTTCTTTTCACAAAATGTCATGCAATTTTAAAATAAAGGAGTTTTGTTGAAAATAATCATGCAATCTTGTATAGGAAGCTTCATGATAATGAGGCATTGTGAAACCGTAAAAATCTGTTCACGCTGTATAAGTTAAAAATAACATTCTCCTCGTACTTTTGTCGGAAAAGTCAAAAAGTTCCTTGTATGGTAAACAAAAGAAAGATTCCTTCCATAACACATGGTAAAAGTAAAAAAAAGGGTAAAAACGACTTTAAACATACATGAAAACATTTTTATAAAACTTGGACATGAATTATAAATATAACCCCAGTAAATACTTACGAATAAGAAATCTCGGATAAAAATGATATTTGCAAAATTATCCCTTACCTTAGGTCTGATATGCTTTGTATGGATCTGAACCTACTGTATAATGATTTAAATAATTTCATTGACTTATTACATAATCATATTCATTGTTATGATATCATATATGTTTCACTTATGACTTTATATTACCCGTTCTTTTGTAAATTTAATGTAAAAGCAGCGTTTTGGGTAAAATCATTTCATTTATCGTATGTGTTTCGACTTGTCGTTCTTGATATTATTACTTATATCCTGATTTACATAATTCCATAATTTAAAACATGATTTATATATAATATATATTCGTCATATACATATATATTATAGATCGATAAAAGGAATGAAATACACCGTTCATGGAGACGGTAGGCCGTACGTACGCATGAACACTGTTTTCGTTTCCTTGTTGAATTGAATGAAATTAAATAGAGGAAATACATATATATATACATAAATACAGTAGAATTATTATGTCATATATTTCATTATTATTCATTATATATACTTTATAATCATTCTTGAATGGTTAATCATGGAAAATGAATCTCATCGCGTTCGTGGAGACGGTAGTCCGTACGTACGCACAAGCGATGATATCATTCCCATGATCATGGAATTGTATTGGTGTGTATATATACTATTTAAGAATCAATATCACTTTACAATAATCATATATAGTCATTATTTACACCATTATACCCATCCAAGTAAGGTGGTGGTGGAAAATAGATTACACCACGGCGTGGAGACGGTATTCCGTACGTACGCACGCGCGGTGATTTCATTTTCTGTAGGATGGATATATGGTGAAATAGGGTTGTTTCATAATTATAATAACATATCAGTATATTAGTGATACTGATGTTATTAATTCATAATGAAACAACTAAAGAATAAGAAGTGGAAGAAGAAATAAAGTTGAAAGAATCGGTAACAGACATTACCTCTTCTTTGAAGCGCCTCTTTGATACCTCCTATTAGGGCACTAAAATTGGTCTTTGAAGAAGACCAGGACCTCTAGGATGTTTCTAGGGAAGTGGAGAAGAGAATTTTTCAGGGGTTGGCTGATCTTGAAGGCTCAAAGTGGTGTGAGGAAGAGAGGGAGGAGGTGCTCTTTTATAAGGGAGGAGAGGGGCACCTTTGGAAAAACTAAAAATATTATTTTATTATAAAGTCATATTCGGTTTTTAATAGCTCCAAATTGATTTATTTAGAATATAAGGTGGGGATGTGTATAAATCCTCTAATACAATAGAATTTAGACAAGTTTAGGTTTGTATTTTAACCTTATCATTTATATTTAACTTTAAGTTAGATAATTTAACTTTTACCGTGTCTTCTTGTTTTATTACACTATAAGGTTAATAAACTTACTATAACAAGCCAAAAGAACCCCAAGTTTTTTATTATTAATATATATAACATTATATAAGTCATTTGGACAAACCTTAGATTTATAGGAATAAAATAACAATTAATAATATAATATTTGTTTTAAAAACTATTTTATGTCAATTTTGACACTATTTGGTAATTGATTTTTGTGAAAATTATAACAAAATGATTAGTTCGAAAAAATTTAACTAAATCAATAATAACATGTCAGAATAACCTAGAAAATTATTGGAATTCATAAAAAGTCTCAAATTACATTTATTTGGTTATTTATAACATCAATTATGTCAATATTTCATTAATAAGATAATTACTGCATCATCTTTGTGTCATAAATAAATTAAATTATTTAATGTATAAAAATTATAAATAAAATACCATTGTGTAGGAAATAGTTTTATATTTCTAATTAATATTTATAGTCGAATTTATTTTATGTATAACCCTATATTAAAAATGATTTACTTATTAAACTTTGATTTTAACTATTTAACCCTTCTTTAAATAAATTAATATTAAATGTTCTAATCTAATCCAAGTGGGCCTAAATGGTCATATTTTATTCCTAAGGTTGTTTTTAGTTGAATTACACTTATCCAATAGAATTATGACATGTGTTAGGGTAATAATAATATCATTTTTACCCTTAATTTTCCTATTTACTTTTAACCGTGGTAAATAAAAGTAAAAAGTTACTATTCACCAAAAAATATTTTCATCTCATTGAACCACATTTTAGTCCTTGATATTAACCGTGTCTCTTGGATTTTTGAAATTCCACTCACAAAAGCGGTATAATTAAGTTTTATGAAAAAATTCAATTTTTTAACTACCACTTAGTGGTTTCACTATTCATCAAAAAATGAAAGTTTCCAGAAAATTTCCAAAAATTAAGCCTAATCTATATTTGATATTATGAATTAAAAAATTATGTCTATTTTACCAAATTAAAAACATATCAGTTTCATTAATTAATTTAAAAATTAATTCTCGTCGTCAAAACAAATAGCGTGTTTTTAAGAGATAATAACTATCAAAAGATTAACACTTGTTTATGTCTGGTTTAAATGTGAAATTACATCCAATGAACAACATTGTATTAAATGGTAAAAATATATTCTAAATATACTTTAAAACCACTCAAATTAATAATTTATCACTATTAATTATTTCGATTAAAAAAGTTGTTTTTAATTAAAATTTAGTAATTTTCACTATTCATCAGAATATGAAAGTTATCCGAAAAGTACCAAAATTTCACCCTAAGCTAATTTCGATTTTCCGAATCCAAAAATGAAGTCCATTTTGAAAGATAAAATTTATAAAATTTCAAAAAGTGGGTATTACTATTCATAATGACTAGTTCATAATAATATTATAATAATATCTCGTTTAGTAAAACTCGGTATTGCGTACTACACACGCTATCGTGGAAGGTCGTGATTGCATGTAATTCAAGCCAAGTCAGGGATGTGTGTAGTGAAATCTCCTTTTGGTGTAGCGTACAACACAAGACATCAATAAAATTAAAAAGAATATTTTTCATAAAATCTCGGGGTGTTACAGATTTCCTCGAGAATGACCTATTTAATTTATATTCCTTTCTTGTACTCATTATAATTGTGTTTTAATACCCATTCCTTATATCATATTCATCATTGGTGGTTACATCCACAACACCAACCACCCCAAGTAAGGTATTTCAATAGTTTATGAATTTTGAGGTTTGTTATGTGTGTTTTCACCACCGTTTAGGTATGCCTTGTCTTGACCCTGCTAATGGAAATACTTCCTTAATTAAATGACTATTAAATTGGTGTTTGACTAGCCTTGTTTATGTTATTATCACTTGAACCTTTAAGGTAAGTGTTCAACTTAATTATTAGATGTTTAAATGCTTATTTTGGAAGGTGTATTATATATATATATGACTTGTCTTGATTAAGTGTAATTTAAGAACTTGGTTTCATGTCTGTAGAAAAAATTTCCATGTTTATGGAAGGAAGAAAAGTGAACCTAATGAATTGAATATGATTTATATGAATTGATAGATGGTTGCATGCCTAGTTAGCCTTGTCACACTAATGAAAAGAAAGGCTTAAACCAAAAAAACTTATTAATTGGAATGATTAATACATGGAATTAATTAACTAATGAATTGATTATACGATTCCTATTTTATATAGACCTATTAATTATAATAGGAATGGTCAGACTCGATCCTGCCTTGGATTCCTAAGGGAATGCCTTGAGCACTCATGGAAAACACTACAATTCAAGGATTCTGGTTTCCAAGGGCGAGACCCACCTTGGAACCTGATCCTCATATATTAATGGATTCCTAGTTTGATACGGTAGGATCCCTCCTTTAATATTATAAAATGACTTGCATACACTCTTTATATACACCATGAATTCTAAAGACACGAGGAACCTAAAATACTCTATTAAACATAGTCACTGTTTATCTTGTTTTACCTTGGATGTATTCCTTGGAATTAGTTATAATTACACTATTTTGGAATGCCTTGGACAATGCTCCTTGTATTACACTCTTACCCCTTAGATAGGATGAATTTCCTACTAAGTTGGTGACCCTCGAGGTATAAGTTTCCTTGGTTATTACCTTGGAACCTCTTCAGTATTACTATCTTCAGAATTCCTTGCTATGTCTTGGATCCCTCACTATTACTATCACATCAGGATGTTAATGATAGTTTTAACTCACGCGACTTACATATATAAACTGGAAATTAATTAATTAATGATCTAGTTATATGTTCACACACCGGCCAAGAGCTGAAGCAGGTAATTGGGTATTTACGTTACCATACTGATTTACTTATATATATGAATGATTGGACACTATTTCAATTCATATCACATGGAATGGATGTTATAGATGCAGCTAGTGGTGTCCAACTGAGATTTATCTCACAACCTATCCAATATACCATTGACACTTAGACAGATTACATGTATGATTATTTTGATAAATGGAAGTATACCACTTCAGACACTCGATTTATTGATTTTTTAGAAAGGATATAGTAGCATATGATCGAGCTAGAGATCAGGATTATGGGGATAGTTTTTTGATTTCTTTTTTCTAATTTTTTATATCATTTTTGTTTACTACTTTGTATCCATGTTTTACAGCTAATTAGATACCTGGAATTTCATCATCAACATTTTTTTGTGATTATCAGTTACTTCATTTGTTTGTTATTCCTATCTTATTATTCTATTCAATTTCTATTATATTGATTTATCTATTTATATGATATCTTATTTATCTACTATTATACACTCTAGTAATGAGGGCATAGTCTTCCCATAGACACACCCTAGGCCCTTACTGCTAGTTGGAAGCCTCTGGTGTTC
Source organism: Viscum album (assembly GCA_963277665.1). NCBI lineage: Eukaryota > Viridiplantae > Streptophyta > Magnoliopsida > Santalales > Viscaceae > Viscum > Viscum album. The sequence continues at coordinate 1,888,236,707 of OY728159.1, read as the reverse complement.
CGGGAGATGCACTTGAGACCATATGGAAAACCAGTCTTGTGGAAACTTTGAGTGGAATCCAAGTATAGGAAATCACAATATAATTTCTCTCAATGTAATTTTAACATAGACAATCCTGAAATGAAATGATATTGCAACATAAACCCCTACTACTTTGGTAACTTTTGAATCGCAATCCAATTAAAAGAAATAAATTAAAATTAAACCCTAAATGAAATTAATATAAAGATATTTATGATATAACATGTCAAAGGGGTAGTATATATACCATATAAACACAAATAGTTTGATAACATGAAACATGTCTCGATGAAGAAATATTGAGATGAAGAACCCTTAACTTTAGTCCCAACTTGCTTCGTACGCATTAAAAAATACTATATAATAAATATATAATTATTATAAATCTATTATATATAAATATAAATATAAATATTACTATATATCATTCCATTATAATTTCCAATTAGCTTTTATTAAAAATTATTCTTTAAAATCATTATTCATGTGAAAATTGGTTCATTTCTCAGGCATGTTTTTGTTTGATGGTTACAGTACTTACACCATGATCATGGTTTCAAAATATCCAAAATACTAATCATCTCATAATTATAATATTTATTCATTATATACACTTTTATAACCATTATTATAAATTAGTGATGAAAAATGAATTACATCCCTTCGTGGAGACTGTAGTCCATCTACATGCATGGGTGATGTTTTACTTTTTGATGGATGTAATGAAAGAAAGAAACATAATAATTCACCTTTAAAGAATCATATTTATATCATAAATATAATATATATTAATTAAAAATATCCTTTTGACCATCTATGTAAATTGGAAATGAAAAATGAACGACATCACTTTGTGGAGGTGGTAGTCCACACGTTTTCACAAGCAACATTATCATTTTCTAATAAATGGGAAGGAGATTGAAAATGGATATACCATTAAGTTAAAAAAAATATAATTATATTATATATAATAATATAATAATTATAATATGATCATATGACATTTTTAGGATGTTTAATAAGAAATAAACATGAAAACTATCGGTAGGAACATATACCTCTTCTTCGTATATCCTCATTTGAAAAGCACTTTAAGGATTCATGGATGAGTATTTTGGAAAGAAAAGAACATCATGGTAATGGTTAAGGATTTTGGGAGATTATTTGGGTATATATTAGTTGAGATAAATGGATCAAGTGGTGTTTATATGTTATAATAGGAGGCGGCCTTTTATAAGTGAGGTGGATGATAAACTTGTAAATATTAAATACATTAAAATATAATAATGTAACTCTCATGGGAAAGTTTCTTCGAATTTCCAAATATTAAATGATAATATGGGTGAGGTTGAAATAAAATCAATAAATAAAATTAAATTAAGTTTTATGTAATATTTTAAACCTTATCTCTTAGGTTAAACCTTTTTAACCCTTTTATCCCTTACCGTGGTAACAAGATTTTTATCATGATTACTATTCATTATGATAAAAAATAAGTTGAGATTATAAAATAATATTAATTATGTTGATTAAAAACATTTAATCCATATTATAATATTTAATTCCTATAAGTGGATGAAATTAATTCTAATATCCCCGTGCAAATCATGTTAAAATATTTTTTAAAGAAAAAGTATTTTTATGCATAAAAATGATTTTATTATTATTCCTTAACTAGTAACAACCATTATATGAATGTTAATATATTTAATTGAATAATTGATCTAAAAATTAAATTAAAATTATTTATAAATAGTTATTAATTTAATTTTCTAACATAAAAATACATTGTTCACATAAAAATATTTTTCCAAAAAATAACACTTTTTACCTTTAAATGATTTTAACTTCACTTCCAATCAATTTATAATCAATTTATGAATAATTATTTATTTTTTAAAATTAAATCCAAATATATTTCATTAAAATAATATTTTATTAATGATAAAAATATATAATATATAGAAAAATACAATAATTTGAAAAATTTATCTTTTAACATAAAATGATATCATTTTTAACATTTAAAAATTGATTAATTATTTATTAGGAATTAATAAATACATTTTAATTAATTAAAATTTACATATATATATATATATATATTTCATAATTTTGTTATCCCCATTCATAATCTTTAATATAACAACTAGGTGATAATATTCACATGTATTAATAAAATTTAATAGTATATTGAGATTTGTTTAAGCTCAGTGTTGCATGAAAAAAAGCTATCAAACACATCAAATTTAATTAAAAAAAACATATCATAAAATATTAGGATGTTTCATTCTAAACCCTTATAATATTTTCCCTAGAATTTTTTTTAATCTGATATAAACAAATGATGATTTTTTTCCATATCACATTATTTAGTTCCCACATAACATTCTCAAATTTATGATTTCACCAAAAAACTTTGACCATGGGTGTGGTCTTGTTCCACAAAACTTTATCTCTTTGATGCATAATATCTATCGATTATTCCTTATAAGAGAGATCATTCTCTAGTGGTATGATCTCCGAGTTTAGTACATATGAAGGATCAAGTATGTATTTACCTAGGAGAGATACATGGAACACATCATTAATTTTAGAGAGGTTTGATGGAAATAGAAAGTGATATGCTACCATCCTAATATGATCAAGAATATGAAAATGATAGATATATATATGGACCAAATTTCTCTTATTTATAAATCTTTCTTCTAATGAGATATTCATAGGAATACTCTATCACCAACTTTAAACTCTAGATTCACTGATGATTATCAACATAACGTTTCTGCTAACTTTGAGCTACCATAATGTGTTTATGAATGAATCTAACCTTATTTTTCATTTCCTAGACTAGATCAGGTCCCAAAATCTTTAATTCTCCAACTTTATTCCAACACATTGGAGTTTTTCACTTCCTTCCATAGAGGGACTCATAAGGATCCCCTTGAATGCTCAAGTGAAAGTTATTGTTGTAAGAAAAATCAACCAAAGGAATGTGCTGATACTAACCATCTTTGAAACACATAGAAAAATCACTCATCATATATTTTAGGTTTTTAATGGTCCTATCAGACTGATCATCTATTTAAGGATGATATATAGTGCTAAATTTCATCTCCTTATTCAAATATTGTTGAAAAATTCTCTAGAACTTTGTGGTTAACCTCAGATCCTAATTAGATATAATCGAATGTGGTACCCCATAAAACCTTATCACTTAATTAATCTATATATTGGGAAGATGATCAAGTGATAAATATTATCCGATATAAATGAAATTTTCTGAATTTTTAAGGTGATTGAATTCAACCCAAATAACATTATGTACTTTAGATGTTTTGAGGAGTCCGATGATGAAATCCATGGTGCTGTTTTTCCATTTACATTATAGTATGGGTAATGGTTGTGCTATCTACTTAGGATTAAATCTCTCAACCTTAAATTTTTGAAATTTCCAATAATGAGATACATAGCCTGGAATATCTCTTTTCATGTTGTCATACCAAAAATACTATTTTAGATATCTATACATATTTTACTTCCAAGATGAATAGATAATGATGAACTTTGAGCTTCATCCATAAACTCATTTTTCAAATATTTCATTAATGATACACATAATCAGTTCCTGAAACTTATCATTATTTCACAATCATGGTTGAACCTAGAAACATTTCTAAACATATTTTATTGTTTGAAATCTTTCATCTATTTATATTTAATCCTCAAATGGTTGGATGATTGAATCTTCATCTATGAAATATATTATTTATCCCCTTTTCTCATGATTTCAAGATCCATGTTATGAAAATCCATAAATATTGAGTCTTTTTCAATCCTCATCATATAAAAACTAGTATAGTCCTTTCAACTCAGGGAATCATCCACCAAGTTCACCTTCCCATGGTTGTAATGTATTGAGCAATCATAATCATTAAATAGCTCAAAACATCTCATTTGGTGAATATTCAACTCTTTCTATAATGATATATACTTAAATATTTTATGATCAGTATATACATCACATCTTTCACCATAAATATAATTCCTCCATATTTTCAATTTAAAAACTACATATGTAAACTTCAAATCTTGAGTCAGGTATATTTTCTCATGAATTTTCATTTGGTGTGAAGCATAATCTATCACTACATCATTATACAATATGACTCATCCTGGTACCTTCTTTGATTCATAATTATAGATCACAAACCCTTATCCACTATTTGGTAGTGTGGGTATATGTGCAATTCCTAATATTATTTTCATCTCCTTGAAATTTTCCTCACATTATTTTGCCCAATTATACTTTTCTCCCTTCCAATTAAACTTGGTTATTAGATTTCATACATGTGAGGAATTTATCAAAAATCATCAATAGTATCTATAAAACCCAATAAAATAATAGATCTCTGTCACCATGGTTATTCTAGTTTATTTATCAATAAAGTTTGTCTTTAAAGTATCCACCAATATACCCTCTCTTGAGATTTTATGACTCAAGAATTAATCTTTCTATAGCTAAAATTCACACTTGATATATTTTTCAAACAACTTATCCATCCTCAAGGTCTCCAAAACAATCCTAAAATGCTCTTTATACTCACCCTTTATCATGGAATATATAATAATATCATCCCTAAAGACTAAAAAAACCAATAAATATAATATCTAAACACTATTAATTAAATCTATGAAGATAACATGGGCATTGGTAAGTCCAAATGACATCACTATAAATTCATAATGTCCATACCTCGCATGGAAGGCTATATTGGGTATATCCTCATTTTTGAATATTAGATGATGATATCCAGATCAAAGATCAATCTTTGAAAAATATTGAGTTCCTTTTAATTGATCAAATAGTTCATCGATATTGGGTAGAGGATACTTGTTATAAATAGTGATCTTGTAAGTTTCTGATAATCAATTAATATATGAATTGAATCATCTTTATTCTCAACAAAAAGAATAGGTGAACCCATGGTGATGCTTTGGGATATATGAATACCTAATCTAGATTCCACTAGAGTCACTTATTTGACTCCCATAACTCAGTCGAGGAAATTCTATATAGATTTGTTGAAATAGGTGTAAGACCAGGTATGAGTTCTATTGGAAACTCAACTTCATGATTTAGGGGAAGACTGGGAAAGTATTCATGAAATACATCAAAAATATTTCCAAATAATAAGATTCTCTTCAATGTTGAGTTTATCTAAAACCATTTGAGATAAATATCCCTCATTAATAGGTAATAATTCTAATGAAATAGAAGTAATTTCCATTGGAATTTTATATTCATCCTCAAACTGAAATATGATCATAGAATAATTCATAATTTCAAATGTTAATTCCATTACTTATAAATTTAAATGATATATATATATATAAATAGAGAAAATAAATTCCTAAAATAACATTAAATTAAACTAAAGGGAGAATAACATTATTTATAGAGATTACATTCTCGCAAACTTCTATTGTAGAGGAGCTATAAACTTGAGATGCAATCATCACACCATTATAAGTTTTTAATGCTAACTAAAAATATAATCATTTAAATGGTGAGGTGATACCCTTAGAAAATTATATAGATATAAAAGAATAGATATATCTAGAATTAAATAAGAAACTTAGATCTCTAGAGTGTTTGGTAAGTGTACCTTTCACCAGTTCATTCTCACGACCCACTTCAGCAGTTGTGATCATATGAGCTTTTCCTTTGTATCTTGGATTAAGAGGTTATTGATTATAATTTTCATCATTAACCTATAAATTCATGTACTAATTACCATAATGTACATACTCCTATAAATTATATCATTGGAGTGTGGGTGTCACATTCAATTGAGATTTATCTCCATTCATTTCATTGATTGACCTCTTGACATTACATCAACATTATTTTTCTCAATGATCTTCTTTTCCACATTTAAAACATTCACTAGACTCGATAAGTAATTTTCCCCATGATTCCTTACACACTTATGGAATAAAGGAAGATTAATTGTTTACTTCCATGGGTAATATTATTTTTATAATTTCATAAAAATTAAATATTTCTCTTCTTGTCCCCAAAACCATGATAACAATGAGATCCACAAATATCCATTTCTATCTTGAGAGAAAATAAAATGTTTTCTTCATAACTATCAAAGTCTCTTATAGACAATTCCTTTTAGAGACTTAGTCTTAATCTACTAAAGAATCAATCAACTTTTCTTTCTGGGTCAATGATAAAACCTGAAGCATACCATGCAAGTTTAGTGAAATTTTCCTCATAGGTACCAATAGATACATAATCCCTTTACTTCAGTTTAATTAATCCCATCTCCATTTTTGTGAGAAGAGTTAATGGAAAATAATTATTTAAAAATAACTTCTTAAACTCTTCCCATGTCGTAGCATCAATTTCTTCCCATTTCCTTATATTCTTTATAAGATTCCACTATTTATTAGATTCACCTTATAAAGGATACACAAAAAAAATAAATTTTTCTTGGTTTAGGCACTAGATAACATATAATACATTTTCAATAGTATTGATCCATTACTGAAAAATAAGTATATTATAGGAACTACTAAAGGATGGTGGATGTTACTGCATAAAAGACTCAATGGTGAGTTATTCATTCCTTTTTTCATTTGGAAGTTTAACATGATTCATATTATCATTCATCACTTGAGATATTTAGGTGAGCATAGCCATAAGGCTTCATATCCCGACTCCCATTTTATTTGGTTGATCCTAAGGATGGTCAATGGATTGGCCATCATATTCATTTTTCATATGATTCCTCCTAGTTACAACCATTGACTAAAATAAAAAATCTTAGTTTGTGTATCATACATCAAAAATAAAATTAAGAAATCATATGATAAGGAAAATACTTATTATGATTTATTAAATTATGACACTTTCTTTTAATTCACGACACTTAAAATCCATCTCATATAATAATGACTTATCATAGGTTGGAATAGATTCCATCCTCTTCTTAATCATAATGTTTTATAAAGAGAATGTGAATTAACCAAAGCATATCCCTCGAGAGTGTCAAACTAGGTGTGTAGTTAAGAATCTTTTTCATAAACCATGTGAAGATTGACTCAATACCCAACGAACATTTTTAGGGTTATTACCATTAGATGCATATATGAAGGTTCCTGAATCCATTAGTTTGTATCCATATAGGGATTTCATTTCCAATAAACCAAACAATATCAAGTTTAATAAAAATTTAAGATGTTATCCTATACTTATACTTATCCCCATGATTTTTACCAAGTTTTATGATTCTAATATCCAAAAATAACTAAACCTTACTTTGATACCAATTAAGGTGGACCAAGCATTACATATGTCAATATTAAATCATTTTTTATGAATAATAAATACATCACATAATAATACATGCCCCAAGATTGTAAAGGTTTAATATATCTAAAGACTAGATACATAATTAACTTATTTTATGAAATATCTTCAATATTTTCCAAAAAGTTCTTCTCACATAGATTCCTACTTAGAAATACCCTACTTAAAATATTTCTCCATAACCTAGGGAAATTGAAGTATAAGAAAGGGTGATCTCATATTCTCAGTAAGGGTAAACATAGGATATTTCAACCAATGATCATAAGTGAACATAAGATAAGTATAAGGGTTTGAGAAAATGATCATTAGTTACAAAATCCATACCCAATTAGTAAATTATCATTATTCATGTGTCATGGAATACATATTTTCATAAAAAATATATAAGTCATTATTATGTGAAATCATCAATAATCAAACACGATCCATGAGAACATATCATAAGTGAAGGATATATATTTTTTGAATACAAATAATCATAAAAAATCATTTCCTTAGTAAATATTAAATTAAAATACTATCATAGTTGAAATAGTACCATATTGGATTGAGTTCACTCCCCATTCCATTATTTCCTTAGTCAAGGTTCACTACTAAGATTATCATTTTGGACAGTCCCTTACTGAACTGGGTTCACTACCCATTCTAGTCCATATTATCTCATGAGACATCAATCATTATATAATTAATTATAGGAATATATAATTTTGGGACCACCCATCATAAAATTTAAACCATACATAAGTGTTCCACAAGATCATAAAAATATTCAATAATTTATCAGAACATAACCCATGAGAAAGAAATGTGTTTTATAAATATTTCATCATAACTTAATTAACTCGTGAAAGGAAATGAATTTATTAAAAACATTTTTAAAGCATCATCATTATAATACATAAATATAAAGTAAGTGGATGGTATCATAAATACATATCCTAGTGAATCATAAAAATCCTTAAAGAATGTTGACATCGATGAAAAATACCTTTAAAGGATCATTTGAACATTTATTTGAAAATAGGGAAAATATAATTTTATTTAGATATCTTTAAAAACTAAAAATTAAAAAAATATTTAGAAAAAATATTTTATTTAAAATTAACCATAGAAACTTGTAGATAAATCTTCAAAATAAAGAATATTCATGATGACGGGAAAATCTGTTCATACAGTATATGTTAAAAGAGGACATTCTTTCCACATTTTTGTAAAAATTCAAAAGTGAGTCATACATAATAAAATTGAAAAGATTACTTTTAATAATTTGTAAATAAAGTCAAAGGTAATAAAAATAATCTTTCTCAAACATTTATGTATAGATAAAATCATTCAATTTTTTTAAGAACAATTACTTGCAAGAAAAAGTGTAAATACCTGGAATTTCCATGTAATTTTTTTAAATATATGGGAATTTTATAAGTCCTCAAAAACTGAAGATGCATGATTCTGAGGCCTGGTGAGCCCAGAATGAATTTTTGAACTTTTTTTCAGGTACATTCAGTAAACATACAAGCAGGTTTTTTTATCTTTTGAACCGGTGCTCGGAATTGAAATCTGAGAGCACCGTTAAACTCACAGCACTGATATTCGCATAAGGGGACCTTCGTGGGTCTGTGATTGAGGGTCCCACATGTAACCACTCTAGGATTCCATGTGGGACTACCCGAGCGATTCGGTGTGGGTCAACACCTAGCGATCCTATGTGGTTTGGCACCTAGCGATCCTGTGTGGGTCAGCACCGAACGATCCTTTGTGGGTCAGCACCGAGCGATCCTGTGTGGGTCAGCACCAAGCGATACTATGTGGGTTAGCACCTAGAGATCCTATGTGGGTCTGATGATGATTAGTGATCCTTCATGGGTTTTCCACTTAATATAGTAAGATGATTCAGTAGTTACATCTAATCATTTCTACCACTGTACCTAAGTTATACCTGGTGTGAGCTGAGTCTATACCTATGTGGTACTTTCCTTCGTGGTAATACCTTGGTTGTATTATTCTGTGCGGCGTACCTGTGTGTTACTTTCCTTTGTGGTATTTATTCCTTTTTGTAATAGTTGATATTGGGGATTTGGAGTTGGACTCTGTGTTTTCCTCATGATTGATATTGGTTTACTTGATAACTTAGGTATATGTATGGGAATATACCTAAGTAGGGTTATCAGTTGTCTCCTTTCACTACTAGAAAAATTGGTCTTTGCGCCTCTGGGAACGGTCGACCGCCATCTGCGGTCGCTATTGATAGTATTAGCGACCGCTAAAAGCGGTCGCTAATACTGAAATAAAAGGGCAGGATTTTTCCTGCCCCATCATCACTATCTTCCTCAAAATCACCACTGCAACGCTGGTGATGCCCACTATCGCCCCCCGCCGCCACCCTGCCACCCTCGGTCACCCCCATTGCCAGCTCTCGTCACCTCCCGTCACCCCTCCCTCACTCGCCGTTGAACCCATCCGTCGGAGAATATTAAACGGACTGCCTAAATCCTTGACGTTGCACCCGCCCCTCCCTCCGACCACTGTAGATCTGCCATGGCCGACAGCTAGAGCTTACGGTCCCTCCTCATGCCCACTGCTGTTCCTGCGTGTCCAACATCTCACCCACCTAGTGTCCCGCACACATGAAACCTTGTATTTTTTAAAAGGACCTTTAGTGACTGCCATTGGCAGTCGCTGTTGGGTTTTACTGATGGAGAAAATGTGACCGCCAAAAGTGGTCGCAAGGCGGCCACTAAAGACCTTTAGCGGCCGCTTTTGGCGGTCGCTATAGGGATTTATTGTAGTAGTGTTTCTTTTTGGTTTATCCTTTGTGGATTTTGTGAGACCTTGAGGGTCTCGGGGTCCCTACTGAGTATCGTTATACTCACCCCTGCACGGGCTATGCCCGCACTTCGTTGTGTTTGGTGTAGACGATGGACAACACTAACTGAGGATGAGGGTACCTGGACTAGAGGTAGCTCGGAGGTGGACCTTAGACAAGGCGTACCACAGAGATGACCATTCGAGAGATGTACATATCCTTCAGGTAGGATCCTTGGTGAGTGATTGTAGGAGCTGTTCCAATTTACTTATACTTTCAGTTTCTTATACTTTCCTATTAGGATTTTATTCTGGCCCCTTTTACTTACTGTTCTTATTCTATTTACTATTCAATTTACTTGAGTTTGTATCTTGTTGTGTGCTTGGTTGTGTGTGTTTACAGGTTATAAAGGCAATGCCTTCCCATTTTTAGGGAATACGCCTTCGGTGCTAGTCTCCAGCCCCTAGCCTATGGAAGGCGGGCCTGGGGTAGTCACGACACGGGCCCTAGGGGATGGGTCATGAAAAATTGGCATCAAAGGCAGTCGGTTCTACCATAGAACATAGGACTCTGATATTTCATTTTAATGACAATATCATTAAGTGTAGTGAGTGTGGTTATCAGTTTAGGGAATCCAGTGTTGGTGCGGTGGCCGACGTATCCATACACCAGGACCCTGACTTCTTATTTCTGACTCAGTGCATGAAAACATTGATTGATTGTGTGTTTTGAAGAGTTTTATTTGTGATATCTTTGAGTCAGCTCACCAGGTATAAATTTTTGACTGTATCGCACCTGTTACTTTTCAGGATGCCTCCACGCAGACATCCATCTAGGGTTCTGGATATAGTTCGCACTGATATCCCACTGAGCAACAAGGCCTCGGTGCAGGGCCCTCTTCCAGTAGAGGCACCAGTGGAGACACCATCGGTACCATTACCTATTGGGCCACCGATTCCACCAACCCCAATAGCAGAGGGTGCTTGCTGCTTGAGCACGTTGCATGAGTTCCAGCACTAGATGCCACCCAGGTTCAGGGGAGAGACTGACCCATAGGCGGCTGAGGACTGGCTAGAGGCTGTGGTGAGAGTCTTTCTACTGGTAGGGACACCAGACGATCTCATGGTGATCCTTGCCACTAGCCTTCTACAAGCAGCAACAAGTAGATGGTGGAGCTTGATTCTCAAGGTTCACAACGAGGTGACGCTTCTCTGGGCAGACTTTGAGAGCCTGTTTTGGGCAGAGTTTGTTCCAGTGACTCTTCACACAGTGTACATTCAGAAACTACTTCATCTATAGTAGGACAACATGATTGTGGCTCAGTACTCAGCGAGGTTCACTGACCTCTCACGCTACTCCATAGATATGGTGTAGGACCCATTCTTCAGGGCCCAAACCTTTGATCAGGCACTCAAGCGAGAGATCAGGGCTTCGATGATCCCACTAAGCATCCCGACGCAGGTGTGGGTGTTAGAGAGAGACCTTTTAGTGGAGAGTTTCCTTGCTGAGTAGTCACCAGCAGTGAGACCCACTACCAATCATCATGTAGCAGAGTCTTCTACAGCTGGCAGCAGATAGATTTTGCAGAGGTCCAAGAGGACCAGACCTATAGGTGGACGACCACAAGATTCAGGGTCAGTTATGTGGGGCACCCGAGGCAGAGCCAGTCATGCCAAGAGTGGGAAATGTTACACATGCAGTGGTCAGGGTCACATGGATCATGACTGTCCGACCCACCGTACAAATGATCAGCAGACAGTCGAAGGACTGCCTAGGCAAAGACATAGAATCGATCGAGGAGGTTCATAGGGAGAAGGCAGACGTGGCAGAGGAGCTGGCCATGTAGTTGGTGGTGGGAGACGATTCCATATGTTACCACCACCACCACCAGGTGGTCCACCCCGACCATAGGGAGCAGGTGGACAGGGGTGAGCTCAGCTCCAGGCAGCATAGGCCTACGATCATGGTGCTCTGGAGATGATACGAGGTACGACCTGTGTCTACTCTACCTTAGCTGTAGTAATTATAGACACAGGTTCTAGTCATTATTTTATTTTCACTGCCCTTTTTTAGAGCTTGGAGATTTGAATGGATCTGTTGGCTCGATCCTTACAGCTAGAGCCTCCTATGGGAGCGGATTAGACGATTACGCACTGGTGCTGGAAGTGCGAGCCTACTCTAGGAGGTGAGAGCTTCGACTGGGATCTCCTAGTAGTAGCGTCGATCCCTTACGGTGTCATCTTGGGTATGGATTGGTTATCTATAATCCATGCTCATATTGACTGTATTAGGTGCAAAGTGCGATGTGTCCGCATGGATGAGACCAGGTTTACCTTCACCAGTGAGAAGAGAGTCTTCACAGCACGTGATGGAATTACTCGGAGGAGAGTGAAGCCGATCACTCATCAGTTGGATAGCCTTACCCTTGGAGCAGTTGATGTGGAGAGTCCAAGTTATCCTGTAGTGGTGGACCAGTACGCGGATGTCTTCCTTGATGATGTTCCGAGTCTACCTCCTCACAAATAGGTGGACTTTTACATTGACTTGTACCCCAGGATGACACTGATATCTACACTAGTGTATCAGATGGATCCTACGGAGCTTCATGAGCTGCGGGTACAGCTGGAGTACTTACAGGGAAAATGGTTCATTCAGCCCAGTGTTTCTCCTTGGGAAACCCCAATTTTGTTTGCCAAGAAGGCTGATGGGAGCTTGAGACTTTTAGTTGACTATCGGTGCCTAAACCAGGTGACCGTGAAGAACAAGTACCCACTTCTGAGGATTGATGACCTCTTTGATTAGCTGAATGGAGCATGGTGGTTCTCGAAGATAGACCTTAAATCAATCTATCACCAGCTCATAGTATGATATGAGGATGTGCAGAAGAAAACTTTCAGATGTCGGTACGACAATTACAAGTTCTTGGTTATGCCATTCGGCATGACCAATGCTCCAGTAGTGTTCATGAGACTCATGAACATGATCTTTCATCCATACCTTGATCACTTTGTAGTAGTCTTCATCGAATACATTCTGATCTACCCGACTACTGAGGAGGATCATGCTTATCATTTGCAGGTAGTACTGGACACACTCTGAGAGCACCAGCTTTATGGTAAGCTCTCGAAGTGCCAGTTCTCGATCCGAGAGGTTCAATTTCTAGGACATGTCATATCAGAGGCTGGAGTTGCAATAGATCCAACAAAGATTGAGGTGGTACTTTCTTGGGAGCCACCCAGGAGTGTGACGGTGGTACGAAGTTTCCTAGGTTTAGCTGGATACTACCAGAGATTTGTGCCAGATTTCTGCAGGGTTGCAACACCTCTATTAGCATTGACGAAGAAGGGGAAACCCTTAATGTGGCCGGAGAGATACCAACAGAGTTTTCAGAAGCTGAGGTAGAGGATGACTAGTGCCCCCCATCTTGAGGCTTCCAGAGGAGGGCATAGGGTATGTTGTCTACTGCGACACATCAGGGACTGAGCTCAGATGTATCCTAATGCAAAATCAAGTAGTGATCACATATGGTTCTCGATATCTGAGACAACATGAGAAGAACTACGCTACCCATGACCTTGAGTTAGTAGCCGTGGTCTTCTCCTTGAATATGCGGCGACATTACTTGAGGGGAAAGCATTTTATAGTGTACTATGATCACAAGAGTCTCAGGTATATCTTCTCTTAGAAGGACCTGAACCTGAGACAGTGATGTTGGCTTGAGTTCCTCCAGGACTATGACTTAGAGATGGTCTATACTCCTAGGAAGGGGAACGTTGTAGCAGATGAACTCAGTAGAAGATCTGGTATACAGCTGCTTGGTGAGGCGATAGAGCAGTTGGCCGCTTTGCAGATATCCTTTGTAGATCGTGATGGAGCAGCTTTCCTTCAGTCTCTTACAGTCCCTCCCCCACTTCTTCAGCGAGTCAGGGAGGTGCAGTGTGGGGATGCTAACTGCAAGGATCAACATTCTCCGATATCCATAGGGAAGACACCTGATGGATTTTTTGAAGGTGGGGAGCACGTCATCCTCTTCAGAGGACGTATCATGGTACCAATATCACTTCAGGAGGAAGTATTGAGGGATTTACACACATCCCCTCTAGAGGTACATCTAGGAGTGGCGAAGATGTACCAGGACCTCCGACAATAGCACTGGTGGTTGGGAATGAAGAAAGCAGTAGCAGAGTTTGTCTCTTGGTGCCTCACTTACCAGCAAGTGAAGCCAGAGCATCAGGTACCAGTAGGCTTAGTTCAGCCTTTAGAGGTCCCAAAATATAAGTGGGATGAGATATCCATAGACTTCATGACAGGACTTCCTTGTAAATCCATAGGTCATGATTCTATCTGGGTGATTGTTGACCGACTCACCAAGTCGGCCCACTTCCTACCGATTAGAGAGCAGGGTTCAGTAGAGAGCTTGGGACGCCTCTATGTGCAGGAGATTGTGCGGCTACATAGAGTAACCTCAATGATTTTCTTTGATCATAATACACATTTTACTTCCCGAACATGGAAGGGGTTTCAGGAGGCTTTTGGGATGCAGCTTAGTTTGAGCACCACCTTCCATCCTCAGACGGATGTCCAGACTGAGCGAACCATTCCGACTCTCAAGGATATGCTTCGTGCTTGCATCCTCGACTTCGATCGCAGCTAGGAGGATCACTTGACTTTGGTGGAGTTTTCATATAACAACAGCTATCACTCCACCATTAGGATTTCACCTTTTGAGGCGTTGTATGGGCGACCTTGAAGATCACCTTTGTATTGGATTGACCCAGGGGAGTCAGCACTCATGGGACCAGAGATGGTTTGGGCTACCACAGAGAAAGTGCAGATCATCCAGGAGCAGATGAAGACTACACAAAGCAGGAAGAAGTCGTATGCCGAAAAGAGATGGAGACCTTTAGAGTTTGAGGATGGTGACCACGTCTTTCTACAGGTCTCACCTCGATGAGGTTTACAGATATTTGGCTGAGGTGACAAGTTATCTTTGAGGTTCATTGGATCCTTCCAGGTCCTCAGCAGAGTTGGCAAGGTGGATTACCGCTTAGCTCTTCCACCTCAGTTGCACAAGGTGCACGACGTCTTCCACATATCCCAGCTGAGGATATACATGTACGACCCTTCTCACATCATCGACCAAAGAGAGCTAGACATTGACGATGGGGAGACTTTTATAGAGGTTCCAGTAGAGATTGAGGATCGACAGGAGCGGGTCCTTCATGGGCGGTTGATACCTCTGGTGCACGTTTGTTGGAAGCACGAGAACCTCCAAGAGAGCACATGGGAGCAGGAGTCTTAGATACGTGCTCAATACCCCCACTTGTTCCCTTAGTTTGAGTTGTGGATTATGGGGATGCAAAGTCCTAAGGTGGGGAGAATTTAAAGACCCAGAATTTCCATTTTTTTTAAATATATGGGAATTTTACGAGTCCGCAAAAACTGACAGCGTGTGATTTCGAGGCCCAGTGATCCCAGAAATAATTTCTGAGCTTTTTTTGGGTACATTCAGTAAACATACGAGTGGTTTTTTGTAACTTTTGAACCGATGCTTAGAATTGAAATCTGAGGGCACCGTTGAACTCGTAGCACTGGTATTCGTATAAGGAGACCTTCACCTCGACCACAGTAGGTCGAGGGTGAAAGATAGAATTTGGGTTTTTCGTGAAAGAATAAAATAAAATAAAATTGTGTAATATTTTTATTTTTTTTGGAACTCCCATGTGGATGTTGAGAGGTGGGGACCACCAGAACTAAACCTCCCATGTGAGGTTATGGAGGTGGAGGCCACCAAGATTAACCTACCATGTGGGTTATGGTGGTGGGGAACACATGTGGCTAAAACCCCCTTGAACTCCTCTATTTATGGGATAAAAACCTCTTGAAGTCCCCCACTTTATTTGTGCCACCCTCTTAATTAATTATACCACCTCAATGTAATTAATTAAGATAATTTGAAATTATGCCAACAAACTAAATAGATAACTTAATCTATTATTTTGGGATACCTTTTCATTATGGTGGAATTGGGAGGGAGAAGCTTTGGAGGATTATTCTCTCCAATGAAGAACACGTTCTTCAATAAAGAACACACTCCCCAATTAAGAATGCACTCACCGACAAGGAACATCTCCAACGACGAAAAAATCAACGATCGAGGAAATGCCGATGTCACCGACGTCCGTCTATCCCCAAAGACTTCTTCTCTTTCCTCAATAACTCTATTGACAAATCTCCAAGGTGGAGGTTTAGTTGTGTATGATTATATATTACCATGTTCTTCCATTATAAAACAAATAATGCGGATCAACTCTCTAACTAGTTGATCCGCAGATGATTTATTTTGCGGGTTTGGGAATAATCATTGCAGGAGGTTAGGGTTGACTTTCTTCATTCAAGTTCTTGTGAATCAATTTCTACCACCCTAATGCGGAGAGTGTGGGCCAAAAAATCATGGCCCGATCTCTCCGCAAAATCTTATGGTTCTTTTGTGTTTTCTTCACGATGGTGACATTGATCGGTGCCGGCGGTTAGCACCAGTGGAACTCAAGAATTGTGGCTGGCACCACGGCCGGACACGACGAAGGCGACGAACAAAGGGAAACTGGTCAAGCTGACCGCCGGTGAAGGCAAGACGCCCCACTGCCCCATGGAGCTCCGCCGTCTGCGACACCGCCGCCCACGGCCTCCACCCCGCAACCTCTGCCCTGCAGCGCTCCACCCTACAGTACTCCTCCACCCATGGCCTCCACCGTCCGCAGCCTCCACCGTCTGTGGCCACCGTCGCTCGTAGCCACCGCCACCCCATGACCTTCCGCGCCACCCCGCAGCCTGCCGTGCCGCCCCGCAGCCTCATCGACCCGCAGCCTTCTGCACTACCGCGTGGCCTCACCGCCCTGCGGCCTACCGCGCCACCCCACGGCCTCACCGCCCTCGCGACCCCGCGGCCTCACTGCCCTCGCGGCCCCTGTGGTCTCTCCGTCCTCATGGCCTCGCGGTCTCCCCGCCCTCGCGGCCCCCATGGTCTCCGCGCCACCAAGGCCGGGCTGCCCTGCGGGCCGGTCCGGACCCAGCGGGTCGGGCCGGGTCAACCCAAACTGGGTCGGTCCGACTGGGTCGGATCGGACCCGGACCCATTTCAACCCATTTATGCTCTTTTGGCCATAAATTTGGCACCTGACATCATTTGACAAACCATCAGTGGTATTGTAAACCTTGGAGTGAGACGGTCCATTTGGTATACCCCACTAGAGATTTGGATAAAGTTGGAGTATGGTCGGGTTGGATCGAACACGAATCCAACCAGGCCCTCAGGACTAAAAGACTAATAACTCTTAGACTAGATGTCTAATTGACGCACCATTTGTTGCGTTGATACCCCTATGACGTGGAATTCCTTTGGGATAATTCTTTGTGGGACTTCTTGGTAGTTGGTGTATCGACCAGTGGCTTGAAGAGCGGACCCTTTCGGCGAAGAACAAGCCTAGTGAGGGAACCCAATAGCTGGATGTGACTTGAGGAAGAGAACCTTCGTGGGTCTGTGATTGAGGATCCCACATAGAACCTCTCTAGGATTGCATATGGGACTACCCGAGTGATCCTGTGTGGGTCAGCACCTAGCGATCCTGTGTGGGTCAGCACCTAACAATCCTATGTGGGTCAGCACCGAGCGATCCTGTGTGGGTCAGCACCGAGTAATCCTATGTGGGTCAGCACCTAGAGATCCTATATGGGTCTGATGATGATTAACGATCCTTCATGGGTCTACCACTTAACAGAGTAAGATGATTCAGTAATTACATCTAATCATCTCTACTATTGTACCTAAGTTATACCTGGTGTGAGATGAGTCTGTACCTGTGTGGTACTTTCCTTAATGGTAATACCTTGATGGTATTCTTCTATGTGGCGTACCAATGTGGTACTTGCCTTTGTGGTATTTCTTCCTTTGTCGAATAGTTGAGCTTTGGGCTTTGGAGTTGGACTCTGTGTTTTTCTCATGATTGAGATGGGTTTACTTGATAACTTAGGTATATGTATGGGCATATACCTAAGTAGGGCTATCAATTTTCTCCTTTATTTGCGGTTTATCCTTTGTGAATTTTGTGAGACCTTGAGGGTATCAGGGTCCCTATTGAGTATCATTATACTCACCCCTGAACAGGATATTCCCACACTTCGTTGTGTTTAGTGCAGATGACAGACAACGCTAACTAAGGATGAGGGTATCAGGACTGGAGGTAGCTCAAAGGTGGACCTTAGACGATGTGTACTACAGAGACGACCATTTGAGAGTTGTACCTGAACTTTAGGTAGGATCCTTGGCAGGTGATCGCAGGAGATGTTCCAGTTTAATTGTACTTTCAGTTTCTTGTAATTTCTAGTTGGGCTTATATTCTAGCCCCTTTTACTTACTGTTCTTACTCTGTTTACTATTCAGTTTACTTGAGTTTGTATCTTGATGTGTGCTTGGTTGCGTGTGGTTACAGGTTATAAAGGCAATGCCTTCCCCGTTTTATGGAATACACCTTCGGTGCTAGTCTCCAACCCCTAGCCTATGGAAGGTGGGCTTGGGGTAGTCACGACACGGGCCCCAGGGGATGGGTCATGACAAAAATTTCATTGATCAAAAAGGAAATAAAGTTACCTTTTCTTAAAAACATTTTATCGATCATTTTAAGTACCAAAGAGAGGAAAATGATAATAATACTTGAAAATTACAGGGACAACCAGGGTAGAAGAAAATATATGAGGTTTAAAGGATAAGGATCATATAATTCCCTCAATGGAAATTTAACATAGAAAATATAAAAAATATATGAGACTTAAAGATAAAACCTTACCACTTTGGTAACATTTCAATCACAATACCCTTGAAGTAAATAAATTAAAATGAAACTTTAAATACCATTAATAAAAATATATTCATAATATAATATGTTAAAGGGCAAGTATATACACAATATAAACACAAATATACTCATAACATGAATCACATGTCACGGAATTAATATTGAGACAAAGAACCCTTGCCTCAGGCCCTGTATTTCTTCGTATGCACTTAGACATCCTGAAGAATAAATATAGATTTATTATAAATATATAATAGAACCATATTAATTTATATATTAATATATATATATATATTAATATATATAATTACCTTATAATTTAAAACTACCCTTTTATTAAAAATTCTTCATTAAAATCTTTATTTGGGTGAAAACAGGTTCGTTTTCCATCCATATTTCAGTTTGACAATTTCAATACTTTAACCTTGGTATTGGTTTAATAACAAGTAGAATATTAGTTATGTAATAATTATCATAATTATTAATTTTATTCACTTTTATAACCATTCATTTAAATTTTGGATGAAAAATTAATTACATCACTTCATTGAGATGACAGTTTGTACGTATGCACAGATGATGTTTTCACTTTTTGATGGATGGAATGAAATAAAAGTACATAATAATTCACCTTAAATATTCATAATTATTTAATAAATACCATATATATTTATTACATATTACATTATAACTATCCATGTAAATATAAAATGAAAAATGAATCACATCGCTTGTGGAGGTGGTAGTCCACATGTACACAAAAACGACACTATCATTTTCTAAATGATGGGAATGAGATAGAAAATGGATATAAAATTAACATAAAAACATCTCAGTATAGTAAATATATTTATTCCATCATTTTAACATGGTTATATAACATTTGTATGAGGTTTAAAAAGATATAAACATGAAAAAGATCGGTAAGAACATATACCTCTTCTTTGGGTATCCTCCTTCGAAAATCACCTTAAGGATTTTTTGATGGGTCTTTTGGGAATAAAAAAACCTCAAGGTTGTTTATAATTATTATTGGAGGGTATTTGGGAAGATATTGGTCAATATAAATTGCTCAAATGGTGTGGATAAGTGAGAATAAGAGGTTCCCATTTATAAGTGAAGTGGGTGGAAAACTTATAAATATTAAGAACATCAAAAAAAAATAATGTCACTCTCATGAGAAAGTGGCTCAAAATTAAATAATATTAAAATATAATAAAATTATGGAAAAATATAATCAAAAAATAAAATTAAATCATGTTTTTTGTGATATTTTTAACCTTATATCTTAGCTAACCCCTCTTTTAACCCTTTTAACCCTTAATATGGTAATACAATTTTTAAAATAGATAATATTCATTATGAAAAAAATTTAGTTGAAATTATAAAATAATATTAAATATTATTATTCCAAATATTTAATACAAATTAAAATATTCAATTCCTAGAAGTGTTAGAAAATAATTCTAATGTCTACACACAAAACACATAAAAACCATTTTTAGAGAAAAAGTATTTTTAAGCATAAAAATGATTTTATTATCATTCCATGGATAATAAAAGCCATTAAATAAATTTTAATATATCTTATTGAATACATTATATACATATTAAATTAAAATAATTCCTCAATATTTATTAATTTAATTTATTAAGAAAAAAATACACTGTGCAAATACAAATACTTTTCTAAAAAGTAACTCTTTTGACCTTCAAATGATTCTATCTTCACTTAAAACTAACTAATAATAAATGTATGAATAAATATTAATTTTTTTTAAATTAAATAAAAATATATTTCATCAAAATAATTATTTATTAGTGATCAAAATGCATAATATATATAAAAATAAAAAACTTTGAAAACTTGATTTTTAACATTAAATGATATCATTTTTAACATTTAAAATTGAGTACTTATTTCCTAGGGATTAATTAATACATTTTAATTATGGAAAACATTTTATGAATATTTTTTTTTCAAAACTTATTTAGTACTATTCATACATTCTAATCCAATGGATAAGTGATAACAATCAAATTTAATAATAATATTTCAATAATATATCATGATTTGTTTAAAATCAGTGTTGTGTATAAATAAAGATATCAAACACATTGAATTTATTTAAGGAGAAATATTTCATAAAATCTTGGAGTACTACAATTATGGTTAAGCTAGTTCATTTTTATTGTGCATGAACCAGATCTAAGTGGGACCCCTAACATATGGTTCCTTATCCAAAAACCTATGCTAAGAAAAAAAAGATGTCCCCTACTTTTAATAGTTCCATACTAGTATTTAGGCCCTCTAAATTACCTAAAATATTATAATTTCCCTTTATTTGGATGTATAAACCCCAAGTCCTTGTTATATAATGTTAAACTGTGTGACATATGGTAAAAAATGTATGACCTTTAACTGCTTATAAGGGTCTATTCTATATGATCCAAACCAACATACCCCTCTCTTATGTAAGAGATCTATCTATATAGGGGACACTCTTATTTATTTTAGGATACAATTGTTATGCCTATATTATTTGACCATAATTTTATTGTTTACCTAACCCATGAAAATAAATTTCTCCCTCTATAAGAACCACACGTGGCTTGATTCCTACTAACCCTGGATACATTGTGATGCCCGTATTTTCTAGAACAGGCCCATCCATAGATTTCATTTCCAAAATTTCCTCTACTCTAGTGATGTGGCCTTACCTAATTCACATTAGTTTTTAATCATTCTCTCCCACTTGAGAATTAATGCATTTATTTGCTTCTCTTATGTGCATGAGTCAAATCTATATAGTAAGATTCTCTATCAAATAATTATGCATGGATTGAGTCCTACTATTACATGATACATAATGATCCTAGATATCCCATCTTATGACCAACTACAAATTTAGTGAAATATTATATTCTCTCCAGTGTATGGTGTTCTCATTCCTATTGGGTATTTCTATACTGGAGTCCACTTTATGGTGGTGTATCTTTTATAGGAACTAAATGTGGATTTAACCCTATCACTTCAAGATAAATTTGGAGCTTTGATCCTCTATCATATTCCCAACCAAAAATATTAATAATGTTAATTTCCCCTTTTATCATGGTGTTTGGGACCTCCCCATTCACGTCTGGTTTTCTATAATGGTCCCTATACTAGGTCCTTTTAAGAACTGTGTATGACTTGATTTGTGTTCCTTCAGGATAGTTAGTAACATCTGTATCATTTATCTTGAGATTAGACACAAATTTCAATAAACCCCCACATTATCCTAGAATTTTGGCCCACTCCATTTATATTGGTTTTCCCTCACAGGTTTAACACTAAGAGGAAACTGTCTTATTTTTTAGATGATCCAAATTTGTGTAGCACCCCTACACACATTTATATTTCATACAACCCTAAACTATATTGAACTAGAGTCACTATCACATTAAGTTAAACTACACATCATGTGATCCATTATAAAATACATTAAATTACTTAATGTATTATTTCCTATATAAACTAACTTCCATACATAATATTTTGATCCATGTAAGGGTACTTGGAATTTGGTTTCAACCCACAAATACAAACTAGGATCAAATGATCTATATTTTTTAGGAAATAATTGATCTCCTATTTTGGGTACAATACTCAAATCCTCTTCTGGTTTTGAAATGATAATTGAATAAAAAATACCCCCACCTATGATATAATATCCATGCAGATGATATTTCACATGAACTACACATGGATTGATTCCTAGCTTCATAAGTTATGTAGTTATGTATAGAAAATATATTCTAGTCCCAACCATAAATCACCATCCATCTAAATTTCCATTCATCATACCAAAATACTTTATCCATGGTTAGTTTAGGATGATATTTTCCTCATCACTCTTTTAATATTACCTCCAAAAACCACACTTTGAGACTCAAGTGTTTTAATCTTTAAAAATATTTCATTTCTATAAGTAATAAGTGTATTTGACTCCAAAGGGAACCTCCTATTGGTAATGATCTTTATAACTCTATATTGGGAACTACCAATAAATATACATATACATTTATGCAGAGTTGGTCCTTTAATATTTATATTCCATGAAAAAATGATGTGGAACCCATCATTCAAATGTTGGTTAGTGGTCATCCTCAAAATAATTTTCCCATATCATCATCCTATTTCTAATGTCTCAGGTCATGATTTACATCATAATTTCCTATTCAAAAGTGTTAGGGAACTGTTAAGTCTTGAGCCCTATCTGGGTTGTCATATTACACCCCCATTCTTGGTCTAAGAACTATATACCTAAATTATTTGCATTGTTACATGATACAATATATAATAGCATTGGGATCTCCATTACTATCAGGTTTTTAATCTCCCTTTATACACAAACTATATCCCTCTTTGGTCCAGGAATCTTGACCTTAAATCATGTGAACCTCTTCCATGATGGTCTATACTAGTGTGGGTCTCTTCAATTTCTATTAAGTTTTAATATACCCTCGATAAGTAAACAATCTCAACACTTGGTTAAATATGAAAGACCTTAAAACATAGAAACATTGAGTTAAAGCTTTATGCCTTTAAAATCCATCCCTTATTGGTCCAAATTTTATAACCTTTAAACTATAAATATGAAAAAACATAAATATTCTCTAAGTTGAAAACCTATAAAGGGTGACGTGGGAAAAAGTCAAGTCTATGTTCACTAAGTCATCCCACTTTATGACTTAGGAAAAATTCATAGCCCAAATAGAGAAAGAAACAAAGATTTTTTAGGCCCACCATATGACCTTAGAAAAAATAGAGCTATGCACACTGGATCCAGGTACAAGAAAACAAACCTTCTGCCTTCTTCTATAGTTTCATATTTAATAAATTATATATCATATACCTACACCTCAAGAGTGAGTTCAATACACATCATCATAGAATTAAAGGTTTATGAACTCTTCTTGAATATCATTTCCCTTATAATCCCACTTCATTCCTTGTATATGTAAGTCATCTCAAACCTTTAATGCCTATTGGTAACAAGAACTTTCATCTATAAGGGACAACTCTACATGGTAATAATATTCATGACACCATAGTTATCACTACCAAACAATAGAAATATTCTATCCCAAGAGGATGTTCCTATACTCACTATAATTCCCTAATAACATCGCATCAAAACTCATCATTCAAATGTGTTTAACAGTCATCCCTCACATACATGTTCATCCGATTATTTCCCATTTCAAATATTTCGAGTTACAATTAATGTATTACATAGAACAAAAGTTAAATTGGATTTGGAGACCCTTGATATTACACATTCATTCATTGTACCAATTTTAAAAGGAAGAATATGACATCTTATTCTTAAACCTTTACTGGTCCTTATCACACAACCCTACACCACATGACACAATGGTCTGAGCATCATGACCTTAAAATACATGAAATTCCACCAAGGCTATTTCTATTCATAGAGTTATGATCTCTATTCATATTTGGTTTATCTATCCCTTTATATCAAGTATAATTCCTTATATTTTGGTCAAAGTTGTATGATATTAAACCCCAACACCTTTTGGTCAAATCTATATGACCTTAAACCCTAACATCTTTTGGTCAAAGATGTAAGACCATAAACCCAATCACTTTTTGGTAATATTTTTATGAACATAAACTCAAGTTCTCAATGGTATATCTTGAATGACCTTAAACTACCCAAGTAAATAGAAACAATACTCATTAGGTTGGAAACCCTCAACGGGCAACCTAGAAAAAAGTTGATTCTCCGATTGGTAGGAATTCACCTCACATAGCTTAGGTAAAATTTGAGTGTTTTGATAAGTAAAAATCTATATATCTTGTCACATTGAAAACCCAAAAAGAGAATCCTAATAAGAAACCAAAGGTCCGACCTTCCAGGCCTCCCCCATATAAGGATTAGGTAAAATTTAGGGCTATATAATGAAAAAGAGACAAGGATTGTAAGGGTCCACTATATAAACCTAGAAAAAGTTGATCCATTCTCACTAGATCCCTTGAAATAAGAAAAAAATAGTAAATCCATCTATTCCTTTCATATTGGTCTATGTGATCCATACAAAAATTCATAATGATGTGATCTTATGGTAATCGAGCCCTGTTGATAATTGAAATTCTCATTCCAAGATTCCCCCTTTGTAACTCCCATCACGTTGAGTCACTCATCTCCCATATTCAAATGGAATAACTCTAGTGTATGATGATGGTATAAATACTGCCATATTCAGCCCACCTATAACCATATGAGATCATATGTCTAAGAGGAATCCATATTTAATATCTAAGTGTGTTAACCTTGGCTTATAGTTATGGAACATATACTGCTAAATTCTGCCTTCCTATATCCATCTAAGTGCACACGCTCAGAAGGAAACCAAATCTCACAATCTTTATTCCCAAAACCAACCCTAGATTACAATTATGATATATAAACTACCATATTGGTCCTAACTATATCCATATGAGGGTACATGTTTTATAGATAAAGGATTGCATCATTTTTTGACTTAAGTATTTATAGATTGTGATTTTCTTGATCTATCCCAATTAAATGTTTAAATGGATACAATTATTTTGATATTACTATTTGATATTTTTATAGGTTTCCATGAATCGATAAACTTGTAGGATATAAAAAAAATAATTGAAAGTGGTTGAAAACAAAATATTAACAGTCATTGATCAATAAAAAAGAGGATCATCCATAATTTGGAGCCTATAAATGTTATTATACACAAAATTAAGAATGAAAAAATAGATAAAATTAATTTTTTTTAGATAAACTTAATATTTTAGGGAAAATTTAATGGGAATCATCAATTTACCATTGGAGATTACTCACCATTGATGGTCTCCCTGTCTTCAAGGCATATACATCAAGGTAGGTTCAGGTTTTATGGTTAATGGACCTGGAATCCGGAGTTTCTTCAAGTGGTGAGAGATTCCTGGTGGGAACCAATACAAGGGTTTTCCTGGGTAGACTTGCATAATAAACTAAGGCGGCTTAAAATGAGGCTAAAGGATTGGGCAGTGAACCTTGGATCCATTGATCAGGGGATGGAGGATCTCAAACAGGAGATTGAATTCTTAGAAGCTAGTCTGGAGGAAGGCTGGAATGATGTTAGTTTTGAGGAGCTGTCTGTTAAGAAGAATAGTCTTGAGGAACTGGTCCTTAGACAAGAACGAGTGGATCGGGAGGAATCAAGGATTAAATGGATGCATGAAGGATATAAGAACACAACCTACTTTCATGCCTACATCAGGGAGAAAAGACGTCCCATTAAGCCCAATATCAGGATCGATGACGGGAGTTACACGGATGATAGGGATGTCGTGGGAAGAATGGACTATTCCCTATTCAAAGACATCCTTGCAGGGCCTAATGGTAGGATGGCCAGCGGGTACCCGAGTGGTTATGCAGAGCTTTGGGAGGCAATTCTGAACAACATATCCTCCGCAGACAATGAACGAATGGAAGGGATCCCAGAGGAGTCCGAGATACACCAAGCCATGATGAGTCTCAACTCAGAGAGCGCTTCGGGACCTGACTATTTTCCTGGTTTGTTTTACAGAGTTGCATGGGATGAGGTCAAATGTGACATTGTTGCAGTAGTGGAGGACTTTTTCAGAGGAGGATCTCTCCCATGGGTTGCAGCTGCCACGACCTTGGTGCTCATACCTAAGGTTAAGGACCCCTCCCCCCTTCTCCACTACCAGCCCGTGAGCATGTGTAACTTCACCTACAAAATCTTTGCGAGTATTCTTAACATGAGGCTGGCTATGCACTTACCCCGCTGGATTTCCATGGAGAAACATGGTTTTGTGAGAGGGCGTTCTATTCAGGGGGCTATAGCCATGGCATAGGAGATGATAAGGGACATTAATGCTAAAACTCACGGTTCCAACATGATCATCAAATTGGATATGAGCAAGGCGTACGACAGACTTGAATGGGGTTTTGTGAACAGGGCCTTAGCTTGCATGGGCCTATCTACCAAGGCCTCAAACATCCTTTTCAGATGCTTTAGTTCTGCATGGATGAATGTCTCATTTATGGGGAAATCACATGGCTTTTTTAAGGCCACTCGTGGCTTACGACAAGGTGAACCGATCTCCCCTACCCTGTTCATCCTTATGCAGGACGTGCTTAGCCATCTTCTGAACAAAGAAATCCTCACTGGTAGTATACTTCCTTATCAAAGGAAAACGAACCTCCCTCCCATCTCACATTTTATGTTTGTAGATGATACGATTATCTTCTTGAATGCAGGAAAAAGATCTGCGCGTGGCATTAAGAGGATCCTTGAAGATTACTGTTATTGGAGTGGTCAGGTGATCAACCACTCCAAGAGTAATTTATATATCTCAAACAAGTGCGGAGCTGGATGCACAAACCTTCTTTGCAACATCATGGACATGCAGCCTGGTCACTTCCTGATGGAATACCTCATGGCCCCTCTTTCGCCCGACAGAATGTGTATTCGAAACTTTGATCATGTGGTGAGCAGGATTACAGGGCGCATCCTCAACTGGAAGAGCCACTTCTTATCCTTTGGAGGGCGTATTGCACTGGTTAACAGTGTGCTGACTACTATCCCAGTGCATGCGATGGCTTCCACTTCGGTGCCAAAGGGGGAGATCAAAGCAGTTGACAGGATCCTGGCTAATTTCTTATGGGATGCACTTGCCGAGGGGAAGAGACATTGGGTCGCATGGGGAAGAATGACATGTCCCATCCAGGAAGGAGGTATTAATGTTAAAAGCTTGAGGGACACACTTCATGGCATGAACGCCAATCTCGCCTGGGAGATCGTGGAGGACCGGTCCCTCTGGGGGAGGATCATGTCCTACAGCTACGACAGTTCCATGGAAGCTGACAGTGTGCAGGGATCCCCCCTCTGGCATTCGGTCTGATCTCTTATCCCGAGCCTCCAACAGCAATCCCGGTGGGTTGTGGGATAAAGAAATATTTCTTTCTTGACACAGAACTGGGTGGGATCAATACTTGGATTCCCGGGGTGTCCGGCCCCATTGATTACCTTTAAGGAGGCGAGCGCTCATCCTAGCTTCATCAAGGCGGTGCTTGACAAGGATCAGTTGGGCGTTTTTGATTCTATCCTCATTAACTCGGAGATGGACCGATGTGTATTCACCCCCTCTCGGTCTGGTAAGTTCAATATCAAGGATTACCGAAGGATATCAACCCCCCAGGCTCAACAGAATTTCTGGAACGACCTGGTCTGGTATAATAAGCTTCCGAGCAAGTACAACTTTCTGGTTTGGCGCATAAGGAATCACGGGATTTCATCAGATGAAGGAATCAAGAAAATCAGAGTGAATCTAGTGTCGTGTTGCCAATTCTGTAATAACAAGAGGGAAGAAACCACAAGCCACATTTTTTTGTAAGGGGAATGGGTGCGAGGTGTCTGGGATTCCTTCGGATATTTCACAGCGATTCATTCGCCTCATCATCGGGATCTGCCGTTCCTGGAGAGGTGGTTTCAGGGGACTACGGATAAAGGTCCCGAGAGAGCAGCGAGGTCAATTATTCTCAGTGCTGGATGTTGGTGCCTCTGGAAATCTCAGAACAAGGCCAGATTTGAGGGATCTTCCTCCACAAGATGGTCTGTTATCATGAGAACCAAGAGATTACTGATTGATATGGTCTCTCTTGTTGATAATTGGAGAGAAGCTCCCTCCCTCCGTATCCTGCAGTCCCGTTCCCCTCCGGCCAACCCTCCTATGGATAGAGCACCTGGTCGCTGGATTAAATGGCTTCTACCGACAACTGGATTTAAACTTAAAACTGATGGATCATGCATTTCGGGAGCCATGAGAGGTGGCGGAGTGGTTCTCAATCCAGAAGGGAGTGTTTTCCTTGCTTTCACGGCGCACTATGGCGATGGTAGTGCTCTTCAGGCAGAGGTAAATACAGTTCTCATGGGGCTGAGTCTTTGCAAACAGAAGAATATTTCTCCTTCTGAGGTGGAAACATACTCAAGGATTATTCATGATTCCCTTCTGGGAAGAGGTGCCACCCCCTGGTCAGTCTTATACAACGTTAGGAAATGAAAACAGCTTCTCAACAACCAGGCTCGAGTCACCCATACCTGGAGAGAGGGGAACAAGGTTGCGGACTTCCTCGCCTCTCTTGCAGCCCCAGGATCCTCTGTCACTGTCCTTTCCAATGCAGCCTCCCTTAAGCTGGAGGGGGTTAACCTTATCCGAGGGGATGCCCTCAGTCTTCATTATTTCAGACCCCCCTAATCCGGGGTCCTCTGTTGTTCCTTCCCCCTGTTTTTGTACTCTTTTCTCTTTATTAAATATTTAATTATTTGTGTGTAATAGAGGAGATTATACAATGTGGGGTAGTAAAAAATTCCTACACCCAAATCATGAAATATTTGATAAAGGCTCTTAACCTTGCCACTAACCACTTCCAGTTGGGTCTCAATAATGACTGTGTAAACTTGTCACTAGGCCCACTTACTCACTATCTGATCTTTGGAAAAAAGTTCACATTCTAAATTTGATCAATTTTTTCTATATATAACTAATTAGGAATAATATCCTCCATTTTGGAGTTTAATATGTCCTGTGGTATGGGTGTAAAAAAATATTTGGCCACCATCCCTTGGTTGGTTTTGAAGGTTTTGGGGCACAACAGAAG
Organism: Viscum album; assembly: GCA_963277665.1. Lineage (NCBI taxonomy): Eukaryota > Viridiplantae > Streptophyta > Magnoliopsida > Santalales > Viscaceae > Viscum > Viscum album. The sequence goes on along the minus strand of OY728159.1, from coordinate 1,888,206,932 downwards.
TGGTTGGGCTAATTCCCAAAAATGTTTTTCATTGGTTTATTCTGATTAAATACTTATATTTTGATGAATTTAATCCCATAATATTCATAGATAGGATATTTTCACATATAATTTATTGTTAATTTATATAAATAATAATTACCTTCACATGAAATTATTTCTTTAATGTTGAATCAATTGACCTTTCTTGTCGTACCACCATTGTGATGAAGATCCAAGGGTGTAATCCCTATAGTAGTATCTATATATGCTACATGAACCTTGAAACACCATCCTTGTATCTATGGGTAATAGAAAATTATAACTGAACCTCTTACATCATTTTTTGTTAATCATAACAAGAATTATTTCTAGACTTGAAATATTTATTCTAGTTCCCTCAATCTTGAGATGGAGGAGGATGAATATTACTCTCCATTATTTGAAACATCCTTGAGAAATTTTCTCTAGGGATTGATAAAATTATATAAATAATTCATTATGATCACAATTCTCTAAAATTATATTAGTGGGTTTATATATATAGGTTAGGGAATTAGTTATTACACAATGAACCTTAACCAATATCTTAATCCTAAATTAACCCTACATCAAATAATAGTAATAATATTAATCGTAGTAGTAATAGTAGTAGTAATAATAATAATAATAATAGGTCGATTACATCCACCACCACAAAACACTATAGAAGAAAATTAATTGTAGTAAATTGCAGGCTCAGGGACTTAACCTCATGACTTTCCCCTCACCCCACAAACCCTTACCACCCCACCACCAAAAGTGGGGAAATAATAATAATAATAATAATAATAATAATAATAATAATAATAATAATAATAATAATAATTCATTAACATTCACTAACTCGTGGATATATAAATATAATTTCTTAAATAAATAAATAAATATTTATTTAAATGATATTAAATAAAGTATATCATTTTTATCCACACCCTTAATTTGGCCCATCAATCCTCCACAACATTTATCAAACCTTGAATGATAAATATTTAATTAATTAAATAAACATCACTAAATTATTTATTCAATAAATATTTATGCAATCAATATAACCTGAATAATTATTATTCCTCAAAACATGAGAATAATATTTATTCTAATATTAAATTTAAATAGAATTTAACTATGGTTCTGGGTACACTTAGTGTGTGGCACTCTAGGACTATTTCTTAGTGGAATTAGACTAACTAACCTAAATTCCAAGATCAACATATAGCAACACATCAAGGAACCCATATAGAAAGACACTAATGTTACAATGAAAACAATCTCCTATGAATTATCACTATATAATATAATCCATTTGTCTTAATATCTCATCAAGCTGGTTAGATCACTTGTTTCATCAACCTATATGCTTGAAATATTCTACTTTGAATTCATTGATAAAACCATCATGGACATGGAATTAATCATACAGTTCCATTCTAATCAAAAGCCTTGAGATATTTACTTCCATTAACCTAGGAGGGAAAAACCCTTTATTAAATTATTAATTAAATTCATATCACTCATGATGAACCCAACATATCCTACCTCACCATGAGAATATTCCATTATAGTTTTTTTCAATACATCAAAGTCTATGACCGGTGATATATATTAGTAATAATCTCCTATCTAAGGACCAATAAAAAAATTTCATAGACAGGAATATCTAATGACACATATAACAAATATAATTCCTATAGTCATGCCTGTTGTCATAACCTCCTCTATTGAAGATTACCAAGTGAAAAATTCATGATAATAAGTGTAAATATCATATGATCCCCTACACCTAATTGAAAAACATAATATCTATCCCATCATATATATTTCATTAGTCCATATAACATATATTTAAGAATATCATCATAGAACTTCAAGGTTCTCATAAAAACAAAGAACTTCCATGACCTTTCAATGAAAAAAATACTCTAAAGACATTATCACATTAATTTTACATAGAAGAAGACTCATCATGTGATAATATATTAATTAATATTAATGTCTTTGAATATATATATAATCAAAAGTACAATGTAGTTGGTTATAGGGAACCAAATCTAATAGACCCCCACTTGAATTAGAACCAACTAATAATGACTTTGAGTCTGCTAGCTCTCACATGATATTCATGACTCTATTGAGATAAGTCTTTAGTCAATCCTCCATGGAAAATATTATTACTGTGACTTTACCCCTTTGAGATAAATCCTTCAAGAGGTGATACTTATGAATTATATAATTCATTCATTTATGTGAACTTTGTTTCTTAACAAGGGCCACTGCTGTAGTATTATCACAATACAATGTGATATACTCTTTAATACTAATAAAAAAATAAAGATCTTAAGTATCTACACTAAATATTTATCTACACAATAATCCATAATATACTTGGAATTTGTTATAGAACCGATGACCACTAGCTAATTTGATATCTTCTAGATCTCAACTCATCCATTAAGAAAAAACATATATCAAATATGATCCCAGATCATTTTGATTTGTTTAGAAAATAGTATCAACATATCCCATAATGAATAGATCCTTATTTCTTCTATAAACTAGTAACATATCCTTAGTAATCATAAAATACCTCAGGATAGTTTTCACAATAGTCTAATTTTGGTCTTTTATATCTTCTTGATATATTCCTATTATGCTCAAAGAGTTGGTAATATCAAGCTTGGTATATATCAGGGAACACATGATAGATTCTATCATTGATGTGTAAGGAATCCTTCTTATCATATCTCTTCCCTATTTTGTGTGAGGATACATTTTTGTGAAGATATTTATACCATGTAACATTGCTAACAATTCCCTATTATATTTCTCTATATTTAATCTCTTTAGTACCATGTCAATCCATGTACCTTGAATTTGTCCAAGATAACTCTCAGATCTATCATGAATGATATTGATGCCCAAAATATTGGCCGATTAACCTAAGTCCTTTATAGAGAATCACTTTTTCAACCATATCTTAACTGACTGTAAGACTGGTATCTTATTTCTAATTATTAATATATCATCGACATACAATACTAGGTAAATGAATACAATCCCACTAAACCTCTTATAGACACATGGATCACATTAATTCTTTAAATGTTCCATGATATCAATTATTGATTCAATCAATAAATATATCTTTATAAATTTCATACCTTATTGGAATCACTTAGAGTCACAAACCCTTCTAGTTGTTTCATATAAACATATTCCATAAGGTTACCATTAATGAAATCTATTTTCATATCTATTTTCCAAATATCATAATCTTGGAGATATACTATTTAAATCAAAATTTGGATAGATTTCAGTATATTAATTGGTGAAATGGTTTCATTATAGTATATTACTTGATGTTACCTAAACCCTTTAATAGCCATCTATGCCTTATAGGTACTAAAATTACCTTCCATGTCTAGTTTTTTCTTGAATACCAATTTTCACCCAATCTAATTTTCCTTTTTTGGGTGATCTAATAAAACCCAAACATGGTTCTAATACATTAAACCCACTTCAAAATTCATGGATTCTTTCAGTCTTGTAAAATTTAATCTTCTTACTATTTCCTTATAGGAAAAGTTTCATCATTATCAAATAACAATGATTCACTATCCTCATCGACAAGAAAAACATATCTATTTGGTTATTTAACCTCATTGGTGCTCCTATGAAGTACTTGTGTCTCTTGAAAAACCTCTTCTATATGTTCTTATAGAATTTTTTTCCTATGAAAACTCCTATATTTCGTGATCATCAACTTTATTAAAGTTGATCTTACTCCCACTATCACTTTTGAAGATGTTACCCTTCTCAAGGAATATCGATTTTATTTCCACTATTACCTTTTGAGGGGTAATATAAATAATATCCCTTTGTTTCCTTAGGATAACCTATAAAGATGCAATTCAAACTTTGGGGTGAATGTTTGTTGCAAGAGATAGCCTTAACAAATTCTCCACATCTCCATACACACGTATTTGATAAGAGGGGATTCTTGAAACTTCATAACATGAATAGAATCTCATTTTACACTTTATCTAGAATAGGGTTTAGTTCATATACCTATATATGTAATGCATATCCATAAAATGATAATGGAATATTTGCACGAATAATCATCAACCACATCATGTATAATAAGGTGCGGTTCCTCCTATTACTACCACCATTCCATTGTGGTGTATAAGGAGGTGTATCTTGATATAGAATCCAAAAATCCCTTAGGTAGTCAATGAAATATTAGTTGAGATATTCTCTACCTTATACAGAGTGAAGTTTATTTTTCTTCCTACAAAGTTGATTCTCAACTTAATTCTTATATTCCTTAAATTTATTAAAGGACCCAAAATTATACCTCATTAAGTAGACATATCTATATCTACTCAAGTTTTTGGTAAAAGTTATTAAGTAAGATAATTCACCTTTATCTTTAAATATAATATTTCGGCACATATTTTTGTGAACTAATTCAAGAATATCTATAGCTCTTTCACTATTTCCACTAAATATAGGTTTGATAAATTTTTCATGAAAACAAGCATGAAACCCATTAATTGTTTCAGTTAAAAATAATATAAACACCCTTATTGACTATCAAATGCTTATTTTTTACATGTCCAAGTTTTTGATTCCACAACTGGGTTTGATTTAAATCATTTCAACTTGATTTTTATCAATTTACATCATTTTGGTTATCATATTCTAGTACATCAAGATGATTATTAAAATGTTCCATACCATAAAAATTATTTCTTTATAAAAGTGAAAATTTTCATTCCAAAACTTGAATAAAAATCCCACCATTTCAAAAATGGTCATAGATATAGCGTTCCTGGTTACACTAGGCATATAATAATAATTTTTCAGTACTAGAATCATTCCCATCAACAAAGAATAGTGTTAGTCTCTAATAGCGACTATAGTCGATCTTTCTTCGTTGGTAGCTCAAAGATCCAACTAACCTATCACAACCTTCCTGAATATACTTGGTTATAGTATTTGGATACAAAGGTGAGAAACAAAAGTTTTACCAAATACCCTACTGGTAGAATTGGAGTGGTTATATTTGATAACAAATGCACCTAAAGCTTCTACATGCTTCATTACTAAGATGTAGTTCCACTTCCAGTGGCCCTTATTTCCACCTGAAAAAAGCATTTATCTTGTTACTTATCCTACATATAGATCATAATCCTATTATTAGTGTGTTTCGAAGAATCCTTATACTTGGAAGTATTCAAAGTGACCTTTCTCTTGCCCTTCCTTTTGTTCACCATAAAGATTGATGGTTTTTTCACACCTCATATAATTATATACCTAAATAATTATAGTAAGAAGATTTATTAGTGACTTTTTGATATTATTTTTATTATAATTAAAAAATGAAACTAGAGAATCTATGAGGTAGTGAGGAAATCCTGAGGTTAGTGCACAATCATTGGGTATCTTAAATCCTATGACATCCAAACTCTTGATATATCCAATCATCATGACTTCATAAGGTATGGTTGGCACACCTTCTCCAAGATTTCATATGAAAAGTGCCTTAGATATCTCATATGTCTTATGTATATATTTATACTAATAAATATAATCTATATGGGACAAAATCATGGATAGATCTATGTTTTAACAAAGATTATGAAGCTCACTAGACATATATGACAACATGAGGCACTGGAAATCCAATGTATCATCCACATGTTTGTAGAAGATAGATTGTTTCTCCTCACTAGATTCCTTAAAAGGATCTTTATATGGAACAAGTAACTCTAGTATGTAGAACTCACACTCCTGGTGTAGTATGATGTGCAAGAACCTATACCAATCCTAGAAGTTCATTCCAGTGAGTAGATTATCTTTCTATAAAATTTATTATAGTGACAATTTCAAGTTCATATGACTTTACATTTTCTATAATAAAATAAAATTATATTTTTAGTACTTTATCTTTATTACCAAAAGTTTGATGTAATAAAATTTATTTTATTAGTCTCTTACTATTTTATTAAATCCCAACCACCCAATCCATTAGATTTAGAATATCCTATAGTGTAGATATTCTTGTGGAAAGGATCTATATTTCCCTTATCATAAACAAGACTTGAGAATGAAAATTTATTCAAAAGTATTTAGGTAGGAGGTCTTTCAAACAATATTAAATCATGGTTCCTTTATCCAATGATTGAACTCTCCAATACTAAAATTAGGTTTGGGACCTTTTCAACACTTGCATACAAGTTTCACCAAGTCTTGATTAGATCATCAACCCTTAATTCTAACATGATTAGGTTTACCCATAAAATTTAATTAAAACTCTTATAATTGTAAACACCTATAATTAGTCCAAAAAAGAACTTTGAGCTATGGTTTCATTTTAACTCAAGTAATGGAATGAATTTATGACTTAATACTTTCTTAAGGTATTTTATCTTATGCATAAATTTCATTTATTTCATCCTTTATCATGATTCTTAATATTATATGTATTTTATATATTTAATTTACCATGTCTTGATAAAATAATTCATGTATAATCCATTTATTTTATTCCATGTTTCATGCTTGTTAATTTATTTATTTAAAGTGACCACATTTAAACATGAAATTAATATAAATAATTAACCATGCATTGGAAAGAAACAAAATAAATTAATGGCATGATCATGGGATTTTACTATTGGTAATTTTATCAAGCAGATGATAAAATAACCATTAACCCTATAGGAATAACTCCTTGAACTGAGCTTGGTTTGAGTTGCAGTATTTCACCTTTCAACTATATATGTACTTCATTGGTATCATCCCATTCCATCTTGAACTATCTCCTCTGTCATGGGTAGTCCTTACTTTATATATGTTTTACTCACTTATAGGGGATAATAACTAGGGGTTTGGGGTTACATAAAAGAAACCATGAACATACAAAACCATACATAATAAAATGATAAGATGATTCATAGATCATCATTTTAATTTAATAATAATTATCACAAAAATCTAGGAAATAATAACTAAATTAAAATAAAACCAACACTTCCATAAGTTGGTCAACATCATGATCATCCATGCACGAAGCGACTACACATTTAAAACAATCTACCATTTATTTCCACTTTTCTTTATTAAGATTAAATTAATAAATTAATAAATAAATTATCTTATTAATTAATTAATTAATTAATTCTCTTATCTTAACTATCCACCCAAATGGTCCTAGAGATTCCTATCCACTATAATTTTAAATAAATTAAAATAATTATTTTAATTTAAAATTAATTCATACACAATATGTACTGATAGGGAACATAACGTGTACCTATTTGTTTAGTTTTAGATTCTTTCTAGAATTTAACACAGTATATAGTGGAGGAAACATGATGTGTACCTCTCTACATAGAGTGTATTGTCACTCAAATCGCATGTAACTATGTTCTACATGGTCCTTGCTATATACTGTATATTAACATGACATGTAACATACATGGTGTGTGGTGATATTACATGGAATGTAGTTCTATGAGTCAAACTACATCACTGAAATGATGTTTTTGACTACATGATATTCCATTAATAAACACAATGTGTACCTCTTTTTCCCGAATGGCCTGAAGGCCTTCTTTTTTATTTTATTTTGGATAATACCCCCTTTTAAGGGATGAAGGGGAACCCATACATGACCTGTAGGCCCAAGGCAAAAGGCCCGACATGACTCGCAATACATGACCCGAAGGCCCAGAGGCATACCATGCCCAATACATGACCCGTAGGCCCAACCCACTAGAACTGCCCCTCTCCAGATTCTTCATCCTTGATCACCTTAGCTCCCCACATTTCATTGCTGATCGACTAGCATTATCCCATACAAAGTTGCACAGTTCCTGGTCCCGATGGCAGTTTCCGTACCATCTCATTCTTCCAATCCGGTTAGCTCTGCCTTTGGTGAATACTACTCATGTTGCTCTGATCCTCTTCTGGGGTCTTATCTATGTGAACTGGGCTACTCCATGGTCTTTTGTAGCCCAAAGACCCTGAGACCCGAAGGCCTTTGATGACCCGAAGGCCCTGGAGACCCGTAGGCCCAAACCGGTGGCCCGAAGGCCTAAATCGGGTGAATAGTTCGGGTTTCTATAGTACTGAATAATACCTGCTACAATACTGCTACAGTACCCATAAATTCACCTCCACCCAGTTTTGAACCTGGGTCTCTTGGATGCCAAGCAGGAGCCCTTACCACTTGGGTACGAGCTCGTTGGCAAAACGTGTGAAAGGTTAATGCTTGACTCTCACTGAGGGGGCCCTGCTAGGCCCCAGAGCATGCCGCACGTTCCCCAGCTAGGCGAATGGCTTTGAATCACCCTGTGCATAATAAGCATAGTGTCTGAGTCTGGCGGGACTCGAGCCTGGGCCAGTTCCCATGGAGAGCGAGGGGTACAACCAGCGGGTACCACTCGGCTAACACCCCATGGGCATGTGTACCACTTTCAATGATCGTGAAGCACATGACATGAATGATGATCATACATGCTGCATAGTTACAAAATTACATGAAAAATATTTAATTAAATATTTAATATCTTAAATAACACACTGAAATCACTCAACATGTATTCCGTCTGGTAAACCCTATCACACTGCATATACACCAACTACATGCCATGTAGTTTGGTTTAATGCTATAATTAATATCTATTATTTATAATCAATTCACATGATATACAAGTCGGATTAATATGTACTCCATGTGAATGGGTACAAGTTACATGACATGTATATCCAGTTACACACCGTATACTCCATTCTATGGTAACTCATTCTACATGCCTAGGGATTTAATGTGTACTCTGATAGATATTTATGTGTTACACGACATGTACACCAAATACATGTTGTGAAGTCACAATTTACCCATGTTTCTATGTTGGTAGTTAATATGTGACATATATTAATTATATACTTGGCACTTTGATCACACAGATTCTAAAATCACCTTAGGTAAAATCATATGGGGTTACACAATATATAAATCAACTACACATTGAGTAACCCTATCAAAATTTTCTCCAAATAAATAGTCAGTATGAGGCATGTAATTATGAAGTGTGTTGTTCTACTACATAATGCACTATGATTTGTGTGGATTTTCCTTGTGTGGTTGACCATGGGTACATAGTGTATACTTTTTAGTTACATGATATGTATTTGTGCCATCCTTCAAGAATCTTCAGCACTATTAGGTGGGATCTTTGAATGTTATTCATCCATTCTTGGCCTATTCTTGGTCATATAAAACTAAAAGATCATGTTATCTATACTTTTGGATTAATAATGAAAAAATAAAAATGAAAAACTAAAAAAACAAATGTGTAATTTGAACAAAAAATAATAAATAATTATAAATTAATATGTGATCACTCTAATTCTACATAGTGGTTCTAGGGAATAGTGGAAGAGGTTATCCCCATTCCCAAAAATGTTATTAATTGGTTTTTGCAGATTAAATCCTTAAAACTTGATGAATGAAAACCTTGAATATCCATAAATAAGTTCTTTTAAAATATAATTTATAAATTATTTTTATAAATAATATTTACCTTGACTTTAAATTATTTATTAATTGTTTAATAGGTTGTCTTGTATTATCATATCATCATTATGATGAAGAATCCGCGAGTTTAATCTCTTTAGTGGTATCCAAAGATGCTTCATGAACCTTGAAATTTCACCATTGGATCTCCCGGTGACAACATAGAATAACAAAAATGCTTGCGTTGATCACCATTGATCACAATAATAATTCCTTTCAGACTTAAATGATTTCATCTAGTTCTCTTGATATTGAGAGGGAGGAGGAGGATAATCACTCTCCATTCCTGGAAGCATCCTTGATAAGTTCTCTCTAGGTATTTATAAAATTATATAAACAATTCATTCTATATATAGTTCTCTATATACTCTAAACTTATATAAGTGGGTTTATATATATTGGTCAGAGAATTAGTTATAACACAATAGAACTTAACCAATCTCTTAATACTGAATAAATTCCACATTTAATAATAATAATATTATTATTTCCATGATGTGTGCTGATTAACATATATTTAAATACAATTTCTTAAATAAATTAATTATTAATTATTTAAATGATATTAAATAAAATATATAATTTTTATCTAGAAACATAATTCGACCCATAAATCCTATTCAAAATTTATTGGATCTTAAATAAGATTTATTTATTTAAATAAATAAATATCCTAGAATTAGTTTATCAATAAATATTTATGAAAAAAACATAATATTGATAATTATTATTCCTTGGAACTTGAGAATAATATTTATTCCAATATTAAATTCAAATATAATTTAACTAAAGTTTCAGATACACTTAGTGTGAGACCCTCTAATCCTATTTCTCAATGGAATTAGGATAACTAGACTAAAGTAAAAGATCAACATCTCGAAACAAATCAATGAACCCATAGGGAAAGACATTAATGTTTTAATGAAAAAAACCTCCCACAGATGATAATCATGTTATATAATCCCTTTGTCTTAATATCACATTAAGCAAGTTGAATCACATGTGTCTTAACCTATATGCTTGATATATATTATTTTTACTTTTCTAAAATTAATCCATTGATAAAAAAACTTTGTATATATACTTAACTAGACAGTTCCATTCTAATCAAAGGGTTAGATATATTTACTTCCATTAAATCATAAGGGAAAAAATACTTTCTTGGCTAATTTATTATTATCATATCACTTATGACACACACAATGTATCCTACCCCACCTCAAGGATATATCATCATGATTTTTTTAATACATAAAAGTACATGAATCATGATATAAATTAATAATAATATCAAGTATATGGACTAATACCCACATCTATAGATTATAATATCCAATTAAATATATAACATATGGAATTTATACAGATGATTATATTCTCTTAACCTCCTCTCTTAGATATTTCCAAGTGTGAATTTCATGATAAAAAGTATCAATGTCTTATGATCCCCCTAAACTTGATATCTAAACATCATCTTTTCTCCATAAGATTGATTTAATCAAGCCATAAACATATATTTAAGAATACCATCATAACACTTTGACACTCTTATCATTGCATTGAGATGCCATAACCTTTGAATGTGATAGATACTTTAAGAACATTATCAAATTAATGTTACATAGAATAAAAATCAACATGTGATAATATATTTATTAATATAAAATTATTTGAATATATAGGTAATCAAAAGTACAATGTAGTTGGTTATAGGGCACAAAATCTAATAGGTTTCAGGGATCAACTAAGTAGAAGTAGTGTCCACTAGTGGATCACTTGCTACCGGTGTAGTAGAGTCAACACTAGTGATATAAATAGTGATTTTTCCTATTATAAATAGGATCAAAACTACTTTAATACAAAGAGTGTATAAATGTGAGAATCCCCTTCAGTGTCTAGGGAGCTTGGTAATAGGACCTTTTAGTTCAATGATATTCACTAATGTAATATCATGTAATAGAATTCAAGAGGCTAGTGGTTTATTTACCCGACATAATAGTTGTCCTAGAATTCTATTCAGGTAATAATCTACTCATGCTCAATAGAAATCCAATGATAGGTAGATCAAAGTTCTAGTTGGTGGAAATGAAATCTCAACATTTGTTTCCACACATAACAATGTCAACCAAAGTAAGAGAATAATGGATGGATATCATTTTATCTGTATTCTAGTGAAGGGAAGGGGGATATCATTTGTATTCATCCAAACTAAAGCAAAGATCTATATAGGGAATAAGGATTTTACATGATTAGTTTGTCTACTCATGCTATAAGAACATTGTTTCTAAAGGAGATGATAAATGACCTTTTACCACAATTTCCACTTCCAATGTTGATTAATATCTTAAAAGGTGTAGCATTGGGGACAAATTTTAAGTGGGAATGATTCCATAAAGTGTTTAAAACATCATTAATATTTAGATATTTTGGTTTAAATCTCTCAATTTTGAGCTGTTTGGGACAAAACATGGAGTGAGGAATGTTTATGATGTTCAAAAATTTATAGAACTAGAAGTGTTATTCCACACAACCGTAGAATAATTGAAATGGGCCAATGATTCAATATGGGGTCTATCCCTCTTGAATGTGGCCTAATATATGATAAATCTAAGTATGGAAAAGCACTTCTAGATTGATTGGATATCCTTTATCCAACAACACTTCCATCACCAAGGTATTAACCTTAATAATTGACTGGGAATCCCTAGTAGGGAAGAGCCACCCTATTAGAAACATATTTAAGACCCCTATTAGTCAGAAGATTGGGGCCACGTTTAGCTAAATACGTACCCCTATGAAGTATACCAAACCAATTCTAGGGTAGACCAATATGAACCATAGATATTCCTAGAGGGATATATCATCAGTTCAATGGCACTCAACCTTGACCCATTGGGTTAAAGAAATACACATGATCATTCCTTAAAGGGGATAATCAAGTAGGGATGAATATATTTTCCTATTCCCTCTTCACATCTATTAGTAAGAACCTCTCTAGGGGATTGTTTTGTTCTGTATCCTCCTAGATGTTAGATACATGAAAAAACTCATCATATATCTTCTTAATGATTGGGATCCCTCTCAGCTACTGGATATCCCATATAATAATCCCCACCTCAACATGTGGTATGGGAATGGTGTCAGTGCATGAACACCAATGGATGACTAGTTCTAGAAGGATCTTAGTTTTTGTGAAACATCATGAACTAATAGATACATATTTCTTGGCATAGATCAATTTCCTATATCCATTACATGAATTATACAAAAATTAGATGAACTTAGAAGCCTATGACCATTTATTAGATAATCTTCTTCCATTGTGTAGTTCCCACTTCATACTCTATCCCCCAACTAGGATTTTTCAATGAGATGGTAAAGATGGATGAATAATATTGATCGATGGGTTTTTGGCTATGTTATTAGTCTTCTTGATTCAATGGGGAGATATTAAAGATATAATTTCTTACCTAATATGACCTTATGATAAGTTGGAATTCGATAGAGATGTTCACATATATATAGTTTAGGGAATATGTGAACCATGTTGAGGGTAGTTTATGAGAATCCATAGAAATTGGGGAATCATCACAAAGCTTTAATTCATATATAAAAAACCTATCATATAATGGTTAGTTCTGAAGCTCTGATATTAGAATATTATTGAGAGACTCATTCTGAGATTTGAGATAATATTAAGGGAAATATCCATTATTTCTTATGATTATAACCCTCTATTGCATTCATTGATATTGAAATATGATATAAACTATAATACATTTTATTTAAAAATAGAATCCAGGGTGAAGGAATTTTTTTTTCATAGCCACTACATGATCATTTAATAGTTAAATGATCACACAATTCTTATGAGAACACATAAAATTTATGTGATAAAAAATGATTATACAACCAGGAAAGTTCATTAAGAGAATAAGTATTCATATCTACCTTTATTTCTTCACAAAATGATTCATTCACAAAGGATGTCGGTCTTTGATGTAGGCTATTTCAAGAATCACATCCATATGAAGAGGACATCATCTGCAAGGAAACATGTCTAGCATTTATAAAGGATAACCCTTCACAAGGATACTGGTTCATGAGGGGGAGTTTTATCATGAAGATCTTGAGAGGTATATTTATATAAAGTATAAAATGAGGTCCCCACACCTTATTTATAGAGATAATCTTCATAAGATCATCATGAGGAAATTACATGAGCTATTTTACAACCTTGGAATTAGATCCTCTATATGCTAATCAAAATAAATTCGAATGGGTTATTTTTTTTAATTCCCATGATGTATAATTTATCATTTTGAATGATGAAAATTAAAACCCATAGGAAAATTTATAAAAGTTATTTTACTATGAATAACATCATTTGTAACCTCATAGAAAGATCATGACCACTATGAAATAAATCCTTTATGATCACACAATAAGACCACACATGAAATTCATTTATAGTGGGTTGACATAGTCTGTTCAGACCCATGTGTTTCCTTCATGCTCACATAGTCACCATGACTATGAAGTTCGTTCACTAACAAAGTTCATTGGAAGAGTCCTAGTGAGATCCCATTTCTTCTCACATGGTTTCTTTATGAATAGGGTTTCATTCATTCCCATGAAATTGGATTCCTATGTTGTCATGTGCTTCCAATGTAGATGTTTGTTTTAGGAAGGAAATTATTGAATATATGCTTTAAACCCAAGACTTCAATTTTTAGGGAGAGGTATTTCCACTCTGAGAAAGAGATGATTTCATATTTCCAATCCCATTATACTTTTACTGAACTTATGAAGAAATAACTCAAGTAATTCATGATCCAAATATAGAGAGGTAATTAGGAAAAGATCCTTTTTGGAGACCCTATATGAAGCATACTCCATAGTGTTGGAACCATGGTCATATTTGCATGAATTGGAGTATGGTTTGTGTTTGTTGTCAATACTCAGAGGAATTTCAGAATGTGTGCCAGCAAAGTGCTCATACAGGTCAAGCAGATTATAGTATTGAAGGTGGCACCATTTTCCAGTGTTTCCCAAATTTTTGTGCCTGAAAATTGACAAATGGAGAAAAGTGTTTTAGGAAAAGAGACCTGTGCGCTGTGTACTTGAAGGAGAGGAAAATTGCATGCCATATATTTTTCAAGATCAAAACATGGAAAAATGGCAAAGGGATAAGGTCCCCGTAGCTTTCGGGCTGGTCATGCAAGTGACATGTGCACCGTGAAAGGACTTGCACGCCGATGCCTAAGAGGTTGGAAAGTTTCGGGGCTGTTGTTCTTCAAGATCAGAGCTTCAAAATATGGAAAAGAAAAGAGGGTTGCTCAAGTATTGGTGTGGTTGGGCAAGTGAGTTGCGCGACAGAGGCTAGGGCGGTTGGAGCTGTGTGCCGGGACTTGCGCGCCATGAGGACACTTGCGTGCCACTGTGCATGGGGTCCAGTTTTACTATAAATAGAGGACCACCCCTCCTCATTACGAATGAATTTCAAGACTTAGAGATTTTTCGAGCTCTTGTCGCGCAAGTGGTTGAGCCGCGCAAGTGGTAGTTGGGTCGCGCAAGTAGAGGCTGCACACCGGTTGTTGGCTGCGCGCCCAAGGTGGTTTGGGAGTTAAAGGTGCAGAGTCGTGCAAGTTTGGAGTTGAAGGAGGCAGTGTCACGCAAGTGGGTTGGTGTCACCTGTGCACTGAATTTATGTTGTGAAAGTGACTTGTGTGACGTGATTGAAACTTGCGTGCCGGGCTTGGAGAAGCGCGCCAGGTGAGGTTGAAGTACGCTCGTCCTTTTTTGGAGCTGCACGAAAGATGAAAGATTTCCTGATACCTTCGGTGAAAAGTGAGATTAGTCTTCAAGTGAAAGTTGGACTTCAACAGAGCATCTAAATACAATAGAGGATGCATTATTTTGAAATGATGAAGAGACCTTCACGTCTATAAACTGAGTGTGACTACACCAAAGGCAGTGAGCTAGGGGGAGTCAATGGGAGTGACCCGAGGGAAGCTGTGATCTATCCCTAAACCTTTTTTTAATGGCAGTGAGCCTCGGACAGAGTGACTGTACCCGAACCTTTTTAATCCACAACTAGTGAAGTTTAGTGGAATTTGGTATGACCGACAACCTGTCGGTGTATGATCCTTGGACGTAGCCCTTAGTGATGAACTAAGTAAAAAGTGATGTGTCATCTCTCTACATGTGAATGTTTTCTTTCTGTTCATATCCATCATATGGGTTCAACATGTTCCTACCAATGTTGGAACAAGATCCGTTACTTTAAAAGAAAAATTTGACACCCTGATTCACCCCTCCCCTCTCAGGGTGTCCCGGGGTCCTACAAGTGGTATCAGAGGGAGGTTTACTAGTGTTGAATCTGTCCTTTTTCATCATGGAGAATGTAGTCAATGTCATGGGAGTCCCTCTATTTGATGGAAGTAATTTTCAGATCTGGAAGAACAGAATGAGATCTCATTTAATATCCCTCGGAATGGAAGTTATGTTTTCCACTGTGCAAGGTATTAATGTTTCTGATCCAACAGGGCTGGCTATGACTGATAAAAATAGAAAAATTCTTGTTGCAGATTCCAAAGTACAGAATGCTCTCACCACAGCACTTTCTGATTAGATGTATCTAAAAGTGACGAGTTTCACCTCATCAAAGTCCATGTGTGATAAACTTGAAAATATTTATGAAGGTGATAGCAAAGTGAAGGAGGTGAAACTAAAAGTGCTACACAATAGGTTCGATGATCTAAAGATGTATCCTGATGAGAATGCAGACACATTCAATCGAATTACTGAAGTGGTTGGAGAAATTCAGGGCCTAGGAGAAGAAATCAGAGACATTTATATTGTGAAGAAAATACTGAGAAGGCTACCACCCCTATACAATGCAAAGGTGTTAGCCCTTGAGGAAAGATATCTTTCCAAAATTTCTTTGGATGATCTATTGAGAAGCTTGGTGGCATATTAAATAAGAGTCAAACCAGAAGATGCTACAACACGATTAAGAAAGGAAATGGCATTCAAATCCATGGAGAAACTGAAAATCTCAAAAGATAGTAGTGGTGAAGACGACGAGGAAAAAGAAATTATATCTCTCATTTCTAAGAAGTTTCAGAAGGGAAAAGGGAAATTCAAAGGGAAGTTACCTCTAGCTTTCTTTAATTGTGGAAAAGTCAGGCACATTGCTTCTCAGTGCTTAATAAAGATCTATGATGATGATAGCGATGCTGAAAACATTTAGAAGCCTTAGAAATATTTTTTCAAGAAAGGAGACTTCAAATCAAGAAAGAAAGTTCTGAAGAAGAGTTTTGTCTGTGAAGAGGAAGAAGAGGATAATGAATTTTATGATGAAGAAGAACCATAATTTAAAACTGGGAAACATGCTTCCATGATGGCCACTGTTGAAAAATCAGAAGACACTGGTGGAGAAAATCAGTTAAAAGCTAGTACAGATCCCGAGTTGCAACTTAAGGATGCTGTTAGCAAGATTAAGATTAAATGTAAGAGTTTTAATAAGTGGAAATCAATGATAGAAGAATCAACTGAATATGTTGATCAATTTGAAGCTGAAATTGAACGACTGGAAGAATTTGTGAAAGTAAAGTAAAAAATTCTTGAAAGCAATGATGATGTAGTGGATCTGAAGCTGAGAATTGGAGAGAAGGAAAAGGTCATCAATGACCTCACCTCTAGACTAGAAGAAAAATACAATACTGTTGAGGGTCTTGAGGAGGAAGTTGTTACTCTTAGGAGTAAACTTGAGACTGAATCAATTTCAAAAGAATCAAGGAAGAAAATACAGTTTGAAAGATTCTCAGATGCATAATTATTGGCAAGAGCCAAGAGTGGTTCATATGGAGTAGGAAAAATCTTGAGTGATCAAAGACCCGCTTTCATGGGAAAGAGTGGAATTGGTTGTGAAGCTGAGACATCAACTGGTGGAGGTAAAGAGAGCCAAAATAAAGACAAGATGAATGTTGGGCATGTTGAAACGTTAACTAAAGTGCTGAAAAAGAAAACCTTAATCCAAACTAAAAGGAGAACTAAAAATTACCCTCAAACATTTAGAAATGACTGGCAGTCCAACTATTCTCCCAAGGAAGAGAGTATGAGGAGAAATTCAAGTGAGAATACATTTCCTCTCATGAAGTGTTAGTTCTGTGGCTATCTGGGCCATACCATGTCATATTGTGAAGAGAAAAGGAGCTGTCTGAATGGGGAAGATCCGGGACATCAAAAAAGGAGACTAACTTAATATCCTCCATCTTATAGAAGAAATAGTTTCTATGGATACTGTTTTCATTGCTCTAACTTTGGTCATAAGGCTGTTAATTGTAGGCAGAGAAGGGAGATGGACACCTCATACCATAATTCAAGACAAGTCAGATCTCATTGACAAGATAGTGTTGCTCTTTCAAACAGGTTTTCTCCTCTTGAAGAAGACTTCAACTATGAAGAACCAATGTACACAGATGAGATAATTGAAAGTCCATCAGTTCTCTATAATCATTCCAATGTCTCATGGAAATAATGAAAGAAAATTGATAAATCCAACCTTGTAGAGGTGGCCCTCAGAGCTAAAAAAAGAAATAGTACTTGGATTCTGGATAGTGTTTGTTCAACCCATATGATAGGTAATGCTGACCTATTGACAGATATCAAAAGGAAGGTTGATGGAATGGTTATATTTGGTAATGATGGAGCTCTGAAAATCAAAGGTAGTGGAAGTACTGAATTAGCTAATGGAGAGCTAAAGAAGACTGAAGTCCTTTACGTATATGGCCTACGTCATAATCTACTCAGCGTGAGTCAACTTTGTGACTCGGGAATTATTGTTACTTTTAATCAGAAAAGCTGCACTATCAAGGTAAAGACATGAAATTCACTTATGAAAGAATATAGAACAAAAGGCAACCTATATCAGGTGATTGTAAAGAAAATGTTTTCTATATGACTATTGAAGAAGAAAACAATTTTTGGCATAGGATACTGGGTCACATAAATCAACAAGACATGGAGAAAATATCAAAATTGAGGATTTCCATGGACATTCCTAACCTGAAGTGTGAGCGTGAAAAATCTTGTGATGCTTGCTTTCGTGGAAAGCTGGTATGCAGTTCATATCGGCCAAAGAAGAAAAGGGCATCTCATCTTCTTGATCTAATTCATACAGATGTATGCGGGCTGATAAATGTTGTTGGAACTCATGGATAAAGGTACTTTTTCCTTTTCATTGATGATTACAGTATAATGGCATGTGTTATGGTCATTCACAGGAAACGACAAGTGCTTGACTGCATGAAAACATATCGGCGAATCGCCGAGAATGATACTGGATGAACAATCAAAGTTTTGTGATCTGATAATGGAGGGGAATACATATCCATTGAGTTTAAGAATTACCTTGAAAAACATGGAATACAGCATGAGGTAGCTCTTGTGAGAACTCCACAACAAAATGGAGTTGTTGAGCACCAGAATCGACAAGTAAAAAACATAGCCAAGACTATGCTGATTGAGAGTGGTATCTCTCGCCATTATTGGAAGGAAGCTGTTGAAGCTGCAGTGCACATTCAGAATCGAACAGGGCTTTATATGGGAGAAACAAAGACACCATATGAATTATGTCATGGAAGGAAGCCTTCGTTGAAATACTTTCATGTTTTTGGAAGTAAATGTTTCATTCGGAATAAAGAAGGAAATCAAGGGAAGTTTGGTGACAATGCTGATGAAGGAATTTTTATTGGATATCCAATGAATAGCAAAGCATACAAGTGTTTCAACAAGTGATTAGGAAGGATTGTGGTAAGAAGTGATGTTAAGATAATTGAAGAGAAAAATGAAAATGCTTCAAGAACGTCATATGTAGATGTGATAGAATGTGAGGAAGAAAGTGAATGTGGAGAAAATAAAAATACAGAAATAGAGGAAGCTGTACAAAACACTAAGCTGTCACATCATGATGTTGACTCAGAAGAAGAATCTGAAGAAGAAATTGTGGGTGGAGATAATGAAACTGAACCACACAGAAGAAATCGCAGAGCTAAGATTGATCCATCTAACATAATTGGGGATAGGAGTGCACCCAATCAAACAAGGAGGATGAGAAATAACACACAATCTCCATTTCTATCAGTTTTAGAGCCATCCTCATTCGAAGAAGCTGAAAAGGATGAATATTGGGTAAAATCCATGAATGAAGAGCTAGATCAGATTGACAAGAATCAAACATGGGATCTTGTCTAGAGACCCTAAGGTCACAATGTGATTGGTACAAAACGGATCTTCAAGAACAAGTTTGTTGCGCATGGAAGTGTTATTAGAAACAATGCTCGACTGGTATGTAAGGGATATTCCCAGATTGAAGGTGTTGATGTTGAATAAACCTTTGCTCCAGTGGCTAGACTAGAGTCAATCCGACTTTTCCTTTCCATAGAACTCCAAATAGGATATAAAGTATATCAAATGGATGTCCAGACAAAATTCTTGAATGGTGTAATCTAAGAAGAAGTCTAAATTGAACAACCAGTGGGTTTTGTTATTGGTACTGATGAGAAAAAGTCTGCAAACTGAAGAAATAGCTATATGGTTTGAAGCAGGCACCAAGAGCATGGTATTCCCACCTGGACTCATATCTCAAGAAGATGGAGTTCAAAAGAGGAGGATTGGATCAAAATCTATATGTGAAGAATTCTCCAAAAGATCAATTCATGGTTCTAGTCTACATTGATGATATCATATTTGGTGGAAGCAGGCAGAAATCAGTGGATGAATTTGCCAATCATATGAAATCAGAATTTGAAATGTCTATGATTGGGGAGCTCATATATTTCTTGGGGATATAGGTGATTCAAAAGAAGGATTACACTTTCATTTCTCAGGAAAAGTATGCAAGAGAGCTGTTGAATAAGTTTAATATGCAAGACTCCAAACCAATGTCAACTCCAATTGCAGTTTGAACTAAACTTGGAAAGCATGAGGATGTGACCTCTGTAGATCCCACCATGTACAGGAGGATCATTGGAAGCCTACTGTACCTGACAACGACATGGCCATATATTGTCTTTGCCACATGTCTTGCAGCCCGCTTTCAGAGTAATCCAAAAGAGGAACATATTGCTGTAGTAAAAAGAATCATGAGGTATATCCAAGGTACTCACAATTATGGCTTATACTTTGCTGTAGGAAGGGACAGTGAATTATCAACATTTTATGATGCTGACTAGGCTGGTGATGTAGTGGAAAGAAAGTCCACCAGTGGTGGAGCATTCTATATTGGGAATAAATGTATTGGCTGGTTGAGAAAGAAATAAGAAATTACTTCTATTAGTACTGCTAAAGCTAAGTATATCTCTACCACAAAGGCATGCACTCAACTGCTATGGATGAAGTAGAAATTAATAGATATTTGTGATGAGGTGAAGAAACCAATTGTGATTTACTGTGATAATAAGAGTGAAATTGATCTTATGAAGAATCCGATACAAAACTCTCGTACAAAACATATTGAAATTAGGTATCACTTTATCAAAGAGAAATCTGAACAAGGCATGATTAGAATGCATCATGTGGGAACTGATGAGCAAGTGGATGATATCCTGACCAAACCACTGTCAGCGGCTGTGTTTGAGAAGCATCGGTTGAACCTTCGTGTTCAGCCACCTCCTAGTGCATAAGGAGGTTACACAATTCCCCTCTCCCCGTTTATGATAACTATTTTTATCTATTTATGGATGTGATGCAGGTTTGTGGGGGAGATACTATCCAGGGGGAGTATGATTTGAGCTGAACAATGAACAAATTACCGGTCTTTGGGTTTATTGTCAATGGGGGAGAAAGGAATAAATTCAAGCATGTTCAGGCATGTAATGCTTCTGTGACACGATGCAAATTTAGTGTCAGTGATAGGATGAGAAGGAATACATTGGTCAAGTAATGATTCTTGGGTGTCATTGAGAATTCCAAAACACAGGAACCCAATTCAAGCTTCCTCTCTTGTTTTCTACACTGAGCATTGCTCACGTAGACTTAGAGTGTTGGATGAGTTGATTCTTACATTTTTGGTTTACATGTGGATAGGGATCTATTGAATTTATTTTCTGATTGCCAACAAACCCAAAGGGGGATATTGTTGGAACCATGGTCATCTTTGCATGAATTAGACTGTGGTTTGTGTTTGTTGTCAATCCTTAGAGGAAGTTCAGAATGTGTGCTAGTAAAGTGCTCATACAGGTCAAACAGATTACAGTATTGAAGGTGGCACCATTTTATAGTGTTTGCCAAATTTTTAGGCCTGAAAATCGACAAATGGAGAAAAGTGTTTTTGGAAAAGAGACCTGCGCGCCGTGTACTTGAAGGAGAGGAAACTTTCACGCCATATGTTTTTCAAGATCAGAACATGGAAAAATGGCAAAGTGATAAGGGCCGCGCAGGTTTCGAGTTGGTCGCACAAGTGACCTGTGCACTGTGATAGGACTTGCACGCCGATGCCTAGGAGGTTGGAAAGTTTTGGGCATGTTGTTCTTCAAGATCAGAGCTTCAAAATATGGAAAAGAAAAGAGGGTCGTGCAAGTATTGGTGTGTTCGCTCAAGTGAGTTGTGTGACAGAGGCTAGGGCGGTTGGAGTTGCACGCCGGGACTTGCGCGCCGTGAGGACACTTGCGCGCCACCATGTAGGGGGTCCAGTTTTCCTATAAATAGAGAACCACCCCTACTCATTACGAACAAAGTTCAAGACTTAGAGATTTTTCGAGTTCTCTTCATGCAAGTGGTTGATCCGCGCAAGTGGTAGTTAGGTCTCACAAGTAGAGGCTGCACGCTGGTTGTTGGCTGCGCGCCCAAGGTGGTTTGGGAGTTAAAGGTGAAGAGTCGCGCAAGTTTGGAGTTGAAGGAGGCAGTGTCTCGCAAGTGGGTTGGTGTCACCTGCGCGACGAATTTCTTCCATGCAAGTGAATTGCACGCCGTGATTGAAACTTGTGCGCCGGGCTTGGAGAAGCATGCTAGGTGAGGTTGAAGTACGCCCATCCTTTTTGGATCTGCACAAAAGCTCAAAGATTGCCTGATACCTTCGGTGCAAAGTGAGATTAGTATGCAAGTGAAAGTTGGAATTCAATAGAGCATCTAAATACAACAGAGGATGCATTCTTTTGAAATGATGAAGAGACCTTCACGTCTATAAACTGAGTGTGACTACACCAAGGGTAGTGAGCTAGGGGGAGTCAATGGGAGTGACCTGAGGGATGCTGTGAGCTATCCCTGAACCTTTTTTAAAGGCAATGAGCCTGGGACAGAGTGAATATGCCCAAAACTTTGTAATCCAAAACTAGTGAAGTTTATTTGAATTTGGTATGACCGACAACCTATCGGCGTATGATCCTTGGACGTAGCCCTTAGTGGTGAAACAAGTAAAAAGTGCTGTGTCATCTCTTTGCATGTGAATGTTTGATTTTTGTTCATATCCATCATACAGGTTTAACAAGTTCCTACCAACGTGGGAACACGATCTATCACTTTAAAAGAAAAATTTGACACCCTGATTCACCCCTCCCCTCTCAGGGTGTCCCGGGGTCCTACAAGTGGTATCAGAGGGAGGTTTACTGGTGTTGAATCTGTCCTTTGTCATCATGGAGAATGCAGTCAATGTCAGGGGAGTCCCTCTCTTCGATTGATGTAATTTTCAGTTCTGGAAGAACAAAATTAGATCTCATTTAAGATCCCTTGGAATGGAAGTTATGATTTACAATGTGAAAGGTATTAATGTTTCTGATCCAACAGGGCTGGCTATGACTGATACAGATAAAAAAATTCTTGATGCAGATCCTAAAGCACAAAATGCTCTCACCACAACACTTTATGATTAGATTTATCTAAAAGTGATGAGTTTCACCTCATCAAAGTCCATGTGGGATAAAATTGAAAATATTTATGAAGGTGATAGCAAAGTGAAGGAGGTGAAACTACAAGTGCTACACAATTGGTTCGATGATCTGAAGATGAATCCTAATGAGAATGCAGACACCTTCAATCGAATTACTGAAGTGGTTGGAGGAATTCGGGGCTTAGGAGAATAAATCAGAGACATTGATATTGTGAAGAAAATACTGAGAAGGCTACCACCCCTGTACAATGAAAAGGTGTCATCCCTTGAGGAAAGAGATCTTTTCAATCCCTCTTTGGATGATCTGCTGAGCAGCGTGGTGGCATATGAAATGAGAGTCAAACCAGAAGATTCTACAACATGAGTAAGCAATGAAATGGTGTTCAAATACATGGAGAAACTTAAAATCTCAAAAGATAGTAGTGGTGAAGACAATGATGAAAAAGAAATTCTATCTCTCATTGCCACTAAGTTTTAGAAGGGAAAAGGGAAATTCAAAGGGAAGTTACCTCTAGCTTGCTTTCATTGTGGAAAAGTCAAGCACATTGCTTCTTAGTGCTTAAGAAAGATCAATGATGATGATAGCGATGCTGAAAACATTGAGAAACCTCAGAAAAAGTTTTTCAAGAAAGGAGACTTCAAATCTAGAAAGAAAGTTCTGAAGAAGAGTTTTGTCTGTGAAGAGGAAAAAGATGATAATGAATTCTGTGATGAAGAAGAACCATAATTTAAAACTGGGAAACATGCTTCCATGATGGCCACTGCTGAAAAATCAAAAGATACTAGTGGAGAAAATCAGTTAAAAACTAGTGCAGATCCTGAGTTGAAACTTAAGGATGCTGTTAGAAAGCTTAAGATTAAATCTAAGAGTTGCAATAAGTGGAAATCAATGATAGAAGAATCAACTAAATATATTGATCAACTTGAAGCTAAAATTGAATGACTTGAAGAATTTGGGAACGTACAGTCTAAAATTCTTGAAAGTAATGATGATGTAGTGGATCTGAAGCTAAGAATTGAAGAGCAGGCAAGGGTCATCAATGACCTCACCACCAGACTAGAAGAAAAATACAAGACTATTGAGGGTCTTGAGGAGGAAGTTGTTACTCTTAGGAGTAAACTTGAGACTGAATCAATTTCAAAAGAATCAAGGAATAAAATACAGTTTTGAAGATTCTTAGATGCAGAATTACTGGAAAGAGCCAAGAGAGGTTCAGATGGGGTAGGAAAAATCTTGAGTGATCAAAGACCCGATTTCATAGGAAAGAGTGGAATTGGCTGTGAAGCTGAGACATCAACTGGTGGAGGTAAAGAGAGAGAAAAGAAAGAAAAGATGAAAGTTGGACATGTTGAAACGTTACCTGAAGTGCTAAAAAAGAAACCTTCAATCCAAACTAAAAGGAAAACTGAAAATTACCCTCAAACATTTAGAAATGATAGGCAGTCCAACTATTCTCCCAAGGAAGAGAGTATGAGGAGAAATTCAAGTGAGAAGACATTTCCTCTCATGAAGTTTCATTTCTGTGTCTATCTGGGCCATACCATGTCATATTGTGAAGAGGCAAGGAGCTATCTGAATGGGGAAGATATGGGACATAAAAAAAGGAGACTGACTTCATATCCTCCATCTTATAGAAGAAATAGTTTCTATAGATACTATTTTTATTGCTCTAACTTTGGTAATAAGTCTGTTAATTGCAGGCAGAGAAGGGACATGGACACCTCATACCGGAATTCAAGACAAGTCAGATTTCATCGACAAGATAGTGTTTCTCTTTCAAATAGGTTTTCTCCTCTCGAATAATTCTTCAACTATGAAGAACCAATATACATAGATGAAATAATTGAAAGTCCATCAGTGCTCTATACTCATTCCAATGTCTCATGGAAAGAACGAAAGAAAATTGAGAAATCCAAACTTGCAGAGGTGGCCCTCAAAGCTACAAAAAGCAATAGTACTTGGATTCTGGATAGTGGTTGTTCATCCCATATGATAGGTAATTCTGGCTTGTTGATAGATATCAAAAGGAAGGTTGATGGAATGGTTCAATTTGGTAATGATGGAGCTCTGAAAATCAAAGGCAGTGGAAGTACTGAATTATCTAATGGAGAGATAAAGAATACTGAAGTCCTTTACGTAGATAGCCTACGTCATAATCTACTCAGCGTGAGTCAACTCTGTGACTCGGGACTTATTGTTACTTTTAATCATAAAGGATGCAATATCAAGGGAAGGACATGAAATTCACTTATGAAAGGATAGAAAACAGAAGGCAACCTGTATCAGGTTGATAGTAAAGAATTTTTTTTCTACATGACTGTTGAAGAAGAAAACAATATTTGGCATAGGAGACTGGGTCACATTAATCAACAAGACATGGAGAAAATATCAAAATTGAGGATTTTCATGGACATTCCTAACCTGAAGCGTGAGTGTGAAAAATCATGTGATGCTTGCTTTCGTGGAAAGCTGGTATGCAGTTCATATCGGCCAAAGAAGAAAAGGGCATCTCATCTTCTTGATCTAATTCATACAGATGTATGCGGGCTGATAAATGTTGTTGGAACTCATGGATAAAGGTACTTTTCCCTTTTCATTGATGATTATAGTAGAATGGCATGTGTTATGGTCATTCACAGGAAACGAAAAGTGCCTGACTGCATGAAAACATATCAGCGAATCGCCGAGAATGATACTGGATGAACAATAAAAGTTTTGCGATCTGATAATGGAGGGAAATAAATGTCCATTGAGTTTGAGAATTACCTTGAAAAACATGGAATACAACATGAGGTAGCTGCTGTGAGAACTCCACAACAAAATGGAGTTGTTGAGCGCTGGAATCGACAGGTCAACAATATGGCCAGGACGATGCTGATTGAGAGTGGTATCTCTCGCCATTACTGGATGGAAGCTTTTGAAGCTGCAGTACACATTCAAAATCGAACAGGGATTTATATGGGAGAAACGAGGACACTATATGAATTGTTGCATGGAAGGAAGCCTTTGTTGAAATACTTTCATGTTTTCAGAAGTAAATGTTTCATTCGGAATAAAGAAGGAAATCAAGGGAATTTTGGTGACAATGCTGATGAAGGAATTTTTCTTGGATATCCAATGAATAGAAAAGCGTACAAGTGTTTCAACAAGTGATTAGGAAGGATTGTGGTAAGCTGTGATGTTAATATAATTGAAGAGAAAAACTCAAATGCTTCAAGAACGTCATATGTTGATGTGATAGATAGTGAGGAGGGAAGTGAATGTGGAGAAAATATGAATATAGAAATAGTGGAAGCTGTACAAAACACTCAGCAGTCACATCATGATGTTTACTCAGAAGAAGAATCTGAAGAAGAAACTGTGGGTGGAGATAATGAAACTGAACCACACAGAAGAAATTGTAGAGATGAGATTGATCCATCTAACATAATTGGGGATAGGAGTGCACCCAATCAAACAAGGAGGATGAGAAATAACATGAAATCTTAATTTCTGTCAGTTGTGGAGCCATCCTCATTCGAAGAAGCTGCAAAGGATGAATCTTGGGTAAAATCCATGAATTAAGAGCTAGATCAGATTGACAAGAATTAGACATGGGATCTTGTCTAGAGACCCGAAGGTCACAATGTTATTGGTACAAAATGGATCTTCAAGAACAAGTTTGATGAGCATGGAAGTGTTTTTAGAAACAAGGCTCGACTGGTATGTAAGGGATATTCCCAGATTGAAGGTGTTGATGTTGAAGAAACCTTTTCTCCAGTGGCTAGACTGGTGTCAATCAAACTTTTCCTTGCCATGGCACTCCAAATAGGATATAAAGTATATCAAATGGATGTCAAGACAACATTCTTGAATGGTGAAATCTAAGAAGAAGTCTACATTGAACAGACAGTGGGTTTTTTTCTTGGTACTAATGAGACAGAGGTCTGCAAACTGAATAAATCCCTATATGGTTTGAAGCATGCACCAAGAGCATGGTATTCCCGCATGGAATCGTATCTCAAGACGTTGGAGTTCGAAATAGGAGGAGTGGATCACAATCTATATGTGAAAAATTCTCCAAAAGATCAATTCATGGTTCTAGTCTACATTGATGATATCATATTTGGTGGAAGCAGGCAGAAATGAGTGGATGAATTTTCCAATCATATGAAATCAGAATTTGAAATGTCTATTATTGGGGAGCTCACATATTTCTTGGGGCTACAGGTGATTCAAAAGAAGTATTACACATTCATTTCTCAGGAAAAGTATGCAAGAGAGCTGTTGAAGAAGTTTAATATGCAAGACTCCAAACCAATGTCAACTCCGATTGCAGTTGGAACTATACTTGGAAAGCATGAGGATGAGACCTCTGTAGATCCCACCATGTACAGGAGGATCATTGGGAGCCTACTGTACCTGACAGCGACACAAACAGATATTGTCTTTTACACATGTCTTGCAGCCCGCTTTCAGAGTAATCCAAAGGAGGACCATATTGCAGTAGTAAAAAGAATCATGAGGTATATCCAAGGTACTCACAATTGTGGCTTATACTTTGCTGTAGGAAGGGACAATGAATTATCATCATTTTATGATGCTGACTGGGATGGTGATGTAGTGGAAAGAAAATCCACCAGTGGTGGAGAATTCTATATTTGGAATAAATGTGTTGGCTGGTTGAGAAAGAAACAATAAAGTATTTCTCTTAGTACTGCTGAAGCTGAGTATATCTCCGCCATAAAGGCATGCACTCAACTGCTATGGATGAAGCAATAATTAACAGATATTGGTGATGAGGTGAAGCAACCAATGGTGATTTACTATGATAACAAGTGTGCAATTTATCTTACGAAGAATCTGGTACAATACTCTCGTAAAAAACATATTGAAATTAGGTATCACTTTATCAAAGAGAAAGTTAAACAAGGCGTGATTAGAATGAATCATGTGGGAACTGATGAGCAAGTGGCTGATATCCTGACCAAACCACTGTCAGCGACTGTGTTTGAGATGCATCGGTTGAACCTTGGTGTTCAGCCACCTCCCAGTCCATAAGAAGGTTACACAATTCCCCTCTCTCCATTTATGATAACTATTTTTATCTGTTTGTGGATGTGATGCAGGTTTGTGGGGGAGATACTATCCAGGGGGAGTATGATTTGAGCTGAACAATGAACAAATTACCGGTCTTTGGGTTTATTGTCAATGGGGGAGAGAGGAATAAATTCAAGCATGTTCAGGCATGTAATGCTTCTGTGACACGATGTGAATTCAGTGTCAGTGATAGGATGAGAAAGAATACATTGGTCATGTAATGCTTCTTGGGCGTCATTGAGAATTCCAAAACACGGGAACCCAATTCAAGCTTCCTCTCTTATTTTATACACTGAGAATTGCTCACGTAGAATTAGAGTGTTGGCTGAGTTGATTCTTGTGTTTTTGGTTTACATGTGGATGGGGATCTATTGAATTTATTTTTTGATTTCCAACAAACCCAAAGGGGGAGATTGTTGGAACCGTGGTCATCTTTGCATGAATTGGAGTTTGGTTTGTGTTTGTTTTCAATCCTCATAGGAAGTTCAGAATGTGTGCCGATAAAGTGCTCATATAGGTCAAGCAAATTACAGTATTGAAGGTGGAACCATTTTCCAGTGTTTGCCAAATTTTTGGGCTTGAAAATCGAAAAATAGAGAAAAGTGTTTTTAGAAAAGAGAAATGCATGTAATGTACTTGAAGGAGAGGAAACTTGTGCGACATATGTTTTTCAAGATCAGAATATAAAAAAATGGAAAAGGGATAAGGGCCGCGCAGGTTTCAGGCTGGTCGCGCAAGTGACCTGTACGCCGTGAAAGGACTTGCGCGCTGATGCCTTGGAGGTTGGAAAGTTGCGGGCCTATTGTTCTTCAAAATCATAGCTTTAAAATATGGCAAAGGAAATAGGGTCACGCAATATTGGTGTGGTCATGCAAGTGAGTTTCATGACAGAGGCTAGGGCGGTTTGAGTTGCGTGCCGGGACTTGTGCGCCGTGAGGACACTTGCACGCCACCATGCAGGGGGTCCAGTTTGCCTATAAATAGAGGACCACCCCTCCTCATTACGAACGAAGTTCAAGACTTAGAGATTTTTCGATCTCTCATCATGCAAGTGGTTGAGCCGCGCAAGTGGTAGTTGGGTTGCGCAAATAGAGGCTGCGCGCCAGTTGTTGGCTACGTGCCCAAGGTGGTTTGGGAGTTAAAGGTGTGGAGTCGCGCAAGTTTGGAGTTGAAGGTGGCAGTGTCACACAAGTGGGTTGGTGTCACCTATGCACCAAATTTCTACCGTGAAAGTGACTTGTGATCTGTGATTGAAACTTGCGTGCCGAGCTTGGAGAAGCGCTCCAGGTGAGGTTGAGGTATGCCCGTCATTTTTGGAGCTGCACAAAAGCTGAAAGATTGCCTGATACCTTCAGTGAAAAGTGAGATTAGTCTGCAAGTGAAAGTTGGACTTCAACAGAGAATCTAAATACAATAGAGGATGCATTCTTTTGAAATGATGAAGAGACCTTCATGTCTATAAATTGAGGGTGACTACACCAAGGGCAGTGAGCCAGGGGAGTCAACATGAGTGACCTGAGGGACGCTGTGAGCTATCCCTGAACCTTTGTTTAAAGAAAGTGAGCCTGAGATAGAGTGACTGTGCCCGAACCTTTATAATCCACAACTAGAGAAGTTTAGTGGAATTTGGTACGGCCGACAACCTGTCGGCGTATGCTCCTTGGATGTAGCCCTTAGTGGTGAACCAAGTAAAAAGTGTTGTGTCATCTCTCTGCATGTGAATGTTTTCTTTCTGTTCATATCCATCATACAGGTTTAACAAGTTCCTACCAATGTGGGAACAAGATCCATCACTTTAAAAGAAAAAGTTGACACCCTGATTCACCCCTCCCCTCTCAGGGTGTCCCGGGGTCCTACACATAGATCATTGACCACGAATCTCCTTCATGGATCCCTTTTATGAAATACATACATGAAGTCCCTTTATAGAGGGAAACTCATGAGTCTCCTTCAAGATTGAACCTACAAAAACAATTCATGAAGGGCCATCCATGAACTGATAGCCTTAAATGACATTATTTGTCCACTCACATAACACACAAAATGATAAGAAAAAATGATTCTTCTTTAAATACATTTTTAGACTCCTCTCAATGGTCTATGAGAATGAAGCATCCGCCTTAAGTATGTTCACTTCATGAAGAAACTAAATTATTACCTATCATACCTCTCTTGTGTATTTTATTTTTCTCAGATCATTTATCTAGGATTAATCAACACAAATGGCCATATTGGATTCCTTTCACCAATATTAAATCCCCAAAAGGCCATTCCTTCAAGGATTCCCACCAAAGCACTAGACTCACATTATAGTATGATGCATATTAGTATACACCCCTTTGACCATGTATTCCATTGATAATGGGATTTCTTGCTTATGATCCCTAACTAATAGAGGCCTCTAGGATTTTATAATCATGTATTACCTTGATAATGAGAGACTCTATCATGATTATACCAGTGAAACCCCACCAGGATCATGTTACTCATCTTGGCTATCCAAGTGTCAAGTTAGCCACCTAGTTCACTTAATGAGCCATGCATGGTTTTGCCTAAACTTTAGGTATAATACCCAACCATTACTCCACTAATTATATTATCCTTATGAATATTTAGGGACACCAAAGTAAGTTCCTAATACTAGGTGTAATCCCCAAATCTTTCATTTTTTGTCCACATCTTCTGTGAGTCCACTCATAATTCTATATGTCATTACCAATAGAAAGGAGATATATGTATGCACATTTGGCTCACCCATGCATAAAACCCATTCAATCCTTTTTTTATCCCAATTTCATGATGAAAAAAAATCCTTATCATATTAGTTAAAACTATATGAAAATTTCTAATCCACGTGACATTAAACTACATGGTACAATCCCATCAAACAACTTTAAACTGTGAAACTTGATCAACTTGGGATTTGACTTCTATTAGCTAGGATATATAGGATGCCTATCCGAGGTTCAAACCCAATATCTAAAATAATACCTTCACTAAGACATATTCCATATAGAACCATATCCTCACAAGGATATATTACTTATGATCCATAAAAATTCTTCTTATTAGGACATATTCCCCATGATCCAAATAATATATTCACATTAGTTATATACTCCCTTGTAATCCTATCATACCTCCTCATATCTAGGTACTAATAGAAATGGTAAACTAGAAAGGGTGACTCATGCGTGATACCGACACTAATCATTTTTAGGAACCTTTATCATAGTATTCTACTAAATAGGATGTTAAAATACTCAGAATAGGTCCTAGATGCATGAACATAAAAAGAACTTTATCTGGTTATGGTTGTATGACCTTAAAAGACACAAAATTGATGTTTTTCTCTCAAACATAAAATGTATGAAATTTCCTCTTTATAAGTATTAAACTATGTTTTTTTATTCTCTTTATATGGATATAGAGGAAGAACCTTTCATGGGCCTAATCCTAACTCCACGACATCCACCACCTTATTAGATGGTTATAAAATCTAGAGTAAAAAGATGTGTGAATTTAAACCATAATATAGTCATCAACTGAAAGAAAGATGGAGAACATATAATATATACATATGTTACCATCAATAGATAACCTTTGGTATATATATATATATATTGTACCATTTATTGAGAACCTCTGACACATATATATTTTCACATCGATGCATGTCAATGATCAATCACTAACATAGTGGTAGAAAATTCCATAGTGGGATTTGGGAATGATTCATGAATATGTATTAACAATATAAGAGAGTACCATAGTAGTAGATAATTCTCCCCAAAATGGTGATATAATCCTAAACTCCTATCATCTTAGTCGATGCATATACCCAATTATCATAGTAAAGTCCTAGTGAGCATTTTCCTTATAAAGTAGGTATGTGTCGACTCAAAATACACATAGACATAGTTCACATTGTAAGAATAATTTTTAACATGAATTAATTCAGATAAAATGGTTGAATGATATCAATAATCAAGCATTAAATTCCTCACAACATAGACAATAAGAATCATACATCCAAAACAATTCCATAACAGAGTGTGAAACTGGGAGTATGCTAAAGTATCATTTATTATATAACTAAAGAGAGCATACATCCAAGGATTTTGATTCCTTTTATAAGATTCTAGTCATCTAAAGTGATAATATAGTCTATCAC
Organism: Viscum album; assembly: GCA_963277665.1. NCBI lineage: Eukaryota > Viridiplantae > Streptophyta > Magnoliopsida > Santalales > Viscaceae > Viscum > Viscum album. The sequence continues at coordinate 1,888,174,177 of OY728159.1, read as the reverse complement.
ACTCTAAAATATAATAAAATTAAACAAATAATTAACAGAACTAATGTAGTGAATATTTTAAGTATGATGAGTTTTTCTTAGTTGCATAATCCTTTATGGAGAGAATTTGTTTTATCCCCATTTTATATCATTAATAAATCATTATCATTCCCTTTGAATTTTTATATTATATATAGGAGATAGTTTGTAAAACATCATTATTACTATCATCTATAATTATCAGGATGTTTAATTTTTTTAACTATATTCAAAGAGATCATGGAAAAGATATATGGGATATATACTCCATGTATATTCATTGGTTATGGAGGAAATAAGTTAAAATATAATATTTAGGTCCCAAAGGAGAATAAGGTGATCAAAACAAGATATATTGTGTTCCATGTAAACTAGAATTATTAAGGACATTAAAAATCATAGAATATCTCAAAGAAAAATTATAAATATATCAATTATTTATCCAAAAATTGCACTGGTGAAATCTTACATTGAAGATAAAGTCATGCGAGAATAAACACAAGTAGTAGGAAATAAGGAATTAAATGAAGAATTAAGTAGGGTAGACTCAATACTCCCCACCAGAAGCTATAAATTCATTATGAGATTTAGGTGATGGTGTAACTTATGAAACTAGTATTTCTTAGGTTTGAATATCTTCATGATTAATTATACCATCAATAAAATATTGTAAATTTGAGTACCTATTTCTAAGTAATGAGGGAGGATCTAGAATGATACTAAGAAGTATTAATCATCATGAAAAACTCAAGCGTTGTATGAAATAGAGTATGAGATTAATTAATTAATAAATAACCAAATATATGATTTAATAGAACTATCTAAAGGTTAAAAGGAACTAATAATTGGGTGTTTATGTTCAATAATGATGATAAGGAAAAGGTGTTAAAGAATAAAGTTTGATTAGTATTTAAAGGATTTTTAAGGATTAGGGAGTTTATTTTGATGATATTTTTTCACTTGTGGTGAAAATAACTTCAATAAGAGTCATTTTAAAATTACTGGATAGCTAGGATATTAAACTTGAGTAGATGGAAATGAAGAAAACATTTCTTCACAATGTACTCATTGAGGTGATCTATAAGAATAATTTTGAAGGAGATGATGTTTTAGGATAAGGAAGCCTTATGATTAAATAAAATAAGATCTTGTATGGTATGAAATAAACTTCCACCTAAAAGTAAATTTGAATTATTCATAGTGAGTTATAGATAAAAGAGGAAATGGATAGAATAATGTGTCTACTTATAGAAATTATAGGATGGTTACTTCATTTATCACTATATATTGATGACATGTTGATCATGTTGGAGTTGGTTTACTAGAACCAACTTTATACATGATATATTCTTATCATATATTACCTTTAAATTTTCATTCTTTATGTGATAAATTACTTAGAGTTTTTATCACATGAATGGGTTGTAATAGTTCCCTACTATAATGATAACCTATAGATTCCATGATGATATTCTTAAAACTATATCCTATATTGAAGATAAATTAGTTTTATGGGACATAGATAATGTTTAAATATTAGGTGTTGGGGTCTCAAATGAATTAAGACTTATTCTCATAAATCTCTCGCTTAGAGATCTTTAAGAATTGATTCCATGATGAGAAACCCATAAACAAGAACATCACATAATTAACATGTCCTTAGATGCTTCTATTTTTGAGCACGTGTATTGAATCTTTGAATTTATATCATTATTGATACGTATCATGATTTTTCTAATTACATGTATAATTAAGACTATGATGAATTTAATCATGTTGACATATCTTGTGTCAGGTAAATCATAGCTAGCATGGAATTGATTAAATTATCAATATAAATTTTTATATTATGAGTTACAGAAAAAGATATCTTTGGCTCTTTGATTGAAGAAGAAGTTCCTGAAAAAAAATTATATCCATGGTAATTTATTTAAAATTTAATATTAGTATGTTAAATAAAGTTAAATAAAGTATAAAGTATGATAGAACATGTATATATCCTTCTTGATGCGATATTATTTGATAAAGATATTATATTACACATTAGAGTTCATAGAGAGATTTCCATTGTTGTTTCTACAACTTAAAATTTTCTATATGGGGAAGATGATGTACTATCTGATACCTCTCTAGGTCTATGGGTTAGACTTACCACAATTGAAAAATTATCCTAAAGGGCCTCAAACTAAGTGTATCCAGAAGCTCATAAGATTCAATTAAATCCAAGTATAAAGAACAAAAATGTTCCCAGTTCATGGAATGAAGTTTATTTAAGTTATATTGATGATAAAATCCAATTACAAGTTATTGAAGTTAAGACTAAGTGAAATGGATTTTTATCTCTTATTTATTCACAGAATGAGTAAATATAATATTTATTAATTCATAAGATAAGTGAATATATTTTTATTGAACAAACATAATTATTTTACGATTCAAGATTTACTAATTTTTTTGGGAGAGTTTATAAATAAAATTAATGGTCAAAAATAATTTTACATACATAAATTATTTCACTTAAATTAAATAATTTAAAGTTATAATTTAAAATAAATAATTTATTTAAAGTAGATATTTTTTTATTTAAAAAATCATATTCGAAGCACATATCACTTAAATCATATAAATAAATATATATTATTTTAAGAGGTGACATGGGGTCATTATTTAGATTAAATTAAAATAATGGGACTCTATATAGTTCCTTTATAAGTTTAACCTATATATGAATAAAAAATATGTCTCATTAATTGGACATGAAATTAATTTTTCTAATTATCTCTTAGAGGCCAAGAGAGAGAATTAGAGGCAACCCTCCCATATTCTCTTAAGATCTAGAGAGTGAAAGTGAGAGATATTTAGATATTATCAACAATGGATGATTTGAATAACTTTATTTCCTCATTCTAGCACCTGATATATCAAAAATTATGTTTAGAGTTTTTTTTGAACATGTGAGGATATCACAATATGAATCCTTTTTTGGATTCTTGAAATAAAGACAACATCAAGAAGATTAGTGATTAGATTGAACATGTTAATGATGAGAAAAAATTAAATAAAAAATTAATTACTTGATTTAATTTTATTATTTAAATATTTAATTATAAATTATGTTTGATTATCTTATTAAAGTTTTCAAAAAAATTCAACTAGGTTTAGTTGGATCTTTTTAAAGGGAATCACACTCCATCACTTCCATGATCTAAAAATCCTTAAAATAATCAATAAAGATGTATCTAATATTGGTCCACTAAAATGAAATATATTTAAGTCTTTTGGTATGAATAATTAAAATAAATTCAATAAATTTTGGGGATAAGTGTCATCCAAGACTAAAATAAGTGGCATTTGTGACAATCTTAGGAAAATTAGAAATAATTCAAAATGGATGAATCCAAATTGATGAATATTACTTCACCTAGTCATTTTAAGTTGAAAAAGAGTTTAAGTTCTTTATAGAATAAAGAAATCAATGCAATAGAGATGATATCACACTGTTTATTGGTTAAAAGTTTGATGTATGTTATGGTGTGTATGATACTAAACATTTCCTATTAAGTGGTTACTATAATCAAATTTCTCTCAAATCATAGGATATTACACTCAAATATAATGAAGTGGATTATAAGGTATCCTAAAGCTAAATCAGAGTTATCTTTATTCTATAGGGAAATTAATCCACTATTGGAGGGATATACAGATATAGATATGGTTGAAGATCATGATATCATGGATTCTACGTCATGATTTATCTACAATTTTACTAGTGAAAATATATCTTTATATTCATGGTTATAATTTTTTTTTGTTTTATATATGACTAAAATAGATTGGATTTTTATTGTGGTGATGGAAAGGAAATGTTATAGTTAAATGAATTTCTCCAGAATCTGGGATTCAACCAAAAATAATACATGGTTCACTGTGATATTCAAATTGTTTTAGTCTTGAGAAAGAACTCCATGCACCATTCTAGAGAAAATAACATCAAATTTAATTTTCATTGGATACAAATGGTGATGTATTAGAAACTATTGAGACTTATATAGATCTACATGAACTAAAATTTAGTAGATATGATGAATATGGTGTCATCTTAAGAGAATTTATACCTTTACAGATGTTCCAATGGGTTGATACTAAAGGGATAGAGTTGATGATGTCCTTCTACCACATTGATGGTACATAAATTATTGATATAGATGTGTTTTGATCAAGAAAAAATGTTTTGATCATGGGGTGAAGTCTATAATGAATTGTAATTAGGCATTTTATTAACTAATTATTTACATATCAAGAATGTGAGGTGTCCATAAAGAATTTGAATTTGAACTAATTTTTTTACTTCCTCCTTGAAACAAAAAATTTGAGCATTAAAAACATCCATTGATATCTTATATCCATGACAGAGATAATTTTTATATCTTTAGGTAATAATATTGAGAAGCAAATGAATTTTTATTTATAAAACTTTATTTTTCAGAAATATTTTTTTATATTCTCTTTTTGAGTGATCTGAGAGTCATAAAAAAATAAGTTCATATGCATGATCTTATCAATTTGTGATAAGATAAAATAATGTGTATAATAAGTTCATATATTAGCTTCATGTAATTATTTTTTTATACCTATGAATATTTTGAAATTAAAATTTTAATTATTTTATAGATTATATGAAAATAATATTTGAAAATAATCTCTAAATATTAGTCTATTAGGGTCTTGAATAATGTCAAAAAAGAAAATTTGTGACATGATTTAAGAGACTAGTAAGTTAAAATTCATGATATTAATACTTAAAAAAATATATATTTATTTTATGCTAATTATTAATATTTCAAAATATTTTAAAATATGTTAATAAAACTGATACTCAATCATGATAACTCAATACTACATAATGTAATTTAACTAAATTCTTAAATACTTATACCATTAATTGATTTTCATTGTATACACACACATATAAATAGTTAAAGAAATTGATGAACAATATTTTCTGATTAAAGGGAACTCATTATATAGAAATCAAATTTGACTGCCATGGAATAATGGATGTAATAATCAAATTATCTTATATTGAGAAAAATTACATTGTAGTATTTATTTTTAACTAGTTTGACACTCATATAGGTTTATGCATTGATTGTCACAATGAATTTGTTGATATGTATTATAAGTGGAATCTTGTTTCAAATTAACTCTTTATATTGAAACATTAACTTTGATACCATGGAAAATGATAAAAATAATTTGTTATTCAAATTTATGAAGATGTAGATGAAGATTATTATGAGTGTTGTTATTTTTCATAACATATCATCCATATTCAATGGTCCAGAAAACAATAATTATAATAAATCATTTATTAATCCCCAAAATATGAAATATAAATTTATATATTAACAAATTTTCTTATTATAGAAAAATAATGAAGATTTAAATTTGGTAATCCAACTTAATTCTATAGAAATAAAAAACACTTTTAGTAAAAAAAAATTTAAATTGAAAATTCAATATATAATTATCAATAAATTAGTACAATGACCATAATGTTTCAATAATTATCATAAATATATTGAAAATAATTCAATATGAGTAAATGATAGTGTAAATATCTATTATAATTTAAATATAAATAAAATAACATAATCATTACAAGATATAAATATTTATTCAAGAATACATTCCAAGATATGATAAACAATCAATATGATAAAACATTACTCAAATAATCAATATTCTAATAAGTCCCTAACATAAATTCATTATTAATAAAAAAAATATTTTTTGATTTATAAAACGTGAATAATAATAAATTCATAGATAATAGTTAACATAATTATTTTAGCTATAATAATTCAGTATATGATGTCCATCAAAAGTAGTAAAAAAATTATAAAAAAATAATTATATTTATGTGATTTGAGTTAATTTGGATCTATGTGCACAAGTTAGGAGTATTATGATATTTAAACTATGAAAAACATAAGAAATTAGAGTAGAATAAATTGGAATATAAGAAGGATCAAGAAAACCATTCAATATTATGGAAAGAAAAATCTACTCCAAGACTAGAAGAACACAAATGATTCACATGGACCAGAATTAATTTATAGAAGTGAGTATGAATAAACAAGAATATAAAGAGAATATATTTGGATAGAATTATAAAAAACCCAACTCCAATAGCCCAGAGTTGGTAGTTACTTTATTAAAGTTTCACTAGATATAATGAATCACATCCCAAAGGACCGAATAGTCTATTAGTCTTGTTAAACTAGATACATACTTGAATTTAATATTATAATTGAAAACATAAAATAAAATATAGTATTTTATTTAAGAAATAAATTATTACCCTTAGCATATACCTATATATCAATTAGAAAACACTCCCTAGAATCCCGGAGAAAGGAAACATAATAAAGGGGTGAGCTCTAATGCTCAGTAGGGTATGCGTATAATAGAAGCTATCATGAATAAATAAAAAATAATCAATATGGTAAGGTAAATAAATGAAAAAAATTCCATTTAATCAATAATTTAAACATAAAGAATAATATAGAAATAATAAATAATGATAAAATAATGGTATATAAATAATCACATGATCTTGATATTTATCCATGGATATTATAACCAATATTATGCCATGACATCTACATAAATGGGTAAGGCCTCGACCAAAACCAAATATAGTTTGTCTCATGAGATCTATTGATGTATCAAGAAGATATAGTGGACCCTTCCCATAAATTACTAAGTTTAATGAATTCCTCATATGAATAGATAATACAATTGAATCAATGTGCCTTAACAAAATCAATAAATGTATGTATTGGAAAAACTAATCATATGGAATATCAACACTTTCCCTAGTCAAAATTGATCATAAACCATCCAAATAAATACGATGAATGGTATCATTAGAGTACATCATAATAATTAGATTAAAAAATTTATTTTGACATGAAATAAAAAACTTTAAAGATATTATGATAATATTTATTGATGAAAATACCTTTTTTTTACTTTGACAATAATTTTTGAAATATAAAAGCTGCCCACGTAATAAAGAAATATTTTTCTTTGAAAAGAACCATGTAAAATTTTAAAAAAATATTCAAATAATTTAGGTTTAATGATGGTAGGAAATTATTTTAATGTTTTATAAGTTAAAAAACATTCCTTTCACACTTTTTTAAGAGAAATAAAAAAGTACCTTGTTCAAAAAACGATAGTAAGATTCCTTTTAAAACATTTTGTAAAAAGTAAAAAAGGGTAAAAATGATTTAAAAAATTAATTTTAGAATAGAAAAAACATTTTTTAAGATATTTTTAGAAAACATGTACATAGAAGAGAAATATTCCTCAACTGAGACTTAAAAATAAACAATTTTGAATAATGATAAGATTGTGAAATAAACCCTTACCACTTGGGTTTCTTTTGAATCGTAAGAAAAATGATTTAAATAATTTAAAATAAAACATTAAATACTATTAAGATAAATATATTCCTGATATAATATACTAAAGTTTTAGTATATACACCACACAAAAGAAATAAGTGGTGAATATGGCACATGTCTCACAAAAGTAAAAGTGAGATGAGAAACCCTTACCTCAGGTCTGACTTACCTCATAAGTTATTTTAAATTCTCGTATAATAAATTAATATTTATTATAATTATATAAAAATATATATAATTTCATATATTATCCATTTATAACTTTTTATTACCTATTTGTTAATGATATTTTTACTACTATCATTATTTTGGGTGTTAACTGCTTTGTTTTTCATGTATATTTTGATTTTTTAGCCCTAATCCTTGAACATTTATTAAGATCACATAATATCCATAATATTATTCAGGGTATACATATAATATATGTTATATATATATATATATAGTTTCATCCATAAAATATAGATATAGAAAAATGAATTACATTGTTTGTGGAGATAGTATGCCATATGTACGCATGAACGCCCTTTTCATATTTAAATGGATGGAACGAAAGAAAGGTAAAGAATAATTAACCTTTAAAGTATCATTATTATTTCATATATATCAAATATATATATATATATATTCATTAGTTACATATTTATAACCATCCAGGTAAAGTGGTGATGAAAAAGGAATTACACCACTACGCGGAGTCAATAAGCCGTAAATACGCACGAGTGATGTTTTCACTTTTAATTGGATGGAAATTAGATTTAATATGGTTGAAACATAATAAAAATAATATATAATTATATTTATGATACTATATATATTATTTTATGATGAAAAAAACACATTAAGAGGAAGTAGAAGAATAAATAAACTTGAAAGATTCGGTAAAGATGATTACCTCTTCTTTAGTGGACACACTTTAGATCCATTTTTAAGGGACCTAGGGTAGCTATTTTGGAAGGGAAAGAGCCTTAAGAACTTATATAAGGATATTTAGAAGTTTAATTGTTAGGTTCTTGTCTAAATATATATCTTAATGTGTGTAAAAAGGTAAGGGATGAGGTTCCCTTTTATAATTGAGGTGAGGGTCATTTTTGGAATTTCATAAAATGTTAAATTAATATAAATTATTTCTCATGTAAATTTGGATAAATATTGATATAATTAAAAAATAAAGTAAATATAAATTGAAATAATTTCATCCAATAAAATTTGGACTAGTTTTTCATGTGCTTTATCCCTTATCTTATAGTTTTAACCCCCGTTAACCCTTTTGACAATTATCATACTACTAAAATTTTCTACTCACTAAGGGTCAATAAATTTCCTATAAAATTAAAAAATAAAAATAAATGGAAAATATTAGATTTAATAAACCATATACCATTAATTTGGATGAATATAACATTTTTAGTAATTTTATAAATTATTATTTATTATAGAATATCAATATTGTCATTTTTTAGAACTGTTCATTACTTTGACTTTAATAATACCAAGATAATACATATAATTCGAAAATAATATTTTATTATATAAATAAAATGTCATGGATATTTAGAAACTTGATATATAACATTACTTATCTAAAATTATATTACTTTTAATATTTTAAATATCATTTATTTGATTTTTCCATTAATTGAATAATTATTATGTCAGAGTTGTGTAAGCATTTAGAGTAAATATTTAATCAATAAAAATTATAAATAAATCAACACGATTAATAAAAATATTTTATATTTAAAAATATTGTTTATAGTTGAACATATCCTATATATAACTTCATATTAAAAATATTATATTTATTAAAAATAAGTGTGGCATGTTTGACATTTCTTGAAATAAAATACTATAAAGGTCGTAATATCATCTAAATGGATAGAAAATTCCATATAACTGAATATTGGATTATTATGATAAATATTTACTCATAATATAATATTAATTCAAGTTTTAGGGTCATTTTATTATCCTTATCATTTTATTTTTAACTTTAATTATCCGATTTACCCTTTACCATGGTAACAAAAATTATAAAGGCCACTATTCATATTAACTCAAAATAAAATTGAAATATTTACAAAATTTGTATCAAATTATTAAAAATATGGAATATTTTTTTTAAAAAATCAAATCATAAAAGTGTTAGAATGTAATTTAAAATTAAAATTCAAAACAAAATGATAATTAGTTTTTTTAGAAAAAAACCCTTTTCAGAATAAAAATGTTTTTATACTAAATTAAATGTTAAAAATGATTCCAATAAACTTAATTGTATTATTAATGATATTAAAGATATAATTTTACTTTTAAACCATTTTAAAAAAATATGTTACTTTCTAAATGTCTAAAATAAAAATATTGTTTTCAATAAAAAGTAGTATTTTTCACTATTCACTGGAAAATCATTCTTTTTTAAAAAATAACAAACATTCAACCTAATATAATTTTGATACGATGATTTAAAAAATTATATTATTTTTATAAAATTAAATTTACATATTTTCTATAAATTTACTATAATATTTTCTCACAAAAAACAATAAAAATCATTTTTAAAGAAAACATATATATGAAGTATAAGATAAATTTACTAAAAATGGAGTACTTATTTAATATGAATCAATGTATTTTTATTAAGTAGGTACTTTACACACGCACACAAAAACAAACTATAATTTGGTAAATACTATTCATACCCTCTAATTTAATAACTTGGTTATAACAGTCATATTTAAAAAATATTTCAGAATTTGTTGAAGTGCAGTTTTTCATGTTGCATATGATTTTAAACATAATGTTTTTTTAAAGTATCAAGGTTGTGTGCACTACAAGATATCAAAGATATTAAATTTATTTAAAAAAAATATCATAAAATATTTGGGTATTACATTTTCTTCTAATATTGGTGTTGTGTGTCATATATCCTATTGAATATGATGTTCCTCTTTTAAAATATAAGGGTGTTACAAGAGCCTACTTACCCAGAAATGGTCTCACATTCTTTATTTTGATTGATTATTATACTATTTAATGAGTATGTTGTCATATATTCCTCTATTTAATACTTTAGGTACAAAAGCTAGTAACCAGAAGCTTCCATGTGAGCCAAGAAAACAAGACTTTTCACACACTCTAAAAATAGGGCATAATGGGAGAATGAATAGAACTAAAAAACCAAAAAAATATGGACAATTACTTCTTCTACTCTATCATAGTATCTCTTTTTCTCTAAAAAATATTATTTCTAAAAGAAACCCCTCTATTCTCTCTTTTTTTATGTCACAACAAAGAACTAAAACAAAAAATCTATCCAAGGAAGAATCACCGACCTATTTATTTCCTAGTAAAAGAGAATTCATCAAGAGATATGTATCATGTGACAAAACCAAAGAGGACCCATATAAGTTAAATAGTATGCATAGATGTTTCAATAAGTTACATAAGATTACTCATCCCCAAATAAGAATAATAAACTGATATAAATGAGACAAATATACCATCAAGGGAGTGACTGGGATCCTGGGATTGATATATTAGTGAAGAATAAAAAAAATAAACACATATAGGATCTATCAAAGCTAAATAATAAGGATAATCAATGTTTGTTACAAATTCTTACAAATAGATTGAATAAGGTAATCCAAATCCCAAACCAAGGTAAGAGGACCAATCGGTTAGCCCAAGTGGAAAACCAAAGCAGATAACCTTGAAAAACATGAATTAAAATCAATATTTAATTTAAATGATTTTTAAATATATTTTCAAGTTGATTTAAAATTAATAAAATCAATATTTTTCATGAAATAAATCAAAAAATATTAATATAACTAAAAATGTAATTTAATTTTCAAATCATCGAAATAAGATTTTATAAATATCCACCTTGTAAAAAAATTCCAGACCTATCAACAATGATGTTCCCTCATCACCTACTAACCTATATACCCAATTGATTCCTATCTAAATTTTATAAAACATCACAGCATATTTTTGAAGATAACCCAAGGAATATTGAGAAAACAACAATAATAGCACATATCTAAGAAGCCAAATCAAATTCAAACAATCTGAATCTATTATTGTTCAATTCCATCCTTATCTTGCAATATTCCAGGTTTAGTTTAGTTCACCAACTTTCCACACTATATAACTTAACCTGACTAGGACCTAATCTAGAACCCTTGAACAACCATTTTATCCCAAGAAATATTAAATTTTCTATCTGTCACTTCACCCATTCAATTTAACTCATATAACAACGAAAAACAACTAGAAACTTCTGTTTAGTCCAGCTCCATCGATCTACTCTAGGACCCCTCACAAAGATACTAAATATCTCCTCTTTAGCATCCCATATTCTTATTTATCTTCCAATTATTGAGTATTTAGTCCATGGTAGTCTATAAAATCCTATATCAACAATCAATCACATGATATCATTATATAATTTCAACATCATGCTATAATGAACCAAACCATTTTTGAAGTCAGACTAATAAGTAAAATATATTCCTACACTTATCCCTTGATTCACCTTTCCTTATAAAATACCAAATATTCAATATTATTACCCAATTCAGATGATCCATTTATTTTTATATACATGAGTAGATTTATTCACACCTTTGTGATAGTGGAGAGGTGCTCACAATAGGGATTTCACAAGATTCTCCATTGATTTCTATGGTTTTATGAAGTTGTGATATAAATATATCTCAATACTTATTTAAGGATTATGGGATGAAAGATAAAGTTTCATCATGGGAAAATTCACCTCAAGATGATTATATTAAAAGGATGATAAAATTATTCATGTTGATGGTGATGACACGCCCGACTGACTTAAGGATACAAATTAAAGTAAGTGATTCTTATACTTGAGATGATTAAAAATCCTGATTTTTATTCAAATATTTTCTATAATTTTTAAGGGGATTTGTTTATATCATAAGGGGGTATGGGAATACTATGGGGGGGGGGGGTCTTAGTTATATGGATTGTTTTTATTAGTTTATTTTCTGAATATTTATTTTATTTCTTCTTTTTCTTTCTATATGTTCAATGTTCCTTCTATATTAGCTATTTATATATATGATTGTAGAGTTTTAACACATCCTAGGTTATATAATAGTGAATAAAAATGAAATTACAAGGTTTATGTATTTAATTTTCAATTTTATTTACTAACATTACAAAAAGGTAGTAGGTGTTTCAGATATACAGGAAGCAATCATCACTCTACTGATCATCACCATTATATCATCCCTTCACTATCTTGAAAATAAAATCCTCCCAATAACCAATTACCTCAATATACCTATAGTGGTAAGTAAATTTATAGTTGTATGGAACATGATTATGGCCAGTTTTTTTGAATTTTTTCTCTCTTGATTGAGGAGGGTTATATTCCCATTCACCTAGATAGAAAAATAAGTTACTAGTGTGCTTAAGGATACTTGGGTAAACTGGTATTCTCATAAATGAGGATCAATGAGGTGTAAGTGGAACAACATGGGTTTTTTAAGTGCCATTCCATTTAGGGGGACATTGACCTAGCCGAAGAAATGGTCTGTGAAATCAACTACAAGACTTGTGGCTCTAACATGACTATCAAGCAGGATATGAACAAAGCGTATGATAAGTTCGAATGGAGTTTCATTCTTCAGGTGATCTTAGGTATGGGATTCTCCCCTTAGGCTTCAGATCTTGTTTTCAGGTGTTTCAGCTCATCATGGATGGCTGTATTTTTTATGGTGAAGACTCATATATTCTTTAAAATCACCCATGGTTTACAACAAGGCGACCCCATATCCCCAACTATATTCATCCTTACTCAGGACATCCTCAGCCAGCTGATTAACAGGAGTATGTTGAATGGAGAGATCATCCCCTACCAAAACAAAGTCATCACCTCACTCTTATCCCACATAATGTTTTCTGACGATAAAATTATATTTATGAATTTCAGAAATAGATCAGTGCGAGCCAGCAAAAATATCTTCGCTGATTACTGCTACTATAGTGGGTAGGTTATAAACAATATAAAAAGAAGCCTCTTCATATCTAATAGATGCACAGAAAAAAGGGCCTCCTAATTTTTCTAGAGCCTTAATATTAAGAGAGGTATATTCTTGATGGAGTACTTGGGAATGCCCATATCTTCATAGATACTTCACATCCAAGTTTTTGATCACATTGTAACTGAGATTACAAGCATGATACTTAATTGGAAAAACTGATTTCTCTCCTTTAGAGACCAGATTACTCTGATTAGTAACATGTTAGTGGCTATACCTATTCATACACTGGCTTCTATCAAAGTCCTGAAGGATTTTGTGAATACTATTGAGAGGATTCTTACTAGCTTTATTTGGAACACCTTGTTTACAAGGAAGCGACATTGGGTCTCATGGTCTAGAATGGATAAACTAGTTTGTGGAGGTGTGATCATCATGAGAAGCCTCCAAGATACCCTTCACTACATGTATGAAAATCTAATATGGTAAGACCTTAAATAATGTACCCTAGAGGGAAGGACCATGTATATATGATGCATATAAAATATGGAGCTTACATGCAACCAAAGATCCCACTTCTGGTCTATGCTCTCGGATATTATTCCAACTATGCAACCCCTCACTCGCAGGATTATTGGGAGGGGTGATATCTATTTCTGGCATCGTAATCTGGTAGGTGAAAAAACATGGTTTTCTGGGATGACCTACTTATGTTATCTTATTTAAGGAATCTAGATAATATCCGAATTTTATAAAGGCTATTTTTGATAATGAGAAAAAATTTATCTTTGAACTTATTGAGATGAACTATGAACCTGATAAGTGAGTGTTTACCCCTTCTACATCTGGAGCCTTCTCCTCCAGATACTTTCTCAGGGTAGCAATGTCTCATGATGCTCATGACATTTGGAATGATCTTCTTTGGTGTGAAAAATTACCAAATAAAATAAACTTTCTAACCTGGAGAATAAGGAAGTGTGCTATCCCTACTGAAAATAATATATGGAGAGCTAGTATTTACTTGGTTTCATAGTTCCATTGTTATAGATTTCATAGGTAAGAGAGCTCACAACTCCGTTTCTTTAAAGGGAAGTTGGCGTGCACCATTTGGAGTCACTTTGGAATTTTCATAGGCTTTTCCTCTAAGGATATACCTGATGCATCCTTTCTAGAGTGATAGTTTCATGGTGTAGGGAACATAGGCCCGAAGAGAAGGGCTAGAGAGCTTATGCTTAATGTTGGGTGCTGGTGCTTGTGGCAAGCATGAAACAAGTCATGCTACGAGGATATCTGAAGTATGGAGAGGGAGATGATCATACCAACTAAAAATATGCTGCTTGACATGGTTCATTTTTTTGATAATATATGGGATTCCCCTATGCTCAGGCCGCTGTAGGTCCCAAATTCTCAGGTCCATACTAATATTGTAGGTTCTCAGGGCCATTGGGTCTAATGGCTCCCTCCCACTAGTGGGTTCAAGCTAAATACAGATGGATCATGTATGGATGAAGTCATAAAAATTAGGGGTGGTTTGTGATTATAGTGTCTCATTCATCCTAGTGTTTAATGCACATTTTGGTAGTGGGAACTCCTTACAAGCGGAAGGGAAAGCAATGCTTACTGGGCTAGAGATTTTCACCAAAGTCCCGTCATTCTGATAGAAGTGGATACTGATTCCACCATTCTCTATAACTCACTGATTGGTAAATGTGTGATTCCTTGGTCCATATCCTATATTTTTAGAAGGTGTATAACTTTACTTACCACCAATACCCATGTGTACCACACCTGTCATGAAGGCAATTGGGCCATAGATCACCTTGCCTCTTTGACAGCCCAGGTTTTCATCATTTCCTATTTTTATAGTATTAACTTGTTAAGTTTTGAGGGGGTCAATATAATTAGAGGGGATACCCTTAAAATTCATTTCTTTAGACCTATATAAGCTGTTTGTCTATTTTTATCCCATGTACTGTGTTTCTTTCTCCTTAATAAATAAATAATGATGAAATAATAATGAGGGAATATTTTATAATTGAATCAATGATTAACTATAATTATGACTAACTCTTTTCATGGGTTTTTATTCTTTTATTTTATTTTTTCATTTATTTTTTTAAACATTAAAAATAAAATCAATATTTACTTTATTTCCTTTTAAAATAAAAAGATAAAAATATTAATAAGTTAAAAAAAACACTAAGTAAAAACTTTACCTCCTTATAGATAACCTGTAGCTAAGTACTGGGCTGCATCAATTAGGATTATAATAAATATTATTTGGCTTGATGAATCTTAAAAAAGGACTTTATTCATCAAATTTTAATAGAGTCTTGTTTGATCATATCAAATTAGTTTTTTTTAATTCTCCTAGAATATAGTTTAAGTGAAAACTAGAGTCATCACTCATGGAGGATCTCTATTCATTATGTATTATTTTTATTTTTTTTAATAATAAAAAAAACAAATGATATACAAGGGATTAAATAAATATGAAATGAATGAAATTAAAGGATAAAATAATGGTGTCATTACTTTGGTTGGATCACAAGTTCTACGCCATCATAGTTTTACTGAATTATTTTCTCTCACTTATTCATACTTAGTAGAATGAATAAATATTACCAATCACCCCACATCTCATATTTTATCTCTTTAAAGGAACAATATATTGAAATGGAAAGTATAATTTCCTTTTATTTTCTCTTGTTAAGTGGTAGATAACATACCTCAGTCAAGAATAAGAAACCTTAGAAAATAATCTCAAATGGGAAAGTAAAAAAGATAACTCCATTGCATATGGTTTGTTGTTAGGAAAAAACTCCTCACTGTACTACCCAGATCCATAGTATAAAGGATAAAAAAATTAAGGGAAGCAGTGATTGAACATAACAAGAATAAAATATGGATATATAATAGAGGATTAATTACCCTCGCTACACCTTACCACTTTTACTAATCCTTTCCTGAGAGGTTTTCTAGTGTCTTTTACTTTCCTTATTTCATCATTGGCCTTAGAAGAGTGAATATAATCAATTGAATATTAAGGATCCCACAAAGGATTTAGCAATTAGTGCTATTATTTTATACTAAATAAGACTTAAATTCATCAATTTAGACTTGATATAAATATCCAAAACCTATTTAATAACAATTTTCATTTTATTATTTTATTATTGTGTTTTTTATTTATTTAGGATTTTAAAATTTCTTCCATTGCATACCAAGTGTTAGTATCATTAATAAAACCATTTAGTGGTATTAGATACACCCTTGATAAATGAAAAATGTATAAACTAAATTTTAGTATGTTAGAATATTATATATTCACATTATATAAAATTAATTTAATGTTGACATGACACATTGATGGAAAGTTTGATGATATGATTAGTCCCCTTAAGGTTAATTTTGAGTAGTGGGGTTCCACTGATGGAAACTATGTGAAATATCACATGAACTATGCTCTACTCTATTATACCCATTAAGCATGTTTAATCTTGCATCGTACTGGAATTAATATAGTGACATTGAATTGTTATATGTAATGTAACTAAAGTCTTGAATATTTCTATGTGATACAAATGTAAATGAATTATGTAATTGATATGGATGATATATATGGAGTATGTATGTGATACATTCTATTGAATTACTTTTAATATAATTATATAGGGTATGAATGTGATACATATAATGTTAAAAGTGAGAATAAATATAAAACACATCATAAAATATATAAAGTGTTATATTACTTCCAATAATAATCAAAATTTTCAAGATATTGATCAATCAAATAGATAGGTTGTGCTTAGTTTAATATCAATAATCTATAATGTGTTAGGTGAAAAGGGTAAGAGTTATCCAATTGTGAATGTTGGGTGACACTTGACTGAGAAACTCTATTATATTTGAACCTAGAGACATGGTGCTGTGAATATTCATGAGAGGAATTAATTAAGATATTGTTTACTCATCAATAGAGTAGTTTTTAGATATAATTAACATATTTTTTTACACAAATATACATTCCTTAAGAGATAATATCTCTTGAGTGAAAACATGTTAAAAAATATAGATCTTAGACCACTAAATTTAAAATTGCGATTTTTTTATTTTAGTGGGAGTATATTCAATAAAAGAGAATATTAATTAATAACATACAAAACACTAATAAATGTTTAAAATTATTATAAATTATTTTACATATCTTAATCTTGTTTATTAGAAAAAATGATCAAATAAAATTTTAAGGGAAATGATATAACGATTTGTTGAACATATACATACTGATGTATGTGGTCCAATAAGTAAATTAGGTTACAATGTATTTCTATCCTTCATTAACTTTACTGATGACTTTAATAGGTAATGGTAAGTGTATCTTATGAAACACAGGTAAGGATTATTTTAAATTTTCAAAGTGTTGAAAAATTTAGAAAAATATCAACTTGGTAAAAGTATTGAAACATATAGATTTGATCCAGGTGGATAATATCCGAGTCAATTATTTTCGGACTATCTTGAAGATTGTGGTAAAATATCACAACTAACTCCACTTGGTACAAGACAATTAAATTGTTTATTTGAAAGGATAAATCAAAATTTTTAGACGTGGTTTATTTAATTATGATTCATGTAGACCTTCCAATTTTATTTTGGGGTTATGCTTAAGAAAATTCTTTATTTACACTAAACTATGTTCTATTAAAGGAAAGTTAAAAGGCACCACATAAGATGTCAATATTAAATAATCTTAATTTTACTTTTATGGATATTTGGGATTGTGATTTATATGTGAGATTTATTACCTCAAGTAATCTAGAACTTGAATCAGTTTAATTTCTATTTTTTGGTTATCCTAAAGAGAAAGTGGGTTATTATTTCAATAATCCATCAAAGATTTTTTTTTTCTATTTCTCTCTATACTTTATTTTTGGAAAGATAATTTACTTCCAAAATAATTATTGGAATTAAATTTGAACCTGATGAATTTCCAGACCAATAGGGTGATGTTATTCCTAAGATTGAGAAGTTATAAACACAAAGGGTTGTGGAAAATTAATCGACTAAGTATAAAAAAACAAAAAGGTCTAGTAGGTTTCATTAAGAACTTGAGAGATATGAATTTTCATTTCTAATGAAGCTGATGTAATGGTCATAGAAGTTGATTCAACATACTACCAAGATTCCATCATGATTTATGGATGTAATAAATGGTTAAAAGAAATGGAATATGAAATTTATCCCATTCACACTAATCAAGTTTGGAACCTAGTGAACCCACTTGAAGGGGTAAAACCCATTGGGTGAAAATGGGTCTTTTATAATAAGACTTACATGTATGGTATAGTTCCCATCTACAAATATTTCTTGATAGCTAAAGGTTAAAAAAATTCTTGGTATTTTTTATGAAGAAAACATTTTCCTTAATGACTATGATCAAATCCATTTGAATTATTTTTTCCATAAAAACATATTATTATAATGAGATATATCAAATAAAATTTAAAACCTATATTACTTTATGGTAATTTGATTTAGGATAAATATATGATACAACCTGAAGGTTTTAAAGATCCAATAAATGCTGCTAATATTTTCAAGATGAAAAAAAATTCATTTATAGATTGAAGAAAGATTCTCAATATTTGAATATTCATTTTGAAGATACTATCAAAGTTTTTGAATTTATCAAAAAATGAATATGAAAAGTATTTATATAATTAGATTAGTATTAGAATGATTTTTTCTAGTATTATATATTAATGGCATACATATCATTGGATTTGATATCCCAATGTTACAATTATGAAAAAATTAGTTGGGAATTTATTCTCAATAAAATATCTTAGTGATGCATTGTACATACTAGGTATGGATATCTATAGAGATAGATCTAAACAAATGGTTGGTGTTGATCAAAACACATAAATTAATAAGATGTTAAAAAGGGTTGACAAAGAAAACTATAAAAAGGGTTCTTTACCAATGTTATATTTCAAGAGTATTTCAATGACATAATTCCATTCAACTATTAAATAATAAAAACACATGGGTAAGATTCCATATACATTGGTAGTTTAATAAAAAATCTATGCTATATTGTGTACTTATAATAATGTATCTTATACATTAAATATGATGAGTATATTCCAATCAAATCCTAGTGAAAGTGATTGGGTATTCATAAAAAATACCCTTAAGTATATGAGAAGAACTAAAGATGTATTATTAGTCTTTAGAGGTAAATAATAGATCATTGTAAAGGGTTACACAGATGCTAGATTCAAAACTAAAAAAGATGTATTTAGATCTCAGTTCAGATTTGTGTTCTACCTAAATGGTGGAATGGTAATTTAAAAAAGTTATAATAAATTAATAGTGGTTGATTATACAATATAATCTCAATATATCATAGCATTTTTAGCATCTAAAGAAGTCATTTGGATAAAAAAATATCATGAATAAACTAGGGGTTATCCCAAGAATAATGCATCAAATTGAAACTTATTGTGATAATAATAGAGCAGTTTCACAAATTAGGGAACCCCGATCTCACCAAATATCTAAATATATTCTTCACTGATTTCATATAATTTGAGAGATAATTGAAAGAGGTAATATGAATATGTATTGAGTTCCTACATAGTATGATATTTTGGGTCCCCTAAAAATCCCCTTATGTAACAAAATCATGAAATACATTCAAGTTCTATTGCTATTAGATATATAGGTGAATGGATTTAGTTAAAGTCAGATACTATTAATGTTTGTTCCCTAAAGTTATTAAAGTTTTTTAGATTATGGATATTATATATCATGTAATATATATTAATAGAAATACATTATAATTCATTTATGTTTGTTTTATAGAACATGAGATATGATATAATAATAAACCCATGAGATATATATATTAACTTGTTATCCCTGATTAATGATCATCATATTGGGATGTGTCGATTATTCATGGGATTAAAATTGGTAAAATTTTATTTTGGTCAACCTGTTTAAATTAAACCACAGTGAATATTGGATAAAGATCCTTTGACTTAAGGTTGAAAAATAGTTTGCTTACTTATTATGTTTCATACTTTGATACATATCCAAATTAATTTTAGGTTTAGGATTTATAGAAGGTAGTTGGGAATGACTCTAATCAGGAAAATAAATTTTATTAACCAAGATAAGATATTTCCACCCATATGATGGGTTATGACATCAAGGCCCTCAATTGAGTTTTAACTAAGTTCATGACCATGAAAAGATAATTACATGTGATGTAATTATATTTTATTTAGTCAAATAAATAATTGATAAAAGGATAAAAGATATATGAGGTTTCTATTATCTATGTCTCTTTATTAATATTTATGTCAAGGATAAAAGAAATTTTATAATGATCATGTGGTGGATTAGATCACACCAAATCCCTTATAATTTGGGCATTTAATATGTGTTTCTAGACTCCAATCTTAGTTTATAATTTTGAATGATATTCATGATTATTTTTAACTTTATAAAGTTCCCTTGAGGTTGCACATAAGACAACACTAATTAGGATATTTGGACTAATGTGATTAATCTATATGTAAAAATTATTATGTTTATTACAAAAAAATATGATTTTTTACTCATTAGAAATATTTAATTAAATTATAGTTATTTTACTAAATAATTAATGTGGAACTGTAATATAAATAATGAGTTATTTGTATTATTAATACATAAACATGATAAAATTAAAAATCCCAAATGAGATTTAGGATTGGTCTTAGAGTAATGGGTTTTCAAGGACCATTACATTATAAAAATATATAAGCCTTTTAGAGAGACTATTTAAGAACTGTCATTACAATCTTTAACCAATTTAGAGGCTCATTAATATTCTTACCCTATTAATTTGTGACTTAGACCACTTTTATAGGTTATTTAATGCTCTAAATGACCAATGGAGGCTTTTCATCACACCTCCTTTTGTTTGATTTGGATTTGGATTATTTGGATACTATTGAATACTCCTCTTTATATAAATATCAAGTAGCATGGGTGTAATAATTCCTTCTATTGAGAGAAATCAAGGGTCATTCTTAATGTTCTCTAGTGTTCTTAATATAAGAAAACTCCCCAGTTTTCCTCACCCAAGAGGTTCTTTAGTGTCTATCTTTAATTATTTTATCCTTTTACAAAGATTAGTGGCCAAAATAACTTATATTGGAAGATGAACACTCAGAGGTGTTAGTGATTAACATTATCAGTGTATACCAAAGGGTACTTGAATTTAATAATTCAATTTTGATCTATATATCTCAAACCTGTTTAAAAGGATTTTTTTATTGTTTTATTATTTTTTTTCATTTAATTATTATGATTTTGGTTGGTTTTATGATTTATTTCAATATAAACTAAGTGTAGATATCATTATAAAAACCCTTATTTGTTAACCACAAAGTTCAGTTGGAGGCTGTACTTGAGAAGACATACATTTGAAGGAAAAAATAAAGGAAGATAGTTTAGTGGTATGTGATTATAAACTCTATATATATAAATTATAGGTGGATAAGGAAAAATTAAAGGTTGAGATAAAAAAAATCAAATTTTAAAATTCATAATAATTGAAAAAAGTTATTGAGGTCATTATCAAGGTGGAAAAGTAGGCCCAATTTACTGATTACTTGACCAATATGATGGAAGATAAGGTTAAATGAATTGATGAAATTATAGGTGAAATTATTGACATGAGTTAAAATATTTATGATTAGAAATCATTAATAGCGACTTACTCATGAAGGGAATGCTGGATTTGGGTATGATCACAAAAACAATTCAATCATGGTTTAAGCAAGGATACAAGATACCACTCTTAATAAGTGAAACAAATGGACACTAAATCACCACTTAATACAAAAAATAATATGAATAAAATTAGGTTTTATTTTTGTGGAAATATAGGGGAATCAAAAAATATGATTTCTAAAGAAAATTGGTAATTCAAGGAATAAGATAATAATGAGAAGATTTGAATATTCTAGGATTTGTTTTGATGAATACTATTTTTGATGGAAATTTTATGGATATAAATCCATATATTTCTCATCATATATTCAATTGAATATTCCAAGGGAGACATGAATAGGTACTAAAAAATTTATCAATGAGTCAACTAGTAATAATAAAATTCAATATTGGTTTAGATCTAGATGAATAGAATTAATATCAACCACCAATTAATGTGAATCATCATGTTTGAATAAACAATATGAGGGTTAAAGAGGATATAATGGTGGATATTTTTTTAAAAAATAAACAAAGATATAGTTTGTATTCTTAAAGATAGTTGGCTTTATGAACTTAAAAATTTGATGTAAAGATATTAATGAGATGGATATATTGATTGTTAATGGTCTTAGTAAAAATATTCTAAGTATAATTAAATTATTTGACTTGGGATATACTATAAACTTCATCAAGAAGACATTTATTATCAAAGGTAAATATTGTAACATTTTGAAGCAGAGAAAGTGGATAAAAGAAAATATCAACCTTTTAAGTGGAGATCAAGGCTTGTTTTTTCTTACCAATTAGGATAAGAAAAAAATTAAGGCACACTTAAATTATACATTTGAGCCATTATATCCTTGAAATAATTAATTAAACATGAAGGTGCATGGGATATTCATCAGATTACAATAGATCACATTTTTACATGTGATGCTTTCTAAAAGGTAATGATTATTTGGATGTCGTACAAGTTGAAGGATAAGAAGTCATAAAGGATACAAGAATTTGTTCATTTGGATGTTATTGAGGTGGTAACACCAAGATATATTAATGTAAAATGGTATTATGTAATATTTATTAATGAATATAGTAATTTTCATGGTTGATGAAAATAATTCACAAATATAAGGTATTTAATTTGATTATAAATTATCAAATGATGGAAAATAAGATTCATGGAAAGTGGATTTTGAAAATTTGAAGTGTTAATGGTATGAATTTAACCAATAAAAAAGTGGAGGATTATCTAAAAAATCACAAGATAATGTGTCAAGTTTTAGTGGTGATAACTCATAAATAGAATGAAGTTGTTGAGAGGAGAAGAAAGATAATTAATAGCATAGTTCAAAATATTCTCATTGAGGAAGTATTACCAAATAATTTTTAAATTTATCCACGAAATTTGTCCATATCCTAAATAAATAATTTTTTTATGCTCAACTGAAGAGAATACCCCATATGAAATATTGCATGAGGATAATACATCATTGAAATATTTTTTAATCTTTATAAATAAATGTTTTATTCTAGACAAGGAGAAGATCCACTAAATGATTGAATTTTGAGAGGAGGAAGGAATTTTTATTTGGATACTCAAAAAAATTTACATCATAAAAATATTTTAATAAAAGGATTGGGATTTTTTTAAAGAAATTATGTTACTATAGTGGAAAACATGAAAAATAATTAGTAAAAAATTGATAAAATTTAGGAAAAAGAGTTTTTTAAGTAAATAATTTAGGGGGGTACATAAGAGTGATACTGTTTTAAATAAAAGAACTGAAAATGAGGATATCAAACTAGGTTTTTCAAAAAAAAGTATAGTAGGGATAAAATTGATGAAAAAAACATTATTGGTTATAGGAAAAATATTTTGAAAACACAATGAATAAATCCTATATAATAAAAGATGATCATATCTTAAGTAAATTCTAATAATTTTTATGTGTGCTATGTAAAAGAAAGAAATATGAAAAGCATTGAGGGAGGGGGGGGGGTGAATTTGTTCATATAACAAAATATCCCACATAACTCACCATTTTCATATATTTTTTAGTGAATATTATCTGTAATGGATGAAGAAATAAATTATTGATAGATATAGAGAGTGAGAAAGAATGAAACACGAGGATAAAAGTTTTTATGAGGATTAAAAAATTGTTTGATCAAGTATCTATATTTTTTGTGATTATAGGTTTTTATATAATGTTTTATATATTTTTTATAATAAAAAAATGAATAAAATGATTAAGTTAGAAGATGATATTGTACTCTTACAAGTATATAGTGAGAAATATAAGGAAGATAGATCAAGTTGAGTCTGATTGGCCACAATTTATTTTATTTAATCCACACCAAATGCCTTTAGTCAATGGATATAGTAAAGAAAAAAATTTCTCCTAAAATATAGACCTTTAAATCTTAGAAATATCTAACGAATTTATAGGTAACTATTAATTCATTTTATCATGGTTCACCTAGAAAAACTCTAATTTAAAATATATCCTAAACAATCATCATGTAGAACATTGAACCATGATGTGGTTTTGTCTGGTCAATGATAAATATGAAGACCATAGTGACTATCTCAAGATATATTTAAATACATAGGTCATTTCTATCCAAAATTTTATATCTGTAACAATAACAAAGACTTATTTTCCTATATACCTTGAAATGGTCACATGCTCCAACCTCCATGATCAACATTACACTAACATTTTTTCCTTATAATTGCATCATATATACCTAAACCATGACATGGTTTTTCTGAGTAGAGATATTGATGAATTTAGAAAAATCATTCAATAGAATACTCATTCCATGATAATCAATGATGACCATTTTTTATAAACTATGACACGGTACTGAAGGCCATGTCATGGTTTTGTACTCATGATAAATATGAAAGTCCACTCTTCAACTCTAGGAACCAAATTACGATCCATGATCATATTCTTCATAAACCAAAACAAAATAGTGTAACCTAGTAAAATCTATAAAGATATTTAGGAACCATATTTAAAATGAATATAAATTTTCTCAAACTATTCACAATTTGTTTTTATGTGATATATACCATGCCATGTTTTTCTAAACACTATAACAAAGGTTGAACCTTATATAAATTTATTCATTACTTTATAGAAAATTCAACTCTAATTTATATTTAATCAATCCATGATAATGTTGAAAATAAATACAAAATGAGAATATATTAAAATATCATGAAATAAAATATCAATAAACAAAGTAATTATATGATCCAAAATAAGATAGAATCTAAACACCATATTATTAGATTGAGAGTTGTTTTTGAGTAAAATCCAACTATAAATGTAAATATAAGTAAAATTTTTACCAAGTATAAAAATGGTATTTACACTCTTCAATCCTCCATTGTATTTGTTGGAAATGTTCTTTGAGTTTCTAATAAGAAATTATAACTACCAACCAATCATCGCATCTCTCCCAATAAGTAAACCCACCTTAATTTTTTTTAACTTTTTCAACTCTCCAAGTGATTATTAATTATTACCATTTTTATAAAGTACTCCCAATGTATCCCCCCTTTCTCAAAAAATGAAATGGAATTAAAGAGGTAAAATTAACCAAAAACTCATAAGAATTTTAGAATATAATTCGCTCCCAACAATACTCTAATGAGATAAAATGTATACTTTATAAAGGAATTTGTTAATATATCTACAACTTTATTCTTTATTGAAAAATAT
Source organism: Viscum album (assembly GCA_963277665.1). Lineage (NCBI taxonomy): Eukaryota > Viridiplantae > Streptophyta > Magnoliopsida > Santalales > Viscaceae > Viscum > Viscum album. The sequence continues at coordinate 1,888,148,146 of OY728159.1, read as the reverse complement.
TCCAAGATTACCTTGAATGTTTTATTGTATTATTTGATAAGACAATTTCACTTAGTTCCTAACATCCTACCTTTAATAGATCTGTAACTTCCATTTCTATATCTTCAAGCTATGAATTCATGAAAATCATTTGAGTCTCATCCTATGATGTTTCAATATAATCATCTTTTGTTGTGCTTAAAGTGACTAAATTTTAATTCATGATGTTCCAAGAAATACATCTTCCTCAGATAAATAATGATTATATAGAAGTATACTTTAAATCCCCTATATCACTATCACAATAAGCAGTGGAAAAACATACAACTATAATAATTTATCTTTTTAATACCTTAATGAATACTCTAGAGTTGATCCTACAAAATAAAATATCCTCTTAACTACCATACAAAGAAACTCATTTTGGTTTATTTATAATATATTAAAAAGTAAGAAAATATTGATGATATTCATTATTGATACTATTATATAGAGTAAACTGCCAATCATTCTTTGAAACTCATTTTAATCTATATTTATTCCTTCTTTATCCTTGATCAATTTAGTCACAATAGAAATAGGAGTAGATAATTCTCTTGAACCTCCATTTCAAATCATTTTTGTTGATCATGAGAATATTTTTCTTATGAAATAAATATAAAATTTGTTTTATTCAAAAATTTAAAACCCATGAAAAGTATCATCTCACCAATCACGAAAATTTGAAAAATGTTCCTTCATTTGGAAATTATAGTCTTCACAAGATTACACTAAATTTATAATAAAACTGATTTCATTGTGATACACAATCATAATTAGAAAGTTTGTGTTGTTTTATTTGATATAAATATTGCAATAAACTTTTAATCTCTTAGAATTCATGATCCTCAAAATTTTATTGAACATTGAATACTATATTGGTTGAAAATTTTAAAACCCATATATATTTTTATCAAATTAAGAACATATTAATCACAATTTTCAAGAATAAATCCCCCTAGTTTTTAAATATACACCTTCTCATTAATGTCTCTATTTAATAACGATGACTTGAAATCCATTTGAAAAATAATGTAGTTTGTTTGAGAATAAATAACAAGAAAAATACATATCATTTTAATCCTTTTGAATGGATAAAAAGTGTCTTTAAAGTCAATAACCTCAATTTGAGAGTATCCCTTATAAACAAGATGACATTTATTCAATGTTACTTCTTCATTCACATTATGTTTATTCTAAAAAAACCATTTTATCCCTATAATATTTTCCATTTGGGAAGATATGATGACTCCAATATGTTATTATTTTTAATCTAATTTAACTATTATTATACTACAATAATCCCATTTCCATGTTATAAAACTTTTTTTTACATTATTTTGTTTTTCCTATAAAAGAAATATCATATTATTGCAACTTATAAAATTAATTAATGTTTATACCCCCTTGGTATTATATATGATGAAATTTTTATGTTAAAAATGTTTTTTAAGTCTTAGGAACTTAGATATACTATTTTTATGACCTCAATAATCACTTGAAACTTTATAAGAAGGTAAAAAATTGTGTAAATATACTAAAATAATTGAATTTTCCCCGTTTTTATCATCACTTACTCCTTGTGCAAAAATGTTCATGTAGTAAAACCATACTATGGGACAATAACATAAAATATATAAACTATATTCTGAATATTTTTGTTATAACACTAATACCTTCTTCCCCTAAGTGTATAAAAAAGAAATATAACTTTTTCAGATCATTAATTTAATTTTCATAAATATCTCCCTTTGATATTAATAAAATATTGGCTACTAAAGACATACAAAGGTACTAAAATTTGGATTATTTATAAACCAAATCTCATAAAGAATATTCACTAAATTTTGTCTAAGAAAACAATGATTAAGATTGTAAACAAATTCTATTGTGACTTGTTTTATATAATTTTTAAAGTTCCATGCTCTATTAGCATGATTATCCCTTTCCAACCAAGATTAAGTTTATTCAATCCACATATCAATTTCATTGAGTCACGTATAGAGAACTATTTCCACTCCATATTTTCTTCTTCTAAAGATATGATTAAATGTCCCAATAAGTGTACTTATGCCTAATTTTGGATTAAAATATTTTTATACCATTCCCTGTTTGATTTTCAATGACTAGAAGACAAGTTTAAACCAATAAAGAGAAAATTTAGTACTATCCATGAAATAAATACAATTCATGAAAGTGAAATTATAAAAAAATTAATGAAATATTTATCTCAATTGTTTGATTTAGACTCATAAAACCACACACATATGAATTAATAAGTTCAAGTGCCCCCTTAGTTTTGGTCTCCACTAGTTCATTTATTTTTTTCACCATATTTCATCTATGAAACACATAAAAAGAGTTTATTCACTACCAGTTTATCTTTATAATATTTCTTACAAAATCATACTTGATGAGTTCAATTATATTCTTTTTTCCCCAATGACCATGTCTTCTATGACACAACAAATTTTTTCCTATATACTCATAAAACAAATATTTCCTTCATTGTTGATTTGAAATGAGTTTCCACTTGTTTGATGTAATTTAATGATGATTGAAGAATAATTGAATATATTAATGACACATCCATTAATTTTAAAATTTAAATCATTACCACTATAAAAAATTTAATACACACTCAATTTATTATGTCTTAACCCATCAAGAAAGAGAATATAATTTTAAGTGAACTTCTTCTCAACAAATTTTATGATTAAAATGCCTTAAAAATTTTAAGAACCATCATTTATAAAGGTAATAGAACCTATATAATATTTGATAAAATAATTTATAATATTTTTTTAGTCATGTGTGATAAGAAATCACTATCTAAAATCCAAGGTTTTTACCCTTCGATGCTTTATATATAACCACAACTACCATTGCATTCTATTGATTTCTTTTCTAGTGACATTTAGAGTTTATTATTTTTTTCATACACATTGGTAGGATTATAAGACACTAATAATTGGTATGTAATTTTTGATCACACCTAAAATATGTTTCATTAAGAGAAAAAAAGTTATTTTTAACTTTCATAATATTTTCAGGCTGCTGCAATGGTTTCCTCTTAGAATTTTTAAATTACCCCCCTAAAATATGGAATCTATTTGATTTTTATAAATACATGGTGTAGTAAATAAATTATTCCTTATTTACATAAACTCTAAAAAACCAATAACTCCCTTTAAATATAAAAATCTACATCAGTTATAAATTCTCTTGATAAAAAATATTCTTATTTCATTTCATTTGGTTGTGGACTATGTTGAATTTATTTAACATTCTCATGAATTTTAAGCTTTACTTCAAACTTTATTTTTCCTTAGAACTGGTAACTATGTGTTTTTATTCTATAAACCATTTATTTTATGTTTTGAACTAATTTTTTTGATTTAATGATGAATGTATTACCTTGTGAAACTATAAATTTTTCCCTTCTTTTCATTACCGCCTTTACTTTCTTTACATACATTCATATATAAAGAAAATTTTAAAATATTATTAAAATAATAAACATGTTTCTTGATAGAATAAAAAAAATATTATATGATTTTGAATATTAGATACCTTTTTTGACATAGTTTTTCAACTCAAACTAAAATTTCTTAAATGAAATCCCAAATTCATGCACCTTTGTTTCAATAGATTTTAATTATTCTTTCTTTTAATTAAAATTAAATTTTTTAATATCAATATTTTTATCTTAAAATAATAATTTATTTTAGATCACCAATATTTCTCACAAACTTAAGTTATTTTGAACATATTATGATTTCCATTCTATTTTGGGACTCATTTTTTGTTTACTTTTATTCATAATCCTCATTAATATTTCCTTCATCGCTAGAGTATTCATTAGTGTGATTTGATAATTCCATGAAATATTGAAAAAATTTATATTCTATTTAATCCTATTAAACTTCATTTTCTTCATCATAATATGGAACTTTATTATTAGATAAAGTATAACCTTCTTTTGTGAATTAGACTTTCCTTTAAATTAAGAGAATTTTTTCCCACTACATCCACTTGCCACCTTATTGTTTATTTTTTATGATCTTTTAATTTTTCCACCACCATATTCATCTTGATTATTATTTGTATAGTTTACTAAAAAAATTCAAATATTTATATAATTGAAAAATTTAAATGTAATTTTATCTTTAAGATTAAATTCCAGTCATTGGAAGCCTTTAAAGAAAATTAGCATAAACTAATTGAAGTTCATTCCATTATCTTCAATTTATTATTATTTTTATTTATACATATTAGATTCATTATTCCTAAATTCATTGATGGAATTAAATGTAGTCTTCTATATGATTTTCTTATCTTCTTCAAGGAAGGATCTTTTCTCATTTAATAAGTAATCAAGATATTGTTGAGTTTTTTCAATTATAAAATCATAAAAGTATTTATAACCAAGGAAAATAATTTTGGAATAAAATTTATCCAGTAATATTCTCATTAATTTATTCACCACATTTTAATCTTGAATAAATTCTCTATAGATATGGATAACACTTGAAATTCTATTCACTTGAATAAATAAACCATCCTACAACTCATATTCGACCATTATTACATCCTAAAATTGTTAACAAAAAATCTTAATTCATAACTATATTACTTTTTATCCTATTTTTAATATCATGAAATTTCATACATATGGTGTTCACTATTTTGGAACCCATATTTTTTTGTCAATTTCTTCTCAGAGAGTGTTGAGAGCAACACATTGCACACTCTCCCATAGACTTAAACATTATTGATATCTTGTAACGTATAACATAATACTATTTTGAGAATATGAACATCATTCCATATGATATATTGAATATATATTACTAATGATAGAAGATATGAAACCATACTATATTTCCTCAAGTGAAATCCTTTTCCATTTAACATGGTAACACCCTTGTTGTTGATATAATTTATAATCTCCATAAAAATTATTTAGTTAAAAATATACAAGTAATAAATATAAAAATTAAATCCTCTTGAATAAACCTGTAACTACTATATAATCACTTAATCAACGATCCTTGAGAATAGACCGAGTTCTAACACCAACTGATTCCCATAAAAAAGAAACATGAGAATCACTGGGAGGGGGGGGGGTGGGTGATTCAGTGTTTCCAAAGACATTTTATGAAAACTCAAAATATTACCATGCATGCTAGAATATAAGATGTATAATATATTAAGAAAATAATGATGATGAAATATAGTGAGGGATAAATAATGAAACATAAACATAAATGGTTTTACAAGGTTCAACAACTCTTTTTACCGAGTGGATACACCATTGGTGATCAATGGTTGTTATTCCATGTCATAAATTATTATTTTATTATAAATAAACAATAGAAGATACAGAAATAATGTGGTATTTAACTCTTAAAAGAGAAGACATATCAATTGAAATTTTAATAACAATGAAAAATGATCTTTAATCCTATTGAAGTACCTCTAATCAATGGTTTAATTATACACACTATTATTACAATAAAACATGCGTCTTTTAGTCCTTTGAATGATCCAATGAATTTATAGGAATCTATATCCTCCTTCACTAATATTTTCCCAAGAAAAATTAAAATTTAAAATAAACCATGATGTGTCAACTTAAAGAAAAATATGGTTTTATCTGATCAACTATAGATTTGAAAACCATGGTGAGTATCTGAAGTTGTCTTTAAATCCATTGGTTATTTCCATCCAAAATTATGAATCATTGACTAAAAGAATAATATCATTACCTATAGACCATAATTAGGTCACCTAATTCAACTTCCATGATCTATAGACCATGCACACTTTTTCTTTTAACCATACGATTGACACTTAAAACCATGAAATAGTTTCATAGAGTGTGAAAACTAGTGAATTCCTTAAAATACTAAAAAAAATCTTTATTAAATAATGATTAATAATGATAATTTTTTTAAAACTATAACATGGTGTTAAAAACCATAATATGTCTTTCTCCTCATGGTAGATATAAAATTACACACTTAAACTCTTGGAACTACAACATGAACCACAATAAATTTCTTCATAAACCATGAAATAATGTATTAAACCATGATGTGGTTTACTTACCCTTGGAATTTAATAAATTCTATAAAAATCTCTAGAAATAATAGTGAACACTACAACCATTTTTCTCGAACTCTTGACATTCCATTTTTCTAAGGCACACACAATGGAATGTTTTTTAAAACGTCATGACATAGTTTGAGACTTCACTAAAATTATTCATTTTTTACTCACATTTAAACTCTAATGAATCTCTAATAAATACATTAGAATTTTAAAATTAATTATAATATAAAAAATTAATCAAAACTCATGAAATAAAATCAAAAGAAACCAATTTATAGCATACTCCCAAATGTTAGAGTTATCAAAATTGCACATTACTAGATAGAGTAATATTTTTTCAAGTAATCTAGCTCTTGTTATAAAGATTAGTACTATTAATACCAGGTCTCAGTGATGGTTACATGTATCTACATTTGGAAACTCACTCCATAAGGGATCTTTAATTTCACTCTTTGTATTTATTAGTAGCATTATTTGAGAATCCAATAAGAAATTCAAGTTATTAACCCATCCTTAAGTATCCCCTAGAAAAGAAACTCACATAAACCTTTTTGTCCTCTTTATTAAATCCCTAATTGATAAGGAGTTATCCCTCATTATATATAAGTTTTTGCAATTTATCCTCACCCTTTGTTAACAAATGAAAATGAATGAAAGAGAGAAAAAAACCATGATCTCACAACAATTTTTGGAGAGAATGCACTCACAATAATACTCGAAAGTATCAGATGGAATCATTCACCAAATAATTAATAAATATATCCACAAAATTATCCTTATTTAAAACATATTGTAGATTTATCTCACCATTATATATATTATCCTTTATAAAATAGTATTTAATGTGAATATATTTTGACCTTGAATGTTTCATTAGATTTATTTTACAAGTTGATTACAAATTATCTATTACACTCAATCATAAATGGATATGTGAATTCCACTCTAACATCTTTATTATGAAAATTAATCTAAATAGTGTCAGTTTTAGCCTAGAATTCCATAATATACTCATATCGTGTTTTGATTTGAGTGACTGAATTTTACTTCTTCAAGTGACATAAAAAACATCTTCCTTTAATAAGGAATACTCCATTAGAAGTAGGATTTAAATATCCAACACCACACACCTAAGTTGTAAAATAGATGCTGGTGTTCTAAAATTCATAAATACATTTAAAAAAATGGATCTAATTGAGCATAGGAGTAGAAACCAACATAGTATACTACCATCACGAGTCTCTAAGTACATGAATGATAAAACAGAATCGATGTATTTGTGGATAAGTGAAATTGAATAGTCAAGTGATTCAGTGATTGAAAAAAATAAATAACATAGATATTAAAGTAGTGGGATCCAAAAATTGTAGTTATTTACAAAGATATCACTTCAAATAATTATGAATTAAACTAAAAAATGAATAATGAAACCATTACATTAGAGAGATCATTACAACAACATTAGAAAATAAAATATTGTTCATTGAAGGTAATTTGAATGTAACCATCAAGACTTCATCATAAAAATGAAAACCATACCCCATTACATAGTCAATTAGTTCCACCATGATATCTTGTAATCTATTGACCATGATTGATCTCACAATTACTAAACCACTCATATACATTCCTAATTTTCTTACCTCTTCCTTTACCTTGCTTACCTCCGATTCAAGGATGATGCTAATGGATATATCCATCATCTCTTGGATATAGCCAAACCCAAGGTTTTTCTTTGGGTAGTGGTAGAGGATAAATGAAAGATATAAAACTCAGTTGATTTATATAAATGATAAGTGTACCCCCATCCAATTCCAAATGGGAAATAATAGAACTTATACCGCACCCCATACCCATTGCAATTATATTGGGAAATGAACTACTAAACTAGAGATATCCCACCAACTCCACTACTTATATCTAAGGAAAAATGTTGTTGAGTAATTCCACCATCAATTACATGAAACTGGCATCCCCCCATAGACCACCTAAAACTCATATTCTAATTTAATGTTTCCTAGATGCTTTTTGACTACTAACCCCACTAATCAATTGATTATGTTTAACCCTTAACCATTTGAATAAAAATATAAATACCATTCCAATACCCTTTTTCTCTAACTATTATGTCCCCTTATGAACTATACACCACTCGTACAAATGGAAAATTATTTCTGTCTCAGGACTAGGCCACCAAAGTTGGGTTACATGTGATAGGATAACGTACCAAATGGTGCATCTATTAACTGTCCAACCAGGAAAAAATGATTTATTATAATATAACTAAATATTTATTATCTATTTTTTAATTTCCCACAATTCCATTATATATATTCATACACATATTTACCCAAGAATATACTTTCCAAGATGAATGAAAATTCCCTAAAGGTGTAACAAGTACCTGTTCCATTTTTTTCATTCAGGGGTTAAAACCTCTCTCATTTCCTCAGTACACTTGTAACACCCCGATACTTTACAAATTAATTAATTTTGTATAAATTCAATCTCTTTGATAGATTTTGATGGACACAACATTCAGTTTAAATGGAAATAATCTATTAAAATATTATTTAAACATTACCATTAAAACATAGTCATTAAGTTGGAGGGAAATAACAGTAATAAATAAATGATGAAAATTATATGTTTTATACAGGTATAAAATAAAATAAATAGATATACATTGATTATAAATAAAATAATAATAATTTTATAGAAAAATATTTTTTTTGAAAAACTATTTTTTAAAGAAAATGGTTGTCGCTTCTTGCATACTTATGATAAAATTAATTTTGGGAAATTTTCGAAAATTTATTTTATAAAATTAAATTTATTTTTGAAATAATAATATTAAAATTAAATTAGGATGTATTTTTTTGATTTTTCTGAAATGTTTCATTTTCTGATGAATAGTGAAAAAAGAGATTTTTATTAAAAACTGCCTTTCGTCTAAATTATTTACAAAGTTAGGTTTTATTTAAAACTTTTTGTAATGGAAAATTAGTTAAATTATATTATAATAAATACAATATTTTTCATTTTAATCAATCTCATTTTTATTTTTTATGTTAAAACCTTCCATACTTTTGAGAATGTTTTGTTTGAAAACCGGCTTGTTCATCATATCTGCAGGTATAATTTTAAATTGGATTATGACACTTTTTTTGAAATGAATTTGAAAAAAATTATTCCTTATTTTAAATAATAATAATTTATATTATCAAATAAGTTTGAATTAATTTTTGACTAAAATTAATAGTGAAATCAGTAAAAATTTATTACCACGGTTAAGGTAAAAATGAGTTTATCAGGGGTTAAACTAATAATATAGTGGTTAAAGTGACCTAAAAAGTTGAAAAACTATATTTTATAGAAATATTTCAATATTATATCCTCTAAGGGTCTATAATGACCAATTTTGGAGGCTTTTTACATGATAAAAATGTGGGTGTATTTGATTCTTTTCAATAATTCCTTATGTGTGCTCCCCCCACTTATAAAAGGACACCCCTCTCATCCCTTCTTCACTATTCCAAAGATATTTTTATCATCCAATACCTACCCAAATAACTTCTTCACTCCCATAAAAACATCATGGATCCATTGGATTGATCATAAATCCATCCTAAGAATGCTTTTGGTGTAAAACAAAATAAGTTCCTCAAAAAAGAGGTAAAGTTATTAAAAAAGAATTTTTATTTTATTTATTCTTCCACCTCACTAAAATATTATTTAATAATGATAATATAATAAAAAAAGTATGCACCAAATACTAATATTTTTATTATATTAATTTAATTATAATGTTCTCAATTTTTCTTAAGGTGTTGACTGTTAATTTTTTGTTTAAGTTCCATATAACGACCCTTACAATGATGCCCAAAAAGTTAAAGAAGGATTAAGGTGTGTCCGAGGATTGTTTAGAGCTCAAAGACTCAAAAGGGGAAGAAAATACTAGGCCACATAGTTAGAGGAAACCATGCTACCCAGCCTGCATGGTTTTTCTGAAATCACGTGGTTGCAGGTAGTAGAACAGTAGGGGTCACACTGTTTGTTTACAACCATGTGACCCAAGGTGCATGACCATGCAAGATTAAAAGGGTTTTGGATATTGAGTTTTCACATTGGTAGATAAATTATGTGCCTAACAATGCAATGTGTCCCTTATTTGCAGTGAATGGTGCACGGTTTAGCCAACCGTGTGACCAAACCGCGTATAATGGTTTTTGGGAGTGAAATTACCACTTTTACCTCATTTAATTCTTTAAACATTTTTTATTTTCTTCTTATTTATTTTCTCTCCTTATCTAATAGATAAGATCTCCTCCCTTGCACATGATCTCATCCTTCCTTTTAAGATAGAGATCTTGATTTATCCTCCATACTATCTTTGATTCGTTTTCCATCAGATCTAACGAAAAGCTAGGGGTATGAGATAAAATCCTCTATAATTAATTTAAAGGTTATTACTATATCTGTTGTTCTATTTTAGTAGAATATAATCTTCCCCATTTTTAGGTAATTTGATGATTTTTCTGACTTATTACAACGTAGCTCAAATCAAAGGTTGATGCTGGATGAGATAAGATCTACAAGGCTAAGGTATGTGGCCTAGGATTTTTTCCATCATTTCATTGCATCCCATGAATTGTTCCATTGTGCAATGAGTTAGACCCTTCTAGATTCACCCCTAATTTTTAAATTAAATTAAATTGGATGTATTACCATGCCATTGTCGACCCAAGTAAGGGTCCAATCAACCCCATGGGTTGATCGCCATGACTCATGCCCTCTAATTGGAAGCACCACATCTATAATGCTTGTATACCCCTTTCCTTGAGCTATATAATGAATTTTATTTATGCTGATGAACCTAGTGACAATCCCTTGTCCATTCCATATATGGAATGGTTGAACCTAAATTCAATTGACTAAGTTCTTATGCCTTGTGAATCATGAATTGGTTTCAATTTCACTAATAGAATTCCATAACATATATGACTTATAGGATATAAATGTTGAATGAAATGAAATGGTCCCTCTTTAGACAGGATATAAATATAAATGCATTTCTTGTTCAGTTGCTTCACCTTAGTGATAGAGTGATATAAGGGAATCATAATTAATGAACCCTTGGATGGACTCTCGTTCCTTTCTATTTTAATTGTAAATTATTGTAAACACACCAAGGGAGACATCATCTATACCTAGGACGATCTCATCGTGCATTATATATATTTTTACCTCCAGACAAGTGTCACTGCACTACTAAAAAACCGACCTTTAACTTCGCTAGAAAAGGCCTTTATCAGCACTAGAAAATTGTTGAATACATAAGTGAGGCTAAAATCCCTAGTCTTTTATTAGCATTGAAAAAGAGATGATAAAGGGGTCCTTTATCGGTGCTAAAAAAACTGATAAATGGGACCTTTATCAACGCTTTAATTTAGCACTGCTAAAGGAACCATTTATCAGCACTTATAAAAGCACTGATAAAGGGTCTTTTTTGGTGCTTATAGAAGCATTGATAAAGCATAACTTTATCCACAATTATAAAAGAATTGATAAAGTTACTTTTATCAGTGCTCATAGAATCACTGATAAAGTAGACCATTATTAGCACCTTTAAAATCACTGATAAAGGGCCATACTACAGTGTGTTGTAACAACACACTACAACACCACTACAGTGTGCTATAACAGCACACTGCAACACCAGAAACACACCAAATATCAAAAAAATCAAGTCCCAATACAGGATTTAAATGGAATAAAATTTATATAATAAACATAAGAAAAAACACTATATTATAGACATTTTAAACATTGGTTTATACAATTAAATAAATACAAATTGTTAAATACATTCAAAAACATCGATGTTCCTTTATATTTTAATCCTAACCCAATTCATACAATTACTGAAAAAACCACCCATTATTGATCAAAATAATGCCTCTATATAAGGAAATAATTCTTATTTTAGTAATAATATTAATAATTAAATTAATAGAAATTGTTAATTTTACTAAAATTGATGTTCATTTAAATAAAAAGATTCATATAGAGTCATACCGGTCACACCATGCAATGGATTGAGGTTTAGATGATTTCAACATGTCTCAAATGACTTGTGGATAATTTTCATAAAGTATCAAAATAATATGAATGTGTTTTCTTGATTTTGATCACGTCATTTTTCTTTGTTACTAAAATGTCATTTTAAATTGGAAACACATACTTTTGACTCATTTTGATAACATCATGTATTAGTTTGACGTGAAACAAATTCCTATATATCAAAAATTACTTATGAATATTTTCCCTAAATTATCAAGAAAATCCGAGCTTGTTTGATTAATTTTTAGTGAGTGACACTTTTTGAACTAAAATGTCGATTTTCAACTGATAACAAACACTTTAAGTCATATCGGGCACAACGTGTATCAAATTGAGGTGTGGATGATTCATACACATAAAAAATGTCTTATGGATATTTTTTTTAAAGTTTCAAAACAATATTAATGTGTTTTATTGGTTTTGAGTAGGACATTTTTCCATTTTACTAAAAATGATGACAATTTTAAATAAATAGACGCACTTTGAGTCATACTAGTCACACCATGCGTCAGATTGAGGAGCAGATGATTCCTACACATCCCAAATGACATATGGATTATTTTACTAAATTATTAAAACAATATGAATATGTTTTTATTGATTTTTAGTATGTCACTTTACTTTTTTACTAAAATGTCATTTTAAAATTGAAACACGCACTTTGACTCATACCGATCACATTGTGCATCAGATTTACTTGCAGATGATTCCTACACATCACAAATAACTTTTGAATAATTTTCATAAATTATTTGACATTGTGAATGAATTTTCATAGTTTTGAGTAGGTCAGTTGGTCTTTTTACTAAAATTGATGCCAATTTTTAAAAAAAAAAATGCACTTGGAGTCATACAAGTCACACCGTGCATTGGATTGAGGTGCAACTAGTTCATGTACATCTCAAATCACTTATGGATCATTGTGAGTATTACTTAAAATAAATAAATAAAACATAAATATGAAATATTAAATTAACTATATGTACAATAATTTTACTATTCAAACATCAAGATTACATCTGGGATTGAGAAGAGACAACATCGTTGCTCTTCTTACAAAGGTATGACACATGGAAAGAAATATTCTAAAATAAACAGACTCTGTAAGGAATATTTAAAATTAAATCAATGTTCCATTATATAATTTTTTGGTAAAATAGAGAAAGTATATCGTAACATTACCTTCATATATTTCCAAAGGGTTTCCTTAATTATAGTTTATTTTCTCGAGGGATTGGTAACATCATCATGTGCAAAAGACATTGTCTGCATGAGTAGTCAAACATTTAATTTATATTATGTTAATTCAATAGAGAACACATAATATTATGTGGAAAACATAACATATCAAAAACCACTTTTTTCCTTCTCACAGAACTCTCTTTCTTTTTATAAAGGTTTCAAGGATTTGGTTCCTCTATCAAGAATCCAAATCCCTGATTTATGGTCCCCACTAATGTAAAATACATTTTCTACATTGGAAATGGTATAAACTAATTGTGATATACCAATGAGAGGGTCATCCTTGATTGAATTTTCATCTGACTCAATATTTGTTTTAGTTGACAGTAGAAAAATTGACCAATTATTGTTTGTTGGATCATAGAAATAAAATAATTGAACTTCTTGTGATTCCATTATGAGAAAATTGTCTTTTTCCCCTTCCACATTGAAATTAACCTTCACAAATCCCATTTCATCAACTTTCACTCCATTGATATTGGCAACCCATTTGCAATAGAAAAGTAGCACTTGAAATGTTGTATAATCCAACTCGTATATCTATTCGATAATGCCAAAATATGATATATTTGCATGAATTGGATTTATATCCTTGGAACCAGATATGTGAATCACTTCATCCATAAGAATAACACCACTATTTTTCATCATACTGAATTCAACATGTTTTTTATAGAATTTACAACCATCAATTTCAAAACTAGTGTAAGATATAACATTTGCATTCAGTCCTCTGGCTAGCCATTGAAGTCATTTGGTAATTAAATTTGGATTTTTAGATAACTCCTTATAAAATTTATCTTTGAACCATCCTATAAACTATTGATTGTGTGTATTTGATTTACATCCTTCATCCCTTGATGGATTCAAATCTCTATGAATTTATTTGTGGGATTTAATGTATGGATCAATATCTTCACTATTATGTAATATGTAAAGATGTTCTTTCTCCAGATCTATGAAGGTAATTGTAACAAAATATACTATAGAAATACCTTCACCCATAATGCATTCACTATGATGATACTCTGGGAGATCAATGCTTTAAACATCTGATAGGTAATCGATACATAATTAAATTGCTTCTTCAGCAATATATCGTTCTACAATACAACCTTCTGGCCAATTTTGATTCTTGACATACCCTTTCAAAATATTAATATATCTTTCAATGGAGTACATTCATATATAATGGATATGACCACATAATTGAACCTCTCTAACCAAGTGAACTACCAGGTATACCATTATTCAAAAAAATGGTAGGAAAAACATATCTAATTCACATAATATGACTACAATCTTCTTATTCATGATGGGATTCTTCACCAGGTCAACAAATTTACTGTATATAGCTTTGAAAAAGAAGCAGAGTCTGGTTAATGTATTCCATACCTTTTGAGGTAGAATGTAATAGAAAGAAACATACATTAAATCTTGCATCAAAACAGGACAGTTGTGTGGTTTTAGTCCTTGTAACTTCAAATTAGTCATTGAAACGACATTCTGGATATTTTGTGAATACCCCTATAGAACTTTTATTCTAGTAAGGAAAAGGAAAAATTGTTATTTTCCTATTTGGATAGATTGTAAGCTGCTGGAGGAATAAAAATTCACATTTTACCCTTCACCAGTGCCAACTCTTATCTTATCCCCATTTCAATCAAGTCCAACCTAGCCTTGATTCCATATTCCATTTTTCTAAAAACATTTAGTAACGCACCAATAATACTATCAAATACATTTGTTTCAACATGCATGACATCAAGAAAATTTATGATGTAAAAAAAAATTCCAATATGAAAATTCAAAGAAAATTAATCTCTTCTTCCAACCTAATTTTGTAAGGCTTTTAGAAAATGGTTTACCGAAAATAGTGTCAATCATTTTTACTTTATTGTACAGTTGATTGCCCATTACTAGAGATAATGTTGTACCTTGTTCGATATTCCCATCAAATTTTGTCACTCAGGATTGATATTTATGTCATCGAGGTAAAATATTATGATGTTATAAAAACGCATTCTTTAAGGAATGTTTCAACTGAATTGATTATGTGCATTTTTCAAAAATGGGATACCCCAATATTACTTTAATGTCATATCCTAATAAATTTACATAAGTGGGGAATTCATTTATCACTCCATAAAATATGTCCCTCAACGTGAATTCTTTAATTATATGATAGTCATACATTGTAACAACTATATCCCACATAAATTTCAAATCTTTGACCAATAGAGCCAAATAGACATCAATATCATCACTAGGTTGCATTGGTCCAGATATAAGATGATACAACATAATGAATTTGTACTTCATGCATAACCATGGAAGTAAGTTATAATTTTCCAACATAAAGGATCATGTACTATGAGTACTACTATGTAAACCAAAAGGATTTATTCCATATGTAGATAATGCAAGACGATATTTTCTTGGCTCATCTCTAAATTCAAGAAACTCATAATCAATTTTCTTCCACTAAGGATAATCTACTAGATGATGTAGGTTACCATATTTAATTTTTGTATCTGTATGCCATGTTAATTGTATCGCAGTTTCCTAACATCCATATAGTCTTCTAAACCCTAGAATGGTAGGAAAGTACAATACAAATTTTTAAGGACTTGATTAATTTTTCTTGTATCGACCTGTGACACACTGAGGACATTTTATAAGTGATTCATGGTCCTTGAGAAACAATTTTCAATCATTTGGACAAGGATGTATTTTTTAGAGATCATTAAAATTGAACTTAACATTCGTTTAGTGTCATATATTCAGAATAGTATTTCATTTTCTTCTAGTATCATATCTTTCATAATACCAAGTAGTTCTATAAAGCCGGTGTCACTCCATCCACTACTAACTTTAAAATTATATAACTTCAATATAGCTGACAATGTTGTTTATTTAGTACAAACGGTATACAATGGTTTCTTGGAATAACTATTTAACTCCTCAAACAACTTTGTAAAATCACAAAGGTCATATTCAATTTCCATTGTAATTTATTCCATGCGATCTTCATGCAATGTCCTCATTTAGTTTTCCCCATGTTTAGTCCAAAATTTATAGCTTTGATCTATTCTGTGAAAAATCAAATGTTCTTATAACTCTTCCAGACTAATATGTCTTGAATAACAATAATGTAAACATGGACAAAGGATTTTAAAAGTGTCATTTTTATGATCTCTTTCATACTTGATGAACTCTTTAATTCCATATTCATATTCGTTTGTCAAATTATTAGCATGCATCCATTTTTCGGTTCATATCCATCCTATTGGGTTAAAAAAAGATTAATTTTGTACAATATATAAATAAATACATATAAGATATTCATTATAAAAGGTTAAAATTATAGAAAATTCTAATAAGGGAAATTCAACATTTGATTGTTTTAATAATTTCAGTATGTTGCAGAAAATGGTTAATTAGATTTAAGAAAAGAATTACTCCACTGTGGAAGGTGTTATCTTATTAATTCATTCAAAGGTGAAAGTTATAGACAACTCATCCTCAACACCTCTTCCCTAAACATTTATCATTACTTTTTGTTGTTTGACACATCCTTCTTCTCTTGTGGACATGCAACTATGTTGATTGAAATACTCTTAGAAGTAGTCATCCATGGGATGACTAATTCTTAGAGTAGTATAAGAAATATAAAGATATAGAGAATGAGTTTTAAGAAACAAATTACAATAATGGTTGTTCAGGAGATGAATACGATGAGGAAAAAAGTTTTCTATAAAATATATGAGTGATGAGTCTCAAGAAAAAAATGAAATAATTTCTAATATATAGAATTTTATGACTTCTATTCTAGTTTTTGGAACAAGTTATGTAACAACCTAAGGAATTATTACATTTAAAATTAATGGTATATCAAATATTTGAAAACATATCAAGAATCTTGGGATGTAATATCATCACACCTACCCATCCTAAGGATTCTAGGGAAGTTGTCATCTCAGATCTACCCATTGGTTGGTAGCGGCTTTGTGGGGTCTCAGTGAGGTATTAGGTTCAAGTCTCGTCGAGTTATTCCTTGTTGGCATAGAGTATGATTTTCATTGTATTTATACCCCTCCCCAAAATATTTTAATTATATATATATGTATATATATATATATTATATGTAGAATATGATTTTCATTTTATTTATCCCCTCCCCGAACTGTTGTAATTATATATATGTATATATATATATATAGGCATTAATATCATCCCAAATTCACTGATGAGGGTTGAATCCATGAATCTTTTTATTTTATTTTCCATAACTAAACAACCTTTATCACCTATTAATGTGATTGAATTTTATCTTAGTATTAATTTCTTACAAATTTATGAAATAAAAACTCAGTGGGACCTACAAATTTATAGAGTTCATTATTAAAAATTAATGGCTAGATATTTATCATGATTTATAAATCCCCTTCCACTATTGCACACTACCAATTTTAGGAAAATATTCTCCATTAAGTGTTTATCATTATTCTCTATACACATGCAATCAGTACGAATTTATCTATGAATAAAAATTTTAATTTCAAATTAAAATTAAAAAGATGAACTCCTATTTAAATTATCCTACTTTAAATTGATCTATTGAATTAATCGAGCCTTCTTTGTCACCCTTTATATGATTTAGATACTTTAAGGATTAATTTCATGTAGCCTTTGAGTAATATATGAATCCACATCATTAATTTTTCTTGAAATTGAATTTAGAATAAATAAAGGAATGAAAATACTTGTTATAGTGTGGTCATTCTAATTATAGTGTACTAAGATACTTTGAAATGGGAATATGTAGTTACAAAAATGGTTTCTTACAACTATTATATAAACTAACTTTACCTTTTAGTATATTGTGACATGACTCCTTTTTATGTGGTGTAACCCCAAAGAGTATTCAAAAATATAGAAGAAAAAATATTTTATTGTATTCAACATTTTTATGGTATAAGGATTCATAACCCAACAAACTCTCTCATGGTGCAATTCTCTTACCCACAAAAAAATAAGAAAAAATCATTCTATTCATAATCTAAACATATCATTCAGTTCATAATCTAAAAGAAAAATATTATACAAGGAATAGAACAAAAATAACTCATGACATCATCAAACAAGAAATAAAAATAAAATAAAATACACAAATAAAATCGCAAGGCCTACCTTGCTAGTTTAAAAATAAATCTACTTCAAAAAACCTAAATGAAACCAAACACCAGATGTATAAAGATGTCAAAAAAACTAGAGGCAATTGAGTGGTGTGATTCAAGATTCAATTAACTAAGGAGGATCACCAGATGTGGGTGGATTCCATGTAAATATTTTGATATCTCAACAAGTTCACAAATGGTTAGGGTTTTTAAATAGATCGAGACACTTTTATCTTATCTTACAAATAAACATGGATAAAGAGACCATTTATGAGCACTTAAGTAATAATAAAGGATAAAATAAATATTTATCAGCACTTTTTTAGTACTAATAAAGGCATGTCTTTATCAATGCCAAAAAAGAACAGATAAAATGCATCTTTATCAGTGAAAACATTTTAGCACTGATAAACATTCATTTCATTAGCATTTTTTTAGCACTGATAAAACCTCATATATATCAGCGTGAAAAAAGAAGTGATAAAGACCTACCTTTATCAGCTCTTATTACTTAATCACTAGTAAAGGATTTATAATTAAATTATAAATAAAAAATTATAAATATATATACTTAATATATATATATATATATATATATAAATATAAAAATATATTCCTTTTTAAATATATTGATTATAATTTTATAATTATTTATTTATAATTATAGAAATATTTTTGAAAAAATTTTTATATGTACGCATGCATATATGTTAAAAATGGGTAAAATTGAATAAATTAAAATAAGTACATTTTAACAGTATTGAAAAAATGGACAAATTTTGTGTGTGTGCATTGTATATAAAAATACATTAATTATGTATATGTGAAATCAATATAACACACATTTGATCTATTTTAAATTGAAAAATAAAACAACACATTCAATTATATTTCCATGACACTATGCAATTAGTTAGTATTTTTAATTCATATTAATTTTTTAATTATAAACCATTATTCACTAAATATATGACTATTTAATGTAAAAATCATAATTTTTTTAATATATAAATCATATATATATAAATTAATATATATGTATATGTTTAATATATAATATTTATTAACATTAACTATCATAATTATCTAATTAATAAAATGTTTAATATTTAATAATGTATTATCAATTTATTCATTTTTATCAATAATTATTTAATTAATAAAATTTTTAATATTTTTTTAATAAACTCATTTTTTATTATTTATTTATTTATTTATTTAATATTTTTTATTCATACCTTTATCAGCGCTAAAAAAGCTGATAAAATGTATCTTTATCAATGTTAAAAATAAAGTACTGATAAAGGGTAACTTTTTTCAGCATCAACAAAAATGCACTGATAAAGCTTACCATTTATCAGCGCTAACAAAAAAGTGCTGATAAAGGGTACCCTTTATTAGTGCTAAAAATAAAGCACTTATAAAGGTTCCATTTTTCAGTGCTAAAAAAGTACTGATAAATACCAGCGCTGTTAAACGCCAGTTTTGTAGTAGTGCCAGTTCCCTAGGGGAGACCCCTTGGATGGGCTCAAAGGAACGATTAGATGTACCATGACTTGAGGGAGACTCGGACCCTTACGTATGATACCAGGTATGGATTCTGAGGCTAGTACTATATTTTTCTCATCATTCTTGGAGTGGAACGTGGGAATTCATCCTTGGGTCACCACATATAGATTCCTTGGCACTGGTTATATGATTTGCCCCTCGTGCGATATATGGAAAGTCTTTATAGATTGTCATGGATGGTCTTAAGGTGTCTCGTTATGTTTTATAAATTGGGTTTTGAATTGAATGAAAAGGAATTAAATGTTTTCAAAATGGAATTGATTCGTTTGTTTAGAAAATATTGGGGTGTGTCCTCTAAGCCCTAGCAAAAGCTTGGGGACAACCCAAATTCTTATGCATTATCATTTTACACTTGTAGTCTCATTTGGTTTAGACTTACCAGCTTAGGCCAAATCAAGTAATTGGGTGGGAGTTCAAGCAGAACCCAATCCAATTATTTTATTTATTTTTGTATAACACTTAATTTCTATGGCACATTAATTATATTATATTGTATGAAATGGATTTACCTAGACCCCGTGGGTTCTAGCCTAATGAGATTTTATCTCATACCCTGATCGAGAATCTTTAGTACTCGAGTAGAATTTATGGTTGTAGGTATAGAAAAATGTAATTATCCAACTTCCAATAATGTATTTCCAACATTAGGATGGAGTTTGAGGATAGAGGATTGAGCCTATGCTCGAGATGCTAGCAGTAGCAATTTTTGGCCTTTATTTTATTTTGATAACTTATTGTATTTATTTGTATCCCCTACCTAACATAGTCATTTTTTATAGTTGCATTACCATAACATGATCATCATATTGTGTCTTTTGGATATTCAGATTTTTCTTATTATGTATTGATCTTGCATGATTACTTATTCTATTTCTATTGTTGTGTATTGGTTATATCTATTCATATTGATTCTCATTATTATATACTACTACATTTTACTTTAAACCATGAGGGAATAATCTCCCCACAGATATACCCTAGGCACCCACTACTAGTTACCAACCTCTGAAATTTGGGGAGGTGTACTTGAGGTCTAGTGGACGATCGTTTCAGGGACCTAGGGAGTGGCATCTGGGGAGGGACACTACAAAGTGGTATCAAGGGGATTATTTTTCCTTTTTTCTTATTATTTTGGTTTATACAGGAGACTAGGACATTGTAATTTTGTTAATAGCATATGATTGTGAGTAGCTACCCCACATACAGGGGAAACCCAAATTACGTAGGTTGGGAAACTACTGTTATTTCTTAGGCTTAATACAGATTCATTGATTTTAACCATAGGGTAACACACTTTCCTTGCATTGTTATCATTTTTATGGGGTATCTATTATTTGAGCCTGATGATATGAGATAATATTATAATCATACATCATACTAGGAACAATAGGACTTAAAATACCTTATATTATGCCATTTCATATTATATTCCTATGTGCATTGCCTGTTTAGCTTGTGAATATTGTATGTGACTTGTTAGTTATTCCTTATAGTGTGCTTGTGTTCTCTATGATGGCATAATTGTTTCAATTAGCCAATAATTCTACCTTAGTTGGTTTGAATGGTGAGTGCTTGTCACACCCCGAATTTTAAATATATTTTTATTTCATTATTTATTGGCTTTGGTTACTATCATCATGGATCAGGTTGAGTGTTGGTTTAAAATTTTTGTATGTTTTTATTTTTGATGGATTTCGGGCTGGTACACGAGCACTGCACAGTTAGCGGTAACTTTGTGGTCAACCCATATGACCGTGAAACTAACCAAATCTTAAAATAAATAGATTTTATAAATGGTTATACCTTAATAATAATAATAATATTATTATTGTGTAGATAATAATATTATTAGTATTATTAAATTGTTATAATACTATTATTTCTAAAGTGATATTAATAGTATTATTTTTTAAATTTTTTATTAATATTGTTATTATTAAAGAAATGATTTTTTTTATTATTGTGATTGTTATTATTATTATTAATATTATTCGAATTACTATTATTGTATTATTGATATTATTATTATTATTATTCTCATTATTTTTAAGAAAAATGATTATAAAAATGATTATAATTTTTATTATTATATTATTGGAATTATTATTATTATGATTATGATTATGTTATTATTATCAACATTATTGTTATAGTTATTATTATTATTGTTAATATAATTGATTTTTTTAAACCCTAAGTCTACCCAGCGCCCCTCCCCCCTTACCCGTTGCACAACACCCCCCATCGTGCTCTGACCAACCACTCCAGCCAGCCTCCCCTCGCTACTCCAACCCACTCTGTCTAGCCTCCCCTCACAGCTCTACCCTACCTCCTTGTGGCACACCACCTTATGATGCTCCCCCTTCTTCCTAAAGACCAGAAATGGCGCGAAACCCCTTCCTCCGGCCGACCAGCAGTAGCCACAATCCCCTCCTCACCGATGCATTTTTATTTTGAATTCTATATTTTTCCTCCAATTTAACTAAACCCTAATACCAAGGTTGGTATTTAGCACATTTTTCTCATTGATTAGGGTACATGGTTGGTCCACGGTGCATTGTTATTCCTTTCATTGACGGTTTTGTCATGTTCACACATGTCTAGGTAGGAATTTTCTAAACTTTTCCTTTCCCACACACTACATGGAACTTGTATGTTTAAAATTAATTTTTAAATCTCATTCTAAGCTCCATGATTAGTTTATTTAACTCATTGTAGTGTTTTTTGTATTAGTTAAAATTTTTAAAAATAGTTTTTTGAAAAAAATTACCTAATTATGTGTAGATAGTTTTGTGTATAATCGTTACTTGATAAATTATTTTGCCTATCTAATTAATTTATCATGATATTTAGTTGATTTACTTGGTGAGAACTTAGTTTTGAATAAATTTTAATATGATTGTTTTATTTTTGTAGCATTTTACGTGATAAAGAGTGTGATTCTTATGAAAACTCATAGTGTGTCATTCACTAGTGTTTTATGAACTGTGCTCTTAGTATATTTAACTGTGTAAGGACTGAAAACTATGTTTTAGTGTGGTGTTGAGGTTCATTTAGTCATAAAAGAAGTTTTGAGTATTTTTTATTGTTTTAATCCATGCATTAACTCTTAATTTTTTTAATGATTCTTTCATAGTAGTTTGGTTAATTATTAAAATGGGTTATTTAATTGTAAAAATAGTTCATTTTGGTTGTGTGAGTGGTGAAAATTAAGTTTTTAAAGGTGAGAGAGTATTTTTCAAAGGGTTTGGATATGCAATGTATTTTAAAAAATAATTAGCACGTTAAGTTGGTGAAAAGATGATGAAAGCCTTTGTTTTGTCCTTTGAAATGTTTTACTAAATGATTAAATGATTTATTCAATGATATTTGAAATAAAAATTATGGGTGCAATGTGTTTTGGTGTGTGTTTGGGTTTGGTTGAAAAATTAATGCTAACTTTGTGAATATGGTTCTCATTTTCTAAATGATGTTGGGTCCCTTGTGTGGTCTCTAAAAATGGTTTAAAATCGACTCTCTTGGGAAAATGCCTGTTTTGGTTTTTGGTGTGTGTGTTTTTGGTAAATGCCTGACTTAAGGGACTGTTTGGTATGTTTTACTAGTTATATGTTTTTTTCCAAAATGGGGGTTTGGAAATATTTTTGGTAAATGGATTTTGGGCGTATCTAGTTAAAGGACCATTTGACACTTCCAACTTAATGGTAAGGTTTGTGTTAATTTTTGTAAAAGGAATGGGTTTTGGGAAAAGGTGTGAGCCCGGTTGGCAACATAAAGTGCTTTGTGAAATGGTTTAAAAGTTCATGTTACATGATGGCCTGGTTGACACCTTAGATTATATAATGCACACACACACACACACATATATATATCTTGTGGGCACCTCTATTGGAGGGATATCCTTTTACGAGTTATCGTATAGGGTGTCCGTGTTTGGGGTAGGCAAGTGCGGTAACAACAGGTAAGGTGAGTCATGCATGTGAGGGACTCTTACTTACATAGTATTACTACCACCATGGGTTCTTGAGCATCTTTTAGACGGTCGAGTGAAGGTTGCTGATCAACCCTGATTAGATAAGTTGGTACCCCTTGGATTTTTTGTTAGGCCAGGCGGGCTGTGCCACTAGTGAGTTTAGGTTAGGGAAGATAGTTGGTTATTGACTTACTGGTTTCACCATACACCAGCAAGTGGTTCTGAACTGAGTATGTCTAGGGGTCTTCTAGGGATGTTTAAGATCAACCATGGTTACTTAATTATGTACATTGATTGTTTACTTTCTTTTGTTCTAGTTTATTTCCAGTTTTCACTATTTACCAATTTTATTTTAACACCACTTTGGTATCACTTTTATTGGTTTTCATTTATAAATGGCTGTTGGTTTTGGGAATGATTGGTATTTGTGTTGGATTTTAAAATGGGTAAATGATGTTGTTTTTATTAAAATTTGAAAACCCTATTTTATATCTTTATTTCAAACTTGTGTTTATAGAATTATTTATAAAAGGAAACATTTCGATTCAATGCTTTATTCTTGGAATTCTTTCTAAGAATTTTAGTGATCATTTATATTTTATCATTTTAGTTGCAGGTTCCCTTTGCTTAGGTTCTCTCAGTGTAGTTTCTCAATATTGGATCAAGGTTGATATTTGGTTGAGTGGTGACCTAGAAGGTCTCATGGAGGTTGATCTTTGGTTGGGTGGTAGTTTATCCTCTTTCCGATATTAGTGGTTCTCTGTGCTGTTCAGTTTTTATTCATTTATTTTTTTTCTTTCATTTACGGGAAAAATCATTCTCACATGTTATTTTTGATTCTTGACACTAGTTTCTATCTCATGGGGATCAGGAATGCCCCTCAGGCCTTACCGCAGACCAACTTAGGATATCGATTCATGGTCGACCCGAGTTGGTTCGTGAGAAAATGGCATCAAAGGAGGCCCTTGTTAATTGGGGTGTATGGTAGATGAATATTAGTACTGTCGGGACTCTAGAGTTTGGTACATGAAGGGTGTCATGAACCCTCACTTGTTCTGAACCTTGATTCACCAAGGGTATCCTGGGAATTGAGTCCTTGTCTTGTTCTAGTTTGTTTTAGATTGAGGGATGACAATGGAGGTGAACCAGTGTCATGTTGTAATTTCACATGGAGTAGTGACCGATGTGATATCCAAGTTCCTGGTTGAACTTTCTCTTAGTGTTATTGCCTACCTGGGGCATGGTTCACTACCATGTCACCGAGTTAGGCATAAACACTAGTCCCCCCCTCCAGTAGTTTGGTGCAAGTGGTGTTTGGTCTTGGTTCTGGTGGGTGTACGTGTGTTTTTGAAAATGAAAAGTATTTTGGAAATGATGATTATTTCTTTTAAATGGTTTTGGGAATGGAAATATTGGTTTTAAAGAAAAATATTTTGGATTGAAAAATTATTAATTGTTTGAAATTGTTAAATAAATGGAATGGATGGACACATATATGATAGTTCGTGGGATGACATGGGTCTTTATTTGAAATTAATGGCTTGAATTTTTTTTCTAAAGGTGGTTTTTGAAAGGGATGCTTTTTATTGTAAATATATTTGTTTGGTTTTTGAGCCAGTTGTTTTTAGATGAAGACACATTCATTGATGTTGCTTCATCTTGATATTAGTTTTGGATCTGTGTTTTATATGTTGTTCAAAAAATGCCACCCAGAAAGGTCTCTAATGTTTTTGATAATTCATGACCAGTTTTTGGTACTTCTCTGATGTTTTCTGTCCTTCACGGTGATTAGAGTCTATTCAAGGCAGCGAAGTGGCTTGAAGAGGTCGAACACATGTTCAGGGTATTGGTAAATCTTGAAGATGTCATAGTGCGTTCCATTTTGGGTCTATTCAAAGGTATATCTCTAGATGAATGGGATTTGTTTTCCACACCATCAATGCAATTTGGGATGAAGTGGGATGTCTTTAAATCCATCTTCATCCTATGGTTCAAACCTGAATAGGTGAAGATGAAGAAAAGGTAAGATCTTATACACATTCAACAATGCGAATGAACAATGAAGATATATGTTGATAATTTCAAGAAACTTGGGTCCTTTTATCTAGAGTTACCATCACATGATTTGATAAAGACTTCTCTCTTCATAGAGGGTCTTCCTCTAGAGATCAAGGAGGAGGTCCTCCCTTCTAAGGGCCATCATTTTGAGAAGCTGATGGATGAGGCGTTCTTAGCTGGGTTGGTCTTCAGAGCACAGATGGTAAGAAATTCAGTATATCTAGTTTCTTGTGAAGGTTCCCCATATGGTGAGTAGGGTGTGCAAGAGGGACCTATTTTTGAAAAATCTCCTTCATCGATTCTAGCTTCTAGTTCTTTGGATCATCCTTGTGTGTGCCACCAGTGTGGTTTGTTTGGGCACTCGAAGCTGTCATGTCACATCCTTCCAAAGATGTTCCATCATTGTGGCTACCTGGGTCATTTGGAGAAGTTTTTCATAAAGAGTCACCTGAAAAGGACGTTCTGATTGGAGGATCCTGGTGCCTAACTATGAGGTAGGAGATTCTTCAGTCATCGGATCCCTAGCCATAGGTCTCAGGGTGAATCTCGTTCATTTTCATGAGTTTCTAAGGGTGTGGAGCCTCAATCCGAGTTTTGTGCCCCGCATTAGGGTTGGAACATTTGAAGTATTTTCATTATGGTTTCTCTACTATCGAAGTTGTGCTGTCATTGTAAGCTCACCTTTTCATTGTGAAGTTATGATGGAAATTTTCTACTGTAATTCAAATAGTTCCATTTGTATGATTATGGTTTTCTGAATCGTGTGTTTTTCTTAAAGTGTGTTTGACCCCTATATGAGATGATCTCAGTCAAGCTATGTTCATTTTGATATGTAAGTGCCTGTGGAAGAATATATGTTTTTAGTTATGTTCGGGTTCAATTCTTGGGTTAAGTTGTTATCATAAGTTTTTCTCTATTATTGGGGGTTTTTGGTCTGGGTCGAGAGTTCCAAGTTTCAACAGAGGTGTTGTTTCTCTCATTCTATAGAAGTTAGTTTGGATCGGTTGGGAGTTCTTGTGTCGACCCCCCTTCCCCGGGTGGTATATTTGGGTGTTAAATTTCTATGCTAGTTGAGTTCTTTTGGTGGGGAGAACCCTATTGTGTTCTCCAATTGTCTTGTCTTGTGTTTTATTTTGTTATCAATTGGGAATGGATTCATGTTCTATCTATCGTTCAATTAGGCGACTTTCTGGAGGAAAAAGTGTCTGTGGTGGGGAGAATTGTCACACCCTGACTTTTAAATTTATTTATATTTCATTATTTCTTGGATTTGGTTAATCTTGTCGAGGCTTAGGTTGATTTTTTGTTTTAAATTTTTGGAGTATTTTTATTTTTGATGGGTTTCGGGCTAGTACATGGGCACCCCACGATTAGCAGTAACTATGAAGTCGGCCCAGATGACCACGCGACTACCCAAATCTTAAAATAAATAGATTTTATAAATGTTTATACCTTAATAATAAAAATAATAATATGTGTAGATAATAATATTATTAGTATTATTAAATTGTTGTAATACTATTATTTCTAAAGTGATATTAATAGTATTACTTTTTAAATTTGTTATTAATATTATTATTATTAAAGAAATGAAAAAAGGTTATTAATGTGATTTTTATTATTATTATTAATATTATTAGAATTACTATTATTGTATTATTGATATTATTATTATTATTATTGTTATTTTTTTAAGAAAAATGATTATAAAAATGATTATAATTTTTATTATTATATTATTGGCATTATTATTATTATGATTATGTTATTATTATTAACACTATTGTTATGGTTATTATTGTTATTAACATAATTTATTTATTTAATTTTTTAAAACCCAAAGTCTACCAAGCGCCCCCTCCCCCATTACTTGCTGCGCAATAGCCCCCCTGTCACGTTTCCCCTACACACTATGCACCCAGACCCCCCTTCGTGCTCTGGCTAGCCTCCCCTCGCCGCTCCACCCTGCTCCGACCAGCCTCCCCTCACCGCTCCACCCTAACTCCTTATGGAGAACCACCTTCTAGCACTCCCCCTTCATTCGTCCGACCAACAACAGCATGAACCCCTTCCTCCAGCCGACCAGCAGTGGCACGAACCCCTTCCTCTGGCTGAACAACAGTGGCGCGAACCCCCTTCCTATGGCCAACCAACAACAACCGCGACGCCCTGCCCGCCAGTGTGTTTTTCTTCCAGATTCTGTATTTTTCCTCAAATTTAACCAAACCCTAATACCAAAATTGGCATTTTTCACATTTTTTCTCATTGATTAGGGTGCACGGTTGGTCCATGGGGCGTTGTTATTCCTTCCTTTGAAGGTTCCATCACGTTCATAGGTGTCATGGTAGGCGTTTTCCGAACTTTTCATTTCCCACACAATGTATGGAACTTGTACGTTTTAAATTCATTTTTAAATATCATTCACACCTCCATGATTAGTGTAATTAGCACATTGTAATGTTTTTATATTAGTTAAAATTGTGCAAAATAGTTTTTGAAAAACATTCCCTGATTATGTATAGGTAGTTTTGTGTATAAAAATTATTTGATAAATTATTTTTCTTATCTAATTAATTTATCATATTATTTAGTTGATTTATTTGGTGTGAAATTAGTTTTACAGAAAGTTTAATATGCATGTTTTATTTTTGTATCATGTTATGTAATAAGGAGTGCATTCTTTTATGAAAACCCATAGTACATCATGTACTAGTGTTTTATAAACTGTGATCTTAGTGTATTTAACTGTGAAAGTATTGGAAACTATGTTTTGGTGAGGCTTCGATGTGAATTTAGTCATTAAATAAGGTTTGAGTATGTTTTCGTGTTTTAATCTATTTTTAACTCTTATAATTGTTGAATAATTCTTTTATAGTGTTTTGTTTAATTATGAAAATAGTTTCTTTAATTGTTAAAATAGTTCATTTGGTTGGGTGAGTGGTGTGAATTAAGTTTTTAAAGGTGAAAGAGTAGTTTTCAAATGGTTTGGATGTGCAATGGTTTTTAAAATGTAATTAGCACATGAATTTTGTTAAATGGTGATTCAATCCTTTGTTTTATCCTTTTAAATGTTTTACCAAATGAGTAAATGATTTATTAAATGATGTTTGAAATGCGAGTCATGGGTGAAAGGAGTTTCAGTTTGTGTTTGGATTTGGTTTAAAAATGAATGGTAACTTTGTGAAGATGGTTCTCATTTTATAAATGATGTTGGGTCCCTTATATGGTCTCTAAAAATGGTTTAAAATTGAATCTCGTTGGAAAATTCCCATTTGGATTTTGCGTGTGTGTGTTTTTGGTAAATACCTGACTTAAGGGACTGTTGGGTATGTTTTACTAGTTGTATGTTTTTTCAAAATGGGGGTTTGGAAATGTTGTTTCTAAAAAGATTTGGGATGTGTTGAGTTAAAGGTCCATTTGGAACTTCCAACTTAAAGGTAAGGATTATGTTAATTGTTTTGAAAGGAATGAGTTTTCAGCAAAGGTGTGAGACCGTTTGGCAACTTAAAGTTATTTGTGAAATGTTTTAAAAGTTCATGTTACGTGACAACCTGGTTGGAACCTTGGATGATATGATGTATAAATATGTGTGTGTATGTGTATATATCTAGTGGGAACCTCTATAAGAGGGTTATTGTATTGGGTGTCCGTGTTTAGGGTAGGCAAGTGCGGCGACAACAGGTAAGGTGAGTCACGCATGCGAGTGACTCTTACTTACATAGTATTACTACCACTATGGGTTCCTAGGAGTCTTTTAGATGATCGAGTGATGGTTTCTGATCAACCCCAATTAGACGGGTTGGTACCCCCTGGATTTGTTGTTAGTCTAGGTGGGATGTTCCACTAGTGAGGCCAGGTTAGGGAAGCTAATTGGTTATTGAATTTGGGGCTTCACCATACGCCGATAGGTGGTTCCAAACTGAGTACATCTAGGGGTCTTTTAGGGATTTTTAGGATCACCCATGGTTATTTATAAACATTTCTTGTTTACTTTCCATTATACTAGTTTATTTATAGCTTTCACTGTTTACCTATATTATTTTGGAACTGCTATAGTATCACTTGTCTTGGTTTTCATTTATAAATGGAAGTTGGTTTTTGAAATGACTGGTCTTTATGTTGGATTTTAAAATGGGGAAATGATGTTGTTTTTATTAAAATGTGAAAACCCTATTTTATAGCTGTATTTCAAGTGGGTGTTTATGGACTGATTTGGAAAAGGAAACTTTTGGATTTAGTGGTTTATTCTTGGAATCCCTACTGAGTATTTCGATGCTCACACCTATTTTATCATTTGAGTTACAGGTTCCCTTTTCTCAGGCTCTCCCAGCTTATTTGATCATAATTGAAGTAAGGTTAGTCTTTGGTTGGGTGGTGACCTAGAAGGTCACATGAAGGTATGTGTAGTTTATATTATTTTTGTTGTTAGTGGTTCTCTGTGTTGTTCATTTTTTATTCATTTATTTTTTTTTCTTTCGTTTATGGGATAAATAATTCCCACAGTTTTGATGCCCGAAACTAGTTGCTAAGACATGGGGATCAGAAACGCCCCTCAGGCCATGTCGTGGACCTGCTCAGCTGACTAGTTTAGGGGTGACACAGGTTGTTTCATGATAATTCCAATGGAAACTCACCCAATCAAAACAAAAATCAAGGACTGTTACACCTAATGTATGGTGTGAGCCTCAATATGCAGTTGGTTGATGTGAAAACTTCAATTTATATGGTGTATAAATCCTTATGAATTGGAATTGGTGACACAATTAACTGGATAATGATTCTAGAAAATAAATAAATAATAATTTTTACTTAATTAAAATTGTTGATCCTTAAAGTGAAACCAAACTCTTAAGTACGTAATCTGAGACTTTGATCATGTTCCATCCTCAATAGTGGGCAGTAGGCCATATCTCCTATGATCATTTTTCTACTCGTTCTTCTTATTCAGTCCTACCACTAGGAGTAGGCATAGGGGTGTGCTTTATTTAGTAGGATAACATCATTCCCATCCTCCCTTTACCTCTTTACCTATCTATTATAAATCCTGTCTGAGGTATGAATTTGAAAAATTTAGATCCATACCACCATAAAGACCTCATGTTGTATTCTAGGAGAGTGGAAATGAGAATACTTCGAAGGTCGTGGGAACTAATCCACTCATGATACCCCCTAAAATTCCACATAATGCACCTACACTAGATCCTCCATTGGATACCAATGCCCAGTTTCATGATAGCTTCCTATACTTTATACAATCAGTTCAGGGTACCCCTCAAACTTCCCCTTCTATGGAAGAGCTGACCTGTGAGTTCTCATAGCAACATGATTCCAATTTCTTGGGTTATGAAGGACCTTAGGCTGTTGTATCTTAGTTGGAGGATATGGTGTCAATATTAGATCATATTGAGATTCCTCCAGAGTGGAGGGTCAATCTTGTGACCAATCTGTTACGTGATTCCACCAAGCATTTGTTGGATGTTATGACTTAGGCTGGTCGACACCAGGGTATGGTCTGGATGGTAGCCTTATTCAACTATTTCTTCCCTCATACCTTGAGAACTAATCATGTTTGGGAATTCATGCACCATGAAAAAGCTAAAATTTCAGTGATAGAATACTCATCTTGCTTCTCTGAATTATAGTGTTTTACATAGACCCTGAATAATGATGAGATAACTACTATGAGGTGCTTTGAGTATGAGATTTCATATTCCATTCACTCACAGGTGAATGTATTTTAACTGAACACCATTTCTAAGATAGTAAACCGGACCCTCATCACTAAGCAGAACCTAAGGGAATCAAGTGATGTGGGGAAGGGTAGTTCAGCTTCCAGGAAGACCAATGAATTATCTAGTAGGAGAAAGAAATTATTTGAGGGTACACATGGGGGAAATATCATCTAGGTGGAATTAACTAATAATAATGTAGTGTTTCACCAGTTTGGTAGGCCAAGTCAAAAATAATCCCTAGTGTACGAGGTACCCAATTGAGTGTCAGGCCTGCGATAGGATGGGTCACCTCTAGAATTTATATCAGTCCTTTCCTCTAGTGCCAAGTGTAATATGATTTGTGCTAGCACTTCCTTCAGGTGCATGATTAGTGACACCCCATCAGGTAGTAATATAGTCTTCTATAGGCTGTTTAGGCTGAGAAGGTGGACGTGTCAAAAACAACCAGGCCTTTGAGTTCCATTTTTAGTAGAGTGGACCTATTCAGGATACTCAAGTAGCATCTTGGGTTTGTAGTTCATGCCATAACTATGCTGTGTAACATACATAATAATATTAGAGTCTAGGTCCATATAAAGTTTGATGTACTATTCTGGAAGCCTCTACTCTAGTACTATCTTTATTTGTTACTCATGTATCACACTCTTTTTTATCTTCTACAACTATGGGATTCTTGGGCCTAATGATAGAGTACTCCAGTGCTGTTATGAACCTTGAAACACAATTAGGAATTAGAGATAAGGGTATATTCTAGTGAAATGAGTGACCCCTAGAGATAGGTTGGTATCATTTTCTGTGGAGTTTCTTTGTCTTCAAGATGACTAGTTTCAATGTCATTCTCAGTATGAACTAAATTTTTCCTTATCATGCCTAGGTAGATTTCTACCGCCATAAAGTGTTCTTCTCATCAACAAAGGGAAATAAATATATCCATAAGGGAAAATGGTACATCTAGATAGATCAATATGGACCTAAGTGTAGTGGTCTTGGAAGAGTGACAACCTAGTTGGCTAGTCTCTTTACGAGCAATCGAGGAATATAGCTATTAGAATTACATCTAGTTGTTAATAATTTCAAGGATGTCTTACCTAATTATTTCTATATCTTACCTCCTAATAGAGAGGTTGAGGTCACTATATAGCTAGTTATA
Organism: Viscum album; assembly: GCA_963277665.1. Classification (NCBI taxonomy): domain Eukaryota; kingdom Viridiplantae; phylum Streptophyta; class Magnoliopsida; order Santalales; family Viscaceae; genus Viscum; species Viscum album. The sequence goes on along the minus strand of OY728159.1, from coordinate 1,888,114,987 downwards.
GGTGTGGTACCGATGTCCATTCATCTGTACAGGATAGAACCTACCAAGCTCTAGGAACTCAAGAAGCAACTTAAAGACTTATAGGATAAGGTTTTTATCAGACCCATCACTTCTCCATGGGGTTCACCTATCCTTTTCACAAAAAAGGTGGATTATACCATTAGATTGTGTGTGTATTACCATTAACTAAACCAACTTATGGTGAAAAAACTAGTATCAACTTCCTTAGATAGATGACCTACTCAACCATATCTAAGGAGAAACTATTTTCTCTAAAATCGATTTGAGTTTAGGCTACCATCTAGTTCATGTGAGACCATCAGATATACCCATTAGAACAATCTAGAGAAGGAATGACTTGTATGGGTATTTGGTCATGTCATTCGGTCTGACAAATGCACCGACAATCTTCATGGCTTAGATGAATTTAGTCTTCCACCTGTACCTTGATTCCTTGGTAGTAGTCTTCATAGATGAAATCTTAGTGTATTTTCACACCCGAAATGACCATGAAAATCATCTTGAGATCATAATGAATACACTGAGAGAGAAATATCTATATGAAAATATTACTAAATTCCACTTTGGGATCAGCAAGGTTCACTTCTTGGGTTATATCATATCTGAGGCAAGAGTATAAGTTGACCCAGATAAGGTGATTGATTTGGTTTCCTAGGAAGATCCCAAGAATGTGTTTGAAATACACAAATTCTAGGGGATAGATAAATATTAAAGGTGATTAATTTAGTATTTCTCACGCCTGGTGGCACCAATTACAGTCTTGACCAAGAAGGGTGTGAAGTTCAACTGGAATGAAGCTTGTGAGAAATATTTTTAGAAGTTAAATAGAAGACTCACTTCAGCTTTGATTTTGATTCTTCCCGAAACAATAAGAAGTTTCATAATCTATTTTGATGCTTTAGGTATAAGTCAAGGTGTAGTTTTGATGCACGGTGATTGAGTTGTGGTCGATGGATCCATCCATCTGAGGCCGTACGAGTAAAAATATCCTACAGATGACCTCGAGCTAGAATTCGTGGTTTATGCTCTATGAAGTTGGATGAACTACATGTTGGGTGAGTAGTTCAATGATTACAAAGACTATAGAAGTATCAAATACATATATTCTAAATGATACTTGAATCTGAGGTAGCACACGTGGGTAGAATAACTACAGTCATTTGATTTTGAGCTTGCTTACACACCTAGAAAGGGAAATGTTGTAGCTGATGACTTGATCCAGAAGACTCAAATGAAGCCATAATGGAAGATAGTGGTGAGTGGAAATTGATGGATTTTTTCTCTGAGATGCATATAGAGGCTCAAAAACAGCACATGTACCCAGTTTTAGTAGCTCTAGTAGTGACATCCTCCCTTATGGAGTGGGTTTGGATAATGAAACTGTACAAATCCATGGTATCTGTTTTGAGGGAGAACGTCATAAGAGAGAACCTGCCTCCTGGTTTAGTTGTGGTTGGCAGTGAGACCTTTAATGTCACAAACCAACCTAGTTCGACCCTGAACTGGTCACCTGAGCCAGCCCGTGACATAGCCTGAGGGGCGTTCCCGATCCTCGTGGGTTGGAACCTAGTGCCGAGCATCAAAACTAAATAGGTGGGAATGATTTTTCCCATAAAATAAAGACATATAAATTAATAAAAACTAAACAAAGAAAAAAAGAAAACTAGCATTGGCAAGAAAACAAGACTTCACATACCTCCATGTGACCTCTTCGTCACCTTTAACAACTAACAACATACCTCAAACGGGCATATGAAACAAGAACCTAAACCAAGAAACTAAACCTGTATCTAAAAATATAGTATAGGCATGAGCATTAAAATGCTCAGTATGAAAACGAAAAGTGAACCACATAATCCATGCATTTCCAAATTCCAAAATAGTCCAATAATACTAGTTTGAACTAAAGTTATAAAAATACGGTTTTCATATATACAATGCATTTTGAAAACTAACAATCAGAATTCCATTTCCCTTATAATTCAAAAACAAGGAAAAGAAATAAAGAGGGAAATGGTACAAACAAATACTTTGAAATCCTTTTAAAATCAACTATACATACAAAATTTTCCAACCAAAACCAAGACCAAGATTATGATTCTACCCACAATAAGGGAAATGGTACTAATAGTGCTCATATCAAAGGATCATAGAAGAACTAGGAACTCGGAGGAAAACCAGGACATACTAATACCCGCGACTCCATCCTGGGTAGCATGCCACACACGACAGAATCAAACACCCTAATGCCCAACCACCCTTCCATAGGTCAGACCGCAGGGCCCAATCCCATAGTAATAATCCAAAATTTCCACCTACTATGGGCCATTGGATGGTACATAAACTTCCAGTGCAACAATAATTATCAGTAAACCTCCTTGCTATTCTAGGTTTCCGTTCTATGTTCATTAAGTGGTGTGCCACACATTCAAACAACAAGCCTCATATCTATCCAAGAACACTACACAATCTGGCACCACCCGACCACCTCATGGCTAGTCCCCTGCCTTAATAATAATTACCCAAAGGAGGTCCTATACCGAGGACCCTCCTATGTCATGATCGACAACTGAGGCGAGAGACCTAACCAAAGAGGGGTTTTTGCAAACATAACATTTCAAAGATGGAAAATGAGCCTCATAAAAATCCCACACATCAAAACTTTTATAAAAAACCAATTTAAAATTACAATCTGGCCTTTAGATTCACAATGCTCGAACTTTTATTAAAACATTTATTAATAATTTCAAAGAAATCCCAAATACCATCTTTATAAAAAAGTGTCCAAATGGTCCCTTAAATAAATCATTCCCAAAAAGTGCTCAAGTGATTCTTAAAAACAAATCAAAACACACAAAACGTTCACAAAATACCAAATGGGCCATAGCTTTCGAACACACACACACCGAACCACTTCAAAATTGCCAAACGAGCCTTATCATTTCCAACCACCCACCCAAGAATGTTTCGAGGCCAACCAGGTCAAACCACATGAACCCATTTGAATTTATTTTTTTTCGAACAAAAATAGTACCACATACCCAATATTTTTGGAAAATAAGGAATAATTTTAAGGAAAATAAATGGAAAGGGGGAAGAGTCACTCATGATGGAGACTAGCTCTAGAATACCATTTTCACTTGATTGCACAACCATGTGTACACCTAATGCACCTATATTTGTTCCTTCATCCAAAAGGACACTCTAAAACCAATCAAAGAAGTTGAAACCCAATTTTGTAAATCCACCATTTAATTTCCACCCAAAACCATCCATTTTACTCATTTATAAAATACAACACATGTTTCCAAATCAAGAATCTCTTTCAAAATCATGTTCCAAGACACATAAAAAGAAAACACCTTAATTCACCTATAAGACCCAAAACATTCTCCAAACCATCTTAACCAAACATTTAAATAGGGAAAACATCACTCACACTTCCAAATTTCATTTTAAAGTTCATTTGAAATTTCATCAAACACTTTTCTCACAAACACACAAGAGAATAAATCAAGTTTCACGTAAAATCCTATTGTTAATACAATCATTCAACTTTAAAATGTCATAGAAAAATAACTAGAGGTACCATAGAGGTACGAAAAAAGTTAAAAAATTAATGTGAAACCACAAGAATCAAAGGAAAAGTAATGGAAGGGAAAAAAATCATGGGTTCACCTACCTCAAAGAGGAATTGGGTCATGCTAAACACTTTGGTACTTGACGAAAAAGGCGACAACCACTCGTAACCGGCCCACACTCGCACACACATACCTATATATATATACACACACACATATATCCATAATCCAATGCATCTATTCCCTACTCCATGAGGGAATAAATACTTAGAGGACATATATATATTATATATATACATAACTTAAGTATATGCATGCGCATCCTCTGTCGTTGACCAAAACTTCATTATAACAACAAAAGATACCCAAATGTAAGGTGATAAAGACCAACACATGACCAAAAAGTACCAGGGACTCACATAAACCAAATGTAAAAGTCATAAAATACAACCAAATTATACTAAAAATATTTTTATCCAAAGCACCCCCGATCCATTTTAGAAACCATGAAACCATTTATCAAAAGAGAGAGGGAAAAAGGAAAATAGGGGTTCTTTTTAGAAAAACATGGTTTGAGTGAAGAACCACTAAAAATTTCATCTTAATTTGAAGGCCCTTCCCTGTGTGAACTCTATGTACCAATGGATGTGCTCCATATAATGTCACAACCCAATCAGTTACTTCCCAAACCATTTTAGAGAAACCACAAAGACACCTATGTTAACCCAATGAACCAACCAATGAAAAACCACCAAGTTTCACAAGCCCCTGGAAATAAGTTTAATAGATTTAATAAAACAATTATAATGATAAAAATTACCCAAAACATCTAACAAAACCCCTTGAAACAAAAGTGTCATTTCATGAAGTTCAATTGCATAGGAAAACACATGCGCATAATGGGAGAAACAACTCAAAACCTAATTCAAGTAAATTTAATCAATAATAAAACATCACTATAGGCTAAAATTAATTATATTAGGGGTGGGAATCATGGTTTATGAATTAATTAATAAAAACCAAGCATCAAATAGTTTTAAGTTGAAAGAAAATGCATGGAGACACCTATCAGTCTTTGTGCGAACATGACCCATCACTTAGAGAAGGGGGAAAACGTCCTGAGGACCAATCCACTTACTCTTGACACTAAAAAAAATATGAAAATCACAAACATGGTCAATTTTAGTTTAGTTGATTTGAGAAAAACACAAAAAACAAAGAAAAATATTGGAGGAGGAGGTCTGACGTAAGGAGGAGTCCGGTGGGGAGGAAGCCGAGAAGGAGTGGGAGGAGTTGGGTTACCAGCTTGCTACAGGTAAAGAGAGAAAGGGCTTGGACAGTGGCGGTCTAGCCAGAGGGAGAAGGGCAGCACTACGGGTAGCTGATGAAGGAGGGAAAAGCTGCTGTTGCAGCTAGTACAGGAGGTGGTGGCAATGTGGTGAGATGGGGGCGACCGACAAGTGCACATGGGAGGGCTGCAGCGGTTGGTTTCCAGATAGCCAAGAGGGGGTGTGGGGGGGGCCTGGTCTGCGCCTCGCACGGGAGTAGGGAGAAGGGGGTGGGGCTCCCATAGGGTTCATGCACTTTTTTTTTCTAATAATAATAATAATAATAATAATAAAACCAATAAAATTAATAAAACCAATAATAATAATAATAATTTTTTATCCATTTAATTTTAAATAATAATTATGTTTATAACAATTTAATAATAATAGTATTATCATATGCACAATAATATTATTATTATGGTTTAAGAATTCACTTTTTTTTATCGTTGTGAAATTTAATTTAGCTTTATTTTTCAATTAATTTAATTTTTTATTTATTTGAATTATCGGGGAACCACACATTCACTTGGACCGAATACGGAACGAATGCTAGTGGTGAGATGACTGCACATTGGCCTGAGACCCACCAAAAATATCAAACTTCGAAAAATTTCAAATATGTACCCAAATAAACCTAGTCCAAATGACATGAGACCAAGAAAAGAATAAAATAAAAGCTGCATGCGGCCGGGGTGCAACAATTCTTCCCAGCATAGACACTTTCTTCTTTAAAGAAGTCACTAAACCCAAAGATAAAGAAGAATTAAGTCCATTACTGAACACATCCAGAAGAAAGAATTAGATTTGGGGTGACTATTTATTCCCTATGTCACACCCGACCAACACAGATGAAACCACAACTCAAAACAAGGGGAGAAAACGAGAGGGTTCTCCCCACAATAAGGATTCCTTTAACACGGAAAGAAAAAACCAAACATACCACCCTGACGAGGGGGGGGGGGGGGGGAAGAAGCGCGCATGAACTTCCAAATGATCAAACTGAACTTCTATAGCACAAGAAAAAAAATTCACCATTAGAACTAAGATCTAAAACCATTACAGGGACAAATGATACACCAAGACACTAGAATAGGGGAATCCCCCATAAATCCAAAACACACTAGAAGAAAATCAAGAGAGGCACCCGAACTAAGAAACCTTCCAGAGACAACACCCTTTGATTTCACCAAACATATTCCTAACACACACAACTGAGACCAAACTCAAAATTATAATAGGTCCATTTATTCATGAGCCTAATACCCTTCAAGTAGTCAGAATGATCTAGGAACAATGCTAAGAACAGATATGGCCACTTGGATTGTGGTAGAACAAGATCATTATACCAGCATAACAAGGATGAGAATACGAAGGCAATAAGAATATAACAAGGAAACATTGTAAATTTCCATCACAATATTGAAAACATAAACCGGACCGAGGTTCCACACACCCTCAGAGACTCCTAACTATGTACAAGCTTCACTCTGAGACCTATGGATGGGGATCTGATGGCTAAAGCATCTCCTACCTCACTACCAGACATTCACATCCTCTAGTCCCCAACTTCTTCTTAATCCTGATGATTTAAATGACAAAAATGGTGGAATGTTTTCAAAGGGATAAAATATGATGACTTAGAATTCCCCAACTGGACACACTAGTGGCACACAAGATAACGGTTCGACAAACTGGGTGCTAGAACATAAAAAGATGGTTTCTTAGAGACATTTTCTGCCATCATTCACTATTTCCCAGATGGGTAACCTTCACGGGAGCCAATTACCATTAACCACTCCCCAAACTTCAATGATGGTGGGGAATCTGACATCCACTGGTCCCAAAACTAGATCGCACACAAATCTGAGATGAAACAAACCTTAAATACCCTAGGAGTTCCCAATAACCCGAAGGCCCACTATAATTCCACAATAAACAAAAATTCCTCTAACGGACTTTAACTACCATGATAGATAGGAAACAGACAAAAATAACCCAAAACAGGCCAGAACTCATTGGAAACATTAATGAACTTTCTGGGCAGCATACTCAAAACAACACGAAAAATAAAACTACGATCGACATCAGACTAAAGCTCAATCAAAGAAACATCCCAAGCCAAGGGAAATAGGCACATAAGACAAACATAAACAAAAACAAGTGAAATTTTCTTTTCCAGAAACCTCCATTTCTTTTAATTTTTTAAAACTCACCTATGGCCTCATATGAACTGTCACATGTGTGTTCATTCAATCCCGATTACATCGTCTACGACCAAGTGATCCCATACACTCTCCACACATACCCATGTACATGTGACCCTCCCTAAAGAATTCCAAGGTTTAAACATCTATTTCCCTTACCAAACCTAAACACACAACAAAATTTTCAAAATCAAAACACTTGCTCTTTAAAAAACCACTTCACTAATTTAAAAAAAATTTAAAAGAAACACATTTCCATTTTAAAATAAATTTCACTTTTAACACACAATCACATCAACTGAGATTAAAATGAAACACAACCAATAACAACCCATATGAATGTGGAACTAATGTATATGCATGACCCGACGACATGGTGGTGAGAGATGCCCCAAGTAAGGCATAACACTAAGAGGACCTTGAGTCAGGAACTTGGGATTTAAATGGGTCACCACCCCATATGAGGATACAACGTGAACTGATTCTCCTCCGTTGCCATCCCTCAATCCAAAAAAACCCAAGACAAAAGACTCAAAACTCAGACTACCCCTGGTAACTCAGGTATCATCACGAGTGGTGGTGCTCAGGAACCAACCCATAACCTACCTCCTTGGCCCTGAAAATCATAATATCCATCTACCAAACATCACAAATATCAAGGGCCTCCTATGATACCATTTTTTCATGAACCAACCTGGATCAGGTGACCGGTTCAGGGTTGACCCGGGTTGGTTCATGACATTTCACTTTTGTGGGTGTGTATGGGTTCCTTCAGATATACAAGAAAAGATGATCAGAGAATAATATGCCTTTTTATGGGAAGTTCATCCCGGGATTACCAAAATGTACAGAGACATACCCTTTCAGTATTAGAGGCTAGGTATGAAGAGGAGGATAACTAGCTTTACCACTCAGTGCTCTACCTATTAGCAGTTGAAGGCTGAGCTCCAGTGACCTATTGTACTCCTACAACCTCTCTGCATTCTTAAGTGGAAATGGAATGATGTCACCATATATTTTGTGATGGGTTTTCTGAGATCTCCTCAAGGAAGTGATTTAGTATGGGTAATCATTGAAAGGTTCACCAAGGTTTCACACATCCCACCTATCTGGGAGTCCTTCTCTGTTGATGAGCTATAATGGATTTACATTAGAGAGGTAGTGCAACCTCATGGTGTAAAAAATTGTATCATTTTAGATAGAGACACTCATTTCACATTGAGGTTCTTTCAAGGGTTGTATAAGGAAATAAGTTCATAGGTTCTATTGAGTACTCCATATCTCCCTCAGACTGATGGGTATTATAAGAAAATGATTCAGGTGTTAGAGGATATGATACGGGTCTGCATCCATGATTTTGGAGGTTTCTAAGAGAAGCATATCCCTCTGGTTGAGCTTTCCTAAAAAAATAATTTTTAATTAACAATTAATATAGATCTATATGATTCCCTCTATGGTAGATCATTTCATTTAATTATATGATAGATTGAGGTAGGTGAGACATCTCTAATGGGTACTCATCGCATTTAGGAGACTTCAGAGCAAGTCCAGTTGATTTAGAATCATATGGATACAACTCAGTCTAGGAATAATTCCTATACTGACCATCACCACAGACCTCTAGAGTATGAGGTGGGATACTAGGTCTTTCTGCATGTATCACATAGATTTGGTTATAAATAAATCAGAAGATAGGGCACGTTATCACATCAATATGTCAGGCCTTTTGAGATAGTATAGAGAGTTGGTCCGATGGCCTGTCAGTTGTTGTTACCTTAAATGTACCATTCCATGTACAACATCTTTCACATATCTCATCTTCGACAACATCATCTAGAACCATATCATTCATTCAACCCTGGTGATATTGAGATGGAGACAAATGCGTCCTTCAAGGAGAATCTGATATGTATAGTTGATAGTGGCATGAAGGCTCTTTGAGGTAGGTCAGTTCCTCTAGCCCAGGTGATATGGCAGCATAGAAACATACAGGATGAGACCTGGTATTGGGAATCTAATGCACATGTGCAGTGTCTGGAACACTTCTCAGATGACATTATACTACCTTTGTAAGGAAAACTCAGGGGCGGTTTGTCTTAAAGAGAGGAGGTTGTAACGTCCTGACTTTTTTTACTAAGGTAAATTACATTATTTTTGGTTTTAATTCCCCATAACAACCCTTATAATGATTCCTAAAAGGTTCAAGGATGATTTGGGTGCATCTGAGGCTTGTTCTGATCTCGGATCCCCAAAAGGGGAAGAAAATAATAGGCTACATGGCTGGAGGAAACCATGCAGCCTAGACCACATGGTTTGTCTCAAACCATGTAGTTGTAGACAGTGGAGCATCAAGGGCCACATGGTTGTTTGAAATTGTGTGACCCTAGGTGTATAACCATGTGATATTTTAGGGGTTTTGGAGAGTGCATTTTCACATGGTTTATGCATGGTTTGATAAAGCACATTCATAACCATGTAATGTTCCCCTTAGTAGTAGTGAATGGTGCGCATTTGGTGCATGGGTTGGACAACTATACAGTCAAACCATGCACAATGGTTTTGGGGGGTGAAATTACCATTTCCCCCTACTTTAATGAATTAAACCTTTTTTATTTTCTTATTTTTTCTTTTATCTCCTTCTCCAATAGTATATCTATCCACCCATGTGCATGAGATCCTCCTCCCTCTCAAGCTATGGATCTTGATTACTCCTCCATACGGTCTCTGATTCATTCACTGTTAGACTGAATGAAAATCTAGAGGTACAATATAAAATCCTATCTAATATATTTCAAGTTTCTTTTTCCATCCACAAAGCTATTTTGGGGAAAGCTCATTTTCCCCATTTTCAGGACATCTAAATATTTTTCCAATTTCTTCCAACCTATCTCGAATCAAAGGTTGATAGTGAATTAGGGAAGCTCTATGAGGCTAAGGTAGGTGGCATTGAATTTTTACCATCATTTTTCTGTGTTCCATAAATTGTGTTATTATACCACGAGCTTAACCCTTCTTGATTCACCTGTAATTTTTCAATTAAGTTAAATTGTATGTCTTATTGTGCCATTGACGACCTGATCAAGGGGTAAATCAACCCCGTGGGTTGATCGCCAAGACTCATGACCTCCAATTGGGAGCTCCACATCTATAATGCTTATATACCCATTTTATTGAGCTATGTATTTTTTTGGGTGATGAACCTAGTGAAAATCCCTTGTCCATTCCACATATATAATGGTATAACCTTAATTGAATTGGCTAAGTTCTTATGGCTTGTGCCTCATGAATTGGATGCAATTTGACTAATGGAATGTTGTCACATATATGACTTCTAGGATATAAATGTTGAATGAAATGAAATGGTACCTCTATAGACATGATATATATATAAATGTTTTTATTGTTTAGTAGCTTCACCATATTGCCAGAGTGATATAAGGGTTTTCAACTTAAGGACGCCTTGAATAGTCTCTCATACCTTTCTGTTTGAATTATAAATGATTTTAAACACATTGGTGGTGACATCAGCTATGCCTAAGATGGGATCACCATGAATTATATATTTTAACCTCTAGATGAGTGACACCGGTTACCTAGGGGAGACCCCTTGGATGTTCTTGGAGGCATGATTGGTTGAACCATGCCTCGAGAGAGACTTGGGCCCCTAGATGTGATACCAAGTATGAACTCAGAGGCTAGTACTTGACTTTTCTCACCATTATTGGAGTGAAACATGGGAATTCATCCTTGGTTCACCACATATGGACTCCTTGGCGTTGGTTATATGAGGATATCCTCAAGCGATACGTTGAAAGTCTTTTTTTATTTTCATGGATGGGCTCAGGGTGTCTTCTTATGTTTTATAAAGTGGTTTTTAAATTGAATGAAAAGGAATTAATTTTTTTCAAAATGGAATTGATTCATTGGTTTAGAAAACGTAGGGGTGTTTCCTCCAAGTCCATGAAAAATCTAGGGGATAGACCAAATTCATATACATGATCACTTACATTACACCTACATGATCCTTTAGTTTAGACATACTATCTTAGGCCAAAGCAAGTAATTGGGTGGGCATCCAAGGGGAACCCAGTCCAATGATTTTATTTATTACTATCTCATATTTAACTATTACAACACACTCATTAACTTATATTTCATGGAATGTATTGTCTTATATACTGTGGGTGCCGACCTACTGAGATTGGATCTCACACCCTACTCAGTCACCTTTAGCACATGAGTAGACTTTATGGTTGTAGGTATAGACAAAGGGAAGTAACTGACTTCCAATGTTTGATTTTTAGCTTTAGTACAGAGCTTGGGGATAGAGGATTGTTCCTATGATCAAGACTCTAGCTATAGAAAATTTTGGCCTTTTTTTATTTTCATATCATGTTTTGTATTCTTGTATCCTCTTCCTAGCATAGTCATTTTTTTAGTCACATTACCATGACATAATCATCATATTGTACCTTCTGGATATTCAAATTTCTCTTTTTATTTATTTATATTACATTATTAATTGTTCTATTTCCACTGATATTTATTGGTTGTATCTATTCCTATTGATTCTCATTATTTATACTGCTACATTGTACTCTAACCTATGAGGGAATAGTCTCCCCAGAGACAAACCCTAGGTCCTCGCTGCTAGTCATCAGACTTTGGAGTTCAGGGAGGTGCACTTGAGGTCTTATAGAAAACTATATTAGGGAAACAATGAGTGGAATACGGGGAAAGATACTATAGGAATAAACTATATCTATCTTACCTTCTATCAAAAGGGAAGTAAAACCATTGATTATGTGTACGACATACTATCACCTCGTGAACCAATATAATTTTTTCGATCACCACATTTCAAGTTTAAATATAATGATAGATTTCACAAATTTATATGATATTTATGATATTATAATACTTATATAATTAAAATACCATGTACACCTTATTACTCTCTATTTTTTTAAAATATGATAACACTTCTCGTGTGTATAGCAGATTATTGCCTCACGAATCGATGTGATTCTTTTTTCACTTACACTTTACATGGATGGTAATAAGAATATATTTAATGAATATATGTGATATATAAGACATGATATCAATTATATAATATTAATATATAACCCACATACTTACCCTTTCACTCGTTAAGGTATTTATAACCTCGCTCGTGCGTATGCGCGACCTAGCATCTCTACAAAGTGATGTGATTCATTTTCCATGCAAATCCTTAAAGAATTGTTCTAATAATGTATCTAATAAGTAAATATGATATTTATAACATTATTATAATTCTATAGATGATGTAATTATATCCGATGTATAATAACCATAACATTCATTACAAAACATGCATCATAAATAAAGGCAATTGATTCCCGAAACAATGAAAATAATGAAATATTTTGAACAAAAAGGTAGTAAAACGTTATAGGAGGAACGTATATGATATTAAATATAAGAATATGGTTCTGTTATAAATTTATAATATTTTTAAAACCATTATACACGAGGTTAAATCACATTCATCCAAAAGGAAGCATGAGGTAAGAGACTCCATCTCAATTTCTCTTCATTGAGGAACATTGTAAAGTTATGCATCTAATTTATTTTATATAGTGTATATAATACTTATTTGGAATTTAATATCATTATTAATTAATAATTCATAATATTTTAAGTTTAAATTTAAATTATTTCATCCAAGAGGATTTGACATGAAAGTTACCAAGTGGTAAATAATTTCATAACCCAATTTCTTTTCATTGGGTTATATTACTTATTCGTTTTCCTTTTATATTCTAAGATTATGTGTATAATGACTTTTTAGTATATTGTATTGTATTTAAAATTGTTTTATGTGGATTTAAATTTGATACATACAATCTATTAATTTATTAATTCTCACTTTAATGTTTTGATCATTGTAAGGTATTTCATCTCAATTTCCATTTTATTGAGACATTTTTATTATTATTATGCACCTATTCACTTTTAATTGGTGTATATACTACCACTTTGAAGTATTTAACATGAATAAATATTTATTCATGATAGTTATTGTTTCAATTCAATATTATCTATATTATTTTAATCATGGATATTAAATATTTCATAATCTTTATACCATTCATACATATTTTATTTACATTGAAAGTTATTTGATTAACTGGGGAAATATTGATAAATTCATGTTATTTATTCAATGAGATAATTTTTTGGTAAGTCATATTATTCATGAATCAAATAAATTAATTTATTTATGAGTAATTATATAGAAATTAAGTTATGGGTGGGGATCAATTATAGGTAGCCCCTAGATTGACCGATAGGTCTCATGAGATATATTAGTCGGTCAAATTGGATGAGTTTTTATCTAGAGTTTTAGAATATCTCATAAAATAACTTTATAGAAGAGGTATACTGATTATTGAGATCATGATGTCTAATAATCAATTATTTCCTTCATTGAGAATTCAATTATTATTATTATGCATGATATTTTCAATATTATATTATCTTTCGATTCATTTTTTTATCAGTTTATTGATTAAATGGAACATGTTTTCAGTAATTTACCTTACTATATTGATTATGCCTTATCCAATTATGATAATAAAGTTATTAATTAAATGTAATGTGTGTTCATTTATTTACCATTACATATTGATTATGATTTATTAACTCATGATATCCTCTACTATATGTCACCATTACTAAGAATTTGAGTTCACCCTTATTTTTTTTCCTTTCCCCAGGTTATAAAGATGAATCCTTTGAATGATTTTCAAGGATGCTGAGAATTTACTTTTGTTTTGTTTTATTTTCATATTCCAAATATAAAATGTGTATAATTTATATATCTAGTTCTCCAAAATTGATAAATTGATCGATTATTTAGGATTTACCCCTTGTATCTAAGACGATGTAATAAAGTAGGAATGAAATATGGGTTACTAGAGTCAGGGTCATTACATTTGGTATCAGAGGAAGTTTAGTTGAAACCTTGGGAACCAGATTAAGGAAAACATAGATTAGGGAATATAAACCTATGTCTAACATGTTTCTGGATACTACAAGTGGATGTGGTTCTAGAAGAGCGGTCCCTAGGGGTAATAACTCTAAAAAGGGTGTATTAGTCTTGACCCAATCATCCCATGGTGTATTAAAATGAGCCTTACTGCTCACCTAGTTTGACAATCCTAGGGGATATACTTAGGATTATTCATATATTATTTAAAAACCATTATAAAAGATGTTAAAATAAAGATATCCCCCAAAAAACCAAGTTTATGATTTTTAGATTAAAAATGAATAAATTTTAATTCATGTTAAGTTTTACACCATATTTAGAATTATATTTTTTTTTAAATTCATAATTTTATAAGATAATGGAATAAATTCCATTATTTAGAAATGGATCCTATAAGAAAGAAGGGTATCAATACTCATGGCCAATGTATAGATTATACTGCTGAGTAGGCTAATACAGCTAGTATTGGTACTAAGAAAATTGTGGCTATATTATGGAAACTTAATCAGGTTATGATAAATAACCTTGCATGGATGGAGAAACTTGTTCCACCCTGAGATTCTCCTATGTTAGATCACTTTATGTGATAGAACCCCTCATCATTTTTTGGGGATAATAATTCAATAATAAATGAGAAATGTATTAAGTCTCTGGAGAAGATATTTATGGCCTTGTGATGTGATTAAAAGAAAAAGGATACAATTTCAGTGTATTATATTTAAGGTGATTCTAATCAATATTAGCCATCGATCTAGAATACTAGGGAGGAAGAGAAAATAAAAGTCATGGAATGGAAAGAATTTAAGGATATATAATTTGACAAATATTTCCATCATGAGAAACAAACTAAAATTAAGAGAATGTTCCTTAGATTAAATAAAAAATAATAATAAAGCATTTATGAGTATGAAACTACCTTTAAAAGGTTATCTTGGTATTATATATTACATATGCAATACGGAGTGAAAGATTGAACATTTACTTAAAGGGATTAAGAAAACTCTTTTAAGGGTTTTGGTATCTCAAATTTTTTTATCCTAAGATGAAATTGTTTTATGATACATAAAAATGGAGAAGGAATTCTCTAGATCTTATAAATCTAAGGAAAATCATGAAAATAATAGGTCAAATAAACACCAAGATAAAGGAAAATTCATTGAAGATGAATAATAGAATGAAACAATTTATACCTTGTGAGAACTGTAGAAATAATCATCTGAGGAAATGAATGTAGGTATTTTGAGTTTATTATAATTGTGGAGATAAGTTTCATCAAGATAGAGAATAAAAAGGGAAGAAATAAAACATTACTATTCTGTATTTCAACTGTTGGGAGATGAGGAACTATGAAAAAGAATGCCCTAATAATCAAGGGAGTATACCATAGAAGAGGCCAAGGGGAAAATTTTAAGATTATACGATCATTATAGTCAAGGTGTAAGTACCTAATAATATGGTGGGAGGTACTTAAATCGTAACTTCAAATTTAGATAATTATTTATTTTATTATGGATACTTGAACTCTTTTATATCTTCCAGGTTTTCTAAGAAAATTGGATTTTTCCCTAGAACTTTAAGAAGGGAGTTATTAGTCAAAACTCCTAGTTGAAGTCTCACTACAATAATTATGTTTTAGGAAGTCACCATTATTACACATAAATTTTATTTTTTTACTGACCATATTATCATACCTATGTTTAATTTCAATATAATACTTTGTATGGGATGTCTTTCAAAATATGATGAAAAAATCATGATTTTTTTAAAATATGTATAATTATTTATCTTTAGAGAAGAGACATTTTTATCTGAGACATGTATAGATCGAAACCTAGTAGCTCTTCTAAATAGGATTCTTGGGGAAGAATAAAAAAATAAAATTTAGGGATAGATAAGGAAATCTTCAAATTGAGGATGTACCTATTATACAAGAATATATTGATGCATTTCATGAAGGATTAACTAGACATCCTCTAGAGTGTGAAGTTTAGTTTTTCATTGATTTAATCCCCAATGCAAGACCAATATTAATGAATTCCTATGTAATGTTAACTTTTGAATTAGTAGAGGTGAGGAAAGAACTAGAGGATCTCTATGATAAGGGATTTATTCTCCCTAGTGTTTCTCTATGGGGATCCCCTATTCCCTTGATTATTAAGAGAGATTGATCTATGATACTATTCATTTATTATAGTAAAATAAATGATATTATAGTAAATAAAAAGTATCATATACCTCACATTGATGGATTATTTGATCAACTTCATAGAGGCTAATATTTTTCCAACATTGACCTTTGTTCTTGGGTATCATTAATTGTGAGTATATAAGGAATACATTCTAAAGATAGCTCCACGAATGAGGTAAAGCCGTTACAAGTTTACAGTAATTCCTCTTGGATTGAATAATATGACTTATTTTTATTATGGATCTAATGAATAGATTATTCAAGTAATATCTTGAAGATTTTTTTGTGGAATTCATTGATGACATTTTGGGGTATTCTAAAATCAATGAGGACCATGAGAATAAATTTCAGATCCTTATTGGGACTCTTCGAAGGAAATATTTATATGGTAAATATAGTAAGTGTGATTTATAGATTCAAGAAGTTTCCTTTCTTGGACATATTATCTCAAAGGATGGAATATCAGTCGATCCGGTGAAGAAAAAGATAGTCAGAGCATGAACTACACTGAAAGACATAACAAATGTACATAGTTTCATTGGTTTGGAATATTATTATTAGCGATTCATTCAAAATTTCTCTTGATTGGATAACTTGTTAACCAATATTACACATAATGGGGTTAAGTTTTTTTGGATAAAGTAATGTGAATAATATTTTGATGATCTAAAGAGGATATTATTCAATGCTCTAATTTTGACTCTACCATCAATAAATGATTGTTTTTTGATATATAGTGATGCATAAAATAATATAACTGGTTGTTTCCTAATTTAAAATGATATAATTATTACATATGCATCAAGGTAATTTAAGATTCATGAAAATAACTATCCAACCCATTACTTTAAGTTGGAAGTTGTAATATTTTCTTTGAAGATATGGTGAAATTATCTCTATGGAGAAAGATGTGAGATATAAAAAAATAATAAAAAAATAAAATACATATTTTCATATAAATAACTCAATATGAGAAAATGTGACGACTTTAGGTACTCAAATAATATGATTGATCAATACACTACCACCCTGGGAAAGTAAATAAGTTAGAAAATTCATTAAGTAGGAAATATCATGGAGTTTTGACCTAAATGAGGATGGAGGGATGTCTTATGTTCAAGGATTTATTAAATATGTATATGGTAATTATTAATAGTGAATATACATCATTATTATTTTTAAATTATTGTAGAAAAATATTTAATATAAAAGATAAAAAGCTATCAATATGATGATGAGAACTTTCAGAAGAAAATTAAAGCTGTGAATGATGGGAAATTGACAGACTTCATTTTTGAAGAAGGTGTTCTAAAATTTGGAAAGATATTATGTGTTCAATATACACTTTATATAAAAATGGAATTACTGGATGATTCTCATTGCTCCAATTTCTCTATACACCTTGGTAGCACAAAGTGAATAGGGATTTGAGGGAACACTTTTTGTGGGATAAAATGGAGTTGGAAATTACTAATTATGAGTCCAGGTGTTTGGTTTTTCAACAATTTAAATCTATGAGAAATCCTCCTAGAGTATTCATGCGACATATTTATATTCCTATGTGAAAATATAATGACATTAATATAGACTTTGTCACTATTCTACCAAAGACTCCTACAAATAATGATGAAATATGGGTTATCGTTGATCGCCTAACCAAATATGAATATTTCCTTGCTATAAAAAAATATTTACATATTTAAAACTCTAAAGGATCTATATTAATGAAGTTATAAGACTTTATAATGAACCTATTTCAATTTTTTCTTGTCATGATTCTCATTTTTCATCAAAATTCTAGAAGAGCCTTGAGAAGGATCTTGATATCGAGATTAATTTAAGAACTTCCAACCATCCTCACTCTGATAGATAGTCTAAAAGAATTATTAAAAAAATATAGGACATGTTGAGGTCATTATCACTTGATTTTAAAGGTATGTGTGACCATTATTTACCTTTGGTATAGTTTTTATATAAAAAAAGTTTCCATTCTAGTATTAAAATGGTGTCGTATGAAGCATTATAAAAAAAGAGATTTCGTACTCCAACTTATTAGGATGAAGTTATTGAAAGGAAACATGTAGGAAAAAAACATGTTAAATAGATATTAAAGAAGTTAAATTTCATTCATGCTAACATTAAAGTATCTCAAAGTAGGAAAATTTTTTATGTCGATAATCATAGGAAGGATTTGGAGTTCCAAGTGGGTGATCTAGTATTCCTGAAAGTATCTCAATGAAAGGGTGTAATAAGGTTTGGTAAGATGGGAAAGATTACCAATAGGTATATTGAAACCTCTAAAATCATTGAAATAATTGGATATATTTCTTATCATTTTTAAATTCTACTATTTTTCCTAAAAGTAGATGATGTGTTTCATATATCATTGTTAAGGAAGTACATGCCAGGCCCAATGCATGTTCTCACATATGATGAAATAGAATTGGAACCTGATCTATCTTACTATGAGTAAACCATACATATTCTTGATACTAGATAAAATGTAATAATGAATTAGATTACTGTTCTAGAAAAGTTACTTTGGAAAAATCACAAAATAGAGGAAGCAATGTGGGAACCATAGGATGTTATGAAGAAGAACTACCTACATCTGTTTAAATGATAATTTCCAAAAAAATCAAGGTGAAAATTTTTATAGGAGGGAAGAATATAAAACCTTTATAATTTAATAATTATTTTGTTTTAAATAAATTCAATATCTTTGATAGCTTTCAAAGCACACAACCCTAGGTTTAAATGAGAATACTCTATTAAAATATTATTTAAACTTGACCACTATAACCTAGACGTTAAATTGGAGGGTATGAATATTAATAAATAAATTATAAAAATTATATGGGTCATACATTTATAAAATAATTTAAATGGATATCTATTGATTAGAAATAAAATAATAATAATTTGATAGAAAAAGAAATGTTTTTAGAAAAACAATTTTTTAAAGAAAATGGTTTCATCACTTCTTACATATTTATGATAAAATTAATTTTTGACACTTTTAGAAAATTTATTTGATAAAATGAAATTAATTTTTGAAATCCGAATATTAGAATTATCTTAGGGTGTATTTTTGTGATTTTTATGAAATGTTTCATTTTTTGATGAATAGTGAAACTACTATTTTTATTGAAAAGTTCATTTTCATTTAAATTATTTACAAATTTAAATTATATTTTTTAACTTGTATTAAAGTAATATTAGTTAAATTAAATTATAATCAATAAAATGTATGTTATTTTAATAAATTTCATATTGAATGTTGCTATTTAAACCTTCCATGCTTATGGGAATTTCTCTTTGAAAACATGCTTTTCCGTCACATATACGGGTATAATTTTAAATTGTATTATGCCAATTCTTTGAATTAAATTTTGAATAATGGATTAAATATTTTTAATCAAAATAATATTTATTATCAAATTTTTTAAATCAATTAATTAAAAAAAGTGAAAAGTGAAAATAGTAAAAATTAATTACCGCTATTACGGTAAAAATTGGTTTATCAGGTGCATGAACTAAGAAGATAAGGGTTAAAAATGGCCTATAAACTTGTCAAAAACCCCTTTTATGGAAATATTTAGATAATATGACATACAAAGTACAATAGTTAACCATTTTTTTGGATTTTAAATGATACAAATGTGGCTTTAATTGATTCTTTTCAAAAATTCCATGTGTGTACTCTCCCCCACTTATAAAAGGCCTCCCCCTCTCCTCCACTATTCACACTTCTAAATACATTTGAATCATCCAATACCTATATAAATAACTTAATTACTCCAATAACAATATACTAGAACCATTTTTTATTATAAATCCATTATGTGAAGGGTTTTTATGGAAACCAAAAGAAGTTCCTCAAAGAAGAGGTAACGTTCTTAAATAAGAATTTTTATTTTATTTATTCTTACACCTACCTAAGATATTATTAAATCAAGATAATATAATAAAAATAGTATCTATTATATAATTATATGTTTTTATGTAAACTTAATAACATATATCCATCTCCCCTTCCATTAAATGGTAAATGAAACCATTGATCGTGTATACGGGGGACTACCGCCTCATGAATTGATATTATTAATTTTCCATAAACACCTTTAAAGGATGGATATAATGATATATTTAATACATTTATATGATATTTATGATAATATTATACATATATAATAATAATATCACATATACATTCTTATTTTTCATTCTGTTGAAAATATGATAACATTGCTCGTGTGTATGGTGGACTATCGCCTCACGAAGCTATGCGATTCATTTTTCACTTACACTTTACATGGAAGGTAATATGGATTAATTTAAAAAATATATGTGATATATATGAAATTATATAAATTATTTATAATTAATATATTTCATAATTCCTTACCCTTTCACTCGTTAAGGGAATGATATCCTCGCTTTGGCATACGTACGACCTACCATCTCCATAAAGCACTGCGATTCATTTTCCATGTCGAACCTTAAATAATGGTTATAATAATGTATATAATGAGTAAATATGATATTTATAACATTATTATAATTATATAGATGATGTAATTATATCCTATGTACAATAACCATATCTTTCATTACAAAACACACATGAGAAAACAAGACAATTAACACCTGAAACAATGAAAATAATGAAATATTATTACCAGATGGGAGGTAAAGTGTGATAATAGGAAAACATATGATATTATAAGTATTATTATGGTTATTTTATAAATTAATAACATTATTAAAACCATTATACCAGATGTTAAATAATTTTCAACCAAAAGGAAGCTTGAGGTAAGAGATTTCGTCTCAATTTCTCTTCATTGAGGCATATTATAATGTCATGCACCAAATTTCTTTTACATGGTGTATATAATGACCCTCTGAAATGTAATATAATTATTACTTAAAAATTCATGTTATTTTATTTTTCAATTTGAATTATTTCATCTAATAGGTTTTTACATGAAAGTTATCAAGTTGTAAATAATTTCATAACTCAATTTCTTTTCCTTGTGTTAGATTAATTCTAAATTTGAATTTGATATTTATAAGATTATGTGTACAATGGGTTTTGATTATATTTTGTTGTATTTATAGTTGTTCTATGTGTGTTTAAACTTGATACACATAATATATTAATTTATTAATTTTCACTTAAATGTTATGATCATTATAAGGAATTTCGTCTCAATTTCCATTTCATTGAGACATTTTTGTTTATATGAACTTATTCACTTTTACATTATGGATATAATACCCCTTTTACGTATTTTAAATGAATATATATTTATTCATGATGGATAATGTTTCAATTCATGGTTATCCAAATTATTTTTATAATGGATATAATTATTTCTAAAACTATATACCATTCTTACATATGGTGTTTACTTTGAAATTTATTTGATTAATTGGGGAAATATTGATAAATCCATATTCTTTACTCAATGTGGATAATTTTTAATTAAGGAATATTATTCACAAATTAAATCAATTGTTCAATATACGGGGAATTCATTGGATGTGTAGTTATGGGTGGAGCCCGATTACAGATAGTCCCTAGATGCATTGACAGGTCTCATGAAACAAATCAGTTGGCCAAATTAGATAGATTTTACCCAGTATTTTTTTGAATATCTTATGAAAGAACTTGGAATTAGAGGTATCATGATGCCCAAGATCATGATATACAATAATTAAGCATTTCCTTCTTTGATAATTGATTTATTATTATTATTATCTATGATATTTTTTTCTATAATATTTTTTTTGATGAATTTAATTATTAGTTTATTAATTAAATGGAATGTTTTTTTATTTAACTTTATCTATTGATTATTAATTATCTAATTATGATATTTAAGTTATTAATTAAATGGAATATCTATTTAGTTATTTACCTTTACATATTGATTATGATTTATTAATTTATGATATATTACATTGTATGAAACCATAACCAAATATTTGAGCTCACCCCTATTTTTTTTCCTTTCCCTAGGTTACAAAGATGAGTCCTTTGAATGAGTTTCAAGGATTCTGATCATTTTATTTTCTTATGTTTTATTTTTATATTCCCAATGTAAAATGGGCATCATTTCTCTATATAGTTCTACAAAATTACTAAACTGATTGGTTCTTCAAGATTCTACCCCTTGTATCTAAGACAATGTAATAAAGAAGGCACCAGCTCTAGTTTACTAGTGCTGAGGTCGTTACAACTCCACTCTAATAGTCTTAATGTATTCCCTACCAATTATTGAGCCATATCCTACCAGCTTGATTCCATTTCTTAAAACTATATCAGTCTATTATTTATTTGATATTGGCTCAAAATAACATACCCCACATATAGACATTCCCAATATTTCATAGTTATAAGGAAGATTTATCATTTAACACCTTGGTTATCTTGTTATGGATTTGATAACACAATAAAAGATCCATTAAACTTTATAATAAGCTATTAAGTGTGTTATTTTCTTTACAAAAATCCTGTGAATCTTGAATGAACTCCTATAATTAGAAAGGTATAACTCAATATTATGTCTAAATAAGAATCACTCAAGTAGTTTTTGGTCGAATACACCACCTTTTTTATGGTTCATGACTCACTACATAGACTGCCTTCCCCACATCACTTCATGTGAGACCTTAAAATAACTATTTCCCATATATATTGGACCTACTCACTTAATGTATGGATGAGTATGTTTCTATATTCCACCAATTAGAAAATATAAAGTTCAATAGAATGGTTTTCACAACCTTCAGTTGACTCCATCCATAGATAAAAAATACTATAACACTTTGATGATTGTAAAAATATAGAACCTCCCCCACCTTAACCATTTCTCCTAGCACCATAAAAATAACTTCAAACTCTAATATGAATAACAATAATATCCCATCAATTAGTTTAGCATTCCATGCCCCGAGTATGCCTTGAGTATAATAAAATATTTTAAAAAGGGTAATTTTAGTCAAATCCTGATTAACCAATTGAATTGACCTATAATATCTCATAAATTACTAGAAATTTTGGCAATTCTATTAAAAAAGTATTAAAAGGATTGAGTGACCCCTAGAACTCAAATAATGAGGCGATGACATGATTTAAACCACAATATCCAATAGAATTGTATGATCTAGATGTGATGCCTTTAGATTGTAAGATACAATACATAAATTTATCTATAAAATGTAATATATAATTTTTATTTATTTTGAGTTCCTAAATTGAGAAAGTATAGAAGTAATCAATTGAAGGGAAGAAGGGCACTATGATAGATGATCCAGACAATGAAAATTTTGTTGAAAGAAAAACATATCGCTAGAGTATGGCTATGTAGCAGAAAGTAAGATATCTCTCAGCTCTTCCATGAGGGATCTTGATGAATATTTCTTATTTTAGATATGTTGGAGAGGGGGAAAAGACATCTCATTTATATTATTGGTCTATCTCATTCAATGGTGACACTTTAGAAAAACCTCATATTTTTTACTATCACTATGTTCATATCCATGTGATTTAGAGAAGTAGGATTAGATCGTTTTCATTCCAACTTGAAACTCTATCTTTTGACCATCCTCCTCCTATACCATATGATATCGTTACATGATCATATATTTCTAGAGTAACCAATTTTATTTTCCATGTTATATTTGGAAGAATATAATATAAGACCAGCCTTCCCCTCTAGGAATTATTTATTGATCAACTATCAACCTATTTTGAAGAAATAAAAATATACTTGTGTTTGATACTAGTACTTAAATAAATTCAATTTTTATACTACATTTCCCATATATGAATAATATTCTTTCCCTATTAGCACCTATTTATGATAGTATAGAGATATATGGGGGGATGACATATCATGCCTTAAAGATATTCTCTTCTATCTTGATTGTTTGATATTCAACCACCATGAGCCCTACAACAGCCCAACCCACCAGGGACCACTTGGATGGTGGAATACTAGGACACTACAAACCTAATACCACCACCATAGCCAGGGTATGGCACTAATAACCAAGATGTAATAACTAATACGGGAGTCCTTTCCCTAAAGTATATGTATGCACACATCCAACCATCTCCATGCATAAGTGAAGAGGAATAATAATAAAATATAGAACCATGTAGAGTAAAAACCATGAATGTAATAACCTATAGGGAATAAAAAAAGAGTATGATAGTGTCAAAAAAAATGAAATGAAAAAAATAGAAGCCTAGCTATAAAATATTCCATGACCTGACAACAACTAGAAAATAAATGCCGAGGGATACTAACTCCAGATCTCTAATCCCTAACCACCAAACTTGGTCTATACACCTGAGTATACCTATGATTCTATTAAATCACTGCCTATATATCCATCTTCTGTATAAGATAAAACATGTGAAGGAAAAGACCATGCATGGTTTAGTATATACATACCTAGTAGGATTCCCTGAAAACTGAAGAGGGAGAATAATTAGACATGATAGAAGTATTTAGCTCAACCCAAAGTTAGAGGGAAATAAAACCCAAAAACACAAATATATATATATATATATATATATATATATATTCTCATATTAGAAACCCAATAAAGATGGAAAGGAAATATACATCTCATATTCCATGATAAATTAATAAGTCTTCCTATAGCTCCAAAGGTCCATCATTGATGCCCAACATCTTTCGTGTATATCTGAATAAGTAACAACATGGATTACCCACACCTCACCAATGTGCCACATAGTTGATGGGGAATAATCTCTAAGTAGAGGATCCACACCTCAGTATGATAAGGGGTTTCCAATGAGTAGATAGATAGGGGACCCATACCTTAGTCTGTTAGGGAGATTCCACTTAGTATGTAGAGGACCCACACCCAGTCTATCTGGGAGATACCACTCAGTAAGTAGAGGACCAACACCCTATTCTTATAGAGGTATTACACTCAGTAGGTAGAGTACCCATAATCTATTCCATCATAGGGATTATACTTAAAAGGAAGATGACCAACACCATTGTTTATCAGGGGGATTTGACTTAGTATGTAGAGGAACCATGCCTTAGTCCGTCTAGAGGATTCCACTTAATAGGTAGATGACCCACGCCCATAGTTTATTGGGGGGATCTCACTTAGTAGGTAGAGTACCTACACGATAGTATATTAAGGGGATTCCACTTAGTAGGTATATAAATATGGGCGATCCATGACTTGGTACAACATGAGGTTGTTAACCCCGATCTCTCTATGACAATCTTACCCGATCACTACTATCTTCGAGCATTGCGTAAAGAAGCATCATGCTCAGAACATATGGCATCATATCTCAAAAGTCATTACGAACACCACCATTGAATTCTACATAGAAAAAACTCAGTATATTCTAATTTTGGGACAAAATTTGAGTCAAAATAAAGGATATATGATAGAAATAATTTTCATAAAGATGTATATGATGTGTCCTCCCATAAAGGGTCCTAGGTTTCCACAACTGGAAAACGAATTGGGTACCCAGGGAGGGTCACATGGAATTTGGCCAAGACACATGGAATATGATCCTTATCTTTTTGTCGAAACCCTAGCCACCATAGGTGTGTGACTAAACAACATGAGTTCATTCTATTACATATTGTGTAGTTGAGATTTTTATAGAAAGTTTGATCTTTCATCCGATCACCAGATCTAGTTTCTCCACTATGTATCACACCCATTGAACACTTGTAATATAAGATAATCACATTCAATAATAATTTTTTTGGCCTACAGTGGCAGGAAAATGGATTTTTAGTACTTTATTCAAAGACACCACATGCCTCTTGTGCATCTCATAATCATTTTTTCTCTAGATCCCAGATCCATAGAGTATCACATATGTTCTATCCTAATCAATTTTAAAAACATTTATTTATTCATTTTGAACACATCCACCATAAATCCAAGGTCCTGATTGTACTAAAAGATTAAAAAAATGTCAATCTGTGGCCCTGTAGCCCAACAATGAAGAACACAAGGAGAAGGTATGGGAAAGGGACAAGAGAGAAGGTGCATAAATTGTTGGACAATATTTTTTAGAAAAAAATCATAGATCAGGGATATTTGGGGTGATAAACATGGAATAATCAAGAAGAAATAAAAAACAATTTAATTCCATACATTGGCTCATGAAAAGGATTAAAATTAATTACATATAAAAGAATTGAACATAAGGATGTGATAAATCTTTTAAACAAGATAAGAAACCACAATTTATGTGACCTAACTCAATATTGAATTAATCATTGTTGAGTAACACATTCTACAACAATGGGTAAGATCCATTGTGTTCACTATTTATTAATCCACCATGATCTGGTCACCATTCATCATCTGATCCCGATTCTCAATTAAATAATGAAGAAACTTCATCTAAACAATCCCAGAGTTATTCAACTAACCCTATAGATTTTTATTGATATGATAATTATATAGGGAAATAGGTTTTTTGAATTAAATGAATTAATTAAGTTAATTAATTAATTAATTCACTTAATGTACCTGCCAAGGGTGGTCTCATCCGAATGTTTGGTGACGAACAACTTTAGGTCATTCCTATGGTAAAATATACACTCCCGATTCATCCATGGTCTCTGATTTTTGATCTGGGACTCTATTCATGAGATATTCCATTATTTCTAAAAAAGTACACGCATGTGATATAAAAAATATTTAATATTTTTGTAAAATTAATTTCAGGATCATTGGGCCTTGGAATCATGTGTTGTCTCAGCACCTAGATTAAAAAATATTTATTAATATATTTTAAATAATTGCAAGGAAAAAATAGAGTCTCTACATTATTCCCTCCTTCAAATATTCTGATCCCCAAAAAATAAAAAATAAACAAAAATGTGGGGATACTAAGCCCACATTTGGATCTACCACTCCCAAGATCTCTCCTAGATGCTCCCATGCTACCATATCACATGAACAAAGGAAATTGTCCATCCTTGCATGATCCTCTACTACTGATCCTTGATCTCCACATGGTACTCCAAGAAGATTGATCCATCCTTGATGTTCATATCTCACTAGTCAATAACGTGCATATGATGATGCACATATCTTCCAATCGCAACACATGGAAGACGTTGTGTACTCAATCCAACTGTGGGGGTAAGGACAGGATGTAAACAAGCTACACAACCATCTACATGATCTAGAATGGACTGATAAACCTTGGGGATGAATTTCTTTCCCAAACAATTATCCATAATCCTTATTGAGGGGAGACTCTTAGGAAATAATTTTCTCCATGATCGAACTCCTAGGTCCTATGATATCAATATGCATAATATTTAATCCTTCTCTAGGCAGTTCTAATTTTCTAGTGGATCACTTGGACCTTCTATATCATCAATTGCACCATCTATAGCTCAACAAGAGATGCCTCACCAATCTCAGTCTAGCATAAGGGTGAGCTGTAGGGTCTCCTGTATAGGTCCTTGAAAGTTGACATACCAATAGTAGAATGATATCTATTATTATAAGAAAACTCTTTCAAAGGTAAGTGATCCTCCCAGATGCAACCAAATTCTAACACATAATCCATCAATATATCCTAAAACACCTAGAAATTGTGCTCAGTCTTCCCATTCATTTGGGGGTAAAACTATGTACTCATTATCAACTGGGTCTCAAATGTCACCAGCCAACCTCTCCATAATCGTGACATGAACAATGAATCACATCCATACACAATCTTAGATGGAAACATATGAAGGTGTATGATCTCCCACACATACAACTACCTCAAACTATCCAATGAACTGTAATTTTGGATAGAAAGCAAGTGAACTAACTTGGTAAGATGATCAACTATCATCTAAATGAAATTATGGCCTCTCACTTTCGGCTGAATCCCTGTACCAAAGTCTATGGATATGCTATCCCATTTATTATTTTGGGATCTCAATAGGATACATGAAAAATTCTGAAACCTAGTGCTCAAAATTCTCTTTATGGCATGTGAGACCCCGAGAGATGAAATCGGTCATGATCCCCCTCATTATATCCCACCAAAACTTCCATTTAAGGTCCCTCTACTTCTTCCCTACACTAGAATGTATTTAAAAAAGAGAAGAATGAAACCCCCTCATCACCTACTCTTTCAATGTGTCCAGAACCACCATCTATACATGGAAACGGATGAAAGGATTCCATCGTTCATATAATCCACCTAGTGAATATCATGAGGATATATGATCACGTGTGACCTCACAATCGATGTATCCTAACTGAGCCTCCCTCACAAACTGAAGAAGTCAAGGATTTATCACCATGAACTAAATATAAGATGCACCCCTATCCTCAACCAAGGTTAGTTGTAAATAAACCAAATTCTTAGGAAAATCCTCCACCAGACAAGAATGAGACTTACTAATAAGGTCACGCAACACCACATTTCTCTTACCAGGAGTATAGGCTATATTAAAGTCATAGTCCTAGAGAAAATCCAACCAGCACCTCATTCTCATTTTTATATCTCTCTACATGAATAAATACCCAAGAACTTGATGTTATGAGTAAACACTAAAGAGATATCCTTGAAGATAGTACCTCCACATCCTCAGAGTAAAGAATACCATTTCTAACTCCATGTAATGAGTTGTGTAGTTCTTCTTATGTGGTATCAACTACATAAAACCATATGAAATCACTACCTACTTTTTCATCAACATGAATCTAATCCTAACTCTAGAAGAATCACAATAAACTATGTACTTCACACCGTCCTCTATTAGTCTCAAAACAGTATCACTGGTTGGACTCATCCAAAACTCCTTAAATGTTCTCTGACACTACTCATTTAGGTAAAATGCTTACCTTTCCACATTAGGGAAATCAAAGGGGTTGTAATCCTATATAAGTATTCCATGAACCTCATATAGTACCCTACCAAGACAAGAAAACTTCATACCACTTTTTCACTCTTGGGTGGATCTTAATAAAAAACCACATCAATATTCATCAGGTCCACGACTAATCCTTGATCAAAAATTACATGCCCCAAAAAGTAAACCTCGTGGATCCAGAACTGTAAATTTGAGAGTATATAGTAAATATGGTGCTCTCGAAGAAATTACAAGAACATCCTCAAGTGATCTACATGATCCTCCTCTAACATAGAGTATATGAGTATTTCATCAATAAAGAAAACCAAAAATAGGTAAAATTATGGCTGGAATATATGGTTAAATAGATCCATAAACATAGTGGGTGCATTATATACACATTAAGGCATCACTAAGAACTCATAATCTTTTTAGTGATATCAAAATTCAATATTTTGAATATTAGACTTGTGAACCATCGACTGGTGGTAGTTAGACATGATATTGATCTTTGAGAACCATATCACACCTCACAATTGATTAAATATCTCATCAATCCTTGGAAAGGGTTACTTGTTATTTATCATGACCTGGTTTTGGAAAATATAATCAATAAAAATACTCAATCTCCTATCCTCCATTTTCACAAACAAAACTGAATATGCATAGGGGACACATTGGTTTTGATAAAAACCTTATCTCAAAGGTCCTACAACTTCACTCTGAGCTCTCGGAGCTCAGTAGTGGCCATTAGATATGAAGTATAAGTAATTAGAGTGGTATTTGGATGAAAGTTAATGAAAAATTCCATATCCTACCTTTGAGGTAGTCCCAGAACATCCTCAAGGAAGATGCCAATAAAATCCTCCATGACTGAAGGAACCCAAATACCCGAAGAGATCGATGCACCAAGGGGAGAAATTTATAACTGATTGGTGATGGTTTGTAGCTTCCTACTCATAATACCAACTTGATATTATATGTTATCTATATCACCCAAAAAGGAGAATCTTGTCCCATTTTTATAAAGGTATATGACTCATCTGTGGTGATATTCAATCTGAGCTCAGACCATGGGTAACTAGTATATACCTAAGAGGATGTCATAAGGTTTTATCCTGATGAATTTGGGGTCCCATGATAAACTCTATCAAATAAGTGATAGGTCACATTGCCAATAAATAAGAGATATCGAAGAGGAATTCCCCATAGGAACCTCCAACCAAAGATTCTAGAGTAAAGTTTCTACTAGGAGATATGGATATTTCTATAGTAGTAATGATATGAAGGAATGACTCACACCTGTTTCTACTACTACTAAATAAAGAGTACAATAAATACAGGTTATTCCTATAATCATCTTGTGAGCCTCTAAGCCATAATCCTCCATGGATTGCAGCTGCTCGTGGCTCTGACTGCTATCTCCTTGAGCCTAGAGTGGGCCTCCTATTAGCTATGGTAGAAAGAGATCATAACTTATTTTACCACTAGTATCTTCTCATTTAAGAGCCCCACTTGAGCCTCTGCCATCTTTGTCACTTTGGAGGCTGCCCTAGTCTCGCCTGGGTGATCCATGATCATGGTGATACCTCTACCATGACGATCCATATGTTATTTTCCTACCCTCCTCAATACATTGGGTTAGGAAATCACTTTCCATATGAACTCACCCAATACATGAATAACATATCTCCTCTTCAGGATGCCTTAGTCCTATGAGTAGTCCCTATTTCCCATGTCCACTTCCTGAGTCCAACCATGAGGAGGTATCCTATTCCAAGACCTTTCCAAATAGATATTGCTAGATGTTTTAGCAGACTCATCCCCATGAAACTCACTAATGGATAAAAATTCATGAAGTTTCTCATATAGGAAGACTTCCATAACCAGTTCCCACTCTAGAACTCATACATATGTGAGAATGTATAGTTTCACCACACTAGTATGGTTGTATCTATGGAGAACCTAATCAATATTCCACACCCAGAAGTAACCATCCTAAATCATGTCAAGGGAGTAATTAGTAAGGTCAACCTAACATAATACTTAGAAACTATCATCCCTCCCTGATGTATCTTTAAAATCTCATGAATATGAACCGATGGAAACCACAAGGGGTATTAATCCTCATGAAATAGCTATCTTAAGTTGGAATATAAGAGTTATGAATCATAATTTTTCTATGTGACTATAATTCACTAGAGCCGAGATGATTCATAGAAAAAAATGTGTACTAGATAAACAATCTGATCTTTAGGGGTTCACACATGTCTGAAAAATTGGACAATTGACTCAATCCTATCCTCCGCTGCCTAGGGATATGGATCACAATGGAACCTCAGTAGCCCTCTGGAACTGAAACTTCATAATTTCACTAAAACTGAATAAATCCTTATAATTATCTTCTAGTATAATCTTCTTCTCAATAGGAGAGGGTGTTACTACCTCCCCACCTGTATGAAAGATCTCATGTAATTGACCTTGAATTGAGGCCACATCACTCATTATATCATCGTCATAATCCTAAATCAGTAAGCTATTTGGATGTCTTTGTAGAGTCATATTGAAAGTAGTCAAGATTTACCATGATCATATGACCATATATATATATGGTGATCTGACTCAAGATGTGTATTCAAAGGAAAAAAATCATATATGATACATGTACTCAAGTTCCCTATAACCAATGTATCGGTATGCTGAGTCGAAAAGAAGGTGATCTGATTCCTAGTGAATAGACATGTCAACCTTCACACCAACACTGGGTTCCCTATCTTGAGAGAAGTATTCAAGAAACATTGACACTCTTTCCCTAAATTCTCAACCAGTCTTCATAAGGGTATAAAACTCCAAACACTATCCCAAGGTTGAGCCTACCTTTGATTCCAATTTGTAACAACCTGACCCACCAAGGATAACCTATATAGTGGAAGAATAGTCCATCACAACCCCAAGCCAACCTACTTAGGACAAGGTCTAGAAAAAACCATAAAAAAGCATAACTAATATGGGGGGCCATTTCATAATGTACATGTATGCATACACCCTATCATCTCCATACAGCAGTTTAGAGGAATAAAAATAAAATATAGTAACATATATAATAAAAAACATGAATGTAATAACCTTTAGGGAATGAAAAAGAGTATGACAGTATGAACCAAAATGAAAATGAAAAAAATAAACACCCAATTAGAAAATTTTTCCCAACATGACAACAATTTGGAAAGAAATGCAGATAAATCTCAACTCCATATCTCTGAGCCCCGACCACTGTACACAATCTATGAACCCAAGTATTATTATGATCCTCTGAAATAACCACTGATATTTCTATCATTTACATACAATATGACCCATTCTAGTAAATCCCATACATGGGTGAGTATATACATACCCAGTAGGAAGCCTTGTAAATCAAAGAGGGAGAAATAAAAGACACAATAAGAGTAATTAGCTCAACCCAAAGCAAGAGGGGAATAAAAACCAATAACAAATATATATATATATGATCATATATTAAACCCTATTGAAGGAGAAAGTGGATATCCATATTATATCCCAGCACAGGTCAATGAGTCTACCTATAATTCCAAAGGTGCAACATCGAGGCCTAGAATCTTGTGTATCTGTCCAAAGAAGTAACCATATAGAGGACCTAAACCTCACCACTATCTTGTACAGTAGAGGGGGAACAATATATAAGTATAATACCCAAACATAATTACAATAATAGGCTGATACTATTAGATAGATGGAGGACCCACACCCTAGTCCATTAGGGTGATACCAATCAGTTGGTAGATGACCCATTCCCTAGTCTGTTAGGGGGGGGGGTTCCACTTAGTAGGTAGAGGACCCATGCCCTACTTTTCTAGGAGGATTACACTCAATAGGTAAAGGATGAACACCCTAGTATACTAGGGGGATTAAACTCAGTAGTTTCAGGACTCATGCCATATTCTATTTGTGGGATTTCACTCAGTAGTTAGAGGAGTATGGGGGACCCACTCCCTCATATGATAAGGGGTTTCCAACATTGGCCACTCTCTAATGACCCCCCAATCACTTCCATAATCTAGAATTGAAAAAATAAGTTCCTTGATTGAAACATATTAGGTAATATATCAAAATTTACTATGAATTACACCATCACATTCTAGATGAAAAAACACAAAGGATAGGATACTCGTGGGAAAAAAATCATAGTCAAAATGAAGAAGATGTGATATAAAAGTAGTTTCATAAATAATTATACGCCATGTCCTCCCACATGGGGTCCAGTTTTTGTACATTTGGTATACATTCTAGTGATCCAAGGAGGGTCATACAACATGTTTCCCAACCACATAGTGTTTGATCCTTATTTTTTTCTCAAAACCATAGCCTTTGTAGATAGGTGACTACAAGACGTGTGTTTATACCAGTACATGCTATGAAGTCATAATTTTCATAAAAAGTTAGATCTTTCCTAAATTCACTAGATTTGACTAATCAAATATGAATCACACCTGTTTAATACCTAAAATTGAATTTATTCACCTTATACCATCGTTTCCTGGTCTCCGATGGCTAGAAAATAGATTTCAAATTCTCTACTCAAAGCCGCCACATGTCTTGTGTGCCTCCCATTGTTATTTCCACTAAATATATAAGATATATAGTGTATCACCCATGTTCTACCCCAGTATATCTAAAAAACACTAATACTATCATTTTACATTCATTAACTATGAATTAGGGGGTTTTATCTTGCTCTTACTTTCTCGATAATGTCAAATCATGGCCCCATAGCCGAATGATGAAGAATGCAAAGAACAGGTGGGGAAAAGGCACAAGAACTAATGAACATTAATAATTGGAAAAGTGTTTTTGAAAAAAATAATATATTAGAGATATTCATGGTTAGAAACATGGAATAATCAAGAATAAATCAAATAAAAAATTTAATTAGATACACGGGCTCATGCGAAGGATTTTAGATAACCACAAATCAGAGAATAGCATATATGAATGTTATCAATATTTTAATCAAGGTTGGAAACCACAATTGATGAGACCTACCTCAATATTAGATCAATAATTGGTCAACGACACATTCTATAGTGTTGTGGAGGATCCACTGTGTTCACATTTAGTCAATCCACCTCAATTCGGTTTTTGTCCATTGTCCGATCTCGATCTACCAATGAAGAATGAAGAAACCCTCTCTCAATGATCATAGGGTTATGAAGATAACCTTGGTGATTTTCCATGATAGGGAACCTATAGAGTAAAATAGGTTTTCAGAATTAAATGAATGAATTAATTAATTAATTCACTTAACATACCCTCCAACGGCTGCCTCATTCGAATATTTTACGCAAACAAATTTTAGGTTGAAACTATGGTAAACCCCATGCCCCAGAATCAATTGTGGTCTCAGATTTTTGTTATGCGAATCCATTCAAGATATATTATATTATTTAAATTTTTTTTTGTGATATAAAATATATTTAACATTCTTATAAAATTATTTAGAAGCTCAATGTGCCTCTGAATTACACACCATCTCAACGCTTGGCTCCAAAAATATTTCTTAATATATTTCAAAGTATTATAAGGAAAAAACAAAGTCTCTACAAGACCTAATCACTTATGTGGATTTGGAAAACTCACTAAAAATGATTTCATTCATATTAATCCTAGTAACTACCATGAAGGATTTCATAAAAAATGACATTGTATCCCCCACCCATACTAAACCAATGATTCAATAGACTACTACCAGAGCAGGAAGCAAACCCATTAGATTAAAGAGTTTTAACTTTATTTCAAGACATAATAAATGTTCTCATTTATGACTCATATTCACAAAAAACTTAGTATTTGTATATGGTTATAGTTATTTTATATTCAATATGAGACCAGATTGATGGAATTCTAAGAATCCCTTACAAGTTAAGTTTACAACTCTATATCATATCAGTCCAAGATCCAAAAAATCTATATAAGTCTATGTGACCATTCCAAGGGAATTATATCACATGATAATTCAAGTTTATCTGAGTATAAATGACCTTTTATTAGAGATAGTTGGCATATAGGCCTCTCAAAATTTGATATGAATGACCATTCTATGCTCATCTAGAAATTAAATAAATAACTCATTACTTATGAAAAATGTTCCAATCACATATTTTATCACATATTTGGATCTAAAATGGTATAGTAATGATTCATATATAATCATTTCAAGTGATATTGAGATTAAATACCCCACTAATATTTTAAAATTATCCACATCTTAGAAAAAACTCTCTTTTTAGTATTTTATTCCATATTTTATGTTTAGTGAAGGAAATTTTACTAATCATTTTTCTATAGTTTTCTAATTTTAGAGATACAAAAAATTTTAGGACTGTATACTAACTAGGTAAGATTAGGGGATATAATCATTAGATTATAATGCTAAAATATCACAGAAGTTAATAGTATTCTCATAACTTTCCTTCCTTTTTTAGAAGTGGTGGATAGATTTGTTTGTGAGTCATATAAGTCAAGGTCATAGTATAATCTTCTTGAGTCACAAAACTTCTCTTGATCTTTACAAAAACTCTTCTAAAAGATGAAAAAAATTAAGGAATCAATATATAAAAAATTTAATATATTTTTAGAAAAATTTGATGATTGGAAAAAGGGAATAAGTAGGGGATATTGGTTAATATAATCAAACCTTCCCATATTTTATATGAAAAGTAGTAAGAAATGAAATTTGTTTATACCCATAAGATGCTCTCTTTCAAAACAATTTCAACAAAAAAGGGAATTTCTTTCACTAGTGGCCTTTATAGTCAAATTGACTATGGAATCATATACTACCCCATCCGTCCCATGAATTAGTTTCTCTAAAATACAATAGGTGAGAACTTATATGTTTAATGAAATAACCTTTTTTATTCAAATAAGTTTTTTAAATCAATTCCAGTAGTCCCAAATGAAGAAGAGGGACATCTAGGTTAAAAAAAATCTTTTTTCCATGGACTTAGGTGTGAAGAACCAGGCTAAACATATCTTTATTTTATATCATTTTCTTTATTTATGCAATAAATATTATAATAATATCACATAGTTTGGATAACCATTTGGTTTAGTGCCTTAGGGGACTAGTTACATAGTAACATTATTTTAAAAAACTTGTAAACATTTATTTATAATAAAACAAATATATACCTCATTTTGGATTTCTCATAAGTTATACTTATCATCATAACTTGGGTAAGGGAAATATAAGAAAGGGTTGAGTTAAAATAACTAGTAAGGGAAAACATAACAATACGTTATTTAGGGTTACATCATAATCATATGAGAAAACAAGAGCATGAATAAACTTCTTATTAAATGATCATAGAAAAATAAGAGTTGTATATAAATCAGGAGGAAACAAAATTTAAACTCAAAATAACAAAATATTCCATGGAAATAGTGTGTAGAGTCATGAGAAATTAAACATGATTCAAGGAATTTATCATAGGCATAATATTTTACATAATAATGTGCCATAAACATAATCATAAAAAGAATATGTCATGGATATGCACTAAGACATTCATCACATAATAGGCTTGGTCTAATCATCTATGTACCTTATAGGGCTTGGGATAAATCCTCCCATATACCCTTTGGTTTTAAATAAATCCTCCCATGTGACCTTTATCTTTGGATAAATCCTCCCATGTATCCTTTAGATTGGAATTAATATTCTTATATATCCTTTATATTGGGATAAATCCCCCCTTGTACCCTTTAGATTGGGATAAATCCTCCCTTATACCCTTTTAACTTGGGATAAATCCTATTATATACAATTTTCTTGGGATAAATCCCCCCATACACCCTTTATCTTTGGTTAAATCCTCTCATGTACCCTTTGGCTTGAGATAAATCCTCCTATGTACCCTTTTTCACAGGATAAATCATTATGTGTATCCTTTGATCTCCTATGACATAAAAATAAACCAATGAAATAGAGAACTATATAGGACCCCACCCATAAATCATTAATATATGCAGTTCCACTTGAAAAAATTTAAATAAAAACATCATAAAGAACCCATGTTAATGAAAAATGGGTTTCACAGTACTTAAATATGATATCACTAAAATTGACCTCAAGCATGTAAATGGTTCATACCCGAAACTCAATCACCCCAATAGATAATTTCACAATAAAATTTAAAAGGTGTTTCATAAAAAAATAATTTACAAACAAATAAAGACTTTATATATAAATATTAAAGTGGTGGTGAAATCATAATAGTGTTTTTTAAAAATTATTTAATATTTAGTGTAAAATAATAAGTTACAGTCACTTTGAAAAGTCATTTTTCTAAAAAAAGTGAACATGAAACACTTTGAAACATTTAACTTTACAAAAAAAATTTAATAATAGTTATTTTAAAATAAATAAAGGTTATAAAAAGCTAATATGGAGTGTAATATAAACCATTTATTTTTAAAGGATGGAATTTTTTTTTGAACATTTGAATAACCATGTTGAAAACTCGCATCATAAAAAGTATTCAATTTAAATTTTGGAAAGGGGTAAATAGAATTTGGATAATCATATAAATTAATTCGTATTAGATTTCCCAAAAATATAGGATAAAATTCACATTAAGTAAAATATGGACTTGATATAATTTGACAATTAAGAGATGGAGGTTGATTCTTGATAATGTTTTACTTTTAGGTGAGAGAAAAATCAAGTAGGAAAATTTTAATCAAAAGATTCATTTAAAAATGAATATAAAAATTACATCATATAAAATTAGAAATAAATTAATAAATAAAATATTAAATATTGAAATTCAAAAGAAATATTATAACTCAATGAATGATATTGGAGTTACAAATTCCCCTTATAGACAACATAGTTCATGAAATAAGAAACTTTCAAAATGGTGTTTTTGGGGTAAAAATGTAAATCCCTATATTTAAAGATAAAATACAACTTGATAAAATCCTAGTGAACAATTTACCCAACCCATATGAAAGATATTCCAAAAGAACAATTATAACTCAATAAATTAGAATTGAGTTAACAAAAAACCTTTACAACTTGAGGAGCATTTAAATTAAAAGATATTGAAAGATAAATATTTAAATTAAAGATAAAATAACATGAAAAAATATAATTCATGATATTATATATCCAATTTTCAGTATACACACCATTTAAATTAAATTATGCGTATACAAGAATACCTGTCTCAAAGAAGAAAATTTTGAGATGAAACTCTTACCTTGTATTTCCACTTACTCGACAGTGCTATAACATCCAATATAATGAAAATAAATATTTTAATCACTTATCTGAAGACATAAATATAAATATAATATAATATTTATAATTATTTAATAATCATATATTATAAATATATTAACTGATTATAGCTTATTTTTATTATTTGGTGTTAGGATTTTCAGTTTTTTGTTCCATAAAAACTCCACAAAGATGGGATCGATTCTCACTAAGTGGTATAAATATAATCATTCACAGTTAATTTAATATAAAATAATAATTTTTTTAATAATTAATTAAGTTCCATTTTCATTATGTTACAATTATGAAAAGGAATCCAAAAATGGAAATCATGATGAACTAGTTTTTGATGTGCTTAATGACGGGTAAGTGATATACTAATAAATATTTTAAATATTAACACCAAATATATAGAATAATTGAAAAATATTAAATAAATAATTATTACATGATATTACCATCATATAAAATCCCATAATCATTTATGAAATAATTGTTATATCATCATTTAAATTGGCAGTGAAATCAACCAAAATTGTAACATATTATATTGATATAATAAATTAGGAAATGTATTAGATAATGATAATGTGAAATATAAATAATATTAAAAATTTAATGAAACTCATATATTATCATTAAATTTATTCTAGGAACCATCAATGATGAGTGGTTATGAAAAATGAAATTCTTCATTCATCGCGGTGGTTGTCTACCGTACACATGATTAACAATCTCATTTCTCAATGAATTGGTGGAATGATGGTATATGAAAAATTATAATTTAAGAATTTTATTCATGACATATAAAACATATTTATTCATAAAATCCATATTTTATACCATAAATAAGATTTATTTATTAAAAAAAACTATATCATGTCATGGAGGGAGTAGTCCGCCCGTACATGTGATCGATGTTTTGGTCTCTCTAAGTGGATAGAAAGTAATGAATAATTATTGTTAAATTAATATATTAAAATTTAAGTATACTAATGATAGAAATTTAATTATAATAATATACTTATATATGATTTATTATGTATTAGACTAAAATAAAATAGTAAGTGAAATTAATACTCATGTTGTAAGCTTGAGTTTTCTCTTAAAAAACTCCTTGGAAATGATAACCTTAAGAAAAATAAATAGAGTGAACCAAAATTTTTATACATATATATTACATCTAAGTAGATGAATATTATTTATATAACATATAAATCCTTGCCATAATCATACAGTTATAGTATATTGTGAAACTTAGAAACATAAACAATTGGTTCATAATAGTTATTCATCATATCCCACTTAGATCTACATAACTGTCGTCCTTATTAAACATATTATACATAAAACCTTTCTTGATAAATTGAGAAAGTAATCATAATAAGTTGTGAGCTATTATACCCAAAGATGGTAAAAAAGTAGAATTCAATAATAATATAAGCATAACATGAGAAAAAGGGTATGAGAACATGATATTAACATTTGAAAACCATACCCTGTATGTTATATATCATAATATTGGGTCCAGAATTTAAGATTGGAAGTTTATAAAACATTAATTATAAAGAAATAAAATAACATGAGTTATGAGAGCATAATATAGGCATAATACATGAAATTTTGGCATAAAAATGAGCATAGAAAATCATTTCCTTAAAAGTCAAGCATCATTGTCAAGACTATGCTAGTGGATTGAGTTCACTCCCCAAACCATCATAGTAGTCAAGGTTAACTACCAAGACCATCTTAATGGAAAGAGTCCCTTATGAACTGGGTTAACTTTCCATTATAGTCATGTTTTTATTATGAGATATAAATATTTACCCAATTAATTAGAGGGAAATATAGTTCTCACTTGTCACATAATGAAAATAATACATATGTGTTCCATAAGATCATAAACCAATTATTATATCAGAACTCATGAAAAAATTGGTTTCATAAAAATTTTTGTATAACATAACCCATGGAAAGGAAATAGGTTTTATATACATCATTCCATCCTAAAAAACCATCTAAAAA
This sequence comes from Viscum album, assembly GCA_963277665.1. NCBI lineage: Eukaryota > Viridiplantae > Streptophyta > Magnoliopsida > Santalales > Viscaceae > Viscum > Viscum album. The sequence goes on along the minus strand of OY728159.1, from coordinate 1,888,074,392 downwards.
AGAATAAGGATGATATCCTTATTTCATATTCTCAGTCAATCATAATAAATATTGAAGCTTATTGTCGTTGATGAATCAAAATTCCATTTAGAAATTCTTGAGAAAAATAACATTTAAAATTTGAAATCACTTTTTAAAATATTAAAATATCAAAAATATTATGGAAAATATTTTCATTGAAAATAACCATGGGAACTTCTAAAGTAATCTTAAAAACATTTAGTATCTAGGATAGTGGGAAAATTCATTCATCCTATATAAGTTAAAAAAATATTCCTTCTATACTTTTTTTTGGAAAAGTCACAAAGTACCTAATTTGGAAAATGAAAAGAATATTTCATTAAAACCAGTTTTTAAAAAGGTAAACATGGTTATAAATTATTTAAAAAACTATATGATATTATTAAAAACCTTCTTTAAATCATTTTAATAAAATATGGATATGATGGATAATTTTTTTTTCTAACGAAGAGAGAAATGAAGTCGATTTTCTTGAAAAACATATTTTTAGTCTCTTAAGTAAATAAGGCAAGGAAAATGAAGAAAAAAACATTTATTTTAAATAAATAACTAGATAAGAAGAAAATTCATGAGTATATTAATAGTTTGATCATAAAATTTCATCATCATAACTTAATAATAAACAATCTTGATAAATAATGGGATTGTAACATAAAACCCCTTCCCTCAGGTCCAGCTTCCTTCGTACATTTTAGAACCTATTGTATAATCAATATATGTTAATTATACATATTATTATAGAAACATAATCACATATATAAAAACATATATGATTTAATTCTAATATTTTACCACCCATTTATTAACATTTGTTTTATTAAAATCACTATAATGGGTAATAATTGCTTCATTTTTCAAGTAAGTTTTGATTCAGTAGTTTTGGTCCTTAAAATTTTATCATTGTTCCATCATATACATAATTTTAATCATGGTGTAAATAAAATTTACATTCAATATATATATATATATATTTATATTCATCCATGAAATTTAGGCATAGAGAAATGAATTACACCGTTTATGGAGATAGTAAGTCGTACGTACACATGACCACTATTTTCATTTTTCAATGCATGGAAAAAAAGAAAGGTAAATATTAATTAAAATTTAAAATATAATTATTATATCATATATATTTATGAAATATATCCTCATAACCAATCATGTAAAATATAAATGAAAAAAATATAATTGCTCGTGAAGGTGGTTGCCCACACGTACGCATGAGTGATGTTACCCTTTCCCAAAGGACTGAATGGTAGAAATGTTGACATGATATTATCATTAAAGAAGTATAATTATGTCATAAATATCATATATAAATATTAAACCCATCGTAATACCCATCCATAAAATATGGTGATGAAAAATTACTTGTATCACTACATGGAGACAGTAAGCCGTACGTACACACGAGTGATACTTTAAATTCCAATTTAATGGGAAATAGGGTGGGTAATGGTGTTTTAATAAATATAATAACATTTAGGTATATTTAGGATATTTAAGTTATTATTTTATGAATAATATAAGATATTTATAGGAGGTAAAATAAAAAATAAAAAAATGATTAGTTAAGGTGATTACCTCTTCTTTGAAACGAGTCCTTTAAATCTCTAATAAAGGCCTCTAGGTTTAACTAATAAAAAATAGCCTATACCAATGGTTTGGAACCATTGGTATAGGTCCAAAAACCATTGGTATATCCTACACCAAAGGTTTTGAGGGTCGTTGGATGATTCTTTTTTGGGATAGACCTATCCCAACGGTTTGGAAACCGTTGGTAATGGTCTATACCTACGGTTTTCCCAAATCCATTGGGATAGGTAATTTTTTTTAAAAAAAATCCACCGTAGAGTTTTTGACCCATGACCTCCAAATTATATATCAGAGACCTAAACACTATTCTACATTTATCTTTGTTAATATATTTGGATATATATATAATTTATATTTTGATTTATTTGTTGATATATTACAAAATATTTCATAAAAAATAAGGGTACCTATCACAATAGTTCTCAAAACCATTGGAATCAATACCCTTATTTTGTATCTATCCCAATAGTTTTGAAGAACCATTGAGATATAAATACTTTTTTTGATCTATCCCAATGATTTTTCAAAACTGTTTCGATAGCCTTGCCCTATCCCATTGGTTTTGAAGAACCGTTGGGATATGGATAATTTTTATATCTATACCAACACTTTTACAAAACATTTGGGATATCCTTACCCTATACCAATGGTTTTGAAGAACCATTGGGATAAGACCCCTATCCCAAATGTTTTTACAAACCGTTGGGAGAGGGGAATTGGTATAGGTAGGATTTCTTATAGTGGTTTGTATTTTTTGGAATAAAAACACCTATAGAATGTGTCTAGTAAATTTGATAAGGTAAAATTGTAGATATTAGTTGATATAGAAGGATCAAAGTGGTGTAAAGAAGAGAAATTATGGTGCCCTTTTATAATTTTGGGGACGGGAAATCTTGTAATTTCATAAAATATTAAATTAATATAAATTATGTTTTATGTAAAAATGGATCCAAATTAATATAATTAGAATATTACATGAGCATGAGTCTAAATAATCACATAAAATAAAATTTTGACAATGTTGGTCCACATTTTCCCCTTATTTTTAGTTTTATCCCCCATAAACCCTTTTGACAATTAACCTAATATTAAAGTTTTACACACTTTAAGGGTTAATAATGTTACTATAAAATAAAAAAATAAATGGAACATGGTTGATATTTAAAACCAAATCCGATTAATTTGGATGAATATACTATTTTATGAATTTTATATCATCTAAAAAAATATTATTTATTATAAAATATCATTAATGAAATTTTTAAAACTATTCATTTAATTTAAATTTAAATAAATCAATGAAAAGGTATAATTAGAATATAATTCTTTAAAAAATCCCTAGTATGTAATATATATCTATAAAAGTTTTGGGACACATTAACACTATCAAACTCTATCACTTTTAATATTTTTAAAATCATTTATTATATTTTTTATTAGATGGATAAATACTACGTCGATGTTTCATAAGCAATTAAGGTCATTATAAAATTTATAAAAATTAAAAATTTATTTATCAGGAAAATTATTTCATTAATATAAATTTTGAAACTTATATTCATTAAAAAATATCTTTTTCCCCTATGTGTACACATAAGAGATATTAAAAACAAAGAGGGTGACATTTTTAAACTTTCTTTTATTTAAATATCATATAGGTAATTTTATTGGTCAAGTGTACATTAAACTAATAAATTTAGATCATTAAGTGATAATATTCTAATTACATTCACAAAATAATAATTATTATGAAAAATTATGGCCTTACCACTTAGTTTTAACCTAAATTAAACCGATTTACGATTTGCTGAGGTAATACATTTTACCATAGTTACTATTCATATTAACTATAATTAAAAGGGGAATATTTACCAAATTTGAACCCCATGATTATAAATATTTAGTTAATTTTATCTAATTCAATACCTATAAATGGAATAAATTAATTTTAAATTAATTATGCATAATGCGATGAAGGTTTCTTTTTTACAAAAATATATTTTAAGCATAAAATTTTATTTATTATTATCCTATGAATAATAAAAAATATTATATTAATGTTATTTTTTTGATTGAATATATAATAAAAAAATGTAATTAAAATAATTCAATAATAGTGATCAATTTAATTAATTAGGATAAAAATACATTGCACACATAAAAAAAGATTTCCAAAAAAAACATCTCCTTTATTTCCAAATGATTTTTATTTTCATTTATAATTAATTGATAACTAATGAATTAATTTTATTTTTGTTTAAACCATAAATTTTAATAATTTATTTAGTCTTATTCATACCTACCAATCCAATGACTAGGTGATAATAATATTTTAATTGTATATCATAGTTTATTTAAACTCACCATTCCATGTAGTGCAAGCTATCAAAGAAATTAAATTTATTAGAAAAAAATATTCCTTAAAATATTAGGGTGTTACATTCTACCCCCATTAAAATAATCTATCCCTTTAAATTATATTATTCTAATATTTTTTTTTACTTCTGCATAATGATATCCTCAGGTTCCCATGTAACTTCATCAAATTGGTGGTTTATCTACAATACTGTTACTAGGTGAGTGGTCATGTTTCATAGAACTTTCTATATATGATGTTGGATCTCTAATGGTTGTTACTTATAAGAAATTTCTTATTCCAGTGGTAAGACATATGAGTTCAGTACACATGAAGGATCATTTATGTACTTTCTCATGAGAGATACAAGGAAAAAATCATGAACTCGAGAGAGATTCAGTGGGAGATACAACTGATAAGCCACCATACCGATATGATAAATAATTTAAAAAGGATCAATATACCCAGGGCTTAGCCAAGACTTATTTTCAAATATCATCACCCTATACTAGAGAGGTATTTATAGGAATACTTTTTCACCAAATTCAAACTCTATATCATTTCGATGATTGTCATCCTAACTTTTTTTTGACTTTGAACTGTTGTTACATGCTGTTGAATGGATCTTAAATTCTCTTAATTTTTTTAGTTTTATTAGGTCCCAATAGATTTCTTTATCCAATTTCATTCCATCACATTATAGTTCTACACTTACTACCATACATGGATACATAATGATCCATATGAATATTAGTGTAAGAACCCAGTTCTTATTCTTGAGGTACAAGTTTATTCTTTTCCTTTTTCCTTAAGTGTTTTTGAGAAAATAAGGAAAATGAGGAAAAATCCTAATTTTTTTGGGTACATGCCGTGTAATTTTCCACACGCTGTATACTTTGGCAGTGTGGGATGAGTACACAGGGCGTGTAGGCCTTTCGGCGATAAAGGGTGTAAAAACAGACTACACACCGTGTACTAGGTATTTACATGCCGTGTAATCAGTTATCAAGTGAACAGTAAGGTGGTGGAGGTAGTTGCCAGTGGAGAGACCGTACACGCCGTGTAATAATAAATACACACCGTGTACTCATGTTGATAGATGAACAATGCCACAGTGGAAAGAAGCCACCAGAGGAACAATTTAAAAAATGAAAAGTACACATTGTGTACTTGAGAGTACATGTCGTGTAGTTTTTTTTTCTTAAAATGGGTATTAGCCTCCTTATTTGGAAGAGGAGGCTTTGAGTTCGTTTTGGAACTCGATAGGAAGGCCAAACCTTATAGGATCACCCAATCACGCACTGGGAATCCGATTCTGCCTCCTTCAATCATATTGGGACCATACGGGTAAGCCATCCCCTCTCCTTGAGATGTTGTTACCAATTATTTCCCAAGGGAATGTTATTTGAGTTTGAATGTGTGAACATTATCCCAGATCAACATCGTTCTTGGAAGATTCGGGAGGCGTCGTTCACGTATACCGATCAGAGATGATCAAGGTAAGTGGTCTGGTGTTTATTTCCAACTGTTGAGTTGAATTTGTGTACCATTGTGCTATGAACCCATTCCTGGGGTGTCGTATAGCTGTCTCCTTTGCTGAAAGTTATCTAGAATTGCATAAATAAACTTTTGATAAGTTAAAACTGCTATTTGGGATCACTACTTGGATTTAGGACCACCACAGGGGTGCGTTCCTCTGTTTAGCCGTTTGGCCAGGATACCTATGGGTATACCATGAATTTTCGCATGCTTTAAATTTCCTTGAGAGGAATTGTATGTAATTACTTGCTTATGGGTTGGGCTTGGACCAGTTACTTGTATATCCTGAGGGTAGTGTTTCGTTTAGCCTGCGGTCAACCTTTCTCATGCCTGTGGTAGTAGTTTCTGTGCCTATGGGCAGTAGTTTCTATGCCTGTGGGAAACACCTTGTATGCCTATGGAAAATATTCATTATACCTGTGGGTAGACACCTGTGGGTTTCGATTCTAATTACCTGAGGGTAAGGATTGTATGTTTGAGGACAATGTTATCATGAATATTCATCGTGGTGATTTTCATATGTTATACCTGCCAAGTTAAAGCACAGACTTGGCATGATTAAATGAATATTAAAAATGGAAATATAACTAGTAGAGTTAGTTACTTTTGAGTACTACTTAGTTTATTGCATTTACTACTGCACACTGCTGTTGCACATTTTCACTGATAGTTGGGCATGGGCCTTTGGTGGTTACCTACTGGGATTTATTTCTCACACCATATTTGGGTTATGTCTTCAGCCCAAACTGATTACATATCTGTAGGTGTCGATAGGGGAAAGGGTCCCTATATAGGTACATGATTGTAGCAGAGGAGTATGAGAGAATGGGACCGAGCTTAGGCTTCTGATGCAGTTGTATTCTGTTTACTCCGCTTTGTTTTGTTGGCTATACCTTGTACTTTGAGTTGTATTGTATTGTATTGCAGTGCATCCTGTTCCGAATTCTTTCATAGAATTAGTGACATGCTGCATCATTATATATATGACTGCTGGTTCTTTTTTACTTCAGTTGTACATTTCAGTTGTATATTGTTTACTGCTTTCGCTGTTGTATGTTATTTATCTTTTCCGCTTTGCTACACTTCGACAAATGAGGGAATAGTTCCCCCACTATTGGACCTGGGCCCTCACTGCTAGTCGGCAGGCTCTGGCATTTGGGGAAATGCGCTTGAGGTCATGTGACCAACCGGGTCCGGGGCAACCGTTGATTGGTTTCCAGATCTGGGATGTTACAAAGGTGTATCAGAGGAGTTCTTTTATTTGACTTACTATTTGGAGCCTTAGTTAGAGATAGGACGGGAAGGGTAGTTTGTAATAAGCTGTACCTGGGAGTAGCTAACCCGTGTATAGGGAAAAGCCAATCTACCTCGTTTAATTGCAATTTTTCTGATTTTGAAAATTTGATAGTTGACTTGATTATCACCGTTTGGTGACGCACTTGTAGTGTGCTGTTTATATTCTATACATGGGTTCTTTTTAGTTTCAACCCGATGAGATGAGGGTATTCCATATCATGCATCATTTAGGCACATGATATAAATCACATGACATGCATAGTTTCCATGCCATGTAGGTGCATTAGAAATTGCATGTTGTTGTGATAGTTGTTGTGCTAGAAAATCATGCTATTGTGATAGATTCTTTGATAAATACCTTCTATTTGATAGGGTATTGTTGTGAGAGGTTGTTGATAGGATGAACGCCAAACTTTGGTTTTTGGGGAGTATGGGCCCTCAATGACCATAATTTGGTGGATCATCGATGTGTTTACTTTTTTATAACATGTGTAAGATACCAATATTTGATTCACAGGGAGTATGGGACCTCCCAGATTGGAATTTGGCACTTAGGTGTTTGTTTCAACGTTTTTCTGGGTTCTGGTGTAGCTTCTGAGCCTTACTGTCTGGAAAACCTAGGATACACACCGTGTAGTTCCTTGGACACACGCCGTGTGTTCTTCTATTCGGGAATAAATGAAAACTTTTTAAGTACACACTGTGTACCCTCAGTACACATCGTGTAGTCTCTTCCTGTGTCATAGACCGTGTGGGTGGGGAAACGGGGTAGTGAATGGATTGGGGAAAAAGGCCGTGTAGTGGTTGTACACGCCGTGTAGTGTTGACCCGGTGTCCACCCGTGTAACTAACAACACATACAGAGGAAACCTTAAGACATACACACCATGTCTACTTTGAACACGCCGTGTAGTCTGACCCAGGTACCCGACCACGTCATGAACAACATGGGTTGGTGTTATCTTTCCTAGTACATGCCGTGTCCGCCTGGAACTTACTGTGTTGTGTAATCCGTGTAGACGACTATCTATCGAGCAACACGGGTTAGTCTGGGGCTTCTTTGATCATGCCGTGTATTTTTGAAACATGCAGTGTAGTGTGACCTGGGTCCACAGGCCGTGTGACGAACAACACGGGCCGGTGAAATCTTTTCGAGTACACACCGTGTTTCTGTGGGACACGCCGTGTAGTCTTGTTTTAGAAGATCCGTGTGGCTTATCCATGTAGAAGGACTCGGTAAGGGAAGGGGGATTCAAGTACACACCAGGTATTCAGGTGACACGCCATGTGTTTAGGTTGTTACACGAACAATTTTAGCTGGGGTACATGCCCACATGGATGGCCTATGAGAACATGCCATGTAGTGTTTATGCACGCCGTGTAGTAAAGTTTTGTAAATCTTGAATCCTTTCCTTCTCCTGTTCCCTTCTTGGCCTCCTTGTTTTCGGTCTTTTATAATCTTGATCTAAGGCGTGTGTTTGACCTTGTAGAGTCATGCCGCTGAGACGACCACCAGTTGTTCGCTAGGAGAGAGACGAAGATTATACTCCAGAGATGGTAGGTCATGGGGTACCAATGGATCCTCTAGTAGATCCAGATGCGGTGCCAGCCGTTATACTAGACACAAGCACTAATGTGCAGTTCCATGAAGGCTTAATGTGGTTCATGCAGACCTTTCAGGGAGCACCACCGGCTACCACATCTATGGAAGAGCTGACACAGATATTCCAGCTATAGAATCCACCTACGTTTTCAGGGGATGGTGGAACACAGGCCACGGAGTCATTGATGGACTCATTGTAGACTATCTTCAAGCATTTAGAGACACCTCCAGGGAGGAGGGTCAAGCTCGCTACATACATGCTTCGCGATTATTCCAAGAGGTGGTGGGATGTTACCACCCAGTCTGAGAATCACCGAGACATGGCGTGGGAAGATTTTCAGGTATCCTTCTATGAATTCTTCTTCCCAGAGACGCTGAGGGGAGATCAAGCTCGAGAGTTCATGAATCTATAGCAGGGCGCCATGTCAGTGATGGATTATTCTGCTCACTTCACTGAGCTTCATCGTTTTGCACCTCTTCTGGTGGGTGACGAGACATTGAGGTCTAGAAGCTTTGAGGATGGTCTTCTATATGACATCCGAGCATTGGTGAATGTTTTCAGGTTGTCTACAGTGCATGCTATTGTGAACCAAACACTGATTACTAAGCGGAACCAGCATAAAGCTAGTGGTGGGGGCCAGGGAGGTTCGACACCAGTTTTTGGTACTATTTCTACTGGTAAGAGGAAGAGGCAGATGGAATTCTCTCACGGTGGTAGTAATAGCCAAAAGAAAATTTAAGGTGGCCAGGTCACGTGCTACCAGTGTGGTAAAGAGGGGTACAAGAGACCACAGTGTCCACGTGACCCAGTGGAGTGCTGAGGTTGCGGTAGGATGGGTCATATCCAACGTTTTTGTAGGGAATTTCCACCAGTGTCTAGTGAGAGGGGTTCTGTATAGACTCCACATGCGGGAGTAGGATCAGCAGCTTCTTACTAGTCGGGAAGATCGAATACGTTAGGGCGTGCAGGCAGAGATGGTGGTCGTGGCCGTGGTATCCAGACACCAGGATCTCAGAGGTAGTAGGGTGGGTCAGCTCAGGGTAGCCAGGCTGTGTCGTAGGGACACGACACTGGGCAGACATATGTAGTGCAACAGACCCAACAAGAGAAGGATCCCGGACCTTCTACTATCAGAGGTACTATTTTAGTAGCTTCTATTTTATCTTATGAAATTTTTGATACTGGTTCTACACATAGTTTTATATCTGTGGACGTTGTGGAGAGCCTTGGGCTCTGTGTTTCTTATTCTTATGATGTTATGATGCTAGAATCTCTCCTGGGAACTAGAACAACTAGTGTGCGTCAGTTCCTGGAGTGCCCCCTAGAGGTTGGTGGGTGTCACTTTCTATGGGACCTCTATGTCTTGGAGATGACGCGCTCTGATTTCATTCTCAGGATGGACTGGTTGGTACCCTTCCGAGCCTTTGTGGATTTCTATCATTTTAGGGTGAGTTTCATGTCACCAGAGGGTGGATAGTTTCTATACAAGGGCGAGTGGGATGTCCAGGTTTGCCGAGCTAGACCTGAGCATCGTGGGCAAGGTGGAGTAATAACCCAGATTTCAAGTTTATATCTGGATGACTAGGGAGCGTGTCAGAAGGATTTCCCTCTAGTAGTCTATCGTTTCAGGGATGTATTCCTAGATGAATTTTTAGGTCTTCCTCCAGAGTGAGAGGTGGATTTCTCTATTGAGCTTGTGCCAGGAGCGACACCGGTGTCCATTTCTCCTTATAGGATGGCCACACCTGAGTTGTAGGACCTCAAGAGGTAGTTAGAGGAGTTGCAGGAAAAGGGTTTTATCTGACCCAATAATTCTCCTTGGGGTTCGTTGGTCCTTTTTGTGAAGAAGATAGATGGTACCCTCAGACTCTGTGTGGATTATCTGAAGCTAAAACAACTGAAAGTCAAGAACCAATATCCCTTACCAAGGATTGATGATATTTTTGATCAACTTTTGGGAGCACGAGTGTTCTCGAAGATTGAATTGAGATATGGATATCATCAGTTATGCGTTAGACCATCGTACATACATCTTACAGCTTTTTGGAGCAAATATGGTCTCTATGAGTACTTGGTTATGCCGTTCAGACTCACGAACACACCAACAGTTTTCATGGATCTGATGAATCGTGTGTTCCATCCATATTTGGATTATTTTTTGGTAGTATTAGTGGATGATATCTTGGTGTACTCTCACACTCGACATGACCATGCCACCCATCTTGAGATCATTTTGAGTACACTAATAGAGCATCAGTAATATGATAATCTCTCAAAGTGCCACTTATGGATTGACCAGATACACTTTCGGGGTCATATCATCTCAGATGCAGGAGTTGCAGTGGACCCATAGAAAGTGAGAGCAATAGTTTACTGGGAGAATCCTAAGAATGTGTTTGAAATACATAGTTTCTTGGGGCTGGATGGTTACTACTTGAGTTTTTGTACCAGACTTCTCCCTTTTAGCAACGCCGTTGACTGGTTTCACTAAGAAGGGTGTGAAGTTTGTTTGGTCAAAATCCTGTGCAATAGCCTTTCAAGAGCTGAAGGGAAGGTTGACATCAACACCAATCTTGATACTTCTAGAGTAATGGAAGAGCTATACAGATTACTGTGATGCATCGGGTATTGGGCTGAGAGTAGTGTTGATGTAGGGATATCGAGTAGTTGCGTACGGGTCTTAGCAGTTGAAGCCACATGAGAAGAATTACCCGACGCATGACCTCGAGTTAGCAAAAGTTGTTCATGCGTTGCACTGTTAGAGACATTATCTCTTGGGAGAGAATTTTGTGGTTTTCACCGACCACAAAAGTCTCAAATATATCTTTACTCAGTGTGAATTGAACCCGAGACAATGAAGGTGGGTCGAATACATTCAGTCCTTAGACTTTGAGCTTGCCTATACACATGGTAAGGGTAACACAGTTGCTGATGCACTAAGCAGGAAGACTCAGATACAGGCAGTTCATGATGCCAGTGGTGAGTGGAAGCTTATGGATTTGTTCTCTAAGATGCATTTAGAGGTGCACGATAGTCAAGGTAAAACCTATCTTTCATACTTAGCTGTGACTTATACCCTCCTGGATAGATTGAGGATGAGACAAATATCTATTTTAGAAGGCCTAGTTCTACGGGAGTCGGTGGAAAGTGAGGACCCTCCTCCTGGTTGGACGATATGCGATGATAAAGTACTGTGTATCCATGGATGAGTGTGGGTTCTAGGGGATATATGCGAGGAGTTGATGAGGGAGTTTCATGCTTTAGCTTGGTAAGTTCATCTTAGAGTTACTAAAATGTACCATGACTTGAGATGTTAGTATTGGTGCTGGGTATGAAATGAGAAGTATCTGGTTTTATTGCGAGTTGTTCCACCTATCAGCAAGTGAAGGTGAAGCATTAGAGGCTAGCTTAACCGTTACAACAGTTACCCATTTCTGAGTGGAAATGAGTTGATGTCGCGATAGAATTTGTGTCCGGGTTGCTGAGGTCACCTCGAGGCAGTGATTCCATGTGGGTTGTGGTGGACATACTTACAAAGGTAGCTCAATTTTTGCCGATCAAGGAGACCTTCGGTGTTGATGAGCTCAAGAAGCTGTATATCTGAGAGGTCATACATATTCATGGGGTCCCTCGTTCTATCATTTCAGATAGGGACGCCCATTTTACGTCTCGTTTATGGAAGAGTTTTTAGAGGGCACGAGTACACAAGTGCTTCTGAGCACAGCTTACCACCCTCAGACCGATGGCCAGTCAGAGCGTACGATATAGGTGGTAGAGGACATGCTGCGTGCATGAGTCCTGGACTTTAGGGGCTCTTGGGAGAAGCACATACCCCAGGTCGAGTTTTCCTATAATAATAGTTTTTAGGCAACTATTGAGATGGCACCTTACAAGCCATTATATGGTAGGCCATGCCGATCACCTTTGTGTGGGATGGAGGCAGGTGAGGCAGCTTTACTGGGACCACATCTCATGTAGGAGACTTCTGAGTAGGTCCAGTTGATTCAGAAGCAGATGGCTACTGCACAGTCTCATCATAAATCTTATATTGATCGCCGCAGAAGACCCTTAGAGTTTTTGGTCAGGGATCAGGTTTTCTTGCGTGTTTCACCGAGGTTGGGACATAGGCGGATCATGAGACAGGGTAAAATTTCACCGAGGTATGTAGGGCCATTAGTGATTCTAGAGATATTCGGGTTAGTTGCCTATCAATTGAAGTTACCACAGAGGTACTGGGCCATGCACGACGTCTTCCATGTATCTCAGTTGCGCCGTTATCATTCAAACCCATCTAACATTTTTCGTCCCAAGGAGGTTGAGCTTTAGGTCGATGCATCCTTTAAAGAGCATCCAATTCGTATTGTTGATAGGAGCACGGAGGTTCTTTGAGGCCAACCAATTCCTCTTGTATGAGTTCTATGACAGCATGGATGAGTGCAGGACAAAACCTGAGAGCAGGAGACCGATTATACGTGCTCAGTGGCCGGAGTTCTTCATAGATTTATCTTCGCCACCCTTGGAAGGGCAATTCGGTGATGAATGGCTTTAAGGGGGGAAGTTTGTAAGAACCCAGTTCTTATTCTTGAGGTACTGGTTTCTTCTTTTGCTTTTTCCTTAAGTGTTAATGAGAAAATAAGGAAAATGGGGAAAAATCCAAAATTTTGTGGGTACACACCATGTACTTTTCCACACGCTATGTACTTTGGCCATGTGGGATGAGTACATAGGGCGTGTAGGCCTGTCGATGATGAAGGGTGTAAAACCCGACTACACGCCATGTACTAGGTATTTACACGCTGTGTAATCAGTCAGAAGGTGAACAGTAAGGTGGCAGAGGTAGCTACCAGTAGAGCGACCGTACACGTTGTGTAATCAGAAATACACGTCGTGTACTCATGTTGATAGATGAACAATGTCGTGGTGGAAAGAAGCCACCAGAGGAAAAGTTTAAAAAATAAAAAGTACACACTGTGTACTTGAGAGTACACACTGTGTAGTTTGTTTTTTTCACTTAAAATATGAAGTAGCCTCCTCATTTGGAAGAGGAGGCTTTCAGTTCATTTTGGAGCTTGGGAGGACGACCGAACCTTGGAGGATCACCTGATCGCGCACCAGGAATCCGATTCCTCCTCCATCGATCACGTTGGGACCGTATGGGTAAGCCCTCCCCTCTCTTTGTGCTGTTATTTCCAATTATTTCCCAAGGGAAAGTTATTTGAGTTTGAATGTGTGAACATTATCTGATATCTACATCATTCTTGGATGATTCGGGAGGCATCGTTCACGTATACTGATCAGAGATGATCAAGGTAGGTGGTCTGGTGTTTATTTCCAACTATTGAGTTGAATTTGTGTACCGTTGTGCTAGGAACCCATGCCTGGGGTGTCGTATGGTTGTGTCCTTTTCTTAAGGTTATCTATAATTTCATAGATAAACTTTTGATAAGTTAAAACTTCTGTTTAGGATCACTACTGGGATCCAGGACCACCCCGGGGTGCGCACCTCTATTTAGCCATTTGGCTAGGATACCTGTGGGTATACCATGGATTTTAGCATGATTTAAATTGCCTTGAGAGAAACTGTTTATAATTTCTTGCTGATGTGTTGGGCTCGGCCCTTTTACATGTATATCCTGAGGGTAGTGTTTCGTTTAGCCTGTGGGAAACCTTTATCATGCCCTTGGGTAGTAGTTTCTATGCTCATGGGCAGTAGTTTTTGTGCCTGTGACTGACACCTCATACGCCTGTGGGCAATATTCGTTATGACTTTGGGCAGACACCTGTGGGTTTTGATTCGTATTACCTGAGGTTAAGGATTTTATATATGAGGATAGTGTTATCATAAATATTCACCGTGGTGATTTTCATATGTTATACCTGCCAAGTTAAAGAATAGGCTTGGCATGGTTAAATGAATATTAAAAATGGAAATATAACTGGTAGAGTTAGTTACTTTTGAGTACTTATTAGTTTATTTCATTTACTACTGCATAGTGCTGTTGCACATTTTCACTGATAGCTGGGCATGCGCCTTTGGTGGTTATCTACTACGATTTATTTCTCACACCCTTTTTGGGTCATGTCTTTGGCCCAAATAGATTACATATCTACAGGTGTCGATAGGGGAAAGGGTCCCTATATAGGTACATGATTTTAGAAGAGGAGTAGGAGAGCATGAGAACGAGATGTGTTCTGTTTACTCTACTTTGTTTTGTTAGCTATACCCTGTACTTTGAGTTGTATTGTATTGTATTGTAGTGTATCCTATTCTGACTGATTTCATAGAATTAGTGACACGCTGCATCTTTATATATATGACTGCTGGTTCTCTTTTACTTTAGTTGTCCATTTTGGTTGTATATTGTTTACTACTTCTGCTGTTGTATATTATTTATCTTTTCTACTATGCTACACTTCGACAAATGAGGGCATAGTTTTCCCACTTCAGACTTGGTCCCTCGCTGCTAGTCAGCAACCTCTGGCATTTGGGGAAATGCGCTTGAGGTCATGTGACCAACTGGGTCCGGGGCACCCGTTGAGTGGTTTCTAGATCCGGGACGTTACAATTGGAGTGAAAGCTATTATTATAAGAAAATTATACCAAAGGAAGGAATTGATCCCAACCACCTTTAAAATCTATAGGTCAAGCTCTCAATATGTTTTCTAGAGTTTTAATGGTCCTATTAGACAGACTATCCATATGAGGATAATAAGTAGTTATAAAACTAAAATATGCATCTAGATCCTACTGAACACTTACACAAAACATTGAGGTCAACCTTAGATCCCAATTATTTACAATTGATAGTGGTACACCATGAAATATTTCCACTTAATGTATAACCAAGTAATATGATCCAGAGATAAATCTTCCTTAATGGTAATGAAATGTGATGACTTTATAAAGAGATTAAATATAACCATATATCATTATTTATTTTAGATGTTTTTGGGAGTCTCATGAAAATATCCCTAGTGATATTTTCCCATTTATATTCTGGTATGGGCAATGATTATAAGATCCCCTTAGATATATATCTTTCAGACTTAACTTCTTAATATACTAGGAATTGAGAAACAAACTCTACAATATCTATCTTCATTCCATCCACCATAAATACTATTCCAAATATCTATTCCTATTTTTTACTTCCAAGATTAATAGAGAATAAAGAATTATGAGCTTCATCCAAGAGATCCTTATTTAAATATGAAGTTTTGTTTTTATTAACCATGTGAGAGGAGTTTCACGAATGTGAAAAACCTGAAACAAATTATATAAGTAAACTGCATGATGTATACATGGTTTTTAAACTACACACCTATACTGTGAAGGGTGTGGGATCTAGGATAGTTTCCATGCATGTTGTGTAGACTGTTTTTCTAACAATGTACCTAGAACATGTGAGGTAGGGGTTCATGGGTAGTGGACAATGCATGATTGCTACACAGTTTGGAAAATTGCATGACCAAATCGTGAACCTTATTAAAAACCCTATAAATAACTATTTTTCATTCTTTACATACTAAATCCATTTTTCTCTTCCTCCTCCCCCTTTTTTATAGAAGACCATGCATTAGAGCTCTTCTATCCCTCTTCTCTAGGCTTTGTGATATCTCATCCATCCAAGATCAGATTCGAATGCCTTTAGTTACAGTGGATGAAAATCAGTTATTTTATAATTCCTATTACTTATTTTTACCAATTTCTGTTTCCATATTTTATTTTATCTCTATAAAAGATAATATTCTCTATTTTTAGGGTATTTTTCCATTTTCTTCATTTTTGTCTCATTCCAGCCCAAATATGAGGGTGATACTATATGAGGAGTCTACTACAATGTTAAGGTAGGTGGTATATTACTTTTCCCTGAAAGTATAGGTGATTATAAATTGCACTATTGTGTCGCATTCTAGACTTTCCATGCATCTCCCCTAAAAATCTTCCTTTAAATTGATATGTGAACATTGTTTGAAAAGTGATATGAGACCCATTGACACTTTTGGAGGTTAATTGACTCAAATTGAACCACCCCTTAGGTGGTGTTAACTTAAATGTTCTTTAATTCTTATAAATGGAATGAACCAATTAAAATTATGGAGTCATTCATTACTTGGACACTTTACATACCCGATGACCAAAAAACTACTATGGTGTATTTTTATTTCTATTCAAGTGAAATATTTAAGTGAAGTAATAAATTTTTTAGGGAATGGATACATTCCTTGGCCCCTCCAGGCTACTTATATATAAAAGAACATTAAAATTAAATGTTTTGAATTGATAAATGGAATTGAAATTAACAAGGACCCTTTTATAAGTTATATGATATCATTGATTATGTTTATGATCTTGGATCCCAATATAGGCATGTCTTACCTTCAGTAATCCTTGGATTCCCAATATGGAATGCCTTGAGTGAACTTTTAGGATGCTAACCGATTCATTGATGTGACTGAAACGTTTCACACTGGAATTGGGCTCACTCAATGTCCTAGATATTTTAATGATTCAGTATAATAATGATGATTCACTTACATATTTTGTAAATTTGGATGCATCATATTATCTCCTTAGATTTAACTTGATTTCCTTAGACACATACACCTCAGATTATCCCCTTGGGCTCTAATAATGTCTCTAATGAGTATACCCTAGACATGAACGTAAGACTAGATGAGGATGCCTCATCTGTGGGCTCAATATTTTTGGCCCATTGTACATATACATTCATATTTTCCAATTTGAGGAAAGCATGGAGTTTTTTACTCAGTTTACTTTCACTATACAATTATTCCTCATTTATACACAACTCCATGTTACAACTTATATTCCAGGACTAAATTATATTAGACCTTTATTTTAAAACTTTATATCTTTTATATACTACACATTAGTATAACTGATACAACAATTCTAGATTGTATTAGACATAATTAGTGGTGGCCTACTGAGTTTTAATCACACCCCATTTGATCCATTGTTTTGTGTTGAGAAGATTACATGGATATAGGTAGGGATAAAGGGAAGCATAAAACTATGGACGCTTGATTTATCTTAGTATGTGATTTTTGGATTAGATGACTAAGAAAATTATTAGGATTCCTTGGAGATAAATTTTTGGTCTTTTTAGTTTCCATTTTTATATGATGGATTCTAACTGACATGTATTCCTACACATTTTTTATAGAGATGATATCTTTTTTATATGACACCATTTATGGATTTTCACTATTTATTGTTATCTGGATGCTTATTTTGGATAATTTATTTATTATTACCACCAATGTGATACAATATGATAATGGGGGTATATTATTTCTACTTTAAAACAATAGACACTCACTACTAGTTGGTAGCCTTTGGTGAATGGGGAGACATGGTTGAGGCTATGTGGAAAACTGTGTTCAGGTTATTATGAGTGAACCAGGTCTAAGATGTCAAAAAGTTATATTAAAGCTATATTTTTCCATATCTTAATGTTTTTGTTTTCTAGAAAAGACACTAGGACATGCTAGAACTTGGTAATAAGTTCTGAATGGGAGTAGTCAACCGATATTTATGGAAAAATCTGGGTTTCCAGGGATGAGAGTTTTTTTTGGACTTTGACTATTATAGTTGCACTATTTCACAATTGGGTGATGAATTGACTTATAATGATTGTTATGATTATTAAATTATACCCTTGTGATGGTATGGAAAGAGATAATTTTTTAGGTATCATGATAGAAACTTAGATATTTATATTTCTTACATGTTCCATTCCATGTTTATTTTATTTCATGATTGCCTATTGTGTATCTTATGTTCCTCAATTACTATAATTTTAATTGAAATGATGTTTTTAGGAAAAATGAGAAAATAATTAATTACCTAAGGTGTATAAAACAACTTAAATGGTGATTTCCTATATATCTTTATGGTGTCACCTTATCAAATTTTTTTAACATGATTGAGCTACAGAATCTTGGTTGATTATAAAAAGATGTTAGTTGGTTGTGATGAAATGGATGCCAATTTCAATTTCTATTATTATGACTATATAAATTGGTAATGAAGATCCATATAATTGAAACATTGTGTATGTTATTGTTACATTATAAGATTGGATGTGAAAGGATATCTGTAATTACATGAAATACCAACTGTAACTTATAATTATTAGGTCATTATAACTTGGGACTACCTATACATATAACTAAACCATTGAATACAATATTTGTTTTTTTTAAAATTTTTGATATTGAAAATTATTTTTATCATTAAACGAAGATACTAATTATAACTTAACGGGTGTTTTCCTCTATAACATGTAATTGACACTCCATATAAAATAACCTTTACACTTAAACATGAATCTCACCCCTAAGTTTGCCTTAGTAGTGGGTAGTTGGGTTAGTGTTTTTATGGGATAATGGATCATTGTACCTACCCTGTTCTTGATTAGTATCCTTTCTTTCTTGTATCTCATTTTGAATCATGTTCTTGGAATTATAGATATATACCACCATAAAATCCTCAAGTTAAATTCTAGGATGGTGGTGATGACCTTTCTCCAGAGGTGGTGGGGCTTGAACAAAAAAAATTCCACTTGTGACACCTCATATAGTACCACATGTTGTTTCTAGACTGTTCATTAATGGTTAACTTTGTGAGGGTTTTCTGTGACTAGAGCAGTCTAAGGAGGGAGCTTCATGACTTTCACCAACTATTTCATATTTTGAGAAGAGATTTACAACATCATCACTCTCTTACCACTTCAAGGGTAGGTAGCCCTTAGGATTTTGAGACTTGGTTCGAGGATATACTATCAATTGAGCATCTGGAGACACCTTTGGAAAGGAGAAAGAGTCTTAAAGATTATATTCTTTATGGATCTTCCAAGCGATGGTGGGATGTTCTTAATCAGATATATCATCATCAAGATATGATATATAGGGAGTTCTAGACTAATTTCTATGACTACATTTTCTTAGAGACACTATATGCTGATCAAGATAGGGAGGTCATAAATCTAGTGTAGGTTTATATAAGTATTAAGGATTATTCAACACACTTTACTGAGCTTCAGTGCTATTCACCCACTCTTGCTGGTGTCAAATTCCCCATGGTGAGACATTTTGAGGACAGGAATATGTATTACATCTAATATTAGGTGAATATATTTTGATTTAATACCATGAATAAGATAGAGAAATAGTCCCTTATCTTTAAGTGTAATTTGAGAGAAGATGAAGGTATATGGAATTGTGGTTTATCTTCTAGGATAGGTAATGTATCATCCAATGGATAGAAGCCTCATTTTGAGAATTATTGTGAGGGAAGTGGAATGAATAGTGTGTTCACTGGTATTTATGTGGTATTACATTAGTTTGGAAGACAATGACACATGAAACCATAGTGTAGTGGAGACCTAGTTGAGTTCCAATATTTTGGTAAGATGAGCCATCTATAAAGATTCTATATGAAATTTATGCTAGTGACTAGTGGGAGAGCATTTGAACTAGCTCTAAATTTTGGAGAAGGAGTAGTAGATCTATGCTTAAAAGGAAATTGGAGTTCTATTGGCTGATTAGGATGATGTGGCAATCATGGTCAAGGAAGAAAAACTTATGATATGTATTACCAACAGAGCAGACCTACCCAAGGAGGTCATTCTGTAGCTCGGGGCTATGGATCATTCTAGTTATACACTGTACAACCTACACATGAGGAGCAGTGTGCTAGAACAACTATTGTATGAGGTTAGATCTTAGTATCCTCAACTTTAGTACCTATTTTATTTGAAATAGGAACTTCACATTCATTAATATATGCGGTTTTAATAGAGAGACTTGGACTTGATATTGCGAAATTTTCAGGGTAATGATACTTTATAATCTTTTGGGTGTATGGTCAGAAAGTGTACAATGATTAAAGGAGTGTCCTCTAAATATTAACAATTACCATTTCCTAGGGAACATTTTCATCCTCAAGATATGATTTTTTGACATCATTCTTTAGATGGAATATTTTTTGCCTTATAGAGACTATATTTATTACTATCACCAAAAAGTGTATTTTACATCACTTTAGGGTGGTAGATATGTTCAAAGAGGAGAATTGAATGTTGTGGCATGCCAAGATAGACCTGTGCATCATTATAATATCCATTAATCCTTACTCATGAATCAAGTGCTAAAAACATAAACTTCACAATTTTAGATTTGATATTGACAAATGTGACCCAAATTTTTTCCATAAAAACTTTATACATCAAAAGGAAATATTGGATCACTTTCTTGACTAATGAAATTTTAGGTTTAGAGTTTAATAGAATTAGTATAAACACTTAATAAATTAGATTCATAAGCAACTCGATCATAAAGATTAGTATTATCTCCCACTATACCTAGTTTTTCTTATTTCACAGTAGGTATTCAACATCATTCATGTAGAAAACTTCTTGAAAAAAATCATCTAGAATCTTTACTCATAAGATAGTAAAGGAAAACATAAGAAAGGGTGAGATTAGATGCTCAATATTGGTAAATATAGGAGATATTAAAGAATTTTTAAGCATAACATGAGCCTAAGGGTTTAAGAACATGAACTTAACAATTTAAAATTATACCTTGTATATAAAAGATCATAATCATGAGTTAAGGAATAAATCTGGGAAGTTGATAAGACATGAATCATAAAATAATCATAGAACATAATCTATGAGAGCATAACATAATATATAGAATTGTGACATACACATAATCATAGAAAATCTATGGGTGGTTGCACCTCTTGGGTGGAACACACCACAATCTCCATTGGTAGCAATTTTATCATAGTGGAATGGGTTCAATACCCAAAATATCATAGTAATCAAGGTTAACTCCAACAACCATCATAATGGAGAAAATCTCTTACAGAACTAAGTTCACTTCCTGATCTAGTCATATCTTAATGAACTGAGTTCAATCCCTATTACTATCATGTTTTACCAAACTGAGTTCAGGTCCCATTCAAATCTTGTCCATATCATGAGATATAAATCATTAAACAATATTTAGGAGGGATATATAGGTCCCACAAACTATGTACCAAAAACCATATATACGTGTTCCATAAGAATATAAATAATTTATCATATCAGAACTCACGAAGAGAAATTGGCTTCATAAACATTTCCTCATAACATAACTCATGGAAAGGAAGTTAAATTCATTAATATCACACCATCATATAAAAACCAACTAGATAATGAATAAGGATTTTATACATGGATCATATACTCAGTAAAACATAATTAACATAAAATATTGTTATCATATATGGAAAAAATATTTTTAAACATCACATGAAATAATTCTTGAGGAAAATAACCTTTCTGTTTTGAAAACATTTTTAAAAAATATGTGTAATTATAAAATAAAGAGTTTTATTTTAAAAGAACCTTTTATACTTTTAATGGAATATTTTAAGAATTGAGGAATCATGATGGTGGTAAAAATCTATTATTCTATATAAGTTAGAAAAACTTCATTCCATTTTTTTTGAAAAATTCACAAAGCCCCTAATTTGAAAAATGAAAAGAAATATTCATTTCAAATCACTTTAAAAAAAGTTAAATATGGGTAAAATTGAATTCAAAAATTCATTGGATAATATTAAAATATTGAAATAATTTTTAGCAAACATGGTAATGGAAGAGAAATATTCCCTAGTGGATATAGTCTCAAATAATATTAAGATTGTGAAATAACCCCTCACCGCTTTGGTATCATTTGAATTATAACCCCCATTAAAGAAAGAAAAATATATAGATATGAAAATCCCCCTAAAATTAGTAATATATTTTATAAAAAGAATTTATGGGTATTATATTCCCCACACAAAAGAAACAAGCATTAAATATGGCATGTATCTCACAAAAAATAAAAGTGAGACGAAAATCCCATATAATGATCATATCCCTAAAGTAAGAATTATTAAAATGAATTTATTATGAATATAATAAATAAATCCATATATAAAATTATAAATACAACATAATAAAATCAAAATTCATTTCACACATAATCTAAGGATGACATAGTCAATGAACCAGAAGTTTATCTAAATGAATGGAAATTGAGTTAAGAAATCGTTTACCTTAAGTCCAAATCATCTTGTACTTTATTTATAATCTAGAATTATGAAATTAAATTAAAAATGTAATTTATTGAGAAATATTTTCAGGTTTATTATTCCTTTTATATCACTTATTATCATGTTATAATAATTAATTAATTATTTAAGTTCATGTCATATGTTTTGATGATATTCAAAAGTTGAGTCGAAAATGAATTTTCTATGATGTTTACAACCAAAGTGATCATTATTACATCATCTAAAGAATAATAATCATGAAATAATTATCATTTTTATAAATAAATTATAGTTTTAAATCCATCCATTAAATATGGACATGAAAAATGAACTATGTTACAATAATGGATATGGAAGGCCGTAAGTATGCATGAGTAACATTTTCATTTTTCAACGGTTGTTATAGAAAGAAGGTAAGTATTATTTTATATTTATATAATGATAATAATATTATATATATAAAATTAATTCTCTAAATACACTTATATATATCATCCATGTGATGTGGTGATGAAAAATGAATCATATCGCTTCGTAGTGGTGGTTGTCCACACATATGCACAAACGATGTTACCATTTTTATGTACATGGAAAGGTAATAATATAAATTATATATTATAATATAATAATTATAAAAATTTAATTAAAATAATATATAATAATTAATTCCATCATTATTACCAATCTTTATAGACGGTGATGGAAAATGAATTACATCGATTTGCTAGGCAGTAGTTCTCCATACACACGAATGATGAATTATTTTCCCATTTGATGGAAGTAGAGATGGATATAGGTCATGAAACTAACATAATAAAATATAATTATATGGATTATATTGATTTTATTATTTTATCATGGTTGAATAATGTTTGAGGGATGTGGAAGAATAAACAAAACAGAAATGCTCGATTAAAAATGACACATCTTCTTCCCACAATATCATTTTCTTAACACCTTAAGACCACTAAGGGTGGTTGTATGCCTAAAATAAGACCTATAGAATTTGGGTAGGTATTATAGGAAGATAAATGGGTAGGTGTTGTCCAAAAAATGGGTTTTAAGTGTGAATAAATGAGAAGAAGATGTTCCCTTTTATAAGAGAGGAGAGGTTCACTCTTGGAATTTCAAAGAATATTTAATTAATATAAATTAATTATCAATTAAAAATGACACAAAAGTGAGTTATTTTAAATATAATATGATTTTGGGTCTAAATACCCTCAAAAAATAAAATTTAAATATGTTTTGACTATATTTATAACCTTATCTTTTGGTTTTAACCCTTATTTAACCCATTTAACTCTTATCGTGAAAACATAAATTTTTACTATTTTACGGTCAATATAGTTACTATAAAATGAAAAAAAATAAATGGATCATGGATGAAATGTTAAACCTTATCGAAATATTTTGTTCCCTAAATTTATGATTTTTCATAAATTTATATCATTTAATAAAATATTATTTACTATAAAATATCCACAATATCAATTTTAAGGTCTATTCATTACTTAGACCTTAATAATAACAAAACAAAAATTATAATTAAAAAATATTTTATTACATCAATAAAATATTTAGGTTATATTGAAAATTATTTTATCACATTAATTATCCCAAAATATATTTATTTTAATATTTTAATGACATTTTTTTGACATTTCAATTAATAAAATAATTATTGCATCAGCATTGTGTAAGAATTTAAGATAATTATTTATTCACTAAAAATAAAAAATAAATTACTAGGATGAATATAAATATTATATATATAAAAATATCATTTATAGTCTTATAGAACCTCTCGATAACACCATATTTAAAATGTTATAGTTATTAAATTATAATGGTGATATCTTTGACTTTTGTTTAAATAAAATAATATAAATTTCACAATCAGTTAAAAATGGAAAAAATGCCATATATTTGAAAATTTAAGGATTTGGGATGAAACTTAATCATAAAATAAAATTTGGGAAATATTAAGGGTCATTTTATAGTCCTTATCATAGTATTTTAACCCTTAATTATCCGATTTACCCTTTACTATGGTAACAAAAATTACCATGGTTTCTATTAATATTATTCATAACATAAAAGGGAACTATTTAATAAATTTTTACCTCATAATTAAAAATATCAAATAAAATTATCATAATTAAAAACACAAAATTTTAAGAATTTAATTTAAATTAAACTGTAAAAACACAACAGAAATCATTTTTTTTTCAAAAAAATTCCATTTTTAAATTTAAAATGTTTTTATATTAAATTAAAGTATAAAATACTTTTCAAAAAACATAGTTAGTATATTTTAAATAAAATTTAACTAAATAAAATTGAAAAATAATCATAAAAATAATTATACATTGGGAATACTTTTAAATTATAATTTTAAATAAAAAACGATATTTTCCACTATTCATTGAAAATTAAAACTTTATAGAAAATTACCAAAATATCACCACAAGAAAATTTTGATATAATGATTTAAGAAATGAATTTAATTTTATCAATTACAATTTTTAAAATCTTCATAGAGCAATAAAAATCATTTTTAAAGAAAATGTATTTCTTTGAGAATAAAATGACTTTTATAAAAATTATGTGGTTATTTTCTAATCATTTACCAATAAATTTATATTGATTAGTAAGTTTATATTTGTTAAATAGATCATTTATTTCTATTTATAACCAAAAATTTAATGGCTAGTTTATATTGGCTATAAAATAATATTTTATTTTTCATTTAAACATGGTGTTGTTGATCATATAAACTCTCAAACATAGTCTTTCATAATAAAATATCTAGATATTACATTCTAACCCATTTAATAAAATGAGCCCTTACAATTTTAACTTATCCTCGGTAAGAAAATTTTGTATTTTCAAAATTCCATTTTTGAAATCCAACACCATTAAAAATGGTCAATAAAATATCCACTTTTAAATAAAAAAAGGAAAGTATGAAGGTTATCTGTAGTAACACATACATGTTTTCAATATAGGAAAAAATGGTCATGAAAGGGAAAAATAACACCCATGAACTGATAGAGAGTGATAAATTACATTTTTATGAAAAATTTAACCATCACAAAACCATAAATATGTGATGGGTTATAATGTTATTGATTTATTGGTTTTAAATGTAAATGTATAAAGTTTTTGTCTCAAAATAATTTTCCTACAGTAGAGATTTTATTTTTATTCCTATAGTGAGAACATAAGGAAATATCTTTACTTGAAAATTAGAGTTTTATCCTTTAATAAATTTCTACCACAAACTCATCCGTTACTCCAATTGACGAGTGCATATTTTTCATGCGCAAAGCACTAGAATCAAATTCCACAAATAATGAATTCCACAAAAGGATAAAAAGATTATCCTCCTATGTTTTAACATTAAGTATAACCAAAATTGTTAGCATAAGATAATTTGATTTCAAAAAATGATAAAACTTCATATGAGAAAATCTAATCTAATATTCTTAATTCAACAAGAATAACCAAATTTCAACCTAGATTATTCAATAAATAAATATCTTTAAAATCCTTCAAAATATTACTAACTATGATTAAAACCCAAAATTAACATAGTATTCCAAGATAAATATAATATTTATCTCTAGATAACATCAATCACTCTTAAATTCCCATACAAAAAATGTAATTTCCCTAATAACATAATCTCCAAGATATTCTAATCATTTCTATTAATAATATAAACCACCAAAAACCAAAAATAAAATCATATGTGCTTTCAAATGTTAATTAAACCTTTATTACTCAAATAATATCCCATTATATCATAGAATTTCTGAAACTACATATCTTAT
This sequence comes from Viscum album, assembly GCA_963277665.1. NCBI lineage: Eukaryota > Viridiplantae > Streptophyta > Magnoliopsida > Santalales > Viscaceae > Viscum > Viscum album. Next base: position 1,888,048,013 of record OY728159.1, on the reverse strand, counting down.
ACTGAAATAACATTAATCATTTAACCACAAAATCAATATCTAATCCCATGGTTATCTATACGATAAAAAATATGTTCCCCAAAATCAACTTATTCTCCATCCATCGAATCATTTAAGAAAATGTCATACTAACTAGAAGTTAATGTAGGCCAGTGGGGGTCAATGCACCCTTTCCTCACTTCAGTTGTGGGTTTAAACCTCACAGCCTTACAGGACATGATGGGTTGTCACCTATCCTATGGGTTGTTCTTTTTTTAAAACTATAATTGTTATAACATTCCTAGAAATGTGAACAATATCCTAAAAAATAACCATAATATATTAAACACTGAATAAATGTTTTAAACTCAAAGGTTATCTCATACCTTTCATTTTTCATCCCAAAATGTAATAACCCATAATTATGTCAGAAATAAATGTCTCCAAAAATATCATTAATAACCTTGTCATTTCATAAATTAAAACCTAAAAAGGGGTGTCTTGGATAGTAAAATTATGCTCTTATATACCTATGATGGTATCTATAACTATTAACATAACATCTCATGAAAAAATCATAATCTAAAAAAGTTATCTTAACTCTACTCTGATACTAAATGTCCCAACCTCAAATCTGCACTTTTGAATCTGGTGCTAAAAACATAAAATTCATAATTTTGGATTTGATAGTGATAAATGTGAAACAATTTTCATCCATGAAAACTAATAATAAAAATAGTAAATATTGGATCACTTACATACCTAAAAAATATTTAGGTTTAGAGTTTTTGATAATTAGGAAAAATACTTAATAAATTGGATTCATAATAAACTGACTCATAAAGATCAATATTATCTCCCACTATACCCATATTTTCTTATTTCACATTAGGTAATCAACATCATACATCTGTAAAACTTCTAGAAAAAACTCATATAACATATTTCCTCATAACATGGGAAAAGGAAACATAATAAAGGGTGAGATCAGATGCCCAATACAGGTAAACGTTAGAGATATCAATGATTTTTTATGCATAATATGAGAATAAGTGTATAAGAACATGAACTTAACATGTGAAAATTATACCATGTATATCAAAGATATTAACATTGAGTCTTGAAATAAATCATATAATTTCATAAGATATTAATCATAAAATAATAAAAGAACATAATATATAACTTAAGACATGGAATTTTTGCATACACATAATCATAGAAAACTATGGGTAGCTACACCTCTTGGGAGGGACACACCACTATCCCCATTGGACGACCTTTCATCATAGTGTGACAGGTTCACTCTCCAAACCATCATATTAGTCAAGTTTCACTCCCAATACCATCATAGTGGATAGAGTCACTTACTAAACCGAGTTCACTTCCTATTTCGTTCATGTCTTATTGAACTTATTTTAATTCCTGTTCTAGTCTCATCTTACTAAACCAACTTCAATACCCATTAAAAACATGTCTATATCTTGAGATATAAATTATTACACAATTCATTGGAGGGATATATAGGACCCACCCATCACATAATTAAAACCATAAATATGTGTTCTATAAGAAAATAAATATTTCAACATATCATAACTCATAAAATTAAATGGGTTTCATAAACATTTCCTCATAACATAACTCATGGAAAAGAAATTAAATTCATAAAAATCATGCCATCATAAAAAAAACCATACAGAGAAAGAATAAGGATGGTATCCTTAGATCATATCCCCATTAAATAATAAATGACATAAAATAATGTTATCTTAGATGGGAAAATTATTTTGAAAGATCACATGAAATAAATATCAAGGAAAATATACTTTCAATTTTGAAATCATTTTTTTTAAAATCTACAAATTTATAAAGGAAATAATTTTCTCTAAAAATAACTTTGAAATATTGTAAATCAAAATTCAAAGCATTAATTCTTCATGATATTAGGAAAATCCACTCATTTTTTATAACATAAAAAAATATTTCTTCCATATTTTTGTTATAAAAGTCAAAAAGTAACTCATTTGAAAAATGATAAAAGGTTTCATTTATAACATTTTTTAAAAAAGTTAAACATTTTTAAAAATGAATTTAAACATTCATAGGATAATATTAAAAACCAATTTGAAATTATTTTTAGAAAACATGGACATTTAAGAGAAATATTCCCTAGGGATACAATCTTGAATAATATTGATATTATGAAATAAACCCTTACCGCTTTGGTATCATTTTAATCATAACCCCAATGTAAGAAATAGATATATATGGATATATAAATCCACATAAAATTCATTATATATTTCATAAAATTCATTTTTGGGAATTATATAAACCAAAAAAAATAAACAATTGGTGAATAAGGCATGTGTCCCATATAAATAAAAGTAAGACGAATATCCGTTACCAAGATCATACCATTGAAGTAAAAATTAATAAAATGAATAAATTATGTGTATTAGAAGTAAATACACATAAAAAAGTGTAAATACAACATAATATAATCAAAATTCATTTAACACATAATCTTAGCATGACATAATCAATGAAGTAAAAGTTTAATCAATTGAATGAAAATTGAGTAAAGAAATCCCTTACCTTAAGTCCAAATCATCATGTTCATTATTTATATTACTGAATATTAAAATTAGGTTAATTATTTACTTGATTTAGAATTTTTTTCAAGTTTATTATTCCTTTTATATCACTTATTTTTATGTTATAACAATTAATTAATTATTTAAGTTCATGTCATACGTTTTGACGACATTCAATACTTGATTCCAAAATGACTTTGGGATGATGTCTACAGTCGAATTGGTATTATTAAATCATCCGCACCATAATAATCATGAAATAATTATAATTTTTATAGATAAATTATACCTTTAAATCAATCTATGAAATATGGATATGAAAAATTAACTATATTACAATTATGGAGACGATTGGCCGTACATACACATGAGTTATGTTTCCATTATTCAACGGTCATTATGTAAATAATTTAAGTGTTATTTTAACATTAAATAATTATAATAATATAATATATAACATATTAATTATTTAAAGTTTCTTATATATATCATAAATGTTATACGATGATGAAAAATGTATCACATCGTTTCATGGAGGTTGTTTTCCACAGGTACACACGAACAATGTTATCATTTTTCTATGCATGAAAAGGTAAGAATGTCAGTGATATATTATCATATCATAATGACAAATATTTCATTAATATCCGATATAATCATTAATTACATCATTATAAATAGTATTTAGAGATGAAATTGTAAAATGAATTATATCGGTTCACGAGGTGGTAGTGCTCCATACACATGGACAATGAATTATTTTCACATTTGATGGAAGTGGAGATAGATATTCCTCATGAAAATAAAAAATAACATATCAGTATATATAGAATACTTGATATTTTATTTTATCATGTTTTAATAATGTTTTAGGGATGTTTAAAAATAAACAAAATTGAAATTATCGATTAAAAATGATACCTCTCCTTCAGGCAATCTCTTTTTCTTAACACCTTAATACAAATAAGGGCGTTGTTCTGACAAAAATAATACCTCTATAACATGGATCGGGATTCTAGGTTGATAATTTAGAATGTATGTTCTGAGAAAAAAATAGTTTTGAAGTGTGAGTAAATGATATGAAGAGGTACCCTTTTATAAGAGAGGAGAGGGACACTCTAGGAATTTCCAAAAAATATTAAATTAATATAAATTAATATTCAATTAAATATTTCTTTAAAGTGTTTTATTTATAAAATAAGATGATTTGGGGTAAAAATACCATCATCCAATAAAATTTAGGTAAGTATTGAATATATTTCTACCCATATCTTTTGGTTTTAACCCTTATTTAAACCCTTTAACTCTTATTGTAACAACATAAATTTTTACTATTTGAGGGATAATATAGTTACTATAAAATACCAAAATACCAATAGATGGATCATATATTAAATTTTAAACTTTTTTCACAATAATTTTTCTGAATAAAATATTTTTATAAATTTTATATCATTTAATAAAATATTATTTACTATAAAATATCCATAATGTCATTTTTAAGGACTATTCATTACATTGAATTTAATAATATCAATATAAAACATAAAATTAGAAAAAAATATTTTATTAAATCACTACCATATTAAGGTCTTATATAAAATTATTTTATCACATTAATTAACTCATATTATATTTATTTTAAATTTTTAATAACATTTATTTTATATTTCCATTAATAAAACAAATACTGCATCAACATTGTATAAGAATTTAAGGTAATCATTTACTCACTAAAAATTAATAATAAATTACTATGATGAAGTTAAATATTTTATATTTCAAAATAATATTTATAGTCTAAAATTTCCTTCAGATAATACCATATTAAAAATGCCATAATTATTAAAATATGAGTGTGACATATTTGACTTTTCATTAAATTAAATAATATAAATTTCAAAATCACTTAATAATGGAAAAAAGGACAAATATTCTAAACATTAATTATCATGACTGAAATTTAATCTTAAAATAAAATTTGTTCACATTTAAGGGTCATTTTATAGTCCTTATTATATTATTTATACACTTAATTACCAAATTTACCCTTTACCATGGTAACAAAAATTACCAAGGTTACTATTCATATTTCCAAATAAATTAAAGTGTCCTATTTACTAAATTTGGAACTCCTAATTCAAAATATAAAATCCATTTTTAAAAATTAAAGAAATAAAATTTTTGAAATTTAATTTAAAATTAAACCAGTAAAACAAAATAAAAATAGTTTTTTCTAGAAAAATGGCATCTTTAAAGTTAAAATGTTTTTTTTACTAAATTCAAGAAAAAAATAACTTTAAAAAACATAATTGTAATATTTTATAAAAACATTCAATAATTAAAATTTAAAACGAATCCAAAATATAATAATACCATATAAGTACTTGAAAAATATAATTTTTAATAAGAATTTGTATTTTTCACTATTCATTGAAAAATCAAACTTTTCAGAAAATTATCAAAATTTCTCCATAGGAAAATTTTTATATTATGATTTAAGAAATTAATTTAGTTTTGCAAATTGTTTTATAAAATATCCAAAAGGATATAAAAATCATTTTTTGAAGTAAATATATATTTTTGAAGAATAAAAAGACTTTTCTAAAAATTATATAGTTATTTTCTAATCAGTTAAAAATAGATTTATATTGATTAGGAAGTTTATGTTTATATCATAAATCATTTATTCTTATTCAAACCCAAAAATTTAAAGGCTAGGTTATAATGATCACAAAATAATATTTCATTGTTTGTTTAAACTCAATGATGCATATACTATACACTATTAAATATAGTATTTCCTTCTAAAATCTTAGGATATTACAATCATGGGTTGGGCATAGTGTTATCCAAAATTTAGAGTTTTTTCATGATGATCGAGGAGTATTATAGGATATATTTTCTTCAGTGGTGGAATATTATTGGTATATTTTCCTAGACAACTTTCGGAGATATCTCTAATGAGAGAGGTATATTTCACTATTAATCTTATTCTAGGAGGGGGACATCATCTATTCCTCTATATAAGATGGATCCTACTGATATTTATAAACCTAAAAGGTAGTTATAGGACTTGAAAGCTAAAGGGTTTATAAAAATTAAAACTTCTCCTTGGGGTGCACCTGTGCTTTTCATTAAGAAAACAGATAAACCCCTCAGGTTATATGAGGATTACTAATGATTGAATCAGAATGTGGTAATTAAATGCTATTCAATTACTCAAATTGAAGATATATTTGGAAAAATTCTAGGATTAGGGTTTTTATTAAAAATTTATTTGAGATCATGCTATCATCAGGTACGAGTTAGGCCATCTGATAAACCACATTCAGTATTCTGGAGCTGGTATGACCTTTATGAGTATCTGGTTATATCGTTTGGTCTAACCAATACACCCACCATTTTTATGTATTCAATGAATCATGTTTTCAACTCGTATTGGGATTATTTTGGTAGTTTTTATGGATGATATCTTAGTATAAAATTAAACTCAAAACGATCATACTTAAAACCTTTACATTAGACTAAGTACACTGACAGAGAATAAGATATATTATAAGCTCACTAAATTCCATTTTTGGATCGAAAAAGTCCACTTACCGGGTCACATTATCTAAGAATAATGGGTATCTATAGATTTAAATTATGTGAGAGTTATTTTTTCTATAGAGTATCCAAAGAATGTCTTTGATATATAGAGTTTATTGGGTCTGGTCAGTTACTATTGATTTTTTATTCATATTTTTTCATGCCTTTCAGCATCACTTATGGGCATGACCAAGAAAGTGTAGGATCGAAATAGTAATTTAGATGCTCAAATACAAGAGGGGGGGGGGGTTAATTGTAAGTTTAAAAACATTCATTTTTAACCTTAAGGAAAACTATGTTTAATAGAGTTGAACAAGGAAAATTCACAAACCCGATTTCAGTTATTAACTACGAACTAAATTTTCTTAGGTTCCAGAAATATGGTTCCAGAAAATGAAACCAAAAAAAAGTTTACTTAGGAAAGATTCTACCTAAAATCGTATAGAATATAATTTATAAGAGTATAAAAAATTACAAGAAAGTTATACTTTTTTACTTTAACAAAATGCAGTGGAAATAAAACTTGAAATAATACAAGTAACAAGTAGGAAATATTTTAACCCAAAGAGTAGGGTATCCACCAACCTTTGATAAAGGTCCCTTGATTTATACTTTCAAGAAATTCTGTCTTATCCACACCAGGTTAAGCCCTTGACAATATTATTAGAATCTATCTTGCTATCCCCATAAGCCCTTGAACTTTAAGGTAGTTAGCACCTCTATATTCCTATCACCAAAAGTCCTAGAACATTAAGGTTGTCAGCACCTCTATCTTCCTATCAATAGAACCCCTAGATTGTACTCAACAATAATTGAAGTCACAAAAATCAAGATAAATAAGATGTTCATTATATACAAAGCATGAGAGTATTTCTCTCTCTAGAAATCACTTCACAACATGTAATCTATAGGTTAATCAACAGATCACGAGCTTGTTAAAATGAGCTCTTATTTATAGGAAAACATCCAACGGTCAGATCCCTCCTCCAATAGTCATATTTTTACTTGAATCTTGGAGGGACATATACACATGTCACTCAACCAACGGTTAGTTAGAAACAGATTGTATGACATGTTTTCATAACAATAACGCATGTAAAGAAAATTAAGTTACTTCACCAAATCTATTTTTTTAGAGTCTAAGGAAAAAATAGAATTCAGAGTCTAACCATATAAAAATTCAGAGTCTATAAGACATGGATATTCAGATTTTGTTTTACAAATAATTCAGAATCTGAATTATATAGATCCTAGAGTCTGAATTCCAATGAATTCGGGATCTGAATTCTGAGGAAATCAAAGTCTTAATTTTGAAGAATTCAGAGTCAAAATTATGATGAATTCAGAGTATTAATTATAAAGAATTCAGAGTATGAATTTGAGGAATTTGGAGTTTGAATTCTAAGGAATTTAGAGTCCGAATTATGAGGTATTCAAGTTCTGAATTCTGAATAATTTAGAGTCATAATTATAAGGAATTCAGATTCTGAATTCTAAAGAATTCAGAGTCTGAATTTTAGAGAATTCAGAGTCTAAATTTCATAGAATTCAAAGTCTGAATTTTAGAGAATTCAGAGTCTGAATTTCAAATAATTCTGAGTTTGAATTTCGTAGAATTAGGAATATGAATTTCAGAGAATTTTGAGTCTGAATTTTAGAGAATTCAAAATCTGAATTTCATAGAATTCAGAGTCTGAATTTTAGAGAATTCAGAGTCTAAATTTCATAGAATGCATAGCCTGAATTTTAGAGAATTCAGAATTATAATTTTATAGAATTCAGAATCTGAATTTTAGGGAATTCAGAGTCTGAATTTTAGAGAATTTGGAATCTGAAAACAGAACACTATATTTCCATGGAACTATTGGATTTTGAGTTTTTTCATAAGAATCTGAATTTTTGACTTAATAATAAAAATATTTTGATTTAGAGAGATTATAAAATTGGATAATGAAAACAAAGGTAAGGATAAAATTTTTCCTTATAGAATGAAAACTTTCCATAAAAAAATAATCCTTAGTGAAATATGATTTGCCTTAAGATATAGTGGTTATGATTTTCAAAACACAGAGGAATAGAAAAGTCATAAGGAAACCTTATTGACTCAATAATCTCCCCCTTTTTAGAAAACCCAAACATTGTTATGAAAAATAATATAAGGAACAAGAATTTTTCTTTATGAAATTAAAATAAAAACTTATATCCCTTTACTTATGAATCATGGTGAATATGACTAACTCCCCCTTAGGTTTTCAAATACCTAAAGATCGTATTCATGACATCCTTAAAGAGATTTTTCATTTTCTTTCATAAGTAAATCTTCTTTGAGAAAACTCCCCCTTAGATAGACTTCCCCTTAATTTGGGCATTCTCTTATTTACATACTATTATTTTTTACTATCAAAAAAGTTTTCTTAAAAGAAGATAAAAATTCCAAAAATTTTAAAAAAATCAATTACTATAATTTAATTATGGAAACCTACCTTCTATATTTTTAGGAAAATTATCAATAATGAATAAATTTTTTCTTGAATAACTTTAGATTTTGGAAAAAATTTCTTATGGAAGGAAAATATTGGATTCTGGAATTTTGGGTTCCAAAATAAATACGAAAAATTTGATTAAGGAAAAATTTTATTAAAGAAAAATTTTGGTTACAAAAAATTTGGTTAACTATGAAAATGTATCCCCTATGAAAAGGATTTACTTAATGTAAGGAGATATGTTTCAACAAAAAGTTAATATGGAAGATTACCTTACAGTTATCATTCCTATTTTTTTAATTTATTCAAATCTATTGAAGGGTAAAGATTTTGTAAAAATATCAGCAAGTTGATCTTTCATTTTGATAAATTGAAGACTAATATCTCCTTTCAGTGTCTGATCCTTAAGAAAGTGATGCCTAATATCTATGTGTTTTTTCACGGGAGTGATATGCAGGGTTTCTTTTTAGGGAAATGACACTAGTATTATCACACAATATCTATGTTTTGGTAAAATTCATGCCATAGTCTGTGAGTGTGTGTTGCATCCACAACACTTGGGAGCAAAAACTTCCAACTACTATATATTCAACATTAGTAGTGGAATGTGCTACTGAGTGTTTCTTTTTTGTATGACTAAGAAACTAATGAATCTCCTAAGAAATGAAAATTTCTAGATATACTTTTCCTATTCATTCTACATCCCCCAAAATCAGCATCCGAAAAACTTTTTAAAACAATATCATTTCCAGAAGTATAGAAAAAATCCCAAATCCATGGTTCTCTTTAAATATCAAAAAATTATTTCCACTAATTTTAAATGAGATTCCTTTATATTATGTTGATATCTTTCATATAAGAATACTGAAAACATTAAGTCTGGACAACTAGCTACCAAGTATAGTAAACTTCTTATCATACCTCTAAATGATGTTTGATCTACTATTTTCCCAGCTTCATCAAGATTAAGAGAATTTGAGGTACCTATTGGAGTAATTGTAATTTTAGTGTTGTCATATCCATACTTTTTAAGAATATATTTACTATACTTATATTGAAATATATAATTTCCCTCTGGTTTTTGAGAGATTTGAAAACCTAGGAAAAATGTTAACTCACCCATCATACTTATTTCAAACTCAGATTTCATTATATTTACAAATGAATCAGTTAAATATATATGAGATGAACCTAATATAATGTCATCAACAAAAATTTGAACAATGAAAACATTTTTAATATCTTTATTTACAAAAATAGTTGGATCAGTACTTCTATTAACATATTTTTTTTTTCAACAAAAATCCAGTAAGTCTATCATACTAGGCTCTAGGGGCTTGTTTAAGTCCATATAAATATTAGGTAAGTTTAAAAACGTGTTCATAATGTTTTATGTCTTCAAAAACAGAAGGTTGTTCAATATAAACTTCCTCTTGAATATATCCATTAAGGAAATCACACTTTACATCCATTTTAAAAAGTTTGAAATTAAAGAATACTATAAAGGAAAGTAAAATGTGAATAGAATCAAGTCTAGATATAGGAGGACATGCTTGTTCACAATCTATTCCTTCTTGTTTATTATAGACATTAGAAACTAATATAGCTTTATTTCTTACTAATATTCCATTTTCATCACGCTTATTTCTAAATACCCTTTTTACTCATATTATAGAAGTTTCCTTAGGTCTTTCAACCAAGGTCCAAACTTTGTTCCTTTCGAATTTATTTAGCTTATCTTGCATGAATTTAATCCAATCATCATCACCTAAAGCTTCATCAATGTTTTTTTGATTCTAATTGGGGAAGGAATGCTAAATGTTTTACTTCATTTCTTAAGGAACCTATATTCCTTATAGACTGATTTATATATCCAGTGATACTATCTTTGGAATGATTCTTAAGAAACAACTGATTAGGGTTTTGTAAAACCTGTTCATCAACATATGGTAGGAAATCTTTTGGGGTAAATGATTCAAAAATATTTTCTCGAACATTTTTCTTATTAGAAGAATAATCTATTAAATGTTGATAATCAGTTTTTTAAAACACATATGAGGATATAGGTTGGGGCTGTTTAAAAACAAAAGGATCAGTTTCATCAAATTTAACTTGCACTGTTTCTTCAATAGTACAAGTGTTTTTATTAAAAACTCTATAATCCTTATAAGTGGTGGAGGAGCCTAGGAAAATTCATTCATCATACTTGGGTGAAAATTTATGTAAGCTATCTTTAGTATTCAAGATTAATACTTTTCAACCAAATACTTTGAAGTAAGAAATTCTATATTTTCTACCATTCCATAATTCATAAGGTGTTTTATTAAGAAAATGTCTGATTAAAACTAAATTTATAGTATAACAAGAAGTAATTACAGCTTCAGCCCAAAAGTTTTTAAAAATAGAATATTCACTCAACATTGTTCTAGTTATTTATTGAAGAATTCGATTTCTTCTTTCAAAAACACCATTATATTGAGGAGTTCTTGGAGCTTAGTAGTTATGAGTACTGCATTTTTTACTACAAAAATTTTTAGAATCAGAATTTTCAAATTCTCCTCCTTGATCACTATGAATTGTTATCAAAGGAAGGTTTTCCTCATTTTTAAATTGGGATCTAACTGTTTTGAAATAAGAAAAATCTTTATATTTCTTTCCTAGAAAATAGACCCATGTAAATCCGGTGTAATCATCAACTAAGAAAAATACATAATATTTTCCTCCAATACTTCCAGTTTGTATTGGACCGAAAAGATCCATATGCACTAACTATAATACCTCGGATGTTGAGACTTTACCATTTGATTTAAAACTTGATTTATGTTTCTCGTTATATTGAAAAGGATCACAAACTTTTGAAGAATCAAATCTAAACTCTGGTAGATCCTTAACAAGTCTTTTCTTTGAGATTTTGTATAGATTCCTAAGGTTACAATGTCCTAAACTTCTATAAAATAACTAAGATTGATCTTCCATTACACTAAGGCAAGGTAGATATTGGCTCCTATGGTCTTCTAATTTTAGTGTGTATACATTCTCTTGCCTATGGGTAGAAAGAATAAAATCTTCCTTGGAATTTTGTACTAAGAATTTATTCATTGCCAAAATTCACAAGGTAACCTTCATCACATAATTAACTTATGCTAATGAGGTTGTTCTTAATACCCTTAACAAATAAAACATTTGAAATCAATGTTTTTTCAAGAAGAACAATGTTACCTATACCAAAAATTTCTCCTGGATCATTATCTTCAAAAGTTACTTTTCATCCTTTCATCTTGATAATCTTTTCAAAGAAGTTTTTGTTATCAGTCATATGCTTGTAAAATCCACTATCCATGTACCACATATTACTATTGGTATTTTATTTATTTTCCTAAAAATAACAGAGTTATATTTTTGGAATCGAAACTTTCTTGGATTCAAAAATTTTAGAAAGTAAAAATTTAGGAATCCACATTTTCTTAGAAAAATAAGCTTAATGAAATCCTGAATATTGGGTTTTGTTTGAAGAACAATTTTTCTCCCAATTTCCACCTCAATGAAATTTAGTACAAAATGGAGAACATTGGGGAACAAAATAATTATTACTAAAAATTGGTTTTGAATGAGTATAACCATATCTAGAATGATTCCTTAAAGGAAGAATTTGGGACTAAATATTGTCAAAGTTTTCTATATTAGAGGTAAAGTTTGAAAAACATTTCCTTAAGAAAAATATTTTTGTATTTAGTTTAATAACCAAGTTCTTAACCTAAAGGTTATTAGTTTTAGAACTAGAGTTAGCAACTAAAATATTTTTCTTAGAAATAACATTTTCTAGATCCTTAAAAAGTTTATCCTTATCAGAATTAATTTTCAAAATCAAAACTTTTCTGATCAAGATCTTTATAAATATATGATACTTATTATTTAAAACCAAAATTATAGAATTTTATTTTCTAACTTATTTTTTATCTTACATTTATCATTCTCATGAAGTTTAGAATATCTATAAACTTCTTCAAATGAACGTAAGGTATTATCTTCTGATGAGGAAGAATCATCATCTAAAGATTCATAAAATTCTTCATTAGAAAAATTTTCATTTAAAGAAATATTGGTTAATGATTTAGCATTGTGTACCTTATCCATAAGATAATGATTTTTAGTAGGTTATAGGTCTAGAAACTTCCTTTTCTGTGATTTTATAATATCCAATAAGCAAAAACAAATTATCTAATCCAATGTTAATGAAAAAAGTATTCATTTTATCTCTCCAGTACTCATAATAATTCCCATCAAATATATGTGGTTTGGTAGGATTTAAATGGTAAATAGAACCAACATTCATTCCTACCATTCTATAAGAAAATATCTTTCCACAAACCTTTTGAATAAAAAAGTTTGTAAACAAAGATAAAAATCTCTAAGTAGAACTTCAAAAAAGAAAAGTTAAGAAAGAAGAATTTCAAATAATAAAAACTTTTAGAAAGAAAACCTATATGTGAATATATGTATTTCATATACCTGCTTTGATACCAATTATAGGATTGAAATAGTAATTTAGATGCTCAAATACAAGAAGGGAGGGTGAATTGTAAGTTTAAAAACTTTTATTTTTAAACATAAGGAAAACTATGTTTAGTAGAGTTAAAAAAGGTAAATTCACAAACCCTATTTCAGTTCTTAATTATGAACTAAATTTTCTTAGGTTCTGGAAATATGGTTATGGAAATATGGTTCTGGAAAATGAAAATTAATAAAAGTTTACTTGGGAAAGATTCTACCTTAAATCATATAGAATCTAATTTATCAATGTATACAAAATTACAAGAAATTATAAGAAAGTTATACTTTCTTCCTTTATCAAAACTCATCAGAAATAAAACTTGAAACTATACAAGTAACACGTAGGAAATTTTTTAACCCAAAGAGTAGGGTATCCAACAACCTTGGATAAAGGTCCCTTGATTTATACTTTCAAGAAAGATTATATTACCCACACTAGGGTAATCCCTCAATAAGAATATCAGAATATAACTTTCTATCCCTACAAGCCCTAGAACATTAAGGTAGTCAGCACCTCTGTATTCCTATCCTCAGAAGTCCTCAAACTTTAAGGTTGTCAGCACCTCTGTCTTCCTATCCCTGGAATTCCTCGATTGTATTCAGAAACAATTGGAGTTTCACAAAGAAATATGAACAAGATGTTTAGTATGCACAAAACATGGGAGTCTTTATCTCTAGAAATCACTTCACAACATGTAATCTCTAGGTTAATCAACAGATCCTAAGCTCGTTCAAATGAGATTATATTTATAGGAAAAAACTTCTACGTCCAACTCCCTTCTCTAATGGTCATATTTTTCATTGAATCTTAGCGGGACCTATACATGTGTCACTCAACCAACAATTAATTAGAAATATATTGTATGAAATCATTTTATAACAATAACTTGTATAAGGAAAATGAAGATACTTAACCAAATCTATTTTTTCAGAGTCTAAAGAAAAATATAATTCAGAGTTTAGCCATATAAACATTCAGAGTATATAATACATGAATATCTGGATTCTGTTTTACAAATAATTCAGAATCTGAATTCTATAGATTCCAGAGTCTAAATTAAAATGAATTCAAGAACTAAATTCTAAGGAATTATGAGTCTGAATTCTAAGGAATTCGAATTATGAATTATAAGGATTTCAGAGTCTGAATTTTGAGGAATTTGGAGTCTAAATTCTAAGGGAATTGGGAGTCTGAATTCTGAGAAATTTAAAGTCATACTTATGAAGAATTCAATGTTTGGATTCATAGGAATTCAGGGTCTGAATTTTGAAGAATTCAGAGTCTGAATATTGAAGAATTCAGAGTCCGAATTTCAGAGAATTCAGACTCTGAATTTTAGAGAATTCAAAATCTATATTTCAAAGAATTTAGTGTCTGAATTTTAGGGAATTCAGAGTCTGAATTTTAGAGAATTCAGAGTCTGAATTTCATAGAATTTAGAGTCTGATTTTCATAAAATTCAGAGTCTAAATTTTAGAGAATTCAGAGTCTAAATTTCTGAGAATTCAGAGTCAGAATTTCAGAGAATTCAGAGTCTGAATTTCAGAGAATTTGGAGTTTGAATTTCAGAGAATTCAGAATCTAAATTTCAGAGAATTCAGTATCTGAATTTCAAAGAATTCAAAGTGTTAATTTTAGAGAACTCGGAATCTGAAAACAGAACACTCTATATTCAAGTAACTATTATATTCTGAGGTTTTTCATAAGAATCCAAATTTTAGACTTAGTAATAAAATGAGTTTGATTTTGAGAGATTATAAAATCGGACAATGAAAACAAAGTTAAGGATAAATTTTTTCCTTAGAGAAAGGAAACTTTTCTTAAGAAAATAATCCTTAAAGAAATATGATTTTCCTTAAGATAAAGTATTTGTGATTTTCAAAACCTAGGAGGATGGAAAATTCATAAGGAAACCTTATTGACTCAATAGAAAGTTTTAAGGTTCACATGGTCAGAAGCTTTTGATAAGACCTTTTAGGTGTTGAAAGGGTGGTTGACCACCGTATAATTCCTTATTTTACCTAAGCCTAGAAGAGGATATAATTTTTACTATGATGCATCAGGAGTTTGGATAAGATGTGTTTCGATTAATGGGGAATGAGTTGTGGCGTATGGGTCTCATCAGTTTGGAACACATAAGTTTAATTACCTGATGCATGAATTTGAGTTATTAGTAGTGGTTCATTATTTTCATTAAGGGAGACATTATTTACTAGGAGGGTGGTTTCGGTATACATGAACCATGAAATCCTCAAGTACATATTCACTTAGCGGGAAAAATTAGATATGGGTTGATTATATTTAGTCCTTCATCATTGATCTTGCTTATATTCCTAGAAATAGAAATTCAATTTCCGAAGCTCTAAGTCGAAATACTCATACTCAAGTTGTTTAGGAATCCAGTAGTGAATGGTAGTTGGTGAATATTCTTTCTAAAATACATCTGGAAGTTTAGGAATGTGATGAGTAGCCTATAAATTCATATTTAACATTAAATTAATTACTTATGGATACGATAAAGATGAGGAAAATTTTAGATCCCGAAGGATTGGTCCTTAGGGAACGTGTTATAGGTGAAGACCCACAATCTGGTTGGGTTTTCAATGAGGATGAGAATTTTTATATCCATGGACATGTATGGGTACCAGAAGACATACAACAAGAGGTGATGTGAAAATATCATGATTCTAAGTGGGAAATACACCCTATAATTACCAATATGTATCAAGATATGTGCTTCCAGTATTGGTGGTCTATCACAAAGAAGAATATAGATAGTATTGTTACTTATTGTTTTGTCTATCACCAGGTGAATGTGGAATACTGGTGGCCTGCTAGCCAATTGTTGCAATTACCCATTCCAGAGTGGAAATGGGATAATGCAACTATGGATTTCATGATGGGGTTACTAAAATCACCCTAAGGCATGATGAAGTATGGGTAGTTTTTGCTATATTGGAAAAGGTCATCCATTTCTTGCCTATTTGAGATACCTTCTCTGTGGATGAACTTGAGAGACTTTATAATCAAGAGATCATACACATTTATAGATTTACATGTACCATCATTACATACATGGATACTAAGATCACTTCCTGGTTATGGTAAGTGTTGCGGAGGGTTATTGAATCATAGGTACTACTAAGTATAACATATCACTTATAGACTGACTATCATCCAGAGCATACTATATAGGTATTATAGGGAATTCTTAGAGTATGTGTCCTTTATTTTGGAGGTTTCTATGAAAAACACTTACCAAATTCTATATTTGATTATAATAATAGTATCCAATAGAAAATTCATATGGATCTACATGAGTAACTCTATGGTAGGCCTTTTTGTTCCCCCATGGGTTTGATAGAGGTAGGAGAGGTAGTGCTACTTGGACCTCATCTTATTTAGGATACATTCGAAAAAGTATAGTTTATGAGGAAACAAATGGATACAACAAAATCTAGGAATAATTTTTATATTGATCATTTTCAACGACCTCTAGAGTTTATGGTGGGAGATCAGGTCTTTTTATACATTTCTCCTAGATTGGGTCATCGATGGATTCAGATACAAGGGATGTTAGAAGCAAGATTTTTTAGGCATTTTGCGATATTGGAGTGATTCAAGATGGTAGAATATCAGAAAATATTCCTTAAAGGTGCTAGAACATTCATGATATATTATATGTTTCACATATACACTATTTATATTCCAACTCATCTCATGATTTTGATCCTAAGGAATTTGAGTTAGATATGAATTCTTATTTTGAGGAGTACCCAGTTCATATCATTGATAATAGCACAAAGGATCTTCAAGGTAAGTAAGTTCCTCTAGTTTGGGTGCTATGATAGCACAACCATGTACCTGATAAGAATTGGGAGTGAGAGGATGATATACATTATTAGTGTATAGAGTAATTTTTTGATGCTACTCAACCACCCTAGAAATGGAAACTCAAGGATAAGTTGCTATTATTAGGTGAGATTATAAGATCACAATTTTTCATAAAGGTAATAATCCTTTAATTTTTAGTATAATCCTTTTTTTTATTTAAATGGATGTTCCTAAAGAGTTCATATAGGTTTCAAGATGTTCAGGTTTGGTTCTGGGCCCAGAGACCTGATTTTTGGAGGAAATGTTGTGGTGTACAGTTGGCACATGGTTAGTAATAACCATGTGGCTCAACCATACGACCCCAAAGTGGTGAAGCAATTTTTTTAACCATTGAAGAGGACCCTTATGGATGTGAAAAACCTAAATAAATTCATTTTTAAACTATATGGTCTTCACATGGTTTATCTAACCATATGCAAAGACTAGGTAGGGTGTGGGCTCTTGGATAGTAGACACACATGTTGTGATCATCGTTTTTATGACCATGTACTCAGACTGTGTGAGTTAGGGGTTCATGGTTAGTGTCTAATTCATGGTTATTTTATAGTTTGGGAAGCTAGTTGGCCAAACTATACACCCTATTTAAAAACCTTGAAATTACCATTTTCACTCTTTTACCCCATAAACACATTTTTTTCTTCCTCCTCCCTCTTTTTCATAGTGGACTATGTATGGGAGTTATCAACGCCCTCTTCTCTTAGTTTTGTGATATATCCTCTACCTGATCTATGATTCGAATACATTCAGTTGCATTAGATCACCCTCAGTTATTCTATCATTACTCTTTATTATTTTCTTAGTTTCTCTCACAATCTTTAGTTTTATATCCATGTGAACTAATATGAACTATTTTCAATGAGTTTTTCTAGTTTATTTATTTTCTCTCATTCCATCTTGAATATGAGTCCAATATTGGATTATGATTCTACTACCGAGCTAAGGTTGGATGCCTATTTCTTTTCCATAATATTCTTGGTTATTATAAATTACACCATTGTTCCCCATGCCATATTTTCTATGTGTTTCTCCTAAAATTAATATTCCTTTAAATTGATATGTGAACTTGGTTTTAAAAGTTCTATCAGACCCATCAAAACTTTTAGAGGTTGATGAACTCAATATAAAACACCCCCTTAGAGTGAGTTTGGTTAAATTTTATTAACTTCTTATAAATGGAACGTACAAATGTAAATTATGAAATCATTCATGTTTTGGACAATTTAGTTCCCCTATGATCAAAACACCACTACGACATGTTTTCCTTTCTATACTAGTGAAATTGTTAAGTGAAGTAATGAATTTTATTGGGAATGGATGTTTTCCTTGGACCCTCTTAGTCATTTATCAACAAAAGACCATTAAAATTAAATGATTCGAATTGATAAATGGAATGAACATTAGCATGTACCCATTTATCACTTATATTATACGATTGATTATGGTTATGAACATAGATATCTATATAGGCATGGAAAATACTATGTAAGACCTGGATTCCTGATATGGAATGAATTGAGAAAACTCATTGGATGCTATCCAGTTCATTGATGTGACAACCAAGTGGAACACTAGCCTTGGGCTTGCTCAATGCATTTGATAAATGGATTAATTGCTATGAGACCGATGATTCAATTTTATATTCTAGAAATTTGGATTCCTTGGATTATCTCTGTGTATCCAAATTTATTTACTTAGGCACTTACTATGTTAGATTATATCCTTGGGCTCTAATCAAGTCTCTACTAAGTTTACCTTGGACATGATCCTCAGACTCAATGAGGATGCCTCGACCATGGGCCATGGGTTCCTGGATTATTGTATGTCTATGTTTATGTGTACTAGGATTAATCCAAATATAGTGGTTTAAATTCATCTTAATTTTAGTATACATTTATTCCTTATTTGTAGCATGTTCCATATTACAACTTATATTCAAGGACTGGATTATGTTAGACCTTCATTTTATATCTTTACCTCAATTATATATTTCACAATATTATAAATTATACACACATACAATATTGTATTGGAAATTTTTAGTAGTGTACTATTGAATTTTACTCATTCCTTATTTGGGTTTTCATTTGGTACCTAGAAAGATTAAATATATTCAAGTAGGGATAAAGGGAAGCACCCAACTATAGAAACTTGATTTCTCTTCAGATAAGAGTTTGGGATTAGATGATTGAGCCAGTGCTTGGGATGCCTTGGAGATAACTTTTTGGACTTTTTGGTTTCCTTTTGTATATATTTTATCATATGTATACTATCAATCATGTATGCATACTTATTTTATATAGACATGACATTATTTTTATATGGCACTATTTGTGGATTTTGACTATTTATTGTTATCTGGATGTTTATTTATACTACTTTAACTATTATTACCACTACTGATTTCCACTCTAATAATGAGGGCATAATATCCCCATCATATCACCACAGTACCTACTGATAGTCAACAAACTCTATCATGTGGGGATAAACTCTTGAGGCAATGTGACTAATTGAGTTTGGCTACTTTTGAGTGAATCAGGTATGAAATGTCATAATGTTAGCCATTTGACTACTCTAATGACATTAATCAAGTAGAAACGGTATGAACCCCACACCCTATGTCCAAATAACACTTAAGATCAACCAGTTCTAGAGGTGTAGAATATGCATATAGTAGGTGACCCCTATTACCAGATCACTTGATTAACTAATTCAAGACCATAATCATGTAGTATTCAATTCAACTATCATCGCACCTATTCAATATTCAAGTAAATTGTCAAGAATCAATATGGAATTCATGGTCTAACCCTGGTGTACAAAGAGAATCATGAATTTGTTCTAAATTTTACTTATTTAACTATCAGGCTGTTAAGGACCTAGGGTTATGTGAATTAGGAATGATCAAATCAATGAGATATTGACTAAAATTCTATTGTCATGTGATGCGGGAAAATAATTATTTCCTAAGTGAAAATGCTGTTTAGTAGACAACCTTGATTATATTCTGGGAGGAGCACACAATAATTAAAATTTTCACTTTTAATTAGAGTAAAATGTGTTAGTTTTTTGAAATTTTCTAATTTTAATGACAAACGAAAGCAAAAAAAAACGTAATTAAATAAAAGATTAAAAAAATTGACAAAGAAGGTGAATGAAAATAATGAAATGAGTTGGGTGATCAGGTTGGGTTTAGTTTTCCAATTATAATGATATCTGAGTTCCAATTTGTCCAGTCCCCTTATACTAAGCCAATTAATGTGTGATTCCATATTCACTTCCTCTCACTCCCTTGGTCAAATGGTGATGGTGAGAGTAAACCGTTACAAGATATCAAATTGGTATACTATCCTTATTATGTGCTAGATAGTTGCAGAGAATACCATTAATTAATATAGTCAATACCCAATAGGGTCTTATTTTTAATAAATAATCATGAATATCCACTACCCCTCCCACATATATTGATGATCGCTGAGTCCTTCACCACTAATCCCTAATATATTCCATCGTATATAAACTAGAACATAATAGAGGGAGATAATGATCATTGAAGAATGTAATAACAAAAATATAATGTAAAACCAAATACAATAATACTTGATAATAAAAATATCTATTAGAAGGGTATCCAAGAATAAGGAGTAAGAAGAAGTCATTACAAAACTATGAAGATCACATGAGGGAAAAAGAATAGTAGAAAATTTCTCAATCAGAATCTATCCACTAGAAGTTTTTTCCATTTCTTCCCATAGGACGACAAAAATTTTCCATGGTTCCTTATTTAATGTTATTAATCATGTATATTTCTATTGAATATAAAAATTTAAATAATTTTTTAAATGTGTAAAAAAATTCATTCCAAAATTACTAAATCACACTTTTCTAGCCAAATAGACACTTCATATTCCTCCAATTTAGCATGTTCAATGGATTCACTAATGAGTCAATTTCTCCATGAAATTTAACAAGAACATGAAAATTAAAGTCCTATTTAATTTATAACTATAATTACCTAATTTTAATGCATTTATACTAAGATATACCTCATTTACTTAGGTGAGTATTTTTTGATTGGACATAAATATATTTCAACTTTATTGATTTATTTATTTCTATTTAAGTTCAAATGAGTTGTAGGTCCAAAAGAATAAGAAAAATTCCATGAATAAAGGAAGTATAATAAATAATCACTTGATATTAATCATTATTGAAAAAAGGTATTCTTTAAAATTTTAAGTGATATAAAGTTGTTAAAATTCTAGAATTAAGAAATTTTCACATTTTAGCCCAAAATTCACCAAAAAAACCAAAAATGATGCAAATCTGCTAAAATTGTTAAATTTCTATGTTTAAGTCATAGAAATAAACATTAAGATTAATGAAAATATTAGCTCTATCAATTTAAAAAAACCTGTCACTTAGAATCTTAGGCAAGTAAGAATAAAAATCAAATCAAATAAAATTCAAAACACATAGGCATAAGATCCACCAATTTGACAACAAAAAAAAAAGAATATATGCGTACTAAAAAAAATTAATTCTATTTCTACATTCATATCATTAAATTTATTTAATATTAGTTTCCACTCCCATCCACACAATACATGTACGTCACATAAATTTTCTATCACCTCACAAATGATAATATTGAATAAGGCTTTTCTTATCTAAACACAAGAAAGGGTCACCATAAGCTTGATAAATTCTAATATATCTATCTGATATGAGTTAAGGGAATGTTTTTATTATGAGTATTTTTTAGTTTTTAGTGTATTTTAGTTTTTATGATTTATATGTCAATTCTTTTGAGGACGAATAATGAGGGTTTGACTCTTTTTGAAGAAAAATTGTATGATTTTAATTTTTACTCAATTTTGGTCTCCTCATCAATACCCTTTATATTAAATTAGATCCAAAATAATATCAAAACTTATTTCATGGATATCCCAAAAAATCTTAAATTATTCATCTTTGATACAAAAACTACTTCCCAAAATTTCAGATTTTTTTCCTCCTTAAATGCTCTAAAAAGGCACAAATGTTTTCCTTGAAACCTTTAAAAAGGAACATATTTCTATATAATGTCCTTTTCAATAGAAAAACATCTCTTAATTATTTTATTTCACAGAAAAAGTATAAAAAAATGATGTATCCCAACACAAGACAACTTCCCCCACACTTAATTTCAACTAGATCATGTAATTTCACTTCTAGAGATAGTTGGATAAAGGAATTTGGCTTGTAATGTGGCTAACCTAACATATTATTCATATATAATATGGTATATAATGATAAAATTAAATGGGAGGACATAATAAAAATTATTCACTATAAATTGGGGCCTTAAATTCAAATAAATTCCTTAACCATTTAAAACCAAAGTACATCAAACCATCTAGTTTTGACATGAATAAGAGAAATTCTGGTTAAATCAAGCATGATTTCGTTCTTTTAAGAAGTGAAGTGAATTTAAAAAATATGAATAAAGGGTTCATAAGCCTCATGAAAAAGTGATATTATTTATAAATACAATGATATTTTACACGGGATTCAAAAATCAGAGGACTTTTCATGAATTTTAGAAAATTTTGAACTTGAAACAAAGTAATTTTCAACATTCAATTAAGCTTAGATTCATGGAATAAATTGTTTTAATCATTTAAATGGGTTGAAAAAAAGTTAAAGATATTAATTTGTGTTTACAAGTTTCAGAAACACACATGAGTTGAAAAATAAATAGGCAAAAATTTGAAAAACGAACAATTTTTTTTTCAGAAAACAGAAAAATAGGAATTTGGAAATCCTTAACTACAAAGGCTTCCACCCACACACATAAATGATGTAGTTAGAAAAAATGAGTTAATGTTTATTTTACATTTAAGTAGATTTTTAATATAATCACAGTATGTTAGAAAGTTTTATAGATTGGTACAACATGACTTAATGATAGTGAAATGTTGAGTTAATCTCTTAAATACTACTCATGGGAAAAATACATGAAATCATAGTGAATATAACATAAAAAAATATATTGGTAGAAAATAAAATAGAAATATAATGATAATATAAGTATATAACTTGGTTTAATCCCCTAAAATGGGCCTTTGGTTTTGATTACCTCCAGATGGGTAGTTCGAGTTAGTTATCCCCAATCTGATGGTGGGTATAGTTTCTTTGAGATAAACCACCAAAACTTATTCTTATTATATTTCACTTCTTCCTTTTTTTTCAAGAATCCATAGAAAGTGTATTGAAAATCCATCCTCTTATAATTTAGATGCATCTTTCATGGCGAGGGTAGAATAATGAATTTTTCCTCCACTTTCCTAGTTTCCACCTTTTCAACCACTTCTTAGTTCTCTAATTCTTTATTTAGTAATGCCACATCAATAGAATAACAAAAGGGAAACTGTGAGTGTAATTCTATTTGAAAAAAATAAAAACATGAATAATCAATATCAAATTCTTCCCCTTAAAAGTAATAAGCTTGTGTCTTGGTTTCCCTATGTAAATAACATTTATATACTCATATACTCCCTCCAATAAATGTTCAACATGTTAAGGGAGCTCCATATATTCCACATCTGGTGCATCATCTTTTTCTTATTTTTCTTTCCCATGGTAATAAATGTGTTGGATGAATCTAAAAATTTAAAATAAAGAGAGTTAATAATAAATTCAGATTTAATAGATTCTGAATGAAAATATTTTAAAAAAATAGTATCTCCCTTAATTGGATCGACTTCCCTTTATTTTCTAGTGGAAAGTGATTGTTGGAGTTGAATTTCACTGGATATAGGTAGGTATTTTGGATCCTCCATATTTTTTCAAATTCCACCGCATGAGTGGTTTTTTATTCTTCCAAATATAAGGAGAGATAATAATTTCTTTGATCTTCTATTTTTCCAATAATAGGGATATCATATTTCACCTCATATTCATTATATAATTTATCTAAATCTTATTTATCTCCCATACATACTTCAGTAAAAAAATATTATTCATCAATATCCTCCAACATTTATTGATCTTGGTTGAAGGGATATTATTTTATTTCCATCACATCCTCATCAAGTTTTGAAACTTGAAATATGAGTGGGGATACTTATTCCACCACTCATTTGGGTTCTGGTTCTTATTCTATGTATAACTACCAATCTGGGGATGCATATACATATTCAAAAATCCACTCTATTTTATATCCCTCAAGGTTTTTCATTGATTCACTAATCCTTTCCAATCTGGCTTCAAGATCCTTGTGAAATTATTTTTCTTAGTGTTTTACATGTGAGTAATCAATCCATGTATAATAATCTCAATTTTAATACATCATTTATAGAGATATTTATTTATATTTTTTTAAATGAGAGAAAATATTTTTTTAAAATGTCATAAGTGGATTATTTTCATTGCCTCCTCAACAAAAACACCATATTTTGACATGAACCTATCACGGGATTTAAAAAAATTATTTCCTAAGTAAAAATGACATATAGTGGCCAACCTATATTTTACTTATAGAGGAGCACACGACAATCATGATTTTCACATTCAATTATAGGAAAAAGTGGCTATTTTTGAAATTGATTGATTTTAAAAACATACAGAAGGAATAAAATAAAATGAAAAAAATTAATAAAATGGTTTAAAAAAATTTAAAAATAAATTATATGAAAATAATGATATGATTTGGATGATTAGTTAAAGTTTAGTTTTCTAATTTCAATGCTATCCTAGTTCTATTTTATCCAATCCTCTTATTCTAATCCTATTAAAGTGAGATTTTACAATTTCTTCCTCTCACTCCCTTGGTCAAATGGTAATGACAAGAGTAAACATTACCACGATATAAACTTGATATACTATCTTTCCTATGTTGGAGAGTGTTGTACTGAATTAACTCTATTTACTTAGGCAACACCCAATCGGTTCTTTTTTATCCAAAACGACCATTAATATCCATTACACCTCTCACACATACTGACGATCACAAAGTACTTCACCACTAATACTTGATATATTAAATAATATATAGACCATATAATATAAAAGAGAGATAATGACCATTGGATAAAACAATAATAATTAGAAAAATCTAAAATAAAATATGATCTTACTTTATAATAAAAACTATTACTAGAAATTGAAATCAACTTCACAAAATAGAGAAAAGATTTTTATTCCATGAAGTGAAATTACTAAAGCATAAAAAAACCTCCCCTTTAATAATAAATCATATGTTTACCCCTATATGTGATGGTTATCCATGAATATTTTGGATGGATAATATATTAAAAAATAAAGAAGAACAAAAGAGAGAAAAGGAAAAGAAGAAACTTTCTCCTCGAGAATCGGTCCACCAAAAGTTTTCTCCATTTTTACCATCAAACAGCCAAAATTCACCATGGTTACTTCTAAAAGTTTGTTCATAATAGAGTTTTATATTGGAATTAAACATTTCTATTATTTTTGACAAGTGTAAAAAAATTAATTCCCAAATTACCCAATCAAAATTTTTTTATCTGAAGAGACCCTTAATCTCCATCCACTTTGACACATTCAATGGTTTTCTTAATGAGAGAATTTAGCCATGAAATTTAATGTGCACATGAAAGTTTTTGTAATATTGAATTTTCAGTTTTAATTTACTGACATAAAGGTATTTAGGATGGGATATGCCTCATTTACTAAGGTGGGGCCCATTATGTTATCCAAAAATATATTTGAAATTGGTTGATTTTTTTGGGTTTATTGAAGTTTGAATGATATATAGGTCCAAAATAATAAGTTGAATTCCTTTAAAAAAGTAAAAATTAAAAAATAAGCACCCCATTTGGATCAATATTAAAAATATATTCTTGAAATACCAAAGTGATAGAAAATTGTTAAAATTCCATAATTAAACAAGTTTTACATTTTTGTGAAAAATTAACTAAAAATAAAAAAACATATTGAAAATCATATCAAATTGTTAAATGGTAAGGTTTAAATCATTTAAATACACATGAAAAATAATGAAAAAAATTATCTCTATCAATTACCCCACACTTATCACTTAGACTCTTAGACAAGTAAGCATCAAAATCAAATCAAAGAAAATTCAAAACACAAACCCATGAGATCAACCAATTTTTAAAAAAGAAGACATCATGAATCCTCAAAAACCATTATTTAAAGTTATCAATTTAGATCATTCAATATATTTCCTCTTTATTTCTCCTCTATTTCACACAAAACAACTACCTCACATGAATTTTCTCTCATCTCAAAAATGTTAATTTTTAATAAGGATTTTCTCATACAAAACCATGTAAGAGTCGCCACAGTATTGATAAAATAATAGATCTCTATTTGATGTGAATCAAGGATATTTTTTTATCATGAGTACTTTTCAGGGTTGTTCATTGGCTTTTAGTTGATAGGAATTATATGTCTAAAATTCTAAGACTGAATAAAAATGGATTGGGTCATTTTTGAAGACAAATTTCTTAACTATAATATTTAATCATGTATGGTCTTATCATCAATTTAATTAGAAAAAAATAAGCTCCAAAATAATATATAAATATTTGTTTCATGGAAAACCCACACATTCTCTAATTATTCATCTTTGTTACAAAAAATGCTTCCCAAAATTTCAGATTGTTTATTTTCCTCTTTTAAAGCTCCATAAGGAACATCTTTTATTCCTTGAAATATCTAGAAAGGAACAAATTTACATAGAATGTTTTTTTATTAGTAAAATATCTCTTAATTATTTTAATTTTCACCCAAAGTAGCACCAAATTATGTGTCACAACACAAGACATCTTTACCCCATAGTTATGTTCAACTAGATCATAAAATTTCACTTCTAGTATTGAACAGATTGGGAAAATTGGATAGTAATGTGTTTAAAAAAATAGATTATTCAAGGATACTAAGGGATACATAGATTAAATAAACAAGGATATAATAGAAATTATTTACTATAAAATGAGAATTTAAATCCAAATAAATTCTTCAAACATTTAAAATAAAAGTACATCAATCCCTTAAGTATTGACAGAAATAAATAAAATTCTAGTTAAATAAAGCATGATTTAGTTCTATCATGTAGTAATTTTACTATTAATAACATGTAAAAAATGTTTTATAAGCCACATAGTAAAGTTATTTTAATGATAAATATAGAGAGATGTGGCATGAGATTCAAAAATCGTAGAAATTTTTATGAAATTCCCACTGTATTGAAATTGAAGAAAATTAATTTTAAGCATTAATTTAATATTAGTTTCAAGGAATAAATAGTTTAACTGATTTAAATGGGTTTTAAAAATTTTATAGAAAATCATTTGATCTCAAAAGTTTCAAAAACAAATAAAAATTGAAAAAAGAAGACACAAAAATTTCAAAAAGCACACATTTTCTTGGAAAACAGAATGAAAAAAATTAAAAATACTAATCTATAAAGGTTCAATCCCCCAAAAATAAATTATGAAATTTCCTTCATTAATTAAATTATATTATAACATATAATTATACATTTAATTAAATCATGTAAAGCCAATTAGTGTTATGGTGAGGTACAACCTGACTTAATGGAAGTGCAACATTGAGTTAATCTCTTAAATACTTCTCACTAAAAACCTACATGAAAAATTAAGATATGATAATATGATAAATTTTATTGGATGAAAAGAGAATAGATATATAATAAGAATATAAGGATAGATCCTAGTCTAATCCCCTATGTGGGCCCTAGGTTTTGATGACCTCCAGATGGGCAGTTCTAGTTGGATATACCCTATCTGGTGGTGGGTGGAGTTTGTTTGAGATAAACCATAAGTAATTATTTTTTATAGCTTTAACTTATTCATTTTTGTTTAGTAATCCATAGATAAATTATATAAAATACCCCATATTATCTATAATATGTATCTTTTAGGGCGAGGATGGGAAAAATAATTGGTCCTCCTCTTTCATGGCTTGCACTTGCACAACCTCTTCTTCATTATCCAGCGATTGCTTTTGGTATGATGGATTAATGGAATAATAAAAAAAATTAGAGTGTAATTCTATTTAAACAAAATTAAAACATTAAGAATAAATATCAAATTATTCCCCTTAAAATTAAGCATATTGTGTCTAGGTTTCTGTAGGTAAAGACACTTTGATCTCTTCATGTACTCCCTCCAATAAATGCTCAACATTTTTGGGGAGCTCCATATGTTCCTATTCAAGTGAATCATGTTTTTATTCTTTTTAATACTCAAGTGTAATACAATTTGTTTCCAAATATGAAAATTTAAAAAACCTGGATGTAATAATCAATTTAGATAGAATCATAATGAAATAATTTTAAAAAATGATTATCTCCATTAATTTCCTTGACTTCACTTTCTTTCTCAGTAGAAATTTATTCTTAGAGATGAATTTCACTAGAAAAAGGTTGGTATTTAGGCTCCTATATATTTTATTCAAATTAAAACACTTAAGTGGTTTATTATTCTTATAAAGTCAGGGATAGATACAAAGGTTATGTATCTTATAGTTTATCAAGAATAGAGAGATTATATTGAACCTCATATTCATTCCATAATTCTTCCAAATCTTATTGATCTCCCATATATAATTGAGTAGAAAAATGTTATCCATCATTATCATCCAACACTAATAGTGATGGTTTATATAGATATCCTTTAAGTTATATAAAGGCCTCATCAGATTCTTTAACTTTAAATATGAGTTTTATTACTTCTTCCACCACCCGTTCTGGTCCTGGTTCCTATTCTGGAATGAGCTTCTACTCCTAAGATGCACGTACATATTCAAATATCCACTATTTTTCCATAGTTTTTTCATTGTTTTACTAGTCCTTTCCAGTTGGGCTTTAAGATCTTTATGAAATTATTTTTCTTGGAATTTCACCTATGAGTAATTATTTCATTCATAATAATATAAATGTTAATACATCATGAATAAAAAGAATTAGTTATATTTTTTCTTAAATGAATGAAAATA
Organism: Viscum album; assembly: GCA_963277665.1. Taxonomy (NCBI): domain Eukaryota; kingdom Viridiplantae; phylum Streptophyta; class Magnoliopsida; order Santalales; family Viscaceae; genus Viscum; species Viscum album. The sequence goes on along the minus strand of OY728159.1, from coordinate 1,888,018,908 downwards.
TTTTTTTTATTAGTTGTTGGAATTTGACTGTTGGCACCGCCTCCCAGGAAACGACGCCAAGTTCTGACACTTGTCTATTATGGGATGTGGAAAAAACTATTATTTACAAAGGTAAAATGCAGTATAACGGTGAAAATAGGTTGTCTCCATAGATTAGTGTATAACAATCACATTTTTAACTTTTTAATTAGAGTAAAACCTGGATTTTTTTTGAAATTATTTCATTTTGAACAAAATAAAAGAAAAAAACCAAATTCCAAAATTAATAAAAATATTAAAAACAAATTGAAAAATCAAGTGAATGAAAATAATGATATGAGTTGAGTGATCTTGATGGGTTAATTTTTCCAATTATAATGCTTTCCTATTTCCAATTTATTTAATACTTTTTTACTAAGCTGGTTAAATTAAGATTCTACAATCACTTCTTCTCACTCCCTTGGTCAAATGGTGATGGTGAGAGTAAAATTTATCTACGATCTTAGGTTGGTATAATCTTATTACTATGTAATAATTAGTTGTATAAAATACCCTCAATTGAATTAGGTAATATACAATTGGTTCTTGTTTATCCTAAATAATCCAGAATATATACTACCCCTCCCACACATACTGATGATTTCTGAGTACTTCACCATTAAGCTCTGATCTATTACATTATATATAAACCAGAACATATTTGAGGAAGATAAGGATCATTTACCAATGAAATAATAATAATATAATCTGAAAGAAAATATGATCATACTTGATAATAAAAACTGCTATTAGAATTCTAAATCATCTTCACAAAAGAGAGAAAATATTTTTATTCCATAGAGTGCAAGAACTAATGCATTACCAAAAGGAAAAATCCTCTTTACCAATTAATAAAATGTTTACCCATCAATGTGAAGGGAATACATGATCAATTGGGATGAATAGTTCCTCAAAAAACTAAAAATAAAAAAAGTGGGGAAAAGAAAAGAAGAAAGTTTCTCCTCTATAATATGTTCACTAAAAGTTTTATCCATTTCTTCCCACCATATGACCAAAATTTTCCATGGTTCATTATTAAAAGCTGTTCATAATGGATTTTTCTATTGAAACTAAAAATTTTAATACTGGTGTAATTTTTTATAAAAATTTTATTCCTGAATTACTCAATCAAGTTTTTTCTAGATGAAGATACCCTTCATCTTCCTCCACTTTTTAATGTTCAATGGATACCTTAATGAGATAATTTATCCAAGAAATTTAATTTTAAAATGATAATTCAAGTAATCTTAAATTTCCACATGAAATAACTAAATTTGGAGGTATATACTCTGAGATATGACCCATTTTCATAACTGGGGTCCATTATATCAGCTAGAAATATATTTCAAATTGATTAATTTTTTGGGCATGTTGAATTTTAAATGAAATCTAGGTAAAAAAATAATAAGTTAAAACTGATGAATAAAGTGAGACTAAAAAAATAATAACTCCATTTGGATTAATATTGAAAAAGTTTTTCCTGAAATATCAAAGTGATATAAAACTTTTAAAATTATAAAAATAATCAATTCTCTAATTTTATCCCAAAATACACTAAAAATAAAAAATGATACAAATCAGATCGAATTATTAAATTTGGGGGTCTAAATAATTGAAATAAACATGATAAATAAAGAAAATATTATCTATATCATTGAGAATACCACCTTTTATTATCATAGAATAAACAACTATGATCTATAATACTCATTTCTTTGACTGATGTCTAGAACATATTTTTTCTTTAGGAAATTACCCCTTTATGGATGCCTATTTGATTTATGTATATTGGATCACTAGCCTATGTGGGTTAACTGATAAAAGAATATGGGTGGATATAGGTGAGAGTTCCTAAACTATAACTTCTTGACTCCAAAAAACCATAGTCGATGTTTAATTTATTACATTGGTATAAGATACTAGGGATCTTACCATGCATGACTGATCAATTTAGAAATCTTAGAAAACTAGATATATGAAATATTTACATATTATATTTTAAATATAAAAAAAATGAATAAGAAACATTATATAATCATTTAAATAACTCATAATATATTTCTTCATATCTTATGGAAAGGGAAAAAAATTAAGGGCATACTCAGATACTCAATATGGTTTTCATATAGTAGAAGCTATAATGAGTAAATAAGTCATGGTCAATATGGTAGTGTGGATAATGAAAACACATTCCATTCAATCAATAACTTGTGTTCAAAAAATATCCATATACAATATCAACATAGAAATCATATGGATAATGGGAACTAAATTCTTAATAAAGGAAATTCATAATTCTAGAAATTCCTGATCAAGGTCTATCAACCATGATATCATGAATCTTACTGTCAATCCCACTTAATAAATACATCATTCTTAACAAATGGGTAGGTTTAAATTAAATACATGTATAATATGGAATGAGTAAATTTTTTTATAATGAGTCTCATCAATGCATTTAGGGACTATCTATAACCGATCCCAACTTATCACTTATACATCCTATGCATTTTTCATATTTTGAATGACCAATACAATTCATTCTCAAAATTTCTTATTAGTCAATAATTATCCATATTAAATCAAGAATATAGAACATCAATATTTCCCTAGTAAATAAAATAACTTACTTAATAATATTCTTTCAAATTACACTGTATATAAAAATGGTATATAGTTGAAACATCACCAATGAAATATTAATGATTCTAAATTCATCTATGATGTTAAATATATTGACATAAAGGATAAAAACAATTTCCAATGAATAATGGAGGGTTATAGAGATCATGATCACAAGAAAGTAAATGATACAAATCTAAATTATAATTCATTATCAGTTAATGAAGACCATAAATTCATTATAAATGAAGGTTTTATAGTAAAAAAAAGAATTTAAAAAATAAAATAGAATAAATACTTTAGAAATAACTTCTTTTTTAACTTTATGTAAGAACATATTTATAAATAAATTTTCAGAATTCTTGTTTTTAGTTTAAGAAAAAATAAAATTTTATACTAATATGATTTTAAATAGAAATTCCCAAAATATTTATAAAAATATATTATTTTAAAATAAACATAGAAAATTTTAATTGAATTTTCAAATAAAACAGTAGCCATGATGGTGTTAAAATCTATTCATGTGGTGTATGTAAAAAAATATTCTATTCACTACTTTGATAAAAATTACCTTATTTGGAAAATAAAAATAAGATTAAATTTTAAACCTTTTTATAAAAATTAAAAAATAGTTAAAAATGAAATTAATAAATATTTTTAGAATATAAAAAAAATTCTTGAAAACATTTCTAAGAAACTATGGACCTGAAAGAAAAATAGTTAGAAGGAAGACTTCAAAACCACATCTTTAAATGAATCATCCTTTATATGTAACTTAATCGTTGATTATTGATCAAAAAAGGTAAGAAATAAAATATAAACATGTAAAACCCAACATAAATAAATGAGAATAAAATATATGGGGTTAAAAATTTTAGGATAATATAATTTTTCCAAATGAAATATGAATATAAACAATTCAAAAATAAAATGAGATTGTAACAAAAATCCTTAGCCTTGGGTCTCCGATTAGACGTATGTGTTTGATGATCCTATATAAATAATTTAAAGTTATTAAATAATTTAATATTTTTTAATATTTATTTAATTTTAAGTTCCTTTTATATTAATTTTAAATAAATTTATTGAACAATTCTTACTTACATTAACCATTTTAAGGTTGTTTAGTCAATTTCTCCAAAATTACTTCAGTATATTGTCCAATGTTAAATGTGTTATGAAATGGTTCCTCATACATAGAATGTTAAAAATGTAACGAATACAATTTTTATTCATTATATAAAATTTTATAAAAATCCATTCATAGTGGTAATATAAAAATTAATCACATCACTTCATGGAGGTGTTGTAGCCCACACATACGCACGAGTGACATTATAATTTTACAAAGGATGGAAGGGTAAAGGGGTAAATGATATATTATATTTTAATAATAGAAATTATATTATAAAAATTATATATATATATATATATCATTAATTACACATTTATAACCATCTAATTAAAACCATGATGAAAATTAAATTTACCGCTATGTGGAGACGATATGTTTCACTTATGCCGGAGCACTGTTTTTGTTTTCCATAGGATGGAAAGGAGGTAGAAATGATTTTCCCAAAATAAAAATAAAATATAAGTATATTTTTTTATAATGGATTAATTATGTTTGGATAGATAAAATAAAGTTATGAGATTTATAATAAGAAATAACCTCTGAATGATTCATGTAAGATGATTACCTATTCTTTGCGAGACCACCTTCGGCTTACACAATCCTTCTTAGGATGGTATTAGTGTGATGATAGGTGACCAATAATTAATGAGAGGAATAGATGAATGTTTTTTCATATTTATCTATTAAAATATAGGGATCAAAGTTTTTTAATAGGGGAGGATAAGAGGTTCCAATTTATAAGTGAGGGGAGGGACACACAAAGAATTACTTATAAGATTTTAAAAATATAAAGTAATTTTTATGTGAAAGTGGATTAAAAATGTGATAGAGTAATTTTTTATAATTTTAAATTCTAAATAAAACCAATCAATGTGGATTAATAAAGTTTTTCATGACATCTGAATTCTTGATCAGTTTATTTTTAACCCCTTTAACTGATTTTATCATTAACCGAGGCGATAAATATTTACCATGATTACTATTTATTATGGATAGAAATTATATAGACCTTATTACATGATATTAAATATTATGATTAAAAATATGTTATATATTTTACATGATTATAATCCTATAATTATATGAAATTATTTTTAATATAATTTCATAAAACACAATGATAATCATTTTTAGAAAAATGATTTCTTCAGGAATAAAAATGATTTTATTGAAAAATAAAGTATAGTTTTTATTCAGGTGTGATTAATTATATTATTTTAAACCAAATGATAATTATTTTAATTTTAAACCAAAATAAATTTTAAAGTAATGTTGTAAATAGTTGATTAAAATAAAATAACTAAAAACATTTTTTATCTGAACAAACACATTACTTAGATTTCCAAAATGTTAAGGATATATTCCTATGTTCGACATTATATTTTCATATGAATTAAATTAATTATTTAATATATTTTTTTAGGAAAACGGTTTAAAAATATTTATTTTTGTTTTTATATCACTATAATTTCATAAAAGCGATATTTTTTTTAAAATCAATATTTTCCTTATTCACCTAAAAATCAATTTTTTTTGAAAAATCTCAAAAATTAATTCTAAGATAATATTGAAAAAATGAATTAAAAAATGAAATCCATTTATTAAAATTAAATTTATGAAATTTTGGAATTTATTTTTCAGTCACATTATTTAATAAAGTCATGTGTATTATGTTTTAGTTATTTTAGAAATAAAAGTTTACTTACTATAATTGAATCTCATATGTTAAATTATTCCCTCCAAAAATTTCAACATAAAAATTTCTAGAATATTACCTCATGAGAATATGTGAGTAGATATTAATAAAAAAAAATTTAGGATCCCATATTTCCTCTTTTGTTTTATTATTTCTCTAAATTAACTTAACCAATCAAGTCATCCAATTATGAAACACTTATTATCTAATTTCAAGAATCTATATATGTTATTCATAGTAAGATAAATCAGGTTCAAAATATATTTCCTTGGTGGTGAGCACATGAATTGGGTGTGGCATATACTTCCTCAATAAAGAGATATAAAACACAACATTGACTTTAGAGAGTATATGTTTAATCACCCAACTAAATACATGACTCCAATTATTTCTAGAATTTCAAAAGGCTCAATGTACCTGAAACTATGATTCCATTTCTTAATAAAAATTATAACACCCTTCTATGGTGACACCTTTAATAAAACATGATCTCCCACTAGAAATTTGAAATCGTTTATTTGGTTACCCATATAGAATTTTTTATACTTTGAGCTTCCTTGATATGACACTACATAGTTCTCACTTTTTCTATTTTCTCCTCAATTAGTTATGGACCTAAAATATTCCTTTAATAACTTTATCCCAATAGGTTAGTGTATGAAATATTTTACTATTCAATGATTTATATGGTTTAATTTTAATTATATAATGGAATTTATTATTATACGTAAATTCCACCAAATGTAAATATTGATCCCACATACCTTGAAATTCAAATGAGAATGGCCTAATCATGTCTTCTAATGTATGAATAGTCCTTTTAGATAGTCCATATATCTGAGGATGAGAAGTAGTTCCAAAATGTATCTTTATTTTAAGATCCTTTTTAAGGATTTTATATAATTTTTATGTAAACCATGGGTAATGATCATATAAAATTGAAATAGGTTCACTAAAAAGTATTAAAAATTCATTAATATAGAGTTTTGCATGGTGATCAATTGGTATATCTTTTCTTATATCTAGAAAATACATAGACCATGTTAGATGATAAAAAACCATATGGAATCATTCATTCTCAAAGTATTTAGAAATCCAGTGGTAAATTCCATTGTAATATCATCTAATTTCCTCATAAGAATAGGTAGAGATTTCATGATTCCTTTTGGATGTTTTCTCTTAGACTTTACCTATTGACAAACTCATAATATTAAAATATAGTATGAAATTTCCCATTTTATATCATGCCACCAAAAATGTTCCGTAAAATACTAATACATTTTATTGTTTCTGGGGTGTATAGAGAAATCTGAGCTATGATATTTATTTAATTATTCTCTTTTTAGATCAGGCATGGATGGAACACATGGACTCTTTCCAAATTTCAAAATACCATTTTCATAGATGCAATTTATCAACTTCACATCATTCAATACTTCAATTTTATTTTGAATATTTTTATCATCATGCTAGGAACTTTTTATTTTTTCAAGTAAGGATGGTTTGGAAATCATTTCAAATAGATGTAATGTTTCCCCTTCCTTAAGGTTTCCCACTTCCAAATTTACTAAACCCATTAATATAGGATATTTCTCAATCCCCATTCTTGTCCAAACACCATGATATTTTCTAGTCAATGAATCAACCACCCTATTTTTTTTCCCAGGTTGGTAGTGTATTGAGAAATCATAATACTTTAGTAATTCTATCCATCACATTTTCCTTATGTTGAGATCTTTTTGTGAGAGTATTTATTTCAATTTTTTTTATATGTATATATGTAACATTTTTCACCATAAATATAATTCCTCCATATATTCAATGAAAATATTTGGGATACTAAATAAATATCATGGGTTGGATAATTTTATTCATAGATATTTAACTACATTGATGCACAAGTAATGACTCTATTGATCTATATAAGGAAACATACAAGTACCTTCTTTGATGCATCACTATATATCACAAATCCATCCCTCCCCGATGGTAATGTTAATATTGATGAATTGACTAGTATCCTATTTAATTATTTAAAACCTTGTTTAAATTATTCTAACCATTTGAACATAACCCCTTTACATGTAAAATTAGTTAACAGGTTATCTAACTGATAATTGTTTTGAACAAATTGTCAATAGTAACTTGCCAATCCAAAGAAACTATATACCTAGGCTATATTCATTGGCATTGGAAATTATGTCACTACCTTTATATTTATAATGTCAACTAATATTCCATCATTAGATATAATATACACTATAAAATAAACATCATAAATATATAATTCACATTTTAAAATTTTCTATATAACTCATTTTCTATAAGAGTCCTAAGAAAATTTCACAAATAACTATTATACTCATAAGAACTTTTAGAATATATAAATATACCATTAATGAAAACAATAAGAAAATTATTGAGATAATATTTGAATTACTTATTCATCGGATCCATAAACATATAGGGTTCATTAGTAAATTCAAAGGAAATTTATGTAAATTCATATTATTCATACCTTGTTCAAAATTACTTAGAAATATCTTCATTTTTTACCCACAGTTGATAATACTCATATCAAATATCAATCATTAAAAAGTATTAATCTACTTTTAGTTTATCAAACAAGTCATCAATGTGGGTAGAGGATATTTTTTTATATTAATGGAATTTATTTCCTTGTAATCAATGAAAAACCTCATAGACCAATATTTCTTCTTAAAAAAAGAACCCAAGCTCCCGATGGTGAACCACTATGGAATATAAATCCCTTATCAAGAAACTCTAGTAGTTTTTTCTTAAGTTACACTAATACCATTATTTAAATCATTTATGTATTAATAGATATTGGTTTTTCATCTGGGATGATATTAATAGAAAACTCAACTTCACACTCAAGTGGATATCTAGGTAGTTATATAAGAAACAAATCAAAATATTCTTGTATAATAGGTACATCCTATATTCTATAGATACCTTTCCCATTCATAGGTTACATCAACTCTTCTTCTTTAATAATTTAATTAAGGAGAAATACTAGAAATGGAACCAAACATGATTTATAAGACTTAGACTCCCTTATGAAGATAAATAATTCCATATATCCATCATGAATCGTAATATATTTCTCTTGTAATTTTTTTCATTATAATTTTAATTCCAATATAAAACAAGGATTATATAAAATTAAACTATCATAATAATAATAATGTTTTAAAATAGGGTGTGTCTATATGTCGTAATGGAAACTGATTAACACATCCTTGTTGTAATAAGATTTCAACTATGATTCTTGATTGAAAACTCCCTTCTTGAGGTTGTAAGGAAATATCTAATTTTCTTAGAAAACATAGAAGATATAAAAGAGGGAAAAGATCAAGAATCAAATAAATTATTAGATAAATCTGAGTTTAAGATCAAATTACATTCCAAAACATCATTGGTAACTTCAAACTCATATATAGTAATCACATAATCTTGGCCATTGTCTATTGGCCCATTCTCCAGGAGGTTCCCTTGATGCTTGGGACATTGATTTTAATAATGTACTATATATTTATAACTGAAGCACTTGATAATAGTGATTTATTTATTTTCTATTCATTTTAGATTCTTATGACTCCTTTCTATGCTGTCAAAACAAACTCATGTTCCCATTAAGAAGGTACCTAGGTGTTTATTTCTATAATAATCACACGTTGGAAATCCCATCCCCTTTTCTCCTTCTTTGAAACATTTATTTTTTGGTTCTCATCCAACCTATTATTTTCTTAATTTCCATTGAAGATATAAGTTATATAAAATTATTTATTTTTCTTGATTTAACTTGATACTATATCATCATATGATGAAAAAATTTAAGAAAACTGTGCCCTTGGAGACTCAGATTAATCCCATCAAAGAAATTGTCAATTTTTTTTCTAGATAACATATGTAGTTTGAAGCATTCTTAAACGATATTTTAAAGACATAATCATACTATGAAATACATTCTTCTTACTTTTTTTTAAATTGAGTAACTTACTCTCTATTTCATATAACTATTCTGAAGGAAAATATTTCTTAAATAATATCACTTTTAAAGTTATCCATTTCATAATTTATATTTAATTAACCTCTTTAGAATTATCTATCAATTACCACCATTGATCAACATATACCTTCATAAAATACACTAAAAAAATAACGTTTTCCCTTTTATTACTTTCCAAACCTCAGAATATCTTTTCACATGACTTAATCTATTTTTCATCTTCTAATGAATTAGTATTACTATTATAATATTGAGGATTTTTTCCACATTAAGTGTAGAATCTTAGTTATTTATAGAATCATACTTTTACATATCTATTAATATTTATGAATAATATATTAATTTTACATTAAAAAGGACACATTTTCTGATAGCATACTTGACATGCAACAATGAGTTTCTCCAAAATCTTACATTGCACACAACATTGAGTTATATCAAAAAAATAATATAATAATTTTATTATTATTTTAAATGGTAGTTAACACCTAGCCTTTGTATTGGAAAGAATGAATAGAACTAACTACAATATTCTTATAAATTTTTTTACATTTATCTAATAAATTTTAGAGGCTTAAAATGAGAATAAATCCAATTTTAAGCATAAAATTCTCTAATATTTTTAAAAGGTCGTTTTACCACCTTTTGATGGAAAATCCCTTTAAATAAGGGTTTTTTCACTTCTATATGTTCAATTTTGACAAAATAAAATTCTTATTTGGAAGTGTAAAAAAATAATTTACTTTGGTTGAAATTTTGGTATTTTTCTGATGACATTCATATTTTAATGAATAGTAAAAACTACGATATTTTAATTCAAAACTATCATTTCATCTAATTTATTTATATAGTTAGATTATTATTTTAATTGGTTTTAAAGTATAATTTTATTATTATTTTTTCATTTAATCCAATTTTAGTCATTTTAAGTAATTTCCCATTGAAATTGTATATAAACACATGCCAATATTTTGATAGTTATTACTTCTTAAAAACCTGATTTCTGGTTTTGACAATGGAAATTAATTTTAAAATAATTTATCCCAATTATGTGTTTTGAATTTGAAAAAATGGATTCAATATTTGTAATCATAGATTCTAAATTTTTTAAATAGGTACATTTTATTTTTTGACATTATGAATGGTAACATTAGTAATTATTTTATTTACCATGGTTAAAGGGAAAATCTTTTAAATAAGGGTAAAAAGCAATATTATAATAATATTAAACTACACTAACACATGTCCTAATACTATTTTATGAGATATTTCCAACCATGGGCATCATTGGGTCAATTTTGGGACTTCATGCAGCCACTTGGGTGTGATAATGACATGTTATAAGAATTAATTTTAAGTAAAGAGAAATATAATGTAAACATGTATCTTTTACTAAAACAATTTTATATTTGGTTATATAATTTATCACCTAAAATATATAAAATAACTATAAATTTTAAAATATTTACTATATAATTTAATTTTATTTATAATTTTTAGACATTAAATAAATAAATTTAATTATGACACAATGATGATGCAGTGATTTCTTCATTAATAAAGGATTCAAATAAATGATATTATAAATATTAAAATTAATTTTAGTTGACATTATTAATGTCATAATAAAATTATCTAGGTTAATATGACATGTTATGATTGATTAAATGTTTTTTTCAAAGAAATCAAGTTTTTATGAATTTTTAAAAAGTCAAGTATGAATAATGTTCAAAATTGACATAATTCATAACTTAAAATATATAATAGTTTATTAAATGATATTAAATTCAAAAAATATAATATTATTCTAAATGGTTAATATAATTAAAAATATGTCATAAATTACTTTTTTGGGTCATTTGACAAAACATGGTAATTACATTAACCCCTAATGTGTAAATAACATTATACCACAATAAGATTAAAATGGGTAAAATAAGGGTTAAACAAAAAAGATAAGGATAAATTTTTTTCAAAAATTTTCAAAATATTATTGGATAATTGTTATTAGAACCAAAATCATATTATATTCTAATTAAATGAGTTTTGGACCATTTGTAATCAAAATTGAATTTAGAATAAATTAATATTTCAAGACTTTCCTAAATGACCCTCCTCCCTCTTATAAAAGGCCACCACCTCTACCCAATTACCCACACCTATAAAGACCCTTGGATCATACAAATTATACTCAAATAAGCTCCCAACATATCTCCCTTACTCATATAATCCTTACCTTGGACATAAGGAAATTCAATAATGGCTTTTGGCTCAAATCAAAAGAAGTTACTTGATTTAGAGGTAACATCATCTCTCAAGTTCCTTTCCTTTATTTTTATTCTCCACTCCCTATGATATTATTATTCATTGATTACCTAAAAAACAGTATCCTAAATATACTAGTATATTTTTATGAGAAGGATTTGAACTACACTTACACACACCTCCATCTAATTGATACGAACATACTCTTTCTGTGTACGGTGAACTACTGGCTCACAAAATGATGATTGTTTGATTTTCTCCTACGACCTCTAAAAGTGGACATTATGATGAAAATATATTTATATATGATATATATTATATTTAAATAGACTCTAGGATTATTTAATTTTTATTTACAACATACCTTTACGATTTCCATGATGTGTAAATATGATAATTTCATTTGAGAATTGTGGACTACCGCCCCCTCAAAGTGATATGAATCGTTCATGCTATACATAGAACATATAAAAGACGATTTTATTAAATATATGAGACATACATGACATAAATATAATACTGGTATTATAATATACTTTTATATCAGTTTATTATTATTCTTTTAGTATGAAAAATAAATGAAAGTAGCGTTCTTGTGTACGTACGACCTACCGTCTCCATGAACAGTGCATTTCATTTATTATCTCAAGATGTTATGAAGTATTATAAATACATATATATTGGATATATATATACATATATATATATATATAAAAATATATATGATATTTATATCATTAATATCATTATGTTGATGGTGTAATTTTGACTACATGTACAATTTATATCAAAACAAGTTCATTTTCGAATCAATTACCGAATATCGACAAAATGACCGATGCTACTTAAATAATTATGTAATTTTTATAACATGGTAATAAGTGATATAAAATGAATAATAAACTTGAAAAAGTTTTTGAATAAAGTAAAAATTAACTTACGTTTATTATTCAGGAATAACAAGGAACATACGTGATGAGTCGGACTCAAGGCAAGGGACTTCGTCTTAATCTCCTTCCATTGAGGCATATTTTGATAATATACACCTCCTTATTTTAGACGGTTTATAATAAAACTATTTTACTTTTAATTTCTTTCAAAGTTAATATTTTTTTCTTCAAATTGTTTTACTATATTATGAAAGATATGTTTTTAATGTATGCAGCGACAACGACCTCTTCACCGCCATAATCATTATTTGATATTTGGCTTCCTCTATAAGACTTAATGTTTCTAAAAGGAAAAGAAATCCCTTATTCCCTTTTTGTGTGTTTTGTTATTAACAGTGGTTTTTAAAATGGATTGAGTATTTCATTATCTTGAAATGATTTCTTTTGATTGTAGATGAAATGTTATTAGTGTAATGTTGATATTTGAAATATTTTATGTGTTATGATTATATAATGGTACATGGAAATTTGATGGGTTGTTACATGATAAACCAATGATGGGTGGTTATGTTATAAACCAAATGACAGGTGGTTCTATGATAAAACAAGGACAAGTGGTTATGTTACAACCTCCATTGCATTGGGTGTGGAAGTTGGACGTATGGCTATTCCATTTAGTGATATGTGTGCAAGTCGATCGTATGGTTATTCCATTTAAGTATTACTATGTACTAAGTTACCTTTATATGCTATATGTTTCTTTAAATGGGATTTAAGGAAATATTTTCATCACAAAAAGGGTAAGCAATGAGATTATTTTTATTAAAGTATATTTACTACTTCTTAAAGGTAGAAAGTATTAGATTATGATAATGTATTCATGGTTTTCATGTTATCCAAAGACTAAAAATTTTCAATTATTGTGTATCCCTTAATGATATTTTTATACTCGTCCTAAGTTTTGAAATGTTTTTTAGAGGAATTAAGGTATAATAGAGTCAAGGATGATATGAAGGAAAAGTCATGATGTTTAAAACATGAAACGAATCATGTTTCATTTTAAAGAGTTTTTGTTTTATAAAATAATTGATAATGTATAGAAGTGGCTACGTGTAATATTCAAGTTTTTATGTGTAAGTTATGACCTAATTATATAAAGATCAAAATCTGAAAAGATCCTTGATGTGAATTAAAGTCAAATTATTGACTTATCTCAAGATTAAGTAATGTTTAAGGCAGAAGCCTTATAGTTGGTATCAGATGTCGGTTTGGATAACTTTAGGAGTTAGAATATTGATAATAGAATATCCATAAAAGAGTTTTACTTTATGGTAAAATTTAATTGATATATCATTTGAATATTACCACGTTTTTTCATCTAATATATATTTTTTAAGAATGGTTTTTCATAGAGGAAACATGACAACAGTGTTGGGAGGGCATACAGAGGGAAATAAACTTCCAAACCAACATCCTAATATGGTCATAATTGGAACTGAATAGTTTTCTGCAGTAATGGATTAGTTGACTCAGGATATAAATGGTGGTGGTGTCTATACACGAGATCAAATAGAACAACTATATAGGAATATGTCAATCATAGAGCATTTGATGAGGTAATGTCCCCCATAATTGAGTGTATCATTTGACCATATGCAAGATGAAGCGTGGATTAAAGAATTGGAAATGATTTTGGATGAAATGGGTTGTTCAAAAAATCAAAAGGTTAGTCTTTCTACTTATCATTTTGAAGGTGAAGTCTATCAATGGTGGTAAATGATTAAAAATACTAGAGGAAGTGAAGATATTGACACCATGGAATTGGATGAATTTAAGAATATGTTCCTTGAGAAATATTTTCCTAAGGATGTTCGACTTAGGATGGAAAATAAATTCTTGAAATTGAGACAAAAGGAGGAATATTTTGTGGCAGTATATGAAGAAAATTTCACCCGTTTGTCAAAGTACATCCCAAATTTTATCCTGTATATTTATAGTAAGATAAATCAGTTTTACTACAGATTGAAGCTAAAATATAAAAGGGAATTATATTCTCATGAGTTACAAAGTTATGAGAAACTTTTCCAATGTGCTAAAAAAGTATAATTAGAGTCTTTCATCAGTTTTGGGATCAATTTTTGGTTGTGTTTATAGATGATATTTTGGTATATTCTAAAATATGAGAGGAAAGTTAAAGTCACATAAGAATTGTTTTGAAAACCATAAAAGAAAATAAACTATATGAAAAGTTTAGTAAGAGTGAATTTTGGTTACAAAAAATTTCTTTTCATGGTTATATTGTTTCTAAATATGGAATAACATTTGACCCTTCTAAAACAAAAGTTGTTGAAGAGTGGCCAAGACCTACCAATATCATAGAGATTCTTAATTTTCTTGGATTAGAAGGTTATTAATGAAGGTTTTTTGAAAACTTTTCTTGGTTATCTATCCCACTAACAAAGATAACACATAAGTTAGTTAAGTTCATTTAGACAAAATAATGTATTGATTATTTTAAGGAACTGAAAAAAAAGATTGGTAAATGCTGTAGTTTTGGTCTTGCCTTCGAGGAATGGTGAACTTGTTATCTACAATGATGCATCATTGAAAGGACTTGGTTGTGTACTAATGCATAATGATCAGGTAATTTCTTATGCTTCATGTCATCTGAAACCTCATGAGCTAAATTAACCTACACATGATTTAGATTTATATGTTATTGTTTTTGGCATTAAAAATTTGGAGGCGTCATTTGTATGGCGTAAAATGTGAAACATATACTGATCAAAAAAGTTTGAATTATATATTCATTCATAAATAATTAAATATGAGACAGAGGAGATGAATATAATTAATCAAGGATTATGATTTCATGATCCAATACCATCTGAGAAAGGAAAATAAAGTGTTAGATGCTTTGAGTGGAAAGAGTAATGGTATATTAACCATGCTACATTTGGAATGAAATCCGTTGGTTTCTAATTTGATGAATTTTGGATTGGAAGTTTTTGTTGCAGGGAATTACCCAATTTTTATTAGGTTACATTGAAATCATTACTATCAGATAGAATTAGGAAAGTGCAAGAAGAAGATAGTAAGTTGTAGAAAAAGGTAGAATTGGTTAAGAAGGGTAACTTATCTAAATTTAACATTGATAAAGATTGTGTTTTGAGTTTTGGAAAGATATTATATGTTACTTTTGATTCATACATGAAGAAATAGTTGTTATGTGAAGCTCATAGTTCTTTGTTTTTAGTTCATCCTAGAAATACTAAGATGTATAGATATCTTCAGGAGGATTTCTGGTGGGATGGAATGAAAAGAGATATTGCTGACTTTACTCTGAAGTGTTTGATTTGTCAGCAAGTTAAATCATAGAAGTAGTTACCAAAAGGGATGCTTCAACCTTTTTTTCTAGTTCTAGAGTGGAAATGGAAAAATGTTTCCATGGATTTCATAATGGGGTTACCAAAAACAACTTGAGGTAACAATGAAATATGGCTTATTGTTGATCAATTGACTAAATCTTCTCATTTCCTTCCTATTCAAGGTACTATATCTCTAGATCAACTTTCTAGATTTTATATTAAATAGATAGTTAGATTACATGGAGTTACCCTCTCTATTATATCTTACTGTGATCCTAGGTTCACTTATAACTTTTGAAGGGGCCTTCAGAAGTCATTGAGAACAAAATTAAATTTCAGTACAACTTTTCATCCTCAATCAGATGGTCTGTCAGAATGAACAATTCAGAGCTTGGAGGATATACTACGTTCTTGTAAAATGGATTACCTAGGAAGTTGGGATCAATATAATTCTTTGGTTTATTTTTCATGTAATAAAATTTTTAATTCCAATATATTGATGGAACCATTTGAGGCATTATATGGAAAGTGTTGTCGAACTACATCTTTTTGGGATTAAGTAGGTGAAAGGAAGTTGATGTGACTAGAATTGGTAGAAGAGATGATAGAAAAAGTTCATTTGATTCATAAGCACATGAGGAAAACTTATTGTGAATAGAAAAGTTATGCAGATAACCAAAGGAAGGAAATTTATTTCGAGGTACGTGATCAGGTCTTTCTCAAAGTGTCTCCATGGAAAAGTGTGATGCATTTTGGTAAAAAGCGAAAGCTGAGTCCGAGTTTCATTGGACCCTATAAAATATTGGATAAAGTTGAATCAGTTTCCTACAGGGTGGATTTACCTCCATGTTTATCCCAGGTATACAATGTTTTAAATGCTTCAATGTTGAGAAAGCATATGTCGGATCTATCCCATGTTTTGAGTCAAGAGTTAGTTCAGTTGGAAGAGAATCTTTCTTATGAGGAACAACCAGTACATATTCTTGACTATAGAGAGGAATTGTTACAAAATAAGGTGATTCTTTAGGTAATGGTTTTATAAAAAAACCATATGCTTGAAAAGAGAATGTGGGAATTTGAAAATTATATGAGGTATAAATACCCTCACTTATTTGATAAGTAAATAAAATTGAGGGGATGCAATTTCCAAAAGAGAGGAATGATGTAGCATCCCAGGTATTTATAGAATCATACATTTAAATATCTATTAATATTTGTGAATAAATATTAATTCTAAATTAAAGGGGACACCTTATCCGATAGTGTACTTGACACACAACAACGAGTTTCTCTGAAATCTTACGTTGCACACAACATTGAGTTATAACAAAAAATAATAATATAATAATATTATAATTATTTTAAATGATAGTTAACGCCTAGCTGATGTATTGATAGAAATGAAAAAAACTAACAAAAATATGATTATACATGTTTTTAAATGTTTTTATATTTATCTAATAAATTTTATAGGCTTAAAATGATAATGAATCCAATTTTAAGCATAAAATACTCTAATATTTTTAAAATGTCGTTTTACCACCTTTTGATGGAGAACCCATTTTGAATATTGTTTTTGTCACTTTTATATGTTAAATTTTAAAAAATAAAATTCTTCTTTAGAAACATAAAATAAAAATTTACTTTGGTTGAAATTTTGGTATTTATCTGATGACATTCATATTTTAACGAATAGTAAAAAATACTGCATTTTAATTCAAAACTGCATTTTCATCTAATTTTTATATATATTTAGATTGTTATTTTAATTGTTTTTAAAGTGTATTTCGATTACTGTTTTATAATTTAATCAAATTTTATTCATTGGAAGTAATTTCCGATTGAAATTGGAAATAATCACATGTCAATCTTTTGATAGTTATTACTTCTTAAAAACCCGCTTTCTGGTTTTGACAAAGGGAATTAATTTTAAATTAATTTGTGCCAATTTTGTGTTTTGAATTTGGAAAAATGGATTCCATATTTGGAATCATAAGGTCCAAATTTTGTAAATTGGTACCTTTTAGTTTCTATACATTATGAGTAGTAGCATCAGTAATTATTTTATTTAGCATGGTTAAAGGGAAAATATGGTAAATAAGGGTAAAACAATAATATTGTTATAATATTAAAATACCCTAAAACATGTCCCAATACTATTTTATGAGATATTTACGACCATGTGAATCCTTGGGTATATTTTGGGACCCCATGGAGCCACTTGAGTGTGATAATGACATGTTATATGAATTAATTTTAAGTAAAGAGAAATATAACATAAACATGTATCTTTTACTAAAAACAAATTATATGTGGTTATATAATTTATAATTTTGACTATAAAGAATAATTATAAATCTAAAAATATTTCACAAATAATGGTATTTTATTTACAATTTTTAGACATTAAATAAGTAAATTTAATTATGTTATAATGATGATGCAGTGATTGATTCATTAATAAAGGATTCAAATAAATGATATTATAAAATTAAAATTAATATTTCTTGACATATTAAATGTCATCCACAAATTCTATAGGTGAATATAAAATTTTAGGATTTATTTAATATTTTTTTGATGGAATCAAGTTCTTATGAATTTGTAAAAAAGTCAAGTATGAATAGTGACAAAAATTGACATAATTCATAACTTAAAATATAAAATAGTTTATTAAATGATTTTAAATTAAAAAATATATAATATTCATTAAAATGGTTAATATAAGTCCAAAAATTTCATAAATTACTTTTTTGGGGGTCTTTTGACATGATATGATAATTAAATTAACCCACAATGTGTAAATAATATGATATCATGGTAAGATTAAAGAGGGTAAAATAAGGGTTAAACCAAAAAGATAAGGATAAAAATATATTCAAAACTTGTTTAAAAATTATTGGATGAATGGTACTCATACCAAAGTCATCTTATGTTTGAATTAAATGATTTTTGGTTCATTTTTAATCAAAATTAAATTTATAATAAATTAATATTTCAAGACGTTCCTAAAGTGCCCCTCCCCCTCCTCTAAAAAACCATCAACTCAACCCACTTACTCACACATGTAAATTCACTGGGATAATTCAAATTCTTCTTAAATAAGTTCCCAAAATCCATAAATTCCTTCTAGAAGCCTTACCTTGGGTATAAGGAAATTCAAGAAAGCCTTTTGGCTCAAATCAAAATAAGTTACCTGATTTAGAGGTAATGTCTTCTCTCAAGTTCCTTTCATTTATTTTCCGTCACCACTCCCTTTGTTCTTCTTATTAATTACTTACATAATAGAACCAGTATTTTAAATAAACTATTATGTATTAATGAGAAGTATTCAAACAAAACTTTTACACAACTCCATCTAATGGATACAAACATACTGTTTCTATATACAGCGAACTACAGCCTCACGAAACAATGATTGTTATATTTTATCCTACCACCTCTCATGGTGGACATTATGATGAAAATATATTTATATATGATATATATTATATTTATTTTTTATCTATTATTCAGTAATTTTTATTTACAACATACCTTTATGCTTTCCATGATGTTTAAATATGACAATTTCATTTGAGGAATTGTGGACTACCGCCCCCTCAAATTGATATGACTCATTTATGCTATAAATGGAACTTATAAAGGATGGTTTTATTAAAAATATGAGACATAAATGATAGATATATAATAATTTTATTATAATATACATTTATATCATTTTATTATTATTCTTTTAGTATGAAAAATAAATGAAAGTAGCGTTCATGCGTACGTACGACCTACCATATTCATGAACAGTGCATTTCATTTCTTATCTCAAGAAGTTATGGACCATTAAAAATACATATATACTGAATATATATATATATATGATATTTAAATCATTAATATCATTATGGGTATGTTTTATTTCTAACTACATGTACAATTTATATCAAAACAAGTTCATTATTGACTTAAGTACCAAATATCGACAAAATGATCGATATTAACTTAAATAATTATGTAATTTTTATAACGTGGTAATAAGTGATATAAAAGGAATAATAAACTTGAAAAAGGTTCTGAAGCAAGTAGAAATTAACATATGTTTATTATTCAAGAATAACAAGGAACATACGTGATGAGCCAGACTCAAAGTAATAGACTTCATCTCAGTCTCCTTTTATTGAGGAATATTTTGATAATATACACCTCCTTCTTTTATACGGTTTATAATAAAAACCTTTGAATTTTAATTTCATTGAAAGAGAATGTATTTTCTTCGAAGTGTTTTACTAAACGTCAAAAGGAATGTTTTTAAAATTTGTAGATACAATGACCTCTCCGCCACCATAATCATTATTTGATATTTGGTTTCCTCTATAAGCCTTTATGTTTGGAAAAGAAATCCCTTATTCCCTTTTTGGGTGTTTTGGTATTGAAAATGGATTTTTAAATGGATTGAGTATTTGATTATCTTGAAATTATTTCTTTTGATTGTAAATGAAATGTTATTAGTGAAATTTTGATATTTGTGATACTTTATGTATTATGATTATATAATTGTACTTGGACATTTGAAGGGTGGTTATGTGATAAACCAATAACACGTGGTTACATGATAAACCAAATGAAGGGTGGTTCTGTGATAAACCAAGTATGAGGGGTAACATTATAACCTCCAATGCATTGGGTATAGAAGTAGGACGTATGACTATTCCATTTAGTGATATGTGTGGAATTCAACCTTATGGTTATTCCATTTAGGTATGTTTATGTCCCAAGTAACCTTTATATGCTATATGTTGATTTCTATGGGCTTTATAGTAATATTTTGGTTACAAAAGGGTAAAAAATGAGCTTACATTCAGTAAAGTATATTTACTACTTCTTAAAGGTGAAAAGTATTACTTTATGATAAAGTATTCATGGGTTTTATTTGATCCCAATAATAAACGTTTTACTCCATTAGGTATCCCTTATTGAGATTTTTATGCTCATCCCATGTTTTGAAATGTTTTTCACTGGACTTAAAAAAGAATAGAGTCAAGGATGGGATCAAGGAAAAGTTATGTTGTTTAAAACATGAAATGAAACATGTTTTTTAGAGAGTTTTTGTTTTATGAAAAAATGGATAGTGAGTAGAAGTGTCTACTTTTAATATTCAAGTTGTTATGTATAAGTTATAACCTAATTATCTAAACCTTTAACCCCGAAAAGATCATCTATGTGAATTAAAGTAAAATTATTGAATTATGTTAAGATTAAGTAATGTTTAAAGATGGGGCATTATATTAAGCAATCCAAAATAGGTGAATCACACTATGGAATAATAGGTTACTCTATAAGAGACATGTTATTCGTTATAACCCAAGTGAACTTCCCTATTATGGAAATGATTTACTCAGTTTCAATACTAGTTTTTTTGGATTTCTTAGTAATGAAATCCCTACATTTAAGACTTGTTCTTATTCACTTTATTCTACTAGGATCTATCTCTAAATAAAGAAATGCACCATGTTATCTCATAATCAATGTGAATATCAATCCATAAAATAAAAAGTCCCTATAATGGAAAAAGTCCTTCAATATCCTAAGGGATTATCATAATTCTCATGTTAGCTATGTTCTTTTAAAATATAGTTCCCTAGGTTTATACTAAACTTTCATCTAATACCAACTATAAAATATCAACTCTAGATTCCCAGAGCCAGTGTTTATTTTATTATATTGGAAAAAGATACATGAGATCTCACCATAGATAATCAATTAGTTTAGTAATCATGGAAAACTAGATACATACATGATTTTGATATTAAATTGGAAATTAAAAAACATAGCATAATACACATTCTTGCATCCTTACAATCATTCAGAATATACATATTCAAATCCTAGGGAAAGGAGAACAAATAAAGGAATATCCTAAATACTCTATAAGGGTTATATACAAGGAAATATATCATGAGTAAATAATGCACAACCAATATGACATCATGGATAATAAAAAAATATGCCATTTAATCAATAACTTGAGTTCAATGAAAATCCATGGATAATATTAACCTAATAGTCACATGGATAATGGAAATTGAACTCTTAAAAAAGGAAATTCATAATTTTGGACACTAATGATCAAGGCCTCTCAACCAAGATATTATGAATCTTATCATCAATTACTCTCAACCAAGACATCATTCTTAATAAATAGGAAGTCCTATATCAAATACTAATCTAATATGTCTTACCCATTGTTTTGTGTCATGAGACTTATCAATTCATTGAGGGAAAATATATAGGTAGACCCAACCTAGAACATTCATAACCTATAAATTCATTACATTGTGAATGATTAATACAATTAATTCTTAAAATTCCATATAATTCAACAATTTTCCATATTGAATCTAGAATCCAGAATATATATATATTTCTCTAGTAAATGAAATAACTTACTTAATAAGATTCCTTCAACTGATAATGTATATAGAAATTTTATATGTTTGTAACATCATCAAATTAATACAAATGATTCTAAAATTTTCAATTATATTACAAATATGGACATGAAGGAGAAACACAATGTCCCATGAATAATGATGGGTGATAAAGAGCATGAATAGAAAAAAGTGAATATTCTAAAAATAAATTATAACCTATTATCAATTAAGTAAGATAATTGATTCATAGAAATGAAGGGTTTTTCAGTAACACCAATCCTTTAGAAAATAAAATATAATCAATGTATTAAAAATAACTTCCTTGTAACTTCATGTTAGGATAGAGTTATTAATCACTTTTCAAAATTCTTTTCAATCTTCTAAAAAAATAATATCATTTTATTATGATATCATTTTAAATAAAAATTACCAAAATATATAGAAAACAATTTCTTTGAAAATAACAATGAAAACTTATAAATAAAGGGTCCAATCAAAGAATATTCATGATGGGGGAAAATTAGTTTAAGTAGTATACTTTAAAATAAACATTTTTTTCACACCTTTGATAAAAGGTACCTTGTTTTAAAAATGACAAGTATATTTTATTTAATCCTTTTTATAGATATCCAAAAATGGGTAAAAATAAATTTAATAAATATTTGTATAATAATAAAAATATTCCTGAAAACATTTTAAAGAAATTATGAACATTAAAGAAAAGGAGTTGGAAGGAAATTATGGAAACAATATTTTTTAAAAGATAATACCTTACATATAACTTACTTATTAATTATTTATCCCACAAGAGAAGAAATGTAATATAAACATGTAAAACCCAAAATAAACATAATAGAATAAAATAAATGGGATTTAAATTATTAGGATCATATAATTTTCCCAAAGGAAATATTAATATATAAAAATATAAAATAAAATAAAATTGTAATAGAAATCCCTTACATTGGGTCTTTGATTAATGGTACATGTTTGATCCACCTATATAATGAATTTAAATTTATTAAATAATTTCTTATGAAAAATTTACATCTTAATTATATATTTTAATTTCATTTTATAATCATTTATATGCATTCATTAAATAGTTATTGCTTGCATCAAACATTATATAGTTGTTCAGTCAATTTCTCTAAAATTACATCAGTATGTTTTCCATCGTTAAAGGTGTCATGAAATGATTATATAATATTCATATTTTTAATAATTTCATTAATATATTTTTTATTCATTATATAAAATTTTATTATCATTGATTTATTTTGGTAATAGAAAAGAGAATCACATTTATTCATGGAGGTGGTAGTCTACACGTACGCACAAGTGACATTATCATTTTATAATGGATTGAAGGGTAAGAGAATATATGATATATTATATGTAAAGAATAATAAATATGTCAGAAATATCATATATATTTCATTAATCTCACTTTTATAACCATACAAGTAAAACAATGATGAAAAATGAATTACACCACTATGTGGAGATGGTCGTCTGTACATATACACGGGTGATGTTTTCATTTTTGATTGGATATAAAGGTGGTGGAAATTGGTTTCAAATAATAATAATAACATATCGATATATTGGTGAAATTGGACTCATTATGTTTGGATGTATAAAATATATTTATAGGAATTAAAATAAGAAATAAACTTTAAAAGATTTAGGTAAGACAATTACCACTTCTTTGAGATACCTCCTTTTGATTAGACCTTTATACTTCTTAGGATCATCTTAGGGTGACACTAGAAGTTGTTTAAAGAATAAAATGAATCTTAGATGGGGTTTTCATAGGTATTGTATGATATATGTGATTCAATATTTACAAATATGGAAAGAGAATAGGTTCCATTTTATAAGTGAGGGGAGGAACACACATGGAATTACAAAAAAGATTATAATATTATAAATCCATTTTCTTGTGAAATTATAGAGACCCATGATTTTTATACATGGATATTACATCATTTTATATTAATATTAAATATATTACACAAACACATGCCTGAGGACCATAATAGTTTATTGTATTTGGAGACTAGGTACATAATATTCTAATTTGGAGAACGATCTTAAATATATCCCATAAAGATCTTCTCATTTAGATCTCTTTACAAACACACCTGACTTAAAAAATATATTCATAACTTGGGGAAAGGAAAAATAATAAAGGTCGATCTCAGATACTCAGTAGGTGTAAACAATGGAGATATGTAAGAATCACATAAACATAATGGTATGAGAACATGAGTAAAACATATGAAAATGTACCATGAATATAAAAGATTAGAATGGAATAAACATTAATCAAATAGAAATAAAATAACATTATCCATGAGAGAATGAAATTTTAATAAGTCAGGGAGTTATGACATACACATAAGCATAGAAAATAATTTATATAGTAGCCAAGGCTCACTACCAAGGCTATTATATTGGAATGTGTTCATATCCCAAACCTTCATAGTAATCAAGGTTCACTCCTAAGACAATCATATAAAAAAATTCCCTTACTGAAATTGGTTCACTCCGCATTATAGAACATTCTATCTCATTATATATAAATATTTACCCAATATATCAGAGTAATATATAGGCCGCACCCATCACATAATGAAAATTATACATATGTGTTCCTAAAAATCATAAAAAATTCATCATATTATGACCAATGAAATAAAATGGGATTTATAAACATTTCTTCATTTAATAACTTATAGAAAAGTTAAATATTTAATAATAATCTTATAATAGTGCAACATATGGAAAAAGAAGAAGGTTTCATAGAAATTTTATCATGGTATAACCTGTGTAAAAGAAATAGGTGTCATAAACATCTTGTCATCATAAACATAAACCATTTAAAGAAAGAATTAGAATGTCATCCTTGGATAATCCCCAGTAAAGAAAATTTTACATCAAAATATAAAATTCTTCATGGAAAATGATTTTCATAGATAAATAACTTGGAACATTTGTTGTGGAAAATAAAATTTCTTTGAAAATCCATTTTATAAAAAAATCATAAAACATTTTTAAATTTATTTCCTTTGAAAATAACCATGAAAACATATAAATGAGGAATTAATAATCATATAATATTTTTTTGAGTAAAATATAATTTCATATTTGAATAATAATGTTTAAAAATATAATACATTTTGAAAATAATTTTCATTGAAAATAACTTTGAAAAATTTTAAATCATGATTTGTAGAAAATAACTACCATGATGGTGGAAATTTCATTCATGCAGTACACATTAAAAAAAATATTACTTTCACATTTTCAGTGAAATAAAAATGAACATTGTTTGTGTTTATTGGAGTGGATACTCACGAGGGGGGGGGGGGGGTGAATTGAGTTTCAATTAAAATTTCTGTTAAAAATTATTTCTGAAAAGGTTTTCCCCAAAGATTAAATGCAGCCCAATTAATCAATGTTATACTATTACAAGAGTTTGACTACTTAAACAACCTATTAGAAAATTTTATTAATTCTCAGTAATCTTAATTTTTGTCATTAATATTACTTTTGAAGTTATTCTACTAAGACATTACAGTTATAAATTCTTTCCAAGATTAACTATCAAAGTGAAATTAGTGATTTCTGGATTATACATTAAAGCAATAAAACAGAGATAACTAAATTAAGCATCACAACGAATATGAAACAAGTGATTAAGTATTAAGCTGAGACCTAATCCACTCCACTTGGTGATTACCTACCACCAAGAAGTTTATATAAACAAACTTTGATCTACACCCTGGATTTGGGTTTACAACAGTACTCAGACTGTCCAGGTCCTCAGACCTCTACCACATTTCTACGTGGGAAAGCAACAACAACAACACATAGGCTGTCCAGTTCCTTAGACCTCTACCACAATTCTACATGGGATACACAAATGTATAAGGAGTTTGATATGAAGATTTCAGTATCCTCCAGTCCAACTTAGAAGTTACTGTGTGTCCAAACAGAGAAATGCACACACTGCTCGTTATGTAAAGAAAAGGATGATCACAATAGAAAAAGAATATAGATATGAGTTTATAATTCTCTTTTGTGTTGTCAATGCAGCTGTGGACTCCTTTGGATTGAATCAGAAGAATCTTTGAGTCCTTCTCTGGAAGTTATTTGGAAAACAGAGTGTCACGATTCAGCTTGCGTTCTTCGTGTGGTTCAATCGAGTGAAGATGTTCTTTAAGCTTCAAATATACTTTGTGTGTTAAGCAGTGTTGATTTTCATGTTGTGTGCCTTTATTTTTTTGAAACTTCCTACAAGTATATTCTTATTTATATTTCCCATGACTTTTATTTTCATTTTTGTATCACGCACACTGATTCTTGGTCACACTTCACTTTTAACTTGGAATGAACATGTTGGAGAAGACAGGTTGCATATTTTATACACCTCATACCTCGTTCTGTATGATGATATGTCTACAAATAAACATTAATTATGTCAGTTCATTAAAATCATCAAATATGACTGTTTGAAATTAAATTGAAAGACAAAAAAATAGTTTAAGAAACAGTGTCATAGTAAGTCATGGAAACATTGTCTCCTTCACAAGGTGTATAGATTGATCATGTTGAATGAGTTTCATGGTGTCTCATGGTCATGGTGTCTCACAGTCATAGTGTCTCGCGGTCACGGTGTCTTGTTCACTGTGTGTTTCTTTACGGTGTCTGATTCATGGTGTCTCGCTTTACAATGTCTGCTTCACTGTGTCTTGTTCACGGTGTCTTGTTCACGGTGTTTGGCTTCACGGTGTCTGGCTTCACGGTGTCTGGCTTCACGGAGCCAGAAATACATAGCCAGTGGCAGACTCATAGTGTTCTTAGACTTTTCAAAGTAACAGTGTTCAGACTTAAATAATGATGATAAAAGAAAGGATTAGACTCAAGCATTTGTCAAAGAAGGTATTTTGAGAGTAGATCAAAGATAGTGTAAACTAAGTTAACTGAATATAGAGAAATTAAGATCTTTCCTGACTCTAATTAAATCATGAGAGAACTTTAATCATAAATACACATGATTAGATATAATTTATAGGATTTAACTAGGTTGAATACGATTTGTGATCATTAAAACATGATTAATAGACGAGGATTCAAACAATATTTCCACTTTTGATGATCACAAATCATGTACATTTAAAGTGTATATTGGATGAAACAATAGGGATAAATGGATAACATATAGAAACTTCTCCCCCTTTTGGGATTATCAAAAATATGAAATAAGATAGGTCAAAAAGTGCACATTCCATTAAGAGTAAACAAGGTTCAGTACAAAGGAAAAGAGTAATAAAAAATCAATAGCATCCCTATCAAAAAATAGTAATCACTATTCTTCTTCATGGGTTTTCCTTCTCTTTGCCTTTAGTAGTAGTAGAATAGGAATCCATAGGGGTAGAGGTTGAGGTAGAAGAAGGTAGAGAGGTGGTTGATAAGGAGGGTAAAGGAAGGCCTTGAAAGACTGAGGGGGCCAAGGTAGGAGCAATAGAAGATCTAGGCAGTTGTTGATCAAGAATCACAGGCCTGATCTGACTGAGTGCTTGTCTGACAAACATGGTGGTTGAGGCTAGGGTAGAGGAGAAGGTAGGTAGCCCAGGTCTGAGAGGTGTAGCCACTGGAGCAACACTGGTTGTACTCTAGACATGAAGATAGGGCCTTAGGAGTTTGATTAAATCTGTAATGATCTCTCCACCATACTGCATGGCTTTCTCAAAATCGTCCTTGTTCTCCATAAATTTGCCCAAAAATCGAGTAAACTCTGTGAGTTTCTAGACTTGGTTCTTGAAAGCTTGAGTCATAGGAGGAATCCGCATATTTTCTAGAAGGTACTTGAAATGGTTTGTCATATCGGTCTTGGAGAAGATTCTGTTGAAGTAGAAATCCACTTTCTTGACAATCTATTGCTGAGCATCATTAGAAATTTTTGAGTGGATTTATACTAGGTCAGGAACTCTATCACTGTTTTTGACCACTTCAGATAAAGAAGCTGCATTGAAGCCACTGATTACATTCTGAAGCTCCTATTTGACTACAGTTCTGAGTAGATCATTATCCAAGGAGGGTTTAGAGGATTGAACAGATTCCTTGATAGCTGTGGTCAGAGATTTTAGTTGTTTCAACACCTTTTGAAGACACCCTATATACTCATCTGTGAGTTTATTAAGATTGGAAATAAGCTCCTTCATTTCCTTTTTAATTTGTTTGTTTCTTTCAGAGATATTTTCATCTAAGGATGATAGATAATGTTAAATCTGAGACACACCAACTTGTGGGATTTGAGGAGAAACATGTTCTACAGGAGGAGCAAAAAATTCAGATCTCGAATGCAGCTCTTTCTGCATGTCTTCAACCATACTTATTAGGGTCTTCACTTCCTTACTGAGTAGCTTATTTTCAACTCTTACTTCTTGAATCTCATAGAGAATCTTAGGGTGTATTTACCAAAAAAATTTCTCCAATAATAGCGAGACATCTCTCTCACTTAAATTTGTCACAGGATGAGGTTGTGTATTCAAGTGTTTCTCAACTCTGTATAAGAGAGTAGCACCAAATTCCTTCAGATCATCCTTACTCACAAAGGATGGATGTTCAGATAAGGGTTCAGGAGTAGGGACTGGTACAGGCTCAGGTTCCTTCCCAGGTGCAAAATTGGTGACTGATTTCAAATGAAATAGAAAGGAAATATCATGTCCGGTCGCTGTAACCTGCTGAAAATCATTCACATCATAGAAACTAGAAAATTTATACTGAGTGTCTATAGGAATTGAATCAGTTGGATGTGAGGCTTCAATAGACTCAAGATTTGCAGTTTTCTCCCCCTCAATAGGTGCCTCATTCTCAGGACTGAGAGGCTTAGGATCTTGGTCTAATTCCATAGACTCAACTCTATGTTCCCCACTCATTTCCTGTCTAGCCAGCTGAAAGGCTATCTCCATCCTTTCTTCAGCTGAAGGGATGATTTCAGAAACATATTTTTCTACAGGGAGCTCCTCAAGATTGACCTCTTTCAAAATATGTATCTCTTCCACTATAATCTCTTCTATGGTATGCTTTTCATATTCTTTGGAAACTGATTCTTTTATAGATTTCGGTTGAGTTTCCAAATTAACAGCTTCTTTAAGAGCAGGGAATTCTTCTTTAAGAACTTCTAGAGGAGCAGTTTTCCTATCTTCCTCAAAAGTAACAGCTTCCCTAGGTGGAAATACAACCTCTTCTTCCTCTTCTTTAGTATAATCAACAATCTAATCTGGTTCCAAACCAGGATCAGAAATGTGTTTTGGTCTTGAGGTATAATCCACATGATTGAATTTCTCATAAAATCTATCACTGTCTTCCACCCATTCCCTTTTCCAAGGATTCCAGTTTATCTTCATTCTTTTGATAGTGGATTTTGAGAGACAATACTCGTAGTCCTTAATTACTCCCTCATTAGGTCCAACCATACCTTTGTCAAGATGCATGGCTAAGATTAGCCGAGAGTAGAACAGAGAAGTTGAATTGGATGGGACTTTGATAAACTCACACATATGGTGTATGATATACTTGCACAGGTTGATCTTATGCCCATTTTTCATAAGGTGAATAAAGAACACATCTTAATATTTTAAAACAGAAAAATAAACTTTTCTTGGACTAATAAAATTCTATATAAACTTGAACAGAATCCTTGATTCTCCATATAATTCAGCAGCAATGGCCCTCCTCTGGGTTCCATTTATAATTAGGGTTTTTATGGATTCTTCTAAATCAAAGAAATAGGTTGAAGGTTGAGGTCCACTATAATAATCCTCACAGATGCCTTCATGATGTATCCTAAGTCATGCAACACATAACCTCGAAAAGAATGAGCATCTCCTGCCATTGACCCAGCTTCTTACAACATAACTCTCACCAGAATCAAATGAGAACTATACGTACAGGTAGAACTGAGCCACTAACCAAGGATAGATGGGTCTATCCTCTTTAGAGAACCATTATAACCAGGCTTGTTGTTCTAACACTTTCAGTACCAGAGACTGTAACGACCTGAAATTTTGAATAAATATTATTTCCTAATTTTGTGTGTTATTTCTTACTCAAAAAACCTTTTCATTTAATAAAATAAGTATAATTAAAATGATACTATTGGGTTTTGACTATTATATGACCGTTAGTAAGTATGACCATTGGAAACTGAATGTTGAGACTATTGTCTCTAAATACAAGTGATATTGGTTAATTAATATAGAAAAAAGATTTGATGGCCTCATCCAATAGTCTTGGGCTGATCTAAGCCCCTCTAACAGAACTTGGGAAGAAGGTAGCACCACTGGGCTTTTCTCTGGACCAAACCCAAGCTGAACTTCATCGTGTGAAGCTAGAATGGAATCACTTTCACAAGAAGCTCAAAATGATAGAAATTACTACTCGTGCGATGTTGGCTGACCCGCCCTCAGATTCTCTCACCTTAGAACACCTTACACTTAGGTCCTATGCTGGGGTTATAAGGGGCTATGTTAGGAGACCATAGCTACGTTGTGTAATCCTTTATTTTAAAGAAAAATTTTGATTTCTTCTTATGATGAAGTTTAAGAATTTTCAAATGTCTAGATAAATATAGTATACATATTTTTGGTGAATTTTAGAGGAAGGATATTTTAAAAAAATGTTTATGTAAACCTTAAATAATTAAAAATGTGTAATGATTTTCAAAAAATGGTCTTCTACAATTATGTTCAGCATGAAATTTAGAGTCTAATAAGATCAACCTAATTTTTGATGAATAATAAATTATGAATAGTGATTTTATGCTTAGGATTAGTAATGTGACCAAATGAATTAGTAATATTACTTAAAGAAAGTATTAATATAATCTAGGCACCTTGATTAAGTAATGTGATTCAATAAAATGGTTAAATAATGGTTTCATAAATTATTAGTCAAGTATTAGTTTTTTTCGGATGAATAGTGTTTTTTAATTAAAAATTAAATTAAAAATATTTAGAAAAATATTTTTATAAAATGGATTTCATTTTTGAACTCAGAGCATCGATATTATGTTAAGGTAATTTTTGGGGATTTTTCTGAAAAAAATGGATTTTCAGTGAATAGTGTATTTATTTAAAAATTAAATTAAAAATATTTAGAAAATTATTTTTATAAAATTGAGTTCATTTTTGAAATCAGAGCATAGATATTTTTCTAAGGTGAAATTTTGGGATTTTTCTGAGAAAGTTGAATTTTCCATGAATAGAGAAAATACAGTTTTTAAGTTACGGGTGTTTAAAGACATCATTAAATGATGTATTAAGTATGCAATCAATATGGTCTACTTATGAATAGTAAGATAAGGTATGAGGTGTCCCATGTGGCCAATACCATGGGAAAATACAATGAGCAGGCCCATGATATTTCCAAAACCACCAATGAGGTGTCCCTTGGCCATTAATGCCTTGTCCCCTCACTTTCCCTATAAATGCCAAGGCATCCTCTCATCCATTCGACTCCCAAATCTCCCCCAACGAATATCTAGTCTCATTACCTTCCAATTAGTCCTCCCAAGGTGCCCCCAAGCCCTCAAGGTCCCAAACATTGAGTTTTAAGAGTTATGTTTTAAAGTAAGGGATCATACCTCTTTCTTTCTTTTCAAGTAATCTCTTTTATGTCATTTCTTTTATGCTCAATGATCTTATGTTGGAGGATGTTCTTTTTATATTACTCTTACTTCCATTTTCATGTTAATATGATGATATACCCCCCTATTTCTCTCATCAATTCATTTTAAGAATGTTTAAGTGGCGCCGTTAGGCTGCCAAATTTTTAAGGGATTCTTTCACCTTTCTCATTTTTCAAAGTTCTACTTTCATGTCAAGTATTTAAAGTTTATTTTTATTATGTTGGGGGTATTCTATTTATACCAATCATACTGATATTTTATTTTCATATGATGAGAGACCCTATTTTATCTCATCAATTCATTTTTGTTGAAGTTTAAGTGGCACCGCAAGGCTGCCGAATTTTTAAGGGATTCTTTCACCTTTCTAATTTTCTCAAAGTTCTACTTTTATGTCAAGTCTTTCAAGTTCCTTTTTATTATATTGTGGTATTATCTCTATATATATCATACTAATCTTTTATGTTCATATGATTAGAGACACTATTTGATCTCATCAATTCATTTTTTTGAAGTTTAAGTGGTGCCGTTAGGCTGCTGAATTTTTTAGGGATTCTTTCACCTTTATCATTTTTTCAAAGTTCTACATTCATGTCAAGTCTTTCAATTTTTTTTTATTATGTTGGGGTATGATCTCTATATCTACCATACTGATATTTTATGTTCATATGATGAGAGATCCTATTTTATCTCTTCAATTCATTTTTTTTAAGTTTAAGTGACGCCGTTAGGCTGCCAAATTTTCAGAAGAGAAATCTTATTTTTGTCTTCCTTTCATGTTCTTAATTTAATATGGTATATCTTTCAAATTTCATTACCATGTTCTTAAATCCCTTATATTCTATCCCCCATACGTTTTTATGGATCATTTATGAGTGGGTGACCCATGTCCCCTCTCTTTCAATGTTTTCTAAAACCTCGTAACATAGCCATTATGCTCCAGAATTTCCGTCTCAAAATGTCTCTCTCTTATTCTCAAATTCATTTATTTTATTAAGTGACTACTCAAAGATCTTTCTTCTAAAGGGGTATTCACATATATACCAAAATGTTCTATTTTAAAATCTGGAATTTACATACATGAGACCCGCTTTCCCTTTCCGTGGGTTTAAAGTGACATAAAGACCATGTCTTTAAAGAAGTTTTTAAAATGTTATGATTATGAAATGAAACCCATTTATTTTATTCTATATGGGTTTTAGATGAAATTGTTGATGATGATATATGTGGATCACATGATAATAAAATAAAATTTAAGGTTTCCCCTTATAGCGCTCTAATGCATTGGGTAAAGACTTAATCTCTAGAGATAACCATTTTTAACGACGCCTTGGTGAATAACCTTGGTAATTTTTAATGACACCTTGGGGATGTACCTTGGTGAAACATAAATGATTTTCAATATTAAATGTTTTAGCCACATATTAAAGTTATTAAATACATTATTTTTATTATTATATTCCTCATGATTTCATTCTCATGCCTTAAAGTTCTTTTTCATGACATTGTTGATGTATCTCAAGTTCACATGTTAAATGTTTCCCCTTGTTTCCCTTACTGGGCCTTCTACTCACCCTTTCTCTTGATGTATGTCCCTAGGTTATGAGATACAGTAATGAACCTAGTATGAACATAAGGAGAAGCCTTTCAAGTTTTTATGAAGAATGTTTTATGTTTTCATGTTTAAAGTTCCTGGTTTCCAAGACACTTAACCTTAAAGATCCTCGATTTTGTAAAATGTAATGAAAGTTTATGTGATAAAAATGCGGGATGATATAGTTGGTATCAAAGGATGGTTTAGTTATTTGTGGAAATTGGGATATGAAAACTTTAGTAAGAACCCTATATAAATGTTTAAATATAGGAAATATTCCTGGTATTTTGGTGAGTATTGAGTAAGGGGTTGCCAAGAAAATACATCCCTGTATGGATACGAGCAGGTAGAGGTGGATCTGACACAGATGTACATAGGGGTAAAACCTGAAAACGCCGCTTTGAGCTAAAATTGAATGGGAACTGGTACACGACAACGTGCCTTGCTGCACTCTTGGTTACGAAACTCACAGGGGATATGCTTTGGTAAATTCATAAGCTTAGTATGAAACATTATTAAAAGAACCAAGATAAAATAAAATAAAGATTCACATAAGAATATATGATCATGGATAACCTTTATTGGAACCCAAGGGATCAAAAGTTAGGGTATACTTTTCTTTTACTAGTTTATCCTTATATTCTTTAAGTTTCCTTTTCATGATTATTTGGTTAAGTATTTAAGCCCCCTAATTATACTTTCTTTTCTTTGTTAATGGCGGGAAATTGAAGAACATGTCCCAACAACCAATGTGATAGGAAATTTGGTTATTGCCCTATTAATATGACAAAGATGACAAGAGATAAAGTTGAACATGTTGTGATTATGCCAAACCAGCTATCAAAAATCCCAATTAATAATTTGTACCCAGTTGAATGACCAAATTCATCAAGGAATAAGAATAAGAAATCTCAAGGATGTTCATCTGATAAAGCTGATTATAGGATTAAAAGATTATTATTTTGGAAGACATTCAATATTTTGGGAACCCCATATATGATCAAGGTAAATAGATTACTACATTTTTTTCTTTCAGGAGTAAAGGTTGACATATATTTTGAAGAATCGATGAATTTAAGGTGAACTTATGGTAATATAGGAAATGATTAACCTATCTTGGGGAAAATATGTTTAGGTTAGTTACTTTTTTTATAAGATGTTAGGAGTGGTTGATGTTGTTTGAAGATGAATGATAAAGTTTATTTTGGAAGATTGTGTTATCAAATCCTTCTTACATCTGGGTTTCAATCATAGTTTGGTTTATTTTGAGGAATTTTAAGGACAGTTGTTTATGGAATGGTCTATGATGAACTTTGGGTAGTACCGTGGAACTTTGAATATTTAAAGTAGTTTCCCTTCCTCTAGGGATCTTTCTTTTTGGAAGAGTTGATTTATCTTACCCTTTCTATTTTTGGGATAATGTTTAAAGATAGAATAAATAGATAGTTAATCTTTGGTGGATTATGTGATTATCTAGAAGATGATTCTCGTGATTTTGATGAGACCAAGTGTTTTTGAATGCTCATCATTTGGAGAAAATATTAGTTTTGGTAGAAACTTATTAAAGGATGAAACTCTACTTGAAGGTAGGTATATTTACCTGTGTTTTTATTCTATGTAGTAAATGAATTACTCAAAACTATGAAAAGGAACGTAAAACAAAAACGTTGTCTGTTAATGTTTCCTAATGGGAAATTAAATACCGTTTATCCCATCATAAGTTTGTGATTTTCTTATTGTTAACTTTCTCCTAATCATGTTTTCTATCACTCTCCCTTAGAACGTGACCCTTTGTTTTCTCCTCCATGTCCATGTTTTCCTACATGGAATCCTATTATGGGTTAACTCAGGTGACCTTTGTACTTACTTTTATTTGTTTTAAAGTAATAGTGTTACTGACTCTTTTTCCAATGTGGGAATTTAAATAAAATTTCCAAACC
The DNA here is from genome assembly GCA_963277665.1 of Viscum album. NCBI lineage: Eukaryota > Viridiplantae > Streptophyta > Magnoliopsida > Santalales > Viscaceae > Viscum > Viscum album. Next base: position 1,887,983,222 of record OY728159.1, on the reverse strand, counting down.
CAATTTTAAAAAAAATTGCGAGGACACAAATTTTTAAGGGGGAATGATTTTAACGACCCGAAATTTTGAATAAATATTATTTCCTAATTTTTTGTGTTATTGCATACTCAACAAAACATTTACATTTAATAAAATGAGTATAATTAAAATGATACTATTGGGTTTTCACTATTATATGACCGTTAGTCATTATGACCGTTGGAAACTGAATGTTGCGACTATTGTCTCTAAATACAAGTGATCTTGGTTAATTAATATAGAAAGAAGATTCGATGGCCTTATCCAGTAGTCTTGGGCCGATCGAATCCCATATAACAGAACTTGGGAAGGAGGTTGCATCACTGGGCTTTGCTCTGGACCAAACCAAAGCCGAGCTTCATCGTGTGAAGCTAGAATGGAATCACCTTCGCGAGAAGCTCAAACTGATAGAAATTACAACTCGTGCGATGTTGGCCGAGCCGCCCTCAGATTCTTTCACCTTAGCACACCTTACACTTAGGTCTTATGCTGGGGTTATAAGGGGCTATATAGGGAGACCATAACTACGTTGTGTAATCCTTTATTTTAAATAAAAATTTTGATTTCTTCTTATGATGAATTTTATGAATTTTCAAATGTCTGGATAAATATAGTATGCATATTTTTGGTTAATTTTAGAGAAAGGATATTTTTAAAAAATGTTTATGTAAACCTTAAATAATTAAAAATGTGTAATGATTTTTAAAAAATGGTCTTCTAAAATTATGTTCAGTATAAAATTTAGAGTCTAATAAGATCAACATAATTTTTGATGAATAGTAAATTATGAATAGGGATTTTATGCTTAGGATTAGTAATGTGACCAAATGGATTAGTAATCTCACTTAAAGAAAGTATTAATATAATATAGGCAACTTGATTAAGTAATGTGATTCAATAAAATGGTTAAATAACGGTTTCATAAATTATTAGTCAAGTATTAGTTTTTTCAGGTGAATAGTGTTTTTAATTTAAAATTAAATTAAAAAATTTTAGAAAATTATTTTTATAAAATGGATATCATTTTTGAAATCAGGGCATCGATATTATGTTAAGGTAATTTTTGGGGATTTTTCCAAAAAAATGAATTTTTGGTGAATAGTATTTTTATTTAAAAATTAAATTAAAAATATTTAGAAAATTATTTTTATAAAATTGAGTTCATTTTTGAAATTAGAGCATCGATATTTAGTTAAGGTGAAATTTTGGGATATTTCTGAGAAAGTTGAATTTTCGGGGAATAGTAAAAATACAGTTTTTAAGTTATTGGTGTTTAATGACATCATTAAATGATGTATTAAGTATTTAATCAATATGGTCGACTTATGAATAGTAATATAAGGTATGAGGTGTCCCAAGTGGACAATACCATGGGTAAATACCATGGGCAAGCCCATGGTTTTTCCAAAACCACCAATGAGGTGTCCCTTGGCCATTAATGCTTTGTCCCCTCAATTCCCCTATAAATACGAAGGAATACTCTCATCCATTCGACTACCAACTCTCCCCCAACGAAGCTATGGTCTCATTACCTCCCAAGGAGTCCTCCCAAGGTTCCCCTAAGCCCTCAAGGTCCCAACCATTGAGTTTTAAGTGTTACGTTTTAAGGTAAGGGATCCTACCTCTCTCTTTCTTTTCATGTAATCTCTTTTATATCATTTCTTTTATGCTCCATGATATTATGTTGGAGGATGTTCTTTTATATTACTCTTAATTCCCTTTTCATTTTAATATGATAAGAGAACCCCAATATTTCTCTCATCAATTCATTTTAATAAAGTTTAAGTGGCGCCGTTAGGGTGCTGAATTTTTAATGGATTCTTTCACCTTTCTCATTTTCAAAGTTCTACTTTCATGTCAAGTCTTTCAAGTTCCTTTTTATTATGCTGAGGTATGATATCTATATCTATAATACTTATATTATATATTAATATGATGAGAGACCCTATTTGATCTTGTCAATTCATTTTTGTTGAAGTTTAAGTGGCACTGTTAGGCTGCCGATTTTTTAATGGATTCTTTCACCTTTCTCATTTTTTCAAAGTTCTACTTTCATGTCAAGTCTCTCATGTTCCTTTTTATTATGTTGGGGTATGATATATATATCTATAATACTGATATTTTATGTTCATATGATTATATAACCTATTTTATCTCGTCAATTCATTTTTGTTGAAGTTTAAGTGGTGCCGTTAGGCTGCAGAATTTTTTAGGGATTCTTTCACCTTTCTCATTTTTTCAAAGTTCTAATTTCATGTAAAGTATTTAAAGTACCTTTTTATTATGTTGGGGGTATTATATCTATATCTATCATACTAATATTTTATGTTTATATGATGAGAGACCCTATTTGATCTCATCAATTCATTTTTTTTAAGTTTAAGTGACGCCGTGAGGCTGTCGAATTTTCAGAAGAGAAATCTTATTTTTGTCTTCCTTTCATGTTGTTCATTTCATATGGTATATCATTAAAATTAAATTACCATGTTCTTAAATCCATTATATTCTGTCCCCCTACTGTTTTATGGATCATTTATTAGTGGGTGACCCATGTCCCCTCTCTTTTCAATGTTTTCTAAAACCTTGTAACATAGCCGTTATGTTGTAGAATTTCCGTCTCAAAATGTCTCTATATTATTATAAAATTAATTTATTTTATTAAGTGAATACTAAAAGCTCTTTCTTATACATGGGTATTCATATATATACAAAAATTTTCTATTTTAAATTCTGTAATTTACATACATGAGACCCACTTTCCCTTTCCGTGGGTTTAAAGTGACATAAAGATCATGTCTTTAAAGTAGTTTTTAAAACATGATGATTATGAAATTAAACCCATTTATTTTATGCTATGTGGGTTGTTTATGAAATGGTTGATGATGATATATGTGGATCACATGATAATAAAAGCAAATTTAAGGGTGCTCCCTGATAGTGCTCCAATGCATTGGGTAAAGACTTAATCTCTAGAGATGACCCTTTTAACAACGCCTTGGTGAATAACCTTGGTAATTTTTAATGACACCTTGGGGATGGACCTTGGTGAAATGAAAATTATTTTCAATATTAAATTTTGTAGCAACATCTTCAAGTTATAAAATATGTTATTTTTATTATTATATGCCTCATGATTTCTTTCTCATGCCATAAAGTTCTTTTTCATGACATTATTGATGTATCTCAAGTTCACATGTTAAATGTTTCCCCTTATTTCCCTTACTGGGCCTTCTTCTCACCCTTTCTTTTGATGTATGTCCCCAGGTTATGAGATGCAGTAATTAACATAGGATGAACATAAGGAGAATCCTTTCAAGTGTTTAAGAAGAATGTTTTATGTTTTCATGTTTTATGTTCCTGGTTTCCAAGACACTAAACCTTAAAGATCCTCGGTTTTGTAAAATGTAATGAAATTTTATGTGATAAAAAGGCGGGATGAAATAGTTGGTATTAAAGGATGGTTTAGTTATTTGTGGAAATTATGATATGAAAACTTTAGGAAGAACCCTATAGAAATGTTTAAATATAGGAAATCTTCTTGGTATTTTGGTGAGTATTGAGTAAGGGGTTTCCAATCAAATACATCCCTTTCTGGATACGAGCAAGTAAAGGTGGATCTGGCACAGATGTATATAGGGGTAAATCCCGAAAACAACACTTTTAGTTAGACTTGAACGGGAACTGGTACACGACAATGGGCCTTGCTGCACTCTTGGTTACGACACTCCTGGGGGATATGCTTTGGTAAATTCATAAGCATAGTATGAACCATTATTAAAGGAATAAAGATAAAATAAAATAAAGATTCACATAAGAATATATGATCATGGATAACCTAGATTGTAACCTAGGGAATCACAAGTTAGGGTATACTTTTCTTCTACTAGTTTATCCTTCTATGCTTTAAGTTTCCTTTTCATGATTATTTGGCTAAGTATTTAAGCCCCCTAATTATACTTTCTTTTCTTAGTTAATGGAGGGAAATTAAAGAACATGTCCCAACAACCAATGTGATAGGAAATGTGGTGATTTCCCTATTAATATGACAAAGATAATAAGAGATCAAGTTGAACATGTTGTGATTATGCCAAACGAGCTATCAAAAATCACAATTAATAATTTGTACCTAGTTGAATGACAAAATTTATCAAGGAAGAAGAATAAGAAGTCTCAAGGATGTTCATCTGATAATGTTGATTATGGGATTAAAATATGATTATTATTTTGGAAAACGTTCACTATTTTGGGAACCCTATATATGATCAAGGTAAATAGATTACTACGTTATTTTCTTTGAGGAGAAAAGGTTGACTTATATTTTGAAGAATCAATGAATTTAAGGTGAACTTATCGTAATATAGGAAATGATTAACCTATCTTGGGGAAAATATGTTTAGGTTAGCTACTTTTGTTATAAGATGTTTGGAGTGGTTGATGTCGTTTGAAGATGAATTATAATGTTTATTTTGGAAGACTGTGTTATCAAATCCTTCTTGCATCTGGGTTTCAATCATAGTTTGGTTTATTTTGAGGAATTTTAAGGACAGTTGTTTATGGAATGGTCTATGATGAACTTTGGGTAGTACCGTGTAACATTGAAGATTTAAAGTAGTTTCCCTTCCTCTGGAGATCTTTCTTTTTGGAAGAGTTGTTTTATCTTACCCTTTCTGTTTTTGGGATAATGTTTAAAGATAGAAGAAATAGATAGTTAATCTTTGGTGGATTATGTGATTCTCTAGAAGATGATTCTTGTGCTTTTTATGAGACCAAGTGTTTTTGAATGCTCATAATTTGGAGAAAAGATTAGTTTTGGTAGAAACTTATTAAAGGATGAAACTCTACATGAAGGTAGTTATATCACCCTGTGTTTTTATTCTATGTAGTAAATGAATTTCTCAAAACTATGAAAGGGTAGGATCAACTATTCCTTTTGTAAAACCTTTGGAAAAAAGAAAAGTACTCAATCTGTCATACCAAGCTCGTGGAGCTTACTTCAAACTATATAAATATTTTGATAGTTTAAAAATATTATTTGGAAAATGGGGGTTTGTAAATCCAAGGGTTTTTTCAACAAAAACATCCTCAGCTATATACCCATTTAATAATGCAATCTTAACATACATTTGATATAGTCTTAAATTCAAATGTGCAGCATAGACAAGCAGGATTCTGATGGCTTCATGTCAAGCTACTTGTGCAAAGGTATCCTCATAGTCAATTCCTTCTTCTTGACTATAGCCATGTGGAACTAGTCTAGCCTTGTTTCTAACTATGTTACCAGCTTCATCTACTTTATTCCTAAAAACCCATTTAATACATATGGTCAAAGTGTCCTTAGGTATTTCAACAAGTTTCCAAACTTTGTTCCTTTCAAATTGATTCAATTCTTCTTGCATAGACATCACCGAAAATTCATCATTGATTGCATCATTTATATTTTTAGATTCAAGCTATGAAAGAAAAGCTTGATGTTCAACCTGGTTTCTCAGAGAAGCTCTAGTTTTTATCCCTCTACATAAATCTCCTACTACAACATCTAATGGTTGATTTTTAAGGGTCCTAGTTGGTCTAGAGAAGGTAGGGATATAAATTTTAGTTTCATTTATAGGTTTGGGTTCTACTGAAACTGGTTCTAGAAAATTTCCAGAACTAGTTGTCTTAACGACAGGTTCACTATTTTTGTCATTAATGTTTAGAATAGACATATCTTTTTCAAGATTTTCAAGAGGGGTCTTAGGTTCATGTGGACTAGTTTCATCAAATTTGATGTGTATGAATTCTTCCACAAATTTGGTTCTCTTATTTAATACTCTATAGGCTTTACTCAAGATTGATTAACCTAGGAAAATTCCTTCATCACTTTTTAAAGAAAAATTTTCAAGATTATCTTTAGTATTAAGTATAAAAACTTTGAAACCAAAAACTCTAAAGTAATTAAACTTAGGAATCCTATTATTCCAAAGCTCATAAGGGGTATTTTTAAGAATTGGTATAATCAAGACTGTATTGGCAATGTAACAAGATTTATTAACACCTTTATCCCAAAAGTAAATTTGGAAACCATATTCATTTAGCATTGTCTTATAAATCTCTTGAAGAGTCATATTTCTTCTTTCTACTACACCATTCTGTTGAGGTGTTCTAGTAGCAGAGAATTTGTGACTATAACCATTGTGTGTGCAATAAGATTCAGACTCTTGATTTTCAAACTCATGACCATGATCACTTCTCAAGGTCTTGATCCTAAGTCCACTAAGGTTTTCTATAGACTTGGAATATTTGATAAAATACAAAAAGGCTTCACTTTTTCGAGTAAGAAAGTATAACCAAGTGTACCTAGTAAAATCATTTACAAGAACATAAACATAGTGCTTCATATTTAGACTTGAAAATCTTGATGGTCCAAACAAATCCATGTGAAACAACTCAGAGGTAGAGAATTAGAAACTTCTTTCTTTGATTTGAAAGAAACTTTGTGTTGTTTTCCCTCTTGACAAGGATTACACACTTTGTTAAGTGGGGATTCTAGTTTAGGTAAGTCTCTAACTAAACCTTTCCTAATCAGTTTGCTAAGTGAGTGCACATTACAATGTCTTATTATTTTATTCCATAGCCAAGATTCTTTATGAAAATAATTTAAACAAGTAACATTTTGTTTAGCTAAAGAATTCAAATCTATAAAATAAACATTATCATTTCTTAATGCAGTAAATACCAAAACATTACATGAATCATTTTCATATTTTACATTGAAACAATCATCAAAAAACTGAGAAATACTTAGCAGGTTGTATTTTAATCCCTAAACAAATAGTACTTTAGAAATTAAAATTGAATCAGTGTTACCAATCTGGCCTAAGACGATGATTTTTCCTTTTCAGTTATCCCCAAAGGTGACATGTCCTCCATCAACATTGATTAAGCTCTTAAAGCATGAGTAGTCTCCTTTCATATGTCTTGAAAATCCATTTTCCATGTACCATATCTTCCTACAGTAACTTTTCAATCAAGTTTCCAACAAATTATATTCAGATAAAAGATAATTTTGGTACCCATATTTTCTAGGGTTCAGAAAGGTTAGCAAGTAAAAATTTAGGCACCCATATTTGTCTAATGAGTTTCCTATAATTAATAGATTCAAATGATTTTGATAAGTAAACTTTGTTTGGTCTATAAGAATTTTAATATCTTGATAAAGCATAAGAGTTTCCAAAAATTGAACTAGCAGCATACTGTACAGATTTTGTAATAAATTTATTCTTAACAATCTATCTCTATCTAGGTTGGTATCCTAAGCCAGCAATATACTTTGGTGCAACTTGTTTTCCAAGAATTTGAGTTAGAGTATTATTTCTATTTGTGATCTTCTCTAAGTCTTTTCTATGTTTCTCATTAGATAATTTGAGTTTAGTATTCTCCTTTAACAATTGATCATTATTTTCATTTTCTATATGAAGATCAGATTCAATAGTACTAGTCAAGGCATACTATTTCTTTAATAATTTTTACTTATCTTTTAGCTCATTAAAAGTATCTTCTAACATATTACAGTATTCAAATAATTCATATTTATACATATTATCAACATTATTTGAATCACTTTCATTCCCAGAATAGTAATCATTTAGCATAGGGAAAATAGGTACCTCAGATGTTTTATTCATGAAACACATGTTGGCATGATTCTTTTCTTCAGAATCAGAAACTTAAGATCCACTGGAGCTGTCTTCCAAAGCACTCTATGTTTCCTTCATATCTTTCTTATATTTTTTGTCTTTATAATCATATTTCTTCTTGAACTTCAATTTTGGACAGTCAGCCTTAACATGTACTTTCCTTTTACATTCATAACAGACTATCTCATCATTTTTATCAGCTTTCTTCCAATCTATCGTCCAATTACCTTGTTGGTCATACTTACCATTATAATTTTATTTTCTAAAAAATTTCTTCTTTCTATAGAATTTCTTGAATCTCCTGGATATATGAGCCATCTCTTCATCACTATCTGAATCGGAATTTTCACTAGTTGAGCTTTCTTCAGTTATCTGAACTTTCTCTTTATGCTTGGTCTTTGAGGTAGTAGACTTAAATGCCACTAAATTATTCTTAGATTCATCATCTTTCTCTTTAATTACCTTTATCTCTTCTTCATACATCATCAATTTTCCAATTATCTCCTTGATAGGTAGCTTTCCCATGTCACATGATTCTCATATAGAGACAAAGGTTCCTCTCCATCTGTCTGGTAGGCATCTTAGTATCCTCATGATTTTCTCCTCTGCTAGAACAACTTTTCATAGTGATCTCATTGTATTGATTATCTAATTAAACCTGAGATACATATCTGAAATAGATTCATTATATTTCATTTTAAAATTATCATACTTAATAGTGTATGTATTTAGTCTCATTTCCGTAACATTGGTTGTTACCTCATGGGAAACAACCAGAGTATCCCATATTTCATAAGAAGTTTTACAAGCAGATATTCAATTAAATTATTCATCTCCTAAAGAACAATACAAGGAACTCATTTCTTTACAATTATTATTATAAGCAGCTTTCGTAGGTTCATCCCAAGTAGTTCTAATAGTTTCTGGAATCTTATACTGAGTTTCTAAAGTAGTCCAGATGTCAAATACCGTACTTTTTAAATGAATTTTCATTTTGATTTTCCATTGGGAATAATTGAAACCATTAAAGAAGGGTGGCCTGTTGGTAGCTAAACCTTCAAATATGTTATCCACAATTAGATTTTAGAAAATGTAATTAAAGAGATAAAAATTTAGAAATAACAGAAATTTAAGATCTTTAAGACACAAATAAAATCACAGTTGAATAAGATGACACAGAGTCCTAATAAGTAACCTCTGATACCAAATGTTGGTTAGAGTGGACACTCAAGAGGGTGGGGGGTGAATTTAGTTCCATTTAAAATTTTTGTTAAAAACTATTTCTGAAAAGGTTTTCCCCAAAGATTAAATGCATCCTAGTTAATCAAGGTTATACTGTTATAAGAGTTTGACTGTTTAAATAACTTCTTAGAAGATTGATTAATTCTCATTAATCTTAATTTGTGTTATTAATATTTATTTTTAAGTTATTCTACTAAGACATGCCATTTATATCTTTTTTCCAAGATTAACTATCAAAGTGAAATTAGTGATTTCTGGATTATATAATAAAGAAATAAAATAGCGATAACTAAATTAAGCAGTATAACAGATATGAAACAAGTGGTTCAGTCTCAAGATGAGACATAATCCACTCCACTTGGTGATCACCTACCACAAAACAGTTTATACAAATAAACTTTGATCCACAACCTGGATCAGGATTTACAATAATACTCAGACTATCCAGGTCCTCAGACCTCTACCACAGTTCTACATGGGATATACAAAGGTATAAGGAGTTTGGTATGAGGATTTTAGTATCCTCCACTTCAGCTTAGGAGTCTGTGTGTGTCCAAATAGAAAGAAGCATACACTGCCCATAATGTAATGAAAAGAATGATCATAGTAGAGAAAGAATATAGAGATGAGTGTAGAATTCTCTTGTTTGATGTTAATGTAGCTCTGGACTCCTTTGGATTGAAGCAGAAGAATCTTTGAGTCCTTCTCTAGAAGTTGTGTGGAAAACTGAGTGTTGCGATTCAGTTTGTGTTCTTCATGTGGTTCAATTGAGTGAAGATGTTCTTTAAGATTTAAATATGCTTTGTGTATTCAGCAGTGTCGAGTTGCATGAAGTGTTTCTTAATTTGAAACTTCCTCCAAGTATCTTCTTCGTTATATTACTCAAGGATTTTCTTTTTGTTTTTGTATCACGCACGCTGATTCTTGGTCACACTTCGCTTTTAACTTGGAATGCACGTGTTGGAGCCAACATGTTGCATGTGTTCTGCACCTCATACCTCGCACTATTCGATGATATGTCTACAAAGAAACATTAATTATTTCAGTGCATTAAAATCATCAAATATGACAGTTAGAAATTAAATTTAAAGACGAAAAAATATTTTAATAAACGGTGTCACAATAAGTCATGAAAATGGTGTCTCCTTCACACAGTGTCTAGATTGATCACGGTGTCTAAGTGTCACGATGTCTCATGGTCACGGTGTATCATGGTAACAATGTCTCTTGGTCACAATTTCTTGTTCATGGTGTCTTTATTTACGATTTCTGATTCACGATGTCTCACTTTACAGTGTGTGCTTCACTGTGGCTTGTTTACGGTGTCTTGTTCACAGTTTCTGGCTTCACGGTTTCTAGCTTCACTGTAACACCCGAGATTTTTATGAGTAATATTTTGTTTTTATATCATCAAAGGAATATTTCACTACACACTTGCTTGGCTTACTTTACACGGAATCACGACCTTCCTCGAAAGCTTGCGTCGTACGCAATACCAAGTTTCACTAAACAACGATATGCTATTAAAATATTATTAGAACTAGCCATTATGAATAGTAATAACCACTTTTTGAAATTTTATAAATTTTATTTTTCAAAATGGACTTCATTTTTGGATTCGGAATATCGAAATTAGCCTAGGATGAAATTTTGGTATTTTTCTGAAAACTTTCAATTTTTGATGAATAGTGAAACCACTAAGTGGTAGGTTAAAAACTGAATTTTGCATAAAACTTAATTTTACCGCTTCTGTGAATGGAATTTCAAAAATTCGATAGACACGGTTGATATCAGTAAGTAAAATGTGGTTCAATGAGATAAAAATAATTTTTTGGTGAATAGTAACTTTTTACTATTTTTACCGCAGTTAATAGTAAATAGGGTAACTAAGGGTAAATATGATATTAATATTACCCTAACACATGTCCTAATTCTATTAGACAAGTGTAATTCGACCAAAAACAGACTTAGGAATAAAATATGACCATTTAGGCCCACTTGGATTAGATTAGGACATTTATTATTAATTTATTTAAAGAAGGGTTAAAATAGTTAAAATCAAAGTTTAATAAGTAAATCATTTTTAATATGGGGTTATACATAAGATAAATTAGACTATAAATATTAATTAGAAAGCACAAAAGATTTCCTACATAATGGTATTTTAATTGTAATTTTTAGACATTAAATAATTTAATTTATTTATGACACAATGATGATGCAGTAATTATCTTATTAATGAAATATTGACTTAATTGATGTTATAAACACCAAAATAAATGTAATTTGAGACTTTTTATGAATTAAACAAATTTTCTAGGTTACTATGATATATTAGTGTTGATTTAATCAACTTGGTTCGAACATATAATTCTGTTATGACTTTCACAAAAATCATATATCAAATAGTGTCAAAATTGACACAAAATAGTTTTTAAATCAAATATTATATTATTAATTGTTATTTTATTCCTAAAAATCTAAGGTTCGACCAAATGACTTAGATAAGGATATATATATTAATAATAAACAATTTGGGGTTCGTTTGGCATGTTATAGTAAGTTTATTAACCATATAGTGAAAGAAAACAAAAAGACACGGTAAAAGTTAAATTATTTAACTTAGAGTTAAATCTAATTGATAAGGTTAAAATAATACCCTAATCTTGTCTAAATCCTATTGTTTGATAGGATTTAGACCCATCCCCACTTTAGCTTCGAAATAAGACCCTTTTTAACCATTATAAACCGATTTTGACTTTAATATAAAATAATATTTTGAGATATTCCTAAGGTGCCCCTCTCCTCCCTTATAAAAGGGCACCTCCTCCCCCTCCTCCTCACACCAATTTGAGCACTCAAGCTCGGCCAAACCCTGCCATTTTCTCCTCTCCACTTCCCTAGAATAATCCTAGAGGTCCTGGTCTTCTTCAAAGACCAATCTTAGTTCCCTAAGTGGAGGATTCAAAGAGGCGTTCCAAAGAAGAGGTAATATCCATTACCGATCTTTTCAATTTCTTTCTTCTTCAACTTCTTCTTCTTTAGTTGTTTCATGATAAAGTAATAACATCAGTATTACTTAAATACTGATATGTTATTATAAATATGAAACAACCATAATTCACCTTCTATCCATCCTACGGAAAAATGAAATCACCGCGCGTGCGTACGTACGGAATACCGTCTCCACGCCGTGGTGTAATCTATTTTCCACCATCACTTTACAAGGATGGGTATAATGGTGTAATGAGTAACTATTTATGATTATTATAAAGTGATATTGATACTGAAATAACACATATATACTCCAATACAGTTCCACGATCATAGGAACGATATCATCACTCGTGCGTACGTACGGAATACCGTCTCCACGATGTGATGCGACTCGTTCTACATGATCATCATTACATAGTAATTATATAAATGAGTTGAATGAATAAATATGATATATGTTACACTAATACTATTCTGGATATAAGGTATCTATAACCTTAAAAGAAGAATAAGAATGTATTCGGCAAAACATGCATAAGAACAAAAGGCAATAAAGACCCGATTAACAAGTAACAATGAAATATTACTATCAAGAAGCTAAGAATATGACCATATATGATATCATATCAATATGTATGATTCTGGAATAAGTCAATAACATTATTTAAACCATTATACAGGAGCTTTGGACATGTACAAAGAAAATTGGACCTAAGGTAAGGGAAATATCACAATCTCATTTTTATCCGAGATTGTTTATTCGTAAGTATTTACTGGGGTGTATTTTATCATACACATCCATGTTTCATCAAAATGTAATATTATTTCCATCCACCTACAATTGTTTAAATCCATTTTTACCCTTTGGTTAGTTTTTAGTAATATGTATTAAAGGAATCTTTTGTCGTACGAGGTACTTTTTGACTTTTCCGACAAAAGTATGAAGAATGTTTTTTTAACTTATACGGCATGAATGGATTTTTAAACATTATTTCCAAGAAGCTTACTTTACAAGTTTTCAAGTTTATTTTTAATCAAATTCTTTTATTTTAAAGTTTTATGACATGTTATGAAAGGAAAAATGTTTTTGAAGAAGAAAGGATATTTTCCTCAAGAATGGAGTTCAAGTGTTTTATCAAAATTATTTTCCATCTAAGATAATAAAGGGTTATGTTTTTATCCATATTATTACATTGATTTGATCATGTTGTGATGGAATTATTTTTATGAATTCCTTTATCTTATATGAATTGATTTATGATGTCATGATGTTTCAAGAATCCCATTTTTGTTACATGTGTTATGCGATGATGTATGTTTTATGATTATGTGGCACACATAAGAAAGGATTCATTATAAGATGGGTGGGACCTATATCTACCTCCAATGCATTGGGTAAAGGTTTTATATCTCATGAGATAGACATGGCTGGAACGGTAGGTTATACCGGTTCAGTAAAACAAGACTGGAACGAGGGTTACTCAGTTCAGAAAGGGACTTTGTCCACTAAGATAGTCTTGGCAATGAGTCATGACTAACAAGAAATGATTTTCCATGATTATGTGTGCATGCCACAAAGTTTCAAGTTTTATGTTATGATTATGGGGATCTCATTTTCACTTCTATGATGTATTCCATGTTAAGATATTATGATCTCTTTTGCAGGTTTTGATTTTCAAAAAGATATGATATGATTTTTATTTCCTTTATTTTCCCTTGCTGAGCATTTGAGCTCACCCTTTTATGTTTTCTTTTCCCAGGTCAGGAAGATGGATATTAAGTAGAATATGCTAAAAGGGACCCTAGATATGATGAAATAAATGGGAGACACTATAGAAGATTTATGAACCAGTTGTTTATGTTTCCCAGTTTCTAAAGACACTATACCTATACGGTCCTTTGTGGTTTTGTCATATGTTGTAATAAGTGTGCTTCAATTTTGAAGTATTAACAATGTATGTAAAGTATGGGTTGTTATATTCACGGTGTCTGGATTCACAGTGTCTGGCTTCATGGTGCCAGAAATACATTGCTAGTGGTAGACTCACGGTGTCTTAGACTTTTCAAAGTAACTATGTTCAAACATAAATAATGATGATAATAGAAAGGATTAGACTTAAGAATTTGTCAAAGAAGGTATTTTGAGAGTAGATTAAAGATAGTATAAAGTATGTAAACTGAATATAGAGTAATTAAGATCTTTCATGGCTCTTCTTAAATCATGATATAACTTTAAACATAAATACAAATGATTGGATATAATTTATAGGATTTAACTAGGTTGAATAAGATTTGTGATAATTAAAACATGATTAATACATGAGGAGTCCAACAGTTTTGAAAATGAAATAAATGTTGATTTTATTTTGTTTTAAACAGTAAGAAATGGGTAAAAATTCCATTAATAAATAATTTTAATAATGTTAAAAACTTTTTTTAAAACATTTTTATAAAACAAGGTTTTGGAAAAAAGGGTTTTTTCAGCTGAAGAGAGAAATAAAGTTAAATTTTATTAAAATAATTTACTAAATTATTTTAAGAAAAAAAGAGTAAAAATGGTACTATTAATTAAAAATATCATGAATAAATATAGGATAAAAACTTTTTTGAGAATTATTTAAAGGTATATCATAAGATATCAAAATTGGAGTGTTAATCATAAATAATCTCGATAAATGATGAGATTGTAACATAAAACTGTTACCAATTTAGTAAAATTTGAAATATAATACCCATGAAAGAGGTATCATAAAATGTATATTTAATACCCATAATTATAAGGATTAGAATAATAAAATACATTAGTGTGTTGTATATACACCACATCAATTAAATTTGTAGTGAATAGGGATTGTGTCTCATAAAAGTAAAATGTGATACAAAATTCCCTTACCACTTCAGTAATATTTTAAATCAGAAGCCCAAAAAATGAAAAATATCAAATGAAACATTAAATATAATTATAATAATTTTATTAATGATATAACATGTCAAATGGTCATTACATACACCACACAAAATAAATGAGTGGTGAATTTTCATATTTTTGTCAGAAATAAAAGAGAAACTAAAAATCCCTTACCACAAATCTCGAATGACTTTGTACATGTTATAAAATACAATATAATAAATATAAGTTTATTATAAATATTTTATAAAACCATAATTCTATATATTATTTGATATATGATTTACCGATGTTCATTTATTACCTATTTAATATCTTTTTTTGTTAAAATCACGTTTTGTGTAATAACCACTTTATTTTTCCTATATGTTTTGATTTGTTATTATTGGTCCTATTAATTTGATATTAGTTACTTAATATATATAATAATAATCATGAAATAATTATCATATTTATAAACAAATTTTATTTTTTAGACCGATCTTAAAATATGGTTTTGAGAAATGATGTATGTTAGGATCATGGAGACAATAGGCCATATATACACATGAGTAACGTTTCCATTTTCAATGATAATTATGTAAATGTGGTAATTAAAATTTTATCTTTAAATAGGAATAATAATATAATAAATAATATATTAGTTCTTTAAATATAGATATACATATCATCCACATGGAGTGGTGATGAAAACAAAGAGTCACATCACTTTGTGAATGCGGCAGTCTTCCATACACATGAATGGCATTGTCATATCACATATGGAATGGAATTTAAAAAAATATATGTATGATATAATTACCCCATAGTTATTATTATGTTATAAATATCATACATATAATTTATATCCACCAGCATACCCAACCGTGAGAGGTGGTGATGAAAAAACGTATGACATCAGTTCGTGGGGTTGTAGTCCTCCGTATACATGAATGATGATTTTGTAACCCTTTTTATGGAAGTGGGGATGGTTGTAGATTATTAATTTGAAACAAAAAAATATAAGTATATTTAATATAATTATGTTATTATATAATCATGGTATAATAATAATATAATGAGGTGTAGGAAGAAATAAAATAAAAATGCTCGTTGAAGAATGTTACCACTTCTTCGGGTAACCTCCTTAGGCTAGCCCAAAAAGCCTTAATAGGTTGTAATTATAATAAAAATAAGTATTATAGGATTATATTAGGTAAATTTGGAAGTTATTTTTGATGTTATTTTCAAAAAAGGGTTTTAAGGTGTGAATAGGAGAGGAGATGAGCTGGCCTTTTAAAAGCGTGTTGAGTTGCACACTTGTTAGGTTTTGAAAAGAAAAAGGTGTAACTGTGTTCTCTGATGAAAAAGGACCACAAATGGATTATTATATATAATTATCCATGATAATATTGAAATATGTCCATAAAATATATTTTATACAAGTGATTATGTCATTTTAACCCTTATCTTTTTAGTTTAACCCCTCAGTAAGCCCATTTTAACCTTAACCGCGATAATTAATTTTTTCTGTTTTCACTCTTCATTATGGTAAAAAATTAAGTTGAAATTATTATATAATAAAAATTATTATGATTCATAATATGGAATGAATATTTTTCAATTTATATTCATAGATTTTAAAAAAATTAATTTAAAATTAACCCCACAGACGTGATGGGAAAACGAGTTTTCAAAGAGAAAGAGTTCAAAAGTTTATAAAGTTTTTATATAAAAATTAAAAATTAAAAAAATTAAAATGAAATAGATTGGATTTATATTAATATTATTGATCTAATTTTAATTTAAAACCACTTTGAAATATAACTTAAATTTATAAATAATTTAAACGATAAGGTAGTTTTCCATTAAAATTTTAATATTTTCCACTATTCAAAAATAATTAATATTTCAAAAAATTGTAAACAATTCACCCTAATATAATTATAAAAACGTTTTAAAAAATTAAATTCTTTTTTTAAATAAATTTTATAAAAATTTTAAAAATTAATTTTAAAATAAGTGTGCAAAAGGTGACAAAACTGTTTTTTAGAAAAATACATTTTTCAGTATAAAATTGGATTTATTCTTATCTCTTATCTAGAAAAAACATAAGGTGACTGTAAAATAGTTAATTGTATGTATAATATAAAAAATTCTTTATATATATGTGTAAACCATATATTTTCATAATTCAATTAATCCTATTTATACCCACTTTTCCAATGGCTAGGTGATATCTATATTAAAATAATATTTCAATAACATGACATGTTTCTTTTAAATAGGGTGTTGTGTGTAACACAAGAAAAACTTAGTGTTACGTGTACTAAACAAATATTGAAAAGATTAAATTAATTTTTTTGTCACAAAATATTTGGGTGTTATATTCAACCCCCCCCCCCCCCCCCCCGAAATTGAATTTCTCCCTCAAAATTCATCTCGGTCATCAATGGTTTAACATTTCAAAATTACTTCACAGAAACCCACATCATAGAAAGGGTTAATAAAACATCATCTTGAAAAAGTGAAAGGGATGTGACAAAGTAATATGGAATAATACATACTTGGTTTCCAAATAGGATAACATAGATAGAAAGTGAAAACATAAACATAGAATAGAAAAATAACACCCAAATAGAGATTGAGAGTGACAGAGAACATGACTAGAAGGAAGTTAATGACTACAAATCTGTAAATCAGATAGGAATGAAAAAGGTCTTAGATATAATAAAAAATGCTGATAATAATAATTTTTTTTATTTCAAGACCCTTTTCTTAATTCATGGGAATTATTTTTCAATATATACTGAGAACATATGAAAATGTACATACTTGATATCTTTTTATTTCATAGGAATAATTTTATCCTTTGGTTGTGCCTCGATAAATTTCCACTTGATATCTTACTCCAAGAAATGAAGATGTTTCTTTAATTCTTGAATCACTAGAAGATCATAAGATTAATAAAAGAATGATAATTAATTCCTTATATCTCTATTTATCATCAAAACAAAAAATGGTTAGTGAAAGTTATCCAATAAGAATAAATCTTTATATAATGAAATAATTAATTAGTCTCTAAAACCTCATCAATATTTCAACTTAAACCATTACAAAAAATGGTTAACCTTATAACAATTCGAAAAATTTAAAATTTAAAATTAATTTCACAAAATTTCTCAAAATCAACTTAACATTAATCCCCTATATATCATAAAATGGATCTTGATTATCACATAATGAAAATGTGAATACCTTCATTATGTATTCTCTTGAAATATGGTAATAACCATAATTACCATAAAAAATAAATGAAAAATGCATCATTCCTCATTCCTATAATAAAACCATAGATTATATAATATATTCCAAAGATATAATAAACGTTCTAAACTCCATTAGTGAAAACATAAAACACATTTTCAAATAATCCTTTATCAGTTATGAGGTCATCAATGCTATCCAATTTAATTTATCCATATCGATTATATCTTTATCCAAACTAAATAGTATTTTTTTAAATGTTCATAATATATTAAGGGTTATGTTACCTTAATCATGTGTTTTCCATAAAATATTACCTTTACATTAAATAAATTTTCCAATTCATTAGTACTATTCAACATATTCTTGCATATCCTTAAAGAAATTCCTATACTAAAAAATAAATATATATTTCATGATTCATATAAAATAATTCTAGAATTATAATACATAAAAACTCTAACCATCCCACTTCCTAATAAAAACCTTAACTAGGATTCATTATCTTATTCCTTAATAGTTATTTCTATTAATATTTCATTTGTAATCTCTTAATTATCAACAATATAACCATTACTCATACAACCGTGCTGATTCTCTTCACGATCTTTCCCCTTAGGACATCAATTTTTATAATTACCATACTTTAATTTTTTTAAACATTCAACAATCAATGATACCATAGAGATACCTTTATTATTATCCATTAAATTAATTTAAATTTTCATTTTTTTACTTTATAATTACTTTATTTGTGTTTTACTTTTGCACACCCAAAACATCTTCTTGTCCCTCTGAGACCTTACCTTGAGTGCTTCTTTCCACATTATTGACATATATGAAATTTAATTTTCCTTACTTAATGGTCTCCATGAATTTAACTCTCAACGAACTCTATCATTATATTATTTGGTGAGTTTGAGAGTTGGATAAGGTGCATGTTGTTAATCATGTTTCATGATAGCTGATTAGGAATAATCACAATATCCTTCAATATAGTCATCATCCCATTTGGTTTATAATCCAAAAAGTTTCTATCACATTAAGTTTTAACCAACTTCCTTCAGGTTCCTTCTATTTACTAAAACTAAAAAACATAGTGTGAGAAACACTAATCATAATGGGAAACTAAATAATCTTGAAAATCACTTATTGGATGTCAAAATTGGGACACTTTATTTTTAATATTTGAAAACATGGGTTTATCCTAGGTCATTCATAGTCATCATCAATTTAAATCCCACATGATGGTTTATAATGTGTTTTTTAATTTATAATTAATATTCCTTGGGAGTGTCAAACCAAGTGTGTAGCAAAGCCCATTTTCATGCACTGGGTGATGATCGAGTCTAGCTCAATGTTCCCTTTTCAGAGTTATTACCCCTAAGTACCTATGAGCTAGAGTACTATCAAATTTTAGTATCCAGAAAGTGATAAAATTTCTTGTAAACCACTTCTTTATCTTTTACCAAAATTCTATGACGTTTTATTATACTTTAACTCACCCTAAGGCATATATATAGTCATATCCTTTGGGATTTCACTAAATTTTTGACATCCTAGTTTTCAAATGTTAACTAAAAATTTTCTTTAATACCAGCTATTGTGACCTAGGCTGTTCAAACATGGATATTAAATATTTTTAGATGAATATTCAACACACTACACAAACACATACCCGAGGGCTGTAATAATTTAGTGCATTTGAAGACTAGGTACCCAATATTATAATTTGGTGAAATATATTCAACATATCCCATAAATATTCTATTATTTAGAACTCTTTATAAATATAACCCACTTAAAACCTTTCTTGATAACCTAAGGAAAAGAAATATAAGAAATGGTGAACTCATATGATCAGTAAGGGTAAAAAAAAGAGAAAGGTAATCATAACACAAATAAAAGGATAAATGAACATGAGAAAAATATATTAAAACCATAAGCTTTATATAAAGATAAAAATCACATAAATATTGGTATTTAATAAGAAATAAATCATTAGGAAATTAGAGAACATGACCTATGAGAGTATAACATTGGCAGAAGACACAAAATTATGGGATACACATAAGTATATTAAATACTTTCCAAATTAGTCAAGGATCACTACCAAGGCTATCATCTTATATTGGGTTCACTCCCCAAACCATCATAGTAGTAAGGGTTTACTCTAAATACCATCACCGTGGAATAATTCATTTACTAAACTAGTTTCTCTCCCCATTCTAGTCTTATAAATATCATAAGATATAAATCTCCACCCAATGCATTAGAGGGAGATATAGGTCCTACCTGTAACATAATGAAAATCAAACATATGTTGCGACACAAGTTCATAAAATATTCATCATATCATTACCCATAAAATTATATTAGTTTTATAAACATTTCATCATATTATAACATGTGAAAAACCTATATGTTTCATAATTATTTTATCATTTCATCATATCACAAAGAAAGGAAAAAGAAGTATGTTTCATTATAATTTAATCATGTTATAACCCATGGAAGTTAAAAAAGTTTCATTATAATACTATAATCATAAACACAAACCATTTAGATATAGAATAATAATTGTTTCCTTGGATCATATCCTAAGTAAAGAAAATGTTACCTTAAAGGATTTCATATTAGATGGAAAATGACTTTGAAAGAAAAATTACTAGGAACATTTCTTAAGGGAAAAAAATTTTCTTTGAAAATACCTTTTTAAAATTAAAAAAATCATAAAACATCTTTAATATCATTTCCTTTTAAAATAACCTTCAAAATATATAAATTAATTTTTAAAAATAATTTAAAACACTTCTTGAGGAAAATATTCTTTTTTCCTTGAAAAGTAACTTTTTATAACATAATGCATTTATAAAATCTTTTTCTTTGAAAATAAACTTGAAAACTTATAAATTAATATTAAAAGAAAATAATGGTTAGGATGGTAAGAAATTTTATTCATTCCATACATGTTAAAAAAATTATTCCTTTCACATTTTCGGAAAAATCCAAATGAGAATTGTTTAGAAAATGATATGAAGATTCATTTTAATTTTTTGAAATTAAAAAAGGGTAAAAATATATTACATAAATCATATAATAATGTTCAATTTTTTATTGAATTATTTTATAAAACATGGTTTTGGAAAAAATAGGGTTTTCAACCGAAGAGAGAAATAAAGTCATATTTTCATAAAAACATTTTATCAATTATTTTAAGTACCAAAGAGTGTAAAAGGGTAATATTATTAGTAAATATCATGAATAACCATATAATAAAAGAATTAATCAGAATTATTGAGAGTTATACCTTAATATTTCCACATTATATACTTAATTATAAACAATCAGGATAAATGATGAGATTGTAAAATAAAACCATTATCACTTTTGTAACATTTGAAACATAATCCCCATGAATGAGATATACTCAAATAGATATTTAATACCTATAATTTTCATTATAATCATCATAAATTACATTAATGGGTAGTATATAAACCACATCAAAGAAATACGTGGTGAATATGAATTATGTCTCAAAGAATTGAAAAGTGAGATGAAAATCCCTTACCACTTTAATAATCTTTTGAATAACAAGACCAAATAAATAATAAATTAAAATTAAAAATAAATTATAATTAAAATATTTTATTAATTATATAACATGTTCATGGATTATTGTATACAACACCAAAAATAACCATGTGGTGATTTTCATATATCTCTCAAAAATAAAAGAGAGACTAGAAATTCATTACCTTAAGTCTCATCTACATTTGTAAATGTTTGAAACTATTTTTTAATAAATATAATTTTATTATAAATATATTATAGAACCATAAATATATATATTATTCCATATATTATTTACCTATGACCATTTATTACTGATTTATTAACAAATTCTTGTTAAAATCACATTTCAGGCAATAACTGCATTGTTTTTTAAATATGTTTTGATTTGTTATTTTTGGTCTTATTAATTTGATCAGAGTTAAATAATCTATATAATAATAGTAATGAAATAATTATCATATTTATATATCAATAATACTTTAAATACTAATCATGAAATATTATTTTGAGAAATGAAGTACATTTCTATCATAGAGAAGGTAAGTCATACGTGCACACGAATAACGTTTCCATTTTTTAAATATCATAATTGAAATGAGGTAAGTAATATTTTAACTATAAGTAATGATCATAATATCATAAATAATATAATATTTATTTAAATATAATTATAAAAATCCTCTATGTGGTGTGGTAATGAAAACTATGAGTCACATCGCTCCATGAAAGCGGTAGTCCTCTATACACATGAACGACATTATCGTACCCCATGAGGAAAGTAAATTAAAAAGTTATATATGATATAATTGATAAATAGGTATAATTGTGTTATAAATATCTTATATAAAATTTATATCCATCATAATACCCAACCATGAGTGGTGTTAATGAAAAAATAAATGACATCGGTTCACGTGGTGGTATTCAATCGTACACAAGAATGATAATTTCACAACCAATTTGATGGATGTATGAAGGGTTATAAATAATTAACATAATATAAAACATATAAATATACGTAATATAATAAATTTATTATATCATAATGTTTTAATAATAATTAAAGGATATGGAAGAAGAAATAAAATAAAATTACTTCTTGAAGAATGTTACTTCTTCTTCGGGTAACCTCCTTTAGTTTTCACCAAAATCCTAACTAGGTTGCATTTATGAAAACCATAAGGTTTATAGAATGATATTAGTTAATTTGGGAAGGGATTTGGGAATTTATTTTCTAAAATAAAAGGGATGGGACGTGTGAATAGGATAGAATAGGGGGTGACCTTTTATAAGTGAGGTGAGTGACACACTTGTAATTGTTTGAAAGGAAAAAGGCATACCCACGTTTTTCTCATGAAAAAAGGATAAAAAATGAGGTATTATAAAGTATTAGACATTATAGGGTTGAAATATGGTCATAAAATATATTTTAGATATATTTTTAGGTCATTTTAATCCTTATCATTTTAGTTTACCCCTAGTAAATCTATTTTTCCCTTAATCGTGATAATTAATTTTTACTATTTTCACTATTCATTTTGGTCAAAAATAAAGTTGAAATTATTACATAATATAAATTATTAATATTCTAAATATGGAATCCATTTTTCCAAAGCTAACTCATATGAGTGGGAAAAATTAATTTAAAATTAATCCTACAAACGTGATTATAAAGTGGGTTTTAAAAGAGAAAAAGTTCAAAAGATTAGAAAGTTTTTATATATAAATTTAATATGAAAATGATTACAATGGAATAAATTAGATTAATAAATATATAGTTTTTTTAATATTAATTTTAAACTAATTTAAAGTATAAATTTACATTATAAATAATTTAAACAACACATTGTTTTCAATTAAAATTCAGTATTTTTCATTATTCATAAAAAAATTAATATTTTCAAAAAATTCTAAAAAATTAATCCTAAGATATTTTTGAAATTATAATTTAAAAAATAAAAATTTATTTTTTCAAAAAAAATTTCTAATAGTTTCAAAAATTAGTTTTAAAATAAGTTCGCAAAAGGTTACAAAAATACTTTTTAAAAAAATATAGTTTTAATCGTAAAATTTGATTTATTCTTATCTCTTTTCTAGAAAACACATAAGATGAATGGTAAATTTTTATTTAGTATATAATATCATAATTTAATTAAAATCGATCAGAAAGTGGGTTTATTAATTTTTTATGTAAATCTTTTTTGTTTGAAAAAAATAGTTCTTTAGAAAAAGATTTCCTTTATTTTTAAATAGTTTTAATTTTCATTTTGAATTAATTGGTCACAAAATAATTCATTTTATATACATGGGTAATTCATATATTTTCATAATTTAGTTAATACTATTCATAACCACCTTTTTAATGGATGGGTGATATCTATCATATAATAATATTTTAATAGTATATCATGTTTCGTTTTAACTTAGTGTTTCATGTAGCACAATCTAAACTCGGTGTTACATTTAATAAAAAATACCAAAAAAATTTAAATTATTTTGAAAAGAATATTTCACAAAATATTAGGGTTTTACAGAAAGTGGATCCAAAATTTCATAAATGATTATTATAAGGGTAAGGTCAAAATATAACCAAATGATGGGGGCGCCACCGTTGGTGGTGGGGTAGTAACGGTTTGGGGGGTGATGGGTAGGTCATGGGGTCAAGTCCTCAGGCCTGTGATTTAATGAAATTGCCTTCATTTCATTGTGTTCTATGGTGAAAGATGTAATATACCTATTATATAACCAACTAATGGGGTTTAAGATTTTTTTTGTGTTATCACAAAGCCTTATCCCTATATTTTTAACCCTTTTAACCCATTTTACCATTAACCAAGGTGATAAATATTTAACATGGTTATTATTCATTATGAAAAAATTTAAGTTATCATTTTACCAAATTATAATTATTCTAATTAAAAACTTGGATTCCATTTTATACAAATCTACTCTTAGAATTAGAAGAAATTAATTTTTATATAAGTTTTCAAAATGAAATGAAAACCATTTTTTACAAATGTTTATTTCAAGAATAAATATGATTTTACATCAAAATCTTGTATTATATTTATTCAAATGGTATTAATTTGATTATGTTAACTTAGATGTGGCTTATTTTAATTTCAATCCAAACAAAAAATGGAAGGTATTATATAAATACTTGATTAAAAGAAATGAATTAAATATATTTTTCATTTGAACATAAACATTACTTAGATTTCAAAAAATGTTAAGGATATATTTGTAAGTTCGACATTTCATTTTTATATGAATTATATTTATTTTTGAATATATATTTTTCCCATAAAAAAGTTTACATAGAATTTTAATTTGTTCTGATATTGTTATAATTTCATAAAAGTTACTATTTTGTAAAATCAATATTTTTAACCATTTACCTAAAAACCAACTATTTCTAAAAAATCCCAAAAATTCATCATAAGATAATTTTGACATGATGTATTAAAAAATGATATTAATTTATTAAAATTAAATTTATAAATTTTTTTAATTTATTTTTTAATCACATTCATGAAAAATATATTTAAATTATGATTTAATTCTTTTAGAAAGAAAAATTAACTTACTTTAATTGAATATTGAGTGTTACATGGAAATTCATAATCAAAGATCTTTTTAAATATTATTTTTATTGATGTAATTTCAACCACTTTAGACACATTGAAATCCATCAATTCTAAACATTCATTTCTTCTATTATCCCATTACCTCTTAGCTCTTTATCTCTCGAGGCTTTCACTTTAAGAAACATTATTCACTCTTAGATTCTCCCCCTTTTCACCTGTGTGATTTATAGATAGATCCAATTTCTTGAGGCACTGAACTTCATGTGAGATAAGAATCCATAGGAAATATTTTTTTTAGACACTATTTAAGAAATATATTTTCTTCCACCATGTTGCTACTTTTATTTTAGTTCCTTTGGAGTTTAGAGTAGTATGATTAACCAGGATGAGAATATTATCAAATAAATTCATCTCTATCTCTGTTATGAAAAAAATATAGTTTAGATATTTAATTATGAGTGTTTCTTTCCATTGTTTCACTATAACATGTTCAAGAATAAAATTCATAAAAATTGTTTCATATTTTAGGGTATGGGGTTGAAAAGGTGTAGGGATTTTTTCTCACCCTAGTTTTCAACCACAAAACGATTTATATATTAATAAAATGAGAAAAGGAAATGGGAAAAAGGATACAAGTATGATTGAAAATTTAGATGAATGGTAATTATGTGATTTTAATCTACTAATAGTAGGATGATAACAGATATCATTAAAAAACTTGATTTAGAGACATGATAAATGAGTGGGTGAGAGTGAGGGAATGGGAAGATATTTGAACCAATTATACTCTATAGAGCCACCATAAAATGTATTTGGGGGGAAGTCCTATGGGTTTACTTGATATTAGTCTTCATGGTAATTTCTTGGTATGATAAATTATAAATTTTTATTGATAAAATAGATACATAATTTCATATAGTCTAGGTTACACGTCATCAATTAAAGAACTAAAAAATTTATTCCTAGTAAAATATGAGAAATTTATTCTCTTAAAATTGCATTGAAAATAATTTTTTTATCTTTTACACTACATTATTCAGTTGGACACTTGGGAAAGGAGGTGACTAATGGACTGGGTTTCCACCACATGGATATTATATCTAGTACCACTAAATCCACCACATATTCATTTGTAACCTATGATTATATTCCTAAATTATTGTTCACTCAAAATTTTATTCCTGGATTCCCCACCAGAACATAATATGGTGAAGTTCAAGAACAAGTTTAATGTTTTTGGTTTGAATTTTTTAGTAAAGCAAGGGTTGGATGATTTATTCAATTAAAATTTTTTAGGAAACCACACTAGAGAGAAAGAAAAGTGAAGAAGACATTTATTTTGGGTTTCCCATAATTGAATCATAGTAGAAATCATAGTAAACTATTGAATTAGTGGGAAATTTTTCAGGGGATTTATCAATAGTAATAATCTATAATAACATCCCCACCCAACACTATAATGAAATTAAGAACACCAATAATCTCCTTCCCTCAAGACTATAGGATAGTGAAAGCAGTATTGTTATATATGTGGTAGCGATTCGTAGTGATGAGTTATTTTTTCTCAAGACAACTATATTAGTTACATAGATTCTACCCCTAATTAAATTATCTATAGAAGAGGAATAAAATAAAGAAACATTCCAAAGTGGTTGAAAATAATAGTTTTGGGTCTATACAATAGTAGGAAAGCCGAATGAATTTATTCTCCTAAGAGGGAATGAGCTCATATAATATTTCAAAATCCACTTTGATAGGGTCACTTGAAGGTAAACATGAGGCCCACTATGAATGATACCATGACCAAGTATTTGGGGTTTTTTTACCTTAATAAACCTGGATCCCAACCAAAATACCAATATCAGTTGCAGGCTGATTCATATATTGATTTTCTAGGGGAAATAATTTCATATGATAGAGTCTAAAATAGGTATACCGACAATCTATAAAAATGCATTCATTACCATACTTTATGGTAAAAACTATAAATATCATGGTTTTTAATCAAACTATATTGATAAAGTTGGTCATCCAAGCCTCAAGATACCAATTCTACACCCCCTTACATGCTTCTTTTTTGATTGGCCTCAAATAGGTACTTGATCCCATTAGCATAATGATAAGTCATCTTTGATGCTTCAGAAATGAACTCCTCTCATGCCTTAGGACTCATATCCTTAAATATTAGATATTTTAATTTCTATTTAATGTTTTCAAATATTTTTTTATTAGTGTTTTTTATTCCTTGAGGGCCTCATCTCGTAAAGCTGCTTGAAGTTTCTTCACCCATGAATAATGAAAAAGAAGAGAACCTGCCACTCTTAGTACAATCACACACTACCTTAACATAATATAATTTCCCATATTTTTATAGAGAGTCCCAATTTTATTTGATTTAATAATTTAGGGTTTGAGGTCACTAGGGTTGAAAAATAATCAATGATAGATAAACTCACTTTTAAGATATATTTCACACCATCAAGTCATTTATTTTATTCTTAGAGTCCCACATCTTGATACGAATTATACCCTTTTCTATGATGAGTAGAAACATAAATAATGTGATAAAAAATCATTAAATTTTTATCCAATGTGTAGTTGTGAAATATACCTATAATTTCATGTCCTTCCTGGTCGGTCGGGTAGTGAAGGGAAATGTTCTGTTCTTTTCTCTAGCAATCTTTTGCCATATCTTTTGATGGTTATACTATTAATGAGTCCCTTTACTATTTTAGAACTCTAAAAAAATAAGGATCAAACCCTTCAATTAATGCCACTTCTATAACCCTTTATGTGGTTGTGTCCTTCTTATGGTTCTTTCCTAATAATAGAGAATATGATTCAACAGTATTTCAATCCTCTTTCAGAACATTTAATTCACTCAATCTATTAGAGATTTTTGATATCAAAACCACTATAGATAGTCAATATTCAATAATAGTCTCTATAGTTAGATTCATGATTTTAATCTTCTAAATAAATCTATATCTATTGGAATATATTTTTATCTGAGCCTTTTATTTCTATTATAACATAATTATATAAAGCATTGAAATGAAAAAATGTTCTTATATTTCATTTAATCGGAAACTTTCAAAGAAGGAAAGGATGTAGAAGAATATTTTCATACTAAAATTGATTCACTAAGAAATATTCACTCTTAAAATAATTTAAATGTTGGTGTTGTATAAGATACTAATATAATTTCTATAAAATAAAGTGTCAATTCATAATAGTGATTAAAGAAAAGTAGGGGAACTCTTTCCAGATAAAGATTCATTTCTTACTGACTGATTGATTGATTGACCTACTCATTGACTTCATGGCCATGAAAATTTCATTGATTTTAATATATAAATTAACAAAATAAAATTACAAATAGTTATGGTGAATGATACAACCATCCCTACTTGAACTGGAAAATGATGATTGACCATTCACATCATGATCTAATTCCTTTGTTTTCTTGTGCATGTGCTGCCTATTCAAAATATGAGGTGACTCACTTATATAAAAGGAATTTATATAGGAAAATGTTCCTATCAAACTGTGATGATTGTAATGTAATATCCCATTGGTGTATTTGTTCAGGCTAAAAAGAAAATCTTCTATTTTTATAATACCCACTATGTTTGGAACATCAAAGGCCGAGTATGCTTTTGGTTTCTATCCATGAGATAACTATGGGAAGTGTGTTTTTGACGACATAGATAATGAAAAAATACGAAGTAGTCTTATTTATTATATTATTTTACTTTTATCTATAATTATTTAAGTGGTATGAAAAAAATTAAAATCATGGTACCTAATAAGGTGGTCAAATGTGGATACAATTAACTACTTTTATTTTTTCCATTTACCAGGTATCAATGGATGAGACCTTTTACCCAATTATTTTTATGAGATTCATTATCATTAATATTATTTATTTAGGAATGGTTTCCTAGGATGTTAATGAATCCTCCAAGCACTGGTTGCAAAGGTCTCTTTAGGACAAATTTGTCTAATCCTAATAACTTTCCCTGAGAGTTTAATATGTAGGAGAGATTCTTTGAATTTTAGTTTTGAGGATCTATTTAAAAGATTTCATTGGGTACCAGTGAATTAAGACTTTAATGAATAGATTATTGAATAGTATTTCTAAACTGGACTTAATCTTTATTCATAATTATCTATAAATGAAGATAACTTATGATTATACATGGTAAATCCACGTATAATGTCTGATATATCTGGTCCTTTAATCTCTAATTATTTATCAAATCAAGTGGATTGGGTGAGATGTGAATGGATTAGTGGTTAGGAACCCTTAATAGAGTAATGATATCCAATTTTATGGTAGAATAAAATTCCTTAAAATTAAAATAATAAATTTAACTCAATCCCATGTTTTTAGGAATTGAATTGATTTTAGGATAGAACAAACATTAAAATAGATTACTTTTTTAGGTTTTAATTGTGGATTATTTTTCAGTGGAAATAGGACAATGAGATTTATCCCTTGGGTGGGAAAAAGAAATTATTTTTTGAAACCATCCATTAAATAAAAAATGTTTTCCGGATTTTATCAGTATGGGAAAAGTTTTATACCATTGTAGCTTTAGTGGATTGAGTGTGAATGAGATTTTATGCCCAATATTGTTTATTAAGAGTCAGGAATTTATAATTATAGAAGTAGAAACAATATATCCACTACAAATCTCTTTGAACATTATGTATTTGATTTAACTAGAAGGGTAAAATATCACTCTAATTTATTATTTCATGGGAAAGTTAAGAAAGGATTGAAATTATATTTCACCTTTGAATTTGGAATTAGAGATGAAAATAATGACTTTTAGAGAAGAATAATAATAGAAAAAGAAACCAAGAGAAGTTTTTTCAGTCACCTTATAAAAAATGTATACTCTATAATCCTTCATTTCATTTTTCTATTATGAATATAGTCTGAAGCCTTTGATACATTCCTCCCTCTGATGGTAGGGTTAGCTAAAATAAATTTTAACCGTAGGTATTTCCTCAGATCCTTAGTCCGTCATGTTATTATATTCTTAAGATACTTATTATTTTACTTGACTTCATGGAAGTATTCCAATCCATAAAAGGGTCCATTCTTATAAAGTGAGAGGTTTGGTTCTCACTATTAGAGTACCATGATGTTTTTTTCCAGTCTTTAATGTAAGGAATTTGTTTATATAAGGATTAGTGATTATTATGCTTTAACATTCTTTTAGGAAAGTAAGTTCACAAATTTCTAATCTATGTATACCTTAATTTTATTTTTTCTAGTATCACATAGGGTGAAAGTATGTAATCCATAAAGCAGTCAATATCATATTTGAGTCTAAGTGAGTGAATGGATTTCATAGCTAGAGGACTCACTAAACCAATACCATGTTCAACCTATAAAAACCTGGTCTGTTTTCATTTCCCAATGGTAATGGTAACCCTCCTCCATTATATTTATAAACTTCTTATATAAGTGGAAGCATGATTAGGGGTTTTTTTCTTTCCCAAATCATATGTCACTCTTTATTTCTTTTATACTTAAGGGATGGGAATCAGATGAATAAGATGTGTGACTTTCCAATATTAATTTTTTTCTTTATTTTTGAATGAGTCCAAAAAAGGTTATCTTCTTCCCTACTTAGGATAATTTTCCTAGCCTATTTATTGATGTATCTTAACCCTACATTATCTTGAGATGTGTTAGTTGGTTCATTTACTTTATCATGAATGATTTCATGCATACATACCATATATTCCCTCTTAATCTATCCCTTTTAGAATATGGACCTAATTTAATTTTAAAGGCCAATGCTTGTAGATATATCCTCTGTCAATAGAAAACTAAATATATTAATCCTCACTCTAGTAGTTGTCATAGTTGAGGAAATAACTATGAGAGAAGATAAAGGTCATCAAATAACATCTTAGACTTTATTTTTATCTTTTTATTATAGTATAACTGAATAACTAAGAGCTTCTGGTAATTGAAAAACATAAGGATCGAGTTGTTTTTATTTATTGAGGTATTGACCTTATCAATAAATCTGCACAACATCACCCTTGCTTCCATATTGAAGTTATCTTTGTTCATTACCCCTATTTATTAGTTAGTATTTTAAATCAGCACGGTAAAGGAACTTCTTATCTAAAATATCTTATAGTGGGTTTATTCTAAGAATTACATGAGAAATTTGGTTTTGGTAGACAATCATAAATATCCTTCATCCTCAACTCACTAAGGAATAGGTGGTCTAGTATATGATAAAGAAAAATAATTATGTAATTAAATTAATGATAATTTGAAGTAGTGATGATATATCTATACAAATAGAATGAAGGCATGATCCCCTGCTCATAATAAAAGTAGGTGGTGATTATATCTTCATGTGAGTATGAAATGGGATATACCATAATACTATAAGTGTTAAGAGCCCATGTCAAGGTTTTCCCTCCCCTTTTATGAAAATATTAGTATATTAAATATTTGAGCTTTCAGTAAATCCCCTTCCCTAATATCAGTCCTTCCACCCACTTTAGTGAGGGGCTTAGTTGAGCCTATCACAAGGTTTGAGTTAGAGATCCGATTTTGAGGTAAGTATCCACATACAAAATCTAGGTATCATACCATAATTTTATTTCCTACTAATGACTCACCAATAAAGTTTAATGTTTTTGGTGTATATGTGACTAACTCTATCAATAAAATCATCTAAATCCATTGGTCGACCTAAATAATCCAGGATTAAGATAATAGGACCTAAGCCTAAGTGATATAGTGATTTTATTTTGGGGGTTAATTAGGTGAAAGTCTTAATCAATATTCCATATCTCTCTATAAAATAAATAAGTATTATATAATATATTATACATGGAATCCCTTAACCATTTTACTTGAGTTTTTTTGGTTGAGATTACGTTAGACACCTTGACTCTCTATCTCTCTTTCTAGATTCTAGATAAAAAATGTCTAGGGATTCTTCAATAGGATTAGGGAGATCTTAATGTCTTAGTCATGTTTCCCAATATTTTTGATTAATATTAGTATAGGGTTGATGTAATTTATCCTTAAGTGGGTAGATTTTAAATAATTAAAAAAGATTCAAGCTTTTTTTCTAGTCATTTGTCAGTTCCAATGACCCTACCTTTATTGATGAATATATAGAAGATACATTATGATTCAAGCTATGAAAACAAAGAATTTCCATCTTTAGAAATCCTTTTCTAATCCAAAAATGGCTTCCTTAATGACCCAATTGAATCCTCTATTTCAATATACTTAACAAAATATGATTGAAAAACACATTCATATACTATATTATTTCAATTTTAGGTAGGGGTTCCACTCGAGTTTGAGAAACTACAAGATAGTGTGAGAACTATAATTCGACCTTAAACTATATGAAAGACTTCATTGTAGTCCATTTGTTTGATTCCCAAGGCCTGCATCAACAAGTGGTGTTTGAGATCTATGTTTTTGAAACACATTGTAGTGTTTTTGTACATGAACTAGTTAGAGTAGCATTGAGGTGTTGGGATACTATTAAACCACTGAAACCTCATTTAATGACATTTTTTGTGGTCCTTGTAATGAACCAACTAGATATGACTTGACACATCACCGATCTAGTCCTCCATAGTTCCTCAAGCATATCTCCCCGAACACTAGAGGTTGATGACCTACATCTAGGGTCTAAATAGTGCATTGGGGAAACTATAATATCTGGTTAGAGTGTAATAATAGATAAAAATAACCAAAATCAAACACAAGGATCAACATTGGATTATAAAAAATAAATAACTCAAAAAATGCATTCTATAAATATTGAATTCAGTATACAGTCAAACAGACTCAAATATGAAAAGAATACAATAGCTGGTGACCCAATAGGTTGACCACATATACAAAATAAAAAAACTAAAAATAAATACAACCATATATACTTCCAAAACTGATAAAAAACAAATACCTAGCTCAAGGATGCTCGAGAAGCACTAACCCGATCCTGAGAATCTATACAAGTGGATTTCATGATCAAGAAACACTAGGAATCAACACCATCCATCATGAAACCTATTCTCCAACCTAAATGAAAAAAGAAGGTCTATACACATAACAAGGTGCATGTATAGGGGTGAGAAATTAATCTCAAGAGGATACCTCCAATGGTGAACTTATAAATCCACTATCATAACATGTTCATGCACATGTGATTTTCCCATCTTAGCCAAAAAAAATATCCTAAGTTGGTATAAATTAAAAAACATCGAAAAAGGAGAAAAAAACTAAAAAAGCATCCAACCTGTGGGTTCTAGCATGGCAACTTTGGTAAATTAACTCCCACTATGTCCCCTGCCAAAGTATTTAAAACACATGGATCACCTACACACATAAAAACTGGAAAATTTTCTTGATCTATAAAAGAGTTTCAAAACATTTAAATTAAAAAAGCATGAAATATTGATCCTAGGTAATATCCATAGGAATTTACATGATCAATCACATCTACTAGGCACTAGGACTTTGATGAAATGGTCGAAAATGGTGATCAATCTTACCCTCCACACGTCAGAGATCTATAATGTCTTAGAATTATTGTAGAATGATTTGGACTTCACCAAATTGACCCAAAAGATACAACTCCCTATGGGCTCCATGCACATGAAACTTTTGGATGCACTACCATATTGAATCCATACACAAGGTCAACCGCAAAATAACATCGATGAAAAATAAATAAACCCCTTATCATGGGATCACCCTCAATCTGGGGGTAGCGAATTCATCCATATAGTCCATTAGCTCCTTCAGACCATATAACCATAGAATCCAACGGAGGATAGAACCATATCATAATTAGAGACAACTCTTAATCCATGATATCCCAATGGTCTCCTCCTCAAAGAAACATCCTATGTATAAACTTCCTCAATCTTCTCTACCAAAGTCCAAAAGAATTTGGGATGATCCAAAATTGAACACACCATAAAAAAATTAAAATATAAGTACCAATCCAATGTCATAAAATAAATATAGGGATATCATGGTACCTTGGATCTCAAAATAAAAAAAACTGCCAGAAGCTCTCCATGACCTGCCTCATGGTAAAACTGAAAATCAGGGCTCCCTCAGTCCCCATGGTTACAACATAAAGTGATGACCAACATAGGAATCTCCTAATAATCTCATGATATTGTTCCATACTTGTAAAAATAACCTCAACTGGTCTAAATTCCACAAAAAGAGAAGGAAAACTTATAAGGGGTTCTTCTAGCTCATCCAAAATCCTGGGATATACCCAGTGTAGAAACAAATCAAACAGCCCCCAACAAAATTAGACTAACCCTCAATCAATAATACAGTAGAATGGGTATCCAAAAGAACAAACTTTCCATCATGGTAATTCAAAAGGGTCCTCATTAACACCTCACAATCAGTAGACCCTCCATAAGGTTTCCTTATCACAATCCAAAACAAAACATGGCATATGATAAGTTTCAATGGCTGACTACAACAAACACTGATCACTTAATTAGAAACTAACCCACACAGGCATCTTTCCAAGTCCCTCAAACTCATCTCATAATCTCAATGACACTTTTCCATGACCATTGTCTAAATTCATCAACCATCCCAAAGACTGCAACAACTCTAGTCTCCAAACACAGAAGCTAAATCTCAAATACTCTAACGTCAAGCAACCAGTACTAACACACAGGGATAGACTAATATCTCTTCAAAGATACTAATTGATCTTTCATATAGAAATATTCCAAAATAACCTCAAATAGATCACCATATAATACTCAATCTAGGATGATAATCGATCTCAAAACCCTCACCCCCGTCCTTAAAACTCACAACCCAAACCCCTAGTAGGATTAAAAACCCAAACCTCAAGGAAACCCTCCCACTGAAATACTAAAATCCAAAACACCATATATAAATCCTATAAATATTGAAAAAATTATACCATCTTGATATACACTAAGAAAATATAATAATAGACTACTGACAATCCCAATTATGACTATGGGAAGAAAAACAGACAAAACAGACCAAGACATGAAAAGTACATGGCATGAACTTGGGGTACATGGTGTGTAAAACCATAATTCATCCATGGATACGTGCATATAGCCTCTCCATGTTTACTTTTATAAAGTACACAATGTGTAGACCTTATACATGGGGTGTACCCCAATACGGGTACCTACCCATGTACCTCATCCCAACTCGGTGGGTAACATGACTGAGTATATGGTGTGTACTACATATACACAGTGTGTAACCCAACATGGGTACCTTATTGTGTACCTGTCCATGTACCTAACCTAGTAATGTATTCCTCCCTTCAATCGGGCTTCGTCCATGGCTCCACCTGATCTATCTAAGAATTTTGCAGATGTTGTTAACTCTACTGCAAATCCTTTTTTCACCGACTTCGCTTCCCCTTCTCTTGGTAGGTTGATTCAGAAAAGTAGGATTGTGCATGTTTCTGTCAATCAGAATGTTGTTAAAGAAAGGGTTAACAACTGAAAATTCTCCATCATTTCTCACGTTCTCACCCCAAAAGTTGAAAGGATGTGGAGGTTTGATGAGCTGAACAAGAAGATTGCTACTGCATGGGGATTTGAAGATTGTAAAATGACTGCTATGGGAAGGGGCTTCTTTCATATTGTCTTCCCAAATTATGATTGCAAGAGGAGGTCTTGGAGATTTGGATCTGACCCTCTTAACCCTGGTATTCTTAGAATTTAAGAATGGGATCGTAATTTTGACCCATTTAATGTTATCAACACCCATGTTCAGGTCTAGGTCCAAATCTATAAGCTCAATTGGCTGTATTGGCATCCTCAGATATTGTGGGACATTGCATCGGCTATGGGTAATCCAATTAGAATGGATTGTCAAACTGACAACCCTATATTTTGTCATTTTTCTCATGTGCTGATTAAGATTTATATGGCTAGTACATTGGTGGAGGAAGTAATTCTTACAATAAGGGATGACAGTATTTCATTGGGAATCTTTTATGAAAGGACTCTAATGTTTTGCAGGGTGTGAAACTTCTTTGGACACCTCTCTTAGGAGTGTAAGTTGGCTAAAATATGTTCCTTCTGTAAGGTCAAGGGGTATGATGAGGTTAGATGTAGGAAGGTTTCTGATAGGAATAAACAGGCCTCTGTTGTTGAAGATGATAATAAGTAGGAGGTTCTTCATCCTGATCTAACCTTCCTGGATGATATTGTGAACAAAGAGTAGTTGGCTAAGGATTTTTTCCCCTCAGGATGTCTACACCTCCATGGGATTGAGTTGGGTTCCCATTGGACATTCTCAAGCCTTCTAGGACTCTACCTTGATAAGTGATACACAAGCCATTGATAACCCTATTCAGTTAGAACCTATTGATGTAGTTCAGTATACCTCTCATGATGAGACTTTGATTGTCCAGGTACATGATGAACCCTTTATTGATGTCCAACAAGATGTAGCACTAATGAAGCCTTCTTCAGCTCTTTCTACTGAGGCTCTGATTATTCTAGCATCTGATAAGCCCAATGTTGATAGTCATTAGGTTTTGGCATTGCATGACCCAGTCCCTGCCTAATGTGCTCCAACTAAACCACATGATGGAAGCCAGAGTGGGGATTCTATTTTCACTCCGGTTCCATTAGGAAGAGATGTGAAGAGGATAACGGATGCCGATTTAGTTGAGAATATCTAGTCCCCCAATAAATTTATCCCACTCTCTGGGGTTTTTTGGTCTAATTATAAGGATACCTTAGATGATGAGGTTCAAGATCCTAACTTTGTGAGTCTCCATGAGGGGAATCCCATAACTTCAATAAAGGGGAAGCAACAAAAAGTCATGAGATAAATACTATGGGGAAGGGATCCCAAACATGAGAGATAGAATCCCTACATAAATGATGATCCTATTTTGGAATTGTCAAGGGCTATGGAATGCTTCCACTGTCAAAGCCATTAGACATATCATCATGACCAATAATCCTTTAATCATTGGACTTGCTAAGCCAAGGATGAATTTTTTTAATTGGAATGCTTTAAAATGGGAATCTCTTGGATACTATTTTGTTGATCACAATCTAAATGAGGATAATGTTAAGAGAATTTGGTTCTTAAACATGATTTTATCAACCTTATTTCTCACACCAAAGGTAATCAAATTATTCATTCAATGTTGACATACAGGGGGTCAATTTCTCTCTGTCGTGTGTTTATGCTGCTAACTCTTACATCAAAATGAGGGAATTATAGAGTGAGATGATATGTATTTCTTACCAAGTACCTCTTAACTGGATTATCTTAGGTGAATTCAACATTGTTCTTCGGGATGATGAGAAAATTGGATCTAATTTTAATCAACCTGCAGCCAATGATTTCTCTCAATGTATTGTTCATTTTCACCTGACTGAAGTGTCTATGGTTGGTGCCTACTTTACATAGGAAAGATACACTCTCAATGGGTGGCAGGATAGAAAATTGGACAAGTTTTTTATACAGGTTGATGACAGGAATGATATCTTCAGTGCCTCTAGTCTCTTGCTTCCAGAAAACTCACTCTGATCATAATTCCTTAGTGGATGAATTTTCTTTTATGGGTTCTCCTTTGGATCCTATCCCTTTAAAATTTAAAAATGCTTGGATTTTCATTACAGGGTGTCAGGAGACTGTCATTGATGCCTGGAAGATTGTAACTTTGGGATCTGCCTCTTGAATTTTATCTTCCAAACTGAAACTTCTAAAAATTCAGTTGAGGTAATGGAGAAAGCTCTCTTTCTCCAAGATGGATGAGGATATAAAGATTCCTAAAAATCATCTCCTAGGTTGTCAACATAATAATCAGCTAAATTCCATGCCTTCCATTGATAAAATTCAGGCCTTATCAAAGCTTCATGACTTGCTCAACATCAAATAAAATCTAGCCAGAAACTTGTATAATGTCCGGTGGTTAAAAGATGGAGATAGGAACTCTGGATTCTTCCAGAGAATTCACAAGGAAAGAAAAATCAGGAGAGGAGTCATTGCTTTAATGATTGATGGATGCTTTCTCACTTTAGATAATTACATCTCCAATGTAGTGGTTGGTTATTTTACTGATCTTTATTCTGAATGCGGGGTGAACAAAACACATATGATGGTGAAAAATATCATCACAAGCCTTGATAATCCGATTAATGAAAAATTGGTGGAGATGCCAGGGGGAAAGGAAGTTAGGGAAGCCCTATTCTATCTTAACATTGATAGTGTGGTAGGGCTTGATGGTTTCACTAATAAGTTTTTCATGTTTTATTGTGAAATTGTTCATGATGAAGTCATCAATGCAGTGAGAGAGTTTTTTAATTCTTTCTTGAATTATGGTGAAAACTCCAACTTTATTTTCCTCATTCCCAAGAAGGATAATGCTTTAGACATTAAGGAATTTAGGCCAGTAGCAATTGGTAACACCATTCCCAAGCTTATCAAGAAAATAATTTCTTCAAGACTTGGAAAAGTAGTCAAGGGGTTTATCACCATGAATCAGTTTGGGTTCGTTCCAGGCAGGAACATTCAAACATGTATTTTTACCACATCTGAATCTATTAATGTTATGAGAAAAAAGGTGAAATATGTGAACTTTGTGATGAAAGTTGATATCTCTAAGGCCTTTTACACTATAAAATGGGGTTTCCTATTATCCATTCTAAGAATTAATGGCATCTCACCTAGATTCATTAATATGGTTCATTCCATTATAAAGAGTGCAAGGCTCTCAATTTTGGTTAATGGATCCCCTAGGGGATTCTTTCAGCGTTCTAGAGGTTTTTGATAAGGGGAACCCTCTCTGGGATTATTTTTTATATTGCAGAGGATTATCTTAGCCTTTTTCTTCACAATCTTGTACAGACTGGGTTGTATAGTCTGATTAAAGCTGGAAGGGACCTCTTTACACCTACCCACCTTTTATATGCAGATGATATTCTTGTTTTTTGGATAGGCCAATAGAAGGACTCTGTATTCTATCAAAGCCACCTTCTAGCATTATGAAGATGTGGCTAGATAGGCCATCAGCTAGCCGAAGTCTTTTGTGGTTTTTGGGGAGGGAGTGAATATTAGAAAACATTATAAGGTCAAAAGGTTACATGGGGTTAGGAAAGGATCATTTCCCTTCTATTATCTTGGATTTCCTCTTTTTTGGGGTAGAGTGAAACAATGTTATCTTGATTCTATTTCCTCCCATATTATTGCTCAATTGGAAACTTGGAAGGGTAAAGACATGTCTCAAGCTAGGATAAATTTCCTAGTTAACTCGTTGATTACCTTGATGTTTGTTTATTCTTTCTCTATTTATAGGTGGCCTAAAGATCTCATTAAAGGTCTCCATAGGCTTATTAGAAACTTTATATGGACTGGCTCCATCAATGAGAGGAAGTTGGTTGTTGTGGCATGGAAGGAATTTACTAAACTAGCTACCTACATGGCATGGAAGGTTGCATGGGGTTGGACTGTCTCCATTGCAGTTGGAATTATGAAAAACTGGTCCCAGAATATTCCCTGGACTATTATTACTACATGGATTGAGTGTCTTCAACTTCTTGGTGGTCTCACTCTTAATTTGACACCTGCTTATTGAGAGGCTAATCAAGTTGATGATGCGTTGTCAAAGAAGGCTATTGTGAATTCATGTTCGGAATGGTCTTTCTTGGCCCC
Source organism: Viscum album (assembly GCA_963277665.1). Taxonomy (NCBI): domain Eukaryota; kingdom Viridiplantae; phylum Streptophyta; class Magnoliopsida; order Santalales; family Viscaceae; genus Viscum; species Viscum album. The sequence goes on along the minus strand of OY728159.1, from coordinate 1,887,943,247 downwards.
AGATTGCTGTTTGCCTTTTGTTGAAGCAGATGCATGTGGCACATGTTTTTCAAGATTATGTAAACCTCCCTTGTGATGTGAAATTTTCCTTTAATCTTTTAATAATGTTTGGTAGGAGTGGGTCCTTTGATTTGCTCCTGGGCTTTTTTAGTAAGTACCCCTGCACGGGTTGTCTGGATGAGTACTCAGATACACCCTAGAAACCAACTACATGGTGTGTACCCCTGGTAAATGATTTGTTTTCCCAAAAACTAATCTTTAATGAAGATTAATAATAAAAAATGCGTGTTCTATGAACAAAACATCATGTACATGGGACTCTCCAATCAAAAAACACTCCAACCACCATGAAACGCCCGAATTCTCTCCCAAACTCCTAGATCGACCCACAAGGGGTTATAAAAGCACATACAAGGCTTTAAAAAAAATAATATATAGGTATTTTTGACATAATACATTAAAATATCCAAACCCCAAGTGGAAACCACTGATGCTTAAATTATAAAATAACAACATGCACCTTCTATGCCTCAATCTACCTCCAAACGATCTCTTAGGTGAAACCTCCTCCTTATATCTCCATCTTCTATACTTATCCCTCTATTATCCGAAGACCCCCTAAGAGGGATACCCAATAAGAATAATCTAAATGATTAGGTAAAATAAAGAGGAAATGAAAAAAAGGAAAATGAAAAAAGAAAAGGAAAAGAAAAGGGGGCCCGACCCAAACCCAACACCCTATGCAAGGTTATACCTCATTGAAGGAAAAAACCTCATTTCGAACTCAATGATGGTAAATAAATATTAATCTGATGCTCTATTTAAAATATATTACAAAACAAACATGTGCAAAAAAACAATATTTAATTAATGAAATGTTAAATATTCCAAAAAAATTCAAACAACTTGTATTTCCACCAAACTCTTATTGAAGGGTAAAAACTATATTTTGGGACCAATGGAATATTAAAAAAATTCTCTAACATCATGTCATAAAAGAAATTAAAATTTTTATATTGAAACAATTCTAGGAATATAATTCTCATAATTCCCTTGATTTTCAAAACTTGTGATGACACAGGTTATCCCAAACTCCCCACTAAAAATGCTTCTCAACCCTAAGAAGCCTTAGTGGACAACCAATAACCATGATCTTCCTAAATAACTACTATAACGGATTCCACCTTGACCATCCAATGATCAATCTTACAGAATCCATAACTCTCTCCCCACACAAGATACATTATACTACAAACAATATGATTCTCCCCACCATAGAAGTTTCCTTATCATCACCCCACTTCCAAATGACAAGCCACATGACCCACTCTATGTCCATCACCAAAAACAATAGAAAAAATGGATGAAAAATTCACACCTAATAACTATCATAAAAAACCTCTAACACTACTATAAAAATCCACTTAAATAAGGCTCATAACCTCTAGAAGCCTATAGTTCACTCCCCACCACAAGGTTTTTTTAAACCACTCCTCATGTACACAACAAGATTCAAACTCACATGTGCAAAGTACTAATGAAACTAGGATAATGCAGCTAAATCCACTGAACATGATCCTTATATTGGTTAGTTAAATAAAACTGTAACACCCTCAAAATTTCCCTTAAAGGATGAGGAATATACCTCATACCACAGTCAACCACATGACCATCCTCCATATGATATGAAACCACAAGTTCCTAACCATGCTCTCACTATTCTACCGAAGGTAAAATTAAGGATAAGTAGGGTCAGGGGTCCAAGAAAAACCCCCATTTCAAGCCATCCATGAGATCAGGAGAACTCCTAATGATCCACTTCTCCATCACACAGAATCCTCATGCCTGAACACATCCTGTTGATAGTAGGCCACAACATCCCCACTAAGTAATAACTACCACACCCACCCAAGTCATCAATGATAGTAGGCACACGTGCCCCACCACTTGACATGACAAACAAAACGTAGAAATAACCACTACCTCCCAAGGAGAATAAAACCAGGTCTTCAAGGGTACCACCATCATAGGGAAACTCGCTCCCATACAAAAGATCCCTTAGGAATAATTTCCCTCATAAAGCCACCAATAGGGCACTCAGAGCCCAATTATGACCCACACCTATCTCCATGCATCCCTCATAGAAGGTACTGCATCTCCACCTATAACGAACCTTTCACCAAATGATCCACATGTATTATTACCAGAATAAAATATAAAACACCCCAGATTAGAATATTTCATGTGAATCCTATGTACCTAGAATGATACATGAACACTGACCTCTTTCTCACAGTTCACGATCTAAAAAACAGGATAAACCATAAATCCAAAAACCCAAGTGCATCACCCTAGGTGAAATCATTGAAATTTAAAAATGGAATCCAACAAAATAAATATTATTCCCTAGTAACTTGGTCTTTCTATTGTCAATGGTGTTTGTGACACACTAGTCTAATATCCATCAAAATTTCCAAAACATTTCTAGGACACCTGTATACCAACTCTAGAAAATCCAATATGATACTATTTTGTAATAAACTATCCTAGGATGACCTGAAGTGTGTTCCAATACAGCCCAGCAAAAGACCTCAATAATTCCTCCTCGAACAACAAAGGCTACCAAATTGTTTCAAGTGTCTAAAAGGTTGAGTGGGGATTCTATATCCTACAGTCAAAGTGTCATAATAAATAACTAAAAATGAATCATTCTATAATAAATGGAATACAACATAAAATAATACATACTCAAATCATGCAAAACATACAATATCTTATCACCCTCTAGGTCTCCCATAAATAAAAATAAAAAATAAACAATATATACACCAGGCTCTACTATCAACATTGATCTAATATATATACCCAGTATCTACAATGATCAATCTACAAAAGTCTAATCTTGAGAGTCTACATGAGTATCTTAACTTGATCAAGAAACACTATGCCTTGGCTCCATCCATTGCACAACTTGCTATTCAACCTGAAATAGACATCGGGTCTGCACACACATTGAGTTTTCACTTATAGGGGGTGGGAATTTAATATTATTAGCCCACCCATAATGGTAAACCTATAAATGTACTGTCAAAAAAGTACATGAATACTTTATATGACCATTTTAGCAAAAAACTAAAAAAAATGGTATACAAGAAACAACTTAAAAATGGGGAAATCTAACAAAGGAAGGAATCTAACCAGTGGGATATATCCTAACACCCATGATAAATCTACCCACCCTCTAGTCCTTACTATAGGATTTACATCGTGTGGGTTACCCATCAACAGAAAAACTAGCATGCCCACCAGATCTACACAAGAGCTCCACGACTTATAAATGGAACAAACACAAAATATGTTCCCTATGGAATAACCATAGGCATCCTAAAAAACATATATTACAATTACTAGGACTCTGATGGATCAATAAAAAATGGATAAAAATACCCCCTCCACATGTTAAAGATCTATCATGTTCCAAAAATCATTAATAACAACTAGAGTTCTAACACATAGAACCAATAGATACACCAACCTATGTGATCTAACCACTTGGACCTAAAGTATGAACTTCCATATAGGATCCATACACATGGTTGAGAGGACAACAAAATCCAAAAAATAAAAATAAAACCACCCCTAGATAGGGATAACACTAAATCTATGGTTAATTACATCATCCAGATAAACCATTATCTCTCTAATCCCATCTAACCATAGCCAACCAATGGAGATGAAAACCATATAACACTTAGGGACAATTCCTGATGTAAGCTGTCAAATGGTTATCCTACTCAAACAAACATCCTAATCATAAATTTGCTTAATGTTCACAACCAAAGACCAACTAAACATGGGATGATCCAACCTTTAACTGGCCATCCAAACAATTGAACTTTAAATGTTGATCAACTCTCCAATAATAAGAATGGGGCTCCCATAGTCTCCAAGATCTCAATATAAAAAAATAACCATCATGGGATCTCCACGACTTTCCTGAAGGTTAAAACAATTTGAGGCTCACATAGTTCATGATGATACAACATAAAGCAAGACCAATAAGGGACTCCCCATATGCACCGAATATTTTGGGCCATTCCTACGAAAACAACCTCAATTAGCCCATAGGACACAAGAAGAGAAGGAAACCCTACAAGGGGTTCCTCTATATCATTAAAAAGTATGGGACACACCTAGTGAAAAAATATCCCAAATGACCCTCAATAGTATCCAACTGATCCTTGATAGATAATACACCCAAAGGGGAATCCAAAAGAAAAATACTACCAATAGGGGAATTCAAAATGGTTCTCATGACCACCACAAAAATATGGGACCCTACAAAAAGTTTTCACAAAACAAACCAAAACAAAACATTCCATAAAATAATTCTCAATAGCCAACTATGACAACAATTGATCACATGAGAAAAAAAATTGTACCAAAGGGAACCCTCACGAGTCCATCAAACATGTCTCAGAAGATCAACAAGACTCGGTTGTAACCGCCATTCAAAGGCATCAACTAGACCAATGTCTCTAGAAGATCTTTTCTCTAAACACAAAAGGTAAACCTTATATTCTGTAACATTGAGAAATTGGTCCCAACATGTAGAGACAAACCAATATATCCTCTAAGATACACCTCGATCTATCCTACTAGAATCTATCCAAATAACCTCAAATAGATCTCCATGGAATAATCAAGCTAGACTGATCACTTAGCCAATAACCCTCACCTGTGCCTCATAGATCACAAAAGATATCCCCATGAGGATTCCAAAACCAAAACAAAAGGAACACCTACTAATGAACTACTAGAATTTAAAAAACCATCCATATTTCCACTAAATGTTGAACAAATTCCACCATCACAATCCATGTGAAAAAACGTTCAAAATGGACCACTAATAGGTCCAATTATGACTTTAGAAAAAAATGGAAAAAATACCACAAAAAAGTACATGGTGTGTATGCCCAAAGCTCCCTTCTAGATGTGTGCCTCCGGCCATTTGGTGTATACTTTTCCAAAGTACATAGTGTGTGGACCTTGTACATGGTCTGTACTCAAACATGGGTACTTGACCTTATACCTTGGTCCCACTCAACATGTATTGTCTGTACATGGCGTGTAACCCTACATAGGTACCCAACCGTGTATCTAGCCATGTACTATGCCAGGAATGTACTCATACATGAAATGAACCATATAAAGGGACTAGTTGCATACTTATAAATGAACAAGTACCCCCATATGAGGTGTCTAGTTGAGTACTCATCCACACCCCAGAACCCCACTACATGGTGTGTACCCCCAGTAAATGGTTTGTAGTCCCAAAACTAATCTTACAAAAATAGTAATAACAAAAAAAATGTTTTTTATGAACAACACACCATGAACATGGGAATCCCCGAATAAGAAACCCTCCAACTGGCCTAAAACACGTTATTTCTCCCCGAAACACCCATATAAACCCAAAAAGGGACCTAAAAAACCCGTAAAAGATTAAAAAGATAAAAAAACTAATATATGGGGATATGTGAAATAAACAGTAATATACGCCTACCTCCAAGATGAACTCTCTGAAATTTTGATCCCTAAACTGTGCTATACACCCGACAAGCCTCGATCTACCTCTATACGAGCTCTTAGGTGGCACCACCTTCTTAAATAACCCTATTCTATCCCTATCCCTCTTTCAAATGAATACCCATAAAGGTTAATCCCCAAATGATTTTCATGAATACCAAGGGAAAATAGAGAGTAAATAAAAAAGGGGGAAAAGAAAATGAAAATAAAAGGGGGCTTGAGCCCAGCCCGATGCCAGATACAAGGTTATGCCATACTTAAGAAACCCTTATTCTAGACTGTACCATAGATATGGAATCTAAATATGATGATCTCTATAAAATATATGTCCGAATAAACATGCTAAAATAAATTTATATTTAATAAATTAAATATGAAATATTCTATGAAAATTTGAATGGCTCATATTTCCCCCAAACTCCAGTCATATGGTAAACACCCTATTTCTGGACCAAAAAATTTCTTGGAAAATTAATTCAAGATAATTTATAGGATAAATTATCATTTTTCACCTAAAATACTTCCAGGAATAAAATGATCAAATTTTCTATGATTTTCACAACTCGTGGTGACACACATCATCACAGTCTTCCAACATAGTGTGCGATGGACCATTCTTGTTGGTGTATTGGATCATTATGGGTGTGATATGATTTAGGCCTATAGTTTCAATTTTTGGGTTTTTACATAACTGTAAGATGGTAATGTAATTTTCTAGAGTAGCAGAGTTGGCTAGTGAGCTATATTGAATAGGTGATCCCAATTTACTTTGATGTTCCACCCAATCCACACAAACTAGTGCATGATTGAACTAATTTACAAAATATGTTCCTTATTTATTTTTTTATCAGAAAAAAATAATGTCTATTTTTTTCTATTGGTAATTATGTTTCTAGTGTGTTCATTATAATTTGGTTCATAATGGTTTATCGTGATTGGAAAATAGGGACTGTTATCATGATTATAGTTCAATCACTATGAATTTTGTGGGGGAACTTTATCAATGTTGACTATCTAGTTATAAAAAAGTGACTTGTGTGGAAACCATGTTTTGAAGGAGGCTTGATAAAACACATTTATCAAGTGAATATCCACAATATATAGTCTTCTATAGGTAGTTCATCCTCTGAATTAATTCAAATTGGTGTGGTTTTTTTATGAATTCTTTAAAAAACTATGGATATTTAATTAGAGACTAATACAATACCAATGAACCTCTTACCTTTGATGTGAAAATGATTCATAGGGAACTCATAGATTAGATGAGTGTCCATATCCATCAAATGGTGGGCTCTATTGGGAAACACAGTTTGGATCCCAAAGGGGCCTTATGATGTTGGGGACCAATTTCCAAACTTTTTATCCTTTGTATTAATACCTCAAAATATTGAGTGGAAGGTAGGATATTCTATAATAATTGGTTTTAATTTCGTTTTCTTATTATAGGTTGTATATATTTTTCTCCTTTTATCCTTGTTATAATCCTAGGCTATCTACCTCATTTCATCACTAACTAGGAATGATAGCCCCATTTTATTCTCGTATCCTTCAAAATAAAACTTTAATGTGATCTCTATTTAGAGTAAGAAATAATAGACATTGGTTTAGAAAAATGGAATCACTCTATCTGATAAACTAATGAATATTATCCAGTTGATAAACTTATTTCAAATCATGGACATTGAATAGTTATTTCCCCATGGGTCTACTACTATGGAATATGACTTGTTTTTTTCCTAATATTTGTTTTAATAGAAAAGATGTGAATATTTATTTTCTTTCAGTTGATCCCTTACTTATTCACCTCTATATCTACATACACACATACACCTATCCCATGACCTTTATAAATTTTTAAACATGAATTTTTATTTGAAGAAAATAGGCCATGCATTCAGAGAAAAGAGTTCCACATCTTACACCCACTAATGACTATGTGTGTATTTCCTTTTTATAGATCATTATTCATATTATATAAGTTAAATTGAATTTTAAAAGATCCCTTGGGATTGAATGATACAAAACAAGGGGTAACTTAGCCACTAAAATGTCTAGAACATTCTTGATTCACTAAATCTCTCAAAAGGGACTGATTCATGCTAGTTTTTCAGTGAGAATGTCCATGAAATAGTAAGACAACTACCACCAAATAAATGTATAGATATAGTGAGTGAACACAATTTTAAACTGGGTGCTTGGATCGGGGTTGTGAAAACTAAATTGAAATAAATTCATCGAATGAAACAAGTACTACTATACCAAGAACCATAATGGAAATGGGAATTGATAATTAACATATGATCTTCTTATTCCCATTGTCATCATAACTTCACTCATCTCATAATAGTTCTCCTACTAAATGGATAAAATTTGGGGAAAATAATAAGGGGAAGGGAAAACTAACTCACAAGAAAAATAGGTACTCAATCTATAACAGTGGAAGGAAAAATAAAATTCTATGTTGGTGGTTTCTTCCTTTTGAAGGGGGATTTTTAATCTTCATAGAATGATGCCTCTATTCATAGAAAATTATTTATTCATATAAAATTTAATATGAATAGAATATACGGTTTGAGCATCCTTTTTGATTCCCCTACCATGTAATCCATTAAAGGTTATGCATAAACACATGATATTGCAATATAAACTCTTGAAGATCCTACAAAATCATTATAGGGTATGCCTTGAATAAATCCGAATAACCAAAGATATTTATGGAGTGGATATAACAACTGGACCTATTTTTTATATTCTACCAAATTATTAGAGAAGGGATTTCAAGAATATTGACATGTTAGGGACATTGGGGAAAGTATTCCATTCCTAACCCCAACAAAAATGATTATAGTCACCCAAACATGGTAAAAATATATAGAAAGTTTCTACGGGTCCTTTTTAAATGGCATAAAACTATTCTTGAGAATTTAATAATAATATATACATAGATAGTATCGATGGGAAAATTAATGTACAGGAAGATATCATAGAAGTGAATACCCAACTAGTTTAGAATTTTGGTGAATTTTACTCAATAGTTCTTGCTTTTGTTTCATAATTTGTGATATAGAAAATGTTTCCAGTATTAAAGAAGTTGAATTATCTTTTTTTGTATTTCATCTTTGATGGTGGTTCTTGAACTCCTAATCCCTATGAAATGGGAATCCACACTAGTGTGATAACTTGGCCTCTCCCAAACTTTATAGACCAAAGCTGATACACAACTTCCTTCCTTGATACACGAGGATTATCCAAAAATTTTCTAATCTCGTTCCCCAGTCACCATTGTAGAAAATATTGGAAGAGATCTATTAAGACCATATATATTTTTTAAGTTCAAATTATTAGTCCAACCTTTTTTCTTGGGGTTTCTTCTTGGTGGACCTATAATTCTTGACTAATTTAATAAATTACTCAGGGCCTATATAGCCTATGATGGATGGATAGTATTATAGGCTAGGTTAACAAACCTATTTAAAGTAGATAATTTTATAATGGAGAGGACACCATATGAAAAATGTTATGTAAGTATAAAATGAATTTATTTTCATAGAAGGACCAATCACAACATGATCATAGGGAAGATCGGTATTTGGAATTTGGAAAGGACACAATATGACTAATGTTTTGGAACAACTACTTATTCTATTAAAAAACCACCAGTTTATTTGGGATTTATATGGCACTGGGGTGGGGGTTCATCATCCTGTAAACTATAAGAAAACACATTTTGGCCCTGTTGTTTGAATCCTATAGGAACTCATGGTATTTTTTTCTAAATCAGCTAGCAGTGGGTGAGGATTAAACCAATGATATTAGAAAATGAAACCCCCAAAATGTTTCTCAAGATGACACTGACATGGATTAGATCTATTGAAATAAAAATCATCTGATTTTACTATTTAAATGAAAGTTTTCATGGATGTGTTCCAAAATATATCTAGGGTGCTTTAGTGTGTTGATGCTTTAGAGAATCCATGTTTTTTTGTGGTTTATAGATATGGTGATGATGAATTTTTGTTAAGGAAATTGACGAGAAAGTGGCTTGGTGGTTGATGAAAATTTTAATAACAAGTTCGAAATAACTATAAATCATAAATAAAGAAAGCATACTCACTCCAACAATATCTTGCATCTAATTGTTCCTAAGATGGAATTATCAGTTCATCACTAAGTCAATGGAGGTTGAAATAAAAAAAAAGTCTTGTCATTTTTAAATTTACAAACCAATACATCAAAAACTATATGAAATAAGAAATTGAACAATAGTTCTATTCTATTTCTTTATTGGGATTGACTTAGGTGTTCAATTAAAATACAATGAAAATTTATTTTAAAATAATACCATTCAAAATATATTTCTTAACATGTAACACCAATATTTAAGTGAATTTTAATATACTACAAAAATATTATTATTTAAATTTGACCATTATAACCCAGCCATTAAATTAGCAGCATGAATAAAAAACACATTATGAGAAATATTTATAAATATTTTTTATAATGAAAATATATTTATTAATTGATAATAAATAAGTAATTAATTTTCAATAAAGTCAATTTATGCTTAAAAAATATGATTTCTTCTAAAATGGGTTTTATTAAATTTTATGGTTGAACATTATAATTAATTTATAATATTTTTAGGGATTTTATTTTATGGAATTAATATTATTTTTTAAATGAATATTTTTGTATTATCTTAGGGTGAATTTTTAGGAATTTTCTAAAAATATTTATTTTTCATTGAATAGTGAAAAACACCGATTTTTTTGTAAGACTGCCATTTATTTAATTAAAAGAGTAATTTAAAATTTCAATTATGTTTTTAATTTATTATTAAATTAAAATAATTCTAATTTAATTATATACAATTAAATTAATTATATAGTAATAACAATTATATTTTATTTTAGTATAAGTTCATTTTTAGGCTTCAAAACGCATTTTTCTAAAAACTATTTTTCATTGTGTTTTAAAATTTTATATTAAAACATATTTCTTCCAGTTATAGTTTTTTAATTTGTAATAATATATTATATATTTTTAATTTTTAGGTTTATATCTGGTAAATAGTTCACTTTTATTGCTGGTCATTATAAATTTCAATTGTGATAAAGAGTTATCACCTCTCTAAGGGTAAAATAAGTAAAAAAATGTTAAAACTTTTGGATAAGGATTTAAACATTTATAAAACTTTTCACTATATTATTTTATGAGTGGAGTTCATAAATTAACATTAATGTTTTGAAAATATGGTATCTTGGTTACATTTTCCTTTGATTATGGCTTTAATTTTTTTAAGTAATGAATAAATACAAAATGTCACTCTCTTTGTTTTGATATCAATAATATTCTCTAATAGGGATAAAAGAGGTTTTTTTTAGTAATAAATGATTATTTTAAAGAAAAATTATTTTTCATCATGGATTTTTTTTAATATTTAATAATGGAATAATTACCTTAAATGTTTACGTAACGTCAACATAATGCTTGTTCAAGTAAAAGAAAAATAAAATAAATAATTTTAAAAATATTAAAAGTAATAAAATTTGGATGAATTATTATGTTCCATGATAAATTTAGATAAATATAAAATATTTTTTATTTTTTAGAATTTTATATTCTAATTTAATTTCTATCTTGTTGTCTTTAAGGTCAAACTATGTGAATTGTCACAAAAATGACTTTAATGGTATCTTATGTTAAATAATATCTTATTAAATGACTTAAAATTCATAAAAATATTATATATGGCCAAGTTAATGCTATATTTTCTATAATATCATCTTTTATCAACTTTTTCTTCACTTTTCATTTTATAGTAATTTTCTTGACCCAAAAGAGTAAAAATCTTCGGTATAGCAGTATTCATCAAAAGGGTTAATAAAGTGTTAAAACTAAGAGAAAAGGGTTAAAAAATCACACAATATTATATAAATTTTATTGGATGGTATTATTTAAGCTAATAATAATATTTTATTCTAAATATATAAATTTTTTTCAACTTTTACAAGAAAATTAATTTATATTTATTTAATACTTTACGTAATTCCAATGGTGCCTCTCCCATCACTTGTAAAAGGAACCTCCTCTTATATTTTATTTAAAATGTTTTAATCTTTTTGATCAATTTTTACCTACACTAATACCATCTTATATTACATTCCTAGGCACTATATATTTCTTTCTATCCATAATACCATCATTTCAAGGATTATAATATAGTTCAAAGGATGTTTCTTAACAAAGAAGTATAACTCATAATTAGATACTTTCAATGTTATTTATTTTTCTACCTCTTATAGGTATATTTTATCCATTATAAAATAATTAATTCTGTATAAATTATAAAATTAATTTTTATTTTAATGATGGAACAATCATTACCCACCTCTTTTATATCCTATGGGAAAAGAAAACCTTAGTCATGCGTATGTGTGGACTACCACCTCCACAAAGAAATGCATTATGTTTCTGTGATATATTTATAATAAATATATATTTATTATATAGGAGTTTTGATCATGTATGAAACAAGATCAGTTTTGAGGTAAGGCTTTCTCGTCTCACCTTTATTCTGATTACACATATTCCATATTCACTAGTTTTTTATTTTGTGTGATGTATAAACTTACCATGAATTTATTTTATGATTATTCTAATGAAAAATGAGGATGTTCACAAATTCAACTAAGGTTATCTCTTTCACAAGGTTTTTATTTGGAGATTACCAAAACGATAAGTGTTTTTGTTATAATCGCATTTATTTTCAAGATTGTCTATTCTAAATTTAAATTGAGGGAAATTTTATTGATATTATCCTTTAAAATAAATATATTTTTATATTATATAGTTATTAATTTAATTTTCAATTATTATTTCTATTTTTATCTCTTTATTACTAAAAATGATCATGAAAATATTTTTAAAGAAAAGATAACAATATTTCCTCTTTGATCGATGAACTTTGTATTCCATTTTATAATATTAGAAATTATTTTATAAAAGTTATTAGCTATAATTTTAATTTTTTGAAATTTTAATTTTCCCTACCTTTTATTTTTTTACAATGTTTTTAGAAGAAATATATTTAAATTTTTTCCAAATATTTTTTTACTTTTTCAAACATGTAAAACAGATGTTTTATATTAATGTATAAAAAAGAATGATTTTTATTCCATGATAAAAATTTTGAACTTTGAAGATTAATTTACAATATTCTATGGTTATTTTCAAATATAAAGATTTTCTCAATATTATAGGATTTTTAGTTAAAATTTTATCAAAGGAAAATGGATATTTTCTCATGTTTTCAAAGAAATGTTAAAATGATATTTAATTATATTTTTAATCTATGTTAACATCCTTTGATGTTTATTATGATTAATTTGGGATAATATATAATGATACCATCCATGTTATTTCTTTGGATGTATTATGATTATGTGAAGATGAAATGTTTATGAAACCCATTTCTTTTCAACTGGTTATCCTCTGATGAAATGATGAATATTTTCTGACATTATGAAACACATATGTATGGTTTTCATTATGTGATGATTAGTTCCATTATGGGAATACAATTCAATGGGTAAATCCTTATATCTCAAGAGATAATTATGGTAAATTAGTTGATGTGCTCAGTCAACTATGATAAATAGGCAGAGATAACTTATACACTATGACATGGGAATCAATTTTGATGCTTGATTTTCTATGATATGGGAAACATGTGTTGATGTATAATCCATTATGACTTGAGAAACAAGTGGTGATGCATGATCTTCTAGGAAATTGGAAATAGGTGGTTATTCCAGATCCACTATGATATGATGGTCTTGGTAGTTAACCATGACATATGACATGATTTCTATTCTTTTGATGGTGCTACACTGTTATGACATTTTTATATGTTAATGAATTGAATTTTCTCACAATTGATTTATGATGATTACCCAATCTTGTAGAATACTATTTTTTATTCTATGACTCATGGTTTGATCTATGAATTTTTGGGTATGAGTTTCTATTGAAAATCACATTTCATCACACACTAATACTCACAATATGCTTATATATGATTACAAATCGATTTATCCTTTTTTTACCCTTACTAAGTATACGAGATCACCCCTTATTGTGTTTTATTTTTTTCTCAGGTTATAAATAAGGGTATTAAGTATTAAGAGTTGACAAGGATACATTATTTAAATAATTATGTTGGAGATGTTGAAAATTATACCTAAATAATATGTTTATGTATCTAGTCACCAGGTACACTAAATCATTATAGTTCACGAACATGTTTTTTATGAGATATATTTAATATTCATAGAAAATATGTAATACCTATGTATATTATAATTGGATCACTTCATCAATACATTTAAAATATAAAATGATTCCAATTCAAGGAGACAGTAGTGTGGGTAGAATTCATTTCATTGTTGTCTGATGTCACCTTTTCTAGCAAGAAAATTTATTGGGTTAGAATTATGCTAGTGTTTCTAGTTGACAAAAACATGCCTTTTAACTACTGGGTTCATTGAGGTTGGGGTTAATCAATTTTTAGTGAGCTACGATAATGAGGGGATGCAAGTGTCTAGGAAACGAACTCCAACCATGGGTCCCAATAGGCCAGTACGATGCCAACCACAAGTCTTGTTCTATCTAGTCACGTTCAAGCTATGAATTTGGGGTTAAACCATAAAATCAGTTGTGATATTATCCACACTCTAGGAAAATTGATTATTCTTGCACACTCCACACCATAATGTAAATCAATTAGATATTCCTCAATTTTCCTCCCTTTACACCACCTATGGGACACTTATACTTAATTCATGGATAGAGATGGATAAACCCCTGTCATCTATTTTTTTTAAGATCCCAATTAGAATTTGATGATACAATAAAATCAGTATTGAACCTATATGGACTTGATGATTCAATATGGGTGACTTGTCCCACCAACCACTCCATTGATAAGGGTCATTTGACTTCTTCTACCACCCCAAATGAGTACTGATGACAATATGAAATGTTCTTTTAGGATATATCATTGGGTATCGAGTTTCTATAGATAGGTAGGTGTGTGGTTACTAATATTACTACAAGGCCAATGCAATCACAACCATATAAAAATCATAGGGTTCAATTTTATTTTATTATTAATTATTTTTAATAATATTTAATAATATTTAATAATAAATAAATTAGAACAACAAATAACAATTAAATTTCCAATGGATAAAACTATGATCATTAGAGAACAATTCCAATCAATTAGTATACGCCTTAGTGTTTGAAATAATGGTAGGGGGAATGAGGTCAATTTATGAATTGGATAAAAATACACCACCATGAGAAATAACAGGGGGGGTCATGATGGTTTTGATTGATGGTGGAATGGTGGTTGGATTGGAGTGGAACATGAAGACTATGATATATGATGCATGTATCACCAAAAAGGATTGTGATTGTTAATAGTGATAGTCCTATTTGATGTAGTTTGATAGTAGTGAGGGTGAGAAAAACTCATATTTTGTCCATTGGAGTTGAATTGGATAAATATGTTTCTCATATTCATGGATCAATTCAATTCCAAATACATGTACTCTTTTAAAAATTATGTTCACTAACTAGGTCTAGAGGGATATATTAGGCAAGAATACTCACTAATTCCATTGGGAAAACCCAGTTTGTCAGACTTGGATGTTATGACCAGGGTCATCTGAGGAAGACCAAGAAATAAACCAATGACCATAAAAATTTTAAAAAGAAATACATGACATGCAATTGGAAATTTTATATTAAATGAACTAAAAAACCCAGTCATTTCATACCATAACTTATTATCTTAGTATTGTTTACCTAGATACCAATGTTAACCCACCAATAATTTGGACCTTATGATGTGATAACACCTTCTTCCTCGAGCGACACTATATTGATTTCTCTAGTAAATATTATAACTCCTTCTCATTTCATTACTAGATTATTAGGTGCACCACATGGTCTTTAACAATGTGAACTTTCTCATCTTCCATTTCCCATGTTCCCACTAATCAGATAATCCTCGGGAAAATTATGTGATTGGATTTTTTGTTTTTTCAGTGGTGGTTACAAAATATCATTTGGTTATACTATCATCTCAGTATGTAACATCATTGGTTGCTTTTTCTATGGGGTTGTTTCTAGTCACTGGTTGGTTTTGAAATGCTATGGATTATATTAGAATCTAGATGCTCATATAAACTACCTTTTTATCTCATTCTTCAATTTCCTAGGATCAATACATCTTCAAAATATACCTATAAAACTAGACCATTTCTCATTATTATTTGGAATGATAGATCTCACATTAATCACATATTTTATCAATTTTTAAAATACACTTCATCAACTAAGTATCATGAGATACTCTTGTATAATAATACATGAACTGATGAACTTTCCCATCTAGCTAAATATTTCACTTTCATCGCATGCTACCATTTTATTATTCATTTTGGAAATAAGGGTAAAAATTCATAATTTCTCCTATGAGAAAATATGGTAGCTCGCCGAGTGGGGGTTATACATAGCATGATTTCATCCTTAGGTTTGAGTGGCACATCAACTTGGCGATCTAAAAGAAATAATATAACTTCTTCTTGTTAAATGAACAAGTGGTATGGAAGGGGGGGACTATGACATCGATGTATTGATGGGTGGTGTAAATAATGGATATATTGGAAAATATTTTTTGGTTTCAGCCTTGAATGAATGGTATGCTTAGTGAGAAGGTATGACATTGAATTGGTAGGGTTGAAGTTTTTTTGAGGATGAATTGGTGGTCTATGTTGTTGGATTCATTATAATACCAATAGAGTCATCAATTAGTTAATGTTGGACACTATAATGTAAATGGTGATAGGGGTTATTCTAAAATTCCCTTGAATGTAAGGTCCTATACAACACTATTAATGGATGGTATTTCTATGATGCGAAAGGGTGGATGGGAGTGGTGGAAAAATTATCCTTCTATTTACAATGAAATTCTAAAGGGATGTGTCTTGATATGTGATATCACACCTGGGGACCCTCATTTCCTTTAGTTACCCATTGAAATGAAGTTTCAATAATCATTTATTTTGATCCCACATTTCATTTCCTCTAACAATTAAATCATTTATAGAAAACTCTTTCAAAATTTGTGAATAATTTCTTTCATATTGAGGAAGAATTTAGGTAATGAAATTATCTCCCATTATAAATTATTCATGATTCATTAGCTATCTTGATCTAAACCTACACCTCCCTCAACTCAAATTAAATCCTAGAGAAATCCTATCATAATAGTATCAGACATGGTAAAAAAATAAAATACTGAACCATGAATATAAAGAAAGTGAAAAAATTTAGGAACCCCGAATTCTCTACATTCATGATTTCACCCAATTCATTTATTGCATAACTCTTTCAACCATTTAAACCGGGAAATCAATCTCACCCAATCACTTTTCATGTTCACATATTTTCTTCCTCACATTCTATTATTATATAATAAAAGGTTATGTTATCATAATCCCTTTGAAAAGGGTAATAAATATCTAACTACCTCACACCACTCTTAAGAATTGACACTACACCATAGTAACTGTACTTAGATTTCATGCCTGACTTGCTTTGAATGATTCTCATACTCCAATTTCTAAATGTTCAGTTCACTATCTTCAAACCAACTACTACTTGTATTGCTTTCTTAGGACTAAATCAAGACTCTTTTAATATATTATATCTCTCGAAAAAATGAAATATATAATACTAATCCTTTTATTTTAGTTTTATTTTTTCCTTTTTATAATTCCATATCCACTAGACACTCTAAATGATTTACACATCTACCTTGAATCATTATCGTAGTCAAGACTCCCACACCTAGGATAAGTTTTTTGAATTCTTTTTCTCTCACATTTCATACCTAGGAATACCTTGTCGATTGATATATTGAGATGAATAACCTCTAAAACCTAGTTTAGATATTTATCTCAATGCAAAACCTAGTAATTCCCAACTGTGAATCTATAACTGATAGAAAGAGGTGAGGGAAAAACAATTATAGTCCTTGAACGAACTAACTGTAGAGCAATTGAGAATGATTTGAATTTAGGGTTTTCTTATCATTTTCTATAATCCATGATGTATTTCAAACTTTACATAGAAAAAAACCCCACCAGGTTTGTTCCTTGGTCTTTCTCGGTCATCCCCAGGTCTGATCAACTAGGTTTTCCCTCTGTACAGCTAGAACCGATGAGTCTTTTGGCCATAGATATCTTGGAGAAATACGAATATTTTTCCTATCCTTTTTTATTCACTTGTTTTCCCATAAATTACAATATTTGATTCAAATATACCTTTCTTTTCCACCTCTGACACCCTATTGAATATATTGAAAAGGGGGAAGTATTGATGGATCAAGTTGTCCTTGAACATAGTTTGTATGATGATCATATGGAGTGAGATTGATTTTAAAAGACTGTAAGGAACCCAAAAGGTAATATAGAAATTGGATAAATGTTTTTTAGAAATCAAATCATGGATAATAGGTATGAAACCATTTTGGAACCATTATGGGACACTAAAAACACCCATTGGATCTCTCTTGAATATAAGGTATACATGGATATTATCACCAACTAGAAAACTATTGTAGTTATTCCCAGATAAATAAACCCCCATTATTCCCTTTCAAATGAGTATGATAACACTGAAACCAAGATATAAGGGCCACCTATGAACTGGTTCATTGATCCTTCATATCCCATGTTGTTCTTGGGTGTTTCAAGATGATGTAGTAGGCTATTAATCAAATCAATTATTATAATAACACCACATTAAACTTGATAATTTTTCTTGCATAAACAGTTTATCCCATTGCATCGTTGGTAGTGGTGGATACGTTGAAGTCAACCATGAGTTAAAGGAATAAAAAACTATTTCACTTGTAATTTAGGAACACCTCATAACCGTCACTCGTATCATGGGTTATGTTTTATATTATTTAATCTTGGATCAATGTAGTGAGGTTAGAAACACTTTTAATTCAATTAGTATATAAGCCTATAGGGAAAAGGAATGAATGTGTCATAGTAGTATAAAGTGTGAACATGTGAAACTATATTACTTTTGTTGAGTCCCATGGACATTTTATCCACCCTGACTAATAGATCCATGGTGTCTTCCCTACTCAATTGACCATTCTTGAAACTTCCCATCACAATTATAGGTACATGTTTTAATAATGACCTTAAATTCCTCTTCGATGCATGGATTATGGGAACATGACTTTAGAGAAGTTTTACTTGAGTTAGAAATGATATAATATAGAATTAATACCTAGAAGTGGTGAAATGGGCTAAGAAAGGTAGTTTGATGGGATAAGGTACTAATGAGTATGTTTTTTAATGACAGGGTAGGAAAGAGGACTCATAAGCAAGGGACTATTTGGAAACCAATAAGGCTAATATCATGAGTTGATTTGATGTTAAAAGTAGTGGTCTTTAGTGGATTATGGTTGATGGATAGAGGGACTAGGCCTACATGATCTAGTTTTAAAAAGGTGTCACTGAGTCAAAAAAAGTGATTGATTAAACACCCATGTCAATATGGTTAAAGGAAACATATATCAACTATTCCCATCATATAATACTTCATTAAAGTGGGAAAATTGTATTCCAATAGCTGCATTGGTTTATTAAAACTGGAACACTATCATTCATTCAATGGATAATAGTTTAGGGGTGGTAGGTGGATCATGACATCGATCTCGTTTTCCTCAACACTTTAGTTAGACAATAGTGGCTCCTCTCATGGTATCAGTTTAGGTCCTTCCATTTTATAAAAACTCAGTCTCATATCTTTATAACCTCTTTCTATAATCTTATATGGTATTTTTTACGGTTCAAAATTAGTATAATAGGTTTTAGAGGTTTTGAAGTTGTAGTTTTTGAATTTCCAATCAATTTTCTTTAGAAAAAACTCATATAATTATTTTATCAATACATTTATTAGGTAATATATTATGAGAAATACCTAAGGATGTCTCATATAATTTAGTATTTTAGCTCATTTCTATACCTACCCATTCACCCCATGAAAAAAATAAAGTTTAAACCTAAGGGTATAAAACAAACCTATGAAAAGTAATCCACTACCTTCTTTTTTTACTTTTTTAAATCGTGCTATCAAGAATGGAAGAGAAACAAGGGAATGAGTTTAAACATCGGTTCACAATGATAATGGTTTTTTTTTCTACTCAATTGATACCCAAGATCCACTAAAATTATAATATCTAATCCCATTCTAAAATTAAAAATTTTCATTTCATCCATAAAATGATGAGTCCTTATAATAGTATGTGAAATCGGATTCCGTATTATTTTAAGGACTGAACTATTACAATTCTTTAGTACTTAAAACATACTTGTGGTTATAAGAATTTAATAGTGTGTATTTAACCCACATCAATGTTGAACCTTTCAGTACCACCTTATGGAGGAACCACACATGGCCGGTAGTCTCATCCAAGATGAGAAACCAATCAATAATACTTCTACAATAGAACCCACTAGACATATCTCTTGGTAGAATTCTAATGAATTGGAACAACTGGCCTTATGATAGGTATTGCAATGCGACCCATGGTTATATAACTGTATAGTAATACTAGTATACAAAACATATCCATTATTCCATCTATCTTTGTCATAGTGATCAATTAAAGAGATCATTCAAAAGGGGGTTACGAGTTTCAAATAAATTGAACTGTGTAACCTTGTCAATATATATTGAGGGTTTTTTGTTGAATGATCCAAAAAATAGTTTTCATAGGTTTGGTCATAACCATACCAACCATTATCTTCATCATGAATGAGACTGTGGCTGATAGGTGAGATAACTAAGTTCTTTATAACTAATACCACCAACTTGAAAAAAGGTACTTGACCTTTGTACTAGATATTTAATCCTTATGGAATGAAATTGATCATATAATGAAATAAACTGATATTAGACTTGAGTATCATGTTAAATAATAATCGATAACTATTTGGAGAACTCTTTGATACTAATACTAGAAATAAAGGATTTTGATGAAGTTATTGAAATATTGAGTGAGGTAATATAGTATGGATGGTAATTTCCAAAATTAGGACATCATCACCTAGTACTGTATAATTCAGAAAGTGGACATCCTTATATACCACTATATCATTGAATGATGAGAGAATGGAATCCAAGGACAACCAAAAATAGTTTCACTTAAAATATTTTACACCCACACAATAGACTTATTCCCATTTTATTTGGAAAAAAGGAACATGAAATATATAACAATTAACCCACCATTTGGAATGGGTTGTCAAATTTTAATTTATATATTAATTCTTTAGTTATGAGATTCTAATGATGAAATTATGAAATGATGGAAAAAATATCCCTATAACCTTAGAGCTATGCTTTATGGCTATGATGTGATTCATGGAATAGAAATGTGTTGAGAACTGTATAAAAACATACCTAAATAGAGAGGTATGATATGGTCTTGATGAAACAAATAATCAATGAGTACAAGTTGATTGAGGATTTATGTTTATTGTTAAAAAAATAGATCCATGTCTTTAGGTTGATATATAACACAATTTTTCTTTGATGGATAACATGAAATGCTGAATATTATACTTTTTTTATTTCAAGTACCAAACATATTAGAAATATTAGTTAAGTTTTACAACCATTTTTTTAATTATAATGAATAGTGATATTTTCATTGAAATGGTTCTAGGATTTTCATTCAGTAAACATTTCAATTAAAAATACTGAGTTCCTTTGGTAGTTGTTAATCCATGAACTCTTTCCATGGGTCTACACTTCCTCTACATAGGTTGGTGGGTGTCTTTACTTACATCCACTAAATATATCACCTATATATGTTTTCTTTATCATACATGATTACACTATTCTAGAAGACAAGTAACATAAAGAATTTAGTTGGTCAGGATTCATTGTGGATAAACATATCCTCTCTATGGAGAAGTCAATGAAAAGGCTATAGAGATCCAAACTGATTAGAAAATATAAGTGTATAAAAATATTCATATATTTATGACCTTTGTGAAGGAAATGGAGTCAAGGTTGTCCTACCATAATGCTCACATGAGACCATAGTTCTCCAACCCCATGGATAAACTGGATCATGAGCCAATTCCATGCAAAACCTGGAAATACATGAAGCCCTTATTTCAAGAACCATGTTCTCCTTTAGATCCCTACAAATATAATATTTTTATTTATTTAACTATTTTCATTATTATTATACTAGATTTTAAGTGGTTTTCAATAGATGAAGAGGTAAATTAGATATAATAAAACATAAAATAATCGATAACATTGAAGAGTGAACCTTAACCAATCAAAGAATAGAGACCAATAAGAGTGTAAAGCATGTGATAAATAATTTTTTTTTGAAAATACTATTAGGGATTTGGATGTTCCATCTTGATCTAATAAAACTATTCTAAATAGTTTTAGATCACTCACTATGCTTTCAAATGATAGAAAGGCCTTACCAAAGACATAACTATATTTTTTATTTATCTTTACATTTAGAAGGTGAAACAGATCCATCTAAACTCATGTATTAATCTACCATTAGTTTTGTGTAACTATAGACATGAGATGCCATATCTATATTGATACTTTATAAAATAAATAAGATAGTTTTTAGTAGTATAATCCATTCTAGTCATAATAAGTCTATCAATAGTTGTCTTCATAAGTGAATAAATTAAATGTTTGTATGATGATATGTGAATTGGGACATCAATTTTATATTTATGCTGAATCTATGTCAATAGGATTATTTCAATTCACTCGCATAGAGGACCTAGAATTATTACACTGGTAGTCTTTAAATATAGTGGAATACCTAATCATGTAAGAATGATGGGACCCCAAGGTGGATACCAGCCCCCAAATATCTGATATAACACATTAGTTTTTCTAGATATATGAATTAGTAAATCACAAACCACTTATAAAAAATAATAGACTATATGAATGTGAAAATTGAATAAAAAATATCAGGAATTTAATCATAATCCAAAATCACAAAAAAAAATTAGTTCTTATTTGGAGAACACCTACAGACTTATGGTTCTCCTAAAACTATAATAGGGAAATTATAAGGAAAATGATTATCGGAAATCCATTCCCCAATGTAGTTGTATATGTAAATTGGTTTTAATAAAGGATTTTATTCTTTCTAACATTTCGTAACTGTAATTGATAGTACCTTTTTCAATGATTCCCTTTTTGTTATATTTCACAATAGTGATCCACTAATGGATATTCTACGGGTAATTTTGATTTCCTCGGACTACCCTCTCCAAAAATAAAACATAGATAAAATTTATTTCATGATTCTTTCCGTATTTTAATGTATTACCTTATCATCCCATTAAAAAAAATGAAAGTTTCAATATGGCCCTATGTGACTACAAGTACTCGTAAGAGAGTCTTACATATTGGTTGAGTTGAATTAAATTGCTTATATACTGACTCATATAGTCTCTCTACACTTTTTATAGAACATGGATTTATTCTCACACATCCCCTATCACATAAAGAACTAAAATATTTTCCCTATTATTCTATCTCAATTTCATCGATCCATCATCCTTAGTAGATCACCTTAAGAGACCGTGAACATGAAAATCAAATATCCTTCTATATTAATCATTTCCTATCACTGTGGTTGAGAATCCCCCCCACCCAAGATGAATATTTAATCATCCCTTGTCAATGTGTATCCTAAAATCGTTGATTTCACATTTTAATTTTAGCTGTCTAAATGATCCTCCATTATATATTATAAATACTCAACCATTGTCAGAGTCATCCACTATCTTAAATCAATCACTTTTCATCAATGATATTTCCATATCCTATTCATTTATAATGAAAATTTCAGTTAATAGTGATTCTAAAGAAGGTATAGTCAAATATTAGGGTACATATTACATTTTAATGAAGCCCTATACTTTAAATGAACCTGGATCTTCTGATACATGTCTTATAGTTAAAATAGTTCATATATAACCCCTTTTTAACATCCTTAATTTTTAGGTCACCCTTCTTATATTAACTTTGTGTGGTGGATATGAATAGAGACCTTGAACTAGGAAATAAATGGATAGCAGTCAGAGATAGAAAAGGATGAAAAATTATCCAAACCAAATAATTTTTTAAACCCTTCTATACTATTATGAAAAATATATTTCATGAATAAAAGTTATGTTAAAATTCAAAAAATCAAAAATATTTCTTACTTCCTAAAGAGAATATTAGGACCCTTGAACACAAAAAAAGGGACAATCATTTTTGGAAGAGATCTATTAGAAATAGACCTGACAGAGAGACCCATGATCCTCGAATGTGGGTATAATTTTTACCATGTTCAAGTAATCATTCATCTATCTATGTTCTTCTAATACATTATTTCTAGTTAAACTTAATCTATGTAGTGAGTCAAGTTATAATTTTGTGTAATTTATGGTTACCCTTAATTCAACTCATGAAGCATGATAATATATGACAAAGTGGATGTGAATTTTAATCTAAATTGGTTGAGAATTAAATTAAAATGGAATCTGACAAAACATTTGGTGTAGTTATAAGTGAGGTATTAGCCATTATATGTTTTTATATTTTGGGTGAACTTAGATTACTTTAACAACTGAATTCTCATCCAATGTTCTTAAATAGTTATGTCTCAAACTGGAGGCACCCACTATGTAAATTAAAACTAATATAGGATCACTAAATAATTCAAGAATGTTCATTAAACTAGGTAGGTGAGATCGATAGATTGACAGAGGATTGAGTGACTAGGTATGAGTGACTTAGAGGGTCTTCCCCATCACGAATTATAAATATCTATCTATTTACTTCCAAGGAACAATTGATAATCATGGTTCACCACATGCCTCATTAATTATTATATATAATTAGAATCAAATTTATTGAACTATTACCCTGATCGTCCAACTAATCTACCCAGTCATGTTATAAGTTCTAACACATTTTAAGAGTTACATAGAATGATCATGACTTGGATACAAGGAAAAAAGTTCCCAAGAGATCATTTTATAGTCCCATAATCATCCCAAAATTTTAACCGTCGGTCCCATGAATTAACCCTATGAAATAACTCTTCCATGTACACAAAATTATATGATACATGGTATTGATTTTTGGTATTTAATTTTACAAAACCCATTCATGTATCAAGTAGATATAAAATACAAGGCAATAGGAATAAGGACATGAGTTTCGAGTATTCAACATCTATCCCCTCTCTAGTTCTACTTACAAGGACTGGTTTCCCTACTACCATGATGTCTTCCTTGAAACCCTCAAATATTTATGGTAATTTCCCATGGAGTGACTGTGATATAGGTTTAATATTCATATTCTAGTCTAAAAAACTGATGATAAAACCATCCAATAATATATTTTTTTGAGGTCAGGTAGAGGATAAAAAGTTTCGTAGGATCCCCTAGTTAGTTAACATCCATCTATTCATTAAACCTAGAATACATGATGTCTTCAATTCAAGAGTAACTATAAATTACTAGTGGTATTTTGGTCATTTTTTATTGCTCATTGACCAGGGAGTTCCAGAGATACTTGATGTATGATTCATACCCTTTCATTATGATTTCATGAAGAATGAATCAACCCCCTTTAGAAATTATAACCATTCAGTTAAAAACAACTAATCTACCACTGAACTGCTAAGGTTTTAATGACTAGACCTTATAGAGTAAATTACCATTATCAACCCAACCCACATGACATCCTTATTCACTCCAAGATATTTTTTCATTACCATGATCATGATTTCATGAGGTTATTCAAATTAGAATGTTTATATTGTTAAAGTTTTTCAAATACGCATTCTATTTAACAAAAAACCACATATTACAATCCATTATAAATATATATACAAACACACCCTATTCATTGGAATACACTCAACATGATCATACCACCACCAATGTATTGTGAACTCTTCCACTCCACCCACACCAAAATAATTTCTTATAGAACCATATAGAGAATCAAGCATGAAAACCCTCATTTCCACTACAGTAATACCATATATATTTTGCAAAATTCAACCATATCCTAGAAATAAACATGAGTAGACCTCCACCAAATAATTAAGATAAATCATAGAATTATGATTCACCCAGTTCATAAAATAATAGATTCATATCTATCACTGAATATATTGGTTTGTATCCCCATATTAGTCACATTTGGTATCTTTCTACTGTATCTGATCTATATTATAAATGGTAAAAAATCCAAATAAACCACTCTATGATTCAAACATTTCACTGATATGACAACACCACTTCTCCCAACAATTCTATTAGGACATGTGTTGGTTAATTGCACTAGAGGACCAAAAGAATAATAATATATTGATTTCCACATCATTGAAAAAGTCTAGTTACTATTTAACTAATACCACCATCTCAAAAAAAACAATGGTTCTCCAAAGTGAGTTTAGAACACAACAACAGGACCACAAGGCAGTCAGAGATTTTTATTCAGTTGAAATCCTAATCCAGTCCATTATTTTGCCTCCATTGGTTTGAATAAAAACATTAGAACTATATGTGATCCCCAAGTAGATAATATTTGTTGATTAGCTCAATAGGTAGGAAAATGTGTATTATAAATTCTATATTCAGCTGCACTTATCCATTTGATGATACCGACAACCAAATAGATCATTTTTATCATCTTAACTATCTCATTCAAACTTCCTTAAGAAACCAATTGCAACATCTCATAACAGATACACATACTTTTTTGAATGTTTACACAATTTAATGAGCAAAAAACTCAAGATAACGTTAAAATTTCAAACAAACAAATAGATCAAGATGGATCAAGCTTGAAACATTGTAAATGGTCTTGAAAGGTGACTATAGAAACTATTTTCTAGCATATACTATTATAAATAATTGAACTATAAGTGATTAATGGTCAATATTTTTGACTAGTCTGAATAGAATACTCTACTTCTTAAGGCTTTTAGTTTTTAATTGAGTAAAGAGAACTTGAACTAACCAAATTCAATCAACTATTATTTCAAATATAACAAAGTAAGTCAAGGAATTGGAAATTTAGGTTGATTAATCAAGATTATATACTCTCAAGGGAAACTAGATTCCCTCATAATGGTGAATAAACTATGGACATGAACTGTTTCTATTGATGTAATTTCTAGTCATAATTGAAACAACATTTCAAAACATAATAGGATTGGATTTGGCCATACTCGGGTTCCAAAAGGTTGCTCAAAATAACATTAAAACACCCAAAATCAAAATCATGACTCCCAAATGATTGATGGAATTTATTGGAGCCTAAAAAAATCCTTTATAATTTTTCTATCCAACTCAAATCTAAACCACATCATTTGATTTTGGTCTCATAGATCAATGTTTATTCTTCTAGTTGACATATTGGTTGAATGGATAACCTGTTCTCGAAAGATTTTTCTTTTTCGTATCCCAAGGACTATAAAAATTCACTCTTACTACCCACTAGGAACCTGAATAGGTAGGAATGGATCTTGGGAACCAAGTTTTACTATTTCAATGAGATCCATAAAATATTGGAACCAAATCACACCACATAACCAAGAGAGAACTGAGTAGTCAATATACAACATAAACCATTGGAAATGAGTAAAAGAATCGGAACTATGATCATACCAATGACTAAAGGAGGATGAGTCATGAGTTGGAATTTTTTGGGGGTTATTTTAGTTCTTGAAGTGGCACTAAAAACTAGGATCACAACCTTGTATGTAATATATATATATATGTACCCGTGGTTCACACCATCATTCCTAAGAAGGAAAATACTATTCCATTTTATAAATGATGCTCAAATGAGGAGGTCTACTAATTAATTAGGGTTACAAGATAGGTAGGTGCATAATAATAAAAATTATGGAATTGGAGTTAGAACAAAAAACCATTATATAGGACTGAACTACTCTAAACATCTCTATGAACATGCCATTATACTAGTATGGGTTCTTTCCTTCCACTACCATTTAAAAAGGATGAAATGAGGATGAAACATAGTTATATTTGGACCATCCACACTTAAAACATTGGATATATGTGAATCATGACTAGAAACTGAATAATAATGGAAAACACTAAATTTATCCATTTTAATCACTATCATCCACTCCCATATTCCTTAGTTGTGGATTCGTGTTCCACATTTATACACCAGGATCCCCCCATAGAAGTCATAAAATAAATTCTTGTCATGTTTAATCTATATTATTTGAACCATTAAAGCCACAAGACTCTAAATAGATCATTCAAAACTAGATGTAGGATTGTTACACCATCAATCCACTAATACCCTATGAAAATAACCCCTTGAGTTGATCAAAAACCCTTATATACTTGATCATTCTATAGTTCCTATAGAACCACTAGTGAATGGACATTTAAAAGAGTAGATCATTGGATCCCCACTCCAGGTAGATAGAACAACTAGAATGTCAAGGCCTTCTTGCATTATATGAATAAGAAATATAATGATTGCATCCCTATACATCATTTCCAATTTGAGGAATCCATTATCCATTACCATGTATGGTACCTTTAGTTATTATAAGGTACCACTAATGAATGTTTCAATTCGATCCCCCATTTCAATTCTAAGAGTCCCAATCACATGAAATCATCCATTCAAATAAAAAACCTTGACAAATAAAGTCACTACACTTAGATGAATTATAGAACAACAATAATTGATTTGATTGAAAAGATGGAATAAAAGGGAAATTTGTTTCTATTTGTCTACTAACAATACAATACAATGGTGTATCATGATAGAGTGATCAAATCCTATGTCATCCATCCCTTTTTATTAAATAACTTTTCGTTACATTTTACAAACAGAGGATCTTTAAAGTCTAGTGTCTTCGAAATCAAGAACATAATACATGAAATAAACACAGAAAATTCTTCTAATACACTTTGAAGTATTAATAATTGGTTCATACTAAGTAAAATTACTGCATATTATGACCTGGAGACATACATCAAAGGAAAGGGTGAGCAGAAGGCCCAGTAAGGAAAGCAAGGGAATCAATTTACTTGTGATATCAATAAGAATTTGATAAAAAAATAAAGACCTGAGAAATTGAAGTATTGGAATATCATAATGAAAATAAATTGAAACATAAATTTCATATGTGGCTACAAAATTTCATCTATACATTCATGAATATATCACCAAGGTTCAACCCCGAGGTGTCATAAATATTACCAAGGTTATTCACCAAGGTATCGTGAAACTTTTCATCTCTAGAGAGTAATTATTTACCCAATGCATTGGAGTAATATCAGAGTGAACCCTTAATATGTATTTATTTTCATGTGATCCACATAGATCATAATCAAACATTTCATAAATAACCCATGGAGAATAAAAGAAATGGGTTTCATTTTAAGATCGCGACGTTTTAAAAGTTATTAAAAAATAAGATCATTATGTCATTTATAACCTATGAAAAGGGAGTGAGGGTTATATGTATGTCAATTCCAAAATCAAATATATCATATTTATATATTTTTTAACACCCAAAGAAACTAAATAGGTCTGGGTATTCACATAAATAAAACAATTGAATTTCTGTAGAGAAAGAGATAGCAATTTAGAGGCAAAAGTTCTGTAGCATAACGGCTATATAATATGGTTTTAGAAAACATTGAAAAGAGAGAAGAAATGGGTAAAAAACTAATAAATAATTCATAATAAAGTATGCGTACATAATAATATCATGGTATTTATATTTTAATGACATACCACATGAAAAGGAAACATGAAGGAAAAGAGAAGATGCGATTTCTTTTACGAGAAATTCGACAGCCTAACGACGTAACTTAAAATTTCAGAAAAGAAATTGATGATAGTGGAAAGGGTATATAGAAAATTGTACATGAAATGGAAAGTAACTATAACATATATTAACATAACCTCAACATAAATATATGGAAACTAGAATACACGACATAAAGGAAGTCATGGCTTAAAAGAGGAGGGTGAAAGGTTCCCTTACCTTGAAAAATAACATTGAAAGCTTGAAGGTCCAGACCTTGGGAGGCTTGAGGACACCTTGAGAAGATTCTAGAGATATAAGGGTAGATTTTTGACAAACATAAAAGGCTTTGAGTTAAGAGTAAGTCGGATCTTGGGTGGGTTTATATAGGAAAGGAGAGGGAATTGTTTATTATTTTGGTTTGGGACACCTCACATTAAACTAAAAAAAACCTCAAATAAACCCATGGTTTCTACCAAAGGGGAGTGGAAAAAAATATTTTATATGTTAAATGGAAGGACATATTAAAATAATAGGGTTTCTTATGTGGAGGTGAGTCACACTCTCAAGGAAAACAATTTAAAAAGACAAAAAGTTATATAAGTCTTGGAGGGTCTACTAAAGGTTTTTAAAATAAATAAAAAAAACCCAATATCACATTATTTTAATTTTAAAAAATATATTAGTCTAATATAGAGTTTATAATATTTTATTACCTCACTATTGGGTCATTATGATTTCATAAAACACAGTATATATTTATACGATATTTAATTTTTACCCAAAAATTTGAATGTCTCAGAAAATTATGAAAAATTCACCATTGGATAATTTCAACATCCCGATTCCAGAAATAATATTCATTTTATCTAAATAATTTTCTAAATATGTTAAATTTTACTTTTAAAATAAAAACCAACATTTATCTAAAATTCATGGGTTTTGAAAAAAATGGCTTTCAAATCATAATAAAAATTACAATTGCATTCATAAAATTATACGATAATTTATAATTAATAAAAATTAATTTAATAATAATAATAATATTTTATTAAAATATTATTTAATACAAAAATCCATTAATTCATCAAAATAGATTTCTTAGTTGAATATTTAACTAAAAATACAATTTGTGTTCTAAAAACTATTTACAATGTAACAATAATAAAATGAAAGTACATTAATTATTATATACAAAAATAATGTACATAATAATAGTACTAGGGTATTGGTACATAACCCCTTAAAACACCCACATAAGACCTTAGGGTAATGTGTCCTATGGTGACAGACTCTTGGGGTGGCTCAGATAACGTCGCTCGAGAGGTAATCTCTATCAACTTCTACTTCTCCCGTAGGTGGTTACGCTGGAGCTTAACGTATTCAAGATCGGCTTGGGCTTGGTCAAGAGTGAAGCCCAAATACACAACCTCCTTTCCGAGATCTGTTAAATGGGATTCATACGGGGAAAGTCTACTAGATGAGGCCATCACTTCCTTTGTTTGAGTAAAAAGAATTTTTTAAAGCCCTATATTTATAGTAATCATGTGATCACTGTTCAATGGACATATTAGCAACAGTCACAATTCTTAATGGTATTTTAAAATCCAAAAACACAAAACAAAAGATGTGCATATGTTGTATAAACATTTCACATATTAAGACATTTAATTATATCAAAAGGGATTTTCAATAAAAAAAGTTTGGGTCATTACAATATTCCCCCCCTAAGAAATTTCGTCCCCAAAATTGTAACTCATACCATAAAAAGAGAAAAGGTGTGGGTAATTCTACTTCATAGACTCCTCTGATAGTCTTGTTGCGTATAACCTTGTATCTACGGTCCAAGATCTCCACCGGTTGCTCCCCATAAGAGAGGTCATGTTCCAGTTGTACCACCTCTGGGTTTAGTACATGTGAAGGGTCAGGTATGTACTTTCTCAAGAGGGATACTTGGAAAAAATCTTGAACTTGTGCAAGATTTGGAGGAAGTGAAAGTCGATAGGTCATTGATCCCACACGATCAAGGATTTCATAGGGGCCAATGTACCTAGGGTTTAGCTTCCCTTTCTTCCCAAACCTCATGAATATCTTCCAAGGTGAAATCTGAAGAAAGACTTTTTCACCAACATCAAACTCAAAATCCCTTAGACGGTTGTCGACATAGCACTTTTTCCAACTCTGAGCATCCTTAATGTGTTATTAGATGGTGTGAAATTTTTCTGTCATCTCTTGTACAAGATCAGGCCCAAGAAACTTTCTCTTACTAGCTTCATCCCAACAATTTGGAGTTCTACATCACTTCCAATATAGAGCTTCATAGGGTGCCATTTGAATACTCGAGTGGAATATTTTGTTGTAAGAGAACTAAAATAAAGGGATTTGTTGATCCCATCCACCTTTAAATTCCATCGCGCATGTTCTCAACATGTCCTCGAGTGTTTGAATAGTCCTTTCAGACTGGACATCAATTTGGGGGTGATATTACGTATTGAAATTCAATTCAGTGCTTAGAGCATGTTAAATAATTATCCAAGATTTTGATGTGATCCTTGGATCACAATCAAATACGATAGAAAGTGGAACTCTATTCAGCCTTACCACTTCCTTCATGTAAATCCAGGAAAATTTATCAAGAGATAGGTCTTCCCGAATGGAGATAAAATTGGAAGTCTTGATTAGATGGTCCACAATAATCTAGATCGCATTGTTTCCTTTGGATGTTCTTGGGATACTATTGAAGAAGTCCATAGTGATATTGTCCTACTTCCATGCTTGTATGGGTAGTGGTTGGAATACCCCTTTAGGAAGATGTCACTCTACCTTCACTTGTTGACATACCAGGCACCTTAAAGTGTAGTCAGCAATCTCCCTTTTCATATTATCACACTAATAATGATCACGAAGGTCCCAATAAATTTTTGTGCTCCCAGGATGTATAGAGAAAGCATAGATATGAGCTTCATCAATAATATCCTTCTTTATTATCGAAATAGATGGAACACATATTCTTGTACGAAATTTTAGTACACCTTCTTGATAAATATTGAACTTAGGAAACTTCCCATCCTTCACAGCCTCAAAATTCTTCTGTAATAAAGGATCTTCTTTTAGATCTTTCTTGATATTCTCTAGTAATGAAAGTTGAGAAATCATTTGGGTTAGGGTTGATGATGTCCCTTACCTTATAATTCCCATGTCAAACTTTAATAGGTCATTGATAAAAGGATATTTTTGAATCCTTATCATGGAAAGAACAACTAGATCTTTCCTTCTTAATGCATCAGCCACTTTGTCTAATCTTCCGGGATGATAATGAATTGAAAAATCATAGTCTTTAAGTAGTTCCAACCATATCCTTTGTCTCATGTTCAATTCCTTTTGTGTGAAAATATACTTCAAACATTGATGGTATGTGTATATATCACATTTCTCCCCATAAAGATAGTGCCTCTATATCTTTAGAGAAAAAATGACTACATCTTGCTCCAGATCATGCGTATGATAGTTCTGCTCATGAGTTTTCAACTGTTGAGATGCATAAGCAATGACTTTGTCATTTTTCATGAGGATGCACCCAAGACCTTTCACATATGCATCGCTAAAAACAATTAATCCTTCTCCACTTGAGGGATGAGTTAACACAGGTGCAGTAACCAATATCTTATTTAGCTCTTAGAAACTTTCCTCACACTCCTTTGTCCAGATGAACTTGACCCCTTTTCAAGTTAACTTGGTTAATGGATTAGAAATTTGTGAAAGGTTTTTCACAAACCTCCTATAATATCCCTCTAAACCAAGGAAACTATGAATCTTGGTTATTGTTGTAGGATGAGGCCACTCCTCTAAAACTTTTGTCTTTGTAGGGTCAATTGTGATTCCTTTGTTGGTAACAATGTGGCCCAATAAAGCAACTTGTTGTAACCAGAAATCTCATTTTTTGAACATTCCAAAAATCCTCTCCTTCCATAGAGTTTGAAAAATAACCTTGAGATGATCTTCATACTCCTAGCGACTTTTGGAATATATCATAATATCATCAATAAAAACTACCACAAAGTTATCAAGGTAGTCCCTGAACATTCTATTCATCAAATCCATAAAAATTGATGGTGAATTAGTCAGTACGAAGGGCATAATAGCAAAAAAATAATGCCCATATCTTGATCAAATAGTAGTTTTTGGAATATCTTATTTCTTCACCCTTAATTGATGATAACCAAAACGAAGATCATTCTTAGAGAAGAATTGAGCCCCACAAAGTTGGTCAAATAAGTCATTAATTCTTGGAAGAGGGTATTTGTTCTTTATTGTAATCTTGTTTAGTTCTCTATAATCAATGCATAACCGCATCAATCCATCATTATTATTCACAAAAATAACTGGTGCTCCCAAATGAGACACACTCGGTCGGATAAACCCCTTCTCCAAAAGATCGTGGAGTTGTTTCTTTAATTCCTCCAACTCCACATTTTCCATCCTATACGGGGTCTTTAATATCAGATGAGATCCAGGTACGAGGTCAATGGACAACTCTAACTCTCTTTCTGGGGAAGGTCTGGGTAACTCCTCAATAAATACATCAACGTATTCCTGGATGATGAGAACATTTTCTATCCTTAAACTCTCATCTCCTTCTTCTTCTTCACCGACTAACTCTATAAAGAAGGATATAGGGGTTCTTCAAGAAAAATGATCTGGTTTAGATATCTCTCCTTGGAAGATAACTATAGTTTTTCCATTCAAGAATACTGATATTTCCTTATTTCTACATTTGAACTTAGTATTATACTTTAACAGCCAGTCCATCCCTAGTATAATGTCGAATTCCAGCATGGGAATGACTACTAGATTTGCAATAAGATTGTGCTCACCAAAGTAAATACTAGAGTTTCTAAACACTGAAGATGCTTTTATAATCCCACCAAGAGTTTTAAATGATAACTCTAATTTTAGTAAATCAAGGGTTAATTCTAAATTCTTTACAAACTTGGAGGAAATAAAGGAATGTATAGAACCGGAATAAAAAAAAGTACTTGATAGATTTGAGAGGACAAAAAGAGTACCTACTGCCACATCATTCGGAGCTTCAACTTCATATGTGGTGATAGAAAAATAACGACCTTGCTCCCTTGGCCTTTGCTGAGGCTGATGGTGGTTCCCCTCTACAGCCGTCAGATTTGGATAGTGATTGGCAAAGTGCCCATGTTGTCCACACATAAAGCACTGGACATTAGGTAGGGACTACACCATCTTTCCCATATCTTTAGTGTTTATAATTTTACGTTTCAACTCAATATGACTATTCCTTTAAATATGGATATCTCTTCCACACTTGTAGCATTTCCCGCTCCCGAACAAGCAGTTCCCGGAATGCTTTTCCCACATTTATTACATGTGGGAAGTTGCACTTTCTTGCCCCCTCTTCCTTGATCAAAGGTCTTACCTAAGCTGGAATCCATCGATCTCTTCTTTTCGTTTGATTTATGAGACTAATGTGTCTCACCAAACTCTAGATCGACTTTCATCGCACTCCACACGATCTCCTCATAGCTATCGTAGTCTCAGTTGGATATATTATTCCATAGATGAGGTCTCAGTATGCCAATAAATCTACAAACCTTTCTATTTGGATCCATGAAAAAGCTAGAGGTGTAACATGGAAGCCTTGTGAAGTTCATCTCATAGCTTCCCATATATTCATTCTCCTTCTGCTTGAACTTGAGAAACTCCTTTTTCCATTCTTGTTCTCATCGATCGAGGGAAATACTTTTTGAAGAATATCCTTATGAACTATTTCCACTCCATAGCTTCAAATTCCACACTTGGATTTGTGTTTTTAATCGGTTCCCACCACTGATCAGCTTCTCTTTCTAAGCGATAGACAACTAGGGTAAACTTCTCTTGTTCAGAATAACAGAGCACAGAAAAGATCTTCTCGATAGAGCTGATCCACTGTTCATCAATCAATGGGTTGATCGATCCACTAAAGGTTGGTGGTCATTGATTCATAAAGGATTCAACATAAATTTGTTCCCTTCATAGTGATATTGGTCTCTCAGATTGATTCAAATATTTCCCATAACTTGAGTCAGTTGGTTCATCATTCGAATTAATGTTTCCATTCCAGCTTCCATAGAAGGGCTATCAGCACATGGTCCATTGCGGTCACCATTTTCACGGTTCCTCCTATTGCCCACCATTTTCTAAAAGAATAAAACCTTAGTGAGAAACTTATTTCATTTACCAATCTTTTAAATATTAAGGATTTTATGCCTTAAAACATTATGCTCAAACAATTATATTTCTCTATAATTCCTTCATAATGATTCATAAAAATCTTGCGATTAACCAAACATATCCCCCAAGATTTTCATAACCAAGAGTGCAGAAAGACCCATTGTCGTTCACCAGTTCCCGTTTGAGTCTAGCTCAAAGTGGTGTTTTTGGGTTTCACCGCTATGTACATCTGTGCCTGAGCCACCTCTACCTGCTTATATCCAGACAAGGATGTATTTTTTTTGATAAACCACTTACTCATTACTCCCCAAAATACCAGGAAGTTTTTTTATATTTAAAATTTCCTATAGGGTTATTCCTAATGTTTTCATATCCTAATTTCCATAAATAACTAAACTATTCTTTGATACCAACTATGACATCCATCCCTTTTTATTACATAACTTTTCATTACATTTAACAAATAGAGGATCTTTAAAGTCTAGTGTTTTGGAAATCCGGAACATAATACATGAAAAAAACATAAATCATTCTTCTAATCCACTTGTATGTCTTCATAATAGGTTCATCCTAAGTACAATTACTGCATCTTAAAACTTGGAGACATACATCAAAGGAAAGGGTGATCAGAAGGTCCAGTAAGAAAAGCAAGGGAATCAATTTACTTGTGATGTCAATAAGAATTTGATAAAAAAATAAAGACATGATAAATGGAATTATAGGCATATCATAAATAAAATAACTTGAAACATAACTTGCATATGTGTCTACAACATTTAATTTAGACATTCATGATCATATCACTAAGGTTCAACCCTGAGGTGTTATAAAAATTACCAAGGTTATTCACCAAGGTATCATGAAACTTGTCATCTGTAGAGATAAATTCTTAACCCATTGAATTGGAGTGATATCAAGGCACACCCTTAATATGAATTTATTTTCATGTGATCCAAATAGATCATAATCAAACATTTCATAAATAACCCATGAATAAAAAAATAAATGGGTTTCATTTCAAGATCGTGACGTTTTAAAAGTTCTTAAAAAAATAAGATCATTATGTCATTTATAACCCATGGAAAGGGATTGAGGGTTATATGTATGTCAATTAAGAATAAAATATATCATATTTATATAATTTTGAACACCCATTGAAACGAAATAGTTGTGGGTATTCACATAAATAAAATAAGAACAATTCTGGAGAGAAAGAGATATAAATTTTGAGGTGAAATTTCTGCAGCATAACGACTATATAACATGGTTTTAGAAAACATTTAAAATAGAAAGGAAAAGGGTAAAAAACTAATAAATAATTTATAATACAGTATGGTTACATAATAAGATCATGGTATGGATATTTTAATGACATACCACATGGAAAATAAACATGAAGGAAAAGAGAAGATGTAATTTCTTTTACGAGAAATTTGGTAGCCTAACAGTGTCACTTAAAAATTCAGAAAACAAATTGATGAGAGCAGAAAGGGTCTATCAACAATTATACATGAAATGGATAGTAATGATAACATATAAGAACATACCCCCAACATAAATAGATGGAAACTAGAATACACGACATAAAGGAAGTCATGGCTTAAAAGAGGAGGGTGAAAGATTCCATTTCCTTGAAAAATAACTTTGAATGCTTGAAGGTCGAGAACTTGGGAGGCTTGAGGGAACCTTGGGAGGATTCTAGATAGATGAGGTCAGAGTTTGAACAAACTTTAAAGGCTTTTAGTGAAGAGTAAGTGGGAGCTTGGATGGGTTTATATAGGAAATGAGAGGGAATAGTTTATTATTTAGGTTTGGGACACCTCAAATTAAACTAAACAAAACCAAAAACCAGCCCATTGTTTTTGCCCATGGTTTATGAAAAAAAGGAGTGTAAAAAAATATTTTATATGGTAAATGTACAAAATTCTTAAAATAATAGGGTTGATTATGTGGAGGTGAGTCACACTCTCAAGGAAAACAATTTAAAAAGACAAAAAGTTATATAAGTCTTGGAGGGTCCACTAAATCATCGTAAAATAAATCAAGAAAACCCAATATCACATTATTTTAATGTTAAAACATATATTGGCTGGAAATATAGTTTATAGTATCATATTACATCACTATTGGGTCATTATGGTGTTATAAAATACATTATATATTTATACGGTATTTAATTTTTACCAAAATATTTGACTGTCTCAGAAAATTTTGAAAAATTCACCATTAGATATTTTCGACATCCCAATTCCAGAAATAATATTCATTTTATCTAAATAATTTTCTAAATATGTTAATTTTCACTTTTAAAACAAAACCCTGCATATATCAAAAATTCATGGGTTTTGAAAAAATGGATTTCAAACCTTAATAAAAATTACAATTTCATTAAAAAAATTATATGGTCATTTATAATTAATAAAAATTAATATAATAATAATAATAATATTTTATTAAAATATTATTTAATTCAAAAATCCATTAATTCATCAAAATAGATTTCTTAGTTGAATATTTAAGTAAAAATAATATTTTTTCTTTAAAAACTATTTACAAAGTAACAATAATAAAATGAAAGTACATTAATTATTTTATACAAAAATAATGTACATAATCATAGTACTAGGGTCTTGTTATGTAAACCTTAAAAACACTCTCATAAGACCTTAGGGTAAGGTGCGCGATGGTGACAGACTCTTGGGGTTGCTCGAATAACATCGCTCAAGTGATAATCTATATCAACTTCCACTTATCCTGTAGGCTGTTCCACTCGAGCTTAACGTATTCAAGCTCAGCATGGTATTGGTCAAAATTAAAGCCCAAAGATGCAAACTCATTTCCAAGCTCTATTAAATGGGCTTCATACGGGGCAACTCTGCTGGATGAGGCCATTGCTTCCTTTGTCTGAGTTAAAAAGAATTTATTAAATCCCTATATTTATAATAATCATGTGATCACTGTTCAATGGATATATTAGCAAGAGTCACAATTTATAATGGTATATTATAATGAAAAAACATAAAACAAAAGTAGTTCATATGTTGTATAACCATTTCACATATTAAGACATTTAATTAGATCAAGAGGGGTTTTCATTAACAAAAGTTTGGGTTGTTACAAATCCTATCCATTATTTTGGGTTTCTCATCCCATGTGAAACCACAAATATCAATGATATACAATATAAATTTCATATTTTTTAATTAAACAATGTTTCCTATCATGATTTAATTTCCAATTTGAACTCTAAGAGGCTAGGTGGCACTATATTCTACTTCACTTAGGATACCCTTCAAATTGGTCTGATCACACGTCTAGTTGGAAAACACCCCACCCACAATACATCCCCTCTCATGTTTGAACACCCACTCACCTTGATACACTCCCCCCATATAGGACCCCCAACTAATTCCAAATGGTGATACCCCAACTTCATAGGACCCTCTCCAGTTGAGTAAGTATTAAAAACTCAAAACCTTATTCATACAATGGTTAGAGTATAAGGTTTATTGATATAATTCCTATACTACCCTTATAAACTCTAACAGGACCATAAAAACCCATTTAAATTCCAACCATCCTTTACCATGACCCCCAATATCCAATACTAAACATGGGACACTGAATAAACTTATCGAACAACTGATCATGGAACACAATTTAAATAACTAAAAAAAAAGAAATTACATAGTATAATGGACATACGACCCCATAGTATCACAAATGAGTTGTAAATAAGCCAAATTTATTAATCCACCCATTTATGATAGCTTTTTTATTTCACCTACGTGAGCCCTATTCATAGATCTGGTTATCGTAATCCCTGTTCTCATCAAATACACCAATTACATGAGATGTGGTTAGGAGTAGAGATTATCTAAGAACCTAATTCATATTCCATTTCACAATTCTAGATATATCAATATTCACAACATTATTTTACTCCACCCCATTCCTCACTTTTCACCATCTTTCATTTCTAGGACATACCAGGGTAACACTACTCTGCTACCAAAAACACCGTTGAATGATGTGATAAAGCAGGTGTTGGGCATGTTAAAACACATTTTTATTGAATATTTTTTTTGATAATAAATGATAAAATTTCCTCACATTGTGTTAAATATTTTTATTTATAAAATATTTGGGATTAGATCATTCATTTGAAAATTTGATGGAAATTCTAGTTTTATCCTTTATAGTGCACTACAATATTTCGAAGATAAATATTTTAATATTTATTATTTGAACATTAAATTTTGTAACTGTGTTTCTGAATTAATGGGATAGAACTTTTGTTCAAGAAATTAGGGCTAAATTGTGAATTTGGTTGGACTAAATAGACCATGAAGTCAAAGGTGGGCTAGGCCCACTGGATTGGACATTGGTTCTATATTTGGGCCATAACGTCTTCATCCGAGCTTCGATTAATCCCAAATTTTGAGAGGATATCTCCAAAAAAAGTTTCCACAAATCATTATTTAGGAATAACAAATGGCTCATGCGTTTTGGAGGTCAAATGGGTGCTTAAATTTGGCTTAAAATATTTGGCCGAGATTCCCCATTCACACTTGAAACCTCTTTAAACCAAGCCTCCCCTCCACTATATAAATTAGTTTTTTCTAATTTTTAGGGGTTGGTATGTGAATTAGGATATTGGGAGCATAGTATAAGTGGTTTTACACCATTTTAATTCACATTTGGAGGAGGGAAGCTACCAAGCTATGATCTCCTCCAAAATGATCTTATTTTCCACTTCTTTGTTGTATTGTTGTTGTGATTTCAATAAAATATTAGTTTCTCTACCACTTATTCTGTTATTTTCAATCTTATTCTTATCTTAATCTTCCTCTTTGGTCTGGAAATCAATATTGGAGATTAGATTGGGTTCTACCCTTTAAATCCTTTGCTCTTGCAAAATGTCTCTATGATGACCACATCACCCATGGAAGAGTAGTTTTATTAGTGATCAATCTATATTCTACCCTCTTCATTTAATTATATTGAATCATTGAGCTACTGTAGTTCACTTAATATTATCCATGAATTTAGTTTTTAAATTATAGTAAACTAATCAAGCAATTGAACAATTAACATAAAAACACGTGAGGTTGAGTATTGTGTGAATTGTTAGAGCGTGATCTTAATAGACAATACAAGACCCCATGGGATATGTTTGTAGAGTTCCAATATAATCCCTAAAATAAATGAATCCTCATTTCCAGAATGTATATGTTCTCTAATTAACCAATAAACGTAAACTAGCCTTAGAACATCAATCAAAGAAGGGTGCTGCAATTTCATGTTCCGAAGCTAGCCTATGGTTTATGTAATTTCATCTTTGTGGTTAAGTTAACTCCCATAGGGTTCAAGGGTTAACAAATTAGGGGATCATAATTAAGTGGGTATTAATTAAAATAAAAATGATTAATAATTAAATGAAGAGGTTGATTTAGATTGATTACTCCTTTTAATATTTTCTAAAAAAACATCTTCTTGTAGTGTCATTTCAATCGAACTTCTTTTAAAAAAACAATCTTATTCTAGAAAAATTATTATAGATTTATAAATGACAAAAAAACTCATCTTTTTAATTAGTGTTGTTATTTACTTTTATTTTATTTTAAAAAATGCCTTTAATATATTGTTATATTTACTTCCTCCTTTGAGAGATGACCTTGGTCAGCCACTTTGCTGCACCTAAGTACCCAAAAACCAGTAATCATTTGAGGGAACCCATGACATATCCTTTCAAATTGGTTCCATTTCCAGAGAGGCAAGTAATTACTTCAACCAATAAAAGGTATTTATTTTATTTTACATTTTATTCTCTTTTTCTCTTCTTTCTTCCTTCTTTACCCAATCTGAATTTTTTATTCTTCTTTTATTTTCTTTTTCTTCTTTTTGGACCATCAGCTCAAAATTGTAATTTCTATTTTACTATTTTCCACTTTTCTTCTTTTAATTTTTATTTGATTTATGACACAAAATAATCCCAAATATCTCTTAGATCTTGACCCTCGGATTGAACATAGCCTTATGGCTCGAATCAGACATTCTCAGTCTACGAGAAGTTTTAACATTCAAATAGTTGGAGAATTCCTCCACTTGAAGAACAAGGAAATTGGAAACACTTATATGTCAAAACTAAAACAAGAACCAATGGCTTAAAATAATGGAAATAAACATAATATAACCACTCAAGAATTGGCTACACCGGATATTAATTATCAAACAAATTGTATTGTATACCCAAATCTTGAATCAGACTTTGAACTAAAATATGGATTAATTCACCTTCTTCCAAAGTTTCATGTCTTATCTGGTGAGGAACCAAACAAACACCTTAAATAATTTAATGTGGTTTTCTCAACCCTTAAATTAAGAAATTTATCTGAAGATCAAATCAAACTAAGATCATCCACATTTTTACTTGATGGAGTTGCAGAGGATTGGATTTATTATTTACAACCTAAAGATGTAACATGTTGGAACTGCATTAAGGAAAAAATCCATTCAAAAAGAGATCTATGGGATCATAAAGCATAAGAAGAGTTG
Source organism: Viscum album (assembly GCA_963277665.1). Taxonomy (NCBI): domain Eukaryota; kingdom Viridiplantae; phylum Streptophyta; class Magnoliopsida; order Santalales; family Viscaceae; genus Viscum; species Viscum album. The sequence continues at coordinate 1,887,900,880 of OY728159.1, read as the reverse complement.
ATGTATGAGTACTAGGAGAGATTCAAGAAGTTGTGCGCAATCTATCCACATCACCAGATCAATGAGAAACTCCTCATCCAGTATTTCTATGAAGGAATCACACCTATGGAGAGAATCATGGTGGATACTACAGCTGGAAGAGGATTGGTGGACAAGGAACCAGTGGATGCATGTTCATTAATTGATAAGATGACTGAAAAGTCCCAACAATTTGGCTATCTAGGTATAAAACATGTCAAGGGAGTACATCAGGCAATTCCTTCTTCTCTAGAGAGTCATTTGATTGATACCAAGCTAGAATAATTGACCACTATAGTGATGTATATTGATTAGGATAAAAAAACCCACCCCACTTCTATGAGGCCATGTGGCATTTGCTCTAAAACATACCACCCACCTGATTATTTCGACCAACTATAAGAAACAGAAGATTGTGCAGTAGTGTTTCTTGGGAGACCATATCAGCAGAAACAACAACTATATCCCCAAAAGAAGTTTGATTACTTTGGTCCAACATACAACCAAGGGTGTAAGGATCAATTAGACATGATCTATGGATCTGGACAAAAACAAAGTCCCCCTTTTCAACAAAACTTCTAACAGCCTCCACCTTACCAGTAGGGTTTCCAACAACCCCAAAGAAGATTTGAAGCCTAAGCATCAACAAGCCAGCAATAAGGGAATCCCCCACCCAAGTTATATTCTAATACTGATGACCTTTTGAAGAAAATTGTTCTTAATCAACATAATGAGATGAAGAGCCAAGGTTCGGATCCAAGGGAGTTGAAGACACAAATGACCCAGATTGCAACATCCCTCTATGAATTGGTAAGTAAGAACTCCAAAATTATTCCTTCCCAACCTACTCCAAATCCCAAGTGGAATGTTAGTGCCATCACACGGGGAAGTGGGAAGAAAATGAATGATACATCTATACCTACCATTCCACTGGGATTCACCTCATCTTCAAAGAATCCCCATTCAAAACCAGCTAATGGGAAACCCAAGGAGAATGATAAAGGTAAGAAAATGATTAAATATGTTCCTCTTAAACCCATTCCTTTTCAAAATAGGGTTGTTCAAACCAAGAATATGGATGAAGAGGCAATGCAAAAGGAGGTTTTGGACACATTCAATCATGTGGAGATAAACATCCCCCTAATTGAGGCCATTAAGAAAATACCAAGGTATGTGAAATTATTAAAGCAACATTGTACCAATATAATAGGACTCAAGGAGAATGAGAAGATCAATCTTGGAAGGAATGTGTCAGCACTCATTACACCAGCTCTAGTGATGCCAACAAAGTGCAAGGATCCTGGGTCATTTACCATCCCATGAACTATAAGGGAGTTACACTTTTCTAATGATTTATGTGATATAGGTGATTCTATAAATGTGATGCCTCACTCTGTATTCTCTTCATTACAGTATGGTGAGTTGATGTTGATGAGAGTAGTAGTGCAGTTGGAAAATAGAGCTACAACATATCCATCGGGAGTCCTTGAGGATGTACTTGTATGGGTAAGAGACATGATCTTTCCAGCAGATTTCTACGTACTTAACATGGAGGATGATCGAGTAAGTTCTCATCCTACCATTATCATAGGTAGTAACTTCCTCAAAACTTTAAAAACTATCATAATTGTGAATGAGGGTACACTTTCCATGGATATTGGAAACCATGTTGTGATATTTAATGTTATGAACTCCAGGAAGTATCCCTCAAAAGACCATTCTGCTTTATTTATCCCCCATTTTGAACCACCAAGTAAAAACCCCATGGAATTTGATTGTCCTATACTTAGGGAGATTATGATCATTGGTTCTAGTTTGATGTCTAAGATTACTTCCATGCCTATTTTGAATGAACAAGACTCCTTTAGTTTTGATTTTGAAATGGATTCGTATTTTTATTTTGATCATGTGAACTTTGATTATGACATGGATATTGAGTATACTTATGGATTTGGTTCTTTATTATCTGATTTTGATGATGTATATTCTGATATTAATGTTCATTGTGCACATATTTCAGTTCCTTCAATTTCTCCATCTATACATCACACCCCTTCATTGGAGCTCAATCCATTTCCACCTAATCTCAAATACTCATACTTGTTAAGTAGTGTGATATTACCTATTATAATTACTAATAATCTTCCTTTTGAACATGAAGAAATGCTTTTGAATATTTTGAGGGAGAACATTAGGGAAATCAGGTGGACCATGGATAACATATCAGGTATTATCCCCTCTATTTACATACATATGATTATTTTGGAGGATGAGGCTAAACTGGTTAGGCAGCCACAAAGAAGACTCAATCTAACACTTTTAGAAGTTGTCAAAAACGAGGTTGAAAAATTGCTCGAGGAAGGTATAATTTATCACATTTCAGATTCTTAGTGGGTGAGTCCTATTCAGGTTGTGCCTAAGAATAGTGGTGTTTCAGTTGTTAAAAATGAGAAAGATGAGTTAGTTCCAATGAGGGTGAAAAATATTTGGTGTGTGTGTATTGATTATAGGAAACTAAATAAAACCACTCACAAGGACTATTTCCCCTCCCATTTATTGATCAAATGCTTGAGAGACTAGCTGGGAAGACACATTATTGTTTCTTGGATGGATTTTCTAGATATTTTAGGCTCCTATTTCTCTATAGGATCAGGAGAAGACAACATTCACTTGTCCATTTAGTATGTTTGCCTACCGAAGGATGCCATTAGGACCTTCCAATGCCCTAGGTACCATCTAGAGATGTATGTTGAGTATTTTATCAGATGTTATTGAGTTCTTCATGGAGGTATTTATGGATGATTTTACAGTGTGTAGGTCTTCATTTAATGATTGTATCTCTAGTTTGAGAAAGTTTTTGAATCATTTTATTGAGAAGAATATGGTATTAAACTTTAAAAAGTGTCGTTTCATGGTAGAGCATGGGATTGTCTTAAGGCATGAAGTTTCAAAACATAGTATTGAGGTTGATAGATCTAAGGTAGAATCATTTCATCCTTACCATATCCTTCATGTGTGCGTGATGTTAGATCTTTCTTAGGGAATGCATGATTTTATTGGTTCTTCATCAAATATTTTAGTAATATTTCTCTTTCTATGTCACAATTACTTTAAAAGGATTCTGATTTTTTGTTTAATGATTCTTTCATGATGTCCTTTGATGACCTAATGAAGTGTCTGACCACTCTACCTATCATACAACCCCCACAGTGGGAGCTTCCTTTTGAGCTTATGTGTGACGCCTCTAACTTCACAGTTGGCGTTGTCTTATCTCAAAGGGTGGAGGTATGTTCACATGTGATTACATATGCATCAAGGACACTAGATTCAGCCCAATCAAATTACACAAACACGGAAAACTGGGTTTCTTTCTGTCATATTTTCTTTAGATAAATTTCGTTCATATTTATTGGGCTCTAATGTGGTTGTTTTTTCTGACCATGTAGCTCTTGAGGTACCTCTTGAATAAGCTAGACACAAATCCCAGACTTATCTGATGGATACTCCTTTAGGAATTTGATATTATGATAAAGGACAAGAAGGGGTTGGAAAATTTAGTGGTGGACCACATGAGTAGGCTCAGTCACACACTAGAGGATGACACCTTGGACAAGGTACCACTTCAGGACACTTTCCCCGATGAGCATCTTTATTCCGTCTATGGTACTCATCCTTGGTATGCTAATTTAGTGAACTACCTTATGGACTCTTAAATTCATACAAATTTAAAGAAACATCAAGTTCAAAAATTAATGATCGAGTCTAGATTTTATGTGTGAGATGATCCCAACTTATGGCAGATGTGTAGTCACTATGTTATTAGGAGGTGTGTTCCTGATAATGAGTTTGAGTCTGTTCTGTAATTCTGTCATACACTTGCTTTTGGTGGGCACTTTGGACCCCAATGAATATCTCGGAATGTTTTGGACTCTAGAGTGTATTGGACTAGTTTATTCAATGATACTCATTTGTTTTTAAAGTCATTCTCACGTTGCTAACACACTGGTAATATTTCTAGGAGACACGAGATGCCCCAACAACCCATATTATTCTGTGATATTTTTGATGTATGGGGAATTGATTTTATGGTTCCTTTTCCTAGTACATTTGGGTTTTTTTATATTTTGGTTGCTATTGTTTATGTGAGTAAATGGGTGGAGAATAAGGACACCATGAGTGATGATTCTCATGTTGTAGTCTACTTTGTCAAGGAACAAATTTTTTTGTAGGTTTGGAGTACTAAATTCCATCATCAGTGACCAATGGATACACTTCTGCAATCAGAATTTTTCTTCCCTTAGGAAGTACGGGGTGACACACAAAACATCAACAACATACCACCTCCAAAAAAATGGTCAGGCTGAGGTTTCAAATCACGAGTTGAAACAAATTTTGGAGAAAATTGTGCAACTGAATAAGAAAGATTGGAGAAAGCATTTGGATGATGTGCTATGTGAATATAGGACAACATACAAAACATCCATCAATATGTCCCCATTTTGTATTGTTTTTGGGAAATCATGTCATCTACCCATGGAAGTTGAGCATTAGGATTATTTGGCTATAAAGAAATGTAACATCCCATGGGGTGTAAGCTGAGTGGTACCCGCTGGTTGTACCCATCGCTCTCTGTGGGAACTGGCCCAGGCTCGAGTCCCACCAAACACGGAAATTGTGTGTATTATGCACAGGGAGATTCAAAGCCATATGCCTAGATAATGAATGTGCGGTGCACTCTTGGGCTTGGCGGGGCCCCCTCAGTGAGGATCAAGCGTTAACCATTCACACGTTTTTCACATGAGCCTCAGCTCAGTTGGTGAGGACTTAGTAAGTGCATCTAAGAGACCCAAGATCAAATCCGAGTGGAGGCTTATTTCTAGGTACTGTAGCAGTCACTGTAGAAATACTGTAGAAGGAACTGTAGTAGTTACTGTTTGGTACTGTAGCGGGAACTGTAGTAGTTACTGTTCGGTACTATAGTGGGTACTGTAGTAGGCACTGTTTGGTACTATAGCAGTTGAAGCTATTCATCAATCTGGGCCTTTGGGCCACCGGTTTGGTCCTCGGGTCCTACAAGGCTTTCAGGCCACCCAAGGCCATCGGGCCACCTTAAGGTCTTGGAGCCACCCCAAGGCCTTCGGGCCACATGAATAAAGATGTACCAGTCAGAAAAAAGGGACAAGGATTTAGAGGAGGATTCAAGGCAGGCACATCCACTAGAGCAGAGCAAACCAGAATTGGAATAATGAGAGGGTATGACTTTTCCATCAGTATCGGGCCTTTTCAGCTTTGCATAGGATAGCTAGCCGACCAGCCCTATGAAGGTGGAATACTGATATCATGACACATGATGGGGTGGAGTAGTTCCAAGTTGTCTTTTCTGGGTGGTTCCCTCTAAGACCAATGGGTCATGTAATTGACTCTAAGCCTTCAGGCCATGTAAGGGTTCCACCTCATCCATTGAAAGGTAGATTATCAAAAAAATGAAGGCTTTCGGGCCATTCCGACCGATAAAAAAATGTAACATGGATTTGGCCCAAGCTGCAATGCAAAGGAAGTTGAAAATTCAAGAGCTTGAGGAGATTCGATTGTATTCATATGAAAACTCAAGGCTCTACAAGGAAAGATAAAAATATGCTCATGACAAAATGATCGTGAAAATAGTATTTCAATTTGGAGAGAAAGTCTTGCTCTATAGTTCACGATTAAAGCTGATTCCAGGTAAGTTATGTTCCAGGTGGTTAGGTCCTTATGTTGTGACTTATATTTTTCCTTATGGTGTAGTGGATATCACACAAGAGGACACAAGAAGGATCTTTACAGTCAATGGTAAATGTTTGAATAAAATCATTGAGGGACTTCCTATCGATGTAGTGGATTTTATCACACTGCATGACCCCATCATCACGTGATCATATCAGGCTGTTCCTAAACCTTTTACTTTTATATTATTTTTCCTATTTAAAATTATACATTTCATGTGAAAATATCATCTCATAGGTTCACATTTAGGATAATGAAATATTTTATGTGTGGAGGAGGGGACAACATTTTGGGGTAGATATTTATAATTTTCATTTGTATATTTTAGGTGTATTTTCTATTAAGTTTTTGGTTAAAATTTTTAAAAAAAATACAAAAAAAACAAAACAAAAATATCAATAAAAAAACAAAAATATCACATAACATTCTCATGTGGAACATATAAAAAATGAATTTTTTCAAAATTCATTGGTAGAAATATAAGCATGAGTAATATTTCATTATCAAGGGTTGACTTTTATAAAAATTGAAGTCATCGATGATATGAATTGTTTTGTCATTATAAAACCTTTTAGATTTTGACATCATTATTTGTGATATTTGTTCATGGTAAATTGTGTCATTGATTTCCCCACACAATTTTTCACACAATCATGACTTGTGAGTTTCTCTTACCCAATTGAATGTCTATTCATGGTAAGTAATCCTTTTCAGCTTATAACATGGTCCTTCAAAACGTTCATTTCTCTTATGATCGTCCCATCTCTGTACCAGATTGACCTATGCATGTGCACATAATATCTTACTATTGTACTCCCTCTAAAAAAACAAAAAAAAACAGTCAATAAAGAGTGGAGTGAAGAAATGTACAACATGTTAGGATATTTTGGTCGGGATCTAATGGTTTGAGTTCTGGAAATGCTTAAATGAGTGGGTTTTGGAATTTGATTGCAAAGGATGTTGAACAGGTTAAGTGGAATAGAATCAGGTAAGAAGAAAAGTTTTTATTGACCTGAATATACTAGATAAAGGGTGGAGAGACAATCTTAGAATGGTTAACACACACACACGTGGAGAATTGGTGGCATGGTAGACCCATGACTTGTTTCACTATGATTGGTGTTATGAATCTCATTAGATTTTGTTTTGACACAATTTATGAGACAATGAATTTAAAATTTATTGATATTGACTCTTTATTTGATTCTTAATTTGCCTATATTTTCACTGTGGATTGATAAATTTGAATATGCATATCTTGTCATAATTTTTTCAAATACATAATATGAGGTTTTTCCTAGGAGTACAAAATGGTAAGTGTGTGGGAGTTGATAAAACACATTTTTATTGAATATTTTATAGATAAAAATTATAAAATTTCCTCGCATTATGTTAAATATGTTTATTTATAAAATATTTGGGATTATATCATTCATTTAAAAATTTGATGGTAATTCCAGTTTTACCCTTTATAGTGCACTGTAATATTTCGAAGATAAATATTTTATTATTTATTATTTGAACTTGAAAATTTTTAACTATGTTACTCACTTAATGGGATAGAACTTTTGTTCAGGAAATTGGAGCTAAATCATGCATTCAGTCGGAATAAATAGACCATGAAGTCAAAGGTGGGATGGGCCTGCCAGATTGGACATTGGTTATGTATTTGGGCCATAACTTCTTCGTCCAAGTTTGGATTGGGCCAATCATTTTATAGGAGCTCTCAGAACCAATTTTACACAAATCATTCTACTGGAATAATAGTTGGTTCACACGTTTTGATGGTCAAATGGGTAGTGCAAGTTGGATTAAAATATTTGGCCGAGATTCCCCATTCACATGTGAAACCTATTTAAACATAGCCTCACATACACTATATAAATTAGTGTTTTTATTATTTGGAGGGTTCGGGATTTAAATTAGGAGATTGGGAGATGAAGATAAGTGGTTCTACACCATTTCAATTCACAATTATAGGAGGGAAGCTACCAAGATTGGATCACCTCCAAATGCTCTAATTTTCCTCTTCTTTGTTGTAATGTTGTCATGCTTTCAATAAACTCATAGTATATCTTCCAATTATTATGTTATTTTAATTTTTATTGTTCTATTAATCTTCCACTTTGGGCTAGAATTCAATAGTGTAGATGAGATTGGGTTCTACCGTTTCAATACTTTTCTCATTCAAAATGTCTCCATGATGACCACACCGCCCATGAAAGTGTAGTTTTCATAGTGATTGATTTATCTTCTACCCTATAAATTTAATTATTTTGAATCATTGAGACACTTAAATTCACATAATATGATCCATGAATTGAGTTTTTAAATTAGAATAAACTAAGAATACAATTGAAAAATTAACACAAAAACATGTGAGGTTGAGTATTGTGTGAATTGTGAGAGCGTGATCTTAATTGGTAATACAAGACCACATAGGATAAGTTTATAGAGTTCAAATATAATACCTAAACACAATTAATACTCATTTAAATAATGGATATGTGCTCTAATTAACCACTGAACATAATATAACCTTAAAACATCAATTCAAATAGGGTGTTGCGATTGTGTGTTCTGAAGCTAACATATGGTTTAAGTAATTTCATCTGTTTGGTTAAGTTAACTCTCATAGGGTTCAAGGGTTAAAAAATTAGGGGATCATAATTAGTGGGTATTAATTTAAATGATAATTATTAATAAGAAAATGAATAGATAGAATTAAATTGATTACACATTTTAATATTTTCTAAAAAAACATCTTATTATTGTGTCATTTTAATCAAACTTTATTTCAAAAATAAAAACAAAAAAATACAATATTCTTCCAGAAAAATTATTCTAGATTTAAAAATTATAAAAAACCCTCATACTTTTAATTAGTGTTCTTATTTCCTTTTATTTTATTTTCAAAAATTCCTTTAATATGTTGTTAAATTTACTTCCTCCTTTGAGAGACGACCTTGGTCCACCACTCTACTGCACCTAAGTACACAAAAACCACTAATAATTTGAGGGAACCCATGATAGTCCCTTTCATGGCCAATTATAAAGATATAAATATACCTCCTAACCCATGATCAAGGAACAGTCAAATATATTTAATTATAGAATATATTATATGATTTCATGATTGACTTTTAGATTGAAAAGAGAACTAAATCACTCTTTTTTGAATTCTTTCCGAAAACTTTTCAGTGGAAAACATCAAGTCAAAAAATATAATTCCCCTTATAAAAACCCTTTCGAGTACATATATTGGGATATTGGATAATACATGCATAATACATTCAAATTATGTCATATAACGTTTTTTTAATATATGTTCTTATAGAAAAAAATTTGGATTTCCTTTAGCTTGTAATAAATCTAACCGAATTGTATCAACTAATCATGTACCTTCATAAAAATTCATACAATTATCTTAATTTAGGTACCCATTCCTAGATATCCATTGGTTCCCTGAGAAAAAATAATCTATATAAACTAATAAGAACCAAATAATGTTCTCTTGTGTGTGAACACATTTATTAAATTTTCATCCTAATAATGAGATAAAGTGGATAGAGAAACGAAAAACATGACTATTGACGAACTAACATTATTGCGACCTTATTTATTATAGTATATAAATGTATCGATAATTTCTTAAAAATTTATGTTTTAAATTATTCCCTTGAAGAGATAGGAACAATAGACCCAAAATATACAATAGGTAATTTAATCCAATACATATCCTAATCAAAGAGTTGTAAATTACATTGGCACATCCCATCTATTTTTAGTTGACTAATCATAGAATTTGAAATAAATTTAGAATGAAATATCTAAATAGAAGATCTTAGATACTTTTGAAATTCAAATCATCAATTGACTAACCCGACCAAATGAAATATCTTGCTGAACAACCCTTTCGGGTTTGGTTTTATGCCATCAGATCATCGCTTTATTAAAAGATGATATCATTCTAGGTGCTGTTAAGGGAAAAACATTTACATAAAAAGTGGATGAAATAGATTATATCATAATAAAATAAGGATAAGTGTAAATACACTACCAAAAAAAGTTTATTTTTCATAAAACTAACATGATAAAGGGGGAAGAAGACTAATATTATGAGTACACCATGGAGAAAAACATGTGTCGGTGCATCAACGGTGGAATTTCCTAGCACGAATCCTAGTTGAGTTCATTCCACACTAGAAATTAATTATGTGACCTATATCTTTGGTCTCCCTTTTCTATTATTATACCGTATGACTAAAAATTACTCTTTCCTAGTTGGTCGAGTCACTCCACTATAGTTTTCTAATGTGTCCATGCTATCTATCCCCTACCTTTCACGTGTTTCGAAAATAGTGTTGGTGTAGATGAATTATAGGGGGTTTAGATTATGGTCATTAGACATCTAGTAAATAACTCTTGAAATGCCATTTTGAACATTCCACCTATTAATTACCCTTAGTTGATGATCTTCCCAGGACATCCCTATAATACATGAAGTATCCTTGAAAATGATAAGAGGAAATAAGGTGAATAGAGTTGAAATATGGAATGGAGAAACAATTTCACCCTTGAGTAAAAGGATGCTATAAATTCAGTTAGAGAAAACTTCAAAAACACAAACCCAAATGATTTTTTTTCATTAACAGACTGCGCTCCATTGATTGAATCAACACACTAAACACATTTCCAATTCTGGAAACTGATCCATATAAAGAAACATTAGAAACACCGTCACACATTTATTTTTTAATGTATACCATCTATTTATTTGAAACATTTAACATTCTTAACCCCATTTAACCATGACCTTGGAAACATCATATGTTACCCCAACCCATACTTTTAGAGAAATAATTTAGCTATGGTTGATTCCCTTCAACTTATTATATAGTATTTCATTAAGAGTTGTGGTTGAGATGCTTCCTTTTATACATGGGAGAAACTAAAAGTTTTGTTTTTTCTAATTTCCTATAGTATGTTTGACCACCAAGATGTTGACTGGAAGATATATGGGTCAATGCTAAAAATACTATATTTCTCTTGGAAAAAACAGATGCTATAAGTAATCCATTTAACCATGTGTTTACTCACTTGGTCTATACATTTATATATATGTATTTGACCTAGTATATGTACTATATATAATTGTGTTATCACTAACTATGTTTATTGGGTTATAATGGAGTGGTAATGGGGAACTCAGATAAGAATCTCAAGGAAAAGAGCTGATGAATATCTTTTGGGCCAAAGGTGACTCATGTCCAATTTCACCATAATGGGTGGGTTTCTATTCTTTCAATGGGGAATCTCATTTTATCATTGATAACAAAACTATATAGTGAGGGGTTAATATTTTATTAGACCAGAAATAAAAATTACCTTAGTTCAAATATATTTACCGGTACACGAGTTGAACTAGTTGATCTAATCAATTACTAGCCCATTACCTCTTCCCTGATTCTAGACCCCCAATAATATTTTTATAAATGAAAAACCCATCTATTTACACATTTAAATACATCACTAAAGGTTTACTTGAGTTAAAAAAACTGAATGTTCCGACAAAACTATTTCCAAACCACCTTATCAAAGATAGAATACATAATAGGCTAGGTTTGATCCCATTTTCAATTTATTAGAGTTAATTTGAGATCTTCACCCCAAAATTTCATACCACATAAGCCTTATCATGTTGATATAAAAAATAATATGGACAAATTTACTATACTGACAAAGAGATGGTGCATTGTATTAGATCAATAATTTCCCCATTGGCCAATAATGACTGCAGGCTCAATTCCATTACATCATTCGATCTCTCTTATTTATTTTACTATATAATGGATTATAAACCCTATTTTAATTTTAAGATGAAAAATTTAGACTACATTACATTAAAAATATTTCATATATGACACAACCCACTCCAGTTCAACACACTCTGGCATAAATTGTTTTCCTGCCTCTACCATAACCTAAAGACCCACTTTCTCCAATTTTCATGTTATTTTCAACACAAATATTGCATGAATATTGGAATAAACACCACCTATGTTATAATAAAACAAATTTACATATCTTAAACCCCTATTACACTGACAACTATATTGATTCGAGTTCGTTTTTTGTTGTTTCCCTTGTTACAGTGCGATATGAGTTATTCTCACTTTCTAGATAGTAATTTTTCAACCAAATTGTTGGATTTGAAATAGTATTTCTTTTCATTTTGTTTCCCTAAAATGATGAATTGTCATTTTCATTTCTCCTCTAGCATGGTCTCTAAAAAGAGTCATCATAGTGGAACCCGATCTAGTTGATTACCTGACAAAACTTCAATCACAATGTACGATATTTTATGGTTTTTGATTTTTATTAGAATCATTACAGTATGTATTACCCATATTATAGAGTATAAAAACATGAATTTCCCTTGGTGTGAGGTGGAAAATACTAAGGAAAAGCATTTAGGATCACTAATTAACCAATGCAAATTCATTTTTCTATAGGGGCCATTATATTAATTAGTATCCTAAATTGAATACCTCAAATGAAAATACTACACCATGGGAATGAAATACCCTAATAAAATATAGTTAATATATAGAAACATGATATTTTAATATATGGATATTATATATTTTTAGATTATTATTCATTATATTTCAAAAACACAAAACTGGGTACTGTAATAGTTTAGTGCCATTGAAAATTTGGAATAAAAACTTTGAATCTGGTGAAATATCTTTAATGTTTCTCATAAAGATCATCCGATTTAGTACTATTCATAGACATACCCTATATAAAAACTTTATTCACAACCTTGGGAAAGTAAACATAATAATGTGAGAGATTACATTCATAGTAAGGGTAAACCTAAGAGATATAAATCTCTGATCATATGAAAGAATAAGATAAGAATAAGGGTATGTGATAATGAAAAATATCATACAAAGTTCATAACCAACCAGTCATAGATCATAAACATGATTCATGGAATAAATATTGTTTTTTCATAAGACATGAATAATAATGGAATAAGTGAATATGAACCATGATATAATAAAATTGGCATAAAACATAGATTTATGTCATACAAATCATCTTATAACATTATGAACATGTATAAATAGAAACAAGTTTACTCATTAAGTTAAGGATATGAATCCAGGCCCTCACATAAACTTATGGACACACAACCAAGTCCATCATCATCATCATGTAATTTTCTTTATTGAATGAAGGGAAGAGCAAAAAGAGTAAAAAAACAGAAAAAATAGAAAAGATGAAAACAATAAAGACATGAGGGAAGAACCACCGGTCAAGAATTAACCTACAAAGGCCTGAAATGATGAAGACAAAGTGCATCCCCTTTGATAAATTCAATCCCATTGGACTGGATACTTCCTGTAGTGTGAAGAAACACCTCCACTGTGCTATTTAATTCCACTGAAGCTAAGTGGTGAGAAACCTTGTTCCCCTATTTCCAGGTGTGAAGAATACTCACATTAGAACTAATCATTCCATTACACTTTCTGATGACATAGATTATCAACCAAGGAGATCCGTTGTACTCTTTTAAGGTGGTAAGTACAATGAAGGAGTCTATTTCAATTTCAGAGATTTATAGATCCTTTTTCATGAAAAGGCTGAGCCTGGTGAGTATTTCCTTTGCCTTCTCTTGTAGAGAAGAACCCTAGCCCAATCTGGCCGAGAAAGCTAAGTAAACTGAACCATTGTGTTCCCGTACAACTCCTACTCCACACAGGTTCCCTTGGATGCATGATCCATCTGTATTGACTTTCAATCCCATTGAGGTAGGATGCCAGCATACCTAGTTTCCTTCCCTACTTCTAGGTGACACATCCATGTTGGAGACCGCTTAGAACAGATGGAGAGTAGGATCCGACTTCCATGTCCTTACGACCATTTTCAGGTCTAGTTGAAGACTTTTTGCCCAAACAATAATGAAACGAGCCGAAACCCCCACCCCCTCATGTTTCAATTTCTTCCGCGCCTTCCAGATGGTCCAAAACCCCACTTGCTGCACCACCGCTCAGGCCACCCTCTTCGTGCCTCTTCCCTTAGAACTACTTAATAAGAAAGGCGAGGGTAGATCCATCGAAGAGAAGGGGCACAGAGAACTCCCCCAAGAACCTTCTACACCTCGCGTTCCCAGTCACTACTGAAGAACAGATGGGAATTGCTCTCCTCCCTAGGAATGATACAGCAGACGCACTTGGATGCAAGATGGATACCACATCTACGAATATTGTCATCATTCAGAATGGATTTGTTACGAATCCACTATGTAAGAAAATTAATCTTGGTGGAGATGTTTTTCACCCAAAGATGCTCATCCCATCCCTCTGCCTGAATCTGTCTATAACTGATGTGATAGAAATCCTTCAATGACAAAAGGCCCGAGGAGGAGGTTTCATAATAATTCTATCATGTTTTAAGCTGTGGAAGAGAAACAAGATTCATAAACATCTTATCATCATAAATATAAACCATTCAGATAATGAATAAGAATGTAATACTTGGATAATATCCTAAGTAAGGAATAATTAACCTAAAATAACTTCATATTAGATATAAAATAATTTTGAAAGACTACTTGGGACATTTCATAAGTAAAATAACTTTTTTTAAATCATAATTTTAAAACATAAAACATTATTAAAATAATTTTCCTTGAAAATAAAAGCAGTAATTTTTAAATGAAGTTTCTAGAAGTCATTTAAAAAATTTATTGACGAAATTATCCTTTCCACTTTGATTTTTTTTTATTTTTTTGAATCACTATTATAAAACATGGTTTTAGAAGGAAAAGAGTTTAAACCCACAAGATGATTTTTCATAAAAACATTATTTTTTGAACTCTTGTATAAAATGAAGGAAAACATTTATTCTCATGGAATTACCAGAGGAGAATAAAAATAATCAGAATTATTAAGAGTTATATCATGAGATATCAACATTGGATACTTTATCCTAAAAATATCAATAAATGATTATATTGTAACATAAAACCCATAACACTTTGGTGACATTGAATCATAATCCACATGAAAGAGATATCAAAAAATTGATATCTAATGACCATTAATTTTAATTATAATTGTCATAAAATGAATTCATTGGTACTATATACACAATATAAAAGAAACATGTGGTGAACATTGCATGTGTCTCATAGAAGTAAGAATGTGAGGTGGAAATCCATTACCCTAAGTCTTGACTTCCATTATACTGATTCAAACCTCATGTATAATAAATATATGTTTATTTTAAATATATTATAGAAATATATTAAAATATATTATACCATATATTATTTTATTATAACCTTTTTTTACCCATTTATTAACAATTCCATGTTAAAGTCACGTTTCAAGAAATAACTGCATTGTTTTTCTTATATGTATTGATTTTTTTGGTCATATTACCATGATAATGGACCCACTATCTATATAATTATATCAGTGATATAAATATCATATATATTCTTTATATATGTATTTATATTTATCCATAATAATTGTTGATATAATATGAAATACACCGTTCATAGAGATGGCTGGAAGTACGTATACATGAAGGTTATTTACAAATTATTGTTGGATAAAAAGAAAGATAGGTAAGTTATATATTATAATCATAGAATAATTTTAATTTCATATATATCACATATTTTCGTTGAAAACATCCTTAATTTCTTCTATTTAAAGTGTGAAAGAATCACATCGGTTCGTGAGGTGATGGTCCACTATACACACGAACGACCTTATCGTTTCCTACAAAAATGTAAAGCATGTAGGGTTTTTGATATAAAAATTAAAGAATCACTATAAAATAATAAATTTCATATATATAATATATAAAAAATAAATATATCATGAATTTCAACCATGATAGGTGGTAATGAACAAATGAACAACATTGGTTTACGATGTGGTAATCCGTTGTACACACGAATGTTGATTTCATAACCCATTTAATGGATGTAAAGATGGTTGTAGGTCATTACATTAATACAAAAACATCCCATTATATGGAAGATAATGAGGTAAATATATAATAATTGTATAATAATACTTGGATAAGGTGGAGAAGGGAATAAAACAAATATACTCGTTGAATAACATTACCTCTTCTTTTGGTATTGTCCTTAGGTCTTCACTAAAGTTTTTCTAGATTAATTTAATGCCCAATATAAGGATTATAGGATAAGGGGAGGGTATTTAAGAAGTTATTTTTTATAGGTTATGGTCAATTCAAATTTATTGAGAGGTGTGAAAAATGGATGGCAGTGAGTGCTCTTTTAATAATTGAAGAGTGGATTTTTTGTAAATACCCAAAAGTGTTCACTTTTTGGGGGTTAATATTATCTCATGTGGCTAAAAAATTGATTAATAATAGACTTTAGGTATTAATTATTAGATAAAAACCTCCACCACAGAAAAATAAACAAATTTTTTAATATTATCCCTGAGTCATTAAGTTTACACAATTTTACCCTTTTTGTTTTTACTGTGGTAACTTATACCTTTTTACTTACCAAGGTAATTTATCCTTTAAAAATAAAATTAAAATAAGATTTAGTAGATAAATTATAAATAATTATTTTAAATATTTAATCCAATTCATTAGATATAAATACAATGTGCGTGTAAAATTAATTTTAGTACAAATACATGTAATACACAAAACCTTATTTTACCCTTAATCGTAATATTTAATTCTAACTGTTTTCACTAATGATTCTGGTAAAAAATTAATTTTACCTAATTAGATAATATAAATTATAATGATTCTAGATTTGGAATCCTTTTTTCTTAATTAAACTCATAGAAGTGTTATAATTTAATTTAAAATCATTCTCTTAAACCTGATATGAAAACGGGTTTTTAAAGTCAAAATGTTTAAATGTTTATGAAGTTTTTATATCTAATATCATTATAAAATTGATTAAAAAGATTTAAATTGGATTAATTGATGTATAATTTAACAAATTATACATTAAAATCAGTTTAAAATATAATTTTTCTTTGTAAATAATTTAGGTGAAAATACAATTTTCAATTAAAATTCTATATTTTTAACTATTCATAAAAAATGATAATTTTTTTTAAAAAACAACCATAAGATAACTTTTATATATTTATTTAAGAAATTAATTTTAATTTATAAAGTTAATTTTATAAAATTTTCAAAAATGAAATTTATTATTGTTCAAAAGAAGACATAAAACCATTTTTTGAGAAAATATCATTTTTGAAATATATAAATATTTCACTAAAAGTATGTATTTTATAATAAATATGATTTATTTATATTAAACTATTATAAATAATATTTTATACTTAGTTAATACTATTAATATAAATATGTTTAATGGATAGGTTATAACAGTCACATTTAAATAACTAAATTAATAATATATCATGGTTTTATTAAAACATATTTTGTGTGTAACATAAGCCGATCCATTGTTGTGTAAAGAACAAGATCAAGTTTTTTTTGGTATAAATAAATATTCACTTGGTTTTCCATGTAATGAAGTTCATCAAATCAGTTATATTTAACTGAAAAAAATAAATTCATAAAACCTTGAGGTGTTACATTCTTCCACAAACTTTTATATAGAAACGCACACCATACTCATGAATAATAAAACTTCCATTAAAAATGGAAAGTTTGAAATAGAATGGTTGCCTAATTTAACTCATAACTAGGTTTACAGATATTATAACATAGGTGAGAAGTTATGAGGTTTGTATTGAAGAACAACATAAATAACTATAGAGAGCGATAAATATTATTGATCATGAAAAAGTTGGGTGATATAGAGAAAGATGACAATTTCATGACTGTGAATCTATGATGATTTAAGGGACCAATTGATTCATAAAATTGAAAGTATTAGGATATTTTTTTCATGGTCTATTTCCTAAATTTGGGATATTCCTTTTCCATCTAGAATGAGAACATATTAAAATGTACTTGATAAATTTTTATTTCACGGGAAGAATTTTATCTTTTTGTTGTTCCATGATCAACTTCCACTTAGTATATTACTCCTAGAATTTAAGTTTAAATTTTTATGACTGAATTAAAAATGTAAAATAATAACCATATATATAATGATAAGTCAATTCACTCATCTTTAGTTATCACTAGAAAAATATAACTAGCACAAGTCATGCATAAATATCTATATGGTGAAGTAATAAATTAATCTCTAAAACCTCATCAAAAGTTCAAATTAAACCATTCTATAAATGGTTAAACTTATAAACCTTCCAAAATTCAGGATTTATAAATAATTTCACTTAATTTATCAAACTCAACTTAAAATTAATCCTCCAAATATCATTAACTAGCTCTTAATAGTCACATGATAAATATTTTAATACCTTGGTCATATATTCTCCTGATTCTTTGTAATAAACAAAATTATTATAAAATATCAATAAAAACATTCATACATTTTTTTATTTGAATAAATCAACATATTATTGAACATGTTCCATATATCTAAAAAATTTGTAAACTCCATCAATGATAACATAAATCACTTTATCAGCAAAGCCTTTATCAGTTCTTAGGTCACCAATACTATTAATTTACATTATCCATACTAATCATCAATTTTTATCAAACTAAAAACCACTTTATCATCTTCATTAACATGTTAAAAGTTATCTTAAATTAATCATAAAATATATCCATTCTATTATATCACTTTTCTTGGTCATCAGTACAATTTAAAATATTTTTGAAAATCTTAATTGAAAATAATTATACCGAACAATCCTTATATAAGGCATGATTTCCATAACATAATCATTGAATTAAAATAAATAAATACTTAAATCATTATATATCATTCTAAAATAAATCAATTGGGATTATTTGTCTTATTCTTTAACACTTCTTTATTTTTACATGTCATTTATTCTCTCTTCCTCATCAATCAAAAACCACTACTCGTACAACCTTACAGATTCTCTTCCCGAGCATTCCCCTTAAGTCATTGATTTGGATAATTCCCATACTTTCCACATTTAAAAATTAAACCCTTGATAATAAAATAGGGATTCCAATATTCTTATCCATTTTGTTAACTGATCTTTTCATTTTTCCTCTTCAATTGCTTACTTTATGCCCTTATCCACACACAAAACATTTTCTCATTCCTTTGAGATATTCACTTGAGTTATTATTTTAACATTATTGAAATATGGGAATTGCATATTCTTTATTTTAGGTATCCACTACCAAAATATCGGATAAATCGATCATTATATTCTTTGATGAGTCTGAGAGTTGGTTAATGTGCACATTGTTAATCATGTTCCGTGAAAACTGATTAGGAATAATCATAACATCCTTTACTGTAGTCATCATCCCATTTTTAATCTCATCAACAAATCATCCACCACATACACTATTATTCCATTACCTTTTGGTTCCTACAATTAACTAATACTAGAAAACATAGTGTGATAAACTCCAATCCTAATAGGAAACCAAATAATCCTGAAAATCACTTATAGGATGTCAAAATCGCAGAACCCTCTTCTTTAATTCAAAAAAAATTAGGTTAATCCAACTCCATTCATAGTAGTCATACATTTAAATCCTTCATGATTGTTCATAAGGTTTTTTTTGAAATTTGATATAATATCCCCTATGATTGTGAAACCATGCGTGTAGTAATGACTGTTGTTGTGCACCAGTTCCAAATCACATCTATCTCAATACTGTGTTTTTGGGGTTATTACCCCTAGGTACATTTATAATAGAGCCACATCTATTTATAGTATCTAGATAATGGTGTATTTATAGGAAATCACTCACTCTATCCTTTACCAAAATTCTATCACATTTTCCTATACTTTAACTCATCCTTTAACTTATCCTTATAGACACGCATATACATATCCTTAAAAATATCCATAGGGATCTCTCTAATGTTTTCTCATCATATTTTGAAAAGGTTAACTAAAACTTTTGTTTGATACCAACTATAATGACCTGATATTTTCATACATGGATGCTATATATTTCTATATTATTATTAATTACATTACAAAAAAACACACATAAGGATTGTAATGGTTTAGTGACATTGGAAACTTGGAACACAAACATCTAATCTGGTGAAAGATCTTCAATGTTTCCCAAATAGATCTTTCCATTTAAATATCTTCATATAAATACACTACATAAAACATTTCATCATAACCCAGGGATAAGAAACTTAAGAAATAGTGAGATAATATTCTTAGTTTCGGTAAACATAATATATATAAATCTATGATCATATGAAAGAGTAAGATAAGCATATGGGTATGGGATAATGCAAAAAACGTATGATGTTCATACCAAACCTTTTATTGATCATAAAATTGAGTCATGGAATAATATTAGTAGTTCATAAGACATGAATCAAAAGTGTATCAAAGAAAATGTAACACCCCAATACATTACAATATACTCTTTCTAGAATAAACTTATTATTTTGATAGCTTGTAATGCACACAACACCGGGTAAAAACCAATCTTTAGCTATGATATTAAAAAAATAATTAAAAATTAAATTTTAACACCTTTATAATTTTTCTTTATAAAATAAAATTCATTTTTGAAATCATAATATCAACATTAAATTATGGTGTATTTCTATGATTTTTCTAAGATGTTTCATTTTTTGATGAATAGTGAGAAATACATAATTTTAATTGAAAATTCCTTTTAGTTTAAATAATTTATAATGCTAAATTTTATTTAAAATTGGTTTTAAAGTCATAATTATTAAATTATAAATCCATTAATCCAATTTAGTTCATTGGAATTAATTTTATATTGATTTTTTATGCAAAAAAAATTATAAACTTTTGAACATTTTAACTTTAAAAACCCGTTTTCTCTTCATGCCCGTGTGATTAATTTTAATTTAATTGTTGACAATTTAGTGGAATAAATTTATAAAAATGGATTCCATATTTTTAATAATTTTTTTTTCTAATATAGAATAAGGTCAAATTAATTTTTTACGAAAATTATTAGTGAAAATAGTTAAAGGTAAGCATAATGATTAAGCTAAAAACGAGTTTACTTAGTGGTTAAACTTAGAAACTAAGGTGTAAAAATGGCCCAAATAATGTAAAAAACCCATTATATGGAAATATTTATACATTATCCCTTATTATATTTATAATGGAGAATTATTGGGGTTGAGTGACATGAAAATACATGGGTGGAATTTATTCTTTCATAAAATTAAAAGTATACCACTCACCCAACTTATAGAAGGGAATATTCTCTCCTCTAAAATTAACACCATAAAACCACTTTGGTTCAAACTAGACCTTCCAAAATCAATTAAAAAAATTCTATCCACTAATCCTATAAGAATTATCTAAAGAATACATCTAACTTTTGAAGGAATTAGTGAAAACCTAAGGAGCAAGCCTGAAGAAGAGGTAATGTTCTTTTAAAAGTGTTTTTATTTTACTTCCATCTCAAAATACTTTAATTAAAATTATACCATGATTATATAATAACAAAATAATATTATATATACTGTGATGTTGTTGTGTTAAGGGTAATACCTAAAAATTCACACACTTTCATGAAATTTGTTATGAAATCATCTCTCGTGTATACGACAGAGTACCACCTCACGAACCAATGTTGTTTGTTTTCTCATTTCCACATTCCATGTTTAAAAATAATGATGAATTTATGTATTCTATATATAATATATATGATACTTATTATTTTATTATTCTTATTTAATTATTATATCACACATTACTTCATGATTTCCACTTTATAAGAATATTAAAACCTCAGTCGTGTGTACACCAGATTACCACATCGTGAAGTGATGTGATTCATTCATGATCTACACGGAATGTATTAAGAATTAGTTCAATAAAAAAAATGTGATTTATAAAAGAAATTAAAATTATAATATAATGATAATATATATATTTATATATATATCATTTACTTTTCTTTCTTTCAATATGATAAGCCAATAAAGACATCATTAATGTGTACGTACGACCAACCGTCTCTATGAATGCTGAATTTCATTTCCTATCACAAAATTTTAGGGATAAAAATAAATACATATATAATGCATATATATGATATTTAAATCATGTTTTACATTCTATATATTATGAAATCATGATCTAATTATGAGGAACAAAAAATAAAATGTCAAATCATACTAAAAAAACATGGAAAATAACACCCAAAATAAAGAAAATAATGAAGTATTATTAACATATAGGTGGTAAGATTTTATAAAAGGATTATATATGATATTTTAATCATTATTATTATTATATTATAATTTAAAAAAATACTTAAAACAATTATATAGAATGTTAAATTATGTTCGACTAATGGAAAGCGTGAGGTAAGAGATTTCATCTCAATTTAAATTCCATTGAGACATATTTGTTTTTATTCACTAATTTATTTTCATGTGGTGTATATACTTAACCTTTTACATGTAATATGATTATTCATACTTAATAATATTTAAATATTCAATTTGAATTATTTCATCCAAGGGGATTTGAATTGAAAATTACCAAGTGGTAAAAGTAATTATGCAATCTCACTTTATTTTGTGATTGTTAACCTTATCTTAAAGAAACACATTATTTTAGTTATTATTTCATTTCAAACTAAATTTATACTGAATAAAATTGAACTTTTTTAATTTATATTATTATTTCCAAAACATTATACAATTTTTACATTTGGTTTTTACTTTTAGAGATATTGATTAATTGGTGAAATATTGAAAAATCTGTATCCTTTACTCATTATGAATATTTGATAAGGCACATTGCTTATGAATTAAATATATTATTTGATATTTGAGGAATGACTTGGATTGGTATAAAATTGTTCAGGAGATATTTAAATTATTCCCCTTGATGCATCAGTTGTCTTATGAGATGAAAAAATGGGCAAAATCAGATAGTTTTTTACTCAGTATGTTTTAAACTTTCATGTTAAAGGTCTTAATGGTAAAGGGTCCATGTTCCTAGGAAACATTAAATACAATATTTAAGAATATATTTCATTTAGAATATAGTTTTTATTTTTATTATCCATGATATTTTTCAATGAAATTATTTACAGATGCATTTCATTTTTAATTTATTATTTAAATGAAATGTGTTTTAGTTATTTATCTTACTATATTGATTATAACTTATCTAGATATTTATGTGGAATGTGTGTTAAATTATTCACCATTGTATATTTATTATGATTATTAATTAATGATATATTCCAAAGTACTTAACCCTTAAATATAATTTTAGCTCACCCTTATTTTGTTTTCCCTTCCCTATGATATGAAGAAAAATTCATGGAATAAGTTCCAAGGGGGTTGAGATTTTACTTTTTTTTTATGATTTATTTTATCTTAAAAATGTAATATGGGTACCATGTATGAAATTTTGTTTTCCAAAACTATTAAATTTTTTGGTCCTTTGGTATTTGAATCTTGTATATATACCAATGTAATAAAGTAAGGTACCAACTCTGAGCTACTGAGGTCAGGGTCACTATAGTTGGTATCAGAGAATGTTTAGTAGAAGTCTTTGGAAATAGATTTAGGAAATCATATATTAGCAAGAATAACACTATTATTGAATTTTGAGATAAGTATATACGAACATAGAAAAGTTTTGTTAAGCTAGATATTATGCGGGTATTCCAAGAAATATATCCTACTTGGATACTAAAAGTGGATGTGGTTCTAGAGTAGATGTAATGATGGGTAATAACTCTAAAAAGGGAATGTCAGTATTGACTCAAGAATAACATGGTACATTATAATCGACATTACTATGAACATAGTTTGACACTCTTGGGGGATGTGCATAGGATAATTCACATTTTCTTTACAAAACATAATGAAAGATTTGAAAGTAAAAATATTCCCAATGAAACTAGAGTTTAAGATTATAATATTAACACTACATAAAATCTTAATTTAGGATGAGAATTAAACCATATTTGGAATTATATATTATGATTTAAAATTCATATTTTTATGATCTAATCCATTATATGCATTTTTTTTAGAAATGTCGCATGGATGGAAAAATGGTATCAATACTTGTGGACAATGTATAGATTGCCCAACCGAGGAAACCAATACAAAATGTATTAGAATATACCAAATTATGACTATATTATGTAATATTAATAAGGTTATGAAAAATAACCTTTCCCATATGGATAAACCTGTCCCACATAGAGATTATCCCATTCTAAATCACTTTATCCAATAGAATCCCTCATTATTTAGTGAGACTACTAATTAAATTATATCTAAGTAATGGATTAAGTATTTGTAGAATATATTTATGGACATGGGATGTGGTGAAAAGGAAAGGGTTACACTTGTGGTGTATTATCCTAAAGGCAATGTTGATCATTGGTGGTCTTCGATCGAGAATACCAGGGAGGAAGATGAAATTGAACTCATAGAATGTAAACATTTATAGAGACATTATTTAATAAATATTTCCCTCGTGAGAAACAAATTGAGATGAATAGAAAGTTCCGTATGTTAAATAAATGGAAGAATTAAGTGTTATAGACTATGAATCTAAATTTACATTGTTTTCTAGGTATGTTATATATTGCATACACAACACATAGTGCAAGATTGACCCGTTCTTTGACGGGTGTGAGCCATGTATCCAAAGGGCACTGGTCTCTAATAATTTTTCATCATATGGTGAAATAGTTTTATATATCCACGAGGATATTCATTGATCATATGTAAATAAATTATATTATGATAAAGAAAAAGTATCCTACGCCTCACATTGATGACCTATTTGATCAACTTCATAGAGCCCAATATTTTTCAAAGATTAATCTTTGTAATGGCTAAAATAAATTTTGAATAAAGAAGGAATATGTTATGAAAACATAATTTTGAATGAGGTATGGACATTATTATTTTATATTAATTTCATTTGGATTGACTAATTTATCCTCTATTTTTATGGATCTAATGAATAAAGTATTCAAGGAATATCTTCAAAATTTTTGTTGTGGTATTCATTTATGATATTATAATATATTATGGAATTAGTGAGGACCATGATAATCAGTTGTGGATCATTATTATGAATCTTAGAAGGAATGGGTTATATGGTAAATTTATTAAGTGTTACTTCTGGCTTCAGGAAGTTTCATTTATCGGCTATATTGTCTCTAGAAATGGAATCTTAGTTGATCCTGTAAAGTAAAAGGTAGTTATATAATAGCCTACACCATTGAACATAACACAAGTATACAATTTCATTAGTTTGTCAGGTTACTATTAATGCTTCGTTCAAAAATATTTAAAATTTAATAACATGTTAATAAAGATTATAATTAAAGGGGTTAAATTTTTTTTGTACAAAGGAATGTAAAAAATGTTCTGATGAACCAAAGAAGAGATTGGTAAATGCACCAATTTTGACTCTACCATCAGAAATTGATTGGTTAGTTATATGTAGTGATGCATTAAGGAAGGTAATTCATTGTTCCCTAATGAAAAATGAAATGTTTATTTTATTACATCATGTCTATTGAAGATTCATGAATATAACCACACAACCCATGATCTTGAGTTGGTGGTTGTGATATTTTCATTGAAGACATGGATACATTATCTCTTTGGTGACATATGTGAGATATACATGGATCATAAAATCATGAAATAAATTTTTTAATAGAAATAGATCAATATGAGATAATGGTAATGGCTCGATCTACCCATGTATTATTATTTTTCAATACACTACCACTTAAGAACATAAAATAAGGCAGTATAGTCATTGAGTACGAAAGGTCATGGGATTCTGCCCCAAATGAGGATTGAGGGGTATCATGTATTCATGCATCTAATAAATATGGATATGATAGTTACTAAGGAAGGGTAGAAACCAAATTGTTTTCAAATGATTTAAAAACCATCCTTATTAGAGAAGATAAAGAATTATCAATCTAATGATGAGAACCTTCAGAAGAGTATTTAAGTTGTGAAAAATAAGAAATTAGTAGACATCATCTGTGAAGATGAAGTTCTAAAATTAGGAAATATATTATGTGTCCCATATATACAAGTGATGAAAAGGAAATTATTGGACTATTCTCATAGCTCCAAGTTCTCCGCACACCCTTGTAGTACAAAGATGTTTAGGGATTTTAGGGAACATTTTTGGTGGGATAACATGAAGTGGTAAATTGAAAATTTTGTGTCCATATGTTTGGTTTGTCAACAAGTTAAATCTTTGAGACAGAATCCAAGAGGATTCATGGAACCTTTTCCTATTCTTGTTTAGAAATGGAATGACATTTCTATGGAAATTGTCATGACACTACCAAAGACTCACATAAAAAATGATTTAATGGGGGATATCATTGATTGCCTAACCAAATACGCACATTTCTACACTATAAGATAAGATTTACCTCTTGTTCACCTTGAAAGGTTCTATATTAATGATGTTTTGAGACATCAATTCACACCTCTATGAATTTTTTCTGATCAATATCCCTATTTTACATCAAAGTTATAGAAGTGTCTTAAAAAGGATCTTGATAATGGCCTTTATTTGAGCACTTTTTACCAACCTCAAGCCGATGAATAGTCTTAAATGAATAATAAAAAAATGTAGGACATGATTAGGTCAGAATCCCTTGACTTAAAAGGTATGTGGGATCAGTATTTACATATGGTAGAGTTTTACAATAATAATAGTTTCTATTCAAGTATTAAAATGACACTTTTTGATGAATTATATGGAAAGAGATATCATACTCCAACATGATGGGATGAAGTTGGTGAAATGAAACTCATAGTACTAGAACCTTTTGAAAGGAAAAATATAAAGCTAAAGGATATTCAGACTCACATTAAATAACTTCAAAGTTGGAAAAATATTTGTGCTAATAATCAGATGAAAGATTTGGAATTCTAAGTGGGAGATCATTTTTTCTTGAAAGTATATCCATGGAAGGGTGTTATAAGGTTCAATAATAAAGGGGAACTAAACCCAATTTAAATAAAACCCTTTTAAATTCTTGAATGAATTGGATTTTTTTCTTATCATTTGTAAACAACACCAAAACACTCAAAAGTACATGACATGTTCTATTTTTCTTTCCTAAGGAAGTGCATGACAGATTAAAAGCTAGTTCTCACCTATAATGAAATAAATTTTGAACATGTTCTATAATAGTATAAAGAACCCATGTAGATTCTAGATACCAAAGATAAAGTATCGAGGAATTGGAAGACTTTTCTAGTAAAGGTACTCTTAAAGAATGAAAGAATAGTCCAGAAACATGGGAACCAGAGGATATTATGAAGAATAACCATCCTCATCTATCTAGGAGGTAATATCCATGAAGTATTTAGGATAAAATTTTTATAGGAGGGAATAATATAAAACAACAATACAATATAATATATTATTTTTAGAATAAAATTATTTTTTTGATATCTTTCAATGCACACAACATCAGTTTTAAATATAACACTATTTTGGTATGCTTTGTGCACTTAATTTAAAATTAAATTTTTAAAATTTTAGAAAATTTATTTTAAAAAATATAAATATTTTTTTAAGTTGTAGCATCAAAATTAGTTTATTATGAATTTTTGGGATTTCATGTAAGGGAAATCACTATGTTGAAAACACGTTTTGATTCCCTTTCTTCTACTAGGATCCATCTCTAAATGAAGACACACATCAAGTTAGATCATAATCATCAAGAATATCAAGCCATAAAATAAAAATACCTACAATAGTAAAAGTTCTTTAATATTGTAAGGTATTATCATAATTCTCATGTTAGATACCATATTTTAGCATATATTTGCCAAGGTTTCTACTAAACTTGCCTTTAGTATCAACTATAACATGCTAAATATAGAAACCCATAGCTGATATTTATTTTATTACATTGAAACAAGATACAAGGGATCTCACCACATATAATCTATCAGTTTAGAAAGCATGGAAAACTAGATATATACATGATTACCTTATTAAATTGGAAATATAAAATCAAAGAATAAGAAAAATTATTGCAACCCTAAAATCATTCCCAATATCTATATTTATATCCTAGTGAAATGAGACAAAATCAAGGATGAGTATAGATACTTGGTAAGGGTTACATAAAAGGAAATATATCATGAGTAAATAATGAATAATAAACATGATAGCATGGATAATAAAAACCCAATCCATTTAATAAATAACTTGATTTCAATGAACATCCATGGATAATATTAACATAGTAATCACTTGGATAATAGAAACTAAATTCTTAAGAAATGAAATGCACAATTTCGGACAGTCGTGATTAAAGCGTCTTAACAAAAACCAATATAAATCATTTTAATTTTATTTTATAGAAAATAAAAAGTTTATATAGACAAAAAAATCATCAAAGCTCATACCACAAAAAATGATTCCCATCAATGAGGTATGAAAAAGTGAAGACCCGTAACATCTACTCTCACGAACTTGAGCCCCTCTGCAGGGAAGAAACCCATACTAGAGTTGAGAATGAACCTTTCATTGTGAGTCACCTTAGAACCCAAGAAGTCCCTATCAAGCAAGATATCATGAATCTTATTGTCAATGACTCTCAATAAGGACTTATTCTTAATAATTGGGAATTTTTAAATCAAATACTGATATAATATTTGTTGGCCTCTATTTTGTGTCCTGATACCTTTCAATGCATTGAGGGACTGTATATATATAGACCTAACCCATAAATTTAATATCCTATAAATTCCTCATATTTTTAATGATCAATACAATTAATTCTATAAATTCCATATAATCCAACAATTATCCATATTTAATCAATAATACAAACATCGATATATCCCTAGTAAATGAAATAACTTACTTAATAAGCTTCCCTTAACTGATAACATATATATAAATGTTATCTGTTTGAAAAGTCATCAAATTAATATAAATGATTCTAAATTAATCAATTATATTAAAAAATGGACATGAAGGAGAAAAATAATGTCCAATAAAAAATGATGGGTGATAAAGAAGATGATTAGAAAAAAATGAATATTTTAAAAATAAATTATAACCCATTACAAGTTAAGGAAGGCCATTGATTTTTTATAAATGAAGTTTTTTTTTTGTAAAAACCATCATTTAGAAAGTAAAATATAATCAATATATTAAAAATAGCTTCCTTGTAACTTTGTGTAAGTTTGGAGTTATAAATCACTTTTCAAAATTATTTTTCAATTATCTAAGAAAATAATACCATTTTATTTTGATGTCATTTTAAATAAAAAATACCAAAATATATAGAAAAATATTTCATTGAAAATAACCATGAATGTTTATAATTAAATATCAAAATAAAATAATATTCATGATGGTGGAAAATTAGTTTGTGAAATGTACTTTAAAATAAAAATTAAGTTAAAACCTTTGATAAAAATTAACTCTTTCAGAAAAGGACAAGAAGATTCAATTTAACAACTTTTATATATAGCCAAAAATGTTTAAAAATAATTTTAATAAATATTTGGAAAATAATGAAAAAATTATTGAAAACATTTTAAAGAAATTATGAACACTGAAGAATAATAGTTGGAAGGAAATTATCGAAATAATATTTTTAAAAGAAAATCCCTTACATATAACTTAATTATTAACTCTTTATCCCATAAGAGAAGAAATGTAATATAAACATGTATACACTAACATAACCAAAGGGGAAGAAAATAAATTGGGTTTAAATTATTAATATCATATAATTTTTTCACAGGAAATATGAATATAGATAATTCAGAAATAAAATAAAATTTTAATAGATTTCCCTTACATTAAGTCTCTTCTTAATGGTATATATTTGATACACATATATAATGAATTTAAATATAATAAATAATTTTTTAATAATTTTTTCATCTTAATTATATATTTTAATATCCTTTTATAATCATTTAAAATACATTCATTGAATAGTTATTTCTTAGATAAACTATTTTATGGTTGTTCGGTCAATTTATCTAAAATTACATTGGTATATTTTCCTTGGTTAAGGATATCATAAAATGGATATATAATATCCATAATTTTAATAATTTTGCCAAAATATTTTTTATTCATTATATACAAATTTATAATCATCCATTTATCATGGTAATAGAAAAGAGAATCACATTTATTCATGGAGGTGGTATTCTACCCGTACGCATAAGTGACAATATCATTTTACTATAGATTGAAGGGTATGGATATAAATGATATATTATATTTAAATAATCATAATTATTTCATAAATATAATATATTTTTCATTAATACCACTTTTATAATCATCCAACTAAAATGGTGAAAAAAATGAATTACATTGCTATATGGAGACGGTCAGCTGTACATATGAAGAAGTGATGTTTTTGTTTTTCATTGGATATAAAGGAGGTGGAAAATGGGTTTCACAATATAATAATAACATATCCATATATTTGTGACAATGGATTCATTATTTTTGTATGTAAAAAAAATATTTAGTTGAAGTAAAATAATAAATAAACATTAAAAGATTTAGGTAAGATGATTGCCTCTTCTTTGAGTGACCTCCTTTAGATTAGAACGTTATCTTTATTAGGATGGTCTTAGGGTGATAAAAAAGATTTTTAAATAAGATAATGAATCTTGGATGTTTTTTTCATTGGTTTTGGATGATATATGTGACTCAATGTTTGTGAATATGGAAAGAGAAGAGGTTCCCTTTTATAACTGGGGGGGGGGAACACACATGGAATTGCTTAAAATATTTTAATAATATAAATACATTTTATTATGATAGTATAGAGACCCAAGAATTTTATACATGGATATTACATATTTTTAGATTAATATTAAATAAATTATTGAAACACACTCTTGAAGATCATAACAGTTTATTGTCTTTGGTGACTGGGTACAAAATCTTCTAATTTATTGAATGATCTTGAATATCTCTTATAAAGATAATATCATTTATAACTCTTCTCAAATATACCCTACTTAAAAAATTTATTCATTACACAGAAAAGGGAAAATAAGAAAGGGTGTGCTCAAATGCTCAGTAAGTGTAAACAAGAGAGATATATCATCACAACATAAACATAAGGGTTTGAGAACACGAGTAAAATATATGAAAATGTAGCCTACATATCAAAGATAAGAGTGATAGAAATATTGGGAATTTATAAGGCACAATTCATATATAAATAAAATAACATGATTCATGAGATAATAACATTGGAATAAGTCATAGATTTATGAAATACACATAAACATAAAAAATAATTTCAATAGTAGTCAAGGCTCACTGCTCAGGATATTATAGTTAGATGTGTTAACTTCACAAACCATCATAGTAGTCATGGTTCACTCCGAAGACCACCATAGAAAAAAAAGTCCCTAAATGATATGGGTTCACACCCCATTCCAGACCTATATATCTATTGAGATAAAACTCTTTACCCAATGCATTAGAGGGAGATATAGGTCCCACAAATCACATAATGAAAAGCATACATATGTGTACCAAAAGATCATAAAACATTCATCCTATAATGACCCATGAAATGAAATGGGTTTTATAAACATTTCATCATATCATAACTTATATAAAAGAGAAAGATTTAATAATAATTTCATTATAGTGTGACCTATGAAAAAAAAGATGGGTTCAAAGGAATTTTATCATGGTATAACCCATAAAAGAGAAACAATTTTCATAAACATCTTATCATCATAAACATTAACCATTCAAATAATTAATAATAATGATATCCTTAGATAAACCATATTAAAGAAAAAGTTACATCAAAAGATGTAATCCTATATGGAAAATGATTTTTAAAGATAAATCACTAGGAACATTTCTTATAGAAAATTAATTTTCTTTGAAAATGAATTTTTAAAACTACAAAATTCATATATTTTTTTGAAATCATTTCCTTTCAAAGTAACCATGAAAACATATAATGGAATAATTGAAATTCATTTAAAACATTTTTTGAGGAAAATATCCTTTAATATTTAAAAAACACTTTTTAAAATAGAATATATTTTTAAAATAATTTAAATTAAAAATTACTTTAAATTTTCCTAAATCAATCTTCAAATTAAATTATGGTCTTGATGGTGGGAAATTCCATTCATATCGTACACATTAAAACAAATTTGTTTTTCACGTTTTTGGTAAAATCCAAATGGGTAATGTTTGGAAAATAAAATGAATATTAAATTATAATTTTTAAAGAGTAAAACATAAGTAAAAATTCCATTAATAAATAATTTTTGGAATGTTAAAAAAAATTGATAACATTTTTATAAAACATGGTTTTGGAAAAAAAGGATTATCAGCCGAATAGAAAAGTAAAGTCATATTTTCTTAAAAACATTTTCTCAATCATTTTATTAACAAAAGAGTTAAAAAATCGAATTATTTATTGAAAATATCCTGAATAATTGTAGGATAATAAAATTAATGATAATTATTTAAAGGAAGATCATAATATTTCAACATTGGAGACATAATCATAAATAATCCTATTAAAGGATGAGATTGTAACATAAAATTGTTAACAATTTGGTAACATTTGAAACGTAATACCCATGAAAGAGATATCCTAAAATGGATATATAATCCAAATAATTTTTTTTATTATAATCATAAAATAGATTCATGTGCATTATATACACCACATAAGAAAATATGTAGTGAATATGGCTTGTGTCTCACAGAAGTAAATCATGATATAGAATTCCCTTACCACATTAGTAATATTATGAATCTCAAGAACCAAGAAAGAATAACATCAAATGAAACTTTAAATATCATTAAAATAAGGATATTAATTATATAACATGTCAAAGGGTAAGTATATACACCATACAAAATTAATGAGTGGTGAATTTTCATGTCTGTCAGAATTAAAAGAGAAACTAAAAATCCCTTACCTTAAGTCTTTACTTCCATTGTACATGTTATAAAATCATATGTAATAAATAAAATTTTATTATAAATATATTATAAAACCATAATTATATTTATTATCCCATATATGATTTACTTATGACAATTTATTATCTTTTTATTACAATTTTTTTATTAAAATCGTGTTTTGTGTAATAAACTCTTTGTTTTTTGTATATGTTTTGATTTTTGATTTTTTGTATTTTTAATTTGATATTGGTTACATAATATAAATTAAAATAATAAATAAATAATTATAATATTTACAAATAAATTTCACTTTTAAGACCAATCATGAAATATGGTTTTGAGAAGTGAAGTATGTTAGGATCATGGAGAAAGTATGCCATATATAAGCATGAGTAACATTTCTATATTTCAATGATCATTATGTAAATTTGGTAAGTAATATTTTTTATTTCCATAATTATAATATTATAATAAATAAAAAAATTTCTTTAAATATACTTATTCATATCTTCCATGTTGTTTGGTGATGAAAATAGAGAGGCACATCACTTCGTGAAGGCGGTAGTTCTCCGTACACACGAATGATGTTGTCGTATCTCATATGGAATGTAAATTAATAAAATTTATATATAATATAAATAATATATAGGTATTATTATGTCCTAAATATAATATATATTCTTTATATCCACCATCACACCCAACTGTGATAGGTGGTATTGGAAAAACGAATGACATCGGTTCATGAGGTTGTAGTTTTCCGTACACATGAATGATGATTTCATAACCCATTTGATGGAAGTGGGAATGGATGTAGGTTATGACCATTAAAAAACAAAAATAAGTATATTGAAGAAAATTTGGTTATTTAATAATGGATTAATAATAATTGAAGGATTTTGAGAGGAAATAAATAAAAATGATCGTTGAAGAACGTTATATCTTCTTCGGGTAACCTCCTTAGGTTCGCACCAAAATAAGTCATAGGTTGTATTTCTACCTAAAAGAAGTATTGTAGGATTATATTATGGAATTTTATAATCTATTTGGTATGTTGTTGGAAAAAATGGGTTTAAGGTGTGGGTATGAGAGGAGATGGGTTGGCCTTTTAAAAGTGCAGTCAGTGGCACACTTATAATGTTTTTAAAAGAAAATGGTGTATCCATGTTTTTCTCATGAAAAAGGATCCAAAATGGAGTATTATATGGATTTATATATTATAGTTTTGAAATATGTCCATAAAATATATTTTTTACAAGTTATTAGGTCATTTTAACACTTATCCTTTTAGTTTAACCCCTTAGTAAACACATTTTAACCTTAACCATGATAATTAATTTTTCCTATTTTCACTATTCATTTCGGTCAAAATTTAATTAGAAATTACTAGATAATGTAGATAATTTTTATTGAAAATATGGAATCAAGATTTCCAAATTCCATTCATATATGTGAAAATTTTTAATTTGAAATTAACCCTAAAGATGTGATAAGAAATCATATTTTCAAAGAGAAGGACTTCAAAAGTTTACAAAGGTTTTTTTGTCAAAATTAAAAATTAAAATGATTAAAATTACCAAAATTGGATTATTTTAATATAATTGATCTAATTTTAATTTAAAATAAATTTAAAATTTAACTTAAATTTATATATATTTTAAATAAAAAGGTAGTTTTCAATTAAAATTCAACAGTTTTCATTATTAATCAAAAAATTAATATTTTTTACAAAAATTAAAAAATTCACCCTAATATAATTTAGAAATTTTTATTTAAAAAATTAACTTCATGTTATCAAATAAATTTACTAAAAATTTAAAAAATTAATTTTAAAATAATAGCACAAAAAGGCGATAAAACTATTTTTTAGAAAAATACAGTTTTCAGTGTAAAATTGGATTTATTATTATCTCTTATTTAGAAAAAAAATAATGGGAATGTTAAATAGTTTATTGAATATATAATATAAAAATTTCATTAAAATAATTCATCCAAAGTGTTTTGTTTAATTTATTTAGGTAAAACATGTGTGTTTTCATAAAATTAGAAATATATTTCCTTTATTTTTCATTAGTTTTTATTCACATTTTTAATTAATTTTTCACCAAATAATTTATTTTATATACATGTGTAAACCATATATTTTTTTTAATTAAGTTAATCTTATTTGTACCCACTATTCCAATTTCCAGTTTATATCTATCATATAATAATATTTCAATAATATTCCACGTTTCTTTTAAACATAGTGTTGCATGTACGAAAAGAAAAAATTAGTGTTACGTGTAATAAAAAAAAATTATAAAGATTAAATTAATTTTATTTTTTTTCAAATAAAAATTGGATTGTAACATATACCCCCCTGAAATTTAATTTCTCCCTCAAAATTCATTTTGGTTATTAAAGGATTAACATTTTAAAATTCCTTTATAGAAACCGACATCATAAAAAGGGTTAATAAAAAATCCTCTTGAAAAAGTGAAAGTGATGTGAGAAAATAATCTGGAATAACACATACTAGGTTTTGAAATTGGATAAAATAGGTGGAAAGTGAAAATACATTCATATAAGAGAAAAATAACACCCAAATATAGATGGTGAGTGATTGAGAACATTGTTTGGGGAATGTTAACAACTAAAAATCCATAAACCAATGATGCATGAAAAAGGTGATTGATATCATAAAAAGGATGATAATAATAAAAACAATTATTTCAAGACCCTTTTCCTAATGTTGGGTAATTATGTTTCCATATATAGTGAGAACATATGAAAATGTACTTTATATGTTTTTATTTCATAGGAAAAATTTAATCCTTTAGGTGTGTCTTGATCAATTTCCACTTCATATCTTACTCCAAGAAATGAAGATGATTCTTTTATTTCACGAATCACCAGCATATCATAAGATCTATAAAAGAATGATAATTCATTCCCTGAATCTCTATTTATCATCTAAAAAATATGGTTAACACAAGTTATCCAATAAGAATAAATATTTATATAATCAAATAATTCCATTGTCTCTATAACCTCATCCATAGTTCAACTTAAACCATTCCAAAAAATTGTTAACTGTATAACCCTTCCAAAAACACAAAATTTATAAATAATGTAAAAATATATCTCAAAAATCAACTTAACATTAATATCCTATATATAATATAGTGGATATCGATTGTCACATACAAAAATGGGAATACCTTCATAATTTATTCTATTAAAACATGGTAATAACCTAAATTACCATAAAACTCAATGAAAACATGTATGATTCCTCATTCCTTGAATAAAATAATATATTATTTAACATATTCGAGAGATGCAAAAATTTTCTAAACTCCATAAGTCACAACATAAACCACTTTTTCAATAAATAATTTATCATTCCTAAGGTCATCAGTAATATCCAATTTAATTTATCCATATAGATTGCATTTTTATCTAAACTAAACACCATTTTCTAAACATCAAGAATATATTAAGTGTCATGTTCCCTTAATCATGTGTTTTCCATAAAATATTACCTTTCCATTAAATAACATTTCTAGGTCATTAGTAGTATTCAATATATTCTTTCATATCTTAAAAGAAAAACACATATTAAAAAATACATATATATTTCATGATTCATATAACATAATTCTTGAATTCCAATACATAATCACTTCAATCATCCCAATTAATTCTCAAACTGTTAACTCAGATTCATTTTCTTATTCGTTAACATTTATTTCCATTAATATTTCATTTTTATTATCTTTATCATCAACAATATAACCATTACTTATATAACATTGCCGATTTTATTCATGATCTTTACCCTCTAGACGTCAATTTTCATAATTCTCATAATTTTTGTATTTAAAAAATTCAATATTCTATGATACCCTAGGGAGAACATTATTCGAATATATTACGTTAATCTAAATTTTCATTTTCCTTTTACAGTTACTTTCTTTGTGTCCAACTTTTCCACAACCAAAACATTTTATTGTCCCTATAAGACTTTTCCATGAGTGATTATTTATACATTATTAACATATAAGAAACTGATTTTTATTTCCTAAATGGTCTCTGTGACCTTAAATCTCAACTAACTCTATCATTATCTTCTTTGGTGAGTCTGAGAGTTGGCTAAGGTTCATGTTGTTAATCATGTTTTTTGACAACTGATTACGAATATTCACAATATCCTTCATTCCAGTCATCATTCCATTAGTCTACTAATAAAAAAATTTCTATCACATTCAATGTTAACCCTCTTCCTTCGGGTTCCTACTGTTTACTAAAACTTAAGAGCATAGTGTGAGAAACACTAATCCTAGTATGAAACCAAATAATATTGAAAATCACTTATTGGATGTCTAAATTTGTTACACTTTTCTTTTATTATATGAAAACATATGTTTATCCTAGGTAATTCATAATCGTAATCTATTTAAATCCTTCAGGATGGTTTATAATGAGTTTGTTAATTTAGAAATCATATCCCCAAGAGTTTCAAACCAAGTGTGCAACAGGGCTTGTTTTAATGAATCAGGTGATGATCAAGTCCAGTTAAATGGTAATTTTTAAGAGTTATTACCCCTAGGTACCTATAACCTATATCTATAACCAATTTTAGTATCCATATAGGAATTTAATTGCTTTGAAACCACTTTCTCTATCCTCTACCAATATTCTACGCCATTTCCCTATAATTTGACTCATCCTAAGACATATCCTTAGGGATATCACTAAATTTTTGTCATAATAGTTTCCAAATATTATCCAAACAATTTTTTAATACCAACTATAATGAATGTGGATTTTTATACATGGATATTAAATATTTTTAGATGAATATTAAATACACTACACAAACACATACCTAAGGAATGTAATAGTTTAGTGTATTTGGAAACTAAGTACCCAATATTCTAATTTAGTGAATGAACTTTAGCATCTCCTATAAATATATTATTCTTCTGAACTATTTACCAAAATACCCTACTTAAAACCTTTCTTCATAACCTAAGAAAATGAAACATAATAAATTTTGATCTTAGATGCTTAGTAAGGTAAAAAAAAAGAAATAGGTAAGCATAACATAAACATAAGGGTATGAGAACAAGAGAAAATCATATGAAAACCATAACCTACATATCAAATATCAAGATAGCATAAATATTTGTGGTTCATAAGACATAAATCATAAGGAGATTAGAGAACACGAGACATGAGAGTATAACATTATCATAAGATGTAGAATTTCACGATACACACAAGTATAGGAAATCATTTCCATAGTAGTCTAGGATCACTACTATGGATATGAGAGTGGAATGGGTTTACTCCCCCAACAATCATAGCAGTCAAGGTTTACACCCAAGACCATCCTAATGGATAATTTATTTACTGAACTAGGTTCACTCCCCATTCCATTCCTATAAATCTTATGAGATATAAATCTCCAACCAATGCTTTAGAGGGAGATATATCTCCCACCCATCGCATAATGAAAATAATAAATATATGTGACACAAGTTTATAAAATATTCATCACATCATAATCCATCAAATAAAATTGGGTTTAGAAACATTTCATCATATTATAACATGTTTAAAAGATATAGGTTTCACAATCATTTCATCATATTGTAAACAATAAAAAAATACATGTGGTTCATAAGAATTTTGTCATGGTATAACCTATGGAAGGGAAATAGGTTTCATAAAAAGTGGGTCATAATAATCAAAAACCATTAAATGAAGAATTAGAATGGTTCCCATGGATCATATCATGATTAAATAAAATTTTACATAAAATGATTTCATCTTAGATGAAAAATTATTTTGAAAGATAAATCACTTATAATATTTCTTAAGGAAAATAAATTTTATATGAAAATAAATTTTTTTAAAATAAAAAAGTTAAAAAAACATTTTAAAAATCCTTTACATTGAAAAAAACCAAAAAAATATATAAAGGAATATTTAAAAAGAAATTAAAACCCTTCTTGAGGAAAATCTACGTTTTACTTTGAAAAGACACTTTTTAAAATATAATACATTTGGAAAATATTTTTATTTAAATATATCCTTGAAAAAAAATTTAAATAAAATAATGGTTATGATGGCAGAAAATTCTATTCATGAAACACACATTAAAATAAAGACTCCATTCACATTTTCAGTAAAAGCCCAATGAGCATTGTTAAGAAAAAGAAATGAAGATTCTTTTAATTTTTTTAAAATTAAACAATGGGTAAAAAATATTTTATAAATCATTTAATCATGCTAAAAAGCATTTGGGAACATTTTTAGAAAGCATGGTTTTGGAAGAAAAATTGTTTTTGTCCGAAGAGAGAAATAAGTCAGATCTTCATAAAAACATTTTATCAATTATTTAAAGTACCAAAGAGTGTAAAAATGGTAATATTAATTTAAAATATTATGAATAACCATAGGAAACTAAAATTAATGAGAATTATTCAAAGGTAGATCTTAATATTTCAACATTGGAGACTTCAACATAAACAATCTTGATAAATGATAATATTTTAACATAAAACCATTATCACTTTTGTAACATTTGAAACACAATCCCCATGAATGAAATTTACTAAAATGGATATTTAATCCCTATAATTTTCATGAAAATAATCATAAAATACATTCATGGTTAGTATATACACCACATAAAAGAAATACATTGTGAATATAGACTGTGTCTCAAAGAAGTAAAAAGTAAGATGGAAATCCCATACTACTTTAGTAGTACTTTAATCATAAGATCCAATAAATAATAAGGTCAAATGAAAATTTAACTATAATTAAAATAAAGATGTTAAATATATAAAATTTTAATGAGGTAGTTTATAAACAACAAAAAATAAACATGTGTTGAATTTTTATATATCTCCTAGAAATAAAAGAGAGACGAGAAGTCTATTACCCTAAGTCTCAACTACCATCGTACAAATTTGAAACTAATTTTTAATAAATATAATTTTATTATAAATATATTATAGATATATATATATATATTATACTAGATATTATTTACTTAGGTCCAATTATCACTCGTTTATTAAAAAATTCTTGTTAAAATCACGTTTTAGGTAATAACTATAGTTTTTTTATATGTGTTTTGATTTTTTATTTTTAGTACTCTTACTTTGATCATGGTAAAATAATATATAGAATAATAATAATTAAATAATTATCATATTTATATATCAATTATATTTTAAATACCAATAAGGAAAGATGGTTTGAGAAATGAAGTATGTTGCGATCAAAGAGAAGTTAGGTCATACATGCGCATGAGTAAAATTTCCATTTTTAAAAGATAATTATTGAAATATGGTTAGAAATATTTTATCTTTACATAATGATAATAATATGATTAATAATATAGTATTTATTTAAATATACTTATACATATCCTCTATTTTGTGTGGTAGTGAAAATATAGAGTCACATCACTTTGTGAAAGCAGTAGTTTTCCATACACATGAACGATGTTATCATATGCCCTAAGGAATTTAAATTAAAAATTTATATATGGTATAATGACTAAATATGTATAATTTTGTTTTAAATATCATATATACAATTTATATCCATCATAATACCCAATCCTGAGAGGTGTTCGTGGACAAATAAATGAAATCGGTTCACTAGGTGGTATTTCATCGTACACATGAATGTTAATATTTCAACCAAATAGATAAAAGCATGGAAAATTTTAGGTAATTAAATTAACATAAAAAATATATAATTATATTTTAATTATTGATGTTATTATATCATAATGTTTTAATATTAACTGAAGGAGGTGGAGAAATAAATAAAATAAAAACTCTTGTTGAAGAATGACACTTCTTCTTCAGGTAACCTCCTTTAGTTTCCAAACAAATACTTCTTAGGTTGAATTTATGACAAACATAAGGCTTATAAGATGATATAAGGGAATTTGGGTAGATATTTTGGATGTAATTTTCTAAATAAAATGCTTTTCGGGTGTTTAGAGGAGAGAATAGTGGGTGGTCTTTTATAAGTGAGGTTAGTGACACACTTGTATTTGTTTGAAAAGAAAATTTTGTATGGATGTTTTTCTCAAGAAAAAGGATCCAAAATGGATTATTATAGAGTCTTATTTATTATATGGTTGAAATATGGTCATACAGTAGATTTTAGACAATTTTATAGTTCATTTTAACTCTAATTGTTTTAGGTTAACCCCACTGTAAAACCTCTTTACCTTAACTATGATTATTTATTTTTACTATTTTCACAATTCATATTGGTAAAAAATTAAGATAATATTATTCAATAAAAAAATTAATCTTATTCCAAATATGGAATCCATTTTTCCAAATTACACTCACATAATTGGAAAATTTTAATTTAAAATTAAAACCATAGACCTGATGAGAAAGTGGGTTTTAAAAGAGAAATAGTTCAAAAGTTTTGAAAGGTTTTATATAAACATTTAATATGAAAATTATTCCAAGGAACTAAATTATATTATTAAAAATATAATTGATCTAATATTAATTTAAAACCAATTTAAAATATATCTTAACATTACAAATTATTTAATCAAAAATGTAGTTTTTAATGAAAATTCAGTATTTTTCACTCTTCATTAATAAATTAATCTTTTCAGAAAATTATAAAAAATTAAAACTATGATATTTTAAGAAGTTTGATTTATAAATGAAAATTTATTTATTCAAATAAATTTTCTATAATTTTCAAAATTTAGTTTTAAAATAAGTTCCCAAAAGGTGACAAAACATTTTTTTTAAAAAATACAGTTTTAAGTATAAAATTAGATTTATTCT
Organism: Viscum album; assembly: GCA_963277665.1. Lineage (NCBI taxonomy): Eukaryota > Viridiplantae > Streptophyta > Magnoliopsida > Santalales > Viscaceae > Viscum > Viscum album. The sequence continues at coordinate 1,887,859,194 of OY728159.1, read as the reverse complement.
TATCTCATGTATAGAAAAAACATAAGATAAATGGTAAATTGTTGATTGAATATATAATGTACAAAATTAATTAAAATCACTATAAAAAGTGGTTTTATTAATTTTTTTGTGACACCTATTTGTTTGTATAAAAAATATATTTTTAGAAAATTATTTTCTTCATGTTCAAATAGTTTTTATTTTCATTTTTTATTAATTGGTCACCAAATAATTCATTTTATATACATGTGTAATTCATATATTTTCATAATTTAGTTAATAATATTCACAAACATCATTCTAATAGCTAATTGATATCTATAATATAATAATATTTTAATATTGTATCATATTTCATTTAAACTCAGTGTTTCATGTATCACAATCCAAAATCATGGTTATGTTTAATACAAAATATTGAAAATATTAAATTAATTTGAAAAAAATATTTCATAAAATATTAGGCTTTTATAGAAAGTGTCTCCCAAATGTAATAGATTTTATTATTATAAAGTTAAAGTCGAAATATATCTAACTTATGGGGTTCACGAAAGTGTTTTGTGTTATCTTAATGCCTTATCCATATATTTTTGACCCTTTTAACCCATTTTACCCTTATCCATGGTGATAAATATTTAACGTGGTTATTATTCATTATGAAAAAGTTAATATTTATTTTTTCTTTATAATAATTATGTTAATTAAAAATTTGGATTCAATTTTACACGATTCTACTCCTAGAAGTAGAAGAAATTACTTATTATATATATTATCAAAACAAAATGAAAACAATTTTTAGAGAAATGTTTATTTCAACCAAAATTTTTTTTACCTAAAAATAAAGTATAACATTGATTCAAATTGTATTAATTGGATTATGTTAAAATAAATGAGTCTTATTTTAATTTTGAACCAAACCAAAACTAGAAATTAATTTATAAATACTTGATTAAATGAAAATAACTAAATTCTTTTTTTATTTGAAAAGAAACATTACTTAGATTTTCATAAATATTAACGATATATTTATAAGTTCAAAATTATATTATCATATGTACCATATTTCTTATTTAATATATATATTCTCAATAAAAAAACGTTTTATAAACTTTTAATTTATTCTCCTATCATTATAATTTCTTAAAAGTGTTTGTTGTGTGAAATCATTATTATTCACTATTCCCCCCAAAATCAACTATTTCTCAAAAAATATCAAAAAACAATCTTAAAATAATTTTAACATGATGAATTGAAAAATGATAATAATGTATTAAAATTAAATTTATAAAATTCTTGAATTTATGTCTTAATCACCTGAATGAAAAAAGGTATATAAATTATGATATAATTCATTTAGAAAGAAAAATTAACTAAATATAATAGAATATCGAGTGTTACATAGACATTCATACTTGAAAATATTTTTAAACCCTATTTTATTTGATTTAATTTCAACTAATTCAAACACATTTAAATCCATTCATTCTAAACATTCATTTATTTTGTTATCTCATTGCCTCTTAGCTATTTCTCTCACGAGTCTTACACTTTAAGAAACATTATTTACTTTTATATTCTTCCTTCTCATTTTTTGACTAATTTATAGAAAAATAAAATTTATTGATGTACTGAACTTAATGTGAGATAATAATCCATAATAAATGAAATAGTATTTCTAGACACTATTGAAGAAATATATTTTCTTCCACCGTGTTGCTACTTTGAGTTTAATTCCTTTGGGGTTTGGAGTAGTATGATTAAAAAAGATGATAATTTTATCAAATAAATACATCTCTATCTCTACTATTCCAAAACTATAGTAGAGTTATTTAATGTTGAGTGTGGGTGTCCATCAAGTAACTATATCATGTTCAAAAATAAAATTCCTGAAAATTGATTTATGTTTTGGGAGATGGGGATGAAAAGTGGTAGATATTTTTTAGCACCGTAGTTTTTCATCCACTACACAATTTATATATTAATGAAATGAGAAAAATAAAAGGGAAAAATGAAACAAGCATGGATGTGAATATGAATGAATATGAATTAGGTGATTTCAATATACTAATCATAGTATGAGAATTGATATCATTGATCAACTTGATTTGGAGGCATGATAAGTGAGTGAGTGAGTGATTGAGAGTGAGGACATGGATATGGATTTAGTCCAATTATACTATATAAAGTCACTATATAATGTATTTGGGGGAATTCCTATTGTTATACTTGATATTAATATTTATAGGAATTTCTGGGTATGATAAATAAAATATTTTTAGTGGTTACATAGATACTTAATTTCATGTAGCCTAGGTTCTCCCTGGTCATTGACATAACTAAACAATTTATTCCCAATCAGATCTGAGAATTTTATTCTCATGAAATTGCATTGAAAATTCATTTTTTTAGCCTTTACTGTAAATGATTCAATTGGACACTTGGGGAAGTAGGCGACTAATGTAATGAGTTTCCAACACATGGATATTCCATCCTATACCACTAAATTCACCACATATTCATTTGGAACCTACGGTTATTGTCCTAAGTTGGTGTTCACTCACATTTTTCTTCCTAGATTATCTACCATAAGATAACATGGTGAAGTTAAAGCATAAAGTTAACGTTTCAGGTTTTATGTTTGTAGTGAGGCAAGGGTTGGACGATTTACTCAATCATAATTTTATAGGAAACCACCCCAGAGAGAATGAAAACTGAAGAATACCATTATTTTGGGTTTCCTATAAAATATTCATATTAGAAATCATAGTATTCTACGGACTCAAAGGTAACTATTTCAGGGGATTTATAAATAGTAATAATATATAACAATATCCCCACCCAACCCTATCATGAAATTGAGAACAAAAATAATCTCATTTAATCAATTCTATAGGATAGTGAAAGTAGTAATGTTATTTATATGGTATAACCCAATTGTGATGAGTTATTTTTTCTCAAGACAACAGGATGAGTTAAATAGAGTCCATATATACTTAAATTATATAGATAAGTAGAACAAAATAAGGAAGTATTACAAAGCTGCAAATAATAGTTTTTAGTCTAAACATAAGTAGGAAAACCAGAAAAATTTCTCCTCATAAGAGAGAATAGGCTCATTGAATATGTCAAACTCTTCTTTGAGAAAGTCATATGAAACTTGATAGTAGGACAATTATGATTGACACCATGACCAAGTATTCTAGGTTTTGTTAAATCAATCAACCTAGATCCAACACATATTGTCAACATTGATTACATACTGATTCATAGAATGATTGGCTAGGGGAAATAATTACATATGATAGAGGCTAAAAGAGGCATACCGAAGATCCAAAAAATGAAGTCATTATCATCCTTTTTGGTAACACCTATAACTATCATGTTTTTTTATAAATATAGATTGATAAATATGGTTTTCCAAGCCTCAAGATATCAATTCTAAATCCCCTCCCATGATTCCTTATTTGATAAGCCTCTAAAAAGTGCTTGATCCCATTGATATAATGACAAGTAATCTTTGATGCTTCAGAAATGAACTCCTCTCATGACTTGGGACTTAGATCCATAAATATAAGATATTTTAATTTTTATTTAATGTTTTCAACTCTTACTTTTGATTGGTTATTTTTATCCCTTGAGGGACTCATCTAGTAAAGATGCTTGAAGCTTCATCATCTATGTACAAAAAACTTATCACTTGTTGTTCAAACACCTGATATTTATTTTATTTAATAACATAGGATTTATGGTCATCTAGGGTAGAAAATTATTGAATTATAGATATACTCAGTTTCAAGATATCTTCACAAGATCAGGTCATTTATTTTCTTCTCAACGTCTCATCTATTGTTGTGAATTATAAACTTGTATATTATGATTAGAACCTTAAATAATGTGATACCAAATCTTGAATATTTTTCTCCAATGTTTGGTTAGAAAATATCTCTACAATATCATGCCCTTCATAGTCCGTAGGGTAGTCGAGGAAAAAGATCAGTTCTTTTCTTTAGCTGTGTTTTGTCATGTATTTTGATTGTTCTACTATTAAATATCCCTTTTCTAGTTTAGAACTCTAAAAAGGATCAAACCCATAAATTCATTCCAATTACATACCTCTATATTTGGTTTTATCCTTTAGATGATTCTTTCCTGATAATAGAGAATTTGATTCAATAGTATTTCACCCCTTTTTTAGAACATTAAATTCACTCAATCTATTAGAGATTTCTGATATTATAACCAAGATAGATAGTCAGTATTAAATAATAGTGTCTATAATTAGATTAAATCTATTATTATTCTAGACAAATATATATCTATAGGTATATATTTATATCTAAGAATATATTTCTATTATAAAATGATTATATAAAGGATTCAAATGAAAAAAAAATGTTATTATATTTCCTTCAATCAAACACTTTTAAAGAATTAAGGGATGTCGTTGAATACATTCATTCTAAAATTGATTCACTGAGCTATATTTACTCTTAAAATACTTGAAATATTGGATCTTTAAAAGATACTAATAGAATTTATATAAAATTAAGTCTCAAATCATAATACTGATTAAGGAAAAGCATGGGAATTTGTTCTATATATAGTTTCACTGATTATTGAATGACCAATAGATTGGCCTGCTCATTGAATTCATGGTCATGAAAATTTATTTTATATTAATATATAACTTAACAAAATCAATGTAATGATAGTTATTGTTAATAATGCAACCATTCCGACTCAAACTAGAAAATGTTGATTGACCATTCACCTAATGAGCTAATTACTTTGTTTTCTTATGTGTGTGTTGCCTATTCAACATATGAGGCAAATCACTTATAGAAAATGGATTTATATAAGAAAATATGATTCTTGATTCTTGATTATTTCAATGTAATATCCCATTGGTATAACTGGTCCAGCTAAATTTTTTTTTCTATTTTTATAATAACCACTATGACTGGAACTTGAATGTATGAGTTTGATTTTGGTTGCTATCCATGATGAAATTATGGGATGTTTTCTATTTAATTCATGTATAGTAACCAAATATGAAACCAAATATGAAGTAGTTTAATTTTTTCTATTATTTTATTTTTATCTAGAATTATTTAAGTGGTATGAAAACAATGAAAATCATGGCACCTAAAAAGGTGGTCGTTGGTGGAGTAAATTATCTAGTTTTTTTTCTATATACCAGGTATCAATGGATGGGAACTGTTACCCAATTATTCATATAAGAGTAATCACCATTAGTATTGTTTATTTAGGAATGGTTTCCTAGTATGTTAATAAATCCTCCTTCAGGCACAGGTTGGGAAGGTCTCTTTGGGACAAAATGGTCCAATCCTAGCAACATCCCCTGAGTGTTTAATATGTGGGAGAGATTCAACTTTTAGTTTTGAGGATATATTTAACAAATTTTATTGGGTAGAAATGAATTAGGTATTTCATGAATATATTTTTGAATAATATTTCCAAAATAGTCCAATATTTATTCATAATTATCTATGAATGAGGTGAACTTATGTGTATACATGGAAACTCCATATATGATGTCTGAGATATCTATTCCTTTCATCTCAAAATATTTATAAAATCAAGTGTATTGGTTGAGAGGTGAATAGATTAGAGTGTGGTAGCCCTTAATATAGTTATAATAGCTTATTTTATGGTAGAATAAAATTACCTAAAATTAAAAAAATAAATATAAATCAATCCTTAATTTTTATGAAATGAATTCATTTTAGGATAGAAAAAACTTCGAAATAGCATAATTTTCAGGGTTTTAATTGTGGATTATGTTTTATTAAAAATAGGTCGATGATATTTTTCCATTAGGAGGGATCAAGAAATTATTTTTTTGAAACCATATATTAAATAAAAAATGTTTACATGCTTTCATCGGTAGGGGAAAAGTGATATTCCAATATAGCTTTAGTGTATTGAGTGGGAGTAAGATTTTATGCTTATGTCATTTTTTAAAGGGTTAGGATTTTATAACTATAGAAGTAGGACCAATCTATCCACTAGCACTCTCTTTTACCATTACATTTTTGATTCAATTAGAAGGACAAATATCACTCTAATTTTTATTTCTAGGAAACATAAATAGGGATTGAAATTATATTTCACCTTAGAATTTGGAACTCCAGATGAGAATAAGTACTTTTAGACAAAAAATTAGAAGAGAAGAAGAGACCAATATATTTTTTTCTGTCACTTTTAAAAAATGTATACCTTATAATCATTAAATCCCTTTTTCTATTACATAAGTAATTAGAATTATTTGACACATCCCTCAATCTGATGGTAGTGTTAGCTAAACTAAATTTTAATAGTAGATATTTCTTATGATCCGTAGTCCTTCGTGTTATTATATTTATAGGATACTTGTTATTTTAATTGAGTTTATAGAAGTATTCCATTTTGGAAAAGTGTTTCATTATTCTAAATCAAGAGGTTTGGTTCTCACTATTAGAGACATGTGATGTTTTTTTCAGGCTTGAAAGAAAGGAATTTCTTTATATAACAACCAATGATTATAATCCTTTGATATTCTTCTAGGCTAGTAACGTCACATATATCTAGTAAATATGTCCATTAATTAGTTTTTTTGTAGAAAAATGGTTTAAATTATGTATTCTTGAATGTAATCAATATCATATTGGAGTCTAAGTGAGTGGATGGATTTCCTAGATTCAAGAATCAATAGGTCATTACCATATTCAACCTAGGAAAAGTAAGTCCATTTCTATTTCCCAATAGAAATGGTAACCCTCATCCATTAGTTGTTGAAATTAATTAGGTAATTGAAATAATTATTATTTGTTTTTTCAATCCCCAATCATGAATCTCTTTTTATTTATTTTATACTGAAGGTAAGGGACTCAAATGAATAAAATCTGTGACTTTCCAATGATAAATTTATTTTTTATTTTTGAATTAGTCTAAAAAAAGTTATCATATTACCTACAAAGGATCATTTTCATATCCCATTTATTGTGTTATGATAGCCTTGAATTATCTTGATATGCGTTAGTTAGTGCATTTTCTTTATCTTGAGTGCTTTCATGCATAATTCCCATCTATTACCTCCATGTATTTTCTTTTTAGAATACAAACCTACTTTAATTTTAATGGTTATTGTTTGTAGAGATGTCCTATTTCAATAAGTAACTACATATATTAAAACTCACTCTAGTATCCTTCGTAGTTGAGGAAATAACTATGAGAGAATACAAAGGACATCAAATAATGTCCTTAGACTTTATATATATATTTTAATTATATTATAACTTAGTAACTAAGAGATTTTGGTAATTAAAAATCATAAGGATCAAGTTGTTTTGAGTTATTAGGGGAATTAACCATATCAATAAATTCAAAGAACCTCACCCTTAATGAAATCTTAGAATTATCATTTTTCATTTTCCTATTTATTAGTTAATATTTTAAATCATCATGGTAAAAGAACTTCTTAGAAAAAGATTCTTTGATTGGGTGTATTCTATGAATTAAATGATCTATTCTGTTTTGGTAGACATGAATAAATATCCTTAATCCTCCAATAATTAAGTACTGGGAGGTCTAGGATATTATAACAATGAATAATTACGGAATTCAATTAACAATACTTTTAAGTAGTCATGATGTATCTATACTAATATAATGAAGGCATGATCCTCTACTCATAATCAAATGATTAGGTGATTATAGCTTGATGTGAGTATGAAATGAGCTATGTCATAATCCTATACGTGTCAAGAGACCATGTCAATGCTTTTCAACAATTTTTATTAAAATATAAGTATATTAGATATTTAATCTTTTATGTAATCCCCTTCTCTAACATCAACCCTTCCTCCCAATTTAGGGAGGGGCTTAGATGATCCTTTCCCAAGGTTTGAGATAGAGGTCCATTTTCAGGGTAAGTATCTACATGAAAAATTTAGGTATCATTCTATTATTTTCATTACTAAAAATGAATCAACAATAAAATTTAAATTTTTTAATGTAGATGTTACTAAACCTATCATTAAAATCCTCTAAAGCCATTGTTCGAGCTAAATAATCAAGGATTAAGATCAAAGGGCCTAAGACTGAGTGAACTAGTGATTTTATTATGAGGGTTACTTAATTGAAAGGATTAATCAAGCTTCAATCTCTCTCTATCAAAGAAATAAGTCTTATATAATAGATTTTATATGGAATTACTTAACTATTTTATTTGAGTATTTTTGGTTGAGCTTACATTAGACACCTCGACTCTTTATTTCTCTTTCTCAATTCTATCTCAACACTATTTGGGGATTCTTTGATAGGATTAGTAATATTTTAAAAGATTAGTCATCTTTCCAAATATTCTTGATTAGTATTAATATAGGGTCGATGTAATTTATATTTAAGCGAGTTGGATTTTAATGAATTAAAATTGATTCCTATTTTTTTCTAGTCATTTTTTACTTCCAATGACCCAACCTTTGTAGATGAACATATAAGTGGTAAATTATTATTAAAGCCATAAAACACAAGGAATTTTCTTCTTTTAATATCATTTTTATTCAAATAAATTCTTAATGGCTCAATACAATCCTCCATGTCACTATACTTAACAATAGTTGATTAAAAAACACATCCATATACTCTATTATTTCTATTTTAGGTAGGGGTTCCAATAAAGCATGAGAAACTACTAGATAGTGTTTGAACCATGATTCAACCTTCAACTACGTGATGGACTTCATTATAGTCTAGTAGTTTGATTCCCAAGGCCTACATTGGCAAGTGGTTTTCAAGATCTATGTTTGTGAAACACATTATAGTGTTTGGGTACATGAAATACTCATTATAACATTGAGGTGCAAGGATAATATTGAATAAGTGACCCCTCATTTAATGGGATTTTTTTTGTGATATTTGTAATGAACATTCCCAATTGAATTTGACACATCACCTCATATGGTTCACCACAATTCCTTAAGATTTCCTCCACGGACAGTAGAGGCTGACGACCAACATTGATGGTCTAAATAGTGCATTAGAGAGACTATACACTCTGGTCATAGTGTAATAAAAAATAAAAAATAATGAAACTCATATAAAAGGATCAACATCAGAGTATAGAAAAATAAAAAACTCAAAAAAATACATGATATAATATATGGAATGTAGCATACAGTCATATAGGCTCAAAACATGAAAATCATACAATAGATAGTCACCCACTGGGCCGACCACATATACAGAATAAAATAGCTAAAAATAAATACAATAGACTTAACTTCCAATGCCAAGAAAAAACCACACAACTGGTCTCCATGATGCTCGAGCAGCACCAACCCAATTATGATAATCTACATGAGTGAATTTTCTCAATTTAGAAACACTAGGTTTCATCACCATACATCATGAAACCTATTATCCAACCTGAATACATACATTAGGTCTCTAAATTTAAAAAGGTTCATGTATATGGGTGAGAAATAAATCTTAGGAGGCTTCCTCCAATGGTGAACCCATAAATCCACTATCATCACATGTTCCTACACATGTGATATTCCCAATCTTGCTAAAAACTAAAATCATTTGGAATAAAATAAAAAACATCAAAAGGGGAAAAATAAAAACAAGAAATAATCCAACCAGTGGGTTCTAGCCTAAGACCAATTGTTATCCTACTCCCTCTATGTCCCCTTGTAGAGGATTTACACCACATGGCTTACATAGCCACATGGAAACTAGTGAATTTTCCTGATATACACAAAACTTCCAGGACATCCAAATTAAATTGGCATGAAATTTAGATCCTAGATCACAACCATAGGAATCCACATGATCAAGAAAATCTAATAGGTGCTAGGAATATGATGAAATGATCAGAATTGGGGATAGATCCTACCCTCCACATGTCAGAGATCAACCACGTCCTAGATGTTTTGTAGAATGATTCAAAATTGACCACATAGAACGAAAATATAGAACTCACTAGGAGATCCATGCACTTAAAGATGATATATTCACTTCTATATAGGCTCTATAAACAAGTTCTATAGTAAAATAGCATCCATGAAAAATGAAATTACTCCTTATCTAGGTAGAACCCTCAATATGGGGGTAGTTCCCATATCCAGATCATTCATTAGCTCCCTAATACCATATAACCATAAAAATAAAATGGAGGATAGAATGAGATCAAACTTAGGGCGAGCTCCTAATCTAGGATATCCCAAGGGTCTCCTCCTAAAATAAACATCCTATGTATAAACATACAGAAATTTCACTACCAAAGTCCAACTGAATGTGGGATGATCGGACCTTGAACCCACCATCCAAATAGATTAACTAGAAGTACCAATACACTATCATAAAATATGGGCAGGGCTATATTAGTACCTTTTATATCAACATCAAAACAAAAAAAATCATTTACAAGCTCTCCATGACCTTTCTCAAGTTCAATCTAAAACTCAAGGCTCACAGAGTCTCCATGGTTACAACATAATGCAACGGCCAACGATGGACACCCATATTGAACCCCAGATCTTCTTCCATGCCTACAAAAAAAAATTAACTATCCAAAATGACACAATAATAATATTAAACCTTACAAAGGGTTACAATATATCATTCAAAATCATGGGACATACCCAATGAAGAAACAAACCAAATTCCACCAAAAACATTAAACGGATACTCCATCAAAAATACACTCGAAGGGTCATCGAAAAAACACAATACTGCCAACATGGTCATTCGAAAAGGTACTTGTGACCACCTCAAAAGTATTAGACCCTCCAAAAGGTTTACTTAGCACAATACAAAACAAAAAATGACATATGAGAAATTTATACAGCTGACTACAACTACTAATGATCACTTAATCAGAAAATAACCCACAAGGGCACCCTCAAAAGTCCCTCAGAATCATCTCAGAAGCTCAGCACCACCTAGCTATAACCTCTATATAAATGCATCAACTAACCTAAAGACTAAAAAAATCTAGTCTCCAAACAGAAACTCTAAAACTCCAACACTCTAACATCGAGCAACCAGTACCAACACACAGGAAAAAACCAAGATATCCTCAAAGATAATAATAAATATAACTGACATAAATATTTCTAAATAACTTCAAATATATCAACCTAGAATACTCAATCCAGGCAGATCTTCGGTCTCACAACCCTCACCTGAGCCTTGAAACTCACAAACCAAACCCCCAGTAGGATTACAAAACCAAACCTCAAGGAAAACCTCCCACTGAAATAACATTGTCCAAAACACCATATAGAAAGCCTCTAAATAATGAACAAATTCCACCATCATGATCTACATAGAAAAAATCTCAGAATGAACTTTTCACAAGACAAATTCTGAGTATGGGGAGAAAAAAATACCGAACAGACTAAGGAAAATACATGACATGTACTTGGGGTATATTGCATCTAAACCCATAATTCCTCCAGGGATTTGTGCATCCAGCCTCTTAGTGTGTAATTTTACAATGTACACAATGTGTGGACCCTGTACATATGGTGTACCCCAACATCGGTACCTGCCTGTGTACCTCATCCCAACTCAGTATGTAACATGCCCTAGTACATGGTGTATTCTACCTATACATGACATATAACCCAACATGGGTAACTTATCATGTATAAAACCATGTACCTCACCTAGGAATGTATTCCTACATGGCGTGCACCCTACATGGGGGCTATTTATGCACTTCTACATGACCAGGTACCCTTGCAAGAGGTGTTTGGATGAGGAATCAACTACACCCCAGAAACCCACTACAGGGAGTGTACCCCTGGTACATGATGTGTAGTCCCAAAAACTAATCATTCATGAATAGTAAGAATACACAATGTGTGTTCTCTAAATAACACATCATGTTCATGGTAATCCCCAAGAAAGAAATATATATCCACCATAAAATGTCCGATTTCTCTCCAAAACACTTAGATAGACCTAAAAGGGCTTCCAAAAAAACCTCTAAAAGGATTTAGAAACATTAAAAAACTAATATTTATGGATTTTTCACATAAAAAATAAAATGATCCTACCCCCAGTTGGAAACCCCCAATGCTTCAATTCTAAAACCACACCATGCACCTACAATGCCTCAATATACCTTAGGGAGATCTCCCATGAGACACATCCTCCTTATATATCCCTCTTATCTACTTCACCCTCTGTTATCCAAAGACCCATAAAGGGGGATATCCTATAGGAATACTCTAAAAGAAAAGGTAAAAGAATTAAGAAAGGGAAAAAATGAAAATGAAAAATTAAAGGAAAAGAAAAGGGGGCCCGACCTAAACCTGATTCCCTACATAAGGTTATGCCTCACCTAGAGAAAACCCCCATACTAAACTCAATAAAGGTGAGAAAATATTAATCTAGTTATCTATATACAATATATGAATGAAAAAACATGTGTGAATAAATTAATAATTAATTAATTAATTTTTAAGTATTCCAAAAAAATTCAAATAGCTTAGATTTCCACCAAATCCATGTTAGAGGGAATAAATCTATTCTGGGACCAATAGAGCATTCAAAAAATTCATCTGAGATCATATCATTGGAGAAGTTAAAATTTTTATCTTGAAGCACTACCTTGAATAGAATTCTCAAATTTCCCATGATTTGGAAAACTCAGGAGGACACAGGTCTTCCCAAACTCCCCACTACAAATGATTCTTGACTATAAGAAGCCTTAGTGGACAACCAATAACCACGACCTCCCAAATCACTTCTGTATCTGATTATACCTTAACCATCCAATGATTGATCTTATAGAATCCAAAACTCTCTCCCCACATAAGATACATTATACTATGACTAGTATGATTCTCCCCATCACAGAAGTATCTTTATCATACCTCCACTTCCAAATAAAAAACCGTATGACCCACACTCTGTCAATCACCAAACACAATGGATAAACATAGATGAACCAATCACATCTGAGAAGTATCATGAAAACCACTAAACCCATGCTAAAAATATCTTAAATGAGACTCATGACATCCAGAAGCCTATTGTTAACTCCCCACCACATGGTTTTAATTACACCACTCATCAAGTGAACAACATGATTCAAACTCACATGTACAAAGTCATATTTAAATTAGGCTAATGTGCCTAAATCCTCTAATGAAGATCCTCATGTAGGTCAGTTCAAGAAAAATAGAGCACCATAAAAACTTTCCATAAAGTATGAGGAACCCACCTCATTCAATAATCAACCACACGACCATCATCCACATGATCCAAAACCACATGATCTTAACCATTATCTCACTATGTTACCTAATTTAAATCCAAAGGCGAGTAGGAGCAGGGGTGTAATGATTCAACCCCAGTTACCCAGACCCCTTGCCTTATTTTATTACATTGGAATATAAACAATGAATATACATCACAAAGGACCAAGTAGTTTAGTAGATTTGGAAATAGGATACATACATAAGTTCAACATTACACGTTGAAATGAAAAACAATATAAAATTTCCATTGGGAATATCCTTCACTCTAAGATTATCTCAACAAGTCAATCATAGTATAGCTCTTCTTGTACTATGAAAAATGAAACATAAGAAGGGGTGAGATCAGATGATCAGTAAGGGTAACAAATACAGAGGAAGATATCATAAACATAATCATTAGTCTTGGTAAAAAATTGAAAACACATTCCTCTACAAATAATAAACTTGATCACATTATGGAAGGAATATAAGATGAGTAATTATTTCCACAATAAAAAATAATTATGGGTATTCTAATAGTTTAATAACAACATGAACTATGAATTTATAGCTTCATATTGAGGTAAATGCATATTTCTTACATTCTGAAACATACCATCAATTCCTCATCCATGAAATCTAAAAATGATTAAGGCCTTGGCCAAAACCATTTCTAAAAATGGGCATTGCTTCGGCCAAGTCCATATCTATCTGTCTCATGAGACCTACTGATTAATATAGGGGCTATAGAGGGCCCCAACCATCATATAATAAGTCCAATTCATTCCTCATATTAATTGGGATAAACATAAACAATATATACATTTTTATTGAAACTAACATATGAAACATAAATAACATTTCCCGAACATTAAGCATAAACACTAACCATTTGGAGTAAAATGGTGATGGTTTTAAGATATCACATCCACAGTCAAACTAATCATAAACCATTAAATTAAATATGGTAGATTATATCATAAATAATAATTCTAATAATACAAAATAATCAACATGAGTGTTGATACAGATGAAGATACTCTTATGAAATCATAGAGTAATTCTTGAGATCAATACTCTTTTACTTTGAAAAGAATAGTTCTTTTGGAAAAATATTTGTATTAAAACAAAAGTGATGTAATATTGTATTTTCATAATAAAATAATATATTTTAGAAAAAAATGGCTGCTAAAAAATATTATAGAGTGCCCTTGAAAATAGACAAGAATCTGATAAATTTCATTGAATCGGGATTGTATTTCAGGAAGAATTTTTGAAAGATCCTTTTAAAACATATAACACCCCATAATTGAAGGTATGATTCTGGTTGGAACACATGTATAGAACATTTAAAAAGAAATTATTATAATTAATTTTGACTTAATAAGAATTATTTGAGTTATGTAGATAATAAAAGTAACCCGAATGAAAATGGAGGTTTGGGTGGAAAACTCTTACCTTAAGTCCGAATGTGTTCCGCTCTTGAAATTAAGGTCTTGGAATATGAAATTAGACTTATTAATAACTTAATTCATAAAATATTAGACATTTATTTAGTTTATCATAATTTTATAAATTTCATTTATGTATTTATTGATATGTTATAAGATTGAATTTCATCGTTCCAAAGTTTTCGTTTCCTTGGTTTTGATGATTAGTATATTTGTATATGAGTATGGATGTTCATGAGAAAAGGATATATTTATTCAGAATTGAAATTATATATTATTTATAAACATCTAGATTTGATAATGGTTATATATATATTTTTGTTTACATGGTATGAGGATGAATCATTGGATGAAATATTAATGACAATAACTTAAATTATTTTGCGGTTTTTGGATTATTATGAACTAGTTTTGTCATACGAATTAATACTATATACATATATTGGTTCCTTAATATTAAGTAGGTTATAATACACATATCATATTATAGTTCAACCATCATAATGATTTCATGAACATTAATGAAGGATAAATTGAAGAGCGAAACTTCGTCGTCCATGAAGGTTGTAAATTGGAACCTCACGGACAATGATTTCCTTTATAAGAGAGAGAGATATTATAAAGATTGATAATGGTAATTAAATGAAAATGGTATAATTATAGTATATAAATTATACTATATTTATAAGTATCAATTGGATAGAGTCGATTAGGATAGAATAAGAGAAGAAGATAAATTGAAATGAAACTAAATGAAAAAGAAAGATGCTTTACCTCTTGAGATAACCTCCTGGAGAACCTCCTTAGAGGAAGGGGTTTTGGTCTTTTGGAAGACCAAGAGCTCATGGAAGTGAGTATTTACTAGGGAAGGGTATTTGAGCATAAAAGGGAGGAGTTTTAAGTCTTAAAAGAGTGAATAGAGGAAGGG
Source organism: Viscum album (assembly GCA_963277665.1). NCBI lineage: Eukaryota > Viridiplantae > Streptophyta > Magnoliopsida > Santalales > Viscaceae > Viscum > Viscum album. The sequence goes on along the minus strand of OY728159.1, from coordinate 1,887,843,577 downwards.
AATGAGGGTGGTATTTATAACGGAGGAGAGGAGGGGTTTTGCATTATTTTAATCCTTATTTTAATATTTTTTCACAAGACTATGAATAGTATTGGTTATTATGATCAGAATAGTAGATAAATAATGTGAGTTCAAAATAAATTTTCTTACATTAGTCATGATGTCATAAATAGTGTATTTAATTGATAAATATTATATATGGTACTTTACTATTTTTCACTATTCATCAAAAATTCAATAATTTCAAAAAAATCCCAAAAATTCACCAAAACATATTTCGACTTGAAGAATTAAAAGATGAAATAATTTTTTTTAAATAATTTTATAAATATTATTAATTTAATTTTTAAATAAAATCATACTTGGTTAAAAAATTAAAAATTTTACAACTATAACTCATTTTATATCACCTTGAAAAATTAATCAAGATGTTCTTATCTTATAGACTTATGAAAATAAAATAATAATATGATTTACTATTCATAAGAGGCATATTACTATTCATATTGCTATTCATTAGGGTTTGTTACTATTCACTAAAAAATCATGTTGGTTCTATTAGAGTCCTAATAACTTACTGATTAAAACTCTAGATGGCCGTTTTTAGAAATTGAAAACATATTAGAGGCAAAATTATGTTTAAAGACTAGTTTATAACAAATTATTTTTTTGTAGGGTCCCAATGTTTCATGCATTAAATATTTATTTTAAAAACCATGGGGCATTATATTCTCCCCTCCTTACAAAAATTTTGTCCCCTAAATTCAGAGAATGTTACCTCATAAAAATATTTTGGTAGTTCTTCATCATAAGATCCTCAAGCTCCTATGTTTCCTCTTTGATTTTATGATTTCTCCAAAGTATATTTACAAGTTTAGTTCTTCGATTCCTCAAAACATGTTCTTTAGTGTCCAGAATCTGAATATTCTATTCACAGTATGATAAGTCAGGTTCCAATACTGTACCTTCTGATGTGAGGACATGTGTTGGGTCCCACATGTACTTTCTCAACAGTGAGACATGGAACACATTTTGTACATTAGACAGGCTAGGCGGCATTTATAGATGATACATAATAGCTCTAATTCCCTCTAAAATTTCAAAAGTGACAACATACCTAGGTCTAAGTTTCCCTTTCTTTCTAAATCTTGTAACCCACTTCCATGGAGATACCTTCAAGAAAACATGATCTCCTATATGAAATTCCCAATCCTCCCTTCTATTACTAGCATATCTATTTTTTCTGCTTTGATATGCTTTGATATGGGTTTGAATAGTCTTTACCTTTTATGTTGTTTCCTCCATAAGCTCTGGGCCCCCAAGCTTTCTTTTACCAACTTCATCCAAATATGTTGGTGTACGACATCTCTTCCCGTACAATGCTTCATATGGTGCCATTTGAATACTTGAATGGAAACTATTATTATAGGAAAACTCTACTGAAGGTAAATATTGATCCAACATACCTTTAAATTCATGTGAACATGATCTCAACATGCCTTCTACATTTTGGATCGTCCTCACTGATTACTCGACAGTTTGAGGATGATAAGCAGTACTCAATCGATGTTCAATATCCAATACTTTTTGAATACATTTCCATAATTTGGACATAAATCATGGGTCTTTATTAGAGAAAATTGAGATATGTGACCCATAAATTCTCACAACTTCATTGATATAGAGTCGTGCTAGGCTCTCTAGTGGTAAATCCTCCCTTATAGCATGGAAATGTGCAGATTTTGTAAGTTGATCAAAAATTAACCATATTGAATCATTATTTCTAGATTTTTTGTTTAATCCAGTGACAAAATCCATAGTGATGTCATCCCATTTACATGTAGGAATAGGGAGAGTTTGTATGAATCCTCTAGGATGTTTTCGTTCAACTGTCACTTGTTGACATACTAAACATCTTGATACATAATCAAAAATTTCCCACTTTTCGGTTTGATCTCTCTCCGTCAATTGACCTAGGGTTTCCTCCTTTTCACCTCATTCTTTCTTTCCTTCCACAATGTTTATTTCCCCCCTCCTTATTGTCGGATCTTTCAACGATCTCAGTTTTTTTCCTTTCACCTCCTTCGCAATTTCCCTAACTCTTGTTCTATTTCTTCTTTTGACTGTCTGATTCAAGTGGTTCTATTTGAAGGGATGTTTACTATTTAAGAAGATATATGATCTCGTCATTTGATATATTTTCAATGGATTTTTATTCTATTTCGGTGGAACAGTTTCAAAAATGCTATTTTCTGGGGGTTTTCTAGTAATGACTTCATCATGGATCGCTTTGGAGGCCCTCTCAGCCTTTACTCTACTCTGGATTCTAGGTCCATTTCTACTTCCTAGGTTTGGTAGGTGAGATGATTTACAAAGAGGTTTTGGGATGAGTTTGTGGGGGTGGTAGGTTGTTCTAAGAGGCATGACTTTTGGTGGTTTTCTCCCTTTCTTCATGTTCTTTCGGTGATGCTTCTTTATTTTTGCTGCTTTGATTTTTGATGTAGATGGTGGTGTGACTGTTCTTCATAGTTTGTGAGTTCTTCTTCATTTCTCGAGTATTTTTTTGGTATGCTACTTATTCCGCTCCAGAGGAGCTGATATCAGCCAGAGTTCATGCTGGTCACTGTGCTCTGGTGGGATGTGAGGGATGATCTATTTGGATCGGGGCTCGAGGTTCCTAATGCCCGCAAGGATCAAAATATTTAGCAGACAGGGGTGGAGTTTTAAAATTGATACCTAAATATCGAAAGGTTCACGTTATGTTATGAATTAATTCACATATAAAGGAAATGATTCATGGTGGTGATTGTAGGAGATCCATTCAAGGTAGTGACGTGCTGTTGCTGGGTGAGTGTGATGGGCTCGAGGCTCGATCAATGTGAATGATGGTCATTCCGCTTCAAAATTTGAAATTTGAATTCTCCTCTTGAAATTTGAATTCTACTTTTGAAATTTGAATTCTACTTTTCCAATTTGGTTGTTGTTTTTTAATGGGATGGTTTGATTGTGTGGGTTCCCACTACCCTTTTTAAAATTGGTTTGAAAATAAAAAAAACTCATTTTGGAGGCATCATCCAGTAACTTTCTTTTTAGCTCAGGTATAGCGGGAACACAAAAACTCTTCCCAAATTTCATAATTCAATATTCACACACAAATTCAACCAACTTCCCATCTTTTACAACATTAATTTTTTGTTGAAGGTTATGATCATCATGCTGATAAGTATTAATCCTTTCTAATAAAGATGGTTGGGAAACCAATTGAAAAAGTAATGATGTTTCACCTTATTTGATAATTCCCATATCTATATGTACTATATCCATAAAAATAGGATCCCCTACAATCCTCATTTTGTTTAGGACTCCATGATCATTCCTTCTCAATGCATTAACTAACTTGTTTTCCATTAATGGCTGGTAGTGTATAGAACAATCATAATCCATGAGTAGTTAAATACATCACCTTTTCCTCATGTTGATTTACTTATGTGAGAAGATATATTTCAAGCTCTTATGATCCATATATATCTCACATCTTCCTCCATATAGATAATGTCTCCATATATTTAGAGAAAATATTATATATGTTAACTCAAGATCATGAGTAGGATAGTTTTTTTCATGAATTTTTAATTTCCTTGATACATTGGAAATAAATCTATCATTCTGCATAAGGACACAACCATGTTCTGTATTTCATTCATCAATATAGATCAAAAATCCCCTATTCCCTGATGGAAAAGTTAGGGTTAGATCATTCACTAATGTCAACTTCAATTCTTCAAAACTATCCTAAAATTATTTTTTACATATGAACTTAACACCTTTACGTGTAAGCTTGGTCATTGGGTTGGATAAGGGGAAATGTTAGGAATGAAACACTGATAATAAACTTTTAAACCATTAACACTACGTACCTTAGTTATGTTCATTAGAGTCGGCCATTCTTGAACAGCCTTTGGCTTTGTACGATAAACATATATTCCATCCTCAGAGACAATGTGGCCAGGAAAGGAAACTGATAGAATCCAAAATTCACACTTTCTAAACATCCCATATAATTCATTTCATCTAAGAGTCTTCCGAATAGCGTGCAAGTGATTTTCATGATCTTTGTAGCTTTTAGAGTATATCAATATATCATTAACAAATACCACAAAAAATTCATTATGATATTCCTTGAAAACTCTATTTATTTGATCCATGAAAATAGAGGGTGAATTAGTCAGTCCAAAAGGCATTACAGTAAACTCGTAATGCCCATACTTGGTTAGAAATGCCAACTTAGGAATATATTCCTTCCTCATACACAACTGCTGATATCATGATCAAAGATCAATCTTTGAAAAATATTGGGATCCATGAAGTTGATCAAAAAAATAATCCATTAGAGTTAGGGGATACATGTTCTTTATTGTAATAGAATTGATCTCCCTATAGTCAATGCCCAACCATATAGATCCATCTTTCATATTAAGGAAAAGAACATGGGATCCCCATAGAGAAACACTAGGGAGAATAAATCCTTTATCACTCAATTTCTTGAGTTGTTTCTTCAGTTCAAATAATTCCATAGTGTCTATTCTATAAGGGTTCTTCGATATAGGTCCTGAATTAGGAATTAAAATTGATAGAGAACTAAACTTCCCACTATAGAGGATGTTCAGGTAAATCCTATGGAAGCAAATCAACATATTCTTGCATAATAGGTATGTAATCCATTAAAACATTCCTTTCCTCACCCATAGATATTATGTTCACTTCGTACCCAATAATTGAATTCAGTAAGCTAATGTGGGTGGATCTAGATGAGAATCAAATGGTGATGTTGATGACTAAAAGATAAGGGATTCCATACCACCCTAAAAAATTGTAACCTCCTTCTCCTTGAAATAAATTTTTACATCATAATTTGACATCCAATTGATACTAAGGATTATACGGAAGTCAATCATAGGTATGAAAATAAGATCAGAAACTAAAACTCATTTGTGAATCTTAAGAGTAATTGATTGAAACATCTTTGTTGCAATGATACTTCCCTTATGATTTTTGACTGACAACCCATTTAATAAATCAAAATTGGAAATATCTAATTTTCATAGATAATTGGGAAGATATAAAAGAATGATATGAACTAGAATCAAATAAATAATTGGCTATGTTTAAGGAAACAATTAAAGTACCTACCACTATATCATTAGAAATTTCGACCTCAACAGTTTTGATCGCATAAGCTTGGACCTTCTCCCTTGGCCTTTTCTGAGTCACATTTCTTTGACACTTTGGACAATCATTATAATTGTGTCCCATATCCCAACAATTATAGCACTAAAAATTGATATATTATTTCTTTCCCTTGTAATCACCAGAAAGATGGCCTTTCTGTCCACATTTATAGCATACTCCTTTTCCTTTAAAATAGTCACCAGGGTGTTTCCTTCCACAATTATCAGATGGTGGAAATTCAAATATTCCCTTCTCCCCCATTTCTTTATTTAATTTTCCAGAATTTTTCAGAAGCCCTATTCTTCCGTTTCACTCCTTTAAAGTCATAAGACTTATATAATTCCTTTTGCATCTTGAGAGCACATGAAACTTTATCTTCATATGATGAGAAACTTTAGGAGACCAGTGCCCATAAAAGGAATGGCTTTAGGAAATCAAATAATCAATCAACATTTCTCATTAGATTATGTATGTAGTCCATAGAATGCCTTGATAACCTTGTGATTTTTTCTTCATACTTTGCAACATTCTCATCTTCCTTTTTCCTTTAATTCAGCAAATAAATTTCCATATCTACTCGTTGTTCATGAGGAAAGTATTAATCTAAGAAAATTTCTCTAAATTCACGATATTCCATGTTTTCTATCTTTTCCTTCTCATTTTTTGTTTTGAATTAGTGACCACCATTGAACATCATCTCCTGAGAGATGATAAATTTCCATGAAAACCATTTCCCTTTTGTTACTTCCCAAGGTGATAAATATATTTTATGAGGAAGTTATCCACTAATACAATAAGAATGGGTTTTTAATCCCATTAAATTATGGAGATTGTTGTCGCATAAATAGTTATAACATAGCTCATACATGCTGTGGATTCAAATTCCTTATACGGGTAAGGTTATTGTTCATAACCTGAGTAAGTTGTCCCAGTATAGTTATAAGTTTCTCTACACCAGTCATAGCTCCATATCCAACCTCATTATCTGCAAAAGGAGGGAAATCCATACATGGGATACACATGTTCATGGGGTTTCCATTCCTTCCACTAGGAGAAATTTATAAATAAAGGTATACACTAGATTAGGTTATGAATCATAATGTATAATCTCCACGTAGAAAAATAAGTAGCATAAATTTAAATTCTATACATAACTAATATCATAATCATAAACATGGTTTCTTTGAGGAAAAATTTACTTTTAAATAACACATAATGTCTTGTAAAGAAAATGTGAATTATCCTAAGCATATCGCTCGGGATTTTCAAACCAGGTTCACAGTAAGGCCCGTTGTTGTGTACCAGGATAGCTCAGGTCAAGCCCGAAACTCCTTATTAGAGTTTTCACTCCTAGGTACATCATTGATAGAACCACATCTACTTGTAGTATCCATATTAGGATATATTTTCTAGAAAAATCCACATAATCTATTCCTTACCAAATCTCCAAGATGTTATTGTATGTATATCCTCAAAGAATATCTTAGCGGTTTCTTCCCAAATCTATATTTTCTAAATCTAGTTTCCATGTTTTCTACTAAACATCCTCAAATTCCAACTGTAAGGACAAAACCAAAGTTTCTTAGAGTTAGTGACTTATTTTATTACATTGGAAAATAAATAAGGAAATTGAATCCAAAAGGACCATGTAGTTTAGTAGATTTGGAAACGAGATACATACATAAGTTCAAAATTACAAATTCAAATGAAAAAGAACATAAAAGTTCTATTTGGAATATCCACCACTCTAAGATTACCCCTGTAAGTCAATTATAATATACCTATTCTTTACATAAAAAACATAAGAAGGGGTGGGATCAGATGCTCAGTAAGGGTAAGAAATACAGCAGAAGACATAATAAACTTAAACATTAGGCATGGTGAATAATTTAAAACAAAGGGATCTACAAATAATGAAATTTAACACATTATGGTATGAATATGAGTTGAGTAAATATTTTCATAATAAAACATAATTATTGGTATTCTACTCATTGAATAACAACATGAAATATGAATTTATAGCTTCATAATGAGGGAAATGAATATTCAGTACATTATGAAACATACCATCAAGGCCTCAACCAAGACATCTAAAAATGGTAATGGCCTCAGCCGAAACCATATCTAAAAATGGGAAAGGCCTCTAACAATTCCATATCTATTTGTCTCATGATACCTAACGATGCATCGAGGGGATATAGCGGGACCCAACCATTACATAATAAGTCCAATTCATTCCTCATATGAATTAGGATAAACATAAATAATAAATACATTCATATTGAAACTAACAAATGAAACATAAATAACTTTACATAAATATTAAGCATAAACACTAACTATTCTGAGTAAAATGGTGAATGGTTTTAAGATAGCACATCCATAGTAAAACTAATAATAAACCATTAAATTAAATATGGTATATGATATCATAAATATTAATACCAATAATAAATAATAATCAATAGGAGTGTTGATACATATGAATATACTCTTATGAAATCATCGAGTAATTCTTGAGATACATACTCTTTTACTTTGAAAAGAAGAGTTCTTTTGGAAGAATATTTATATAAAAATAGAAGTAAAGTAAGATGGTATTTTAATAATAAAATAAGTTATTTTATAAAAATAATGGGTTTTAAAAATATATTATAGAGTGCCCTTGAAAATAGGTAAGAATTTGAGAAATTCCCATGAATCGGGATTTTACTTGAGGAATTTTTTCTGAAAGATCCTTTAAAAGCATATAACTCCCCATAAATAAAGGTATGATTCTGGTTGGAACACATGTATATAAAATTAACATATAAATTAATATGAGTACATATAAATTACTAAGAATTTAATTTATGTATGTAGATATTAAAAGTATCCTGAATGAAAATGGAGGCTTGGGTGGAAAACCCTTACCATAAGTCCAAATGTGTTCTGATATTGAACTTACGGATTTGGAATATGAAATTAGAGTTATTAATAACTTAATTCAAAACCTATTATACATTTATTTGGTTTATCATAATTTTATTATGTTAATTTATTTCCTTATTGATAAGTTATAATATTGAATTCTGTCATTCGGGAGTGTTCGTTTCCATGGTTTTCATGATCAGTATATTTGTATATGAGTATGAATGTTCATGTGGAAATGATGTAATTATAAATAATATAAATTATATACTATTTATGAACATAAATAATCATTAATGGTTATATATAATTTTTTTACATGGTGTGAGTATGAATCATTAGATGAAATATTAATGGCAATCACTTAGATTATTTGGTGGTATTTAGATTATTTTGAACAAGTTTTTGTCATATTAATTAATACTATGTACATATATATATTCCTGGATATTAATTAGGTTTTAATAAATATATTATAGTCTGGATCAACCATAAAAATGGTTTCATGACCACTAATGAAGGAGAAATTAAAGAACGAAACTTCTTCTTCCACAAAGGCTGTAAATTGAAACCTCACAGATGATGATTTCATTTATAAAATAGAGAGAGAGAGTAAGAAGATTGATAATCGTTATTACATTAACATGGTATAATTATAGTATATAGATGATACTGGAGTTATAAGGATAAATTGTATAGAATAAGTTAGGAGTGAATAATAAAATAAGATAAATTGAAATGAAACTAAATGAAAAAGAAAGATACTTTACCTCTTGAAATAACCCCCTTGAGAACTTCCTTAAGGGAAGGTATTTTGGTCTTTTGGAAATACCAAGAGCTCCTAGAATTGAGGAGTGACTAGGGAAGGGTATTTGAGAAGAAATTTTAGGAGATTCAAGGCTTATAATAGTAAAGAGATGATGGGAATGAGGGTGGTATTTATAGTGGAGGAGGGAAGGGGTTTTACATTATTTTAGTCATTATTTTTATATTTTTTCTCAAGACTATGAATATTCAGGGTTATTGTAAGAAAAATAGTAAAGAGAGAATGTGAGGTATAACCATGTGTGTTTACTTCAGTCATGATGTCATAAATAGTGCATTTAACTGATAATTTTCATGTACTGTATTTTACTGTATTTCACTATTCATCAAAAATTCAAAAATTTCTTAAAAATATCAAAAATTAACCCTAACCATTTTTTTATTTGTAGAATTCAAAAATGAACTCCATTTTTTGAAAACTATTTTCTATATACGATTAATTTAATTTTTAAATAAAATCATACTTTATTCAAAAATTAACAATTTTAAAACTACAACTCATTTTATATCATCTTGAAAAATTAATCAGTATGTAATTATCTTACAAAATTAAGAAAATAAAATAATAATATGATTTATTATTCATAAGGGTCATATTACAATTCATAAGGGTATGTTACTATTCACCAAAAAATCGAATTGGTTCTATTAGGCTCCAAATAACATACTAATCATAACTATAGATGACCATTTTTTGAAAATCAAAACATATTATAGGAGAAATTATGTTTAACGACAATTTTATAAAAAGTGTTGTTTTTTTGGGACTCAATGTTTCATGCATTAAATATTTATTTTCAAAACCTTGGGGTGTTACAAGGGGTCCATCCAAACCTTCCCTCTCAAGCCATCCACGAGACCGAGAGAACTCCCAATGCTCCACTTCTCAAACACCAGTATTCCTCATGCCTAAATACATCCTAGTGATATTTGGCCTCAAAAAACCCACCAAGGAATAACTACCACACCCACTTAGTTCATCAATGATAGAAAGCACACGGGCCCCACTACTTAACCCGTCAAAAAACACTTAACAAGAACTACTCCCTCCAAAGGAATACAAACCTAGTACATCAAGGGAACCACCATATCATTGATACTTGATCCCATTAAAAATATCCCTTAGACATTATTTCCTTCATAAATCCACCAATAGGGCACTCAGAGCTCAATTATGGACCCCACGTGTCTCCATTCATCCCTCATCGAAGGGACAACATCTCTACTTATAGTGAACCTCTCACCAAATTATCCAAAGGTATTATTATCATAATAAAATATAAAATAACTTAGATAGTAATATATCATGTTAATATTATATACCTAGAATGATACATAAACACTGGCCTTGTGCCCATAGTACAAGAGCTAAAAACCAAAATAAACCATAAATCCAGAAACCAAAGTGAATCACACTAGGTGAAATCAAGGAACTTTAAAAATGTAATCCAAGAAAGAAATCACATTCCATGGCAACATGGTATTTCTATTTTCAATGATGTTCATGAATCACTAGTCCAATATCCATCAAAAGTTCTGAAACATTCCTAGACCACCTGTCTACTTACTCCAAAAAGAAATACTATGATACCATTTTGTAATGAACTAGACCAAGTTGACCTGACATGTCTCACAATCTATTCAGCCACAAGGCTTCAAGAATTCCTACTCTAATATAATACACTACTAAACATTATCAAGGGTATAAAATGTTGAGTAATAACTCTATATCCTATAATCAAAGTGTAATAAAAATGTAAAATAAGAAAATTCTTACAAATACATTTTTTAAAGGGTGAGGGGCAATACCCCTTTGATTAAGAAAGAAAAACATTCTTTAAGAATGGGAAAGAGGAAAACCATTAAAAGAAGGACACAATCCATAAAAACCCAAATGAAACAAAAAAGTCAAAAGAAACAAACATCCAAGTGGAAAACAGAAAAACCTCATCGCCCCCTTGCCAAGCATCGTAAAGTGAGTCCCATCAAGAAATTGTGCCGCCCCCTCTACCAAGAAGTTACACTATGATAGAAGTGAAATGTGTCAGAGCACCTCCCCAACCAACGGCGTGGTGGAGAGTCAGATGAAAGGTTCCAGCACACATTTCTCTCTTGAGAGCCACCCACCCAACAAAGCATGAAGAGAACTTCAACAATTTCAACCTGATGCAACGCAAAAAAAATCTAAAGAATCACTAAAAATATGACATGGCAGGTCACCCATATGCCCATTAATAAGATGACACATGGAAGGATTAAGGATTTCCACACATCCCTCCCTCTTTTGAGGTCACCCACCCAATGACACTTGAAAATTGTTTTGCTGTTCCAAATAAAACAAGGTGAACCAGAACCCAGAAAGAAAGCAGTTTCTCATGATCAAGCAGAAGCAAAAAAAAAAGAGGAATACTAAAGAAAACACAATCAATGTAAATATCACAATGAAATAAATAAGGAACAACCCCCAGCCTCCACCTATAACCTCAATAACCAAACTATACCATTCAAGGATCATCAATAGTGAAACTAGTGGAAAATCACCAAAAGATCCACACAATGACTGAGATTTCTGCAGAATATCCCACCTCCAAGCGTAGTTCCCTTTATTGATCTTCAAATACCTTCATTAGAATACAACATATAGTAATAAAAAATCAAATCATGCAAAAAAATTCAATATATGATCACCCACTAGGCTGACCATATATAAAAAATAAAAAAACTGAAAATAAATACACCAGGCTCTACTGCCAACGTTGATCCAAACTATGTACTCAATATCTACGATGCTCGAGCTAGACCGATCTAATACAGAGACTCTACATGAGTAGCTTATCTTGATCAAGAAACAATGGACCATGGTCCCATCCATTGTGAAACCTATTATCTAACCTGAAAGCTTACATCCGGCACACACACACACTGAGGTGCACTTATAGGGTGTGAGAAGTAAATCCTATTAGGACACCCCTAATGATGAACCTATAAATCTGCTGAAATAAAAAGTGCATGAGAACTTGATATGGATATATAAGATAAAAAATAACAACATTATAAATGTATGATATAATTGAAAAAGGGGTAAATCTAACATAAGAAATAATCCCGCCAGCGGGTTCTATCCTAACACCCGTGGAAAATCTACCCACACTACAGTCCCTACAATAAGATTTAAAACATGTGGATCACCCATCCATAGAAATACCAGTGCATCCACAAAATCTACATAGGAGCTCCAAGACTTCTAAAGTCAACACGCACAAAAGATGTACCCCAAGGCATAACCATAGGTATCCTAAAAAAAAGCGCATCTACCAATCACTTGAACTATGATTGATCAATCAAAAATTGAGACAAAGAATCCCGTCCACAAGTCAAAGACCTATCATCTTCCAAAAGTATTTCACAACAACTAGGGATCAATCACCTAGACCCAATAGATACAATTCCCTATTGGATCCAACCACTTGGACCTAAGAGATGAACTACCATATGGTCTCTATACACATGGTTGAGAGCACAACAGAATCCACAAAAACAACCACACCATATCCAAGGATAAACCTTAATATATGGTTAGTTACCTCATCCAGATCAAACATTATCACCCTAATCTCACATAACCATATCCAACCAATGCAGTAAAGAACCATATAACACTTAGGTCCAATGCCTAATCAAACATATCAAAAGGATCTCCTCCTCAAATAAACAACATAAGTAGAAATTTCCTTAATGTTTACTACCAAAGACCAACTAAACGTGGGATGATACGACCATTAACCCAGAATCTAAACAATTTCCCTAGAGGTGTTGATCAACTATAATCTAACAAGAACAGGGCTCCCATGGTCTCTTAGATCTCAACATAAAAAAAAAAGAAACCATCAAGGTTTCTCTGCTACCCGACTCAGGGTCTGAACAAAACTCAGGGCTCACATAGTCTCTAAGGATACAACATAAAGAAATAACCAATAAGGGACTCCCCATATGCACCTAATATCTGGTGCCATGCCCGTAGAAACAACCTCAACTAGCCCAAAGTCTTCAACATGAGATGTGTAATGACCCAAACTGTTATGAATAAAATTCCCCTTTTTGATTTAATTAAATGCCTTATAGATTTAGAAGACACATGAAATTATTTTTGTATAATATCTAGTTGGATTTAAATGACCGTTAAGTATCATTACCATTGATAATATAGACATTAAACAGTGATCACATGACTAGTATAAACATAGGGTTTTAACAAATCCTTTTTGCACAGACAAGGGAAGTTATGGCCAAAAACAGTAGGATCATTCTCTATGAAGCCCATTTATTAGAGATTTTGAGAGAGATAACAATTCTAGGCTTTTTCCTAGACCAATCCAAAATTGATATCCAACAACTTAATCATGAGCGAAACCATTTACAATAGAAGTTCAAGTTCATCATGATCACGACCCAAACCATGTTCACCAAACGACCCCATGAAAGCCCCACCGTCGCACACCTTACTCTTAGGCCATATTATATTATAATAAATGGACATGAAATAATAACCTAGCATTAATATTATGTAAATTATTTTTTTGTAGAATAATTAATATAATTCCATTCAATTATTGTTACTTTGTAAAAGATTTTAAAGCACAAATAGTATTTTTGGTTAATATTCATATTCAATTAAGACATATATTTTAAAATAATAAATGGATTTTTTAATAAATAATATTCCAATAAAATATTATTTTTAAATTAATTTATAAATGATCACATAATTTTTATGATGTCAAAAGTAATTTTTATTAAGGTTTAAAAAATGATTTTGTCAAAACTCGTAAATTTTTAATAAATGTATGTTTTAATATTAAAAATGAAAATTCACATATTAAGAAAATTATTTACATAAAATTAATATTATTTTTGGAATTATGATTTCAAAATTGTCCATTGGGGAATTTTTCATAATTTTTGGAGATAGTCAAATTTATGGGTGAAAATTAAATATCTTATAAATATACTGGGTGATTTATGACATCATAATGGACCAATAATGATGTATTAAATACTATAAAATGTATATTTGGAGAGATACATGTTTTTCATTTAAAATAATACAATTTTATCTTTATTTTATAATGGATTAGTCAATTCTACAAAACATATAATATATTTTAAGATTTTAAAATCATTTTCTTGAAAGTATGACTCACCTCCACATAAGCAAGGGAACTATTTTAATATCTTTAGCCCTTATAATTATAAAATAATATATACCACTCCCCTTTTACAGAAACCATGGGAAAAACCACGAGATGGTTTGTGGTTTTGAATATTTTATTATGTAGTGTCCAAAACCAAAATAATAAAGAAACCCCCCTCCTTTCCAATATAAAATCACCCAAGTTCCCATTTCTCTTCACTCAAACTCTCTAAATCTTGACCAACCTCTTCCCCCTACTCTATAGAGTCCTCACATGGTGGCCCAAAGTTCTTAATGAGCCTCTACCACGCCTTTGGAGTCACACATCCAAGTAAGTCATCTTCCACTATCCTCTTTTATCAAACACTCCTTTTGTGATATGTCTTTTAATTTAAATTTACATATATTAGGATATGTTCATACATAGTTATATTACTATCCATTTGATTTATAAATAATTATATCTTCCATTCACTCTCGTTAACCCATCCATGATTCTTTATAAACAACCGTTACCATGTCAAAATTCCCTAAGGGATCCTCACCTTCCTCTCATCCTTTCAATTCATGAACCTTGTTAGAACATAGTATTTTTAATTTCAATTATTAATATTTTCATCCTTTTGTTATCAATTCACTACATCAATTTACTGTTATATGAATGAGGTATCATTTATTCCCCCTCATTTGGACCCTTACCTAAGCTGTTACTATGCCAAAATTCTATAAGGGATCTTCCACTCCCCTATTTTATCAAACACTCATTTTGTGATATGCCTATTAATTTCCATTTTCATATATTGGGATATGTTCATACATACTCCCCATACTATCCATTTAATTTACAAATAATGTGAGCCTCCTTCCACTCTCATTAAGTGTAATATCCCTACCTTTTCTAGAGTCATGTTGGGTGCAATTTCAGGTAATTTTTGTTTTAAATTAAGTACCTTTGAATGGAGTTAAGAATTGGGGTGTGTTTCAGTGAATTATAATAAAATTTTGGACAAAAGGGACTGTATACTGTTGGTTCATGGTTTGTACAAACCGTGCAACTTCTTAAGAGAAACTTTGTGCCCTATGGCATTCTGAGATTGTAGATTAGATACAGTTAAAGCATGGTTAGAGAGGCCATGCGAGGTGGCTGTGTGAAGTTCCCCTTGAAGAAGTGGATAACACACTATTAACACACATTTTTCTTAACCATGTGACTAAACCGTGCAAGGGCTGACAGTGAGATTCTAAATTTTTTGATCTCACTTGTTTTCAACTTTTAATATCCTGTTTCACCTCTTATGTGGCCCTAACTCATGATTTTACTTTTCTACGGGTAAAGAATGGTTCTCCCATTGACCTAGAGGGATTCCAAGGCCTTAAAAACACTATTCTTTGAGGTCAAAATCCCGAAATGATGATCCACTCTTCTCACGGTATGTGGATTTCATCCTGATGCTTCTCTCGTTCCTTCCTCTATCTCTCCTTGATCCTTTCAGGGAAGATATCCTCTGTTTCCTTGGATCTAAACCTATTTTGTGAGATCCAAATCTAGGATTTTGTGTCTAGATATATATTTTTGAGATCTTTATGTCTTTGATCTTGATATTGGTTTAGGGATTTAGATCTGTAACTTTTATCAACGGCTTTGTACTATTCGGGTTTTGGGGATTTCCATTGGGAAAACATCCATCAATGAACTGAGGTATGTAATTTAAATCTAATTACCATAGTCATGGATTTG
Source organism: Viscum album (assembly GCA_963277665.1). NCBI lineage: Eukaryota > Viridiplantae > Streptophyta > Magnoliopsida > Santalales > Viscaceae > Viscum > Viscum album. The sequence continues at coordinate 1,887,827,681 of OY728159.1, read as the reverse complement.
ATATGTATATGTAAAATTTTATAATTTCTACCTTTATAAATTGATTTTCATGAATTGGGTTAATTAGTTTGACCAATTTATTTATTGAAGCTTTGTTGAAATAGGTGTTTGGGAAATTAATCATGAGACTAAGGGGATGACCTATTAGATAATTAATTTGGGTAAATTGATTATAAGAGGTATGAGTTTTAATCTAGATAATTAATTGGGGGATTAATAATGAGATATTGAAATGGATAAGTTGAGATAATTAATTTTAGATTAATTATGTTCCTTGGATAATATGATCTATATAATTAATTTTGGTATTAATTATTGAAAGTTGAGATTAGAATGAGATAATTAATTCTCGAAAATTAATTATTGAATATGAATTGTGATATTGATTAATTAATTGAGTAATTGATTAATGGTTTGAAGCATTTAGTTAATTTTTGAGTTAACTAATGGAATTGATGTGTTGAACTAATTGTTGAATTAGTAATGGGATTGGGGTGGATAATAAATTGGTAAATTAATTATGTAATAAAGAATGGGAACATAGTCATTTTAAATTGTAAAGTACAAATGATAACATGGTCATTCTAAATTGAGAAGTATATATGTTAAAATGGTCATTGTACTTATGAGTAATAAGAATGGGAACATGGCCACTCTATTGAGGAGTAATCATGGTAACATGGTCATGTTACTTATGTTTGTGATATTGTTAACATTGTAAATGTGTCTTATAAATGTGAAATTAAAGAATGGAAATAATGGAACTCTGAGTTATTGCCTCACAAAAGAATATTTGGACTCCGACATGAGTCAAATCAGGTATTGAGATACCATATCACACTGAATACTTCAAGATTCGTTGAGAATCAGGTATTAAAATATGATATTATCTTGGGAACACTTCAGGATCTGTTATGAGATGAAGTTTGTATTGAGGTACATGTATCCTTAGGAACCCTGGAGTTAATATAGTAAGATAAGAATACATGAAAATGTGTTAAACTATTTATTATTTCATTGTACATATTTCCTTATAGAACTGCATCCACTATCTTTTGACTGGACCTGTTTTAGACACCATTGGTGGTGGACTACTGAGTTGTACTCACACCCTATTCGGGATGCCTGATTGGTACTCGAATATATTATATTATTGTAGGAATGGAAATGGGAAAAGGACCTAGGATAGGTGGGTGATTGGGGATAGATCTTGGAGGAGGGAACTAGACATGGTTTGAGACATTTTTGGGGAGTTGTAGTGTCTTTACTTTCAGTTTAATTATAGAAACTTGAAACTTCTATTGGCATAACATGTTTTTTGTTTTAGTTGAGTGTTATATTTCCTATTTGGTTATCTTGTGACATGAGTATTGTTCTAGTTATATGTTATACTTTGTTTGTTTAATTGTTTCCTTTGGTGTTTTACTCAAATAAAAGAGGGTATAGTTGCCCCATGAATGACTTACCAGAACCTCACTACTGGTTAGTAAACTATACCATAAGGGGAGGCAGGCTTGAGGTCATGTGGTGAACCAGCTCAGTGCACCGCTATATGGTACCCGGGTCGAGACGTTACAAAGTGGTATCAGGCGTCCAATTTTATTTCTTTTTATTTGGTCTTACTATTTTTGGGAAAGTTATTAAAGGGACTAGGATGAGTCGAGGATTGGCAATGAGCACGTGCATGGGAGTTTCAAACCCATGTATGGGGGGGAAACAAAGCACTCGAGGTGGAATTTTTGTTATTGTTGTTTGCTGTTACACTTAAATATTACTTAACATGGGTGATGCACTTGTGGTATGATGTGATTATTGTTTCTGAAAACTTTTTAGTATTGATTCATATACTATAATGGAATTAGAGTTGAGTTTTATTACATCATTCTAGGCATATAGGGTTATTGTGACATGCATCATTTTAGGCACGCATGGGGAAACGAGTTATGGGTATGTTGTTGAACTTGAACTGTTTTACTTGTCATGAGATTAAAAATAAAAATTATGCCTAACATAAATTTAAAAAGATTTTAAAATGATGAAAAATGAGAATAATTGGGTGTCTAAATGAGAAACTTGATTATAATAGTGTGTTTACCCTTGTTAACCAAAACCTTGGAGTAGGATGCTTAAGGGTAGTGATATCACCTCAATTTTCACTGTGTGGCGAGGTGGATAAAAAGGATTATTGTGATTATTTTACTCTTATGTAAATGGTATAAGGTTGTGTTATGAGACCTCTGATGTGTGTTTGGAATTGGGGAGAGTATGGATCCATGATACATATAGTGGGGATGACTGAGGGGCGTGTCTAGGAATGCTTTTCCAATTAGGGAACTTAAATCCCCAATCATGACAACTAAAGATGAAGGGGAGAAGTTCCAAGAAAACTTCTCTTGTTACATGAATTTCATGTAAAGAGATCCAGGGCGAGTTGTGAAGATTATTTCTGATTTTACAAGGGAGATTCAGTTGTATCACCCATCGATTTTTATAGGTGAGGGTGGACCTTAGGGAGATAAATTATGGGTTGAGTCCATTGAGAGAATAATTGAACATTTGTTGACTCCTGTTGAGAGGAGGTTTATGTTATCCGCTTATATGCTATGAGGATCAGCAAAGCATTGGTGGGACATTGAAGCATGAACTGGGTTGACTAACAATATGTTATGGACAGACTTATTGGAGAGGTTCTTGGAACACTTTTATCTAGAGAGGATGAGACAAGAGAAACATGTTTAGTTAATGCATCTAACACATGGGAGAATGTCGGTGATGGACTGTGTTGGATGCTACACACATCTACAATACATTGATCCAACTTTAGTTGGAGATGATCCAGTAAAGGAGAAACATTTTCAGTATGTACCTAAGTGTGATATTATGTACCAGGTGAATATATTTTGGTTGAAAAGGTTTACGTAAGTGGTGGATCCAGATCTCATAGTTGAAGGGAACATGGGAGAGGCTTGGAGTTCCAGATATGTAGTTGTTATTAGATGATCAGAAGGTGTTACTTTTGAGAGTAGGAAGTGCCATTATGATAAAATTAGCCAAGGAAGTGGGAATCAGAGTACATAGATTGGAGGTTTGAATAGACAAGACCTTACCAGGGTGATCTTTCATCAGTATGGTAGGTCGGGACACTATTGTTGACACTATTCCTGACCACCAATATCTTGTCGATCTAGTGAAAATATTGGACATATATAGAAGTTATGAAGGTTTCAATGACAGACTGGTACATAAGGAGTAGCTTTGTAGAGTCAGAGTGTGGGAAGAGGATCCTCTACACTAAAATGGGGAAGAAGTTGGAGTTATACTGGTTGATTCAGTAGAGGTAGTGGTTGTGGTTCTTCTGGGTATGAGAGCCTACATCAATAGAGTGGTGTTACTAAGGAGAGTCAGACAACATCATAGGGAAGAGGGGTAACACAGTTACATGAAGTACAACCTACACTTTTGGATAACAAGGATGGACCATCGACAATTAGTGGTACTATAAAAGTAGCTTCTACCTTATATAGTTCCTTGTTTGATACTGGTGCCTCTCATTCCTTTTTATCTGCAAAACATGTTAATGGTTTGATCCTGGTGGTGGAGTTTTGTGAGAAGGGTTAGGACTATAGATACAGTATTGGGATTACAGTCTAGAAATATCTATCAATGTAAGCTTTATTCACTAGAGATCAGGGAATAACGTTTCCTATGGGATCTCTATGTTCTTGATATGACGAGCTTTGAACTAATTATGTATATGGATTTTCTAGTCACATACTAAGCCCACATTGACTGTTACCATAGGAGAGTTACGTTTACATATCCTAAGGGTGACCGGTATATTCATCCCGAAGACTGGGATATCTAGGAAGGACAAGCAAGGCCAATTACTCAGCAACTAGGAGAGATCAAAACCAAAGTTTCTAGTCTTATGCTGGATGATGGGGGTGATAGGAAATATGTACCTCTACCAGTACTGGAACTGTTTCAGGACGTATTACCTGAAGACATCTCAGGGCTAACACTAGAGAGAGATGTGTAATTCACACATGAACTCATGATGGGGGTTTACCCAGTGTCTATTCCACTGTATAAAAAGGAACCGACTGAGCTTCATGATCTTAAGATTTATTTGGAGGAGTTTTAGGGTAAGGGAATTGTCCATTCAAGTACGTCACCCTGGGGATTACATGTTTTGTTCACAAAGAAAGATGAAGGGAGTTTACATTTGTGTGTCGATTACCAGAAGTTAAACAAAATGAATATAAAGAACCAATATCCTATTCCACATATCAATGATCTATTTGACCAATTGAAGGGAGCTTGTGTGTTCTCAAAGATCTATTTGAAATGAGGGAATCATTAGGTGAGAGTTCGGACTTCAGATATACCAAGTAATACTTTAAGAATCAGGTATGGCCTTTATGAGTATGTCCTAATGAAATTTGGATTAACTAATTCAGTAGTAGTGTTCATGGATTTGATGAAAAAGATCTTTCATATATATCTGGATCAGTTCATGGTGGTGTTTTTTGATGACATATTGGTATACTCCAAGACTCAAGATGATGATGCCCAATATCTTGACATCGTCGTGGGTACACTGAGAGAGCATAGGCTATAAACCAAGCTATCTAAGTGTCAATTTTAGATTGACTAGGTACACTTATTGGGGAACATGATCTCAAAGGATGATGTGTTAGTGGACCTAGAGAATGTTAATGTAGTTTTATCTTGGGAGCATCCCAAGAATTTTCTTGATATCCAAATCTTCTTGGGATTATATGGATATTACAAGAGATTTATTCAAGACATTTCCCATTTGTAAGGGATTCTTTTGGGCTTGACGAAAAAATGGAGAAATGGTTTAATGGTTAGAGTCTTGTGAGAGACCATTTCAGAAGATAAAGAAGTGTTTAACATCAACACCAATTTTGATCCTACCTGAGTTAAGTTAGGAGTATATGGTTTATTATGATACTTCTGGGATCATACATGGAGATGTGATGATCCTGGGAGATAGAGTTGTGGAGTATGGGTCTTGGAAATTGAGGCTTCATGAACCTAATCACCCTACACACGACCTCGAGTTGGAAGCATTGGTTTTTGATCTTAATTGTTGGTGACACTATATTTTGGGAGAAAATCTTACAGTCTTTACATATCGCAAGAGCCTGAAATATATATTTTCATAGAGTTATTTGAATCTTCAGCAGCAGATATGGGTTGATTATATGTATTCTTTCAATTTTGAACTAGAATATATGGGTGAGAAGGGAAATAGTGTCACTGAATCCTTGAGCAAGAAAAATTAGACTCAGATGGTTCAGGAGTCAAATGCACAGTGGAAGATGATGACCTTTCTGGATGAAATTCATGTAGTGGCTAAAGAGAGTTAGAATCATATGACTCTAGTTTTAGTTGTAGTGGAGTCTATGCTTTTGAGACAGATTAGATATAGATAGTATGAGGATATAGAGTGCTTATCCTTGAGGTAAATCTTTGAAGTCATGGAGACATCCTCATACTAGTTGATAGATAAGGACGAGATCATCTATGTGAGGAATCAGGTTGTTGTGCCTACAAGCATGTGATAGGAGCTCATGCAAAAAATTCATACCTAGAAATGTGTGGTACATCCAGGTGTCACCAAAATGTACCATGACCTAAGATGATGGTTTTGGTGGCCAAGAATGAAAAATGAGATAGCAGGGTTGTTGACAAGATTCTTCACCTATTAGTAGGTGAAGGAGGAGCATTAATGACTTAAAGGTTTGACTACAACTATTTACCATCTCATAATTGAAGTGGGATGATGTGACCATGAATTTTTTGGTGGGTATCCTAAATAAACATAAGAATAATGACACTATTTGGGCCATGGGGGATCGAATGCAAAATGTAACACATTTCTTACATATTAGGGAAACCTTTACAGTAGAGTAGTTGGGAGAACTTTACATTTGGGAGATAGTCCATAAGAATAGAGTGACACATACTATAGTTTCATTTTTGATTTATTTTTTACTTCACACTTCTGGTAGGTATTGGAGAAAGTTCTTGGAACATAGGTATTATTGAGTAATACTTTCCACTTATAGACAGATAGGCAGTTGAAATGTACTATACAGGTGCTTGTGGATATGCTATGGGCATGTGTTCTTAACTTTGGTGGATCTTGGGAAAAGAACTTGGCTTTATTAGAGTTTTTCTATATAAATATTTATCAAGAAACTATATAGATAGAACCATATGAGGAACTTTATGGTGGACCATGTAGATCACCATTATGCTGGATGGAGGCTGGTGGGATAGATTTGTTTGGACTGAGTCTCATGCAGGAGACATCAGAGCAAGTGAAATTGATTCAGAAATATATGGATATGACATAGAATAGATAGAAATAGTATGATGACAATTATAGATGAAACCTAGATTTTATAAATGGTAATCATGTATTCCTTTAGGTGTTTCCTAAGTTGGGTCACCAAAGGATATAGAGGTAGGGAAATTTGGTACCCATGTTTGTTGGTCCCTTTGAGATAGTGGAGAGAATCGGGCCTGGGGTGTACCGATTGGCTCTTCCATAAAGATACAGTTCTATGGGTTATGTTTTCCTTGTCTCAAAACATCAGAGGTATGACTCCGACCCTTCTCATGTGATCAATGTGGATGAGGTTGACCTTGAGAAAGATGCGTCCTTTTAGGAGAAACCAATATGTGTGTTGGATCGAAGTGAGAAAGTGTTGTGGGAAAATATTATACAAATGGATCATGTGTTATGGCAACATGGATGTGTGTAAGAGGAAAAATTGGAAATAAAAGTAGATTTTAGGTCTCAATGGATTGATTTTTCTAGCTCAGAATCTTAGAAAGTCTTGGAAGTATAGCTCAAGGATGATCTGTTATAAGGTGGGGATATTGTAAGACCCCAACCTTTTATTAAGTAATCCCGAGCATGATATCAGGTAATTTTTGTTTATAATTGTTTACCTTTGATTGGAGTTATGGATTGGGGTTTGTTTTGTTTAAGTCTAAGAAAATTTTGGAGAAAAGAGGTTATGCATGTTTGGCGCACGGTTTGTACAAATAGTGCGACTGCCTAGGAGAATCTATGTGCCCTTTTGTCTTTTGAGGTAGTATATTTGGTACGGCTAAAGCATTTTTTGAGAGTCCATGTAAGGTGGCTATGCAAAGTTCCCCTTTAAGTAGTGGATAAGACATGGTTAGTACATGGTTTTCCTAACTGTGCGACTAAACTATGTGAAGCATGACATTGAGATCCTAAAATTGTGGATCACAGTCGTTTTCAACTTTTAATGACCCATTTCACCTATTATGTAGCCATAACTAGGGATTTTACATTACTAAGGGTAAAGGAAGGTTCTCCCATTAAACCAGAGGGATTCCAAGGACTTATAAACACCATTCTTCATGATCAAAATCCTGAAATCAAGATTTTCTCTTCTCTCTGTATGCTGATTTCATCCGAATGCTTCTCCAATTTTTATCTTTTATCTTTCCTTGATCCTTTCACAGAAGATATCCTCAATTTCCTTGGATATAAACATATGTGGTGAGATCTAGATCTAGGAATGTGGATCTATATCTATATATATGAGATCTTTAGGTCCATGATCTTGATTTTGGTTTAGAGATTTAGATCTGAAACTTTTATCAACATTGTTGTACTTCTCGGATTTTGGGGATTTCTGTTGGGAAAACATCAATCAACTAACTAAGGTAGGTGGTCTAAATCTAATTCCCATAGCTGTGGATTTGATATGTATACAAAAAATTGTATAATTTCTACCCTTAGAAATTTATTTTATGGAATTGGGTTAATTAGATTGACTAGAGGATTTATCAAAGCTTTGATGAAATATGTGATTAATTGGGAAATTAATCAGGAGAATTAGAGGGTTCCCTATTAGATAATTAATTTGGGGTAATTTATTATAAGATGTTGGGGTTGTAACATAGATAATTAATCAAGGTTTTAATTATGAGATATTGAAATGTCTAAGTTGAGATAATTAATTATATATTAATTATGTGCCTTTGATAATACGATCTAGATAATTAATTATGGGATTAATTATGGAAATTTGAGATTATAATGAGATAATTAATTCTGTAAAATTAATCATTGAATATGAATTATGATATTGATTAATTAATTGATGAATTAATTAATGGTTGAAGTGTTTAGTTAATTGTTGAGTAAACTAATGAAATGGATGTGTTTAACTAATTATTGAATTAGTAATGGGATTGGGGAGGATAATTATTTGGTAAATTAATTATTTGATAAATAATGGGAACAAGGTTATTCTAAATTAAGAATTAAAAATGGTAACATGGTTACTATACTTATGAGTAAAGAGAATAGGAGCATGGTCATTCTAGATTGAGAAGTATACATGGGAACATAGTCATTCTATTGAGGAGTAAGCATGGTAACATGGCCATCTTACTTACATTTATGATATTGGTAACTTTGGTAATGTGTCTTATAAATGTGATATTAATGAATGTAAATAATGGAACTCCATGTTATGGTCTCACAAGAGAATATTTGAACTATAGAATAAGTCGAATTAGGTACTGAGATATCATAGAACATTGAATACTTCAAGATTCAGTGAGAAGTAAATATTAAGATGTAATATTACCTAGGGAACACTTCGAGCTCCAATATGAGATGAAGTTAGTATTGAGGTACAAGTTTCCTTGGGAACCCTGGAGTTAATTTAGTTAGATAAGTATAAATGAAAATTTCTTAAACTATTCATTATTTCATTGTACTTATTTCCTTATAGAACTACATGCACTATCTTTTGACTGGACTTGTTTTAGACACCATTGGTAGTGGCCTACTGAGTTGTACTCCCACCCTATTAGGGCTACCGAATCGGCACCCGAATATATTATATTGTTGCAGGAATGGATAAGGACAAAGACCCTATGATAGGCGGCTGATTGGGGATGGAGCTTGGTGGAGGGAAGAAGACATGGTTCAGGACCCGTTTGGGGAGTCTTAGTGTCTCTACATTCACTTTCATTATAGACACATGACACTTATATTGGCATAACATGTTTTCCCTTTAAGTTGAGTATTTTATTTATTTTTTGGTTACCTTGTGACATGAGTATTTTTATTGTGTTATATGCTTATTCATTTTTTAATTACTTTTGTATTTGTTTAATTCCTTCGAATGGTGTTTTACTTTGATAACAGAGGGTATAGTATCCTCATGAATGTCTTACCAGACCTTCGCTGCTAGTCAACAACCTCTAGCATACGAGGATGTGCACTTGAGTTCATGTGGTGAACCAGATCAGGGCACCTTTTTGTGGTACCAGGGTTATTATGTTGTATAAATCCAAACATGATCCTTTATATACACCAGTTACCATGCTAAAATTCCATAAGGGATTTCTCTCTCCTCATTCCCATTCCAGAACTTCTTTTATTTTATGCATCTTAAATTTCATTTCATGTTTTGGGGTATAAGTTCTCATGATCCCCTTACAGTCCATTTCACATATAAATGATGAGAGAACCCCTTTTCTCTCATCAACATATTTTATAAATTTCCTTTTGATGTCACTATGCTGCAAAAATTACACTACGATTTTCCATTGTGTAGTAAATACCAAACCCATTTCTCAACAAAGGATATTCACCTTTATGATCAAATACATATTGATTGGGGACTTACATGTATGTATCCCACATTCCTTTATCATATAATTACTTTTGATGTTTAATGATTCCATGTTATGCAATCTATGTGGCACACTTATACATGAAATGAAATGTTTACGAAAGGTGCACCCTAATAGGGATATAATGCATTGGGTAATGTTTAGTGTCATGGTATGTCATGTGTAATTAGGGTTTAATCATGATAATTCATGTAAAATTAGTGTTTACTCATGTTAATCCATGTGGAATGAGCCTCGAATCATGCTAATATCTTGTGCTATTTTGTTTCCACATTTCTATGTTATGATTATCACGCTATGTCATGCCTTTATGTTCATGTTTCTGTTGTTCTCCATTGGTATTCCTATTGAATAACATGTATTGTATTCCTCATGTTATTCTATTTTTATTCCCTTAATGAGATTTATATATCACTTTTTTCTTATGTATATCCTCAGGTTATCCCATGCAATGTTAAGTACAAAAGAATGTTGTGGTCATGTGAAAGAAGTTTTCAATAAAGATGTTGTAATTTATGTTCTAAGTAGTTATATAATGTTACTAAGCCCCAAATACACTAGAAACTCGATATTCTGAGTTTTATTATGTGAAAATTATTTAACTATTCATTTTTAAATGAGTAATATAGATCAGGGTTGTTACAGATTGTATCATAGGATAGGTTTAGTTATTTTTGGGATTAAGATTAGAAAACCCTAGTGAAAACCCATAGGTAGAAGACTAAGTATAAGAAAAACATCCCTAAATTTTAGTTATTATAGGGTAAGTGGTTTATCAAGAAAATAAATCACTATCTGGATATGAACAAGGGGATGTGGCTCTGGAACAGAGGTATATAGGGGTAAAAACCAAAAAACCACTTTGAGATAGACTCAAATGGGAACTAGTGCATGACAACTGGCCTTGCTGCACTCCTAGTTTGACACTCTAGGGGGATATGATTTGGTAAATTAATAATCTCATTATGAACCATTATTAATGGAATGAAAAAAATTCCCATAATTATATATATCAGGAACTAGATCATGGATATCTTAGACCAAAGCCTAGAAACTCATAAGTTAAGGAGATAAATGTAATTTATATGTTATAACTTTAATGTTATTGAATTAACTTTCTGTTTTTAACTTTTTATGATACTCATTACCAATATTCATTTTATTCTAGTCAATGACTAGTTATAGGAGGGATCATGTTAACAACCGATGTGAAGGGCAGTGTGAGGATTCCCCAATGGGATGCCCAACCCGATGGGAGTGGGAATCAAAAACATTGTTATGATTCTCTCTCAGTTAAATCTCATGTTTTAAATCCAAACTTATATCCGGAGGATAACTTGACCCCCTCCCCCCAAGAGAGAGAAACCCACAGTTGAGAGCTATCTGCAACAAAGGCATCCTAAATTCAATGGATCATTTGTTCCCTTAATCACAATGGATCTATTCAATTGAAATGATCTTCTTTACCCTTCAATGTTCTTAAAAAGAGAAGGTTATTATATCTATTTATCATATGGAGGGTGAAGATGATTAGTGGTGGACATTGATCAAGAATATAAAGCCTGAGGAGGAGATTGAAGTAGTGAAGTGGAAGGAATTTCATAAAATGTGTTTTGATAAATATTTTCCCTGCACCCTCCACCTTAATATGGAAATAGATTTCCTTGTATTCAAGAAAAATGAGGATTATTCTATTGGCACATATAAGGATAACTTCACTAGTCTTTCATGATATGCCTATGGTTTTTTCGTTACCTCAAATGAAAGGTTGACCGCTTCTTTGGTGTGTTAGAACCTAGCCAATGAAAAGCCCTGACAATCTGTGAATTTTAATGCTATGAGGAAATTTTATAATGTACCCTCAAAGTAGAGAGGAAAATCATTGAATATTATGGGTATAATGGGGATAAGAATAGTAAAGTGGAATTTAATTCTGGTGGTCCTATGGATAAATCCAATGGTGTTAAGAAATTCCAACACCCCACTTATTAAAGGTGGAAAAAGAAGCACCGTGGAAATTGCCTAAGGTGAATAGAGAAATGATTTAGGTGGGGAAGAGAAGGGCACCTAGAAAATAATTGTTGACAGGAGAAACATGAAAATGTGTAAGAGGAAAGGAACACACTAGTTAACTATCAATGTTTTGTTCATTGCTACAACTGAAAGGAACTAGGGAACTTTGTGAACTAGTGACTTATGGAAAGGTTTTTCGGAGGAAACCAATAACCTCCAAGGTAGAAAGGGAGAGCTTTTCCATCACCATCGAAGTGAATCCCCATAATGAAGTGGTTAAAATTATTCTATTTATTCACTCAATAATAGTAAACATACTTTTTTATTCTGATTCTAAGAATTCTATTATGTCCCTAAAGTTTAGTAGAACAATCCAAACACCATGAAAAATAATGGAAGTAGAGATTCCAGTGAAGATGGAAAATTGAGCAATTATTGCATCCCATGAATACAACTCCACCCCTATCACCATTTTTGAATTGAACTTCTTAGATAACCTTTTTATACTTTCCTTGGATAAATTCTATGCAATTATATGAATGTATTCACTTTCCCTATATAGAGCCAACATAAATTTCCATGAGAAGTAAATCACCCTCTATTTGGAGAACCAACCCCCGATTCTATAGTAGTGCATGGTGGAGGACAAAAATTCCTTAGAAACATCATCAAAATCATGGATATTACTTCTCTATGAGCATGTATATCTTTCTCATATGATTTATTCTAAGCAATGAACCATCCTTGAAGACATTCCTATTGCGAGTGAATTCACTAATGTGTTTCTTGAGGAATTTTCTGGTCTTCCTCCTAGAAGAGATGTTAAATTCTTGATTGATCTTATACCTAGGGAATTTACAATATCCAAGACTCCATATAGAATGGATGTTGTGGAACTTGGGTAACTGAAGAAACAACAATAAGAGAATCCGGATAAAGGGTTTATGCACCCATGTTCTTCACCATGGGGTGCACCTATCCTCTTCATCAAGAATAATGATTTTTTAATGCGCCTTTGCATTGATTATCATGATCTCAACAAAATACTGATAATGAACAAGTTTCCTTTTCCAGTAATTGAAGACTTTTTTGATCAGCTACATGGAGAAAAACACTTCTCCAAGGTGGATCTATAGTCAGGATATTACCAATTAAGGGTGAATAAGGAGGATTTCCCCAATAAGTATTTTTGTACAAGGTATGGGAATTATGAGTTCATTTTGATTCCATTAAAACTCTCACTAATGCTCCAACAATCTTCATGGACTTTATTAATAGAGTCTTTAGAGACTACATCGAAAAATTTGTGGTAGTCTTTATAGATGACTTTCTAATATACTAAAAAACCAAGGAGGAACATTTGGAGCATCTAAGAACTGTGCTAAAGACCTTGTGAAAGGGGAAGCTCTATGAAAAGTATATAAAGTGTGAGTTCTGGTTGAAGGAAGTCTAATTCTTGGGGAATATCATCATGAGAAATGGGATATCTATGGATCTTTCCAAGACAAAGGAAATCTAGGGATGACCGAGGCCAAAATCTATGATGGGTATCAATAGCATCCTTGGGTTAGCTGGATATTGTTGCTGATTTTTTAGAAACTTCTCATGAAATTCAAACCCTCTTACTAATCTAACTCAGAAGGGAGTCAAGTTTTCGTGGAATGATGAATGTGAAGAAAGCCTCACGAAGTTGAAAAAGTATCTTATCACTATCCCTATGCCTGCACTACCCACAAGTGGGGAGCTTTTAATAATCTTCAGTGATGATTCAAAGAAGGGAATGAAATATGTGTTGATGAAAAATGAAAAAGGCATTGCCTATGCCTCAAGGAATTTGAAAATTAATGAGAAAAACTATCCCACACACAATCTAGAGTTGGAAGTTGTGATATTTGCATTGAAAATATAGAAACATTATCTCTTTAGGTAAAGGTGTGAAATATACTGATCACAAAACCCTGAAATATATATTCACATAGAAAGATCTGAATATTCTTTTTAAAAGATGGTTAGAGATTATCAAGCATTAAAACTACTCAATCCACTACTATCCTAAGAAATCGAACAAGGTAGAAGATTCTCTAAGTAAAAAGGACCCAAAAAATCTATCACTGATGAGAATTAAAATGGATCCAATGTTCTTATATTTGATGAATATGGACATGGGAATCATGAATAAGGTAACATCATCAATTATTTCACAAATGATTACTCAATTGTCTCTTTTGGAAATGATAAGGATGCTAAAAAAGATGATGATGGAATTCAGAAAAAGTGGAAACTATCAAAAAAGTTAAATCCTTAGATTTTGGTGTTAATAGAGGAGTAATTTTGAGATTTGGATTGAGACTACGTGTTCTATCAAATAATGAGTCAAAGAAAGAACTTTCGGATGATGCACATAGTTCTAATTTCTGTATTCACCTAGAAAACAAAAGGATGTATAAAGTTCTCTGGGAGCACTATTGGTGGGATAACATGAAGAAGGAGATCAATGAATATACATCAAAGTGCTTGGTATGTCTTAAAGTGAAGGATGAGAGGCATAAGTCTAAGGTGATGAAGAAACCATTACCCATACCAACATGGAAATGGGAAGAAATCACCATGGAAATTGTTACCAGACATCCTAATACATCCAAAGGAAACAATGATAACTAGGGTTTTTTGGATCATCATACAAATAATTCACACTTCATTATGATTCGAGATGATTTATCACTGGATCAACTAGACTAGATATACATCATAGAAGTGGTAAGTATGCATGGAGTACCACTATTAACTATGTCTGATCGAGATCTAAGATTAACCTGTAGGTTTTGTAAAAGTCTCCAGTATGATATAGACACTGAGCTAAACATCAGTATTTCTTATCACCCTCAAACTCATGACCAATCGAAGTAGACTATCAAAAAACATGAGGACATGTTCAAAAATTTATCAATGGACTTCAAAGTCAGATGGGACCAATATCTTCATTTGGTAAAGTTCTCTTACAATAATAGTTTCCATTCAACCATCCAAATGAATCCATAAAAATCCATTTATGGGAAGAGGGGAATAACACCAGCATGTTGGGATGATATTGGGGAATGAAAACTTCTAGTTCAATAAATTGTTGAATATATGGTGGAGAAGGTTAAGACCATCTATCAACACATCAAAGCGGCCCAGAGTCGAAAAATGATCTGTGCTAACAATCATCGATGTTACCTAGATATTGATGTTGGATACATGGTATTCCTCCGCATATCTACATGTAAGAGAGTTATGAGATTTGGGAAGAAGGGAAAGCTTAGTCCAAGGCACATCATCCCTTTTGAGATCCTTGATCACATCATAGAAGTGGCCTATCAACTATCACTCCCACTAAACCTATATCAAGTGCATGTTGTGTTCAAAGTATCCCTATTAGGAAAGTACATCCTAGACACATCACTTGTACTCAATCCAGATTTGGTACCATTGGATATTGACGTTTCCTATGAGGAGTATCCAGTGAAGATATTTTATCATAGATAAAATTTTCTATGAACATAGAAAATGACCCTCATCATAGTGCTGTGGAGAAACCAAAAGTTGGAAAGAGAAATGTGGAAACCAAAGAAGGTGATGAAGCATAGTTACCCCCATATGTTTTAGTGTTCGAAAAGAAAAATTATAGGGTGAAATTTCTTAAGTGGGGAATGTTTTAACGACCGAAAATGTTATAAATAAAAATTCCCCTTTTGATTTAATTAAATTTTTTATGGATATAGAAGACACATGAATTTATTTTTTATATTATAACTAGTTGGATTTAAATGACCATTAAATATCATTATTGATGATAATGTAGATGTTAAATAGTGATCACATGACTAGTATAAATATAGGGTTTTAACAAATAATTTAGGCACAGATTGTTTAGTCAAAAGTCCTCTTTTGACTTTTATGTCTTGTTTTGGAAATCACAAATGTATTCATAATTGTTTATCATAATGAGTATGTTTATCGTACTGACTATGTTTATCGTACTAACTATGTTTATTGTACTAACTATCTTTATTGTACTAACTATGTTTATTGTACTGACTATGTTTATCATACTGACTAAATCATACTGACTATGTCAATTGTACTGACTCTGTCAATCGTACTAACTTTTGTGCATCATACTCACTTTGCATCATTTCAATACATTGAACTAAGTAATACAAGTAATACTCATTTTTTTACTTCTATAACATGCATGTTTTATCCGTTATCAAAACACTTGTTTTTTATTAATCGTACTCATGATTATCATTTTCATATATCTTTTAACCAAAATGATGTCGTGGAGTTAGTTATAAACTAATCAAAATGATGTCATGTTTTCTGTTTCAATATGACCGTTATTATGCCAGGTGTCCAAGTCCCTCTGAGTTTTCTAGAGAAATATGACCATTGGAGGAAATATGACTGTTAGAACCTCTGGCCAATAAATAAGAGTCATTTGAAGCTAAGAAAACAACTGAGAGACTTTGATCATTCTTTTCTTCTATCAATTTCTTGAGAGAGATGTTGTGACTTCTCTCTTGATTCATGCGAAATCCTTGAAATTAAAAAATGTGGACGGCTCATTCTTGGTTTTTTTATTTCAATAAGTGCTTTGTTTTTCTCCATGCGTCTGATCAGGTGATAACGATCAAGGACTGATGAGGATAGGTAGATGGTGCTACCGATATTCGTATTGAGGGATTTCAAGTGTTTGAAAGATAGAGGTTCTGATTACCTACAAAATTGAGGGCTTGCGGGGGTAGAAATACATATGTACCGATCATCGTATCGAGGGATTACCAAGGTGGTGGTAAGAAAAACCTCTTATCCTAATTGAATGAATACCCTTCCCTTTGGGATAAAAGAATTGTAATACTTTTACATTTCTATTGCTGTTTTCATTAGAAAGGAAATTGTATTGTTTCTTTTCTTCATTTCGTATTCAATTGTAATTGTTTCAATTACGATTATACTGTTATATATTATATTAATAGATTCTATATGCTTTATGGTAGAATATATAACTATTGTATTACTCTGATTACTGCATTCATTTTAAATACCATTGATTTACGTTACTTATAGTATTAGATCGTATCATACCTTCTATATCCAAGAAAATTGTGGTTAATTGTATTTGTTGTGAATTCTATTAGTTTAAGATCATTTAAACCAATTTCTTAAGAGATTAAACACAAAGTTTTTAAACCTACAATTCACCCCCTCTTGTATTGTTCCATCTAATATATATATACATATATATATTGATCCAAAAATTGGTATCAGAGGAGGTTTCCACAGATTTTTATTACTTTCCATATAATTGTGTTTTTATTAGAAATTTCTATTTATAACTACTTACTACACTAACATGAGAAGTGGAAAAGATTTTGTTTTATTAGATGAAATGAATGAATACTGGTTCAATTGACAATCTAAATCCAACTAGAGCACCTATCTTTGATGGGAATGATTATGAGTACTGAAGAGATTGAATGAAGACATTTGTTATTTATACTAGTGTAGAAAATTTTATTATGCTTACTGGAGGTTAGAAAATCCCTTACAAAGAAGTTAGTACCTTCACCGATCAAGAGAAGCAAGAATATCTACTAAATTAAAAGGTCTGCAATACTCTGTTGTTTTCTATGAAGAGGAATACATACAACCATATATCATCTTCTGAAGCAGCCAACTATATTTGGAAGAAATTGTAAGTCAAAAATTTTGGTGCATCTAAGGTTATAGAAACAAGAAGAGCAATGCTTCAAGCAGATTTTCATGGATTTCGTTTTTATTATAGATAGCCAGTATGTAAGGTGAAACAAATATTTAAGACAAATTTCAATAGCTTACAATCTATGGGAGAAATAGGTCTTGATGATGAATCTCTTGTAGACAAGATTATTGATATAATGCCAAACGAATGGGAATAAAAAAGGATAACTATTGATGAAAACAGAAATGTTTCTCAAATTACTCTTGATGAACTTTTTGGAACTCTTCTACAGCATGAGATAAGAATGAAACGAGATGCTAATTTCAATAAGAAGAAAAATGGAAATGGAAGTATAGCTTTTACCACTACATCTAAAGCTAAAACACCTGAAAGGATAACAAGGTACAGAGCTAAGAAAGCTGTTATGTCGGAATCAAGTGATAATGATCACTCAGATAATGAGTTAGCCAATCTTGCTTGAAGGATGAACAATGTAACGACCTGAAATTTTGAATAAATCTTATTTCCTAATTTTATGTGTCATTTTATTTTATTTTTTATACTCAACAAAAATGTTTCATTTGATAACATGATTATAATTAAAATGAGACCGTTGGGTTTTGACTGTTATATGACCATTGGTCAATATGACCGCTGGAAACTAAATGTTTCGATTATTGTCTCTAAATACAAGTAATCTTGGTTAATTGTTATAGAAATAAGATTCGATGGCCTGACCCAGTAGTCTCAGACCGATCGAAGCCCATCTAACAGAACATGGGAAAGAGGTAGCACCACTGGGCTTTGCTCTGGACCAAACCCAAGCCGAACTTCATCGTGTGAAACTAGAACGGAATCGGCTTTGCGAGAAGTTCAAACTAATAGAAATTACTACTGGTGCAATGTTGGACGAGCCTCCCTCAGATTCTCTCACCTTAGCACACCTTACACTTAGGTCCTATTTTGGTGTGATAAGGGGCTATGTAACGAGAACATAACTACCTTGTGTAATCCTTTGTTTTAAATAAAAATTAGGATTTCTTCTTATGAAGTTTATGAATTTTCAAATGTCTGGATAAATATAGTATGCATGTTTTTGGTGAATTTTAGAGAAATGATATTTTAAAAAATGTTTATGTAAACCTTAAATAATTAAAAATGTGTAATGATTTTCAAAAAATGGTCTTCTACAATTATGTTCAGTATGAAATATAGAGGCTAATAAGATCAACTTGATTTTTGATGAATAATAAATTATGAATAGTGATTTTGTGCTTAGGATTAGTAATGTGACCAAATGGATTAGTAATCTCACTTAAAGAAAGTTTTAAAATAATCTAGGCACCTTGATTAAGTAATGTGATTCAATAAAATGGTTAAATAATGGTTTCATAAATTATGATTCAAGTATTAGTTTTTTTTGGTGAATAGTGTTTTTTAATTAAAAAATAAATTAAAAATATTTAGAAAATTATTTTTATAAAATGGATTCCATTTTTGAACTCAGAGCATCGATATTTTGTTAAGGTAATTTTTGGGGTTTTTTTCTGAAAAAAAATGAATTTTCGGCGAATAGTGTATTTATTTAAAAATAAAATTAAAAATATTAAGAAAATTATTTTTATAAAATGGAGTTAATTTTTCAAATCAGAGCATTGATATTTGGTTAATGTGAAATTTTGGGATTTTTCTGAGAAAGTTGAATTTTCAGTGAATAGTAAAAATACAGTTTTAGGGTTTCGGTATGTTTAGTGACATCATAATTGTGTCATGGTGAGGTCATGAGATATTTTAAGGGTTGGCCGACCTAAGGTGATTGATATTTGTATTGGGGGCCGCATGTGGCCAAACATAATGGGAAATATCATGGGAGAGCACATGGTTTTGAGAAAAGCACATGTGAGGTGTCCCTTGGCCATTAATGCTTTGTCCCCTCACTTTCCCTACAAATACCAAGCCCTCCTCTCATCCTTTCGACTCCAAAACCATCCTCAACGAAGTTCTAGTATTTTTACCTCCCAAGGAGTCCTCCCAAGGTGCCCCCAAGCCCTCAAGGTCCAAACCTTCGAGTTTTAAGAGTTACGTTTTAAGGTAAGGGATCCGACCCCTCTCTTTCTTTTCAAGTAATCTCTTTTATGTCATTTTTTCACCCTTCCCATTTTTCAAAGTTCTACTTTCATGTCAAGTCTTTCAAGTTACTTTTTATTATGTTGGGGTATGATATCTAAATTTATCATACTGATATTTTATGACCATATTATGAGATACCCAATTTGATCTCTTCAATTCAGTATTTTGAAGTTTTAAGTGGCACCGTTAGGCTGCCGAATTTTTAAGTGGTTCTTCACCCTTCTCGTTTTGAAGTTCTACTTTCATGTAAATTCTTTAAAGTTCCTTTTTTTTATGTTGGGGTATGATCTATATATCTATCATACTGATCTTTTATGACCATATTATGAGAGACCCCCTTTGATCTCTTCAATTCAATATTTTGAAGTTTAAGTGGCGTCGTTAGGATGCTGAATTTTTAAGTGGTCCTTGCACCTTTCTCCCTTTTCAAAGTTCTAATTCCATGTCAAGTCTTGCAAGTTCCTTTTTATTATGTTGGGGTATTATCTCTATATCTATCATAATTATCTTTTATCTTCATATGATGAGAGACCCTATTTGATCTCATCAATTCATTTTTGGTTGAAGTTTATGTAACACTGTTAGGCTGCCGAATTTTCATAAGAGAAATCTTATTTTTGTCTTTCTTTCATGTTCTTCATTTCATATGGTATATCTTTTAAATTTCATTACCATGTTCTCAAATACATTATATTCTTTCCCCCCTACTATTTTATGGATCATTTATTAGTGTTTTACCCATGTCCCCTCTCTTTTCAATGTTTTCTAAAACCTCGTAACATAGCCTTTATGCTACAGAATTTCCGTTTCAAAATATCTCCCTCTTTTTCTAAAGTTCATTTATTTTATAAAGTGAATACTCAAAGATCTTTCTTCTAAAAGGGTATTCACATATATACCAAAATGTTATATTTTAAATTCTGGGATTTACATACATGAAACCCGCTTTCCCTTTTTCGTGGGTTTAAAGTGACATAAAGATCATGTCTTTAAAGCAGTTTTTAAAACGTTATGATTATGAAATGAAAACCATTTCTTTTATGCTATATGGGTTGTTTATGAAATGATTGATGATGATATATGTGTCTCACATGATAATAAAGACGTGTCAAGGGTGCACCTAGATAGCGCTCCAATGCTTTGGGTAAGGACTTAATCTCTAGAGATGACCTTTTAGACTGATACCTTGGTGAATAACCTTGGTAATTCTTAATGACACCTTGGGGATGGACCTTGGTGAAACGAAATGATTTTCAATATTAAATGTTTCAGTCACATATTCAATTTATGAAAAATGTTATTTTTATTATGATATATCTCATGATTTATTTCTCATGACTTAAAGTTCTTTTCATGACCTTATTGAAGTATCTCATGTTTACATGTAAAATGTTTCTCTTGTTTCCCATACTGGACCTTCTTCTCACCCTTTCTTTTGATGTATGTCCCCAGGTTATGATATGCAGTATTGAACCTAATATGAACATGAGGAGAAGCCTTTCAAGTGTCTAAGAAGAATGTTTTATGTTTTCATGTTTTAAGTTCCCGGTTTCCAAGACACTAAACCTTAAAGATCCTCAGTTTTGTAAAATGTAATGAAATTTTATTTGATAAAAGGTGGGATGCTATAGTTGGTATCAAAGGATGGTTTAGTTATTTGTGGAAATTAGGATATGAAAACTCTAGGAACAAGCCTATAGAAAAGATTATATATAGGAAATCTTCTTGGTATTTTGGTGAGTATTGAGTAATGGGTTGCCAAGAAAATACATCCTTGTCTGGATATGATCAGGTAGAGGTGGCTCTGGCACAGATGTACATAGGGGTAAAACCCGAAAACACCGCTTTGAGCTAGACTCGAACGGGAACTGGTACACGACAACATGCCTTGCTGCACTCTTGGTTACGACACTCCTGGGGGATATGCTTTGGTAAATTCATAAGCTTAGTATGAACCATTTTTAAAGGAACAAAGATAAAATAAAATAAAGATTCACATAAGAATATATGATCATGGATAACCTAGATGGGAACCTAGGGGATCACAAGTTAGGGTATACTTTTCTTCTACAAGTTATCCTTATATGATTTCAGTTCCTTTTTATGATTATTGGATAAGTACTTAAGCCCCTAATTATGCTTTCTCTTCTTAGTTAATGGTGGGAAATGGAAGAACATGTCCCAACAACCAATGTGATAGGAAATGCGACGATTGTCATATTAATATGACAGGGATGATTAGGGGATTAAAATATAATTTTTATTTTGGAAGACATTCACTATTGTGGGGACCCTATATGATCGAGGTAAATAGATTACTACGGTATTTTCATTAAAGAGTAAGGTTGACTTATATTTTTAAGAATCGATGAAATTAATGTGGACTTATAGTAATTTAGGATACTTTTGGGAATGATTAACCTATCTTGGGTAAAATATGTTTAGGTTAGCTACTTTTGTTATAAGATGTTAGGAGTGGTTGATGTGTTTTGGAGATGAACAATGAAGTTTATTTTGGAAGACTATGTTATCAAATTCTTCTTGTATTTGGGTTTCAATCTTAGTTTGGTTTATTTTGAAAAATTTTAAGAACAGTTATTTATGGAATGGTCTATGATGAACTTTGGGTAGTACCATGGAACTTTGAAGATTTAAAGTAGTTTCCCTTCCTATAGGATTCTTTTTTTTGAAGAGTTGTTTTACCTTACCCTTTATGATTTTGGGGATAATGTTTAAAGATAGAAGAAATAGATTGTTAATCTTTTATGGATTATGTGATTCTCTAGAATATGATTCTTGTGTCTTGATGAGACCAAGTAGTTTAGAATGCTCATAATTTAGAGAAAAGGTTAGTTTAGGTAGAAACTTGTTAAAGGATGAAACTTTACATGAAGGTAGGTATATTTTCTTATGTTTGGTTCTATGTAGTAAATGAATTCCTTAAAATTATGAAAAGGAACGTAAAACAAAAACGTTGTTGGTTTACGTTTCCTACTAGGTAATCAAAGACCATTTACACACATCATAAGTTTGGGATTTCCTTATTGTTAACTTTATCATAATCATGTTTTCTATCACTCTCCCCCAGAACTTGACCCTTTGTTTTTTCTTCAATGTCCATGTTTTCCTACATAGAATCCTAGTATGGGTTAACTCAGGTGACCTTTTTACTTCCCTTTATTTCTTTTAAAGTAACAGTTTTACTGAGTCCTTTTCCGGTGTGGGACATTCAATGAAATTTCAAAACCCAGTTTTAAAAATTGCGAGGACGCAATTTCTTAAGGGGGGAAGATTGTAACGACCCGGAATTTTGAATAAATATTATTTCATAATTTTATGTGTCAGTTTATTTTATTTTTTATACTCAACAAAAATGTTTCATTTGATAACATGATTATAATTAAAATGAGACCGTTGGGTTTTGAATGTTATATGAAAATTGGTCAATATGACCGCTGGAAACTAAACGTTTCAATTATTGTCTCTAAATACAAGTAATCTTGGTTAATTGTTATAGAAAGAAGATTCGATGGCCTCACCCAGTAGTCTCAGACCGATCGAAGCCCATCTGACAGAACTTGGGAAAGAGGTAGCACCACTGGGCTTTGCTCTGGACCAAACCCAAGCCGAACTTCAGCGTGTGAAACTAGAAAGGAATCTCTTTTGCGAGAATTTCAAACTAATAGAAATTACCACTGGTGCGATGTTGGCCGTGCCTCCCTCAGATTCTCTCACCTTAGCACACCTTACACTTAGGTCCTATGCTGGTGTGATAAGGGGATATGTATGGAGACCATAACTGCCTTGTGTAATCCTTTGTTTTAAATAAAAATTGGGATTTCTTCTTATGAAGTTTATGAATTTTCAAATATCCGGATAAATATAGTATGCATATTTTTGGTGAATTTTAGAGAAATGATATTTTAAAAAATGTTTATGTAAACCTTAAATAATTAAAAATTTGTAATGATTTTCAAAAAATGGTCTTCTACAATTATGTTCAGTACGAAATTTAGAGTCTAATAAGATCAACTTGATTTTTGATGAATAGTAAATTATGAATAGTGATTTTATGCTTAGTATTAGTAATGTGACCAAATGGATTAGTAATCTCACTTAAAGAAAGTTTTAAAATAATCTAGACACCTTGATTAAGTAATGTGATTCGATAAAATGGTTAAATAACAGTTTCATAAATTATTATTCAAGTATTAGTTTTTTTGGGTGAATAGTATTTTTTAATTAAAAATTAAATTAAAAATATTTATAAAATTATTTTTATCAAATGGATTTCATTTTTGAACTCAGAGTATCGATATTATGTTAAGGTAATTTTTGGGGTTTTTTTCTGAAAAAAATGAATTATCCGTGAATAGTGTATTTATTTAAAAATAAAATTAAAAATATTAAGAAAATTATTTTTATAAAATGGAGTTAATTTTTGAAATCAGAGCATTGATATTTGGTTAATGTTAAATTTTGGGATTTTTCTGAGAAAGTTGAATTTTCAGTGAATAGTAAAAATACAGTTTTAGGGTTTCGGTATGTTTAGTGACATCATAACTGTGTCATGGTGATGTCATGAGATATTTTAAGGGTTGAACGACCTAATGTGATTGATATTTTTATTGGGGGCCCCATGTGGCCAAACTTAATGGGAAATATCATGGGAGAGCACATGGTTTTGAGAAAAGCACATGTGAGGTGTCCCTTGACCATTAATGCCGTGTCCCCTCACTTTCCCTATAAATAACAAACCCTCCTCTCCTCCTTTCGACTCAAAAACCATCCTCAACGAAGTTATGGTATTTTTACCTCCCAAGGTGTCCTCCAAAGGTGCCCCCAAGCCCTCAAGGTCCAAACCTTTGAGTTTTAAGAGTTACGTTTTAAGGTAAGGGATCTGACCCCTCTCTTTCTTTTCAAGTAATCTCTTTTATGTCATTTCTTTCATGCTCCATGTTCTTATGTTGGAAGAGGTTCTTTTATATTAATTATACTGTCCTTTTTATGTTCATATGATTAGAGACCCCCTCTTACTCTCATCATTTCGTTTTAAGAATGTTTAAGTGGCGCCGTTAGGCTGCCGAATGTTTACGGGATTCTTTCACCCTTCCCATTTTTTAAAGTTCTACTTTCATGTCAAGTCTTTCAAGTTACTTTTTATTATGTTGGGGTATGATATGTAAATTTATAATACTGATCATTTATGACCATATGATGAGAGACCCCATTTGATCTCTTCAATTCAGTATTTTGAAGTTTTAAGTGTCGCTGTTAGGCTGCCGAATTTTTAAGTGGTTCTTCACCCTTCTCGTTTTGAAGTTCTACTTTCATGTCAATTCTTTCAAGTTACTTTTTGTTATGTTGGGTATGATCTATAGATCTATCATACTGATATTTTATTTCCATATTATTAGAGACCCCATTTTATCTCTTCAATTCAGTATTTTGATGTTTAAGTGGCGCCGTTAGGCTGCTGAATTTTTAAGTGGTCCTTGCACCTTTCTCCCTTTTCAAAGTTCTAATTCCATGTCAAGTCTTGAAAGTTCCTTTTTATTATGTTGGGGTATGATCTATATATCTATAATACTTATATTTTATGTTCATATTATGAGAGACCATATTTTATCTCATCAATTTATTTTTGGTTGAAGTTTATATAACGCTGTTAGGCTGCCGAATTTTCATAAGAGAAATCTTATTTTTCTATTCCTTTCATGTTCTTCATTTCATATGGTATATCTTTAAACTTTCATTACCATGTTCTCAAATACATTATATTCTGTCCCCCTACTATTTTATGGATCATTTATGAGTGTTTGTCCCATGTCCCCTCTCTTTTCAATGTATTCTAAAACCTCGTAACATAGCCTTTATGCTACAGAATTTCCGTTTCAAAATATCTCCCTCTTTTTCTAAAGTTCATTTATTTTATTAAGTGAATATTCAAAGCTCTTTCTTCTAAAGGAGTATTCACATATATACCAAAATGTTCTATTTTAAATTCTGGATTTTACATACATGAAACCCGCTTTCCCTTTTCCGTGGGTTTAAAGTGACATAAAGATCATGTCTTTAAAGCAGTTTTTAGAACGTTATGATTATGAAATGAAACCCATTTCTTTTATGCTATATGGGTTGTTTATGAAATAGTTAATGATGATATATGTGGCTCACATGATAATAAATACATGTCAAGGGTGCGCCCAGATAGCTCTCCAATGCATTGGGTAAAGACTTAATCTCTATAGATGACCTTTTAGACTGATACCTTGGTGAATAACCTTGGTAAATTTTAATGACACCTTGGGGATGGACCTTGGTGAAACGAAATGATTGTCAATATTAAATATTTCAGCCACATATTCAAGTTATGAAAAATTTTATTTTTATTATGATATATCTCATGATTTATTTCTCATGCCTTAAAGTTCTTTTCATGACCTTATTGAAGCATCACATGTTCACATGTAAAATGTTTCTCTTGTTTCCCATACTGGGCCTTATGCTCACCCTTTCTTTTGATGTATGTCCCCAGGTTATGATATGAAGTATTGAACCTAGGATGGACATGAGGAGAGGCCTTTCAAGTGTCTAAGAAGAATGTTTTATGTTTTCATGTTTTAAGTTCCGGTTTCCAAGACACTAAACCTTAAAGATCCCCAGTTTTGTAAAATGTAATGATTTTTTTTGTGATAAAAGGCAGGATTCTATAAACAAGATTGTGGGAAAGAAAGATTTTTAATAAAGTTTAAAAAAGAAATATAGGAAGGATAAGAAATACATAGAATTAACTTGTTATGAATGCAATAAAGTAGGTCATATAAGACCTCATTGTCCTTTACTAAAGAGAAAAGATATAAAGGATAAACCTTCTAAAAGAAATAAGAAAAATTATTACAAGACAAATAAAAAAAGAATTGAAGGAAAATTATTATTGGTGTGCAAGTGGTGGTGATTCATCAAATTATTCTTCATAATATGAATCTTCAGGACAAAGGAATATTGGACTTATATCCTGACTACCAAATGAAGATCATTGTTTCATGGATAAGGTACACAATGTTGAGGCTATTAAAAATGTTTCCTTGAATGAAAATTATACTGATAGTAAATATTATGAATCTTCAAATGACGAGTCTTTATCATTCGAAGATAACACAGTACCTTCTTATGAAGAAGTGTCTAGGTTTTCTAAACTACTTGAGAATGAAAATTATAAACTCAAGAAAAATCATGATAATGAAAATTCTAGAATTTCTATTTTAAGTAAAGAAGTATCAAATCTTTATAATGATATTGATATGAAAACCTTTGATTTTGAAATTATTTTAAAAACCCTTGGAAAAGTCAAATCTGATAAGGATAAACTTTCTAAGGATTTTGAAAATGTGATTTCTAAGAAAAATATTTTAGAGACTAACTCTAATCCTAAAAATAATGTTTTCAAGGATAAAAAATTAGTTTTAAAACTAAAGTTAGAAATATTTTCCTTGAATAAGTGTTTTTTAAACTTTACCTATGGAAATGAAAACTTTTTTAAAATGTATTCTCAAATTTTACCTTTAAGGAATCATTCTGGTTTTGGTTATACTAGTTTAAAACCAATTTTCAGTAATAACTATTTTTTTTCCTCAAAGTAAACCATTTTGTACTAACTGTCAATGTTGTGGATATTGGGAAATAAATTTTTCTCTTAATAGAACTCAGTCTTTAGGATTTAATAAATTTTATTTTGAAAATCAAATGTGGATTCCTACAATTATTTTATCTAAACCTTATGAATCCAAACAGGTTTGGATTCCAAAACACTAATCATTTCTTTTTCATGAAAAGAAGAAGTGTACCAACAACGAGATCATTTGTTACATATATAATGGTTGTTCTCAACACATGACCGAAAGGAAAAATTTCTTTGAAAAGATTATCAAAACAAAAGTTGGAAAAGTTACCTTCGGAGATAGTGATCAAGAAAAGATTTTTGGAATAAGTAATATTGTTTTTCTTGGAAAAGTTCTAATTTCAAATGTTTTTTTTGTCAAAGGTATTGAGAAAAATCTCATTAGCATAAGTCAATTATGTGATTAAGGTTACCTTGTGAATTTTATAAATGATAAATGTTTAGTTCACAATTCAAAGGATGAATTCATTCTATCTGCCCAGAGTCAAGAGAATGTATACACTATTAACATAGAAGACATTTGGAGCCAAAATTTACCTTGATTAAGTAAAATAGAAGACCATTCTTGGATATGGCATAAAAGACTAGAACAACACAACCTAGGAAACCTTTGTAAAATTTTAAAGAAAAGACTTGTTCAAGATCTACCAGATCTTAGATATGATTGTTCAAATGTCTTCTATCCTTCTCAATTTGGAAATAAACATAAAACTATCTTTAAATCAATCCATGAAGTTTCAACTTTCAATGCAATACAGCTATTGCACATGGATATTTTAGGTCTTTCACAAACTGGAAGCATTAGAGGAAAATACTATGTATTTGTTTTAGTTGATGACTTCACTAGAATTACATGGGTCTATTTTCTGACAAATAAATCTAAAGCGTTTCTCTATTTTAAAATTTTCAGAGCCCAAGTTATAAATGAGAAAAACCTACCATTGATAACTATCCATAGTGATCATGGTGGTGAATTTCAAAAATCATATTTTGAATATTTTTGTAGTAAGAAAGGTATTACTCACAAATTTTCAGCTCGAAGAACTCCTCAGAAAAATGGTGTTGTCGAGAGAATAAATCATATTCTTCAAGAAATGACAAGACCCATGTTGAGTGAATAGTCAATTGCTAAACATTTTTGGGCTAAAGCTGTTAGTACTTCTTGTTATACTATAATTCATGTTTTAACAAGACTTTTTCTTAATAAAACACCTTATGAATTATTGACTGACGAAAAACCTAAAGTTTCATACTTCAATGTTTTTGGATGAAAATTATTCATATTGAATACAAAAGAAAATATACATAAATTTTCACCCAAATCAGAAAAAGGAATCTTTATAGGATATTATAAAACGTCTAAGGCTTATAGAGTTTGCAACAAAAACTCATGTACTGTTTAAGAAACAATTCATGTTAAATTGGATGAAACTAATCCCTTTTTTTCAAACAACCTCAACCTATATCCAGAGATGTGTTTTAAAAAACTAATTATCCACCCGTGATAGAAAATCATTCCGATAAAGAAAATGTTCAAGAAATCATTCCTAAAACTTTTACCCCAGAATATTTTCTACCATATGTTGATGAAAAAGTCTTAAAAAACCAAAATCTATTGTTTCCTAGGAATCATCCCAGTGATAATATAATTGGTGATGTAAATCAACCTATAAGAACCAGAAATTCCTTGAGAAATGAAATAGAACACCTTGCATTTCTTTCCCAATTTGAACCTAAAAGTCTAAGTGAGGACTTAGGTGATGAAGATTGGATTAAAGCAATGCAAGATGGACTAAAATAATTTGAACAGAATCAAGCATGGACATTAGTTGAAAGACCTAAAGAGACAAATTTAATTGGTGTAAAATGTGTCTTTAGAAATAAGTTTGATGAAAATGGAATCATTGTAAAAAATAAATCAGGACTTGTTGCTAAGGGCTATAACCAACAAGAGGAAATAGACTATGAAGAAACATATTCTTCGGTAGCTAGACTTGAATTAATTCGTATTCTATTATCCTTTTCATCAAAATTTAATTTCAAATTATTTTAAATGGATGTTAAATGTTCTTTTCTAAATTTTTTTGTTCAAGAATAATTTTTTGTTGAACAACCACTTGGTTTTATAGATTCAAAATATCATAATAATGTTTTTAAACTTACCAAATCTTTATAAGGCCTTAAACAATCCCCTAGAGCATGGTATGATAGACTTAAAATATTTATTTTGAAAAACAATTATGAAAAAGGTACATTGGATCCTACCCTTTTAATAAAAACATAAATTAAAATGTTATGATTATTCAAATCTATGTTCAAGACATCATATTTGGGTCAACTTAGTAATCTCAAACTAGTTCCTTTGTGGATTTAATGAAATCTAAGTTTGAATGAGTATGATGGGTGAGTTAACATTATTTTTAGGTTTTCAAATTTCACAAAAACTAGAAGGAACCAATATATCTCAACATAATTATATCAAAGATTTACTCAAAAAGTTTGGATACGACAATACTAAATGTATTAGCACTCCAATTGGTACCTCAAATATACTTGACCTTGATGAAACTGGGAAACCAGTAGATCAAACAACTTTTAGAGGTAGGATAGGAAGTTTGTTATAATTGATGGCTAGTCGACCAGACTTAATGTTTTCTGTATGCTTATGTGAAAGATACCAATAAAATCCAAAAGCGTGTCATTGAAAGTTTGTGAAAAGGATCTTTCAGAATTTAAAAGGAAATCTAGATTTAAGTCTTTTATATTCCTCTGGAAATGATTTTATTTTTAAAAGTTCTTTAGATGATGACCTTGGTGGTTGTAGAATGGATAGAAAGAGTACATCTGGAACATGTAATTTCTTAGGAGATTCCTTGGTTTTTTGTTCATGCATGAAACCAAACTCATAAGCACTTTCCACTACTGAAGCTGAATACGTAGCAGCTGGAAGTTGTTGTGCTCAATTGTTGTGGATGCAACACACAGTTACTGATTATGGATTGAGTTTTTCTAAAACTCAAATTCTTTGTGACAATACTAGTGTCATAGCCCTTAATAAAAACCTAGAACATCACTCTCGTGGAAAACACATAGATATTAGGCATCACTTTCTTAGCTATCACACACTAAAAGGAAATATTATTTTACAGTTCATCAGAACACAAGAGAAACTTGCTGAAATTTTTACAAAACCATTACCTTCTGATAGATTTGAGTTTATAAAACAAAAGCTCGGAATGATTACATTAAAATAATCATTTATATCTACTTCATGTTTTGTACCTATCCTTACATTAGAAAACTCCTCTTAAAAGGGGGAGAATATTTTTTTATTTTTTTACTTAATGTATTTCTTAAAATTTTCTTTTAGTCTTCTTTATCTATTTATTGTTTTGGTTTTCTATTCTATCTTTCTTATTATCATCTTGACTGACTGATTATCATTTTAACCTTCTATTTGTCGTCTTGTCTGCCTGGTTACTGTATTGATTTTCTATCCATCGACACATCAACCTATGGTAATAACTTTATTTTCCATCAGCTTAAAAACCTATGGGAATGACTTTTTTTTCATCGGCACGTCAAACTATAGTAACAACTTTCTTTTCCATCAGCTTGACAACCTATGGTAAGGACTTTGTTTTCTCTCAACTTGAAAACTTATGGTAATGAATTTGTTTTCCATCGGCTTGACAACCTATGGTAATGACTTTTTTTCCATCGGCTTGACAACCCATGGTAATGATTTTGTTTTCCATGGGTCTCACAACCGATCATATTCTAATTCCTCATACACTTGTATTTTCTTTTATATATTGTAGTATACTATATTAATACTATTAAACCAACAATTTCCTTAGAATCTACGATATGTACATTCTTTCATTACTTTGTATTGTTTTTTTAATTTTTATGGTTTCTTAATTTTTTTTAAAAAACCGCTTCAAATCCCAACCATTGATTTTATTTATATTCTAATCTCAACCGTATAAGAACAACAATCATCTTTCTTCACCTATAAATAGAGCCCCCCTCCCCAAACCCACACCAGTTTTTTCAGATTTCTTGGCGAAGCTCTGCCTCTTCATTCAAGACTCCAAACGATCTTCTCTTTATCTCACATTTATGTCTCAGTCCTCCGCCAACACTCCTTCCGAAATATCTTCAAAGAAGTTTTCAAAGAAATATTTCTTCAGAGAAAGGTTAGTTTCTTGGGATTTTATAGACACATATGATTCAAAAATCAAGAGTATTATTTTGTTTCAAGGCCGGGAACATCTTTGTGTTGAGAAACCCGTATCTCAAGACCCAATTCTCATTAAAGAAGTTAGTAAATTATATAAAACAATGTCTTTTGATAAAAATATTATGATCAACATTGCTGTGTATGATAGAGAATTTTCAATGTCTGTGAAACAAGCAGCTCACTTTCTCAATGTCTCAATGGAAGGTGATTCTTTTTTTCCATCTCTTAAACTACCAAAGGAAGTTGGTATGTTTAAGAGAGAAAGAGCTGATAAATCTCTATTCCTCATAAATAAAAAGAAGAGAAAAGTATCTCATTTATCTCTAGATAAAAGGTTTGTTGTGCTTTGGATGCAAGGCTTTCTTATCCATAGGAAATTGGATAGAGAAACCTTTAATGTTTCTGATATCATTATGCTAGACTATCTTGTAAACATGAGAAAGGTAAATCTCATCGGGTATATCTTTTAAACAATCAAGAATGTCAAGTTAGGAGTGATCAAGACTCATTGTATTATATATCCATCTATTATTACTAAGTTCATTCTTGAGAGTCTGAAGTTTTGTAATATTCCTTTGAAAGTGCGGTTGAATGAACTAATGCCTTCTTGGATAAGTAATAATACGCGAAAGAAGTTATTTTTTTGTTTTGATAAGGATTCAAAACTTTTTGTTGAAGATATGGAAGCTGAATTGGCACCAAATCAATCCGCAACAAATAAATTGGCACCAAATAAATCGGCATCTCTTCCAATTAAATATTTTCCAAATGTTGCTCCTCAAAAGTCAGATCCTCAAACCAGTACTAAGCCAAAGAAGAAAACAAAATACAGTAAAGTGGTTGTGGCCAAGTAGAGGAAAGACATAGAAAAAAGAAAAGAAGGCGATCCTACGTTCGGTCTTGATCTAATTGAAGATTTAGTTGAAAGGATTAGGGTAGAGGATACTCCTTAGGTTGAGAAGAAAAAGAAGACTCCTTTGAAAAGGAAAGCTCAAGATTTTTATGTTACTAAAATCATGAAAATGGTTGAGGTGGCTAGTGCTCAACTAACGGAAGAAGTACAACAAGAACCAATCATACAAAGTCTTCCAGAAAAAGAAAAAGAGAAACAAATATTGAAAGAAGTTCTGGAAGTTGGAGAAGAGGAAGAATATTTTCTTTTGGAATTTCATCAAAGTTCAAAAAAGAGTAGAGAATAATGTTTTCAAAATCAAAGTGAAGGTAATCAACAAGTTCCTCATGCCGATCAAGCACCAGCTGAATCTCTTGAAACTCTCTCTGATATATTTTATTCTCAATAAAAGTAGGGTTCTCAATATTCTCATACAAAAAAGTAATTGTTATTAGTGAAAAAGTTGAATAAGAAAGAAAGGAAAAAAGAAAAAGAAAAAGGGAAACATCTAGTTGAATACTCAAGCAAATCAAATGAATTGGATTTATACAATATGGATACTAATTAAGAATGAAAAATTTCTCTCAATAAAAGTGATTAAATTGTTCATGTATTGAGGAGAATTGAGAAAACTATTCCATATTTCCCTAGAAATGAAGGGAAAATTGATTTCATCACAGAAAATCAGAGGAAGAATTTTGGTTCTATAAGGGAACCTAGAAAAAGAGTATTGTCAAAAGAAGCTGATTTAAAAGTACTGTCTGAAAGATTGGCTGCCCATAATAAGGCTTTCAATAAGATGACTAAATGGTCATACAAAACAGAAAGCTCAATGAATGATCATGAGGTTTTAATTGAAGACTTAATAAGGATTTCAAATGATCTTGCTATTTCTTTCAATAATCTTGAAAAATAAACTATTGAAAGGCTGAATCAGATCTCAAAAACTCAGGGAGCTGATACTCCTTCAATAAAAGAGTTATAAGAGAGGATGAATGCTTTCCAGTCAGAGTTTTTGAAGGTTTCATCTTTCCAAGATGAAATAGTTTTGTTGAAGAAGAAAAATTCTATATAATCTCAAGAAAATAATAATTTGAAATACAAAATTGATACTCTTGAAGAAGTAATCAGGGTTCAAGAAGAGACTATCAAGAATTAGGATCAGATTTTTTCCGATCAACAAGATCTTCTCAAATCCCAGGAAGATTCTATTTCAGAATGCAAGAGAGAAATAAAGAAGTTGAAAGCTGTTCTTCATGAGATGATCAAGAAAGAAAAATAAAGAGAAAACAAATGAATGTTTTTTTATATCTTTATTTCTTTATTCACATTTTCAATTCTATAGACTTTTGTTATCTTAATGAGGTTTATGTTCTTTCCCAATTGCCTTTCATTTCTTGTCTCTCTAACATTTTCAGGAAAATCAAGATTACCCCATAATTTTTGTAAATTACAAAGGGGGATAATGTTTTATTAAGGGAAGAATGTTTTAATAAAATACTTCTAAATCAAGGGAAATCTAAGAATACAATCCTTAGTAAAGTGTATACCTAAGGGGGATTTATTTGTATTCAATCTCTTTTTCAGAAGATTTTTCATAACTTAGGGGGAGATAAGTATTTATTTCTAAGTTTTACTTTATGTTTTATGCTTTACAAAAAGGGGGAGATTGTTAAGTCAAAATTCCTATTTTGACTTTTATGTCTTGTTTTGGAAATCACAAATCTTTTCATAATTATTTATCATACTGACTATATTTATCGTACTGACTATTTTTATCGTAATGACTTTGTTTATCATACTTACTATGTTTATCCTACTGACTATGTTTATCGTACTGACCATGTTTATCATACTAATTATGTTTATCGTACTGACTAAATCGTACTGACCCTATTAATCAACCTAACTCTATCAATCATACTAACTTTTGTGCATCATACTCACTTTGCATCATATCAATACATTTCACTAATTAATACTAGTAATACTCATTTTTTTACTTCTATCACATGCATGTTTTATCCCTTATCAAAACACTTGTTTTATATCAATCATACTCATGATTATCATTTTCATATACCTTTTATCCAAAATGATTTTGTAAAGTTAGTTATAAACTAATAAAAACAATGTTGTGTTTTCTGTTTCAATATGACCGTTATTATGCCAGGTGTCTAAGTACCTTCGAGTTTTCAAGAGAAATTTGACCATTGGAGGAAATATGACCATTGGAACCTCTGGCCTATAAATAGGAGGTCATTTGAAGCTAAGAACACAACTGAGAGACTTTGATCATTATTTGTTTCTATCAAGTTCTTGAGAGAGGCGTTGTGACTTCTCTCTTACTTCTTGCGAAAGACTTGAAATTAGAAAATGTGAACGACTCATTATTAGTTTTTTGTATTTCAATAAGTGATTTGTTTTACTTCATATGACAGATCAGGTGATAATGATCGAGGACTGCTGAGGATAGGTATACGGTGCTATCGATATTTGTATCAGGGGCTTTCAAGTGTTTGAAAGACAGAGGTTCTGATTACCTATAAAATTGAGGTATTGTGGGTATAGCAAGACAGATGTACCAATCATCATATCGAGGGATTAACAAGGTGGTGGTAAGAAAGACCTCTTATCCTAGGGGAAAGAAAACCCTTCTCTTTGGGTTAAAATAATTGTAATACTTTTACATTTTCGCTTCTGTTTGCATTAGAAAGGAAATTGTATTGTTTCCTTTCATCATTTAATATTCAATTTTAATTGTTTCAATTACCATTATACTATTACATATTGTAATAATATATTCTATACACTTTATGGTAGAATCTTTTACTATTGTATTACTCTGATTTGTGTATTCATTTTAAATACAATTGATTTACATTTCTTATAGTATTACATCTTATCATACCTTCTATATCCAAGACAATTGTGGTTAATTGTATTTGTTGTGAATTTTATTAGTTTAAGATCATTTAAACTAATTTCTTAAGAGATTAAACAAAAAGATTTTAAACCTAAAATTTACCACACTCTTGTATTGTTCCATCTAATATACATATACATCTATATATCGATCCAACATAGATAAATGATGTGATGACCTCAACCAATAAGATCGTTCTCTATGAAGCCAATTCATCAGAGCATCTAAGGTAGATATAATTTCTGGGATTTTACCTGGACCAAGCCTAATCCTATATCTAACAACTTAAGCATGATAAAAACCCTTTATGGGGGAAGTTCAAGCTCACCGAGATCACGAATCAAATCATGTTCACCGAACGACCCCATGAAATCCACACCATCACACAACTTACTGTTATTGTGTATGATGGTGTAATAAATAGAAATGTAATAAGAACATATCTTTATGATTATATAAATTATTTTTGTATAGAATAACTAATAAACTTTTATTCTATTATTGTTACTTTGTAAATGATTTTTAATGCAGAAATAGTATTTTTGGTGAATATTAAAATTTAATTTAGAAATATATTTTTAATGAATTAATTTATTTTTGAAATAAATAATATTATTATAAAATATTATTATTAAATTACTCTAATATATGATAATATAATTTTTATGAAGTCAAAAGTAATTTGTATTAATTTTTAAAAACTATTTTTTCAAAACCCTTTATTTTTCAATAAATGTATGTTTTTATTTTAAAAGAGAAAATTCACATATTAATAAAATCATTAAGATAAAATTAATATCATTTTTGGAATGAGGGTATCATAATTATCCAACATATATTTTTTCATAATTTTATGAGACACTCTCATTTTTGGTAAAAATTAAATATCATATAAATATACAGGGTGTTTTATGACATCATAATGGATCAATAATGATGTGATAAATATTATAAAACATATATTCGTCCATATAAATGTTTTTACATTAAAATAATGTTATTTTAATGTTATTTTATTTATTTTATAAATCCTTAGTGAGTCCTCCAAAACATATAATATATTATAAGATTTTAAAATCATTTCCTTGAAAGTATGACTCACCTCCACATAATCAAGGACAATATTTTAATTTCTTCATCCCTTATCCTTATAAAATAATTTATAATAATCCCCCTTTCTATAAACTATGGGATAAAACTATGGGTGGTTTGTGGTTTTGAATATTTTATTATGTCGTGCCCAAAACCAAAATAATTAAGAAACCCATCGCATTTCCTATATAAACTCACCCAAGCTACCATTTCTCTCCACTAATACTCTTTTAAGCTCGAAATACCTCTCTCTCTACTCCCTAGAGTCCTCAAAAAGGGCCCCAAATCTTTTATTAAGCCTCTACCAATACTTTGGAGTCACACATCTAAGTAAGGGATCTTCCACTGTCCTTTTTTATCAAGAACCCCTTTTGTGATATGTCTTTTAATTTCAATTTACATATGTTAGTCTATTTTCATAAAAACTTCCATTACTATACATTTCAATTATAAATAATAATAACTTCCATTAACTCTCATTAATCCATCCATTATTCTTTATAAACACCTGTTACCATGCTGAAATTTCTTAAGGGATCCTCACCTTCTTCTCTTCCTTTCAAGTAAAGAACATTGTTTGAAATTAGTATTTTTAATTTCACGTGTTTATATGTTAATAATTGTATAATCAGTTAAATACATTAAATTTTATGTTATTTTAATGATGGATCATTTATTCTCCCTCATTTGGATACTTACCTAAGCCGTTACTATGCTGAAATTTCATAAGGGATCTACCACTCCCCTCTTTTATGAAGCACTCCTTTTGTGATATTCCATTTTATTTAAATTTTCATATGTTTGGATATTTTCATACACACTACCCTTACTTTCCATTTATTTTAAAAATAATAATATCTTCCTTCCACTCTCATTAATCCATCCATGAACATTTATATACACTTGTTACCATGTTGAAATTCCATAAGGGATTTATCTATCCCCAATCCCATTCAAGAACTTATTTTATATTATGGATCTTAAATTACGTTTCATGTGTTTGGGTTTAATATTCCATGATCCCATTATGGTCCATTAAATGTATAAATTATGAGATACACCTTTATCTCTCATAAACCTATTTTATGAATTTCTATTTGATGCTGCTATGCCTATGAAATTTCACTACGATTTTCTATCATGTAGTGAATACCAAACCCATTTCTATACTAAGGTTATTCACATTTATACTCATATAATTCATTACAAGGGACTTATATGTATTTATTACACATTACAAGATTTTTTAATAACTTATGATGTAGAATCATTTGATGTTATATGATCTATGTGGTACACTTATGCATAAAATGAAATGTTTATGAAGGGTGTGCCCTGATAGCTCTCAAATGCATTGGGTAATGTTTAGTATCATGATACATCATGTACGATGAGGGTTTAATCATGATAATTAATGTGAAATTAGGGTTTAATTATTCTAATTCATTTTTAATGAAGGTTTACTAATCCTAATACATGTGCAATGAGCATTGACTCATGCTAATATAATGTGGTATGTTGTTGTCACATTTCCATGTTATAATTGTCACACTATGACATGCCTTTATGTTTATGTTTATTTCATGCTACATTGTTATGCCTATTGACTAAAATGTATTTTCTTCCCCATTTTAGTCCATGTTTATTCCCTTACTTGAATTTATATCTCACCATTTTCTTATGTATGTCCTCAGGTTATCACATACATTGTTAAGTATGATGGAATGTTGTGGTCATTTAAAAGAAGTTATCAATAACGTTGTTGTATTTTATTTTTTAAGTTTTTATATAATCTTCCTAATCCACAAAGAAAGTAAATATCTCAATATTCCAAGTTTTATAAATTCAAAATTATGTAATAAATCATGTTTAGATGTGTAATAAAGATCATGGTTGTTATAAGGAAACCCTATAAGGGTTTTTTCTAGATCATCCAAAAGCATGGGACACAACCAGTGCAGAAACATCCCAAAAAACCCTCAGTAGCATCCTACTTATCCTCAATAAATAGAACACCCAAAGGGCAATACAAAAGTACAATCCTGCCATTAGGGGCATTCAAAATTATAATCATGACAACCATAAAAATATGAGGCCCTACACATGGTTTCCCCAACATAATCCAAAATAAATCATGCCATAAAAGAAATATAAATATCCAACTATGAAAACCAATGATCACTTGATAATAAAATAGATCAAAAGGTAACCCACACAAGTTCCTCCTAATTTTCTTAGATGATCAATAGGACTTGGACATAACCACTATCCAATGGCATCAAATGGCCCAAAGGCTCTAGCAGCTTTGATCTCTAAACACAAAATCTAATCCTCATCTTCTATAACCTTGATCATTAGGTCCCAAAATATAGAGACAAACCAATATCTCCTCAATGATACTAATAAATCATTATTACCATGATCTATCCAAAAAACCTCAAATATATCCCCATTGCATAATGATGCCAGACCAATCATTGGGCCCAGAACCCTGACCATGGCCTCTCATATCACAACTGAATCCCCTTGGAGGATTAAAAAACCCAACCAAAAGAAAAATCTTCTAATGAAATATCACAGTTTAAAACCCCATCTAGATAGCTAGTAAATTCTAAAAAATTCCACCATCACAATCCATGTGAATGAATGCTCAGAATGGACCACTCACTGGTCCAATTACGACTTCAAAAAAAAAAACAATAAAAAAACTAAGGAATGAAAAGTACAAGGTTTCTATGCCCAAAACTCTTCCCTCGACATGTGACTCTAGATATTTGGTGTATACTTTTATAAAGAACACTGTGTGTGGATCCTGTCATTGGTGTGTACCCTAACATGGATACCTTCCTGTATACCTCCGCCTCACTCGACGTGTACTGCATGTACATTGAATGTAACCTTACATGGGTACCCGCCCATGTTCCTGGCCATGTACCTTGCCCAAAAATGTATGCCTAAATTAAATTCACCCTATAAAGGGGCTAGTTGTGTGATTCTAAAATACAAACTACCGCTACATGAGGTGTTGTGATAAGTACTTAGCCACACCACATAAACCCACTACTAGGCGTGTACCCCTAGTAAATGGTTTGTCGTCCCAAAACCCATCTTCCACGACTAGTATGAACACTTGAAATGTTTTATATAAATAAAAAACTATGTACATGGGAATCCCCAAATAGGAAACCCTCTAACTAGCCAGAAACTCCTGATTTCTCTGTAAAACACACTTTTCAACCGAAAATGGGTCCCAAACAACCCATAAAGGATTAAAAACTTAAAATATATTATATATGGGTATTTTTGGAATAATATGTAATATATATCTTTCTCCAAGATGAAACCACCAATACTTAGATCCTGAAAAGAAGCCATGCACCCGCCAATCCTCAATCTACCTCCAGACGAGCTCCTAGGTGCTACCTCCGACTTCCATCTCCCTATTCTATCCCTATCTATCTCTCAGAAGAATACCCATAAAGGATAATCCCACATGGGTGTATATGAAATCCAAGGGAAAATAAAGAGGGAATAAAAAGGGAATAAAAAGAAAAGAAAAAAAGGAGTCTCGAGCCCGACCCCAATTCTAGAAGCAAGGTTATGACTTACGTAGAAAAACCCCACATTTTGGACTCTACCATGGAGATGGAATCTAAATCGGATTATCTATATAAAATATATGATTGACTTAACATTCATGGATAAACTAATATTTAATTAATTAAATATTTAATTTCTATGAAAATTTGAATAGCTCAAGGTAATCAATACCTTCAAATTTACTTATTCATATCCCACGTATATTTATCCAAAAAATACTATCATAACACAAGGAACATATTAAGGGTCATATTTACCATAATCATGTGTTTTAAGTAACATTGACATTAAATAACCTTTCTATTCTATAAGAACCATTCAATGTATTCTTGTAAATCCGTTTCAAAAAACATAAATCAAATAATCCTTATATATTTTAACATTTATATAATATACTTCTTGAATAAAAATACATAAAATATTTTATTATTCAACTTCATCCTTATTCCATAATCAAGGCTACCTCATACTTTTACACAATACCTCTTTCCTTTCACATTTCATCTATAGTCTCTTTATCATCAGCAAAGTAACCATTACTCGTACCACATTTTTGATCCTCTCCAGAAGATTTCCACTTGGGGAATTTAATTACATAATGACCATTTAATAAACCATTAAAACACGTAACCTTTGATTATGAATAAGGGGGGTAATTTTTACTATCCATTTTGTTAACTGAAATCTTCATTTTTCCCTTACAGTCACATACTTTTTTTCCTTATTTTCCACAATAAAAAAATCTTATTGTTCATCAAAGACATTCAATTAGGAAATTATTTGAATATTCTTGACATAAAGGAAACTAAATCTTCTATCCTCCATGGTCTAGATTACCTAAACTCTCAATGAAATCCTTCTTTCTAGTCCTTGGTGAGTCTGAGAGTTGGTTAAGGTACATATTGTAAATCATGTTCTATGAAAACTAATTAGGAAAGATAAAAAAATATTTCACATCAATGATCATCCCACTTGAATTATCATTAGAAAATATCCCATCACATTCAAAATTAAACCAATTACTTTATGTTAATTCAATTTACTAAAATCGTAATCATAGTATGAGACTTACTTATCAAAGAAGAAAGAGGCATAGTCATGAAAATAATCACTTAAAGGATGTCTAAATCATGACACATTCTTTAATATTGGACACCCTAGATTCATCATAGTTTATTAATTTCTAAATTATATTTAAATAATTAATAATGGTTTTTGAATAGTTTTTAAATTCAAAAAGCATATCCCCTAGGAGTGTTAAACCAGGTGTGCAATAAGACCAGTCGTCATGTACCAGATTACCCTGAGTTAGGCTCGGAACATCTTTTCAGAGTTTTTACCTCTATGTACATCTATGATAGAGCCGCATAAACTTATATTATCTAGACATGGATGAATTTTTAGAAAACCACTCACTTTATCCTTGAACAGAATTCCAGGAAATTTTCCTAACTGTTGACTCATCCTTATAATTATCCTTAGAGACATACCTAGACATATCCTTATAAATATATGTAAGTATCTCACTAATTTTTTCACATCCTAGTTTCCAAAGTATGACTAAAACATTCCTTTTATAAAAACTATAGTGACCTAATATTAACATACATGGATATTACACCATTTTAGATGAATATTCAGTACATTATAATAATACATGCCTGAGGACCGTAATAGTTTAGTGTCTTCAGAAACATGGAAACATAATATTATATCCTAGTGAATGATATTAAACATCTTCCATAATGATCTGCACCTTCAGTACTTATACCTAAAACCTTTCTTCATAACCTGGGGAAAGGAAACATAAGAAGGGGTGAGATCAAATACTCAATAAGGGTAATAGAGGGAGATATGTAAGAATAATAATGACCATATGGGTATGATAACATGATCATGAAAATAGAAGATCATAACCTACGCATCAAATATCATATACACGAATCATTTCATAAATAATGGTAGTTCATAAGACATGAATCATAAGGAAATAAAGTACATAAGCAATAAAAGTATTACATAAGAATAAAACATGGAATTGTGGAAAACACATATGTATATAATATTATTTCCATAGTATCAAAGACATCATTGGAAATACTATCTTGGCAGTGTGGGTTCAGTCCCCATACCATATTGGTAGTAATGGTTCACTCCCATGGCCATATTGGTAGCATGATTTCACTCCTCATACCATCTCGGTAGTCATGGTTCACTCCCATTGATGTTTTACTAGTCAAGGTTCATTTATAAGACCATATTAGTATATATGATGAGATATAAATCATTAACCAATGCATTAGAGAGAGATATAGGTCCCACCTGTCTCATAGTGAAATCATACAAACATGTTCCACAAGATCATAAAATATTATATCATAACCCATGAAATGAAATGGGTATCATAAACATGTAAACATATAATAACATGTGAAAAAAGATACAGTTTTTAAAACTATTTCATCTAAATCATAACCCATTAAAGATAAATGGATTTCATAATCATAAAACCTGTGAAAGAGATATTGATTTCATAAACATATAACTTGTGAAAGACAAATATATTTCAAAAACATATAACCCATGAAATAGAAATGAGTTTGATAAAGACAATTAAATTAAAAATAACCCATTCATACAAATATTATTAATGGAACATTGAGATCATTTCATAGTAGGGAATTAGCAACATCAAAAGATTTCATCTTATATAGAAAATAATTTTGAAATATCTTTCAAAAAAATTTCTTGTGGAAAATATCATTTCCTCTTTGAAAAATTACTTTTAATACATAAAACCATTTGAAAATCATTTTCTTATAAAATAAATTTAAATATTATAGATAAGAATTGAAATAATTTTGAAAACATTTTTATATAAAAACATAAAAAATAAAATTCAAAACATATTGAAAAATATTTTTCTGTGAAAACACTATGAAATATTATATAGAAACCTTAAAATCATTTTTAAAACCATTTAATCAAAAATACTTTGAAAAATTATAAGTAAATCTAAACAAAATTTAGAAAACCATTTTCCTTGAAAATATAAAAATGAATCTTTAAAACTTTTTGAAAACCATTTTTATTGAAAATATATAAAAAGAGTTTGAAAATTTTTTGATAAACATTTTTCTTGAAAACTTATAAAAGGATTAAGAAAACCTTTTGAAAACCATTTTTTTTAAATATAAAAGGATTTTGGAAAAATTTTGAAAGCCATTTTATGAAAGTACATAAAAAACAATTTCATAAAAATTAACCCGTCAAACATTCAAAGGAATCTTTACAGAAATGATGGTGGGTAAATCTGTACATGTCGTACGAGGTAAAATGAATATTCCTTTTTCACGGTGAAAAGGTTAGAAAAATTCCTTGATCAGAAAGAGACAAGAAGATTGCTTAAAAAAAAATTAAAATATAAATAGGGTAAAATTTTAATTTAATGATAATAGAATATTGGAATAATATTATTGTAAATCCATTTTAGAAAACATGGTTTTTAAGGAACACAAAATTCTCACTGAAGAGAGGGTAACGTTGAGATTTCCTAAAAAACATACTTAATAATATTATTTACCAAAGAGTATAAAAATGGTACAAATATATTATTAAATTTGGAATATATAGAGGATAATAACATTCATGATTTTTATTGTGAGACAAAAAATAATATTTCATCTAAGAGAGGTTAAACATAAACAATCTTGAAAAGCGATGAGATTTTTTCAAGAAACATTTATAACTTTATAACATGGGATCATACTCTCTGTGTAAGAAAATTAAATTAAATTAATCATAAAATATCATGAAAAGTTATACATTCATGATGTAATAGGTAAAATGTAAGTATGTACACATGAAAAAAACAATTTAGGTGCATAACAAAACACAAGTCTCAAAGAAGGAAAATTGGGACAAAACTATTTTACCGGTTTGGAAAAATTTTTAAACTTAAACACCATGAAATAAAGGTCATAAAAGAGATATGTGAATAATAGTAAATTTATACATAAGATACATAGAATAAAATAATGGCCAGTATATAAACTATATAAAGGTAATGAGTGGCGAACATAGCATGTATCTCACAGAAATAAAATTTGAGATGAAATCCCCTTACCTTGTGCATTGACTCTTATCATAATCATTCAAACTGCCTATATAATAAATATAAATTTGTTATAAATCATATATATAACCATATTATTATATCTAATACCCTATATGTTTTTATTATGACCATAACAATCCTGTGGTAAGGTTTCACTTCGGGTAATATTTTCTTTATTCTTCGAATGTGTATTAATTAGTTATATCATTGGTATTTATACTTTATATGAAGATTTAATAAATTTTAACCATTATATAATTATCATTTAAAAAAATTATATTTGTATTATAATAATATATATAATATATAAGTATGGAATGGAATACACCATTCATGGAGACGGTAGGCCGACGTACGCAAGAACATTATTTCCATTTAATTGTCATTTTGAAAGAAAGAAAGTAAAATACATATATGGATATATATATATATATATCATAACTAAACTATATTTATTATATCATATATTTATTTTATATTAAAAAAAACTATCCTTAATACAATCCATATAGTGTATTAATGAATCATATCGCTTTTAGGGGGCAGTAGTCCACACTTCCTCAAACGAAATTATTGTTTATCACCAAATAAAAAGTAAAACATATATGCATAAAAAAGTAATAAATAAGCTTGAATAAATAATAAATATATCATATAAAATATATAAACATAGCATCCATCATAAATTCTACCATGAGAGGCGGTATGGGAAATTGAACAATCATCATTTAGTGAGGCGGTAGTTCGTCGTAC
Organism: Viscum album; assembly: GCA_963277665.1. NCBI lineage: Eukaryota > Viridiplantae > Streptophyta > Magnoliopsida > Santalales > Viscaceae > Viscum > Viscum album. The sequence continues at coordinate 1,887,782,759 of OY728159.1, read as the reverse complement.
AAATAAACAATATGTTCATTATCCATTAGATGGAGGTGTGTGTAAGTGTAGGTCTAAACCATATAATAAAATCAACTTTAATATTGAGGATACTGGTTTTTTTATAAAATAATGTAAAAACTAAATTGGAGGGGGTGTATAAAGAAAATAAAATTAAGGACTTGAGAGAAAACATTACCTCTTCATCGGGTAACTCCTTTTGGTTTGTGCCAAAAGGATTTCTGGGATTTTTTTCTAGAAAAGGGAATGATTCTAAAAGGAAGGTAGGATTTCTGGGAAGGGTATTAGGTAGGAATTTTCCAAACCTACGAGGTTTCATAGGTGTGAAGAATAGGGAGAGGTGGTGTCCTTTTATAGGGAAGGAAAAGGACACACTTCGAATTTTTGAAAAAAACCTCAGGTACACATGTTATTACCTAACAAAAGTCATAAAAAACCAAACTAAACCAATAATGGTAGGTTTATGGCTGGAAACTGTCTATCTAATGGGTTTAAGAAAGGTGTTTGGGTCATTTTTTCCCCTATGATTAAGGTTTATTCCCTAATTAAGCTTAATTTGACCTTAATCGTTGTGGTTAATTTTAATCACTTTTATTAATATTTTTGGTCAAACAATAATTTGATATTTTTAGAATCTAAATATAATACTGATTATAGTGGTTTATGTTAGTTTTTTGACATTAAATTCATATAATCGGAAAAATTACGATTAATGCTAATCTGGCAGATGTGATGAAATTACGGGTTTTTAAGGTATAAAGAAGTTTTAACGTTTATTATGGTTTTATATTCCATTTGAATGTGAAATTGATTCCAATGAATTAAATTTTATTAATATATATATATAATTAATATAATTTTAAATTTTAAAAAAATTAAAATATAATTTAACATTAAAAATTATTCAATTAAAAAGATAGTTTTTAACAAAAAAGTAATAGGTTTTACTATTCATCAAAAAATGATATATCTTAGAAAAATACCAAAAATTCACCCTAAGATAATTTCAGAATTATAAATTTAAAAATGAAGTTTATTTTATCAAATTTAATTACTATATGTGTATAAAATTAATTTTTTTAATTCACAGAACATGAAAAGTAGTTCATTTGAGAAAATAATATTTTTTAACATATATAGAATTTACAAAAAATTATATTTTTCATTATCAATATGTTTAATTTATATAAAAACATTATATATATATTTTTTTAAAATATTTATTAATATTCATATCACTAATTTTAATGTCTAGGTTATACTTATATTATATAAATAATTTAAAATTAAATGATGCTTCGTAAAAACTCGGTGTTTCATGTAATGTATGCCAAGTAGGTGTTAGTTATAGTCCTATCCAATTTGGTATTGCGTATATTACAAGAAAGTTTGGTTTTCTATTTATAATAAGCTAATTTGGTACTGTATAAAAGGTATGTTTGACTTAGTGTTTTAATATAGATATAAATAACTATTTCCAATGACACATGACATGTGAAATATCAAAAAGATAAATTAATTTGAAAAAAAATACTTGAAAAAATATAAGGGTGTTACAGTTACCTCTATGTACATTCCTACCTATGCTGGGGGTTCTAGAGTGAGCTTTGGAGGTTGATAGATTCTTGGTTGAGTAGATACAACTGGTGGTTGTCAGTAGTGCGAAAGCAGGAGCAGAGACGTCAGCCACAGGGAGCTGACCTCAGTATCAGAGACCTGGATGTGAGAGAAATTTTAGGAGGAGGTCCTAGGATATAGAATCCGCATTTTTGAGCTTACAAGGTGGGTCTAGTTAGCCTAGAGAGAGGTGGTTGTACTCATGTGATGAAAAGTGACATCTCGCCCGAGATTGTCTAACCACTCATACGACTGATAGAGAATCCATAGACGGTTTTTTGAGGAAGTGGTAGTTTCACGACAAGATAGGTTTGTAGAGTGGAGTATGTGGAATAAGATTTGGGAGAGTAGCATGAGGTGGTCGACAGTATGACTTATTACAACCACCACCCCTAGGATGACCATTCCAGGCTCAAGGATGTGGAGGACATGAGAGGGGACAAATGTAGATGATCAAAGTTTATAAACTGGAGGTTCTGATAGTGATTCAAGGTATGATATATGTATTTTCTACTCAAGCTATAATAATGATAGAAAATGGAGCTAGTCATTTATTTCTCACAGATATCTTGTTAGAGACTTATATATTTTGGTTGAACCATTGACTTGAACCTTATACTAGGTGACTCATACTAGGGGAGACTCGGAGATCCCACACTTGTGTCGACAGTGTGATCTAACTCTTGGAGGTGATAGTTTCCGATGGGGTCTCTTGGTATCAGCATCAATTCCTTACAACATGATTCTTGGTATAGATTGGTTATATATAGTTCATGGAAAAGTTTTCTATTTTAGTTGAAGGGTGCAGTTTGTTTACAGTGATAGAACCATGTTTTCCTTTTTCGGTGAAAAGAAAACCTAAGCAGTGCAAGATGCACTCATGAATAGGAGGGTGTAGACGATTACTCATCAGTTGGCTATCCTGAACCTTAGTGTAGTAGATTTTATTAGTTTATAGTTTCCTATAGTGGTGGTTGAGTATGAGGATGTCTTCCTAAAATACATTCTAGGTTTCCCTCCTTGACAAGAGGAAGACTTATTCCTTGATCTACACCTCGAGATGATGATGATATTTTTACCAACATATCAAATGGCTCTTGCAGAGCTTCCTACTAAGGGTGAAGTTAGAGGATTTACAAAATAAGGGCTTTGTTAGACCCATCTTTTCACCCTGGGTGTCCCCAATTTTGTTGGCCAAAAATGAAGATGGGAGGTTGAGTTTTTGGGTGGACTACTTGCGATTGAATTAGGTTATCGGGAAAAAAAGAATCCACTATTAAGGATTTATGACCTCTTTGATCAGTTGAGAGGTGTACGATGGTTCTCAAAGATTGAAATTAGATCTGGCTATCAGCAACTGTGAGTTCTGGATGATGATATACCGAAGACGTCATTAAAATGTCTGTACGGTCACTATTAGTACTTAGTGATTTCCTTTGGCATAAAAAAACACCCTATCAGGGTTTATGGGACTCATAAACTAGATCTTTAATACTTTTGTTAACTAGTTCATGGTAGTCTTCATCAATGATATCCTGGTGTACTCGGTGTATGAGGAGGATCTTGAAAGACATATAAGGATAGTTCTGGATGTACTCTAAGAGAACTAGAATTATATAAAGCTCTCAAGGTGTCATTTTTGGATACAATTGTTCCACTTTCTGTGATATGTTATCTTAGTAGAAGGAGTGGCAGTGGACCCAACCGAGGTCGAGGTAATGTTATCCTGGGAGACACCTATGATCGTGACAGAGGTAAAAATTTCATTGGGTTGTAAGGCTATTAATAGAAATTTAGTTCTTATTTACCTAGGATAACATCGCCGATGAAAGCATTGACTCAAAAGGGGAATCCTTTCTTGTGGAAAATGAGGCCTTAATATAATTTTTAGCATTTGAGGTAGAGTTTGACAAGCACTTCCATCTTGAGATTTCTGAAGGAAGGTGTTGAGTACATAGTGTTCTATGATTCATCAGGAACCAGGATTAGGTTTGTTCTCATGTTAAGGAAAGCATTGATTACCTATATTTCATTCTAGTTGAGACCACATGAGTAAAACTACAAAACTCATGATCTTGAGTTAGAAATGATAGGCTCACCATTGAAGATGTGGTGACACTACCGGATGGATGAGACGTTTATCATATAATCCAATCATAAGAGTAATAGGTATATATTATATCTGAAGGATATAAACTTGAAACAAAAGAGATAGCTAGAGTCCCAATAGGATTATGACTTGGAAATTGTAAATGCTCCTGTGAAGAAGATTGTGGTAGTAGATGCTCTCAGTAAAAGATCTTGTTCACTGTTTTTGAATGAGGCATTATAGAAATTGGAATTATTTTAGTTAACCTTTATGGATGGAGACAGATAAGATTAACTCCAGTCGATGGTTATCACCCCTTCATTCTAACAACGAGTTGGGGGGACAAAACATTGGGATAATGACTGCAAGACCCTATATGCTCATATATCCAGGGGCATTTTCCCGATGGATTTTATTAAGGTGGGGAGCACGCTATTATTTTTAGAGGATGCATGATGGTACCAGTGATGTTGTAGGAGAAGTTTTTGATTAAGTTTCATATGTATCATTTGAAGCGCCATCTAGGTGTGGAAAAGATGTACCATAACCTCCGATGTAAGTTTTGGTGTCCATGAATGAAGAAAGGAGTTGCAGATCTTGTCTCTTGATGCGTTACTTGTCAGTATGTGAAGGTTGAGTACCATGTTCAAGTAGGTTTAGCTCAACCCCATGAGGTTGCATAGTGGAAATGGTATGGGATATCCATGGACTTCATGATGGGATTACTACCTGTGTACAAGGTACACGGTTCCATCTAGTTAATCATAGACTGACTCACCAAGTTATCCCACTTCATAGAAATCCATGAAAAAAGTTTAGTAGAGATATTTGAATGCCTCTACCTACAAGATATAGTTACACTCTAGGGAGTTCCATTGACAATTATTCCTGATCATGATGCAATTTTTGCATCCTGATTTTAGAAGCGATTACATGAGGTGTTTGGGACCTAATTATGCTTGAGCATAGTGTTTCAACCCCAAACTAATGGCTGAACTAATTGAACCATTTTGGTTCTGAGGTACATGTTATGAGCTTTCATGTTGGACTTTGGTCGTAGTTGGGAGGATCATGTACCGCTAAAGGTTTTTGTGTACAAAAATTGCTACCATTACACTATTGGTATGGGACCATTTAAGGATTTATTTGGGAAAACCAACATGTAACCGCTTTGCTGGACTGACCCAGGAGAGTTAATACTCATGGGTTCATAGTTGGTGAGAGAAACTACTAAGAAGGTGTAGATCATCCAGGAGAATATGAAGACTACACCAATCCGTTATAAGCCTTCTGTTGATAGGTGACAAAGGCCTTTGTAGTTCGAAAAATGAGATCATGTGTTCCTATGGGTTTTACCTTGACATTGACTACATAGATTTGGTTAGGGAGGCTGGATATCTTCAAGGTTTATTGGACCTTTCCAAATACTGTGTAGAGTTGGCGAAGTGGCATACTGCTTATCTCTAACTTCGTAATTATACTACGTGCACGATGTGTTCTATGTGTCACATTTGACTAGATTCATGCATGAATCATTACACATTAGCGACTTGGGTGAGATGGACCTTGATGATAGAGCGCATTTTACTGAGTACCTGGTAGATAATGAGGATCATTTGAAGATGTTCCTTCATGGGAGACATATTCCTTTTGTATGTGTCTATTGGCAACATGAGAATCTCTAAGAGAGCACATGGGAGAAGGAGGCTCATATTCATGCTTAGTACCCACATCTCTTTGAGTAGCCTTCATTTTAGCTTTTCAGGGATGTAAATATCCAAGTTGAGGATAATTTAATGCCTTTTACTTTCCATGCATTATTTTTTGATATTATATGGATTATTCTTGAGACAAGGTGCTCAAACAACATGTAATTTTGAGACCCAGTGTGCTCAAAATAAATATATGGAATATATTAAATAGCATGCATGAAAAGTTTTCCTAAAAAGTGGAATAACATCTAAATGGGTTCTTGGATTTGAAATCTGAGGGCACAATTTAGTTTAGAATGTAACTTTTACCCTAGGCATGACTTAACATTAGTCGACACAAGATGTTTGTGAAAAATTCATCATAGGAATAGAAATGATTAAAATAACTGAATTAATTATTTTATTTCAATTTGGTTGAAATAGATATTTATATTATTTAAATTGAATATTATGGATAATTGAAATGGTTAGATGCATAACCCTGGAGATGTTTGAAATCCATTAGAGAGAATTGACAGATTCCACTTTGGAGAACGATGGCCAGATCATGAAATGAAAATCAACGCACCTCAGATCCAACATATCTTTCCAACAATAATCATTCCACATTGTTATTTTCCAATGATTGATAAAAATAAAGTTAAGTAATGTGTTTTATTTAGAGTTATTTCTCATTCATCATCACTATGATGAACATGAATCAATCAAGTGCGATGAGTTTATTTAGAGGGTTTTGATGAAAGAATTATCTTTTTGATTTAATTATTTTAATTTTCATTATAATAATGATGGATATAGGTTTACATGAACATCAATCGAGGATCATTCCTTTAATATGTTCTTGTGCTTTTCTCCGCCCATTCATTATTTATTGTGGGTGTTCTTCGTTTGCACATGACTCAAAATATCATGACAGATCGATCATTTCACACCCATTCATGGTGAAAAAATCCAATATCGTAGATATGTGATCAGCATGAAATGATGGTGATGAAAAAATAAAAGTAGTAATGAATTAGATGGTTTTTGATTCCTGATTTTGTATTCTTCTGTGCATAGTGAAGAACGAAAATGATCTTTTTTTTATAGTAGATCAATGTCCCAAATCTGGTTGATTTAGTGATAGAATGACTCGATGAGGCCCGATCTACAATTTTGTGGAAAGGTGACCACTAGATCAAATGTAGAAGTATCGACCATGATTCATGGAGGATGAACCGAGGATTCTAGGAAATCCTAATATACATGGAGTGTAATCCAAATTTACATTGTGTGGGGGCCCCCTAAATAGAGAATATGGTTTTAGGTAGAAGATAAGTATCATAAAATTTGTTTATTGGACTACATGGTGTGTGACCTCTCCTTGGATACTTTGCGTGTACCATATAGTGTACACATACATAGGTTAGAGTACACAGGTTGCCTACATGTCATGTATTCCCCAATAAGGACATAGGTTGGACTGAGTACATGAGATGAGCTGTGTATTGGCGCAAAAATAGAGTACATGAGCTGCATAAAGAGTGTGTACTTCTACACGAACAAGGTTTGATGAAACATGATATTTACACAGGAAGAACCTTTGATCAAGGGACATGACATGTGACCCCTACTACACATCGTGTAGTCTATTATACCTAGATTTAATATATTGTCCTATTTATTTTAGAGAAGTTTTTCTAGGGTTAGTTCCCCTTAAAATTTCGCTTAAGATCAACATGGAATCGTTTCAAACTCCTAAGACTATGATCCCTTCCATAGGAATTTCTATATAGAGTTGTTGAAATCCCCCTAAGAGTCTAGGAGTGAGATCCTCTATTCATCTTCGTTCCCTAGGTGGAGTTCATGGTATCATTGTGACCAAAACTATGCATGATTTGATCCTCTACTTAGAGGGTTAATCCAGACTGAGTTTCATGGTACACCCCATGGATTTGGAAGTGATCCTCATCTATGTATCATATTCTTCATACTATCACCATGTTCTTTCTCCTGCCATGACCCGATGACCAGTACCTCTTAGATGTACATCATCAATGCTATTAGACTCAAGAGTGTGTTCTCAAAGGTGAGTGCTTTGTGGATCCTTCCAGTTGGAATCCTAGGGCTAGTATACTATGGTTGTGACTTATCCATAGATAGTGTGTCTTTTTTGCATATTTCTTGATATAATAGTTATATGTATTGTAGACATATACCATGGTAGAGATGACTGCATTTCCTTTATTGTATACATTATGGGTTTAGGTTCTCCTGCTGAGTATTGTTATACTCAAACCTACACAGGCTTTCCCCAAACATATTGTTTCTTGTGAAGAAGATCGACCTTTTTATAGAGATCTAGATGGACTAGGACCATATGGTACTTAGTGAGACTAGACATACTGAGGTGTGTTCTTGTGGCCTTCATATAGTAGTATCTCTTTGTTTCAGGCTGAACTAGAATTTCAGACTCTTTTTGGTGGTATTTTATTTAGAGATGTTTAATTTTTTAAATTCTTATCATACTTTGGTTATGGTATTTATATTTATGCATGATTTGTTTTTTAATTTTTTTAAATTTCAACATTTTATAGGCTTAGAGATGTGTGTGTTTGTACAGATACTTAGACTATGGCCTCCTTTGTTAGTGATATGCCAACTTGGGGCTAGTCGCTAGCCCATGGACTACTAGAGATGGGTCTGGAGAGTCATGACATGAGCGCCTATGGGATAGGTCATGACACCAATGTCTCCCCATTATAACATTATCAAAGGATTCCTAAACTGGTCATCCATAAAGTATAAAAAATACTCAATCCAAGTTTGTTCTTTTTCTTAGAATGTGTCTCATATTACTCATTTCATTCATTATTCACATATTAACCTGAGATCATCCATGACATTACTAATTTAGAATCTTGGAATCACTCCAAGTATAATATAAACCAACACCCTACAATCCCATCCATGGCGATCCTTATAAGAACATATGTATATCTCTAGGTGAGTTATAACATCCCTTCCTATCATGTCCATCTGTTGTGGTCCACTAATGGAGCCTAAGTATCACCTATGTAATATGATCAAATGCCCCTTGTGTCCTTCCTTGGAAATCCTCAAGGAATCCAAGTATCACTCATCCTATAATAGTCATCACCAATGTGTTTGTATTTAGAAAACCATATAAGGAGTCCAAGTGTCACTCGGTCATATGCAAGGTAGATTCCAATTGAGTCCTTCCATGGAATTCATCATTGAATCTATGTTTCACCCAAGGAATAATCATAAAAAATTTAATCCGATAACAGTTAATCAATTTCAAGTTCATTTCTAAGAACATTCCATTTAAAACTCACCTCAGAAGGTGAATCAGGCCATGTGGTACTCTTAGAAGGCTTATCTCTCAATTACTCACATGGAAATTCATTATAAAATTAAAGACAATCTTCAACAAGAAATTACATAGCCCTTGGAAAGGGAATTCGTATCCCTACATTCCTATAAATCAATTCAATTCCAATTTAAACTAAAATTTAAATTACATTTCGATTCACATTTGACATCCCAAATTAAGGGGTAAAAGGTAACAACCTAAGGAATCCAAAATTCATATTCCATCTTAATGGTCCATTTAAAAAAATAGAACACACCCAAAGGGTTGGTTCCACTCAAGGTTTGTAAACATTTAATATTTATCAATGTGCCTCATTAATTAAATTATACATACCTACCAATCCACTTAAAGGATGAAAATTCATTTCAAAGAATCCCTTGAGAATTGGGTATAGGACACAACAACACATATAAACACTTCGAATATAAAAAATGTACAATACCACCTACACTAGTTACATAATGGATATATTTTCAAGTATAAGAGCTCGATTCGACTCATATCAATAGAAAATAGATGAAAAGATGAAGAACCTAATAATATGAGAAATTATCTTGAACCTAAATAGCACAAAAAATACCAAACCAAATGAGGAACGACACAATAGGAATATAAAACTCACTGATGTGGATCCAACCAGACAAGGGGGACTTTAATATGAGATTAGATGAAGATCTAGTAAAAATCCCAAAATAGGTGTCCAAAGGAGATCCCCATTTTTTGAGTTGTCCATAATAAGAATGAATAATTAGTTTTATAAATAGATTAATTTGGGTAATTTTCATAAATTCACCCAAAAAAAGTGTCATAAGGTTTATAAAAATGGTTTGGATAAACCATGTGCCAACTATGCATGCAGAAATATAGGCAATGGAACCCTGAATAGTTTGTCCGCATGGTTGGACAAACCATCTAAAAACCTCAAAAAACCCACTTTCAAAATTAAATACTTGGAAACATGGTTGTGCTCCCCAAATCACATAATTTATCAAACTATGTGGGAAACTCGATCCCATTATCCAAACTATCAGAGTTTGAAGTAACCATGCTGCCTAACCTGTATAGATTCTTCTAAACATGAACCAACACTTTTTCACCCAAAAGATGGTTTCTGGGCTCCAAAACAACCCAAAAACCCTTGATACATTTATGAACTCAATGGGTATACATATTTTTCCTTATTTAAACTTTCAAACAAATAATTGATAGAATGTAAAATATCCTTACTTAAATAATGAAGCGGTTTCTTACAGACTCACCCCCTAAATTAATTCATCCTCAAATTTCACTCTTAAGGGTGGGGAATATTTTTTGAGAACTACTCTAGAAATTATGATCATACATCGTCCTCCCACTCCTAGGTCTTGCCTGTTACTTGGCTATGCTGCTATAGATCCCATACTAAAGGAAATGAATGGACTCAAAGAACCTTTGTGCTATGATCCAAAATATGTATAAGATGATCCTTGAAAGACACATCTACATGTAACTCAAAATCTTCATGCTGAAAAGCATGATATGGGTCCAAATGATAGTGGAATAATTGATATACATGGAAGACATCATGCATGGATCAGTAACTATGAAATAACTACAACCAATAGGATAATGGATAAACTCTCTCCATAACCTTGAACTACCCAAAAAAACATGCTCAAGGCTCACCATATCTCCTGATCCTCTAGTTTCATAGCATCAATGAGACATGTAAGAAAACCTGATCTCTGACCTCGAACTCTAGAGGTCATCTGCAGTGATCTCGTTATGGTTTCAATTGATACCGCATAGTATCCATCCACATTTGAATCAATTTAACTTTATCCATGGTCTCCAGAACAATATGAACTCCAAGCATATCTAAATATTCCACCTCTAACTGACATAGGGATGATCGGCACGGCCTACTGTATAAATCCTCATATGGTTCCATCTATATAGTACACTAAAAGATATTGTTATACATGAATTCAACTAGCATTATATGCCTCTCCCCCGAGCCCCCAAAATCTAGGATGAATTCCTACAACATGTCCTAAAGCACCTATATCATACACTCTGATTGGCCCTCAGTTTGAGGGTGGTAATTTGTGCTCGAAAGCACCTGTATACCCAATTGACTTTACAAAATATTCCAGAACTAAAATGTAAACCAAGAATCCCTATCTAAAATAATAGTACATTGGACCACATGAATTTACACTATCTGAATAATGTACAAACTCCCATGACCATCAACACTAAGGGTCTCTTTGATTGGTAATAAATGTGAGACCTTCATGAGAATATCAACGACAACCCATACCATATCATTACCTCGAGGAGACCTAAGTAAACTTGTCACAAGATCCATCTCAATATAAACCCATTTATAGTCAAGGATGTGTAATTATTGTAATATTTTTGCTAGTTGCTGGTGTTTCATCTTAATCTATTGATAGGTGGAACACCTAATGAATAAAACTTGATTCATATATTTTCTTACATGACCACCATTATTTTCAATTTAAATCTTGATACATGTATGTGACATCAGAATGCACTGACCAAGATGATGCCTGAATGTCTCACATTAAATCCCCATGCAAGTCTTTTGAAACCTACACATGACCATGTACACAAATAATTTCATCCTTGCCTATGGTCCAACAAGGAGGAGGTTTCTCACCTAACACCATATTCTGTAAGGCTAAGTCTTCTAATTATGATAGATTCCTAATCCTAAATCTATATAGAAGTTTATAGGTAATAACTAAAGATGATGTTAATGTCTTCACTTAACTATCATGAATATCCAAGTGCATATAAATGAACAAATCCCTGAGCTACCACTCACTAATGGCCAATTGAACTGCATGTATCTGAGCCCTCCTTCTTAGTGGATCAACCACTATATTTACATTACCATAAATTTAGGAAAGCTCAAAATCAAAATACTATATGTATTCAACCCACTGTCAGTGCCTCAGATTCATATCATGTTGTGTACATATGTACTTGATGATTTTGTGGTCTGTGTACACCAAAAAATACTCTCCATGTAAGTAATGTCTCCAACATCGCAATGTGTGAATAACTGTAGGCAACTTAAGATATTGTGTTGGGGTAATTCATCACTTGTAGCCTTAACTACTAAGACTCATATGATTTGAATCTATAACTCTGCATAAAAACTATTTCAATCCTGATACTTGATGCATTGTAGTAAACCGTGTAACTCTTACCTAGATCTGAAAATATTAGTATGGACATTAAATTCAATATCCTGTTTATCTCCCAAATGGTTGTCTCATAGGAACCTGACCATATAAAATTCGCAGCCTTCTTAGTCAATCATGTAAGTGGAACATCTAAGTGTGATAAGTCTTGTATGAAACAACTATAGTAACTGCATACTCCCATTAAAATCCATACCTCAAAGAAGTTCTTGGAATACCCCTAGGAAACTATATCTCTCAACTTATTTGGGTCAAATGACACACTTTTCTTTGAGATAATGTGACAGAGGAAGTGAATTTGATTCTTCTAGAAGTGACACTTTGTGATCATATCATATATCTATTTCTCTCTTAGTGTATCCAATACAATCTCAAGATATTTGGCCAAGTCATGTTGATTGTGAATATACAACAAAATATCATTCATGATTACCAAAATAAATGATTCCATATTAGAATGGAATAATTGGTTCATCAGTGACCTGAAGACTGTTGTATTGTTCTTGAGATCAAACAACATAACCAAATACTCATATAGACTATACCAGATATGAAAAGCTATGAAAGGTATGTTTGATGGTCTAACACAAACTTCATTATAACTGGATCTAAAATCAATATTGAAGAAAACATGAGCTACTCAAATCATGTCTAAGAGATCATCTGTCCATAGAAGATGATACTGGTTGTCAATCACCAAAAAGTTCAATTTCTAGTAATCCACACATATCATGAGGTTGATTTCCTCCTTTTCACAAAAAGTATCAGAGAACCCTATGGAGAAGTAATGGGTTGGATAAACTTTTTTTTCTCTAAATCCTATAACAGTATCTTGAGCTCCTGCATCTCAGCTATAGAAATACTATAAAGAGGAATGGATACCAGTGCAACTCTAGCACTAAATCAATAGAGAACTCTACCAAACTCACTAGAGGTAATCCTGAGAAGTCATCTAGGAAAACACTACTAGAAATATCAACCAAAAGAGGGAAATATGCTAGATGTGTTCCCTAATCATCCATATATAAACTCACAATTTGGGCTTCCATCCTACCCAACCCACAATACATAGGTTTAGCTAGTCTCTCTTAGATAACACAATCACACTTCTGCATAAACTCTCTTACCTCTAGTGAAGTGAAGTTCACCATGCAGATATATCAATCAATGAAATATTTAAAGAGAACCAACTAGTCCATCATGGGAAAGATGTCAAAACATATCATCTTGAAAAAAATGAGATACCATAAAAAGTAACACCTACAAATCTCAAGGGTAACTCCATATAATGACAAAAGAACCTCCATTCTAATCCCCAAAGAATTTTCAATCATCATGAATCCATTAGAAGTATAAACACTGAGACCATGTATCCTCACAACATCCATCAATATAAAGCTATTGTAATGCCCTGCCCCTAGTTACCCAGAGTCGGTGCATTATTACATAACATTAGCATGATCACAAAGGATAAAATCCCAAAAGACAGATCAATTTAGAATCCTTGGAAGTACTAGATACAAACATAAGTTTTACATTACATTATGAAATGAAAAACAACAACATTTTGTCTTCTTTTAACACATTAATCTCCCTTAGAGTATCCATGTAGGTGAGTAATATTATACTTCTTCACATCCTGGGAAAATTCAAATATAAGAAAGGGGTGAGCTCAGATTCTTAGTAAGGATAAATATATAGCAGAAACTTTCATAAATAATCATAAACATATAAGGCAATGTATAAGACTAAAACATAGGCTTTTTAAACTTAAACTTCGGCAGAATATGGAAAAGATAAATCAAATAATTCAATTAACTTATTCACATGAATATTCTACAAGTATAATAATCACATTTAATATCAATATCCAATTTCATAATAATGGAATACATAATGTTAGACATCATAACCACTTAGTTAAGGCATCGTTACAATACTACATATAAGATTTTTTCAAGGCCTTGTCCCAAGACACTAGTTGGTATCATGATACCTACCGATGCATCGAGGAGATATAGTGGGCTCCACCTATCACTTACTAAGTCCAATGCATTCCTCATATGAAAAGGGTGAAATATAACAAAAACATTCCTATTAAAACTAGCATACAAAATGTTAATACATTAACCATAAATCATGAATGGTATAAAAATAACACATCCACACTCAAAAATATCACAAAACCATCAATACATTATGGAATATTGTATCATAATAAATAAACTTCAATCTAATATAAAATCCATTAAAGGATGTTGATACAGATGAAATCAGAACTATTTGAGAGGAATATCTCTTTCTGTTTTGAAATCATTTAAAAGTCACATAATTATAAAATAAAAAATTTATTTTAAAAATATTCTTATAATCTTGTAAGGGAAGCTTTGATGGTGTTATAATGGTGGAAAATAGCCACACATACTGTATAAGTTAAAAAAACATTCTTACCTTAATTTTTTTGAAAAGGTCACAAAGTAACTTGTTTGGAAAACGATGGAAAGATTACTTTAAAACAATTTTATGAAAAGTCAAATGAGGGTATAAATGACTTTAAACCATAGTCTAGTAAATAGTAAAAATGTTTTGAAATACATTTTTAAGAAACATGGATGTGGATGATAAAGAGGTCCCGGTAGATACTAATCTATAAACAACCTCAGATAATAAAGAGATTATAGAATTAACCCTTACCTTGTGCTTTTCCTTGGTCAAGGGTATGTTAACCTCATGTATAATAGTTAAATAATTTTTATTAAATTATACAATAACAAAATACATAAATATGATATCATATATGATCTTATAATATTGATTTGTTAATAATATTTTAGTAGTATCATTGTTTTAGCTGTTAACTGATTCATTTTCCTTTATATGTTTTGTTACATAAGTCATGTTTGATATGGATAGGATGTATTTGATTTATATATAGAATTATATTAAGCTCTTAAAAATTATTTTAATAATAAAATTAAAATTATTCTTCAATGGTTATGATGGGGAATGAATTTCATCATGTTCATGGAGACGGTAATATGTACATATGCACGAGCGACAATATCATTATATTGATGATGAAATCATATGTTATTGGATGGTATATCATATCTAAAGAATAATAAACATGTTAGTGTTATTATTTACATCAGTTGTACTCATTATTATACCCATCAAAATAATGATGTGTTTGAATAACAAACAACACCACGACGTGGAGAGGGTAAGCCGTACGTACACACGTACGGTGACTTTGTCACTCATAGGATTGATAGAATAATAAATATGGTTGTACCATATTTATAATAACATCACAGTATGTATAAGGTATTGGATTTATTTTTTTGGTTTGGAAACAAAAAATAAATAGGAAGTGGAAGAATAAAAGAACTTTTAAATAGGTGGTGAAATTATTACCTCTTCTTCCGGTGTTTCATTTTGAGTTGATCAAAATGGCTTCTTAGGTTGGATTTATGATCAAAGTATGGCCTCTAGGTAAAATTTAGGGTAGTTGGGAGAATATTTGAGTAGGTTTTTGCTGATCCAAATGTATTTGGAGGTGTGATTTTGAGAGAATGGTAAGAACCATTTTATAAGAGAGGTGAGGGTCACTTTAGGAAAAGTTTGAAATAATATTTTATTATACAATCATATTCAATTTATAATGGCACAAAAAGAATTTATTTTGAGGATAAGGTAGGTATAGTTATAAAACCTTTCAACCAATAGGTTTTAGAAAGGTTTAGGTCACCACATTAACCTTATCTTTTAGATTTGACTCTTAGTTAAATTGTTTAACTTTTACCCTATATTCTTATTTATAATAAATGGATAATAAAATTAGTATAAAAATCCAAATGAAACCCAAGTGGTTAATTATTGATATATATAACCTCAGATATGTCCTTTAGCCAAAACTTATATTTTTAGGAATATTATATCAATTAATAATATAGTATTCATATTAAATACTCATTTTTGTCAATTTTGACACTATTTGGTATTTTGTTTTTGTGAAAGTGACAAAAACTTTATCACTTTGAAAAAATATTATTTAATCAACCATAATATGTCATATTAACATAGAAAATTAGTTAAATTCATCATAAGTCTGAATTTACATTTATTTGGATATTTATAATATCAATTATTTTAATATTTCATTAATAAGGCTATTTCTGTATCATCATTGTGTCATAAATAAATTTAATTATTCAATTTCTAAAAACTATAAATAAAATAGCATTATTTAGGAAAGACTTTTATCTTTCTAATGAATATTTACAGTCGATTGTATCTTATATATAAACCTATATTAAAAATGATTTAGTTATTTAACTTTGAATTTAACACTTTTAACTCTTCTTTAAATAAAATAATAATAAATGTCCTAATCTAATCCAAGTGGACCAAAAGGATCATATTTTATTACTAAGGTTGATTTTGGTCGAAATAAATTTATCCAATAGAATTAAAACTTGTGTTAGGGTAATAATAATGTTATTTTTACCTTTAATTACCCTATTTACTTTTAACCGTGGTAAATAAAAGTAAAAAATAACTATTCACCAAAAATTATTTTCATCTTATTGAAGAAAATTTTACTTACTAATATCAATCGTGTCTCTCAGATTTTTGAAATTAAATTCATATAAGCGATAAAATTACGTTTTATGCAAATTTTCAAATGCACCTAGAAGGTGGGTAAAAGAGAGTAAAAAGTTCAATAAAATTTAACATATCTAATATTATTATAAGATGACTCCAATGAATTAAATTGAACATATATAGGTAATATGTATCTATTTTTACCTAAAATAAATTCAAATAAAATAACTAATTGTTTAAATAAAATGTTGGTTTTAAACAATAACAGAATGTTTTTCATTATTAATTAAAATTGAATGTTTTTAGAAAAATACCAATAATTCACCCTAAGCTAATTTTGATATTAAGAATCCAAAAATGATGTCCATTTTGAAAAATATTTTTTTTAAAATTTCAAAAAATGGGTATTACTATTCATAACGGCTAGTTTGATTTGTCGTGGTGTGTTAGAAATCGAAGTTGTGTACAACACAAGCTATTATATTATTCAAAGAGAAGCGTATCGTGGAATCTTGTGGTGTTATATTCTTACCTCCTTC
Organism: Viscum album; assembly: GCA_963277665.1. NCBI lineage: Eukaryota > Viridiplantae > Streptophyta > Magnoliopsida > Santalales > Viscaceae > Viscum > Viscum album. Next base: position 1,887,765,603 of record OY728159.1, on the reverse strand, counting down.
AAATAATTTCATCCTTGAAATTTCTAGATTATTACTAAATAAAAATATTTGAGTGGTTCTTCATCCTAAGTTCCTCAGGTTCCCATGTTGCCTCTTCCATGTTATGGTTTCTCCATTAAACTATCACCAAACGAGTCATCCGGTTTCTCAACACTTGTTCTCTGGTATCAATAATTATGATAGGTTCTTCGCAATAAGTCAGGTCAGGTTCATCTTCTATTTATTTATAGGTGAGTACATGCGTTGGGTCAGACATGTATTTTCTCATCAGTGATATGTGGAATAGATCATGAACTTTGGAGAGACTTGGTGGCATTTCCAAACAATAAGCTACAACGTCAATTAGTTCTAGAATTTCAGAAGGTCCGATGTACCTGGGACTTAATTTCCCCTTCTTACCAAATTGTATAACACCCTTCCATTTAGATACATTCAAGAAAACAAGATCTCTTACTTGAAATTCCAAATATTTCCTTAGGTTATCGTCATAACTATTTTTCATACTTTGAGATTCTTTAATGTGGGTTTGGATAACCATTAAATTTTTCATTGTTTCATCAACAAGTTCTGGTCCTACTTGTTTTCTTTCACCAACATCATCCCAAAATGTTGGTGTGCAACATCTCTTTCCATATAATGCTTCATATGGTGCCATCTAAATAATTTAATGGAAGCTATTATTATAGAAAAATTAAACGAGAGGTAAATATTGATCCCACATACCTTAAAAGTCAAGTGAGCAAGATATCAACATGTATTTTAAGGTTTTACTAGTCCTTTCTAACTGTCCATCAGTTTGAGGGTGGTAGGCAGTTCTCAAATTACATTTAGTAGCCTAGGACTTCTAACGATTTTTCTAAAATCTTGATGTAAAACAGGGATCACGATCAGAAAAAATTGATAGGGGTACTCCATGAAGTCTTACAACTTCGTTAATATATAGTCTTTCAAGACATTCAAGTGGAAAATCTTCTCTTATAGCAAGAAAATGTACTGACTTCTTAAGAGGATCAATAAGGACTCATATTGCATCATTCCTTCCAGGAGTCTTTGGTAGCCCCATGAAAATTACATTGTAATATCATCCCATTTCCACTCATGTATGGGAAGTGGTTGCATGACTCCTCTAGGATTTTGTCTCCCAGCCTTCACCTCTTGAAAAAACATACATGTTGACACATTATCAGAAATCTCCCTCTTCATGTTGTCCCACAAAAAATGTTCCTTCAAATCTCTATTCATCTTAGTGTTACCATGGTGTATAGAGAAATTGGAGCTTTGAGCATCATCCAACAATTCCCTTTTTAGATCAGTTATATCAGGAACAAAAATCCTCTTCCAAAATTTCAAAATTCCATCTTCATATAGGAAGTAAATCAATATCCCATCATTCAAAAATTTAATTTTCTTTTTAAAATCCTCATCATTAGTCTGAGGACTTTTTATCCTTTCTAGTAAAGATGGTTTGGAAACCATTTGAAAAAGTCTTGATGTTTCACCTTCCATGATTATTTCCATATCCATCTTTTTCTAGATCCATGAACATAGGATCCCTTTCTACTATAATCTTGTTCAAAACTCCATGATCCTTTTTGATCAAAGCATTTACCACCTTATTTGCCTTACCCGGGTGGTAGTGTATAGTGAAATCATAATCTTTTAGTAGTTCAAGCCATCATATTTACCTCATGTTGAGTTTTTTCTATGAGAAAATATACTTCAAACTCTTGTGATTGATATATATCTCACATTTTTTACCATAGAGATAGTGTCTCCATTTGTTCAAAGAAAATATTACATCTGATAACTCAATATAATGAGTGGAAAAGTTTTTTCATAAATTTTTAGCTTTCGTGATGCATAGGCAATAACTCTATCATTGTTTATATGGGCACAACAATGTACATTCTTTGAAGCATCACTATATATAATAAACTATCATTCCCCGATAGTAGAGCCAAAAAATGAGCATTGAATAATCTTCTCTTCAGTTCTTGAAAACATTCTTCACAATCTTTTGTCCAAAAAAATTTAACCCCTTTACATTTGATCTTGGTTAATGGGTCAGACAATTGGGCAAAATTATGGACAAAATGATGATAATAACCTGATAAACCAATAAAACTGCATACCTCAGTTATTCTCACTGGTGCTAGACATTATTGGATTGCCTTGGTCTTTGAAGGATCAACATAGATTCCATACTTAGAGGAAATATGGCCAAGAAAAGAAGTCTTCTGAAGCTGTAATTCACACTTGATAAAATTCTCATATAATTAATTTCTTCTAAGAGTCTTTAGAATAGTTCACAAGTGATTTTCATGATCTTCATAGATTTTAGAGTATACCAAGATATCATTAATAAATACCACGGCAAATTCATCAAGATATTCCTTGAAAAAACTATTTATTATATCCATGAAGACCGAGGGTGCATTAGTCGGTCCAAAAGGCATTACTATAAATTCGTATTGCCCATACTTGATACGAAATGATGTCTTTGGAATGTATCCTTATTCACACACAACTGATGATATCAAGTTCGAATGTTAATCTTTGAAAAATATTGAGCTCCATGAAGTTGATTAAATACATCATCAATGTGAGGTAGGGGATACTTGTTATTTATTATTATGGCATTGATCTCCCTATAGTAAATGAACATCCTCATAGATCTGTCTTTAATCTTAATAAAAAGAACAGGGTCTCCCCATGGAGAAACACTAGGGCAAATAAATATTTTATTACTCAATTCCTCTAGTTGTTTCTTTAGTTACACTAATACTACAGTGGCCATTTTATAAGGGGTCTTTGATATGGGCCTTAAACCAGGAATTAAATAAATGGAAAACTCAATTTCTCATTCTAGAGGATGTCCAGGTAAATCCTCTGGAAACACATCAACATATTCTTATACAATAGGTACGTCCTCTATTCAAACATTCTTTTCCTCACCCATAGTTATTTCATTCTCTTCCTCCCCAATAATTTAATTTAGTAGAGCTACTAGGGGTGGAACTAGATAAGAATCAGATGGTGACATTTTTAATCTAATGAAAAGGTATTTTTTTATCATCATCAAAAATTGTATCCTCCTTATTATAATAAATTTTCACATCATGGTATGAATGAAAATCCATACCAAGGATTATATCAAATTCAATCATGGGTATTATGATGAGAATAGAAGATAAAGAACATTTATATACCCTAATGTGAACTGATTCAGAAAACTTTATTGCAATGATACTTACCTTAGAAATTTTCACTGACAAGTCCCTTGTTAAATCAAATTGTAAGTATCTAATTTTCATAGAAAACTAGGAAGATATGAGAAAATGTAATGATCTCTAATCAAATAAAGAATTAGATAAACTTGAGCAAACCATTGAATTACCTACCGCCACCTCTTTTGGAGCTTCAATACAATCAGTAGTGATTGCATAAGCATGGTCTTGCTCCCTTGGCCTTTTCAGATTTATGTTTCCTTGGTGATTAAGATATTCATTTGCATAATGACCCATTTCTCAACAATTGTAGCATTCAACAATGAAAACCTCTTTCTTTCCCATGAAATCACGATCTTGGGGTTCTTTTTCACCACACTTGCAATAGACTCCCATTCCCTTTAGGCACGTACCAGGGTGTTTCTTTCAACATTTACCACAGGATGGAAAGTCAAAATTTCCCTTCTTCCCCTTATTTTCATTTCCAAAGTGTTTAACAGATCTCTTCTTCTATTTCTTTTATTTAAATTCATAAGACTTAGAGAATTACTTTTCTATCTTGATAGTATATGAGAAAATATCTTCGTATGATGACAAGGATTGTGATAATAATGATTGAAAGAGAAATTGTTCTAACCCATCAAAGAATCAATCAGTCTTACTCATTAGGTTATGTATATAATCTACTTCATTCCTTTCTATCCTTGAAAAGTTACCCTCATACTTTGCGAGATTCTCATCCTCCTTTTTTCTCAGACTTATAAATTGTCTTTCCATATCAACTTGATGGTCATGAAGAAAGTATTTTTCTAAGAAAATATATTTAAGCTCCCTCCATTCCATATTTGATACATCTTCATCCTTCTTTGTGTTTCGAATTAATGACCACCATTGATCTGCATCTTCCATGAGGTGATAAACTAGCATGAAAAGTTGTTCCCTTTCGCTACTCTCTAAAGCATGAAATATTTTCTATAAGGAACATATTCATTTCTTAGATATAAGTGTATTTTGTAGTCCCATTGAATTTTGGTGGTTGTTTCCTCATGAAGTGGTCTGACATTGATCCTATGCATTGTGGATCAGGGTGCTCTATACAGGTAAGGTTATTATTGATAACCTGAGTGAGTTGTCCCAGTATAGGGATAAGCTGATCAGAAATAGTTTCATCACCAGCTCAACTATAATTATATTGATTATGTGGGAAATCCCAACATGGATTGTGTGCATTAATATGATTTCCATTCCTTCTACTAGGAAAAATTTCTAAATAATGGCATACACTAGATTAGTTTGTGAATCACAATACATAATTCCAAACTTGTGAAACACGTAGCATAAATTGAACAATTTATGGATATAATCCATAATCATAAAAATGTTTTCTTTAAGGAGGTATATACTCATAAATCTTTCATAATGGTTTGTAAAGAAAATGTGAATTATCCTATGTATATCCCCAAAGAGTGTCATAACCAAGAGTGCAGCAAGACCCGTTGTCGTGTACCCAGATACCCCGGGTCAAGCTCGAAACTTTTTGTCAGAGTTTTCACTCCAAGGTATATTTGTGCTAGAGCCGCCTCAACCTAATCATATCCAGACATGGATGTATTTTTTGGAAAACTCAAGAAAATATCTACATTACCAAAATTCTAGGAAGGTCTTCTATACTAATCCTTAAAGTCAATCTTAGGCTAATGTTCTAAAATCAGAGTTTTTCTAAATCTAGTTTCCAAGGTTTTTACTTAAATTCCTCTGATACCAAATGTAATGCTTTGACCCTAGTTACTCAGAGTCGGTGCATTACTACATAACATTGAAATCATCACAAGGGATCAAATCCTAAAATGCTGATCAGTTTAGTAGCCTTGGAAGTACTAGATACAAATATAATTTTTCAATTACATTATGAAATGAAAAACAACAAAATTGTGTCTCCTTTTGACACATTCATCTCCCTTAGACTATCCATGTAAGTCAGTAATAATATAATTCTTCACATCCTGAGGAAAATAAAACATAAGAAAGAGGTGAGATCAGATGGTCAATAAGGATAACAATATAGCATAAACTTTCATAAATAATCACAAATATTTAAGGTAATGTATATGACTAAAAATAAATCCATTTATAATTAAATTTCAGCATAATATGGCAAAGATAAATCAAATAATTCCATTTAAATTTCACATGGATATTCTACTATTCTAATACTAACATGTAATATCAATATCCAATTTCATAATGATGTAATAAATAATGCTGGACATCATAACCACTTAGTCAGTGCCTCGTGCCAAGACTACAAATAAGTTTTGTCAGGGCCTTGTGCCAAGACACTAGTTTCTCTCATGCGACCTACAGATTCATCAAAGACCTACATCAGGATCCACCCATCACTTACTAAGTCCAATGCATTTCTCATATGAAAAGTTTGAAACATAACATAAACATTCGTATTAAAAATAGCATACAAAATGTTAATTCATTAACCATAAACCATGAATGGTATAAAAATAACACATCCACAGTCAAACATATCACAAAACCTTCCACACAATATATAAGATTGTATCATAATAAATCAACTTCAAAAAAGTGTAAAACCCATCAATGGATGTTGACATAGATGAAATCAGAACTATTTGAGGGGAATATATCTTTTATTTTGAAATCCTTTAAAAGACATGTAATTATAAAATAAAACTTTTATTTTGAAAATATTTCTATAATCTTGTAAGGGTAGCTTCAAAGGTGTTATAATAGCAGAAAATATCTGTAGCTGCCATATAAGTTAAGAAAAATATTCTTACCTTAACTTGTCGAGAAGGTCACAATGTACCTTGTTTGGAAAATGACGAAAACATTCCATTCAAACCATTTTCTAAAAATTAAAATGAGGGTATAAATGACTTTAACCCATAGTATCATAAATAGTAAAAAAAATTTGAAATACATTTTTAAGAAACAAGAATGTGAATGATAAAGAGGTCCCAGTAGATACTCACGTATAAACAACCTCAGATAATGAAGAGATTGTAGAATTAACCCATACCTTGTACTTTTCCTTGGTCGAGGGTACGTTAACATTTTGTATAATAGTTAAATAATTTTTATCAAATTATATAAGAACCACATACATATATATGATATCATATATGATATTCTAATGTCGCTTTGTTAATAATATTTTAGTAGTATCATTGTTTCAGGTGTTAACTGATTCATTTTACTTTATATGTTTTGTTACCTAAGTCATGTTTGGTATGTATAGGATGTATTTTATTCATATACAGAATGATATTATGTTCTTAAACATTATTTTTAATCATAAAATGAAAATTATTCTTGAATGGATATGATGTGGAATGAATTTCATCGCGTTCGTGGAGACTGTAATATTGACGTACGCACGAGTGACAATATCATTCTATTGATGGTGAAATCATATGTAATTGGATGGTATATCATTTATATAGAATAATTAACATGATAGTGTTATTACTTAAATCAGTTATAATCATTATTATACCCATCCAAATAATTAAGTGTTTGAATAAAAAACAACACCACGACTTGGAGAGGGTAAGTCGCACGTACGCACGTATGGTTACTTTGTCACTCATGGGATTGATAGAATAATGAATACAATTATACCATATTTCTAATAACATCACAGTATGTATAAGGTAATGGATTTATTATTTTGGTATGGAAACAACAAAGAAATAGTAAGTGGAAGAATAAAAAAACATTGAAAGAGGTGATGAAATTATTACCACTTCTTCAGGTGTTTCCTTTTGAGTTGATCAAAAGGGCTCCTTAGGTTGGCTTTCTGATCAACGTAAGGCCTCTAGGTCAATGTGAGGGGTTTTAGGAGGATATTTGAGCATGGGTTGGCCAATACAAATGGATTTGGAGGTGTGATTTTGACAGAATGGTATGTACCCATTTATAAGAGAGGTGAGGGTCACTTTTGGAAAAGTTTGAAATATTATTTTATTATAAAATCATATTCAAATTATAATGGCTCAAAAAGAATTTATTTCAAATCTATTGTGGGGTTAGGTATAAAACTTCTCATCCAATAGGTTTTAGACAGTTTTAGGTTACCATATTTACCTTATCATTTATATTTAACTCTTAGTTAAATAGTTTAATAATATAGTATTTGTTTTAAAAACTCATTTATGTCAATTTTGACACTATTTGGTATTTTGTTTTTGTGAAAGTCATAACAACTTTATCATTTTGAAAAAAATTTATTTAATCAACCCTAAAATGTCATATTAACTTAGAAAATTAGTGAAATTAATCAAAAGTCTCAATTTACATTTATTTGGATATTTATAATAACAATTATTTTAATCTTTCATTAACAAGGTAATTACTGCATCAACATTGTGTCATAAATAAATTTAATTATTTAATGTCTAATTTTTTTTAATAAAATACCATTATGTAGGAAATAATTTTGGATTTATAATTAATATTTATAGTCAAATTTATTTTATGTACAACCCTATTTTAAAAATGGTTTAGTTATTAATCTTTGAATTTAACACTTTTAACTATTATTTAAATAAAATAATAATAAATGTCCTAATCTAATTCAAGTGGACCAAAAGGGTCATATTTTATTCCTAAGTTTGATTTTGGTTGAAATAAACTCATCTAATAGATGTAGGACATGTGTTGGGGTAATAATAATATCATTTTTACCTTTAATTACCCCATTTACTTTTAACCGTGGTAAATAAAAGTCAAAAATTACTATTCACCAAAAATTATTTTCATCTTATTGAACAAAATTTTACTTACTGATATAAAATTTTTCTCTCAAATTTTTGAAATTAAATTCATAGAAGTGGTAAAATTATGTTTTATGAAAATTTGCAAATGCGCCTAGAAGTTGGGTAAAAGATGGTAAAAAGTTCAATAAATTTTTTTATATCTAATATTATTATAAAATGACTCCAATGAATTACATTGGAAATATATAAGTATTATGTATCTATTTTTACCTAAAATAAATTTAAATAAAATAAATAATTATTTATATATAAAATCGGTTTTGAACAATAACATTGTGTTTTTCACTATTCATCAAAATTTTAATGTTTTCAGAAAAATACCAATAATTCACCCTAAGAAAATTTTGATATTCCAAATCCAAAAATGAAGTACATTTTGAAAAATAAAAATTTATAAAATTTTAAAAAGTGAATATTACTATTCAGAATGGTTAGTTTGATTGGTCGTGGTGTGTTTGAACTCGAAGTTGCATACAATGCAAGCTATTATATTATTCAAAGAGAAGCGTACCATGTAAGCTTGGGGTGTTACTGATATGTGAAACCCATGTATCAAAAAGTAAAGAAGATAAACTTGAGGGTACTTGAATGATCTACCATTAGGCCAATCAACCAGTCAACATAGGTCATCCATTGATGTACTTGAGCTAATCCATATGAGAGACCATATGGTATTTGTGGTGTGCAAGTAATGCCTCAGCTTTTGGAATATGGAGATGAGTGTGAGGAAGGTCTTCCTGACATGAGAGTATATGTCCTTAGTACCTATAATCATTCGAATGAGGTAGTAGAGACTATTCTCACTTGACAAATCATTTTTCTATCCGATTAGGGAACCTAGATTTCCCCTATGGTTACCACAAATAAGATGAGTGGCCTCCCTTCCACTGAAGGCAGTATAACTAGTGGGGGTAGAAATTTCTAATTGATACTTTCAAATCCTTCTTGGCAGTCATCATCCCTTTGATAGGAGATTTTCATATTCATTATCCTAGTGAATGGGAGAGATTTTCCATCCAAGATGTCTATGAATCACCGAATTTATGAGAGGTCCCCTTAGAGCCCCCAAAGTTATTTAGTATTTATAAGTGGTGACATTGATAAAAATGTAATAGTATTCTCTAGGTCAACCTCAATGCTGTGGTGGCATACCACAAAGACAAGGAACTTTTCTGATGTTACTTCAAAATAATATTTCAAAAGATTCATCTCTAGACTATGTTGTCACAACTAATCAAAGATTTTTTATTATCTATGATGCGATCACATAATTTTAGGGATTTGACAAACAATTCATTGAAATAAAATTTGGTTATTCTTCCCCAGAATAGTTTAAAAATGTTATTCATGGCTCACTGATATGTAGTGCCATCATTTTTTAATCCAAATGGAATGAACTGATAACATAAGATACCATGAATCACTCTAAAGGTGGTGGATTTTTCATCTTTATGGTCCATATTTATTTTATTGTACCCCAAGTACCAGTCCATGAAGGAAAGGGATTAAAAGACAATTGTTTCATTGATGAAGAGTTTTGTGATCACCAATGAGAAATCAACATTTTTGAAATGATAATTAATTTCACTAAAATCAATGCATACCATGATATACCCATTCCTTTTCTTGATGGGGAAGATTTTGGAAAGCCATATTGGGTATTTCACTTCATGAAAAAAGTTTTATTTGATCAATTTATCAAATTCCACCACTACATTGGACAAATGAGAGGGGTGTAACCTCTTGGACGCCTTTTTTAAATCTTTTTTATCATCTGTTAGTCTAAGATGGTGAATACCTACATCTAGATTTAGTCTAGTCATTTCTGTATAGTTCTAAGAGAACAAATATCGATGTTGATTTAGAAACACAATGTAGATATTATTAAAGTTGGTGTCCGAGAACAAACTATTTTTTCTTTGATTACATGAATATTTGATGTATTAAATATTAAGTTAAACATTTTATTATACATTATTCATTACTTTTCCTGACTTTAATGTATTAATGTCCTAGAATTTTTCTCACATTGATAAGGTCATAGTAGTTTCCCACTATGATGAGAACCATAAAGTTCTATGAAAATATTATTAATATAGTTCTGTGGTAGGATAGCATAATATGATGGGTAACATATTATATAGACCATTAGGTTAAAGTAATCATAATTAGATGTGACTTATTATCAGGAAGTTCTCATTTGGTAATCTCCAAGATTGGTGATTATGAGAATATACCTTCCAGTAAGAATTATGCATGTTTTGGTGTCATTGAATATTCCTCTATTTGAGAATATATAATAGTCCCTAGAATTTTATATTATCATTAATTCATGTCATGACTTGCACACATAGATTTACTAATAAAAACCATCATGCCATATGTTGGCAGGATGTAGGTTACATTGAGTGCATCATGAATGACATGTTATTTTTGGACAACTCAAGGAAAGATTTTCCCTATCCATATTTATGAAAGATTAAATCAGATCCCTTTGATTGAAATAGAAATTTCACCCTAAATTCCATTTCCATGGTGTAAAGATGAATTTATTTCATATATTCAAGGAATGATGTATCAAGCATATAGGTTGACGAGACCATCATGCAACCTGCTTAATGATATAATGTGAAAAATGGATTATATTAAATAGAAATTATTTTCATATGGTTGTCGTCATTTTGACATTAAGTACTTTCTCTTGGGTTCCTTGACCCATTTCTAGATAGTAATCTTGGAATTTAGGTAATACCACCTAATTCCAACGTGAAAAAATCCTACAGGGTCATACTCTATATGTTTATGCTGGTCCCAATTAAATTCAATTTTAATTTAATTAATGATATAAATATTATTCTCAAGACTGAGGAAAAATTTTATTCGGGTTGTATTGGTCGCATAAATTAAATAAATATTTATTCACTAAATTATCAAAAAATATCTGTTAATTTTATTGGATATTTTTTAAATAGTTATTTACTAGTTTCGGAATAAAATATTTATTTAAGGGAATATAATATTTATTCAGGTGTTCAATAAATTTTAGAGGAGTTCTAACGGACCAAGACCATGTTTAGTGATAAAATAATTATTTATAAGTTGGTAAACATTATTTATCCATTTTTCAGAAGTTGTTAGACCAGAAAATAATAATTAGAAAAATAATTTTATATGGCATTTGATTTCATTAATGGATATAACAATATTTAATGGCTGTTATTCAATTGAATTTAGTAACTAAAATCCCAAACCTATAAGTAGATTACTATGTATATTGTGTAATTCATTCGAAACCAATTCCATGTTCGGGAATAGAGAATTTTTGCACACAATGAATTCTCTCTTGAATCGTCCACCTCTCTCCCTCTCAAGAATGATAAACCCAAGAGGGAATTTACCTAAGACCTAAGAACAAGAGAGAAAGAATGAACAACATAAGAAATTCGATTCTCCATTCTAGAACACGAAGAATGAGTGCAATCACACATAGACCATTGGAGAACATGTGGATCACCGATAGAGGGAATCTACCCTTGGATCCTCACAAGCACAATGAAGGTTATCCAGAAGGGACTTTTCAGATGATAACAAATCATCATCAAAGAAAGTTACTATGCAGAAGTATTTATTTCATTAGATATTAAATGAATTAATTATAAAATTGATGTCAAACATCCTAAATATCAGTTTTAGGAAATTATTATTAAAAGAAATTTTAATATATGACCCTCCATCCCAATTATTCTACTGTGCCTAGAACCAACAAGTGTATCATAGAATTCATGTTTAAATTTATAATTATATATTTTATTGTTGATCTATGAAAAATCATGGTTAGATATTCATTTCATGTTTTTCAATTTTTAATACAATTTGAATTAACTTGTGATCGAAATATTAATAATGTTCATTAAGTGTTTCATTTTCTTAGATATTTAAGTACTAATGAAGAATATCTAGAGATTCCATCAAGAATATCCAAATTATTACTCGGTAAAGCTTGGTTACATGGCGTGCTACTGGAGCACACATTGTATACCCATGTTCCATGCATCTAGATGTACCAATCAATAAAAAACACGTGGTGATTTTATTTCACACCACATGTTGTCTGAGACAACTTGTAACATAGAAAGTAGATACAAGGTGTGTAGCTGGAATGTACACACAATTTAGTCTCGTTGAGTTAACAAGACAAATTCCCAAGCGTGAGACTTGGATATACAGAAACCAAGGTACATGGTATGTAGTTGGATGTACATGACATGTAGTCTCCCATTAATGGAAAAAATTAAAATTCCATTAAATTTGAAAAATTGAAGCATTAAAACCTTATTTTATTGATTGTCACATTGTTGTGTGTTTGAAAATTTAATAATGGTTTTAAAGAATTTTAATTGGGAAATTAATTTACTGTATTAAATATGTCAATAATGGTACTGCCATTTATTTTCCATGAATTAAAAATTGATGGGTATCTATAATTATGTTCGGATGATAATTAATATGAAAGGGAATTAATTAATAAATTAATTAATTAATACCATTGTGTTAAACTTAATAATAATGAATGAATAAATAAATTATTTCTATCTAGATAATTTTTTTTTCATATTTGTTGAATTTACAACCAATCATGATCATGAAAAAGACTTATGTATGTGTTGGTATTTATTTAATTAAATGTATTTTATGGTTTTTCAATTATTTAATATTGAATTAGTATATGGTCTGCAATTCATTCCTCCATCCATTATTACGTTTGACCTGCATGTACAAAGATATTTATGCAATTACATTTAACAAATCCTTTGGTTCCCCTCTCTTGTATGTGAGTAATAAATATTTGAAATCAATGGATCGTACCAAGTCACATGGAGATGGTTTAAGGTAGAACCATAATGAAACCAACTCAGTGATACATAGGCGGACATGTGAAATACTGTTGGTCATGCCAAGTCTAGAATAAGTAGTTATTTACTCTATGTTAAAAGTTGATTTAATTCATGATCATTAAAGAAGCCATTACATAATATCTTGATGAGGTCATTTAATTAATTATTTATTTTTTATCTAATGAATTAAAATTATATTTATTGATATAAGGGTGTGGTTAGATAAATTAATTAATATGATAAGATATAATTTAAATAAAATTGATTATGCATAAATGTTTTATCCAAACATGGTTAATTAATTAAGAAAAAATCCAATTAAATATTAAAAAGACATGTAATAGATAAAATGAGATACATTTTTTTTCATAATAAAATAAAATCAATCAATAAAATATTATGTCTGACTAAGCCTTTTGTTACTTTATTAGGTACAACACTCAATAGAACTATGTGTTTGATGAACCCTATTTGTGAAACTTACTTTTATAATGGGAGTTCTTATGAAAGTTTTGGGTTGAATTAGCAGTTTTACATTAAGAGTAGTAGTCCTTTATTGAGATGGTTTAATTTAGAGGCAAGTGTTGAGAAAATCCATGTCAGGATTTCTAGATTTGGGAGCCCACTCAATGGATCAAGGAGCTACAAGCCCATAATTGAAAAAATACTTTCCATCCTAAATTCCTTAAAATAGCTTGACGGAACCTTTTTGGGGTTAGTTGAAGGAAAATATAGATCATTTACACTAGAATGTCCTTGAAATTAGACATTCTATGTTCAATGATGAGGGAAATTGAGACATGATAAAATATAGGGAGATTTAATAAAATCAATTAATTTATTATTTGTCAAAAAATTTGGAGTAATGAAAAGTACTAATAATATTCTCTTTTAAATGTTGAATAAAATGAAAATCTTTTCATCCACACTATCCCTATGATCAATATTGGATAAATACAATCTCATCACTAGATGAAACTTCCAGGAGTTGTGTAGACACCTCTTGGCTATTCTATGCCATGAAAATAAATCTTACGTGATATAATTATCAATGCTTGATTCACCTAATCAAGAGGCGAGTGATGAAGAGTTAATATTTAATGATAAACATTTGAACTACATAGTGTACATTCAATGTATGATTCTTTCATCTATATATAGTAAACTCATGAAGTATCATGAAAACATGGATATATATATAATGCTTGAGAACCTCCGTGATATTTACCAGGAGAGAGCTAGATAATAACAATTTGAGATTTCCAAGGCACTATTTCAAAGTTATATTGGAGAGGGTTCCCTAGTTGAGCCCCACTTAGTCCAGATCATTGGCTACATTGAGAGCCTAGAGGTTATATTGTTTAAACTCCATAAAGAATTGGGTACTGATCTCATTTCGGCATTACTCACTCAAAGCTTCTCCAGTTATGTTGGGAATTCTAATAAAAAAATTAAGAAATATCTGCTAGATATTATTATCCTCATTCTCCAAGTAGATAAAGACATGAATCATGAAAATACATTTGTCCTTATGGTGTAAAAATAGAAATGGGACGAAAAGAGAATTTATCCCAAAGTTTCTTCAAGCCCTTCGAAGAAGAATAAGATCAAAGGGGAAGCAAGAGAATAAGATTTTGTCTATTTTTCAAGTGGAAAGAAGGGCCACTGGAAGAAAAAATGCACTCTACTAAAGAAGCAAGGAGAAGAATCAATTGTGTTTGTTATCAATTCCAAGATATCAATTTCTACAAATTGGGTACGAGATACAGCTTCTGGTTCTCACATATGTATTCAAATATAGGAACCAAGTAAATTCAAAAAAATTGACTAAGGGGAGGAACATGTATGAGTATCCAATGAAGCTAAACATGATGTTATAGCTATCGGAAACTACCACCTCACATTGTCTACTAGACTGATATTTTTTTTAAAGGGTTTTTTATGTTCCTTTAGTTACCAAAAACATTATTTATGTATCCAGACTAGATATGGATGGATTAATTTTAAAATTTGGAAACAAATGTTTTTTCTTTTAAAAAATAAAATTTTTACTATAAGGTGCATTTACATAATCATATTTACGTGTTGTATTACATGAACCAAGTAATCGAAATCTACAAGGATGGTACTTCTCCGAAATCATACCACACCCAAATTTCACATCACAAGCTAGGTCAGGTAAATGAAAACTCTTTCCAAAATTACAGTAAGATGGATATTTAGATTCATTGGAACTAAAACCACTTGGTGTATTTCACACATGTTTACAAGGAAAAATGACAAAATCAACATTTAGTGGGAATGGTGAAAGGGCTAAGGAGATTCTTGAATTAGTTCATACCGATGTGTGTGGAGCATTTCCTATTGAAGTAAGGGGTGGGTACTCATACTTCATAACTTTTACTAATGATTTTAGTGGATTTTTGTATATTTAATTAAAGAGGTATAAGTCATATTATTTTGATAAATTCTGAAGACATCATTGATTACTTATGGGAGTTTGAGATCTTATCCCTACTCACTCCTCCTTACCCACCTCAGTGAAATGGTGTAAGATAATCGAGGAACCACAAATTTTTGGACTTGGTGAGATCAATGATGAGTCATGCAAGTATTTCATTATCCTTTTGGGGATATGCATTAGAAAAAAATCACAAATACTAAACCATGTTCCAAAAAATCAATAAATGGTATTCCATACAAATTTTGGAGTGGAAGAAAAACCATGTTACCGAATTTACATGTGTGGGGGAAGAAAACCATTAGTTAAGGCATATTTAGGTGACAAATGTGTACCCTGAGGCACTAAGTGTACCTTTATAGGATACCCAATAGAAATAAAGGGATATTACTTATATGAACCTTCATAAAAAAAATGCTATTGTAAAAAAACACACATATTCTTTAGAAGGGAGCACATATCCAAGAATGACTATGGGATAGAAATAAAATTCAATGAAGTTGAGGCTCAATGCACACGAGTGTTGGTACATGAACAAATTACAAAAAGACCCATTAAAGAATACACTATTATAGAGAAAAATGTACTTTATAGGAGTGAAAGATAAATTAGATAACCAAACGATATTAATTTCAAGTTACTGAGGATTGTAACTCATTATTAGATGATAATAGGGATCCTCTAACCTAGAAAGAAGTAATAAGTGGAACAAAATCTGCTAAGTGGAAAGAAGCAATGAATTATGAAAGGATTCCATGTACCAAAGAAATTTATGGATTCTGGTGGATCTTCTAGTGGATGTAAAGATAGTTGGTTTCAAATGGGTATAAATTGGACATGAAAAAAAATCAGTACCTATAAGGTGTTACTGGTTGAAAATGTTTTTTAAATATATTCAATGCATTGATTACTATGAATCCTTTTCACCAGTTACATTACTAAAATCCATCATAATTATAATTTCCATTGTGGATTACCACTACTATGGGATTTTTCAAATGGATATCAAAACATTGTTCCTTAATGGGAACCTCCATGTTTATGTCATCATGACACAATCTGATGGGTTTGTGACTAAAAAAGATTCCAATAAGATACAAATGTTGAAAAAAATCCATTTATGGATTAAATAAAGCATCCATGCCTTGGAACATTTGTTTTGATGAAGCCATTAATGAATTTGGTTTTATAAATAATGAATGTGAGACTTATATATACAAATGGTTTAGTGGGAGTGAAATAATTTTTTTAATAGTATATATTGATGACAAATAACTTATCAAAAATGATATACCAGTCTTACAGTCTATTAAGAAATGGTTGAATAAATGATTTTCCAGAAAGACTTGGGAAAGGTGGAATATATTATTGGGATTAAGATCCATCGTGATAGATCCAAGAGTTTTCTCGGCCAATGTTAAAGTACATAAATTGATAACATACTGAAGAGATTCAGTATGGAACCATCCAAGTGGGGATTGTTGCAAGCATCCCATGGCATTAAACATTCCCTGAAAATGTATCCTCCAACCCATGAGGAATGAAATAGAATGGAAATGATTCCATATGAATTAACTATTTGGTCAGTCATGTATGTTATGCTATGTACTAATCTAGATGTTGCATACACATTAAGTACGGTAGGTATATATCAAGTTGATCTAGGTGACTGCTATCAGATGGTAGTCAAGGCTGTTCTTAAGTATCTAAGGTGGACTAAGGATATATTCTTGGTTTATGGAGGAGATGGTGAACTATTTATCGTAGTATTTGAAGATTCTAGTTTCCAAACTAATCAAGATGACATGAAGTCACAAACATGATACATCTTCCATTTTAATAGAGGTTCTGTGTGTTGGAAGAGCTCAATGAAGGTCGTGGTTATAGATTTTATAAATGAGTCTGAGTATATTGTGACTTCTAAGGTAGGTAAATAAATAGTTTTGATGAAAACTTTCATCGAAGTGCTTGATGTTACACCTAGAAGTAATGTTCCCACCACACTTTATTGTGATAATACTAAATCGGTGGCTCTCACAAGAGAGTTAAGATCGCATCAGTGGACAAAGCACATAGTTTGGAAGTATCATCTATTGGGGGATTTTTTACAAAGATGTGAGGTTGAATTAATCAGTATTTACATGGAGGAAAATGTGGCTAACCCCATTAATTAATCCTTGACTTAGTAGAAACATGATTATCATGTGAGGTCTAGTGGACTAAAAGTCATACACAGTTGGCTCTAGTCTATGTAAGGGTTTTTTAAAGTCAGTGTCCTAGAACCAACCATTTGTACTTTGATTACATGAATATTTGATGCATTAAATATTAAATTTGACATATTATTACATATTATTCATTCTTCTACATGATGTTAATGTAATAATTTCCTAGATTATTTGTATCTTTGATAAGCTCATATTAGTTTCCCTCTATGATGAGAATGTTTAAGTGTTATGATAATATTCTTAAAATAGATCTGAGATTGGATAACATAATATGATGGGAAACACAGTATATAGAAAATTAGGTGCAAGTAGTCATAAGCAGATGAGACTTCTTATCAAGATGTTTGCACTTGGTAATATCTGAAATGGGAGATTATGAGAATAGATATTCCTATAGGAATTCCACATGTTTCCGTGTCATTGAATATTTCAATAAGTGAGCTTGTGTAATGGTCATTAGAATTTCATATTAACATTAATGCATGAAACAACTCACAAACTTAGATTTGTTGATGAAAACCATAATGCCATATGTTTTATAGAAGTAGGGTACATTGGGTGCCTCATGAATGACATGTTATTGATGGATAAGTCAAGGAATGATTTACCTCTTCCATCTTTATGGATGTTGATATCTCATACCTTTGATTGAAATCGAATTGTCACCCAAAATTATATGTCCATCGTGTAATGACAGGTTTATTTTAGACATTCAAAGAATGATGCATTGAGCATATAGGTTGATGTCATCATCATGAAACCTTCTTGATTAGATATTATGATAAATGGATTATGTTACACAAATAGTGTTCACATGTGGTTGTCATCTTTGTGACTTTATATTCTTTATCCTGGCTGCCTTGAACCATTTATAGAAACCAATCCTGGACTTTTAGAAAGCCTGCCTAATGATAATGATAAATAATCCTATAAGGTCACACACTAAGTGTTTCTATTGGTATTGATTAAAATTTTCAAATTTAATTAATGCAAAAAATATTATTCGCAAGACTGATGAGTAATTTTATTCATGTTATATTGATCACATAAAGTAAATAAATAATTTTCACTATGTTGTGAATAAAACATATTTATTTATTTCATTTAATATTTAATAATTATTTATTTACTATTTTTTGAATAAAATATTTATTTATTAGAATGAAATATTTATCCGGGTGTTCAATAAATGCAAGAGAAGTTCGAATAGACTAAGACCATTCTTGGTGATAAAATAATTATTTTGGAGTTGTTAAATATTATTTATCTATTTTTCTTAAGTTAGAATACCAAATAATAATAATAATAATATTATTATTCTTAATATTTTTCATGAGATTTCATTAATGGTTATAAATATATTAAAAAGGTTTTATGAAATTAAATTTTGTAACTGAAATCCCAGCCCTATAAATATATGGTTATTTCTATTGTGCAATTCATTCAAAAACAATAATAAGTTTGGGAAAAAAGATTTTTTTTTCACATAATGAATTCTCTCTCAACTCCTCCACCCCTCTTTTTTTAAGAATGAGAAACCGAAGAGATAATTTACTCAAGGACAAAGAACAATCGATCATGAACAAACAACACAAGATATTTGACTGGCCACGCTAGCTCCCAGAGAATGAGTGGAGTTTCTCAAAGACCATTAGATCATGGGTAGATCACCACTAGAGGGATTCTATCCTTGGATCTCACAAGTGAAATGAAGGAAATCTGGATGTTCCCTTTTAGATGATAAAAAATCATCAACAAAAAATGTTCCTCAGAACAAATATTTGTTTCATTAGTTAAAAAATAAATTAATTATAAATTTGACAAGAAAGATCCTCATTCTTGGTTTTGGGAAATGATTGTTAAATAATGTTTAATATATCTCTATCCAATGAAATTATTTTTCTACGCACGGAACCAAGACATATCTTTCTCTTCAAGGGGAATGGTGGCACTAATCAATATAGTCTGTGAGTCTTATACTCTTCCCATATTTACCTACTAGAGATCATCGATTGTGATGGAGACACCTTCATCAAATATGAGAGGGTCATTTCTAAGGTCATTCTACTCTTAACCAAAATCTGAGTTCTTGGGGACATTATTGTGGAAAAATTGAAATATGTTTCCTTCTTCATTACTATTGGGGTGAGTAAGGTCATGAGAAGAGACATTATCATCCCATTCTCCCTAATTCATTACAGAGAGATGCTGGAGTTGGTTTTATTTTACATGGTCATTGAGGATAGGAGGGGATTGGAACTCTGGGACTAGATATGTTACCTTGAAAAAATTTATGGGGAGAACATAGTCACTATCAAGCATACTCCAGGAATTTTTTGGGGTCATTCCCAAGCCAATAGGGTATGAAAAATGTATGTAATCTTTCTCTATTGGTTTCTTACCTACCTTATTATAGAAATATACTTCAGTATATGTGGTTCTTCAAGTCTCAAAGTGCGGTTTTTTCACCATGTAGTATGATGAATTTTCTATCAATGGAATACTCCAAACACTGATATAATTTTGAAGGTACCATCAAGTGGATATGGACTCAAGGCCTTAAAAGTAGAACATTTTATGTTTTATCTTGCTAGATAACCATAAAATCAGCATCAGATATGAGAACCCCAAACTAGGTTTTGAGCTTGATCTTCCCAAGAGGACTTTCAACATTCTTATCATACCCTTGAATGGCCAGATTTATGGGAGATATGTACCCTTATCCATATCCCAAACATTGGAGGGTTCAAACTGAGATGAAATTGATCGTGAAACCATTATCATTCATCACCCTTTGGAAGTTGATGTTATTGAGTCTACCCAAAAAATAAATGGGATTTTTGTTCCCTTGGATGACCTCTTCCAAATCCTAGTTAGTGAATGGGATGGTAGCAAGAAATTATAATGGAATGTTCTCCATTCGATAAACCTCGACTGCATCCAATTCTATCTTGACATCTTATGGGCTCTATAGGGCTTCAACGAGTGCCTCCATAAGTTATTTTGAAATATTTATCACAGCAATGATTGAGATATTGGATGGGGATGCTACCAACTATTTCAGAATGGTGTAATTTTGAGCTTGATTTTGGTGCTTCCAAATATGGTGTTTCTCTAAGACATAAAACAAAACAATAGAGGAATTTGTTGTGGATGAGCCTAGTGATTGTGCTGAAGTTGTGGGAGTATCTAATTCAAGTATTGATGATTATGATAACCTTATCCATTTTCTAGTTGATCAGATAATTGAACCCCCGTTAAGTAGTCAGTTAAGGAAATTCCATGTGGATG
Organism: Viscum album; assembly: GCA_963277665.1. NCBI lineage: Eukaryota > Viridiplantae > Streptophyta > Magnoliopsida > Santalales > Viscaceae > Viscum > Viscum album. The sequence continues at coordinate 1,887,744,687 of OY728159.1, read as the reverse complement.
ACTACTATAGGGTTCTTAGACACCTCCCTAACTTTTATGGGTTCACTAGAGTGTATATCCATGGGTCTCAGCTATATATATGTCATATGTGGGGACTTGATCAAAATATTGTGTTCCACTATTCCCATGATATCCCTTGTATCCTTGGTTCCAATGCATGCATCCTCCCATTCCGTGATTATATGTAAAGAACTCATATTGTTAAGAATGTTCACCATCATAGAAGGTGTGTAGAAATTCAAACACATTGACATAACCAAAGATGATCTAATTTCTTGATGAGGATCCTGTTGGGTGGGGTAGTGCCGGTCCTTCAGATGTTTCAAGGAATAAATCTATAAGCGTTAGTTATTGCTTTAGAGTATGAATCTTCCCCTTCTATTTCTTCCTTCTCTTGATGGTCATGCCCACAGCTAGAAGATGTATCTGGTGTTACTCCCTTGGGTGGTGGAGCTATTTTGGTTATGTTTTGCTACGCTCTCAGGGTGACTTGGGGTTGATAAAATATTTTTTCAAGTCATCCCATTGTCAATAATTTCTTCACGCCTAAATGTAACTTTCTTCCAATAACTCTCTTATTATAAATAGGAAATGGTTATTTAAGCAACCGACTCTATGGATTTATCTAAAACCACTTTTCCTGAATCAACCATGACTTTAAGGATGTATTTAAAGATGAAGAAGTCTTGAATATTATGACCCATCCTTCTATAGAATGATAAGAATTCAAGATGTTCAGTGAGGTTAAAATCATCAAGCTTCCTAGGATGTGTAAGATTGAGTAGGTTATTGTCCATAGATTCCAAGAAATAACTAGGGACTTGTTCATTATAGAAGGATTTTTACTTGTTCATCCATTCCACAAATCTCGAGAAACCCTAATTTCTCTGTTCATCTGGATGATGGAGATTCTATTTTTTTAATATTTTACAGGAGGTGCTGGGTGGTTTGGGTCCTACCTAGGTTCTTGGATGTGCAGTGCTACTATATTGAGAGTGATAGTTGTAGCCTATTCTCTTCTTATCATTTTTTTCTTATGATGAGAGAATAATTTGATATTTGGATCGGGTTTACTAAATAGTTATTTTTAATCATTGGGACATTTTTTACATATTCACAAAATCCATATTGATACGTCATGGGATCAAAGGTGTATACATTTCATTAATGAGATTTTCAGCACAGAGTTCTAGTAGTTTCTCTTGAGAGAGAGGGATGTTGAGTGAGTATGTTAAACCTTTTCACCTCACTATAAAGCTATACACACTTTCATATTCATGTTTCATGTAGTTTTTTAGGTCAAAAATTTTAATTTTCATCATCATGGAGATGAAATGATAAAGTAACTGATGATTATGGTCTTCCCACCTAGAAATAGATCCCACATGAATATTGTTTTACTAAACAATGGTAGGGTCTTTTAGAGTCAGTAAAAAATACCTCATCTTATTTTCCTCCAGTTGATCTAGAGGTCCTATCATCGATCGACATCTGGATATGAAGTGTGTGAGATGTTTTTCTCTATTTTCTACACCATTAAAGGTAGAGAAGGTGGGATTTTAAAAATTGGGTAGAGGTAAGGTTTCATCCACCCTTTTAGGATTTGGAATTCAATATGGTTGCAAAATTTATTGTTTCCATTCTATGGATTCCATTCGAGTAGCCAAGGACTTGATAACTTTATGTAGCTCTAGGGGTATTGATGTTTGAGCCACCGACCATCTACAAGGAGTGGGAAAGGGTCGATGGTGTGGCCCCTATTTTATCTCCCACTGATTCCCGGTTCTTTCGAACAGTAAAGGATTTCACTAGAGAGGGAGAGGTTGTTTCCATAATGGAGGAAAGTAATGATCATTTTTGAATTCATCGTCTATGTAGACTGGATTATTGGATTCAGATCCAATATAGTGCTCAAAATTCACATTTCTTGGGTGGATATGCTCTTATTGGAGGAGGTATATTTTATTTATCCTGAATATGATACCTAGTGTGGATATTACCCCTAATTAGATCCTCATTGACTTCTCATAGAGTCTTTATTTATCTATCATATTTTTATAGTTGTTCTTCCATTGGAGGAACCTCAACTCTTCTGGGTGGTAATTGGGATGTGGTCACACCTATCCCTTTTTCTTTGGAAGTGTTTCAATAAAGAGGTGAAAACTCATATATTTGTAGTGTCCATATTTTGTAGTCTTCTCTAGTTCCAGGTGCTTGAAGCCTCAGTTGGTGCATCCAGATCACCCTCTTCTCAAGGTATATTTTCCATGTTGTGTCCCTCTGTACTTTTTTCTTTATCCAAAAATTCTACCATATTGATTGTGAAAATATTTATTGAGGCTTATTGGGAAATGGTACTTCTTCCATTACTTTCGATGCAACAAGATGATTCTACTCTACCTTCATCAGGGTCATTATTTGAACCCTTATACATGTTGGAATGTTTCATCTTACAAACTAGGTGGTGTTGGATCACATTTTTCATAGATTCCTTCTATCTTGGACTATAAGCAATTACCTTAAGGGAGTATTTGGTCATGATTTCAAAATAATCCCCAAATATAAGTGGTTTTTCTTATAGTGCGAGTAATATGTAGGATGCTGACCTTTGATTTTTCCCTCCTAGACTGGAGAAGCCTAATTCAATATGTGGTTATAAGGATGACCAAAATGCCTCTATCCCTGAGGACTAGGGGCAATTCAAGTCCATAATTTTCCTTGATTGATCTTGTTGTGGAAGATCCAATTATTCTGGAAAGGGATTTGTTGATTCCCATGATGGACATTAAGATATAATGACCCCCATCCAAGTGGGATGGGGGTGATCTGGAATCACTATTTATTTCCCTTGAACACTCTTTGGGTTTTATGAACCTAGATATAGTTATTTGGATACAAATTTCCCCATCCTAGTGGGCTACGGTTTTTTATGCAACTGTTGAGGTTATGTCCTAAATCCTCTAGAGAATTGACGAATTCACTGGTGGAGGTGTTATATGATATTCCCCAGACCAAGGTTTGGGTATTCTCTTAGATGGATATTATAGAAGCTACTACTATACTCATTTTAATGTGGTACAACTCTACTCATGTGGAAGCTGGGTGCCATGGAATCCCATGATGAGAACCATTATTCATGGGATGTTGTTCGAGTTATCACAACTTCAGTATCATGTCTCAAATGAATTCATGTTAGTTTGAGGGGCCATGTTTGAAATATTTTTGGATATTCTATCTCGTCATTTATGATCTCTATGTACCATTGGAGAGGGATCATTCTATTGTAGTGACTAACTAACCCGAGCATTACCTTGTCTATTAATTTCACCAGAGGCTATAACATTACAGGACACTAAGTATGAGGGGTTCTATTGTTCCATGGGTTCATTAAAGTGTAATTTTCCATACTATTCCCACAATTGAATAAGGACTCACGATGTGGATTCATAGATTATTTTCCGAAGGGTAATAATGTAATGGTAGAAAATGTGTTGAATATTTTCACCATGCATTTCCAGTTTTTGATCCCAATCCATGGAGATAGAATCCTGGTCTAGCTAAAAATAGATTATATTGACTATCTAAAAGAGAATCTCATTTCTTTAATAACGGAGATGTAAATCCTTAAATCACTAATTAGTACCCCACATATTTTAGAATAGATAAGGCATGTAATTTTTTTCATAGACCATCTAGGATCTCATAGTGAGAAGTGCAGAGGTGCTATAACATGATGGTGATGTTGTATTTTACTCACTCTCTCTATAGGTAAATGTCGACCTCCTCTTTATCGTACTTAAATGCATCCATCTAACGAGACCAAAGAAGATGGTTCTGATGGTCTCCTACTAACGGGAGTGGAGTGATGTAGGCTGTTGGTGGCGAACTATATGTAGTTGACCCTGATGTTTCAAGCACCTATCTATATGAAGGTTTTGGAGTTTTGAACACCAATATATACATAAATGTTTGGGAAAGGGGATGATTTCAATGATAGTGGGAGATATCTCTGTGGGGAGGTTGACCATGATGGATTTTAGTAGTAGAGTCCATATGATCCATCTCCACACTATCATTTGGAGGAATATCATAGTAGTTATTTTCTTTTTCATTAGTTGAAGAGTTGACCGAAAATTTTGGCATTGGAACGTGTCAGAAATGGCCTCAAGGGATGTGACATTGAGAAGATTTGGAATATGGGCCTCGATCTGTGTCATGGTTGGAATATTCCAACCTGCCTTTTGGAATTCTGCAGGGATATGAGCCTGATGAATAACAGTTTCAAGAACATGATTATAACCATATGGTGTTCCAAGAATATAAACCCAATACTAAAAAGCTACTTGAATATGATATAAACCTTCCCTGATGCATGCTCTATTATCACTTGGTGAGACTCGGTCAATATGGGAGTATGAACCTAATCCTAAGAATTTAGGATATGCCTTTAGTCATTCATGGAAGGAATATGAGCTTTCACTAAGGAATGTGCCACTCTCACCTGGAGAGCCCTAGTTGGAACCAAAATATAAATATGGTCTAAATATGAATTCCCTACTTGAATAGGTCGATGGACCTCCTAAATGGGATAACTGATATGAGTCCCTTTATGTATTTCCTTAGAATTATGGTGGTGAAGTCATTTATTGGTGGAAGTAGTAATATGTACCTAAATTCTATGATTTACTAAAATATACCCGGTAGATTAACTAATAGAAATATGAGCATGTCTTGAGCTTCAGGCCATTCTCACATGGTCAAAACTGACTAGAACATAGATATATTCATGATTATATGACTTTGGAGTATGTCATTGTACATATTCGACTAGAATAATATCCTGTATTAAGGATTTGTCCCCTCTCACTGGGTTATCCCCTGACAGAATAAGGATATGAGCTTGATCCTAGGCCTTTGGAATATGCACCCAAAATTTTTCCATAGGCATGTGCCCCTATCCCATGTTTCTCCCTCACCTGGAGAGCCTCAATTTGAATGGGAGTATGAGCCTAGTCAGATTCCTCCTCCTTTAATCCAATATTCTGATAATCCTCATGTATGGGGTCAATAATGTGCTCTTGTTCTAGTACAACCACTTATTCACAATGATTATATTTTTGAGTTTACCTGGATGTGGGGATAAGAGTATACACCTGCCCATTTATTTGCAATAGTGATGGGATATTCCATGATTGTTTTTCTATGGTTGATAAAATATATTGTAATTTTAGCATAGTGTGTGTATGCATGCAAGACTTCACATTTTCTATCTCTATCATACACTAGAAGATATATACAATTAAATAAGGAATATGAACCCAGTTCTTTCCACTTTTTGCCACCAAAGTATTTTGATGGGTTTCATGCACAAGGGTAGGGATATGTGACTCCACCATTCCTTCTGTGGGAATGTACCCACAGACTTATTATGAGTGATCTAGAATATGAGCCTTCTCCCTGGATACTACTGGAAAATTCTGGAATACTTTTTCAACAAGAGTGGTGATATGAGCCCACTTCTAGGTGTCCAAAACCTTCCTCACCCAAAATTTCTTCCTTTCTTCCCATGAATGGGCCTCAGAGGTGGTAGCATGTCAGGTGTAACCCTTAGTAGACGACTAGTGGGTACCAGTGGTATAATGTTGGAAATGGTGGTTAACTAAGGTCCTCATAGGAATCCCTTAAACTAGGTGGTAGGTGTATTTGGTTTCTCATTTGAACCTTATCAGATACTGAAGGTGACAATCATCGTTATCTTGGAATAAGATCACAAATCAATTGGTTATAGTGAAAATGGATACTGGCTTAGCATCAGAAATTCCTAGACGATGTTGAATTACCAGTTTTCATGCTTGGAGAACCTTACATGAATCTTCCAAGGATAGGAATATACCACATCGGTGGTACACCCAGACCATCATGTTTTCCACCTAATGGTGGAGTTTTCGGGTAGGTGAGATCGTTATACGACCGGTGGGGTTGAAGATGAAAGTGATTTACTAGAGCGATCACCGGATAATGAAGAAATTGTCTCAAATCAAGATGCTAAGAGCAGTATCTATAACCGTACAAATGAAAAAGAACATGGCTATAAATGTGTGTAATATTGTAGGCATAATATTCTCAATCAAATATGCATCAATAACAAAATTGTTCATTTATTCCCATTTTTTCTATTCTATTCGCTTGGACTTATGAAAATATGGATGGAATTGTTTTATGAAAACCCCATTTATATAGGATCATCTATAATATCATGTCATTATTACTGATTTGTCTGTATAGGGTATTAACAAAAGCATCATGAAACATGATTATCCTGTCATTTGAGAGATTCATATTTGGATTTTCTGTTTTGTATGCATATAACATGCAAACAAAATAGCCCGATGTCTAGTAACAAATTATTTGTTATTTCAAAGATTCATGTTGTGATCACAATTTTAGTTTTCATATAGTGTGTAAACAAATGGCCCAATATATGATAACCAATTATTTATTATTTCAAAGATTCATGTTGGGTTCACCCCTTTTTGTTTTTCTAGGAAATTTGGGAACATGGATGGGTTCCACCTAAAATTTTTTATTTGTTGTAGGGGTTTAAGGCCTTGTCCAATCATTTGTGTTGTGATTTCCATTTTTCCATTTTCCCTAGAAACTCCCAACTGTTCCCCCCTCCATAACTGGGTACAAACCTACTTTACAAGGCAGGTTGTCACTTGGGTTTTTAGGCCTGTGGCACTTATGGACTCGCATTGGTTGAGAGGATGGGTGGTCGAGCTCATCGAACCATTTTGTGGGGAAATTTTTCCAACTTTGGGACTCTCTTATAGATTTAACCTATGTTTGGGAATCTTTTCTTAATATTTACAGGGGTCTAATTACCCAAAAAAAATTATAGGTTAAGTATCTCTCTTTTTTATAGAAGATGAAGGTCCCATATGTGAGTCCATCTAGATGTATCTGAGGTTCATTAACTATTCCTAGTAATGAGAAACTACTTATTTTCGAAATCTGTATAATAAGAGGCTTCATGATTTGCTGCCACATAGGGTGGAGGTTAATATTCTGAGGAGGGGATTCAACTGTTATGAGGTTTTTGATGTGTCCTAATTATTTCATGAATAAAAAACCCACACATTCCATTAAACCAATGAAGATTAACATCGTATGGAAATGACATACATGGGTGTTCTAGGACACTAGGTGTTCAAGATCGAGTTCTAGGGAGACATCCTATATATCTTAATTATAATGAAAATGAATGTTTCTATAGTTCATTTGATTTCTCAGTTCACTAGAAAATGAGGTAGAGTGATCAGCCCATGAGAATTATTGGGTCATAATGGTTGAGATTTTAGAGACATGGGTGGACATACACCGAAGTGGGTAACTCTTTCAGCTCGATCCTTAGAAAGAATTCCTGTGTATCTTGGTTATACTAATAATTAGAGTTCTCTTTGTCTAGTCACTCCCTTGAGACTATCCTAAAGGTATATTTATTTGTGATGAAGAAAATATATCATGCCACTAATTGGTGCTTATGTGTTGATATTCCCCTGATTGGTAGAGATTTGTGGGGAAAATTATATGACTATTAAAACTCCATAAGCTCACTTGAGATATGATTTGTGCGAGAAATAAGGGATAACATGTAATCAGACTCACAAAACATGGGTGCAGAGCTTATTCATAGTGAAATCCCTAAGAGTATTTATTATAGAGATCATGCCACAGGGAGGTGTTCTACGAATCCTAGTTATTATAGGAACTAGAGTCCCTATAGTTTAGTTGATTTCTTTGTGCGTTGATGGATGAGGTAAATTGGTCATCCCTTGAGGATGATTGAGTCCTGATGGTTGAAATAACAACCCTTATACTTGAGGTGGATTCCCATTTTAGTACCATCTTGGTAATTTAAAAAAGGCATCATGTGTATATTGGTTATGGAAGGAATCTGAGTTGTCATAGTTTATTTAATTTGGGCCTGCACACTGACGTTTCCATTTCCATTGCTAATGGATGTCTAACTTGTGTGTTGGGACTACCCTAAGAAGATTTATAATAGATCATGAGACTCAGGTAGGATTACGATGTATCCCAGTTATAGAAGGAATCTGAGTTATCATAGTTCAGTTGATTGGGGATTACACATTGAGGTAGTCCTTGTAATTAGGACATGTCATTTTCTGTTGTAGGATAGGTATTGGCCTATGAGATTTCTCTATTTATCAAGGCTTATACATTGAGGAAATAAAATTTAATCAAGTCATATGATTTCCTTTTCACCTGGATTACTTTCCCTGCTGACATGCTCTAATTATCCACTCGTCATGTTTTGATTGTTGTCTTGATATGTAAGATAGTATATATACAACATATGCAAAGATAGTCAAATGATCTAGTTGAATTATCTGAAGAATGTAACATAACTAGGATGGAATGTTTGTGGGATTTCACATTATCAAGGCTGAATTTTCTAGAGGACATCAATATACCCACATTGTTTGTCTTGGAATCCACTGCATGACCTGTATGTCTTTTCTAGAGGGTGTCTTATGATATAGCTGACTTTCCCAGGTGTCATCACATGATCTAGATGGAAAATATGGAGGGAGTCATGATATTCAGTGTGACATGTCTCAGAGGGTGTCCCATGTCTTCGGTGACATGTTTTTAGGGTATCACATATCCTGGATGACATGCGTGGTGGGTAGCACGAGTGTCAGCTAACCTTCCCAGAGGGTGTCACAGAGCTAGTTGAGATGCCCAGATGCTACAATGGGACTTGTTTGTTATGAGTGGGAACCATTATATGATTCAAGTGATGTATCTTAACGACATATTAATTCTTTGGTGGTGAACCCAGAGGGCTTTACAAAACTAAATTGGCACACTTGGGAGAACCACGTGTCCAGTTCTGACATTTCCTTAAGACTTTTTATGACATAAATAGAATTTCTAAGGGGAATCATGAGATCTAGGTGACAGTTCTTGGGGTGATCACATATAATGGATGGTTGACACAAAGAACATGAGGGTCAGTGAACCTGTCTTTTGTTTATTTATTCCACCTTTAGTCTTTGTTATTGACCCTATATTGTGAATCCATTAGATTTAATTATTGTTAGATTATTTGTAAGTATCATGATATTTAGTAAACATGTGGGATGTTCTTCACAAGTCCTTCTAAATTTCCTTTAAATAATCTATAAATGACCACATGAACATCTTTTTTCCATAACACATGATCAGCTAGACTGTTTACCCATATATTACCTGACTGAAGAATTATCGTTCTTGAGATCATCCACTCTGAGAAATCCACAATGGTTTTTGGGTGTGTAGATGCACCTTGATGTGAAAAAGCCAACCAAACCCTTTATTTAAGGTCTGTGTAGGGGATTTATAGGCATCCATACCCAGATTCTTAGCTGGTTTATGCAACATTTCTTGCGCTATTCCAGGTTGGAGTCAACGAAGGGTTTTTGGAACCACAAATATTTGCAAGCCTCTACTATAGATAGCTTCTAAGGGAATATATTGATTTTATACAACCTTGAGTCCCTACGGTCAACATTTCTAGTTTATGGAGACTTGTTTTATCCAAATACATGTTTAATTGCTTAATTTTTGTTATATTTATATTTCCAAGGTCCTTCTCAAGATCAGGGTGTTTGTTGAAAGGCATTCACGTGATCTCGGATGACTTGTCTAAGGTTATCGTGAGATTAGGTCTTATATTTAGGAATATAATGAGACTATGTTGGGTACTTCCTCAGCATGTTTCAAGAATTTTAAAACCATGATATGATCTTGTATTATTCATTTTTATATTTCCTTCATCTATTTTTTTAAATGTTATTAGTCATGCGGGGTTGCATAATGTATGTAAAAGAAAATTACTCTACCTCTTGATGATGCATCAAGTGAAATTGATTAATATATATGATATAAATATCTTGGTTTAAATTAAGGAAATCATAGAACCATGATCAATTTAAAAGAACCCAAAACAGAAAAACAAATACATACATGAAAAAACAAAGTACTAATTAGCAGAAACATAATTTTTACAAGGAATTGTTAATAAAAATATAATGAAAAGTAAAAGGTAAATCATATACGATATGATAAATATTAGTATGTTTCTATAATAGAATTATAATTAAATTATTTTCATTATATAAGAGGTTTGAATGGGTAAGATGTATGTTGATACTAAAGGTAATGAATTTCTATCTCACTTTTATTTTATGTGAGAGAAATTTGATATTCACCACGTATTTATTTTATATGGTTACTATGCATCCCATGAATTTATGTTATGATTATTATCATAAATATAATAGTGATTTACATATCCATTTGAGTATTCATCATTTATGGGGTTTACAAGTTATAATTTATAAATGCAGTATGATACCCCCCCCCAATTTTCCTTCTCTGAGATATACATTATGTTATGCATGTGTCTTCTTTTATGAGGTTTATATACAACCCATTTGAAATGAAATATCATGAATTCATTTATTCACATAATATTTTAAGTTTCATTTAATTTTATTCATTCATGGAGTTGACGAATAAATGTCAACATATTGGTTGGGGTTTTATAATACACTATCATCGTTTATAGAGATTGTTTATGTTTATACATCGAATGATGAAATATTATGATCAATATCTAAAAAAACATTAATTTTATTCTAATTTGTTTATTATATGAGAATAAAATTTTTTACATTCATTTTCTTATATTGAAGGACGAAGGGGACCAAAAGATTTTTTTTTATGAAAAAATATCTTTATTTCTCTCTTTGGCCAAAAAACATTTTTATTGAATTTCAATTTTTTCCAAAAACAATGTTTTAAATATTGTTTTTCATACTCTGCAATGACTTCTTACAAAAAAATGTACAATTTTATTACTTTTTAAAATCTTTTTTAAAAGGAATATTAATTCCACTATCAAAACATTGATCATTTGGATTTTATTAAAAATATTACATGAATAATTGTTTTAATGTGTATTATATGAATGTTATTTCCACTGTCATGACCATTATTTTCTATGAATATTTCTTTATATGTTTAACAATGTTATTTTCAAAAAAATTAAAAATTAAAAATATTAAATTTTTTTTGAAAAATGTTTTTCAAAGTGGAAATGATATTACCCCAAGATGTTTTTTAAATGATATTTATATCCAACATCATATGTTTTCAAGGCTATATTAATAGAAATGGATTTTGAAAATTTTTTATGTTTTAATTTTTTATTTACAAGGTGAAAAGGATGGTTCTTAAATAAAAGTTCCAAGTAATCTTTCAAAATAATTTTCTATATAAGATTAAATCCTTTGATGTAAATTATTCTTTAATGGGGATATGATCCAAAGGAAACTTTCTTATTATTTTAATGGACGGTTTATGTTTATTATGAGAAGATATATATGAAACCCATTTATCTTACTTGTGTTATACCATGATAAAATGATTACGAAACCTGTATCTTTTTCCATAGAATATTCTTGGATGAAATTATGAAATGATCATGAGTAATTTTTCTTTTCTATAGGTTATGATTTTATAAAATGTTTATAAAACCATTTTTTTCAAGGGTTCTGATGTGATGATTATTTTATAAAGCCCATTTATTTTCATGGATTTTGATATGATAATTGGTTTATGACATTATGGAAAATGTATGTATGTTTTTCAATATATGATGGTGGTTAAATGATAACCAAGGTATGTGTTCACATTATAACAATGGATAGGTGGGAACTATATCTCTCTCTAATTTATTGGGTAAAGATGACATTTAATAAGATAAACATGACTCATTTGGGGAGTGAACCTAGTACAGTAAGGGACTTTTTCCTTAACAATAGTCTTGGGAGTAAACCTTGACTACTATGATGGTTTTTGGAGTGATATAATTCCACTATTATGGTCTTGAAAATAATCCTTTACTAGTTTAAAATGATTTTCTATTCATATGTGTACACAAAAATTCCAAGTCTTATGTCGATTTTATAATCACATGGCTAATGTTTTTTTTTGATTTCCTTATGTTTCACGTCTTATAAATTTTAAATACTTATTCCATGACACAAAAAACATGATCTTGTATATCTAGGGTATGTTTTTAATATGTCATGATCATGTTATCACACCCTTATGCACACATTATGTTTTTTATTTCTCTAGTTTACCCATACTGAGCATCCAAACTCACCAAATCGTATGTTTGTTTTCCTTGGTTTATATTGATAATAATTACATGTGATATGTATAATAAGGGTTATATTTATGGGGAACTAAGTGGGAAATGATGTATAACTCTTATGAACCAGTTTTTTATGTTTCTATGTTTTTCAAAGGCACTATGCCATTAGGATCCTTTGGAATGTGTTTGTGTAATGTAATAAATATTCATCTAAAAAATGCGATATATTTTTAAGTAGATTTAACTATAGGCCATCCCATGATGGAATGTAATTTTTAATAAAATATAAAATATTTAATTATAATCTATTGAATATATGAATTTTATGAAAATATTTTTCATCAAACACATTACTTGAACTATTCTCATGAAGGTAGTGTAAGAATTATTAAACCTAAAACAAAAGGTGGGTGAGTTCATTAGCACTTAAAAAATTATCCTTTCAAGGATCATTAGGTTTTACTATTAATATATACCTAACCATTAACATAATATTGACCATTTATTTAGTGTCTTAAAATCAATTATTTAAAGGGAATTAAACATAAGATTCTAGGGAATCTATGAAGATATTGTTTGATTTCCACTAAAGGAGGAGATGGAAATTGATGACTGTCATTATCTCAGTGATAAGAAATGAAATGTGAAGTATCATGGAAGATCATATAATAATCCACACGGGAGAATGAAACTACAATAGCATACATGTCATAAATATAAAAGTAAGAACCCAATTAATTTATTTAACAAAAGAAGAAGGTGTTTTAATCATGGAAATGAAGGAATTTTTTCCCAAAACTATTGAAGCAATGCTAAGAGGCCAGATAACAAAACATAGGAAAAAAAGGTCCCAACTAATGTTCCACCTACACTTAACTTCTTGAAGTTCAAGGATTTTGGGAATTATGAAAATATGTTTCCTAAACCCAGTTTTATTGAAGATAATAGAGCTCTACAACCTCCTAAATCAATGGGGGAAGGAAGAGTATATTCTATAACTACTGATGAGGTGGAACATGATAATGAAGTGGCGTAAGAAACAATAATTCTATACTCAATATTTTAAAATTAATTATTTGATTTTGGCATGTCACATTTCTTTATATAAAACATGTTTTTAAATAATGTTGATTTAACACTTCAAACCTAGGATAATAAATTTTCTATAAAATTCCCTGGCGGGACAATTATAGAATCTAAGATATATATCTCATCCTAATCAAGATTTATGGTAAGTAATTTACTATAAATCTAGTTTTTTTACCCTTAGTTCTATTTTATGTGATTTTGGATATGGATTGGCTACCCTTTCATAGATCACATTCCAATTATTGGGATAAGGAGATCTCATTTAATATTCCCAACAATTCCATTATCACACATATTTGAAAGGATGATTGTTATCTCCAAATAAATTATATATTTTAGGTTATTATACCAAAAAATAAGGGAGTCTTGGCCCAAACGATCAAAGTTAATGTCAAAATTATTGACATACCTATCGCAAATTAGTATATAGATGTATTTTTGGATGAGATACCTTTTCTTCACCTAGAGAATTAGATGGAGTTTTCTATTGAGCCCATACATGAGTATATTCCTATCTCAAATAGTTCTTATATAATGGACCCATAGAGTTTGAATAATTAAAGAACAAGCTTCAAGAGAATATATATACAGGCTTTGTATGATCAAGTGCTTCACCTTGGTGTGAACCCGTTCTATTAATTAAGTAGAAAGATGGATTATTGTGCCTTATCATTGACTATGATGAACAAAAGAATATCACAACCAAGAAAAAATATCTTGTACCCCATATTTATGTTTCATTTGATAAGATATATAGAGCATAAAATTTCTCAAAGATTAATATCAAGTTAGATATTGTCAATTGAGGGTACATAGAGAAAATATACCTAAGTAAACCTTCTAAAAAAGGTATGAATACTATGAATTTATAGTGACACCTTTGAGAGTAAAATATTATTATTCTATCACTATTGATTTGATGAATATAGTATTTAGAGATTAACTTGACAAATTCATGGTAGTCTTTATTGATGATATTATCATATATTCTATGATAACGAAAGATAATTAAGAGAATATGAGAATTGTGATAAAGGCTTTGTGAATGGATAAATTATATACCACATTTAGTAAAGTGTGAATATTGGTAGTGAAAAGTATGCTATTTTGTCACGTTATCACGATAGAGGGTATATTTATAGACTTATCAAATAAAAACGTAATTGGGAAATGGTGAATACCAACCTCTATGATAGAGATCCAGAGTTTTATTAGATTAGTGATATTATACCCACATTTTGTCATAAAAATATAAAGATTATCGAAACCACTAAAAACGTTGACATTAAAGGGAGTGAAGTTCTTATTTATTTTATAATATGAGGAAATATTCAGAGAAATTGAGATAAGATTAATTATTTCACCTGTACATATACAACCGTGAAGTGGTGAACAATATTTGATATACAATGATGCTTATTTAATGGGTTTTTGATACATTCTTAAGGAAAATGAGAAGAAAATTGACTATGAGTCATGTTAATTAATCACTCACGAGAAGAATAGTCCAAAAGATGACCTAGAGGTGACAACCATAGTTGTTGCACTGAGAAATTTTTGGAATCATCTATATGGTGAGAAGTGTGATATTTATACTAACCATAATAGATTAAAGTAAATACACACACAAAAAAGTGTTGAAAATTATCCAAAGGAGATGGTTAAAACTGATTAAGGAATATGATTTCTCAATAAATTACCACCTTTGGAAGGAAAAAAGTTAACTGATTCCTTGTGCCGGAAATACCATTCTATCTTATCCATTATAAGGATTGAAAAAGACTCAATAAAAATAGAATTTCAAGTGATGAAACTCAAAACCTTAATATAAAGATGTAAATCTTATCTTGAAAAAATGAATACTAAACTATTTAGTATTTTTAAGATCAATGAATCTTAAAACGTTAATGAACCACTATAGAAAGGTAGGGAGTATTCGAGAGTTCAACTTTGATTAAGATTGAGTTATAAGATTTCGAACCTAGACATGTTTCCAATCTAAACTACAATCGATGGGGGAACTTTTAAATGACACTCAAAACTAATAATTCTCTATGAATCTAGGAATCATGAATATATATAAACATATAAAGAAAAATTTATTATGGTATAACATGTATACAAGAATCACAAATTATATATATCGATGCATGGTATACGAGTATGTTAAGGATGAATGAAAAAATTGTAAGGGTATGTTGCAACCATTACCAATAACAGTATATAAATAGAAAAATAATACCTTAAATTTCATCACTGGTATCCCCAAATACATATAAAATACATAATTACATTTTTTTATGATAAATTTCTTTATAATTTAACCCAATTTTATTACCATCAAAGGAGAATTCTATCATGGATAACTCTCCAATATGTAAATAAGATAATTGGTTAGACAATATGTTTCGTAACAATTCATTGTATCTATTTGATTTCAGATGTCTTCTTCTAGGTTTTGGAGAATACTTAAAAAAGTGTTGGAGATAGAGTTAAGATTAAGCACCACTTATAATACTCATATAGATAGTCAATCTGAGAGGACCATCCAAACTCTATAGGATATATTGGGTTTATGTTCGATGGAATTTCAAGGAGGTTGGGATTGACAAATTCTCTGGAAGAGTTCCCATATAACAAAAATTTCAATTAAATCATTCAAAAAACACCATATGAGACCCTATATAGAAATAAATTTAGTACTTTAACATTCTTGGATGAAGTTAGAGAGTGGAAGTTGATGGGTCCTGACTTTGTATAAGAAATGAAAGAGATGGATAAAACCATTTAGCAACATATGAAAGAATCATAAAGTCAAAAAAATAGTTATGAAATAATCTTCCATGGGATCAAGTGTTTGATGTTAGTTACAAGGTTTTCCACAATATATCTATGTGGATGTTGGTTATGATATTTGAGAATAAATGGATGATGATCAATAGATACATTGGTCTCTTTGAGATAGTTTTTCTTATTGGGAAAGTATCTGTTGAGCCCTCTGGAAGATTGATTGATTTCATGTCTATGATTGATGTTTTAATAATCACAAATCATCACATACCAATAATGATTAATCTGGTTTGATTTCTCATAAACTTAGTCACAATATGTTAATGAATATGTTATCATGTTTTTGTCTATGCTTATTGACTTACAAAGTATTTTGGAAGTCTTCTGGATTAAACAGACATCGGAAGCGCTGATCCAATATCAACAGACATCGGAAGCATCGATCTAATATCAATAGACATCGGAAGCACCGATCCAATATCAACAGACATCGGAAGCACCGATCCAATATCAACGGACATCGGAAGCACCGATCCAATATCAAAGGACAACGGTCGCACCAATCCGATATCAGGATGCAAATGACTCACCGATGCAAATGAATCACCGATGCCAATGACACACCGATGCTGATCAAAATGAGCCACCGATCAAATGATACACCGATGCTGATCAAGATAAGACACCGATCACATGACTCGCCGATGCTGATCAAAATGAGCCACCGATCAAATGACTCACTGATGCTGATCAAAATGGCTCACCGATCAGATGACAGACTGATGCTGATAAGTCTAACTCACTGATGCTGATCAAAATGACTCACCGATCAGATGAAAGACTGATGCTGATCAGTCTGAATCACTGATGCTGATCAAACTGACTCACCGATCAGATGACAGACCGATGCTGATCAGTCTGACTCACCGATGCTGATCAAACTGACTCACCGATCAGATGACAGACCGATGCTGATTAGTCTGATTCACCGATGCTGATCTATCTGAGTCACCGATCATTACTCACTAATGATGATGACCTACCGATCAATTGATTCTTCAATAGTCATAAACAACTGTTTGAATTTCTTTATCTTTATCATTATTTAATCTAACCAACGGTCATATTAAGTATATTTCAATGCTATGACAATTAATTAATAAAGGTTGTTGGATGTCAGGAAACCGTACCTCGTACCTACTGAAAAGAAACCACTTCTGTCTTCCGGAGCACGTGATATAAAGATTAGAATACTCTGCTGCAAAAAAAGAAGAAGGGACGAAGGATATTTTTCAGAGAACATATGAGGAATACAAGAAGCAAGTTGAGCAGAACTAAGTAGAAGAGAAGATACATATCAAGAGATTACACAGAATCTCATATACAATCAAGCCTACTCAAAGGGAGTTCTGTGCATACAAATGAACGATTGAAGAACTTCATCGACTACATCTCACTGCCTATTAACAAGAAGCATACGACACTCTTCTTCTCAAACAAAAACGAGAAGAGGACTCAGAATAAATTCTGACCAAATACAAAAGAGTCCAGAGCTACACTAAAATCACCAGAGCCATTTCTAAACTCTATATCTCTGCTCTGTGATACATTTGTTTTACATTTTGAGCAGTGTGTGTTATCTGCTTTATTAAACACACACACTTACTCCTGTACTTTCACTGGAGGATCTGTAAATCCTCAGCAAACCTTTTTAGACTTCTTTTCCCACTGTGGATAGTGGTAGAGGTCGTGTGAGACCTGCACAGCTCTGAGCTGTTGTTTGTTTTCCCACGCAGAACTGTGGTAGAGGTCTTGTGACCTGGACAGTGTGTTCACTGTTGTTAACCCCGATCCAGGGTGTGGATCATTTTTATATAAACTTCTGAGAGGACTAAGTCTCTAATTTAGACTGAACCTCTTGGTTAATTCTCTGTGTTTATAGCTACATACTATATCCATACTATACATATTTATTTCATATTCCGCTGCTACTACTTTGAAATATAATTTATTTTCAAAGCTACTTTGATAGTTAAACTCGCAAGTGTTTATATTTATTATAAACCAGTAAGTTAGTTTCAAAAGTTAATTTAATCATAAGATTAAGTTAACTGAGAACTAATCAATCTTTGAGAAACTAATTGAACCTTTATAATCTGTATAAATTCACTACAGTTTAATCTGTTTTTGAAATAGGTGGATTTTAATAGACATTGTTTTTAACAGAAAATTTTAATTGGAACTCAATTCACCCCCCTCTTAAGTATCAACTCCGACCAACATTTGGTATCAGAGGTTGGAAAATATTTTCTAAAGTACTCTGTTTTTCAACTGTGATTTTAGTTGTATTTTAATGTTCTTAAAATTTCTGTTATTCCTAAATTTTTATCTCTTTAAAAATTCTTTTTCTGATATCATGTATAATAGACTTGAGGGTGCTGCTACTAACTGGCCACCTTTCTTTAATGGAAACAACTATGATCAGTGGAAGCTAAAAATGAAAATTCACTTAGAAAGTATGAGCTTTGATATTTGGACTGCCATTGAAGCTGAATACAAAATTCCCATTACTGATAGATCTACTTGGGATGAACCTACAAAGACTGCTTACAATAATAATTGCAAAGCTATGAATTCCTTGTACTGTGCTCTAGGAGATGAGGAATTTAATAGAATTTCTGCATGTAAAACTGCATATGAAATTTGGGATACCTTAGTTGTTTCTCATGAAGGAACAACTAATGTTAAGGAGATGAGATTGAATACCTATAATATTAAGTATGATAATTTTAAGATGAAGTCTGATGAACCCATTTCTGATATGTATCTCAGGTTCAATGAAATTGTCAACATAATGACTTCTCTGGGAAAGGATGTTCCAGCAAAGGAACAAATCATGAGAATTTTGAGATGTCTACCTGAAAGATAGAGAGGAACCTCTGTCTCCATTAGAGAATCGTGTGACATTGGAGAACTGCCAGTCAAGGAACTAATTGGCAAGTTGATGATGTATGAAGAAGAACTCAAGGTAAACAAAGAAGAAGATGATGAACCTAAAAGGAAGTCTATTGCCTTCAAGACTACAACCTCAAAGAATAAGGATAAGGAAAAGCTTCAAGCTATCAATGAAAGTTCAAGCAGTGAGGAAAGTGAGAATGATTCTGATAGTGATGCTGAGATGGCTCACATTGCTAGAAGATTTAAGAAATTCTATAGGAAGAAGAAGTTTTTCAGAAAGTCAAACTACAAAGGCAAGTATGATAACAAAGGACACTGGAAAAAGGATTGGAAGAAGTTTGATAAATCAGATGAAGTTGTCTGTTATGAATGTAAAAGAAAAGGACACATAAAAGCAGACTGTCCAATGTTGAAATACAGAAAGAAGTATGAATACAAGGATAAAAAGTACAAGAAAGTCATGAAGTCTACTTGGAGTGCTTCAGAAGACAGCACAAGTGAAGCTGAATCTTCAGACTCTAAAAGGAATCGAGCCAACATGTGTTTCATGACAACCACTTCTGAGGTAACATCAGAAACTCCTGATTCAAATTAATATTATTTTGGAGATGATTCTGAATGTGATAACATGTGTAAATCTGAACTGTTTGAATATTGTGATATGCTTGAAGAAACCTATAATGAGCTTAAAGATAAATATACAGGTTTAAAGAAACAGTATGCTTTAAGTGTTATGCATAAATCTGATCTGGATATAGAAGTAGAAAAGAATGCTCATTTGCTTAAAGAGAATACTGAACTAAAATTGTCTAATGAGCAACTCAGAAAAGACTTAGAGAAGTTCACAAATGGAAAGAATACTCTAACACAAATGCTAGGAAAGAAAGTTGCACCTAGATATACTACTGGTATAGGATACCAACCTGGACAAAGAAAAGTTGCCAAAACTAGATTCATTCCTAAATCTGGACAGAAGATAGTTAATTCTGGAACTTTATATGCCTCAACCAGTTATATTCATAGTTATGGATCTAATAAGGTTTATCTTTCAAAGAATGTTAATTCTACAAATTATATGAGACCCATTAGAAAAATATGGGTACCTAAAGTATTATTGGCTAACATGTCTGGACCCAAGAAGATCTGGGTACCAAAATCATCTTCCATCTAAATCTATTTTGTAGGAGACCTGCTTGAAAAGATGTCACAAGAAGATACGGTACTTAGACAGTGGATGTTCAAGACATATATCAGGATACTTTTCATGTTTCAAGAGCTTAGTAAAAGTTGATGGAGGCTTTGTCACTTTTGGTGATAATTCAAAAGGAAAAATCATCGGCTTAGGCCAGATTGGTAACACTGATTCAATCTTGATTTCTAAAGTTTTATTTGTTGATGGACTTAAATATAACTTGTTAAGCATTTCTCAGTTGTGTGATGATGGTTTTTATGTGAAATTTAAAAATGATTCTGGAAATGTTTTTAACTCTAAATTTTTTTTAGTATTTTCTACTTTAAGAAATGAAAATTTTTATGCTGTTGATTTAGATTCTTTAGCTAAGCAGAATATTCCTTGTTTAAATGCTTTTCATAAAGAGTCTTGGATTTGGAACAAAAGATTAGGACACTGCAATGTGCACTCACTTAGAAAACTTTCTAGTAATAACTTAGTTAGAGACTTACCCAAACTCCAATTTCCAGCAGACAAAGTTTGTAATCCCTGTCAAAAGGGAAAAGCAACATAAAGTTTCTTTTAAATCAAAGAAAGAAGTGTCAAATTCTCAACCTCTTGAGTTGGTTCACATGGATTTATTTGGACCTTCTAGAGTTTCTAGTTTGAATGGGAAGCACTATGTCTATGTTCTTGTAGATGACTTTTCTAGATATACTTGGATATATTTTCTAGCTCCCAAAAGTGAAGCTTGTTCTTACTTTGTTAAATACTCCAAGTCTGTAGAAAATCTTAGTGGACTCAAGATTAAGACCCTGATAAGTGATCATGGTCGTGAGTTTGAAAATCATGAGTTTGATTCTTAGTGTTCACACAATCGCTATAGTCACAATTTCTCTGCCCCTAGGACACCCCGACAAAATGGTGTAGTAGAGAGAAGGAATAGAACCCTGCAAGAAATAGCTAGAACCATGCTCAATGAATATGAACTGCCTATTTACTTTTGGGCTGAAGCTGTAAATACAGCTTGTTATGTCATTAATAGAGTCTTGATCAGACCAGTTCTTAAGAGGACTCCTTATGAGTTGTGGAACCATAGGAAACCTAAGGTTAACTACTTCAATGTTTTTGGCTGCAAAGTCTTCATTCTCAATACTAAAGACAATCTTGACAAATTTGCATCCAAGAGTGATGAAGGAATTTTTTTAGGTTACTCTATCTCTAGTAAAGCCTATAGAGTTTTCAATAAAAGAACCAAATGTGTGGAAGAATCTGTTCACATCAAATCTGATGAAACTGATCCACATGAACCTAAAATCTCTCTTGAAGATGATCTCTCTGGTTTGAATCTCAATGATAAAGACAATGGACCTATAATTAAAACATCCAGTTCTGAAAATTTTCCAGAACCTTCTTCTGTTGAACCTCAATCTGTAGATGAATCTGAAATGTCTAGCCCTATCTTTTCAAGACCATCTAGGACTCTAAAGAACCATCCTTTAGATGCTGTTGTAGGAAATCTAGATAGAGGAACACAGACTAGAGCTTCTCTAAGAAATCAGGTTGAACATCAAGCTTTTCTTTCACAGTTAGAACCTAAAAATATCAATGATGCTATCAATGATGAATTTTGGGTAATGGCTATGCAAGAAGAACTAAATCAATTTGAAAGAAACAAAGTCTGGAAATTAGTAGAAAGATCTAAGGACACTTTGACCATAGGCACAAAATGGGTGTTTAGAAACAAAGTTGATGAATCTAGAAACATCATTAGAAATAAAGCTAGGATAGTTTCACAAGGTTACAATCAAGAAGAAGGAATTGACTATGAGGAAACCTTTGCACCTGTAGCTAGATTAGAGGCTATTAGGATCTTACTTGACTATGCATCACATCTGAATTTCGAGCTATATCAAATGGATGTCAAAAGTTCTTTTCTAAATGGTTTTATTGTTGAAGATGTTTTTGTAGAACAACCACCTGGTTTTTTAAATCCTCATTTTCCAAATCATGTTTTTAAACTTTCTAAAGCTTTATATGGTTTAAAACAAGCTCCAAGAGCTTGGTATGAAAGGCTTTCAAACTTTATTATCTCAAAAGGATTTACAAAAGGAGTAGCTGATCCCACTCTTTTTATAAAAAGGATTTCAAAAGATGTATTAATAGTACAAATCTATGTTGATGATATTATTTTTGGATCTTCTAAAAATTCCTTATGTACTGATTTTTCAAAGGTTATGCAAAATGAATTTGAAATGAGCTTAATGGGAGAGCTTAAGTATTTTCTTGGTTTTCAAATTTTTCAAACTAAAGATGGAATTATTTTAAATCAAAGTAAATATACAAAGGATCTTTTAAAATGTTTTGGATTGGATAGTATTAAGGAAAGTGATACACCTATAAGTACTACCTGTAAATTGGACATAGATGAAGCTGGGAAACCAGTGGAGCAAACCAATTACAGAGGTATGATTGGGAGCTTACTTTATCTTACTTCTAGTTGACCAGACATTATGTTTAGTGTATGTATGTGTGCTAGATTTCAAGATAATCCTAAATAATCACACTTACTGGCTGTTCAAAGGATTTTTAAGTATCTTAAGTATACTGTAAATTTAGGTTTGTTTTATCCAAAAGGACAATCATTTAACCTAACTAGCTATTCAGATGCTGACTTTGCTGGATGTAAGTTAGATAGGAAGAGCACATATGGAACATGTCATTTGCTTGGAAAATCCCTAGTATCATGGTGTAGTAAGAAACAGAACTCAGTTGCATTGTCTACTGCCGAGGCAGAATACATAGCTACTGGTAGTTGCTGTGCACAAATTCTGTGGATGAAACACACTTTATTGGATTATGGATTTGATTTTAAACATGTTTCAATTAACTGTGACAACACTAGTGCAATCAATATATCTAAGAACCCTATGTCTCACTCTAGGACTAATCACATTGATGTCAGAAATCACTTTCTAAGAGATCATTATCAGAAAGGTGATATTTCTCTAGAATTTGTTAGTTCTGAACATCAATTAGCTGATATCTTCACAAAGACTTTATGCTCTGAAAGAATGAAATTTATTAAACAGGAGTTCTGTATGATCGATTTGTGAAACTGATCTGTGAAACCGATCTGTGAAACCGATCTGTGAAACTGATCTGTGAAACTGATCTGTGAAACCGATCTGTGAAACCAATCTGTGAAATTGATCTGTGAAACTGATATGTGAAACCGATTTGTGAAACAGATCTGTGAAACCGATCTGTGAAACCGATCTGTGAAACCGATCTATGAAACCGATCTCTGAAACTGATCTGTGAAACTGATCTGTCAAACCGATCAGTGCAACCGATCTGTCATACCGATCTATTTTCGTTTTTTTTATTATATTGTAATTAATTAGTAAATTTCTTTTATACTTTTTATGGGAACCCTAAATGATAAAATAAATGATACGTGGCTATTTATCTTCCCTAAACCTTTGACCTTTCATTTCCCGCCGAACCTTTCAACCTCTCTTCCCCTCTACTTCGAACCATTGAACTCCTGCCTTCCCAAAATCTTCGAATGGATAAGCAAAAGCGACCGAGAAAAGGACCAGATAGCCCTGTTCCTCCAAAGCGTGCTCGAGACGAGTCGAGTAGTGGCTGTCAACGATCAGTAAATCCGAACATGGAAACCCAGATTGTTGCTGTAGAAAGAGAAGTCAGCTCTACGTGGCTTTTGTCAAGTAAGTCACTATTGCTGTAAGTTCTTGAATCGCAAGGATGGATAGACTGGTTTTCTGAAAACTATCGAATAGACTACCCGAAGCTGGTACATGAGTTATACATGAATCTGAAAATCACTCTAGATGGTGTGGAGGCTGCCAGGATTTCGTCTATGGTAAAAGGAAAGAATATATCCTTCTCATCTAAGCAGTGGGCTGAGTGCTTGAATGTACCTCATGAAGGTCGATATGAGGACTATGCTGGGAATATACCTCAAATCACTGACTATTTTTCTTATGAGCTAGCTCTAGAGATTTTGACTGGAAACAGAGAGTCACGGAGAATCACAGCTTCAGAGTTAGATGGAGAATGCAGACTTCTTTTCAAGTTTATTCAGCACCAACTTTGCCCTAGGAGATGAGATTTTGCTGTTGTAAAGTACCAGGATGTTTTCCTATTGTTTCTTCTGAAAACACATGAGAATATCAATTTATATAGATATGTGATGGTTCACATAGCTAGAATGGTAAAACCGTCCAAGAAAGCCACTGCCTTGTTTTATTCAAAGATGATATCTACCATGCTAAAGAATGTAGAATGTGTTGATGAAGATGATGAAGTTGCTGAAACAGATCATACCTTCTGTCTCAACAATATAATCTGCAAGAGGATAAAAATCAATTGGAATCCATGGAAGAAGTGCTGGGTTGCAGATGAAGATAAATTGTATGAAGCCTACAATCCTATAGATCATGGCAAGAGGTCAAAGGATTTGAGAGACCCTGGCTTGAAACCAGATGAGGAACCAGTTTATTCGGATGATGATGAGCAAGAAGAAAAGGATGAGGCCACCAAAGCCCAAGAGCCAGAAGAAGCTGAGACTGAGGAAGGAAGTATGTCATCTCTTGATGATAGAAGTGATCCTGACACTGATAGTCCCAAAAGAATAATAGCATTTGGACCTGCTTGTCCACCCTTAGCCCTACCAGAATCAGAACCTATTCTTGGTGATGAAGAAGATTCTGATACTGAAGAATATCACAGTGAAGCTTCTGAGAAGAGTGATGATGGACGTACTGATGATGTTGAGGCTGCTGTTGATGGTGATAACAGACTAGTGGATGGTCTTGCTGTAGATCAAATAGAACCACCTCAGTCAGTACAAGAAATACATATTAGTGGCAAGGTTGATTCACCAAAAATCAGTGGAACAACAAGCTATGAGAAACCAAAATACACCCTGTGTGCTGCTGTTTGGGATGAATAACCTGGTTATGCTGTGTTGGGCTTAGAATATTGTGAAGAAGAAGAAGAAATGCTAGAATCTGCTGCAGTTGTGAAGAGGAGACTCCCAAGAGAAGCAAGGTCTGTTCCTGTTGTTGATCCTACAAATGTTAATTTACCTAGTTCTGGAATCTCTCAAGCTGATCTTGATAAGTTTAAGATTGAATTGCTAACTACTGTGAGAGACACAGTTAGAGAAGAAATTTCCAATGCCCTTACTCAAGTGTCTCTACAAGTTTCTGAAAATTCATTGGAAGCCTTCTCAAAAAGAGTATCTAATACTGTGAAGCCAGACCTGGCCAATACTGGTGAACTTATTGGCAGGCACATAGGCTCTTTGAATCAGACTATGAAGGATCTTCACACCGGCTTAGTATCTCTATCAAGCGAATTCAGATCAACCATCTCTGGTATGATGGAAGTTTTGAGAAATTTGATTGAACATCTCAACAAGTCTGACCTGAGGAAGTTGAAAGCTAAGATAACTCACATAGTTGGCCAAGCCAGTACAGCCAAGGTAACCAAAATCACTACCTGTGAGCTAGAAGCTCTAAGAGAAGTTGTGCATGATGAGTTAGCTGCTGTTAGACAAATTCTTGATTTAGAATCTTTGAGGAAAATGAAATATATCTGTGATAACAGTGATAAGATGGCATTGGTGTATTCAGCAGATGCTAAGAAATCTCTGCAAGATATCAAAGAGAAAGTTGATAATTACTTTTCCAAGATTTATACAAAGTATGAGATGGCTGCAAACTTCAAGGTGTTGGCAGATAATCTGAAATGACCTCCAGTCACTCAGGCCTTCAAAACTCAAGTTCGTCAGTTGCAAGATTTTACCCCTTCCTTGGAACAGTTCATGGAGAATAAAGATGATTTTGAAAAAGCTATGAAGTATGGGGCAGAAGTCATTCAAGACTTCATTCATCTTTTGAAGCCCTATTTGAATGCACGGGCCACTGCAATAGTACATCCTACTTCTGAACCTCTCAGTGACTCTGATGTAGCTCCAAATCAGCTATCTGTTTCTCAAGATCTATCTCAGTTAAGACCAGTCCCTCAGTAAGCTTTTCAACCAGCTCCTGTTTCTCAACAACAACTCTCTATGGCACCTGCTCTTACACCTGCCAGAGTTGTCCTACCACCACTTCAGATTCGCCAAGTACAGCCTGCCTCCAAGCCTTCAAACTTACCCACTATTGATCCCAAAGACAAAGGCAAAGCCCCTTTGTATCCCAACATATAGTTGTGTATTGTTTTTTATAGGGTGAACAGTGTGATGCTTGTAATATTCTGTACTTTATAAAATATTTTTTTTCTATACTCTATGCTCCCTGCTTTTCCTTTCACTTATATGTTTTCCCTCCTTTTTGATTATCCCAAAGGGGGAGAAGAAAAAGAAAGATTTATGGGAGAAGAGAGATATATTGGATAAGAAAGATGTATGGAAGAGATATATGGGGGAGAAAAGATGTATATATCTCAGGGGGAGAAATCTGTATAATATATATGGGCAATTTAAATTAAGGGGGAGATTTATATATCTCTTTATATTTATTCTCTTTATGGTTTAATTTTCATTATGTTTTTATTGATGATATATCATATTATTTTTTTATTTTATGATAAAGATTTGTGATTATCAAAAAGGGGGAGATTGTTGAGCCCTATGGAAGATTGATTGATTTCATGTCTATGATTGATGTTTTAATAATCACAAATCATCACATACCATTAATTCTTAATCTGGTTTGATTTCTCATAAACTTAATCACAATATGTTAATGAATCTGTTATCATGTTTTTGTCAATGCTTATTGACTTACAAAGTATTTTGGAAGTCTTCTGGATTAAACAGACATCGGAAGCACCGATCCAATATCAAAAGACATCGGAAGCACCGATCCAATATCAACAGACATCGGAAGCACCGATCTAATATCAACGGACATCGGAAGCACCGATCCAATATCAAAGGACAACGGTCGCACCGATCCGATATCAGGATGCAAATGACTCACCGATGAAAATGACTCACCGATGCCAATGACACACCGATGCTGATCAAAATGATCCACCGATCAAATGACACACCGATGCTGATCAAGATAAGACACCGATCGCATGACTCACTGATGCTGATCAAAATGAGCCACTGATCAAATGACTCACTGATGCTGATCAAACTGACCCACCGATCAGATGACAGACCGATGTTGATCAGTCTGACTCACTGATGCTGATCAAACTGACTCACCGATCAGATGACAGACCGATGCTGATTAGTCTGACTCACTGATGCTAATCAAACTGACTCACCGATCAGATGACAGACCGATGTTGATCAGTCTGACTCACTGATCAGATGACAGACCGATGCTGATCAGTCTGATTCACCGATGCTGATCTATCTGAGTCACCGATCATTACTAACTAATGCTGATGACCTACCGATCACTTGATTCTTCAATAGTCATAAACAACTTTTTGAATTTATTTATCTTTATCTTTATTTAATCTAACCAACGGTCATATTAGATATATTTTAATGCTCTGACAATTAATTAATAAAGGTTGTCGAATGTCAGGAAACCGTACCTCATACCTGGTGAAAAGAAACCTCTTCTGTCTTCCGGAGCACGTGATATAAAGATTAGAAGACTCTGCTGCAAAAAAAATAAGGGACGAAGGATATTTTTCAGAGAACATACGAGGAATACAAGAAGAAAGTTGAGCAGAACTAAGCAGAAGAGAAGATACATATCAAGAGATTACACAGAATCTCATATACAATCAAGCCTACTCAAAGGGAGTTCTGTGCATACAAAAGAACGATTGAAGAACTTCATCGACTACATCTCACTTCCTATGAACAAGAATCATACGACACTCTTCTTCTCAAACAAAAATGAGAAGAGGACACAGAATAAATTCTGACCAAATACAAAAGAGTCCAGAGCTACACTGAAATCACCAGAGCCATTTCTATACTCTACATCTCTGCTCTGTGATACATTTGTTTTACATTTTGAGCAGTGTGTGTTATCTTATGTATTAAACACACACACTGACTCCTGTACTTTCACTAGAGGATCTGTAAGTCCTCAGCAAACCTTTTTACATTTCTTTTCCCACTGTGGATAGTGGTAGAGGTCGTGTGAGACCTGGACAGCTCTGAGCTGTTGTTTGTTTTCCCATGCAGAACTGTGGTAGAGGTCTTGTGACCTTGACAGTGTGTTCACTGTTGTTAACCCCGATCCAGGGTGTGGATCATTTTTATATAAACTTTTGAGAGGACTAAGTCTCTACTTGAGACTGAACCTCTTGGTTAATTCTCTGTGTTTGTAGCTACATACTATATCCATACTATACATATTTATTTCATATTCCGCTGCTACTACTTTGAAATAAAATTTATTTTCAAAGCTACTTTGATAGTTAAACTCGCAAGTGTTTATATTTATTATAAACCAGTAAGTTAGTTTCAAAAGTTAATTTAATCATAAGATTAAGTTAACTGAGAACTAATCAATCTTTGAGAAACTAATTGAACCTTTATAATCTGTATAAATTCACTACAGTTTAATCTGTTTTTGAAATAGGGGGATTTTAATAAACATTGTTTTTAACAGAAAATTTTAATTGGAACTCAATTCACCCCCCTCTTGAGTATCCACTCCGACCAACAGTATCTTATTAATTTTAAATCTCTCATGACCTCTCCCAAGTATATTATGTGTTCCACATATCTCATTTGGAGGAAGTACACACCACTCATGTTGTCAAAATTATATGGAGGAATCATAGGTTCGAAGGAGATATGTGGGAACATGAGGATGTTATATGAAAAAATAACCCTAACTTGTTTCCTTCATAGTATAAAAAATTCATCAATGGAATTATTTTTAAGGGGGTATAAAGTAATGACCCATGATTGTAGTAAATACTTTTCCTTAAATAAATATCATGTTGAATGGATTTCTTTACGCACAACAAAAGTCTAAATAGGAAACTAGTATACATTATTAAAATTATGTTGTTAAATATTGTTAATGTATTATGGATATTAAATTGGAAAATATCAGTATAAGAAACCACCCAATAAAAACTATGTAAAAATACATATTAATACAAGAGCCATTTATTTAAAATATTATTGTTTTACACCTATGAATATTGTTATTAAAATTAATTTCTATAACATTTTTAAAATAAATTAAAAAGAAATAAAATCGATTTTTAATTCCATATATCAAAATTATCCAATGATCATTGTTTTGGGTATTTTCCAAAAATAATTTATTTTTAAGGGAATAGTGAAAAATAGAGTTTTTTCCACAATGATGAATTTTATTACTTTATCATTTTATACACATGTCTTAATTTTTTTTTATAATTAATAAATTGATTAATTTGAAAGATATTATATTAAATTTTAAAAAAATATGTTTAACCTTCTAAAAGAAAACTAATATTTCAATTCTAATAAAAAATAATTTTAATGTTTTATTTTAATTAATTATTTTAATGGTAAAATTATATTTTTGATTTTTTAAAAGTTATATTACCTTTTGAAAAAAATAAATTTATGTCATTGAAATTTATAATGTTTATAAATATGGGTTACATATAAGTTTCAACCTTAAAATCACACTTTTTCTGAAAAATTGTTTTTACATGATATGTGCATTTATTTAAAAATTTACATTTCAAATTATTAGATATTTTTTTTGAAAAAATTATTTTATAATTTTAAATATCAAGGTCCAAATTTCAAAAAAAGTTTATTAATTTTAATTTTCATTAAAACTAATTACTTATGTTAAAATTTAATTACCCTAGTAAAAGTAAAAATGATAATTTATTCAGTCAATGAAATAAGAAAAAACATGTTAAAATTGTGCTTCATAATGGAATTTTGGGGTGTGTAGTGACTAACAATAATCCACCTTCCTATTTATTCCTTTGTGGTACTTTCCCCTTGAAAATTAAATTCATATTATTGAAAATGTAAAGTGTGATTCCAAAATATCCCTCATATTCACTTATAAAATTGTATCATTAAACCACATCATGTTATAAATTTCCATTTGAATTTATTTTTATTTGTATACCATTATATTCCTATTCAAACCATATCCAAATTACTTAATCCCCTATTCACCATTTGTTTTCTTAAGGACTATATTTCCAATGATATTTTTGAGATAAAACTCATTCTTTCAGCATAAGTGTTACATAAATTTTAATTTTTTTTCTAAATCATAATCTAATAAAAATTATCCAAAAATTTCATATAATTAAATTATTGTGACTTATATGCCAAGATGTTATTATATCATAGTAAGAACCCTGATTTACTCACTTTTATCTACTAATAAAAAAACACCGATCTAGCGTATATGAGGACCACCGTCTCCACGAATCAACATCTTATATTTTCATAACCATCTCTCAAGGATGGTTTTAATGATAGAAATGATTAAAAATGTGATATATTCAATTTAATTATGATTCTGAAAATTAAATATGTTATCTACCTCTATCCCCTATAATTTACTATGAAATTATTATATTAACCGTGCACACATGTATAATACTACTTACACGACATAGAAATTTTAATTTTCCATATAATATTTTATTATTTACCAAAATATATTAAAATATTATTCAATATATTAATAAATCCTTAATAAAATTTCCATGATTATATAATAGTTAAATTAAAACCAAATTACTCTATAATCATGCTTATCCATTAAATTATCTTCTTTTTGGGTCGGTTTAACAACATAGTTGAACATGGCTATACATTTATATCATTCATGACTACGAGAACATAATTTTGAATAATATATGATATAAATAATTAAAAGGTAATATTTTTTATTAAATGATGAACTTTGAGACAAAAAATAATAATTGAAACCTTTTCTATGGAACTTGTACTAAACAAACAATGAAAGTTAATAATATCTGATAAAAAAATAAGTAACTAGTATATTTCTAATAAATTATTATAAAATTTATCAATAATTGGATATATATATATATATGAATATAGTAATGAATAGAGTGATTAAGTAAGTTATTTTGATTATATATGAGATTTATTCCCCAATTGTGAAAGTCAATAATTATGTTAAGGGGGTTTAATGACTCAAATATTTTCCATGGGTCATAATCACTTCTATTTGGCTATTATATTTCAAAAGTGGGTGAATTGAGTTCCAAAAATGTTCTCTATTAAACCACTTATTTCTAACAGATTTTATTTTATTAAATCTGATTTAAATTTGTTTAATTTAACTTCATATTATTTTGAAATTATTATATATAGAAAAATTTTTATTCAGGTAAATAATTTATTTTATCTATTTATTTCATCTCTATGTTTATTATTAGACAAATAAAAATAGGTAACTTCATCTAGATTTTGAAATTATTTCCCTACAAATAATTTCATGACTACTTGATTTCCAAAAAATAAGAGGAAGTGTGTCAGCTCTACGTGTGAAATGTTTGAAAACCATAAAAACATAATTTTTTATCTAATAACCAACACTTGTTTTCCTAACCCACCAATAATTCAAATTGTATAAACAATTGAAAAAATAAAAGAACTGATAGTGCACCCTCAAGAAGAATCAAAAGATAAATAAAATCATGAAAAGTTTTGAGTGGAAAATAAATTGATTTCAATTGGATAAATAGAAAATATATTTTACTAAATAAGTTTTCCAATACTCAAAGAGGATAATATTATTTTAATGAAATAAGAATTGAAGTTTTTGTTTTAAATGTACGTTTCAGAGTTTTATAATATTGGGGTTTTTCATTTTGGTGATAATGATTTCTTGGTCACTGTCATAGTAAACCAAACAAGTTTTTTGTTATGCTCATTGGTAATTGATGAAGTGTTAAAGTTCACTCATGAAGGATACAAAGATATCAATAATTTTTTTTTTCAAATGATAAATGTTTTCTGTCTATCTAATATCATGAAGTCTCTAATCAGATTTACTAATTTAGAAAAGAAGCTAGTGAAGGTACTATAACCAGAAAGAAATTTCCTAATTAAGTTCATCCAATATTCCATTTCTCAGTGAAATGGTGAGTTTGAAAAAAATTAATTTCAAGATTTCACTTTTTTATATATTTTATGTTTTAATATTCTGTTAATTGAGCACGGTATGTTATGAGGTACATGTGATAAGTATAAAATGATTTTATGAAGTTATTTCCTTTTGGAAGATTATTAACCATAGTTTTCTGAAAATTTGGTATTTTTGGATGATTGGAACACTAACCATTATCATGGATTAGTTGAGGACAAGTATTTCGATAAGATGTGGATTTATGGAATTTCTCTTTGAACAAGTTGGTGTTGATATGTTCAAAATAATATATTGGAATTGACACCACTTCGACTTAGGGGGAGTCATATAGAATCAGGATTTCTAGTGGCGTTGAAGTTTCTATTGTTGTTCCCATTTAAGTAAAGAGTCTAGTCTAATATGTTGATGTAATACATTTTCTTGAAAATAATACCGTCATGGAAAGAAGAATACATCTTATAGTATGTGTACAATTCAGTGGAGAAGACTCCCCTAAATATAGTTCAACCAATGCTCTTACATCAGTAGTACTTAATGTTATTCCAGTTTCTTCCTATAGAACAAAGATGGTCTCTGAAATTAAAAAATTAGAATATATTTGTCAAGGAAGGATATATACTATGTTGGGTGAAATTCACTTTGTTGAAATATCTTAGTCTAATGAGATGAGTGTTAGAATCATAGTAGAATATGTTTACCCTAATAGTCAAAATGATATTGGTAAAGGCGGTGAAAAAAAGGGGGAAATGTAGCCCGATTATTTGGAAGTGAATGAGTAATATTCGTTTCAATAGAAATATCTTAAAATAATAAAACCCATAAAAATTAAAATTAATAAGTGCATTAAATGAGAAGCATGTAATTTCATCATGACACTTTCTCTATAATTTTTAAACAACATACATGATCATAATTTCCTAAAATAGAGTTTGATATAATTGAATAAAGAGTTAGATAAATATACATGAAGATTATTTTAGAATTAAAATATATAAAAGTTCAATTTATAGAGTCTAGGAATGAAATTTGGACTCTCTGTAATCGTATCATTTCATTAGATGATGTTATAGAACTGATGTTGTTAGTTTAGTTTGTGGTTGAGAAGATGTCAGTAGAACCCTCTGTGAAAACCTCGAGTCAAGTTAAATTTTTATCAAGATTAGTAGAAGTTTCTATGGATATATACATAATGACTTCAAAAATTTATTCTCTGTTGTGTGAATTGATGTTCAAGAAATAAATTCATGATCTTCAAATGAATTTGATATATGAAATTAGAATGATTCTTCTGTTTCCTAAGAATTTTCTTATATTAATTGATCTATCTATGAAGGGAATCATTAATATGTTACTGTCACAACCCTCCTTCACCAAGATGAGGGAAGGGATAGAAAACTTCTAGAACCTTCTTTCTTCAAGTTGAAGGAGATATAATGAACCCCCGATTCCTTCCTTAAATAGGCCCCAGAGTGGTGACTAGAACCAAGTGTATAAAATCATATGTGATATGAAAGTCATTACCCCTTTTTATTGAAAAGGATCAGGAGATCAGATAGTAAATCCCAAACAACACCAAAACTGGAAGTAAATGTAAAGAAAAAACAGTCCATTACCATATGCAATTTTTAATATAAAATGCTACAAGTAAAAGATAAATCCAAAGGGAAGATACAAAATAAAATAAAACTAGATACACTAATGGTCCTAGCAACTGAGCTAATACGGTCATGCATGGTCCTCGAAGTCATCCTGGAAACATGAAAGCAGTTTTATATACATAGGGTGAGAATACAGATATACTCTATAGGGAAGACCAAAAGCTCTCGTGCACAAGTGGGGAGGAATTCTAATGCCCTATGAGAAAAATAGATAACCAAATCACCTAACAAAGAAACTATCCACCCAAACCTCACCAAGTAACACTCTCTAAATAATTCAATTCAAGTAAAGTAATAGTAATAACACATCGACGTTTGGGTACCCTGCACCACCTTACCACTAGTTATTGAAGACATCCTACACGTCAGACCTCCCCTGCTATTTTCACTGAAGTCTCACTGCTGCCCCAACAACAACCTTTTGGGCCACCATAACCATGCATCCCACCCGCAGACACTTTGGCCACAACAACAACACACATCCCCACTCGTAGACACCTCGGCCACAACAAGTACCACCATGACCAAAGAAACCTGGGCCCCATCCTAAAGACACTTGGGAAACAAATTTCACGCACAAACATGGGCCAACCACCACAACTAAACTGCTCAAATAATCTTGGGCTATAGTGGACTTTAGGCCATCACATCCTGGCTGAAGAGTCTTGGGATACTCGGGAAAGGGAGTATAAAAGGATCTAATAACCATCCACTCATAAGAGTGTTGGTAAAAACACCCTCCCCTAAGAAATGGGGGGTGTTCAGTATGAAGTTATCAACTTGGGTGGGGCGTGAATAAGAAACATAAGAACTAAATTATAAATATAGGTAAACAAGCACTCATCCCATCCTAGGGGTCCAAAACCAACCAATACACAAACACCCTCATTACTATTCATTCATAAAAATCACAATAGCCACAACCAAGTCACAACTCATTCTCATAAAATAATTCCCCATTGAACCGATTCTTGTTATTACATTCAAGTGGTTCCATTTAAATAATTCTTCACTACCAAACAACTAAATGGGAATATGCACAAGCTAAGGAAGGGAAAAAAACCAAGCAACAAATTAAGCTCGCACCTAGTTATCTTTTAAAGTCATAACAACCAAAGGGATCTGTAAGATCCCTTAATGTACTGGACCCAAACCAAGCCCCAACATATGGCCCCAAATCCACAAACAAACAACTGAACAACAAAGTATCCCATCCCCATCCATGTCTCCTCACATGTATGAAGCATAAAAACCATACACATCACCAGAACAGATCAAGGGAGTTTTTAGATTTAAAAACACCATTCCTTTAGTTCCATCTTTCCATTTGGTTAACTGAGGTTAACACCAAGGATTCTTATTCATTAGGTATCCATTTAATCAAATAAGTTTACTTTATTAACCAATTTCTATGTTATATCGATTCAATCACAGAATTATCTAGAAAAAGAGGTCCATTAGTGCATAATAAAGGACCACCAACGACCACAATTTTTAGTGGACATAAGCCCATACAATTAAAAACATATACACAAAGGTAAAAGAGTACAACAGCATCATCAAACACACCCCTTCATTCTTTAAAAACCATTTATTATCTTCATTAAGGTTTAGTTTCATACATCCCTATAGGAATGTTATCATACCCACCCGACATGATACATTGTAAAGAGAGTTGAAGGAAAAAAACCTACCTGTATTTTCAATGATTGATGTTTTTCTCCACGTTACAAGAACTGGCGATGCATGACTTGTAGGGGAGGAAATATGAGGACTCCAAGAGTGAGTAGGAAAGCTCTAGAATAGGCTCACCACTATCCTTAGGAGGGGGGACTCCAAACTCACTATGGAAACGAAAAGAGATGAGCCAAGACAAATAAGAATCCCATCCAATAAAAGGTGAAATCTTGGATTTAAGGGATATGAAATCTTGAATGACATTAAAGGCGGATCATGGTTTCTCCATGTGGTTGGGTGGTTAAAAAAGATATAATTAATTATTATATAATAATTCTCATCGAAGAGGTGGCTATAATGGTTGTGAGTTATATAATTTCCATTAAACATAGGAAAATACATACAGGGGAGGAACTGGAAAGTATGGAAAAAAGGTTGTGACACCGAGGAAAAAGCCACACGTTTTGGTAATTCAAGGGTCAAAAGGATCTTGGGGGTATTTTAGATATCATTTATAATCTTTACATAGATTTGAGAGGGGTATTAAAACACTTTTACATCAAAATATACGTTGCGGGGGAGAACTGGAAAAAGTTGGAAATCGGAAAAAGAAACAAACGGTGGGACACAGTTCGGTGAGACACCATAACGGTGCCACCATTTCTAATGTGACTGTGATGGTGTGACTGCTACGGTGACACTAGTTTGGTAGAACACCATTAGTGGTGCCACGGTTTTGGTGTGCGACCGTGATAGTGTGACCACTATGATGCCACCATCATGGTGCTGTTGTGACTGGTGCCACCATTTCAGGGGAATAGTTTGATGGAACTGTGTTTTGTTGGAAAACTCCTTAATGATTCACTCTTTGGGCCATTACATCAGATACCTCTCAAACTATTCTATTCATTGAGAATTGAAACTAGTCCTAAAGAAAATAGAGGGGTTCGAACAACCACCTTGAAAGATACCTCTCAAGAATAAACCTCCTCGACATCTAGGAACACCTCTACCTCATCCATATTCTGAACAACCATAGATAAAAGACCACTTCTCTCCCCAAAGTAACCCCACAGACATGTAAAGGTCACATCATCCAATCATATGGATTAGCGAGTCACTTTCTCTATGTCAAGATACTATCCTCTTTGTGTGGCACTATCTCGCCCGCACAAATTTGACCTCATATAATTTAATACATCTTGACTAAGGATCAGGACCTCCCCTACCCATAGTGAGGACTCTTCACATGCATCCAGATAATAAGTAAAACAACCCATCTCATAGTTAACATGGTCAAGAACTTCATCACAAACAAGTACAAAACAAAACAGAACAAAAACTCAAAACAACTCTGGGCAATGGGTGCACATATGTGCCTCCCGTTCCTAGGTACTCTCCTCAAGGCCACTATGCCTCCATAACACATGAACCACGGTAATGGTTCTTCCATAAAGAAACTTATACTCACAATCCATGATTCCCAATGGTTTCTCTAAAAATGTCGTGTTGTCCTCAATATCCAACTCCCCCCAGTCGAGGACGTGAGAATCATCATGTAGATACTGACAAAGCTAATACACATGGAAGATTTCGTGCACCCTCAGAAGCAGTGGTGGTAGTGCTAGATAATAATCTACTTCTCTAACTATCTAAAACCATTTAAGGGTTCGATGAACCTGGGAGAAAGCTTAATTCCTATGATGAACCTCTATTTCCCACAATAAGGGAAGACCTTCAAGAACACATAGTCCTCGACCTAGAACTCCATGGATCTCCTCCTATGAATGGAATAAGACACCAGCCATTCTTGAGACGCCTTCATCCTCTCCCATATAAGTTGAACCTTCTCCATCGTGATTTGAACCACCTCCGGGCCAAGAACACATGCTTTCCCGACCTGTGTCTAACACATGGGTGTGCGATACGGTCTCCCATACAAGGATTCAAACAGAGCCATACCCATGGTAGAGTGATTTCTATTGTTGTAGGAAAACACTACCAGAGGAAATTGATGCACCCACGAACCCCCAAAGTCCAAAAAACATGATCGTAGAATATCATCCAATGTCTGGATGGTCCGTTATGTCTTCCCATCTATTTGAGGATGGAAAGTAGTGATGAGGCATAGTTGGGTGCGAAAAGAAAGTTGAAATCCTTTCCAGACCCATGAGGTAAACTATGTATCCTAATCTAAGACTATGTATATTGGAACTCCATGAAACTGCACCACATCATCCATGTACCACTATGCTAAGGAATTTACTACACTCGACTCCTTGATTGCGAGGAAGTGAGATGATTTCGTTAGCCGGTCCACCACTACCCAGATATCATCACAACCCCCCTTAAACTCTGGGTAGTTCCATGGAGAAATAAATCGATATGTTGTCCCACTTACACATGGGGACATCTAAAGGTTGTAATAGACTCCTGGGTTGTAGTGTTCAGCCTTCACCTTCTGACACACGATGCACTTTGCAACAAACTCTGCCACTGCCCGCTTTAACTTGGGCCACTAAAAATGACCCCTCAAGCCCCGATACATCTTGGAAACTTATGGGTGCACTGACATGGGTGAGTTTTGGAACTCACCAAGAACTCTCTTGCATATTTCAATCAAGAAGACAACTTTCCATGAAACACCATCATATTCTGGCCATCTTCTGACCATCCTTCCAGAGCATTACCTTGGAAAATACTATCACACATCACATCAGCCTCTAAGTCCCCCCACTAAGACTCATCTACCTATTTCAATAGATAGGAATATACCATCATCTAAAATAGACAACCTCTACAATCTTCCACCCTTTCATCCAGTTATAGGGTAGACAATTCTTCCATCGCCTTCCAAGCATCTGCTATTTCTCAAAACACATCCTTTTGTGACTTCGTGCTCAAAGCATCGACCACCACATTATCCTTTCCTTCAGTGTAAGAGATTTCAAAGTTGTATACCTAAAGAAACTCCATCCACCACTTCTGCCTTAAGTTCTGGTCCCACTGGGAGAAGATATACCACAAGATCTTGTGATCCATGAAGACCACGAAGTTCTCTAGATCATGGGTGGCATAGTTATGCTCATGGGGACATAACTTCCTAGACCCATAAGAGATCACCCCTACTACTACAGCAACACACACCCTAATCCTTGTCCTGTAGCATCACAGAACACCTCAAACGTCACCCCTTCTTTTGGAAAACTTAGTACAGAGGCACTAACTAGCTTCCCCTTCAGATAACTGAAGGCTAATTGGAACTGCTCACTCCATATAAAAGCCTGGACTTTCTTGGTTGATTTTGTCAAAGGTGATGCAACTTGGGAGAACATTGGAATGAATCTCTCGTAGTAACCTGTTAGACCTAGGAAACTATGAACCTCTACCACATTATTGCGTATTTTCTAAGAAACAACTGCCTCGAACTTCAATGGGTCCATTGATATTCCCTGCTCGGACACCACATGCCTATGGAAGTGCACTTCTCACATCCATAACTTGAACATGTAAAACTTCCCATAGAGTTTGTGTTGTTAAGGGACCTATAAAACTATTCTCAGATGCTCAGCATGATCCTCCTCTGATCTTGAGTAGATCAAGATGTCATCAATAAAGAAAACTACAAATTGGTCCAGATATTCCTGGAATACAGAGTTCATGAGACCCATGAACACGGCTGGTGCATTTGTAATGCCGTACAACATGACCACGAACTCAAAGTTCCCATATCTGCACCTGATGGTAGTATTAGAGATTTCACCCTACTTAACTCTCAACTGATTGTATCCTGGCCATAGGTTTATCTTGGAGAACCATCCTGCCCCCTTCAACTGATGAAAAAGGCCGGCTATCCTCGGGAGGGGGTAACAGTTCTTGACCGGTACCTGGTTTAGCCTCTGGTAGTCTATACATAGCCTAAAACCACCAAATGCCTTCTTTACGAACAAGAATAGAGCACCCCATGGTGACAAGTTTGGTCAAACAAAAACCTTCTTCATTAGTTCATCAATCTGAATCCGTAAATCCCACAACTCACAAGGTTCCATCATATAAGGAACCATCGAAATCAGACAGCCACTGGGTTGCAAGTCTATCTCAATCTCGATATCTAGTCAAGGGGGTAGAGTCACCACCTCTCTAGGGAATGTGTCTAGGAACTCAATAATTATCCCTGGGACTTCCACCGTCTCTGTATCTATTGACTCCACTGACAGATCAGCTAACAAGGAAAGAAGGGGCTCCACTCGCAGGATGCCTTCCTGGAAACCCCGATCGCCAAAAAAAGTCACACGTTGTATGCCCATATCTGAAAACACGACCCTTCTTCAGAATTAGTCAATAATGGAACACACAGAGAACAACGATTAGATGCCTAGAATGAAATCATATGGCTGCATCTGCAGCAAAATAAAGTCCCCACTAGACTGATTTGGTCCCAACATCAGTCTACATCCCTGGAAAACATGAGACAAGATGGTATGACCTTTGACTGGCGTACTCAAAACATGGGGCACATGAAGTCTCTCTACATCTAGAACCAAATAATGAGATATATTGGGTGCAACGAAGGAGTGAAAAGCTCTTGAATCAAAAAAGGCACAAGCAAGAGTGATAAAGAAGTTGATCATACCTCAAACATCCTCTAGCCCCGCTGGAACTGCTGCCTCTGTGGCATGTAACTGCCCACACCCAACTCCTATGACTCTCTGCTATTGGATGCCTCCCCAATCATACCCTGTTCGAGGTCCCTGAAGAGTTCCCTATGGTCTCCCTCCTCCTACAACATCTTCTCTCGAAGGAGAGGGAGCTCACTGTCCTTACTACTACTGCTGAAAGGGCCTGGATGGAAACTACTACTCCTGAGGTGGGCGCAGAATCTTCCCACCCCCACTATACGGCACTCGGTTTGAGCATTGATTCCTAATGTTCCAGAAACTACAAAAGATGAAGAATATTGGTCCTGGGCCTGTAAGGAAGGGGTGAGGATCGGGAGATCGAAAATGGAACTATTGGGGCCTACTCCCCATTGGCCAAAACCCGGAAGGTCCTAACGCTGGAGGCCTACTGGTGATGGCCTTCCCCTTTGATGAGTTCAATTGGCTCCCCTCACAAGGTAAAACTCAC
The DNA here is from genome assembly GCA_963277665.1 of Viscum album. Taxonomy (NCBI): domain Eukaryota; kingdom Viridiplantae; phylum Streptophyta; class Magnoliopsida; order Santalales; family Viscaceae; genus Viscum; species Viscum album. The sequence continues at coordinate 1,887,703,863 of OY728159.1, read as the reverse complement.
AGCGTGTGCATCCTCCCCACCACTTCAGCCTTCTTCTAAACCTCCAAGTATGTCGCTAGAGTGAAGGGAGTAACATCATACTGAAGAGAATGTTGAAGTGACTCCTCTAAATGTCTCTCCCGAGACTCCTCATCCAGAATGAGGTCTGGATCAAAGATAAGGAGATCCATGAACTTGATACCTAGCTCCCTCACTGACATACTCCCCTACTGAAGGGAGAGTATCTCCTACCTCTTCTCAGCCTTTATCATGAAAGAGGGGAATTCTTCTCAGAACTCCCTCTCGAAATCATTCCAAGAAACCTCATCCTCCCTCTTCTCCCAAAGATAGAGAATCCACCACTAACTCACCACTCCTCGCATATGGATTACAGCCAGAGGAACCCATTACTCTTTCAGAGTCCATATCAAGATGAAATCTATCACCAAATACTCGAGCCATCTCTCTATCATTATGTACGAGATGCTGCCCTCGTACTTATCGAGGGTCTCCCAATGAAAGGCATGAAGCATCCTATGACACTAGTTATCCTCCTCCTCTAGATCATCCCTCAACTAATCATCCAAATTAGCATCCTAGAACTCGATAACCTGAACTATCAGTGGTCATCGTTCGGGTTCCATAACTGCAATTTGAACAATGAATGCCTAATACCGATTATTGTAGAAGATTTCTTTTAAATTTTTCTTAGACATTTTACTTATTTTAAATCACCAAAATACCTAATACACACAAGAACACAAGTACTTTTGATGCATGTACCTTTCATAGGGTCTCTACCATGCAATCAATGTAGCCTCACTTGGTCGGTAGGTAGGTCCAAAGTCCTGGAATCAGATCATGGGGGGCATTAAAATCCAGCGTCCTAGTCAGTCTTCCCTGGTCTATTTCATGCACCAAGATTTCCTAACATTATTTCCCTACTATCCCATGTAATCATCACTATTCCTAACCTCAGAATCCATCATATCTCTCAACCATCACCTATGATACCATTCTGTCATGTCCCACCTTTACCAAGATGGGGGAAGAGACAGAAAAGTATTAGACCCTTCCTTCCTCAAGTTAAAGGGGAGATAATGACCCCCATGTCTCGCCTTCAAAAGGCCTCGGAGTGGTGACTAGAACTAAGGGTATAAAATCATATGTGATATGGAAGGAATTAACTTTTTTTAAAGGAGTGAGAGATAAGATAGTAAATCCCAAGCAACACCAAAAATGGAAGTAAAAGTAAAGAAAAAAACAATCCACTACCATATGCATGTTCCAATATAAAGTATTACATGTACAAGAAAACTCCAAAGGGAAGTACCAAAAGGAAAGAAATGTAGCAACAATAACGGTCCTAGCGTTTGAGCTAATATGGTCTTGTATGGTCCCCAAAGTCCTCCTGGAAACCATAAAATAGTTTTATATACATAGGGTGAGTATACAGGAATACTCACTATAGAAGACCGAAGCCCTCATGCACAATTGGGGAGGAATTCTAATGCCCCGTGAGAAACAAAGATAACAAAAGAACCTAGAAAGTAAAATATCCACCCTAAACTTACCAAGTAAAACTCCCCAAATAATGCAATTCAAGTAAAGTAATAATAATAACACATCAATGTTTGGGTCCCCCGTACCACTTTCCCACTAGTTATTGAAGACATCCTACGCGTCAGACCTCCCTCTCCATTTTCACTATAGTCTTAATGCTGCCCCAACAACAAAATTTTGGGCCACCACATCAATGAATCCTGCCTGGAGACACCTGGGCCACAAAAACCACACACATCCCCACTTGTAGACACATGGTCCACAACAACTACCGCCACACCGGAAGACACCTGGGCCTTATCCTGAAGACACTTGGGAAACAAAATTCACACACAAACTTGGGCCAACCACTACAACTACCCTACCCCAAGAATCTTAGGCTATAATGGACCTCTTGCTGTCACAGATTGCACGAATAGTCTTGGGCTACTCAATAAAGGGAGCTAAAAAGAGCTAATAACCGGCCACTCATAAAAGTGTTGGAAAAAACACCCTCCCCCATGAAATGGGGGTGTTCAACACGAAGTGATCAACTTGGGTGGGGTGAAAATAAGAAACATAAGAAATAAATTATACATATAGGTAAACAAGAACTCATCCTAACCTAGGGGTTCCAAAACAAGCCCATACACAAACACCCTCATTACTATTCATTCATAAAAAATCACAACAGCCACAACCATGTCATAACTCATTCCCGGAAAACAATTCCCCATTGAACCCATTATTGTTATCACATTCAAGTGGTTCCATTTAAATAATTAATCACTATTAGGAAACTAATAGGTATACCCACAATACAAGGAAGAAAAACATCAAAGCATCAAATTAAGTATCCACACCCAGTTCTCTTATAAAGTAACAACCACAAAAGGGATCCGTGAGATCCCACGAAGTAATTAAACCAATCCAAGCCCCATAATATAACCCTGCACTTCCCCAAATCCAAAAACTAACAACTGAAAAATAGGGGATCACATCCCCATCCATGTGACCTCACAAGAATCAATAATAGTAACCATACACATCACTAGAACAGATCAATAGAGTTTTCATATTTAAACACACCATTCATTTAGTTCTGTCTTTCCATTTGGTTAATCGGGGTTACCACACAAGGATTCTTATTCATTCAGCATCCATTTAATCAAACCATTTTACATGATTAACCCATTTATATGTTATATCCATTCAATCACAGAATTACATAGAAAATAGTGGTTCATTATTGTGTATTAAAGGACCAACAATGACCACGATTTTCAGTGGACATAAGCCCATACAATTCACAACATATAAGAAAAGGCAAAAGAGTATATCCACATCATCAAACACACCCCTTCATTCATTAAAAAAAATTATTATCTTCATTAAGGTTTGGTTTAATCCATCCCTATAGGAACATTATTATACCCATCCCACATAATACACAGTAAAGAGAGACGAAGGAAAAAACCTACCTAGATGATCAACGATCAATGTTTTTCTCCCAGCGCCAAGAACTGGAGAGGCGTGACTTGTAGGGGAGGAACTCTGAGGACTCCAAGTGTGAGAAAAAAAGGCTACATAATAGGTGAAACACTATACTTGGGAATGGGGACTCCAAATATAACAAGGAAAGGAAAAGATACTAGCCATGAAGAAGAATGAATCTAATGTGATAAAAGGCGAGACCCTGGAGTTACGGAATATGAAATCTTGAACAGCTTTAAAGGTGGATTGTGGTTTCTTCATGCGGTTGAGTGGTTACACACAATGGAATTAATTGTAAATTAATAATTATCATAAGATAGGTGGCCATAATGGATGTGAGTTAAAGTATTTCTTTTAAAAAGAGGAAAATGCGTAATAGGGGTAGAACAAGAAAGTATGGGAAAAGGGTGTGACACCAAGGAAAAAGCCACACATTTTGGTAAGTCAAGGATCTCCCATCACATGGGGATGTTATATATCATTTATGTAATTTAAATGGATTTTAAAGGGTTATTAAAACACTTTTACATCAAAAGATACGCTGCGGGGATGGAACTAGAATGATTTAGAAACTAGAAAAAGAAACAAAGGGTGGGTCACCGTTTCATGAGACACTATAATGGTACCACCATCACAGTGCCACTATCAATAGTGCTACTGTTTTGGTGTGAAACTGTGATGGTGCGACCACTTTGATACCACTATCATGGTGCCACCAGTTTGGTGGAACACCGTCAGCGGTGCTATCGTTTCAGTGTGAGACCGTAACAGTGCGACCGCTACGGTGCCACAATTTTGATGGAACCATTTGATGAAACCGAGTTTTTTGGAAAACTCCTTATCGAGTCCCTGTTCATTCCATTACAGTTACAATAAAATATTCTATAAATTCAAAAAATTTCTTCACAAGTGAAAAAGTTTGTTTGTTTCCTTATTACTAGTTTATAGAAGATGGATGGATACATATCCAATAAAGTTTAAGTATTAGAGAATAAATTTGAATGTTTACTGTAAATTGTATTAAGAATAATGAATCTAGAATCATCATATGAAAATAAAGTAGAAGTGGATAAAGATTTTGTTAAGGCTCTTGAACATATAGTTTCATGAAGATGAAAATAGATTGTCTCATTTTATCATTTTATATGAATATTGGATAATCTGTTCAAAACATTGATGAAGATACCATTTAGTTTCACAAAGAAAAAAGATGTTCAGAACCTATATGGAAATTTCATACAGTTGATATGAAATGGATTTATAATTAGTTTATAATATTTCAAGAACAACATGGTAAAAATATTGATTCCTATGTTGATTACACATTTTAGATTAGAGGGAGATATTAGTTAGGACCTCCCATCATCAATCGTCTTGCGTCTTCTTTGAAAATGATAAAAAATATTTGAACCCACTAATATTTATCAAAATGAAAATATATGGTTTGATGAATAAGTTTCCTTACATATACTATAATATTTATCTAATCTATCTTTTATACCTACAACCAACTTTGACATGTTGAGATATCAGCAAGCTGATCTCAACACCCAATACACTTTTTTAATAATTTTTTGGATTGATCAATTTAGACTTGAAGCATCTTTACTAACATTGGGTGATATTATTGGTGAAACAACTGATGATCCTCTTCCTTCATCCTCTTTACCGATGTGAGATTCTTAGAATTGAAAACTTTTTTTTGAAATTCCTATGATAATATTTTGTGAATATCCTTTTCATAATATTACATATTCTTATAAGAGTGTGTTCTAAAATCATGGATAAGTCTTCTAATGGGAGAGACCAGTTGAAATATATTGGACCATTGTATTAAGTGAAAACTGCGTATAGTCAATAGGGATCCCCTAGAAAAAGGGTTTCCATAGTGAAAATTACTAAACTCATGGGGAAAAGTGTTCTTGGAGTTTACTAGTGTATTTATATTCACTTATCCACTATAAATCCCATGTGTTAAATCTATTTCCTTTATTTTGTTTTATTTCTACTATCATTTCATTTTATAAAAAAAGATCTGTACTTCCATACTTGAGGAGGGAGGTTTTATGCAAATAAATTTTTTGGAAATCAATTCACCCCTTTTGAGTTTTTATTTATCCATTCTCTAGGACAAAAATTCTAAATGAATGTTTATTGATTGATATATTTTACCATTAAAATTTATTTTTTTTAAGAATAAGTATCACTTATTTTTAAGTATTTCACCTCCATATTCATATTTTACTTCAGGAAAATATTATCCTTTACCTAGACTGAACAAAAATTGGTTGTATCTCTTATGATCCTTATATTTACCATTTATTCACCTTAAAAAAATGTTTTGTTTTCCTTTTAATTTTTTTTCTTTCAAAAAAGTTGTTTTAAAATAATTAAAATGGATCTTCATTTCCATGATCTTATATTCTACCATTCTATGTCACATTTTTGAAATATACTTATTTGTTTTCATGGTGTCCTTATTATAATTTTTTTTGAATGAATGTTTTAAGAATTTCTATATTCAACTTAAAAAAGGATTTTAAAAATCACTCAAAAATAACATATATTTTAGATGACAATAAGAAATGTTTTCTATGAAAAAACTTTATTGTGACTCTCTTATATTATCAAAGGATTAATCCTTAATGGAGTAATGATTTATAAATATCCCTATATTTATTTTTTAATACCCCTTTTGGGTCATTATATTTTTGTTATAAAAAAATAACATTTTATTTGAAAATTAATTTTATATGATAAAATTTGGTCTAGTTATGAAACATATTTTCATTCGCTGGAATTATTATGATAAGATGAATGATTTGATTTTTGGTCGAACTCATATATATGAATAATGATGAGAATGACCCTATACATACATATAATTCATTGGTGAAGGTTATATAACTCTTTAGATAACTATGGGAATCGGTTGAGAAATTTATTTTCTAGTATGATTATTGGGGAAGACCCCCAAGTTAATATCAAAGTGTTTTTGGGTTGATTATGTTGGTTGAAATATAGGGTTTACATTGTGTTTTGTGGATTTCCAGATATATTTTTAACATGGTATGCTGACAAAGACCCATGTCAATGGAATGGATACCCTGTATGTGACATAGAAAATTGTTTATACAAGGCGCATCCGTTTCCAAGTGTTTACAATTTTTTTGTGTAATAAATTTGGACGACGAACCTGTCATCATGAATGTTGGATTTACTTGAAGGACTTATTAAAATATTCTAATTTCATGAGTTTTTTAAAGAATAGGTTTTTCGAAGGGCTTTTCTTGAAGTTGAGGATCATCATGAACGAGCATTGTGAATGCATGAAGGGATGAGAGTGACCTAAAAGACTACGAGAAGCTTCTCAAATGGGAAATTATCACAGTGATTCATGTGGAAATGGAGATTTGAGAATGAGATTTTTGAGCATTGAAAAATGATGATGACATGGACTAAAGCTTGTGGAAGGGAGGCAATGCCCATAAATTTTCCTTTACCCCCTCATAAAAGTAGAGAAAGACATAAGGAATATTCTAAGGTAATGGATTCATGAATGTGATTCACGAAGGATGTTCTTGAGAAATAGTTCATGAAGAAAGGAAGTTCGTGAAGACTAAAAAATAAAATTGAATTTATTGAGATTCATGAAGGTTAAGTTAGATTTGTTAAATAGGTTGAGATTTGCGAAAGGAGGGTTCATCATCAAAGTTGGTTCAGCTTCACGAAATAGGAGCATTTTGAGAATGTTTTAGGATTTGTAAAGGCTATGTGAGATTTTTTAATGAAAGAAGCTTCAAAAAGGTAGTGATCATCATGAAAGGGTTCAGAAGGTATCACCTAGTATATTAGTGGCAATGTGATATTCATCAAGTAAATGAATGTGGGACTTCAACAGAGAATCTATCTAAAACTAAAGTTTTATTCATTATTGATAATGACGGGAACTACATATCCATAAACTTAGTGTGAATACTTTCCAGAGTAGTGATAAATGGAAGTGTAATAAGGTGATATTTTCCACTAGTACTGATACGTAGAAATATACTATGAGAGTGACCCCTGGGTAGGTAGTGAGCTATCTCTAAAACCTTTAAAGGCAGTGATCTTGATCATATAAGTGATCTAGCATGAAACATGATTCAGAAGTGAGGCTTAGTAACTTAGGTACATCATCACATTTTCATTTTATGCTCCTTGGATATAGCATAGTGAGGGTGAACCAAGTAAAAATCTATGTGTCTCATACATGATTTCATTTCTTTTCGTACATTTTTATGAGAAAGGGTGAGAAGAGTGTTTTTTTAATGAATAATCAAGATCATAAGGGGAAGTTTTTTTAATATTTCATAACCTAATTTACCCATCCATCTCAAGGTATTTATCCTATTTGGAAAAAATGGGTATATGAGGGGTGGTTAATTTTAGTTTTTCTCTCTAATGGGTTTTAATTAGGGGTTTTAATCACAAATGGATTCCGATATTCCATGAGAATAACATTAAATTATGGAATAATCAGATGTAGAACTAATTACTATCTTTATGAATGGATTTATTCACATCAGCGATGCATGGAATTTCATCCAGTATCAATAGTGGTGCTTTATCAGAAGCTAAATGAAGGGAAGTGGATGCTGATAAAAAATTGAAAAAATGATTTAGGGGGATCCTTATGAAATATAATATATATGAAGTTGATGTTGTGTATTTCATCACATGATATGTGGGAAAAGTTTCTAAATGTTTCTGAGTGTGGCTCAAAACTCAGAAAAGGAAAGTTGAAGTTTCTATGGAATAAGTACGAGGATATCATAATGTACATTATTGAGTCTATTGATACATTATTTGTCTAGGTAAATTTTTTTTTGGAATACATTCATGAATTTAAGAAATTATTGAATATATAATGATTTTTATGTGAATCTTGAGAAAACTTACACCTCAGTTCAATACAAAAGTTTCTATATTAGAATATAATGATCATAAGGATCTAATATTGGATAAATTACATCGTAATATTGTTTTATATGAGGTGATAAATGATGATAATGAGTCTGTGAAAAAAGGGAATTCTATAGAAGTGTCATTCAAGGAACTAAATAATATCACCAATGATGATGGACAGGAAGAAGAAGAGACAAATGAGGTGATGTCATTACTTTCCTCAAATATTGAAAGTAGAAAAGGAATGTTCAAAAGAAAACTCTGACTTCCATAATTTCAATGTGGAAAGGTTGGAAATCTTTTAGGAAGGTTCACTAAGAAGTTTTAAAAATTTTATTTGGATGAATTAGAAATTCCAATGAAGGATTCATTAGCCTAGGTGAAAGGTAAGGAAAATTTCAAGAAAAATTTCATAAAAAAGAAGAATATTCATTCATAAGAAAATGATAGTTTAGAAGAATATGAGATTGAAGAGAATGATAAATTCAAAGATAATGGAGAAAATCTTATGGTGGAAGATGTTAATTTCTCCCATAAAAGGTAATAAAGTGACAATGATGAAGAATAATTCGAAGGAAGAGTAGATATGCATGAAGAATTAGAAGATGCTCTTGAGGAGATAAATGATTTGAGATCAAAATGATGAAATAAATTAAAGTGGTTCATGATGAAAACTTTAAATTCTATGGAAGGAAGAAGAGAAGTCCGAGTTGAATGTAGAAATTTAAAAAATGAAGTCTTTAATACCATATAGCTTAGAAAAGGATATTGAGTAAATGCTCAAAATATGAGAACAAAAAATAGAAATCAATAGTATGAATAATACTAGAAAATATAAAATTAAATGTGTTTATGAACATAAAGAAGAAGTTTTTGGACTATGAATAAGTGTTAAGTATCAATAAAAACAATTGACACTCAATACAATATTTGTAAAATAGATCATTCAGCAAACTGGAAAGATAGAAGTGGAGAATAGAGATTCAATAGAGCATAAAAAAAGTCAAATCCAAATGATAAGGAAAGTAGGATGTTTGATAAAATACAGAAACAAGTAATGGTTGATGTTAGACCACATGAACATACTCTAAGAGTGAATATTGATTTGGTTATAAATTAAGACTTAAGATTTAGAGGACCCAAGGGAAAAACTGTAGTGCAGTATTGACACATTGGAATGAACCCCACATGAAATGTTATTGTTGTGGAATGTTGGGTCATTCACAAAATATTTTTTCAATAGACACAATGTACCCAAGGGTACAAGACCAACATAGGAATCCATAAAGAGATCAATATTCCAAGAAATCATTTGATGATAACTATTTCAGGTGTGGAGGATTCGAGAAGATGGAAAGATAGTGCTCACCAAAAACACAATGAAATGTTCCAATGAAGATTGAATGTGGTCATAAATAGAAATTCTATGCATCACCCAATGAACTGAAAATAAAAAATCGATTGTAATATCTATAAGGTGAAGTTGGTGCATCATACTTGAGGGAATATCAAGACTATAAATCCATGCTGGGTATGAATTAAAAAACATGGATCAAAAATAAAATAGATACATAGGTGGGGGTTACAAATATTGTCCTTAAATCATTCGAACATTATGGTGTATGGATTACTTATAGTTGATGAACATCCTATATCAAAGGTAATAAGGATATTTTTATAGGAATACAATATTTAAAGGAAGGTGTTGTAATAAATTTAAATGATGAAGGCCTAGAGATTATAGACTTGAGAAAATCAAAATTTGAGGGAAAATAAATAGAGCATGTTAATGTCTTAGTTGTTTAAGGTCTGAGTCACAACTTGCTTATTTTTAGTCAACTATTTTACTCAAGTTATGTTGTAAACATTACATAGAATATGTGTGTCATAAAAGTAAGATACATTTTAGTTGTTATATAAGAAAAATATAACATAGGGGAATCTCTACCTTTTAAGTGGAAACGATTTTTTCTTTTTATTGAGAGAGGAAGAAAACATGTTGTGGCATAAAAAAATTTATAATAACCCATATATTTATTACACATTAATTCATGATTTTTTAAATAAAATGATGAATAATTCAGCCAATAAGATCGAGAAGTATAGTGTCTTTGAGAATTGGGTATATATCATAACATCTTGAACAAGGGATACAACAACATTATTCAAAACCTCCTTAAAATGATTCTAAAATTCCATGGATTTTAAAAATAGATAGGATAACTTGGGGACACACATAATAAAGGTGTGATCTATAAATCATAGTAAAGGAATAAACATGGAATAAGGTATTAAATGTTTGAAAATAGGCATATTAATGGGTAATAAAAGGTGTGATAATCATAAACATGATTAATAAGGCATGATATAACATGATAATCATAACATGGAAAATATTGAAACAACTTAAAACTTTGCATCATAAAAATAGGTCAAGGATAACTGTCAATAAATCACGATGGAAAAAGTCTCATAAAGGAATCAAGTTCACTCTCTATCCCAACATGACCTCTCAGGAGACTAAACATTACCCAATGCATTGGAGCGCCATATAATTCCTGGCCTACCTATCACTTTCATTTCATTCTCATTCTAAAGTGTTCCGCATAGATCACACAAAATGTATTCATTTATCATCATATTTTATTTCATGATTAAGGAGTGTGGAATAAACACATATATGTTCGATGTCAAACAAGTATAAGTTTATAAAGTTGAACACCATTGATAGGGAATTGGTAGGTGTAACATCCTGGTTCTGGGTGCCACTCAATGGGTGCCCCGAACCCGGCTCGACACGTGACCTCAAGCATATTTCCCCAAACTCCAGAGGCTTCTGACTAGCAGCGAGGGACTAGGTCTGATAGTGGGGAAACTATGCCCTCATTTTTCAAAGTGTAGCGCAGTGGAATAAAATAAAAAGCATAAAATAACAGCGGAATCAATACACCATACACATATAATATAAACAGCTACAGTAAAAGCTAACCAACAATTATATAGATAATGATGAAACATGTCTCACGTTATAAGAAAACAGCCAGAACATGTTATACAACAATACAGTAGAGTACAATACATAGTATAGCAAAACAATACAAAACAAAACAGCTGGTAACATCGCGATCCTAAGCCATGTCCCATGCTCCCCTACTCCTCAGCAGCAATCTAGTACCTGTATAGGGAACCTTGCCCTTAACCAAACATACAGAAATGTAATCTGTTTGGGGCTGAAGACATGACCCCAAATAGGGTGTGAGAAATGAATCCCAGTAGGCACCCACCAAAGGCCCGTGCTCAACTGTGTGCAAACATGCAACAATAGTGTGTAGTAATAAATGCAATAAACTAAGTAGTACTCTAAAGTAACTAACTTTACCAGTTATATTTATATTTAATTATTCATTTTAACCATTCAATTTAATAATATTCAATGCTCATCAGTACCAATCCCTCAGGCCAATCAGAATCTTTCCCTCAGGCTAATATAGTAAAACCACTCCCTCAGGCATGCCCTCATGCTATACAGTACCTTTCCCTAAGGCATTTCCCTCAGGATAAATAGAATCTCCCCCTCATGCCAAACTAAAACGAAACCCTCAGGTAATCATAATCTTTCCCTCAGGCCTTACCCTCAGGCGGAATAGAACTACGCCCTCAGGCTAATCAACAATGCCCTCAGGCTAATATGTCACTTCCCTCAGGCTAAACAAGTAACCATTCCCTCAGGATATTAAGTAATCGGGCCATGGACAACATTTACAGATGAAATTATTTACAATTCATCTAGAGGCAAATGTAATGCATAAAGTAAACATGGCATACCCTCGGGTATCCTGGCCAAACGGCTAAATAGAGGAACACGCCCCGGGGTGGTCCTGGATCCAAGAAGTGATCCCAAAAAATAGTTTATTATCACATTTAATTACATATATAGTTCTAGGTATTTAATTGAACAGGGCCTCAGCCATATGACACCCCATTCATGGGCGCGTATCACAACGGTACAGAAAACTGCACAACAGTTTGAATTTAAACACAAAGCCACCTACCTTAAATGCCCCTGAATGGTGTTCGCGAACGAAGATCCTAGAATCATCCAAGAATGACGTAGATATGAGGTAAACTAAATCCCCATTCAAACTCAAATAACTTCACTTAGAGGAAGAATTGGTCTGAATGGATTAAGGAGAGTGGAGGGCTTACCCGTACGGTTCCAACGAGATCGTCAGAGGCGAAAACGTATTCCCAACACTCGATCTAGAGATCCTCATAGGCCTGGCATCCTCTCCCGACTCCTTCTTCCTGTTATAAGCCAATCCTGTGAACATGGTTGGATACTGCCCATTTAAGAGAAAAAAAAACAAACTACACGGTGTGTACTTCTCAAGTACATGACATGTACTTTTCTCATTTAATTGTTCCTTTGGTGGAACTGTCACACTATTCATCTGTCGACATGAGTAAACGGTGTGTATTCTTGATTACATGGTGTGTACTATCACATAGATGGCGGCTACTTCCACCACCTTACTATTTACCTACCGACTGACTACACGACTTGTAAATATCCACTACACGGTGTATAGTTAGTTTTCACACCCTTCGTCACCAACATGGCTACACACCCTATGTACTCATCCCACACGGACAAAGTACACGGCGTGTGGAAAAGCACACAATATGTAGTCAGTTTTTACACCCTTCGTCGCCAACATGGATACACACCCTGTGTACTCATCCCACACGGCCAAAGTACATGGCGTGTGGAAAAGTATATGGCATGTAGTCCAAAAAATTTAGGATTTTTCCCATTAATCCTTATCTTCTCAAAAACACTTAAGGAAAAGAGAAAAGAAGAAACCCGTACCTCAAACATTAGAACCTTGTTCCTAAAAACTCCCCCCCCCTTAAAGAAATTCGTCCTAGAATTTCCCTTCCAACGGTGGTGAAGATAAATCTCAGGACAACTCTGGCCACTGAGCACGTACGTCAGTCTCCTGCTCCCAGGTTTCGTCCTGCACTCGGCCATGCTTCCATAGCACCCGTACAAGAGGAACTGACTAGCCTCAGAGAACCTTCGTGCTCCTATCAACGATACGAATTGGATGATCCTTGAATGACGCATCTTCCTCAAGTTCAACCTCATCGGGCTGAAAGACGCGAGACTAGTCTGAATGATAACAACACAACTGAGATACATGGAAGACGTCGTGTATGGATCTGTACCTCTGTGGTAACTGCAACCGTTAAGCAACCGGCCCGAATCTCTCCAGAATCTCAAAAGGCCCCACATACCTTGGTGAAAGTTTACCCTGTATCCTGATCCACATATGTCCCAACCTCAGTGAAACACCCAAGAAAACTTGATCCCCGACCATGAAATCCAAAGGTCGTCTACAGCGATCAACATAAGATTTCTAACGAGAATATGTAGTAGCCATATGCTTCTGAATCAACTGGACCTGCTCAAAAGTCTCCTACATGAGTTGTGGTCCTAGTAAAGCTGCCTCACCAGCCTCTAACCATGACAAAGGTGATTGGCATGGCCTACCATATAAATCTTCGTATGGTGCCATCTCGATATTTTCCTGAAAACTATTATTGTAGGAAAACTCAACCATGGGTATATGGTTCTCCCAAGAGCCCCAAAGTCTAGGAAACAAGCACGCAGAATGTCGTCAAGCACCTGTATCGAACGCTCTGACTGGCCATCGGTCTGAGGGTGGTAAGTTGTGCTCAGAATCACTTGTGTACTAAGTTCCCTCTAAAAACTCTGCTAGAAACGAGATGTAAAACAGGCGTCCCTATCTGAAATGATAGAGAGAGGGATCCTATGAAGACGTACGATCTCTCGGATATAAAAATTCCTGAGCTCGCCAACACCAAAGGTCTCCTTGATCGGTTAAAAGTGAGATACCTTCGTGAGTCTATCCACAAAAACCTACACAACATCATTGCCTCAATGTGACCTTGGAAACCCAGTCATGAAATCCATCATGACATCATCCCATTTCCACTCTGGAATGGGAAACTGCTGTAATAGTCTGTCTAGCCTCTGATGGTCCGCCTTCACCTACTGACAAGTGGAACATCTAGTAACAAAACCAGCTACATCTCTCTTCATACCTGACCACCAGTACTGATGTCTCAATTCACGATACATCTTGGTAACCCCGGGATGAACTTCCCAAGTTGATGCATGAAACTCCCGCATCAGCTCCTCACGTATATCCCCTGAAACCCATACTCGTCCATGGAAACGCAGTACCTCATCATCGCCTATCGTCCAACCAGAAGGAGGTTCCTCACTTTCCACCGACTCCCGAAGAACTAGGCCTTCCGAATCATATAGATGTCTCATCCACACTCTATCCAGGAGGGTATAAGTCACAACTAAATATGAAAGATAGGTTTTCCCCTGCCTGTCATGCACCACCAAATGCATCTCAGAGAATAATGTCATGAGCTGCCACTCACCACTAGCCTCCTACACTGCTTGTATCTGAGTCCTCTTGCTCAGTGCATCAGCTACTGTATTACCTTTACCTGGTGTATAGGCAAGCTCAAAGTCAAAGGAATGATGGTATTCGACCCACCTTCACTATCTCAGATTCAATTCACGCTGAGTAAAGATATACTTGAACTTTCGTGGTTGGTGAAATCCACAAAATGCTCTCCCAAGAGATAATGTCTCTAACAATGAAACACATGAACAAATGCTTCCAACTAGAGATAATGTGTTGGGTAATTCCTCTCATGAGGCCTCAACTACTAATAACCGTATGCAACAACTTGGTCGCCCTGCATCAACACTACTCCCAGTCCAATACCTGATGAATCACAGTAAATTGTATAGCTCTTCCCTTGCTCTGGAAGTATCATGACTGGTGCTGATGTCAATATTCCCTTCAGATCCTGAAATTATTTCTCGCAAGCTTCTGTCCAAATGAACTTCACAACCTTCTTAGTCAAACCCATCAATGACGCTGCTAAGCGGGAGAAGTCCTGGATGAAACATTGGTAGTAACCAGACAGCCCCATGAAACTCCGTATCTCAAACACATTCTTAGGCTACTCCCAGGAAACTACTCCTCTCACCTTCTCTAGGTCTACTGCAACTCCTATCTCTGAGATGATATGACCCAGGAAGTGAATCTGGTCCATCCAAAAGTGGCACTTTGAGAGCTTAACATATAGATTATGCTCTCTCAGTTTACTCAATACGTTCTCAAGATGGGCGGCATGGTAGTGTCGAGTGTGAGAGTACACCAAGATGTCATCCAAGAATACTACCAAAAAATAATCCAGATAAGGATGGAAAACTTGATTCATTAGATCCATAAAAACTGTTGGCGCGTTCGTGAGTCCGAACGGCATAACCAACTACCCGTACAGACCATATCTTCTCCGAAATGTTGTAAGTTGTATATCCGATGGTCTCACGCATAGCTGGTGATATCTGGATCTCAATTCAATCTTCGAGAACACTCGTGCTCCACAAAGTTGATAAAAAAGATCATCAATCCTCGGCAAGGGATATTGGTTCTTAACTGTCAACCGGTTCAGTTTCTGATAATCCACACAGAGACTGAGGGTATCATCCACCTTCTTCGCAAAGAGGGCCGGTGAACCCTAAGGAGAAGTACTGGGTCGGTAAAACCCTTTGACTGTAACTCCTCTAACTACCTCTTGAGCTCCTACAACTCAGGAGTGGCCATCCTATAAGGAGGAATGGACACATGTGCAATTCCTGACACAAGCTCAATAGAGAAATCCACCTCACACTCCGGAGGTAGACCTGAAAAGTCATCCGGGAAGACATCCCTGAAAGGACCAACCAATGGAGGAAAATTAGTCTGACAAGTTCCCTAATCATTCAGATATGAACTCGCAATCCGGGCTGTGACTCCACCTCACCCATGATGCTATAGTCCAGCTCGACTCGCCTGAACATCCCACTCGCCCTTGTACAGAAACTCTCTACCCTCTGGTGATGTGAAACTCACCCTGTGACGATAGAAATCTACAAAGGCTCAAAAGGTAACCAATCAGTCCATCCTGAGAATGAAATCATAGCTCGTCATCTCTAAGACATAGAGGTCCCATAGAAAGTGACACCCACCAAACTCAAGGGGGAACTCCTTGCTCTGATGCACACATGTCGTTCTCATTCCCAACAGAGTGTCTAGAGTCATAACATCAGGATAAGAAGAAACACAGAGCCCGAGGCTCTCCACAACGGGTACATATATAAAACTATGCGTAACACCCGTATCAAAAAGCACTAAAGATAAAACAAAAGCTACTAGAATAATACCACAGACAGTAGAAGGTTCGGGATCTTGCTCTTGTTGGGTCTGTTGCACTGCATATGCCTGCCCAGTGTCGCGGCCTTGTGACACAGCCTGGCTACCCTGAGCTGTCCCACCCTGTTGGCTTTGATATCCTAGTGTCTGGCTACCATGAACAAGACCACCATCCCTGCCTGCATTCCTAACGTATTCCAGTTTCCTGACTGGTAAGAAGTTGCTGGTCATCCTCCCGCACGCAGAGTCTGCAAAGAACCCTTGTCACTAGCCACGGGTACAAACGCCCTATAAAAGTGCTACAAATGACCCATATTGCTACAAGATCAGAACTCCATAGGGTCTCGTGTACACTGCGGTATATTGTTCCCCTCTTTACCACACTGGTAGCACCTGATCGGGCCACCGGAAGAAATCGTCTGGCTAGTACTGCCACCGTGAGAGAAACTCATCTGTCGCTTCCTCTTATCGGCATAAATAGTACTAGAAACTGGTGCTGAACCGCCCTAGCCTGCACCACTAGCCTCTCGATGGTTCCTCTCTATAATCAGCGCCCAGTTCACAATATCATTTACTAAAGGCAACATTAAATCATTCACCAGTGCTCAAATGTCATATCGAAGACCATCCTCAAAGTGTCTGGCTCTCAATGTATCATCACCCACCAGAACGGGTACAAAACACAGAAGCTCTGTAAAATGAGTAGAGTAATCCATCACCGACCTAGTTCCATGATACAGATTCGTGAACTCTCAAGATCTATCTACTCTCAGTGTCTCTGGAAAGAATAAGTCATAGAAGACTTCCTGAATATCATCCCACGTCATGTCTCTATGTTGCTATGACTGGGTGGTAACATCCCACCACCTCTTGGTGGAATCACGCCACATATACGTCGCGAGCTTGACCCTCTTCCCTGTAGGTGTCTCAAGATGCTTGAAAATAGTCTGCATAGACCCCAACCAAGACTCCACAGCCTGTGTTCCACCATCCCCTAAAAAAGTAGGCGGAGACTGCTACTGGAAGATACGATTCAGCTTAGCCATAGATGTGGCAGTCGGCGGTGCTCCCTAAAAGGTCTGTATGTACCGTATAAAGCCTTCATGGAACTGTGCCTCCGCGCCTGTGTCTGATATAACGGCTAGTGCCGCATCTGGCTCTGCTGGAGGATCCACTGGTAGTCCATGGCCCACCATATCTAGAGTATAATCGTTTCCGCTCTCTTGGCGAACAACATGTGATCATCCCGACAGCATGACTCTACAAGGTCAAACGCACACCTTAGATCAAGATTATCAAAGACAGGAATGAAGGGACTAAAAAAGGGGAACAGGAGGAAGAAGGCATTCAATATTTTCAAAACAAGACTACATTGTGTGTATACTAACTACACGGCATGTAATTGACTTCTCTTCCCCTACACGGGTCCTTTTACATGACTAAGCCACATAGCTCCCGTTGAACAAAACTACACGGCGTGTATATATTCTATACAGCTTGTATGGTGTAATTTTACAGCTGCCTGTGTCATTTGTGACACGGTCGACTACTCGGCTTGATACTACACGGCATGTTACACCCGCACACAGCGTGTACACAACCCCGTTTCCCAGCCACATGGCTATGTCCACACGGCCTGCCCTCCGACAAGACTACACGGCGTGTCCCACTTGTACACGACGTGTACTAGACGAGCTCCGCCGACCCGTGTTGTTAGTTACATGGCCGAATACATGGCTCACACTACACGACATGTTCCCTATACACACGGCATGTACACGAATGGATTACACCAACCCGTGTTGTTAGTTACACGTTCGGATCCCAGGTCAGACTACACAGCGTGTTCTACAGTGGACATGACATGTATGTCTGAAGGTCTCCTCCGACCGTGTTGTTAGTTACACGGCGGAATCTGGGTCAACACTACATGGAGTGTACATCCGATACACGACATTTTTGTCCCAAGTGTTTCCCTTCCCCGTGTCCCCGCCCACACGGTATATGACACAGGAAGAGAATACATGACGTGTAATGAGGGTACACGGCGTGTACTCAAAAAGTTTTCTTTTCTTCGCGAATAGAAGATCACACAGTGTGTGTCCGAGGAACTACATGGTGTGTATCCTGGGTTTTCTGGATAGTATGGCTTAGATATTACTCCGAAACCCAGAAAATACCGAAAACAACACCTAAGTGCTAAATTCCGATCCGTGAGGGCCCATACTCCCGCGAACCAAAGTTGGACATCTTATATGTGTTATTATAAGAGAACCAGCTAATGATCCACCAAATTCCGGTCAATGAGGGCCCATACTCCCCAAAAACCATAGTTTGGCATCCATTCTATCAATAAGCTCACACAAAAATACCATATCATATAGTAGGTATTTTTGAAAGCAGTTATCACAACAACATGCTTTTCTAGAACAACAACTATCACAACAACATGAAATTTCTAATGAACCTACGTTTCATGGAACTATGCATTATATGTGATTTATAGAATACGCCTAAATGATGCATGTGATGGCACACCTTCATCTCATCGGGTTGCAACTAAATAGAACCCATGGATAAAATATAAACAACACAATCACAAGTGCATCACCCAATGGTGAAAATCAAATAAAATATAAAATTTGAAAAATCAGAAAAATTTCAATAACTGAGGTAGACTGAATTTTACCTGTACATGGCTTAGCTACTCCCAGGCACAGTTCATTACCAACTACCGTTTTCTCCTATCCCTGACTACGACTCCAAATAGTAAGTCAAAGAAAAGAACTCCTCTGATAACACTTTGTAACGTCCCGGTTCTGGGTGCCACTCAATGGGTGCCCCGAACCCGGTTCGCCAGGTAACCTCATGCGCATTTCCCCAAACGCCAGAGGCTGCCGACTAGGAGCGAGGGACCAGATCTGATAGTGTGGAAACTATGCCCTCATTTGTAAAAGTGTAGTACAGCGGAATAAAATAAAAAGCATACAACAACAACAGAAGCAATAAACCATAGAAATTTAATATAAACAATTGCAGTAAAAGATAACCAAAAGTTATATAGATAACGATGCAACATGTCTCAAGTTCTAAGAAAACAACCATAACATGTTACACAATAATACTGTACAGTACAATATAGAGTATAACAGAACAAAACAAAAAAAATAGCCGGTAGCATTGTGAGCCTAATCCCGATCCCATGCTCCCCTACTCCTTAATAGAAATCAAGTACCTGCATATGGACCATTTACCTTATCCAAACCTGTAGAAATGTAATAGGTTTGGGGCCAAAGACATGACCCCAAATGGGGTGTGAGAAATGAATCCCAGTTGGCACCCACCAAAGGCCCGAGCTCAACTGTGTGTAAACATGCAACCATAGTGTGCAGTAATAAATGCAATAAACTAAGCAGTACTCAAAAGTAACTAACTTTAACAGTTATATTGCCATTTAATTATTCATTTTAACCATTTAATTTAATAATATTCTTTGCTCATCAGAACCAAGCCCTCAGGTCAATCAGAATCATTCCCTCAGGCTAATATAGTAAAACCACGCCCTCGGGCTTTCCTCAGGCTATATAGTACCTTACCCTCAAGAATTTCCCTTAGGTGAAATAGAATCTCACCCTCAATACAAACAGAAACGAAACCCTCAGGTAATCAGAATATTTCCCTTAGGCCTTGCCCTCAGGCGAAATAGAACTACACCCTCAGGCTAATCAACAACGCCCTCAGGCTAATATGTCACTTCCCTCAGGTTAAACAAGTAACCACGCCCTCGTTCTATAAAGTAACCGGGCCATGTCCAACATTTAAACATGCAATTATTTACAATTCCTCTCAAGGAAAAAGTAATGCATAATGTAAACCTGGCATACCCTCGGGTATCCTGGCCAAACGGCGAAACAGAGGAACACACCCCCAAGATGGGCCTAGATCCATGCAGCGATCCCAAACAGCAGTTTATTATCACATTTAATTACCTATAAAGTTCTAGGTATTTAATTGAACAAGGCCTCAGCCATACGACACCCCATTCGTGGGCACGTATCACAACAGTACACAAAAACCTACAACAATTGGAATTTAAACACCAATCCACCAGCCTTAAATGCCCAAGAATGGTATACGCGGACGACGATCCTCGAATCATCCAAGAACGACATTGATATGAGGTAAAATAAATCCCCATTAAAACTCAAATAACTTCACTTAGAGGAATAATTGGTCAGAATGGCTTAAAGAGAGTGGGGGGCTTACCCGTACAGTTCCAACGAGATCGTCAGAGGTGAAAACGTATTCCCAACGCTTGATCTGGAGATCCTCGAAGGTCCAACCTCCTCTCCCGACTCCTACTTCTGGTTCTAAGCCAATCCTGTGAACAAGGTTGGGTACTACCCATTTAAGCGAAAAAAAACAAACTACACGGCGTATACTTCTCAAGTACACGGTGTGTACTTTTATCATTTAACTATTCCTTTGGCAGCACCATCGCACTGTTCATCTGTCGACATGAGTATACGACGTGTATTCCTGATTACATAGTGTGTACTATCGTGCAGCTGGCGGCTGCTTCCACCACCTTACTATTTGCCTGCCGACTAACTACGTGACATGTAAATATCCACAACACGACGTGTAGTCGGTTTTTACACCCTTCGTCACGAACATGGCTACACACCCTGTGTACTCATTCCACATGGACAAAGTACACAACGTGTGGAAAAGTAAACGGCGTGTAGTCAGTTTTTACACCCTTCGTCGCCGACATGGCTACACACCCTATGTACTCATCCCACACGGCCAAAGTACACGACGTGTGGAAAAGTACACGGTGTGTAGTCCCAAAATTTTGGATTTTTCCCATTTTTCCTTATCTTCTCAAAAAAACATAAGGAAAAGAGAAAAGAAGAAACATGTACCTCAAACATAAGAACCAGGTTCTTAAAGTAAGGTATTCAATACACAAATATTTTGGCATTGAAAATCGTGGTGAAATTTCGACAGCATAATGATGTTACCTAAAAATTCATAAAATGGGTTGATGAGAGAGAAAGGGATCTCTCATAATTTGGAAATGAAATGGGAAGTAATAGGGACATGAAAAAAAAATCTTAACATTATCAATTTGAAATAGAAGTTATAAGATAAAAAAACTTGAATAAAGGGGAGATGGAAAGGATCCCTTACTTGAGTGTGTGACACCAAATACTTGGGAGGATCTTTTCAAGTGGTTTAATTTTTTTGGAGGACTCTAGATAGGGTAGGGCAGAGTAAGATTGTGATGAAAGTATTTTGAGTGAATAAAAATTGAATATTGGGTGGTTTTATATAGGAAATGAGTGGCCATTTCTTCATTATTTCTCAAACATAGGTTTTAAACTCTATATAATAAAAAAACAAATCATACAATAGTTTTTCACATTGTTTCTACCAAATGGTAGCAGTTTTAATTATTTTATATGTCCAAGGGACTAACCTAACAAATAAATACCCTTTCTTATGTTGAAGTGAGCTATACTCTTAAGGAAATGATTTTAAAACCATGAAATATATTATTGGTTTTGGAGGATTCATAATGGATTTAATAAATTAATCAAATGAACTTAAAATCAAATTATTTTCTAGGAAAACATATATTTGTTCATGTTTAACCATTAAAATGTTTATTACATCACTTTTGGGTCATTATGATATCATAAAATGCACAACATATTTATACCATATTTAAATTTTACCCAAAAAATTGACTGTGTCTATAAAATTATGAAAACTCAATGATACATAATTTCAATGTTCTGATTCGATAAAAAATTATGTTGGCCAATAATTTTTTAAATACGTGCTTTTTTAATTTTAAAATAATAATATAATTTTATTGATAAATGATGGTTTTTTTGGAAATAACTATTGTAAAACCCCTATACAATTTAAATTTTTCTTCATAAAAATCATATTATCATTTATATTTAATAATAATTAGTTAATAATAATTTTTTATTAAAAATATTTTTTATTTCCAAAATTCATTAATTGATCAAAATAAATTTATTGACTTAATTTTAATATTTCCCAAAAAGACAATTTGTGTTTTATTGTATCAAATTAATAATAATTTATAAAGTAATAATAATAGGTGAAAATATATTCGTTGTTCTATAAAAAAATGTATATACTCAAATTTCTAGGGTCTTGATACATATCCATTTAATACACCTGAAAAATTTTTAAAAGTAAAGTGCACAATGGTGAGACTTTAATGGGTTGGTATTGCGTAAATGGTTTGATATGTGATCTTGATGATCTTGAACATATCACTTAAATGGGATTTAACACATTTAAGTTGTTAGATCCCTACTTGGGATAGGTCAAGAGGAAAGCACACAGATTCAATGTCCCACGAAAGCTCCGATAAATGGGTTTATAGGGTACTATCCTACTAGTTGAGTCCATCACTTCCTTTGTATGTTTTAATTGGATTTGTTAAAACCCTATATTTATAATAATCATATGATCACTATTAAATGGATAGATTATCAAAGGTAATGATTCTTAATAGTCTTTTAAAACAAACATAATATAATAAAACAAAATGAGTGCATATGTTTTCGATAACCATATTACATAATAAGACGTTTAATTAAAATAAAAGAGGGAATTTTATTTATAACAGTTTTAGTTGTTATAATCTTCCCCCCTTAAGAAATTTCACCCTCCAATATTTTCATTTCTCACAATAAAATATATGCGGGTATCTCTATTTCATCAATTCCTCTAGTTCCCACATTTCATCTTCAAACTTTTGGTGACTCTACATTATTTTTACCAGGTTCATTTTTTTGTTTCATATAACATTGTCTCTACAATATAATATATTCCCTATCTACTCCTTAAATGATAGATCATTCTCCTATAGTACCATATATGGATTGAGTGCTTCTGACAGGTAAGATATTCACTTTCTTAAGAGGGATACATAAAATACATCATTTACTTTATATAGGTTAGGTAGGAGTTCAAGTCGACAGGCCACCACTTTTATGCGATCAAGGATCTCAAAGGAGAATATGTATCTTGGACTAACATTTACCTTCTTCACAAATATCACAACATTCTTCCACAGAGATATGTGAAGGAATACCATTTATCCAACATCAAAATCTAGGTATTCTCGATGATTTGCAGCATAGCTCTTTTATCAACTATGAGTAACCTTGATGTGATTCTAAATTATCTTAAGCTTTATTACCATTTTTTCAACAATTTAGGGCCTAGAATTTTTTATTCCCTATCTTTATCCCAACATGTTTGTGTTCTGCACCACTTCCCATAAAGGGAATCATTGGGAGCCATTTGGATTCTTGGGTGGAAACTATTGTTGTAAGATAACTTGACTAGAGGAAGATATTTATACCATCCTTATTTGAAGTCAGTTGAGCATACTCTCAACATGTCCTCAAGTTTCTGGATAGTTCTCTTAGACTGTACATCAATCTTAGATTTTAATCCATGATAAAGTTTAACTCATTATTCAGAATGTGTTGGAGGATTTTCCAAAACATAGAGATAAAACGTAGATCTCGATCAGATATAATCGATAGCGGTGTTCTATGTAGCCTCAACACTTCTCTAATGTGTATCCTTTCAAGATGATATAGCGAGAAGTCCTCTCGAATCACAATGAAGTGAGAATTATTTTTAAGATGATCCACCAAAAATCATATAGTGTTATTCTATATTGAAGTCTTTATAAGATGAGTGATAAAGTCCATGGTGAAGTTTTAACATTTCCAAGTAGTTATGGGTTGTGTTTGCATCATCCACACGGATTGTATTCCTTTCCTATTTCACATTCTGACATATAAGACATATTAATGAATATTTCATGATCACATTCAAAATATTTTCCCACTAATTGTGTTCTCAGAGATATTTATTCACCTTTGTGATTCTAGGGTGTATGGATATGGTTGAAATATGTGTATCATCTAACAACTCATTGTTTAGCTCACGATTTGTTAATACACATATTCTTGAACCAAATCTCACAACTCCTTCATTAGCATTAAAATCCTTGGATTTCCCTTTTCTTATAGTTTCAACTTTCTTATGAATTCCCATAATATTTCTCTAAGCATCTATTATCTTTTCTAAAAGGGATGTATTAGAAATAATTTGTGAAAGGATTGATGATGGTCCTTACATTATGATTCCCATGCCCATCCTTTTCAAATCTAAGAAGATCATATCCCTCTCAATTCTCATCAATGATAAAATTTCTGGATCCTTTGTAGTTAGAGTTTTTACCAAATTATTCCATTTACTAGGATAGTAGTGGATTGACTAATCATATTCCATGATCATCTCTAAACATATTTGTTGGTGTGTATTCAACTCTTTCTGTGTGAATATATATTTGAAACATTTGTGATCCGTATATATTTCACACCTCCCCCAAAGAGATAATTCCAACATATTTTCAAATAAAATATTACTATAGTGAACTCTAGGTCATGTTTTGGGTAGTTTTTTTTTGTGAACATTCATTTTTCTTGAAGCATAGGATTTGAAATTTTCATTATACATTAATTCATATTCCAATACCTTCTTTTAAGTATCACTTTTAGTGAATATTTCTCCACTTATGGGTAGTTTGAGAATAGGGGCAGTGATAATCCTCATTTTAGCTCTTTAAATCTCTCTTTACATTCATCATTCAAAAAAATGACTCCATTTCATGTTATCTTAGTTAGAGGGTTTGAAAAAATCAAGAAATTTATCAAAAATCAATGATAGAACCTATCTAATCCAGGGAAACTATGGATATCTATCATATATGTTGGACTCAACTATCTTTCAATTCATTCTTTCTTTGAAAGGTATAAATATATCCCATTGCTTCTGATGAAATTTCCAATGAATGAGACTCCCTTCAAACAGAACTCACAATTTTTATTTTTCAAAAATATTCTTCTATCACAATGTATTTAGAATAGTGTTCAGATACTTCTCATGCCCCTCCATGGTTTTGAAGAATATGAGAATATCATCTATAAAGACTACCTAAATTTTTTTTGAGGTAATATCTAGAGTCTCTATTCATAAAGTGCATGACGATTACTGAAGCATTAGTGGTCCCAAAATGCATCATTATGAACTCATAGTGCTCGTATCTCATACGAAAAGTTGTCCTAGGAATATCTTCCTTCTTTACCCTAACTTGGTAATATCCCGATCTACAGATCCACCTTCAAGAAGTATTGTGATATATGTAGTTGATCATAAAATTCATTAACCTACAGTAGATAATACTCGTTCTTTATCATGACCTTTTTTATGTAATGATTATCAATGAAAAGGTTCATTGACCCAACCTTATTCTTGAAGTAGAGGACTAGTGAACTCCATGGTGAAGCACTTGGATGTATGAACCCTTTATCTAGATTCTCCTCTAGTTGTTTCTTCAGATCCTCATGTTCCACAATATAAAATATGTACAGTGTTTTGGATAATGGTAATTCTCCAGGTATAAGATTGATTTAAAATTCAACCTATCATCTTGGAGGAAGACCAGATAATTCCTTAAAAATACATCAACATATTTTCTCATAAAAGGAATGTCTTCAAGGATGATTCTTCCCTTAGAATAAATAATTTGATCTAGATATGTTTAATAATAAGGAAATAATATCCATTCTTATGATGATGGTTCTTAAAAATATTCATCCTCCATTGTGCACTCATAAAGAATCAGGGGTCGATTCGGGATTTGGAGAGTGATTTCCTTCTTATGAAGATTTAAGATGGATTTATATAGGTAATTCCAATCCATGCCATGAATTTTAAAACATTACCCAAAAGGGGGTATGGAATTTTTTTTCTGGGAACTTAATCATACAAAATTTTATAGCATAGGAGTTACATCCTTGGGATTCAATAATCTCCCAATTTGTCATTTTCACCGATAACTCCACTTCCTTGTTTGTGGTTTGTGTTTTAAAAGTTTTATGAAAATTTTATGATAAGAAGGAAAGCATAGATCCATAATCAAAAATTACATTCTATATACATGAATGAATAACTGGAGTACTTTTCACCACTTCATTGTTGGGATCCACCATAGTGGTTGTGATGGAAAAATCATACACTTTCTATCTTGGAGGTTTTTGGTTGTTTCGAAAAACCGTTGGATTTTTGTATTAATTTGAAACGTTCATTGGTTCCATGTAGTTTAAGAAATGAAAAATGTGCTAAGGGTTGACTATATCATCACTTTCTCCGATCACATTAGTGGGTTTGTCTAGTCAAAAATTGCTTGATAGGTTCTCTTCCTCCCTAAACCTAAATCATTTCCTCATCCCCTTAGGCAATTTCTGGTGTTCTTTTTTATTCACCTTCGATAAGTGGGAAGTTGAAATTTCTTAGAACTTTTATATTTCTCCATCATAACACTATAACGAAACTCAACTTTTTGATTCATATCCCCATTATATCCTTGAGATTAACCGATCTCCATTTCAACTTTGATGGAACATTAGAAACTTTCCTCATTGCTATAAACATCATGGATCACAAAGGATTTCCATAAACTATGTTTTAGACCACCAAAGAAGAGGTTAACCTTGAATTCAGAAGTAATGAAAAATTTGGAGGCATATTATGAATGAATTATGATGTTTATCTCATATTCCATGATATATTCATAATCTTTTTTTTCTTTAGGTCAAGAAAATTCCTTTCCATTTTAAGTAAATAATGAGAGGAATATATTTATTAAAAGACACATTCTAAAATACCTTCCACCCAATCACTTCAATCTATTTATCAGTCTTTTTTTTATTGATCAATGCCCACCACTAATAATCTTCTCCCCCCATATAATAAACAACTAGAAGAACCCTCTCTTGTTTGGAACATTGAAGGATATAAAGGATATTCTCATTAGAGTTGATCCATTGTTCCTCGATTAAGGGATCAGATGATTCATTGAGATATGGAGGAATTTTTAACACAAAGGATTCAATTGAATCTTGAAATTTATTAGGGGGATTTGGGTTCTCCTCATGATCTGGGTTTCTATTCAAAACATGATTCAGCTGAGAGAGTATCATCACAAATTATGTGATTCTCTCTCTCATTAGGTTGGGCATCATGCTGGGTCATTCATCACATTACCCCTCGCAGTGATTTTTCACCCAATTCCTCATATTTTAGATGATTGGGTAAAATAAAGGGATAATTTGGGATAATTGTTTTTAAAATATTAACCACATAATGGAGAATACAATGAGACTAAAGGGATAAACTATAAATTATAATTATATCCTAGACTTATGAATATTTAGGCTTCAATCTATGCTATCCATGATTAACTTCCTGACATATAACATGATAGGAATTTTTTATTCCCTTAAAAATGGTTCATAATTAACTTATCAATTTAAAATAATATAACCCATGGGAGTGTAAAATCTGGTGTTCAGTAAGGTATTTTTACAAGGATACATCGAGTCATACCCAACACACCTTATTGATGTTGTTACCCCTAAGAACATCTATGCATGAATCGCGTCCCCTAGTAGTATCCAAAAAAGGATGCATTATTATGATAAAACACTTAATATATACTTAACAAAACATAAATATGGTTTCTTATACATAGTCTTATTAATAATGATTTTAATAGAGTTATCAAATCCTAATCCAAAAAATAAATAAACTTTTCCTCCGAGATCAACTATAAAACCCTATTATTTATTACAAATTAACTCGTGATTTATTATATAAAATTACACATAATAAAACTCCTAAGATCTAGAATTCTAGTGTCTTGGGTAATTAGGTACATATCATAACTTCTTTACCATGGGATACAATAACATTATTGAAAAATTTCTTAACATGATTCTAAAATTCAATATCTTTTAAAACAACACGGGATAACCTGGGGACATACATAAGAAAGCAGTGATCTATAAATCCCAACAATAGAATAAACATGGAATAAAGAAATAAATGTTATAAAATAGGAATATAAATGGGGAATAAAAGTTTTGAGATTCATAACCATAAATAATAAGTAATGATATAACATGATAATTACAACATGGGAAATGTGGCAACAACATAAAACCCTAAATCATAAACGTAGGTCAGGGATATATACCCTAAAATAATTATGGAAAAATTACCATAAAGTAATCATGTTAACTCAATATTCCAACATGATGCCTCATGAGAATAAAAATGACCCAATTCATTGAAGTGAAACATTATTCTGGGTATACCCATTACTTTATTTTTATTCTCATACTTAAGTGTTCCACATAGATCATACAACACAGATTCATTCATTATAATGTTTTATTTTCTGATAGAGGAGTATTGAATACATATATTTAAGTCCCAAGTCAATTATTTATAAGTTTATAAAGGTGAACACCCTTTATAGTAAATGGTTTTTGTATTCACTACACAATTCTTTTAGCATTGAAAAATTGCGATGACATTTTGGCAGCATAATGGTGTTACATAAAAATTCATAAAATGGGTTTATGAGAGAGAAATGGGTCACTAATCATTTTTCCCTAAATAGTCAGTAATAGGTACATGTGAATACATATAAAAACATTATTAATTGTAAATAGAAGGCATAATAAAATAATGAAAATAGAATAAAGGAGAGAAGTAAAGGTTCTCTTACTTGAGTGTGTGACTCCAAATGCTTGGTAGGTGATTATTGAGAGCTTATGGGAATATTAGAAGGAATATAAAAAGGGGAGGTAATATTAAGGATATACTCAATGCTTTTTTAGTAAAGTGAAATGGGATCTTGGGTGGATTTTATATAAAATTATTTAGGATTTATTTATTATTTTTTAAATATTTGTTTCAGGCTCTATATAATAAAATTCCCAAAAACACAAAACATCACATGGTTTTTTCCAGTGGGTTCATCCAAATGGGAGTAGTTTTAATTTATTTATAATTACAAGTACCTAAATTATAAAAATAATACCCTTGCTTACGTGGAAGTGAGTCATACTCTTAAAGAAATGATTTTAAAACCTTAAAATATATTAATGGTTTTGGTGGATTCATAATGGAGTTATAAAATCAATTAAATAAAATTAAGATAAAATTCATTTAAAGGTAAAACATAAAAATTTTCATGGATACAATTTATTGTATTTATTAAATCACTTTTGAGTCATTATGATTTCATAATACAAAAAATATATTTATACCGTATAGAAATTTAACCGAAAATTTCACTGTCTTGAAATAATAATGAAAAATTAAATTTTGTATAATTTCCTTGCTATGATTCCAAAAATGGTATTTATTTAAAAAAAATAGTTCGCTAAATATATGAATTTTTACTTTTAAAATAAGAATAAAATTTTATTTACAAATTCTATGTTTTTTGGCAATGCCATTTTTCAAACTGTTATAAAAATTAAAGTTGACTTCATAAATATTATATGATAATTTATAAACAAAAAAAATCTAATAATAATATTTTATAAAAAAATATTTATTTATAAAATCCTTTAATTCATCAAAATAAAATCCATAGTTTAATTTGAATTATATCCCAAAATACTATTTGTGTTTTATTGTATCAAAATAAAAATCATTTATAAAGTAATAATAATAGGATGAAAATATATTCATTATTATATAAAAATTAATTTACATACACATATTTCTTGGGTCTTGATACATATACCACTAGTACACTAGAAAATTCTTTAAGAGTAAGGTGTGAGACGCTGAGACTTTCATGGGGTGGTTTAATGTACATGGTTTTGGATATGACCACGACGAGCTTGAACTTAAATTGTAAATCGTTTATCTCATGATTATGTTTTTGGATCTTAGTTTGGGTTAGTCAATGAAAAATCCCATAAAATATATCTCTGATAAATGGGATTCAAAAGGTATGATCCTATTGGTTGAGCTCATCCCTTATTTTTTCTATATCAATTACATTTGTTAAAATCCTATATTTATAATAGTAATATGGATAGAATTAAAAGTATATCTTATCAAAGTTAATGTTTCTTAATTTCTTTTTAAATCTAATAGGAAATAATAAAACCAAAGGACTGCATGTGTTTTCTATAACCATAATACATAATAATAAATTTAACTGAAATTGAAGAGGGAATATTTTTTATAACAGTTTGAGTTGTTACAAGCTTGTACATATATGATAACTATCCCTATAATGTTTCTTAAAATGTTATCTAAATAGATATTTCATAAATCTATCACACTATCATACTCATATGTGTTATTATTGCCAAGAATGGGAGAACAATAGAAATATATTCATAGAAAAGGAGAAAAATTCAACAAGAGTTCTTACATTAGTGCTTGTAAATGTATGTGGTCCAATCTCACCAGGATCTATTGATAGGAAGAGGTATTATATTATTTTTAGTGATTATTTAAGCAGGATGGCATGGGTAATTTTCATACCCAAAAGTCCAATGTGTTCAATTTCATAAAATATTATCAAAGGTAATCTAAAAGGATTCTAGGATAGAATGTTCTGATGTTTCATACTAATAATGTTATGGAATTCCCAAACAATATATTCAAAGAGTATCCTGATAAAATAGGATAAGAATATAGCTTCATCTATAAGAACCCAAAAAAATGGAGTGGTTGAGAGGGGAAATTAGATCATAAAAAACAAGGCCACAATAATTCCAATTCAAAAGAAACTACAAAATAAATTATATAAGGAAGTTGTATTGACATTGGTCTATATATCTTACAAGGATTTGTTGTGTTTGAAAGAATAAAAGACTCTATACGAGATGTGTTATGGAATTAATCCAACATTAAAATACTTTCTAATATTTAGATGTAAATGTTTTATCTGAATGTGGAGAAACATTAGAAATTTTAATCACAAGGAGATGATATAATATTTATTGGATATTCAAGAAATTTAAAAGCATATATATGTTTCACCGAGAGTGATGGAATGGCTATTTAAATAAATGATGTCACTATATTAGAGAATAAATATATTATTCAAATAATACATGATCTATTTATGGAGGATACTGATGATGAGGTAAGAACCATAGGGGTTTGAAGTAAAAAATGATGTTTCAAAAGTAAATAACGAAGATGACCATGAGGAAGTCAAATTGTTATCTGTATGAAAACCAAAGATTCAAAGTGAAATTGATAAAAAAACATCATAGGTGACTAGGGTAACATCCTAATTCTAGATGACACTAAAAGGTGCTCAATATCTATTTAGACACATGGCTTCAAGTACATCTCCCCAAACACTAGAGGTTATCGACTAGTAGTGGGGGACTAGGTGTGTTAGTGGAGAGATTATGCACTCATTATCAGAGTGTAACAAAATATAAATACAACAATATTTCAATATAAAGAGTAGTAAGCACACAAAAGAAATAAAAAGTAGAATATTGGTAGTATAAATAAATATAGAAGTCATATCATATGCAGAATGATGATATATGTCACATGTTTGAAATAAAACATCTGAAATAGATACAAAATATTCATATATAATAAATTTCCCAAAATTTAAAAAACCAAAATAATTACAATAGATTCACAAAATTCGGCTAGGTCCCAATCTCTTTGCTCATAAGCATCATATCAAGTACCTATATTATTCAATTTTACCTTGTTTATACCTATAATCATATAATCTGTTTGGGTCCAAAAAGCAGACCCAATAGGGTGTGAGATATAATCCTAGTAGGAAACTACCCAAGGTCTGTTCTAATCAGTCATTGAGTATATAAAATAAGTGTAAGGTTAGTATAACAACAAATATGGTAGTAATCAAAATTAAACATCCATCTCATTTAATCAATTTCATTTAAAAATTCAATATCATAGAATTTACATGTCTTGAGATACGACTCAAGCCCAACATCCCCCATATATCTAATAACAAAAAAAAGTCTGAACATGTTGTCTATAAAGATATAAGTCAATCCCAAATCCATGATTATTCTTCGGCTTGGAAGATAGTTCATATAGTCTTTTATTATTAATTCAATTTGGAACTTTTTCTCTTCCCTAAAATTCCTAATAACGATTTCATGCATCTATCCAGGTAAGATATCAAACTGTGCCCATCCTTAAAATTCGTAAGTTTTAATTCAAGTATTGGCCATTTATGATACCCACTAACACACTATAAGATCATCCTTGGGAGACTCTCAGGAACCCAGTATCACTCTAGGTGAGGCATAGAGTCATGTCAATCGATTAAATCTTCTACGATACTGTAGGGATCCCATGTATCACACATGTCATAAATAGTAAACCCCGTTTGAGTTTTTCCATGGAATCCATCATTTAGATCCATGATTCACTTGAAATGTAAAACAATCATCAATGAGTCCATCCATGGAATCCTTCAATTTGATAAATGATATACCCAAGGAATATATAAGGTTCATTCTAATGATTCCATCCATGACATCATTCAATTGGATCCATGATTCACCCAAGGCATAAAATTCACTAGTCTTATGAGTCTTTCTATATAATCATTCAATTGGATCCATTATTCACCCATGGTTGTTAAGCATTTCATCATTTCAATTCCATTTGAACATTTCATTTAACATGCCAATGTCAAAAGTAGATGAATCCATTTCAATCTCACCTCCAAAGTTGACTCAAGAATTTGACAACCTCAAAAGGCTTGGAATTTAACTTAGTCAAATGTGTATTTTCAATATAACAAGCCTCATAAGCCTAAGAAGCTATTATAAGGCTTAGTTATCATTTATCTAACATCAGAAAATAAATAAGAATACTAATTAAGCTTATGCAACCAATACATGGGATAATCATCATTTAACTCACATGGAAAATTCACCTTTACGAAGCAATTCAAGCTAAACAATCAATTTCATGACAAGATGGAGGTTTAAGTCATCTATACCTTGAGTTTAATCATTCCAATAACAATCTTTCAACGTTAAAATTCCATTTATAATCAATTTCATAATTATCATCCCATGAAAGAAAAAAATACCTCAAGGGGTGCCCATAGCAACAACCCCTATAATAATAATTGAGGATCCTATTATAAAACCTTGAATAAGTCTTTATATACTAGGGTTCAATTCAATTTAGGGAAATTCATAGAAATGGGTGCATGACATGATGACATATATAAAAATCCTGACTATTAATGAAAGACATGAGACAAACTACCATAGGTCTGTTCTAGATAACTCATCCAGTATCAGACCCTGATTCCACCCACATTAGGAGAAATTTGAAGAATCAATGAAGAATGTGAAAAAAGGGCTTAAGAGCATGAATCCAAACAGTGCAACTGATTCCCAAAAGAATAAATAATGGCTAAAATGTAATTAAGGTAGTATCGTTATAGATCCGATGAGATATACATTGCCTGAAATGGAGCTCAGATAGATTCTCTACCTCAAATACTAGTTTAGTATTAAATTAGAGCTTCTAAAAATATATTTTCTTGTACAATAGGACAAAAATATATTTTGGTTTGTAATAGATTTTAAATTTATTGAAAAATTTTAAAATCCCCCAAAAAAGTTAGGTTCGTATGGTTTATGCAGATGAATTACCAAACTGTGTGCTATCGTTGCATGGGATACTTTACGATTGGGGAATAACACATAGTTAAACCACAAATCTTACTAAACATGCACAAACCATGAAAAAATGTACTTTTAAAATCTGGAAAAATTGATGACTATGCTACACGGCTATGCGTACTAACCCATAAAGGTTTTACTAACTGTGTGGCATCCTATTTTCACCCAAAACTTGGGTTCGAAGCTCCAGACCAGTCTTGGAAACATTTAAGCCCAATATAACCACAACTATCATTTATATTAGGCCATATTTAAGAAATTAATCTAAAAACTAAGGTAAAACAAGGAAACCATACATCAAAGAAGAAATATGTTCTTACAAACATTCCCTTAAATCAATTCATCCCAGAATTACCCATCCAAGTGTGGTGATGCGTGATCTAAGAATAACTCTAGACACTGTGACTGTACATCAGCCTCTTTCCCTCAACTCTCGTCCTATACATTTCCATGAGACCATAGAAATCGTACTAAATGAATGGATCAGCCTCATAAAGCATTAATGCTATGATCCATAATTCATTTAGGTTTCTTCTCAAAGGAGGAATTTACCTTTAAGTCAACTACCGTGGGCTAAAAGGAAAGAGACATGTATGAATAGTAATGTCACAACTGAGAAACAAGGATGACCTGATGCATATCCTGACACCTCTGAGGTAACTGAAACTGATAGGCTCCAGCCTGACTCCCTCTAGAATCACGAACGTCCCGAAATATCTCGGTGAAAGCTTACCCTATCTCCTGATCCTCCCATGTCCCAGCCTTAGTGAGACACACACGAAAACCCAAGCCCGGAACCCGAACTCTAGAGGTCATCTGTGGTGATTTTTGTATCATTTATACCAAGACTGTGTAGTAACCATCCACTTCTGAATTAACTACACCTGCTCTGTCATCTCCATGATGAGGTCCCATCATAACTTCATCTCCTTCCTCAATCCAACACATGGGTGATTGGAATGGCCTATCATGCAAAGCCTCATATGGTGCAATCAAAATAGTATCCTAAAAGATAATATTTTAGGAGAATTCTAATAGGGGTATATTCCACTCCCAAGAACCCCAAAGTCTAGGAAACACGATCACAACATGTTCTCCAGAACCTGAATCGTACACTCTGAGTGGCCATCTATCTGGTGTTGGTATGTCGTGCTTAGAATCACATGATTATCTAGCACCCTCTTTAGCACTTTCCAAAACCATGAAGTAAACTGAGCATCCCTATCTGAAATAATATAATACGTGACCCCGTGAAGTTGTACTATCTAACAGACATTCAACCTCCCCAAATCATCAACTCAAAATGCCCCCTTGATAGGTAATAAGTGAGATACCTTTGGGTGCCTTTCAAAAACAACCCATAAATCATTATTACCTCAAAGAAACCTTGATAATTTAGTCAAAAAATCTATCACTAAATCATTCCACTTATACATAGGAATGGGTATATAATGTAATAGTCCATATTTTCACTAGTGTTTCGACTTCAGCTGATGATAGGTGAAACAATTCAGGACAAGATGAGCCATATAACTTTTCATACCCGGCCACTAATACTGGTGATGTAAATCCTGAAACAGCTTGGAGACACCAGGATGCACTACCCAAGATGAAACATGCAAATCCCTTATTGGCTCCTCAAATTTGTAGGATGGGACCCATACAAGACAAAAAACAAAATATAATCCTCACCTATGGTCCAACCATGAGGAGGTTCCTCACATACCAAACTCACCCATAAAACTAGGCCTTTAGAATTTGATAGTTTCCCCACCCTCTCTCTATTCAGAAATATAGAGGTCACAACTAATGATGATAGAAAAGACTGTCCCAGACTATTCTGCACTACCAAGTGCATCTCTGAGAAATAATCAATGATCTACCACTCGCTAATGTCCTACTGAAATTCCTATATTTTATTCTGTCTTCTCAATGAAACAACCAATACATTTCCATACACAGGGGTGTAAGAAAGCTCTAAGTTGAAAGACAGAAGCTATTTAACCCAGATTTGATGCCTGAGATTGAGATCATGCTATGTTAATATATACATGAGGACTTTGTGGTCCATTCACTCAAAAAAACTCTCTCCTAGTAATTAATATCTCCAATAGTGAAATGTGTAAACAAATGCAGCTAACGGGATATCATTCGTTAGGTAATTCCACTCATGTGGCCTCAACTAAAAATACATGTACATGATGATTAAACCCCCTAAATAAGAACTTATTTTAGCCTGATACCTAATGCATCACAGTACACAATGTAACTCCTTCTAGGATATGGAAAAATCAGTATCAATACTTAATTAAATATCCCTTTTATCTCTTGAAAGGCTATATCATAGTAATTTTTCCATACATACATCACACTCTTCATAGTCAAGCCTGTTAGGGATGCTTCTATGTTTGAGTGGTCTTATATGAAAATGGTTTAGTAATCGGACAAATGTAAGAAACTCCATACCTAAAATATGTTCTTGGGATTCATCTAGGAAAATAAAGCTCCCACATTCTCTTGGTCCAACAACACTTCTTTCTGTTAGATGATGTGACTCAGGAAGTAAATCTGATTCATTTTGAAATGGATATTTATGATCTTAACATACAATATATTCTCTCTCAGTGTATTCAAAATGATTTCAAGATGGGTGGTATGGTCATCTAAATTATAATAATACACTAAGATATCATCCATGAAAACCACCACAAACGAATCTAGGTATTTATAGAAAACTTGGTTAATCATTTCCAAAAAGACGACTAGCTTATTCATGAGACTGAATGACATAACTAATTAATCATATTGACCATATATTCTTCGGAAGTCTTTTCATGGTATGTATGATGGTCCAAAACACACATAATGGTCACTTGATCTCAAATAAACATTTGACAAGATCCCATCTCCTTAGAGATTTTTGAAGAGATAATCTATCCACGACAGAGGATACTGGTTCTTAACCATCAACTAGTTCAGATTCTTATAATCCACACATAGCCTGAGGGTACCATCTATATTTTTTGAAAAATTGACCAAATAATCCCATGAATAAGTACTGTGTCATATGAATCCATTTTCCTTTAAATCATTTAGCTTCCTCTTATGCTCTTGCAACTCCACTGTAGCCATCTTATATAGAGGAATGGATATAGGTGATGCTTATTAGAACTAGATCGATAGAGAACTCCACCCATCTAAGTAGAGGTAATCTAGAGAAGTTGTTCGGGATCACATCCCTAAAATGATCAACCACTGGTGAGAAATCAGTCTAACCTATCCCTTGATCATCTAGACATAAAATTTTAATATGGACTATCATCCCTCCTAGACCACGATGCTCGGGTCAAACTCAGCTTTCCAGGACATCCCATCCACCTTTTTGAAAGTAATATACACCCTCTAGTGATGTAAACCTCACCCTTCAGGGATGTAAATCAATAAAATCCAAAAAAGGAACCAACCAGTCCATCCCAAGAATGATATCAAATCCAATCATCTTGAGGATGAAGAAGTCCCATACAAAGTAACACCAGACAATCTCATGGGAGAACTCTACGCACTATCATACACCCTCATTTGTAATTTACAATGGAGTTTCAAGAGTAATAATGTCATTTGAAGGCCGAACACTAAGCCCAAGGCTCTCCACAAAGGATATATATATAAATCCATAAGAAGCACATGTATCAAATAGTGAAAAATCTAATGTGGAGGATACTATAATAATACCTCTAATAGTAGAATGTATGAGATCCTTCTTATCATGGGTCTATTTCACTGTATAAGTTTTACCTGTATCGCAAACCAATGAAAATTCATAGCTACCCTGAGTAGATTCACTCTGTTTTCGCTATGAACCTGGGGTTAGGATACCATGACCATGACTACCAAAATGGCCTAGTTGGCCAACTATACCCAATCACCCTACATGATGAGAAGTTTTCGCCCCTACTCCATACACAGAGTTAGTGCAGACCCTCTATCATTGTATGTAGGTGGAAAAATTCTACAGAATCTATGTACATGACCCATCTTGCCGCAATAATGACACTCAACTTGGTTACTCAGACACTATGACCTCGTATTTACCAACCTACCACCCTAGTATCACCTGACATGGATACATGATGGTGTGCTATTACTGAAAATATCATAGTGTGGAAGCTCTATATGATACATCCTACTAACAGTCGAAGTATTACCAGATTGAGATGCCAAACTGCCCTGAATTTCACCCCCAACCACTCTTAGGTTACACTTTGTGACCAGTGACTGATTCACTATTCCAAAAACTACAATCAGCCGAAAGAAATTCAAATACTATCATATTTAATAACTAAGACCATCCATGAATCTCCTATCTGTAGATATCTCATCACCCAACAGAATGGGTGTGAAGCACTGGTGCTCTATAAAACGGGATGAATACCCCATAACTAAAAGTGCAACCTACTCTAGATATAATAAATATTGAGATCGACCAGCCTTCAATGTATTGGGATTGAAATAATCATATAAGGCCATATTAAAATTCCTCTAGGACATATATTGATGAAAATTAGTCTGAGTGAAAACATCCCACCATCTCTTGGAAGAATCACACAACATGTACTTAGTGATCTTTACCTTGACTCGGTTTCCTATGGTCTGTCATCCCCCAAAAAATATTGGCAGATGATGCTGCTAAAACTCACATGTCAACTCTTCCATAGTTGGGGAATGTCAAAGTGCTCATTGAATGGTCTTCATGAATCGAAAAAATCCATCACAGAATTGTGCCTCAACACATATGTCCGGTACAAAAACAGGTATCATAGCTGGCATGACGAGAAGATCCAATTGTATCCCCTTGCGTACCACCTCCGGAGTATGATCATCATCACCCTCTCAGAATACCACTAGTGGTCGTCATAGTGGAATTCCTATTTAATTCCAAACACATGCCTCAGTGAAAGATCATTATCAATGGTTTCCTCTTAAAAGTGCAGATATCAAAACAGGACAAGTAAAAACCATGACTTATAATAACTAACTCATTTACCTTCCCCATGGGTCATGTCTGGGCATCAAATATGTCAAGTATAAGAACAAGATACTACCTAATACCTAGTACTAAGGTCGGGTCCAGTCAAGCTCTCTACTATAAACCATTTATTTTTCATTTTATTCTCACTTGAATTTCATTCTCATTAAAATTTATATCTCATTTCATTTAAGGTGGTTGAAGTCATGTTGTAGAAAATTCTGATACGTGAGGGACCATACTCCCTCGGTACCAAATATTGGCATCTATTCCATCCATACCATGGTACATTCAATATAATTGTCATAATAGTAGTCATACATATAATGAAAACTATCACAATAGTAAGAATATGTATCACGACACCTATCACAAGAACATGAAAATAGTAATGCATTCTAAATGGATTGGAATAATGAATGGCATGTGAAATCTAATAGGTGCCTACATGATGAATCAAATGGAATACCCTCATGTCATTGAGTTCTTATATAATAGAACCCAAATTCATATAAAAAATAATCTCATAGGTTAAGTGCATCACCCAATGGTGGAATCAAATCAACTGTAATAGTCAGAATCTAGAACACAACAATTCAATTTGAGAAAATTTGGATTTTCCCTTTATATGAGTTAGCTACTCCTGGGAACAAATCTTTACCAAAATCCAATTACTTTATATCATCACCAAAAAGTAAAGAAAACTAGAAAATAATATCTCTTATAACACTTTGTAACATCCCAGTTCTAAATGCCACTCAAAGGTTATTCGTACTTGGTTGGACACATCACCTCAAGCGCATCTCCCCTAATACCATAGGATACCAACTTGAAGTGAGGGGATAGGTGTGCTAGTGGGGAGAATATCCCCTCATTAGCTGAGTAAATTACAACAGAAATACAACAATAGTTCAATAGGGGATGCGGTAAACCAAATAGTTAAAATATATACTAGAAGACTGATAGTATAAACAAATCTAAAAATCATATCATATACAATATGGTAATACATGTAAGATTTTTCTAATAAAATATCCAATATAGATACAGAACATTCATATAAAATACAAGTCCCAAAAGAAAAAAACAAAAGAATCTTAGTAGAATCTCATTCCTTAGATTGGCCCATTCTCTCCTGCTGCTAAGCAGCATATCAATTACCTTTTCAAGGGAACTTTTAATTAACGAAACCTACAATAATATAATATTTTTGGGTCAAAAAAGGTGACCAAAATAGGGTGTGACATATAATCCTAGTAGGAAACTACCCAAGGTCTATTCCCATCAATCTGTGGGTATATATAATAAATTTGGAAGTAGTATAAAAATAAATAAGTAATTACTCGAAAGTAAACATCTATATCCTTTAATCAAAATCATTTTACAATTCATTCTTATTTAATTTATATATGCTGAGAGCCTTATCAAGCATGACATTCCATATATAGTTACTAACACAAACTAATTCCTAAACATTTCATCAATAAAGATACGATTCATGCCTGAATCAAAGCTTGTTCTTTGGCTTGATAGACAAATTATATAGAATATTATTAATTAATTTTAGAAGATGATCCCATACCTAACATTACTAATATGGAATTCTGGTATCTCTCTATGTATGATATCAAACTATTACCATCCTTGACATTTATAAGTTCAAATTAATGTATTTCCCATGTATGATATCCACAACCACCCTACAAGCCTATCCTGATGAACATACCAGGAACCTGATATCACTCTATGTGAGGTATAGAGTCCTACTAATCGATTTAGGACTTGGAGGTCCTATAGGTAGCCATATTGTCACCAATAAAATAAATAGTCAATTACATTTCTGATTTCGTTCATGGAATATTTTATTTGATTCCCTGATTCACTCGGCAAATAAAACAAGCCTCAATGAGTTTGTACAGGACATCCATAAGATCCATGATTCACCCAGGGCATACAATTCACTAATACAATGAGTCCATTCATGGAATCCTTCAATTGAATCCATGATTCACCCATGTGTATTAATCACTTCATTAATTCAACTCCATTTAATCAATTCATTTAACATGCCAAGGTCAAACTCGAAAGAATCCATTTCAATATCCCCTAAAAAGGTAACTTGAGTATTTTCCCACCTCAAAAGGCTTGGCTTCTCAATTACTCCCATAATAATTTACAATATAAAAATCCTCATAATCCAAAAAAGATATTAAGTGTATTATATATCATTTATATCACATGGGAAAATCAAGAGGAAGATAAATTGAGATTTAACAACAAATACATGGCATAAGAATCATTTACCTCACATGTGCAATTCACCTTTAAGAAAAAATTAATAATAAATAACCAATTTCATAAAAATACGAAGGTTCAAGTCATATATCCCTTACATTTAATCATTTCAATTAAAATCTATCTATATTGAAATTCCATTTATATTTAATTTCCAGATTAATACCCCATAAAAGGTAAAAGGAACAACTCAGGGGTGTCTAAGGGGACACCCCTAATAACAAGCATTAATGAAACTATTAAAAAACATAGAACATTCATAGACATACTATGGTTCAATTCAATTTCAGACAATTCCTGAAAAATGGGCATGCGACACAAAAACATATATAAGTTTACTAGATATTAACAAAATACATGAGACCACCTACTATAGGTCTTTTATAGATAGCTCGTCCAATATCAAATCCTAATTTGACCCATATTGGGAGAAATATGAAAAACAAAAAAAGTACATGAAAATAGGGAATATGATCCTATATCCCAATAGAGCAACAGATTCTCCTAAGAATATAGACTGACAAAAAATGAATTAATACATTACCATTATAGATCCGATGAAACAAACTATGCTTTAAATAGAGGTCAAAAAGATGATCTACCTCAAATACAAGTTTAGGAACAAATTATAGCTTCTCAAATTATCCTTTTATGTGCAGTAGGAAAGAATAGTTATTTAGGTTTTTAATAGGTTTTTAATTTAATTAAAATTATTAAAATTCCCCAAAATAGTAGGGTCACATGGTTTATGTGTATAGTTTACCAAGAAATATGCAATCTGTGCGCGGGTTCTTATAGGCTTGTGGGATAACACAAAGTTTACCCACACAGTTTTCAAAATGTGTGAAAACCATGTGAGAGGACACTGTAAAAATCTGTTGAAAATGAAGACCTGTCCGCATGGCCATGAGGTGCAACCCACATGGTTTTCACTAACCATGAAGCCTCTTCTTTTCACCTGAAACATGGGATACAAGATCTTGAAAGACCCTAAACACCCCCAATACCTCTATGAAATCAACAATAAATCACAAAAGAACATATTTATGCAATTATATTAAGAATTGATAAAAAAATGGAATACGTACCTCAAAGATGAACGGGGTTCTTAAAATTAGGATGTCCCAGTTCAAGCTCAAAGAATAAATTCATTACAGCAGGGAACCTTCCCAACTCAAGTAGAACCTAATTTTTTTAATTAAGTATATATACATGAAATTTGGGTTCATTATATGAATGAAAATATTGAACAAATTGAGAATGATTAGATAAGTGAGAGTGTTTTGAGATAAATAGATAAAAATGTCATTATGATCAAATGGATCTTCTAGAACAAGATGAATAAAGTTTAAATAGTGGTTAGAAACAAATAATGATTAGTGTAATAAGGTTACTCGTAGATAGATGGTATTTATTTTTTATGAAACATCTGCACTTGTTTCAAGGCTAGATAAAATTAGATTATTCTGGACCATATGTGACCAATGAAGGTTCAAAGTTTCACAGATGGATGCCATGTCAGTGTTTTAAAATGGGGTTCAGCAATAAGAAGTTTATATTGAGAATATAATTGTTTATAGAATTTTTGAAGATGATAGAATAGATTTTTTAGATGAATAAGGTACTATATGGGTTGAAGTATGCACCAAGAGCATGGTATTCAAGTCCAGATTAGTTTTTGAAGAAGCATGGTTTTTTTACATGGTGGAGTTGATTATAATATATATGTAAAAAATGAAAGTAATAAGAGGATTATGGTTATGGTGTATCTAAATGAAATAATATTAAGTGTATTATATAGATCATAGTTGAAGTAGTTTGAAAAATTCATGAAAAGTGTGTTTGAAATTTCAATGATTAGTGAACAAACATTTTTTTGGTTTACAAGTGAAAAATAGAAGAAATGACACATTAATTTCTTAGTATAAATATTTCAAGGAGGTTTTGAGAATATTTGAACAATATAATTCGAAGGAGATTTCAACTCCCTTGGCTGCCTAGGTGAAACATTCATGGGATGATGAGGTAAATACAATTAGTTCAATAGAATACAGGAAAATTATTGACACTCCTTTATTCATGAAAGTGAAAAGACATGATATTTCATTTTACACATTCCAAGCATCACAATACCAAATAAATCCCAATTAACCCACTTTATTAAGTTTAAAATAATACATTGAAATATCGAGGGAATGGTGGATTTCATATTATTGTACAATAAAAAATACTAACAAGAGTTATTAGGCTATATAGATGCTGATTGGGTGGGTTCAGCTGATGAAATAAATCAAACATCAATTGGTGCATTCTATATTGGATGATTGTATTTTCCTAGTTAAGAATCATGTAATAATTAATTTCATTGATAACCACAAAGTCAGAATATTTTATAGCCACTAAATCCTTCACATAATTATTATGGATGAATAAATAGTTTGATGATAAGGGAGTTTAAGTGAAGTCTCCAATTGGAATAAATTACGTCAATTCAAGTTACCTAAATCTTAGAAAAAATATATTATATCACATTAGGATGAATAAAATTGGAAAAAACAATATAATTTTTTCAATGAGATGGTTGATAAAGATATTGTTATGTTAGATTATTTTCCTACAGAACATCATGTTGTAGACATTCTGACAAAGGACTTACCCAATGAATCATTTTAACAACATAGAGTGGCTCTTGAAGTTTAGTCGATTACTCATACTTGAAAAGTGTGTATTTGGAACCCCATATCCCAGGGGTATGATTTTTTCATTAATATGTTGATTTTTGTTATTTTTACTATTTCATACCACAATTATGTAACCTTAAAGTTTTTGGACAAAGGGGGAGAAATTGTGGCTATATGAGGGGAGAAAATGTCTTGATCAAGGTAGTTTGAGAAACTAATTGGGGGGAATTGAATAGGGGGTATTAAATCCAATGATTATAAATATGATTGATCATTAGAAATATATCACAATAGATGAGGTTCATTATGAAAGAAGTTGAGTTGATTTGGAATGAAGTGATTTATTGATGAACTTTTCATGTTCTTGTTTCTCACACCGAGCATGGCTCTGGTGGTCATAGAGTATTTTTTGAGTAAATAATTGATCCCTATATAAATAAAAAGAAGTTATTTTTTTTGTAAAATATGTAATAATCTTTAATGGGGTATCAAACTATGAAGAGTTTTCAACAAACCCCATGGGGGAGATTGTTGGAGAAAATATATTAGTGTAACATTACAGTGTTTTTGGGTCGATTTTTAATATTGAAAAACTGGGTTTCCATGTTATGTTATAGGGTTCTAGAGAGATTGTTGACTTGGTATGTTAAAAAAGATCAAAGAAAAAGGAAAGGATTCCGTTTAATTGGTATAAAAAATTGAGTTTATA
The DNA here is from genome assembly GCA_963277665.1 of Viscum album. Classification (NCBI taxonomy): domain Eukaryota; kingdom Viridiplantae; phylum Streptophyta; class Magnoliopsida; order Santalales; family Viscaceae; genus Viscum; species Viscum album. Next base: position 1,887,659,215 of record OY728159.1, on the reverse strand, counting down.
ATGTGGCATTGTTTACCAATGTTTTCTAATTTGTTTAGGGTCTGAAATTTTGAGGATGGACATTTTATCTAGAAGATTGGAATTCATTTAAGGACTTTTAAGAATATGGTTAAGAAGACTGGGTTTCACTAAGGGTGTCTCATAATGTTATGGATCATCAAGAGAAAGTATCACGAATACATGAAGGGGTGACAATTATCTCTAAGGCTATGAAAAGCTTCTTGAATGGGAAATTCCCACGGTGATTTTCAAAGGCATGGAGCATCATGAATAAGATTATTGAGCTTTGTGAAATGATGACTATGTGGAAGGAATCTTATGGAATGGGAGGAAACACATTCAAATTGGCCTCTACCTTCCAAAGGAATCAAGTGAAATACTTAACAAAGATTCTTTGGCTCCAAATTTAGGATGGTGATTCACAAAGGTTGTTCTAGAGGAATAATTTTTGAAGAATAGAAGATCAAAAAGGATATAAAATCTTATAAAAGGTTGTGAGCCTCTCGAAGGATATGTGATATTTTAAAAAGTGTAATGAGCTTCTTGAAAGGAATTTAATTGGTGAAGGATGGTTGACCTTTGAGAAAAATGAGATCTTAACGAAAGTTGTGGGCTTAGAAAAGGCTCTGTGAGCTTTGCGAATGAATGTAGATTCACGAAGGTATCAATTATCATGAAATTATTAAGAATGGATTTCCTAGTATATATATGGTAAAGTGATATTCATCATCTGGATTAAAGTGGGACTTCAATAGATAATCTCTCTACAACTTAGGATGTATTCACTATTGATAATGATGGGACCTCCATGTCCATAAAATGGGTGAGAATACTTTCTAGATTTGTAAGGATAGGAAGAAGAAGAAGGTGATCCTTTCTATCAGTAGTGATCCATAGAAAGTGACTTTGAGATTGACCCTTAGGAAGGTAGTGAGATATCCCCAAAACCTGTAAAAATTTCGAGTCTACAAATAGAAGTGATCTTGCCTAACCCTATATTTTGAATTGACCCTTAGTAAATTCAACACATAGTTACATTTCTATTGTATTCTCCTTTTACTTAGCCCAGTGGGGGTTAACCAAATAAAAATCTATGTGTATCATGCATAATTTAATTTGTATTCATATATTTCTATAGGAAAGGGTGAAGTAAATGTTTTGTTTAATGACAAAATAATATCTGAATGGGTAGTTTTTTTAATCTAGAATACCTTAATTCACCCCCTCTCAGGTAATTTAACATAGTTAGACAAACAGTGGTAATCAGGTAGGGTTTCCAACTACACTAAATTATGGTATTTATGTGGTGATTATTTCTCTACTATGATATTATTACCTAAGCTTATGTTTGTTCCACTTTATTTTTTTAATATATTCTTTATTTCTATATTATTCAAAAATTTTATAATGTTCCATGTTCTAAAGATATTACATTTTTTGATGTTATTATTTTTTTATTTTTTTATTTTCATTATATGATTTTAGGATATGTTTTTGATTACCTTTATCAGGTATTATTATATTATTCCATGATCCATAATTCTAAATCAATTTTAATGATTTTCACTTATCATCCCATGATAATATTATTTTATATTTTCCCTTACTCATGTTTTTCATCATTTTTATGATCTAACCATTATGACTAGTAGATATATTTCCCGTACTAATCATTTAAGATCATGAATTTCTTATGTTTCTATTACCCATGTTATGAAGATTATTATAACATTTGATATGCATAAAAGAGGGTCTAGAGAAGCATGATTTTGGTGAAATGTTCAGTAGTGTTTTAAAATAAGATGTTTCTGTAACCAGTCTCTATGAATCTAAACCTCTTGGTCCTTGGGTTATGCGACTTATAATATGATATATTAATTAAACCATGGTATTAATGCATTATTTATGCATTTTTATCTTATATATCATTAGTAAATGGCAAAAAATTTTCCATTTATAGTATTAAGAATATTATCATATGTGAATATTGACACTAGTGATAGGTACAATTTTAAGTATTTGAAAAATATGTATTTTTCATTGGATATGATAACACGAACTTTAGTTTATGGCTCTAGGATGAATACAAGAGATTAGTAATCAATATCGAAAATGTTTTCTTCAGTATATTTTCTAATGACCTGAACTTTTATAAATAAAATTCCCTTTTTGATTGAATTAAATACTTGATAATGTGTTATGCTAATAGAAAACACATGAACTTATTTGGTTTTATTAAATCCAAGTAGATTTTAAAAACCATTATGTATCATAACAATTTATAATATTGCTTTTTAATAATGATAATATGATTAATATAAATATAGAATTATTAAAAATCCAATTGACATTGAAAATGAAGAAATAACCTAAACCCGCAAAATTATACCCTAGGAAGCCCATCTATTTGAACTCAAAATGGAGATATAACCATTTTTATTTTCTCTTGACCTAGTACAAGATGATATCCAACAATTGAAGCAAGAGAGAAACCATTTATGAGAAAATTTCAAGTTAATTTTGACGATGACCCAAACTATGTATGATGAACTACTCCATGAATATGTCACAATCACACACCTTTCCCTAAGGGCACTTGGTGGTGTAATAAAGATATATATATCCTACCCCTAATAATATGAATTTTTATATTTTATAGTATAAGGAATATATTTAATTCTTATTGTTGTTACCTTATAAATTTTTTTGATTTTGATATAATAAAAACATATTGTATTTTTATATAATATGAAATTTCAATTAATAGATTCATTTTTAATTAATTAATGAATTTTAAAAATAAATGATATTTTAATTGAATAATTTAATAAAATATTTTTTATTTAATTTAAATTATAATATAATTTTTTTGAAGTCAAATGTAATTTTTATAAGGGTTAAAAAATTGTTATTGTAAAAAACCCACCATTTCTCAATAAACAATGATTCATGTTTTAAAAGTAAAAATTAAACAACTTTCAAAATTATTTTGGAAAAATAAATATTATTTTTTGAATCATAACATCAAAATTATCCATGGGTGAATTTTTCATAATTTTTTGAAATAATGAAATTTCATGTATAAATTAAATATGGTATAAATAGATGGTGTCTATTATGACATAATAATGACAAAAAAGTCATGTAATAAATTATAGAAATGGTATGAAGGACAAAATATATGTTTCAAATTTTAAATGATGTGAATTTTAGGTTATTTTTATTAATTTTATAAATCCATGATGAATTCTCCAAAATGAATATTATATATTAATGTTTTAAAATTAATTCAATATGAACATGACCCACTTCCACATCACCAAGGATAATATTTTAATTATTTCATCCCATTTTCTTATAAAATAATAAAAACTACTCATACTTTGATTAAAACATGGTAAAAAACCATGGGAAGGTTTGCGGTTTTGATTACTTTATTATATAGAATCCAAAACCTATGTTTCAGAAATATTAAAGAACTCCACTCTCTTTTCCTATATAAACCCACAAAATATCCCCGTCTTCTTCACTAAAAAGAATTGGCTCATATACTTAATAAATACTACCATATCTAAAGTCCTCTAAAGGTTCCCTCATTTTCTCAAGAAACTCCTCCCAAGATTTTGGATTCAACCACTCAATGTATGGATCCTTTCATTTTCTACTTTATTTAAGTATCTTTAAAATTTATGCCTTTCTTTCTAATTAATAATTTTATGATATGATTTTACACGTCCCCCATAATACAAATTTTATGTAAAAATTATCATAGACCCCATTATCTATCATTAAACCAATTTTTTGAATCTTTAATTACTTCCATAATGTTGTATAAATTTTAATGTTCTTTTCTATGCCAAAACTTTATGTTGTGAATACCATAAGTATTTCAACTCAAGGGTATTCAACTAGACAAAAATATACTCATTTTATTGGGTAATTCCTTGTTTTTTCCACACTACTTGATTAAGGAATCAAATGTGATGAAATTTTATCCTATGTTTAATGATTTATGTGGCACACTTATGCACGTACATAATATGAAAGTGACTGGTGTGCCTGGACTTATACAGCCCTACAATGCATTGAGTAATGTTTTTGTCTCATGAGACATCATGGAAGGGATTATAGAGGGAAACTAATCCTCCATGGGACCATTTGCACCATTTTATGAATTAATTTATGATAACCTTGACCTTTGTTTATGATGTCTTGTGTAAAGTTGTTTCCATATTCAGTTGTCTCCTTTATGTTATCATGATATATCATGACTCTTTGTTAATGAATACGATTCAAACCATTTTTATGTCCAATTGAAATTTCTATCGTCTAACATGTAATAGTATCTTTATGTTAGGATTTTTTTATTAACTTACTGGGGTTTATATCTCAAAAAATTCTTATGTATATACCCAGGTTATCCAGTGATGGTTTAAGTATGATTGAATATTATGATCATGTTAAAAATGTTTTTAATAATGGTGATTTTTCCCTTGTTTTATGTTGTTATATAATGTACGTAATTATCCATAGATATTATACCTCTCAATCTACTGGGTTTAATTATTTGTACATTTATTTAATAAATCATGAATTAATATGTGATAATGAGAGGGGTTATCATAGTTGGTATCAAAGGAATGATTAGTTATTATTGGGATTAGAATTAGTAAACTCTAGAGAAATTCTTAGGGATAATATTAATCATAAAAAAATAATTTTTTTACTAAAATGTAGATTAAGTGATTTCCATGAAAATAAATCCCTATCTGGATACAAGAAGTGGATGTGTATCTTGAAAAAATGTACTTTGGGGTAACACCTGAAAACAACTTATTGAGCTAGGTTTTATTAGAAACTAGTGCATGAAAATGGATCTTATTACACAGTTAGATGGAAAATTTTTATGGATATGATTTAGAAAATTCAAAAGCCCATTAAAAACCATTATTAATGAGAAAAAATCCCGATAAGAGACTATGTTAGAAAATAGATCATCGATTGTATAGATTGAATCCTAGATATTCATAATTTAAGTAAATATTTTTCAATTATAAATTATACATTTAATTTAATTGGATTACAAATTATTTGTTTAATAGTTTGAAAGTAAAAATCCCTAATTTTTCATTAATTCTTGATAATGGTCATAAATAGGATTAACTAAGAAAACAACCAATGTGAAGGGCAATGTGATGACTGCCAAAAAATGATTCCCAAAGCGATAGGATCACGAATTCAAAACGTTGTTATGATAATATCTCAGATGACTTAGGTTATGAATATAAACCTAAATGAGGAGGAATTACTATATCCCCCTAAAAAGTAATAAGCTATAGTTGAGACCTTTGTGAAACAAATACCTCTAACTTTCAATGGATCATCTAATCCCTTAATCATGGAACAATGGGTCAACTCAATTGAAAAGATCATTTCCTTAATTGTTATGAACATGAGAAGGTTATACTATATGTTTATCATATGGAGGGAGAAACTAATTAGTGGTCGACATTGATCAAAAATACAAAGCATGATGAAGAGATCCAAGAGATGGGGTTGAAGTAATTGCAGAAAATATTTTTCAAAATGTATTTTCCTCAAAATCTCTGACTAAAAATGGAAAGGAATTTCCATACCATTTAGAAAAAAAATAATGAATCCATTTTTTCATGTGAGGAAAACTTCACAAGGCATTCAGAATATATCTCATTAATTATCATTAATTTCGAATGAAAAGTTGTCCACTTCTTTGGTGGGATAAAACCCAGTCTATAAAAATACCTAGAGTTTCGTGATTTTGATATATAGGAGAAACTTTTCCAATGTTCCCTCAAATTAATAATGAATATCAGTGAATCTCAAGGGTCTAAAAGTGATAAAAAGTAGAAAGTGTATTTTAATTATAGTGGTGCGATGAAAAAGTCTAATAGTGGTAAGAAATTCCAACATCCCACTTGTTAAATGTTTAGAAATAAACACCCTAAAAATTGACTAAATGGGATTAAGAAATTATTTAGGTATGGGAAGAAAGGGCACCAAAATAGTTATTTTTGATGGGATAAAGATACTAATGTAATAGAGGAGTTTAATTCTCTAGTCAACCCTCATCCCTTTTTTCAAAGTTTCATCTACATGGAACATGGGAATTTTTTAATCCAACACCCTAAGCCAAGGGTGGTCAGAGACAATCAATACTAACAACCTCCAAAGAATTAGGGGAGATCTTATGCCATTATAAACACTATGGTGGATCCTCACAATGAAGTGGTGATAGGTACTCTATTTATTCAATCAAGAATAGAGAACATTATTTTTGGCTTTGTTTCTATATATTCCTTTATATCACAAAATTTTAGTAGAACCATTCGAACACCCCAAAAAATCATGGAAGTAGAGTTGTCAATGAAAAAAAATAAATATAAAATTATTGCATCCCAAGTGTATAACTCTCCCCAATCAAAAGTTATGGGATTTACTTACTATTAAACTTTTTGATACTCAATTTACTGAAATTTGATGGAATTTTGGGTATGGATTGTATTTATCTACATATATTTGATATAAATTACCATAGGAAGTAAATCACTCACCATATCATGAATTATCCTATGATTATATAAAATTTCAAGGAGAAGGATGAATATTATTTAGTACCAACATCTCATGAATGGATATTATTTCACTCTATGAAAGCATATATTACTAAAATGATTGAGTCTAATGAAAATATAATCCTTTAAGATATTCCCATTGTGAATGAATACATTAAAGTGTTTCTTGAATAATTTTCCGGTCGTCCTCCAAGATAGGATGTTGACTTTTCAATTTAGCTTATACCTAGGAATTTTCCAATACACAAGACTCTATATTAAATTGAAATTTTGGAGCATGAGAAGCCGATGAAACAACTATAGAAAAATTTGGATAAGGGGTTCATATTCCCAAGTGCTTCACCATGAGGTGCACCAGTTATCTTTTTCAAGAAGAAGGATGGGTCGATGCACCGTTGCATTATTTTTCATGAGATAACAAGATCATGACAAAGAATATGTATCATCTATTAATGATTGATGAGTTATATGATCAGATATGTGAATCCAAATATGTCTCCAAGTTAGATCTCCTGTCAGGGTATTATCAAAAATATTTGAAGGAGGATTCCCCCAAGACTGCTTTATGTACAATGTATTGGCACTATGAGTTCATAGTAATTCCATTCAGACTCACAAATGATACAAAAAAGTTTATGTACATGATGTATAGAGTATTTAGAAATTACCTCAACAAATTTCAGATAGACTTTATATATGATATTCTAATACACTCAAAAAACAAGGAAAAGTATGAAGAGTATATCAGGACTCTACTAAAGACCATATGAAAGGAGAAGATTTGTGAAAGGTATAGTAAATGTTGTTTATGGTGGAAGGAATTATCATTCTTGGGGAAAATTATCATAAGTAATGGGATATAAGTGGGCCCTTCAAAGAAAAAATAAATTGAAGGATGGATGAGGCCAATATATGTGAAAAAATCTATAGTTTTTGTGGGTTAGATGGGTATTATCATCAATTTCTGATAAATTTATGATGATTGTCATACCCTATAACCAGGTTATCTTAGAAGGCTATTTTTTAGGAATAATGAATGTGAAGAAAGGTTCATGGAGTTGAAAAAGAGGCTTATAACAATACATGTGGTTACACTAACCACTAGTGTGGAACATTTCATGGTATACAATGATGCTTAAAAGAAGGTATTGGGTTGTGTACTAATGGAGAATTAGAATGTAATAACCTATGTCTCAAAAAAATTAAATGTTCAAGAAAAGTACAACCAAACACATGAACTATAGATATCTTCAGTAATATTTTCATTGAAAAAATGGAAGCATTATATCATTGGTGATAAGTGTGAAATATCTTCATATCATAAGATACTCAAGTGTATATTCACCTAGAAAGATCTCATTATACCCCAAATAATATGTTTAGAGATGATTACGGAAAATGAATGATCAATAAACTCCCATATTTGGAAATTAAATGAAGAGTAAGTATCTATAAGTAGAAAGTATATAGAAATTTTATCAATGATGATAATTCAGAAGGACATGATCTTCTAAGACATGAAATAATGGACATTACAATCATAAAGGAAGGAACATCATCAATTCATTCACAAAAGATTTCTCAAACATCCCTTCTAAATAAGATAAATGATTCTCAAAGAGACAATGTTGAAATTTAAAAGATTGTGGAAGATATATGGAGGTGGAAGTACTTGGAGTTAAAAATTAATGAAAAGGAGTCGTAATATTTGGGGTATAACTATGTGTACCCAAAAATCATGAGTTAAAGAAAGGTTAGTTGAATGGTCACATAGATCAAACTTCTATATCCATCTAAGCAGTACAAAGATGTTTCGAGATCTCTAGGAGCACTATTAGAGGGACAATATATGAAAGGAGATTACATAATATACATCATGGTGTCTTGTATGTATGCAAGTGAATGCTAAATAGAAAAAATACAATTGGATGATGCAACCATTACCCATACCTACATAGAATTGGTAAATCATAACCATATACATTGTCACCAGTCTTTTGAAGAAATCAATAGGTTGTAATGATATATGGGTTGTGGTTGATAATCTTAAAATAAATTCTCACTTCATTTCAATTTGAGAGGAATTATAATTCTATCAACCGTCAGGGATATATATTAGATAAGTGGTGAAGATTCATGGAACACCACTACTAATTATATCTGATTTAGATCTAATATTTACCTCCATTTTATGGAATAGTCCCCATCATGATCTAAATACTAAGATGAACTACATCATGTATTATCACCCTTAAACTGAAGGCCAATCTGATTGGACTACCCAAACACTCAAGGATATTTTGATAGAATCTTCAAGGGGCTTCAAAAGAAGATTGTATCAACTAATTCATCTGGTTTATTTCTCATAAAATAATAGTTTCTAATCAAGAATCCAAGTGGATTCCTATGAATACCATTATGGGAAGTGGTGTCAAACTTCGTCATACTAGGATGTGGTTAGTGAACCCAAATATCTGGGTCCTAAAATGGTTAAGGAAATGGAGGAAAAGGTGATGACATTCAACATCACATTAGGGAACCTCGCAGTCTGTATAGTATTTATAATGAAAATCATCAATGAAACCTAGAGTTTGAGGTTGAAGGTAAGGTATTTATCTACATATCCTTATGGAATATTGTCAAGCGATTTTTGAAAAAGGGAATGGTTATTCTATGATACATCAATACCTTTTAGATCCTTGATTATATTGGAGTAGTGACCTATCAACATGCACTCCCACCTAACCCATCTCATGTACATGATGTTTTTCATATATCACTCTTGAAGAAGTATATTCCAGACCCCATAAATGTACTAAATACAGAGGTGTAACCATTGGATAATGATCATTCATTTGAATTGTAACAAATGAAAATATTAGATTGTAGAGACAATTTTCTAAGAAATTATACAATGAACCTATTCAAAGTGCTATGGAGAAACCAAAACATTGAAGAAGCAATGTGGTAATCAGAGGAGGTGATGAAATTGAATTACTTTCATATATTTTTGTGTGTGAAATGAAAATTTTTAGGGTAAAATTTCTAAAGGGGGAATATTGTAATGACCCAATCATTTAGCAATAAAATACCCTTTCTAATTGATTTAAATGGCCTATTATGCGTTATAATTATATAATATACATGAACTTATTTATTTTAATTATATAATATCTTATTTAAATGACCAACAACCATTATAATTAATAATAATATAGTCATTTAGAAGTGATCATATGATTATTTTAAATATAGGGTTATGATAAATCCAATGGAATCAAATAAAAGACAAAACAACCTCAACCAGAAGGATAATACCCTATAAAGCCTATATATTGGAAATTATAAGGGTGATAATGTAATTGGGATTTTCACTTGACCAATCCCAAGACCACATTCCACAACTAGAGCACAATTTCAACCATTTATAGAAAATTTTTAATATCATTGAAATCAAATAACAAACCATATTCTTTGAAGAATCCCGTGAAAATATCACCATATTTCACCTTATCCTTTGGGTGTTTTATAGTGTAATAAAGAGATATTTATCATGACCATAATAATGTGAATATATATTTTATAGAATATTGAAAACATTTATTTATTATTATTATTACATTATAATTTATTATTATTTTGAAATGATAAATCACAAATTTTATTTTTGTGTAATAAAATATTTCAATTAGGACATTCATTTTTGATGAATTCATAAAATTTAAAAATAATTGATATTTTTGCAAAATAATACAATAAAAATAATTTTTATTAAATATAAATGATAATATAAATTTTATGATGTTTAATGAATTTTTTTTAAGGGCCTAAAAACTATTATTTTTAAAAACCCATAATTTCTCAACAAATGATGATTATGACTTTAAAATTGAAAATCCAAATTTTTAGATAAAATAAATATTATTTTTTGGAATCAGAACCATCTGATTATCGAATGGGGATTTTTTTATAATTTTCTAGGATAATTGAAAATTTAGGTAAAAATTAAATATGGTATAAATATATAGTGTGTATTATGACATCATAATGATCCAAACTCTCAAAAATATAATCCCATGCTTTTGGAATCACCATCTCAAGGTAAGGGACCCTTTCATTCTCCTCTTTATTCAAGCATCTTCTTCATTTTTTTCTATTTATTTTCAATTCCTATTATTGGGATATGTTTTTCCAAATCCCTATGACATTACATTTTATTTAAAAATATTTAGAGACCCTTTTATCTCTCATTAATCCATTTTACAAATCTTTAAGTATTATCATTTATCTACCAAAATTTCACTACGATTTTTCAATGCCAATCCTTTTTATTTTTAATTGCATCACCATTTACACTCAAGGGTACTCACCTAGACATGAATATACTCCTTTTATTTGGAAATTAAATATATATTTTTTTAAAATCCATGATTTTGGTATTAAGTTTATTGAAATTAATTATTATGTTGAATGATATATGTGGCACACTTATGCACGTACAAGATATGAAAGTGATGGGTGCACCCAAAATTATTTTCGACTCCAATAAATTGGGTGGTGTTTTTGTCTCACAATACATATTGAAAGATATTTTGGATTAAACCTAATCTATTATGGTAAAATTTACAACATGTTATGATTTCTTTGTGGTTAGCCTTGACCTATGTTTATGATGTGATGGTCAAAGTTGATTCCACTTTCCCATGTTTTCTCTATTTTTTCATGAAATATCATGCATCTTTGTTTAGTATTATGATTCTCACCCTTTTTATGTCTCATTGAAATTCCATTATTATTACATGTATCTTTATTTTTATTATGTTTTGTTTATTCCCTTACTAGGATTTATCTCTCATACCTTCCTTATGTATGTCTAGAGGTTATCCCTTATAGTTTAAAGTATGATGGAATATTATGAGAATGTTATGGAATTTTTCAAAAATGGTGATGTGTCCATATTTTAATTTGTTATGTAGTATACCTAATTACCCAAATACACTTTATATTTTGATCTTCTAGGTTGTATTATGTATAAGTTTATGTTATAAATAATGAATTAATGTGTAATAAAGACAAAGGGTGTCATAAAGGTGTTCAGTGCAAGTATCATAACTATAAGGAGAATTAATTTGAGAGAAATGAATCAACTATAAAAGTATATGCTGATCTGAGAATGAATACCGGATGGGAGAAAATTTTGTAGATCTCAAATTATAATGGTTAAAGTACCATATTTTTAGGTGTAATACCATCCAAATATATGCAGGAAAGTTTAATAAATTGATATTCATTAGTTACACTGTTGAATAATAGTTCACTTGATGTTAGAGTAGAACCATGTTACGGACAGTAGATAACTCAGTTGAGAAGATCAAATATTATCAGAAGACTCATTAAAATATTTGTGGCCGATATAGAATTTATTATTTTAATTTTTGTAAGGGAACTAAAATTATTGGAAGGGGAAGTGACACTCATTTACTAAAAATAACCGAAGTCGAAAATGTGTGAAGAGATATCATCATTGAAATCTATTATTAATTTGGAACAAACAAAATTTACAAAATAGAAGTGAGTAGTTGAAAACAAATGGGTTTACCTTTTAAATTAACATTCTGATGGTAAGAATCATTTAAAATAATATATATTTGTAATGGGTTTTATAATGATGGAATTATTTGATTTTAGGGATATTTTATTATCCATAATTAAATATGAAATTATCTGAACAGTGTTGATCATGTTATCATAAGATGATCTATACTCAGAATAGATGGATGTAAAGACATTTTTCCTTCATGGAGAGTTATAGGAATAAATTTTAATGAGGAAAAAGAGATGTATCTATATGGTGAAAAATTCACTAATATAGTGGAATTATAAATGTGATAGATTTTTATTAGAAATATGATCTGTAATGTGAAATAGAGATCATTTTTATTAATAGAAGCTATGGGATGATGAAAATTTCATCAAAATTTTACATTAGGTTCATGATGTTTTTCTAGCTAAAAAAGACATTGGAAGGTCCTAGAAGCTGAAAAATGTTTTTTCTATAAGATTCAAGATGAATAATCTCATATAGGATAATAATATTTTATGGATTAATATTGAGATATATATAAGATATGGAACCTTGATTCTTTGTCAGAAAGATTATAAATACTGTGAAATTAAAATATTTTAAATGAAAAAATACAAGTCAATCTAAAATACTTGGGAAACAACTTTAATATTTGTGAGGAGAAACCATCCAAAATGGAATAAGAGAGTTTTTACATTGATAAATATCCATTTTCATCAATCTTTGGAAGCTTAATAGATAAAATGATTTGTATATGGTTGGATATTGTGTTTTTATTTGGAGTTATAAGGCAATTCATATGAAATACGAGAATGAAAAACTATAAGGATATCAAATGGATCCTCCAATACTTGAAGTAATATAATTTTAAAACTTTTTTTGGGTGAAATAACCCTTTGTCTGGACATGTTGATGCCGAATTCATTGGTGATTCTGAAACCTTGAAGGGAGAAAAAGTATTTTTGTCTACATATGGAGAAACAATAAAAAAATTTAGGTCACAACTATAAATCATTATTACTCTAAGAATAATAAAAGTATATAATGTAGTTTAAATGAAAGTAATAATTGAGTTTGTTTAGTTGATGTTTTCTTTAAAATAACTTGGATGGATTTAGGTAAGAGGAATCATATTATGTAATAATCAAAATATGGTTCACCTAACCTTGAATTTGGTTTTTTCATGTATGTAAAAAAGCATTATGTACTGAGGTAGCACTTTTTATGGAAATTTTTGGAAGTTAAGAAGTTATAACTACAAAATATAGAAGTAATCCCAAATCCAATTCCCATGTTCATTGAGGCGATAGTTCAGCAATGTCGAAGTAAGTATCATGCCTCAGTTGGAATTAGACGAATGAGAGAAGAATGGAGAACACTTCTTTCTGTGGTGCTGTGGATGTTCATTTTGTTATTCCAAAGTGTTTGAGAGTTATTGATAGATCCCCAAAAAAGTTATTTATGTGGAATATGTTTGGGATTTTAATTATGTTTTTATTTCACCAGATGTTCGCTCAATAAAATTTCAGTCATCAGATTTAGGTGATAAAAAGATGGAGAAATGTGGTATGTAGATAGTGGCAACACAATATATCCATGGGATGTGATTCCATTGGATGTTTTTATCTTATGATGGATTGTTGGAGAATATAAGGTGGTCTAAATGTTCAAAACACACTGAGGGGGAGCCATCAGTCAGGTATACTAAAAGAGGTGGCCATGTTTGGTTGATAGTGATTTTAGGGGAGCAAGTTAAGTTGGTTGACTAGATGAAACATACTATATAATGAGTGTAAACTTAATGAATTTTTGGAGAGTGAGGAACATTAATTATGATAACCTAATATCTTCTAAATATTATATGTACTTAGTAATCCTATTTTTTATACTTTTTATTATAATGGAAATGTAGTATTAGTATTTATTTTTATGCACATATGAATCATTTTATGTAGAATATTAATATCCTATTAATTTATCTTATTTTATTATTATAAATTTATTTTATTTATAGTATTTTTAATGTATGCATGTGAGTCTATATTAATGATCTTAAGGGACATATTTTTGTGGTGAGTAGGGTAAAAGGTATTCCTACTTTCGATATACTTAGTCGAGGTAATCCTTCAAGATAACCTAGTATAATTGCACGTCATTTGGTGGAATTATTCTTGTGGGGTAATTAAATTCATAGAATTGAGTATGTTTAGATGGTTTTATAAAAAGTTAGGATAAATGGATAATTACAATTATGATTTGTTTTTAGAAAAGTGTTAAGATTCCATGATCTATTAGCATGGTTATCCCATGTTAACTAATATTGAATTATTTAAATCCACAAATCTATTTCTTTGAGGAATGTATGGAGAACTATATTCATTCCTTATTTAATGTTTCTAGAGAAATTATTAAATTTCTCCATTGGTATAGTTTTATCTAATTTAAGACTAAAATATTTTGATTCTATACCTTGTTTGATTGTTAATGACTCATCGATATGTGTTGAACCTATGAGGATCCAATTATACTCTCCTCATGAAAGAAATATAATTCATATAGGTGAAATTATTAAAAAATGTAATGAAATTATTATCTCCCATGTTTGATTTAAGAATCATCGAAAATAACATCAGAATAAATAAGCTAAAGTTACCTGTTGGCTTTGATATCCGCCAGTTCATAGATTTTGTTCAACATATTTTATTTTTGACACAAATCCCTTGATTTTATTCTCTTAGATTTGATATTTATAATATTTCTCATATAATAATACTTAATGAGTTTACTTATACCCTTTAAGTTGAAATGGACATGTCTTTTATGAAATAAAATATTTTTTTCCTTTACACTCATGAAATAAGTATTTCCATAATTTCTAATTTGAAATAGCATTATACTTATTCAATTTAATTTTATTATGATTGAATCATCCATAAAATCTTAATATCATAACAATTCCAATTAAAAATCACCTCATTCACATAGTCATAATGTTAGGATACACTTAAGATATTGTGTCTCAAGCCTTGAGTAAAAGTAGCATTATTTGAAATGAAATTCATCAAAATTGTTTTCTTCAAATCCCTTTAATATTTAATGAACCTCCTTTTTCAAATAAAAAAACTCTATCATAACCTAGTATATACCTTATAATATTTTTCTTCTTAGTCATTTGTGAAAAACAATGACTATCTAAAATTCATGGTTTTTACAATTTGATATAATATATAAAATGCCAACTACCAATTCATTCCCTTGATCATTCTTCTTATGATATTTGGAATTTAATCTTTGTTTCAATGTCTTTGTAATAAATTTAACACACTTACTAGTGGAATGTACCTATTCATCATACCTTCCACAAGATTCATCAAGACTATTAAATCTATATTAAACTTTGACCATCTATATAGAATCACACATTACATTCTTCCTGAAAATTTTAAATTTACCCACTAGAATATGGTCTTAATTTTGTTGTACTAAATAAATATTATCCTAAAAATATTATCCTTTTTGTTTATTCACTCAAAAATAAAAACACATCTCTTCAAATGAAAATCTATACATCAATTAGATTTATTTGGTAAAAACTATTCTTATTTACATTCTTTCAGTTTCATACTATGATAAATTTATTTAGTATTCTCATGATTTTAAGATTCCATTCGGAGTTCATTTATCCTTATACTTGTTCACTAAATACTTTTTCTTCCACAAAACATTGTTTTTATGATTTACAGCACAAAATTTTGAAGTAACAATGGATGAATTCATTTTTAAAGCAATAATATTATCTCTATTATTTTCATTAATACCCACTATATTTTCAAAATTTCAAATATAAAACGATTATACACAAATTATCAGAAAAGATATTAAGTTTATATGTGGAATTCAAAACTTTTTCAGGTGTTTTTAAATATTTGAGAAGTTCCTTCAAGAATTTTTTAACTCAAATTGAAATTTATTCAATAAATTTTCAACTTTATATAACATTGATTCAATATATTTTTGTTATTTATTTTTATAAAATTTTATAATTTAATATGTTTTATTTTTTCACTTTTTAAAAGAAAAGATTTTAGATCCCTATTATTTCTCATAAACATGACTTCTTATTCAGAAACTACTTCAAAATTATATTTTTCAATGGTTATATATAATATTGTAACCTTTATTTCAATTTTTTCTATTTTTTGAGACACACTATAAGCTTCAGTATATATTTTTAATCCTTTTTAGTTTCCTTTTCTTCATAATCCTCTTCACAATTTCCTTCATCAATAAGGGATTCATCAGTGTGCTATTGTTATGCCCTGAAAATTTGAACACATTCATCCTCTATATAATTACCTCAAAATTTAATTTCTTAATTAATAGATGAAACATTATTATTAAATAAAAAATTTACCTCCACTTATTAATTTACCTTTACCATTAATTTATATAATTTTTTTCTACTATGACCACTTTCACATTATCATTTCATTTTGATGATCGTCCATGTTAACGATTATCATATCCATCTTGATTATTCATGGGGCAGTTTTATAAAAACTTTATAATTCTTATAAAATTTAAATATTTAAATATATTTGTTTTTGTTTCTTTATAGCTTTGAATAATAGGAATAATTTAGAGAAAAAACATAAATTTATGGAATTTCATTCCAACTACTTTATCTTAAAATTATTCTTCATGAGACCTCTTAGATTAATTTTTCATAAATCCATTGAAGGATTTAAAAAATGTCTTTTATATGATTTTATTGTATTCTTATAGGAAATACATCTTCTATTTTCATATGATATCAAGATATTTTAGAGTTTTTAAACTTAAAACTCATCCAAGACATGATCATCATGTGTTTGAATTTTGAAATCAAATTTTTCCATCACGATTTTTATCAACTTCTTCAATGCTTATGAATCTTCAATAACATCTCTATATCTATAATTAAAACTTTAAATTATATTCAAGGAAAAAAGAACCCATCCACCAAATCAAAACCATGATTTTATCCTCGAATTGTAAAAAAATACGAATTTACAAAACTATTAAATTTTTAATTCCTTTTATGAATAATAAGAAATTTACTCCAAATGGTTTTCATTATTTAGGAAATAGTAGTTTTTATTAATTCCTTTTCAGATTTTTATTAGAGTAATTAATTTCCCACTATCTCATCTTTTTCCACATTATTGAGATATTGAAAAGTGTAACACGAACCTACATTGAGATTTTATAAATTATTCTCTATGATATCATAAATACTTATTACTAATGTTAGATTATTTTAAACAATCCTATACTTACAAATTTTAAATCATTTTCTAGTGAACATCGGAACACCCATATTGTTTGTAGAATTCACACCCTCCAAGAGAATCCTTTAATGTAAAAGATAAAATAAAAAAAATAAAAAAATAGATCATCTGGAATAAAACAATATTGGATCTGGAATGAATTTATATATAATTATTGATAATATAATTGGTATTGATACCAATTTATTCTCTCTAAAAATAAAGGTAAGAAGTGTTATATGTGGTGGGGGGGGGGGTAAATCAGTATGTCCAAAAATATCTCTCACAAAAGTAATGAAATTCCCATGAAGGTTAGTATTAAGGATATATAATAAATCAATATAATGATAATGATGAATGATAGAGGGTAAGAAATAACAACATAGAAACAAAAAACTTTTTATGCGATTCACTTACTATTTTTATCAAGTTCATAATACCTTAGTGATTAGAAGTTTTTATCCCATGTTGTAAATTATAATTTTATTTTCAATAATGGAAAAATGTAGAGATGGAATATTCTCCCAAACTCTTAAAATGGAATAAATATAAGGATGATTGTGAATAACAACGAAAATTAATATTAAATGATCTTCAAGTAACTATAATTAATATATTTATTATGTACACTATTCTTCTCCTAATACATGTATCTTTTAGTAATTTTGATCCGTTTTATATGTTATACGAATCTATCTCATAGTTTCTTCAAATTTTTCATAAAAATACAATTTTTTAGTAAACTATGATGTTTCACCTTGAACCACAACATGGTTTTATATTGTCTACTGTAGATATGAAAAAATGACGAGTTTATTATGTTTCCATAAAATATAATGTCTATTTATAATTGTATATTGTTGAACATATGTATAATTTGTTTTACTATGATCCATAAAGAGGAATTCAACTTCCATGATCTATAGGTCATTAGTGTTTTTCCTTCTATCTATGTTATCGCCACTTAAAAACCTAAAATTGATATGATGTGTTCAGAGAGAAGTGAATTTATAAAAATTCTCCAACAAAATCCTTATGAAATGTAGATAGGCACCAATGATTTTTTAGAAAATAAAACATGGTTCTATAATATATGACATGTTTATTTCTTCCAGGTACACAAGAAATAAAACACGCCAACTCTAGGAAATACAACAAAACCATGATCATTTTCTTCGTAAACAATAAAATAATGAATTAATCAATGAAATGGTTTTATTCCCCATGGAATATAATAAATTATATATACATCTATAGGAACCATGGCCATTACTACATTAATTTTTCTCAGACTCTTCACAAAAATTTTTAAGTCATAGACCACACAATGTTTTTTAAATATCATGGAATAGTTTCATCCTTCTCTATATTCCTTTATTCGTTCAGATGCACTTAAACTCTAATTGATCTTTAATAAATCAATGATAATTTTGAAGCTAAATATATTATATAAGCATATTCATATTTTATATTCCAACATATTAAGAATCTAATTCCTAGTATACTCCCAAATGCGAGTGTTATTAAAATAGAACATTACTGTATAAATTAATAGTTTTAAGAGTATTACCTCTATTTTTGTAATAATAAATACTATGTAGACCTTTTAATATTTAGGGCTATAAAACTCCCCTCCATGAAAACACAGTATGAGGGACCTTCAGTCTCCCTATTGTTATTTTTTGGTTGCAAGATTCGAGTATCCAATAATATATAAGAGTTACTCATGAATACTTATGTATTACAAATGGATTAGAAATTACACCCCTTTGTAAGAAGTGATCCCAATGTATTATCCCCCCTTTAAAAAACAAAATGTATGAATGGAAAAAAAAACCATTAAAATACAATTTTGTTTGGAGATAAGTAACAACCGATAACACTCTCAAGTAGTAAAAGGATTCATTTTCAATGAATTTTTAAATATATCCATTACATGATCCCTAATTGAAACATATTATAGATTTATGTCACTATAATATAACTTATACTAGATGAAATAATATTTTGTTTCAATATATTTGGACCTAGAATGTTGCACCCAATTCATTTTACAAGTTGATGAGAGTTTTTATAAAACACAAAATCATCTATGAATATATGAATTTTACTCTAATATATTTAAAATGTGACTAAAACTAAATAATTTGAGTTTTATCCTATGATTCCATTAAATAACCACATTTTTTTCATATAGTGACTGAATTTTAATTCTTAAAGTTATAAAAATCACATATTATTTGGATAAAGGATGGTTCTATAGAAGTTAGATTTTGAACTTCAATATTTCCAACCCAATAAATAAGATATATGTTGGTACTTTAACATTTTGAAAGACTTTGTGAAAATAATATTGTAATCCAATTTACCATAAGAGTTGTAACCCATTTGTATTATACAATAATGAGTCTCCCAAGTACTTTATATATAAAATAGAGTTGGTGTATTAGTGGATAAGTGTAATTTACCAACCATGTTATTTAGCGATTGATAAAATGAATAACTATATGGGTAAGTTATAGGATCCTAAAAGAAAATGTGTTTCCAAAAACATAAATTTGAGTAGTTAGAAGTGAAAATGAGAATAATGAATAATGAAACTATTCTAATAGAGATCATTACAAAACCATCAACGAATACAATTTTTTTCACAGAAGTTCAATTGAATAGAATAGACCAAACCTCACAATAAAAAAAATCCAACACTTCCCCATTTCATACTCAATGAGTCACCTCATGACAATCACATTATCCACTATCCATGATCGATCTAATTATTGTTAAACCTATCATATCAATTCCACCATTTTCCCCTATCCTTTCACATACCTAGATTCATTTCATGGATGATTCTAGTGGATATTGTTTTATTCTCTTGGACACAATAAGACATGATGATTTTACATGATTAGTGGTAGGGGATAGATGATGGATGGAAAAATCAGTCCAATCACATGGAATAAAAGTGAACCACCATCAAATTATAAAGGGGAACCAATGGAACATTTATCGTGCCCCATTCCCATTGAACATGTTTTGGGACACAAACTGCCAAACCAGATATATATCACAAAATCTATTTTTTTAATCCATTAAGAATCATTGTTGAGTAATGGAACTATTAATGGAATCAAACTAGAATCTCCCCATATAGACCACATAAAAATTATATTTCAATATAATGCTTCATAACTAGTATTTGAGATACAACCACACTTCTAAATTGATTATATAAGAAACCCAATTGTTTGAGCTAAAACTAAAACTCCATTTTAATAACTTTTTTACACTTCCAGTAGTTTCCCATATGAACTGTAAACCACTTATAATATTGGAAATTAATTTCCACCTAGGGACCAGGCCACCAAAAGTTAGTGCCATATGGTAGGATGAAACACTAAATACAACATCTCTCAAATTCATAACTAAGACCAACTTTATTATTAAAGAATAATTTATATAGCCTATTTAGTTTCCAATATTTCACCATTAAATCTTATATATGTGTACATCTACTGACCAAAAAAACAACACTCCATGATGAACCCAAATACCCCAAATGAGTAACAAGAAGCTCTCCCATTTTTCCTCATTAATGTTTTAATAAATATATCATTTACAGGGTACTCTTCTATAAGAATATCAATACATTTTATAGTCATAAAATGATACATTCCCGTACCATATTGATTTCAGTTCTCATTAATATGCCAATTCCATTATGCCTATGATATTATCTTTAAATACCACACCTAACATATAAATATACACCATATTACACTATACTCATATAAAATTCCATGTTAACACCCTGGTTCTATAGTAAAATCTCTAAGAACAAAATAAAAAACCCATTTACATTAATCATAAGACAATTAGTTTGTTATATTCTCAATAAGTATCACATGAACCTTCAAAAACCTCATAAATGTATTAAAGAGTACCTTAATATTATTTCTTAAGAAGGATAAATCTAGTAGTTTATCAAATAAACCACCTTGTTTGTGGTTTTTCACTCACTTTGTTGATTCTTTTCCCAAAATTACATTATGTGATAAAATTGGATTTCTATTTACCATTTCTATAAAATCCATGATATTAATGGATGAACATGTCTATTTTTCATTCCTCTGTTTATAGATCATTGAGATCAATATAAATATGATGATGACATTCAAATTACACTATCCATAGATGAAAATAAATATAACACCTTGATGATTATAAAAAGATTTAATGTTCCCCTACTGAAATGATTTATCTTAGTGAAAAAACCACCACACCCAACACCAATGTAAATATAAATAACAACACAACAACTAGCGCATTGTTTTTTTACCGAAGTGTTCCTTGATTAAAATCAACTCTTTTAAAAATATGAATTTCCATCATTGAATGATTGGATCATAGAATTAACCTTTAGTATTTCACCACTTATCATACCATAGAGTGATTCTATAAAAAAGGAATCAAAGGAGTGAGTGACCTCTGTATCTCAAGTTATGAAATGGTAATATGATTTGAACCACGAGATACCATGGGCTGAATTGGTCTATATGATATGTATTATTATTATTAAATAAAATAAGAAACTTGATATATCCAATGTCATATATCACTCAAATTTATTTTGTGTTTATGAATTGAGAGATTCTTGGAGATATAAATTGAATGGTAATGGGGTACAATGATTTATGAGGAAAACAAAAACACCATAGGGAAAGAAAAACATATCTCTAAATTATGGACTTGAAGTAGTAAAGAAGGCCTATATCGACTCTATCATGGGTGATCTTGATGAATCTATTTTTTTATTTCTATATTTTACAGGGAAATTATATCTCTCATTAATGTTCATGGTCTATCTAAGTTAATGTTGAGACATAAAAATATCTTCATCTATGTTTATTACCACTGTGTTCAAATCTATGTGATTTAGAGAAGTAAAATTGGATCTATATCATTCCTATTTAAAACACTACTATATTCCCACAAATTACCCATATAATATTATGTGTTTTCACAAGTAAATATTTATTAATCCATATGGTTCATTTCATATATATGATTGAGAAGAATGTCTTATAACACTATCCTCACCCTCTAGATATTCCTTCTCAATCAACTATTATCATAGTTTTTGGAAATTAAGATTTACTTGTGTCGGATATTAGAACATGAGTCAATTCAATTCATATACTATACATCCTATAACTGAAGAATCTTCTACCCCTCCTAGAGAATATTTATGATGGTATAGAGAGAGATAAGGGGAAATCATATCAGTTATCAAATAACTCTTTTTATCTTTCTACTTTGATACTCAACCAACATAATACCACCTTTATACCATAGATCAAGAATAATTATTGCAAAAAATATCCTTACTCTCAAATATGAATTAATTTCATTATGTAATGAATCAAAAATAATATTTTAACCACTAACCATACTAAATGATTAATCTAATGGTATAATTCTAGAGTATTATGAAGTCCCCTCTAGTAGAAGATCTATAAACCTCATTTAGAAACCCACAAAAGTTCCCATTCAGAATTTATATCCATAAAAAAACTTAGTCGTTTTATACTATAATAGTTATTTTGTATTCAATATCATATTATGTTTTTTAAATACTAATAAGCGCTTATTAGTTATATTTTTGAATCTTTATCATATCTTTATAAGCGAAAATAATTCTATATCAAACAATGTGAAATTTATAAGGGCCTTTTATCATGTGATAATGACATTTTAACTGAGTAGAAATGGACTATGAATATATATTATTGGATTATAGGACTCTCAAAAGATGGGATGAATGAATATTCTGAGTTTATCTATGATGTTAATAAAGAACTCAATTCGTATGAAAATTAATCAATTCAAATATTATAGCACATAATGGGGTCTCAAATAGTTAGTAAATGAATAATATGTGATCATTTCATGTGGGATACATAATTAATATTCCAACGATGTTTTCAAATGATTTTTATCTGGAAAAATATCTCTTTTCAATATTTTATTCCACATTTTTTTTCTGGTGAAGGAGTGATTAACATTTGATTTACTTGATTAGCCCAAAGATATGGATAAAAAAGTTAGAAGAACTATAAACTGATCAGAGATACTTCCAAAATAGATGTATTGATGTGTATAGGAAAAACATCTTAGAAGTTCCAGCATTCTCTTTCCTTGAATTTCATTTTTTAGAAGTAGTTTCTAGTATAGTTCACGAGTTGGAGTAGTCACAGCTATAGGCTAATCATAACAAGTCATAATACTTTTTTAAGGATTAATTTTTTTATTGAATCCAAAATGAATGAATCAAGTAATAAAATTTTAATTCTCTTTAAGTTTAACTTTGAAGATTACAATAAAGGAACAATTAGGGGATGTTTGTCAGTTTGGTCAAACCATTCTATATTATATAGGAAATGGAGTAAGCAAACTAATGTTGTCATACACAAAGGATGTGGGATCACTAAATCTATTCAATAATGTAGGGATATTTATTTATCTAGTTAATATGATCATCAAATAATGTCTATAATCATATAAGACACATCAACCCCCAAAATCAATTTCTCAAAAAATTGAGCAGGTGAGAAATCAGATTTTGAATTAAATACCCATGTTGATCCTATATAGGTTAGTAAAATTGTTTCACAACTCCCAATGAAAAAAATAATGTCATTCCATGTTGGGATACTCTCTTTGCATGTCTTTAGGAAAGGTACTTACCAATTCCACTTGGTAGTGTTCAAGATTCTTAATTGACAAAGAAAGGAAATTGATTCTAATTATAAAAAGTGAATCATGTAAATGACTACAACACAAGTTTCTGTCATTATCTCAATATATGGTTAAAAAATACTGAATTATTTTAGAAAACATTGAACACTAAACTAGCACAATAGTTTGAAATCTCAGTAATGGTTTTGTCATATATTAAGTCACACACACAATGGATATCTATTCACAACAAAATTACCTTCTATGAATGGGTGTTCAATGAATAAAAAATGATTGATCTAATATGATCATTCTTCTTATAGAGGGTTAATTTCATCTAATTCCTATGAAATAGTTTTTATAGGTCTTTTCTTCTATCAATGTTGGTTTAATATTAACTAAAATGTAGCCTTAAAGAATCCTATACATAGAAGGTGGAGTTATCTAACTTATTCACTAACTTTTGGGATATCCCACAAATTGTCTCTATTTCTTTTCACATGAATTACATCATTAACCCTTTGGAGTCAATCTTCCCATATGGATTCCCACCCGACCTAGAACTATATTTTGATGTAGCTTATTTATAATCCATGTATATTTCAACATAAATACTCAATTCTAGATTATATTAACTTCTTTTATGTTAATTAAATGTGGGTGGATCAATTTTTCATTGAGTTAACTATTTCAAATTCTATACACCAAGGTTCCCCAAAAACCCAATACTACTTATTCCACACCTTGGTTGGGTATCTAGGTCCCCCTCTATTTTAATTTCATTCCCACAAACAACATATTTTCCACCTATGGATATAAAAAGTACTTGAATTCAAATCCAATTCATTATATTATCACCATAAGTCATTTCATAGGATTTAAATAGGTAATTGTAATGTGATGAAACCAAGCTATAAAACTAGTTAGCCTAATGCTCTAAAATTTTCATTTAATCAGTTTAACGCTATATTCTTATAAATTAATCTTTTTAGGCACTATCCTATCATAATATTGTTGTATTTAGCTAAAAACATCATGAATTAATCAACTACATGGTTCTTACTTATATGACAACTGTAAATAAAATCCATCATCCAATCTATCAAATTGTAAAAAAAAGATAAGAAGAAAAGCTTCCAATAATACTATATAAATCCAAGAATTCTATAATGATTATGTTTTCCTCCATTGGATGAAAAGGAATACCTAATTTTAGAGATAAAAATGGTATCATAAACTTATCTGATAAACTCTCTATCAATTATAAGAAAGTGTAAAACTTTCTTTTTTTTGGTACATAGAAGGGTCCATATAGATTCATCTTAGGGAAATTTTATAAGGGCCTACTGAATATGTCAATGGTAGAAGCACATCAGCACCAATGACTCATAAATCTTAGGTATGTTACTTTATTTATTTATTCAATTCTTATTGGGATATAAATTTCATTTTTTATATTTAATGAGAGTATATATATTCCCCTTAACATGGATTAACTTGTAAAAACTTAAGGTCTTCAAACCTAATACTCTACCACAATCTACAGTATATATATTTTTCTTTTATTTATTTATATTTACCAATCCTTTCATAGTAAACCCCATCCTTTGAAGGCACCACATGAGTTTGGTGAAGGGAAGAAGAAAATATCACTTAATATCGAGACCATATGAGAACACTTCTTCCATTAAAACCTCATCTTAGTATTTAAAAATGAAAATGGGATACACACATGAATCAATGGGTGAATCAAATTATAAATACCCTAAAATCATTATAGTCTCGGAAGATTTCAAATAAATCCAATGTTCTACTATTTAAATATTGGAATCCCATGAGCGTAGTAGTGGACCTTTTTGGAATGGAAGACTAATTATAGAACCAAGATGTGTATAAATTCCCCATACTATAAAAAAATAAGTGATCAACACCATACTCAAATGAATTAGAAATAAAAGGCATAACATTCACATGAAATATTAGATACCTTTTTAATGAATAAATAGTCTCATATATATATATATATAGAAAATTTCTTATCAATATGATTGGGATTTCACCCATTATTTCTCTAGCCTATGATAAATTATGAGAACCAAATAATTTACATATAATAGATTATTAAAAAGAATATCAATTTAGATATATAGATGTATATTTTATGATGTTCTAATTAGCATTAGTTATCTAACATTAACATCACTCTACAATATCCCATTTCAATCTAGTAGTAGGTTTTGAGATAAATGAAAATTCATTTGAATTGGTAGAGGTAGAAAAATTAGAAATCCCATGTATTGTAGTTATTTATAGGTTATCACTAACCACGAAGGGACTAAAAGATATAAGCCTGAAGTTATTACGAACTGTCTTGAGAAGAGTTTAGTTTTAAATTTCACACACTCAATAATACAAATACGTCAGTCGATTATGTGGATTTTATATATTCTATTTATTTGGAATCCTTATCCTTTTAACAATTCAAGTATAAACCATCCACTTATTTCAATATTGAATGAGGATAGGTTAATTAGATAAAATAAACTCTTCAATATGCCACTAGTGTAGGAGAAAACCTCACATGGCTACTGATCTTATAGACACATGATAGTTCCTCTGATGAGGTGTTGATATAATATCGAAATATTGAGTGTAAATTTTTTTTCTCTTACAAATTAAATAAATAAGATCAAAATTTTTAGTCTCTGTTATAGATTCACATGATGATGATTTCCATATCTAATTAGAAGGATATTTGAAAAGATTAATAAAATAAAATATATATAATACAGAATAATTAGACAGGAATGATGTTGGAATCTACTAAAGAAACTTCCAAATTTCCTCTTTCATTCACAAGGCAGGAAAATGTTAAATTAATGAAATATAAATACATTATTTATGGATAGTGAGAATAATCTAATAAAAAAATAATACACGAAGGTTAAATGATTTAAATTTCTTTTAGAAAAATTAATTATTGAAATGGATAGGAAGATTAGGGATTAGATCAAAATGTTTATTATTATTTATATCTAATCTAGATTTATATATAATATTTTTTTTCTTTATAGTGAGTTGATGATAATGGATTTTTTATGAAAGATAAACTAACCTTGACTGTACTAGGTTTGGATGTTCTGCTAAGGGTGTTTGAAGACCTTATGATTATTTTTAACTATATTATATATAAGTGAATAATAATATCTAGATATCTACCAATTTCAATATTATA
The DNA here is from genome assembly GCA_963277665.1 of Viscum album. Lineage (NCBI taxonomy): Eukaryota > Viridiplantae > Streptophyta > Magnoliopsida > Santalales > Viscaceae > Viscum > Viscum album. The sequence goes on along the minus strand of OY728159.1, from coordinate 1,887,631,738 downwards.
AAAATTCATAATGAGGAATCCCTTATTGGTAATAATATATTTTTCATGGATGATAATTGAGTTATACTTAGGTATTAAAAGGTTACATGGATATAAGAGGTTTATATATATATATATCCATTCCTTATTCTCTATTTTCTACCTCTTTAAGGTATGAGTATGTTACAAACCCAGTTTTATGGTGTGAGGGGGGGGGGGTGAAAGTGATGTACTTGATGAAATTTTGGTTTGAGTGAGTGGCCAGAATACTTTCCTTTTAGTCCATCCATTTAAGGTTCAAGATATACTCATCATGATCCAGTTTACATTTTGAAGTATGTAATTGAGTTGGTATAAATTATTCACCTATTATGTTATATCTAGTAAAGATCAAAGGATTTGAGAATCTAATTTACACTTAAGTTACATCCAACTGATAAACAATATTGTTCATATGGTAGTTTATTTAGTAAAGTATTGTATAATTCATCACTATATTAAGATAAATATTATAGTAATGGAAAACATTTAAATTATATAAGGATTAATATGAAATTTTCTTAGTAAATACTAAACGATGTAACAACCGATGTTCAATAGTGTTCATGATTAAATAATTAGTCATGGAGTTTTATTTATTATTCTGGGGTTGGGTGAAGAAGCCAGATGTGTAGTGGGTGGTACATTTTCAATGAATCAATCAAATTTTTGATCATCAATTAAATTGACACGATTTTATTATCCATGGTATGACTTCATTCTAGGTATTTTCTACTCTCACACCAATTACCTGGTAATTTATTAAACCTAATATAAGGATAAGAGTGGTTATGAGTTATTGGACTAATGTATTTCATAAAATGATTGATAAAAAGAGATATTTTAGAAGTGAAAGTATTTAAGCACCCTAAATCAAATAAAACGAGATCTACAAGATGAGTATAGAGTTAGGTTTTTGTTAAAAACCGATATGAGAAGTTTTGATGTAGACTATGGACATTATGAATGTCAAATGTTGGGCCTCCAAACTAGGATTTCAAAGAGAAGAAATATATCAATGATTTCATGTAAACAATTCTTCCAAAATTCTAATACATCATAATTTATCTTTGTGAACTAACCCTAGTAACCTTTACCGCAAAAATCAGGAAGATAGTACTTATCACGGGTTGAAAAAGTAATGATCATTATGTTGGCACTGAGGTATTCTCCATTATTTCCATGTAACAATGGGTTTGGGACCTCAAGAATACAGCTCACCTTTAACTAGGCGTGTGTGGGATACTCAAGTTTGTATCCATAGTGAGTCTGTAACTAACATTTTACCCATTATAGTTCCCTCTTGATTCATGTTATTGGACAATGTCATTATGATATCTTATTAACTAAGACTACAAACTAGTTCTTGGACCAATGGTCGCTACTATACATTAGGCCTACCTCCCTACACGCTTGAGATTTCTAACTTGTAGTGGGGGTTTAATATGGTACTATGGGAAGAGTATAGTCTCGTATTGTAGTAAAAAAATATAGAAAATTAACAAGAATCATACACATCATCACATTAGAGTAAAAAATATATAAATGAGTGGAAACATGATATTAAAATGTGATTTTTAATGAAGTCATATAGACAAAAATGAACATAGATCCACTACTTTCCCACTTGGATGACCACATGTCCAAAATAAATAGTAGAAATAAAATTAAACTAGGCCCTCCCACACCACTGATCCATACCACATCCCAATCCACAATCTTATACAAGATATCATATTCGATCCTATTTTCATAGGCCTTGACCAAACATATTCCTATAATAACTAGGTGAGAGCTTCTTAGGTACCCAAGTGCAATGATAGATCAGTCAGAGTGTGAACACATTACTCCGTAAGAAACCACCAGTGTGGTCCTGTATATAACCGACATTGTAGTGATATGTGCAATGTGACATTATTAGAATAAATGAATAAACTAATGGAATGTAAATAAATAAAACTACCAATAATACTTTCTTTGGAAAAATTATAAAATGTATCTAATAACATCATGAGGAATATTCCAACAGACGTACCATGTACCACAATTGTCGATCCGTGGGTTTATGATCCTGACTGACCATATTTTCTTTGACTAGTGACATGGTGTCTCATATCACATTGTGATGAAGATTCCTATCAATTTAACAGACACGGGTTACCCTAGTGTACAATAAGTATCACATATAACCCCTATGAGAGTTTTACTGGCTGGGGAATAAGTCCATAAGTAACAATAACCTGGGGAATTATCTTATTATTCTACATCCAATTATACCAGATAAACCCTATACTCAAAACTGATGAAAACCCCAATAATAATTCCACAAACCTCCACTAAGAGTATTTTCTCTTCTAGTAGAAACACATGACTCCCTTATAATAGTTTTATTAGCTAAAGGAATAAACTCAAATGTATCACAGATGTCCCCAATGGGAGTTTCTTTACCCATGTAACACATAATTAATCATCCCCCTTGTAAAATTTTCAAAAACATTAATAAAGAAAAACCTCATGATAAATTTCAATAACTAATGTAATGGACCTCCCCTATGAGAATTTTCCACTTCAAAAAATAAAATTCATTGAGGGTGTATACTAAGTAAAAAATAAATTTTATAAATAATTAGGGTTAAACTAATTCCTAATCCCATCATAACCATCCAAATGTAATTACACTATCTCAAAAGGGTAAATATATCTTTAGGAAACCCACTAGAGTCCCCTAATCCAATACATGGATATGAACCATAATAGAGCACTCAAGGACATCCTATAGCTCCAAAGACATAACATGGATGTTATGATCCTTTTTTTGTGTCATAGAAGTCATACAGTAACATATGCCTTATGGGTAAACCATAAGAACAAAGGTCTATAGGGATTGGTCATGCCATATCTCCAAGTCAATGGTTATTTAAGTTATTTTCATTTATATTCATGTATTAATGATCCAAATAGATCTATATTGTCTTAGGGGTCCCCACCTAGCCTATATAGGCTATTTACCTTAAGTTATGCTACAACTCCCTATATAAAGAGATATGGGATCTTACTTTAGGTCACGAAGTCCTAGTCACTACAGTTACACCCCTCCCAGGGTTTATATGTCACACAGAATATCAAAATTGATTAAAACTTTGACCATAAGTTACCGATGAAATCAATTAAGTGCACAAGGGCCTACATTCCTATAGAATTAATTACCTTGTACCCTAAATCATTTTACAATGAATTAAATACTATATTTTGAATTAAAAAACTAAAATTAATTGGAAAAAATTAATTAATTAATTAATAGGGTCAAAAAGTTTAGTGGAATGATAACCTATCACATGAACCATAAATAAAAAACATTAATACATAGGTAAATTATGTAGACCACCCACCCCATTAATGAATATTTTATATTTAATCACTAGATCGATTGATTATACCTAGGCCCACCAAGTATTGAATAATCCCATCCATGGCCAATCATACATTACCATCATTCCCGAGGTTCTAAGTCACACCTAAAAGAGACAATTATTAATTTTAACACAAGGTAATTATATAGAGAATTTTTAACAAATAAGGTATAATCATCAAAATATCACTAGGAATCGAATGATTATTGAATCCTTGAGAAATGTGGTGTGGGTCATCCCGGAAACACACCAAACCAATACTCTATCAATTCACCTATAAAATATACCAGTTATTTCATTATATAAATTTATTTTTAATGAAAAAACTAAAAACAGATGTCATGGTGTGCAATTAATGATATAATGAACAAAGATATACATGTGTCATCTCTGGATTCCCTTTATTTAAAAAGAATAAAAAGCTCAATTAGAAGTGTTTGATTTCACTGTCCTATGGTAAAATAAACAACAATACCCAAAAAACATATTAAAATCCCAAAAATAAAGAGGAGGTTACAAATAAAGGATTTAATAGATGACATAACTTGAATATTCTACGAAAAACCCAAAAATATTGCCCAAATGAAAGGGAATGAAGGGAGGATAGGGGGTTCATATCCCCTAGTTGTGCACCCAAATTAAATGGATGAGGAGGGATTTCCTTAATCTATAAAATAATAGGGAAAAATAAAAAATGCACATTTTAAATTAAACTGGCCAGTGGATTCTACTATTTAGTCAATGGTTTGGTATACTATATTCTGTAAAAACGAACCCAACATCTCTTGGGACTTTTCTAATCATCCAAAAATCATCTCAAGCTTCATTCTTCATTGATGATAATTTTTAATTCTATTACAACCATTATAAATCTATTCATAATCACCATTAATAATATTATCCCCTTACTAAAATATAATATTTAAATTCCCTATAGAACTTTCATTCCCTTAAGGATAGGGGAAATTAGAAACACCCCACCATAACAATTTTCATCTATTACAAGTCTTGGTAGCTATCGTTTTTTACATCCCAACATACCGAAGTCACTACATCCTATTAAAAACCCTCATTCTATCCATGAAATTACAACACGCCTCTAAATAATAACTCCAACATAAGGAGATCAAACCACTAAAACCTATGAAACTACTTGAATTCATTACTAAAACATTCAGTCTATGCTTAATTAAGCCCATTAATCTTGAGAAAAAAAGTGTGACCACAAAATTAACCACCTATCCCTTGGTTTTCCCCACATTAATACATATCTCATGAGCTAATTATGAGTTATGTTTCATTCCCACTATTGGAATTTCCTACCTAAGTATGATCCCATCATCTTTATGATTCCTTTATTGCGGGTTCTAATAAACATACCCCAAAACATATGGGAGATCCAATAAATGACATTAACAGCCCTCATGTCCCATTTAGAACTCAAAATGGATTTTCCTCCACTGATTAGGCAATACATGAGCACACCAAATTTTCCTAAAAAGTCCCAACCAATTCATGATACAAATCAAACATATCTAAAATGACACCCAACATGGTTTTTGGATTACTACATGAAAATACTATCTAAACCATTGGTCAGACATCCTCTAGTTGACTACTCTAAAAATTCTCAGAGACATTATTTGATGGACTTGTAAAATACCCTATTAAGTTCCCATTATCCTCAAATTAATCATATTATAATTAAAATACACCATTCAAAGTGTGTACCAAACTTCAAGATAAACTCAATGATTGAAACATCGACCAACCAAAATGAGTTGCCATGCCTTTACATACTATGAGTAAAGATGCAAATGTTGGGAAAAAGTTTTTTAAATATTGTAGTTGTAAGAAATTTTTCTTCAGGTTTTTTCTTTTGTTGATAAATTTTATTTTCATAAACATTGTTAAACAAATACATCACTTAATTAACTCTGATGATTTTTTAATAGGTTTTATGTTCTGAAGACATGTGTTGATTATGTTTAGGATGAAAAAAATATCTAGAATAGTGAATAATATCATAAAAATAATTATTTTCAAGAATATAATTTTAAGATGAATCCTATGAAATTGAATTTTTATTTTATGAGTAGTTTTTTAATGTTTTCCATGAGTTCTAAAGAGGAGGAGGATGTGGTGTTATACATTGAATATTTCCCTAACTAATTTTATGGGAGTTTTTAAAAAATTTGTCCAATAAATAGATGAAAAACTCAAGACCACCTCAACCACACATGTGGTACCCATAGTTTAACTACAATTGAGGTACTAAACCTACATAACCATGAATTTTAGTAGGAGGAAGTGGTAGAAATAATACAGCATGGATCATATAGGTGAGTGAATAAGGTGCATGAATAGCGCACAATGGAGGTTCCCATATGGGGAAATGAAGATGAGGTGCAACCCATGCATGGGAATGCATGAAGAGTTATGGGGGCTGGCCGAAGTGTTGGCTCAAGCACATATTTGAACTCTAAGTATTCTTATGAAAGGAAGAACTAGATACATCTTTGATGTGGGGAAGGGTGATAGATGCACTATTCATCCATTTAAAAAAGATATGAATATAACATATTCCATTGGATTAAATAGATATCTTATTTTTGATCATCATAAGATCCAACTTCAACCTTCTTAGTGGCTAAATGTACTTATGTTCAGTATATTTCATCACCAATACTTATTCAATAAATCCCATGGCTATTAAGATCATTTTTAGATAGAGATATTGAGATTATGGAGGAATGACCCTTCATGCATGCACGGTACACATTGTATGTATTCTGTTATTATAAGAATTTGATATTGCTAGAGTATAAGAGGAGTTATAACAAACTGATTCATGAATGGATAAGATCTATGTTTTGAAATGATGAGGCATACAATTATTAATGCTAATATATGAGATTATCACTATGATAAGAAAAGATATATAGTTATCAAGTAAGTGAAGACACAATTATTTGTAGAATATATTTGAGATTATCGAAACCATCAGTAGTTTTATTATCAATCTTGAAAATATATAATTTTCAAAGGCTAGATGCGAATTGAAAATAAAATGGATAAGTTAGTTCATGGAAGTGTTTAATGTCTATAAATACCAAATTCCAGAGGCCAAGAGTGATTGATAATCTTATTTGAATAACTATCATTTTCTCATAGTAAATAGAGCGCCAATTTTTTTTCCTGATATAGAATTTTTGTGAGCCTCTTACATTGTTAAGAATATTATCTAGGGAACTTTGTCTTGTATTTTACACATGATGTTCTATGCGAATAAATGACTCCATGATGCCTTTTGAGTCTGTACAAGGCTCTTATAAGAAGGAAAAAATACTTACATGAAGGCTATGAGTATGTCTAATATTCTAAACTCAAACTACATAAACACAAATTTACATGATTAAAAACTAAGAAGTGGAAGAATAGCGTTTGAGAATTTCATGAAATGTTTAAAGATATGTTATCTTATAATACAACTGTATAAAATATAGTGGAAAATTCTTGAACCACTTGATAAGATAACCTATAAATAATATAATGGACACATCAAATTATAAAGATTAAAATTTTATCTACTACAGTTTATAAAGACATAGTTCAAGAATATTTTATTGCCTATTATTTTACAAGAAAGTGAAGAACTACAAAGGACATGATTGAAGAGAAAGTGTGAAGAAATACAATAACTATAGTGAGAGGTTACTGAATTGTCTTTGTAAAGGCTATAAGATTATTGTGAAACTATTTCTGACGTCATTACCTATGTAAATATCACATGAACTTGATTAATGTTCAATGTTAGTGAGTGTTTATTCCTTTCACTTCCACCAATTTGTTAAATTCTATCAACTCTTCATATTTAATGTGGACATTATTCAGAGACTCAACCAGTAGTTACATGTATATGGTCATAATTTACTTATCTAATATTATTTTGAACCATATTTTATATCTATAATTAGGGAAGAAGGTGCCAAAATTTAAGGAATGTGACAAAATCACAATGGATTTAACACATCTAGAGCATTGAGTCACATTTTGTTGAAAACTATCAGAAATATTGATAGGTCAAGTGAAGAGTGTGAGTTAGGTTAGTAAGAAAATAATTAACTCTACATCAAGGAATGTACCTTCTAGAATTCGATTTTTTTGATTTATCAGGAGCTGCAATAATAGAAATTTTTTTATTTAGTTCATTGATATAGAGACTTAATAATATTCTGATTCATAGTCTAAACAAAATATAATTATTTTCAATATTTTACCCACTTTTTCATCACATTATGTTGATTCAATAATGGAAAATTCTATAACCAATGAAACCTTTAGTGTATATTCTACAACTAATTTGAAAAATATATTTACCTTACCCCCTTCAATTAAAAAAGGAATCATCCATAGACTGTAATTCTCATATTCCCTTTATCACTGGTTATCAAAGGGCCTATATTACTATTTAATTAAAAAGGAAGAGATCACTTTGAATATTCTGGAAGGTGATGAATATGTGATTGGGGAGGAGAGATAATAATAAAATGTGTCACTAAATTTTATGTTCGATATTTTTACCTCTATTCTATGTAAATACTAAATAAATAACATCTTTTAATATTAGCTTCAAGAGGGTAGGAACTATATTTCATCATACTTACTAGGATTTATACATGAATAGAACCCCAATCATGAATAAGAGAGGGAGAAATTCTACACTATATAATTCTTTTTCAATTCACCACTTTCTTTTCCTTCCACCTTTGATCACCACTTAATTGATGTAAATGAAACCACTCTATAAAAAATTTATAGTTTAATCCATTTTATGAAGAGTGGGGGGAAGTCTTGCATGATTTCAAGAGATTAATTTTTAGCCTCATAGATGAAAGAAGTTTATAAACTCCCCATAAAATTTTTAGGGGGTCATATTCTTCAAATTTATTATTAATAAAGTGGATTGATTCTAACAAGTTGTTCCAATTCCTATGGATATAGCCCTAACTTCAACTTTATTATGAATTCTAAAATTTTGGGTTGGGTAAAAAGGGGAATCTATTTTGTTCTCTTTTAATGATACACTTTATCTAATAAGGGTGAGTATGCTATATTTATAACAAAGGTACATCTTGTTCAATTTAATGATTATAATTTCACCAAGATTCTTACATAGATAGAATACCACCATTTATAGGATTCTAGGCGACCATTATTTTATGTAGACTCCTTAGAATGATGAAACTATAGGTCACTACATAAGAAAAAATTCAACACTATATATTCCCATTGACATTTTTGATCTTACTATTTCATGTAATCAAATAAGAATATGTTTAATTATGGGATGTTGGGATTTTATAATTGATGTGTAGAGTTGGGTTCTATTAATAAGGTATGCAAATTTTCAAGAGAAATGCTGAAATTTCCCTTCTACTCAATCTTTATTCTTTATTTCCATTTTCTTTCAATGGATATGAGAATGATCAAATCCACCATTCCTTAAATAGATGTGGATGATGTGGTTATCATTATTCATTAAACATTTTCCAAGAAAACCCATAAAGTGACTTTAGTACAATTTGTGTAAATAATTTCTTCTTCTATAAAAAATACAAGGAATCAATACATATTCAATCAAAAATGCCTTACGTCCTTGGTAGGGTAATAAAAATGAATCCTCCCAAAGAAATACCGATAAATAATCCATAAAATAATAGACTAGTCTTATGAGGTCAGGTCAACCCAAGAGTTGTGATTAGATTAAAAGTTTATCTTCCAAATAACCTAATAGGCATGCCTTGCACAATTACTTTACCTAAGAAGAAAATGGAAACTGTGGGATGTTGAAAGAGAACTATTGTTTTAATCAAATTTCATTAATATCCATATTTATTGAAAATAATTATCAAGAAAATGATATAAAGGAAAAATTCCATGTTCAAGACTAAGCTTAGGCATTATTATGCAGACTAAGGTAGGAAACATTTAGCTTTTGGGAAGAAAGTGAAAACAGAATAAAAAATATTAGAAGTCATATAGATTCTTATAAATCCATATTTCTATATCCAGGATCAAAATGGATTATGTATGTAAGTATATAAAACCCTGATCCTTACAAAATTAAACATCTTTCACTATAAGAGCAGTAGAAAAATTTATCTTTACCAATGAGGGAATTTTTTGACTAATACTATCAATAAAAATGAAACACTTTCCCAATCTATAAGTAAATTAAACCTTAAGTATGAGTGACATAAATTCAATTCATGTGCATCCAATCCTATCAGCTACCATTTCCTTAACTTAATAAATTTAATTGCATGTTAGTTTATTTTTATTAGGAAAATTGATTTTTAAGAGATTTTTTCTCTATGAAATCAATTAAAATTGATACCTTTTTCATTAAACCTGATTGTAGAATTGACTGATTATATGGGAAAATAAAATCCTATAAATCTAGTGCTACTAACATGAATCTTTCTGAACAATATTTATGTGCATTCATAGACATGGTAATTTCTTTTTCTTTGGTCATTTGTTAACACATCATCCTACAATAATGTATAGTCTTGGAAATAAACATTTCTTAGGATTGGGAATATCAAAGATAATATCTCATCAAATATGTGTGAGTTTAATTTAATATCCAAAATAGTTAGTTCAGATTATATAAAATGGAAAAATTTCACAATCCATAATTAACATATTTAATCGAGGCATGAAGTAGTGCCATATCCTAATTTCCCTAACCCAAGGCTTAAAATTAATTACAGAAAATTACTCCTTATATGATTAAGATTATTAGATCATGTTCTTTTTTATAATATTTATATTTATTTTATGAATTTTGGGAATTGTTTGTTCAAATGTTCTTGGTGTAGGGAATATGGAGTTCTTTATAAATTTCAAGGATCTTTTTCTTCTGTAATAATCTTTCCCCCTAATTTCATGAATAGAGGAGAAGCATAGCCTACATAGATAAATATAACATAGTTAGTTTTTTTATTCATTCAGAGAAGAATATTTTGGGTTGTTGGGTGGTAATTTCATCTAAAGTGGGAATGGTTTTATGGAAAATAAGAGGATATACATAGTTGCTCTATTAGTAGTTTTAATAGAGAAGTATCCAGGCCTCTATCCTTAGATTCAATGATTCAAGGGGGTTGGATAAAATATTTTTAAGCAGTAAAAAAGAGAATGTAATCTATCTGTCACCTTATTTAGGGTTTCATTTACTATGATTGACCTATTTAATGAATGATGTCTGAAATGGTAGAGTTATTTCACAAACATTATTTAATTTATGAAAATAATTCAGTATGGGATTAGAAGAGAAGATAATTTTAAAAGGTTTATATGTCCTAATTCCTAAAAATAATGAGGGGTTTCTGCTATGTGACTGTACACTTTCCTTATTCCTAAGAACATTTGAATGTATATGTAGAATATATAATTAAATAATAAACAATACTATCACAGATATGATAGGAGCGTGAGATACTTGAATATGAGGAGATGATCTTAAAATATTGACAAACTGAAAATTAAGGAAAAACATTCACATTTCACCATTCACTCATTTAGAAAGCAGTTAACTGATTTCTCTCTATTCCCTAGTATTATTATAAAAACAACACCAAATACAACTAGTTGTACCATACAAACCAAAATATTATGCATAAAGAGACCTAAATGAAAAATTAAATTTTGAATGAAGACATATTTCTAGAAAAACCTAAATGGATTCATAGGTTAGTTGATCCCTATATTACCTATCAGGATCAGAGACATTCATTTTGAAGTAATAAATTTAACTACCCATTGATAAGGGAATTTATGATTAGAATCATCTACATATTAACTTACAACTATAAAAGATCAAATACATTGACCTAGTGTCTAAAATATAGGTACTTGTCAATATAATAGGTTGATTAACATTGGTCTACGCATCAATCCATAAATTCAAATTGATGAAAAGACCACTTGGTTGGGGTAAACACTAGTCATAATTAAATAATTTGTGGTCTAAAATCCACAATAAGATGAATAATTTAATAAATATTATTATTTCTTGATGAATTACCCCGATAGTTGAAGCACCCTTTGGATTCGATGTATTAATAGTTTTGGAATGGTCTTATACAAGAAACATTAAAAACATTTCAATATAAGAGTTGATATGATACTATTGGGGATATGAAGGAGAAATAGAGAAGTGTGGGAGAAGGTTTGTTTCAATGAAATGTGGGTTAGTAGTGTTAGGATAGTATATGAATAGATCAAGATTAAACATGGGGGTATATTTTTAGCATTAATGAGAGCATCAACAATGGTGGCCAAATGTGTAAAATGATATGTGTTGTATTGGAAATGCAGGACTATGTTATTTGAGTGGTGGTATTGTAGTCATCCAGGTGATCTAGTCAAATGGGAGAAATGGTTGGAGAAGGGATCCCAACAACAACAAATGGAACCAAGAGATCTACTAAAGTAATTTATTTCACCACCAAACCACCAGATTATTCAATCATAGTTTTTATATCGATACACTAGTAGGTTGAATATTAATTAATAATACATTTTCTAATTAAAATAGATTTTTTATATAGAGAAAATAGTTATCACTCCCTTTGGTATCCCTTTTCCTCTGACCATGTGTACTTCATGGATTTTCTGGGTCAGTGGAACAAATACATGAAATCAATACCATCTCTATTAATCCATGAAATAGTGGATGATTTAACTCATTGCTATTATCAAAGAGTGAAATGATATCTTAGAAAACCAGTAGTTTCAATACCATATCTTCCAAAAGAAATTTTGGTTCCTTAGTTTGTTTATTCCTTATTCTTGGTCATATATCATTGCTGATATATAGTCATAGTTTTTGGGATGCTCACTTATTTTTTCATGACCATGACCTAGGTGGATACTGATTAAATATGAATAACAATTTCACTGTAATAATGTCAAATTGATTCAATGACATATAGAAGTATAATCGACTTTAGACTCAAGAAACCCTCTTGTTTTTTCCTTAGAGAGGACTTTATTTTAAGTAATGGATTCCCCATGAAATCGACCATCATACCAAAGATGAATTGAGTTGATCCTGTTTGGTGCATTATTGTTCAAGAGAGAATGATAGATTATAAATCCTTAGAGATTTATTATATATTTTCATTTAATTAAATAATATTCTTAAAATTTTTTTTCACATGCCACACTGAACTGAAAAGACATTATACATTTTATTGAGATAAAATATTAAAAAATAAGATAAACATCGATAACATATTAGAATTAAATATCAGATAAAAATTATAATATTTAATTAAAAAAAATTATTATAAAACTATATACGTATTTATGCATTATATTATTATTATTATTATTATTTTTAAAAATTAATATTCAATGTATTTATAAAATTCAATTAACGACTTTAAAACCAATGTATTGATAATATCTAATAATTCTTATTAAACAAGTAATCAATCTTGAGGAATTATGAATTAAATCATTCTGTGATAAAATAATTTTACTTAATGAATTATACCTTATATATATTGTGTATTTTAAAAGAAATTTATCACTATTTATTAATATGGAATACATTAATAATATTTATAAAAAATAATTTAGTTTTCATCGAAATATTTTCAGTTGACATGGAATATAAAGAAATCATTTTTATGAAAATAAAATACTTTTTCAAAAAAATACTTTTATGTGTTACACAGACTTATATCAAAATTAATTTTAATAATTGAAGAAAAATAGTCTATTAAAATTGTTTTTATATTTTGAATCAGAATATATATTTTTTACAATGTTATTTTCATTTTTAAAATAAAAATATGTTACCAAAGTAAATAATATTTACTATGGTAATACAATTATTTTTTAAGGAATTTTTTATTGTCATAGTGTAATTTTTATCTAAATTAATTAAATTTATCTATTTAAAATGATGAATCTCGTATGATGTCTAAACATAAAAAAACATATTTATAGTAACTTAATTATTAATTGGCTGGGAATAAGAATAAAAACACTTGATGTTTAAAATTCTATTTTCTATAAAAACATGTTTTCTATATATCTTACGTTTTAATTAAAAAGTTGATTCTGTTATATTTAGTAATTTAATTGGATTAAATTGATTCATAATTAATATTTAATATGTTAAAATTTAGTAATAGGTCCTATATTATATTTTTAGTACAAAAATAATTTCAATGGTTAATTTTTAATCATGCATGACAATGGTAAAAATGAGTTTAAAAAATTAGATTGAATTTTAATTATTTATCAAGAAAGAACCCCTTATACAAGATATTTTTATGTTTAAAATCTGTACCTATATGTCACATCAACTTTTCCATGCCTAAATTACTTAAATCCCATGTGATTCTTCCATTAACCTTCACTTATAATTTTATTCCATGTAAAAGTTTCTTTTTTCACCTATAAAATGAGATTACTTCAACCCACTACAAGAAATACATAACTATGAAATTACAATTTTTACAATTCCAATTTACCTTTACTAGAATACACTTTCGTTTTTGGTATACATTGGTTACAAAAAAATTCCCACGAAGTCATCCAATTCTAATAAGTATTTCAAGAGGGGAGTCAAATCCTCAACATAAGCATTATGCTCCCCCAAACATTTCTTTATATTTCTCAGCAATCATCTTAGAAACCTATTAAATAAATCATAATATAATTAAATAAGTATAATTATTATACATAAATGTTATTATATTCATAGTATAACTGTTATCTATTCCTCTATTATCCATTCAAAAAATGAAAATTTGATCGGTACATACATGTGAACTCAACCACCATTAACAACATTTTTCATTTTTCATAACCACATTACATGCATGGTTATAATAGTTTATATAATGATTAAATATTATTTATATGACATAATAATGATTCTAGAAAGATTTAATCATTACATTCTTTCTTTTTTAGTCTATTGAAAAATTATATCATCACACATGTGTATGTACAAACTACCGCCTCCGTGGATGACATGTGTCATTTTTCATTACCTCCTTATATGGATGGTTCTAAAAACGTATTTTATGAATATATATGATTTAAAGGATTATTATATATCATTAAAATGGTTCTATGAGGATGAAACAAAATTTTATAATCAATGTAATGAAATTCATTAATATTAGTAAATTACATAAAACAAGTTTATCGTGAATGTAGTTATCTCAAACCATGCCTATAGTTTCAAAAAAATAATATAAGTACGAAAAAATGATTGGAAAGTTATTTAAATAACTCTCATAATCCATTAATGATGGTATTTGAATCAAATAATAGTTTTCAATTTCATCATTATATAACATGCATTAGATCATATAAAATTACCAACATTCGATGATTAAAATAAACTATTAGAGACTAATTAACTTAAAATGAATTATTATTATAAAATTATATAAATTTTTATATATATTAATAATGTTCTATTTTATTAATCTAGTTATTTTTATTCTACAAGATGTTAAAGTTTATTCATAGAATTCGTGAGTTAAGGTAAGGGTTTCTCATCTCAATTTTTTATTTGATATATATATCTTATTCAACAATTTTTTAATTTATGTATTCTATATAATTAGCAATGAAATTCATTTTAATTAAATTAATTATATTAAATGGGTTGAATCATTCTTATAAATTTCTCACCTTTAATGGATTTAAATTCAATTGTTACCAACATCGTAACAGTTTTTGTTAAATGAATTCCCTTTCCTCGAGTAATAATCCTTATTATTGAATTTAATTTTCTCATATTTTTAGTGTTATTACAACCTATGGATTTATTATTTTGAAAAATATATTTTTATTTTTTAAAATTTAAATTTATTATGAAAATATTCTTCCTTGATGAATTTTATTCATGAAGCTAATACTCTTGCTGATGCACTTGCAAGTATAAGAGTTAAAAATATGTCTACACTAATGCTTATACAACCCTATTTATCTTAAATGTATTAAACAAAAAAACATAAAATACTTTCTTTTCAACTTCTGTAACAATTTTTTTATTTTATAATAAGATATGATGTGCTAATATTTCTCAAAATAATTCCATATATTATTTACTTTATTAATTTGAAATTAGAATATGTATTATATATTATGATCATAATATTTTTCATTACACATTTTAAAAATAATATTTATTTATACTTTTATTATGTGGTTTTAAAAAATTGTGTTTTAAAATATTAATGTTTTTTATTCCATGATCGTATGTATTAAAACTCACTCCACATTTAATTTTTAAAAAAACTATACATTTCATAAGTATATATTAATATTATTTCTTTACAAATAATTTTTTTAAAAAAATCATGTCAACTTATCCAATTTTTTTATAAATTGACCCATTAAATCGTTTATTTAAATATTAAAAACGATTTAGGAACACTTTTTATGAATTCTATTCCATTTTTATTTAACCTAAAAGATATATAGCTCATTTTGGGACAATTTCTAATGAATATCCCAAGAAATTATCTTCTAAAATACTCATTTTGGGTTATTTAAAAAAAAATTTGTATAAAATCAATATAACTATTAATGTCATTTTTTGTGATATATTTTGGGAATTTCATAAACCCCACTTTCTATTCATGGGTTCGTCCTCAAATAAGATAATATTTATTTTTTGGCACTCGTGTGTATGATTATCATTATGATATGGTTTGGGTCTATTAAATCCCTAAGACTGGTTAGGTCTATTAAAACCTAGAGACTAGTTGGTTCTGTTAAATCTATTAGATAGGTTAGTTCTGCTAAATATCTAAGATCTGTTAGATACATTAAAGCCCTGTATTTAATTTTTTATAGTAGATATTTAATTTGATATTGTTTTCATTTGTTTTATTAATTTTGTTTAAGATATTTTCACAAGATTATTTATGGGTGTAATTCTAGTTAAGCCACGATCATATACTTTTTGTGTGGGTGTAATTGCGACTAATATTTTATAATAAGATTCAGTGTGGGTGTAATTATAGTTATTCTATACTTATAAAATTATGTGTGGGTGTAATTGAGGTTAATACATGATCAAAAGATTGTGTGTGGAAATATTTATGGTTATTCTACATTTAGAATGTTATAATTTCCTATACTTATACATATTTCCCATTTTTATGCTATATGGCTATATTATGCTCAACTAAAAAATATTATTGCCTCATGATTTTTCACCCATGTGGTATATGCTTGATCATTTGAGATTATATTCCTTTTAATTATGTCTTATTGAAAAAATATTAATATTTAATATTCCTTTTAATTACATATTTTATAACACCCTGACCTGAGAATCACTTAACCTATGATTTAGGATTGGGGGTCACTAGGCCATAGGTGTGCCTCACCATATTCCAAAGTCTTATGAATATAAGATATTATCTATTTGGTGATAGTGGTGAGACTACACCCACTAGTAATAATAATAATAATAGTAAAAAAATGACACCACAAGAGAATTTTACCTAAATCGGCGAAAGAAATATAAAATACAACAACATATTTAACAAAAAGGCTATACAAATAGCTAATGTAAAAATGTCAAGAAAAAAATCCAAGAAAAATAACATGTTTATGATAATATATATACATATGAAAAATAACAATATATTTCCTTCTAGGTACAAAAGAACCCCTAGTCTATCCACCAACCATCCCATGAACCCATGGAACATCCCTACTCATTAATTTCACATTGATGAGTATGATACCAAACATGAACTCAAGTCCATAAATTGTTTACACATATCAAGGGCCCCACTAATTGTTTGTGTATAAAGTCATTATACAACCAACAATGTGTTCCTATCTTATATCCATATTTTGTACTTTTTTTATGTAAATATTTTTAAATAGAATCAACTCACACATAAAATAACTCACCTCACTTGTTCTTAATAAAGAGAGAATTTTCTTACTTTTCACAACACTAGAATTAAATGATATACCCACTATCTATCCTATTAGAAGAACCATTATTCTCCCACCCATATTGATACCACACATCACCCTATATGAATAAAAAACACATATTTCCCATGTCGAGATAATATGAAGCACCATTATTATGCCCCTAACCATATCAAAAGTCCCTCATACTTTCGTAGATTGATTCATGATCAACTCAATTGCTTGATATCCCAAGGAAACATTAGTTGGATCCTACCATATTCTTGTCCCATTTGGCAAAACATCATAGAAAACCTTAGTCCCCAACCAATGGTCTCACACCATCAACTATGGATTTCTATAGTGATAACCTCCTCCATAATTTATAGTCATAACCATCTACATTATTGCTAAGTCTCTATAGGCCTCTACCTACATCGAGTGGTGAAAACCATCTAAATGGGTTCATATCCTGTGTGTGCATGACCCCCATGAATCATTATTCACAAAAAACTGAGTTTAAATTTTCCAACAACCTCATCCACACCACCAATGAAATACTATTGGCACATCCAAACATTTTCACCCAAGAATGGTAGGGGTTATAACCATCCTCCTCATCATAAAAAACCACAGTGCCTCAATTTTGATGGTAAAAATCCAACCAAGTCTCATGGTGTAATCCTATCACATTCCCACGGAACTCACAGAGCTATATGATATATATTTTATAAAATATATTTGGAAGTATCCTTTTAAGTGAATGGGAATCCCTTATTCATACATACCACGCCACATTTGGCTCAATATACAATAATATACAAGGGACAACGCATAAACATCTCATAATAATTAATGAACAAGAAAACAATTAATTATAGGTTCATATCCAATCCTCCCCACCCATGTGTATTTACCACATAATAAGAACTCTCATATAAAATAATATAAATCTAGGAAACACCTACCTTATACCCATAGACATTCAGTTGTCATTGATCGACCTCTTATTTGAGTTGAAATGTGAGAAAACTGAGTATCAGAATTTTTTTCAAGAAATAGGGAATAATATCTCAAATGAAAATATCATTCCAAAAAACAGGATAAAAGATAAATGAAAGGAATAAGACTAGTATACATACTGTTAGTTATCTAAAAAAACTAACAGATCTTGAATTAGATCCTGAATGGAGAAGAATCCTCACATCCTATCATAAAGGAAGAATGGAGGTTCTCCTTTCACTATTCATGTGAATGAGGGGGAAAAGTGAGAATAATTATTAAATAAGTGAGGGATAGTTTTTTAATTTTATCCCTTTTAATGATCCTCAGGGTTTGGAAACACTGTTTGGATAACTATGTGCCAACTTTGCAGTGTCTCTATCGAAAGAGTTACCCACCTCGTACGGTTACTCAAGCCTTGTGCCTAAACATGTATGTATTTAAACCCATATGAAATATTTCACAAGGTCCAAATCCTTTATCACACATTTTAGTCTATCCATTATATATTCTAAATTGATGCAATGGTTTTGGCCCCAATGTAAAAACGAACATGGCGCTAATCATGTTCCCGGTGCTCATTCTCACAGATTTTGGTTTTTGGAATCCTGATGCTTTCGAAACCAAAAAAAATCCATGATACACTTACCAAGCATTAATTCACATAAAAACACATTTTATTCTCTAAAACTCAGAAAACCACTCCGATTATTTAAATAAAGTTTTTCATATCTACCATATTAAATGTTCAAATTATCTCCAAATTTTCAACCCGCTCAAAAACCATGGATGTTGCAGCCTACCCACCTTACAATACTATATCGCCAAGATATGTGGTCTTATGATAAGATAAAATTGAACATACCCATCTCATAACCATTTCCTATACTACCCTGGTATCCTTATTATGACTAATTCTTCTTGTGCCTCCCCACCATGGTAATTAACCACTTTGTCAATTCTCAACCCAAACCGAAAATTTTGATAGCCTCACACCAACCATACTCTTGAAAATCATATAGAATATAACATACCATTATTGATACATATCATCAGATGCTGAAATGGTACCTGCATCACAGAAGACATCAATAAGATCTCACATTGCAATCTAATGCCCAAGACTTCCTACATCACACATGATACTCAGAAGATCCAAAATTATATACATTATACCCCCAGATTTTATTTTGTTCCATAAAATACCATACAAGCCAGAAACTATACCAAATTCCAATATATTAAATAGCACTACATTAATTCAACTATCACACATGCACCTCTTGCACTAGTATCTATCATTCCAAGAACAAAAAATCACAACTATGCTCATTGTGTACTTATAACCATCACTAACTCCTCAATTAGCTCTAAACCTACAAGATCCACCAAACGAACAAGGAATGAATCCAAAATTCTCAATTCCTATCCTCCACATAGATTTTGAGTAGCTTCTAGAAAACACCCCCACTTCTAGGTATCTCTTCCCCTTCCATAACCTACTCGTACAATAGTATCCTAGCTACCTAATACTCACTCCACTATCAGTCCCACCACAATCAATGATTCTAATTTAGTCCATGAATCTTAGTTTCCTAAGGATTATTCCAAAAAACATATCAATATTTCCAAATTGGTTACAAAACCAACACTCCTTTATAGGTCACTCACAGTGAGCTTTAGCATGACCCAACATTCCACAATTGGAAGATACTATCATTGAATGAATCCTCAATGTTCCATTAGATACCTAGACTAGAATTACTTTGTAAGACTCCTCACAACCTCACATCAAGCTAACTTAATCCCCAATTCCATCTTGACATCACCTTTGTTTAATAAGATATGTCCATATGGTTGTTCTCAACGATCAACTTCAGGTTTACTCTGAGAATGAGGTCATCCTAAAGATATTTACCTATACATTTATGGAATGTTAAAAAACTGTAGAAAAAATGTATTACCCTAGGGTTAACATCCCATACCATAGATGTTCCAAAATGGGGTAGGTCTATTAACCTGGTATCATAATCCATGAAAAATATATCCCCTATTTCATTTTCATGAACCCATAGAATCTATCCAGTCTCAACTACTTCTAAATCATTTTCTGGATATATTTTTTCATTATACATTACATTTATTTTAATATACATATTATTGTATGATGGATATGATGATTTCCCTAACCATATATAATTTTTTACACATGGTGTATACTTTGATAGTTATTTGATTAACTAGTAAAATCTTGATAAATTTGTGTCCTTTACTAAATGAACATATATAAAGATAAGGGAAATTATTCATGTATTAAATATATTATTTGATATATGAGGAATAATTTGGACATGAAGTGAAAGGTGGTCATTAGAATTATATATCCCTTAGATGTATTGGTAGGTATCATGAAACAAATTAGTTTGCAAAATTAAATATTCTTCAACTTGTTGTTTTAAACATTATTTACGAAATATCATTATGGTATAGTTATCATGATTCATGAGATCATGATGATGAACAATTAAGAATTTACTTCATTATGAATTCAATTATTATAATTATCTATGAGGTTTTTACAATGATATTATCTCTGGATACATTTCATTCTCAGTCATTGATTAAATAGAATTTGTTTCCTATTATCTATATTGACATATTGATTTCATCTTATTATATCTCGAGAGTAATGTTATTTGAATGGATTTTTTATTATTTTTTCCCTTCCATGTTGATTATGCTTATTGATTAATGATGGCTTCTATTGTACTTAATTCTCACTAAGTATATAATCTCACCTATTCAATTTGTTTTATTTTCCCAAGGATATTAGGATTTGTTTTGTGATTGATATTAAGTGATACACTTAGTGAAATAATGGAGTTATAAAAGAAAATAATTTGTGAATTTTTTTTCCATTATAATAATAATTTCAAGAATTTTTCTAGTTTACCAATAATACTAAACTATTCGGTCCTTTGTGAGGTGATTCCTAGTATATTATGAAAATATAATAACATATATACTTCCTTCAGTTTACTGGGGTCGGTTCCATTATAGTTGGAATCATAGAAAGTTGAGTAGAAACATTGGGAACTAGATTAAGGAAAACATAGATCCGAGAACACAGCTCTATGACAGACTTTGAGGATAAGTAAATAATGAAATTATATAATTTTGGAAAGGAAGGTATTAACTGTTTTTTTATTATAAATACATCCATTTTATAGATATTTTATATGTAAGTGATTCTTCCACATAGGTACCTATGGGTAATAGCACTGAAATGGGTGCATTAGGATCGACCTAATCATCACCCAGTGAATAAAAAACAAACCTTAATGCACACATGGTATGACACTCTTGAGGGATATTCTTTAGAAAATTCACATTTCTTTTCAAAAAATTAAGAAGCACTTTGAAATGAATATATCACCAAAGAAAGCATATTTATGATTAAGATATTAGCCATGTATAAAATTTTCAAGTTATAGTTATTATTTCATTTGTTTTTGGATTGTATATTATGTTTAATAATTATATTATCTAATATTTTGTATGACATCATTTAAAAATGGTTCCCAGTAGAAGGAATGGAAACCAAATCAATGAACATAATCTAATGAATGATAATGGTCATTTCTTTGATGGGATTAATACAATATTTTTAAAGGAACTAGTCTTAAAAATATTCTCACCAAATGATTAAATAGTATCATATGCTTAAAACATAGATAAATAATTATCTGAGTATTATGAATTTTATTTAAAGAAAATGAATAATTGGATGACAATGAAAAATATGGAAAATGTAATTAAGGGAAATAAGGATTTTCCCACAAGTAATAATTATGGAAAGAAACACTATATTACTTTATTAAAGGGAGTGGTAGTTTTCTATAAGTGTGGAGAGAATATCCCCCATGATCATTTTTTTAGGGGAATGATAAAGGTTTCTAGTGTCCAATGCTTCAATTTTAAGGATATGGGGCCCTATGGAAAGTGATTCCCTATGTGTTAAGGGAATTTACCTCAAAATTAAATATCATATCATGTAAAATCTTATACTACGACCATAAAAGAAGTGGAATGATTAATGATAATGGGTTTGTATTCAAGAATTATGTCATTTTTTATTGTATTTTACCAATGATATAATAGCTATAATAATTATTAAATGTATAAGGTTTGTACTATAATAATTTTCCATTATGGTTTTGAAAGGGTATTTTTAATAGTATTGATGACCAAGAAAAGTGGGATGTTTAACTTATTTAGAAACAAATGATTGAGTGAAATACACGCATTATTATGTTGAATATATTAATATGATAATTTTGGGATAAATATATTATTAATATGGATAAATTAATTTTGACAGAACTAACTACATAGGAACTAATTATTGATTTGTCAAGAAAGTAGATTATTCTATCATTGATGGGGTTAACATTATTTTTGGATTTTTGAAATATATTCAATATAAAAATTGTTATTTAAGGGATAATGAAGCATTCATGTTTTCAATAATTTTTTAGGGTCATTTAGGTTATCACCATGTTTCAATAGAATACATGATAATGGTCTTTACATGTTTGGTATGTAATGATTTTTAGTTAAATCATGCAGTTTGTGGGATTAATGATGTGTTTATTTTTGAACTTTTGTGACCTTAATTCTAAATTTTTGGATCCTTATAATTTTTAAGGGTAAAAAATTAACCATTTATGAAATGGGTTACGTTTTAAATTTGATAGGGTCTCAGAGATTAATTTATTACATCACCAAAATAATATTTATGCACATCAGATAAGCTATACTGACCATTTTGTTATAATAATAACTGGAGAATGAATGAACGACTTATTGTTATATTATGGATCTTATATTCAATTAAAGTAAAATTTAGTGCTTTAGGAACAAAGAAAATTATTTTTTGATTTTCATTTCTTGGATTAGGTGATGTATTGGAAATTAATTGAAGCATAATCAAAGGATGAGATTGTGCTTATGAAATAGAACTGAATTAAGTTTGTATATTTCATAACCCTAATATATAGTAAATGAACTCCTAAACATTAGTAAAAGGATCATTAAATGTTTTTAGTCTATTTTATTCATATACAATGAATCATATTGTATTTTAAATCCTCATAGATTTATAGTATTCAGGTCCTGAACATTCCATTGATCATTTACTATATTATGATAAAAAAACTCTATCATTGTCCATAATTATTTATTATTTTATTACATACACACATATTCAACTCCAACCAATGTTATTCTAATTAGAATCCTAATTATGTGTTATTTCATATGCCCTTTTTTAATTCCATTTACATCTTATTTTGCGGATATTTTATTTTCCTTTTTTACAATGTGTGTTTTCAAAAAAAAGAATTTTTAAATAGAAATTAGTTGATTTCTGAGAACAATAAAAATATTTTAGGAAATAATTTATTTAATTTGATGAAAATGTGACATATTGAAATTATAAAATAAGAACATTTTATTTGATTGTGTATTAAATATAGAACACTGATCTTATATTACCCATGAAATATATTTTATCAAATTTAATCTATTCGATAGATTGTGAGATATAAAACCATGAGTCTAAATGAACTATAATACAATATACCATTATAAAAAATCCATTATATTGGTGGTTAAAAATTGTACCAACTTATTTATCAAAATTAATGTTATATATTGACTAAATATAAAACAATAATAATTTAAAATTTAAAGAAATGTTTTTTTAGAAACTGTATTTTTTAAGAAAGACGAGTTAGTCTCTCTCTGAGAAGATGATTTAAAATTAATTTATACCAATGTTATAAATTTTTTCTGATAATTTTTTTTAAATAATCATATCAAAATAATCTTAGTTTTAATTTCTGTAAATTTTCTAAAATGTTTCATTTTTCAATGAATAGTTAAAAATACTAAATTTTCATTGGAAACTACCTTTTTTGATTTAATTATTTATATAGATAACATATATTTAAAATTTATTTTAATGTAATTTTAGTTAAATTATATATACTTTTATGAAAATTAGACCGTTTTAATCATTTTAATATTGAATTTTGAGATAAATAATTTTTAAACTTTTGAAAAAATTTCTCTTTGAAATCTTTCTCTCTCATTATGTCGATAGGATTAATTTTAAATTTATATTTTCCTCTTGTATGAATATAATTATTAAAAAGGGATGAATTATTTTGAATTATAATAATTTATATTATCTAATACGTTCAAATTAAGGTTTTTCCAAAATAAATAGTGAAACTAGGAAAAACATATTTATCGTAATTATGGTAAAAATTGGTTTACCATTGGGTTAAACTATAAAGATAAGTGTTTAAATGACATAAAAAATTGTCAAAATCATATTTTATGGATATATATACACCGTATACTTCCAAATTTATAATATATGATCATTTAGAATATTTTTTCGTGTTAATTAATTTACCATTTTAGATTTATTTGGGAAATTTTGAAGTAATTCACAAGAAGGTACCATTTCCCCACTTATAAAAGGGCACTCCCTCCCCTCAATTATTAAAAAATACATTGCCATTTTTATCTGCCAATAACTTCCAAATTCTCTCCCAAACATCCCAATTAAAATTTTAGATCTTTCATTCCAAAAAAAATTCATATCTTGGGTCCCTAATTGGAGATCCAATGATGATTTTTCTTAGAGAAGGTAATTATATTAACAAAAATATTTCATTTTCTTTATTATTTTTCAAATCCAATTACGTATTAACACATAAAATATTAAAAAACTATCTTATATACACATATTTTATTAGGTATATTTCATAATATTTATCCACCTCCACTTATATCAAATTGTAAAAAAACATTAAACTTGTGTATGACAAACTACCGCCTCACAAACTGATGTTCTTAATTTTCTATGTCCACCTTTCAAGGATGGATATAATTATGGATTAAGAACACTTATAATATATTTATTATTTTATTATAATTATTTAATTCTAATATCATAAGTATGTTTTTACGTTCTAGTTTCTATTAAACATGATATCATCGCTCGTGTGTATGACATACTACCATCTCACGAAGTGATGCGATTCATTTTTCACTTACTTACTACATGGAATGTAATAGGAAATACAATAAATGTATATATGTGATTTACATGAGATCATAATAATTCTTGAAAAAATTAATATATCATCAACTTCATTACCCTTTCACTAGTTAAGTAATATATATAGTTGCTTGTGCGTACGTATGACCTACCGTCTCCACGGAGTGATGAGACTCATTTTTCATGCCCAAATTATAAGAATGTTTTATCATATTGTATCTAATAAATTAATATAATATTTATAAGAATATTATTAGTCTTTAGATGATGTATTTATATTCTACGCACATTAACTAGATCTTTCGTTAGAAAATACATATGAGAAAACAAGTCAATCAACAAAAGAAACAACGAAAATAACAAAATATTATTAACAAATGTTTGTTAATATATTATAATAGGATAATTTATGATATGTTAAATTTAATTATGGTTTTTAATAAATTAATTACATTCTTGAAACTATTATATTGGATTTTAGATCAAGTTCAACTAAAGTAAATCATGAGTTAAAGGGACTTTGTCTCAATTTTTTTTCATTGAGGAACATTGTAATGTTATGAACCTGATTTATTTTATATGGAATATATAATTCACTATTTAAATTTAATATTAGGATTCATTAATAAGTCATGGTATTTTATGATTCAATTTTTAATTATTTCATCTAAGGGGAATTAACATGAAATTTACGAAGGGGAAAAGTTAATTAACAATTTCACTTTTTTTGTTATTGTGAATTTATCTTAAAATAACCAATTTATTATGAACTATTTTCATTGGAAATTATATTTACATTAAATATTTATATTATTTTATAATTAATATAATTATTTCAGAATCCATATACCATTTCTATATGTGGTGTATACGTTCAATGTTATTTGATTAACTGAGGAAATATTGATTAATATGTATCCTTTACTCAATAAATGTATTCATTGATATGGAATATTACTAATAAATTAAATTTATTATTTGATATATGAGTAATTATTTAAAAATTCAGTGAAGCGTGGGACATAGAATTATATATCCCCTGGATGCATCAAAAGGTCTTATGAGATAAATTAGTTGGCCAAAGTAAAAGGGTTTCTATATATAGTTTTTAATTGTGTTGAGGAATGATCATGATGGTAGAGTTCTCATGTTTCATGAAATCATAAAGTCCAATAATTAAGTATTTCAATCATTTTTAATTATTATTATTATTATTATTATTCATGAGGTTTTTTATATGACATTATATTTGGATTCATTTCATTCGGAGTTATTGATAAAATGGAATATATTTTCCATTAACTACCTTTATTTATTGATTAAGTATAATATTATCAGTATAGTTATGTTATTTAAATGGATTTTTCATTTAGTTAATCACCATGAAAATTTTATTATTCTAATTTACTCATGATATATTCCTCTATAGTTAACCCTTACTAAGAATATGAGATAACCCATTTCTTATGATTTATTTTCCCAGGATATTAAGAGGTGTTTTTTTATTGATATGTTGGAATATGGTAAGGGGAATAATGGAATTACCAAAGGAAAAACATGTGTATTTTATGTATCAAATTTTAATAATAATTTCATATATATATCTAGTTTACAAAGACTACTAAAATTTTCTATCCTTTGAGATTTGATTCCATGTATTATATAAATATGTAATAAAGTTGAAATTGGCTTTGGTTTATGGGGGTCGTGGTCATTACCAAATTACATATGAATATCATAATTAATGAAGAAAGAGAAATTTAGAAAGGAGATTATATCTTATAAATAAAAAATATTATAAAAAAATAAAATAATATAAATAAAATAAAAAATTAAAATGCAACTAAATTATATAAAATTAGTTCAAGAAGAACAAAAACAACTCAATGAATTATAACCGAGTTACCAAAACCCGTTTTCATAATGGTAACATAATATTAAGAATAACATAATATAGGTAGCATTAAATAAAAATTAAAATATATTGAAATGAAATATATTCATTAAACTTATAGGAAATGATATAGTGAATAAACCATAGTAGATGAATGATGGTGTGCTATATCAAACATGTCTCATAGATTTGGAAATTTCATAATGAAACTCTTTTGACATTATAATAATTCTAATAAAAGCCACATGATGGATATTATTTCAAATGAAACAATAAATAACATGAATTATTAAAATTTCATGAAAAAAATATTAAAGGGTATGCAGATAAATCATTCCATAGAAAACATGGTGTATAATAATAAATTTTTCTCAAGGGGTG
Organism: Viscum album; assembly: GCA_963277665.1. Lineage (NCBI taxonomy): Eukaryota > Viridiplantae > Streptophyta > Magnoliopsida > Santalales > Viscaceae > Viscum > Viscum album. The sequence continues at coordinate 1,887,603,915 of OY728159.1, read as the reverse complement.
AAAATTGAGATAAGAACCCCTTATATAGTTTCCCCTCTTAGTAGAATAAAATCTAACCTCATATAAAAATAATATCATGATGTTATATTTAAAAATATTATTTAATTAAATGACCATATATTTACTTTAGTTATTTTCATTTAATACGAGTATATTATTTAGTTATAGATTATTTTTACCTTTAGGTGTTAGTAACTTTAATTGTTTCATAGATATTTATGAGGTAGATTTTGGAACCCATTATTTTAAAATAAAATAATGATTAATATATAATTTATGGTACTAGAATATATAAATTGTATTTATTTATAAATATCTTACGTTATTCAAAAAGTGTTTTAGTTATGTTGTGTGAAATTGGAATCGATGTCAGCTTGTTATGGTAATTTGATTTATTATAGATGGGATTGTAATAATAAGTTTAATAATTAAATTAAAAATTATAAAACCATTAAACAATCACTATTTTCTTATTAACTTATAATTATGTAATTAATTATGTTCATGTTGTCATCTATGATATATTTTAAAAGGATTGTTCAATTTGGTGGTTAGACTGACCCAAACATGAACATACCATAATTAATAGATGATTAATATTATGAAAGTGGTTTATTTTGGAAAAGTATAATTATTACATAAGAATATTTATATTAATTGTATATTTATAATGTTTTTATTCAGAGGTTATGAGATATTTTAAAAAAATAAAAAAGTATATAGAAAATGAGATACATTAATTTCTGGAGGTGGTAATCTGCACAACACATAGTTTTCATTTTCATTTTCTAATGAATGGGAGGGAATTAAGCTGAATTATAATTTTTTTGTTCATAATAAAAATAATATTATATATATCACATTTAATATTAAATTCAATCCATATGGCTAGTGAAGATAGGGGACGATAAATATTGAAATAAGTTGCTTCTAGGAGGAGGAAATTTGTACAAACACAAGATCAATGTTCATTTGTTTTTCTATGTCGATAAGAAGGTATAAATCATGGATATTTGATTAATATAATAAAACCTAAATTTACTAATGATACTTTTATCATTATTAAACTATGTTAATGATAGTTTTTTAGTACAAAATTAAGAATAAAAAGTTAAGGATTGAGTAATACTCATGTTGGGACTTTGAACTATATTTTGAATGTCACCTTGGAATGAAGGACTTAGGATTTATACTTAAGACATTAGTAAAATAAAAATTGGATAGGATTCTATTCGGACAATATTTTATTATTTTTAATAAGAAATTATAAGGAACAAGGGTGGTCTGAGTGGGTGAATGCATTCCCCATTTATATCTTAATAAAAGATCACTTTTGTGAATACCCATTAGTTTTCAATAATGGAATGACCCTATTCAAAGATAAAGGAATCAAAATCATACAATAATGTAGTTTTTGAGTAGATAATTTCAAAAAATTTCATAACACTCAATTTCCCACAAGTTTTAAACACATTTCAATCCTTAGGGGACTTTATTATTTTTCATTTTACTATTTTGGTTTTTTACCTTGATAACTAGTTTTTATCGAAGAAATTTATATTTTTTATTTAATATAAGGTAACCCCTTTATTAATTTGGGTCTGATGAACCTAAATATAATAATTGTATAATATAATTCAATTTATTAATAATAAAATATTTACTATTAAAATAATATATATATATATATATGTATATATATATATAATATAAAAAGTGTTTTTGTATAAAAATGATTGCTTCACCCCTAAGTGTTCTTAATCATATTTAGTATTAATTACCCATTTAATTAGTGATAATATATTGATATATTTTTTAAAATTATATTAAATTAGTTTGTTAGAATATTTTAATTTATTTTATCTGATAATTATTATATAATATTAATAACACAATTCTTTGTAAATTGTAGTTTTACCCTTAATGTAGTCATTAATTATAATCATTATTATCATACTTCTTTGACTAAAAATAAAATTATACTTAATAAATATTATGAACATGTTCATATAAAATATTAAATCAATTTTTTATATTAAATTTCAATTAGTGATGTAAACATATTTTTTAATATCACCAAATAAAAATAGTTTATAGATTAAAATATTAACAAAGTCTCTAAAATGCTAACCATATGTGTTATATATTTAACATAATACTTTATAATGATTCATTTTACTTTATATTTTTTATATAAGAGGTTTCAAAAAATTTAATTCATCCTCACATTATGATCTTTCATAAATGTGATGGTATTAGCAAAATTGGTATTTTTTACTATTCAACTAAAAATAAAGATTTTTTGAAAAATCTCAAAAATTCAATATAAGATAAAAATGAAATGATTAATAAAAAAATAAAATTATTTTTTAAAAATTAAAATGGAAAAAAATTATAAATTTATATTTTAAATTAATATGGAGTATATAAATAAAAATTACTTTTATGGAAAATAACCCATTTTGATACTTTAAGTGTTCTTAAACCTATTTTTATGCATTTCTAAAAGATTAAAATCATTTTATTTAATATATTTTTTATTATAATAAAATTTTATCAACAGTATTAATGTATTATTTCATTCACAATTTTAGTTCAGTTTGTGTATAAAACAAACTATTAGATATAAAATTAATTTAGAGAGAATATATTAAAAAATATTGGTCTGTTATATTCCAACCCTTTTAAATAGACTGCATATTCAAAATTTTACTTTTCAGTCACTAAAGGAAGAAGATAATATATCTATAAAAAACTCAATATATATTCTATACAGACATATAAACCTCATTATACATGATAAAACTAATATATAATTTATCAGAAATATGCTTCTTAGGTGTTCTTAGGGACATATCTTTCACAAATTCATTTTCATAATATTTTTTTCTGAAAAAATTAATAACCAAAAAGGGTATGATAATTTCTAGTGAAATTAGATTAAGTGATCATAGGAATCCGAAGACTCTATCCTATTCTGTATTCTCAAATAAAAAATTCAGTTCAATGTTGACACTTTCAACTCGACTATGATATAATTAGACAAACCTATATCACTCATTTAATCTAAAATAGTGTTTATATCATTATTTTCCTATACTTTTTAAATCCTAAATCATCATAAAATAATAATATATTTAAATATTTAATATTTTTTTGAAAATATAAAGTGATAAATCAAATCATATGCCCTAGAAGTGTAAATCTTGGAGTACAATATTATGCCTTGTAATCATGCACCACAGTGAATTTTTTGTTAATAGTCAACAAGCCCTTTTAGCATAATTAACCCAAGGTATATCTATTCCATAAAACATCTAAATTCTAATAACAAGATAAGAATTTGATTTCTAGTATAACAACACAATATTTACTTAACAAAACATTAACATTCCATCACACAAATTAAGTTATGCCTTATAAAAATTCACAAGCTTTCCACTAATGTTCCCTAATCCTAATAAAAAAAGTAATCCTAAAAAATAACTTAACCATTATTAGATACTATCCTTAGTGACCCACAATAATCATAACTTTATTTTAAATAATTTCCATAACATAATCATTACCTCTCAAAATAATCTCATAATCTCAAGAACAAATGGTTTTAGTCTTTGAGGCTGGTAACATAGTTTATTTTTTGTGTAACTATGAACATTTATCCATAATTAAACATAGGAATACATTATATACTTATCATATGTTCTAAAAAAACCCAAAAACTATGAAAAGGAAATATAAGAAAGGGGGTGATCTCAAACTCTTTGTAAGGGGAACATTATCAATATGTCATAAAGGGTTAGATCATAAGAATAATAGAAAACATGATCAAGTAAATGTTTTTATTAAAATGAAAATAGAACAATAAAATTTCTCTATAAATCATAAAGTAATAACATGTAAACTCCAATGAACCCACATATATGATTAAAAAATATTTTAGAATAAATACACAATAAGAATGGGCCATATGGAATAATCATATGCACATGGAATGGATATGTAACATTTAATTGAAATATATTATAACAAGTAACTTTTTCACAAATATAAGTACATAAAATCTTCTAAGAATTTCTTTATGCCTCACATTCTCCCAAAAAAAGGGAGAACGATGTTTCATATATCATGTTCTCACAAAAAACATGTGTTAAAATATTCCCACATAATATTCACTCAAAAAACATAGGGAAAGGGTTTCCAAGATGTTGTTCACAATTTTTTTTAAGAAACCTTCCCCATATCATGTTTATGCAACAAACTTTTGAACAAAGAAACTTGCATCATGCTCACAGAATACACTTGAAAACAAAGCTTCCAGAATCAAATTCATGCAAAATTTAGTCATATCATGTGATATGGGATATTAAATAACTAATTGGAGGATTATAAATGAACTCAATTCTAATTCATTCAATTATTTGTGCACAACATGAAAATAATTATTAATCACATCGTAAAGAATCCATGAAAATAAAAATTGATTTCATAAAAATTATAGATTGTATCACTAATATTGACCTCAAGAATATAAATGTTGATAACCAAAACTCAATCACTCAAGAATAGTATATCATAAGATCATCAAGAGTGTTATTCCTGAAAAATATTTTCCATGAGAATAAATCTATTAGAGATTATGATAAAAATTTAAGGGAAATTGTAAAAAAGTTTTCATAAAATTATTTTATCTTGTGTATAAAAGATTCAAATTTGTTCACATTGAGAATTAAATTTAGAAAAGGTGATATAATTTTTTTCTATGTTTTTAGTTTTAGAAATAAATTTCAATATTTAATCCTTGAAAATGGTATAATGATTTTAAAAATTTTAAGTGATAAAATCTTGAAAACATTTATTTTTTAAGAAAACCCATCAATAATTGATTCTGGAAAAGACATAAAGGATTCATAAAAGGCGAAGTGATTTTTTTGAATACCATTACATTTTATAAATAATACTAAATAATGGGGTCTGTAAAATTGAAAAATTTTCTCAAAAAGATATTATGTGTGGAAGATAAAACATTTTATTTTGAAAAAAATAGAAAACATTTTTAATATATTGTACTTCAATTATTTAAAATCAACACCATGAAAAAGGATATAATAAATTCCTTTAAATATTGGTAATGGAAAATATGAGGTTCACATGAGTAAACAAATTTTTGTATTTCAATATAATATTTTTTTTGTAATAATGAATTTGTAAATTGAGGGAAACTTTCTTTAAGGGATTTTTTTCTCGAAACTGTTTCACCTTTATACGAAATAAATTCATCAATAAATAATAATTAAGTTAAAACCATTATTTTACCCCTTATATAAATGGGAAAATATCTTATTAATTAATAAGTAAAATAATTTTATCAAATATTGTAGAATTATTCTCACTGAATAACATCTTAACTAAATGAAATAAATTTTTAGTTTTCAAAAGTTGTCATATACATCATAATTCATGAATCTAGAGATATTTAAAAAAGGTTAACATGGTATATATGTAAATAACTATAAAAAAGCTAAAATAACACATAATAAAATAAATAATCATAATGTTCCCATCTTATATGAAATATGTTCAAGGAGAATAATCTTATGTCAATGAAAGTAAATTGATTTACCAAAGTACATTAGTTTTATAATAATGTAAGATTAAAATGAATATAAGAGGAATACATTGAAAAAGTATTTAAAATATCTTTAACTGGAAGATATTTTTTATAATTAATGATAATGAGGTAACAAATTAACCATATAAAATAAATAATGGTGTGTAAAATCAAACATGTCTCATCAATTTAAATATGAAACAAAGAAAAGTGTAAGACATTTAAAAAATTAAAATATAAAATCCTTGGATAATATGATTTAAAATTCGACATTAAATACCTTAAACAATGTGTGGATGATGATATAAAATATTAAAGGGGTTTTAGATACACTATTACAAATAAAACATGGATTATAACAAATAATATGTGTTAAGTGGTGAAAATTGTGACAAGAAAACCTTACATTGATTCCCCACTCATTAAAATATGATCTAAAAACCTATAAAAAAATATAACTATCTTAATATTAAATTTAAAAACCATATTAATTTATAATACCTTTTATATATTATAATTATTATCATTTATTATAAATATATTAGTTATTTATAACTTATATTTACCATTGAGTGATAGTAACTTTAATTGTTTCTTTCATTATTTATAATATTCATTTCAATTTCCATTATTTGATAATAAATTAATAATTAATAAATAATTCATGGTACTATATTAGATAAATTATATTTATTTATAAATACCTTATCTCATTAGATAATTGTTTTTTATGTTATGTGACCATGGAATTTGTGGTAGCTTATTTATGTAATTTTGATTATTGATGATGATAATATAATAATAAGCTAAATAATTAATATAAACTCTTAAGAACCATAAAAATATCATTAATTTAAAATGATATTTAAATAATATTAATTTTGATGTCCCTATTGTAATCATTGATAATGTTTTATCTAATTGTTCAAGTAGGTGGCCAGACCAACCCAAACATGAAAATACCATAATTAATAGATGATTATGGTTATAAAATTAGTTTATTTTGGAATAATACCTTTATTAAATAATAATAATTATATTAATCATATATTTTTAAGGTTTTATAAAAATATTTTATAATATGTTAATATATAGTAATAAAATTGATGAAAAATGTGCTGTGTTACTTCGTGGAGGTTTTAGGCCACCGACCACAAAATTAACATTTTCATTTTGAAGATAATTAGGTATAATTAAGGTGTATTTTAATTTTTATAACAATAATCATATTTATATTATATATGTAAAATTTTTTAGTCTATTCTATCGTTATAATAGATGAATAAAGGTAATGGTGAAGACTGAAATACGTCTTTTCATAGAGGCTGTAATCCCTAAAAACACTTGATTATCATACTTACATTTTTCTATGTGGAAGGGAAGGAACAAATAATTTTTTATCACTTAGTATAATATCTAAAAGAAATAAATAATTATACTGGGGTAACAATTTTATTTTTAATTTTATTTCTTAGGTAAAAAAAAGTAAAAGTTGAGGAATAATTAATGCTCACGTTGGGAACTTATACTTTCTCTTGAAAAGGTCCTTGAAAATAAAGAGATTATGATAACTAATTATGAGCATAGGATTATGAAATTGATAGATATTTATAGTGGTAGAAAACATGGATATGTTATAAAATTAAATTTAAATGAATAATTTTGTCTTGAATGGGTGAAAGTATTCCCTTTATATAAGTGAATAAAATCAAACTTTTTCTAAAATCCCTTAATTTTCAATAAATTAATGATACTATCGACGGTAAATTGGTAAAAAATATTAAATAATGGATTTTTTTGGTAATATATGTTCTATAAATCCTTTACCACACATTTTGACTCATTTTTTAATCATGTTTCAATCTCTTTTCCACTTTTTGTTTTCATTTTACCATTTTGGTTTTTACCTTGGAAACTAAATTTTACATATATAATATATATTTTATTAAATATATTAGGAAACCCACATTACTAAATAAGAGTGTGATAAAAATATATTTAATCCCCATCTAATATAATTCAATTTATAGTTAAGATATTAGCAATATTAAAATTTAAAATATTTAATATATAGAATAACTTCTTTGTAGAAAAAACATTATTTTCACCATTAAGTGTTCTTAATATTATTTTTTATTGATTAATATTTTAATGAGTTATAATATATTATATTTATGCTTAAAAAATATATTGAATAATTGTTTTATAATAGATTCATTAATTTTTTTGAATTTTTTTTACAATATCAGTAAAACAATTCGATGAAAAAAATCATTTTTACCATTACCACGGTCATTAACATTAATTTTAGTAATCATACATATATTATTAAAAATTAAATTACTACATATTATTAGTATGTTGTTATAAATTATGAAATTAATTTTGTATATTTAATTTATACAAGTTATGATGACTAATGTTTTAATGGAAGTGAATAAAAATAAATTTTCAAAGTAAAATATTACTTTAGTATCTAAAACGTTAGACATTGGTATTAAAAATTCGTCATGCATTTTTAAAATGATTTATTTTTAGTTATATAATTATATTGAAAAGGTTTCAAAAAATTTTATTTCATTCTCGTGCTATGATAATTTTATAAAAGTGACGATATTATCAAAATATATTTTTTTAACTACTCACAAAAAAATATGTTATAAAAACTCTCAAAAATTCATCGTAATCTAAAATTTATTTGATTAATATTAACATTGAATTAATTTTTTTAAATTTTAGTTAATAAAATAATCAATTTTTATTTTATATACAAATATTGTATATAATGGTATAGTCTTTTTTGAAAAAACCCATTTTAATACTTTAAGGTTACTTCATCATTTTTTTATAAATTTATAAATAATTATAATCTTCTTGTTTACTAATGATATAATTGTTCTTATGTTTTCATAATAATATTGAGCCAAGCTCATTTTATTATTGTGTTGTCTGTGAAACAATATATCTATAACAATATTGATTTATATAAAATATATTCCAAAACATCAGGTGGTACACTATGAACCTAGGTGAAAAAACTCCTGATGCTAATCTTAGCATGAGTTTCAGCAATAAAAATCTATTCTTATATATCACATTGGTTAGATTCACCTCTTCTCCTTCTTGAACCACCACCATGTTCCTTTATAATCATTACATTACATATGTTTTACACTCCCACAGAGGTTAGTGGAACCTATGGATTGGTTTAAGGGAAATTTACATATAAAAATTTGGGCATGAAGGTCCTACATAATAACGGATAAAGGGTTAATACAAAGGCCATAAAATATAATTTAATAATAAAAGTTTCAAAAACCAAAAAAATTAAAATAAATTATGTTAAAACAACACATATATAGGGATGATCTTATCTCATGATCTATCACACATATGAAATGAATATTTATTTTAAAAAAGTAGCAATGAATCATTTTAATTTTTTCTTAATAACGAAAAAATGTGTGTGAATTACTTTATTTAATTATTCGATTGACCAATTAAATAATTTCAACATAATATCTATCCAAGTTTTTTATATGTAGAAATCCATAGTTATTCATGGATAAATTAAATATGTTTATTTTATCTAATATTTTTAATAAATAGTACAAAAATTATATTTGAAAAAAAACATTGAGCGTACCTACCTCAACTGCTTATCATGATCTTTATTGCATACAGTGAACCCATGTGACATATCATGTATAAAAAATGTGATACAATCTCGTAGTGTAAACTTTCAATAAATGAAACACAAAACACATGAAAATTATACTATGTTTACTTATTAAATGCCCAAGGAGTATGTTAGATGTTACAACCACATATGACTTGTAGTTCTAAATATTATACATAAATAAATTAAGTATTTAATATCATGTAAAACCTATTATAAGGTGTGTAATATTAAAAAATTATATAACTATAGATAGTTATTTAGTCTAATGGAGTAATTAATTAATTTTTTATTTTCTGTATAAATAAATTATGTGCATAGTATTTTCATTGATCTGTATTTCATCTTTCTACGATAATTTACTACGGACTAGGCATGTCTTTCTACCCAAAAAAATTATGAGGTATATAAAATTTAATCCAAGTATTCACCATGGAATATCCATGTTAAATGATTTATATTTCATATACATCATGTATTTAATATACATTTCATATTTAACTATGATTTCCACCCTTAAAAAACAAGTACTACATGAAGTGTATCTCATTTACACGATGTGTAATCTGACAAGCTACATGATAGCATATTCTGGTCAATATGAAGAATGTTTATAAAAAATCCTCATGATTTTATCCCACAATGACCCATAAAATCAGTGGATCATCAATGTGAAATGTATTAGGACGAATGATATGTTTCTTTAGGCCACATTTGATGTACTCCTTTATAATACAACCAATTTTTTTAGCACAATTGGACTGATTCTTCAAATTTACACAATTAATTATTAACCATATCTGGGCTATATTATTGGTAAATAAATAGGGGGAACAATAGATCTCGTAAATCATAATATAATAATTAATTTCATAAAATATAAACAAAATAAGAAAGAAAAAAATAATAAATAATTAATAAATAATTATAAAATAATATGTTTTCTCTTTGATGTAACATGAGGTTTGGGATATATCAGAAGCATCTATTTGGAAATTTCCGACATTCACTTTTTTAGATTCAAGGAATATTTTTTAATTTACATGGTGATGAACATCATGAAAAATGAAAATTTTCAAAATAATATTGAAAAATAACACAAGAACCAAGAGGTGATATTTTCGGCTATTTTTTAATTAATTTAAAACAGAAGAAGAATTACTACCTCAATCATGATTTAATTTTTCATTGAAGGAATTGATTTTACATACCTTATTTGATAAATCATTATTTTTTCAGAATGACCCAATATAGAGCTCATCTTGAAGTGATCAGTTTGTGATACTTTGATATTTAAACAACATCGATTAAACTCTCAGGGCTCGACTAGCCAATTGATCGTATTATGTTGTCCACCTTGATCACTTATCAAACCAAAAGGATTATAGGAATCTCCATTATTCTCGATATTAAGGGAAAGTGAGGAGTATATAAAGGTTCTCTCAATATTGAGAGAAAATCCTATAGAAATTCTCTATTCACAAGGAATTCTCTTGGTTGGGGCCGCATTAAACAATAAATAACCACTTCTCAAATGATATACCAGTTTATTTATTGACTCGAAGTTAGTGTAAAATATTTATTGATTACACATAGGTGACTAATAATATATTAAACCCATAAAGAACCACATTCAATGTAAAATGACAATAAAAATATTTTATCTCATGTCATGCAAAAACCCATCCAATGATAAATATTATTTTATATTTTTTAAATAAATATTTATCCCCATAAAAAAACTCAAAACATTTTCCACCTGATAATTTATTTAATTCTCAAATAAGTATTTCAATATATAATATTTAACCAATTAATTAATATATATTTTATTCATTGTTTGATTAATGTATATTTATTTAATATTTGTATAACAAAAAAAATTATTTACGAAATAGTTATTTATTACATTATGAATAATTGCAGATAAATAAATATTATATAGACACATAATTCAATAATTTCCTTTTAAATAAACATCAATTTAATATTTCTTATCAATAAATCTAGAGTTAATATTACATCTCAATTGTGAGAATAATATTACTTCCAATTATTAATTATAAGAAATATTTCACTAAGACAAGGGAAAAACATAATATCAGACCTGTATTCCGCTTCCTCAAGGGAATTTGGTGGTCTTATATAATTCTAATGATTAATATTTAGTAATGGGTCAATGCACCCATAGAGAAAGGACATAGGTCTCAATTACTATAACCACATAAGAATTATCACAGTGTAATATAATCTCTTTTTTCTTTGATATCTCATCAAGCATATTTCATACTCATTCCATTAACCTATGTGCTAGATTCATCTTTCTATGACTTCATAAAATGAACCTGTCCATACACAATGGATAATGAATTTAGTTTCATGGTTTCATTCCAAACAAAGGATTGAGATATCAATTTCCATTAAAAATGATTGAAAAAATACATATATTATTCATTAATATCATATCACATGTGACACACCTAACATACTATACCATTATGAGAAGATATGGTCTGCAGATTTACAATAATTCATCTAAGTATGTGATACATTATATGTGTTAATAATAATCACAAAGACCAGGTATCATTACACACACTCAAAGATGGTAACCTACGATGACATAAAAAACATGTGGAATTCTTATGGGTAGGACATTACTCATAATTTTCTATCTTGAATATTACCAGTTGCAAACGTCATGAGATGAAATCTCACCCACTTATACATACTCTCACCCAATAGTAAACATATTATTTTTCATTTCACAACATGTTTTCTGACTGTAGAATATATGTTTCAGAATATTATCATTTCAATTGAAGGTTCTCATAATAGAAGGGAAAAATCATAACCTTTTTAAATGAACAATACAATCAATGAAAATATTAAATTAATTCGTCATAGAATAATGAGTAATATATAATATGATATTTTATAAATATTCCATTATTTGAATAATTATTTATTCTAAAGTAAAAAATCGATTCTTCCTCAGCACTGGATCTAATAGGTACACTATATTGACACTGTATCCTATAAAATATAATCTACCCAACTCATCATTGTGATGAGTCTCCTAAATTGTAATGAAATACAAAAATTTTTAAAAATAGTATATTACCACCCACAATATATCAGGTCCTCTTAGAGGAATAGTTTTTCCCATAAAAAATCCATAATCACCTCATCCCACATCCATTTATGTATTGTAGGTGGTTGAAGTAAATTAACTCATCAATGGTTCTCCAAAATAATCATCTGACTGGTAAAGAAATAAGTGACATACCCCTAAATATCCTTCCTCATACCCAACCACCAGAAATGATTCCCAATATCATGACACATCTTTGTCCAAACTAGATTCACTTCCCACCCAAAGTTTGGAGAGTCCCTCATTAACTCATTACTCAATGAATTAGGGACCACCACCCAACCATGGATCCATAAAATAGAAAGACCATCCTAAAAAAGGATTATCTACCATGAGTCACTCCCTTATCAATAAACAAATAGAATTAGGATCCATAAAAAAATATCTAATCCTCAAGTGAAGAGGTTAAAATCAAGGGATAAAATTATACTACCTATCGATCCAATGAAACATCATTTTCCCATTTTTTGAGAAAGATTAATAGCTTTCAAATCACCTAAAATTTACGTATTCAATACCATTGATATTTATACATAGATAATCCATAATAAAATTCATCTTTTGTAGGGAATATTCTATATCAATGTGAAAATCCTGAAGGTACATGACAAAATTCCTCTACTTTAGATTCATGCATCGCTATGAGAATATATATCACATTGTCTTCAAGTTAGTGCAGATGAAAAAAATTCCACCACAAAAATAATAGAACCAATAATTAAAGGCATGATATATAGATTATATATCGAAATCAAGGGTTGTGTAGTTACAATCATGGGTTTCTACCTGATGAGACTCATAAGGAACCATCTGTTTTCTCTACACTATAGAAAACATCATCTTATATCATTAGAAAACAAAATAGGCTATATAATTGATCAGTGTGTTAGGAATGATCACACTTATATTATACATGAACTTCATCTTTGGCTCCTAGAAGTATTACTCACACCTTATAGTCCACTCAAACATAAAACACTTCTTGGTCAAACTAGTAAAATTTTCTACAAAGTGAGTGAAATTAATAATGAATCATCTAATTATTTGACAAATCCAATGATATTTTGTATCTCAAATGAACTATTTGATTAGGACCAAGACATCACCACCTATACTTTCTGTAGACCGATTACAATTCCAGCCTTTGAGATCACAATTCAATGAAAGTGATCTTCTTGAATCTAAAAGGGACAGATCATGTACTTTTCTTAAAGAGAATATTCCTAAAACATACTCAAATACTTTTCAAGGTGATTGAAATATAGCTCATGTTTTTGTGAATAAACCAAGATATCATAAAATCATAATAAATCGGTCTATATAAGAACAAAAACTACAGTTCAAGAAACTCATGAACACCATCAGAACCATCATCAAACCAAATTACATATCAAGGAACACATATAACCCATACCAACTCCTAATCTTGTTATTCAGTAAATCCTCCACGCTAAACAATAATTGATTATAACTCGATCAAAGGTTGACCCTAGAAAACTAGAGAGATCCCATTAGCTAGTTAAATAGGTTAACAATACAAGAAAATGGATATTGGTTCTTTACTATATCCTCATTCAACTTATGGTAATCCACGTGAAATATGAGTCCACCATCCACCTTTTTTTGGAAATTAAATAGTATCAACATAAGGAGAGGTACTCTGTTGAATAATGTTTTCTTCCTAAAGGAACTCAAGTTGTGACTTTATCTCCCTCATCTCAGATGATTACATTTATTAAGGGAAAATTGATTAGGTATCCTCACCTAAAATTAGATCGATAAAATATAAAATCATTATATACAGAGGTTTTTATATGAAATCATTAGGATGAAACATTATATAATGAGTAAATAACGAGATAAAATTTGGATATAAAACTCGCCTGAGCAGATTGACATACAATACCCACACTCTATATTGTAATGTGTGGGGAGAGTGGATTTTTCAATGGATGGGCTTTCTCGATCTGGTATAGAGGATGATGATCTTATTATCTATAATACCATTGGTTCCATTACTATTGAATGAAATAAAATTATCGAAGAGACACTCTGGGGATGAATCATTATAGACCTCCACGGCTTGTTTATTTTTTTGTGTGTTTTTGTGTTTTTTGGTTCCTACTCTTGTATGAATTTATTTTTTTAACAAAAATTTAATTTTGAATCAGTAATGTATTACACTCATCAAAATTCATGTTCATCTCTACCTACATCATCATTATTCTCTCCAACCATAACATTATCCTATCCCTGAAGGGAGGTGAAATAAACTTTACTACGATAATAATCAATGGGATATGAAAACCTCATCATCTAATCCATCCCAAATATAATGTCAAAATATATCATATCTATGACTATGAAATCACATAAATTGTCATATATTAAAACCAATATAGTATATGCTAGGAACCTATGAAGATGATCTACCTTCTTCTCGAGAGGTTTATAAAGTAGTAGAAACCTAATGAAAAAAATACCATGATCAGTCCAAAACGTAATAAAAATAGGTATATATAAAAATGAGAAGCTGCAGTATCAATTAATGAAACTAAATGTATCATGTTAATCATAATTGTACATATGACTAGAAATTGTCCCTTATCCCTATTAGCTACAAATTAGTCCAAACCATATACTTATCTTATTTAATACTTGTGTCGCTTACCCCATGATCAAAAGATAAGGAAAATAAATGACTCATGAGGCATCAATTACTGAATGTACACCTAATACCCCTGACTAGATATAAAATATATCCTCTCAGACACAACATTACTATCCACTTGAGGTCCCAAAATCTATGTCCTTGTGGAATGTTTATACCAATGAGCCTCTACCAAATCTCTATCGAGACTACATTTATTATAAATGTAGGATATTCCCTATCACTCAATATATATATTACTACCTTAGCAGATTTTGGAATAAATTATTGAAATATATAATCCAACCAAATAGATAACAAGTATTAGGAACTCACTCAATAAAAGGAACATAAGAACCCATACACTCCTCATACTACCTCTCACAACCCTAGGACATCTCCTCTCATGTCAAATTCCTTACAATAGAAGAGGAATAGAAGTCTATAGTTAAAAATACATCACCTAGACACCAACATATATGAAGGTTTCATATTGTTCTATCCTTCACCAAGACCATATCAAACATGATGGCTTTAAATACTATATTAGAGAAAATTTCTATTTTAATGTCAAAAACATGTTCCAAATGCTTGTTTGAAGGCATATATCAATCCTTTTGGCCTTTGGGGGATTTGTATCTATCCAAAAAGTGGGAAAAATCATCTCAACGAAACAATCCATGTAGACCTCCACAGAAATGATCCCTTGTTGGATCTCCATAAACTAATAAACTTGAACTACCCTCAATATCTCAATGAAAAAAATATTAGAAATTATACAACATGGATTTTTAGGATAGAACATGACGCCTATGATTCAAAATCATCATTCCCACCACCTTGGTCAGGTCCTTATAGTATTCAAGCCCATATCTTCACCCATCGGTCATTATGAGTCTCTACAAGATCAAATATACCATCATGGAAGTCAACTTATTCATCATCATACTGAGGGAAACCCATACTTAGAATGCAATGAAGGAACTATATTTGGATATCCTATAAAAAAGTATATAGTTATAAAATCCATTAATAGCTCAAATATTAACAAATTTAGATAGTTAATAGGGAAACATGCTTGAATAAACCCTAGTAACCATGCCTTAGTAGTCTACCCAAAACATTTAGGCCTAACCACATAGCACTGACATAAGGCCTAAGAAAATGTATTTAATTATTTTTTGTTAGTGAAAGTTGAAATAAATAAAATAATAAACATGTTCAAGTGAAATTGATTAGACTTTTATAATAATGAATTTAGGAAAATACAAAATATATTATTATTGGCATTTTATTAATTCAAACCAATATAAATACTAGACAATCATGGGTATGAAAAATGAACCTTTGTTCCTATCCATGATGAATGAACTCACCCACACTCACTAATCAGGCTAAGGTAAAATCCAATAAATCATAACAACAACAACAATAATATTTGGATAATTTCATGATGTTGTAACACCACAAACAATAAAATCAAATCCAACTACCCTATTAACTTGATTGTGTACTATACATGAGTTTTATAACCATAATAATTCTTTATTAGTATAGTTATGATGATACTATTTATTTTATACAAAGACCTAAATAATAAATCAAATAAGATGGAAATTTATATGATTTTTTAATTCCCACCCTATATAACCAAGTTTGAGTTAGTGTAGAACATGCCCTCATGCATACCTCCCTACACTCATGAGGTTACCAACTTCTATAGAGGGAATGAACAATATTGTTCAAAGAACACACCCTCTGGTTCAAATAAATATTATAATAAACACATATAATATTATTAAAAATAATAAATAATATAAGTGGAATGATATAATAAATAGATAAAATCATCACAATAAATCTCATAATAGAATATAGTCACATATACATCAATGTCAACAGAGGCCCCAACATATAGTAAAGCAATGTATATAATTTACAAAAGAATAAAATTATATATTCGAAATAGTGGAAAATGAACTCATATTATGTTAATAATTTACCTTTATCCCCTTATACCACCACATACTAAGAATCCATCATAGGTACCTTTCTATTGGTTGGATCTCTAACCATAAATTCTACAGCCACATCGAAATTATCATTTTGGGTGTGATAATAAACATGTTTTGAAAATACCAATAGATCATTGACATACGTGAAATAGAAGAATAAGGGTGTTTATATCGATAAAAACGAATTATTAATAAATATACATATCCAAGCATGTCATCATTATTTAAAAACCCATAGTGAATCCCCGACCATACCTACATCATATCCATTCTAGAAGGAAGTGTTAGTTGAAACCTTATAATAATCATGAAAATTTTCATTGCTTTATTATATTAGGAATGAACCCATATCAAGTACCATGTCACAAAAATATTATATACTGAAACATTTCCTCTAACCCTAGGATGGAAAATCACCACTATCCATGTATGATTACTTAGGATAGAGTCACAACCATCACAATCATCCCATGAGTCTGGGATTATCCCCTCTCACTCAAGGTTGGTCACACAACTTGGCTCCAAAAATTCCCATTCACCCATGAATGGAATTACATATAATAAAACTCTATCCCCTCATACACGAGTACAGTTTTTATCATCATATCCAACCATTTCTTCTCACCTAGGATGGGGTTCTTTAAAACAATCATAACACACCACATGAATGCATCTGACAACCAAAAACATCATACCATCAAAATAACTCACTCTTTTCTCATGTCACCCATAAAGACAACCCTACCTATAACCTTTCCAAAAGTCTAGGTTTAAACATTTCTAAGTCAAAAACCATTTTATTCCCTTCTAGGGGGTTTAAAACATCAATATGGACCAACCAAATCACGTTAATACCAATATCATAGTCTCAATAGCATTATAAAAACATTCCACGTCATGATTAATAGACTCTACATGACACTCTGTCTTCCTTGATTAAGTAACAATCCATTTAAATGCTAAAGTATTCACTAAAACACACATTTATGTTTTAGAAAAGGAATCCCACATTCCTCTCCCTTCTCAAGGAATCATTCTATGATGCCCAATAATCACACAACAAACACTATTCTAACGTAAAGGTTCTATTACGGGCCACATCCATTTCTCTAAAACCTGATCTTGATCCACCAATAACATAGAAAAAACCATGTCTCATAAAGATACATTAATATTAAATAAAATATTAACAGAAATAACTTTGAAATTTTATGGGTTTTATAACAAGACCTAATATCTCAAATTTAGACCCCAGAAAAATTAGATTTCATATTATAAGACAAAGACACACAAAAATATCATCTTTAATGACCCATTGTGAAAAAAAACCATAATGGTTAAAACTCACTAATAATAGGATAACTAACATGTTTATTTTCCTATAGATCCAAAAAACTATAGATCATAGTGAAACACACCAGGTCATGACATGATCAATGCATCTATGTGAAATATTAGATAAAAATCCTCACTTATTCCACTATCCTCCTCTAAACACACCATTATTCTCCTATAACTACCCAAAACCACAAATTAGAGGACTATTAAAAATATGAGCCTTAATATATAAATTAAATTACTCTAAATAAATTTTATTATTTTTAATATTATATATAACAACCATACTATTTATTTCACTTTAATACTTTATTTATTAAATAAGATTACAATTAATACAACCTAAAATATAATTAAGTCTAGTTTCTTGGGGAATTAGGTACATTACATAAAAATTTAAAACAAAAAAAACATCATCTTTATTAAAAAACTTCCTTAACACGTTGTCACTTAAAACTGTATGGGATAACCTGAAGACATACATAATAAAGGGGTGAGTTATAAACCCTAGTAATGGAATAAAAACGGAATAAAATAAAGAGAATAAAATTTTTTAGAAATTATCTATATCAAGGGGTAATAAAAGAAGAAATAATTATAAACATGAATAATGAGGTATTTTATAGCATGATAACATAAATTCAACATGGAAAATGTTGAAATAACATACAAAACTACATCATAATAATAGTTCAAGGATAAATGAAAAAATAATAATGATGTAATAAGTACCATAAAGGATTAGGTTCACTCCATATCCCTACATGAACTCTCATTAGACTAAACATTACCCAATATATTAGAGTGATATATAATCTTGGGTTCACCTGTTAGTTTCATTTCTTTCACAAGCTTATGTGTGCCACATAAATCGTTCAACCTGGATTCATTAATCGTCATGTTTCATTCCATGATCAAGGAGTGTGTAACTCATACAAGTAATTCCCAGGTAAAAAATGTATAAGTCTATAAAGGTGAATACCCTTGATAAAAAATAGGTATGGTATTTACTACACTGTTTTTTTGCATAGAAAAGCAGGGTGAAATTTAAGCAAGATAACGAAATCACATAGAAATTCATAAAATGGTTTGATGTGAGATAAAGGGTTATTTAATAATTTTGAAAAAAATTTACATAATGGGTATATTTAAATACAAGTAACAATTTTTGGAATTGTAAATATAATATATAAAGAAATACAGAAACTTGATTAAAGAAGAGAAGGCGGGGATCCATTACCTTGACAGTGTGACTCAAAATTTTTTGGAGGGGATTCATGAGAGTTTGGCATAATCTTGAGAGGACTCTAGAGAGGGGAGGAAAGATTTAGGATTTTATTAAATAATTTTGAGTTATGATAAATGGTATATTGTGTGGATTTATATAGGAAATGAGTTTGGATTTCTTAATTATTTCTCAGTCTTCAGTTTTGGACTCTATATAATAAAATAACCAATACCAAAAAACATCCCATAGTTTTTCTATTGTTTCCATAAAATGAGAATGAATTAAATTATTTTATATGTTCAATGTTAGAAAAAAATATTATAACACCCTTTACTATGTGGAAGTGAGTCGTACTCATAAAGAAAACTATTTTAAAACCTTTAAATATATTAATAGTTTTGGAGGATTCAAAAAGTATTTATAAAATTTATCAAATAAAAAAAATTTATTTTAAAGTGAAAATATATATTTTGTCATGTATCCCCTCTATATAATTTATTATATCACATTTGGGTCATTATGATGTCATAATACACAATGTATATTTATACTGTATTTAATTTTTTCCCAAAAAATTAAACTATCTCAGAAAATTATAAAACATTCCCTATTAGATAATTTTGAAAATATGATTTCAAAAATAATATAAATTTTATCGTAAAAATATTCATAATATGTTTATTTCCACTTTTAAAATAAGAATCCATATTTATTGAGAATTTCTTTGTTTTTTTGATGATAACAGTTTTTGAACCCTTATAAAAATTATATTTGACTTTAAAAAAATATATGCTCATTTATATTTGATAATAAATTTAATAGTTTTTTTATTAAAATTGTATGTGTTTCATAAATCCATTAATTAATCAAAATAAATTCCTTAATTGAATTTTATTGTTAACCAAAAAATAATATTTAAGACCTATTGTATCAAGAAAAATAGTTTATAATGTAAAAATAATAGAAGAAAATTAAATTCATTAATCTATCAAAATAATGAACATAATCTGATCTCTAGGTTCTTGATACATATCACTTTAATACTCCATAAAAAACCCTAAGAGTAAGGTTCGTGATGGTGGGACTTTCATGGGGTGGTTTGATGTACATGGTTTGTATCTTGATCTCAATGATCTTGAACTTCTCCCATAAATGGTTTCTCTCATGATTATGTTTTTATGTCTAATATTGGGATTGGTCATGGTAAAATTTCATAGATGATATCTCCCCCATAATATGTGATAAATAGTCTTCATAGGGTATAGTCCTAATGGTTGAGGCCATAACACCCTTTTTCTGTGCCAATTTTATTTGTTAAAACCCTATGTATATACTAACCATATAATCATTTTTCAATAGCTATATTATCAACATAAATGATTCTTAATGATATTTAAAATATAATGGGATATAATAAACCAAATAATTGAATGTTTTTTCTATAATCATATTATGTTATAAGACATTTAATAAAAAAGACATGGGGAAATTTTATTTATAAGAATTTGGGTCATTTAATTTTACCACTATTAGGTTGAGTGGGAACCTCACATCCATAACTAGAAAACCATTGACTAAATAAACCTTAGTTTAATGAACTACATTTACATTCACATAAATAATTCAAAACCACTATATGAGCCAAGTATGAAAAAAATGAAAATGAAGAATTAGGATAAAAGATTAACAAAATAAAATAAAAACATGTCTGAAAGGTAATATTGAGTTATCGGTCATAGAAAACCACAAGAATAGTAGAGAATTGATCACCACATTAGAATCTATACGAGCCTAAAACAGTAAATACTTAGTGATTTAATAACCTTATAGATAACCAATAGGCCCCTAGACAAATCAAATCTCTATAAAACATTTCAAATCCATGGTGATAAATAGATAATATATGTGCAACCGACAAATAATAGATGATGCACCAATTTTTTATAAGGAATAATCACAACACACATAGAGTAAGAAGATTTATACAAATAATTCCAAATTTACCCTCTGTTTTCAGGGTTCAGATGGTGGGTAATTTATAATTTTATGTTTATATTTACAAAATTTGAAACCTTACCAAAATAATCATAGTTAATGGTGAAATCAAATAGACTCACAATACTTACATCTAGCCCACCATCGATTCATTTCTAAATATCTTAATCTAGGATATGGGGATGAATTTCCAACATACCTAGGTCCTGCATAGTTATCTCATATCAAAAATAATTTACTCGTTTTATTCATCTTTAAAATAACTTCTGAAAACATAATAGAAATATTTAATATTTTGTATAATAATATATGGGGAATCATTCCCTGATATCATGGCCCTCTAGAGGAGAATCTTGTCCCCTTTCAAGAGATTCAAGGCTAAAAAACTCCCTCTACTAACAAAAATCTCTTAGGGTCTTCCCAATTATACTTTAGCCATCATCTTTTTTATTGGACTCTAGATGAATAGGAGGAACACGTTCCATTTCCTTCAATTATTTACTCACTACCATGGTCTACATAGGCTTGGGAAGGTTGAAATAGTCTTTAGGACAACTTACTTTCTTATTAAATGTCAATGAGTGGACCCTATTTTAATATTAACATGACCCTTATAAAAATAACCTAGCTACTAGAATAGAAATATGACTACTGGAATAGTAAAATAAAACGTAATTTTTATTTACCACAAATAGAATAAATAAAACTATTATAATTCAATGAAACTAATACTAAATAAATGTAACTCATATGAATTGTATGCTTACATTTTTAATAAAGGGTGTTATACATTATTTTATAAAAACCATAATTTTATATTACTATTTAAATATTAAAATATTATTAGTTTTGAAAATATTTTTGTTAAAGTAATTCAATTTTTTAGTTCAATATATCAAAACTAACTAAGACTATTTTTCTACTATTTTTATGAATAACTCAAAAATCTGTATGATTTGTAAAAAAAACTTTTTTAATATATTATATTTTATGAAATAATATAGATGTGGGAATGAATTAATGAATTATTAATTTATTTTATCAAACCAAATAAAGTTTAATAACATTAATAATATATTTAAAAAGAATTAAATCAATTTAAAATTTGAATAATAATTTTTTTTGTTTAAAATGATGATTTATTCTAAAAAAGAAACTAACTTTCATAGTTCGGTTCTTTTTAGAAAAGAATAATACATTGAGGGGTGAAAGGGTTTTAAATTAGAAATATTATATTTACATTTAAATATAACTCAAAATATCATTGAATATCTCTTTTATATTTTTTTGAATTTAAATAATTTTGTTTTCAATATTTTATCCCAAAACAAGCCTCCATTCCCTATATAAGTACACCCTATCACCCAATGGGAAATCAATTCAAAACTAAATAATATTTTCTTATATTTCACCCAACCTATCCTCTTAATCCATATTTGAGCATTAGATACATTCTGGTGTCTCCTTACATGAAGTCATTAATTCATTAGTCCCTTCCTAAAAGGATGAACTTTAATGATGGGGTCACATTCCTTCCCCTTCCTTTGATTTTTCTCATTCCACTATAGCATCCTCATTTCCCTTTTAGCCAATCTAAATTTTTTTATTAATAAATATATATGATTTAAAAGTAATTATCCTATATTTTAGTTATAAGTAGGTATTTATAGTACATATATTATCTCTCTCCCACTTTTGATGCATCTTATTATTGGACTATTTGACTAGTTATAAGCACATTTCAAATTCGTTAATTTTGTCACGACCTGCCTTCACCAAGATGAGGGAAGGGTCAGTGGACTACTAGACCCTTCCTTCTTCAAGTTGAAAGAGATATATGACCCCATGAGTCCTGCCATTAGTAGGCCCCCGAGTGGTGACTAGCACCAAGTGTATAGAATCACACATAATATGGAATGTATTACCTTTTTTATAGAACAAGATTGGGAGATAAGATGATAAATCTCAAAAACTCCAAAAACTAAAAGTAAAATTAAATCCAAAAATCCACTACCATATGCATGTTCAAAATACACTGATACAAAGTACAAAAAAACTCTAATGAAAAGTACAAAAAGAAAGAAAAATAACAATGACAACTATCTAGACATCCGAGCTAGTAAGGTCTGGCACGGTTCTCAAAGTCCTCATGGAAACCGGAAAGAATATTTATATATGTAGGGTGAGTATACAGGTCTAATCATTTGGGAAACCAATAGCTCTTTTGCACTAGTGGGGAGACATTCTAATTCCATGTGGGAAAAGACGTAACCAAAAATACCTAGCAAGGAAACTATCCACCCAGCCTCACCAAGATACACGTCCAAAATAACCCAGGTCAGGTAAATTAATAGTTATAACACATTGATATTTGGGTACCCCGCACCACTTTCCCACTTTTTATTTAGGATTTACTCAAAATCAAACCTCCCCCACAAACTCCACTACAGTCCCACTGCCTCCCCGAACTATAACCATATGGGCTATCAAAAGCACATGTCTATCCCTACCCTACCCCAACCACATGGGCCACAACAACCACACATATGTCCCACCCCCAAACACAACCATATGGGCCACCACAACCACACACCCCTCCTGTAGAAACCTAGGCCACAACAACCTCCTCCATTCTCGAAGACACCTGGGACAGAATCACCTCTACCACTCCAGAAGACACCTGGGCCAGAACCACCACTACCATACCTGTAGAAAACTGGGCCTCATCCCGAAGACTCCTGGGAAATAAACCTACCCGCACACACCTGGTCTAACCACCACAACACACCCTAACTAAAGTTTCTTAAGCCATAATAATCCATATATTGTCATATCATACCCGAAGATTGTTGGGCTACCTAGGAGAGGGAGAAGAAAGGAGCTAATAACTAGTCACTCAAAATAATGTTCGAAAAAACACCATCCCCCATGAAATGGGGGTGTTCGGAACGATGTGATCAACATGGGTGGGGTGCTTATAATAAACAAAAGAACTAAATCTTATACATATATGTAATAAATCACTCATCCCATCCTAAGGGTTCAAAAATAGACAACCAAACAGTACGCCACCACTCTTGCTACTGTCCATACATGCATAAATACACAACAACCACATCTAGAACGCAACCCATTTCTGGAAAATGAATGCCCCATTTTACCCATTCTCATTATCATTTTCAAGTTATTCTATTTTAAAAATTCATCCACTACCAGGAAACTAATAGGCACAACCAAAATCCAAAATAAAAACTGAACGAAAAATGTTCAAGCATGATTTTAACCATTCACACCTGGTTATCTAGTAAATATACAACAACAAAAGGGATCTATGAGATCCCCTGACGTATGGAACCAAACCATGCCCCAAAATACCATCTCCACAAGGCCTCCGATTCACAAACCAACTAATGTACAATGAGAAGTCCAATCCCCATCTATGTCACCCCATAAGGCATTAAACAAAGGAACCATACATACCACCAAAATAAAGCAAAGATGTTTTTCAAATTCAACCAACACCATATATTAAGTTCCCTATTTTTGTTTGGTTAATCGGGGTGATCAAATATGGATTCTTATTCATTGGGAATCCATTTAATCAACCAAGTTTACGCGATTAACTATTTTCCATGTTACATACATTTATACATGAGATCATCCCGAAAGTAGAGTTTCATTAGTGTGAAAGAAAGGACCACTAATGACCACAATGTTCAGTAGATATAATCCCATACAATTGACAACATGAAAACAAAGGTAACTAAACAATGCCCACATCACCATTCCCACCCCTTTTATTCTTTAAAATTATTCAATAATTTTCATCGTTAATGTTGGTTTCATCTAAGTATTAAAGGGTCATCATCATACCCACCCCCGTATGATGAACAGTTAAGGAGAGATGATGGAAAAACCCCTACTTGGATTATCAAGGATCAAAATTTCATCAACTTGCTAAAAGTTGCAGGTGAGAGAGCAGTGGGGAAAACTCCATGAAGGATGAGAGGGAAGGGCTCCAGAATGGGCACACAAATCACCTCCTAAATAAGGACTTCTAGGATATCCAGTGGGATAAAAGGAGACCTAGAAATAAGATCTTGGTGATAAAGGCCTGATCCTAGAGTTACAGGATGTGCAATCTTGAAGTGGTTAAAAAGAAGATTGTGGTTTGATCATATAGTTCGGTGGTTGCACACATTAGAAATTTATTGAGATTTAATAATTCTCCCTAAAGATGATGGATATAATTGGTGTAATTTAATAGGTTTCATTTAAATAGAGGAAAATAAAATGAAGCATGGGATAAAATAGAAACACAGGATAGGGTTTGACAATAAGGAAAAATTCCACACATTTTTGGTAATTGAGGATCTCCCCACTCTTAGGGGTTTTAAGATATCATTTATAGGCTTAAAAAAGTCTTAAAACACTTTAAAAACGGTATGAAGACTTAAAGGCGGTTTTACGGGAAAAATGGGGAAAGAAACCCAACACCCCATGGTCACCACATTTGGGTGTGGCACCGATCAGTGCCACCAATAGGTGACAACATAGAGACACCCTCCCACCAACACTGATGCCTTTCTAGCTCACTGATTGTGTTTGGGACACCCCAAAAAACATAATTTGATAATGTGATGGACTAGTAAGGTTCTAGGAAATACATCTGATACCACTCAAACTATTTTGGTCCTCAAGAATCAAGACTAAACCCGATTAAAATAGAGGGGTCTGAAATACCATCTCATATATACGTCTCGAGGACAAACCATCCAAGTGTTTCTTGAAACCAGGAAAAAAACTCTACATCAAAGAAAACATATCTTATCTTTCTCCTAAACAAAGACATAAATACTTTGTAACCACAGAACACAAAATCCACACTATCTAGACATGCAAATTAGGGAGTTCCTTCCTCCATGTCAAGATACTATCTGCTTTAGGCGGCACTGACTCTTGCGCATGGGTTTAATCCCATCCACATTAATGTGTCATGATTAGGGATCAGGTTCTCCCCTCCCCATAGTTAGGACTTTTTACACACATTCACAATGTGAAGGAAACAACTCATCTCATAACCAAACAAGGTCAGCATTATATCACAACAATTAACAAAAACAATAACATCATGGAATTCTCATAGAAACAACTCAAAAAATCTCTAGATACTGGGCGCACATCTGAGCTTCTCGCTCCCAAGTACTCTCCTTGAGGCCACTGTGCCTCCACAACACAAGAACCAAAGGGGCAGTCCATCCAAAAGGAAACTTCTGTTTTCAATCCTTGATCCTTACTGTTCACTCCATGAACATAGCAACATACCCGATATCAAACACTCCCCAGTCAATGACATGTGAGTCATCGTGTAGATTTCGATGAAGTTGGGAGACGTGGAAAATGTCTTGAATCCATTCCAACTGAGGTGGAAAAACCAGCTGATACTCCACCTCACTGACCCGCCCCCACACTTCGAAAGACCTGATGAACCTAGGATAGAGCTTTCTACCCTTTCCAAACCATCACTGCCCACATCATGGGGAAACTATGAAGAACACATGGTCTAAAATCTCAATCTCCAAGGGCCTCCTCCTATTATCATCATATGACTTATGCTGGTCCTTGACTACCCTCATCCAATGACACACAAGATGAACCTTCTCCATTGTGATTTTCACTACCTCTAGGCTAAGAAAACCTGCCTCCCCATCCTCGGTCTAGAAAATGGGTAAATGACACGGCCTCCCGTACAAGTCTTCAAATGGTGCCGGAACAATGGTAGAGTGATAGCTATTATTGTAAGAACACTATACTGAGGAAAAATGTTGTACCCTTGATCCCCTGAAGTCCAAAACACATGCCTGTAGAATATCCTCCAATGTTTGGATGGCCCACTCTGTCTGTCCATCTATCTGGTGGTGGAAGGCGGTGCTAAGGCGTAGATAGGTGCTAAAATTATGCTGCAATACCCTCGAGACTCATGTGGAAAACCATGCATCCCGATCTGAGACTATGTACTGCAGAACTCCATGAAACTACACCACCTCATCCACGTATCTCTGTGCTAAGGCATCCACCACACCTGACTCCTTCATCACCTGGAAGTGAGCTGATTTTATCAGTCATTCTACCACTACCCATATAGAGTCGTAGCCTCCTTGAACCCTAGGTAGTCTTGGGAGTAAATCCATTGATATTTCATCCCACTTCCACTTGGGGACATCTAAAGTCTGCAACAAACCTCTTGGGATGTGGTGTTAATACTTCACCTACTGACACACTAGGACACTTTCCAGAAACTCTACCACTTCCCGTTTCACCCCGATCCACCAAAACTACCCCCTCATGCCTTAGTACATCATGAATACTTCTCTTTGTACCTATATGGGTGACTTATGGAGCTCATGGAGAACTCCCTCGCACATCGTCTCTCGGACAAACAACTTCCCTTCGAAAAGCATTCAATTCTGACCATCCTCTGACCACCCTTCCGGAGCATTGTCTTGTTCAACCCGATCACGCATTACTTCACTCTCCAAGTCTCCCCACAGTGACTCCTCCGCCTGATGAAATAGAGACGACTGCACTATAATCTAAAATGGAAAACCTCTACCGCCATCCACCCGACATCTACTTGTAAGGCATCCAACTCCTTAGTCACATTCCAAGAATCAACAGATTCTGGAATAGCTTCCATATGCGACATCCTTCTCAAGGATTCGCCCAAAATATTCCTCTTACCTTTAGTGTAAGAGATCTCAAAGTCGTAGTCCTAAAGAAAATCCACCCACCATCATTGTGGCATGTTTAGGTCCTTCTGGGTAAACATATTCCTCAAACTATTTGGATCTATGACGACCAAAAATTGCTACTTGAGGAGGTAATTCCACCACAAATTAAACGTTAATACTAATGTTGTAAGCTCTAGGCCATGGGCGGCATAGTTACACTCATGATGATATAAATTTCTAGACCCATAAGAGATCACTCCACGCTACTGCATCAGCACACACCCCAAGAAAACACCATAAGAATAAGAAAACACCTAAAAACACCCCTTCCTCAAGAAACATGAGCACTGGAGCACTAACAAACCTTTCCTTTAGATAGTTGAAAGTTGCCTAACACTACTCACTCCACATGAAGGCCTGGTACTTTTTGGTCAAAGTTGTCAAAAGAGTTGCAACTTTGGAGAAGTTGGGTACAAATCTCCCTCACATTCTTGGGTTATTCCCAAGAAACAAATGCCTCAACCTTTGATGGATCCAACATTAACCCTTTCTTAGATATAACATGTCCATTAAAGTTCACTTATCGTGTCACAAACTTGCATGTGGAAAACTTCCCATAGAGCTGGTGGTGTCAAAGGATCTCCAAGACCATATTGAGGTTCTTAGTATGCTTCTCCTCTAGTATTGAGTAGATCAATATGTCTTCAATGAACACAATAATGAACCGGTCCAGAAACTTTCATAAAACAGAGTTCATGAGCCCCATGAACACAGCAGGTGCACTCGTAACATCGAACAACATGACTACAAACTCAAAGTGACCATACCTACTCCTGAAAGCAGTCTTTGGAATAGCACCATCTTTCAACCTTAACTGGTGATACCCAGACCACATATCTATCTTAGAGAACCAACCTGCTCCCCTCAACTAGTCAAAGAGATCTTCTATCCTCGGGAGAGGGTAATGGTTTAGGACTGTTACCTAATTTAGTCTCTGGTAGTCTATGTACAGCCAGAGACCACCATATTCGTGCTTCAAGAACAAGACCAAATCACCCCATGTGGACATGCTAGGTTGCACAAAAACATTATTCATCAGATCATCAATCTGAATCAGCAACTCCCACAACTCATAAGGCACCATTCAATAAGGATCCATTGAAATCGGGTAGGCACTGAGTTTTAAGTCTATCCTGAACCCAACATCTAGTTGAGGGGGTAGAGTCACAACCTCCTCGGAAAAAACTTCTAGGAACTCTTTGAAAACTCATGGAACTTCCATCATCTTAGCATCCAATGATTTTTCTAACATCTTGGCCAACTTATAAAGAAGAGGCTTCATATGCCGTCTCCCCACCTAAAAACTCCATTCACTAAAAAAGCCAAATATCGGCCATCCTCGTTGGAGAATATGAATCTTCTATGAATTATTTGATTACAGCATGCACAGAAAACAACCATTCGATGTCTAGGATGATATTGCATTGAGACATTTGTAGTAGAAGGAGATCCCCACTAGACTGATGTGGTCACAATAGCAGTCTGCATCGTTGACAAACATCAAACAGGATGGTATGACCACAAACAGTGTACTCAATACTAGGTTCATGGAGGGCCTCTCTACATCAAGGCCCAAGGAAAGGGCTAGACTCGATGTAACAAAAGAGTGTGAAGCTCTTGAATCAAACAAGGCATAAGAAAGAGTGCTAATCAAGATGACCGTACCTAAAAATACCTCTAGCTCTACTGGAACTAAGAACTATATGGCGTGAAACTGCCCACACCAAGATCATCTTACCCTCAGCTATCAGTTGCCTCCCAGACCATGCCCCGGTCAAGCTCCCTGAGGTGCGCCCTGAGGTCGGCCTCCTTCAGCACTATCTACCATCGGTAGTGTGGGAGCTTGCTACCATCGCTACTATGGCTGAAATGGTCTGGCTGGAAACTACTACTGCTAAGG
The DNA here is from genome assembly GCA_963277665.1 of Viscum album. Taxonomy (NCBI): domain Eukaryota; kingdom Viridiplantae; phylum Streptophyta; class Magnoliopsida; order Santalales; family Viscaceae; genus Viscum; species Viscum album. The sequence continues at coordinate 1,887,573,554 of OY728159.1, read as the reverse complement.
TGGGAGTTGAACTTGACCAACCCACCGTACTATACTCGAATTGGGTAGTGAATCTGGATGTTCCCAAATCCCCCATAGGAGAATCACCTTATTCCAGGGTCCACGATGAAAGGGAGAGGACAGGGAGATCAGAACTAGAACTTCTAAGATCTACTCATCTCTGGTCGAAACCTAGAAGGCCCCGATAATAGAGGCATGCTGTTAACAAAGTTCTCCTTTGACAAACCTTGTCGGCTCCCCACTCACAGCACAAATCCCAATGAGTTCATCCTCTCTACTACCTCATCCTTCTTCTGAACCTCCATGTATGACGGTAGAGTGAAGGGAGTAATAGAATACTAAATGGATGTTTAGAGTGCCTCCTCTAAGAATCTTACCCATGACTCCTCGTTCGGGAAGAGGTCTAGAGAAAAAATAAGTGGATCCTTGATCTTGATCCTCAACTCCATTACTGACAAACACCCTTTCTATAGGTATACCAGATATAACATCTTTTAATCCTTCACTATAGAAGAAAGGACTTCTGCCATGAACTCCATGTCAAAGTCAGTCCACAAAACCTTAGTCTCTATCCTCTATCTTAGGTAGTGAATCCACCACTGACGTGATGCTCCCCTCATTTGACTGACTGCCAACTGATCCCAGTACTCTCTCAAAGCACAGATGAAGGTAAAGGAGATCTCAGGATACTCAAGACACCCCTCTGTGTCCAAGTAGGAAACACTTCCCTCATACTTTCTAAGGGTCTGCCACCGGAATGAACGTAGAGTTTTTGTCACTTTTCCTCATCTTCCTCACAGGCAATCCTCTCCTGATCGACCGGATCGGCCTCCTAGGCCTCGATCGACCGCCCTACTCATGGACATCGTCTGGGTGCCATAGCTACAAGGTAAACAAGGAATGCCTAAGCCCAATTATTGTAGATGATTAATTTTTAATTTTTCATAGTATTTTTATATATTTTAAATTCCAAAAACACCCAAGAAACAGAAGAATACAAGTCATTATAGTGCATGTACCTTTCCTAGGATCTCTATTATGCAATCAGAGTGCCTAACCTAGTCGTTCTGTAGGCCTATAGTCCTTGAATCAGATCACTGGGGGCCCTAAAATCCCATGTCTTAGCTGGTCTTCTCTGGAATATATCATGACCCAAGATTTCTTGAAACTGTCTCCCTACTGTCACCATGAAACCCTCACTATACCTAACCCCAAACTCCATACTATCTCTCAACCAACACCTTTGATACCATTCTGTCATGACCCGCCTTCACCAAGATGAGGGAAGGGACAATAGACTACCAGGCACTTCCTCCTTCAAGTTGAAGGAAAGATAATGACCCCCAAGTCCTGCCTTTAGTAGACCAAAGAGTGGAGACTAGCACCAATGGTATAGAATCACATGTAATAAGGATGGAATTAACCTTTCTATAGAACAAGATCGGGATATAAGATGGTAAATCCCAAAGACTGCAAAAATTTAAAGTAAAAGTAAATCCAATAATCCAATCACATATGCATGTTCAAAATGAAAAGATACAAAGTACAAGAAAACTTTTATGAAAAGTAACAAAAGAATAAAAAAGAAACAAAAACTATCCTGACATCCGAGATAGTATGGTCTGGCATGGTCCTCAATGTCCTCCATGAAACCCGAAAGTAGTTTTATATACATAGGATGAGTGTACATATATACTAAATATGGAAACCAAAAGTTCTCATGCACAAGTAGAGATACATTCTGATTCTTTGTGAGAAAAGAGGCAACCAATAACTCATAGCAAGGAAACTACCCACCCAACTTCACCAAGGAACACTCCCCAAACAATGCATGTCATGTAATGTAAAAGTAATAGCACGTCGATATTTGGGTACCCTACACCACTTTCCCACTGGTTATTTAGGACATAGAATGCAACATATCTCCCCCACAAACTCCACTGTTGTCCCACTTCTTCCCCAAACTACGACCACATGGTCCATCATATGTACACATCTGTCCCACACCCAACCACAACCATATGGGCCACCACAACCACAAATCTGTTTGGCCCCCAACCATAACCCTATGGGACACTACAACCACACACCTCGCCCGTAGAAACATGGGCCCAAACAACCACCATGACGCCTGAATACACCTAGTCCAAAACCACCTCTACAATGCTCGAAGACACCTGTGGAAGAACCACCACTACCACGCCCGAAGACACATGGGCCTCATCCCGAAGAAACTTGGGAAATAAACATGCCCAAACACACTTAGACCAAGCAAAACAACACACCCCTCCTGAAGAGTCTTGGTCAATAATAATCCTTAGGTCGTCATATCCTGCCTGAAAAAACTTGGGCTACCTTGGAGAGGGAAAATAAAGGAGCTAATAACCAGCCACTCATAATAATGTTGGGGGAAACACCTTCCCCCATGAAATGGGGTGTTTGGCATGAAGTTCTCAACATGGGTGGGGTGTGTATAAAAAAAACAAGAACTAAATCTTATACATATAGATAATAAATCACTCATCCCAACCTAAGGGTTCCTAAATTGGGAACCACCCTTTGTACCACCACTCTCACTTCTATCCATACATTCACAAATACGCAACAACCATAACCTGAACACAACCCATTTATGAAAAAAAACCCATTGTACCCATTCATGTTATCATAGACAAGTAATTTTATTTGAAACATTCTTCCACTACCGGTAAACTAACAGGCACCACCACATGCCAAAATAACAAATGAAGGAAAAATAGTCAAACATTATTTGAAGTACTCACACCTAGTTCTCTTATAATGTCAAAAAAAACAAAAGGGAATCGTGAGATACCTCGAAGTACTATAACCAAACCAAGCCCCAACATACCAGATTTACATCACCTCTGATTCAAAAAAATAAATAATTAGACAACCAGAGGTTCCATCCCCATCTATGTTACCCCCACAAGGCATCAAACAGAGAAACCATACATACCATCAGATTGGAGGAAGGATGTTTTTCAAATTTGAACATCACAATATATTAAGTTCTTTATTTATATTTGGTTAACCAAGGTGATCACATAAGGATTCTTATTCATCAAGTATCAATTTAATCACCCATGTTTACCAGATTAACTAGTTTCCATGTTACACCCATTTATACAAGAGATCATTCTGAAAATAATGTTTCACTGATGTGAAATAAAGGACCCCCAATGGCGAATATTTTCAGTGGACATAAGCCCATAAAATTTACAACATAAAAAGGTGACCCCAAAAAGTCAACATCACCATTTCAACCCCTTTGATTCTTTAAAAAGATCCGCTCATTATATTTCTTAAAGTTTATTTCATCATCATCCCCAAGGATATTCATCATAACCACCCTGCATGATGAACAGTTAAAGATAGATAGAGGAAAAACCCCTACTTGGATGATAAAGGATCAACATTTTCTCCACGTGCAAAGACTGTGGTCACAGGAGATGTAGGAAAAACTTAACGAAGGCTGAGTGGGAAGGGTAATAGTATGGATTCATGAATTTTCTCCTATGGAAGGACTTCAAGTGCATACAAAGAAAACCAAAGATACCAAGGAAGAAGATATTGGTGATAAAGGACAAACCCTAGAGTTAGGGATGTGAAATATCTAAGTGATTAGAAATCAGATCTTGGTTCGATCATGTGGCGGTGTAGTTGCACACATTAGAAATTTATTGAGATTTAATAATTATCCTCGGAGATGGTGGAGATAAATGGTGCGAGTTTATAGGTTTATATAAAATAGAGGAAATGAACACTTAACAAGGTCTAAACTGGAAACAAGGGAAAGGGTGTGACACTAAAGAAAAAGGACACACATTTCCATGAGACTGATTGGTGATGCCGATCAGTGAGACTAATTGGGGAAGCCAATCGGTGGAACTGATCTGTGAGACAATAATAGGTGACACCATGGCGACACCATGACACCAACACTGATTCCATTCTGGATCATTTATGGAGTCCAGGACACCCAAAATACCATAATTGACAATGTAATGGACCAGGAAGGTTTGGGCTATTACCAATTTTCACCTCCTTCAGGGATTCTTGGTGTGTTGATTCCATGATTTTGAAATGTTTAGCTATTGAAACCTTTTATGGGTTTCTAGTCAACAAAGGTAAAATGGTAAATTTTTATTTCCTATAATGAAATTTTTATCTATTTTTTGGATTCAAGACATGATATTTACTATCAGGGTCCTAATTTTGTATCTTTTTGGGATGGATTCTTTTCCTGATCATATTAGGTGTAAATGGATTATTAATATTATTAAGTCCAATTTGTTTATTTTTAGATGAATTATTTTTATTAAATTAATGATAAATCATGTTATGTTGACAACATGGAAATATTATTAGGGGAACTCGATATGTTATGGAATGTGAGTTATGTTAGAGAAATTGTGAATGTGTAATGAATATAGTGATTTAAATTGATTCAAATTTAAGGATTAATAGAAAGTTAATTTTGAAGGTTATGGAAATTGAATATCGTGGTTGTACTGTATAATCATTAAATTTAGTTGAAATAAAATTCTTATTATCTATATTTTCACCATAGGGAAGAGGTAAATTGTAATTTTTTAGGAATGGTGGATAAAAAAGACTAAGATGAATATATAACATAATTGTGTAAAAAATATTGGTCGTTATAATCAAAGGATGGAAGGATTGAGTTCATCATGGATCCAAGGTAGGTGACACACATTCTTAAATAATTTAATATCCATCTAAAACTTCCTTTATTATGATATTTCAAGACAGATACCAAATTCATAATAATTTCTAATAATTTATATGCTCTAAATTAAAATTAGAGATGATTAATTAATGACAGAGTTTATGGAACTATTAATCTTGAGTAATAATTAAAATGAGATAGAATGATATATGCTGAAAAATTATGGAGATTGATAAATGATTTAAATTGATTAAAGGTTGATTAAAATATATAATTGATGAGATAAATGATCTATGAAAATATCTTAGATAATTTAAGAACTAATTTGATGAATATGAGAATTGATTAATGGTTTAATAAGGAATGATTAACATTTTAGAAATTTGTGGGAATATTAATATCGATGAATAAAAAAAATAAAAATAAAGTTAAACCATGAATATTAATGAGATTTTTAAGGGGTTGAATTATAATTTAATGCTCATTAAGAAGAAAAATTATATATTTATTGAATAATAATCATATTTATTTTCAATATAGTAGTAAAAAAATTATATGTAGAAAATAAATGAAACTATATTTAAAAATGTAAAAATTTATGGTAATAGAGATTGATGATTTGATGTTTATTAGTATTTAAAAATCATATGATAATTATTTAATGTTAATATGGTGGAATTTTTATTCTTATTTATTTTTGATGAATTATTATATATATTATTAATTTAATTTTTTTATATCTTATAATAGTTAAAAATAAAAAGTAGCTTGATGTTGAGATGTGCGAACTTTACAAACATTTTGATGCGCTATGCCAATACAAAATGGGGAATGTTCCATTTACTAAGAGGAATGATTATAAGTATTGATGAAGGTTGGAGAGGAAGTGGAAGTAACTTACATGGGGCCCTTTTATGTATTCTAGGGTCATTCCTCATTCTAGAGTTAATGAACCATTTTTAGTGATTCATACATGATGGTGGGAATCAATAGAGTCATTTCACATTCGGAAAGGAATGAGCTATTTCTAATAGTTTTTATATAGCTCTATTTATTTGATATATGTGGCTATTGAATGAGATTATAATGGCTGTGTTATATTCATTTAATATAAACTTCTATATACCCTCTATAGTGTGAGTACATGGTAGTGAAAATATGAAATTGGAGAGTATATTCTGTCCTTATCCAAGGTATTCATTTTATATGTTTTTTAAATTTGAAAAGGTAATCATACTATTGTATTCCCAATATATATGGAATGTTAATGAGGCAATGTGGTTATAATCTTTAGGATATAATTTTTTAATACATGTGTTCTATGATCATATTCACATGGATTATAATTATGTTGTAAAATTAAAGAAGGTTTATATAAAAGTTAATTATTGTAATTGTGATTATATCATAAGCTATACCTATCCATGGTGGATGTATGATGTTGTTATGAATATGAAAATTGTGTAGGGGAGACTCCCTAGGGGTAAACACCTAGAAAACTAGTAGGGGTCAATGTAAGTGGTTTTTATCAAAACTAATAGATGTGGAAGGAATATTTCTGAGTTTTATATTATAGATATTTACATAGTGATGTAAAATTTAATCTAGATATTAAGTGAGTTCCCTTCAGTTGGATAACTTATTTGTATTGGGGTAGTATCTATGTGGTCACTAGATGTGAAAAATATTTAAGAATATTATAATGAGGTCCCTACAACCAGAGAACTATTTGGTTCCAAGATGATGTATGGTGGAGTTAATTACATAGTTATGGCTTCAAGATGATATGTGATGAGGAAAATGTTACAGTTCAAAAATTGATCTTATACATGGTATGAAATAGATGATGATTGATTGTTTTCTTATAAGTGATGGCTTTTTGGTTGTTTATTTATTTAATTCATACTCAAACGTATTAGTATGATTACTTCACATATACTTGTGTAATTTTAGAGGGAGAACCTACTAATTATATTTATACCATCTCCTATTCTTAATAAAACTATTTTTCAAATTACTTATATAGAGTTAAAGGTAGTGTTGTGTGATTCTATCTCAAGTTATTGAAGAATTATTGGTAGACAAAAAATACATAATACCATTCCTTTGGTATATATGATATATTAATCTTATAGTTACCCTATAATTTGTAGTTTGTTTTTATATAACATGAAATATTTTTTTATATATTATTGATTTACCATGGATGGTATTACGTATTATTATTTTCGGTGATATAGATTTTTCATTTTTATAGTTTAATTCCATTTATATGTCTACAATGAAATACTTTAGGTTCTAATATCTACCCCATAACCTATTAGAGGAGTTATTGAGTGGCCAAACTCAAACAATTTTCTGAATTAAAAAATTCTCATTAGTTGTGGGTTATGGAAGAAATCATATCAAAGTGTGAATTTTTACGATGGATTTTATATTAGGTATAAGTGAGTATTTCATTGGTGGTTTGGCGGAAATATCAATAAATCATAGTATGTGTATTGTACAAGAGAAACCATATCGATGTTGAAGATGCTATATGATATAAGGTGATTATTTTTAGCTAATTAATCAGTAATTAGGTATGAATATTTTTAATTAAAGTTATCCTAATAGGTCTGTAAGCATGTTTCGAGTATCTATATGTCATGATGATTATGTTTTCACTAATTTTATGGTGACTGTCAATGTTAGGGGTGAATCGTGTGGAGATGTGATTATACATGAGGTATATTTGGTAGCGTGGTTAAAAATTCCTTATATATATATATATATATCCTTTGGGTGGGGATATTTTATTTATTTATATATATTTAATGATTCTCTCTCTAATATGAGGTTCAGTAAGAGTTGGTGTATCAAGATCTCAAGGTTGTTAATATGAGAGTGAAAATAGATGCTTGGAAGGTTTAGGGGTCAACATTGAGTGAATTCAATAAGTATAAGTTTCCCATTCTTCAATGGTATAATTTTATTCATGGAACATATCATTGGTTATATTAGGATGACATAACATTATATCCAAGTCATGAGATAAAAACTACCTTCTTTAGGAATTAATTATATTATAAAGTTAATTATATCTAGGGTGGATTATTTCTTAATGTACTATGATATGGATCTAATTTAATTGAATAAATTTATGTGGATATTCTATCATGAATTCTTATTAGATACACTTAGTATCAAGAATAATCAAGATCTGTTACTAATAAAATAGTCTATGTCTTCATTTTAGGATATTGTTGTACGAGTTATTGATTTGATGCATCATTTTTTTTAAGACTAATGATAATTTGGAATCTTAAAATATTTTTTATGATTTGAGGTATGAGATTCAGAAGTAGTTGATAATATTTTCATAAAATTACTTTGAGTAGGTAATTTAAATGTCTTATATGGAAAAATAATTATTAATAAGAATGGGATTTTTTTTAAGGAGTAACCAGTGTGGTAGAACATAAATTAGAAGCAGAGGTGTAATTTCTTGATTTTCAATGTAGTTTGGGTTTAAGGGAGTCCATGAGAGTGGACTAATGATACAATATAGTTTTTCATATTATATGTACATGTTAATCAAACATGAAATAGTATATTTAATGTTTCTATTAGGGTGGTATGGTTTATCACTAGGTTTTGTGACCATTTTTTTGTTAGTCATATGTGGTGTATATAGAGCTTGATAGTTATAGGACCACCAAAACAGGTCCATGAAAATCCTCAAAAGTTTTTTCTATAGAAATAGAATGTTATATGTGCTTTAGAAAAAAATATATAAGGTGGTTCTTAAAGAGAACATAATAGCAGAACATAGAATGGAGCTAACTAGATAAGAGGTAGAAACAAGTAACTCATTCGATATGGATGTGGTGGGGGTAGTATAAGGAAACTCCAAGATGTAAAATATCATGAAATGGAGGAATAAAAGTTGGCCCAAGTTATAATTTTCATCTTCAACACTCTTGAATTTATTTTGATCAATAAAAATCCCTCATATTCCTATATCATCTATTTCATTGTCTATTAAATAGATCATATGGTAGAGAATCTTCAGTGTCTATTTTAGTGGATTACTCTTGTGTGTGTATATAAATGTTCGGGTGAGGTGTGTAGTTGTGAGTTAGTTATGGGGAATGATTTATTCCCTTATAAAATAATCTTGTTCATACAACCCCATGATGTTATCCTAGACATCCACTGGTTATACTAGCTTATGTTGTTTTTTATTAAGAAAGTTTTTATTCTTTATAGTATTTTAGGTATCATGTGGTATTTATTATGGAATGAGATTTTGTTTTAGAGAAGTGATGGATTTAGTTGTAGAGTATTACATATCAATTAGTGAGAATGATGATTTTTGAAATCAATGTGAATATTTATATGTTTCTATGTGTTGAGGTGGATTATTATAATTTATTCATAGAAGAGGTTATGATTTTACATGTGATGATGAAAATTTTATTTGGGATTAAGTTTGATCTATGTGTTTTCCCCAAATCTATGTTAGTTTATCTAATGATGTTTTCCATTCATAGGGAATTAAAATAATTATTAATAATCTATTTCACGGAGTTTTTATTTTACATGGTGTATTTATATGGGATGCCACATTGGTGTTCATAGAGGAGGTTGGTGGATGTTTTAGATTATGTATAGTTTACTGATGATTTAATCAAGTTAAAATAATGAATCATTGTACACTTATTAATATAAATTATTTTATAGATTATTGGAATGTTGATAATTTTCATTCAAATATTTATTTATGATATAGATATCATTATATAAGAGTTAGGATAATGATATATATATGAAATATTCCTAATGCTTTTATAGGTATCTTGAGTTTTAATTGATTTTTTTGAAGTTATAAATGTATTTGATGATGATTTTTGTATGAGATAAAAATAATATAAATATAGTAAAACAAATTTAAAAATCCTATAAAACAACATGATCAATCTATTTATTTAGACTATATAAAATGATTTAAATAATGAAATATGTTTTTCATATTAATCTGGATCATTTCCAAGATCTTCACCATGATCTTGATAGCGATCACTACGAATTATAAAATAGATCCTTACTCCAATAATATCTATGTCCTATGTGATTCTCCCAATTATTGGGAAAGATCCCCTTTTCCTCAACATTTTCTTATAATATTTATGATAAAGAGAATGATATCTATAAAGATATATATAGTTATAGAGTTTCATGTTGAGGAGTTTCAAAACATTCACAAAATACAAACTAAGAACCAACTTATATATCCATCTAAGGAGACACATTATGTTCCAAATATATGACTATATTTAATGAAATATTTCATATATTTTTCATCAGTTATAATAGTCTTAACAATGTAAATCTTTTTAATGATTATTTCATTAACATTTAAATAATTAAATTAAATTTTTAAACCTCTCAAAAATATCGTCACATGATAAAAAAACATATAATGATAGCATATAATAGAAGATATAATGATTCTCATCCATTATAGAATTTCCCATGCATCACCACGCACCACACCATGATCTACTGAAACTCACAAATTCATTTTTCATATACAAGTATACTATGATGTGGTAAAAAACAACATTTCATGTTTTGACATTTAGTTCATATTTTATCAATCCCATATATTCCCAACATCCTCAAAGGCATGGCATACATTCACGTTATTTCAGACCATATAAATTTAATTTTGATACCATATAAGAAATTAATTTTGAATATATTCCAAAACACCATTTTGAAAATATATAATTCATTTTAGCAACATGTAACATTATATGTATAAAATTGTACAAATATAATGAAAACTTATTTTTTGTCCTTTTAGACACATTTTGGGTAAATATCAAATTTCAATATAGTTAATTTCTAAAATAGGTAATCCCCATTCACACAACCCTAATGAATTTATCTTTGGGGATTTATTCCATCTCGATGATTTTTAATTGAAAAAAATATATATTTAATGAGTAAACTCTAAAAATGCATTAATTCTAATTATAAACAATTAGATTTATAATTATTTCTATCAGGAACATGTATCTCTTCAATTATTCCCACCAAATTTATCATATTGAATCATATAGAATTATATAATCTATTTATTGAGGAAACTGAGACACAATAGGGAAAAAATTATGTCAATCCTATATAAGAAACACACAAGATAAAAATTGTTCGTATAAAGAATGACTAGATGGATGAACACACGTCATGTCATTTAGCCAAGTGATTGAGAACAACACATGCTCATCAAATTAATAAATGGTCACACCACATGTACTGTATCATTGTATAACTATAATCTTCTCTGTTTTATCTCAATCAAGGGTCCAAATGTCATAATAATCATAAGAGAATATAAATTCTATCTTGGTTAAGACATAATTGATCACATGATCAAAAACATACCCAATCACCCATTAATTAGAACATACTTAAGGATACAATAAAAAATGTATCAAATTATAAATTTACTCATGCTAGGTATCTTATGAAACATTAGTATGGGGATTTAATATAAAACATGCAACCCTATTATACTAATAATAAAATGTATGGGAATTTATGAGGTATAATTTCTGGGTTATCTGGAACAATACAATCATCTTGTGTCACTTGTGCATATATTGTACCCCTATAAGAAATACTACTCATGATATCCTTTAAATTTTATCACAACCTATAACACTATATGATAATCATCGATTAAGGATAAGTCAAAGGCATACTTTGTTATGTAAATTATCATTTAACGTCGTGAAATATATGTATCCAACATAAAAGAATGATAAATTAGAGTCCTACTTTTGTATAACATGTAATGTTTTATATTATTAGACATATTTAAGATAATAAATTACTACATATGAGAACCCATAAAATCATATCCCATTTGATCGAATACTAATGAGGCCTTATGATTTGTGTCTTTTTTATATTTTTGTTAAATTAAATACATCTTTAAGAAATTTTCTACCATATCTCTTTGTGTCTATTTTATAAAAACTCCTAGAAAACTATTTCATTTGTGTAAACTATGAATAAAATACTATTTTAAAAATTGTGAGACTTGGGAAATATATTACCATTGTTAAAATCATTGAACATTTTATTCAAATTTATTTACCATAGAACATGAAATGATATGATGTCATTAACTTCTAATGCCTTTTTAAAACTGTTTATAAGTTAATCATCTTCACTATAGAAGGTTTCCATAGAAAATTTTCATATGATATCATTTAGAAATAAAATATTTCGTTTCACATTAATTATTTTATTTATTGACACATCTTAATTACTTTGAAGATATCATAAATTTCAATTTGGTCTATTTTGGTATAATTTTTATATTTTATACATTGACCTTTTAAAAATGTTAAGTTACCCCATTATACTTTTATAAACAATATTTTCTCCAAAATATCATGGTGAGATACATAAACTCTTTTTTGTTGTTAAATTACCCTTATTTTTTTATAAGATGAATATTTAATGAATTATTAATTAAAAACCATATATTTTCGGTATTCTAGGTGTTTAGAGTAATATTTAGAAAAACTATTTTATTCATTAATATATTACACTGAAATGTGATGGGAAATATTTCCCACATATTTTAAAAAATATATTAGATAAAATCTTTAGTCTAGGTTAATTTATTTTTCTCTTTATCTTCTTTTCAAACATGTTATATAATTTAATCAAATAGAACCATGTGTATCCATACCAACATATAATTTTGAATGATAAAAATTGTATATAATAATAGTTCATATCATATAATAGGGATTTAATACTAAAATAAACATTCTATATTTTTATCAAATTAACTTTAAAACAATCCACATTAAATTACTCCTTAATATAAAATTACCCTCATCTATCACTTGAATGCTGACATTATGTTTTAACCATCAATCCATCATCATTTTTGAAATCTAATTATTATTTATAACAATTATATAATATACAATTAGAATCGTATACCCTTAAAAATATATATATTGAATTCTAAAAAATTAATGGTTGACATGGAATCTCAAGAGTTTTATTCCCCCTTTTAATCATTTAATAGAATGGTAACACTAATGTCTAGTTTTCAAATAGTGAAAAAATTATTCTTCCATAGAATCTCAATTCATCGGTTTAGATGTTTATATAGACTCTAAAAAATATTTATTCATCTCATTATTTCTAAAAATTTAACCATTTCCTTTTTATTACATTATTATATTACATTATCTAAGACCTATCACGTTAGCTTGACAATCTTAATCGTATTAAATAGTTCATGTAAATTTTAATGAAACATATTTATATCATAATGATTTATAAAATGTTTATTTGTTTTGAATTTTATTGAAAAATATTGTCCATGGAAATATCATGTAAGAGTGGTGACCTCGTTCTCTTCATGTTATATATATACCAAATAAAATTGAGTACATGAATAAAGATATATGTACTGTCATCCATTTCATATCTATGTAGTATTTTCAAAACAACAAAACTCTTATATCTAGAACTTTCATGATAGATCCATTTTGATTTATTTATCATCCAAAATAAATCCTTCTTCTCATATTTACATTACAACATGTAATCAGTCAAAAAAATATTCAATGCATAGAAATAAATAAAAACATTACTATGATTAATATAATAACATTTCTCTTAGGGATTTTCTTCATTATAAGAAGGATTCATTAGAGTTTTTTGATCCGGCACATAGAATATTCTATCATTTTTTAGAATTATTCTCATGTCCCTATATAGTTCAATAAAGTTAATTGCATTAATATTTTAATTCTTTAGGAAGAATCTCAAAGTCATGTTTGATGATTATGAATCAATTTTATATAGAAAACAATATTTTATCATGTGAGTATGATGTTTTATATTTATTTAATATGGAATTTTTTCAAATGTTATCCAAATAAAATGATGAACCCTTTGTAAATTTGCCAAATATTTTAGAGGGACTATATCCTTATCTCACTATGTGGTGGGTACATTTTAATAATCCTCAAATTTCATAGTTATCTAGGTAGACAATTATTCCAATCATATCAAATATAACCCTTATATAATTGGGTGGATAACTCCTTTCCCAATCCATTATATAGAGAAAATAAACTCTATTTAATTAGTAGCTTAACCATTAAATTTTCAAACCTTGTTTTAAATAAAATAATATATCAAATATGTAAACATAATAATATTTGAGGAGCCTATAAATTTCCTTCCACACATAAGATAATTCATGGGAAACCACATTTAGTATGAACCTACCCAATTGGATGATCTTGGTCACTAAATGGTTTCTTTAAATTGAATCTAACAAAATGTATTTATAAGGGGGTATATTATCTGACCATATTATCAAATGAATTCCATTTACATTTTTTCTTGTATCTAATTTTTTAGTTCAAAATCTCCATTCTTTCAATGTAACCATTATGTTCAAAACCTTCTATATTTAAATGAATCCCACACAACCCATCTATTTTTTTTACAAATCTAAATTAAAATTTAAATATATTTTCCCATACTAAATGCATCCAATACATAAGATACATGAAACCATTTCATGTAATGAATTATACTCATATGAAATTAAAAGTTAGTACAATAGGTATTTGACCCATACATTTCAAGGTATATCCTAATATCTTAGGCTAATAAGAAGCTTGTCCTCAATTCCCTCAACCCACGACTCTTTACTAAAAATATAATATAATAAAATAATAATTTTAACACATAGTATGCATAAAATATAATTAAATATTAAATTAAATATTATAAATAATGAATAACCTAATTTCTATGTAGATAAAAACTAAATAATTATCACAACTATATTGAAACTTTTTAAAATAATGTATTATATTATAATGAAGTAGTTAAACTATTAAAACTAAATCATTCATGAAATCTAAATATAAAAATTTATTAATATAAATAAAGTTATGAATAATAAATCAATATTTCATGAATTTATACATGAGATAAAAATTTATGAATAATTCATAAGAACAATTATATACAATATATAATATTGGATTTTCCTTATATACATTACATAAAATTAATAAATATAAACATTTCATGGATCCTACGTCACCTAGGTCACCCACTCGTAAGGTTTTCTAGTCTCCCTCATGGAATAATTCACCTCCATTTCCCCTCATTAGTGGAGGTTTAGTTGGATATTTTATTTATTTATAACCTTTCTCTTAGATATTGAGTATTTTACAGTCACAAATAATCTTCTAAGAGTTTCTACATATTGTTATTACCTTATTTCCCTCATCATCATCATTATTCTTCTACAATAGATATCCATCTCAGATTCCATCTTTCCTAGATCATGTTTCAAATCTAGGATTCTCAGCATTTATTGATCTTCATGTGGGGGTCCATGGGGTATATATTCTTTAAGCATTGATGATCTATAGTCTAGGGAAACATTACATAGTTTCTCTTGTTTTTCAATGCTTGATGTTTAGGAAGTGGTTGATGAATTCCATGGTATGGTGCCTGTTTTTTGTCGGTTATTGGTCGAGGTTCATGAGTGGAATGTTATGATGGTCTCATTTTTTGTGGCAGGATTGCTTACATGATTTCTTGTGTAGGAATCAGCCACTGGACGTCTTCTGGAAGGTGTTTGGAAGTTTTAATTCTAGCATGTCACCAATGTTCTTGTCGAATAAGGTTCTTGGTTTTGTAGCGCTGCTCATTGGAAAATGATTTCTTTTTACGAGTTTCTCTTGGAATCCGATTTTATTCATGTGTATCTTTTCATCTAATTGTATGTAGATGTATATTTGAGAAATTGATTCAAATTATTGAATTTGGAAATTTTTGTTGAACCCTACAGTTGACATCAGGTGGGTGAACTCAAAAGAGGGAATGGGTGTGATGAAACCCATCATTTTTTTGTCTATAATTATTTATCTATGAATAGGTAGCTTGTTTTGATCTATTACAATGTGTTTTTGTCTAGTATTTCTTCTCATCGTGTTGAAACTCTAGTGATTATTCACATGAATTGTAAATTGGGAAACTTTAAATAGAGATAAGTTTTCTAGATCCTATTATCTTGTCCTCTTTCTACATTTCTATGTGGTTTGTATGGGTGCTCTAAAACATTGTGTTGGACCATCCTGATACCCCTTCTTGTAGGGGGGGGGTATCTCTATTCTTTGATCTCACTTTTCTTTTTCTTGGGGGGGAGGGGGGGTGGGTTATGAGGGTTTTCCTATTTTGATTTTGGTTTTCCTTTTGACATTTTGGTCCATGTTTTGAGATTTGGGTATTATTTTATATGTCATTTGTGCCACCATCATTTAATGGGTTCCCTCATCTCCTATTTCTTAGAAGAGTTTTTCCTTTTTTTATTATTTAAAGGGAGTTTGGCCCTTAACCATTTCAATAAAACATTTCACAATTATTCTAATATAAGCACTTTTAAATTTTCTATTTACATATAATATAATATAAAATCCGTCTTATTTCAAAATATGTGGTGTTTATAAAAACCTTTATAACAATATAATAAATTAATATACCATGAAAAAATTTTATATAATTTAAATAACACAAATTTTATTTTATTTATGTTGTCTATATAATCGTAAAAAAAATATTTTTTAATGGTTTATATATATTTTAAAAATAAATACACTAAATATGAATCATTTTCAATTTTGTATATAAGAAATACATGAATTAGCGTGATGAATTTTATACTTCATACTATTTTTTAATTTATAAAATATATATAAATTATTATCCATCTAAATACAATTTAATGTATGATAAATTCAAGTAGAACATTTTATTAATGGTATAGAGTTCCCGTAGATTCAATGTGGACACTTTGGACACATACTAGTGAAGGATTATGAGGATTTTAACAAAAACTATTTTATATTAAAATTAATATTACTGTGACTAAATATGATGATTCAGTTAAACTATAAAGACCATTTTTGATAGTACATATCCAAAGGTACCATAACATAATGTGCATGTTTCCTTTTCAATTTTTACACCAAATCCGTGGCCATTTAGGAATTTTCTTTGTATTACGGTGATTGTTTCCAATAGGCCATTTAGATGTATTACTCCTAAGAGAATGTCCTAGCCATATATTATCTATGTCATGGTGTTCTTATGAAATCTAATTTTAATATTATCAAGGAATATTTTTTTATTGAAACACGATAATGTTTAAATAAATTTGAGATGTTGAATTTTTTCCATAACATTTCTAAAATAATTTTTCATAAACTGTGACATGCATTATTAAAATTTTAAATAATATATCTGTTTCCATAACTATTTACATCATTTATTAAAAAACATAAAAATTCAAGAAAATTTTGAACAGGGTTTTGTTTTGGCTTCTAGAAATTATCATTTAATAGTATCGTTAATCATTTTAAAATACTAATCCAAGTAATATTGAGTAATCTTACATACCCCAAATGGGTTTTAGAGGTGATAGAACATATATGAATTCAGTGGAAAACATAAACCAAAAAACTTATAACGATAGGATCTTACTATTCATTTATACCAAATATAATGATATTAATAATGATGTACCATTATTCAGTTGATCTTGATATTTTTGAAGAAATTCACCATGATATTGATAGTGATTAATGAGTACCATCCAATGAACTCCTTCCTCAAAGGGTATACACAGAATTTGAAAATCTCCCAAAACATTGTAATTTACCCTTCATCCTAATAGTTTTACATAACCTTGTTTTATTATACTAGGGGAGTGTGAGTGAGTGAGTGAGATAGATTGTTTTAGTTAAATTTACTTTTTAAAATTAGAATCCTTAGACACCAAAAACTAATAACTAACTTCAATATCCATTTATATATACCCTTTGGAATCTAAATGTTCATCTATATTTAATGATATATTTCGTTGATGTTTCAATAGTGTAAATGGTTATAACTATAGGATATCTATTTTTAATTAAATATCTAAAGTTTAAACATTTAAGTTCGATATTCAAACTACATGAAAATTATTATCACATTACATAAAAAATAAAGATAGCATAGAGTGGGAGGAAGATAATTATTTTATCATATAGATGGGTGTCTATATGATTTTAAATGATTGAATAAAAGTTGAAAAGTAATTTAATTCATAAGTAACATACGGAAGTTTCAGCTTATGTGGTCTACTGTGATACCTATCACCATGATTTTGGATATTTCTGGAGGTAGGAACGTGTGATCATTCCATATAGTTATTGGTAGTTACATATCCATAATACCTTAATATATATATTAATATATATATATTTTAAGAAGAATTTTATTTATGGGTAGAATGCGTTTATTAAATTTCTCAAGAATTATAATTTGATATCACATATTGCATTAGGAATCCAATATTAGTGATTTATTTCTTAATTCATAAGAATTATTATGATAATTCATGAAGGAAAAAAGTAAATAGTTTTTGGTAAAGCTATTAGAATATCTTCATCTTGTTTAGAAAGAGATAGATGATGGATTTTTTCTTCACTAAATGATGATAGAATCTTTATTGATGCTTGGGGTTCATCATTCTCCCCATTGAGACCCTAAGGTGGGAATATGGAGTGATGGGATTGTGAATAGAGGTTATTTGGATGATTAGGCTGAGAATAAAGAGAATCAGGTGTTTGTGTCATGGAAGATTATTAATTCCGATGTTTATTTGGTAAAATGTTTTTCATAACTAAAATAGTTTATATTTTATAAGGAATCCCATTACTATGAATATGTTTCATTCATTGGTAAATTATTTCTAGTTTTATAGAAGAAAGATGGTGGTAGAAGAATATTTTTCTTAATGTATTGTGTGAAAATTAGTGAATCCCAAATGTCAAATTCCCATGATATTATTGAAATATACATAAAATACATAGTTTAAGTGGGTGGTAAAGTATATCGATTTTATTCTAGTTTTGCTTCAATTCCTTAAGGGGTCTTGATTATATTCGGGTTATTATGTATATATTAATTATAAAATCATATTTATTTCCAATTATGGAATTAATGTTAGTATAATACTTATATATGCTTTATGTGATGGGGGTGTTGAAGCTTTATGGGGTTCTAAGGATTATAGTGTATGATATTGTTTTTTAGTTTTACAAGATTGTGTTGGAAAGGACCATTGTATGCCTTTTCATGTTAGCACTATATTTGAAACACTTATAGATATTTAAAATAACGACATGTTCTGGATATTTATGGATATTTTGAGAGAAAGTATATTTAATTTTAAAGTATTATGGGTGGAATATTTATCATAGGTTCATATTACTTAAAATAACAGTTTTCATTTACCTATTCATATGACAACTTATGGGGCTTTGTATGGGAAAATGAGTTGTTCACCACTATGTTCAGTTCAGGTAGGTGATCCCACTATTTTTGATCCCGATATGTTATATGATATTCTAGAGTGTGTTAAATTTATGTGGGACTGAATGAGGAATTTTCAAAGCAAGTAGAGATCCTCTATTGATCAAATAAAGAGGCCACTAGATTGTGTGGTTTAAAATCATTAATTCTTATAAGTTTGTCATTGATATGAAAATTTGCGTTTTGGTAAAAGGAATGAATTTGTGCCTAGAAATTGGTAGTCTTTTAAAAGTGTTGGAATTGATTGGAGATTTATCTTATCTATTGGAACAACAGCCTAATTAGAAATGTTTTATTATTTTTATATATATCAACTTCAATGGTATTATGATGATACTTTTAATTTTATCTCTTCTGTTAATTTATATATTAATGTTGATATAACCTTTTGGGAATATCTATGTGAAATTCAAGATCATACAAGGAATACCCTATGAAGAAAAACTATTCCCATAGTGTGAGTTTTTTGGGGAATTAGTGGAATATAAAATAGATTTCCAGAGAGGGGTCACACAAGTAAACTCAAAGTCATAAACTATTATGAGTTTTTTCTATTTTGTTTAGTGTGGAATATTTTTATACTCAAAGAATATGAATAAAATTATTTGTAATTTTTTTCATTTATTTTGATCATGGTAATTGATTTTTGAGGATGAAATGTTATAAAGGGATGTGTAATGTAGAGGCCCAGATTTTATAATTTTCATTGTTCATAAATTTAAATAGTTTTCTCGTTAATAAGGGAGAATTGCTAATTTTATAGTTCTTGAAATTAAATTTTTAGTAAATTATTAGATTGAGGACATGTTATTTATCCTTAATTAGTATTTTTTTATTTTTTAATGATAGTTTTTTCCCATTCCATTCAAGTGAAAGTGGAGTGTTTTTATTTATTAATTATTTAATTATTTTACTCAAAAATGATATATTATTTAATAAATTATGTTTAATATTATGGTGTTGACATAGAGATACTATAATTGGAGCCATTTTTTCGGTATTTTATTTAATTTAGATAAATTTTGAATGTTAATGGAAATAGGGGTAACTAAATGGAAGATAAAAAAAGGATTAATGGGTGGTTACACATGGAAATGATAGTGACTATTTGTGGAATTCAATATAGAGGATGAAATTTTTATAATAAAATAATGATAAAGAGTGTTCTATTTGAAACCAAATTGTTAATGGTAAGTGTAGTTCCTTATATTATCAAGTATAAAATAGTATTATAATATATTGAGAATATATCTTTAATGTTGGATTTTGTAAAGCTGAGTTTGAATATGAAATTATTGAGGTAATTGGATATACAAATAAATTCTTAAAAGGATTATTTATATATAGTAAGATGATTTTTTTTAAATTTCATAAAATACTTGATATAGTTTGATAAATTCCTAGAGTTATTTTTATTTTTTTAGATAAATTAATGTTAATATTGAATTCAATAGAATTTTTTAAAAAGATCAAAGATGTTTTGAATATGTTTTTAAATTATGGGTTAGAGGTGAAAATTTTACGAAGGCGTATGATAGAATACTCACACAAGAATATTGAAAAAGGACTAGAGACCAATATAATACTCAATATTCTATTGAGGATAATTAATAATTATTGGGATTCAAACTATGGTACAAAAAAAAATTATAAGCCATGTAATGTTTTCCTAATGATACATGATATATATCCATGTATACTGAATATATTTTTTCAACTGAATGTTGAAATTCATTAAAATATCATAGTGATATGTATGATATTTTCAAGCTTAGTAAATATTTTTTCTAAAGTACAAGATGATTTGAGGTGATTGAAAAAACTATACTACGATGTCTATGATATTAGGTGAATATGTAATTAATCCCAGATGGAATAAAATATATAGTTTACTGAGAATTTAGAAATGTATTAGACTCAATGTGAAACATAAAATATTCATTCTGATGTGGAATATATTAAATGGAATGAAAAATATTCTATTAATAATACGAAATATTTTCATAAGAATATGGAATAAATTATTTTGCATGTAGAATATATTATTATGCTCACAAAAGTGATATATAAGATACTCCATTCATTTTGTATGTTTTTATATTTGAAACAGATTCAAGGTTTCTCAAGATTAAATTCAGTTGACTATTTTCTAATATAGTAGTCAGGAATTTCAAAATTATGGAGGGATTTATCCTTTATTTATAATGATATAGAAGTAGGAATAAATGAGAATATCACATCACTATTATTCTTGGAATTTAAAATATGAAGCCATAAATTTCATTAATGGTGATCAAAGATGTATTAATTACTAGAAGAGATAATTTATGAGCTAAAATGGTATTATGGGTATTTATAGAATTACAATAGAGATAATTTTTAGAAGAATAGAAATATTATATGATAATGGGGAGGATGAACATATAATTTTTTGGGTAGTTAAATGAGGATATTGAGAAGAATATTGTACTAAGATTCATGGAATTTATATATTCAAAATATAGAAGATATATTCAGATGATTATATGAATAAAAAAGGGAAAAGAAAGGAAAGGGAGTTTTGTGAGATAGAATAATGTGATACGATATTATTTTCAAGAACTTGACTATAAATGAAAGACATTAACCAATGACATTTAGAGTGATAATGCTCTATTTAAAAAGGAATAAGAATATGTATAAGAATAATAGAATAAGTATGGTGATGAATTACTTCAAAAACATAACCAAAAATCATGGAAGGAATAATACAGTAAATACTCAGAAAATGAAGTAAAAAAGATTATTGATGAAGGATCAAACTACTACATCATGATTTAAATTTTGTGTTTTGATTCTCTTGAAGAAGCATATGATTGAGTGAGTAAGGTCAATAATCCATATCCTATACAATGTCTATAAGTTGATGCACTGGATTATTTAATTAGTATGATGATACTATCATTCATTCCAAAATAACATATTATAACTTGATAGTGGAAGACATTTATTCAGGTAGGAGGTGATACTAATTGATCTAGGGGATTCCCAATGAAAATGGAAGATCATGTTCCAGAGTGAGTGGGGAGGGGATTTTTAAAACTAGGGAATTCTAGTTTATAGAACTATTGAAGAGTTTTTAAAACTATAAATAGATGGTAATATATTTTTTAGATAATACTACCTATATTCACTTGATAATTATAATATATATTTGTGTTATTGACACATTCTGAATAGAAAAAGTTGTAAATTTTTTCATTGGGGATGATCCATGTAAAAATAAGGGGTCATTATACATTTTATAATTTTTCTTTTCATGTTGTATTTTTTGGAATAAATAAGTAGATATATCTATATTAAAAGATATAGAGGTTCAAAAATTAATAGGTGAAATTACAATTGTATATTTTTTGTAAAAATTAGTTAACACTGATTCACCAACACTCAGTGTGACCACACAGTCTAGATAATTATTTCATGTGATATTAGAGATAATCAAGGCTCCCTATGATAGGATGTGTTTTTGTTTTTACTTTTTTTGATCAGTTATAAATTTAGTTTATGTTTAAATTCTTTTTACATTTTATTCATATATAAATGAATGTTTATATCCATGTCAAGACAAACATAATGATTTTATCCAAAACTATGGAAATAGTTAGAAGAATAAGGAAAATAATCTAATAAACACTTCAATAGAGAAAATGGGTACATCACTAATTGAATAAAATTAAGGTGGTGTTTTTTATCATAAACGTTGACAATTTTCATATAGAATCATCTAGTTCAAGTTGTAAAGTGTATATTCATAGTGAATCACATAAATATTATTCCACTAAAATGAATATTAACTATGAAATTATACCTATAGAATATGTCTCATATATTTTCCTGTTTATCATTGGGTTATATGATGTGACATAACTACTGGACTTAGAAGTATTTGTAATAGAATAATTATTGGAAGAAAATATACAAATGTGAAACTCTCTCAATAATGAAGTTAAATCAATAAAATAAAAATTAATGATCGGTGATGAAAAATTCATCATATTTGAAGATTTATGAAAATTTATTCTCAATGATAAAACATATATTAACAAAATAATTAAAGAAAAGATTCATTCATTTAGCGAATTCATCATTATCAAATGTGATCAATTATAAATAATTGATAAAAGGATAATGAATAACGAACATTCCATATAAAAAAATTTTACTCCACATTAATATCATGTCTAGTGTTTGAGAAAGGAATGTGAATATAGATTGAAATATATTGAGGATCAAAAAACCAACCCAATATTGTAAGTGTATTATAATGAAATGTAATTTTAGAAACATGAATGCTATTAAATATGGAAATTCACATTAATAAGAAAGAATAGATACTACCATAAAAATTTGAAAATAAATAGTCGTATATCTTAAAAGGATCACTAATTTTGTAACAAGAACTTTAAATCAACTAATAATATGTACACTGTAAGCATATATAAAAATTAACCTCTATCTAAGAAGTTTTTTCACATTCTAATTCTATTTTATTAACTAGTTCAAGTTATAAATCAAATTATTATAAAATATGGGTGATGAAATAAATTGTGAAATCCTCTATAGTATTGTGGGTGGATATTAGAAAGAGTGTAAATATTGGCACCCTTAAGTGTATGTAAAAGAAGAATTTTTTTCTTGAAAGAATCAATGTGTTCATATTAGTACGAATGCAATTGAAGAAAAAATAAAAAGATTCATCACCAGTTATAGTTGTGTTATAAGATCTGATTAAAAGGCCTTGATTTAGAGGTAAAACAAGGTAATAACTTGAAAAATAATAATTCATGTATGAAGGGTATATTTAAAGATAATATAAAAAAATCTAGGACAAAGAAAAAAATAAGTTGGGAATGAATTTTCTAATAACAAATTGATTTGGAAGATAGGAAAATCAATTGGTAAATTGCATTAGTGGTGCCCAATATGATGATTAATGTTGGAATAATCCTAACAATCATGAATTGTATGTTCATAATGGAAGAATACTATAATAAAGGAAAAGTAAGAACATGATAAGTGAAAATAAGATATCTATAGGGTATAAAAAATGAAAGTAACAAAGAAAACACACCCAATGTAATTTTAAAGGATTACACTACACCAAAGAGTATAATATTTTATTATTAAACGAAATAAAACATCATGGGACGTTTCAAGAAATCCATGGTCATTAATGTTAATTGATGTATGATGAAACAATAAAAAAATAAATCCCATAATGGAAAAAATATTGTTTTTATGGAATACATTAATAAAAATTAATTTTAAACTCTTGTGATGTTCCAAATAATAGGTAACTTAATGGTTGTTATGAAAATTTATGTAAGATGAAAAAAATATATACAAAATCCTAAATATTACATGAAATTACTATTTGGAAAATAAAGGTTGGTAAGTAAAAGGATATAATAAGGGAGATATTCGTGTCATGTAAAGGTTAATGTGAAAATGTATGTTCTATATATGGTGAAATATTATGATAAATATAAATCCATACTTTCCATGAATGTTAAAAGTTGTAAAATTAAAAAGGTAGAAATAAAAAAGAGTTCTCTCCAAACTTGTTTTGATAGGAAAATGGGGTTTGGGTTGTGAATCAAATCTCATCCCAATTTCTCTCAATAAGAAGCAATACCTTAATTTACCATATTTTCATATGTTTGTTTTTATTCTTCTATGTAAGGATTTCAATGTGGTTAATGTATGGTGAAAAATATAATTCTATGAATATTATAAAGAATGGTGTGTCTTCCATAATGGAGTACTTTAACTTGTATCATAATGACTCCTTTCAACTATTCTTCTATTATCAAAAATATATTATTGGAGTTTGTTTTTAATGAAGCCCATCCGTGAGGATGATTGATTTAGTACATCCCAATATAAGAATTTATGATAACCATCAACCATAAAATCTATAAATATGTATATCACATGGATAATACTCATTGTTAGGTATGAGAATACTTTTCCCTATAAATATTTCCATTAAGTAAAATATTATTCTTATGGGTGTATTTAGTTGAGATATAAGGTTACTTGAAAGAGGATTAAACTTTTTGAATTTTAATGTTTCTAGTGTGTTTTCTGAGTTATGTGGAGGTTATTAATTGTTTTGTAAATTTTTTCTTATAAAAACTCTATAATGATATTTCACTATTAATATCATGTGATTGATAGTTTTATGGATAGATTTGATGTCTAGGTTAATAAGACTTTGTTTCCACACCAAGCTAGTTTATTTAGGATAGAGATTATTAATTTAGGGCTCATTACATAGATAAATTATATTCCATATTTATCTGAAGTGAATAAGTTTTTATTAAGTGGGAGAGGACTAAATTTCATACTCTAGATGAAGAATGAGATGAGTAGTATTTTACTCACCCTTTAAACTTTATATAAATTATATGAAATTGGGATAATTATATTGACATTAGAATAGAGTTGAATGATGAAAAAAATCAAAGGGTATATTTAATTTCACAAAAGTATTATTAAGAAAAGTTTTTTAATTTTTATCAATATGTTAATGAGAATCAGGGTCAATGTATGATGAAATGCTGTGATAATGAATATCCCAATGAATAAAGATGTGCTATTTTTGAGATGTAATATCTAAGTTCATATGGATAAATTATATTAATGATTCCTTCTACTATATATTCAAGAAAGGTTCTATTTATTTGTGGGAAAAGAATATAGAGAAAATAGAACGTGTTGTTTTAATAAATTTACAATAGAGGGATCATAGATGCTTCTCGGTGTTCAGTATATTCATATTCATGGACGAATCAATAACACATATAATAATTTCTAAGCTATAGTTTATGTGAAATTACTATATTTATTAGAAGATAAAATAACTATCTTCCAAAGGTATGTAGTGAGTTTTAAATGTTGGTTATTTATGTTCATGTTGAGTAATGATTGATGAGGTATAAAATCTATTTAAAACAGTGAGTAATCTTCCTTCTATTTTCCAGCCAAAAAGATCCTACAATATATAAGGAATATAACTTTGATTACATTGAGATAAATCTTAGTTTGTAGCTAGATTTTTTGAAGTGGTTATATCGATATATAAAACTCATAATGAGTGTTAATATGATACGAAATTATTTTTGAATTGAAATTATACTATTTAAGACGATTTATTAAATTAAAAAAATTCATTCAAGTTGTTTTGAGATGAATTAGAGTGATTTGATATACCTAGAGAAGTATTGAAGAGGTTGTGGCCTATTTTCAAGAAGTTCATGATTTAGAGATGGATTTGAAAATTTTACAAAGGCATAAAGAAGACACAACATGCTAGAATATTGGAAAAGGATCAGAGCACCCGAAAATACATAAAATTCTGTATAATATTTGAAATAAATAATGGGAGTCATAATATGTAAATAACATTTTTCAAATTGAAAATATGTTTTTATTGATTATATCATACATATCTCAATGTATATAGAAGATATTTATGATGTACATGCAGAAATACATTAATGGGAAGATCATACAGTGATAAGTAAGATATTTCATTTCATATGAATGATATTTATTAACTTATATATAGAAATAAAGAAAATTAAAAAAAATAATTACTCTAATGAATAATATATATAGATATTATATAATATATTACAGATGTATCATATAACATTATAGAGTAAGATATTACTCTTCCTAAATAAAATAATTTAGAATGAAAAAGTGTATTTTGTGATAATATTAATGTCAGATGATGTATTACTGAACATGTATTAATAAATATCACAATATTAGTGGGATTGAGAAATTATTCTAGGTAATTAATAATTTACAATGAATGATAAGAGACTGAGAAGATAAACACTCTATTAATCATTAATGGACATTATAGAAACAATAAATACTCCAAAAAATACATTACGAGTTTGAATGAGAAATGGGTATTTTTGGAAAAACAGTTCATAAAATTTATCTAATATAGGATATTCTAAGATAATGGTTAGGGGACCCACTTAATTCTATTGAGATATTAATTAAATATATTTAGAAGACATCTATGCCAAATATCGTAGAGTTTCTACAATAAAATATGAAAAATATATCAATCTGATTTTGTAAATAAAAAAAATAAAAATAAGAGAATTAGAGTGGTGTGAGATAGATGAATCGGATAATATATTTTTATAAAGATATTGAGTATTATTGAAGGAGGGGATTTTATTTTATTTATAGTGACAATATTTTATGAGTCCTGGAAGAAGACGAAAAAAGAATAGAATGAGGATGTTATCGAGGTATTGTTGTAGTATACCCAAATTTTGATGAAAAAATAAGAAAATAATGAAGAAGAATATGAAGAATGAAAAATTTATAATCATGACATGACTATTTTATGACAGTTGTTGCATGGTGGATGAGGTAGAGAAATGGTGTTACACGGGTTCAAGCGTAGGTAGATTCTCCATCTAGAAGTTTACAAGAACGAGACATACGGAGAGCACTGCTGATGAATGCTCTAAAAAGTCCTAGTGAATAGAAATAACTATAAAAATGAGATTCCTAGTTTGGAGCATAAAAAATAAGTTCTTACCAATCGATAAGAACATTCAAGGCAGGGGTATCCATTTGGCTTCATGATTCTTCTTTTATGCGAACTTGAGGAGGGAATCAATTGATCATCTTTTTACATAGTGTTATTGGGTGGCCAAGAATTGGTCTCTCCTTTCCCCATGACCAAATGTTGGTACTCAGTTATCCTCCATTCAAGGACACCTATCCTCATGGCTTCAAGGGGTGGAGATCAAGAGTATGGAATGCAAGGTTCATTCCATCCTTCTCGCTTCCATCAACTGGACTATCTAAGAATATAGGAATCAGTATCGTCTGGGAATCTGTCGCTCTATGAACTTCCTTCAGATGATAGATAGATCCTTAATCTATGAGTTTATTTTGATGATGAATGGGGGCCAACATTCAGTTTCAGTGGGAAATATTTTTAATAGACCTACAATCCATGACATCGTAGAAGGAAGATGGTGTTGGAACCAAGGTTATTCTTTGCTGGAAAAGGATCATGGTTTGTGTTTGTTTTCAATCCTTTAATGGATGATTAGGTATATTATATGGAAATGGATCATACACATCAATCCGTAATCGGTTTTTATGGTGACATCGTTTCCCAGTCTTTGCTAAATTTTTGGGGTCCAAAATTTGTCAAATGGAAAGCATTGCGAAAAGTGGTTCTTCTTTAAGGCCTTATGAAAATATTGAAAAGGTGGGAGTTTTGTGAGGATAGGCTTCATGAAGTGGATTTCATAGAGACTAGAAGAATGGAGGATTTGTGCTCTGTGACTACAAAATTCTGATATTTGATCTATGGAAAAGGTATTCTTCAAGAATCACCCTTTATTTTTTTTATGGAAAAGGCATGGATTTCACAAAGACTAGCATGAGAATTTTTAAGAAATGAAGCTTTGTGATTTGAGATGGTTTTTCTTTGTGATTACGAAAATCATCGCAAACATCAGCAAAAAAAAGAATTGTAGTTCTAATTACTAGTAATGCGAAAGCTTTTGATGGAGAACTCTGCACTTATGATTAGCTCTGCGAACTGAAAATTTCAGCAGAGCTTCACAAGAGGAGGAAGCACCACAAAGTCATTTTAGCCGATCCAGATTTCGCACCTGAAGAAGTGGAGATCTGCGATCGAATGTGCCTTTAAATAAGAGACCACCCCACTTTATTCTAGATGACTTTTGAGGGAGAAAATCTGTGTTCATTGTGACTTCATGAAGCAAGGGGAGCTTTGTGAAGCAGGTTGTCTTAAGGGAGCTTGTGCTTCATGAAGAGACTTCCAATGTCCTGAATAAAGATTTTGCTCTAAAGATATATGAGGTTCATGAATATTGGGGGTTTTATGTTGGCTTAGGGAGCTTTGCAAGGTTAGTTGCACTGTGAGGTAGTGAGCTTCGTGAGGTTGGTTGCTCTGCGAGGCAGTGAGCTTCATTAAGGGTTATGTACTACGAGGAAGTGAGCTTCGTGAAGGGTTGAGCATTGCGAAGGGGCATCGTAAAGGTTTGTTTTTGATTATCAGTGTAGAGTGGTCATGGATTTCAGTGAGAATCTACTCAGGTCCTTGATGCAAGAAGTGTCTCATGCTGGATAGAGACAAACACCCTAATTCCAATCTATTGAAGTGACGTTGAAGTTGATAAACATAGTTAGACTTCTCTCACAGTAGTGAGTTAGGGAGATTTTACGGAAGTGTTCCAAGGGATGTGGTGAGTCATCGCTAAACATTTTCAAGGGAAGTGTGTCGGACACAGAGTGTCTATAACCAAAATCTTGTACTCCACAACTAGTAAAGATTAGAGGATTTTGGTACAACAGACACACTATCAACATATTCTCCATAGACGTATCCCTATGCAGTGAAATAAGTAAACGTGTTGTTAAATATCCCTGATTTCTGTTGTTTGATAGATTTAACAAGTTCCTACAAATGTGGGAACATGATCCAAAACGTTAAGAAGAAAAATTTGACACCCTGATTCACCCCTCCCCTCTCAGGGTGTTCTAGGGTCCTTCAAGTGGTATTAGAGGGATGTTTCTAGTGTTTGATCTATCGTACCACCATGGAGAATTCAACCAATGTTAGGGGAGTCCCCCTCTTCAATGGAAGTAATTTTCAGATCTAGAATAATAGAATGAGATATCATCTATGATCTATTTGAATGGAATTTCTCCTTGCTACATTGAATGTAATACAAGTTACTGATCCAATAGGGCTTTCTATGACCGATACAGATAGAAAAAATCTTGATGCAGATTCTAAAGTGCAGAATTCTCTAACTGCGGCCCTTTTTGATTAGATCTATCTAAAGGTGATGATCTAAAACTTAGAAAATTCCATGTCGGATAAACTTGAAAATATTTATGAAGGAGATATAAAAGTGAAGGAGGTGAAACTACAAGTCATGCACAATAGGTTTTATGATCTAAAGATGCATCTAGATGAGAATGCAGACTCCTTATTCAATCAAATTAATGATGTAGTTCCAGAAATTTGAGATTTAGACGAAGAAATCAAAGACACTGACATTGTGAAAAAAATACTAAGAAGACTTCCACCCCTATAAAATGAAAAGGTGTCAGCTCTTGAGGAAAAAGATCTTTCCAAACATTCTCTGGATGATCTGCTGAGCAGCCTAGTGGCGTATGAAATGAGAGTCAAGCTAGAAGATACTAAAACTCATGTGATCAAGGAAATGGAATTAAAAGCCATAGAAAATCAAAAAAATTTAAAGGATAGCAGTGGTGAAGAAAATGAGTAAAAATAAATTATTTCTCTCAGTTCCAAGAAGTTCTAGAAGGGAAAATTTATGTTTAAAGGGAAATTACCTCTGGCTTTCTTTCATTGTGGGAAGGTTGGGCACATTTCCCCTCAATGCTCAATAAAGTTCAATGATGAAGAAAGTGAATATGAACACATTGAGAAGCCTAAAAAAAGTTTTTCTAAATGGGAGACATCAAATATAGAAAGAAAGTATATAAGAAGGGTTTTTCCAATGAAGAGGAAGATGATGATAATGAATTTTGTGAAGAAGAGGAAGAAAGGGAAATTAAAACTGGAAACCATGCATCCATGATGGCTACCATTGAAAATTCATAACCATCAGAAGATAAAGCTAGAGATAACCAGTCGACAACTAGAGTCAATCCCAAGTTACAACTTAGGGAAGATTTCAGTAATCTTGAGAATAAGTGTAAGAGATGAAAAATGTGGAATGAAATGGTGGATGAATCATCATAATATGGTGATAATCTTGAAGATGAAATTGAACAACTAGAAGAATTGGTCAGAGTTCAATTATCAATTCTCGAAAGGACAGATGATGTAGTGGAACTAAAACTCAGAATCAAAGAACAAGTAAAGGTCATCAACACCATTACCTCGAGACTAGAGGAGAAGTCCGAAAATGCTAAGGTACTTGAAGGAGAAGTTGTTACTTATAGTATTAGGCTCAAAACTGAATCAAGTTCAATAGAATAAAATATGAAAATAAAATTTTGTAGGTTATTAGATGATTATCTGATTGAGAGAGAAAATAAGGGACTTATAGAGTAGAAAAGATTTTGAATGATCAAAGGCTCGCACATTTGGGAAACAGTGGAATCAGTTGTGATGACGAAACATCAAATGCTGCAAATAAAGTGGTCTAGAATAAAGGCATGATGAAAGTTAATAATGTTGAAAAATCACCATAAGAGCTGAAAAAGATACCCTTAAATGAAACTGATAGAAGAATAGAAGACTTTCCTCAATCTTCTAGGAATGACAGACATTGAAAAAAAATTACAAGGAAGAAGTAATGAGGTCCAATAGAAGTGACAAGACATTTCCTTTCATGAAATGTCTATTCTATTGATATCTAGGTCACACTATTTCAAACTTCAAAGAGGTAAGGAGCTATCTGAATGGGGGTGATCGAAGAGTTCAAAAGACGAGTAAAAACTCATATCCTTCCTCATATAGTAGAATAAATTTTTATGGATATTATATTCATTATTCTATCTTTGGTCATAAGGCCATCTATTACAGGAAGAGGAGGAATATTGACACCTAATACCAGAGCCCAGGACAAGTCAAATCTTGTCAACAAGAGAGTGTTGCTCTTTCAAATAGGTTTACTTCTCTGGAAGAAGACTTTGATTATGAAGAAACCATGAACTTGGAAGAGAGAATTGAAAGTCCACCAGTGTTCTACACTCAATCAAATGTCTAATGGAAAGAAAAAAATAAAATTGAGAAGTCCAACCTTACATAGGTAGACCATAAATCCACAAAAAGCAGCAACACCTAGAATCTGGATAGTGGTTATTCATCCCATATGATAGGTAATGCAGACTTGTTGATGAATTTCAAGAGGAAGGATGATGGAATAGTATGGTCAGGGAATTATGGAGCTCTAAAAATCAATGGCAGTGAAAGTAATGAACTTTCTAATGGAGAGATAAAGGAAACTAAATTCCTATATGTGGATGGCCTACATCATAATATCACCAGCATGAGTCAACTCGTTGACTCAGGACTTATAGTTACTTCTAACTAGAAAGGTTTCACTATTAAGGGAAAGACAAAAAAATCACTTATGAAAGGATGCAGAATAGAAGGAAACCTGTATCGGGTTGATAGTAAAGAAAACATTTGCTACGTGACTGTTAAAGAAGAAAATAACACGTGGCATCAAAGACTAGAGAACATGAATTAAGAAGACATGGAGAAGATATATAAAACTAAATATTTTCATAGATATTCCGAACCTAAAGCATGAATGTGAAAAATATTGTGATGCTTGTATGCAGGGTTATCTGGTCTTCAACTCATATTGTCTAAAAAAGAAAAGAGCATCTCATCTTCTTGGTCTCATTCATAAAGATGTATGTGGCCCGATAAATGTTTCCAGAACTCATGGAGAAAGGTAAATCATCCTTTTCATAGGAGATTACAGTAGAACAACATGTGTGATGGTCATACATAGGAAATGACAAGTGCTTGAATGTATGAAAACATATCGTCGAATCGCCGAGAATGATATTGGACGAACAATCAATGTTCCAAGATCTGACAATGGAGGGGAATACACATCCATTGAATTTGAAAATTAAATGGAGAATCATGGGATACAAAATGAGGTAGATTCTATAAGAAATACATTGAAAGATGGAGTTGTTGAGCGTAGGAATCGAGAACTGAACAACATGGAAAGAACTATGTTGATTGAGAGTCGTATTCCATGACATTACTGGAAGGAGTCCATTCGAGATGTAGTGTATATTAAAAATCAAACAGGGCTTTATATGGGTGATATGAAGAAACCCTATGAGTTGTGGCCTGGAAGGATGCCCTCTTTGAAATACAATCATGTTTTTGGAAGTAAATGCTTCATCAAAACAATGAAGGAAACTAAGGGAAGTATGGTGACAATGGAGATGAAGGAATTTCCCTTGGATACTCAATGATCATCAAAGCCTACAAGTGTTTCAAAAATGACTTATTAAGGATTGTGAAAAGTAGTGATGTTTAGATTATTGAAGTAAAAACCAAACATTCATCAAGGATGTCATATAATGATGTGATAGAAAATGAGGAATAAAGTCAACGTAGAGTAAATGAAAATACAAGAAATAGAGGAAGTTTTAGAAAACACTCAAGAGTCACATTTTTCTGTTGACCCAGAAGAAGAATATGAAGAGGAAAAAATAGCTAGAGATAATTCCATTGAACCTTAGAGAAGAATTTGAAGAGTTGAGATTAATCCATCTAACATATTTGAGGATAAGAGTCCACACACCCAAACAAGGAGAACGATGAATAATTCCCAATCTGTATTCTTATATATGGTGGAACCATACTCATTTGAAGTAGCTACCAAGGATGAATCATGGGTGAAATCCATGAAGGAAGAGTTAGATCAGATTAACAAGAATCAGACATCAGATCTAGTCAAGAGACCCGAAGGTCCCAATGTGATTGGTACAAAGTGGATCTTCAACAACAAGTTTGATGAGTGTAGAAGTGTTATCCGAAACAAGAAAAGATTGGTATGTAAAGGATATTACCATATTAAAGGTTTTAATGTTTAAGAAAACTTTTCTCTAGTTTCTATACTAGAGTCATTAGGATTTTTTTCCATGGTAATCTGAAGTGGGTATAAAGTATATCAAATGGATTTCAAGATAGAATTCTTGAATGGTGTTCTCAAAGAAGAAGTCTACATTGAAAAATCAATGGGTTTTCTTCTTGGTATTAATGAAACAAAGGTTTGTAAACTAAATAAAGAACAATATGGATTGAAACAGGCACCACTATCATGCTACTCTCGGTTGGATTCTTATCCTAGAAAGTTTGAATTCAAAAGGGGAGGAGTGGATCACATCCTATATGTGAAGAATTATCTATAAGATTAGTTCATGGTATTGGTATATGTGGATGTTATAATTTTTTCTGGAAGAAGGCAGGGATCAGTGGATGAATTTTCCAATCACATGAAATCATAATTTGAAATGTCCATGATTGGTGAACTCACATATTTTCGTGGGCTAAATGTGATTCAAAAGAATAATTATACATTCATTTATTAGGAAAATTAGGCAAGGGAGATGCTGAATAAATTTAATATTAATGACTCCAAACCAATGTCGACTCCAATTGAAGTTGGAACAAAACATGGAAAACATGAGGATGTGAAATCTGTAGATACCATAATGTATAGAAAGATCATTGGGAGCTTATTGTACCTGACAGCAACATGGACCGACATTGTCTTCTCAACATGTTTAGAGGATAACTTTTATAGTAATCCTAAAGAATGAAATATGGAAGTAGTGAAAATAATAATGAGGTTTATTCAAGGTACTCACAATTATGGCTTGTACTTTTCTTCCAGAAGAGACAATGAATTATTAGCATTTTTTGATAGTGACTGGGCTAGAGATGTAGTTGACAGAATGTCCACTAGTGGCAGCCCATTATA
Organism: Viscum album; assembly: GCA_963277665.1. Lineage (NCBI taxonomy): Eukaryota > Viridiplantae > Streptophyta > Magnoliopsida > Santalales > Viscaceae > Viscum > Viscum album. The sequence goes on along the minus strand of OY728159.1, from coordinate 1,887,538,802 downwards.
TATTGGGAATAAATTTCTTGTCTGATTGAGTAAGAACCAAGGGAGTACTTCTTTGAGTTCTACTGAAGCTAAGTATATCTATTCCATAAAGGCATGAACTCAGTTACATTGGATGAAGTAGAAACTGACTGACATTGGGGATGAGGTGAAACAACTAATGGAAATATATTGTTATAACACGAGTTTTATTGATCTTATGAAGAATCATGTTAATCATTCTTGTAAAAAACATATTTATATTAGACACCACTTCATCGAGGAAAAAGTAGAAAAAGGCATGATTAAAATGTATAATGTGGGAACTTAAAAGCAAGGGGCTCATATCCTTACCAAGCCACTATTAGTAGTTGTGTTTGAGAAACAAGGGTTTAACCTTAGTGTTCAACCACCTCCAAGTGATTAAGAAGTTTACATAATTACCCTCTCCCCAATTTTTTTTAAATTTGTTTATCTGTTTTTGGAATTTTTGCTGGTTTATGGGGGATATACGATCTAGGGGGAGTCTTCTCTGAGCACTACAATATTTAAATATCAATCTTTGAGATTATTTCTAATGGGGGATAAACAACTAAATACAATGTGGAAATATTTGGAATCTCTTGTCAAAAGAGCCTTATTTCAAACACATGAGAATACAGTTCATGTCTTTCCTCTTGGTTTCTATAATGAGCACTGCTCACGTAGACTTATAGTGATGGCTAATTTGTTTCCTAAAGGTTCTGTTTTTTTATTGTAGTTGTCGCATTAGTGAATTTATCTCGAGATTTCCAAAAAATAAAAATGGGGATATTGTTGGAACCAATGTTATTCTTTGCTGGAAAAGTATCATGGTTTGTGTTTTTTGTCAATCCTCTAAAATATGATCAGGGATTTTGCAAGGAAAGGGATCATACACGTCAAGCAGTAAGAAGTTTTTAAGGTGACGTCGTTTCCCAGTGTTTGCCAAATATTTGGGGTCCAAAATTTAGAGAATGGGAAGCATTGAAAATAGTGGTTCTTCATAAAGGATTTATGAAGATATGGAAAAGGTTGGAGTTTCGCAAAGATATGTTCATTGAATTGGATTTCACCAAGATTGTAAAAATTTGAGCAGTGTTCTCTACAACTATAAAAGTTTTATATTTGAGCTTCGTGAAAGGTATTCTTTTAGAACAAAAAATTCTTGTTTTTGTAAAAGACAAGGATTTCATGAAGATTGTCCTAAGAATTTTGAATAAATGAAGCTTCATTATTTGAGATGGCGTTTATTTGCAATTAAGACGAGAATCATGAACAATGAGGAAAAAAAGAATTATGGTGGTGATTCTCGGAAATACGAAGGCTTTTAACAGAGAGCTCTATGGTTATGACAAGCTTTGAAAATCAGAAATTTCAGTAGAGCTTCCGGATATGGAAGAAGCGCCACAAAGAAGTTTTGACCAATCCATATTTTTCACCTGAAGAAGCAGAGTTCTGTGATCGACTGTTCCTATAAATACGAGGCCACGCCTCTTCATTTTTTAGGTCTTTTGAGAGAGAAAATCTGTTTTCATTGTGACTTCACAACGTAAGGGGAACTCTGTGAAGTAGGCTGTCTTAAGGGAACCTGTTCCTCGCTAAGAGACTTCCTATGTCCTAAATAAGGAATTTTCTCTTAAGGCAGATGAGGTTTGCAAAGATAGGTGTCCTGTGTTGGCTCAGTGAGCTTTTCAAGGTTGGTTGCACCCCGAGGTAGTGAGCTTCACAAGGTTGGTTGTTCTGCGAGGTAGTGAGCTTCACGAAGTGTTGTGAACCGCGAGGTAGTGAGCTTAATGAAGGGTTGAGCATTGCAAAGGGGCATTACAAAGGGTTATTTTTGATTATCAGTGCAGAGTGGTCAAGGATTTTAGTGATAATCTACTTTGTTCCTTGATGTAAGAAGTGTCTCATGCTTGATTGAGGCAAAGAATCAAATTCCAATCTATTGAAGTGACCTTCAAGTCAATAACCTGAGTTAGAATTTTCTCATTGGAGTGAGCTTGGGGGAGTTTACGGAAGTGTTCATAGGGATGTGGTGAGTCATCCCGAATTTTTGTAAGAGAATTGTGCTTGACACAGACTGTCTATGACCAAACTCTTGTACTCCAAAACTGTTAATGGTTAGTGGATTTCGATATGACTTACACACTACCGATGTATGATCCTTGAACGTAGCAATTTGTGGTGAACCAAGTAAAATTGTTGTGTCATCTCCCTATTTTCTCTTATATGATAGATTTAATAGGTTCCTACCAGTGTGGGAACAAGATCCAAAACCTTATGAAGATAATGTGGACACCCTGATTCACCACTCCCCTCTTAGGGTGTTCCAGGGTACTTCGTATTGGTCAGTTGTAGTCCCCCTATCTGTGGATTGAAACTTAAAGTGGATGTCTCTCTCAAGAACTGAATAATGAGAGGTAGTGGGGTCCTTCATGACTCACAAGTCTTGGTTCTTGTGGAGTTTAGATAATTTTAAGGTACAGGTATCTCCCTTTGGGAAGAAGCACATGTGCTACTTACTAGTGTCTAAGTTTGCAGGGAGTGCTGCTTTCAGGTGACAGAAGTGGATTCAGATTCAGATGTTTGGATGAAGCTAGTCCTGGGGAGGTCTGAGACGACATATTACCTGAATTTAATTATCATAAGATACGTTATGGAGACTAATTCAGGCATGAACATCCACCACAGTTTGAGGGAGACTTATTTTGTTGTGGATTCTCTTAATAGATTCGTACATCTAGAAGAGGGACTAATCATCTTCGGTGATGTGGGTTTACTTCCTTTGGATTGCATGGTCGTTGCGCAAGGGGACGCTCTTGGGTTGCAATGATTCCTTTCTCCTTGAGGTGTCCTTGAAACATTTGGCATTCCACCTCTTCTCCAATGATAACAAAAAATAACATTTATGGACTATATACAATAGAAAATTGAAGATCTTTTTCAGAAGTGAGTATTGATAACCCATTGTAAACTGATGGGAGGTAGTAAAAAAAATTATTAAAAATATATTAAAGGTTTTTCAAGGGATATACGACCTTTATTAACTTAATAATTATAATAGATACAAATTTATTAGGCTCAATCTGAACAAAAAAATAGATTCTTATATTAGGTTCAATACTGGTTGAAATACTATGTACTGGTTTCTTTTCTTATTTAATGTTTTGGAAGTTCTGTTTTGTTTTGAGAATAAATTAGTATATCCATATATCTTATCCTATATGGAGGTTTGAATATTAATAGGGGTAGTTAAATGATTTTAAAATTTTATAAAATTAAACTAGACTCTGTCACCCTTCCTCTCAGTGTGACCAGATGATACTACTAAAAATCTTAGGATGTATTTTCCACCATTTGCATTGATTATAAAGATATTATTCTTCTTTATATTTTATCATGGGGAGAGTATCAGTAATATTTTCTTGGTGTGGTAGTTGAATTATGGGAGATAAATAAAAATCATAATTATTCATAAATAGATGAAGTTAAAAAATAATAGTTCAAGGGGTTCCAATCACCATAGATTCAAGGTAGATGAGATAAATTCTTATCTTACTTAAACTGTTTTCCAATCTAACATGCTTATTAAATTCCTTTCTAGATAGATGATTCCAAATAATTGAGAAGAATTAACCTTAGCTAAAATGAAATTAAAGATTTTGATGAACAATGAAATTATAAGAACAATTATTCTTTTGGAAAAATTGAAATTTAATAATATCTGAAAGGCATATTATTATTGATTTTAATAAATAAAGGGAAATGATGGATTTTAGATTCAAATATATATAAAATGAAATAAATATCATATGATAATATTTTATATGATATTTAAAATAGTATATTACATGTGGAAATTAATAAATGTTGTATTTTGTAATGATATATTGATATGAAACTAGTCAAAAAGTTAGTCTTGATGAGTTAAAAAAATTAAAAGATATTTAAATGATAGGTATTTTTTAAATAAGTGATGGGGAGGAATTTAAATTTTGAGAAGATTGGAATGTATAATTATATGTTTATGATGTTTTAATTATATTAATTTAGAATTTTAAAATGGGGAAATTGCATCATAATAGACATATGAGAAAATATTTATTGAATTTTAAATCAAAATTATAATAGAATTTAATTGTTTTATATTGATTGTTGTTTATAATTAATATGTGATTTATATCATGTATTGTGTATGGATTAATATTTTTAGTAGTTGTTGTTAAATAATTATGAGTTAGTTTTTTATTTCTATAATTTTAATTTCAATCCATATATTTTTAAAAAGATATAAAATATTTTAGAGGTGAGATCAGGGAAATTTAAAACATTGTGCATTGTGAGTGTGGTATATTCTAGAAATAATGTGTAAAAGTTGTATAAAGTGAAGTAAAATGAATATGTAGTATGTTACATGGATCTATGATATCAATATTTGGTTTTCCACATTCTAGAGTTAAAGGATAGTTATGGAAGTTATTCACATGGGGTGGTGTGAATTATACATGGACTTTCTGCTTTTGAACGAGGTTTTCATTTTCTTAAAGGGCCATATAACCTGAAAATTGTGAGATATGATAATTTTAGATTGAGATGATAAATTCGGTGGTAATGAAAACTAATATAAACCATTATATAACCTATATAGTTTGAGTAAATAGGGTTATAATTGTGAAATAGTGAAATAGATGATATGGATTCATTGAATATATTAATTTTATATGTGTTATCATGGTGATATGGTTGTGGTATTTGTGTAGGCCTAAGATATGAATATTTATAGTGATGTGGTGTGTTTATACTTCCTATGATATAATTTTGATGTAATGAAGAAGGAGTGTGGTATATGTGTATTATTTTAATATTTTCTTTTGATATGTAAGAATTATATGGATTTAATTACTCGGTATCAGACAATGCACTGTGGTAATGGTAATGATAGTTTCTTATATTTCTTATCTACTTTCAAGGATGAGTCTAATACATCATTACTTCTGCATTATCTTGATTGACTAAAATTCCTTAATTAGAGATCATATATCCCTGAAAGCACACATATTGAATCCAAAAGGAACACTTTGAGTACATGGAATAAATATGTGGTGCCTAAATAGTATACAATATGATCCTAAGGTGATCATCATGTTACTATTATGCACATAAATATAGCAACATGTCATCAATGAAAACCATGAAAAAATAGTTTAGCTAGCGATGAAATTTATTTTTCATGAGATCCATGAACACTACTGGAACATTCATAAAACCTAATAGCTTTATAAAAAACACATAAAACCATTATTACACTTGAATATTGTAATTGGTACATCCTATTATGTAGAAACATTTATCCTGAACCAAATAAAAATCCATCTTGTAAAACCATAAGGAACCCCTCAGATGGTCAAATAGATTGCCAACCCCTAATAATGGATTTATACTATTCACATGAAACTATTAAATATGTTTCAAATCAACACAAAGATTGAGGCCGTCATCATACTTCTTGGAGAATATAACTATATAACCCTTTGAGAGATAATTTAGTGCATGAATTCATTTTCCCTAATATCATTTTTGTTGTTAATTTTGTTCTTTTAGCTCAACAGTTCCATAAAAACAGTGTAATTGATATAGGATCTTTACTTGGAAAGAGATAAATAGAAAACATAATATCCCTATTAGGATGAATTCTTATGAAATAATATATAACGATATCTTGAAATTGGTATACCAATAAAGAAACAATGGATAGAATATTCACCAACTAAGATATAAGAACAATACCCACCACGTAGGATGAAATGGGTCCTACCCAACTATATCTGTGTCCACCCCTACCCTTCTCAACACCCCATTCAACCAAAAGACCATACTGATCACCAATAAGGGAGGTAGATGATACCCAAAATTAGTAGTGTAAAATACAAGACTAAATTTTCTTTATCCAATCCATCCTTTAAATTATATTGAAACTCATCATATCTAAGACTATGAAAACCTGAAAATTCCTATAGACTGTGGCCACTAAGAAATATGTGAGACATCACTACACATGATCATAACTCTCCCAAAGAAGTGTATCAAGCACTAAAAATCTTGGAAACAGATCTATAATCAACACCAAATATGATACAACTCGAGTATAAATGAAGGAATTACAAACTCAAGTATCAAATAGACAAACATAATGTGTTGAGAAAATAAAGACCATAACTCTTACCATTTATGAACCATAAATTCCAGATGTTATTTTTCTAAATATTAAAAATACATTTCCTTAGATTCAATACCCCATCTCTATAATCCCTTACATGTGTATATAACTAACCCATGAGGTGGCTTCTATCATAGGTGTCCTCATGATTGTAGACCAACTCCATGGCCCATCTACACACATATAACTTAGTTATCCAACTAGAATCCACCTATCCTTGATATCATGGACAATTCCTACCCTAAACCTCTAGATAACAATTACATGGATAAACTCAAAAAAATTTCTAGATATATCCAATTACACTGCATGAAAAACACTCTATCAACTAACATGTACACATATTAAAGTAAGTCCTATACAACATGCATTGAAATCCAATGGGAGGGATTTCTCATAAAATTGGATGATATGAAACCCTACATTAATCCTGATTTCTTATCACTTACATAAAATATATCCTAATATAACCTCTTCTGAAAACTAGTATAGGCACAAATAACCCCACTCCCCCCTAAAGAAGAGAGGAATACCTAATACACTATCCACTTATATACCTTTTCAACAGTGAGATACTTATGAACCACATCCCAATATTCGGCCTAGACAATATCTAAACATGTCACCTCAAATTTAGTCGAATGAATATATCTAACATTCAAGCCCTTGGAGCCTCATTATCTCCCAAGAATATTGAAAAATAGTTCAACTCCCTAAAACACCAAACATAGACATCCACAAAAATCTCCCCTAACTAGAGCTCCCTGAACTCATGACCTCTTTCCAACTATAAAATATCATGTAATATCTATTTGAAAATAAATTCCTTAATGGAATCCCACATAATACCCTCATGGATATGAAAATAAAATTATCTATGAGATATGAAAATGGAAAACAATATCTGGTACATTATGTCAGTAAGGGATAACCACAAATAAAAGATCTCTATATTCAAAGTGAACAAAAGAAAAAAATATAAATGAAAATAACCTATCTCAAATCTTATCCTAAAATCACCTTAATCCCCATCCACTAATATCTTCCCAATAATCAATCATATGGCCCCTCCACTTGGTCAGATACCTGACCATGGAGACTACACATGCATTGGAATACCCAAGAAGGGTGTGAGTATTAAACCAATAATACACCACTGTGACCCATTAGACTATTTATAGAAATTGTATAAAGGGGTATATGTCAACATAAATAAAAAAACAAATAAACAAATGAATGACTATTCTGGTTATAATACACTAACGAGGCCACCATGAACTCCAAGGCATACCTACTTCAACCCCATTCCAGAATGATATGCTTGTCCAAAACTCAAATGAAATATGGAACATATCTCATGAATTATTACTTAAGGAACAAACTAATTAGACATATCCAATGCATACCTTCCCAGTCATGGTATGTTACCTAATTCACACATGGACCATCTATTCTCACTCAAGGGAGGTTACATCACATCCCAAGTCACACCTTTTTACCCAAGGTGTACTAAAAAAGTAACAGTAATGTAGCATGAAACTAGAAATATCATATATCAAAATTAAACACAAACAATAGAAATCATAATTGAAACCAATTTTAACTAATTCCATCCTCTATCAAACTTGAATGGACCCCACAAGGTAAAATTTCGTAAGAGAATATCCCAAAAATCATATATGAAACAAAATGGAATTACACCTTTTTTAATCCATAAACCCATCATCCCCCCACTAAAGTGTTAATCACAACTATATGGACATTCTTGTTCACATTGATACCAAAATAATAGTTATTATTGGGATATACATGAACCCACATGAAGCTCACGAAACACAACTTTTAAAAAAATCTACAACAACATATGGTCTTCCTAGATCAAACATAATTAACCATACCCACAACATCACACATCCCAATTCAAGAATAAACCTCAAAAAACATAAATAAACCCAATATTTGACACATTTTGGGATTAGGAGAGAGAAACAATGATAAAATATATGAATTTAGAGATTAGGGAATAATATATTTTAGAATCACTAAACATGAGCCTCTATAATGAACGAAACTTCAAACAATCAATAAGAGTGACATAGGTAGAAAAAATTTCCTACATAAGAAATCACATGTTGCTTATGTTGATCAAGGATTATAGAATAAGGAATGAAAATTAAAAAGGGGGATCTATGTTAAATTACTAAGATAATAAAAAACCCCAGAGCACATTTTATATATGATCAAAGGATTTTTTGGGATAAAATGGTACTGAAAAAGGGGCCTCCCCTCTCTCTAGTATATCATGGTGTGATCCTCTGATGTCATTGTGGAAAACACATGCCTAAAATATTGATCTTCATGGGTGGTATAGTTCTCTAAAACATGATTCAAAGTCACTCTAAATACTCCAATCATCTAAAACTTATTAAGATACATTAGAATAAATAAAATATTTAATTCAATGCACCTTGAAATTTTTGGGGCATTATAAACACCCCATCTAAGTAATTTTATACCTCAAGATGTGTTTCTAAGGATCCTTGCCAAAAATAATTATGCACTATTCCACACATATGATTCCCACTCCCATGTCCCATCTTTCTTCTTCCCATGATTCCATAATACCTTGAAAATAGGAATTGTTTGACAACACATTACCTTCTCACTCATATATAGAATCTATACTAGGTAGTCCTCAAATTAGGCATCTTACTCTTACTCTAAATTGATATTAATGATCACATGAATAATTAATGGATCATACATCTAGAGGTATAACACATGAAATGAATTATTCAAACCTCAACACCATATTCAAATAACCAACAAATAATCCACCATCCCAACATGTTTCGTAATCTCAAATAGACTAACATAAAATGCCATTCGATTTCCCTACATCATAAATAGGTGATGCCCTGTCAAAGGTGATACTCATAAAAATAATTGGTGTCCCAAATTAAATCCTAATGTTTTAAACTTATGGAAAACCTAAGAATATTTTCTATAATGGGTGGTAATCAACCACATTTGAATCAACACCACCCACTAATTTTTGTCTTATACCATTCTTGTTCTGATCACAATGGACTCACCTACCCCAATATAACACAGCTGAGAGTAGCACAATATACTATAAGGATCATAAAATGGATACATATAAATATAATATATGTAGATATTATTATATTAATGCACTAATAAAGATATTTTCTCACCCCAATCACTTAAAAAATTGATCAATCATTCCCAATGTATATATTATAACATTAGAATATCTATCTATGACTATTCGTCCTTCTATGGGTGATATGTTGTGATAATATTTAGATGCGACCACAGGTCCATTCATTGAACCTATAAGAATCTTGATGTAATTCAAAAATCACGGTTTGAATCAATACTCATGGGTACACTTTAGAACCTCATTATCTTTAAAAAAATATAACCTTATTAACTCATTAGTGGATTATGTATTTTGAATTGAAATTGAATGTGATTCCTTCTTTAATTGGTCAACTACCACCCATATTGTTTCATGAGTCCTTGGGGTATAGGGTTGTCCTATGATGAATTTCATAGTCAACTTATCCAATTTCCAATCCATCACTAGAAGGGACTGATGTTAACAACCTAATAATTGGTGTTCTTCCTTTATCCTCTAATAGGAAAGGCATCAAGTGAAAAAACACATGATATCATTCTGCATACATAACCACTAAAAAAGTCATCAGATAACTTTGTACATATTTGTAGAACTAAGATACACATTCCATCATGAGGTTTAATAGTCTTTCATTATATTAACTCTTGTCAGAGTGTGAAAAAATACCTTATAATCAGTGTACACCAAATCTTCTCCATATTGGGTCTAACATAGGAAAAGATCAACCTCTACGATCCATTCCCACATTTCGAAGCAATCTGAATAAAAAACATCTGGATATCCTTCACTTGATCCTTTAGTGAAGAGGTGATAATAAAAAGGAGCACAGATGTATACTTCCTGATACATATATATTTCTATTTTATTGTCTGTGAGTTGAACCATCAGCTTCCACTCATCAAAATTCCAAAATCCTAATTATTAGTTACTTCTACTCAAATAATCCTCAATGAAATTTCAATTCCCCTTAGAATATTCCATCATGTATTTGAATGTATGATAATATACTAACAAATTTATTTTTTCACATATTGATGTCCCATTGAGAAAATCTTTATTATAAGATATATTTATCCCAAAATATTAAAAATCAATTTCCAAAATGATAATACTAGAAAAACATGATGGCCAGAACCATGACTTTGATATCATTGTAATATGTGAGGTAGGTAACCTCAGGTGGTCATAGTTGGTGAGACCTATAAGTGACCACCTAAAACCTATACATGAGAAAATATCTCCACTCTACTTCGGTGGAATCATAATAGGCTGTATAACCAATTCATGGTATGTAAGAATCAAAATTTGTGCATACATCAACCTCCTTTTCTACTCTTGGATGGAATCCACACACATGATCTTCCACTCAAAGTTGACCCCCTTTTTAGTCATCCTGATCATAGGTAATTCCAACTAATAGAATTTGTGAATAAACCTCTTGTAATATGCATCAGAACCATGGAAAATTTAGATCTAAAACCTATACATGGGTGAATTCAAAGACATAAACACTTCCACAACAATTAGATCTGTATAAATACCTACATCAAAGATCACATGTCTAAAAAAGATCACAATCAGAAGAAAAAACGTGACACATAAATTACATGACATAAATATAATGTGCCTAAATAAAAATCAATGTGATATTTAGGTTCTCATTAAGTGAGTCATATGTCCAAAAAAATAATATTTAATCAATGAAAACGATGATAAATGTGTATATATTGAGATGAAACATATGGTTCAAGAGAGCCTTAAACACCATTGAAGTATTCATCAAACTGAATTTCATCGTGCATAAACTCTATAACCCAAACATTCTTATGACCATTATCTTTGGTACATCCTATGCCATGTACCATAATAGATGACAACCCAAACAAAAAATGATCTTGTAAAATCATCATGCTCCCCTTAGTTAACAGAATGGGTCATCAATCCTAGAAAACATACATCTATTCTTCATCGTAACCTGGTTCAACTTCCAAAAATAAACACAATGATGGGGGCCACCATAAAATTTCTTAGTGAATATAACTAGATAACACAAAAGAGAGGTACTTTCAAAGATAAAAACCTTTACTACAGGATCTTCTAGCTATGCCTTCAGATCTTTTAGGTTGATCAATGAAATATGCTAATGAGAAATTTTAATTGAATTTTCACCCATCATAAGTTCATTAACAAATATAATCTACCTATATATAAGATACCATAATAAATAAACTAGTATAAAATCAAAATAAATCGGCTAGAAGAAAAATTTCTAAAAATGGTACATACCTTGCTAAGAGAACCATAAACACCACCCATGCTATAATGGATCCTACCTCATTAAAATTGAGTCTAAATATACTATAATCAAAATAAAATTCTAAAACTATAACACCATCATCACCCATAAGTGAGATAAATGATTAAAAAATCTATTAATAATTAATTAAACCCTTTAACTATATCATCCAATCCATCTTTCAAAAGGCATTGAAACTCTTCATATGAAATACTAAAAAAATCCACAAATTTCATTATCCTCTAACAATGAATTTTTTTATAAATATTTAATCATGATCCAGCCTCTTTATAAGAGGTGTATTAACTAATAATAACATAGGTGGAAACTCTACAATCAACCCTAACATAGATAAAAATTAAGAATAAATGAAGGAATGAGAATACCCATTATAAAATAAAAAATCATAAAGTGTCAAAGACCAGCTAGAGCTTGGTAAACCATTTAATATCAAACTACCTTAGATCTATGGTCCCACTCCCATGATCCCTTAATAGACTATTGATCTGTATATTACTACATCTATCCAAAATAACCTTTAACATCTCTATATCTCGACAAAAAAAATTTAAAATGGACATAAAATTGGTTTCCACTTGCCTGTGATAGTAATTATTGAGGCTATAATAAGACTTTAACAGTATCTGACTGGGATAAACATGAACCAAAGAACTAGAGGTAACCCATTATTTCGCATGATCCACACACCCTCAACTGACTAGTACACATCATTTAGTATTTCTCAAACTTCATATACTAAAATAGTATGAGACAGGTACCTCATAGTTCTAAATAGGTGAACCCCTAATCTACCCTAATAAACTATCACTACACTAAAACACATTCTAAGATATCCACTTCCAGTTTTTGGATGAGGCAATAATATCCCCACTTGGAAGGCCACTAATTATCCAACTGATGAAGGGTGGAATCCATGTTGGATTATCCTTGAATAATACCTTAACAATACTGAGATAAATATAGAACACAATCGAATATAATTCCATTTGAAATGTCTGGAATGGGTGTGTCACCTTCAAATGAATACTAGTGTCAAATATTTAGTCCATATAAGCCTCATTCCTAGTTAATAATGGAGAAAATGATCATAATAGTAAAACCATTCTTATTATTGGTCATAGATGTTTCCCACCACTGGAGCTCCAGGAAATCCTCATCTCTATCAAGAAATAGTGACTTATAAAATTAATCTTTGAAAAATTGGACTTTGAAATCATCCCACATTAGATCCTCATGTTTTTGATCTCAAATCATCCAGCCCACCACCTCCTAGAAGGTCCCTAGAACCTATACAATACCTATATCACCTAACAGTTTGCATGATTATCTACTAGATCCAAGATCTCCTTAATAATATCAATATATTATTCATAATCCTAGTGATCACACATACCATGTAATGCTAGAGGGTTTTGTTGGTAGAAAATATTGAGATAAATCTACCATAGCCGGGCTACCCTAAGGGAAACTTCCATTTTCATCATTTATAATATGTAAATAACTCATCTAAAGGGTCTCCAAATCCTGAATTATAAGTGTATCATTTAGGTAAGGCTTATCCCGACCCTCTAAAATATCTTGAGGTATAATAGGGTTAATACATACTACAGGAGAAGCCTTACCCTAGTACCTTAGAGGTACCGTGATATGACCAAAGGTGACATTATATAAAATTCCTTATGGATAACCAAAAACACGTTCAACATCTTAAATATAAACAATAGAAAAGAAACTAATAGGAACACCCACACATAATGAATGTAAGGTGAACACCCTAGATGACTACCCAAAACAAGTTGGTAGAACACCTAGAACATATCTAAGGCATAATACCAAGTCCCCAAAACTATAAAGATATTCACACTAATAAATAAAAAAATCATAGGTTTAATAAATTAAAAATAAAAATTATGTATTTGGGAATCCATTAAATATATTATTACTTCAATTCAATTAATTTATACATACATCAATAAAAGTAAATCATAAACACAACATGTGATACTACAGACATACATATGATGCATGAGATAACTAAATCTTTCCGATTGGGAAAACAAAAATTCCACAAACCATAATAACACAACAATAATTGAGGATAAACATTAATAAGAAACATCACAACCCATAAATGTAGTCCCACAACCCTGGTAACTCATTTTTTCAATGTATATACATTATTGAGACACAAACATAGATTATTAACAGAGTATATAACATATTATCTCCATTATAAAAATCCAGAACTGTAAATCTGCAACACCCCTAGATTTTATGAAATATATTTTGAGATAAATCTCAATGTGTTGATAGCCTATATTACATGTAATACAAATTTCTGATGATCTATAATAAACTACTAAAAAATTACTATTTAAACAATATTTTTATATCCTATACATAAAATTATGTTATATGAATATGATAATTTTTTTTAAAACTATGTATGAAGTTTTTAGAAAAATTAAATTAACTGATAAATAAATACTTAAATTTTAGTAATGTCTTTAATCTCTTTAAAAACACACTTTTATTCTCAACAAATGAATTTTATTTCTCTACCTGAAAAAATATTAAAAATAATTTTTTATAAATTTAAGAAATTTATAGTGAAAATTTCACATAAATTTTTGGAATAAACATTTCAAAATTATTTTAGAGTGAATTTTTTATGATTTTCTTACAAGTTTAATTTTATTAATGAATTGTGAAAAATATGGATTTTTATTGAAAACATCTTTTCATTTAAAGAATTTAAAAAGTTTTATATTTGATTAAATTTGCTTAAATGTAAAATTAGTTGAATAATTTAATTATAAATCTAATTTAGGTCATTGGAATCAATTTTATTTTTAATTTTTAAATTAATTGTTTTTATAAAAATGAATACTTTTTCACTGGAAAACTGCTATTTTGTCATATTCATGGGTTAAATTTTAAGTTAAATACTTAAAATTCAATAAATTTAATTTGATAAAATTAATTCCATACTTATAATATTTATATTTATTTTTTTTAATTAAATCCTAATTTTTGGTGATTATATATATTAAAAACATTGAAAATTAATTACAGCCCTTAAAATTAGAACAATTTTGCTGGGCATTAAATAAAAAAATATAATTGTTAAAATGGACAAAAAACTTCTATACTTCCTATTTTGTGGATATATATATATAAATTATGTTATATAATATTATATATATATATATATTCATTTTTATCCTTTTTTTCAAAAACAATACAAGACATTATTGTAAATCGGTGAGAAATGGAAAGTGTGACACTAACCTCAATTATAAAAGGGAACAATCTCTCATCTCCTCTTATAACATGAAAAAAATTACCAAAAAATACTAATTAAAATAAATTATTTAAATACAACCCCCCTGATCTAGGTTCCATGTTTTATCATAAAACTATCCTATGAATTATCCAGTATAATCCTATTGAGGTTATCTAAAAATAGAGGTATAGTTATTAACCATGTATTTTCATTTTATTTTTTCATAAACCACCTAAAATAATATAAAATTGTGAGGAAATAATTACTCTAATATCTTACTTATACTGATATGTTATTGTTTAAATTTTATAACTTCATTCTCTATCAAATGGGAAATGAAACCGTCAATCGTGTGTACAAAAGGACACCACCCCCATGAAAAAATATAATTTTTTCCATCACCTTCTATCAAGAATTGATATAATTATGGATTAAAAGTATATTTATGATATTTATTACATAATTTTAATTTTTAATTATAATATCACATATACTTACTTATTTTTTAATCCGTTAAAAAATGATTACGTCTCTCGTATGTACTTGTGGACCACCTCTTCTACAGAGTGATGTGAAATGTTTTTCATTTTATTTGGAAGGGGACTTAAATAAGAATATATATAAAAAATATATCGGTTATATATGATATAAAAATTATTTTGTAAAGATATATATATTTATATACATTTATTTATTTCTATCTATCAAAAAATAGAAACAACATTCATGCGTACATACTACCTACTGTCTCTATGAATAATGTCATTCATTTTCCTATACCTAACTTTTATATGTGAATATAAATATGTAAGTATTTAATAAATTTTATATTTATATCATGATTAACATTATAGATATTATTATACGATTAATAGAGTAAAAAGGCTAAAACTACTGAACCAATCAAACATGAAAAATGATATAGTTATCTCCTAGAACAATGATTTTAAAAAAGAATTGTTAATAAAATGGTAATAAAAGGTTATTACACCCATGGTTTTTTTAATGTATGCTCATAAAAATTATTATATATGTATATACATCTATGGTTATATCTTTCATGTGGATTTAAATTCAAATTTTACCTTTTGGAATGGTTTTTTTGAAACAATCTCATTATTGTTCGATATTGTTTGTGAGTATACTTACGATGCTAAAATATAATGATCTATCTCCCATGAAAATCATGAATTATCACACCCATGACTTCTTGTAAAGGTATTTTATATTACTTTCTATTATTTCGTTGTTTTTGGGGGTTTCCAAGGCAATTTTGGAGAAAAGGGTGGTTTCTTCATGATTTGGGCCAAACTGTGAGCACATTTCCATATTTAAAAAAAAATTGTTTCTTTTATAAAACCTTTAATTTTTTAAATTATTTCACATATTCCACTTCCCAAATTTTCTAGTATGACCTATTAAAACCACCCTATCCATTTGGCCCCCTTAGTAACTCATAATCATGTTAGATTTAGGTGATTTATTCAGGCATCGGGACAACCCTTGTGCCCATTTCTAAATTTAAGGAAAAAAATTAATTTTTTTATATCTCATTCAATTTTTTAATTTTTTTTGTTCATTAAACCTCTCACTCGATCCCAAAAACCATAAGAAAATCCCTAAGTTCCATTTTAACTCATTGGGGTTCATCTTCAACATGGAATATGATGAATTTCCTCAAGGTTTCTCAAATCATCTATATTTGAAAATGGAATCTCTTTCTTTCATGAATTATTTATTTTTTCTCATTTCCACCATTTTAGTCCACACTCAACCTCCTCATCCTTATTCATACCTCCCTTTTAATTTTGGATACTTGGATATTCAAATATTGGTGTATTTGGGGGTGATTTCTTCAATGTTTATCAAGTAAGTGAATTAATCTCTTGTTCCTTCCAATTCCATAGGGTTTTTCCCATCCTTCTGGAAGTTCCAAATGTCTAGAAACTAGGGTTTCATATATAGGGTTTAATTTTGTGTTTATTGGTTCAATATTATGGATTAGGGTAAGTTATCTTCCTCTTGTGGTGCAGCGATGGTGAAATTGATGTTTCACACAATGATTTTGGTTTTTTGACATCAATGGTAAGTGATTCCATGTGTAAGCATTGTAGAATGAGTTATATTTCTCGATTTATATTTTATTTATCTTCCTATTGTATTTTTTTAGTGAGAAAACTGTTTTTGTTAGAATTTGTAAAGCAGTTGATTTCTAAGTTCTAATATTTTATTAAAATGGGTGTTTTACATGTGAATTCCATGATGTACCAATTCGAGATTTTTTTATATTCCAGGAATGGTTTTATAAAAAAGATTTAGTGCAGTAAATTATGGTTTGGTGTAATATTTGTATGAATTTGTTTTTAAAATAGGGATTTTAAATGGATTTTATGATCAATGTTTTATTATACCTTGTAAAATTGTTTCATAGAAATTATAAGTGTTTATTTAAGTTATATGAATGCTGAAAATAATTTTTAGATACTATTTTGATAGTGTATGACCATAAATGGTGTTTTGTGTGTAAATGAAATATTATTGCATGAGGAACTTGTTGGATCCCAAAGAGGGAAACCCGGGTATCTCTATGGGCAGACGTGTACTAGTACACTAGTGGTCCAAAGCGGTTTTGTCCCTATTTCACTTAGCAAGTATGACATTTACAACAATAACAAAACTATAATAGTGAATATTGGGGACCACTAGGTTATGGGTATGTTCCCTACTAGTGGCTCGTTCATAAGAATAGATATTTTTATGTTTACTTTCACACTAAGATATGAGTTTCCTGGGGATCACAACAAACTAGTGCCTAGGGGTGTTCCCATGTTTGGTGATCATTGACTAATTTGAATTTTTCTATATCATTATATTGTGTTTGGATGAAAAATTAAGTATTTTAAATGTTTAATTTAAATTTACTCATTCTTTAAAGATACCCACTTTGAAAACTGTTTTCATTTAAAAGTTGCACCATTAGAAATTACTGCTACCATTTCGTATTTATAACACATGAAATATTTTTTATAATATAATTCATGTCACATGGAATTATTGGGTGGTTTCCTATTGGTATTAGGATCACACCCTACTTACACAATTGGGTGTAAGTTGACTAGATTATGTTTGAAACACATAAGGTCATGACCTTTAGAGATGGCATTTCAGGTTGTTAGTTTGCTTCTGTGGTGCGTTGTTGTGGAGAAAGATCGTGGGTGATGACCCCTTGTCATATGGTAGTCCATGGGCTAATTTTTATGATAATTTTGTAGTTTTTGACCTCTTGTGTCACATTAAAAACTTTGTATTCAGATTTGAATTTTAATTAAGACATGTTTGTCATGAATTTTCAGATTGAGTTTATTCTTCAATATTGGTTCTCATAAATATCATAACTCAGGTAAATCATTCGAAAACCACTGATTATAATTCCTAGAAGCTTGTTCCATCCCATGGGGATAGAGAGTACCCTTCGTGCCTTTCCACGAGCCTGGTTGGGTGCCGATTTTGATGGAGACCAAAATAAGTTCGGGAAAAAATGGTATCAGAGGAGGTTATCTTTTTGGGTTATATTATTGTTTTGGGATGAGTCTTCTTAGACAGGAGCTAGGACTGTTGGGGATTAGAGATCTTGAAATGAGTAGGGTTCCTGGATTTCACCTTTTGTGATAGAACTAGAGTCAACATGGTATGTCATGATTGTTTGTTTAACTTCACATCTATGTGGGATGTGTGGGTTGTAGACTACATGTGGACATTGAGTGGGAGTGAAGTGGTTGTTTATTTTATTGTTGAGATGAGTGTGATTTTTTTATATTTGATGTTGTTTCTAAATTTTTTTAGAACTGTACTAATAATAATTAATCTTGTTACTATTTCCTTTTATAGAATCATACCTCCCCGGAATGCTCTCTTACACCCACAGAATGAAGCTGAAGAGAGTTCACCCTCACCGCTTAATCAAAGATTGGTAGATGTTGTGGTCCGAGATATCCATGCTCTGAGATAGGGAACATCTCCTACACCATCTCCTACTAGGAAATATGAGGTTGTTCCTAGCAAGGAAAAATCCCAAGAGTTCTTGAAGAAACATCCACCTATATTATGAGGTAGCAAAGAACCCCAGGAATTAGAGGAATAGATCTAAAAGATCGAGCGCATGTTTGAGTTCGTGGAAAGACTTGAAGAGGCCAGGGTGAAATGTCCCATTTTTCTATTTGAGGGTCCTTGCCGTAGGTTGTGGGAATCAATATATGAAACTGGAAAGAATGAGAGAATGAGATGGAAAGATTTCAAGACCATCTTCAATGACCAGTACTACCCTGAAGTCTTGGCCTATTCCATGTCCCAGAAATTTATGGATTTTTTCCAGGGGGACGGTTTCTGAAGGATTATGAAAAATATTTTTCTAAGAAGGTTTGGTATGCTCCTAAAATCTTATCTAATTAACAAATTAAGGTTCAAAGGATTGATAAATACTTATGGCCAGAGATCTACTCCCATGTTTTCTTGTTTAGGCTGAAGGCCTATGCTGAGGTGGTTAACTGTGCATGTATAGTGGGGATTGAACACAAGGGTATTTGAAGTTTCTTTGGGATAGTATTAGGGATGGGATGTGGTACTTCATTAGAATAGAGGTTTAAGTAGGGGGAGAAGGGGATGATAGGAGGTTGATGTTCAAGACACTCTTCGAGGCATGTTTTATTAGTTGATTCAGATGCAAGGTTTGTCATGTGCCACCAGTGTCAAAGGCCATAGAACAAATGATCAATATGCACATCTCTTCTGAAGACCTATTACCAATGTGGAGGTATGGGATACTTGAAACACTTTTGCAAGATGGAATGTCCACTCCAGAGTGGGGCAGGATCAGTGGCATCCAGGGGAGTGCCAGCTCTGTCAGAGCCATTGAGGATGGGAGGATCTCTGTTGGGTGGTCATGTTGTCAGGGATGAATCATATTCAAGGAACAACCAGTTTCAGGTAGAGACATAGATGAGAAGTCATTATGAGGTAGACATGAGGCATCATCATGCTTTGGAGTAGGCACCTGCGGGATCGGATGTAGGGCCATCAACTGTCTGAGGTACCGTTTTGATTTCATATTCTATAGATGCTATTATTTTCTATATTGATGCCTAAATTTATTTATCTCAACCCATACTATGATCATGATGAATTTTCCATATGATATTTTGTCTTTTACGAGGGATTTGGTGACGCCACTAGGAAATAAGGAGTATGGTCTTAAGTGCCCATCATGTGCGCTTTCTGAGTAAGGGGTTAAGATAGAGTGTGACCACATGGTCTTAGATATGGATATATTTGAAATAAAACTTGTTACAGAATGTATGGTAAAATTTCTATCACACATCTGTTTCTATAGGTAGAATGTGACTTTCATGATACCTAATGGAAGTCTGTAGATTTTTCAGGGTGAATGGGATCCTCAATCGGGTTTTTCGGGACCTCCACTCATTGGGCTGGGGAATATTATCTTTCAGATATCATTGATCACAATAGAGGATGATGATAGATCTTCTAAGGGTAAATTACCTTATGTAGTTTATGATATCTCAAAGGTATTTTAATATGATTTTCAAAGCATTCCCCTAGAGCAGTATATGGAGTTTCAATCAATTTTGTGTCAGGAACACCATTGATATCTTTTACCTCATATCTTATGGACCCCACCAATTTTATAGAACTAAGGATATATCTAGATGATTTAGAATCAAAAAGATTCATTCCCACGAGCATCTCTCCTTAGGCAGCTCTTAGTTTTTTTTCAAAGAAGTTCCACAGGTCCCTCTGGTTCTGTATTGATTACAAGAGTCTGAAAAAGGTAACCATGATGAAAAAATATCCTTTCCCCCAAATAAATGAATTTTATTATTGTTTGAAAGGGGAAAAGTGGTTTTTTAAAATAGACATGAGTTTGGGTAACCATCAACTCTGGGTGAAGGAGTCAAATATCCCAAAGACAACCTTCCAAAGTATGTATGATGACTTTGAGTAATTGGTCATGCCTTTCGGGTGGACCAATACTCCTTCAATCATTATGGAACTCATTAATAGGTTGTTCCACTAGTATATCAACTATTTCATTGTGGTATTCATGGATGAAATTCTGTTTTACTCGAGATCCGAGGAGGAGCATGATAATCATTTTTGGATCATGTTGGGAACATTGTGGGATCACCGCATTTATAAACAAATTTCCAAATGCACCTACTGGATTAGGGAGGTGATGTTTCTAGGGAATGTGATATCATAGCATGAAGTTTTGGTGGATCCCGAGAAGATCAATGTAGTGATGTCATGGGAGCAGTGGAAGAACATGTCTGACATTAAGAGTTTTCTCGTCTTGGATGGATAATACATTTAGTTTGTTTGGGATTTCACTCAGTTTTCTTCTCCCATGATGGCGCTCACACTAAAGGGGGTGAAGTTTTAGTGGGGCCTAAAATGGAAGGATTCTTTATTGGATTTGAAGTAGAAGTTGAATACCACCACCATTTTGTTCTTTCTAGAATCTATAAAGAGCTATGGGGTGTATTCTGATGCTTCATGTATGAGTCTTGGGAGTGTGCTCAGGTAGGATATCATGTGGTAGCATACATCTCTCACCGAATCTGACCACAAGAAAAAAATTATCTAAACCATGACTTGGAGTTGGTAGTGGTGATGCTTGATTTGAATAATTTTTATCACTACCTCGTTGGGGAGAAGCTTGTGGTTTAATCTGATAAAAAAGTCTAGGTATACATCTTCTCATAAAAAGATATCAATATGTGGCAGCGTTTCTAGATCAAATACCTGTAGGGTTTTGAATTTGATATTGTCTATACCCTGGGAAAGGGTAATGTTGTAGCTGATTCCTCAAGTCGGAGAGTGCCTGTGAAAGCATTTAGGAAGTCCAACTATAAGTAGAATTTGATGGGGTTATTTTTCCAGATGCACCTAGAGGCCAAGGAGAATAACTGAGGTACATTATTGGGGATAATTCTGTTGAATCATTCAATTTTAGAGCTTATTTAGTGGGAGAAGCCCAGTGATGAGCTATGTCAATGATATAGGTAGTTTCTTCATTCAGGGGATACTTTTTCTGATTGTTCCCTATCTTTTAAGCGGACCTTGTGTTTAAAGGGCCATGTAGTGGTACCATTTCCTTTGCAGAAGGTGGGGATCCAGGATAGCCACCAGTATTTGTGGGTCATCCATCCTAGTTCTAATGACATGTATTATTATGTTTGTTGCTTGTTCTAGTGTCCATACATGAGATGGGACATATCTGACTTTATTTAGAGATTTTATACTTTTTAGTAGGTGAAAGAAGAGCATTAAAAAGCTTCTATTTTTCTTTAGTGGTTACCCATTCCTACCTAGAATTTGGATGGGGTTTCCATTTATTTCATTGTTTTCTTGCCTCATACAACTGATGGGAAGATTTTTATATATATGGTTATTGATAGTCTAACAAAATTGCCCCATTTCATTCTGATCAATGATTTGAAAAAAATGAATGAATTGGGCTGGTTGTATGGGAAGAAATTTGAAAGGATCCGTGGTGTTCCATTAGCCATCTTCTTTTATAAGGACCCATGTTTTACCTATTAGTTTTGGAGTGGCCTTCAAAAGGCATTGGGGTCACATATTAAGTTGAGTACGGAATACCACCCTCAAAATAATGGTCATACAGAGTGGTCTAATCAGATTATGGAAGACATAATTTACGAGTGTTTTGGATTTCAATGGTTTATGGGATTTCAATATCGGATTGATAGACATTTCATATAATAATAGCTACCGATCCTCAATCAAGATGGCACTGTTTGAGGTGCTTTATGGTTGGTCGTGTTGATCTCCTTTGTGTTGGGTGGTGGTGGGTGAGACCTCACTGTAGTGTCTAAGTATTGTGTTAGAGACACCATTCATAGTTCATTTTATTAGACAATATTTTTAGACATTCCAAAGTCGACACTAGTCTTATTCCAATCAAAGGGTTTGGGTATTGGATTTTTCCATGCCTGACAGGGAATTCTTGAATGTGGCACCTCACTTGGGTCCTCTCCATCTTGGTAAGTAAGGGAACTTAACATCAAGGTATGTGGAGAAATTTTAAATCGTTGAAAATATTGGTAAGGTGGAATATTGGTTATATTTTTCTTATCATTTGACATTTATCCATGATGTGTTCCACATCTCCCAGCTAATGAAATACAATTTGGACCTGTCCCAGGTTTTGAGTTTGTAAGAGTTGGAGTTGGAACTAGATCTGTCTATGGTTTAGTGACCAGGGAATATTGTGGATTCCCATGAAAAATTGATTCTAGTTAAGACTATTCCTCTAGTTAAAGTCTTATGGAAGAATGGGAATGATAATCATGAGACATGGGAGTGAAAGCCTTGGGTCGAAGAGCAGTTTCCGTTTCTCTTATCTGATTAGGCTTTAAGTTGAATTTATGAGGGTGTATAGTTCTAAGGTGGGGAGAATTATCACATACATGAATTATGTTAAAGATATTTTTCATATACATTCTATTAATTCTTTTTTTTATAGGGGTTTCCCAGGAATTTGTTTTTGAGAAAAGTGTGGATTCTTCATTATTTGGGCCAAACCGTGAGCCCATTTCCATATTTAAAAACAAAATTAGTTTAGTTTATAACTCCTTATTTTTTTAAATTTTTTTCACACATTCCACTTTCTACTTAGCCTACAATGACCTATTAAAACAACCATATCCATTTTTATTCCTTTAAAACCCATAACCATGGTAGATTGGGGAGATTTATTCAGGAATTAGGCCAACTTGTGAGCCCATTTCTAGATTTTAAGAAATAATTTATTAATTTTATATCTCATTCATTTTTTTAACAATTTTTGTTCATTACACCTCTCACTAGCGCCTTTAAAACCTAGGGGAACCCCCATGTTCCATTTTCCCTCTTTGGAGCTCATCTTCATCGTGTATTAGGAGATTTTTCTCAAGATTTCTCAAATTATCTAGATTTTCAAATAGAATTTGTTTCATTCATATAACATTCATTTTTACCGTTTTTCCTTGATTTCAATCCCTAATTTACCTTATAAGACTTATTTTAACCTAAATTTCAATTGCTTCTACTTGGATATTCAACTATTGAGGTATTTTGGGCGATTTCGTCAATGTTTCTCAAGTAAGAGAATTCCTCTCTTGTTCCTTCTGTTTACTTAGGATTTCTCCCCTCATTAAGGTTACAATTTTCCATTGACTAAGGTTTTGTACCTAGGGTTTAATTTTTTGTTTCATTGTTAAATATTGTGTATTAGGTTTCTTTTTAGTCCCCATGTGGCAAGGCATGGGCACAACTAATGTTTCTCACAAAGATTTGGGTTTCTTGACATCTAAGGTTTGTGATTCCATGTGTAAGCATTATTGAATGAGTTATCATGATGTATTTATATTTTTTTATATTCTAATTTTATTTTTTGAGTGTGAAAACTATTTTTTGGTTTCATTTGTTAATTGGTTTATTTGTAAGTGACAATTTTTTATGAAAATGGGTGTTTTACATGTTCATTCTGTGTTGTACAATTTGGTGTTGTTTTTTAATTCATGGAATGGATTTATAAAATTGATTTAGTGCTTCCAATTATGGGTTGGTGAAATATCGGTATGAATTTGGATTTTAAAGAGGGGGTTTAAATGGATTTTAAGAGCAATGTTTTGTTATAACCTGTGAAATTGGTTCATGGAAATTCTAAGTGTTTATTTAAGTTATATGAATGGTGAAAAGCATGTTTAGATACTATTTGAGTGTGTATGACCTGAATTTTTTTATTTGTAAATGACATTTGATACCTTGTGGAGATTTTTTTTGCGCAAAGAGGGAAATCTGGGAATCTAGGTGGGTGGCTGTGTACTAGTACTCTAGTGATCTGGAGTGGTTTTTTACCTGTTTTACTTCACAACACAGGCATTGAAAACACTAAAAAACTATAATGGTGATTATTGGGGACCACTAGGTTATGGGTATGTATTATACTAGTGGATCATGCACAAGAATGGATATTGTTATGGTTACTTTCACACCGAGATACAAAGTATCTCGGGCTCACAACCTACTAGTGACTATGTGTTTTCCCATGTTTAGTGATCATTGAATATTTGGTATTTTTATTTGTCTTATAGTGTGTTTGGTTGAAAATTTATGTATTTTAAATGTATTATTTAAATATACTCATTCTATAAAGTTACCCACTCTGAAAACTATTTTCATTTAAAAGTTTCACCTTTAGAAATTACTGCTACCATTTCTTGTTTCTAACACTTTCATGCTTTTTATCTTATAATGCCTGTCACATGGAATATTTGTGTGGTATTCTATTGGGAATAGGATCACACCATACTTACTCATTTGGGTTTAAGTCGACATTATTATGATTGACATAGGTAAGGGAAAGGCCTTTGGAGATGGTGGATCAAGTTGTTAGTTTTCTTCTATGGCGAGGTGTTATGGAGACAACTCATGGGTGATGACCCATTATTGTGTGGCAGTACATGAGCTATTTTTTCTACTAATTTTGTAGTTTTGGAACTCTTCTTTCATGTTAAAAACCTTGTATTTAATTTTTAATTTTAATTAATACTTGGAGGTGGATATAGTGATGCATGATTTGAAGACTTGGAATCACTACCTCTTTGGGGAGAATTTTATGGTATACTCTAATAATAAAATCTTAACATAAATCCTCTCATTGAAATATCTCAATTTGAGGAAGCTTAACTGGATCAAATACCTGTAATGGTTTGACTTTGATATCATCAATACCTTAGGAAAGGGTAATGTTGTAGCTGATTCCCTAAGCAGGAGAGTGTCGGTGCAAGCTTTGAGGATGTCCAGTGATGAGTGGACTTGGATGGGGATATTTGTCAAAATTAACCTAAAGGATATGTTGCACAATAGAGGTGTGTTATTTGAAAGCATTCAGTTGACTTCTTCACTTTTAGAGTTGATTCAGCAGGTGAATCTCAGTGATGAGTTGTGTCAGTGGTCTAGGCAGTTTCTTCATGGTGTGGAGACTTCTTCTTATTCATCCCTACCTTCCGAGGGAATCTTTTTCTTCAAGGGACGTGCAGTGGTACCATTTTCTCTATGAAAGTTAATTCACCCTTAGGAGAGCTATGAACCAGTTATCAATTTATCTATGTTTCCAAAGGCATAGTAACCATATGATTCTATTATATATCATTATGTTTGAAAATTAAAATTAATATTTTAAGATGTGATATATATGTTTGATGTGTGGGTGTTTCTATAGTTTCTATTCGAGTAACGGAAGGAATCTTATCCTTCGGAACTATCACATGTAAGTGTTGGGAGATTCATGGATCTCTACCCAAGGGATTCATTAGAAATGGTCTACCACTAGGGATAGAGGTTGAAGTCCCACCTAAGAGAATTATGAACCGCTGAAATACTCGGATAGTTATCAATTATATCCCACTAGTTATAATTATAGAGTATTATAATTGGCATTAGAGAAATTTTTAGTTAAATTTTTGAATGTGGGATGAGAAAAAATTAGTGAGAACCCTATACGTCAAAGAATAATAAAATATCATTGTTTTTTATTGAAGAATAGAGAATGTGGTTTTAAAGATATTATATCATTATATGGATACTACAAGTGGATGTGGATACGAAATAACTTTACCAAGGGGTAATTAATTTGAAATGTATGCAATGTGATTTGAATTGATTACAACCTGGTTCAAAACAATGGGACATACTACACACCTAGTTTGACACTGCGATGGGATATTTTTGGAAATTCCAAAACTCATTACAAAACAACATGAAGGATTATATATTTGTTGACCATGTAAAATTGAGGTTAAATCTAAGGTTTGATAGGTTTAAAATAAGGTGTCGTTGTTTAGAAATCCTGTAAATGAATTTTCAAGATTATGTGGTCTCCCACTATGATTATTATTTATCATAGTAGGATTTTTCGATTTATTCAGTGGATAAAACCTAAAAAAATCATGTTAATACTAAATGTCATAGACAAAGATGTTATTTAAATCATATGAAACCAACGTTCATGTGATCAAGAATTAAAAATCTCATAGTTATTCTAAATCAACTTCTTCAAGCTTTGAACCATAGATAACTACTAATAGATAAAAGGGGGAAACATTTTGTCGATTCCTTCATGAGGAAACGTCCACCTTCACCCATTGAGTCCATAGATCCACTGATTATAGAGAAATTGTTTATTACCAATGAGAAAATATTTTCTATTATCTTTTATTTTGATCACAAAAATGGTCATTTTGGAAATATATAGTTTAGAAGGTGATGTCGATAAAGATGTATTATTTTCATGAATATGAGGCAACAATAATAAATTGACTCCCTAGAGTAGGATACATTTATGGTCATATTTTTTAGTAAGTAATTTCCTCATATTATTCATATGAAAATGGAGAAGGAATTCCTTGGTCTAGATTAAAAGGATAATGAATCCTTTGGAACCAATGAGATAAATTTTAAGAGGCTCATGAGATACACATTTTTTATTATCATTCATCCTAAAAATAAGGTTGAATGATTCTTTAGTGGCTTAAAAACAAGTCTTATAAGGGAGTTAGCCATATGAGTCTTTATTAGATATGATTATTTTTTTAATTTTCAATCATGGATGAAATGAATATTGGATTTTCACATCAATTTCATAGTTTTGATAAGAAAAGAATGATATAATTCAGATAAAATTATAGAAACCATAGACATAAGAAGATGGTATTTCATTCACGCATGATGTGTGGAAGAAAATAGTGATGAAATTGTCCCAAGGGGGGAATTAAATGTTTTAAGTGTTCAAATTAAGGTCATCGAGTATTTATTTGTTGATATAATAGAATGAAGTAGGATAATGATGTGAAGATAGATAAATCTTCATAGAATGCATGAGCTACACTCTAATGTTTCAAATGCATGGAGTACGAGAAATATGATAAATAATGATTAAATATGGAGGATAATCATGGAGATCAACATTAGTAACATTTTATTATAGAGATAAAGGAAATCTATGAATATCACTTTTTCTAATGAGCTGTATGATAACAACATTTTGAAAGTTACACTTATCAACCCCTCAAAAACTATTAATTTATTATTTGACGTCAGATATATCCACTATTGTTTATCTAAATAATTTACTAAGGGTATCAAAATTACATAATAAAGATTATTTATTGAATTAATAGTAATAACCCCAAATAGTATGATGATTGCATCCCATGTTTTTGATTCCTCTCCAGTTGATGTTTTTGGGAATATTCTTCTTGAAAATCTCATTATTCACTATATGGATTAATTTGATGTTATCATAGGGCTCTATTGGGTTTCTCTACAAAAATGTCACAGGAATTGTTAGGTAAGGGATGAAACATTTTATATTATAAAAAACATATAATCATATATTTGTGGGATGATAAATATGAACATATAATGGAAATACCTTTCATTGTTTGGGTCTTGATTCCTATTCAAAAGGGTTTTTTTTTATCTCAAATGGTTAGTGAGAAACTCCATATCAGGGATATGCCAATTGTAAAAGAAATTTCTGATTTTTTTATGGAATATTTTCCTATTATTTACTAAATCATGTAGTTGATTCTTCTATGAAACTAACACCTGGTTCTATAACTATTTCAAAAACACCCCATAGATGTTCTGTTATTATGTTACAGGAATTGATGATGTCACTCTAGGAGAATCATGATAATGTATTTATTTGAAAAAGTGTTCCACTATGGGTTTCAACTATTCTTATTGTAAATAAAAAACTGGGATAGATGGGAATCTTAATTCTATATCATGAGCTAAAATAGATTGCAATCGAGAAAAAGTATCATCTAACCAGTATTGATGAAATGTTTGATAAAATTCATATGGCTAAACACTTCTCTAAGATTGAAATTCATTCTCGATATAACCAATTGAGGTTTAAGAATGAGGATATACCCAAAACAACATTCTATTCAACCAATGGGAACATTTAATATATAGTGATACCATTTGGTCTTACTATCACCCCCGATCTCTAAGTAGATTTAATGAATAGATTCTATAGAAATTTCCTCAATCAGTTTCTAATGGACTTTGTTGATTACATTATTATATATTAAAAAAGTAAAAAAGTGAATGAATATCACTTGAGAATTTTTATGAAGACCCTGAAGAAGGATAATTTTCTTGAAATATTTATTGAGTGTCAATTTTATCTACAAAATTATTATTTTTCCAGTCATATACTCTCTCGATAGGGTATATATGTGTATCCATCAAAGGCCAATGTTTTTAAAAGTCATCCTAGACAAAACACTATGAATTAGGTCCAATTTTTTCTTGGTTTGGATAGATATTATTTATGGATTGTGGAGAATTTCTCACAACTGTCTTATATAATCTCTATGTTAAATCAGAGGGGATTTATGTTCCTTTAGAAAACAAATGTAAAGAAAATATCAAATAACTAAAGATAAGGATTGTCAGTGCACCAACGAATACATTGCCACTAAATGTATAAGGTTTTTTAATCTATAGTGATGAATTAAAAAGGGATTGGGATGAATCCTCTTGAATAATGAGATGTTTATACCTTATGCCTCATGAAAATTAAATGTTTTTGAGAAAAATTACCTAACTCATGACATGGAGTTGGCTGCAATAATGTTATCATTAAATATATTAAGGAATTATCTATATGAATAAAGGATTTATATAAATACTGATCATAAAATTTTTAAATATAAATTCACATAAAAATAGTTTAATATGCACTATAGAATATGGTTGGAACATGGAAATGATTATGACTGCTAAATACATTACCACCCCATGAAAGAAAAAAGATGGACATTTCTTGGATTAAAAAGTATTATGCTACCTTATCTAGGATGAGTATTATAAAGGATCTAATATTTTTGACTGACAATGTAAGGATTTAGAAATATTAAAGGAATGTGAGAAATCGTATCTTCCTCACATACATATTGAATCATTTATCCAATTGGAGATTAAATAGGTGTAGATAAAATATGTATAGATAAAGAAAAAGTTGATAAAATTTCTTGGGTAAAAACTTGATTATAATGGAATTATAAGGTTTAGGAATCCTGTATGTGTCCAATAAATAACATATTTCAAGAATGATATATTCATGGAAGCTTATAATTCTTCATTCTTTATTCATCATAGAAGTACAAATATGTATAGGGAAGTGAATGATTATTTTTGGTGGGATGGAATGAAGAGATATTTTGTTTATTTTTTTTCACGATTACTGTTATGTTAGTATGTTACTATTGATAGAAAAAACTATTATGGGATGTTACAACCATTCTATATACTAGAAATGAAATGGGAAATTATCACAACATATTTCTTCCCAAGGAAGCACAAAATAACTAAAGTCCATAATCCAATTGGGGTTGTATTCAATCACCTTATGAATTCATCAAACTTAATTGCTATAAAATAAGAATTATCTATGGAATAGACTTATAGGATATAAATTTTATATATTTTAAGGTTGTGTGGAGTATCAAATTCTATTGTATATGATCGATATTTTAGGTTTACCTGGAACTTTTAATGATGTATTCAACAGTATTTGGAAACAAA
Source organism: Viscum album (assembly GCA_963277665.1). Lineage (NCBI taxonomy): Eukaryota > Viridiplantae > Streptophyta > Magnoliopsida > Santalales > Viscaceae > Viscum > Viscum album. Next base: position 1,887,508,135 of record OY728159.1, on the reverse strand, counting down.
GTCGAGTTTTAGAACTAAATATCATTATTATTTAGTTTTTCTATTTGAGAGGACCATTAAATCACTAGATGATGTTCTGATATCTTTTTTGATGCATTTTAAATATGGTTGGGTTCAATAAATTCCTCTAGTCATGTTTTTATACTATAATAAATTTAACTTAAGAATTCAGATTACTCTTTATGAATCCCTCTATGTAAAGATGAGTAAATCACCAACATGTTGGGATGAATTTAGTGAAAAAACTAATGGTTCTTGATATGTATGAGGAAATTGAAGAAGTATTTAGAACCATTTATAAGCACTGCATGGTATCTCAAATTCTATAGAAAAGTTCTTCTGACACTGGTCAGTATGATCTGGAATGTAACGTTGGGGAGAAGGTTTTTTCAATGAATTTCTCCATAGAAGAAGGTTATAAAGAGGTTAAAGAAGGTGAAGAAGGTAAAGTTGATCCATTGTTATATTTACCCTATTACGATACTTTATTGAGTGGGTATAGTAGCTTATAACTTGGTGATTCCAACGAATCATTACCATGTCCCTGATTTGTTTCAAACATCATTCTTGCGGAAGTATATACCTAACCCTACGCATGGAGTGAACATAGAGTTCATACCACTAGGGATTAATATCTATTATGAGGGAAAATAATGGAAATTATAGATCATATAGGTAAATTTCAATTAAATATTACCACTCACCTGGTAAAATTTTTGTGGTGAAACCACCAATTTGGGGAAGCTATATGAGAACCAAAGGATTTGATGAGGAGGATGTATCCTCATCTTTCTGAATTAAAGTAATGTGATTTTATTATATAAATTCATATTAGTGGGGGGATTAGAATATAACAACCAATCATTTTAGGAAATACTTTTTCAATTAAATTTAAAATCATTAATATACTACATTACATGAAAAATTGAGGTATGACGTACCACTATATACTACAAAAAATCACTATTTAAACATAAGAATTACAAAAATATCATTAAAAATGGATTTTCAGATTGGATAAAAAAATTCTAAAATTATATTGAGAGGTTTTAGATAATGTAAATAAACTGATAAATAGGTACGTAATTTTTTAAAAAAAATATTTATATGCTTTGGGAATACATTTTTCCCTAAAGAAATGATATTTATTGGTATTTTTGGAAAAAGTAATAAAATTGATTTTTTGAAATTTTGAATATTTATTGGAAAAATTAATTTATTATTTTTTAAATCCTAATGTAATAATTTTCTTAGAGTTAATTTTCAAGAAATTTCTGAAATGAATAAATTTTTCAATGAATAACATAAATTTGCGATTTTTATAAAACCCCATTTGAATTTAAATCATTTTAAAAATTAATTATTGTTTTTAAAATATTTTATAAGAAAATATATTTCATTTATATTATTTTTAATCCAATTTAGTTCATTGGATTAAATTAAATTCTTAATATGTATAAAAACAAATTTTATACTTATAAAAACATTTTCTTTGAAAACCCACTTTTTTGTCATGTCTTTCGGTTTTATTTTACATTAAATTTTCCAACTTATGTGAAAATAACTTGGAAAAAATGATTTATTATTTTTAATCATCATAATTAAAAGTAGGTAACAAGGAAAACTTACTTTTCAGTCCTAATAAATAGTTAAAATACTAAAAATTTAGTATTGTGGTTAAGGTTAAAACTGGTTTACTATATGTTAAATTAATAATATAATATAAAAATGATCTTAAAACTAGTACAATTTATATTTTATTGATCTATGTAGACCGTATCTGATCAACAGTCTAATAAAAATCTATTTTCTAACCTTATGTCAATGAAGGTGACCTAGAATGATTGTTAAACGCTGAAAAATAAATAGTGTGCGACTCACCCCAATTTTAAAATGGTATCCAATATCCTATCATATTTACAAATAAAATGACTTTTAATTTAGAAAATCCTTATCAAAATGAGTTACTTATATTCAACCCCACTACCTTGAGTCCTTGTATTTATTCATGAAATCACACTTGAAACAAATCTGGTATAAACCTAATTAAGTTCTCCCAATAAGAGGAATAATTCTTAACCATTAATTTTCGTTTTATTTCTTCATACATCCCCTATAAGTATTATTAAAATACTTTGAAATAATATTACCAATATCTTCAGTATAATATGATTTTTTTATTTTAGTCTCATAACAAATATACATCTCCTCCATCGAATGGAAAATAAAACCATTGATCATATCTATGGAAGATTATGTCCTTGTGAACTGATGTAATTTCTTCCCATCATCACCTGTCACAGATGTATATAATAATGGATTTAAATTATATATATGCTATTTATTAAATAATTATAAAAATTTAATTAAAATATCATTTATTCCATCTTAACTTCCATTCTTTTGAAAAATGATGACATCACTCATGCGTACATGTGGACTACCGCTTCCAAGAAACAATATGATATGTTTTTTATTTTATTTTGAAATTCAGCGTTATAAGGATAGATTTAAAAAATATTTATTTATATAAAATATAATATTTAAATATTAATTTTGAAAAATTAATAATTATATAAATTTCTTTTATTTTATCCATCTAAATTTTTGATAAATCTTTCATTAGTGCATTTGACTTACAATATACATGAATGGTGTAATTTATTTTTATATCTATACATTTTATAGAGGAATATAAATACATATATATGATGAAAATATTGGATATTTATATCATAATTAATATTATATTAATTATTTAATCATAATTAATGTATAATGACCGAAACAAACAAACAAAATATATGGAAAAAATGTAGAAGTTGTTACAAAAAACAGGGATTTTAATAATGAATTATTTATAAAAGGGATATATAAAGAAATATGTAAAAAATATATTTTATGATATATATGATTATGGTTTTGTAATATATTTATAATAATCCAATATTTATTATAAATTATATTCAAACATGAAGGAAGGAATTTGATACTTTTGGTAAGAGATTTTCACCTTATATTTTTTTCCATGGTCCATATGTCATGTTCCCCACGTGTGTATTTTGTTTGGTGTATATACTAAACATGAAATTAATTTATGATTATTCTCATGAATTTTTTGAGATTTACATATCCATATAAGGTTCTTTATTTCACGGGGCTTGCAGTTCAAAAGTCACCAACGTGTTAATGGTTTGATGATAAAATCTCATTTTTGGTGGGATTGTTTATGAATACACTTATAATTATGAAATATTGTGATCTATCTCTCAAGAAATGAATTAATTTTATTATCATATATTTTTTCTAAAAGTAACTTTTTTTTTATTTTATTTCCCTCTCTTTATGTACTCAGGATTTAAAAGTAATGTTTTAATTAAAAAATGACTATATTTCTCCCTTTGTTTGAAAATCCATTCTCTTCCATGAAGATGTCTTCTAAAAATGTTTTCAGGAATATTTTTTCAATTATTTAATTATTTGTAAAATTTATTTTTGACCGATTTTTTATTTTATGCCAAATGGTTTAAAAAAATATTTTTGTTTTTTTATGAATGAGGAACTATAAAATATTTAATAAAAATGTGAAAAGAATTTTTTTAGTGTACACGAAATGAATGGATATTTCTTCACTCATGGCCATTGAATTATCTAAATATTACTTTACAATTTCACAAGGTTCTATTAAATTAATAAAATTACATTAACATTAGAGAGGTTTTGGAATATAAAATTTGATTTTTAAAGTGTGAAGGTTATTTTCCTCAAGAATGTCTTAAGTGATATTTTAATGGTATTTATATTGACCAATGACAAAAACCCTTAATAATACTTATTCTCATCTAGGGATATGATACAATGATACCATAAATACTATTTATTTGGATGTTTTTTAATTATTATGGACACATGTTAATGAAACTAGTTTTATTCCCACTGGTAATGTTATAATGATATCATGAAGTGTTCTTTAAACCCATTTTCCCATAGGTTATGATACGATGAAATTTTAATAAATAACTATTCTATTTTATAGTTTATGATATGATGAAGGATTTTTTTCACACATATGTATGATTATCATTATGTTATACGGATAAAAAATTATATATCCCTAGAATAAATTGGGTAATGAATAAATTTCTCTAAGTTAAAATGGTACACAGGAGGTTCCCCCAATCTTGAAAAAAGTGGTGACATGGTACTTTATCCCAAGAATGAAGAATAATATACATAGGATGTTATCTCATTCTTGAAAAAATAGGGTTCATTGGATATTATCACATACCTGAAGAAGGTACACTTCTGGTTAAACTAGGCCTAACATGTTATGAATTTCATTTTGGTTATTAATGGTATAATACTTTCTTTCCATATGTATGTTCCTCTAATATATGTTTTATGCCAATGATTTTATCTCAAGGATTTTTTAATTTTATACCTTTTGGATTCATGTCTTATGAACTTCCATGATTTTTCCATGAATCCATTTTATGATATTAGATATGGATGGTATGTTTATCGAATGTTAGTATCATGTCATTTAGCTCTTATTTCCATGTAATGTTGATATCTCAATTACTCACCCTTGATGTGCATCTAATCTCACCCTTTATTATGTTTCTCTTCCTTAGGTAATGATGAAAGGTATTGCATATGATATGTCTAAGAAGGGTTCTGGTTATGAAGAACTTAGTTGCAGATGATGTAGTTCTATTTTGATCTATATTTCCCTGAATAAAAGTGTAAAAAGTCACTAAACCTATAAAATTATTGTATAGATCAATATATTTTGTAATCAATATTTTTCAATGAAAATGTGAAATCAATGTATAAAAATTATGGGTCTCAATAAAATGAAAAGAAAAAGACCCCTGATACTATTTTTGGATACCATATACTGGATCACTGGGTTTGAACTGGTGGGCCTCATGACCTCATATGCACTACCTCATATAGAAGATTCATATAACTATTATTTAGTGTCTAAATGAAACCATGGAGAGACTATATCCTCAGAATCATATGAATAACAAAGTATCAAAATAATAGATTTAGTAATGATATAAGGCTAAGTAGTAATGAAAACATATTAGAATTAATTATCACATATTCCACGAGATATAATATATAATATTTGAAGTTAAAATGGTACCCCTTTAATAATCATATCAATTTTTATAAAATCAAAAAATTAAAACTAATTTAACTGAGGCATCACAAAATAGAACTCATCGCACCTATTTATATCACCTCAATCACTATCCAATATCACCAACTTAGAATTCGAGTATAAGTCACATTCCCTTGGATAGATCCATTATCATAATGTATACACATGTAAAAGAATTCTCATGATGTGTGTGAGTATAAATCTAGAGGGACACCACTAACATGTCATTAATATAAGTGGAGAGATGATATAAATTTGTATGCACTGAAAAAACCAAATAAATTAATAAATAAATAAATGAAACTCTAGTAATGTTATCATGTGCTAACCTGGCTTCCATAAATACCTATCTATACGTACTTCATCCCCATGTTCTAATGTTGTGTCTTCTTAAATCAAAAATGCAATATGGAACATGGATTGTGCCTTATCATTGAATTCATAGCCTTAGCATGTACCCATGATCCTTCCATTCTCACTCAATAGAGGTATCTTCATGCACACATGATTCATCCCTTGTCACTCAATGGTGCTCACATCATGTCCCAAGTAACTCATTTTCACTAAAAGTGCACTCATAACTCAACAATCACATAGTATAAAATAATAACCAATATGTATCAAAAGGAAAAAAAGAAAGAGTAATCCTCACTCAAACTATTATACAACGTTGCTATGTTATTCTAGTTTCAATAGATCCCAAAATGACTCTTTCAATTGCCAAGGCCAAATTTATTTTGTGGGTAACTATAATGTCATACATGGAATAAGATATACTTACACCTTAGTGAGGCCATAAAACACATCACTACTCTACTATATGGTCAGACAGACCTATACATACCTACCTTGTAATGTCAACACAATAAATAGGGTTATCAAATGTCTAAACATTCACATATATATAATTAGATAAATAATTATTTTTAAAAATCGATAAAATATAAAGAAAATCCTTTCTAAATACTAACAAAGCATACTCTCCAAGATGAAAAAACCAAATTCAATCCTAAACATTTCAAAACCAATAGTCTACCCCAAAATTTCCACATTTAAGTAGTATATAAGAGACAAAATAAAATATCTGATGATATATGTACAAAGAGAGTAAAAATTGTAAGACTTACTAAAAGGGTTCCTCTGTAAATTATGACCCTTTAAATGGAAAATATGCGATATGGAGGGATCCAAAATCTCTAAATAAAGGAACCACATGTAATTTAGGTGAAAACAGGATTGGGGGAGAATAGAAAATAAGAGAAAATGGGTAACCAATTGAAATTACTAGAATGTATGTAAAAAACCGCTATGAAATATCCATGGTGTGACCCATGGTATTTACTATAATAACTAATACAAAGATTGTGGCCACCAATATATAAAGTCATACATTATGTGAACCATAAGTTTGAAACCATTAAAAACATCTAGAATTGAATTTCAGCTATAGGTATAATTTGGTCCACTAAAACTCACCATGAGTCACTCCAGAAACTCAAAAGATCTAAAACATATGAAGGTACATCATAAAAAATAAATGTTTACATGTATAACTCTTAAAAATTTTAGGGGCATTATAATGATGAAGATATATATTGAGGTGGTAGAGTCTCTTTGATTAGACACTCATTAATATAGAAATGGATCTTTTGGGTAGGAATCTTCCTAACTAACATTGGTTGTGGTGGTAGATTCTATAACAGTGGAATCTAGGATAACCATTTTGAGTCCCTATAAGTGGATAATGGCCTAAAAATAGTTGAGGATAGAATATTTGGTAATTCCATATTAGTGGGTAACTAAAAAATGCTGTGGATGCGGATCTATATATTAGGTGAGTTGCTCATGGGTACATTAATTCATAATAGTGTTATGGTATTATTTATTTTCCATATTGTGTGAATATATTTAAAAATATTATAGTGATGTTCATGTGTGTGGAAAACTGTTTTCTTCTTATATGAGGATGTGTAATGGTTAATTCTTAATTGTGTCTCCATGATGATATGAGATGGGATTACTATTTTGGATCAAAAATTTATTTTATTATATGATTTACGATGGAGGATGATGGATGGTTGATTTGTGGGATATGGAAATAAAATTATTGATTTTTTAAATTTATTTAAGAATCATTTTCTTTAGTATTAATTATTAATATGATGATAAGGGAGTTCTACGGATGAACCTATTGTGTATATTTATATACTCACCATAGTATTATAATTTTTTTCCTATTTCCTAGATTGAGTTAGTCTTAATGTTGGGAGACCATATCTCAACATATGGGAGACTATTTAGTGGTGCTGGATTACACTATATATTTTATTAGTTAGATATTATTTTATTGACATTTGGTTAGTCTTACATTTATGGTTTGACTTGGTATAACATGACATCAATTTATAAATTTTTTTCATATATTATTGCTAAGATTATATATTATTATTTATGTTATTTCAGAGTTTTCATTTTTATATTGAAATTATATCTATGTATGCGTGCCAATATACCCTTCATGCTAGTAATTAACCCATAAATTAATGAAGGTAGGGATTGGGGGTAATACACAGACCCATTTCTAACTCATGCAGAGTCTTGATATTGGATGTTCTTGACATAGTATAGCCAATATATAATACCTAAAAATGTATTTGTTTTCTTCTAGAGGTAATTTTACTAATTGATAAACAATAATTGTCTTAAATTTGAAATTAATATGAAAACAAAAAAATTATGAATCATGTCTTAACAAATTTCTATCTCTAACCAATAGTTAATAATTAATTTATAATGACAATTAATAAAAAATATATATATGAATATATAATTATTATGTAATAATTTTAAATAAAAATTTTTAGTTTATACAGGTCGTTTAAGCATTACGAAACAAAATGAAACCAAATGAGAGGGGTCCTTAGGACACATTAAATTAATTTTGTGTTTGTAATTTATTAAATTATTTATTTTTAATATAGTAATTATAAATTTTATTAAATACCATATAATTTTTCTTTATTTCATTTATAGTTACTTTTATCTAGTGATAAACATGTCTTTATTTCCTTGCAAATTAATTATTTTTAACCTTAAAAGATTCTGATTTAGTGGTCAAGATATCTCTTGGATTCTTCTTCTACTGACTATTCCTCTCTGTGAGAAATTGTCTATTTATTTTTTATTGTAATGTTTCATTTTATTATTAAATTTTTAACCTCATTTTTATTTGTTGATATAGGTGTTTTGATATTATTATGAAACTATTCTCATATCAAGGGTTTGTTTTATATTTATCTGTGATGTTTATTCATTTTCTATATAGAACACATGCTTATTAATATTTTCAGATTTATTTGGAGGGCCTAGAATTTTTTATCCATATAATGAGTTGGATAAATAATTATAACTCTTGAAATAATTAATTATAAGCATAATAAAAATATATTTTCGTACAATATTATGCATATATATATATATATATATGATTTAGTACGATTTGTCTACTATGTTATAATGTGTCATAAATGAAACATTTTTGGAACTTGAAAATTATTCAATATAAATCCATTAATTTGTAAAAGGGGAAAAATATGAACAATAACTTGAAAAAATGATCAAATGGAGCTAATCCACAATGGATAGGTTGATCCCACGAAGCACAAATGGCTTCACGGACCGCCACTCCGCATGGAATTATTCTACTTTCAGGAATCACCCTAGGAATGAAATATTTTTTGGGACCTGAAGGACTGATATCTCAAGTATATTTAGAAAAATAGTATGCAGGGATGGATGTGGTTTCAACCCAATGAATGTCCGTCATCATGAATGATATTATTCAAGTGATGAGGAGGTAATACTAGCCATTGTGAATGAAATAATATTCATTTGTGAGGTCGGATGATGATTTCTACACCCATGAATGACCAATCCCCATTGAGGAAGTCATTCACATGTTGAGTAATCCTCTTTGGGCTCGAAAAAAATTCCCATGGACCACCATGGGCGACCAACCATACATGTATTTGGTTCCTTCATTCCCATATAAAACAACCCTAAGAGGAGATAAAAGGAAAGACCAAAAATTGAGATCATATGTGGTGATCCTATATAAGAGCCCAAACCTAGAGATTTCTATCCCCATTAGGTAAACAAATACCACATACTATTATGGTGGAATGATAAATCGTGTTTCCATACACCAAATGAAACCCCACTTGCGGACACCGTTCAGTGAGGCCTAAATGGATGACACGTTTACGACCCAACACCCTGTATAACAAAACACTATATGGGAAGAACCATCTCCCTCATGGAAAAACACTACATGGGAGGAACATTATTCCACATAGAAAATCACTGGGTTGGAAGAACTTGGGCCTACATAACAAATCACTATGCAGGAAGAACCTAGTATGGCATATAAACACGCTATGGGGGCAGACCCCTAGTCTATGTAGAACCATTCTATGTGGAAGGACTCCATAACTTCATAGTGACATGCTATGTTAAGGGAACCCCACCCCTCATAAGAACCTGATACATGGAATGGGGCATCCTAGGGTGTTCCACACTCTAACTCCAATCACCCCTTCCATCATCTCAATGGGCCCCATACTGTCCCCTCTACTAACTAGTCCAACGATATCTGAAAAACGCCTCTTCCAAATCCCCCTAACATGAATAAAAATACCATATAGAACATGAACATGTCCAATCGAATCTATGAAACCTTGGTAAGATTATCCATTTGTGTAATCTCTACAACAAGGTGGATGCTTTGAGTGTCTTCATGTCGACATTCTCATGGTAATGAGGGTTCTAACCATGGGGTGCTAACATGAACCACCCAATTTCATGTTGAAAGGGTGGGGATCACTTTTTTCCATTCCCTTAAATAGGGAATGAGATCCCCCTTTGGAAAATGTTTTAGGGAATTCCTCATGGATTAAGGCCTTAGCCTTTCATGCGAGAGGCGAAAATATTTCTCCTATATTCCTTAGTCAGGTTCATAGTTGTGTAAATTACCATATGTGAAACTCTCGATTACAGAAATAAAAGAGGATATGGGTACAATAAAGGAACTATATATCTCCCTTTGGGATTCAGGCCTCATCCACCAGTGGACGGAGTGGATTATGTGATCTTTATACATACTACTTCCTCTTATTTCTCACATCGAGCGTAACTGATGTGGGCTTAGAGGTTAGCAGTGATCATTAAATCCACACAATCCCAAATCTCAAATGGGCCTCTCATTTGGTATAATCCCCAACCATTCCAAAATTAAAATGGGACTTCACCATATATTTAAGCCCCACATTCAATTCTAATGAACATATTCCATCCCTATCGACTAATACCATGGGCCTCCTATGTGGTGTAATCACTAACATATCAAACTACATGGTCTATGATTCCCAACTAACTTGGATGTGAAGGAATATTTCCTAAGGTCTAAACCCAGCACACAAATTCACCATAAAGTTGTTCGGTCCACATTCTTGGTAGGTTCTTATCCAACCTAGAGACAACATCTCTTCCAGTTCCCTCAAGCTTCCTCGACATAAGTCCCACACCATCTTTGACCAGGCAACTTTCACATGGATATCCTTACCAAATGACATTAAAATGAATGTTTGGGTCCTTGTCAAATGATATTAAATGGTAAGAAGACCAGCAATGTGGAACTGAACTTTGGGGGCTCTAATTCATTTGGTGGGGATTCATATGCTGCCCATTATGTTAGTTCAATCATAATATCAAAACAACTTTTGTCTCCCTAGATGATAGTAAACTCTAGAGCACCTCAAAAAGTGGAATAAAACTAGTGTTATCCTAGTAAATGAAAAATGAATCTCTATTCCATCCATTTTTTTAACCATTGATGGATAAACTCAGATACATATAGATATCCCCATAAATAGAGAACCAAAGATATATATATAGATGATCTTAATCCATTCATGTTAATGATTTGTTTCTATCTCATGGTAATCCACATATGCATTCATGGGAATGAATAAACGATTTTAAAACATACGTTAAATCTATAATAGAGTCCCAAGATAGACAATAATTACCCCTAAATGGGTGTGATGAGATCGAATTACCATCCTTACTACAAATGTGTGTTCTAAAGTTGCGTTGGACAAGTTCCCAAATGACTTACTTCCATTAGAAATTAGGTTGATGAGTCTTCTTTGATATGAGAGCCACTGGGAATTTCCATATCCATGGAAAAAACTTGCCAGAGACCATTCAACGTCTCTACACCTTACGTTAGTGATTTTACAATACTTTACCCCTATAATAAATCATTATATGAAAATGGTTTTAATTATAAACAAAATGGTGATCTTGACCTAAATCCTTAACGAAGGTGGCGGTGTTACACCGTGACATTCCCCTTTCTCATCCAAAATGGAATAGGACCATATGATACCATCAATTATTCATTTTTTCATGAGATGATACTTTTTTTTATGTTTTTTTGTCAGTATATATCACTCATATTGTAGTTACTATTCAAAAATCTCTTCAATCTAATGGAATCTCACCAGTTTTCTTGAAAAGGCATGGCATACATTGCAATTTCCAGGCCCTAAGCCAAATAGAGGACATCAACACCCACCCATCATCTTCAACACTGGGTTTATAATGCATTATTTAGGGAGTACGACCATAATATTAGTCTCCCAACCCTGGAAGAATCTAGAAAGGACCTCCAGTCCATGAAGAACTGTCATCCATCCACCCAACGATTTTTGACGGTCTAGAACCAGGTTGCCCTGGTAACCATCTAAATCCATTTTAGGATCATGTCCCTAAAATGTGATAATGAGTTCTTCCCTTACCTTAGGTATTCTGATGAAGTGGTTACCAAAATCTTCAACCCCATAGTGTAGGGGTCCTATCCAAGGGCCCCATATAGAAATCTACAACACCAATGATGCACGATCTAGTATCCTCACCATGCATAGGATATTTCCCTATGAGCCCCAGCGAAATTCAAATAGACCCAGGACTCCCAGATGGCCTAAAAATGGTGAAGATCATACAATCCAGAACATTGCATCCTTATTATTCCTGCTGAAAAATCCTACCAAGTAAATACAATAGAATCTTATGGGCAGACCTATGTTCTTTCTCGTTCTCATGAAGAACTTTAGTCAATCATGACAAAAAACAACTATGAGAAGATGAAAATCCCTACACATTTGTATGAATCCATACAATCTAATACAATGGAAAACCACAATTATATGTATATCCCTATACACAAATATGAATCCCTTCATCAAAATACAAAGGAAAGCATGTATACCCAAATCACTACTTGCCAATATAAAGCCCATTCATCAAATACAATGGAAAATTATGACCAGGAATATATTTTTGCTACTACACATGAATCCCATCATCCAAATGTGTTCTAAACCAACTATGAGCAGATGAAAATCCCTACTCATGAATATGAATCCCACCAGTCAAATTTTGTGGAAAACCACATGCAGATGTATATCCCTACTCAAAAATATGATGACCACCAGTAAAATACTTAACATAATTACACAAAAACTCATACCCCTATTAATAAAGAAAATAACTTCAGTTAGATACAATTATAATCACTAATAAGATTCATAGTCCCACTCATATATATCAAAAACAATATGAAAATACGGTGTAAAAGTTTAGGAATGTGAAATTTATTATGAATTCATATCAATACCATCAGTAAAATACAGTGTAAATCAATGAGGAGAGAAAATTTATTCACATTCATTTCAATATCACCAAGAAAAAATCGTGATAATTGTAGAAATTAGTTGGCATATCCCAAGTTTAAATTAGTGGGGGACTCATATCTCTTCCCCTATATAAGAGGTCTATTAGTTATTACTAGTAGGAAATTTAGGATTGGAGCAGACCCAAATTCTGGCACAAACATTGCAATAGTTTTATATTCCCATTCCTTCAAAGGATGTCTCTCAACACATCTTAGCATTGGTGGATGATCCAACTTCAATTCTTAACCACATCATACAGTGATAGTAAGGATAGTAAGGATTGTAAGGATTGTAAGGATAGTTAGGATTTAGGCCAACAACCCCACATCCCCAAGTGGGGTAAATCATTCAGAGAATGAGGTGGTCACTCTAGAGAAAACAAACATCCCTTCCCCCATCCAAGAGTTTCATTAGTAATATTTCATGAAAAATTGATTACAAGATTGGGCATGAGTACTTTTTCTATCTAGGGGGCATCAGTCCACTTTGGTGGCTTCTCCCGGGCAGAAATATATCTTTTCCAAAATTATGGATGTTTACTAACATATCCATGTGGATTAATTGGAGCTACTCAAACAAGAACCCATATATGAATATCATCACTTGTAGAAAAAAATCCTATTTTCCTTCAAAAAAGTGATTAAAAATAATTCACAATAGAGTAAATTGGAAAATGAAGAGAATATTCATAACCACAACATGAAGAAAGAATAGGTTTTTGAGGCCACCAAACACCTATAAATGGTGACTCAAGATCCTACTAATCTGTTCTGAAATTACAGAAGTGGTAATATTAGTTATGAAGGTTCTCTTGATTGCACTGCGATTCACTGTTTCATTTTCACCCTTACACAACTATGCTAAACTTGTTTTATATTGAAAATTATAAAATCAATAAAAAATTGAATTCCATTTTTAAATAATTTAATTTTTTGTTATCACTTTTAAAAATGGAATTTTTACTTGTTTTGATGATTCCATTGTAGGAGGAGGTGATGTGGAGGACCCATGATGATGTCCAAGAAAAATGGGCCAAACTGCGCAAGATCCATACACATCAGTGGACTCATCTGCACACTTATCTTGAACCGTGAATCCAAATGGGATGATATTTTGTGGGTTGGTCAAGAATTCATTTTTATACATTTCATATGAATTCATACAAGACTCCTTCGGCCATTTGGTGGCCCAACCGACCAGACCTGTCCAGAACACTGAATCTGTATGAAGTCAAAAGTGGTGTTGTGTGATCTATCCATATCTCAGGCTCTAGTTGTCCAAATTATGCCAAACATTTGGTGGAGACATCCAATATGTGCGGATACATCTTTTTTAGTTTCTCTCAATCGAGATAAGGCTATATGAAGATGTAAATCCATGTGACAATAGGTTTTAATAAATCTATGTGGTCAAAACCACCTTCCCATTTTCCTATAAAATTTCACATTGGGCTCCCCATTTGTATGTTCGACCAGGATGAAAAGATATGGTATTTTTGAGACCCAAAGAAGTCCTCTCCTCATCCAAAATTTTTTGGAGGCCCCTATCATCATAGGGGGATCAACAATGAAGAAGGAGTTCCAACCGAGCCTTCTCCTCCTCCCGATGGAGAGTTAAACGATGGACGATCATTTTGAGGGAGCTACATATACATTGGAGTGAGTTCCGACACTTTTTACTATACTATTTTTGTATAATATTTTGGTTTATTATTTCATTTATTTTTTATATAAACATTTTTTATCCTTTGAATTCATTTCTTGGGATTAATTAAGTGAACCAATTTTCATTTCAACACCGATTGGGTTGAAATTTCAAGTTGGAAACTTGGGTTGTTCTGATTGGGTAACACAAGGATCCTTTTTCTATCACACATAAAAAGGTATTAGTATACTTTTGTGTCCAATAATCTATTCTTGAATTCCAAACCTTGACAACACTATTGTTGGGTCAAGGTTTGGTACTTGGTGCAATGTTTTGGGAGGTAAGAGGGGAATCGAGATCTTGACAACCCTCAACCAAACAATTAAACAAAACCAGGTGAAATTTTTAGAATAATGAACTATCCAATATGTGTAGTGAAATTTAAGTGATCTCTGTATCTAATAATTCTAAAATTCCACTTTTATTTATCAACTATTAAACTCTTTAAATCAAGTCATTGACCTAAAACTGTTTTCAAACCACCACCTCTTTTGTTCTTCTTATTAAAAATTCACACTATAAAACCACCAACGCCCCTTGAGAGATGAACTAATGTCTTAACTAGACTAAAAAATCATCTTTAAATAACTAACAATTTGATGTGTCTCGATAATGTGTTCAAATTTTGGCATCGTTGTTGGGGAGCTCTTTTTTTAATACGTGTTTTTTATAAGATTTTTATAATTGTTTTTGAATATTTATTTGTTTTATATTTTACCTTTTCATATATGTTAGTGTTCTTATTTATTTATTCTATATGTATTGTTCATGACTCATTATAATCCTGGTGGCTTACCACCTTTCGAACCCAAACCGGAGAGGATCTTACGTCATCGACCCCTAGATGCACAAGACAACCCTTTAAAAGAGGACATACCACAACTCGAGACTTTTCTAAACCCATATTCTTCTGGAACAAAATTAGTACCCAAAATTAACGTGTTTAAAATAGCTGAAAACAATATAACACTAAAATAATTAAGCTCACTGTATGTTGATATCCAACCCACTTCTATTCAAATGCAAGGCAATGCACCAAATTTTGAACTTAAATCTGGTTTAATTCATTTATTACCCAGATTCCATGGAATTACTGGAGAAGATCCACACAAGCATCTTAAATAATTTCATACCTTGTGTTCTACATTAAAACTTAAAATTTTGGATGAAGAATAAGTAGAGCTCATATCATTCCCATTTTCATTGGAAGACACTGCAAAAAACTGGATTTAAAATGTTAATTCACCAATTAGAGGCTGGAAAGACATGAAACACATTTTTTGTGATAAATATTTCATAGCCTCTCGAACTGAAACTATATGGAAAGAAATAAGTGGTATAAGGAAATCTCAAGGGGAAACATTACATGAATTTTGAGAATGCTTTAAAAGGTTACGTTCAAGTTTTGCACACCACCAACTAAATGATCGACTTTTAATTCAGTATTTTTTTGATGGTTTAATTCTTATTTACCGAAATATGATTGATGCTGCTATAGGTGGTGTGGTAGTTTATAAAACTCCAATTGTTGTAAGAACTGTAATTGGGAACATGGAAAAGAACACTCAACAATTCTATTCAAGGTCCAATGTACGTATTCGAGGTGTCGAAGAGGTGCAAAGTACTGAATTCGAGGGGAAGGTGGACACGAAGTTCGAAGAGGTAAGTACCCTTCTTCGACAACTTGCTCTTTCCCAAGGGAAATCCCAATCTCATCCTACCATCCATTGTGGTATATGTTCTTCAAAATCCCCCTACTCTGATCAATTCCCCAAACTAAGAGAACCATTTCAGAGTTGCGAGGAAATATTTCTAGGCCACCCCTATAACAACCCTTCAGGGAAGATTGATACTATCCATCCAATACTTGTTGGAAAGAAAATCAATCATAGAGGAAAGGGGGTATTCAAACCAACCTCAACAACCATGGAACTAATCGAGGCAGAGTAGTTAACCACCACCACCTAGATATACCCAACCAAAATAAAGGTATTTCCAACATACCCCTCCAAAATTCAACCCTAGATTAGAGGAAATGATGAAAAAATGGATTCCAAAAATATCTAATTCCATCAAACCACCCAGGCTACCATACAAGACCTAAAAACCCAATTATTCCAACATTCAAACTTAGTGGGGAAAATCCAGAGCCATGGTTCGGGTAAACAACCTTATCAACCAGTAGTTAACCCTAGAGATAAATGAAATGTCAGTTCCATCACCCTTTAGAGTGGAATAAAACAAAAAATCCAAATGACCCCAACACTAGAGTCGTCCCCTCTTAAGGAAACCACAATCCCAACTACTAGAAATGTTCCAAATGAGGTATATCCTTGTCCCATGAGAATCCCCTCTAAAGGAATGAGTGTGTCTATTGATGATTCAAATATCCCAAAAATCCCTCTTCCATTTCCACAAAGGTCCACCGAACCTAGAAAACAAAAGGAAACTGAACTTGGTAAGGAAATTTTAGAGATTTTCAAAAAAGTGCAGGTAAACATTAGCTTGTTTGATATTGTGAAACAAATTCCATGATATTCCATGTTTCTATAGTATATGTGTACACACCGAAGGTGACATTGAGGTGATGATAAGGTGATCTTGGGGATGAATGTTTCAGTATTGATAGCGCCATCAATTTCCACTAAGTGCAATGATCCCAGAAAATTCACAATTCCGTGCACCATATGGGAGTATTGTTTTTCAAATGGTATGCTTGATTTAGGTGCTTTTATAAATGTGATGAATCACTCCATTTACTCTACATTTCATGTCGGGTAAATAAACCGAACTTGAATTATTGTTCAACTGGCTAATTGGAGGACCACACACCCCTCTGATGTGTTATAGGATGTTCTTGTGAGGGTTCAAAATTTAATTTTACTTGTTGACTTTTATATGCTTAAAATAGAGGATAGTAGGATGAATGGACATGAACTCATTATATTGGGTAGAACCTTCTTGAAAACTGCCAAAACCATAATTAAGTTATAAAAGGATAAATTATCTATGGAGTTTGGTGGTGAAATTTTCTACTTAAATATCATTGATTCCATGAACAACCCCTCAGAAGTACATTCCTCTCTCTCTGTTAATTCTATAGATATACTCCCTTCCCGTGAAAAAAATTCATTTAATTTCCCTGATCCCTTTTCTATGTTTTATTCATTGATAGAAATGGTAGGAATTGATTCATGAAATGATTGTTGTAGTGGTCTATAAAAGTGTCATACATGTTCATTGATAGATGATTTCTTAAAAACTGAGGATCTAGTGACCATTGATGGTACTGCTAAGCTTGTAAAAGCTCATTCCTCATCTGGGGATGATACCATTGAGTAGTTAGATGAGATAAGTGACCTCTATCTTTCACACAAACTACAATCAATCCAAAATACGCTTAATTGAAATTTAAAAAACTACCTCAAGATTTATAAAATTCATATCTTAAGAATAGAAATGAGTTTCTGGTCATCATTGCTAGTTCACTCCCTCCAGAGCCTGAATTACGACTGCATGAACTTTTGAGTGAGTATAAACAAGCTTTGGGAAGGACACTTTCTTACATCATTTGTATTATCCCATAAATTTTTACACATCATATTTTATTAAATGATGTGGATAAACCAGTGAGGTAGGCACAATGTTCACTAAACCCAAACCTTATAGAAGTTGTGAAAAATGAGGTAACAAAATTATTGGCTTCTAGAATCATTTACCCCATCTCTGACAGCCAATGGGTCAACCCTATTCAAGTAGTTCCTAAAAAACTAGCTTTAAGTAATCAAAAATGAAATTAATGAATTGGTTCCAACTCATGTGTAGAATAATTGGCGTATTTTCCTAGATTATCACCAACTAAACCAACACACTAGGAAGGACCATTCTCCTTTTCCATTCATTGACCAAATTATAGAGAGGCTAGTAAGTAAGTCCTACTAATATTTCCTTGATGGGTATTTTGGAATCTTTTAGATCCATATTTTCCCCAAGGATCCAGAAAAGATAACCTTCACTTTCCCCTTAAGCACATTTTCATATAGGAGGATTACATTTTTTTATGCGATGCTCCAAGTACATTCCAGCGAATTATGGTTAATATTTTTTCCGATTACCTGGATAATTGCTTAGAAGTTTTCATGGATTATTTCACTATTTATGTCTCCTCTTATGATGAATGTTTGAGTAGTCTTTGTTTAGTCCTATGTCGTTGTATTGAAAAGAATATTTTATTAAATTATGAGAAATTCCATTTCATGGTGTGATAAGGTATAGTTTTGGGGAATGTCATTTCTGGGGATGGTATCCAAGTTGATAAATCAAAAGTGGATATCATTTATTCCTTACCATTCCCCAAAACTGTATGGGATGTTCGGTCTTTCCTAGGACATGCTGGATTTTACCATTGTTACATTTGTGACTTTAGTAAGATTTCACTCCAATCTCCGAGTTACTCCAAAAAGAAAAAGAATTTTTTTTGATAAAGAATGTAAGGAAGCTTTTAATAAGTTAAAATATAATCTCACATAACCCCTAGTAATCTAACCACCTTAGTGGGATTTACTATTTGATCTTATGTGTGATGCCTCTTACTATGCAGTTGGGGTAGTCTTGTCATAAAGGGTCGATCGAGCACCACATGACATTGCATATGCCTCACATACTTTGGACCCTGCCCAAGAAAACTAATCCCCAACTAAAAAATAATTCCTTGCCATTGTTTTTTCCTTGGATAAATTTAGATTATTTCTATTAGGGTCCAAAGTCATTGTATTCTTCGACCATGCAGCCCTCCGGTATTTCCTTAAGAAACCGGAAGCCAAACCATGCCTCATTCACTAGATGATCCTCCTTTAAGAATTCAATTTAGAAATTAGAGATAAAAATAGAGAAGGGAATGTGGTGTCTAACCATATCAGTAGGATACAACCATCCTCAAACATTGACTCATCTATATATATTCCTATAAATGAAAATTTTCCTGAAGAGCAATTGTACCGAGTGCAAGATGTTATTCCTTGGTATGATAAAATTGTAAATTATATGGTATCATCTTGTATTCCTATTTATTTCAACCAAAAATTGGTTGACCATATAGTAAATGAGCCTCGTTGGTTTATTTTGGATGACCCCTAACTTTGGCACACCTGTAGTGATAATGTCCTTAGGTGTTGTGTTCCTGATAGTTAGTTTCAGTTCTTCGTTAGGTTCTTCTACACTCTTTTTTGTGGGGGCCACTTTGATCCCCAATGGACTTCTCGTAGGGTCTTAAATTCTAGTTTCTTTTTGACCACATGGTTTTGGGATTCCAATTACTTATATAAATTTTGTCCTCACTATCAATGAATGGGTAATGTCTCTAAAAGAAATGAGATACCACAAAAACCCTTGATCTTCCATGACATTTTTTATTTTTGGTGCATTGACTTTATGAGACCATTCCCCAATTCAATTGGTAAAATATACATTATTTTGGTAGTGTAATATGTTTCCAAATGGGTAGAGTCACGACATACATGGACTAAGGAATCTATGGCAGTTGTAAAATTGTTGAGAACCGAAATTTTCTGTAGGTTTGGATTACCTAGGTTCATCATCAGTATCAAGGGTTCTCATTTCTGCAACCAAACAATTCAATCACATTTGCATCAGTATGGGGTCGGTCATAGAGTGTCTACTGCATATCACCCACATACCGATGTTTAAGAAGAGGTGTCAAATAGTGAGGTAAACATGATTCTAGAAAAAACAGTTCAACCCAAAAGAAATGATTAGAGTCTTCGACTTGATGATTCATTATGGGCATTCCATACTGCTTTCAAAACTCCCATTGGAATGTCACCCTATCAGCTTTTGTTTGGAAAGAGTTGTCACCTTCCTATTGAGATTGAGCATTTGGCCTACTAGGCCATCAAATATTGAAACTCTAATATTTCTGGTGTAGGTGCTCAAAGGAAGGTACCAATTCATGAGATGGAGGAAATGAGAATAGATTCTTATGGGAACTCTTCGATTTAAGAGAGTACCAAGGCTTCCCACGACTGTATCATCCTTCATCATAAATTCCACATTAGGAAGAAGGTCCTCCTCTATAATACATGGTAGATGTTGCATCCAGGTAAGCTTCGTTCCAACTAGTTTGGACCACACACTATTACCAAAATCTCTCTATTTGGTGTTTTCTAGGTTCAAAATGAAGAAACCAAGAAAACCTTCACAGTTAATGGCAAAAAACTAAAGAACTTCCATGAAACCCTTCCCAAGTCCTAGATAGAGCAACTCCAAGTTCAAGAAGCTATCTATGAATTAATCCCACGATGTTTTATCCTTCCTTCCTGCATTCTATTTTTACAGTGAGGACAAAACACACTCCGGGTGTGGGGGGATGGGTTTATTGTTGTGTTTGTCAGTAATTTTCATCATCTTTCATCATTTTCTCTTTTTAGCTTGATGAATAGTATTCTTACTTTACCCCTTTCTCTCCCACTCACCTTTGTTCCGGAATAGTACTTTTTTTAGTTCCAATTTATCATGGAAAATTATGCCCGTTTAATCATAGAAGTTATTGGAAATGCATGTGGAATGTCAATATTTCATGTTTTTTTAACATTTAATTTTTTTTGAAGAAATATGCATTTTAATATGAATTCAATACTATGACCTGAATTTCTTTTTAAATTTTGTTCATTGTTGATAATATAAATGATAGTATCATTATGAAACCATTGAAAAGAATGATGCCTTTTTTGTGAATAATTTAAAGGAAAATTGTGTCACTTCATCTCTCCAAACATTTTTTTCACCGAACCCTGATGTGTGAAAATTTCGTACTTAATAGAAGGTAAATATTAGTTAGTTTTATTTTTTTTTACTTTCAAAAATCATTTTTCCATTCATTCTTTCCATATCCGATCTATTTCATTACTGTACCAGATTGACCTAAGCGTGTACCTGTTATCCGATTGTTGTACACCCTCAAGAAAATAAAATAAAAAATTAAAAAGGGTTGTATATCGAGAAGGTCAAAAACCACTGCTCCTCGACTTTTGATCTTGTTATAACTATTACAATTAGTTTTATGAGGAGATCAAACATGGGTTGGGGGAAGAGTGTGAGATTTGTTCCAAGTGCATCTTTTGAAAAATTAATAAATGAGGGGAGTGAATAAATGTACAACATATGGGGAAATATAGGTTTGGAGCTTATGGTTTGACATATGGGAATTCTTAAGTGAGTGGGTCTTGAAATATTCTTGCTAAGTATGTGGGGAAATTTTAGTGGAAAGGATCCTGTAAGTAGACAATTATTAAAATAACTTATATTTACTCAATAAAAAGTGGAAAGAATAGAATTAAAGGGTTGTCACACACACACGTGGAGAATTAGTGAAATGATTAACTTTTGAATTATTTTATTTTATTGGTATCATGCATCTCTTAGAATTTCATTTGGATACAATTTTTTAGATGACTTTTTCAAATATCATTGAGAATAACTCCTCGATGTGATTTTTGAATTGATTGCATTTCTATCAGGAATTAAATTTTAATTGAATGTTAAATATTTATGAAGTTAGAAATATCTACATGCATTTTTTTTGGAATTATGTCTTTTACCAGGAGTGAAAATGTTTAGGTGTGGGGGTGTGATCGCACTGTAGTTCACTATTTCATTTTCACCCTTGCAACACTGTGCTAAACTATTTTTATATTGATGATTATAATAATAATAATAAATTACATTCTCTTCTTGAATCATTTATTTTGTGTTTACCACTATTAAAAAGATAAATGTTACTCTTTTTTATGATTCCATTGCAGGAGGAGGTGATTTGGAGGAACCATGATGATCTCCATTAAAAATGGGCACAACTGTACAAGATCCATGCACACGAGTGGACTCATCTGCACACTTCTAATGATACGTGGATCCAAATAGGCTGGTATTTTGTGGGATAGTAGAAATTATTTTAGGATACATTTCATCCAAACGTAGGCTAGACTCATTCGGCGATATGGTGGCCCAACAGACCTAATATTTCTTGCACACCAAATCTGTAGGAAGTCAAAAGTGTTGTGATGTGGTCTATCCATATTTTGGGCTCTAGTTGACCAAATTATTCCAAACATTTTTTGGAGTCCGCCAAGATGTGGGGATAAAACTTTTTTATTTTTTCCAAATATAGATAATGTTGTATGGAGGTGGAAACCCATGTGGCAAGTGGTTTTAAGAAATATGTGTGCTCAAAACTACCTTCCCATTTTCCTATGAAATGGTGCCTTGGGCTCCCCATTTGTAAGTTAGATCAGGAGCAAAATATCTAGTATTTTGGAGACCCAAAGTATTCCTCTCCTCATCCAAGATGTTTTGGAGGGCCCTATCATCATATGGGGATCAAAAATGAATAAGGAGTTCCGCCCTAGCCTTCTCCTCCTCTCGATGGCGAGCTAAATTGTGGAAAATCATTTTCGGGGAGCTACACATACTTGGGAGGGAGTTACGACAGTTGATACTCTACAAGTTTTGTATAATTTTTGTGTGGAATATTTCACATATGTTTTATCTAAACATTTTTCTCTCTAAATTCATTTCTTGGTTTCAATTAAGTGAACCACTTTTCATTTCAACTTTGATTGGGTTGAAATTTCAAGTGGGAAACTTGGGTTGTTCTGATTTGAAAACAAAAGGATCCCCTTTCTCTCACACTTATGAAATATATTAGTATTATTTGTTATCCATTAATCTGTTATTGTGACCCAAACCTTGACAACATTATTTTTGTGTCAAGGGTTGGTACATTGTGCAATGTTCTGAGAGGCTAGAGGTGAATCAAAATCTTGACAACCCTCAACCAAAGAATTAAACAAAACCATGTGAAATTTTCAAAACAATGAACTATCCAATATGTGTAGTGAACTTGAAGTGATATCCTTATCTCATAATTATAAAACACCACTTTTATTTATCAACTATTAAACTCTTTAAATCAAGTCATTTTCATAAAACTATTTTCAAACCACCCCCTCTTTTGGTCTTCTTATTAAAAATTCACACTATAAAACCACCAATGCTCATTGATAGACGACTTGGGGTCTTCCCTAGACTAAAAAGTTTTATTTAAATAACTATAGATATGACATGTCAAGTAAATGCATTCATCTCCCCACAAAACTATTACCAGTGGATTTGGAGGTCCTCCCTTGAGCATCTGCTAAGAATGATTCCTTCATGGACACCAATCGATCGATCATTGGAACTTATCCCCTAATGAAAATCATAGCATCACTCCTCATGGATAGAAGATCAAATAACAAGAAGGTCCTCTCATTTCATTCATCCACCCTGAAGGTCTGCCCCAAGGTACAAATTGCATGAATTCTCCATACCGTCATACATCAAGATATGATGGTATTTTACTCCATGATAGAATTAACTATGATATTCTATCCCACTATAACATCTTATTTCAGCAAGAATATCCTCCCACTGTTGTCATCCACCATGAAGGTACTCTCCTGGGTATACACTATAGAAATTCTCCCAGCATTCAGATAATTATCTATGATGGTAGTTCTCACCATGATGGAGTTCTCAAAAAAATCTCCATGAAGTAACATTTCATGTCGCAAAAATGTCCCCCATTGCTGAGTAAAGTGTAGGAAATACTTATATTCTGAGGTGGTTGAAATGATGGGACTAGATTTTCTAGAAACCTAATCAATTACAAGATATATCGTTTCTCATCAGATGATGGACTATGACAATGCTCATCCTCCAACCCACCCTCAGACCATTCCCATAATAATGAGACCCCCACCAGACCTGCTTCTTGAGATAAAACCATCCAGAAACATCCATGTTGGGTTGATCAAGTTGTGGAGTCTATCATATAATAATATAAGGATATGTTTCTCATGATAAGAAAACTGACCAGGTATGATATACCCATTGTATTTTTCCCATCATCCACTTATTATATTGACATTATAGAGGAATTTTTTGAATAATTTTTATATAATATCCATCTGAATCTCTCAAAAAACCTCTATCAGATATAATAATTTTTTCCCTTATGCTAGGTTTCCAGACAGTGTCAAAATTTTAGGAGAGATTCATCAACAAATAGACTTAGAATCCCTTACATCTATAGGATATCTATGATTAGAGAAGTGATGGAATGATCTTTAATTGGAATTCCTCAATGCATTGAATAAGTTTCGTCTTCTAATTGTCGACGCCCCACCTAGTGATCATATCCGGGGGTGGGGGAACATGGACCTTTAAATTTCACCTCATTCCTTGTTCAGTAGAACCCACTACAAATTGAAGCTAAAAATGTTATTAGACTGAGGATTCTATCAAACAAAACCCATGCTCAAGAAAAATTACACAGTCAACAAGAACTCGCCTTGAGTAAGTCTCCAAGACTTCAAGCCTGATGAGAGAAAGCCATCAAAAAGTTCTTGAACTAGAAAAATGAGAACATTTAAATGGTTTCTCACCTAAGGTAAGACAATCACCAAGAACGTCTAATTCCCTCAAATAATAGTTCACATGAAGACTTGGAATTGTATCTAGAACATACTTGAACAAGGATGTATGAGATATAGAAATGGTGATAGTAGTAGTATCCACCGCAGCATGGGATTAGCCTTAGACCCCAATTTTGGGGAATTTTTTTCGTAAAATTTCCTTATAAGACCAATAAATGCGGACCAAGGCACAACAATAAGGTAATAAGAGAAACCCCCACCCACAAGGCTGGGGTCATTTTTACCTCAGCTACCTCATCAACAGAAATAAGTCTTTTACTATCTAAGGAGAACGAAAAGTAGTAAGGTCTCCCAGTCCATCCCATATAGGGAACCATTTCTCCCCTAAGGGGGGCATATGAATAGGCTGTAAAAAGGTTCTCTACAAGTCACCTTCTCCAAGAAGCTTCAAGAGGATCCTGAAACTAAAGGGAGGGGTCACACAATGGGAAAAACAACTATTATACCATTCATCTTCCAATATGAAACCCAAAATTCATTATGTATCGGTGAACATTGTCGATGTCAGTCAAGAAAATGGCACTAAAAATGATGAAAATGTAGAAGATTATGGAAATGATGGTTCCATATGGAATATTTTCCACACTAATAATTATGGTGTGCATACTTAGAACTAGAGAATCACTATGAATTTTAATTCTACATTGATCAATCCAATACATTCTCCAGAGTTAATCTATAACAAGAATAAGGGTGAGGTTCTATAAAACATTCCCCCTACTATAGATGAGAATGATCTCTCAACACTCAAAGAAAGATTAAATCGATAGAAGGAATAAATTAAAGAGTTGAGGTGAATCATCATTGATATTCCCTGAGGTAGTGTTCTTGTCAAATATGCCCCTTGGGCAGAGCCTCAACATACGCTTCCAGTAAGGTTACCTAAGACACAAGGGTTCATCTTTGTAATGGAAGAATGGGAAGGACATATTTGGAAATAATCCCTAGACCATCAGGTAACATGAACCTAATAATGGACTGATATCAATATTTCACATCATTAATGTGAAAACAATATAATTTTCAAGTGAATCCTCAAAAGATGTCCCCAGCTGAATATCAACCCTTAATAGTGAAAGAACATGAGAATCATATCCTAACCATTATTTAACATGTCAAGGATCATATCACACAAAACACTCATTAAGGGATTATCGACAACATTTAAGCATTAACAACATGATTTGAAGACATGGAAGATCAGCAGTCACTAGTGCATCTAGAATGGAAGCCTTACCCCAACTGGGTGAGTGACACCCCACCACCACCAAAATTTGAGAGACCTATGTCTCTGATATTCAATAGATCAGGTGACCAGGAAAAGCAACTGACTCACTATGCATCCCATTGTGATATCATGATGGGAACTCATGAGAAAAAAGATCCCATGAAACACATATACTTTGTGTGAACCCTACAAGGGATAGCCTTTTAAGGGTATAATAGTTTTCCAGTTCGAATGATATGGGATGGAAGGATCTCTATCAGAAATTCCTCTTTAAGTTCATCTTAATGATGCAAAAGATTATAATAATCAACCTCTTGAATTTCGAATAGAAAGATAATGATAGAGTCTCAGATTTCATTGGTAGATGGAAAGGGTTGACCAATTCCATAAACAAACCACATCCCCAGGAGGATATCATCACTCTATGCATTGATAAACACTATGATGAGAAACGAATTCAGATCATCCTTGTTAATTTCAAAAGTGGGTTTCATGATTTCTCTGCCATTACCCAAATAATGGAAGAATCTATAAAATGCACAAAACTCAAGTCCCAGATAACTCCACCAGTCTTGGGGAAAGTATGGGGAAAAGATGAGGCATCATCTGTTATACTTAAGAAAGCATCTACGTCTACTCTAGCTCTAAAACCTAAACCATATCATCCATCACCCCTTAGATGTCAATAAAAACCCCACCTCACTAGGAAGAGAGGAGCGGATCCATGTGAAATCAATTTGAGGATGAAAGGAATATATTTTGCTTTTTCACCAATGAACAAGTCTATGGCTATTTTATTGCATCTTTGGATAGTTATTTTATCCACCTACCAGAGACCAAGAGGCATGACCATGTGGGCCTTGATGACTAGCCAGATTATTCCCCCTTTCATTATATATTTGGAAAAACCATTCAGGAATGCAACGTCTTCTATGGAATCTGGAAAAAATGGAATACATCATACATGTACTGTTGTGATGGACACCATAACAAGCGATGTATAATTATACTAATTCCCTTGAGGAAGGAGGTGAGTGGAATGAAAATAATAGAAGGAAGGGAACAATATTGAATGTTGGATGACTCAGAAGATAATTAATCTAACTCATGGTATTCTCTAAGAAAATTTGAAACAACCAACTATGACCTCAGTTGCTCCCAATACAACACAATTAATGCTATTGGCACCAAAAACATCCAAAGACTAGACATTAAAAACGTGGAATGTCAAACATTATAGAGATAAAATATAGGAGGGAGATATGCCTCGAGGAAAAATTTGGATTTGAGGCTCTCAAATTTTATGTCCTTAGATATGAAACAATAGGTTCAACCCTGCTAAACAACATCCCCAGAAACATACAACTAGAAATATTCCTCATTAGGTGAGGGGTTAATAATTGGTTCCATTAATTCCATTCAATTAATGGATACCTTATCCAATGATGAGTATGGCTATGAACCTAAGATTCCCCCATCCAATTGGGGAACCATAGGAAGAGGATACAAGATCCAAAGATATTGGGGAAGTCACAGTAATGGAAGGAACCATAATTACTTCCACTCACCTATTCAGGATGTCAATTCTGTAAAAACAGATGGAAGATCTCTTTAGCATGCCCAATGGGGATAGAAAAACCCCACAAAACTTCGAAAATCTACTCTAACATGATCAATCTGGAATATCTATCGATAGAGGAATAGGTGTAAAATCATTCTTGGCATACAAGCATCCCTATATGGTATAACCCACCAAGGACATGTGCACCTCATGTTTCTTTCTTGAAGGATGATCCATCTACATCAAATACTCAAGAACCTAAAGTGACTATGAAAGAGAATCCCAATATCTGGAATAATAGTACTTTATCCTAGAAATATAATATGGTAAATTAATAAACCTTTGAACCAACCAATTTATCAATCTTGGATACCCGAAGATTTTCAAAAGATCATAGGGAAGCACTGATATGGGATTTAATCATCCCCCAGGAGATTCAATCTGAGGTTATTGTTACTGAGGTCTATCATATAGATTCTAATCTTATGTAATTTGACATGGTTATCTCCTTCACAGATCAAGATGAGGATTCCATTATAAATGCTCACAACATACCCATGTATGTGTTGAGTGGGATAAATGGTGTAAATGTCTAAAAATTATTCATTGACAATGGATCTAGAGTTAACCTCACTCTTGTATGAATAATTTGAAAACTATTCTATTATAAGGATAACCTATAACCTTTCACCATAACACTATAGGGATATGAAAAATATTGGTAGAATCCATTGGGTCAAATCAAGCTCAAGGGTAAATTCAAAGACCACATAGATGACTCATAAGTTCTGGTGGTTTAGTAGAACACAACATTTTACATCTTTTTATGAAGGACCTTGTTTCATCAAAAGAAGGAAATTCCTTCATCATACCATCAATGCACCTAATACTTCATTAATGGAAAATTCAGGATGTAGCATACCGATAAGGCCCTGTTAAAATACTACAAGTCGCATTATATGAAAGTAGGGTTTTATCAAGGGAAAGGGAAATAACCCATGGTTGATTCTATTAGTTAGGAAACCACCTTTAATGGTCTGTAAATGATCCCAGTCAACCCCTTTATGTATCTCAGTAATGAATATGAGTTACCCATCAATCATATTGGGTATATAATAGGTATACATTTTGAAATCTCCATGATTTTAGTCAGGAATAATAATTCCAGTAGTGTTCAAATGTTTTCTGACTCCCTAGAAAGTGGTGAAAGTTTAAATGAAGTTACATTCCATCCAACCTTAGAGTTCTAGGAAATACTCACATCACCCTTTGAGGTAGAAGAGGTCGACACATCACTCAATGTTGATGAAGATGCTTCTCCTCTATCTCTCAATCCATCCTTTTCAGTGTTTCAAGGAAATACCACGATATCATTTGTGTTAGAGGAAGTCACTTAATCCTTGGAATTCAATGATCTTTAATCCTCTCCCAACATTGTAGAACATATCCTAAGACTACCCCCTATTGAACTACAATAATAAGATAGTTTATAAGAATAGGAGGAAGACCTTAGGGATGCCCCTCCGACATTTAAGGCGAGCATCTATACCACCATTTTGAACCCAAGGAAACAATATGAGTATAAAAAAAACCAATGACCCATCTTGATCATTAAAATTATGTCATCTAAAGAACAAGAGGTCTATAACTCCTTCCTTATGAAAAATCGGGATGTATTCACCTGGAACTACACAGAATTTCCAAGCCTCGATCCTAAGGTGGCCACTCCACACCTAGGTTTTCCATAGGACCACTTGGGATATAAACAAGACCCCAAAAGGACACACCTGACACGTGCTACCAGAATTGATGTTGATGATAAGAAGATCATCAGACCCAACTTTATTAGGTAGGTACAATACTCAAAATGGGTATCTTATATAATAACCATTAAAAAAGATAAATTCAGAGTCTTCCTCGATTTCAGTGATCTCAACCAACTCTTCCAAAAGTCTGATTTCCTAGTACCAATCATAGAACTACTAATCATTGCATGTTCCATATATCAGGAACCTTCCATCAATTATGACTATCTAAGACACAGTCAAATCTAAATTTCCTAGCAAGATGAAGAGGCCACTACCTTCCAGGCCCCTCATGGTGTATTTTTTTATCAGGTAAGTCCCTTTGGATGAAGAATGTCAGCGCTACGTACCAATGTCCCTTTCTCCAAATATTTTAAGCCTTAATGGGAAATATTTAAAAATTATATGTTGATGATATGGTGATTAAATATCTATATCACTCAGACCACCTTGTAGACCATGAAGCTATCTTCAACAAACTACGAAAACATATCTTGAAAATCAACCCATTGAAATGTTCTTTTGGAGTTACCTTAGGAAAATTTGATGGATTATTTATATTCCATGATGGCACTGATGTCCACCCTAAGAAGAAAAATTCTATCCTTTACATGTCACCTCTTCGAATCCTCATAGAGTTAAGAGGAATTCAAGGAAAAGTTTCCTACATCAGATACGTCATAGACAACCTGGCTAGAAAATGTTTTCCCTTCACCCGATTAATGAAAAGGAGGGTTACATATCAATAGACTGATGGTTGTTATGATGAATTTGGAGGTATCAAGAAATGTCTCTTAAACCCCCAAATAGTGATGCCTCATGTCAATGTAACTCAAATTATTTTTTATGTGACATCCATAGAATGATCACTGGGTACCTTCCTCACATAGAGGAATGACACCGACAGCAAAAACACTGTTTATAACCTCAACTGAACGATGATAAATTTTGATAAATTTTATTAAAATATCAGGAAGTGATTCTTGGTGAAAATATTTGTAGCCCACATGATAAGGATCTACCTATATCATCATGAGGTCCATTTGGTCTATCATAGAATCCTAATCAAACATATCCTCATCCATCATATGTTTACTAGATGTTTTTCATGAAGAGTGGTTATTTTGTAGTAGTTTAACATTCGGTTCATTCCATAAAATGTAATCAATGTTTATGAATTAGCACATGTTCTTGTAGATAACCACTCGGTATAGATGACTTTAATGGGAAATGAATTTGCAAATGGAGAGGTTTTATCATTTCAAAAGGGAAACAAGAAATGTGAGATTTATTTTCACAGTTCATCTATAATCCCAATAGGGTAGATGATGGAAGAACTAAGGGTAAAAAATGTAGGGCTAGGAGTCATGCTCATATCTCTAACAAAGGAAATCCAGCCATAACCCTTCCTACTATTTGTGGAGTGCATGAATAATGAAGCAGAACACCAAACTCCCATTATAGGGATAGATCTAACACTTCATGTATAATTCAATCACTTGAATTCAAAAGGTGACTCAGAAATATTCATGGAGAAGGTTGATGATAATTATTCTATCAAAATGGAAGAGGTAATCCCATTACTAAACCATGTCTAGAGATTAATGGTGGAATTACCTTCAGAGCCGATATTGGCTAACATACCACTATCGTAAAATGTCCAAGTAGATGCATAGTAAAATACATCCACAACACTAGATAATCTATATTAGAATGAAATGATTAATATAATTTCTCACTTCCATATGGTCTCACATTTCATCCAAGATAACATGGAAAAGATCAAAGATATTTTCACCATCCTTGAACTATACGATTCTACCACTGGTTGGATGATACCAATTGTGTACTACCTTCAAATAGGAGATCTCCCACACAATAGATCGAAAAAATAGAAAATACGAATATAAGAAATTAAATTTTTTCTACATGATAACATGAATCACCAAAAGGTCCTCTATAAAGGGTGATTTGATGGGGTCCTTCTCAAGAGAAATGAAGAAGAAGAGACCACTACTGTCATGAAGGAGTTCACACTGGAGCATATGGTTTCCACTGGTAATGATCAAATATTTCATTTTAAGTTAGAATCCTCAGATACTACTGGAATACTAAAATTTAGTAGTACACTAAATTACCAAAAAATTCTATTCCTTCTGTGTTCATGCCAACATCATTCACCAATCCCCAGAGTTGATTAACAAAACCATGTACTCCTATCCATTTTCTATAAGGAGAATGTACATTAGTGTAATGTATCCTCCAACTACGCCTAAGAAGTTCAAGTATATTCTTACCATGACCAACATCTTCTCCAAATTGGTAGAAGCTATAACTGTAAAAGATTCCTGACAAGGAATATTATTAGCTTCATGAAAGAAAAAATCACCACTAGATTTGGGGTCCCTCAAAAAAATAATGATGGAAACCATCACCAAATTAGGTTTGGATGAATGAGAGAATCTATATCAGAAATAAGAAATAAATTCTAACCATAAATCTCACTACCATGTAGTGGATAGGTTCCGGGGCTCTTAGAAAAATCCGGTTGGGTGGGGAATTTAAAATTTACGTCAGAAGATTGACTGTACTTGTTGATCCCAACAATCTGATCCCTGAAGAGGTCCAAGGATCTTGCATAAATTATTAAGGGCACAAAACATAAACAGAATACATACCATTCTAAATTTGAATGTGCACTCGACTGCAACTTGTCACTGGTGAATGATGCTTGAAGAATCCATAGTAGGATCCCTCTAGATCATCCACACACACTTCAAAAACCACTAGAACATTGATTTTCGTACTCCTGGTGATAGTATGGTGATCCGATGATGCTTCTGACGTCCCTAAAATCACCGTATTGAGATGCCATCTATGCTTTAGGATGATCTTGATGCGAATTCATGGATGAATATATTCTCTCTCTAGGAAGTGGTAAGAGAGAGAGGCACTAAATTTTCATTCCATGAATGAATGAATAGTTATTATCCACACATGAAAGAGAACCTCCTCCTATATTTATATTGAAGTTGATAAATACCTGATAGGTTTCCCCGGACCCCATTTATTTCAATGTCAACTAAATAAATAATTTTAACAAACTAAACTATGTCAATATTATTTATTATTTTATCACATACTTGTAATATATATATATAATATATTATGTGAAAAAACTCGATCCATTTTACTCGACTCATTTTCCTGCTTAATATTAATTGAACCATGAATATTAAACTAATATTCATTCGATTAATATTATCTTTTATTTAACAAACATTTAAATACATTAAATAAATTCAATCCCAATATTCATAACATGAATATTAATGAATTTATTTGATAATTTTGGTGACCGAAAATTTGGACAATAGTAGGACCCTGTGGTAGGGCCCACTATGTCCATATACCTTTTAAACTGGATATGGAGGATCCTTGAATATGCTATTGTGTGTGACCCTCTAGGCCCTTATCTCAATTGTAGTGAATAAATCAACAGACCAAGAGCTGAGTCTAGCTACGTATCTTGGCCCCTAAAGAGATAAGGATTGTCATAACAATGAAAATCAACCTATAAACAATGGCTGTGTATTATAATATCTTTGTCATCAAATATCTCATAAAGTAGGACGCACACTTCTATCATCGTCCTTTTCTTGCTTTATTATTTGTTGATCTTTCTGGATAGATTTACCTCTGTACTACTTTGGCGAAATATTAATAAAGGCAGCAGCATCCTGATCAACCAGTCCAGAGATATACAACTTCCTAATTTTGGAAGTGACAAATCCTTTCTTGACCATTCAACAAATATCCTACCACCAATGATGTACCCAACATAATCTACCTAAAAATTATTTAAATACAATGGTATTTGTCTTTCATCAAAGTATGTAATCATGTGATGCACATTGGTAATGGTCTCAAGTCAGGAGACCAATACACACGTCCATAGATAGAAACAACAAATGACCCCCAAAACATGTGATGTTCTTATTGGCAGGTCTGTCCTCATGGTCTCACTACTTGAGAACACCAAGTGCGAACTTCATGAGAAGAAGTATCAATGCTTATGAGCCCCCAACACCTGATAGTCAAAAATCTACTATGTCTAGTCAATAAGATGCATATAGACTATAGAAAATATATTTAAGATTAATTACATAGTATCTCAAGGTTCTCATTATAACTTGGGATCTTTTATAACCTCTCGACATGACAATTAATATTTAGAAATTACCATTATAATAGTGGACGTAGAAAAGTCTACACTATAATGGTAATATTACATCATGTATAACTAACTATACACATGATATGGTAATCAAAAGTACTTCATAGTTGGTTCTAGGGCACCCACTATTTCAACACTTCCACTTTCACTAGATCCAACTTGCTAACCAAACTTGTTAGCTACTCACATGATAAAGATCATGATTCTATTATGTAATGGCTTTAACTGCTAGTCCTTCTTCGTTTTCACAATGTGGCATATCTGTTGTATGCATCCCCATATCCTTGAGTCATACTCCTCATGATAGGGTATCCCTGAGTATATAACTTTTTTGCATTTTCATAACTTGATAAATTGGCTTGTAAGAATATCATAATTTACATTATGATAATACATTTCTCACTAGATGTGATTCCTAGAATGGAAAAAATAATTTCATTCAACTACTTCTTTACTACTTTAGAAGCTTTAATGTACTCGGTATTTTTAGGTTGGCTACCACTGGATTTTATGATCTTAACTAACTCATCTCTTTTTCCTAATTGTGATACAAAATAAAATTGATCTAAGTATTACTAGTTTGTGTTCCACCATAACTAGTATACCTTCTTCTCCATATAATATGTATATATCATCTGTACTTGCCGAAGTAAAAGATGATAGTCTTGACTACATCACTTTCAGTGCTTCTTGATATAATTGATATCATCCTACAATAAATTATATTATAGTAGTATCAATTATTGTACATAACATGGAATATGTGATTTCTCCGTCGTTGAAGCATGTGGAACTCAATTCATAAATTTAATCTCCTCCCATGTTTGAAACATGTCATCTTGTAGAGATTAATCCATGTGACATTGATAAAAATTTTGAACTTGAATTGTTCCAACATTTATATTTTAATAAAATATCACATTATGTACAATTGACTAGGTCCAAGAAACCATTAGATCTACCTCAGTAGATACAAAACCCTAGAAATTAGGTTTCTACTTTAACTCAATCATTGGGGAATTACTTTTATTCTAGTATTATTTAACAGTAAGACCATTATTTGTTTTCCATACGTTGCGGAACATATTTCTCTTGGAAAACATATGTGCTCCCACTAAGATTTGATAGACACAAGGAAAAAAATAATTCTAAATAAATTCTATAAGATCTTGTTGCTTAATTTAAAATGGAACAGAATTTCAGTAACTTGTAACTCTTATTGGAATCTGATGGTGTCATCATCCCTTTCTAGTTGTGTTGAATAGACACCTCCCATGAATGATGATCATGAAAACCAATGACCAATTTAATGATCATAGAAGTCAACTATGAAAATGGAAATTATTATGGATTTAGGCATAACGATTTTTTATAACCAATCGAGCCTTATTGGTACTAGGATTGTACCATCCATGATTCATCTAATTTGAATACCCACCATAGTATTCAATTTATATGCCCCTTTCCAATTTGATACATGCAATCCATTATTGAATTTTAAATTGTCTTGTCATTCTTATCTTATTTCCATATATTGATTACTTGTAGGAATTATTATTCTCAATGAATAATGTCTTATTGGCCACAGTTAATATAAAACCGTCACCATGGATTCATTATTACTATGCAATATGTTTCATTAGAACATTCCTATTTCCCATGTACTTGTGGAACTTGTTCCTATGCCAACCTTTTATGCATCTCGAGCATTGAATATGTCAAAGTCAACTCAACTCCCACTATCTTTTATAGAGATGTACACCATTATATATAAATGTATTATAATACATTACAACAACTTTTCTATTTTAGGGACTTAAGTAATATACTACGCAACTTTTAGGATATTTACATAGATGCACCATGTGTTTATCTTGATGCATGTTTGTTTATATCTTAACAAACACGTGGCATCTTTAACACATGTCCCATAACTTAATTGATTTTTCATCATACTATGACTTGTATGATATCAATTTTTCATTTTAGTTGGAATATTGGTTACGGGTTTGAGCCGTTATTTGCAAAACACATTCTGAAATATGATGGAAGTTACTGTAGGTTGTAACATTGATACTACTTACATCATAACATCAATGTATAAAATACACGTTTAGGAATCACTCCACACTACATTTTTTTATATTAATATTAACATTTAAGACTTTAACATCGATCCTCCTTATAAAAATAAACACCATGATATAGATAACGTAACATGAATTTAGAAATTACTCCATGCTAAATTATCAAGATCGACAATTACATTGTCAAGATATTCTTTGGTATGCCGATCTGAAGAAACTAATATATTCTAAACATGAATATACTTCACCAGCACATTCCATAATTTCTTACAGGAATCTTATGAAGTATATTTACCTATAGATTTTCTTTAGGATAGTTCACACTCTCTTGCGGAACTAACCCCATAAGCTTGGTAGTAAACCTTTATTTCTAAAGGATTATTTGTCGAAACTAAAGATGTCAATTATACCATAGGTGTTTAGTTGTGCTGAGACTAAATACCATATTTTTTATATTCATGACATCCATTTTTAGTTTTACTTGAAAAAAAATCATCTTACCACAACTGGATAAGTCTTACATTTTATTTTAATCATATATTGACTTCGATTCAAGTGTCTTGAACTATTTTTTGAGTATAAGACACCAAAAACAACATTAATCCCAAAAACATGGAATAATATCTTAGTATGTTCAAAGGGAATATGAGATAAATGTTTTGGTTATACTCAACAACTTGTTCAATTTGAATCAATCACATGGAAATTAGAAGTTATGTGTTTCTCACCATTGACTAAGGAATCACCCTTTCTCAGCTTCCTGGAGAAAGCACCTTACTCCTAATAATGTTTCTATAATTACATGGTTACTGTATTTCAATGCATATATGTTAAAAGCATGTTGTATTTTAATACCCAATAACTATTTGTGAAAAAAATAATTTTATTTTATCTATATTTATTGAACATGAAGCGGGAAATTTCTTCTAGTATTTAAGTCTATTTCATTTTTAAACTTCAATAAATTTATTTCTAATATGTGATGAAAATAACCTCCTATTAAATAACCAACCACTTTTCATCGAAGGACATGATGAAGGGGACTTTTTCATAACTTTCCATAGACCTTTCTGCCTTGTCATTCAATATATTTTCCATAAGAACTATTGGTTGTTATACCTTTAATATTCTTATCACTTGGCAAATTCTACCATAAAGGTAATGAAGCACTTACTATATACCATTAATTTGTATCCTTAAATGAAACTAGAGTAATTGGGTGTAAAAATTTTAAGAATTTGATGACATGAAAGATTGTGACTTTTCTTTCACATTACACAATCTGAGTGCAATCATCATATTCAAATCTTGGTTCACATTACCCTTGGAAACTTCTTGGAGATGAGACTACATGTAACATCATACAAATCATGATGTAGCGACCACAAATAACATCAGAAGATGATGATAGCATTATGACAGAACCATCATATGCTTAATTCACGAGTCTCATGTAATAATTTACACAGTCTCTTGATGAGGTGGCTTAAAAGGTTGGGACACAAGCACCTTGAATTTACATTATAGTAGTAATGTGTGAAAGCGCCTATACTACACTTGGAATTTCATTCTTGTTTAGAAATTAAAATTTTCCAATATTTATCTTAGTTTAATTTGTAGTATTTATTTCCATTATCTAAAAATAATCTTTAGCAGATTAGTACCTTGTATGTTAATTACCCAATGTGACATTACAGATTAATTTAATCTTTAAATGTCTCCAACTAATTATTTGAATTATAGGAACACTTTGTACTATAATCAGAATACTCTAGAGTATTATAGTGGCAAGGATCCCTAAACATCCCTCATAGTATACAAAATATGTCTACGCCACTACTTGGAGGGTTCAAGGTAGGATTTTGGTAGGCTGACCACATTAACTCGCGGTTTCTTGATCTGTTGAGGGAAGTCCAAACTTCAAAAATCATTGCTGATTTACTCAACGCTTACCTCTAAAATCACAACAAGATAACTACATTTATTTATTTTTTACAATTTTAGTTATGTCAACACACCACCCTAATAATAACTTCCTAGTAGTTAGAGGCACCCTCATCTATGGCATGACCGGCACCTTAGACACCCAGTTTTTTTCAAACTTGAATGATGGAAGGCTATTATGACTTAAAATTTTTATTGAGTATTTTATTGGTTTCTCTTGAATAATGTGATACATTTATATTAAAATTGTTCATCTATGTTGTTGCACATATAACTAAACTTTAATATAAAAACATATGTAACTTCTTTATACATTTTATTATTTATTATTTTATTTATTTTCCTGCTTTTATAAAATGCATAAATTAATAAGTAAATGAAAAAAAGGAAACCACTACCTAAATGGTCTTGAGCATCTAAATGACCTAATGGTATCATACCTGAGTCGAAAATTTACAGTTGATGCAGCTTTCCCTCATCTTGTATGTTCACTTCACACATGAAGTATCACCTCATCTTGGCGGGGTCCACGTCACGTCTTGGAGTATAGCCTCATCTTGGTAGAAACCAAATGTTGTCTTACACCAACTTAATTAAAGTGCACTTACTCATCTTGGTAGGGTCCATGTTGTTCTCTATGTTCATCGAAAGTACAATAATACTCACGTACAGGTGAGGGGAACTGGTAGGATAAATGTACATCAAGTAAAAATTGGGTGTGCATGCCCTTATAAATTTAACCAAAAATGAAAGACAATGCGAAGACAATCAAATAATTAATAACAAGTATTACCTAAAATTAAAATAATTAATTAAATAAAAGGCAGCTTACACGGGTTGATTCTCAAGACTACTATGAATTTATAATAATGTGTGGCAAATTAAAATGCATAAATAAGTACGAGTGTTTATTTTATTAAATTAAATGAATTAATAAATTCAAATAATTTTATTTAATCATTGGTCTACTAATTAATATAATTTTTATTCCAAAATTAAATGAATTAAATAAGTTAATTTAATTGAAAAATTAAATTGATATATATCATTGGGTATTAAATTAATTACTATGATAAATTTAAATTGGTCGGTCCCCGAAAATTGACTACATGGCCTATGCGGGTCAGGCCAAACCCACATAGGGACCTACGAGGCCATCTAAGGACAAACTAGGCCCAGTTGATCTGCCCAAACTCGTTCCAGTTTGGGCAGGTCCACCCGAACTGCTTCTGGACCAAATTTTCCATACAAAAAATACTTTTCAGTCAAAGAGGTACCTCTCGGCATGTAGACAGAATCTAGCTGGGCTGGTGTAGCCGAATAGCAGTGGAGGAGGCCAGGAAGGCCGAACGGGATGCTTGGGAGCTGGATGGTAGGGTGAACTAAGGGTCTCTAGCTTGTGCAGAGATAGGATATGACTTGGAAAGATTTTCATTTCCTCAGGAGCTCGGGATGGTGGAGGGTGTGAGAGGTGACAATAGATCCGACACCTGTCCAGCCACCAAGGAAGGTATAGGTGGCTTCCGGCCTAGACCGAGGCACGATGGCGCACTAGGGGAAGCCACATGGGGCAAGGAAAGGGTAGTCCACATCTAGAGTGGCTTTATATATAGGAGGCTGAGAGGGCATTGACAGGGTCACCTTGTTGGGAATCCACCGTGAGGAGGGAGAGATGGCGAGGCTGGTCGGCAAGCCGGCCGGTTGGTTGGTGTCATGGTAGTGGCGCTTCGTCATGGGAGGAAGGTCGAGCAGCGGGACCTCCTGCGTCTGGTGTGAGGTGGTCCAAGGAGGCGGATGGGAGGTGAGGTGGGCTGGGAGTTACGAGAGGCAAGACCTCGCATTTTGGGTTCTAGTGCAAGAGAAGGTCTGGTCCGTGGCAGCATCGCAGGAGTAGATTTTCCAGCTTCGGGTACTGGCTGCAGACATCAGAGTGGTGCATGGAAGCTTGCGGGATGAGGAGTTTGGGCATCGAAAAGGAACAGGAGCAGGAGGTTCCTGCTAGGTGTGCCGACAATTCAGTTGGCAATTGCCTCCTAGTGCTCCTGGCATGTTGAGGAAGCCAGGTCGAAAGGGGGTCCACCGAGACCCCATTTTCAATTTTTTTTGTCTTTTTCTATCATTATGAGCTATCCCACCCCCACCCGTTTCGCCTATTTGTTTATTAAAGACTTTTTTAAGTCTTCTTCTACCCATTTAATTTGTTTTAAAGTCAATTTATCTCAAAAATTTCCACAAATTAAAATCCAAAGACTACTTAGACTTTTAATTTTTTTTCAGTAGATTGATGGTACTAGTTGACCCTGACGATATGATCCCCAGAGAGGTCTGAGTACCTCACATAAATTATTAAGAGTAGAAAATATAAACAGAATACATACCGTTCCAAATTTTAGGGTGTTATTGACTGCAACTTGTCACTTGAGATCACATCTTGAAGAATCCATAGCAAGATCTATCTAGATTGTCCACACACACTTCAAAAAAATTGGAATGTCGATCATGGAACTCTGGGTGCTAGCGCGGAGATCCGATGATGCTTTCAATGTCTCTATGATCACCGCATCAAGATTCCTTCAATTCTTGAGTAAGATCTTGATCCAATCTCTTGGATCAACATCTTCTATCTCTAGGAAGCGGGAAGAGAGAGAGAGAGGCACTCAATTTTCATTCCATGATTGAATGAATAGTGATTAGCCACACATGAATGATATCCTCCTCTTATATCTATAGTGGAGTTGATAAATACCTGGTAGGGTTCCCCAACCCCTGTTTATTTCAATGTACACTAAATAAATAATTTAGAAGAACTAAAATGTGTCAATTTTATTTATTATTTTATCACATTCTTGTAATATATATAAAATATTATACGTGATAAAACTCAAGCCATTTAACTCGACTCATTGTCCCACATAATATTAATTGAACCTTTAATATTAAAGGAATATTAGTTCGATTAATATTATCTCATATTTTACAAAATTTTAAATAAATTAAATATAATCAATACCAAATATTCATAACATTAATATTAATGAAATTATTTAATTCTTTTGGTGATCAAACACTTGGACAACACTTGGACCCCATTGTGAGGCCCACTATGTCCATATACCTATTCAAATGAATAAGGAGGATTCTTAAATACTGTATTGTGTGTGACCCTCTAGGCCCTTATTGAAATAGCTGTGAATAAATATACAGACCCATAGAGGAGTCTAGAAACCAATCATGGGCCCTAAAGAAATAAGGATTGTCATAAAAACGACAACCAACCTTTGAACACTGACTGTATACTATAATCTCATTGTGATTAAATATCTCATAATGCAAGATTCACACTAGTGTTGTTTTCCATTTCTTGCTTTATTATTTTTTGATCTTTCCAGAAGGATTTACCTTTGTACTGCTTTAGCCAATGACTTATGATGTCAGCACCATCTCGATCAACCTGGGCTGAGATATACAACTTCATAAACTTGGAAGCGACAAATTCTTTCTTGACCATTCCACCAATGTCGTACCACCTAGGATGCACCTAACAAATGCTACCTCACCACAATTTCAATACAATGGTTTTTTTCCTTGCATCAAAGTTTGTAATCAAATGATACACTTTGGTAATCATCTCAATTCAGGAGACCAATAAACATGTATATCGATAGGAACAACCAGTGAAACCCAAACCATGTGGTGTTCCTATTGGGGGGGTCTCTCCTTAAGTTCTCACAACTAGAGATCACAAAGTGTGAACATCATGAGAAGAATCCTCAATTCTTATGATCCCCCATCACCTAATAGTCAAACATCTACTATGTCTAGTTAGTAATATGTATATCAACTATAGAACACATATTTAAGATTAATGTCATAGTATCTCAAGGTTCCCATTATAGCATGGGATCTGCTATAACCTCTCGAAAAGACAATTAATATTTAGAAATTACTATTATAATCATTGACATAGAAAAGTCTACACTATAATGGTAAGATTACATCATATATAACTAACTGTACACATGATATGGTCATAAAAAGTACTTTACAGTTAGGTCTAGGGAACCCAATATTTCAACAGTAGTGGTTAATGGATATATAGAGGCCTTCAATAAGATCCTATCAAAAATACTCTAGAAGATCGTAAATAAGGATCAGACATCTTGGTTGGACAAGCTTCTACATGCCTTGTGGGCTTACCAGACTATGACCTGCACTTCAACACAAGTGACACCATTCTCATTAATGTATATGATAAAGGTGGCCCTTACCAATGATGTTAAGTTTCCATCACTGCATGTTTCCTTATGCTATCAGTTATCCATAGTTGAGAAATCCAAAAAATGGTTGTATGAATTGTAGTTATTGGATAAGGAAAGATTACATACCTCAAATCATTTGGAAGTCCTCTAAAACTGGATTACGTGAGCCTTTATAAAAAAGAATTACCAATTATATTTCCTTGAAGGAGAGATGGTGTTGGTCCTAAAGACTTCCATTATACCTGGAAAGAAACTTTTGATGATGAAACCAAAATGGTGGGGGGGAGACCTTACACCATAAATAATTTGGACTCCAACAGAGTTTACTCTTTGATTTCGATGGACAGACAACTTAACCCGACTCCCACCCAATCAAGGTTTATAAAGAATTATTTCATGTAATCACATGACATATTTTTCCTAATCTCATGATGTTGACTACATGGTAGATGGTCTTGATTGCCTATCATTAAACTATATGGTAAATTTTCGTAGCTGCATGATGTTAAACTACATGGTCAATCTTCTCTAAAAAACATAAGCATTAAACCATTTTCAATGTCACAATACAATTAACTACATGATATCAACATCATCACCACACGAGGCCAAACTATATAGGTTTCATCATTCTAGTCGACAATTCATTGATCAAAAGCTAGATATGTGACAACCGGGCCCCGGTGACAGCACAACCACCCCACCATAACAAGGTCGTCGGGTCCTGACCCACCAGGTACCACTAGTTGCCCCGCAGACACGTGGGGCCCACCCTAGGGTCCACCCACATGCCTGAAAGGGTAATCTGACTAATGAAAGTCCCCACATGCCAACACTTGTCCTTTCTAGTGTGCTTTGTCCTCAATTGCACACACCCTGGAAAGTTCCCAGAAGGTCACCCATCCTGATCACTACTTCAGGCCAAGCACACTTAACTATAGAGTTCTAACCATGTGGGCTCCCGAAAAGGAAGGTGCACCTTATTGACATGAGTCATATCATTTTGTC
The DNA here is from genome assembly GCA_963277665.1 of Viscum album. Classification (NCBI taxonomy): domain Eukaryota; kingdom Viridiplantae; phylum Streptophyta; class Magnoliopsida; order Santalales; family Viscaceae; genus Viscum; species Viscum album. Next base: position 1,887,464,780 of record OY728159.1, on the reverse strand, counting down.
ATTTAACCCTTTATCATTTGGGGATGTTACATTCACCCCCCCCCCTTTAGAGCACAACGCCCTCATTGTGGGCCCTACATCTCAACCCAGGAAGTGCACCACACTTATGGCTGTGTTCCTCCTCTAATACCAAATGTGACAACCGGGCCCTGGTGAAAGCACAACCACCCCACCTTAACATGACTATCGGGTCCTGGCCCACCAGGTACCACCAGTTGCCCCGCAGACACATGGGGCCCACCCCAGGGTCCACCCACATGCCTGAACGGGTCATCTGACTAATGAAAGTCCCCACAGGCCAACAATTATCCTTTCCAGTGTGCTTTGTCCTCACTCGCACACACCCTGGGAAAGTTCCCATAATTTCAAAGATAAACAACATAATAGTATTACACATAGAGGATCCAGAGGTTTAGTGTCTTGGGAAAACTAGGACCACACATAACAAATACAACATCAACCATACACATTTATTTAATTTCATCTTCTCTAGCTTCTTATTGGAACTTGTCCTATCCTTAGTACATGTAGCCACCTGAGGATATACATAAAAAGTGGTGAGCTAAAATCCTTGTAAGAGGATAGATAATAACAACATATCATGGGGTGAGAATAATCATGACATAGGAAAAAGATCACGAACATGGGAGGAGCATAGATAATAAACTTGAAATGTGGCAATGCATAAAAATGAAACATCATGTCTTAGTGGTTAACTACCACACATACTTGTGAACAAATCTAGCATCTTGTTCACACGTCATTTCACATTTACTCATGAGATTCATCACTTTACCCAATTCATTGGAGCACTATATAATTCCGGGAACACCCATCACATTTAAACATTCATATTGCGCTATATAATTCCGGGTGCACCCGTCACATCATAAAATTATCATTATCAAGATTGCCACATAGAAAACATATCAAACATGTACATAAATAACCAATATAATGGAATGTGTTTCATCTCATAATAACACATTCATAAGCTTTGGGTTCCCAAAAGAAAGAGGGAACAACATACATGATACAAGAACCATCAACCTTGAATGAGAGGTAAAAGGTGAGATCTTGAATGAAGAGTTCTTTTGGAAAAAATTTTGATTGACATATAAACTAGTGAAAAACATGCATATCCCAGAAAAGTAAATGAAATGAAGAAAAATTGATCTTTGAGGAGTAACCATATCAAAAATGAAGTGAAATAGGGAGAACTCGAAGGAAGAAAATTGGGTTCGAGATTTCCCCTTACCTTGTACCCGAATGCCTCCTTCTCTTTAATGTCCTGTATAATGACATTATATTCATTAATTTGAAATTCCATAACCTTTTATACATTAATAGGGTTCATTGTGGTTTCATTATTTCATATTATGTTCCTTTGTATGACTTATAGAGTTTAAAAACATTCATCGGGGATGTTCATTTTCATGGTTTTCTTGAGCGGTCCACTGGTATTCTTAAATTGATGTTTGGGTAGAACATGGGTAAACATACAGAACTGATATTTCAGGTTATTAATGATATTATAGAATGTTGAATGATTTTATAATGAGTTATATTAGATCCATGTGGACGAATCACTAGATAAGAATTAAATGAAGATTATTTGGGTTAATTTGAGCGGTTTTTGGATCACAACGAACATGTTTTAACTTTTCACTTTGTAATATGGCCATAGGATAATTACAGAACTTAAAATAGAACATAATACATATAAAATATTCTGGTTCAACCATATAAATGGTTTCATGACCAGATTTGAAGGTAGAAATGGAAGAAGAGAGCATGTTGTTTTTGAAGATGATAAATTAACACCACAACTTTCGCTTTAATAAAATAAAAGGAAGAGGGAAAGGGTGTGGGGTGATATAATATACCATTAGAATCATAATATTACAGTATATATATAATACTGGAGTTAAAAAACAATTTTTATGAAGATAGGTGGAGAGAGATCAAGAAAGGATCATGAACTTGAAAGGAAATTAAAGGAGAAGAGGGAGAGCAATTACCTTTAGAATCCTCCTCTTGAGATCCTCTTTAAGGAAGCTGGGCTTGAACTTTCGATGAGACCAACAGCTTTTGGATGTGGGGGACGAGCTAGGGAAGGTGTTTGTGTATATTTTAGTGATGTCTTGGAGCTTGAGAGGTGTGAGGAAATGAGGGAGTGAAGGGTGGCTTTTATAGTGGAGGTGAGAGGGGTTTGCTTAATATAAAATTGATTAGTTTATTAATTTCACCTAAGACAATGAATAGGGAGTCTTGGATGACTAGGAATAGTAAATAAGACATGTGAGTTCGGGATTTGGGTGCTTACATCACTTGTGATGTCAGGAATAGTGGGTTTTAATTAAAATGTATTTATATGGTAAATTAATGTATTCTACTATTCACCAAAAATTCAAGTATCTCAGAAAAATCCCAAAAATTTACCCCAACCATTTTTTGACGTGTAGAATCCAAAAATGAAGTCCAATTTTCAAAAATAATTTTATAAATATTATTAATTTAATATTTAAATAAAATGATAATTTACTTAAAAAACAGTTTTTATGATTAAAACTGATTTTGTAGTTCTTTCAAAAATTACGTAGGGTCTTATAAAATTATCTAAAAACTATTAGGAATTTATTCAATAATTTATGAATATAATTATAGAAAATAAATATTCTTTTAAATTAATTAATTAATTATAATTATTTATTTATGACTTATAAAATACCAAAAACGTTTACAAAGGTCAAATTATCACTTTCTATGATGTCTAAATTTTATTTTATTATTCATAGGTAATGTTACTCTTATTTACTATTCATAAAGATCATATTAATATTCATAAGGGTAGGTTAATATTCATAAGGGTAGGTTACTTTTCACCAAAAATTATTTTTGTTTCATTAGACTCCAAAAACTATCTTGAAGACAACCGTGTATGTCGGATTTTTAAAATTCCTAACATAGGGGTGACAAAATAATGTTTAAAGGTCACTTATCACTTAGTAGTTCATTATTTTGTGTTTTTATGACATAAATATAAGAAGGGAATTTTCTATTGAAATACTTTGGGTCATTACATTCTTCTCCCCTTAAGAAATTTCACCCATGAAATTTCACTTTACACAAACAGGTGAGGGTACTTCTCCTTAATTGCCTCTTCTAGTTCCCAAGTTGCATCCTCAAACTTATGGTTCCTCCACAACACTTTGAAAAGGTGGGTTTTCTTGTTGCGTAGAACCTTATCACTTCAGTCGAAAATTTTTATCGGTTTCTCCTCATAGGAGAGATCATCTTCCAACTGTACCACCTCTGAGTTTAGTACATGTGAGGGGTATGGTATGTACTTCCTCAGTAGTGATACATGAAACACATCATGAACTTGATCCGTATTCAGTGGAAGTTCCAGACAATAGGCCACATCTCCTATACGATCAAGGATTTCAAAGGGGCCAATGTACCTTGGGATTAGCATCCCTTTCTTCCCGAATCTCATGACTCTCTTCCATGGAGATATATGAAGGAAAAATTTATCTCCAATGTCGAAATCCAAGTCCCTTCGACGATTTTCAGCATAGATCTTTTGCCGACATTGAGTAGCTTTGATGTGTTTCTAGATGACTTGAACCTTCTCTGTCATCTCTTGAACAAGATCGGGACCATGTAGCTTTCGTTCTCCAACTTCATCCCAACAGGTTGGAGTTCTACATCGCTTCCCATAAAGAGCTTCATACGGAGCCATATGAATACTCAAGTGTAAGCTATTGTTGTATGAGAACTCAACCAATGGGAGATGCTGATCCCAACCACCTTTGAATACAAGAGAGCAGGATATTAGCATATCTTCAAGCGTCCGAATAGTCCTTTCAAACTGGCCATCAGTTTGGGGGTGATAGGCCGTGCTGAAATTTAATTCAGTACTCAAAGCATGTTGAAGGCTCCTCCAGAATTTAGATGTGAACCTTGGATCACGGTCAGAGACAATCGAGAGTGGAACACCGTGCAATCTCACTACTTCCTTCACATATATCCTTGCAAGCTGTTCAAGTTAGAGGTCTTCCCGAATAGCGATAAAATGGGAAGTCTTGGTGAGTCGGTCAACCACAACCCATATCGCATTATTTCCCTTTGACATCTTCGGGAGACCCGTGACAAAGTCCATAGTAACATTTTCCCATTTCCAGATGCATATAGGCAATGGCTGCATCATACCTTTGGACTTTTTCCACTCAGCTTTAACTTGCTGACATACCAAGCACCTTGATATATATTCTGCATTCTCCTTCATGTTATCCCACCAGAAGTGTTCTTAGAGATCACGATACATCTTGGTACTTCCAGGATGGATAGAGAATGTTGATCTATGTGAACTATCCAATAGCTCCTTCTTTATCCCTGGCGATGAAGGCACACAAAGCCACGTTCCAAACAGAATCACACCATCATCGTCGATATGGAACTCTTACACCTTCCCTTCCTTTACTGCATTCACCCTCTTTTGTATCTCCACATTATCCCTTTGTGATTCCTTAATCTTCTCTTGGATAGATGGTTGCGCAATCATTTGGGCGAGGTAGGAGGTATCCCCTACCCTTAGGATTTCCAAATCAATCTTTTGCAAATCCAAGAAGATAAGGTCTTTCTCAATCCTCAACATGGATAGAGAAGCAGGTTCTTTTCTACTTAGAGCATCTGCTACCTTGTTCGCCTTCCCAGGATGATAGTGAATAGAGAAATCGTAATCCTTGATTAGCTCTAACCATCTCCTTTGACGCATGTTGAGCTCCTTTTGTGTGAATATATACTTTAGGCTCTTGTGGTTGGTGTATATGTCACACTTCTCACCATAAAGGTATTGCCGCCAGATTTTCAAGGAAAAAATCACGGCTTCTAGCTTTAGATCATGCGTCGGGTAGTTCTGCTCAGGGATCTTCAACTATCATGAGGCGTAGGCTATCACATTATCATTTTTCACGAGTACACAACCCAAGCCTTTCTTTGAAGCATCACTGTATATCACAAAACATTCTCCACTTTTCGGTAGTGTGAGTACAGGTGTAGTGATCAGCCTTCTCTTTATCTCCTTGAAGCTTCCCTCACATTCTTCCATCCATACATACTTTACCCATTTCTGTGTTAACTTAGTTAGCGGGCTTGAAAATCGTGAGATGTTTCTCACAAAACGTCGACAGTACCCAGCTAATCCAAGAAAACTACGGATTTCTGTGACACTAGAGGGCCTGGGCCATTCCTCAATCGCCTTTGTCTTTGAAGGGTCCACAGAAATTCCCTCGCTTGTGATCACATATCCCAAGAACGTGACGTGATTCATCCAAAATTCACACTTGTTGAACTTGGCATACAACTTCTCCTTTCTCAATGTCTCCAACACATGTCATATATGTTCTTCATGATCCTCCTTGCTCTTGGAGTAGATGAGAATATCATCGATAAACACTACCACAAATTTGTCGAGGTAATGTCTAAAGACACTATTCATCAAATCCATGAAGATTGCAGGGGCATTAGTAAGTCCTAAGGGCATCACCAAAAACTCATAGTGCTCATACCTTGTACGGAAGGCAGTCTTTTGAATATCTTCCTTCTTCACCATTACATGATGATATCCAGACCAATGATCCACCTTTGAGAAGTATTGATCTCCACTCAACTGGTCGAACAAGTCATCAACCCTTGGGAAAGGATACTTGTTCTTTATAGTGATCTTGTTGAGTTCCTGATAATCGATACACAACCGCATGGTTCCATCCTTCTTCTTTACAAAGAGCACTGGAGTACCCCAAGGCGATGAACTAGGGCATATGAACCCTTTGTCCAGATGCTCTTGTAGCTGCTTCTTTAACTCCTCCAGTTTGATAGGAGCCATCCTATAGGGGCACTTCGAGATAGGAGTAGCTCCGAGTATGAGTTCAATTGGGAACTCTACCTCAAGATCCGGGGGAATTCTTGGTAACTCTTCGGGAAATACATAACTGTATTTCCTCACAATGGGAATTTCCTCAAAGTTTGAACTTTTCTTTGACTCAACCATTTGAGCGAGGTATGCTTCTTCATAGCGAATCAACACCCACACCATTGAAGGATTTTTCATAGGATATTCATGATCTTCTTTGCATTTGTAGAGGAGCATGGGATGGTTTGGAATATGAATATATATTTCCTTTTCCCGACAGTTGATATGTGCTCTATATAACGAGAACCAATCCATTCCCATTATAGCATCGAATTCCACCAAGGGAAGTATTAAAATATTTACCAGAAGAATCTTCCCACATACGTCAACAAGAGAAGAGTTAAACACTTTAATTGCAATGATTGCAGCACTTGGTGTTTTTACAGATATCTCTACTTCATGGTTTCAGGGCTTCGATTCTATAGTTCTAGCAAACTTTCAAGATATAAAGGAATGCGTAGAAACAGAATCAAATAAGACTTTTTCCATTCTTGAGTGAATAGGAAGTGTACCTTGTACGACTTAATTATCATGTTCCAACTTTATAGTAGTGACGGAAAAATCCTTCCCTTGTTACTTTGGCTTTGGTGGTTGTTGGTGCTGATTACCCTCAAGAGCTCGTGGTTTAGTGCACTGGTTTGAATAGTGCCCTAGCTCCCTACAGTTGTAGCATTGAACCATGAGTGATTCTCTCCTTTCATCGGCTACATTATCCTTCCTTTTCATCTCTTTTCGACACTCATGATCTTGGTTTCCTTCTTTCCCAGACTTAAAGCATTTCCCTGTACCTTTGAGGTAGTTTCCATGGTGGAACTTCCCACATTTTTGGCATGTGGGTCGTTGATTATTCTTCCCACTATTTTCACTAGATCCACCAGCTTGAAACCCCATCTTTCTTTTCTTATCACCATATCCATGGGAACATTCTCCAAACTATATCTCCACATTTAGATCACACCGAACAACTTCTTCATAACTCCCAAAGTCTTGAATTGCAAGAGCCTTTCGAAAATGTGGTTTTAATCCACTAAATAATCTATCAATTTTGCTATCATTGTTGATAACAAAACCCGAAGCATAGCTTGCGAGCCTTGTGAAATTTTCTTCATAGGTTGTGACAGATTCTCCTTCTTTTTGCTTGAGCTCTATAAATTCTCTCTCTATCTTCGTGCAAAGATTTCGTGGGAAGTACTTATTAAGAAACATTATCTTAAATTCTTCTCATTCCATCTCTTGAATTTCCTCCCTTGGCTTGGTGTTCTTAATCAAAGCCCACCATTGATCAGCTTCTCCATCTAGACGATAAACTGCTAGAGTCACCTTTTCCGTCTCATAACAGTGAAGAACAGAAAATATCTTCTCCATGGAGTTGACCCACTGTTCTGCTACTAGTGGATCAGAAGATCCACAAAACGTTGGTGGTCGTTGCCGCATAAAACATTCGATATCTAGTTGCTACCTCTTTGGTGAAGGAGGATGTTCACCATTATTATGGTTATTATTCATTACCCGAGATAATTGGGTAAGCATCGCCATGAAGTTTTGAAATCCACCTCCAAAATCATTGGGGATGTCGTTCGGGAAATCGTTGCATTGGCCCTCACATGAGTTGTTGGCCGGATTTCTCCTGGTTCCCACCATTTTCTAAAATAGGAACGGTTAGAACAAAACATAAGTAAACAAGTTATGAATACCTAATTCATTTAAACAATTTTACCAAAAACATAACATATGGTATCCCTAGGTAAATATTCTTGTGTAGATATTTGTACTCATTCTCCTGTTAGAGGTTTTCTCTAGGGTTTACTAATCATAATTCCCAAATTAACTAAACCTTTCCTCTAATACCAACTATAGCGACCCGTCCTTTTCTTACATTACTATTACATCATTTCAATGACAAAAAACATAATAGTATTACACATAGAGGATCCAGAGGTTTAGTGTCTTGGGAAAACTAGGACCACACATAACAAATACAACATCAACCACAAACATTTATTTAATTTCATCTTCTCTAGCTTCTTATTGGCACTTGTCCTCTCCTTAGTACATGTAGCCACCTGAGGATATACATAAAAAGGGGTGAGATAAAAGCCCAGTAATAGGATATAAAAGAACAATATATCATGTGGTGAGCATAATCATGACATAGTAAAAAGATCACAAACATGAGAGTAGCATAAATAATAAACTTGAAATGTGGCAATGCATAAAAATGAAACATCATGTCTTAGTGGTTAACTACCACACATACTTTGGAACAAAGCTCGAATCTTTTTCACACATCATTTCACATTTACTCATGAGATTCATCACTTTAACCAATGCATTGGAGCGCTATATAATTCCGGGCGCACCCGTCACATTTAAACGTTCATATTGTGCTATATAATTCCGGGCGCACCCATCACATAATAACATTATCATTATCATGATTGAAACATAGAAAACATATCAAACATGTACATAAATAACCCATGTAAAGGAATGGGTTTCATCTCATAATAACACATTCATAAGCTTTGGGTTCCCCAAAGAAATAGGGAACAACATACTTCATACAAGAACCATCAACCTTGAATGAGAGGTAAAAGGTGAGATCTTGAAAGAAGAGTTATTTTGGAAAACATTTTTATGGACATAAAAACCAGTAAAAAACATGTATATCCCAGAAAAGTAAAGGAAATGATGAACAATTGATCTTTTAGGAGTAACCATTTCAAAAATGGAGTGAAAGAGGGAGAACCCGAAGGAAGAAAATTAGGTTGGAGATTTCCCCTTACCTTGTACCCAAATGCCTCCTTCTTTTTAATGTCCTATATAATGACATTATATTCATTAATTAGAAATTCCAGAACCTTTTATACATTAATAGGGTTCATTCTGGTTTCATTATTTCATATTATGTTCCTTTGGATTACTTATATAGTTTAAAAACATTTATCAGGGATGTTCGTTTTCATGGTTTTCTTGAGCGGTCCACTTTTATTCTTAAATTGATGTTTGGGTAGATCATGGGTAAACATATAGAACTGATATTTCATGTTATTAATGATATTAAAGAATCTTGAATTATTTTATAATGAGTTATATTAGATCCATGTGGACGAATCACTAGATAAGAATTAAATGAAGATTATTTGGGTTAATTTGAGCGGTTTTTGGATCACAACGAACTTGTTTTAATTTTTCACATAGTAATATGGCCATAGGTTAATTCCAGAACATAAAATAGAACATAATAAATATAAAATATTCTGTTTCAACCATAAAAATGGTTTCATGACCAGATTTGAAGGTATAAATGGAAGAAGAGAGCATGTTGTTTTTGAAGGTGATAAATTAACACCACAACGTTCTCTTTAATAAAATAAAAGGAAGAGGGAAAGGGTGTGGGGTGATATAATATACCATTAGAATCATAATATTACAGTATATATATAATAATGGAGTTAGAAAACAATTTGGATGAATATAGGTAGGGAGAGATCAAGAAAGGAACTTGAACTTGAAAGGAAATTAAAGGAGAAGAGGGAGAGAAATTACCTTTAGAATCCTCCTCTTGAGATCCTCTTTAAGGAAGCTATGCTTGGTCTTTTGATGATACCAGAAGCTTTTGGACATGGGGGATGAGATAGGGAAGGTGTTTGGGAAGATTTTAGAGAAGTATTGGAGCTTGAGAGGTGTGAGGAAAAGAGGGAGTGAAGGGTGGCTTTTATAGTGGAGGGGAGAGGAGTTTCCTTAATATAAAATTGATTAGTTTATTAATTTCACCTAAGACAGGGAATAGTGTGTCTTGGATGAATAAGAATATTAAAAAAGACATGTGATTTCAGGATTTGGGTGCATACATCACTTGTGATGTCTGGAATAGTGGGTTTAAATTGAAATGTATTTATATGGTAAATTAATGTATTCTACTATTCACAAAAAATTCAAGTATCTCCGAAAAATCACTAAAATTTACCCCAACCATTTTTCGACGTGTAGAATCCAAAAATGAATTCCATTGATCAAAAATAATTTTCTAAATATTATTAATTTAATATTTAAATAAAATCATAATTTACTTAAAAAACACTTTTTAAGATTAAAACTGATTTTATAGTTCTTTCAAAAATTACATAGGGTATTATAAAATTATCTAAAAACTATTATACATTGATTCAATAATTTATGAATATAATTCATGGAAATAAATATTCTTTTAAATTAATTAATTAATTATAAATTATTATTTATGACATACAAAATACCCAAAATGTTTACTAAGGTCAAATTATCGCTTTCTATAATGTCTAAATTTTATTTTATTATTCATAGGTAATGATACTCTTATTTACTATTCATAAGGGTCATACTACTATTCATAAGGGTAGGTTACTATTCATAAGGGTAGGTTACTATTCACCAAAAATTATTTTTTTTCATTAGACTCAAAAAACTATCTTGAACACAACTGTGTATGTCGGATTTTTAAAATTCCAAACATAGGGGTGAAAAAATTATGTTTAAAGGTCACATATCACTTAGTAGTTCATTATTTTGTGTTTTTATGACAGAAAAGACACAATGCTCTTTGACTGCCTCTACAGATTCACAGAGTTGAATTATCATGTGGTCCAAATTTTATATGGTTTAGTGGAGCTTTGAAAATGTTTTAATCTTAGATTTAGCACCAACCTAGAATTATTAAACCTTATTATACATATCTAAATCGGCATTTTCCTCCCCCTATATAGTTTGATGACCTTCATCCACTACAACCTCTTTACAATCAAATTATTCCTCTTGCTGCTATAGTTCCTGATTAAGCCACTCCACCTCTTAGAAAAGTCACTATACTATGGTGCTCTGATCAAAAATTTCTCCTTGTCACCTCACAACCATACCATCACACATAGATGCTTTATAATAAAGGATCTACCTGGTTGCATCAAGATAGGAATTGGATGCTATAGGTGAAAGATGAGAGTGGAGCATGCTAGTTCTATTTAGGACAATGATCCCCTATATCACTACATCATGGACGAAATAGGGTATCAATCACCTGTTTAACATGATAGTCAAACCCAAATACCCAAAAGTGGAAAAAGGTGGTGTAATTTGGTAAAATTTTTCCGAATGTTTTCAAGTGGGTTTTGAGAAATTAGCTTCCAGATATCCTCCCATATTTTTTTATGGGTAGTGAAAAGGTCATATATAGCCTCGTGGTCCACCTCAAAATCACTCTTAGAATTCAGAATATATGTTGGAATAAGAACCACTAGAGATAATATTGATTCAATAACCTCTACATCAGAAGATCCTACAATAACCACATCTATTACAATATCATCATGTGGGAAGATCATAGAATTATCTATAGCTATAGAAACATGAAGATGTAATTCTGGTATCAGAAGATTGAACTACTTAACACATAGTACCCAAAAGAAAAGGGAAGGGATGGAAGGGAGGAGAACTCACATCCACTTTCTAAGACATATAAATTCTTATCAACCATTTTTTCATCATCACCATATAGAATGGATGTTGCATCCTAAGTTTTAAAGTTGACTTTGAGTTCTTCCAAAGACAATCATAGTGTAGGATCATGCTTTGATAAGCCCAGTGATCTCTCGAAGGTCTCCCACCAATAGTGTACTTATAGAAATGATTATCACAGAATGATGTATGAAAATTTATTTTGATTCTCCTTGATATTGAATCACTCCTTATTCCATGGATTTTATACCTAGAGGGGTATGATCAATACACTCAACTGAAGAATTGACCTATGATGGATCTCCCTCTATTTGGAAAAAGGTCGTTTGATCATGAAGAGTTCCCCCTGGGGGTTGGGATCCACCCAATGACCAAAATTTTCCTTGGTTCCTTATCCTTTTTATCTAGCTAAATTGGATTCATCACATTTATATCCAAAGAAACATGAGTTATAGGACCCGAGGTAATTGTTTCTTGATTTCTCACTCTTCTTGAACCAATTCATGTGAAAGATGATTATTCATCAAATAAAGTTTCATAACCTAAAAATTAAATAATTAAATGAAATGATTATCTATTATCACAAAACATATTTTTATCATCATCTATGATTCCTACTGATTCTTCATGTTGTTCCACAGGGATAAACATCAATATAGAAAAATGGGGGGGGGGGAGATGGAGGTGGAATGTCCTTAGTATGATCAATAAGGACCACCTCTATATTTTCCATTTTACTTGAGGAGCCCTATCCAATGACTCACACATCTGAATGGATATCATCTAATGAAGTGGTTCCTTTTTGGGTATATTCCATTAATGTAAATGAATACCAAATCTCCTGAGGAACCTACAGGTAATTGGATTAGTGGTTTATGTTCTTGATAAGAAGAAGAAGAAGAGTTGGTACAAACAATCATATTACCTCTCCATCAGTGTCATATTTCCCAATCATGGCCAATGCCAAATTCTATATATAGTCAAACTAGTAGGGTCTGGACTTGTAAGAGTGGATGTAGGTTTACATTTATTCCATATATATATTCACCTCATAAGGATCTTTATGATAAGATATCAACACAAGATAAATGATCAATCCAAACCCCACATGCTCAAGTGGCTTTGCTAAGTGTGTTTCCCAAATGTACTAAAAATATCCGATTTCTTTTGGATTATCCCATGACTTCTAACCATTTAGTAATACTTAGTAACAAAAATTTTTAATACCTGAAGATCCTCTCTGGGATGTGTGGTGGGTTCTAATAGCCACAATTGATTTCTGGGAACCTCATCTACCCTAAAACTCTTTAGGTAAGGTCACTTGGGAGACCCCATATGTGAATGAGGAATCTACCCAAATATAGTTGTGGTAGGGGTGTCAACTTCATGGGAACCCCTTGATTCATGGATATCATATTCATCATCCTCATTAACCTAAGTTCTCACCATGGTAAGAACTAGTTGAGAATATCTATCTGAGTTTTTTTGGGAATGGATTGAGTCATAGAGCTCTTATGGATTGGCATCCAGCCTATTAGGATCATCATCATAAGAGATATTGGTGCACACCTGAACATAGCCTTATATGTTCCATTAAACCTATTTCTCCTATAAAAAGATCCAAGAATCTTGATACTAATGGGAACTCTTCAAATAATCCCATTATCTTTAGGCTAATGGGAATGTGGTGTTAGGTGGGATGGTTACTTGATCCAGAGAGGCGACTCCAATAGTGTGTGAGGTTAAAACCCAAGCCATCAACATCTTCCATAGAGGATCTGAAACCGAGGAAATTATTGGATAATTCCTAGGTCTATAAAACTCAGCTGTTTTCCTTTGTTTCCCTCTGGCCTTTGGTACATTTTTACTTTAAAAAAGGAATTGGGTCTGCTAGTTGATCTTTATGGAATGATCTATTCTAAACATTAACAAAAGATTTTGTAAGAAAAGGATCGAAACCCCAAAAAAGTTGTAGAGTAATCCAATAAGATGTTCCCACCCAGCTAAACATCATTAATAGTTGCAGAGATAACATTAAGTGTTTCTCTTGGTGTTCAAAATTTATTTTTCATGGAAACTTTATGAGAACACAGTTAAAATATTATAGGAATATGCTAGGTGAATTTCCAACACATATAATATCTCCGTAAATCCTTGTTTCCAAGATGACTTCTCTCAATGTGATAAGTTATCCTCATCCAGCGAGGTCTGCAGATCTATCATTTATGAATGTATCGAAAGTGGGAATGTCAAGATCATAGGTGAAACATTCACGATTGTTGAGAAGATCCCCCATTTCCCGCTCACTTAGTTCTGATGGTATGACCCCCATATGCTTTGGAGGCATGGTAAAATGGAAATTTAAATGATCTATTTAGCATTGATATATCTTTAGCCTCTAATATGTGATGATACACAACTACAAATAACCTGGAAGGGACCAACTTATTGTTATTGTGGCCTCCCCTCCCGAATCTATCCCAAAAATGGTAAATTTTCACCTAAATTGAGATGAAAAGGTTAATGAACCTTACATTGGCCAATTGATCCACCATAATGAAATTCACAAACATCACCCTGGTGTGAAAATCATGCAATGAAAATAGCCAACCGCTCAGAAACATGACCATAAAGTATTACAGTCAAAACAACAAGTTAGCATCATGAATGATATTCTATCCCCACTCGTTGAACTGAACCTACTCAAGAATGGCCCGGTAGGAAGCAATAAAACAATGGGTCTCAATGGTCCAGAAAGAGATTGGAATCTGTGTATAGGAATATAAGCCGCGTAGCATAGTAAAATCATTAATCTAATTAAAAAATTGGATGTATTTATTTAGGAGATATTTACCCTTCAAAATAACCTTTCCCTTGTCAATAGGATTCATGAAAATATGGGGAATCCTCTCTGTATCATCACACACATAAGGGGGTGGAAGATACTCATCATACATATCACATATAATGGGAACCCCTGAAATCAACCATACATTCTAGAGACTGATATCTACCTCCACATACAATATTTGGAAGGTGATTGTGTCCGTGTTTTACCTATTATGTTGCTATAGGACAAGTTTTTGGTTTCAATGGGAGTATGTTTTTGATACCCAAACCACCATATTAATACCCACATCGTTATCTTAGTCTAAAATCCCTCTAATGACTGGAATACCCAAATATTCACCCCCATTCCAAGGTGAATGAGCCTCCATTACAAAGTTTCTATTTTAATAATGACCCTTGTTTCTCGTTATTATGGCATTCCACACAAGGATATGATAAGAGTGTATTTTCTCATCTATCACCCACATGTTTTCCTCCATTGGATAAGGAGTGTAGTTCAAAAGAGTTCTATAAATGTGGTTTTTCAAGTGAATTCACCTTTCTATGATTTTAGGTCAGGTAATACTTCCATTTTCAATTATCCAGTCTCCAGGTTGATTTGTTTTGCATAGTGTTTTAATTAGAACATCATATGGTATCTCGAATCCATAAAGATGATTCTTGTTTGAGAAAGGATAACCTCTTTGAATAGTTATATGAATTCCCTCGAGAACATTATAGAGTGGGTTGGAAATTATTATAGAATTATTTTCAATCAATGTTTTCATAACATGCATCCTTTCATCCTCAATAGAGAGAGGTGAAGCATCGGTAGTAGAAGTAGTGTGTGAAGGGTCCATCCAATTACCTTAATCATAATCTAGAAGTAAAGGCCATAGTTTTTATAAAATAATTTTTTTTAATCCCATGATCTATCAGTTCATGATCGATCATCCCCACAAACCATCAATTCGTGAAAGTGATGGGCCATGAACAATCAGTTCTCGAAGTGCTAGCCAGGAAAAATACTGGTCCATGAACCGTCACTTCAAGAAACTGACGACCTAGGAAGAATTGGACCACAAACCATCAATTCGTAATAATGATATCCCATGAAGTGTTAGAAAGCTAATAAATAGTTTGTGGAACATTCCATTCTTATAGAAATCATATAATCTCTATATGGATGATCAAAATTACTATTTGTAGGCGTCAAAGTTCTGTTCGCAGAATGGGTGTCAAAAAAGGAATCTCTATGAGGAAGCAGAGGCAGTCAAAGAGTCCATGTAGTAATAAATTCACTAATAAATCTAGTAAATGACAAATGAGATGCCCCCTATTTTATGGTATGGTCCCCTATGTCAAGTCCACTTGTGTACCAAAAAAGAAAAATAATTGGATTGTTTCCTATATTGAAAAAATCTCCTCTTCATCCCAATAATAACCCATTATGATGGGGGAGATTTTTTGGGTTCTGAAAACTACACAATATAATTACATTAATTTTGATATATAGAAAAATTTTTGAATAATAACCCAATTTTTTTTTCAATTTTAACAAAGTTGTGAAGGATGGGTTGATTACAAAAAGAAATATTGCTTCGCAGGCCATCGCTCTACATAGAGTTCCACAAATTTGTGAAGTACCCTTTGAAAGAAATCATTCATGGGATGAGTTGTAATTCTAGATCAAAGAAATGGAAAAAATTAATTTGTTATTCCAAACATGATTTTCACATTTAGGAATGACAATCCCCCTGAACGAAATCATTCACAAGATACGACAGTAATGTTGAACTATGAAAATGAAACTATATTCATTATTTATCTAGATGGTGATTTACATCCCCATGAATGAATACTACCAACTAATGAATTCATTCATAGACTGGGGTGTCCTTTTTTGTCTCCCACAAAAGATGACCCATGACACACTGTAGATGACCTACCATGCTGGTATCCTATTAGAAATTCCACTATAAAAGAACACTGAGGAGAGGTAAAATAAAGGATGGACAAATTGAGAAATAAGGAGGAGAGCTCATAGGAGAGATGAAACATGGAGCATTCTATTCCCAATAGGTAAAAATCCACCGCATTTCCATAAAATTGAATAATAAATAATTTGACCATCCACGAACTGAAAACCCATTTGTAGAAACAATTCTGCGGGGGTATAAACGGATGGACCATTTGTAGCCCAACACCCCACATAGAAAACCACTATATGGGTGGAAGCCTACACCATGTAGAAAAATTATCTACATGAGGAAACCTTCCTAATAAAGATAAACACTATCCGGGAGGAACACGATCCCGCATAAAAAATTTCTATTCCGATAGAACCTAGTGCCACGTTGCAACATGCTATGCAGGAAGACCCATGGTCCATGTAGAGCCATTCTATAAGGAAAGTCCCTACACCCGCACAAAAAATGCTATACGGAGGGAACCCCATACCTCATAATAACCTTCTACATGTAATGAGGAATCATATGGTGTTCCACATCCCCACTCCAGTCACTCCCTTCCATCTTCTCATCGGGCCCTATATTGGTACCTCTAAAAACCAATACAATAACATCAGACCATGGCCTCTTCAAAAGCCACCTAACATATATGAGTAGACCTTCATGAACATCATTATGTAATGTTGGGTCTAGATAATTGTGGCATGTCGATTCATTTCGAAACTAGGCAGACTGTTGGAATTTCTTTGAGTCTACATTCCCATGGAAATGAGATTTCCGACCTTGTCATGCTCATGTGAACCACCATATTCTGTTTAGGGAGGGTGAGGATCACAATTTCCTTTTAATTCAAAATGGAACTATCCCCCCACCTTCAGAACCAATTATATGGAATCCCTTCCAACTTTATCCCCAATCATTTCTAATGGGATGCATCACTCTTCATCATCTTCAACTCATTCGGGGTAATAGATGGATAGATCATCACATTTGACTATTCTGGTTAAAAAATTAAAACGGGAGATAGGAAATCTCAAAGCATTATCCATCTCCCTTTTGGATTCAAGAATCATCCACTAATGGACATAGTGGACCATGCGATCTTCATATCTATTAATTTCTCTTATTTTTCACACTGACCATGAATCACGTAGGCATGGAAGTTATTGGAAATCATGTCATCTGGATGATCCCAATCCTCAGAGCAGAATTTTTTTTATAAACCTCCACCATGAAAATAAAAAAGTCCCTTAAATATAAATATAATCCCCAACTTCAATTCAAATGGGATGATTCTATTCCAAATACCCAACCACAAATTTCTCCTTCCCGTTGTAAGCCCCATCTTACTGAACTAAATGACATTTGATTAGTAAATAACTAAAATACATAAGAAGGCTCCCTGAGTCCAAAACCAACACCCAAATTCATGATAATGTTCTATAGGACACATTCTTGGTAAGGTGATATCCACCTAGGAGAAAACATCTCTTCAAGGTCCCTCGATATACTTTAGTGTATGTCCCACACCATATTGGACCAGACACCATTATCCTAGGAATCCTTTCTACAAGACATTAAACTGAACGGTTGGGTCCTTGTTACATGAACATAATAAATGATGTGACCTAATAAGTGGCACTGAACTACTTTGAATATTATTCATCTCATGAGGATATATTGGAATTCCATTATATGGGTTTGATCCTGACATCAAAACAACTTACATCACCTTGGATGATAGTAAACCCCAGAGAACCTCACAAAGTGTCTTATAACCAATTTTGTACTAAGAAATGAACAAATAAAATATAATCTATCTATAAAATGTTACCATTTATAGAGAACCTCAGATACATTCATATAACCCTGTCAATGGAGATCCTCAAATTCATACTGATGATTCTGAACCCATGAATGTTCATGATATATCACTAACCTAGGGTAATCTATGAATGCATACTTGGGAATGGACAACAGAACCATGAGCATATCTTAAACCTATAAGATATTATGGGAATATACAATAAATCCCCCAAAAAAAGTGTGATAATATCAAATTAGCATCCTCTAGACAAATGTGAGTTCTTATGTGTCATTGGCCAAGTTCCCTAATGAATTCCTACCTTTGAAAAGTAGGTCCATGAATCTTTAAGGATATGAGATCCATTGGATGTTTCCAGCTCCACAAACAAAACCCTTTGGATACTGCTCAAATATGTTTCTTCTGACATTTTTGATTTCACACAATAAAACCCCTTGTAATTGATCATCAGACACAAATCGTTTTAGTCAGAGATAGAAAGGGCTTATTATTTTAAATTATTATGAATTTAAAATACTCCCTATCCTCTTGAAATTATTCTAATGATTATGGTCATATACTTATGATGTGATGATTATTATTGTAAAAATTCATTTAATCTTATTGATTTATGTCTGATTTTTATTTCTGTTATTCCCTCCCTTATTATGTTTTCACCTCACCAATTCTTTTATTATGTCCCTTGGTGAAAATATTTATTTGGAAAATTATGAAAGTCTATAAGAGTATTATTCAAAATAATTTAAAATACAATGAATGTTTGTGTGTATTAGTGTTGTATTAACCATATTTTTTGAGAGACTAAACCTACATTCTTTATGAGTAACAATATTATGTATGTTTATCTTCAAATTTATTTAATATTTATGTAATTAATACAGGGGTCACTAAAATTCCTTTTTCCAAAATAGACTCCTAATAAAATTTCATCCTTAAAAATATACCTGGACAAATAAGGACATGTAGAGGCCATGTGCCTTGCACCAATGTTTAAATCTCTCTATGAAATATTGGTTTTTTATTTATATTTCTAAAAAGATCATAGTGTGATAGTCATATTAAAAATGCAATCACGTACAAGATAGTTTTTAAATAATGAAAATAATTTAATAATTATAATCAAATATAAAATTATATAAACTTATATATATATATTTGTTTTCAATGTACAAGGTTTATGAAAACATTGTTTCTAAAAAAATTTAATTTTAAAATGTGATTTTTTTATTTTTTCATTATTTACATTAAACTATGGTTCTATTTTAAAAATATATGTACATTTATGTCAATGAATTAAAAAAATTTAATAAAAATAACAAAAAAATTTAATCATTAATTTTTACATTAATTGTATATTAATAAATTCATAAATTAGTGCTCAATACCCATTAATGATACTTCCTCTATTTCACAACATCCATGATGGTTTAATATATACAAAATAATTGATAGTTTGTAAATGTATTTTAATATAACCCTTAATTACTGATCTTGAGAATTTCCAAATTTTTTATGTAAATTCATCTCCACATAATAAATATCTATTTTTTATAACAAATCCTTAAACATAATATTTTTTATGATAACTATGGTTAATGGTATTCATTAAAAAACACAAAAAAAATATATTTGATGGCTTGTATTCTTAATAAATGAAAATAATATGCCATTGAATTCATATTTCCATGTTGATTAGTTGGATTTATTTTATATGAGATGATTCGAGATAAAAAAAATTTATTCAATTTTCAAATTAAATTTTTAAAAAATAAATAAAATGAGAAATATATAATATCAAAATAAAATAATGTTAGGTTTACCTAATTCATTTATTATATTAATGTATTCATATTATCATGATGAAATATTTATAAAAAAATGATATATGAAATGATTTGAGATGGATAAGATATATTTCTTTCTTATGAATAAAATAATTGATATGCATAATAGGGTTATAATGATTGAATAAGAAAACCGAACCTGTTTAATTTTTTTATGATATCCTTGATCATAGATGTTAATATCTTCCTTAATTGGTTATTACACATTAAATAATAATTGAATATGGATATAAAATCTCTATGATATCTATAATGATATATTTATATATAACTAGAACTTTTTTTACATTAATAAAACAATAAATAAATTTAAAATAAAAAAGATGAATAAATTCCCATCTTTAGAAGAAACTCTAGAAAAATACTATCTAAAAGTAAAATGCCATAATAGACCAATTTCAAAATCTATTTTTCATTCCCACACATGATTTAGGATACAATAATAATTTTACCCATTTTTTGTAAAAAAATGAAAATTCCATTAAATATAACTTGGTGGGTGTTGAAAAACTATTATAAGACATTATTTAATATAAATTATTTCCTATAAATCCAGTGAAACCGAAAATAATTTCAAATTTTGAGAACAATAAAATCTGATCTTATTAAAATACACATATAATTATGAATTTTACTATAAAAATTAAATCCATCAAAAATTAAATTTTTTTATAAAATCTACCATATCTCAAAAAATATGGAAAAACATTGTCTTTCCAGATCTATAAACCTTATGGTCTCTTAATAACAGTGTTTATCTATTAAAACCCTAATCATAAAATCTATATTTCATGATTTCATATCTTAACCACTAAAAATCATGGTACTCTTTAACACATTTTGTGGGTTTTCCTCCTTTATTAACAATGAATATAGTAATTATTTAAAGATAATTTTAAAAAAATATGAATTCCATGATGAAAAAAATTCTATTTTTAGGGAGAATGGTGTTAAAAACCCCTATTATATCTAAATTTTTTTGTACTAAGTGTTTTATAAATCTCACAACCTCATCATGAAAACAAATATTACATGGTATCCTCTAGCTTCAAATTTTTTAAACTATAAATGAAGAACCTATTGAATCATTCCTCCATTAAAATTGATGAAATATTTTTTTTCACTAAACCATGGCTTCAACCAAGACATGTTTTGTTAATCCTATGGTATATATAGAGATTTTGATATTTCCATCTAGAAAATGTCCCCATTTATAGAAGTGATATCAATATTATGATATGTTTTGATAAACTGTGACATGTTTTCCCTATTTAGAATTAATTATAAATCAAAATCATCACACTTTAGTTCATTCCCTAAAAATAGAATTTTACAATCCTAAAACCATGATGATGGTTTGATTACCACAAATTGGAACATTTCTTTTTAATATGGTTTAAATATCATTAATAGGAATTATAATAACCCAAATGTAATAAAATTAATATTATAACTTTATAATATTATAACTATATATTAAATAAAACACAAAAATATATATGTACATCATCTTTTAGTGATAATTTATATTTTATTAGTTTTTAAAATATACTATATATTCTGTTACTTCATTATATGCTCACATATATTATCAGAAACTTATCAGTGCACAAGATATATTGGGTTCTAACATAAAATAATAGGAGACTTAAAATTCAGACTAAGGGGATAATCAAAATACAAATAATGATGAGATATCATAAGTGTCAATAAGTATAAAAAGAGATCATAAAAGAGGAGGATCATAAATAATTTTCTAGAATAAGTGAAATTTTATAATAATAATATGGTAATCATCGGGATGATAATAATGTGGAATAAATAAAAAAATTCAACATTAGTATAATTAAAATATCACTACCAAGGTATCATATCAAAATCTAGCTTGATGACTACCCATACACAATACATATCATCTCAAGGGTTATACGAATCAAAAAATCGATTTGGGGGATACATAATTAATGGACCACCTATGACATCATAATTTTTCATGGATATGTGTATGACATGGAATATAAAACCTTGTTACATTAAAATACCTTGAATATGAGTCTCATAGAATGTATTTTACATTTTATAACTCCCTTGATCTTTTGGGTATATAGTATTGGGGATTTTAAAAAAAATCTACATAAAAAAGTAGACATTTTTAAAAAAGCTGTATTTTTACATAGAAACAGGGATTTATGTTGATACCCCCGTTTCCTTTAAGACACTTTTTCTTCTATTACGATGAGCCCAAATTTGAATGTTTAGCATTACTATAGTTTAATGTAATCCTTATATCAAATAGATTTTTTTTCATGAAATTGTGGGATGAACATCACAAGAATAGTAAGGAACATTTAAAAACATCTTGTTAGTCCATTAAAAATATTGTAAATCCATAATCATTTTTAATCTTTTTTATAAAAAAATTCTGAACACATAAATAAAACACATCCCCATGTAAAAATTAACAGTTTCCCTATGAAAAATATTGAAAACCCATTTGAAATAATATTAAAAACACCAATAAATTAGAAGAGACTTGAGAAATAAAAAATATAGTTTTTTAAAACTTTTGTAACACCCCAAGGCCTTGAAAATAAATATTGATGCATTAAACCAAAATTCCTTACAAAACAGAACATTATTATAAATGATAAATTAAACATAATTTCACCTGTACCATATTTTGAATTTCAAAATATAGTCATCTTGAGTTGGGATCAGTACGATATTTGGAGTCGGATAGAACCAACTTGATTTGTTAGAGAATAGTAACATACCCTTATTAATAGTAATATGAATATTAATATGACTCTAATGAATAATAAATCATATCATTCTTTTATTTTCTTATTGATATAAGATATTTACATCTTGATTAAATTCTCAAGGTGATATAAAATGAGTTATAGTTTCAAAATTGATAATTTCTGAATAATGTATGATTCTATTTAGAAATTAAATTAATAATATTTATAAAATTATTTTTAAAAATTTGTGTTCCTTTTTTAATTCTACACATAGAAAATGGTTAGGTTAAATTTTTGGGATTTTTCTGAAATTCAAGTATTATTGTTGAATACTAAAATTCGATAAAATAGCATATATAATTTGTTTTGTTAAATACATTGTTTATGAAATCATGATTGATGTAATCAAAAATGGTTTAAACTCACATGATCTCCTTACTATTTGGATCACAAGAACCATGACTATTCATATTCTTGAGCAAAAATATTAAAATAATGTGAAACCCCACCTCTCCCCCACTATAAGTACCACCCCCTTTTCCCTCATCACTTCACTCCTCTCTATGCCTTGAAACTCCACTATGTTCTACCCAAATAGCCTTCTATAGACACTCCCCATGTCCTGGAACTCATGATGTTTCTATAAGACCAAAACCCCTTCCCTTAAGGAGGTTCCCAAGGAGGTTATTTCAAGAGGTAAAGCATCTTTCTTTTTCATTTAGTTTCATTTCAATTTATCTTTTTTTTTTCTTATTATCCCGTAACCTATTCTATTTAATTGAGTCATATAACTCTAGTATCATCTATGTAATGGAATTATACAATTTTAATGTAATAACCATTATCTATCTTCTTACTCTCTCTCTCATTTATAAATGAAATCATTGTCCGTGAGGTTCAAATTTACAACCTTTGTAGACGACGATGTTTTGTTCTTTAATTTATCCATCATTACTGGTCATGAAACCTTTGTTTGGGTTTAACCAGACAATAATATATGTATTATAACCTACTTAATATTCAGTAACCATTATATTTTCATAGTATTAATTCATACGATAAAACTAGTTCATAATAATCTAAATACAGCAAAACAATCTAAGTGACTATCATTAATATTTCATCCAATTATTCATCCTCACAAAATGTAATAAAATGATATATATAAACATTAAAATTTCTGTTTGTTAATAAATAATGTATAATTTCAATTATGTAGAATTAAATAATTTTTAAATGAACATCCATACTCCTATACAAATATACTAATCATGAAAACCAAGGAAACACACACTGTTGAACGACAAAATTCAATCTTATAACTTCTCAATAAGAACATAAATGAACCCAATAAAATCATGATAAACTAAATAAATTCCTAATAGGTTATTTATTAAGTTATTAATAAGTCTAATTTCATATTACACTACTTTAAGTTCCAGAGACGAACACATTCATACTTAAGGTAAGGGGTTTCTTTATCTCACTTCCATTTTTGTGAGATAATCTGTTTTCATAACTATTAATTTTGTAAGGTGTATGTATACTGAACATTGATGTTTCATGTCATGAATATATTTATTTTTATTATATTGAATGTATAATTTTATGATTATTAATTTCGGGGCATATGATTCAATTTATTATAATGTGGTATGGGTTTTTCATCCAAACCTCCATTTTTATTCGTGTTAATTTTATTATCTACATACCCCAATTAAATTCTTATTCCTTCATATGTAATCCTGATAATTTCTATGTGAATTTTTAATATATTTGTTTCAATCAGAATCATACCTTCATTTATGGGGAGTTATATGCTTTAAAATGATCATTCAAATATTTTTCCTTAAATACAAGCCCGTTTCAAAAAAGTTTCTCAAATTCTTACCTATTTCCAAGGGCACTCTATAATTGGATTTTAGAAACAATTATTTTTATAAAATAAATAATGTTTCTATGAAAATTATATCTTAATTCACTTCTAGTTTTATACAAGATTTTTTACAAAATAACTCTTCTTTTTAAAGTAAATGATTATTTATCTCAAGAATTACTCAATAATTTTATAAGAGTATTTTCATATATTTCAAAATTTTTGTTTATTATTATGTATTATTGGGACTAATATTTTTTGATATCATATACCATATTATATTTAATGGTTTATGATAAATTTTACTGTGGGTGTTATTTCTTAAAACCATTCACCAATTTACTCTGAATGGTTAGTGGCTATGCTTAATGTTCAGGGAAAACTATTTAAATTTCACATATTAGTTTCAATATGAATGTATGTTTTGTTTATGTGTATCCCAATTCATATAAGGAATGAATTGGACATATTATGTGATGTTTGGGGCCCACTATATCCCCTCGATTCATTAACAGGTCTCATGAAGAAAATATATATGGACTTGGTTGAGGCCTTGCCCATTTTTAGATATGTTTTTGGATGAGGCCTTAATCATTTTTAGATGTCTTGGTCACGACCTTGATGTTAGGTTTCAGAATGACAGGCACATGCATTTACCTCATTATGAATCTACAAATTCATGTTCATATAGTTACTCGACTAGTAGAATACCCATGATTATGATTTATTATCACAATGTTTACTCAGCTCATTTTCTGCCATATTGTGTTCAAGTTTATTTTTAAAGTCATGTGTTTACAATTATTGACCATGCATAATGTTTAAAATGTATTCCATTTTATTTTTTAAATTTAATGAACATTTTATATTCACTTTTTTTTCTCCCTGGGATATAGAGAAGCATATTATTGTAACTTACAGAAGTAATCTAAGTGTTGCGGATGTTCCCAGTGGAACTTTTTTTGTCTTTTTTGATTTCAAGAAGTAATGTTGAACTTATGTATGTATCTTGTTTCCAAATCAATTAAACCATTAATTCCTTCATGATATGACTTTCTTGTAATCTTTCTAATATAATGTAATAAGGCATCAGCTCTGGGTGACTGAGGTCAGGTATTTACAGTTGGTATCGAAGGAATTTTAGTCAAAAAATGGAAAGTAGATTTAGAAATTGTTGATTAGAGAACAAAACCCTAAGATAGTCTTTGTGGATAAACATAGAAGAACATCTGGGAATTTTGTTAAGGAATATATTATTTGGATATTTTTTGAAAATACATCCATGTATGGATACTACACGTGGACGTGGTTACAGGACATATGTACCTAGTAGTGAAAACTTCAACAAGGAGTTTCGGGCATCACCCCGGGTATCCTGTTACATGACAATGGGCCTTTATATGCATCTGTTATGACACTATTGGGGGAGATGCTTAAGATAAGTCATATTTTCTTCTCAAGCCATTATGAGATATTTAAATGTAAATTGTTCCTCAATGAAACCATGTTTATGATTATAGAATTATCCACGCATAGGATTTCAATATATGTTAAGTAAATTTTTTTCTAAGTTGAGATAGATTATTGTGATTCATAAAGAATTATAGTGTATAAAATTGCATAGAAATGGTGCCTAGTGGAAGGAATAGAAACCGCCTGAATGCATGTATCCCATGTAGGGATTTCCATCTTGTATAAGATAATGGTTTTGGCTCTAGAACTGCGACTGGTGTGGAGAAACTTATAACTATATTGGGACAACATACCCAGGTTTTGAAAAATAACCTTACCTAATTGGAGCATCCAGATCCACAATGTGAAGGTGCTATGTTAGATCCCTTTATGCAACAACAACCTCCATAATTTAGTAGGACTAAAACCCCATTCACAGTGGAGCGGTGGATAAGTTCCCTGGATAATATATTTCTCACATTAGGAAGTAACGAAAGGGAGAAGGTTTTAATGGATGTTTATCAACTTTCCGGAGATGTTGATCAATGATGGTCACTTATTCGATACACAAAGGAGGATGAAGAAATAAAAAACATGGAATGGAGTGAATTTAAAGAAATTTTCTTATAAAATCACTTTCCTCATGTACAGTGAGAGGATATAGAAAGGTAGTTTCTAAATTTGAGGAAAAATAAAGATGAGAATGTTGATAAGTGTGAATATAATGCCACAATGTTAGTGGGGCATATTGTGGACTACATATATAATCCAATGAGAAATATTGATTGATTCTTTGACGGAATAAATCCATTCCTTCGATAGGAACTAGTCTCCCAAAGTATATCATCTTATGAAGATATTATTTCATGTGCTTCATGATAAGAAATGAATTATCTATTTCTTATGAATTTATTGGAAGGAAAGATAAAAATATAGATTCTAATAACATTGGAAAAGGAAATAAGGAAATAGGGAATAAGGGAAGAGTCCAATTTTCACCTTGTGATAACTGTGAAAGGAAACACCCTGGTGCCTGCTTAAAAGGAAAAGAAGTATGCTATAAATGTCGATAAAAAAGCAATATTTCTTGTCACTACAAGGTAAAAAAGAAGAAATAAATGTTCAATGGTATAATTTTTAGGAGATGAAAAAATATGCTAATGATTTTCTAAAGCGTCAAGGAAACTTTCCTCAGAAAAGGAAAAGTGAGAAGGTCTAAACTTATGCGATCATAACTGCGGAGGTATAAATTCATAATGATCTGGTGGTGGGTACTTTAATCGTTCCATCAAACTTACCCAATGCTTTTTAATTCTGGATCATCAAATTCTTCAATATCTTGTTAGTTTTCTATGAAAATTAGATATTTACGATTTGGGTTAATAAGGTAGTTAACAATCAAAACTCAAAAGGGATGTATCATTGAAACAAAGTTGTGTTATGAAGTCCACATTTGGAATATAAATGTGCTTTATCTTATTATTTTATTATCGTTCCCATGTTTGAATTTCATATAATCCTTAGTGTGGATTGGTTTTTGACCCATGATGTTAAAATTTATTACAAGAAGAAGGAGGTTATAATTTTTGAGGACGATGGGGAATCCCTTTTCTTTAGAGAAGAAACATCACCATCTGATTCTCATCTAGATCAACCCCTCTCGCTCTCCTGAATTCAATTATTGGGGAAGAAGAGAATGAAACAACCACGGGTGAGGAACAGAATGATCGAATAGAGGATGTACCTATTTTTAAAGAATATGTTGATGTGTTTCCCAAGGATATACCTGGACATCCTTTAGAGTAAGAAGTTGCGTTCTATATCAATTTAATTTCTGATTCATGACCTATATCAAAGACCCCTTATAGAATGTCGACTATTGAATTAGTGGAGGTGAATAAAAAATTTGAGGAATTGAGTGAAAATGATTTATTCACCCTAGTTTTTCTTTATGGGGATTCCCTATTCATTTCAATAAGAAGAAATATGGATCTATTAGGATGTTCATTGACTACATGTAGATCAATTTTACAACAATAATGAACATGTATCCCCTACCTCACATTGATGATTTGTTTGGAAAACATCAGGGAGCCTAATATTTTTTGAACATTGATCTTTGAATTGGATATCATCATTTGCGTGTGAGGAAGAAAGATATTCCAAAGGAGGCATTTCGAACTAGGTATAAGCATTATGAGTTAATAGCAATGCATTTTGGATTGACTAATTCACCCTCTATTTTCATGGATCTAATATAAAGTGTTTTCAGGGAATATATTGAGGAATTTTTTGTGTTATTTATTAATTATATATTGGTATACTCCAACATCTATTAAGATCATGAAAATCACATGCGCACAATTCTAATGACTCTTAAAAAAATGAATTGTATGGGAATTTTAGAAAGTGTGAAATTTTTATTCAAATAGTTTCCTTTCATTGACACATTTTCTTTAAGGGTGGAATATCTATTGATCATGTGAAGAAAATGGTTGTGCAAGAGTGTCTTACTCCAATAAACATAATTGAGGTATGTAGTTTTATTGGTTGAATTTGTTATTATTGGTGTTTCGTTCAGAACTTCACCCATTTAGCTATACCAATGAACAAGATTACATGTAAAGGGGTTACGTTTTTATGGACAAAATAATGTGAGGACTGTTTCATCGAAATGAAGAGGAGATTAGTGAATGCTCTAAACCTATCTCTACAATAAAGGAATGGTGGATTTTTGATCTATAGTGATTCATCAAATAAAGGACATGGTTGTTTCATTATGAAGAATGATGTAGTTATTGACTATTCATCAAGGTAGTTAAAATTTTATGGAAAAAACTATCATACTCATTATCTTGAGTTAGAAACTATAATATTTCTTCTAAAGATAAGGATACATTATCTCTATAGTGAAAAATGTAAGACACATATGGATCATAATATCCTAAAATATATCTTCTCATAGAAGGAACTCAATCTAAGGAAAAGGCGATAGATTGAACTACTCAATTATTATGATTTTTCCATACACTACCACACATGAAAGGAAAATGAGGTAGTTAATGCATTAAGCAGGAAGAATCATGGAGTCCTAAACAAAATGAAGATTGAAAGGGATCCAATATTTATGGATATAGTAATGATGGATATGAGAATTATCAATGATGGTGAAACATCATTATTTTTTCAATTGGTTTCCCATCCATCTTTGTAATAAAAGATTAAGAGTTCTTAGCCTGATGAAGAGATCCTTCAAATGAAAACTAATGCTTTGAAATATGGGAAAATTGATGACTTTGTTTGTGAAGATGGTGTTCGAATATTTGGGAAGAGGCTTTGTGTTCCAGCTATACCCAAGATAAAAATAGAGTTATTGGATGATTATCATATCTCTAATTTATCCATACATCATGATCTCACTAGGATGTATAAGAGTTTGATGGAACATATCTGGTGGGATAACACGAAGAGGGAAATTGCAGATTATGTATTAAGATGCTTAGTCAGTCAAAAAGTGATGTCTAAGAGGCAGCTTCTAAAAGGATTCATTCAAACTCTACCTATTTCTACATGGAAATGGTATTAAATAACTATGTATTTTTTTCACTAGATTACCCAAAACTCCCATTATGAATGATGAAATATGGGCAATTTTTGACTGACAAACAAAATCTTCACATTTCCTTTCTATAAGGGAGGATTTTCCACTACAGTGCCTAGAATAACTCTATATAAATGAATTTTTGAGTCTTCATGGAAAACCTCTTTCAATTATGTATAATCATGACACACTATTTACATCAAAATTATAGAAATGTTTTTACAAATATTTTTATACCGACATTTGATTGAGTATTGCTCATCACCCTCAAACTGATGGGCAATTAGAGAGTGTAATCCAAACCTTAGAAGACATGTTGAGATCATGTTCATTTGACATTCAAGGTATGTGGGATCAATATTTTCCTTTAGTGTATTTTTACTACAATAATAGTTTCCATTAAAGTATTCAAATGGCACCATATGAATCATTGTACAGGAAGAGATGTCATACACCAACTTGTTGGAAAAAATATGGTGAAAGGAAGCTTGTGGGATTAGATCTGGTGAAGGAAACAACAAAAAAGGTAAATACTATTCAAAACCAAATCAAATAATCTCAAAGAAAGATAAAGAGATATTATGATAATTGGATGAAGGATTTGAAATTTTGAGTAGAAGATGATGTTTTCTTGAAGGTATATATGTTAGGTCCACATGGTTAGATACCCTAGGAGGGTGGTGAATCAGGGTATGACAGATTAAAACAACTGCCCCTATTGATCTTGTTTATTTTTTAGACAAAACCCTCTTCTCTCTCACTCCCATTGCAGAGTATGAAAAAATATTAAAGAAATCACAAAGCACATCAATTTTAATTAGTTAACCCTCAATGAGCTATGTCCAAGTAGCATACACTGGTGATGTGCTGATGTAAGAAATCCAATAAAAACACTATTGTTTACAAGGCTTGGAGATGACTCACTTTCCCTCTTGGTTTATAACCAATCACAATTTAAAAGCTCACTGCTCTATCATCTGAAGTGTACCCACTTCTTCTTCAGAAGATCAACTCATAGTTTAAAGTCTTTTAGGACCTTTAATTATAAAATATGAATGCATTTTACTATGTATTTAGATTCTATGTTGAATTTCCACTTTCATACACTAATGAATTTTTTTTACCATGGGTGTATCGGTAAATATTGGAACTTTCATGTAGCCTTATAAGGACTGGGGTGCTTCTCTAAGCCTGGTGTGATTATTTATGCCTGGTTCACAAGTGTCATCTAACTTCTTTCACAACACCCCCTTTTCGTACTCATAACATTGGTGATTCATACCCTTATACTCCCAAACCAATATTAGCACACAACTTTTGAATATATTTATACTTGTATGCCCAAACCACAACATGTGTGCCCAAACCACATGCTCGACTGGAGCTCAAATTTTCTCTATGTGTTGAGCTTCATACAAAATGGGGAGGGGTAGCCCTCTATTTATAGGTATTTTGGTCACCCTGAGTGCCGAATGGAAGTCTCCTCCTGACGGGCATGTCTAACCACCTAATCCTCTATCTCCCAGTCACCTTGTGTTCCCAAACCAAAACATGGGCTCCCCTCTTTCCTTTTCCATAATTTTATGTTCGGATCTTAAAAAATTTACGGAGCGCAACTTTTCAAGCATCTAGGCGACTAGCACACAATTACATTTTCCAAACATAGTTTTCTCCATTTTTCGATTTTTAGGCCCAAAAATTTCACAAACACTAGAAAACAGTGCCACTTTATTTATCCTCTTTTTGTACCACCTCTATATCTTCTATACCCTTGTCGAGTTTCTTCTATCAATCATGGATTTTTGACAACCTCTCTTGGACCCAAAAAATAAACATGGATTCCTATTTCGTCACCAAACTGTACATAGAAACCCACCTTGCCAACAAACAAACAACTAAGGCCCACTTTTTCAACAAACACATAAACCCAAAAATGCCTCAATGCTGACTTGGGGGATGTTTTCCCAAAAATTTCCCCCTTTGGGTTTTTTGAAAACTCTTCCATAAAATGATACCTCGTTAACACTTATACCACCATTTGCCTCTTGAGATTTTGATAATGATCACAGATTCACCCTACACATACTATAATACCACATGAACAATGCTCGACATGAGAAACAAGAGTAAATGAAAAGTTCATTAATGAATCACTGCATTTCTGACACCAATTTTTGATACCAAACGGATACAAATTTTTGATGTCTGGAAAATTTTTAACACCATTCCAACACAACTCTTTTTCTTTTATCACTATCTTCAGCTATTGTGATATCATTGATTTGATCGATCACTTCAAGAATTATCATACTTACAACTCTCATTATTCGCATCATGGGTTCTTGTGTTGTATAAGATAAGCTCTGGCGGATCACTTCGAACACCACATACTCCCATCATGGTGCTCCCCTTATCTGGTTCATCACCTGTCTTGATAAACTCCTCATATCTTGCTTCACCACATGTCACCTTCTCCCCATGTCTTTTGAAAAAGACATTGTCTCCCTTCTTTAGCCACTGTTTCTCCCCCTTTCAGAGTCACTCTTTCCCCCCCTTTTTCAACGAAGCCAAAGGTAACTTCTTTGTGGTTTGAAATTGAGTAGAGAGAAAAAATTAATACAGTAAGGAAAAAACAACATACCTCAAGGAGAGGGGGATTCGATATCCACACACTTTTAAGTGCGGGAGTTGAATTATCTCATAGAACTAGTTGATGCCTCTCAAACGCTTCCTTGGGTAAGGACATTAATATAATATCAGCAACTTGTACCTCTGTAGGCACATATTATAACTTCACTAGCCCTTGATCTACATTATCCTTAATAAAATGATATTTGATGTCAATGTGCTTGGTCCTCTAATGATAGATGGGATTTTTAATATTATTTATAGCACTTGAGTTATCTAACTGAATTATGATCGGAGACATCACATCAACTCCCATATAATCAAGCTACTACTTTATCCACTATAACTGTGTGCATTCTTGAGTGGCTTCAATATACTCAGCTTTCGTGGTGCTTAATGAAATGAAATCTTTCTTCTCGCTCATCCAAGAAATACACAATCCAGCAAAATAGAAAGAACCTACTAACGTTGATTTCCTGTCATCTGCTGAATCAGACCAATCTGCATCTATATATCCCAATTGTTCTGGCTGAGATTTGTCATTATACATCAACCCAAAATCCATAGTACCCTTAATTAACTGAAATATTATTTTCTCTCAAAGAATGTGACATTCCTTTGGATTAAATTGATATCAACCTGCTTGGCATATAGCGAAATAAATATCAGGTCTTGTTGCTATCAGGTACAGTAAACTCTCAATAACCTGCCAGTATTCTGTTATATTAAACTCCCTTCCATCATCATCTTTCAAAAATTTCATCTAGGTAGCAACCGAAGTCTTCATCTGCTTGGAATTTTCTATTTCAAATCTATGTAGAACCACCTTGGAATATTTGGATTGAGAGATGAAAGTGTTATTCTTTAGTTGTATCACTTGTAAACCAAGGAAAAACATCATCTCACCTATCATTGACATCTCAAACTCACTTTTCATATATTCTTAATACTGTATGAATTGAGTTTCATCTAATCTGAAAAATATGATTTCATCAAAAAAACCCAACACTGTCATCCTTTGATTACGTTCGTTGTTGAAATAGAGATTGTAATCAACTCTACCACACTAAAAACCAAGCCTTTTAAAATAATGATCATGCCTCAAGTACCATTCTCTTGGAGATTGTTTCATACCATGTCGTGATTTCTTTATCCAAATTTTTTTTTTCTCATCTTCATGAATGAGAAAACCATATGGCTGCTCAATATACACTTCTTCTTCTAGAACCCCATTCAAAAATTCTAGTTCGACATCCATCTGGAACACTTTGAACTTCCATTTCACTACAATGGTCAAGAATAATATCATTTTTTCTAGCCTTGGAACAGGTTCAAATAGATCATCAACATCAATACCATCTATCTGGGAGTATTCTTTTCACATGAGATATGCATTGTTTTCGATCACAACACCATATTAATTAATTTTGTTTTGAATTATCCATTTTGCCCTGATGAAATTCTTATCTACCAGCCTCGAGACAATCTCCCATGTATGATTCTTTTAAATCTGATCCAGTTCTTCATTCATCACCTGAACCCAATTTCATCTTCAGCAGCATCATTAAAACAATTAGGGTCATCTTGAGATAAATGTGATTTCTACTGCAGTGACTTCAATATTCTTGTTTAAACTAGCACTGTCTGACCACTAATGATATTATGCCTGTCAATTTTAGCTTGACTCTTTGGATTCGTTGTAGATATATACTTTTTTTCTTCTTGTTCATCAATGGTATCTTTTTTGAGTCAGCATCTGCTACTTTTTCATCTCCTATGTTAATTTCCACTTCATCACTTTCATCAAGAAACTGTTCACATTGCTTTTGATTATTCTCTTCATTTTCCACAACCATTACGTCATTTATCCCAACTACCTTTCCTAGCCTCTTGTTGAAGAATTTGTATGAGTTTCTTTTTCCTGAGTAAACAAGGAATATCCCTTCATCTCTACATGAATCAAATTTCCTATGTTTTTTTTGTTAATGAAGCACTTAATTACAAATATTCAAAAGTAATTCCTTATTTACTTCTCTCCATACCACATCTCATACAGAGTCTTTCCTTCATTTAGACAAAACCAAGCACTATTTGAAATATAGACCGATGTTAATACTTCTTCCTTAATTTTTTTTCTAGTAGTTCTTTTTCTATAAGAATCATTCTGGACATGTTGTTGATGATCTGATTTCTCCTTTCAATTGCTATATTATATTGGGGATCTCAAACAGAAGAAACTTGATTCCTTATCTCATGTTTCTTGAGATAGTATTCCACCTGATTGTTTGTGAATTTTGTACCATTGTCAGTATGGTACTTCTGTATTTTCTACCCAAGCATCCTTTCATATTCCCTTCGATATTGTTTTAGGAAACTAAACACATCAAGATTATGGGAAATGAAAAATAATTATACAATTCTTCTATAATCATCAATAAAAAGATTGTAATATCTCTCTCCATCAATGGATCTTGGTGAGATAGGTGCACAAACAACAACATGCACCAATTCAAGCACTCTGGTTGACTTCTTTTCCTTTCCTTTGTACATCTTTCTGACGATTTTCCCCAGTTGACAAGCATTGTACATATGTGTATAATCACGTGACAACTTTGGAAGATCTCTAGATACATCAAACTTTTCCATATCTTCTAGGGAAGGTTGGCATATATGACCAAGCCTTTTATGCCACAACATGTTTTCCTCCTCTCTAGATAAAAATGAAACATCATCATCAACACTTACATGGTAAATATTTACTTTTTTTCTTTTTCCTTGTAGAATAAATGCACTATCTCTTACATTTATGATACACGTCATTTTAGTAAACCTTATAGAATGACCTGAGTCACACAGTTGACTAACGCTGAGCAAATTGCAACTGAGACTTTCTACAACTAAGACATCAGCACTTCTTATTTCATTTCCCCCAAACCTGGCCTTTCTCGAGCCAAAAATCTTTAGGCCTTCATCGTTTCCAAACTAGACGACTCCTTCTTTGTCATATTTTATGCCTATAACAAGATCATTATTACCTATCATGTGAGATGTGAAACCATTGTTAAGGATATATACACTAGAGAATTCTAATGCTTTAAGGTAAATTTTTGTAATGACTACCATCTCAACTCTTTTCTTCTTGATACATGTCTTTGAATTCATACTTGGAATGGGTTGAAAATCATGACCTTCCTCAGAGTATGATGGACCAGCTTCATCCTGCAGAGCTTCAAATTGATTTTTTGTTTTAAACTAATTTTCTATTCTATAATTTGTTACTTGAGACTACTCAGGATCTGTTTTGGAACATTCCTCTTCGTGATTGATGTACAATATCTAGCTCTGTTGCCAAATCCTCCACACAAAAAACAATATCCCTTAAAAGTGGTTCTATAATATTGTGCTTTTTTGGATTCCACTATTTCCCTTGTACACTTTAGTATCTCTTGTATATGGAATATACATTATGTGAATGTCCCATATTTCCACAGTAATAAAACTTAATGTAGGGTGCATTCCTCTGTGTCACTTATGGGCTTTTAATTTTCTCTTGGTTTCTCTAAATCTTCTGATTTTTCTCTGTATTGAAATCAATCATCAATTTCAGAGTGGGTGCCTGCTGAATGACTTAAAATTTCATAGTTTTCTATGTTCGGTCAAGCCCCACATTAACCTTAACATCTGGACACAATATCTGCTTCTTTTCTACTTCTCTACTATGCTCAACATTCAACTTCTTGGTCTTCTGAAATATTTTCATTACTGGTATCGTACTAGGAGTTGCTATTTTTTCTTGATCCTTTACTTTTATTCATAGACCGACAACTCCTTCAAGTTCCTTGATATTCAAGATTTGATCTTTCACTGTGTTATTCAAGCCATCGATCTCCCTTTTCTGTTATTCAACCTTGAGTTTATGTTCATCAACCTTTTCAGAGCTCTCTGGCCTACAAAACTTTTGTTTTTCAATTTATTTTACCAACTTATACTTTTCTTCTTCTTATTGTTGGATATAGTGTTTGAAATCATGTACCAATTTGCTGTCTTTCTTTATTTTTTCTCTCTAAACATCTATCTCCTAAAGGGTTGCTTCAAATTCAGCTTCCATATCAACTATTCTTTCAACTTCTTCTTGTTCTTCATCACTGTTGATTTCTTCCTTTTTCTGAGAACTACGGACAACTGCCACCATATAATTTTCTCCACAATCTCTGAAGTTCTCTATATCTTCAACCTCATCAACCACATACTCACCTGAAATGTCACATTCTTGTGAAAGAAGATTATTTTTCTTAAATAAATTTCTCTTGATCTATTTCATTCCTTTTCACAAAGGTTGAAGAGTTATTTTTGGTAATTTCAAATTCATCCTCATCATCTTCTTGGAAGTTCATGGGGAACCATTCCGCAATATGTACAATCTTTCCACATTGAAAACATGCTAGTGGAAGTTTCCATTTGAAATATCTTTTCCCTATTTATAGGTTCAAGGAAAGGAATGACATCACCTCATCTATCTCTTCATCTTCCTAATGATTATCATTGGTGAGCTTCTTCATGGCCTTGAATGCCACGTCATTATATTTCCCCTTTTCCATGACATCATTATCATCATTTCTCATTTATTATGCAAAAAGGATGTTTTTAGGTTTTCCAATGTCAACTCTTTTGGGTATTTACCACCCAAAACTGAAACATTTGCATTGAAATGAGGTAGAAGATTCCTCAAGATGCACTTCAAAATTTTTATGTCTTCAATAACTTCACCAAAATCTCATATGTCTTCTACAATGATATTTACCCTATAAATGAATGCATCGATAGACTCATTAGGGTTCATTCTTATATCTTTATACTTGTTCCACATAACTTGAATCTTTTCCCTTCTGACTGTTATATCTTCTTCATATATATTCAATAGATTTTCCCACATAGAATTTCTTGTTTTGCATGACATTGCCTTTGTATAGATAGCATTGGTTAGGGATCCCCCTAAGTCATTGATGCCCTTAGTGTCAGCATTCGGTTCCCTTCTCCAAGCCTCTGATAACACACCACCATTGATATCAGCTAATATAGCATGCATCAATGTTGTAAACAAATCTATTACTGAAGATTGTATGTAGTGTTTCATCTGATTCTTCCATAACTAAAAGTTGTGCACATCAAATATCTAAATACCTTTATGATTGGTGACCTCCATTTAGAAAGAGACATTGATATCAAACCTTTCTTGTGATACCAATTGATAGGTCTTCTTGGTTATATACCCTAAGGGGTGGGGGGGTGAATCAGGGTATGACAGATTAAAACAAATACCCATATTGATATTGTTTTGTTGTTTGAAAAAACTATCTTCTCCCTCCTAGGTGAAGAGTGTGACAAAATTTAAAATAAATCCCAGGACACAACAATTTCAATTGGTTCACCGTAACTGGTCTATATCCAAGTAGAATACAGTAATGATGATCTGATGTACCAAATCCACTAAAAACAAACCACTATTTACAATGTTAAGAATGGACTCACTGTCTCCCAGGTTTACAAACAATCACAATTCGACAACACATTGATCTCCCAATTGAAGTGCACTCATTGCTTCTTCAGAATATCCACTCATAGTTTACATAATTGTAGGTCTATTCGTTATCATAAATGAATGCATCATCCTATGTATGTAGATTCTCTACTGAAGTTCCACTTTCATGCAAGGATGAATAAAATTTTACCACAGGTGTACTAGGAAATATTCCAACTTCCATGCAGCCCTAGAATGACTGGAGTAATTTTATATGCTTGGCACGCAAGTTTAACTTAACTATTTGCACGAAACTTCATTCCCCAACTAAGAACATGGGCGACTCACGTCCTTTTACGCCGAAACCAATATTGGCACGCAACTATCAACTGGCACAAAACTTCTTAATATCTTTATACTTGTGCACCCAAACCACCACTTGTGCGTCCAAACCACCTGTGCAAATAGAGCACAAATTTTCATTAAATTTTGAGCTTCACCTTAAATGAGGAGGGTTTTCCGCTAATATAGGTAATTTGGTCACCCTGAGTGCCACATGAAAGTCTCCTCCTGGTGAGCAATTCTAGCCGCTTGAGCCTCTGTTGCCCCAGTCACCTTGCACACCCAAAAAAAAACTTGGGAGCCCCTCTTTCCTTTCCTATTTTCTAATGTTATAATTTTGTAAAACATATGACGTGAAAATTTAAATGCCTCTAAGAAACTGGGACACAATTTCCTTTTTCCAAAAAACACAATTTTCCATTTGGCGATTTTGAGGCCCAAAAATTTGGGAAACACTAGAAAAGAATGCCACCTTGTATTTCCTCTTTTTGTACCACCTCCATATTGTCCATTCACTTGTCTAGGTTATTCTGTCAATCATGGATTGTTGAAAATATCAATTAAACTTGAAAAATCACCACGGATGTCAATTTTGTCAACAAACTGAACATAGAATCCCACCTTGTCAACAAACAAAACAATATTTCCCAGTTTGTTAACAAACACAACAAACCCAAAAATGATTCAATGCTTCCTTGGGGGCCTTTTTCCCCAATGATATCCGAGGAAGGGTTTTATAAGATTTTAGAAGAATTGGAAACTGAGCCATAGGTATATTGGACCTTTTGAAAGTTTGGAGAGAAATGGAGTTGTTGTGTATTGTTTCTCAATGCCACTTAGCTAGTCTAAACTATACAATGTGTTTGTTGTCTCACTATTGAGAAAATACATGCCAGACCTAACACATGTACTCACTTCTGAAGGTATAGAATTGGAACCTGTCTTATCAGACTGTGAAGAGATTATCTAGATTCTAGACACTAAATAATAGGTGTTGAGGAATCAGATGACCTGATTAGTAAAGATACTTTGTATAAGTCACAATATGAAAGAGGCAACATGGGAGTGTGAGGACCTTCTGATGAGACCTAGCCAAATATTTTTATGAGGTAGCATTCTGTGAATTTCAAGGAAGAAATTTTTGTATGGAGGGGAGAATGTAACACCCTGAGGTTTTGAAAATAAAAATTGAATGCATGAAAGACTGAGTCCCTAGAAAAAAAACATTTTTATAAACTAGCCATTGAACATAATTTCTCCTTTACAGTGTTTTGAATTTAAAAAAATGGTCATCTAGAATTGTGATCAGCAAGTAATCTGAAGTCTAATAGAACCCACATGATTATTTTGAATAGTAACATACCCTTTTGAAATATAATATAGATAGTAATATGACCCTTATGAATAGAAAATCATATTATTATTTTATTTCTTAAGGATATAAGATAATAACATCTTGATTAAATTTTCAAGGTGATATAAAATGAGTCATCGTTTTAAAATTGTTAATTTTTTAATACTTTATGAATTTATTTAAAAATTAAATTAATCATAATTAGAAAATTATTTTCATAAAGTAGAGTTCCGTTTTGAATTATACCCATTGAAAAATGTTTAAGAATAATTTTTTCAATTTTTATGAAATTCTTGAACTTTTTATGAATAATGAAATACGGTAAAATACCATGTATAGAAATTATTATTTAAATAAACTATTTATGACATCATGAATTATTTAATCACACCTGGTTTTAACTCACATGCTCTCTTTATTATTTTTATCACAATAACTAAGACTATTCATAGTCTTGAGAAAAAATAATAAAATAATGATTAAAATAATGTAAAACCCCTCCTCTCCTCCACTATAAATACTACCCTTTTCCCCATATTCTATTCAATACTATAATCCTTGAATA
Source organism: Viscum album (assembly GCA_963277665.1). NCBI lineage: Eukaryota > Viridiplantae > Streptophyta > Magnoliopsida > Santalales > Viscaceae > Viscum > Viscum album. The sequence continues at coordinate 1,887,424,765 of OY728159.1, read as the reverse complement.
TCCTCAATGTTCTTCTTAAATACCCTTCCCTGGCCACTCCCCATGTTCAGGAGATACTGTTCTTTCCAAATGACTAAAAACCCTTCCCTTAAGGAGGTTCTCGAGGAGGTATTTCAAGAGGTAAATCATATTTCTTTTTCATTTAGTTTCATTTCAATTTATCGACTTTTATTATTATATCATAAAATCCTTAATTAAATTTATCCTCATAACTCTATCTCAATATATATACTTTAATTATACCATGTTAATTTAATTACCATTATCAAACTTCTTACTCTCTCAGTCTCTTTTATAAATCAAATCATTGTCCGTGAGGTTCCAATTTACAACTTTCATGGACGATAAGTTTCGTTCTTTAATTTATCCTGAATTACTGGACATGAAACCATTTTTATGGTTGAACTAGAACATAATATATCTATTATAACTTAATTAATATTCAAGAACTAGTATATGTAAATATAATTAATCTATATGATAAAACTAGTTCATAAAAATCCAAATACTGCCGAATAATCTAAGTGATTGTCATGGATATTTCATCCAATGATTCATCCTCATACCATGTAAATAATTCTATATATAACCATTATAACTTATTTTATGTTCAAAAATAATATATAATTTAAATTATTTAGAATGACATCCTTTTGACATGAATATCCATGCTCATTTAGATCATAAAAACTAAGGAAACGAACACACTGAAACAATATAATTCAATATTATAACTTATCAATAAGGAAATAAAAGAACATAATAAAATAATGATAAACTAAATAAATTCCAAATGGGTTCTGAATTAAGTTTTTAATAAGTCTATTTTCATATTCCAGGACCCTTTTTTCAAGATAAGAACACATTCAGACTTAAGGTAAGGGGTTTCTTCATCTCAGTTCCATTTTTTTGAGATATTCCGTATGCACTACTATTACTTGTGTATGGTGTATGTATATACTTAAAATTGATTTTTTATATCATTGATATATTTATTTTCAATATATTAAATGTATTATTTTATCATTTTAAATTTTGGGGAATATGATTCAATTGATTACAAAGTTGTAAGGGTTTTCCACCCGAACCTCCATTTTCATTCACGTTGCTTTTATTATCTACTTACCTAAATAAAATTATTATTAATTCATATGTAATCATAATAATAACTATTTTTATTATCAATTTAAGTGTTCTAACCAGAATCTTTCCTTCATTTACGGGGAGTTATATGTTTTAAAATGATCTTTCAGAAATTCTTCTTGAAATAGAAGCCCATTTCAAAGGAATTTCTCAAATTCTGACCTATTTTCAAGGGGACTATATAATCCATTATTAGAAAACATTTATTTTATAAAATAACTAATTTTAAAATTAAAATACTATATTACATAACTTCTGGTATTATACAAATATTTTTCCAAAAGAACTCTTCTTTTTAAAGTAAATGAGTATTTATCTCAAGAATTGCTCGATGATTTTATAAGAATAATTTCTTCTATTTCATCACTATTGTTGATTATTATGTATTATTGGAACTAATATTTTATGATATAATATACCATATTATATTTAATGGTTTATGATAAGTTTGAATTTGGATGGGGTGTCTTAAATCCATTCACCAATTTACTCTGAATAGTTATTGTTTATACATAATGTTTGGGGAAAGTTATTAAATTTAATATTTAATTTTAAATATGAATGTATATGTTGTTAATGTTTATCCTCATTCATATGAGGAATGAATTGGACTTATTATTTTATGGTTGGGGTCCAATATAGCCTCTTGATGCATCAGTATGTCTCATGAGAAAAATAGATGTGGACTTGGCCGAGGCCTTGCCAATTTTTAGATATGGTTTGGGCCGAGGCCTTAATCATATTTAGATCTATTGTTCGAGGCCTTGAAGATATGTTTTAAAATGTACGGTATATGAATTTCCCTCATTATAAAGCTATAAATTCATTGTTTATGTGGTTATTCGACTAGAAGAATACCTATGATTATGTTTAATTATAGAACTGTTTACTCAGCTCATTTTCTGGCCATATTATGTTCACATTTATTTTTAAAGGCACGTGTTTTCAATTATTCACCATACCTAATTTTTATAATATCTTCCACTATATGTTTTACCCTTACTAAGCATTTTAACTCATCTCTTCTTATGTTTTTCACTTCAGGATATGGAGAAGTGTATTATGATAACTTGTAAAAGTAATCTAAGAGTTGTGGATGCTCCCAGTGGATGTTTTATGTCGTTTTTCATTTCAATAAGTAATGAATAAATTATGTATGTACCTTGTTAATAAATATTCGAAACTATTTATTCTTTCAAGATATGAATTTCTTGTAATCTTTCCAATATAATTTAATAAGGAACCGACTTCAAGAAACTTGGGTCAGATCTTTACACCTTTCACCTTCAAATGTTCATAAACATTTCCTTACCATTTGAAATAAAAAAAATTTCTATAAAAACACTGATAAATAATAAAACACGTGTCTTGGAAAATCATATTCATAACCATTTTCCACTCATACTGAACCCATGTCAGAATAACTAATGTCTTGTTAATTATGTATGAGTGACCTATCTCTCCCTAATTTTTACATATGAACACTAAATTATTACTCAATAAATTGGAGAGATATATGACAATCACTCATCATAATGAGATATATCAAACTCACCTAGTAAGGTCAATGAGAATAAAAATGGATACTAGAGGGGGGGGGGGTGGGTGGGTGAACTATAGTTGATAAAAATTATAAATCAAAAACCATTACGTATGTCAATCTATACGATAGAACCTGTGATTGATGATATCAAATTTTTAACTTGATTCACTTTAAACTAAAACAATTTTTATAATCAAATATTATACGAGAAATGGATTTGAAAAATAAACATTCATTAAAAAACAAACGATATATATAATATCTTCTGAAGTAATAAAAATATAACTTATCAAAGTTATAAAGAAAAACTAACACAAAATGGTAAAATAAATAAAAATAATCTTTCATTTACTATATTGGAAATCAATAACCATGACATAATGTAACAATAGTTAAGAAAACTTTTAAGGTCTATTATCTTCCAGAAGAAAGACAATGATCACAAATTTCTGAATATCCTCGGCCATCCTTGCCCTTGAATCCCTTGGTTGAACGAGACAAAATTAGATGTCTTCATTACACTTGAAGAACTTGATCAAACTAGATCAGAATCAATAATTACAGAAGAAAAATGATCTAATAAATTTTCAATCCTCACTCATATTTCTTAGAACAAAAAAAATATACAATGATTTAAAAATCACACGATACAAGATTTTATTGCTGAGTAAACTATAAATGAGTTGAATTACAAAAATATCATTCCCTTATCTCAATCAATGAACATATAATTATAGGAAAACCATTAATAATATTATTATGTGATTCTTGGAGTTTTTCACAACAACATTAGAGAAGTTCCATCCTAATAGACCAACATGATCCATAAAATATTTTTGTGATGGTTCATTCATAAATCGTCACAATTATATTTAAATAATAGATATACTTGAAATTTATTTATTCATACAATTATAAAATTTAATCCTCTGATGGAATAAGAAACATTTTTCTATGGCAATTACTTTGTTTGTATGATGGAATAAATATCATTTATCCAATATATTGAACAATGTTTATCTGATAGACATAAATTTGTTAATCTAGTGGATTGAACTTTATTATTTTTATAGACTGAATTGAATTAGTTTGATAGACATAGATTTTTTTGTCTGCTGAAGTAAACCATTTTCATCTGAAAGATTAAACTTCATTCATATAATATTTTGGAAATTTGTCATATGATTGAGTAAACTATGTTTGTTTGATAGCATAATCTAATTTCATCTAATGGGATAAATTGAAATCTTCTAATGGGCTAAAATATGTTCATCCGATGGGATAAAATGAGTTCTCCTGATGTGTTAAACATTGTTCACCTAATTGACTAAACAGAGTTCCACAGACGAACTAAACTATGTTCGGCTGAGGGACTAAATTGATTTTGTCTTATGAAAAAAAATACTTTTTCCATATGAAGAAAAATTTCATATTCACCCAATTATAATTTTTTATGCATCTTTTAAAAAATATGTTATTCTAAAAAAATATTCTATATCATGGGATAATTGAAGTTACTAAAGCATAATATTTAATATTGTGTAATTTTATTATCAAAACAAGGATTAGAATGTGTATATAATAAAAATTATTGACACAACAATATCCCCCTTTTTTAAAATAAAAAAAATAGAACACTTAAAGAGAAAAATTATAAAATTGATAAAAATGTAAAATCACTTTTAATTAAAATTTTTATTTCTTTAATTTTATCTTCATATATTTATATCTCTATTTTTATTTTAAAAAAAAAATCCATGGTAGGGATTTTTTCCAAATTTAACATATGTACAAATTAAGAATGACTTCATTATCTCTTGTAAATTATCCCCCTTTGATATTATCCACAATAATATATGATAGAAAATGTACCTGAAAATTTAAATAAGAAATATCTTTGAAACAGATTATTATAAATGAATATCCAACCAACACAAATAGAGGGAATATTTTTCAAAGATATATCGGAAAACATTCCATCTAAATTTTATGATGAAATATTAATATAAAAACAAACATAATTCATAAATAATTATTATAATATTAAAAAATACATAATATTTTAGTGAGAATATTTTCTATTTTATGAAACTTCTTCACAATGGATTTCAATTTCTCATAGCCATCATTAAATTTCTCTGAATCTATGGATGAATATTCAAATTTTTCAATATTTCTTCCAAAATAAGAAAATTCATATTCTCTTTATTCATACTAATATATTCTTATTTATAAAATTGAATTTTTATATCCTCTTTTTTAGAAACAATATTTGTTTTTTGAGAATGAAATTATCTTTTTTCAGTTCATAGAATTATTGATCTTGAAACTTAACAATTTTCTTCAAAACATCAAAGTGTTTTGATTTCGTAAAAACAAAATAAGAAAAATCATAAATTTTTTTAATCCATAAAAATAATAATATTTAAATTATATAATTTGATCATCGTGATAATTTAATCCATGTTATGTTTGTTTGATATGTCTCACAACATGATTCATTATTCCACATTCCTTCCATGAATCATCTTTGAAATATTTGAATTTTGAATTATTTTTAAAGAGAATTTTGACAAAATATTTCAAAAAATTGAATTTTTCTAAGAATCCAACCTACTATGAATAAAATTTTTAATAGATTCAATACTTGATAGTTAAGGAATTAATTCAACATGAATTCTAAGAGAATCATTGAAATAAGTGAATCTCATTTCATTCCTTTGTGTAGAATCACTGGATAGTGAAAGAGTAAGTCCAACGATACATAAGAAACATTTCATTGAAAAGTTAGAAATATTTAATTCCTTTTTTCATTTAATTGAATCCAACAATTCAAAAAAATCGTCACTTTTATTAGAAACATCCTTCTCTAAAAGCCTTGTATGAGATTTCTGATTCTCTGCTTCCTTCTCCAAACATTCTTCCTTCTTAGAAATTTAGAAATCAGGATCCTTCTTGGACTGAGATGAGAAATTGGAGTTTATATATGGAATTTCATATTATTATTCTTATTATTCATATTATTACTCGTTATAATCTTTCATAAATACTTGTTAACTATTCTTCACATCTTAAATTGACTATTCCTGATTTATTCAGAAATTCATGAACTTGAACAACTACATGTTTTGGTAATGATTGTTCTTCTCCAAAAACCATTTCAATACATTTATCAATAGATTTTAGAACCTTGTATGTTCCAAATTTTTGAGGTTATAATGAAATAGGTTGACCTAAATTTAATGTTAGGAGAACTGATTGAGGATAAATCAAAGTGTGTATTGGTTGGACAACTAATAATATTGAAATTAAAAGAGCTGCTTCTGGATCTGAATCATGTAAGCCTCTGTATTCTCACTCCATACATTTAATAAGTATTTAAAAAAAATTAGTATAGAAGACCTTAGATTTTCCCTCCTCTGATATTCCTCTTTTATTATTATTATAATGAGTCTTCTGTTTTAGTGACAATTCTTCTACCATTTCTATTAAAAAACATTGATCACTTGGATTATAATATGATTTATGATTCTTTAATTCCATGATATTTTCATCTTACATGGTTTCCACTTTCTTATTTGATCATAGAAGAGAAGAACTATCCTTAATCATTTATTTTGTAAGTAAACAAGTTATGAATCATATGCATCATTATTAAATTTCTCAATAAACTTCTTCAGTTCATAAATATATGAAGAAACTATTTCTATAAATGGTTTCTTCATTAATGTTACATATCATTTCTCCCATCAAAAGTAACATTTATATTAAATTTCACCACCTTTATAATATTTACAAATATATTGTAAATGAAACAAGGATATAAAAGAATAGTAAGCTCTATAAAACTATTATTAATGGATTCAATTGAGAGAAAAAATGAAACTAAGTTATATGTTCACATGTGAACCAGATATTGTAAGACATAGATATCGAGTACCATCAATGTATCTCAATCCACATTTTTTGGGATAATATAAACATTAATCCATAGGATCCTTGCATCCAGAGATGAGTGAAAAACTATTCTAAAATTACTGTAATAGGAAATAAATTATGTCTCATGATTTGATTTATTAAAAATCTATAGTTTGTTTTTATTTTTTTGAGTAACTAGATGAACTTATACTTCAAGAATAACTTAAAAAATGTCTACTACATATGGAGTGTGAATCTTGTAAAATTGTGAAAAAAGATTTAAAGAAATATATTCCAAATTATCTTTAATAATAAACATCACTAAAAAATATAATTCCTTTACTATAACAAGATAGGGAAAATATAATTCTTCCTTTTTTTATGTAGACCCAATTAATGCATTGAATAAGAATCGAATTCTTGAGAAAATATTATGCTTTTTCAAAAAAAAAATATTCAATCAATATTTCCTTTGCAACTTCTCTAATAAAAAAATATTCTGATGATTCCATTTCATTAATAGGATAAAGAACACATTGAATAGAGACTTATAATTAGAGTGAAATTTACAATTAGAGTGTTCTTAAAACAATTATGTGAAGAGAAATTCATGAGGTGAGATTTGGGAACAAATTGAAAAATTCATTAGGATGTGGTGACCCACACATAAATTTATAGGCTAAGAGGGGTGACTTATTGAAATCCAAATCTATGATGACATGAAATAAAACTAATTTTTGATCTGAAGGAAGATATACATTCTTAAAATCATAAATATATATTATAAAATATTAATTGTTTTTATTAAGAAATTATTTTTAGGAAGGCTTTTTTTGTAAAACAATACTAATCCTTATTAGAAAATAAAAAATTTGTCAACAACATAAACTAGAAGAAAAAAAACATTTAAAAAATGAGAGATTATGAAATCACCACTCAGAGTAAAATTTAAATAATATATCTAAAATATTTTTTTTAAAATATTCTTCTTGTTTCTATAAATAAATTTTTTATGATAAATTTTAAGAATATATCCTCCATGAAAAATTTAATGAAAATTTTATCAGATAAAAATTATATACAATATGTTCCAATAAAATTATTAATAAAGTTTTCACTGGTAAAATTTTTAAGAAAATTTAATGAAATTTTAAAAAGAATAAATAATTTTAATAAATACTAATGTTTAAGGATTATAAGGTCGAGAATAAAAATTAGAAAACTAAGGATTTTTTAAAATGTTATTTTTCAGAAATTAAATGAAATATAAAATCCCCAAAATAAATTGAATTTATTATAATAATGAGATTTTTAAATTAAAATTATATATAAGGAATCATTTTATATTGTCCATTCCATGATTCTGTTTAATATATTCAAATAATTTAGAATTTAGGTCTTCTATAAATATATGATCGTGTTGTTCTTATATTCTAATAAATTTTAAATTGTATATTCTTTTGTGTTTATCCTAATGGTAGTGATGTCTTATATATATGCTCTTACCCCATGAGTGATGTTCTTGGGTTCTACATAAAGGTATTCATTATTGTTATCACATAAAATTGTTGTTTAATTGAAACTCAATCCAAAGTCAATGAGTGTGTGTTGGATCCACAATGGTTGAGGAAAAAAACTTCAAGATTTGATATATTATGATTTAGTGGTGGATGTTTTTATAGAATGTTGTTTATTACAAAATGGGAAACAAAATATTTTACAAGGAAATTAAAAGTTTCAAAAGGAAATTTCTCTCTATTTTAGAATGAAAAAAATCAACATCTCAAAAACATTTAAGTTCAAAATCATTTGTAGAAGAATAATATATACCATGATCCATAACTCCCTTAAGATGAAAAATCATTTTAATAATTTAAAATGTTATTATTTTAGATTATCTTGATACATTACACACAATAATATAGAAACTATACAATTTGGACCACTAGTTGTTATGTATAGTAAACTAAAAATCATTTTTCTAAAGGTATTTTTATCAATAGGTTTCCAATATTAATAAATATCTAATGTATTTGAGGTTTTGATAGAAGTATATATAATTTTAGTATTTTCAAATCTAAATTTCATAAAAATATATATTATATACATAGGTTTAGATATAAATAGTTCTTATGGTTTTGGTGAAATTTGAAAACCAATACAAAACGTAAGCTCACCCATCATGCTCATATCAAACACAGTTTTTAGAAGACCATCAACGGAATCTATTATATATTTTTTAGTTGATTCAAATATTATTTCATTGAAATAAGTTTTAGAAATTACGGTGATCTTAGAAACATTTTTTAATATTGTTTGGGATCTATATAACACTTAAAAAATTTGTAATAAAAATGTAGTTAATCTATCAAATGAGGTTCTAGGGTCTTGGTTAGGTCCATAAATTGAGATATTAAGTACAAATACATGATCTGGAGATTTTTTTTATTTTCATAAATTAGTGATTGTTGTATATAACATTCCTCCTGTACATATCCATTAAGGAAAAAACACTTCTCATCTATTTAAGATATTTATGATACTCTGAACTATTACATAATCTATAAATATATTGATAGCTTCAAGTCTATTTACTGAAGCCTATATCACATGATAGTCTATTATTTATTGTTCATTATAACCCTCTAAAATAATCCAATATTTATTTCTAACTAGAATTCAATTTATATCGCTTTTTTTTGAAAAACTTTTTTTACTCTAATAATATGTGAAAATTTTGCTCGTTCGACCAAATTCCACACATGAATAATTTCAAATTAATTGAAATCGTATTTCATAGCTTTATATACAATATTAATCATATAATTCCTCATTAGAAGTTTTAGGTTTGAAATTAGTTAATAATTCACAACGTTCAATTTCATTTTTAAGAAACTTCTAGTTCTAATAGGTTAATCTTCAGATTTAATGATGTTATCACTAGGATGATCCTTAAGAATAAAATGATTCATTTTATTTATAAATCTCCATTATTTAGTAAAAAGTATAATTTATTCTTAATTTAGAACCTCGAGATATTTTTTATTGAGTTATTCTATGATAAGTAGAAAATTAAAACATCAGTGGAAAATCAGTTTTTGTAATAACATCTGAAGATGTGGGTTGATGTTTTCTAAATATAGAACGTCTGTTTTAATCAAATTTAACATGCACTGTATCTTCAATTGTACTTGTTTTTTTAAAAGCTCTGTATGTCTTACTTGGGGTAGAATTACCAAAAATGTTACTTCATATAATTTTGGATAAAATTTATATAGATTATTATAAGTATTTAAAGTTAATACTTTTCATCCAAAACTATGATGTAATAATGTTTTTGATTTCTTCTAGTCTAAACTTAATATTGATTTAATAATAAAAGTTCACATTAGAAATGATTTATTGCATAATAGGAAGTACTAACCACTTCATCCTGAAACAAATTAGTGATTGACTATTCAATAAACATGAATCTAGTAATTATTTTAATAATACTATTCCTTATTTAAACTACACAATTTTTTGGGGAGTTTTAGGTGCTAAGAAGCTTGGTATTATTCCATTTTTACTATAAATTGTTTTAAAATAACAATTTAAAAAATATACACCGTAATCACTATGAATGGCTTCCAAAGGAATATTTTTTACATTTTTAACATAGGTTATAATGGATTTAAAATATAAAAAGTTTTTGTAAATTTTTTTATAAGATATACCGATATATATCTAATGTAATCATAGACTAAAATATATAAACTATATTTTCCACTAAAAATCCATGTTTGTGTGGGAAAAATATATCCCTGTGGACTAGATGTAAAGCATAAAAAGTTAACACCTTACTAATAGATTCAGATCATAACTTTGGTTTCATTCTAAATTTGAAATGATCCCAATCTTTATAATAATTAAACATAATCTTTGGTAAATCTCAAAGAAGTCAATTCTTATAGAGTTTTGCTAATGTTATAACATTACAGTTTCTTAAAAAACTATTCCAGAACCAATATATATCTTTCAATAAAATAATGTAATGTAGATCTTGTCTTTTAATGTCTTCTATCTCATGTGTGTAAACATTATCATGTCTATTAGAAGAAATTAAAAACATATCATTTGAACTAGGAATAATACATTTATCATTCCTAAAGATCACATGATAACCCTCATCAAATGATTGACATATGACTGTACGGTTTTTCTTTAGACCTATAACAAATAAAAAATTTTAAATTAATGATTTTTAAGAAGAAAAGTATTACAATTTTAATAATTTATCTTAGATCATTGTCAGTAAAAGTGACTTTTCCACTATTTATTTTAATAATATTCTTAACAAAGTCCTTGATCCAAGTTAAATGTATTGAAAATCAACTATAAATGTACCAAATATTATTTTTAATTGTACAATCCATATTTTACTAAAATTAATAAGATTAGTATTTTGGAAGCCAAAAACTTCTTGGGTCTCACATTATTAGAAAATAAACTTTTTCTGAATCTATATCTATCCAATTTTACGATATTGAGTAGTTTCTAATTCATTAGAAAAATATACATTGTGAGAGAATAAATTTTCTACCTTGTTTAAGGAGAATCTATTTTCCTAATTTCCTCTAATTTGATATTTAATATAGAATGAGGAACTGTTTGGAAAAATAGTTTTTTATGGAAATTTGGTTTTTTATTGGTAAAAATAATTCCAAATACATCCCAATGAAGTTTTATCTATACGTATATTTTGAGAAAATTTTATTTCTGTGTAGTAAATTTTTATAGTATCTTTTTTAAGAAATAAATTTAAGTATTTAGTTTTACAACAAAATTTTTATCATCAATTTATTTAATAAAATCACTTTATGTCACTAAATATTTTGAAAAGCTAGTTTTCTCAATACAATATTTTTCAAACTATATTGTAAGATTAGAACTTTTAGAGGTAAGTGTATATAGTCTTGAATTTTCTATATAATTTTTTTGTATTCTCTTGTATCATGTTTTTTTTTTCCAATTTTGGTTTTTTAAAAGCTTATAAAATCAAGAAACTTTTTCAAATAATGGATAAAAATTATTAACTTCCGATGATGTAGATTACTCAATTGATGATTATGAATTATTTTAATTTTAACTATTAGGAGAATTATAATTTAATGTATGATTGGTCAAGGATTTAATAAGTAACCTATCCATAAATAAATTGTTATTATTATGAATTTTAGAAAACAAACCGATATTCTTATGAACATTAATTCCACTATCTGATAAATTATCTGAGTAAATATCACCTCTACTAGAACTCCATGTGTAAATATATTCATAATTTTCATACTATTATGAATTTATAAATTCTTATAATTCCATTAAGAATTTATATATGAATTATCTTTTCTCTTAGTCCTAGGACAATCTAGTCTTATATGACAATGTTTCATACACTCACAAAATTTAATTTTAGAAGAGTCCTTATTTTAACTTTTTCCTTTAAAATTATTCCTTTACATATATATGTAATATTTCATCCCTCCAATATTTTTCATTATCTTATAAAGAGTAGATAACCCATTCTCAAATTGTTCAGTAGAACTACTCTCAATTTCAATATGAACATTATTTTTCTTTAAAGACTTAGGAACATTATCTAAAGATATAATTTTCTTAACGGAAAATTAAGGTGAAGAAAAAAATAATCCATTTTTATAATTTTTCTTTTTTTTATATCCCTTTTCAATATTCCCTCTTACTATGTAAGAGAGCCGATAAAATCATATAAACTCAACATAGTATTTCACATTGCATCTTCATGATCAATTCTCCTAGATTCCCACTATCCTAGAAAAGTCACTATGACCCTTTTAACAAAAATTTGATCATTAAGATCATTATCACCCATTGAATGTAACTATTAATGATTTTACAGAATCATGGGTGAATATTTAAAATAGATTCTCCATTTAAAAAATCAACTGATTGATAATCATCTCTAAGAATTTCTATTCTAATATCAACAACTTTATAAGTAAAAAAATGAGTAATTTTATACTTCTTCCAAATGCTATTTTTATCTTTTCAAGAATAAATTTGAATGTACAAATTCCTTTTTATTGAACACATAAATATATTTATTATATTATAATTTAGTTTAAATTAAATCAACTGTTGATTTATTAATATAGAAACTTTGTTCCCAAGTATTTTATAATTCCAAATATGTATAACAAAGTTATATACCGTAGTGTTAATAACAATGATCATTACACCATCTCTCCCATATTCCTAAAAATAACCATTAATACTATGCTTTCTTCTAGGATTAAGGTTCTTATGTTTTAATGATTTTTAAACTACCATATTTTTAAAAATGTGTGGTTAAGTTTTTCTAAAAAATGAATGTTAGTGTAATAATAGTTTATAAAAATTTTATAAACAACATATCATAACGATGGATGTAATTTTTTTAAAATTTATTAATATAAAAAGAAAAAAAATTCATGTTAAGTAGAAGAACCTACTCAGATATAAAATATATTATAAACGAGTATATCCATGGCTATAGGAGGTGCAGGTGGTGAGTTTTAGTTACTTATAATTTAAACTAACAAAAAAAATATCATTTTTGATCTATCTGATGTAACCTCTTTATGATGATATCAAATTTGTTATCCAATTCACCTAAAACTAATAATATTCAAATAGTCATAAATTATAAGAATGGTAAATTAAAAAACACAAATTTTCTTATAAAATATTTTTTTGAAATAATAACATGTAAAATAAGTAAAAAATAACTTTAAAAAGCTGTTATGTAAAAAAAATAGAATAATGAACCAAATTGATTTCTTCTGATGGACTAAATTGTGTTCATCTATTAAACTAAACCATGTTTTTCTAGTGGTCTGCACTTCTTTTTTTTTTTCAAATAAATATAATGTTCAACTTGTTCCAAATAAAACCATTTCTATATCGTGAAAAAATAATTTACTTCCATAAAAACATTCTATGTATAAGGAAATAGATGATTTTTAAAGAATATTTTTTTTAAAATTTGTAATGTGACATTCCAAAAAAGGAATAGAATGTGTATAAAGTCTATATTTTGATTCAATACACCCATAATTATCTATATAACCAATATAACATATCATGAATGAAGAGTTTATAAGACAACACATTATCATCATAAAATTTTATAATCCCCCATTTGAAACCATAATAAATGTACTTTCTATTTTCGCACAGGAATAAGAAAAAAACCATTTATTTTGAAAAATTGTTAAAATGAAAAATCCACAAAGGTAAATGATCTGGATATTTGTTGAAAAACTATAGATCCTTATAAAGGAGGATTGATAAATAATAAAATCAACGATGATGGGAAAAGATGGTCAATTCATACATGTTAAAAAAACAAGTTTTTAAACATTTATAGGAAATTACAAAATTGTTCATATGGAAAATGTTCAATATATTTTTTAAAACCCTTTATATAAAATTTGAAAACTGTTGAAAATATAATATAATAGTCTTTAACGTTTAAAAAATAACATTATTTTTACATGTAAAAGCACATAAATATTGAAGAAAAATGATTTGAAAGGATTACTATAAAATGTTGTTCAAAAGAATAAATCTTATTACCTTGTTTCAATTTTAGCTACATATGTTATATAAATCATGAATAATAAAATTATATTAGTTATTTAATTGATGAAAAATATTTTTCATGTCCATTCTATTATCATTATTCCATTCATTTCATTTATGTCCACATTTTATATAATTTAAAAAATATTTATATTTACATCAAATGTTTTGAGTTAAAAAATTATTAAAATTTTAAAACAGATATTATTGGTTGACCATAATAACGAGATCGTGGTTTCATAATCTTATCTATTTCATAATCATTTCGTTTCACAGAGATAGAAAATTTTAAGTACCCATAAATAATATTTTATTTTTTCTAAGATACTGAAAGGAAATAGAATTGATATTTTTCTATATTAACAATGTAATAATCATATTATGAATTTTATATTAATTTATTAAATATATACTTATGACTATCATTGTAATGTAGAAGTGAATAATGAATCACATTTCTTCATGGAGGTGGTAGTCCATATATACACATGACAGGCGTTATCAATTTTCAATAAACGGAAGTGTAAAAAAGAATATATTATCATATCTTACATAACTATAATTATATCATATATATTATAAAGTTTTATTAGAAACATTATAATAACCAATCATTTCAGGTAGTGATGAAAAATTAAACACATCACATTAGGGTTTTGGTAGTCCACATGTATGCTCGAGAGATGTGTTCATTATTTATAGAAGATAATATAAAATTAAAAGGGTTTTACCATAATCATAACAATGGTCCAGTATATTTTAGAAACTAATGGTGTTATATCATCATGGTTATGATAGGTTTAATAGTGGTATAAGAATAAATAATCATGAAATAACTCTGTTAATCATTCTTGGATGGACCATTAGAGACACTAAAACCACTAGGATATATCGAACATATTTGGTAAGGTTACTAGTTGGGTGTTGACCATGTTAGCATGTTGAATTGTTAGGAATATGGGAGGAGAGGCCCTGACCTTTTATAAGTGAGGGAAGTTGTATTATTATCAATATTCATAAATTTTTAAAACTGTAAATTTATTAATCCTAGTTATATGGGAAGAAAATAAAATAACATTGAATATAAGATGATAAGGGTATAATTATTCATAAAAAATTATACATAATATAATATTTCGTGACTTCAAAAAAATAATTATATACCTATTATCACATTTTAAGAATTACCATATTTAAAATAGTTAACAATGGTTACTATTTTTTGGACCAAAATTGAAACTAAAAACATTACAAAATTTTTACATTTTAAATAAAAAATTAAATATATTTTTCAATATTCAAATTGTAGATATGGTAGAAACTAATTTTATTAATAGAATAAATTTACACAATATGTAATGAAGAATATATTTTTTTTCAATAAATGTTTTCATAAGCCTATAAATGAATTTATAAAAAAATAAATTATAAATTTTATTTATGTAGAATTAATCATATTATTTTAATTAAAAGTGTTCTGATGTTATTTAAAAATAAACCAAAAAGTAATGGTTCTTTCCAAATACTTTAAATGAAATGAATGGTTTTTAAAAAATCATAATTTTAACTATTCATCCAAAAATTAATTTTTTCTAAAAAATACAAAAAATAACACGTAGATAATTTTAGTATAGTGATATAATAAATTAATTCCATTTTATAAAAAATAATTTATTAAATTTGGAATCACATATTTTAAATAAAATCATATAACACATGGAAATTATTTCCTTATAATGATATTTTTTATTTATAAAATTAAGTAAACTTATTTATAATAATACTATGAATACTAATACATAAAATTATTTCATATAAATCATAATATTGATATATTACTATGGTTACCTTGGATTTCTCATTTCCCCCTTTAATAAATTTAATTCCCAAAATTCTATTCATTACTTAAATAAGTGATTATATTTTTTTCATCATTACTTTTTTGATTCCCATTTTCTTTCCTCAATCATGTGATTCCACTGTAAAATCTTAACTTATTGAATCCATAAATTAAAAAATACTTACTTTTTGTGATGAAAAATCAATACATTCCATTCATTATAGGAGAGAGTATCTTCAAAAAGTACTATATCAGAGCTAAAAATATAAGTTTCCCCAAATATAAATTTTCAAAACAATGAAACATAAAACACATCATCTACCTAAGGTAAAATTATAGGTAAGTCTATTCTGTAAGAAACTGGTCCCACTTTTTCAAGAAATTCATATGGTTTAATATGAAATAGACATAACATTCCCTTTTTACCAAAATGGATAACGCATTTACAATGAGATGTTTTATAAAATACATGATTTCCTACAAAAAATGAATGGTATTTCATCCTATTATCTACATAACCCTTGTTACTTCTATAAGCTCTCCTCAAGTGATGCATAATCATCTTAACCTTCTTAACTTTTCTTTTACTTGTTATTGTCCCAAGGACTTCCTCTCACTATCTTCATTCTAACATGTTGGAGTTTGAAACCAATTTCTATATAATGAATGAAAAGGTGTAATTTGAATAATATAATGAAAATTATTATTACAAGAAAATAAAACTAATGATTGACGATGATCCAAATATCCTTTATAATCCAATGAGAATGATCGAAGAATATTTTTTTGAGTATCTCCATGAACCATTTTATTTTTTGATAATTAAAAAGCTATCTTTATTTAATTTCATTTAAAAGTCCCAATAATATGAATTATGTATTATATAAATTATGATTAATCATGATCAAATCAAAATATTTTTTTCTTCATTTTTTTATATTTATTATTTTTAACATGTAATATAGGATTCATGAAATGTTCTAAGGATAAATAATTAGTTTAAGACCATAAAATTATAATTGACATATTAGGTAACTAAAATATTATAAATTATAGAAATTGATAATTTTTAAATGAATGTAACTAAGAGTAACTGTGGACCATGAGTACTGATCCTGAGTACTAACAATCAAAACCAACCGTAACTACTAATCATGAGTGAAGGTTTCATAATGTTTAGAACCAACTACGAGAAATGAAAGTGAGTGGATATTTAGAAATTTATAAAAGTTTATATGAGAACTGAATGTGAGTTCAAATTTGGAAAATTCTAGATCTAACTATAAAAACTGAACATAAGTTAAAATTTAGAAATGTCTGGAAGTGACCATCTAAACTAATAGTGAGTGAAATTTAGCAATGTGTTGAACTTATCTTTGGGATTTTGACTGTAAAATGATATATAGAACTCCAAATTATTTTATTTTTATTCATTTGGAAATATAACATAATTATATAAATTTTATTATATTAAATCATAATTTGAATCAATATCTATAATTTCATAAATTATATTGACGTGACTACATGTTTTTAGTTTTTTTTGTAGTTTTCAAGAATGAATTGTCAACAACATTTTGATGCAAACATGTGCTGTAAAAGTATAATTAACACTATTATTGATTAGTTTTAAGTATAGTGAAATTATACAAATAAAATTTTAATGGATCTAAATATAAATATTTTATTTTCATGTCTTTTTTTAAGTATGATTCATTATTACTAAAGTCGTCTACAAATTTCTAGAGATTCATATGTGAACTCTTTTTCGTGAAACACCAACATGAATTCACTTACATGTAATTGGGTATGTTAATTCCTTTATGTATATTTCAATATGTATATTTTCCTATGTTAATACATTATAGAAGTCCCATATGTGGATTTTTCCTATTTGGATTTTCGATTTTCTATAAATTATTGTAAAACCTAGAAATATGATATTTATAACATAACATTTCACTTTTCTATTTGTCTCATGTTTATTACACATATAATTAAGGTCATATTTGATCTATAGTTACATATTAATTATTTACAATCAATGAAAATATATTTTAAATTGTTTTATATTGAATTATAATCTTATATAGTGGTTTTTATTTAATATTTTTTCATAAGAAATACGATTTTTAGCTTATATGTTGTTGGAATATGAATATTTTATCTCACACAATTCTAAGTGTCTTCCAAGGGATATTAAGTATTATTATATTTTTTAGTTAGGACTATATTAATAATACTAATGATTTTTCAGTAATTATAATTAATTTAATTTTTGATATTATCGATGTGACCCACATGAACTCGATATACAGAGGTTGAAAATCTAGATAAAAAAGAAGAGGTTGAGGATATTCTTCAAAAATACAATGGATGGAAACTATAATGATCACTTATGGATCTCAACCATAAATTAATTATTTTACCCTTTACTACTAGATATTTCACTACTTCTTCAACACTCAAACAATTATTTTGTTCATATTCTTATATGGTTCAACATCTTCCTATCCTTTTTCAGGGTGATTAATTTTTACATGTTATAGTCCCCATAAAAAAGTATGAAATTAGGTTGTGGCTACTAAATAAATTTCAGACATTGGGGTGTTCTTCCAGTTTCAAAATTATGTAGTTTGGGTTGTGCCTCTAGTTAGAAAATATAGGATTTATTTGGGTTTGAGCCTCATAGGGGAAAAATATTAGTAATTTAGTTTTTTATTCTTGTGGGAAAAATCATTTTAAGATTCGATTATATTGGTTATAAGGGGTTCCATATCTCTCAGTTTGTGAGAGGGGTGATTAGGGGAGTAGGATCATCATATATGAGGGGTTATAAATTTTTTTGTTCTTGTTCATTTATTTTTCATTGCATTAACATTATAACTCTGATATAAAACATTAGAGTTATTAATTAATTTTAAATGTCCATTTCACCCCCACTTTGCTATTTGACCATCATGACTAAGTACCATCAGTTGTTATAAGACAATGTCCCATAACTATCCATATATTTATATATATTATTTTTTCTAACTTTTTATTTATTAAACTATTAATGGGAGGTTTATCTTGTCCAAAATGATAGCAAGACGTTAGAATACTAGATTGATACCTCAAAACCCTGACATTTTTTTGCAATTGAATATGGATATTGGCAATCTTGGATAGATGTTTTCTTAAAAAAATATAAAAATTTTCATTGGTCAATTATTGAAAATCCGAACAACCTCCCTCTAGGTGAACATGAATCATTAGTTGGAAATTATGTGGTAAGGTATATTTAGAATTACAAGGTGATAAATATCATATACTATACAATAAATTGTAATATTTATAGTCAACTTTTATCATGTAAAACTGCTTATAACATCTGAAAAATTATGAAAGATACCCATCCTGGTTTGGAAAAACATTTCAAATCTATGTTGGATATGATAATTTCAAAATATCAATAATTTAAAATAGGATATGGTGAAACTAGTAATAAAATTATTCATCAATTCAGTAATATCGAAAATTTTACGAGTTACGTGGGGGAAACTCTTAAAAATTAATTTTCTTATTGAATGTGTTCTTAGATAAATTCATTTTCAGTGGCATGATAAAAATGTATATATATACAAAATTAATAATTTCAAGGAGTATAATCATGATGATATTATAAGATAATATTTCAAATATTTATTAGAACTAAGAAATATTGTTGGGCAAGATAATTCTATGATGAAGTGAATTTATTGTAAATTAAATTTATCTACTTACACTTCTAATTATAAGATACAAAAAATTTTAGTAATGATAAAAAATATGTTAGAAAGGTTGGATATAGAATAATTAAAGGTTTCTCAAGGAAATATGGTAAAAAAAATCCTTTGGATGATTACATGGAGAAGAACAGTGATAAATGCAATTCCAATGAAATTCATGATTTAATTTTTGATTAGTGTATGAAAAAGTGGCCCATCAAGCATAATTTTCCTAGAAAAATTAGAAATGGAATAAGAGGAGTAAATATATGAAAGAAAATAAGGCTATGGAAATTAGATGTAGTTTTACAAATGAATCAAGAACCATTGGATAATCTGGTTCTAAAAAATATGTTACAAACCAATGATTAATGGATTCATCAAATAAAGTAAGTGATTATACTTATTATTCATCTTCTAAATTGGAATATAAACATCATAATATTGAGGAATTTTTGAAGGGTTTGACAGAATTTAATATAAAGTTAAGAAACTCAATAGTTTGTAGAAGAACCATAAGTGACAATATAAGGATGTTCTGAAGGAGAGTGAAAATATGAACAAATCTTTCCTGGATGATAAAATTTTTGTACATACATATATAGAGATTACACAATAAAGTATGAAAAATTCACATCTTGAAAATTATAAATTGAAAAGAGAATTTTATTTCATGTCAATGTTTTATGAAGATGAAATATGAAATTTTGATAATGATCTTAATGAGAATGAACTATTTTAAAATGAAGTCAAAAATTTAAAGTCAAATATGATCATTTTTGTTTAGCATAGAGAATGATTTGATAAAATTATGAGTTTTAACAAAAATAAGATATTTAAATCTAGTAATGGTTTGGGTAATAAATAACTATAAATTTATAATACCTTCTTTATTTAAAGAATTTTTTTGTATATCTACTTCTAAGTGTTTTAGATTTCACATGATGGCATATTAAAATGAGTGTTCATTGAGATTTCATTAATATTTTTGACATGTAAACTCTTTAATTTAAAAATATTTGTCTTATATATTTCCTATGATTAAATTTTTCAAGTGATTTTGGATTCTAAATAATTCATATTCTAGTCCCATTTAACCCTCAATTTTAAGGGTACCAAAACTCTCTTAAATCAATTTTTAGGAACTACGCCTTGAGAGCATTGAAAATGATTTTTGGTACATTGATAGTGGATTTTATGGACATATGACTCGTGATATATCAAATTTTATTTAAATAAATATGTTTTATGGAGTTAATTTTACTTTTATAGATAATTGAAAAGGAAAGGTAAATGGTTTTGTTGAGGTTGGAATTTCAAATTCTACTAATTTTCCAAATTTTTTAATTATTAATGGTTTAAAACATAATATAATAAAAATTTCATATAATTTGATGATAGACTTTTTTAAATCATAAAAATGATATATCTACTATTTAAAGGACACATATTGTTTTACGAAAACAAAAAGATAATATTTATTCAATTAATTTTAAAAAATTAACAAACAAAAATGTAAAATGTGTAAATTCTTTATAATCTGATTTCATTTTTTGGAATAGTTTGATGATAAATTCTAATTTTTGGTTGATGAAAAATATTTCCTTGATCCAAACTATTTTACAACTTCCAAAACATAATGTGGACAACACCTTTTTTGTGAATCATGCATGAAAGGTAAACAAAATAGAATAAGTTTGATGTCAATCAAAGAATATCAATATGTAGGCCCTCATTCTATCATTAATTTAGATTTATTTGGTCCTACTAAACCTCTCACTTTTATAGATAAGAAATATTTTTTGTTATCAATGAATATTTTACAAGGTAGACATTGGTTTATTATCTTAGTCTAAAATCTAAAACTCTTTTAATGTTTATATGTTTTTTAAAAGTATTTAAAAAATTTAAATTATTGTTTATTAAATAAATTATAAATGAACATAGTGCTTAATTATAGAATATATAGTTTATCTATTTGTTTGAGTAAAATTTGTATTTTCAATCCATTTCCACCCTTATGATGCAAAAAATGGTGTAGTAGAGGAGAAAAAAAGGTCACATTAATAAATGTCTAGAAACAAGATAAATGGGTTTAGATTACCTAAATTTTTATAAGAATATTTAGTGAATACTTCTTTTTTATGTAATAAATAAAATTATATTTTAAAACCTGTTGAAAAAGACTCCTAATGAAATTTGAAATATAAGAAACCATTAAATATGTAATTTTGGAGTTATTGGATATATATTTTTTATTCATAAAACAAAATATATTTTGGATAAATATTATGAAAAGTTTGATGAAGGTATATTTTAAGGATATTTGAATAATTTTTTGGAATATATAATATGTAATAAAATAACCTTTGTGGTTTAATAATATATTAATGTTATGTTAGATGAAAATTAATTGTATAAAATAGATGATTATGTTGAACTACATTAGGAGCAATTTAGAGACAGTAATTTTGAAGAAGATGGAACGGAAGATAATGTTTCACATATTGATTAGGAGACTATTTCTTCTCAATCTGAATATATTCATAAAAAATCGTGGAACACTCTTAGAGATAATCCCATAGATACATTGATTCGTAATATGGAATTAAATGTTCATACAAGAAAATATATTATTAATTTGTTGCTTATAATGCTATTATTTATGATTTTGTTCCTTTGAATATTAATGACCTTTAAGATGATTCTAATTGGATATTTTCAATTCAAGATGAATTAAATAAGTTTAATAGGAATATTGTGTAGAATTTAACTGTTCCACTAAGTTATTCTCATATTATTTGGATAGATTATATGTTTAGAAATATGCTTGATGAATATAGAAATGTTACACCCTAACCCCAGAAGCCGAGATAAATATTCTACTACCATTACAAGGGAATAATTATAAGGAATAAAATCCTTAAGGACCAAAGATTTTAGTAGTCTTGGTGAACATGATATACACATGATCCTACTATTATTAAAATAATAAACAAATTTCAACATAATTTTTTTCAACAATATTATACATTTTTTTTAATTTATAATATATTTTCACATGATTATTACTGGAGTTATTTAATTCCTAGGGAATATAAAATAATATAAGGGTGATCTCAAATTATCAGTAAGGGTATATACAATGGATGCAATAATGAATCAATAAGAATAAATCAACATGGCATGGTAAATAACTAATAACATATGCCATTTAAATAATTGTAAAAAGGAGAATCAATATGGAAACATATTAAAATGAAAATTCATTCAATTTAATCAATATACTACTAATGAAATCCATCCATGTATCTTTTCATAATGAAAACATCCTGGTTGATAATAATAATAATTTAAATATCTATGAAGGTGAAGCTTTATTATTGAAATTTATGTTTGAGGCAAATGAAAAATATAAGATGTAGACCTTTAAAAATAAATTTTAAAAATAAGTATTGAAACCCATTTAATTTTGACAACTTATTTTTCTCATGATAGCCTTTCAATGCATCAAGGGGATATATAAATTATGTCCCCCACTTGTCACTACCTTTCTAATGAATTCCTCATATCAAATAATTGATTCAATTAAAAAATAATATTCCTTCTAAAATATACATATTGAATAAATAAAATGGATTTATTAATATTTTCTCATTGTAAGATAAATAAACAACTGTGTTTTTTGATGTTTATGAGTGTAAATACCATTGAAATATCATTAAAACATTTTGGAGGAAAATATTATTTAAACACCCCAAAGTGTCCCATAGCACTTTGAAACATTTGAATCCGAATCCCTGGGATGAAATAAAATTACATGAAACCTATAATATCTTTATAATAAGAATATTCATGATATAAAATTTCAAAGGGTGGTATATACACCATATAAAATTGAATTGGTTCATAAGAACAAATAATTCCTAATTCAATGTAAATTGATATGAAATCCATTGCCTTGAGTCCGACCTGTCACATGTGTCTTTATATTCTAGAGTAATAAAAATATGTTTATTATTAAATTTATAAATAATTTTTTTCAATTTTATTATTATATTTAAATTAATTATTACAATTTTTATACAAATATTTAATCAATTAAGTTTATGTTATGTGTTTTTGAAAAAATTTGGTTCATGTGCCAAAAAATACAATAATATGTCAACTATGGTCAAAGGGGTTATTATATAAACTAATATAAAATAATAATAATGATACAATTTTCATATTTATATATGCATCAATTATACCTTTAACACCAATTATGAAATATGGTTATGAAGAATGAACCAATATTACTATAATAGAGATAGTCGGTCGTACGTACGCATGAGTAACGTTCCCATTTTCAACAATATTATTGGAAGAAAGTAAGTGAAATTATATATTACATAATGATAATTATATCATAAATGAAATTTTATTCAATATTATATAGTTATATATAAAATTATTGTGATGTAAAAGTATTTATATCGCATCGAGGAGGCACTAGTCCACATGTCCATGAACGACATTATCAATTTTTTAGTGTTTGAAAATGGTAATAAAAAAAACAATGTACTATATTTAAAGAAAATTTATTAACTCATGAATATCATAAGGATTTTATATATGTAACATATTTTTAATTAAAACCATCTTTTATAAGTTCTAGGTACAGTGTGAATGAATTTTATCACTTTGAGGAGGTGGTAGTCCACTAATCCACAAATGATTTTATCTTATTTGGATAAATGGAAATAATAAGGTTAAGTGTTATAAATAAATTATAAAACCATAATGAAAATACAAATATAATACATAAATAGTGTTTCTGTAATAATTTTCCTCATTAGAGGTGTTAATGTAAGAATGAACAGTCATCATTTTGTGATGCGATAGTCCACCGTACACACGAACGATTTGATTGATTCCCATAAGATAGATGATTTTGTAAGTATAGGTCTAAAAATTAGAATAAAAAATATATTTATATTTATGATACTAAGGATCTTATATATTCATGGAATAAGAATAGTATAGGCAGTGTAAAATTAAAATAAAACAAAATAGCTTGAGGAAGGATGTAACCTCTTCTTTGGGTAACTCCTTTTCTTTTCCAACAAAGGGATTCCTTAGATGAATTAATTCCCAATTAGAGCCTTATATAATGATTTTAGGAGTTTTGATATCTTATAATATCATATTTTTACTGATACAAAGGGATTTATAGGTTTTTATAAGTGATAGGGATGAGTTTCATTTTATACTAGAGGAGGAGTGCCATTCTTGTATATTTTTTAAAGGGAATTCCACCCACAATTTTATTATATAAATTGGATCCAATAATGGTTAAAATCCTATAAATATTTATAATGGGTATAAATATATCCATAAAATAGATTTCATACAGGTTTACAGGTAATTTTTTTCGTTATGTTAAAGGTTTAGTTCATTGTTAAACTATTTTTCTCTTAATCAATGTAATTAATTTTAATAAATAAATCGTATTTTCTTAAAAATACTATTTTTAACAAATTAGACAATTTCAATTATAATTATTAAAAATATAGAATTTATTTTTCTAAATTCCCATCACATAAGTGGTAGACATTAATTTAAATTTAATTATGCTGATGAGATAAAAAAGTGGTCTTTTAATGATAAAATTTTGAAAAGAGTATTAAGTTTTTATGCCCAACATCAAAGTTAAATTTATTCTAATGAAATAAATTGTGTTAAATGATATAAAATTTATCTTATTAAACATTAAAACCAATAAAAAATATAATTTAACCTTATAAATAAATTAGACGAAAGAGTATTTTTGAATTAAGAATCAGTAGGTTTCACTATTCATCAAAAAATAAAACATCATACGAAAATAAAAAAATAACCCTTACCTAATATTAATGTGTAAATTTTTAAAATTAATCTTTTTTTAAAATATGAAATTTATAAAATTTCCCAAACTCATATTTAAAATAGTTCAGCTATTAAAAAATTGTAAAACTGTTATTTTAAAAATATAAGTTTTTATATCTGAAATTGGTTTTGTTCTTATCTTATGATTATAAATCCTATTGGATGAATGGAAAATATTTTATTTAATATACATTATATAAATTTAATCATTATAATTAAATAATATTAATTGATTTAGAAAATGTAAATAAATCACTTTTTCACATAAAATTTCCTTTTATAAAATCGATCCCTTTATATCCATTTAGTTTATATTTTAATCACTAATTTTATATAACTAATAAATTAAAATACATATATTCATAAGATATTTAATCCTTTTAATAACCATAAATTTAATGGATGGCTTATATCTCATTTTTTAAAGTAATACTATTTATAATAATATATTATTGTTGGGTAAAACTCATTCTTGTTTGTTATTCAATATATCGAGGAAAGTCAGTCTTTCCGAAAATGCAAGCTAACCATGGTATTATATATAGAGAAAGATAAACATCATTTTTTGTGTACCATACGATTAAATTGGTTTTTTTATAAATCAATCTAGGAGAAAAAATTAAATATATTTTAAAAGGAATATACTGTAACGTTTGGGGTGTTCCATTTCCCCACCTTAAATAAATTGCATCCTAATAATTAAAAATTAATCTTTGTAATCAAGCGATTGATATTTGAAAATAAACAATTTTTTAGAATCCCAAATCTTAAATATGGTTAATAAAAAATATTCATAAAACAAGAGACATGGAAATAAAATGGTCACGTAACTAGGGTTCTTAGTTGGAGAACATATTTGAGAAATAAAAACATGGATATGAGTGAAAAGTATTACAATCAAGTTCTTATGGACAGTGATAGAGAAAACTATTAGATGAAAGTTGATGACCAAGAATCCTTAAACAAATTTTATGAAAAATTTCATTCATATCATCAAAATTGATGATAATTGGACTCCATTTTTGTTCCAAGACCATTTTTCCTATAGTTGAGGAATTCTTTCACTCTCTAAGAAAATAAGTAAATATAAGTTTATATTTCCAAATAACAATATTATCCTTTGGATATTCTTTAATCTATTTCCACTTGATCTCTTATAAAAAGTTTCATCATAGTTTCAATTCATATATCAACTGATAATCGTTGTCAAATTATCAACTTAAACTATTTCAAAATTGGTTATCCTTTTAAAAGATTATGATCCAACACATCAAAATCATTTCCATGGTAGTTATTAGCACCCAATTTTACATTATCGATATAAATTATCTATTTATACAATATCATAATCTCTTCATTACAAATATATTAAATCTTATCTTTCCATCAACCATGTATTTTCCAAAGAGTTCAAAATTATAAAAAATAAATTTTCTTGATACCATTAAACAAATGATCTCAAATAATTAATAAAAATTTTTTATTGTACAATCCATATATATTTCACAATTCATACGATGAGAAAATAATTAATAAAATAATTTTACAACATATTCATTATATCCAAATACAAAAGCACATAAATCATTCCTCTTTTAATGGGCCAATAACATGTGATTGACATTAACCCCTTAACATATTTTGAGGTAAATTCAATTGATGCTTGTGTAATTTGTTTTCATGTTCCTCATTTACTTTAAAATATAATACTAAATTGATGTATTTTCCTTCTTCTCTTTGGATTATTTCTCCTTGTGACATATTTCTTGATACATATAATAAACTCATGATCTTTTCAATCATGTACTAGGGTGATTCTTTCTATAGTTATCACGTGTAGATAAATCCAACTTTTTCTTTTCCCTTTACATGTTATTTACTCTTCTTTTATCTTCTTCTATTACCTATATTGGAATCCATATGGCCTGTAGAATAATTATTCTATATTGATATCACATAAAACTATTTTACGTATGGAGAAAAAGTTTGAGAAACAAATGCCATTAGGATATTTTGATTAAGGCCATAATTAAAATGGCCAATCTTGCACTCTGTTTTTCATATGAAACATGTATCCAAAATTGATAACCTTGTAATCGTAGCTTCATATTCCACAAAAATTTCTTCCTCGTTTTTTGTTAAACTAAGTAACTTTATCTTCTTCACAATTTTTTTCTCACAAGTTAAATATTTTTCAAATAATGTTTCCATAAAATTTGTCTATTACATGACTTCCATTTCTTCTACTGATTATTATTGATCAATGTCCACCATTGATGCGCATCATTATCAAGAAAATACACAGTAAGTTTATACTTTTCTTTTTCAAAACATCCCAATTCCATAAACTTCTTCTCTAAACATGTAATCCATTTCTCAACCACTATTAGGTCAACAGCCCCAAGAAAGATGAATCCATTTATCGCATAAAGAGATATAACAGAATATAATCTCATTGTTGAATAGGTTTCTCCATCCAAGAAAGGTTATGTGTTATAACCTGATTAAGTTTCAATAGTATAGATATAATTATCTCCATTCCAATACGAGTTGTATTTTTTTCCTCAGTAGGGAAACCTCTACATTGGCCATGAGTATTGGAAAACGTCTTCCTTTTGGGTTTTATTTCTAAAAAATGGATGATAATATATTATCTCAAAAAAAATTTAAGTTTCTATACATCTCAATATGGCATACCAGTTAACATAAATTGAATTTTTTTTAAAAATATAACATCATGATCATAAACATGGTTTCACTGGGTATATATTTTCTTTCAAATAGTTCATGATTGTTTTTAAAGAACATTTGAATTATCCTACGAGTATCCACAAGAGTGTCAAGCCAGGTGCACAGTATGGTCTGTTGTCATGTACCATGTTACACTCGAGTTGGGCCTGACCCACATTGTTGGAGTTATAACCCATGCGTACATCTATTCCAGATCCACAACCACCTATAGTATCGATTTTGGGATGTACATCTACAAAGTCCCACACAATCTATACATTAATTAAATTATATGATCTTCTTTTATACTTATAATCAATGATTATCTTATGGTAATGTTCTCTAATATTAGTTTTTTAAATCTATTTTCTATGGTTGCTGCTAAATGTCATCGGATACCAACTTTAATTCCCTTAACCCAAAAGCCCATAGTTAGTGTCCACTACCATTACATTTCCATGATTATAGGGAATTAAATCCTGAAGGACCAAAGTGTTTTTTTCTTGGTTACCAGATACATACATGAGTATTCTATTACAAATGAATACAACAATTTCAGTATATTGTTTTTTTATAATAGGATAACCTTATTCCATCTCACATATCCTTACATATCATTCTTAGTACACTTCTCAGATTCATGGGGAAAAGAAAACAAAATAAGGTTGAGATAAAATGCTCTATAATTGTAAGTACAACAGAATTAATAATTAATAAATATGAATAATTTAACACGAAAAGGCAAATAACTAAGAACACATGACATTTAAATAATTCGATAATGAATAAACAATATCAAAATTTAAAAAACCGAAAAAACATTGAAATTAATTAATATAATGATAAATAAATTAATCCATATATTTTTTCATATAAAAACTTTCCGGGATAATAATAAAAACAACTAAAATATTTATGAAAGAAATGCTTAATTATTAGACGTCATGTATGAGGAACCTAAAAACCTATACTGTTAAGACCATTAATAAAATTATAATTATTGAGATAAACCCATTTAATTTTTCCTACTTATTTGTTTCATGAGAACACATTGATGCATTGAAGGGATATATAATGTTAGGGCCCCACCCATCACTGCATGTCCAAATCATTTCTCATATCGAATAATTGATTTAATCAATAAAAAAATAAGCCTTATAAAATATCAATATTGAATAAATAATACATATTTATCAAAATATTATTATTGTGGTATAAGTAACAACAAGGGTTGTTGACATAGATGAATGGAAATACCATTAAAATAACATTAAAACGTTCTTGAGTAAAATAAGCTTTAAACACTCCAAAGTGTCTCATGCCACTTTGAATCATTTTAATGATAATACCAACAAAGGAATAACAATAAATCAAACTTATAATATTATGATAATAAGGATTTTCATTATACCACATGTGAAATGGTATTATATAAACCAAATAAAATTGAATTAGTGCATAACAACAAATAAGTCTCAATGGACTGTAAATTGAGATGAAATCTCGTACCTTATGTTTGACTTTTCATTTGTGTCATTATATTAAAAAATAATAAACATATGTTAATTTTTTAATTTATTTATAACCTTTTTAAATTTTATTATTAATTTTAAATCTCCTGTTAAAATATTTTACACAACTACTTAAATAATTAAGTTTACATCAGGTGTTTTTGACCAAATTCGGTTCAGGTGAAAAAAACTACATTGGAAGGTTGACAATAGTAAAAGGCGACATTATATAAACATCCCCATAATAATAAATATTACACAAT
The DNA here is from genome assembly GCA_963277665.1 of Viscum album. Lineage (NCBI taxonomy): Eukaryota > Viridiplantae > Streptophyta > Magnoliopsida > Santalales > Viscaceae > Viscum > Viscum album. Next base: position 1,887,394,517 of record OY728159.1, on the reverse strand, counting down.
TATAATATTTATAAATAAATTACACTTTAAAGACAAACTATTAAATATGTTTATCAAAAATTTACAAACGTTACGATCCTGGAAACCATAAGCCATACATACGAATGAGTAATGTTCCAATTATTCAATGATCATTAAAAAAATAAAGATAAGAAAAATTGTATATTAACGGAATGATAATTATATCATAAATAGAATATTATTTTACTATATATACTTATCTATAAAATTATTGTGATGTAAAAGGATTCACATCATGTCGAGAAGGCGGTAGTCCACACGTCCAAGAAGGACAATATTTTTTTAGTGTGTGAAAAGGGTAACAAAAAAATAATATATTATATTTATATAAAGTTAATGTTGTCAAAAATATTATATATATATCTTTACTTTCACATATTTATAATTAAAACAATCTTTTATATGTTCGGTGTATACTTTTAACAAATCACATCTATTTGAGGAGGTGGTAGTCCACATATCCATCCCCGATGTTACTATATTTACAAAAAATAAAAGAATAATTGTATTTGTTATATAAAAATCATAGAATCATATAGAAATTATAAATATCCTATATATATAATATATATAGTGTTCCCATAATAATATCCCCCGTGAGAGGTTGTAAAAGAAGAACGAATAATTATGGTTTTGTGAGGTGGTAGTTTTCCATGCACACAAACAATAAGTTTTTTATCAATTAGATGAATTTTTGTGTATGTCTAGGTTCGAAAACTAGAATAAAAACATCATAGTATATTGAGTATTTTATATTCATTATATAATCATGGAATTATAATATTTTAGGGGTGGAGAAAAAAAAATAAAACAGAATAGCTTGAAGAAGGATGCTACATATTCTTTGGGTATATCCTTTTGGATTTTACCAAAGGGAAAAATTGGTAGGATTTATTCCTAATTATAGGCTTATAGGATTAAGGGAGGGTTTTTTGGAGCTTATTTGATTAATTTGTTTCAGGTAAAATGGATTGATATGTGTGAATAAGTGGGAGGGGTGAGTACCGTTTTATAATGGAGGAGGATTTGAATTATTATAAATTTTGGATAAAGGGATTAAATCCAAGTTTTTTCTAAGAAAAGTGGAACCAATAATGGTAAAAATACTATAAAAGAAATTATATGTTTGTAAAATTTCATCAAATAGTTATTTTACATTTGTCTAGTTCATTTTGGTTCTTAAGTTTAATGCTTAGTCCCTTGTTAAGCAAATTTTACTCATAAACACCGTAATTAATTATAATCAAATTCTGTAATATTTTATTTAAAAAATAAAGTTACATTTTTAGACATTATAATATATTCTAAATCCAAATATATAATCCATTTTTCAAAATTAACAACCCAGAACTAGTAGAAACAATTTTAAATTTAATCTCATAGACATGATGACAAAATAGGGGTTTAAAGTAAAATGTTTAAAAGTTTTCTAAAATTTTATGTCCAATTTTAAAGTTAAATTGACTATAATTCCCTAAATTTAATTAATTTATATAAAATTTACCTATTTAAAATTTAAAACTAAAAAATAATATAATTCACCCATATAAATAAATTAGTCGAAAGATCAATTTTTATTTAAAATTTAGTATTTTCCAATATTCATCAAAAAATAAAACTTCACAAAAAAACCAAGAAATATTGATAACCAAATTTTTATTTTTATATTTAAAAAATTTTGTTTATTATGAAATACAGCATTTAAATTTTTTCCAAAATTCATATTTGAAATAGGTTCTCCAATAAATGGAAGTAAAAATTCATTTATAAAAATATAGTGTTTTATGTATAAAATTTCTTTAGTTATTATATTATGCCTATAATTCATATTGAATGAATTTTTAAAAATAATTTATTGAGAATATAATATATAATTTTTTAATATAATTCACTTATAGAAATTAATTTAAATTATTATGAGTAATCACCTTTTTCACTTAAAAATAGTCTTCTATAAAATCATTCCCTTTATATTCATTTAGTTTCTCTATTTATTTCTAATTTGTAGGTAACCAATAAATTAAACTATATATATTTCATAATTTAGTTAAACTTATTCATAACCATCAATTTAACATCTGGGTTATAACTTATTATATTGAATAATTATATTTATAATAATAGATTATTGTTTAGTAAAACATGGTCTTTTGTGTTATGGAATAAGTCATGGAAAGTTATTCTTTCATATAATGCAATATAACCTCTATGTTTCATGTTGATAAATTTAAAAGTTATTTTTCACGTAACATAAGCATAAATTGTTTTTTTGTATTGACCAATCTAGGAACAAACAAATAAAATTTGTTATAAAATAAAAATATTATAAAGTCACAGGGTGTCAGAAGAAATATATTTAAAAAGAATTATAGGTTAGTTTTCTGAGGATATTATCAGGATGTGGGTATTTATTTTCAATAATATTTTTCACCTATTACAGGATTAGAAGCAATTAAAATATTATTTTCTTATACTTCATTTCATAGACTAAAAGTATTTTAAATGGATGAAATTTTCTAAAATGTTTGTTTCTAAGTAAGTATATGTCAAAAAACTCCATTGTTTTTAAATGAAGAAAATAATTATTATTTTTATAAATTTTCTAAAGAGGTTTTTGGTTTGAAACAATACCCTTGATATTTGTATGAACATGTAACAATTTGTTTTTGAAAAAACATTTTGAGAAGGGAAAAAGTTATCACACTTTATTTATTAAGAAAATTCATAATGATATGTTGACTGTAAAAAATTATGTTTATGGTATTATATTTTTATATTTATGTTTTAATATTTGGAATGATTTTTCATAATTAATGCCAACTGAATTTAGTATGAATATGATTGGCGAATTGAAATTTTTACTTGGTTTAAACATATCTTAATGAAAAGGTGGTATTTTTATATATCAGTCTATATATGATAAGTATTTATTGAAATAAAAGTTTAGAATCCTATAAAAGATAAAACAAATTCATTACTATGACTTGAATTTTTTATTTAGTTAAATCTATTAAATCAGTTGATGTAAAAAAATGAGTAATGAATGGAAGCTTATTATTTTTTACTAATTCTAGGCCAGATATAATTTATTTAGTATTCATATGTGATATATATCAGTGTGGTCCTAAGGAATGACATATTATATATATTAACTGGATCATTAGATATGTCATATCTGGGTGTTGGTTTGTTTTTCTAAGTAAAAACTATATTTGATTTGACAAGTAATTATATTATTTATATTAGTAGATTCATGAAAGACATGAAGAACACCTCAGGTTTGTGGAATTTATATTGTAAATCATTAGTGTCATTGGATTAAATGAAACAAACTGAGGTTTCTCTTTCAATTTATGAATCTAAATGTATAGGTGTTTTATCTAGTTGTGCTCAATCATTATTAATTAAGAAAAAACATTCTATTTTTTGATTTCATTTTGATAAGATTATTATTTTCTATGATCATATTTTAAAAATTTATATCTATAAAAAACCCTTACAACACTCTAGTATTAAGAAACGTGATGTTAAATTTAATTTTCTTAGTGGTAATGTTTAAAAGGGAAATAAAGGTATGCAATTTTTTTCTACTAAAAAACATTCTAATATCTTTTATAAGAATATATAATTAACTATTTTTTGAAAAATGTTTTAACTTATTATGGTAGAGATTTAAATTTATATTGCATGAATTTTTGTGGAGTTTGGGTCTATTTATGTGATGAAAATTTCAGATTTACATGAAATCTATAAAATACTGAATATATTTTTAAAATCACAATTGTTATCTTTCTAGACAAATTTGTATATTATATTACTATATTGAGACATATCATACATACAAGTTAATGTTAACTAACTTTCTAAATATTTAGTTTCTATAAAATGTAAATTTATAAATCATTTCTCATTTATTAGAAAAAAATTAAAACTATACTCGTTTAATACGTGGCTTCTTAACACATGGTTTTAAAATGGATGGTTTTTTGTATCTCGTTAATATAAATTTTGAAATGTGAATGTCTAAAAAAAGTTATGGAATACAATGTGTTTTCAACTATTTTTTATTAAAAATATGTTTAATTTTTATGTACTAATTTTAATGAGTGAATAATTCTATCAAATCTTTTTTATAATTTCAAAAATATGGAGTTGTTTTTTAGAAATCACACTTTGTTTTTTAATTAAAAAAATGGGTAATAATTTTGAGTGGATCCTTGAAAAACATTATGTTTTGATAATTAAAACGTTTCTTTATTTTCATTAAAGTAATTAAAAAAATTTAATTATGTAATAATTAATGTGTGGATAATGATAATCATTTCATAACATCAGTTTGATTAAAATGTCTTTAGTTTTTATAATTCATAACATGTAATATGAGTTTTATGAAGTGTTCGTAGTCTAAAAAAGTCACTTGATACCATAAAATATCATTTTACATATTGTAGAACTAAAATTTAGTAATGTTTAGAAATTGAAAATTTGGAAATGCCTAAAACTAGTTGTGATTACTGATAATCAGTATTGACCATGAGTACCAAACATGGAAGGTGATTGTGAGAACTGATCATGACAATTGATCATGAGAATAGACTGTGAGTGAAAATATTTCAATCTATGAAACCGACCATTATAACGTTCCATTAGTGAAATTTTGGATAGGCATGGAACTGACCTTGAGAGAAATTTTTTCAATTTTTGGAACCAACAATGAGAACTGACAATGAGTGAAATTTGGTAATGTCTTGAACATATATTCAACATTTTAATAAAAACATAAACTAAAAACTCTAAATTAAGTGATTATTTTTCAATTATAATTATAATAAAATTATGAACATTTAATTATAATAAATCAAAAATTTAATCAAAAAATATAATTTAATAAATTAGAATGATTTCCTTAAATGTTTTAAATCAGAATTATATATATATTAAAAAATAAATTTCAATTCCATTTTGTTATAAAATGTTTTTAGATGTCTGATTAAGATTATTATTCATTATATAGAATGATAATGAAATTATATAAATATAATTAAACTTTACCTAAAGATAATTCTTCTATTAGGAAAGTGATTTCTTGTTATGAATCTTTATAAGATAGGTTGGATACAGATTTTAATAATCGCCTATGTTAAATAATTATTGTCAAAACCTACATGATTTCACTTATATGAAATTGATTATGTAAACTCCCTTATATAGATTAGGCTATATAAATTTTCTGACACGAATCCCATACATGAATTCCATACAAGGATTTTGGATTTTTGAAAGGATATTATAAAACCTATAAATATGATGTGTTTTATATAAAATTTTATTTTTCCATTTTTTGTATGTTTATTACATATACAATTAATAATTTAGGTATTCTATAATAACATATTAAATATTTAGAAACCATTTGAAATGTTTATAAATTGTTTTATATTTGATTAAATTATTATCATGTGGGTTAAATTTTAAAGCTATATCATAGATGAAAGTGAGTTCCACAGTTAATGTTGTTTTTATATGATCATTTTATCTCATAAAATTTAGCGGAGTTTTTAATGTAAATTTAATGTTGATTATAATTATTTTTTTTACTATATTAGTTATACTAATGTGTTATAACTATAGATCATGAATTTAATTTTGAATATAATTGAAGTGACCCTTGTGATCCTAACAAATATAGTTCTACAGATTCATATCAAAGATTAGAGATTGAGTATATTCTTATACTATAAAAGGGAAAAAAATTTAATGATATCATATGGCTAAAAACCAGACACTAATTTTTTGATATTTTAATAATGGAGTTTTCAGTACTACCTCGACACAAAAATAATGAATCTTTTCATCTCATTCTGGGGTTCAACATACTTTTATCCTCAACAAATGTGTTTAATTGTAACAGGTAATATAACGGATTAGAAGGTATGAAAATGGGTGGTGCCTCCCAAAAAAAATTGTACATTGGATTGTGCCTCCATGAGAAGAGGACATAGATTTCGGGTTGTGCCTCTAGGTAAAAAATTCAATATTTATTTTTGTTTAATCCTCTAATGGGAAAAAGGCATTATAATGCGGTTGTGACTCAATATGGGAAAAAGTAATTATAATATTTAGTTACACCTGTTATAGTGTGGGATCTCACTCTCAATTCTGAATATGGGTGAAGAGTAGAGTCAAATCATTTATATTCAGAACAATTTAAAATTCTTGTAGGTTTCTTCCTTTATTTTCCACTGCATAAACATTATAACTATGATTTTACCCTTTGACTTCATTAATTCATTTAAAAATCCAAATTCACCCAACTCTGGGCTATTTTATCATCTTAACTAAGGAACAAAACAGCTACCAATTTATAAATTTCTCTCTCTTAATACACATAATAGTAAGGATAAAAAACAATACTAAAATTTAATATAGTATCCAATGACTATTGAAGCCCTTTCCCAAAAGTGGAGGTAAATTTAGGAACATGATAGAATACAATAAAGATATGGACTACATGTAATTTGGATATCTTAATATGTTTTATTCTAGAACGTTATTTCAATGTTGTAATATATGAAATAGTAATAATATGAATATATTTATTCAATCAATAAATAATAATCAAAATAAGATTATTACCACAAGATGTCTCTAGAAATCCCTCCATAATCCAGGGATTTATTCTCTAAATTCCAATAAGGAATAGAAAAACGTTGAATCATAAACTTTTGTAATTGTAGCTCTATAGAAACTTTTTGACAAGTGAATAATTCCATGTTAAAATTAGTGAAATATTTAATTATTTTATCCTACTAATAATATTTCTGTATGTATTTATATATCTTAGTGATACATAGATGAATTAAAAATAGAGAGATACGAGCTTCACTCAACAAGTCATTTAACAAAGATTCACCATAAAAACACAACCTATTAAAAATCATATAACACCTTCTTTATCAATGTACGATAAAAAAATCATGAAAATATTAAAAAAATCTATGATATCATGAAAACAACAATATTCCTTATATGCATACTAAATTTTATATGATGAAGATGATTGTACTGAGACATAAATCAAAATAGATGGAGTTATTACTTATTCAACATCTATGCCAACATTCATCAGATAATTAACCAACGTATCATTTTCTATACATATCATAGATTATAATGAATTATTATTTCATCCTAATGCATGAAATTCCATGTTTTCTTTACCCTTATGATAGTGGTTCCTACAATCACAGTCAAATATTAGTTCCAACTATATTCTCCACCATGTGTTAAATTCCTTATGATTGAATGTATATATATATATATCAAAAATTTATTGGAAGTATATATTTTACATTTCCCCCCATGTAAATGTTTTCTCTATATTCTTCGAGTAAAAATAAAAACATTAAATTCATGGTCAAAAGTTTTATAGTTCATCTCAAGGGATTTCAATTACCGTGATGCATACACAATCACTTGATTTTTCTAAATAAACAAATCCACTTTACTTCATTTAAAAATAAATATAAAATTAAAATTAAAAATTTATTAATTGTAAGGATGGAATAAGAGTGTTAATCAATATTTTTTTTCAAATCATAGAATTATTCATCATTTTATTTCGTCTAGATGAATTTAACTCCTTTTCAATTTTACTTTGTTAGTGGTTGGATTATCATTTTTTATCAAACAATCAATAGTAAAATGACATTATAAGAGAACATAAAATCATAGTGACATTTTTTAGTTTAAACCTCTTTATAAAAAATTTAGGTTTACTTGGATAAATAGTATTATCATCACTAGAAACAATATACACATGTAATGAATAACACAACAGAAAATAAATTTTCTAAATTTTACATATAACACGTTTCTTCTAATGTCTGTATAAAAATCCGCTCATCTCTTTCATGATCATCCTATATTTTGGAGTAAACCAAAATTGTATCAATGAATACCACCAAGAAATTCATTCCAATACTCATCGAAAAATATACTCAAGATATCAATTAATATATAATGTGTATTCATCGACATGAAATTCATAGCCACAAATAAATAATGATAATACAATATATTAAACCTCTCTTCTCCTAATGTATTACACTTTCAATTTCAACCTATCATACCAAAAACCTACAATCAATATTTGGAAAATATTGATCACCCATGATTTGATCAATCATTTCATTGTTAAGTTGTAATAGAAAATGTTTCTAAGAATTGATGTTATTAAGTAACATATTGTCAATGTAATGTCCCATGGAATAATCCTTCTCTACATTGACAAAATAGTTACACCCAAACATAAATTTACAATTTTAATGAAACCTTTATCAAGTAAATCATGTAATTCCATTTTCAATTCCAAAAGATTCATTGGTGCCATTCCATAATGGGATTTTGAAACTTGTTTAGTATTAGGAAATTAGTCAATAGTAAACCCAACCCCTAATCAAGAATAAAATGAGAAAAATAATTAAAAAAAGACTTTAATAGGTTCATTTAATGTTGGAACATAAATAATTCTTTCATTTCAATAATATACGCAAGATAACATTCAATCTCATATATAATCTACGTCTAAGCTTATTAATATTTTATAAAAGGAAAAATGTTATTCTAATATAACAACACAAATTAATTATAAAAAAACATATTTATCACAGTAATATTCCATAGAATGATAAACTAAAATCAAATCCATAACAAGAAAATCATAAAACATTATAATAGGAATGAAGATAAGGTTTTCAGTAGAAACCATTATACTCATGATTAAAAAAGGTTTTCAATAAATTATTTTAAACTTTATACTTCCAACTTCAGTTTTTCATAAAATTTACGGCTTCATTTATTGATATTGTATTTGAATTTTAAAAGAAAAATTTGTAGATAAAGACGAATTTGCATATACTAAATCAAAATAACGTTATAATAATCTAAATATACAAGTAAATTACCTATTACCACTTCATTTTTGCACCATGAATCTTCCATAGTAGTAGAAAAATATTATTCCATAACATTATATTTTCAAACATGATGATTACAACATTTGTTGTTTTGTTTTGGAAATGCATTAGAAAAATAACCCAACATAATAAGATGAAAACAACTCATTATTGTATGTCTATCTATTTTCCCATTAATAGTCTAATAAGAAATCTATTCCTTTTAGTGTTGAACCAAATTATTTAAAAAACTACTTCCTTATAGCATTACTAATACTATCAATATTTATTTTAAATTACTTTTAATACATTTTGAACATGTGTGCGACCGACCATCAGATTTGATAGTTTCCTAATACTTAATTTCATTCAACAAATAACACTAATTAATCATGTAGTCTCAAGGTTCAAGACTATTTGAAACATATAACTAAATATTCTCATCATATTGAACTATTTATTCATAACATTTAAATTCACAACAGAGTAACATTTTTAAATAAAATTATTTTTAAATTTTTGTAAAATAAATCAATTTTATCTTTAATGGACTATAATGAAATTTAGTGCATACCTAAAATGTCTAGTTAAATATTCATCATATGTTCCCACCGAGCCATATTTCTTTTTCTTCAATTCAAGAATTTATTTTACATTTAGATTTAACAAACATCAAAAATTTACATTTCCAGAAAAATATCTTCAAAAAATATCCACTATATGGTATATATCTTATCCTATTTCATAGTATTCTTAATTTGAGACACCATTAATCAACATCACCCATAAAAAGATGAAAAAATTAGAGTTACCTTTTGATATTATTTATATCCCAAAACATAAAATATCACTTCAAATTAATTTATTCAACTTTAATCATTCAATGAGTCTAAATACCCACAAAAAACCAAAGGGTTATTTTTCAAAAAATTACCAAAGATAAAGATGTTCTTATCTATATAATTTTACTGCTCTCTTTTGCGAGATCCCCTATTCATAGTATGTTTCAACTGAGATAAAAAAATTACAAATTCACCTTTAAATAATTTTGGGTTTTGATTTAGACGGATAGAAACACCTTGATTTCATTGTATATTATGTACCCCATTTCCTTTAAATAATATCATTCATAATAAAAAAGGATTTGATAATATAGCATGGAAGTCATAAAAATATATATCTGGATATTATAACCATAATTCTATATCACTCAAGAGTTTATTTTAATAACCTCATAAACTCAAAAATTATCGAAACATTTATTTGATACAATCTATAAAACCATGTTACTTTAACAACTAATAAATATGATTTTAAAATAAAACATATCCCTTTTATTACATTCCCATTATCTTTTTAGGTTTATATTTTTATTCAATTAGGAAAAAAATTATATATCAATGCAGAGACATTCCTATAGATTTATTTTTTCCATATAATAAGGATTAATTTTAACACCCTTATTTAATTCAAGACAAATTTTCATCTTTTAAGATATGAGGAATTTATAATTTTCCTTGTATTTGTTCATTATCATCCATAGATCCTATGAAAACCATTTTAAAACATGTAATGAGAAGAAAAATTTCAATAAGGTATATAAAAATAAATAGAACTTATTGGTCTCATAAATATCATGGAAACATATAAAAATTATTAATTTTTTTACAATAAAACATTGAGCATGGAAATAAAATATATACACATATGAAAGATTACATTTTCTCAATAAAAACCTAATTACAAGTGTATTAGTTCTATAAAATCATTATATTGGACATGAGAACACATGAAAGAATTTTTATCTGAAAAAACAACCCTCTCACCTTTTAGATATCTTAATCATTCCTTTCTTCATGATGTAAAAATATTTCAATAAAATCCATAGGAATGAATAAAAGAGGTATCCTGGAGTATCGTATATAAAACCTATTTTCACTCTTGTTAAAAACATTTTAGAATAATTTAATCCCATTTAATTCTATTGGAATAACCTAACTTGTTATATCCCACAATTTTTTCTATAGAGCATTAAATCATTACCCATTTCATTGGAGAGAAATATCAGGATCATCCATATTAGTGATCTTATTAGGATCTCTGTTCATCAACTATATTCTTCATGTACTGTATTGTTACAAATATACTTAAAATATTTTAATTTTTCTTCATAACACTGTCAAAAAACTCGTTTGAGATGATAATAAAAATATTTTCTATTTTCATGTTAGAATGAGGAGAAATATGATTTTTTTTCAATAATTAGAAGAATTTAAAATTCGTAAACTAGTGGGAATATTCTATTACTTGAAAATTAATAGAAAATTAGTGAATATGTTTGATAATTAATAATGACTATGGAATTTGAAAAATGTGGTCAATTAATATAGGTAAAAAATATTTGTTTTTTCACTTTTATACAAAATGTTTGAAATAACTCACAAGGAAAACATTGAAAGGATCCCGTTTTAAATATTTGAAAATAATTTCATATATAGTTTAAAATAACCATTAAATATATTTTATGTATAAAAAATTACATTATTGATCAATTTATAAGAACCCAATATAAAGGGAAAGTATTATAATGGATTACATTAAAATATGGTTTTAAAGAAAAAACCTGTTACCTTATGTATCATCCAGCTTCATAAATTCTCTAAATCCATAATAATAGGATTATATTAGTTATTTAATTTCATAAAATACAATTTCAGTATCATTCAATCATAATTATTTATTTTGTTTCATTTTTACATTATTTTATTTAATTACTAAATTTGTTATGTTTACATTGTATATTTTTTTGTCGTTCGGTATTTAATTAAAAAAACCATTACAGGTTGACTATGGTCAAGGGGTTATGATTTAAGAATCATATAAACATCATAATTATTATATTTAAATATTAAATATTAGTTTTAAAACCATAAATATATGGAAGTCATGAAATTAAATCTTGTTGTTTTATGGTGATGATTGTCCATACGTCTGCATGAGAGACATATTAGTTTTTAAAAGAGATGTAATGAAAATAGAATAGACGAAATTTAACATTTAAAGAATCATAATAACATTATAAACATAATATTTACTCATTATTCAATCATTATTCCCATCCATGTATTGTGAAAATGGGAAATGAATCACATCGATTTGTGAAGGTTGTAGTCCAATATTATGCACATAAGATGTTATCAATTCCAAACTTAAAGAAGTTCTAAAATATAGCTATCATATTACCTTTATAGAAATATATTTAATAAGTAAATAATATATATGTTTTTTTATTCCATTATTATAATGATCATTGTGAGCTGGGGATTAGAAATGAAACACATATCTTCGTGGAGGTGGTAGTCTGGAAATACACACGACAGATGTTCTATTTCTGTATAGGAACAAAAAGAGATGAAAATGGGTGGTTAGAAAAGAATGATAACATTATAGTATATTTTATATTATTATATTATAATATTATAACTTTTATGATAGTTTTTAAGGAGGTATATATAGAAATAAGCATGAATGAAGCCGATTAATAGTTAAAGAACTTCTTCATAAAGACGCTATTGGAGTAAACCTTAAGCCTTATAGGTCGGTAATTTTGTGACACCATAAAATATAGGACACAAGAAGTTCGTCTTGGAAGGTATTTGGTCTAATATTGTATAATATAGATTTCTCAATTTTTGTGAGTAAGTGAGGAGTGGAGGTTCCCTTTTATAAGATAGTGGAGTGGCACTATTGTAATTATTGTAAATTTCCTAATATTACAAGTGCAATACTCATTGTAAATTAGAACTAAAATAATCCAATTTATAATATATGGTAATAATAGTGTGAATAATATTATTAATAAGATTTATGATGGAATTTTTTGACATTATCATTAATTTTGAACTCCAATTTACCAGGTTTACCCTTTTCTATAGGCATAACATTTTACAATAGTTACACTCAATTATGAAAAATTGAGATGAAAATAATTAAAAAATCATAGACGTCATAATGAAAAATATAAAACTAATTTTTAAGTATTAAATATATATAATTTTTATAAATTATTTTTAATAAAAGAATTTTAAATGAAATGAAAAATAGTTTTTATTCAAAACATTTCTTTTCAACTAAAAATAAAATTCATACCAAAATCAAGAGTAATGATGATTCATATGGAATTAATTGGGAATTTAATAAAAATTGAATAATGTTTCATTAAAACCAATATAAAATATAATGATAATTATTAAATTCTTGGTAATAAATGATTGTTTTTATAAAAATCATTATTTTCACTATTCAACAAAAATTTTATGTTTTTATAAAAATATAAAAAATTATATATATGATAATATTTATTTGACTATATAAAAATAATGTAAATATTTTAAAAATAAATTTCTAAAATTTAGAAATTTTACTTTTATATAAAGCCTTATAACAACTGTAAAACACTTTTGTTAGAATAAATCAATTTTTTTATTTAAAAATTGAAATAAAAATATTTACAAAACTAAGGTGAACATGAAAACATAGAATAATTAAGAATAATTAAAAATATTTATTTATTACAATGATTAGCTAAGGAATCATATTATATCCATTTAATAAATTACATCCTCATAATTCTATTCCGTACTTAAATAAATGTGGGTATTTTTTCCAAAAAGGTTTTCTTGATTCCTATATTTCTTCCTTATTTATGTAATTCTTCTCTAAAACCATAAAATTGTATGTCACCTAATTCTATATTACCTACTATAAAAAATCTCATATCTAAACTATATTTTCTTTATATTAATTATTCTCTACCAACTATACCACTTATGAGCAAAAATCAAGAGATGCATCACATTTCCGTACTCCCAAAACATCAGACACATCAAATAACTCAGATAAAATTGATGGTCAGGCTACTAAGTAAGAATACTATCCCACTATTATCATAAGTTTATATATAATAACAAAAATTAAACATATATTCCCCTTTTTATAAAAAAATATTAAAAAATTCCATGTATATAATTTAATAAAGACAAGATCGCCTTCTTCAAATGAATGGTGATTCCTCCTATTATATACATGACTATTCTGTATGATCTTAGATACAATCATTTTATGCTAAATCATCATTATCTTATCCACCATTTCATTTACCATCTATGAACCCATCAAAATTATCTCACCCAATCAATCCCAACAATATAGTATACAATACTTTTTTCTATATAATCCCTTAAAAGGCGACATATGTATACTAGACTGAAAACTAGTATTATTTGAAAATTGAACTAATGATATCTGTTTATCCCACCTTTCTGTTTAATCCAACGAGAAATATCCAATAATATCTTACATTTTATTAATCATTCACTCTGATGACATATTATAATAGGGTTGAAAAATTATACTGAAATTTAATTTAGAACATAATAACTTTTGAAGACCATTACAAAAATTTGAGGTAAATATTATATCAAGATGATATACAATAGAGAGTGGGACTCCATTTAATGTACATATCACTTTAAGGTAGATTCTAGAAATAATATTCAAATATTCTCCATCCTAAATTGGAATAAAATATGTATATTTAGTCAATTGAGGACCAATAACCCTAATTTTATTATCAACATGAGATGTATTTGGTAATCCAACCTTTAAATATATTGATATTGTCTCCCATTTACATCTTGGATGAGGAAGAGGATAAATAATAGAGTTTTTTAGTTTACATTAATATTTAAAATGTTTAAAAGTAAAACCTTTCATTCTAAAATCATATATACATTTATTTATTATAAAAAAAATAATATTCAGGGTCGTCTCTATTCAAATTTGTGATTTTAGGATGAATAGAAAATGAATAGCTATAAGGTCCACATAGAAATTTATTTTAAAAAATGGAATCACATGGAACATGCAACCTCTTTCCAAATCATATAAAACTTCATCATCAATTTTAAGTCCAAGAAAGATACTCTTCTTCAAACACAATACTCTTTCATGAAATGTACGATCTTACTTATGAGTTTGTTTAATTCTATCTAAAAAAGATTACGGAATTGATACCTAAACCAAAAGAGTGGGATATTCTTTATGAGTAATTTCTAGTTCAATATTCATTAAATAATTAAACTTAATATAATTTTCTAAATACATCCTATAAGATGATTCATTTTCTTTTGGACTTAAAGATTAATCTATAATGTTCTCTTAAATAGGATGAAAGTGAATCATCCAATAGTAATCCTTTATGAGTTCCATGTACTTTCTCTACCTTGTTTTCAATATTTTATGAGTGAATATATAGTTAAAACATTTATGGTCAGTATATATTTCACATTTCTCTCATTATAAATTTTATATGTATATTTTTGTATGAAAAAATACTATAATCATTTTAAGGTTAGTAATAGGAAAATTAAACCCATGGGGTTTCAATTAATGGAACGCAAAAATAATTACTTAATCATTATGAATAAAAACTAAATTCCTTTGAAAAAATCATCACTATAAATGTAAAATTCAATATTTCTTGTTGTGGATGTTTAAAATGGAGCATTAACCAACCTTATTATTAATTCTTCAAGGAATTCATATAATTCTGTCTACTTGGTGAATTTGACTCATTTTTTGAGTTTACTAGGTTAGTGGTGTAGATATCGAAGAAACATTTTCAACAAAACATTGATAGAATCCCACTAATTTAATAATTATTCAAATCTCAATTACATTTTTATGTCTTGGACACAAATACAATACATTAGTTTTTGTAGGATCAAAATATATGTAATATTCATAAAAATATTCCCAAATGATGAAATCTTGTGTATCCAAAAATCAGATATTATAAAATTTTAATATAAAATATTACATTTTAAATTTTGTTGAACATTAATTATATGAATTTCATGATCCCAAAAACTATTAGAATAAACTAGAATTTAATTCATGAAAACAAGAAAAATCTATCCTAATAGTCATGGGAAATTCAATTTTTAAGATGCATAAATATATTATGAAATTGATCAAACCAAAATGAAAAACCATATACTCATAATTTACATACCTTTTAAGAAGTGATTTTATTTTAATATCTTCCTCCTTTACTTTTAGACAGTTATACGAAGACCTAAGATCAATCCTTGAAAAACACTGAGCACTATAGAGTAGATCAAACATGTAATCAATATTAGGAAATACTTAATTTTTCTTAATAGTGATGTTACTGAGTTATCTATAATCAATGAAAAGTATTATGAAACAATCCTTCTTTTTAGAAAACAAAATACGGGCACCCCATATTTAATTTCATATAAAAATGAAACCCTTAAGAGTAATCTCTTGTAACTAATTTTTTAATTACAAAAGTTCTATTAGATCCATTTGACATGAGGGTTTTGAAATTGATATAGCTTAAGAAACTATGTCAATAGTAAACTCAAACTCTAGATTAATAATAATATAAAAAATTATCATGAAATACACCCATATTTTTATTTAATACAAAAGAATAACTAATTTCAATAGTTTCTTTATTATTAAAAACATTTTTATAACAAACTTCACACCCATGTTTAATAAGTTTCTAGTCATCTTGACATGTTATCAAAGGTACAGATTCATATTTACATAAAATTTGGAACTCATAATGAAGAATAACAAATTTAGATATGAAATATATCCCAACATGATAAATTTAAATCTCATCCGTACTAAAAATAACCTCAAACTATAAAATGGGAAATAAAATAAGTTTTTATGAAATATAACTCCACATATGATAACAGGAATAAATCTATAAAATCATGTTACATGTATACTAACACTAGGAGGTTTTACGAATGTTATAATTCCATTTAATAAGATGTTATTTCCATTATAAATGATAATTTCCAATATATAAAATAACTTTTATATCAAGAATCAATAAATTCATTGAAATAATGTAAATAATTAGGTAATGTATGTATCGCCACTTTATTTGATGGTCACGTGTCTTTTATAGTAGTGTAGAAATATATTTTTTCGAACTATTCTATTTCTGATCATGATGATTAACACCATGAGTAAATAAAATCAGATATGCATTAGAATAATGAACCAACTTTTTAAAAATAAAACATCTCACTAAAAGATGACTATTCTTTTTTCCATTATTGGTATGATTCAAACTCTTTTCCTTGTAGTCACGAGCCAAATGATGGAACATATAATACACATGAATTCTAAAAATGGATTTCCTTTGAATAAATCAACTCAAATGATAACATTAATATAATAATAACATATTTACAAATTCCCCAAAATATTATAAAAAATCTGTTAATTAACTAATATGGTAATCAATAAAAAATTATTAACTTAAGATGATAAATAGTTTATATGAGTTAAATTTACGTGAATACGATTTTATTTATATTTTTCATATTACATAAAAATATTAACATTCAAATTTTTTAATTTTAATTAGATAAAATAAAATTCATTTTTCATTTAAACTTATGAAAATTAACTTTGTGTGAATTTTTTTGATTGTTCAAATAAGGATAATTTTTCTTCAAAACATGTGTGATTTAGGAAAAATATATTTTCAATAATTTTTTTACATTGTAATGATAACTTAAATGATTTCAAAACCATTGAAGTAATAATATATAAAATTATGGAATAAAATTAAACAATTTGAGAAAAATATTAGTACATAGATTACCTATAAAAAGAGTTTTTAGAAATAAAGTAAAATGTTTCTTTTATATAATAATTGTATTTGGTATTCTCATTAAATAACATATTTCCTTCATGAGGTTTAGTTTTTTATTTATTTGAATTCCTAATAAATTTTATAAAATTATTAATAAATAAATTTATCAATTCAGAATCAATAACAATAGAATTTTTTTTATAAATATATATTTAAAAGATCAGTAATGTAATTTATAGGAAAACATGTTAAGCATTTATATTTTTTTATTTCAAAATTAACGTTTCAAAACTACTGAAATTTTATTTGATAAAATGGTATGAAAAATTTAAATTTATATAATAAAATTTGGAATTTTTTTAAATTTTATCATTATTATTTATAAAATTAATTAATAATTTTAAAAATTATGTATTGTTGTAAATGTAAAATGGAGTAAATTGAGTTTAACATTGAGTAAATGTACTGAAATATTTTTTAAAAAATCAATGTATTTAATTATTTATAATTAGATCTAGCAGTACATTATCCCCAACAACCTTTTCCTTTCTAAGCCATGGTACCATGAAAAGGACATTCAATTATTTATAAAAAATGTAAATGGGTTCCCAAAACAACCCTTATGTTCACTTATACAAATATACCACTTATACGATTAAAATATAAATCTTAAATTCAAACTACTATATTTATTTCTATTATTTTACTATATCTTGAACTCTATCACATGAACATAATCCCATTTTCAATCATTGTTAGTATAATCACCTATAATTCAATGAGACATCCAAGGAAAATTCCATTCCACAACATAAGTATTATCTTCCCCTTCAGTTTTATTCATAATATTACTCTTGGAATTATCATATTACCAGAATAACTTGATCTAATTAGTAAAATTTTATACATTTGTGTTGTTATGTTAGCATTAAAACCCTTATCTACTCATTTTAATCCACTTATGAAAACATTAGAATGTTAATCATGCTTGTGTATAGACTACTACCTAGACAAATAATCATTTTTTTATTTTTGTTATAATTGAGAAATATTTATCCAAACATATTTAAATATTGTTCACCATAACAAAAACATAATAATAATATCAGATGATTTTATTATAATGATTTTATATCTAAAGAAACACCTCCTTTTCAATACGCAACAACCAAGTTAAATTGTGTCCAATCTTGGGTCAATTTAACCAAAAACATGAATGATGCATTAAAATATAACCATGGATGAAAATGAGAAAAAATTAACTAGTATTCGTATTGGATAATAAAAAACCAAGGTCTATTTTTTGGCTTTTAAAATTTATATATGGTATATAATTTTTTCAATAAAACATCTTTGACCACTGAAATTGCAGAAATACGCCGTTAGCAATTCAATTTTCACATATCATAACCAAAAGGCATATTGAATGTAATAAAAAAATATAAAATTAATATATGTTACATATTATAAAATCATGTATTATGTATTAATAATGAATTTTTTTCATGTAATGGGTTCTTTAATCTATAATAATAAACATTCTCTAAAGATTAATGTTATTAACATTCAATGGTCATAATATTCTATAACATATTAATGTAGCTAAGATAAAAAGTATAATAAGGATTATAAAATGATATCATTTATCAGAATTGATTCGAAATAGGATATTGGGTTTGTTATGTTTATTTAATGGGAGGCCTGAGTGCAATTAACTAATCAAGGAAACAAGGTAATGGTTCCATCTCAATTTTGTTTTCTCTGAGATACACTTTCTATTTTTAACCTAATCTCTATTATATAGTGGATATATTACCCATTTTGGGATATAATATGATGAATTATATTTTTATAATGGTATTTCACTATTGTAAAATGGGGTTTTCCCCACAAATCAGTACACATGGTTTATAGAAACTATGGGTATAGTGTTTTTTCATAAATCTACACTCATGGTTTAAAAAACCCATTATTATAGGTTGAGATATTATAACGTTTATTTTAAAAAACAAATTGTATATATACTTAAAATGTTAGTATCTACCTCTGTCTCCCCATACCATCCTCATCAAATCCAAAATCTCCCCTCCCTTCTTACAAGCCTTAACCTCCCCCATAACCTCCTCAGGCAATGATGCCCCAATTGACAAACTATTATTCCTGCATTTATTGAATTTGTTTTTGTGATCCTTTAGAGGTAAATTTCCTTCCTTCCACTTCTTTATTCCCCCCTCACTCAAGCAATGAATAGTTGTATGGTCTAGAGTTCTCCTCAAATTCGGGTATTTTTTTATTCAGATCTTATTTGATATTTAAGTAGTTAGTTATGAATCCTTACTATCTTGTTGTAGTTTATATTTTCATTTTTATTTATGCAAGTGATTACAATGAAGTATGTTGTAATTACTTCTATCCACAATTTTTCTAATTTATATTGTATGAAAAATAAAATATTGTCTATTAAATTACTAAGAGTTCTGTATAAATTAAGTATTATTCATTTTGAAAACTATACTAGGGATTATTATTAATTTAACATTAATTTAAAATTATATTGATATAATATATTAGGGATTTATATTTTTTATTGTTGGGAATCATATTTAACATATCTAGAGGTATAAATTTTAGTTTACGTTATCCTTCAGTTATATGATTTAACTATAAAAATTTAATTTTTTATATCATGAACCATGGTAAAAGTATTTTTTGGATTGTTTTAAACCGAAAAGATATAATTTTATGAGGATATACTTGAATAGAATATTATAATTAAATTTGGAATATTTTATTTATAAATGAATGTTGGTTATTTAGGAATTCACATCTGTATTTATAGTAATTGACAAGCATGCTTTAAAGAATTCATTATTATTATTTGGAAAATAATGAATGATTAAATATTCATTTAAATAATTAAATACATATATTTCATATGTTTAATAACTTTAAAACATTTATTTTGTACAAATATTTATATAATATTTTATTAAATGTCAGGATGTAATTTTATTTTTTGGAAATTAAATCTTTTTGGATAATATTAATTTTAGGAAACATAGTCTCCATTGGTAACTATTTACATAATAATTTTGTTCTTTAATATAAATTTAATATTATTAACCATAGTTTCACCTATTTTGATTAACATTTGAGTATAACATAGTTATTTATCATTAATTCTTCCTTAGTTCAGTAATCATGTATTTCATAGTTAACATTTTATTTCCACTACATGTTAAATTAATTAAAATCCTTCTTACCACACTATTCCTCAATAAATATATTTCATTATTAGTGATTTAATGGACATTATTTATAATGTGGGATTCAATATATTAATTATTTATTTTTAATAGAACTTCCTTGAATTAAATACTTCTTAAATTGAAATAAAATATCATGTAATATCTAATTTCCTTCTGTATAAATAATATAAGTAATACTTCACAAAAATAAAATCCATTCATGAAAAAAATTTATCCTAAATTATGTTTTCAAATATGAATACCTCTATGGATAATAAATACACACCTTTTTCATAGTCTTACTTAGTTGTTATTTATTTCAATACATGCTTCTTTTTTTATTTATATTAGTACATGTTATTTTTTCGTTTTGATATTCCATATCATTTATTTGGATGGAAAATATTATTCTATAATGGTCACTTACATTATGCATTATATTCAATATGGGTTTCTATTAGGTTTCATTAATTTCCTCCAAACAATAATTTTAATTTGTCTTTAAAGATGGATATCATCGTAGTTATGGTTTAGATTGAGGATGGGAACATAAATTTTATTTGTAATATAATGGAATTAAGATATATGATTCATATAGATCAGATTTCAATATATTTTCAAAAGAATTTGGATATTGTTCTATATTTTTCATTTAAAATTTACTAAGATGGAGTTTGTATACAATTTCAATGTTATAATTGTGTTAGAAGACTCTGATTAATCTAGGAAGAATATAGTTTCCATAAAATGATGGATTTCGAAAAAAAGGTATTAATGTTGGTATCACAAAGGAGAGATTAGACAATCTTTTGTTGTTCATGAATAAAAATAATTAAGTGGTATAGAAATTTTTATATTTTATTAGATTCCATTTGTTCATCATCATGAAAGATATTGTGAGATATCGAAATATGGAAATGATATCAATACATATGAGTAAAATAATTAATATGATGATGATGTTGGTAGAGTGAAAAAAATTAATTGATGATTCAGAACAGATATATATCAGGAATGTACTAAAAGGAAGATTTTTGAATTTTTTTTGTAGTTATATCAAAGTAAAATAATGTTTTAATTTATAATACCTCCATTAATGATATTATTATATTTTTAATGCATTTATTTCAAATGGTATAGATATTCACTCTAGTTATTATACGGAATGTAGGTAAAGTAAACATGTCATATTTTATACTAATAAAAGTCATGTTTTTCTGAACTAATTTAATTTATTTTTGGAGGAAATAACATACAATAATGACTATAAAGATGGTTAAATCTCGATAGAAGTAACATGAAAATCAAAAACCATCTTGTGTTCTATAGAATGTAACGTGGTACTTTCCATTTATTCTCATGTTTCAAAATATATTCATGTCAGTAGAAATA
Organism: Viscum album; assembly: GCA_963277665.1. NCBI lineage: Eukaryota > Viridiplantae > Streptophyta > Magnoliopsida > Santalales > Viscaceae > Viscum > Viscum album. Next base: position 1,887,372,189 of record OY728159.1, on the reverse strand, counting down.
TTAACCAATATTTGATGGCTTGATTTTGAGAGAATTGAAGGTAATAATTAGTTTATTTCTCAAAATAGACGGATTATCACGGAGGGAATTTTATGTAAAACATCATAACTATGAATCTAAGGAGCATAATGTCATCTTGGGTCTATCTTGTGATGGTTTCAATCCATATACTCAGATGCTTACTACTCACATCATGTGGCTAGTTTTTATTCACGTTAATAGTCATCCTCTATGGGTGTGTATGAAAAAACTATTCACTTTCTTGAGTATAATAATTTTGGGACATTATGATCCTCATAATGATATAGATATCTGATTTCAACAGTTTGTAAGAGGGTTGATGTAGCTTTGGTATATGGGTGTATACAAATTCAATGCATCTTTGAAAAAAATATTTCAGACGCATGATTCCCGTTTACAGACTATAAATTATTTCCTTAGTTATAAAATTATATATGGATATAAAATGAATAAAAAATTATCATGTCTTGTTTATATGAAGAATAAAACACTAAGAAAGATTATATATGATCATATTTTCAGTTTCATGGGGCATAGATGATTCATGCCAATGAATCATCAATATAAGAAGAATCACTAAAAGTTTGATAATACTATGGACACTGAACAACCCCCTCAATATATGTTAGGAACCTATGTTCATAATGAATTGAGTGATTTATGTTTTCTCATTAGGTAAAGGTCAAATAAAATATTAAAAGAGGAATAATGTTGAATCTTAATCCATATACAATTGGAAAAAGAAACAAATTATTTTTTAGTTTCCATTTTGGTCTTAAAAATTATTACATCATTGTTTAGATGTAATTCACATTGAAAAAAATATGTGTGAAATATTACTTTCAATTCTTATAATTATCAATTTGAAGAATAATGATATATTTTGATCACACTACAACTTGTTGGATTAGAAAATTTTACCATAACTGCATCATGTGGTAATCGGTGAAAACAAATGGAAAGTTAGTTATTATTTTTATGTGATGAAACCATTAGATAAAAATAAATTTCTTGAATTATTATAGAATTTCAAGGTTCTTGATGGCTATTATAGTAATATATCCAAACAAGTCAACAAAAGGGTGTTGAAACTAAAATCCCAAAAATCTCATCATTATCACATCCTTCATCATGAGTTTATTCAAATATCAATCTATCATTTACTATCCAATAATATAAGTGTGAAAATGAGTCACTTATTCGATTTTCAGAGACTGTTCTTCTAAAAGGTTGTCGAAGTATTTTTTGATAAAATTGCAGAAAGAGGTGAAATTAATTTTTATTGAGATGATTTTAACTCCATAATTTTTCACTTTGATATTGCCTTTAATAGTTCATCTTCAAACTACAACACTTCATTGGGTTCTGTTTTTTTTAGTAGATGTGTCGTACAGAAATAAACATGTGATAATTAAAATATTATGTCTGAAACAAGAATCATAATGAATGTTCCATTGTGAGAGGTTATCTTGCTCAAGAATGTATGGATTTTTGTTCAAATTATTTGTATGAAGTGATTATAAGAAATAATTTGCTCTTTAGAATTGAATATGAGAAGTTTGGGGAAATTGGGCCCTAATAAATATCTCATCCCTAAAAAGAATGAATTCATGGATCATATATATGACACACAAAACAATCTTGTTTAAATTTAATTTTTTGGATTATTATACCAAGTAATTAATTGTAATATTTATATTTTATCTCATACTATGTCCTTTCACATATACCTCAATGATTTATTATAATTTTACATGAAGAACATAAATAAATTATAAGTAGGATCATCAATATTTCCTTTTGATAAGGAGTGAAGACTTGAATATGAAATAGTTTCTGTCTTGGGTTAAATCAATGATATGACCATTACCTTAATTAAATTAAAAAATATATATTCATTTAATTATATTATTCATATATATTTTAGGTATTGAGTTTACCAATTGAATTCATTTATCAATAATTAAGTTCATCATATTTTAACCCTAATTATTTCATTTGATAAATAATGAATTTAATATTGAATGGGTATAAATTTGTTACAAATAATCGATTAGAAAAAATGAGAACACAAAATAATGGAATTATGTTAATTGATATGTCATAATGTTATTCTAGTGAATCCGATAGTATAAATCAGTATGAAATTATTACTTATCATAGATTTATTGAGACAATAATATTATTTTATTTATACTCTCTAGGCCAAGTCACTACGATGAAATGAAAATGGTTTGATTCAATATAATGAAATGGTATATTTATTTATGAATGTGTATTCATTTATACTGACATGACTCCATTATTGGATACCAATGACACATACATTGTGGAATCAATGGGAAAAAGTGTTTTAAGTGAAAGTTAATTTGAGACTTGATTATGGTGTCATTATTAAAGTAATCCCAAGATATATTTCTCATGATGGTGGGAAATAAATTGACACCACTGATTCGCCATTGGTGTTCACCAAAATATTTAATTTTATGACTCAATTTGTCCCATTTTGGGAGTTTTAATTTATCATAATTTAGTAGTGTGTAATATATAGAAGCAACCATATATATTCACATTGAATTAACCTAACCATGAAGAGGGTTTATCAGGTTTTTAATACTATAATTACATTAAATTAACTTTTATTTGTAATGAAAAGATTTTTTATTATTATTTATGTTACTTCAATTTAATTAAACTTATTTCTATTCATAAAATAGAGTTTAAAACGTGTTTTATAAAAATCCATTATTGGTTCTGCATTATTATTTAAGAAACATTTTTTATCATTTTTTAGAACTTATTTGAATCCTATGTTTTATAAATTATTTATAAAATATATTCGAAAAATGATTTATATTTCATTCTTTTTCTAATTATAAAAAATAAATAAAGAAGTTTGAAGGATGTGATTATTTAATAATGATTAGAAGATGCATGATCTTGGGTTATCTTCTTTGGTTACCCAAGAGAGTATAATAATTATAATATTTTTTTCTCAATTACATTTAATACCATGCTCTTATTATTTATCAATTTTTTAAGGCCATACAATTGAACCAGAGTTTACGTCTACTCAACCTACTATTATGGGTCCATGTGGGGGTGATCCTAAAGCTAAACGTGGAACCCATCCTTCCCATTCTCACCTTGACCCACCAGTATAAACCCCATCTACCGCACCATTCCATCCACCACATGATCCTATGAGGATATTCGCACCCATGCCTGTATAATCATCTCATTTAGCCTCTTATTACAATACCATATCTACACCTCATGCATGGATGTTCCCATAATTAGCATATATGTATCCTTTGATTTATTCCCAACGGAACTAACTATATCATTCCATGTCTAAAAATCCTATATTTCCTATTATTTATCCATAATATGATGGTTATGTTCTTCCATCTTCAAATATAGTGCTTGAAGATCACCCACTATGTAATAACCTAAAATGTGATCAAGGAAAATTCCATTATTATAATTATATCATATAATATAAACCATATAAATATCATTTATAACACAATACAACCATGATAAATAAATAATGAATGAAATAATAGGTCTTTCTAGAAGTTAATGAACCCATACTGATGGAATAGTTACATGACCCTTGTAATAATAACTTGACCAAAATGAATAATAACATAGCCAATAGAATACTAAATTCATCTATGAAATTATAAATAAATTTTTGGCACCTTATACATGATAATATGACATAATTATATATTATTATAAGGAAATAAATGTTTTAAAAATTATTAATTAAGTGATCGAATTTTTATAAAACATAAATATTTATTTATAATTTTATAATTCATATAATGATTCAAGAGAAAATATATTTTCAGAAAATATATTCTTAAATTAATATTTTTTTTCAAATAAATATAATAAAAATTTATGGCACCATATTTATTATTTCAAAATGTCATAAAATCATTTATAATTTTAAAATCAGTATTTTCCAAGTAAATATTAATTTTAATTAGAAATAAAATTTCTCCTATTTAATTTTTTTGATAAAATGGGTTTCATTTTTGAAATCTAAAAGTCAAAAAAAATTGGGTGAAAATTTGAGAATTTTCTAAAATAGTTTACTCTTTTTTGCGAATAGTGAAATATAGTAATTTATGATATATATAAATTATATGTTAGATAAAGTGTTATAGGATTCATGGATTATGTAAGCACAAAAAAATATAATACTTCTTAATTATTTAATATATTTAGTGATAAGGTTCAAAATATTCATTGTCTTCAACCAAAATAATAAAATAATAAATAAAATAATAAAAAACACACCTCTCCTCTATAAATAACACCTCTTCTCCTCACACCTACAAAGATTTCAATACTATCCAATTTCTTCCCAATAATCTTCCCAATATCCATCCCCACAGATGATATCCATTTTTCTCAAAAAAATTATAAATCCAATTTCTTTAAGGACGTTCTCAAGTAGAAGAATTCAAGAGGTAAAATCATCATTCAATTTCTTTTAATTTCATATTAATTTCATTTAATTTATTATTCACTACTCACCACCACTTATCCAGGTGGAATGATAACTAAATTTTAATATATATACTATAATTTTATTATTTTAATGGAATAATTCATCATCAAACCTATCCCTTTTAATCTAAAATAAATGAAATCCTCATTTGTGATGTGTCGATTTACCGCCATTGTGGATGATGCATTTTCTTTTTCTTTTACCACCATCAACTGTAGTCCTACAAAAATTATAATGGTTGATAAATATATTAAAATTTTTGTTATATACTTATTTATATTATGGAACTAACATATATATGTTATACTAAATAATAAAATAAAATTAGTTTCTGATGATAAACAAAATCAAAGTTAATCTAAATGATTATCATTAACATTTTATGTAATGAATAATTTTTATATCAAAAAATAATAATATATAACATTAATTAAACTTATTTAAGTTCATTACTAATATATAAGTTCAATTATGGACAATTATCTCCTTCTTATATGGTCTTTAATAAATATATTCAAGTGAACAGATCATGAAACCAAAGAAAACAAACACTCCCGAATGATAAAATTGACCACTATAATACACCATAATACCCAAAAGAAAATTAATAAAATTATAATAAGTATAATAACTACATAAGAGGTTATATATTTATTAATTAATGAATCAAACTTGAGTATCTAGGATAATAATGCGAGGAAAGCATTCAGACATAAGGTAAGGGGATTCTAAAAAACAAAGCACATATATTTGGGTTATTCACCACTAATGAAACATTTCAGTGTGGATGTTCTTTAAATATTCTGAAAATAAAATTTTATTGTTCTTAAATTTTTTTTTTGGGATATACATGTTTTTAATATTATTTTTTGAGAAATGGAATGATTTTTCACAAAGAAATCTTCTTTTTAAAAATCACATTTGTTATTTCTATTAAGATTTTTTATTTGTTACTCTAAATTGATTATTATTATAACAATTATGTTATTCATTTTTTTGGGGAATAAATATATTTATTAATAAATGTATATTCATTAAATTCTCTAGAAACCCATTTCATTTGCATGGGTTATTTTATGTTCAATATTGATATGCGTTCTGTATGGAATCTGTGATTATATAATTGTTATGATGTGACGAGTACACCTGGAATTATATAGCCCTAAAATGAATTGGGTAATGAGTTGTATATCATGAGATAATTTGAGATAAACATGAACATGATGTTATTTTTGTTCAAAATAATGTTGTTATGATGATGTACATATGTTATATGTGTACATGACATTAGCTTTATTTAAAACTATGTGTGCTAGTTCACCACTAAAACATGATTTTCCATTTTTATGAATTACCACTTTTTATGAATTTATATAATGCTTAATATCATGATTATTATGATGATATCATGATTATGTTATGATGATGATGATTATTCTCACCCATGTTATATTGATTCATGTTATTTTAAATCCTCTTACAAGAATTTTAGATCAACCCTTTCTTTGACATATATAATTTGGGGACTACTTACACTAAGAAGTGAAAGTGGGAAAATAAGAAGATATAAAATAATGAATTAAATAATTCTGCTGTCATATAATGTAAATGATATGTTTTGTCCTAATTTTCCTAATACACTACACCTTTGGATCCTATTTTTGTAACGATTTTATATTTTTTTCATGAAAATTATGTAATAGTCTTTTAATAAATGTAGGGCAACTATAGTTTGTAGGAGATCTTGGTTTAGTTAATTTTGGATTTAGGATTAGAGAAAATTAGTGAAAACACATAGTATGAGACAATGTATGTGTAAGAACCAAAGAAGATTAGTTTTAGAAAAATGATAAACATAGGGACCCAACAAGATATTTCTTTAGAGTTAACTACTAAAAGGAATAATTTATTTATTCATTAATTTTGGAATTATGTTTTCTTAAACCTTTTCTATTATAGAAAATAGTGGGAACTATGAGAAACCAAGACCAGAACTCATGGGAGGTACCATGTAGTGATTTCCCAAATGACATCCTTAATGCATAGGGAGTTGGTGTTTGAAATTTCATAGTGACACTTACTATTCTATATTAGGATATGAATAATAGGCTAAATAATGTAGAAGTCCCACCTTCCCATAAGGGGGAGAAACTATATTTCATGTTTATTATCTGGAAATGACCACCACTGTTTAGTGGATCTTCCAATACACTAGTCACAGAATAGTTGGTCAACTCAATGGAGAATATATATTTTATTATGCATAGTTCTGAGGCCGATAATGAGAATCTGGACATTTATCATTTATATGGGGTGGCCAATCAATGGTGGAAATTGAATAATAACACCAATCCAAATGAAAAAATTTAAAATATAGAGGCTGGAGTCTTTAAGAAAATATTCTGTAACAAGTACTTCCTTCGAATTATTCATAAAAATATAGAGACAAAATTATTAATTCTTAAGTAAAAGGAAGGTAAATATATCACTTCTTATGAAGTAAACATCACAAGGCATTCAAGGTATTCCTTTGTTTTTTTATCAATAACTATAGGAATATATATAGATTATTTATTGGTTTTAAATTACCCCTTCAAAAGGATCTAGAAATTTGGAACATTTGGAGTTATAAAGAAGTCGTTAGACATGATCTCAAAGTAGAGATATAGTTTATTAAATGGTACCATGGTTATGGAGATAAGAAATGAAATATTGAGTTTCAAGATGGAGGATCTAATGAAAAAGGTGGCATGAAAACTCAACCACTCGAATGTCAAAATTGTGGGAAGAAGCATATTTGGAATTGCCTCAATGGGATGTAGAAATGATTTATGTGTGGGAGATAAATCCACCAAGATCATGAATAATAGAGAGACATGAGGATTTTGGAAATGTGGTTGAGTAAGGGAGAGAACCACCCAGGTTCTAATACTTCAACTATATGTAACAAGGGAACTATGTAACACAGTGCAGTAAACCTTGAGTACTCAAAGGTAATTAGAATAAAAACCAACCAAATCAAAAGGTAAAAGGGAAAGCTTATTCCATCACTACTAATTAGTTTGATCCTGATAATGATTTGGTGATAGGTATGATAATTATTTATTCAAGAATATTAAAAATTGTATTTTTTTCTCATTTTACACATTCTTTATTATCTTGAAACTTTAGTATAACAATTCAAACACGACATCAAAATATAAAGGATGATTTATCCATGAGAATAGAAAATTAAGAAATTATTGAATAAAAATTATATAAATCTTACCCATTTAATGATTTCAGACTGGACCTCAGAAAAAAATTGATGTTTGTTATTTTGGTGGATTTTGATGATATTTTGGGAATGTATTGGCTATCAATATAAAAATCCAACATCAACTGTCAGGAAAAGGAGATCACCCTTCACATCTTGAGGAATCCTCCAATTATATACAATTTTTAGGAGGAGGATAATATCAATTAGAATCATAATCCAAATTTTGGATATTATTTTCATATGAGAAAGAATATCTAGCACAAAATGATTGAGAAAAAAATATAGAATCATGCTCAAGGACATGCCCATTGTGAGGGACTACAATGACGTGTTCTCTGAAGAACTACTGGTTCTTCCTCCAAACTGAGTGGTTGAGTTCTCAATTTGACTTATTCCTAGATCTATACCTATATCAAATACACCTTATATAATGTACACCATTGAGTTAGAGGAACTGAACAAGAATTTACAAGAGAATCCTGACAGGTGCTTCATATGCTTGAGTGCTTTTCCATGGGGTGTGCTAGTCCTCTCCTTCAAAAATAAGGATGGATCCATGTTCCTTTTCATTGATTATTTTAATCTCAACAAAATCACAATAATGAATAAGTAACCCCTTCCAGGGATATATGACTTATTCATTCCACTATTTATGGAAAAGTATTTCTCTATGGTGGACCTTTGGCCAGGATTTCACCATTCAATGGAATGGAAGGAAGACATTCCTAAGACTGCCTTTTGAAGGAGGTATAGAAACTGTGAAATCATAGTAATGTATTTAGGAATCTATAATTATCTGTCAATATTCATGGACTTAACAAATATACTATTTAGGTACTACCATGATAAATTTGTTGTAGTCTTCATTGATGATATTCTGGTATACTTCAAGAAAAAGGAGGAACATGAAGAGAATTTTAATACTATGATAAAAGCCTTGTGAAGGGAGAACCTATTTTTAATGTAAAGTAAATGTGAGTTATGTATGGAGGAAGTATCTTTATTGGGAACAATTTAAACCAAAAAACGAATATCTACAGACCCTTCTGAAATAATGTCAGTAGATGACTGTCCCATGCTAACTTTTGTAATGGAGGTCCATAGTTTCCTTGGTCCAGTTGGGTATTATAAGAGATTTATTAATAACATATCACTATTTTCAAAACCACTACCCGTGATAAGTTGGAAGAGAGAAATGTTTTCTTAGTCTAGGGAATGTTAATACTACTTCAAAGTGTTTAAAAAGAGTCTTATCACAACACTAGTACTGACACTTCCATAAAGTGGGAAAATTATTATGGTATACAACGAAGATTTAAAGAAGGGTATAATATGTGTATTGATGAAAAATGATAATATGATGGAATATGCCTCAAATTTAGTTGGACATTCATGATTAAATTATCCTATTAATGATAGGATGTTTTCAAATGCATTCTCTCTCTCTTTAAAATATGGAGGTATTACTTATATGGAGATAAGTGGGAGTTATATACTAATTATAAGACCCTTAAATATATATTCACAAAAAATTTGACTAATATACTCCACTGAAGATTGGTATATATAACTAAGGATTATGATTTTTCAATCCACTACCATCCTCATTAGCAAAATGATGTGGCAGATGATCTAAGTAGAAAGGATCCTCTAACATTATAAATGATGGGAATTTAGAATGATCCAACATTCATTTATGTGAAAAGTATGGATATGTGAATCATTAAGAAAGTAAAATCTTTAATATTTTCTCAAATTATTGATTAACCATCCCTCATGGAGAAAATAAAGGATGATCAAATAAATTATTTTGAAATTTTGAAGGAGGTGAATATTCTCAAAAAAGAAAAATCCATAGAGTTAAAAATTTATGAGGAAGGAGTCATAATACTTTTTTCATCACTATGTATACCATCTAATCTAAAGATAGATAAAGATATTTTGAGTGAGGCACATATCTCAACATCCTTTATTAGTTGATGAACCATAAAGATATATCGAGAACTCTAAAATCACTATTGGTTGGACAATATGAAGAAGGAGATTGCTGAATATACATCAAATTACATGGTATGTCAAAAAGTACAGTTTGAAAGGAAAAAATATAAGGGGATTATAAAACCATTTCCCATACCAAAATTTAAATAGGATTAAATCACCATGTACATTGTCATTGAACATCTAACAAAATCCAGAAGAAACAATGAAATATGGGTTGTTATGTATCATTTTACAAAGACCACTAAATTTATCAAAATTTGAGAGGACTTACCACTATATTAACTTACAAAAATATACATTAGATAAGTGGTATGTATGCATAGATTACAACTGTCAATTTTATCTTATCAATATCTTAGACTCACCTAAATGTTTGGGAAAAGTCTCCAACAATATCTTAACACTGAGCTGAACTTTAGTATGACTTATCATCCTCAAATTGATAGCCGATTTGAGTGGAAAATTCTTAAACTGGATGAAATGTTGAGAGGATGTTATATGTACTTCAAAGGGGGATGTGGAAAATATCTACCTTTGGTTGAGTTCTCCTATAATAATAGTTTTAACTCGAGCATTCAAATGGCTCTATATGAAGCCCTTTATGGGAAAAAATGTAGAACACTAATATGTGGGGATGAAATCAGTGAACGTAAGCTTCTTGGACTTGTAATTATTGAAAGAAATGGAAGAGATGGTGAAAATCATTAAATAAAAATGAAGGTATACTAATGTCGATATAATACTTATAAATATAATCAGAAACTAGATCTATAAATTATGGTTGGAGATAGGGTATTCCTATACATATCTTTTTGGAATAGGATCATGAGATTAGTGATGAAGGGAACGCCAAGTCCCATGTAAATAGTCTCATTCTACATTAGTGATCATGTAAATGTTTCGGAATATCTACATTCACTTCCAATGAACATGTTTCATATAAATTATGTATACCATGTCTCCCTCTTGAGGAAGTACATACCAACTCCCTCACATGTACTGAATCCAGAGGTGGTACAGTTAGAAAATTATCTCTCTTATGGGGAGAAACCAATGTAGATCTTGGACCAGAGAGAAACATTTATGCAAAAAAAGACTACTCACATGGCCAAATGGTTATGTAGAAACCATAAGTATGAAGAGGAAACATTGGAACTAGGATAAGTGATTATGGAGAATTACCCTCACCTATTTTCAACATAGAATGTAAAACAGAATTTAGAGGGTGACATTTTATAAGTGGGGAAGAATTTAATTAACCAAAATTTTCTCTTTGGAAACTCCATTCTTATAATTATATCATATTGTATAAACCACATTAAATATCCTTGATAACATAATAAAAACTCAATAAATGAATAATTAATCATATAAATACTATTTCTAGAAATTAATGAACCTATACTAATAGAATAGTAACTTGACTGTTGGAATAGTAACATGATCATCATGAATAATAATCCAGCTAATAGAATAGTAACCTAATCTATGAAAATATAATTAATATTTATGCATATTATAAACTGTAATATGATATAATTATATCATAGTATTGGGAGCGCTCTCAAGAGCTCTGTTCTAGAGAGTGCCCTAGGGATTCCGGGCCGATGCAGTGTGGCCTGTGGAAGTGGAGAGGTCGGCAGGTTTGCAGCGTGGGCCATTGGGACAAGGGATCTAGGAGTGTTTTTAGTGGGTATGAGGCTTCATCATTGAATTTGAGGATTTTTCTACTTTGTCGTGGATTGCTGGATTTGGATGCATCTTGTCGGCGTTACGATGTGGGTTGTGAGGCTTCATCGGTGACAGTGATGCGGTGGTTGCGGGGCTCTGTCAGATTTAGATGTGGCTTCACCCACATTAGATGTGTATTCAATGACTTAAGATTTAGCTCATCGGAAATGTGGTTGAGCTTCCTCGGTGGATTAAGAGGATCTGTAGGCTTCAGTTGTGGCTTGGCTTAGGTGTGGTGTTGTCTTCTAGTTTTAGTGGGCAGTGCTCGGTGTCATCATTGGATTTAATAGTGGCATGGATTTCCTAAACCTTTTCAATGCCGGTTAATCCTACCCTAGTTTTGCGCTTCCCCAAACTACTTTATCCATTGTTTTATGATGTTAGTGGCCCTTAGGGTGGTTGTCCCAACACGGGTGGCGCTGTTCGGTGGTTCTAATTTCCTATCCCTGTCCTAGCCTCTCGATTCTGCGACGGCGTTCCATTTCGGATATGCTGCAGTGGTTTCATTGAAGCATTGGGAGGTGTGGAAAGGTAGCCTTAAGTATCTAAGTGCAACATGAGTCCGAAAACTCTGGTTTAAAGTACATCTATGTTTTCTCACAGTTTCATCCGTGAAGGTGGATTTTGTCTTTGAATGGTTGAGTGTTATGATGCTTGTTGGGGGAGATGCGACTGGTTCTTTTTCTGGTTTGATTTTTGGTGGTGACCATTGCCTTTTCCGCTCGCTTCTCTTCTCTTGCTCTAGGATTCTGCCACTCTCTCCGAGGCGGATCTGAGTGGTGGTCTTCACGGTGCTTTGGGAGGTGAGGGTGAGCGATCACTAGCTCCTTGTGGTGGTTTCATCTCTGTTGGCTCCCAGAGGTTGACAACATCACGAATGTTCTATGATGGCTTCGATGGATTCTGATGTTTGAATGTGTTTTTGCATGGCTTTGCAACTATATGTTGGTTTTTAGTGTTGTGAATGTTAAAGCACCTAGATAATTTACAAGGAACAACTCCATATGAGAATTCAATGAAAGAAATTTTAAACATTGATTGACTATCTAAATTTTGAATATTGAGAAAGTATGACATTTTTTTATCGGTACCAAGCTTGTGAAACCCTAAAAGGGACAGTTATCTGAGTAGTTTTGTGATGGTGGAGACTTTATATAATGATATAGGTGTTGGAGAGGGACAGTTAATATATCGCTACCTGGGATGACTTTCCTTTTTATTTTTTTAATTTGTTGATTTTCTGGTTCAAACATTCCCTTTAAAAGTGTCATTTTAAAATACAAAAAACGGATTATGGCCATATCATACTATATGTAAATAAATGTTTCAAAAATTATTAATTAAGTGTTAATATTTTTATAAACTAATTCTTATTTTCAATTTTATAATTAATATAATGATTTAAAAGAAAATTATTTTCATAAAATATATTAATAATGTAATTTCTTTTTTTTTGATTATATGATAAATTCATTAAACAATATTTAATTTTTCAAAATTTCATAAAGTTAGTTATAATTTTAAAATCGTTATTTTCTATGTAAATGGTGATTTTCATAAAAAACTATATTTTTTGAATTTAAAAAATTATTTTCATAATATGAAGTAAATTTTCTAATTATACTAGTTTAAAATTGGTTATGGTGAATTTTTGGGACTTTTATAAAATAGTTGAATTTTTGGTGAATAGTGAAATACAATAATTTATAGTATATATACATTATAAGTCAAATTAACAATTACTTGAGTCATGGATTATGTAAGTACCATAATCTAGAATACTCATTATTTATTAAATATATTCAGTGATAATGTTAAAACTATTCATAATCTTGAATCAAAATAATTTACAAATGAATAAAATAATGAAAACACATCCCTCCCCTTGCCTACAAATACCACCCCTCACCACCTATTATACTCACACCTCCAAAGAATTAAATATTTTCAAATTTATAACAAATAATATTACCAAGACCCTCCCCCATTCCCAAATCCTATTTATCAACAAAATTCCAAATCCAATTTCCCTGTGGTGGTCCCCAAGGGGAAGAATTCAGGAGATAAAATCCTATTTCATTTTCCTCAAATTTCGGTTCAATTTCATTTATTTTATTATTATCCACTCACCTACCCTTATTAATGTGGAAATATAATTCTAGTATCATATTTTTAATTTATTATTATTATGTTAATGAAATAATTTATCATCAAACTTCTTCTCCTCTACTTTAATTATAAAAAAAAGAAATCATCGTTTGCGATTTTTCAATTTACTTCCATCGTGGAGAATGCGTTTTTATTTTCATTTAACACTTTTAAGGATGGAAATAAAACAATTATAATGGTTAAAAAATATAAATATTGTTTTATAATATTTTTATGTCCGGAAACTAGCATATATACATAATACAAAATAATACAAGAGAATTAGTTTATCATGACCAGAAAACTACTAAATTAATCCAAAGGACTGTCATTAAAATTTTATCTAATGAATTATCCTCATATCTAAAAAGTATATATAATACAAATTAAAAATTTATAATTTCAATAATAACATATAATTATAATTCCGGATAATTATCCCCATTTTAATCATCCTTACATACATGTGTGCCAGTGAACAGATCATGAAAATCAAGAAAAGGAGTACTCTCGAACAATTAAATTGAACACTATAACTAATCACAATGGATACAAAAGAACGTAATAAAATTATAATAAATTAAATAAATTTATAATAGTATATTTATTTATTTATTAATTAACCTATTTTAATTATCCAATTTATTAATGTAATGAAATCATTCAGACATAATTTAAGGGGATTTTTGTACCCAATTCCATTTCTTTGTGTTATTATTCTTTCATGCGAAATTTATGTGTAGATTTTAGTTTAATATTTCTAAAATCTAATTTTTTTACTCTTAAATTTTATTTTTGTAGATACACATGTTTCCAATCATATTTTGTTATAAATTCAATGATTTTTTCAAAAGAACTCTTCTTCCTAGAAAACACAACTTGAACATCTGTTGAGATTATTTCTTCTTTACTCAAGATTGATGATTCTTATACCAATTATGTCATTAACATTAAATTATGGGAACCCCAATGTTTATTAATGGATATATTATTTTTGAAATTATCAAGAAACCCATTTCTTTTGCATCAATTATTTTATGTCCATGATTGTTATACATTCTAAGTGGCATGCATTATTATGTAAATGTTTTGATTTGAAGAGTGTGATAAAAATTTTATAGATGTCCAATGAATTGGTTAATGTGATGTATCATATGAAATAATGTGCAATTTTCATGAAAATTACTTTATCTTTTTTCTAAATTATGATTTAATGATGATGAACATATTTTATACGTGAACATGACGATTTCTTTTTCAAAACATTGTGCAGTAGTTAACCACTAAGACACTAGGTTTCATTTTTATGCATTTCCAAATTTCATGAATTTATTTAATTATTCCTCTCATGATTATGATGATGATCCCATGATTATGTAATTATTATTATTATTATTATTATTCTCACCCATGTTATATTGTTTCATATTGTCATCTATCCTCTCAATATTCCTTTAGATCACCCCATTATTTGATATACATCTTCAGGTGAATACCTATAATAAATTGTATATTAGGGACACTATGAATATATAGAAGAAGTAATTAAATTATTTTTATTTTTTATTATATAAATGTTATGTTTGGTCTTAATTTTCCAAATACATTAAAGATTTGGATTCTGGTTTTGTAATTCTTCTATATTGTTTATCTTTAAATTGATGTAATAATCATGTTAGAAAATAGGGATTCTCTATAGTGTATGCATTGGAATAGGAAAATCTTATGGAGAACACTGATTCAAGATAGCCCACAGATCCATTGGAGCTTAATGAGAAGAATGTGTTAGGATTTTTTATTATAATTTTGTATAATTGTATCACATCATTAGTATCTAGTTATACTATGATAGATTTTTTTTCATTGATCATATTTAGTGGTATATTCTAGAAGGCTATTTGGGATAACCCGTATGCAAGAAACCTAGAATCAACAAACACAAATAACAGTGTTTCACAATAAATATTATTATATGATATGTAAAAATTATAGGCTATGTAGAAGTTTTATGGTATCTTTGACCAAGTACAATGACATCATTCCAATGAAACTATTCTCACGAGGCATATCTATTATGAAATCAATGAAAAAGCCTGAGTGTCAGTATGGAGAAGAAAAGTTTTTAAATTTATATCAATATTATTGTAGTATATAAATGAATTGACATGTTTATTTCATTCTTCGGTTTAAATTTCCCGACAATGAAGCTCCTATGGTCGTAGGTTTGTTTGATCTTTGGGAGTTATTTACATAAAAAGAGAACAAGTTATATGTTTCATGAAATAGTTGAGTTGGTTCTGATTTAGATGGGGTAATAATCTTCCCTGTCCACACAACAACACAATATCATGAAATGATCACATATTGGATGAATAATGAGTTTAAGGTATTCTGAATCTTTAATGGAGTTTACAGAAAATTTAATTATTTTTAATTATTTTGAATTTCTATTTTTTGCATACTTATGAAAAAATAATAGACATTCAATGATGTATTTTCACACTTTGGTGAAAACTAAATTTCTTGAGCTTGAGAGGCACCCGATACAGTAATATGAATTGAAATAATATATATATATATATTATTTAATACTTCTATTTTCATGCTGAAATCTTTGTTTTCTAATAATTAATACCTTTAATATAAGGCCAAAAACACCCCTTTTAAATGAAAAAATGACCAAATGGTCAAATTGATGAATGGACAAATGGATAAAATGAAAAAAATGTCTATATGGCCAAGTGTAAAAACTCTCAAAGGGACTAATGGCCAAATGGCCTAATGAAAAAATGAAATAATTTCCAAATGGCCTAATGTATTAATGTAAAAATGTCCAAATGTTCAAATGGACAAATGGACTAACAACCAAATGGGTAATGGTTTAAAAGGACGAATTACCTAGTGAAAAAAATTAACAAGTGGATAAATAGTCGAATGTCCTAATGGATGAATGGCATAATGGACAATTGATATAATGAAAAAATATCCAAATAGCCAAATACCCTAATTTTCTAATGGCCCAATGGCCTAATTGTCCAAATAAACAAATGGAATAATGTCTTACTAGCTTAATGGACAAATGTTCAAATATCCAAATGTTCAATTGATCAATTTTATAATTTTTAGAGTACCATGATTGCCTATTGGCCAATTTTCCTTATGGCCTAATGACCTACTAGCTAATGTCTCCGATTTCCAAAATGGTTAAAGTGGACAAAATGGGCTAAATGGGCTAAATGGCCTATGTGGTCTAAATAAACTAAATGGCCTAAATGGAATAAACAAAATAAATGGAATAAATGGCCTAAATGTCCTAAATGGGCTAATGGAATATTAGCCTAACGACATAATGTCCTAATGGACTAATGAAATATTAACCAATTGGGAAATGACTAGTTGGCCAAATGTATTAATGGCCTATTGTAAAATTGGCTCAATGTACATTTATAAAAGGGACTAATGGCTTATTGGTTAAATGAATAAATGGGAAAAATGAAAAAATGGCCTAATTTCCAAATGGACTAATGGATCAATGGCCTAATAGAGTAATGGAATAATGGCCTAATTTCTTAATGGACTAATGGACTAATAAAAAATGGTCAATAAGAAATTGTTCCTAATAGCCCAATGGCCCAATGGCCTTATGGCCTAATTTCCCAATGGAATAAATTGCCTAAATTGAAACAATGGCCTAAATGGACTAAATTGACTAAATAAACTAAATGGACTAAATGGACTAAATGACCAAAATTGAGTAAATGGAATAATAACCTAATATACTAATGGTTATATTGTCTTAATATACTAATGGCCTAATGAAAATTTTTCCTAATGGCTAAATTGCTTAAATGCACTAAACAGACTAAGTGTCCCAAATGTCCCAAATGGCCTAAATGTTCCAAATGGCCTAAATGACCTAAAAGAACAAAATAGAATAATGGTCACTTTTCCACTTGGCCTAATGTCTGATTGGCCTAATGGCTTGATGAAAAAATGGCATGATGGCCCAATGGCCAGATGGACCAATGGCCTTATGGCCCAATGTCCTGATGGCCCAATGGCCGGATGGCTTGACGACATGATGGCCCAATAGCCTAATGGTATGATGGCCCACTAGACTGATGGTCTAATGGACCAATGGCCTAATTATCTTAAATGAACTAATTGGACAGTTGGCCAAATTTTTAAAGGTACAGATTAGACTATGTGGCATAAATGGCATAAATGGCATAAATGGTCAAAATTGCACAAATTGCCTAAATGGCCTAAATGGAATAAATGGAATGAATGTACTAAAAGGACTAATTGATATAAAATGTTATAAATTCGATTAAATAACATAATTTTCCTAAATTGTCCAAAATTTGGCCCAATTTTCCTAATAAAATTAAATTGACCTAAATGGCATAATTGTTTTAAATTTCCCTTATTGGCATAATTTTCTAAACTGGAAAAATTGAACTAAATTATCCTAATGGTCTAATTATAGTAAATAGAAAAATGGCCTAAATGAAATAATTGTTCCAAATGGAAAATTTTCCATAATTGGCCTACAGTTCCTAATTGGATTAAAATGGCTTAAATTAGCCTAATTGGACCAATTAGCCTAATTGACATAAATGAAATAATTGGACATAATGGTCTATTTCAACTAAATAAATGAAATATTTTTCCAAATTGGCATAAATTTCATAAATGGGCCTAATTGGCCAAAATTGGCTAAATAAGTTGCCTAAATTAGCAGAAATGGCCTAGTTGACTTTATTGGACTAAATGTTCTAATTGGCCTAATTAGACTAATTAGCCTAATTTTCTTAAATTAAATAATTGTAATAATTTTCTAAAGTGTCCCAAATGAACTAATGTTGATCAAATTAACAAAATTAGAAAAATTAACCTTTTTTCTAAATGGACAAATTGGCCTAAATGTTATAATTTGGCTCACTAAATGGCCTAATTATCCTAAATGGCACAATTTTCCTAAAATGGAATAATTATCCAAATTGGCCTAAATTCTCCAAAAAATAGCCCAGTTGACCTAAATCTCATAATTGTCAAAAATTTGCCTAAATTGGCATACATGGCCTAGACTAGCCATATTTCCCTAAATTGACCAAAATTGTCTTAAATGGACTAGTTGGCCAAAATTGAAAAATAAATATCCTAATTGACCTACATTTCCCTAAATGAACCTATTGAACTAGTTATACTAATTAGTCTAAATGGCCTAACTGGACTAATTGAACTAATAATCTAGTTTCCTAAATATCTAAATGATTAAATTACCAAAGAACGTAATAAAAACATAAACTAAATGAAAAAATGATCAAAATTACCAGGTGTCCAAATAACAAAATAACATAAAAAATTGAATTTGTCTTAAATAAACATACAAGAGAAATCAATATCATAACCTTTCTTATCATGCTAATTAGTATGGATTGTTTATGTCATGTCATTAGTAATAAATTTTTGATTAGATTGATATTTTGATTCTTCTCCATTTTATGGATTTCTTCAAGAGATAAAATATTAATTAATTTTAGGTTTATCACTTTAAAATTACTCTTTAAGTTATTATTATACTAATTAGTGTCAATTTTTTCAAGCACCATTAGTCATCAAAGGTCGTGTTATGTGAGAAAAATTATTTTTCCCAGGTAGGAAGAAAAAGGATAGAAGTTCCATAAATTCACAAACACAAGAATGGGTTGTATGTTTTTATTGATATTTAAAATTTCGATACATAATTCATAATTAATTTTCTTGTTTATATTTTTCAAGAGTGTTCCTTGGAGGCCCTTAATAAAAAAGAAGATGAAAAATTTTGGGAAAATGATTACATTGATAAGTATTATGTGAGGAGCACTCATGGAGAGTATGATGTTGACCTTGGGAAAAGACTATACCCTATAGGTATTATCCCTCATTAGGAACCTATCAGACATCTTTGACAACCGAGATACAAAATTCTCTTGTGAAAGAAGTTGAGGGCAAAAAATAGCTATACAAGTGGTTGAAACTAGTAAATTGGACACTGGAAACTTTCAGAAATATATGTTAGTTATAAGTATATCACTACCATTAGAGGATTATACTAATTTTAATTCATGTATAAAATCAGTGCAATATTTATATGATTATTAGAGTTATTTTAATGAGGTTCTTAGTATCAGTCGAGTTGATGGTGGTTGTGGCAGCAATGGTGGTGGTGATGATGATTATGATGATGATTATGCTGGTGGTCCAGACACTGATGATGGTGATGATTATGATTTCACTATTGGTGAAGTGGAATAAATTGGTTCCCTCCATTTTTTTTAGTTTAGGTAGAGGCATGTGTTGATGACTAAAACTAATTTATGATGCGGATTAAATATATATCTATGTTGATGTTTTGAAAGTGGTTTAAAAACTATTTTTAATTTTATGGTTGAATGTTAAATATATATTAATTATACAGTATTAAATATGTACCATGTTTTGTAATTTATTTTCATGTTTTAATAGATGAGATGGATCATTTTAAAGATACAAAATGGGGGTAAGACCCTATATCGATGGTTTATAAAACAATGGGTATAAATTAATTCTAGACCACCATCTATATGCAATGATTCTACAGCTATTGGTAAAGACATATACCCATAGTTTTTTGTAAACCGAGGGTGTTTATAAATCCCTATAGCTTATACCCATGGTAACTACAGAAACCAATTGAATAATCATATTCCCTTTCCTTATGAACCAATGGTTCATAGAACCGTGGGTGTAGCATATACCCATGGTTTTTAGGGCTATACCCACAATTCAAAATCATGGGTATAGGCTATGATTCCTGTTGTTTTTTATGTTCCTTTACATGCCCTCACTTTTAAGGACAATTTTTTAAAATGTTTCTAAATCCATAATACATTTCTTGGTATCAATTCCGCTTCTCTTAGATATAACAAATTCTAACCCTATGTTTTGTTTTATAGTTCATTGCCAATCCATTGATATTGTTTTTCATAATCTCTATATTTCATAGGATTGACTATGAAAATCATGTTCTCTTATTGATGATTCCATTGATACAGTGTCTTCCCTAGAAGTAAGGATTTTTATAATTTAAATCACCTTATTGGAGTTATAATAATTTATCTTGAACTGTGTTACACTATGAATTGTTTGTAATAGCCTAAAATTTTATAAATAAAACACCCTTATTATTGAGTAAATTCCATATAGTTATAGAAAACACATGCGCACTTTGGTAATTTTGGATATATATAGAATGTTAGATTTAAAATTCTATTATTCATTTTAACCATTCATAATATTGTCAATGTACATTAAATATTATGATTATTATATATTATGAGTTAAAATAAAGTGTAACTGACATAGACAGAGGACGATATGGACTCAACCAGTATGATCATACCCCATGAGTCCCATCTATTACATCTCCTAAGCGAGATGGAACCCTAGGATTTTCCTTTATCTAAACTAAGATGATATTTTATAAATAAATATCATGTCAAATGGTTTATAAGATAAGTTCAATCTTATAGAGATCACGACCCAAACCATATTTCCCGAACCACCCAAGAATGTGCCATCATCTCACTCTATTCCCTTTGGGAGTGCACTAGTTTAATAATTGTTTATGTATCATGACCATAACAATATTGATTTTATATTTTATTTTTAATTTAATAATTATTATATTTTCTCCTTTTATTATTACTTTATCAGTTGTTTATAAAGTATTTTATTAGAATTTGATTTTAACATGAGGAAATAAAACTAGTATTTTTAGAAAATATATGGCTTCAATGAAAATATTATTTTAAAAAATTTAATAATTTTTGAAAAAAATGATATTTTAATAAATTAATCTTATTTGATAATAATTATTTTTATTTTAATGGTAATATAATTTAATTAAGTATAATGTAATTTTTATAAGGATTAGAAAGTTTTTAATATTCTTTAAATAGGTATTTTCAATTAAATAAGGTTATTTTATTAAATGTGAAAATTAAATTATTACCAAAAATATTTACTAAAATAAATATTATTTTTAAATTCTAAATGTAATAATTATTCAACAGTAAATTTATCATAATTTTCTGAGATAGTCATATTTTTGGTAAGTATTTAATATGGTATAAATATATGGTCTATATTATGTCATCATAATGGCCCAAAATTAATGTAATAAATTCTATAAAAGTGATATAAAAAAATAGAAATTTTACCTTTAAAATAATGAGATAGAGAAGTTATTTGATTAATTTTATAATACTTTAATGAATCTTCCAAAACCTATATTATATATTATGGATTTAAAATCAATTATTTATAAACATTACTAATGTAGACATGTCCAATGGTATTATTTTAATATATTTAGTTCGTGGGATTTCAAAATATTGAAAAAAATACAATTTTGAAGAAACCATCTCCAAAAACAAAGAGAATGTTTTTTATTTTCATTATCTTATCCAATAGAGTCAAAAACCCAAATTTTAAAATTAAAAAAAAATTCCCCTACCATTTTATATAAATATGCACAAATACCCCAACAAAGATTCAATAAAATAATTTTATCATGAATTTAGTCTCCCCAACCCTCTATAAATCCCTTCCAATGTGTCTCTAAGCTCTTCAGAGAATCCCCCAAAGAGTTTAAAAGTTCCCTCTCAAGGTAAGGGGTTTTATCCAAATCTTTTTTCAAGAACATTTCTCATATTCCCCTTTTTATTTTTAATTTTTCTTATTGGAATATGATTTTCCACATTACTATATTATCTTAATTATTCCCAGTTAATTATTGACAACATTTCACTCTCAGTAAACCCATCCATAATCTATTATGTACAGCCATTATTTTATTTAAATTATATCATGATTTTCCATTAAAAACATTTGTGTTGTGTATAATAATTCCCATTTAATCTAAAAAATATTCTCATAGATTAACATATCATTAATTTTTTAGGTGTTCCCATGTAATTAGCCCACACTCCTTAACTGTTAGATTATGTTTAATGAAACATTTCTTATGTTGAATGATGTATATGAAACACAATCTTAGGAACTTGATATTAATTTGATGGCTGGTCCCAAAATTATATAGATCAGAAATACATTAGTAAATGTATTTTTCTCATTAGATACCTTATATGGTGCACCCGTTGTTATCTTATGAACACCATGTTATAATCTCATGGTTGATATCCTTGACTAATTCTTTTGATGACATGTTTTATGTTTTTTATACATATTTATTTTTCCTCAATTTTTTCATATTGTATCATGCTCGATTGTTATTTTTTATGATTTTCACCCCTTTATGAATCATTGATATTTCACTTGAACAAAATGTATTGCATTCAAGATGTTATTATTTTATTACTCCAATACTGGGCATTATTTATCACCCTTTCTTTTATACATCCCCAGTTTATCCATTGTAGTTTTAGAAGAGTGATGGAATTTTTAGAGTATATTAAATAGTTTTAATTAATGTTGGCATATCCCTATTTAATGGTATTATGTTATGTATGTAATTACCAAAATACACTAGTCCTTTTCACCTTTTTGGATTTTATAATGTGTGTCTTTTTAAAATAAATCCTCAATTAATGTTTATAAAATATATGGTTTCTCCCATCATAATATTTTATTATGTCTTATTTTATAATACCCTTTTGAAAAATTATTTTGTAATAAAAAGAAGAATTTATTACTCTTTTTTTATAATATATGTTTTAAAAGGGTAATATCATGAATTAAAAATCTCCCTTTAACAAATAAAATGATTAGGATCCACATTTATTATATAAAAAAATATTTCATTTTCAGGGCTCAATTATGGGATATTATTTTAAAATTAAAGGTTTTAAATGAGATTTCACATCATATATAGAAAAATACTTTGTAATTTGGACCATAGCTTTCACTTTTAAATCAATTATTAAATTTTTACTTTTATTTTTTTCTTCCATTTCCTTTTCTATTTTCAAAATATTTTTTAGTAATACTACTAGAATTTTTGGATTTATCCTCCAATATATATATATATATATATATATATATATATATTTGTGTGTGTGTGTTGTATCATTTGGGGGAAGTTAAATTACAATACCAAATAATTCTATTTATCATACATTCATTGGAGGTATTGAAATAGAATTCATTTTCAATGTTGGTTTTCATTTGTGTCAATATTGTTCTGGGTTTTTTTGTTATACTAGGGATATATTATTTTTTGACCATCTATCTTATTCCCATCTATGTCTAACCATAATAATTATTAAGTATTAAATTATATGAATATTGATTACTCTATATGGTTTGAACGCAACATATTACATAATATGATTGGATGATGTTTATGTACAATGTATTTTATTATATTTAATGGAGACAATTAATGGAATTCCGTATATTATAATAAAAATAAAGATAATTATTAGAAAATTTTTTATATAAAGTTTATCCATCCACCTTCTTCTTCTGGATAGGTTATGATCATGTTATCGTGTTTATTAACATGGGGAAATGTATTCACATTTCATATATTTCTATTCCAATGTGGACAACTATTGAAAAAATTACTAGATATTTTCTAACCAACCACATTGTTTCTCATGATTATTTGTGATCATTTTATCATTTTTATTAAAATGGGGAAATTTATTTTCATTCATGATGATTATGGACTACCAATGAAAGTTGATCATGTATTTATACTATATATTCAACATTATATTGATAACTGAGTTTTATTGACTTAAAGATTCCGTAGGGGACATTATAAAATGTCTCAATTAATATTATAGTGAATTAATAAGACCTAATTTTGTGATGGGTTGGGCATTTAATTATATATATCCCCTTGATGAGTTGACGGGTCTCATGAGACAAAACATGTTTGTTTATTTAGTGTATACTCGACCAATTTAGCAAGATGTTAAGACTACATTTTCAACAAAAGGTAAAGTGTCCTAGAATAAAGAAAAGAAAACATGTTTTTGATATATGAAATTATGAATTAAATCATTCAAGATTATTATTATTTATATCTATGTTTTGACTTATTTTCATTAATATATCATGATCTTTGTTTGAAGTTGATTATTGCTTCATATTGTTTACTAATTCCTACCATAATATTTATGACCTATTTATTCAATGATTTGTTAAGGAAATGTTTCTCTTACTCATTAATTGAGTTCAAAACTTTTTAAATTTCCATTTACCTAGGTTTTGGATAGTTAATTACACATTTCATATTTAGAAGGATCACATGTGTGGATAAATTTTGAGAGACATTGATGACATGTTGTCAATTAATTTTTGTATATATAATCGTAAAATTTCTCATTTGGTACAATGAATATTGGATTCATTGGTTTATGTTATGACTCATGTCTCTAAATCTATAAATATAAAATGATCAGTTTGGATGTATCAAATTTTGTAATGGTTATCGATTCTTTAATTTTATGTGTGTATATCTAGGTTTTAATACTGGTTTCAAAGGAAGTATGAAAAGTGTGCGCATGTGATCACCAGATCCAAGAGTATGGGTCTAGAGAATTATATATGGTATCAAATGGATGATTTATATCACACTAAAATTTTTATTCTCTTATTTTATTTTGGTCTAATCCTTTTTTGTGATTTCTATCCAGAGCGTGGTGTGTTTCAGATTTAATTTTCATTGTTTTGAGATGATTTTCCTTAGTTTTATTATTTATGAGCACAGATCTGGGGTAACTGTGAAACCTTGTGAGGCTAAGTTACATTACAGTTAGAATTTGACATTTCTAGAGTTGACTTTGATGGATTAATCATGGTTTGATCTAAACTATATTACTCATAATAGAAACCATGTAGGTCCATGGGTATATCTAGTCGAGGGAGCACGACCTGAGCATAGTTAGTCAAATCTTGGAGAAGGCTTGTACATGGTTCAATACATTATGATAGAACCATATCACATGGTCCATGTACAATTTCCCCAACTATGTGACGAAACCATGAAGGGTCCCATTGTGTCCCATATATGGAACATGGTTAGTGCACAATTTGGGCAACATTGCAGTCTAACCAAACACAATGTCTAGGTTCATTAAAAATGGATTTTCACTATAATTCCCCCCATGTTTTTAAGATAAAATCACCACTTTCCCGCCCCTTTATTTCCTGTGACACCAAGGGGCTCCTCCCTTTATCCTCACACCTCCCCTCTACCTCTAAATGTGGAATCAAGGGATTTATTCAATATTTGGAGGTTATTTCTTGAGTTAACCTCATACTCCTTTCTTCATCTTCCTCCTTCCATTTTATTTCTAGTTCTTCTTCTCCCATGGTTCTATTGGATTAGGGTTTGTATTTATTTGGGTTTAAATTATGGGTTTTGTGTTATTAAGGTTCTACTAGATTTCTCTTTCCTCTTTGAGCCTTTTTTATTTGTTTTTGGTTCCATACTTGAATTACATAAGGATTGAGGTAACATCCCTTTAAATTTGGCCTTTTTATTTACTAATACATTGATTTTTTTCTCACCATACATGGTTAATAATTAGTGATGTATTATTTTTAGAATAAATTTCTTATTTAAAATATAGTGATTTATTCTAAGTTTAAATTGTAAAAAATGGCTTCATATTGTTTTACACACCATATATATGATGAAATGGCTAGTTCAATATTATGAATGTTATTTGGAATTAAAATAGTGGTTTAGAACTCTCAAAAGGGTTTTACATGGATTTTTGGTTTTTTGAGTGGTTTGTATTTAGTTATTTATGGAATTTTTTACATGTAAAGGTTACGTGAGATCCGATTGAAAATTTTGAAATGGATTTATTGGTAGAGAGTAACTAGAATGAGTCATATAACTTATTTGTTGACAAGAGAATGGAGTTTCCAAAGTTTGGGACTTCCCTTATGTAATGGTGGTTTGAAGGTATGTATAATTCCTTGGGTTGAATAGGGTGGTTCTAATTTATGTTACTCTTATGGTGGCTTGTATGTATGGTTCATTAGTTTTCTTTTCTTAGCACACCCCATTGTGAAAATGACATGGGAACCTGGAATAGATATGAGGAATTCTGGGAATGCATATTGATATTTTTTAGGATTCCACTCCAGCTAGTGGCCATATGTAGGACTATTCTCTAATATGAGATTGTTCCCACATGATAGGCCATGAAGGGTAGGACCGAGTGTTTCAGAGTATTGATTTCATTCTATTTGGATCACCTATGGGATGAATCAGGTTTCAGGGTCTTCTTGATTTTCCCATGATTTCTTAGGTATTACCATGTTCTTTTTCAGAACTTGATTATATATGGTCAGTGGTCTGAGTGTCTTTTTGGGTACGGTCATCTGAGTATCATTAGTTATTTCCCACATCCTATAATTATGGTCCCAACATCCATGTGTTGTTATAATTTTTATAATAATGAAATTTTTGTTTTTTCTTAAAATAGTTTCATAGAAACTATTTTTAATGGATGTTATACACCCCTTTCCCATTTTTATAAAAAATGAACATCCTTCATCTAAGTTTTGTTCCCCTCCAATAAAAGTTTAATTCCCCGCATTAGAAAAATAGTTTGTTTTAAATAATGAGGGATATTGATTGTAATTTTTTAAAACAAAATTTAAATTATTTGTTAATATATTTATATATATTGTATTTGTAACATGAATTTATAATCATATATTTTAATGTAAATTCATTGGGAATAGATTGTTCAGGAACACCTACTATCTTTTAATACTCACACCTATACCTCTTTCATGGTTTGAGCTTCTAGTGAAGGTTTCATCTTGGTTTCTATCTCCATGGGTGATGTAGGGTTTTTGAAATCAATGAGTGACCATCGGGGTCACATGGGGGCTTAGGGGTTGTCAGGATCAGTTTGGGTTTTGATATTCCGCCTTGTTGTATATTCAGTTTTTGTAAAGATGTTTTGCAGTTTTTCTGATATTTTAATGGTTGTGCTGATCTATTTACTTTTAATACATTTTTTATTTTTTCTGGAAAAAATAAACCCTGATGGTTCTCACTGATTCACATTGTTCTTGTCACCAACATGGGAGGATTGGGAATGCCTATCTTTACTTATTGTATGCGAACATAGGTGACCAGTTTAGGGTCGATCTATGGTGGTTTGTGAAAAAATGGTATAAGATTTTAGGTTCTTTAGAAGAACTATCCAACATATCAACCATTTTTTATTTGGGATGTCAAGGTAAATGTAGTAGTACTTTTGGAACTTGGGGTGTAGTTATGAGGATGTGTATGGCCAACACATTCTTTTCCAATCCTTTTGTTACCATGGTATGATGTGATTTGTTTAGCTTGTTTTGGATTTTTGGAAATTCATTATTTGGGGGAAATGAAACGAGGGTTGGGCTAGTGGTCTTAGTGAGCTCATAATGCCTGGTAATCCATGTGAAGTTGGGGACATGGTCTGGTGCGACTCTCCGTAATGGTGGGGGGATTGGAATATGCTCTCTAACCATATGGCCAAGTCACCCATTAACACTATATTTCCCTTGAGATTTTATTTTGGATCACCCTTATTTTGAAGTATGTTTTGAAGAACCTTGATTGGAAATTGTGAAACTACAATTCAGGTATTAATATTTTTGGTTTTTTGGAAAATGGAAAATGACTTTTCAAATTTATTTGTAATAAATCCTTAGAAAATGGATCGTTAAAAATATTACTTTTTCTAAAATAGGTATTGGTTTCTCGAAATTGGATTTTTATAATCAAAGCATTGGGTGTATCTATGTTTGTTTATCTGGAAATATAAACTAATTTTAAAATGGTATATTTTTCTAAAAAATTAGGTGGGATTTTTGGTTGTTTTTTGTATTTTGAAAATGGAATTAGATTGAGAATTTGATACTTAGTTTTAATTTTTTGTTTCAAAAATGGAAGTTTTTTGTATTAATATTTAGTATTATAATTATTCATCCCATGTAAGGATTTGTGTGAGGAACAGTATGATGGTTGGTATGAGCTGATGGGGAACGAAATTGTCAAATGATTATACGTAGGTGAGGATCCCTGGAATACCATCAGTGAGTGTGCAACATAGCAAGTTTTTTTCCCTTTCATAAGTTTTTAAGAGGATTTCTCTATGTTTTGATAATTGGTGGTTGTGTAGTATGTCACCTTGTGATTTGAGAATGTTGGTTAAGTAATGTTTTGAGGTGGAGTTCTCATTTGTGAATTGGTTTTGATTGGGAACTTGGTTTTTCTTGTGGATTATTGTATTACCCCACAAAAGTTTTGATTAATATTCTAGTGAAGCTAGGGTGGGTAAAATATCATAGAACCCTCATGTTGATCATCCTAAGGTCTAACTTCTTGAGTTTCGAATGATTGATCCTCCTCAATTTTTTGTTCAAGCATATCCTTTTGAAGTAGAATGATGGATATGGAAAATAAAAATTTTATTTAGTTCTGTATGATTTTATTGAGTGTTTAAATGTGAAATTTTCCACCTTTATTATCGAAGGGATGAGTTTTATGTGGTGGAAGTTAGTCACTTGAGCCAAGACTCAAGAATACTTCTCCCAATAATTCTTCCAGGATTAATTATTCTAATAGTTTTTCTCTTAGGATGTAAAGGTGAATAAATTGGAATAGATATGATTCCTTCAGCATGGTGATGTATTATTGTTGGGGTACAATACTCATTTCATGGATCAAGTTCCCTATCTTTTAGAGGGGGCTAAGAAAGATTTTCAGATGGCTTAACATATTGAGAATGGGATTTACCCTAATATCTAGTAAAAGTTGTCATTGTTTGGTAAAAATAGTAAATACCAAGAATTTCCATGTATTTGTTTTAAATACATAAGAATTTTATGAGTCCATGAAAATTTTTGGCGCATGATTCTGAGGCTCGAAGTACCCAGAATTAATTTTTGAACTTTTTTTGGGGTACATTATGTAAATGTGAAAGCGGGTTTTTATAACTTTTAAACCAATGCTTGGAATTGAAATCTGAGGGCACCGTTGAGCTCACTGCGCTGGTATTATCTTAAGAAGACTTTCACTTCAATGAAAATTGGTCGAGGGTGAAAGTTATTTTTTTTTTGTTTTTTTGTGAAAATAATAATAAGAATAAAGTGTGTAACATTTTATTTTATTTTTTTTAAACTCCCATGTGGATGATTCACAGGTGGGGACCACCTAAATTAACCTACCATGAGAGGTTATGGTAGTGGGGACCACCCGAGGCTAAAACCTCTTGAACACCCCTGTCAATGAGGGAGAGACCTCTCAAATCCCTCTTTAATGTGGTGGAGCATCTTCAGCTTCCTTCACGTTAATTTTTCCAACACCATACTATAATTTTTTTCTAACATGTGCGTGTGTGTGTGCCAACATAATTTATTATTATGTTAAATTATATTGGCACCTCCTTATTTTGGTGCGCCAAGGAGAATTAGAGAACACTTTAGTGAATCATAGAGAATCCCATCCTCTAACAAAGAACTCTATCACCGATGAAGAACACATTCTACTATAAAGAACCAATGAATAATCCCAGGATCAGAGGTGTGTGGAGGGCACGACGAACTCTAATATCTTCAACTTCCTCTAATGTGGGATGTCTTCATATAAGATGAATCTACGTCTGTACTTCCTTCTCACACCAACGCCAATGAAAACTCCTATGTAGGTGGTTAATATTAAATTCTTGAATTCTCTCGTTGAATTTCCTCATTCTTGGAAAGAATTAAGAATGTGGATCATCCAAAATGAGTTGATCCATAATTTTTATTAAATTTAAGATTTTTTCATTCTTGAATCCTAATTTTATTTTGAGATGGTGCTACCGCTCGAACACAGAGGGTGTGGGACAAACAAACATGGCCTAACCCCTCATTTGTTCTTCCTTATTGTGTTCTTCATGATGGAAGAAGGTGGCTTACACCAGGATGATGAACAAAGAGAGAGTCTTGCTAAACAGGCTGCTGGTGAAGGCATGGGGCCCTGCCTCCCACGACCTCACCGCTCGAGCTGTAACCGCCATCCCTAGTAGAGCCGTCGCCCGAGCCTCTGCCGCTGCCTGCAGCCTCACTGCTCAAGCCGCTGCTGTCCCACGCCGAGCCACCGCCTGAGCTGCCGCTGCCGCCTACGACCTCACCGCTCATGTCGTTGCTGCCGTCCGCTGCCTCGCCATGCCACCCATGGCCTCACCGAGCAACCCCTCATCCGAGCTTCTCACACAGCACCCCTGGGCCAAGCCAACCTCATGGAACCCCTTGGCTGCTCCACCCTCGCAGCACCCCCCGTGGCCCTCGCGGCCTGCCGGACCATCCAGCAGGCTGGGCCAGTCCCAGCGGGTCGGGCCATACCCAATGTGTCGGGACGCCATGTAGGCCAAGACAGACCTGGAAGGTTGAGTTGTGTCGATCCTAACTAGGTCTGCCTAGGTCGGCTCAGGCCGGGTTGGTCAAATCGGTTCGGACCGGACCCGGACCCACTACGACCCATTTACGCTTTTCATGCCATAATGTTGGCACCATACGTCTATTTGACGCACCGTCAACAGCACTATAAATCTCAGAGTGAGGCTGTCCCTTTGAATATAACCCATTGGAGTTTTGGATTATGATGGGGTACAGTCAGGTTGGATCGAGCACAAATCCAACCGGTCCCCCGGAACTAAAAGGCTAATCACTCACAGACCGGTTGTCCGATTAACTCACCGTCTATTGTGTTGAGACCCCATTGACGTGGAGAACCATTGAGATAATTATTTGTGGGAAATAGTGGTAGTTGGAGATTCTTCTAGTGGCTTGGGGAACAGACTCTCCCAGAGACAATCAAGCCTAGTGTGGAAACCCAATAGCTGGCGGTGATGAGAAGAGTGCTCCTAGCGATCTTGTGTGGGTTAGCTCCTAGTGATCCTATACCTTTGAAATCCTAGAGATCCTATGTGGGTCAGCTCATATCAATCATGTGTGGGTCATCTCTTAGTGATCAAGTGAGGGTTAGCTCCTAGCAATCCTCTATGGGTCACCTCCTAGCGATCCTGTGTGGGTCAGCTTCTAGAGATCTTGTGTGGGTTAGCTCTTAGAGATCCTATGTGGGTCCGATCCTAGCTATCCTGTGTGGGTCAGCTCCAAGCGATCATGTGTGGGTCATATCTTAGCGATTCTATGCAGGTCAGAAGCATATCCTCTTAATAAAATACGAGGATTCAGTATTTATAACTAATCATCTATACTACCAAACCTAAAGATATACTTGGTATGAGCTGAGTTAGTACCGCTGTGTTTTTCTCATGATTAAGATGGATTACATGAAAACTCAGGTATATGTATGTGAATATACCTATGTAGGGTTATATGTTGATTTCATACATTGTGGTTTATCCTTGGTGGATTTTGTGAAACCTTGAGGGTCTCAGGGTCCCTACTAAGTATCATTATACTCACCTCTGCACGAGTTATGCCCACACCTTGTTGTGTTGGATGCATATGACATACAGCGCTGACTGAGGACGAGGGTACCTAGACTAGACGTTGCTCAAATGTAGACCCTAAGTTGTGTCAGTTCATAGAGGAGAATAGTGGACATGGTATGCTGAGGAGGCAATTTATACTTACCCTTCAGGTAGGAATCAAGGTGGACGATCCAGGAGCTTCTTTTCACCTCTTAGTTGTCCTGTAGTTTCTAGTTTTCCTTGTACTTTCTAGTTGGGCTTGTATTCCGACCCCTTTTAATTTTAGCACTCTTTTGGTTATATAGTTTACTTGATTTCATATCTTGTTGTTTTATTGGTTGTTTGTTAACAGGTTATAAAGGCAATGCCTTCCCAGTTCTAGGGAATTACACCTTTGGTGCTAGTCATCAGCCCCTGGCCTAAGGAAGGTGGGCTTGGGTTAGTCACAACACTGGCCCTGGGGGACAGGTCATGAAAAATTGTTATCAGAGGAGTTGGTTCAAACATAGAACATAAGACTCTAATATTTATTTATGGAAAATAGTTTTATGTGTATTGAGTGTGGTTATCATTTTAGGGAATCATGTGTTGGGTTGGCGGCTGACGTATCCATACACCAGGACCCTGACTTTTGATTTCGGAATCAGTGCACAAAAACACTGATTGTGTGTGTTTTTCCATGATTTTTATTTCTGATCTCTTTAGTCAGCTCACCATGTATAACTTATTGACTGTGGACAATAGTTTATTTTCCGGATGCCTGCAAGAAAACAACCAGCTAGGGTTCTGAGAGGTGCATGCACTGATAGCCCACCGAGCAACGAGGCCTTGATGTAGGGCCCCTTTCTAGTAGAGGCACCAGCAGAGGCACCAGCGGTACTATTTACCATTGGTCCACTGATACCACCAGCCCCAGCAGTAGAGGGTGCACATTTCTTGAGCAAGATGCACAAGTTCCAGTGCCAGAGGCCACCCATGTGTAGGGGAGAGATGGACCCACAGACAGTTGAGGATTGGATGGAGGTTGTGGTGAGAGACTTCCAACTAGTAGGGACCCCAACCAATCTCATGGTGATCCTTTCCGGTATCCATATACAAGAAACCATTGGCATATGGTGGAGCATGATGCTCCATGTTCACGATGAGGCGACGCTTCTCTAGGCATACTTTGAGAGCCTGTGTCAGGCAGAGTTTGTTCTAGTAAAACATCGTGCAATGCGCATTCAGGAGCTTCTTCATCTATAGTAGGTAAACATGACTATGGGATAGTACTCAGCGAAGTTTAATGACCTCTCATGTTACTACACATATATGGTACGAGACCTATTTTTCATGGCCCGGACCTTCGAGTAGGGGCTCAGGCGGGAGATCGGGGCTTCAATGATCTCACTCAGCATCCCGATGTAGGTGGGGGTGTTAGAGAGAGCCATCCTACTAGAGATTTTCCTTGCTGAGCAGTCACTATCAGCGAGACCCACCACTGGATGTCATGTAACATACTCTTCTATAGCACGAAGTAGAAAGATGGCACAGAGGTCCAAGAGGACTAGACCTACAGGTGGACTACCTCATGATTTGGGGTCGGTTGTACGAGGCACCTGAGGCAGAGAAAATCATGCCAGGAGCGGGTAGTGTTTCACATGAGATGGGTAGGGTCACTTGGATCGGTACTGTCTGACCCGCCATACGGATGATCAGCAGATAGTCAAAGGACATCCCAGGAAGAGACAGAGATTCGACCGAGGAGGTCTGCAGGGAGTAGACGAACGTGGTAGTGGAGTTGGTCATGCTGCCAGCGGTGGGTGAAGATTCGAGATATTTCCACCACCTCCACCAAGAGGTCCACCCTGAATGTAGGGAGCAGGTGGACAGGGGAGAGCTAAGCTCTAGGTAGCTGAGGCCTACGATCACGGTGCTCTGGAGATGATACGATGTACAATCTATGTCTACTCTACCATAGCTGAAGTTCTTATAGAAACATGTTCCAGTCAATCTTTTATTTCCACTACCCTAGTTCAGATCTCGGAGATTACGACGGAGTTGTTGGCTCGATCCTTATGTCTAAAGACTCCTACATGAGCGGATTCAACGATTACGCATTGGTGCTGGCAGTGTAAGGTTACTATAGGAGGTGATATCTTCTGTTGGGATCTTCTAGTAGCAGCATCGAGGCCTTACGACATCATCTTGGGTATGGACAAGTTATCTACAGTTCATTCTCAGATTGACTTTATTTGGCGCAAAGTGCGGTGTGTCTGCACGGATGGAACCAATTTTACCTTCATCAGCGAGAAGGGACACTTTTCAGCAAAGGATGGACTTACCCGGAGGAGAGTGCAACTGATCACTAATCGGTTAGCTAACCTTACCCTTGGAGCAGTTGATGTGGGGTCTCTGAGTTATCTTTTAGTGGTGGACCAATAGGTGGATGTCTTCCTTGATGATGTTCCGGGTCTACCTCCTCGCAAATAGGTGTGATTTTACATTGAATTTTACCCCGGGACGTCACCGATATCTACACCAGCTTATCGGATTGCTCCAACGGAGTTTCCTGAGTTGGGAGTATAGCTAGAGGACTTATAGGCGAAAGGGTTCATTCGGCCCAGTGTATCTCCTCAGGAAGCCCTGATTTTGTTCACTAAGAAGGTAGATGAGAGAATAGGACTTTGTGTTGACTATCAGCACCTGGACCAGGTGACCGTGAAGAATAAGTACCCACTCCCAAGGATTGAGGAACTCTTTTATTTGCTGAAGAGAGAACGGTGGTTCTCAAAGTTAGACCTCAGGTCAGGCTATCACCAGCTTAGAGTAAGAGATGAGGATGTATAGAAGAAAACTTTAATATGTCAGAATGGACATTACTAGTTCTTGGTTATGCCATTTGGCCTAACCAACACACCAGCAGTGTTCATATGACTCATGAACATGATATTTCAGTCATACCTTGATCGATTTGTAGTAGTCTTCATCAACAACATTCTGATCTACTCAACTACTGAGGAGGGGCATGCCTACCATTTGTAGGTATTGCTGGACCCAATCCGAGAGAAAAATGTTTATGGTAAGCTCTTGAAGTGCCAGTTTTGGATTCGATAGGTACACATTCTGGGACATGTCATATCAGAGGCTGGAGTTGTAGTTGGTCCATCAAATATTGAGGCGGT
Organism: Viscum album; assembly: GCA_963277665.1. Lineage (NCBI taxonomy): Eukaryota > Viridiplantae > Streptophyta > Magnoliopsida > Santalales > Viscaceae > Viscum > Viscum album. Next base: position 1,887,336,843 of record OY728159.1, on the reverse strand, counting down.
GCTTGCTTGGGAGCTACCCAGAAGTGTGACAGAGGTATGGAGTTTCCTGGGTTTGGATAGTTACGTTCGGTGGTCTGTACTAGATATCTCTAGAGTTTCCACACCTCTATCAGCATTGATGAAGAAGGGGAAACCCCTTCATGTGGTTGGAGAGATTTTAGCAGAGTTTTTAAGAGCTGAGGAAGAGGTTGACTAGTGCACCCATCTTCAGGCTACCATAGGAAGGTGTAGGGTATGTAGTCTACTGTGACGCATCAAGGACTAGACTCAGATGTGTCTTGATGCAGGAGAAAGCATTTATCACATATGGTTCTTGATAGGTGAGACAACATGAGCAAAACAATGCTACTCATGACCTAGAGTTAGTAGTAGTGGTCTTCTCCATAAAGATGTGGTGACAATACTTGATGGGTGAGAGTTTTAGAGTGTACTATGATCACAAGAGTCTCAAGTATATCCTCTCTTAGAAGGGCCTGAACCTGAGACAATGATGTTGGATTGAGTTCCTCTAGAACTATGGCTTCGAGATAGTCTTTATCCTGGGAAGGGAACATTGTAGCAGATGCACTCAGTAGGAGGATTGGTATGCAACTGCTTGGCGAGGCGATATAGTAGTTGGCCGCTTTATATATATCTTATGTGGATAGAGATAGAGTATCTTTTCTTTATTATCTTATAGTCACTCACCCACTTTTTCAGTGATTCAGTTAGGCCCATCATGGGGATGCTTACTGTGCGATGCGACGTGCTCAGATATCTAGAGGACAGGCACCTGATGTATTTTTTGAAGGTGGGGAGCATGTCATCCTTTTCAGAGGATGTACCATGTTACCAGTGTCACTTGAAAAGGAAGTGTTGAGGGATTTCCACACATATCCTCTAGTGGTACGTCCAGGAGTGGGGAAGATGTACAAGGATCTCCGATGACAGCACTGGTGGCTTGGAATTAAGAAATCAGTAGTAGAGTTTGTCTCTCGATGCCTTACTTGTCAGCAAGTGAATACAGAGAATCATGTATCAGTAGGATTGGTTCATCATTTATAGGTCCCATAGTGGAAGTGGGATGGGATATCTATGAACATAATGGTAGTACTTCCACATACATCCATGGGACATGACTCGTTTTTGGTGATCATCGATTGAATCACCCAGTCAGACCACTTACTACTGATCAGAGAGAAGTGTTCAGTAGAGAGTCTATGACACCACTATGTGTAAGAGATTGTGTGGCTACATGGAGTACCCTTGACGATTGTCTCTGATCATGATGCATTTTTTACTTACCGGTTATGGAAGGGGTTGTAGGAGGCTTTCGGGACACAACTTAATTGGAGCACTGCCTTCCATCCTCAGACGGATGACCATACTAAGTGGACATTTCAGACCCTTGAGGACATGCTGCGTGCTTATGTCCTTGACTTTGGTCATAGCTGGGAGGATCATTTGCCTTTGGTGTTGTTTTCATACAACAACATCTATAACTCCACCATTGGGATTACACATTTTGAGGCATTGTATGGACGACCCTACAGATCACCTTTGTGCTGGACTAACCCAGGGGAGTCAGCACTAGTGAGACCAGAGGTGGTATGGGCTACCACAGAGAAAGTGCAGATCATCCAGGAGTGGATGAAGACTACAAAGAGTAGGTATAAGTCTTATTCCGATAGGAGACGAAGACCTTTGATGTTTGAGGATAGGGACCGCGTCTTTCTAGTTGTCTCTCGTCAATGCGGTTTGTAGAGATTTGGCCTAGGTGGAAAGTAATCTACAAGATTCATCGGACCTTTTCAGGTCCTCAGTAGAGTTGGCGAGGTGGCCTACTGCCTAGCTCTTCCACCTCAGTTGCACCGGGTGCTTGAAATCTTCCACGTATCCCAGCTGAGGGGATATGTGCATGACCCGTCTCACATCATCGACCACGGTGAGTTGGATGTCGATGATGGGGAACATTTTACAGAGGTTTTAGTAGAGATTGAGGATCATTAGGAGTAGGTACTTTATGGATGGTCGATACCTATGGTGCGCATTTGATGGAAGCACGAGAACCTCCATGAGAGAACATGGGAGTGGGAGGCTCAAATGCGTTCTCAGTACCCCCACTTGTTTACCTAGTTTGAGTTGTGGCTTATAGGAACGTAGAGCCCTGAGGTGGGGAGAATTTAAAGACCTTTAATTTCCATGTAATTTGTTTTATATTTATTGGAATTTTACGAGTCTACAAAAAATTGATGGCGCATGATTCTGAGGCCCGGAGTGCTTGGAATGAATTTCTGAATATTTTATTCGGGTATTCCTAGTAAACATGTGAGCGGGGTTTTTTAACTTTCAATATGGTGCTCAGAATTGAAATACGAGGGTACCGTTGAACTCACAGTGTCAGTATTCACTTAAGAAGACTTTAACCTCGATGACAGTTGGTCGAGGGTGAAAATTAATTTGTTTTGTGAAAAGAATAAAATAATATAAAGTGTGTAACATTTTATTTTATTTCATTCTGAAACGTTCATGTGAATGCTTCATAGGTAGGGACCACTTGAATTAGCCTCCCATGAGAGGTTATGGTGTTGGGGACAACCCGAGTATAACCTCTTATGAGAGGTTATGGTTGTAGGGACCACCCAAGGATTAAACATCTTGAAATCCACTCTTAATGAGGGAGAAACCTGTCAACTCCCTCTTTAATGTGGAGGTTCCTCTTGAGCTTCCTCCACATTAATTGTGCCAACTCCATACTTTAATTTTTTTCCAACATGTATGTGTGTGTGTGTTACAACTTAATTTCTTCTTAAGATAAATTATATCGGCACCTCATTCTTTTGGGGGGAAAAGGAGAAGGAGAGAACTATTTGGAGAATCGTGGAGAATCCCATCATCCCACGAAGAATGCTCTCACTGAAAAAAAATGGCTTCAACTACGAAGAACCAATTCACGAGCCTGTGATTAGAGGCGTGTGGTGGGTGCGACGGTCACTGATATCTTTGACTTCCTCCTACGTGGTACATCTTTATCTATGAAGAATCTACGTATGTACTTCATTCTCACACCAACGTCAATGGGCAGTCCAAGGTATGGGGTTATTCTAAAATTCTTGAATTTTATCATTTAATTTCCTCGTTCTTGTATAGCATGGCGAACATAGATCAACCAAAAAGAATTGATCCATGATTCTTATTAAATTGAAGATTTTTTCATTCTTGACTCATAATGTTTTTTGAGTCGCTTGCTACCGCTCTAACGCGGAGGGTGTGGGCCAAATAATCATAGCACAACCCCTCTTTCGTTCTTCCTTATTGTGTTCTTCATGATGGAAGAAGGTGGCTTGCACCACGAGGATGAATGAAGAGAGAGGCCGGCTAAACTGGCCGCTGGTGAAGGCACGGCGTCCCAACGTCCACAGCCTCGTCGCCCGAGCCGCTGCTGCCATCCATGGCCGAGCCGCCGCCCGAGCCACCACTGCTACCCGCGGCCTCGAAACCCATGCCGCCGCCCCTGTCCTTGGCCGAGCTGCCGCCTGAGCCACCACCGTCGTCCGCGGCCGAGCCGCTGCCTGTAGCCTCACCCCCCACGCCGATGCCAATAGCAACCGAGTCGTCACTGCTGTCCTTAGCTGAGCCGCTACCCATGACCATGCCACTTGAGACGCCGCCACCTTCAATGGCCTCACTGCACCGCCCTGGGATTCGCTGAGCCACCTCTCGACCAAGCCTCCCACACATCCCAACCGGGCCAAGACGCCCTCACAACACCCCTTCGTTGAGCCACCCTCGCGGCACCCCTGGGCCGAGCCGCCCTCATGACACCCTCTACTTCCAAGATGCCCCATGGCCAAGACACCCTCGTGGCACCCCCCGCGGCCCTCTGCAGCCCTCACAGCCTTCCAGACCGTCCAACAGGCTGGGATTGACCCAGCAGGTAGGGCCATGTCGGTCTGATCGGGTCGGTCTGACCGGTTCGAACCAGACCCGGACCCACTATGACCCATTTACACTCTTTTGGCCATAAATTTGGCATCGAACATCCGTTAGACAATCCATCAGTGGTGTTGGAAGCCTCAGAGCGAGACAGTCCCTTTGAGTACACCCCAATGGAGTTTTGGATTATGATGGGGTACAGTCAGGTTGGATTGAGCATGAATCTAACCAGTTGTAACACCCTAAGCCTAGTTACCTAGAGTCGGTGTACTATTACATAACATTGTCATGATCACAAGGAAATCATGGCTCGAAAGACCGATCAGTTTAGTATTATTGGAAATAATATTCATATATAAGTTCAACTTTACAGCATGAAAAGAAATACAACACGAATATATTCCCTTAGAAACATCCAACCCTCCAAGATTATGCCTAAAAGTCACTTATAACTAACTTCTTCATATCCTGGGAAAATGAAACATAAGAATGGGGTGAGCTCAAACACTCAGTAAGGGTAATAAATACAGCAGAAAATAACATAAATATTAAGCATGGTGAGTAATTGAAACCACATGCCTTTACCAATAATAAACATGAATACTTTTTGGAAGGAATATGAGATTAGTAAATAAGGCCATAATAAAACATAACCATGGGTATTCTACTAGTAGAATGGCCACATGAACCATCAATATTATTTTCATATTGAGGGAATGTATAATTCCAGACATTCTGAAACATTTTTTCAAGGCCTCAGCCAAGACATCTAAAAATGATTAAGGCCTCATCCAAAACCATATATCATATTGGGAAAGTCATCGAACAATTCCACGTCTAGTGGTCTCATGATACCAATAGATGAATCGAGGAGATATAGTGGGCTCCAACTGTAACATACTAAGTCCAATACATTCCTCAAATGAAAAGGATGAAATATAACATAATCATTCGTATTCAAACTAGCATATAAAATGTCAAAACATTAACCATAAACCATGAATGGTATACAAATAGCACATCCATAGTCAAACATGTCACAAAACCTTCAATATAATAGTTAAGTATTTTATCATAATAAATCAACTTCAAATAAACTAAAAATCCATCAAAGGATGTTGACATAGATGAAATCAAAACCTTTTTTAGAGAAATATCTCTTTCTCTTTTGAAATCATTTAAGAGTCAAAAAATTATAAAGAAAAAATTTATTTTGAAAATACTCTTATTATATTGTAGAGGAAGCTTTGACATAGTTAAAATGGAGAAAAATAGCCACACCCACTGTATAAGTTAAAAAAAGACTTTCTTACATTAATGTTGTCGAAAAGGTTATAAAGGACATTGATTGGAAAACGACGGAAGGATTCTTTTAAAAACATATTATAAAAGTCAAACAAGCTTATAAATGACTTTAAACCATAGTATATTACATATTAATTTTTTTTTGAAATACATTTTTAAGAAACACGGATGTGGATGATAAAGAGGTCCCAGTGGATAATTACGTATAAACAACCTCAGTTAATGAAGTGATTGTAGAATTAACCTTTTCCTTGTACTTTTCCTTGGTCAAGGGTAGGTTAAACTCCATTATAATGGTTAAATAATTTTTATTAAATAATACAATAATCACATAAATTAATAAGAAATCATATATGGTCTTTTAATATTTCTTTGTTAATAATATCTTAGTATTATCCTCTTTTCAGGTGTTAACTGATTCATTTTCCTTTATATACTTTGTTACATAAGTGATGTTTTTTATGGATTGGATGTATCTTATTCATATTAATAATTATATTAAGTCTTTAAACATTATAATTAATCATCTAATGAAAATTATTTTTGAATGGATACGATGGGGAATAAAGCTCATCGCGTTCGTGGAGACGGTAATCCGAACGTATGCACGTGTGACAATATCATTATTTTGATATTAAAATAATATATAATTGGATGGTATATCATATATAAAGAATCATTATCATGTTATATTTATTATTTGCATCAATTACACATCATTATTATACCCATCTAAATAATAATGTATTGAATAACAATTACACCATGATGTGTAGACGGTAAGCCGTATGTACGCACGTATGGTGACATTTTATTCGAAGGATGGATAGAATAATAAATCTGGTTGTACCATATTTATAATAACATAAAATTATATATAATATAATGTAGTTATTATTTTATAATGGAAACAACAAAGAAAAAGGATGTGGATGAAGAATTGAATTTGAAAGAGGTGTTGAGATATTTACCGCATCATCAATTTCTTCCTTTTGATTTGATCCAACGTGATCCTTAAGATTTCTTTCTAACTAAATTTAAGGCCTCTTGGATGAAGGGAGGACAGTTTAGAGGGTATTTGGGAAGGGTTTTTCCGTTCCAAATGGCTTTGAAAATGTAAATTTTAGGGAAGGGGGAGTGTCCTTTTATAAGAGGGGTTAGGGGCACCTTAGGGAAAGCTAGAAATATTATTTTATAATAAAATATTAATTGGATTATAATGGCTCCAAAATGGAGTATTTAAATTATATGCTGGGGATGGGTCGAAAACCACTCAACCAATAGGTTTTAGACAGGTTTGGGTCATTATATTAACTTTATCTTTTAGATTTAACTCTTAGTTAAATAGTTTGGCATTTACCATGTCTCATTGTATTTTTAAATTATATGGTTAATAAACATACTATATATTTCCAAGAGAAGCTCAAGTGGTTCATTAATGATAAACCAATAATTATATAAGTCCTTTGGCCAAACCATATATTTTTAGGAATAGAATATCAATTAATAATATAATATGTTTCTAAAAAACTTTTTTATTTCAATTTTGACACACTTTGGTATTTGGTTTTTTCTAAATTCATAAAAACATTATTACATCAAACAAAATTCATATAACGAACCATAAAATGTCATATTAACTTATAAAAGTATTGGAATTCAAAAAAAGTCTCAAATTACATTTATTTGCATATTTATAATATCGATTATGTTAAAATTTCATTAATTAGATAATTACTACATCATCATTGGATCATAAATAAATTAATGTATGTAATGTCTAAAAAATATAAATAAACTACCATTATGTAGGAAATATTTTTATCTTAATAATTAATATTTGTAGTCAAATATATCTTATGTATAACCCTATATTAAAAATGTTTTAGTTATGAAACTTTTATTTTAACTGTTTTAACTCGTTTTTAAATAAAATAATATTAAGTGTCCTAATCTAATCTGAGTGGACCAAAGAGGTTCATATTTTATTCCTAAGCTTGTTTTTGGTCGGATTATACTTATCCAATAGAATTTTGACATGTGTTAGGGTAATAATAATATAATTTTTTCCTTAACTACCCTATTTACTTTTAACCGTGGCAAATACAAGTAAAAAGTTACCATTCACCAAAAAATATTTTCATCTTATTGAACCATATTTTACATACTTATATCAACTGTGTGTCTAAGATTTTTGAAATTCCACTCACATAAGAGATAAAATAATGTTTTATGTGAATTTGAAAATTATCCTAGGAGGTGGGTAAAAGACGATGAAAAGTTCAATAAACATTTTATATATCTAAAATTATTCTAAACTGACTCCAATGAATTAAATTGAACTTATATAGGTATTATGTATCTATTTTGACCTAAAATAAATTTAAATAAAATAAATAATTGTTTAAATAAAAATTCGGCTTTTAACTATATCTCAATGTTCTTCACTATTCATAAAAAAATTGAACATTTTCAGAACAATACCAAAAATGCACCCTAAGTTAATTTGGATATTCTGAATCCAAAAATGAATTCCATTTTAAAATATAAAATTTATAAAATTTCAAAAAGTGGAAATTTCTATTCATAATGGCTACTTTGATTGGTTGCGGTGTGTTGGAATCTCGAAGTTGCATATAATGCAAGCTATTGCATTATTCAAAGGGAAACGTACTGTGGAAACTTTGGGTGTTACATTCTCCCCTCTGTCAAATAATTTCATCCTACAAATTTCTAGAATACTACAACATGAAATTACATGGGTGGTTCTTGATAATATGGTCCTTGGGTTCCCACGTTGCCTCTTCCATCTTATGGGTTTTCCATAGAAATTTTACCAGACGAGTAGTCCGGTTTCTCAGCACTTGTTATCTTGTATAAAAAATCTTGACAGGATCGTCACAATAAGATAGACCGGGTTCCTGTTCTAATTCTTCTTAGGTGAGTACATGCATTGGTTCAGGCATGTATTTTCTCAATAGTGATATGTGGAACACATCGTGAACTTTGGAGAGACTTGGCAGAATTTCCAAACGGTAAGCTACAGACCCAATTTGTTCTAGAATTTCGAATGGTCCGATGTATATGGGACTTAATTTTCCCTTCAAACTGAAACGTATAACACCCTTCCATGTAGATACCTTCAAGAAAATATGATCTCCTACCTGAAATTCCAAATCCTTCCTTTGGTTATCAGCATAGCTCTTCTACCTACTTTGAGCTACTTTGATGTGGTTTTGGATTACCTTCACCTTTTCCATCGTTTCCTGCACAAGTTCTAGGCCTACGAGTTTTCTTTCACCAACATCATCCCTAATGGTACGTGTGTGACATCTCTTTCCATATAACGCTTCATAGGGTTCCATCTGATTACTTAAATGGAAGCTATTATTATAGCATAATTTTACCAAATGTAAATATTGATCCCACATACCTTGAAAGTAAAGTGAGAATGATCTCCACTTGTTTTCTATGGTTTGAATAGTTTGTTCTAATTGTCCATCAGTTTGGGGGCGGTAGGCAGTGCTCAATGGAAGCTCAGTATCCAGGGTTTTCTGAATACTTTTCCAGAATCTTGATGTAAAACGGGGATCATGATAAGAATCAATCGATTGTGGTACACCATGATGTCTTACAACTTCATTAATATAAGTCTTGCTAATTGTTCAAGTGGTAAATCTTCTATTATAGTAAGAAAATGTGCTGACTTGGTAAGCTAATCAACAATGACCCATAGTGAATTGTTCCTTCTAGGAGTATTTGGTAGTCCCATGACAAAGTCCATCATAATATTATCCCATTTCCAATTATGTATGGGAAGAGGTTGCAAGACTCATCCAGGTTGTTGCCCTCCATCTTTCACTTGTTGACAAACCATATATCTTGACAAAAAATCAGAAATCTCCTTCTTCATGTTGTCACACCAAAAATGTTCCTTCAAATATCTATACATTTTTGTGCTACCAGGGTGTATAGAGAAATTGGAACTATAAGAATCATCGAAAAATTCACTCTTTAGAACAGGTATATCGGGAAAACAAAGTCTCTTCCCAAATTTCAAAATTCCATCTTAATACACAAAGGCACTCAATCTCCCATCATTCAAAGCATTAATCATGTTTTGAAACACTTCATCATTGGTCTTAGAACTCTTTATCCTTTATAGTAAATATGTTTTGGAAACCATTTGAAAATGTATTGATGTTTCACCTTCCCTCGTGATTCCCATATCCATCTTTACTAGATCCATGTATATAGGATCTTTCTCAAATCTCATCTTGTTCAAAAATCCATGATCCTTTCTGCTCAAAGTATCTTCCACCTTATTTTCCTTCCCCGGGTGGTAGTGTATCATGCAATCATACTCCTTGAGTTGTTCATCCATCTCCTTTTCCTCATGTTGAGTTATTTCTGTGAGAAAATATACTTCAAACTCTTATGATTAGTATAAATCTCACATTTTTCACCATAAAGATAGTGTCTCTAAATATTCAAAGTAAAGATTTTAGCTGCTAACTCTAGATCATGAGTAGGATAGTTTTGCTTATGAATTTTCAGCTGTTGTGATGCATAGGAAATAACTGTATCATTCTGCATAAGGACACAACCAAGTCCTTTCTTTGATGCATCACTATAAATAACAAACCCATCATTCTCCGATGGTAGAGTCAAGATAGGATCATTGACTAATATTCTCTTTAGTTCTTCAAAATATTCTTCACACAATTTTGTCCAAACAAATTTAACCCCTTTTCATGTGAGATTTGTTAATGGGTTAGCCAACAGGGAAAAATTCTGGACAAAACGTCGATAATAACCTGCTAAACCAATAAAAATGCATACCTCAGTTATACTCGTTGTTGTTGGACATTCATGGATTGCATTGGTCTATGAAGGATAAATAGAGATTCCATCCTTGGAGACAATATGGGTAAAAAAATAAATCATCTAAATCCAGAATTCACATTTTCTAAAATTCCCATATAATTCATGTCTTCTCTGAGTGTTTAGGATAATGCGCAAGTGATTTTCAAGATCTTCGTATCTTTTAGAGTACACCAGAATATCATTAATAAATACCACTACAAATTCATCATGATATTCTTTGAAAAATATATTCATTAGATCCATGAAGATAGAGGGTGCATTAGTCAATCCAAAAGTCATTACTGTAAACTCATAATGCCCGTACCTAGTTCGAAATGCTGTTTTTAGAATGTATTCATTATTAACACACAATTGATGATATCCATATGGAAGGTCAATCTTTAAAAAGTATTGAGCTCCATGAAGTTGGTTGAATAAATAATCAGTGCGAGGTAGGGGATATTGGTTTTTTACTATTGTACCATTGATCTCCCTATAGTCAATTCACAACCTCATAGATCCATCTTTTTTTTAAAAAAAAGGTGCTCCCCATGGAGAAACAGTAGGGAGAATAAATCCATTATTACTAAATTCCTCTAGTTTTCTCTTTAGTTACACTAATTCCACAGTGGTCATTCTATAAGGGGACTTTGATATGGGCCTTGAACCAGGAATTAAATCAACGGAAAACTCAATTTCTCATTTTGGAGGATCTCTAGGTAAATCTTCTAGAAACACATCAACATATTATTTCACAATAGGTACATCCTATATTTGAACATTCCTTTCCTCACTCACAGTTATTTCATTTTCTTCCTCCCCAATAATTGAATTTATTTGAGATACTAGGGGTGGATCTAAATAAGAATTAGGTGGTGATGATTATTCTCTAAAGATAAGGTCTTCTTTATCATTGTCATCAAAAATAGTAACCTCCTCTGCAGTAGTGATCGCATAAGCTTGGCCTTGATCCCTTGGCCTTTCCTTAGTTAAGTTTCTCTGATGCTTAGGTCATTCATTTTCATAATGTCCCATCTCTCTGCAATTGTAGCATTGAACATTGGTAGCATCTTTCTTTCACTTACAATCACCAGCAAGATGGCATTTCTATCCACATTTGTAGCATACTCCATTCCCTTTTAGACAGGCACTAGGGTGTTTACTTCTGCAATTATCAAAGGGTGAAAATTTAATTCTTTCCTTCTTCCCTGTTTCCTTATTTACATTCCCAGAGTGTTTATCAGATCTCTTCTTCTCTTGCTTTTCTTTAAAGTCATAAAACATAGAGAATTAATTTTCTGTCTTGATAGGACAAGGGACAATATATTCATTTGTTGAGAAAGATTTTGATACTAATTCTCTATAGAGAAATGGTTTTAACCCATCAATGAAATGGTCAATATTACTTCTTGGGTTACATATATAATCTAATACATGCCTCGCTAATCTTGTAAAGTTAGCTTCATACATTGCAACATTCTCATCCTCCTTTATCCTCAGACTCCGAAATTGTCTTTCCATATCTGCTCTATGGTCATGAGGAAAGTAATTTTCTAAGAAAATTTCATTACACTCCCTCCATTCCATATTTGATACATCATCATCTTCCCTGGAATTTTGAATCAATGACCACCATTGATCATCATCTCTAGTGAGGCGGTAAACTGCCAGGACAACTTTTTCCCTTTCACTACTCCCCAAGGTGTGGAATATTTTCTCTAAGAAATATATCCATTGATTAGCTACTAATGGATTTGTACCCCCATTGAATGTTGGTGGTTTTTAACTCATGAATTGGTCTAACATTGATCCTCTACAATGTGGATCAGGGTGCTCTATACGGGTAAGGTTATTATTCATAACCTGTGTGAGTTGTCCCAGTATTGTGATAAGCTGATCAGCACCAGTTGTATCACTAGCTCCACTACAATTATCTTGAATAGGAGGGAATCCCTACATGGAGTGTGTGCATTGATATGGTTTCCATACCTTCCACTCGACACCATTTCTATAAAATGGCATACACTAGATTAGTTTATAAATCAAAATACATATATCCAAACTTGTAAAACAGTTAACATAAATCGATCAGTTTATGGATATAATCCATAATCATAAAAATGTTTTCTTTGAGAAAGTATATACTAACAAACCCTTCATAATGGTTTGTAATGAAAATGAGAATTATCTTAAGAATATCCCCCCGGGAGCGTCGTAACCAAGAGTGTATCTAGGCCCATTGTCGTGCACCAGTTCCCATTCGAGTCTATCTCAAGGAGGTGTTTTTGGGTTTTACCCCTAGGTACATCTATGCCAGAGCCGCCTCTACCTGTTCGTGTCTAGACATGGATTAATTTAATGGAAAACTCACAAAATCTATACATTACCAAAATTCTATGATGTTCTTCTATACTAATCCTCAAAGCCTATCTTAGGGTAATGTGCTCTAATCAATGTTTATCTTAATATAGTTTCCAAGGTTTGTACTAAACTTCTTCTGATACCAACTGTAATTCCCTGACCCTAGTTACCAAGAGTCGGTGTGTTATTACATAACATTGGCATGATCACAAGGAAATCATGTCTCAAAAGACCGATCAGTTTTGTATTATTGGAATCAATATGCATACATAGTTCAACTTTATAGCTTGAAAAGAAATACAACATGAATATATTTCATTAGAAACACCCAAGGCTCCTAGATTATGCCTGAAAGTCACTAATAACTAACTTCTTCATATCCTATGAAAATGAAACATAAGAAAGGGGTGATCTCAAATGCTTAGTATGGGTAAGAAGTACAACAGAAAATTACATAAATATTAAGCATGGTGAATAATTGAAACCACATTCCTTTACCAATAATAATCATGAATAAGTTTATGGAAGGAATATGATATGAGTAAATAATTCCATAATAAAACATAATAATGGGTATTTGCTAGTCTAATGACCACATGAACCATTAATAATATTTTCATAATGAGGGAATGTATAATGCCTGAAATTCTGAAACATTCTGTTAAGGCCTCAACCAAGACATCTAAAAATGATTAAGGCCTTAGCGAAAACCATATATCAAATTGGGAAAGGCCTCATCCGATTCCAGGTCTAGTTGTCTCATGAGACCTACCAATGCATCGAGAAGCTACAGCAGGCTCTACCCATCACTTACAAAGTCCAATAAATTCCTCATATGAAAAGGATGAAGTATAACATAAACATTCATATTAAAACTTGCATAGGATATGTAAATACATTAACCATAAACCATAAATAGTATAAAAATAGCACATCCATTGTCCAAAATATTACAAAACCTTCAATACAATATCGAAGTTTTGTATCATAATAAATCAACTTCAAATGAACATAAAATCCATCAAAGGATTTTGACATAGATGAAATCGAAACCTTTTTTAGAGAAATATCTATTCATATTTTGAAATAATTTAAGAGTCACATAATTATAAAGAAAACATTTATTTTGAAAATATATTTATAATCCTATAAAGGAAGCTTTGACGTAGTTATAACAGTGAAAAATATCTGCACCCGCTGTATAAGTTAGAAAAATACATTCATACCTTAATTTTGTCGAAAAGGTTATAATGGACCTTGATTGGAAAATGACGGAAGGATTCCTTTATAAACTTCTTATAAAAGTAAAAAGGGTATAAATGACATTAACCCATAGTCATGTAAATAGTAATAATTTTTTTAAATACATTTTTAAGAAACATGGATGTGAATGATAAAGAGGTCCCAGTAGATAATTATGTATAAACAACCTCAGATAATGAAGAGATTGTAGAATTAACGGTTACCTTGTACTTTTCCTTGGTCGAGGGTAGGTTAAACTCTAGTATAATGGTGAAACAATTTTTATTAAATTATACAAGAATCATATAAATTAATATGATATCATATATGATCTTTTAATATTTCTTTGTTAATAATATCTTAGTATTATCATCATTTCAGGTGTTAACTCATTCGTTTTCCTTTATATGATTTGTTACATAAGTAATGTTTGTTATGGATTGGATGTATATTATTTATATTCATAATGATATTTAGCCTTTAAACATTATTTTTATACATCAAAAGAAAATTAGTCTTGGATGGATACGATGGGGAATGAATCTCATCACGTTCGTAGAGACGGTAATCCGTACGTACGCAGGTGTGACAATATCATTCTTTTGATAATAAAATAATATATAATTGGATGTTTTTTCTTATATAAAGAATAATTATCATGTTATATTTATTATTTACATAAATTACACTTCATTTTTATACCCATCCAAATAATAATGTATTGAATAACAATTACACCACGACGTGGAGACGGTAAGCCATATGTACACACGTAGGGTGACATGTTATTTATAGGATGGATAGAATAATGAATTTGGTTTTACCATATTTATCATAAAATTACAGTATAAGTAAGATAATTTAGTTATAATTTTATAATATAAACAACAATGAAAAATGAATTGGAAGAAGAAAGTAATTTGAAAGAGGTGGTGAGATATATACCTCTTCTTAGAGTTCTTCCTTTGTATTTGATCAACAAGGCTCCATAAGTTAGATTTCTAACTAAAGTAAGGACTCTAGGATGAATGGAGGACAATTTAGAGGGTATTTGGGTAGGTTTTTTTTGAGATAATTGGCTTTGAAGGTGTGAATTAGAGAGAAGTGGGAGTGTCCATTTATAAGAGGGGTTAGGGGCACCTCAGAAAAAGGTAGAAATATTATTTTGTAATAAAATAATTTTCTGTTTCTAATGAATATAAAATAGATTATATAAAGGATAAAGTGGGTATGGGTCGAAGACAACTCAACTAAAAGGTTTTAGACAGGTTTGGGTCATTATATTAACTTTATCTTTTAGATTTAAAGCTTAATGAAATTATTTTCATGATATAAATTTATTTTTTAATTTTATTATGTATATAATGATCGAATTTCTTATGAAACTCTCACAAGTATTACATAAATTAATAAAAAATATAATAAATGATCTCATAAATATTAGAGGAAATATAATTTGAGTGATTTAATTTTTTTCGTTAATATTATAGGATAAAACAACCAAATAAGTTTTATGCCATTATATTATAATTTATACATTGTATATATGTATTATATGTCGAATTAATTGAAAAGTATCTAAATTTATAATAATAATATTTTATGAGAATAATATTATATTAATTTAAATAAGAATCATCAAAATAGTCAATGGGGATATGATATGGTGTAAAACATCATTCCTTTTCCATTTAAATTTATTTTTGACCATTTTTACTGAGAATAAAATTACTATAATTTATTCTTTTATGAAATTCCACAACTTTTCCTCACTTAAAATAATAAAAGGGAACCTCCTCCCTTTCTTATTGACACCACATTGAGATGTCAATATTGAAAAAACTCTTTCAATATTTCTAATAAACTTTTCTATAAGTATTATGGTTATTTTTTTCTTCCATAAAATCCATCCCTAGATCACTTTAGGGGATATCTAAAGGAGTTGTTTCCAATATGAGGTAATCACCTAAACTGATCACTTTCTTTTTATAATCTGGTTAACCTACTATAAATATATGATATTTATCATAAAATAGTATCCTTATTATCCAAAATATTATTAAATTTTATTTTTATTATGATAAAACCATTATATACCATCTTTACCATAAAATGATAAGTGAAATATCACTCGTGCATATGTTAGGGTTACTGTATCTACGTATCAATACAATTCATTTTTCCTCTCCATATTTAATGGATGGGTAGTATGATGGATTTAATTTTTATATATGATATTTATGTATCAATTATAATTTTTATGGACAATATCATGTGTATGTTTTTTCCTTCCAACCCTTTAGAAAATGATAATGTCGTTCATCCATACGTGTGGACTACCACCTCCACAAAGTGATGTTAATTGTTTGTAATTTACATTTTACATGGATGTTAATCGTGAATAATTTTATGAATATATATTATATATATGTCGTAATAATTATCCAATATAATTTAATTAGTATATACCTTTTTTCATTCCATCCATTGCAAAATGAAAGGTGTGTTCATGCGTACATATGAGCTACCATCACTATGAATATTATAATTCAATTTTATATCTCTAACTATTATGGATGACTATAAATATATACAATATATATATATATATATGATATTTATATCATTATTAATACTATTTTGGTGACTTTATGATGATTAATATATAAGTATCAAAAATACTGTACTAGAATACACATGATAAACAAAACAATTAACACCCATAAATGAAAATCTTAATAGGAAATTATTGATAAAATGGGTTGTTTATATGTTTTAAAGGGGTCACTTATGATATCATAATTATGAAAATTAATATTCATTAAAATTATAATAAATTTAAATTTATTATAATGGAGTTTATAGTACACTAAAATCATGGAAAACTCGATGTAATAGATTCTCGTCTCGCTTTTACTTCAGCAGGACTTATATATTGTAAACCACTTCTTTCTTTTGTGTAGTGATTATACATAACATGAATTTATTGTTTTTATTTTTATCACAAAAATAATAGTAGTTAAATTTAAATCTATGCTTCTTTCATTAATGGGTCTTACGATTCAAATGGTAACAAATCATTATAGTATTTACTTCAGAATCTTATCAATATTTCTTATTTTTATAATTAAGATTACATTAGGTAATATTTTTCTTTCATATCAATATTTTCTAAAAATTTATTGAAAAACGTTTTTAAATTTATCTTATTATTTTTTAATGTATTTTTTACCTATGTTAGAATTGGTTTTAATTTTTTAAAAGAAATATATTTTTCATTTTTTAAATGAGAAACCTTTTGACTTTTATAATAAAATAGAAGGAATTTTTTTTAAACTCATAAATTATGAACATCTCTTCCTAACATTTTAACTTATGTTTTCTTTGATTATTACTTAATAATTCTATATATTTCCTTTCAAAGAATTTTCTTTCTTTTAAATGTGTACAACTTTTTAAAATATGGGATTTAAAAATTGAATGATTATATTCCTCTAAAATGTTTTATTAATATTTATGTCGTATTTCTATTTATCCAAGAAAAAAAACCATTGATTTAGATTATTCTTTACCGGTAATATGATCTAGGTCTACAATCGTTATTCCTTCATTGGATGGATTATGAATATTGTTACACAATCTTTATGAATCCCGGTTCTTTTACATGGCTTTATCTATGTTGAAATGTTTATTAAATCAATTTATTTTCATGGGTTATGATATGGTGAATGATTTATGATCAATTAGAAAAAAATTATATGATTTAATTATTTGATTGGATAGACCAATATATCCCTCCAATTATTTTTTTTAATTTATTATATCTCATGATATTGTTATGGTAAAAAAATCAATGTGCTTGAACAGTTATGGAAAACAAGTCAAAGTTCTTGATCCATCAATAGAGACAAGTTAATAGGCTTGATCCACTCTTTGAAAAAAGTGTTGATTAGTGGTCCAATATTCATGGAAGTTAACCTTAATTATTTAAATGATTTATATACATATAATGGTTCCAAAAACATTTATGACATTACCATATTTATTATGATTGAGTTATGATGAGTTTTCATTCATAAGATCCATGTACTTCTAATTATAAATATTTTATACCGAAAACCGTGTCTACAATCCTAGTTAGATTGGGTATGAACAATGTGAGTGGTGTTCATGATCTCATACTCTTATTATTATCATATTATTTCATTTGACAATTGATTGATATCTCATTTCTTTATAGTTACATTGCATCTGATATCACCCTTTTCTAATGTTTATTTTCCCTAGGATATAAATAAATAAATTAAGAATGATATGATTGAGAAATATTATCATTATTGAGAACATAATGGGATAGAGTTATGCACTAGTTTTTTATGTGTCCAAGTGTCCAAATTAACGAGAACTATATGATTATGGAATGAATCAAACTGTTAGTTTTTTAAAGAGGTGGTTCCTCAATCAAAGACAAATGAATAATTTATTGAAAAAAGATAAAAAATGTTACAAAAGTCTGAAATATAAAAATATCTTACAATATTCATCATAAAAAGGCAGAAAATCACAAGGCAAATCATCCTACCATGTGATGTCCTGGATGCCCCGCTTTTTTTTCAAAACGATCAGCAACCATGTTCTCTTCACAAAAAGCATGTGTGGGAATGTAGTCAATATCCGAGAGAGAAGCAAGGAAATTAATCCAACGGGAAGTAAAAATCTAGGCAAGATGTGTCACCGTCTTCCAAATAGAAGAAGGTGTCCTGATTTAAAAATCCTATAAACGATTTCTCATGATTTTAGGGTTTCCCATAATGATTATTTTTCTAAAAACTCAGAATTTTCTAGTCATTGTTTAGAGTATAAAGGGATTGAGTTAAGGTTTAATTTTATGACTAGAGGAATACTATATCCATTAGAAAAAAAAAATTAAAATATGATATTTTATGTGAAACCTCAAGACTATTGTTAATCAGTTATATCATAATATGAAAAAAATATCAACATTGGTGTGTTTCCTAATAGACCTAATTATAGAAAGGTTGAGTTTCATAAAGTACATGTGGTGAATGAAGATTCATTTTCCAACATATCTATATTGTGTGAAGAACCAGTCAAATAAATGTCTCGATGGAATGCGATGATGTTTTTAGTGTAGAAATGAAGGGGAAAAAGAAATTAATTTCCAAAGAAAAATGAAATGTTTAGTTAACACAATAAATGAGAATAATTTTCTCCCAAGGGTATCCTAAATATATGAATCTTTTAAATGTTTAATGTATGAGAACTATGAAAATTTAAGTCCTAGGGGAAATCATGATAGGAGAATTAGGAAGATTGTTTGAATATTGGTTTTATCGGCAATGAAGAAAAAAATAAATCATGTTTGAAATGTATGAGATGTTTTAGTAGTATTTCTAATAATAAAACTAAGAAACATGATTGAATTAAGGTTAAATTATCTAAATATATTATTCATATTTGATATTATGGGGAAAATTTATTGGAGGAATAATGTGATGAATCATAGTTAATGATTTAAGAAATAATTATGGTGACTAAAGTGATTATGTATTTAAATTAAAAAATAATGTTATATTATTGATATTCTGTTTATGAAATCATGAAACATAAAAGTAATTTTCTTTATAAGTTTTTCTTTAAATATTTGAAAACATATTATTAATGGTAATAATAACTGAGAAATTTTATTTTGTTGAATAGTGATATTATTGGAGAACACATGACTTAGAGATGAATAAATCGTAATATGTCTTTTTCGTTGAGTTAATAATGTTTTGTTGGGACACATAGATGATTTAAAATTATGGAATACTTTTGGAGACCATGAAATTGGTTTGTAAAAATGTTATTTATGCCATCTTGATGATGTTTATTTCTTTTATTCAATATATTCGGTAGTCTATGATCATAATTCAAGAATAAGGATTGTGTTAATTTTTAGAATCATATATCTTACCATGTGAGGTTAAATTAATAGTAATGAATACCATAGTGGGTTTATAAGTTTGATTATGTTCATTAGTTTAATGGAATAAACCCCCTTTTGAGGTTTTATGTAGTGGAATTTTCATGCGATTAATGATATATTACGAAAAAATTTATTAGTACGAGGTATATATAACAATTAGGTTTAATGTGAATTATAATTTTAATACAATTCTATAAAAATTTTGGGATAAAATCTATAAGGTTCAAGTTGGTGTAAAAAAACTCAATAATCTTGGGTTTATTGAGAATATTAGGTATATAAGGTTATTTATTTATGAAAATTATTATAAAATCTTACATATTACGTGATTAGTGCATATATATTTTGTTATATGACATTATGAGTCACTAATATTGATTAAAGATAAAAGTTAAATTAAAACGGGAAGAACATGGTATAATATAATTTGAATTGAAGATGTTTATTTTAGTGCTCCAAGTCTAAAAATATCAGCATAAATACACTTGTTTTGGAGAAAAATATAAGATTGTCGAAGAAATTGATTAAAGGATGAAATTATTATTTTCAAGTAAAAATATTTACTTATTTTCTTATTATATTAAGTTACATAAATCCTAAACATTATGATGATTATTTTGGAAAAATTACATTATTTTTTTTAATTTTCTCATCGATAAATACATGGTCTTTTAACCCTTCACATATTTACTATTTTGGGAAGATTAGCTTTCTCTAGACCATTTTCTCTATCACTCTATATCATTCTTTGGGAATTAGGGTTTTCTTATATACCCATGATTTCAATTCCCACAAATGTTCTCATAATCAAAAACACGTTTGTGTGTTATTCAATATAAACATTATATGTTATATTATTACTTATCAAGAGGGTGTTTTACTAACCATTTTTACAATGTTTGTTTCCACAAAATGATTTTTTAAATTTCAATCCATTATTTTGGGATAAAAATTGAAAAATTTTATGATGAAATTTCTTAAATGGGGGGGGGGGAGAATATTACACATTGATATTTTATGAATTTTTTTAAACTAAATTATTATTTTTCAATAGCATGCATTACACGCAACACCGATCTTAGACGAATAACGATGTATTATTTTTTTAAATATGATTGTTCTAACATATCCATTAATTTAGTGAGTATAAATAGTATTAAAAAATTATTATATATGTATAAATGACCTACTAGTTACAAATTCATTAATTACTTCTTAGTAAATAAGTACTCAATTTTTAGTAACGTAATTTTATGCTGCAAAAATACTTTTTACTCAAAATTTTATTTTATTGAGAAAAAAATATAATAAATTTATCTGAAATTTCGGAAATTTATTTCATAAAAATAATATTATTTCATAATTTTTAATATAAAAATTAACTTATGTTGAGTTTTTTGTGTTTTTCCAAATAATCCATATTTTAATTTAATAGTAAAAAAATTTAGTTTTTATTATGTATATTATATCTTACGATATGTTCAATACATAAAAATAATATAGATATTTATGAAAATTATGGAATAAATAAATTATAATAAGATAATACATATTAAATCCCAAAATAATTTGAAACATATAAATTAGAATTTATTTAATAATAAATTTAATAATCTTTTACAGTGCTCTCATAGAGTATGCGCAATGATGGAAAAGTGAAATTTGGTATCATAAAGATAATATTTGATATATAATATGTATTTAATATAACACCCAGAAGTTTTTATGATATTTCTTCTTTAAATTGTTATAATTCTTCAATAGCTTGCATTGCATGAAATCGTGAGTTTAAAAAAACTATGAGTTTCCCTTGTTATAAAATTAACATTATAGACTATACATTAGGTAAGTGGGAATATATAACTAACTTATTAAAATGATGAGTGAGTTATTTTGCAACCAATTATTTATAAAAATTAACCAATTAAATATAAATGAAATATTTGTATTTTTTGAATTAATAAATAATGTAAATTTTAATTAGTAAATAAAATCAATTAAATATATATTTTATATATTTTATAAAATATGTTTTAGATTTATCCAACAGATATTTTAGTCAATGGGTATGAATAAACAATATTTTATATATAAAACCCAATTTTTTTTAAAAAGGGTAATTTTCTCTCCTTTTAATAAAGAACAATTTTTAAGTTAATATTTTGACACATTAATAATTTTTATATAAAAAAAATATTATTTGGAATTATGATATACAAATTTACTTTGGATAAATTTTTTATATTTTTTTGATAACTTTCAAGTTTTTATGAATAGTAAAAATATTATAAATTTTAATTTAAAAAACCTTTTTCATGAAAATAATTCACATGGTTATATAATAACTCTAATTGGATTAAAAAAATTAATATAATTTTTTTATCACGTAATATAATTTAGGTAATTGGCATTAATTTTACATTGAATTCATATGTAAAAAAATTTGAATATTTTTCAATGATTTATGTTTTAAAACACATTCTCTCTTTTTAACAATGAGATTAATTTTAAATAAATTACTGAAAATTACATGTCTCGAATTTTTGTAAACTCTCTTCCATATTTGGAATCAATATTTCTAAATTATGTAATTTATTTTTATTTTTTTGCATTATGAATAGTAACATCGCTGATTTTTTTAATGCTGTAAAAGGGTAAATTAAAGTAACAATAATATAATAAAATTACTCTAACACTTGAATTAATATTATTGGATGCTTTTTAACCTAAATATTCCTTTTATAAAAAATTTATCCCTTGTAAGCCACTTGGATGGGATTAGGATGTTCAATTTATTTTATTTAATGAAAAGTAATATACGCCTCCCTCAAATTTTAATAACAAAATATTTTTTTTAATATAAGGTAATACAAAAGACATATTCAAGTATAAATACCCATTTAAATATATTTTTTATTTATTTATCATTATAACTTATTTATAATTTTTTTAAATAAATAATTTTATTTAATAATTATACTTTGATGATGCATAAATTATTTAATTGATGAGAAATCAATAAAATAATTATTATTAAAATGATAATAACCATTAAAAGTCCCAAAAAATGACCAAATATTACTGGTTGATTATATCTCAACTATAACCATCCAAGGGTCTAGTTATTGACCATTTATATCCTTATAGAAGATTTTATGAAATTTATATTATTTTATTTAAAGTGATGATAAACATGTCACATTCAAGTTTTAATAGGTATAAAATTTTTATTGATGGATTATACTAATGATATATTCAATTATAAGTACTATTCTAAAATATAGATGATTTATATATATAATAGTATTTTATTTTTAATTATTATTAAATAAATAATAATATTTGGTAATTACAGAAAACTATTGTAGTAATTATTTTATTAAGGTATATATAATATAAATGTCATTAAAAGTATTAAAATAAATATAATTTTGTCAAATTACTATGTCCAATGATTTTTTAAATAACCTTTATATAATAAGAATATAATGAAAAAGTTGGTTCAAATTTCACTAGTTATCTTAATATTTTTAAAATCTATTAATTAGATAGTGTCAAAATTAACAATATTGATTGATTATGAGAACAATTTCAAATTGAATTATATAAATTTTTTTTTGTAAAAATATAAAATAATGATGATATGGTTGAAAATATTCTAAAGTATTTATTTTTGGACTAATGTACATCAAATAAGTAAATAGTTCACCCATATAATATTGAAATATTTGTTACCCTTGTTAAAAAGTAAAATGAATAACTAAGTGTTAATTAAATTGATAATGTTGGAATAGATTATAATACACGTCTAAAATATATTTTTGATGATATTAAAACATTTTGTCATCTCCACATAGAAAATGGGAAATTATGTGGATTTTTTGATGTGGATTGAGTTTATTATTAATTAATATTTTTGGAGTTTCCAAAGGTGCACCCAACTACAAATTTAAAATGGAAACTCCTACATCATTTATTCAAAACTAATTGATCCTTAATGATCATCCATCCCCTACCCATATCCCTTATCAACTTCCCCAATAACATTCTAGTGGTTTTGGTCTTCATTATATAATAACTCTAGTGCTTTAAGTAGAGATTTCGAGTGTTCACGTTAAAGAAGAGGAGGTTCAGATACATACAATGGATATCATACCTAAGGTAAGGGATAATTTTGCAATATCATTATTATCCGAGATTGTTTATATATAAGTATTTTTCAGGGTATAATTATCATCCATGTACATTTTTCTTGAATATACATTCAAAAATATTTTTTATATTCTTCTATAATTTTTTAATGTAAATTTTACCCATTTCTGAATTTTTTATTAGATGGTATTAAAGGAATATTTTTTCATTTTTGTTCCGCGGTCCCTTTCGAATTTTTGAAAATATTAAGAGAAGATTAATTTATTTTAACTTATATATCATGAGTGAATTTATACTTCTTCATAACTTCTTATTTCTGTTAATATTTCTTTAAATCATTTTAATTTTATTTTCAAAAAAACATTTCTTTTAGAATTTCGCATCATTTTGAGAAAAGATGACGTTTATGAATAATAAAGGTTATATTCCTTGGGAATTAATTTCAAGTATTCTTTCAAAATTATTTTCCATCTAAGATGTAATTATTTAACAATGTTACGGTTCAAGTATAATATTTCTATTATTCATATGGTTTGGTTTTTTTTATGATGGAATGGAATTTATGAAATGAGTTTTATTTATATATATTATTTTATGATGGATTGTGTCTAAAAACCCATTTTATTTATTTACATATGCTATGATGAATGATTTATATTTTTTAGCACACATAAGAATTATTTCATTATGAGATGGGTGGGACCTATATCTCCCCCCAAAAAATTTGGTAAATATTAATATCTCATAAGATAAAAAAGAATGGAATGAGAAATGATCTCGATTTAGTAATATAGGGTTGGAAGAAAAAGTGAACTCAGTTCAGTATTGGAATTTTTCCACTATAATGGTCTTAGAAAGGAGCCTTCACTAGTATGAAATGATTTTATATGGGTATGTGTATGCCAAAAAATATCATCTCATATGTTATGACTTCTGGGATTATGTTCATTTATTTTTATGAACATTTATGATTTATCCCATGACATTAAATAATGATATTTCATATGTAGAATAATATTATAAAATTTTATATTCTTATGTCTTATGATTATGATATGATTTATACGTCCCTTTTTTTACCCTTAGTAAGCATTTGAGCCCACACTCTCATATGTTTCTTTTTCATAGGTCATAAATATGGGTATTAAGTAAGATATGTAAAAAACGAGTCTAGTTATGATGAAATAAGTGGGAGAAAATTAATATGTCTTATGAACAGGTTGTTTATATTTCTCAATTTATAATGGAAAAATAATATATTGTTGTGGAATGATTTTTTTATGTTTTTTGATGAATATTTTTTTGAAATATTGACATAATATCTATGTATGTAAGGTTTGGGTCATTATATATGGTCTCAATGAAAAGGTATAGTTAACCTTTGTAAATTAGGATGATAAAACCACAGAAAGATCCCAAAGGATATTTTGATGTATAGGTTATAAAACTAGAGTTTTAGAAATGATCATGAATAACCTAGTATAAAACATAAAATGCACTAAATTATAATTACTATTTTTTATGTGGTTTTCCCATTATGATTACCATTGATCATTATATACTTATTTATTTTAGTAAATGTATGAAAGCTGGAGGAACCGTGTTAATGATGAATGCGATGGGAAATGTAATGATTTTCCTCCCAATCAACCTAATGTTATGGGAGATACAATTCAAAACCTAGTTTCATTGCTAACAATACATTCTCAATATAATAATCCTACAAGATTTCCAAACTAAAAATGGAAGGAAAACATTCATTCGAGTCCTTCATGAGGTAGTGTCCAACTTTTTTAAGTTGGTCTTCTGATCCAGTAATGGACGAACAACATATTAGTACAACTAAAAATATATTTTATATTCTGTATTGTTTAGAACATGATAACATCATCTTGGCAGTCTATCGTTTCGAAGGTGAATCTAATAAATGGAGTAATATTATCAATAATAAGACTAAAAAAGATGAAATTGAATCCATGGATTGTGGTGAGTTCAATAACTTATTTTTTAATAAGTATATTCCTCAAATTATTCAAACAAAGCTGCAGAATGAGTTTCTTTAACTAATGAAAAAAGATGGTGAATCTTTTGGTACCTACAAAGAAACATTTAGAAGACATTGAAGGTATGATTTTGGAATTATTATCCAACCTAAGTGTAAAATTGATCGATTCTCTAGTTTCTTAAAACCATGTCTACAACGGGAATTAGCTGTTAGGGACTTCAATGGCTACATAGAAGTCGTTCGATGTGCAATCACAGTTGGGAAAGAGAATGGAGTACCACATGAGTCTTATGGGTTTGATAAGAAGAGAAAAATAGAATTTAAGGGGTTATTTAATGACTAAAATTAAAAGAACATGAATTTTTCTATATGATTAATGTATGGGATGAAATATTAAAGAAATTTTGTTAAAGGGATCAGAAAATGTTTTATGTGGTGAAGGGAATGTAATTAGGAAGTTGAATTCGGAAGGGATCGGAAAAATATTTCTAATGATACAAATTGAGAAAATGATACATTGAATACACCTCCTTCACATCAATGCTACAAGTCAAAGAAAGTGGGGAATTATTCTATTCAATTTACTTATCTAATGGTTATTTATGATGATTGATATCTATAGACTATTAAGGCCAAAGACATTAGAAAGTCACATGTGATCTCTCTCAGTGATGTAGAGTATGACAATGAAGTGGTGAATGGAACAGTTACCATCCAAACTAAGGTAGAAAATGTTTTATTTTATTCTATATCCAAAAAAAAATTTATTTTGGAATAATTTTGTAAGTTAATCTCCAAATTACATCAACCATTAGATGTAGAATTGGATATGGAAACTCTTAATGGCACACTGACCTCATCAAATGTTTAAAATTATTCTCTAGTTGAAGTTTGTGTGAATGTTCTTCCTGTAAATCTTGTGATATTTCCTTTAATGTAATTTTACGTGATTCTTGGAATGGATTGGATTTATCTATATGGGTCTCATATAAATTCTCAAAGAGGACAAGCCACATTTCATATTCCAGATCAATCTATGATCATGTATCGATGCCAAGAAGAATATAATCATCCATTGAATATTTCATCCATCATATGGATATTGATACCTATAAATTAATGTTATCTATCTCAAATGGATAGAAGGGAACTCACCATTAAGAATACACCTATTTTTTGGGAATTTTTTGTTGTATTTTGGGAAGAATTTCTAGGTCTTCCACCAAATCGTGATGTTGATTTTTCAATAGAGCTCATACCAGGTGATTTTCATACTTCATTTACACTTTATAGAATAGAACCAATTGATTTGTAGGAATTGATGAATAAAATCCACGACAATTTTGACAAGGGATTCATACACCCTAGTGCATCACCTTGGGGTGCACCTATTCGGTTTGTTTAGAAGAAAGAGGGATCAATGAGACTGTACATTGATTATTTGGAACATAACAAGATTACTATCAAGAAAAAATATCATCTTCCATATATTGGTTACTTATTTGACCAAATACATGGAGAAAAATTCTTTTCCCAGATTGATCATCATTCAGGATATCAATAATTAAGGTTCAAGAAGGATGATCTACCAAAGACGACATTCCATATAAGATATGGACCTTATGAATGTATAGTGATGCATTTTGGTCTTAAAAATTCCACCGTTATCTTCATGGATATAATTAATAGAGTCTTTAGATACTATATTAATCAATTGGTTGTAGTCTTTATAGAAGAAATTAATATCTATTCAAAGAGAGGACAATAACATGAACATCACTTGATAATTGTATTGAAGTCCCTGATAAAGGATAATCTTTATGAAAAACATACTGAGTTTGAATTTTTTCTTCATGAAGTTTAATTTTCAGGTCTCATTATCTCAAGAGAGGGGACATATATAGTTCTAGCAAAAGTAGAAGTTATTGAATGTTGGCCGAGACCAATAATGACAACTAATATCTGTTATTTTCTTGGTTTGGGTGGATATTATCAATGTTTTGTGAAATATTTTTCATTATTATCTAGTCTACACAAAAAGTTGACTATGAAATGATTTAAGTCCATCTTGATGGAGGAATGTTAAGAGAATTTTAAGGATCTAAAATGGAGGATAGCTAGTGCATTTGTTCTCATAATTCCTTATAGTGGAGAGAGGTTTTTGACCAATAGTGATGTATCCAAGAAGGGGTTGGTATGAGTTATCATGGAAAATGATTTGGTGATAGCTTATGACTCATGAAAATTAAAAATCCATGAGAAAAACAGGCCAACTCCTGATTTAGAGTTAGATTTGAAAATCATTGCATTTTAAATATGGATGGTTTATCTTTATGTAAAAAGTTGTGATGTTTATAATGATAATAAGAGTTCAAATTTTATTTTCCCAAAAAAAGATATGAATATGTGACAAAGAATGTGGTTGGAGTTGATTAAACATTACAACTACTCGATACACTACTACCCTATGAAAGCGAAGAAGTTGGCAGATGAATTGAGTCAAAACGACCATGCTTTCCTCTCCATGATGAGGATAAAACAATATCCAATATTTATGGATTTTCAAATGATGAATATTTAAATTTAAAAGGAATGGGACAAATATAATCTTTATTAAAAGACTGTTCACTCATCTATAAAAGTGATTATTAAGGAGGAATAGAAGGAAGATGTAGATATACAAAACAAGGTGAGAAATATCCCTCAATACAACCTAGATTTTTATGGAATAATATGGTTTTGGAACTGGTTTTTTACTCCCATACTAGAATTAAAGAAGGATCTATTTGATGAGGCTCATATTTCTTAATTATCAATTCATCCTAGAAGCATAAATATGTATGGGGACATGAAAGTGTATTTTTTGTGGGATAGAATAAAAAGATATGTTGTTGAATATATCTCTCATAGCTTGGTTTCCCAGCAAGATAATGTTGAGATACAAAATTATAAAGGAATGGTTCAACCATTACCCATACCAGAATTAAAATGGGAAAACATCACTATGAACTTTTATGTCGGACATCCCAAAACATATCAAGGCCATAGTTCTATATGGGATATAGTTGATCGCAATAAAAATTAATCACGCATAATTTCTATTAGATATGGTTTATATCTTGATCATCCTTCCAAGATATATATAAAGTATGTGGTAAGATTTCATGGAGTAATACTATCCATTATATCTGATCATGATATGAGGTTTACCATGATGTTATGGTGAAGCCTTATGTATATTCTAGATACATAGTTATGTTTTAAAACTATTTATCATCCTTAGATTTATGGTAAGTCTAAGAAAACAATTTAAAAAATAAAATATATATTCAGATATTTATTATGGTTTTCATTAGTGGTTGAGATCAACACCTACCTTTGGTGGAATTTTCATAAAACAATAGCTTTCACACCAGTATTAAAATGGATCCTTATTAATACTTTATAGATAGAAGGACATAAATCCAACATTCTTGGATGATGTTGGAGAAGGAAATTTATTAGGACTAGATCTTGTTGTTGAAATAGAAGATAAGGTTAGATCTATTCAAAAACACATAAATGTAGCTCTGAGTCGAAAAAAAGTTATGCTGGGAGGTGATGAAAAGTAGTAGAGTTTGATGTGGATAACAAGGTGTTTCTATGAATATCTCCCTAGAAGAGAGTAATGATATTTGTATATAATATTAAGTACATCCCTAGGAATATCAGTGCTTTTGAATTTTTTTATCATTTTGGGAAGGTAGCTTACTAGTTGGCGCATCCACCGAATCTCTCTCAAGTTCAGGATTTCTTCCTTGTATATCGATTGAGAAATTAAATACCTAAACCTTCACATATATTAACTCATAAGTCATACCACTAAATAAAATTTCTTTCTTATGAATAAAAACTGATAGTGATTCTGGTTCATAGTGAAAATGTTCTACGAAACAAGACTACTCACTTGGTTAAAGTTTTATGGTCGATCATCCATTATTTGAAAGCTATGTAAGAACTATAGGATGTGAAGAGGTAGAGGTATACTCTTTTTTTTTCAAGTGACCAATTTCAAGGGTGAAATTCAGTTTATGGGGAGAAGATTGTAACACCTAAACGTTTTAATGAATTATTTTATTTAAATAATTTTAATTCTTCAATAGCTTTCATTATAAACAATCGCAAGTTTAAACAAAAAATGTGATTACATTAGGATAAAATGACCATTATAATTTATCTATTATGTTAGAAAGAATAAATAACTAACCTATGAAAATATAGGGTGAATTATTAAGTTAATACTTATTTATAAACAGAAACTAATTTAATGTAAAGGAAATATTTTTTTATTAACTAATATATTGAATTAAAGTTTGTAAATGAAATTAATTAAATATATATTTTATACATTTAATAAAATATTTTGGATATTCATCCAACATATATTTTTGTCATTGGGTATGAATAAACCATATCTTATGTATAAAAAGCCTATATTTTTAAAAGGATAATTTTATCGCCTTTTAATGGAGAAATCTTTTTAAAATTAACATTTTTCCACATTAATTATTTATATATGAAAAAATAGAACTCTTATTTGTAATTGAGATATAAAAATTAATGTCGGATAAATTATTTATACTTATCTAACTACTTTATTTTTTTAAAAAATATTAAAAATTCATTAAATTTTAATTAATAAAACTTTTTTATCATAATTTTTTATATAGATAAATTATACTAGTGAATGGTTTGAAAATATAAATAATATTTATTTTTATCAGTTAATATAATTTAGTTTGTTGAAATTAATATTACATTGAATTGAGATGTAAAAGATTTTCGATTTTTTGTTATGTTTTAACATTTAAAACTCGTTATCCCATTCTGAAAAGAGAAAAAAATTAAATTAATTAATGAAACTTCTATGTTTTGAATTTTTAAAAATTTATTAAATATTTGGATTTAGTAGGTACAAAAAATTTAACTGTATTTTATATATTTTTTCCATTATGAATAGTATTTTCTTTAATTTGTATTAATACGGTAAAATGTTAAATTTGGGTAAAAATAATATTATAAAATTACCCTAAAAATTTTCCTAATATCATTGGATGAGTTTTTTTTCTAAACAATCATTGGGTTGAAATGGTATCTTTTGGATGCCACTTGGATGAGATCCCAACTTAAAATTTATTTTATTTAATTTAATGTAAAATATATATCAATCAAAATTTAATAAATAAATAATTTTTATTATACGATTATTCAGAAGATAAATTTTATTATAAATGTAAATTTTAAAACTAATTATTTTATTTTTCATGATAATTTATTTTTAATTTTTGGAAAAAATAAATAACTTAAAGACCTATACTTTGATGATGAAGAAATTGTATAATTAACGAGAAATCAATAATATAATTATTATTATTAAAAAGATAATAACCATTAAAATAAAAAAAAAATAGGACCAAATATTATTTTTTAATTAGATATCGACCGTAACCATCCATGGGTTGAGTCATAGACCATCTGGATCCTTATATAAGAGATTATGACACTTATATTATTTTATTTAATGTGATGATAAATTTGTCACATTCCTGTTAATAATTATAATGTTTTAATGATGGATGATTAAAAATATATATTCGATTATAAGTATTATTTTGAAAAATAGAGAATTTATATTTTTCATAGTATTTTATTGTTTATTTTCATTAAAAAATAATCATATTAAATGATTACACAAAACTGTTGTAATAATCATTTTATTAAAGGAAATATCAAATAAATCGTACTAAAAATATTAAAATAAATATATTTTTGGATAATTAAATTGTACAATGATTGTTATAGAATACATTGAACTAATTGTAATATAATAAAATAGTTTGTTTGAAGTTAACTTGTTCTATTTATATTTTTAAAAATCAATGAACTGAATAGTGTTAAAATAGACAATATTGATTGTTTATAAAAATAATATTTAACTAAATTATATAAAAATATAAAACCATTTTATAAAATATTTTATTATTATGATATGGTATAAAATGTTATGAATTATTTTTTAATGTCTAATTGACATGATATAAGTAAATATTTTACCCTTCTAATATTGAAATATTTTTTACCTAATTTAAATATAAAATGAATAAGTATGTGTTAATTAAAATTAAATGGTTTTGTTTGAAATAAATATGGGTCTAAAATTAATTTTTTCATGATATTACAACATTATGTCTT
The DNA here is from genome assembly GCA_963277665.1 of Viscum album. NCBI lineage: Eukaryota > Viridiplantae > Streptophyta > Magnoliopsida > Santalales > Viscaceae > Viscum > Viscum album. Next base: position 1,887,304,777 of record OY728159.1, on the reverse strand, counting down.
CTCATCTAAGAAAATTTTATATTTTAGAGTTTTTTTATTTGGGTTTATATTATTATAAACTAGATTTTTGGAGTTTCCAAAGGTTCCTTAAACCTCAACTATAAAAGGTTACCTCCTCCTTAATTTCTTTATAAATCATTGTGCCATGAATCTCAACAAACCCCTACCAATTTCCTATATCAACTTCTCTAGTTACATTCTATAGGTTATGGTCTTGTTCAATGAATTACTCTAGTGTTTTGAGATGTGATTTAGAGGTAGAATGTCGAAGAAGAGGTGGTCCAGACACATACAAAGGATATCAAACCTAAGGTAAGAAAAAATTTTAGAATACCATTATTATCACATATTTTTTATTTATTAGTGTTTACTAGGGTATATTTATCATCTATGTCCATGTTTCCCCAATATGTATTCAAAAATATTCATTCAATTCATCTAAATTTATTTAAAGTCTATTTTACCCGTTGGTGAATTTTTTTATTAAACAATATTATAGGAATCTATTTCCATTTTTTACAAGGTACATTTTGACTTTCTAACTAAATTATGCGAATAATGTTTTATTTTAACTTATATGGCATGAAGGGTTTTTTTAAATTTTTATAATTCCTTATTTCCATGAAGTATCCATTACAAGATTTCATGTTTATTTTCAAATAAATTATTTTGTTTTAAAATTGGGAACCATTTTTAGAAAAAAAATGTTAATTAAGCATAAAGAAAATTTTCATCAAGAATTAATTTCAATTGTTCTATCAAAATTAGTTTCCATATTAAATGGAAATATTTAAAAGGGTTATAGATCATGTATACTATCCCTATTATTCGTATGGTTTGATTTTGTTTTTGATGGAATACTATTTATGAAAACCATTGGTTTTGTATGGATGATGTTATGAGGGACTAATGTTTTAAAAAATCCATTTTATTCCATGAGTTATATTATGATTGACGATTTATGTTTTTGTGGAACACATAAGAATTATTTCATTATGAGATTGGTGAGACCTATATCTCCATCCAATGCATTGATAAACGATTTATATCTCATGAGAGAGAGCAGGATGGAATGGGAAATGATCTTGGTTCATCAATACAGGGCTGGAATAAGGAGTGAACTCATATCACTAATGGAATTTTTCTTCTATGATGGTGTTGGGAATGATCCTTGACTAATATGAAATGATTTTCTATACTTATAATTATGCCAAGAAAGTCATGTCTTATGTTATGACTTATGGGATTGCGCTAATTTATTCATATAAAATTGTATGATTTATCCCATTATATTGTATTGTGATATTTTATATGAAGGATACGATTTTAAATTGTCATGTTCATATATATTATGAATATGATGTGATTGGTATCTTTACAATTGTATCTTACTGAATAACTGAGCTCACCCTTTCAAATGTTTCTTTCCCCAGGTCATGGGGAAGAGTATTCTGTAAGACATGTCCAAAGTGGATTTAGTTATGATGAAATAAGTGGGACACAATGAATATATCTTACTAACTAGTTGTTTATGCATCCTAATTTCTAAAGACACTAAACCTATACCATCATGAAAGGATTTTGTTATGTTTTGTAATAAATATAATTCAAATTTTTAAGTAATATATATGTATATAAAATATGGTTTGTTATATTTTAAGATCTAGGTTATTAAATATTATGTTTTATAAATTATTTTTATTGTTTGATAAAAAAATTTTAGTTATATAACATGTGGATTATCGAAATTAAAACCAAATAGTTCTGTGGGGCTGAAAAAATAAAAATAACATAATAAATAAGTTTTCCTGAAATATATTTGAGTTAAAATACATATTGAACTAGTATAAATCAATATTTTTAGAATAATAAACATATTTATATTATGATACTTTATTTATAGTTTTTTATTAAATAAATACATTAAATTCATATATAACGCTTATAATGTTATTATTAAATAAATAGAATCATCAAATAAATAGTATTAAAAATAGAAAAAGTATTATAATTTCAGATAATTATTGTGATAAAATATTTTTATAGACTAATATGACATGTTTGGGATTTGTTAAAACATTTATTTTGAATTTTACATAGTGTCTTGCTACTATTATAGTAAAAGTAATAAATAGTTCTAGAACACGGGAGTAATTGTATTTTACAATAAATTTTTTTTATTAAATGATTATAATTATTAAAAATATTATATTTAACTATGTTACTGCGATAATGTCGATAATATCTACCATGGTCCATTTATGGACCATTTATTCATTTATGGTAACTATATTGGCCACCAATCAGTAAAAACATGGTTCTTCTATTATTATTGATAATGGTAAATGAAGGGGTTAAACCAAAATATATGTGTAAAAACATTGAAAAAAAATTCTATTGTTTATTGGATGAAGGTAATTCAACCCTAATTATATTATAATTGATATTGAGTTACATAATGAACAGTAGTTCAAAAAAATAACCTATATATTATTTAAATGAATAAAATTTACAAAATGTCACTCTTTTCTTAATATATCATATGTGTCTAGATAAGGAAAAATCCTAGTTACCAATGAATATAAGTGTCCATTTTTATATTAAATACATTATTTTAATGATATTAATTTGTTTATAATTTCTAGTAATTATATAATGAAAACAATTTCTTATGAACCACCAACGCATTATTTCATTGATTAAAAAAATATAATAAAACATTTTAAAAAAATTAAAAAAATTATAATTTTTTAAGATGTCATGTGACATTAATTTTATAGGATTCTATAATATATTAATTGTCATGAACCACTCCCCACAAGGTTTACCCCTCTTGGGATGGAAAATGGAGCAGGGAGAGAGTGACACTAGAGCCCCACCTCTAGTAGGCCCTGGGATGGTGACTAGAATCGAGGGTATAGTAAACACACAAATGGGAGACATTACCCTATAAGATAACTAGTGTGAAAGAGAGAGACAAGAAAAACACCAATAAAATCATGCTCAAATTCGAATATAAAATAATACGCAAGTTCAAGATTTTAATGACATGCAAGAACTACTACAACAAAAAGGAAAACTACATGTACCAAAAGATGGGAAAAGATGAAATTGACCACAAATCCCAAATATCTCCGGCAAAAACCCACATGATAGTAGTAATGAGCCTAATTACTAACCTTCTACAACTAACCTAAAATAAAATATTTATAGATACATAGGGTGAGTTTGATAGTATACTCATTAGGATCCTCCCCAGACCATCTCTTGAAAAAAAATAAAGAAATAAAGCTAAAACATAGTAGAAAATAAGTGAAACTAGATCGTCACCTGAATAGAAATTCTATGTTCCCAAACTCACATAGGATACTCTCACCAATATCACCTACAATAGATTATAATAAAATAAATAATATCAAGTGTACCCTACTACCACTTCCCTACCGGTTTGCCGCTCTTCCCTACATCACACTTCCTGAGCAACTATCTCTAAAAAGTCTAGCCTATATACACCTAGGTGAAGAACCACAACGTGAAACTCATGAAACACAACAACTCACCCACATAACAAAAAGTAACCAGGTTGTTTCTAGGAGCCACCACATTCTATATACCATGTATCCAACATCGATTATTATACCTCAATACATGATAGCCCATACATCATGTAATGATCCTCATGACATTATAGACTATAAACACTATACCTATTGTATTTCTTGGGAAACTATATCCACAATACATGTGTCTTAAATAACCATAAGCCATTAAAACCCTTTACACACATATATTGGGAAGACTAACCATCACTCATATCAACACATGTAACTACTAAGAGAAATAGTAGGGCCAATGGGGGTAGTCAGCAATCCGTCCTCCCACTGAGATGTTGGGGAAAACACCCCAAGGGATCAAATTCCTCAGGGTGTTAGTTTCCCTAACCAACAGGTTGGAGTATCATATAAAAACACAAAATGTACATGGTATAATATAATAACGGACCACACTTTACATACATATATATTACTTTAAATTTATGAAATATTCATTAGAAAACATAACAAAATAATGTCAGGATTGTGTAGTTAAAGAGTATTTAGAAACTAGGGAACATAAAAAAATATTTAATATGAAATATACATTATCTCCCACTAATTCATTCACAACAAGACCCCTTTTTTACATATCTTACTTAATACCCTTATTTGTAACTTGGATAAAATAAATATAAGGTTGAGCTCAGATACATAGTTTGGGTGAAAAAGATATATATCAATCATTTTGTCGTCATAATACAAAAAAAATTTACATTTGAAAATTTTATCCTTCATATGAAAGATCATGATATCATGTCAAGGGATAAATAATAAATGTTCATAAATAATCAATGAAAATATACCCAAAAGACATTGCATAAGACATAGAATTTCTTTCATACACATAAACATAGACAATAATTTAATATTAGTCAAGGATCGTTGCCAAGACCATCATAGGGGGGAAATTTCATTACAAATCTGAGTTCACTCCACGTTCCAGATCGGTATTACTGAACTAGGTTCACATCCCATTCCAGCACTGTATTACTGAACTGAGATTATTTCATGTTCCATCCCAGTCAATCTCATGAGATATATATCATTATCCAATGCTTTGGATGGAGATATAGGACCTACCCATTGCATAATGAAATAATTATAACATGTTCCATGAAAACATGAATCATTCATCATAGCATAAATGTAGGAATAAAATGAGTTTCTTAAACAACATTCCATCACAAAATAATCTATATAAAAAAGGATTTCATATATAAAATTACATCATTAACATAATAATACAATAGGAATAGTGTTAATATTATACTTGAAATGTATCCTAATTAAATAATTCAATCTCATATGGAAAATAATTTTTATTGAACAATTGAAATTAATTCTTGAGGAAAATATAATTTCTTCATCAAAAATGTTTTCTTTAGAAAAAATGAAATATAATTTTAAAATAGAATAATTTAAATGAAAATAACCATGAAATATTTTAAAGTAATATTCATGGAAATATTCTGTTTTGAAGAGATGAAAAATCATTCACAACGTATAAGTTAAAATAAAACATTCTTCTCATACTTTCGTCAGATAAGTCAGAAGTACCACATATTAAAAATGATGAAATATTCCATTCATACCATATGATAAAATTTAAAAATGGGTAAATTGACATTAATTTTATTTTGATTAATATAAATAGTATTTTTTAATACATATTTATTAACGATGGACATTGATGATAGATATTCACCAGTAAAGACTTAGGTATAAATAGTTTCAGATAATAATTTGAATGAGAAATTATACCTTACCATAGTTCTAATATCCTCTGTATATATATAAACCTTCTGTATAATGATTTAAATAATTTTATTTACTTATCCAAAAATCATAATCATTCTTATGATATCATATATTTTCTTATTATTATCCATTTGTTAATAACATTTCATTATTACTTTTTTATTTGGGTATTAACTGCTTCAATTTCTTATGCATGTTTTATCGAATAAGATCCAGTTATCCATCTAATGTTATATTTATATTATTTAAAAAATGATATTAATATAATATATATAATATTTATTCATTCTATACGTTAATATAATAATGTATTAATGGTTATCATATAGAATGAATCACATCACATCGTAGAGATGGTAGGCCATACATACACAGGAGCGACGAAATCATTCCTATAATTGTGATATGGTATGGAAGTAGATGATATATATTTTCTTAAAAAAACTATATAAAGTAATAATAATTATATATAGTTATTATTCTCATCATTTTATCTATCCAAGTAAGGAGTTGGTGGTGAAAAATCAATTACACCATGATGTGGAGACAATAAGCCATACATATGGGTGTGCGGTCATTTCATTTTTCCTAGGATCAATAGAAGGTGGAATATGGTTGATCCATAATCATAACAACATCTAGGTATACAAGTGATACTAGAGTGAATACCTTATAATGGAAAAAACGCTTTAAGAGGAAGTAAAATAAGAAATAATTTTGAAAAAATCGGTAGAGGAGATTACTTATTCTTCGATGAGCTCCCTCTAGATCTCCTTTTAAAGAACTAGAGTTGGTATTTAGAGAATACCATAACCTCTAAATTGTGACTATGTAATTATAAATTGTAAATGTGTAGGTTATGGATGATATTGGAGTCTTAATGTTATGTAATAAAGTGAGGGATGATGTTCCCTTTTTTAATTCAGAAGAGGGGCACTTTTAGAATCTCCAAAAATATTAATTAATAGAAAACAAAAACACCACAGAAGATATCAAAATATTCATATTTTCAAAGTTGAGATGATATATGGCTGTATTCTCATCAACCAATAAATTTTTTACTTGTTTATTTTTCCAATTTAAACCTTCTAATTTTAATTATCCCTTATTTATTCTATTTTAAATTTAATTAAGGTAACAAATTTATCAATGTTAAAAGAGTATAATTTTATATTATTTAATTTAAATTAGACTATAAATAAAATTCATAGAATATTATAGATCATATCATAATTATATTATTTTTTTAAACTATTTTATTATTTTAAATATTTTAATGAAATATTATTTTGGTAAAATATCAATAGTTTTAATTTTACAATATTCATTTCCCTAATTTTTTATTTTTTTAAAACAACAAGATAACTTAAAAAATATATATTTTATTACACATTTAAGAGGTAAATTTCATCTTTAAAATTAATTTTTAATATTAATTATTCCAAATTAAATTTAGTTTTTTATTTATAATAATTTTTTTATTACTTCAACTTACCAAATGATTTCTACATACAATTTGTGAAATTATTTAAAATACTTATTTCATTACTAAAAATAAGTAAAAAAAATTATGAATATAAATATTCAATCTTTTAAAAAATATTTATATTATAATTTATTTGATGCATAACCTTATTTTAAAAATAACAAATTTATTAAAACATGAATGTGACATCTTTAAGATTATAATAAATAATGTTTTATAAATATCATAATTGAACACAAGTGGCCCAAAACATCAAAAATAATTTCATATCATGAAAATATTTTTCTTAATTTAAAATGTAGTTTTTAGAATCATTCATAACATAAATTGTTTCGCATGTGGACAAATGAGAGAGTTTATAGACAATGAAAGTGACACTTTGTGTCTTTCTTTTATTAAAATATTATATACACAATTATCATGGAATATTTTCCATTAAATGACCTAATTTATATCCTTAATTTTTCATGGCCTAATTTCATTCATCTAATAAATTTTTTACTTTTTTGGGTCATTTTATAATCTTTATAAAATTTTTAACCAAAATTACATAAATTTCCTTATACTATGGTAACAAAATTTACCATGGTTATTATTCATATTGTCCCAAAATTAAATAGGATTACTTAATAAATATGATAATTTTGAATCCATGTTTGAAATCTATTTTTTAAAAATTCTAAACACATAAATTTGAGAATTAAATTTAATATAAAACCAGTAAAATGTTATGAAAAATATTTTTCTGGAAAATATTATTTTAAAACATAAATTATTTTTTATAACAAATTTATGTATAAAATGATTTTAAAAAACCATAATTGGATTATTTTAAATAAAAACGAACTAAGAAAATAAAAATTAATATAAAAAAATTTACCTTGTAAAATAAAATAATGATTTTAATAAAAAATAATATTTTCACTATTTTTTTAAAATAAATGTTTTCAGAAAATAATAAATTAATATCGAGTTGGATATTTATAAGATAGTTATTCATACATAATGGTACTAATTTATTAAATAGGTTATAACGTTTATTTTTATACTAAAAGTGTCTCGCGGTTCATTTAAACTCAATATTGTGTGATTTTCAATTTATTGAAGAATTAAAATTATTTAAAGAGATATGTTTACTAAAATATATGGGTTTTACTTTCTACGCCACTTAAAATTTATTTCACCCCTGAAATTCATTTCTCAGATATAAATATTGATTATACCTCCACTTCATCACATTTATAGGTTCCTATATAGATTTCTCAAATTGGTGGTTCCAAGATAAAACATTTACCACGAAGGTGGTCTTGTTTCAAAGAACATTATCTCTATGGTACAGAATATATATCTATTATTTTTGATAAGAAAGATCTTGCTCCAGTAGTATGACTTCTGATTTTAGTACATGTGGATGACCTAGTATTTACCTTCTCAAGAGAGATACATGGACCACATCGTGAATTTGAGAGTGATTCGGTGGAAGCTCGAATTGATAGGCTGCCTTATCAACATGATCTACAATTTCAAAAGGATCAACATACATAGGGCTTAACATTACCTCTTTCTAATTCTCATAACACTCTTCCTGGGAGATATTAATAGAAACACGTTTTCCCACACTTCAAACTCTAGGTCATTTCATCGGTTGTCAGTATAAATTTTTTTTCGACCCAAAGATGCTCTTATATGTTGTTGAATAGATCTGTCTTTCTCTACTATTTCATCAACAAGATCAAGTGATTACAACTTTCTTTCCCAAACCTCATTCCCTTATGTTGGAGTTCTCCACTTCTTTCCATATAGAGTATCATAAGGATCCATATAAATACTAAAGTTAATGAAATTTTTGTAAGAAAATTCCAAAAAAGGTCGGTGTTGATCCCAACCACCATTTAAATCCACATAACAAGATTTTATTATGAATTTAAGAGTTTTAATTGACCACACATATTGACCATGTTTCTAAGGATGATAAGAACTTTTGAAACATAACTCTGTATCTGGATCCTACTGAATAATTTGCAAAAACATTGAGGTAAATCTCATATCTTGATTAGATATAATTGAATGTGGCTATCCTTGAAATCTTTCCACTTACTTTACATATATCCTAGAAAGATGATGAAAAGATAAATCCTCTCTAATAGTAATGATGTACGCCAACATCTTAAGGTGATAAACTATAACCCATATAAAATTATGTCCTTTATATGTTTTGGGATGTCCAATGGCAGAGTCCACAGTGATATTTTCCCATTTCTAATCAGGTATGGGTTATGATCATATCATCTCCTTTGAATTTTGTCCCTCATCCTTAAATTGCTAATAAACCAAGCACCGAGAGACATATTCAACAAAAAATACTTTAATTCCATCCCTCTAGAAATAGTGTTTCAGGTCCTTATATATCACCGTGTTTCTAGGATGAATAGAGAATGAAGAACTATGAGCCTTATCCAAAAGCTCCTTTAATTCTGCTATGGGAGGAATACAAACAGGGTTCCTAATCCCTTTTAATCCATCACAATAAAGGATGAATTCCGAAACATTTCTCACTTTTTATTTTAGCTATATATCATTATTTAGTGCCTTCTTAATAATCACATGTATATGTGGTTGAACATTCATTTGAGAAAGATAATATTTCCCACCATCCTTTAAAATTTCCAGATCCATCCTTCATAAATAGATAAATATTGGATCTTCTTGTGATCCTCATCAATTATATGGTAGCTATTTCTTTTGACTCAAATAATCATCCCCTTGTTTACTTTCCCAAGGTTGTAATTTATTGAGAAGTTATAATGTTTAATAAAATCCAACCATCTTGTTGGAGCATATTCAACTCCTTTTTTGTGAAAATATACATGAAACTTTTGTTATCAGTATAAATATCACACCTTTCACCATAAAGATGATGGATCCATATCATTAATGAAAATATTAACACAGCTAAATCCAATACAAGAGTTGGGTAATTTTTCTTTATGATTTTAAATTATCATGATGCATATGATATCACTATATCATTTTTCATGAGAACACATCCCAACCCATTATTGGATGCATCACTGTAGTTCACAAACATTTCCCCTCTATAATGTAGTGTGGGCACAGGTGCACTAGCTTAAATTCTTTTTAGATCATTTAAATTATGTTCGAATTCCTCCAAACACCTAATAATTAATATTTTCTAAGTCAAATTTCAGAGTCGATTATATAGTCATGAAAAATAACTCACCAAGCATCGATAATATCCATCCAAACCAAGAAAACTATAGATCTCAGTTACTATTTTTTGTATAGGACATTGTTCAATAACTTCTCTTTTTTATGGATCTTTACATTTCCCCTCTCTTGAGTTTATTTGACCCAAAAATGATCTTTATTAGCCAAAATTTACACTAGGTAAATTTTTCATAAATCATATCCTTTATCAAGGCCTTCAAGACAATTCACAATTGATCTTCATTTCATAAATTTTTCATCAAATATATTAGAATATAATCATAAATTCTACCAAAAAACGATCAAGATAGTATTAAATACTCTATTCATTAGATCCATGAAGATATCGGGGGAATTAATATGATGAAAAGGAATTAGAATAAATTTATTGTGTCCATACCTCATAAAAAATGTTTTATTTGGTATATTATCCTTCTAGACTCTTAAGTGATGATATCCTGAATGAGGATCAATCTTGGAAAAGTATTGCGATCCGAGTAGTTTGTCAAATAAGTCATCAATGCAGGTAATATGATATTTTTTGGTAGCTGTCTTGTTATGTTCTTGATAATCAATGGAGATTCTCATTCATCAATCATTCTTCTTAACAAATATAATAGGTTTTACCCAAGGCGATTCACTAAGGTGTATAATTCCCTTGTAAATATTCTCTTGGAATTTTTTCTACAATTTCTACAACAAAAATGGGTATACTCTATAAGGTGCCTTGGAAATAAGAAAAACACTCAGTATAAATTCAATTGAAAACACAAACTCACACTTTAGTGAAATACCTAGAGATTATTATGGAAAGGAATCAACAAAATCACATATAGTAGATGTTTTATTAATTGTTAGTTTCTCCCCAACCATTTGAGATATGTAACCATAATATTTAAGAATTAATACCCATATGATGGAATAAATTTCCAATGGATGTTCATTCTCGTCCCTGCATTCATAGATGACTATAGATTAATCTAGAATATGAAATATGTAATGCCTTCCAAAAAATTTTATAATATATCTATATAGAGAAATCCAATCCATACCATGAATCACATACAATTCCAATAAAAGATGCATCACATGATTTTAAGAAAGCACTTTTTCACAAACTTTAATTAGAGAAGAATTATAAACTTTTTATGAGACTATTGTTCCATTAGGAGGTTTTATAGCTAACTCAACATCAAATTTTTTATGTAATTAAGTGACACCCTTAGAAAATTATTCATAAATAAAATAGTGGGTGGATCCAGAATCAAATAAAACATTTTCTACTTTAAAGTGGATGGTATGTTCCCCTTTCACCACATAATTATCTCATTCCACATCTTTGATAGTGATTGAATGTTAATTGCCTTTGTTTTTGGCCATATGAGTTTTCTAATGTCGATCATCATCGATAACCCTTGAATTAGGGCTTTGGTTAGAATAATGAACCATTTCCTTTTACTTATAGCATTGATGTTTTATCAGTGAATTTTGTTTAGCCTTTTCTCTATTCATATCATTTGACTTATTTTTCCTATCACATTATCATTCAACTACCAAATGACCTTCTCTCCCAAAGTTAAATTTTATGGTCCATTGAAGACATTGTCATTCATGATTACTTACACACTTTGAGAATAAGAAAAAACACATCTTACTTTTAGTATGGTCTTTATATTTTCCCTTGAATTCCATTTTCCTCTTCTTATCAAACACATTGGACTGATGGGTAACTCCAATATCCATCACAAAATTGAGGGAACATCGTATGATTTCATCAAAGATATTGAAGTCACTTACGAATAATGACCTTAAGAGACTTGGTTTTAAGATACTAAAGAATCTATAAATTTAACTCTTTTTTTGGACAATAATTCTAGAAGAATACCATTCTATCCTTCTGAATTTGTAGTCATTTTCACCAAAAGATTCATCATTCGTTTTCTTAAGCATTAGGAAATCCTTTTTAATCATTGTTTGAAGAATACCAGGAATGTAATTATTAAAAAAATCATTTCTTGAACTCATCACATTCCATAGAGTCATGTTTATATATTTTCGTCATATTATTGATAAGATTCCACCATTGATCATATTCAACTTCCAAATGATATATTAGACAGATGAATTTATCTTGATCTAAAAATTAGAGATCTAAAAATATCATTCGGTGGTACTAATCAATTGTTCAAAAATTAGTGAATCAGAAGACCCACTAAAATAAGGTGAACACTACCTCACAATGAAATCAATATAAATTTTCTCCCTCATTTTCCCTTTTGGATTTCCTTCACAATTCAAAGCTTGAAAAGGTTGTTTTGATCATAATGATAAGATTTTTAATTTCATCTCCTATAACATTTGTTTTCTTAGGAGGAGAATCATTTAATTTCCCATCACATACAACATTAATGATATTCCTTATAGTTATATCCACAGACTAAAAACAAGATACATAGTGTGAGAAACACTAATCATAATGGGAAAACTACATAATCAAGAATAAAATTTCAATTAAGTACACTTTGGGTTTTACTATAGGTTATTCATGATCATTTATATAACACTAGGATTATCACCTATATGCAGACATATCCTTAGGGTTCTTACTATGGTTTTTTCATCCTAGAATCCTAAGGATAACTAAGACATTGCTCTGATATAAACTATAATGGCACATACTTTACATAAATAAAGATTAATTCAAAATATAATAATATTTATTAGAAACATTACAAAACCATGGTAAGTCCACACAACTTTAGTGTCGTTGGAAAATTGGAAACATACAATAATGGTTCATAATCCATCAAAATTTTCTCCTACTTATTCCTTCATTATTAGACCACATTAGGACATATACTACTTAATACCCTTCTTCATAACATGGGGAAAAGAAACACAAGAAATAGTGAGGTCAGATACTCAGTAAGGGTAAACAAGTGAGATATTAATCATATCATAAAAATAAGACATAAGAAAAAACCATTTTTAAATCTTATCCTCTATATAAAAGATCCTAATATCAGGTCATGAGATAAATCATAAATGTCAATAAAGAATTAGTGAACATATTCCAAAAAACTATTAACATTATACCTGGAATTTTTTCATACACATAAGCGTAAACTGTCATTTAATATTAATCAAGTATCATTGAAAAGACCATCGTAGCATACAAATTCCATCACTTGATCAATTTCACTATTCGTTCCAACCCTGTATTACAGAACTTGGTTTACATCATGTTCCAGCCCTGTATTACTGAACATAGATCATTTCACATTCAATACCTATCTTTATAATGAGATGTAAATGAATAAAAAATGAATTAGGGGGAAGGGGTATGTAGGTCCGAACCATATCATAATGAATTCCTCCTAACATATTCAACAAAAACACAAATCATTCATCATAGTATAACCCAAGGAATAAAATGGGTTTCTTAAACATCATCCCATCATAACATAATCTATGAAAAACAAATGAATTTAATAAATATCATTCCATTGTAAACAGAATCAAAACAGAGGAATAATTTGTATATTATAGTCAAAATATAACTCGATTAAATAATCCTATCTTAGAAGAAAAATAATTTTGATAGAACATTTTAAATGATTTTTTTCGGAAAATATCCTTTATTCTTAAAAAATGTTTTCGTTTATCAAAATCCCATGTAATTTTAAAAAGAAAATATTTTTTTTTGAAAAAACCTGTAAATATTGTAACAAAATCATCATGGAAATAAGCTATTATAAAAAAGTAAAAATATTTTCATTATGTATAAATCAAAAGAAAACATTCTTCTCAAACTTTTGTTGGATATGTCAGAAACTACCTCGTATCAAAAATGAAAAGATATTCCTTTCATTCCATTCAATAAAATTAACAATGGGTAAAATTGAATTTAATAAATTATAGAAGAATGGAAATAATTTTTTTGAATACATATTTATGAAAAATTGACATTGATGAAAAATATACCCTAGTAATCAATTACATATTAACAATCTCAGATAATAATGGGATTGTAAAATTATCCCTTACCATAGGTATGATATCCTTTGTATATATCTGAAACTCCTATATAATGATTTAAATAACGTTGTTGACTTATAACAGAATATTTTTAATTTTTATGATATTGAATATGATCATATTATCTTTCATATGTTAATAACATTTCCTTATTATTCATTATTTGAGTATTAACTACTTCATTTTCTTATGCAGGTTTTGTCGAATGAGTTCCAGTTATCAATATTATATTATATTTATATTATTAAAAAATATATTAAAAGGATATATATCATATTTACTCATTCTATACATTTATATAATCTTGTTTTAATGATTATCATTTAGAACGAATCACATCACATCATGGAGACGGTAGAACGCACGTATGCACGAGCGATGATATCATTCCCATAATTTTGAAATGGTGTGAAAGTGGATTGTATATATTTTATTATTAAATAATATCATGTTATAAAAATAATATACTGTTTTTACATCAATTATTAGACATATCCAAGTAAGGTGGTGGTGAAAAATAGATTACACCATAGTGTGGAGATAGTAATCCGTACATATTCATACGTGATGATATCATTATTAGTAGGATGAAAAGAAGGTGGAATATGGTTGTTCATAACCATAATAACTTCCAATAAAATAATTGATAATTTAGTTACTACATTAAAATGTTAAAAGCTCATAATGAAGATGTATAAAAATAAACATGTTTGAATTAATCGGTAGAAGAGAATATCTCTTCTTCGATGAGAACACTCTAGATATCCTCTTAAAGTACTAGAGATGGACTTTGGAGGAGGAAAAAACCTCGAGAATTTGACTAGTGATGTTGAGAAATGAAATTTCCATGGTATGGCATAAATTTAAGGATTAAGGCGATGTAAAAAAGTGAGGTAGCATGTTCCCTTTTATAATTGAGCTGAAGGTCACTTTTAGAATTTCCAAAACTATTAATTTATAATAAATTCAAACCTCATCTCAAAACCTCAAAAATAACATATTTTTTTTAATATGATATAAGATATGGTTTTAATCCCATCAACTATTAAATTATTAACACATTTTGTTTTAAATTAAAACCATCTCATTTTAATTAACCCTTAATTATTTTATTTTAATCTTAATTAAATATCAAATTTGTCAATGTTAAAAGTGTATAATTTTTACATATTTGATTTCAATTATACAATCAATTTATAATTTATGATATTTTAGACCAAATAATTTTAATTTTATTTTTAAAATGTTTACTGATTTTAAAACAATTTAAGAAAACATTATTATGATAAAATATCAATAGTGTCAATTTGTTACTATTCATTTCCTTTATTTTAAAAAATATTTAAAAAATAATATAAATCATAAAAAAATATTTTATTATAACCCTATTAAGTCAAAGTCATATATAAAATTCATTTAATATATTAAATATTAAAATTATAATTATTTTAATATTTTTAATAACATTTATTTAATATTTCAATTATTAAATTAATTTCTACATCAAATTTGTGTAATTATTTAAAATAATTTTTTTGTTACTAAAAATTAAAAATAAAATACCAAGATTAATGTATGTATTCTTGATTTTAGATTAACATTCAATGTCTAATTTATCTAATGAATAACCTCATTTTAAAAATAGTAAATATATATTAAAACATGAATGTGACATCCTTAAAATTCTATGGAATAAAAAATTATAAATATCATAATATCACCCAAGTGGCCCAGAATGTGTGAAATAAATTTATATCATACAAATATTTTTCATAATTAAAAAAATGTGTTTAAAATCATTCATAACTTATATTATTCTACATGTGGACACACAAGGGAGGATATAGACAAGGAAGGAGACACTTTGAGTCTTTCTTTGATTAAAATATAATATAAGTAATTTTTTATTTAAATGTGTCTATTTAATGACCTAATTTATATAATTAAGTTTTAAGGATAAAATTTAAAGAATCCAATAAATTCTTTACTTTTCTAAGGGTCATTTTATAGTCTATAAATTATTAACCTAAATTTGATAATTTACCCTTTCTCGTAGTAACAAAATCTACCATGGGTTCTATTCATTTTTGACAAAAATATAAGGGGTATAGATAATAAATTAAAACATTCTGAAACAATTTTTTACATATATTTTTCAAAATTCAAAACATATATGTTGTAGAATTAAATTTAAACTAAAACCAAGAAATTTTATGAGAAATATTTTTTAGAATAATAACCTTTAGAAACATAAAATATTTTTTATAAAAAATTTATGTATAAAATAAGATTCAAAAAACAATAATTATTACATTTTACATCAAAAATAACAATTTAAAGATAAAAAATATCCTATGAAATAATTTTACCATGAAAAAGAAAATACAATTTTCAATAAAAATAGGTATTTCCACTATTCCATAATAATAAATGTTTCTAGAAAATAATAAATTCATGTTGATTTGGATATTAATAAGTTAGAGATTCATACTTATTCATTCCAATTTAACAAATAGATTATAATGTTTATTTTCATATTAATTGTTTCTCATGGTTCTTTTAAACTCACGATTGCATGAAATAAAAGTTATTGAAGAATTACAAATATTTAAATAGAATTGTTTATTAAAATATTTGGGAGTTACAAATATAGATCACAAATTAATTATGTATGTAACCTAGTATCACACTCAACTATATCCAATGTCTCTTAGACTCCCATATACTATTAATAAGCACAAATATCCTACAGGAATAGAACCATTTAAATAGATACATTAAATTATTTCATCCATTTTCACCAGTTTCTAATTACATTAATTAATTCATTAACCATTAATTAACCATTAACATTTTCCACATTATATTTCATTAACATCACAAAAAAAGATCCATTTGATCGATATCTATTTATTAATCTGGTTCACGTAATTTTTAATTTAACTTAATTATCATCCATGGGGATATATCATGCTCAATTTACAATTGCACATAAATAAGGGAATCAATTAATTCCTTACCTCAAATGGTTGACAACGTTACTTCAATGTGAACAAACCAATGTTGTAGATCCTGATTTCCTCTCCCATAATAATTGCATCCCCCTGAAAATTCCTCTCCACAACCACGCTAACAAGAAACGAACAAAAATCTATTAGAAATATAGTGATCAAGTGCCATTACATGGAAAAGTAAAATTAGAGGAAACCGTTTGATGAAACGAAAATAAAAAAGGTAGAACATACCTTATATTTATGATTGATTAAAGGAGGGATTATATAGGTCGATCCTTGACAATGGAATCCCAAAAATGTCAAATAGGGGGATCCAGTGTCTCCTAGAAGTAGAGGATGGTGCTGAAAATTGTAGGGTTTGAGAAACCCTCGATGCTGCATCATTTGAAGATATTAAACGTCAGGTATTTACACCAAATTTAATCCCATTTCACATCTATAATCATCGGGGTAATGTTTACATGAAAAAAAAGTATCCTTTTTCAAAACCTAGATTCATTACACCTCATGAAACCCACATTCACATCATGTAAATTTACATGGCGTGAAATCTACCCACTTCTATCTTTTAGTAGTCAAACTCATTAAGACTTCATATGAGAAACTCAATATTTATATAAATAATACATGTGGATCTGGGCCCTTAAAAGTTCCATGTCAATTTATTGTATCTCTAAGAGGGGGAGGGGTGAATCAATGATACTCTTTTTATTTTATGTTTCTTTTCAATTGAAACAACCTTCACCTCTTGTTAGAGATTTCAATTCCCTATTAAAAAACAATCTCCTCACATATCCATGGGAACACAATGATTAACAATGATAACTAGATAAAAATAATAGCTACATCCTTGGTATGGTTTGGAAATGATCCAATACCATGAATTCTATTAAGATAATGATCCTTGAATTACAAAAAGTTAGATATAACATTACACTTGTGTACCACTGTGAAATAATCCCTCTATTAAGTTTGCAACCTCCTAGTACAATAGGGAAATAAAATTTCTTTTATAACAAAACATTCTACCTGCACTTCTATTCAATTAACCAAATGTATTCAATTGTAAAAAAAATTCTACTTTTCCTTACCCAGTAGATTGATAAGAACCTCTTGGACTATGTAAAACAATCTTCCCAATTACCCTGGGTACGATGCTCCCAATCTGATTCTTCTTGATCAAAAATTTTAATTGGATACTATATAATAGAATTGACTATACTCTAATACTTTCATACCATAGTCAAGACAAATATAATCGTCACCACTTTAAAACATGTATATAATTATCAAGAAAAATAGAACCAACACAAATTCAAAACATGTATGCAATAGTCATGAAAAATGGAATCAACACCACTTCCAAACTTGATACCGATAGAGACTCAGTTTCATTATTCCTTACCTTTAGAATCCCAATACGGAAACACCTAGTATAGAAAACTTAAAACTGATTAATTCAGCTATATATGATGAGAACATTAAAACAAATGTCAAGATGAATACTCTTCACCTATTCATCTTTCTCTAAAACCCAAGGATTCTCTATCCTCTACTATGAAAAGTGATCATAGTTAGAAAGTACAAAGTACCACTTCCTTTTAAAGGTAGAAATTGGTGGGAATCCAAATGTTTTTCCCGCACACTAAAATATTCCCAAATTTTAATTTCCCCTTAAAATTATGGGATACATTTTGTATTCATCAATGTTTCTTGAAGCTTATCAAATCTTCTACAAACATCATCTCAATCTTCTTCTCATCCATTTTTATCAACATACCCTTTTCTTATTCCAAAAATCCATAAGAATTTTTCTATTAGAAAACAAGAAATGTGGGTACTATTTTCCGTATTTTTGTTTCTTGGTAAAATGGTCTTTAATCAGCACCATATCACTTATTTTACATTCAACTGCTAGTTCGATTAAAGAAATCATTACCGTAGCAGCATGAAATGCATCATCTCTTCACTCTCCCATTCCATCATAATGATTGCTTCCTCTTTTAAATCAACATGACTCTTTCCTCTAAATCTTTCCATCAGCAAAACTATTTCCATCAGCACAGTTATTTACATCGACAAGACTATTTCCATCAGCATAACCCTTACACTTTTATCTGCATGGAAATTACATTTCAATCTGCATGACAATTACTCTTCTATTATCACGAATCTTTAAATCAGCATGACTATTCCATCAGCATGGCTATTAATTTTCAATATTCATGACCATTACTCTTCTATCATCATGACTCTTTTCATCGGCATGAATATTCCATTGGCATGACTATTCCATTAGCATGACTATTCCATCGACACGACTCTGAGTTTGATGAAAAAAAATTGAATAATGTGTTGACTTAACATACCTTTTCTTCTTACATCGCTATAAATTGTTTCCATTAGTTTAACTATTCCATCGACATCACTATTACTTTTCAATATTCGTGACCTTTACTCTTCTATCAACACAACCCTTTCCATGGACATGACTATTCCATCGGCATGACTCTTAGTCTAATCCAAAATAATGTTAATACTATATCATCTTGACAGAACTTTTCTTCTTTCATTGGCATGACTTTTTCCATTAGTACAACCATTCCATCTTAACAAATATTTCCATATTTTCCATCATCATCACAATTCAAAGATTTTCAATAGTCATCACCATTCATAGACTTTCAATAGTCATCACAATTCAATGTTCATAAATATTCATCACCATTAACATATTTTCAATAGTCATCACCATTCATAGCTTTTCAATAGTCATAACCATTCATAAATATTAAATATTCATCACCATTCATATCTTTTCAATAGTCATCACCATTCATAGCTTTTCTATCTTCATCACCATTCATAGCTTTTCAATAGTCATCACCATTCACAGCTTTCAAATAGTCATCATCATTCATAGCTTTAACTAAACCCATTCTTCCATCAAGCTTGCATCATAATTACTACCTCTTAACTTATTATTTGGGATAATTACAAAATAGAAAAGCATCATCACATTTACATTGCAAAGTATCATAGCTTTCTATTCATTCAATTTTCTTTCTTTGCTTCTTATCCTGAGTAAACTATTTCTGAATACATGAGTCTGATTGTCTAAATACATGGGTCTGATGGAATTCAATACAAATATGAATTTTTTTTTCCATTTTATTAATTCTCCCATTCCATATAACGATCAATTCCTCATTACGATGGATACCGATAGTACGATTCTTTTTTAAGTATAATTCTTTTGAAACAGTGGATTTGATTCTTTTCAAATCAGTGATCTGATTCTTTTCAAAACAATATTCTATACACTTGTTTGGAAACCAATACAATATTTCATGAAAAAATGATTTAGAATACCTTTCTTCTTTTTAAGCACAACCGATCACCCATAAAATTTCTTTCTTTCAATCCATTATAATCGGAATTTACATTCATCACCTTTCTCAACATCATTTCTTTCTTCATAATACAAATCTATTGTTAACAAATAGATCCAAAAGAAAATTTGGGCATAAACCCCCTTACATTGTATACCTCTGAAAACATTCTCATCCTCAAGAATCTAGAACCAACCCTCATAGGGAATAGAAAAAGGGTCATCCCAACATCTGCCATCTGAGATACCTCTCAAGGATCTCGACACCACATGAGCTCAAAAACTCATCAGAGGAATAATATGATCCCCCAAAACAACAAAAACCATGTCATAAACACTCACCAAGGGGAGAACCCTCTCAAAATTGATTAATCCACAACAAGAAACAAGATAAATCCAATTCATTGACTATAAAATCCATATAACCACAAAATGATCAATGTTATAAGAGAAAAGACAAACATTTATCAACTTGGTGTATTAAGCATGTATCACCACCTCATTATACCATGTAATATTCTATATGGCACCATGTCACCACAGGGAATGAAAAAATGGGATAAAAACCCATCCAACACCTTCTCCAAAACAGTCTTGGATCTCTATAGGCCGCTCCTTGATAGTTTAATCATCATTAAAATCGATTGCACCCCAACTAAGGATGTAAGAGACACCAAGAAGATAAATATGAAGCTAAGTCATGTAAAGAAATCGTGAACCATGCATATCTATATGGGATGTGCAGTCTGATATACCAAGACTCCAATATGAGCTAACACCTCGAAAGGCCCAACAAACCAAGGAGAAATCTTACTCCCATGACCAAACCTTCACTTGCAAAAATGGAGAGTCACCATTAAAAAGACATGTTCCCCAATATTTAACAACATAGGTCTCTTATGATGATCAATATATGATTTTTGAAGATCCTGTATGGCTTTCATCCACTCACAAATAACATGAACCATCTCTTTCGTATTTGGTACCAGCTCTGGTCCAAGATTTACTAACTCTATGACCGTAGTTTAGAACAACGTAGAATAAAAAGGCCATCAATACAAGGATTAGAACAACACCATAATTTTGATGGAGTGAAATATATTACTTTAATGTAACTCTATAATGGGTAGGTGCCTCATCCCTGAACCTAGAAAATCCAAGGCCTAAGAGCGCAATATGTATTCAAGTTCCTAAATGGTCCACTCCATCTGACCATCAGTATGTTGATGAAATGTAGTTCTAAGGCATAGATGATAACCAAAAGCATTTTGGAGACCTATGTACACTCTAGTGGTAAAATTAGGATCTAGAATGGAAATTAAAATCCCTGAGACATCCTGGTGTCTCACCACCACCTCTAGAAAATACCTTGATTAAAATTCCACTAAGATTGACTCTATTATCTCGATAAAGTGGACGGATGTCCTAAAATGATCCACTACCAAAAATATGGTAGAATTTCCTCTGTGATCTCAAAGTAAACTAGTAACAAAGTCCATCAATATGTCCTCCCACTTCCACTGAGAAACATTTAATTCCTGCAGAGAACAACATAGAACACAATGTTCGGCCTTCACCCACTTGTAGACCAAACATCGAGATACGAACCTTGGAATTATACACTTCAACCCAGGCCATGAAACTGAACCCTTAGTATTGGTATATCTTTTTCACACTGGGATGTACCACTAAATAAAAATTACAGAACACTCTAAGAACAAACTCACAAATAGAAAAATAGAAGAAAACAATTCCCTGATATAACACTCAGTTATGTTCATCTTCATTCCAACCATAAGAGGAATCACAAAAAACAACATAGTCTCTCTAGACCTCCACTGCAAGATCCCCCAATGCTGATTCCTCCAACCACTGCACCAAATATGACTGCACCATCATTTTTAAAAGACACCCCTATTAGAAACTTATCTGATATATAGATGTAATATGGAATGTTCTTCTATCACCATATAGGAATCGCCTGATTTAAACACTCAATCACTGCATGACTTCTAGATCAACGCATCAACTAGAAAACTGAACTCTCTAGCTGTATATAAATTCACAATTTCATAATCCTGTATGAAATCCATCCATAGATGTTGGAGAATGTTAAATTCACATTGGATGAAAAAATACCTTAGGATCGTATGATCATTGATGACCACAAAATGTTCATCAATAATGTAATGTCTCCATAACATTGGGGAAAAAACTACCTCCATAAAATCAAGTTCATTGGTGGAATAGATATGGTCATGGGGAAATAACTTCAAAGAACCATATGAAACGACCTATTTCGGTTTCATTTTAACACATCCCAACCTAATATGAAAAGCATCATAGAGAAATTCAAACATAACTCCTTTTAATGGAAGAACAATTTCTGGGGCATTGAAAATTATCTTCTTTGGACACTCAAAAGCTTTCTAGAATAGATAAATCAATAATAACACCTAATCCTTTCTTGTCAACCCTTTTTAAGGAGTCATAACTTGAGATAAATTAGTTACAAACCTCTCGTAATATCTTACAAAACTATGGAATATTTACACCTCTACCACTATCTTGGGGGATACTGATGAAAAAACTACTTATATCATCAAAAGATCCATATATAATCATTTATAAGATACAAAAATACCAAATAATTGGAATTATTGAGCCCAAAAATTACAATTCAAACACTTCCCAAACAACTTCTCATCACGAAGAATTACTAAAATGACATGCAGATTCTTTGGATACTCCTCCTCAGACATAGAGTACTCAAGGATGTTGCCAATGAAAACCACCAAGACATTTTCCAGGAACTCATGGAACACAAATTTCATTATCTATATGAACATAACTATTGAATTATTCACACATGAATGACATCACAGAAACATGTAACTCCCAGAAAGAAAACATAAATGAGTATTATAGATATCCTTATCCTTCCCACACATCTGATGATATAATGACCACAAATAGATCTTCAAGAACCAACATTTACCCTTTAATTGATTGAATAAATTATAAATTCATGGAAGGGGATATTTTTTATTCACTTCCACTTAGTTAAAGTGATGATAATCGATACACAATAACAAATTTAAACCATACTTTTTTAGGGAAAGAACCGATGCACCCCACAGTGACACAGTCGGCCGAATAAAACCACAACACCACATACCATTGAGCTATTTAAGTTTCTCTATCATCTAAAAAGGATCCACCCTATATTGAGATATCAAGATGGAAGATATTCATAGATTTAGATTGATCATGAACTTGATCTCTCATCGAGGGGATAAAGCTACAATGTCCTATGTAAATACATTTGGGTACTATTCTATGACCCTAGGAAATGCTGACTCATGAACCTCTAATGAAATCAGCATCGTATCATCCATCAAGGATGATAAGGAAAAAACACACCTCTTACCCATCCTAGCCCCCCCCCCCTCTCCAACAAACATTAGTGGACCTCCATCAGCATCAATGTATACAACCATTGTCCTAAATAAATCAATGACAGACTGTAATAAATCATCCAATCCAAGATGACTATAATTTCATATGGGGTTTTTCTATAATCCTAAGAAATATTCCCAAGAGTGGTGTTGTGAAGCACTAGATCATAGTCTCTACATTCATCCAACATGCTAGCTCATCCTCCAACTAGCATAGTCAATGCCAGGGACACTGGAATCCAATCTTACTCGATTCCCATAGCACGGAAAATGGAATTTGATATGAAGGAGTGTGTCGCTCCTAGATCAAACATGTCATGAACCCAAGTAGAAAAAATGAAAATGGTATCTCTAATGACATCTACATTTTCTAACACTAAAAATTCTAAAGCATGAAGCTGAGCACCACCTGATCCATCATCTCTATGACCATGTAGATTACCACCTCAATGGTCGTGTTATGGACTTTGTGGATGGGGAGCTTTCCTTGGTTATCCTCTACCTCGCACAAGAAATATCTACAGATCCAAAACTGGATCAACCTATTGATAGTTCCATATATGGAATTGCCTTAGTGGGGCCCTAAATAAGAACAACTGATGCACATAGATTGCTCAGAAAGGTTAATTACTCATGCTGCTGATGACCTCAGCCTCCACAATAAAAACATGCACCCAATACCTTAGTATTGGATTGTGAGAAACCACCCCCATAGAAATGAGGCTTTGATGGATAGTAACCTCGGTTGATGGGGAGATCTTCTGTATTGAAAACCGATTACCCCAGACCACAACTCTTCTTTAGAAGGAATCCAAATGACCTCCACCTCATGATGATATTGTTATGGAGAACTTCCTCTCAATGAACTCTACTCTATCCAAGACCTCGATATATGATTTCTACATAAACGGGGGGACTTGAAAATAGATCATTGGATGATAATAAAACTCAAAATGTGTCACTATGTCTTCTTCATGTTGAAACAGGTTCATAGAATGTAATTTATGTTTAATATAATGGATCTCAAACTCTCGCACATTAGTTCTCACCTTACGAAGGGTAAGTAACTCCTAGAAACTATCCTCCTTCATAGTTAACTAATTAAAATCGAATATAAACTAGTCTAATAACTCCTCCCATGAAACTTCTAACTCATTGAAATATCCAAGGAATAAAAACCCCTACTCCCTTACTTCCCCATGAAACAACGTCACAACTAGCGATACCCAATGCTCCTTCCAAGAATGGATCAAAATTATGTTTTTCTCATCCTCTTCCAACTAGTATTCAATGATTGTATCTAAATCAGATCCCTCATACATCTATATCCCATGGTTCTGAACCTCTCAGAGTGTCCTCCTTCATGTGTCGTAGTTTTTAATCTCTACTATGTGGCATTATATTGATGCAACCTAAGGAACATCTTATATGTGAAACTAATGAGGACATCAAGCTAGATCGATGCTTGAAAAAGAACATTGTTATATATTCTAAAAATGAAATATGAAATACCTTGAAATGAATTATTATTTTTCATTTATTAGTTTTAGGTTAACATATCGCATGGTATATCTATTCAAACACAAGTGAAAAGAATAATGATTCATGATCTTTACCTAGATATCTATCCTAAAACTAGTAGCATTTCATTTAGTAGCCAATGTAATCTTAAATGTCCTTGTATTAGATCACATGCGGCCCTAAAAACAATTTATAAACATGTATCCCATGTTTACAATGATTGATAAACATAGAAGAAAATGTTTTTCTACCCATCAACGTAACCTCAGTTGTGCTAAAATCCAAAATCCATCTTATCCCTCAACTAGTCCTCTGATACCACTATGTCATGACCCCCTCCCCACAAGGTGTACCCCTATTGTGATGAAAATGGGATAAGAGAGATAATGGAACCCATGTCCCCTCCCCAGTAGGCCCAATGTTGATGACTGGCACCGAGGGTATAGTAAACACATAAGAGGGAGGTATTACTCTCTACGATAACACATTCAAATAAGAGATATAATATAGAAACCAATAAACTCCTTCTCATATTCCAATATAAAATAACACCCATGGTTACATATTAAATGAAGTGAATGATCTATAACATTTGAAAGGAAAACTACAAGTACCAAAAAAAAGTGTAAAGAAGGGGGTGAACATGAATCACAAACAGCTCCTGCAAAAACCCACAATCCAGTAGTAACCAGCCTAATCTCCAACCTAATCCCATTGACATAAAAAATAAATATATATATAGTGTGTTTATAATAGTATACTTAGTAGGATCCTTCTCAGAGAGTCACATGCAAAATATAATGAAATCATGCTAAAGAACATTGAATAAAAACTAAAACTATCTAGTTACCTAAATAAGAATGCTATGTTTCCAACCACACCATGTCTACTCTTACTAAGTATCACATAAAAAAGAAAATAATATAATGAATAGTATAAATGGTACCCCATGACCAGTTCCACACTATTTTTTTCTCTGATCAAACGTCAAACATCCTCAACATCTCTCTCTATAAAGGATAGACCACACAAACCAAGGTTGAGCACCACAACATGATCTTTATACTACACACCACCTCATAAACAAAAAAAGTCACCAAATAGTTTCTCGGAGCCACCATATACTATATAATGCATATCGTACATCGATTGTTATACCATAATCCATCACCGTCCATACACATAGTAAGGATTATCAATCCATCACAAACTACGAACGTTATACCTATATAAGGCCTTGGGAAACAATATCCAGAATACATATGTGTGAAATAACCATTAAACCATTACATCCCTCTACATAAATATATGGGTAAAACTAACTGACATTTATACCAGCATAAGTAACTAACAATAGAGGAAAGTGAGGCCAAAGGGGGTATTCAAACATCCATCCTCCCCTCGAGATATTTGGTAAAACATCCCTCATGCCTAAGAATCACTGGGGTATCAGTTTACATAACTGAAAAGGTTGAGTAGCACATAAAAACAAAAATTTTACATGGTATCATATAGCTCACAACCTCAATATAATAATAACCTAGTTTCAGAATCACTTACAACTAAGGTCTCCTTTCTAAGACTAGATATCCTATAAGAATACAACCATTTGATGAGATACATTTAAAATATTTTACCCAATTTCATAAGATTCACATTAAATTAATTAATTGGTTAACCATTAATTAACTTTTATTATTTTCCACATTAAATTACATTAGCATCACAAAAAAGTTCCATGCAATATATATATATATTCTTTAATCCAATTCATGTTATTATTATGTTAATTTCATTGGAATCCATGGGGATAAATAATTCTCACTTTACAATCTCACATTAATAAGAGAGAAAATGAATCCTATAACTTAAATGGGTTTTAATGTTATTTTCATGAGAATCAACCAATGCGGAAGATTCCCATTGAATCTCTATCATGAACTATATCCACTCGAGGATGCTACGCCACAACTATACCAACAAAAAACCAAAAAAACATAATTAAAAAGATGGGTATAAACCTCCATCCCACAGAAAAGAGGATATCGAGGAAAAATATAGATGAAACCACAAGAACGTAGATATTAAATAACTCATATTGAATATGGACTTATTGAGGGAAGATAGAGATTGATCCTTGAAAAATTAATCCCCAAAATTTCAAAGAAGGTGATTCCTAGTCACTTATAACGAGGGGGAGGCAAAATAGGCTATAGGGCTTGGGAAACCCTCTATGATGTATCATTTAAAGATATAAAAAATCATGTATTTTTAGGATGTTCAATCCCATTTCACTTTATGAAATCCCTAGGGTATGGTTTACATCGAAAAATTCATTTCTGTTTTGTTTTTACAAACCCCAATTCATTACACGTCATGAATCCCACTTTCACATCATGTAAATTTACATTGCATGAAATCTACCTACTTATATCTGTTAGCTTCTAAACTCTTCTAGTCATCCTTTGAGAACCCTGGTCTTCGTAAATGTGCAAAGGGTTGATCGACGTGGATCTGGTCCCTTAAATGAATGTTGCGTTAAAAAATTATATTTGTTTTGAATTTATATTTACTCCTTTTAAGATTAATTTATTGGCTATTATCAAAATTAATAATAATGAAATTTTATGTGAATAGAATTTTATTATATAACATAAAAAACATAAAAATAATAAAATTGATAAATGGGTTTATATAAAGTCAAAAATCTAATCCCTATTCCATTTATAAACTGTTTGGAACCATTTTTATTAAGAATAAATTTAATTCACTTTAAAAATTTTAAAATCCCAAAGGATCCCCTCATATCAATTATAAAATGCATATCCTCCTCACATCATTACCCTTATTTGAGCATTCCTGATCAACCAATCACTAAAATTTTATCTTATTCAATTCCCTATATATATTATATGGTTTTTACCCCAAAATTCCAACCCTAGGGTCCTATATAGGAGATCTAAAAGAGTTCTTTCTAAGAAAATGTTATTACCTAATCTGATCTCATTTCCTTTATACTCATATTAACATCCTATAAATATATTGTATTTATCATAAAATAATAAATTCATAATCTTAAATATGATTAAATATTATTATTATTACCACAATACCATTATAAACTCTCTTTCTCATCAATGAAGAAGTGGATGTATTGCTCGAGTGTATGTATGATTTATCATCTCCATGTAGTGTTAAAGTTCCTTTTTTGCTTAAAATTATTATAGATGGGTATTGAGATTATTTTCATGTTTATATAATATATTTATAACTCAATTTTACATCTAGAATTAAAATATCACGTGTACCTTCTTTTCATCAAAACCATTGAAAACGATAATGTCGTTCGTGCATACGTGTTGGCTACCACCTCCACAAGGATATGTGAATCATTTTTATTTTATATTTTATATGGATTGTAATTCAGAAAAATTTAATGAATATATATGATATATATGATATATATGATATAATAAAGATACTATGAATTAAAATTTATATTTACATTTTATTGTTCCATATATTCCAATATGAAAACATCGTTCATGCATACATATTACCTACCTTCTTCAAGTATGATGTAACTCAAATTTATATATCTGTTTTTTATGGATTACTATAAATATGTATATATTAAATATATATAATATTTACTTCCTGATTAATATTATGGAGTTGATAGATCTAAGATAAATGAACATGGACCAGAACTACTGAACATGAATACTCATGAAAAATGAAATAGTTAACACCTTTAAATAAAACATTTCATACGAAATTATTGAGAAAACGGGGAATTGAAATGTTATAAAAGAATAATATATTATATTATTAGTATAAAAATGACTCTTTTATATTATTGTTACAAATTTTAATTTATTATACACGAGGTTAGTGTTCTTTTATGGAAGGAAAATTCAAGACAAGGGGTTTTAATCTATCATTTCCTTCTATGGGAAATATTTATTTTATAAATATTATTTCTTTTTTGTGGTGTATATATGACTGGAAATTTTATTTTATTATTATTATAAAGAAAATTATGGGATTTACATATCCATATATTTTTCTTTCTTTCATTATAATTGTGATTCAAATGATACCAAAATAAAAATGGTTTTATTTGAAAAGTTCATCAATATTAAGCATTACATCTGTTTAGGACTCCTTGGGGAAATATTTATATTTGATATATTTTTTTTCAAAAATTGTTTTAAATTTTTTTATTATTATGTCATCATTTTTAAAATTTATTTTTACCAGTGTTCAACTTTTTAAAAATCAGTTTTAACAGAATGTTTTTTATTTTTCCAAATGATGTAATTTGTGAATTTTGGAAGTAAATATTGAAGTCGTGTTTTATTTTCTTATTAAAAATCATATAATTTTCCCCCTTTAATGAATAATATTTTCTTTGATTCTTCTATTTCATGTTTACATAGTTCTTTTTAAAGAACTTTTTTCCTTAATATGTTTGGAAATTTTAATAATATATTATTTCAAAATGAAAATGTTATTTTCCTCAAGAATGATCTAACGATAGTTTAATTTCATTTCTATTAATCATAAACCAATACCCTAGATTTATATTTTTTTACTTAGAATATGATCCATGTATAACATTTATATTCTTTCACTATATGGTTTATGAATATAATTCCAAAACGTTTATAAAAACTATTTATTTTACTTGGGTTTTACTAAGTGGAATTATTTATGAAACCAATTTATTTTTATGGGTTTTGATATGATCTATTCTTTCAGATCATCTAGCACACATATGTATGATTTCATTATGTGATTTCCTGGACATATATTTCCCTCCAATACATTATGTAAAGTATTATATTTCATGATATTGTTATGGGAACCAATTCGATGTACATGAATTGTTTTGGAACACAAGTAAAAGTTAATGATTTGTTATGAGAAGAAAGTTTATCCACTTGATATAATATAGGAAATAGTTATTGATGCTTGATTTGATAGTCTCTGTAGTAAAAATTTATATATGATAATTTTTTTTATAATTATGAGGGTTCCACTCACATTTATGAGATGAAAATATGGTTAATGCTTGAGTTACGATGAGTCCCCATTCATATGATTCATGTACTTTGAAATGAAATTTTTTATGTGATTAAACATTTTATTTATCGTTTTCAGATTGGGTATGGACATTTTATGTTATGGTCCTAGTCTTGTACCATTATTCTTATTATATTCTTTACTATGATTATTGTTTGATATCCCCATTTTTTACCCTTAATGATAATCTATGCACACACTTTTCTTATGTTTCTGTCCTCACATAATGAAGAAATTTATTAAGAATGATATGTCTAAAAATGTCTCTTGTTACGAAGAATAGGATGAGAGAAAATTATTCACTAGTTTCTTATGTTTCCATTTTCCAAAGATACTAGACCTATATGATTCAGTGTGGATCCAATTGTTATCTAATTTATATTCATATATTTGGAAGAAATATCTATTTATAAAAATTATGGGTTTCTATAGACACTATGTGGGGAAATTTTTTGGTTAATCATGTTATCCTTATAAACAATTATGAAGGGTTTTGAGAATGATATCAACTAATTTGGTTTGAGACCTTCATAGAAAAATGACCATGGATAACCAAGGATTAAAAAATGGAGTTATAGCTCGATCCAAAAAGTAAAATGTAAAAAAGTGTTCCACAAGGGAATAAATATTCCTATATATATTGTATGTTTCATATTTGTCATATTCCAATAACTTTTTACTTTTTATATTTGGACGAAAAAAATTCAATGAGATGAGGATGATGGCGGTATGTACCTGGATTCCATGAAGTCCTATGACCTAATATGGTAGCATACTTAAACGGTTTAGAATCTTATTATGTGTCTATTATGATGAAAAATTTGAGTTTCTTAATCTTAAATAAAGTTGTGAGATTTGTATTTTCATAAATATCCTAGATATTTTCTATAGAAAATAATATTTATCATTCAATTTTCATTATATTTTAATTATGTTGAGGTTTATATAAATTACATAAGGATATTTCTTATTATATTTACTTTAAATTAATAGTGATATATATTATATTTTATTAATAAGATTGAAAATTATTATTATGAATATTTTTTTATTTTTTGATAACTATTGAAAGAAATAATTTTTAAGGTATGAATAAATATAAAATTTAATGTGAACATGATATTGAGATAATAAATGGTGGTTTAGTTTCAAATAGAGAAGTTACATAATAAATTGTATCCTTTGGATTGTTAAATTGTCGCACCCCAAACTTTTAAATTCTTTTATTTTATCATTTCTGTGGCATTGGAACCTTTTCTTGAGTCACAATTTGAAATTTTTGAGTTTTATAAGATTTTTGGTGGGTTTTGGGCTATGCACGGTTTGGTTGAACAGTTAGGTGTAACCATGTGACCTAGCCTAAGAAACCATGTCATTTGATTTTGGGGATATGGGTTTACCAGATGGCTTTCAAGTGGTTTGGAAAATTATGTTAAAACTCTGGCGATTAGTTTTGGATTGGACAATGGAATATGGAACTGTTAAATCATGGTTTGGAGATAGTGGATCTAAACTGTGAAGGATGACTTTCTTTGATATTAGGATACACACAGTTTGGAAAACTATGCAAACAAACTGTGTGAACTAATTTATTTCTTAAAATTTTGAAATTCCATGTTCCCCCTCCTGTTTTTAACCTTAAATTTGTATTTTTCTCCCTTTCTGGCCATGTAACATCATGAGGACCACCAAACTCACTCTCCTTTTCCTCACATCCATTTTCAAAGCCACTTGAATGTTCCTAAGGAGTGTTCTTTTTATTTTTGGTCGATCTCTCCTTCTCTTCTCCCTTTATCATGATTATTTTTCTCTTTTATTAGGTTCCTCTATTAGAGGAACCACAAGATTGTGGTTGTATAAAATTTGTGAATTACTTTGTTGTTATGGTGTGAATATTATTAGTAAGGTTTACTTATTCCTTCCCCTAACATTCCATCGCATTTGCACTCCGTTCATGTTAGTGTTTCAAATATTTTCCATTTCGACTACTTATATTGATACTTTATTATTTTTAAATATTATAAAAATGTGTTTTGTATGAATGTTGTATGGTTACCATATTTGGTATTATGTTTTCATGTTTCCAAAAACTATCGAATGTGGGTTTTAAAACGGTTCTCTAATTATTATTCTAAGTATAAACACTAGGTTTTTGTTAAAAGGTCAATTTTTAATTTAAAGTGAAATTGTGTGTTTTTAGTGGTGTTAAAAACTGCTTATGTTATTATATAATCATTATATATTGAACATAGAATTGTGTGTAAGATTTGTGGTGACTTGTATGGTTTAGAATTTATGCATGT
The DNA here is from genome assembly GCA_963277665.1 of Viscum album. Classification (NCBI taxonomy): domain Eukaryota; kingdom Viridiplantae; phylum Streptophyta; class Magnoliopsida; order Santalales; family Viscaceae; genus Viscum; species Viscum album. The sequence continues at coordinate 1,887,271,896 of OY728159.1, read as the reverse complement.
ATTGTATTGTTGGTGGTAGAACATGTGTTGTTTTGTGAAAATGGTTTTTTGTGAAATGATTATTGTATTCTATCAGATTTGGAAACATCCATGTGTTCGTAGAGTGTACACATGGATGGGAACACAAATGATGATGGCCTTTTTTAACAAAAACTCATGTTTCAAAACAGTTGTATGTATCTTTTAAACACTCATTATTTTACTAAAATATTTTTTAAATGATCTAAGTGTGATTTAAAATCAGTGTTCAAATAATATGACCCATTTGTTAATTTTTAAGATGGTTGTTTCTTAGTGTTCTGAAATCTTGTTTGACATATTTACGTACGTTGTGCGTTTTCATCTTAGTTTTGAAATAATGTTGGAACTTAAATTGGATTTGGTATAAATGCTCATTTGGAATTATGCTCTTGAAAGGGTTTGTTTGTATTGATTTTCAAATTGGATGGGAAATGTTTTCAAAGTCTATAGGGAATGAACATCGTGTTTGTCCCGGTTGACACTTTATGACGTTTCTTAAATAAATGTAGTTTGGGAAATACTTATGAATAGTTGAAAAATTAAATGTTTAGAGAATTTTTTTTTGAAACTTGAGTTATGTGACGTTATTATTGGAACTTGTGAATTATTTGTTATATGATCAGCACGCCTACTAAGGATTTCCTCAGGTTGGTTATTGCATGGTTGGTGTCCATGTTTGGGGCATGCAAGTGTGGTGACAACAGGTAAGGTGAGTCAAATGTGCGAGGTAATCTTACTTAAAATGTATACTATTACAATGGGTTCCCTGGATGTCTTTTAGAGGGTCAAGTGACAATTTCTTTTATACCCCAATTATATGGGTTGATACCTCACTTTTTTAGGTTATGGTGGTACATTTCACTAGATTGGAATGTTTAGGGTGGACAATTGTTTATAGATTATGGAGCTGCACCATATACTAGCAGGTGAGTCTGATTCAAGTACATCCAGAGATCACCCTACGAATGTTTAGGATATGAGCATGTTTTATTATATTTATGTTCCTTTTATATTCTTTTTCACTTGGTTCCTTTTTTATAATTCTTGGTTATTTTTCATTATAACACAATATTTTTTTCTTGGATTTTGGTTTGGGTTTTGGTTTTAAAATGTTAGACCATTTAAAAAATGGAGATGTGGTGTGTATTGTTTATGAAATATAGAGAAAGCTATGTAGGTTTATCAAAATGATAAAAACCTATTTTTTAATATGTATTTCAAACTCATGACAATGGGATGTATTTAAAAAGTAAACAAATGGATACTTTGGATATTTTTTACTTATATGTGATGACCAACCCATACTTGAACCATTTGATGTTGGTAGACCAGAGCTATTTTGTATGTTTAGGTTTCTATTTTTATTTTCCTTTAAAGCATGTTTGTAGGACGATGGTGGTTTCTATGAGGTAAAATGGTTATAGTGTTGGTTGCAATTCATTTTATTAGTTTTATTTTTGGTCTTGTTCAGTTATGCATGTATCTAGATCTGTCTGTATATTTATTTTAGAAATAGTTTTTTTTGGATCTTCTATTTTTTAGTTCATTTTATTTTGATAAAAGTTTATTTGGAAAAAAATTCACCTTAGTGATTACATTGATTCCCGATACTAGTTTTTATCCCCTGGGGATCGGGAACACCCTTTGGGCCATGCTGAAGTCTAAGCTAGATGTTAGATGGGATGGCTCACTAAACTAGTTAGTGAAAAAATGGTAATAGATCCATGTTATTATTATTTGGGGTGTTAGGTTTATGGATATTGGATTTTCAGGACTCTTGAGGTAGGTATAGGAAGAGCATCACATACTCTTTCTCATTCATCACCTCGAGTTTCAAGGCGTAGTCTGGGATTGAGTCTTTTGAGTTTTTTTAGGATTGAAGAATGATAATAGAGGAGAGCCAGTTTCATGATGTGATCTAAGATACAATTCTAACCCATGTGATTTCAAATTATGTGGTCGAAGTTCTTCTTAGTTATTAATTCCTACTTGGGGCATGGCCCACTAACCACATTACAGAGTTAGATATTGACACTAGTTCCTAATTTTTTTAGTTTTTTGTGAGTTGTGTTTCATTTTGATTTTGGTTGGTGAAGTGTCCCATTTCGATGAAATTATTTATTAAATTGAAATGATTTCCATCAAGTGATTTTAAATTGAAAAAATTTGTTTTAAAATGGAGACTAGTTTGAATTGAAAATTTGGAAATTATTGGATTTGAAGGAAAATAATTATGTGTGACCTTTAGTGATCCTTATAAATATTCACATATGTGTGGGTATGTATGGAAGGTTCTTGTTGGAGAATTTGTATAGATTGTATATGGGGAGATGAGATGGCCATATATGTTAGGGATTATACGACATTGTGGGAAAGTATTTGAAATAAATGACTTGTTCTGTTTTTCCAAAATAATTTATGTCCATCCTTGTCTGATGGATTTTACTTCAGTAGGTGAAGATGATGAAAATGGAAGAATTCTTGAGTATTCACTATGGCCAGCAGACAGTGAAATCCTACATTGAATATTTCAAGGAGTTGGCTCCTTATTCTCTTGATGTACCATTATAGGATCTGTTGAATGTTTATCTTTTCATTGGGGGTATCCGTCTAGAGCTTAGGGAGATATCCCTCCCCTGTAAGGATTGTTTCTTTGAGAAGCCAGGGAATGAATCATTCCTAGATGAGTTTGTTTCCTAGGTAAATTTGTCAATATGGTATCTCCTGACACTCATAAATGTTCCCCATTTAAAGAGAGTTGTTTTCCAGATGATCTTGTTCCCAAAAATCCTCTCCTATTAGTTCTACCTTTCAGTTAATTAGACTATTGGTTTGTGTTCCACTGGTGTGTCCGGTTGAGGAACTCAAAACTCTATTTTTTTATCCTCAAAAAACATTCCATAGTTATAGATATTAGCCTCATTTATGAATATATTTTAGGAAGCATTGTATGAAGAATAAATTTTGATCAGAGGATCTTAGTGCATGACCGTGAGACATGAGATTCTTTAGTCATCAGGGCCCTAGCTCACTGAATCAGAGTGAAACTCACAAAACATTAGGGGATTTCGGGGGTGTGTGGATAACCTCATATTATGTTTTCCTCCAGTGTTATATTGGGGATGTTTTATGTTCCCTTTTTATCTCTTTTATTATAATGAGTTTTCTTGTCATTGAAAAAGGATTAGTGGTTTTGTATCCTTGTAAACCCATTTCATGATTTGAATATGGCTGTTTGAATCATTTATTCTTCTTTTAGTTTTCATAGTCCTTGTGTGGGTTGGTGTTGATTTTTGATATTTTTGTTTAGAGATGTTTGAAATTTGTGGAATTTATTGAAAGTGGTTCTAGTTCACTGTTTTCTTTGATTTCCTTTCGAGAGATTCCCCTAATTTTGGGGGTTCGGTTTTTGAATGAATTTTCAGTTTTGATGGCATTATTGTTTAACCTGTGTGAGAAGGTTGGGTTATTTGGTATATGAATTCCCAGTCATGGTGTGAATGAAGAAAAACTGGAATAGAGTAGTTTTCATTAGTTTTTTTTAAGTCCTGATGGTGTTGGGTGTTTTAAATTTTCTATTGTAGTTGAGTTCTTGTGGTGGGAAGAACCCTCTTGGGTTCTCACCTAATTCTTGTGTTGTGGTTTCTTCATGATCAGTCAGGTGTCAGTTGTGTAATGAAAGGTAACGCCTAGGTTTGTGTTTTATTTCATATTTTATCATTAATAGGTTTATGTTTCATAAATCATTCATCTGGGTGAATTTCTAGGTGGCAGAAAGTGTTTGTGGTGGGGATAATTTTCACACCCCGACAATTAAAATTATTTTATTTTATAATTTTTATGGATTTGAATCTTTGGTTGAGTCATGGTTTGAAATTTTACCATTTTAGGAAGATTCATGTGGTCTTTGTCCTATCCATAGTTTGGGTTCATGGTTAGGTGTAACCATGAGACCTATCCCATGTAACCATGTTGTTTGATTTTAGGTAATGGAATTTAGCACATGTCTTGCACACACTTTGGTAAATCATGTGGTAACCATGCAGAATATCTATGGAATGGATAGAGGAATATGGAACATTAGGATAATATTTTTGAGAAAGTGTGGCCAAACTGTGTGGGATGTCTCCCTTGGAATGTAGGGTGTGCATGGTTGGTACATATTTAGGAAAACTAGGAAGGCGAACCATGCGATCTTCCAAGTTTCTTAAAATTTTTAAATCCCAAGTTTTCCACTCTTCTTTTAACCCTAAATCAAGATTCATCTCCCTTGTTAGGCCTTGGACCACTAGGGTGGTCCTCCAATCTCACTATCCTTTTTTCCCTTCCATTATGGTATCCCTTGAAGGTTCCTAAGGTGAGCTCTTGTGAGTTTTGGTCAATTTACCCTTAACTTCTCCATCCTCTCTTAGTTATTTTTTCTCTCTTGGTGTGTTACTCTATTGGATTAACCCCAAGGTTCATTTTATTAAAATTTATCTATTCCTTTGATCATAGGTTGTGTGCTTCACCTGTGGGTTCTAGTTATACTTTCCCTTGATGATTTATCACATCCACACTCTATTGAGGTAGGCAATTAAATTATTTTCCTTTTTTATTCATTCCATTAATGCTTGTGGGTTTTTAAATAATATATAAATGGGTTTTTTAGGTTTGTGGTATGTTTTCCTTACATGGAATGACATTTTTATGTTTTAAAAAATTGTAAAAGGTGGTTTTTAAAAGGTCTATGTAATTGTTATACATAGTATGAACACGAGGTGTTTGTTAAAAGGTCAATTTTTCTGCTTAAATGAACTTTTGTGTCTTGAGTGGTGTTTAATCTTGATTACGCTATTTTATCAACATTATATTGTAAAAATAACGTGGTTTTTCTTGGTTTTGGTTACTTTAAGGGTTTGGAACTTATCAATTGCTTATTGTGTTGGTGGTGGAGCATGTGATGTCACTTCAAAATGGTTTATAAAAAATTGCTTGTGGAATGCCATTGGAAATGAAATTTGATTTGGTATCAAGGCCCATTTGGCATTGCACTCTTGAAAGTGGTTGTTTATATCGATTTCGAAAATTTTGGAAAAATGTTTTGAAAGGGTCTTTGGAATGAAAATGGTCTATGTCCTAGTGGAAACTTTATGATTATTTGGAAATGAATATGGTTTGGGAAATAAAAATTCTCGATTGGAATTTTTTAATGTTTTGAATCTTGAATGATATAATGTCCCTATTGGCACTTTTGAATTATTTTTTATAGGATGGGAACACCTTTTGATGATTTTCCCACGTGGGTTATCATGTGGGTGGTGTTAGTGTTTGGGGTAGGCAAGTGTGGTGATGATATGTAAGATGAGTCATGTGTTCAAGGGCCTCCTACATACACATTATTCTATCACCATTGGTTTTAAAGGTATATTTTAGAGGGTCAAGTGATGGTTTCTTTTTTACCCGGATTAGAGGGGTTGATAATCCCTTGACTTATTAGGATTTGGTGGCATGTGCCACTAGATTGGTCATTTTTGGGAGGCCAGTTGGTTATAGACTATGGAGTTGTACCATATGTCGGTAGGTGTGTCTGATTCGAGTAAATCTAGGGATCATTGTAGGGTTGTTTAGGAAACGACCATGGATTACACTTAGTATGTTATTATTATATTCAGTTGCACTTGGTTCATATTTATATTTCTTGTTTATTTTTCAATATAGACCAGTATTGATTTGTTTGATTTTTTGTTTGGGTTTGGGTTTTTAAATGTTAAACCATTTTGAAAATGGATATGTGGTGTGTATAGATTTTGGAAAAGAGGGAATGTTTTGTTGGTTTTATCAAAATGATAAAAATCTATTTTTATATATGTATTTCAAACCAGTTTGAGTGGATTGTCTTTAGGAAAGGAGACACATGGATTCTATTATGGTTGCATACTTAGCTGTGAAGCTCACATGCTACTTATATCATTCGTTGTCAGTATACCCAATCTATTTTTTATGTTCATGTTTATAGTTCTAGTTTCCTTTATAGTGGGTTGGTTGGTGAAGGGTGATGACCATGATATCTCGTGGAGTCACATTGGTCATAGTTTTTTTGAATTATAGTCTTTTTGAGTTTTACCTATAACTAGAACTTTTTATATATTTATTTGAGATCCAGTTCCTATTGGAACTTCTATTAATTCAGTGCATTTTTATCCTAGTTTATTGAGAAAGAATCATTTCTCTTACTAATTACATTAATAGATGAAACAAGTTTCCAACTAGTGTGGGTTGGGAACTCCCTTCATGCCATGATGCAGATTGGGTCAGGTGTTAGATCGAATGGCACTCCGGCATTGTTCATCACATAAATGATTCATTATGTTTTCATATAAGTTCATTTTACTTTTCATGTTATGATATATATAGTGACTACTGTGAGATATTATGAAGTATTCATTAGTGGAATTTTGGGGTTTAATGATATAGTTATGTTTTTTTAGAAATATATAATATCCTTGTGGTCTAATGTGTTATAGATTAAAATAGGTTTTGGGAAAGTAATTTTATGTAGAGTATGTAATTAGGTTATAAACATACTAGGGAATATGATTTTGGGAATGAGAAATGTTATTTGAGGAAGGATAAATATGATTTCGTTGGCATATATTTCAATTATTATTGAGTTTAGAATATTTTATGAATGTAAATGATAATTTTTTATCTCAATTTTAAGGATTATGTTATCTTGTATGAGTGAAACCAATTCAATGTAACATAGGTTGACATAATAATGTTATTTTCTAAAATGGGAGTGGTATAGGTTGAACTGAGTCTTACACAAGATGAGTAGTAAGACTTATAAGATAACATAGATTATTTATAATGTGAGGCATCACAATATTAAATCATCATGTGTTTATTTTTAATAACTAAATTATAATTATCGACATTCATGTTAACTCTTTTGGTATAAGTAGTGGATAAAACAAGAAGGAACCACAAGTGTCAGACACAATGTAGAGATTAACATAACAAATAAGCTAATAAGATAAGGTATGGAGAGAGAAACCATGTAATTATTACAAACTAGCTATCCATAAATATGATTAAAAATGTGAACATAGTTTAAATATAAAACACACATAAAATATTAAAATAGATTTTAAAATAATTTTCACATGTCCATGATAATAATGTAATGAAGATTCAACATTCTACATTACAAAAAATATAGAAAAGAATACAGGAGTAAATTCTATATGTGTGGAGATGAATGTCATAAGACTCGTAGGTTTAAGGGAAATTGATAATCTATTAAAATCCCTTAATTTATTTAAAATAGAGTTGGGAATTATGAGACTTAATTTCCCAATCAAAAACCCAATATGGTAGATAATCACAAATAACCATGAAAATTGGGAAAATCCATTGCAACTAATTTTATGGAATTATATAGTATTTTTAAATCATAGATTTTCTAGTGTTCTATTTCACATAATTTTTCACCAACTACAGGATATTGGGTAATAAATTAAAAATCTTATAGAGGTAGGATTATAATAGAAATCATATTTAGGGTTTGTGGGAAGTTATTTCTTATAGATATATATCTACATCCCTTAGTAGAACTATTTCTAAAATTATTAATGGTTTAATACATTTTTGAAAAACATATCATAATTTTTAGTATGGATAAAAATCACCGTACTTCCAAAAATAACCCATTATCATGTAGTGATTTTTGTTTAATTGCATGTTCCCTATAAAAATTACTTTGATCTTATGATTCATATTATGATTATGTCATTAATTGAAGGTGACAAAATGTAACACTACAATATTTTAATATAATATGAAACATAAATAAGATAATGTATTTTATAACTTATAGTTAAAAAAGACCTAGTACGAAAAAGAACAATATACTATAATAACGTAAGTAGTTAACCAAATATTGTAATCAAACAAAAATCATTACCTTTAAAAGATAAGTAATTAATATAAGTTTCTTTTCAATAAAATAATATTTATTTATATTTTTCATTTTCCATTAAAAAACAATCTTTAAATTTTTATAATTTCAATAGATTAAATGAAGAAAATTTTTATAATTTCTTTTATTAATATTAAATTAGTATGAATTATTGATCATTTTCTAAAAAGGTTGTTTTTAGTTGAAAAATAGGGGATTTAAAAAACTATATTTTTCATGTTCTTTGTAACTATTTAAGAAGGCCAATAATTTTTAAAATTAATGATGTAATGAAATATTAAATTAAAGAATAAAATTATAAATTTTTAAATATTTGTTGTATATATAAATCCTAAGGAAAAAATTAAAGAAAATGTAAAATGTTACATAAATATATGTTTTTTGTTTCTCTCAATAAATTAAGTATTTTGAATGTGAATTTATGTTTTGTAATTCCTTCTATGACTCATAAAATTTATTAATTTTATTTTAAAATAATTTATTTCTTTAAATGCAATAATAATGATAATTGTATCAGATATATAAAATTAACAAATTTAAAAAGTTTTTTTTAAATAGTTTACATGTTTAATTGATTTTATTATAAAATTATATTTTCATACCTACTGCAATTTTATATTATAAAATTATTTAAGAAAATTATATCATAAGATTCATTTTATGTGATAAGTTGAATTTCATTTTTTTACTTTAAAATTAATTTATAATGTTAAAAAAATAATTGTCATTATAAAATAAAAAATGGGTTAAATTGATTCTAACCGAGTGAAAATGTATTCTAAAATTTAAAAAAAATAATTATTGGAATGGATGTTCCTTGTCTTAACCAATAAATGTGACCCCAATACATTTTTACATTTTTTATCATTTTGACCTTAAAAAGTACATTATAGTATTCATAATTGTAAAGGTGTTGAAAAAGATTCCCTTACCTAATACTTTAAAACCGTCTGACTGACACCATATAGATTTATATTCTACCTTATAATTACTCATTAAAAACTACTATATTACATTATATTGAACCCCATCCCAATCAAAAGATCCCTTGGTAACTCATATTTAACTTATGTCCCACATAATTAAGGATACATTTAGGGAAAAATCATGTCTCGGACATAAGTGTTATGTCCCTCGTAAATTTTACTCTTAGTATTACTCTATAAGATATCTGATCCCCACAATTATATGATGAAATCACTATTATTATTATACTTATATGTTTTTATATTAGTGGTGAAACCATTATTTAATCATTTTCACCCACTTATAAAACACTGTAATTTCAATCTTGTCGGCATGTACGATAACACCTCAATTGTATCATCCCAGGTTAATATGAGTGTGAAATGTAAAAAATAATTTGGTTTTTTAGTTACTGGATTTGTTAAAAAATTATTTGAGGTTAGGAATATGGTTCTGAATGTTGAAGTATCTTTAAGGGATATTTTTATATATTGAAAAATTATTGTATGGTAGCTCTGAAGTGTCAAGAGTGACCGAAGGGATCAGAGCATGAAATAAATGTTTTGGAAATGTGTATCTCTGGGTATACAGTTGGTGCATGAACTGTGATTACCAGGTATAATAAACTCTTATTCCATATTACATTGGTTTAATGGATTCTTATATGTTGTGAGATTCTCTAATAAACCATTCAAGACTTTATAATGAACTATAGACATGTCATGTGGTTGGAACATTGTCTATAAAAATGGTTGTGAATCTTTGCGAGGTGTTTTATCCATAGATAGTGGGGTCACATAGTTTGGACAACCATATATCTAAACCATTATTCTCATTAAAGTGTTAAAAATTACCATTTTCCCTCCCAATATTTATAGAGGTCTGGCCCTTCTTTATCCCCTTTTCATCCCTCTCACAAGCGGGATATCATACCCCTTACTTCCATTCTTCAAACCCCTTGATGGAGGTGTTCCAGGTGGATTTCCATGGCCTAATGAGGAGTAATTTATCCAATTATAATATCATTTAGACATCTCCTATTTTCATTATGATTTTTTGGTTTACTGGGAAAGGAATTTTATTTTCAATTCCACTAGATCATTATAGAAGAAGACACTGCTGATGAAGTTTATGCACTAACTAAGTAGTGGGAGAACTGTGAGGCCATATACACCTCACCACATCAAATTTAATTAATTTATGTCACCATTGGGATTTTTGAAATATTTAAATTTAAAATTTATTTTCTTTGGTAGTGGTATTGATGTTTTGGCTTAGGGATTATTCCAAGTGAATGGTTAGAGATGTCTCATGGGTTGTTGCTGAGTGTTATGTCACAGTTCAGTTGTGACATGATTGAAAGATGAGGATTTCCATTATATATTTTAAAATTATTATTTTTAGTTATTTATAAATTGTTCAAATTCTTTATTTTATTATAATTTATTTATAATTATTTAATATTTAGTGGTTTAGTTGTGTAATAGGACATCATTTGTCTCAACTGATTTTAGACGGGCCTTGATAGCTTCTCATGACCATTAGAAAATAAATTGAAATATTATTGTAAGGTAGGTGGACTTCTATCCCATTCCTATGTTAATTATACATGTTTAATGGTCATACGGGAATACTTAGACTAGCCCATGAGGGTTATACCCCGTATTTAAATACACTACAATGAGAGGCTAGAAACTAAATTTATTGGGTTAAATAAAATGGATGGAAATTAGGTGAAATGAACAACCCATGTGTGCTAGCCTCATATAAGGGCCACTGATGTTGATGATGTAGACCATTAATACATTAAGTATCGTCTTGGCCATTCGGAAGTGAGGGTTCACTTGGTGAGGCCAGTCATCCCTTGTACATGCCTGGGTGGATAGAGCTTTGGCATATTCGGAATGGGTTGGGTGTGTAGAATATCCCAGAGTGACCTTGGGAACTGAGATGGGTCATCACCAATATCTTGAAAATTTCCATAGTGGTAAGACCCTATGTAGATATCATGGTCATGTTACCCTATTCACGAGGTCATAGGACATAACATCCTACTATTTTTTGTGTTTACCCGAGTTTGTGACTATGATGGAGGAACCCATGCTGGATACCTCAACTTATCTATGAACCTTAAGGATCCCAAAAGGAATACCTTTCTTCTGCACAGAACTGGGGGACCCTGGTGGGTTCCACAGTGGTTGATCAACCCCAAGAGAGGGAATCATGGGTTTCTGTAGAAATGGTATCAAGTTTCACCTTGAAACCCATACCGAAAATCTGAGATTCTGAGGTAGTGTAAGTAGTGATGGGTTTAGTCACTCATATAACCATACACTCTTGATATTACTTTATCTTAGTCACTATTGATGAAAGCACCCTTTCCATACATGATTATATGAACATGGAAAATATGTCAAATAAGATTTGATGGCATGGTGGAAATTCCGAGATTCACTTCAAAGGATCTGGATTATGATACTTATATGATTTAATTTTACATTAATAAAATTCCCAATTCCACTAGGATTCTTCCGTACATAGGGAACACATATCAGGTCATTGATTGCATCTTAGATCCCATATTAGTTAGTATTTCACCTAGGATTCCTACCGTGATAATATCCAGTGGACTCTAGAGGTTTCCTGATGGTTTAATTTTCCTCGAGAATTGGATTCCAGTTTTATCTGTGAGCATTGTGGAAGATCTAATCAATTGATTCCTATACTACTTGATAATAGGTCAATATTCATGGAACTATGAACATTTTTTTTCAAAAACCAAAGATATAGATTCTTAGGCCGAGGATATTTCTAGAGTTAAAAAAATTGTGGCTATAGGTATAGTCTATATTCATGTTTTAACATAAACCATGGATATTGTTTTGGGGTCTATGATATAGCCACAGATTTGGAAAATGATTCCTATAGTTTCTTGGTTATTTCTACTGTTTATGAAAACTGTGAATACATGTTTCCTGTGAAATCATATGGAAAATATTTTCCCATGGAAAATACAAGGGAAGACCCATAGCCAGGATTTTCAACCTTTTTTTAAAAGTTATATATATATATATATATATTAAAAATATATATAGTAATAGAAAAAAAGTTCTCATGTGTAGTGTTTAAGTGTTTGGTGTCAAAATAAGAGGTCTGGGGTTCCAATTTTCTTGTTCACATTTTATTTCGACCTTATATCCATGGATTGAAGTTATTGATATAAGTTGGACCACATTTTCACAGAAATAGGATCAATTACCATCTTAACCATGAATATAGGTGATATTCATGGTTTATACATGTATGAACATGTTTTTTTATCAAGGATATATCTACATTTTCTAGTTGTTCTTGGATACTCCCTTGGATCAAGTGGATGTATCATTATTTCATTTTCCTAATATTTATATGAATTGGATTTTGTGACCATAATTTATTTATATCAAGTTATTATCTTGAATTAGGAAATAATTAAATGCATATTTTCTATAGGTCCTCCCCCATAGGAATTCATTTTGTTTCTAATGTCCTCATTACCTAGAGACTGGGGCCATGTAATATTACATTAGACATGATTTTAAAATATTTATATGTTTTCTACATTACACTATTTACACACTATTGTGTGTTATACCTAGGGTTCCTTGGATCCTATCAAATGAATTATTTATTGGATTTCTAGCGGATACATAGAATACTAAATCATTTTTTATGGAGGTGAGTATAGGGAGACCAAATTCTTATTATTATATCCCCTATAAAGACATTTCTTATTATGGGATATTATAGTGTTGACTAATGTATGTATGTTCAGACTAGGGTAGCCATCATTTCATAGGTACACTATTGATTATATATAATTTTAGTAGTTTGATATAATTATTACTTTTATTATATTGATTATATATACATAAATTGGTTTTAATGACTATGTATGGGGCCATGTAGGTGGTTTCCTACATTATTTTTGTACTCACATCCCACACAAGATACTATTACCAAGGGGAACCTGATCAGATGTTCAGATGGTTATAAGAACTGGATGGGATATTGTCTAAGACTAATTCTGCATGAATACTCAAAATATGCATTGGAATATAGGTACATGGTGTATATCAGTGTGGGTAGTAGTTCCTTGTACATATTATATCCATTTATTATATTTATTCATATATATATGGTTGTTTCAGTAGGTGATCAATGTTTTAGGTGTGACATTGTTGTTTGGGCCTTTACTGCATTGGATTTTATTGTAGCCTTATCTATATTGATTACTTCCCAAATCTAATTATTTACTATTATTTGTGATATTTGATTATTTTTACTATTTTTTACACATTGATAAGAGGGTATAGTCTCCCCGTAGAAAAAAATTATGAAATCATTTCTAATTTGCAATCTCTTACATATGGGGAGGCACACATGAGAACTAGTGGGGAAGTGATATGATTAATGTTTACACAATGAGCTGGGGTAGGCCATGAAAATGTGGTATTAGAGAATTTCCTTTCCTATTGTCAGATAATATAGATTTTAGTAGAGAAGAGTTTTAGGAATGTGTTGGAACCTATGATGGATATCAGACTACTGCATCGAGAAAACATATTCTATTAATAATTCTAGGTATCCAAAAATAGGTGAATTATTTTATATGTTTGGGATGTTATAGTTGTGTGTGATTTTCACTTTGAGAAATGCATATGTGGTGTGGATTTTTTGATTTATTATGGATTTATGACACTTGAACCGTTATCAGGAGTCTAATGATTGATTGTTAATCTTGTTCATCTCAGTAAATATACAATTTTTATTGAACATATTTAGCACATATGTTTGTCATGTTAAAGGTACACTACTGTGGGATTTCATTAATGACTGATGTCATCTATTTAATGTGTCATAAAAGGCCAATTTATTCACATATAGGTTCATTAATGAATTATACACTATTGGAAAACCTTTTTTATGTTTCATTATGATAGGTCATATGTACTATTTTATAATGTGACATGGAGATGGTGAAACTAATATAGTTGTCAAAATAGTTGGTACATGGGACTGTACTAGGTCATAATGGGTACTTATTTTATTGTTAGTAACTCTGATAGGTCACTAGGGGAATGTGATTACATAGAGAGGGTATAACATGATATCCTTGATGACTTAGGTAGATGATTCTCTTCTAGTAGACCCTTTTTGGGGTATTCTTTTCAATTATGGTAAACTAATGATTGATAACAACAATAATTTACTTCACCCATATACATTTATAGGATATTTTAATTAATTGGACTTCATTTATAGTTATCTAGTTGAATCATGTAAAGAAATGTTTATATGTATTTGAATTTTATATTATAAAATTGAACCTAAAGGGGTATTATTTTATGCAGAATCCTGGTGAGGAATAGTTCATTATATTTCTACCATTTGACATCATGGCCCTCTCTGGATCACTCCCTAATGAGAATTCTGATAGAGTATCATGTATTGGTAAGATTATTCATGGAATGTTATTCCTTAAATGTTTAAGAAAGAATAATTATATCTAATTTAATGAATTTCTAATATGTTTATTTGAAATGGGTTCCAACTACAACTTATAGGCATCATTCCCTATAACATGGAATTGGAAAACATATAATTAATACCATGTTGATTGGTTTATACCATCCTTGGTTTATTATATAATTCCCTATATTTTTTACCACATTTAGAGTCTATTTAAATTAATGTTAAATGTCATGTCATAGTTGAAACAGGTTTCATCAAAGGTGTTTGAGATATCCAGAGGATTGGTAGTCAGACCTAGTAACCCATCATAAGAATAAATCTGTAGGTATAGGTGAAAGACATATATGCCATCAGTTTTGACATTAAACATACATAATTAGAAGTTATTATGATCAAGATGTACCTTTTTGGGTGTTTAAATGGGCTTATAGATTCACTTATGGGTGTTGAGCCTGGATGTGTGCTCATGTGGAGACTTATTAATTAGATTTTCTTAGGTTTTTTGGTATAGGCAATAAAATGACATCAGTTTTTGATGAATCATCGCGGGTTCATGGGTATCATGATAGAGTTCGAGAGGAAAGAAAATGCAGGTGAATGGCTCTTTGGAGAAGTGGTTGTATAGTTACCCGCATGACAAGACAGTGGATGTTTTCTCATGATTTGAATGGAACCTTCTTGTGGATAATTATGTAGACGAGGTTGACATTCTTTAGACTAATTATACATAGGTAAAAATATAAAATAATAATGCAATATAGTTGATAATTTTATGAATCCTCGAACAATTAAGGTTCCAATTTTTCAATAGGAGTTTATATGGATATCCAGATATGTTGAGATTGGCATATCATGATGCACAATCAGCTTTTCCTTAGTGATGTATGAAACCCTGAAGCATGATTAAGGTGATGTATCAGGTGGAACACAATTATACATCATCTTTTTTGAAACTCATAAGGAAGGGTAGATACTGGTTTCAAGTATGTGACAAATTAAATTATTATTTTAAGGATGAACATGTGTAGGATGAGGGATGATGGGGTTTAATGAGATAATTTCATTCACTATGTACCAAAACCATGGATAAGTTAATATACGTCCCCCTTTAATGAGGGATGTCATGGAAATAAATTGGGTGTCATAAGATGGTCTATTTGAGGGTTTACCATGATATTTACTATTTAGAGGCGTAGTTTCAAGGTTTATTTAAATGCATGTGAAGGCTAATTTGACATGGGCATGGATCGGTAGGATTAGTAAGACATAAATTATAGAATCACCAGTAGAATGACTCAAGGGTTATGATGTATTATGAGTTGAATCTTGGATAATGTTACTTATTCGATTTTAATTGGTTTATAAGGGGTGATTTGTGATATTTATATTGGTAAAAATGAATGACTTGGTTTCATCCAAACTAGTGTTTATGTCTAGTGTTGGGTATAGAGTTGTATGTATTGATCATGGAAATTCCATGGTGATGCGATGAAAAGGATTATTCAAATATTGGTAGTACGATGTCAGCTTCATGGGTATGGCCATTATGTAAGAAGGTTTGATTGAGGATGAGATCAGTCATTATATGGTCATTTGGATTTCTAATTTCATTGGGTAATTATATTTGGGTATTGTTGGGATTCTCATTAAATTCACTGTATAGGTTCAAATACATTTTTGAGTGGAGTCTGATATTGGGAATCTAGCTCGGTATAGCATGTCATGATCTAACAGTATTGGATCAGGAATGAATCAGTATTAATGATTTCTAATGATAATAGAAATGGACTAGGATTGATTCATCCATGAAATTTCAACAAAATTTAGTTATAAGATTCTGTGATCATGCTCAGAATGATCTAAGTGTGACTTGGGGTAAGGGGGTTAGGATTGTATTTTTGTGAAATATCAGTATTATAAGATAATAATTACAATAATATAATTTTTTGTGGTTTCAATTTAGTTCCATAGAATTTTTTTATGTGTATAGTGAGGAACTACATCAGGAATGATATTAGGATAAAATTAGTGTAGTGTAATGGGGTTCTGGTGATTCTCAAGTAAAACCTCGTGAAACCATTCTATGATTGGTTGATTTTTGTTTGAATGTTTAGATAATATGTATGATTGAGAGAAATTTAATCACGTATGACTAGGGGATGTGAGTTTGGAAAGGTGTCAAGAGTGTTTTTAGAATACTTTTGTTATGTTTTAATAGGAAATTCTCATAGTTGAAGTTTAACGGCACAAAACAATTCATTTGAAAAATAAAACTATAGTGGAGAGTTTCATAAGATTATTGATGAATGAGGTGATTAAATGGTCATTTCTCGGGTTAGGAAATATCACGTAAGCATCATATCAACATTTCATTAGTTTTTATGAGCATTAGATTTGGTTTGGGCAGATGATGCTCCTTATATCAAAAGTGGCGTTGCGAAGAATGATAGGAATTCAAAAACAAAATATTCCTATTTAAGAGGTAATTTAAAAATTATATTGGTTTAACTTGTTTTCCTAGAATCCCTCTAACAATTTATAGGTATTAGATTCATTATTTGGTCAGGTAGTAGTATACTAAAAACCATACAAGCCAAAGTTCTCATAAGGAATTTGATTTTTCAGTTACTGGATGGATGAAATTTTAATTGGTGATCCAAAATGAAATAATGAAAGATAGTATGTCTCAATGTGTTGGTTTTAGGTGTGTAAATGGTTTGGAAGGTACATCAGTGGTTTTAGAATAATCTTAAGGGTTTTGGGTCTTGGATTCAAGGTTTTCAAAAATTGAAACCTATGATTCGTGGTGAGTACATGGTAATGGATAATCGTGTTGCCAAACCTTGTGGTACAAAGTAGATAGTAATGTGACTTGTTAAACTATATGGGAGTACTGTTAAAACTCAGAGATCCTATATAATAAACTCTATAAATGCTACATGGTTGGTTCACGATTTGTAAAGCAAATAGATGGTCCTACATGAGGTGTGTTATGTGTAGACAATGGGGGAATATTGTTCATTCATAGTTTCTAAAACTATGAATCCAAACTGTTTGGATCATTAGAAGATGTAAAATTAATATTCTCCCCCACTAAAATCATATAAAATCCCCCTATTTCCCCATTTCCCTCCATCATTCATTCTATCTCTCCTCCCTCATTCTTCCATTCATTAAAACCCTTCAAGGGTGTCTTTTTGGTCACTCTTCATGGAATTTTGAGGTGTGATATATCCTTTGGTAAGATCCTTGTTTCTTATCCATCGTTATTTTATAATTTTTAGTTTCCGGAATTTGTTTTTTTTTTTAGATTCCACAAAATCTTGATGGAAATAGATATTGGTTATGGGAATTTTTCTTTTCATAGGAAAATTTTTACCCATGAGGCCATCATCGATTCACTTCATGTTGTTCAATTAATGTATGCCACCACTGTGATTTTACAAAGATATAAAGGTTCAATTAACTTTATTGTGTGATTTTATGGAATCACATCTTAGGTATTATGTCTTATTAATAGTTTGGGATGTTCAATGGGTTATTGGTGAGTGATAGGTCATAATTTCAGTGGAGCTGGATGGGTCTATGTGGTTTTGGGTGTTATAACATTATAAATAAATTTATGGTGACTATAAATTATTGTGGTTTATTAGTTAATTATAATTGAATCTTACTTAATTAGTTTTTTAAGGTTTGGTTGTCATAAAAGTCTGCATAAATATTACATTATCTTGGATACGCAATAGATGCTACCAAAAACCCTTGGAAAATAAAGAGATATTTTTTATATTAGGTGGTCTATCATACATACCCTATGGTATTTAAACATGTTTATTGTATTATGTAATTTTTTGTACTTACATTGACAGATATTTACACTATTTAAATATATTAATATTTCCTTTTCAAAATTAATTAACTTTTGTTCGTTATAGAGGTTGTGTGAGTGGGATCAAAAACATCCCCTGTGTGCTTTGCTAATGCCATTGACCTAGATGGATGTGACCATTACCCCCCTGAGTCACAGAGTTGTATCCAAGCCACTTGGGAGGTGTATATAAACGTTTTCAGGTATTTCATCCCTTATACAGTCATAGGTGGGTTGACCTAATGTGGATGGGGACTATCTTAAGTGTGTGTATGACATTCCTTCATGGTTCAATTAATTACGTGTGGAAATTTATCAGATTAAATTATATATTTCCCAATCTACACTTAGCTACACATGCATAGAATTATGGTAGTACATGGTAAAATCTATAGGGACAACTGGTAGGTATGTATTTGTAATAGAGGAATCCCTATATTGAAATATACAGTACTTTTCAATGACCATAACATGTATACAGTGAATTTTTCATGATGTACACTTACCTTTATTGTATATAAATTTCCACTTCCACTATTTAAGTGGTATTTTCTATAGATTAATTTTAATATCAAATTATTGGATAAAATTCATGGTATAAT
Organism: Viscum album; assembly: GCA_963277665.1. Taxonomy (NCBI): domain Eukaryota; kingdom Viridiplantae; phylum Streptophyta; class Magnoliopsida; order Santalales; family Viscaceae; genus Viscum; species Viscum album. The sequence continues at coordinate 1,887,252,962 of OY728159.1, read as the reverse complement.
GAGAACCACATGATACTATGAAATTAATCATGAATATATGTCCTATATTACAGATATATCAAACAAATTGGGCACACTGGATGTCATAATATCAGGTTTTGGTGGCTTACAATCATTGAGACTTCTTCGGATGAATTTCATAGTTGATGATCTCTTGTAGGTGATATCATGAGGAAAAAACCTCTAATAGGAGAACCATGGGTTTGAGGGGCCATTAGTTGTTCCTATCTATAGGAATGTGTATTGGTGTCCTTGATTAGGATCATTATCAATTTTTTTTCATTTGATTGTGTAGTTTGATTCAAGTAAAAAAACTAGCAAAATGAAGTCGTGGTGAGTAATGTTTTGATGGTTGCATCATTGGTTCCACATAATAGGATGAATTGTCAAGATTGAATTTTATTGATTCCATGTTGAGGAAGTAATAACTTTTGGATTCTTGATTATCCTGGTAAAACCATCAGAAATTCTTTTCTAGGGTAGTCATAAGTAACTATATATAGTTATATCAACAATAAAAAATGTAAGAATGGATGATGACACAAGTTTGTGTTTTGATTTATGTCATATCCTTGACACAACTGTGCTTATGTGTTGGTGTTTATGTTGGTTGGTTTTTATTTATATGACTATTCCTTATCTCACTAGGATTTTTCACGGGTTTCTATAATTATCTCTTAGTATGTGAATACTATTCCATGATATCAAGGTAACAACATAGAGGGCCACAAACTATAGTGTATTCAAGAATATTCCATATTTTGGTGAATAGTTATATAGAACTTAGGTGGATCGAACATCAGGTTTTAGAGTTTTCACAGTATTATAGATCATTGATAAATAAATATATTAATTATTATTTGATTATAGAATAATCAGGTTAGATTTATTTTTTTACTACTATTCAAAGATATTTTTTAAATACATGAATTATATTTTATGAATGAATTTTATTTTAATATTCCATGTTCATTTAATACTTTCATGAATTATGGGTCAAGTTAAATGAATCAAATTTATTAGATAATATATTTAATATATATTACAAGTATATGAGAAAATATAGATACTATTTATGATGTAGTTTATTTCATCATAATTAATTAATTTTTTCTTATTTAGTGGGAGTTTTATTTTTAGGGGTCAGGGAACTCTTTCAAGGTATTTGAACCTCCCACTGTATAAAATGGATATGGGAGATCATTCAAAGAGCTATCCATTCCCATATAATGATAGAATCTCTACCCCTCCCCCCTACCACCACTTTCTATAGAGATAATCTCTCAATATAAGTGATAAGATCAAGATCATCTCCTTATATCAAAGGAATATCAATATAGTGATCTTCAGGACATCGAATTCATCATTAGATCGTCGTACGATCACCTAGAATTCAATGATCGACACTCCTGTGGATTTTTGAAACATGTGTGGATGTTCTTGAGGAGGTTATCTTTCTATCATTTGAGAAATAATGATTGTAAATATTATTTTGTTTTATCAATATTTTACACATCATCTACTCCATTTAAATATGTATATGGTCTTACACATCCATTTTTTCAGTATCAATTTCCAATATCGATACCCCCTATCCTATGTGCAGTTATAATTTTACCTTGATGAGTAACGTGTACGATGGAAAAACACAAAGTAACATTGATATCAAGGCGAGAAGTGGACACACTAGACATGTAATGAGCTAAATCACGAGTTAAGCTAAGACATTGGTTTGATTGTCAATGGTCAAGGTTGGTCCCTTAAGTATAAATGGACCAACCAATAATAGATTCTCTAGAATAGATGGATATTTTATTTCCTTTTTTATTTGTTTATTATTTTATGCATCTTCATGACTATGTGAATCATATATAATCATAAATATTAAAATCAATAAATCCACAAAGAATGTTTTATATATTAAAGTTTAGTTGTGAGAGAGACAACATAGAATTAATTGATGAATAAAAATGGATTGAATTCATCAAAAAAATATTTAAAACTAATCATATAAATATTTTGTAACATAATCCTTCCATCATTTTAATTTAAAAAAAAAGTAGTTTTACGGGGTGCTCAATCAGCCATAGTTAAGGGAGACTCCTATTTCTAGGTGATTTTTATGAGAGTGATGGGTCAAATTATATGAAGGTGGAAGAAAGTATGTATTCATAGATATATTTTTGAAACATCATAGGCATGTAAAGAGTTAATCATTTTTATGATTTTATAATCTAAGACATCAGTCAACATGTCAAGGAACTGTGAGTTAATGTGATGGGCCAGTCAAACTCTTAACATAACTCTTCGACCAGTTTCGTAGTAATAAATTATAAACTATGAAGAGAGGTTCAAGGATACATACCACTAAAATACCCATGCAACAAGGTATTTTGATTCTAGTACATATGGTTTCTATATTTTTATAAAATAGTGAGAGACATTTAGGGATTTAATTATTAATCAATAATTTTTAAATAGGTTATAAGGATAATAATAATATTTTTCTAATTTTACTTTTTAGAAAATGACATATAATAACCCCAAACACATTTTATTAAGTAATGGATGATGAAAATTAAAAAAATTGAATTTTGTTCAAATAGGTATTACATACAATTGTGTAAGATACTATGTCATTGGAACATCAAGGCACTGGTGTTCCCAGTAGATTTTAATCCCCCTCTAAAAGTGAGGGTGTAAAAATGATTAAATGAGACTCATATATGAAACATATGATGGATATTTCATAATTTTATCATCAAATTCTTATGTGAGTTATGGATACAATATCAGTACTTGAATAACTTTACATGTTGTCTCATCTCTAAGAAGAATTCACAGAGAAAGTAAATCAATATAATAATGGTTGATCATTACCCAATATACCTTTAACTTGAATGACATATGAAAATATTTCAATAAATTCTATAATAGTATTATTTTAACCCATATACTCTAGTTATGCTTAAGATTATAAAATGATAATTTTGGATATAATATCTTAATTTATTTTTGGGTAATTTTCAACAAGTAATTAAGAATGTAAAGTATGTATAATCATTAAATATTTTGATGAACAAGTTGAATGACAAAGAAAAAATTCAAATGGAATGAAAGAATCAAAAGGAACATTTATAATTTCCTATGAAGAATGAGGTTTTAAAAAGGAGGATATTTTATTAACATATCATGAAATTAATATGTACTTTTAAACATAATGAACTAAATTGAAAAAGTTAGTATTTGTTTTGTATTCGTACATATTCATCAACAATATGTAATTTTATATAATAAAAATTTGTTATTAAATAGAATATGCTTATAACATATGTGTATCAAAATATATATACAATTTATGTATAAAAACATTAGTATATATAAGGTGTTTTATCCAAGATGTTAAGAAAGGGTGGTTCCTAAGTCAGTAGTGAGAATTACACATCTTATAATTTCCAATTGAATGAATATATAGTAATTTTTTTAATATAGCCAAAAAATTATATTTCATATTTTTTTCCAAAGGGAGACATTATTCTAGTTTAGGATTGAAATTTTTTTGTGGTGTTTCATACTTGTCTAATAGTCCAGTGATATTTGAATCAAAGGAAATACCTAACGAATATAAAATGTAAGACCCACATACACATTTGTGGAAATATAATTATTTCTTAAGTAAAACAAAAAATGGATGTGGAGGATATACCCAGTATTGTATTTAAACTCTATCGAGATAAAATTTTTATCTATTAACAATTTCTATACTAATTAATTTTCGAAAAATAAGCGTTTATAAATTAAGGTACACCACAATGATTTCAGAATTTGTTCATCTAGAGAGGGTGAACAATTACTAGGATAGGATAGTTGTAAATAAAATTTATATGATTCCTCTAAATTTTTATGTAATTTCAAAGGGAAGTTAGTTATATTTCTGGTCTGATAACATTGGACAATGAATATCATGATCACACATTCCTCAATCCATATAATGTAGCATGGAGTAATTCCTAAAGTTACATTACCTTATATTTATTAGGGATATGATTCTATAAAGGAGGATTAATGATGAGTCTGAAATTTTAACAATGATAAAAAAATGTAGCATGGATAAATTCATAAAAAAATACATTTTATCTATGAGAGTCATGGTGTAAGTAATAGGTATATCAATGTTAAAAGTCATAAAATTTATATAATTCCATTATTTTCAAAACATGAATTGAATATAACTATTATATATCACAAAAACATACCAACTATAAGGAAAAATGGATATTATATGAGTAATAGCATGATGTAAACCTATTATGTCATAATAACTTTTGTTTATATAGATAGGTTTCGTTAGGATATAAACAAAATTTAATCAACAAAAAGAAAAAGTGCATCTAAAGAAATTATCCTAAACGTTTCATAGGATATTATAGAAATATGAATGATAAAATTTTTGTAGTAATGTTATACACTATATTTCTATAAAAGGGAGTATCTGTCCTCTTGAGAAAGTGGGAACAATATGGAGTTGGATTCAATTATTTCTAAAGATGCACAAGTAGTAGACATATGAACGATTTCTGAAATAGTTGTGAAAGACAATGTTATAAAAAACATATTGGGTAACAAGGATAAAACCTTGATATGGTTTTATATTCACTACAGTCAGTGATAAATTAGTAATTGTGAAAAATTATTCATACAATTAGGTTTTATAAGGAAATTAGCTAAAATTGTCATGATTAAATATATTTCAATAATAGATTTCCTATATTAATATAACATCTCTACTCATTATTTACTATACATTAATTATTTATTACATAAAATTACACAAAATACAACAAATAAGATCGATTAGTCTAGTGTATTTGGGAGTTAGGTACATTACTTAATATCTTAAAACATGATATATGTCAACATTATTGAATACATCCTTAACATGATTGTACTTATAACTGCATGGGATAACATGGGGAAATACATAAGAAAGGAGTGAGCTAAAAATAACAATAAGGGAGTAGACATGGAATAATGTGATACATGTTAGACAATAGGAATATCAATTGGGAATAGAAGGAACGTGAATAATAATGCATGATATAGCATGATAATCATAACATGTGAAATATAGAAAAAACTTAAAACACTACATCATAAGTGAATAAAGATGAAAATTTAATGTGTAATAAATAAAGGTAAGTCCCATTTCAAAGATTTTTTTATGTATTATAAAGTGTACTCCATTAATAGGAAATGGGTATGGTATTTACTACAAAATTGTTTTGTCATGGAAAATCGTGGTGAAATTTTGACAGCATTAGAGAATCACATAAAAATTAATAAAAATGGTGTATGGGTGACAAAATGGGTCTATAATCACTAATAAAGAAAATTTATAGTAATAGGGACATGTAAAGATGTATCTAAACATTATTAATAAGAAATGGATGGCATAACATAATAAACAAACATGAATTAAAGAACAAAAGGATAAGATCCCTTTCTTGAGTATGTTACTCCAAATCATTGGGTGGTTCTTCTTGAGAGATAAGAGGCCTATTGGGAGGACTCTAGAGAGGTTATGGAATAATAAATATGAGATCAAAAGTGTTTTAGTGAATATAAATGGTATCATGGGTGGGTTTATATTGTAAATAAGGGGAATCTATTTATTATTTAGGTTGTGGAATCAACATAATAAAATAACAAAACATACAAACCATACCGTAGTATTTTCCCACGGTTTCTGAAAAATGAGAGTGTTTATCATTAATTTATAATTCTCTGGTCTGATCAAAAAACATTACATTGAGTATGTGGAGGTGAGTCACACTCTTTATGAAATGATATTAAAACAATAAAATATATTAATGGTTTTGGAGGATTCATAATGGATTTATAAAATTAATCGAATCAACAAAAGGTAACATTATTTTAAAGGGAAAAAATATTTGGTAGTGGATACATTTTATAGAATTTATTACGTAACTTTTGTGTCATTGTGATGTCATAATACAAAAAGTTAATTTATATTGTATTTAATATCTACACAAAAATTCGACTGCCTCAAAAAAGTATGAAAATTTTATCATTGGATAATGTTGATGTTGTGATTAAAAAAATAATATTAATTTTATGTACATAATTTTCTATATAAATAAATTTTCAATGTTAAATTAAAATCAATATTTATTAATAAATCATGAGTTTTTCTGGAAATAATAGTTTTCAAAACCTTATAAAAATTACATTTGGATTTATTAAAATAATGAGATCATTTAAACTATATAAAAATTATTTAAAAAAATATTTTGTCAAAATATTATTTATTTAAAAAATCCATTAATTCATCAAAATAAATTTCTTAATTGAATTTTAATATTAACCAAAAGTAATATTAATGATTTATTGTATCAAAGTACAAATCAATAATAATGATAAGATAGAAATATATTAATTATTATACAAAAAATAATTAATATACTCATATTTTTAGGGTCTTGATACATAACCCTTGAATTGACATGGAAACACCATAAGAGTAAGGTGTATTGTGGTGGGACATTCATGGGGTAGTTTAGTGTACATTGTTTTTTTTCGTGATTTTGATGAGCATAAACATATCTTGTAAATGGTTTATCTCATGATTAAGTTGTTGATCTCATATTTGGATTGGTAAATGTAAAATCCCATAGATGAAATCTCCCTCAGAAGCTATGATAACTGGGCTTTAATGGGTATAATCCTACTACATGAGGCCATTACCTCCTTTTTCTGTGTCAATGTGATTTGTTAAAACCATATATTAATACTAATCATGTGATCATTGTTCAATGACTATATTATCATTGGTAACGATAAATAATGGTATTTTTAATCCAATTAAATATAATAAAACAAAATAATTGCTTGTTTTTTCTATAACTATGTAACTTAATAATATATTTAATTAAAACAGAAAGGATGATTTTATTAATAAATTTATGATTTGATACAATTATCCCACCTTATGATATATTTCCCTTGAAAGTTTAATTTCCCACATTACAAAATATGAGGGAAACTCTATTTCATCACCTAAATTGGTTCCCATTTCACTTTTTTAATCATAGGGTTCTTCCATATTACTTTTACAAGGTGAATTATCTTATTTTCTAAAACATTGTCTCTAAAATCTAATATTTTCACTGGATGTTGCTCATAGAAAATATCATTCTCTAATGGTACAAAATATGGTTTGAGTACATGTGAGGGTTCATGTATGTACTTTATCAATAAGGATACATGGAATACATTGTGTACCTGAGATAGTATAGTTGGGAGTGCTAGTCAGTAGGCCACTTCTCTGATGTGATAAAGGATCTCAAAGGGGACAATATATCTTGGACTAAACTTTTCCTTCTTCCAAAATATGATCAAATTATTTCATGAATATATGTAGAGAAATAACATGTCCCCAACTTAAATATTTAGGAATAATTGATGATTATCAACAAATCTCTTCTCTTGACTATGAGTTTCCTTGATGTGTTGTTGAATGGTATTCACCTTTTCCACCATTTCCTTTCCCATTTTGGACCTACAATTTTCATTAACCAATATCATCCCAGTATATTGGTGTTCTACAAATGTTATTATAAAGTGATTCACAGGGAACCATTTGGACACTTGAGTGAAAATTTATGTTTTAAGAGAAATCAACCAGAAGAAGATATTAATCCCATTCTCCTTTGATGTCAATTGAGAAAGCTCTCAATATATCCTCAATTTTTTGGATAGACGTCTTAGATTGACCATTAGTTTGAGGGTGACATGCCATAATTAATTTCATCTCAATATTCATAACTTTTTGGAGACTTATCTAGAACATATAGGTGAATCTCAGATCTTATTTAGATACAACCAATAATGATACTCTCTGAAGCCTCACCACTTCTCTGATGTATATATATGCAACATGATCTAGTGAGAAATCATCTCAAATCATAATGACCTATGATGTATCGTTATGATGACAAACCAAAACCTAGATAGATGTATTTCCTCTAATGTATTTTGATGAACATTGAAAAATTCCATTGTTATTTTTTCCCATTTTCATGTAGGTAAGGGTAATGGTTGCATAATCCACTTGGATTATTATCTTTCCTATTTCACTTTTTAATAATAAATATATTTTGATATATATTCTATGAGTTTCATCTTCATATTATCCCACCAATATTGTTCTTGGAGAGATCAATATATCTCGGTTCCTCTTGGGTGGATGGAGAAGGTTGACGTATGTGCATCATCCAATAGATCCTTCTTTGACTTAGGATATGATGGTATATATTGTATTCACCCAAATCTCACAACTCCTTCATTAACATTTAACTCTAAGGGTTTGTCTTTTCTTATAGTTTCAATTATCTTCTGAATCCCTACATCATCTCTTTGATCATATTTTATCCTTCCCAAAAGAGATGGTTGAGCAATCATTTTTCAATGTATTTATGGTGTTCCTTTCACTGTGATTCATAAATCTATCTCATTCAAGTAATATAAGATCATAATGACCTCAATTCAAATAAATTATAAAATTTCTAGATCCATTATACATAGATAATTTACCACTTTATTCAATTTTCTTGAGTGGAAGTGAATTGAGAAGTCATAGTCCTTGATCATATCTAACCATCTTCATTTCCATATATTAAACACTTTCTCGATGAATATATACATGGGGCTTTTGTGATCTGAATATATTTAAAACTTCTCCCCAAAAAGATAATTCCACATTATTTTCAAATAGAATATCACTACATCTAATTCAAGAGGATGTTTTTGGTAGTTCTATTCATGAAATTTCAACAACCTTGAAGCATAGGTTGTGACTTTTCATTTTTTATTGACACACAATCCAATCCCTTCTTCAAATAATCACTAAATACTATGAATATTTCTCCACTCTTGGGTAGTGTGAGAAAAGGGGCAGTTATAAGAATCCTTTTTAACTGATTGATTATTTTTTCACATTCACCTTTCTAAGAAAACATTAAACCGTTTTGAGGTATCTTGTTTATAGGGTTTTAAAATCACAATAAATTTATAACAAATCGACAATAGTACCTGTATAATATAAGGAGGCAACAGATATATATGATATATATTTGCATTTTCCATCCTTCTATTTCTTATTCCATTAAAGGGTGAAATTATATTCCATTACTCGTGATGATATTACCCAATAATGATAATTTGTTCAACCCAAAATCACATTTTATAAACATAGCATAAACCTTCTCCTTTCACTAGGTATTTATCATAGTACCTAGATGATTCTCCTGATCCTCCTGGATTTTTGGAGAATGTAATAATATCATTTATAAGAGTAATTTTTTTTCAATGTAGTCTCTAAATAATCTATACATTATGTACATGAATATTTATGAAGATTTAGTGAGTCTTCAAGACACCACTCTGAACTCATAGTGCTCATTCCTTGTATGGAAAGTAGTCTTGGGGATGTCATCCATCTTCACCATTAATTGGTAATATCCCACTATAAAAGAACCTTGGAAAACTATTTTAATCCCCATAGATGATCGAACACGACATCAATTGTTTTCAAAGGAAACCTTTTATTTATCATTGTACTGTTTATCTCATGATAATCAATGCAAAGGTGCATTGAAAAATCATTCTTCTTGATGAAGATGACTGGTGCACCACATGGTGAAGCACTTGGGCATATGAACCCTTTATGTAGATTACCCTATAGTTGTTTCTTCTTCTCCTAATGTTCAATAATATCCATTCTAAATAGAGTATTGGATAATGGAAATTCCCCAGGTATAATATTAAATTATGATTCAACCTATCAATAGGAGGATGACCAGGAAATTCCCTAGAAAATACATCATCGTATTACCTTACACTAGGAATGTATTTGTGGACTTTTATTTCCTTAGACTCAATCATTTTAGCTATATATTATTTCCTTTAGGGTAATAATATCCATGATTGATATGTTGGTTCTAAATAATATTTATACTCCTCATTGAAACAATATACAATCGAGGGTTGAATCTCAATATAGATACTGATTTCCTTTTAGCTGGAAATTTATATAGGCTCAATATCGGGAAATCTTATCCATAACCAAAATTGCACCAAATACCACCAACGGGAGTGTGATAAGATTCATTGGGATGTTTAGGCCATGAATTTTGCAGGGGGTGGATTATATACTAGGGATTCAATAATTTCCTTATTTTTATATTTTCATTGATAAATCCACATCCATGCTTTGTGGTGATGTTTGAATAGTTCTATTAAACTTTTTTGATATGAAGTAATGCGTAGAACCATAATCAAAAAGTTAATTTATATCCTTGAATGCATAACTAGAGTACCTTTCACCACTTCTTTGTCAGGATACACCTCATTGGTTGTGATGGAAAATATCTCCCTTTCTTCCTAGGAGGTTGTTGGTTGTCCTCTAAAACCCTTGTCTTAGTGAAGTGTCTTTCAAAATTACCTAGTTCCATATAGTTGAAGAAACAAACAATGTTTTGAGGGTTGACTCAGGAATTACATTCTTCCATCACATTAGTGGGATTCTACTATTATCATTCATTAGTTAGGTTCCCTTCCATTCCACACCTAAATCATTTCCTCAACACCCTTCGGCAATTTACAAGGTCCTTCCTTCTGCACCTTTGACAAGTGAGATACTGAAATTTCATGGCGCCATTAGATTTCTCCATCAGAACACCATAATTAAACTAAAAATTCCAATTCTAATCCCCAAGATACCCTTATGATTCAATGGTCTCCATTTAAACTTTATGGGAACATTGGATAATTTTCTAATATCTATCAATGAAAAAAATATTGAGGTCTCTTAATAGGCTAGGATTTAGCCCACCAAATAAGTAGTAAACCCTTTATTTATGGGTAATAACTAATCCATAGGCATATCATAAATGTTTGGTGATGTTTTCATCATATGACCTAACAAATGCTTTGTATTTTTTTCTTTATGGAATATAAATATCATTCCATTTTATTATGGGAATTGTGAGGAATATATTCATCCGAAAATATTATTTGGAATTACTTCCACTCCATTGCTTTGAGATCTTCCTCGGGATTATTATTTTTGATCAATGTCCCCACTGATTATCTTATCTCTTGATATGATAAATTTCTAATTGAACATTTTCTTTCTTATAACACTGAATGATGGAGAAGATGTTCTCAATGGAGTTGATCTTTTTTTTTATGATTAATGTATTTGATGATTCATTAAAATTTAGAGGCCATTGTCATATAATGGTCTTGATTGTAGCTTGTTATCTCTTAGGGGGATTGGTACACTCCTCTTGATCAATGTTTCTATTTAGAACATGAGTTATAGGAGGAAGTATCATTATAAATTTTGTGTTTCCATCTCGCATTGGCATGGGAATCTCATTGGGAAAGTCTCCACATTCCCCATCACATTGAATTTTTACACAAATCACACCATTTCTTATCGTTTTCTAGAATAAAAGGAAAATTATAGATTAGTATTTTTAAATTATTAATCACATAAAATGGGCTACAATTTAATTGAAGGGATAAATTATAAACTACCATGAATTAATACCTCATGAATTTATAGTGTTTAATATATGGATTCCAGGATCTATTTCCTAACATATATTATTCTGGGAATTTATTTACCTTTTCATAAAAATGTTTCATAATGATCTTATGAATATTCCAAAGAATATCCCCAGGGAGTGCCAAACTAGGTGTGCAGTAGAACTAGTTTTCATTTACCAAATTACACCAAGTCAGGCCTGAAACACCTTTTTAGAGTTGTTACTCTTAGGTACATCTATGCCCAAATCACATCCACTTATAGTATCTGAACATGGATTTATTTAATTGAAAATCTACGTACTCTATATATAGAATCTTTTCACGTATTTTTAATTATACTTAGTTTTATCCCTAAGTATTCATCAATAGTTTTCTAATCCTAATCCCATAAATAACTAAACATTTCCTCGACCACCAACTATAAAACCCTTACTTTTGTTAGATAACTATTCATGATTTATTATATAAAATTACACATAATATATCCCATATGATTGATATGAATAGATTATTTTGGAGTTAGGTATATAAAATAACATCGTAAAACCTGAAATACATCATCTTTATTGAAAACTTCCATAACATGGTCTCATATAACACTGCATGGGAAAACTTGGGGCCATACATATTAAAGGGGTGATTTATAAATACCAGTAAGGGAATAAGTGTGGAATAATTTGATACATGTTAGATATTAGGAATATAAATTTTGAATAGAAGGAACATGAATAAAAATGAATGATATAGAATGATAATCATAACATGGGATATGTGGTAATGATTAAAAACATATCATCGTAAACACATGTCAAGTCTAACTACCAAGACATAATGATAGAAAAAATACGATTAAAAAATCAAGTTCACTCCCTATCCCAACCTGATGTATTATGATACTAAACATTACCCAATGCAATGGATCACTATATAATTATGGGCACACTAGTCGCATTCATTTTATTCTCATTTTTAAGTTTCTCACATAAATCATAAAACATGGAATCATTTATCATCCAATTTTATTCCACAAACATGGAGTGTGGAATAATGACCTGAAATTACCATTTAAAATAGATATAAGTGTATATATATGAAGAACCTTTATAAGAAATTGGTATGATACTCACTACACAGTTGTTTTTCAAGGAAAATCCTAGTGAAATTTAGAATCATTACAATATCACATAAAAATTCATATAATTTGATGATGAGAGAGAATGAATTATCTAATAATTTAGAAATAAATGGGTTATAATAGGGACATGGAAAGACAGATCCCAACAATATGAATATGAAATTGAAGGCATAAGATAATAAGGATCTTAAATTGAATAATATAATAAAAATACCACCTACATAAGTGTGTGAATCAAAATGCTTATGATGAGCTTTATAATAGATTTGGTGAACCTGTAGAGGACTCAAGAGGGGGTAGTGTAGTGTATTTATATTATCCATGGAGTATAGTTTTGATAAATGGGTTGTTTGTTAGATTTATATTAGAATTTAGGGGGAGTTTTTTAATTATTTTGTTTTTAGACTTTAGATATTTAAATAACCAAAAATATAAGTCATCCAATGGTTTTTCTAACAGTTTCAAAAAAATTAGACTGTATCTCATTATTTTAAAATTCCATGGGCCTAACATTGAAAAATAATTCCCTTTCTTGTGTGGAGGTTGTTCACACTCTAAAATAAAAGATTTTAAAAACATAAAAAATATTAATGGTTTTGGAGGATACATAATGGGTTTATAAAATAAATAAAATAAAACTAAAACAACATTTTTTAATTGGAAAATATTTATTTGGATTAGGATACCTTTAATAGTATTTATTAAATCACATTTGTGTCTTTATGGTGTTCTAATACAAAAAGTATATTTATATAGTGTTTAATTTTTACATGAAATAATGAATCTCTCAGAATAATATAAAACATTAACCATTGGATAATTTCAGTATTATTATTAAAAAATAATATTAATTTTTCCTAAATAATATTATCAAATTTTTAATTTTCTTTATTAAAATAAAATCATAATTTATTGAGAAATGATATGTCTTTTTTGAGAATAACTGTTTTCAAAGCCCTGTAAAAATTAATTTTGGATTCATAAAAATTAAATAATGGTTTATAATTGTTAAAAATTATTTTAAAATAATATTTTATTACAGTATTATTTTTAATAAAATCCTTAATTTTTTAAAATAAAGTCTTTAATTGAATTTTAATATTGACCAAAAGTACTATTTATGTTTTATTTAATAAAAATAAAGAGTAATAATATGACGAAAATATATTAATTACTATAAAATAACAATATACATGATCATATTTCTAGTATCATGATACATATCCTGTTAGTAAACCATCAAATTCCATAAGAGTGTGTTTTACGATGGTGGTAATTTTATGGGATGGTTCAACATACATTGTTTTGTATGTGATCTCAATGAGCTTGATGTTCTCCCATAAATAGTTTCGCTCATGCTTAAGTTTTTGGAGATTATCTTGGGCTTGGTCAAGGTAAAATCCCATAGATTCTACCTCTCTCCAAATCTCTGATAAATGGGCCTCAAAGGCTACAATCCTATAGGTTGAGGATACCACCTCCTCTTTCTTTATAAGTTGAATATTTTGAAACCCAATTTTTATAAAAATCTTGTGATCATTGTTCAACGAATATATCATCAATGGTAATGATACATAATAGTATTTTATATCCAATTGGATGTAATAAATCAAAATTAGAGCATGTGTTTTCTATAACCATATTACATAATTAGACACTTGATTAAAGTGGAAAATGAAGTTTTATTTATATGTTTTTGGATCATTATAATCAATTTATAGTGGATTATTATTTTGAATACTATGGTGGGTATTCAATAAGTCTATACATGGATGGAAAAAGTGAGGTAGAAATAAAGATCGATTGGCATCACTACGTAATTATTCCGAAAACCATTATAATTTTATTTATTACAGCTATTTTTCAATATGTTTTAATTGACCACTGAATTTCAAGACCACAAATAATGGATGGTTTCTATATAAAGAAACCATAAAAGGATGGTTTTAGCCTAAAATTCCAATTAGGGTTGTATGTTAGTAAATAAAGATCATGATTAAATTATGTAACAAGATATTAGAGTATCCATTTGTGTGGAATTATCGTCATGTGTTAACAAGTGGTTAGAGAAACCACTATTGTTTTCTAAATTAAATACGTTTGATAACATTTGGAAAAAAGTTAATGATATTACTATTGTTTAAGGCCAGGATGAAAGTAACTCTCAAGAGATTTAATTAATGTATAAACCATAATTTTAGGATATTTTTTCTAATGTGATAGATCTAAAGGTGGTAATAGTTATAAGGAGACACAAAATAGTCTTTATTAAGATCAATATGATCATATATGAATGTAACGAAAAGGTAATGTTTGATAAATGATCATAAAATCTAGGGTATCCATATCTTCAAATATAATTTTTTGTGTAGATTCTACGGTAGATGAAGAATTAGTGTAGATTATATAGGTATTTTTTATAGTTCATAGAATCACACCTAGTTAGTTATTTTATACCATTGTGAGAACTCTATTAATAATACTAGCCATGATATCAAGTTATGATAGTGTAAAAAAAAGTAAAATACTCACAGTTTTCAACTCTTGATAAGATTCATTAAAATATGTGGTCACAAATAGTAGAATAGACACACTTAAGAGATACAGTATAACCAGAAAATAACTCCATGATTTAATAGAAGCATGATCTTAATAATTTTAGAGGTAATAAGGATATTTATAAATTTTGATTAGTTACAATATGGGATTTTGTAAGAGGGGGTTCCCAAGACCAAACAAAACTTTAATTTTAAATACCCACATCATTTATATAGTAAATTATGCATAATGTACCCCTAACATTATAGAATAGGAATTTCAGCATCGAATTTTTAAATTGTAATGTCTATAGATAAACTTTCATATCAAAAGTTTATAGAAGATCACATGGTATAATGAGAACCTCAAGATACCCTGACATTATTATTTAATATATTCCCTATGATATAGATATATCAAAATTATTGGACATAGTTGATGAATGGATATCCCGTGCTGGGGTATCATAATCATCAAGATATCTTATCATGAAGTTTTCACATGGAGATATCTGGCTTGTGAGATCATCCAGACATAACCTCCATTAGAAAAAACCCATGATTTTGGTATCCCTAGTTGATCCTATATATGGATTTATTTATTGATCTCCTGACATGACATCATTATCAATGTGTTCCATTTTATCATGTTCATTGATTCAAGGAAAAATCCATGACAATAAAGTCATGGATAGTTAACTTCTGTTGGGTGAGTCATTGATGTTGTGGCATTAGTTGAATGGTAAATACATACTTTTCCCGTCGGATTTGAGGAAGTAATATTTCAAACAAGGAATATTAGGGTGGCAGTACCTTACTGAATACTTATTCAAGGTAGTCATATGTATGTCTAGTATGATTGATCAACAAAAAATAAAGTAATAATAAATGATGATACAAGTGTGTGTCCTTATTTATGATATGTCTACAAAAAAATAAATTATATTAAAAAGTGAATTTTTTATCTTTGTTGATGTTTCTATGAATATTACATATCTATTTATGATACTTTATCAGTTACTGTACTCTAGTATTTATCTCTGAATATTATTCAATGCTATCAAAATAAAGTCCCACAGGGTCACACACTATAGCGTAATCAAGAATATTCCATATTCTGGTGAGTTGGTGTATTGGAAATGGTGGGATCCAACATAGTGTCCAAAATTTATCCACGTATTATCAATCACCAATAAATATATAAAATCATTATTATTCAAAAACATAAAAATTGGGTTGAATTTATTTATTAAAATTATTCACAATGTATTTAGTAATTATACGAAACATAGTATATAAACAAATATTATTCTAATATTTCAAGTTTATTTAAAATTAGCGATAATTATTAAATATGTTAAATGATTGATCCCTATAATTTAATATATTAAATATAATTTAAAAGTATATGATATCATATAAATAATATTTATGACGTGGTTTATTTCATCATAATAAATTAATTATTTCTTATTTAGTGGGTATTTTATTCAAGTGGGGTTGGGAATCCCTTTTGGGTATTCAATCCTCCCACAATATATGGAGGGAGTAGATCATTCTAATCACTATTCATTATAATGGAATGATAGAATATCTCTCCTCCCTCCTTTTAGAGAGATAATATCTCAATCCAATTGATCATATTGAGCTCATTTCATTGTATTTATGTAATGTCAATGTAGTGATTTTAGGGATATCGAAGGCATTTTCATATCACTATGCTAGAACCCTCAATTCTATAATCAATGAACATATTTATTTTTTAATCATCCATGAAAAATCTAGAGGGGTTTAATTTAGATACTTTGAGAAATTGTCATCAGAGACTTACAATAGTCAAACACACCACTGAATCAAAAAATGTATTCGATTATTTATTTTATGTTCATTAAAATTTTCTTGTGAGAAGATAAAACCTATACCCTAACTCGTATCACTAGACACAATATGTTTTATCACTCTAATAATGAAAATATTAAAATCCATGGCCCACCATCTTCTATTACATTCCCCAATCCAACTCAAGAAACATAGCAGTAAGAACCTTGTGGTAGGATTCCTTCAGATCTATATTTGGTTTGGATTTCTTAATAGATTTAGATTTCATTTAGATATAAATAAGGGTTCAACATTAATTTATTGGAATGGAAGAAGGATAATCCAATGTATATATTTGGATAGACCTATGGATTGGGCTATGATGTTGTGAAAAAATAACCTATTGGTCTTGAAGTAGAAAATTGTATCTACCTAGGATGAAACTATTCTCTAATCCAGAGAGAGTAAAAAACCGTTGTTTAATAAACATACCTTTAATTAAGAATGTATGATATTCTATCGGTACTTTCTTTCAAAACTCCAAGTTGGTCACTGTCCTTTTATCACATCTCTCATTGTAAGGGTAGTGAAAAAGAATGATATAAATGATTGTTTTAACCTAATTACTATCCATAAGGTTACACAATTTTATTTTAGGTATTAATTATGTTGAAATACTCCCTTACTGTTGATCTATTACCCGGATTAGATTATCCATATAAGAATGTACTAAATGAAATCATGGAATCAAATGGGAACATGCTGAAAAAGATAAAAAACAAATCAAAATAAATAATTCCAAAATTAAAATCATATAAAATAAATTAAAAACTAACATGAAAGTTGAAACATTTAAGAATACAAAATAAAATAGTATTGAATAGAAAATAGAGTTGGATTTAAGAGTTGGATAGAAACATGAAATGAATATGTCTAAGAATCAGAATGAAGTAACAATAGAATGATTCAAACAATAAAAGAATGAAATATATAATAGTTTGGATAAAATAAAAAAAAGAAATGAAGTAAAAAGGATGAAAAATATGGTGACTCCAACTCCTCTGTGAATTAAAGATTCATTAAATACTTATAGAGTCAAAAGTTACATGATGTGTATATGTTTCAAAAAATTTATCTCCCTTAAGTGTCTTTTTTAAGACATTCATGACATACAAATATGATTCACATCATGTAATTCCTATTCATAAGGTTCTGCAAATATTTTTGATCTCATGGATCTCATGGACTACATCATCATCCAGATTCATTATTTGAAATTTTCAAGTCATGTATTGAGCCGTTGTTTAATATCTTTAACATGTTATGGCATAAAATATTTCACAATGTGTAAATTGGATTCAAATCATGTACATGGTTCTTATCATTTAAATGGGATTCATGGCTTGAAAAATGGCAAGAAGGTTCTCAACATTGGGAATACTGGTCATGTGATATGAACTCATGATGAATAATGTCCAATGCTTCCATTTTCCCATCATTCTTCTATTGAGTTTTGAATTCCTAATTCCTACAAAAATACATAAAAAATATAATTTTATCAAATAAATAATGATTATACCTTTGAAAAATTATCAAATAGGTGTATATGAATTCAGATTATTATACCCCCCACAGATGAAAAATTTCTTATCCTAAAGAAAAACAATTATCTATAGTGATTCCAAATTAAACACTTTTTAAAAAGGAAACATTTATTACAATGGAGAAAATAAAACTATGTGATAGCGGTAAAATAATGTCCTCCAAAAGATATTCTATTGAAAAACTCATTCATGTCTCAAAGTTATGTTCACTATTTAGATTCTTTCATCATTTAATTAAACTTTCCTTATTATTAATTAAAATCTATTCCCATTTTTAAATTTACGTCTCAATATATTTTCCCTCATCTCTCAATGTAATGTAAAACTATATTTATTTTTATACCTTGAATTCATGTTAAAAACTATATTCTAGCATTGGTTCTAACATCACAAATCTATAGAGAAAAATAAAACATTAATCCCGAGGGATTGAGAAATAATGTTTAAATGACTCTAAGTGTTAGGTATGTAGGAATATAATAAAAATAAATCTTAAAAAAGAGTGTAATATCTCATGTATAATGCATTACAATTGTGAATAGTGCTGTAAATAAACTTCTCTAAGACAAAGATGATGTGTTTGTGCTCCCATCTTATCAAATCATGTCAATGAATGTGTCAATAATTCATAAATAATGTCCCATTTTCCATTTTCCTTTTTCATTATATATATATATATATATTTAAAATCTTGTCTATGATATATCTCACATCCATCACTTAACCACATATGATCCATTATAATATTCATCTATCTTTTAATAGTGATTTTTGACCATGTCGTTACAAAAACCATATTTCTTTTAAATATCTTTATTCATTAAAAGTAATAGAAAATGCACTGAAAATTCCAAAATTAATAATAAAACTTGTTTTATAAATCGGGTGAAAATACAACCGTATGTCTCCTCAGTAATGAAAACCACATGTATAGTAGAGATGAAAAATCAACCACACATGTTCAAAAAGAAGTCACGAATATTAGAAAGAGTATTATAGGAAGGTATAATAGGATTTAAATGGTTTTATCTAAAAAATGATATTCATGGATACTATGGGATAAATATGGACAGATATATATGTGGGTATCAAGGTAACCTGATAAAAAAGACTTCCTCAATCATTTTAATAGTGTATTTTTTTCGCTCATTAAGAAGATTATAATATATGTTATGAATGGCTTACATTCCCCAGTAATCTCCTAGGAAATATTCTTATAGAAGAATAAGGAAATGTAGGTCTAAAAACATCTACATAATGGGAGAATAAGAAATATATAAAAATAACTCAGGGCATAGTATCTAGTAATAATTCCATAAAAATTAATTTCATAAATATAGAATTAGAAATAAATTACTCACCAAAAAATCATGATAAAATTAAAAAGATTAATAAAAATATATTTCCACAATATCCAACCAAATGTTTTATTTTATATAAAAGGTTATAATGATATTTTGATTTAAATCATTCTTTCAATGAAATATATCTCTTAGACTAATTCTAAAATAGAAAAATTCCACATGAAAAACAATAAAGATCAATAAGGACACCCCCACAATTAAAATGATATAGTTTACACATAATTCATTGAAAGAAACATGGTATATATATCAATAGATGATTATATAGATTGAAATGAAAATTAATAATTTAAAATAACTAATTGTGAGATCTTTTTAATTAAAGTAATTATGTGTGGAAATTTGTTGGATGGTGATGTGATATTTTTCTACCTAAAAATAATGTTACCAAATATATATTCACTTGATAAACCATTAGCATATAGGGGTTAATCAATTTGGAGACTAAAAATGGGTAGGTTCACATAGTCAATAGTATGAGAGAACAACTCATAAAAATGAATGAATAGAATAAAAATATTCTTTATATAACCATTGAAAATAATTTCCTAGAAAAGGAAACGTAATTTCTCTAAGTAGAAAATAAAAATAAAGAAAAAATAAAATATATATTACCTCCCATAATGTGATAACAATGAAATTTTTATCTATTTTTATGGATAAAAGAATTAGTTGGTGTCATCCATGTTATGTCTCAACCATTTATTCCACTTAGGGGTGCCTTGAACGTAGTTTTCCATATTTCCTCAAGCGTGTCTCCTCGAATTAAAGATGCTCCTGGCTACCAATGATGGCCTAGAGTATTGACATGGGGAGACTATTATATCATTACAATATTTTATAATAGTAGATAAATAAGATAAAAGTTATATAACTAATGATATTTAAAATAAATATATCTCACAATAGAAGTATACAAGAATAATTAATTAATAAACAACTGATAACCATATGGAAAAGCTATAAACACATGTCATGCCCCAAAAAATATAAAAACATGGATACAAAGTATTAAAAAATCTATTCTGTAAAAAATTATAAAAAAGGAATGCAAAATCTATCCAAGCATACTGAGCTCCATCTCAGCCATCTCCTACCAACTCCATCCCAATAAATTAAACAACAAAGTGTCCATAGGGGGACACATTCCTTTATTGACACCAGCATATATGTAATCTTCTCAAGTAAAAATGGAGACCACAATAGGGTATGTGATAAATCTTAGTTGGCCACCACCAATATCAAATATAACATCAATTCCATGTAATAAAAATAGAAGCCGTGTGAAAATATGAATATATAAAGGTAAATAAAAAAATTATTGTAAATAACTATGTACCTACTTAGCCTAATTTAATATCTTACCATAAAACCATTTCATAGATTAATTATTTTCTTGTTTATATTTACAATTAATGTGAGGAAAACTAGCACTTAAACCCTCATGTGATAATAATAAAAATGGATTTCAGATATACCAAGGTTTCCTTGATGGTAATAATAGTCAAAGGGATCCAATATCATAACCATTGTATCCATGACTGCAGGGTTGATCCAACCGAGTAGTAACTTGTAGCATGGATATAAGGGTGAGAGTGTAATACAAGGTGTAAAAACCTAAGGAATTCTACAATAATGTAATTCTAACTGAGTCCATGGATATCTTCCATGGTAAACCATGATAAAAAATGACGAGGTCTACATGTGAATATTTGGAACCACATGTCCTTAGACGTCATGATCCATACAATAATTGTATCTAAGTAATCCTATAATTAAAATATAGGGATATTATGGTGTTATACAAGGAATCCACTAATAAACAAGGATCAATTTCCAAGGTGGAATCAACCATGAAAACCAGAATCTCTAAATCGAAATGGAGTCCACGAGTGCTCAAGGTATTCCTTAAGGAATTAGAGGATAGAACAAGTCTGACCACTCCTATAATATTGTCAAGGTCCGTATACATTGGGAACCTTTTAATTTATTCATGAACTAATCAATTCGATGTAATAATGATTCCATTAAGCAATTCATTGGTTCAAAACATTGTCTTTCATTAGTTTGACAAGAAAAAATGGCATGAAACCATTTATGTCATTTTAAATTTAATTTTTTGGTTATCTCATTTTTCTATCATAAACATGATAAGGTGAGATATGTATGATAAAACATGTTTTATTTATTTATAATAATCATTGTGATGTGATATCAATAACATACGTGCCAATTAACATTTATACATTCACTAATTAAGCACAATAATTACCTTAGAAGGGTCATGTGAAAAATAAAAAATCGAGGGATAGTAAAAAAACCAATTCAATAATCATTTAACTAAAGAATTACTACCATCAGTAGGGTCACGGCATAGCACACTCGAAAAATGGAACATGCACACACAAAAAAACTCAATCTTCACAATTAATGGAAACACCCTAATTAGGGTGGTCTACAATGATGTACTGACCTAAAATGGAGAATAACATATTTAACAGGGGTTTTAGAATATGGTTCTAATGAATATAATAAAGTCACACCAATTTAATAAAACGCACCTGATAAAATAATTATACCCACATAGATGTTTATAAAATGGTGAAATATGAGAGATGAGTTATAAAATAGATACCTCATACATGTGTAACTATCCTCATCCAGAATTAACCCTTTGTTTAGTTTTGATCAAAATACTTCTGAAGAATGGATCAATACCCTAAAAATAGGGCATATGATCCTTCATCTAAATAGTTTCATTGATATAAAAAATGATGAACATATAAAAAGGAATTAAGATCTTATCAGGGTGGATCCAAGGAGACTACATGTGCTTTGATCAGACTCTGAATGGATGAACATGATCAAATTCCCTCAAAGAGGGATAAATAGAGCTCAAAAGGTTAAAGGGGGATCTTACTATCCATTGGTGAAGAAAAGATAGGGGATGGTGAGTTACGAAATTTCATTAAGGATGATTCGGTATTTTTTACAAAACATAGGTCACACGGTTTGGTCGGATGGTTGTCCAATATGTGCACTAAGCATGAGCCCTTTGCTATATCAATGGAAAATTTTCATAGTTATGCAACATGGTTTGTGAAACATTGTTCCAATCATGAAAAAACATATCTCCAATAATGTATACAGTTTTTTCATGGGTGTTTGGACCATAGTTCAAATTTAGGGAAAATAACGTGCCCTGATTCACCCCATTTACCAACCCGGTAGGGTCAGGAGAGACCATGCAGGATGGTTCAGATGGTGTCTACTAATAGTGTAGACCAGTGATTGTCTCTACCAACCAGGTTTCCAATCTCATTACAATCCCCCAACAACCCCCAAACCAATTATAAACATATTAAGAATCCATATTAGATCCATAGTAGATAATTATATAAAATGGAAAAGGATCCATTGCTAAGTTAAAATTGGGTTCTTACAGTCTTCCCCCTTAAAGTAACTCATCCACAATTTCACCTTTCATGGGTAGAAAGACATTGTTTGAGAACAACTCGGGGAACTAGGAACTTTTTTAGCCTCCCTATCCCATGCCTCCCCCTGTACATGGTTGTGATACCATAACAACCATAATAAATTGACATACCGTCCTTATAGGTCTTTATTGTTCTGATTAAAAAAGCGTATAAGATTCCCTTTAAATAAAACAACAACTTCTAACTCAACAACCCCAAGATCAAAAGTATTAGATGGGTCATTATGATATTGGTGAAGGTGGGAAATGTTTAAGACATCATGCATGGTACTATACATCTAAGGTAGTAACAACCTATAAGCTACCAGCCAAACTCACTCTATAATCACAAATGACATTACATAACGAGGTGAAAATTTCCCTTACCTATGTATCCATCTATGCCCATGCTTGGTTAAAATCTATAGAAAAACACAATATTGGATCTCGAATTCCTAAGGTCATAGATGAAGATCGACATAAGATTTTTATCTAGACTATGTAGTAGACACATGCTTCCTCCATAGCTAAACTTGCCCTGTTGTCTCGTACACGATATAAGGACCTTGTAGGACTTCCTCATTTCCATCTATCCAGAACTATAGTTAATGTCATAACCTACCACACAAGGCCTCAAAATAATCCTTAGGAATCATTTCCTAAAATATATTATGGAATTAGAACTCAAAGATATGGGTACTATTATTCTAATAACAACTAATATCATGGGAGAATTATCAAAGAATTTCTTCTAAAGCCTACATCATCCATTCCAACTGCCCATCGGTCTAAAGGTGAAATATTGTGCTTAGAAGTAGTTGAGTACCAATATTTTTCTACAAACCATTACAGATTCATTAAGTAAAGTGATCATCCATATATGAAACAATTTTATAAGGGAACTTGAATAGTTTTACTATCTCATGAACATACACTATTCCTATCTCATCAACTAATAATACTAGCTTTCATCAGACGGAAGTATGATACTTTCATTAATCAGTCAATGACTACCCAAATAACATATTTTCCTATATGTGAACTTAGTAATCCAACTAAAAGGTCTATGATAACATCTTCCCATTTCAATTCTAGGACTATATTTCAATATAACAAGATTTTAGGTATCCAGTTCTCTTCCTTCACCTCTTGTCAGGTGGAACACCAAGTAATAAATCCATTTATCTGAAATTTTATCTCAGACCACCAATACTAGAATCAAATATCTCAATAAATTTTGGTGATTCTTGGATGAAATTCCCATTGAGAATCATGGAACTCAGGCATCAGTTCCTCTCTCATATCTGTCCGAATCGAGTCACGTTTTTATATTCATTGGGTGTCATCCCTATATACAGACCAATACAGAGGGATCTCATCTCCTGATATACTCTCATGGAGAACCAATCCTTCATGATTTGAAAATTGAGTGCTCTTAACCTTTGGAAGGAGGTTAGAGGAAGCTTTTAATGATGAAAGATAATAATTCCCATTACTATCATGAAACTCCATCTTTATCTGAAAAAATAGTACCTTAAATATTCATTCCTTAGTAGTTTTTGATATGACCTGTGCCCATGTTTTTCCTACTAAATACATCCTCTACCCCATTCCATTTTTTCTTGGCATATAAGCAAGCATAAAATCTAATGAATGAAGATATTCAACCCATATTCACTATATAATGTTCAATTGATTATGTGTAAAGATATATTTTAGGCACTTATGGTGTTTATAAACCACAAATAACCAACCCAATAAATTTTGTATCCATCAACATAAGGTGTGGACAAGTATTTCTACTTCAAGGTCATGCGTCTGGTAATTTCTATCATGATTCCTAACTACTAAAATCTATATGCAATGAATTTATCCTCTTATTCTAGAACTAATTCTAGGTTGATGCTTGATGCATCATAGAACATTGTATAACCTCTACCATGCTCTATTAGAATCAGAATTGTTTCTAAAAAATGTCGTCCATTCAACTCGTTAAATGATTTGTCACACTTATCTGACCAGTGGAACTGGTCACCCTTCCATTTAATACTAGTTGAAGGTATAAAACAACATGATAAGTCATATATAAAATATCTATAATACACATATATCCCCAAGAATTATGGTATATCAAATATGTTCTTGGGTTACTCCAATGAAACCAGAGTACTCATCTTCTCCTGTTCATTACATTTTCATTATTTTGAGATAAAATAACCCACAATGTTATAATTTTCAATCCATAAGTGGTACATATCAAGCCTTCCATAAATATTATTCTATCTCACTACACTCAGAATTATTTCAATGTGCTTATCATGGTCATTACATGTTTTATAATACAGTAAGATATCATCCACAAAGTTTACAACAATGAAATCAAGATAGTGGTGGAAGAACCTATTCACCAATTCTATGAAAATATTGGGTATGTTCATCAGGACAAACATCATAATAAGGTACTCATACAGAACATACATGCAACATATTGTTGTATGAGATATGTATGATGGATACAATCACACCTGATGATAGCACAATCATAGGTTGATATTAGAGAATACATTATCTCAAAAAAGTTTCTCAATGAGATCATCTATTCATGTTTGTGGATACTATTTAATGACCTTAATATAGCTCAAGAATCGATAACCCATGAATAGATGAAGGGAACCATCTGAATTACTTGGGAAAATAATGGACAAACCTAAAAAGGAAGTTCAAGGTTGTAAAACACATTTGGACTCTAGAACCTCCAACCACCGCCTGAGCTCCTAGAACTCAGTGGGGTCTATAATGTGTGGAGTAATAGACACTAAAGAGTATCCTAGTGTAAGATAAATTTTAAAATTTACCCCTCTATATAGAGGTATGATATGAAAATAATCTTGAATGACATTCCAGAATTGACCTAATGCCAGAGGGATTTCAACCACATGTAACCTCTGATCATATATGAAGAGATTAACAATATGGTCTGTCACTTCACCTAGACCATGATGATCTAGTCTAGCACTACTTACCTAGACATCCCACACCACCTTATACTGATATTTACTGCCCTCTAAGGATATAAATAATACCCTATGATGATAGCTATCTATGAAGTCATTATATGGAACCAACCAATCCCTCTATGATTGAAAAGGAATCCTATCATCATGAAAAAAAGGGTCCTACAAGGAAGTGTATATGCCTAACTCAGGCAAAAAGTTTCTACATTTGGGTATTCCCTCATACCATATTCTAGATGATGTATCCAGGGACATTACACCATAGTAACACAATATTTTCAGTCTGAGTATTTCCATGATAGATAAGGAGACGAAGGAGTGTGAGGTAATTTTATTAAAAAAATATGGTAATATAGTTAAGGATACAAGAATAGTAACTCATATTGTAGACAATCCTATAATATGATCCTTGGTTCTCCACTATAATGCATGCAGCTGACCTAATCCACAACCTTGTGCTATAGTTGGAACACCCCAATCATGACTGATATGCTAGCGATGTTGATAATCTAATGTCTAGATACTACGATGATAAACTCCTCTTCATCCAGTCCTATTGGTGAAACTCCAAATTCCTTTATAACATAATGTGAAATATCCAACCTCTAATGTTGGGGCTGGTGTAGACCCTCTCCCATTAGAAAAAGATGGGAAGTTCTAACTAAATCGTTGAAGGTTATCTATACGACTATATTCCCTGCACTCCATAGTGTCTCTATTACACTAGGGCTTCATATTACCATGTAATCTACATTGATATCACACCATAGATCATTAGTATGGGTACTATTTCTTCCACTGTACCAATATGAAACCTCTAGGGAACATTTCCTTCTACCAAATGAACTACTGGCCTTCTGTGGAATTGATCCTATCTTCCTGGTACTATTTCCTTCCCTCGGGTTTTGCATAGTGATTGGAGCATAATTGACTGTACCAAAAAATTTCAGAAGGAAAAATACATTCACCTGAACACGAATGGAATACTAGATTCTATCCTCAAAGCGTGAATCATGTGAAAGATCATTACTAGCTAGAAGCACTGTAATGTAGTGCAGCCTAGTAAAAACACTGAATACTCTATGACTGAAGAAACATCATTCTCAAGATTCATAAACTCCCTATACTGGTTTTCTCTCATTTTATGATGAAGGAATTGATCATAAAAGGAATTTTGGAAATCAATCCATACCACACCTTGATGGTGACTGTCCTGGGTAACTACATCCCACTAGCACTTGGCCGAATCATGAAGCATGTAAGTATAATTAATTACCCACCCATCTGGAGGCATATCATGGTTCCCAATAATAGAAATAGCATCTTATAGCCTAGAATAAAGAGCCTATAAACCACCATACCTTGAGAAGGTTAGAGGATACAACTTCTGGAACTCACATGTCAGATTAACGTTCGTAGTTACTAGATGCAGAGCACCTTTAATATAATACATCAGATGTAGGAAACTATCCTTAAGCTAAGCATTAGTTTCTAGATCTTGTATAACAACAACTACCTCAATTTTCACTCTTCATGGTAATATTGGAAGCTTGGGTCCCACCACATTTTGTTCATGGTAATCACCACCCTACTAGAACATGACATGAAGACTTCATGTCATCTTTGGTTATGAAAATTCAAAGAAAACACCAAAAAAAAGTATTTGAATAAAATAGATAGAAATAGAGGAATATTAATGTATGTAAATGGGTCACTTCCCATGGTATACTACACCAACCACATGATCAGAAGTTTAAGTATTTATAGGTTCTCATGTAGTAATTAATGGGGTTAGAGTAGGTGAAATACAATAATAATTTTCCTCTTCAATTACTGGAACCCATATCATTTTATAATCCAAGTTTCATATTTATGTTTTTTATTTTATTATTTTTATATATCATAATTCATTTAAAATGGATTTTTCCCTTGAATTTGGTCCCATCAAAAATATAATATAAATAAACAGAAATTTAATTTCATTCTAATTTCTCGATTGAGTACATTTCGCTTTCCAACCCATGATGGCCCATATACCTCATGAATTGAAACCAAAAATAAATAAATTGTATCCTATGACAAGAATAAGTAAATATATAAATAATACTCAGTCAAAAAATAAGAGAAACAAAACATGAAATTCAAGAATATAAATGAACCTATATGGTATGAAATATGTGTGGCCTAAGAATTATAGGTGCCTATGGTGATGCATGTCCAAAGATTCTTACACTCATATCCTCTGGCGAAGGATTAAAAAAATACTGAATAAAAATAATAATAATATCCATTAGATAACATGTGGGTCACCCAAAAGTTATGGGATATAAAATATAATTGGAAGAAGAAAAAAAATCAATCATATTTAGGAAACTCGACATTTACCCCGAACATAGGTTAGCTATGACAATTCATGGATTACAACCACGTTCCAAGGAGTTCCTAATCTCATGTATATTGTGCCCTAATAGTTCATCAAGAAAGTAAATCCTAATATCACTTATTGATGTCCTAAAACCAGAACCCACTCAAAGGTTCCCCAACCCAGTTGACCACACGTCCTCAAGCGCATCTACCAAAAATGTGATGACCATGACCCTAATATCTCAAAGTTGGTTCCTTACTTTATTAAATTGCTAAAATATAAAAGTAATAATTTCCATAAGGACTATACAATTTATTAGATTTTGAATATTGGATACATACCATGACATTATTTTAATATATAAAATATGAAATACAACATTGGGAATCTTTTGAGGATGCTATTATTCTCAATGCTTATCCCTACCTTTCAGTCATAATAAACTAATTCAAATTCTAGGGTAAAATAAAAAATAATAAAG
Organism: Viscum album; assembly: GCA_963277665.1. NCBI lineage: Eukaryota > Viridiplantae > Streptophyta > Magnoliopsida > Santalales > Viscaceae > Viscum > Viscum album. The sequence goes on along the minus strand of OY728159.1, from coordinate 1,887,223,535 downwards.
GGGTGAGAAAAAATTATCAATAAGGGTTTTTTTACTTAATAAGAAATTATAAATATGCAATAAAATTATAGAAATGTAAATTTCTAAGACACATACCATTTAATCAAAAAAATGAAAATATTTTGGTTGGAATAATATATGATCAAATAATGCCACATAAATAATAACTTGATCTTGATAAAATCACCATGGATAATCTAATAATCTAATAATAACATATAATATCAATAATTAATCTATTAATGGGGGAATTTATAATGCAGAATGTCTAAAACATTTAATCATGGCCTTGTCCAATAATTCTATATAAATGGGTAATGCCTCAGCCAAAACCTAACTAGATTGTCTGATAAGATCTACCAATGAATCAAGGGGATATGGAAGGACCCTCCCATCACTTAATAAGTCTAATACAATCCTTCTATGAATGCGGTGAAACAAAATCAACATATTCATTTTTATTGAAACTAGCATAAAATATTCAAATAACATTCCACATTAAATAAACACAATAACAAACCATCTAGAGTAATATGTTGAATGGTATCAAATAGCACATCCTCAGTAAAACTAATCAATAACCATTTAATAAACTATGGAAGATGGTATCATATATAATCAATTTAAATTAATAATATGATTCAAAAAAGGATCATAGTATATATGAATATATTTTAAATGAGATATTTGAGAAATTAATGAGGAAAATAATCTTCAAAAATTCTAAAGTGTCCCACACAATTTTGAAACAATTGAATTATAATCACCATGATGTAATAAAATTTAATTAACCTTATAATATAATGAGACTAAGTATATTACTAATAAAACATTTCAAGGGATATGTTATGTATCACACGACAAAATTAATTGATGAATAAGGCATATATATCTCAAAAGGAAATGTGAGATGAAAAACCCTTATCTCAGACTTCACTTCAGTGTATAATTATTTATCCTATTGTATGATGGTTTAAATAGTATTTTTAATTCATCAAAATACTATATTAAAATTTATAATACATTATATGAACCTTTTAAAACATCTTAATACCCATTAATTAATAATATTTCATTATTTTCATGGTTTTAGGTGCATTCATTTTATAGTTTCATGATTGGTTCAATTGTGTAGAATTGTGGAAGTTTTTTTGAATTGTAAATAAAACACCCAATATTTAATGAAAATGTATTATTTAACTTCCAAAATTTTAAATGGTATAATTTTTTATTTTTATTTCATACATGAGGATGATTATTTAGATAAAATGTTGATAAGAAATGTAGGGTTAATTTTGGCAGTTTTTCTTGTCATCATGATCTAGTTTCATGTTATTTACTATTATGAGTTTATATTAGTTCCAGGAGATGAAATTGGATATTAAATAATTATTAAAATATTATTTAACCATAATAATAGTTTTATGACCATATATGAAGGTGATAATAGAAATTAAAAAAATGGAATTCATAGATGTTATAAACTTCTATAACTTTGACAGTATTTTCATTTCATTGAATCAGAGGACTTAATAAAAGTTTTTTCTATAATATATTTCAATAGAAACTTAAAATTATAGTATATACATTATTATATAATTATTATGAATGATGTATGAAGTAGCTGTGGAGAAAGTATAAGAAGAAAACAATGTAAGATAGTTGTTTGGAAAAACATTTCCTCTTCAATCTCTCCTCCTTGAGAGAACCTTGAGGGACTTGGAATTGGTCTTCAGGTGATTCAAGAGGTAATATTACGTAGGTATATTGATTAAAAGTAGTTTAGAAAGATATTTTAGGAGATTAAATGCTTGTGAGTCGAAATGGAGAGGTGAGGGGTGGTATTTATACATGAGGAGAGGTTGGTTTAATTGATTAAAAGAAAGATTATTTTATAATTAAAGCCAACCACATTGAGGTGGAATTAATTTCAATGTATTATGATGTTAATTAATTTTTTTGAGTCTATTTAGGTTAGATAAAATAACTTAAACAACCATTAAATTTTATTATTTATCGATATGTTAAGCTTTTACCTTTTTTACTTGAACCCTTGTGGTTATTTTACCTATACTATGGTAAATAGTTTATTTACAATGGTAAAAATGTTATACCTAAAAATGAAATTGTCATTAAAAAATAATTTTTACATTATGATTCAATATATGGAATCTATTTTTCCTAATTAAATTCACATAATTGTAAAATTTTATTTAAAATTAATCACATAGATAAAAAGAAAACAAGGATTTTAATGTGAAATGTTCAAAAGCTTGAAATGTTTTAGTATGAAATTTCAATGTTAAATTGATTCTAATGACCTAAATTTGTTTTAATGATTAATAATTGAATTAAATATTGTATAAATAAAACTTAAAATAGAATTTTACAACATAAATAAATTATATGAAAACATTTTTAAATTAAAATTTAGTATTTCACACTATTTATCACAAAATGAATCTTCTTAAGAAAATACCAAAATTTTACCCTAATAATATTTTTATATCACTAATTCATAAATGAAATTTATTTTTTGAATTAAAACTCATATAATTATAAAATTTTATATTCATAAAAGTTGTTCCATCAAAAGGCTGCAAAATTTCCATTTTAAGAAATATATATTTTTTATTTAAAACTGGATTTAATATTATAATTTGAATATAAATCCTATTGAATGAATTTAAAAATATTTATATTAATATATAACATATAAATTTTATTTTTATCTCTCACTAAAATTTACTAATTTATTCTTAATATAAAATTCCATTATGGATATAAAAATTGTTTTTTTATAAAAATGCATCCTTTTATGTTAAATTGGATTTTATTTTCTCTTAAAATTAATTAGTTGTCAATGAATATATTTTATAAACATGTGTAAACTATATTTGTATAATTTAGTAAATCTCAATCATTCCCACAATTCTGAAGGCTAGGTGATAACTATCATAATTGAAATATATCTTTCTAATTGTTTGTTTAAACACAATGTTCTATGTAATGTAAGCAATACAAGAGATTTAATTTAAAAAGAGACATACCATAAAATATTGTGGTCTCACATTCTCCCCTGTGTCAATAAATTGCTTCCTATTAATTTTAAATTTCTCTTCTAAAAAAAGGTTTATACTTGAAAATTCATTTCTGGGAAACCCACATCCTAAATAGGGTTAAAAACACCCCTTTATTAAATTTGAAAGGGAAATGTGAATGTCACCACAAAATTAGGCTTCTAAATAGCATAAACTTAGTGGGTAGTGAAAATCGGCACATGGAAGAGAAATAAAAATATCTTGTTTTTATGGATATTAATAGGAAACATGGTCATTAGAATTTATAAAATCACAAAACAATAAATCTATGATTAATGAAAGTTGAAATTTATTTCATGGTATGAAAATTAAATGAAAATAACATTCATTAAAAAAAATTTCATAGAGTTATGAAATTATTTTACTATCCTTAAATTATCATGATAACGTAAAATTACGTGATTTCTTTCCATTTCATAAGTATAACATAATCCTTTTGTTTTTCTTTGATCTAATTTCACTTCATTAAGTACACCAAGTGATGAATGTTCACAATGATTTTTTTTTAATTTTGGAAGTACATTAAGGGATCATAAGATCAATAATCCATTTCATTGGCCTCTATATGTTTAATAAAACAAAAATGGTGAGAACATAATTCCCAATTTAATAAATAATACTTTAAACAAAATTAATAATATCCAATGTTCAGCTTAATCCATTCCAAATGTACTTAAACTTATAACTCATTCAATATATGCCTGCCCAAATTCAAAGAATCAAATTTTGAAAGAATATCACTAAATTTTCAAAATCATCAACTTTTTGTCATAATGCAGATTTTCTATCACATACCAAATATATTAATACCTCTATCACATTTAAACCATAATAAATAATAATGCCTCCAAATAAAAGAAATTAGGTTTTTAAATATATTCTTTAAATCCAATCATATTGTAAACCCAACAAAGATAATACAAACAATCATATCACAATCAAATTTCATGGTCACCAAGACTAACCCACAAATATAAATTTTTCTTTATTATCTAAACATAAATCATATATTATGGGTTATATTCCCTAAATCATATGTTTTATAGAAGATCAAATTTCCACTAAATCACATTTTTGGTTATCGGTAGAAGTTAACATGTGCTCTGAAATCTATAAAGGAAAAGTACTATTGTACAATATTTAAATATCTCATAATTTTAATAACCCATGAGAAATTGATAAAATAATTATTTAATAAAAATACAAAATTACATTAACCATTCAACTACAGTCTTAAACCATTAACTGGGTTTCATTATTTTATTCATTAACAACTCCATTCTTTCATATTCCATTTTTAGTCTTTTCATCATCAACAATATAGACATTACTTGTATAAAAATTCTTATTATTTTCATGTGTCTCCCCACTATGACAAATATTTTCATAATTATCCTAATTTCCACATTTGAAACATTCAATTGTCAAAAATTACATAAGGAGACTACTATTCTGAACTTTTTATTTTTCCTCAGAATTCAATTCCTTTATATAATTTTTTCCACTGCCAAAACAAATTTATGTAGAAATTATAAAAATATAAGAAACTAAATATTCTTTTCTATATGATATGAAAAAAATGATCTCTCAGCAAACATATATCCTTCAATTCTTTTGTGAATCTAATATTTCATGATGGTGAATTTTTCAAATCATATATCATGATAAATGATTGGGCATAAACATTTTAGACTTTACTCTATTTATCATCCCATTGGTTTATGAACCATAGATCTTCTATAAACATTAATTTTAACCTTGTTCATTATGTTTCACAACACTATCTAAAAAAATTAATGTTTAATCAATAAACTACACTAATTAGAGTGATCAAAAATTACAAAAAGTATATCTAAATAATCACATGTTCTTCTCAATACATGATTGTTTATTTTTAAAATAGGTTATCCTTAGTCATTATAAACTTTATAGGATATACCATAAATAGATAATTGTCCTAAAATTTAGTTATAGTGTTATATTCCCTAATCAATGTTTTCATAAATCTAGTTCCCAATTGTTATGCAAAACATTCTTTGATACAAAATTTAAAACCCCAACCCTAGTAGCCCAGATTTGGTGCATTAAATTATTAAATTTGAACAATATACAAGGAATATCATCCTAAAGGACTGAACAATTAAATAGTTTTGGAAAAATATATACCTAATTTAACCTTACATTACAATATAAAATATAAATTAAAACAAAGAGAATCCTTTAAGGAAACAAATATTCTCCTAGTTTATCCATGAATATTAGTCATTGTAATCTTCTTGGAATCATGGGGAAAAATAAAACATAAAAAAGGGGTGATCTGAAATTCTCAAAAATATTTTAGTACAGTGGATTAAATCACAATATGTAATAAAATTATGGAATGGTAAATAGCTAAAACAAATGAAATTTAATCAATAACTTGAACATGATATGGTTGGAATAATACATGATCAAGTAGTGCCACATAAACAATCACAAGAGATAGAAAACCTAACCATGCATATTATACTAACATAATAATCACAAAGAATATCATAACTAATATCATAATGAAGGAATGTATAATGGGGGTGTCTAAAACATACCATTAATTCATTTTCAAGAAGTCTATCTAAATGTGTAATGACTGAACCAAAACACAGTCTGGTTTGTAACATGAGACCTACAAATTCATTACGGGGTACATAGGGCTTCTCTTGTAACATACTAAGTCCAAAAAATTCCACTTAATAATGTGGTAAAGGATAATAATCATATAAATTTGTGTTGATCCACTAATATAAAATATTAATAAATTTTCCCATTATCTAAACAAAACAATAAACCATCCAGAGTAATATAGTAAGTGGCATCAAATAGTTCATCCCTAGTCAATATATCAAATACCCATTAAAAAATTATGGATGATAGTATAATTGTATATTAACCTTAATTATGCATAAGATTCAACAAAGGATTTTTACCTAGATGAAAATAATATAAATGATATATCTAAAGAGTTCTTGAGGTAAATAATTTTTAAAAATTACAATGTGTCCTACACAACATTGAAAATTTTTAATTATAAGTCCCATAAATAAATAAAATAAAATAAAAATTATAATATATTTATAACAATGATATTCATGATATAACATGTGAACAAATAATAATATACACCACAAAAGAGAAAAAAGTGGTGAATGTGGCATATATCTCAAAGAAGTAAAAGTTATATAAGAAACATTTATCACAAACTTCCCTTTAATGTATATTAATTTATCCTCCTATATAATGGATAATAAATTGTTATTAAATTTAAAAAATAACTTTATTCATTTTTATAATACCTTATATGGTTCTTTTATTATAACTTATGACCCATTCACTTATAATATTTCATTATTTTCATGGTTTCGAGTGCGTTTGTTTCATGGTTTCATGATCAGTTCATTTGTGTATAATTGTGGATTTTATTTTTAACATAAAATAACACTCAAAAAATTGAAATTAAATGTCTTTAATGAACTTATATATTTTTAAATGATCCCTTTTATTATTTTTATTTCATACATTAGGTTGATTCATTGAAAAAATGTTGATGATAAGTGTTTGGACTATTTTGGCGGCGTTTCTGAACATCACAAACTGATTTCATTTTATATACTATATTGAGAATATATTTTATATAAAACCTTAAATAGAATATAATATAATTATTAAAAATTATTTAAAAAATAATAATAGTTTTATGACCAGACATGAAGGCGGCAATGTAATGTGAATAGAATCCTTATTGGAAGAGGTTAATAATTGAGATAACATGAACAATAATTTCATTTAATTGAATAAGAGAGTGTAATAAAAGTGATTTTTATAATATATTTTATTATAAACACAAAATTCTAGTATTTATGTTTTTCTATACTGATTTTTTCATTATGGATGATGGAGGTGAAGAGAAAGTAGAAGAATTAATGAAATTAAGAGAGGGATTTTTGAGAAAATTTCCTCTTGAATATCACATCCTTAAGAGAACCTTGTGGACCTTCAATTTAATATTTTTGAGAGAAAATTTCAAGTAAGATATTAATAGTGTGAGGAATAGAATTTTGGGTAGATATTATAGATTATTCAAGGATTTTGTGTCCAAATGGGGTTATGATGGGGTATTATTTATACATTAAAAGAGGTTGGTTTAATTGATTAAAGTATTGATTTTGTTATAATTAAATCCCACCACATTGAGATAGAAATAATTTCAATGAATTATATATTTAATTAATTTTTTTGAGGTTGGATAAGATCTATTAATACATCAAACAAAAATAAAATATCTTAATATTTAGGTATTTTATTCTTTTAGATTTTAACTTTAACCCTTGTCAATAATTTACCAATATTGTAGTAATAACTTTTTCCCACATTAACTTTTTTATTCATAAAAAAATTAAAATTATTAAATAATTTGGACGTTATTAATTAATATATTTAATCCATTTTTTCTAATTAAATACACATAATGTAAGAAATTATATTTAAAATTAATCCTATAGATAAAATGAAAATGTTGGTTCCTAATGTAAAAACGTTGAAATGTTTGTAATGTTTCTATATAAAATTTTAATGTGAAATTGATTAAAATGACCAAAAATGGATTTATTTATATATAAGTGAAAAATTATAATTTAAATCATATTAGAAAAATAATTTATGTGTTTAAATAAATTATAGTAAATAAAATTTTTTAATTGAAATTCTGTATTTTCACTATTCACCAAAAAATAGAACATCTTTGAAAAATAAAAAAAAATTACCCTAGGACAATTTTTCTTTTACATTTTAAAAAATGTATTTCTTTTCAAATACAATTCATAAAAATTTGAAAATATATTATTAATATAGGTGTGCAATCAAAATGCGGTAAAAGTTCCTTTTAGAAAAAAAATGTAATTTTATTCTTCAAACTAGATTTATTCTTATATTAAGACTACGATACATATTAAATGTGTTTCAAGAAATGTAAAATAATATATCACATATAAATTTTATTATAATCTTTCAATAATATTTATTTATTTATTCTATTAATATAAAACTCAAATGTTGTCATAAAAATTGATTTTTATAAAAAACTCTTTGTTTGTATACAATTTGATTTTATTTTCATTTTTAATTAATTGGTAATAATTGAATATATTTTATTTACCTATGTAAACTATATTTTATACATTTAGTTAATATTTTTCATTCCTGCTATTCTAACAGTTAGGAGAAACTATTATAATTAAATAATAATATTTATGTAGTTTTTTAAGATTGGTGATATTTATAACATGTGTTATCAATGAGGTTGAATTTAGAAATTGCCATAAAATAATATCATGCAGTGTTACATGAATGCTGGAGTCTTTATACGAGTAGCGAGGGCCTAGGGTGTGTCCATGGGGTGACTATGACCTCACTAACAGAGTGTAATATAGCGAATAAATAATATTATAGGTAAATAATTGAAGAAATATAGAATAAATATATAGAACAATAGAAGAATACGAGAATCATAAATAATTGAAAAATTAGTAATCATATTATAGAGATTATATTACATTCCATGTCTCTAAAAAACAGGAAGCATTGATACAAAGAAATAGATAATAAATTCTATACAAAAGGATAAAAAAGGAATCCAAAATCCATCCATGAATCCCAAACTCTATCTCAGTCATCTACTACCAAATCCTTGCAAAGGAAGAAATCAATCAAGTGTCCCATATGGGAAGCTTCCATTTATCAAAACCTACATATATGTAATCATCTCAGGTACAATTCCAGCCTAAATAGGGTGCGAGATAAATATATGTATTCGACCACTAATGACATATATAACAACCAATACAAGATATATAAACCAAAATGTTGTGCAAGAATTAATATATAAAAGTAAAACACTAAAATAATTTTAATACCCAAGAAACTACTTCATCTTCTAATGGTATAAGAACATATAACCATTTCATTAATTAATTTGGTTTCCATTTATATATTCTACTAATGAAAGGTAAAACCATCACAGACATCCTGAAATGATAATAATAATAAAGGTATAACAAGGAATCCATAATTATAATAACAGAGAAAGGGATACAATGTAATATCCAAGGAATCCATAACCTTAGGGGTTGAGTCAACTCAGTAGTACTATATATCCAAGATGTAATGGTTAGACTGTAATTCAAGGGTGAATCACCAAAGGAATTCCACAATCAAGTAATTCTATCCTGGTCCAATGAGATCATCAAATGTAAAATGGGATAAGAAATGACTAATCCTAAGTGTGTATCCAAGGTTCCACATGCTTGTAGATATCATTTTGGTTCCATGGATTGTGTCCAAGGAATCGTATAATGATAATGGTGGTATGATATAGTGTCATACGAGGAATCCACTAATAGATTAGGATCAGGTTCCATGTCTGGTATCAACCCTGCAATCCGACATCCATGAATTAGAATTGAATCCAAGAGTGATCAAAGGATTCCCTTGGGTATCCAAGTCTAGATCAGTTATGAACACTCCAATTACGATTTCAAGGTCCATATACATTATAAACATTTTAATTGATTCATTAATTAATCAAGGCCTTGTAATAATCATGTAATTAAAAAGTCATTATTTCAATAAATTTTCATTTATTAGTGTGACAAGGCTATAGGGCATGCAACCAATTATATTATTTCATATTTAATTTCATAATTCCTTATTTTATCTATTAGAAACATTACATGGTGCGATAAAGATGAGAAACCATGTGAAATTTTTTTATAATAAACCAGGTCTAGTGATATCAATAATATAATTTCCAATTTCCATTTATATATTCATTAATTATGTAGAAAACCTACCATAGAAGGGTAATTTCAAATTAACATATTCAAGGGTTAGTAAAAAATAAATTCAATGGCCATTTAATTAAGGAATGATTAACATTATCATGTTCAAGTCAAAGAACACATGAATGGTGGTGTAAATCTACACGAAAAACCTCAAAAGTCAAAAATATGGGAAACACCCTACTTGCGGTGCTCAACATTGATGGAATAACCTCCCATTATGATGAAAATATTTAATAAAAATATTATAATATGATTGTATCTACTATAGGAAAGAAACATAAAATTAGTAAACTAGGCTTGATGAAATTGGTGCATCCACACAACAATTTATAAAATGATGAAACATGAGGGATGAGATATATGCAACCTACCTCATACTTGTATGATTCTCCTCATCTAGTATCAGCCTCTTCTTTGGAATAGATCAGAAGAGATCTTAATAATGGACCAATGACATGAAAATAGGGCATCTGAGCATGCATCTAAATAGCATCGTTGATAAGAAGATGAATGATGAACATATAAAAAGGAATTTATTACTTATCGTCACAGATCCAATGAGATGAACCGTTCTTTTAAAGGATTCTGATAAGATTAATGATATTAAATTATATCAAATAGGGAAAAAGGGAGATCAAAAGGGAATGGAGGCCCCATATTATTTATTGGAGATTAAAATAGAAGAGATGGTGAGGAAAAACATTTCATTAGGGTGATTTGGTAATTTCTCCCAAAAACATGGGTCATGTTGTTTGGATGCATGATTTTCCAAACAATGCACCAACCATGCACCATTTTCTTCTTCAAAGGGAAATATTCGAGGTAAGGCATCACTGTTAGAGAAATTATCAACCAAACATGCATAAAAACTTCTACAAAAATGTCCACAGTTTTTTCACATGTGTGTGGGCCCTGGTTTACGGCTAAGTAAACCATACACCTTTCTTAAACCCACTTTCCATCCTTTCTAGGTTATAAGTGACTATGAGGTCTGGGTTTCAGGGTTTCCACTAATTTTGAGGTCCCATGATTGTCTCCAACGGCTAGGGTTTTGAGCTCCGAAAAAGTCTCAGACACCCACAAAACCTCTATAACCTCAATATCAATCCCTATTACATCAAAAATAGAGAATTTTACCAAATTTAAAAGAATACACACTTTATATTTAAAGTATGTTCTCATAGTCCATTTCCTTAGATGTCATATAACTCTTATAAGAATGGGTGGTGGTGCCTTCGAGATCATATGGGTGATTGGTGTGGTTAAAGACCTCAAGAATGGATAGACCAAAACAATCATGTGGATGTACTAAATTTAATGTAAATCATAATGGGGAAACCTACTGAATGTGGACTTCAAGCACCCTATTCTTTATCTAAACGTTAACAACAAGTTTATAGATCTGATATGGGAGGCTCGATGGTGATATGACAGACTCGTCAATGACCATGGATGATGAAAAAAATGTAGCAACAGAACCCCAGAATAGTAGATCCAGTTTCTACAACCATTACATTAGCATGATTATAAGGAATAAAATCCTGAATGATTAAAGAGTCTAGTAGCCTTGGAAAAATAGATACGTACATCATTTTTTTATTACCAATGAATACACTAATTACATAATATTTGTTATTCAACGATAACTTTATTCCATATAGAATATAATTTCATATTTTTCCTAACTGATATATGAGATTCCTGGGGAAGAAACATAATAAGTGTGATATAAAATAATCAGTAAGTGAAAAGTATAATAGAATAAATATTAAATTAATGAGAATAATCATTATACCAAGGTAATAAGTGGAATCACATTCCTTTCAAATAACAGAACATAGAAAAATATATTTGGAAAGATAATAAAATGAAACACATGCCATTCAAACAACTACATAAGGAAAAATAAATATGGGAATGTATGAAACTGAAACACATGAGATTTAATCAATTATATGAGAATGAAATTCATCCATATATGCATTTATTGAAAATATCTTGGATAAATAATAACTGAATCAAAATGACGAAAATTCTTAACTTTTGGACATCATGTCTCAAGGATGCAAAACTTATACCATCAAGACCATTCACAATATTGTTTAAAACTATACTTTGAAACCTATTTAATTTACGAAACTGTTTTATCTCCAGAGAAGTTAACGATGCATATAGGTGTTATATAAATTATAGTTCAAACTCATTTTTTCCAGTCCAAAGTATACCTCTTATCAAATAATCAAAATAAATAATATTTCTTTTTAAATATTTGTATTGAATAAATAATACTGATTTATCAATATTTACTCAAATAATTAAATAACATTCCATGTAAACACCATATGATTGATGGTATATGGTTCAAGAAATAATCAAATATCTAAAAAAATTATATGAATATTTAGTTGAAATTTTATGTCAAATGATAATATGAAATTGAATATATTGATGGGAAGAAAAAGGAATCAAGGAAGTGAATGTCAATACTATTCTTGGATAAATAAATAATAAACCATCCAAAAGAAGAATAAGGATGGTATCAAAAACAATATCCACTAGAGTACAAAATAAAGGGCTTTATTGTTGAAGAATGGAAATACTATAAGAAGATCTTCTAAAAACATTCTCGATGAAAATATAATTTTTATTTTGAAAAACGTTTCTATGAAAATCACATTTGAGAACATGTTCATTAAAAATTAATATTTTAAACATGAAAAGGAATATTTAAATAAATGATGACATGTAAATCCATACATTCCATATGAGGTAAAAGAATATTTCCTTTTCATGGTAAAAGGAGTGAAAAATTATTTTTTTGGGAATGTGATAAGAATATTTATTTGAAATAATTTATAAAATAAAAGTGTAAAAATTTCATTAATAAATTATTTTGGAATGGATAAGAAAATAATTTTTTTTGAAGTATAGGGGTTTTAGAATAAATCAGGTTCTCTGACTAAAGTGAGAAATGATGTCAGCTTTTCTCAAAAACAATTCTCAAGCATATTAAGTACAAAAGCATAAAAATTGTACTATTATTTGAAAAATGTCATGAATAAATAAGGGAGAATAAAATAAAAATTTTTATGATACAATGATATAATAATTTTTTCTGATGGAATGTCATCTTTAGACAATCACGAACCAAACGATATTGTCAGGTAACCCCTAGAAAAAACCATAACATTGATGTGACAATCCATCAATGAATAGATTATGTGTGTCAAATGTCAATATAGATAAGAGAACGTGGAATAAATCCATAAATAGTTCAGTGTATTTATACACATAATCATAGAATATTAAAGATAATGAGGAACTAGTATAACCCAATGAAAATGAACTGGGTTATGAAATTCTTTACCAGTTGTTTACTTTTAACTCAAATACCCTTTAAAGAAATAATACAAATTATAACTCAAAATCAATGAATAATGAATAAATAATGATATTAAAATTCAATGTGGAATAATTTACACCATATATATGAAATTATATGCACAAAAAAGTTTACTTTTTCATGAGAAATCTAACAATTACAAAAGGAAATGATATTTACAAGATAATAATTAATAACATTATTGAGTAAATAATATTTAAACATTCCAATATAACTACACTGATTTATTATTACACTCCTAAACATTTTTTATTATATAAACATTCAATTAATAAATCCTAGAATAATTAGATTTCTAGTGTCTTTGGGTCTTTGGAACATTACATGATAACTTAATACATAAAAGAAAACATCATTATTGAAAACTTCTTTTAAATTACCATAAACATTCTTTATACTTAGCATTGCATGGGATAACCTGAGGACATATATAAGAAAAGGGTGAGCTAAAAAGCACATTAAGGGAGAAAAAATGGAATAACATGAAGAATAAAATACATTTTAGGTAATAGACATATCAATGAATCATAAGAGAAACATGAACATAAAGTCACGATTTAACATGATCATCATAACATGGAAATTTTGTAACAACTTACAACATTCCATCATTAACATAAATGAATCAAGTAAAACCAAGTCCCAAAATGTTGGGAAAACTTCCTAAAATTAATCAGGTAAACCCCTGTCCCAATATGAAATATATAGATACTAAACAATACCCAATGCATTGAATCATTATCATGGCACACCCTTCATAAACATTTTAATCTCATGCTTATGTGTGCAACATAGATCATATAACATCCATTCATTCAACATCATAATTTTTTCCATGATAAAAAAATGTTGAATATATACATTAACATATATAATCTATAAAAATATGTTCACAGAGGTGAATACCCTTGAATGATAAACAGGCATTGTAATCACAACAAGATGCTTTTGGAATGGAAAATCACGGTGCAATTTTGGAAGCCTAATGACGTGACATAAAAATTCATAAAAATGGTTGATGAGAGAGAAATGGGTCCCCCATAATATATAAATGAAATGGAATCTAGGGGGGTCATGTATATACATATACCAACACAAGTAATTTTGAAATAGAATGCATAAATTAATAATGAATATTGAAAGAATTGAGAAAATGGAATAACTCTTATGAAATTTCTTCACAGTAGTAGGTGTACATGGGAGGGATAAATGAGAGAGAAATAGGATTAACATTATAAAAACATAATATGAGATGTATGGGGTAGGTTGAAAAACATACCTGATCATTTTTAATTTCAAATAAAATGGTGTAACAATATAAAGGAACTTGGATAAAAATGAGAAATGAAGGAAACTGGGGATCCCTTATGAAAATTCTACATGATAACGAGGGAATAAAAGTGTTAATTTGAGGGATATATGAGAGTGAGAGGGGATATAATTATTAATAAATCAAATGGGTAGTATGGATGATTTTTAATAACATATAGCAAAATAATAATTGAAGAAATTAAAATACATAACATGAAAAGAATGCTTGATAAAAGAGGAGGGTGAAAGATCCCTTACTTGAGTGTGTGAATAAAAAACCATGAATAGGAACTTATTGAGATATCGGGGAACCTTATAGGATCATTGGGTGGGTAGGACAGAGTAGGTATGTGCTCCATGGATTTTGTGAGAAGAGAAGTGGGATTTTGGTGGGTTTATATTGAAAATGAAAGGGAAAATATTTAATATTTCAAAAAAATAGATTATGGAATCTATATAATTAAATATTAAAAACCACAAAACATCCCATGGGTTTATCCAAATAGGATAAGAAAAAAAATATTGTATAAGGCCAATGGCTAAACATATAAAAATATTAGCATTTCTTTTTTAGAGGTGAGTCACATTATTAAAGAAATGAATTTAAAATCATAAAATATATTATTCATTTTGGGGGATTCACTATGGATTTATAAAATAATTCAAAAATATACAATATAATTAATTTAATTTAAAACATATATTTTTTCTATAATAACCAATATAATATTTATTATATCATTTTAGAGTCATTACGATGTCATAAAACAAATATTTTATTTATACGATTTTTAATTTTTACCCAAAAATATGACTGTCAAAGAATATTATAAAAAATTAACTATTGAATAATTTTAACATAATTATTCTAAAAATAATATTCATTTTATCAAAATAATTTTCTAAATATGTTAACTTAAATTATAAAATGTAAAATGATATTTATTAGAAATTCATGGGATTTGAAAAAAATAGTTTTCAAACAATAATAAAAATTACATTTGACTTCATAAAAATTATATACTAATTTATTATTCATAAAAGAAATTTGATAATAATATTTTATTAAAATACAAAATATTTCAAAAATTCATTAATTTTGTATAATAACTTCATTAAAAATACACTTTCAGTTTTATCATATAATTCTTATCAAACAGATTACCTAATCATTTATAGATAAGAAAATGATATAATCATTCTTAGCAAGATTTTTTTTCATAATATTATTAAAAAAAATCCATATTTTATGATAATAATGCATATATTTCTCATAAGTACCATTTTTACACAAAGAATCAATTTGTCCAATTCATCAGTTTTTTAAGAATGGATACTCTCATAAAGGAATTAATGGAATAAGACTTTTATTTATAAAAAGGTATTACACAATAAGTAACTAATTCCTTATTACATAACCCCTTATAATACTAGCATAAGAACTAATTTCATGGTGTGTGATGGTGATAGACTATTGGGGAGGATCGGATAACATCACCCATGTGATAATCTCTATTAACTCGAACTTGTCCCATATGGATTCCATTCATGATTAATGTGTTGATTCTAGGATGGGGCTTAGTCAAGATAGAATCCCAGTGATGCTACCACCTTTCTGAGCTATGAAAAATAAGAATTCTATGGCCTGGGTCAACTAGATGAGGCCATCCTCTCCTTTGTCTATGTTAAAAGAATTTTTTAACAATCATATATTTATATTATTTGTGTGATCACTATTTAACAGCTATATTATCAATGGTAATGATACATAACGGTCATTTAAATCCAATAATAAAAAAAGAGTGCATGTTTTTTCTATATCCATAAGACATTAAAATATATGGAATTTTATTCATAAATGATGGGGTCATTACAAAATTCCCCCTTAAGAAATTTCACCCTTCAAATTTCCGTTTCCCACACTAAAAGAGATTAGGGTAACTCTGCCTCATCACTTCCTCTAGTTCCCATGTTGCTTCATTGAACTTGGGGTTTCGCCACAACACCTTGATGAGGGATATCATATTATTTTATAGAACATTTTCTCTATGATCTTTGATCATCACTGGATTCTCTTTATATGAGAGGTCATTCTCCAAAGGAACTACCTCTGGATTGAGTACAGACGATGGGTTAGGTATGTATGCCCCCAAGAGTGATACATAAAATACATCATGAACATGATATAGGTTCAGTGGGGGTGCTAGTTGACAGGCCATTACTCCAATGCGATCAAGGATCTCAAAAGGTCCAATTTACAGAGGACTAAGCCTTCCCTTCTTCACAAATATTATAACTCTATTTCATGGTGATGTGCGGAGGAATGCCATGTATCCAATTTCAAACTCTAGGTCCTGTCGATGATTGTCAGCATAGATCTTTTGTCGAATCTAAGAATATTTAATGTGCTTCTCAATGGTCTTAAACCGCTCAACAATTTTTTTGACCATTTTAGGACCATGATGTTTTTCCTCCTCAACATCATCCCAAAATGCTGGTGTTTTTCACCACTTCCTATAAAGAGCTTCATAGGGAGATATTTGTATACTTGAGTAGAAAATATTTTTGTAGGAGAACTCAACTAGATGATGATGTTTATCCCATCCTCTTTTGATGTATATTGATAATTATCTCAACATGTCCTCAACTATTGGGATAGTCCATTCAGATTGGCTATTAGTTTGTGGATGATAAGCTATACTGAAGTTCATCTCAGTATTCAGAGTGTCTTGGAGACTATTCCTGAACATAGAGGTGAGTCTTGGATCTTGATCAGATACAATCAATAGTGGTACACCATGTAGACTTACCACTTCTCTAATGAATATCTGTGCTAGTTAATCCAATGAGAAATCCAATCAAATTTATTTGAATTGTTCATTCAATGTAAGATGATCCATAACAACCCAGATACCATTGTTACCTATGGATGGCATTGGACATCTAGTGACAATGTACATGGTGATGTTTTCCCATTTCCGTGTTGGTGTGGGTAATGGTATCATCATCCCTTTATAAATTTTCCTCTCATCCATCACTTTTTGACATACTAGGCACATTGATGTATATTCAGAGATCTCGTTTTTCAATTATACCACTAATAATGCTCTTATAGATCTCAATACATCTTTTAGTTTTCTCAGTGAATGGATAAATTTGAACTATGTTTATAATATAAAAGTTCATTCGTTAACTACTAATTTTATGGAAAACATTGGCTTAACCAAAATCTCACAATTCCTTCTTCATTAAAATTGATATTCAAGGATTTCCTTTTTCTGATAGTTTCCACTTTCTTCTGAATTCCCACAACATCCTTCTGAGCAGCCACTAACCTTTACAAAAGAGATGACTGAGAAATTATTTTATAAAGGACTGATGGTATTCCCTTATTTATGGTTCCCATTTCCATTTTCATCAAATCTATGAATATTGAATCCTTTTCAATTCTCATCAATGAATGAGTTGTTTTATCCTTTCTAAGTAGAGTTTCCTAAACTTTATTCCCTTTCCCCATATGGTAGTGAATTGAGTAGTCATATTGGTTGATCATCTATAACCATATTCATTAGCATATATTCAACTCTTTTTGTGTCAATATATAAATTAGGATTTTTTGATCCATATATATTTCAAACTTTTCCCCAAAGAGGTAATGTCTCCAAATTTTAGAAGTTAAGATCCTTATAGCTAACTCCATATCATGTTTTTTATAGTCTTTCTCACAAAAAATCAATTTCCTTGATTCATAGGCCATGAATTTTCCATTTTTTATCAACACATAAATCATTACATTCTTTAACGAACCACTGAATACCACTAAAAGTTTTCCACATGTGGGTAGTGTGATCCCAGGAATATTGATAAGCCTCCTTTTCAACTCCTTAAATCCCTCTTCAAATTTATTATTCCAAGAAAACATGAATGCCTTCTGATTTATTTTGGTAAGAGGATTTCAAAAACGTGATAAATTTCCCATAAATCGGTGATAATATCATGAAATCCCAAGGAAGCTATGGATATATGTCACAGAGGATGGGCTCATCCATCCCTCAATTGAATTTTTCATGAAGGGTTCCACAGATATCCCATTTTTGTGATGACATGCACTAGGAATGAGACTTACTTCAATTAGAACACTAAATTTCTATACTTTTCATAGAGATTATACTTTCGCAAGGTCTCTAGTATAGTGATTAGATGTTTTAATGATCCTCAATGGTTTTGGAGAATATTATAATACCATCGACAAATACTACCATATAATTTTCATGTTAATTTCTAAAGACCCTATTAATCAAGTCCATAATGATTTCTGGAGCATTAATGAGTCCGAAATGCATCACATTGAATTAATAGTGCCCATACCTTATAAGAAAAGTAGTCATGGGGATATACTCCTTCTTCAAAATTAACTGGTATTATCCCAACAACAGATCCACCTTGGAAAAGTACTGATCTCTACATAGCTGATAAACCAAGTCATCATTTCATGGAAAAGGATACATGTTCTTTATTATGATTTTGTTGAGCTCAAGATAATCAATGAAAAGGAGAATGGACCCATCATTATTTTGGATAAATAAAACTAGTGCATCCCATGGTGAAGCACTAGGTCATATAAAACCTTTATCTAGATTCTTTTTAGTAGTTTTTTAACACCTAAAGCTCCACAATATCCATTCTATATGGAGTCTTTGATATTGTCATTGCCCCTATTATAAGATCAATAGATAATTCAACATCTCTTCTAGGAGGAAGACTAGGAAATTCCTTGGGAAACATATGAGTGAATTCCCTCTCAATAGGCACATCTTCGTGGATGGTTCCTTCCTTATACTCAATCATTGGAGAATAATCTGAATGCTCATAGGTAAGTAATATCAATTCACGAGATTATGGGGCTAAAGAATATTTATCCTCCTCCTTTCCCTTGTATAGAATCATGGGTCATTTCATCATAGGGAGAGTTATTTCCTTATGATGACAAATTATGTTGGATCTATATAAGTAAAGACAATACATGACAACAATTGACTAAAATTCCACTATAGGGAGTATGAAGAGGTTCACCAGGAAGTTAAATCCACAATTTGTGATTGGGGGAGTTATATTCATGGGATTAAATAATTTCCCCATTTTTTGTTCTCATAGATATCTCTACATCCAAGATTCATGTTGGTGTTTGAATTGTTCTACTAATCTTTTAGAATACAAAAGATACATAGGACTACAATAAAAAATTATGTTCGCTATTATGGAATGGATAACCATCATACCTATGACCACTTCATTGTTGGGATTTAATTCATCAATAATGATGGAAAAAACACTCCCGTGATGACTTGTAGGTTTTTGGTTGCCTCCGAAAACTCTTGTCTTAGGGAACTAGTTCACAAAGTTCCATAGTTCATTATAAATTTAATAGTGAACAATGTGTTCAAGGTCGAACAATGTGTTCCTCTTCTCTGTCACAAAATGAGTTTTTTCTGGTTGGTAATCATTAGATTGGTTCCCTTCTCTTTCACACCTAAAGAATTTATCCATCCCCTTTATGCAATGTCTAGGGTGATTATTTCCCCACAATGGGAAAGTGGGGTTCTAGTTTTTATTATAACCATTGGATTTATCAATCTGACCATTAGAATTAAAGTCCATATTCATGTTCTTATCCCCATGATACCCTTACGATTCACTGATCTCCATTTCAACTTGGAGGGAACATCGAACAATTTCCTCATATCTATCAATGTTTTGGATCATTATGGATTTCCATAGTCTAGGTTTCATCCCACAAAATGAGTGGTAAAGCATGAATTTTGGGGTAATGACAAAGCTGGGGGTGTATCATGCAAGCCTTGTTAAGTTTTCCTCGTACACTCTGATGGATTCTTCAACTTTTTTCTTGAGGGAATGGCAGTCCTTTTCAATCTTATTTGGAGGGTTCATGGAAAATATTTATTGAAAAACATTTCCAGAAATTATATCATTCCAACACCTTGATAAATTCTTCTATCTTCATATTTTTGATCAATTTACAGCATTGATCAGCTTCACACTCTACATGATAAGAATATAGAAGACCCTTTTCTTGTTCAGAACATTGAATGACAATGAAGAACTTCACAATTGAGGTGATCCATTGTTCAGAGATTGAGGGATCAGATGACCCATTGAATGTAGGAGGCCATTGTCTCATAAAGCTCTTGATTGTGACATTTTATTTCATAGGGGTGGGGGGGAGGTTAGACTTTCCTCTTAACCCATGTTTCTATTCAAAACATGATTAAACTAAAAGTGTATGATGACAATGTTTGTGATTATCGTTCCTATCTAATTGGGCATCTCATTAGAACAGTCATCACATTGATCTTCACATCAGTTGTGACCCTGTGTCCTCCTATTACCGTCCATTTCCTAGAATAAAAGGAAAATTATGGGTAATTATTTTAAACTATTAAACTCACAAAGGGGAATCTAATTTCAAAATATAATAACTTATAAATTAAATATATTTCCTTAATATATGAATTCCTATGTTTCGATCTATTTTATCCACGATCTACATCCTAACATATATTCTTAGCTATATTTTTTTATTACCTTAATAATGGTTCATAATAATCTTATGAATTTACCAAAGCATATACCCTAGGAGTGTCAAACCAATAGTGCGAAAAGGCATGTTATCATACACAAACTCCTATTCAAGTCTAGCTCAAAGTGATGTTTTAATGTTTTATGCCAAGATACATATATGCCAAAGCCACCTCTAGTTGTTCATATCCAGATAGGTATGTATTTTACTGATACACCACATACTTTATAATCACCAAAATTTAGGGATTATTTTCTTATACTCAATATTATCACTATGTCTTTCACTAGAGTTTATAAACCCTAATCCTAAAAATAACTGAACCCCCTATGATTCCAACTATAACAATCCTACTTATTTATTACACACTTAAACATGATTTATTACATAGACATATTCTTAATACAACCTAGATGATCGAGAGGCCTACTGTATTAGGGGATTAGGAAAAATAAATGGTAAGTTAAGACATAAAATACAATATCTTTATTGAAAATGTATTTTACATGAACACAACATTCTTTTGTACTTAGCATTGTATGGGATAACATGAGGACAAACATAAGAAAAGGGTGAGATATAAAGCATAGTAAGCGAGTAAACAAGGAATAAAATTATGAATACAATACATGTTAGGAAATATACATATCAATGGAGAAAAAGAGAAACCTGAACATAAAGTCATGATATAACATGATCATTATTACATGGAAATGTGGAAACAGCGTATAACATTGCATCATTAACATAAAGGAATCAGGGAAACCCCTATACTAACATGGTTGAAAAATATCCGAAAAGGAATTAGGTAAACCCCTGACCCAAAATGATGTATAATGATAGAAAATATTATCAAATGCATTGGATTGCTATCAGGGTGCACCTTTCATGAACATTTTAAACTCAAAATTAATAGTTCCACAAAGATCATACATTATGGATTCATTCATCATAATCATTTACTCCACAATAAAGGAATGGGGAATACATAAATTAAAGTCTATAAAAAATAAGTATATTCTCATAAATCTGAATACCCTTAATATATAAATGGGCATGGTATTCACTATAAGATGATTTTGGCATAGAAAATTGCGTTGTAATTTTGAAGCCTAACCGTGTGATATTAAAATTCATAAAAATGGTTGATGAAAGATAATGGTGGTTTATCATAATATATAAGTGAAATGGAATGTAAAGGGAAATATATATACATGTACCAACACAAATAATTTATAAATAGAAGGTGTAACATAATAAAGACACTTTACGAAAGAGGAGAAATGTAATAACACTTATGAAATTTCATAATAGTAATAGGTATATGTGGGAGGGATTAACGCGAGAGAAAGAAGTATCCCATCCCAAAAAACAATAATAAGGGACGTATCTGGGAGGTGAAAAATTATACCCCGTCATTTTTAATTTAAACTAAAAAGTGTAATAATATAATGAAACATCGATAAAAATGAAAAAAGAAGGAAAGTGAGGATCCCTTATGAATATTCGGCATTGTAAAGAGTCTATAATAGCGTTCATAAGAGGGATAAATGAGATTGAATAGGTCTCTCGTATTTTATACGTCAAATGGGATGTGAAGAGGATATTCAGTAACATGTCCCAACATAGGAAAATAATAAATTAAAAGACATAACATGAAAAAGATTCTTGATAAAAGTGGAGGGTGGAAGATCCCTTACTTGAGTGTGTGACTTAAAAAGCATAAGTATGGGATTCATGAGAGTTAGGATCACCTTGGGAGGATTAAAGATAGGGGGGACAGAGTAGGGATGTGCTCTATGGATTTTCAGAAAATATATGTGATAGGTTGGTTGTGTTTATATAGGAAATGAGAGAGTAATTCTTAATATTTTATAAACATAAGTTTTGGAATCTATATAATTAAATATTAAAAACCACAAGAAATACAAATTGTTTTTCCCCATGTTTTGTCCTAGTAGAAGTGGAAAAATTATTTTTCAAACATAATGACCTAAAATAAAATAAAATTGTCCTCTATTATGTGAAAGGGAGTCACATTATTAAAGAATGAATTTAAAATAATAAAATATATTATATATTTTGTAGGATTCACTAGGGATTTATAAAATAAGTAAAAAAATATAAAATCGAATTCTTTTTAATGTAAAAACATTTATGTAACCTAAAATACCCATTATATTTTTTATTACATCATTATTGGTCATTATGATGTCATAAAGCACATATTTTATTTATACAGTATTTAATTTTTACCCAAAAATTCCACTGTCTCAAAATATTATGAAAAATTCACAATTCGATAATTATGAAGTTATAATTTCAAAAAAAATAGTCATTTTATCTAAATAATTTTCAAAATATGTTAATTTTTTATTTTAAATTGAAAACCAATATTTATTGAAAATTCATGGGTTTTGATAACATAGTTTTGAAAAATTAATAAAAATTACATTTGACTTCATAACTATTACATAATAATTTATTATTAATAAAATTAATTTGATAATAGTACTTTAATTAAATACTAATTTTTTAAAAAATTCATTAATTCCTTAAAATAAATTCTTTAAAAATATGATTTCTGTTTTATTGTATAAATCTTGTCAAGCTTATTATCTAATCATTTACTGATAATGGACTTATATATAAATCTTTTATAAGAATTTGTTTTATAATATTATTTATAAAAACCATTATTTAATATAATAATGTATATATTTCTCAAATGTACCATTTTTACCCAAAAATCAATCTATCAAATTCTTCATTTTTTAAGAAATAATATTATCTCAAAGGAATTGATGGAAGAATAATTTTACTTATAAAAAGGGATTACACAGTAAATTAATAATACCACAATACATAACCCTTTATAAAACTTTTATTGTACCTAAGGGTGCGGTGTGCGATGGTGATAGACTTTTGGTGCGGCTTAGATGACATCGCCTGAGTATAAATCTATATTAACTTGAACTTCTCCCATAGTTCATTCCGTTCAAGCATAATTTCATTAAGATCATCTTGGTCTTGTTCAAGAATCAAGACCATTGAAACTACCTCTATTCCGAGCTTTGATAAAGGATATTTGTGCATCCAAAGTCCACTGGATGAGGCCATCCTCTCCTTTATCTATGTTGAAATGATTTTTTATAACCCTTATATTTATATTAGTCGTGTGATCACATTTTAACAAATATATTATAAATTTTAATGGTACTTAATAGCCATTTAATCCCAATAATAATAATAATAATATTTCATCTGTTTTCTATTTCGATAATACATTTAATGAAAGGGGATTTTATTTATAAATGATCGGGTCATTACATCTGTAGCGTCCCATAACACTTTTAACACTTTAATCATTGCACCCAAGTATGAATTTACTTAAATGAAACTTATAATATCATTATAATAATTATATTCATGATATAAAATTTCAGAAGGCAATATATAAACTTTGTAAAAGTAAATTTGTGAATAATAACCAATAAGTTTCAATGGAATATTAATTGAGATGAAATTCATTAACATGAATTTCCATATATGTGAATGTAAATTAACATTCATTATAATGGATTTAAGAGTTCTAATAACATATTAAAGACCCATATTATTTTTTATAGTATTATATCACCCGTTTGATAATAATCATTCATTATTTTCATTATTTTGGGTGTTAATTTCCTAGTATATTAGAAGATGTTTTCAATTGTTACATGTGGTCATTCTTAAATCAATCATTATATAAAAATATCTAGTAGGTCTATGATGATTTAATTATTAATATTTCGGTTATATATATTTAGAATAATATATAATAGTTGTAGATAATGAAATAAATGCAATGTTCATGGAGACGGTAGGTCGTACGTATGCATAAATACTACTTTCCTTTTTTTTATAATATTAAAAGATTGAAAAAAAATTATATATTAGTATTTAAAATTTATATAATTATATATATGTAATATATATTATATATTTATATGAAAACCATCCATTACACATTCCATGTATATTGTGAACGAATCATATCACTTTGAGAGGGCGGAAGTGCACACTTCCAATAATGATATTATTTTATTCCGATAAAGTGGAGAGCATAAAAGTATGATTTATCAAATAATTAAATAAGAATAAATACATTAAAATATAAAATATTTCGTATATAAATATATATTCTATCATAATTTCCTACCATGAGAAGATGTAATGGAAAAACGAACAACTTTTTTTCATGAAGGGGTAGTTTTTTGTATACAGAGATAGTATGTTTGTTACCAATTAGATGATAGGGTGTGTATGTTTAGGTCAAAACCGTAACATAAAAATATCCCATAATATTTAGAATAATTTTATTGTTATTTAATAATGTAATAATAATAATTTAATTAGTGGAGAATGAAATAAAACTGAAGATATTCACCAAGGATGTTACCTCTTAATCAGGTAGCTCATAATGGCTTGAACCAAAGGTATTACATGGATGGATTTATGAAGAAGTTTATTATTCTAGAAAAGGGGTTGGTGGGGGGGGGATTTAGAAGCTATTTGGTAATATATTTTCAGATCCAAATTGGTATGATAGGTGTGGGGAAGAGGGAGGGGTGATTTTATTTTTATAGTGGAGGAGGAGTGTTGTTCTTATAATTTTTTTTAAAAGGGATTTACTACCATGTTTTTCCTATAACACATGTATCCAATAATGAACCCAATTAGAGAAATTTTATTATAAATATGAAATATAAATATACATTGACTTTTGGAAGACATTAGGTGATTTTGGCCATTAGGTGTTTGTTCTAGTCCCATGTAAAGCTCATTTTCCTCTTAATAGTTGTAATTAATTTTTAATAACATCCAATAATATTTTTGGATAAAATATAATTTGACAATATTATAAATTATAAATTATTATAATTTCAAATATAGAATCCATTTTTTGAAATTTAAATCAATAATTTTCATAAAATAATTTAAATTTAATCCTGTAAACGGGACGACAAAGCATGTTTTTAAAGAAAAATATTCTAAAGTTTTCTATGTTTTTATGTAATTACAATGAGAATTAGATTATAGTGAAATAAATTTAATTATTTTATTTAAAATTAATCTTAATTTAATTTATAAGTAATTAAAAATATAATTTAACATTAAAAATAAATTTGATGAAAAAGCAGTTTGGAATTAAAATTTGTTATTTTTCACTATTCATCAAAAAAAGAAAGCTCATATAAAAATACCAAAAATTCACCCTATGATAAATTTTATAATTTTATTAAGGAAGTTAATTTTATTTTTTAGGATAAAATTTTAAAATCTCAAAAAAAATCTATTTTCTAGGCCAGTACATTTCCAAAGTTCATAAACATGGTTCTTAACCCGTGTCAACTAGAGTTCTTTCAAAGTATTATATTACAGTCCGATGTACAGAGACTTATATTAACATTTTATTCGTTGAGTTTGTTCATGATGAATTCATATTGATTGGTTTTTCATTCTATCCCCATCCATGACGCTTGGGGTGCGTCTCTCAGGTGTTGTGAAATCCCGTCAAAACTCAATTTCCATTCTTAACGTTTGTGCAACCATACTCTTACAAATGATGATGGGGTAGAGATTAAGGAAATATCCATTAACTATAAATGCACATTCTGCTACATCCCAAAGAATGAATACTCTTATCATTTGTTTTTCACTGGATAGTGTTCCTCTAGGATTCTGAGTTTCTTCTGTGTTTTTAATGGTGGAAAGCTGTAGGATCGTTCCAGCGATGATTCCCTTCTCTCATAGTTCCTTGGAATAGTGAAAAATGCACATGAAAGGAATTATTAGGCCTTATTTACTATTTTTTCTAGATGAAAACTTTGAATTCATTTAATGAGGCAAAGAATCAAGACACAATGAGCTCATGCAGGGTCGTGGTGATCTGGATGAGGTCCATGGTGGTTGAGCTTTGTCTTCTATCCAAAAAAGGGAACATTCCCCTTCCTTCCATGCCCTCATCCTAAATGACATGTTTATCTAAGACCCACCATATAATGGAAACTAGGGGATATTGAACCCCCGGGATAGGGGCATGAATCTTAAATGTGATGGCTTGTACATGAATGGTGTTATGCAGGGAGAGGGGATTCACGATCATTCAGGTTAAGTCATGTCGGCCTTTAGTGGTTTCTGTGGACATAGAGACTCCCTCATGGTGGAAGACACAAGCATGTTCATGGGCCTTGTGATCTTCCATTCTCATGGTATATCGTTGGATTGTTAGGAGACAGAATCAATTAGATTGCATAAGGCCTTACAAAATGAGATTATCATCACATGGGAAATCACATATCTCATCCGCAAATGCAAAGGCCGACACTATAGTCAAATAGAATTGTCACATATAAGGAAGGAGGGAAACAATATGGCTGACTTCTTGGCCTCCTAGATAATCCTAGATAGCTTATGCTCCATTCTGACTTCCCATGGTACACTTTCCCCTAAGTGTATTATCCTAGTCAAAGTTGATTTTCTTTGTCTTCACTACTTTAGGCCACCTTGAACATTTTGGGCTCTTCCCTTCTATTAATAAAAAATTATAAATGTGGGATGGATGGAAGTGAAAAGGTCACGTATAGTAACATATTACTAGGTATCTATGTAGGAGAACATTATTGTAAAGTGTAGATATGTACATGGGGGGAAATCTTAAATATTTATAAGGAGCGATTGAGGTGATTGTTCATATAAAAATTAAAGATCATTGGAAAGTTGATGGCCTCAAATCTATAAATCTATAATAATCTAAAATATGACCAGTTTGACAAAAATTATGGTATTTGGACAGAAGTTTATTTCTAAATAATTTTCCTAATGTTGGGTAATTCTATTAGTACCTAATAATATAAGTAAATATACGTACATCACATATTTCTATTTCAAAATTTTTACATTTTGTTTGTGTTTTTATCAATTTAAAATTTATGGAAATTTATATTTAAAAATTATCATTGATGCATTAAGCACTAAAATACACTTATTACGGATCGTAAGTTGGAGTGGAAAGTTTATCTATTTGTCTCTAAAAAATATCCAATGTCAATATGGTTGATACTTTAATCTATAAACCTAAAAAGTTACACTATTGGGTCATCATTAACATTTATTCATAAAAATGTTTAACTAGTAATAATTATATATTATCGAAGACATTGTTTAGGATAGTGGTTATTGTGACATCCTTATCATCATTTGGTCATGGGTTCAAGACCTGTGGCAATGACATATTTCATTAGTTTTCAACCAACATACAAGTTAACCTATTTTAAAACCAAATTAATATTATTTCTAAAATAAATATGATGGATTACCATGAAATGAGATTAATTACTAAATAGGATTTTAATAAATCTTTTCATGAAAATCCACATATAAAAATACTTCATCAATTTGTTTCAACAAATTCCCTTCCTTAGTCTAAGGATGAACCATAATATCATTTATTGGAGTTCTAAATCATGCCACCGTATAATCAATATCAATCACCTTATGTTAACACTAGCTTATTTATTTTTATTATAAATTCAAATCCATCATAATGGATTATAAAGAAAATATGAATTATCCTAAGCATATCCCCCGAGAGTGTCAAATAAAGTGTATAGTAAGGCTCTTTGTCATGTACCAAGTTGGGTCGAGTCAGGCCCGATGCATCATGTCGAAGTTTTTAATCCAAGGTACATATGTTCCATAACTACATCCACATATAGTATCCAATCTGGGATGTATTTCTAGGAATAAACACATAATATCTACCAGACTAGAATTCTACGATGGTATTATACACTTATCTTAAAATTATACCTTACTGTAATGTTCTCTAATATATGTTTTTCTAAATCTTGTTACCAATTATTTTACTAAACTTCATCTAATACCAACTGTAGTGACCCAACCCCAGAAGGTTGAACTTGGTGTCTGCTACCTTTACATTTGTATGATTACAAGAAATCAGTCCTAAAAGACTGATGAGTTTAGTATTCTTGGAAAACTAGATATAGACATCATTCTGATATTCAAAATGAATACAGTAATTAAAAATTAATTTTTTTCTTTTAAGTATAAATTTATTCCTTCTAGTATATCCTGGCATATCTTTCCTTGTACCATTTTTTGGATTACCAGAGAAGGAAATAAAATAAGTGTGAGGTCAAATTCTCATTAAGGAAAAAATACAACATAATAAATAATTAATCAATGAAGATAATAAATATGGAAAGTTAATAAATAGAAACACATTTTTTTATATAAAAAGATAAAGAAAAATAAATATGGAAATATGAGAAATAGAAACACATTCCATTCAAATAACCAAATAATAAAAAATAAATACAAAAAGGTAAAAAATGGAAACACATTCCATTAATGCAGAGAAATTAAATTGAAATAAATCCATAGATAAGTTAATGTAAAATCTCATGGATTAAAAATAACTTAATCAAAATGAAGGATATTCTAAATTATTAGACATCATGTCTCCAGAACAAGAAAACCTATAATGTCATGTCTATTCACAATACAGTTTAAAACATAAGGTAGAAACTGGTTTAGTTTTCACAATTAACGTGTCTCATGAGAACCTGTCAATGCCTCGATGGGCTATATAATGTCCAGGCCCTACAAGTGATTTCAATTAAAAATCATTCCTCATATCGAATAATATAAATAAATAACATGCCTTATCGTATATCTATATGGAATAAAGAATACATATTTATCAATTTTTTTCACAAATAATAAATTAAAATTCAATATGATCACTATATGAAAAATGGTTTGTGGTTCAAGAAAAAATTTAATCCATGATTAATGATATAAATATTTAGGTGAAATTCAACGTGAAATGGTAATTGGAAATTGAATATTTCAAGGGTACTAAAACGAATCATGGAAGTGAATGTCGATACTATCCATGAAAATATGAATAATAATGAATCTAGGGGAAGAATAAGGATATTATAAATAAAAAATCACAGGTTTGGTTATAAAATAATAGGTTTTTGTTATCTATGAAAATAAATACTATTAAAACAACATTAAAAAACATTATTGAGGAAAATATTGCTTTTATTTTAAAATAATTTGGAAAAACTATCTCCTCAAAAATCAATCTTAAAGATATTTTATTTAGAAAGAATTATTTTAATCATTCAAAGTGTGATTCAATGAAATGAATGTGTGTAAATATATTCAAAACATACAACGTAAAAGTATCATTCCTTTTACATGGTTAAATGGTTAGAAAAAATCATTGTTTGGAAAGAGACAAAAATATTCCTTTGAAAACCATGGTAAAAGACAAAAGGGTAAAAATATATTTAACAAATCATTTTGTAATAGTTAAAAATATTTTTGAATTTTTTTAGAAAACATGGGTTTTTATCGAAAACATCTTCTATGACTAAAGATATAAATTATTTTGGGTTTTCATGAAAACATTTTCTAAAACATTTTTGGTACCCAAGAATTGGAAAATAAAAGCATTTTTGAAAAAATTCCTGAAAAACCATTGGGGAAAAAATTAAATGGTTTATAAAAAAATTATCAAATAATATTTTCTAATATAAATTCTAGTGTATATAATCCATAATGAAATGATATTGTGATGTAAACCCTTGAAAATATCATAACATTGAAGTGAAAATCAAACAATGAATAAATTATGTTGGTCAAATGTAAATCTAAGATAAGTGTAAATACATCAATAGATAGTAAAATTTATTTACATACGTAATCATATAATATTAATTACAATGAGGAATTAGTATTACCTAATGAAATGAAATTGGGTTTGAAATTATTTTCCACTTGGTACTAACATACCATTTGAAAAAAATAATTTAAACTGAAACTCCAAAATACCATAAATAATGAATAGATCATGATATTAATATTAAAAGTTGTAGTATTTAGACAATATATATAAAATAATGTTCACAAAAATAATGTTATTGTTTCGATAGAATATTAAAAATCCCAAAATTATGCGATACTACAAAGATAATCATTAATCAAAATCATGAAGAAATAATCTTAAAACATTTAAAGGTATCCAATAACACATTGAAGCATATGAATCATACTACCCATGAAGAAATGAAATGAAATTAAACTATTAATTTACTGAAAATAATTATATCCATGATTTAACATTCTAAAAGGTTGTATATACAGCATATAAAAGTGAATTGGTGCATAACAACAAATATGACTCAACTAAATGTAAATTGAGACAAAATTCATTACCTTGTGTTTTATTTTTTTGTGAACATACATTAACATCTTGTATAATGGTTTTAAAAGTGTTGAATTATTATTGTAGAACAAAATTCATTTTTATAATATCTTATTACTCGTTTGATAACAGCTTTTATTATTTTCATTAATTTGGGTGTTAGTTGACTATTCTTTCAATTATGTTTTGACTTGTTAGTTGTTGTTCTTTTTAAATCAATCATGATTTCATAAAATATATGATGTAAACCACGATTAAATGTATATAAATTCATTCTATATGTATTGATAATAATATATAATATTTTGAGATAGGGAATTAAATGCACCATTTCTGAAGATTGTAGGAAATACATATATATAAATACTACTTTCTTTTCCTTATCGTATTAAAAGAATGTAAATAAATATATATATATATATTAAATAATTATAGTATAATATTTATTTCATATATGTTACGTATATTTATTTAAACCACCAATTATTCATTAAATGTATAGTGCAAACGAATCACAACTCTTTGAGGGGGAGGTAGTCCACTATTCCACAAACGATGTTATCATATTCCTAAATAATAGAGTCCATAAAAGTCTATGTTATAAAATATTTTTAAAAGTATAATGACATTATATATACATATATCATATATATTATATATAAATATATTTTCAATCATAATTAATAACAATGAGAGTTGGTAATGGAAAAAACTAATACCTTCATTTTGTGAGGTGGTTGTTCACAGTACACAAAAACAATATGTTTGTTTCTATTTGATAGAAGTGTTTGTAAGTGTAGTTCAAAAACATAACATAAAAATATAATTATATTTAGTATTATACTTTTATTATATAAGAATTTATTTAGAATAATTTATATAATGGAGAAAGAAATAAAATTATAGAATTTTAGGAAAGATGTTACCACTTAATTAGGTAAATCATTTTGGATTGTACCAAAGGGAATACATGGATGGATTTTACATCAAGGTGAGTCTAATAGTATTAGTTGAAGGATGATTAATATTTTTTTATATATATTGGACAAGCCAATATGTCTTGAGAGGTGTGAGGAAGAGGGATGGGTTAGTGCCTTTTCATAGTGGAGGGGGGTGGCATTCATGTAAATTTTTTAAAAGGGAATTGCACCCATGTTTTCCTCTGAAAGTTAGCTCCAATAATAGAACACATTATATAAAAGGGAGTAAAAGGTATAAATTTTAATAGAAAACTAATTTTGTACAATTTTATAGGTTATTTTGACCCTTTTTTTTGGTTTTGTCCCTTATTTCGCTAATTTTCCTCACAATCACTGTAATTAGTTTTAATCACATGCACTAATATTTTTGGTAAAAAAAGTTGAAATCATTATAAATTGTAAATTATTTTTATTCCCAATATGGAATCTATTTTTCAAAATTTCAATCATAGAAGCGGTATAAATTAATTTTAATTTAATCTCACGAATAAGATGACAAAGAGGGAATTTTAAAAAATCGTTCAAATGTTTTCTATGTTTTATATCCTATTTCAAAATGAAATGGATTAAGATTACAAAAAATATATTTTTATTTTTAAAATATATCTAACGTATATTTTAAACCAATTGAGAATATTATTTACACTTAAAAATAAATTAGATGAAAGAGCAGTTTTGTATTAAAAGTCACTATTTTTCACTATTTATCAAAAAATAAATCCTCACTTAAAAAATATTTAAACTAAAAATATTTTTATGTTTTTAAATAAAATATGAACTATATTTTGAAATAATAAATTAATATAATTTCATGAAATTGGATTTAAAATAAGTTCTCCATAAAAAGGCAGTGAACATTCCTTTATTTTAAAATAGCATTTTATTTAAAATTGAATTTGTTCTAATCATATCCCTATGAAATAAATTGGATGAATGTAAAAACTTTTTTATAAAATATATTATATATTTATTTAATTTCTATCATTCAGTAATGGTAATTAATATAATTTAGTTGAATAAAATACATTTTTAGCAAAATAATAGTTTTTTGAAAAAGATTATTGTTATATTCCATTGGTTCCTATATTTATTTATAATTATTTTGTAACCAATGAATTAGTATTAAATTTGTGTAAACCATTTTTTTTAAATTTATTTAATAATAGTTGTAATTGATAATAAAATTTATAATTTAATTCTTATTATATTAAAATATAATATTTTATTAATATATTTTGTTTAGTAAAACCCATTCTTTCATGTAACATAATTCTTCGAAGAAATGCCTAGTTGCATAAGACACATTCTATCCCAATATCACAAGGTTTTTAAGCTATATCAAATATTTAATTTATTTAAAATAATAAATATATTTTAAAGTCTCTAGATATTATATTCCTTTACATGAATGGTGGTTCATGTCATCCACACTATCAAATACAATGTTCTAACATTAGAATTCTAGGGCATTAATACAAAATTAGATATGGATATTTGAATAAACACATAAAATGATATATAGAAATCATTTCATGTAAAAAAAATTTGTTTCATCCATATATCTGGTAAATTATACATCATTTAATGTTTACTATTCAGATTGTACAAAAATAGACACCCAGAAAAGTGTATAATAGGGGAGGGGTATATAAAAATGAATAAACAGTATAGACTATGTAACTATTATCCACATTAGTAGAACCCTCCAAAAATTGGGGGGTATAGATAACCATTTATCTATCTAAATCAGTAATGCTGGTTGAGGTAGCATCATCAAACGTCATAGAAGGTTCTGTAGTGTTGGTAATGGGCTTAGTCATGAGAGGTGGTAGGGAGGTGTTGATCCAAATTAGTGATATCAATATAGAATATGAATCAATCCAAGTAAAAATAGATGTAGAAGGGATATTATATCCCTTTTTCCATCAATCCCTCCGCACAAGATACCTCAGTTAGTCATAAGGGTCTCTAAGATCATAAGGCAGGCTGACCTAGGTTGGAGGTGGGGTGGGGATGGAAGTGGAGGCATTGTCTGTTGTGGATGGTCGGTGGGTATAATTAGGAGATATTGGTGGGATGAGTTGGATAAATAGGATGACAAGGTGAATTTAATGCGAAGGAGAATGAAAGTATTTTTCTAGTTCTCTAGAATGCACTAAGTAGAAAACTGAAATTAGAGTGGAAGGGTATTGTAGAAGAATATTAGGAATGTGTGATGGTGTTGTGGTGTTAAGAGGTGATGCCGGAGAAATAGATGTTGGAGCTTTAGATGTAGAAGTACTCAAAGGTGTTGGGATAAGAAGGTTTTTGAGGATTCTAAGTGGGTTATGGGACTAGGAGAAGATGATATGAAGCCAAAATAGAATAGATCTAGTACTCAGGGCATCACTGATAGTTCTCATCGATTATCTTGAAGAACCCCATTTTATGGAGGAATGAAATCTTGATTGATTCCATATTCCCAATAATGTGAAGATGATGATTGAAATAAATTACACTAAGATGGAGGGAAAATTATGTGACGAATCTACCTCCCATAAAAGTTCCCCAAGCCCACAATACCTAGGTTGCGTAGTAAATCATGAACTTACAGGCCATGTTTTCAGTTGGGCCACTATGGTGGAGGCTGGGATGAGTACCTTAATATGATTGATTCTCCCATGATCATATCATCTAGAAAGATATACATAATCTAAATAATGTTGGAGAATCTATTATGTGACATCTTGTAGTTGTTTCCTCTTCATCGTGCACTTGTCATTGAATCTCTAGGTAATCCAAGGTGATCAATGCCCAGATCTTGGCTTCCTCCCCTTACTCAGCTCCAGTCACATCGATAGATAATCCAGGGAATCAAAAATATTCTATGTGTATATTCTGAGTCAAGCACCAAAATCTCCCAAGGTGATCTCTGAATACTGGACACCAAGTCGAAAAGTGTAATGTACCACATCAAGATCTAATGTACTTAAGAACTCGAGAAATAGCTCTAGGTATATCTCTTCACATACCCTTATTATTCTAGAGAGGTCTATCTAGCCTAAAAGATCAATAACATTACCTTTCATGTGATTTTCCTAATCACGGTGTGGTTCAATGTCTTGGTGATTCACATTATCCTTGTCAAGAGATGGAACAAAATTACTTGATGCTCAAGTGTAGATAATTTTAGAGTTAGGTGTAGTTGAAGGTGTATGGAATCACCTAGAGATGGGATGGATAAGGCCTTGAACTATATGGAGGTATATGGGTGGAATAACTAGACATGGATGTTGAGGGTGTGGGATCAATGGGTGGAAAAAATAGTGCAAGGGATGGATGCCAGTGATACAAAGGATCATCTTCTTATTGGGTTCCACACATTGAAAATTTGGAATGGGATTTTATAAATAGAGGAAATGAACAGTGAAATAATATTAGAAGGTGTGGAAGGATCAAGTGGGATTATAGAAGGTAAAATGAGGGATGGGAAAATCAGAGTTTAAGATATGGGTCATGTGGGAGATGGTTGGCTAAAATCCAAGGCTTGATGGTGGGAGGGTCATGATGTGAACCCTAACTCACAGATTTTAAAATCTCCCCAAGATTTACACATAGTGTATTTATTAAATGGCATGTAAATGTAGGGATTTATTTTTTATCCTTGATAATTTAACATTATTCATTCAATTTTCATAATATGATATTTTTTAAATTTCATTTTTATATTTTAGAGTTTAAATTTTAAAAAATATGGAAGCACAAACCTCCAAACCATCATTGAAATTATTAAACCTCTCAAAACACTAATCTAACCTATCATTGGTTTCCTCTAATTCAATTATTCAAAAAAATTTGATTGAAATCCATGATTTGATTAATATGGATTCAAAAGTAAAGAAACACTGCTTACTTAAGGGGTCTTGAGAATATAGGGTATGAATGGTGGGATATCCTCCTTTATTAAAGGTGTACTGTAATTCTAAACAATTTTATCACTATATCAATTTTTATTAGGATATAAGGAATATTTTTTATCCCCATTGATCATATAATCATAGTTCTTATCATTAAGAATTATTTCATCCAAATATAATTACTCATTACCTTTCTTATCGGATTTTACGAAGTCCAAAACAACTTTATCCTTACCAACTCTAAATATCCACAATCCCATGATTACATCGATCAGTGTATTCAAAGTCGTAATAAATGGTCTCCACTGAAATATTGGGATATATTTTTTTCTATTTATATCTAGGCTAAAAAATCTACATGAAGATGAATTTAACAACCATTAATAATATTTTATCAAGAAGTCAGTAGGGTTACTTGATTGAGTAGTGAGAAAGATGGAGTGTAACTCTTGTTGATTTTAATTCCTCAAGACCTCTGTTTTTAAACAAACAGATATTCATGAGAATGGTATTTTCCCCCATATCTCACAAGGTACTTTCAAAATTTCATTTCCATATAGTGTAGGTAATTAAGACACTTCTGGGGTCTCACATTGTTTGTGTGAGCTTTCACTAAACAATAGAAGATCACTCCTTAGTTAATGATACGACTCATACCTCTTCCCATTTGTTTTTATGTGATAGAAATTACGTCAATAACATAACATAATTAGGAATCATAGTTATTGATTCTATAATTTGGATTTTGATGTGAAATTTCATAATCATCTGAAATTATTCCCCCTGATCTCTTTTATATTGCCTCATCATATCAGGAATTGGTATATGGGGTTTGTATGGTCGCAGTACCACATAAACTACTTCTTTTCTAGAAATCTCTTGAAATGGAGATTTTGGAGTAGGTTCTAATTCAGTATTTTCTTCTAATAATCCTTATTTGTTTTACCATCAATATCATTAATGGTGCTTGATAAACATTTTTTATATTTTTATCATGTTTGTCTCATCTATGCATTGTTACTAGAAATCTAACAGAATTCCCCTTCTAAAAAAATTATAATTAGCCTCATATTTTGGATGATCCTAAGTATTAATAGTCAAGGTAATCTTTAATCAATCTGAATATGCTTTCAATATTTTCCCCACATGGTGCTCAATTTTTCAACAATTAGCCTTCAATTTTACATTTTAGAATCCTGGTGTCCAACCTCTTATCTTATTTTTACATGAAGGCAGTGAGTATGTTTTGAGTACCAAATTTCAGATATAGATATTCTTTTTTATATCACATAGGATCCTTTTAAAACTATATTTTATGATTTTGGTGGAAATTTTACAGCTCTAGGAAAAGGATTATGGAATCCAACCTTTTATTACAAAAAATTTCATTACCTTTTACTAACATGGAATTTTTAAAGTCTATTAACATGGAAATCAAGAACAAGATACATGAAAACATTACAAATTATTATAATACACTTGTAAGAACTCATCAAAAGTTTATCCTACGTATAATTACTGCATATCATATCTTGCATACATACATAAAAGTAAAGGGTGGGCAGAAGGCTTAGTAAGGAAAATAAGACAAACAATTTACATGTGATCTTGAGCAATAAAAACAAAATTAGGATGGATATCATAAAGGAATTATAAAGAGGAATATCAAAGAAATAATAAATTTAAACATAACTTGAAAATGTTGTTATAACATTTAATTTATACATTAATTAACATATCACCATTGTTTGTCCCCAAGGTGTCATAAAAATTACCAAAGTTATTCACCATGGGGTCATGAAACTTGCCATATCTAGAGAATAAACTTGTCACCCAATGCACTGGAGAGATTTCTGGGTGCACCCTTAATATTTCTTTCATTTCATGTGAGCCACATTAATCATAATCATACATTTCATAAAGAACCCATAGAGAGTAAAAGAAATGGGTTTCACTCCAAAATCGTAACTTTTAAAAAGTGCTTAAAAATTATATCATTATGTCGCTTATAACACATGAAAAGGAATGAGGGGTTTATGTATGTCAAATATAGAACCAAATAAAAAAAATTTATGTGTTTATTAATACCCCTAGAAATAAAATATGTTTGGGTATTCACATAAATAATATAAGAGAATTTTTGAGAAAAAGAGAGATAGATTTTTGGGAGAAATTTCTGCATCATAACGACTATATAACATGGTTTTACAAAACATTAAAAATAGAGGGGACAAGGGTCACCCAATAATAAATAACTCATAATAAATTACAGGTACTGAATAAAATTTAAATAAGATCATGGTATGGATATTTTAATGACATACCACATGAAAAGGAAACTTGAATGAAAAGAGAAGGTGTAATTTCTTTTACTAAAATTCGGCATCCTAACGACGTCACATAAAAATTCAGAAACAGGATTGATGAGAGAAAAAGGGTATATCATCATATGGGCTTCAAAATTATAGTTAGAGTGATACATAATATCATACACCCATGTATGAAAATGGAAATTCAAAGACATAACATTTTAGAAGTGTTGACAACAAAAGGAGGGTGAAAGGTTCCCTTACCATGAAGAGTAATTTCGAAACATTGAAGGTTGGAGCCTTAAGGGGCTTGAGGAAACCTTGGGAAGGCTCATTGGGAGGTAAAAATATAAGATCTTAGTTTATGAATAATTTTTAATGAATTAAATGATGAATGGATGGGTATTCATAGGAAAATTGAGAGAAATATTTTATTATTTTATAAGGGACACCTCATCGGTGGTATTTCCAAAACCATGGGCCTTCCCATGGTATTTTCTCATGGTATTTCCCAATTGGAACACCTCATAACATATTTAACTATTCACAAGATTACTAGAATTATTACACCATGAATATATCATTAATGATGTCACAAAACACACCAAAACTAAAAATGTATATTTACTATTCATTTAAAGTTCAACTGTTTCAGAAATATCCCAAAAATTCCCCCTAACCAAATATCAATGATCTTAATTGAAAAATGAACTCCTTTTTATGAAAAAAAATTATAATTATGAGATATTTAATTCTTTATGTAGAAACACTATTTACCTGAAAAAATACTTATATTTAACTAATAATTTCTGAAAAATTTATTTACATATGATATTATATAATTAAT
Organism: Viscum album; assembly: GCA_963277665.1. Lineage (NCBI taxonomy): Eukaryota > Viridiplantae > Streptophyta > Magnoliopsida > Santalales > Viscaceae > Viscum > Viscum album. Next base: position 1,887,183,930 of record OY728159.1, on the reverse strand, counting down.
TACATTACCACATAAGGTGACTAAAACATATTTATACCTCCTTATGTGATGTTACTATGAAATTTGTAAAATTACCATTCTTATGGTTAAAATTACTAATCCTAAGGGTAAAGTTACTATTCAAAAAAATTATTTTGATCTTATTGAACTGCCTTTTTCATAGTGATGACAACCATGTATGTCCAATTTATAAAAATCATTTAATAGAAAAAGTTATTTAATAATAATTTTTTATACTATTCAAAAAAGCACTACTAATTAAATACAATTCATAAAAAAACATTTTTCATAAACACTATTGATCAAATTGAAGCTTCTTATAAAATTTCTAAAAATTCAACGTAGGTTAATTTTGACATTTGAAATTCAAAAATGATATTTATTTTACTAAAATAAGTGTCTATGTATGAGAAATCTTTGAAAACTACAATTTTTTACTTCTAAAATCAATTTATCAAATTTGTCTTAATTAAACATATACTTTATTATGGAAAGCTATTCCAAAATAGGACTGATGATATAAAAATTTTATTTATACCAAGGGATTACATGAACTAACTAAGGCCTTGTTACATGTAACGTCCCGGCCTCGGGTGCCACTCAACGGGTTCCCCGAACCCGGTTCGCCACATGACCTCAAGCGCATATCCCCAAATGCCAGAGGCCGACAACTAGCAGTGAGGGCCCAGTTCTGATAGTGGGGAAAATATGCCCTCATTTGTCAAAGTGCACCACAGCAAAATATGAAAGAAAACATACAACAAACAGCGGAAGCAGTAAACCATGAACAAGGTTAATAAACAACTGTAGTAGATATAAACAACTGTATATAAATAATGATGCAACATGTCTCAAGTTCTATGAAAACAGCCAGAACATGTTATACATCAATACGGTACAACAAAATGCAGAGTACAGTAAAACAAAGCAAAACAACTGGCATCACCATCATGAGCCGAGGATCGGTCCCATGCCCTCCTACTCCTTAGAAACAGTCAGGTACCTGTATAGGGACTCTTTCCCCTATCTAAACCTGCAGAAACGTAATCTGTTTAGGCCGAAAAGCATTACCCAAACAGGGTGTGAGAAATATATCTCAGTAGGCACCCACCAAAGGCTCGTGCCTAACTGCGTGTAAGCATGCAACAACAGTGTGCAATAGTGTAATGAAATAAAGTAAGAATTACACGAAAGTAACTAACTTAACAGTTATATTGCCATTTTATTATTCATTTAATCCATTTAATATTAGAAACCAACACAGTGCATTTCTAAGTAAACAATCCACGTCCTTAGACAAGTAAAATATTACACTCAGGTAAATAGAATCCAACCAGAAGGTATTTCCCTCAGTCCAAAATAGAAATTTACCTCACGTACAAAGTTTCACCCTAAGGCACAGAAGTCAATCCCTCAGGCACGAAAGGTTTCCCTCAGGTGAAATAACTACAGCCATCGGGCTAAATAGTACAGTGCCCACAGGCTAATAACAACAATGCCCTCAGGCTAAACAGGTAATTAGGCCATGCCCAACATGTAAAAAAGCAGTAAACAAGCAATTCCTCTCGAGTCAATTCTACAATTACTACTTTAAAGGTATACCCTTGGGTATCATGGCCAAACTGCTAAACAGTGGAACACACCCCCATGGTGGTTCCAGATCCATGCAATGATCCCAACCAGCATTTTAATATCACAATTAATTACCTATTCAATTCTAGGAATTAAATATGGAAATGGCCTCAGCCACATGACACCCCAACATGGGTTCGTGGCACGAAAATGCACAAAACACAAGACAGTTGGAAAAATTAACACCAAGCCACCTACCTTATACGCCAACGAGCGTTATAAACGAACGTCGATCCAAGAAACACCCAAGAACAACGTAGATCTGACAAAGAAGAAAACCCATTCAAACGTAAATAACATTCCCTTGGGAAAGAATTGGTAATAACTACTTATGGAGAATAAAGGAAATAACCGCGCAGTTCCAACGAGATCGTTCGAGGTGGAATCGAATTCTAGACGAACACTCGGCCGATCATCAAAGGTTCGACCTCCTCCTTCTGCTCCAAAACGGCTCAAACGCCTCCTCTACAAAATGAGGAGGCTACCGCTTGTTTTAAGACAAGAAAACAAAGTACACAACTTGTAATTCTGAGTACATGGCTTGTACTTCCTTCATTTAACTGTTCCACTTAGCGGCACCGCCACACTATTCATCCATCGACATGAGTACACAACATGTACTCTCGAGTACACGGCGTGTACTGTCGCCCAGCTGGTGGCTACACCACCACCATACTGTTTAGGCCTTCCACCTAACTACACGGCGTGTAAAGTACCACTAAACGACATGTAGTCGGTTCTTACACCCTTCGTCGTCGACATGGCTACACGCCCCGTGTACTCATCCCAACACGGCCAAAAGTACACGGCATGTGGAAGATGTACAAGGCGTGTAGTTCCAAAATTTAGGATTTTCCCCCATTTTCCATATTTTCTCAAAAACACTTAAGGAAAACAGAAAAGGAGAAGCCCTTACCTAAAAAATAAGAACTGGGTTCTTACAAACTTCCCCCCTTATAACAATTCATCCCCGAATTTCCTTTCCCAGGGTGGCGAAGATAAAGCTTAGAACAGCTCTGGCCACTGAGCACGTATGTTTGCCTCCCACTCCCAGGTCTCATCCTGCACTCTCCCATGCTTCCATAGCACTCGTACGAGAGGAACTGACCGACCACGGAGAACCTTCGTGCTCCTGTCAACTATACGAATCAGATGCTACCCAAAGGACACATCTGCCTCCAGCTCAACCTCCTCATGCTGAAAAACATGAGACGAGTCTGAATGATAGCGGCGTAACTGAGGCACATGGAAAACGTCATGCATGGCTCGATATCGCTGTGGTAACTGCAACCGATAGGAAACCAGCTCAACTCTCTCCAGAATCTCGAATGGCCATACATACCTCGGTGAAAGCTTACCCTATCTCCCGATCCGCTTGTGTCCCAGCCTCGGTGAAACACATAAGAAAACCTGATCCCCAAATAAGAACTCCAAAGGTCGTATGTGGTGATCAAAATATGGCTTCTGTCGAGACTGCGCAGTTTCCATCCGCTTCCGAATCAACTGGACCTGCTCAGATGTCTCCTGCACGAGATGTGGTCCTAATAAAGCTGCCTCACCTACCTCTAACCAACACAAAGGTGATCGGCATGGCCAAACATATAAATCCTCGTATGGTGCCTTCTCAATAGTTGCCTAAAAACTATTGTTATAGGCAAGTTTGACTAAGGGTGTATGATTCTCTCAATAGCCCCCAATGGCTAGGACGCATGCGCGCAACATGTCCTCTAGAACCTGTATCGTACGCTCTTACTGGCCATCTATCTGAGGGTGGTATGATGTCTTCAGAAGCACCTATGTACCCAGTGCCCTTTGAAAACTCTGCCAGAAATGAGACATAAAGCAGGCATCCCTATTTGAAATAAGAGAATGAGGGACCCCATGAAGACGTACGATCTCTCGGATATACAGCCTCCCGAGCTCGTATGCACCGAAGGTCTCCTTAATCGGTATGAAGTGAGCTACCTTTGTGTGTCTGTCCACAAAAACTCTCATGGCGTCATTGCCTCGAGGTGACCTCGACAATCCTGTCACGAAATCCATCGCGACATCATCCCATTTCCATTCTGGAATGGGTAACTGCTCTAATAGCCCTGCTGGTCTCTGATGCTTTGCCTTCACCTGCTGACAGGTGGAACATCTCGTAACAAACCTAGCTAGATCTCTCTTCATACCCGGCCACCAGTACTAACGTCTCAAGTCACGGTACATCTTGGTAACCCCGGGATGAACTGCCTAAGCTGAAGCATGAAACTCCCGTATCAGATCCTCGTTTATATCCCCTGGAACCCATACTCATCCATGGAAACATAGGACTTTGTCATATCCAATCATCCAACCAGTAGGAGGGTCCTCAATTTCCCATGAATCTTGTAGAACTAGTCCTTCCAGATCAGATAGTTGCATCATCCTCAATCTATCCAAAAGGGTAGATGTCACAGCTAAAGATGAAAGATAAGTCGGCCCTTGACTGTCATGCACCTCCAGATGCATCTCAGAGAACAAAGCCATGAGATGCCACTCATTGCTGGCCTCCTGCACTGCCTGTATATGAGTCTTCCTGCTCAGTGAATTAGATACTGCATTACCTTTACCAGGTGTATAGGCAATCCCAAAATAGAAGGACTGTAGGTACTCAACCCACCTTCTCTGCCTCAGATTTAGGTCACGCTGAGTAAAGATATACTTGAGGCTTTTGTGGTCGGTGAAAACCACAAAATGCTCTCCCAATAGATAATGTCTCGAACAACGCAACGCATGAACAACTGAAGCCAACTCAAGAACATGAGTTGGGTAATTCCACTCATGTGGCCTCAACCGCCGAGACCCGTACGCAACAACTCAGTCGCCCTGCATCAAAACTGCTTGTAGCCCAATCCCTGATGCGTTACAGTAAACTGTATATCTCTTCCCCTACTCTTGGAGTATCAGGATCGGTGCTGACATCAACCTTCCTTTCAGGTTCTGAAAATATTCCTCGCAAGCTTCTGACTAAACAAACTTCACACCCTTCTTATTCAGTCTCGTCAACGGTGCTGCTAATCAAGAGAAGTCCTGTATAAAGCGTCTGTAGTAACCAGCCAGTCCTAAGAAACTCTGTATCTCAAACACATTCTTAGGCTGATCCCATGAAACTACTACTCTCACCTTCTCTAAGTCTACTGAAACTCCTGCCTCTGAGATAATATGACCCAGGAAGTGAATCTAGTCCATCCAAAAGTGGCAATTTGAGAGCATAACATATAGTCGATGTTCTCTCAATGTACTCAATACAATCCCAAGATGGGTGGCATGGTCGTTTCGAGTGTGACAGTATACCAAGATGTCATCCACAAATACTACCACAAAAAATCCAAATAAGGATGGAACACTCGATTCATCAGAGCCATGAAACCTGCTCGCGCGTTCGTGAGTCCAAACGGCATAATTGTATACTCGTATAGACCATACCTACTCCTGAAAGCTATGAGAGGTATATCAAATGTTCTAACGTGTAGCTGATGATATCCTAAACTCAAGTCAATATTCAAGAAAACTCGTGCTCCACGAAGTTGATCAAAAAGATCATCAATCCTTGGAAAAGGATATCAGTTCTTAACCTTCAACTAGTTCAGCTTCCGATAATCCACCCAAAGTGTGAGGGTACCGTCCTCCTTCTTCGCAAAAGGGCCGATGAACCCCACAGAGAAGTACTGGGTCGGATAAAACCCTTTGCATGTTACTCCTCTAACTGCCTCTTGAGCTCCTGCAACTCAGGCGTGGACATCCTATAAGGAGGAATGGACACCGGTGCCGCTCCTGGCACAAGCTCGATAGAGAAATCCACCTCACGTTCCGGAGGAAGACCTGAAAAGTCGTCCGGGAATACATCCTTGAAACGATCAACCATAGGAGGGAAATCCATCTGAAAAGTCCCCTATTCATCCACATATAAGCTCACAATCTAGTCTATGACTCCAGCACACCCATGATGATATGGTCTAGCTCGACTTGCCTGAACATCCCACTCACCGTTTTACAGCAACTCTCTGCCCTCTAGTGACGTGAAACACACCCTGCGACGATAGTAGTCTAACACGGCTAGAAAGGGAACCAACCAGTCCATCCCGAGAAGGACATCATAAGCTATCACCTCTAAGACATAGAGGTCCCAAAGAAAGTGACACTGAAAAACCTCTAGGGGGAACTTTTTGCACTGACGCACACCAGCTGTTCTAGTCCCCATCGGAGTGTCTAGAATCATAACAGAAAAAAGAAGAAGAAACACAGAGCCCAAGGCTCTTTACAACGGGCACAGATATGAAGCTATGTGTAGCACCTATATCAAAAAGTATCGAAGATAAAACAGAAGCTACTAGAATAGTACATCTGACTGTATAAGGTCCAAGATAATGTTCTTGCTGGGTCTGTTGCACTGCATGTGCTTGCCCAGTGTTGCGGCCCTGCGACATAGCCTGGCTACCCGGAGCTGTCCCGCACTGCTGCCTCTGAGATCCTGGTGTCTGGCTACCACATCCACAACCACCATCTCTGCCTGAATGCCCTGACGTATTCCAGTTCCCTGACTGGTAAGAACCAACTGGTCCTGCTCCCACACGTAGAGACTGCACAGAACCCCTCTCACTAGCCACTGGTGGAAATGCCCTGCAGAAGCGTTGTAGATGACCCATCTTGCTGCAAACTCGGTACTCTACTGGATCGCGTGGACACTGTGGCCTCTTGTTCCCCTCTCTACGACACTGGTAGCATCTGACTGGTCCACCTGAGGAAGCTGCCTAGCTGGTACTGCCACCCTGGGAGAAGTCCATCTGTCTCTTCCTCTTGCATATAGAAATAGTACCAGTAACTGCTGCTGGACTTCCCTAGACCAAACCATTAGATTCCCGCAGGTTCCTCTCTGTAATCAGCACCTAGTTCACAATAGCATGTACAATAGGAAACCATAAATCATTCACCAGTTCTCAGATGTCATAACAAAGACCATCCTCAAACCGTCTGGCTCTCAACGTCTCATCACCCACCAGCACAGGTGCAAAGCGCTGAAGTTCTGAAAAATGGGCAAAGTAATACATCACCGGCATAGCACCCTGCTATAGATTCATGACCTATAGAGCTCTATATGCCCTCAGCGTCTCGGGAAAGAAGAAGTCATAGAAGACTTCCTGAAAATATTCCCACACCATGTCTTTGTGATGCTATGACTGGGTGGTAACATCCCACCACCTCTTGGAGGAATCCCGCAGCATGTAAGTCGCGAGCTTGACCCTCCACTATGGAGGCATCTTAAGATGCTCGAAAATAGTCTGCATCGACCCCAACCAAGATTCCACATCCTATGGTCTTCCATCCATAGAAAACATAGGCGGATGCTACTACTAGAAGATATGTGTTAGCTCATCCAAAGATGTGGTAGCCTGAGGTGCTCACTTAAAGTTCTGCATGAACTGCCTAAAGCCTTCACGGAACTGCGCCTCTATGCCTGTGTCCGGTATAGCAGTAGGTGCTGCATCTGGATCTGCTGGAGGATCAACTGGTAGCTCGTGGCCCACCATCTGCGGAGTATAATCATCACCGCTCTCCTGGAGAACAAATCGCGGTCGTCTAGGTGGCATGAAACTATATGGTCAAAATCACATCTCAGATTCATGATTATTATGACCGAAAAGTGAAGGAACCACAAAGGAAATAAGTGGAAGAAATAATTTCAAAATTTTCAAAACAAGACTACACAGCATGTACAATGACTACACGGCGTGTACTTGACTTCCCTTCCCCTGCCCGGGTCTTTCTACATAGCTAAGACACATGGCTTCCATTGAATAAAAAACTACACAGCGTGTATATAATCCGCACGTCATGTATGGTGTTATTTCCAACTGCTTGTGTCATTTGTGACACAATCGACTACTCAGCTAGACACTACACGGCGTGTTACACCCGCACACGGCATGTACACCATCTCGTTTTCCAGCCACCTAGCTAACACCACATGGTTTTTCCTTGGACAAGACTACACGGCATGTCCCAAAGGTACACAAAATCTTCAGAGAGAGGTGACACTGACCCGTGTTGTTAGTTACACGCCCGAGTCCCCAGGTCACACTACATGGCGTGTCCACCATTGACACTCCATGTTCTGTCAAGGTGTTCACTGACCCGTGTTGTTAGTTACACGGCCAAACTCCGGGTCTACACTACACGGCGTGTACAAAATCTACATGACGTGCTTTACCCAAGTCATTCCCTACCCCGTGTCACCGCCCACACGGTTTGTGACACGGGAAGAGACTACACGGCATGTACTCAGGGTACACGGTGTGTACTCAAAAAGTTTATTTTTCTTCCCAAATAGAAGAACATACAGGACGGGTATAAAATTACTACATGGCGTGTATACTGGGTTTCCAGACAGTATGCCTCAGAAACTTCCCCGGAACCCAGAAAATACCGAAAACAACACATAAGTGTCAAATTCTGACCCGTGGGGGCCCATACTCCCACGAATCAAAGTTTGACATCTCATATGTGTTATAACCAATAAACATTCGATGATCCACCAAATTCTGGTCAATGGGGACCCATACTCCACAAAAACCAAAGTTTGGCGTTAATTCTATAAACAAGCTCACAAAAAGAATACCCTATCACAGAGCAGGTATTTATCAAGAATCTATCACAACAGCATGCTTTTCTAGCACAACAACTATCACAACAACATGTGAATTTCTAGTGAATCTAAATGGCATGGAAACTATGTGTGGCATGTGATTTATAGCATGTTCCTATATGATGCATGAGACAAAATACGCTCACCTCATTGGGATACAACTAAATAGAACCCACAAATAAATTATAAATATCAAAATCTCAAGTGTGTCACCCAACGGTGAAATCAAATCAACTATAAAATTCCCAAAATAATTGAATTGAAAAATACTAGGTAGACTAGATTTTCCCTATACACGGGTCAGCTACACCCATGCATAGCTTATTACCAACTACCATTCATCCTATCCCTGACTACCGCTCCAAATAGTAAGTCAACGAAAAGAAACACCTCTGATACCAATTTGTAACGTCCCGGCCCCAGGTGCCACTCAACGGGTGCCCCGAACCCGGTTCACCACGTGACCTCAAGCACATTTCCCCAAACTCCAGAGGCTGCCGACTTGCAGTGAGGGCCCAGGTCTGATAGTTGGGAAACTATGCCCTCATTTTTCAAAGTGTAGTGCAGCAGAATACGAAAAAAAACATACAACAAACAAGGGAAGCAGTAAACCATGCAGAACGAAAATAAACAAATGCAGTAGATATAACCAACTATATGTAAATAATGATGCAACATGTTTCAAGTACTTAGAAAATAGGCAGAACATGTTATACATCAATACAATACAAGAAAATGCAGAGTACAGCAAAACAAAGCAAAACAACTGGAAGCGGCATCGCGAGCCTAGGCTCGGTCCCATGCCCTCATACTCCTCATAAATAGTTAAGTACCGGTATAGGGACTCTTTCCCCTACCTACACCTGCAGAAACAAAATCTTTTTGGGCCGAAAAGCATGACCCAAAAAGGGTGTGATACATATATCTCAGTAGGCACCCACCAAGGGCATGTGCCCAACTGCGTGTAAGCCTGAAACAACTGTGTGCAATAGTAAAATTCAATAAAGTAAGCATTACACAAAAGTAACTAACTTAATAGTTATATTTCCATTTTATTATTCATTTAATCCATTTAATTTTAGAAACCACCACAATGCATTTCTAAGTAAACAATCCACGTCCTCAGAGAAGTAAAATCTGACCCTCAGGTAAATAGAATCCAACCCGCAGGTATTGCCCTCAGGCCGAAATAGAAATTTCCCTCAGGCATAAGAAGTGTCACCCTCAGGCACAAAATTCAAGCCCTCAGGCACAAAAGGTTTCCCTTAGGTGAAATAACTACAGCCCTCGGGCTAAATAGTGCAGTTCCCATAGGCTAATCACAACAATGCCCTCAGGTTAAACCAGTAATCGGGCTATGCCAAACATGTAAACAAGCAGTAAACAAGAAATTACTCTTGAGGCAATTCTATAATTACTACTTTAAAGGCATACCCTCGAGTAACCTGGCCAAACAGATAAATAGTGAAACACACCCCCGAGGTGGTTATGGATCCAATCAATGATCCCAGCCAGCATTTTAATATCACAATTAATCACCAATCAATTATAGGCATTAAATATAGTAAAAACCTCAGCCAAACGACACCCCAAAAAGGGTTCGTGGCACAAAAATGCACAAAACACAGGACAGTTGTAAAAATTAACACCAAGCCTCCTAATTTATACGCCAACGGGCGTTATACATGAACACCGATCCAAGAAACGCCCACGAACAATGTAGATATAATAAATAAGAAAACCCATTCAAACGTTAATAACATTCCCTCGGGAAAGAATTGGTAAGAACAGCATAAAGAGAAGAAAGGGCTTACCCGCGCGTTTCCAACGAGATCGTCCGAGGCAGAATCAGATTCCAGATGAACACTCGGCGAATCTTCAAAGGTTCAGCCCCCTCACTTGGCTCTAAAATGGCTCCAATGCCTCCTTTGTCAAATGAGGAGGCTATAGCCTGTTTTAAGCTGAAAAAACAAAGTACACAGCCTGTACTTCTGAGTACACAACAAGTACTTCCTTCATTTAACTATTCCTCTAGTGGCACCACCACACTGTTCATCCGTTGACATGAGTACACAACATGTACTCCCAAGTACATGGGGTATACTATCGCCCAGCTGGCGGCTACACCACCTCCATACTATTTAGGCCTACTGACTGAGTACACGGTGTGTAAAGTACCACTACATGACGTGTAGTCGGTTCCCACACCCTTCATCGTTGACATGGATACATGCCCCATGTACTCATCCCAACAATGCCAAAAGTACACGGTGTGTGGAAAAAGTACACGACATGTAGTTCCAAAATTTAGGATTTTCCCCCATTTTCCATATTTTCTCAAAAACACTTAAAGAAAAGAGAAAATGAGAAGCCCGTACCTCCAAAATAAGATCTGGGTTCTTACATTACATATCCCCTTATAACCCTTGTATTGGACCTATGTGTAAGGTGTGCTATGGTGATAGAATCTTGGGGAGGTTCAGACAAAATTTCATGGGTGATGATTTCTATCAGTTTGAACTTATCCTATAGGTGTTTATGTTCAAGCTTCATATGTTTTAGTTAGGCTTGGGATTGGTCCAGAGCAAAGCCCAGTGATGCTACCTCCTTCCCATGCTCTTAAATATGGGCTTCAAATGGTCCGAGTCTACTGGATGAGGCCATCAGGTCTTCTTTCTATATTAATTATCCTGATCTCTTGTATGTATAAACAATAATAAAAACATTAAGAATTTAGTTTACAACGATCATATTGTCCAATGGTCATATAATAGTAAAAACCCAATGGTATTATTTTAATTATACATAGTTCGCTATTTAATGAATATAGTTTTGTTGAGTATAAAATAAAATAATAAAAAAATTCAATAAAAAAATATTTTTCAAATGTTCGGGTCATTACATTCTTCCCCCCTTAAGAAATATCTACCCCAAAATTTTAACTCATACCCTCAGAAGAGGAATGGTGTGGGTACTTCTGCCTCATAATGTCCTATGGTTCGCATGTCACTTCATTATATTTTTGGTTCCTCGAAAACACCTTAACAAGGTGGATAGTCTTGTTGTGTAGAACCTTGTCTCTATGATCCATGATCTCCACTAGATGCTCATCATAAGAGAGGTCATGATCCAATTGTACCACCTCTTAGATTAGTACATGTGAAGGGTCAGGTATGTACTTACTCAAGAGGGATACATGGAAGACATCAGGAACATATGCTAGATTTGGAGGAAGTACATCCCGATATGCCACTGATCCCAAGAAATCAAAGATTTCATAGGGGCCAATTTACCTAGGGGTGAGCATAACTTTATTCCCAAACCTTATGAATCTCTTAAAATGTGAGATTCGAAGAAATTCATTGTCTCCAACATCAATCTACAAGTCCCTTCGATGGTTGTCTGCATATAACTTTTTGCCGACTTTGAGTAGCCTTAATGTGTTGCTGGATGGCATGGACCTTTTCTGTCATCTCCTGCACAAGATCAGGACTAAGAAGGTTTATCTCACCAACTTCATCCCAACAAGTAGGTGCTCTACATCGCTTCTATATAGAGCATCATAGGGTGTTATTTGAATGATTAAGCGAAATCTGTTGTTTTATGAGAACTCAATTAAAGTGAGATGTTGATTCCATCCACCGTTAAATTTCATTGAGAATGTTCTCAGAATGTCCTCAAGTGTTTGAATATCCATTTCAAGTTTTCCATTAGTGTGGGGTTGATAGGTCATACTGAAATTCAATTCGTTACTCAGAACATGTCGGAGACTTCTCCCAAATTTTTATGTGAACCTTGTATCATGTCTAGATACTATAGAAACTGGAACTCCATGCAGCCTTACCACTTCCATCATGTAAATCCAAGATAGTTGATTGAGAGAGAAATCTTCTCGAATATAGATAAAATTAGAAATCTTGGTGATATAGTCCACAATAATCCTTATCACATTGTTTTATTTGGTTGATCTCGGGAGACCACTGACAATGTCCATTGTGATATTGTCCCACATCAATGATAGTTTGGGTAGTGGTCGCAATACCCATTTAGGGGATTGTTGCTCTGCCTTTACATGTTTATATACCAGGCACCATGTAGTATAGTCAGAAATCTCCCATTTCATATTATCCCACCAATAATGATCATGAAGTCCTCGATACATTTTCGTGCTACCAAGTTATATAGAGAATGTAGATGTATGAGCTTCATCCATCAACTCCGTCTTTATTTCCAGAATATGTGGAACACATAGCCTTCTATGAAATTTTAGTACACATTCTTCATCAATATTGAACACACAAATCTTCACATCCTTTATATCCTCAATCTTCTTTTGTAAAAATGATCTTATTTATGATCTTTCATGATGTTATCTTGTAATGTTGGTTGAGAAATCATTTGGGTTAGGGTTTATGATGTCCCTTCCTTTATAATTCCAATGACCACCTTTAATAGGTCATTGATCAATGGATATCTATGAATCCTAGTCATGGAAAGAAGAACTGGGTGTTTCCTACTTAATGCATCTGTGACTTTGTTTACTATTCTAAGATGATAATTAATGTAAAAATAATAGTCTTTAAGAAGTTAAAACTATACCCATTGCCTCGTGATTAATTACTTTTTTGTGAAAATATACTTTAAACTTTGATGGACTGTGTATATATTTCATTTCTCCCAATAAAGATAGTGTCTCTATTTATTCAGAGAAAAAACAACAGAATCCAGCTCTAGATCATGCGTAGGATAGTTATACTCAAGAGTCTCCAATCATCGAGATGCACAAGCAATGACTTTGTAATTTTCCATGAGGATGAACCCAAGCCCTTTCAGAGATGCATCGCTAAAAATAATCAACCCTTCTCAACTTGAGGGAAGATTTAAGACAGGTGCAGTAACAAATATCTTATTCAGATCTTGGAAACTTTCCTCACATTCCTTTTTATAGATTAACTTGACCCCTTTTCAAGTTAACTTTTCTAATAGATTAGAATGTCCTGAAAAGTTTTTCACAGACCTCCTATAATATTCTGCTAATTCCACGAAACTATGAATCTCTATTATTATTATAGGCTGAGGACACTCCTTTACAACTTCTGTCTTTGCAGGTTCAACTGTGATTCATTCATTCTTTACAATGTTCCCCCTAAAAGAAACTTGTTATAACCAGAATTCGAATTTTTTGAACATTCCAAAATTTCACTACATCTATAGAGTTCTGAAAATAACCGTTAGATGATCATCATGTTCCTCACGAATTTTGGAATGTATTATATTATAATCAATAAAAACAACCACACATTTATCTAGGTAGTCCTTAAAGACTCTATTCATCAAATCCATTTAAATAGAAGGCGCATTAGTCAGTTCAAAGGGCATCACAAAAAACCAATAATGCTCATATCTAGATCGGAAGGCAGTTTTTGGAATGTTATATTTATTCACCCTCAATTGATGATAACCATATAGAAGATCAATCTTACCGAATAATTTATCCCCATGAAGTTGGTTAAATAAGTCATCAATTATTGGAAGAGGTTATTTTTTCTTCACTATGATACAATTCAATTCTCCATATTCAATGAATAACTACATTGATCCATTTTTATTCTTCACAAAGAGAACAGGTGCTCTCCAAGGGGACGCACTTGGACAGATAACACCCTTCTCAAAAAGTTCTTGGAGTTGTTTCTTTAATTCCTTCGGCTCAACATTTTCCATCCTATACAGGGTCTTTAAAATAGGATGGGATCCAGGTACATGTTCAATAGAGAACACTACCTCTCTTTCTGGGGGAGGTCTGGGTAACTCCTCAGGAAATACATTAATGTATTCATGGATAATGGGGACATTATCTTCCTTATAATCTCATTTCATTCTTCTCCATCACTGATCAAATCCATAAAAAAGGATATAGCTGGTTCTTCATGGAAAATATTAGGTATATATATCTCTCCTTAGAAGATAACTGTAGGTTTTCCATTCAATAATTCTGAGATTTCCTTGCTTCTAAATTTGATCTTAGTATTTTACTTTATGGGCCAGTTCTTCCCTAGTATAATGTTGAATTCCATCATAGTAATGACTACTATATTTTGTGATAATATTGTGCTAACTAAAGTAAATACTAGAGTTTCTAAAAAATGATAATGGTTGTATGATCCCACAAGAAATCTTGACTGATAACTATACTATTAGAAAATTTGGGGTTTATTCTTAATTCATTGCAAACATGGAAGAAATAAAGGAATGTGTAGTAATAGAATAAAATAATGTACTTTCCAGATTGGAGAGAACATCAAAAGTACCTTCCACCACATCATTCGTGGAATCAACATTAGCTGTTGTGATTGAAAAAGCCCGACCTTTCTCCCTAGGCCTTCGATGAGGCTGATGGTGTTTCCCCTCCACTGCCCTCAGATTTGGACAGTGATCAGAAAAGTTACCAAGTTGTCCGCACCTAGTGAATTGGACATCTGGTCGGGCCTACACTATCTTCACCTTGTCGATAGTGTTCATAAGTATAGGCTTCACCTCACTATAATAATTCCATGTGATATGGTCATCTCTTCAACACTTGTAGCACTTCCCGCACTCGAGAAATCAGTTATCTAAATGATTCTTCCCACATTTAATACATGTGGGATGTTTCAATCACATACCTCCTCTTTCCTGATCAATGGAACACCCTAGGATGGGTGCCATTGATCTCTTCTTATTATTGGATTTACAAGACCACTGTGTCTCACCAAACTTCAGTTCGACTTTCATTGCACTCCATACGATCTCTTCATAACATTCATAGTATTGGTTGGATATATTCTTCTATAAATGAGGTTATAGTCCAGCAAAATATATATATCAAACTTCCCATTTGGATCCATGAAAATTCTGGAGGTGTACCATGAAAGCCTTGTGAAGTTCATCTCATAGCTTCCAACATATTCATTCGCCTTCTGCTTCAGCTTGAGAAACTCCTTATCCATTATTGTTCTCATAGAATGAGGGAAATAATTATTAAAGAAGATACCTATGAACTCTTCACACTCCATAGACACAACCTATACTATTTTCTTCATGTTTTTATTCAGTTCCCAAGATTATCCCTCTAAGCGATAAATAGCAGGGGTGACATTCTCTTGTTATGAAAAACATAGCTTAGAAAAGTTCTTCTCGATAGAGCTGATCCACAGTTCAGCAATCAATGTGTTGGAATATAAAATGAAGATTGGTGGTCATTGATGAATAAAGACTCAACACAGTGTTGTTCCCTTCACAGGGATATTGGTCTCTCATCATGATTCAATTTATTTCCCATAACATGAGTCATTTGGTTCAACATTCTCATGAAAATTCCTATTCCATCTTCCAGCAGAGGGTTGTCAGTGCATGGTACATTGCGGTCACCATTCACATAGTTTCTCCTATTTCCCACCATTTTCATAAAGAATAAAACCTTAGTTTGAAGTTTATTTCATTGAAAAATCTTCAAACTATAAATGATTTTATGTCTCAAAACATCATGATTAAACAATTACATTTCTATATAAAAAATTCTTAATGACTCCTAAAAATCTTGCGATTAACCAAAAATATCCCCCAGGAGTGTCGAACCAAGAGTGCTGCAAGGCCCGTAGTTGTGTACAAGGATACCCTGAGTCAATGAAGAAACTCCTTGTCAAATTATTCACTCCTAGGTAAATCTGGGCTAGATCCACATCCACTTGTTCATATCGAGATAGGGATTTATTTGATTGGAAACCAATTACATAATATTTCACAAAAATTCAAGGAAGATTTCATATATTTAAAATTTTCTATAGGATTTTTTCTAATGTTTTCATAGCCTAATTTCCATAAATAACTAAAAGATCCTTTTTTACCAACTATGTAATCGTTCCTTTTATTACATATCTTATAAATACATTTTACAAACATAGGATCTTTAAAGTCTAGTGTATTGGAAATCAGGAACAAGATACATGAAAACATTAATAATTATTCTAATTCACTTTAGAGGATTCATAAAAGGTTCATCCTATTTAAAATTACTGAATCTCATAACCTGAAGACATACATCAAAGTAAAGGGTGAGGAGAAGTCCCAGTAAAGAAAATAAGTGAAACAGTTTACATGTGATCTTGAGCGATATCAATAAAAATAGAAGGGATATCATGAAGGATTGATAAATAGGAATATCATAGAAATAATAACTTGAAACATATCTTTAAAATGTGTCTACAACATTTAATTTATACATTCATGAACATATCTCCAATGTTCTTCCCCAAGGTGTCATAAAAATTTCAAAGGTTATTCACCAAGATAACGTGAAACATGTCATATCTAGAGATTAAATTAATTACTCAATGCATTGAATTGCTATCAAGGAGAATCCTTAATATGTATTTATTTTCATGTGAGCCACATAGATCATAGTCAAACATTTCAGAAATAACTAATATAGATCAAAAGAAATGGGCTACACTTCAAAATCGTGACGTTTTAAAAGCACTAAAAATAAGATCATTATGTCATTTATAAACCATGGAAAAGGAATAAGGATTTTATGTATGTAAAATCCAGAACAAAATAAAATTTTTTTAGTTATTTATGAATACCCCCATTACTAAAATAGGTCTATGTATTCACATAATGAAAATAAGATAATTTCTTGAGAAAAAGAGAGAGATTTACAGACAATTTTTTTTGCAGCATAACAGCTATATAATATGATTTTAGGAAACAATAAAAATAGGGGTAACGAGAGTCACCCAATCATAAATAACTCATAATATAGTTTAGGTTAATAATAAAATGTAAATAATATCATGGTGTGGATATTTTCATGACATACCACATGAAAAGGAAAGATGAAAGAAAGGAGAAGGTGTGATTTAATTTACAGAAATTCGATAGCCTAATGACGTCACATAAAAATTCTGAAACTGAATTGATGGGGGATAAAGGGTATCGCATCATATGGACATGAATAGGAAAATAAGAGGGATACATAACATCTTACCCCAACAAATGAAAATGTAAATTCCAATACATAACATATTAGAAGTGTTGACTAAAAGAGGAGGGTGAAAGGTACCCTTACCTTGAACAGTAACATCGAAAGCATAAAGGTTGGACCCTTGGGGGGCTTGAGGGAACCTTGGGAGGAAACATTGGTAGGTTAAAAGACTAGATCTGAGATGAAGAATAATTTTTAATGAATGGAATGATGGAATGGCTTGGTATGTATATAAAAATTGAGGGAATATTTTATTAATTTTGAAGGGACACATCGTCGGTGGAATTTTCCAAACCATGGCCTTTCCCACTTTATTTGCCCATGGTATTGGACACTTGGGACACCTCATGACATATATCACTATTCAAAAGTAGAATATTATTATAACATCATTAATGATGTCTTTAAACACAACGAACACTGAAAAATATTTTTAATATTCCCTAAAAATTCCACTAGTTTAGAAAAATACCCAAAATTATCCCTAAAAAATATTGATGATCTTAACTCAGAAATGAACACTATTTTTGAAAATAATTTCATAATAATGAGATATTTAATTTTTATGTAAAAATTATATTTAACTCAAAAAAATAATACTTAACTAATAATTTATGAAATAGTTATTTACAAATGATATTATATAATTATATCACAGTACCACTTAAGGTGACTAAAACAAATTTCTAACTTTTTATGTGATGCTACTATTTCATTGGTAAAACTACCATTCTTAAGGGTAAAATTTCTATTCCTAAGTGTGAAGTTAATATTCGCCGAAAAATTATTTTTATCTTATTTAACCACATTTTTCACACTGATTACAACCGTATATGTTCAATTTTTGAAAAAAAAATCACAAAAAAAGTTATTTAATAAAAAAATTATACTATTAATAAAAACAATATTTATGAAAAACTATTCATCAAAAACACTATTCATAAAAGACTATTCATCACATTCAAGATTCAAAGAAAATTTCTAAAAATTCAGCCTAGGTTAATTTTGACTTTCGAAATTCAAAAATGATATTTATTTTACCTTACTAAGTCTCTATGCATGATAAATCATTGAAAAAAATGTTTAATTCTAAAATCAATTTATCCAATTTTTTAAAATTAAAAATATACTTTATTAAGGTAAGATATTCTAAAAATAGGAATGATGAAATAAGAATTTCATTTTTACCAAGGGATTACACAAAGTAACTAAGGCCTAGTTATATATCACCTTATAACAACTGCATAAGTCCTAAGTCTAAGCAGGGCTATGGTGATAGAATCTCAGTGCGGTTCATACATCATTTCCCAATTGTTGGTTTCTATCACCATGAACTTATCCTGTAGGTGATTCCCTTTACCCTTCACATGTTGATGTTCTTCATTGGCTTGGTCTTGAAAAAATCCCAATGATGCTACCTCTTTCCAAAGATCTAACAGATGGGATTCGTACAGTCTGAGTCTACTGGATGAGGCTGTTGACTATACTTTTTTTATTAATTAACCATGATCACTAGTATTTATAAACAATAATCATAACGATAAGAATTTAGTTCCCAATGGTCATATTGACCAATGGTCATACAATAATAAAAACACAGCGCTATTATTTTAATTATACTCACTATATTAGTTAAAGGATATAGTTTTGTTGAATATAAAATAAAATAATACACAAATTCAAGAAAAAAATATTATTCAAAAGTTATGGTTGTTACAAGGTTGTTTCAGAAATTATTTCTATGGTCGAGGAGAAGGATTCTATGTGGAATTCACATGTGGTCTCTAAGTGCATGCTAGTACTTTTCCACTACTATATTTATGGAATCCATGATTTTGATGTTGTGTATACTGAGATGTATGTTATTTTTAGTAAAACTATTGATATTTTGGGGGATCCAAAAATTATTGGTTTTTATTGAATTTTTTGTAATTATAATAATGGATCTGGGGTCACTCCATGCCATCCCTAAAGTCCTGATATAGGTGTTGGCCTCCACACAGTTCATATTCTTGGATCTCTATGAAAGGGAAAAGAGGTGGATGTGGTAGAGTAGGTAGCAAGAAATACTAAATATTTTTCATGACAGCTTCAAATTTGGATGCTATGAGGTTTTTCTCTTCCATGTAACGAATTTCATATCATGGAAGTCCTCAATCACTCTTCAACCAACTAGTATTGTGAGAGATCTCATCATGGAGTGCTGAGAAACTTCAATAATATGAGAAGTAGTCTAACTTCCATAGAGGTATTAAAAATATTGTTGACACATGGTTAGAGTACTGGGTAGAATGTTTGAAATAATAGCCACACATCGAGTGTGTGATGTGGGCATATAAAGGTATTCTCTTTGATATAACCCAAAGTTTCTAAATATAATTCTCTATTGAGATAGAAAATGATATGGATCTCATTCCCTAGTATCTATGTTTGGATTGGTGGGAAGTATTTAACAAATAAATTCATAGATAAATCATCTCAAATAATGAAAAACATGATAGCTATGATTTTAATAAAATCCTTGGTTCTATTGAGGAAATACATAGAAAAGTCTCTAAGGATGCAGGCCTCAAAGGACACATCTTGGTTGAGAAAAGAGTCGCATAATTATTAGAATTTGGAATTATGTTCATGGGGATCTTTACTCTAATATCCATGTAATTACACCTTGTTATAGATCATATGAATGTGACCAATTATTATTTCAAATGAATGAACATGAATAAGAGGGAACACAATTTTGGGTGAAACACCACTAATGGATGATAATCTATATTCCTTGATGGTGAACTCATGTAATATAGGTTACTTATATTTATGTTCGTGTTGTGCATATTTGAGTTTTTTGGGATATAGAAATGAAATATTTTACATTCATCCATGGTAATCATCAGTATTCAGTTATAGATCTCTTGATCTAATAATCTAAATGATGAAAATATTATTTATGAAGACTCTATGATCATGAAAGAGGGACCTGATACATGAACTATCCCAAAGAATACAGAAAGGAATTCCATATCATTGTTAAAAAAAATCAAATGAAAAGGATAATGAAGGGGGATGGGGTAGTTAATACTTGGTACATATAGAAGTTCACTGTGATAATTAACAACTATCCCCTACAACAGTTACAAACATTTATTGTCATGCACGACATCAATGATAATGCATGGGCATTAAAGGTATTAAAATTCAAATTTTCTAAAATATGCTTAGCTAGAAAGGTGTAGCATAGTGGAAGTGTCTAGTAGAACCCACATTGATATCTATTAGGAAGGAAACCTGGATGTACGGACATTTTTGAAGGATTACTCATGATGTCAAATTTTATTCAGTTTTTAAAAAGTATGTAACGTAGGTTTTAATTAAGATAAAAAGAAGGGTCCAAGATCAATTCTAGGACTTAGGAAAATGAAAATTCTAAATCTAGCGTGGGATAAACACATGGATTAGGATGGGTTGCAGTTACAAACTCCACCAATTGATCTTTTTTCAATAAATATGATCTACATAAGCTGCAAGTATTCATTGTTCCTTTTATAATCAAAAACCAAGGTTCAATAAGCATATCTTCTATGAAGAAAGTAAAAAAATCTATTGGTTCTGGAAATATAAATTCTAACTAGATCTAGGTCCTTCAATTTCATCTTCCTTGGTCAGGGTAGTGAAAAAGAATGATACAAACAATTTTAAACATAATTTTTAGTTATAGGGTTAAGCCTATATGGATTTTCTATGGATGATGTTATTAAATGATATTATGGAAATTTTCTTAAACCTATTTGACATGATAAAAAATAAAATAAAAATTAATAAATCAACAATTGAAATAATATAAAATAAATAATATTGTATATTTAATGAAGAAACAATTAAGAATGATTTTATGAAATTCATTGAATGGAAAATAATGTTGGATTTAAGCATTTCATAGAAATATAAAATGAACAAGTCTTGAATCAGTATGAGGTTACAATGGAATGATTAAAACCATAAAATAAAAAAATTCAATTAATTTTGGATGAATGAAGATAATAATTGAAGAAAAAGGGTGGGAAATATGGTGGTGTCCAATTCATCATTCCATATGAGGTTCCTTAAAATTTTATATAGATAAACATTCATGATGTGTATATGTTTCAGGTTATGTAATTATTTTATGTTGATTATGATTTGATATATTCATGATTTGTTACTAGAATTCACATCTTATACATTAGATCCATAATTTTCTCCAGATATTATGGATACCATGGATTTCACATCTTGTATCAATGATTAGATTCATAATTAAATCATTTCACATCATTTATTGAGATCACATCATGTATCTTCATTAGGATAAATCATCAATGCTTTCACAATATGTACATATGATTCACCTCTTGTACTTGTTTCATATAATCTACATGGTATTCTGGGCTTGAAAATTGGTTATATGGTTCTTTGGTTGAGGAATACACATCTTGCACTACAGATTCACATCATTTAATTTTTAATTTTATCATTTTTCCAAAATTATTCACTTGAGTCCTGAATTATAAATTATTGAATAAACACAATGATACTAAGTTTATTTTTGAATAAATGATTTTTATTACTTAAATAAATGTATAAAAAATATGTATATGAATTTATCATTTCATTAGACCTTCCTAGTTTTACATTTGGCACCAATATGGGTCCAGCCCCTTCTACTGATGGTTGTTATTTTTGAAAGATCCTCTATCCCAATCGTAGTGTTGTTCCCTTATTCATAATTTCATGGGATGTGATATCTTGGTGTGTTGGATATTGAACTAAGACAGTCCCTATAGTTGAGGAACTGATGATGGATTCCTATAATTATGTTGGGAACTTGAGGCCCCTTTATGGGATTCCCATTTTTTGAACTAACCTTGGGAATCTTAGAGGGTTCCCTGGTGGTTAAACAACCACAAGAAAGTGTGTTATGGGTATGGTTATTGATTGTATCTAGTGTCACCATAGAACCCATATCAAACTAGTGATCGTATGAGGCTGTGATTGTAGTGATGGGTTTTGGTGTTCGACCAACCAATGTATTTTATTTATGATTCCAATTGGTTACTATGGATGAAACACTTAATACTAGAAAAACTTATGAAAACATCCCCTTTGGACCAAAGTGATATGATGGCATGGTGGGAATTCTTTGAGGTAGTTCTTGGGATCTGAATTATAACTCATACATGATTTAATGATACCGAATCATAGTTCCAATTTCCACTGGGATTACTCCTAGATCAATTATGATCTATTTGATTGATTCCATTGATAGTCTATAGGAATATGTAGAGACACCATCATTGGGGTGCCCATAGTTGGTTGGTAATGAGATGTGGAGATAGGGATTGAATTATACAATTATTTTAATTTGAATATGGAGAGGATTTCATATATAAATTTTCAAAGGGTGAAACATAGTAGGAATTTATGCTACTTCCAAACTAATTATCTCCTATGGTTTTGGTCCTTGGAATTTTATATCAGAAAAAAATTTAGAACATCATGATTTCATCTAGGTTCCACTAGTTACACATGTATTTAGTGGTATAACAATTATGAATATGATCTTAGTTAATGAGTTGTTTATTGTATATATATATAATAGGTGAAATCCTACAACATATATAATGGAGGAATGTATGGATGATCCCAATTACATTACTTATAACCCCCTATGGTGAAGTAGACTTCTCATAGATATTTCATCACTAGCAAAATGAGTTATGGATGGAGTAGAGTAGCTATCAGTATCTAGGTACGACATTGGTTATTTAGTTTTTTGATCACCAGGTTATTATTATTATTATTCTATCCAGCAGCTCACTTGTATATATGCACTAATTTTAATATCAATGCATGGGACCTAATTGGTTGGTACGTAATCAGTTTTTTTATTGACACTATTCTTTGTCCATAATTTCACTAGGGAACCCATGTAGATATTCACATTGTTATAGGCATTCAATGGGTATAGATTAGGGAATGATTGAGTGTGAATTTTTGGATAAGAATGGGGATATGGGAATGTGGTATGACTCCATGCAGGATGTAGAACCATATACTTTTCACTTATTTGGTTATTCATGTATATTAGGTTGTCCTAGTGGGTAATTACTGTTATATATATGATATGGATGTTCAGATATTTAATTATTTTCATTATATAATATCCTTATTTATATTTATTGCTTTCACACTCAAATAATTCATTATTATATGAAATATTGGTTTTTTTAAATTTTTCATATTTATCTAATATGAGTAAATAGTCTCCAAATGGGAACAACATAGGCCCCTTACTTCTATTTGGAATCCTTTCACATATGGGGAGGTCTACTTGAGGACTTATGGTGAACCAACCTGGTAATTATTCATAGAGTGAGCCATGGAGGGACCTAACATCGATAAAGAATCATTTTCTCATTTTTATTCTAGTATATAATTCTATATACCAAAATATACAAATTTAGTTCACCATTATAAAAATAAAAAACAATTAAATTTTGGTTCAATTAAAATGATATTATATTAATCAAAAACCCTCCTTAACCATTGTCACCAACCGAGTTAATGTGTGTTCTTGTTTTGGTCGGTTTAACCTCACACATGAATGATACATTAAAATATGATCATTGATGAATATAAGAAACTAAATAATTATATTATTATATTTTAAGAACCAATTAAGGATCATTTTATGGTTTTGTAAATGTTATATAATATATATGATTTATTATTATTAAATCATATTCAAACAAAAAAATTACCTAAATATGTTGTTATCTATTCAGTTTCATGTAACATACACAAAACACATATGGAACAAAATAATAACATTTTAAATAAGTAGAAGTTATATATTATATAATATTTAATGATATATCAATAATGAAAAATGAATTAAATGAACATTATTGGTATCAAAATTATTAAACATGAGAAAAATAATTAATGTTATTAAAACAATATTATAATAATACAACATAACTAAATAACATACACATGAAAATTTTAATAAGGATTTTAAATGGGTAATATTTGTGTGTATGTTTGTTAAATAATATATCATGTTATTTTTTTTATAGGAGGTCAAATTGCGATCAACTAGGAAACAAAACAAGGTAAGGGTTTCGTCCCAAATTTTCTTTATTTTAGACACACATTCTATTAGTCACCAATTTTCATTTATATAGTGTAATTAATACCTATTTTAGATTTCATGTCATTAATAATAATTTAATAGTGGGTTTTATTTCCATTTACAATCCTGTAATTTTAATTGGTTTTGATTTAAATGCTTCTAATGTTGTAATGGGTTTCTTGGTCTCAATTCTGATTCATTGAGACATAGTAAATTCTATTCACGATGTTTTGTATAAATGGTGTATTCAGTGAACATGGATATATTATTATAATACTCAATATTTCATTTTATTTACTATAAGAATATTTTCCCCATATTCAGGTGACTATTGATAATGTTTCTTCTATTATAGAAGTTATTTTTGGTAACTCCAATACACTTCATTGAGTTATAGTGTCTTATAATCGACATTGTTCTTCTATAATTGGGATAACCTTCCCAAAAAAATTAATTACAGTTTATTTTAAAATAATATTTTCTAAAATAAATTTTTAATACCAAGAATCTTTTTTTAATATTTTTAAAATTTTGTTTTTCAACAAAGGAAATTTAATGTATAAAAAATGTCCCATCTCGTAATCCAATATTTTGGATCCACATTTCCTATAATAAATATAATAAAACATTCAACGATAAAATATTGAAGCTTATCTTATGGAAAATAATTTTGAATGAGTTTTCACTTCAACTTCTAAAAAAATTAAAATTGACCTGTAACTTCCACTATTTCCTCAATGCTAAAATTATTCTCTAAAATCCATTATCAGTTTTCACTTCAATGTCCATTTCTATTTTTGAATGTATTTTTCCTAAAAGGTATTTTTTTGCTATTTTATCATCTAATATATATAAGTTACCAATTTCGACAAATGAACTCCTAATACCAAATATTCTAATTCAACCCTTCTTGGTTTGTATAGTTTAATCATTCTCTTTTAAATTTTTTTCATCTATATGAATGTCCTTTTATGCTTCCATTAGAACAAAAAGGTTATATTATTTTTAATAAGTCCACCTATATCCCATTTATGGATAATGATAACATATCTAAGTAATTTCTTACCTATACTCATTTACCTATACAATTTGAACATCACGTATTACATAATTCTGATTGGATGACGTTACCTAGAATGAAAATTATTTTATTGACCTGGGAAAAAATATAGGAATTTTTAATTTTTTATTAAAATATAGATGATTATTGGAAATTTTAATATGTAGTATTTAACCATCCGCATCCTTCATATAGATGGGTTTTGATAATTTTATCTCTTTTTTTGACATAAGTACCAGAATTATAATTCCATATATGTTTATTCTAATATAGAAAATTATTGGAAAATTGACTATGTATTGTTTGACCGTCCACCTTATTTATCATGATGGGTTATGATCATGTTGTATCATTTATTTACTAGGGGAAAATTATTTGCATTCTTGATGATTTTTTACTATCAATGTAGGTTTATCATCAATTGAAATTTCAATATTCTTCATTATAATGATATCACTATTTTATTGAGTAATTCGTTCATCGTGAAATGGTATGGAATGTGTTTATGACTTCTATGGTGAATGCATTGGAATTAATATATTAATGAGTGGGGACTATAATTATATATCCCCATGATATATCAATGTTCCTCATAATAAAAAATAGGTTAGGGTATTTTTTTATGCCTTCCCAATTCAATAAGATATCTTGATTGTGCTCTCGATGATAATTATCGTTTCCTAAAATGGCCTTGACAATAGATTTTCGATGTCATTCTTCATCAAATCCATAATTATTAGATTTTTATTGTCATTATCCATGTATTCATTTATTATTATGGAAAAACAATTCACACAATTTATTTTTTATTATAGAATCATGTTGTTTACAAATTCCATACATAATATTTATCTCATGTTTATTTGATGATTTATTCTGTTATATGATTTCTGTAATAATAATTCGATATCAAAATTATTATTTTCCAATTTCCCCATTTTATAGAGAAATTTAATTCATGTGAATTGTTTAGAAGGATAAAACATGCTAATGAAGTTTTTGGATATGTTGAATACTTTTCATGAATTGTGTAGTTTAGTATATAACGGTACATTAATCCATTGGATACAATAAACATGGGATTTATCATTTTTTATTTCTTAACAGTATTATAAATATTTAAAAATTATAATATAAATTTTAATGTATGATATTCAATAATAATTGATTATTATTTTTTATTATATATTGTTACATCTAGGCTTTTGTTGACGATATCAAATCTTGTTCGTAATGTATGTGTCAACGATCACTAAATATGGGAGTATAGGTTAGGGGTTTCATAGAGATGAACACATTGACAACATAATCATAATATAATTATACATTTAGTAAAATTAATTTTACCACATCTGTATCATATGGGGTGATTTCTTCTATATTTCTTAGTTGAATACTTTTCTATTACTTCCCACCAAGACCGCTCCATAATTTTATTTTCACAGCATACGTAAGTAACAAAATGCTCGATATTAAATTTCATATCACATTAAAAAATTTCCTAATATCTTTTAAATTCATGTAGTGTCAATTTTCTTTTTAAAAATGATTTCAGAACTATGTAAATTCTACTTGTTTTATTATCATGGTCGAGAATAAAATTTATATATACCTTCGCAATCATGTAAAATTTTCCTTATAAGAAGCCACCGAATAATCTTTTGTATGACTCAATTAGATAAATATCCTCTCCATTTTAATTAGATGAATGTTAGGATGAAAAGTTTTTAGAAAAATATCTTAAATGACTATCCACACCAAGGAATCCATCTTATCCTTTTCATTTGTATTCTTAATTAGAGGTCACCATCATCCAGTTTCATCTAAAAAAATTAATATGAAGAATTAAATTTTGATTTTATTTATATCTGAAGAAAATATATTTTTTCTCAATTAAATGTTTCAACACTATAACTTTCACTAGGTCTGAATATCCACTAAACGATGGAGGGTACTATTTCATGAAATTCTCCACCAGAGAAATGTTACATTATAGAGAATTGAATAATTATTATTCATTTTTTTCACCATTAATATAATGAAATAGGTTATTTAATTCTAAAAAACACTACTCTGTTACTATCATTATTGGTTTCTTATTTGGATGTTTATTGTACCATAGATTCATTCTTACTTCATAAACACTATTTTTACTACATAATACCATTGTTTATAAATACAAATTACCAAAAAGGATTAGGATCCACGAGGAATAGGTCCCAATTTTTTTACAAAATAAGTACATAATAAGTTCATGAGAAATAATTATTTTAAAAAATATAAGAGTGAATCTCACTCGGCATATCTATATCAATCAAGGATGTACAATAATCATTAGTCTAAATGGACCACATAATACTTTCTTTGATAACCCATCTTTTCAACAAGGTTACTAAAAATTTATTTTCTTATTTTAATCCCAAGTGAACAAATTTTCAAGATACTTAGTATCATTAAGAAATAAAATCAAATAAGGTAATTAATTTTATATCATGTCACTAAATTTAGTAATAAAGGTGTTAACAACAATTTAATAATCTGATTCGATTTAGATATATCTCCAATCATTATGGTCAAAATGCTTAATGGCAAGGAATTTTATCCAATGATTAACATCATCTAAAATTACATTTTGAATATAATGGTAAAATAATCCCTTGAAGATGTTATCATGAGTGTAGAAGAACCCTCCAAAACCTGATGGTCCAAACTTGACAGAGGCTTCACCTAAAACTGTCAAACTGATCCATGAGAGCATTCAGGGACTCCATTGAACATACTGAAGCACCTGAGGTATTTTGGGTATTTAATTAACTCCCAAAATCTTTATATTATTATGGTCCGTGATTTTTTTTCCATCACATTAGTTTGAACCGGGGATGTAATAATGAAAATCCAATGCATGATAAGGATTTCCTCATCAATGGAGGGGGGGGGGATTTAAATCACCATGACATTTATTTCACCTTATATCAATGATATTATAGAGGCTTTGGAATCAAGTATAATATTATGAACCTATTTACTTAATTTTTTGTGGATGACGGAAATCATCAAGTGTTCCTGCTAGTTTTTAGTGAAAATGATTAACCCAGTTAGATTCTACATGTACTTGCTATGTTTTAGAGTAATGTATTAGTTTCTAAATTAATTTTTCATTATATTAATCTTTCATAAACATATAATAGACCAAATAATTCTGAATTATAGATATTTTATGATGATCATGAGTGTAAAATATCCCTTTACATACTATCCAATGGAGTATGAGTCCATTAGGTTGGATGAAATATTCCTTAAACATGAGAAGTCATGGGGGAATAGTGGTGGTGCAATCACACTTTAGCCTATATAAATAATATCCATTTGTATGTCTATTAATGTCTAGATACAAAATTTGGGGGTCTTTATCCATGAAATCGTGACTTTTTATATAATTGAGAATTTTTGTGGAAAAATGTTATCATGGTTGTTTCTATATAATATTAAATAAATAATGGACATATTCTATCTATCTAGAGGGACTTCCATAATGTCATTGAGTAGAAATCTAATCCATTTGTAGTTCAGAAATTAATGGTGGACTACATGGATACCATTCATTTGGAGTTTCACATAAAATCATTATATAAGGATCTTATGATATGATAGATACATGATTTGATATAATAAGGATATCAATCCAAAATCCTTATAATGATTATGTTATCCCAAATATCCAAATAAGTGTAATTTTATGTTTAGTTATTCCATTTAAATTTGTTAATAAGGTTATCATTAAATATCTTGGGGTCTATTACGATGAGTACCCCTATCAATGGGATTGATGAAATACTTCCTTGAAATGGTAATAAATTTATTTTCATGGATAAATATGGTCTAGATAAAATTATTTAACATTATTTAGATAACATATATGGTACATTTTGTCCATTTTTATTAATAGAATATGTAATTAATGTTAAATGTTATCAATTATTTTACCAAGAACAATCTTTCGACATGGGACACAGACTTCCCTTTCCATCTAGCTGGTTAATGATGATAGAGTGGAAGTTATAATGGTGCAATCATCTGATCATTCACTAAAACAAGGAATAACAAGATAATTGGAAGGAATATATCCCTTCTTCACACCTAGGGATATAGTGATCCTATTATTCTTAATAATAGTAACTTCACCCCCATACACAATGAATTATTTGTTCTAGATTATTTCTTTCTATGTCACCACCTAATAGCAAGCAATTATTTATTTAATAACAAAAATGGTATTTTAAATGGATTGAACCAGATGATGGATATAGTCTATATATATGATGCATGAGGGGTTAACAAAGATTATTCTATCCTTAATTTGTTTGTAAAGAACGACTAAAGAAAGAATAATGATGAATCCACTCATATAGACATAAACAATGGGAAATAAGAGACCTAAGAGATGTTCTCCTTTCCTGAAACCATCGGTGGAACTAAAAAACCATCATGGATATACATTAATGAGAATTGTGTGTCATGTAGAGGTAAGGAGGGTATTTATGATTCTAATAAATTCATTATGTAATCCAGACATCCGTGGGAAATAAAATATAATACTAAGTTTTATGATGTCATTAGGATTATATATGAATATTTTAATGAAAAGTTACAATATTTCAATAACCTCTTCATTATGTGAACACATTACAATGAAATAATACAAATGCATTGGATTCTTCTACTGGGGAAAATAAAAAATGATTCAGAGTTATGAATTTCCAAATGATTCTACCCAATATAGTCACAATGATTTTTATAATAATGTAGGGAATATTGTTCACAATTGATAAAATCCTGATTTCCCTAATGATAATGTCATTGTTCTTATTTGATATAATTGAAATGAATAATTAATTAATTCAATAAGTCATAGAGGAATGAGTGAAGAAATCCCTGACAGTATTGGTCACCTCATGATAAATTTTAGTTCTATAAAAAAAATTCATACTTTTTTCCAATGATATTTGGGGGGAGGGGCTATGGCTTGCCTTTACGGCTTGTGTGTGTGGTGTGTGTTTAATGTAATTGTACCCCTAATCACATAATATATATATATATAAATATAATTATAATTGACATTAGAACTCTAAAATACATATTTATAAAACGTCCCTTCTCATCTAAAAGTCCATAAAATATCCTTACATCATGATATAAAAATACTTCTATTTAAATACATAGAAAACATAAAATCGGGACATTGGAGAATCATATTTTTAACTAGGTTTCAGTAATAATTTTCCCATATTATAAATAATAAAGTCGTATTAATTTCATGGTAGTCACCTACCCAATTATCTCTTTAATATTTTCTTTCTAGGATTAAATCATCATCCAACGCATAGGAGAGAAATATTAGGATCACCCATCATCATAATATATGTAATGGTCACACACCATGAACAATAATGTGTATATACCATATGATGGAAGAAAAATTTATATGAATGAAAATTTTCATAAAAAAAATTTAATAATCAATTTGAACCCATATAAAAATAACATTTAATTTTCATATAAGAATAATGTTAAGAAAATTATTTTTAAAACTCTTAAAAATGAAAATTTACAAAATGATATCGAATAATATCTTACATAAGAAAATATATAACCTTCTAGATGAATCTTTATAATGAATAACATCTATGGAATTTGGAAAATGGAGTCAATCCATAAATGACAAAAATCATTATTTTTATATTTATTATGAAGAAAAAACTAAACCATAGAAAATGATGGAAATATTAATTTGTTAAATTTTTTAAATTAATAAAAAATTTATAAAAAATATACTTAAATAATAATATATATAAATCCAATAAAAAATTTTTCACATTGAATCGAACATGGAAAATGTGGAAAATATTTTGATGGAAAAAATTGATACAAGGTTTTGGAATAAATGTCTTTTATAATGTTATATATAGATTCAAAGTTTATCTAACTGAAGATAATAAAATTATATTAGTTATTTACGTTCCTATGTAACTTTTTCATGTTCATTTTAATATCATTATACATTTTATTTCATTTATAACTATGTTTTATTTAATTAATAAATCAGTTATGTTTACATCATATGTTTTGAGGGCATTTAGTTTTAAATTTTTAAAACATCCTTTATAGGTTGAAAATGGTAAGGGATTCATTATTTAATAATCACAGAAATTTAATAATTTTTAGATTTGTATATTAAATAACAATGAACTATATAATATGGTCATGAAAAATGAAGGAAGTCATTTCATTGAGGCAATTAACTATACAAACACATAATAGTCATTCTCATTTTTTCAAAAGATGGGATAGAAATGGAATAGAAAAGGATTAAATTTCCATAAAAAAATATTATTTTAAATATAATATTTATTCATTATTAAATCCTAACTATGATCCATTTTTTAGAAATTAATATTGAATGTTACCCCTTTGTGGTGGTTCTTGTCCACATATTCACATAAGGGGCATCATAAATATCCAATGAATTAAAGGTTAAGAAAGTATACATTATATTTGATTTCAATAATTATAATTATTTTACAATTAATATATAAATTTATTAAATCACTCATAATTACCAATCAGGTGAGGTAGTGAAGAAAAACAAAATGCAATGGTTCATGGAGGCGGCAGTCCACACATATGCATGGGGGATGTTTTAATGCCCCATATGATGAAAAAGTAGATAAATAAGTGTTTCCAAATAATCATAATTACATTTAAATATTTATTAGATAATGATTTTATTATATCCTTGGGGGTACGATAAGTTTTAAACAGGTAGAATAATAAATACATATGAAATAACACAATTGAGTGTTATACATATTCATTGAAAAAACATCGGTTAGCCTTCACCTCCTAGGATTATCTTTTGGGTTGATAAAATATCCTCGTATTTGGGACAAAGTATTAGTAAGGTATTTGTGAAAGTGTTTATATGATATAGGGGTTAATGTTTTCGAATTTGTGTGGAGATAAGGTTTCCTTTTATATGTGAGGGGAGAGGAACACTTGTAATTATTCTTAAATTTTAAACATTATAAATGCCTTAATCATGGAAAAGTTAAAATAACACAACATAATTTATTTAAGGTCTATATAATTATATAAAAAAATATTTAAGATGATATATTGTAAAGTTATCATAAATTTTTAACTGTAATCTACTAGTTTTACCATTTACAATGGTGGTAATAATTTACATTGGATACTATTCATTATGACAGAGAGAAAAACTATCCAAATTAATAAATTTATGATTCATTATTACAAATAATAAATATATTTTAAATTCTCAATATATATAAGTTTTGGAAATTAATTTTAATATCAAAAATAAAATATGCAACAATTTTTTTTGAAACATATGTTTTCAAGATAAAAATGATTATTTATTGAAATAAATTATAATGTTAATTCATATACAATTTTTAGTTTTATTATTTCAAAAATGAAAATAATTTTACTATTAAACAAAAAGAAAATATAATATTTCTTTTTCAATATTCCAAAATGAATTCCAATTCTATTAAAAACTATTTTTTCACTATTCACTAAAAAATACATCTTTTTTTAAAAATCCACAAAATTCAACCTAAGGAAAATTTTATATATTGATATCGAAAATTATTCCATTTTAAAAATTTAGGTTTTGAGGAATCATAAATTTAACTTTTAATGAAAACCATATAATAAATATAAAACACATTAGTTATATTAAAAAAAGTCATTTTAAGATTAAAATAAAATTATTTATAATGGTATGAGGTATGAATATATAAATTTAAAACATATAAATTATAATATTTATTCATTCCTTAGATTATATGGGTTTTTATATGGTAACAGAACTCATAAATTGGTCATAAACCCCAATATATCCCATGAGAATAAAATAGGGTACATAGAAATGCAATGAGTTCTATATTGATGAATAAACACATAATAACCCAAAATATGGGAATACATCATATTTTACACTCAAGGGGTCATTATTACAAAGAAATTAAACTATATATTGTAATGATCCAAACATGGGAGAATGATTTTTAAGGATTTTTTGGAGATACCACTTTCCCAAATATGCATTCCTTGATCTCTAGGGGATCATTACCAGTTTCAATGGATAAACATATTCATTGGGGGAATTAATTTCCTTAAAATAAAAAATTAAATATATTGGGAATGAATTAAGTATTTTATTTAAAATAATAAAACGTTAAGTTATTATTTAAAGTAAATATGATTTCAAATAGTCTCTATCAAATAGAAATAAACAGAAATGTTCCCAACATGACATAATACTCGATAAGATAATATTAATATATAATGCGAGTAAACTAAATTCACCTATAATAAAATATTATAAATTTTTATATCAACCCTTATCCAAAATCTCAAAATCAATTACAAATTATATTAGTGCCATTATCTTACCAAGATCATGATATAAGTTATCTATATGCACACCAAGATGTTCTGTTATGGGTGAGTGTACAAATACCAAGTGAGATTTCCCTATATCACTCTCATAAAATACCATGAATGAACTATTCGAAATCATATAGATAATTCCATTTTATAAAATACGTCATATGTAAAATTAAATAGTTTGACTATCATTATGTTGAAAGAATAGTAGAATATGATACTAATGTAACTATTATATTTCAAAATAATGGAAACCCTACCCATTTCCACACCAATATATAGATATATGATATCAAATAGAATATTATGATATTTGATATATATTAAATAATTCTTTATATTTTTTCTTATCTATGATCACAACATAATCAAAATGTGGATACATACCCTCCTTGTAATTTCTATAGTATATCATCTATTAATATTTTCATTTCACACAAATATGGAACATCTCATCTATCA
Source organism: Viscum album (assembly GCA_963277665.1). Classification (NCBI taxonomy): domain Eukaryota; kingdom Viridiplantae; phylum Streptophyta; class Magnoliopsida; order Santalales; family Viscaceae; genus Viscum; species Viscum album. Next base: position 1,887,149,444 of record OY728159.1, on the reverse strand, counting down.
CAATTACCATACCATTCTATCTATACAAGAATCCAATTAGTCAATTCTCATTCTAAAAACATTAGTTTATTAATATATTTTATAAATTGAAAATTTCCATCCAAAATAACCCTCCAATACCAAATAATAAATTTAATATTTTTTAGACTCAAAAAAACGTTATTTTTTTTAAAAGATTTGAAAATTCATATAAAGACCTGTAAATTTAAAGGAAATTTTTTTCATTATTTCTTTGAAATTTTACGAGTCTGCGGTTTCTGACGGCACTTGATTCCGAGGCCTAGTGTGCTCGAAATCAATTTCTGAAGTTTTTTTGGGTACGTTCAATAAATGTATGTGTGGGTTTTTCTATCTTTTGAACTGGTCCTCAGAATTGAAATCTGAGGGCACCGATAAACTCACAGTGCTAGTATTCTCTTAAGGGGACCTTTACAGTAGTTGCGTTTTATGTGGGTTGAAAGTTAATTTCTGGGGTTTAATAAAAAAGTTAAATAATATTGTTGTGAAAAAAATTATTTATTTTTGGTAGTTATAACATAGAAGAGGAAGTTAATGGTGGGCCCACATCCCACATAACCTCCCCTGAGAGGATTTAGTGTGGTGGGGTCCACACGAACCCGAACCCTTCCACCTCCCCTCAACTCCCCATTAATTCCCTACTGTTTATTTTGACAACTCCTCATTAATGGTGGAGCCTCTCCACCTCCCTCTTCCCATCAATTGTGACAACACATATAATTAATGTCTACATTAATTATTCGGCACCACTTTTGAATCAAATTGAATTTCATGGAAATTATATAGATTTGAGAGCCTTTTTATTTTTTTTTCTTGGAAAATCACTTTTGGGGGAAGGCTCTGGAGATTTAGAAGAGAGGTGATCCTTCTTCGATGAAGAACATTGTTCTTTATCAATGAACATCCCCTCCGAGGAACGCGAAGGACTTATTCCAACGACACATCTTTCTTGGATGCTCCTCGACGTCAAAGAGTCTATGTTGCCTATGAAAATGACTCTTCCTCCATCATTGATGGGATGACACCGTTGTTCCGTGAAACCCGACTACCATGATGGTCATCTTATGCGGCTCGATGACGTGCGATGTCAATTACGAGGTAGGGGGTTTTCTTCAATTTTAATTGATTAAAATTTTCCGTCGTTCATCGTTGAAACCATAACTCATCTTCGGCCATATGATACCACCTAACGCAGAGGGCCCGAGCTGAAGGAACACGGCCTGATGACCCTCCGTTGATCCTTGTTCTATTTTGATGGCAATGATGACAGAAGGGGTAGCGGCGAACGGAGAAAGCGACAGCCGTACGCTGGCCGCAGGGAGAGGAACTGCGGCCCGCAATTGCGGCCTGCTCGGCCGAAGAAAAAGAACCGGCCGGCTAATCCCAGCCAGGACGAAGGGAAACCGCAACACCACTTGGGGTGCTGGGCTATGGAGAACCACAGACCGCGCTCCATGGGACGCTTCGGCGGGTCAACCGGATGGCTCATCAGCTGGCCGAACTAGAGAAGGGCGAGGCACCCGTTGGTGCTACGAGGAAGGGGAGCGGCCGCTCGGGCCGCTCGCGCCGCTCGCGCCGGGAAGACTGGCTGGCTTCAGCCGGCTCGAAAAGTGGGTGGTGCTGCGCGGCGCTGCCAGTTCGGGAAGCATGGGGTGTGGGCACCCCCCACAATGCTCATCCAGCTAGCCTGAGCCGCGGCCATCCAAGTCGTGCCAGCCGGGTCGGGCCGCACCCAACCGGGCCGGGCTGCACCCCACCAGGCCGGGCTGCCTTCCACAGGCCGGGCCAAGCCCCACCAGGCTAGGCCATGCATTTTCAGGCTGGTCCGACACCATCTGGGTGGAACCTTCCAAAACTGGGTCTACCCGGCCCGCCAGCCCACTGGGCTTGATGGGTCAGGCCCGTTTTTTACTTAAACGTGAATAACTTTACAACCACGCGTTCGATCGATGAGCCATCTACAGAACTGGGAACCTCATGAAAAATTAGTCCTTTTGTGGTACTCTATGTGTGTTTTGGACGATTTTGGAAAATGTCCAGGTTTGGAATGAGCGTGATTCCAACCGGGCCCCTCGAACTGAAAAGCCAATAACTCTCAGACCAGGCATCTGATTGACGCGCCGTCTGTCGTGTTGGGTTTATTTTGATGAGATGGAATTTTGGGATACATAAACTATGGAATTTGTGATAGTTGATGTATCAACCCCTTGGCATGAGGAGAAAAATCTCCCAGAATCGAGCGTGCTATGTGCGGGAACCCTCGAGCTAGTTGCAACTGCGACGACTACCATACTAGGATCCTCTGTGGGTTCGGCGAAGATGACTACTATACTTGGATCCTCCATGGGTTCAGCATCGATTACTGCTGTACATGGATCCTCTGTGGGTTCGGCAGTGATGACAACTGTACATGGATCCTCGTGGGTTCGGTAGCGATGACTACTGTACTTGGATCCTCCGTGGGTTCGGCAGTGATGACTACTGTACTTGGATCCTCTATGGGTTCGACAGTGATGATTAACGTACATGGATCCTCCGTGGGATCGGTAGAGACGACACTTGTAGGACTAGAGATGGTTCATTCTATGATGGAGAAGGTGCAGATCATCCATGAGCAGATGAAGACTACACAGAGTAGACAGAAGTCCTATGCTGATAGGAGATGAAGACCACTGGAGTTCGAGGATAGCGACCACATCTTCCTACGAGTCTCACCTCGACGTGGTCTTCAATGATTTGGCCAGGGTAGAAATTTATCTCTGTGTTTCATCCGACCTTTCCAGGTCCTCAGCAGAGTAGGTGAGGTGGCTTACCACCTGGCCCTTCCACCTCAGTTCGACCAAGTGCATGACGTTTTCCACATATCTCAACTGAGGAGATATGTACACGACCCATCCCACATCATCGACCATGGGGAGCTGGACATCTATGATGGGGTGACTTTATCTGAGGTCCCAGGGGAGATTGAGGATTGACTGGAGTGAGTCCTATATGGGTTGTCGATTCCTCTAGTTAGCATTCCCTAGAAGCACGAGAACCTCCAGGAGAGCACTTGGGAGCGGGAGGCTCAGATGCATGTACAGTACCCCCATTTGTTTCCCTAGTGTGTGTTGTACCTTTATGGGGATGCAAAGCCTTGAGGTGGGAGTAATGTAATGACCTTGAAATTTCTAGGAATTTTTTTTTTAAATAATTTGATTTTTTACGAGTCTGCGGTTTCTAACAGCACTTGATTCTAAGGCCCGGTGTGCCCGGAATCAATTTCTGATGTTTTTTTCGGGTACCTTCAGTAAATGTACATGCGTGTTTTTTTATCTTTTGAATTGGTGCTCAGAATTTAAATCAGAGGGCATTGATGAACTCGCAGTGCCAGTATTCGCTTAAGGGGACCTTTACCGTAGTTTCATTTTATGCGGGTTGAAAGTTAATTTTTTGGGTTTAATAAAAAAGTTAAATAAAATTGTTGTGAACAATTTTATTTATTTCTTGTAGTTATAACCGAATGGAGGAAGCTAAGGGTGGGCCCACACCCTACATAACCTCCCCTAAGAGGATTTAGTGTGGTGGGGCCCACATGAACCCAAACCCTTCCACCTCCCCTCAATTCCCCACTAATTCCCTACTATTTATTTTGACAACTCCTCATTAATGGTGGTGACTCTCCACCTCCCTATTTACATCAATTGTGCCAACTCATATAATTAATGTCTACAATAATTATTCGGTACCTCTTTTTAATTAAATTGAATTGCATGGAAATTATTTTGATTTGAGAGCCTTTTTATTTCATTTTGCGTTGAAAAATCACTTTTGGGGGAAGGCAATCGGGATTTAGAAGAGATGTGATCCTTCTTCGATGAACAACACCATTATTCGAAGAAGAACATCCCTGACGAAGAACGTGAAGAAGATGATTCAGAGGCTACATCTAATCATTTCCTCCCCTCTTCGCGAGTTTTATACCTATGTGAGCTGAGTCTTGATTTTCAAACATTATCATCGATGTGATTGAATTCTTTCATGTGTGGACTATGTTGTATTTGGGCTCGAGTGTTGGAGCCGTACTGTGGTCGATAACTTAGGCATATGTATGGGAATATACCTAAGTAGGGTTGGTTGAAACTTCGTGTTTGTATCTCTCTTATGTAGTTTATCCTTTGTGGATTCTGGGAGACCTTTGGGGGTTCTCAAGGTCCCTACTGAGTATCGTATACTCACCCCTACATGGGATTTTCCCGCACTACGTTGCATTGGTTACAGACTACGGACAACACTGATCGAGGTGGAGACTTATAGATTTGGACGGTACCCGGAGGTGGACCACTTGTCGAGACAAACACGGAGCGGACAGACAGACTTGAGGTGCTGAGGAGGCCATCTATACCCACCCTTCAGGTGGGATTTCCTGGAGGATGACTCAGTGGTTGTTGTTTTACTTTACTGCAGTTGTGCTATCTTTCAGTTGTACTGTACTTTCAGTTCAGTTTGTATACTGGTCCATTTACTTTTCCGCACTTACTTTTGAACTATGTTTACTTAGTGCTTACTTAAGTTGTGAACTATGTTGTTTTGTTTAATTTTATAAAGGCAATGCCTTTGCTTTTTATTGGGATTTACGCCTTGGGTCCTAGTCGCCAGCCCCTGTCCTATGGAAGGTGGGCTTGGGGTAGTCACGGGATGGGACTCGAGGATGGGCCATGACAAATTGGTATTAGAGGATTCAGTTCTACCTCAGAACTCATGACTCTAATTATTATTTTTTGTGAAGAAATAGTGTTAAGTGTATTGAGTGTGGTTATCACTCCAGGGAGTCCAGTGTTGGTGCAACGGCCGACGTATCCATACACTTGGACCCTGACCTCTGATTTCCGACTCAGTGCATGAAAAGCCGGATTTCATGTGTGTTTCAAAAAATTTATTCATGATTACATTGTGTCAGCTCACTAGGTGTACTATTTAAACCGTGGCACACCTGTTCCTTTTTAGGATGTCCCCACGAAGGAAGCCAACTAGGGTTCGGAGTTACGTGCGAGTTAGTAGCCCACGGAGCGAAAAGGACTCGGTGAGGGGAACCATCAAACCAAAGGCACCAGTGGTACCACTACCCACTGGGCCACCGATACTACCATCCCCAACAGTAGAGAGTGAATGCTACCTGAGTGCGTTGCATGAGTTTCAGCGATAGAGGCCGCCCCGGTTCCTAACAGAGACAGACCCTCAGGCAGCTGAGGATTGGCTAGAGGCTATCATCAGAGTCTTCAGATTGGTAGGGACACCAGCCAACCTTATGGTGATCCTTGCCACGAGTCTCCTACACACAGAAGCAGTTAGATGGTAGAGCATGATGCTCAAGGTGTATGACAAGGCTTCTTTACTTTGGACAGACTTAGAGAGTTTCTTCCGCTCGGAGATTGTTCCAACCACTCTCTGTGCGGTGCAGATTCAGGAGTTACTTCATCTTAAGTAGGTCAGCATTAAAGTAGCACAGTACTTAGCTAGGTTCACTAACCTCTCACGCTACTCCATGGATATGGTGCAGGACCCGTTCTTTAGGGACCGAACTTTTGAGCACGAACTAAGTAAAGATATCGGGGCTTCGACGATTCCCCTCAGCATCCTGACGCAGGTGGGGGTGCTGGAGCGAGCCCTTCTAGTGAAGAGCTTTCTCACTGAGCAGTTGGCATGGGCGATACTCAACACAGGACGACACGTAGTAGAATCTTCTGCAGCTGGAAGTATACATTTGACGCAGAGGTCCAAGCGAACTAGGCCATCAAGTGGGAGACCTCAGGATACTAGTTCAGATGTGTGGGGAACACGAAACAGATCCAGTCATATGAGGAGCAAGAATTGCTATGCATGCGGAGGGTAGGGTCACATGGCTTGAGTCTGCCCGACTCGTCCAGCAGATGAGCAGCTTGTAGTAGAAGAACCTTCCAGACAGAGGCAGAGGCTTGACCGTGGAGGTCCTCCGGGAGAGGGCGGACGTGGAAGAAGAGATGATCGAGCAGAAAGTGGACTGGAGCGGGACTATCTGTGTTGTTTTCATTGTTTGTGGATGGTTTGTGTCTTTGTACTTTGGGTTGCAGTAATAAAAGACACATTTCCTTGTGAAATTTTATTCCTTGTCCTATTTGTAAGGTTGATACTGAGAGGTTCTGGTTAAAACCACTGACTTGACCCTCAGTTATGATATTCCTACTGGAGGAGACCCAGTGACCACACACTGCTGCTGATAGTGTAACTCAACCATTGGAGTTGAGAGTAACAGTTGGATCTCTTGGTAGTATCATTGAGAACTTAAGAAGTTGTCCATGTCATGAAATAATACCATTCATGTCAGGATTGACTGTATAAGTAAAAGAATGTGGTTCATCCAGGGGATGAGACCGGATTTATCTTTTCAGAAAAGGAGAAATCTTAGCTGCTCTTGTAGGACATAAGCGAAAAAGGGTGTAGTTGAGTTCTTCACAAATTTCATGTCACACCCATAGTTCGTTGAGCGAACAGTTTACGGTTTACTCTAATCTCAAAGTATCAGGTGTGTCTTCTCATAGAAGGACCTAGACCTGAGACAGCGGCAATGTCTCGAGTTCCTCCAGGACTATGACTTTGAGATAATCTACACTCCTGGAATGGGGAAAATTGTAGCTGATGCTCTCAGCTGGAGATCAGGCATTCATCTGCTAGGAGAGGCGATAGAGCAGCTAGTCGCGTTGCAGATATCCTTTGTGGATATTGTTGAAGCAGCCTTTCCCTAGTCTCTAACAGTCACTCCTCTATTTCTTCAGTGAGTCAGGGAGGCACAACGTGGGGAATTTGACTGTGAGACCCGATGTTCTCATATATCCTCATGACAGGAACATGATGGATTTTCTGAAGGAGGGGAGCACGTCATCCTCTTCAGGGGATATAACATGGTACAAGTCGCACTACAGGTTGAGGTGATGAGGGAGTTTCATACATCCCCTCTTGCGGTACATCTAGGAGTGGTGAAGATGTATCAGGACCTCAGATTATTGCACTGGTGGCCGGGTATGAAGAAGGGTGTAGTAGAGTTCGTTTCACAATGTCACATTTATCAGCAAGTGAAGGCAGAGCACCATGTACCAGCAGTCTTGGTACATCCCTTAGAGGTCCCAGAGTGGAAGTGGGATGAGATATCCATGTATTTTGTGATGGGGTTTCCACGTAAAACCAGAGGACACGAATCTGTCTGGGTGATCATAGACCGACTCACCAAGTCGTCCCACTTCCTACCGAGCAGAGAGCAGGGCTCAGTAGAGAGCTTGGGCTGCCTCTACTTCCAAGAGACTGTACAACTTCATAGAGTGACATCATCTATATTTTCTGATGGAGATGCTCGTTTCACTTCCCAGCTGTGGAAGGGGTTACAAGAGGCTTTTGGGACACCACTACGTCTTAGCACTGCATCCATCCTCAGACGGACGACCAAACTGAGAGGACCATTCAGACTCTCGAGTACATGCTCTGTGCATGTGTCCTTGACATTGGTCATAGCTCAGAGAATCACCTTTGTACAGGACTGACCAAGGGGAGTCAGCACTTGTAGGACCATAGATGTTTTAGGCTATGACAGAGAAGGTGCGGATCATACAGGAGAGGATGAAGACTCCACATAGTAGTTAGAAGTCCTATGCTGATTGGAGATAGAGACCACTGGAGTTTGAGGATAGCGACCACGTCTTCCTATGAGTCTCACCTCGATGAGGTCTTCAGAGACATGTCAGGGGCGACAAGTTATCTCTGCATTTCATCGAACCTTTCTAGGTCCTCAGGAGAGTAGGCGATGTGTCTTACCGCCTGGTCCTTCCACCTCAGTTTCCCCGGGTGCATGAGGTCTTCCACATATCCAACCTGAGGAGATACGCGCATGACCAGTCCCACATCATCAACCACGGGGAGCTGGACATCGATGACAGGGTGAATTTCTCTGAGGTCCCAGTGGAGATTGATAATCGGCAAAAATGATACCTACATGGGCAGTCGATTCCTATAATGTGCATTCCCTGGAAGCACGGGAACATCCATGAGGGAACTTGGGAGCGGGAGGCTCAGATGCATGTACAGTACCCCCATTTGTTTCCCTAATGTGTGTTGTAGCTTTACAAGGATGTAAAGCCCTAAAGAGGGAGTAATGTAAAGACATTGAAATTTCATGTAATTTTTTTCTTAAATACTATGGAATTTTACGAGTCTGCGGTTTCTGACTGCACTAGATTCTGAGGCCCGATGTGCCCAGAATCAATTTCTGAAGTTTTGTTTGAGTATGTTTAGTAAATGTACATGCTGGTTTTTCTATCTTTTGAAACGGTGCTCAAAATTGAAATTAGAGGGCATTGATGAACTCACCACACCAGTATTTGGTTTAAGGGACGTTTACCGCAGTTGCGTTTTATGCGGGTTGAAAGTTAATTTTTGGGGTTTAATAAAAAAGTTAAATAGAAATGTTGTGAACAATTTTATTTATTTTTTGTAGTTATAACCTACAAAAAGAATTTAAAGGTCGGCCCACACCCCACAAAACCTCACCTGAGAGGATTTAGTGTGGTGGGTCCCACACAAACCCAAACCCTTCCACCTCCCCACAACTCCCCATTAATTCCCAACTATTTATTTTGAAAACTCCTCATTAATGGTAGAGCCTCTCCACCTACCTCTTCCAATAAATTTTTCCAACTCATTTAATTAATGTCTACATTAATTATTTGGAACCTCTTTTGAATTAAATTGAATTGAATGGAAATTCTATTGATTTGAGAGCCTTTTTATTTCATTTTGCATTGGTAAATCAATTTTGGGTGAAGGATCTAGAGATTTAAAAGAGAGGTGATCATTCTTCGACAAAGAACACTATTCTTCAATGAAGAACAACCCCAATGAAGAACATGAAGGACTTCTTCCAACAACACATCTTCCTCAGACGTACCTCTACGTCAAGGAGTCTACGTCACCTACGATAATGACTCTTCCTCCATCGTTGAGGGGACGGCACCGTTCTTTCACGACGCCTGACTACTACGACGCTCATCTTCCGCGGCTCGACGATGTGCGATGTAAATTATGAGGTAGGGGTTTTCATTAGTTTTAATTGATTAAAATTTTTCTTCGTTCTTCATTAAAACCATGTTTCTTCTTTGGCCATATGATACCGCCTAACGCGGAGGGCACATGTCGAAGGAATACGGACCGATGACCCTATGTTGATCCTTGTTCTATTTTGATGGCGATGATGATAGAAGGGTGGAGGCGACCAGAGAAGGAGGCATTTGTATGCTGGCCACAGGTAGAAGAACTGTGGCCCGCACTCGCAGGCTGCTCGAACGATGTAGAAGAACCATCCTACTAAACCTAGTTAGGCCGAAGGGAGACCGCAGCACCACAAGTGGCACCGCGCTGCCGAGAACCGTGGCTCGTGCTCCACAGGCTTCTTCGGCGGGCGAACCGGCCGACTCGTCAGTCGGCTGGGTTGGAGAAGGTCGCGGCACTTGCGGGTGCTGCGTGGAAGGAAAGTGCCCGGTTGGGCCGTTCGTGCCGGGAAGACTGGTCGGCTTCGACCGGCTGGACAGGAGGGCGGCACCACCGGTTCGAGAAGCCGGGGGGTGGGCCCCCACTCCCCCCTACATCACATGGCCACCTGCACTAAGCCGCGGCCCGCCAGGCTGGGCCGCGCCAGCCGGGTCAGACCCGCCAAAACCAGGTCGACCCGACCCGCCAGCCCATTGGGCCTGATGAGTCGGGCCCGTTTTCACTTAAACGTGAATAAAATTAAGACCTCAAATCAGATCGACAATCCATCTATGGAACTGGGACCCTCATGAAAAATCGGTCATTTTTTGATATTCTAAGTGAGTTTTTGTTGATTTTGTAAAATGGTCGGGTTTTGAATGAGCGTAATTCCAACTGGGCCCCTATAACGTAAAATCCAATAACTCTCAGACCGTGCACCCGATTGATGCACCGTTTGTCGCATTGGGTTACCTTTGAATAGGCGGAACATTGGGAGACATGAACTCTGGAATTTGTGACATTCAATGTGTCTAACCCTTGGCTCGAGGAGCGGACCCTCCCGGAATCGAGCGTGCTGTGTACGAGAACCCTAGAGCCGGCTACGACTGCGACGAATACCGTAATGGGATCCTCCGTGGTTTCGACAATGATGACTACTGTACTTGGATCCTCTGTGGGTTCGGCAGCGATGGCTACTATACATGGATCCTCTGTGGGTTTGGCAGCGATTACTACAGTACTTGGATCCTTCGTGGGTTCAGCAGCGATGACTACTGTACTTGGATTCTCTGTTGGTTGGGCAGCGATAACTACTGTACTTGGATCCTCTGTTGGTTCGGAAGCATGGACTGCTGTAATTGGATTCTTAGTGCGTTCGGAAGCGATTACTACTGTACTTGGATCCTCCATGGGATCGGTAGCGATGACTATTGTATATGGATCGTCCGTGGGTTCGGCAGCGATGATTACTATACTTGGATCCTCCGTGGGTTTGATAGAAACCACATCTGTACTGGGATCCTATGTGGGTTCAGTAGAAGAGATGATTCAGAGGTTACATCTAATCATCGCCACCCCTCTTCGGGAGTTGTATACATGTGTGATCTGAGTCTTGATTTTCAATCATTATCGTCAATGTGATTGACTTCTTTCCTGTGTGGAATGGGATGTATTTGGGCTCGAGAGTTGGAGTCGTACTGTGGTTGATAACTTAGGCATATGTATAGGCATAGACCTAAGTAGGGTTTGTTGATACATTGTGTTTGTATCTATCTTCTGTGGTTTATCCTTTGTGCATTCTGGGAGACCTTCATGGGTCTCATGGTCCCTACTGAGTATCATATACTAACCCCTGCATGGGCTTTTCCCACACTACATTGTATTTGTTGCAGATGACGGACATCACTGATCGAGGTAGAGACTTGTAGAGCTGGATGGTACCCAGAGGTGGACCACTTGGAGAGACTTACACATAGTGGACCGACAGACTTGAGATGCAGATGACGCCATCTATACCCACCCTTCAGGTGGGATCCCTGGAGGACAACTCAATGGTTTCTATTTTACTATATTGCAGTTATGCTAGCTTTCATTTGTATTATACTTTCAGTTGGGTTTGTATACTGGACCATTTAATTTTTTACACTTACTTTTGTACTCAGTTTACATAGTTCTTACTTCAGTTGTGAACTATATTGTGTTGTTTACTTTTTTAAAGGCAATGCCTTCCCTTTTTATATGGATTTATGCCTTTGGTGATAGTCTCCATCCCCTGGCCTATAAAAGGCGGGTGTGGGGTAGTCCCGACACAGGCCCTGAGGACAGGTTGTGACAATTCAATTCCATGATGTTCCCCAAATTTAAAACATTCTACCCTTTTTCAAATTTAGGAAATGATATTTTATAAATCAATTGAAAATAGTTTTTTCATAGATACCTAATAAAAATAAATGTCATAATATAACATCTACCCTTAAAAAGATATCATAATTTTTCATTTAGTGAATAATATCCTCCAACCATAAATGAATAATATAAGATTATTATGAATGTTCTAATATTTGGAATTGAGATTTTATCAATCTATCGTCAATAAAATGAAAAGGAAATCAGGATTATTTTATTCATGAACAGATTACCCCATTTTAATGACAAATGTAATCAAATAGGATTGGTCTGTCAAAAATATGAATGAAACAAATTTAGTTCAATAAATAGATAAAGGGTTTCTTAAGATTATAGAGATGAATCCATTAATATAAGGATGATCTAGTCAACTCTTAAAAGGAATGATTCATTGGTCAATAGAAAATCACTAATTTTTCTATTGATAATCCCTAGTAATTCCCTAGGTCAAATTAGGAAATGTAATGTCATTTATAGGAGTCTAATTTGGATTCTAAAATAAAAATAATATCACCCAATGATATCTACATAGTCACCATTCATGGACCATCATACCCATATAAAATCATTTATAAAACACAATAAAAACATTATAAATTAAAAATTTATGAAATAAGAGGTATTTGAAGAAGTTAACGAACCTATACTGATGATATAGTAATATTACCTTAGATATAGTAATATGACTCTTATGAATAGTAAACCACAATAAGGAATAGTATCATCACCCATGAATGTTTAAATGAAATTTATTCACCTTCTAAATTAAAGTATCATGTAATTATATAATAGTATAAGTAATAGAATATTTATAAATTTTTCATATTATGTGTTGGTATTTTTGTAATTCATAAATATTTAATTAAAATTTTATAATTAACAAAATTATTTTAAATAAAATATATTCATTTAATACTTATTAACAAATTATCATTTTTTGTATTAATATTTCAGGATAATTTTAAGATCCCTTTGTTAAATTTTGAGAGTGTTTTAAGATTATTTGTATATTAAAATTCTATATTTTTCAATAAATGATTGTTTTAATTAAAAATGAAATGTATCATAATTATAAAATTATTTACATAATTTTTATTAATTTTCTAATTCTACACATTGAAATAAAATTGAGGAGATGTTTTGGGATTTTTCTAAAATACATAAATTTTTAGTAAATAGTAAAATACAAGAATATATGAAAAATGAAAAAAATTCCAAATTAAATGGGTCATAGGTGATGTTTGGATGATGTAATCACTCTTGGTTCTAACTAATATCAACTTATTAATGTATTTTATCACAATAATGCACACTATTTGCTATCTTGATAAAAATAACAAAATAATGAATAAAATAATGAGAAATCACCCCTCCTCTCAACTATAGATACCACCCCATATCCTCACACCATAAAATATTTGAACATTTTCACGTTTCTATTAAAAATACATCTCAAGCCTCCTCCAATATTCCATGATCTCTTGGCCTTAACAAAATACCCACACCAATCCCCTTAAAGAGTTTCTCAAGGAGGTTTTTTGAAGAGGTAAAATCATCTTCCTTATAATTTTAATTTCATTTCATGTTTTTTGTTCTATTATTATATCCTCAACTCCTCTATCTAAATGAGTGATACGTATTTTATAATATTTTTAATATAATGATATAATTTTAATGGAATACCCTTACAAAAACTCTTTCTATTTCTCTTATATTTTAAAATTTTAATCATCACCTGAGGGGTGTCGATTTATAACTTCCATAGACGATGAAATTTTGTTCTTCAATTTTCCCTTCATGGATTGTAATGAAACAAATATTATGGATAAATTAAACAATAATTTATCTATTAAAACTTTTATTACAATATTTATGTTAAATATTTATGTAATGTTAAATAATAAATACATGAGTTCATTATGATCAATAACTGCCACAATAATGGTAATGATTATTACTAAATTACTTATCTAAGGATTCATCCTCATACCATATAAACAATGATATATATAAACATTTACAATTATTTATGTTCATTAATATCATCTAAACTAAATTATAGAAAATTATACCCATCCCACCTGAACTTCCATTCTCATATACAACAATACCGATCATGAAAACCAAGGGAAAGTGTGCTCCTAAACAATAAAATTGTATTTTATAACTCTTAAAAAAGACATTAATAACATAAAAAAATTATAATAATTAATATAATTGTAAATAAGGTTCTGAATTAATTAATAATAGATTTAATTTGATTATCTAGTATGTTATTCTCATGTTTAGAATACATTCTTAAATAAGGTAAGGGTTTTCTTCCTGGACAATCATTTTCATTCGGGTTATGAATTGTCTATCCACACACCAATGGAATTCTTCATTATTTTTATATACATTTTATAAATTCGGTGAAAACATTAAAAACATATTTATTCAGACCATTTCAACTTTTATTTTTGAGAAATACTGGCTTCCAAGGTTCCCTACTCAATTCTTCCCGATACACAAGCCCGATAAAAGGGAATATTTCAATTTCATAACAATTTTCATGTACCATAAATAGTTTGTTTTAAGAAACTATTATTTTTCTAAAATTACTAATTTTTTCATGAAAACATTTATTTTTTCTTTAATGGTTTTATACAAACAATTATTAGAAATAAAAATGATTTTCCAAAAGAACTCTTATTTGCAAAGTAAAAGAGTTATTTCTATCACGATTTCTATGAGGATCTTATTAGATTATTATAATCTATTTTAACACCTATGTTGAATTTTATGATTTATTGGTAATGATATCTTATTATGATCAAATTACTTATGTTATTAAATTTTGTATGACTGGCTTTACTGTGGATGTTCTATCTTGATACCATTCACCATACTACTCTTATTTGTTTATAGATTATGATTACATATTGTGGAAAGTTATTTACATTTCATATGTTCATACTATTTATGTTTAGACCCATTTATATAAGGAATGAATTGGACTTATCATGTGACTTTTGGGGACCTATATATCCCCTATTTGCATCTGTAGGTCTAATGAGACAAATTAGAATTGTGTTTCGGTCAAGGAAATAACCTATTATAATCAGACATCTTGGCTGACACCTTGACAATATGATTCAGATGTACGACATTATGAATCCCTTCATTGTGATATAATAAATTTATAATCCATTTTATTTTTGAATATTATAATATCCATTATTAAGGTTCAATATCTTATGATCAGTTATATGTCTTTATTTACTCAACATTCCTTTCTTCCATATTATGATAATGTTTTTTATTAAAGGAATGTGTTTTATTTATTCACCATGCCAAATGTTCTATTTATGATAACGTTAATTGTAGTAATTACCATTTCTAAGAATATAAGATAAACCATTTCTTATGTTTTATTTTCCCTCAAGATTCAAATATGAATATTATTAATGACATACGTGGATAATCCAGTAGTTATAGATGTTTCCATTGGAATCTCTATATTGTTTTCATCATGTTGTAATGTAAAAATTATTTATGTATCTAGTTTTAAAATGCTAATAAACTAGTATACTCTTCCGGATCTGATTCCCTGTAATCTTATGAATGTAAAAAAGTAAGGCACCACCATTGGGGTCTGGGTCCTTATAGTTTTTATGAGATGAAATTTATTAGAAATCATAGAAACTAGATTTAGAAAACCTAGATTAGAGAAAATAAACATAAGATAGACTTTGAGGATAATAATATAAGAACATCCTAGAATTTTTATAAGGTATAGATTATGAGAATATTCCTTGGAATATATCCCTGTTTGGATACTACAAGTAAATGTGGTACCTGAATAGATGTATCTAGGGGTAATAACTCTAACAAGGTGTCTCAGGCGTCACTCAGGGTAACCAAGTGCATGAAAATGGGCCATATTCTTCACTTAGTTTGAAACTCCAAGGGGATATTCTTAATACACGTCACATTTTCCTTAAAAACAATTATGAAGGATTTAAAAGTAAATATGTAACCAAAGAAATGATGTTAATGATAATGATAATAGATACACATAAGACATAAATTAAAGTTATGTTTATTGCTAGAATGAGACTTCACATTACAATTGTATCCTAATTTAGTACATTCAATTATTTAGAAATGTAACACGGTAGAAGGAATGGAAACTGTATCTACGCAAATATCCCATGTATGGATTTCCCTCCTTTACAAGATATTGATGTTAGTATTGGAGTTGCGACGGGTGCAATGAAACATATAACAATAATAGGATAGTAGAGTCAGGTAATGAAGAATAACCATACTCATATGGAGAGATATGTTTCACAATGTTAAGGAGAAATGTTAGACTACTTTATGAGACAACAAAATCCATAATTCATTGGTACAAAAAACCCATTTGTAGTTGAGAAATTTATAAGTACCTTAGAGATGATATTTCTCTCTTTGGGAAGTAATGAAAGGGGGAAGGTTTGTATATAAGTTTATCTTCTATTGGGAGACCCATATCAATGGTGGTCATTAATTTAAAATAAAAAGGATGAGGAAGAACTTAAAAATATGGAATAAATTGATTCTGAGGAAATTTTGCTATAAAAATATTTTCATCGCAAATAACACGAGGATATTGAAAGGGAATTCATGAATCCGAGTCAAAAGGTGTATGAGAATGTTTTGAAGTATGAATCTCTATTTATAAGGCTAGATTTTAATTCCATGGACTATATATATAATCCAAGGAGAAATATCAGTTGATTCGTTGATGATTTGAAAACATTCCTCTGAATGGAACTAGTTTATGAAACTTTCTCATCATGCGATTATACAGTCTCATGTACAATCAAGACATTGAAAAATTCTCTATGTCATATGAATTTAAGGGAAAGAAAGAAAAGAATAAGGTGGAAGAGGAAATAATTTATAAATGCAATAATAGAAAAGGATGTTTTGTAACACTTGACTTTTATGGAAGGAAACACCCTAGATCCTGCTTAAAAGGAGAAGGAGTATGTTACAAGTGAAGAGAAGAAGGCCAAAAATCCCATGATTTCAAGGTAAATAATGAAGGTAAAAATGTTCAATGATAAATTTTAGGGATATGGGACACTATACAAATGATTTTCTTAAGCATCAAGAAGACGTACCTCAAAAAATGCCATAGGAGAAAGCATATGGTTATTCAATCACACCAATAAATGTTGAGGTTCCTCATAATGGGGTTTATGGTACATTAATCTTCTCCTCAAATTTAGATAACGATTTATTTAACTCTAGATCATTGCATTCTTTTATATCTTCCCAATTTTCATTAAAAATATGATATTTCCAATTCTCTTATAAGTCTCATTGCAACAAAGATGTGTCATGTAGTTCCATTTACGGCATACAAATGTGCTTTGTCTTCAGATTTTATCATCACCCCTATAATTCAATTTGACATAATAGTCAGTATGAATTGGATTTCAAAATATTATATGAAAATAAATTTCAATAAGAAGGAAATTACGTTTTTTGATAAAGGTGTATGATCCATTATCTTTAAAGCAGAAACATAACCATCAAGTTATCAGCAAGTTCCTCCCTCAGTAGCTCTACTAAATGCAATACTAAGAGAGGAAGCGGTATAATATCCCTGAACCTTCAAATTTAATGTCTTCTTATTAATCAAGAATTAATTGATGTTTTTCTAGATTATTTACTTAGAAATCCACCAGAGCATGAAGTTGAGTTCTCTGTTAATTTAAATCCTGGTTCAATATCTTTATCAACGACTCCATTTTGAATGGCTACTGTGGAATTGGTATAAATAAAGAAAATACTATAGGGATAAAGTAGTAAAGGATTTAATTTCTATATTGTTTATCAATGGAGATCCCTTATTCAATTTTTCAAGAGGAAAGATAGATCCATGAGGTTGTTAATTAACTATATAGAAATAAATACTATTATAATAATAAACAAGTATCCCCTTCCAATTATTAATTATTTATACGATCAATATCATGGAGCTCAATATTTTTAAAATATTGATCTTTTCTCTAGATAAGAACTGTTGTGTTTGATGTAGGAATATAATCCAAAGGTAGCATTTCAAACCATGTATGAACATTAAAATCTTATTGTAATTCCATATGGACTGACTAATACACCATATGTTTTCATAGACCTAATGAATAGAATTTTCAAATTATATCTTAATGACTTTGTTGCCATATTTATCGATTATATCATGGTATACTCCAAAGTCCACGAAGACCATGAAAATAAATTAGGGATTATTATGAAGACTATTAGAAGAAATTAATTATATGAGATGTTTAGAATGTGTGAAATTTGGCTTCAGTAAATTTCTTTTCAGATCCATATTCTCACAATGTATGGAATCTTTGTTTATTATTCGAATACAACGGAAGATCATTAATGGACTCCATAAACAAACATAACAGATGAATGCAGTATTTTTGGTTTAGTAGGTTATTATTATCATTTCATTTAGAACATCTCCATATTAGAAAACCTATTAATGAATCATAATCATAAAGTGGTTATGTTTGTAAGTGAAATACAATGTCAATAATTTTTTGAATAATTAAAGAGTAGATTAGTGAATTCCCTGATCATAAATCTACCATCCTGAAATGAAAATTTTTATTTACAGTCATGGATTAAAGGAAGGACTACGATCGGTCCTTATGAAGAATGATTGAGTTATTTCCTATGCATCATGGAGGATAAAAATTCTTCAACAGAACTATCCAAATCATGATCTTGGGTTTGCATCTATATTATTTTATCTATAGATATGGGGACACTTTATATGGTGAATGATGTGATATATATACAAATCACAAGAGATTAAAATATATCTTTTCATAGAAATAAATAATCCTGAGGTAAAGGATATTGCTCGAGCTACATGTGGATTATGATTGTTCAATACACCATCACTCATGAAAGATAAATAAGGTGGAAAATTCATTGAGTAGGAATGATCGTGGTGTTATAAAAAAATGAAGATTGATAAGGATCATGTTCACATAGATATAAAATATATAATTAAATAGACTTTTATAGAAGGTGAAACATCATTAATTTTTCATTTGGTTTCCCAACCATACATATTAGAAATGATTAAAATTTCTCAACCTGATGATGATAATATTTAAAAGAAAATTAAATCTATGAATGATGGGAATTTGGAAGACATTGTGTATGAGGTTTAAATTATGATATTTGGGAAGAGGATTTGTGTTACCTATATACATGAGCTAAAAAAGATTTATTGGATGATACTGAGCATTTTAATTTCTCTATACACCCTGGTATCACTGTGATGTTTATAGATTTCAAGGAACAATTCTGGTGGGATAACATGATGTAGGAAATTGATGGTTATGAATCATGATGTTTGGTATGTCACCACGTGAGGGATGAAAGACAATATCCTTTATGATTCATGTAACATATTCTTATTCCTACATGGAAATGGGATTATATCACTATGTATTTCATCACTGGATTTCCAAAAACTCGAAGAAATATTGATTCAATATTAGTGATTGTTTATGGACTTACTAAATCTAAAAATTTACATTATAAAGATTATTAAAAAAATCCATTGATACTGAGCTTCATTTCAGTAATTCTTATCACCCTAAAATTGATTGTAAGTTAGAAATAATTATCCAAACATTAGAAGACATGTTGATATCATGATCACATGATTTTCAAGGTTTGTGGGTTCAATATTTATAACTGGTATAATTTTTCCAAAATAATAGCTTCTATTTAAGTATTCAAATGGTGCCATATATAGCATTGTATGGAAAGAAATATCATACACAAACAAGTTGGGATGGATTTGGTGAAAGGAAGATTGTAGGCCTATATCATATAGAGAAAAAAACACCGAAGGTAAATAATATTGATATCCATATCAAATAAACTCAATGTAGGAAAAAGAGATGTACTAATAATCAAAGTAAGGATTTAGAATTTCTCATGGGAGATCTAATTTTAATGGAAGTATCTCTATGGAAGGGTATTATATTATTTTGGAGTAAAGGGAATCTAAGTACCAGGTACATTAGTCCTTTTGAAATTTTAGGGAGATTTGGAGTTGTGGATTATCATTTGGAAATGCCTCTTATCCTTTACAAAGTACAAAATTTGTTTCAAATATAATTTTTAAAGACGTATATGCCAAACCCAACTCATGTACTCACTTATAATGTAATATAATTTGACTATGAATTATCTTACCATTAAGTACCTATCAAGATTCTAGACCCAAAATAACATGTATGGAAGATTTGGATGAATAATCTTATAAAGGTAATTTGGAAATCATACAATTAATGAGAAGATGTGGGAGCTTGAGGAGCATATCATGAAGAACTAATAAAATCCTCTAGGATGACAATATGGAAATTTGGAAGTCGAAAGTTTTGTAGGAGGGGAAAATGTAATGACCCAAAACTATATCAATGAAATTTCCATTATTATGTTTATTTCATATAGTATGGATCACATAAAATATTTTTTTAACACAATAAAAACATCAGTAATGGTGAATGAATGAAATATGATATATTTCTTAAAGTTAAGGAACCTAAAATGATGAAATTGTAACTAGACATTATGAATAGTAATATGACCCTTATGAATAGTAAATCTGACTGACGAATAATAACATCACCCATGATTGTATAAATAAAATATAGGGACCTGATAAATGAAACTATCATGTAATTATATCACAATATAATTAAATGAATATTTTAAAATTATTAAATTAATTGTTGGTATTTTTGTATGTCATAAATATTTAAATAAAATTTTATAACTAATAAAATGATTTAAAATAAAATATATTAATATAAAATGTACTCATAAATTAACATTTTTTATCTTATGATTTTAAGATAATTTTATATGACCTTAGTTAATTTTTAAAAATGTTATAAGATTAGTTAAAGATTTAAAATTTGTATATTATGAGTAAATCATTATTTTAATTAAAAATTATATTTATCGTATTCATAAATTCATTTTCATAAAATGGAGTTATGTTTTAAATTTTACACATATAAAAAAGTTTATTGTGAATTTTTGGGATTATTATAAAATACTTGAATATTTGTTAAATAGTAAAATATGGTGATTTACAATAAATGATAAATACAATATTTAATGAGTCAAAGGTGATTTAGGGATGATATAAGTAGTCTCTGTTAGAACTCACATGAACATATTAGTGAATTTATTCACAATATTCAATATTATTGGTTGTATTGAGAAAAAAACAAAAATATAATGAATAAAATAATGAGAAATTACCGCTCCTCTCTACTACAAATATCACCCTCCCACCCTTTCTCCTCACACCATAAAATATTTGATCCTTGTCAAATTTATTATGAAACCTATTCCAAGTCCTCTCCCCCACATCAAGAAGATCTTGGTCATAAAAAAAGAGCAAGACCAGTCCCCTTAAAGCGGTTCTCAAGGAGTAGTATTCAAGAGGAAAAATCATATTCTTTTCCATTTAATTTCATTTGATAATCCTTTCTTTTATTATTATATCCTCACATCATATATCAAAATTATCCGGATAAATAAAGTATCATATATACACAATAATTATATAATGTTTATGGAATATACATACTCAAACTCTTTTATCTCTCTCTTTTATTTTGAAAACGAAATCATCATCCAAGAGGTTCTTATTTACAACCTTCGTGGACAACGAATTTTCATTATTCAATTTACCCTTCATGGATGGTAATATAAATAATTTTATGTTTAAAAAAAATACAATATATGTAATAAAACCTTTCTTAATTTATTAAGTAACATATTAATATATTAATAAATGATAAAAAATGAGTTCGTTATGATCAATAGTCACCGTAATAATGTAAATGATTATCAACAAATGTATTATCTAATGATTCATCCTAATATCATAAAACTAAATAAAATATATAAATATTTAAAATTATTAATTTTCATTAATATTATATTAATTTCATTTTGGTGAATTATACCCATTTCACACGAACATCCAAGCTCATATACAATTATACTGATCGTGAAAACCAAGGAAACAAACACTCCCAAGAAATAAAATTATATCCTATAACTCCTAAAAAATGCCATTAACGAACTTCAAAAAATATAGTAAATTAAACATATGTAAATAAGGTTATTAGTTTAATAATTAATGGATTTAATTTGATTATCTAGGAAATAATGTTCATATGTAGAACACATTCGGACATAAATTAAGGGTTTTCTTCCTGAAACATCATTTTCTTTCAGGTCATACTTTCTCTCACTAAACCATAATGTAATTATTAATTATTTAATATATTAATTATAAATTATGTCTATAATTTACAAAATTATATATCCAGATAATTTCATCATTCCTTTATCAGAATTACAAGTTTTACCAGGTTCCCTTCTCAATTATTCCTAATACACAATCCTGATTAAATGGAATATCTCAATTTCATACCCATTTTCAAGTACCATCCATAATATATTTTAATACATAATTATTTTTATAAAATTACAACTTTTTTCATGAAAAAATATATTTTTCCATTACTGGTTATAAACAAAAAATTATAAAAAATAAAAATGATATTTCTTAAAGAACTCTTATTGGAAAAGTTAAAGGGGTATTTCTCTCAAGAATTCCTCAATGATTTTGTTATATTTTTTTCATTTCATTCAACACCTCTATTGAATTTCATGATTTATTGATATTTATATGTTATTATTTTCATCTACCATATGTTATTAAATTGTTTAAGAGGGTTTTTACTTTTGATGTTTTTTCATGATACTATTCACTATGCTACTCTGATTGGTTAGTGATTATGATTACAGATTGGGGAAATTTATTTACATTTCAAATTTGATTTTATTTATGTTTATCAACATTTATTTGAGGCATGAATTGTATATAAAAAGATATTTTTGGGTCCCTTAATATCCTCTAGATCTGTCAGTAAGTCTCATGAGAGAAAATAAAAATGATGTTTAAACCAGGCCTTACCCTAGTATTCTCAAACATCTTGTCCATGGCCATGAAGATATGTTTCAGATTTCAGAACAATTCATTCCCTCATTATGATATTAGAAATTTATAAACCATGTGATATTTGTCAAAAAGAATATCCATTACTAATTTTCATTCTCTTATGACCAGTTATATGGCTTTATTTACTCAAATTTCATTCATGCATTATTATGCTCATGTTTATTTTTAATATCTTGTGTTTTTAGTTATTAACCATTACTAATGATTATGTTTATGATAACTTCCACTGTATTACTTACTATTACTAAGCATATGAGCTCACCACTTTTTTTTGTTTTAGTTTACCCTAGGATGTGAGGATGACTATTATAAATGACTTAAAGGGACAATCTATGAGTTATGGATGTTTCCAATGAAATATTTATGTTTTTTTTCTTTTGATGTTGTAATGTAATAATTATGTATTTATATGGTTTTCCAATGCTACTAAACTATTATATCCTTTGTGATGTAATTCCTTGTAATTTTACCAATGTAATACAGTATGATATCAGGTCAGGGATACTGGTGTCAGGGTCTTTACATAACATACCAAGCCTAGACCATCATAATTATCCCCATTAATTGTTGTTAATCCGTGAAGGGTCCCTAGGATTCATTCAACATGAATAGTGATATACACATCCACCGTATCCTGTTATATTTTTCTCTTGTATGATTTAAAATATATTTATTCTACCAAGAAACTCACACTAGATAAAAACTTCATTGTCTTAGGATATTCCACTGCATGTATTAAATCCTCACTATCCTCTCTAAAAAAGGTAATATCTAGTTCCAAACCCACTACATTACTGAAATTTATAGGAGGCAGATATTGTGAGTACATCCCTAGCTATGATAAATGAATCATGTTTTTCACCATAGAATACATTGATTGAAACAAATGGACCCATGTACCAGGGTTTTAAATTTCTTTTATTTGATATATATGCATGTTCTAGAATCAGTGACACTCATAAGAAGACTTTACACCATAAAAACATCCAATTATTTCCTATGATGATTATTATAAGACATCTATCTTGTCTAAGCTTCCAATAATCACTTCTTGATTTTGTTATCTCACTTTTTCATCTCCCATACTATACTAGACTATATAAGATAGATTTCATTCAATATAAACGAATCCAATGCTGATCAGCATGACACTATTCATAAAATATCAAATATATTCAACTAAATATATGATTAACAGATGTTATTGTAAAAAATTATACCAAATCAATATAATATTCCAATTATTTCATAAAATCTACCAAATAAGTTCAAATCATGTCCCAAAAAGTATCAATGGCTCATTCTATTTATCAATATGTCTAAATGTAATATAATGTACCCATATTCCACTAATTACCCAATTATTTCTATAAGCCTCTCTAAAAAATGGATGTAAACTAGGAGTATTTATTTTACAACATATATGAAGGAAACACATGAAGCATAATCATCAAATACACCTACAAAATATCTAATTCCATTTTCTTAACGATCCCAAGAATAAGAATAAAATGGGTCGATATAGTAAGTCAATCTAAATACACCAATATATTATCATACTTCATTGGTGATCAAGGATAACTAATCATGAAATCCACAAAAATGTATTCCAATTTTCATGTCAGAATAGGAAAATTTATACAAAAAGTTAATTCATATTCAATGCTCCCCTTTTATCAATTGGAAAGCCAAACAAAGATAGCCATAAATAGTTATATCCAACATCATCACTTCTTGAAAAATCTCATTAGATGTCATGATATAATTTTTCATCCCAAGAAAGATTTTTTAAAATATGTTATGGGATTAAAGCATATATTAACTTTTTTAATCCAAACGGAACTACTACTCATTATTTTAAATAGTTTATTAAATTCAATACTAATGAATACCATTCCACAATCTCCACACTATATTTTACATAACTAATCCTATTATAATTGAAATTTATTTCTCATCATTACTATATGTGGACCACAGTCATAGTATAAAAAATTAGTCAATGTAACACCGTATCACCTTGATATTTGTGCTGTTACAATGAAAATTTTACATTAATCCCATAAAACATCCTTATTGATTTTATTCCATAACCTCTTGAGTATTTGTACAAAATTAAAACACTATAAAAAATATTTTTGTAGTTTATAAGAAAACTCAAAATAATTTATAAATTTACTCCACCCTCTTACACTAACACATGTTTAAATCTCATTGATGAAAAATCAAAATCAATATTTTTGGATCTGAATACTCCTTGAACCTCTCACTAACCATGTAATGATTTCATCTCTTGTAAGAATGAAAATACCCCCATAAACACCTAATCATGCGTGGGTGTTTATTATAATGTTGTTATAACTATCTCCATTCATATAAAGTATAATTACCCTCCCGCATGTGTACAAAACATAGTCTAGATCTAAATAAATCACAACACATTTAGAAACCCTTCATGGGATTAAGAAATATTGTAACTAGTAAAAAATTCACTCCTTAATAAAATCATTTAAGTATTCTTAGAACTTATAATCCCATGAAAATTTCATTCAATTCCATGTTAGTGATGTCATCATCGATAATAAATATAAAATATATGAATGAATCAATACTAGTAACCTTCAAATCACAAGAAACTTTGATTCTAAAAAAATCTTGAACCACTCCCAAGGCATTACCACATGAAGTGTCATAGGGTATACTATGAAACCATTATATGAAATATAAATTCATATGAGCATCACCTCATATATATAAAATTAATATTCAATGGTCTTTTAAAATAAATTGTGTATCTATAAAATCTCTTGAATAGAATTAAAATACATTTAATAATCATCCATTGAACCTTAATAAATTTGTATATCTCCAAAAAATACTATGAAAAATAAGTCAATTTGTTTTTGGAAGGATTAATTAATCATGAATATTTTAGTTTTAGGAACTCGTTTTGTTGACAATTAAATTATACTTATTTTATTTTTTTATTTCATATTTTTTTCACATTAAATGTATATATTTTAGTTTTATTTACTATATATGTATATGTGTGTGTTTTTATATGGGTTTAATTATTTTGATGTTATTCGATTAATTTTATGTGAGTTATAGATGAATCTTATATGAGGTTCTTTTTGAATGAATTAATCTCACATGCACATTATATTTTTGGAGTCAATATTACATGGAATTGGATATGTTATCATAAAATGAACTATATATTTGTTGATTTAATATTACATGTGGGCTATTTTTATCTCACATATTCGGAAGAAATGAAACTCTTGTAGCTAGGTACACTATGATCATAATTGGACAAATCACTTTCAATGGAAATGTTAATATTATAAAAAGCACATAGGGGGTCAATTCTTCCCCAAGACTTGTATTTATTGATTTATTACTCAATAATAGGATAGTTCACACTACATAGGTTCTAGGATAGGTAGTATTAAATTTATTATTTGTA
The DNA here is from genome assembly GCA_963277665.1 of Viscum album. Classification (NCBI taxonomy): domain Eukaryota; kingdom Viridiplantae; phylum Streptophyta; class Magnoliopsida; order Santalales; family Viscaceae; genus Viscum; species Viscum album. Next base: position 1,887,123,399 of record OY728159.1, on the reverse strand, counting down.
GGGGGCTTAATATTTTTTAGCCATGGTGTTTTGAATTTTAATTTAATTTCATCAGGTGAGGTTAATCAAAAGATGATGGGGATCTTCATTTGATATTTTTTTTAAAGGTTGGGGCTGAAACCTCATTTTATTATTCTAAGAAAATACCTCTTTATAATAGGTAGAGGGAGACCCATTAAATACCCCAAAGGCCCATGGACAAGTGGCATAAATAAAACACTTAAAAGCGCATTTTTTGGCCTTAAGGGCCCCTCAGTGAATAATAATTCTATAGTACTCGGTCCGCTACAGTACCTGTTATAGTATTGCCGCTGCTACAGTTCATACTACAGTGCCTCTGCCACTACAGTTTCACAGCCGCTACAGTTCCATTTCTATCATCTACTATAGTTCCCTACTACATTTCTTCTACAGTACCCCCAGAAATTAGTCCCTTATGGGATTTGATCATGGGTCTTTTGAATGCCATGCTGGAGCTTCTACATTATTTTATTCATTGATTGTATTCTTACATTATCCCATTTTTTTGTTACAATGGCGTATTCTTCAATAAAATATCTACCACACACATTTCCCACATACTCTTAAAGATTACACATTGTTTGTTTTAATGTCATTATTTCCCATTTTTTATGCTAGAGGTTTTTCACCATCATGTTCTAGGCATTGTTGAAAATTCCCCAAACACCTATTATTCTATGAAAATTATTCTAATAGAGGGTTCACATATAGAATGATTAAATAATTATGATGAAAATTTTTAGAGGGTTTTATCCCTATAAGTACCATATATTCATTCTCGTAATTTTCATAGGTTTTGGGTTTAGTAATAAAATTATATGTTTGATATTTCTTATTGATTGTTTTTCTATTTTAATATTTTATTTCTTTTTGTTTAATATGTTATTGTGTATATATTTCTCTATTAATATATATAGTTTTATTTATCATATCTATTCTATGTTATCTACATTATTTTATTTTCATAATAAAGAGATTTGGAGGTTATTTTGTTTCTAATCATGTTAGTCCAATTCATGTTTAAGAATATTACGACCATGTGTTCTTTACATTAAAATGTTTAATTATATGGTTGATGATTATTATATACTCTATCTCCATTTTTTATTATTCATTCAGATTATGGTGTTCTTTTGGGAAGAAAATTATTAATTCCAAACTTGGGATGCCACTATTTAATGGACAATTAATTATCCATGGAACCCTCCTAATAGTTTGTATTAACGTATGATTTCATGTTTAATATTGTATTCTTCTATAATTGAAATTTTGATGTTTGAATAAAATAATGATTTTAATTTATGGAGAGTTAAAATGTGTGATTTTCTGGTCCATAATGTAATTGGGGAGTCTTTATGTAATTCAAAGTGTAATACCACTTCTGTCTCTATTAGTGGACAGAATTCAACTTATTATGTAGATGTTGACACATATATTTTGATGAGACCCTAATCCCTATTATTATTGATGATAGGTGATGAAAATATATGGGAAAAAATTTATGTGACCTTTACTACTGTTATTATATTGCAACATGAACATATTAACATGACTGAGTCATTTCATGGTAGTCTATAAAAGAAGATGCATTTTTACATTTCAAAATGGTCCTATGTACTATGTCCTGGGTTTACATAGATGAATTTAATTAAGCTGTTTAAGATTTTACCTATTTTGATTTCCATATATTTTATGGGGATTAGTTTAGTATGCTTTTTAGTTCACTTTATTATTCATTTAATCCTATTAAGAAATCGATGATGTATTGTGGGGATTTTATCACTTTATATGATGTGAATTCCTTGGGGTTATCTTGGGATATTAAATTTTATTTCAAAAATTTTATAAGTAGTGGTGTGAATTACAAGAATATTTTTTCATAGTGATAATGGTAAAATTATTTAATAGATAAAATTGAAGGTTATATGTTTATAAATTTTAGGTTTTATCAATGTGGTAAAATCTGTTACAATAAACGATACTACCTTGAGTATAATCATATTGATAGTGTCGAAGAAAATAATTTAATATACCCCAGCTTCGATATTGTTGATGTATTATAGAACACATTAATATAACATAGAGTAGATTTAGGTGTAGTCATAGGTAATATTTATTTGGATATCCTAGGTATGGTATAATAGTGATTTTGATGGGGCTTGATTAAAAGGAATGGTGTCAGTATTGTTGGTGTGTCGGGGTTTTCTTATATTTAATTAGAGACCAATCTCTTATTGGATTGTTATAGTTACTTATGATGTATTAATAACTTAAAAAAATTATTTTTTCTTTATATATAAATATATAAAATATTACATTTTTATCTTTCAAGTAATGTTCTGCACGTTCATTTTTACTGGGTTTTAGGAGTTTAATTACCACTAGCAATTTTAAGGAGTTTTGTTTGGATGGAGACTCATGAACATAATTTGAGAAGATATGTAAAGGATGTTCCATATTTTATGTTATGTTTTTACCAAAATGTGTATAGTAGTAGATAAAATTAGGTGATCCAGTATGGGTATACAAGTTCCACCAAGATAGAAGCTAAGGATATAACCAAATCAGGCTTATTATGATAATATATTACATTTTTATTATTTTACAAACTATATGTATTAGTTGTTATATTAGAGTAGATTAAAAGTACATCACAAATTTTGTACATTAAATAATAATGTGGATACTTTTAGATTTTGACATTTTTTCTATTACAAATTATATTATATTTATTTAGTTATTGATTCCATGTGTTATTTGTACATGTATCATGTGTAAAACTTTCATGTATATAGTTTTCTTTTGTTTATTGTGAATTTTTATATTTTTTATAGATGGATAATTCTTTTTATATAATGTAATTATAATATGACATGAGTTATTGATAAATAATACATGAGGTTTTTATTTCAATATTTAATCTTAAGTTTCCTTTTTTATTATCAAGTTAATATTACATAGGTTTGGATGACTAATTATTATATAGGGGTGATTTCAAAATCACATTGATGGAGGAACCTAATCACTTATAGTTAGGTTGTTAGGGGTTTTAATCAAAAACCTCACATGTATTTTTCATTCCAATTTTATGTGAAGATCTCAAAGAAGCCTTCCATATAAAAAACTTGTATTAAGAGTTTTATACTTCCATGGAATGTAAAATCAAATAATAGATTTCATGGGAGTGATAATCTTATATATATGGATAGTTGGAGGATTTAATCATCTATAGAGCTTCTATTTGTAATTTTTATCTAACACCACCTATCGAGAGCAATCTAACAATATAAAAGATTTTTATCTATCATATCATGGGAGTAAGAAACTTATTCTCAAATAGTTCATTTTAGTTTATTGTTATAATAAAAAATCAATGTAGGTTTTCCTACAATGGTTAATCCTTCAATGAATGGTCTGCCACATACCAGTCCACACATACCCATGGGGATTATTCCGTATATGTGTCACCATAATTACTTCTCCATTGTTAATGCTAATGGGTAGACATTATAATGAGAGAATTTTATTTTTTTCATTAAGAGATATTAGAGAATGATTTCATAGAAATCCTATGAATGGAGAGATAGATCAAAGCTCTTTAAATGTATCAAATCATAGTTAAACATTAAAGAGAATATTTTTAAAGGTAATTTTCACTTACTATGATATATGGTTGAAGACAACAATATACTATGAATTTCAACCCTGATTATACTATATATTCCTTCCATTATTTATTTCCAATGTTTTTTGTGTAGGAATATTTTTTTAATCATTGTCCTTCTACCTGTATGTTTCTATTTTTTTAATATTATATTTGTTTATGTCTTCTGTGTTCATGTTTATATCACTTCTTGGTTTATTTGATTATACTATTTATTTATCCTCCATGTTTTATGCCAAATTGTTTCTCTTTTTTAAAAAAATTGATTTTTATGTGGTGTTATTTTATTGAAAATATCTCTAATGTGGGCCAAATAATATTGTGTTATTATAGTCTTTACATTCCATATTTTTCATTAATGGTGTAATGATTCTTATGGACCTTATCTTCATTGTTCTACTTGTTCCTTAAGTAATTTGTATTCATTAAAGTAAATAATTACTAAACCATTATTCTATTCAAAATGGTTTAGTTACTAATTGTATTCCACATATCCCTCCCCCAATAGATATAAAAATACAAGTAGGATTATAATACCTAAAATTTATCTCCAGAAAACATGATCTTATATACTCACTCATATAATATATCATATGGATTCTGTCTTCCTTTACTATTATCTGGTGACAACCTAATTAAAAACTAATCTGTTAGAAACCCTTAAATACCATTATGTGATAAAATATGATCATTTATTCAATGTCGAAAGAATTTATTCATTAATGTTACATATTTAAATATTTAATAGTAAACACAAAATTGAAATACTTCATATGCCTTATTGGTAAATATAAAAAATTATTCACATTGGAAAATTCTTAAAAAAATAAAGTACATTCCCTCTAAATACTTAAACTAAATATTAATCTCTTATATGACTCTAAGATTCATGTGATATTAATTGAAGGTGATTATACCCATATTTGAGAATATTATAATGGGTATCTCACCACCTCAATATAATGAAAATTTTAAGAATAATTATTTGAAAAATTTAGGGAAATATTTTTATAATATTAGTAAGTGAATAAAATTATCAAATTATATATATCAAAAGACTATCCAGGAGAAGTAGCATATCAATCCTTAGATGTATTTTTGATCATCCATTTTAAAAAAGAGTAAATTTCCCACTCAAATATAAATTTATTGGGACTACTTTGATGTGAAGTATAGGAATGTTTAAATCCATAATAATATACATTGACCCAAAAATTCACTATCCAATTAATTAAAATTATGAAATATTTGATGTTAATCTATTTAATAGATAATTTATATGGGATTTTCATACCACTGATCACAATTGAAAATGATAGATACCTAATTCATGATTCGACCGTACCTATATGAGGTGGCTCAAAATATAAATACTAATATATACATTTCATTTGAAAATTTTGATTGGAAACTAGTCATGAATAAAAAATAAAGTACATGAACCCATGTCAAACATGTCCAAAACTACAACATCCCATAGACTTATGGTTCACATCTAAATAACATAAATCATAATTTTCATTACAGTATATCCCCAGTAACTTTTAGGTATATAGTATTATATAATTAGGGAAAAACAAACAAAACCCATGTTCATTGTATAATTTGGTTGTTTTTTCTCATTATATATGAAAATATATAATCCATAATGAGTGTTCAATGACTCCAAAAAATTATACACATAAGAAACTATTATATACATTTCATTTATTTTTTATCCTCAAAATAAGGGGAAATAGAAACATAAGAAAGTGGAAAACTGTATTTCTCAAAAAAGGGTGAAAATAATAATTTTAAATAAAATACCATAAATTTGGTTAAGATGAGAAAATAATTATAATCATGATATATAATAAACATATAACCAATAAATCATAGATCATTAATATTGGCAAGAGGCATGTATTAGTATAATATATAAATCAAAATATTTTGAAAACATGAGTTGAGAAATTTTTTCCAGGAGAAAATAACATTTTTATGAGGACTAGTATGAAATGGAAGAATATCATTCAAATATTTTACAATAATTAGTATTGGGAAACATTGCTTTTATGATCCACACCATCAGTTTCCTTTCTAATGAGAAACTGAATTTTACTCATCAATACATTATCTCACATGGTATAAAAAGATAAAAAATGCATTAGAGGGTTATATAGGACTCCACACTCGTTTATCCATACATACTTGTTCTGTAAAAAATGAATATTTTTTATAATCATAAATAACTCATAGAAAGATTTTGTATTTACTTTACACATCATCAATAACACATAGAATAAAATTGGATTCATATCCTTTAAAATGAATTTATATATAGAACTCATCTATATGATAACCTATAGAATGAAAAATTAGGATCCAATGTCTTATAATAACTTTCTCGACAATCACCATTAAATAATGATAAATCATATAGTAATTACACTCTATAGATAACGAGTATTTAGTTATGTTAGTAATTTCCCTAATCAAGTTATGTATGTAATATATGGTATTTTTAAGGAAATGTTACTGGTTGAAATGTTAATCCTATTCATGTTCGATTATTTATAGTGACCCATAACATCCATATATACATATTAAATCTAATTATATGAATATTCAATACATAACATTACGATACATGTAAAAATCATATATTTCTAGTGTATTTGGAAACAAGTATTCATAAACAATGGGTACATAAAATTTCCTCATAATTTCCCACTAGGTTATTTATAACTATTACCCTTCATAGTCATATAACATTTAAAACTATTCTTCATGACCTATGGAAATGAAACATAACAATGGGTGAGCACATATGAAATGTAAGTGTAAATAAGGGACATTTCAATGATCACTTATTAATAACTTGAGAATAAGGATAAGGAAACATAAAATTAAATTTTGATAACCTTACATAGTATATCATCGATCGTAATCATGAGTCACTAAATAATGTAAAAAATTTCACAGGACAATAATGATAATGGAATATATGATCATGATCCATGTGCACATAACATTGGAAAAAGATAAATGTTTTTTGGAAGAAACATAAATATATAAAATAAATTCCATATACAAGGATGAATTCAATGAAAAATATAATGGATTAGGTTTAATCACTTTAAAATAATATCCTTACTCAATGTTTACACCCAGACCATCATAGTGAAAAAATTCATTTACTTAATAGGGTTCACTCCCTATTCTATTCTATAATATCTAATGAAATATCTATATATATCCAATTAATTATAGGTAAATATTATTCCATAACCACCCACCACAATATAATAATACATTAATATGGGTACCACTTGATCATAAAACATTCATCACATATATTATTCCATGGTAAAAAGGGTTTTATAAAGGTTTCCCTAAAACATAATTAATAATTAGGAACAAAACATGTATTATTGAATCCTACATAAATCATCATAATCATAAGATATCCAAAGAATGAAATTGTATACTATCATTGAATTATATTCCTAGAGAATTTTTTATAATATAAAAGGATTTGATTATTGATGAAAAATAAATATAAAGATCACAAGAATATTTCTTGAATAATGTATACTTTTCATTTTTAATTAACTAATATTTTTTTATAATTTCCCATATAATAATTAAAAAAAAATATTTCAAAAAATTAACACCCATAAATTATAAAATAATTAAATTTTATTTGATAGCATATGTGACCTGAAACACAAATCTTAATCAACTAATGAAATACATTTCATTAAATTTAATATCATCGATGTCTTAGAGAACTCATAACCCCGAGTATAAATAAAGTATAATATAGTAAAACATTAAAAAATATCAATTAAATTGCAAAATATGTATATTACTAGACAAATTATGAAAATAATGGATATCTATTTATTAAAAATAAAATAAAAAGTAAAATGTTTTCTGTAAAAACCATATTTTTTCTAAAAGATGATTTAGTCACCCACTACACACATTTTTTTAATTTATTTTAAATTTTAGAAGTTTTATTTGAAAATATAATATTAATTTTTAAATCCAAATATCAAATTTTTCTTTTGGGTAATTATTTATTTTTCAAAAATATGTCATTTTTTAATTAATAGTGAAAAATAATAATTGTTATTAAAAAACTTCCTTTTCATTTAAGTTATTTATAATGGAAAATTATATTTCTAATTATATTTAAATTAAAAATATTTCAATTATATATTAATAAAGCCAACATAGGTCATTATAATTATTTCAATATTGAATATTCGTATAATATATCTATAAACTTTTGAGCATTTAGTCTTTAAAACAACGCTTTACCGTCACATCTGTGGGATTAATTTTAAATTAAAATTTTAAATTTATGTGAAAGGATTTTTAAGAAAAGGATTCATTATTTTTAATAGAAACAATTTTTTATAAATAATAAGTTCAACATAATTTTTCAACAGAACGAATAGTGAAAATAGTAAAAATTACATATTGTGGTTTAGGTAAAAATGGATTACTATATGGTTAAACTAAAAAGATAAGAGTTTGAATGACCTAAAACATGTATAAAATATATTCTATGTAAGTATTTTGATCTTATAATGTGTAATTATATATAATAGTGTATTTTTATCCCTTCTTTATGTGAAAAATGTGGTTTCATCTTTTTATTTTATAAAATTATTAGTGTGGCACTAACATCACTTATAAAAGGCCACCCACTCTCCTCATTTCATCACAAATTAAAAACAATTTTTTTAATGAAATTACCAAAAAATAAAGTCAAAAATACACACCCTTGATCCAATTATTTCTATTTTTTGAATAATGATAGTTTTGGGAGTCTTTGGTGAAAGCCTAAGAAGTTTACATGGAGAAGAGGTGTCCATTTTCAGCCTTCATTTTTATATTATTTCATTCTCCCCCACATTCATATATTATTAAACCATGAATATATAATAATGACAAAATTTTAAATATGTGGAGATTTTTTATTTTGAGTTAATTACCTAAAACCATCTCCAATTCCATCATATGGGTAACAAAATTTCCATTTGTGTGCAATGAAGACTACTGCCCCATGAATCAATGTCATTAATTTTTCAATTACCACCTATCACATTTGTGAATGATGAAGGTTATAAAGTATATATAAAATATTAATAAAATAGTTATTCTTTTGGATTCATTATATCAAATATAACTTTTTTAAATTTTCATTCCTTATGGTTTATGATTACGTCACTAATGTGTTCGACAAACTGCCGCCTGATGAAGTAATGTGATTTTTTTCACTATGATTTACTTGGACAATAATAAGTATACTTTTAATGAATATATGTGATATTAATTTTATATTTATGAAATTAATTATATATTTATCATTGTGAATAAATAATATATCAATTTTTATCATTTTCACTCACTCAAAGATTATATCTTAATATGTGTACATGTGGACTACCACCTTCACAAAAAGATTTGACTATCTATTCATCACCACAACACATTTATGATATATATAAGTATATATAAATCCAAAAGGGGATTTATGATATTATTATAATTATATAAATATAAAATATTGCATACAACCTTTCCATAGTGGTCACTAAAAAAGGTAAATGTTACTCAAGCTTATGTACAACCTATAGTTTCCATGATCGTAACACAATTCATTTCTCAAAAACATAGTACATGATTGGTCATATAATTATTATTATTGTCTAAATATGATAAATATTTCATTATTATTATTGTGGTGGTTTTTTAAATATATTATCTAGAAACGAATTATAAATTTCTTGACAAATAATGAAGGAGAAAACAAGGCTATTAACACATGAAATAGTGAAAGTAATGAATGATTAGAAACAAACAATTGATAAGATGATATAAAAGGATAATATCTGGTATTAAAAATATTAATATGGTTTTTATATACATTAATAACATGTTTAAAAACACTATATAGAATCATAATGCACTTTTACACAAAAATTATCGTGAGGTATGAGATTTCTTAACTCATCATCCATACAATGGGTCAAACATCAACTTCATTGATTATGTCATGAAAATATTATGTGTTTGATGAAATTTAACAAATATTTGTTTTATGTACAAATTATTTTGGAGACGTTTTATTTGATACAACCAATAAATCCATTGATTAATCACCACTTTAATGATATGATTTTATAAGGTATTTTATCTCAATTTCCCTTAATTAAGGTATTTATATTGTTATGCACAAAATTTATCTAATATATTTTCTATAGTATCACTATGAAATGTTATATAATTAAAAATTAATTTTCAATGATATTTTATTTTTCAATATTAAATATTTCATCTATGGGGGGGTTCTGACTTAAAAGGTACCATAGTAGTAAAAAAGTTTATTTCACAATTTTGTTTCAATGGGATATATCACTACTCCATTGTATGTGATATTCTAAGATCAATCTTTTATTGAATTTGGAATATATATTTTTGTATTTAAAATTTTATATTTGGATATAAATTTGAAAAACATAATTCATTCATTGGTCAATTCCCACTTAAATGTTATGATAATTGTAATGTTATATTTCACAATCAAATTCTAATCGAGATTCCTTATCATGAATATTTTTGGAAGGAAATTATTTTATAATTTTATAATATAGACATTAATTTTCATATAGTCTAGTTATTCATCATATTTTCGAGTAACAATAAAAATTTAACACACTTTGGTAATTAATACAACTGATACTACATTTTTATTAAAACATGACTATATTTTCTCTCTTCGGTCAAAAATCCATTTTATACTAAAAAAATTGATTAAAACATTATTTTAACTCTTTTAAAATGATTTATTAATGAAATTTAAGCCCATTTCTAGTTTTTTAATGAATTTAATGGAATCATCATGTTGTTTTCAAGACAAGGACAATTAGGATTTTACAAAAAATTTCAAACGAATATTTGTTTTAAAATACTAATTATGTATTGAATTTATTGCATATTTGACTATTTATTGTTTAAAATATTACATTATATGTTTAAAAAAAATAAATGAATCATATTTTCAATATTGTTTTATGAAATATTTTTTTTAAAATGAAATTCTAAAAATGAGTAGTATATTTTACTCAAGATTGTTTTTAAATTCCTTTTTATCAAATTTCAATTCATTAATAAAAAAACCATTTATTCGTACTCCAATGGGTATATGTTTTATTGATACCATACACATTCATTATATGGATGGTTTATGATCATTATGTCAATGAAAATTATTGACAGTCAATTTCTTGATTCAGTTTTTGAAGACATTTATTTTCCATGGAAACATCCACTCTCTCATGATCATTATAAAAATAAATATTCATAAATATCAATATTTTTTGTATCAGAAATTAAATTATTTCCTCCAAAAGATATCATTTTTACATATTATTATTACATTCATATTTATTTCATTTAATGGTGTAATATTGATAAATATTAATTTGGTAACATCCTAAGATTATATGAATTATATTTTTTAAAATTACCTTAATTTATTTTAATATATTTAATCACGTGAAATACATAGATTAGAATTGATCACACTCAACTCTATTTTTATCTGGATTTTCAAGCAACACCAAGTCCCTCTAATGACTTATGTTACACACAATTCCATGTCTTACAGAAAAACAATTTACTATTAATATTATTATGATAGTTATCACCTATATGTTGGAATGGATGGATGGGTGAGATTAAATAAATTATGAAATTATATCTTACATATTTTTATAAAATTATTTTACCGGTTAATATTTAATTATAAATTAAATTAAAGTCCGATTTAATATAAAGGATGTGTTTTTATAAAAACTCTTTTCATGAAAAAAATGTAATTTAATCAAAAAAAATTAAATTATTCACTATTTTTGAAATATATTAATGAAATAAATATTTTATATGTATAATATATTGTTTTTAAATTATTTTAAATTTCTTTATTGTCTTAATAAATGAATAAACCCAATTTTAAGCATAAAAAGATGTATAATCTTAAAAGATTGTTTTACCACTATTAAATTACTCAATTTTTTAAACCAAATTTTGAATCTTTTATAGGATATATTTTTAAAAATAAACAATATTTTTGAGATAATAATATAAAAATTTACTTTGGGTTAATTTTTGTTAATTTTTGATAAGTTTTATGTTTTAATGAATATTGAGAATAGTGGATTGTAATTGAAAACTGTATTTTCATCTAAGTAATTTGTTGTGTTAAATTATTTATTTAATTGGTTTTAAAGTACCATTACAAAATATTTATAATATTTAATCTAATATCAGTAATTTTAATAACATTCACAATGAAATTTGATATAAAAATATTTCAAATGATTAATTATTTTACTTTAAAAACATGTTATCTTGTTTCGTCAGCAGGATTAATTTTAAATTAAATTATTCCAATTATGTGATTTTAATTGGGAAAAAATGAATACCTATTTGGAATTATAATAATTTATAACTTATAGTACGTTTAGAATAGTGTTTTTAACAAATACATTAGTGAATTAATATAAAATTAATTTGAATGAATAAGGTATAAATGAGTTTACTTAGTGTTTATACTTTAATCATATGGGTCAAAATAACAATTATAAATCCATAAAAAACAAATTGGATCGTAATATTTCTACCATATCAAAAAATTTCGTAAATTTTAATCATTTTTTTGGTGTCACATGATGTAAAGTAGACCTCCCAATAGTGTTTACCTTTTTGAATTTACTAGAATACAACTCATACTTCATTATAAAAGGAACTAAGTATCCAACAAAATTCACACATATCATGAATTGTTTATCATCCAAAACCTACCCAAATTTGGTAAAAACGTCCATAATTATTTTATGGAATCGTCACTTTGTGATGAAATCAATCCAAATAAGTCTTTTGGTTTAAACTAAATGTAGTTACCAGAAGAAGAGGTAATATTCTTCAATGAGAACATTTGTTTTACTTATTTCTCAAACACTTAAATTTAAATTATTACATTATTGTATAATAAACTCATCATACTCAATATTAATTTATTTTTATGTTAAAGATGCTACCAACACCTTACACACACTTCCATAAAATGTGTAACAAAATTACTATTTGTGTGTACTGCGGATCACCGCCTCACGAAATAGCATCGTTCATTTTTTCCTTTCTCATGGTTTGGAATTCTCATCAGATTACTATTTTTATGTGATACATATTCTATTTATAATTTATTAATACTTCTATAATTGTGATATAAAACATAACTTCCAGTATTATATTTTGTGGGAATACTATAACATCATTTTTGGACGTGTGGACTACCACCTCCTCAAAGAGATAAGAAACGTTAACACTTTACATGGAATTTATTTATGTTGGGTTTAGTAACAGTATATGGCATAAATATCTATATTATATTCAATAAATAAATACATTTCTAAAAATATAATAAATCACTTTCTTTCATACCTTTTCACACACTGAAAAAGTGATTACATCGTTTATGGATGTGAGGACTATCGCCTCCTCAAAGAAATGTGATCCTACTTTTTTCACCACCACTTCAATAAAATGATATATATAATTACATATTACTAAACATAATGGTATTTTTTTTATAATGGAAGTTTTTGAGAAAAATATTTTATTAACATTCTTTCTATAGTGATCATTTAAAAAACGGGACCATTACTCATGTGTATGTATGACTTATCATCTCCATGATTTATAAAGATGGTACCTTTTTCATAACCATATTCCATGACTGGTTTTATAAGAATAATCTATGTATAAATACGGTGACTTTTTAATGATTATTATTCCTAATATGTTTAAATAATGACATCATTGACCTTAGTTGACCTACCAATGACATTTCTGACATAAACACAGAATATAGTAAATATATCCAACATAAACCCAATTAAATAAGTAATTATATATAACTTGGTTATAAGTGAAATAGAATGAATATTAAATTTGTAAAAGTTTCTCCTTAATGTAAATAATAATCTTATTTTTATTATTTATGAATATAAAGGAGTTTCATGACGAATGAGGCTTAAGGTAAGGGGTTTCCTCTCAATTTACATTCAATTAAGACTTATTTGTTATTAGGAACCTATTTACAATTATTTTGTGTATATGAATCCATATGATATGTTATACAATTAATTTAATTTCATTAATGATATTTAATGTTCAAATTTATATTATTCTTCCATGTATCTCATGATTCAAAAGTTACTCGAGTAGTAACGGTTTTTCTCATCTCACTTGTATATCTAAGAGATTTATTTCAAATTCACAACTTTATTTGGTGTGTATACTTCCCATGAATGTATTTGAAGATTAATATTCTTATATTTATGGTGTTTTGAAAATCCATTTGTGGATATATCATTTGTGAGGCTTATAGTTTCAATGTTACCGAATCTATAATGGACTTCATCTAAATATATTTTAATTGAGGATTTATTGATGTTATAAACTAAACATATTTTATGAGGTTTATATAAAAAAACTTGATATATCATATCTTGAATGTATTTATTATCATTTTATTTTTTGACCTATTAAATATAATTCATTCATGGGACTTATGATTCAAATGTTTCAAAGTGGTATAAGACAGTTTAGAACATTTAAAGATTATATTTCTAAAAAATGTTCTGAATGAACCTTTAATGGTATTTCCATTTATCAATATCAAAAAATCTTATTGATTCTTATCATAAACTAGAGATATTTTTCTATTGAAACTATCCTCATTATTAATCTTTATGGACTATTATTGTTTCAAAGAGACTATTAAGGAACCCATTTTTTTCCATGGTATAATATTATTTCAATGAGATTGTTATAGAAGTCGATTCTTTTCCATGGGTTATTCATGTTTCAAATTGATTTACATTAAAACCATTTTTTTAATAAATTTATTTAGTTAAAATTTCATAATTATTATTTCTTTTTGTTTATTGATGATATGGTACGTGAGAATTGGACAAAATGGGTGAGATTGATACAACTTATAAAAGGGGATGAGACCCATTATATCTCATGAGTGAACCTGAAATAGAATTTATAAATGTCTAAGACACATTATTGATAACATAATATGGGTGATCCTAGATTGTAATAATGTTTTTTCACCATTATATATCAGAGATAATGGGTGATCCCATTATAGCTTACACAAAGTTGATCCCTATTATAGATCTCCAATCAATTGGGTAATTATAATGTTTTATGTATGATGTATGGTTATTCCTATTAAAAGGTGTTTGAAAGGGCTTAATAAAATTATGTTACATTTTACCAAAAAGAGTTTTAATGGAATTTTATGAGTTTATAATGTATTTAATGTTCAATATTGATATCTCATAGGTTTTTATTATTGATTTTGATTACTCTTGTGTTCTCCATATTTTCACATTTAATTATCCAGTAATTGATGTGTATGATTTTTCTTATGAATCTCTCATTATATTTTGTTTGGTCATTATACCCTTAGGAACTCTTATTCTCATTTATGTCACTCAATTATTAATTCTTATGTTTACCCTTACAAAAAATTTTAGATCACCCTTCTTATGTTTCATTTTCTCCAATTTATAGAGAATGTGGTTGAGTGATTAACGTCTATAAAAGAATTCACAAGGATGGTGTTGATTACCAAATTTGAAAAAATAAAAGTTACTTTAAATGGGATAAATGTTCATTTTATGAAAAAAGAATTTTTTATATATAATTTTTTACCAATTCTCTAAAACTATTACCATAAATGTTCCTTGAGAATTTTGTGATCCAATTTTTCCTTTTGATTTTGTAATTTTTTATGGAAAAATTTCAGTTATAAATATCATTATCATATAAAATAATTTAATTTGATGTATTTAAACATAGGATCTAGTACCGTGGGTCTCTGGATATTAAAGATTGAATCGAAGTTCAGTTTAGATAACTTTGGATTGTAGGATATAATCATGTGTTGTTATCATAAGAGTTTTGGATACTGTCATAGGTCAATGATGAGTTTAATGTTTTAGAAACCACATTTATGGGTTTTATATAGTAAAAACATTTTGTTGTTGTTAGTGAAATTTTCAGAGTTATTATTTTGGGTTTAGGTATTTGTAACCCATAGGATCAAAATAAAGTGTTTTTAGGGATGATTTATTTTTTAGGTTTAGAGAAAAAATGGGGACAATTCAAATGCTCAGTGACATATCATTGCATCTGACTAGGCGGTAGGGCATAAATCCATGACTGAGGTACAATAAGGGTTTCACGCACTATCACTAAAAAAATAATGTCCTTGTTAGTATAATTTATTCAATGTTAAATATTATGTTTATTTAGGAATGATATGATATTGTATTTATGAAATAATGGTTTATTTATTATAGAAAAATATATAATCAAATCATTCTAATCATTGGGTTTCAAACCTAGTTAAGAAATTTATGAATAGTTTTAATGAAAATTATTTATTGCATGATTTAGTTTAACCATTGAGTATTAATATTTAATTTTAATGATCAGTGTATCATATAAAGGTTTATTCATCTTTGTATTTATCATACCATGGGATATCCATTTTGTTTTTGGTTAACATCTAAATACCAAGGGAATACCTTTATTACCTCTTTTATGGTTACATGGTCTTTAAAAGATGATTTTAGTTCATTACGAATTAAAAAATCATCATGAATACTCATTGTATAGAGAAAAATATGAGATTTTTGTGGAAATTTTTAAAAGGATGAAACTCTCCTCATCATGTAAGTATATTTGTTTTTTTCTTCTTGATCAATATGATAAGAGAATTATTTAACTCTATGAAAAGGATCTCAAAAAAATATTATCCTAGTACCTTATATTAAGATAAATTGATGGTATTTTACATCCCCATATATTAATGTTTTTATGGAGAATGACATTACATTGATCATTCACATGTTTTTGATTAATGAACCCAATCACTCTCTATAAAAAATTACGCTTTTCCTCTTTTCTTGTGTATATTCTCCCAATTAGGAATCCTAGTTATGAATAAATTCAGGTGGACTTTTATTTTTCCCACATTAACATTTTAATTTTTTGTTTTATTAACACTATATATGACACTGTTTTCAGAAATTGAATTCTAAAAATGCTAATAATTCGACATCGAAGACGAATATTGAGGGTGAAATACGGTTTAAGGGGGGTAGGATATAACATCTTGATATTTTATGAAATATAAAATTTAATGCTAATTTTAATTATTTAATAGATTAAATTTCATAGAATACAAATTTTATCTTTCACTAAATGAAACAACATGTTTATCTTCTATTTCATGAGACATTGTGTTCCTTTGACGACTTATCTAACACCCATGCCTAAGTCTTACTAGAAAACAATATACAAGTAATATTATTTCGATAGTTATCACTTATCCATTGGAATGGTGGGACTGAATGAGATTATCTAAATTATGAAATTATATTTTATATATTTTTATAAAATTAATTTATTGGATATGAATCAATAAAAAATGATAATAAAGAGAATTGAATATAAAGTATGTGCTTTTTTAAAACGATTTTTATGACCATAATAAATTTTATCTTAATAAATTAAATTTATTTCTATTATTGAAATACATTAATTAAATATATATTTTATGAATTTAATCATTGTTTTTAAAATTTATCTTATATGTTTGAAAGGCTAAAGATAAAAATAAATCCAATTTTAAGAATAAAAAGGTGGATAATTTTTAAAGGAGATTTTATATATTTTTAATGGTGAACATGATTTAAAAATAAATTCTAAACATTACTAAATTACATTTGGTAAAAAAGTTTCATTTTTGAAATTATAATATTAAAATTCACTTTGGTTATTTTTGGTATTTGTATGAGAAGTTATTCATATTGATGAATCGTGAAAATAAATGATTTTAATTGAAAGCTTCATTTGTGTGCAGGTAATTTGTATTGTTATATTATATTTATAATTTTTATTAAATTATAATTAGATCGATTTTTTATCATTTAATCTAATTTGTTAATTTGAATATATTTTTTACTTAAATTGGATATAAAAACATTTTAATTTTTTGAATAGTCTACATTAAAAACCCCCTTTCGTATTTCGTCTACATGATTAAGCCTTATATTTAATTATACCAATTATATGATTAGAATTTGAAAAAATGGATTAAATATTTATAATCAGAAAAAGTTATAATGTCTATTAAAATCATCATGTTTTTTAACCAAAATTAAAATTAACTACAACGATTCAGGAAAAAATGAGTTTACATAGTGGAAAAAATTTATATTAAGGGTAATGAAACCTATAAATTTTTTCATAATCTTTTAACTGGTAATATTTCTACCATATCTAAAAATTTAATTAATTTGGTTCATTATTTGAGAAAATATTTTTACAGAGACCTCCCAATATTGTTTACCAATTTTTATTTAAACGAAGTCCCCTCCTCCTCCATAATAAAAAGGCACTCACTCTGCCCAACTATTTACAACTATGATGCATTTTTTTCAAAAAAAATTGTTCCAAAATATTCTCTCAAAATCAATGATATCATCCTAGAATAATCATTTTGGGAGTGAATAATTCCATGGTATTCCAATGGTTCAAACCAAAACGAGTTACATGAAGAAGAAGTAACATTCTTCAACAAGAAATTAATTTTATATATTTCTCTACCCATTAAATTATTATTATTTATTATTATTTAATAACCTCATTATACTAAATATGTTGATATGTTTTAATGTTATGTGTTTTACAAAAATCTACACATACTATCATTAAATGATTTTAGTAATAATTTGTGATATACATGAAATATGTATGATATTAATGATATGATTATCTTTATTAAAATAAAATATTTCACATTTTTATACCCTTTTCACACACTAAAAAAGTGATAACATCGCATGGGGATGTCTATAATACTACCCCTTCATTGAGATGTGATTATCCTTTATTCACCACCATATCATATGAATGATAGATATAAGTCTGTGTCATTAAATTCAATAGCACATAATATATATCGGTCGATCTAGATTGTTAGATGTTACTTAACTACTTTTCATAATTATCATTGAATAATGGGAATGTTACTCATGCATACATATGGATTACCTTCTCCATGATAGAAACACTTGTTCATTTTTTATAACCATATTTTATGATTGGTTTGAAAATAAAAATTTATTTATAAAAATTATTATTATTTTTTGATCAATATTATATATAAGTTTAAATAATGACCTTATTGACCTTTGTCGACCTACCAAGGACTGTTTTGAACCATGAGCGGAACTTAGTCAAAACATCCAATATAAACAATATTAATAAAGTAATCATATATAATTTTTTTATATGTTAAATAAAAGAAATAATAAAATTTGAAAATATAATATATAATGTAAATAATTAAATTATTTTTACAATTATGGAATATAAAGAACAAGTTTGAAAAATCAAACTCAATGTAAGGGGTTCGTTCCAAATATACATTCCATTAAGGCTTATTTGTTATTATTCATGTAATTATGTTTATTTGGGGTATATACATCCCTATGACATTTTATATCAAGAATTTTATTTATTTTCTGATATTAAATGTATCATTTGATGTTATTGTATCTTGGATATCATGATTCAAAAGTTAAAAAAATAGTAAGGGTTTTCTCATATCACTTTTATTTCTATGAGACATATGACATATTCACCACTTATTTTTATTTTTTGGTGTACATAATTCCAATAAATGTATTTGATAGTTATTATCCTTAAATCATTGGGGTTTTATATAACCACTTTAGGAACTATCTTTCATGGTTTTGTGATTTGAAAGTTACCAATGTGATTAGCTGCATCGTCTCAATCTCCATTAATTGAGGTATTTTTATAATATTGTACACCGACATAATTTAATGAGGTGTATATAAATACCCTTTGACATATAATATCATGAATTTATTTTTTATCATGTTATGTAATTTTTTGTAAAATGACATTCTTTCATGGTGTTTATGATTTAATTGTTTCTTTGTTTTATGGGATTGATTGGGATGTTTAATTATAATTTTCATCAAGAAAGTTCTTAAAGATATTTAATGGGTTTTCCATTCAACACCATCAATAAAACTTATCGTTATTTATCCTCAACTAGGGATATTTTTTATTGATACCTTCTTCATTCATTAATTTAATGGATTGTTCTTGTTTCGAAGACATTTTTAAGGATCCCATTTTATTTCCATGAGGTAATCTTATTTCAATGGGATTGTTATGGAAATTTTTTCTTTTACAAGGCATAATCATGATTAAAATAGAGTTAAATTATATCAATTTATTTTACATGGATCTATTATGTTAGAAATTATTAATGATTATTTCTATAAGTTTTATAATGGAATGTTTTAATTCATAATATGGTACATGAGAATTATATGAAACAGGTGAGTGAAATATTTCTTATATGAAGGGTTGATCCCCATTATACCACATAGATGAAACCAATATATTTTATATGAAGGGTTGATCCCCATTATAGCTCACAAAAAATTAGTGTGTATAATATAGATTATTAAAATTTTAGAGCCCCATTATAGCTCAGGTAAAATGAGTGAGCCTAATATAGATTATACATAGGGTGGTACCCATTTTAGATCTCAAATGAATTAGAAAATGATAATGTAGGAATTCAGTGGTATGATTATTCTAATTAAAATGGTTTTAAATGTTATTAATTAAAGTGATTCTCTAGGTTACCAAAAATATTTTTAATTTCTTTACTGATTTTATAATGTTTCTAAGCATTAATATTGATTTCACATGAATTTTTATTCTTAATTTTTATTAGTCTTTATTTTTCTATGTTTTCACATTTTTTGATACATAAATTGACAGGTATGAGTTCTCTAATGATAATTTCATTCCCATTTATCATGTCACCGTACCAGTTTTCACTCTTATGATCGTTGAAGAATGTGAATTATTAATGATTATGTTTACAATTCATAATAATCTTATTTAACCATTATTTAATTTACTTAACCCTAGGATATGAAGAATGAGGTAGAATAATATCCATATAAGGGATTTCACTAGGGTGATGTTGATAGCCTAATCTGAAATATGAAAATAAGGGTTATGTGGGATACATGATTATTTTATGACATGGTAATTGTTTATATAGAATTTTATTTTCATTCATTAAAACTATATACCTAAAGGTCCTCAATAATGTATGTGATCCATGTTTTTCTTTTGATGTTATATGTTTTAGATGGGAAAATTTTGGTCACAAATATAGTCATGATTGCTAGAAAAAGAAATTTTATGGTTTTAGCATAGAGTTTGAGAGTTCAGGTCCTAGGATGTTGTACTTCCCTAATTAGTATTGATATTTGATGAAAAGTATAATATTCCTTAATTAAATAGATTATTTGGTAGATGAGGAATGGTATGGAAATGAAGATATGGGTGTGGTCCACTTATAGATAGGTCATTGATGCATATGTAGGGATCATGATACATTTCAAAAATCTTGTATTAAACAATTATTTACCTATAGTTCAAAACATTATTGTGAAAGGTCATGATGGTAGATTTATCGCATGCCTGAGATATGACATCCAGTAATTAAGAATTTCATTCATTAAGAGTTCACAAATTATTATCCAATATATTTTAATGATTATATTATCTATTGATGCATTTCATTATCAGTTTACTTATTTAATAGAATGTTTTATTAGTTATTTACAGTGTTATATTAATGATTCCTTATCTTATCATGATAGTTAAGTTATTTAAATGGCTTTTGTGTTTAATTATTTAATATACCTTGTTTATTAATGCATACTGATTGATGAATGATTTGGTGGTATGTAACCCTTACTGGTCATTTTAGCTTACCCTAATTTTTTTTTTATTTTCTTAGGGTTCCATGAAATATACTATGATATATATTCTAGGATATTCTTGATGGAATAATTGTTTTCATGAAAAAATGTTTGTTGTAACTAGTTTTTTCAAATGTAACATAGGATTCATGTATATGTGTAGTTTTCCAAAACTACTAATCTATTATATCCAATAGTGTGTTATTACTTGTATAATATTCCAATGTAATAAATGAAATAATTACTATGGGATACAAGGGTTGGGGAAACTGCATTTTTGTTAAAGAAAGTTTAGCAGAATCCTTGGAAACTAGATTTAGGGAAGCATATATTAAGGATCATAACCCAATTTTGGACTTTGAAGATAAGTGTATAATAACACCATAATGTTTTAGTAAGGTAATGATTATTTTTTCCTGTGAAATATATCCATATATGGATACAAGAAGGAGATATAGTTCAGAAACTGATGTACCACGTTGTAATAACTCTGAAATGGGTGCATTGGGTTGGACACAATCATCACTTGGTGCGCAAAAACATGCCTTACTATGAACACAGTTTGACACTCCCATGGGATATAATCAAGATAATCCATATTTTCTATATAAATCATTAAGAAGGATTTGAAAATAGAGATATCTTAATGTCAACCATGTTGATTCTAATGATATTATCTATTCATATTTTTTTCAATTGACGTTAAAAAATTCACTAAATTATGGATTATATATTATTTTTCATTATGATATAATCAAGTTTAGGGTGTTCTATCATTTAAAAAAGGAACCTAGAATCTGTAATGTGAACTACATGAGTGCTCATAATTCAAATAGTAAGAATGATAATTTAATTAATGTTCTTAAGACAATCTTTAAAAGGGAGCTAGTCCCCCAAAAATTATCATCATACGAGGACATAGTTTCATGTTCCACTGAGATAGTGAAATAATTCTCTAATAATTATGTCTTTAAAGGAACGTAAGAGAAAACAACAATGGTAGGGGAAAATATAGACAAATGGAATAAGGGAACGAAGTATTTTTCCCACATGTTATATTTTTGTAAATAGACACTTTGATTATTTGGTAAAAGGAATGAATTTTTTATAAAATTTTGGAGAGAATAAAATCTATACTATTGATATCAAGGTAATGAAAAAAGATTAAAATGTATAGTGCTTTAACGGTAAGGATATAGGGCAACATGAAAATCAGTTTCATAATCCTAAAAGGAATATTCATTAAAATAATCTAACGGATCATGGTCAAGATTATGTTGTTAACATAGAAAATGTAGATCAATTAACGTGGTAAGGTTTGAATTCAATAGTTATGTCCTTTGACAATTTTATTATGGATCTCCTAGTTATAATAATTGCTACTTTAGATCCCAGTGTGCACATAAATTGTGCCTCAAGACAATTGGTCAAATGGACTCAATAACACCTCCCTAAATAATAGATTTTTTTGACTAGAAGTGATGGTGTTAATGTCGTACAATGGGGGTGGGGGGACTGTACCCACTAGTTAGAATGGTATAGTGAATACAAAAAATATATACAACAAAAAAATAATATAACAAATAGAGAAAATAAATAAAATGGTGGAAGAATAAACAATTGAAAAACTGTTAATAATACCAAATTCAATAGGTAGTGTCACGTACATGGATACATGGAATGATAATATGAAAAAGGGGAAGAGGGTATAATCATACAATCATGCTATACAAACAATAAAAAATGATAAAAAAAAATTCATCTGATATCTTTATCAAATTATCGATCATATCCACTTATACTCCATCTATTGGGAATTTATATCAACAACCTAGAGAACATCCTTTTCCATTATTTATACATGAAGGCATATAATTACCTCCAGTACCAATGGTATCCTATGTTGGACATGAGATAAAAATCTCAGTAGGCCACCACCAATAGTACCTACTCATTATCAAAACAATTGTTGCATCTAAATAGTGTGTAGATATAAATAATTAATAAAAAATTAAATAAATAAATAATCTTCCACTCATGATCGAAAAATACACTTAGTGGCTCTACCTGCTTCAACTCAGGGACGGGGAGAATGTCTGATACATCATTATATATCTAGTAGTAATATATATATATATAGTATAGTTATATGTTTCATTCACCTATATGAACCATTTAATGTGGATGTTAGTCACCATATACCTAGAATACTAGTTTCTATATAGACTAGACCGTAACTCAAACAAGAATAGTCATTCTAACGAGCCTATAATATCATGAAATAGGGTATATGACCTACATCTCATAATTGGTGTGTTTCATCATTCTTTTCACTTGATAGGGTGAATGTTCCATCATGCCAACACAAGAATAAGGGATGTGTCATATCCTGCCAGATATCCATATAGTGTTAATGGTTTCAGACATCATGCTCAACACCAGGTGTATTAGGTAATAATAATACCATCCTCAATAGATCCCTTACCATTGAATCGAAACCTCTATAAAGGTGTAATCATATAAAACACTTACCGTGGGGAAATACTTATCATGTCACGTTCAATAATCCTATATATTTAAATAATTCAATTTCATGTTTGTACTATACGACATGGTGAAATTCCCTTCATATTACCCATTAGTCATGTCCAATTACATTCAAGGTAAAACAATCTTCAAGGATAATTTAATAAAACATTCAATCGATGGTTTTTACAGTCCACCCATTATAGTTCATTGAATTTCAATAATTTAATTCATTAAATTAAAAATTCTACCATGTAAAATTGATTCCATATAATTCCTTCCCATACAATTTACATAATCTTGTAAATTTAATTTATAAGACTCAAGGGGTCTTTTAAAAGGTTACATGATCATTAAATGATTTTACTATATAGTAAATTCAAATTCATGGTTGGACAAACACATGGGAGGTACCCATGGTCCAATCAAGAATTATCATTACAAAGGAAAATAAATTAGTAAGCTAAATTAAATTCATTGAAGGTGATTCGGGTATTTAAAAATTAAAAAAAGGGTAATTTCAACATGGAACTCCCAATGGGTATCCGTAAATGAAATTAAAAACCTCTAAATTAATAAACATGGATCAAAGACTGTTTCTCTAGGTGCAAGAATCATTCTGAAATGAAGAACTCAAATAGAAGGATTTTCTTGGAACAATTCAGCAAGACACGTGATGTCATAGAAACAAGACATCAAAAATCTTGGGGAATTAACCTGATAACCAACCTCATGGCCATAGATGACTCCTTGCTTGATTCTAAGCTTATAATCAAGGTATGTCGGAAAAATAACTGAGAAATGGTGTAATGACCTATAAATAATGAAAATAAGCTTTAACATAAATAGCACAATGGAATCGATGATAAAATTTAATAAGAAGGGATAATACTCAAAATATAACCTTATAGAATCTAATACCTATGATGAATCTGAAATTTGTCACCTGACATGGGCGATACATAGATGTCTGGGTTAATGTAGATTTTTAGTTCATAAGAGGATTGAGATCATTTCAGCCAATAGAGGAAGAAGATATATTAAAGGATTACTAGATTAAATGGGGTCAAAATTTTAATTTCACATTGAAATATAAGGGTTATCAGTTTGGTTTTACCGTTTTCCAAACCATTCAATAATTGAGCATCATTTAGTACTATAGAGGGGAAAACTACATGGTTAGGTGCATGTTTTATCTTACTGTGTAGAAACCATGAAAAAATTCTTTATCAAGATACTCTGCAGCATTGTACACTCTTGAGAATAGGGTCACATTATTGTAGACAAAATGTTCAGCCCCTTCTACCCCAATGTCTAAAACCACGTGATTTGGGGAAATAATGTGGGTTGGGCAACATTGTTTTCATTAATTTTGCATCCCAGTATTTTCTTACCATTTTGGAGCTCCATACATTGAATAATACCTAGAGAAAACCAAGAACCCTTTGACTTCATTAGGTATATTTTTAAAGTTCATTTAAAGAAATAAAATTGAAAACAAATGATCAATAACTTCATGAAAAAAGATGGGTCATTATAACCTCCCCTCCTTATAGAAACCCATCCTCATGTTGGCCTTCTGAGGGTAAAGGGGCATCATCTGAAAAGATTTTCCAATAGTTGATCTTGTATATCAGCTTCTCATTCCCAAGCCTTGTCTTGTATTGGGTCATACTTCCAACCCATCTGTACTAATGGATCCCCCGTTCAATGGAATGTCATTACGCTCTGACCCACAATATGAATGGGATACTCCTTGAAGGAAGAATCCACATCCTACTCAATGTCAATAGCCTAAAATACATGTGATGAGTATGTTTGATATTAATGAAACCGATACAAATGAAATACTTCATGGATTGAATGGTACCTCTAGGGAGGTTCCAAATGGTAATCCACCGGTCTGATCCATTTCACAAGATAAAACATTCCAAAGAATCTATGAGAGTGCTTACCCTACCTCCAAAAACTTTTATAGACCATTCTGGGTGAGACTCGCAAGAAAACCCAACCTATGACCTCAAACTCGAGAGGCCTCATATGTATATTGGCATACGAACAATGTATGGGATGAACTATCATCATTCACTTTATAATCAGTTGGACCTACTCTATAGTGCATTGCATGAGATATGGTCCAATCATAGCTACTTATCCTACCTATAGCACACACATATGTGAATCATAAGGCCTTCCATATAAGTCTTAATAAGGATCCATGTTAATTGATTCCTCAAATATGTAATTATATGTGAATTCGGAAAGGGGAATGTGTTTCTCCTAGGAATATCGAATGTCAATGACACATGCACAGAGAATGTCCTCTAGAACCTGAATTTTATGCTCTGTTTATTCTATTGGTTGTGGGTGAGAGTAAATTCTTTAAAGAACTTATGTACCCACGTCCTTCTATAACCCATTCAAGAACCGTGACACAAAATGAGCATCTTTTTCAGAAACAGTAGAATTAGGATCTCCAAGAAGTCATTAAACCTCTCTAACAGACAACCTTCCTATCTCATCCACCAATAATTTATCTTCCATAGGTATTAAATTTCCAACCTTTAACAATTTATCAATAATAAACAGCATTCTATATTTTTTCTGAGCTGAATTGGTAAACTGTTAACATTTACATCGAAACATCCCTGTATTTCTACTTAGTAATAGGTAATAGGGGTAGAATCCCTTCTAGATGATGATGTTCTACCTTCACATACTGATAGGTGGAATACCAAGTGATGAAGCCAAAAATCACTCATTTGATACCAAGAAACCAATATTGGCTCAATAGATCCCAATAAATTTGGTGACACTAGGGTGAACCACCCATGATGAGGCATGGAATCCTTACACTAACTATTCTTTTATGTTTGTTGGGACTGATACATGTCGATGAAAAAGTAAGGTATCAACCCCCCCCCCCCCCCCCCGCCCCCCCCCCCCACGGTCCTACATGAACATATATCATTATCTGAAATTTTTTCCCTAGTATGAGGCCCTCAGGATCAGATAAATACCTCATTCTTACCTATTATATAATAGCATAGGTTATTAGTAAGGCTGAGAGTATATTCTGACCATGGTCTCTATGAAAAATAATGTGAATATCTGATAATAATTCCATGAGCTTACATTCACCACTGGATTCGTAAAATTCATGTGTATGATCCTTCCAGCTAAGAGCATCAGTTACTGAATTTACTTTATGAAGTACGTAAGATATTTTGATCCATGCATTCCCTAAAAAATAGAGGGATGTTGCTCTAGAAATACTATGTTAACTTTTCTATTATCGCGGAACATCGAGCAAGGCCTTTAACATTATACAATATATATAGAAATCCCTCTCAAAAATGGGAATGAGTTTCCATATTAAGAACTTGAATAGGTTTTATAGGTGACATTGTAGTAGGGATCACTGTCGACTCAGGGCCCGGAACCTCTTATTCATGGTCATCACCCCCATCAGGGCATGCGATTAGAGGATGTCATGGAGAAATAAAAATGCAATTAAAAACAAAAGGCTCCGATGATATTTCTAAAATTGAAATGTTTAAGATAGAAATTAGTGTAGTAATTAAGCCTTTTTATAAGAAAAAACACTCATCTCTGCCTACTCAATAAGCTACGTCTAGGCCATAGCCAAGATGATAATACGCTAATAGAGAATAAAATAAACCTATCTATTTATGAACCAAAATATGTCCTCTATATAACCCACACCATAAAACATCCAGCCCATGGGACCAATGGCCCATGGATCAACATTACATAATTAACTACTTTATGTTAATGCTTTAACCTATTCAAGAAAACATTGTTAGGTTAAGGCCGAAACATTAAGTATCACTTATGTTTTCTAATTCCTGAAATAATTTTCAGGACAATTCAATACATATTAAAGGCACTTTAAATATCAAACATGAACATTCATACTGAACATAGATGTGAAATTTAAAAATGTATGTAATATTTCTCCTAATGTGCCTAAAAATGATGAATGGCTTGATGAAAATTTCTAATTTTATTAGACCTAAGTAGAAGGAATCCTCATTTCACTCATTCCAATAAACTATAAATGTAGAAATAAATTAATATAATTACACATGCAAGGTAATTACGGTTTTTCTATTTAAATGGATTAGTTATTTCCAAGAACATGGTCAATTCCAAATCCCTTTTAATCCTAGTCAATTATCCAGTACCCAAAGAGTAATGTAATGGAAAAATAAACTCTAAAACCAAATTATAATGTCTCAGCATGGGGACTATGTAAAATTTTCCCCAAGATAGTTTCACACATGGCCTTAAGAGAAACTCCTCGTATGACAGAATTTGGCAACAAGAAGTGTGGGTGTGAATATAGTAAAGTGGGGAGACAATATCCCCTTATCAGATTGGAATAATAGATAAAATAAGAAAAATATATAATTAGAATAATATAATAAACATACAGAATAAATAAAATATTTTATGAATAAACAATAGCAAAACTGACAATAATAAAAAATCCAATAGGTTGTGTCATAAACATGGATTAATGGCATGATAATATGTAAAAGGGGAACAAGGGATATGCCTAAAATAATGCTATTAAAAATATAAAAAAAGGAAAACACTGCTCCACGATAATCACGAGTTAATGAGATATACTCTGTTCTTATGATCCTTTTATAGGTAATGAAAATCAAAAACCTATAACATGGACTCTTCCCTTATTTATACCAGTAGGGAGAGAATATTCTTTGGTACCAAAGACATCCCAAGTAGGGTGTGAGATAAAAATATCAGTAGGCCACCACCAATGGTTTCTACTCCTAATACAAGAAGTTCTCATAAAAAAGTGTACATGAATATATAATTATTTATCAAAAATTAATAAATTATTAAATAATCAACCATGTTCCGAAAATTCAATTGGAGGATTTACCTACTTTGGCTCATGCCCATGAGGAATTTCTAACCAATCACAATATATATAGTATAATTATATATATATAGTATTGACATATTTCTCATCCACCTATATGAACCAAGTACGTGAAAAAGTAAGTGGCCATATTCCAGGAAAACTAGTGGTTGTATGGATTGTGGTGTAACCGAGACATCTATAACCAATCTAACTAGCCTATAATGTCATGAAATAGGGTACATATCCTACATATCAGAATAAGGGGGAGACATCATCCTCATTACGTGAGATGGTTTGTGATCCATCATGTCAACACTCCATGAAGGGATGTAGTAGGTCAATCCCAATATCTAACAAGTGTTAATGGTTTGAGACAATAGGCTCAACACATGATGCAAGGGAGCATGATACTTTTATAGTCAACAGATCTATTACCATTGTACGACATCCTCTATAATGGCATACTCATATAAAACACTTGTCATGAAGAAATACCTCTCATTTCATGTTCACCAATCCCTTATATATAAATAAGTCATTATAATGCTTATACTATACCACATGGGGAAATGCCTCTCATATGACCCTTTGGTCAATACCAATTCCATTTAAAAAAATACAATCTTCATTGATCATTTAATAAAACATCCAATATATAGTGTGGAATTTCTACCATTTACATTTATTTTCATTTTATTAATTTAATTAATTCAATTTAAAATAATCAACTATGTAAAACCCATTTTATATTATTCTATCCAATTCAATTTACCTAAGCATGACAATTTGATTTATAAGACTCAATTGAGATTTTAAAGGGTGAAATAGTCATTATAGGAATTTCTTACATGGGAAATTACAACATTACGTTGACCAAACACATGGGAGGTTTCCTTGGTTCAATAAGGAATTCACATTATAAGGGAAAATCAATTTATAAGGAAAGAAAAATTAATAGGAGAAAATCTTGTTATATAAACATTTATTGGTAAAGTGAAATACAACATAGAACAACCAAGTGGTGTCCATAAATGAAATAAAAAACATCTAAATTACTAAACAAGGATACATGATATTGTATCTAGGTGCAAGAATGAATTTTATATAAAGAACTCAAATGAAAGGAGTCCTTCGAAAAATCATGTGTGTGGAACAAAGAAATAAGCATGAGACATAATAAACATTGGGAAAATAATGAGACCACCTACCTTAAGGCCGTAATTGACTCCTCACTCATTATAATCCTCAAATATTATATGTTGGAAGAGATATGATAAATAGTCTAACAAAATGAAAATATGGAAAAAAATATTTCTCTAAAATAGCATGAGGGTTAGAATATAAAGTTGAATAGGAAGGGAGAGTATTAGAGATATCACCTTAAGTATTCTAATGCCTCTCACATACCATGAATCAGACACTAGATGTTAGAGATCATTGGATGCCTATGTCGATAAAGATTTAGAGATCACTGGAGGAAAGAGATTATTTTAGACACTGGATGAAGAAGAGATGAAATAAAAAATACATTGTTAGATTAGAAGAGGGAAAATTGTAATTTCACCATGAAAAATAATGGAAAACTATTTTTCATCATATTTTAACAATATATGTGATAACCATGTGAAATTTGATGCTATATAGGGGTACCATACATGTATTGTCAAACCATGTTAAGGCCAACAAAAAAGATCTGCCCCAGAACTCTATAGCACCGCATGGCCATGAGCTTGGTGTCACATAGTCGTTGAAAAAATATACGGTTCCTACTGCTCTACTTTATGAAACCACATTATCTGGGGAAATTGTTCTAGCCGGGCGACACAATTTTGACTTACCTTATGGCCTAATTGTTTAATTCTGATTTCATAGCTCCAATATCTAAACAACTCCTGAACAAACCCAAGACCCTCGTAACATGATTAGGAATATTTATTATTGCCTTTTAAGGAAATTAAATTTAAAACCCCAAAATTTATACCTTCTTGAAAACATTAATCATTACAAGAATTATGAAATTTATAAAGATTGTATTGTTGAATATTTTCATTAATTATTTGAAATAATATGTTAAAGGCTACCAATTACCAACAAAAATTATTTAGTTGCAGGCTAGACATCATATAAAACCCATGATTCAGAGAAAGTTAATCATTAATATATTTTTTATGTTGAGATAATAATTTTGGGATAATGTCATAATTGATATGGAAACATAAATTAGATTGTACTAACTACCTTCAGATATATTAATGATTTTTTGAAAAAGTGATTTATTCGATCATTGATGGATTTTACCTTTTTTTTGGATTTAATAAATATATCCAATAATATATATTTTACTTAAGGAATAATTAATCATGAATTCTTTTAATAAGATTTTTTATTAATTCAATTTATTATGATGTTTGAAGAGAATACATGATGATGGTATTCAAATGATTGATATGTGATTATTAAGAGATCCTTCATGTTGTTTAGGGGATGAATGATAATTTCATTTTTGAAATTGAGTGAACGATCTCTAATGTTTTTTATCATAATATTTGGGATGATTCAAAAGGCTAACACTTTAAGAAATTATTTAAGTTTAAATTGGGATGATGTTGTAGAGATTAATGTATTAGATTACTATATAAATATTTATGCGTATTGTTTAACATTTTTTCACCATATAAATTTAGAAAATAATTTGGTACATATGTAAATACTTTTCATTTTTTTATGGACTATACAATTCATTAAAATTGAATTTTAGGGCTTTATACATAAAAAAATTATTTTTTGGATATTAATTTCATAAAGAAAGTGATGAATTGGAAATTGATCAAAGCACATATATTGGAATAAATAATGAGAATGCAATAGAAAATTATCAAGTAATAATATTTACTAATATTCATAGAAAGATAAATAATTTATAAACATTTAGAAAAGGATAATGAAAAAAATGTAATCTTATAACCTTTATATATGATGAATTATATGGTCTTTTAAATCATCATAGATATTTGGTTTTGAGGTCCTTACCATTCCATTGATAATTCACTTTATTATGATTTCTGACCTCTATCACTCTCTATTGTTTTTACACTTTTCTTCAATGTCCATATCTGTAAATTTCATTAATTTTCTCCTATATAGAAACCTAATTATATGATACTCAATATTACTGATGTACATTACTTTATCTCTTACTAAGAATATATTTTACTAACCCATATCCTGATTTCAGTTTTTCAATAATGGTATTTCTGAATCTAAAACCCTTGGTTAACAAAATATAGTCTAAATCAAGAGGATGTAATTTATTTAATATTGGGAAAATGTAAAACCCTAAATTATAAAATAATACATTTTAATTGACACCATGATTTTAATGAAACACTAAGATTAATCAACTAACAAGATATATTTTTTATATTAATCTCTTCCATTTCTTCCAGAACACACAAACCCATGTCTAAATAAACCATAATATAGTATACTCTTATAACGTCGAAAATTATATTTTTGGGTAATGATATTACTAAAAATTGATTAAATATATGTTTATCAACTAATTAGAAATATAATATTTTCCATTTAAACGATGATGTAATGTTTTCTAAAAAATAAATTTTTTTTAGAAGACATTTTTTCCACGCTTTGTACAAATAATTTTAGATCAATTTTTAGAAAATATAGAAAATTTATTTTAAAAAATAAGCATCCCTTTATAAATAAATATATAATAATTATCTTAAAGATAATTTTTGGGGTTTTTTTAAAATATTTAATTTTTTTGTTGAATAGAGATAAATACTAAAGATTAAATGAAAACTGATTTTCCATTTTATATATTTATAGTGTTAAATTATATTCTAAAAATATTTTAAATCTAAAACTAGATAAATAATATATTTAATAATCCAATTTTTTCATTATAATCATTTTTATATTTTATTTTTATATAAAATCATTATAAATTTTTGAAAATTTTCTCCTTAAAACATTTCTTTTTTCATTGTGTCAGTGGGATTAATTTTAAATTATAAATTTTCAATTATGTGAATATAACTTATAAAACTATATTCCATATTTTTAATTAACCTAATTTATTCTATCAAAAAAGTTTAACATAATTTTATACCCATGTGAATAGTGATGAAAGAAAAATTATTTACCATTGTTAAGATAAAAAAGGGTTTTCCAAGGGTTAATTTAAAATGATATGGGTTAAAATGACCTAAATACTTATCCAAATATATTTAATGACCATATATATACCATTTAATGTATGAATATCGATTATACTCAATTTTGAACACTTTTTCATGTGAAAACATGCGTACACAACATTCTTTTCAAAATTACATGTGTGCCACTCTCCTAACTCGTAAAAGGCCACCCACTCTTCTCTCTTCTCTAAACCTTAAACCCATTTTGGATTGACCAATACCTAAAAGAATAACTTCCCAATGTCCCTCCCCAAGTCTTAAAAGGACTTATTTTCTTTATAAATCTATCCTTGGATGGTTTTGGAAAAAACCTGAGGAGGTTTCCTGAAGAAGAAGTAATATTTTCAACATGAATTTTTATTTTATTTCTTCCTCCACCACATTCTATTATTATTAAGACACACTGAAATAATAAACTCATTATATTCCATATATTGATATATTTTTCAATGTCGTGACCTATTATCTTTTACACTTACATTTAATGGGTTACAAAATCATCATCGATGTGTGTGGAGGACTACTACCTCACGAACTGATGTCATTTGTTTTTTCATTAACACGTCTCATAGATGGTTATTATGATGGATATAAAGTATATATATGATATTAAATTGATAATTAAAACACTGGACTAATTATAGGATATATTCTTTTTTTACAATACTTTTTTAGCGGATATGATAATGTCATTCTTGTGTTTGAAGGACTACCTCCCCATGAAGCGATTTCATTCATTTTTCACTAATTATTTATATGGAAGGTATTATAGAATAGTTAATGAAAATATGTGATTTAAATTAAATAATTAATTTATTAATGACAAATTTATCATTCCAACTGTATATATATCATTTTATTTCCCTTTCACTAGCTAAAAGATGATAACATTGTTCTGGTTCAGGTGGAAAACCACCTTCACAAAATGATGTAACACGTTTTCCATTACCACACCACATTGATGATATATATAAGTATATTTAAAAAATAATATGGAATTTATTATTTTATTTACATTATAAAAATAAAAAAATATTAATTACTATTATTCCTTAGTGATCATTGAAAAATTGAAATGTTACTAATTCTTATGTATGCCCTACCATATCCATTATCGCAATTTACATAATTTCTAAAACCCATCATTAAATATTCCTATAAAAATTATAAATAATATATAAATATTATAATTATGACATTTTTATTATTATTAATTTTAATACACTCTATAATACAGGGAATAATTGGAACTTTCCTGACCAAGTATGAACTAGAAGACAAATAAATTGACCCACAAAATAATGAAAACAATAAAAGAATATTAATTAGCACATGATAAGATATTATAAAAACGATCATATATGATATCATAAATATTAATATGATTAATTTATAAGTTATTAAAATAGTTAAAATCACAATATAGGAGGTTAAATAATGTTCCATAAAAAGGAACCGTGATGTAACTGATTTCATATCTCATTTTTCATTCATAGGGCTAAACAATTATTTATTTAATATGTGATGATAATTAATTCAAATTTAATGATCTTTTATATATTTATGATGTGTTTACACTTGTTTTATGTGGATTTACATTTTATACACATAATAAATTGATTGATTAATTCCCACATCATTCATATGATCTTTGTAATGGATTTAATCTAAATTTTCATTCATTAAAAATATTTTAATCCTATGAAATTGATTTCACAGATATGGTGTATATAATTCCCAATTTGAAATGAAATAAATTTATAAATTTTTAATTCAAGGTATTTTTAATTTTTATTTTAAATATTTCAACTATAGTGGTTTTAACTTAACTGTTACCTACTAGTAAAGAATTTTGTTACTCAATGTCATTTGATTTCGTTATATTACTTATTCGTTGTTTTCTATGTTAAAATATTATGTGTGTAACTAATTTTGAATATATATTGTTTTATTTAGACTTTTTTATGGGGATATAAAGTTGATACACATAATCTATTCATTGGATAAATCTCAGTTTAACATTTTGATCATTGTAAGGGTTTATTTCACAATCTCATTCTATTTAAATTTTCTTATTATTTAATTTTAATTGAATGAAATTATATTATATATTCATAATTATCCATTTTAATTTTATTATACTTGGGTTATTCATGATTTTTTATGTAATAGCACAATTTTCCACTCCTTATTACACAATATAAATTATAAAATGATTTTAATAAAATCTAACTTCATTCATCTCTTCAATAAGAAATTAGTTTTCCATCAAAATCATATTTTATAAAAACAATTTCAAAGTTTTTAACCATTTTCATGTTAATTAACCCTGATTTTTTTTCTTATGGTGGCTTTCTATAAAATTTTAATGGAATATTCAAGAATTTTTAAACTCAATGTCTATTTGGATTTTACAAAAAATGTGTAATTCATATTTTTTAATCATAATCATTAAATATAAAATTTCTAGACATCATGACCAATAAATATTTTAAATAATCCATTATATTTTTCAAAATTAATATTCTATGAAAATTATTATCAAATTATTTTCGGATCTTTGAATTTTAAATAGTTATTTTAATAATGAAAATGATATTTTCTACAAGATTGTTTTTAATGATTTTTATTTTATTTTTTTCATCAATTAAAATAACCCTTTATTTGCTATCCAATGAGCATATTTTGTATTGATACCATCCTTATTCATTCTATACCTAGTATGTAATAATATTGATGAAGCAAAGTGTTGACATTTAAAATATGGATTCATTATTTAGTTATCAAATTTCCATTGAAACATTCACTCTCATATGATCATTATAAAATTATTTTATCTAAAATATCCATATTATTTGTATCATTGATATGATTATTTCCTAAAATGAATATAATTTTTACATATAATGATTATTTTGAATGTTATTTGATTAACATAAGAAATAGAGATAAATATGCATTCTATAAATAGTATGGGTATATGATAATATAGAACATTGTTTATGAATTAAATAGATTAGTTGATATATGAGTAATGATTAGTATATGAAGATATGAGTGGGGGAAAATTTTATATATTCCCTTGATGCATTGTTAGGTCTCATGAGATAAATTAGTAAGCTAGTAGTAAATGAATTTTTACTTGTAGTTTTAAAACATTTGGTGAATGGTATTTAAGGTAGAGGTATCATGTTGATGAGACATGATGTCATGTAATTAGCATTTTCTTCATTAAGTTTTATATTATTATTTCCATGATATTTTCACAATGATATAATTTTCGGATGCATTTAATTTTCAGTTTATTGATTAAATGGAATGTTTTTTTAGTTATTTACCTACTTATATTTATTATTTCTTATCTAATAATGAAAGGAATGTTATTTAAAATGAATATGATTTCAGTTATTTACCATTTAAAATTGATTGTTATTATTGATTCATCATGAATTCTTCATTACATATCCCTTATTGGGTATTTGAGCTCACCCTTATTTTTTTTATATTCATTGGAATCCCTGAAGTGTACTCTGATTTAAATGCCTGTATATTATAGAGGAAATAATGTTATTATCATTAAAAATAATGTTTTAATTTGTGTTTTACAATGAAATATTGTATTCTTGTATGTCTCAAGTTTACCAGGTCTAGTAACTATTTATTCTTGAGGGATGATATTCCTCATATCTTATGCCAATGTAATAAATCAGACAACATATCTAGGATTTTGGGGTTAGGGCCTCTACAAAACTAACTTTTAAATTTTCAAATGAAACATAAAATCATTGATTTCTCATAGAAGTGTGAAATTTTATTCATATCATGTATGTTAAAATAACGACTTTATTCACAATTATAGCAAGAAGTCAAACGTAACTCATTTAGAAATAAACAAGAAAATTTATTTTAATTTCTGTAATAACAAATAATTGTAAATAAAATTTAAATTTAAAAACACAAAGAAACATTAATAAAAAAATTATTGATGATAAATGATATGGATGAGAAATGATTTTTGACTTAAGATATAAATAAAATATGTTTTCCTCAGCAACTTTCTTTCAACCTATTGAGTTTATTAATAAGGGAAAATGAAAGAGAATACTATAATTTAATGAAATAAAAATATTAGAAGAAGATTCATTATATTCGTGAAATATATGTAAAAACATTTCATTATCAGAAACCTAATCTTAAAAATCATGATAAACATTGAGATTGTAACATATATCCTTTACGTTAAGTTAATTTTATTTCAAAAGAACTATAATATCTTCTATAATAATTATAAATTGATTAAAATTTTATACCATAATAATTTACAAAGATATAACATCATATATGACCCTATTATAACATTTTGATACACATTTATTATTAATTTAGTTTTAAAATCATCATTTATAGGTGTTAATTATATCGGTTTTCAAGGGAACTATGGTCTAGTAGTACAATCCCTTGTACATGGATTATCGTTCCATAATATCCATAATGTTATTAATGAAATTAATGTTAAATGTATTAAATATATATATACATATTTAGTTTCATCTGTAAAATTTATAGATGATAGAGACAAAAAAATGAATTACACCATTCATTGATACGATCTGTCGTATGTAGGCTTGAACATGGTTTTCACATTTTCGATAGATGTAATAAATGAAATATAAATAATAAATCACCATTATATAATCATTATTATATTATATAAATCATATATATTCATTAAATATATCGTTACTACCATATATCTAAATAGGAAATGAAAAAAGATCACATTGCTTTATAGAGGTGGTTGTTCATACGTATCAATGTGTAATGTTGTAATTTTCCAAAGTATTAGAAGGTAAGAATGTATATATGATATTATAATTATATAATAAAAATTATTTCATATGTATCATTCACAAATATGTAACACATCATTATAACTAACTAGAAAACATTTTGTTGGAAAATTAATTGTATCGTTATATGGTGGTGGTATTCTATACAAATGAACACATAATGCATTCACTTACCTTTTTATTGAAAATAAGGTGAATAATGGAGGTTATATAATTATAATTAAATATAAATATAATTATGGGACAAATTTTATTATTTAATTAGGATTACTATATATCAATATAATTTATAAGAAAAAATAATTTTCTAAGGGGTTAAGAAAGATGAGTACTTCTTCTTCAGAATGACTCACATAGATCCCTTATTATGATCATTGGAATTGAATTTTATCTAGATAATAACATTTAAATCATGGATAGGGAATTTTAGAATATAATTTTATTGGTTTCAGGTGATCTAGATAAGAATAATTGTTTTAGATAAAATAATTGGGATGTGGGTCCTTCTATTAGTTTGGGAGAAGACACAGTTGGAATTTATTAAAAGATTGAAATATAACAATCAAATATCAAATCCAAATGTTTCAAAATAGAAATTGGTTTTAAGGTACTATTTTTTGAGGTCTATATATGTATAATAAATATGATTTAAAAAATTAAAATTTGAAAACATACCCTTATCTCTTAGATTAACCCCCAGGTAACCCCATTTTAACCTTAACTGTGGCGACAAAGAATCACAGTTTTTAATATTAATTATGAAAAAAATTAAATTGTCCTCATTAATTTATTTTAAATGTTGATTACAAATATTTAACCCATTTTAATAAATTAAATTCATATAAGTGTAATAATTTAATTAAAATATAAACCTAAAAAATGAAATGAAAAGCATATTTCTAGAAATTAATGTTATCTTATGTATAAATGTATTTCATCTAAAATTTGACTAAAATTTATTTCAAATGGCCAAAATTGGATTAATAATAATATTAAAGGGGTACTTTTATTTTTGAACCATTTAAAAACTAAATAAAAAATTTTAAATTCCTTAAATTATAATACATTTACAATGAAAAATCAGCATTTTTCACGGTTCATCAAAATAATAAATATTTTCAAAAAATTCTAAAAATTTAACCCTATGATAATTTAGAAAATATGATTTATTTTTTTAGGTTTTTTTCAATTTTTTATTACCCAATTGGTATAAAATATATATATATATTGGCTTCATAAAAAATGAAATAAAACCCATTATTGAATAATAAATTATTTTTAAATCATATAATGGATTTAAATAAAATTGTGTTATTATTTATAAATATATTTTATTTATATAGATCATTTAAAAATATTTTTTTGAAAAAAATAGTTATTCATATTCGCTACAAAATTTATATAATTGGTTATAATTGTATAATTTATTATATTTTATTTCGACTCGGGGTTTCATATAACACAAGAAATCAAATTTTTTGGGGGAGAAATATATCATTAAATTCTGGTTATTAATTTATACAACCATTAAAATGAATATCACCCTAAAAATTTCATCATTTAATAAAAAAAATGAGAATATATTTATTTCATAACATCATCAATATCCAATGTGTCTTTTTAAATATTTTTATTAATCTAGAGAACATTAACGAAGTGAGTAGTCTTGTTTTGTATTACTTTATCTCTGTAATCCATGATTATGGCCTATTTTTATTTATAGTAATGATCATCCTATAGTGTAAAAACCTATTAGATTAGTATTTGTAAATTATTTGGTATTAACATGATCAGTACAGATACAAGGATCACATCATAAACTTGTGAGGGAATCGGTAGAAGTACGAAGCGATTACCCGTTGTCCCTACTCAATCCCGAATCTCGAATGGTAAAAATACATATTGCTCATATTTCCCTCATTTATAAATATAAAAACCTTATTCCATAGATAAATTCATAAGAATAACTTCTAACCAACTTCAAATTCCCAATTTAAATGATGATTATGAACTAACATTTCTAGGGATAATGACCCACCTTGATGTACTGTTGAATGACTCTAAATTTCACATTCATTTCCATAGTGATATCAAGTCCCAATATCATTAATTATCCAATCACATCCCAACACTTTGGATCTCTACACATCATTATATATATTTATTAATAATTATCCATTTTATTGCTTGAGTTAAATTTATTTTTGTACGAAACCTTGATCATAGTAAGGTGTTCATCCTTCCCACCTTTTAAATCCATCGAACTAGATCTCACCATATAATCTAGGATTTAAATGGATATTTTTGACTATCCATCTCTCTTTGAATGATATATAGTATTAAAACACAACATTGAATACATATATTTATCAAGACTTACCTAGAACATAAAGGTAACCCCAAATCCTGACCAGCTACAATTAAATTCCATAAACTATACAATCTTACCACCAAATTAGGTTATTTTATAGAAATAAAATGAATATTTAAATCATATCTAATTTAAATAATGTTTTCTAAAAACATAATATGGTCAAATATAACACATAAATAGTTATTTATAATAAACATTTTAGAGAGTCAAATGAAAAACTTATTGCGATGTTCCTCCAATTCCAATGGTTGTAACATCCACTTATGCTTCTATCTATTTTAATTAACTTTGAATCATAACAAGAAAACATTTATATACTCTTAAATAACTATTTTAATGTTTCCCCCAAAAAATATTCATTAATATCTCTGTAAAACATCATACATCAAAGATGAATATAGAATTTAGAAATATAACCTTAATCTAATAGATCACTCATCATGTATAGTATTGTCTAGACACAGACAAGGTTACAGAACATTATCATCATATGAAAATCTATCTTTAACCCAAGAAAATTTCTCAAATTTTTTATTTCTACATATTCTTTATGCACTTCTAAAATCATCACATAGATTTATGGTTGAACTATATTTAAGATATTGAATATTCTACCTCATCATGATGTCAAGGTCCATCTTTTGAAATTATAGAATAAATGGATATTTTTTATCCTAGTCAGAAATAATAATTCATGAAACTTCCATATATATAATAATACACCTTTTTTATTTTTCTTTGTTGGTAATGAATTTATAATTCGTAATTGTTAATCAGATCTAACCATATTATATGGTTTATATTAAATTATTTATAATTGAATAAATAATTTATGATTTACTTAAAATTATATATATAACACATATTTCTTTAAAATCTTTCCTCCATGTTTTTACTTCAAAAATCACGGAAGATAAATCTAAATCACGAGTTGTGGAATTTTCACATAAAACATCAATTATTATGATTTAGAGGCTATTACTAAATAATTATTTATGAGTACACATCCTAGTAAATTCTTTTATTCATCATTATAGTTTGCAAACCCTTGTAAATTATAGGGTAGTTTAAGAATAGGTTCCCTAAAAAACCCTATATTCAATTCCTGGAATTTATCCTCACATTCATCTACCCTGATGAACATGCCTCCCTACCGAGTTAACATGGTGAGTGGATTTGATAGCAATGAGACTTTCACTATAAAGCATAGCTAAATCAATGAATCAATGTTTCTCAATTATTGTGTCTGGTCTAGAATAACATTAAATATCATCATTCTTTTAAGGATCTAAATATACCCCCTCACATAATATTCTATGGCCCAAAAATGAATTTTTATTTGTTTGAAAAAATAATAACTGTTTCATATTTCATATATATTCTCCTTCAGTATAGTCTTCAGTACAATCCTTATATTATCTTAATGATCTTCCATAATAACTAAATATATAATAATTTCATCTAAAAACTATAAAAAATTAATCAAAGTAAAATATAGACTCTATTAATTAAATCAATGAATATATCATGGGAATTAGTAATACCAAATGGAATCCCTATAAATTCATAGTTTCCCTACCTCTTACAGACTATTTTATTTATTATGTATTCACATTTGATCCAAAATTTATAATATCTTTATTGGAGATCAATAATATAATTTTTTTAATATCATCATAATTGACCTAAAAAGTAATCAATATAGGTAAAATGATACATATTCTTGAGTTCAATCATGTTATGGCCCTGATAATCAATGTAGTGTAACATTGGCCCATCATTATTTTTAACATAATGAATTGGAATTACCAATGGTGATTCACTTGGATGAATGAATCCCTTATCAAGATTATACTATAGTTCTTTATTATATTGTTGAATATCTGTATGGCCAATTATATATGGATTATTTGAATCATACGTAACTCCAGGTATGAGTGAAACTAAAAAATTAACTTCATTATTTAGTGAAAGACTTATAATATATTCTTGGAAGACATAAAAAAACACTCACACAATAATAATATAATTTTTTTGAGTTTCTCCCCAACCATTTGGGATTAATAACCCTTTTTAAAAATATTAAATACCCATATAATGGTTAAAAATTTCATCATATGTATATATTTTATCATCTCACTAATAGATGCTGAGATGATGGTTTATAATATGAAACGTGACATTAATTCCTCATTAATTGATGTAGGATTTAAATAAATAAATTCACTTCATGAATAATATAACATTGAATTAAAATTTAATACGATTTCCTATAGGCATGTTCTTGAAAAGTGCCATTGGAGAAGATTCATAGAATTGATATGCGATCATTGAAGGTTTTTTTCTAGTGACTCAACA
Organism: Viscum album; assembly: GCA_963277665.1. Taxonomy (NCBI): domain Eukaryota; kingdom Viridiplantae; phylum Streptophyta; class Magnoliopsida; order Santalales; family Viscaceae; genus Viscum; species Viscum album. The sequence goes on along the minus strand of OY728159.1, from coordinate 1,887,080,496 downwards.
TCTAATCATTAAGGGTATGAATTAAAATTACATATTACATTTGTTAATATATAATAATTCATATACCTAATATAAATAAGGTATATCAATATATTATCATATCTATAACCACATCAACTTATTCAATATATCTTTAATCAAGTATTAAAACTAAATTGGTTAACATGATTGTTGGGTATCCTTTATTAGGGTGATAAATAGGAAAAATAAATTCATATAATGTCAAATAATCATAAAATTCATATCAATATATGAATCCTTAGGTTTAACAAATTTCATATTTTTCCATAATCTATTAAAATCTCTTGTAATGGTACATAATGTAAATGTGAATTAACCCAAGCCTATTTATTAGGATAGTCAAACTAGGTTCAAAGTAAGGTCACACTCATAGTGAACAAGAATGATGGTAATGATACAGTGAACCAAATTTTTTAGGGTTATTATCCCTAGATTTATCTGCTCCAAAACAATATCCACTTTTACTATCTATTCATGGGAGTTTTTCTTGGAAAACCAGAATACAATCTTCACCATAACATAAGAAATTATGATAATTATAGTATTTTATTAAGTGATATCACAAAAATATTATCATTCTAGATTTCACAAGTTACTATAACTTTATCTGATACTAACTATGGTGATACATATATTTCATGAATAAATATTATTTCTTCATAGAATAATATTCAACACAAAACATTATTATCCAAACTAGAATTATATCGTTATAGGGTTATTAGAAACATGGATACATAAAAATACAAAAAAATACCTACATTATCTGATATTATGTTCATCATAACATTAAAATTTATGAGAATTATCATACTTAAAACAATTCTTCATAACCCTAGGAATGGATGTATAAGAAATGGTGAGATTATATGTATAGTAAGGGTATACAAGAGAGATATCAATGATCATCTATACATTACATGAGTATAAGGGTTTCAGAACATGACATAAACATTTCAAAACCATACACATCATATCATATATCATAATCCTTAGTCATGGTATAAATCTAGGTATTTCATAAGGCATGAATCATAATGTAATCCAAGATCATCACCCATGAGAGCATAACATTTTCAAAAGACATAAGTTTTTGGCATACACATATGCAATGAAAATCAGTTCCTTAGTCAAGGATCACTGAAAGGGAAGTCATATTATATTGAGTTCACTCTTAATTCCAACATAACCTAAGTCAATGGTCACCCTCAAAATGGTCATAGTTGGTAAAATCCCTAAATGAACTTCATTCTATCCCCATTATACTACTTATTATATCTTGAGATACCCATGTTTAGTCAATTAATTAGAGGGATATATAATTATAGGACTACCATTAAAATAATAATAATTCATTCATATGTTTTCCAAGATATTATAATATAATTATCATATATCATAACTAGTTGAAAATAAATGATTTTCATAAATGATTCATCATAACATAATAAACATGTGGTAAATAAAAAAGTTTCATAGAATCATCATTAAATAATCATCATTAAAAGTCAAAAAAGTATAAAATTAGATGGTATCATTAGAGAATATCCCCCATTGAATCATAATCCAAATCCAAAGATGTTATTAATGATGAAAATTGGAATTAAAATACCAATGGCGTATTTTAAGTGGAAAATATCCATTTCTCTAAGAAATTACTTATTTAAAATGATCAAACAAAAATAAAATGATAATTAAAATATTTTTTTGAAAATAAAATAACATACCCATAATGTAATCATATGATTATTAAGTGTTCATGATGGTGGGAAATTATTCTTATTCGTTGTATGCTAAAACAAAGGCTCATTTCACATTTTAAATTAAAAATAAAACGTACCTCAATTTAAAATGAAAATAGGATTTATTTTAAATCATTATATAAAAAGCGTCAGTTCATAAAAATGACTTTAAAAAGGATAATATAAAACTATTCGTGAAATTTTGTTTGTAAGTCATTCATATGGAGAGAAAAATGAATTTCGACCTAAGAGAGAAATAAATTAGGTTTTCCTTAAAATAAATTTTCATCTATTGAGTAATTAAATAGTAGAAAATAAGAGGAAAATTTAATATCTTGGAATAATAAAATTAGAATAAAACTCACTATATTTTAGAGATATTGGTAATAAAAATGACTCATTAGTAAGATAATTATAAAAAACCCCTTAAAATGAAATTTTAACCTAAATCACACAACTCAAGTATGAAATAAATCTAAAGTGATGAAAACTAATTTATAATAAGTTTAAATTTATTATAATTTTAGAATATTATAATGTACATAATTTTAATTCATATCAGATTTAGTTATTTAATTTTAACAAAAATGTATAAGTAATTTCTTATTAAAATAATCATTTTCAAATGTTAACTATTTATTCTATCATTGAAATTTTGGGTCATTAATTTTGGTCGTTATACATTGATCACTATTATATTTTCATTAGAATGTAAATAATTATGTATATATCATATATATTCATTATATATGTATATATATTCATCCAAAAAAGTTATATACTGTAGTGATAGAAAATTTTAATTGCTGAATTCATGGATATGGTAAGTTGTACATAAGCATGAATTTTTTTCCCCATTTAAACATATTGAATGATTGAATAGTAAATAATAATTTTTTGTTCCATAATAATTAATATATCATATATATGATATATAATAATTTAATATATCATTAGTAACATCAATTTTAAGTAGAAATAGAAAATGAATCACATCACTTCATGGAGGTGGTTATCTCCACATATGCATGAGTGAAAAATTTATTTAAAAAAGGTGGGATTTTAAGAAGGTAAGTTATAAATTATAATTCAATAAACATAATTATTTCATAAATAAAATTTATAAACATTATACCCATCATAATAAAAAATTCAAGAAATATGGTGATATAAAATGATTTGTATCACTATAGGGAAGGGGTAGACTACACATATGCATAAGTGATATTTTTTCTTCAAATTTGATGGAAAAGATGGTGAATAATGAAGGTTCTTAATCCATATTTATTAATTATATTTAGGATAATGATTTTATTATTTAATTCTTTTTATAATGGATTTTGAGAGGTTATGTCACACCCCATGTTTTTATGAACTTTTTTTGAATAAAATAATTTTCTTTGATGGATTGCATTGAACACTACAAAAAGATAAAAAAGAGTTATACACAACACAAAATTAATCATGTGATACATGAAATGTTTTATTAACTTTTACTAATTATTCGTAACTGAATGAGATAACCATCACGAACAAGTATCCTCCACCAAAAATTAATGACTTATTCGATTATCTATGCGCAACTCACTTCTTTTCTTTGATAGTACATTATTCTAGATATCATCAATTGAGGATTAAAGAAGATATTCCCATGAAATATTTTCATATCGGGTGTGAGAACTATGATTATATAGTGATTCATTTTGGTTTAATGAATTCTCATGAAATATTCACGGATTTAATAAATCGAGTATTTGGTGAATCCCCTAGTTAGTTTATGGTAGTCTATATAGTTGAAAATGATGTTTATTAAGAATATAAAATAAGATTTCGAATACCATATTATAATATTACTAATAACCATAAATATGGATAAAATATATGAAAAATTTAAAAAAATGTTACTTTTGAATGCAATAGTTGTTTTCAGTTATATAATTGCAAGAGAGGGTGTATATATGAATCTATCAAAGGCAAATGCTTTTGAATTTTTTAATAAAACAAAATACTGTCTGAGATTAGATTTTTACTTGGTTTCGAAATATACTACTAATTCATTGTGTATAATCTCCCTCAAATTTATATTTCACTAAATAAATTAACTCAGAAGGGTTCTGTGTTCCTTTAGACGGATGACTATGAAGAAATATTCATTGAAATAAATAGAAGGTTAGTTAGAAACCTTATAATTGCATTACCATATTATGGTGAAGGGTATGTGTTCTATAGTGATGCATCTTATAAAGTATTGGGATTCTTTCTCATGAAAAATGTAATGGTTATAGCTTATGGCTCTCAAAAAATGAAGATTATTGAGAAAATTTAACAAACTCATGATTTTGAGTTAACTATTGTAATATTTTCATTAATGATAAGGTGGAATTATCTTTATGGAGAAAAGTGTGATATCTATAAAAATAATAAAAGTTTGAGTTATACATTCATACAAAAGGATTTGAACAAGAATCAGAGAAGATGATTATATCTCATGAAGGATTTTTACAGCTCAATATATTACTATGTTAAGAAAAAGAACAAGGTGGATGATGCATTGAGTCCAAAAGATCATGATATCTTATCCATGAAGAGGATCGAAAAATATAAAATATTAATATATTTGTGAAGGATGGTTATGGAAATATTGATGGAAGGGGGAAAAGTTTTCCATTCTCAATTGATTGTTCAAACATCTATCAATTTGAATATTATTGAGGTGCATAAGGAATAGGTAGAGACGAAAAACATGATTATTAATGGTACTGAGTTTAGACTTATTCATGAAGGAATGATAATGTTCAAGAACCACTTATTCATTTCAAATATACAAAATTCAAAGAATGAACTATTATATGGGGGTTATAGTTCCTCATTCACCATTTATATTGGAAGCATGAAGATGTATATAGATTAGAGATAATACAACTTGTAGTAGGGAAATAAGATATATATTTTAGAGTTTATATCTCAGTTCTTGACATTCCATCATGTTAAGTATAAAAGATAAAAATCTAAGTTGATGTTTCATCCATTACCAACACCTGAATGGAAATTTGGGAACATTACCATTTATTTTTTCAATGTACCCCACAAAACTTATAAAGGGGGTGATGTTATATGGGTTTTAGTTCATCACCTTAATAAGTAATTAAACTTCATTAGTATCATATAATACTTATCATTGGGTCATAATTATAGGTTATACATTAAATATTTAGTAAGGTACCATGTAGTACCACATTCCATTTTATCAAATATGGATCTCAAGTTTACCTCAAGGTTTGGGTGGTGTCTTCATCATGCTCTTAATATGGAGTTGATGTAACGACCCAATGTTTTTCAATGGAAAATTCCCTTCTTATATTTATGTCATAAAATAACTTAAAAACACAAAATAATAAACTAATAAGTGATAAGTGTCCATTAAACATAAGTTTGTCACTCTTATGTTTGGAATTTTGAAAATCCGACTACACGGTTGTGTTCAAGATGATTTTTGGAGTCTAATGAAACAAAAATAATTTTTAGTGAATAGTAACGTACCATTATGAATAGTAACATACCCTTATGAATATTAATATGACCCTAATGAATAGTAGATCATCCAACAGAAGAGTAACATTACCTATGAATAATTAAATAAAATTTAGACATCTTAGAAAGTGATAATTTGACCACAGTAAACGTTTTTGGTATTTTATAAGTCATAAATAATTAATTATAATTAATTAATTAATTTAAAAGAATATCTATATCCCTTAAATGTATTCATCAATTATTGAATCCATGTCTTATTGTTTTTAGATAATTTTATAAGACCCTTCATAATTTTTTAAAGAACTATAAAATCAGTTTTAATCTTAAAAACTGTTTTTTAAGTAAATTATGATTTTAATTAAATAATAATTGAATAATATTTAGAAAATTATTTTTGAAAAATGGAATTAATTTTTGGATTATACACGTCAAAAAATGGTGTGGGTAAATTTTTGGGATTTTTCTGTGATACTTGAATTTTTGATGAATAGTAGAATCCGATAATTCACAATAAATGCTAAATAATGTATTAATTGAGTCATCGATGATGCTCTGCTGATGTAAGCCCAATTGGTTCGGGATTACATTATAAAATTACTATTCTTTTTTGTTCAAGAATTACTATTCCTTGTATTTTGTGGAAATAATAAACTAATGAATTTTATATTAAAGAAACCCCTCTCCCCTCCACTATAAAAGCCACCCTTCACACCCTCATTTCCTCACACATCTCAAGCTCCAAGCCTTATCTAAACTTTGGCCAAACATCTTCCCTAGAACCTCCCCCACGTACAAAAGCTTCTGGTCTCATAAAAAGACCAAGACTAGCTTCCTTAAGGAGGATCTCAAGAGGATGATTCAAGAGGTAATTTCCCTCCCTCTTCTTCTTTAATTTCTTTTCAAGTTCATGTTCTTTTCTTGATCTCTCCCCACCTATATTCATCAAAATTGATTTTTAACTCCAATATTATAAATATACTGTAATTTTATGAATCTAATTGGATATTATATCACCCAAACCCCTTTCCCTCTTGCTTTTATTTTATTAAAGGGAACGTTGTTCGAGAGGTGTTAATTTATCACCTTCAAAAATGACATGCTCTCTTCTTCCATTTCTACCTTCAGGTATGGTCATGAAACAATTTTTATGGTTAAACTAGAATATTTTAAATGTATTATTTTATATTTTAAGTTCTAGAAATAACCTATGGCCATATTACAAAGTGAAATGTTAAAACAAGTTCGTTGTGATCCAAAAACCGCTCAAATTAACCCAAATAATCATCATTTAATTCTTATCTAATGATTCATCCACATGGATGTAACGTAATTAATTAAAAAATCATTAAATATACTATAATATCATTAATGACACATCATTTAATTTCTAGATATTTACCCATGTTCTACCCAAACTTCAATTTAATAATACAAGTGAACCACTAAAGAAAACCATAAAAAAACGTACATCGCCGAACAATGTTTTTAAACTCTATAAGTCATCCAAAGGAACATAATATGACATAATGAAACCAGAATGAACCCTATTAATGTATAAAATCTTCTTTAATTTCTAATTAATGAATATAATGTCATTATATAGGACATTAAAGAGAAGGAGGCATTCAAGTACAAGGTAAGGGGAAACTCTCGAACCCAACTTTCATCCTTCGGGTTCTTCCTATTTCAATAAATTTTTGATATGGTTACTCCTTAAAGATCATTTTTTCATCATTATATTTCCTTTTCTGGGATATAAATATTTTCAAATGATTTTTATTTCAATCCAAATGTTTTCTAAAAGAACTCTTCATTTAAGAACTCAAATTTTACCTCTCATTCATGGTTGATGGTTCTTGTATCAAGTATGTTGTTCCCTCTTTATTTTGGTAACCCAAAGTTATGAATGTGTTCTTATGAGATGAAAACCAATCCATTTCAGAGATTATTTATTTTCATTTATGTTATATGTTCATTGTGGAATGCATGATAAATTATAATGTTATGATGTGATGGGTGCACCCAGAATTATATAGCGCAATATGAATGTTTAAATATGACGGGTTCGCCCAAAATTATATAGCGCTCCAATACATTGGGTAATGTGATTAATCTCATGAGTAAATTTGAAATTAGGTGTTAACAAGATTCTAGATTTGTTGACAAGTATGTCTGTTAGTTAACCACTAAGACACAATGTTTCATTTTTATGCTTTTCCACATTTCAAGTCTTTTATTTATGCTCCTCTCATGTTCATGATCATTTACCTATGTTATGATTATGATCACCCCATTCTATATTGTTCTTATCTATCCTCTTACTAGGCTTCTAGCTCACCCATTATGATGTATATCCTCATGTGTCTACATATTCTAAGGAGAGGACACGTGCCAATAAGAAGCTAGAGAAGAAGAAATTAAATAAATGTTTATGCTAGATGTTGTATTTGTTATGTGTGGTCCTAGTTTTACCAAGACACTAAGCCTTTGGATCCTATTTGTGTAATACTATTATGTTGTTTATCTTTGAAATTATATAAGAGTAATTTAAGAAAATTTCGGGTAACTATAGTTGGTATCAGAGGCAAGGTTTAGTTAATTTGGTAATTAGGATTAGTGAATCCTAGGGAAAACCTATAGCATGAGACTAAGATACATATATTCACACAAGAATATTTACATAGGGATCCCATATGTTATGTTTTTGGTATAATTGTATAAATAAATAAGTTATTCATGACTTGTTTAATTATGTTTTGTTCTAACCTTTTCTATTTTATAAAATGGTGGGAACTAGGAGAAATCATGCTAATAACTCATGCGAGGGCCAATACAACGATTGCCTGAACGACATCCCCAATGATTTGGGAGGTGGAGTTCAAAACTTCATGGCGATGCTTACCCAATTATCGTAGGTTATGAACAATAACCATAATAATGGGGAACGTCCTCCTTCACCAAAGAGGGAGCAACTGGCTATTGAATGCTTTATGCGGCAACAACCACCGAAGTTTAGTGGATCTTCTGATCCACTAGTTGCGAAACTGTGGTTCAACTCCATAGAGAAGATATTTTTTGTTCTTCACTGTTCTAAGATAGAGAAGGTGACTCTTTCCGTTTATCGTCTAGATGGAGAAGCCGATCAATGGTGGGAATTGATTTAGAACACCTAGCCAAGGGAAGAAATTTAAGAGATGGAATGGGAATACTTTAAGATAATGTTTCTTAAAAGTACTTCCCACGAACACTTCACACAAAGATAGAGAGAGAATTCATAGAGCTCAAGCAAAATGAAAGAGAATCAGTCACAACCTATGAATCGAATTTCACAAGGCTTGCAAGGTACGCTTCGGCTTTTGTTATCAACAATGATAGCAAAATTGATAGATTCTTAAGTGGATTAAAACCACACCATCGAAAGGCTATTGCAATTTGGGACTTTGGGAGTTATGAAGAAGTTTTTCGGTGTGATCATAAAGTGGAGATGGAGTTTGGAGAATGGTCTCATGGATATGGTCATAAGAAATGAATGATGGAGTTTCAAGCTAGTGGATCTAATGATAAAGGTGGGAAGAAGAATCAAGGACCCACATGCCAAAAACGAGGGAAGTTGCACAATGGGAACTAGATCAAAGGGATGGGGAAATGCTTCAAGTGTGGTAAATAAGGACACCATTCTCTAGAGTGTTGAAAAGACATGAAAAGGAAGGATAATGTAGCCGATGAAAGGAGAGAACCACTCATGGTTCCATGCTACAACTCTAAGGAGCTAGGTATCTATGCAAACCAGTGTACTAAACTGTGAGCTCTCGAGGGTAATCAGGGTCATCAACCACCAAAGCCAAAGGAACAAGGGATGGCTTCTGCCATCACTACTATGGAGGTGGATCATGATAATGAAGTCGTACAAGGTACACTTCCTATTCACTCAAAAATGGAAAAAGTCTTATTTGATTCTGGTTTTACGAATTCCTTTATATCTTGCATGTTTTCTAGAACTATAAAATCAATGCCCCGAAACCTTGAAGTAGATATATCTGTAAAAACACCAAGTGGTGCAATCATTGCAACACAAGTGTTTTACTATTCTCCTCTTGGCGTATGTGGGAAAATTCTTCCAGAAAATCTTGTAATACATCCTTTGTTGTAATTGGACGCTATAATAGGAATGGATTGGATCTCGTCATATAGAGCGTATATCAACTATCGAGAAAAGGAAATATCTTTTTGATATTCTGAACCATCCCATTCTCCTCTAAAAATGCAAGGAAGATCATGAATCTCCTTTGAAAAATAATTCAATGGTGTGGGTGTTGTTTCCATATGAAGAAGCATACCTTGCCCAAGTGGTTGAGTCGAAAGAAAGTTCCAACCTTGAGGAAATGCCCATCGTGAGGAAATATTGCGATGTATTTCCCAAAGAGTTACCCAAAATTCCCCCATATTGTGAGGTAGAGTTCTCAATTGAACTCATACCTGGAGCTACTCTTATATTGAAGTTCTCCTATAGGATGGCTCTTATCGAACTAGAGGAGTTAAAGAATCAGCTGCAAGAGCATCTGGACAAAGGGTTCATATGCCCTAGTGCAACACCTTGGGGTGCACCAGTTCTCTTTGTGAAGAAAAATGGTGAAAAAATGCGTCTCTGTATCGATTATCAGGAACTCGACAAGATCACCCTAAAGAACAAGCATCCTCTCCCAAGGATTGATGACATATTCGATCAGTTAATAGGAGCTCAATACATCTCAAAGGTGGATCTACATTCTGGATATCATTATTTAAAGGTGATGAAGGAAGATATTCAGAAGACTGTCTTCCGTACAAGGTATGGGAACTATGAGTTTATGGTGATTCCCTTTGGACTTACTAATTCCCCTAAAATATCCATGGATTTGATGAATAGAGTCTTTAGACATTACCTCGACAAATTTTTGGTAGTGTTTATCGATGATATTCTCATCTACTACAAGAGCAAGGAGGAACATTAAGAACATCTTAGACTTGTGTTGGTGACACAGAGAAAGGAGAAGTGGTACGCCAAGTTTAGAAAGTGTGAGTTTTGGATGCATCAAGCCATGTTCTTGGGACCTGTGATCACAACTGAGGGAATTTCTATGGATCCTTCAAAGACAATGGAAATTGAGGAATGGACCATGCCCTCTAGTGTCACAAAAAATCCTTAGTTTTCTTGGATTATCTGGGTACTACCGACTTTTTGTGAGAAACTTCTCATGATTGTCAAGCCCACTAACTAAGCTAACAAAGAATGGGGTAAAGTATGTCTAGATGGAGGAATGTGAGGGAATCTTAAAAGAGCTAAATAAAAGGTTGATCGCTACACCTATACTCACACTACCGAAAAGTGGAGATAGTTTTGTGATATACAATGATGATTCAAAGAAATTATTGGGTTGTGTACTCATGAAAAATGATAATGTGATAGCCTAAGCCTCACGACAGTAGAAGATCCATGAGCTGAACTACCCGATGCATGATCTTGAGTTGGAAGCCTTGATTTTTCCTTGAAAATCAGGCGACACTACCTTTATGGTGAGAAGTGTGACATATACACCGACCACAAGAGCCTAAAGTATATATTCACACAAAATGAACTCAAAATGCATCAAAGGTGATTGTTAGATCTAATCAAGGATTACGATTTGTCTATTCACTATCATCCTGGAAAGGCCAACAAGGTAGCTGATGCTCTAAGAAGAAAAGAACTTGCTACTCTATCGATGTTGCAGATTGAGAAAGACCATATCTTCTTAGATATAAAAAGAATGGATTTTGAAATCATAAGGGAAGGGGATACATACTACCTAGACCAAATGATTGCACAACCATCCATCCAGGAGAAGATTAAGGAAGCACAAAGGGATGATGTAGAGATAAAAAAGAGGGTGAATGCAATAAAGGAATGGAAGCGACAAGAGTTCCATATTGAAGATAATGGTATTATTAGATTTGGAACGCGGCTTTGTGTGCCTTCATCACCCATGATAAAGATGGAACTATTGGATAATGCACATAGCTCAACGTTCTCTATCCATCCTGGGAGTACCAATATTTATCGTGATCTCTGAGAACACTTTAGGTGGGAAAACATGAAGAATGAGATTTCATAATATATATCAAGGTGCTTGGTATGTTTTAAAGTTAACGCTGAGCAAAAAAAGTCCAAATGTATGATGCAGCCATTACCTATACCCATGTGGAAAGGGGAAAATGTTACTATGGACTTTGTCATGAGTCTACCAAAGACATCAAAGGGAAATAATGCGATATGGGTTGTGGTAGATCGACTCACCAAGACTGCCCATTTTATCGCTATTTAAAAGGACCTATCACTTGAACAACTTGCAAGGATATATGTGGTGGAAGTTGTGAGACTGCATGGTGTTACACTCACAATTTTCTCTAACAGTGACCCAAGGTTCACATCTAAATTCTGGAGGAGCCTTCAACATTCCTTGTGTACTGAATTAAATTTCAGCACGATCTATCACCCCCAAACCAATGGCCAGTCTGAAATGACTATTTAGACTCTTGAAGATATGCTAAAATCCTACTCTCTTGAATTCATTGGTGGTTGGGATCAGCATCTCCCATTGGTTGAGTTATCATACTACAATAGCTTCCACTCGAGTATTCAGATGGATCCGTATGAATATCTTATGGGAAGCGATGTAGAACTCCAACCTGTTGGGATGATGTTGGAGAAAGAAAGCTACTTGGACCCGGTCTTGTTCAATAGATGACTGAGATGGTTCAAGTCATCCAGAAACACATCAATGTTGCTCAAAGTTGGCAAAAGAGGTATGCTGACAACCGTCGAAGGGACTTGGAGTTCGACGTTGGAGATAAAGTCTTCCTTCGAATATCTCCCTGGAAGAGAGTCATGCGATTCAGGAAGAAAGGGAAGCTAAGCCCAAGGTATATTGGCCCCTTTGAGATCCTTGAATGCATAGGAGATGTGGCCTATTATCTTGCACTTCCACCAAATATGGATCAAGTCCATGCAGTCTTTCATGTATCAGTACTGAGGAAGTACATACCAGGCCCCTCACTTGTACTAAACTCAGAGGTGGTGCATTTGGAAGGTGATCTCTCCTATGAAGAGATGCCAGTAAAGATTCTGGACCGAAGTGATAAGGTTTTACACAACAAGACAACCCATCTTGTCAAAATGTTGTGGAGGAACCATATTTTTGAGGAAGCAACTTGGGAACCAGAAGAGGCAATGAAGGGGAAGTACCCTCACCTTTTTGTGTAAAGTGAAATTTTGGGGGTGAAATTTCTTAAAGGGGGAAGAATGTAATGACCCAAAGTTTTTTAATTGAAAATTCCCTTCTTATATTTATGTCATAAAATAACTTGATAACACAAAATAATAAACTACTAAGTGATAAGTGACCTTTAAACATAATTTTGTCACTCTTATGTTTGGAATTTTGGAAATTCGACATACACTGTTGTGTTCAAGATGATTTTTGGAGTCTAATGAAACAAAAATAATTTTTGGTGACTAGTAACGTACCCTTATAAATAGTAAAATAACCTTATGAATAGTTACATGACCCTTATGAATAGTAAATTATCCAACATAAGAGTAACATTACCTATGAATAATTAAATAAAATTTAGACATCTTAGAAAGTGATAATTTGACCATAGTAAACGTTTTTGGTATTTTATAATTCATAAATAATTAATTATAATTAATTATTTAATTGAAAAGAATATTTATTTCCCTAAAATGTATTCAGAAATTATTGAATCCATGTATTATAGTTTTTAGATAATTTTATAAGACCCTACATAATTTTTGAATGAACTATAAAATCAGTTTTAATTTTAAAACTATTTTTTAATTAAATTATGATTTTAATTAAATAATAAATGAATAATATTTAGAAAATTATTTTTGAAAAATGGAATTCATTTTTGGATTATACACGTCGAAAAATGGTTTGGGTAAATTTTTGGGATTTTTCTGAGATACTTGAATTTTTGATGAATAGTAGAATCCGATAATTCACAATAAATGCTAAATAATGTCTTAATTGAGTCATCGATGATGATATGCTGATGTAATCCCACTTTTTTCGGGATTAAATTATAAAATTACGATTCATTGTCATTCAAGAGTCACGATTACTTGTCTTGTGGGGAAATAATAAACTAATGAATTTTATATTAAAGAAACCCCTATCCCCTCCACTATAAAAGCCACTGTTTACTCCCTCATTTACTCACACCTCTCAAGCTCTAAGACATCTCTAAACTCTACCCACAAATCTTCCCTAGAAGCTCCCCCACGTCCAAAAGCTTCTGGTGTCCTCAGAAGACCAGGAATGGCTTCCTTAAGGAGGATCTCAAGAGGAAGATTCAAGAGGTAATTTCCCTCCCTCTTCTCCTTTAATTTCCTTTCAAGTTCAAGTTCCTTTCTGGATCTCTCCCCACATATATTAATCCAAATTGTTTTATAACCTCATTATAATACATATACTATGATTTTATGATTCTAATGGGATATTATATCACCCAAACCCTTTTCCCTCTTCCTTTTATTTTATTAAAGAGAATGTTGTTTGAGAGGTGTTAATTTAACAACTTCAAAAATGACATGCTCTCTTCTTCCATTTCTACCATCAGATATGGTCATGAAACCATTTTTATGGTTGAACCAGAATATTTTATATGTATTATGTTCTATTTTACGATCTGGAAATATCCTATGTCCATATTACTAAGTGAAAAGTCAAAACAAGTTTGTTGTGATCCAAAAACCGCTCAAATTAACCCAAATAATCATCATTTAATTCTAATCTAATGATTCATCCACATGGATCTAATGTAATTCATTATAAAATCATTCAATATACTGTAATATCATTAATTACATGTAATTTATTTTCTGAATATTTACCCATGTTCTACCGAAACTTCAATTTAAGAATACAAGTGAACCACTCAAGAAAACCCTAAAAAACAAACATCCCTGATCAATGTTTTTAAACTCTATAATTCATCAAAAGGAACATAATATGACATAATTAAAACATAATTAACCCTATTAATGTATAACAGGTTCGGTAATTTCGAATTAATTAATATAATGTCATTATACAGGACATTAAAGGGAAAGAGGCATTCGAGTACAAGTTAAGGGGAAATTCTCGAACCCAGCTTTCATCCTTCGATTTCTTCCTCTTTCAATCCATTTTTGATATGGTCACTCCATAAAGATCATTTGTTCATCATTTTATATCCTTTTCTGTGATATAAATGTTTTAAAATAATTTTTATGTCAATCCAAATGTTTTCTAAAAGATCTCTTCTTTTAAGAACTCAACTTTTACCTCTCATTCATGGTTGATGGTTCTTGTATCAACTATGTTGTTCCCTATTTCTTTTGGGAACCCAATGTTATGAATGTGTTCTTATGAGATGATTCCCATTCCAGTTCATGGGTTATTTATTGTTCATTTATGTTATATGTTCATTGTGTTATGCATGATAAATGATAATTTTATGATGTCACATGTGCGCCCGGAATTATATAGCGCAATATGAATGTTTAAATGTGATGGGTGCACCCGGAATTATATAGCGCTCCAAAGCATTGGGTGAAGTTATTAATCTCATGAGTAAATGTGAAATGATTTGTGAACAAGATACTATCTTGGTTCACAATTATATGTGGTATTTAACCACTAAGACATGATGTTTCATTTTTATGCTTTTCCACATTTCAAGTCTTTTATTTATGCTCCTCTCATGTTCATGATCTTTTGCCTATGATATGATTATGCTCACCCCATGCTATATTGTTCATATATATCCTCTTACTGGGCTTCTCGCTCACCCATTTTTATGTATATCCTCAGGTGGCAGCATGTACTAAGGAGAGGAAAAGTTCCAATAAGAAACTAGAGAAGAAGAAATTAAATAAATGTTTATGCTAGATGTTGTATTTGTTATGTGTGGTCCTAGTTTTCCCAATACACTATGCCTTATGATCCTCTTTGTGTAATCATATTATGTTGTTTATCTTTGAAATGATGTAATAGTAATGTAAGAAAAAGTTGGTTCACTATAGTTGAGGTTTAACAATTCATATCATCCTTGAACATATGATCAATAAGATAGAAAAATTCAAACAGTAAAGGATACTTTGAAATCTTATTATTTGGATTTCAAAGGTTGTTTTGATCAAGACCTTCCTATAGTTTATGTTTCTCATAGTTATATATTTAAATCAATCTTTATGATGGATCCTTATAAATCCCTATATGGAAGGAGATATTGAGCTCTAACACAATGGAATGATGTTGGAGAAAGAAAGCTATTGGCAAATGAGATATTTGATGAAATGGTAGAGAATAATTAAGAAATTTTGTACCACATCAAGGAACCACAGAGATGGAAGAGAATTTATACAGATAACCCATGGTGTGATCTAGTAGTTGGAGTTGGAGATAAGGTGTTTCTATGAATTAATACATGAAATAAGGTTACTAAACTCATGAATAAAAGGGAACTAAGCCCTAGGTACATTAGTCCCTTTGATATTATTGATCATACTAGAATGGTAGCCTATCATTTGGTAATTTCACTAGACCTATATCAATTATATTATTTTTACCATGTATATATCTTGAGGAAGTATATACCCAACCACTCACATGTACCGAACTCTGATCGCACCGTGATTCACTGTTTCATTTTCACCCTTACACCACTATACTAGACTATTTTTTATTGAAAATTATAAAAATAATAACAAAATGCACTTCATGTTTGATTCCATTATTCTTTATCACTATTAAAAATAGAAATTTTACTTTTATTAATAGTTTCATTGATGGTGGAGGTGATTATGGAGGCCCATGATGATGTTCATGAAAAATGGGACAAACTGTGTAGGATTCAAGCACACCATTGGAATCAACCACACTCATCTACTCAAGCATGAATCCAAATGGGATGATATTTTTTCTAGTCATAAATTAAATTGGATAAAATTTATATGAATAAATAATATCCTAATTCAGTAATATGGTGGACCATTCGGACTGATCGGTCCAACACAACGAATCTGAACGAAGTCAAAAATGGTGTGTTATGTTCTATCAATATCTCAGGATGTATTCCTCCAAAGGGTTCCAAACATTCGGTGGATATATTAAAGAGGTGGGGAAAATGTTTCTAGTTTTTTCACAAGCGAGATTCTACTGACTAGTGGGTGAAAACCATGGGCCCAGTGGTTTTACACAATCTGTGTGCCCAAAACCAACTTCTAATTTTCCTATAAAATGGACGCTTGGGATCCCCATTTGTATGT
The DNA here is from genome assembly GCA_963277665.1 of Viscum album. Classification (NCBI taxonomy): domain Eukaryota; kingdom Viridiplantae; phylum Streptophyta; class Magnoliopsida; order Santalales; family Viscaceae; genus Viscum; species Viscum album. The sequence goes on along the minus strand of OY728159.1, from coordinate 1,887,063,846 downwards.
TAGAATAGGATGAAACAATTTGGTATTTTTGAGACCCAAAGAAGTACTATCCTCATCTAATATTTGTGTGGAGGCCTCTATCCTCATATGGGATCAAGAATAAAGATGGATTTCCACCCGAACATCTTCCTTCGCCCGATGTCTAGCTAAGTGGTGGGTGATCGTTGTGAGGGAGCTACACACTTGAAGAGGGAGTTACGACACATAATTCCATACTAGTTTGGTATATATTGTGTTTTTAAAATTTTCATTTATATGTATCTTTATTTTACGATTCATTTAATTAAAACACTTCTTGATTCATTAACGATCAGTGGAAATTTTAAGTGTGTGACTTGTGTTGTTCTGATTGGACAACATAAGACTATTATTCATTCATAAACAATCAAGATTACAGTGTTCCTTGACAAACCATAATTCTCGATTAGGAGATGGAACTTGACTATAGGATTTTTATGTCTTGTTTTAGTCTTATTGTATCATTTTAGGGGTTATGGGTACCCATGATCTTGGTTAACCCCCAATCAAAGGATCACACCAAATACCTATTAATAAATTAAGAACATGGAACTTCTCATGTAGTGTAGTAAGAAATAAATGATAACATACTTATCATATATTTTCAAAATCTACTTATTTCTCAACTATTAAACTCATTATATTAATTTTGTTTCATAAAAATATTTTCAAAATCACCACCTTTTTAGTACTTCTTATTAGAAATGCATACTCAAAACCTATCAAAACTTTTTGAGAGATGACCTATGGTCTTAAATATACTTAAAAAAACCTTAAAAACATAAACAATTTAATTTTTCATGACAACGTGGTTAAATTTTGGCTCTGCTTCCCTAGAGTTCTTTGGGGTTTAGTGTGTTATTTAGATAATATTTTTTTAAATTTTGTGAATATTTATTTGTTTTATCTTATACATTTACCAATATTTTTGTGTTATGTTTTATTTCTTTTTAGGTTCTTTTCCTGACTCATTCTACTTCAATAGACCTACCACCATTCAAACCCAAATAGGAGAGGATCATACATCAGTGACACTTAGACATAGAAGGGAACCCGTTGAAGGAGGACACACAAAACATCGACATTATTCTTGATCCTTCCTATTATTATTCTAGAACCAATATCTAAACTGAAATAAAATTTCATTGTATATTTGGAAATAACCAAAAATTAAAATAATTAACCCCACATAATGTTTATATCCATCGCACATATATTAATATATAAGTCGATTCACCTAATTTTGAACTAAAATCAAGTTTGATTCATTTATTACCAAGATTTCATGGACTCACAAGAGAAGATTCACAGAAGCACTTAAAAGAATTTAATATTGTGTGTTTTACATTAAGACTGTCTAATATAGATGAAGAAAAAGTAAAGCTGAGGGAATTTTCTTTTTTCATTAGAATACACTGAAAAGGCTAGATTTACTATGTTAATTCACTAATTAGTGGTTGGGTGGACATGAAAAGTATTTTTCTTGAAAAAATCATCCCCATCCTATCGAACCGCAACTATAAGTAAACAAAATTTTGGTATTAGGAAATCAAAAGGGGAAACGTTACTTGAATATTAGGAATTATTTTAAAGGATTGTTCAACCTGTCCACACCACCAAATAAGTGATCAGCTTTTAATTCATTATTTTTCTGAAGGTTCAATTCTTATTGACCAAAATGTGATTGATGTTGATGCTTGTGGTGTTCTAGTGGATAAGACCCCAATTTTTACAAGAACACTGATTGAGAACATTGCAAATAACAATAAAAAATTTGGTACAAGGTCCAGTTTACCCATTAGAGGTGTCCATGAGGTGAAAAGTACCGAATTTGAGAAAAAGGGGGACACAAAGATCGAAGAAATATATACCCTTATTCGATAGATTTATTTTTTCCAAGGGAAATCTCAATATCCTCCTCCCATACATTATGGTATATTTTCTTATAACTCCCATTATTCTGACTAATTACCCTTACTATGCGAAACCTATGAGAATTGTGAGAAAATATTTCCAAGCTACCCATATGACCAAACCTTTAGGAAAGAACCATACGATCCATAGAACCGTACTTGGAAGGAAAACAAAGCCTATAGGCAATGGGATATTCCAACCAACCTCAACAAAAATGAATCCAACTGGGGAAGAGTAGTCATCCACCACCACCTAGAAATTCTCAACCGCCATAAAGGACCTTCCAAAACCCCCCTACGAAATATGAGCATAGAATTATAGACATTATGAAACAAATGGTTTCTAAAAATATCTGATTCCAAAAAACAACCCCAGTAGCCATACAAGACCAAAAACCCCAATTAGGCCAATTAACTAACTCTGTGGGGGAAATTCAATGTCATGGGTCAGGAAAACTACCCTCTCAACTAGTAGTTAACCCTTGGGATAAGGGAAATGTTTGTTACATCACCTTTATAAGTGGGAAACAACTTAAAACCCAAATTAACCTTCCATTATAGTCATCCTCTTAGGAGGAAACCACCATCTCAATAGGTAAAAATTGTCCAACAGAAGAAAATTCTTGTCCTAAGAGAATCCTTTTAAAAAGAAATATTGTGTCTGTTGTTCAGTCACCTTTCCCAAAAATTACTCTTCCATTTCCCCAAAGGGCCTCCAAACTAATAAAACAAAAATAAACTGAACTCGAAAAGAAAATATTGGAAACATTCAAAAAAGTGCAATTTGACATTCCTTTAATTGATGTTGTGAAGGAAATTCTATGACACTCTATCTTTTTGAAGGATATGTGTACACATCAAAGGAGACTACGAGGTGATGAGTAAGGGATCATGGGGAGAAATGCCTCATCATTGATTGAGCCTTCAATACCCATCAAATTAAATGATCCTGGAACATTCTCAATTCCATGATCTATAGGGGGGTATTATTTTTCTAATATTATGCTTGATTTTGGGGACTCTATTAATGTGATACCTCACCCCATTTACTCTTCTTTGCAGGCTGGTGAACTGAATTCCCCTGGAATAGTCATTCATCATGAAAATCAGAGTACAACACACCATTCTGGTGTGTTAGAGGATGTTCTTGTCAGGGTGAAAATTTAAATTTTTCATACTGATTTTTAATTTCTAAAATGGAAGATGATAGTATGAATGGACATTCCCCAACTATATTGGGGATAAATTTCTTGAAAACTACCAAAACCATAATTAATTTCCATAATGGTATATTATCTATGGAATTTGGTGGTGGCATAGTCCATTTCAACATCCTTTATGCCATGAATCACCCCTCATAAGAACATTCCTCTCTCTCTATAAATTCAATTGATGTACACACTTCCAATAAAAACACTTACATTCATTCCCCAAATCACCTATCTGAATTTTATTCATTGATTTAATTTCATGGTAATGAATAATTCATTGATTAATTTAGTGTTCAAAAAAATTTTCAGGAGTGATTATTAATTGATACTTTCTTGAACACTAAGGATCTAATGACCATCGATGGTACTACTAAGCTTGTAAAATCTCATTACTCATTTGAGGATAATACCATTGAGCTGTTAGATGAGATTAGTGACCTCTCAATTTCACACATACTCCAATAAATTCAAATTCCCATGAATTTGAACTAAAACAAGTACCTCAAGATTTAAAATATTCATATCTTGAGAATCGAAACATGATTCCTGTCATCATTGCTAGTTCACGCCCTCCTGCACAAGAATTGTGACTACATGTACTTTTGAGGGATCATAAACATGCATTGGGATGGTCACTTGTAGACATTCCTGGTATGAGCCCATTAGTTTGTACACATCCTATTTTGTTAAATGATGAGGATAAAATAATGCGGAAGGAACAACGTCGACTGAACCCAAACCTCTTAGATGTAGTTAAAAATGAAGTAACACAATTATTGGATATTGGAAACATTTACCCCATCTCTATCATCAAATGGATCCATCCTATTGAATTAGTTCCTAAAAAAACTAGCCTTACTTTAATAAAAAATGAAAATAATGAATTGGTTCCAAATCGTGTGTAGAATAGTTGGAAAGTCTATATAGATTATTTTTGACTAAATCAATACACTAGGAAGGACCATTAACCATTTCCAGTCATTGACTAGATGCTAAAGTGGCTAGTAGGTAAATCACAGTACATTTTTCATGATGGGTGTTCTGGATAGATGCAGATCCATATTTCCCCTGAGGATCAGGAAAAGAAAACCTTTACATTCCCATTTGGAACATTTTCTTATAGAAGGATGCCATTTGGACTGTGTAATGCTCTGGGTACATTCCAGTGATGCACGGTTAGTATTTTTTTGGATTACGTAGAGAATTTCATGGATGTATTCATGGATGATTTCACTACTAATGTGTCCCCTTTTGATGAATGTTTGAGTAGTCTTTCATCAGTCCTACATCGTTGAATCGAAAAGAATATCATATTAAATTATAAGAAATTACTTTTCATGGTGAGAAAAGGTATTGTTTTAGGATATGTCTTTTCTGGGGATGGTATACAAGTTGATAAATCAAAAGAGTATTTCATTTTCTCCATACCATTCCACAAAAATGTAAGAGATATGAGGTATTTCCTAGTTCATGCTATATGTTACTGTCATTTCATTCACAAATTTAGTAAAATTGAACTCCCGATCTAACAATTTCTCAAAAATGAAAAGTAATTTGTTTTTGATAAATAATTTGAGGATTCTTTTAATAAGTTAAAATGGAGTCTCATTTCACCCTTGGTAATCCAACCACCTTGGTTGGATTTACCAGTTGAGCTCATGTGTGACACCTCTAACTATCTAGATGGAGAAGTTTTATCATAAAGGGTCGACCGAGCACCACAAGTCATTGCCTATGACTCATGTAAATTAGACCCTTCCCATGAAAACTACAGCACAACCAAAAAATAATTTCATTCCATTCTATTTGACTTTGATAAATTCAGGTCATATCTATTAGGGTCCGAAGATATTATGTTTTAAAATCATGAAACCCTATGATATCACCAAAAAACAAAATCCAAACCACATATCATTCTCTAGATGCTCCTCCTTTAGAAATTCCATTTATAAATTAAAGATAAGAAAGGAAAAGAGAATGTGGTGTCTGACCATATTAGTAGGATCCACCCATCCTCAGACATTGACTCATCCCCATGTATTCCCATAAATAAAATGTTTCCATAAGAGAAATTGTATCATGTGAAAGATGTTATTCCTTAGTATGATGAAATTGTAAATAATTTGTTACCATCTTTCATTCATGTTGATTTCAACAAAAACCAATCTAGTCGTCTATAAAATGTGTCCCATTGTTACATTTGGGACGACCTCTACGTTTGGTGCACATGTAGTGATCAATTCCTTAGGAGTTGTGTTCTTGATATCGAGTTTCAATCCATCATTAGGTTCTTTTACACCCTTGATTATGGGGTCCCCTTCGGTCCCCAATAGACTGATCGTAATTTCCTCGAGTCTCGTCTCTTTTGGGCGAAATTGTTTCTAGAATCCCATGACTTCTGTAAATATTTTCCTCATTTCCATAGAATGGGTAATGTATCTAAAATAAATGAAATTCCTCAATAACTATTTCTCTTCTATGACATTCATTATGTATGTGGCATTGGTTTTATGCGACCATTCCCCAATTTATTTGGTAACCATTACATTCTTTTAGAAGTGGATTAGGTATCAAAATGGGTAGAGGCCTGAACTACAAGAAATGATGATTCGAAGGCAGTTATGGAATTTTTGAGATCCCAAATCTTCTGTATTTTCAGATTACCTAGTTTCATCATCAGTGGCCTGGGTTCTCATTTCTGAAACTAACTATGTATTCTCTTTTGCGTCGTTATGGGGTATAACATAGAGTGTCTGCTCCATATCACCCACAAACCCATGGCCAATATGAGGTGTCAAATATGGTGGTAAAATAGAATCTTGGAAAAATGGATCAACCTAATAGAAAATATTGGAATCTTCAATTCAATGATTCATTATGGGCTTGATTTACTGCCTTTAAAACTCTGATTGGAATGTCTCCCTATAGGCTTATGTTTGGAAATAATCTTTACCTCCCTATTCAGATTGAGAACTGGGACTACTGGGCCATCAAGAAATGAAATTTTAATCACTCTGGTGCAGGTTCTCAAAGGAAGTTGAAGATTAAAGAGCTAGGGGAAATGAGGAAGTTTGGTCTTTCATCCTTAAAAGTGCTCTGGGTCTGGATGGTTTTCCTGGGTCTTTTTATAAGGAAACTTGGGAAATCATTAAAGGAGATCTAGTTTGTGTTGTCTATGAATTCTTCCAAGGAGGGTCTCTTCCTCGTTTTACCTATCCAACCTAATTGTTTCTCATTCCTAAGGTGAGTAATCCTCATTCCGTTGACCAATAAAGGCCCATTAGCATGTGTAAATCATCATACAAGGTCCTGGACAACATACTCAATAGGTGAATGGCCACTAACATGGATTCACGGATTAATCCTGAGTAGCATGGATTCATTAAAGGTAGGTCAATCCATGGTGCGATCCGTTTGGCCCAATAAATGGAATGTGGAATCAATAACAAGTCCTTTGGGGGTAATCTTGTGGTCAAATTGGATATGAGAAAGGCGTACGATAGAATGGAATGGTGCTTTGTCCTAAATGTTTAAAAATCCATGGGACTCTCAAACTAGACAATTGATCTCCTGACTGCAAATATTCTTTTTTGATTTTCATAATTCTGGTTTAGGATAACTGGTAACCTGACAACCAATCAACATAACATCCAAAAGAAAAATATCTTCAAGGATTCAAAATTCAAAATACCACAAACCACGAGCCCACCTCGAGCCATTCAACCACGTCAGGAAGAGAATCCATGTGAAATCACCACTGGAAAGACAACCCGTAACACCACGCACCCCCATTCAAAGCAGGACAACGGCGGAGCCATCGTCGGAGCATCGCGACAATCAGGTCCAACCACCGTCATCATGAATTTACAGTTCACAGGAACCTGAAACACCAGCGTTCCTCGTCATTTCCAAATAACAGGGCCACAAGATGTCAACACGCTACCAAGAAGGACCCAGAATGCTCCGAAGAGTATGCCGGTGAATACTGGTCTTATGCCCATAGGTCTGACCGGCAGTGCCATCAAACGTCACCACCGGAGCAGAGTCGTTGAGGCCAACCACCGTGAAGCATTTCACCAGGAGGAAATATCTAAGCACAATAACAAAAATCACACTTTCAAAAATCAAAACTCAAACCTTCAAACCCTACACGGTATAAATCTCCAGCATTCAGAACATGATGGAGCAGGAAACCACTGAAAAACACCAACCGCCCACACCGGAAGGAAGGACAAGACCTCAGGAAAATGGATCTGGAACTTTAATCTTGGTCCGACACAACGCCGCCAACGAAAACCATATCCAGTGAAAGTAATCGAGCGAAAGCAATGGTGAGAGGGAGAGACGATGGGAACCCCGAAGCCACCAGAATTGAGGAACCGCCAGGACTCACCGAGCAGATGAAAGGCCGCCACAAAAACCATAGGGAAGGTGTTAACGATGAGGAGAGCTCCTGAAACCGCTGTGACACTTATGGGCCCATTACCATATATGAAAATTGATCTCCTCTTTCATTGCTTCAGCTCAACATGGATCTCTACCTCATTCATGGGAAACAATTTAGCTTCTTCAAGGACTACCGAGATCTCAGGAAAGGGTATCCTTTGTCACCCACCATCTTCATTCTTACATAAAATGCCTTTAGATGCTACATTAACAAGGGCATTGACCCTGGGAAAATACTTCCCTATCATAATAGGCATGACATGAGGTGAATCTCGCACTTGATGTCAGCCAGTGAAATAGTCCAGTATATTAATGGTAGTAGAAGGTCAGTGGTGGGGTTGAATAGGATTCTTAAGGAATACTTCATGTGGAGCGGGAAGGTGGTGAATTCTGACAAGAGCCTTTTCTTCACAGTGAGGAGTACCTCTATGAGGAGGGATTGGGACTTAAGATCCATCTTGAATATGAATAAGGGAATATTCACCATGGATTACCTTGGAGGACCAGTCATCCCATCTCATCTTAGGGTGAAGCATTTTGATAATCTCATTAACAAGATTACTAGGCATATTCAAAAATAGAATGATAGGTTTTTATCCTTTGGAGGCCATATCACCCAGGTTAACTTTGTGTTAGTCTCTATGACGATGCATGTTTTGTCTTCCTTGAAGGTCTTGAAAACTGTGATTTCAAACATGGAAAGAATAATGGTGTCCTTTATATGGGATATACAGATGGAAGGCCAATATCATTGGGATTCAGGTAAATGGTTGGCTAGACCCCTTTCAGAAGCGGGAATTAATTTATGAAGCGTGTCTTCAACCATTAAAGGATTGCATGCCATGCTCGTTTGGGAGGTCATGGAAAGCCAATCTCTCTGGGGTGGAATAATGCTGCACCTCCATGGCCTTAATGGGACTAACCAGAGAAGGCATCCCTCAATGGTATGGAACCTGGTACAACCGCATCTAGAAATTCAACAACAACACTCTTGATGGATTGTCGGAAGGGTGAATATAAACATTTGACAGTAGGATTGGGGAGCATGGAGGTTGTGGTTACCGGGATATCCAGCCCTAGATATCACCTTCAAAGAAGCTTCTTGTCATATGAGGTTCCTCAAGGCCATCCTCAATGAAAATCAAAAGGATATATTTAACTCTATAGTCTCAAATGATGACAATGACTGGTTATTTTTCACAGGTACCTCATCGGGTGTTTTCTCCATCAAAGACATCAATAATTTGACGAGGGATGTGGTGAATGTCGATCTGTGGGGGGAGATTCTATGGTTCAATGTGATCCCTTATAAATTCAATTTTTTTGATTTGGAGAGTGCGAAACAAGGCTCTACCAACAGATTCTATCCTTCAACAAACGGGAATCCCAATGGTTTCCCAGTGCTGGTGTTGCAGGTCTCCTAGCAGAGAATATGTGTGGAATATTTTTTATGAAAGTGAATGGGAAAGGGGTTCTGGAAGTCCTTCAGGGAATTTTTTGGAAGGAATGGATATGATGGTAACCAAGAGGACTTTCTACATTCATTGTTTAGGGGCGCTGAAAACCATGGTGCTGAAAGGAATACAAGGATGATCATACTCACTGTTGGGTTTTGGACAATATGGCAGGCCCATAACAACAAGAACCACAACAAAAGCTCAGTATATCGGGTCAGTATACACTTTAGACAGAGAAATATTGTGCTGGATCTGCTTAAACTTTTCTCAGATTGTAATTATTTTCCCTCCATGCGTGCCATTTCTTCTGGTAGCTGTGTAGAACATCAGGTCATACCTCCTGGCCATGGGAAGTGGGTGATGTGGCACCCTCCGATACATGGAATGAAACTTAATGTTGATGGTTCACTGATCCAAGAGGAGATGGGAGGAGGGGGAATCATGCATGACCAAACCAGGTCTATCTATGCAGCATTTTGTACATCGTTTAGGGGAGGTGATGTACTTCATCCGGAAGCTCGATCCATGGAAGTAGGTCTACAGATGTGTGTGTGTAGAAATCTGGTGGTGTCTTTGGTGGGAACCGATTACCTGGTGCTGTTCAATGCACTACAAAACAGAGGCAAGATTCCATGGAGGATAATTTATACAGTCAGGTGACGTAAGGATTTAATGGGGGCATGCAAGGAGATATTTCATACTTGGTGGGAGGGTAACATGGTGGCGGACTTTATGGAATCTACGACAACACCAAACAACATTATTTCTTCCTTCTAATCTTTTGCGTCTTTCCCACTAAAGGTCGGAAGTTTGTAAAAAAAAATGCTTTGGGGTTGCAATACTTTAGACCCCCATGACTCTTCTCTTTGTATTCGTATTACTATTTTTTAATAAAAATTATAGCCTTCAAGTCAATTATATGAGAACACTAGGATTTATAAGGAGAAAACCAAGGCTGTTGATAACCATCTATTCCTCATCGTTAATTCCTCGTTGGGAAGAAGGTCCTATTAAAAAATTCAAGGATGAATTAGCATCCAAGTAAGATTCATTTCCACTATTTTGGACCATACATTGTTACGAATATCTCTCGATATGGTGTTTTTAGGATGAAAATGAATAAGTCATGAAAATCATCACTGTCAATGGGTAGTAATTGAAGCACTTTCACAAAGCCGTTCTGGAGTCCATGATGGTGGAACGCCTTGTTCAAGAAGGAGTCTATGAATGAAACCCACCAGATTTTATCATTCCTTCCCACATTATATCTTATTATAGTGAGGAAACCATAGACTCTAGGTGTGGAGGGATGGGTATATTTTGGGATAAGTTAGGAACTTTCATCATCTTTATTATTTTCCTCTTTTTAGATTTCTGAAATGTATTCTACTTCCCCCACTTTCCACTTAGTTTTCCCCCTCACTTTTTTTCTAAAATATTATTTTTTTGTTATGCCCACTTTATCGTTGAAAATGAGGAATGTTTAATCATTGATGTAACTAAAATTCATATAGAATTTATTTATTTCATGTTGTTTTATTTTCAAAAAAATCTGATGAAATGTTCATTTCTACAATAATTAAATAATGTGGTGTGAATTTCGTTTTATATATGGTTGTTTGTCAATGATGTAAATGGTTGTATTATTTTGAAAACATTGAGAAGACTCATGAATTTTTTTTGAATAGTTTAATGGAGAATTGTTTCACTTAATTTCTTCACACAACATTGCACCCAACCATGATGAGTTAAATGTTATACTTAATTAAAGGTAAACATTATTTAAGTTGATTTTTCTCAAACTTTTGAAATCATTTTTCCATACATTCATTACATATCTGATCTATTTCATTACTGTACCAGATTTCCCTATGTGTGTGTACCTATTATCCAGTTGTTGTATGCCCTAATTTTTTTTTATATTGTGTAGGTCAAGAAACCAACCATCCTCAACCTTTGATCATGTTATATCTATTACAATTATTTTCTTGAGGAGATCAAACATGGGTTGGGAGATGAGTGTGAAATTTTATCCATGTGAAACTTTTTAAAAAAATGTGGGGAGTGATGAAATGTGAAACATATAAGGATATCTCGGTCAGGAGATATTGGTTTGACTTTTGTGAATACATAAGTGAGTGGGTATTGGAATTTTATTTCAAATGATATATGGTATGTTTGGTGGAAAATATCATGTAAGTGGATAATTTTTATAATAACTTATATTTACTCGATAGAAAGTGGAATGAATAGAATGATATGGTTGTAACACACAAATGGATAATTAGTTAAATGGTTATCTTTTTAACTATTTTCTAAAAAAAATTCATTCAACTTCTTGAATTCTGTGCTGATACAATTTTTGAGAAGCCTTTTTCCATGATCACTAAGAATAAATCGTTAGTGTAATTTTTTCCCAGATCACATTTCTATATGGAATTAAATATTCAATCACTATTAAATCTTTATGATGTTTGAAATATCTACATGCATGATTTTTTCAAATCTGAATTTTCCCAGCAGTGAAAATTTTTAGGTGTGTGAGTGTGATCGCACTACAATTCACTATTTTATTATCACCCTAACACCGTTATGCTAAACTAGATTTGCATTGAAAATTTTTTAAAAAATAAAGTATTTAATTTCATGTTTTATTCCATTATTTTGAGTTTTTCACTGCTAAAATGGTCAATGTACCTTGTTTTAATTATTTCATTGAAGGTGGAGGGGATTTGGAGGGCCCTTGATGATGTTCAAGAAATATGGGCCAATCAGCACAGGATCCAATCACACTAGTGGACTCAACTGCACACTTCTACTAAACCCTGCTTCCAAATGTTCTTATATTTTGTTTCCTAGTCCAAAATTAAAAGGGATACATTTAATATGAATAAATCCAATAATAATTCATCCATCTAGTGGTCAATTCAGACTGATCTCTCTAGAACACCCAATCTGCACGAAGTCAAAATTGGGGTATTGTGTTCTTTCAATATATTGTCCTCTAGTTGTCCAAATGATTCCAAATGTTCATTAGATATATTCAAGAGGTGGGAAATCATATTTCTAGTTTTTTACAAAGCAATATTTGACTTCCTAGTTGTCTATAACCATGGTCCAAGTGGTTCTAAACAATTTTTGGGCACAAAACCACCTCCCTCCTTACCTATAAAATGGAATCTTTGGCTCCCCATTTTTATGTTCGACTAGGAGGAAATGGTCTAGAATTTTTTAAACCCAAAGGATTTTTATCCTCATCCAATAAGTTCTATAGGTGTAATGAACTAATCTTTTATTTGTGAAATTCCTCTTGATCTGATTAAATTTATTATTTTGTAAAATTGTAATATAAAACATATGTACTTATTCAGTTTTATGTTTTTGGATTTTAAAATAGAGCTATGAATTGATACCATTGAAAATATAGCCATTTACCACTGATCACATGATTAGTATAAATATAGATCTTTAAAAAATCCAATTTACTCAGGTAAAGGAAGCGATGACCTCGACTAGTAGAATTGTTCCATACACAGACCATTTTTTAGAGCTTATAAATGAGCTCCTATCACTAGGATTCTCTATTGACCAACCCCTAGTTGATATTCAACATGTTAAGGTAGAATAGAACTACCTATGGGAGATGTGGAAGTTGATAGAGATTACCACCTGAGTGATGTTTTCTCAGCCACCCCAAGAGTCTGTCAACATCGCACACCTTACCATTTGGTCATATGCAGATGTTATTAGGGGTTATGTAACAAGAACCTAGCACTATGATTATGTGAATTATTTTTGAAAAAAAGAATATACATTCATTTTATTACTATTACTTTATGAATGGTTTTTAAAGATCAAATAGAATTTTTAGTTAATATTCAATTAAAAAAATCAATTTTCGTGAATTACTAGATTTTTGAATTAAATAATATTTTAATAAAATATTATTACTAAATTAATTTTTATTAAATATAAATGATCTTATAATTTTTTATGAATTCAATTGAGATTTTTATTATGGTTTGATAATTGTTTTTTCAAAAACATTGAATTTTCAATAAATATCAGTTTTTATTTTAAAATTAAAAACTCAAATATTCGAAAAATTATTTACAGAAAATTAATATCAGTTTTTTTATTCAAGACATCAAAATTATTAAATGGTGATTTTTCATAATTTTTTGAGACCATCGAATTTTTGTGTAAAAATTAAGTATCGTTTAAATATATAATGTGTTTTATGACATCATCATGACTTAAAAACGATGTAATAAAATAATATAATTTTTTCAGCCAATATATGTTTTATATTTATAATAATGTGATTTTTGATTTGTTTGATTAATTTTATGGTGCCTTAGGGGACCCTCCAAGACTTATAAAAAATTTTAACATTTTAAAATGATTTAATTTAGAGTGTGACTCACATCCACATAATCCAGCCTAATATTTTAATAATTTATGGAATTGGACATATAACATAATGTTTTCCAATCCATTTTGTTAAAACCCATGGGAAAAAACCTTGATTTGTTTGTGGTTTTGATTAGTTTAATGTGTGGTGTCGAAATCCTATATAATAATGAATTGCCTCTCATTTATTATATAAAAAAACACAATCTCCCCTTGATCTTTACTAAAAACGTTTTTGGATTGACCAAACCTTGACATCCTCTATCTAGAATCGTCCCAAGACACCCCAAGATCCCAATAATCCCCTATCAAGCCTCTCACAGGCCTTTGGGATCACACTTCCAAGTAAGGAACTTCTTCCATTCTCATTTTTGTACCAAATTTATTTATGTTGTTATATCCTTTTATTTTCAATTAAAAATGTTTCAGTATGACTTTTAATCTCTCCCATACTTTCCTCCTTATTTTTTAATGATGATATACCCCTTTCTCTATCATTAATGCCTCACAGACACACTTTTACCATGCTGAAATTCTGTAAGGGATTTCTTCCTTTATCAATTTTTCAAAATTTTATTTGTATTGTTATTCCATTTTATTTTCAATTAAAAATGTCGGGGTATTATTTCAAACCTCACTCATATTTCACTCTTTATGTTTCAATGATTAGAGACCTATTTCACTCACATTAATGCCTCCCATGTACACCTGTTCCATGCTGAAATTCCTTAAGGAATTTCTCTCGCCTCATTTATATTTAACCAATTGTTTTATATTATGCATCTAAATTCCATTACATATGTTGGGATATTATGTTACATGACACCCTTACGTTTCATTTCATTTATAAATTATGATAGACCCATTTATCTCTCATCAACCCATTTTACGATTTCTATTTGACGTCGTTATGCTATCGAAGATACACCCAAATTTCTCATGCCAAAACCATCATGTAAGTGAATACCAAACTCGTTTCTATATCAAGGGTATTAACAATAATGTACATGAAGATATTTATTTATGAAATAAATTTATGTTTTCCACATCTCTTTTTCATTGAATAAATTATTATGTTTAATGAATCCATGTTGTATGATTTTGTGGCACACTTATGTATGAAATAAACTGATTATGAAGGGTGCTCTCTGATTTCACTCTAATGCACTGGGTAAAGAATTGTATTATAATACATCAAGTTACGTGAGGGTTTACTAATGATAATTAAGGTTCAATGATGGTTTACTCATTATTCATGTGTAATGATCATTGGATAATGCTAATATCATGTTAAATGTTGTTTCCATATTTCCATGTTATGATAATCATGCTATATCATTCCTTTATGTTGATATTTCTCTTGTGATCCTTTCATAAGCCTATTTCCTATCATGTAATATATTATTCATGTTATTACTTGTTTAGTTCCTTACTAGGGTTTATAGCTCACCATTTTCTAATTCATGTCCTCATGTTATCCCATGAAATGCTATGTATGAAGGAATGTTGTGGACATATAAAAGAAGTTACCAATAAAAATGTTGGGTTTTATGTTCTAAGTTGTTATTTGATATTCCTAATTTCCCAAGACACTATAACTATTTATTACCATAGTTTTCTTATGTGAACGTTTTAGTATTAAATCATGTATATGTGTGTAATAAAGAGAAGGGTTGTTATAGTTGGTATCAGAGGATAACTGTAGTTATTTTTTGGATTAGGATTAGAAAAACCTAAAGAAAACCAAAGGATAAAGATACGTATAATAAAAAATCCCTAAATTCTCATGAGTATAGAGTAAGTGGTTTATGAATAAAATAAATCTCTTTCAGGATATGAACAAGTAATCATGGCTCCGGCACAAATGTATCTATTGGTAAAACCTCAAAACACAGTTTTGACATAGACTTGAATGGAAATTGGTGCACGAAAACGGGACTTTTGCATTATTAGTTCGAAACTCCCAGGGGGTAATCTTTGGTAAATTCATAAGCTTGTTAGGAATTATTATTAACGGAATAAAAAAATGACCCTAAGAAAAAATGTTGAATGTAGATCATGGATAAAATATATTGAAGCCTATAAATTCATAAGTTAAGGAAATAAATGTAATTTATATATTATCCCTTTTTTCAATGGATTACACTTTAGGTGTTACAACAAAAATATCTTTTTTTCTGTCTAATGGCTCGTAATAGGAGGAATCGGGCTAACAACTGATGGGAATACCAATGTGATGACTGTTCTAATGAGATGCCTAATATGATGGGAGAAAGAATCACAAAATTTGTCACGATAATCTCCCAGTTAACATCTTTTTAATAGAAACATAGTTCAAGAGCAATGTTAACCCCCCCCCCCCCAATAATGAACAATACACAATCGAGACCCCCATGAAACAAAGACCTCTTCCCTCAATTTCTAAACAATTGATCAAATCCATTGAGAAGATATTTTCCATCCTTCAATGTTTTGGACAAGAGATGGTACTTTTGGATGCTTATCGTATGGAGGGTGAAGTTGATCATTGGTGGACATTGATCAAAAATACAAATCCCGACGAGGATATCAAGGCATTGGAGTAAAAGGATTTCCTAAAAATGTTTTTCGATAAATATTTTCCTCACAACCTCCGACTTAAGATGGAAAGGGACATCCTTTTCCTCAAGAAAAAGATGAAAAATCCATAACATCTTACAAGGAAAACTTCACAAGGCTTGTACGACATTACCTTGGATTTCTCGTTACCCCCGAATTCAATTTTGACCACTTCTTTAGTGGGATAAAACCTCTCCTATGAAAATCCCCTGCAATATGTGACTTCAGTAGCATTGAGGAAATTTTCTGATGTGCCCTCAATGTCTAAATGGAGATCGGGGAATCTCAGGGGAATCAAGGGGATAAGAAGCAGAAATTGGACTTTAATTCTTCTGGACTGAAGGTTAAATCTGACAGTGCTAATAAATTCCATCACCCCACTTTCCAAATGTGCGGAAAGAATCTCCATCCAAATTTTGTGAATTATACAAGGAAATGATTAAGGTGTGTAAGAAAAGGGCAGCTAGCCATTAATTACCGGTATAAAAAACCCACTATAGCGACAAAGGATAGGAACACTCCATTCAACCCTCAATGCATTTTTCCTTTGCTAAAACTACAATGAACCAGGACACTTTTCAAACCAGTGCCCCGAGCCAAGGGTTTTCATAGGCAACCAACAACCTCTAAGACTGTAAGGGTGAGGTTTTTCTATCACTACCACCGAAGTGAACCCCAACAAGAAAATGGTGACGTGCACACTGGTTATTCATTCAAGAATAGAGTAATTACTTTTTTATTCTTGTTATACGCATTGTTTTATATCCTAACTGTTTAGTATAAAAATCCCAACACCACCACAAATGATGGAAGTATAGATTTTAGTGTGAAGGAAAAATGGGGCAATCATTGAAAACCATGAGTATAACCCCTCCCCTATCACAATTTGTGGTTTGAACAACCCAAAAACACCTTTATACTCCCTCTTTTGGAAGTTGATGCAATTATTGGTACGGATTGGGTTTCCCTATATAGAGCAAACATTAATTGTCATGAGAGGAAAAACTCATTATATGGTGAATTGACCCCTGATTTTGTACAAGTGCTAGGGGGATGATGAATCATTCTTATCACCTTCATCTCAAGTGCAGATATTACTTCCCTATGAGCATGTGTATCTTACTCAGATGATTGAGTCTAAAAACACAACCATCCTTGAAGACATACCTATTGTGAGGGAATTCATTGAATCGTTTCCTAAGGAATTCAGTATTCTTCTTCCTATAAGAGATATTGAATTATGGATTGATCTTATACATTTGGAGTTTCCAATATCTAAGAATCAGTATTGAATGGTTGTTATAGGGCTTGAGGAATTAAGGAAACTATTACAAGAGAATCTGTATAAAGGGTTTATATGCCCAAGTGCATCACCATGGGGTGCACAAGTTCTCTTCATCAAGAAGAAATATGGGTCAATGCGCCTTTGAATTGACTAGCATGAGCTCAAAAAAGTATCGATAAAGAACAAGTGTCATCTACCCCGAATTGGTGACCTCTTCAATTAGATTTGTGGAGAACAATACTTCTCCCTTGTGGATCTACGATCGATATATTACAATGTAAGTGTGAATAAAAAGGTTATCCCTAAGAATTATTTTTGTTAAAGGAACGGGCACTATGAATTCATAATACTGCCTTTCAGACTCACTAATTCTCCAAAAATATTCATGGAAATGAATAATAGAGTCTTTAAAGGTTACCTCAACAAAACTGTGGTAGTCTTTATAAAATATATTCTAAACTACTCCAAAACCACGGTGCAACATGAGGAGCATCTAATCACTATACTAGAGACATTGTAGAAGGATAATCTCTATTCAAATTACATTATGTGAGAGATATGGTTGATGGAGGTTACATTAATGGGTCATATAATTACAATCAAAGATATATCTATGGATCCATCCAAGACCGCTACAATTAAGCGATGGCTAAGTCTAGAATCGGTGATAGATATCCATATCATCATGAGGTTAGCTGGATATTTTCACAGATTTGTGATAATTTTTTTACTATTTTCAAACCCTCATACCAAGATAACATGTAAAGGAGTTAAGCTTTCTTGGAGTGATGAGTACGAATAAAGATTCAAGGAGTAAAAAGGGAGGCATTTTACTGCACCCATGCTCAGACTACCAACAAGTGGAGAAAATTTCATGGTATCCAATGATTCTTTGAACAAGGTCTTGGGTTGTGTGATGATGCAAAATGACAAAGTCATTTCCTATGCTTTATGGAAATTGAAATTTCATGAGAAAAACTATCAAACACATGATCAAGAGTTGGCTATAGTAATCTTCGCTTTACAAATTTGGCGAAATTACCTATTTTTGGAGAAGTGTGATATATATACAAATCAAAAAAGCCTCAAGTATATATTAACAGAGAAATAGTGGAATATGCGCCAATGAATGTGGTTAGAGCTGATCAACGACTATGATTGCTCAATCCATTACCACCCTGGTAAGCAAACAAAGTGGCAGATGCTCTCAGTAGAAATGACCCAATGATTCAATCATTGAAGAGAATTGAAAAGGATCAAATCTTCATATATTTTATGAAGAATGAAATTGGAATATTAAATAAAAGAACATCATCTATCCTTCAACAAATGATTTCTCAACCATCTCTTTTGGAAAGGTTAAATGGTGCTCAAATGTATGATGTAGAAATTCAGAAGAAAGTGGAAACTATCATAAAATGGAAATCCTCGGATTTCAATGTTAATGAGAAAGAAATTGTGGTATTTGGGACAATAATATCTGTTCCATAAAATCCAGAGTTAAATAATGAAAATTTAGATGATTCACAAAGTTCAAATTTCTTCATTCACCCAGGAAACATAGAGATGTATCGAGATCTCTGAGAGCATTATTAGTGGGATAACATAAAGAAGTAGATCACTCAATATACATCAAAGTTCCAAGTATGTCAGCAAGTTAAGGTTGATAGGAATAAGTCTAAAAATATGATGTAACCATTACCCACACCAATGTGTAAATGGGATAACATCACCATGGACTTTGGCACCCGACATTCGAAGAAATTAAAAGGAAATAATGCTATATTGGTTTTTGTGGATCTTCTTACAAAGACAACACACTTCCTTGAAATTCAGTAGGATTTATAATTGGATCAACTAGAATTTATATACATTAGAGAAGTGGTAAGACTGAATGGAGTGCCAACATATATTGTATATGATTGAGATCCATGATTCACCTCTATGTTTTGGAAGAGTGTTCAGCATGCTCTGAAAACTAAGATGAACATCAGTACGACTTATAATCCTCAAACTGATGGAAAATATGAGAGGACTATCCAAAAACTAGAGTTCATGTTGAGAGAATGATGAATTCACTTCAATGGAGAATGGGCCCAACATATTTCTCCAGTTGAGTTCTCTTATAATAACAGTTTCCACTCAAGCATCCAAATTTATCTTTATGAAACCCTTTATGGGAAGATGTGCAGAAAACCGGAATGCTCAGATGAAGTTGGGGAGCGAAAAATATTACATCTAAAAATGGTCGAAGGAATGGTGGACAAGGTTAAGACCATCCAGAAACACATTAATGTTTCTCAGAGTCGAAAAGAAAACTACTCTAGTAATTGTTGATGAGACCTTTAGTTTTATGTTGGAGGCATGGTGTTCCATCGCATATCACTGTGGAAGGGAATTATGAGCTTTGGGAAGAAGGGAAAGCTTAGTAGAAGGTACATTTTCCCTCTTGGGATCCTTGGTCACATTAGAGTAGTGTCCTATCAACTAGAACTTCCAGAAAACCTATATAAAGTACATGGTGTATTTCACATATCACTCTTGAGGAAGTATATACCTGTCCCCCCACATGTACTCAATTCAGAGGTATTACCATTATAGAATGTCCTCTCCTATGAAGGGTATCCGGTGAAGATCTTAGATCATAGAAAAACTGTTATATGATATAAGACAATTCCCCTCATCAAGGTTTTGTGGTGAAACAACAGGTTTAAAGAAGAAATGTGGAATCATAGTAAGTGATGATGCTGAGTTACCCTCATCTTTTTTTTGTGGGAAAATTAAATTTCAAGGGAGAAAATTCTTATTTGGAAAAGATTGTAAAGGCCCAAGATTTTATTACTAAAAATTCCCCTTGATCTGATTAACCGTCATATTATGAAAAATGGTTATATAAAACATATTAACTTCTTTGGTTTCATATTTTTTGTTTTTAAAATACCATTAAAAATTGTTACCATTACTAATATAGTCGTTGAATAGTGATCGCATGATTAGAATAAATAGAGGGCATTAATAATTACAATTTACTCAGAAAAAGGAAGAGATGTCCTCATCCACTATAATTTCTCCAAATGAATCCCATTTTCAGAGCTTGGAACGGAGGTTCTGTCACTAGGCTTCGCTCTGGACCAATCCCAAGCTGAGCATCAATATTTTAATCTCGAATGGAACTTCCTATGGGAGAAGTGGAAGTTAATAGAGATTCCAACCAGAGAGATGTTATCTGAGCCACCGCAAGAGTCTTTCACTATCAGACATCATACCCTTAGGTCATATGCGGGTGTTAAAAGGGGTTATATAACAAGAACCTATAAGTATGATTATGTGAATTGTTGTTTTATAAATAATATACATTCAATTTTTATTGTAACTTTTTAAATTGGTTTTAAATAAAAAATATTAATTATTGTTAATATTAAATTATGAAATCTATTTTTGAGAAATTAATGTATTTTTTATTTAAATAATATTTTAATAAAATATGACTACTAAAGTTCCTTTTATTAAATATGAATGATCGTATAAATTTTTATGAATATAATATAATTTTTTATTAGTGTATGAAATTTTTTTTTATTAAAACCCATTAATTTTTCAATAAACGTCGGTTTTTATTTTAAAATTGAAAATTCATATATTTAGAAAATTATTTAGATAAAATAAATATCGTTTTAGGATTCAATATGTTGACATTTTCAAATGCAAATGTTTTCATAATTTTCTATGACAATCAAATTTTTTGTTAAAAATTATTTACTATTTAAATATATAATGTGTTTTATGACATCATAATGACCTAATAGTGATGTAATAAAATAATATAAAAAGTTTTTTTTGGACAATATATGTTTTATATTTAACGTAATGTGATTTTAAATTTTTTTATTAATTTTATGGTGCCTTAGTGGACCCTTCAACACTTATAAAACATTTTAAAATTTTAAAATGATTTCCCTAATAGTGTGACTCACCTATACCTAGGAAGGCCCAATATTTTAATATTTTCGTCCATTTTCAATATAAAATAATATTTTCCATTCCACTTTAAAAAAACTAGGGTAAAAACCATGGTATGGATTGTGGTTTTGATATGTTTAATTTGTGGTGTCCAAAACCAAAATAATAAAAAATTCCCTATCCTTTACTATATTAACCCACTAAATATCCCATTAAACTTCACTCAAACCATTTGGATATAGACCAAGCCATTCCCTCCTACCTCTTGAATCCTCCCAAGGTGCCCCAGGCTTCTAATAATCCCCTCACAAGCCTCTCCCAAGCCTCTGGTATCACAATTCCATGAATGGGAAATCTTCCTTTCTCATTTTTGTCCAAATTTTCATTATGTTTTTATACCATTATATTTTCAAATAAAAATGGTGGGGTATGATTTCACACCTCCTCATTACATACTTCATTATGTATTAATGTCAAGAGACCTCTTTATCTCCCATAAATGTATCTCATGTGCACCCGTTACAATGTCGAAATTCCATAAGGGATTTCATACATTCTCATTTTTTTCCAATTTTTCTATATGTGGTTATACCATTTTATTTTCAATTAAAAATGTTTGGGTATGATTTATAACCTCCCCAATACAGTCCTACTAATGTTTAATGATGAGAGATATCTCTATCTTTCATTAATAGTTCCCATGTACACTCGTTACCATGATGAAATTCCAGAAGGAATTTCTCTCTCTTAATTTACAGTAAAGAAATTATTTTATATTATGCATCTACATTCCATTACATATGATGGTATATTATGTTCCATGACCCCCTTACTGTCTATTTCATGTATAAATTATGAGATACCCATTTCTCTCTCATCAACCTATTTTAAGATTTCTATTTGACGTCGTTATGCTGCCGAAGTTACACCAAAATTTACCATTCCAAAATCACCGTGTAAGTGAATACCATATCTATTTCACTATAAAGGGTATTACCCTTTATGCACATGAACTTTTTTATTGAGGACATAAATTTATGTATTCCACATCTCTTATTCGTGTAATAGATTATGATTTTTAATGAATCCAATTTGTATGATCTATGTGGCACACCTATGCATGAAAGGAAATGATTAAGAAAGGTATTCCCTAATAGTGCTCCAATGCGTTGGGTAAATATTAGTATCAGCATACATCAAGTGAAATGAGGTTTTGCTCATGATAATTCAAGTGTATTTAGAGTTTAATCATTCTCTATGTGCAATGAGTATTGGATCATTCTAATGTAACATTAAATGTTGTTTCCACATTTCCATGGTATGATAATCATTCCATATCATACCTTTATGTTCATGTTTCTCTTCTGCTCCATTGATATGCCTATTGCTTAACATGTACAATATTATTTATGTTATGGCTTGTTTTCTCCATTACTGGGATTTATAGACCATCCTTTTCTTATTTATGTCATTGGGTTATCCCATGAAAATCTATGTACGAAAGAATGTTGTGGTCATGTAAAACAAGTTTTTAATAATGATGTTGGGTTTTTTAAAATAAGTATTTATGTGATGTTCCTAACATCCCAACATACTATACATCTGTATTTTAAAAGATGTGATTAGTGAATGATTATGTAATAAATCATGTTTAACTGTGTAACAAAGATAAGGTTAGTTATAGTAGGCCACTATCCCCATATTGGTATCAATAATGAAGATGAAGTTCCACCCATGCATCCTCCACCTCTTAGTGTCGAGCTAAGTGGGGGTTGATCATTTTGAGGGAGATACAAACTTGAAGAGGGAGTTCTATAATATAATTATCAACTATTTTGGTGAATATTGTTGTTTTTAATTGTTCTTGTATATGTATCTTAACTTGTTATGATTCATTTAATTGAAAAACTTCTAATTTCATAATCGATTGGTGTGAAATTTTATGTGTGAAACTTGTGTGGTTCCGATTTGACAACATAAGACTCCTCCTAATTCTAAAAAATTAGATTTTAGTGTTTTTTGACAAACAGTAATTCATGGTTAGGGGTTGGAACTTTAATATACAATTGTTATATCATGTTTTAGTAATTTTTTCATCTTTTTATGGGTTCTGTGTACACAAGATTTTGGATAATCCTCAATCAAAGTATTACACCAAAAACCTAATAATCAATTAAGAACAAGGAACTTTTAGAGTGGTGTAGTAACATTACAATGATCACATACATAATATATATTTTCAAAATATACGTCTTTCTAAACTATTAAAATCATTAAATTAATTTAGTTTTATAAATCTATTTTCAAAATCCCCCCATTTTAGAACTTTTTATTAAAAACACATACTCTTATACAATCAATTCCCCTTGAGAGATGACCTGGGGTTTTCCTATACTATAAATAAACCTTAAAAAGACAATCAATTTGTTGTGTTACAACAACGAGGCCAAACACATAGTTCATATCACTCAAGAATGATATTTCTTAATAAGAACAACTAGTGTAGATTCTATATTACATTGAGAAACTTATAGGAAATAGTAACTCTCATCTAGTCAATGTTTTTTTGAGAAAAACACTAGTTCGAAAAATAAGTGTGGGAAATTGAAGATATTTTGTGGTAGAAGTATCCTCATTTTATTTTGTATTTTAGTGATAATTTTTTAGGGATAAATTCATTTTAACTGAAGTAGAATGTAACACCATGTGTTTTTATGAAATTTTTTCTGAGTAAATTAAATTTAATTAATGGATTGTGTTTTACACTATTCTAAGTAAATCTTTCTTTGAAAACCCACTAGTTAATCGTGTGAAACACAAAACACTGTCTAAACTTGTGTCACATGAAATAATGAGTTTCTATGAAACCACATTTTATTTTTATAATTATTTAACAAGGTTATTATTACCAAGCTATTAAACATAGAAATATGAATGTTAATAAGTAATTTTTATATATGATTTATATGATTTTTATATTATGAAAATATATTAAGAACTAAATATATAATTTTTTGTAAATATTTTTTTAAAGTACTATTTTTTGAAAAGATATACTTTTTATATCCTTATGTGAACAATAATAAAATTAATTTTAGTTAGTTTCAGAAATGTAATTCAAAAAAATAAATGCAATTTTTAAATTCAAGATAAAATAATTATAGTAGGGTGAATTTTTCGGATTTTTTTGAAATATTTCATTTTTGGATGAAAAGTAAAAAATACAAAATTTTAATTGAAACATGTCAAAACCCATCCCATGGGGTCCGTTTCGTGAAAACCCTAAGCCCTCCTTCTATAGGCCAGGGGTTGGCGACTAGCACTGGAAAGACATATCCCTAAAATTGGAAGGCATTACCTCAAACCTATACAAACACTTAGTCGATGAACACAACAGGATGAAACTATAAAGTAAAACTGCAGTAGTAAATGTGTGTACTAAAAGTAAAGGGTCCGGAAGATAAGCCCAAATGGAAGATTCAATACAACAGAAAATAGAAAACAGTTCCTAAGATCATCCACCAAGGATTCCTACAAGAAAGGTAGGTACAACTCATCTCAGCAGCTCTCCACATCAAACTGTCGCCTCTATGCACCTCATGGTTATGGCTCTTTAAGTATCCTCCAAGCAACTCATCATCTGTACAAGACACTACAAGGTGAGGGTGATGACTGTGCATGGGTGAGTATAACAATACCTAGTAGGGACCCCGAGACCCCCGTAGGTCTCTCATAATTCCACAATGTAAACCCACAAAGCATGATCTCAATCACAAAGCACAAAGAAAAAGACTCAGCTCAAACTAGGTATACTACACAGATATCTAGAATAAGGATGATTAGTCTTGATATCTATAATTTTATTCGATTAGGGAGTACCCAGAACTATACCATATAAGAGTTGTTCTATCATCGATCCACATAGGTTCTTATGTCGCCAATCCACGACAGGCCTCTCTAAGGATGGTCCTCGTCAGGTCGTGCACTACTGATCCACATAGGGTTGCTTGAATGCTAATCCACAAAGTGTTTTATTAATGTTGATCTACATAGGGTCACTATGATGTTTATCTAAACATGGCCATTATCATGTTAATCTACACATGGTCGCTATAATGCTGATCCAAACAGGGTCCTTATGTTGCTGATCCACATAAGGATTCTATGATGATGATCCATACATAGTCACTATAATGTTGATCCACATAGGGTCTCTGTCATTCTGATACACAGAGGGTCTCACTAATGTTGATCCACATAAGGTCTCTATAATGTTAATCCACACATGGTCTCTTTAATGCTGATCCACACAAGGTAGCTCTATAATTGATGGCCACCCATATTATTCTTTGAATCCAGTGCACTTGACTTTTGTAGTATCTTCCCCTCAAGATATTGGTTATGCCTAATCTTCCATGAAGTTCCAAAAAGGAGTAACCCAAAGGACCACCATGTCGTAAGGGTTCCAATGTGATAGACAGTGCAACCATCAGACACCCAATATGTGAGTTATAAGTGTTTTAGTTATGAGGGCCCAGTTGGATTTGGGTTTGATCCAACCCGGTCTTACTCCAACATTTCCCAAAACATAGTTGGATTATCTCAAAAGGACAATCTCTTTATAAGGACTACATCGTCGTAGACTGTTTGTCAAATGGACACTAGTTAGTGAGGGACAAACCTGTAAGCATATCTGGGCTGCAAAGAGGTCCAGGTCCGGTCTGGCATGGTCAGACCGACTTGACCTGACATAACCATGGTCCGCCACATGACACAGCCATCCTATCATCGGGACCCACGGGGCATGGTTCAACTTCACCACCATCACAGCTTCAACACCACGACCTCATCATCATGGCGTGCGAAAGCATGCCTCCCTCTACCAACATTGCCGACTGAGGGCAGGTCGCCCCTGCTACCACTATAGATCCCTTCTATGATAAACGACAGCGGGTTGCCTACTACCTCCATGGCTAGACGATGTCGGCCGCCGTTGTCACCCGCCAGCACTGGTCTGAGCCACTGGGTGAGCCGCAGTTGTCCATTTTACCATCTGAACGTGCATACAGGCCTCCTGAGTTGTGGTCATCACTACTTGCTCCCAGATTCAAATTTACATCGAGTTCAAACTTCATCCAGGATGAGTGTGACAAAAAGAAGTGGCGGAGGGACTGAGACTTGTTCCTTTGGCCCATGCCCTCCATGTTAGCATCATAACAGGCGAGTAGCAATTAATTCATCATATATAAACTATAACTGTTTCAATACCACCACGATTTTTCATTCTTTTAAAGAACGAGTTAATGAAACAATTCACTTGAATTTAAATAATGTCCCATACAATGGATTTGGAAAAGATGTCGCGGCTGTGGAAGAAGAATCCCCGCTTAACGAAGCCGTCATCATTTTTCTCTTCTGGTTAGATTCCTTTGACGTTTCCTTCCAAGCTTCTATTTTTCGTCAGGGTAAGATGTTGTGGCACTTCATCAGAGGTTCCTCACCTCTGTGTCAAAAACCCAAACCTGAGCCTCACTTAAATAGTGGGAGAATTATGGTTAACACAATGTGAGATTAATTAGGTTCATTAAGGAATGATCCTCGTGATCTCTCAACATTTCCGTTACAAAATAATGATTCAGGCCTTTAAAGCGCTTGGAAACTCTACAGTCCGGCCACCACCACTCAACCGATGGTAGAAAAATAAAATAAAATTTTATGTTATATTATTATTATTTTAACAATCTTAAAATCTATATTTTTCACCAAACCTACTTTGGTCTAAGTTAAGCCTCCAATAAATGAATCCCAGCATTACAGATTCAACTTTTCACTCATATTTTTAATATGAACATCGGTTCAAAAGATAGAAAATGCTACCTATGAGTTCAATGAACACACTTTAAAAATTGTTAAAATTTTCGTTTTGGGAACACCAGGCCTCATAATCATGTGCCGTCAATTTTTGCAGACTTGTAACAATCCCAAATAAATTAAATATATATATATATGGAATTTCTAGGTCCATACATTCTCTCCACCTTATGGATTTTCGTCCCCAAAATCTACAACAAAACTAGTTGAACCAATGGGTGTACTGAGCACATATCTGAGCCTCCCACTCCAATGTTCTCTCCTAGAGATTCATGTGCTGCCAATGAACACACACCCGAGAAATCTACCGCCCATGAAGTACCTACTCCTACCGATCCTCTATCTCCACTGAGAACACCTCAAATTTCCCCCATCATCGATGTCGAGCAATCCCCAATCTATAACATGCAATAAAACATGCATGTACCACCTTAGCTATGAAACATGTTAAACATTTTTCACCTGGTTCATCTGTAGGGGAATAACTAGATGGTACGCTACCTCACCTAATATGCTAAGGATCCAGAAAGGTTCGATAAACCTCAGAGATAGCTTGCCTCCCCAACCAACGCTCCAAAATTCTTGTTGGGGAATGACCTATAGGAAGACATGGTCTCCCTAATCAAACTCCAAGGGTCTCTATCTCATATCAACATAATATTTTTGTCATCTATGTGAAGTATTCATCCTCTCCTAGATGATCTGAACCTTCTCTATGGTAGCCTATACCAACTCTAGATCCGTAAGTGATGACTCCCCTTGGGTCTGTCTAGCATAGTGGTGATCTACAAGGTCACACATACAGGGCCTAAAACAGAGCCTTAGTAATGGTGGAGTGATAACTATAGTTCTAAATGAACTCCACCAGTGGTAGGTGGTCATCTCAACCGCGGAAAAAATCAAGGGCACAAGTAAAAAGCATGTGCTCGAGTTTTTGTATGGTCCTCTCCGTCTGACAATCTATCTAAGGATGAAAGATGGTGCTCAAGCATAGCTCAGTCCTGATCACCTCCTGTAATCCCTTCCACAAATGCGATGTAAAACAAGAATCACGATCTGAGACGATTGTTGATGGAAACCCATGAAGTCGTACAATCTATTTTTCTTAGAGGCGTCCCAAACTCTCTACCGATTCCCTCTCTTAGATGGGTAGGATGTGGGCCGACATGGTGAGTTGGTCAATGACCACCCAGATGAAATCTTGGCCCCTAGACGTACATGGAGTCCCTATCATAAAGTCCATGGAGATACCATCCCACTTCCACTCCAGGACATCAAGTGGATGAGCTAAGTCTTTTGGTACATGATGCTGGACTTCACTTGCTGAAAAGTGAGGCATAATGTTATGAACTCCACCACTGCATTCATCATCCCTGGACACCAGTGATGGTGATAGAGGTCCTGGTACATCTTCGACACTCTAGGATGTACCGCAAAAGGGGATGTGTGTAACTCCCTCAACACCTACTCTCATAGAGTCATTGTTACCATAGTGTGTCCTCTAAAAAGGATGATGTGCTCCAAACCTTTAGAAAATCCATCAGAAGCCTATCTTGTGGTTATCTAAGAAAGTCAGGCCTCATAGTCAATGTCACCAAGCTGTATCTCCCTAACTCACTGAAGGATTGGGGGAGTAATAGTCATAGACTGGGGGTATGCTAATCCATCACTATCCATAAAGGATATCTGCAATTTTGTTAGTTGATCTATCGTCTCACTCAACAACTATAGACCAGACTTCCTGCTGAGTGCGTCTGCTAATATGTTGCAATTCCCACGAGTGTAAACTATCTCAAAGTCATATTCATGGAGGAAATCTATCCATCATCGCTATGTTATGTTTAGGTACTTCTGTGAGAAGATATACCTAAGACTCTTGTGATCCGAGTAGACTATAAAATGTTCTCCCATTAAGTAGTGTCACCACATATTCAGTGCAAACAACACTAATGGTAACTATAGGTACTGGATAGCGTAGTTATAACCGTGACCTCTCAATTTCCATGACACATAAGAAATCACCACTATCACTTTCATTAGGACACAACCCAGTTTGGTCCCTCATGTGTCGCAATAAACTACATACCCAACACCCTCTTCTCGTAGCCTCAAGATGGGGGCACTAGTATGTCTCTACCTCAGCTCCTGAAAACTCTACTGACATCTCTTTGGCCACACAAAGGGCTGTATATTCTTTGTCAAAGATGATTAATGTTATGAATCTCTAGGAATGTAGAGAATGAAAATATGGTAGTACAATGATATCCTAGGAAACTCTGCACCACGGTGACACTCTCGGGTGGCTCCCATGAAAGTCGTGCCTCTATATTTTCCAGATCCACTACAAATCCAACCTCTAAGATAAATTTCACCTGGAAGTGGACATCTGATATCTAGAAATAGAAATTTGAGAGATTTATATAATGTTGGTTCTCTCAAAGTGAATCCAGAACTATCTGTATGTGTGTGGTATGATCCTCCTCCAACACCACGTATATCAAGATGTCTTTAATTAAGACTACCACAAAGTGATCTTTGTAAGGCTGGAAGATCCTATTCATGAGCCCTATTAACACTTTTAGAGTGTTAGTTATGCTGAAGGGCGCCACCGTGAACTCATAATGTCCATACAGACATGTGGAGTCTATCTTTGGTACGTCATCATCTCGTACCCTGAGCTGATGATCTCTTGATCTGATGTCTATATTCGAAAACCATTTAGCTCCCTTTAAATGGTCGAAGAGATAATCAATCCTCAGGAGTGGGTACTTGTTCTTCACATTCACCAGTTTCATGCTCTGATAGTCAACAAAAATCCTCACACTCCCATCTCCTTTCTTGGCAAACAAAACCGGGGGTACCCATGGAGAAACACTGGGCCTTATGAACCCATTCCTCCGCAAGTCCCCCAACTATAACTGCAAATCAAGATGCTCTGAAAGAGCCATCTGATATTCTAGTGTAAATATTAGAGTCATCCCGGGGTACAAGTCGATGTAGATGTCTACCTCTCTAGGAGGACGTAGCCCTAGAACATCATTAGGAAAGAAATCAGCATACTGGTCCACCACTATAGGATAACTTGAACTCTTCTTGTCAACTGCTTTGAGGGTAAGGGTAGCCAACTGATGAGTGATTGGCTACACCCAATTCCGAGTAATTCCATCATGTGCGGCAAAGCAACCCCTCTCATCGGTGAAGGAAAACCCGGTACAACTATCATGGAAACACCACACTTTGTGCCTAAAACTGTCAATATGAGCATAGACTATGGATAACGAGTCCATACCAATGATGACACCATAAGGCCTCGACACGACTACTATGATATCCCAGCTAATGCTCTCACCTCTTATTGTAAGATCAAACACTCGGTACCAGTGTGTAATCGTCAAATCATCTCCTAGTAGAAGCATTTAAATGTAACTATTGAGCCAAAGGCTCTACCAGAATCTCCGAGCTCCGAATGAGAGCTATGGCATTGAAAGAGTGACTAGAACATGTGTTAATAATTACTACAACTATGGTGGTGTAGACATAAATCG
This sequence comes from Viscum album, assembly GCA_963277665.1. NCBI lineage: Eukaryota > Viridiplantae > Streptophyta > Magnoliopsida > Santalales > Viscaceae > Viscum > Viscum album. Next base: position 1,887,033,129 of record OY728159.1, on the reverse strand, counting down.
TATGTCGAATCATCTCTAGAGAACCATTTTGGTATGCCTCAGCTGCCTGAAGATGAGCTCGTCCCTATCTCCCTACTCCCTATGGTCAGGGTGGACCACCTGGAGTTGGTGGTAGTAGAAACTCAAATCCCCGCAGACCACCTTCTCCAGAGCCTACTCCATTGCAATGTCTACCACCTAGTGGACCACCTCTCATGAATCTCTACCTCTGTCTGAGAAGTACCTCAACCTTCTGTTGATTGTCATTACAGTGGTTTGGGAAGTCGTCATCCATGTGGCCCTTTCCGCCACACATGAAGCACATTATGCTCCTATAATGGCATGCTCTGCCTAATGAGCCCTACAACTCCGACCCTACCTCCTGTGGTTGTCCTCTATATAGTCTGTACCAGTTGGACCTATTTGTCATCTACCTAATTCCAGTTGTAGATAACTCAGCTACCTGTCGTGCAGTGGTGTCTCTCACCATCAGTGCCTACTCAGCTAAGATTCCCTCCACCAATAATGCTCGCTTGAGTACTCCATCTTGCATCAAGTTATTGAAAGATATCATTGATACTCTGATATAACACCTGAGACATTACTCAATGGTCTAGGCCCTGAAGAAAGGATCCCATACCATGTCATTGGAGTATCACGAGTGGTCAGTGAATCTCGCCGAGTAGTGGGATACTGTCAGGCTGCCCTGCTGTAAGTGCAGAAGCTCCTGAATATTTATAGAGCATAGTGTTGCTTTAACGAACTTCTCCTTCAATATCCTCTCAATGTCCATCAGGGTAAGGGTAGCCTCATAATGTAACTGGAGCTTCAGGATCCACTATCACCCTGATGTTCCCGCGAAAAGGCTAGCAGTTAGAATCACCATCTAATCTGCTGGTGTCCAAACTAGGCAGAAAACCAGTGCCACAACCTCTAGCCAGTCCTCACCTCCCTCGTGATCTATCTCACCTCAAAACATTCAAGGCCTTTACTACTGGAACTCGTGAAATGCGTTCAGTCAGAGTGCACCGTTCACTAGTGGGTCTAGTGGAAACTGCTTCCCAATAGGTGGTGTTGCTGCTAGTGCACCACCCGGAGGTGCCATAACCAAAAGAGGGCCCTACCCCGGGCCCTCATCGCTTAGAGGGGCCGTCATCATGGACTATCTCTGGAATACTAGATGGCTGTCTATGTTGAGGAATCCTGAATGAAAATGGTGTTCCACGATCAGAATATTATTCATTTTGTGTTGACTTAAAAGATATCAAAACTAAAACATTTACAAAACACATGCAATCAGTGTTTTCGTGAACCAAGATGGAAATCAAAATTCAGGGTCCTGGTGTATGGATACGTTAGCTGCTACACAAACGCTAGACTCCCCATACTGAAAACCACACTCAAAACACTTTAACACCAGTGCTCCATTTAAAAGTTCACAGTCTTGGTTCTTTGGTATAACTAACTCCTCTGATACCACTTTGTCAAGACCTGTCCACCAGGACCCGTGCCATGACTACCCCAAGACCACCATCCATTGGCCAAAGGTTTGCGACATGCACCAAAAAAGCATATCCCTAAAATGGGAAGGCATTGCCTCAAGCCTGTACAAACGCCCAGTCCATGAACACAACAGGATGCAACCAGGAAGTTAAAATGCATTAGTAAAAGTGTGTACTGAATGTAAATGGGCCAGATTACAAGCCCAACTAGAAAAAATGTTACAAAAGAAAATAGAAAACAGTTCATGAGATCTTCCACCAAAGATTTCTAACTTACGGTTAGGTACAACTTGTCTCTACAGATCTCTGCATCAATTATTCACCTCAGTGAACCGCCTGGTCCTAGATTTTAATGTCTCAACCATGCTGATTGTCATCTGCACAAGACACGACAGGGTAAGCGCGAAGCCCATGCAGTTCTGAGTATAAAAATAACTATTAATAAGCCCTAGTCCCCCATAGTTCATTTATAATCCCCCAATGGAAAACCAGAAACATGATCTCAATCAGAAAGAACAAAGCAAAAGTTGATGCTCAAACCAACTATAAAACTCAGAGATCGGGAATAAATATGATTAGTTTTAAGCTATATCATTTTATTCCATTAGGATATTCCACAACTGGACCATGAAGATTTTTTTTCCATTATCGATCCACACAGGGTTGTAAGTCCCTGATCCATGATGGGCCGCTCTAAGGCTGATCCTCATCCGGGCGTGTACTGTTGATCCACATAGGGCTGCTAGAATGCTGCTCTACATAGGGTGGTTATAATGTGGATCAACATAGGGCCACTATGATGTTGATCCACACATGATCTCTATAATACTGATCCACACAAGGCCTCTATTATTCGGATCCATAGAGGGTCTCTATAATGCTGATCCACATAGGTTCTCTATGATTCTGATCCACACAGGGTCACCATAATGTTGATCCACACATGGTCATTGTAATGGTGATCCACACAGGGTCTCTCTTATGTTGATCCACATAGGGTCTCTATAATGGTGATCCACACAGGGTTTCTAAAATTTTGATCCACATAGGGTCTCTATATTGCTGATCCACACAGGGTAGCTCTAAAATTGACTGCCAGCCACATGATTCTCCACACCCGGTGCGCTTGTGTTCCGTAGTATCTGCTCCCCAAGATATCAATCATGCATCATCTGCCATGACGTTCCACAAAAGGAGTAACCCAATGATCCTCAATGTTGTAAGGGATCTAATACGATATACAAAATGTGAATCAGATGCCTTGTCTGTGAGTTATAAACATTTTAGTGCCGAGGGCCCAGTTGGATTTGGGTTTGATCCAACCAGGCCATTCTCCAACTTTTTCCAAAACTCAGTTGTAGTATCTAAAACAACCACCTCATTTTAAGGATTCTAGTGCCATAGATGGTTTGTCACACATAACTATGATTTGTAAGATAATTCTTTTCAATTGTATCAGGTTTGGAAAGGGGTCCGACCCAACCCGACCCGACTTGGGTGACCCGACCAAGTTCAGGTCGACCCGACAGGGTCAGGGTCCGACCCGACGCAGCCCGAACTAGGTGGGTCGGCCTGATTGGGCTGGTCCATGAGCTCAGCCGGCTGGCTCGTAGACCAGCCCGACCCACGTCGGCTTGGCAAAGCCCACCCAACAAACCCGGCTCGATGACTAGTGCGGTCCGCCAGCTAGGTGACCATGCGGGGTCACTCCCCCTTCCCAAAGGGCATTGCCGTTTGGGGTATTAAATCAACAGTGCCACGTGGGGATACCCTCCGGTTAGAGGGACCCATGGGGCACGCATCCCCTTCACCTCTACCGTTGCTTTGAAGCCGCAACCTTCTCACTATGGTGCATGACGGTGCACGACCTTCCACCAATGAGGCCGGCCATGAGCCAGCCTCTCCTGATGCTGCCGCTGCTCGATTCCGTAGCTCCCCTCCGTGGCGTGGGATGATGCGCCACCCGCCGCCACCCCGACCGACAGATGTCAGTTTTCATCATCACCTGCCAATGCCATTTTCAGCGCTGATACACCAGTTTTCGACACCGTCATGCCAGTGTTGCGCCAACCGATCTTCCATAGGCCACCGGGTGAGCCCCGGTGGTCCGTTTTCCCTTTCGAATGCACCTATGGGCCTCCTGAGTTGCTGTCATCACTGCGTGGATCTAGGATTTGAATTTTTGTTGAGTTCAAACTTTTCCTTTGAAGAACGCAGAAAAAAAATGTGGTGGAGGACCTGGGCCTTGTTTTTTTGGCACGCACCCTCTGTGTTAGCATCATAACTAGAAGGTAGCAATTAATTCATCATAGATAAACTATAAACCATTCAATACCTCAATGATTCATCATTATTTTCCTGAATGATGAAAAGAAAATATTCACATGAATTTATATAAAATGCCCTACCTCAGATTTGGAGACAATGTCACAGTTGTGGAAGAAGAATCCACGCTGGACAAAGCCGTCAGTGTTTGTCGCTTCCGGTTAGATTCCTCTAACGTTGCCATCCAAGCTTCTATTTTTCATTGGTGGAAGACATTGGAACACTTCATTATAAGTTCTTCACATCCATGTCTAAAAACCAAAATCGAGCGTCACTTAATTAGAGGGGGAAACGTGGTCAACACAACATGAGATTAATGAGGTTCACTAATGAATGAACCTGACAATCTCTCAACGGTGTGGTTACAAAAACAAAGAGTCAAGCCATTAAATGGTTTAAAAACTCACCAGTTCCATAACCTCCACTCCACCATTGGTAGAATAATATAATAACAATTTTATGTTATTTTATTATTGTTTCAAAAGTCCACAAAACTTTCTTTTTCACCTGACATATTGCGGTTGAAGTTAACCCCCCATTAAGCGAATCATGGCGATGTGGATTCAACGGTGCCCTCATATTTTTAATCTGAGCACCGGTTCAAAATATAGAAAATTCCACCCACGTGTTTACTGAACAGAGAATAAAAAAGTTTAAAATTCCATTTTTTGGAACACCGGGCCTCAGAATCAAGCGCTGTTGATTTTTGAAGACTCATAACAATCCCATTTTTTTAAAAACAATTTTATAGGATTTCTGTGTATTTACTAAACATCCCTTTTCATATGATTTATTTATACAAGAAAAAATATATTTTAGTCTTTTAAAAGTATAAATATTTTTTCAATACATCAATAAATCCAATATAGGACATTTTAGTCGAATTTAGTATGAAATTGGCAATGAAAAAAATTTGAAACTTTTGAGCATTTTCAATTTAAAACCCAAATGTCTCTTTTCATCTGTAGGATTAATGTTAAATTAATTAATTTAAATTATTTTTATTGAATTTGGAAAAATGTATTCCATATTAGGTATCATTATATTTTCTAATTTCTAATAAGTGAAACTTAAAATTTTACCTATGTTATAAGTGAAAATAGTATAAATTAATCACATTGTTTAAGAGAAAAACAAGTTTACTAACAGACTAAAGGTTAGAATTAAGTGTAAATATGACCTATAAATTATTAAGGACCAAAATAGCATGACATATTTTAAAAATATATATTATATTATCATGATTATCCTAATATTATATCCACTTAACATAGAAAAAATCTTGATGGAAGTCTATTTTTAAAAAATATAAATTTCGGCCACTCAACTCCCTTATAAAAAGAAACCCCCTCTTCCAATCTCAATGCAAATCTAAATCCATTTTGTCAGTCAATACCTGTCCAAAAATATTTCCAAAATCCATTGTTTCAATAAATAATCCTTAATTTGTTCATAAATAAAACCATAAAATTTTCTTTGTGAAAAGCATAAGTGGATACCCGAATAAGTGGTAATGTTCTTCAATGAACGTTTCAGTTTGATTTCTTACCCAGACCCCTTAAATATATTTCATATAGGGTTATAATATAAACTCAGTATCATATATATATTGCGAATTTTTATGGGTATGTCCTATATCCACAAACACTTACATCAAATGATCTATGAATTCACTTTTATTTGTGCGGCAGACTATGGCCTCACGAACTAATATTGTTCATTTTTCAATCACCATTGTTAAATGTTTGGAATAATGATTGAAATAATATATATATATATATGATATAAATGATATTAATTTTAAATTTTTTTATGTAATTTTTATATAACACATACCATAATGCTTTACATTTTGTGGAAATATGATAACGTCATTTCTATGTAAGACATAGTACCGCCCTGTGAAGTGATGTGATTCATTCACACATTACATGGGACATATCAAGGATGATTTTAAAAGAAATATTGAACAAATATGAACTAAAAATTATAATATTATGACAATATATGTATACATATGATTTAATTTTCTTTGTTTCAATATGACATGAAATAGAAATAGTGTTCATGCATACATATGACCTGCCATCTCCATGAATAGTGTATATGTTTTAATATCATTAGTCATTATGAATTAAAAAAAATACCTAAATAAAAAATATAAATGATATTAATATAATTTTAATAACACTTTATTTGATTAACATAGGATATATATAATATTACCAAGAATATCAAGATAAAACATGCAAGAAAAACTTATCTGTTATTACCAAAAACATAAATTCAATATGGAATAGTTAATTAACTGATAATATAAGGTCATAAGTAATTGATATATAGATTTATATATTTTAATATATTTCTTTAATATATCTATAATAAATATATATTTATTATACATGAGGATTAAATGACTAAAATGAGAGAAAAGACTTATGGTAAGGGGATTTCTGCCTGACATTTTTTCAGTGAGACACCATCCATTTTCACCATCTTTTTCTTATATGATGTGTGTATAATTACAGTGGTTGTATTTTATTATTATACTTATATGAATTTATATATATATATATATATATATATATATCAATTTTATGGTGTTTCTTTCATGGGGTTTATAGCAAAAACATTACCAAAAATAGTATGGGGAATTTTGTCTCAATTTTCCTTATTTGAGACATACGTTTTGTTATGAGCCCATATTATTTCACGTGGTGTATATAAAATTCCACTGAAATTTAATATCAAGAATTTTTTCATACAAATTATATTTTATATTATATTATATGTTATTCATTCATGGTATTTATTATTCAAAGTTAGCAAATTGGTTAGAGTTTATTACTATAGTTTCATATTTTCTCAGTGTTATTTACGATTATGCATCCACTGAAGGAATATTATGACCCATATATATATCATTATCATTAATTATCTTATCCTCCAATTATTAATGACATATTTATGTAATTTTCCCATTTTTAAACTTAGTGAAAATTAATATAATTAATAATTTGTTTTAAATAAAATCATGCTTTATTTCTATTTTTTGTCAAATATTTGTTTTCTTGAAAAACCATGATTTTGAAAAATATTTTCCATGGCTTTTTAACCAATTAAAAAAATCTATTAAATAAATTTTTAAAAATTCTTTAATTTATTAAAAAAAAATAAAAAGAATAATCTTATTATTTTTCGACAAATGATATTAGTTAAACTTTTTTAATAGTGAAAAAGGAATAATCAATTAATATATATAAAATGTATGGATTTTACCACCATCATGAACATAATTTATTTAAAGATCCCAATTCAAGTGTAAAAGGTTTTTTTAATGAAATTTTCTTCCATAATATTATAAAAATATTTATTGTTTAAGGTGATTTTCGAATAAAAAGTTTTTCAATTTGTTTTTATGTATCACAAAGTGTTTTCAAAGAGGAAAGAGTTTATTGTTCAAGAAATGTTTTAAATTATAATTAATTATTTTTTCATATAAGATGATCATAGTTGGTGTTAATCAGTCTTTACTGGGAATATGGTCCAAGGGTAACATTCATACTCTTTATCTCAATGGTCACTGTTTTGATGGCAAGATGTTTATGAAACCCATTTCTCTTCTATAGGTTATATATTCTTTTGAAACCATTTCTTTTAAAATGTTATGCTATTATTAAATGATTAAGAAACCTATCTGTTATCAATAGTTTATGATATGATGAAAATTTTATGATACCCATTTCATTTTAGGAGTTATGATATGGTAAATGTTTTGGACTATGTGGAACATATAAGTATGATTTCATTATTTGATATGTGGAACCTATATATCTCTCAAATTCATTGGATAATGATTTATATCTCATGGGATTTAAATGGATGGATAGATGAGTGAACCCAATTTAGTTAGGTACATTATATGCTAATATAGTATTGGGCATTAACCTTGACTACTAAAATAGTTTGGGAGTGAACCCATTGCCCAAATATAGACTTGGAAATTATCCTTAACTACTGTGGAAATAATTTTATTTTTTATGTGTTTTCAAAAACTTATAATCTTATAAAAATGTCCTTCCAAGATGTATTATAATATATGATTAATTTATTCGTCATAAATAATAAATGGAAAATATTTATTCCCTGATTAAAGATTGTAAATTTTGATATGAAGGGTATGGTTTTCCAATGTTATACTCATGTTCCCATACACTTATGATCATTATTATGCTTTCAAGTGTCCTTTGGTTACCATTATTGGAATATAAGATCACATTTAATTATTATTCTATTATCCAGGTTATGAATATATTTATTCTCTATGATGTGTATATGAAGTTTTCTAATAATAAAGAAATATGTCAGAGATAATATAATAATTTTATGTACCGGTTGTTTGTGTGCCCATTTGACCAAATATACTAAACTAATACTTTGAATTATATTTTTAAAATAATATTAATATTAATCTATTATGATGGTATATTCATGTATAAAAAAATAATGTTTTATATAATTCAATGGAAGAAATAATTTGAAATTAGTTGGGTAAGATTATTACCTATTCTTCAGTAGACCTCCTTTAGATCCCAAATTAAGGACCCTTAGAGTAGTCTTCCTAGAATACGATGATATCTAAATAATTAATATAGACTTTGAGAAGATATTTTATCATGGTTTTTTCAAGATAAATGTCTCATGGTTCAATAATGAAAATACTTTAGGAGTGTCCATTATATGTGTGGTATAAGAAACACATTTAATTTCTTAAAGGATTAAAATAAAATAATTTGATACTCAAGAAAAATGGATCCAGAAATTTTAAAGGGTCTATGTTATAAAAATTTGAAGTCAAAATATTGCTATAAAATAGTATTTGTAAAATTTTAATTGAAAAATTACCTTATATGTTGGTTTAACCCCATCCCCCTATAAACCCATTTAACCATCACATTAGTGACTAATTTGTACTATTTTTTCTATTTACTATGAATGAAAATTAATGTATAATATTTAAAAAAACATGGATATTATGATTCAATATATTTTTTTAATTATATCACAATCAATTTATAAAATTGGAAGGAGCTAATTAAAAATTAATCATGAAAAATGTGATCAAGAACAACATTACAAAAAAACATTTCTTCAATATAATTTTTTTATATGACAATATATCATAATAAATAGAAATATTCATAATATAAATGATATAAATTTACTTTTTAAAAAAATTTAATGAAAATGAAACATTATAAGTTATTTAAATGAAAATTCATTTAAAAAAAATACTCTTCCTGATTCATCGAGTAAGAAATAATTTCAAAAAATAAAAAACATTAACTCTATAATAATTATCATATGATGACTTCAAAAATGAATCTATTTTTTATAAATTTTTTTAAAAGATGGAAAAATTAAATATAGTATATTCTAAAAAAAATCAATTAAAACAATTTTTGAGGGAAAATATTTTTTTAATGTAAATTATGACTCTACTTAAAATTGAGTATTATATAGTAATTTATTTGATTTACCAAAAGATATTAATATTTTTAAATGTGGTTATTGATAATCACGACTCCAATTTTGGTTCATGTTTACAGTGGTTTAGTATATTATATTTTATTTAGACATGAGGTTTCATGTATCATAATAAATTTAATTTATTTAAAGAGAAATTTGTCACGAAAGTTTAGGTTGTTATATAATTAAGAAAGACAAATAAAATATTTTATCATATATGTTTTATATTACAACATTACGTAATACATATAGAACAAAATGTGGATATCTGTTAAAAATATATCCATTGTGACAAAGGAAACATAAAATGACATTGAAATAGCTAAAAATCATAATTGAAAATGAATGCGTTGAACGGTATAACATAATACGGTATCAATAATCAATTTGTTTTATACTATGACTTCAATCCCCCAAATTATATATGTATTTATATATAAGAGGAAAAAACATGTAACATAATTCCCACGAGTGTAAATCCTTTTGAATATGAAAATTATAATACATGTGAAAACAGAAAATAAAATATAGAAAGAAATTTTAATTATGATGTAGAGTAAATACTTCCATTTAACATTCAAAAGGTGATGTGATAGATTTAAAATCATTTACTTTTAAAAAGAATATATTCTATTGGATCCTTAAACTGACATTAAAGGATATGTACGAAATAATGATCTAATGATTAAACATTTTATTATTAAAAGTACATTTTTAATACATTGAAATTACCTTCGTTTAAAACCATAATTATAAAAGGAGTAATAAAATATTATTATAATTAAAACATTATTTCCATAAATATGTTATAAAATATCAAATAATTAAATATTATGGTGGGAGAACCCTTGGATGTAAGAAACAATTCAAGTTAAAATATTATAACTCAATTTAAGAAGATTTGAGCAATCAACATCCCCAAAAGGAAACATATACTGTAATGTAAGATAAATAATATAATGATAATGTGGTATAAATGAAAATCCACAAAAAATATGAGGGAATAACCCAAAATACAATCAAGTGTATAATCTATGAAAAATATGTGAAATAAGATCAATATAAAAATGATAGTCATTGAAATTAAGTTGAGTTACCAAGAAATTGTACTCATGGGGTAATAATTGATTCAATAACCATTTGAAGATAGGATTATTTTTTATATTATAATATCCCATAATATATAATAAAATTATGAAAAAAATACATCCATGGTTAATAAATACAACAAATTAGGGAAATCTAATTTATAAAAAATAATGTCTCGATGAATTATATTTGAGAATATGAACGCCCTTAATTTAATTCCTGCTTAGTTGAAATGTTATTTAACTTGTTTTATAACAAAATTTCCAAACTAAACCACCCATTTCAATGCATTTATCATATATATAACCTATTATAAACATTATTTTTAATTATTCACTAAATTTATATTATATATCTATTATCTATTTTTAAACTCAAGTGTTTATAGTTTTGATTCTCTATACTAGATTTATAGTAGAAGTATCAATATTAATTATCTTTAAAAAGTTAATTAGTAAAATATCATAAATTTAAATTTATTTATTACTGAAAATTATTTATCACATTCTATTTTCCTTTTATTAGTGTTTTAATCCTTATCATTGAAAGTGAAATTGATAATAAACGTACTTCATTGATTTTCATAACTAATGAATAGAGTGTCATTACATTATGAGTTTAATATTAATGTATAATTTATAGGTCCAAATATTATGTTATCCAATCAATTCAGACATATATATTACATCATTTTAGAAAAATATTCACTATGTATCATAACATGAAACAACCATGAGCCTTAAAATTTAGGAGTATTTAAAGACTAAATACAAAAATAATATTATTTCATTCATTTTATCAATCATCTCCATAAATGATCTTGTCCCATTATACAATTATTAAATATTCCACACTTCCAAACATTTTTCAAAGCCGATAAAAAAGAAACATTAGAATGGATGATTTCAGATTCAAGATATGGGTAAATATATGATATATCAATCAATGATCAAAAGTGATCCTATTATTTGAATAAATGTATGATAAAATTATCATAAAATATTATAATCCAACCAAATTAGTGAAATATCATTGATCATAAATCATGGAATATGTATTTTTATTATATAAGACATAAGTCATAAGTATGTGGAATTATTATTAATCAGACATAATCAATGAGAAAATATCTTATGAATAATATGTAAGCTTATAGAAAACACAAATTTATACCAAATCATTTCCATTATCATATATTAGTACCTAATATATCCAAGTTTATTTTTTTCACTATCCTTTCAGTCATTTCCTAAGTTAACGATAACTTGTATGACTGCCATTGTGGAAGGGGCACCTTACTAAACTGGGTTAACTCTTTATTCAATTCCTTATTTTCTCATGAGATAACCATAATTAGAAAATTTATTTGAGGAATATATAATTTTTTTCCTACTCATCACATAATGATAACCATACATAAGGGAACCAAAGAATCATAAAACATTAATCATATCATTACAAAATCATATCATGGCATAGGGAAATGAATCAAGTTTCCAATAACGTCATTTGTTTATTATATAATAACTTTTATAAATTAAAATGATTTCATAAAACATTAATTATCTTATCATAGAATCATCAATAGAAAATATATTTCATTCATAAATGTTTTATCATAACATAATTTTCATATGGGAAAGAAACGAGTTTGATAGAATCATCCTTAAATCACCATCATCATAATACATCTATGTAAATAATGTATATGGTGTCATAATATAAATTCAAAAACGAGATAAAAAATCTTTAATGGATGTTGACATAGTTGAAAAATTCTTATAAAAACTATTCGAACCGATCTCTGAAAATAGAGAAGAATATTATTTTATTTTGAAATCATTTTAAATATAATATCATAGAATATTTAAAAAATAATTTTCATTCAAAATATTTTGGTAAAATTTTAATGGAATATTAAAATAAAATAATCTACATGATAGTGGTAAAATGTAATCATGTTGTATTAATTAAATGAAAACCCATCTTTCACATAATTTTAAAAAGTAAAAAAACATGTTTAAAAGAAAAAATATTTAAACATATTCCTTTTTTGCAGATTTTAAATAATGTTAAAGGTAGACGCATGTATATTTTAAAAACAAGAAAATTATAGGTATGCAATTTAATTATGATTTCTTGAAAATTAGGGATAAGAATGAAAAAGTACACATTCCAAATAAGAAATAATATTGATATATATTAATAAACATTTTATCTATCCTATTATTTACCAAAGAGAGAAAATTGGTTCTAATATATAAAAAAATAATAAATAAAATGTGTAGTGTAAAATATATGGGGCTTATATGTTATGATCAATATCATTGGAAATTTAGCATAGACTATCCTATAAACACCTGAGACACCAACATAAATGTCTTACCCCATTATCTTTACTATTTATTACACATTAATATATCTATTATAATAAATATAAATTATTTATAAATATATTCCATAATAATTTTAATATGTAATGTTATTATTATTTGAATATAATTGTATTCATCATGTTGTTAAAAATTTATTCATTAAAATGAACATTTTAGTGAAAACTAATCTATTTTCCATAAGCGTTTCATTTCGATGGCTTTGGTACATTATCCTTGGTAATCGTTTAATCATCTCTAAAATATTAATCATGTAATAATTATCATACTTAATAATCATAAACAATTTTATAATTACTCCTAAAAAAATTATGAAAAATGAATTTCATCACTCCGTGAATGTGGTATTCCGCCTGTATGCCCAAGTGATTATATGATATTCCAAAGAATAAAAAAGAAATATGGAAGATGTGATTTTACGATAAAATAAGAATAATTATTTATAAATATATATAAAAACATTAAATATATAATAATAAATAAGCATGAATTAGGGTGTCGAATATTGAATCATATATCTATATATAGGTGATTTTCCACACATACACATAAGTAATACATTAATTTCTCATTTGAGGGAAATGAGATGAAAAATGGTTGATAATTTTTTATGATAAAAAATTATTATATTTAATATAATTAAATAACTATTTCATAATAGATACCATACAATTATAGAAGCTTGAATAAAAAAATTAAAATTGCTCGCTTAATATTTATACCTCTTAAATGAGTGACCTTCTTTGCCTTATACATCAAGCCTTCAAATATTTTTACTATGATCTATAAATTACCCATTAAACATGGGATGTGTTACGGGGAAGGTATTTTACTTGTTATTGGACCATATATAATTCTCATAGAGTGTGAGGAAAATATGAGTGGTGGAATCCTTTTATAAGTGAGGGAGGACACACATGGAATTGTTCTCAAGAGTAAAATATAAAAATACATTACTCTAGTCAAGTGGATAAAAAATACAAAATATTCATATATTTTAATTATATGTTATTAATACCTTCCAAGTATAAAATTATATAATGTTTTTTGTTTTATTTTAAACTTTATCTCTTATGCTAACCCTCAGTAAACCTGTTTAAACCTTAACGGTGGTAACACATTTTTTTGTAGTTTTACTGTATATTATAATGAATAATTAAGTTGAAATTAATTATTTATAATAATTTTTAGGATTAAAAATATTTAATCCATTAAAAAAATAAATTTATATATATAATAGAAATTTATTTTAAAATAAGTGATAATAAAACAACAAAACTATTTGGACCAAAAAATATCTAGAAGCATTAAACTGATTTTACCATAATTAAATTCCATGTTAAAACTAATAGATGAATGTTAAAATATTTTATTAAATATAATATCTAAAAATATAATCATAATAATTCATTGGAATTTATAATTTTAATTGATTATGATAAAAACACACTATTCACATAAAAACGCCTTTTATAAAAATATTTCCTTTTTGCTTCAAGTGATTTTATTTTCATTTCTATCCAAATGATAAATAATTAATTCATCTCATACAAGTAAAAAAATATTTTCATAATCTATGTAGTACTATTCATAACATAAAATCTAATGGATGTTTGATATATTTATATGAAATAAAAATATTTCAATATCATATAGCAATTTATTTAAACTTGGTGGTGTGTGTAAAAGACAAATAAATAAATAAATTTCATTAATGTAAAATATATTAAAATATATTAGGGTGTTTCATTATAACACCATTATAATAACTTTTCCATTGAAATTCCATCACTCCAATTAAAACTACTGAGAATACTTCTACTTCACCACGTCTTTGGGTTCCCATGTAGCTTCCTAAAATTTATAGTTTCACCAAAAGTCATTGACCAAGTGAGAGGTCTTGTTCAGTAGAACATTATCTCTTCGATCCAAAATCTCCGTTGATTGGTCCTCATAAGATAGATCATGTTATAGTTTCATGTCCTCTAGGCTTAATACAACTCAAGGAACATGGTTGAACATTTTTATAAGAGATACATGGAACACATCATTAAAATGAGCAAGATTCAGTGAAAGGTTAAGAAATAAGAAATTATCTTGATATGATAAATAATTAAAAATGGACTAATATATCTACTGCTTAGTTTTCCATTATTTTCATATATTGTGAAATTTTCATTTGTATAAATTCATAGTAATACCTTCTTACAATATTTTAACTATAATTCTCACCACTGATTTTCAATAAAACATTCATGTCGACATTGAGTTGTACTGATGTATTTCAAAATAGATATAACATTATCATTCATTATATATGATACCTCAGTCACCAATATATTTTTTCTCTAACATCATCTAAAAAATAGAATTATTCACATCCCTCCATAATAGTATTTTTATAGAGGCATCTGAAAACTCAAGGGAATGATATTATTATTGGAGTATTGACCATAGAAACATGTTGATCCTAACCTCCATTAATATTAGAGTAAAATTAACTCAACATATCATATAGGGTTTTAATGGCCCTCTCATACTAACCATATGTCTGAGTATGATATGTAATACCAAAACTCAACTCCATATCAAGATCTTACTATAGATTTCTCTCAAAAATTGAGTTAAGAATAAGATCGTGATCAGATACAATTGAAAACATAATCCTTGACGAGACACATATTCATTTCTAGAACCATTTCATTCCATCATAATCATTGTTGAAATCAAGAATGCTTCTCACATTCTTCGATAGTTCCATATCATAATTATGTGCCTTTTTTAATCCTATCATTGATGGATGGTTGAACACTCATATGAGAAATATATTATTTCAAAATCCATAATTTATAAATTTGTAAACATTTTATATACTTTAATCCTCATGATAGAAAAACATGCATGGTAGTTTGATGAAGAGCATCAACTGCCTTGTTCATGTTCCTGTGGTGGTTGTGTATTTTACCAACATAATATTTAATCAACTCCAACCACATACATGGAATCATATTCAACTATTTCATTGGGAATATATTATTTTATATTTTATTAACAATGTATATATCACACCATTTAACATATATATAATAAATCCAAATTTAAAGTATAAAAATTATTTATACCAACATCAAATCATGAGTTAAGTTATTTTTCTCATGAATATTAAATTTTCATTAGTAATAAGCTATAACAATATAATTAAACATGATAATGAACTATATTCCCTTCTTTTATGCATCATAGTTGAATTAAAATCCTTCTCCACTCCAGTTTTGTGTATGTATAGGTTAACTAACCATCCTACTTTTCATCTCTTTGATAATATCATCATATTCATAAATTTAATGGAAATTTATACCTTTCGATCCATCATGGTTATTGGTTTATAAATTCATGATAAATCTATCATATAGAATCCTCGATATCCTACCCGTCCAAGAAAACTATTGATCATGGTAACTACAACTGTTCTATGAAAGTATTCAATAACCTATATCTTTAAAGGATCCATCAATATACCCTCACCTAGGATTATATGAATAAAAACTAAAAATTTTATAGACAAAAATTAATTTTAGAAAATTTAGAATAAAAATTATCTTTCTGAGATCTCTTCATCACAATACCAGATTAATCTTCATAGACATCCTTAATCATTTAATATATAAGAATATCATCAATAAATACTTCCACAAACTGATCAAGGTAATATCTATAGATACTATTATTTAGATTCATAATGATTGTAGGGCCATAGGTAAGTGAAAATTGAATAATTATAAATCCACTATTAAAATACCTCACATGGAAGGTTGTATTTGATATATACTCCTTCTCGACCCTCAATCGATGATATCCACAATGAAGGTCCAGCATTGAAAATTATTGATCTTTATGAATTTTTCCAAATAATTCATCAATATGTGGTTAAGGATACTTTATATTGATAGCGATCTTAATATATTATAAATAATAAATATAAAGACAAATTTACTAATAATTATTATTAACAACAACAACATGTTCTCCCATGGTGATGTAATAGGGAATGTTAATCCATTTTCATGATTCTCTGTGTGTTTCTTCTATAATTTTAGCAACTCAATCAGGTACATTCAATATAGGGGTTTTGAAATATATGTAGCACCTGGTATATTATATATTTAGAACTGAAGATCATGATTTTGGGGAAGACTTGGAACGTCTTCAGAAAATAAATCAGCATAATCCAAAAAAATCATAATATCATTTATTTTATGTTTCTTATCAAAAATTTGATATAAAAATAGATCATGAATATATAATATGATCCATGAAATGGATGTAACATCCATTATATGTTAATTTTTATCCTTAAAATGAAATATGATCATAGGATATTTTAGAATATCAAAAATGTCCACTCAACATTAGATATAGATATAGGATTAGTATGAAGAGATCCAATACATTCCCGAAATCACATCAAGATCAACTAGGGATAGAATCTCATGATTTTCTATAATTACATCCAAAAAACTAATATTAGAGAGGATATATAGACTTGAGATGTGATCATCTTACCATAATGAGTTTTTATTGTTAACTCAACATCTATTTATTGAGGTGGTGACATGATACACTTTAATAATTCTTCATATAAAAGAAGTTGGTAGATCTATAATCAAAAAACACTTTTTCAATTATAGAGTTAATGGTTAGTGTACATTTCACAATATTTTTCTCATTACCCATGATAGTGGTTGTGATTTCATGATATTTACCTTTGTCTATATAATTTAGAGGTTAATGACAGATATTTTCATCATTAAGACTCGAAATCATGCATTGATTGGAATAATTTACATATTCCTTGAAATTGTATAATTGAATTCAAGGTGGCACTTTTAGTGGATTTTTTCATCACTGATCTCATTAATATGAATATTTACATAAAGTTATCATACTTTGTTCCTTATGGACTTCAATCCCATATTTAAAACATTTATATTTACTAATAACAAACTTTTCTCTATTCTTTATTCCACACTTTTAACATAAAAATGTTAATTTTGTTTTCCCCATGGGCTTTACTATTAGAATATCCTCAAAATTTATTCATTATATTTTTTCCCAAAATCATGAGAACACTAAAATTTTAAATTTAAAATTCCTTCTTGGGATCTGATTAAATGATTTATTCATACATATCAAAGCCTCTTATATACAATACCTTATTAAGACACAATCTAAAGTCTGTGAAGAATCAATCATCTTTTATTTCATGATAAATAATAAAATAAGAAACATGCCATGCAGGTCTCATGAAATTTTCCTCATATATACAAATGGTTTCATCATCCTACTTATTTAGTCAAATAAATTCATGTTATATTTTGATGTTAATATTTTAAAGAAAATACTTATTGGAAATTATTTTCATATACTCCTTCTATTCAATGGATTCAATTTCACCACTTTCCTTTAATTCTTGATAGGATCACATCATTGATTTTATTTATCTTTTATATGATATACTACCAGGATTAATTTTCATATTTTTAAAATTGGAGAATAGTAAATTTATTTTTACTGGTGATTAGCCATTTCATAGCTATTAGTTGATCAGAGGAACCATTGATCAATGGTGGACCATTACCCATAGAATAACAAATAGTGTTTTATTCATTACTTTACATTTATTGAAGATACTCATGATTAATGTTAATGTTTATATGTTTGGACAGTTGGTTGGAAATAGCTATAATATTTCACCTACCACCTCTCATTTAATTTGGTCATGAAGATACTCATTTTATTTCCCTTAACATAAATTATTATCAGGATTCATCATAGGTACATCCATTTACTAAGACCAACAAACATTGTGTAGGAAAGAATAATCATAATGATTAATCATGTAATCATTAAAAATATTGTAGAGGATTCTTGAATAATGACATTTTATTTTAATTCAATGAAATAATATGTTTTACGTAGGATATTAATGGTCATTATTTATTCGAATCATTCATATTTCTTCATAATTAGAATTGGAAAAATTCCATGCATATAATCTGACAGTGTCTTTCTAGTTGTGTTGTCTTATTTCCCCTCATTATGCACCAGTGATGATCGAGTTAAAACCCAATCCACCCCTTTCATAATTGTAGCAGATCCTTTGTGATGTTTTGATAGAAAATATTTTTATTTGTTAAAAATTCACCTTTTTATAATCTTTCTATTAATAGGTGAATGTAATATGTAGAGACATTGATAATAATGATTGATATCATAGTAATATTTTTTAGTTAGTGGACTATTTTAGGAAGTTAGGAAGTTTCCATAACATTATTAATTACAAATTCTTATGAACTCTGATGATGCTATTTTGATCTCAATGTTTGAGCCATCAAATGAACTACTAGATTTTCTACTAATGAAATTTCTAAACAGGGAATTATATAAATAGTTCAAAGAAGTGTCCCCAAACAAATAAGTTATAGTATATTCAATTAAAAATTTACTTAAGTGGTGATTTTTTTCATCAGACACGCATTCTGAGTTAAATATAAAAGATAGAGTATGAAACCCCTCAACTCTATAACACAATAATCAATGAATTATTATAGAAGATTACACATAATTCAACCCAGATGATTGTGAATTATTTTATCTTTATGAATTAGGTACATTACAAAAAAATATAAAACAAGGAATACATCATCATTATTAAAAACATTCTTAACATGATTATATTTTTCAATCCTTATTAAAATAGCATTGGATAACCTAGGAACATACATAAAAAATGGGTGATACATAAAGCCTAGTAAGGAAATAAACATGGAATAACATGAATAAATCAATACTAGTTATAAAATAGGAATATCAATGAGACATAAAAGGGGTGACAAACATAAACATGAACAATTAGGAATGATATAACATGATAACATTAAGCTAGCATGGGAAAATGTTTCAACAAAATAAACATAGCATCATAAACATATTTCAAGGATAAAAACAAAGCAATAATGATTGAAAAACTACCATGGTTGATTTGGTTCACTTTCTAATCCCCTTTATGACTAATCATGAGACTAAAACATTACCAAATGCATTGGAGTGCAATATAATTCTAGGCGCACCCATCACTTTAATTTCATTTACATCCATCAGTGTGAAAAATATATCTTAAATCATTGAGTTATTATTAGTCAATTTTTATTCCAAGATAAAGGAGTCTGAAATATATAAATATATTTCCCCACTAAAATATGTATAAGTGCATAAAGTTAAGCACCATTGATAAGAAATTGGTATAGGGATTCACTACAAAATTATTTTCCATGTGAAATCATGGTGAAATTTCTACAGAATAACTTGGGAGTATCAATGATAATGGGAAGGATTAATGATATTTAAAGGCTTATATAATAAATTTTCAATCATAGGATCAATAAGGGGTCATGGGGGAATATATCCCAATATTATGAAGTGGTGATAAACTGCATAAGTTAATGAAAATTCTAGAAAAAGGAGAAGGAGAGGATCACGTACCTTGAGTGTGTGATTCCATAATATTGTGAGGAGCTTCAAGGGAGTTTGGATAAACTTGGGAGGGCTATAGAGAAGTTAGTAATGAGTAAAGATGTTTTCCAATTATTTTGAGTGAGTAGAGTATTGATCATGGGTATTTTTATATACCAAAAGAGAGGGGTGTTCATTATTGTTTTACATAGGTTTTGACCCCTATAAAATGAAATTAATCAATCCCAAAACCTTCCCATGGTTTCAAAAAAAATAGATTGGTATACATTATTTTATAATTACATAGGTATAACTTATAAAAATATTACCATAGTGGAACTTTAATTGAGTCATGTCATTTAAGAAATAATTTTTAAACCATAAAATATATTATTGGGTTTGGAGGATTCATAAAGGCTTTATAAAATTTAGGAAAAAAATATTAAATCACATTATATTGAATTATGAACATATATTTGGTTGTGAATACCATTAATACTATTTACTACAACATTTTTAGGTCATTATGATATCATAATACACACTTAATATTTATATAGTATTTATTTTTTACATAAAATTTTAACTGTTTCAAAAAATTATGAAAACATAAACATTAGATAATTTATACAAGCTTATTAAATAACTAAAATTTACATATCAAAATAATTTTCACGATATATATATGTCCACTTTTAAAATAGAATTTACATTTATTTATAAATGTCGGGTTTTCTTGACAATAACTATTTTCAAACCATTATAAAAAGTACATTTGACATCAAAAAAAATTATTTCATAATCTTAATTTAATGAAAATCATTTGTTAATAAAATTTTATTAAAATATTATTTATTTAAAAATTTCATTAATTTTTCTAAGGGAATGTCAAAATTGATATTAAATTTTACCTAAAAATATAATTTGTTTTTTATCGAATCAAAATAAAAAATCATTAATAATGTAATTATAATGAGGATAAGATAAACTCATTATTCTATAAAAATATATTTACATATAATTAGTATCTTGATTCATATACATTTATTACATTATAAAACACCATATGGTTTTGGTGTGTGATGTTGAGACTTCCATGTGGTGGTTCAGCATACATGGTGTGGGTCATGATCTCAATGAGGTTAGAATTATACCATTAATGGTTAATATCATGCTTATTTGTTTATTAGCTTAGGAATGGTCCTTGGAAAATCCCAATGACTCTATCTCCCTCAAAATATGTAATAAATCACTTTCATAAAGTATGATTCTACTCGATTAGGACATCACATCCTTTTTTATTTTTCAATGTTATTTTTCAAAACCATATATTTATATAAATAATATAGTCACTATTAAATGTATATGTTATAAATAGTTATTGTTCTTAATGTTCTCTTAAATATGATAGGCTTTAATAATCATAATCACGTTTATGTGTTTTCTAAAACCATAATATAAAACATGAAATTTAATTAAAACACTAGGGTAATTTTATTTATAATTGTTTGGGTTGTTAAGATATTCCCCCTTCAGAAACATTTCCCTGGAATTTTTTTTCGCAGACTAAAATATATTAGGGTAATTCTATTTCATCACCTCCTCTGTTCCCAAGTCACTTCATGAAAATTTTGTTTCTTCCATATCACATTTACCAGGTGTACTGTCTTATTTCAAAGAAATTTGGTTCAACAATATATTATCATAATTGGATGCTCCCCATAAGGGACATCATTCAAAAATATTACCACCTCTGTATTGGTGACCTGAGTGGGGTCTGGTATGTTCTTCATTAAGAGTGATATGTAGAAAGCATCATGTACAAGAGATTGGTCTTAAGGAGTTCTAGTAATAGGTCACTACTATGATGTGTTCAATGATCTCAAAGGGACTGATGTATCTTTTAATATGCTTTCCCTATTTCCCACATCTCAAGGATTTCATACATAGAAATGTGTGGAGGAATACCTTATCTCCAACATCAAAATCTGGCTCTCTTCGTTGATTGTTAGCATAATTATTTTTTCAAATTTTAATAGCTTACATGTGTTGTTGAATGGTCTTGAATATTTCAACAATTTCCTTGACCATTTTAGGACCCAGCGATTTGGGATCCCCAACATCACCCCATTATACAAGTGTTCTATAACTCTTCCAATAATGGGATTCATATGGATCCATTTAGATTATTGAGTGGGAAGTATTATTTTATGAGAACTCAACTAGATGAATATGTTGATACCATCCTGCTTTTACATCAATTGAAAAATAAATCAACATTTCCTCTAGTTTCTAGATAGACAAAATATATTGGACATAAGTTTGAGGTTTCTAAGTCATATTAATGTTAAAATCAGTATTTATATCATGTTTGATAATCTTCCACAACATAGTTGAAAATATTTTTTATCAATTAGATACAATCAATACTGGTGTACTATGAAGCACCACCACATATCTAATGTATATCCTTGAATGTTGACTGCGTGTGAATTCCACACAAATTGGGATTAATTGAGAATAGTTTTTAAGATAATCCACAAAACCAATATATAATTTTTTACTCCTGTTGTCTTCACAAGACTGTTGATAACATTCTTCATAATTTTTCCAATTTCTATATTGTTATGGGTAATGGTTGCTTCATCCACTTTTATTTTTTGTCTTTATTCCATAACTTTATGACATATAAGACACCTTAATCTATAATAAGTGATCTCATTCTTTATTCTTAATTTGTGAACTATATTTCCAATAATTTGAATTATATTAAGATCAAAACCTTCTAAATTATAAATAATTATTAAATAATTGTATCCTTGTTGCTTAGAGAATCTTTCAATTTATTCACATCCCCATGATGGTAGTGGATTGAGTAGTTATAGTTCTTAATCAGGACTAACAATCATCACAAGATCATATTCAACTCTTTCAGTGTGAATATGTAAAAAAATTATTATTATCTATATGTATTACAAACTTCTCCCAAAATAGATAATGCTTCAAGAGTTTCAATGTTAATATCACAACAACCAAATATAGGTCATGCATATGGTATTCTAATTCACAAGCATTCAATTTCTCTAAGGCACATGGAATCACTTTTTAATTATTTATTAACACACAAACCAATAGTTTCATCAAAGAGTCATTGTATACTAGAAAAGTTTCCCCACATTTGGGCAGAATAAGTATATGTGCAGTGATAAGCCTCATTTTTTGACTCCTTGAAGCTCTATTCACATTAATTATTCTAAAAAACATGACAATATTTTGAGTTATGTTGGTTTAAGGGTTTTGAAACAATGATAAATTAATCATTAACGAAACATAATACCCAAATAATCTATGGAAATGGTATATTTCTATGATAAATATTGTCATTCGTCATCCTTTAATTAATATTTTCTTTGACATGTTCATGAATATCCCATTTCATATGATAATATACCCCGTGAATGGGACTAACTTCAATAAGAACTCAAATATTTTTTTTCTTAAGTATACTCATTTCGTATGGTCTTTAACATAGTTCATAAATTATCCTCTTGATTTTCCTTTCTTTTAGAGTAGATTAGAATTTCATCTATATTCATTAACACAAAATTTAAGGCGTAATATATAAATAATATATTCATCAAGTCCATGAATATTGATGGAGAAATAGTTAGATTGAATGATATTACTAGGAAATTATTTTGAATGAACCTTGTATGGAAAGCAGTCATGCAGATATCGTCCTTATTCAGCCTTACTTGATAATACCCCAATCAAATAACCACCTAAGAGAAGTATTGTGCTTCACATAGCTGATCAAACACATCATCAATCCATGGTAGAGGATAATTTTTATTTATGATGATCTTTTTAACCTCAAGATAATCATTGTAAAGGAACATTGATCCATCATATTTTTACATGAATAGGAATGACGCACCACATGGTGAAGCACTTGGAAATAATAACCCTTAATCTAAATTATCCTATAGTCACTTCTTTAGTTACCCAAATTTCTCAACATTAATTTTGTATAGAGACTTGGAAAATGGAAACACAATTGGTATAAGTTAAATTAAAAATTCATCCTCACGTCTAGGAAGAACACTAGGGAATTCTTTGAGAAACACTATAGGGTATTAACTTATAATGGTCATGTATTTATGGCTGATGATTTCAATATACTAAATCATTTGATCTAGATATAACTTCTCATAGGGAAATAATATTCTTACTTGATATATTCATTCTAAAGAAGATTAACCATTCTTAATGAAATTATATTATCAAAGGATGATTCCTCACACATAGAGTGATTTAATTCTCACAAACATTTATGTTGTCTCTATATAGGGAAATGTAAGCCATACACATAATTGAATCAAATAACACTAAAGGTATTACCAAAACGTTCTATTGTTTCTTCAAATGATAATTTTTTATTGTTGTTCTGTATATTTGTGATTAAACAATTTCTCAATTTTCTATTTGAACCAATATCACTACTTCCATGCTTTGTGGTGGTGTCTGCGTAATTCTAAAAAATATACGTGATACGTAGAAATGTTTAGAACTGAAATCAAAAAGAAAATTTTATATTATTGAATGAATAACTAATATACTTATTACCACATCATTTTTGGGACAAACCTCAGTGTTTGTGATGGAATAAACTTTCCCTTATAAACTTAGAGGTTGTTGTTGGTTGTCTCCAAAACACTTGTCTTATAGAATTGGTTTGAAAAGTGAAATTTTTCCTTGAGGTGCATAAAATTAATTAGGAAATAATGGATTCATGGATAATTCTTTCCCTCCATCCCATTATGGGGTTTCTAAAGTTATCAATCTCTAGCTAGGTTTCCCTCCATCCATCACCAAAATCATTTTATCTCCACCCTTAGGCAATTTCTAGGGTGCTTATTTATGCAATTTTGATTAGTGGGATGTTATAATTTATTAGAACTATTAGATTTATCCAACTCATCTCTATATTTAAACTCTAATTTCTACTTCTTAACACCTTGATACCCTTTATATTCACCAATACCGATTTTGACATTGAGGGAACATTAGAAAATTTCCTCATAGATATCAAAGTATCATATCATAATGTACTTTTTATAGACATGGATTTATCCCACCGAAGAACTGATCAAATTTTCATTCAAGGATAATGAGAATGAAGTAGGAATATCCTTCATGTCTTGTGAAACATTCCTTATACAACATGATGTATTCATTTACTCTTTTATATGAGTGATAACAACCCCATTTTCATTTTCACATGGAGAGTGTGAGAAAAATACTTTCCAAAAAACATTTTCTAGTTTTCCTAACACCCCATAACATTGATATCTTCCTCAAGCTTCTTATTATTGATTAACTCCCCCCAATTAATAGATTATCCATCCATAAAATAAAAAACTAGTTTAACAATCTCTTTCCCAAATCATTGAAGTATAGTTAATGTCAACTATTTTTTTTGAATAATAGATCAAATGATCCATTGAATTTAAAAGGTATTCGTCACGTGAAGGTCTCAATTATATCTTGTTATTTCATAGGGGTATTTTTATTATCCTTCAGATGAATGATTCTATTTATAACCTAAGACTTCTAATATTGTATCAACATAATGTTTACAATTCCTAAACCCATTGGGGTGGGGATCATGTTATGGAAGTCATCACATTTACCTTCACATTTTTTAAATGTTTTTTTTATTTCTGTCCATTAAATGAAATAAATGTAAAATTAAGGGTGATTATATTGAAAATCTTTTATAAATAAATTGGAATTCAATGGAGTTAAATGGATAATGTATAAATAAAAATTATTCCTTAAATTATGAATTTATATGCTTCAATATATGTTATCAATGATCAATTTTCTAACATAGACACTTTTTTGTTATTATTATTCCCTTAATAATTGTTTATAATTATAATATAAATTTACCTATTTTGGACCATGTCTACAGCAATGCCCATTTTCGTGCACTAGTTTCTAAATGATTATAGCTTAATGTGGTGTTTTCGGGGTTTAACTCTATATATATATATACCAAATCCGTATCCACTTATCGTATCAAGAAACCGATTTATATTTTAAAAACTTATATAATCTATTTTTAACAAAATTTAGGGATACTTTATTATACTTATTTTAATCCTAATGGATTTGTATATAATTTTCTAATCCTAATCAAAAAATGATTAATTTTTCCATTGATACCAACTATGAAAATGCATGACTTTATTACACATTAATTCATGATTTATTACATAATATTAGACTTAAATCAACCTAAATATAGATTAGTCTTATGTATTTGGGAATTTGGTCCATTACATGTCACAAACTAGGACAAGATTCCATCTAAACTGGCACCCGACATGGTTCATGTCAAAATGGTATATTTGGCTGTTCTTTACATTTGGGGTGTTCAGTAGATGGAGACTAGCATTGTCCTTACTCGAGAGGTAGGTGCGGGGAGGGAGTCATGAACCCTTGCTCGTTCAGAACCTGGAGTCACCAGGGATATTCTGGGAATGAGTCATGCGTCTTGTGTTGTTTTTTAATTGAGTGATGAAAATGGAGGTGAGTCGGGTTATGTTGTGACCTTACATGGGATGGTGACCCATGTGAAATCTAAGTGTCTGGTCTAAGGCCCTCCTAGTGTTATGCCTTACATGGGGAATGGCTCACCACCATGTTGTCGTGCTAGGCATAGGCACTAGTCCCTCATTTTGGGGGTCCATTGTTGGTTGGGTTTCATTTTGGTTTTAGTTGGTGTATGTGTATGTTGAAAATAAAAGTGGGTTTTAAAATGAAAATGGATTTAAAAACTGAAGTGTTTTCCATGAAATGGTTTTAATTTGTTAAATTGGGTTTTCAATCATTAAGGGTGTTTTGGGATTGTGAATATTAATGTAATGTGGCCCTTGGTATTTCTTATAGACGTTGACAAGTGTGTGGGTATGTGTGAGAAGTGTGTACAGGCACGTCAGGATGGGAATGGAAGAACGCACATGTAACAGTTCATGGGATACCATGGGTTGGGTTTTAGAATCAAAGGCCTAACATGGCTTTCCTAAAGTGTATTTGAATGAGAAAATTATTTAAAAAAAATCTTTGAAAATGGGTTATTGGTACATGGGAATTAGCCTTGTATGAAGACCGTTTTGGGTTTTAAAAGGAAAATGTTGGTTTTTGAAAAAGGATATTATGATTTTTTATGTTTTTACTTGGATTCTGAGCCAGTTAGTTTTTGTTTGACGTGTTCCTCTTTGTTGGTACCTTGGTTTGATATTGGATTTGGTCTTTGGTTTTCACGTTGTTCAGAAAATGCTGCCCAGAAAGGTCCTCAATTTTCCTAATGAGTCATGCCTTGTTTCTGATTATTCATGTGTGTAACCTATCTTTCATGGTGTTTGAGGATTGTTAGAATTGGTGGAGTGGATTGAAGTGGTATATCAATCCTTCAAGATGATTGGAACTCTCGAGGATGTTATATCTCATGTTGTCTTGGGGTTTCTTGAGGGTCCAGACTTAGACCTGTGGAAGCTAGTTGTCCCATCATCGTTATAAGTTGGTATTAAATGGAATGTTTTTAAGGTCACTTTCATCTAAAGGTTCATACCTGAGGAGGTGAAGTTGAGGAATTTTTCAGAGATGTGGGAGGTTTGGCAAGGCCAGTGGTTAGTAAAGTCTTACATTGACCATTTTAAGGAGTTGGTTCCCTATTCCATGGAAGCAGCACCAAAATCATGAAGTAAAAACCCATGTTTTTTGTCTAGGGTCTTCATCATGAGATTTAATAAAATTAATCTCATCTGGTGAAACTTGTTTATAAAAGTTGGTGGATGAGGCTTTCATAGTTGATCTGGTTTTTTAGGTGTAGTCAATGGTTGTTGGTTCTTGTGAAGGTTCCCCATCTGGTGAGTAGGGTGTCCTAGGAGAACCAGTTTCGGAAAAACATTCACTGTCAGCTTAGACTTTCAGTTCCTCTGACTGTTTTATTAAATGTTTCTAGTTCTTCTAGTTTGGTCATTCAAAGTCGTCATGTTGTATTCCTCTGAAGACATGACATCGATGTGTCCATTGGGGTCATTTGAAGAATTTATGTTGGCTGTGTTGTCTGGAAAGGAAGTCTTGATCAAAGGATGTGTTTCCTGACTGTGAGGTAGGAGATTCATTAGCCATCAGAGCCCCAACCACATGTCTTGGGGTGAAGATCGCGGAAAGTTAAGAGTGACAGGGATTGGGTGTGAAACCCGACCTAGTTTTTTTTTCTATTTTGGGATGGAAATTTTTAACATATCAATGTTCTTATTAACATGATTTTTTCGGTAAACCATTTATAGCAATGTTGTGGTTAACTAGATCTCTTGTAACCCAAACAGTTGAGTCTATCTGAATGTGTCCTTTGAAAGTTTTCATTCTCCTTTAAG
Organism: Viscum album; assembly: GCA_963277665.1. Classification (NCBI taxonomy): domain Eukaryota; kingdom Viridiplantae; phylum Streptophyta; class Magnoliopsida; order Santalales; family Viscaceae; genus Viscum; species Viscum album. The sequence continues at coordinate 1,887,004,350 of OY728159.1, read as the reverse complement.
CGTGTCTTGTCTTTACGTAGGCCTGTTTCGGTTTTAACTTTTGGCAGTGCCCATTTAGAGATGCTTGAGTTTTTTTGAGTTGTTTTATTGGGGGTTCAGTTTGTTTGGCAGGGTCCTAGTTCAAGTGTTGGTAGTTTTCAACTTGTATATGGATGTTCAGGTTTGACCCCAGTCGAGGTTTAGGGTTTCTGGAGTTTCAGGAAACTTTTCTAGGTGAAGCATTGTTAATGCACGGTTAGTCAAAACCGTGTGGCCCCAGCCAAGTGGATAGAACCAATTACACAACCAGTGCATGATCGTGTTGTAGGTCACATAACTGTGCGGGTTAGTGTCATTTTTTTTGTAGAGGTGTTGGAACCTTTGATGCACAATTTTGAAATCGTGTGGAAAATTCATGTCGGGTGCCCCTTCCTTACAGTATTTCATTAACGGTTTGGTAAACCGTGCGGCCAAACCATGTGATTTATATAAAAAATTTAAATATTGAAATCTCTTCTTCCTGGGGCAGTGTGGGTGTTGTTTGGGGTTTAAATGTTATTTGTATTAGTTGAGCTCTAGTGGTGGGGAGAACCCTCTCGTGTTCTCCCCTCATCCTCATTCATGCATTGTGGTTTCTTCTTGATCGATCTGGTCTGACATGTGGATAAAATAGTTATCCCAGGGTTCATGGTATCCCTTTGGTTTTCATTAATTATGGACTTGAGATTTGGTTGAATTTTGGATAGGTGAATTACTGGGGCCAGAAAGTGTCTGTGGTGGGTAGAATTGTCACACCCCGACCACATACACTACTATTTTTTATTCTTCCCTCGATGTTGGATCTTTTGGAGGAGGATAGGGTGGAGTGCCCAACTAAAGTTCTTTTTTTGTTCTTTTGGGTTTCCTTTTATACCTATTATTATTTATTCTTTTTGGGATTAATATAAAGTTGCATGTTTGGGATTTTGTGACACCCATAGTGTCATTACATTGTGTTTAAAACATTCAGGTATGTTTGAGTTAACTTCCCTAGTGATTGGGGCGTAATTTCGGGGTTTCAGCCAATTATTGGGGTCACACGGTTTGAGCACAGCCTGGTCAAACCATGAGACCTAACCATGAGAAGTTATAGAAGTTTCCAGTAGCCCATGCATGGTTTGCGCATGGTTTGAAAAACCGTGCAGCCAAACTGTGCCGCCACTTGCGGGGTTTATAAATTCAGATGTGGAGCTCCGATTAGGGTGATTCCACCTCCAAAATGAAGCCCTCTCTATTGGTAATCGACTAGAGGAGCCTCCCCCTCATTACTACTTCGATTTGATGCGATTTTTTGGAAATATATCAAGAAAGGTTTGTGATTCTTTATGTTTCCTTCACCAAATCTTCTCTCCTTCTCTTTCCCTCTTTGTTCTAGGGTTTTCTTTTGGGGTTTTATTCCATGGTAAAACCCTAATGTCCAGTATTTGTGTTTGGTTATTTTTTATTTGGATCTAGGGTGAGTTTATTGTTAGTGGTGATTATATCTCTCCTCCCTTGAAGTTTCACCACATCCGCAGATGGTTGAGGTAGGCGTTTCCAACGTTTTCCTTTCCGGAACACTCCATGACCACTTGGGTGTTTTTATTTAATATTTAAATGTCCTTCACACCTCTAATATGTCTATGGATTGATGTGAATCATGATTTTATGTGGATATAATTTACTAAATATAGGTTTTCAATGGGATTTGTGTGGAATACCTATGTTTATTGCACCTAGGGTTACTGTTTAAAATGTCATTGTTCTTTAGAGGTAAATTGGGGGTTTTATGAAATGTTTAGCCTCAATTTTTCTGGGATGGTTGTTTATTGTTTGTGGTATTTATTTAGTGTGTATGTTACGGTAATGATTTATCTTTTTAATTGAGTAAAAATGTTTTGAGAGGGGTTTTGTGGTTATAAAGGGATTGTTTTATGTTCCCGAAATAGTATGAATGGTCGGATGTGGTTTTAAAGAAAATGGTAGGTTTTGTGGAAAAGGTTTTTGTGTGTCCTATACGATTTTTGGTGTACCATTGGGTGTTGGCACATACATGGGTGCACTAGGTGCACACATGATTATTCCCTCGAATGAAGATGGTGCTTTAAACTAGTGTTCCTTAAAATATCGGTTTCCTAAATGGTTCTTGTTTTCTAAATTACGTTGTGTCCATGTGGTTTCTAAATGTGGTTTAAAGTAGAATCTCATGGGGTTATGCTAATTGGGCTTTTGGTGTGTGTGTTTTGGAAAATTATTGTCTTGAGGAGTTGTTTGGAATTTGACACTTGAACATGGTTTTAGAAATGTTTTGGAAATGTTTTGGTAATTGTATTTGTGTGTGGAAACATAAAGTCCCATTTGGAATGCTTCTAGAGTTTCATGTTTTTACTAAAATGTGATTAGTCTTGTTTTGAAAATTCTCGGGGAAGTGATGTTCCTCATGGTTTAAGAAGTGGTTTGAAAATGTTTTGATGGGAATATGTTTTCAGGAATGGGTTTGTGATGTGAAAGTGGTGGCTTTTTAAATTTGATTCTTGGTTTGGTTGATTAATTGTGTAAGTGAAAAAATGTGATTCAAAACTTGTTTAAGAACAATAGGAAACCTAGGTATCTAGGTGGGAGGACTTGTACTAATATTTTAGTGATCCTATGGGGTTTGTCCCTTGTTTAACGTTGCAAGTTTGATGATGACAACACAAACTAAACTATGATGATGATGATGATGATGGGGACCACTAGGTTATGGGTATGTTTCCAACTAGTAGCTCGAGCATGAGAAAGGAAATTGTTATGGTTACATTTCACCGAGATATGAGGTACCTGGGGCCCACAACTAGCTAGTTCCTAGGGGTATTCCTATGACTAGTGCTCAATGATTATATTGAACCTCCCGTCGGTATATGGTTGGATGGGTTGGTAATTTTAAATGTAAGTGTTTTGTATTTAAAGTTGCATTCTTTGAAATAGTTTTCCTTTTAATGTAGTTCTATTGAAAATTATTACTAGTAATGTCTAGGATTGGTTTTTATTATAAAATGTCAGTTTTCTTGAAAAATGCATGGTGGAATTTGTTGGCCCGTGATACCATTTTGTCACGAACTAGGCCAGGATATCATCTAACCTGACACTCGACCTGGTCTGCGACATGGTCTGATGTGCATTCCCAATCCCCACGGTCTAGAAACTAGTGTCGAGAATCATATATAAAACAAGATGGAATTATTTGGACCAATAATAAATAGGATCAAAATATATAACATTGAAAACACAGTAGATCTTACCACAACTAAATCTCAAAAAATGAACAATCTGGTCCAATAAAAATACAACTAAATAAAACTAACACTGAAAGAAGCAGGATCTATAATAAAATAAAACAACCAACTACTAACACGATCTCCATGTGACCTCTTGTTGACCTCCTACCACAAGACCACCCTATTCCAAGAGATAACTCGATCAAAAAAAATTGAACCTACAAAACAAGTCGGGTCTACCGACACTGAGTAGTATAGGTAGGGTGTGAGCTAACAGCTCAGTTGGAAATCACCACAGATTCCATGTGTTTCCCTTCCCAAAACAGTCCATTAATAATAGTTTGAAATACAATTATAAAAATATATTTTTTCACATTTTATTAAACAACCATTACTTTTCCATTTCAAAGGCCAATACATGCCACTATGCATTTTTCATGAAACTATCATTTTATAATAAAAATAAAACCCAAAAATTACTAGCAACAATTTTCAATGAAACAACATTTAATGGAAAACAATTTCGATGAATGTATCTTTAAATATAAAACACTTACATTTAAAATTACCAACCAAACCTACCGTATGCCGAAGAGAGGTGCAATATAACAATTGAGCACTAGTCATGGGAACACCCATAGTCACTAGCTAACTGTGGGCCCAATGTACCTTGTATGTCGGTTAAAAGTATCCATAAAAATATCCTTTCTCATGCACAAGCCACTAGTAGGTAACATACCCATAACCTAGTGGTCCCCAACATCATCATCATCATCATCATAATCATAGTTTAGTTAGTGTTTTCATCATCAAACTTGCTACATAAAACAAGGGTCAAACTCTAATGGTCACTAGCATACTAGTACAAGTCTTCCCACCTAGATACCTAGGTTTCCATTTGTACTCAAACATGTTATTCATCACATGATGCCACTTACACAATTAATCAACCAAACCAAGCATCACATTTTTTAATCCACCACTTTCACATCACAAACGCTTTCGTGAAAACTTATGCACACCGAAACCATTACAAATCACTTATGAAACCATGAGGAACACCAATTCCCCGAGAATTTTTTAAACACTCCTTCCGAAATTTTAGTAAAAACATGAAACTCTAGAAACATTCCAAACGGGACTTTATGTTTACACACACAAATACATTTACCAAAACATTTCCAAAAGATTTCTAAAACCATCTTCTCATGCCAAATGCCAAACATCCCCTCAAGATATTCATTTTCCAAAATACACACGCAAAAAGAAAAATGAGAAGAAACCCATGATATTCCTTTTAAAACCATATTTAGAAACTACACGAAGGACACAACATTATTTTAAAAACAAGAACCATTTTGGAAACCAATATTTTAAGGAACACCGGTTTAAAACACCATATTAATTCGAGGGAAATATTGTTTGTGAACGTAGTGCACCCATGGATGTGCCAACACCCGATGGTACACTAAAAATCCTAGAGGACACCCAAAAACCTTTTCCACAAAACCTACCATTTTCATAAAAACCATATTCGACTATCAATACTGTTTAGGGAACATAAAACAATCCCTTTATAACCACGAAACCATTTTCAAAACATTTTAACAGATTTCAAATGATAGATAATTACCAAATCATACACACCAAATCAATACCACAAAAAATAAACTCCCATACCACCATAATTGAGGCAAAAAATTTCATAAAAACCCTCAATTTAACTTTAATGAACAATGACATTTTAAACAATAACCCTAGGTGCAATAAACCTAGGTATTTTAGACAAATCCCTTTGAAATCCTATTTTTAGTAAATTATACCAACCTGAAATCATGATTCTCATCAATCCATATATATATTTGAGGTGCGAAGGACATTTAAAAATTAAATTAAAACACAAAAGTGCTCGTGGAGTGTTCCGTAATGGAAAAAGTTGGAAACACCTACCTCAACCATGTGCGGATGAGGTGAAACTTCAAGGGAGGAGAGATATAATCCCCATGGACCATTCACACACCCATGATCCAAATAAAAAAGAACCAAAAATAAATCCTAGACATTAGGGTTTGGACATGGAATAAAAACCATAAAGGAAACCCTAGAACATAGAGGGAAAGAGAATGAGAGAAGATTTGGTGAAGGAAACATGAAGAATCACCAACCTTTCTTGAGAAATCACCCCAAAATATCCCAAAATAGGAGCAGTAAGGAAGAGGTGGATCATATGGTCGATGACAGATAAAGAGGGATTCATTTTTGAGGTTGAATCACTCAAATTAGAGCTCCACGTCAAAGGTTATAAATCCCGCATGTGGCTTCATAGTTTGGATGCATGGGTTGTCAAACCGTGCGAGGGCTAATGGAAACTCTCGCTGCTTTGCATGGTTTGGTTTCATGGTTTGGACATGTCGTGCCCAAACAATAAGACCCAAATAATTGGCCGAAAACATCCAAATTACACCCCAATCACTATAGAAGTTCACTCAAAGATCCCTAGATGTTTTAATCACAGTGTAGTGACACTGTGGGTTTCAAAAACTCCCCAACATGCAACTTTATCTTAATCCCAAAAAGAATAACTAATAATATGAATAAAAGGAAACCCAAAAAAAAACAAAAACACAAGAACTTTTTTTGGGCACTCAACCGAAACCTCAACCAAAAGATCTAACATCGAGGAAAAACTAAAATAAAGTAGTATCAGTGGTCAGGGTGTGACAATACATAACAACTTAAAACAATTCATACATCACTATTATTGAAAACTTCCCTAACGTGGTGATATTATCCCATCGAAATTAAAACATAATGTTATAACAAGTGGACATACATAAAAATGGGTGAGATATAAATATCAGTAAGAGAATAAACAAGGAATAACATGAAAAAAGTATTAAAAGTTTAAAATAGTAATATCAATGAGACAAAAAGGGGTTAGAATCATAAATATGAATAATGAGGGATTATATATCATGATAACATAATTTCATAATGAAAAAATGTGGAAAAATATTAAAATGGCATCATAAACATAGTTCAAGGCTAACCACAATGAAATAATGGTGGAAAAAAATCACATGATGTATTAGGTTCACTCCGTAATACCTTTAATTATGTCTCCTGAAACTAATGAATTATCTGATGGATTTGAGTGCAATATATTTCTAGGTGCACTAGTCGCATTCATTTCATTCACATGCATAAGTGTGACATATATATCAGGAAAAATGGAATAATTTTTCATCATTTTTCTTTGATCATGGATTGTAGAATAAATAAATGAATTTCCTCATTAAATGAACTATATGTACATAAATTTGAACACCCTTGGTTGGAAATTATTATTGGTATTCACTAAATAAGTGTTTGGAATGGAAAATCACAGTGAAATTTAGACAACATAATGAGAGAGCATAAATGATCATGGGAGGACATAATGAGAGTGAAAGGTGTATGTGATAATTTAGATATAATATGTTATCTAATGGGGACATGGTAGAACATTACATAACATTAGGAAATTTATATAAAAGGCATAACATAATGAATATGGTTTAATAAAGAAGAGGAGGGGAGGATATCTTACCAAGAGATTGTGATCCAAAACGTTTAGGAGGAGCTTATTGAGAGCATGGGATAACTCTGAGTGGAACATAGACAGGGTAGGGAAGTGTAATGATGTTATCTAATTTTTTTGAGTGATGTAAATGTGGATCTTTCATGTCTTTATATTTTAAAATATAGAGGAATTCATTCTTATTTCCCACTAATTGTTTTTGGACTCTATATAATAAAATAACCAAAAATCAAACCATCCCATGGTAATTCCAATGGTTTCTAGGATATAGTAGTGAGTTTCATTATTTTATATGTCCATGGTCAGAAATTATTAAAATATTACCCTTAGCGATGTGGAACTGATACATGTCATTAAATAAAATACTTTAAGACCCAAAGATATGTTATAGGATTTGGAGGATGGATAAAGACATTATAAAATTAATAAAATAAACCTAAAATCACAATTCATTAATGGGGAAATATACACTTGGTACTAGATACCAATAATATTATTTATTGTATCATTTATTAGCCATTATGATGTCATAATAAAAATAATATATTTATACAATATTTAATTTTTAACAGAAAATTTTAATATCTCCAAAATTTATTAATAAATCACCATTGGATAATTTCAATGTAATGATTTGAAAAATAAGATTTATTTTATAAAAAACAATTTTATAAATATATGAATTTTTACTTTTCAAATAGAATCAATATTTATTGAGAAATGATGGTTTATTTGACAATAACTATTTTTTAACCCTTAAATAATTACATTTTGAATCATAAAAATCATATGATTATCTATATTTTAAAAAATTATTTAATCATAAAATTTTATTAAAAAATTATTTATTTTTAAAACTAACTTATTTATAAAAAGTAATGTCTTAATTGAGATTATATATTACCCCAAAATAAAATTCTTATTTTATCAAATAAAATTTAAAATCCTTTATAATTTATAAAATAATAAGGAGAAAATATATTCATTATTATATACAATATACATATTCATATTGTCAGATTCTAGACATTTATTTCTTTATTATCATAGAAATATTTATAAGGCTAAGATGTGAAATGGTCATACTTTCATGTGGTGATTCGGTATACATGTTTTGGGACATGATATCGATGATCCTGAAATTCTCTTTGAAAAAATATTTCTTGTGCATTGGTTATTGGATATTATTAAAGGATTGTTCTAGGGAAATGACTAGTGATTCTCTCTCCATATACAACTTCAATAAATGGGATTAATATGATATGATCTTGCTAGTTATGGTCATCACTTCCTTTGTATATGTCTCTGATTTTTCAAAATCTTATATTCGTACTAATGATTAGATCATTATTAAATGACTATATAATCATCAATTATGAATCATAAAGGTCTCATAAATCTGATATGATATAATGAAACCAATTTAGTGCATGTTTTTTCTCCAAAAATATTACATAATAATCCATTTAATTAAAAAAGGGAAATTTTATATATAAAATTTTGGGTTGTTACACAGAGATTATATAAGATAACATAACATGGAATTTTGTTGATTTTTTAAAAAGGGTAGTTTCAAAAATATTTACAAGACATAAAAATTATATATCATCAAACAAAATTTATAATTTTTTTTGGAATTTTCAAATTGTGGAGTTTTCATAGATTTAACCGAATGAAATAGATGAAGATAATTTTTTAAACATTATTGGTTTAATGGTATGATGTTCTTGTTGTTGTGTTTTTGTAGTTTTTCAAAATGAGAAAAGAAATAAAAATTCCATTAAATATTACATATGGAGAGATGGTTGTGCTAGTGAATAATTCCCAATGAGTTAAGGTTACTGAATTACATTTCCAGAAGAAATAGACTAAGAATTCCTAGAAATAATGTATTTATATATATGTAAAAATTCAGTGGGGGAAATCAAAAATGATAATTTCAAATAAGTGAACTTGTTGATGAATTTTGGGCATGAGTAAAGTATTTATATTTTTCCATAATGTATCCAACTATCATAAATGGATCATGAAAAATGAATAGAGGTAGATGAGCTTCTAGATTGATAGTGTGTGTGATGTTTTAGGGGAATATTTTTATTACAATACATGTGATATTGATAGTTTTAAGGATATAAAGTATTCTGCAAAAGGATATTCCATCAGAATAACATCACATTGAGAAACATCTATTGGAAAAAATTTATAAAAACCACCATACATAGGTTTTTTATGAATACCATCGTATGGAAGTTAGTTTAGTAATAGTGATTAGACAATGAAATATCATATTTGTAATTTCGTTTAGATTTATTTGCAAACAATTATTTTATCTAAAGAAAATTAAATTTTTAATGTTTTGTGATCTGATGAGGGAAGGAACCATTAGACTGATGATAATCAGATAAAGACTTCAGAAAATAATTTTTTTTATGATTCTTGATTTGAGGAAATATATAGGAAATCATTTCACTAAATATTAGATTTTTTCTTAAAGATTTCATTAGAAAAACATATATTAGATGGAGACATAATTAATTTTCATAAAACATTATAATTGATAGTGTTTGAATATGACTTTTGAGTTTTTAAAATATTTGGTAATCTATAAAATTTCAATAATGTTTGCTAATAGACCAGAATGTCTAAAGTTAATGATGTTTTTGAAAATTTGTAAATACTCTATAATTCAATAATTTTTTTAAATATTCTTGAAAATCTTTGAAACATCCCCTGAATTTAATTAATGTGAGAATGGTTGGTTTTGAAATTTTAGTGATAAGGAAAAGGAATTTGGTTTCAAACATTTTCTATCTTTAGAGAACCTATATAAAGGGGTGGTATATACAGTGTATAAAAAATATATTTATACTTAAAAAAGTTGGATCAACATAGAATTCTTCTCAGAAGCTATTATCTAACCAAAATCAATATATATTAAAAAATGGTTTACATATATATTATTCTTATAACATAATTAGATATAGTTTACTTAATAAAATTATTGGCTAATAATTATATATTAAAGACCTAAAATAGTGTTTTCTAAGAAATGTATAGATTTATAATAGTATTTTTTAATTGGATAAAATGCAAGATAGAAAATGAAACACATTTTTATTGAGGTGCACCATATAAAGAATAGTGAATGAATATATCCATCCCATATAAACGCATACCAATTAGATAAAAATAGATGTTCTATTTTAATGATCCTTAATGGGGGGCGGGACTGCAGAAATACTATATATGTGTGTTAGAATTTTTTTTTAAATTAAATGTAATTTAAAGGGAGTCAGTATAATCATAACTCCTATGAAATAGAATTGCTGTAGACATAGTTGCCTCACATTTTTTCACTTCATTAAAATATTTAATTTCTATGGAACCACCTGAGTGGCCATCATATGGATATAGGTTCTCACGTATTGGAAAAACCTGGTATATATTGTGTGACATTTTTAACTTCATTTCATTGTATGTTTCAAAGTATATTAAAAAATTTGATAATAAATTAACTCCAAAACGTTTGTAGGGATATTCTTCACAAATATTAAAATCAGAAAAACATATAAAATTGATTCACACTGCCACCCCACCCAATTTTTTCTTAGTGCTTCAATGATCCATAGTGACTTCACTTTATATAAGTAATAAGTTCCCCAACTAGATCTCTATCATCTAAAATCTCAATTCAGTCCAAAGTAGAGGTATTACAACATTTGACGGTAAATTATATCTTTTCTGAAAAAATATGATGTTTCCATATCTCCGGTCACTAGGTACAATGGTTATATATGCATTAACAATTGGGTTTCCACCAATTTTAAAAAATAATCCTTTGTATTTTTCTATAAGGAGAAACACTAAGGTTAATGGGAAGGCTCAAAATTCTATTCTTATTTATTTATGAGAAAATGAATTTATAAAGGTCATAGGTCTCAAAATAGATAAATAAATTTCTGAAAATATCATATGTATCATCAAGGTAAATACCAAGGTAATATAGGGAATGTTACAAACCCGGAAAAGTACGTTCAACTATATCAGAATAAGAGATGGAGAGACTCTTAATGATTAATTTTACAATATTAATGATGTTTTTATAATATCATAGGAATGGGAGATTACTTGGATGATCATACAATTTTGAATAAACTCATGAGAAACTTTCTAAATTTTCATGAAACTTTTTTTTTGAGATGAAAAATATTATTTATCACTTAGTAAATAGAATAAAAATATTCTCTCTTATTAAATGTGGAAATATTCAAAATTTAAAAAACATATCGAGGAATAAAATGATATTACAGTTATGAGAATGCTAAAAAGGAAAGAAACTATGAATGTTGAAAATAACTATTCTGAAGGAAAAATGATTAACTGAAAGAAAATATCATGAAAATTATATAAAAAACTATCATAGAGGTAGATGAATGTGCGGGTGTGAAATTACAATCAATTTTTTTTGAATATATATGAATTAGACATTTTTCAATGAATTTCATAAATATGAGTATTGTTGAATAAAAAAAAAATTCTTGAGAAAAAAGTCCATGAATAAAGTGGAACAGAACTTATAAGGAATATAAGGCAAGAACTGGTGCTAAAACAAATTTTACTAGAAACAAAAGAAGGTTTTCGATCAAGAAAATTAAATTTTACTCTATGGAAAATAATTTTTTCGAGAAAGGAACGTTCAAAAGAAATCATAACCTTCATTGTAAATGTTATGATAAAGAATATTCCTCAAACTAAAAAGATGAAGAATGTGGTGAAGAATATTATAGAGAATAACAACTCGGATATGAAAACGCAACATGTACTAATTTGAACAAAAACCTAAAGAAAAAGAAAAAAATACGAAGATTGAATGTTGATATGAAATTTATAGAAATAAAATACATAATTAAATTGTAAGATCAATATATTCTTGAGACCATACACTATAAAATAATATTTTTCTGTTATGCAAAGATGGTGGATGATCTTAGTTCAAAACATGTATCTAATGAAGATGAGGTCTATAAAATCCAATGAAAACTTAGTGAGGTTGAGATTTACCTTAATAAATATTAATAAAAAAATTCAATAAATGTTCAAAATTAAAATTTAAATCATCTAAAGCTATATGAAAATATCATTCCCAGAATTAGGTAAAATAATTAGCCTCTAAATGTATAAGATTATTTAATTTCACTGATAATTAGGGTGATAATAAACATATTTGGAAATATCTCACTCAGAATGGATATATGAAATCATTCACATAGTCATAATTTTAAAAGAACTTCTATAAGAATATTTCCCTACACCATGTAGAAAAAAATAGTATGTTTTTATGAGCCATGATAAAAATATCACCATAGAAAATTATATTTCTATAGAGGATTGGGATTCAGTGGGTTTTGTTTGTGTATTTTTGTTTTTGGGAACAAAATTGTTATTATGGAATAAAAAAATCTTCTGAGATATATATATGAAATTATGAGTTCTAGTAATATAATTAATGAAATTAACATTCTTACTTTGATGTAATTTGGAAATAAAAAACTAAATATGTTAGAAAATATACAATGAAAAACCATTTTTATTATATATAGTATGCCTATGGAAGATGTCACTATGAAATCGACATTATCGTTGATTGTATTATGATTCTTCTAGGACAAATTTATTATTGGGACTTCAACTCAATTTCCAATAATTATTGAATATTTTCATATTGTGCACCTAATTTATTTTATATGATGTATATATTTTCCTCTATATATGTAACATCATTAATACATTATAATTCATTATATTTTATGTTTCAATTTGAATTATTTCATTAATGGGTATTTTAATTGAAAATTTTGAATTGATAATGAATTTCACAACTCAATTTCATTTCATTGGGTAATATTACTTTTTTATTTCCTTTTACATTATATGATCATGTGTGTAATTAATTTTTTTTATAATATTATGTTTTATTTCCAATTTTTTAGGTTGATATATATTCGACACATGTAATTGAATCATTGATTAATTATCACTTCATCTTTGTGTTCCTTGAAAATTCAACACCCCGACCATAGTTACCTAGAATAGATGAATTATTTTAATACATTTTCATGATTACAAGGAATCATGTCCTGAAGGACCGACCAGTTTAGTAGTCTTGGAAAATATATTAGATACATGAATTTTAAATTACACTTTATAACATACAACAAAACAAAAATAATAATTTGAGAATTCCATTATTCCCTTAGCTTAACCCAACATATCAATCATAATACACATATTGAAACCCAGGGAAAATAAACATAAGAAAGGGGTGAGCTCATATGCTTAGTAGGTGTAAATAATTTAGCAGATGTTATAAAATTTTAAGGGAAGATGTGTAATAATAAACAACACACATTTAAACAAACATGAATATAATATGGAAAAAATAAATGATACATTACCATATAAACATTTACATGCATAATCTAATAGTCTAATAATCGCATATAATATCTAATTATACAATTATTGAATGCCTATTGTTGGACATCACTTCCACATATTGAAGGACTCATAAAAAGACTATAAATAAATTTTTTTGTCAAGGCCTTGTGACAAGAAACTAATTTGTCTCATGAGACCTACCGATGCATCAAAGAGCTATACCGGAGTCCACCTATCACTTACTAAGTCCACTGCACTCCTCATATAAAATTGTTGAAACATAACATAAAAATTCATTTTAAAACTAGCATATGAAATGTCAAAATATTATCCATCCACCATAAATGGTATAAAAATAAAACATCCATAGTAAAAAAATCATAACTCATTCGACACAATATGGATGATTTTATTATAATAAATCAACCACAATCAAGAATAGTATCTAGTAAAGGATGATGATATAGTTGAAAATGATCACTGAAAACTCTTTAAGTGAAATACCCATTTTTCATGAAATAATTTAAAATTCACAATGTTTATAAAGAATGAAATTTAGAAGATATTTCTGAATCAAAGTTTCCCATATCATTTTTAGACTTTTTAACAAAATTAAAATTTTAAAACATTCATTTCATTATAAATAAATCCTTAAAACCATTTTGAAAACATGGACATTTAATCAAAAATATTTTTAAAATTAAATATTTAAAACATTTCAAATTAGGTTTTAGTTAAATATTACATTAAAAGAATAATTTTGAAAAATTATTTTATTAAACATGTACATTTATAATAAATATTTCCCCAAAAATACTTACACATAATGAATGCCAAATAATAATGTGATTGAGGAATTAAACCTTACCTTGTACTTTCCTTTATTAGAGGGTACGTTTAAACTCATGTATAATGACCATAGTATGTTTTAAATATAACCAGAACCATATTAATATTTATGATATCATAAAATATTCATTTATGAAATTATAAAACCTATTTAATAATTATTTCCATATTAAAGTAACATTTCATGTAATAATCGCTTTCTTTATCTTAAGTGTTTTAACTAGTTAATCTTGATCGTATCATTTGTATCAAGATTTTTTTCCATAATATAACAAATTATTTATAGAACATATATACTTAGAATATAAATATGTATAATTTATAGATATATGAAATGGAAACCACTTTTTATGGAGACAATAGATTGTATGTATGCTTACACGTTGTTTCTGTGTTCATATCATATTGAATTGATGTATGTGAATGAGATAAATGTAGACGCACAAACACAAACACACACACACACACACACACCCATATATATATTTCCAGTATAATTATTCGGTCATATATTACATATTAATAATATGTATTTTTATAATCATCATTGAATGATGAACGTGGAAATGAATCTCATTGTGTCCCCGTACATACACAAGACATACAATATCATTTCCTTAATGATTAAATGGTGTGAAATCTTATGGTATATTAATTATAAATTAACATTATAATTTTGTTTTCATTATTTATATACATATTATCTATCATTATATACATCCAAATAACATAGTGTTAAACAACAAATTACACCACGATGTAGGGATGGTAAGCCATTCATACGCACACATGGTGAATTTATCATTAATAAGATGGATGGAATAATGAATATGGTTGTACCATATTTAAAATAAAATCACAGTTTTTAGAAGGTACTAGAGTTATTATTTTGGAATTTAAATAACAAAGAAATAGACTATGGAAGAAGAAAAGAACATTGAAAGAGTTGATAAAATAATTACCTCTTCTTTGGGTGTTTCCTTTTGAATTGAAAAAAGGGCTCCTTAAGTTGTCATTCTGCTCAAGGGAAGACATCTATGTTAATGTTAGGGAAGTTTAGAATAGATTTGGTAATGGTTTCGCTAAGGTAAATTTCTTTTGAGTTGTGATTTTTAGATAAGGGGAAGTACCCATTTATAAGAGTGGTGAAGGTCACTTTAGGAAAATCTTGTTAGATTATTTTATTATAAAATAATTTTCGGTTTATAATGGCTCCAAATTTTTTTATTTTTAGACTTAGGTGATTATGGGTCGAAATCATCTCAACAAAAAGGTTTTAAACAAGTTTATGTTACCATTTTAACCTTATCGTTTAGATTTAACTGTTAGTTAAATAGTTTATCTTTTATAGTGTCTTCTTGTATTTTTATATTAAATGGTTACTAAACATACTATGAAATTCAAAAAGAACCCAAAGTGGTTAATTAATGACATATATATCTTTATAAGAGTCCATTTTCTGATCCTTAGATTTTTAGGACTATTATATAATATAATAATATACTATTTTTTTTTGAAACTCATTTATGTCAATTTTGACACTATTTGGTATTTTGTTTTTGTAAAAGTCATAACATAATGATTACTTAGAATAAAAATTCATTGAATAAAACCTAATATGTCGTAGTAAACTGGAAAATTAGTGTAATGCCTCAAAATATCCAATTTACATTTATTTGGATATTTATAATATCAATTATTTTAATATATCATTAATAATGTTATTACTTCATAATCATTGTGTCAAAAATAAATTTAATTATTTAATGTCTACAAATTATAAATAAATTACCATTACGTAGGTAATCATTTTATCTTTTAAATTAAGATTTATCATGAAATTTTTCTTCTATATAACCATATGAAAAAAAGGTTTATGGATTAATCTTTGAATTTAAAACTTTTAACTCCTTTTTAGGTAAAATAATAATAAATTTCCTAATCTAATCCAAGTGGACCAAATTGGTCATATTTTTTCCTATGGTTGGTTTTGGTCGAAATAAATTTATCCAATAGAATTATTACATGTGTTAGGGTAATTATAATATAATTTTTAAATTTAATTACCCTATTTACTTTTAACTATAGTAAATAAAATTCAAAAGTTACTATTCACATAAAATTATTGTCATCTTATTGAACAACTTTTTACTTAATGATGTCAACCATGTCTCTCGGATTTTTTATATTCAATTCATTAAAGATGTAAAATTGTGTTTTATGCGAATTTGCAAATGTGCCTAGAAGGTGGGAAAAAGATGTAAAGAAGTTCAATAAAATTTTATATATCTAATGTTATTATAAAATGACTCCAATGAATTAAATTTGACTATTATAAGTATTATGTAACTATTTTGACTTTAAAATAAATTTAGATAAAAAATTATAATTATTAAAATAAAAGATAGTTTTAAACAATAACACATTGTCTTTCACTATTCATCAAAAATTGAATGTTTTTAGAAGAATACCAAACATTCACCCTAAACTAATATTGATAATTTGAATTTAAAACCGAAGTCAATTTTACCAAATTCCAAACATAGAAGCTGCATTAATTAATTTAAAATTAATTCCCATTGTCAAAACCAAAAAGCATGTTTTTTAAAAGTAAAAACTATAAAAATATTTACATATGTTTATGTCAAATTTAAATTTGAAATTACTTATAATTAATTTCATTTTATTAAATGATAAAAATATAATCTAATTATACATACAAACCATTCAAATGCATAATTTAACATATAAATGTTTTGATTAAAAAAGTTGTTTTCAATTAATTTTTTTTATTTTTCACTTTTCATCAAAATATGGATGTTATCTAGAAAAGTATCAATAATTTATCCAACCTAAATTATTATGTCCTGCTTTTGAAGAAAAATTTAATTTCATTAAATTGAATATATAAAAGTGTTAAATATTAGTTTTAAAAAGGGTTCTCTATTAAATGGCGTTAAAATTACATTTTAAAAAAAATACTTCCTTTATATGGAAAAATGAATTTGTACCTGTATTTCATTTAGGAAACACATAATATGGATTCTAAAATTATATAGAGTCTATAAAATTCAAAATTTAGTTAATACTCTTCATAACCTCTTTTTGATCGGCTAGTTTGGAAAGTCATGGTGCTCTTGAACATGGTGTAACCTGTAGCATATGATATTAAATTAATTTGAAGAGATGACATACTATGAAATCTGTAGGTTCTGGGCGTAGCAGAAGCGCGTTGGTGGGTTTTCCCAACTTTTATTTTAACGTTAAACAACGTTCAATCCGAGATCCGTCACGATATAAAACTCTGAATCTTCAGAATAGAACGAAGAACGAAAAGAAAATAAGAGTCCCGAAACCTTTGATGAGGATCATCATATGTTGATTATAATTAATTTAATTAATGCATAAGTCTTACCTCGTTGGAATTCATTCTTCGTTGATGTGTCCGGTCACAATTTGGTGATCCGTCGTTGCATCGTAGAATCCAAGTGTAGGTTTCTTCTAGCGGTGATCCACACGTGTGTCCCGTATCTTCGGACGTCACCGAAGGGATCTCCGGGTGCTAGCGCAGAAGAACCTTCGCTTGCGATGTCCGCCTTCGACCGCCTTGATCCGGTAGATAATATTTCTCTCGTAACTTGAGGGCATTCTTAGTGGAAAGAGAATTCTCTTTTGGCTTGAGAGTATTTCCAAATCTGTTGTGCACAACAATGGCTCTTCCAAATGTTGGGGTTGCGAGGATATTTATAATCGGGTTTAAGGTTAATAGAGTTATGACAGTAAATAAATGCATTACACGTTTTATTTATTCCATTAACACTTATTAAAAACCACCATGTTGAATTATTAATTCACTGACATGCGCCCATGCTGATCAAATAAATACTATTTAATAAAACAATATTAAAACCTCAAAATCCCAACTGGAAAAACTACACGGTGTGTAATAATTAATACATGGCGTGTACTTGTTTTCCATAAAACTACAAGATGTGTATATTTGATATACACGGCGTGTACTTTTATTTTCCATTTTTCTCCACCACATTTATTAGTCCTTGAGTAATTACTATATATTTCTTAAATAAATCTAATAGCATTACTCGCTAATAAATATATTATTTCGTCCCCAATATATTCTCTCGAATAACTAGTGTCAAAATAAATGCGATCAGACATCCTCAAATAATTCTTAAACCACAGTCAGGAATAATATTTATTTAACTTGTTAAATTAACATTTAACGGAGATAGATGGACACACTTATTGTGTGACCCTCTAGGCCTCTTTCTCAATGGCATTAGGCAGAGCTTGCCTAAAGTCTAAGGCTAGCGTCTAGAAACACGCCAAGGCACCCATAGAGAAAGAAGTTAATGTCGAAATGACGTGTCACCTCCTACGAACGCTTACCATGTAATATAATCCCTTTGTCTCGATATCTCCAATCAAGCGGGTTTCATGCTAGTGACATCAACCCATGTGATTGATTATACATTCTTTGAATTCCCGGAATTAAACTTTCCCATACCTTACCATGGCCATGGATTTATTTAAGCTATATCAATTCCATCAAAGGGTCTGAGATATCTACTTCTGTTATGGAACAGAAGGGACAAATCATTTCTCGCATTATCTATTAATGCGGTAATACTCGTGACGCACCCAATGTATCCTACCTCACTGCGAACAGTGTTTCATCACAGTTTTCTTCAATAAATCTAAGTGTGTGGGTTGTAATAACAATTAATAATAATATTAAAGTCTAAGGACCAATACACACGTCCACAGATAGGAACATCCAATGACACTATGAAATGTGGATTTCCTACTGGCGGGTCTCGTTCTCATAATATCCTCCTGGATATTACCAAGGGTGCACACTATGAGAAGGTGCCTCAATGTTTTATGAGCCCTCACCCCTAATGACCTGTATTATTTGTGTCCCTCAAATAATATCATCCGGCCATTGAACATACATTCAAGAATAGTGTTATAGAACTTTTGGGTTCTCATCATAGCAGGGATCCGCTATGACCCTTTAATGCAACAGCTGTCCTTAGGACATTATCACATGACATGTCACACAGAAAAATAATCAAGATGTGATAAGGATTTTATTTAATGAATAATGTACAAAGTAGTTGGTTCTAGACCACCAAGCTGATTCTCTACTTCATTCTTGAATTCCTTAAATTTTTCTAAGGCTTTTAAATTATACCTCATCAAGTAGACATAGCCATATCTACTCAAATCATCAGTAAAAGTAATGAAGTAAGAATATCCACCTCTAGCTTCTACTAGAAATGGTCCATACACATCCGTGTGTACCAATCCTAGAATTTTTGTGGCCCTTTCACCTTGTCCACCAAAAGGCGGCTTGGTCATTTTTCCTTGTAAACAAGCATGACATCTATCAAGTGTTTTTAGCTCAGTAGAGTCTAAATAGCCATCTTGGCAGTGCTTTGTCAAACACTTCTCGTTCACATGACCAAGGCGGTGATTCCATAACTGGGTGATGTATGAGTAATGTGAGTTTGTTTCGTTATCGATTGCCAACACTTGGTTTTCGTAATTCAATATATACAAACCATTATTTAAATGTTCCATACCATAACATACATTGTTCTTATAAAAGAGACAACCCTTATTTCCAAATTGAAATCAAATCCATCCGTATCCAAACACGATACATAAATTATGTTCTTGGTAACAATAGGCACATAATAACAGTTATGTAAAACCAAAATCATCCCATTCGGCAATGAGAGGTGGTAGTCGCCAATAGCCAACACAGCCAGTCTTGCAACATTGGCAGCTCGAAGAACCACCTCTCCTCTGGCGATCTTTTTAAATCTACTTGGTTCCTACATTTGAATACAAATGTGAGCCCCAAAAGCTGTATCTAATACCCAATGTGTAGAAATAGAAAGATTGCACTCGATAACCAATGAACCTTTAGCGTCCCCACACTTCTGGGTGCAGTTCCTCTTCAAGTGGACCTGCTTACCTCATGAAAAGCACACTGCCTCCCGTTCCTTGCCCGGCCTCTGGATCTTCCCCTTCTTGGAGGGATGGTGCTCGGGGGGCTTCAGACCGTTTATAAGTTTTTGGCCCCTTTTCCTTGTCCTTCCTTTTCTTGTTCACCATAAGGACCGCGGGTTTGTCATGCCCCATGTTCTTATCTACCTGGAGAATCAATGTCAGAAGCTCCGATAGACTCTTCTCATTGCTGCTCATGTTATAATTGACAATGAAGCTAGATAAGGTCTTGGACAGTGATGATAGGATGAGATATTTACGCAACTCATCCGAGAATTTAATCCCTAAGATGTCCAGGCGTTCAATGTATCCAATAAGCTTGACTACATGATGCCCAGCTGGCACAGAATCTCTACGCTTCGTGGTAAACAAAGAATTGGAGAACTCATACCTCTCCTGTCTCGCCTTCTCTTGGTAGAGATCTTTAAGGTCAGACATCATTCTATACGCATCCATGTTTTCATGTTGCTTCAAGAGATCATTATAAATGGATGATAGCATAAAACACTGGACATCTGTGGCATCATCCATGTGTTTCATGTAGAGAGATAATTTTTCATCACTAGCCTCCTTACCAGGCGCAACAGGAATAGGCTCTTCCAGCACATATAATTTCCTTTCGTGGTGAAGGATGGCGCGTAAATGCCTCTGACACTCTTGGAAATTGGTGCCGGTGAGAAGGTTTTTTTTTTCAAGTATGGTGCACAATGATGTGTTTGAAGTAATTTTATTGTCGTTTCTAAAAATTTATATGATCAAAGTTTTAGTACATTATTACAAAAAGTGAGACAAATAAATTAATTAATACTTATTAGTCTCCCACTATTTTATCAAAATCCAATAGCCCTCACCATTGACTTACGAATATTTTGTTGCGTGAATATTCTAGTGGCAAGGATCCATATTGCCCTTCGCATTACTCCAACTAGGGACGGTCAAGAAACTTGAAGGGTTTTAGGTAGGAATTACAAATGCCAACTGCATTAACTCGCAACTCCTTGATCCGCTGAGTGGACTCCCCAATCCTGAAATTGTTTTTTTGGATTTCCTCAACCTTTGCCTCTTGGTGACACGAAGTCCTGTTGTGGCAGTCAACCCTTGATGCGAACCAAGTCAATTCAACCCAAAAACTTGAATTAGAATTCCCCAATAATTTAAAGCACCCCAACTAGGGTTGGTCAATCACTTTGAACTATGGTTCGATTCTAACCAAGATTATGGAAGGCTATGCCAACATAATATTGATTTTGAGTGATTTTATCCTTATACGTAAATTTCCATTTTATTTTCTTTGATTACATTCTTTTTAATATTAAGTGGGACATACATAAGTGATTAACCATGTCTAAGATAATATTTACATATAAGCCGGTTTTATTTTATTTCCATCTTGCATGCTTGTTTAATTTTTTAATTTTGTGATCGTGACAACACACCCACAATAAATAAACCATGAAACTGACAAAAATAAAATAAATGGTATGATCATGAGCTCTTCTATTGGTTAGTTTATCTAGCGGTTGATAAACTAACCCAAGACCTACGGGAGAAACACCTTGACCTTTTGGGTTCGTGTTTACAGCTTTCCACATGTCAACCTTTGTGTCTCCTTTGATTGGTTTCACCTTGGCTCTTGACTTGATCCGCCTCCACTACCTTGGGAGATCCATCCATTACATATGCATTTATCTCACACACAGGTGGGGGGTAAAAGGGGTTTTTATATAAAATAATCTTTGGGCGCGCATTCCCTACATATTAATGAGGGGATGGCTTACAGGCCAACAAATTTAATTTTAATAAATAAATTAAAATAAACCATTCACATACAAAGGTCTTGGTCTAGCTCATGATCATCCATACATGCAACGATATTTACACATAAATAAAAGTAGCATTCAATTTTGTAATTGTTATTTTTTAAGAAAAATCACGCTCGAATCAATTAATTATATTTAATTAATCAATCCTTTTATCTTAAATACTTTTTCTGAATTTCCTTGAGATTCTCATCCATTATAATTTAAAACAAATAAATTCATTTAAAATTGTCCTTGTACGTGACTTGTACGTTGGAGGCAACCCGGTGAATTCACATTTATTATGCTGATGTTAAATTAAACACACATATATAAAACACCTATCATGTGTTGTGCCTCAGCTTTATGCCTGCACCATGGTACAAGTCTCAAGGGTTTGAATAATATAATAATAAATTTTAATAAATCTGCGTAATTTGGGTGAGTACACGACGTGTAGTTCCGACTACACGGAGTGTACTTTTCTTCACCGTCCATCCGAAGTACATGACCAGGGATAGGGCGTATTAATGTACATCATAAATTTTCAAAGTACACGGCATGTACAGTGGGACACACACCGTGTAGTTTCTGCGTTACACGGTTTCCAGCCAGGCATTCCGTGTACGGATTACATGACCCAACCCTAACCCAAAGGGACTACATGTCGTGTCCATTGGACCACACGACGTGTATTCCGAAAACCTTGTTCCACCTGTTTCTGGTCAACACACGATGTCTTAAAATCATCGAAAGAATCCAATACAAGGCCTGATTTGGCAGATCAGTCAATGCATTGAACCTAGACTACACGGTGTGTACTTCCGAATACACACCGTGTATTCGGGTGTTATACGGCCAGAAACTTTTGGCTCCTCCGGATGAGTTCCTCTATTTTATTTTAATCAAAATTAAAAGAAGAAATCGTTTCGGTGAGGTGAACGAGAAATGAGGGAGGAGGAATAGATCTCGATATTCAGATTTCCCGAACGACTAAACATGAATTGAAATAACTAAAATTTTAAATGCATAAATTACTAATCAAAAACTAAATAAATATAATCAAAGATATGACCCCTCTGATATCACTTCTAGGTTTCGGGTGCAGCGGAAGCGCGTTGGTGGGTTTTCCTAACATTAATTTTAACATTAAACAACATTCAATCTGAGATCCGTCATGATATAAAATACTGAATCTTCGAAATAGAATGAAGAACAAAAAGAAAAGAAGAGTCCCGGAACCCATGAGGAGGATCATCATATGTTCATTATAATTAATTTAATTAATGCATAAGAGTTACCTCGTTGAAATTATTTCTTCGTTGATGTGTCTGGTCACGATTCGGTGATCTGTCGTTGCGTCGTAGAATACAAGTGTAGGATTCCTCTAGCAGTGATCCACACGTGTGTCACGTATCTCCCGACGTCACCGAAGGGATATCCGGGTGCTAGCGTGGAAGAACCTTCGCTTGCGATGTCCGCCTTCGACCGCCTTGATCCGGTGGAGGATCTTGCTCTCGTAACTTGAGGGTGTTCTTGGTGGAAAGAGAATTCTCTCTTGGCTTGAGAGTATTTCCAAATCTGTTGTGCACAACAATGGCTCTTCAAAATGTTTGGGTTGTGAGGATATTTGTAATCTGGTTTAAGGTAAATAGAGTTATGACAATTAATAAACACGTTACACATTTTATTTATTTCATTAACTCTTATTGAAAACCCCCCATGTTGAATTATTAATTCCTTAACATGTTCCCACGTTGATTATAATAAATATCATTTAATAAAACAATATTAAATCCTTAAAATCCCGACTGGAAAAACTACATGGCGTGTAATAATTAATACACGTTGTGTACTTGTTTTCCATAAAACTACACGACGTGTATATTTAATATACACGGTGTGTACTTTTATTTTCCATATTTCTCCACCACATTTATTAGACCCTGAGTAATGACTATTTTTTTCTTAAATAAATGTAACTTCATTACTCACTAGTAAATATATTATTTCATCAACAATATATTCTCTTGAATAACTAGTGTCAAAATAAATGCGATCATACATCCTTAAATAATTATTAAACCAAAGTAGAGAATAATATTTATTTATCTTGTTAAATTAATAATTAACTGAGATACATGGACGCACTTAGTGTGTAACCCATTAGGTATCCTTCTCAGTGGAATTAGGTTGAGCCTGCCTATATTACAAGGTTAGCATCTAGCAACACACCAAGGCACCCATAGAGAAAGACGTTAACGCCGCAATGACATGTCACCTCATACGAATTCTTACCGTTTAATATAATCCCTTTGTCTCGATATCTCCAATCAAGCGGGTTGCATACTAGTGATATCAACCCATGTGCTTGATTATTCTTTCTTTGACTTCCCGGAATTGAACTTGCCCATACCTTACCATGGCCATGGATTTATTTAGGCTATATCAATTCCATAAAAGGGCCTGAGATATCTACTTCCGTTATGGAACGGATGAGACAAATCCTTTCTTGCATTATCTATTAATGCGGTATTACTCGTGACTCACCCAACATATCCTACCTCACTACGAACAGTGTGTCGTCACAGTTTTTGTCAATACATCTAAGTGCGCGAGTTGTAATACCCATTAATGATAATCTTAATGTCTAAGGACCAATATGCACGTCCGCAGATAGGAACATTCAATGACACCATGAAATGTGGATTTCCTACTGGCGGGTCTCGTTCTCATAATATCCTCCTGGATATTACCAAGGGTGCACACCATGAGAAGGTGCCTCAAAGTTTTATGAGTCCTCACCACTAATGACCTGTATTATTTGTGTCCCTCAAATTATATCATCCAGCCCTAGAACATACATTGAAGAACAGTGTTATGGGACTTCCGGGTTCTCATCATAGCCGGGATCCGCTACGACCCTTTAATGCAATAGCTGTCCTTAGGACATTACCACATGACATGTCACGCAGAAGAACAATCAAGATGTGATAAGGCTATTATTTAATGAATAATGTAAAAAGTAGTTGGTTCTAGACCACCAACTCCAACAAAATCTTGGGGTGTTACATTATCCCCTGCTTTAATAAATTTCATCCTTACAATTTGACATTGTTCTTTGTAAATAAAAGGTTAACAATTGAAAAATACCTTTCCGTAAATCCCGCATCGGAAATTAGGGTAATAAAATTTTGTCTTGATAAGTGGGGAAGGGAAATGAAAATGTCACAACCAAATTATGATCTCTATTTGGAGAATATTGGTGGCAATTAAAGACACATAATTTGGGGAAATAAGTAAGTATTTATAGGGAGTGATTGAGGTCACCAATCACTGAAAAGTGTAAAATTGAGGGCCTTGAAGAGATAAATCTATGATGATTTAAAATATCACCTGTTCAAAAAAACATAAGGTATCAGGATAAAAAAAAATTTGATTTAAGATCCCTTCCCTAATGTTTAAGTAATATTTTTTTCATAGTAAATAAATACTGTAATAGTAGAGTTCCATCCATTAAATAATTTCTAGCACAAACTCATCTTTCTCTCCAAATGATAATAGGACTCAAAAATATTCTTTTAAACCTAATTTTATTGGGTTTTAAATATATATATATATATAATTAATCTATCATACCATTTAGAAAAACTACATTATACAATTGATGACATCACATAGGCTAGTGGTAGGCAATGTACCCTTGTCACCCATCGGTTGCAGGTTAAAGTCTCATGGCCTTGCTGGACGCGACGGGTTATCGCCCGACCTCCAGGTTGTAATTTTTATAGAAATCCAAAAGTAATTTTAAGAAATATTTTATCTTTAATGAATATTATCCAATGTCCAACATAATTCTTTCCTACCTTTAGAGTTATCCCAAATACATCTGTCCAAACTCACAATCCAAAATTTATTAGAAAGGTCAACATAACATAATGAAAATTACTTTATCCCACATAATAATATGTGACTAATTTCATCATGTATTCACTTAAAACATGGTAACACCATTAATTATCATAAACATTGTTGATTATATTTATTCTCCCTTATTCCTTATATAATACTAGATATATTCCTTAGGTCAAATATTTTTTAATACTCCAAAAATGATGGAATGAAAAAACCATCAATCACATCCAAGGTAGTAAATAATTTTCAATATAATTTATCTAAATATACCATCTCTTATAACAAAATGACTACCTCATTATCAAGAACAAATTACAGTTTATGTTTCCTTCAACCATGTATTTTCCTAAAAAGATTAACTTTCTATTGAGTTATTTTTCTTAGTACCATTAAATCTCAAATCCTTAATGAAAAATTATGATAGTAAAATCCTTATTTATTTATCTAATTAATATAACTGGTACAAAATTGATACAATAAGCAAATGACATAATTATTTAATAACAAAATAAGAACACTAGTCACTCCTCTTCATCTGTATTAGTATCATAACTTGATTGTTTTCCAATGGAATCATTTGGGGTATACTCTGATGATTGGGACATTGATTCAGGAAGTGTCCCAACTCCTTATAGATGAATCATTGTACATTTGAAACCTTTTTCTTACCCTTGTAGTCACGAACATGGTGTCCTTTTTATCCACACTTATAACACACTCCCATTCCATTCAAGCACATCCTAGGGTTACTATTTCCACAGTTATCACATTTGAGAAAATACTTCTTTCCTTTATTACCTTTATCCAACATTTTCTATACCATCATATTCTTCTCTGGCTTCCCTTCAAATCCATGTGACTTAAAATATTCATTACTTATCTTATTAACACAGGATACTTTTTCTTCAGATGATGAGGATACATTGGAGATTATTTCCTATCTAAATGTTGTCTTATGACCATTAAATATATGATCCTTCTTACTCTTTGGATCATGCGTATTATTGGAGTTCTCATTCCTTCTATTGGGTGCCATTTCTAAATGAGAAAATACACTTGGTTAGATCATATCATAATGTATAATCCAAAATGTAGAAAAATTCTCAGCATTAATTGAATATATAGTCTCATAATCATAAAAAAGGGTTCATTTCTAATATAATTACTCATAAATCATTCTTAATGGTTTTTAAGAAAAATGTGAATTTTCCTAAGTATATCCCCCAGGAGTGTCGTAACCAATAGTGAAGCAAGGCCTGTTGTCGTGTACCAGGATACCATGGGTCAAGAATGAAACTACTTGTTAGAGTTTTCAGTCCTAGGTAAATCTGTTCAAGAGATGACTCTACCAACTCGTATCCAGATAAGGATTTATTTCTTGGAAAACTCACAAAATATCTACATTTCCAAAATTCTAGGAAGTTCTTCTATAATAATCCTCAAAGTCTATCTTAGGGTAATGTTCTCTAATCAATTTTTTCTAAATCTATTTTTCAAAGGTTATTAATATACTTTCTATGATACCAACTGTAATGCCCCAACCCCAATTACATAGAGTCGGTGCATTAAATAAAAATATTTTAATGATTACAATGGAACATGTCCCGAATGACCATTCAGATTAGCAGTATTGGAAAATAGATTACATAAATGAATGTTACATTTCACTATATAACATAAAAGACAACATTAATAACCCTTGACATTATTCCCTTAACTTAACCCTACATATCAATCATAATACACTTTTTGGAATCTTGGGAAATTAAAATATAAGAATGGGGTGAGCATAGATTCTCAGTAAGGGGAAATAATTTTGCAGGTGCTATAACTTTTAAGGAATGATGTGTTATAAGAAAACCACAGCTATTTAAGCATAAAATTTATCCTAATGTGGAAAAATTAAATCATACATTATCATATAAACATGCACATGGATATTCTAATGGTTGTATAATCACATGTAACAACTAATTTCATAATTAGGTAATGCCTAATATCGGACATCATTACAACATAGTCAAGGCCTTGTGCCAAGACTACAAATAAATATTTTTGTCAAGGCCTTGTGCCAAGACACTAATTTAACTCATTAGACATACCAATGCATTGAGTAGCTATAGAGGGTTCCACCCATCACCTACTAAGCCCAATTCATTCCTCATATGAAATATTTGAAACATAACATAAACATTCATATTAAAACTAGAATACGAAATGTAAATACCTTAGAGATAAACCATGAATGGTATAAAAATAGAACATCCACAGTAAAAAATACCATAACTCATTCAATAAAATATGTAATATTGTATTATAATAAATTAACCTCAATTAAGAATAATTTCTATTAATGGATGATGATATAGTTGAAAATGGCCAGTTAAACACTTTGAGTGAAATACCTCTTTTTCATGAAATCATTTAAAAGACAAAAAATTTATAAAGAATGAAATTTAAAAGATATTTTTGAATCAAAGTGTCCCTTACCACTTGGAATCAATTTAAATTAATTATTATTTTAGAACATTTTTGTCCATATAAATAAACCCTTAAATCCATTTTGAAAACATGGACATTAATGAGAATGATTTATAAGAATAAATATTTAAAACATCTAAATGATGTTTTAGTTAAAGAGTAACATACAAGAATTATTTTGAAAATGTTTTTTAGGAAACATGGATATGTATAATAAATATTTCACATAAAATACTTACACCTAAACAATCTCGAATAATAATGAGATTGAGGAATTAACCATCGCCTTGTACTTTCCATTCATCGAGGGTACATTTAACCACCTGTATAATGACCATAGTTTGTTATTAAATTATTAAATAACCATATTAATATTTATGATATCATACATTATTCTTTTATGACTTTATACTACCTATTTAATAATTATTTCCATGTTAAAGTAACATTTCGTGTAATAATCTCCTTCTTTATCGTAAGTGTTTTAACTTGTTATTCTTGATCGTATCACTTGTATGATGATTTAATTTCTTACAGGATATAAAAAATTATTGATATATCATATATATTCAGAATATAAATATTTATAATTGATTGATATGGGAAATGTTAACCACCATTTATGGAGATGGTAGGTCGTACATACGTGTAAGCATTGTATCCGTTTTCATATCATGTTGAATGTAAGTAAGTGAATAAGTTAAATGTATATATATATATATATATATATTCTAGTAGAATTTTTATGTCATATATTACATAATTATTAATAATATGTATTTTTATAATCATCGTTGAATGGTGATCATGGAAATGAATCTCATCATGTTGTGGAGACGGTATGTTGTACATAAACACGAGCGGTCATATAATTTCATTAATGATTAAAAGGTGTGGAATTGGATGGTATATTAATTATATAGAAACACTATCATGTTATATTAATTATTTATATACATATTACTCTTTATTATATACCTCGAAATAACATTGCATTGAATAAAAATTACACCACAACGTGGAGACGGTAAGTCGTACGTATGCACACATGGTGAATTTATCATTAGTAGGATGGATAGAATAATGAATATGGTTGTACCATATTTATATTAACATAAAAATATATATAATTTCCTGGATTTCTTATTTTGGTATAGAAAAAACAAATAATGAGAAAGTGGAAGATGATAAGAACTTTGAAAGAGGAGATAAAATAATTACCTCTTCTTTTGGTGTTTTCTTTTTTATTTGAACAAAAGGGATCCATAAGTTGCATTTATGCTCAAGGGAAGGCCTCTAGGTTAGAGAGAAAGATTTTGGGAGTATATTTTGGAAGGGGTTGGCCAAGCCAAATGGCTTTGGAGGTGTTATTTTGACAGAAGGGAAAGTACCCTTTTATAAGAGAGGTGAGGGTCACTTTATAAATATTTGATATATTATTTTATTATAAAATAAAATTCTGTTTATAATGGCTCAAAATGAATTTATTTAGAGCCTTAGGTGGTTATGGGTCTAAATCCTCTCATAAAATAGGTTTTAGACAAGTTTAGGTTAACATTTTAACCTTATCTTTTATATTTAACTCATAGTTTTTTTTAAGAAAGATGAAACCGTTCTAAGAAAAGAATGGTTCCGATAATTAAAAAATAAAGTTCAACATAGATAATCCTGAAAAAAGATAACTATCAAAATCCCTCTTAAGATGGGGTAAAGTTTCTATATGAGGAAGAACATACCATTTGAAATCAGCACCATCGACCCCATTTTTTGCAAGTCTATTGGGAACTGAATTGGCTTCTCTATAAGTGTGAGTGATGATATGATTCTTGGTGAGAAGTGAATCCAAGCAACTAATCCTTATGTTAATATTTATAGTCTAATTTATATTATGTATAATCATGTATTAAAAATGTTTTTGTAAATAAACTTTGAATTTAACACTTTTAACACTTCTTTATGTAAAATAATAATACGTGTTGTAATCTAATCCATGTGGAAAAATTTGATCACATATTATTCCTACGTCTAGTTTTGTCCGAAATACACTTATCCAATAGAATTAGGACATGTGTTATGGTAATTATAATATCATTTTTACCTTTAATTACCTTATTCACTTTTAACCGTGGTAAATAAAATTCAAAATTTACTATTCATCAAAAAAAGTTCATCTTTTTGAACCACTTTTTACATATTGATACCAACCGTGTCTCTTTGATTTTTGAAATTCAATTCACATAAGTGGTAAAATTATGTTTTATGAAAATTTGAAAATGTGCCAAGAAGGTGGGTAAAGGTCGTAAAAAAGTTCAATAAAACTATATATATATATATATATATATAATCTTATTATAAAATGACTCCAATTAATTACATTGGACTAATATAGGTATTATGTATCTATTTTTAATTTGAAATAAATTTAAATAAAAATAATAATAATTTAAATAAAAGTCAGTTTTAATCAATAATACAGTGCTTTCCACTATTTATCAAAAATTGAATGTTTTTAAAAAAATACCAAAAAATCACACTAATATAATTTTAATAATTTGAATTCAAAATGGAAGTATATTTTAAAAAACTCAAAACATAGAATTTATATTAATTAATTTAAAATCAATTCCCGTTTTCAAAACCTAAAAGTGGGTTGAAAAAAAGAAAAAAGTATCAAAATATTGATATGTGTTTATGTCAAATTTAAATGTGAAATTATTTATAATGACCTAAATTGTGTTAAATGATTAAAATATAATGTAATTATACTTCCAAAACATTCATATACGTAATTTTACAGAATAAATTATTTAAATTTAAATTTTTTTTGAATTAAAATTTAGTATTTTCCACTATTGATAAATATATGAAAGTTATGAGAAAAGCACATAATATTTTTCAAAACTAAATTTTTAAGTCCTGCATCTAAATAATAATTTAATTTCAATATATTAAATATATAAAAGTTTCAAATATTGGTTTTAAATAGGGTTCACTATTAAAAGGCAGTAAAATTTCAATTTTTTTAAAAATACTTTTTTTATCTGAAAAAAAAAGAATTTTTTCTTATGTTCTATCTATGAAACAAGTAATACGGATTCTAAAATTATATAGAGTATATAAAATTAAAAATTCAGTTAATATTATTCATAACTACTTTTTGAATGGCTTTCTTGGTATGTCATGGTGCGCTCAAACTCTATGTTGTGTGTATCGTAAGTTATTAAATTACTTTGAAGAGATAACAAACTACGAAATCTTGTGGTGTTACAGATATTATTTGTATAAAAATCTCAGTATAATACAGACTTTTTATATGTGAATTTACATTGATGGAAATTATTTGATAATTTTATAATAAACCAATTTCACATTATTTTCCCCTCTTTATTAGTGAATTTTTTAAGTAACAATACCATTTTAAACTCATTTGTACTTAAAATGGTTAATTTTTTTAAAAAAAAATTACATCTTAAGATCTATCTTCAATAGAAAATAATTTCTCTTCCAAATCAATGTTGTATAAAAATGTTTCCAAAAATTTATTTCAAATAAATAAATATTATTTATTAAACAAACTTGTACCAATGTTTTACTTTTTTTTATTTTTTAAATTAATATTCATATCGTTTTCAAAAATATGGATACTTGTATTTTATAAATTTTTTTAAGGAATCCGTATTTTAATGATTATTACATATACTAAATATCATGCAATCAGGAAAAATAAATGTTTTAAAAAATTATATATAATTTATAAATTTTATTTTCAAATAAATGTTATTTTTAAAATTTTTGTGAAATCTTTGTTTTAAATGATAATTTTCTAAATGAAATTGATATTTTTCTAGATTTTTTTTATTATATATTTATGGAATTTAAATTTTTTAATGTCAAAAATAATTTGTTTTACATATACTACACTAGTTATATGTTGTATTGATTCCATAATTATTCATACTATAGATAGTTTAATTTCATTTTTAACCATGAATGTATTGACAATGACTTTCATGATTCATTTTTGTTATCACTAACTTTCAATTGAAATATTCACTTTCCTATAATCATTTTACTCTAAATTAACCATATATATCCTTATAAATAATTACTTATAAACTTATTTTTATAGTATGTATCATTCCTCTTTACATTTTTCACTTTTAAATTAATTTTATTGTTGAGGGAAATATTAATAATATATATTATTTTTTAAATATAGATATTAAAAATTATGGAATATTTTTTAAGGAAATAAATTTATTATATTATATAGGATCAATATGTCTGATATTAATATATGGGTTGGGACCAGTCATAGATATCCCCTAGATGCATCTGTAGTCTCGTGTCACTAATCCATTGGCTACCCTTAGATAAACTGGTTTCAAGTTTATTCCTACTCGTATGTTTTAAACAGTCTTATAAGAGGTCATGACAAAATAGGTATCATGACCCTGATATCATTATATCTAGTGATAAATATTTTCATTCATCAATAAATTAGTTATTTTTATCCATAAGGTTTTTGAAATGATATTATATTTGGATACATTTTATTCTATGTTTATTAATTAAATGGAATGGGTTTTTAATTATTTACCTTCCCACATTGATTATGACTTATCCTTTCACCCATTATAATTTCAGAATTATATTATCTTTGGATACATTTCATTCTCAATAAAATGAATATACGGTATGTGTTTTTAATTTTTTACCTTTACATATTGATTATTCTTTATCTTATAATTATACTCATGATAATTAATTGGAATGCGTGTTTATTTATATTTCCCTATTTATTACAAATAGTGTTTCATGATAGCTTTTGTTGTACTTAACCCTTACTAAGCATTAGAGATCACTTCATTTTTTCCATTCCTTGGAATCAATGAAGTATAATATATTTGATATTTTGGGTTATTCTATTGGGGTAATTGTTTTTCTAAAAACCAATATACTATGATTTTTTTCAAATGTAACATGTAATCAGGTATAAATCTTGTTTACCAATACTAATAAACTATTTTGTATTTCGGGATGCAATCCCTTATACGTTAAGACAATATAATAAGTAGGACACTAATTTATACCATCTATGGTATGGTCACTTAAAATTATGTTAAATTTAACATAATTATACTATTGTAACATTAAAACCAAATTTAAATCATTTTGGGACATTTCAATGACATAATTTATTAAAAATAAATAAATATTTTTTTAAAAATGTCACTTTTTACTATATATTGAAAAACCATTCATGATAGAAATATCTAAACAATTCACCGTAAATTAATTTTGACATGATTAATTGAAAAATGATATTCATTTTAAAAAATATAAATTATAGAATTTGGAGAAATATATTTTTTATTTTCTAACATAAATAAATAAATAAAAATTGGAGAAAATTATATTTTCTATGAATGAAATGTTTTTCCTAAAAATTGAGTCCTTATTTCCCAATATATTTTCTATGCCAAAAATATTTATAGATAATTTTAAAAATTTATCCTTTACAATCCATTCCAATAATTTTAATATCTAGGTTATAATTATGATATTTAAATAGATTATTATGGTTTGTTTAGGATTTACGTTGTGTGTTAAATATGACATCGAACATAATGTTCTTATTTTAAAATCACAAGGTGTTACAAAAAAATAAAACATATAATGTAATTGAGTACACATGTAATAAATTTGTATTATATATGAAGAATCATGGTATTAAACATTAATACAATTCTATATACATACCTTAACAAAATGGAGTAAAAAAATAAAAAAAAGTAATTTAGTCAAAATTGGAAGAAGAATACTCGCATAATAAAAAATTTCAATTTTTTTATCTGGAAAATCCTTTAGTATTGATGTATTTATAAAAAAATTAGTGATGGAATGAAAAAACAATTTAAATGAAATGAGTCATAATAAAAAAGTTTAGTAAAATATTTCATGTTTTTTAAAAGTCTCTATTTACAAAAAAAATATAAAAACCAAATCTTGTAAAATTTTATGAGAAATGTGTGGAATGCAATTTTTTAGGATATTCACGGAATATGAGATTTTATAAATGTAAGAAGAAACATTTAGAAATTTTTTTGATTATTATTATATAAATTTTGTAAAATTTAGACATCCTTAAAAAGGATGATGAAAATATTTTTGATGGTAAATTGAATATATCTGATAAAAATAAAAAATAACAAAGATTGGAGTTATCCAACATAGGAAACTAGTGATTCAAATGATTCATGTGGCGAGGAAATAGGTGAAAGAAGTAAAAAATTGAAATTTTGGACCCTATAAAAACTAGTTGAAAATGAAAATATTCATGGACATAAAAAATATAGAGTTCAGACTAGAAGAATAATATGGATAGAAAATAAAACATCACCCTTTTTACAGGTTGACCCAAAATAAAATTTAAAATAATTAAAAAATAAATAAGGGTTTGATTCTATGAATTAAGAGTTTGATCTAATAGGGGAAAAGTACACTAGGTAAATAAAAAAAATCCAACATACATTAATAGTACTAAGAACAAGTGGGTGTATAGATGCAAGACAAATAAACATGGGGATGTTTCAGGTTGAATGGAATGGATTTTTTCAAGGATATCCGTACTTATATGGTTTTAATTTTGAATAAAATTTCACCCCATTCCATGATTGGAAATTAATAGAATGTTCATAGAAGGGGATGCACATCATTTTAATAATGTTTATCAGATGGATGTCAAGACATCTTTCTTAAATGATGATATTGAGGGAGAAGTTTATATTGAGAAATCTTGCAAGTTCTTACTTGAAAAATATTGAATAAAGATATGTGAATTGAAGAAATACATGTATGTACGAAAAAATTATCCACAACATCAGAACTCAAAACATTATATTTTTTTGAAAAAAGATATATTTTACTAAATGTATTGTTGGAAACAACTTATATGTGAATGAGAAAAACTATGGTACCCTGATTCTTGTTTCTTATATTGATGATTATTTTGAGTAGATGGATACATATTTTCTATATAATCTAATGAAGAAATGAATACTAATTTTTAAAATTCAATTTTTTGAGGAAAAAAATTATTTTTGTGTTAAAAAATTTGATAAAAATCAGTATATATTTTTCTATCAAAAGATATATGTGACAAAAAATTGTTACAAAATATTCACAAAGGGATACCAAATAAACTTATACTCCAATTTCATTTATGTAGAATTTTCATAAATATGATGCTAGGAACATTGTTAATCATAATGATTTTTATATGTTGATAAGATTTTTTGTCTATATTACTACTTCATTGACCAAGACTATTTCAGTTGTTACATTATGTATATTATATCAAATTGTTCCAAAAGTGTCACATTTTTTTGGATGTCAAAAATAATTCTTAGATATATTAAAGGAACAAATTGTTAATTGTTTTTGTATAAAATATGTTCTGATATAAAAATTATTAGATATATTGATTTTGATTGGGCTGGATATTAAAACGACATAAAATCAGCATCAACATTAACACTTTTGTTAAGATGATGTTGTGTGGTAAAATAGTAAGAAACACAGTTAAGTAACATTGATCATAGTAGAATTAGAATGTCTTATTTCTACGCTTTTTGATATAAAAAAGATTTGATTAAAGTATAACTAGGGGATTTGAATGTAAGGGTTTCTACCAAATAAAGATTCTTTGGGAAAATCAATATGGCATTGAATAATCAAACATGAATTTTCCATCTTTTAATTTCATAACACAATGATGAAAAATATAAATTTACAAAATAAAATGTTTCACTTGGAGATGTTATTATGGAAGTTATTTTAATAAAGTATAATATATATTATTTTTTCAACCAATCAATGCTAGATGATAGATCAAATGAATTAATTCTAAATAATCACATTCAACCTACACCAATGACTACCTAATGACTGAAAGGAATTCAACAACCATTATTTAGTTAGTTGAAATGAGATAATAATATATAAATAAGGGGAGAGTATATATCCTTTTTAAAAAATGGATTCTAAATCTATGGATATTATAAAATATGGTAGGGAATGAAATTTTTTGGAAAATTTAGTGTAGTTTATCTTAACATGGAAAACAATTAACTTTTCACCGAGGGATGGAATCACTTTAAAAAAATTACATTATCTCTTTTTGTGGTGTTATCAACCTCTTTATGAGGAAGGATATGTTTTGAAAAATTTTGGGAAAAAGGGAGTTGTTAACAAAATTAGTTTTGGAAAATTTGATTGACAAAACCTGATGACTTTTAAATTTTATTAGTAAATATTTTCAAAAAATAAAATGTGTATGATTTATCATAATTTTTGATGTTTCTCTCATAAGGCCCTGTATTTCGTTACAAAACAATTTTTTGGAATTTTTTTATTAATAAGTAAATGAATGATTCTGAATCTTTTTAAGAAAGATAGAAATGAATGTTCTATTATGATGTTGATGAAAGAAGTTAATATGTTATGATTTTTCTTTAACATTAGTTAGAAACCTTCAATAAAAACACAAATAGTACTGTATGATCTGAAATGTCCTACTATTAAGAAAATACCATGATCCAAGTGTTTTTACAAATCTAGAGTTTGATCCGTTGTATGAATAATAACATTTCCAAACAAATCTTTTTAGAAGATTTTATTCATGAATTTTTTACTATCGAGTTTTTTATGTACAAAATAGGTGACATAAATGTTTTTTATGCTTATGGAGTTTGAGACACTAGAAAAAAAATTCATTAGAAAATCCTTCCAGTTAATGAATGATGTTCAAAGTTAATAATGTTTCACCATACTAATAAACTCTATGGTGTATAAAATATTTGTTACTAAAGTTTTGATTCATTAATTAGAGATTTATTTCCATAAAAACCTACCATATGGAGTTTTTATAAGAAAATATATCATATATATTTTATGAGTCTGTACACAGTGTTGTTTTTACAACATAGAACATATATAAAAAATTCAGATCACTATATAATATTTAAATATATAGAATTTTGTTAATCTTTTCAAAAGATTAATTTTTCGAAAAGGTAACCAGTTGGATTAGATTCATTGCATCAGAAAAAGCTAATAAGTTGGAAGAAAGAATTGGTTGTTTATGATTTTATCAACTTCTGTAAAATTAAAAAATAAATAGAAACTTTAAAAACAAGTATAGAGGGGGATAATAATATAAAATTGAAGAATACACCATAATTAAAGGTTACTAATGTTTAGTGGATGAATAAAATATATGGACTATTTATCAGGAAGTAAGATTTATATATTTTGGTAAAACATCCCTCAAGGCATCATTGAATCATTTTTGAGGAGATTGTGTTTGATGAAAAAGTGGGCATCTGAGTGGTGATTGTTGACAAAGCAAAACAATGACATACAAATTTATTGACAAAGAGTATTTCATGATGGAATGTCGATTTCAAGAGATGAGGTCAATGATCCATGTTTGATTCAAGAATCTCGATAAAAGGAATGGATGATCTGGAGGCGGTACAAAAGAACAGATACAAGGTGGTGCTGTTTTCGAGTGTTTGCCAAATTTTTGGGCCTGAAAATCGACAAATGAAGAATAGTGTTTTTGGAAAAGATAATTGCGCGCCAAGGACTTCGAGTATAGGAAACTTGCGTGCCATATGTTTTTCAAGATCAGAAGATCAAAATATTGCTAAGGAAATAGGATCGTGCAAGTTTGGGAGTTGGTCGCGCAAGTATCTAAAAGGATAGAAGAGTTGCGCACCGAGACTGGGTCACGCAGGTGACTTGCGCGTCGTCGCGCAGGGTTGTCAATTTGCCTATAAATACTGGACCACCCCTCTTCTTTCTGAACCGGAGTTCAACACTTTGGGAAATCTGATCTCCCGTCGCGCAGGTGTGGTGGTCATGCAAGTGGTGTGTGTCATCATGTAGGTGGTACTTACGCGCCTAGCTGATTGTTGCGCTCCCATGTTTGAAGCTGCGCGCCAGTGTGGAGTTGTGCGCCAATATTGGGTTGGGCGTAAAAGGATGTGAGTCGCGTAGGTTTGGAGTTGAGGATGCTTGAGTCACGCAAGTGTCTGAGGAGGATTTTCATGCCCGTTGTGACTTGTGCGCCGATACTTGCATGCCGAGGTTGACTTGCGCACCAAGTAAGGTTTATTTCCAGTAGTGATTTTCGAGCTGCGTGGAAGCTGGATGTTTTCCCGATACCTTCTGTGCAAAGAGAGATTCATCCGCGGGTGAAAATTGTGCTTCAACAGAGAATCTACTTACAGAGGAAGATGCATTCCTTCATGAAAATGAAGAGACCTACAGGTCTATAAACTTTGAGTGGATCCTTTCCAGAGCAGTGAGCAAAGGAAGAGGAAGAAGGTGATCCTCTCCACCAGCAATGAGATATAGAGAGAGAAACAGGGAGTGACCCTTGGGAAAGCAGTGAGCTGACCCTAAACTTTTTAAAGGCAGTGAGCCTGGGTAGAGAAGTGATGTAGCCTGAATATTTTAATCCACAGCTAGTGAAGATTAGTGGAATTGGTACGACCGCAAACTTGTTGGCGTATGCTCCTTGGACGTATCCCTTTGCGGTGAACCAAGTAAAATTAATGTGTCTTATGCATGATTTACTTTCTATTTACTTTGTGCAACAGGAAAGAGAGAGAAGAGTGTTTTTCTTAACAACGAAACAATATCAAAACGGGCATAAATTTTAAATTAGTCATACCCTGATTCTCCCACCCCCCCTCTCAGGGTATTCATCCTTGTTGACCTAACAATATATATATACATAAATTAAATGGGGGAAATCAAAAACTGAGAAATTTTCAAGCAACCCATCATAGGAATAATTTTTGATATCAATAAATTCAATATAATATTCATCCATATTGTCAAACATATTATGGAGATCAAGATAAAGAGATAAAGGAATATGAGAATATATGAGATAGTGTGTATGAAGTTTGAAGGGAAGATATTTGTTACACACTATGTGATATTTGAAGTTATAATGTTACAAACATTACACAAGAAAAAAATATAATAACAAAACAACCATTAAACTACATTTTTTATTTACCACAAAATATTGGTTCTTGATGAATAGCATCATTAAAAAATAATTCATGTAAGGGGGATGTAATTGTGAAGATTTATATTGAGAAATTTTTGTAGATTCATTGAATAAAAAATTTATCTAGATGAAAAAAATTTCACATGAAAAGTTTTTTTCACATGTTAATAAGGCTTCATAATATGAGAATCCAATGGATAAACATTTCATATAATATTGTCTCCTATGAATTATGTGCATGGTAAGAAGAATGTAATGAATGTTCATCATATAATGGAGTTTTTTCATTATGGTGTCATTGGAAAATCATGGAGTAGATGTAGAGATAGTTTTTTTAAAATATTGTAAATTACAATTTATAATGATTACCTAATATTTTTTTCAAAATATTGGTAATTAATATTTTTTTAGAAATTATGAGAATGGATTTTAACATCTGAATCTAAGTAATTTTGAGAAAAATTAGAATCACTAAATAATTTATGAACATTCTGAAATATTCATTATGAATTGTGAAACATGTAGGGAATATAAATAATGATGGAATGATTATTTTTAAAAATAGAGTGTATGGAAAAAGCTATTTCTTTTAAACCTTTTCTATCATCAGAGAACATATAAATGATTTTTAATTCACATTGTAAGAAAAAAATATTCAAACATAAAAAATTTAAACCACATATAAAATATTGTTTCATGTGATTTTTCATCTGAGATCGGACTCATGTGGAAGAAGTGTTTTCAAATACAGGATTTTGATTATATTATTTTTATATATTTCTTTATTGAGATTCTAGATTGATTATTACCATGAAAAAATAGTACAAATAGCTTTCTTAGAATTTTATAGAGTAATAACGATGTTTGATAATAAAAAATAATTCATTTTAGAAAAGGAAGTGTGGTTTCTGAAATTTTCAACAGAGGAGAATTTTGGATGAATACAAGATCCCTTTATGAACACTTACTAGATGAAGAAAACCAAAAGTACTTTATGAACAAACCATATTAGTGTAAAATTCAATTTTTATTGTTTTTAAATACAACATTTTAAACTGGAAAGATTTAGTAAAATTATACCTATCAATATATTGAAGGACTGTAATAGAACTTGGCTGAAAGTTATTTTCACTTCTTTCAAATATTGAATTTCCATATACCTAGTTGATTTTCCAAAAAAATGATGTAGGTACTCACACTGAGTTCGAAACATATAAATATTGTGTTCATTATTACCTTCATTTCATTACATACTTGTTTGTATGTTATAAAAGTTGATAATGAAATAACTCTAACATGTTATATGGGTTCAGTTTCATAAATAATAGAATTTTCTAAAAATATAACCAATTATTGAACATCCAACCCCCACTTCTCAATGTTTAGAATACTTCTAGTAACTTTAGTTGTTACCTCTTGGTGCATCTATTCCAACAACTACATCCACTTTCTAATATCCATATAGAGATGTATTTTTTAGGAAAATCAAATAATGTCTACATTACCAATGCTTCATGATTTTATCCTAAAATTATACATATCCCTATTATTTTCAACAATTTTCTCTAATTATAAACACTGATGATATAGTAAACCCTTCCATTATATCTGTTGAGGAAACTGAAGAATTTAATTAATATATATTACATCTTATTTTATAAATATTTAGTATATATAAAAAAACAAATTCCTAATAGATGTAATGTTTTCTAGTGTCTATAAAATTCAAAAATAATTATTCATATTTTAGGAATGTTCTTCAAAATATGTCACTATTATCTTATAAAATAGTTCACTTCATTAACATATCCTACTGAAAACAGTTCTCTATAACCTAGGGAAAGGAAATTTTAGGAGGGGTGATCTTGTATTATTAGTAAGGGTAAACATAAAAGATGTGAACAAATTATAAAATTTTAGTATAATATAAGAATAAGGGTGTGAGAATATGATCATAACCTACAATAATCATACACAATTAGTTTAAGACCATTAATCAAAAATCATGTCATACGGCTTCCTCAAAATTAATAGAACAAGTCATAAGGGTGTAGAATCATTAATAATCAATCATAATCAAGGGGAATATATCCTAAGCAGGGAAAATATATTCATAGGGATCAAATAAACATAAAATACCATTTACATATACGATGATATCTACTAAGGCTATTATAGTGGATTGGGTTCACTCTACATTCCATCATTTCCATATTTAAGGTTCAATCCCTTGACAATCATAATGGGAGGAGTCCCTTTCCGATCATGAGTAACTCTATATTATAGACCGTATTATGTCATGAAATATCCAATATTACCCAATACATTGGAGGGTTATATAATTTTGGGCCCAACCAAAACATAATTAAACACATACATATCTATTCCCTAAGATAACAGATCATTAATCATATCATCATATCATTATATCATCACCTATAAAAAATAAATAAGTTTAAGAATATATCATATTTTCATTATATCATAAAATATGGAAAAAATGAATTCAAAAACATTTAAACATAGTATAACCCATGGAGAAGAAACACTCTTCATACATGTTTCATCATAACATAATTAACCCAGGGGAAAAAATTAGTTTCATAGAATCATCTTAAAGTCATCCCCACCATAAGACATACATGGAATGAAAGTTGAATTCCTCATAATATCATTTCTCCTATTAAGAATAAAAATCCACAAAGTATATTCACATTTATGAAAACTATGGTTAAAATATCATTCAAACCTTTATTTTTAAACATTTTAAAATATCAATTTTATTTGATAAAATTTTTACTAAAAATTATAAAAATGTTGAGAAAATAATTTTCTTAATGGTCAAAAAGGAAAATGTTAAGATAATATTCCAATAATAGAACATTGAAGACATTAGAAAAATTTAATTAGGTCTTATAAGTTAAAAAAAGTATTTATCTCACAACATTTTAAAAAATAAAGACCCACTTTTTAACAAAAATACAATAAAAATTTATTATTTTAAAACATTTTAAATAATAAAAAATTACCAAAAAATTATATTTATAAATATATATATATATTTAATAAAATTAATTATTTTTTAATGGTATGGATATGGATGAAAATGTTTATAGAATAAAGAGGAAATAATATCATCATTTATCTAAAAACATTTTATCGATTCTTTTAAGTAAAAAAGAGGTAAAATGTATCAAATACATTAAAATAGTATAAATAATAATTACATATGAAAATATATGGGGTTTACATCTTTTTATCTCTATAATATCCATCAATTTAGATTTATCCAAGACAATCCCAAAAAATAATGGACAATGTATCAAAACAACATACCTCAAATTTTTTTTAGGATCATACGT
This sequence comes from Viscum album, assembly GCA_963277665.1. Lineage (NCBI taxonomy): Eukaryota > Viridiplantae > Streptophyta > Magnoliopsida > Santalales > Viscaceae > Viscum > Viscum album. The sequence continues at coordinate 1,886,961,541 of OY728159.1, read as the reverse complement.
GATAAATTAACAAGTATAATAAAAATAAATTTATTATAAATATATTCAAGAATCCTATTCATAGATAAATTACTTCCTATAATTCCTTTATAATTTCCAATTAATATTTTATTATTAATTTCTTCATTAATACCAAAATTCAGGTTGAAATAGTTATATTTTTCATACATGTTTCGTCTTGACATTTCTGGTACATGCACCATGGTCATGGATTAATTATCTAATAAAATCCCAAAATACGTAACATATTTATTCACCATATAAACATATATAACTATTTTTATAATTTGGATATTAAAAATTAATGACATCACTATATTGAGGTGGTAGTCCACATGTATGCACAAGAAATGTTATTGTTTTACAATGAGTGGAATGTAAATAAGGTAGATAATATGTTTCCATTTATGAAGAATAATTATTTTATGAATAATATATATATATATATATATATTTAATATAAAATAATTACCATCCACAAATGATGGTGATGGAAAATTAATCATATCATTGCATTGAGATAGTAGAACACACATATGCACGACTTACACATTCATTTGTCATTTGATAGAAATAAAATGTGAAATGGTTGATCCATTATCATAATTATATATTAATATATTAACGATGAAATATTATTTATTTTATATTGTATACTACTATTTTTTATGAGTTATAAGCATAATTATTATTGAAAGTACTCAGTAAAGTGTTATACCTCTTCATTGAAAATCATCATTTGGATTGTAATATAATGCATGAAAGGATAGTATTATAATAAATCCATGACTTCCTGAATGTGGGGATAGATTTTTAGAATTCATTATTTTGGTGATTTTATAGTTTTTTAAGCCTTTAACACATATTATAAAATGGTATATAACATTAAAAAATCTATTAATTACAACCCAAACAGATTTAGGACCAGTGTATTTGGTAGAAGATTTTTATAATACTTCAAAGTGAGCCAAAAATAATTTTTTTATCTTATTCACTATAATTGTCTCCTAAATCATTTTGATATCCTAAAAATAAAATAGAAAAATATTATAATACTTTTACAAAATGGTCGTGTTAAAAAGATTAGTAAGGGAATAAACATGATGAAGAAACATAACATGTGAGTCACATGTAAGATATGATATCATAAAAGATATGGTAAATGGGTAATAAAATGGAATTAAAATATAAATTATATGTTATAAAAATATTATTATGGAATATAAAAAATGTAATTAACATAAACCATGAAATTAACGTAAGTCAAGGATAATATCCAAGACATCATCATATGTGGGGTAATGTCCAATTATGGATTATTTTTCCTCAATAATACCATAAATGATTTCCCATAAGACTAAAAAATTACAAAATACACTAGAGGGATATAATATTTTAGTCCCAAAATTCTCATTCAAGTGAAAAATTGGATATTTGTTCCTTATAAAGGAAATAAATAATAAATAATAACATAAGAATTGCCCATAGAATGAAATGGGTTATATAGTCTTGTATCATATCATAACCAAAAGAAATTTTAAAAATAAATTAATTTGTATATGATAATATAACATGTATTTCACTATGTAATTAAGGGATAATAATCTAAGTATATCTGTTAGTGACATATATATATATAATTTATAATAAATTCATAATATAAAAAGTTGTCATCATTGATAAAAAATCTATAAAATATTATTTTGAATATATGTTGAGAAAACGATCATTTTCACATGGAAATAAAATAATAAAAATATAAAAGTTTTATAATCTATTATAAAAAAATTTATTTTAAAAAACTATGTAAACTTATAAAATATTATCAAAATAATATAGTATTCATGATGGAAGGCAATTCCATATTTTTCATATAAGAGAAAACATTATTTTCATACTTTGGTCCAAAGGATAAAAACTAATTCATATGGAAAAGGAAAAAAAGAATACATTAAAAGGTGTATAAATTTATTTATTTAATAATTTTTAGGATCTTAGAAAAATTCATCAACATGTTTTTATTAAATAAGGATATGGAAGAAACAGATTATTAACTGAAGAATGAATAAATTCAACTTTTCTAAAAAAAATTGTATATTTAAGTTTGAAATAGAGTCAAATGGAATTATCACATGAAAATTTCATTAATAAATTATAATATAATAAAATTAAATGGTTTTATTAGAGATTGATCAAATAATTTTTGACAGTGTGAATTCCAGCTTAAAAATCTCGATTAAAATGTTATTGAAACTTAAATACTTACCTCTATGATAAATTTTGAATCATAAATACCATGAATGTTGAAGATAAATTTTAAATTAAAGTATGATTAATTATTATTTATTCATTATATAATTTTTAATTGGTAATTATATACAACATTTTTGAGAAATTTAGTTCATAAAAAACGTGTGACTTAGAGAAGGAATTAATGAGATAAAACCCTAACATTGAATCCAAACGTTGTCATGCATGATTTTTATATCATGTATCATAAATTTATATAAATTATTTATTTTCTTAATAACCTTTTATATATTGATACACTTATATTTAATACACATAATTTATTTTTTTAAGAATGTTTTTTAATTTCATTATCAGTTATGTCCATATCTGGTGTTTTGTAGACGCTCAGTTTATAATTTCAAGATTGTAGGTTTAAGTTAATTTTGGTCAATGGGGTCCATTTTCTATAATATCCTTAATAAATGTTTTTAAATAATTATCAATTTTATAAATCTATTATTATTTTAAAATATACTACGAAATATTATTATGAAAATGAACTATGTTACAACTATGAAGACAATACATCTTACATTTTCATGAGTAACATTTCAATTTATCAATGATCATGATAGAAATGAAATAAATTTTTTATCCTTAAATAATTATAATTATATAATAAATACAATATTAAATCATTAAATACACTTACATATACCGTTAATATTTTTGGGTAATAAAAAACAAATAATATCACTTAAGAGGTAGTATTTTTCAATACACATGAATGATTTTATTATTTTTCAATGTATTTTATAGTGAGATGGTATATGTTATGTTACTTTTATAAATTGAATGATATTTTATTGATATAATTTATAAACATTAAATCCATCATTTTTATCACCCATGAGAAATGATTATAGAAAATGAATTACATTAGTTCGCGGGGTGATGGTTCCTCATACACATGAATGATGGTTTCGTTTCCCATTCCATTTATGAGGTGATGGATAAATATTATTCCATAATGCAATAAAATATCGATAAATAAGATATAATATTTTTATTATATTGTAAATTCAAATACATAATTAATGGTGTAAAAAGATGTAAAAAAAGGAGCTCGATGAATATGACTACCTTTTCTTAGAAGAACCTAGTTTAGAACACTTATTAAGACCCATAAGGTTGATATTTCAAGAAGAACATAATGTCTATATATTGGAATATAATATTTTTGAATTATTATTGTATTTTTGGGTGTATTCATATGTCTTTATAGTTGTGAATAAGTGAGAGGATGAGGTTTCTTTTTATAAATGAGGAGTGGAAATTTATTAAATATCCAAAACTATTCAATGATGGGAAGTTAATCTCATCATAGGTGACCAAAAATTTTAATAAAATTATTTGATTAGATATAAGGCTAGTACATACCACTAAAAATAAAAATAAACAGGATTTAAACATGTTATACTCTTTACCTATTAGGTTTATCACTTTTACTGCTTTAATTTTTTTACAATGGTAACTATGTTTTAATATTTGTACTATACATTATAACCAAGAACAAAGATTAAATTTTAATATAATATAAATTATTCTTAAAAAAATTAATTAATCTTTTTTATAAAATTAAATTCATATAATTGGTATAATTTAATTTAATGTAAATCCCCCAAACGTGGTGAGAAACAGTTTTAAAAAAAATGCATTTTTCAAGGGAAAAATGTTTTTATATTCACTATATGATTAAAAATAATAATAATAATAATTTAAATAAAAAATTATAAGAATATAATATATAAATTTCATTCAAATCATTCCTCAATAGGGGTTTTTTTAATTAAAATGGAGTAACATTATGTACTTTAATACAGTTTTTTTGAAAAATGCATTTATAAGTCTAAAAAAATCATATACTAAAATCTAGTCTAAGGGTGGTTAAATTTAATTAATTTGATTACATGTAACTAAAAAAATATTTATTTTACATTAAAATAAAATTAAATGACAAATGATACTTTCAAATTAATTTATTTATTAATATAAATGATATTTTTACATAAAATGTTAAATGTCACTATTCACTAAAAATCATTTTTTTATGGAAAATCCTAAATTCGCACTAGGATTTATTTTCAATATTATAATTAAAAAGATTATTTTCATTTTAAAAAATAAATTTCTAAAACATCCACAAAATAATTATTATATTTTCACACAAAAATTAATACAAATAATTATTGGAATAAATGTTTTTATTAATAATTGAGTTCTTATTTACAAATAATTTATAATAAAATTTAGATTTATTAGAATATTTTAATATATTTCACAAAGTAATTAATCCTATTTAAATCCACTTATTTAGTAGATTTTTTATTATATTTATATATAAATAATAATATTATAATAATATGTCGCAGTTCGATTAAATGTAGTTTGGCATGATGAATTCACTTTCAAACATAATGTTCTTTCCAAATATCGGTGTTTTACAGTCTACTGCCCTTAAATAAAATATGTGGTCACAATTTAATCTAGTATACGTAATCAATGATTAACAACTGAAAATTCTCTTTGTGTAAAACCAATATCATAAAAAGGGCTAATGAAACATCCTCTTAAAAGGGGGAAATGAAAGTATTAAAGTCATCTAGATAACAAAATGATCAGTTTACCTTGTATAGTGAAATTTGTGGTATGAAAAAATATGGACAATGAAGAAAATAATAAAAAATTATAGAGAGAGATAGATATTTGTGATCCCAATAAATTGAATTATCAAGATACATTTAACAACTCAAAATCTAAAAATCACTAATGAATTAAAAGACGACTAATTCACTTCATATGATAGTATTAGGATAAAACTTTTTCAGGAACATTTTCTATATTTTAGGTATTTTCCTTATATCAAGATTTATATAATCATAAATCACACATACTTGATTTTCGTTCATAAACACATTATCATTCTTTAGATAATCTTTGACAAGTATCCACTTCAACTCTTACTCTAGCATATTAATTTCAAATATTAAATTTATTTTAAGCATGACACACTAAAATTAACATTAATCAAATCATAAGATCAAAAAAAATAGTAACAAGATATTTCTCTAGCATTTATTAGAAACAAAATGGTTTGAAAAAATAAGATAATACCAAAAATTAATATGGATATATTAACCCCCAAAATTAAACAATAAAACCAGTACTTTAACAAAGATCATTCCTTGAAAAATTAAAACTATATTAAAAATAACTTCAACGTCCTATGAATAAAAGATGGTTTTATCCTCAAATTATATCTCATACTGTTCAAATTACATCTCCAAAAAATATAATATCATTATTCCAAAATAATCCTCTATATTAAACCGAAAGGTTATATATATATATGTTAACTCAGTAAGTAGTTTCCCAAAATTTAGTTATTCAGAATGGAATCCTAAAAATTCAATATTATATAATCCTCTAATAATATTCCTAAATGAAAAATTAAATAAATCCACCAAATCATTAATTAAAACCAATTTTATAGTGACTAGTATATCACATAGGCTAATGGTAGGCATTGGACCCTTATCATCCTTCAGTTTTTAGTTCAAACCCCCTTGCTTTGCGGAATTTGAACAGTTATTTCCAAACTTTTGGGTTATCCTATCAATAATACTATGTTAAATAAAAGTGAAGATTATAATAATAATTCACCTTAATTCTATAAAATTATAATCAATACGATAAAAATAATAAAAAATAAAACCAGTATTCAAATCACCAATTTTTTAGCCACCAAGGTTTTTAATCCAACTCATTCTTTTCCACAGAATATTATAATTTTAATTGACCATAATTATATCAATATGTAAAACCTATAAAATTTTATCCTCTCTATAATAATTTAAAAATAAAATATAATCTTGTAAGTAAATAACCTTTTTATTTCATTGGTACAATTCAACATATTTTTACAACTACTTTAGTAAAAACTATTGCATAATTATTCATAGTAGTTTCATGATTCCCTTAATAAAAAACATCCAAAACATGATTCAAAAATTCCAAAACCTAAAATCATATATAATTCATCTTATTTTTTTTCATAACATAATACCTTAGTAATTAATCCATTTATTAGGTCATTGGATTAGATAATCACCAATTTCATCAATGTTTTGATATTAAACTATTAGTGGTGACTTATTTATAAAATTCATTCATTATGTCATACTATCTAGAATCATTATATTAATTTTTCAATAAAATTATTTGTGACCTCCTTTCCCACAAAACATAATCCTCCATTTCCTTAATTTCATTATCCATAATGCCTCAATAGTAACCCACGTATGACGTACATGGACATTACATATATTTTGTGGAATATATAATACTTGATACAAATAGATTCCCAAACACTGTATTGGTTTAGTTTATTTGGAAACATATAACTTAATCATCTGACATGGTGAAAGATCTTCAAAATCTCCCATTATTATCTCCACCTTTTGTTTTCCTACCTAAATCTATTCTTTATTTCCTAGAGAAAAGAAAACCAAATATTGGTGAGATAAAATTCTCAGTAAGGGTAAACATGTAGAACATAAAACAAACCATAAACATATGAATATAAAAATATATTCATAATGTTTAAACATGAAAATCTTGAGACATGAAATAAATCATGGCAGTACATAAGGTATATATCATAATAGAACATTAAACCTAATAAAATAGCATCATAATAAAACATGGGATTGTGGAAAACAAATAATCACATAATATGATTTGCATATAATCCAAGGAATTTAATCCAAGACAATCATAGCTGACACAGCCTATTACTAAATCGGCTTTACTGGTCGTTCAATAAATGTATTACTAAACAAGATTTATCAGTCATTGCAGCCCTTTATTAATGAACTAAATTTACATCCCATTCCATTCATGTCTATATCATGATATATAAATCATTTCCGAATTCATTAGAGGGATATACTAGTCCCACCCATCTCATAATAAAATCATTTTTACATGTTCCACAAAAACATAAATCATTCTTCACAGCACAACACAATAAATAAAATGAGTTTCTTAAACATCATTCTATCATTACATAATCCAAATAAAATATCATTCAATCACTAATATAATCAAATCCTGGTAATAATATAGATATTAACATAACCCTATGTTATATTATATAGAAAATAATTTTGATAAAACATTTAAACATAATTCTTAAGGAAAATATCCTTTCTTCATTAATAATAGATTCTTTTCACAAAATTAAGTTCAATTTTAAAATAATAGAATTTAGATTATTTTTTTTTGAAATATTGTAGAGAAAGATTCATGGAAATAATGCTTCATTAGACTATAAAAACACATTAATGATGTATAATTCCAAAAACATTCTCCTCGTACTTTTTCCAGAAAAGTCAAAAAAGTACCTTGTAAGGAAAATGACAAAATTCCATCTACACCATTTAATAACAAAATCAAAAAATGGATAAAAATTAATTTAAAAAATATTATATGAATATTAATTATATTATATAGTTAGGAACCATATATGTGAATGTTAAATATACCCCATGTATATACTTACGAACAAACAATCTCGGATAATGATGAGATTGAGAAATTATCCCTTACCTTATGTCCGATAAACATTGTATGTATCCTAACCTTCTGTGTAATGATTTAAATAATGTAATTCATTTATTACAGAATCATAATAATTTTTAGGATAATATTTATGATCAAATTTTTATCCATTTGTTAGTAACATTTCATTGTTACTCATTATTCAGGAATTAACTACTTTATGGTCTTATGCATGTTTTTTTAGATAAGTTATTATTCCTATTTTTAGGTTATGGTTAAATAATTTTCAGAATGGTATTAATATAATATATATCATATTTATTCATTAAATTCATTTATATTATCATACAATAATTAATATTTGGTAGAATGAATCACATCACACCTTGTATATGGTAAGGTGTACGTACGCATGAGATACGATATCATTCCCATAATTATTGAATTGTATTGGAAGTAGATAGTGTATAGTATCATAGTATCAATAAAATTTTATATTTTTCATATATATATATATATATATTATTTCCATCATTATACCCATCCATGTATGGTGGTGGTGAAAATGGAATACAACACGACATGCAGACCGTAAGACATAGGTACGCATCCGTAGTGTTTTCATTTTTAATAGGATGGTTTGAAGGCAGACTATGGTTTTTTCATATTCATAATAACCTATAAGTATATTATTTATATGGATGTTATTTATTTATAATGAAACCACACATGATGTGGAAGTAGGAAAAGAATGATGTTTGAATGAATCGGTAAATGATAGCACCTCTTCTTCGACATGCCTCCTCTAAATCTCCTCTTATAGAAGAGGAGTTAGACTTTGAAGAATAAAAATACCTCAATGTTTTTATGGATGTTTAGAAGGGAAATGGGAAGGTTATGGTATATATTGAAGGCTTAGAATGAAGTGAATAGTTGATGGAGGGAGCTCCCTTTTATAATTGAGGTGAACAGAACTTTTTGAATCCTCAAAAATATTAATTTATAATAATTATAAAATAAATCTGAATACCCCTGAAATGAGATATATTTAAAGATAATATATTATAATATTTCCATACCATGAACCAATAAAATATTAACAAGTTTTGACGTCAATTTGAGCATTATCATTTTAATTGACAATTAGTGATTTTATTTAATTTAAATTAAGATAACAAATGTTTCAATATTTAAATCATGAGATATTTAATTATTTAATTTCAATTATAAAATAAATTAATAAATTATAATTTTTTAGACCATATCATAATTATTCTATATTTTTTTATTTTTTTGAATTTTATTTAATTTTATGAGACATTATTTTAACAAAATATTTATTGTGGGAATTTTTAAACTATTCATTTAATTTATTTTTAAAAATATCAAGATAAGGTGTTATCCTCGAACAAAATATTTTATTATCTCCTTAATGTATCAAGGTAATTTATAAAATTCATTGGAAAAATTATTTTGCCAAAATTATTTCAATTTTAATATTTTTAAAAACATTTATTTGATATCTCTATTATTAAAATAATAAGTACATCAATATTGTGTAATTATTTAATATAATTTTTTTAGAATAAAAATTTCGAATACTATGATGAACACAAATTAACAATATTTTTTTAAGAATATATTTAGTTGAGCTTATCTTCTCTAAAATCCAACATAAAAAATGTTACACTTATTAAAGTATGAATGTCATAACTTTAACAGTATGTTAAATAAAATCAAATAAATGTCATAATCTCTTCAATGAAGCTCCAAATGGTCAAATTATCAGAACATGGATTCTTATGTTTGATATATAATTGACCAATATGATTTGGCCATGTGTCTATTCCTTTTATGGTTTTTATTATTTTAATAAGAAATATTTAATGGATTTATCATCAGTTAAATAATTTTTACATTATCAAAGTATAATACTTTAAGATAATTATTAATTTGCTAAAAAATTAAAAAAATTACCATGATGTAGGAAATTATTATATATTTACATGGACTATTTCTGTTTGATAATATCACCTGGTTATACCTATATTAAAATTTTTATACATATAATAAATGCGATTTTGATATTTTTTAGCATTCATTGGTTTTTTTAATATCCATGTCATTTTCATTGTCTAGTGGACCAAAAAAGACTATGTTTGAATCCTAATATGTCAAGTGTATAATTTTATTCATCTAAAAGGATTCTTGTAGGATGAATGATAATTTTATTCTCCTAATCATATTATTTTCTACACTAATTTACACGATTTACCTTTATCTTTGTCAAATAAAATTTACCATTGTTACTATTCAAAATAACCAAAAATAAAAGTAATCTATTAACATAATTTGTAACCCCTAATTCCAAAAATTAAATCCCTTTTTCATAATTCAAAACTCAAAATTGGTATAAATTATTTTAAAATTAATTCTCGTTATCAAAAACCCAAAAGTGCGTTTTTATGAAGTAAAAAACTTTTCAAAAGACTGTCATGTGTTTATGACCAATTTAAATTTGAAATTACTTAAAATGGAAAAAATTGGATTAAATGAGAAAAACATAATCTAATTACATTTTAAAACCAATTAGAAGGATAATCTAACAATATAAATAAATTAGATGAAAAAGAAATTTTGAATTAAAAGGCAGTATTTTCAGTATTCCTTGAAATATGAATTTTATTAGAAAAATTAAAAAATTAAACAAAAGTAAATTTTTATGTTCCTATAAGAAATAATAAGTTTATTTTGTCAAATATAATATATAAAACTGTTAAAAACTAGATTTAATATGGGTGTGCCATCCAAATGCGGCAAAACATCATTTTTTTCAAAAATACTTATTTTATCCAAACAATTTAATTTGTTATTATATAATGTTCTAAAAAATATATTAGATGAATTTTAAAATTATATGAAATTAAAAATTTGGTTAATACTATTCATAATGGCTAGTTTAGATACCATTAAATAATAATATTATAATAATATATCTTTGTTTAGTGAAACTCGGTATTGTGTACAATGCAAGCTATCCAGGAAGGCCACTCACGCATATAACACAATCCAAGTCAATGTTATGTGTGGTTAAGGATTAATATATTGTTTCATAAAATATAATACAAACAAATATCATTGAAAAATATATATACCTATTGAGGTGTGAAATGAATTCTATCAAAAAACTCGAAATTCTCTATAACACAAGCCAAGAATTGTGTTGTGTATATTGTGGGATAATATGGCGTTTGTTATAGAGAAAGATAATATTACTATAGTGTAAAACATAATACATCAAATAAATTAGAAGAATATATCTCATAAAAACATGGCGTGTTACATTCTACCCCCTTAAAATGAATTTTTTCCTCCAAATTCATCAGGGTTATAAATAGTTTACTACATGAATGTTTCTTTCATGGAAACCCACATCCTAAAAAGGAAGAATAAATTTATTTTTAAAAAGAAATGTTGGAAACATAATGTTTACCCAGAGTAACTCATCACTAGGTTTTCAGATAGTAGAATACATGTGGTAAGTGAAAACATGGATATGAATGAGAAATATAACTATCACGTTCTGATGGATAGTGATAGAGAATAAGATTTGGAGAAATTAAAATACTAGAAATCCATAAATCTATGATGATTTAAGGGACCATCTGATTCATCATATAAAAAGTTACTAGGATAAAAACTTTAGTTTCAAGATCATTTTCCTAAAGTTTCTGATTTTTTTTTGCATGAGGAGAAATACTTACATGGTTTTAGTACAATCTTATCATTGGTCATTCCTTGAAAAAGTTTCAATTCATCACTTATTTAATGAAATAAAATAGAAATTTTCCTTCTTTAAGTGTTATTAGATCATGAAACAGAATGATTGTTCTATCCATCTATTGTAACAAAAAGGATTGAAAAATATATCAAATACGCATAAGTCCACCTTTTGTGAGAAAATACATTAATCTAACAAACATATACTAGAATATAACTTCTTCCATCCATAAATGAATAAGATTACAATCCTTCCATTAAACTAAAAATGAAAAACTTTAGAAAGAGATGTACTAAACCGACTTAACATTTTCACCCATATATAATTTGGTAGTTCTTGGTTGTCACATTCCAAACATGTGGATATCTTAACCATGTATTATCCGAAAATATGATAATAACATGAATTTCTATTGAACATTTCTAAAAACAAGAATTATGTGAAAATTATCTCTTTCCACACACCAAAAATTCCAAAAATTCTATATAATCAAACCAAAAAATCACTCTGTCCTTATATCCATCATGAGATCATTAATACTATCAAATATTTAATTATTTCATTATCCCTTCATTGTGCGCATATCAAGTGCTTTCCAAAAATATTTCAATCACTTTTTAGGGTTACGTGTACCATATACTTATGGAAAACAACAATGGACTAATATATTGATATTCCAATATTCCATAATACCATAAAATTGATTCTAAACACTATTTTGGAATCACAATACATAAAAACATAATCATTCCACCACTTCTTTTTAATACTCAACATCTCCAATAGTGATCACAGGTGATTTGAATTTTTATTTGGATTTAAGAGGTTGTTGATATCGATCATAATCATTAACCCTTGTATTTGGGTTTAGGTTAGAATAATTCCAAACATCCTTGCACTTGTAGCATTGAAGTGTGGGTGGTGTGTTTTCTGTATTCTTTTATCTATTCACATCATTAAAAAAACTTTTTCATATTACTTCGGCACACAACTACTCAATGAAATTTATTTCTACACTTAAAAAAATAAGTTTCTAGTACCTTTAACACAATCTCCTCTATGATTCTTTCCACACTATGAGCATAAAATCATTCATCTTCTTTTCACCATTGTATTGAGATTTTCCTTTGAACTCCATATATCTTTTCTTGTCAAAACCTTGATATTGATATGTAACACCAAATTTCATTTCTACATTGATAGCCTGACTCACATTATCTTCATAGGTACTGAATTATCTTATAATTAATTCCCTTCGATGACTTGGTTTAAATCCATTGAATAATTGATCAACTTTATATTCAGGTTACATGATAAAGTTAAATCATAGCTTACAAGTCATTTAAAATTTTCCTCATATGTACCAATAGATTCATCATCCTTTTTCTTAAGCTCATGGAACTTATTTTCTATTATTGATTGAAGAATTAGAGTGAAGTAGTTATTAAAAAATTATTTATTGAACTCATCCAATACCATGGATTCAATTTCATATTGATGCCTTGTATTCCTGATTAGTCGACACCACTGGTTTTCTTCACCTTCTAAATGATAAATAACCAAAATAAATTTTTGATGTTACTATAGAGGATGATGGAAAATATCATTTCAATGGTACTGATAAATGTTTCAGAAGCAAGTGGATCAGATGACCCACTAAAAGAAGGTGGGCATTGCCACATGAAGGGATCAATAGAATATTGTTACCTTCTCTGCTTTTTTGGACATGTAGAATGATTTATAGCTTGTGTAAGTATATCTATAATATTTCTAATTCCATCACCCTTAATATTTGGCTATTAAGGAGGACAATCATTTCATTTACTAGTGAATTGATCATTAATAAAGTTCCTTGGAGTTCGATCCATTGTCTGAAACCCAAAAGGAATATTGTGAGAGACAAAAATCATATTAGGAAAACATAATCAAGGGGTATTAATTTAAATATATACTATGTTATTCATGATAGTTACCATAATTCTAGGAATTTATCCTATAGTTATACTTTCCATTATGGTCATCCCTAGACATAACTTAAAAATATCTCTAGCAATCACACTAATATTTTCACATCCTTGTTTCCAAAGGATGACTAAACCTTCACTCTAATACCAAATATAGTGACCCATTCTTGAAATAAAAGGACATTAAATTAATTTTTCATAATACTTAATACATGACACCAATAAACACCTAAGGACCAAATTAGTATAGTGTCTTTGGAAACATTAAACATAATGTTCTAACTTAGTGAATGATCTTCAGCATCTCCCATAAATATCTTACCCTTTTGTTTTCCTACCTAAAACCTTCCTTTATATCCTATGGAAGAAAATAAAAATGGTGAGATGAAATGATTTGTAATGGTAAACTTTTAGAGCATAAAACAAACCATAAACATAATAATTTAAAAACAAGAACATATGGATTAAACATCAAGATCTTGAGTCATGAAATAAATCTTGGCAGTACGTAAGGCATTGATAAAAATAAGAAAATTAACCATGACAAAATTGAATTGGAATATAACGTAGAATTTTGGAAAAAAAATAAGAAAATAATATCATTTCCATTGTAGCCAAGGCATTGTATCCAAGACCATAAAAGTGTTCATAGTCTAATAATAAACTGAGTTTAATTGTCATTTCGGCTATGCATTACTGAACTGGATTTACCTATCATTCTAGCCATGCATTACTAAACTATATTTACATTCTATTCCATTAATTTCTATCTCATGAGATATATTTCATTACCCAATGCATTATAGGGATATATAGGTCCCAACCATCTCATAATGACATCATTATTTCATCTGCCAGAAAAACATAAATAATTCATCAGTGCTCAACCCACGAAATAAAATGGGGTTTTTAAACATCATTATTTCATAACATAATATATATAAAATATAATTCGATCTTTATGAAAATAATATTATTGTAAAAAAAGGGATAGAAACATGTCTTAATGTCATCTTAGATGAAAAATAATTCCGGTAAAACATCTGAACATAATTCAAGAAGAAAACAATAATTTCATCTTTAAAAGGTTTTATTTTTTAAAAATGCAACACAATATTAAAAAAAGAATTTATTTAAAAAGAAAAATTAAATAGTGTAGAGAGATCATAATGGAAATTATTTTTCATGAAACTGAAAAAATACATTCATGTTGTATAAGTTAAAAAAACTTTCTCCTTGTACTATTTTGGGAAAATTGAAATAGTTTCTCATAAAGAAAATAAAAGAATGATTCCATTCATAAAATATAATAAAAAATAACATATGTGTAAAATTTACCTATATTAATAGTATATTAATATAATTAATATTATATATTTAGGAAAATTTGACGCGAATGAAAAACATACCCATGTAAATACTTATGAATAAACAATATCAGATAATAATGAGATTGCAAAATTATCCCTTACCAAAGGTCGGATATGATTCTTTTGTATACTAAATTCCAGTATAATGGTTTAAATAATGTTACCGATTTATTCCATAATCATAATAATTTTAATGACAACATTAATGATCATATTTTTATCCGTTTTTTAGTAATATTTCACTGTTACTCGTTATTCGAGTATTAACTTCTTTATGTTCTTAAGCATGTTTTTTCAGATAAGTTCTTATTAATTTTATAGGTAATATTAATATAATTTACAAAATGGTATTATTATAATAAATATAATATTAATTTAGTCAATTAATTTATATAAACATGGATTAATAAAAAATATGTAGAACGAATCACATCACACCGTGGAGACGGTAAGTAGTACATAGGCATGAGTGATGATATCATTCTCATAATTGTTAAATTGTATTTTAAGTGGATGTTGTATAGTATATCAGAATAAATATCATTTTATTTTAACCATATATATATATATTATACCATTATGCCCATCTATTTAAGGTGGTGATGAAAAATCGATTACACCATGGCCTGGAGATGGTAAGTCGTACATACCCATGTGTGGTGATTTCATTTTTCATAGGACGGGTAGAAGGTGGAATATTCTTGGTTCATAATAATAATAAACTATCAATATATAAATACTACTCATGTTATTACTTTATAATGAAATGATTCATGAGGTTGAAGTAGAAGAAGAAATAAGTTTGAAGGAATTAGAAAATGATATTACCACTTTTTCAACATGCCTCCCCTAAATCACAACTCATAGCACTAGAGTTAGTCTTTGAATAATAACATATCATATAGATAATTTATAAGGATTTTTATAAGGAAAAGGAGTAGGGTAGGTTCGATCTTGAAGGCTCAAAATGAACGGAGGAGTTGAGGGAGTAAGTTTCCTTCTATAATTAAGGTTTGGGGCACTTTTGGAAACCTAAAAACATTAATTTTCAATAATTTTAAAATCAATCCCAATACATAAAAAATGAGATATATTCGAATCTATGATATGATGAGATTGTAATCTCATTAACCTATAAAACATAGAGATTTTTTTATTTCAATTTAAACTTTTTCATTTCAATTGATAATTAGTTATTCTATTTAATTTTAAATAAGATAACAAATGTTTCAATATTTACAGGTTGAAATATTTACATATTTGATTTTAATTAAAAAATAAATGAATATTTTTGAACATTTTAGACCATATAATAATTATTATTTATTTTTAAAATGGTTTTATGATTTAAAATTATTTTATATAACATTATTTTAACAAAATAAAAAAAATGTCAAATTGGACACTGTTCATTTAATGGGATTTTAAAAACATCAAGATAAAGTTTTAACCTAATTTATTTTATTATATATCCTTAATGGGTCAAGTAAATCTATTAAATAATTTTTAAAAAATAATTATCCTAATTTATATTTATTTTAATATTTTTAATAACATTTAGTTGATATCTCCATTTTTAAAACAATCACTACATCATTATTATGAAATTATTTAATATAATTATTTCTATAATAAAAAATTGAAATATGAAGATGGATATAAATTTAGTAGCTTTCATAATAATTTATGTAGTGGAATTTATCTTCTGTAAATTCCAATATTAAAAATGTTATACTTCTTAAAGTATTAATGTAACAACTTTAACATCACTTTAAATAAAATAAAATAAATGTCATAATCTCATCTATAATTCTCCAATTGGTCACATTATTGTAACATTGAAGATTATGGTCTAGATATACTCCACCAATATGATTTTTTAATGTTTTTATACTTTTATGGTTATTATTAATTATATAAAAAATATTTTTATAGATTTCCCATCAATTAATTAATTTTTTCATCATTAAAGTATAAGACTTTATAGTAATTATTAATTTACAAAAAATTAAAAATAAATTACCACGATGTATGTAATTTTTTATACTTCTACAGACTATTTCTATTCTAAGATATCCAATGGTTATCACTATATATAGAGTATTATACTTATAAGAAATGTGACTTTGACATTTTTTCACATTCAATGGTTTCATTAATATCTATGTCATTTTCATTGTCATGTGGTCCATAAATGACTACGTTTAAAACCTAATATTTCAATAATATAATTGTATTGATAAGAAGTTTTTTGGTACATGTTAGGATCATTTTATTCTCATTATTATATTATTTTTTACACTTATTGACCTGATTTTCCTTTAATCTTATTAACCAAAAAATAATAGTTACTATTCCTTAAATTCAAAAAAATAAAAGTAACCTATTAATATAATTTTGACCCACTAATTCCAAATATGGAATCCATTTTTCATTTTTCAAAACACTTAATTTTCAGATATTAATTTAAAATTAATTTGTTTTGGGAAAATTAAAAGTCAGTTTTTTAAGGAGTAAAAACATATCAAAATATTGTCATGTGTGTATGTCCATTTTAGATGTGAAATTACATAAAATGAAAAAAATTGGATTAAATTATAAAAATATAATCCTATTACACTTTAAAACCAATTAAAAATATAATCTATCTATATAAATAAATTATATGAAAAGACAATTGTGAATTACAATGCAATATTTTTATTATTCATTAAAATATAATTTTAATCAGAAAAATACAAAATAAATCATAAAACATCAATTTTTATGTTTCTATTCCAAATAGGAAATATATTTTGACAAATAGAATATATAATATTTTTATAAAATAGATTTAATATGGGTGCACCATCCAAAAGAAGCAAAATTGCATTTTTTTAAAATACTTCTTTTAACCATAAAAATGAATTTGTTATTTTATGTTGTTCTAGAAAATATATAAGATGAATTTTAATGTTATTTAAAATTAAAAATGATGTTAATATTATTCCTAATTGTTATTTTATACCCCATTGAATAACAATATTTTAATAATATATCATTCGTTAGTGAATCTCAGAATTGCGTACAACACTACCTATCGAAGAAGGTCGCTCTTGCATATAAGGAAAGACATGTCAGTGTTTCATATAGTGAAAGATTCCTTTGGTGTTTCATATAACATAGTCCAAACACATTTCATTGAAAAAAATATATACTCAATTTTGTGTGAAATAATTTTTTTTCCAAATAAGATGAAATTTTGTGTAACAGAAGTCGAGAATAGTGTTGTGTATAATGCAAGCTAATATGGGGTTTTGTATACTGTAAGCTAATCATTATGTACCGTACAACACAAGAAATCAATTAAATTAAAATAATCTATCTAATAAAATGTCAGGGTCAAACAACCTCTTCCCAAAATTTTGATTTCTAAATAATAAATTTATCTTTTTATTATAATCATTAGTACTTGAACATCCATGAGAAGCCATTCTTCTATTCCTTGATGTGTTTGGGAATTAAACTATGTCCCAAATGTTAAATTTAATTCATTATATATCATTTGTAATTATCACCAGATGTAAATATTATATTCCCATCGGGTTCATAATCTCATTTGGGAAATCATTACTTTTACTATCACATTATTTCTTGGCATGCATTCTATTCTAATCCATAATTAACTAAAAATAAAAAATATATTAGAATAACTTATCATAAAAAATTTGAAACTTTTAATCCTATAAGGAATAAAATATAAATGATATGTATATCCTCACATATGATCGTACATGTTTCAATATAGGTTATATATGGTATCTTTTCCTATCAGTTTTCTAACATAACTGTTTGATTAAGTTCTATATAATGGTTCAAAAAGGGTTCTTTGAATTTCCGATGCTTATCATTAGGAGTATCAAACCATGTGTGAAGAAAATCACATTTCCAATATCCAGGTGAAGATAGTGTCTATATTAATAGATCATTTTTAGAGTTATTACTCTACAAACTCTTCCAAATCCACATCGACTTCTTATATCCAGTCAGGGATACAATTTCTTGGAACCCACTCTCTTTATACATCACCACCATTCTAATATATTTTTTGTATATATCCATATAATTATACATATCCCTAGTGTTCTCAAGAAAAAAATATATTATCCTAATCCCCCAAAAGAACTGGTTCTTGATTTGATACAATATATGGAGACCCAATCCTATTATATATATTATTACATTATTTTTAACTAAAAAATATATTAATTACAACCCAAAGATCGTGAGGAATAATGTATTTGTAAGACTAGGTTCGTAATACA
The DNA here is from genome assembly GCA_963277665.1 of Viscum album. Lineage (NCBI taxonomy): Eukaryota > Viridiplantae > Streptophyta > Magnoliopsida > Santalales > Viscaceae > Viscum > Viscum album. The sequence continues at coordinate 1,886,942,268 of OY728159.1, read as the reverse complement.
TCAAAATTATGATAAAAAACATTCATATTTTATTCTCTATATTCATATCTGAAATCCATTCAAGATCCTAAAACTACATGGGATATCCTAGGCAACACATAGAAAAAAGGGATGAGATGAAAATCCAAGCATGGGAATAATCGTGACATAGAAGTATACAATGACAGTCAAAGGTAATACATTTTATCATAAAATATAATGTTCATGAGTAATCAAATGAAATAATATTATAAATTAAATAGTATAATAACATCATAAAATCATTGTAAATTTGGAGACATCATAAAATATGACATAAATATTTGTCAAGGCTTATCGCTGAGACACCATCTCGTGGTGGACATCATCCCATAATGGATTAGATTCATTATCTAATCACATGCATGATGACTCACGAGACTAAATAATCACCCCATTAATTGGAGGGAAATATAATTCTAGAGCCAACCATTATATTCATTTCATGTAAATGCATATATGGGATACATAAAGGGAAAGATCATAAATCATAACATAATAATTGCCTGTGGAATGAAATGGATTTCATAATCTTACCTTATATAATATCTAATGGAAATTTCATAATAAAGGAATTTTTGATATTTAAATAAGGAATGTGTTACCACATAATAGAAAGTGATTATATTCTAGGTATATATGTGGGTGACATATAAATATATATAATTTAGAATGAATCTATAACATCAAAAGTTTTTATTTTTCATAAAAATATCATTAAAATATTAAATTGAACATTTCTTTTCGAAAAACCATTTTTATATTAAAATTGTATATTAAAAATAAATAAATCTTCTAAAATATAACAGAAATTTTTTTATTGAAAAACAACCAAATAATATTATAATATAATCTTTATATAAGTTACCTATAATGACGGTGGGAAACATTGTACATGTCATGTAATTAAAAAAACATTCCTTTCACACTGTTGTAAAAACGATAAAAGTTATTTTGTTTCGAAAATGAATAGAATATTAATTTAAAATGTGTAAAAAGTGATTAATTGGTAAAAGTTTATTTAATAAACCATTTCGGGAATTTTTAAAACATTATTTAAGATATTTTCGGAATACTAGAATATGGAAGAAAAAATATTTTCAACTGAAAAGATTAATGATATCAAATTTCTTTAAAAACATGTTTTCAATAAAATTATGTACTAAAGAAAGAGAAATGTTAATTATAATTGAAAAAGTCATGAATAAAAATGTTATTAAAAAATAATATTGACTTATATTAAAATGTCCATATAACTACATATAATGTATATTCAAGGATAATCTATCTTGATTGCAATGAGATAAAAATATAAACTCATAACTCTTCGGTATAATTTGTATCATAAATCCCAGTAATGCCGTAAATGAATTGTAACATACAATATCATGATGTATGATGGACTAAATATTTAATATGTAAAGTCTCTGAATATACTCTATTTAGAATAAATCATGACCATAAAAGAACATGTATCACAATGAAGAATGTTTTGAGATGAAACACTTACATTAATTCTAGACATTGTCATATATATATATATATATATTATCTCACATATAATAAAAACATATTAATTATTTTTAATAAAATTTTCCATGTTGTACTTTTAATTCGTAACCCATTTATTTCATTTATTTTAATGTTGTATTTGTTTATATAAACAATTGTATCCATGTTGACCGGTTTGATGATGGTAAGTTCATATTTTCAAAATGGAATCAGTGTGTTGATGATGGTCAAAATGGTAATTGTAACATCCTCTCCAAAATAACAATAATAATAACAAACTATAAAGTTTTTATATCAATTATACTTTTAAAACCAACCATGAAATAGGGTTTCTAAAATAATATATGTTACAATCAAGGAGATGGTAGGTTGTATGTATGAATGTGCAACTTTCCATTTTTCAATGTTCCTGATGGAAAAAAGTTATTATTCATTTTATATTGACATAATTATATTTATAGCATAAATATCATATTATTTCTTTAAATACAATTACATATACCATCCATGTGAAGTGTTATCAAAAAACAAATCAGATCATTTTGTAAGGTGGGTTTATGTTGGACATAGGAACAACGTTATTATATTTCAATAGATGGTAATGTAATAGGGTATAAGATATGTTAAATTTCATTAATTATTGATATTTAATTAAAATATTGTGGAAAAATTAATTCCATTTTCATGAACATCCATGAGAGGTGATGATGAAAACAATTTGCATTAGTTTGGTAGGCAGTAGTCCTCCGTACACATGGACGATGGTTTTGTTTCCCAATTGATGGGTGTGGAGGTGGATAAATATTATAGAACCAACATAATACAACATAATATATATTAGATATTTGTGTTATTATATTTTAATTTTTAATTAATAATATAATATTGGTAAAGCTGATGTGAATAGAAAGAGCTCAGTAGAGACGATTACCTTCACATAGAAGAACCACTTTTGGATATATTCTTTAGAAGACTAGGGTGGGTATATTAGAATGAAAAAAAATTATATAATTTGTATATGGATTTTGGGGTGTTTTTTTAATTTTGTTCTTTCCAAATGTTTTGATACGTGTGAACATGTGTGGGGAGGGGATTCACTTTTATAATTAAGGAGGAGTGGTATTTTAGAATATTCACAAAATAGTTCAATAATTGGAAGTCACTCTCAGTACAAGTTCCCTAATAATTGAATAAATAATGATTTTTTTTCTAATGATATGAGTAGGATACACCTTCAAAAATAAAAGAAATATCTTTTAGACATGTTATCCTATTTACTTGTAAGGTTCCCAATTTACATTTTTTAATTTTTTTATGACATGAACTATTTATTTATACTATTTTTTTACTATTCATTATGAAAAAATTAGGTGAACGTATTATATAATATAAATTATATTGATTGAAAATATTGGATCCATTTAATCAAATTAAATTCAAAAAATTGGTATAAATTAATTGAATTTTTTTTCAAGTGTGGAAAAATGTAGTTTTCTAAATAATGTGTTTTTCAATGAAATGATGATATTATATCAACTCTATGAATATAGATCACCATTATAGAAATTTAAATTTAAACATGTATATATAATCAATAAATTAATACCAAATAATTCCTAATTATAAAGATATATATAATCCATAAATTTATTTAAAATAATTCCTAATTTTGGTTAATTATAATTAATTAAACTATATGTTCATTATCGACATCCCACCTGGAGTTGTTAAATTCCTATAGGGCTACAAAAATTTAATAATTTAATATACTCACAAAAACTTACTAAAAATGCATAAATTAAAAAATCCAATTGTCAAACCCATAGGGATGGATCCTATGTTCTAATTTAATTAAAAAAATCAAAAAAATACAATTGTTGTTTTTTGGGAAATGAAAGAAATAAAAACAAAAATGATTTTATTTGAATTAAGAGGTGAGGCATGCCAGGTTCAATGAATACTATGTTCATGTTCTATGGATTAAATTGATATGGGTTTATTCATGTATTTTTCATAATTGGGTCAGTGGTGATCCTTGTCCTAGGTACCCTATATAAATTCATGTGATATCACCATTAGAATAGTTACCTAATAAATGAAATCACAAAACTAAGAAATCCAAAACCTTTTTTAAACATAACTGGTTTAGTTTTCATAATGGTCTTATGAAAAAAAGTCGATTAATTGATTCCACAAAATAAACACCCTCATATAAAAAGAAATTTTCATACTCTTTCAAAAAGTAGGAGATTTTAATTTAGTAGATGGTGTTTTAGAATTCTAAAATATGAATAATAAAATGAAATAATCATTGACAACACATCCCCTTAAAATCACATAAACCAACACAAAAGAAAATAATCTCTCATGATAGGAAATATGAGAACGAGTATAATGGGAACCCAAAGAATAATGGTGCTGACAAACAACTAAAAAGTAGGGATCCATGGTGTTACTCTTTGTTGGAGGCACTCTATTGGAATCAATATAACTCCCTCTATTTCTTGACTCATTTCATGGTCTATTCCAGGAGTAAATTTATAGGGAAATCCCTTCATACCTCGACTACAACTCCATTTATTTTTCTGCATGTGTTCATCATAAAGGCATGTAACTCGATTACATGATGTTTTATATATGAATTCTTAGGCATTGTGAATCTCAGTGTTATCATCGCCAAAAACTATCCTAAAAAATTCTCACACTCTATAATATAGTTACATGATGTTTAAATTATTTCCACAACATGTAATAGAGTAATGGATTTTCCTGAGCATCCAATTATTTTTAAAAAATCACTTCCAGTAATTTTATTACTTGGCATTGAATAAGTATGTTTCCAGTTTTACTACATTCTCTATCTTTAAAAATTCAACTTCACACCATGAGTGAAGCCAAGTGGTGTAAATTATTTTAGCTCCAAATTTTATCCCTTTTTGTTTCTTTTTCAAACATTAATTGTTTCGTTTATTAAAATATAAAACAAGAAAAATGTTCCAAAAATTAAAAATATAAATCAATTAAATAAAAAACTCAATACATTAAAAAACCCTAAAATATATGCCTGAAATACACTTATAAATTATGCACATTGAAATTGTTTTTATAAAAATGGGTTATTTTTTATAAAGAAAATCATATACTAAAATCATGTATAAAGGTGATTTAAATTTAACTAATTTTATTAAAAAGATCTAAATATTAATTTTTTAAATAAAATTTAAATAAAATGGGACTTTTAAATTACATGAATTTTCAAAACAAATGATAGTTTTACAAAAAATAGAATGTTCACTGTTTATTAAAGAATCAATATTTTTTGAAAATAATCCAAAGTGTCACCATATATTAATATTGATATGATATTTTTATAAACGATTTGAATTATATAAAATAATATATCTAAATGATCCAAATGTAATTATAATATTTTCTCACAAAAAACAACATAATTTTTTTTGAAATAAATATTTTAATTAAAATTTATGTTCTTATTTAAATAGCATTTAAAAAAATATATGTTGATTAAAACCTTGATATATATTCCATTAAGTAGTTACCATTTTTCATACCCATATTTTTAATATCTAGGCTATAAATATCATACATAAAGATTAATATATTATTAATATGTCGTGGTTTGTTTAAACTCAATGTTTCATATATAATATACTAACAACCATAGTGTTATTTTAAATTTATCGTATTTTACAAATTGGATGAGATATAAGGAACATGGAATGTATGGAAGAGAGGAGAGGTGGTATCCTTTTATACTCTATAGGGGGGAATACTTGGATGTTTTCAATAGATTAAAATAAAACAATTCCCTACTCAAGTCAACTTGCTCCAAAATATTGAACCATTTATTGAAGGAAGGATAAGGTAAAAATACAATAAATAAATAAATCAAGATTCATATGAAATTTCAAACCTTATCTATTAGGTTAAACCCACAGTAAAAACATTTTAAACATAACACTAATAACCCATATTTACTATTTTCACTATACATTATGAAAAAAAAAACAATATTAAACATATTAAAATATATTAATTATAATTATTTAAAATATTGAGTAAATATATATTCATTATATTTTAATAATTATGGAAAATAAATTTTAAAAATTTTATATAATATATAACAATTATTTTTAGCAGAATGCATTTTTAATCTTAAAACAAATTTTACCATAATACAATTCCATTTAAACAACGTTGAATAAATTTTCAAGTTTTTTATTGAATATATATTATCTATAATTTCATAAAAATAATTAATCTATATATATTAATTTAATTTTTTAATATTAAACCGAATTGTGCATATAAAAATAATTTTTTAGAAGAACAATCCCTTTTACTTTCGTACGATTTTATTTTCATTTATAAAATAAGGATAACCAATGAAATTCTCTTATAAATATTTGGAAATAATTTTTTTATAATTTTGTTAACAAAATTAATAACATCTAATTCAATATCAGGGCGATGAATATCATATTTAATTAAAACATTTTATTAGTATATTGTGGTTTGTTTAAACTCGATATTGTGTGAAATGAAAGATATCAAAGATGTCATTTTTATTAAAGAGAATAATATCATAAAATATAGATGTGTTACAGAAAAATAATATCATATTATTCAATAAATTATGTTTTCATAAACATCCATGACAAAATTACCAATCATTTTTCAAGTATATGGTCTAACCGAACTCGAACATGAACATACCCAGATTAATGGATGAATATGACGTGATTTAGTTGAAATATCATTAAAAAATAGCAACATGATTTTATACATTGTTAATACTATGTTATATAAAAGTTATAAATAATTTTAAGATAGATATAACATATACAATGTTATTCTATTTCAGGAAGAAATCATATTTTTCTTCCATGAACTCAATTTTAAATGGATGAAATTACCATGGTTTTTTATTTCATATATTGTTAATATTTTTTATATTTTTTATTTATATAACCTCAATAATTTCATAAACATAATAATTATCTATTAACCCCATTATGATGAAAATCCATGTTAGGTGGAGAGGAAAATAAAAATGGAAAGAAATCATTCCATAGGGTTGGTTGTACACACATACACATGGATAATGCCTTTATTTAACCAATAACATCAAAATAGAGTAATATGAATTATAATTTAGGAATATAAAATATTATATAATTATAAGATTTATATATTAAATTACCTATGTGGAGCATCTTTTTAATGGGGTTTTAAAAATTGAAACATGTTGTGTTATAATGGTGGAAGTTCGAACAACAAAATACTGATAGTTTTTTTTCGTTATAGTAAAGTTAATGGTTGTAGAACCCCTTATGTTTTTTACATTACCATAATATTGTGAATAAAATATTATAAAATTTGTGGTTTATTTTTCAGGAATTTCATGGAGGTTTCAGCATGTTTTAATGCTGTTTCTAGAGGTGCATGTTTTGTGGAAAGTAAGTAGAAATAGTGCAAAATCGCCAGGAGACTGTAAAACATATTTTTGTATTCATTACAAAGGTACATGGTTGGAAATTGTTTCCCATGTTGTGTGTGTTTATAGGGGAAAACGTTGAAAGGAAAATAGAGAGGAAAAGATGATTCCATATGGGTGATTGTAGATCAGCTCATAAAGTCACCCACTTAATCCATACTCATGAGTATAAAATATTGGAAATTTTTTTCAAACAATAAATTTTGGAATATATACAAACATGGGTTTCTATTTTCTATAGTCTCTGATCAGGATCCCAAGTTCACATCTCAGTTTTAAAAATCCTTATAGCAAGCTTATGGAACTCAATTGACTATAAGCACAACCTATTATCCTCAAGCGATGAGAAAATATGAATGGATGATCCCAAGATTTAAAGATATGATTATGGATTGTGTGAGAGATTTTGGAGGATCTTGGGAGGATAATATAATGTTATTAGTGTTTTTATTCAATAAAAATTACTAGGCCTCAATATATATAGATCCTTTTGAAGCATTGTGTGCCCAAAATCTTCCATCATCACTTAGTTTAGAGGAAAAAGGTGAGGCTCCACATATCATAATAATCCTCATGACGGTGAAGAAAATAATAATCATTTAATCATAAATAGAATGGTGATGTCTTAGAGACAACATAAATTATATTTGGATTAATTTCATTGATCGTTATCATTCGAGGCGAGTGACCATGTTTTTTTTAGAATATATCTATGAATTGTAAATCAATATTTCACTAAAAATGGATTGTAATATCCTTGGTCAGTTTGACATATTGAGATTATTGAATGGATTGGATATGTGGATTATTTATCTATCCTATAATCAATGTTCATTTCGGTGCATAATGTGTTTCATATATCCAAATTAACGAAGTACCAATGTGATCCTGACCATGTGATTTTATGAAAACATATTTATCTTCAACTAGATTCTATGATGATTCATGTGAAAATACTAATTTTGGATAAGCAATAAATTACTTTTCATAAAGAAAAAATTATTATGGAATGGATTTTATACCAATAGGGTCAGAATTTGGAAGGTACACTGTAGAGTGAAAAGAAAATGTTAGAGGAATTGATCAAGTCATCCAAAGCACCAGTAGAATCATTATTTACATGCGTTGAAATAAAAATGTTGGGTAGAATTTAGTAACCCCATTTTTTGTACAATTCCATATTATTATGTAATTTTAATTTATATAATTATTGGGTTATTCTATAAGATTTTTGGGGAGGTTTCATCATGTTTTATAGGTGTTTTGGGAGACGCGCAGCTTGTGCATGATTAATATAAATAATAAACCATCTCTATGAAACCCGGAAACATATTTTTGGGGTTAGTATGAAGGTTAAAGTTTGATTAGTGGTTTATAAAAACCATGCGATTGACTCTGGGAAACGATGTAATGGAAATCAGAGGAAAAAACAACGTTATTTGATGGTTTTTCTAACCATCCTTTCCAACCATGAGGAGTGTGTGATTAGGGTAATATCATGAACTGGTTGTCATTTTTTTAACATATGTTTCATCACCAAATATTTTTAACTAGTCTTGTTCAATATCACATGAATGGTTGGTGAATAGTTAGATAATTTATGTGACCTAATTGTGAAATGTACAGTTAATACCTAGAAATTTGTGGTTTGATCAATATTTATATCCCAAAATAATTATTTTTTCTATTCATTTAGGGTCTCCAATTCCTCCTCCTCCATAGTCCAATAAAGTGGTTCCCATTAATTTGGAGACAATTTTTGTCAAATCAATGTGTGTTGGAGAACCAAATTCATTGGTAATTAAAATTTTCCCCCTCTATCCTTATATACATTTCCATTCTCTCACCCAAGTAAATAGATCTTATACTACATGGATATATCAATTTTCCAAATTTATGATCATGAAGAGATTATTTTGGATCTTTTGAAGGAATGATGATCCAAGGCTTTATTTAGAATATCTTACTACCGTTTTTTCAATTTTTCTATCTCTTGAGTGGAAGGTGGATTCTCTCTCAACTCTACTATTCTAGTACATGACAGATTAGGTTGTCAAATTATTATTTTTATATAATTATAGAATGATAGTTTAATTCATGAAGTAAAATTATATTTATTTATTCATTATGAATTGGTATATTTGACATCTTGGAAAACCCATTTGTTATAATTTGAAAAAATACTTTTAAATTTATGATATTTTTTTATGTAATAAAGCTGTTGAAGAAATTATTTTAATAAATAATTTTTATTATGTGAAATATAACATAGAATGGAATTTGTAATATATGGATGACATGATTTCATTGCTTGGATGTGACCCTCTATATGGGGAGTGTGTAATTGGGGCACATAGATATTGGTCACACTATGGGAACTTTTTGGATCAGTGAGAGGCTAATCGTTAGTATGAAACTGCCTCTTTCCTTGATTGTATTCATGTGTGTTTTTCAGCCTTTGGATCCTGGGAATGTTATTCAAAATGATTATAAATTTTTAAAAAGAACGTTTTATAATTTTCTCTAGAAAATATTTATGGTATCAATTTAAATTTTTTAACATCATAAACATTATTTATTAGGATAAAATGATTTGGTTTTTACCACTTGGATTTATTCAAACTATTATAAAATTTATTAAATATCATTTCAAATACATAACATAAAAAATAATAATCTGTTACTATTTTATTGGAGTGAGGTGAAAATACTTTAGAGAAATATTACCGAGTTTATATTCAGCCCCTACTTGGGAACATCAGTTCATTTGTAGATGATATCCATTAGGAAATTGAAAATGGAAGGGTATAGAACTTATCTAATGATGCACCTTGATTTTGTGGGTAGGGAAGGTTTTATTAGATATTTGGATATGGGTTGGGATTTTCTAATAATTATACTACATGGGTTTCTTGGGGTATGTTTGACCTCATACCCTGTCCAATGTCTTCCATGTTTCCATTGTATCTCTGATATTGTTGATTTTTTGGTTTGCAATTTGGCTCACATTAAGTTACTCATGAATCATATTGTAAAATTGGATCTTTATTGTTCATTGTTGATAGGTTGTTTCATATTCTAATTGAAAAGGATCACCTAACATGTTTTTGAGCCATTAAAATTGATTTCCAACCATTGATGTCTGGGTAAGATCACTTAATTCTAGAGACACCCCCATCAATTTTCAGGATAATTAAGAGATATAGGATGAATAAAAGGTGTTTAATACTTGTAACATTATTGTAATAACATTACCTGATAATAATAATAATAATAATTTTATCATCATGATATGGTGTAATGATGATTGAGGAATAGTAAATTCACATAAATTAATAGAAATAAATATTCAGTGGTAAAAAATTGTATACCAGACTTCCTGGATAGATGGCCTTTGGAGAATACTAGAACCTATAAAAGGTTAATATGAATGATTTAGAGAGTTTAGGAAGAGTATGGTATGAACTAATTGGGATGTGCTGTGAAGGGGGTGAGTAGGCGAGTTCCACTTTAATTAGTGAATAATGAAGACATTTTTCTAAATACCAGAATAATTTTATAATGGGAGGTCAAATTAATTTAATGAAGATGAAAAAGTTTGTAATAATTTAGATAGGAAGTATTGAGGTCTCAAAAGACCTCAAAAAACAATTCCACACTTTATTGAAACTTTTTTGAAGTCATTTACCCTTTTTATTTACATTTATCATTTTAGATTTTACTAGGCAAACAAGTTTTTACATAATTTTTGTTCGTTTTAATATAAGATGAAATAATTATATTTTATATTTTAGAAACAATAATTCTATATTAAAATTTAATATAATGTAGTTTAATTTCTAAAGGAGATAAATATTAATTATACTATAATAAATATATGATGTATAAATGAAAATTTCTTGATAAAAATGTTACTAAATTTTTGAAACATTAAACATAGGTATGTAAATATTAATAAATATTATTAAATTTATAATAGAACACATAATAACATATTTTTTCTACAAAAGAGTTTTACAATTACCAAAACATTCTAATAAAATAATAATTTCATAAAAGGAATGATATTCTTAAAATCATTATATTTCACCATTCACCTAAAAATGTTTTCTAAAATATCTTGAAATCTTACATTGATAATATTGACATGTTTAGCAAAAAAATGAATTTATTTATTTCCATTTTAAATTATAAAATTTATAAATTACGTTTTAAATATATATACAATATATAAACAAAACCAACCTTTATTAAAAAAAATTATTTTTAGACATCATTTATATATATTTGTATTTCATACAGATATCTAAATAATTTAATATTGATATATTAGTTTATGGATATAGATATTACCTAATATATTGAACTCTTAAATTTTACCAAATTAATTTTTTAATGTTAATTACAACATCACCACTCCCTAAAAGGTTCTTAAATTGGCAACCCTTTAAAAATATTAATGACAAGAAATAATACTATATTTTTTAACTGATTACTGTTTTTGGTCTACTAATGATTATATTATTCATTTAATTTTAAAATATTTTGGTTCATTCTACCCTAGTTTCTTTTTAGTTAGATGATTCCTATGACCCAAGCTATTGAAGATAATTCTAATTTAATGGGTCTAAAATCTCAGGTCAACACATTACACCCTCTTAACTTAATTGCTTCATTGCAATTGTAATAATTATATACTACTAAAATTAGAAGAATATAAACTTAAAATATACATAATTTAAGATATAAATTCTAATATGGAATCTATCTTACATGCCATGTCTACACCATGTTAATTCCCCTTCCTCAAACAACATTAATCATTCATACAATCATGTTCCCTAGTATATGTATTCCCTAATAATATATTATATATTAATTTCATTAATAAAAACATATTAATCTCCATGAAATTAAACAATAGTGAAATAATATATTACTTAAAAAAATTTCTTTTATCTTCAACCAGTAGTTTATAAATTCACACACCCGACTATTTATATCATTTTCAAAAAAACGAGGTAAAAATCCTTAAAAATATAATGGATTACCTATTTGTTAAATCAAAAATCGATTTTGAGGATATCAGTACCCTAAAACACACTTTTCCTCATAATTAATTGAAACATTAATAAATTATCATCTAATAAATATTAAACCTATGAGTTATGCATACCTCTGTCATGTGTTCTTTAATAGTTATAAAGAAAATATGATCTTGTTATAATGTCATTGTTCTTGGTTTTTGATACCACTGAATATATGTTTCAAATTGTTTAATGAAAAAAGATTATTGGTGAATAATATATATAGGTTTGACATTATTCTCATAACATTTTGAATATACAACAATATCGTTCACAAATATCACTCAATAGTGATAATAAGTATGTGTATTAGGAAATTATTTATATTATTATATCAATCCCAATGCCATATGTAATACTAGGATATTTAAATTTTCCATCATAATACAAATATATCAACATTTTTAAACCATTAATGATGTTTCATTACTCAGTTATAAGATGTTGTGGATTCTATATTGATTCCTTATGATCATTATTTTCATGATCCCATTTCAACCAAATAGTAAAAACCCAAATGGTTACCAATAATATATGAGTAAATGATCATATGAAAATTAAAACTCATTCATAATACATATTCTATAACTACACCTTCATTTATTATTCTGATACATTCAGTTCAATCAAATTTTCATTATGTTATGTTCCCTTTCTCTTTTTTTCTAATCACCTAATGTATTTATGAATGTATTCAATTATAATTGTTCAAAATTAAAACTTTATTGACAAAAAATTATCCCTCAAAAGTTTCATTCCATTTGTACAATATTAATACTACTCATCATGCACCTTAGTGAATATTGAGTCAATTATCAGCCATCCATTTTCTAGTTAATTACCACTAAGTGAATCTTTACCATATCCACCTCTAAATTCTAGTATCTTGAAACAAATGTATTTTATGGGAAATCCACTAAAAATCTACATTAATAAAATTTTAGGATTCTCTTCAATTCTTAGACTTATCATTAATGTTTTTACAATGGTTATCATAATAAAATACCCAATGTATTCAATATTACCTCAAGAAAAATAAATTGTTATTTGTAACTATGAAATTATGATCAAACATAATTTTTGATGTGAATATAAAAGTTATAGAACCTAAATTATCCTCAAAAGATAACCTCATAATAATTAAATTTATCAAACCTATGCTCTAGTACCAACTATAAAAGTCTGTAAATGACATTTTCTCATCTTGATAACAGATATATTATTTCATTACAATACATTTTGAAAATCAATGAGGATTATATTTTTAAAAAATTATTAAAAATAATTATTTTTACGGATTAGAAAATTTTTCCCATTAAATATGAAACTACTTAATTCATTATGAATCTTCAATATCTAACAAAAATTCTCCACATATGAAACCTTCTATATATTTCTATCTTTTTCTGACATCACTACTTAGAGAAATTGAATGTTTAGAATGGGGTTAGAACATATGATCAGCAAGAGTAAACATAAGCATTGACAATAAAATATTATAATTCATAATAAGATGAGCATATGGAATAAGAAGGATAAATAAGAAAATTATTCCGAAAAAATCAAAAATCATGAAATATTGAATAATTCTTGGATTAATATAAGTTATAAATAACAAAATTGTGGATAATTTATTCAATAATAATGATACATGAGAGATTAACATGGTCATGTGAAATTTCATAAAATGATGGAGTATCCTTAATATATGGAACAAACATTATAATTTGGAATCATTATATTTATTAGCCACATAATTTATCCCGAGGATTATGAGAAACAAAAATTTACTAATAAAAAAATTATCTGATGAGGTATAAATTTTTAACATATGCATTTGAGGGTGTATAAGACCCCATGAGACATTCATCTATACTTATGTGTACCATAATAAAGTAATCATTCACCAAATCACAAAGAACCCCTAGATTGGAATTGGCCTTCATTCAACACATGATAAAGAACCCATGGAATTAAATTGATTTCAGATCCTTTTCAAATGGATTCACTTAATGAAGTCATCAAGATGAAAATACCATGGAAATAAAAATGGGCATCCAACGATATTCAATAACCTTATTAGTAAATTACCCTTTATAAAGACTATTAATAACATATTTACCCTATATAGATATAGGGTATTTTTTTAATTGAATTATTTCCTCAAACAATATATATATATAATAAATCTTGTTAAACACCCTTCTATTTATGGATTTAAAATAGTGTAATAAGAAAATAAATCCATTAGAATAAAATGTATTCATCTTCATAGGGTATGGTAAGGTGAGACAATGGGAATGATAAATAATATCATTGATATAATGGAACATTCCATAAGTCATACAGTGAAATAAGTTGGATGGTTGTAAAATAACATATCCCTATCTAATTAGGGAAAATCATAATGATTTTGACCTTGACGAATGTGTCCTTGAAAAATAATTCATCAAATGGCATCACACAAGAAGGGGTATGAAATAAAATTGTTTGATAACATGACTTAAATCCCACAAATTACACATATATATTTATAAGATGAAAAATAATTTAACATAAATCCCAGTATTGTAAATTCTTTTTATGTAAAATGATTAATTTAGGTGAAAACATAAAGGAGAATTTAGAAAGAAAAAAAATTAACATTGACTTAAAATAAAAACCTTCACGTCACATTTAAATGTAACGATTGAAAATGTGAAGTGTATGATTTTAAAAAAATTTATTTTAAAATTAATTTATAATAATGAAGACATTAAAAGGAAATTAAAATTTTTAGATTAAATATAGATAAAGATATAAAACAATTGGTTATGAAAACAACCATTTTAATATGTTGAAATTTCCTTTCTTGAAAACCGACACTATAAAAATTATAACAAGACCTTTTTTTATTAAAATATAATTTTACCATAGAGGATTTTGAAATAACATATAATAAAATATTTTCTTCCAAGAACCCATGCATGTATGAAAAATTTTATATATGAATCCTTATAAATCAATGAAAGGATATTTGTGCCATCAATATCTCTTATGGGATCCACACTTCATAAGGTAAGAAATATAAGACAATGATTTTTATTATATGAATATAAATACATAGAAACCAATGTGACCTAATATATATTAAATAAGATCAATATAATGACCATAACTCGATGGAAAAAATATTTGTTAACAAAAATAATTGTTACTTGGTTAATAATTTAATTAATAAAAAACTAAAGAAAAAGATATTATTTGGATTAGTATATCAGAGGAAAGAAAATAAAATTATTATAAAAATAACTCCATGGGATGTAAATATACTATAAAAGGAAAACATGGTGAACAAAATGTATTATGTCTCAAAAGTTTATAATTAAGACTAGGAAACAAATTACCGTAATTATTTATTAGTGAAAATATGATTTTATATCTTATTTAAAAAACATATATATCTCACTCACCCATTTATAAAATCGTTTCCCATATATATAATTTTATAAACATCATTTATAATTATCATTTACATGAAAATTATAGTGACCATGCTTTATGTTCACAAATATCACATCTTATTATAAGAATAATCTAAGGATAACATTACATTCCGCACTATAATCATATAGGTATAGTTTATTTAGAATCATGGATATATAAAAAACATATTTATAAGAGATCTATATCATCACCCACTATGATCTTAATAACTTGTACACTTCATACACTTATGTTAATTAGAACCATTCCTCATATCTTTAGGAAGGGAAACATAATAATGGGTGTGATCAGATGCTTGATAAGGTTAAACAAGGGGTATATAAATGAGGTCATAAAAAATTAGAATAAGGGTATAAGAATATTTGATCAAAAATTAAAAACCATACCATGAATACCAATGATCAAAATCATTAGTCATGAAAAAAATATAAGTATTTTATAAAACATGATTCATAATGGAATCCAAGAACATGAGCTGTGAGACAATAACATTGGAATAAAAAAATGTTTTTAGTGTTCACATAATTGTTTAAAATAATTTACATTGTATTTTATAACATCCAAAAATATAATAATATATTGGGTTCAATACCCATTCCAACAAATACTTATTCATGGTTAAATCCCAAGACTATGATAGATAATAATTTAAATTTTAGAACTAGGTTCAGTTTTTACTATTGTCCATATTATCTGATGTTATATCAATATTTACACAATTCAATAAAATGATATATATTTATGATTCCACCAATCAAATATTCATAATTCATTTATATGTGTTCCACATGATCATAAATCATTCTTCATATATCATAACCCATAGAATGGAAATGTGTATCACAAACATTTTATCATTTCAACATAGAATAACACATGTACAATAAATAGGTTTCCTAAAAATATAATCACCATAATCATAAACCATCAACCAAAATAATCAGAATGGTATCATTAGATCATATCTACATTAAATATTAATTAACATAAAAGAATTTTATCACAAATAAAAATTCATCCAAAAGATTACATGGTAAATTTTTTCAGGAAAATTCTAACTTACATTGAAATCATATATTTGAAATCTTGAAATTCCCAAATTTTTATGAAAAAAGATTCTTTTAAAATGACCATTGAAACGTTGAAAATAATTTTCAAATAATTTAGTAGTCATGGTAGAGATATATTTCCTTCACGTTGTGTTTGTTAAAACAAATATTCATTTCATTTTTTTGTTTATATATCAGTAGTACCAAATGTTAAAAGAATATAAGAATATTTCTTTTAAATAAATTATAAATTTAAAACATATGTAGTAATTTCATTAAACAATAGTTATAGATTAATAAAACCTTCTTTAAAAACGTTATAAAACATGTACACAGAGGAAAATGGAGTTTGGACAGAATGGATAAATAAAGTCATATTTCCTTAAAAATACTCTTTGACCCTATTGAGTACGAAATAAGAGTAAAAAATAATAAAAAACATGTAATATCCTAAAAAATAGAGTATAAAAATTTTCTTGAGGATCCTAATTGGTAGATATATAAATTCCATCTTTGGAAACATAATCATAAAAAATTCCATAAAACAATGAGATTGAGACATAAAACCCTTACCTCATGTTCCACTTTCATAGAAAGTTCCCTATATTCCCTTTAAAATAATATTTAATTTATTATAATTCTATTAAATAGTCATGTATATAATTATTATATCATATATGATCCACTGAAATCATTTTAGAACATATTTATTATTATTAATTATTTAACCCGTATTTTCTAAGGTTTGACTATTTGGTTTTTCATTTATGTTTCAATTATATAGTTCTTATCCTTATACATTTATTATTGTTAAATTATCACCATAATTTTAAAAATGATATTAATATAATATAAATTATTTTTATATATGTAGTTATCCATAACTATTATACCTTGAAAAATGAATTACACCATTCATGGAGACAACATGTCATATGTACACATAAACGCCAATTACAATTTTCGATGGATAGAGAAAATAAATAAATAAAATAAATATCCTTCCTTAATTATTATTATATCATATATATCATATATATTTATTAACATTACCCTTATTAAAAATAATTTCAAATGAAAAAAAAAACAGAATATATCAATTTGTTGAGGTGGTTGTCCACTATACACAGAAGCAATGTTACAATTTTACAACATATTTGAAGGAGGTGGATAATGGTATTTACATGATCATAATAAAAACTAACTATATTGAGGATACTGAATTAATTAATTTATAATGTATATCACATATTTATATGAGGTATAAAATGAAATGATATTGAAAAATCTTCTTTAAATGTTGTACTTTTTCATTGAGAATCCTCTTTTCAATTACCCCTTAAGCCTTGAATGGTTTTTATTTTAGAAAGAACATACTTCTTGGGATGTTAGTAATAACGATAATAGTGTATTCTAGTAAGTACATTTTGAGATAGAAGGATCAAACATTATGAATAATGAATGATTGGAGGCACCATTTTATATGTGAGGGGTGGTGAACTCTTTGAATTATGAAACATATTAAATTAATAAAATTAATTTTCATAGAAAAGTGCTTCCAAATAGATAAAATTATATATTAATATTTATAAGATTCTAAATAATCACATACAATAAAATTTGGAAAATATTTGTTTTGGTTTTAATGCTTGTCCATTAGTTTTAAACCACATTAACCATTTTTTACAATAATAATGATAATAAAATTATCTACTATTTAAATTTGAATAATATTACCAAAAATAAAATTTGGTCCATTAATGGAACATGGTTAATAATTTCGTACATATTCCATTAATTTTATAAAAAATTGGATTTTAATTAATTTGATATCATTTTATAAAACAATTATTATTAGTATTATCATTAATATCATTTTTGGGACTATCCGTTTACTTTACATTGAAAACAATATGATAGCAATGTAATTGAAATATAGAACATTAGAAACACTAATATTTTTTTATCTAAAATATTATTCATACAGAGTAATTAATCGATATAATTTCTATTTTAATAATTTTAATATCATTTATTTTACTTTCTTATTAGAAGAATAAATATTATGTTGTTGTTTCGCAAGGTTTTAAGTTATTTTTTCAATTTCTAAAAACTAAAAATAAATAAAATGTTAAAAATAATTAATTTATATTCAAAATATACTTTTATGTATGATTATAACACCATTTTATCTTTATATGTAAAATATATAGGTATTATGGTCAATAGAGTGACATTTTTTTTTTCATAAAATAATATAATGGTTTTAATCAAATAAAAATGGAACTATATGAATATAATTTTTTTTCATAGATTATAATGGTTGAACTACATTTATACAATATTATAAATAAATTTTTTTAAGAAAATTAAAATCCTTATCCTAAATTTTTAACTGTGTTTTACATGTCATATCCTTAACAAGGTGAACAATATTTACCAAGGTTATTATTATTAATGAAAAATCATAAAGAAAAAATTTTAAAAAAATTATTCTCATAATTAAATATATGGAATCCATTTTTCCTGACTCATGTTCTATAAGTAGAATAAGTTAATATTAAAATAAGTGCGAAAAACATGATGTTTTTTTAAGAAAATATACCTTTTTAAACATAAAAATTGATTCAATCATTTCCTATGCCTTGAAAATGTACTATATGAAAGTTATTTATTTGAATATATGACATTTAAATTTCATTAAAATCACTCACCCATGGTGGTTAATTTAATTTAATATAGAAAAACACATTTCATGTATAATAACCATTTTCTAGAAAAACGTCTCTTTTACTTTCAAATGTTTCATTCTTTTTTTCCAATCAAATAATAACCAGTGATTTCATCTTATAAATGAGTAAATAAATATTTTTAAATAGTTTAGTTAATATTATTCATATTGTAACGTCCCAGAATAGGAATCGACTAAGTCGGTGCTCCGAGCCGGGTGGTTATATGACCTTAAGCTCACCTCCCTGTATGCAAAAGGATGCTGACTAGCAGCGAGGGTCTATGGAGTCAATTGGGGATACTATACATCCTTTTTATTAGAGTAAGACCCAACAGAAATACACCAAATAGAGGAAACAATAACCAATAAAAATGGAACATGTATAACAACAATTTCCAACAATAAATATGCCATGTCATACAACAAGTGAAAGAGTGTACAAAAACCCAAAATAAAGACAATGGACAAAATCCCCAAAATGGTCCCGACTCCAAGTCTGGATCCTCCACCAAGTGCTACCCATGTCCATTCAACTATCTATCAAGGACCCATGCCCTTATTCTAACTTACAAACATGAAGTCTACTCGGGTACCCAATGGCGGCCTGAGCAGGGTGTGAGTACAACTCAGTAGGCCACCACCAACGGTGTCTACAAAATATCAAGTATAAACATGTAGTGCATGTAAAAAAGGAAATGAATGATAATTACCAAGAAATTATTCAAGGTTCCATAAACCAGTTTAGATTCAAAGCCATTAACACTTCCATCACAATTCAATCACACCGATTATCATCACTTACCCTCTCATCTTCTTTCTATGGGTTAATCACATTTACTATGTTACATGTGTCCAAGGACAAAAATCACATGCAAGAGGGTAAACACATGGTTATCCTATATCACTAGTACTAACCCCCTCATAGAAACCATAACCTCACCTCGAAGCATCAGTACAGGTGGATGAAACCGTTAGGAGAAAAGAGCATCAGTCCCCATTCCTAACCCGTGCATTTAGTGTGGAGTTTAGAGCATCAGTATTCACTCGACCCATGGGCGTAGATCCCCAAGTCATACCCCACTCTACCAAGCCCTGTCCACATGGTTATATATATATAATTAATCACCAACCATCCATACTCTTTCCCCTTGGATAACCATTCACAACAAACCACACGGGAATTCACATTATGCCTCAACCCATTACCACATTACCATTTCACATCATTTAACCATTAACCCAATTCCCATGTGTTATGCTTATCTCACTAAGAATTCCACACTAGACCCATAATTAGTCCCATTATGGTCTTTAATCAATTTACACATTCACCCATTTAACCCGATCATCATTCCCATGAATCAAAAATTCAACCTATTTTAATTAACCCTTATGTTATTGTCAAGTCAAGGTGTATCACTTAACATATATTCCAAGATCAACCAATCATGCCAATATATTCATCAAAGGCTCTATGATTTATTACAACAAGCTCACTTGTTTAATAAAAATCCTAAAGTCCAGGGAAGCCGGCACATCCCATGGATGGCCCTAATTAGGTCAAGTCACTCTCAACGCATCCCATGGGGATCGTGGGAGTTCCCATTTACCATTTTCAAGAATCATTTATACTAAACACATCAAGGTTGATCAAATCTCACCAATGAAACTATAAGAAAATCCATGCATGCATGAATCCACCATAAAACTATGGTATAACGTTTGTAGACCACCTACATTGAAACCACAGTTGAACGCACTCTCAATCGAGTCCATAGACCTCTATTTGACCAACCTTTGGAGCTTCAAACTAAAACTAACCAAAAAGATAGGGTTTTAGAGCTTCAGAACAAGAGGGAGAGAAGATACAAACCCTAAACCAAAAAGAGAAGCAAAGATGGGATTAGCCTTACTCGGAGCTCTGATCTGCAACCAACGGCACCAAAAATGCCTTAGAAAGATTGGAGATCGATATCTTGGTGATAATGGGTGATTTGGTTCACTCCTAGGGATAAGAGAGAAGAAATGAGAGGATAACCAGAGTGGGTTCTTAAAATCCCATAGGGGAAATTTTTTAAAATTTTTAAACTTTAAGAAGTCGCACGGTTTGGTTGCACGGTTTGGCAAAACGTGCAAAAACCATGCTCATGCTAATATCCAGAGGGGGAGGGGTTGCACGGTTTTCCTAGGCAGGCCGCATGGTTTTCCCTAGCTATACACAGGTCGTGTGCCCTGGCTTGTCTTGACAAGATTTCATTTCTTTCTTGCCCCGAGCCCCCAGAATAACCCCAAGTTCTCTCATACTTTCAGAAGACATCCCATGAAACCCGAAACAAGGGATTAAAGCAAAACATAACGAAAACATACCTTTCCAAAAACCGAGATCTCAGAACCTCCCCACCTTATAATAGATCTTACTCAAGCCGAGTTTCCAAGACTCATTGATCCCCCAAAGAGAAGAGTTCAGGACATTGAGCCCACATATCCTATTCCCGCTCCCAACTTTCTACCTGAACTTTACCATGCTGCAATTGTTCTCGCACTAATGGCACAAATTTTCTTCACAAGACCTTTTCACTACGATCCACCACACTGATCAGATTCTCCTCAAAAGAGGCATCAACCTCAATCTCCATATCATCCACATAAACCACGTGGGATGGGTGAGGGTGATATCATCTAAGCTGCGAGACATGAAACACATCATGCATTCCACCATACCGTTGTGGAAGAGACAATCTGTAAGCCACCGGTCTGATCCTCTCCACAATTTCAAAAGGTCCCACATACCTGGGAACCAACTAACCCTGCTTTCTAATTCGATGGTGACCCAACCATGGAGACACCAGAAGTAACACTTTCTCACCCACCCCAAACTCTAGAGGTCTATGCCTCCGATCTGTATATGACTTCTACCTACTCTGGGCCATAGCCATCAAATTCTTGATCAACTTATATCTCTTTGAAGTGTCCTGCATGATAATTAGCCCCAACTACTCAGATTCACCAGCCTCTGGCCAACGTAACAGAGATCTACATGGCCTCCTGTAAAGTGAATCAAACAGTGCCATCTGAATCATATCCTGAAAACTGTTGTTGTAAGAAAAATCAACAAACGATAGGTTCCCCTCCAAAGATCCACCAAAGTCCAAGACACATGCTCTTAACATGTCTTCCAACACTAGGATCATATGCTCCAACTTCCCATCTGTCTATGGGTGGAAATCCATACTCAAAAACACCTGCGTACCAAGTGCCTTCTACAACCCTTTCCATAAACACGATGTGAAACATGAATCTCAGTCTAAAACTATGGTTTGCAGAACACCGTGCAACCACACTATTTCCAGAACATACAGCTCACCCAACTGGTCGACTGTATAAGTCTCCTGAATCAGTAATAAATGAGCCAATTTCGTTAACCAATCCACATCCACCCAGATTGCATCATTATTCCACTGCGTCCTCGGATGACCCATGACAACATCCATTGTTACATCATCCCACATCCATTCTGGAATGGGAAATGGATGTAACAAACCACCTGGGCGTTGATGCTCAACCTTCACATGTTGATAGGTAAGGCATCACGGCACAAATCCCACAACTTTCTTCTTCATTACTGGCCACCAAAACTGCCTTCGGAGATCATAATACATTTTGGTCAAACCCGGATGCACTGCCCACTTTGATGCATGGAACTCACATATCAACATTTCCTGAATACACTCTGGCGCAACCACACGATCAAAAACACGAACAAATCTACCCATGCTGATAGCCTAACCAGAAGGCAACTCCCCACCTTTAAGATTTTCCTTCGTGATCAAATAGTTAGGATCATCAAGCTGACTTTCCTTAACTTGACTTAAAAGCGTAGACTCCATCGTTAAAGAAGTAAGAGTAACCTTTCCATTCTCCTCCTGCACCTCCAAGGGAATCTCTACAAACAAAGCAATCACCTTCTACTCGGTGCTGGACTCATGAACCACCTGATTCTGAACCATCCAACTCAGAGCAACAGCAACACTATTTCCCTTTCCTAGCGTGTGCACCTACTCAAAGTCAAATGACTGGAGATATTCAACCCCTCTTCACTGCCTAAGATTCAGATCCCACTGTGAGAAGATGTACTATAAACTCCTATGGTCGGTAAACACAGTAAACTGTTATCCCAACAGATAGTGCCTCCATCACTTCAAGGCGTACACCACTACAACCAACTCAAGGTCATGAGTGGGATAGTTCCACTCATGAGGTCTCAACTTCCATGACCCATAAGCCACAACCTGCTCATCCTGCATTAACACAACCCCATGTCTTACCCCGGATGCATCACAAAAATGGATGTACTTCTTACATGGCTCAAGTAAGATCAAGGTAGGTGCGGTCATCCACCACTTCTTCAACACTTGAAAGGAATTCTCATAAACCTCATACCACTTGAACTTGATTCCTTTCTTGGTCAAGACTAAGTGTGGTGCTTCCAAGTGAGAGAAATCCTGATTGAACCTTCAGTAATACCCAACCAATCCAAGAAAACTCTAAACAAAAAAAACACTCCTGGGCTTCTCCCAAGATATAACTGCCTGCACTTTCTCTAGATCCGCTATCACACCTCTCTCTAAGTTGATGTGTCCTAAGAAATTTCACCTCACCTATCCAGAATTGACACTTTGATAGCTTTGTGTATAGCCGATGCTCTCTTAGTGTACCCAGGACGATGTCAAGATGTTGGGAATGATCATAATGAGTTTTCTAGTACACTAAGATATCATCAAGAAAGATAATCACAAATTGATCTAGATAGGGATGAAATATTTGGTTCATCAAATAAATAAACACCGCCAGTGCGTTGGTTTAGCCGAAAGGCTTTACCACAAACTCAAAAAACCCGTATCGACTCCGAAAAGATGTCTCGGGTACGTCAGAAGGCCTCACCCTCACCTGGTGATACCCTGACCATAGATCAACCTTAGAAAACACTGATGAACCCCTCCAATGATCAAACCTATCATCAATTCTAGGAATAGGGTACCGATTTTTTACTGTCATCTAATTTAACTTTTGATAGTCAATGCACAGCCTCATTGACCCATCGGGCTTCTTTGAAAAAAGCATGGCAGATCCCCAAGGAGACATACTAGGATGAATAAACCCCTTACGATCCAACTCCTCAAGGTGATCCTTCAGTTCTTGGAGTTATGCCGGTGTCATTTGGTATGGCTGAATGGAAAATGGCTTCGTTCCTAGAAGCAACTCGATTGCGAGATCAATGTCCCTCTCGGGGGGTAACCCCGAGAAATCCTCTAGAAACACATCCTAAAACTAATCCAACACAGGGGGGGAAATTGTATATTCCCCTATTTCAACATCATCAAGCATGATAATTGCCACTTGAGCCGTGTGTCCACTCATCTGTTGACCAAACGGTCCGGCATGACCTGCTTGAACATCCCATTCACTACAATGGGCATAAGTATCACTATCAAGGGACCTGAACAATACTCTATGATGATAACAGTCTATGTGAGCCCAATACAACACCAACCAATCCATTCCAAAGATTATTTCAAACCCTGTCATCTTAAGAATGATGAAGTCCCATAGAAAATGATACCCACCACTATCCAAGGCACATACCTTGCACTACTTGATATCCTCAACCCGCAGCACCAAAGATATGTCAATTGACATAACTCCACACACCCCCTCCACTAGTAAACCCAGATCTACCACAATTTGAGCAGAGATAAAAGAGTGTGTGGCACCTATGTCAAACAATGCACTTGAAAAAGTAGAATCTACAAGGATCGTTCCTTGAATAGTTGATGGTCCAGCCTCACCATCACTAGGCATAAACTGAACTGCTTGCAGCTGACCTGCCCCTCTACCTTGGGATCCTACCTGAGTAATTTGTGATACACAACCCTACTGGAATGAGTGATCTTGCCCTGGACTCACACGTCCGCTGCCCCTACCAGTACGACCCGTGGAGCTCCAACTGCCTACCTGATACAGGGCAACTGATCCCCTTCCCTTACTCAGCACCTGCTTTTTTCCATTATACTCGCCCACCTACCGAGGCTTCCGGCAGAGCCTCTGCACATGTCCCATCCTGCCACATGAATGGCACTAAACTGGAGGTCTAGGACACTGATCACGCATAAGCCCCGGCCTACCGCATTGATAACAGAACACCTGGTTCCCACTCTGAGAGGTTGACCCTCCCTTCTAGCCACCTTGATGGAAACTTTCCAAACGACGCTTCCAACCTTCAGAAGATGCACCAGTTGTCCGCCCAGCTGGAATGACAAGCCCACCACCTGATTATCCCTTTAGTTTCCATTCAGAGATGAGTGCCTGATCCATCACCTCTACAAACCTCTTCATGCGGAAGATATTTACTTGAGATCTAATCTCATGTCTCAACCCATCCTGGAAACGCCTTTCTACCACTGCCTCATCCCCTGCTAACATTGGGACAAAGCACTGCAAATCAGTGAAGCGACTAGAATAGTCCATAACCGACAGTGATCCCTGATTCAGGATCATAAACTCTACAGCCCGCTCCTACCTCAATGTTTCTGGGAAAAAATGATCCAGAAACATCTCCTGGAAAACCTTCCACGACATCCCGTCAGCGTACTCAGTCTGAGCCTGAATGTCCCACCAACTCCTTGCTTGGCCCCGCAACATATAAATGGCCAGCTTTACTCGCTTTTCAATAGGGTTATCTAGATGATCCAGTATATTTTGGACAGACTCAAACCATAACTCCACTGCCTCTGGCCCAGCCTCTCCGGTGAAGGTCAGAGGGTGCTGCAGCTGGAAATCCCTGGTCAGCACAAACATACTCAGTGTAACCCACCCTACGTCCCGATCCATCATCTGCATTGGGCGAGCCAGGTTCTCCTGTAATTGGTCTTCACTAAGTTCGTTGATCACCACATTTTCTGGCTCTTCTACCAGAGGCGTGTTCTCAGCAACACCCTATCATTGCCCAACTGGTAACTGACGTCGTGGTGGCATCTCTCTATATTTCCAAGCACGAGATTTAGCACACATACCACATAACTTTCACGACATTATCAAAAGTTCTTTACTAGCTACAACAACCCATTTTCATATACTGATTCCACATCATTAGCACCTCAAATTCCCCGCCCCGACCATCACTACCACAGGCCATGGTCCACATGGGGTATTCAACCATGAACTATCACCAAACTCACACAACATTTAAAAAAAATAAACTTCATTCTGAACCCTTATATTTCATTAAACATCATTTACCCACTTGTCTTATTTCATTCTTCTCGTTATTTCTTGGTTTCATGAAATGCGTGATGCACCCTACTTTCCTACCTCACACACTCACCATGTGCGTGTGCATAACATAATGCATGCCACCTATCTCCCTAGGTGCCTACAATGATGCATGAATGAAAATCATCGTGTCGTTGAGACCATAAGCCAAATATCATAAAACAGTCACATCAAACCACATGTGAATCACCCAATAGTGAAATATCATAGACTGCAACAACACACAACCGAGAATAACCATTCACACCGAGGGTGACTTGAGTTTTCATTCATACATGGGTTAGCTACTCCCAAGCATGAGCTCATTACAAAGGCCCGACACGTCTTAACCTTGGGCTACCAATCCCAAATAACAAGAACTCAGAGAAAGAGAAGAAAGAACTCCTCTGATACCACTTTATAACTTCCCCGACCTGGAAGCCACTAAGCTGGTGCTCCGAGCCGGGTGGTTTCATGACCTTAAGTGCCCCACCCCTTAACCCAAAGGTTGTCGACTAGCAGCGAGGGTTTATGGAGTCAAGTGGGGAGACTATACCCCCTTTTTATCAGATTAATACACAACAAAAATAAACCAAATAGCGGAAACAATAACCAATAAACCAAGAACATGTATAACAACCATTTCCAATAATAAATATACCTTGTCATACTACAAGTTCAAGAGTGAAAAAAACCCAAAATAAGAACAAAGTACAAAATCCCTAAAATGGTCCTGACTCCAAGTCTTGATCCTCCACAAAGTTCTACCCATGTCCACACAACTATCTAGCATGGACCCTTTCCTTTCTCCTGACCTGCAAACATGAAGACTGCTCTGATACCCAATGGAGGCCCGAGCAGGGTGTGAGTACAACTCAGTAGGACACCACCTACGGTGTCTACAAAATATCCAGTATAAACAGGTAGTGGATGACAAAGGAAAATGAATGTTAATTACCATGAAATTATTCAAGGTTCTATTAACCAGTTTAGAGTCAAATCCATTGCCACTTCCATCACCATTCAATCACACCGATTATCATCACTTACCGTCTAATCAAATTTACATGGGTTAATCACATATACTATGTTACATGGGTCCAAGGCCAAGAATCACATGCAAGAGGGTAAACACATGGTTATCCTATCTCACAAGGAACATCCCCTCATAGCAACCATAACCTCACCTTAATGCATCATTCTGAGTGGATGCAACCATTAAAAAAAAAGAGCATCAGTCCCCATTCCTAACCCGTGCAATTAGGGTGGAGTTTAGAGCATCAATCTTCCCTCGACCCGTGGGACTAGATTCTAAAGTCATATCCCACTCTACCAAGCCATGTTCACATTCTTATATATATATATATTTGTGTGTGTGTGTGTGTTTGTGTGTGTGTAATCATAAACCATCCATACCGTTTACCCTTAGGCAAACATTCACAACAAACCACACGGGAATTGACATTAAGCCTCAACCCATCAACACATTAAAATTTAACATCATTTAACCATTCACCCAATTCCCATGTGTTATGCCTATATCACTAAGCATTCAAAACTAGACCCATAATTCATCCCATTTTGGTCTTTAATCAATTTACACATTCACCCATTTAACCCGTTCATCATTCCCATGAATCAACTGTTCAACCTATTCCAATTAACCCTTAGGTTATGTTCAATTCTAGGTGCATCACCTAACTTCTATTCCAAGTTCAACTAATCATGCCAACATATTCTTTAAGGGCTCTACCATTTATTACAACAAGGTAATTTGTTTAATGAAAATCTCAATGTCTTGGGAAAGCCAGCACATCCCATGGATGGCCCTAATTAGGTCAATTCAATCTCAACGCATCCCATAGGGATCGTGAGAGTTTCCATTTACCATTTTCATGCATCATTTATACTAAACACATCAAGGTTTATCAAAGATCACCAATGAAACCATAATCAAAGCCACACATCCTTTAATCCACCATAAAACTATTGGATAACGTTTGTAAACCACCTACCTCGAAACTGTGGTTGAACACACTCTCAATCCAGTCCTTAAACCTCAATCCAACCAACCTTTGGAGCTTCAACCTAAAAATAACCCAAAATATAGGGTTTTATAGCTTCGTAACAATAGGGAGAGAAGATACAAACCCTAAACCAAAAAGAGACGCATAGATGGGATTAGCCTTTCCCAGGGCATCAATCCATAACCAACTGCACCAAAAACGCCTTAGAAATGAGGGATATCAATCTCTTGGAGCTCTGGGGTGATTTGGTTCACTCCTATGGTGAAGAGGAAGGAAATGAGAGGACAACCCTTATGGGTTCCTAAAATCATGGAGTGGAAATTCTGTAAATTTTCCAAAAATTAAGAGGTCGCACGGTTTGGCCGCACGGTTTGGAAAATCGTGCGCAAACTGTGTGCATGCTACTCTTCGGAGGGGGAGGGGTCGCACGATTTTCCTGGGCTGGCCGCACGGTTTTCCCTGGCCGTGCACGGGCCGTGTGCCCTGGCTGGTCTTGCCCAAATTTCCTTTCTTTCATACCCGAAGCCCCCAGAACACCCCCAAGGCCTCTCATAATTTCAGAAGACATCCCTTGAAGCCCAAAACAAGGGATTCAACCAAAACATAATGAAAACATACCTTTCCAAAAACCAGGATCTTACACATACCCCCTAATCCAATGGATAACTGATAACTATCACATTAACCAATACTATTTTAAGAGTATAAAATCGTTTTTTAACTCTATGTTTCATGTAAGGAAAGATAAAAAATGATATTTATTTTTAGAAATTTTATATCATTAAATCTCATTGGGATACATTTTACCCTGCCCATCATAAAATAAAATTTCCACTATAAATTACTTAATTTTGATACAAAAATTTGGTGGTATATATATATATATCATCACATCGTTGTGTTCCTAGGAAGCTTCTTGGAATTTTTGATTCCTCTAGAGAACGTAAACTCAATGAGTAATATTGTTCAATTGGACATTATCTCTATAATCCCAAATTTATAATTTTTGTTCACCATAGGAAATATCATGATTCGGTGTAAAATATTTTTAATTAACAATATGTTAGGTTCTATTTTGTACATCCATATGAGAGAAACATAGAACATGTAATGAACTTAAGAGGTGTTTAGTAGAAGGAAAAAGTAATAAGATACAATACCTACTTGATCAAGAATCCCCAATTTCCCAGTACACCTATGGATCATATTTACCTTATTTATGAATATCATAAAACTGTCCCATGTTGAAATTTATATAAATAACTTCTCTCCAATTTCAAATTTAACATTACACAAATGAATATGAGTATAAATTTTCTTTTGACTCAGATCTTCCTTTATTTTGTACTGACTAGATAAAACATTCTCAACTATTTTCACAGCTATATCAAGTCATAATAAAATTATTTCTCCAAATCCATCATAATATTTTGGAGTTATATAATTTCTATGGATCAATGATTCTCCATTCAGAGACTTTTTTCATTTGAAAAATATTGGTACACCTTTTTCTTTACATAAATTTCAAGTGTGCCACTCACGTCATTTGTAAAAGGCCACCTCTTGTCCATTTTATTAAGAACTCCAAAACATTTTTGATAGAATAAATATTTCCAAAATAAATTTCATAAATCAGAAGCATTACCCTATTATTTTTTTTGCAGTCAATTATAAATTCTTGTATCACTTTAGCTATATTCTAAAAGAGGTGGTCTGAGAAGAGGTAATATTGTTAACTATTCATTTTTTAATTATTCCTCCACCTCCATAAAATTTTATTCAAATATGGTCACATGATAACCAAAATATCTCTTTTGTACAAAGATATTTGTATATTAATGGTATAACATAAATCTATCTCATCTCCCATGAAATGGGATATGAAATCACTATTCGTTTGTTTGGTGATTTCCACCTCGTGAAACATTGTCATTCATTTGCCTTCATCGACAATCAATGATTAACTTAATGATAGATTAAAAGTACATATATTTTATTTTTAACATATTTATACTCTTATAGTTATTACATCACACATAACTTTTTTACTTTCTATTCCATGGGTAAATTGATGACGTCTCTCATATGTCTATTGGATTACTATATTGCAAGGTGATGTGAGTCATTTTTCACTAACCCTTTATATGAAATGTCATAAGGATGATATTAATGAATATATGTGACACACATAAATCATAATGATATTAATTACATATTTATCATTCTAATAATATAATATATATTTGTATTACATTTAAAATTGTAACAATGTTCATATACATGTAAATTACCACCTCCACAATGTGATGTGAATCTTTTTTCATCACCACATCATAGAAATGATAAAGATAATTATATTATAATAAATAATATTTTTAATGATTTTATAACAATTATTGATGGATATAATAATATATTACTTCATTTCATAATGATCATTCAAAAATGAAAATGTTACTCATGCGTATGTAAAACCTACCATCTCCACGATCAAAATGTAGTTCATTTATTATAACCATTTTAATGATTTATTTTAAAATAACCATTGAAAAATAATTATGACAATTATGTAATAATTATTATTCATTATATGTCAAGATAATAATGTCTTTTCCCATGTTCAATACACCGAATCCATTTAGATACAATGAAAATAACATAAAAAAACTCAATCTGGACATAACAAATTAAATATTTAAATATGTCATTAAAAGTATATATAAAAAATGTTTCAAACATAAGTGATTAATCATGGAAGATTTTAGTAATAAATTAAATAATTAATTTAAACATATTATAAAAGAGTGAAAGGATATAAAAGGAATGTCTATAGTTGAGGTAAGGGTTTGTCGTCTCACTTTTTTTCTATGATACACATGTTATATTCAGCACTTATTTGTATTGTGTGGTGTATATTCTACCCCTTTTACATGAAAAATCATTAATAATTTATAAACTATGATATTTTATTTTTTAAATTAAAATTGTTCATCAAATTGGATTTGAGTTGAATGTTACGCAAGTGGTAAAGAATTTAATTACTTCAATTCTTTTCATTGGCATATATTAATTATTCATTTTCTATTTTATTCTAGGATTGTGTGTGTAATAACTTTTGACTATAAAATGTTATATTACCACTTATTTTATATGTATTTATTTTTGATATTCTTAATTGATTCATTGATTATTTGTAACCAAAAAATTATGAAAATTATAAGGGACTTCACCTCAATTTGCTTTTGTTGAGGCATATTTTGATGTTATCCACATATATTATTTTATGTGGGGTATATAAACCCCATTTTTACATTTATATCATTTATGTCACTACTCTCATTATTTTTAATGTTTTGTTTATTTTATTATTTCATGGGACTTAAAATTCCAACATTTCTAAAATGGTAAAGGACTTTCATTTAAAAATCCTTTTTAAAGTTCCCTTTTTGACTCCATTCAAAAATAAATGTATTTTTGTAACATATATTGATGGAAAAAAGTATTCATATTTCATGAAATATCAATCATATATTTTTTACATTATATGATTTCATGGTTATTTTTAAAGA
The DNA here is from genome assembly GCA_963277665.1 of Viscum album. Taxonomy (NCBI): domain Eukaryota; kingdom Viridiplantae; phylum Streptophyta; class Magnoliopsida; order Santalales; family Viscaceae; genus Viscum; species Viscum album. The sequence goes on along the minus strand of OY728159.1, from coordinate 1,886,909,960 downwards.
CAATGGTTTCCTTTTTATTTGAAAATTTATTAGAATATAAAATGTAAATTTTAAAAGAATTTTTTTTAGAAAATACTACTTCATTTAAATCTTAATAAAAATATTTATTTCCACTAAAAATTCATTTTTTATTAATATAATTCAAAAAAATTACTATGCCATTTTAATGTTTTTTCACCATAACTACATTTTTACAAAAAAATTTAAAAGGACTATTCTCATCAATTTCCAAATCATTACCATCTTCTTTTATCAAAAATATAAATTGAAAATTTGTATTAAATTTTATGAAATGATTGTTTTTTTGCCAAATTCATGGCCATTATTTTAATTATTGATAACTTTTCATGTTTAAATAATTAATTTCTATGAAATTAATTTTAAAAATATTTCATGATTTGTTTATTTCTATAAAAAGTGATTTTCAAATTGAAAACATCATTTTTCTAAAAAATGGTTTAATGATTTTTTAATGGTATTTAAATTAATTAACATAAAATAATTTAATTTACCTAAATCAGTAAGTTTTCATATTTATATCATCCTTGCTCCTTCTCTAGATGAATTGTTATTATTCTAATGATATTTTCCTAGAAACAAATTATTTTTAACAGTTTATTCATGCTTCAAATATATTTTCATTATTTTTCATCATCTAACAATGTTTTATATATATTTTCATAGAACAAAATTATTTTTCATAGGTTAATAATGATTTTAAGTGATTATTATGTAACCCATTTATTTTATACATGTTAACAATGTTTCAACAAGATTTTCATGGACCCATTTATTCTTCCACGTGGCAATTAAGATTTTATTTATATGTTTTAAGATGGAATGAATGATTCCATATTTTATTATTATATTATGGGTTTTGATAATTTTTAATTTTAACATGAATTTCTTTTATAAACCAATGATTGTTCATTACGTTATTAACCAAGGATAAGTGGTTTCATGATAAACCAATGATGTTTGGGTCCCTTATATCCCTACAATGCATTAGGTATGGAGGTCAACCATACTTCTATTCCATTTATAGGGGGTTTGTATGGTTTTTAAGTGTTTTTATGATGATTATGTCCCATGAAACCATCACATTTCCACTATGATTTCTATTAGATTATAATGTCTCTTATGATCATGATTGATATCACATGGCTCGTGATTATTAATTCTAATGACTCTTGAATTTTTTAATTCCTTATTACATTTATTCATGTTTGATAATACATATATTGATATTTATTAATATTCTTATGTTATAGTCATGAACTTAAATAATTTCATTATACTTTTCATCTCTTCTAATTGTCCCTGAGGAAATTCAATTATTAATTATTACATTTACCCATACTATGAATTTGATATTATACATCTGATGTATCATTTTTTGTAGGTTATAAATATTGTAGTTGACAAAATTATTTATAGAAATAATTTCATATAGATGATGATGTTGACATAATGTGGAACAATAAAATTTTGGTTAAGTGGGAGATATTCTCATTTAAATACATGGAAATTATTTATATAAGATTTATTCCTAAGTTTCTAAAATATTATTCCTAAATAGTTCTTGAAAATGTATGTTATCAATTTTATCTTTTTATGATGTAAGGTTTTAATTGGAAGAATTGGTTCACCATTATCTGTACCAAAGTTGAAAATCTATATTTGATGATTTCAGCACCGATATGAGAGTGCGGGTTTAGAGATGTACTAGTTGGTACCACAGAAATGACATAGATAAATTTGGAATATAAGATATTTTCATATGATTTTATCTTAATAGATATAGTTACCAAAATATATTTATAAAAACAAGGATTATCAATAGGTATAATAATACACACCCCTTCATGTGTTTAAGCGATGATATAATAAAGTTATCAATGAAATTTTAGAAGAAGTATTAGTATGTTGGAATATATGTAAATATTTATTTTATTGTTCTGTGTAAATTTGTATTTGGTGAGTAGGTGATTAATGTTACTTCATAAGAAGATATAAACATTTTTCCCATGAAAGATGAGTGGTATTAGATAACAGATAAGGTTAAATCACTTTTAGTTTTTTGGTTATATGTGACATGGGGTTATTTATTTATGGAATTATTTAGTTTGAACTATTGGTATCACTGTTGAATTTTTGAGAACAATATATTATTTCATCACATGATGATTTACTAATTTTTTAAGAGTCTTACCTTGTGATAAAAAATATGGTTTTGGAAAATATATAAATAAGTGGGAATAGATTTATTATCCCTTTTATGGTGATGTGGTCTTTAAAAGTTTATTTTTGTGCTTCAGGAAAATATAATTCATCTTCAACACTCATCACAGATTTATGGGTTTGAGGTCCTCATCCATCAATTCAGCATTTACTTTCATGTGACAAATTGTGTCTATCAATATCCATAATTATTTATAATTTCATTCCTTGTCTAAATCATCACATCCAGCCTACATTATCCAATATGGAACCCTAGTATGTGTTATTCAAGATGGCCTTCACACTTCCTTTTCTCTTTCATCAAATGGATATTTATGAACCATTCTTATGATATGGTTTTCCAAGAAAAGGTATTTTTAAATTTCAAACCATTGAACAAAGAGATAAAGTTAAAATTCCAATGATTAATTTTATTTAATGGGGTTTTATGTAATTCCTCTATATTTTATAAAATAAAACTATGTTTAATAGTGTATTCGATAAACAATAGTGAGCTTAAATGACATGTGATATATATAATTGTTATAAACTAAACGTAAAATTATAGGGTAGGAATAAAATTAAATTATTTATAAAATATATATTTATTTATTTACTTATTACTCAATATAAGTTGATGGTAAATGTTTAGTAAATAATAAATCATTTTTTAGTAAAGTATTTCATTCTTCAAAAAATAATTTATTCAAAAATGATTTTAAATACATTCCATTAGAAAATATTATAATTAGTTTTTGAAAATTTAAGAAAAAGTATTTTTAAAATTTTAATTTAATTTTAAATAATCATTCAAAAAAATTTTGGGTGAAATTTGTGTATTTTTCAAATAATATTTATTTTTTAATAAATAGTGAAAAATACTTATTTTGGTAAAAATGTCATTTCTTTTAAATAAATTAAATGGATTAAAATTATGTTCATATTATGAATATTATTGAAAGAAACATAAGTAATAATTAGTTATATTCAATGGAACTCATGTCTTTTTAATCAACTTTATATTTTATTTTTTGTATAAATTTATTTTTTGGTTTAAAAAAAGATTTTTTGAAAACTATTTCAAAATGCATAATGTTTATCCTCTTTCAATAATGGAAATAACACCAAAAGAGGAATTATTTATATGAAATTAATTTATTATATATAATTAAGATTAATATAGATTCATATACAGATTATTATTGTTCATACTGTTAATATATAATCATCTTTTTTGGAAAATACACTTCTTGAAAACCAACTTTTTCACCACATCTACGAGTTTTATTTTAAATTAAGATTTTATAAGTATGATATTTTAATTTGGTAAATTGGAATAAATATTTTAATATTGAATAATTAATATTATATAACTTTTTAAAATTAATTTCTAACTATAACAAACAGTTAAAACCTTTAAAATAATTTAGTTCGGTTATGTTAAAAATGTTTTTACTAGGGATAAAACTTAAAAGATAAGGGTAAAAATGACCTAAAATTCTCTATAAAATATGTTTATTGGAAATATTTTGAATATTTAATGTATAATTATAAGAAATTATTGATTTGTATCCTTTGGGTTTTCAAAAAACATGGGTACACATTTTCATTTTCAATAAATACAAGTTTCTCACTCACCTCAGTTATAAAAGGTCACACACTATCCTCAACTATTTAAAAAATAAATCCATTTTTATATAGAAAATTACATCCCAAATAACTTCACAACTTCCATTCCACCATCCTAGATGACGTTTTGGCCACAAATCCATTCTAGGAATACATTAGGCATAATCCTAAAGAGGTGGTCTGAGATGAGGTAAAATTCATGAAAATGGGTATTTGTTTTATTTTTTCATCCACCTTCATAATGTCTTCATAATATGTGGTCATATGACAAAAAATTCTTACATTATATACAGATATATTATTATGTTAATTCCTTATCTTATATCTATCTCCCCTTCCATCAAATAAGATTGAAAATTTACCGTTCAGGTGAATGGTGTACTACATCCTCGAAAACTAATCCATTTCATTTTCTACCATCACTACTCATTGATTGTTTAAATAATGGATATAATGATAATAAATTAAATTTATAAAATATAATTAATTTTGTAGTAATTTAATCACATATAAATTTTTTACTTTCTGTTTCATTGGGGAAATGATATTGTCGCTCGTTTGTGGGACGAGATACCGCCTCACAAAGATATCTAATTTTTTCCTAAAAGGATTTCCATGGATGGTAATAAGAATAATTTTAATAAATATGTGATATAAATTTTATAATATTAATATTAATGATATATTTATCAATACTAAAAATTAATATATCATTTTATTTCTTTAACTAAAAATTGATAACACAATTCATGTATGTGAAGTCTACCACATCCGTGAAGTGATGTGATTCTTTTTCATCTCCAAATCAAAATAATTTAATATATATGTTGGTTTAAATAAATAATATTATATTTATGATCTTATGAGAATTCTATAATGATAAAATAATTCATTTCTTCTTTCCATAATGATCATTGGATAATGGAAATGTCACTCAAGTGTATATAAAACCTATCATCTTCATAATTGTAATACTATTCATTGATCCTAACAAATTTTAATTATTTATTTTAATTAAATAATTAACGAATAAATATGATAATCAAGTAATTATTATTATTATATATATGTTGAAATAATTTCACATTCGACCACGATCATCACACTGAAGCTGTTTTGAAATAATGAATTTACTTCCTCAAAACAATTGTGTACACTATTGATAAAATATTTAAATATGAAAATAAAAATAAATAAAATAATTTATTTATTTATAAGGTATAAATCAGGAAAAGGATATCGATAAATTAAAAAAGTGATATCATCTCATTGTATAGGAGTTAAAGGTCATACAAAGTAATTCTACACTTGAGGTATGTGTTTCTCATCCCACATTTGATTTCATTGAGACATATTCTATATTAACAACTTATTTAAATTTTTTTGTTTATATGATACCATTTTAGGTGTAATATTGGGAATCAGTCATACATAATGACAAATTATATTTTAAATTGAATTATTTCATCCACATGGACTTGAATTGAATGTTTCTATATGCTAATGAATTTCATAAATCAATTTAATTCTAGTGTGTTATATTACTCATTCATTTAATTTGAAATTATATTATTATTTTGGTAATGAATTTTGATTATATTATTATAGAATCTCACTCCAAATTTCACATAGAGGTTCACCTTGGTGGTTGTACAAAAGACCTCAAGCATGCCTCCCCGTACACCATAGGCTACCGACTAGCAGTGAGGGCCTATTGTGTGTATTTGGAGAGGATATTCCCTCAAAATTTATAGTGTAAGAAAAAATAAATCAATATGGTAAGAATTGTAATATTAAATAAGAAAAATTCAAGAATAATAATAAGTAATAAGTAGATGGTAAATAATGCATACAAAATGACGATGTTCATTGTGTAGCTATAAAATATCAGAACAAAAGAAACAATGGATACAAGCTTATACCACATGATAGAAAAAATGAAAGAAGGAAAAAACTAAAACTACAAGAATCATGAGAATATGTTGAGTCCCCTTCTCTCATAATCTACCCTACCAATTAGAATCAATCATCAGAAGATGGTCATATACCTTTATCTATACATGTAAGCATGAAGACTTCTTGGATACTAAGTGAAACCTAAGAAGGTTGGGATATATACTCATTAGGGAACAACTAATTGTTTCTAGATCAATTCAGTTAATGTGTATAAAATAATCATTGTGCCAATAAATTCATATAAAATTGAATGAATAAATAAATAAATACATTGGACTAGGTTATTATTGGGATACTCCTCCAACTCTACCTGTTTCAACTTATATCAGATATATGAACCAGGGGAAAACCTATACAAGTGATATATAAGGTGTTAATGGGTTTTCATAAAAATAGTATCTAGATATAGACCATTCCCAAGACTATGATTTCTACTGGTGGAAACTTTACAAAAATTATATCTATACTTTTTTATTCTTCGTTTAAAAGATATCATTTATATCATAGTAATAGGTGAAATGATCCCATCCAAGGTAATCCATAAATTATTTCCCAATTATTTCCATAGTTTCACTGTATAAACCATTTGTTTTGGGAGTCCGTACAAGGATACCCATACATTATATTCTAAGTACCACTCTTGGTATGCTATGAAAAAAAGATATTAGAGTCCATCCCTAGTATCTCACGTAGGGGTATAAGTCTCACTAATGGCATGGTACAACCATTTCACCAGTGAACCAATCAATGGGGTCTCTCTTAAGGAATAATTATCACACATATGGATGTATATTAAATTCACAGTGAGCTCATACAATGAATACCTTGTATTTCCCCCACCGTATTTATAATTCATGAGGAAGTTCAATTTAATATGCACCATGATCTCATCCAATGCTCCCTTTTTGTGGGACCATTGTATCACCCACGGCATGGCACAAGGTATGGATTACTAAAGAACACATTTTATATCAACATGAATATCATTTTTATCATTTTAATGAAGTTGTAAAACTCATTAAATTCATGGAATTCCACTATGGTATGAGGCACATTAGATAAGAAGAGGGAATAAGGTATACGCCACACAACATAAGGCATCGGGCCAATCAATTGGCCTTGAATAATCACATGATCAATTTACATTTCAGGAGTTTTATTAAAAGGGAAACATGAACCCCTATAGTGGTTTAATAATTTATTGATAATGGAGTTTTGGTTCATGAAATAAGTCATTCAAATTAGGGTGGTCATAGACAATAAAATCTACCAATATGTTGATTCACCACTATCTAGGATTATACTAAGAATAGAAAACAATTTTTATTTAATTAATTATGGATTTTGGCAGAATATCTAGGATGTTATAAAACGCATAATAATGAAACATAATATTTAATGAATTAAACTTAAGGAAAGAAGGTATACCACATACATTTGGTTTGTAGCATTATCATTGTCCAGTGTTGTCCCTTCAATCGTGATAGAATGGAATATATGAGATGATTTGTAAAATAACCTGTAAAGGTGGGAAATACGGTAAAACATAAAATCATAAAAGAGGATAATATAAACTATGAAATGAATGAATATTAGAGTATAGAATACCAAGGGGATCCAACACACCCAATGGCGAAGGAAACGGATGACATATGAGGGATATACCAAAATGCCTAGTCTGGATTGGGAGAACTCACACGGTGGCAGTTGGAGAATAATCTGGCTGGGATATGGGATGAGCGATTAAAACCATATCATTGTAAAAACAATTTAATTTTACATTTAAAATTTGGGTTGCATTATTTTTTGAGATGTTTGGTCAAACTATGTGCCAATAGTGCACCATCTACTACTAGAGGAACCCCCTCACACTGGTTATCCACACGGTTTGAATAACCATGTGCATCCCATGTGAATTGCATCCATGAAATGTGAGAGACAAGTCAAATGGTTCCGAACTCCATCATGCATGGTTATATAGAAACGGGGAGTCCTCCTCCTACCCACTGAGTTCTTGCATAGTTAATTTGTAAGGATTGAGGTAATAGTGTTCTTACCATGCGACTTACCCTTTCCTACAAATTCAGAGAGCTCCAGAACTAGAATTATCCCTCGATGCACCTACACCACTCCTTATACATTATATCCATTATTAGCATAAAATGAAAGGTTGTGAATAGTAATACAATGATCCATACCTCTATGAAAACATAAGTATTTATAAACTCTCCTCCGTAACATAATTACTCCCTGAGTTTCCCTTCTGATGGTGGTTAAGCATCATCTGTGAATCATTCCATCCACTGCTCATGTACAATGGCTTTCCTCTCATGAGTCTAATCATGTAAAAGAAAGTGTTTCCATAGCTCCCAGAAAAGTCGAATGGACCTATCTTAGTGATCCTTCATGCTCTAATCAAAAATACGTATCTGATGCTTCTCAAAAGATTCATCCACCTATAGAACAATATTTTTATGTTCAACTGAATGATATGACTTTGTATGATTCTGATAAAGTTGTGATATATGGAAGTTGTCATTCATGGAATTTTTCCTCTAACGTAACTGCAACTAATAGATGAGCATCAAGACTATATCAATGATCTCAAAAGGGATAGCATATCTATGTGACAACTTTCCCTATCTTGGAATTCTCTTATGACCCATTCTTGGTGATACACACAAAAAGATCCAATGTGCCCCCCTAAAACTAAAGAGGATGATGGTGATTATCAATATAATACTTACTCCAAGACTAATCTATATCTATATTCTATATACACAATTGTACATTCTCAGAAGTATGTTTAATGAGATAAGTGTAACACCCCAAGGATTTATAAAAATAAATTCAAATGAAAGAAACTTTGTTTTATATAGACATCTATAACTGTCCTTTAAACATAATTTTCCCACTTCTATGTTTTTAATTTCAAAAAATGGTCATCTACAGTTGTGATAAATAGTTTATTTGGAGTCTGATAGAACCACCTTTTTGGTGAATAGTAACATAACCTTATAAATAGTAATATGAATAGTAATATAACCCTACAAAATAGTAAATTTAATTATTATTTTATTTTATTTATTATTTATGATAATTACATATTGATTAAAATTTCAAGGTTTTAAAAAATGAGTTATAGTTTAAAAATTGTTAATTATCAAATAATTATGACTTTTTCAAAATACTAAATTAATAACATTTAAGAAATTATATTCAACAAATGGAGAACATTTTTGAATTCTACATGTAAAAAAATGGTTAGGGTGAATATTTGTAATTTTTCTGAAATTCATGAGTTTTGGATGAATAGTTAAATATTGTCAAATACTATATATAAAAATTATTATATAAATACACTATTTATGACATCATAACTTTTGTAATCCCACATTCTTAGAAATTAAATTATATTTTTACCATTTTTATCTTAATAATAATAATTATTCAATGGCTTGGAGAGAATGTTAAAATAATGACTAAAATAATGTAAAATCCATCCACTCCTCCACTATAAATACCACCCTCATTCCCCTCTTCCCCTCATACCTCTCAATCCTTGAGCATTTTCTATGTTCTTCCAAATGAACCCCCACCATCCATGGATCTTCCCACATCCTGGAACTTATGGTCCAACCAAAAGTTTAAAACCAAAGGCCTTAAGAAGGATCTCAATGAGAATATATCAAGAGGTAAAAATCCTCTTCTATTTTCATGTGTTTTCTTTTCAATTCATTTATTTTATTATACACTCTTTCACTCCTCTTATCTAAGGGGTATGAAATATATTTAATATTATATATTATGTATGTTAACATGTTCATGTAAAATATTTATCATCTTCCTTCATTTTCTCTCACCTTTATTCTAGAAATATAAACACCGCCCGTGATGTGCCAATTTACCAAAATCGTGGACAATGTGTTTTCAATATCCATTACATCATTAAAATATGATCATAAAACGATTTTAATTATTGAAATATAATGTAATGTGTATTTCTATTTTATTTTCTTGAATAAATTTCTATGTATGATATTAAATTATAAATTGAAACAAGTTCATGTTTATCGAGGAACCGCAAAAAATGATCTAAAAAAATACGATTAATGATTCATTTAATGATCCATCATCATAAATGATAATAAAATGATTTATAGTATCATTATATAATTTTCAGACATATTAATACCATTTCATTCCACATCTATAATTTCATTTCCATACGACAAGAACATCAAATACAAACCATCCATGGAAATAATGTAAGGAATGCACCAAAAACAATGAAAGGAACCAAATTATAATAATTAAATGGTGAAATGATGTTATGAAATGACCATATAAGGTTTTAAAAACATGAATAAGTTTCTATAATATATTATTAACTATTTTTAGCCATTATACAGGGGATTTAAATGAGTTTTAAATAAGAAAAATTCAAGGTAGGGGAATTCGTAACACAATTTATATTCATTGGGTTAACCTCCTACTTCATTATTGATGTGCTATTAATATTTTTGTGGAAATAATTTTTATTATATTATGATTAATTTTGTTTATTTAATGATTATATACCAATTCCATCCACTCTATTAAGTCTCACGTCAATTATATGATATTTAAAAGGGGATTTTCTTTTAAAATCCTCTTTAAAAATTCTACTACACATTTGAAAAGAAATGTTTTTTATGAAATTGTTCATGTTTTATTATTATGTTTTGGTTCTTGGGAAGTTTTTATGATGAACAGTGGTACCTATATCTCCCTACATTTCATTGGGTATTTGTAAGTTTTGGATTAGCTGTATGGCTACTCCAAGGGTAACTACGATGGTTACAGAAATTTTAAGGTAGTTGTGAGGGTTACAAATTATATGGTAGCCGAGAGGGTTTCTAGATTATGTATGTAATGCCAAAAGATAAAATTAAAGTTATATTAATGTTCATTATGTTTTTTTATAATCTCATTTTTTACAAAGTATATACATATGGGTGACAAGTATGTTTTTTTGAAAATTATTTCATACATTTACTAGTATTCATGGACTAATGTTTTCTATTCTTCCATTTATATCCCTTACTGAAATTTTTGTGCACTTAACAAGTTTTTAAATTATTTTCATAGTCTATAAGAATTTTTATAAATATTAAGGATGTCATGTAAAATTTTATGAATATTTTTCAAAGAAAACATGTTCTATTTGAAATGTTTTATAGTTATTATGAAATGGATACTTTTAATATGGTATATTCTATATATGAATGTGGTATGTTATGCATGTATTATATCTCATATCACTGAAACTATAAACATAAAAATATCCTCAACATAAATGAAAGTGAGTTCTTGACTAAAATTCAAGATTATGTAATGTAATAAGTTCTGGGAAGTATAGTTTCTTTCGAAGGATGGATTTGATTACTTTTGGGGTTAGGATGATGTTAATAAAATACTCTAAATGATTTTTACTCTATGGTTAATTTTAAATTATATAGAATTTAATGATTACAATGTTTCTTCAACTATGATATGTTTTTTCAGAATGGTGTTCTGTAGAAGAAACAAGGAAGTTGAAGAGGAGAGGCACTGATAGAATGATATCCTTCTGAATCTGTAACCCATAATGGTAGGGATTGGAACAGAGGTGTTTTTAATAGTAATGGATTGGATGATGTTGGAAATTAATCACGATGGAATTCATGCAAGAGAACATCCTGAGGTACCATAATGGAACATGATGATAGCGGAACATTTTATGACACAACACCCTCCTACTTTGAATGGTTCTTTTGACATAGTAGCGGCTGAAGGATTGATTAAAGCCCATAAATAGATATTTGATGTTATGGAATGTTCAGATAATCAAAAGGTATGTCTTTCTATTTATCATTTTGAAGGTGATGCTGATCAGTGGTGGTCAATGGTTTTGAATATCCAGGATATAGAGGATATTGATCCCTTTGAGTGGGATGAATTTTAAATTATTTTCTTTGAAAAATATTTTTCTAAGGTGGTGCATCTTAGGATGGAGATGCAATTACTTGAATCGAAGCAAAAGGAAGAAGATTCATTGTCCATGTCTGAAGATAACTTTACATGATTGGTGATATATGCTCCAAATCTTATTCTGGATTTTGATATCCAAACCAACTACTTTAATCAGGATTTAAGAAATGTATCGAAGGTAATTGGCCTCTTGTGAATTCAAAAATCAGGAAAAACTTGTCTGATGTGCTGAGATGGTAGAGATGGAGTTTCTAGATGATCACATTCACTTAGGATACAAGGAGAATAGGAGGTCTAGATGACTAGATATGGGTAAGAATCAACCACTGAAATGTTATGGTAAGATATTCCAATTTCTAGTGTGTGAAAAGTTTGGAAAAAATTACCTTAAGGATTGCCTTACCAACAATAGGATGTGTTTTTGATGCGGTAAGATTGGAAATATGGCTTGAGATTGTATTGAAAATGATCTTAAGAGTATTCATAATAAGAAAACTGTAAGGTGTTTTAAATATGGATAGATGGGTAAATATGGAAATGCCTAACCAAAGAGAGACCCGAATGATTAAAACATATAGAATATAAGTAAAAAGGTATAATGAGATTCTTTACAACTATATCAGCAGATTTAGGGCCATCCAATGATGTTTTATCTGGTAAATTGTTTGTTTACTTAGATTTTCCTAATATTTTGTTTGATACGAGGTCAAAAAATTCCTTTATTTATGAGTAATTTCCTAGTAAATTGGAAATATGTCCTCAAAAATTAGAACATAACTTATTGTTAAAATAGAATTGGGAAATATTATAATAATGATGAATGATAAGAATACTTATGTTGTGGTCTATGGAATGACTTTACCTGAAAAACTTTTTGTTTTTTCCTTTGTATAGTTTGATGTGATTCTTTGAATGGATTGGCTTTTTGTTTATCATGCTAAGATTGACTATAGAGCTAAATAATTTGACTTTCAGAAACAGTTTCAGTTTATATTAAATAATGAACCCATACAATTAATAAAATACCAGGAATCTGAGAAATTGTTGAATGATGGAAATGAAATTTATATTTCTCGTATTTTTTAAAACAAAGGAACTGTTCAGATTAATGATATTCCAGTGGTAAATGAATGCCTTGATGTTTTTCCTGATGAGTTACCCAGTGTCATACCAGATCGGGAAGTAAAATTAACTATTTTCTTAGTTCCTGATGCTAATAAAATTTCCATACCCTCATATTGAATGGCTCAAATAGAACTTATTGAATAGAAAAATCAGTTGTAGGATTTTCTTTATAAAGGCTCTATTCATCCTAGCACTTCACCATGGGATGATCATGTTTTCTTCATTAAAAAGAAAGATGGTTCCATAAGACTTTGAATTTTTTATAGAGCTTTAAATAATTGAACTTTTAAAAACTAGTATCATTTACATCATATCGATGATTTATTTGATTAGATCTAGTGAACTCAATACTTTTCCAAGATTTACTTGAGATCTTGATACCATCATCTGAAGGTGACAAAGGATAGAATCCCGAAAATAGATTTTTGTACTAGATTTGGGCATTATGAAATTGTTGTTATGCTGTTTGGGATTACTATTTCACCTTCTATATTCATGTATCTTATGAATAGAATACTTCATGAGTTCTTTTATGTCATTTTGGTTTTATTTCATGATATTATTCTATTATTTTCTATGTGTAAAGAGGTGCATTAAAAACATATAAGGTTTGTTTTGAAAACTACAAATTGAAGGAAACTCTAGGGAAATAAAGAAAGTGTGATTTTCAGCTGCAATATATTTCTTTTCTTGGGAACATTGTAATTAAGGTTGGAATAATATTATATCCTAATAAAATAATAGTGGTTGGTGAATGGCCAAGACCTACAAATTTTACAGAGATTCATAGATTTATTAGATTAGATGGTTATTACTGATTGTTTGTTGAAAATGTTTCATAGTTATCTAGATCGCTAACTAAGTTAACACGAAAAGGGGTTAAATGTATTTTGACATATTAATATGATATTTTTTTCAATAACTAAATAAGAGAATGGTGAATACTCTAGTTTTAGGGTTACCTTATAGAAATATCAATTCTTTAATCTATTGTGATTCTTAAATAAAGGTACTTGGTCGTGTTCCATTGCAGAATGATCATGTAATTGCTTATTCTTCAAGACAACTAAAACCTCATGATTTAAATTATCCCACACATGATTTGGAATTCAATGTTGTGGTTTTTCACGGAAAATTTGGAGGCGCCATTTATACTGAGCCAAATGTACAATATATACTGACCATAAAAGTCTAAATTATATATTCACTCAGATGGAATTAAACATGAGGCATAGAAGATGGATTGAAATGATAAAGGATTATTATTTAATAATCAATTTCCATCCAAGAAAAACAAAAAATGTGGTGGATTCCATGATTCAAAAACAAAATTCATCATTAACCATGTTACGTTTGGTACCTGATCCATTGATTAATGATTTGATGAATTTTGGCTATGAAGTTATTGGACAAATAATTAATTCTTTTTTTATGGTTTTAGTGCAGTCATCTTTATCAAACAGAATTAAGCAGACACTTAAGGAAGACCGTGAGCTATAAGAAAATGTTTAATTTGATAAAATGGGTAAGATGCTAGAATTTAAACTTGATGAATATTTTGTTCTAATATTCGGTAAAAGACTTTGTGTTCCTTTTATTCCCATTTGAGTAAATATTTTTTGTGAAAAGCTTATAGTTCCCCATTTTTAGTTCATCCTGGTAGTACTAAGATGTACAGTGTCCTTCAGGAGTATTACTTGTGGGATGGAATGAAAGTTGATATTACCGATTTTACTCTGAAATGCTTGATATGAAAACAAGTTAAAGCAGATCGGCTGTTACCAAAGGGGTGCTTCAGCCATTTCCCGCACCAAAGTGAAAATGGTAGAATATATCAATAGAATTTGTGGTGGTGCTACCTATGACTTCTTGAAGTAACAATGCTATTTGGTTTGTTGTTGATCGGCTGACAAAATCTATAAATTTTTATTCTATTCGAGAGTCATTGTGTTTGGATTAGCTTTCTCGACTGTACGTCATAGAGGTTGTCTGGTTATATGGAGTTAATCTAACCAATGTATCTAACTAGGATCCCATGTTCATTTCTAACGTTTGGAAGGGCCTTCAAAATTCATTGGGCACAAAATTAAATTTCAGTACAACTTTTTATCCTCAATCATATGGGAATTTAGAAAGAAAGATTTAGACTCTAGAGGATACACTTCAATATTTTTCAATAGAATTATAGGGAAGTTGGGTTCAACAACTTTCTTTAGTTGAGTTTTCTTATAATAATAGTTTTCATTCTAGTATACAGATGTAACCTTTTGAAGCATTGTATGGGATGCAGTGTAGAACTCCATGTTTTTGTGATTATATCAGGGAAAAGATGTTGATGGGACCATAATTAGTAGAGGAAGTGGATGATAAAGTGAAGATGGTCCAAAAACACATGATAGAAGCTCAGAGTAGAGAGAAACTTTATGCAGACAAGAGGACGAAAGACTTTTCTTTCGTGTTAGGTGATCATTTTTTCCATAGATTCTCACAATGTAAGAATGTTATGCATCTTGGTAATAAAATAAAGCTACGTCCATGGATCATTGGACCTTATGAAATCATGGATAAGGTTGGAAAATCCACTTACTAAGTATATATGCCTCTATGTTTGTCTCAGGTATATAATGTTTGACATGTTTCGATTTTGAGAATGTATGTGGCAGATTTATCTCATGACTTGAGGCCAGAAGTAGTTTAGTTGGAAGAGAACCTTTCTTTTGAAGAGAAACCAGTTTAGATTCTTGATTAAAAGGAACAAGTATTTCTTAATAAGGTAATGCACTAGGTAATGGTTTTTATTTTGGAGAAACCACATTGTTGATGAAGCAACATGGGAGTCTAAAAATGCTACGAGGGAAATTTACCCTAACTTGAGTAATAAGTAAATATAATTATAAGGACATAATTTTTGGAAGGTGGGGATAAGGTAAAAACCCAAGGTTTTCTACCAATAAATTTAATTTCATGAAACTTTGTTTTAAATATATATATTTATATCTATCCTTTAATCATAATTTTTCCACTTCAATGTTTTCAATTTCAAAAAATGGTCATCTACGGTTGTGATTAGTAAGTTATTTGGATTCTGATTGAACTAACATTTTTTTTGAATAGTTACATACCTTTAGGAATAGTAATATGAATAATAATATGAAAATAATGAATAGTAAATCATATAATTATGTAATTTTCTTAAGTTTTTAAGATAATGACATTTTTCTTAATTTTTCAAGGTGTTAAAAAATGAGTTACAATTTAAAATTTTTATTTTTGAATAAATTATGATTTTATTTAAAAACTAAATAAATAATAATTATAAAATTGTTTTCAAAAAATGGAGTTCATTTTTTAATTCTACACCTTGAAACATGGTCAAGGTTAGGTCTATGATTTTTTTGAAATTCTTGATTTTTGGATGAATAGTGAAATTTGGTAAAATACCATATATAGAAATTATCAGTTAAATGCACTATTTTTGACATCATAACTCATTTAATACCACTTTTATAAAACTAATATTCTCTATATACTATTTTTATTACATGAATGAATACTATTCAAAGTCTTGTACAAAAATATTACAATAATGTAAAATCCCTCATCTCATCCACTATAAATACAACCCTCATTTCCCTATTCCTCTCACACCTCAAAAGCCTTGAGCATTGTCTATGTTCTTCCAAATACTTTCCCCAAAGATCTTCCCCACGTCCTATATTTTCTGGTCTCACCAATTGTCCAAAAACAGAGTGCTTAATGTGGATCTCAAGGAGAAGAGAAAAATATGTAAGAATTCTCTCCCTTTTTCATGCATTTTCTTTCCAATTCCGTTATTTTCTTATACTATATTTCCCTTCACTTATCCAAGAGGTATGAAATCTGAATATTATTATACATTATTTATGTTACCTTGTTCATGTAAAATATTCATTGTATTACTTCCTCTCCTCTCCCTCTTCTTCTAAAAATAAAAACACCTCCCGTGATGTGTCGATTTACCAAAATCATGGATGATGTGTTTACGATATCTATTAAATCATTTAAAGAAGATCATAAAACCCATTTAATGGTTGAAAAATTATGTAATTTTTATTTTTTTTAACCTCTATTATGTTTTTAATGAACATATATGTATGACATTAAATTATATAATGAAACAAGTTCATGATTTTTGAGGAACCGTGAAAAATGATCTAAACAAATATAATTAATTTTTCATCTAATGATCCATCATCATAAATGATGAAAAATGATTTATGGAATAATAATGTATTTTGGAAACATATGAATAAAATTTCATTCCACCTATGGAATTTCATTTCCATATGACAAGAAAATAAAATAAAAACTGACCATGGAAATCATGTATAGAACGCACCCAAAACAATGGAAGTAACAAAATACTACTAATTAATGGGTGAATTGATGTTAGGAAATGATATTATAAGGTTTTATAAATAGGAATATTATTCTTTAATATATTAATATCACTATTTTAACCATTATATATGTGGTTTAAATGTGTTTTATGTAAGAAAAACCTGATGTAAGGGAATCCATAACCCAATCTCCTTTCTTTGGGTTAACCATCTTCTTCATTATTTATATGGTATTAAAAATTATTGTGTGATGAATATTGTTTTTATTATGTTGAATTATTTTTATCTATACTATTTATAAATATTAAATCCACTCTTTTGAGTCTCACTTCAATTATATGTTTTTTGTAAGGGGATTTTCCTTTAGAATCCTTTTTTTTTAAATTCTGCTTTACACAATTCCAATGCAATGTTTTTATGCAATTATTCATGTTGTATGATTATGTTCTGGTTCTTGGGAATTGTTTATTATGAAGGGTGGGACCTATATCTCACTGCAGTTAATTTGGCAGGTGTATGTTTGAGGTTGGTCATTTAGTTACTCTAAGTGTAACTGTGATGGTTACACAAATTGTAAGGTAGTCGTGGGGGTTACAAATTATAAGGTAGCTGAGAGGGTTACAAGATTAAATAAATAATTCCCCAAGATAAATTTATAAATATATATATGTTAATTATGTATTTTTGGAATCTAATGTTTCCCCTGGTAAGAAAATATGGATGAAATTTTATTTTTCTTTTAAACGATTTCATGCGTTTACAAGTATTCATGGACTAATGTTTTCTTTTATTTCTCTTAATATCCCTTACTATGATTTTTGTGTTCATCCCATATAACTAAATAAATTTCATAGGTTATAAGTATTTTTAATAAAAACAATTATTAAAAGTTATATTTTATGAATATTGTTCAAAGAAAACATGTTTTATTTGAGAAGTTTTATGTTTTGGATGAAATGGATACTGTTTATGTGGTATCTTCTCTATATAAATGTGGAATGTCATGTATGTACTATATCCCAATTATAAAAAACTCTAAAATTGAAAATATCCTCAATATAGAAGGAAGTCAATTAGTGACTAAAATTCTAGATTATGTAATGTAATAAGGTCAGGTCCATATAATAAGGACCTAGTAGAGCTCCCTCTTTTGCCTCTAACCATCATAGGGGGGGTGTGACACATACTAACGTATATGTCATCATACAAAGTCATCTGAATTGTTTCCCTGAATATATTTTTTTATTAAAATTTAAATAGAGGTCTATTATTTTTCCATGATCCTCTAAAACCGAGGTTACATTCCAGAATCATGTCCTATAGCCCTCGAATCATTCCCCCATACTTCCCTTTATTCTATGGGAAGTATGATTTACTCAAGAGAAAATATAAACCCATATCATTTTTTAAACCCTTAAAAAACCCTAATATAGATACAAAATCTCATTAAAATATTATAGAATGGGGTTCACCATGAAGGCACACAATATCATAGATGTAAAGTCTCCCGAGATCATAAAATGAGAATATCTCTAAGATATGTACGAAGTATGCGACCATGGTCAACGTGCCAATGATCACCCATAATGCATCAATTCCTTGAGGGGTACATGTCATTAATATCATAAAATACATGGTGAATTTATTACAGTTTCACATACGGATGTATTGTGGAAGAAAATGTCTTACATTTCTCAAATGTTTCTTCTTCACATACTTACAGGCCGAACACCTCGTGATGAAACTTGCAATCTTCCTCTTCAAAACTTTCCACCAATAATGATGATGTATGTCTCAGTACCTCTTGTAAATAAAAGGGTGAAAATCCAAAATATTGGAATTATATTATCATTTAAAATATTTATGTATATCTGAAGACACCCACACATGCCCACAAATGAATAAGATCTCATTCTCATCAACAACCAAACCAAAAAGTGGGTTCTCAGCTATGACACTCTCCCTCAAGATGAATCCCATGGAGTCAGATTGAATCCTCATTACCACAGAGTCTAGAAGGGAATATTTCTCTTCTATAAAAGATAAACTAGGATGTGTAATGCTACAAAAAAACTAATATAGGTAAATTATATTTGATAGCTTGAATGACATTCAACACAAACCACATAAGAGAATAAAATATACGGAAATATTATAATATATTAATTATTTTAAATAAATTTTATTTTATTTATAGCTTACAATTCTCGTGATACTAATTTAGGGTGCTACATATAAAAAAATGAGTTTCTTTGATGTCATGCATTACATGCACGATTGTTTTACTGAACAACAATATACTATTAAAATATCATTATTTAAAAATATAAGATATAACCTAGAAGTTAAATTAGTTTTTAGTAATATTATTAACTATATTAAGAATAATTATTGTTCATAAATAATATAAAATTAATTCATTGGTTATAAATTAATTATAAATTATTATAAGAACTAATTTAATGTAAAGGGAATATTTTTTTTAGAAAACCATATTTAAGATCACAAAGTTACTTTATCATAATAATTTCAATTAATTAAAATAAGTGAGTGACATCAAAAAAATATTTATATTATACATTCAATCAAATTTTTTTACATTGATCCAATCTATTCAACAGACATAATATAAGAACAAACCAAATTTCATGCATAATATTGTATATTTTTATTAAGTCCCTTTTACAACCTTTAAATAGAGAACCTATTTGAAATAAACATTTGGGAACTTCTGTAAATATTATATTTAAAAATAAAATTATTAATTGAAATATAAACATAAAAATTAGGGTAGGGTGTTTTTTTGGATTTTTCTATGAAGTTTCATTTTTTTAATGAATAGTGAAAATACGAAATTTTAGTCCAAAACATCTTTTTCATCTAATTTATTTATAATGATAAATCATATTTTAAATTGGTTTCAAAATTAAATTCTAAAATATTTTAATCAATCAAATAATTTAGTTCATTTGAATCAATTTCACTTTGAAATTGACTTTAAAACATACCAGAGTTTCATACAGTTTATCATAAAAAACATGAATTGTGGTCTTGTTTTCTGGATTAATTTCAACATAATTTATTCCACATAGGTGTTTAGAATTTGATATAATTTATTCCATATTTTAAATAATAATATTTTAAAAATTAAAAGATTTCCAACTAATTTTTTTAAAAATATTAGTGAAACTTATTTAAATTAATTACAATGATTGTGGTAAAATTAAGCGTAATAAGGGGATAAACCTTAATATTAAGGTCCTAAATGACATAGAAACGTAACAAAGATAATTTTTATGGATATATATGGACCATGTAGTCCCGTTTATCTAAATTTGTCTGTTTTTGGATCCACTATAAATGCGAAAATTGTATATTCAATTACATTGTCAATTTATTACAAAAGCGTGACTCCTCATGCACTATAAAATGGTCCCATATCTTCCCACATCATCACACCTATAAAGACACATTGGAATGATCAAATTATTCTCAAAAATATACTCAAAACTCCTCCCCTCACCCAGGAATCATTACATTGGGAATAAATACATCGATGGAATCCTTTCGGTGGGAACAAAATGGAGTTACCCGAATAAGAGGTAACAAATTTCCTCAAGATTTATTTATTTCCATTATCCACCCACTAAACAAGTATAATAAAATTATTATATAATAACACCAATATAATAAATATTATATTATTTTTTATGATAATATTGTGACCTACTTTTATACACACTCACATCTAATGCATAATGAATATCCTGTTTATGTAAACGGTCAACTACTGCCTCATGAAATGATGATTGTCTATTTTTCCATTACCACCTATCAAGGTGGTAATTATGATGGATAAATTATTTTTATATATTATATATATATGATATTTATTATTTATTTATACTTATGTAATTATTTTATAACATCTAACATTATGCACTCAATTCTTTGGGAATATAATAACAAAGATTGGGGAAGTATGGACTACCGCATCCTAAAAGGGATGTGATTCATTCATATGATACATGGATTGTATAAAGAAGAATTGGAATTACAAATATTTGGAATGTAAAATATATTTATTATATTCATGAAATAATTAACATTCATGAAATATAATATATATCAATTTTTTGATACCCTTTCAAAAACTAAAAAAGTTGATAACGTCATTTGTGGATGTGTGAACTACTGCCTATTTTACTAGATGTGATTCCGTTTACACCATAAAAATTATATAAATAAGTATATATTATTAAATGACATGGTATTTAGGTAAAAACTATAAATCTATAATGATATGGTGTGACTTTCCTTCTTTCCCTAACACCAATTGAAAAAGGGAATGTTACTCATGGAAAAGTAAGTCCTACCATCTCCTTGATTTTAACATTGATTCATTTTTCATAATAATATTCAATGATCTATTTTTAAAAGTAAATTGGATGTATAAATATGATTATTATTTCATGATTATTATTCGGTATATGTTATATAATGACCCATGTGACCATAGTTAACCTACCAATGATTTTTTTTACACAAAAACCAAATTTTGTCAAAACAACCGACCAAAACATAATTGTTTACGTAGTTGTAAACGACATATTAAAAAGTAAAATAAAAACCATGATAAAAAATAAAAACGTTCTCATGTAACTAAATAATAAACATATGTTTATTATTCGGGAATATAAAGACACACGTGACAATTCAGGCTCAAGGTAAGAGATTTTTATCTCACATTCTACATTCATGAGATAAATGTCACGATAACAATTTAATTATTTTTTTTGTGTATCTAGTATGAAATTTGATATATTATATCATGAATTATTTTATATTATAGTTATTTAAAATATTCATGTAATATTTTTCCTTCACGAGTGTTATGATTTAAAATGTTTCAAGGTTGTATGGGACACTTTTGAATGTTTCAGTTTATTTTCGTTATGAATAATTTTAAAGATATTTCATTTATATTTGAGAAAATTAATTTAAAATCACTTAATAAATCCTTTAATTTTCCTCTATATTGGTTATTCTTGTCCATTTTCATGTATTAGTACCATTCTCCCACACTTTTGTACTCAAAATTTTTTAGAAAATGTTTTAAAGAACCCCTACTTCATTTCTCTCATTAATTAGATAACCTGTTTTCTTCTAAAAATCTTGTTTCATTAAAATATTTTCAAAAAATAAGTTATTATTTTCAAAATTAATTATTAAATAAATCTTTATACTTTTTATCTTTCACTGTTGTTTTAAATGGAATCTTCTTATTTCTTTCCAAACGAGTAATTTTTTTATCTTTTTATCATGAAAAAGAAATGTTATTTTACCTCCTACGACATGTATATATTTACCTAATATAATTTCATTGAAGATTAATTTTCATGTCTTAAATTTCAGTTTTTATATAAAATGTTTTGTGAAGTTATTTTCAAAGAAAAGTATTCTTATAAAGTGTTTCAAAACAAAAGGATGTCTTCCTCATTATTTTTTTATAGAACTCGTAATTTTTCAACAATTGTTTATTTTACTCCTCTTGGGGTATATTTTGTTGATACCAATCTTAATATTCCTTTGGATGGATTTTTATTAATTTTTCCAAGAATTTAATCTATATTCAATTCCTTTATTACATTGGTAGTCCCCTTGAAATATTAAATTTAATATGATCATTGAACACTGAATTTACCCTAGTTATCCAAATCATTTTAAATGGATATGTTCTTCTCCCTAACTGTATACCATTTTTTATATGGTTCTTAATTTAAATGTTATTTGATTATTTGGAAAAATATTTTTAAATATGTATATTTTTATTGAATATAGATTTTTTATAAGTCATATTATTTATTCAATATTAGGAATCCTTTAAACGGGTAAGTTATGGGTTAGAAACCATTTAAGGTAAACCCTATGGGTTGGGTATTGGTTAGTGAAAGCCCCTGGATGCATCGGTTGTCTCATGAGATGAAATTAGTTGATGAAAAATCCTTCGAGTTTGTTTCTTAGTTGAACAAATGGGTTTCTACATGATCTGATAAATTATCTTGTGAATGGTATTTTTGTTACAAGTTTCATGTGCATGAAAAACATGGCATCCAATAATTAAGCATTTCCATCATTTAGTTTCAGTTATTATTCATCATTTAATTTTTTTATCTATATATATATGGATACTTTTCACCACTAGTTCATTGTTTAAATGGAATATGTTTTAGTTTCATACTATACAATGTTAAGTTTTCATTATTTAGATCCTTGAATTGAATGTTTTTTTAGTTATTAAACTTCTCTATTGTTTATGAACTTCCTTCTTAGTATGTTGGTTATGTGGTTTGTGTGTTCAATTATTTACCACTCCATAATAATTATTTTCATTAACTAATTATTTCATCCAATATACTTTTCCCTTATAGATCATTTGAGGTAACCCTTATTGTCTTCCTTTTTCCTAAGAATCCAAGAATATTACTATGAATGGTATGCAGGGATATACTAGATAGAATAAATTCATTTTCATATAAGTGATTTTTAAATAAAAAAATATGTTGTAACTAGAGTATTCATTTGTAAGAAAATATTCATGTATATATCTTGTTTACCAAGACTCCAAAACTGATCAGCCCATAGAGATTTCATTCATTATAATCATTCCAATGTAATGGATATAATACAACATCACTAGGCTATCTAGGGTTGGGTTGCCGAAATTAGTATCAAATGATGTTTATTAGTAATATTTTGAACTATATTTAGCAAAAATATTTTATAAAATGTAACCATAAAGTAGAATTTGTGGATAAGTGAATAAAAATACCATAGATTTTTTTGTAATATAGAGATTATGTGGGTATTTATATCAATAAATTCCTATATAAATACTGAAATAAGATGTGGTTCTCGAAACTATTTAACTATGAGTAAGAACTTAGGAACGTTGTATTGGGCCAGACATAGCGTAACCTGGTACGTGAGAATGGTGCTTACTGTGAACATGGTTTGACACTCTATGGGGATATGGTTAGGAATATTCACATTTATTTATAAAAAATTGTGATGGATTTTTACAATGAATAACCTAGGTTAAACCTACGGTGTCTAATATTGAAAATAATGTGTTAAGATTTAGAAATACTAAAAATGATTAAAATATTTTTATTCTAATATGATAATTTATTCCCACACTATGGTTTTTGGTTTAATGAAATACCCACTTTTGTAGGATTAACTCTACACCAAGGAATAACCTATGTGGAAATAAATAGAGGAAGTATTTATGTATTGGGGATGTGTTGAAAACCTTATTTAAATGGATATTTAGTGATTAATCTTATTTCAAGGATCTCAATCATGTTTTTTTGGAAATTATATTAATTTTTATTTAGAAAAGGACAACCTGTAAACTGAGGGACCATTAATCAAATCTGATAATGGTGCCAGAATTGAACCCATGACCAGAGGATGATAATGGTTTCCTACCAACCAATGAACTATGAAATATCTTGGTTGATATTTCTTTATTACTTATTTTTGATAAAAATGATGAATAAAAACAAATGAAAATCAATTAGTGTTAATTTTTAGGTTTAGATATTATTTTTCTTACCATATTAGTTTTGGATAATAGTTAGAAATTAATATTTTTAATTTTCACTCTTTTATGGGCCTTAAGATACTTTTGAAATGTATTTTTGTTCTTCAATAGTCAAAATTAATTTTTTAATGAATTGGAAATTTGATCGACGCTCCCCCAAATGTTGAAATTCCAATTATAGAAATATATCATGTAATTATACATAGGAAGTAAAAGAATTCCTAAAAATTAAGAAAAGTATCTTAAATTTTTTTCCCTAATACATTAATGTTGTTGTGCCGTTGGCCTTCTAAATTATCATAGATTTAAGGATTAGAGATCATAAAATTTTTATTAATCATTACACTATTTCTGATTTGGGAACTGAATCACTCCCTATAAATATTAACTATTTTCCACCAAGTACATTCTCTACTTTCCACTAATTTTATTCTATATATAGATCTAGTTACATTTTAATCTATATGACTAATCTAATTCCCATTCTATCATTTCTTTAGAATGTTTCACTAACCCTTCTCATGATGTGTTATTTTAAACATATGAAATTTCAAACAATATATCAACACAATTTTGTTTAAATTTCAAGGATTCAGTTTATTTTAGGTGGAGAGAATGTAATTACCCAAAACTCTAAAGTAAGAACATTGTATTAGATAGAGTGTATACCACACTACACCAACACATTAGAGAATATAATATCCAAAGAATTTATAATATATTTACTATTTTAATGAAATTAAATATAATTTATATCTTTTAATACATGTGATACTGAGTTAGCACATGACATATACAACAATGTATCTCATTGATGACTTGTGTTAAATGCAAGAATAAGTTTTACCAAACAACAATATACTATTAAACTATTATTACATAATATAAAATGATATGACCTATCTATTAAATTAGTGGTTTTGAATAGGATTAAATAACTTATTAAAATATATTTTTTTACACCAATATAAAAATAATTCCATTGTTACTAATTAATTCGAAATTAATATATAAACCGATTGAATATAAATGAAATTTTTTATAGAAATATATTTTCATGTTCACAATGATATTTTATCATAAAGAGTTGAATTAATTTATATAAGTGAGTGATATTAATGTAAAATATATATTATATAATAAATTAAATATTTAGTATATTCATCAAATATATTCTACATATATAATATTAGAACAAATCCAATTTTACGTGTAAAATAATTTATTTTTATTAACAAAATTTTAACACCTTTTAATGGAGAACCTATTTTACATACACTTTTTTGAGAATTTATAAATATTAAATTTCAAAATAAACTTCAACATTTATGTAGAAACATTAAAATTAGGTGGGGTTTAATTTTTTGTACTTTTTTTTTGTATCATTTTTTAATTAATCGTGAAAAACACTAAACTTTAGTTATTTTTTCATATGATTTATTTATAAGGTTAAAAAGTATTTTAAATTACTTACAATGATTAATTAGATAATATTTTGTTAATTAATCCAATGTATGTAATTTTTAATTATTTCACTTTTAAATTAATTATAAGAATATACCAATCTTTCAGACGTTTTTACTTTAAAAACCAGCATTGTCGTCCCTTCTGTGAGATTAAATTAAATTAATTTATTTATATTATGTGATATGTATTTGAAAAAATGGATTAATTTTTTTTAATAATTATAATTTATAATTTATAATAAGGTTATATTATATTATTACCAAAAAGTTTCATGAAATTAACTAAAATTAATTACAACGATTAAGGAAATATTAAACATAATAAGGGACTAAAAATTAACCATGAGTATTAAAATAACTTATAAACATTCCAAAGAGATATTGGAAGGCCACATTTAGACCCCATCATCAATTAGAGATAAATTTTACTATTTTTGTTTCCAACTAAAATGTGAAAAACGTTTATGCTATTCCTTTTTCAAAATATTTTAGGACTGCCACTCCTCCACGAAAAAAGGCTTCCACTGATCACAATTATTCACACATATCAGGTCACTTTGGATCAAAAAAATTCTTCCCAAATAGATATTTAACATCCCATTATTCATCATATAAGCCTCAACTTGTACATAAAGTAATTCATGGAATCCCTATAGTGAAAACCAAAATGAGTTACCTGAATAAGAGGTTACATACTACTTCAATATTTTTAGGTTTATTTCTATTCTCCAACCACTAAACTCTTATTATAACATGGTTATATAAAAATAAACTCATCCAAAATATACTATTATCTTTTCATGATAAGGTTTCTACCTACACTTATATACACACTCATCTAATGGGTAACCACCATATTGTTTATGTGAATGGTAAACTACCAGCTCATGAAATTATAATTGTTCATTCTTCCTTTACCACCTATCATGGTAGTAATTATGATGGAAATTTTATTTATATATTTTATATATTATTTTAATAATTTATTTAAATTATTTAATTCTTTAATAACATATATATTTATGCACTTTATTTTGTTGGAATACGATAATATCATTTGTTGAAGTGTAGACTACTGCCTCCTTAAAGCAATGTGATTCATTCACATGATACATGGAATGTATAAATGATAAATTTAATTAAAAATATGTTACATTGAAAATCAATATATTATATTAATTAAATAAATAACTTTATGAAAATATTATATTTATCAATTTCTTAATAACAATTCATACACTTGAAAGCTGATAACATAGTTCGTGGATGTGTGGACTACCACCTCCTCAACATGATGTGATTCCTTTTACATCAAAAAAATTATATATATAATTATATATTATAAAGTTAATTTTTTTTATTTAATTATAATTCAGAAAATATATGGTGTTTCAAACCTTCTTTCCCTAACAATCATTGAAAAATGGGAAAGTTTCTCTTGCGTACGTATGGCCTACTATCTTTATGATCGCAACATTGATTCTTTTGTTCATAAAAATATATAATTATTGTTCATAAAAGAATATTTGATGTATTAATATGATAATTAGTCATTATAATTATCGTATATATGTTATATAATTACCCCTTTGACCATTTTTGACATACCATATTTTCTTCCATAAAAACGAATTTGATCAAAAAAAATCGACATAAACATAATTGTTCAAGTAGTTGTATAAAACATAATAAGAAGTAAAATAAAAGGAATAATAAAAGTTAAAAAGGATCTCATGAAATTAAATAATTAAAATATTTTTGTTATTAAAGAATATAAATATACTTGAGACAAATCAGATTCAAGGTAAAGGACTATCATCTTAGTTTTTACATTTATGAGATAAATTTCATGTTCAACAATTTATTTTCTTGTGTGGTGTATCTATTATATTTTTTGACATATTATATTGTGAATTATTTTATATTCATGGTATTTAAAAATTTTATTAAATATTATTCCTTCATGAGGGTTTTTACTTAAAATGTTTTGTGGTCATAGGGGAAACATTGGAATGTTTAATGATTATTTTCCTCAAGAATAATTTTAATGATTTTTTATTTCCATTCATGGAAATTATATAACCATGGTTTAATAAATCCATTAATTTTATTAATATTTAGTTATTCATGACCTTTTTCAAGTATTATTACCATTTTCCACTCTTTCTACACAAAATTCTTTATAATGTTTTTATGAACACCTAACATCATTTCTATCTTTAGTTACAGAACATGTTTTCTTATAAAAACCACGTTCTATTAAAATATTTTCAATATTTTTGAAACTTTTATAAATGATTTTGTAAAGTAACTTTTACCGTTATTTTATTTTACTGAGGTTTTTAATGGTATCTTCATATCTCTTTCCAAAAAGTCCTTCTTCTAAAATTTTACCAGGAAAATGAATTTTCTCTTACAGAATAAGACATGTAAATATTTACCCATCGTCATATATTTGAAGCATTATTTTCATGTTTAGAAGGACAAATTTTAAAGAAATCGTGTTCAAATATAATTTTGAAATAAATTCTTTTTCAAAATTTCTTTCAAAACAAAAAGATATTTTTATCAAGAACATTTAAAATATTTATATTAATTCCTCAGTGAAAGCTGGCCATTATTTAACTCCAATGGGGGTATGTTGTAATGACACAATCCTTAATATTCCTATGGAAGGTTTTTTATTTATTTGACCTGGTATTGTTTTTAAATTCAATTAATTAATTCCTTTGTATTTCCCCTTTAAATATTCAATTTCTTATGATCATTGAACACTGAACTTCCCCAATCTGTCCATATCGTTTATGAGGGATATTTTTTTTATAAATTGAATACGATTTTTCATATGGTTTTTACATTGCATTTTAATTTATTATTTGGGAAAATGTTTATTAATCAATATCCTTTATTCAATACATATACTGGATAAGTCATATTAGTTATTGGATATGTAGAATGTTTGGGATAGGTAAGACATGGGTTGGGGAATATTGAATGTAATCCCTATGGGTTGGGGACCATTTAATGAAAGAATCCCAATACATCAATAGTGTCATGAGGTGAAATTAGTTTTAGACTAACCCCTTGAGTTTTTTCTATGTAGAATATATGGGTTTCTACCTGATATGATAAACTATCCTATGAAATTTCATGATGATACTCATTCCATATACATGGGAAACATAGAATCCAATAAATAATCATTTCACTCATTTAGTTTATATAAATATTCACCCATGATATTTTTTAATGAAATATCTTTGAATATATTTCATTTTCAATTCAATGATTAAATGGAATGTGTTTTAGTTTATTCCCTCTCTATATTTATTTTTTTAATTATCTAGTTATTTTAATGAAAAATATTTTTAGTTATCACATTTCCATTTTTTTATGCACTTCCTTCTCAGTTTTTTTGATTACATGGTATGTCTGTTCAATTATTTCCCATTACATAATTATAATTATACTTGATTCATTGTTGAATCTGCTATACTATCCCATTACTGAGAATTTGAGATTAGACTTATTATGTTTTTTCCTAGGAATCCAATAAGCATACTATGAAAGATATTAAAGGATATACTACATAGAATAAATCTAATATCATCGAAGTTATTTATAAATATTGAAAAAATTATTTTGTAATTAGTGCATTATTTTATTAGAAAAAACTCGTTCATGTATCTACTTTACCAATACAAATCAACCAATAAGTACATTAAGATTTACTTCCTTATAATCATGACAATGTGATTGATAGTAAACACCAACTGTAGTCTATCTGGGGGTAGGTCAGTGCAGGCTACCCTTATTTCTCCTGAACCTCCAGGAGCATTTTAGAATACCCTTCCATGAACAGCCACTGACTACTCAAATCATAGATATCATATTTCTATGTATTCCATCTCAATGAATCTACTACAAAATTTCCCTCAATGTGTGTATAATAAATCTCTTAAAAAAATATTATTGTTATTCTACCCACCTGTGCTTCCTCATATTCATGTCTTATGGTGAGGATATGTATTTGGGAATTTATTAATCCATGAAAATAATGAATCCCTCACCCAGAAATTAATTCATCTAATTGAATAACACATGAACCATCGAATCTAACTCTTTTTCTTTCATTGTTTAGTTCCACTCATGAGACCTCACATGGTAAGACATGTATTCAAAAAATAAAATCCCCAAACATTAGAATTGAACCTAGCCTGATTCTTGAATAATCATAGTAAAAAGTGTAAATCCTTCCTATCTCTAGATGTAATAGGATTAGAGGTGAAGTAAGTCTTCTCTTTAACTCCTAAAAAGTTGTACAACAATCGTCATACTAGGTGAAAATCACACCCTTCATATTCATGCCTGCAAGAGGTGCTACAAAAGAATAATAAATCATTAATGACTCTCATTTAATATCATGAAACCCCTAATAAAATGTGTATATTGAATACATTAATGGGGTTCTCCTAGGAAACCATAACATTTAAACTCTTTGGGTAAATAGATATGTTTACCTCTAAAATTATATGATCCAAGAAGCGAAACTTAGCAATATAAAATTGACATTTGATGATCATAGCATATGGCAGATGGTATATTAGTGTATTCATCAGGATATAAGGATGGTTGGAATCATTGTATCTTGAGTGATAATTCAACAATATTTCATCAACGAAGACCACAAAAAATGAATCCATATGTTGGTGTAAAACCTGATTCATTGGATCCATTAAGGCTGATAGTGCATTAATGAGTCCTAATGGAATGAATAGATTGTAATATAAGTTTTAAAACTTCAAAACATTGTATTTAATATTTTTGATGGTCTCACATGAACTTGATAATAGAAAAACATTAAATTGATCTTAGAAAAAATAGTTTATCCCCATTGTTTTTTGAAGAGGTCTTCAATGAGATGCAATGTATAATAATTATATAACAAAATCTGGTTCAATTGGTGGTAATACATGCATAACCTGAGGTTATAATCCTCATTCTTCAGGAACAGGATGAGTAAAACCCAATTTGATGTACTATGTAATATGAAACAAATTTCTATATGAACATCCAAATACATCATATGTTCTTAGATCTGGAAAGGTTCCATCCAATATGTAGTAATTTACAATGATGTTTCACCTGGAACTAGATCAAAAAATAAATACACCTCTCTCAAAGGTTTCATGCTAGAGAAATAATCCAAGAATCCATCCCTATAAATATACCCAATAAGGGGGAATTACACTAGCTACAATCCCCCGTCACTCATGAAGATATTTTCCACCTGGTCTATTATCATACCCAAACCCCGACACATGGGTCCAACTCGACTAGTTTGGATATCCCATTCTGCTTTATTAATATATTTGGTTCCCTATAGTGATGTAAAATACACCCTATAGTGATTTTAATCAACATGGGAGTGATCGGGTACTAGCCACTCTATGCCAAGAATGTCATAAGGCCGATCATATGAAGGAAGAAAAATTTTTATAAAAAAACTATATGTACAATTATTTTGGGGAACTTATTGAGTATCCATATACCCTCTTATCAGAACCTTAATGGTGTATCAAGAAACATACCACCACTAAAGTACTCAATCACTATGGGAATATTTTCATAATAACTGTAGATATAAATCAATGTGTTACAACTATATCAAATTAGGAAAAAACTAATGTACATGCTACCAGAATAGAAAATCATACAATAAAATTCCCTACATCCTTCTTCATTGGTGTAGTTTTCACTTCAAAGATATGGTTTGAGCGATGAACCTATGATGACACCTGATTATCCTGATTATGTCCACAGTAATGGAACTGAGCCTCTATTGGATAATTTATTTGAAAAAAACAACCACTAGGCTTGATCGACCAGTAGAAGACCATCTCCTAACCTGATTTGGAGTTTTAGTTTCTAGAACTGAATGTCATGTCGATATAAATGCCCTTTCACTGGGCACTGTAGTAAAAGATCAGTAGAAACTTAAGAGGTGACCCATCCTTCCTCAAGAATATCACTCGGTCAAATTTCGCATGCACGGGGGATTTTTATTATCTGCCCTACCACACTTGGGACACACCACATAGATATCAATGCATGTAATTTGGAGAAACTTCATGCAAATTCACCCTCAAAATAATGTTTCATGGCAATAC
The DNA here is from genome assembly GCA_963277665.1 of Viscum album. Classification (NCBI taxonomy): domain Eukaryota; kingdom Viridiplantae; phylum Streptophyta; class Magnoliopsida; order Santalales; family Viscaceae; genus Viscum; species Viscum album. The sequence goes on along the minus strand of OY728159.1, from coordinate 1,886,877,394 downwards.
AAAACCCATCTCCCATCATGGATGTCGAACTATCAGGGTCACATTGTTGGATTTCCTCTGGTATTTCTTAGTTATGGGGGAATGGTTCTCTATTTCTGAAATGGTGGTCTACTAGAAGTTGTTTAAATGTGATTTAATGGTGTTTTCAATCCCATCCTCATAGTTTCTCAAAGTATTAAATTCATCACCCATCAATTTCCATTAAGATGATGTAATTTAATTAAGATATATTAATACTCCATCAAAAAATTCACCTTTCTATTGATACATAAAAACATGATCATCGTCTGTTTTAAGATTCTGTAGAAAAAATTACTTGAAAAGGGATATCATGAAGTCTGGCAGGACCATACCCCAATTTCAAACATCATGAGTGATTACATCCCACTAAAACATGGAAAAGTCATAAAGAATGTAGTTGGGGATCTTGACCCTCCTCTTTGGAGGCATATCTATATGCTTGAAGATAGAAAACAAAGCCTATACCAATGACTCAATATCCTAAGGTTATTCATCACCTATGAAGGTGGGATGTTATTATGGCTATAATTATTAGGAAAATATTTCCCTAGTAGGGGTAGGTTTATAATAACTATGTATAGATTGTAGGAAATGGAAGAAACTACCTTGGAACTGAGCATCAACTCCTAGTGGAAGAAAGGCAGGATATTTCTCATGTGGCCCTATAGGAGGTATCATGGCTGGCTTAATGCCCACCACCTACAGAGTATGCTTGCCACCACATTATTGGTGTATGATACAAGGACTTCATGGTGGTATACGTCCAATGTTTCTATTTAAATGCTACATATAAGATTTAACCGTAGATAGGGAAATCGATTAATGAAGTAACATGTACAAATTGTTCTTATAGTCAAATAAAACATTTCTTCCTCCTCCTAAATCTAGGTCTAGGTGACAAGCAAGATCATAAAGGGATATCAAGAGACAGAACCGACTAGAAAATAATAATTTCATGTCAGGTTCGATGTCTAATACCTCAAATGAGAGGTTATGGAATATAGAGTGTCAATTGAAATGTATAAAGTAAAACAAAAATTACATTACAACTGTGAGCCAATTTATCTGAATCCACTTTATTTTAAAAAATTATTTATTTAAAGTTTATTCTTTATTATTTAGATATAGATATATCCATATAGCTAATTGTATCAACATTTTTAAATTTATAAAGGCCAATACACATTATGAACTAAAATTGGCACTTCAAGTAACTAATATTGAGAATTTAAATCTCATATTGTTATATCACATGACATACAGAGGGAGTTGATTGAATTAATTCCATTCTGAATACATATGATTAATTTCCACTTAAATTCTCATTGGCATTCGTAAATGAAACCAACTAATATCTCATCCCATAGAACCAATGGCTCATGGACTAATTTTTTCATAATTGGTTAATTATGTTTTCATCATTATGGAATGTAGGAAAAATTTTAATTTATGTAGGCACATCAATTGATCTAATTATTTTATCCTAGAAAGAAACACCAGATAACTATCATACATAAAAAAATTCACACTAAACAAACCCACATAATATATGAAATTCATGTAGAAATGTAAATATGGAATGAAAAAATTCCTGAAATTTGATACATAAGGTTCCTAGTATGATGCACGAATAAATATTACCTCATATAGTTGGTCCAAAATAGAATTATTCCCATCATAACAATATTAAATATAATAATGGAACAAAAAAGTGAATCACCAGATGGGGATATCTATAGAGCTATTTCAAGAAAAAAAAATGAACAAAAATAACCCATCCCAGGTAATTTTGTATTTCCATTTTATATGGTTTACCTATTCCAAGGAATAATCTCTTTAACAAATTCCATTTCATCCTAGTCTTTGGTAAAATACCATAATAGTGAAACAAAAGGGGAAAACTATGATACCACTTCCTAGCACCCCGCATTGAATGCCACATAGTGGTGCTTCAAGATGGTTAGCCATAAAACCTCAAGATCACCCCACATATGCTACAATTTTCTAATTAGTATTAAGGGATTTAGGTGTGTCAATGGGGAAACTATTCAATTATAAGTTAGATTGTAGCACAACAGTAATCAATATAGATAAACAAGGAAATAATAAATAGTAAACATCCAAGAATAACAACTAGGGGATTCAGATATTAAATAATATATACAAAAAGGATTATTATGATCATGTAGCTATAGAAAATGGGCACACATTATACAAGATATATTACCTTATTCCATATCATAAAAAAAGGAAAAACTTTAACTTCTAGAATCATAACCATAGGCTTAGTACCAAGATTGTATACTCCATTTTAGTAATCAGAATCAAGCCCAAAAATTTCTATAGTTCCCTTAATCTATATCAATAACCATGTTTTATATGAGGGTACCATGGGTGGCCCATTAAGTGTGTGATAAGTACTAAGTGGGCCACAACTAATGGTTTACAGATTAATTCGGTTCGTTTATATTAAATGAATAGAGTTCTAATAAATATAAATTCAAAGAAGTGAATAAAAAAATACATTAGATAAGGTTTCTATTGGGGTACCCATCCATCTCTACCTTATTTAGCCAATGTTTGATTTATAAAATATTGGAAAAGATATAAATGTGAGATATAATGTAAAAATTGTATTTCATAAATAGATTATAAAGGTATGGAGCACTCCCAGGAATATGATTGGCTTAGAAGACGCATCCCTGGAATTTTAGTTTTACTTTTCGCTTCTTAATATAAATTTCATCATTTAAATCTTAGTAAGTGGTGACATGATCCCATCCATGGTCATCCATAAATGGAGTCCCATATATTTCTTTTGGTTAACTATATAAACCCAATGTCATAGGAGTTTGTCCAAGGAGACCCATAAATTAGATTCCATGTATCACTCCCTTCATTGAATGAAAACAAGAAATCCCTCTAATTACATCCCGATTATCTCACATTGGGGTATGAATCTCACTCAAGGAATGGTACAACCACTTCACCACTGTTACAATCCATGGGGTCTCCTAAAGGGAAATAGTATCACTCATCAAGAGGTTAAGAAATTCATAATGAGACCATTGAAGGTATGAATATTATCCCAAAATTCAAATATATTATTCAATAGGAAGTTAAATTTAATAAGAACTGTGAGTTCTTCCTAGGAATCCTTAATTCAACACCATTATATCACCCACAGATTGGAAAAAGGTATGGATTACCTAAGAACACATATCATCTTAAAATGAAATTTCTAAAAATCATATTAACAAGTAGAACAACTCATTTAGTTAATGTCATTCTACTATGGAATTAGGAACATGGAATAAGGAAAAGTCATATCCATAATCCACATGACATAAGACTGTAGGACCTAAATCTTGGCCAATAATTATCTATATATCCATTTTAAATTTAAGAGTATTATTATAAGGGAATAATATAACTGTAATGTGGTTTAATATTTTAAGGAATTGTGAATTATTATTCTTTAAGGAAGGAACACCCATTGGGAAGAATCAAGATAGTAAAACCAACCAAAAGGTTAATTCACCACGAGATAGGATCATACTAAGCATATAAAACCATTTTAAATAAATTATATATGAATTTTTTGTCATATTAAGAAAATTCAGCATCTGGAACAACATTTCACAACATTGAATGCAAAAAATAGGGAAGGAAGTTTTATTTCTTACATTAGGTTCATAGAACTATCCCCACAGAGTGTTGGACCATGAATCGAGCTAGAACGGAAGATATCAAAATAATCGTAAAATGCTGTTAAAATGGGAAAACTGAGGTGACACATAAAAAGAGTATCAAAATATAAGAAAACTTTGAAATAAAGGAATAGAAGTGTAGATCATTCCATGAAGGGTCTAATACACCTGACAGTGAAGAAAATGGATGATAGATTAGAGTGATACAAAAAATACCAACTTGGCTTGGGAGAACATCACATAGAGTGGAAACTAATGAAGAATAATAGAGAAATAAGGATTAAGGGATTAATGATGTAATCAGGGAAAATATTCATTTTCCCATTAGGATTATTGTCAAATAGTTTGGCTTCACATTTTTTCAAACATTATGCCAATAATGTGAAATATACTTCCCAAGGAACTACATCACAGAGGTTATCCACACTCTTTGACTGACCATGTATAGCTCATGAGAATTTTCTCTGTTACTTGTCAACAAAAAGAACCACTATTGTGATCCCCAGTCCACATGGTTTTATAGAATCTTTGTGGCCTCCTCTTACCAAATAATTTCCCACATGGTTAAGCTGTATAGTCATCACTAATCAAGCACTAACTATTCAACATACCATATCCTTCCAATTTCCAAAACTCTGGGCTCTGAAAAACAATCAAAATCTCTAATACCCCTCTTTAGCCATTACATCCCCTTATTAACATAAAAAGAGAAGATTGGAATATTACTACATGTATTTTACCACATTAAAAATATAGTACATTGAACTTATGTTGTATATACATTAATTTTTTGTGGGTTATCATTTCCTACACATAATTAATTCATTGATTAGTTCCCACTTCAAAATTATGGTCATTATAAGGGAAATAATCTCAATTTAATTTAATTGAGGCATTTTTTGATGTTATGCACATATATTATTTTATGCGGTGTATATACATCCCATATTGAATGTTATATCATCAGTTTCCTTTTTCTTATGATATTTATCATTTTGTTTATTTTTTTCCTTTCAAGGGGGTTATGATTCAAAATTTTCCAAATTAGTAAAGGAATTTCTTCTAAAAATACTATTTTAAAGTTCCTTTTTAAAATACTTTAAGAATGATTTTTTTATCAAATACATCAAGAAAAAAATTTCCAACCATCATGACTTCTAAATTATTTGAGTTTTACATTTTCTATTTCCATGTTAATTTTAAAATAAAATTGTTTCCTTTTATATGTTATGTTTTTTATTCTAAAATGTCATTTTTTGGAAAATATTTTTACAAAATAATAATTAATTTCTCTATTTGGTCGATTTTTTTTCAAAATAGTTGTTTTCTAAAAATGTTTTCAAAAGTGATTAACTATTATTTGATTAATTTAATTTTGAACCAAAATTTTATTTTTAAGAAATGTTTTAATATAAATATTTATATCATTTTACAAACAATGTATGGTTGGATTTTACCAAAAATTTGAAAATAATCATTTTTTAGCTAGTTTGGCATGAATATTTTTTCCCACATTCATGAAAATTATTTTCATTGAAAATTCATATCTATGTTTCAAAATTTATTTTCAATGAAAATTATTTTCAAAATATTTTGTGAATTTTTAGTATTTTTAATGGTTTTTTTCAATGGAAAAAGGTTGTTTTCCTAAAGAATTATTTAATGATATTGTGATGGTATTTTTGTTAATCAATGTTACCAACCCTAGTTGATACATATCCTTTATTAGGGTTATTTTTTATTTATCCTATCCTTATTATTTCTCTGGAATGATTATGATTTCCAAATGGGAATTCAAGGGAACCCATTTATTTTCAACAAGTTAATATTGTTTCAATGGGAATATTATGGATCCCATTTATTTATCAAAGGTTAATCAGGATTCAAATATATTATCATGAAACATGTTTCATATCCACAAGTAAGTAATGTTTCAATGATATTGTCATTGAACCTACTTATTTTTCCGAGGTTAATCATGTTTCAAATATAGTTTCATGGAACCCATTTCTCATTTATTTGTAAATGAATATTTTTTATGAGTTTTATGATAAAGAGAAAGATTCCATGTTTTATAATTATTTTATTTTTGTTATAAATTATCCACTTAAAATTTTTATTCCTTTATAAACCAAGGTATACAACCCTATATTTATATACTAATTATTCCACAATTTTAAGGATAATAACCATCAAATTCAAAAAAAATCATAAAGTCAAGTGTCTTTGGATGGTTCGGTAAATAAAACTAAAAAAATGGAAATAGAAAAAAACACATTAATCATCCATAATGATAACACAACTTCCTTTGATACCATAAATTTTCATAGGCTAACCTGGTTAATACATGAATAAAGGGAAGCAATAAAAAGACTATTATGGGAATAAACATAGGAATAAATCATAGCACATGGGTTAGAAGGTATAACATGATGAAATAAAAAGGTATGAAAAATGAATAAACATGTGAAAGAAAAAAATATAGAGAATGGAATAATTTTATAATTTAATCATTGGTATTTGGAAACAACAAACAACTTGAAATAAGTATGAGTCAAGGCTATTATCAATGACCATTGCACTTGGTGGACAAAGTCCCATAATGGAATCAGGTTCAATCCATGTCCCAACATGACATCTCTAGAGAATTAACATTACCCAATGAATTTGAGTTCTATATAAATTCACCCATCATAAAATGTTCATGCATTTTTGGGCCAAATGAATAATCAAACATAAACATAAGGCTTATCTATAGAAAGATTTGGTATCATAATCATGTCCCAGATCATAAAAAATGGGTGCATCATAACAGTGTTCCTAAAATAATGGATTTAAATAATAAATACGAATAAATATGATAAAATTAATATAGTTTATGATAAAAAAGACCAACATAATGGAACACATAGAAAAATAATGTTTAAGAAACTTTATAAATGAGCCATTTTAGTGGGGTTTAAGGAAAATATTTAAGAGTCATTTAAACGGGGAAAGGAATAATTGACTATATAAATCCATAAATTAAATAAGATAGTGTTTCATGATAAAAATAGTGAATTTAAAAAAAAATTTATGGATTAAATATATTATAGAGTGTACATGAAAATGGATCAGAAATTGGGAAATTATATTTATTCGATCTTGCATATCTGCAATAATTGAAAAAGGAAACATATAAAACATGTATTTCCCCATAATGGAATGAAGTGTTGAGATTGGTAAAAATAATGGGAATACACACATAGAATGTATTGTTAGTGAAAAAGAATAAATAATCATTACATTTGGGTAAAGAGAGTGAGCATATAACTTGAAGAAAAAATGGAGGTTCAGAGAGAATCCATTACCTTATGACCAAAATCGTTCTTTACATGTATATAATGTCTTGACTAATCCAATTAAATCCCACAGTTAATTAATTATGATCCCATTATTTGTTTATATAATTTATTGTCATTTTATTAGGTTCATTTATTTCCATTTCCTGGAATTATAGTGTTTAAGTTCATCATTTTTGGAGTTTTTGTATAGGAATTTTATTATTGGTTCCCCTGAGTTAAATTATGGGAGTTATTGTCATATGAAACCAAATATATAGAAGTGTAATTATATGATATTAATTCTCTTCAATAATTTGAAATTTTCTTTCTTATAATTATTTTTTCATATATGATAATTATTCATTATATAAAAAGATTAATGATGATCGTAAGTTAATTTGGTGAATTTTTTATCATCACTTAGTAGTTCTATTATATTATTAATTATTATGAATATATATAAGTCCAAATACATGAAACATGATATAATATACGTTTTAAAATATAATTTATCCATAAAAATGGTTTTATTACCAGTATTTAAGGTATTAAATGTAAATGAAAATGAATCATCCATGATGGATGTAAATCAACACATTTCAGATGATTTTTCAATTTTTAGAATAAAAGAAAGTGAGAAGATATTTGATGATGGATTATTCCATTAACCTAATAAAAATATTGTATATAAAATATAATATAGTTTTCAGGTCACTTTGGTATAGGTAGATGTGTATAAGATTTTCATGAAAAGATACATAAAAGAAATTGAAAGAAAACAAAATGAGATTTTACCCCCTGAACTTCATCACCTTAAGAACCTACATAATAAAATTTGTTTTGGTAATTTATAGTACCAAAGAAACATGGATGTAGAGAATATACTTAGTTGTGTAATTGGGAATAATTTATTTAATCACAATGTCTAAAAATGTGTTTGCAGAAGAAGCGGTGAGGACTGGTAATTATATTAGATGAGATAGGTGTTTTTTGAATTATTTTATTCATTAGTTTATTATTTGAGCTCATGACTATCAATAATGAGGATTTTTGTGACAAAATATAGTAAATAGTGAATTTTATTTGTAAATAATGGTGATTATATCATCTATACATCATTCATAACATAAAAATTCATGTCATTAGCTTATACTACAAATTATTGTATTTCACTATTCACCAAAAATTCAACTATTTTAGAAAAATCCAAAAAAATCACCCTAAAGTTTTTTATAAATAGATTTTCAAAATTGAAACCATTTTAGTAAAATAATTTTCTAAATATAATAAATTTATTTTTTAAGTAAAATCATAATTTACTAAAATAATGCGAATTTTTAAATTAGAACTGATTTTTAACACTTTGAAAATTTAGTTAAGATATCATAAAATTATCCTACAAACATAGAAAAGAAAATATTAATTTATGAACCTATTTTATAAAAATATATTCTATTTTAAATCATTATATTAGTGATAAAATTGTAAATAAACATGTCCATTTCACAGAAAATACCAATACCTAATTTATCTGTTTTAAAACATATATTTACTTGTACTATGATATAAGTATATCATATTTTCATTTATAAGATACTTAAATTTTATTTATACATTAATATGTCGGATTACTATTTTATTGGCTTGTTTACTATTACTAATTGTCACATAAAAAGTTCAATGGTCATTTTACCATTCCATCAGTTGGGGTTTTTTAATTTCTTAAAATACTAATTATTTTATATATTATATTAGGTTCTTGGGGGTGAAATTAAAAAACACACACACACCACACACAAGAGAGGTCATTATCTATTTCTAACATCTCGAGATTAATATATGATGAATATGGAATGTACTTCCTCAAGATGGATACATAGAAAACAACATGTACATGAGAAATAGTAGGCGTAAGTGTTAGTTAATAAGCCATTTCCCCAACACGATCATGAAACTAAAAGGGGTTGATATACCTAGGACTCAGCTTTCCTTTCGTCTCAAATGTCATGATCTTATTCCATGTATATATGATGAGGAATACCATGTCTCCAATCCCAGACTCCAGTTCCCATTGATGATTGTCTGTAAACCACTTTTTTTGACTTTGGTATATCTTGATGTTATTCTAAATGGTATTCAACTTTCCTATAATTTCATCAACCATTTTAGGTCCTAGAAACTTATTTTCACAGACTTCATCCAAATATCTAGTGTCCTAAATTTTTTCTTATGAATGGATTCATATGGATCTACGTGGATGATCGAGTAAAAACTATTTTTTTAAGAGAACTCAGCCATAGGTAGATGTTGGTCCCATCGTCCATTAATGTCCATAGAACATGCTCTCAACTTGTATTTAGTTTTCTATATATATTTCACAGATTTTCCATCAGTTTGAAGATGATAAGACTTAACTAAGTTAATCTCATTGTTTTGAGAATGTATGATACTTTTCTAAAACATGTAGTTAAATCATAGATCTTGATTTGATACATTCAATAGTGTTACTCCATGATACCTCAACACTTCTGTAATGTATATTTGTGTATGTTGATCAAGTTATAAGTACTTTTGAGTTGTAATAAAGTGATATTTATTTGTAAGAGGTTCCACGATGACCCGTATAGAATTATTTCCTCTATATGTACATTGAGGTCCAGTGACACATTCCATGGTGATGTTTTTCCACTTCTATATTGGTATGTGTAATGGTAGCATCATCCCCTTAGACTTTTGACTTTCAACCTTCACTTTATAACATACCAGTAAATTTGATGTATATTTATTGATCTTCTACATCACATTGTCCCACCAATAGTTCTCTCAAAGATGTCAATATATTGTTGTGCTCCCTGGGAGAATAAAAAATGTTGTGCTATGTGTGTAATTAAGAAGCTATTTCCTTATCTCTAGATTGGACGGTACAAATAGTCCTAACCCAAATATTTTGAATCCTTCCTCATCAATTTTAAACTCTGATAATTTTCTACTTATCATAGCTTACACCATTTTATGAATTCCTATATCATTTCGTTTATCATCCATTATTTTCCCCATAATTGATGGTTGAGAAACCATGTCAAAAAGGATTGACTTTGTTAATTCATTAATCGTTCCCTTGTCCATTTTCTACAAATCTATGAATATTATGTTTTTATTAATTCTCATAATTGATAATGTTGCATGATCTTTTATTCTCAAAGATTCCACAAATATATTTTCATTATGAGTACAATAGTGGAATGATAATTCATAATCTTTAATGAGATGTAACGATTTTCACTCGTGTATAATCATCTATCTTTGGGTGAATATATATTTGTTTCTCTTATTATCATTATATTTCTCAAACTTCTCACCGTACAGATAGAGTTTCCAGATTTTTATGGCAACAGTTACATCCTCCAACTCTATATCATGTGTGGGATTGTTTTGTTCATGATTTTTCAAAATCCTTTAGTGTAGGCTATCAATTTATCATTTTTCTTCTGTACACTACCTAAGACCCTTTTTTAAGAATCTTTTTATACCAAAAACAATTCCCTAGTTACTGGTTGTGTGTGTACTAGATCAGTGATAAGCCATGTTTTCAACTCTATTAAACAGACTTCATATTCACTAGTCCAAATTACATTACTCCCTTTTGATTCATCTTGCTTAATGGGTTGTACAATTTTTATAAGTTCTTCACAAATAGTCGGAAATACCCAACAATCCCAAGGAAACTACATATCTCCAATAAATTTGTTGCCCTAGTCCACTCATCTATTTACATTTTCCTAGAAGGGTCTATAGATATCCCTTTACTGGGGATAACATTACCCAATAATTATACTTCCTCCATCCAAAACCCACATTTATTCTAAATTTTAAATAGTATCTGCCCTTCCAATTTCATTGTCATAGAATTCATATTCTCCTCGTATTCCTCCATGCTCTATGAGTATATCATAATATCATAAATATTGAAAAAAAATTGAGGTAATCTCTAATGACTCTTTACATTAAATCCATGAAATATTCTGGGGCATTTTTGAGTTTGAAGGGGATCATAATGAACTCATAGTGTAGATACCTTATTCGAAGGTAATTCATGAGAATATCTTCCATAATAACCTTTAATTGGTGATATACCAACTAAAGGTACATCTTTGAGAAATAATTTTCCCCTCATAGTCAGTAAAACAAGTCATCTATCTGTGCAAGCGGATACTAGTTATTTATCCAGATTCTCATGATCTCATCATAATCATTCCAAATGAACATTGATTTTCCATTATTATTGATAAAGAGGACTGGAACACCTCATGGTGAAGAACTCAAGAATGTTAAACCCTTGTCCAATTTTTCTTAAAAAGATTCTTCTATTCCTACAACTCAATTGTGGACATTCTATAAAGTTTCAAAATTATAGGTAAAGCTATAGGAATAATTTAAACTTAGAATGCCACCTATAAGTTAAGAGGTAGACCATGAAATTATTGAGGGAACACATCACTATAGTTTCTCACAAAGGGAATGTCTTCAAGTATTATCATATCTTTTTTTATAAATAATTTTAGCTATATAGTCTTATACAAAAGGAAATAATATCCAAAATTAGGATGTTGATTTATAAGTAGATTCATCCTTCTACTACCACTTTTATTGATTTTGGGGATTCTTTTGGATGTGTAGTGTGATCTCACTTCTCCAAAAGTTGATGTTGTCTTTATATTATTATATTAAACCCATGCCTAATAAAGAATCAAGGTCTACAAAGGAAGTATGAAAATATTTTCTAGGAGGTACAATCCAAAATCATTAATTTGATAGGAGTTATATGAATTGGTTTCAATAATGGATCAATTTTTTATTCTCAATGATAACTCAACCTCAATATTTTGAGTTAGTGTTTATATAGTTAAATTAAACATGAATGATATGAAATAATGAGTATATAAATAATCAAATAGAATGATACCTATTACTAAATAAATAACCATCATACCTATCATAACATTATTATTAACTTCCACATCACTAGTAGTGACAAAATATGAACTTTCTTGATGAATTGGAGAATATTCTTGTTTATTATCTACATAAACCCATGTCTTTGGTCATTGGTTAACAAAATTACCACATTCTTTGCTGTTGAAACACTAAATTACAGACTGATTGTTGATATTAACCTTACTTTAATCAACCATATTTTTGGGATTATTTATATACCTTCATAAATTATTAACCAAATACCCCTCACAATCTCATTTTAATCATCTCCTAGTGCCTTTTAGACAGTTCCCATGTTTCTTCATCCAAAACAATTTACACATAGGATATTGGGTTTTATTCCTATTGTAGGATTTATCTATTTATAATACCATATTAAACTCTATTTTCATCTTTTTATAATATGGCCCATGAGACCATTGAGAGTATATGATATAAATACCAACCTTATGGGCACAACTAATAACATCCTCGCAGCTATCAAATTTAAAAATCATGAACAATTATCATAGAGTTGGCCTTAGTCCACTACTGAAGTTATCTTCATTGCTTTTAATGTTAATGAAAAATCTAGAGGAGTATCATTCATGTCATGGGATTTTTTCTTCTTATGCATTGATATACTCGTCATACTTTTTCTTCATTCTGAGGAACTCTCTCTATCTTAATATGAAGAGTCTCGAGAAAAAATTTATTCAAAAACATTTTTTGGAAATATTTTCATTCCATGGTATAAGTTTTTTTTGAACTTTATGTTCTTGATCTGTTTCCACCAATATCAGTTTCCCCATCAAAATGATAGATCTCTAGAACAACATTCTTTTCTTCTAAGCCCTGAAGGGTGAATAATGTCTTCTCAATAGAGTTAATCCATTATTACAGGATAATGAGATTATAAGATCCTGTAAATACGGGTAAATTTTTTCAAATAAGGGATTCAACCTCAACATTCTCTTTCATAGTGGAAGGATGGTGTTTCACATGATTTATGCTATTATTCATAACTTGATCCAGTTGTGATTGTACTATTAAGATGGTTTCAGCTCTCATCCAAATCAGATTTTCATTTTCAATAGGGAAGTCATCACATTTCTTATCTCGTTGATTTCTAGAATGGGTTTCCCTATTTACAACTATTAAATATGAAAAATAAAGAAAAATTAGGGGGTATTGAAAAAATATCCAAAAATTATATAAAAATTAAACCTCTAACATTGAAGGGTAGACTTGTATTATTGCATGTATATCTTATCTTTTGATTCCCTATGTTTCATCTATTTTATTCATGGTTATATAATTATCCCAAGGGTTCCTAGTAAAGTTTTCTCGTACTCATATCCAAAAGTAAATATACCTTTCATTAATACCAAATATAATGAAACGATCATTTACACAAATTATTGAATGATTTTAAGAATAATTAACCACCAAATACAAAACAATGACTGTAATGTCTATTGTATTTGGATAATTAGGTATATAAAATAGAAAACATGTAAATAAAATAAAACATATTTATATTAATGATACATATTGACATCCAAACATCCTTTGAGACCTTATATCTACATAGGATAACCTAGAGAATACATGAACAATGTTATGATAAATAAAGCCCAATAAGGGAATAAAAATAAGAAAAAACCATAGAAGATAGGTTTGAATGCATAAATTTATGAAATAAAAAGCCAAAGAACATGGATAAAAATATCTAAGAATAACATATAGAGAATGGGATAATTTCATCATGTAATCATAGTAATCTAGATATAACCTAAAAATGACATAAGAATTAGTCAAGGCTAACTTCCAAGCCCATTGCACATGGAGAACAATGTTGTATAAAGGAATCAGGTGCATTCCTTATCCCAACATGATCTCTTGAGACTAAAAATATCCCAATGAATTTAATTGCTATATTAGATCAACATTTATAGAATGTTCATGTATATGTGTTCCACAGGAGGAATCAATCATAAACATAAGGGATAGCCTTGGGAAGAAATGGTTTTCATAATCATGTCATAGAGCATAACAAATGGGTGTATCATAAAATATTTTATGAAAGAATTGATTTAAATAATAAATGGAGATTGAGAAGATAAATTAGATATATTTCATGATAAATTATTTCTGAAATAAGTGAAAACATAAAAAAAAAAGTTTTTAATAAACAATACTAATGATCTACTTTATTATTGCTTAAGAAAAATATTTATGAGTCGTTTAAATGGAAAAATACAATAATTGTATGCATAAAACCAGAAATTAAATAAGTTTATTTATCATTATAAAAATATTTTTTATACAAATATTGGAATCTTAATAAATATTAGGGAGTGTACTTGGAAATGGGTAATAAATTGGGAAACTCACTTTATTTGAATTAATTTATTAATATGAATTAGAAAGGGAAGCCTATAGAAACATGTATTTAGTAGTCATATAAAGATGAGTTGAACTAGGTAAATATGATTGGATCATAAAAATATAATTTGTGAGGGTTATATATGAAGTATTAAGAAATATATTTGGGTAAAGAGATAGAAAGTGTAAGTTTAAGGAAAAATAGAGGTTTTGAGAGAATCCCTTACATTCTGTCTAAAAAATTCTATACTTGTACATAATGTCATAGATAATAAAATTGAATAAATAAATAAATTTATTCATAAAATAATATTTAATTATTGAATTTATTTTAATTTTTTGGTTTCATTTATGGACATTTAAATGACTTGTAATGTTTAATTTCATCATTTTGGGAGTCTTTGTATAATTATTTAATGATCAGTTCCATTCAGTGTAATTATTGGAGATCTTGTAAAATGAAATAAAAACTCTAGAAGTGGAATTATATGATACTGATGGACCTCAAAAAATTAAAATGTCCTTGTATATCATTTTAGATTCATATATGAGATAGATTATGTTAATAAAAATTCAATGATGAACGTTAGTTTATTTTGGTAGATTTTCAATCATCACTAACTTGTTTCATTTTATTATTCAATAGTATGCATATATATTATTTCCATATCATGAAAAAATTAATAATATAAATTTTTCTATCTTATTTGACCATAATAATATCTTTATGAACAACCTTTATGGTGGTAATGGAAAATGAAAATGCATTGTCCCCGACGGTGGTAAATCGACACATCATAGATAATGTTTTCTTTTTTATAATAAAATTATGTGTAATTGATTTGATGGTGGATTATTAAATTGAAAAAATATAATTATATTATATAAAATGTACTATAGTTAAGATGTAACTTTGGGATACGGAGGTGAGGAGAGGATAATAAATAAAATATATTGAAATGAAATTATAAGAAAATGAAAGAAGATTCTACCTTTTGAAATTATTCTACTTGAGAACCTTCTTAGTGAAATTGGGTTTGTTCTATCATTGATATAAAAGGATCATAGATGTGGGGAAGATATTTTTGATAGTAATTGGTAATAATTTAGTAAATCTCAAAAGCATTGAAGGTGTGAGGAGAAGATGTGGTGAGGGGTGGTATTTATAGTGGAGTAGAGGGGGTTTTTTTAATTTTATTCGTTTATTTATTATTTCGGTTCAAGTATATCAATAGTATGGATTCATGTGACTAATTACAGTATTTAGATCATTTGTTTTCAAATTAATGATTCTTAAATCATCAATACAACATTTAGGATTTAATAATTCATGTATTTATCTTATAGGATAAATTATTAGAGATCACTATAAAACAAAAATTCAACTATTTTAGAAAAAACCCAAATAAATTACCCAGATTATTTTTCAATTTTTTGATTTAAAAAATTCAATCCATTTTATGAAAATATGTTTATAAATTTTGGAACGTTATATTTTAAATAATTCATCATTAATTCAAATAATACCATTTTTAAAATTACAACACATTCTGTAACACTTTGAAAAAATTAATATCACATAAAATTATCCTATAATCCTAAGAGAACAAAATATTGATTTACGAACCTATTATTTGAAAATAAATTTTATTTTATATCATTATATTGATTATAAAATTGAAACTAAACATTTTCATTTCATAAAAATACCAATATTAAATGTTTAATTTTCAAAACAATAATTTACTTATACTATGATATAATTATATCATATTTCCATGAATAATATAGATAAATTTTATTTATACATTCATAGGTGACGTTACTATTCTATTTTATTATTTATTATTCTTAATGGTCATTGTACTATTCCAACGGTCATGTTATTACTCCATTAGTATATGATTCTTAATTTCTAGAAATACCACTAATTTCATTCACGCATAATTTCTAAATTTGTCATTGTGTTATAAATGTTAATTTTTTTTTGTAGATGCTTGTATATATCTTAATTATAAGAATGGAATTTCATATGATAAATTTTTTTAT
This sequence comes from Viscum album, assembly GCA_963277665.1. Taxonomy (NCBI): domain Eukaryota; kingdom Viridiplantae; phylum Streptophyta; class Magnoliopsida; order Santalales; family Viscaceae; genus Viscum; species Viscum album. The sequence continues at coordinate 1,886,860,929 of OY728159.1, read as the reverse complement.
TGATGTAAAGGTGATTACATGACTGAACATGAATAGGTGGTTCCTGGATAAACCAAGGATGGGAGGGTCTGTTTTGTCCCTATGATGTATTTCATATTGAAGTCATCAATACAGTTATTCCATTTGAAAGGGTTATTTATTTATTTTTTCTATGTATTTATGAATATGATCTCCCAATATACCAAGAAATTTTCATAATGCTTGTTATGGATTTATAATTTTTCTATTGATCTAGACCGATACCACATAGATCATGATTATTGATTCTGATGTCTCTTACATAAAATAAATCTTTATACTTTGTTTTGGTGTTTGATGATCTAGGTACTGTTGTGTATGATTATTCTTATGTTATACTCATGCACTTTTATTCTTTCATCATACCCTTAATCTCTTCTAATATTCCCCAAGGACATTCATTTGACAATTTTTACATTTACACATACGAAGAATTCTTTCTCCCCATTATTATGATTAATTTTTTTTTGGGATATAAATATTACATTTGAAATAATTATGTCTAAAATGAATTCCATATTGATGATGATGATGATGACCTTATGTAAAATAAGAAAATATAGTTTTGGTGGGGGTGCTCTTTTAATGATCTGTGTATTGTTTATGTATCTGTTGTTCCTAATTTTATAAACCTCTAAACCTAAAATATCATTGTGAATGTAAATGATCCAATTTTTCCTTTTGAGGTTATATGGTTTGAATGAATAAAAAATAACCCCTTTCACAGATATCATATTTCAAAATTTAACATTGATGATTTCTACACTGATCTGGTAATGTGGATTTGGGGTTGTCATATTACATGGTGATGTTTTCCCATTTCTATTTTGGTATGGTTAATGGTTTTAACATCCCAATTGAACTCTCTGTGGAATGGTTATTTTAATAATCACAAAACATAGTTTTATTTATTTCCTTTTAATATCTTGTTCAAATTGTTCTAAATATGTTTAAATCATATCTACAATTTTTTATCTTTGATCAATGTATGATTATGGTTGATATAGAAGTATTATGGATTGAATAGACACTTTGTAAGAATTCATCCTCTTGACTGACCGATATTCATTTTTCTGAGTCACAGATAGATGAACGGTCGCACCGATGAATGAACAGCCGCACCGATGAATGAACGGTCGCACCGATGAATGAATAGTCACACTGATGATGAACAGTCGCACTGATGAATGAACGGTCGCACCGATCATGAACGGTCACACCAATGATGAACAGTTGCACCGATAGCTACCGATGATCTAAAAAATACTGACGATCATGTGTCACTAATACCGATGATGCGTAGACACCGATGCTGAGACACCTATGTTGAGGCTACCGAAACCAATACAGATTCAAAATGTCTCACCAATCACATGACTCGCCGATAGTCATGGAAACTATTTGAATTTCTATAAATTCGTATTTAACTCTAACAATCATTTTTTATGTTTTTAATGCAATTATTGTTATTTAATGTTGATTATTGGCATGTCAGGGGACCGTACCTCATACCACTGAAAAGGTAATCATTACTACTTCCAGTGCTCGTGGAATAAAAGGATGATCAAGCTGTAGTAAATAGATACACAAGAAGACACAAAAACAGATACACACAGATATACAACAGATACGAAGAACATAAAGAGAGATAATTCTTCCATACACGTACATTAGAATAATAACTTGAATAACATTGATATGCATCAAGAACACAAGTTCAAAGAAGAAGCTCAAGAGCTAAAATGACTACACATACTTGAGCTCAACACCTACACTGAAAGTGAAGGAAGTGAATCATGATACTCTGTTTTACAAGGGAAAAAACAGAGGAGGACAAGGAAGCATTTCTACTGAATCCAATGAGTCCATAGCTGCATTGATAATCACTAGAGCTTTCTAAACTCTTATCTATTCTGTCTAAGTGATTTAGTTATTAAATTTCATGTAGTGTGGAGTACTCTGTATTTCTTATACACACACAATCTCCTGCACTGAACTGAAGGATATCAAAATCGTCACTCCAATCCTTTTAACTCCTTTTTACCCACATCTACTGTGGAAGTGGTCCTTGTGTGGCCCGGTCATTGTTTTGTTTCCCATGAAGAACATTAGAAGAGGTACATGTGTGGCCTGGACAGTTTTGTAAACTGTTGTTAACCCCAATCCAGGGTGTGGATCAATTTATATAAATTGTTGACAGGACTAAGTCTCATCTTGAGACTGAACCTCTTGGTTAACTCTGATGTGCATTTTAATTAAAGTCTATAAGTAAACTATATAATTATTCCGCAGTTATTACTTTGAAATACAAAACTATTTTAAATCTACTTTGATAGTTAAATTCCAAGTGTTTATACTTATTTTAAATCAGTAAGTCAGTTTCAAAAGTTAATTTAATCTTCAGATTAAGACAACTGAGACCTAATCAATCCTTGAGAAAATTATTGAACATTTACACTATGTATAGATTCACTAAAGTTTAACTTTGTTTTTAAATCAGGGGATTTTATGTGAAATAATTCTAACAGAGATTTTTAATTGGAACTCAATTCTCCCCCCTCTTGAGTATCCACTCCGACCAACATTTGGTATCAGAGGTTGTTTGTTTTTGTTTAAGGATTTTTGAAACACTCTGTTTTTCAACTGTGATTTTAGTTTCATATTTAATTATCTTAAATTTCTGTTAGTTTAAATTTTATCTCTTTAAACCTATTTTCTAAAATCTAGTTATGGAAAATAGACTAGAGGGTGTTGCTACTAACATGCCGCCTCTCTTCAATGGTATAAACTATGCTCAGTGGAATCTTAAAATGAAAATTCATTTAGAGAGTATGGGTTTTGATATCTAGAATGTTATAGAGTCTCAATATAAAATTCTAGAAACTCAATGAACAACGTGGGATGAACCTACAAAGACTACTTACAATAATAACTGTAAATCCATGAATTCCATGTACTGTGCCTTAGGAGTTGAGGAGTTCAATAGAATTTCGGCTTGCAAAACTGCTTTTGAAATTTGGGATACTTTAGGTGTTTTTCATGAAGGAACAACTAATTTTTAAGAAATTAGATTGAATACTTATACTATTAAATATGATAATTTTAAAATGAAGACTGATGAACCCATTTCTGATATGTATCTCAGGTTCAATGAGATAGTCAATACAATGAATTCACTCGGAAAGGTTGTTCAATAAAAGGAACAAATCATGAAAATCTGCAGATGTTTACCAGACCGTTAAAGAGGAACATCTGTTTCAATCAGAGAATCATGTGACAATGGAGCTCTACCTGTCAAAGAACTTATTGGTAAGCTCATGATGCATGAGGAAGAACTCAAGGTAAATAAAGAAAAATATGATGAAACAAAAAGTAAATCTGTGGCTTTCAAGACTAATGCTTCAAAGAGAAAAGACAAGGAGAAAATGAAAATACCTACTAAGAGTTCAACCAGTGAAGATTCTGATTCAGATAGTTATGCTGAAATGTCTTAGATATCTAGGAGGTTTATGAAATTTTATAGGAAGAAGAAATTTTTCAGAAATTCAAATTACAAAGGAAAGTATGACAATAAGGGACATTGGAAGAAGGACTGGAAAAATCCAAATAGAAGTGATTAAGTTGTTTGATATGAGTGCAAAAGAAAAGGAAACATTAAAGCTGACTACCCAAAGTTAAAATTCAATAAGAAATATGATTACAAAGGCAATAAGTACAAGAAATCTATGAAGGCTACTTAGAGTGCATCTGAAGATAGTACAAGTGAATCTAAAATGTCAGATTCTGAGAAGAATCATTCCAACATGTGTTTCATGACCAACACATCCGAGGTAAGCTTAGATACTCCTGTTTTAAATTCTAGTTATTTTAGAGATGATGCAGAATCTGATTCTGATTCTGAAAACATAACTCTTGAGGAATTATTTGTATATTTTAATATGCTGCAAGAGACATGCAATGAACATAAGGATAAATACAAATCATTGAAGAAACATCATGCTCTCTCTACTACTATTAAAACTGAACATACTATTGAAAAAGAGAAAAATGCTCAACTATTAAAGGAAAACACTAAAATAAAAATGTAAAATGAGAAACTTAGAAAAGACTTAGAGAAGTTTACAAATGGAAAGGATACACTAACTCAAATGCTAGGATATCAAGTAGCTCCCAAATACAATACTGGAATAAGCTACAAACCTGGAAAGAGACAGATTACTAAGACTAGATTTATTCCTAAATCTGGACAGAATATAGATAGTTCTAATTCTGGAAGTCCATATCCTTTAACTAGTTATATTCATAGTTACAGATCTAATAATGTTTATCTGTCTAAATCTGTTGATTCTGCAACTCTTATGAGTCCCATAAGACAAATTTTGGTACCTTAAAAATTATTAGGTAACCTGTCTGGACCAAAGAAGATCTGGGTACCAAAGTCATTTTCCAACTAAATCTGTTTTGTAGGAAACCTGTTTGAAGAGTTCTCACAAGAAGGTATGGTACTTGGACAGTGGTTGTTCGAGACACATGTCTGGAGATTACTCATTCTGTAAAAGTCTAATCAAGATTTATGGGGTCCATGTCACCATTGGTGATAATTCTAAATGAAAAATCATCGGCCTAGGTCAAATTTGTAATAAAGATTCAGTTCTAATTTCCAAATTTTTAGTTGTTTATGGACTAAAATATAATCTATTAATTATTTCTCAATTGTGTGATGATGGTTTTAATGTCAAATATGAAAATGATATTTGTAATGTATTTAATTCTAAAAATGTTTTAGTCTTTTCTGCCTTAAGAAATGAAAATGTTTATGCTGCTGATTTAAATTATTTAGCTATGCAAAATATTACTTGTTTAAATACTTTTCATAAAGAGTCTTGGATTTGGCACAGAAGATTAGGACATTGCAACATTCATTAACTTAGAAAACTAACTAGAAAAAAGTTGGTTAGAGACCTACCTAAACTTGAATTCCCAATTGACAAAGTTTGAAATCCCTGTCAAAAGGGAAAGCAACATAAAGTTTCTTTTAAATCAAAGAAAGAAGATTCAACTTCTCAACCTCTCGAGTTGGTTCACATGGATTTTTTTGAACCGACTAGAGTTTCTGGTTTAAATGGGAAGCAATATGTCCATGTTCCGGTAGATGACTTTTCTAGATAAACTTGGGCATACTTATTAGCTCAGAAAATTGAAGCTTGTTTTTACTTTGTCAAATATTCCAAGTCTGGAGAAAACCATAGTGGACTTAAGATTAAAATTTTAAGAAGTGATCATGGCCGTGAGTTTGAGAATCATGAATTTGAATACTAGTTCTTGCATAATGGATATAGTCATAACTTTTATGCTCCTAGGACACCTCAGTAGAATGTTGTAGTAGAAAGAAGAAATAGAACCCTTCAAGATATTGATAGAACTATGCTTAATGAATATGACCTTCCTATTTACTTTTGGGCTGAAGTTGTCAATACAACGTGTAATATAATTAATAGAGTCTTAATTAGACCATTTCATAAGAAGACCCCATATTAGTTATGGAATAATAGAAAACCTAATGTTAGTTACATTAGAGTGTTTGGCTGCAATGTTTTTATTCTTAATACAAAATATAATCTGGACAAGTTTGCTTCTAAAAGTGATGAAGGAATTTGTCTTGGTTATTCATTAACTATAAAAGCCTATAGAATCTTTAATAAGAGATCAAAATGAGTGGAAGAATATGTTCACATCAAATTTGATGAAACTGATCCACATGTACCTAAAATATCTATTGAAAATATTGAATAAGATTTATCTGTTCTGGACCTTAATAACAAATCTAAATAACCTGATATAAAGAAAACCGGTTCTGGACATATTCCAGAATCCGTTCCTAATAAACCTGAACCTATAGAAGAACCTGAAATTTCTAGTCCTACTTTTACTAGATCAACTATAATTATAAAGAATGATTCTTTAGATGCTGTTGTTGGTAATATTGATAGAGGGACACAAACTAGAGCTTCACTTAGAAATCAGGTTGAACATCAAGCCTTCTTGTCACATATTGAACCTAAAAACATTGATGATGCTATTAATGATGAATTTTGGGTAATGGCTATGCAAGAAGAACTCAATCAATTTGAAAGAAACAATGTCTGGGAATTAGTTGACAGACCTAAGGAAACATTAAAAATATGTAAAAAATCAGTGTTTAGAAACAAAGTTGATGAGTCTCGATGCATAGATAGAAACAAAGCTAGGCTGTTTTCACAAGGATATAGTCAAGAGGAAGGTATAGACTATGAGGAAACCTTTGCACCTGTAGCCAGATTTGAAGCCATTAGGATCTTACATGCATATGCTTCTCATCTGAATTTCATGTTATATCAAATGGATGTCAAAAGTGATTTTCTAAATTGTTTTATTGTTGAAGATGTTCTTGTTGAACAACCACCTAGATTTATTAATCCTCATTTTCCAAATAATTTTTTTTAACATTCTAATGATTTATATGGCTTAAAAAAGGCTCCATGAGTTGGTATGATAGACTTAGTAATTTTCTTATTTCAAATGTTTTTACTAAAGGGATTGCTGATCCAACTCTTTTTATCAACAGAATTTCTAAAGATGTTTTAATAGTTCAAATCTATGTTGATGATATCATTTTTGGATCTTCTAAACCTTCTTTATGTACTGAATTTTCAAAGAGTATACAAAATGAATTTGAAATGAGTTTAATGAGAGAACTTAAATATTTCCTTGGATTTCAAGTTTTTCAAAATGAAAATGGTATTATTTTGACTCAATGTAAATACATAAAGGATCTTATAAAACGTTTTGGTTTGGATAGTATTAAGAAAAGTGATACTCATATGTGTACAATCTGTAAATTGGATGCAGATAAAGCTGGAAAACCATTGGATCAAACCAATTACATAGGTATGATTGGAATCTTACCTTACATTACAGCTAGTCGACCAGATATTATGTTTAGTTTGTTAATATGTGCAAGATTTCAAGATAACCCGAAAGAATCTCATTTACTTGCTGTTAAAATAATTTTTAAGTATCTTAAAAACACTGTAAACTTTGGATTGTTTTATCCAAAAAGACAATCTTTTGAGCTAATCAGTTTTTCAGATGCTGACTTTGCTGGTTGCAAGTTAGATAGGAAGAGAACCTCTAGAACTTGTCAGTTATTGGGTCACTCCTTAGTATCATGGTGTAGTAAGAAACAGAACTCGTTTGCATTATCTACTGCTGAAGTAGAACACATTGTTGTTCGTAGTTGTTGTGCACAAATTTGGTGGATGAAACACACTCTTTTAGACTATGGATATTATTTCAAGCATATTTAAATTAACTATGATAACACTAGAAAAATTAACATTTCAAGGAACCCTGTGTCTAACTCTAGAACCAAACACATTGATGTCAGACATCACTTTTTGAGAGATAACTACTAGAAAGGTGATATCATTCTTGATTTTATAGGTATTGAACATAAATTAGCCGATATTTTTTCACCATGTCCTTAAATTGTGAAAGTTTAAACTCGATTAAATAAGAATTAGGTATGATAGATCTGTGAAACTGATTTGTCAAACCGATATGTGAAACCGATCTATCAAACCAATCTGTGAAATCGATCTGTCAAATCGATCTATGAAACCGATCTGTCAATCCGATCTCTAAAACCGATCTGTCAAACTGATCTGTCAAACCGATCTGTCAAACCGATCTGTCAAGTTGACCAGTGCTACCGATTGGTTCACACTATTTTTTTTGTGTTTAAAAATGACGTTGTTTTACTTAATCGATATTTTATTATTTATAACCCTAAATGATAAAAATAACGAAACGCAGCAATTCCATTCTCTAAAGACTGTTGACCTTCGATTTCCCGCCACACTCTCTCCTCGCTTCTCTGTAACGCGAGCCTTTTGAATCTTTCCAAGCCTCTCGATTGTCTCAAAACCTCAAAATGGACAAGAAAAAGAGACAGAGCAAGGAATCTGAAGGAACTTCACCTATCAAGCGTGCTCGAGGTGAGTCGAGCAGTACGATGAAGAGGTATGCGAACCCAGAGCTAGAAAAATGAGAAGTTATATCCGAAAAGGAAATTTGTTCGGAATGGATTTTATCTAGCAAGTTCATTCTCTTGAAATTGTTGTAAACACAAGGCTTGAAGGAGTGGTTCTATAATAATGATAGAGTCTTTTAACTGAATCTAGTGTGCGAGTTCTATTTGAACCTGGATATAGATTTGGATGGAGTAGAGGCTGTGGGATTTTCTTCTATAGTAAAAGGGAAAAATATTACGTTTTGATCAAAACAATGGGCTAAATGTCTAGGAGTACCTCACAATGGAAGATACGAGGACTATTCTGGTAATATTCCTCCCACAACTGATTACTTTTCTTATGAGTTAGCCTTTGAATTTTTGACTGGGAAGTCTAAATCGCAAAGGATAATTGCTGCTGAGTTGGATGGTGAGAACCGAATCCTGTTCAAATTTATTCAACATCAAGTATGTCCGAGAAAAGTTTATTTTCCTGTAGTAAAGTATCAAGATGTTTTTTTGCTATTTCTTTTTCTGAATAGTGAAAAGATCAATCTATGTAGATATTTTTCCGATCACATTATTGAGATGATAAAATCTTCAAAGAAAGAAACCACTCTATTTTATTCCAAACAAATTTCTGCCATGCTGAAATTCTTAGGCTATGTGGATGATAGAGATGAGTGTATCTCATCAGTTAGCTTTTGTTTCAACAAAGTTATTTGTAAGAGAATGACAATCAATTGGAACCCAAGGAAGGAATCCTAGGTTGCTGATGAAGAAATGTTATATGAGTCTTTAAATCCTATTGATCATCCAAGGAGACCAAGGGAAGTAAGAGATCCTAGCTTAAAACCTGCTGAGGAAGTGATCTATTCGGATGAAGAAGAGGACGTGGTTGCTCCTAAAGAAACTGGTGAATCAAGTAAGAAAGGAACAGAATAATTAGAAGTAGCTGATGAGAATCTAAATGCTAAAGAAGAGGAAGAATCATCTCATGATGAATGGAGTGATCCTGATACTGGTAGCCCAAAGACAAGAAGGATGGAATTTGGTTCGGCAAGTCCTCCTCTCAATTTACAAGAAATTGAACCTCTTTTAGATGATGAAGAAGAATACGACACAAATGAATCAACTTCTAAGGAGTATGAATCTGGAAGTACAGAAAGTTCTAATGAGAGATCAGTTAATGATGATGATGGTGATAAGGGAGATGGTGATGGTGATGGTACTAGCGGTGACAGTGAAATTAATGATGATGATGTTGATGCTTGTCCTTTAGAAGGTCAAAATGTGATCCAAGATAATCCTCAACCCCAACCACTTGAGAAAAAACATATTCCTGAAGCTGAGAAGATAGAACAGTTGGTGAGTGATAAGGATGAGGAAATTCCTTCTGAAAATTCTAGAAGAGCTCAGTTTGTGAAACCTATATACCCTTCATGCAAAGCGGCATGGGAAGAGCATCCAGGTCTTGCTGTTCTGGGATTAGACTATCCAGAGGAAGAGGAAGGTGTAGAGGTGGATCTTGCTGGCAGAAGTGATTCTGTTAAGGATCAATTCATTGCAGAGTTTTTGCAAAGAACAGATGTTAGACCAGATCCTTAAGTATCTCAAAGTAGACCAGATCCGGCAGTTGCTCAGTCAGAATATGATAATTTTAAGATTGAATTGATTCAACCTGTTATGGAGACTGTGAAAATTGTGTGATCTCATATTCTTGATCCTACTCCTTTGACATTATCTGATGCTGCTATGAATGATTTGGCTCAAAGAGTGGAAAACCTTATTAAACCAGACCTGTGTAATTACAGTGAATCAATTGACAGGCATGTTACCTCTTTGAATCAAACACATACGGAGTTAGGAAGAAATCTTGTTTCTTTGTCATGTGAGTTCAGAACAACCATCTCTGGAATGATGGATGTTTTAAGAAATCTGATAGAACATTTGAAGAAAGCAGATTTGAGGAAGTTAATAGCTGAGATTACTCAGGTTATTGCTCAGTCTGGCAATGACAAGGTGACCAAGATCCCTGGTCGAGAATTAGATACCTTAGTAGATGTTGTTAGAGAAGAGCTGGCGGCTCTTGGGAAGATTTTAGATTTAGATTCATTGAAGAAAATGAAAGAGCATAGTGATCATGTGCATAAAATGGCACAATTGTATTCGGCTGATGCTACAAAAGCTCGAAAGGTGATTAAGGAGAAAGTAGATCATTATTTCTCTAAGATCTATACAAAACATGAGTTGAATAATCATTTTAATGTACTGGCTGATAATCTGAGACTCGCTCTAGTGACTCAAGCTTTTAAAGCTCAAGTTCAAAAATTAAAATATTTTACCCCCACTTTAGAAAATTTAATGCAAAATAAGGATGATTTTGAAAAATCCATGAAGTACGATGCAGAAGTCATTCAGGACTTCATCAACTTGCTAAAACCCTACCATCATGTGCACGAAAATGCCATTATTTTTCTTATAGCTGAGACTCTGCAATCATCAAATGTTGCTCCTGGCTAGATGTCTGTTTCTAAAGCTCTTTCTAGTATTAGCCGAGTCTTTCAACATCGACTTTCAGAATGACCTTCTTTGTAGCAGGTGACCTTGGAACCCAGAGTTTGTCCCTCTCAGGTCATCCTACCTCCTTTCTCCATAAGGCCAGTTCCACCTTCTACCCAACAACCTTCAGGACCTTCAATTCCTCCTACTGCTAAAGGGAAAGCTCCCTTGCACCCTGAGAAATAGTTTTTACTATCATTTTTCTTATAGGGTGTTTGTTTTCTAGAACAATTCTCTTTTGATTGTATTATGTGTACCATTTGTTGGAATGAAATTTTCTTTCTTATCTTTCTTTATCTCTTCTTTTTGATAATCCCAAAGGGGGAGAGATCTCATTTGGAGAGAAATCACGGAGAGAAAAAAGGTGAATCATGCAAGCATATGCGGACTCTGGATGCATCATCTCTGGATTCATCATGTCTGGATGGATGACCTAAATGCCCATGCTGGCTATTTATCAAATGCATGTATACACAGGGGGAGAAATGTGGAAGAGGAGAATGCCTCAGTTATATATATATATATATATATGTTTTGGTTTCTATTCTAACCATGATTTATCTTTTGGCATATATTCTTTTTTATAGGGGGCATAATGAATGAAATATTGTATTCTCTCTTCATTTATGCCATTGATTTGTGATTATCAAAAAGGGGGAGATTGTTGAACTCTCTGTGGAATGGTTATTTTAATAATCACAAATCTTTGTTTTATTTATTTCCTTTTAATATCTTGTTCAAATTGTTCTAAATATGTTTAAATCATATCTACAATTGTTTATCTATGATCAATGTATGATTATGGTTGACCTAGAAGTATTATGGATTGAACAGACACTTTGTAAGAATTCCTCATCTTGACTCACTGATATTCATTTTCCTGAGTCACCGATAGATGAACGGTCGCACCGATGAATGTACAGTCACACCGATGAATGAACGGTCGCACCCATGAATGAATGGTTTCACCGATGATGAAAGTTCACACCGATGATGAACAATTGCACCGATGAATGAACGGTTGCTCTGATAATGAATGGTCACACCGATGATGAACGGTCGCACCGATAGCTACCGAAGATCTAAAAAGATACCGAAAATGTTGAGACATCGATGCTGAGACACCGATGCTGATGCTACCGAAACCAATACAGATTCAAAATGTCTCACCAATCACATGACTCACCAATAGTCATGAAAACTATTAGAATTTCTATAAATTTGTATTTAACTCTAACGGTCATTTTTTATGTTTTTAATGCAAATAATGTTATTTAATGATGATTGTTGGCATGTCAGGGGATCGTAACTCGTACCTATGAAAAGGTAATCATTCCTACTATCGGAGCTGGTGGAATAAAAGGAAGATCAATCTACAGTAAATAGATACACAAGAAGACACAAAAATAGATACACATAGATATACAACAGATACGAAGAAACAGAAAGAAAGAGAATTCTTCCATACACATACATGAGAAGATGAAGTTTAAGAACATTGATATACATCAAGAACAAAAGTTCAAAGAAGAAGCTCAAGAGCTACAACGACTACACATACTTGAGCTGAACACCTACACTGGAAGTGAAGGAAGTGAATCAAGATACTCTGTTTTTCAAGGGAAGAACCAGAGGAGGTCAAGGAAGCATTTCTGGTGAATCCAACAAGTCCAAAGCTGCATTGATAATCACTAGATCTTATTAAACTCCTATATGTTCTCTCTAGGTGGTTTATTTATTAACTTTCAAGCAGTGTGATGTTCTCTGTATTTCATATACACACACTGTCTCCTGCACTGAACTGGAGGATATAAAAATCCTCACTCTACACCTTTTAAATCTTGTTTACCCACGTCAACTTTGGAAGAGGTCCTTGTGTGGGCCGGTCTTTGTTTTGTTTCCCACGAAGAAAAGTGGAAGAGGTCCCTGTGTGGCCTGGACTATTTTTTAAACTGTTGTTAACCTCGATCTAGGGTGTGGATCAATTTATATAAATTGTTGGGAGGACTAAGTCTCGACTTGAGACTGAACCTCTTGGTTAACTCTGCTGTGCATTTTAATTTAAGTCTATAAGTAAACTATATACTTATTCTGCTGCTATTACATTGAAATACAAAACTATTTTAAATCTACTTTGATAGTTAAATTCGCAAGTGTTTATACTTATTGTAAATCAGTAAGTCAGTTTCAAAAGTTAATTTAATCTTCAAATTAAGTCAACTGAGACCTAATCAATCTTTGAGAAACTGATTGAACTTTTACACTCTGTATAGATTCACTACATTTTATCTTTGTTTTTAAATTGGGGGATTTTAAGAGAAATAATTCTAACAGATATTTTTAATAAGAACTCAATCCACCCCCCCCCCTCTTGAGTATCCACTCCAACCAACAATCCCCTTAGGATTTTGTCTCCCAGCCTTATCATTTTGACATATTAAGCACCAAGACAAATATTCTGCAATATATCTATTCATTTTGTCCCACTATAAAGACTCTTTCATATATATATACATATTCATGCTTCCATAGAGAATAGATAAAATTGAAATAAAATATTTCTACATAATACCATTCTTTAATTCTGTTATCGATGGAACACATACACTGTTCCTGGACCATATCATTCCATCACAATCATGGCTGAACTCAAAAACATTTCTCACATTATTTTGTTGCACTATGTTTTCCTTTTTCACCAAATTAATCTATATATGGATAGATGGATGAACACTAATTTGAGAAATATAGGATTTCTACCCTTACAAAATATTTATGAGAAAAAATTATAACTATTATTATCCTTATTATAGATAATCTAGCATCATTTTTTCAATTCAGACTTCTTCACATATTTCTTTGTTTCCCATAATGGTAATGAACTAAGAGGTCATACTATTTTCTGACATTCAACCATATTCCTTGGGAAATATTCATATACTTCTTGGTGAATATAATCATTAAAATTTTATTATTAGTATATATCAAAAATTTCTCAAAAAATATAATTCCTTCGTATCTTAATTTCAAAAATTTCCCCATATAACTCCAAATATATATTTTCTTTAATTTTATAAGGAATGGGATTTTGGGCATAAGTTGTCATCATACAACTCTACATGAAATTTCATCCAAGTCCATTCATTAAAGAATCACTAAATTTAAAAAATACTTCTATAATACAGGGTAGTGTGATCATATATTCGATAACTATCATTCTCGTCAATTATTTGAAAAATTATTCAAATTAATTTATCCAAAATTAATTTAATCCATTATTATTTAACATGGTTAGTGGATTAGAAACACATTTGAAACTATCTCGAAACTATTGATAACATCCATACAAACCTTGAAAACTATGTATCTTGGTTACAATGTTTGGTTTTCACCAATGTTCAATATCTTGCATGTTTTTGGATCCAGTTATATACCCTTTATTTATATTATATGACCCAAAAAAGGAATCTTTTTGTTGACAAAATTAATACATAGAATATTTTTCATACATTATATCATTCATAGAGTATTTATTGTAATTTCATTATTGTATTCATTTTATTTTTCTTTCTTGGAATATATAACAACTCCATCCTTTAATACTTTCGAAACCTGATATTGGTAATATCTAAAGACTTTATTAATAAAATATATGAGATAGAGTTTGAATTTGTAAGAAAAAAGGAAACAATATAAAATAATAGTGTACATAAATTGTTAGAAAATTTTTATTAGGTATGTATTTACTTTGGGCCATCAAATAATAGTATCAATATTGAATATTAATCTTGATAAGTATTTAAATCCCTATAATTGATAATAAAGTCATCACTAAGAGTAAAAGGATATATATTCAAGATTTTTCCCTTCTAGTTCTCGATAATCCATATAGAGTTCCATTAACTCATCTATCATCATAAGAATAAGAAAATGTTCACCCATGGTGATGCACTTGGATAAATAAATCCCTTATGATGATTATAATGGAGTTTCTTCTTCAGTTTCTACAAATAAATATGTTCCATTCTATCTAGATTATTTGAAATAGGTTTAGGACCACGCACGAGTTCATTAGAAAACTCAATATCAAAATTTGGAGGAAGACTATGAAACAGTTTTAGAAAATCATCAACAAACTCTCATAAAACATTTATATCTTCAATGTTGAGTTTCTCACTAACCATCTAATAAAAACACAGTTATTTAATAGAGATCAAGACACATATATTGGTTAAAATTTCGATTTTATGTTAATATTTATATTTGAAATGACAATAGATCTATTGGTCGGAGTGAGTATCTCATGATGGGAGAAGAATTGAGTACCCAATAAAAGTTTATATTAAAAATGAATTACTTTAAAATCCACCAATTGTTTAAATATGGGAAAAAGTATCAAAATAAATAGAATGATACATATCGTAGTGTTTATAAGTATTTATCTAAATATTGATTAGGTCTCGGATGAAAAATATATAATATTATTGAATCATTTGAAATCAATATACACAATCAAAAAACTATATGAACACAAATTATGATAAAATATCAAAGTATAAATATTGATTTGTAGGTAAAATAGTTTGTAGTATTAATTCCTAAATAATGTAAAAAAAATTAAAACACATAGTGGAAATGGGAATCACCATTGAAGGTATAAATATTGTATGAGAGTTTCTCACTAATCATCAACAAAATCTCATAAAATATTTTCACAAGGGGGTCTTCTCTTTTTTTTAGCAAAAACAGGGACATCGGAATCACCTACTTCGTGGTAATCCTCATTATGATATACATTCTGTAGAACATTTAAGAGATACTCATTAAAATAATAAATAATATAAATTTTTTTGAATATATTAATTAGAGTCATGTAATTCAAACCAAGTTAAGTAATAAAAATAGTGACGGCATCTAAGGATCTTTTAGTGTCAAATTCCAATGGTATCAGGCTTTGGTAGTGTCAAGCTATGGCAGTGTCATGCTATTGTGTTATGAAGCTCTAGTAGTGTCATGCTTTGGAAATGTTAAGTTGTGGATGTATGACATTATTGGGGTCTTATACTAAGCCAAATTTTTAGTATGATGGTGGTGTCCCAACTAACAATGTATGGTTTTACAGTGTCTCGAATGTGGAAAATTCTTGTGGTGTAGGACATATTAATCTGGAGGGGTTTCATTGACAGTGCCTCATCTAGAGGTATCTTATTCTTAGAAACATTTGTGTCCTGTAATCATGACATCCTAGCAGTGTTTCGATCAACAGTGCCTCGTACTTTTTCTATAAGGCCCCAGCCTTAAACCTTACTTAATCTTGAGTTATTACAAGATTACACATTGAGGATCTTTTCAGGTTTAGAGTTTTAGAGAATTAGATCATGAAACTTGCATTTCATTCCACATTTAAACAAAGTGGTTACATAAAAGACATTATTCATTCTTCCCATCAACGGGAACATATTTAAAATATAACATGGATTCTTTCTTGACACATCCTTGACACTATCATCACATCATGTACCTTTCCCTTGACCTGTGAAAAACATTTCAAAAACTTGGGATGAGCATAAAAAGCTCAGTAAGAGTTATAAAAATATGGAAAAGAAACATGAGTTCATATATACATAAGAATGAAATCATACTTTACCCATAAAACAAAGGCACTTTAACATACCTCATCAAACCATGAATAAATCATAGAAATCATAAGACATAAAGGTAACTTGAGGCATTCATAACATTCTTACGTAGGGAGTAACCCTCTTGGTTACGTTTGGAATACCCATCACAGTATATTCCCAAAATCACTTCGGAGAAACCTTAACGTTTCACTCCTTCGCGTTACCCATGCATTGGAGAGCTATATCGGGCTCACCCGCCCTTAGTTTATCACGGAACCACCCGTTCTTCATAAAAATGCCCAAGAACCATAACATAATCATATCACATAAACATGAATAAAGGAAACATAACATTTCCACATTTCAATCACAATATAACATTTTAGGATATTGAAATAATGAATCCATTCAAAAAGAATCCATTTCCAAAACCATTTAAAACATTTAATAAAGAGATTCTTTAATCAAAGTGTCCCATACCACCTTGAAGCTTTTAACATTTTAAACCATTAATATCCATATAAATAAATCCTTAAAACCATTTTGAAAACATGGATATTAATAAGAACAAATAATAAAAACATTTAAAACGATATTTTGGTTAAAGGGGTTTTACCAAAATTAGAGACACTTGAATACAATAATCGAGGAATAACATTTAGTCAGAACATTATAATATCATGACAATAAAAGGATTCATGATATAATACTCCAAAGGACAGTATATACACCATATAAGAGTGAATTGGTGCATAACAACAATGAACCCTCAATAGAAATGTCAAATGTGATGAAATCCCTTATAAAGAAGGTATCCTTAAATTAAGGACAAATAAATCTCAAAAATATGTGTGAAAAATATATATACACCCAATATAAGTGGATATTAAGTGTAAAACAATAAAAGTTAAATCACACATATTCAATGGATGACATATTCAATGACTACAAGTTGAACCCAAAGAAATGGAAATTGGGTTAAAAAGTTCCCTTGACAGCCTAACGGCATCACATCAAAAAGAGTTGATGAGAGATAAAAAAGAGTATCTCATCACTTGGACATAAAATTTACATCAATAAGGATATATGAGAACATACCCCAACATAACAATATGTAAATTAAAAGACCCAACAAAAGAAGTCTTTTAAAAAGAGGAGGGTGAAAGGTTCCCTTACCGACTTGGGTATCTTTCAAAACATACACCCCATGAAAGAAGGGAAATAGATCATTGATGTAAATACTCATAAATGAAATTATATTACACAAAGAGTAGAATAATGGGCAGTACATACACCACTCAATGGAATTTGTGGCAAATGTATCATAAATCTCACGAGAATAAAAGTGAGATGAAAAATCCCTTATAAAAATTCGGCAGCCTAACAGCGCCACTCAAAACTTCCAAAATGGATTGATGAGAGGATATAGGTTCTCTCATCATATGAACATAATAATAACAGTTGGATTAATATAAAATAACATCCCCAATCATATGAAATATGAGCTTAAAAGGAATGACATAAAAGAGTGTACTTAAAAACAAAGAGAGGTGTAGGATCCCTTACCTCGGGTCCGACTTGACTCGATCATTCTTTAATCTCCTGAATAATAAACTTGAGTTAATTTATAATTCCTTAAGAACCCTTTTTCAAGTTCATTATTACTTTTATACCAATTATTACCATTTCACAAACATTATGTAATCATCTAAGTTAATAATATTTGTTTTGCCGATATTTGGTTCTTAAGTCGAAAGTGGTCTTCTTACAATTACATGTTGTTCGTGTGGACAAATTTTTATTATATCAAGAATTTTATTCATTAGGTAGATATCATATACTTCATATATATCCAGTACATTCATGCATTTATAACATTACATAATCATTTAGAGGTAAGAAATGAAATGCACCGTTCATGGAGACGGTAAGCCGTACGTACGCATGAACGCTACTTTCATTTCTATTTCGTATTTTATAGAATGGAATAATAATGATATAAAGGTATATTATAATTCCAGTATAATATCATATATAATATCATATTTCCATCCTTTATACATCCCACATATGGTATTTAACGAATCAAATCACTTTGAGGGGGCGGTAGTCCGCACTTCCTTAAATGAAGATATCGCGTATACCCATAATGGAAGCCATAAAGGTAAGACATAAATGAAAAATACAGAAGAATAAATAAAAAATAAACATATAATATATCATATATAAAAATAGTGACATCATAATGGCCACCTATGAAGGTGTTAAATGAATATTGAACAATCATCGTTTCGGGAGGCAGAATTTCACCATCCACGGAAACCGTATGTTCTTTAACCATTTGATGTAGTTGTGTGAGAGTGTAGCTCGAATAAATCTTATAAAAACATCCTAGTATATTTAGGATACTGGTGTTGTTACGAATGAAGTAAATAAAAAGAGTTTAGGGGGTTGGAGAAGCAAAATAATACAAATGAACATGAGAGAATGAATACCTTTAAAAGTGTAACTCCTTTTGATTTAAGCCTAAAGGCTTCCTTTGAAAGGATTCTTCCCAAAGGGAGTCCTCTAGGATGAGGAGAGGGATGTGGAGAGAGTAAATGGGCAGGTTTTGGACGAGCCAAATGCTTGAAGAGTGTGTTAAATGAGGTAGAGGTGGGGGCCTTTTATAAGAGGAGAGGAGGGGTACTTTTGGAAAGTAAAGAAATATTACTTTATTTGAAAATGTGTTTCGGTTTTAAAAGGTCCCACATTGATATAATTCGTGGATAAGGTGATAAGGATTCGAAATCCACTCATACAATAAGTTTTGTACATGTTTAGTTCATAGATTTTACATTATCTTTCCATTTTATTTAAATCGTCAAATAATGATATCATCGCGGCATCATTATTATGTCATAAATAATTTAATTTATTTAATGTCTAAAAATTATAAATAAAATACAATTATGTAGGAAATCGTTTTATCTTTCCAATGAATATTTATAATCAAAAAGATGACTTGTATAACCCCACTTAAAAATTGTTTTAGTAAAACATATCATGCTTGTGTCAATTTTACTTTTACATTAAATAAAATGTTATATATGTCATTTCCCAACCCAAGTGGATCCATGGGGTCCCCAAGTTGACCCATGGCTTGTCTTGGTCGTCCATGACACAACCAATAAGGTTAGGACATGTGTCTAGGTCATTTCATATCATAAAAGCATTATTTATACCTTAAACTACACTAATTACCACTAATCGCGATTAAAAACATAATAAGTTACTATTCACCAAAAAATTATTTTAATCTCATTGAACCACATTTTACTTCTTAATGACAACCATGTATGTCGGATTTTCAAAATTCAATACACATTAGTGGTAAACTTTCATTTAACTGAAAAATCAGTTTGCTTGATTACCACTTAGTGGTTTTACTATTCATCAAAAATTGAAGTTTTCCAGAAAATTACCAAAAATTCACCCTAAGATATATTTGATATTCTGAATTCAAAAATGAAGTCCTTTTTACAAAATTCAAAACATATAAGTCACATTAATTAATTTAATAATTAATTCCCACTGTCATGACAAATTGCGTGTTTTATGCAACAATAAGTATCAAAAGATTGACACTAGTTTAAGTCTGATTTCAAAGTGAAATTGATTCCAACGACCACTATTGGATTTAATGGTAAAAATATTTTCTAATTTCACTTTAAAACAAATTCAAAATATAATCTAATCATATAAATAAATTATATTAAAAAGTGGTTTTGAATTAAAATACAACATTTTACACTATTCATTAAAAAAATAAACTTTATCAGAAAGATACCAAAAATTTACACAAAGTAAATTTTGATGTCCCGATTCTTAATAAGAGTTTTATTTGGTCCAAAAGATTGTTTAAGAGTGAACAAAACTATATTTAATGACGGTTCTCCATCAAAAGGTGATAAGTTAACCTTTAATGGAAACTAGGGCATATACGCCAAAAATTGAATTCTTTCCGTATTTTAAGCCTTTATCTTTTATTGTATAAATGTAAAAATATTTAAGAACATATATAATCATTATTAGTTATTTCTATCCATTCCCGCCAATACAACGGCTACATATTAACTACCATTATTTTATTATTAGAGTGCAACGTAAGATTCCCAAGAAACTCGTTGTTGCGTGTTGGGTACGCCATCGAGCATAGCTTCCCCTTTAAAGTCATTTCAATATTTTATTCACAAATATAGATAAATATGAAATTTCATATTCTTTATTTACCTGGGGTGTTACATACTTTCCCCCTTTTGGTAATTGCATCCGCACAATTTTAAAATTGCTCTTGGAAACATCCTTGAAAGTCCCACATCGGAACAAAAGTCGGTAAAACAAACACTTTAAAATAAAGAAAGATAAGTACAAAGGTCACCCAAGTTAACCCATACTAGGATTCCAAGTATGAAAATATGGACATGGAGGAAAAAACAAAGGGTCATGTTCTGATGGAGAGTTATAGAAAACATGTTTAGGAGAAAGTTAACCATGAGAAAATCACAAACTTGTGATGGGTTAAACGGTCTTCGATTCCCCAGAAGGAAAAGTTAATAGACAAAATTTTTGTTTTAAGTTACTTTTTATTGAGGAATTTA
This sequence comes from Viscum album, assembly GCA_963277665.1. Classification (NCBI taxonomy): domain Eukaryota; kingdom Viridiplantae; phylum Streptophyta; class Magnoliopsida; order Santalales; family Viscaceae; genus Viscum; species Viscum album. Next base: position 1,886,840,038 of record OY728159.1, on the reverse strand, counting down.
TTCATAAGGAAACATAATCACTTATCATATTGACTTTCAACCATTATTAGATTCCTTACACAAACTCATATTTTCTCCAAAAGACGAGTATTTAGGAAGACTTGTTCACATTAAGAGTACTATAATCAACTTCTAGAGAATCACCTAATCCACCAAATAGAACTATATACTTCCCATGTATTTAGACTTTAACCAAATCCAAAACCAAAAAGGCTAGTACAAGATCAGATAATCCAGAAAAGGATAACCCTTTATAAAAAGAAAATCTATTCTTAATCTCCAAAATTTGTCCAACAAAACCCAAAGTTCAACGAGGACCATTCTATAATCAATTTGTCCATAAAATTCTTCAAAGTAAACCAATATAAGATTGATACCCAAATATTTGAAGGATTTAGTCACATAGTCTTCCAAGATATATCGTAACATTTATCTCCAAACAATATCAGTTGCTCCTAAAGTCTCATTTTGAAAAGTAATTAACCTAATCACATATCCTCCATGATAGGTTATTCATTTTCAAAAATAACCCAAAATCAACTTACTCTTAATTCATAAAATCATATAACTAGAATGAATTAGTCAAACTAACCAGGGACTTCATGTAGTCCAGTGGTAGGCGATAAATACCAGTCGCACATTGGTTGTGGGTTCGATTCCCGCAGCTTTGTCCGACGAGACGGGATGTCACACGGTCTGCGTGTTGTCCTTTTTCCAAAACTATATAATTCTTAAAACATTCCCCAAAATGAGATAAAATCTTCAAGAATAATCATAACATATTTTAACCTCAAGTTTATCTCATTCCTTTCATTTTCCATCATATCATAGAGTAACCCATAATTACCTAAAAATTAAGTATCATATAAACCCTAATGGTTACCTTAATAATTATTACCTGAATTTCCACATCAAATTGGCCATCTCGTACCTGATGCATTAGAGAACTCACCATGGTTTAAGTGGTTGATCATGACTCCTTGATATTTGGTTTAGAACAACCACGAGTTTCCTCATTGAATCCTTCATTTTATCTAGTATCTTAACCAGAGAACCACCACAGTTTCCTTCAAACCTGTTGTCTCTTTGGTGCCTGCTAGATCCATCCATTCACTAAAAATAGAAATGTCAGTGTGAGTATATCAACAAAACCATCATGTACTAATGAGTAAGATAGACAACAAGATATACTTACTCATTCACTTTATCTAAAACTAAGACTCTTTCTGAAATCCTAACCATTATGGTAATTGTCAATTATGCTTAAAGAATACCCTAACCTCTAAAGTTATCTAAACCGACCTTTGATACCAACTATAAGGCCCCAGCCTTAAACCTTACTTAATCTTGAGTTATTACAAGATTACACATTGAGGATCTTTTCAGGTTTAGAGTTTTAGAGAATTAGATCACGAAACTTGCATTTCATTCCACATTTAAACAAAGTGGTTACATAAAAGACAGTATTCATTCTTCCCATCAACGGGAACATATTTAAAATATAACACGGATTCTTTCTTGACACATCCTTGACACTATCATCACATCATGTACCTTTCCCTTGACCTGTGAAAAAATTTCAAAAACTTGGGATGAGCATAAAAAGCTCAGTAAGAGTTATAAAAATATGGAAAAGAAACATGAGTTCATATATACATAAGAATGAAATCATACTTTACCCATAAAACAAAGGCACTTTAACATACCTCATCAAACCATGAATAAATCATAGAAATCAAAAGACATAAAGGTAACTTGAGGCATTCATAACATTCTTACGTAGCGAGTAACCCTCTTGGTTACGTTTGGAATACCCATCACAGTATATTCCCTAAATCTCTTCGGAGAAACCTTAACGTTTCACTCCTTCGCGTTACCCAATGCATTGGAGAGCTATATCGGGCTCACCCGCCCTTAGTTTACCACGGAACCACCCGTTCATCATAACAATGCCCAAGAACCATAACATAATCATATCACATAAACATGAATAAAGGAAACATAACATTTCCACATTTCAATAACAATATAACATTTTAGGATATTGAAATAATGAATCCATTCAAAAAGAAACCATTTCCAAAACCATTTAAAACATTTAATAAAGAGATTTTTGAATCAAAGTGTCCCATACCACCTTGAAGCTTTTAACATTTTAAACCATTAATATCCATATAAATAAATCCTTAAAACCATTTTGAAAACATGGATATTAATAAGAACAAATAATTAAAACATTTAAAACGATATTTTGGTTAAAGGGGTTTTACCAAAATTAGAGACACTTGAATACAATAATCGAGGAATAACATTTAGTCAGAACTTTATAATATCATGAGAATAAAAGGATTCATGATATAATACTCCAAAGGACAGTATATACACCATATAAGAGTGAATTGGTGCATAACAACAATGAACCCTCAATAGAAATGTCAAATGTGATGAAATCCCTTATAAAGAAGGTATCCTTAAATTAAGGACAAATAAATCTCAAAAATATGTGTGACAAATATATATACATCCAATATAAGTGGATATTAAGTGTAAAACAATAAAAGGTCAATCACACATATTCAATGGATGACATATACAATGACTACAAGTTGAACCCAAAGAAATCGAAATTGGGTTAAAAAGTTCCCTTGACAGCCTAATGGCATCACATCAAAAAGAGTTGATGAGAGATAAAAAAGAGTATCTCATCACTTGGACATAAAATTTACATCAATAAGAATATATGAGAACATACCCCAACATAACAATATGTAAATTAAAAGACCCAACAAAAGAAGTCTTTTAAAAAGAGGAGGGTGAAAGGTTCCCTTACCGACTTGGGTATCTTTCAAAACATACACCCCATGAAAGAAGGACAATATATCATTGATGTAAATACTCATAAATGAAATTATATTACACAAAGAGTAGAATAATGGGCAGTACATACACCACTCAATGGAATTTGTGGCAAATGTATCATAAATCTCACGAGAATAAAAGTGAGATGAAAAATCCCTTACGAAAATTCGGCAGCCTAACGGCGCTACTCAAAACTTCCAAAATGGATTGATGAGAGGAAATAGGGTCTATCATCATATGAACATAATAATAACAGTTGGAGTAATATAAAAGAACATCCCCAATCATATGAAATATGAGCTTAAAAGGAATGACATAAAAGAGTGTACTTAAAAACAAAGAGAGGTGTAGGATCCCTTACCTCGGGTCCGACTTGACTCGATCGTTCTTTAATCTCCTGAATAATAAACATGAGTTAATTTATAATTCCTTAATAACCCTTTTTCAAGTTCATTATACTTTTATACCACTTATTACCATGTCACAAACATTATGTAATCATTTAAGTTAATAATATTTGTTTTGCCGATATTTGGTTCTTAAGTCGAAAGTGGTCTTCTTACAATTACATGTTGTTCGTGTGGACAAATGTTTATTATATCCAGAATTGTATTCATTATGTAGATATCATATACTTCATATATATCCAGTACATGAATTCATTTATAACATTACATAATCATTTAGAGGTAAGAAATGAAATGCACCGTTCATGGAGACGGTAAGCCGTACGTACGCATGAACGCTACTTTCATTTCTATTTCGTATTTTATAGAATGGAATAATAATGATATAAAGTTATATTATAATTACAGTATAATATCATATATAATATCATATTTCCATCCTTTATACATCCCACATATGGTATTTAACGAATCAAATCACTTTGAGGGGGCGGTAGTCCGCACTTCCTTAAATAAAGATATCGCGTATACCCATAATGGAAGCCATAAAGGTAAGACAAAAATGAAAAATACAGCAGCATAAATAAAACATAAACATATGATATATCATATATAAAAATAGTGACATCATAATGGCCACCTTTGAAGGTGTTAAATGAGTATTGAACAATCATCGTTTCGGGAGGCAGAATTTCACCATCTACGGAAACCGTATGTTCTTTAACCATTTGATGTAGTTGTGTGAGAGTGTAGCTCGAATAAATCTTATAAAAAATCCTAGTATATTGAGGATACTGGTGTTGTTACGAAAGAAGTAAATAAAAAGAGTTTAGGGGGTTGGAGAAGCAAAATAAAACAAATGAACATGAGAGAATGAATTACCTTTAAAAGTGTAACTCCTTTTGATTTAAGCCTAAAGGCTTCCTTTGAAAGGATTCTGCCCAAAGGGAGTCCTCTAGGATGAGGAGAGGGATGTGGAGAGAGTAAATGGGCAGGGTTTGGCCGAGCCAAAGGCTTGAGGAGTGTGTTAAATGAGGTAGAGGTGGGGGCCATTTATAAGAGGAGAGGAGGGGTACTTTTGGAAAGTAAAGAAATATTACTTTATTTGAAAATTTGTTTCGGTTTTAAAAGGTCCCAAATTGATATAATTCGTGGATAAGGTGATAAGGCTTCAAAATCCACTCATCCAATAAGTTTTTTACATGTGTAGTTCATAGATTTTACATTATCTTTCCATTTTATTTAAATCGTCAAATAATGATATCATCGCTGCATCATTATTATGTCATAAATAATTTAATTTATTTAATGTCTAAAAATTATAAAAAAAATACTATTATGTAGGAAATCGTTTTATCTTTCCAATTAATATTTATAATCAAAAATATAACTTGTATAACCCCACTTAAAAATTGTTTTAGTAAAACATATCATGTTTGTGTCAATTTTACTTTTACATTAAATAAAATGTTATTTATGTCATTTCCCAACCAAAGTGGATCCATGGGGTCCCCAAGTTGACCCATGGCTTGTCTTGGTCGGACATGATACAAACAATAAGGTTGGGACATGTGTCTAGGTCATTTCATATCATTAAAGCATTATTTATACCTTAAACTACACTAATTACCACTAATCGCGATTAAAAACTTAATAAGTTACTATTCACCAAAAAATTATTTTAATCTCATTGAACCACATTTTACTTCTTAATGACAACCATGTATGTCGGATTTTCAAAATTCAATACACATTAGTGGTAAACTTTCATTTAACTGAAAAATCAGTTTGCTTGATTACTACTTAGTGGTTTCACTATTCATCAAAAATTGATGTTTTTCAGAAAATTACCAAAAATTCACCCTAAGATATATTTGATATTCTGAATTCAAAAATGAAGTCCTTTTTAAAAAATTCAAAACATATTAGTCACATTAATTAATTTAATAATTAATTCCCGCTGTCATGACAAATAGCGTGTTTTATGAAACAATAAGTATCAAAAGATTGACACTAGTTTAAGTCAGATTTCAAAGTGAAATTGATTCCAACGACCACTATTGGATTTAATGTTAAAAATATTTTCTAATTTCACTTTAAAACAAATTCAAAATATAATCTAATCATATAAATAAATTAGATTAAAAAGTGGTTTTGAATTAAAATACAACATTTTACACTATTCATTAAAAAAATGAACTTTATCAGAAAGATACCAAAAATTTACACACAGTAAATTTTGATGTCCCGATTCTTAATAAGAGTTTTATTTGGTCCAAAAGAATGTTTAAGAGTGAACAAAACTATATTTAATGACAGTTCTCCATCAAAAGGTGATAAGTGAACCTTTAGTGAAAACTAGGGCATATACGCCAAAAATTGAATTCTTTCCGTATTTTAAGCCTTTATCTTTTATTGTATAAATGTAAAAATATTTAAGAACATATATAATCATATTTTAGTTATTTCTATTCATTCCCGCCAATACAACGGCTACATATTAACTACCATTATTTTATTATTAGAGTGCAACGTAAGATTCCCAAGAAACTCGTTGTTTCATGTTGGGTACACCATCGAGCATAGCTTACCCTTTAAAGTCATTTCAATATTTTATTCACAAATATAGATAAATATGAAATGTCATATTCATTATTTACCTGGGGTGTTACATTTTCAATTCTTTAGTCTGGAAATATGAAAGTCTGACGATGTAATGCCCCAATGGTATGTGAGATTTATATATTTTTTATGCTGTTAGTGGGTCAGGTAAAATGATGTCTAACTCAGCAGTGTCTCAAACGTAGATGGATTTATCACTTGTTCTCAGAATACGTATTTCTTATTGGAAGGCATGAAATTCATCAGTATTGTTAAAATCATGATTTTATGATCATTAAAACTGGGAGGTAGCCAATCTCCCCCATTTTATGATAACAAATCATGGAATCAAGAGAATATTATAGAATTAAAAAGATGTCATCAAAGGTATTACACTGTTTTAAACATGATATCCAAGGTAAGATCTATATATAAATAAAGACTCATAATTTACAATATGTGTAGATGATTCACGGAAAATAATAACAAAATTGGAATTGTCAGGGGTATGAATCATGAGAGAAATAGATATAGTATCAAGGATAATGATGTTTGACAATAGATATGATAAATCCATAAAATAATTCAAAACACATATGCTATAATAATTCTTCATCTTTAAGTATATGTTAACAAAATATATAGGTTAAGGTTTGGAAGATGGATCCATCGAGTATTTGACTTCAGCATTGGCCTTCTCTTGCACCTTAGTGGAGGAAATAAGACCAGTACAAGATAGAGTAGATGGATTACCCAGGGAATGACCAAAGAGAGCCTAAAAAGGATTATTTTCCTAATCTAAATCGTTCCTGAGTTAGTACATAGCTTGCACTGGTTTCATAGGTAATGTTCGAAAACAAGTTATCAGAGGTACATGGGAATCACCAATAACTCTAGGAAAGAATGTGTACTCTGGAGTAATTGGAATTTTTTATTGAGTAACCAATGATTGGCCTTGAGTATGAAGAAGTAACTTCATGATATTGATGAATTCCATGATAATATGGCCACCCATTTCAATTAAACTATAGAAATTAGATGTCTCCTCCATGAAAGGGTTCATGATTGGGGTCATCTCTTTGTGATTTATAACATTCTCTTTAAAGGATTGATTCACCAGAGCAAGTCTCAAATTCTCCACCTATATTTTTAAATTTGCATCCATAGAATCCTTGGTATAAATCTTAGAGAGATAAAACATGATGAACTTGGTAATAGTATCTATTTCATTAAATATATCTTTGGAATATGTTGAAACCATCTTGAGAAAATAGTCCTAATTATAATAATCTCTACTTAATATCTCTTGGAATTGATATGTGACACTAGTTGAAGCACTATAAGATAGAACTCTAAGCTCATATCTTAAAACTGATCACAACTAATCATTATCTTGAAATAGAGTAAGAATAAACTTCATCAAAGGAATACGAGGAAGTATCCCCACAGATTTTGAGTATACCAACAGTATAAGATTTAAACTAATATTCTATTTCCTCTACCAAAGACATGAGAATTTCTAGTTCACTTTTTATCCACTTATTCTGAATCTCTATCTCATAAACATGATGAATCATGTTAGGTTAGATATGATGACAAACATAATAAAATAGATGACAAGAATTCTCTTCACAAATATATGTGAAAATAGGGTATTTATTCATTAAATAATTTCTGAACATAGACCTAATCTTTTCATCAGAAACATATAAGTCAACAGGAGTAACTATATCTATTGGAACAATAGGAGGATATGAATCATGTTCAAGAATAAGGGGTTTCATAGAACTGAACTTTCAAGAAGGCCTTCAAAATGAACAGGGGTTATCATGGATCCCTTAGGATCTCATTCAGTGCTAAAATCAGGTTTCTCAACCATTGGAGGACTTCTTGAAATAAAATATAAATTTCCCCACTCATATTTTATAGGGTCCATCATACTCCATGAGACTGAAACAATTGTAAGAGGTACCACAATAGATAAAAAATTGAAGCTTCTAAATACATCTCACCTGCTAAACATGGAACAACCTCTGTGTGTTCAACACTAGTAGGATCAGCTTCCAACTATGTGTCAATAATGGTTGTATCTTGAATCTAATCATCTTATTTGGGAATAAACAATAATGGATTAAATTTCTACATGTTTTTTCACATAAGACTTATGAAATAATAGAACAACTAACTGTTCACTTATAAATTCTTCCTTAACAGGATTGTTTTTCTTTAAATCAGTTACATGTTGTTCCAAATTAGGTATAACTCTAATCTGCTAAAACTTAGTAGAATCTGAAACTTTTTGACCTCTAGAAACTGAACTGGACTTAACATCATGAACAACCATAGCTATAAAAAAATCTCCATGGATGGGGAATTCTCCCCTTATGTAAATGTTTCATTAATCTTTAGATGAATTTACACATTCTTCTTATTGATTCAGACACTATCATCATTAGGTTTAGAATCACTTCCATCATCTGCAACCACATTTTAATTGCTATATTCTTATTTTTTTTCTTCTTCCTCTCATCATCATTGTCTTTTTAAGCATAATTGGAACTTTTATTTGAATCCTCTCCAAAAAATTTAGTCTCGTATTAATCAATCGTAACTAACTTCTCTATTTTTGGAAACCTCATAAGAATGTATAGTAAATCTATTGGTGATGGGAGAGGGCTTTGGAGAATGGTTAGGGTCACTCCCTACATCAATAGATTTTTCCTTATCCACTTCTTCAAAAATTACATGTTCCTTATCTGGTTATTCCACAACATCATTATGCTCCAAAAATGGATCAACATCATCCATAGGTTTGGTAGGATTATCAACCAAATTATATTCTACATGCATCTTCTCTAAATCTCCAACCCATTGTTTCTTCAATGGGTTCAAACTGATTTTCATTCATGAACATGTAGAACTGGTTATGAAAAAACCACCATAGTAAATCATGGAAACTTCATCATTTGGTACTAGGCCCTTGGAATTTAGCATGATAGAAATCCACTTAGGATAGACCAATGAATTTGAATTAGAGGGAGGTTTGACCACATAGAACTTATGTAAAATTATATATCTTTATAAATTAATAATTTGACCTTATATCATAAGAAATGTAATATAAGCATCCTGATTTCTTATTATTCAAAAATAACACTCACTCATGAAAAGAATGATATGAAATAACTTGAAAAAAAACCTACACTCTACATAAAATTCTTAGGAAAATGGCCTCATTGTTGATCCATCTCAAGTTAACATAGTTAGGGAATCCTCATAAATGAACATATCACTATCATTTAGAATTATTCCTTAATAATCATCTACATTTCCATCATATAGTAAATTGAAGCACATATCCCATTTTCATGAAGAAAAAACAAACACCTATTGTAACAACTCGACCCTAGTTATCCAGAGTCGGTGTATTATTACATAACATTAGCATGATTACAAGGAAATCATGTCTCTAAATACTGTTCAGTTTACTATTATTAGAAACAAGATTCATACATAAGTACAACTTTACAGCTTGAAATGAAATACAACATGAATATATTCCATTAGAAACATCCAAATCTCCTAGATTATGCCTGCATGTCCCTCATAACTCTCTTCTTAATATCCTAGGAAAATGAAACATAAGAAAGGATTGAGCTCAAATGCTCAGTAAGGGTAAGAAATATAGTGGAAAATAACAAAAATATTTAGCAAGGTGAATAATTGAAACCACATGCCTTTACCAATAATAAACATGAATACTTTTATGGAAGGAATAGAAGCTACGTAAATAATGCCATAATAAAACAAAATCAAGTGTATTCTACTAGATGAATGACCACATGAACCATCAATATTATTTTCATAAATGGGAAATGTATAATGATGGACATTCTGAAACATTTTATCAATGCCTCGACCAAGACATCTAAAAATGATTAAGGCCTTGGCGAAGACCATATATCAAATTGAGAAAATCCATAGCCAATTCCACATCTAGTTGTCTCATGAGACCTATCGATACATCGAGAAGCTATAGCGGGCTCCACCCGTCACTTACTAAGTCCAATGCATTCCACATATGAAAAGGTTGAAATCTAACATAAACATTCGTATTAAAACTAGAATAGGAAAGGTCAATAATTTAACCATAAACCATGAATGGTATAAAAATAGCACATCCATAGTCAAACATATCATAAAACCTTCAATACAATATATAAGTTCTGTATCATAATAAATAAACTTCAAATAAACGTAAAATCCATCAAAGGATGTTGACATAGATGAAATCAAAAACTTTTTTAGAGAAATATATCTTTATATTTTGAAATCATTTAAGAGTCACATAATTATAAATAAAACATTTATTTTTAAAATATTCTTTTAATCTTGTAATGGAAGATTCAACGTAGTTATAATGGCATAAAATAGCCGCACCCGCCATATAAGTTAAAAAAGACATTTTTATCTTAATTTTTTCAAAAATGTTATAAAGGACCTTAATTGGAAAAGGACGGAAGGAATTATTTATAAAAATCATATAAAAGAAAAACAAGGGTATAAATGAATTTAACCCATAATCTATTAAATAGTAAGAATGTTTTGAAATACTTTTTTAAGAAACATGGATGTGGATGATAAAGGGGTTCCAGTAGATAATTACGTATAAACAACCTCGGATAATGAAAATATTGTAGAATTAACACTTACATTGTACTTTTCCTTGGTTGACGGTAGGTTAACCTATTGTATAATGGTGAAATAATTGTTATTAAATTATACAAAAATCATATACATTACTATGATATCTTATATGATCTTTTAATATTACTTTGTTAATAATATCTTAGTATTATCGTTATTTCAGTTGTTAACTGATTCATTTTCCATTATATGATTTGTTATGTAAGTAATGTTTGTTAGGGATGGGATCTATCTTATTCAAATTAAGAATGATATTAAGTCTTTAAACATTATTTTTAACCATCTAATGAAAATTAGTCTTGAATGGATACGATGAGGAATGAATCTCATAGTGTTCATGGAGATAGTAATCCTTACGTACGCACGAACGACAATATCATTATTTTGATATGAAAATAATATATAATTTGATGGTATATCATATATAAAGAATCATTATCATGTTATATTTATTATTTACATCAATAATACATCATTATTATACCCATCCAAATAATAATTTATTGAATAACAATTACACCACAACGTGGAGACAGTAAGCCGTACGTACGCACATATGGTGAAATGTTATTCAAAGGATGGATAGAATAATTAATTTGGTTGTACCATATTTATAATAATATCATAGTACATAGAATATACATGAGTTATTATTTTAGAATGGAAAAAACAAAGAAAAAGGAAGTGGAAGAAGAAAGAAATTTGAAAGATGTGGTGAGATATTTACCTCTTATTCGGGTTTTATCTTTTGATTTGATCAAAAGGGATCCTTAAAATGGATTTCTAACTAAAGGATTAACTCTTGGATGAAGGGAGGACAGTTTATAGGGTATTTGGGTAGGGTTTGGCCGAGACAAATGGCTTTGAAGGTGTGAATTAGAGAGAAGTGGAAGTGCCCTTTTATAAGAGGGGTGACCAGCACCTTAGGAAAAGATTGAAATATTATTTTATAATAAAATCATTTTTGGATTATAATGGATAAAATATGGATTATTTAAAGTATAAGGTGGGTATGGGTCTAAAACCACCAACCAATAGGTTTTAGATAGGTTTGGGTCATTATATTAACGTTATCTTTTAGATTTATCTCTTAGTTAAATATTTTGACCTTTATCATAACTCTTTGTATTTTTATATTATATGGTTAATAAACATGCTATATACTTCCACGAGAACCTCAAGTGGTTCATTAATTATACACTGATCATTATATAAGTCATTTGGCAAAACATTAGATCCTTATGAATAGAATATCAATTAATAATATAATATTTGTTTTAAAAACTCTTTTATGACAATTTTGACATTATTTGGTATTTTGTTTCTTATAAATTCATAACAGAATTATTACTTCGAAGAAAATTCATTTAACCAACTCTAGCATGTCATATTAACTTACAAAATTAGTGGAATTCATTAAAAGTCTCAAATTACATGTATTTGGATATTTATAATATGGATTGTCTTAATATTTCATTGATTATATAATTACTATTTCATCATTGTGTCATAGGTAAATTAAATTATTTAATGTCTAAAAAATATAAATAAAATACCATTATGTAGGAATTATTTTTATCTTTATAATTAGTATTTATAGTTTAATTTATCAAATGTATAACTCAATATTAAAAATTTTTTAGTTATTAAAAATTGATTTTAACTCTTCTTTAAATAAAATAAAAATAAGTGTCCTAATCTAATCCATGTAAACCAATGAGATTCATATTTAATTCCTAAAGTTGTTTTGATCGAATTATATCTATCCAATAGAATTATGACACGTTTTAGGGTAATAATAATATCATTTTTACCCTTAATGACCCTATTTACTTTTAACCGTGGTAAATAAAAGACACTATTCACCAAAAATTATTTACTTCTTATTGAACCACATTTTACTTACTGATATCAACTATATCTCTCGGATTTTTGAAATTCCACTCACAGAAGCTGTAAAATTAATTTTCATGTGAATTTGCAAATTCTCCAAAGAGGTGGGTAAAAGACGGTGAAAAGTTCAATAAAATTTTATTATATCTAAAAATATGATAAATTGAATCCAATGAATTAAATTTAACTTATATAGGTATTATGTATCTATTTTGACATAAAAAATTTAAATAAAATTAATATTTTTTTAAATAAAAATACGGTTTTAAACTATAACTCAGTGTTTTTCACTATTCGTCAAAAATTGAAAGTTTTCAGAAAAATACCAAAAATTCACCATAAGCTAATTTTGATATTCCGAATCCAAAAATGAAGTCCATTTTGAATGATAAAATTTATAAAATGTACAAAAGTGGGTATTAATATTCATAATGACTACTTTGATTGGTTGCGGTGTGTTAGAATATCGAAGTCGCGTACAATGCAAGCTACTGCATTATTCAAATGAAAACGTACCATGGAAGCTTGGGGTGTTACATTCTACCCTCCTTCAAATAATTTCATCATCAAAATTTCTAGAATACTACCACATGAAAAGACTCAGGTGGTTCTTCATCATAAGTTCTTGAGTTCCCATGTTGCCTCTTCCATTTTTTGGTTTCTTCATAGAACTATTACCAGATGAGTCATCTGGTTTCTCAGCCCTTGTTCTCTTGTATCAAGAATCTTGAGAAGTTTTTCACAATAAGACAGATCAGGTTCCAATTCTAATTCTTCATAGGTTAGTACATGCATTGGGTCAGACATGTATTTTCTCAATAGCGATATGTGGAACACATCGTGAACTTTAGAGAGACTTGGTGGTATTTCAAAATGGTAATCTACAACCACAATTAGTTCTAGAATTTCGAAAGGTCCTATGTACCTGGGACAAAATTTTCCCTTCATTCTGAAATGTATAACACCCTTCCATGGAGACACCTTCAACAAAACATTATCTCCTACCTAAAATTCCAAATCCTTTGTTCGGTTATCAGCATATCTATTCTACCTACTTTGAGCTTCTTTGATGTGGTTTTGGATTACCTTCACCTTTTACATCGTTTCCTCCACAAGTTCTGGGCTAATGAGTTTTCTTTCACCAACATCATCCTAACAGGTTGGTGTGCGACATCTCTTTCTGTATAACAATTCATATGGTGCCATCTGAATACATTAATAAATCTATTGTTATAAGAGAATTATAACAGAGGTAAATATTGATCCCACATTCCTATTAAAGTCAAGTGAGAAAGATCTCAACATGTCTTCTAAGGTTTTAATAGTCCGTCCTGATTTCCCATTAGTTTGGGGGTGGTAGGGAGTGCTCAAATGAAGCTCAGTATCTAGGGATTTCTGATGACGTTTCTAGAATCTTGATGTAAAATGGGGATCACAATCAGAAACTATCGATAGTGGTACTCCATGAAGTCTTATAACTTCATTAATATATAGTCTTGCTAATTGTTTAAGTGGTAAATCATATCTTATAGAAGGAAAATGTGCTGACATGGTAAGACGATCAACAATTACCCATATTTCATCATTCCTTATATGAGTCTTTGGTAGTCTCATGACAAAGTCTATTGTAATATTATCCCATTTCCACTTAGGTATGGGAAGTGGCTGCAAGATTCCTCCAAGTTGTTGCCTTCCAGCTTTCACTTGTTGACAAACCATACATCTTGACACAAAATCAGCAATATCCCTCTTCATGTTGTCCCACCAAAAATGTTCCTTCAAATCTCTATACATTTTGGTCATATCAGGGTGTATAGAGAAATCAGAACTATGAGAATCAACCAACATTTAACTTTTTTGATCTCTTATATTGGGAACATGAAGTATCTTCTGAAATTTCAAAATTCAATCTACCTATACAAATTCACTCAATCTCCCATAATTCACAGCTTTAATATTCTTTTGAAACTCTTCATCATTGGCATGAGAACTCTATATCCTTTCTATTAAAGATGGTTTGGAAAACATTTGGAAAACATTTGAAAAAGTATTGATATTTCACCTTCCATGTTGATTCCTATATCCATCTTTATAGGATCCATGTATATAGGATCCTTTTCAACTCTCATCTTGCTCAAAACTCTAGGATCCTTTGTGCTCTAAGCATTTCCACCTTATTTTCCATCTGTGGGTGGTATTGTATCGTGAAATCGTAATCCTTGAGTTGTTCAAGCCATCTCCTTTTCCTTGTGTTGAGTTCTTTCTATGAGAAAATATACTTTAAACCCTTGTGAATAGTATAAATCTCAAAATTTTCACCATAGAGATAGTGTCTCCAAATATTCAAAGAAAATATTACAACTCTTAGCTCAAGATCATGAGTAGGATTGTTTTGCTCCTGAATTGTCAGCTGTTGTGATGCATAGGAAATAACTCTATGATTATTCATAAGGACACATCCAAGTCCTTTCTTCGATGCATCACTATAAATAACGAACACATCATTACCTGATTGTAGAGTCAAGATAAGAGCATTAACTAATATTCTCTTCATTTCTTCAAAACATTCTTCACACTATTTTGTCCAAACAAATTTAACCCCTTTTCGTGTGAGCTTTATTAATGGGTTAGTCAACCGGAAAAAATTCTGGACGTAATATCAATAATAACATGCTTGAACAATAAAGTTGTATGCCTCAGTTATACTTATGAGTGCTGGCCATTCAGGGAATGCCTTGGTCTTATAAGGATCAATAGAGATTCCATCCATGGAGTCACTATGGCTAAGAAAAAAATCTCCTGATGCCAGAATTCACACTTGATAAACTTCACATATAATTCATGTCTTCTCAGAGTCTTCAGGACAATGCACAAGTGATTTTAATGATCTTCATATAATTTGGAGTATACCAAAATATCATCAATTAATACCACTACAAAGTCATCAAGATATTCCTTGAAAATTATATTCATTAAATCCATGAAGACAGAGGGTGCATTAGTCAATCCAAAAGGCATTATTGTAAACTCGTAATACCCGTACCTAGTTCGAAATGCTGTTTTGAGAATCTTTTCCTACATCACATTGAACTGATGATATCCAGACCAAAGTCCAATCTTTGAAAAGTTTTGAGATCCATGAAGTTGGTCGAATAAATCATCATTACGAGGTAGTAGATATTTGTTCTTTATTGTTATAGCATTGATCTCCCTGTAGTCAATGCACAACCTCATAGATCCATCTTTCTTCTTAACAAACAGAACACGGGCTCCCCATGGAGAAACACTAGGGTGAATAAATCCCTTATTACTCAATTCCTCTAGTTGTTTCATTAGTTCCACTAATTCCACAGTGGCCATTCTATAAGGGGTCTTCGATATGGGCCTTGAACCAGGAATTAATTCAATGGAAAACTCAATTTCTCGTTTTGGATGATATTCAAGTAAATCTTCTGGAAACACATCAATATATTCATTCACAATAGGTACATCCTCTATTTGAACATACCTTTCCTCACCCACAGTTATTTCATTCTCTTCCTCCCCAATACTTGAATATAGTTGGGCTAGTGGGGGTGGATCTAAATAAGACTTAGATGGTGATGATTCTGCTCTAAAGATAAGCTGTTATTTATCATTCTCATAAAAAATAGTAACCTCTTTCTTCTTACAATAATTTTTTGCATCATTGTTCGAATGATAATCCATACCGAGTATTATATCAAATTTAATCATGTGTATGATGATGACAATAGTAGATAATGAACATTTATATGCCCTAATGGGTACTGACTCACAAAACTTTGTTGCAATGATACTTCCCTTAGGAGTTATGACAAACAAATCCCTTGTTAAATCAAATTGGAAATATCAAATTTTCATAGCAAACTAGGAAGTTATAAAACAATTCAATGATCCAGAATCAAATAAAGCGTTGTCTAAACTTGAAGAAACCATTAAATTACCTGCCACCATGTCTTTCGAGGTTTCATCCTCAGCAATAGTGATCGCATAATCTTGGCCTTGATCCCTTGGCCTTTTATGAGGTATGTTTCCCTGATGCATAGGACATTCATTTGCATAATGTCTCATGTCTATCCAATTTTATCATCGAACATTGGTAGCATCTTTCTATCCCTTACAATCACTAGCAATATGCTCTTTCTGTCCACATTTAAAGCATACTCCTTTTCCTTTTAGTCATGCACTAGGGTGCATCCTTCGCAATTATCACAGGGTGGAAATTCAATTATTCCCTTCTTCCCTGTTTCCTAATTTCCATTCCCGAAGTGTTCAAAAGATCTCTTCTTCTCTTTCTTTACTTTAATGTCATAAGACTAAGAGAATTCCTTTTCTGTCTTTATAGCACATGAGACAATATCTTTGTATGATGAGAAGGATTGTGACACTAATTCTTGAAGGAGAAATGGTTTTAACCCATAAAAGAAATTTTCAATATTACTTCTTGGGTTACGTATATAATCTATTGCATGCCTAGCTAACATTGTAAAGTTAGCTTCATAATTTACGACATTCTCATCCTCCTTTTTCTTCAGACTCAGAAATTGTATTTCCATATCTTCTCGATGGTCATGAGGAAAGTATTTTTCTATGAAAATATATTTAAACTCCCTCGCTTCCAAATTTGATACTTCATCAAATTCCTTTGCATTTTGAATCAATGACCACCATTGACCAGCATCTCTAGTGAGGCAGTAAACTGCCATGACAACTTTTTCCATTTCGCTACTCCCCACGGCATGGAATATTTTCCCAAAGGAATTTATCCATTACTCATCTACTAATGGATTTGTACTCCCATTGGATATTGGTGGTTGTTTCCTCATGAAGAGGTCTAACATTGATCCTCCACGATGTGGATCAGGGTGCTCCATATGGGTATGGTTATTATTCATAACCTGTGTGATTTGTCCCAGTGTTGTGATAAGCTGATCAGCACCAGTTAATCACCATCTCCACTATAATTATCTTGAACATGAGGGAAATATTTACATGGAGTGCATTCATTGATACAGTTTCCATTTCTTCTACTAGTCATCATTTCTAAACAATGGAATATACTAGATTAGTTTATGAATCACAATACAGAAATCCAAACTTGTAAAACGCTTAACATAAATTAAACAGTTTGGGGATATAATCCATAATAATAAAAAAATTATTTGGGGAATTATATGCTCATAAACCCTTCATAATAGTTTGTATAGAAAATGAGAATTATCCTAAGCATATCCTTTGGGAGTGTTCTAACCAAGAGTGTATCAATGCCCGTTATCATGCACCAGTTCTCGTTCGAGTCTAGCTCAAAGTGGTGTTTTTGGGTTTTACCCCTAGTTACATTAGTGCCAGAGCCACCTCTACCTTCTCATATCCAGACAAGGATGTATTTCATGGAAAACTCATAAAATCTAAACATTACCAAAATTATATGAAGTTCTTCAATATTAATCCTCAAATCCTATCTTAGGATAATGTGCTCTAATCAGAGTTTATCTAAATCTAGTTTCCAAGGTTTGTACTAAACATCCTCTGACACCAACTATAATGCCCCGAAACTAGTTACCTAGAGTTAGGGCATTATTACATAACATGGGCATAATCAAAAGGAAATCATGTCTTGAAAGACTGATCAGTTTAGTATTATTGGAAAGAAGATTCATATATAAGTTCAACTTTACAGCTTGTAAATAAATTCAACACGAATATATTCCATTAGAAACATCCAAGCCTCCTCGATTATGCCTACAAGTCACTCATAACTAACTTCTTCATATCATGGGAAAATGAAACATAATGAAGGGGTGAGATCAAACTCTCAGTAAGGGAAAGCAATACTGTAGAAACTGACATAAATATTAATCATGTTGAATAATTGAAACCACATGCCTTTACCAATAATAAACTTGAATACGTTTATGGACGAAATATGAGCTGAGTAAATAATTCCATAATAAAACATATTCATGGGTATTCAACTAGTCGAATGACCACATGAACCATCAATATTATTGTCATAATGGGGGAATGTATAATGTCAGACATTCTGAAATATTTTGTCAAGCTTTCGGCCAAGAAATCTAAAAATGATTAAGGTATCGACCATAACCATATATCAAATTGGTAATGGAATTGGACAATTCCACATATAGTTTTCTCATGAGACTCTACCAATGCATCGAGGGGCTATAGCGGGTTCCACCAGTCACATACTAAGTCCAATGCACTCCTCATACGAAAAGGTTGAAATATACCATAAACATTCGTCTTAAAACTAGCATACAAAATGTCAATACTTTAACGATAAACCATGAATGGTATAAAAATATCACATCCATAGTAAAACATATCACAAGACCTTCAATAAATATGGATGTTTTGTATCATAATAAATAAACTTCAAATAAACTTGAAATCCATCAAAATATGTTGACATAGATGAAATAAAAAACTTTTTTAGAGAAATGTCTCTTTCTATTTTTATAAGGCCCCATCCTTAAACCTTACTTAATCTTGAGTTATTAAAAGATTACACATTGAAGATCTTTTCAGGATTAGAGTTTTAGAGAATTAGATCATAAAACTTGTATTACATTACACATATAAACAAAGTAGTTACATAATGATAGTATTCTTCATTCCCATCAATGGAAACATATTTAAAATAAAACATGGATTCCTTCTTGACACTTCCTTGACACTATCATCATATCATGTACCTTTCCCTTGAACTGTGAAAAAAATTTCAAAAAAATTGGGATGCGCATAAAAATCTCAGTAAGGGATATAAAAATATGGAAAGGAAACATGGGTACATATATACATAATAATGAAATCATACTTTACCCATAAAACATTAGCACTTTAACATACCTCATCAAATCATGAATAAATCATAGAAATCATAAAACATAAAGGTAACTTGAGGCATTCATAACATTCTTACGTAGGGAGTAACCCTCTTGGTTACGTCTGGAATACCCATCACAGTATATTCCCTAAATCTCTTCGGAGAAACCTTAAAGTTTCACTCCTTCGCATTACCCAATGCATTGGAGAGCTATATCAGGCTCACCTGCCCTTAGTTTATCATGGAACCAACTGTCTTCAAAATAATTCCGAAGAACCTCAACATAATCGAATCACATAAAACACGCATAAAAGAAACATAACATTTCCACCTTTCAATCACAAGATATCAATACAACACATTGATATAAAAACATTATGAAAACCATTTTCAATTCCAAAATAAAAGAGAAGTAAAACATGGTATTTATTTTTCTTTTAAAAAAATGGTATTGCTTGTAGAGGAAGCCGAAACTCAAATAATGGTGACAGCGGCGGAGAAGTCGTTGTCGCCGCATACGTACGACAAAAACATTCTCTATTGCCTTTTAGTAAATGATTCCTATAAAAAAGATTCCCTTTTAATAAACATAAAAGTCAAATGGGTTTATACACCGTATAAAATAAGGTTGAGTATAAAACAAAATATGTCTCAATGATAGGAGATTGAGACGAAGTCCCATACCTTGGGTCCGAATTGGCTCGATCGTTCTTTAATGTCCTGAATAATAAACTTGAGTTAATTTCTACTTGTTTAAGAACCTTTTTCAAGTTCATTATTCCTTTTATATCACTTATTTCAATTTAATGAACACTATGTAATTATTTAAGTTAATAACGGCTGTTTAAACGATCATTGGTACTTGAGTCAAATGTAAGCCCTTTATAATTACATGTTGTTCATGTATCCATTATATCCAGAATGGTATTCATGATGTAGATATCATATATTTCATATATATATCCAGTACATGCATGAATTTATAATATTACATAATCATTTAGAGGTAAGAAATGAAATGCACCGTTCATGGAGACGGTAAGCCGTACGTATGCATGAACGCTACTTTCATTTCTATTTCGTATTTTATAGAATGGAATCATAATGATATAATGGTATATTATAATTCCAGTATAATATCATATATAATATCATAGTTCTATCCTTTATACGTCCCACATTTGGTATTTAACGAATCAAATCACTTTGAGGGGGCGGTAGTCCGCACTTCCTTAAATGAAGATATCGCGTTTACCCATAATAGAAACCATAAAGGTATGCCCAAAATGAAAAATAAATAAGCTTAAGGAAAACATAAACATATTATATATCATATATAAATATAGTTACATCTTAATGGCCACCTTTGAAGGTGTTAAAGGAATGTTGAACAATCATCGTTTCGGGAGGCATAAATTCACCATCCACGGAAACAATATGTTCTTTAACCATTAGATGTAGGTGTGTGTAAGTGTAGCATGAATACTTCTTATAACAACATCCTAGTATATTGAAGATACTTGATTTTTTACAAAAGAAATAAATAAAAAGAGTTTAGGGGGTTGGAGAAGCAAAATAAAACAAAAGGACTCAAGTGAAGACATTACCTTAAAATCTGGTAAATCCCTTTGGTTTGAGCTCAAAGGCTTCCTTGGGAAGACTTCTGCCCAAGGTGAGGATTCGAGGAGTAATAGAGGGAAGTGGAGAGACAAAATGGGAAGTGGTTGGCCGAGCCAAAGGCTTCGAGAGTGTGGGTAAGGAGGTAGAGGTGGGGGCCTTTTATAAGAGGAGAGGAGGGGCACTCTTGGAAAGTAAAGAAATATTACATTATTTGAAAATTAATTTCGGATTCAAAAGGTCCCACATTTATATAATTCGAGGATAAGATGATAAGGGTTCAAAATATACCCACCCAATCGGATTTTTACATGTGTAGTTCATAGATTTTGCATTATCTTTACATTTTATTTAAATCTTTTATTAATGAGGTAATCGTTGCATCATCGTGATGTCATAAATAATTTAATTTATTTAAATCTAAAAATTATAAAAAAATAATATGATGTAGGAAATATTTTTTCTTTCCAATGAATATTTATAGTCAAAAATCTGACTTGTATAACCCCATTTAATAATTGTTTTCATAAAACATATTATGTTAGTGTCATTTTTAGTTTTACATTAAATAAAAAGTTATTTATGTCATTTCCCAACCAAAGTGGCTCCATGGGGTCCCCAAGTTGACCCATGGATTGTCTTGGTCCGCCATGACACATCCAATTGTGGTAGGACATGTTTCAAGCTCATCTCATAGTATTAAAACATTATTTTTACCTTAAACTACACTAATTACCACTAATCGCGATTAAAAATTTAATGAGTTACTATTCACCAAAAATTTATTTTAATCTCATTAAACCTCATTTTACTTTTAATGACAACCATGTATGTCGGATTTTTGAAAATCAAATTACAGAGGTGGTAAAATTTCATTTAAATGAAAAATCAGTTTCATTAACTACCACTTAGTGGTTTCACTATTCATCAAAAATTGAAGTTTTTTAGAAAGATACCAAAACTTCACCCTAAGCTATATTTGATATTCTGAATTCAAAAATGATGTCTATTTTACAAAATTCAAATCATATAAGTTACATTAATTAATTTAATAATTAATTCCCGCTGTCATGACAAATAGCGTGTTTTTATGAAACAATAAGTATCAAAAGATTGACACCAGTTTAAGTCCAATTTCAAAGTGAAATTGATTCCAATGACCACTATTGGATTAAATGGTAAAAATATATTCTAATTTCACTTTAAAACCAATTCAAAAGATAATCTAATAATATAAATAAATTAGATTAAAAAGCAGTTTTGATGTAAAATGCAGTATTTTTCACTATTCATTAAAAAAATGAACATTGTCAGAAAAATACCAAAAATTCACACAACGTAAATTTTGATATCCCAATCATATATAATAAGTTTATTTTGACAAAAATAGCTTATAAAATTTTCAAAAGATAGATTTAAAAATTGTTTTCCATCAAAAGGCAGTAAAATAATCTTTTAGAAATATTAGTGTATTCCATTCTTACGATTGAAATTATTTTCATTTTAAGCCTCTAAAACACTATCTAATTCATTAATAGACATAGATAAAAATATCTATTATTCATTACTTACTTGGGATGTTACATCCTTCCCCCCATTAGAAAATTGGGTCCCCGCAATTTATTTACTTATCGAATAAATGGGGGTACTTATCCCTCATTGCATTTTCAGATTCCCATGTTGCCTCTTCCATTATGTGGTTTTTCCACAAAACCTTTACCTGATTAATCACCTTATTCCGTAAAAATTGCTCCCTATGGTCAAGAATCTGGACCGGTTGTTCCTCATAAGATAGGTTCTCTTCCAGCGGAACTACTTATGGACTCAAGACATGAGATGGATCTGGAATATACTTTCTCAACATCGAAACGTGAAAAACATTGTGTACCTGAGATAAACTCGGAGGTAAAGCCACTCCGTAAGCAACTGATCCAACACTCTCCAGAATTTCATATGGTTCTATGAACCTTGGACTCAGCTTTCCTTTCTTACCAAATCTCATCACACTTTTCCATGGTGATACTTTGTGAAAAACACGATCACGTACCTCAAAAGAGAGATCCTTCCTCCAGTTGTCCGCATAACTCTTCTGCCTACTCTGAGCTGTTCTCATGTGTTTCTGAATCACCTGAACTTTTTCTACCATCTCTTCTACCAATTTTGGTCCCATCAACTTCCTTTCACACACTTCATCCCAGAAAGCTGGAGTTTGACACCGCTTCCCATATAACGCCTCGAATGGTGCCATCTGTATACTGGAATGAAAACTATTATTATATGAAAATTCAACCAAAAAATGATGGTGGTCCCAACTTCCCTGATAAAACATCGAACAAGCTCATAGCATATCCTCCAATGTCTGAATTGATCGTTCTGACTGCCCATCTGATTGAGGATGAAAAGATGTACTAAAATTTAATTCAATACCCAACGAATTCTAAAGGCCTTTCCAAAAGTTAGAAGTGAACCTGGGATCACGGTCAGATACAATGGAGAGAGGAACTCCATGTAACCTGACTATCACTTTAAGATACAAACAGGAAAGTTGATCTAGGGAAAAAGTATCTCGTATAGCAAGGAAATGAGAATATTTATTCAAGCGATCAACAATAACCCAGATTGCATTATTACCTCGAGATGTATTCGGTAATCCCACAACAAAGTCCATGGATATATTCTCCCATTTCCACTCTGGCACTGGTAAGGCTGAAGAATCCCTTTCGGTAACTGCTGCTCTGCTTTAACCTACTGACAATTCAAACACTTCACAGTAAAATCAGCAATATCTCTTTTCATTCCATCCCACCAGTAATAC
This sequence comes from Viscum album, assembly GCA_963277665.1. Classification (NCBI taxonomy): domain Eukaryota; kingdom Viridiplantae; phylum Streptophyta; class Magnoliopsida; order Santalales; family Viscaceae; genus Viscum; species Viscum album. The sequence goes on along the minus strand of OY728159.1, from coordinate 1,886,816,271 downwards.
TCCCAAAGAACTCTATACATCTTAGTACTGCCTGGATGAACTGAAAATGGAGAACTACGAGCTTCACATAACAACTCTCTCTTAAATGATGAATCACAAGGCACAGACAATCTCTTACCAAATCTCAAAACGCAATCATTATCAATGTTGAATCCAGGAAACTTACCTTTCTGAACCAACTCTACCTTTTTCTGCAACTCACTGTCTTGCTTTTGTGCTTGCTTGATTCTATCTGATAGAGATGATCTCACTGATAACTGAAACAAAACAGAAGAACATTCTGCACCAAAAACTTCTATTCCAAATTTCATCAAATCCATAACCAAAGGATCACATTCCAAACGCAACATTTCTAATGAAGCATTTATTTTTTGACTCAAAGCATCATCCACTTTATTTTCTTTTCCCGGATGGTAATGAATTGTACAATCATAATCCTTGATTAATTCAAGACATCTCCTCTGTCTCATGTTTAACTCTTTATGATTGAATATATACTTTAAACTTTTGTGATTAGTATATATTTCACACTTTAATCCATACAAATTATGCCTCCAAATTTTTAAAGTGAAAACAACAGCAGCTAATTCCAAATCATGTTTTGGGTAATTTAACTCATGAGTTTTCAACTGTCATGAAGCATAAGAAATTACCTGATCATTCTGCATTAGGATGCAACCAAGTCCATTCAATGAAGCATCATTGTATATAACAAACTCACCATTCCTGGAAGGTAGTGCCAAAACTGGAGCATTCACCAATATTCTTTTCAATTCCTAAAAATAATCATCACATTATTTTTTCTAGATAAACTTAACACCCTTCCGAGTTAGCTTAGTCATTGGACTAGATAACCATGAAAAATATCTAACATACCTTCGGTAATAGCCAGCCAAACCAAGGAAGCTACGAATCTCAGTTACATTTGTGGGTCTTGGCCAGTCTTCCACAAATTTTTTTTGAAGGATCAATAGTTATTCCATCTTTAGAAACAATATGACCAAGGAAAGAAATTTGTTGTAACCAAAACTCACACTTGCTGAATTTACCATACAATTTATTTTCTTTTAAGGTTTGCAAGATAACCCTTAAATGTCTTTAATGCTCCTCTTTACTTTTAGAAAACACCAAAATATCATCAATGAAAAAAACCACAAACTTATCAAAGAACTCATGGAAAATTATATTCATTAAGTCCATGAATACATCAGGTGCATTTGTTAGCCCAAAAGGCATTAATACAAATTCATAATGGCCATATCTTGTACGGAACGCGGTCTTAGAAATATCTGCTTCCTTTACCATCAACTAATGGTACCCCGATCTCAGGTCAATCTTTGAAAAATACTGAGCTCCCTGGAGCTGATCAAACAAATCATCGATATGAGGAAAAGGATATTTGTTCTTAATAGTGATGTTATTCAAGGCTCTATAATCAATGCAAAGTCTCTTAGAACCATCTTTCTATTTAAAAAATAAAACAGGAGCACCCCATGGTGATGTGCTAGGTCGAATGAAGCCTTTCTCTAATAAATTTTATAATTGCTCCTTCAACTCTAAAAGTTCAATTTGAGCCATTCGATAAGGGGGTTTTGAAATTGGCTTATCATCAGGAACTAAGTCAACAGTAAATTCAACTTCCCGATCTGGTATTATTCCATGCAACTCATCAAGAAAAACATCAGGATACTCATTTACCACTGGCAAATAATTAATCTGAACAGTTCCTTTATTTTCAATGATGTGTGCAAGGTAACTTTCATTTCCATCTTTTACATGTTTCTTGGCCTCTTGATAAGTTATCAACAGTAAGGGTTCATTCTTGTACACAAACTGAAAGTCTTTCTGAAAAGAAACTTCTTTAGCTCTATAGTCAATCTTAGCATGGTAAATAGAGAGCCAATCCATACCCAGGATAACATCAAACTCTACTAGAGGTAAAACAATAAGGTTTGCAAGTAGGTTCTTTCCACAGATAAGGATAGGAAGATTCTTATAAGTTCTTTTTTCCTCAACATTTCCCCCATGTGTTTTTACCAAAAGTTCAGGAGTCATTTCTTGAGATGGTATTCCCATTTTACTAGAAATGTTTTCAGAGATGAAAGAATGTGTAGACCCCGAATCAAACAACACACTGGCATAATCTAAAAAAACAAACAAAGTACCTGATACAACTTCATTTGATGGACCGACATCTGCTGAAATAGTTACAAAGGATTTCACCACCCCTTTCTGCTTGTAGTCAAACTGCTTCCCATCACACAAGCTCTTTGTCGAACACTCGTTTGCATAATGACCCATCTCATTGCACTTATAAAATTTCACTAACTATAAATCAAATTTGGTCTTACCATCACCCTGATCCTTTTCAGTGCAATCACGAGCCTTATGTCTCATCTTACCACATCGGTAGCAATTTCTAGAATTCAGATGCCATTCCCCATCATTCCTTTTGCCACATTTATAACAAACTGCAATCTTAGATTTCTTACCATCAGACTTTTTTGAAGAATTCTTACCTTTCTCCTGCCAACTCGGTCTCTTCTTCTACTGGTTGTTATAGAACACTTGATCACCGGAAAACTACATTTCCACCTTCTCAGCACATCGAAAAAGCTTTTCATAGCTTTTAAACTCATGAGAAGCTAATTAACTTTGATATTTTGGCTTTAATCCAGAGTAAAAATGATTGATTTTACTATCAAGGTCTCGGATAAAATTTGGAGCATACCTTTCCAATCGAGTGAACCTTTCTTCATAGGCAGCCACTGAGTCTTCCACTTGCCTCAATTCCAAGAATTATTTTTCCATCCTATATCGAACAGCCTTAGGAAAATACTTCTCAAGAAACATACCTTTGAATTCATCCCAGTCGAGAGCATCAATCTCATCAGCGTCCCTAATATTCTTAACCATCGACCACCACTGATCTGATTCACCATCTAAACGATAAATAGAAAGACTAACCTTTTGATTGTCTGAACACCCCATGACATCGAAAATATTCTCCAGTGCATTAATCCACCCTTCAGCTAGCAGAGGGTCAGATGATCCTCTAAATGATGGGGGATGTTGCCTCATGAAATTTTCCACCACTGACATGTTCCTCTGCGATTGATCTGGCTTATCTCATGCATGGATACCACCACCATTTATTGCTTGAGTCAACTATGCCATTACTGTAACAAACTGTTCAGTTCCAATTCCGACCATCTCAGGATGCTGATTCGGAAGGTTATTTCATTCTGTATGCCTTCCTAGCACTGCATCCCCTTTTCCTCTGTGGAAAACCATTCTGAACAAACATGTCTTAGATGAAGCAACATGGTAATCTTCAAACTCTACATCATTTCAAAAAAATATTTTTGGATAATCATTTAATAAAATTATAACTCCTAAAGTTATCTAAACCAACCTTTGATACCAACTATAAGGCCCCAGCCTTAAACCTTACTTAATCTTGAGTTATTACAAGATTGCACATTTAGGATCTTTTCGGGTTTAGTGTTTTAGAGAATTAGATCATAAAACTTTCATTACATTCCACATATAAACAAAGTAGTTACATAAAGATAGTATTCTTCATTCCCATCAATGGAAACGTATATAAAATAAAACATGGATTCTTTCTTGACACTTCCTTGACACTATCATCATATCATGTACCTTTCCCTTGACCTGTGAAAAACATTTCAAAAAACTTGGGATGAGCATAAAAATCTCAGTAAGGGATATAAAAATATGGAAAGTAAACATTGGTACATATATACAAAAGAATGAAATCATACTTTACCCATAAAACATAATCACATTAACATACCTCATCAAATCATGAATAAATAATAGAAATCATAGGACATAATGGTAACTTTATGCATTCATAACATTATTACGTAGGGAGTAACCCTCTTGGTTACGTTTGGAATACCCATCACAGTATATTCCCTAAATCTCTTCGGAGAAACCATAACATTTCACTCCTTCGTGTTACCCAATGCATTAGAGATCTATATCAGGCTCACCCACCCTTATTTTATCACGGAACCACCCGTCTTCATAATAATGCCCAAGAACCTCAACATTATCGTATCACATAAAACACGCATAAAGGAAACATAACATTTCCACCTTTCAATCACAGGATATCAATACAACACATTGATATAAAAACATTATGAAAACAATTATGAATTCCAAAATAAAAGAGAATTAAAACATGGTATTTATTTTTCTTTCAAAAAAAAGTATGGCTTGTATAGGAAGCCGAAACTTAAATAATGGTCACGGCGGTGGAGAAGTCGTTGTCGCCGCATACATATGACAAAAACATTCCCTTTTGTTGTTTAGTAAATGCTTAGTATAAAAAATATTCCTTTTGAATAAACGTAAATGTCAAAGGGGTTTATACACCATATAAAAGAAGGTTGAGTATAAAACAAAATATGCCTCAATGAAAGGAGATTGAGACGAAGTCCCATACCTCGGGTCCGACTTGACTCGATCGTTCTTTAATGTCCTGAATAATAAACTTGAGTTAATATCTACTTGTTTAAGAACCTTTTTATAGTTCATTATTCCTTTTATATCACTTATTTCCATGTCATGAACACTATGTAATTATTTTTGTTAATAACGGTCGTTTTAACGATCATTGGTACTTGAGTCAAAAGTAAGACCTTTATAATTACAAGTTGTTCATGTATACATTATATCCAGAATGGTATTCATGATGTAGATATCATATATGTCATATATATCCAGTACATGCATGAATTTATAATATTATATAATCATTTAGAGGTAATTAATGAAATGCACCGTTCATGGAGACGGTAAGCCGTACGTACGCATGAACGCTACTTTCATTTCTATTTCATATTTTATAGAATGGAATCATAATGTTATAAAGGTATATTATAATTCCAGTATAATATCATATATAATATCATAGTTCCATCCTTTATACGTCCCACATATGGTATTTAACGAATCAAATCACTTTGAGGGGGCGGTAGTCCGCACTTCCTTAAATGAAGATATCACGTTTACCCATAATGGAAACCATAAACGTATGCCCAAAATGAAAAATACAGAATCTTAAGGAAAACATAAACATATAATATATCATATAAAAATATAGTGACATCTAAATGGCCACCTTGGAAGGTGTTAATGGAATGTTGAACAATCATCGTTTCGGGAGGCATAAATTCACTATCCACAGAAACAGTATGTTCTTTAACCATTAGATGTAGGTGTGTGTAAGTGTAGCTTTATCCTTCTTATAAAAACATCCTAGTATATTGAAGATTCTGTAGTTGTTAAAAGGAAATAAATAAAAATAGTTTAGGGGGTTGGAGAAGCAAAATAAAACAAAAGGACTCAAGTGAAGACATTACCTTAAAATCGGGTAACTCCCTTTGGTTTGAGCTCAAAGGCTTCCTTGGGAAGACTTCTGCCCAAATTTAGGATTCAAGGAGTAATAGAGGTAAGTGGAGAGACAAAATGGGCAGGGGTTTGCCGAGCCAAAGGCTTTGGGGGTGTGGGTAAGGAGGTAGAGGTGGGGGCCTTTTATAAGAGGAGAGGAGGGGCACTCTTGGAATGTAAAGAAACATTACTTTATTTGAAAATAAATTTCTGATTCAAAAGGATCCTCATTTATATACGTCTAGGATAAGGTGATAAGGGTTCGAAATATACCCACCCAATAGGATTTTTACATGTGTAGGTCCTAGATTTTACATTATCGTTTCATTTTATTTGAATCCTTTATTAATGAGGTAATCGCTGCATCATCATGATGTCATAAATAATTTAATTTATTTAAAGTCTAAAAATTAAAAAAAAATACTATGATGTAGGAAATATTTTTAGCTTTCCAATTAATATTTATAGTCAAACATATGACTTGTATAACCCCATTTAAAAATTGTTTCCGTTAAACATATTATGTTTGTGTCATTTTTACTTTTACATTAAATTAAAAGTTATTTATGTCATTTCCCAACCAAAGTGGCCCCATGGGGTCCCCAAGTTTACCCATGGATTTTATAGGTCGGCCATGACACATAAAATGAGGTTATGACATGTTTCAAGCTTATCCCATACTATAAAAACATTATTTTTACCTTAAACTACACTAATTACCACTAATCGCGATTAAAAACTTAATAAGTTACTATTCACCTAAAATTTATTTTAATCTCATGGAACCACATTTTACGTCTTAATGACAACTATGTATGTTGGATTTTTTAAAATCAAATCACAGAGGTGGTAAAATTTCATTTAAACAAAAAATCAGTTTCTTTAACTACCACTTAGTGGTTTCACTATTCATCAAAAATTGAAGTTTTTCAGAAAGATACCAAAACTTCACCCTAAGCTATATTTGATATTCTGAATTCAAAAATTATTTCTATTTTACAAAATTCAAATCATATAAGTTAAATTAATTAATTTAAAAATTAATTCCCGCTGTCATGACAAATAGCGTGTTTTTATGAAACAATAAGTATCAAAAGATTGACACCAGTTTAAGTCCAATTTCAAAGTGAAATTGATTCCAATGACCACTATTGGATTAAATGTTAAAAATATATTCTAATTTCACTTTAAACCCAATTCAAAAGATAATATAAATAAATTAGATTAAAAAGCAGTTTTGATGTAAAATGCAGCATTTTTCACTATTCATTAAAAAATGAACATTGCCAGAAAATACCAATAATTCACACAAAGTAAAATTTGATGTCCCAATCATAAAGAATAAGTTTATTTTGACAAAAATAGATTATAAAATTTTCAAAATATAGATTTAAAAATGGTTTTCCATCAAAAGGAAGTAAAACAATCTTTTAAAAATATTTGTGTATTCCATGCTTAAGATTGGATTTATTTTCATTTTAAGCCTCTAAAACACTATCTAATTCATTAATAGACATAGATAAAAATATCTATTATTCATTACTTACATGGGATGTTACAATTTTGAAATCATTTAAGAGTCACATACTTATATTGAAAAATTTTATTTTGAAAATTTTCTTATAATCTTGTAAATGAAGCTTTGACATAGTTATGATGGCTGAAAATAGCCGCACAAGCCGTATAAGTTAAAAAAAGACATTATTACCTTAATTTTATCGAACAGGATATAAATTGCCTTGAGTGGAAAATGACAGAAGGATTCATTTCAAAATATCATATAAAATTAAAAAGAGGGAATAAATGACTTTAACCCATATTCTAGTAAATAGTAATACTGTTTTGAAATATATTTTTCAGAAATATGGATGTGGATGATAAAGAGGTCCCAGTAGATAATTACGTATAAACAACCTCAGATAATGATGACATTGTAGAATTAACCCTTACCTTGTACTTTTCCTTGGTCGAGGTTCGGTTAACCTCCTGTATAATGGTGAAATAATTGTTTTTAAATTATAAAAGAATCAGATACATTAATATGATATCATATATGATCTTTTAATATTTCATTATTAATAATATCTTAGTATTATCGTCGTTTCGGGTGTTAACTAATTCTTTTTCCATTATATTATTTGTTACATAAGTAATGTTTGTTATGGAAAGGATGTATATTATATATATTCAAAATGATATTAAGTGTTTAAACATTATTTTTAATCATCTAATGAAAATTACTCTTGAATGGATACGATGGGGAATGAATCTCAACACGTTCGTGGAGACTCTAATCTATACGTACACACGAGATAGAATATCATTCTTTTGATATTAAAATAATATATAATTGGATGGTATATCATATATAAAGAATCATTATCATGTTATATTTATTATTTTCATCAATTACACATCATTATTATACCCATCCAAATAATAATGTATTGAATAACAATTACACCACGACTTGGAGACGGTAAGTCATACGTACGCATGTTTGGTGACATGTTATTCAAAGGATGGATATAATAATGAATTTGGATATAACATATTTATAATAACATCAAAATATATAGAATATACATGAGATATTATTTTATAATGGAAAAAACAAAGAAAAAGTAAGTGGATGAAAAAAGGAATTTGAATAAGGTGGTGAGATATTTACCACATCTTCAGGTTGTTTATTTTGATTTGATCAAAAGGGATCCTTAAGATGGATTTATGACTAAAGGAAGGCCTCTAAAATGAAGGTAGGACAGTTTAGTGGGTATTTGGGTAGTGGTTGGTCGAGCCGAATGACTTTGAAGGTGTATCAGAGAGAATGGGTAGTTCCCTTTTATAATAGGGGTGAGGGGGACCTTAGGAAAAGATAAAAATATTATTTTATAATAAAATAATTTTTGGTTCTCATGGATAAAAATTGAATTATTTAAAGGATAAGGTTGGTATGGATTGAACACCACTCAACCAATAGGTTTTAAATAAGTTTGGGTCATTATATTAACTTTATCTTTTAGATTTAACTCTTAGTTAAATTGTTTGACATTTACCATGTCTCTTTGTATTTTTATTTTATATGGTTAATAAAATTACTATATACATCAAAGGGAAAATCAAGTGGTTAATTAATGATACAAATATCATTAAATAAGTTATTTGGATGAACTTTATATTTTTGGGAATATAATTTTAATTAGTAATATAATATTTTTTTTATAAACTGTTTTATGTCAATTTTGACACTATTTGGTATTTTGTTTTTTCTAAATTCATAACAACATTATTACTTAGAAATAAATTCATCTAACCAACCCTAAAGTGTAATATTTACCTAGAAAATTAGTTTAATTCATAAAAACTCTCAAATTACATTTATTTGGATATTTTTAATATCGATTATTTTAATATTTCATTAATTAGATAATTACTACATCATCATTGTGTCATAAATAAATTAAATTATTTAATGTCTAAAAATATATATATAATACGATTATGTAGGAAATATTTTTAGATTTATAATGAATATTTATAGTCTAATTTATCTTATGTATAACCCTCTATTAAAAATGATTTAGTTATTAAACATTGATTTTAACTCTTTTAACTCTAGTTTGAATAAAATAATAATAAGTGTCCTAATCTAATCCAAGTGGACCACAGAGGTTCATATGTTATTTATAAGGTTGTTTTGGTCGAATTAAACTTATACAGTTGAATTAGGACATGTGTTAGGGTAATAATAATATAATTTTTACACTTAATTATCCTATTTACTTTTAACCGTGGTAAAGATAAGTCAAAAGTTACTATTCACCAAAAAAAATATTTTCAACTTATTGAACCAAATTTTAGTTAATGATATCAACCGTGTCTCTTAGATTTTTGAAATTCCACTCAATGAAGCGGTAAAATTATGTTTTATGTGAATTTTCAAATTCTCCTATGAGGTGGGTAAAAGACGGTGAAAAGTTCAATAAAATTGTTATATATCTAAAATTATTATAAACTGACTCCAATGAATTACATTGAACTTTTATAGTTATTATGTATCTATTTTGACCTAAAATAAATTTAAATAAAATAAATAATTATTGAAATAAAAATTTTGTTTTAAACTATAACTCAGTGTTTTTCAGTATTCATCAAAAATAGAAAGTTATCATAAAAATACCAAAAATTCATCATAAACTACTTTAAATAATCCAAATCTAAAAATGAAGTCCATTTTGAAAGATAAAATTTATAAACATTCAAAAAGTGGGTATTACTATTCATAACTGCTATTTTGATTGGTCGTAGTGTGTTAGATTCTCGATGTTGCGTACAAAGCAAGCTATTGCATTATTCAAAGGGAAACATACCGTGGAAGCTTGGGATGTTACACCTATCCTTACACATGACTTCTAATACAATATCCACCATCATTATTAAATGAAAACTATAAGTTATAATAAAACCCATGTAACAGTCTTATATAAAACTGAATCTTATTTAATGAAAAACATTCCAATCACCATTGGATTTGATGAACCATAATTACATGTGCCATACTCAATATTATTCATTTAGTGTCTATATACTTTTTAGGTAAAACAATTCGTCTACTAAGCTCAGGGTTAACTGCAGTAACCGAAGAAGGAACAATCAATTACTTCTTCATCTTCTTTGAGGATATACACTTAAATAGTGAAGTCACTAAGTTATAATTCATTATTGGAATCAATATTATCTTGAAAATCCTAGAAAATGTTAAGGATTAGGTTTCACCAGTGTGAGATGAAAGGGTTTCACTAGGCTCATGAAATATATATGCATGTATCACATGAGGCACAAGGTTTTTTAGCAAAACAATTGTTCCATTTTCATATCATTTTTGTATACTGGGTAATTAAAAATTCAAATAATACATGAAATTGATATCTTAATTAAGAAAAAACATGAATTAGGGTTTAGTAAATAAAATAAATTTGTAAAAAACCATTGGTTCAAAAAATCATAAAATAGAAAATATTTTTTCCAAGGTATAGAAGAAACAGCATGATGACTCAATGACATTACATATCAAATTGAATAACAAACCAATGGTATGAAAAAACAATGGTATAAAAAACCAATTCTATGAATAAATCAATTTTATGAAAAAATGGTATGAAAAAACTGTATTATAATGAGAATAAAACATAATCGAAATTTATTTTTCCAAATTCATGTTTGATATAATTTATTCATCCATAATTCAAATGATTTGTAAAAAATTTTACAAACTTATATTTTGTGCCAATAAATTCATGGGTGATATTACCATTATGAAAATGATATCTCGAAATGTGATGTCTTATGTCAATGTGTATTGACCTAAACTGGGAGACTAGATTCTTTGTAATGTTTATTTCACTTTTATTTTCACAGTTTATGGGGACTTGTCGAAATTGATATCCATAGTATTTTAATGTTTGTTTTGTTCACAAAATTTGTACATAAAAACTACATACTAATATGTATTCATCTTCATTAGTATAAAATGCAACAAAATCCTCTTTTCTTACAACACCATGAAACTAGATACTTTCCAATAAGTGACATGTTCCAGAGGTGCTTTTTCTATCTAACTTGTATCCACAAAAATCAATATAAGAATAACATACTAAATCATATTTAAGACTTATAGGGTAAAAAATCATAAATTACTTATATATTTGAGTCATTTGAAATTTATTTTAATAGAAAGTACGTGTGACTCCTTTAATTTTTAGTGAAAATGAGTACACATACACAGAGTGAACATAATATCTGGGAGACTAGTAGTCAAGTAGAAAAGACTTCCAATAAAACCTATATAACTAGTCTTATCAACAAGTTTCCTAGTTTCATCAAGATCCAATTTATATGTGGTACTCATTAGAGTATCTATACTTTAAGTGTTATCCCTATTAAAATGTTTTAAAATATATTTTGTATATTTATTTATTCTAAGTAAGTTTTTCTTTGTTTTGAAAAACCAAAAATCCAAGAAAGAATTTGAATTCCACCATTAAACATATTCTAAATTCAATTTGCATCATTTTAGAAAAACATCTACAGTTTTTTTTGAAATCTAAAAATAGTATCATCAAAACATATTTTAACTACTAATATATCTTTTGAAATTAAATTTATTAAAAAATTTGGATCATATATTCTTTTTGAAAATTATTTTAAAATCCTAAAATTGTTGAGTCTGTCATGAAAAACTGTTGAAGCTTGTTTTAAACCATACAAATATTTTGTTAATTTTAAATGAATGATTAGGAAAATGATGACTTTTAAAACCAAGTGGTTGTTATTAAAAAATATCATGAACTATAAAACAATTTAATAATGCACTCTTGACATCCATTTGATAAATTTTGAAATCTAGATGTTCTGAATAGGAAAGAATGATTCTTATGGATTCATTTCTAGCCATAGGTGAAATTTTTTCATCATAGTCAATCCCATATTCCTTTCTAAAACCTTGTGATAAAAGTCAATCCATGGTTGTAACTATATATTCTTACTCCTCAACTTTATTCCTAAACACCCATTTAGTAAAAATAATCATGGTGTCATTGGGTCTATCTAAAAGTTCCCACACTTTTTCATTCATAATTATTTAACTGTTATTTCATTTCTATTACACGTAAATCATCATAAATAGCTTTGTTGATGTTCTTAGGTTATTATTGAGATAATAATTCTTGATGTTCAGCCTATTTTATGATATAAAATTTGGTTTGATTTTCTCTATTTATATTACCTACAACAACATCTAAAGGATGTTAGATAATTGAAATAATAGCCCCAGAGAAAGCGGCACTGATCACTTCTGGATTTTTAGGTTCTCAATGTTCTATAAATTCTTCTAAATTGGATGATTTTTTTTCTTGTTTTACAATAGAATCTAAAGGTTTAGAATTTATATTCAGAGAAGATAAATCATCATCAATGTTTTCAATATTGGTCTTAGGCTCATGTGGATCAGTTTCATCAATTTTTACATTGATTTATTCATCCTTAATTCTGGACTTCATTTAAAAACTCAATAGTCTTTTCTAGAAATTGAGTAACCATGGAAAATTCCTTCATTTCTTTTGTAAGAGTGTTTTTCCAAATTATAGACAGTGATAAGAATAAATACATTGAAATAGAAAAAATATAGACTAATTAATCATATTTTTTTCTATTATTCCATAACTATAATGGGGTCTTATTAAGGATAATTCTTATTGAGACTCTATTGATAATATAACAGGCTATATTAACTACTTCTTCCCAAAAATATATTCAAAGGACATACTCATTTATCATGGTTCATGCTATATTTTGTAAGGTTTAATTTTTTTTTCAACACCTCCATTATTCTATGATTTCCTAGGAGTATAGAAATTATTATTGTAGAAATTTTGAGTGAAAAATTAATCGAAATATAGATTTCCAAACTCTTGTCCTTGATCACTTCTTAAGGTTTTAATCATAAGTCCAATGATATTTTCTATATACTTAGCATACTTAGTAAAATAATAGTATGCTTCACTTTTGTGAGCTAGAAAATATACCCAAGTATATATAGAATAGTCAGTTAATAGAACATAAACATAGTAAATCCCATTAAGAATAGAAACTCTTGAGTGTCTAAACAAATCCATGTGAACCAACTCAAGAGGTTGAGAATATGAATCTTATTTATTTAGTTTTAATGTAACAATTTTTTGTTCCTCTTTTTAAAAGGGGGTACAGTCTTTATTAGTTGGGAACTCACGTTTAGGTAGATCACTAACTAACCCATTCCTAGTTAGCTTCCTAAGTGATTGAATGTTTCAATGTTCATTTCTTCAACGCCAATGCAATGGTTCTTTATGAATGTTACTCAAGCATGAAAAATATAGGGAAACTAAAGAATTTAAATCTACATTAAAATTATTTTATTTTTAAATAGCTGTAAAAATTATATCATTTTTGGAATTAAAAAACATAAAATAAATCATTTTCAAACATAACATAGAAACCATCACCACACATCTAAGAAATTATAAGTAGATTATACTTTAAACAACCAATATATAAAACATTATAAATTAAAACTAAATTTTTGTTACCAATATGACCAAGACCAATAATTTTTCCATTTACACTACCCCCATGGTGACATGGCCACCATAAACATTTATAATAATCTTGAATAAATAATATTCTACTATTATATGTCTTAAAAACCCACTCTTCATGTCCTATAGACCTTTACTAGAGGTCTTCAAGAAATTTTCTTACAAAAATGTTTTAAACAAGAAATGATTTTTGGTACATAAAACTATTTGGATATAGAAGTGTTATTAATAATATATTTGGGATCCTACATTTTCCTTATGGGTTTCCTATAAACAGATTAAATGCTTTTACAAATAAAATATTTTTTGGGCCCTTTTTAAAAATGTTTCACATTACAGTTTTTTGGTCTGGATTTAGGAACAATATTATTTTTAGTTATTCTCTTATTTGTAGGATTTTTTCATATCCTAGTTACATATTTAAGAGAAAATGTTTTTTCCCAAATATTTGTCAAATTTTCAATACTGTTTTTAAAATATTCACGGCCTTTATTCAATTTCTCATTTGGAATTTTTTTTAATTATTATCAATGAGAAGTTCAATATTTTTGTCTTCTTCTATAGAAAACTCATTATTTGTATTTATAGTTATAGAATAATGTCTTTTCAGAACCTTTTATATACCATTCAACTAAATAAAGGTGTATAATAGTGTATTTTTTTAAGTAAAAAAAGTATTCACTTGACATAATTTTATTGTCATGTTCATTGTCGTAATTATCAGGCTAATGCATAGCCAGAACATCATAAGGATTAGCTAAAGTAGATACCTCACATATTTTGGTTATAAAGAACATATTTTATTTTTCCTTATTTTCTTTAGGTGAATAATTTGAATGACTAGAGCTACCCCAAATGAACTCTAGGTGGCTCTCATGACCTTCTTGTATCTTCAATTATTGTAAACAAATTTTTTTTGTATTTTATCTTTGGGCAATAAGATTTAATAATAAATTTCCTATTGCATTCATATAATCCAACATCCTTTGGATCATCATCCTTTTTCTTCCAATTTCATATGTTTTTAAAATTTTCTTAATATATTAGTTTTCTAAAAAAAATTCTTCATATAGGGCATCATAAAACATATAACTAGATGATCCATTTCTTTATCAATGTAAAATGAAGGTTCACTATCACTCAAATCTATATCATTTACCTTCTCCTTTTCATTTTCCTCATATTGTCTAGGAACAGTAGTCTTGAAAGCAATTGATATTCTATTATGCTCATCATCCTCTACATGGTTTACCTTTTATTTCAAATTTATACATAATAATATTACCTATCATAAATTTTGAATGATTATTTACTAATATCACAAGATTCCATGATTTACACGAATGTTCAACTCCATATTTTAGGTAGACATATCAGAAATCTCGTTATCTTATCCTTGTTAGATACAAGTTTTCCCATTGAGCTCTGGGTACTAAAAATATCATTAAACCAGAGATGTATATCAGAAATTGGATCATAAAGATTAATCTTAAATTAATCATATTTAATAGTAAATATATTAATCATACTTTCTTTAACCTTTTTAGATCTTTCTTGTGAGACATCTAGAGTATCCCATAACTCATAGGTAGTTTTACATGTAGAAATCCTATTTAGTTATTTATCAATAAGGTAATAATATAATTCATTCATGGGTTTGTAATTATTATTATAATAATCATTAGATGAATCTTCCCATGTATTTATATTAGTAATAGGACTTTTATACTCATCTACACTGAAAGACTACATTTAAAAACTCATACTTTCTATATTAATTTTCAATATAATTTTCTATTGGGAATAATCGTTCCAATTGAAATATAGAGGTCAATTATTAGCATTACCATTCTAATTATTATCCATATTAAAATACTAAAAAATATTTATAAAGAACTAATATTTAGAATTGATATAAATTTTATGATCTTTAACATAAAAAAATAATCACAATTAAAAAGGATTTGAAAATATTTTTACTCCTTCGATTCCAAATGTTGGTCAGAGTGAGTATCTCAAGAAGGGGTGACTTGAGTACCCAATTAAAATTTCTATTAAAAATGGATTATTTTAAATTCCTCCTAATCATTAAATATGGGAATTTCTTTGAGAGTAAGTATTATAATATATATCTTACTTTAACAAAATATTTCTCTAATGAATGATTATTTTTTGGAAGAATAATATATAATATTAGTTAATTCATTGAAATCAATTTACTCAATCATAATACTATATGTACACAAATTAAGATAAACTATCAAATTTTAATTTTTTTATACTGAAAACATTTTTTAGTTTTAAGGATGAAATAAAATAAAAAAATGCGCAACAGAAAGATTGAACGGAAGAGGTTCAGTCTCAAGTCAAGACATAGTCCTCAACACTTCGTTATCACCTGTCACTAATTCATTTAAATAAAACAAACTCAATGATCCATGAACCAGATTGGGTTTATACAACATTAAACAACATTACAAGTCACAGACAACCAATTATACAGTTATGAATGAGAGTTAAAAGTAATAGGCCACATAGAGACCATTACCACACTTATCCGTGGGAGAAAAAAAAGAAATGTTTTGGAGAATACATCCATTGTTTTACAGTTTAGCTTAGTAGACAGTGTGTGTATACAAAATAGAGTATATAACACACTTCTAAAATAAGTATTAAATACATATATAACTGAGAAATATAGTAGTGTTGAGTTTATAGATACTCCATATGTTGTAATGCAACTTATGAATCTTGATTTTAGTCAGTAATGAAGCTTGATTCTGGTTCTTTCAAAATCACTAGGGAAATATAATGCATAAAAATTGTTTTCTGACTGGATTAAGGAACTAGATGTGATGAGAATTGTATTCCTCAGTCAAACCCTTATATAAAGTTACCTCTTCATGTTTAGAATCAGGTTGAACACATTATCTCTCAGAAATTCAGTGAATCACAAGATCTTTATATCCACAGTGTTTATTCTATTCATCTTGTTGTTCTCTATAGGACTCTGTTTCTATATTTCATGAGGGATCATGCTCCACTTTTATCAACATTAGTGGGGACATCCAAATAATCATCCTCCTCATACTACTCGTTCTAACATTCTTTATATCTAAAATATAATATACACTCCTTAAAATAGTAAATAGTATTGAATTTGATGAATATAGACATTAGAGTAATGTAATTGAAAATAAGTTAAGTAATAAAAATAGTGATGGCATGTTAGGATCTTGGGGTTTCAAATTCTTGTTGTATAAATATATGGAAGTGTACCAATTTGATGGTGTCATTATCTGGTGGTGTCATGTTCTAGAGGTATCAATACCAAGCATTTTCAATCTCTAGCGGTGTCAAGATTTAGGGGTATGACCCTTAATACGTCTTTGACGTAGCAAAATTTTTAGTATAATGGTTTTTTATCAACAAAATTTGTTTGGTCTGATGGTTTGTTAGACATAGAAAATTATTTCAGTGTTGGGGATATGATTTTGGAAGTGTTTCATTGAAAATTACTCATCTAGAGGTATCTCATATAGAGCAACATTTTCTTTTAAGCAGCATGGCATCCTAGTGTTTTGTGGATCAACGGTGTCTCGTACATTGTCAATTCTTCAGTTCAGTTTTATGGACATATATCAGTGTGATGTCTAAGTAGTATCCCAATCCAAGATATTTTTATGTAGGTCGTGTTTCATGGATAATTATGTCTTACTCAATGATGTATCGTAATTAGACAGACTTATCACCAATTCTCAGAATACCGATTGCTTATATGAATACATGAAATTCATCAGTATTACTTGAATTAGGATTTTGTTATCATTAAAAGTGTACAGTCAAAAATAACATAGGATGGTTTATATTATCATACTTGACTTGAATTTATCAGTAATTGATGTGGTATTTATGTAGGTAACTCCAATCCATTCAAAAAAATAAAATTTAACAAGATGGGGGATAATGATATTTTAAGGATGTATATTCCCATAAAAGTCAATCAAAGAATAATTATATACTTGAGATGTGATAATCATTCCAGTAGGAGTATTTAGTGATAATTCAATATATAATTGTTAGGTTGGTTTTCTGATACAAATTAAAAATAATTCAGATGTAAATGAGGGTGTAAATTTATAATCAAATAAGACATTACAAATTTAAGTGTAGATGTTATTTGTACCCTTAACCTCCTAATTATCTATAACATAAAGAGTGATCACATGAAATTTATCATTATCTCAAGGCTTAAAACGTTTCTAACATTGATCATTATCATTATACATTGTATTTGAGCAATGGATATCATTATTCTCATGCTCCTTTAATTATAAAAAATAGATTATTATTAATTCTTTTTATGGTACCTTTTCTCCATCAGTAGCTATCTTTTTCCCATCACCTTGGAATTCTATTTAATGATGAAAATCTTTTTAACACATAAAACATTTTTTAGTCCCCAAAAGGAAATTTCCTCTATGTTTCCTAACACTCAATGATCATAATGGAAATATTATATTATTCCCCTAATGGTTTTTATAAATTTCCATTGAATTCCATATTTCATTTATTATCAAAACCATGACATTGATGGGTAATTCCAATATTTATATCCTCCATGATAACACGTCAAATTTTTGATTTATAACTATTGAAGGGTCTTCAATATAAATACCTTCAAATAATTGATTATTTCCATTTAATAACTGATAAATATTAATTTTAGGTGGAATGATAATACTATAAGAATACCTAAAACAACATTTAAAACTTTCCTCATAGGTACTAATGGATTTATCATTCTTCATTTTTAATTCATGGAATTCATTATCTATTTTCAAAAAATATAATTATGGAATAATATAATGAGAAATATTATACTAAACCCATCCCACTCTATGGAGTTAATTTCTTCTAATAACTTCATCTTCTTGATAATATTCCACCACAGAACTTCCCCACCTTCCAAATGATAACTAGATAAAATGAAATTATAATATTTCAATAATTGGAGAACATAAAATATCAATTAGGTCCACTAATTGTTTTCTCAAAAACTAAAAAATCTACCACTAAATAAAGGTGGAAATTTCCACATAATGGAATCAAAATAATTTGGTTCCATCATTTTCTTTTTTGGAATATTATTAAGATTCATATATTTATAAAGTTGTGTAATAATAGAAATAATATTTTTCATTATAGAGCCCATAATATTTTATTGATTTAACGAAAAATAAATTCATTTTATATAACATTTAACATTAAAATTATTACTTTAGGATCTATCTATTATCTAAAACAAATAATTCATAGTAGAGGAAGAAATTCACTATTGGAAAGTACATAATGCTGAAAAATCATTTATAATATGTCTAAATTAATATAAATTATTTTAAATATGTGAAACCTTACGTTTATTTTAGGTCATCCATGATAATTACCCAATTGTTAAGACGTAATCATATAATTGTACATATCCCTAGGGGTTTCACTAATGTGTTATAATCCTTGACTCTAAAGGTAACTGAACCTTTATATGTGAAATACTATAGTGAAACATAAATATCACATCTTATTTGATGATTATTCAATATATATCATTAAATTTCATTCCAGAATAATACAAGCCAAGTGTATTTGAAAAAATGGATATAAAAAATTCATGGTCATAAGATATCTACAAAATATCCACTATTTTCTTTCTAAAATTGAATCTTCTTACAAATATCATACTTAAAATAATTCATTATAACCTCAGGAAAGGAAGCATAAGGAAGGCTGATCCCAGATACTCCATAAGTGTAAATAAGGGAGATAATAATGATTACCTTAAAATAAAATGAGTATAATTTTATGATAACTTGATCATAAAATTTTAAAACCACACCCTTAATATCAAATATCATAATTGTGGTCCATTTCATAAATCATTGAATATCATAATACATCAATAAAAAAGGGAAAAAAAGAATATGATCCCAGAGAGCATAACATTCTATTGAAACATAAGTTTTTATCATAAAAATAATCATTGAAAATCATATCCTTATTAAAGGACCACTTTTAATTATGTCATAATGGATTGGTGTCACTCCACATTCCATTTCATCCTTATTCAGGGTTCACTCCAATGGATATCATAATAGAAAAAGTATTTACCATAATTGCGTTCACAACCCATTAAATTCATTATTATGATATGCAATATTTTACTTTATCCAATACATTGATTGGATTTTTAATTTATGAAACATCCATCACATTATCATAATCCATTCATATGTGTATCCTAGGATCATAAATAATAAATAATAAATCATAACTCATGGAAATGTAATGAGATTCATAAATATTTCAAAAATTCATCACATAATAACCCATATAAAAAATAATTTTCATAAACATCTCATAAAAATAATCAGAAAACATGTAGATTGAGAATAAGAATGGTATCCTAGTAACAAATCCCTAATAATGAATAATTAACATCATAAGATGATATCATAAATGGAAATTCCTTTAAAAGGTCACTTGAAATATTTTCCAAGGAAAATACCTGTTTATCCTTGAAATAATATATTGAATATATAAGAATTACTCATATATTAAAAAGAAAATTATCCTAAAAAATAAACTAGGGAACTTTTATAACAATATTCAACTCATTTAGTGGTCACGAAGGTGTGAAATTCCATTCATGCTGTGTACATTAAAATAATGATTCCTTTTATTTTTTTGGAAAATCATAAAATGTACCTCTTCATTAAAATAAAATAAAAGAATACTTTTAAAAATAATTAAAAAGTCAGACAAAATTTAATATGACATTAAAAATTAATTTATAAATATTAAAAACATTCATGAAAATATTTTTATTGAACATCGAAATAGAAGAAAAAATATTTTTGACCTGAGGTTGAAGTAAAGTCAGATTTACCTATCAATACTCCTTCATTATATTAAGTACATAAATTGAGAAAAATGAACTGAAAATATGTTATACTATGGAATAACTATATGATAATAATATTTATGTGGTTCTTAATAGGTATAACATTAAATTTAAATCTCACAGATGTACTCAAAATTATTCCTGGGAAATAGTTAGATTGTAACAAAAAAACCATTCCTCAAATTTCACTTTCTTAAAAAGTCCTCTAATGTCCAATATAATAAATTTTAATTTATTTGGATTATTGTAATATTAATTTACATTCATATAATATAATATATGATACCCTTATAACATTTAAATACCAATATATTAATAATTATTTATAAAATGTGTCATTTCCTAGTGTAGACAGTTTCATTTTATATTCATGTTTTTATTCTATAGTTTCAGTCCTTATACATTGATCTAGGTTTTATTGTCTCCAAAATTTTAACCATGATATAAATGTAATGTATATTTATTATATAAATATATATAAATCCATTTAAAGTATTTATAGAAAAATTATTTACACCATTCATGGAGATGGTTCTCCATACATACACATCAACACTACTTCCATATTTCAATTAATTGAATAAAATAATGATAAATAATAGTTCCAATATAAATAATTATTATAATATCACATATATTCATTAAATTTTTCCATTTTATAATTTATGTAAAGGGTAAATGAAAAATGAATCACGTCACATTATAGATGTAGTCTTCCATATGTTTACAGAAGTGAGGTTGTCATTTTATAACAGATTGAATGGAGGTGGACAATGGTTATTAAATAATAATAATAACAATTATTTATGTTTAACATAATTAATTCAATATTTTAGAATGGATAAAAAGATTTATATAATGTATAAAAGGAAGTAAAATTCAAAACTCTATTTTAATAGTTTTACCACTTCATTGACAAATCTCAGTTGGTTTTCAAATTATTCATTAAAAGTATTTTATATTTGTAAGAAAATAAGATCTAGGAAGTGTCAATGATTATATATTGTTGTTATTCAAGGTATTGGATAAGATACAAGGTTTAGAAATTGTAAATTATGATGGAGAGGTGGTTCCATTTTATTTGTGAGGGAAGGGATGTCATGACCCCATCCCCTAAAATTTTACCCCTCCCATGCAGGCAATGGGAGAAGAGAGATAGTGACCCTTGAGCCATACCTCTAGTATGAACTGGGTATGTGACTAGAACTAAGGGTATAGTAAACACACAAATGGGAGGCATTTCCCTCTTGGAGAATATAGGCGAAAGAGAGAGATAAGGAATATACAAACTAACTCCTACTCAGACAACAATATGAAAGAAACCAAAGTTCACATATGTAATGTAATGCAAGAAAACATGTAAGTGAATGGGAAAACTAAATTTACTAATGGAAAGTAAAATGATAGTGACCAAAAAGTCCAAAGAGATCCTACAAAACCCTGAGCTTTTAGTAACCAACCTGATATCTAACCTACTCCGAGTGACCTAAAAACAGTTTATATAACGTTGGGTGACTGTAAATATATAACCTGTAGGATCCTCCTCATATCCTATCGAGGAAAAGTATTGAAATTATGATAAAGCACAATAAAAAACAAGATTAACTAATGCATCTCCTAAGAAAGTATGCTATATTCTCACCCTCACTATGTCCTCTATCACCAGGTATCACATACAAGACAATATAATATAATAATGAATATCCAAGGTACAATGCTTCAAATCACAAAATAGTTTTCCAATTAGTACCAACGTTGAAAATCCTGAGATTCTCTCTCCAAAAGGCTATCCTAAATTTACCTGGGTGAGGCACCACAACATACATCTCATGAAACTCCCCACTGCATCCACATCACCAAAATTAACTAGGTATTTTCCAAGATCCACCATTTCCTTCATAAAATGTATCAAATATTTGGTATTATACATCAAGCCATCACCGCCCATAGGCCAAGTAAGGATCCTCTGTCCATCACATCATAAAAACATCGTACCCATATTAGTACATATGAAATATTATCCAGAATCTATGTGTGTGAAATAACCACAAGACATTACAGTCCTCTTTACACATATATGGTTAAAACTAACTACTCTGAATACCAACACAAGTAACTACCCAGTGAATATAGAGGGGCCAAAGTGGGTAGTTAGTCATCCATCTTCCCACTGGAATTTTGGGGAAACCCCCCCCCCCTACGGTTTAGAATCCTTAGCCTGTTAGTTTCCCTAACTGAAAGGGTGGAGTAGCATATAGAAATACAAAAAATTACATGATATAATATAGCTCACAAACAAACTATGGGCATAACCAAGTCTTAGGATCAACTAAAGCTAATGTATCACAAAATCCTAGATTCCACTGCTAAGACTATATTTCTAATAAGCACACAACTATTTAAAGAGAAACATTAAGTTTCTTTATCCCTTTTTATTTTCTTCAATTTATGTTAATTAATTATTTTACCTCGGATTAACCATCTACATTTCCACATTAAATTTCATTAGCATCCCAGCAAATTTCCATGCTCTATAAGAATAACTAAACAGAGTCTGCTATTTCCTAGAAATATAACCTTAGCATTGAATCTCATTAAGCTCCAACCCCATTGGTTTAAAATTTATTTATTTATTAAACAACTTTAGTACAATCCATATTTCCATATTTCTATGTATTCTCAAAAAAAATTCAATGTTACCAAACATAAGGGGCTCAACAAGATGAGTTGATGAACTAACGGTAGAGCCTTTTCCCCCTATTATAGGAGCATAGTCCCATCCATCCTTGAGAAGCTAATCATGGAAAGAATGTGGCATACCTCATGCATTATAGCCTCATATGGAAGAAGAGTATAATAAACCGGATGCCCCTGGTCATGGGGATAGTAAAGACGATAAAAAACAACAAATTCAAAAACAAAAACTTTCATATCAATGGGTATGTCCTACTTTAACCCGTTCCATCATCTCTAGTGTCCTCCTAGAAACCCACATCGACAATCTGATGCATCTCACCACTCTAGGTATCATCTTCTACCATATCCACTAGGTCTTTCTGCCCCACATACCATAATATCCCTCTTGAATCAGCCATCGCTGGATTACTTCACATCACAAGAAGTAGGAAACAAGAATATCAATCAAGCTCTTTTCCCTAAAACAAGTCATCTATATTTCACACACAATGAACTCTCATGGATTCAAAAAACAAGTTACTTAGACTTCCAATGAAATTGAGAAACTAAATCTTGAAATGGTATTATCTTTTATCATACAATTAGTTCTTTCTTCTATCTTGAATTAACTAATTCAATATCCATATGTTCCTACTATATAAATCCTAAGAAACAAGCTATAACAACTATCAAAAATTAATTTAACAAGCCTTTAATTATATTATCAAAAAGCTTAAATCATGATTCTGGTTTCTTAAACAAATCAATTAAACTTGCATGCTGCCTCAATTTTATTACCATCAAATTAATACAAAACCTGGATTCATTAAAATGGATATTTAATCTTAAGCTAATTAATTATCAATTAATTATATCTTTACATTATTTTCTAATAACCATCAATGAAAACATGCTAAATCAACCAAGGAATAGATATCACACATTATATAAAATGAAGAGGCAAACCATTGTCACGATATGAGGTAGAAACATCTCTATGTGATCGATGCCAATTCATTAATTCAGTTCAATTGTTTGTTATTTCAATTTCATTATGATCCAATGGGATAAATAAATCTAGATATAGGATTTCATGTAAGGAAATAGAGAAGAAACTAATCCCATACTTGAAAAGTTTTTCAACATTCTTCACTCAAGAATGGATCATTGTAATAGATCCCACTCACCTTTCCCACAACAAATGCCTCCACTATAGGACTCCATGACACCACAACTAAATCAAAAACTATGAGAAAATCCATTAGAACTATGGGGATTACATTCCATCACATGGAACTGAGGAATGTGAGGAAAAAGATTTTGTAATCCACAATAATAGACGTAGATCACACCTTAGAAGAAGAGACAAACAACACTACCTAGTTTCACCAAAATAGGGGGAGCACATTTAGTAGGAACATTTCCAAGGGAAAAAAAATCCAAGGATTGGAGGTCGATTATGTGAATCCAAGGATTTGGTAATTGTGTACCTAGGGAAAATGAGAGGATGGAACAGTGGAGGAGGTTATCTCAACCTTGTGAAAATATAAATGGAGAAGTGGTTTAGATACAGTTTATATTACCCATTAAAGGAAAATATGGTCAAGATTGTGTGTCTTGACAAAATAAGGCACCCAGACCGTTAGGAAAAATTAGATAGGTGTTATGGTATTTGAATTGTCATTAAATCCCATAAAACTCGGTTTTGAATTCACTTTACATCAAAGATAACATCAAATGGGTGAAACTATAAGATGATGAAAACATTTTTCACAACCCACCGTTGGAATACTCAACAGTTCTAGAGACAGTATTCCAAACCTACCATTGGTTGACCTGCTGGTCCTGACTCATCGGTCCAAAAAAAATCATTTGACAAAATACCTTTGGAAAACTCATCGGTCCTGACTCTCCGGTCCTAAAAACACTATTCATAACCTACTATTGGACAACTCATCGGTCTTTAATCATGGGTCGTGTAAATACTTTTCAGAACCAACCGTTGGATGACTCACTGATCTATACTCACTCGTCTGGGAAACACGGTTCACAAGGAGTTAGAATAAGTCTCCTTGACCTCCTAGAACACCTAAAAGACTAGATTTTCACAATTTCATGGATCAGATAGTTCTGGACCATTACACCAGATACCCTTCAATCTATTCTCACCCTCATGAATCCAAAACTATCTAAGATATGAAACATAATAATGGATCCAAACAAGCACACTGAGAGATACCTCTCAAGGTTCTTTCCACCATAGGATCTCAATTACTTCATCATGGAAAAACAAAAAAATAGGTGACAACCACAACCATCTCCTAAGAACTCTCCAAGAACAGATAACTCTAAAAAGAGAGAAACGATCATCGAGAAACCAAATAAAGTTATCTCATAATAAAGAAGGGACTACAACCACTAAACATAAAACATTACAAGAGAAGAGATAAACGTCATGAAACTTGGGGTAGTCAGTGAGTATCGGCGACTCACGTTCCCATGTAATCTACTCTACACCACCCTGACACCACAATGCATGATCTAAATGTGTAGCACACCCAATAAACAGCGTATCCTGCCCATTCGAGATCTCTACGGGCCGCTCCTCGAAGGTCAAATCATTTATAAACATCGATCATTCCCCAATAGATTATCTATGAGACATCATGAAGGTAATGATAGAGCTGTGACATGTGAAAAACATCATTTAATGGGATCATCTGTGGGGGGGTGTTATACCTTATTCACCCCAGCTCCGACATGAGCAAACACCTCAAAAGGCCCAAAAAACCTTGGATAATTATTACTCCCATGACCAATCCATCCCAACCCATGATGAAAAGTTACCTTCAGAAACACATGATCCCTAACACAAAACACCATAGATCCCCTCCTATGATCACCATATGAATTCTGACGATCCTTATCTTCCTTCATCCTTTCCAAAATCACCTTAACCATCTCGATCAAAGTCTATACAAGTTCTACCTCAAGAGTTTATGACTCTATAACCCTAGTCCAGTAGAATTGTGAATGAAAAGGTATTCTATAAAAGGCTTCAAAAGTCACCTTACCAATGGTGGAGTTGAACCTAGTGTTGTAAGGAAACTCTTCCACGTGCATGTACCTCATCCATAAACATCAAAAATCTAGGACACATGAGGGCAGCATGTATTCAAGAGTCTGGAAAGTATGTTTTGTCTAATCGTCCATCTGTAAATGAGAAGAAGTGCTAAGTCATAGCTGTGAACCAAAAGAATACTGGAGACATCCCCAAAAACTAGAGTTAAAATGATGATCTTGATCATAAATAACCATCATTGGGACTCCTTGGATTCTCACTATCTTCTCTAGATATTTCCATGAAAAACCCAACACTGATCTCAACACTGTAATTTCTAGGAAGTGGGATTATTTGGTCAAATGACTAACTTCCCCAAATACAACATCACAACCCCCATGAGCTCGAGTTAAACCAGTATCAAATTACACTGATATTTCATACCACTTCCACTGAAGAACATCTAATGGCTATATCAAACCACTTGGAAAGAGGTGCTCAGACATCACCTTCAGGTAGACCAAACATCGAGAAACAAAATAAAAAAGAACACGATTTATCCAAGGCCACCAAAAAAGTCCTCTCAAATCATGGTACATCTTTTTCATTCCAAGATGTACTAATAAGGGTGAAGTACAAAACACTATGAGAACTATCCGACATGAATCTAATGGAATGAAAATTCTTACCTAAAACAACACCCATTTTTGATCATCCTCATACCAACCATCACGGGTCTTGCCACAGAGAACTCGATCTCTCCAGACCTCTATCTCAAGATCCCCAACAGGGACTCTTCTACCTACTGCACCATAGATGACTACACCGTCATCTGAAAAGGACAACCTCTACCCCCAACTTCTCCCTTATCCAGATGTAATATTTAATGGTCTACTATCACTCTCCTGGAAACAACTAATTCATGAACTGCATCACTACAAAACTTCCTACTTAGCCTAATGACTACATTATTCCCATTTCCTTGTGTATATAAAATGTAGAAGTCATAATCCAATTTTAATTACATCCACTGATGATGTTGCAATTTCATGTCACACTGGGAGAAAATATACCTATGTCTATTATGATTGGCGAATACCACAAAACATTATGGAAAACACCATTGACACCAACTCGAGATCCTGGGTGGCATAGTTGCGTTCATGGGGACACAACTACCAATAGCCAAATGAAACAACCGATATCAACTACATTAGAACCCAACCTAAACCCAAATGTAAAACATCACAAAAAACCTCGAATAAAACTCCTTGTGATGGAAGTATAATAACATGATCACGGACCAACTTCTCCTTCGGAAACTCAAAATACTCCTTAAATTGATCGGTCTACATGAATGCCTAATCCTTTTTGGTCCACACAGTTATAGGAGCCACAAACCAAGAGAAATTGTCAATAAACCTCCAATAATATCAGGAAATACCATAGAAACTTCATAGCTATTCCACGGTATTGGTGGATTCCCACGAAACAAATTCTTCTATCATTGATGGATCCATTGCTAATACCTATTGCGATGCTAAAATCTCCCAGAAATGGTCTTCCCGAACTCCAAACTCACACTTTGACAACATCCCAACTATCTTGTCATGGTGATGAACTCCCAAAACTGCACACATATGCCCTACATACTACTTATCAGATGTGGAGTACACTAGGATGTCATTAATGAAAACCAAAAATGATATATCCAGAAATTCATGGAACAAAATGTTCATCAACCCCATGAACACAGTTGTATAATTTGTCACATCGAATGGAATCAAAATGAACTCCTAATGCCCATGACGACTACAAAATTATTTTTTCAGGATATGATCATTCTTCACACGCATCTGCTGATATCGGGACCACAAATAAATCTTTGAGAATCATTTTTTACCTTAAATTAATCCAATAAATTGTCAACCCATATAAGAGGATAGTGGTTATTCGGTGTCACTATGATCAAGTGATGCTAATTGAAACAAAAACGGTCATCAACCTTCTTCACAAACAAAACTAGTGCAACCCACAATTAAATTCTTGGACAAATAAAACTACACTACAATAGAACATCGAGCTATATATAAAGCTCTATAAATGTAGAAGGATCCATCTTATACAAAGACATCCAGATAGGAATCATGTATGGTTGTAACATGTCCTCGAAGTTGATATTCTAATGAGGGGGTAATGCTATAACCTCCTCTAGGAATCCATCAGGATAATCTTTCCCAAACCTAGGAAATTAAAATTAATGGACCAATGATGAACTCAACATTATATGAGCCATCAAGGATAACAAGGATGGAACATGCCTATAACCTAGCTGAGGGTTTTGTTTTCCAACAAACATTGCTGGCACTCCATCGGGATCCAATAACACCAAATTCTTCTCGAATAAATCCATGATTCAAAAAACCGAATAAATCCTATCCATTCCAAGTATAAAATTCTATGGTTGTATATGTAAACACACTAAATATCCCCATGATGGTTACTTCCCCATCACTATCCACAGTCTCAAAATACATCAAACAAGTTAGTTCGACCTCTTACTGGTGTAGTCAAAACCATGGGAACTGGAAGCCTCTATTCCCCTTGTACCAAGGAATGGTTAAGGGTAGGTGATATGAAGGAGTGTGTCACTCCTAAATCTATCAAGGAATTCAACTAGGTAGAAAACAAGAAAAGTGTACCTCAAATGATATATTGATTTTGTGGCGCTGCAAACGCTAACGTATGAAGCTGACTTTTACCTCCTCCACAACCTCTCTAACTCTAATAACAAGCACCTTCATAGCCTCAATATGATCTATGAGGATGGGGACATCCTAGGGCTGTCCTATTCCTTACCCATCTTCTCTCTACTGATTGAAGCCTAGTGTAACCTACTACTATTTCCTTATATGAAACTTCCTCAATGGACGAACCTGGATAAAAACACCTAGAACATGTTGACTACTCAGAATGGTCAGGCACTCAATCCACTAATGACCTTATCCTCTATAAGAAAAAAGTGAATTATCTCTAATATGTAGGGCATATTCTACATGAACCTAATGAGGACGTCGACGTAGAGCCATACCTCCAACAGGAAAAATAGTTAAAGCTCCATAACATAGAAAATGAAAGAATTTAACATTAAATAAATGATTTCTTATATTCTTTTTACGTTAACATATCCCAAGGACTACCCATTTAAATACATTCACAAAGAATAATGATGCATGATCCTTTCCTAGGTCTCTACCTTACAAATAGTATCACCTATTTTATAAGACACTATAAGATTGAAGGTATATGCATCAGATTATAGGGGGGCCTAAATACCAATATATCAGTTGTTCTACAATATTTACAGGGATTTATAAACATAACTGACACTATTACCCTACAAACCAATGCAAACTCACATAGGCTAAAGTCCAAAATCTATCATATCCCTCAACCGGACCTCTGATACCACTCTTTTATGACCCCCACCCCTCAATGTTTACCCTTCCTGGGCTGTAAATGTGAGAAGAGAGATAGTGAAACTTGATTCCATC
The DNA here is from genome assembly GCA_963277665.1 of Viscum album. NCBI lineage: Eukaryota > Viridiplantae > Streptophyta > Magnoliopsida > Santalales > Viscaceae > Viscum > Viscum album. The sequence continues at coordinate 1,886,786,463 of OY728159.1, read as the reverse complement.
CTCTAGTGGGCCCCGAGATGGTGAATATCACTGATGGTATATTATACACACAAATGGGAGGAACTTCCCTCTAAGAAAACACATGAGAAAGAGAGAGATAAGGTATAAACTAACCAACTCCTTCTCAGACTACAATATAAAAGAAACCCATGTGAACATACATAATTTAATGCAAGAACTTCTACATCTAAAAAGGAAAAACTATTATACTAAAATAAAGTAAAACAGTACTGGCCACGAATCCCAAGAACCTCCTAAAAAAACTCAAGCTAGTAGTAACTTTCCTGATCCCCAACATCCTCCAAGTGACATAAAAAATAGATTATATAATTTTGGGTGAGTATAAAGGTTTACCTAGTTGGATCCTTCCCAGATCCTCTAGTTCAAATGTAAAGAAACCATGTTAAATAAAAGTGAACAGCAAGTGAAATAACTCATCAACTAAACAGGTAAACTAAGTTCCCAGCCTCACCATGGATACTCTCAACAATAACACATAAAAGAGTATATAATATAATATTGAATATCAATGGTTCCCTGCTACCACTTCAACACTGGTTTTCCACTTTTCCCCAACGTCGTACGTCCAGAGAATCTCTATCCAAAAAGGCTACCCTGAAGACACCTGGGCGAAGCACCACAACCTAAAACTCGTGCAACTCACCACCGCATCCATATAACCAAAGGTAATAAGGTAGTTTCTAGTATCCACCAAATCCCACATAACATGTATCAAACACAGTGTATTATACCTCAATCCATCATAGCCCATACACCGAGTAAGGATCCTCAATCCATCACATCCTATACATGATATACCCATAGTATTCTGTAGGAAACTATATCTAGAATATATTTGTGTGAAACAAACGCAAGCCAGTACAACCCTCAACAAACATATATGAGGAAAAATAACCATCACGTATAGAATCAAAAGTAACTACCAAGACAAGAGAGTTGGAAAATTGGGGTATTTATTAATCTATTATTCCACTATGATGTTAGGGAAAACACCCCTCTGGGATCAGAATCCATAGGTTGTATATTTCCCAAACCGATAGGGTAGAGTAGCATTTAAAAACACAAAAAATATATGATATAACATATCTATAAAACACACTACGTGAATAACCTTGACTTAGGTTATACGAAACTAACCCAAGCTACACTCAAACCTTGCACGTAGCCCGACTTGTCACATACCCGAAGGGCATTCCCGATCCCCATGGGCTGGAAACAAGAACTCGAACATCAAAAAACAACCCAAAGGGAATTATTTCTCCCAACTTGAGAAACCAAATGACACACTTGTTCTAAATTATAAGGAAAAATAAAATATAAACAAGAAATATTTATTCCATTACTGTAATAAAATAGTAGAATAGACAAAAACAAATATTCCAAAAAAAACACCAAAGGAGAAGTCCAAATACAAGGAACCCCAACTAAACAGCTACTCTAAACAATGTCATAGAAAAACTCCCACCATCTCACCACTAGCTACCTAACCATCCAGTTGACACAAACCTCACCACCTAACTTTGGGGACTTTCCTTTCCCTACAATGGAAGACAAACAAAGTCTTATACACCAGTAAATAGTTGCGTAGGGTGTAAGCTGTTAGGGTCAGTAAGATCCCACCTTGGTGTTCCATAATAAACCTCTTTATAGAAATTCCTATAATCACATTTTATGTAAAAACAAGGCAGGCTAAGATGTAAGGTAGTTCTACAGAAAACTATTTAAACATTTCCCTTTTTCACAGTTCAAAAAATATGTATATCAATTTCAATGAACATTTTCCATATCATTTTTCACAAGAATAAACATGTATATCAAGGATGAAATCATAAATCCAAGAAAAAATAGAAATAACAGCATAGTAATCAGTATCAGGGATCCCTATAGATCAGGAAAGAAGAATACTAAAACCACTATAATCAAGTGCACAAAATGGTTCATAGAAAAATGTTCCTAGGATGCATAAGAATAACCCATGAGTAACCCCTCCCATATTTAAATATCAATCCTCTAGAACAGTTGTCCTAGTTAACATAGTAAAGCCCCAATACAAACCTCCTTGATATTCAAAAAAATGGATGATGGCCTCAAGCAAAACCTTCCACCTATGTACCCAAGGAAACACATGTTATCTTTTTCACAATTCATTTCAATGCTTAGAAAACCATTTCAAATTTCATTTCAATGCTTCTATAATACCCCTATTCAATTCAATTTAACAATAACTATGGAAAACCATTCTTTATAGAAAAATATTATCAACATGCACTAACAAATAAATCCAATATTTCATTATTAATCATTTTTTAAAGAAAAACACTAACATCCATTATCATAGGCTAGACACTGAACCACCCCCCTCAAAACTCATGTCGCACACCCTCGTAACAGAATCGAGAATCAATGAAACTAAAATACATTAATTAAGGCCCTCGAATAAAATCCCCACATCTTAGGATTGATCCAATTTAAAAAACATAAGGTTGATGAAAAAGGAAAATACCACATACCTAAAGAACAGATGTCTACCACACCACAACTAAATATGAAATGGTATCCAGAAGAATATATCACAATGGATCAAGAAGAAGACAAGAAGGAATGTCAAACATAGATCAACAAATCCAATACCAAAATGCTAGGGCACTACTACAATCACTAGAATCGAAGAAGTAGAATCATAACTTACCTAGATAGAGGCACCACAACAGAAATAGATATCAAACACTAAATTGATTTATTTAGATGGATGAGAGACTCTCAAAAATTATAGGGAGAGATCTACGTTGAGGGTTAAAAAAATAGAGAAAAGAGTGAAGACACAACTACCATGCGCTAGTTTTGAAACTAGATGTGGGATATTTCATGATGTTTAAATGTTACATGCTGTGAAATACAATGTGTTCAAATATTATGAAAATCCATCACCTTGAATTAAAAATAAATTATTCAAAACATTAATGACATGAAACCACCATTCATGAAGTTTAATCTTTCATAGCGTGAATACCCTTTCACAGCTTGTACCTAGCTAAAATTACACTGTGTGTAACTCATTTGGATGACATGAAATCCTTTTTCATCATTCCAAAATAGATCATTAAAGTTTAAAGGTTAGAAAATTTCATGACCCCGACCCCATAATTCTGAAATTGGTGTCTGAAACATGGTGTGCAATTTTCCTTATAAAAATAGGCCAGAATAAAATTGCACATCTTGTCCCAATACAAAGGATCATTTCGGTTTAGGTTCATGGAAAATAAAATGATGATTAAGAATTTATTCTGAAAACATAACATGGCTAAGATTCAAATTGATGTTGTCACAAAGAGAACTCAAGGCTTGGGAAAAACTGCTAAAATCCTGTAAAACATAAATTAAAACACAGGGTTAGCATAAAATTTCTAGTATGGGGGTTTTAAAACATTTGAAGAAAACCCATTTTTTAAAACAAACACCTTGAAAATAATCATAAAACATTTATTTAATAGGAATATATTACATTTCAAGGCACACCATCAATATTTTCTGATCTTACATGCAGACATTTTTCCAAAAAACCATTTTCATACTAGATAACTGTGCTTTCTAAAGAAACATGAATCAGAGTGTGTATTTGTATATAAAAAATGAGATGTGCATAATTCATAACATTGTCAATCCAACTTCAAAAGCATAGTTGTGATTATAATCATTCATATCATGATTCATTAGAACATAAAAGGAAATTCACATGGATTTAACATTAGAAACATTTCCCTTGTATAACATGCCATTTTCATACTAGGTTATTCTTTATTATTTCACATCCATTATCATAAAATATTCTTAGCTAAGGATCCACAATCCCTTGGTTGATCATTTACCATTCTATAATGAGGAAATGTATAATGTCGCACTCTGTCAAGGCCTTGTTCCAAGACCATATGGGTAGAAACCCAAAAGAAATATGGTAATCTACGACACATAGTTTTGAAAAAATCTAGCATCATTTTCACAAATCATTTCACTTAACTCAAGAGACAGTGTCACTTAACCCAATGCATTGGGGTGACGTATAATTTCGGGCACACCCGTCACATCATTTTAAGTCCAATACATTACTCATAAGTCTTATCATGGTATCATCTTCATAGTGTTCATATTACATAGAAAGCTTAAATTATTAATCCATAATCATTTTCATACATTCAATTACTTTAATTGAATTATGCATTGAGTTAAAAAGAACTAGATTTTTTAGTTATAGATTTAACAATGACCTGCAGGAACTAAAACAACATACCCCTACACATGTAGTATGAACAATAATATATAAAATGATAGGTTATCATATGAAATTACTACATGTTCATTAAACTCTTAAGAATGCGTCCTTTTCCCAAAAACCATGTTTAAATGTTTTGACATTGGGATACTCATTTAATCCAAGAAAGGTTAAAATATTAAAACATAAACTATAAATGATCTGATGCATTTTTATGACAATTGGGAGACAAAAAAGTATAAATTGTTTCAAAGATAAATATTCATTCATAAAATTAATAATTAAACATGTGCACTCATGTATGAATGAATATTTATACTTGGACTTGAAAACTATCACACCATTTACTTGAGAAATAATGTTTGAAATACACTTATGTATTTACATGGACTTTAAAATCATGGTAAAATATTATATATACTTATATATGTATACATGGTATAATCTTGAGATCTTGCATAACCCAAACAAGGCTAAAATAGATTCTTTCAACCGTTGTATTCCTCATAATCAAGTTTTAAACTAACGAGGATAGGTTTTGTACAAAGAAAATTGTTACCAAACTTATATATATTATATATATATATACATTCACACATAACCACATGTACATGAGATATATTTAAGGATACACGAAACAAATGTGATAAACTAGAACCCTTGCATGTTGTTTCTTGTATCTAAAAGAAAATAGTTCTTGAAAACAAAGGATCACTCATCAAAGTTCATAAACCCAAAATAGTTTGTATGAAGAAACCATATGAGATTTTGACATTTCCAAATAGTTTTGAACAAGGTTATATAATCCATAAACCATTAAAATGGACAAGGAGGATTTTTATATTTGAAGCACATCCCCTTGAATGTGTTTCTATACTCAAAATATATTTAGAAAAGACCCAAGTGAATTATTGTTTAGAAGAAACCAAATAAATTTATATATAGGTATATATATATTTCCATATATACACAATAATATAAGAGTTTTACCAAAGAAAACATAACAATATTTATCCCTTACCAGACTTCGGGTATGAAAAAGGCATGGGTAGGGAATGTTGTGTATGTTGAGGAGATGAAGGATGGGTAACCACATGTGAAACGAGGTTTTACATAAGCCCTATATATATATGTATATTTATATAAAATGTTTCATACAAAAAAACATAAATAAAAACCCATGATCTTGACTAAAACAACACTGATCCATCATTTTACTTAAAAGGAGAACCCAAAATCAATCGGTGATTTTAATACATAGAGATATATAAAGTTTTTGGATAACTAAAACCGAAACCAATTAAAGTAAAATAAAAAAAGGATTCATGGTGGATGTTACGGGTATAAGTCAAGGCTGGAAGACCACATAAAAGTGGGGGATACTTGAGGGAGAAGAAAATATAGAATAAAAACAATGAATAACTAGTGGGTGGCCACTAGTTTGAGCGCGATAGAGAAGACGAAGCAAAAGATAAAATCAGGGAAGAAATGGACGGTTCAGATTAGGTGAGATATGATTGGACCATCAATATGGGCCCGTGGTTTAAAAAAAGGATGACCTCAATCAAATATGAGATAGGTCAGATGGCCTAGATCAACGCGGTGATTAAAAAAACTCTGATCGTCACGATTAGATCCGTGTAGGATCAGATGATGCATAAAAATGTGGAGATAAGTCACGATTGCTGAGGTTCGAGTGCCAGATTGACATCAACGACCCAGATCACACATTGTGAGATATGATGGCCTAGATTCAATCCTAGATGAAAATAGCCATCCCAAATCGCAATGCGGTGGCATGTGCGACATCCTTATAAGGTCGAGGCTCTAATGGTCAACTCAGAAATCACAACACCCACACAAGGGAGCCTTAAACATGGGCTCCCGCCCCTCGTAGGACTCGGCCTACTATGCCTCGTCGTGTCCTTGCCCCCACGGTGGCGCGCTCAAGCGCTCCTGCTCCCATGCACCATTCGTGGAACTTATGCCCATGATCGGGATAACCTTGGCTTGGGATAAGTGCTAGGCTCAGACACCTAGTGTAAGCTTCCTCCCTCGGCCTGGTAATAAAGGGCTGGCCCTAGTGGGCCCTATTTTTTTTATAAAAACTAACCTAGAGAAAAAATGAAGTCATAAGGGAACATAATACATTTATTAAAAATGTGTAAAAATTATCCTTTTAAACATGAATTTTATTTAAACAATATAAGGAAAATGAATACAAATCATACTTTATCTAATTTAATAGAATTTATATAATTGTTTATAAACACTAAACCTTTTACATAAAATGTTTTAAATTGAAATCTAGAAATTCTTAAACTAATATTATAGAATTTAATCAAAATCATATTTTAATTAGAAGAAATTAACATATTTTAAAATACTTTTTATGAAATGAATATCATTAAAATTTATCTGAAATATTTGTAAAGTGTTTTGAATTCTTTAATACATTTAAAAATCACTTAAGTGTAATTTAAAATGTTTCACCATAATCAAAAGTTATGTTGTAATTTTATATTCGTAAATTTTGGAAAACTAAGTTGTACATTAATGTTTTTATTTAATTCATGACAAGGCTAATGGATATAATTATAGCCATTGGAATTCAATGATAACACAAGGCAACAGTCAGGTTGCTGCCTTATAAAAAATGTGATTAGAGTATTCCAACGTCAAACATCGAGAAACACAAAATGTTGCTCTTCATCTCTCTAACGCTTAGTACGATTTCTATGGTTCTGGTTATATTGTTCTTAGCTATGGTAGATCAGAATGAAATCCACTACTTTCTTGGAATGTTTGTGGTTTTGTGGGTTCTACTGATGATCGTTACTAGCTTACATATAGGAATATATGTTTAGTTATGGTCCTTTTCCCTTGTTTCCATGTATATGTTTCCAGTGTTTTGAATGAATAAAAATTCATGTGTTTATTTTGAGGAAATTTCTTATATAAAAAATAAATTAATCCAAGTTTAATAATTAAAACTATTATTACTACTAAAATTAAGTTCAGGGTGTCACATAAAATCTATGAATTAACAATTATAGCTATCCTCTAAATCTCAAAGGAGGTGAAAATCATGATGAGGTTAATGGAGTACCTAATAAAATGATAATAGGATGTTATAAAGTCATGACCATAAAGACTTTCTTTCTCTGGGACGTCATGTTAAATATTTAATCCTTGGAAAAAGATGAGGCCACAACTCCATCATTACCAATTCATGTTCCAATGTTTCATGAGAATCAGATCCTTGATTCCATAGAACTCTAACCAATGTTATCAACATCCCATGAATGTCTTTAAATTGAGATTAAATGATCTCAATTGGTTTCTATAAAATAGAATCATCTAGATATAACCCAATTTCATCCCAACTCTGAACATGAGTGGGATTGGGATGGTATTTCCCAACATGAGACCTGTTAAAAAATTGAGAATACTCTAGAGAACACTTCATAACACGATGTCACCAATAAGAAATGTGTCTGAGCTTCTCAATGACCTCAAACAGTCCAATATATATCAGATCCACAATTCCTTTCTTTCCAAATCAATTGTGATCTAACCTAGGAGAAAATTTCAAGAAAACCCAGTCACCAACAGAACACTCCAGAACAAGATGTCTCCGATCCACATATGATTTTTTAGAATATGGTCTATATCCAAACATCAATACACATATTGAATCTTCAGATACCTTTCTATAACCAAACATGCTCCTACTAAAGATAATTATCCCACCTTATCCCTATAATATAGTGATCTACATGGTTGACCTTACAATACCTCAAAGGGAGCCATTATTATTAATGATTAAACACAATTATTGTAAGAAACCCAACCAGTCCCAAATGGCTATCCCATGATCCACTAAAATCCAAGACACATGCATGATTAATATATTCCAAAATCATAATTTCTCCCTCTATTTGACCATCTGTGCATATATGATATGTGTTTCTTAACATGACATAAGTTCTCATTTCCTCTTAGAGACTCCTCCAAAACCTCAATGTAATCCTAGGATACCTATCCAAAACAAAAGAATAAGGAATCCCAAGTAACCTCACAATCTCATGCACATAAATATTATGCAGATCATCAACATTAGTGCTATCCTTGATTGGAATACAATGACCAGACTTCATTAACTGAACAAAAACAACCCAGATAACATTCCTCCCTTGGGAATTCTGTGGTAATACTAGAAAAAATACATGAATGCCTCACACCATATCCAAATTTTTACTGAAATAGGATGAATCATACCTGAAAGTTTCATCTGCTCTACCTTTATCCATTTCTAGGGGTAATAATGAGACACATACTCCGCAATTTCACGATTCATACTTGACCACCAGAATTTCCGCCACATTTAATAATACATATTCACAGTGTATATATAAATGGCCGATAAAGATATGTGATAATAAAACAATACAAAAAAACACACATATGATGGGATGACAACCCACTTACCAATGTGAATAATACCATCTGAATAAAAAGACTAAATAAAAATGGTCTCCTCACCATAAAGTCTCTCTAGTGTATTCTAAAACTCATCATTCTACTATATATTATAGAAAATAAACCCAAGGAGATATTATGATAAATAAAGACTAGTAAGAACCATAAATGAAACATCCTCCAATGCATCTAGATGTAATTGAGTGAAATTAATTGTAAGGTTCCACTTATCCTTCGATTCCAGAACAACCTATATTAGTACATTCCTACTAAGAGGATCTCTAATAACGTTTCCCTTAGGATATAGAAGATATCGAGGTCAAACATCTGAAGGTATTCTACCCATCATCTCATCCTGATATTCATGGCCATGTAAGAAAAAGATATAACTCAGCTCTTATGATAAAATTAGACCTTGAACTTCTCTCCATGTAGATAGTACTACTAACATTTGAGCACATGCATGTCTACAGAAAGCTTTAAATCATGATTGGGTTAATTATAACCATGAATTCAAGGTTGATGAGGTATATAAGCTTCCACACAGTCATCCTACATAATCTCAAATCACAAACCAACACTAGAAGTATCACCAAACTCCATGTACTGCTTACCTATATTAGGTAACATTAGAATAGGAGATGATATCAGAACACGTTCCAATTCTTCAAAAGTAGATTGAGACTTCACATCCCATGTGAATATCACTACTTTCCTAGTACGATCTATTAATGGTTATTCTATCATGGAGAACTCTTTAACAAACCATCGGCAATATCCTAGAAGATGAAGTAAGATGATATTTTTAAAGACATTTTGTGGTTACCTCTATGACATAACAACCATTACCTTCCATGGATCAACTAATAATCAATGCTCATAAATTCAATGCCCCATGAATTTCACTTCATGAATCTGGAAACTAAATTTCTAATTTTTTCTATACAAATGGTGACTTCTCAAAATTTCCAAAACCAAACATTGATAGTGCTCATGCTCATGCTCATATTTTGAATAAACAAGAATATAATCCATGAATAGTAGCACAAAATTGTCGATATATTGATGGAATATTTGAATCATTGAATACATAAAAATCATATGACTATCAGTTAGACAAAAAAACATCATACCATATTTATAGTGGTAATACCTTAACTTAAAAGATGTTTTCAGTATATCAGACACCCGAAATCAGAGTTGATGATAACCCAACCATAGATCAATCTTCAGAAACCAATTTACCACTTTTAACTGATCAAATAGATCGTACACATGAGGGAAATGATATTTTTAATAAACCGTTACCTGATTCAACATCTGATATTCTACACACAACTAAATTGAACTAGCCACTTTCGCGGCAAATATTACAATGGATTCCCAAGGATAAATTGTAGGAATAATTATACAATTTTCCAACAACTCTTCTTAATGAATCTTGATCTATTTCAGCTCTTCTGGTTCCATACAGTAAGAAGGTATCAATATCAGCTTCATACCAGGAACTAGGTCGATCATAAACTCTACATCTCGCTCTTTAGAAGAAGACCGAATAATTACTCTTGGAAAATTTTGGAACGTATCAAACTAAAATGTTAAAATCAATGATATGAGAGATGTTTTCCAATATAAACACAATGGAGGATAGAAATACCCTATACTTTGGGCAGGAGGACATCTACGACATGATCTCATATCCCACTCTCCCTAAAATGCATGAGATCTCGCATCAAAAAAAAGAAATGAAACACACAGATGATAACAATCAACCTCATATCTATGAGTGTCAAGCCAAACCATATCGATGATGACGTCAAATAGATAGAAATCAAGAATCTGAAAATCCCAAACAAACTGTGTATCAACTATTGTTACTGAACAACAAAGACATCGAAACCCCTTCTCTCTCTTTTTTCCAAGAGGTGTGTCTAACTCAATTTCAAATGGCATAAGTTCCATTGTATGATTAATAATATAAAAAAATGTGCAGATATAAATGTTTGGGAATCACTAGTAGAAAATAAATCTATTTCTACTAAAATTGGATTAAGGATATTACCTCTCACTATTTTCAAACCTATATCAACATCCATTGGATAGTCATCTACTACATGTAACTTCTTCAATATCAAGGCTTGTGGCTAGATCCCATGGTCTTTGAATATTTTGACTACACTGGTATAGAATTTGGATCCAATGAAACCTAACCATAATGACTTGTTGTCATAGCATGATAGATGCACTATAATTGACCAACGCATCCACAATTATTACACATATTCATGGGAATTAGAAAATAATTTCTAATGAATCCATCTTTTCGACACCAATAGTAATTTATAAGAACATTAACCACTGTAACAGATGGTGCTGAGGGGGCGCACTACTATGACCCACCTCCACTACTCCTACGATGATATTCAATCTTCCTCTTCTTCTTGTGTGCACCACGGTGGCTTCCACCAATTTGAGGAGAAGAGGAGGAAAATACGACCTTTATTGCTATATTTATTTCTTACATCATAGCTCTATCAACTATCTCCTCATAGAAATAATGTACCAACATGAACACCTATGATTCGATATCTGGTCACAAGCCCTAAAGGTACTTCTTATCCTTTTCTGGTTATTTTTCACCACTTATAGGAATAAATGAACAAGATTAGGAAAATGATTGGTGTATGATGACACTGAATGCTCTCCCTATTGTAATTATCAGAAAACCAAATACTTTTCGAACATGAAGGTCTCTAGACAAAACTTTTGAAAGAATTGGGTTTTGAAACCCTTCTAATCTATATCTATGTGTCTTTCATCCTTGGCCACAGAATCGCACAATCACTTACTGAATCCTTTAAGCATGAACGTTACACACATTATTATGATATTATATGGTGTCTCTAGAAAGTTAAAGATTTGATCGATCATATCTAGACAATACTCCACCTATTGTGGTTTAGTAATTTGTTTAAAGGATGGTGGCTTCTCGTGAATGAATTACCGTGATGGATCTATTTCTCTTACAACTCTTGGTTATTCCTCAATAATTGCATTCTAAACCCACAGTACTTCCAAATCAATAGTACAAACTACCCAAATGATAGTCTTGAAAGGATTCTAATTTATCATAGGATTCCATTGAGGATCATCACCTACATCCTCCTAAGGAACTCGTGGAAGATATCTCAGAGGCATAATTCTTACAATAAATAATAAGAACTATTAGAGAAAAGTATAAATTTAGATTGAAACTATAAATACCATAAGAAGAAAATGAGATTTGAAACAAAAACTAGTACTAGAGAAACATCATGGAAACTTGAGTCCCATCAAGATAATATTTGTCCATGCACTTATTGCAATATATCTCTCAGGTCACAAAAATCTTATCTTCGATATAATTGACATCCCAAAATAAAAACTCTCAAGGACTTCCATTCCTATGATAAGAAATTGTAACAAACTGAACTGGGGTATTCTCAAACTTGGAACCTGACCTGATCTGTCACACACCCATAGGGAATTCTCGCTCCCCACAAGATAGTGACAAGTATCCGTGCATCGAAAAACAAACCAGAGGGAATGATTTTATCCAAAATTAACAACCAAAAGGAATATATGTACTAAATGAAAGTAACAATTAAATATGAACAAGATATATATATATATTCCATTAATATAAGAATATAACTAAAACTAACAACAGAAAATGTAGCTAAAAACTCCAAAGGACAAGTCCAATTACAAAGGAACCAAACCAAACAGCTACTCCAAATGATAGAATAAGAAAACTCTCATCATCTCACCAACAGCTACCCAACCAACCAGCTAACATGAACCTCTTCTCCTCACTATTGTGCCTTGTCTTTCCCTATAATAGAATACCAATAAATGTCTATGTACCATTGAAGAGGTGGGCATGGTGTTAGATAGCAGGCCCAGTAGGATCCCATCCAAGTGTTCCATAACACGCCTCTGTAAAAAAATTCATAGATGCTTTTTTAAGTAAAAACATGGTATGATAAGCAATAAGGCAGTTTTATAGAAAACATGGAAAATATATACCTTTTTCCATAGTTACAAACAACTGTTGGTATATCCGTTTCAATGTAAAATTTAAATATCATTTTTACAAGAATAAACATGCATATCAAGGATTACACAGATATCCAAGCAATAAAAAATAGAAATAGTCATACATACATCAGTACCAAGGATCACTATAGGTCAGACTTGCAGACTAATTGTATGACAATAATAAAGTGAAAAAATCAGTTCCTAGAACAACCGTCATAGGAAGCATAGGAATTCCCCATGTGTAAACACCCCAACGAGGTCAATATCAATGACTTATATCAACAAGACTTAGAAATAATGGAAAAACCCATGACAAACCTCCTTGATAATAAAAAAAATAATGGATTATGGCCTCAAGCTAAACCTTCCACCCAAATACAGAAGGTAACCCATGTTCTCTTTTCCACAATTCATTTCAATGGTTTGAATACAATTTCTATACCATTTATAAATTCATTTCAATTATTCTAAAATACCCATTTTCCATTCCCTTTATCAATAACTAGGGAAAACAATTTTATTTCCAAAATATTCTCATCAGAAAAAAAAAATCATTCCAATCATTCATTATAAATAAGTTCGTAAAGAAAAACAACAAAATCCATTATCATATGCTTGAAAGGAAACCATATACATCAAATCATAAGTCACACACACCCGTAATGGAGTCAAAAAACAAACAAACAATGTCAATTAAGGCACAAGAATCAAATACCCACATATTTGTGTTAATCTTATTTCAAAAAAGTGGGGTTGACAAAAAAGAGAAACACTACATACCTCAATAATATATTTCCTCCGTACCACAACTAACTAAGAATTAGTCTCCGAAAAAAGATCTCACAATGGATCATGAAGAAGACCAGAAGGAACATCCAACTTAGATCAATGGATCTAGTACCAAAAATTTTGGGAAATACCTCAATCACTTACAATAATGAAGCGAAAACATCACCTACCAATAGATACGCACCTCAACTACTACGACGGTCCAACAATAAATGGAATGATTTTAATGGAGCGAGGCCCCTAAAAATGCATGGGGATAGCTCTAGAATGAGGGTTAATAAGGAAGGTGAATAAATAGAGACAAAACTATTGTCAACATTTCTTAAAACTAGACATGGTCTCTCTCACGATGTGTAATATTTCACATGCCGGGAAAGACATTGTGTAAAAATACACTGAACAATCTGTCACCTCAAATTAAAAATCATTAATTTTAAACATCCCGGACGTGAAAACAACCTTCATGATGTGTAATATTTCATAGCATGAATCCCATTTCAAATATTCTACCCATCAATAATTAAAATTGTGTAACCAAGTTACAAGACTTGAAATCCTTCTGCATCCTTTGGAAAAATCTAGTTAAAGTTAAAAATCTAACAAATAGTTGACTTCAAAATTCTAGGAATCATCCCAATATAAAAGTATGTGAAAGCCATTATGAGGATAAGAGATTACCTGATAAAATGTTAAAGGGATGTCACATATGCTTAACTATAGAAAAAATATCTTGGACTCTCACCTACCACTACTAAGACTATATATCTCGTAAGAACACAAACAATTAAAAAGATACCTTAAGTAACATTATCCCTTTTTATTAGTTTAAATTTAAAATAATTAATTCATCAACCATTAATTAACCATCATCATTTAAATATTATATTTAATTACCATTACAACAAAGTTCCGTTTTGTCTAGGAATAACCAAAAAATGTCTATAGTTTCTAAAAAATATAACCTCAGCGTTGAATCCCCGCAAGCTCCACCCCCATAAGTTAAACATTAATTAATTTAATTAATAATGTTAACACTTTCCATATTTCAATATTTCAAGATATTCTAGGAAAAAATTCTATACTATAAAACATAAGGGGATCAACATAATGAGTAAATGAGCTACCTTTCGATTCTTTTACACACATAGCAGGAGCGTAGACCCATCCATATTCAAGAAGCTGAACAAATAAATCATGTGGAATAACCAATATATATTCCCCTCACTTGGAAGGAGTGTAACCAAAAAGAGTTTCCTCATGAAGTAGGGAAATTAATGTAGATAACAAAACAACATATTCAAATGAAACAACTTTAATATGAATGGGTAATCCCTGCTTCAACACATTCAATCATCTTCTTTGTCCTCCACAAAACTAATATACCTAAACTGATACACCTCTACACTCTAGGTATCAACCGCTTCTCGAAACCCTAGGTCTCCCCACCTCATATACCATAACATCCATCTAGGCTCAACCATCCCAGTCTCACATCACATAACAAAACGTAGGATACAAACATAGAAACAAAGATCTGTCTTCCTAAAATAAGGCATCTAGACTTCACACATAATGATCTCTCATGACTCCAAAACACATGGAACGTAGAATTTACATGAATGTGGGAAACTCAGGCCCTACAGTGGAATTATATTTTATTACACATTTGCATATTTATTCCATCTTGAATTAATATATTTATTATACACAGGTTCCAACTATAAAAACATAAGAAATATGATATCATATTTATCTGAAATTGGATTAGAATTCATTTAATAATCATATCATTATTAATAAATAATGATTCAGGATCATTAACCAATTAAATTAAACAAGCATAATACATCTATTTTATTATCTTCAAATTACAACAACAACCAAATTCATTAACATGCCTATTTAATCTTAATCCAATTAATTGTTAACTAATTCTAGATTCACATTTTTTACTAATTTAAATTATGAAAAACATCATAAATCAACCATGACATAGATATCACACTATTTAGAAAATCATGATGTAAACTGTTATCATTGTATATGGGAACAACATCACTATGTGATTAATACCAATTATTTAATCCAGTTCAAATATTTATTATGTCAATTCAATTGTGATCCATTGGGTTAAATCATGATAGATCTATGAATGAAAGTAAGTAAAAAGAGAAAAAATGAATACTATACCTCCAAAGTTCTTCAATGTTAATTTCTTGAGAATTGATCAATTCAACGGATCCTAATCACCATTCCCTCAAGAACTACATCCACCTGAGGACATCGCGACACCACCACACCAACAAAAACTGATATAAAATCTATTAGCACTATTAAGATCATGTCAAATCACTAAAAAATGAGAAATGCAAGGAAATATATTGAGGAATCCACAATAATAATGGAATATCACACCTTAGAAGAAGAGAAAAATGACACTTCTTGGTTGGTCCAAAATAGGGGGTGCGCATGAAGTAACAAAAATTCCAAGGGAAACACGATCAAGTGATTATAGTTAGATTTCTTGACTTTAAGGTTCAATTCATCTTGTAAAAAGGGAAAATGACAAGAAAGAAAAAGGATAGATGTTATCCCAGCCACTTTAAAATAAAAATGGAGTAGTGGTTTAGATACACCATAGATATTCCATTAAAGGTGGATCTGGTGAAGCTTACGCAATTTGATAGAGTAAGGCTCCGAGACCCTTAGAAAAATTTAGATACAAGTTATGGGATTTTAATCTTCCTTAAATCCCTTAATTTTATGTATTGAATTTGTTTTACATCAAAGATAACATTAAAAGGTCCAATATATAAGAAGCTAAAAAAGTTGTTCACAACCCACCATTGGCGGACTCATCAGTGCTAACTCACTGGTCCTTGAAATACTATTCACAACCCACCATTGGATGACTCACCAGTCCAAGAAAGAATATTCAAAACCTACCATTGGCTAACTCACTGGTCTTGGAAACACTGTTCACAAACTACCATTGAATGAATCAATGGTCCTGACTTACCTGTCCTAAAAACACTATTTATAACCTACCGTTCGACGAATAACCAATCCTCACTCACAGGACCTAGAAACAATATTCAAAAAAATACTATCGGATGAATCACAGGTTTTGACTCACCGGTCCTAGGAAAACATTTCACAAAGTGTTGGAAAAAGTCACATTGACCTCTGAGAACACTTCTAATGTCGTGTTTTCACAATGTTATGAACCAGAGAGCTCTAGGACATTATAAGGGAACTCTTGGAATTTCAATGACCATTAAATTAATATTAATTAATTATAATTTAAAAATGGTACAAATTGAAATTATTTAAATATAATATTCAGATGAGTTTAAATATTTTAATCTTATAAATATTTGACATGTTTTTATTATGTTTCCACTCATCAGTCTTAGTTTTTATCCATATTTAACCATTTTAAACAATTACCATGATTACAAAGTTCTGTACTCATTTAGGGTAATTAAAGTTACTTAAAAAATGAAAACTCACATGTAAATGGACTATGAATGATACATTCATCCATGTCCAATTTATTTAGATGAACATAGAATCTTTTTGAATTTATAATAATTTAATAAAATATTTTATATTATCAAATATCATTAATATAATTTTTAGAACTATTCAATTAAATAGACATTGAAAAAATAATTAAAGAAAATGAATTCTATTTTGAACCATTAACACATCTATGATATGATATATTTGTATATATAATTCATGTAAAAAATTAACCTAATTTTTATTAATTTTAATATTTTTAAAACCAATTTATTTATTTATTTATTAATTAAATGTATAATGTATCTATTTTTCATAATGGAATAATGTAATTATTAAATCACTAAAAGTTACAAAAAAATTAATATAATAAAAAAATAAATTTATTATTAAAGTAAACATTTATATGTTACCACAACCTCATTGTATCCTCATTAAATAAATTTAATGATATTAAAGTTAATAGAGTTTCATTTTGTATTTTTTTCATTAATTAAAATTGTATAAAGGTATTTAATAATGAAAAATGGAACCAATCATCCATATTTTTAATACAACTATGCGAATAGTAAAAATAATCAAATATAACATGGTAAGGGAATGTTTTAGATAAATTTTAAAGCTATATCCCAATGTTTTCTCTATGTTTTATTCTTACCAAAATGAAAAATATTTTTCAAGGCTATTATTCATAATGAAAATTAATAATAGAGATATATTTATCTTGTTTCATCCTCTTTATTCCCAATATGGAATCTATTTTTCATGATTCCATTGATATTAGTGGGAAAATTCAAGTTAAATTTGTCTCAAAACATGATGGTAACTTTTAAAAAAAATTAAAATTTCAATTATAAAACTATACATATTAGTGTATCATGTCAGGAAAAAATTATATGAATGGTGAAAGTATTATTAAAAATATAATATATACATTTTATTAAAATAATCCATTAATTTTGATTAATTTATGTTATTATGATACATACACATTGTGTGTATAAGAATAGTTTTTCAATCAAACATGTATTTTTAATTAAAATGATTCTTAAGTTAATTTATAATAAACTAATTAAAACTGTATTAATTTGATATATTTTTTTAAAAAATAAAATTTTCATTTCTTTGAATGACCTGTTCATACCCACCAATCGAATGACAAGGAGGAAACTGCCGCATTAAATAATAATATTTTAATAGTTTGATATAGGTCATTTAACAAGGTGTTTCTTGTAAACTATGATATCCATGAAGTGAAATTTATTTATAGAAATATGTATCTTAAAATCATAGGGAATTACAAATATCAGTTACTTATTATGTATTTTTGTCTTTGGTGTATATAATCTTGACAGTTTGTACTAATTTCGTTAGAGCAGTATTAGTATTTGTTGTTCATACAATTTTCATCATTGCAAGATCAAAAAAGTTAGTTAAATGGATAAATTATTATTATTTATTAATATTCTTATTCCATTGATGATTATTCCACTCTTTACCCTTTAATATATAATCGATAATAGTCATACATCATTGATTTTCTAACCGATAAAATTAGTGCTATTAATTATAGATTAAAATATCGATGTATCTATTATATATCCAAAACAAAATGATTATTTAAATATTCATATCATATTATTATGCTAATTATATTACCACAATCATCCAAGGAATAATTTCATGCCATTTTTCATGTAGGTGATTAAACTGACCGAAACATGTTCATTCCATGATTAATAGTTGAATATGTGGTTACTTAGATGTAATATCATTATATCAATATAATAATGATATCATTTTTAATTTAATATTTTTTTATATAAAATATTTATGGAATTATAAGATGTACACAACATATATGATGTTATTTCATACTGTAATGAAATAACTGTTTTTTAGAACAATATTTTGGATGGTTTAAATTACCATAGTTGTTTATGGATCATATTTTTAATAGGTTGTTTAATTTATCTTTACAGAACCATAATTATTTCATAAAAATCGAAATAATCCATTAAACTCATTCATAAGACCATCTATATAAGGAAGTGATGAAAATAAAAATGGAATTCAATCTTCTCATGGAAGTGGTAGTCCACATGTACACATGTATGATGATTTCATATTCCTCATAATTGGTAAAAGGAATAATACGTTTAGTAATTTTATAATCTGAAATATATTAGGAGATCTTATAATAAAGGTAAAATAATAAGAGAAAATTATTGATGGTTCAACTATTATACAGAATTTTACATGTAATAGAATTTAAAATAACTAAAAAAATTTATAAATGATAATAAAAAATTAACAAAATATCATAAATTCTTTGTATGCAAAACAATAAAATTATGATGACTATCTACTAAAAAGGAAATGTAAATCTAAAATTTTCATTAGAAAACTAAATTATTTTATAGTTGAGAAATATCACACTATGAAGGGAAGATATGTTAAGAATATAACCCAAAAAATAATAGTGGTATAGTGTAGATTAAAATATAATAAGGGTAGTATGATATGAAATTATATTGAAAATTTTCCACCATGGAGGAATTTAACGGAAACACATTTTTCATAATATTTTATAACTATGAAATTATATGGAACATTGTTAAATATTTGAATATTTCTATAATAAATGAAGTTTTATAAAAGGATTGATAGTCCATAATCAATGTGTTTTTGAATACTATAAAAATGTGAAAGGAAAAATATGGTTATTACTTAACCAATAGTGGTTTTGGAAATATGAATATGGTTTCTAAATTTTTTAAAATAGTTTAAACACTAGAGGTAATAGTTAATATAATGTGAGATAAATAATGTCAAATAAAATCATGAATAGCATCAAAAAAAATAATTACATTGGTATTTAAATATAGTCAATTATGATATCATGTAAGTGAATAATGTTGGGTATAAACCCAGTGACTATTCATAAAAAAATGTAATGTATCATAAAATGGAAACAATTTTTTTGATACTATTTAACACAAATAATTTAATAGTGACTGCATATTTTTAGTTTAATGCAGATACCCATCCCATGTGATATGGAATAAAAATTCATAAACATGTAGTAAAAACTAGATGATGGAACTTTGAATTTTAGTTAAGATTATACTTGTACCATCCCACCCTAGCATGATTATGTCGTAGAGGTGAATTTCCACATGGGATCAAGTGTACTCCCTATTCCCTAAAGGTTGGATATTTAAACCAAAAGTCTACATATATCACCCGGGGATTGATCTACTCTCTAATGGATGAACGAACAAAGTATACATAATAAAATTTAAATGGACATAATCATAAAAGATAAAATTAAATCATAATAAAGAATAAGAATATTTCAATGTAATTACTCACATGTCATATAATAAAAATAAATAAATAACCACATTCAAAAAGATAAATTTTAAAATAATTAAACTATAGAAACTAAAAATATAGGAGAGAATAACAATTTTAGAACTCCTATAACTCATGTGACACCATCAAGATATCCTAAACACTAAATCAATGATTCTCAGGTTTTTATCCCACACCACAAAAAATATATAATTATATACCCATAAGATATGAACATACATGGATAATAAATAATTATTAGTAAGATACAACTAAGATCATAAGTATCTTTTTGATCTTAACATATTCATTTATATATTTTGGAAATTAATACTATAATTTAATGTTATTAGTCAGGTCTCATAAAATCGTTTCAAATTCTACAAAGATATTTTATTTTCTTAAATTCAAATTTTATCCATTACTATTATAACCAAATATATATTTTACAACATCTCAAAAACAAACTCTTAGGTCGAGTAGTAACATTTCCAATAACATGGAATAATTGTAATATTGTGGAACTCATGGTATAACCAAAACCATGGAATAATCCACCTATTATTAATCAAAAGTGATATAAAAATATATAAAATCACAAGGATTATCCAATATCCTAACCATACCATGGTTTGTATCAAATCCTACCTCAAAAATTTCTCATGTGAAAACTACTCAACGAATATACATTGTACTCTTTATAAAATCAATCAAAATGATTTGATTATATTCAATACATGTAAAATTATTTCATTGAATTTTAATCATTTAATTCATTATTTTATTTCCTTTAAATTATCTCAAAACATATTCCAAAAATTACACTATCTATAAAAATCATATTATCATTCCTAATGATTATGAATGAATATTTACGCAAAACCCCAGATACCAACTTGTGTTAAACACCTAACAGATATTTTACAATAATTTGAATTATAACATATTATTAAAATTTCAAAATAGTTATAAAAATAATCTTATAATATTATTAATAAATAATATGAGTTTATCAAGAAATATCTCATTTTACCTTTACTATACAATTTTTATTATAAATTCGTTTACCACTAATAATATAATTCAATATCATTAATTCATCATTCACAATAATTGATAATTTTCTTACAAAAATTTATAATTACTTCTCATAATAATTTATCCAATATACTTTCCAATTATAAATCATTAAATTCAAAATTATAATTTTTAACAAAGAGTTGTAAGAACAAATTAACTTCATCAAGAAACAACTCATGCACTTCAAACCATTTTACAATTATCATCCAAAATTTTATTCCAAAATTTTACTTAACACAAATCTTGAAAAATATTTATCTTTAACCAATTTATTTTACTTTTCATCCAAAAAAATATCACTCTATGAATCATACATTCTAGTTTACCAATTAATCATTTACTCATCAATTTTAAACCACATGTTCATTACATAACTATTATTTGTTTCGACCAATCATCTTTCAATTTTAATAATCATACTAATTAAACAATATAACACTCATGAAACATTTATATATTTTAAATTAACCTAAGAATGATTAATTTATTCCTATTTAATAATATTATTTCTCTTTATAAAATCCATTCCGATTAAAACATTCCATAGAATAATAAACCAACAATTTTTAAGTAATTAAAAAAACATAAAATAAATTATTTAACAAAATGAAATTAAATAAAATATATTAATAATAATTTACATGTCAAAAATATCATTATAGGGTCCTGAAAATTCAGAAACGGGAAGGAAAATACTGCCAAAAGTTTGTTAAAGAAGATGGATTCATGATTGTTAGAGAAATTGACAAGAAAAGTGTAGAAATAAAAACTTGCCAAGTATTCCATCCCGACCATGTACTAATTACGGGGAACGTTTTTCTGAAGGCATAAGATATGAACCACTGGTACATGGATTGTCTATGATGTGCTTTCCCATGAGGCATTGGCCAGTGAATGAAGCTGTTCATAGTGAATTTCCACCCACAAATAGAAGTCACCGTGAACTATTTTCTCTTTAGAGAATCTAATAGAGGTATGCCCAACACACCATCCCCGCGAAAGATTTGGATTGTGGATGAGGTGAAGCTGAGGGAGTAATAGTCCTCCACAAACCCCAATTAATCGTGTCTTCTATAGATTGAGATATCCCTTCATGGGCTCTACAAATGGTGCTGCAAGAAAATAGCATTGATTTCCCCTAATAATTTATAAAAGGATGGAATGAGGGTGTGGAAGAAAATAGATAGATAGATTTGAGATGGGTGAAAAAGGGATGATGACAAAAGAGGTTGCAGGAGAAATTTCTCCCACACCCAATCAAGTTTACGAGACTCCATCCGGCATCCAAAATAGTTCTTGGATTCTATCTTGCGAACCATATGCATTTCGCAGACTCCATCCCATGAACCGTATTCGGATCACCCTCCACAGCCAAACAAGAAAACAATAAAAAAATATATGTTAAAAATGGTTCACATAAACCCATAAGAAGAAGACATTACAAAAACTCCCATATGCGGAACTGAGTACACGGATGGTCCTTGGCGGACATCTCATCCACGTACCATCCTACACAGCCAGCTCCTTCACGAACTGACAGTTCACGACCGGCTCTTATGTGGATGCTCCTATGTGACCAACCTTACGGGGAAAACCCAATATAGAAAACTGTTCACACCCACCAGTCTATATAGAGGGGGTTGTTCCCCCACACCACCACTTTGGATTAGTTTCGGGCTACTGTCTCGGCCCTCTTGGCTGGTCCCTTCACTACCATCACTGACCCCATGTAAATGGAGTGTCACACCGTGAAAATTTCATCCCATGTCGACATAATTTTATATTTTTCCCTTATACCTCCTAAACATTCATCCCATATATACCATGAGAAGAGACATTCCTCTTGCACCTACTGAAAACCCTATCACCAGCCTCTTATGCGAGGTTGACCCAGAACTCCATGGAAAATCATAGCCAAAATATTTCTTAAATTTCCAAACACATCCTTTCCATATATCAAAAATTGTGTCTCTGGTGATTCTAGATCCTCCTAATCCTCCATGGCTATCAAAAGTGGAAGGCCAGTGCCCTGCAGACACCTTTACTTGACTATGCACATCATTCCACATTGGATCTGCATATGTTTCCCACATAAACAGTCATCATCCATGGGAATATTCATCCTCAAGATAGTCCTTTCCTACCTCTATATGCCTCAATGGCTTCCATGCCCCATATCATTTCTCCAGATTCGAGAAACCCTAGAGTCATGGTTTACACTTTCTTTCCCTCTCATGTTCGAGGAACATCATAAAATCCCAGCCTAGTTATCATACAACTAATCATGGATTCAATAACAATTTTTCCAAACTCTATGTCTCTAAACTATGAGTCATCATCTTTACCACATGTTGTTAAAGTGTTTCATATTAGTCCATACATCACGCCCTTATGCTGTGATGCCATTTTCCGAGATATATGACATTAAACTATAGTATACTGGGTGATTTTGGATCTTTATAAGCATCCTCATCCCTATGAAATAGACGGTCAGTGTCCTGAGGATACCACTTCTTGACTATATGCATCATGCCACAGTGGCTCTACATATGGTTCCCACAAAAATGGCATGTTAATAAGAGATAAATTCATCCCCATGAGAGGACTCTCCAACCTCTGTATGCCTTAGTGGATTCAAACCCTCGTATCATTTCTCCTCATCCAAGATCCTATATAATCATGGATTACACATTCAGTTCATCTCATGTGTGAGGCATGTCAAAACATCTAAAAATGATTTTCGTCTAGTTAATCAAGGCTTCTGTAACAAGTGGTCCTCATTGCATGACCCTAAATAGAAATACCCCCAATATTCCTATCTAAATGATGTTAAGCTATGATTTCATCATCCAATCTATATTAAATTAAACTATAGTATACCTAATATTAAAACTCAAGGGCCCTCCCATCGAGGTATGTCCTCAATCTTCTAAGGTCGAGATGCATGACCTTTAAGGTGATTTTACATTGAAAGTTTCATCACTCCAAGCCCTCTCCAGCCATCTCATTGGACTCTTATGCCGTAGGATCTCCCTCTTCCAACTACATTAGAGGAATCATGTGGTTGGTTGGATCTCTCAAATCCAGTTGTTTCTCATTCCAGGCATTATTCATGTGGGATTAGAGGTTTGTATTGATTACAACATCCACACCATTTGAACTATGAGAAATTTGATTACTGATCAAGCCTGGATACACAGGACTCCTACCTAAAGGCCTGATCTAAAAAGGGTGTCTATCTAAAATGGTTCACCCAACCATGTCCCCCCAAATGGGAAGCTTCCATGCATAAGCCCAACATAATTCCGAAATAAGTGGGATCTTATTCATCTATTGAGTATACATAGTAAACCCATCTTATCAGTTCGATCCCAACATCAACTCACCTTCAACTCCCCTGGATAATGATAAAATCTAAAGCGCCAAGTTTTATAGCTCATGTCATTATCACCTCTATAGCATCACATCCATATTCATGCCTACGATGATCCTGCAAACACGGGGTATCTCGTGGTCACACTCTTTGGGAATAAACCAAGGATTCATGAAAATATGAACATCAATTAAATCTATAAGAGAGTCCGAGAATGTGCGATAATCTTACCCTGGAAGGGTGCGGTGAGCCTGACTTCCCATCCTCTAGACCAATGGAGTCTTTAAATGTAGTTGGCTGAATCATCAATCAACAAGTGTCTCCCATTGGAATGCAAATCTATGAGTCATGGATACCATGTTCATTGGGTGTTTTTGGCTCCACGAGTAAACCCGTTGGAGATCATTCGAAGATGTTATGTCATAGGAGGACCAATTGCACAAGTACTTGACCCCACAAAATCACCCGAAAAGACCAAATGACTATGGAAACTCCTTGTAAACATGAAATGGGTGAATTTACAAGACAAATAAAGGTTAATCCAACTATACATTAAAGAATCATGACATAGAAAATGTCAAAATGAATTAAATGGTGAACTTGATAAGAACCCGTCTCTATAGAAAATATGCGAGTGATGATTCTAGTTGGTCTATTCCATCATCACCCGAAATACGCCACCTTAGAGGCAGAAAAATATTGAAATAGTTTGAGCCCCCATTTCAAGTGAATAATGGTCTATTGTTACCCCTAAAACAAATTTATCTCTTAATATCCATAAAATATAGAAAAAGTGTAACATATATATATTCAATAATTAAATCCACCAAAAACTATACAAATTATTTAATTTTTAAACCCTTTAATCACATGGAATGATTATTAAACAGTTAATAATCATGTATTTTAAATACTAATTCAATTGACTAATTCATTACTTAATACTCAATTTCTTCAATAATTTGTAGTTAACCACACTTTTCCTTAAACACCATCACATAAACATTTTATCTTTATTGAAACACATTTTCATAATATAATTAGTCATTTAATTCACTTTAATAATCCCTTTTAAATCATATTTTTTAATATATATTGAATTAACAATCAATTTAAAATAAATCAATCTTGAAAAAGATAAATTCATTTATCACATTAACCACAAAAAATTGATTATTAGGTTGAAATCCTAGAGAATATTGAGACCACCTAACTTAAGGTATAACAATAATTCGCAAAAGGATTATAGGAATAATTATTTATCATTTTTTAGATTAAAAATTAATTAAGAACTAGAAGTAACACTCAAATTAAAATGATATAATGAAACAATAATTTATCTCTATCATTAAACTGATTGGTTGTATGATCATCTCATTGTTTTGGAACTAAAGCAATAAATAGACCATAAACCCACCTAGATGTGAAAGAGAAATTCATAAATGAATTATTTGGAAATTTTGAGTGGGATTATGGCAAATAAATATCGATATTTTCCCTTCTAAATGAATAATAAAAAAATTGATGTCCCAAAATATATAATAATTAGAAGAAAAAAAGAGACCCCCTTAAAAAAATTGTCTTGTATTACACCGGGTACGAAGTACCTCACCACTAACCACTCGTTATCTATGATACACCTACTATAACCGAAAGTGGTACATAGTGGATGGATCTCGGAACCACTATAATTCTGTAGTTAATGGGAACCAAATGAGTACATATGAGGTAATCAATGGTGTACATTACGATTGTCTAGAAACGACCACCCCCCCCACAAAAAACAATCACTAAATACACCTAAAACATTTTATTTATACTGAAAATAAGCCATTTAAACTGATAAAACTCTCTATTAAAGAAATATAAGACAAAGTGAGTAAAACCAGTGCCATTTTACAAATACCAATATTAATTCCTTAGAAAAGATAAATATAGTATGTATAGAAATATAAAATATACATCTATTGATTATTGATGCCCTACGATGAAATTTTTTTACAATGAGTTTGTTTTATAACATTGTATAGATTATGAATGACCATTGGAAAAATATGTAATTAATGAGGGTGAAGGAAAAATTTCATGAAAATATCACAAAATTATAGCGAATTATTATAACATAATTGAATCAAATGGAATTGTTTACTCTAAAATATGATGTGAATAAAATTGGATATGTAATAATTGTTTATATTAATTAAAAGGATATAGAGATATTAGAATGAATAATTATTGTAATTGGTTATCATAATTGAAGATAGATATTGAACACTTGTGTGGTGAATGTTAGGAAGGAATAATCAATAAAATAATATAATTCAAAAGGAATAAAATATAGTGAACTGGTTTATATATTCCACACATATGTATGTTGTATAACTAATGAAAAATGAATTAAATTTTAAATATACTATGTGAAACTTATTAATGATTAGAGAATTATCACTTATGTCGTGTCATTTTTTATAAATAATAAGAATTTTATTATGATAAGTGATACAAAAAGATTGTTAAAATTAAATTAGAGATTAAAAAACTAATATTATAAAATGACAATAAATTCACAGATCATGATGTTGAGGAGTTCGTAGAAAAAATGTAGAATCTTTCATCGTGTATCTGTAATAAGATATCACCAAAAGAAAAGTGTAGTTACAATAAGAAATATAAATATAAATAAACTGAAATAACCATGTTGATAGATAAACAAATTTCCATAATATTTTAGAGTAATTTGTTATGATAATTTTAAATATTCAAAATAGGTTAGTATTATGCTTTGGAGAGGAATTCACTCCTTATAAAATGTAAGTTAATAAAAATCATGATTTTAATAACATAAGATATTTTTTAGGAAATGTATATATTTTATATAAAAAATAATAATATAATGTATTGTTGAAAATGTGATGAATTTATTTTCCTAATATATTTATTCAAAATTAGAGAATATAGATCATATAATAAAAGCCTGTAAGAGATAGTCTAAATATATAATGTGAATGAAATTTTATTAATAAATTATATATGTAAGATAAACATTCTAATAACAAAAATTTATTATGTATTATGTTACTTAGAACATGATATAACACATGATAAAAGTGAATCAACACCTTAATTAGATAATGAAAATGATAAAATAGATGATATAAAAATATATAAATAAAAATATGAAAAGAATATGGGTGTAAATATATAATATTATTGAATATAAGAATGACCAGGTGAAAATTTATAGAATTAAAAAAATATAAAAAAATCACTTATATCATAATATAAACTGAAATATTTCTGAGATTCCTTATGAGGTGAACATTGTATTTAAGCTATAAAAAATAAATTATAACAAAATTTCCAAAAATATTAACTCTGGAATAATATTCAACACTATTATAGAATAATTTAGTTTTGGAAAAAAATTAAATACAAAAGGTTGTGCAAGGGTTAAGGAATACAACTGAAGTTGTGTATATTAGACATATAATTTTAAATTGTTACAGAAGTGGTGTATCATAATAGAAAATTTCAAAAAATTTATTTTTAAATAATTGTGATAAAATGTTCAAAAGAGTAATAATGTTTTTTCAGACATTATGTAATAGTAGGATGAATATTTACATGTTTTTATAAGTTTCAAATGTGTCTATATAACGTGTGATCAATAAAAATCATTGGAATTCATGTATTCCAATATAAATAAGTTTTTATTGTTGATAATATGACTTGATGTTGTATTAATCATATTGTAATTGAAATTAAATGTTGAATATGCTAGTGTATATGGAAAATTTGGATTGTGTTGATTGATGAGGAAACTATAATTTATATTTTATATAAAATTATTTATTACCTTTAAATGAGGTGAAAAGAGCAGTTGTTTTTGTTAAAATATTTAACTTAATAAAACATTATTATGAATATTTGGACCATGAGATTGGTGGGAATTATTATTATAGTATTGTGATCATAGAGTACAATTACCATAGAAATTCATGTATTCTTAAATAATTCAATTTTATAACATCATAAAATTAGGTAACAGACAATTTCACAAAGAAATGATTAGAGAAAAAATAATAGACAATATTATAAAATGTATAGAGATCATAAAGTACATAATTGACAATGTTTTGTGAAATTCTCTTAAATTTGATCTTGGAAATATTTCTGGACTTGTGGAATAATCTAGAGATAAGTTTTCAAACATCAATATGTTTCATTGTAGATATATGAAAATTGAATCAATCCAAAGAAAGTTCAATTAAATATGGATGAAGAATGAATCACCATTTATGATTTCAGATATGAGGAGATGTAATTTTTAGAGTTAATGGGGTTTTATCATGAACTTATCACCTTTTTTCCTGGAGGTATATCTCTTTAAACTATAGAGATTTATATTATATTACTAGTATTTATTTTAATATAAGGAGTAACTCCCATTGTTGTTGTTTGTAAAAATAAAACTATTTTCAGGTTGTGATCTAGGGAGAGGATGGACCTCTAAGAATCACATTTTTAATTATGAAATATTCATCCATCAAGGCATAGTGCTAAATTTTTTCCATGAAACTTGTATTACCTCTTCATGAATGTTGAATATATATATTGATAGATCTCTTGATAATTTCATAATTACTATATTAAATGAATTTTTGTATTTGAATATTGATTTTATATGAGATAAATAAAAAATCAGTATAATAGTTAGATCAAGATTTATGAAAAAGAGATAAATGAATAATTGGTAGAAAATAATTAAATCAAAATTATCCCCTAACTAATGACCTAGGGTAGTAAACTATTTACTATTTATAATTACATGTAATCATTTTTTCATTTGATATTATTATATTGACAAATTTTGGTTTGTTAACATTTAGCAGTTTGTTTTCATATAGTGGTGGTTGACATTTTTCAATGGGTAATTTATTCCACTATTATAGTTCAACCCATTAATGATTTTTGATTTCTTTTATCCTATTGATGAATATTAAAAAACACCTCCACATTTTTTCATTCACCATGTTTAAATCATGAATAAATTTAATAATTGTATTATAAATGTATTTAAATATGGATGATGAATTATATTTAATAAAATAACAATGTTCCTAAGAAGCCCATGGGGTATGGGTGAGTTGGTGAGCGGTGGTTCCATCCTGACCCCAAGGTCCCGGGTTCGAGTCCTCACAAGGCAATGTGCATTATATGCATTTATCAACTCTCATGGGCCCCTCTACCCTGTGTGGAAATGACCTGAAAGCTTGGGTGTCATTACACCGGGGACTGCGGCTGGGGGAGTACATAAAGGCGCTCGGTGGTGGGTGACGGCCCACCTATACCGTGTAACCACTTGGGCCTAAAAAACATGTGTACTTTTGTAGTTGGGTTTGGCTTAGTGGTAAGCACCCCATAATCCAACATAAAAAATGGGGGTTTAAAACCCATTGGGCGTAGGTACAGTAGAAGTACAGTAGCTGTATTGTAGTTGTGGTGGTAATGTTGATCGGTGAGAACTGTAGAGGTGGAAAGGTGTTATAGCAGTGGTGGTACTGTAGCACCTGGGTTACAATTCAAAGAATGGGCCTTGGGTGAAATATTTCCGTCTGTGTGCTATGTAATGGGCTACATACCGACTGGGCCTCCTGGTTATATAATGGGTCTCCCTCTACCCAGTTGAAATAGGTCTTTATTTTTCATTAATAATAAAATGAGGCTTCGACCCCAACATTTTTTTAAAAAAATTGTGCTTAATAATATAATAACATTATTATTATATATTTATAGTAAAAATATATCTTTTTATTTATATATTTTTCTTTCTATAAATTATACAATGGATAAATTAAAATTTCATTTAAAGAAATATATATGGATGAGAAATAAAGTTTATTGAGACTTTATATTTTCTGAATATTTCGATTTTTAAGGATTTAGGGGAAGGGTTGAATAGTTTTTTGTACGTCCCTATGCCAAAATTTAGATCATAAAATAAAAGTCCCCACCATAAGATAAAAATAAGGAAGGAATGATAAAATGAAATATAAAACCTAAGTAAATAATAGTTTACTATCTTGTAATATCATCCACGAAAATGATCTTTTTATAGATCTTTAATTATTAATAAAATAAATCCAAAATTCAAATTATTCCACTCACAAAAATAGATTCACCATATACATAGTAAGGGAATTCAATCCTTCAAATGGAAGACTAATACCACTTCAATGGTTAATAAATATAAGAGATCATGGAGATGTTTTGGATTTTTAAAAATTTCTCTCCCATATATGTAATGACATCAATAAACACCATAAAATATAATTCTTTCATTAAATAAATGATCCATATGAATTTAAATAGTTTTATGCATTATAATATTTTGCAACTCATTTGGTCTATTTTTTATGATAATTATAATGGTTATCTCAATTGTTTTGTGATTGTTAAACTTCATTAACATTAACATAACTGTAAATAAATTATAATATTATTTTTTACATGCCTTAAACAATATCACCAACATTATTGTTGATAGTAAAAATTAAATGTCATGTCATTTCATTGACATTGCAATGTATTATAAAAAATCATGATATATCACAAACAATTATTTGGTGAATCTCACCATATCATAGTTTAATATTTAATTAATAAATAACTAAATCAAAAAACATTACATAATAATTCTAATATTTATAGAAAACATAAAAATTTATTGTAAAACCCTCTAAACTCTTTCGTATATGATTATCATACAGTCTCCTTCAAATTTTAGACAATAAAAATGAACATTTTTTTATTATTCCATATCCTACTATTTAATGATATTTAGATTTGAAACATTGAAATTTTTTATGAATCCACTAATTTAAAACCATAAAAATAGTCCCTTCTTCAAAAACATCATTTATCATCAAGCTATAAAGTGTTCTGATGTGGTCATGATCAATAAGACTCATATATAAATAATTAGTTATATTATATACAATTATATACATCATATGAATACTCATATAATCCCAAAAACAAGAAATCAAGTAAAATTATAGAAATAGAACATGTAAATTTTGTATAGGTGAACTCATGCATTATTAATTCATTTAAATAAACTAATGATATTGAATGAATATATCAAATTTAATTCATGAATGTAGAAAATCAAACACATGTCACTCAACTGAACATAACTACGAATTTATATTAGAACACCAGGTATTTAGAATTTAATTTTTTTTATCATTGGTACATAATGTATTTTCTATTGAAACAATGGTTTTAAACCACTATATTTCAAGCATTCAAGAAGTAGTCATTGATGACATGGTGGTGAGAGGATGCTCATTAAATATTTAGAGGGGTGGTTCACATGGAAGCACATTCACTTGTGAATAAAAACATTGATACACCATCATTGATATTGGATATCTTTATAGTTGTCATGTATTTGAAATTTCTAGGAGGTGATTTGATGAATATTGAGGTTGAAATAAGAAGGATGGTTTTCAATCTATAATTTGTATGATGAAATCACACTGCGAACATAAGCACTAATCCCTGACTGATATTGTTTCAGATAAAAGGGAAATGAATTTAATACGAATGATTCAATTTATGACCCATAATATAATTTTTAGAACAAAATAAGTATAAGGTAATGTGTTAAAAATGTTATCCATTATCAAACAATTTAGGCTATGTGATGTCAATTCCATGAGAGAATTTGTTTCAATATGAAAAAAATTTGTGGATTTCAAGTGCAGTGGAAATTTTATATACCTCGTATTTTGGTAGTTATGTCCAAACAATGAGGAAAAGGGTGATAATTAGTAATCTTTTTTTACTGAACTAAAATAAATAAGATAAAATATACATTACCTTAAGACATATAATTTTTCAAATGTGTATATTTTAATTACATGTTATAACACTGTCAAACACACCTTGAATATGGAAAGGTGGTGTCCACTAGTTCTATAAGTTTAAGGTGGATTTCAGCGTGGATAATACACCACAATTCATAGTTATATAATAAAATAAAATTTTCATTAGAAATATAGTGAGCTGGATGCTCTATTGAAAAGGATATTGAAATTTGACTTATTGGTCCATGATGTTTTGGTATGTCTACACTGTTTTGGATGATTTTGGTACCACCTATCAATATAAAGATAAGGTTTTCACTATAAATTATTTCACAATGTCACAATGAGTTGGGGTTTGAAATATTTAATTAAATGTGTTGAATCATATGTTAGATATAATATGGAGATATAGAGTAGATTTTTTAGATTTTCTATTTGACAGGATGATTTACTATAGTTAAAGAGACAATATCATTATATTGAAGGAGTTTAGAAAACCATGTCGTGAATGTTGACATCATCCTATAAAGGGCTGACTCCATTATTACATATATGTTTTGATGAGAAGTATAAATCATGAAGTTATTATTATTGTTTCAGGTATTTTTTTAGATTGAATATAACTTAATGAAGAAAATAAATTCATACAAGATAAAAAGTACTATTATAGATACATTGATGAGGTGAATTAATCTTGGGGCTCGCTTTAGAGGTGATGACTATAGGTAATATATATAAATTATTTAAGTAGTTAAGCAGAAATATATTGAAGAGGGAATATTAAAATCATATTTTCTACGAAAAATAACAATATAACACAAATAATTACATTTCTATATAGGGTTTATTTTGAGATTCAACACAAAAGTTAGGAGGAAAAATCCTGCTATTATGTATAGATTTGAAAAGGAATGAATCCTAACAATTATATTTTATAATTATCATTATATATATATGATTATTAGTTATAATGTGTTAATATTATGAAATAAAAAATAATAAAGTCTCATATAATGGGGATTAGATCATCTATATTTAGAATTTTAAGAAACAAGACTCACCCCCTAGTGTGAAAATGATCATATCAAGCTTATGGAAGAGGAGAGAAGCAACTGAAGAGATTATAAGTGAATATATTTGTATGATTGTAATGAATGGTTTGTAAACAAAATATGATGAATAAGAATAGACCCTCATTTCTCAAAACACATATATAATTCTTCCATGTCTATATACTATCCACTTTCTCACTAAAGTAATGTGCTGATGGAAGCACCCAGAATGGCCATTGGATAAATAGTTTACCATTATTAATCATTTATAATAAATTTATTTAGTAAGGTTACATCCTCCTATATCAATACCCTCTTGTTTTATTTTCCTTTTTTTATCCCATAGTGGTGAAATAATTAAAATTCTCATATATTATGCATGATTTAAATTTTTATATTATATTTTTGATATAATTTGGGTTGTGATAAAACTATTAGATCAATATGTTTATCATTATTTCTAGTGACATCAAAAATATTTTCTCTAATAAAATTTTTAAAATTATACACATCATTGATTCACCCCCTTTCCCTCACCTCATAGGGCATCTTGGGTTTCTACAAGTGATATAAGAGCTAATAGGCTCTACAAGGGATCAACCTGATATATTTAATTTTTGAATATTTTATTCTTTTAAAGGATATGAATACTATTTTAAAATAAACATTAATTGGTGGAAATAACCTTTCAAATTTGAATGATGATTTTTTGGTTTACTTGGTGGGAAATTTTGGATTCAATCGTGATATATTGGTAGCTGACATTTTTTTGAAAATCCAACATGTATTTATATTTTATTTAGATCAATGAAAATTAAAAAATGATAATTGTGAAAGTTTATACTTAATGGATGAAATTTATGATGATTTATATAAAGTGATAGTTTATTTTTATAAAAAAAATATGGATATATAAATTAAGTTGGGATATTTGTATTAAAACGATGGCAACCAAGATTCTTTAACTAGTATTGAAAATAAATTAGACATCAAATAATTTTACCTAAATATAAAATAATTGAAAAACTACATGAAAAAGTTGTCCCAAAATTTAGCATTACCTATAAGGTGAATGAATTTAAAACATTGAGTTTTTTTTGAATACGTCTCTATAGTATGTGTTTCTTTAAAATACAAAGGTATTGATTTTAATTCATTAAAATGGATGGATGATGATTAGAGAAATGAGGAAACCAAATCATGTGATAAACCAGTGTATTTTCTATATAGAAACAAGGGAGTGTAAATGAATTATATTGTGAGTTGAAATTATTAAAGTAATAATTCTAAATAAAATAATGTTTTAAAGAAAACATGGAGGATGTAAATATTGATTTTATGAAATAAAAGATTGCTTCGATATGTATTGTGGATATAATGCACCTTCATTTATTAAAAAAATTAATATAATTGATGAAACTATTCTATTTTGGAGTAATGAATAAAAAGGGGGAAATTATATATCTATAAAATGTGTTCCCTAGGATATAAGAAAAAAGAGAAAGTAAAATTTATATATAAAGAAAATAACTCATTCATTGAGATCCTGGAAGGCTAATTGGGGATGGAAGTTTTGATGACAGAAAATGTTGAAGGATAGAATCCTCATTTGAGGAAAAATTCAAACACTATATATTCTGACATGATAACTTATATTAGTAGTGGGAATAAAAAAATTATATAATCAGAAAAATTACTTATAAATTAACCTAAAAATAATGAAAATGGACCTTAGAGGAATGTATCACTACTATGATATTTTGTTACAATATTTGGAAACATAATGTCTTCGTGTGGAACAAAGGAGGTTTAAGAGATGAGGATGTCATGTTGCAGCCACATCCCATCTAAGAAACAATTATATAAATAATGATTTTCTAAATAGATTTTATAAGTTTTTTATGTGTGGCCAAATGCAAAGGTATTACAGAAAAAAATCAATAGATATGACAATATGATATTTTCTACTCCTATAATAGGAAACATAGATAGATAAAAATAAGAAATGTTTATTTTATTTAGAAAAAGGTTCATGGTGTTGTATTAAACTGAGGTTAGAGAGTATGGAAGAATTATTCAATGATTCTTGAAGCCTTATTCACAATAGCCATCATAGAATGATAAGATAAATGCATTGAGAGAAAAGAAGTGTGAACAGGTTTCTATAAGGGAATTTATGGGAGATAATAATGATTCATGATTTAGTGGTTTCATCTAAATGAATGCAATGAATGAAAAAAAGAATATTTGAGGTATTTTTCCTAGAAAAATAATCATGTTAATAAATCAAAAAATGGTGTATTATTGGAGTAATCCTACACTTGTGGGATGGTTCTCACTAAGGATATAAACACCAAAATAGATTCCTTGATCATTCAAAATACACTACAAGATCATACTTCTTTTCTATGGTTTATTATTTAACATATATATAGAAAAATATACTTTTGGGAAATCGGGTGGAGGGACTTCATAGATGGTATGAAGAGGGTAATTCTATGGATTTCCTTTCTTCTTGGGGCCCATATTATGCACCTTATATTTTTTTTCTATAATGTAATCCCTTCCCATATAATTTATTGACCTTATTATATTTGATTCTCTTGGATAAAATTATTTTTTACCATCCTGGACATGTTTGGATGGTTCTCTTTTTTATCCTTATAATAAATATATTTTAATATTAAAAATTATGAAGATTAATGTTTCAAAAAATTAGAAATAAGGTTATAATTGATGTGTTATCTAGAGAGAGGGTTTGAACCAGATCACAAATAAAGGGCCTCCTTGTGTTGTCCATCCATGTTCATCTACGTAAGTATAATTTTTGGTACTCCTCTACACATGTGATAAATTATTTAAATATTTATTATAAATGGTTCATGACAAATGGGTGGATATGATCGATATGTAATATTCATTTAAAAGAGATGAAATCATGGTGTGATTATGATAAAAAGACACAAACATTTGAAATAAGAAAATAATGTGGATGATCTCAAATATATACACAAGAAAAATGGAATTAGAGTTATTAAAATTCTAATTAGGCACCATATTTTTATAAATAGGGTTTAATGGAAAAAAATGACCCAACAAGAGGCGTTAAAAAATTTATTTTATCATTTAATGAAATATTTCAATGCTTCTAGCTTGAATGAAAGAGAAAAATATGTAAATCATAATAAATAGTTAAATAGTTTTCGAAGATATAATTGGTAGTACTAGTAGTGTCAAACAACTATTTATGATAAACAAGTGACATGAGGCTTTTTCTAAAGAGTTGATATCCCCCTGAGATGAAGAAGACATGTTATTAAAGAAGAAAGAAAATAAGTTATTTCATGTATATTTTTTTAATATTTTTTTATCATCAAACATATTTTTGGGATAGAAATAAGCTACTCGAATGAGATGAAATTTCCAATAAGTGGTTGCCCATGTTGAATTTTATTCCATAGTATGGAAAGAAGAGATAGATACATTCAGGGGTATTGGTGATGAGTAATCAAAAGTTGTCCAACCTCATAAAAATAATAAAAAAGAGTTACCTTATAAAGATGTTTAATGAACATCAAGTGATGTCCTAAGATTATAAAACATGTGTGGTGTCAATGGATTTAATATGTTTTGTCTCCCAAACACATGAAAATTATATCTTATTTTCTAATGATTTGGTGTGAGTTTGACTGAGATCATAGTATTATTTTTTAAAACAAGAATAATCTCAAGCTATATGTGTTATGGATTACTTTGTGATTACTGAATCAGACTCTTATATCTTATAATTATTTATCCCTTGGTAGTCTTAGAGGATTTATTGACCACAAAAATACTATGTTTTAAATCCACTTATTAAATATTTTTGACTAATCTATTACTATAGATAAACAAGTGTCTTATAGTATAAAATGATAATTTTGATCTCAAAAATGTTATCACCAGGTGGAAATAGGGAGGAATTGAATATTTTAAATTTATTGCCAACTAGTTATTAGATCCATGAGGTGAGTAGGTTGTAGGTAGATAACATAATTATTTTAGAAGTAAACTTCTCTAATGGTTTCCAAATGATGGATTTATATTGGACAAATATTTGTTTATTATATCACACACCCATTTACTTGTACATATTTAATATTTATTGAATTGTAATTTATTTATTTTTTGAGATTCATGGTTTTGGGGTTGAAAATGTTGATTTTTAACAAAAAAACATGTTATTGAACATGGTTGGTTCATAGTTATTACTAACCGCACCCAAAACCATGAGAGATGTGGTTTTATATCAGAGAGTAATTTCTCACAATTACCTTGTGATTTTTCAAACCATAAATACTCTCCAATAAAACCACACATCATGGTATTTTTATAGGATATAACATGACTGTTTGGAAGAGGGTTGCATCAAACTATGAAAATAAATCATTATGCATAATTTGAATATCCATGTGACTAAGACATAGTCGGTGCGTAGTTTTTAAAACATTGTAGATAAACTAAGTGGTCTATCTTTATTTTCAAAAAATTGAATCTTACTTCTTTTCCATATGAATGTTAGCCTCATTTCCCACTTTATCCTATATAATAATGAATAACATGCCTTATAGTTGATAATTACATTCCATATTGCTTTCTGGGTGGATATATATCATTGTTAGGTGATTTATTCAGGGTAAGGCTTAATTTTTTTTGGTTTCCTCATCTTCCACTATTGTCGTTCGTTGTTCTCCCCCTCTTTTTGAGTTTTAGAACTCTTGTTCATTATGGGAATGATAATAGGGTTAGGTGTTGAATTTAATGAGATTTATTATTATTATAGTATTGTGAGAATCCTATATTCCCATTTATATTGAATTAGGGTAATGGAGAAATATTACATTGTGTGTAGGGTAGGTTACATCACATAATGGTATTTTCCCATACCATCCTATCTATTATTATTGTCCCATTAGAATAAATTAATTTTTTTATGAGCTATTTAGTGTTCTTATGTAATTACGTATTGTTGTTCTTGTATTGTATTTAGATTAAAATTATTATCATGTTCCATTATCTAAAAACCAGTTTTGTGTCTAGAAAGTGTTTATTGAATTATTTTAAAGTAGAAAATGGTTTAAAATATATACATAATGGGTCTTTTACATGGAAATTTTCATTAATTTTATTTTTTATCATTTATATGATTGTGATTATGGATTGTATATATTGTTTGTTATTGTAACCACACATGTGACTAATGGTGAGTTGGTAACCAAGAAAAATGAAACTCTATGTATAGAATGTGTGCTAACTAGGGTTAGTGGCCTAGAAGAGTTAAGTATTAAAATGGGATAGAATGGTGTCGAGATGAGATAGTTATGATCTTGGGTATGAATTAATAGGTTCATTTATGATTTTGAAAATCTATTATGGTTATTCCTAGTCTCTTAGATCCAATGGTCAATTCCATAGTGATCTAGTGGTTTTTTCTTATTTCTCATAGGATGAATTCTATTTTGATATATGTTATTTCATGATCTCCCAGTTTTATTTTTTTAATTAAATGTTACTTTTATTTTATAAATTGGATATTTCTTTTAAAACTAAAGTATATACACTATGTTTTCAAATATAGTGTGTTCACAATAGTTTTTAAAACTACATTTAATGATTTTCATAGAAAAAGTCAATATGTATGTTCATAGTGGTACCCTACTGGGAATCTCTTATCACCCTGTATATACCTTTGTATATATATATAAATGTTTTTTTTCAAATATGAGTAATGGAAAGGGCCTCATTCAATATAATTGCATTCCTATTGTTTATTGTCTTTGTTGAGTATGTTTCCAGGGGTATTCATGGGTTAGGAGGAGGTTTGAATCTTGTTGATAATTTTGGGGATGTTTGGTGATACTTGTGTTATTTTTTATTATTCTTTTATTATTTGACTATATTTTTTCTCATATTTTAAATATATGGTTTGTTATTCAATTATTCTCATGATATGATAGTTTTGGTTTATTACTACTTATTCTTATACTCATACTAGTCTGTTATATATATTTTGAAACTATTAATTATTGGCATGTGATTCACACATCTAGATGGTACATGTAAATATTATAGGTGATATATGTGTGTTATTTATTTGTATTTTTAGTGTGAAAGTATTACTAATTTGTTATATTTTATACTCAGGTGAAATTTTCTAATCCATGATGATCATAAATGTTCGTTGAGTCTGGTGGAAATCTATCTCCAGTGATTGGTTTAGTAAACCTAGTCTAGTTCATTAGAAATTGCATTATATCCCTCTAGATTAATGATAAAAGGGATATATGATCATCAGATCTTGAGTGTTGTGTGTGGGGAGTACCTGGATAACACAATATCATATCGATCCTTGAGTTACCATTGGTGCTTCAGAGTTTTTTGTCGAATTTGAGATATTTTTTATGTCATTCATTTATTTTTAATGTTAATTAATATTGGTAATTGGGTTAACGATGAACCCTACATCGTTTTAAGAAATTTTGAGCATTGGGATGAAACAAATATGGAAAACATAATTTCACTTTTTAGGTGCATAGTTTGTAGAAATCAAGAGGAACTCATGCACCTAAGTTTACCATCCTTCTATCTCTCTTCAGAAAAGTTGGTGTATTGATTTTCAAACTGTGAATCTAATATATGGACAATGGGAAAGTGATATTTTTTTAAATATATTCACCACTTTTTTATTTAAAACTTTCATATTGATTTTATAACATGTTCCCAAGAAATTGAATTAGTTTTTATGATTAAATTTATGATTCTAAAATTACTATTATTTGTTGATTAATTTTTATTTATTGTTCTTTATAGATTATTCCTCCCAAAATGTCCCATAGGATCCTATGAAAGGAATCTATGTAGCATTTCCCATAGGGTATCCCTATAGTATACCATACTATTATGGAATCAGTAATTTGAAGCATTCTGTATCTGGGCCAAGTGTGTGTAAGATATCAATCATGGATGGTTGACCATACATATGAGTTTATTAAGAACAATCCATCAATTTTTCAGAGTGATGAATGACCCTAATATCCAAAGGATTGGATTGAAAATGATTAGAGAATATTCCATTTAATTAAGACATAGGAAGGCTTATAAAGTCAATTTTACCACCAATATACTGAAATTTTTTTGTTGGATGTTTTGAGAGTATATAGTTCATGTGAATATGACAAGGGAACTAATAAATATTGCGTTCAAGAAGTTATATAACAAATTATTTTTTTAAAACATCGAGGTGGTGAAAAAACATGTGTTTTGGATCATAAAACAAGGAATTCACTGAGTAGTGGAGTATGACACTAACTTTATTTGGTTCATCTTTCTCCTCATCTCATCATAAATTGTTTTCTCAAGGATAAATGTATTGAAATGGGATTAACTCTGAAGATATGGTAATGTCTAATTATTCGTTGTGTACAAACCTATGAAGAGGTAGTCGATAATGTTTTTATAGAGAGGGATAATATAACAGTGTTGACAAGCCTCAGGGGTGACCCATATAATGTATGAGGTGGTAATATCTCATCATTTTGAAATATGAATAAGTGAGATGTGTTCCACCAGGGTAGTGGAAGGGTTACCCACCATTAATAATATATTACACCAATGGATTACTTAGGCAATAACGTTGTGACCTACTTCCTGTGTGGGAAATTAAGACACACTAAACTAGAATTCCAAGAGATGCATAGGGTATGAAATTAGTGTGGTAATCTAGACAATAATCAATTATTTTTTGGAGGAAAACTTATGTAAAATAGTCATATATTCTATCTCTATAAAATATCATGTTTTCTCCAATGAATATATGTTTTTTGGACCCCATCAGATGTCAAAATGGGATTATTATCTGACTAATAATATGTATGGTGGATTAGAATCTATAAACTTATAAATAGTTGATCATGTTCTAAAGGAGATGAATAATTGTCTTGTTATTTCAAGATTTACAAGATTTTTAATTCTTCCATAGTTTTACCATTATTTAATATAAGTGATCCCTATTCTATAATATCTTCCTTGTGGATTGATGTGTTGGGAATGTGATTGATCTTTATAAAAATAATGATAGATCTATTAACATTATTGGGATTGAAGAATACGCAAGGATAATGTTTCCATTGTGTAATGTAATGATTTCAAATTTTGATGTCGTGTGAGATTTCATTATTCATGAAATGAATTATTTTATCCTATTATTGTCCCAGACTGAATGACTAGTTTCATGGACCATATTGATTAATATAAAAATTAGGTTTTGTTCCCCTCTCTAGAGGGGAATGCATAAATATTTCAAGGTGAGTGGGTCCCTATGTCATTGTCAGCATCCTATTGTTATAGATATCATGTGGTTCTCAAGTCTATTGTCTAATTTATTATTCAATGATATTGAATATATATCATTTAATAAAATTCCATTAGTCATTAATAGATATCCAAAGTCATTAATGGTCATTTTTTATGATTACTTCTATATCGGCATGTAAGGTTATCTATCACCCCACTTCCTATGATGATATTAATCTCTTTATCATATTACTGGTTGTTCCATGTAGACATAAATTAGATGAAGGTCCTATTAGTGGATATAAAAGGAATGAAATTTATTTATTTGAGTTCTTCCCCATGGGAATCACTAGTTCTATTTTTGAATGAGTTAGGCTGAAGCATCATAAAAGTTTTTGATTATCAAAAACTCAACTAGGAGACTTAAAAAAATAAATAATTATTTCCCAAAATTGATGATCACTTTGATAAACTCATGAGATATATTGTTTTCTCTACAATTTATCTGACATCAGGATATCATAAAATAAATTTTTAAGAAGTAAGCATCTCTATGATTGAAATTTGGAGTAGCATGGACACAATGATTTTATTTTTATTATAGTTGACATTGCTAAGAAACCTATGGCTTCCATTAATTAAAAAAATAATAGATTCCATTTTTACCTAAATTGCTTTTTGATAGTTATTTTGTAAGAAATATTCGTTTTCTACAAGGAAATGGATGGGCGTGAGGACAATCTAGGTTTTATTTAGAAAACCATGAGAGATAATCACTTGTATATAAAGATAACTAAATTACTGTTCTTGATTAATTAGGTGATATTATTAGGCCATGTAATATATAAAAAATTTCATCTTGAAGGATCCCAATAATATCTACATGGTTACGTTTTTGGAGCATCCCAAGAATGTTTTTGAGATCTCTAGCTTCTTGGGTTTAGTGAGATACTATGTGTTTTTTATTTAGAACCTCACCTCATTTGATTCACCCTTGAATACCATAAAAAATGTGGGTGAATTTTATGTGGGATGAGAAATGTCAAAGTTATTTTATTGAGATAAATGTGTGGTTTAATATACAAATATTTTTACTTCTTCCTGATCTATGATTTGGATTGGGATTTGTAAGGATGTAGCTTGACCATGTCTTGTAATATAGTTGACTCAAGATTTTCCTATATAAGAATAAATATCACATTCCTCATCCAGAGTTATTGTTTTCAATTTATTATGTAATGAAATGGAACCACTATCATTTCATGGAGTGGTTTATAGGTTTTTCCACTATAAATACTGAAGTATATATTAGCCTAGAGGGACATGAATAACTCATAGATATATTAGGTAAAGTATCTCTAGATATTGTATTTTGATGTATCATAGTCTTTAAAAAAGATGAATGCAAGGGATATTGCATTTAGTTGGAAATTATCATCCCATACAGTGTGAGAATTAGAGGATGGATAGAACATAATGGGATTGTTTTAGAAAGAGTGTTTTGATATGGAAGAGGAAGATGGACATGTGTTCTTACACGTGAGAAAATCATGTCTTTCTTGGTTGAATGGATTTTGTATGAGAGGATAATGGATCCAGAATTCCAATATCTTAAATGAGTTTTAAATGGTTAGAAGACCTCTGGTAAATATTAATTGTCTTTCAAGGGTTATTTATTATTTCATAATATGCTTATCACCTCTTGACCACGATGTAGATGTTGATGGAGGTTGTAAAACAGTATAATTCGGGTTTTCAAACCATGGATTCCCTAATATTATATTGTTTTAAAATATCCTATTAGTGGCCTGAGAGGAGATGGTAAATATTATATTTTTATCTCGATGTCGCCTCTATCAGATTATCACATCTAATTATCAAAGACCAACTAATTTCCTGAATCACATT
Source organism: Viscum album (assembly GCA_963277665.1). NCBI lineage: Eukaryota > Viridiplantae > Streptophyta > Magnoliopsida > Santalales > Viscaceae > Viscum > Viscum album. The sequence continues at coordinate 1,886,742,324 of OY728159.1, read as the reverse complement.
CCTATTCCATTGTAGAAGTGGGATGATATTTTCATAGATATAATAATTTTATTATATTTTATATTGAGAGGGAAGTATTATATTTGGGTGTTTATTGACTGGTTGGTTATATCAACCTATTTTATACCCCATAGGAAGTCTTAAATGGTGGAATACCATGGTCAAAAGTACATCTAATAGATTATGAGACACTATGGCATTTCATAAACCACTTTCTTTGATCAATAACCACTATTTTAATCTCATTTTGGGTGATTACGGTAGAAATAAATAGGAAAATATTATATATTTATCATAACATATCATTTTTATATGAATGGATAAACTGATCGTTCATTCGAAATTCTTGAGGATATGATTTGACCTTTCATTCTTGATTTTGGTAGTTCATGGGAGAAACATCATTCACCAGTGGATTTTTCCTCTAAAAATATTTTTCAGGATTTAATCGAGATGACTAAATTTTGGGAGCTTAATGGGTGATCATGTATATCTATTCCCTTATGGACATATTTGGTTGATTTCTCTTTATTCAGACCAACAATCATCTTAGTGATGATAGAGATTATGTAGTTGTTTTGGAAAATGATTCAGACTTCTCAAAGTGATCAAAAATAATTTTTTGATCATCAACGTCATCCTTAAGTTCTTTAGTTTGTAAATTGGGATTTTTTAATGTTTTCCTTCCTTTAGGCCCTATTGATTCTAATGTTAGGGTTAGGTGGTGTCATGTTATGTAAATTAATTTTAGATCATGGAGAATCTCATGAATGTGGCATACCAGTTAGATTTACCCCTCATGAGGATCTCCATTCATGATTGGTTTCATGTCTATCACCTAAAAAAGATACAATAGAACATGTACAATGTGATTTAACATCACGATCTATAGGTGGAACCCAACACAACATCTATTTAGCAGCTAGTTCACATTATGTATAATTAGAATAAAATTTTACATGGCTGGTCAATTACAATGGTCCATGTACTATGGTAGTGTGACTGAGATGGTTATGAGACTTGGGTAAATGAATTGTTCTAAGTGGCCACACATTTTTGAGAATTTGGATATCTATGTAAATTATAGTGGTTAAAAATCGTGGGGTTGGAATAATTGTGACACTCATGGATCATTGGTATTTAGTTATTTTTTATTTTATTTTGATTTTATTTATTTTTTGAGTTTTTTTGAGTTCGTGGAAAAAAATGTAGATTATTGGAAAAATAATCTTGGATTCATAGTTCGTTCTTATTTTTGATAACCATGCCCTAAAATATGGTAGTGGGGTGTTTTAGAGGCTAATAAATTGTTCCACAATTACTATATTGTTTTTCAAATTGTATAGAGTCTCTAGGGTAACTATGTTACTTGATCTTATTCTTGGGGATGACCTGTATGTTTGGAAAATGGCTAGTTCAAACTATGTAATCAAAATATAAAAAACTAGAGTCATATTATGGATACTTCATGGTTATTGAATGTTTTTTAAAAATAGTTTGTTCTACCTAGATTTCCTAAATACGGAATTTTATTATTTTTCTTTTGTGAATTATTAACCCTCTTTCTCATTTTCTTCTACCCAATCACATAAACCAACACTTGTAGCCAATATCCTCCTGCCCCAATGCATTCTTGCTTGATATACATCATTCAATGTGTATTTCAACAAGGTATGGATTGATTTCTTGTTTTTTCTTCTTCTTCGCATATTGCCTTACCTTTTCCCACTCTTCTTTGAGTTTTAGAAACCTAGTTTTCTATGGGGTCGAACAATGGATAGGGGTTGAAGTTTAATGAAATTTCGTGTCATTTTTTCTTTGTGAGGATCCTTTAATATCATTTCTTGTGGTTTTAGATAAAGTAAATGATATTACATATTTTTATAGGTAGGATTTTTATTCTAATTGTACATTCATACAGAATCATTTGAGTTATTGGGTTTTTTGTTTTTAATTGATTAATTATGATTATTATAGTGTACTGTTGGAAATGATATGAATGATTTTTATTATTATTGGAATTCATTTCTTTTAAAGGTTTTTTCAAATAGATTTTTATAAAGTAAATTTTATTCCTTGAAAACGTTTGAGGTATTGTTTTTATGAATAAAATGTTTTAAAATGAATTAATAAATGGTGTTTCAAATTGAAATTTTCTTAGATATGAAATTCCTTAATTTATACGATTATAGGAACTGATTAAATGTACGTTTTGTTTTTAGATTCACAAGGGAGACCCTTGAGGATTCGTAACTGAGGCTAATGAATCTTTCACTATCGATTGTGTGATGACTATGATTAGTATCCCAATTAGATTGAGTGTTATAATAGGATGGATCATTACCCTGATGATATGATTATGATCTATAGGATCGATGACTAGGTTCATTTATGTTAGCTATATTTTGTAGGTCCAGTAATATTTTCCTTAGATCCATAAGACAATAACATTGTTGTTTCATAGATATTTATTATTAAAAATTTTGTGATATATATTTAGATATTTATTATTTCATATTTCCCTCTTTATTTTATAATTCCCTTGTTCACGTGGTTTTAAAACTCAGTTCTGTTTTATAAAACCAGTGGATTTGTACAATGTTTTCAAATTTTAGTTTTCAAACTAGAACTAATGGTGTTAATGATGAAATAAATTGTGTATATTCAAGCCAGTTTTTAATTTGGCAATACCTAACACATATAATAGTTCTTTGGGAATATAGAGACTTGGTTTTTTAAGATAAAAGTAAGGTAATGGGTGCTTTAGATTCTGGAGGCCTAGTCTAATAATTTTTTTCCATAATGGTTATGTTTTTAGTTGTACACATGGGTAACACATAGGATAAGATCATGTGAAGTGTTTTGGGGATCCCTAGGACTGCTTAGGTTATTTCATATTTGCTTTTCAGAAGTGTCTTTATTTTGAATCATGTTGTATATGGATATTTTTTATTATTTTGATGATGCTCATTATATTATATTTATTTTTTATTATTATTATTTCTTATAAAATTATTATCCTCTAATATTATTATTATGAACATATGTATAAAGTTTTTAGTGTTTGTGTTTTGGAAAATTAAAATTATATAAACATTTATATTTTTATACCTATAACTGATAAATGATAACAATTTAAATTTTTTTCAGTCATATTATTATTTATCTTATTGTTATTTAGTCACATATGTGATAAATTTTTTAATTAGTTAATAGTATTATTGTTACAATGTTAATTTTTTCTTATCTTTATAATTTCATTATATATATATATCATTTTATTTATAGTTGTATATATAAATATAATTATAAATTTTAATATGTATATATATATATCAACATATAAAATATATATATATATATATATTGATGTTTGTGCATGTGTGTAATAGACAAAGATCATCTTCTCACATGAATATTCTCTCCAACGTGACAACCTGCATGTCTATAGCACATTGGCAGACACATCCCTTCCTCCCTCACTAGTTATTTATACACCAGATTAGTTGAATATTCTCAATTTCTGACCACCACATCACTCAATTATATCAGCTACAACTGTAAAATTATATTCAACCTCATCTACAATATAAATTATTCCACTATCCTTTTGAGCACTATTGATATCATTGATCAATCTTCTTCTACTACCATCAATTCACATTACCACACCTCAACCAATTAAACTCATTTTTAGGCATCACCCAAACACCAGTACAAGTAAGAAAATACATATAAAAACACATCTAGCACAACACCAACCATTGTATGATCACAATATGTTGATTCCACCTTTAGCTTCATGTGACACCACCATGGATTAAAATTCATTAAAATGGGTACATACCAAGTGTGACTACCTACTGTGTGTGAGTTCCTACAATGTGTAATATTATAATAATTTCTATGAAAAAATCAATATACTTAGAAGGAAAATGGACATACTATTAAGGAAATTCAACCAAATGTGAATATAAGTAAAGCTATAATGCAAGTAATTCTACCTATAAATAGTATGATTTTTAACCAACCTTAACAACTATCAAACCACATTTGGATCATGTATTTTTATACCTATAATGATGTTAATTTTTCTACTTATAATAAATTTTGTTTTATACAGACCACATGTATTTTCTACTAATCTCATGAACTATTTTTTATGTGTGACCGTGTGAAAATTTGGTCTCATGGTTACTATACCTAAAACACAAACATTTTTTCATGTATTAAGTGTAGAGAATGTTTTCACATGGTAAGTATACATGTTACAAGGATTTTTCATACAATTGTCAGTTTTTCAAATATATTATTTTGTATCAAATAATATTTATATGAAAGATATGGTTTAGCAATATTCTAATAAAATGATATAACATGATTTTCATTCATTCGGTTTATATGTTTTAATAATGTGAAAAATAAAATAATATTACAATGACTATGCTCTACACTTCTAATAAATTATCATAAATATTCATATAAAAATATTAATTATAAGATTATTCCTTTAATATTCCATTTTATATTTTTTTTATTTTACTTTTACTATATTTATTTAAGAGTAATTTTTGTCATTATACTTTTTTAATTAATTATCTTTTATTATAATTATCATATTAGAGGGGTTTCAATATTTATAATGTTGGAATAGAAGGGAACAATATAACTATGATAAGGAGAATTATATTTCAAATTACATGTAATGGTGTTATTTCATATTTTATAATTCTATTAAACAAGGAATTCTATAATTAATGGATAATATGCTCCTAAAAGTCCCAATGAGCTTCATGTTTATCATACAAGATTAATCTATTAAAATATGATCAAGGGGAAAATGATAAAATAAACTTAACTCAGTTTATTCACTTCTAATACATACATAACTTGCACAATTTACTAGATTCATGATGAATTGTTTTTACTATTATTCCATTGATGTGATCTAAAAACGACATTAACATTTAACTAGTTACTAATTAAGTGATAAAATATTAGGAAAATACCTCATCTTGAATATTTTAATACATTTTCTACTTTCATTGTTTCTTGTTTTCATTTTTTCCTTTTTTTGGTTTCGGTTTTTTATTTTCTGGTTATGATTTTACCAATCAAAATCATCTATCTTCTAGTAATACTACCACCTAAAAGGATGTTCTTTAGTTGTTATAACTAAAGAATGTTCATGGTAAGCCTAGGGTGTGGCTCTTATAAACTGTTAGAGGTTTGCCTCAAGGTATTTACAAAATAATAGTATATAAATTATGTTATTGTACCTTAAAAATTATGTTTCTATTAGTCAATAGAAATCTTCTAAAAGAGTGGAAAAAATTGAATTGTAGTGTAGCATCGTAATGATCTGAACCACTATAAAAATACCAAGTCAAAAATTTTCATTTTTCTATACGGAATCATTAAAACTCCAACTCACTATTGATTATTCAATATAAAATATATGTTTTGTTTTTATAAAAAAATTAAATTTACAATTCACCCCTATCACGTTTTATCATTAATCTCAATTAAAGATTTTATATTAGAGTTTAGTGTCTACTAATTTAGCATATCTCATTTTTTAATATGATATGAAATAATTTTTATTAGAGGCATAGTTCATTAAATTATAGTTAGAAACTATGATTATTCTAATCTGATGCAAGTCATATGGTATATGAATCATCAGACCTTATTTATGATATAATAGTTCTATTGTTTATTTTTATCAATTTTTTTAACAGGATCTGAAAACATACTCTATGTGGAATTAAAGATAATTTCTGAAATTCGTAAGGTATAAATTCTAATGATTTATGGATTCATCAAAGCCCCTATTTTTATATGTAAGTGACTGCAGCTATTGTAATGACCACATTAAAGCTTACCTAAAACAACTGATTGTGGGTCATTTGACTATCATGAAGAACCCATATGATTTACCCAAATATGATTCAAAGACACTCATATGTATTGATTTGGCTATTTAAATTTTGAATTATTAGAAAATAAAATAAATGTACTATACTATTAGTAGAAATGTTTGTATCCGTGTTCTTTAATACAATAAATTCTATGTTATATGTACAATCCTTCATGATACTCACTATTTGACAGTCAAGCTTAAAAGTTCCAAGTATGGAATTATATGAGTAGAATAATGGAATTTCAATATTTCGGAATATTAGTTAATAAACTAGATATAACATTAATTTATAAATATTAGAAATGGTATTAATGCACTTATTGAAGTGATGGACAACAAAAATATAGTTGAACTTTTATTCATAGCAGTAAAAAAATCTATATTTTATAAAAATTTCAAATTGATTGATGTAATACATTAGATTAATATACCTTAGATGAAAAAATTTCTTATTATTTATAGTATGAGATTGAGCTAAAAAATTATTGATGAAGAGTCCACAAAGGGGAAAGTTATTTCGTTAAAATATAATATAAATGAAACATCCAAATGTTCTAAATATGAGTTCGAGTAAAGTGACTGATTAAGAGAACATGATTATGAGAATTTTTTTAGGTTTATAAAAAAGGTGGAGAAACATTGTTATATAGGAAGTTTGAAAAGAAGTATAAGAAATGTAATAATAGTAATAATGTTTATATTTTAGAATTATCTTTTTACAAGATCAGGAAGAATGGCCAAATCAGGATAGATAATCCCCAACTCAAACAACCAATAAAATAAAAAGAAAAAATTATAAAGGAATATGATGATTATTTTTAGAGTATGGTACTATTCAGAGAGTTCATACATGAGTAGTTGCTGAGGAAGTGAATAGGTGATAAAAAATATTCATTTATACCTATAAATTTTCAGGTAACTAATTCATTTTTACTCATTTAATTACTCATGTAAATATTAATCATAATTCTATATCTAATTATGAAAATGAAATAAATTTTGATTCTTATTGTGAGTCAGATTATGAAAATTAAAAATTTAAATAAAATTATAAATAAAATAAAATATTATGTAATGATGGAGTCTATATAACAAGAAAAATACTCAAATAAAAACTAAATATAAAAAACAGTTTGAGGAAAATTTGAATCTAAAAATGGAATCTGATAATTTAAATATTTTTGTTTCCTTGATAGAGGAATTTGAATTGATGTGTTATTTGGAAATATTATAACTAAATGAAGAAAATGGATGACTTAAAATAATCAAGAAAGTAAATAACAATAATAAGGAATGAAAGTTTAATACTGTTTTAGATGACTGGACTAATGTTTAAAATGAAAGAAAGAAACACTATATAAATTTTTTCAAGGAAATAAACAATATTATTAAATGATTTCATTGATGAAATCAAATTATAATAAGTATGTACTCGGTTATAACAGTTTTTCATAATGTATTAATAACACTACCCTTTTGTTAAATTTCAAAAAGAAGTATTTCTAGTGTAACTTTTTTAAAATGTATAATGAATGGGAATTATGCCAAATAATTTTCCCTAATAGTTACCCAATCATTTAGTCAGTAAAAAAAATTATTTCAATTCTTTTCTAAATATCTAATGAATAGACTCTTTAATTATATTTGGATTCAAAAAATTTATTCTACCAATCTAGTTGGACCAAAGTTAGCATGGGTAAAATACAACTATAATTGATTGTTTAATTTTAAGAAATATACCTTAGAAATCTAAAATATACATGGTATTTAGATAGTGGGTATTCATGAAACGTGATCAGTGATATTTAAAAATTTATATCTTTTAATTCCCTTTACGGAGGCCTGAAAAAATTTGGAGACAACTTTAAAGATCATATTAAAGGTATTGAGGAATTATTTTCTCATAAATAGTTATTATTTCAAATGTTTAATTTATAGAGTTATTAGTATACAATTTAATATATATATATCAAGTATCTGTGATGATTGATAAAATGAAATTTTTTAAAATGATAAATTTACAGTTTTGAAAAATAAATCAATTTTATTTTATATAAATATGAAATACAATTTTATGATATTATTTTTTATAAATTAACAAAACAAAAGGTTTTGTTTTTGGATGTCATAGAAGTAGATTATGTTTAGTGTCTTAGAATTCATGGGTAGGAAAAATTCATAGTTTTTCAAATATTTCCAAAGCATGAACATGTTCTATAATTGAAAAGGTTATATATAAATAACTACTCTATGTGTGATTTCAGTTTAAAGGGTATGAAGTATAAAGAATGAATTAAATTTTTTAATGATGTTAGTACTACTAGATGTCTTGAATCATTATATCAAGACTTATTTTTTCAAGTTAAACCTACTTGTTTAGGAGGAAATAAATATGAATTTTTAATATTATATTATTTTAGTACATTCATCTAGATTTATTTCTTATCTAATAAAATTGAATCTTTATCCAAATTATGTGAATTTTTCAAAATTATATTGAATTTAAAAAAATATTCCAATAATCTCTATCAGATGTGATAAATTTGGTGAATTTATCAATTTAGAATTTGATAATTATTGTGAAGAAAATATTGGCATGCATTACATTTCTTCCCCTAGGACACCAAAATAGAATGGTGAGGTTGAAATAAATAATACGTCAATACCATAAATGGTTGTAACAATTCTTATGAAATTTTAATTTTCAAAAATATTTTTGGAACAAAGCTATAAATACATATTTTCATGGTTTAAATATATTTCTTATTATAATATTTTTAAATAAAACTACTTATAAATTTCATAAATTGTTTAATCGTAAAATTTGATATTTTAAGGTGTTTTATTGGAAAATTTTTATCTTAAATACAAAAGATAAATTAGACAAGTTTGACTATAAAATTGATGAACGACTAGTTTTATGTTATTCTAACACTATCAAGGAATAAATAATTTTTAAGGTAAAATTTAGCTATTGAATGGACTATTCATGTTAAATTTAATAAAAATATCAATATAAAGAATAATTCTAAATCTAATAATTATATTGACAATTTTAGGGAAATTAATTTTTTCAAAGTTATTTACTAAAAAAATGATAATAAATTAATTTTAGAGGGTCATGTCTCTTCTTAAACCAATATTGATGAATAGAGAACACAAAAATATAATAGTATTGAAAACTAATTGGATGTTTTGAATTTTCTATTGAAAATTGTATTTTTTTACCTTACTATGTTGATTTTTCTATTATTATTGAATTTGTACATGATAATATTAATGATTTTTTTGATTACTGAAATTTTATTAATGTAATTAATGATAAATAAAGTCAAATTAAAATAAATAAAATTTTGAATTTATTTTAACTAACAAAATATAAACAATTCATAAGAACAAAATGGAATTTTTATAATTTTTTTTGATGAAGATGAAAACATTTCCAAAAATAAAGCAACAGTAGTGGCTCAAGAATATTTTAATGATGGTGAATTAACAATGAAGATTATTTTTCTATTTTTTATATGATGTAACCTATTTTAATTTTATTAACATTATCATGTTTTCAAAGTATCAGATTACATCAACTGGATATAAAATGTGATTTTTGAAATTGTATAATTTTAAAATAATTTAGTGATAAAAACACCCAGCATTTGGTAATAAAATAAATCCAAATTAGGTATTAATAAATAATAAATAATTATATAGTTTTATGTCAGATCCTAATTCTAAGTATGAAATAATAATTAAAATTTTAATGAAAATTAATTTTTATAAAGGAAAGGTTGATCCAACCTTTTTAATAAAAATGTTCCAAATGAATTTTTGATTATACATATTTTTGTTGATGATATAATATTTTCATCATCAAATGATTTTACATGTTATGATTTTTATAAATTAATGAAATTTGAATTTGATATGCGATTAATGGAAGAATTTATTTTTTTTCTTAATTTACAATTTTATTAAGAAAAGATTGTATTTTCATAAATCAATCTCAATATGCAATAGAGATTGTTAAAAGGTTTATCCTTTATTCATGTCAATATATGAAAAAAATAATTATTAGTAAAAATTCCAAATTTTATTAAGATGATTCTCAAAAAGAGTGTTGATATTAATCTACATAGAGGCATAAACAATATTTTACTGTATTTTACTGCATCTAGATTAGATATAAGGTTTTTAGTCTAGTTTTTGTTAGAATTCTGTCAAATCCTAATCATAGAAATCTTATAGTAATTAAGATATTTAATAGATATATTAAGGAAACTATTTTTTCGAGTTTATTTAATTAGAATCATACGTTTTTTGATTAATTATCTTATTATAAATATGAATATGATTCCCGATGGCCTAATTGGAAAAACAAAATGGTTATTAATCAATTTTTGGTGGAAATTATTGGAGTTCTATCACATAATAATCATTATAACTATATAAATATGAGGTTCAGTGTTTTTTCGTACTTGTTTTTATTCTCAGAGTATATTGATTAATGAAATGTTATGTGATATTAATATTAATATTGAAGAAATTATGATTTTATATGATAATTAGCATGCAATTTCAATTTCTAAAAATCTTTTTCAACGCTATAAAACAAAACATATAGATGTCAGATTTCATTTTCTGAGGGTCATGTAAATAAATGAAATATTATTTTATAATTATTTCGAACTGAAATGTAACAGTATAAGATATTCATAGAATTGTTATATTATATCAAATTTAGGAAAATAATGTGTGTACTGTGTATGTGAGGAGCATGATATTTTGTTCTTTATAATTAATTCCTGTTAAAATTTGTACATGTGTATTATTGTGAAATTTTATTTTTTATTAATCTTTTATATATTTTTAAAACTGATCATTTTATATTTCATTGACTTAAGACAAATAAAATTTTAGAAATATAATTTCTTATCTTTTTTAAAATATTAAAAAAGGGAGAATGTTTTGGATATTTTAACCAAATTTAATGTTTTTAATTTATAAAAAGGAATACATTTTTAGTGTTTTAGACAACTTTATTGATGTTAAATTTTTTTCATTTTCAAATATTAAAACATACTTATATTTTATTAAATTCAAAATTTTTAAAAATTTAAATTTTCATGATTTTAGTTGAAAATTTTTAATAGATTTAAAATGTTTTTTGAATCATGTTATTATTTATTGTAATTTTTAGTTCCACAGGTTATAATTTTTTAATAAGTTTTTAATATTTTATTTTAAAGATAACTTTTTTTAATAATTCTTTATATAATTATATATTATTTATATTATTTATCTTTTTATTTAAAATAATATATATATATATATCATTATACATATTCATAAACACATGAATATATATATATATATAATGGATTATATTGTATTTATAAATATTTGTAATACGAATAGTTTATCTTCACATGCACACCCTCTATGAAACCAATGTAGTTAAATATGAGAGTCCACTTACACTCTTTAGATCCCATTAAACTCAACTTGTATATGTGACTCATAGAATTGTAAGATTCTAATTCAATCTGATCCAACACCATCATTAAAAACTCCCTTACAACATTAAAGATATCAACCCAAGATCATTCATCAAACCAAATAAATAATGAGCAAATTGAATACCATCACATTATAATGAATTCAATATCAATTTTTTAAATCAGAAAAAAAAAAATTTCCCCCACATCTATAATTTTTTAGAAACAATGTCTATACCTACCTTCTCTGAAAAATTAATTCTAGATAGAGACTAATGATTCATAGTTGTGGAAAACATTTTCTTGAATCGAAATTGACATTAAAAAATATAAATGGAAAAAAAATAACATAGTAACAAAAAAATCATCAATTTACATTATACCACCAATTAGAATCACACCAATAACCATTATAATTGAAAAATTAAAACCGATAAGGAAATAAACAATTTAAATATGTCCAGACATAAAAAATTAATTTTAAAATATTCAAAATAAAATAAAAATTCTAGAAGCATATCATAGTAAATAAATTATAAACTAAAAAACAGACTCAAATTTAGAACATCTTATAGAAAAAATTACCTTAGATTATTCCAATCATCATTAAAGGAGTAGTCAATGTTGGGGAAGTAGAAGCTTGAAATAAGATAACCCATGAAAGAACACAGCCACTCCCATGTGCAATTAGAACTTGGGGTCCATTGTAAACTCCCATACGTAGTGATACCTAGAGAGATTGAGTATGTTTTATGAAGATGTAGGCTTTAGATGGTTTGTGCCATGTGTGTGAGGCACATCTAATTGAAGGAATAGTGGAATGTACCTCTAAAATAGTCATTTGACCATAGGAACTAGTCCTGAGCTATTCTCCTTTTTTAATAACTCGTTGGATATTGTGAGTGTGACCAAATCAATGATTTTATCCTAAGTATTATTTTTTTATAGGATAATTTTTAAAAAATAATTTTTCAAGAAATTTTAAATGAAGATGTTTACTGATCTGATATTCACATCTAATTCCATGAGGAGAATCGCAATTTTAACTTCCTTGTCTACAACCAGACCAATTTCATCTCAATATTTCTTTTTTAGACACAATGATGGATCCATTTCTGGTTCATCATACAAAAGTTCAAATGAATCTACTCTATCTCTAGCCACCTCAATACTCCAACATCCCTCTGATGGCTGCAGAAATCCATGAAAGGTTGTCTGAATGACACCTTCTTCTATTATCCTTGAGAGCATCATGCACAACATAGAAAGATCTTCCCCAATCACCATCACTTGAGAGTAACAATCCTAATCCACTCATCCTCACACACTAGTTACACCCCAACATGAACATCATGGATAAAATACATTGAGGAAAAAATCATGTATGACACCAACAAAGTATCAGATGACACCACCGTAAACTTCTCGCAACACCACAATGGAATCATGTTCTTCATACTGAGTTTTTACCTTGGGTGACTATATAGAATGAATTATATTATATATTCTTATTTTGAAGAGACATAATAGTTTATAGTGAAGTATAATGAACCTATAATGATGGAAATTTTTTCTACCATGAAAGTGGATCTACTATGAATGAAATAATTCCTAATAATAGTTAGAGTTTTTGAACATAACTTAAGTGGTGTTATACCGACTAGGGAGATATTATTTTAATTCTTTACAATAAGAAATGTTTTCAAAATACACTGAATTATTTTTTATACTAACTATATGTATTTTTTACTATCTACATAAACTTTTTTTAGAAACTGAATTCATTTAAAAATTGGTCACACTGTTAGTATACAAATAACAAGAATATTCTTTTAAATTATTAATATTCTGACCATACTTTCATGGTAATTATACCGAACATAAGGATTATTTTACACATGAGCAGTTCTATACTTTTCTTATTTTTAAATTAATTATGTTTTTCTAAAATCATTATTTTATCAATATTTTTATTATATTATATGCTATAATATTAGTAATTATCTTTTAACTGTTTAATTTATGTGTTAAGTAAATTAATATATTCATGACTATGATATAAAAATATCAATAAGAAAAATTCAAATAAATTGGATTTAAAATTGTAATTAACATATTATTAATTTAAAACATTGTATTTAGTGTTTTTGAATTATTAATTTACTATATGTTTAAGGGAGTTATTTTTATCATTTCATTGATTTTTGATGAATTTTCATTTATTATAACAAACTAATTAAAATTTCTCGAGGATATTTTATGTAGTAATAAAAGGACATGATAAATCCATGATAATGAAAGGGATATTTCAAATTAAAGGTAAATGTATTAATCTACATTTTATTATTCAATAATGTATGGAATTATATGGATATTGAATTATATTCTCATCCAAAATAAGTAATATCTTTAAGTTAGTTAGATGAAATTTATATGTTTTAATTTTGTTAAGTAGAATTCAATAAAAGAAACTCAACTCAGCTTTATCATAAATGAGACAAATAGAACTAACTCAATTTTCTTATTGTGAGATCATGATATTTGGGGTATGATGTTCAATTTATGTTATAAAAACATAACTTCTATGTTTAACTTGTTACCATATAAATTTATTAATCTCATAAAATTACATTTTCTTAAAATAAATCGATCTCTTCTAGTTTCAATGATTCTATTTTTTATTTTTTTATTTTTTACTACTGCTATTTGTAATCATTAATATCAGTTGATGCTTTTCAAAATCAAAAGAGAGTATATCTTATTTTTTACAACCTAAAAGGATGTTCTTGGGCTATGACACATAAATAAATTCCAGGGTAAGACTCGGTTGTGGCTCTTTTAAAATATCAGGGTTGTTCCTTTGGGTTGTGTAAAATAAATAGTTTATAGATAAGCTATAAAATATTTCAAAGTAATTTTCTATTAGTAGTTAACTAACTTCTCATATATTAGAGATCAATGAAGAGTAGACCATGATATTGGTGATCTGAAACACTATCAAAAAAATTATTTCACATTTTAATTTTCATTTTGATGAATCTTCATCACTGCATTATATAATTGATTATTCAATAATTAATTTCTGATTGGTTATTTGTTTTAAAATTTTAAAGGGATATTCATACATAGTCTATTATTCCATCTATATCATTCCAACACCACATTTATAGTTTGAAACTATAATTTTTCAGTGTGCGAATAAAATAATTTAATGGGTCTTCCTTGAATTCAATGTCGAGTCCATGTGTTATTTTATATAATTCTGAGGGTGAAACCATTGGAAATAGGATATATTTAATTTTATGGTGATAGTATCTATCCTATATCAACTAACAAATTAATTTATTTTGTATGTCAAGCTGTCTTGAGTGAAAGTTTGAGTTGAATTGGGAAATATTGTTACCTGTTCAAGGTGACTAGAATTATTTGATAAAAAAGGGGAGAAAAATCTATCCATTCTATATTTTTTAAGTTGAGTAGGATCAACATACCCCATATAGATTTTTATAGAAATTATTGAAAATACAGTTCAAGGATATAACTTAGAGATATGTATTTAAATACTAAAATTTACCTTAATGGATAACAGATAAATATTGGTATATATGTTTAATGAAACATTGAAATTTTAAGACAGATTGTATCTCTCTATGTGAAGTGAAATGTGCCAAATATCCCTCTTCATTTTGATGTCAAGGTGGGATGAAATCATGAGATCATAAATCTATATCATTGATGGAATTTTATTTATATGTTTTAGGATGGTTTTGTGATAGTGTTAACAATAAAATCAAATTGGGAGATGTTGGTACCAATGATATTCAGTGTTACATTTATTTCAACCATTGGAATTAAAAGTGTTTAGTTTTGAATCTAAATTTTTCCATCATATGAAATAAATAATTAATTGAAGACATGTTGATGATAAAATTTTCATAAATAATCATAGAATAGGTGTACATGGAATCACTAAAACATTTTAAGAAATACCATGATATATCATGGTTTATATTTGATATATCAATCACATTTATGGATTTGGTAGTAAAGGGTGAAGGTTTATGTAATTTTAAGGAAAAAAAGTAAAGATAGCTTCCATTATAGAAGTGTCAATCATAAATAACACTATGAGAATAAGAACCATAAAATGACTAATATTGTTTTTGCGGAAAAAATAAAACACCCAAAATTCATAAAATGATTACTCTAGTTATGAAGATAATTTTTGATGTTTTAGCTGAATGGGGGAATGTGGATACGATTTTATCCTTTTAATAAAATTTAGGAGATGTTTTCCATTCCATGAAGGAATTTATTTCTCCATGAATATATTTAATGGATTTCAAGTTCATATGCTATTTGAAGTAGCTAGTGTAGTGGTATTTGGTGTTGTGTCGTGAGTCACATGTGTGAAGTAGTTCCTATGAGTTAAAGATGAAAACAATACATAAGATAATATTTATTTACTGAAGGACTTATAAATTAAATGATCCTGGGGTCTGATTTATATAAAACAATGTTATCATTCATTCCTTCCAGATAACATGTTGATTTCAAATAGTTCTATATGTTTTATTTGGACAATGTCATGGAAAAAACTGAAAAAAATAGGTCAGACATAAAATATGATTAAAATCAAACACATTATGATGTAGAGGATGCAATGTGAATGTGGTTCAAAGATGATTTATTGGTTCAGTAATATTATATACCTCCATTCTGTTATGTATGATTCCACTAAAACCTATATAGAGAAAAATAAGTTTCATGTTACAATGATTTATACCACACTACAATAATATTGATTTGGAAATATTGAATGAAACATGTTGTGATTTATAGAAGAAAAAAAAGGGAAATATGAAGTGTATATTTTCTGAATCATTTATTCAACCTTATAATTAAACTAAAGAGATAGAGTACAAAAATTTATATAGATAGTGTTCATTAATCTATATGATGATGGAACTTGTTGAACCATAAAGGTTCAATTTCAAAAACACCTATAGGTTTTGATTTTAGATTCAACTATAAAAGATTGAGTTTGTATTTAAGATATTGATACATATAAAATTGAACTAAACGACAACATTAAATTATCGTGGGATACCTAGAAATATAATGGAGATCTAGATGATCTGAAATTATTCCCAACCCTTAAATTAATGGTATTGATTGAAATGATTCTATATATCTATGGAAAAAAGTTCTGGTGAATAATTTTAATGAGATGATATTTTATATCCCAAATTTATAGAAAAAGAATGAGAAATACTAGTGAATCAAAATCCTACATTTAGTTTAATATTAGAGTAAAGGTTTGATGTATAAGGGAAATGAGGAATCACACTACTATATTTGTATTAAATAAGGATATACAAAAGATAATCCATTTTTATAACCATCTTTTCCTAGAGAAGGAGAGTAGTAGGGTTGTGTTAATATTTGGAATACAAAAATGAATACTTATAGAAATATTATTTATTCATATTATTTTGGAAGAGGAATTTCCAACACTCATATCTCTACAAGGAGTTAATCATATCTAGATTTAATAAGATGACTATGGAAAATGTGGATATTATATGTGAATCTATATATAATTTGGAGGACATAAGGTATATCAATAAATTTTGTTAATCGAAGAAAAAAACTACATTTTTATAAAATGTTGAAGAATAAATATATGTATATAAAAAATCTAAGACTTTATTAAACTGGTTTTGGGGGGGAGGAAGATATATTTTACCTTGGATTGATGATAAAACCTTCATTAATTATGGTATAGACTACCCAGATTAGAATTAAATCTGGTCACATCAACACCCCATTGAAATTTTCTCATTAGATGAGCCCTTATTAGTGAACCGATTAAATTTATAACATATTATTCATATATTAACTATCTCAATTTTTTGTTGAGATTCAGTACTATTGTGTTAAATGTAATCAATAAATAGTTAGATCATTGTTATCACTAATATATGAAAAACATCATAGAAGAAAACTTTTATGTTTGAAAAAATACTCATTCACCCCTACCTATCCCAGGGTGTCTGTAGTTTCTATCAATAACTTGATTTAATTAAATTTAGGTCCTAGTTATGAAAATTTTGAAACAATATACAATATTCTAGATTTCTTTAGATAATTAATTAGTCTTTAAAATGTGATTTAGACCACATTTTAAATTTATTAGAATAATTTAAATTCATATTTATTGAAAAAGGACTTCTAGTGGGTTTATAATTATATGTGATTTACTGAAATAAAAATGTTTTAATAAAGATAAAACTGTAAATTGGTAACATCAACCTTAACATGGTGTCATATTTTGATATAAGAATCTTTATTAAGTTTACAAAAGGTATTTTCCTTTTTGGAGAGATTTTAATGTTTGTAAGATTTATTTTTAATTTTTCATATCAGTAGTGAATTTTTAAATAAATAACATATGTATTTGGAAATGATTTTTTAATAATGTTTCCACATTAATATTTATATTTTAATGGAATTTATATGTATAAACTAGGTCAAGAATGCTCAATCATGAGGAACCCACTCATATGATTGGATATTTAAAATATTTATTGCAGTTATCATTAAATGGTATGATTCTTTGACTCGATGCCATTTTATGTGACTTTTATTGGACTCAACATAAAATTATTTATACTTATTTCTATAATATTATTTCTGGAATGAAATTTTAGTATGAGAAATAACAATAGTTTAAGAATATTATGAAATTGAAATGTCATCAATATGTGATATGAAATATACTTAATTGTATAAGTTATATTTATATCTAATATTTCAATGATAAAACATGAAATTCAATAAAGAAGGTATGTAAATTCTAAATTATTATCTTTGTATAGTACCAATTATTAATTATTTTTAAATTATATTAAATTTGATCAAAATTCCGGCCATAAAGACACATATTGTAAATGATATATATAGGTTTTCACTATAATTAAATAAATCTAATGCGACCCGGAATAGAACAATATGATGTACAAATTGAGTGTTACTGAAGAAATAAATTTTCTTTAATTACTAATTCTATCTAAATTTGTATGGATTTATCATTTTTTTCAAGTCACAAACTCATATTTCTATGATCCCAACTATGTGATGAACCTCCTATGAAAATTGGTGTCCATCATGATCATTATCCATATAGGTTATCTATCTTGTATTTCGCTATAAATCCTAGTGTTATGGTTGTAGAAGCCTCAATAGGAAAACAATGAGTACTAAATCATTGAACCAATATATATGACAATAATGGGAGGGATACTAAATAAGAAAATTATATGGGACCCATGTTACTTTATGGATGAATCGATTAGTGCGAAGAATTAAAAGTCATATCACCATACAAAGAGCTGACCCTTACATTGATCAAAAACATCAAATTATCATGATTAGATGCTGTCATATTTTGATATTTCACCATGATGTGGATCCACTAGAACAAATCTAGGGTGTATGTGTCCTAAGATAAAATATTAGACCATCATATTGGTGAGTGGATCCTTTTTTACATCAACATGTTTTTATAAATAAAAATATTCTACTCTATTTGAATCATGTTTTGATAATTACATAGTGAGTTTCTTTTTTTTTAAAATTGAAATTCTTGAGGAATAAAAAATTTTTTCAAACTTTTTTTATTATTATACATGAACATCATTTAAAAGAAAATATTTATTCACATTATTTTTATTATTATTTTCATTATTTTTTCACATTAGTTATGATTATTATGAATCAGTTTTATATAAAAAAATAATCTTTTCATGTTTATTGAATGAAACATAAGAATTTTGTTTCTAAAAAGTTTTCCAGGTATTTAATTTATCATATGTAAAATCAAGATGTCTCAAATACAAGTTGAAATAACTTGTATGGATGTTGGAATGATAATTATTCTAGGAATGTTGACTCAAACCCAGCTAGTAAATTCCTCTGTGTATAGAATAATTTATATTAAAATTTATAATATTTATATGTAACTAAAAATTACTTATATACAGGACAAAATTAGTCATATTCAAGTTAGAATGGATCATATACAAAAACCAAATGACTCGTAATAAACTATAAATTGAGACATATAAGTAATAGAAAAATGAATCATATGGAAAATAGAACTATTCATAGTCTAAACCTCATTTCTTTTTACAAAAATAAATACTCTATCTTCTTATATTTTTTATTTTTGAATTATTTCATGTTTTTATAATTTTTTTGAGTTTCAGAGTACCATAATTACGTATTAATTTGTTCAATGTTACAAACTTTTATTTGAATGTGTTTAATGAAGAATGAAATTAGAATCATTATAGAAGATGTCTATATAAATATACATGTTGCAATAATGGAATTTATGATATTAAAATTTTAAATTTCTTAAAAAATTTAAATGTCGGTCTCAAATGCTTTAAAGATTATTCATGGGAATTTATTATTGATTATTAAGATAATATTTACAATAAAATTAAATTATACAATGATTTACGTTTTATTTTTTCCTATAGTTGTATAGATTATCAAAGTATCAAAAAAATATTAAATATCCAGTTATCATTGACTGTGAAAATTTTGGATACAAAAGAAAATGACACAAAACAAGGGATATACATGTGAATATAAAATTTGGAAATTTTTTGTTTCGAAAGAAACTATATAAAAAGAGTTTTATATAACTAGTATTGTAGATAAAAAAATTAATTTTGAGGATATTTTAACATTATTATGTGTAATAATTCTGTAATTAAATGATTTTTTACATTGGTGTGGCAATCAACATTATTCTGATCATTTTCTATAGAAGCGATCATATATTACCTCAATAATCAAGCACTATTTGTATAAATGGTATTTATATTACTGTATTCACCCAATGTTTTCTATGTAGTCTTTTTATTTTATGGTTTTTTATTTAAAATCCATTCCACACTATCAGGTTAGACCTCCCCTGTTAAATATAGGATATTAGTGCCTTATTGCAATAAAAGGAAGGAGTATCGTTATTTTCTTTGTTTTAAAAAAATGGTTGGTTATTAATCCACATCAAATGTACTGTTTAGGGGGTTTTATCTATGTAAGTATAGGTCATGATAGTAGTTAGACCTATATGTGTGAAAATATAAATTTATTGGTTTCTGAATCCAAGTGTGAAATAGTTACTTGATATAGTAATCACTCTCTTAAAAATGTGATATAATACGTATTGGGTTCCATATTCTCATTTGAGAATGTGAAGAGTATATATTTTATCACATAGATCATAGTTACTATAAAAATACATGTGTTCAATTTAATTTTTAATTTTTTTACTATTTAATAATTTGTACTTTAATTAAATGATTTTAAAAAAATCTAATGAGGGAAATTCACCCCCCCTTCTTGATGTTTTTCTATCATTTTATCAAGACCAGGAAATTCATATCAAATCATAACCATTTAAATATGTTGATATTTAAAATATTATACTGAATAAATTGTTGATTTTTCAATCAAATTTCATACTTATACTGTAAATTATTTTTGGAGATCTATATGATATGGAAGGAAAAATTATGGTAGGATACACAAGAAACTGAAATCCTTTATATGTGAAAATTATGGATATTAGAATGATAAAATCAAATAATATATAAATTATTTGGGAATAGAACATTGGAAAATTATGGTAAAACCGTACACTCTACCTGAGATTAAATTAAACACCATCATTGGTAAGGATTTTACAACATACACCTTGATTTTTATGGTAATTAATATTTATACTATGAAATTAGAATAATTTAGTTTAGTCACGTATCTTATTATAAAGCATCACATGATATTAATAGACATTATAGGGTACATAATAATATTTTTATAAGATTAAAATAATTATACATAGTGTATCAAGAGTTGATAATAAAATTTTAAAATAGTTGAGGAATAAATTATTTAAAAAATGTTATATAGATGTAATATAATTTTAAATGGTGAGAATTATTTAGGTGAAACATTAAATAAAACAACTATTATTGGAAGAGTTTATAGATAGTTAACCTAGAAATGGAATTCAAGAAAATTAAAATTTGTAAAATATAGAACATTAAGTAATATAATCTTGACCAATTAAGTGGATCTTTCCATCAATATGAACTAAATCTTAAGAATGTTACAGTAGAAGAATATTATAAAGGGGAAGGAAATTTATTTATAATTATAAATGTCTCTACATACTAATCATATTTTGATCCAAAGGTGATTAAAAAAGGTGGGGATACTAAATTTTCTAATGGACTGTACAAAATAAATAATTGATATTCAATAATTTCTAGAATGAATTATCTGTGGGATGATCCAAAAGGAAAAAGTAATGGTATAATCATTTATAATGATGTTTCACAAGAAACATTTTATGAGTTTATGATAAAAGGGAACATTATACAATAATATCCAATGTTAAATATGGAATGTAATAAAAAAATGACAGAAAAAATGAGACAATAATTCATGTTACTGGATTGACCTGTATTGATGTATATTATTCAAGGGACTAATCTTATTCTAAAAATGACTATGAAAACCTATTCGTGGTGGAATATTCTAATGGGGTAAGTAATTATAACTCTAGTTTCTATAAATAAAAATCTAAAACTCATTCAGATGATGATTTATATGATCGAAAATAATTTTTTCAAAATTATATACCTAAAAATTCATATAAATATATGTATCACAAAAATAAAAATAAGAAACTTCTTAGAAAATCATGATCACTCTTAAGAGAAATTTTAAATTTAATAATTCCAATTATGGTGACATTAATTAAATCATTTTATCTTCTACAATTACAGATAATAAAAACCAAATATTTAATGACTATTTTTCTATATTTAATGAGTATAGAGGAAACAAATTTAAATATGTTTTTAATGAAAATAAATGTATAAACAAATTTCTAAAAACCTTAATAAAAATATATCAAATTTATTTAATAAAAAAAATTCTATGATAAAAGGGTAATAATTAGGACACCTAAGCCATTCGATTAGTTGGGATTCAATAGGTGGGTTCCTTGGTTGGACATTCCATTAATCAAATGAGGTGTTATATCGACAGCCTATTTTAAAGTGCATCAAGGGGAATCTACCTTCTGGATGTTCCTCGGGTTTTGTTTTGTTTTTGTCAGAAATGATTTTTTTCTCTCTAATAATCTGTGTCATCAACCCTTTTTCATTATAATAACATAATAAAACATTGTAGATGATTTTTAAATCAACACATATTTTCACCATCTAGTCTTAATAAGAGTGAAAGGGATAGGAAAATGGTCTAATTTGTTTTCCTAATCCTTGGGGCCTAGTGATCATAGTTAAAATATTTCTATGGTCCTATGAAAAATAACACAATCATTGTTTTTTTTCTTTTATTGCTTTTATTTATTCATAATTCCAACATAAATGAGGCTTATTAGTCAATATGTGAATTTTTATTAGACTTCACTTTTTAGGTTTTCAACAGAAAATGTTTTTTGACTGTTATTTCTTGATTTCTTCCTAAACCATATAGAGTGCATGAATAGTGAGTTGAGACTCATGTATTTTCTAGCATTCCTTTTGTGGGTTTTCAATCTGTCAAGTAATATTTCTTATTTTTTAGGTTTTTTAAATTTGTGTATGTGGAACTACTTAGACTAGTGGTTTAGGTTGATAGATTTTCAAAGATGGATATAAAGAGTGATGGAAACAAGACCCCAATGGATGGACTTATTTTCTTCCATACACCAATGAATATAGGGTTTACTATGTAGAAATATGGGGTTTAGTCTGGTAATCCCCTGAGGAATTCCATCTCATGTCAGTATAAGACTTTTTATCTTTATCCGTCATCTTCTAAAGTATATTTGAGAAGTACATGTTGAGGGAATCTTTCTATTTGTTAGCTACTTCATGGTAGTAGGATGAAAAGTTGGATTTGATATAGTGTTATTGATATATCTTTTCCTCATCAGCAGAACATAAATTGGTACCATTACTATAAATATTGTGCATTACCATAAGTATTCTATGACTGACACAAAATTTGGTAATGAAATTGGATTTCACAATTACAACAATGATTTTGGACTTGGCTTCATTGAGGGGGTAGTGCCTTATCCCATTTTAAGAATACATCTTCAGCAGGTAAGATGTATTTGAACTACTTGGCCATAGCTAGTGGGTATGGAATGAAAATATCCATTCCCTATATGGAAAATGACAAAGAGTATTTTGTTGTGTGTTACAGCTCAAGTGGTTGATGGATGATGTTTTCACGCACATGGATGTATGGAAATTTCTTGGTGAGTTATAGGAGATCCCATATCATTGGAGTCCAAAAGTTTCCATGCCATTGGAATTTATCATAAACTCAATATGCTGACTTGTGGGATCCACAAGAACCATGGTGTACGTCTTTCATAACAATGATAATATCTTCTCCGTCGACACATATGATAAATACATAATCAAATCCTTAATTATAGAGGATTTTCTAGATATTTATTCCATCATAAAGAATTAATATGGATTCTTTCCATTATATTTTTCTTTCCTAGCTCTATCTAGTGGGAGTAACCCATCCTAAAGGCAGTCCATTATTGGAATAATCCACCCAGTGGTGGTACCATATGGTTTAGAGATAAGACTGAATGCGTTGATATCCTCTACTTTGACTTGAAAAAAGGTGAGACCATTCAATGATGGCAGATGTTGATGATTATTTCTTCACAATTTAGATCTTCTAGTGTTGTATATTAATGAAAATTCATAAGCATTCTGTGATCATGATACATGAGTCATTGTTGGATCTAAGGTGAATTCATCCATCAACCCTCATACATAATCAAGAGTGGGGGGGGGGGGGGTTATCTCTTCTTTTTTGATGGCAGAATCCCTATTGATATGTTTGATTAACAAATATGAATCACCATTCACTTCTACATGGCCTTCTGGTATTTAGAGCGCCATCTTGAGACCTACGATGATGGTTGTATACTCTACCACATTATTGGTACAAAACATCTAATAAAAATAAAGAGAAAGGTAAAACTACCTTCACTGGTGAAATGTGCATCATTTCTAGCCCAATTTTTTTGAGCTTAGGTTCTTCCATTATCCTCCACATTGGGCTCTTGGATGAACCATCAAAATAAATATCCCAATTTGGGGTCCAACTTGAATAGAGAATATATTATCATCTAGAAATTCAATATTCAATGACATTGTTTATGTAGATGGGTGTTCTGTAAGTTAATATTCCACGGCCTGATATTTTACAGCTTTCTGAGGCATTAATTGTATATAAAACTACTAAATGATAACCGGTCACTATGAAAGAATTAATGTGATCAGAGGATTACTAAGGATTTATTGAAGTGTGTTATTGAAAGAGACTAAATAGACCTCATGGTTCTACAAATACTGCCTCAATTTCTCAATTGGGAAGATTATCATCGTGAGGATTTTATTGAAATATGAATCAGATGTATCATCATTGAGCATTCTCTACTTATATAATAAAGGATATTTTCATTTCCAGCATCACATTTTTTGCAAGGAAGACACCTAGGGTCCACTTCAGAGCTATCACATATAGAATGGTAATATTTCCCTTGATATGTGGAATTGTTATGAGTAGAGTCGAGAGGTATTTTTTATGTTTATCAAATTTTTACTGACATTCACTAGTTCACTGCTATGTGACACATTTACTAAATAGGTTAGAGAATGGTAAACAATTTCCTATGATGTTCGCTACGAATTACCATATATGGTCTTTGTGTTCAAGAATTCCTCTCATCATTGGGTTTTGATGATGTGACTGGTTAAGGATATCTTTTTTTCTTAGGGATGACATTGATTATGTGATGGAATGCGATGAAGCTGATAAACTATCTAAAGGATACCCCAAAATGACATTTAAGGGGTTAATATTTAAGTTATGATTTGATTGCATGTTGAAGATGGTTTCATGGTCATCGATGTGGTTAGAATGTTTTTAAGAAATAACCACTAGATCATCAACATATATTTCTAAAAACAACCCCAATAATGGTTTGAATATGCGATGCATGGAACATTGGTATGTTATAATGGCATTCTTTATGAAATGTGGCATCACTTGATAGTAGAATGCTCTCTGGGGGGATGAAGTTGATGGCTTCATTATCTTCTTAGGATATAGAAATTTGTTCGTACCCTGAATAGCCATCCACGAAGGATATGGCTTGACTAGAAGTTGTAGAATCAAGAACGAGTTATGTGATTTGAACTGAGAAGTCATTTTTGGACAGTGTTGGTTGAGATCTTTGAAGTCGATAAAAATATAATTTTCCTATTATTTTTCATTATACTTGCAATGTTGGATTCCTATTTCTAATATTGTACCTCTCAGATGATTTCTTCATTGATGATATTATCCACATCAACTACAGTTTTGGTGTCATGGGTTGGGTTTTTCTGTCTGGCTATTTGTTTGTATCCACAATGGTCTGCTAGAAAACCCAACTAATGGGTGACCAACTAGGGGTCAAGGCCTAGAATCTCAATGAAATTATAGCTAAACGTGTCCTGCTGTTTCTTTAGGGAGGATGTATATATCTCATGTTCTTTGTATGTGATGACCTCACTGATTAAAGTGGGTCATGTATCTTCCACGATACCTATATTTATCGTATTTATCTCATCAATTTTGGTGGTGAAACCTTCCTAAAATTAGATCGTAATCTATAAGGTCTTCATACTCTTCATCTTCTCTATTATTTACCCCATTCATCTCTACCTCGAAGTCTGGTGATGAGTAATGATCCTCAATGTTAGGGGTGGAGATATCATTTGGACATTCTGAATGTGAAGCAACCATTTCTGGATTGATTACTAGTGTGAAACATTCTTAGAGACATGAAGGGTAGATGAGGGATTGTGATTGAGCATCATTATTTTCTCCCATGTCCAAAAATAATCTTCCACCCTAGCTAGTGTAACATGGATTTTATGAATCATAGTGTTTGGAATGAAAAAAATTTCAACTAGGGTTTCATTACTATTATAAGAGTTGAAAACTTCACTAGTGTTGTTATCCTTAGTTTCTACTATGGAAATTACGGATGTTGATGATATTTTGTTTTAATTCAAGGTCCCCCCATCAATTTTATTAAAGGGAATAATTTACCCTATAATGATCTATTTAATAGGGTTTTATGGAATCATCTCCAGATCATTTGGGGCATTGATGTGAGGGGCATCATCATCCATGGAAGGATACCCTTCCTTATGGTAGAATCTTCTGTCAATATTTTGTGACTCAGATGATTTAACTGTGGATTTATCACCATGAATATCCCAATTTTACAATTGATAAAATATTTGAGGCATTGGTGGAATGAAAAGGGGATTTCCATGTGATGATGTAGTGATAACCTTCCAAAAAATGTTTAAGGTGGTATATTTCTTAACAAATATTAATTTTGAGTGAGACACGAGATCTTGGAACTGAGTTATGAGTTTGATTTTTACATGAGTATTTCTATCATTTATGACATAACCCTATAATATTATGGTAGAGGGTGAAAATTCAAGTTCATTAAAACACTACTGATGGAGTCTTTGGGTTGGGACTAGGATGACTCTTGAACCATTGTCAGTGAAGGCCCATTACATAGAAATTTAATTTCTCATTCCAAATATATATGGGGGTATGATGTGCCCCTGTATGATAGAATCCTCATACTAGTATGTAAAATAAATGACCTTGTGGATATTTTTAGGGTCATTCTCTTCATGATACACTTCAGTAGTAGCAAACTTATCATTAAACTCCTAAGAGATTGAAAATGCCTATATGACTGCTTCCCAGAGGTCTTCTGATAAATTCAAATCATCCTAGATTGAAAAATTGTGTATCACCTAGGTTAATTACTTCAAAACATCCTTATTTGGGTCCAAAGGTCTGCGCTTCCCAACATGGGGGTGTTCAGTCATAGATTCTTTAATTGAGGAAGTATCTGATGTGGATGGGTCTACCCTTGTAATAGGATTTGAAGGTTCATTTTCTTTTGATATATTATGTTACCTATGTCTTCCTACACATCGACTTTGATTTGGATATAATGTATCCTCCATCCAATATTCTTGGATAATCATACTAGGGAAGACCTTGTCATGTGGGGGCACTTACTTGCACCGAATGGGATCACTGGGGATCCCTCCCATGAGTTTGGCTGTTTAGACTATTCAAGAAATGGCATTGACAATGTAGTGAATTTTTTAATGACCACATCTTCCCTTGTATCTTCGAATGTGATGAAATCTTCCCCCAATTTTCTAATCAAGAGTATGTAATTCAAGATCTTAATCATGTTAATAATTTGATAATGGATTTGTTAAGTGAATAAAATTAATTGAACTGAAGATCAACGCATCATTTGATGAAGATTCTGTCTACTAGGTTGACTCTACTTATACATTGTGGCAGGGTGGTACCCATGAATTTTAGACTCTCAGCACTAATTCCAACAAATTAAAGTCTAACATTGGCCTTGATAGAGGATAATCTTCTTTCTATTGTTTCATTATCTTCAAATTGTATTGTATCATATGTTTTCAGTGGCATATTCTGCTACTGCAACTATTCTCAAAAGTTGGCATGAGTTTGGTTCATATTCATTCTAACGATCTAGTTACCAAAAATCCACATACCCTTTTAATTAACTTCTTAATATTAATCCTCCTACTCTAATTTTATTTTATATACCCATGATACAAGAGTAGGAAAATTTATCTTCTTCACTTTCCCAGAGTCCACTGTCTTTTTTAGGTTTTCCATGAAAACAAAAAATTTCTTGATTTTTTCCCCAATACTTGATGGAAGGGTAAATAATTTGGGAAAACTTCTTCAGCAACATTTCTAGGATTCCTGGTCTTTTAAAACGTCATTACATTGTTTTCCAATGCCTCTACAAAGTAATAGGGGACTTGGTCATTTTGAAAATAATAGAAATTGTTTTTAATCTTCTAAAACTATTTTATCCTTTTCACTCTTTGATCATCCTGAGAAGGATGGAAATGTTGCAGACACTCCAATGGTGGGACCACATAATATGGTGATTCTTTTAGAGTAGGACCTTGTAAAGGGGCCTAAATAAGATTAAAATTTTATTCCTTTTCATTACTTTCCCTCTATCCATAATTTGATGTAATTACATAGCACATTTCCTTCGTCTATGTGATCTATTCCTCCACTCATTCATCAATTGCGTCAGGGTTCCAAAATCCACCTGTGTATTTTACAAGGATATGTTGCATGAAAAAAGAATTAATAATATTCTCAATATATGTGAAAAAAGAGTCTTCCTAATGTAGAAGTATGTTCAAGGAGTATATAATTCCATTCCACTGAGAAAAAAAATATAATACCCTTTCACTATCTTGTTGTTTGTAGTTTGGGAGATCATGGAGAATTGTCTTCTACAACATTCAGCTAAAATGAAAGAGAAACTTCTAATGGATGTCTTCCAACCACATCATTGACTAAGACTACATTCTAGTATACCATAAAATGGCTTGTCCCTATAGTGATTGAATGAAGCACCTGAGTTTCACTACCTCCTTTGGTTCAAGGGTCCCCATCATGGGATCACATTTAGAGATTAAATGCATCAGATGCTGCACTCAGTCTCCTGAGCTATTAAAATGTATAATTTTGGGTTCTATAATTGTAGTGGGGGAGGAGTATGATCTACCCATACAATATAAGGCTTCTTTTTATTGTATTAGTTCATGCCATTCTTCCATGACTTCCAATCAATCCATGATTGACTCAATAGTATTCATGAGCCCTCAAATAATGTCTTTCTTGGTCAGAGTATGGGTAGGTGTAGCATCTAGTAGGGCCATAAGTTGTGTCACCACTTGAATCTCTCGTGGGTAGCCCATAGGGGGGGCTAAAAGGGTGGGCTTGGCCCTGTTTGGGTTGTGCTCCAAATAAGATAATTTCATGATCATCTATTATGGGGTCCGAGTATATTTGTGGTTGTTATTACATATTGAGTGATTGTTCTAGGTATTTTTCTATAAATTTGGATATCACTATTGGATAAGGTACTATATTTGGGGGTGTGATTTAAGGATCTTCTTGTAGATTATATCTAGTAGGGGAACTACCCCAATGTATTTCAACATTGAGTAACCTTAATTCATTCATCTCCTCCTCCTTTTGAGGAAGTATTTTTTTGAGTGAAAGTGGATTATGCACTCCAGGAGGTTGGTAAGGCACAATATGACCCTTCCCTTTTCATTGTAGGATGCATTTTGAGGAGGTAATGTTGGTTTATATGAGGTAATTCCCATAATTAGGGAATGATTTTAGTTTTGGGTATGCACACCCTTTCAAGTATTTCGGTGTGGACCTCACCATTAACTAGAGATTTCTCTGCTAAATCCTCCTAAAAATTGGACACATTCTTTATAGGGTTGGTAAGTTTGGAATTAATGATAATCACTATACCATAATTCATGTTAGGAATTATACCAATGTCTTTGTGGGAATTCCTTTTTTACATGCCCTCCATGAGGCCCTTCCTCTCCATTGTTAGTTATCTAGGAGTATTTTGATGGATAGTGACTAGAATAAAGTCTCCATGTAGTTCATTCATGCATGTTCCTAGTGATGATATCGGGTCATTGGATAAGAAATATTTTGGGGATTCATTCTGAAGAGTTTCCCCAAAATAGGAAAAGACTAATTTTAGATATAGTGCAGGTTTGGGGGTGAAAATTCCCCCAACCTTGAGGGATGAGGCTATTCACATTCTATTTTCATAGTTCTTAAGGTATTGTATTCTCACCTTGAAGGATGGGTTAGAAAATCATAGAGCCTTATAGCGTAGGGTTTCTCCTAAACTACTGTGGCTTCTACTAACACATCTTCTATTCATATTTTTCTGAGTATTTGTTGAAAATTGGTTAGATGTATCATCTGGTATGAAATTGAATCACCTAATTCCAAATATGATTGTACTATATGAAAAAATTTGGTCTATCTCGTGGTTGAATTATGATAAATGGAATTATATATTGATTTACTTATATTATTGGTGTAAATGACTCTCAATAACTTGTTCTCTTCTTGTCTGACGTCGATGGGAGTCGGACAGAGCCAGTTATTGTTGAGCATATCTTCATTTGTGAACATTGTATGTTTTCTAATACTAAGGCAAAGCTGTTACATTGCATGATACCAATTTCAGTATGTCTTACTGGTTATATATTGTGGTGAATTGTAACGCTCTGTGTTAACAACATCCTCTAATATAAACACTATATGGGGAATATGCAATCATTCGATTCATGTTTTCTAACACACTGATCCATACACATTGATGAGATCCTTTATTTCTCTTTGGATGTCATGATCTTTTTGATCCACCAATTCAATTTGGTGTTTCATCAAATCTATTACCTTGAAGTGACTTTGTTACTCATCATTGGTTAATAATTTTTATCTCAGGTTTCAAAGAGTTTTCCATAGATTTAGAAGGATCTTGGGGACACAATCTTCCTAAAATGCCTCGGGAATGATTTATTAAGTAGTGTCTAAATGACATAACATGAATGGTACATCATCATTAGCCTTCTATTTCCTCATGATTATAATTTAATCCAAAACTTTCCTCTCTCGTGTTCAATCCAATTCAATTTTTATGTCACCTCTAAAAGAAACCCAAGTCCATCAAGATGTGGTTCACTGTACAGAGACCACTCTTGAAAACCGCTTGGTTGCTTTTATTGATCCTATGGAATTGATTCCTATTTGTAAGTAGAAATTATATGTTCCATTCATGCAATGATATTTTCTATGTGGAATGGATAGAACATCCTATGTGTTAAAAATTTATTCAACCACTATGGTGCAAGACTTATTAAATGGAGTGTTGCATCATGCATGGACACTTACTACTTGATGGATGAATTTCCACCACTACCTCTTATAGAGTAATCACAATATTATTCAAGAATTGATGGATGTTAATGCGGTTGTATATGGGATTTAAAATAATGGGGTCAACCATGACATCACCTGGTTAGACTCCCTCCACATGGAGATGAATCTCCTATATGAAAAAGGTTTTAAAAGGTTTAACTCTTTTAAACTCTTATAATATCTTAATCTTTGTTTTTCAATAAATGTTACTCGGTTATTTGACCATGTATAAAAATTTAAACTAATAATTATTTTTTTAGTATCCATGGACTGGGAATCATTCATGGATGGCATAATTTTCCCTTAAGCCTCATTTTAGGAGGGCTTTCTCACTACTAAATCACTAAGGGGAGGAACCCTCTGAAAATATGAAATACTAATATAAAGGGAACTTTCATATTTTGTGAAATCATGGGGAGGAACATCATGGTTTATTCTAATAAGGGGAAGAATCTTAAGTTCATTGATCTTTTGAACACATGGAGGGTTGTCGTGCCTATCATCAGGAGGTGGGATCTCGAGACAGATCAACTTGTGGTTATCAAGAAATCATTCATGGGGAAGTGTCTCAGGAGGGCCTTATAAATTATTTTTAAGGCCCCTGTAATTTAATAATAGGGGGTTAGGATCTTGAGATTCAATTTTTAAGCATATAATGACTTCAAGAACTCTAACATTGGGTAGAGTGGGATCATAGATTAGTTTTTCAATTATTAATCATCTTATTCGAGGCTTATTCTACGATTACTTAATTTAAGTGACTGGATGTATTTGATTAGTGGAAGTGGTTTTGAGGCATGAAATGATGTTTGACTAGATATCGTGTTTCCTCCAAAATTTTCTGATAGGCTTCTTTAATTTTTTCAGTGGACTGTTCCCACCTCAGATTGTCCATTAGAATAGGACAATTTCCATCAATTTGAGTGGGGGTACATTTCTGATATGGTTTTCAATATATCATGGTGGATTTTTTCTAATGCCTTTCTAGAATGGGAGATAATTAATGTGTCTCCCTAGGGGGATATACTAATGACCCACCCCATTTATGGGGACTAAATTGTGTATCTATACAACTGGAAATACCACCATTTCTAAAATGGTGTCCTAGAATGTCTTTAGGACATGGGTAGGGATTTTAATCTACCCTTTCACCATTTTTAGGATATTATTGGTGACTTTAGTTATTAGAACATGATATAAATCCATTCCATGTCCCGAGAAGGTGTATTTTCATTTTTCTATCCTTCCTTCCCTTCCAGTGGATACTGATAATACTCGTGTGTGAGGTAAGAGAGATATTTTTTCTCCATGATTTTTACCAGAACCTTCCAAATGACTTCTCTATGTGCTAAAATACAAAACTGTTGGTAGGATTGGTGAAAACAAGCAGATATGTGTGTCTACTTGTTTTTTTTCATCAACTTTGGTTGGTATGATTATTTTAGTACTGAAAAATGTGTCTACTAGTAGACTTGATTATTTTGGGAAGCTATATATTCATTCTCGTGGTTTACTATTAGATTTTAATGACGATATTTCGTGGATTCTACTAGATGAGTATTCTAGAAAATGTCATTAGTGTGGGTTTGGGTATGTTCCCACTCGTAGTTGTAAAACAAACTTTATTAGTGGGATTCTCCAGATGAAGAGGGGTGTGTCCCCAATCCATATTGTCCAACATATTCCACTTGTGGGACATCTTACATTCCTATGTCTGGGTGACCCAGGCTATATGGCTATGGACGACACCATTATTATGTTGAGGATTCACTAATACATGGAATTTGCAGCAGCGACTGAGGGACATAGCCCTTTGGAATGACCTATGTTCCTTCTTGATGAGGTTATGTGCGGCCTCTTGATCCACCTCCCAGAGTTACGGGAGGGGAATTTAATTATGTTCTACGGATATTTTCCCAAAATAGTTGAATATAGTGGTTGGTACTGTCTACTTCTAGATCATCAGTCATCACCTACTGGATGATCGATGGAGCTTCATGAGCTAGAGGGCCTACTAGGTGGCATACAATGTTAGTATTGTACCATTTTAAGGGTACTCCATGACCATTGTGTCTGAGACGCAACATTGAAGATGTTGGGTTAGTGATCTAATCCTCTTATTGGATGAAGTGCGAACATGAACAATAGTTGGGGAAAATTCTTGCAGAATCTGGAAGGATTCCATTAGATTAATCGGTGTTCTGAGAGAAACTTCCTTGAAATATGAAAAAAATCAACAAGAAATCCTCTTAAAAGGAGCATCTAATTTGAATGAACATATTCATGAGTGATTGTTTTTTGTACGACATTAATTTTGAGAGTGATAGGGTCCTCATAGGTGGGTGACACTATTATCTTGGTTAAGGATTCATCTTGGGTTCACAAATAATTTCCAACAGGAAGCGTGTTTCCCAAGGGTCAATTATAGGGGGTTGGGTTTTTTAAATTAATCACATTTAGTTCCCTATTTCGTAATTGTTTACAATGTATTTATTCATGAAACCAGAAACTCCCAATGGTTCTATAGACCATAAGGACCCTTTCTCCAATGTCAGGTGATTAATGGGGAGTTTGGAAAATGATTCTTAAGAACTCACAGTGGTCGAGTGGATGGGAGGTCAGACTCATTGCACCCTTTTGGTGGTTATGATTTTCTACTATGAGAATGTGTTATATATTTATGATATATTCATGAATTATTCAATAATTCCCATGTATGAATTGGGTCACCCTTTAATTACCAAACAATTATTAGAATGTATGTAGAGTAAAAACATATATATAAATCTCAACTTCATCATCAAAATTGATATCTATATTTATTTAATATCCCCCATCGATGGAATCCTATTATATATTGATTATAGATTTCTTGGTCATTAGAATGATAATTCTAGTTCTTTAGTGACATAATGGGGTGCTTTGGGTTGTTTTTTCATCTATAGTGACATGAGTTGTTTTGATGTAAGGATCATACCAATGGATAATATTCAAACATATCCCTGAGAGAGGAATGAGAACCGACAAAGTTTTTTTCCACATAACGGGACACATCATACCTTTTAAGGTCATGTGATAAGACTCAATACATCTATTTTAGCATCATGTAGCATGGAATTTTTATGTGAATGCTTCCTAGTCAACATTTCGTTTGGGACTTATACAAAAGTGTCCTAGGTATCCTGAAAGGGATATGGATTCAAAATTTGAATTATAATCTTCCAGGAATTAGGCCCATAGTGAATGGGGTTAAATTTTGATGTTGGGTTTTTACCTCAAGGCAACTTCCTACATGTCCCATTTGGATGGGAATTACATCCCATATAGTATAGTTGTGATGACCCATATTTATGGAGGTCTTATGAACATTTTACCCATAGGGGAGTTTGACCCTTCGAGAAGGATATGTTGGGGATTACTCCAAAGGAATGTGACCTAATGAATGAGTTTGGTGCCATGCGATGTGACATCGCTCCTAGGAATTTGGGGGACTGGTTTAGGGATTACATCTAAGGAGGATGCCTGGGTAATTTGATGTTTAATTTTGGTTGGTTCATACTCTTGAAAAGGATTCCCTTCTTGGTTGGATATTACACATTGAATGAGGCCCATATTTTTGGAACTTGTGGATTTCATGATAACCAATAACCTCTAATACCATGTGAGTAATGACATGTGTGAGAAACAAGAGGAAATTGAAGATATAGGGGACCACACAATCCACTTTTCCTTAAGGGTGGATATATGTCCTTGGGGACCCATGCTTGTGTGGGGTACTCTGAAGGAATGATACAAGAAGATATAAAAGAAGATTCTCCAATAAAGAATTCCTAAAAATGTGGGGATGTAATGATAATGGATATAACCTAATCTCAAAAGTCATGATGAGTAATTCTTGAATGTGAGAAACAAGAGGAAGTAGAAGATCAAACAAACCACACACTTCTACACCACCACTGGTAGAAGATGATGGGGTGACAAGAGGTGAAAAAAGTGGATTAGATGTATCTATTACATCCCCCATATTATATTTAGGATATTTAGGTTGGATTACCCATATGTAGATGGTCTTCAAGGAGTAAGGTGAAGCAAGAGTGAAACCACCTATAAGAAATTATAGAAAATTACTCCATGGGAGATTTCCTAAAATTGATTCAACATCAAGGGATGAGGATCTAATTCAATTTTAAAGGGATAAAAAAAATTTATCCCCTCCCTATATGCCTAGAATCTGTGTCTCCAGGTCATAGAGATGAATAGGTTATGACATGTTCCTTTCCTTAGTTCCCAAGTCTGGGATTTCCCTAGATGCACCCTAGGGTCAGAATCCTTATGACCATGGGATTTCAAATCCACATTCAACAGGAGGACCTAGACCATTAGGTGGGAAATGTTTGGAAAATATCTTACTATATGAATAAAAAATAAAAAATGGGATACAAACTAGTGTGTACCTCATTAAATTTTTATATGTTCATATGATTTAGTGGTGGTTTCAATTGGATCCCTTTCAGGAAAGGGAGCTAAAGGAGGAGAGTCTCTACCATAGGAGGATTAGAATAGAGACTGATGAGAGACATTCATATGGTAGAGGTTTATGCGATCCAAGGGGGTATTTACAGGTTGGTCAATGTGGTATGATGGTGCATTTCATAGGTAGGCATGCATGAGCAGATGGCTCATCGGAAATAGACTACCTAGGAAACAACCCTTGGGGAAGTCTTTTATCAAACCTTAAATGGTCTCCACAAGTTCTCTTGAATGTGTGTCATGATGTCCCTTGTTAAGGAATGGGACCTCATTCAAGTTACATCCACCATATGAGAGAGGGTTAATCTAACAGTTGTTTTCTGTTTTATTTCACTGTGAGGTATTTGGTTCTACTATCCCCCCATAATTCCCACTTTTTAATGATTTAGAGGGATACCTGGAGGGGTTCAGATAGTTTGGGTAAAGTATTTGCATGATCAGAGCATGAAGAGTTCTTAGAAAATTTCCATCTTTTATAAATGAAGACATCATGTTCAAATTTATAGGAAAATATGCGGCCCTTGGTGAATGTGATTCATCACCCATTTGTGCCAAAAAAGATGAGGCATGTCAGCTAATGCCTAAGTCTGTCAGATAAGATGATGTGCAGGTACCCTACATGCTAAGCCTACTTGGGGGTACCTATACTAACAACCTATAGTGGATGTTGTGGTCCGTTCCCTTCTTTATTTCTCTCGTTTTAATTCCTTGTAGATATTTCCCTTTTGCATCTTTTCATCCAAGTAACAAAATAGAGTGTCAACAGGATTTAATTTTCATAATGTTTAATCTAGGTTCCCAAGACCCATGTCATGTGTCTAATTTTATTTCTACTAATTTTATATTATTTGTTATATATATGTGTTTATCATATCATAATAGTGTAGATTATTCTAGATCCACTATAATTTGTTTCGATGTCCATATATTACATGTCCGGAGACTATAATTTTATAAGATCATTTTTCATTATTATTTATTTTCCATATATCTTTAGGGACCTCGATGGGCTTCTAAATTCCACTCATGGTCTATGAATAGTATCCACTGCTATTGAGATAAGGGCCAGGATTGTCACACGCAATATTATATTCAAGATTCTTCCCCATTCTAAATAATAAGAATATTCGATGTGGTGGGCCCCACCACGTGGTCCGTCATATGTCTGGGAATGAATGATTTCCTATGAATAAGTAAATTAATTATTATTTTATTATAGAATAATTGGATTAGAATTTATTTATTTAAAGGGATTAAAAAGTAGTTAGTGAATATATGGTGAAATATTATACAAGTGGATATTATTTTAATATTCAAGAATCATTTAATATTATTAGGAACTATGAAGGGTTTTCATGAATCATTTTTCCATATAATATATATTATATATATTAAAATTATGTGATAATATATATATTTTGATTATGATAAAGTTAGCTCATCATAACGAGTCATTTATTGTCTATTTAGTTGGTTTTTAATATATATGGTTGGGCAAACCATTCTAGGTTTTATAATTACCACTATATATGAATGGATGAGATATTTTTAGAGGGAATACTCATTTCAAAGAATTTGAGAGCTCAGCTATCCTCCTTCCCACATCCTGGAGAGAGAAATAATCCTTCTAGGTGATCAATCTAGGAACACCTTTTTCAATCAAAGGATTCTAGTGGTGGGCATTAATGGGATATTTAAGGTGTCATCATAACTCTACGTTGGAAAATATATTATGATGATTGGAATAACCACATACTCTTGATGAATATTTAAATGATCTAGGGGGATTAATGGTCAAATCCTTTAAGAAATTATCACTGATGATGAGGGAATTTCAAACAATACACTAATCCAAATGACATAACTCTTTATATAGTTTTATGCTTAATTAAATTAATGTGTAATCCTTACACCATTACCATGTCTTAGATCACTAGATATGATGATGTTACATCATCATGTAAATAAAAATATCAAAATCCATAGCCCACTACCTTAATCTACATTCCATGGTAGCCAAATTTTTATCAGAGCAATTGCTTGGATTTTTTGATCCATGGAAAATTAAATTTTATTTAAAGTTAGTAGAAGACTTCATTTATGTCACAACATATTTGAAAACACATTGACCAGATCATCAATTTCCCTGTTATGGCTATCCAAAAAAATATAGATTATATGTTCTTTTTATTGTTATTAATATTTGATGAACAAATATTTTAGGAATGTTATTTTAACCTGATGTGGTGGCCAGTGATGATTCCAGGGACCCAATTTTTTCAGTTTGAATATTGTGGTTGGAATATTTCTAGAAAGTGGTTATTTTTTTAAATAGAGGTGAAAATTAATAATATATTAATAAAATAAAATAAATCATTCCAAAAGAATATTTTTATAATTTATGAAAAATAACTCATTTAAAACCAAAAGGAGGTTTGTGGTGGGTGGTAGGTGTGTGGGGTTTTCCAAAAAGTGAAAACACACATTAGAATTAAAATTTAGTTTCATGTGTAAGCTACATTGGATATACCACACCTCCCTACCATTACACCTCCCATGGTCGTGACCATGACCACCTATTGGAACCTCATTTGACTAGAATGTCACCCATATTCTGGACATGTCCCCCAGCTGGTATCACCTCAGCCAACAACCATTGTCCCTATCCATCCAATAAACCATCCCTTGTTAGCATCATTATATCCTATTCACTCTTCCCATATAGTGACGCCAAAATATCCACCTTTGCAGAGCACCTTCTGGTGTCATCGGACTACTACACTATCACCTCTGTACACACAGACCCAATCCCTGACCCACTCATGAGATCCCATCTAAGGAATACCGTGACTAGATTTCAAATACATTTTTCCACTATTGGGATGCCCTACCGTAGTCGGTCCCCAACCCCCTATGTGACATTTTATGGGTTTACTTGACCATAAAATGCCCTGCATGGGTTTAGCTATCCTGAAACCGTCCTTCATGAGTCTACATAGTAAAGGACAACCCAACATGGGTCTACCTAACCCAGAACAACCATGCACATGATCTGTCCAACCTATAATAGGTTTGGGAGGGGTTTTATCAACTATATATGGGGATAACATGGTTTCAGGGCCTGTGGAACCATTTAATATATCCAAAATATTAATTTTAGTTTTAGATTTTAGAAATAAATAATAAATTTAACATTCAGGATTTAATGTTTGTTTTTTGAATAAAAATTAAAAAAATGTGGGATAAAACAAAAATAAATTATTTTAAATTAAATAATGCATTTAGATTATTAAAATTCATTCGAATTGAATTTATTAAATTTTTAACTTTTATAACACATTTAATTTACCTTCAATAGATCTTAAGAATTGGAACAACTTTGTTTATCTAGGACTTAAATTGTTTAATTAACTATTAACATTTTATACAATAGCTGTAATATTAAATTTATTTATGATGGTTTTATCATCATCATTCATTATTTTATATTTAAAAGTGAATCTAAATCCCTCAGTTTTATTCTATATAAATTTTACACTTCTAGAGAACCCCTTACATATGTACACCTATATTATTATTATTATTATCATGTTGTAAGTTGTGGACCATGCCAAGATGAGGTGGTATCCTAGAAGAGATATAGACATAGTAGACCAAGGTGAAATCTTTGATAATATTGAAGATTGACTCGGGTATTATACAACTATGTCACAGTTGATAAATTTAGTTTAAATGGAACAACCAGTAAAAGATTATCATGACCATTCAAGTAGTTTATTTAATTTATGAATTGTTTATTATTGTAATAAATGGGAATGTTTGTGAGAACTCATAAATAATAAATAAATAATTCATTTATTAAATCAATTAAATATTCAATGAATTATTTTCTATTTACATCATCATCGGTTGATAGTGTGATAATAATCTATGAATATATCAAATAGAAATGGAATTCACCCATCTAGTTATATTTATTAAATTCTATGAATTATTAAATCAGGAATTCATTATATCATTTACATTTGAAAAAAATATTTGTTAGTGGTTTTTTCAGTCCATGTTATGGGAGCCTCCTAATAATAGGGAGTTTATATATAAAAATCGGTTGATTTAGCAAATCCTGGTAGAAAAGAAGTATTAATAACAATATTTCAATCACTTTAGATGATAATATTTGTGGGAATCATGGTTCTCAATTTGAGAGGCTGGAAAATCTCTCAACAATATATGGAGCTATGAACTTATGGTGTTTTCATGTCTATTTATAACCTTAGGACTATTTATGTAGTGTCTTTTCAATAGCTTAGACAATACGGAGTGGTTTCAAGGATCCATACCACTATAATACTCAATGGATAGGGTATTCTGAATCACGTTGTGAGGGATACTAGGGTTTCATAAGATAATGGGATACATTTAATGATATAATTAAATAATTAATAATTTCTAAAATGTAATCAACATAATGTTATATGTGGTAAATTTATTTTTTGAAGTGAAAATGACAATCAAAACCAATTTTTCATTATCACTATGATCAATTTTGGATAATAAAATTATCTTGACTAGTCCTAACTTCCAATATTGGTAATGGTGCTTCCAAATAATTCTACACTAAGAGAGGAAGATTTAGGTGGTTAATTCATCACTTCCTTCTAAGAACCCTTAGGGAGAAATAAATGATGATAAATATAAATATAAAAAATATATAAAAATTAACTATATATATAGTGTTCCTTGTTTTCATCAATGACTCTTGAAATAAAAAATATTCATGAGTTAGAAGTTGTCTACCA
The DNA here is from genome assembly GCA_963277665.1 of Viscum album. Taxonomy (NCBI): domain Eukaryota; kingdom Viridiplantae; phylum Streptophyta; class Magnoliopsida; order Santalales; family Viscaceae; genus Viscum; species Viscum album. The sequence continues at coordinate 1,886,701,540 of OY728159.1, read as the reverse complement.
TATAGAAATTCATATCAAATAGTTTTTTAGGAGAGAGAATTCAATGAAATGTATGTGTTATCAAGTGAACTATATAGGTGTATGTTTCCTAAATAGAATCAATAATTAAATAAGTAGTCATGATGATTGGGTACATTGAGATACTTGAATCCATTGTGTAGAAACTAAACCAAGAACTAGATAATAAAATCATTCTTGCCTCTTTACTGATAATATTCATGAATTTTATTATAAATTGCAACATGAATAACATGAAAAAGTCCCTAAGAGACCTATTTTATTTTAGTTCACCATGTTTGAAAAGGATGTGAAGAACTCCAATTATTTGATCCTTATAATGAATAAAGGTATTTAGGGATAGTTTAAGGGATATAAGTCAATGTTCAGGACAATGAAACAGATACACTATCCATCTAAAAAACCAATAATATGGTGGGAGGGAAATTAGTTGGATGTTTTCTACTTGTCATTTGGAAATAAAAGACATCTAAAGAAGAATTTAAAGACCATGAATAATAGTCAATGTTACAATTATACTTCATGTATTTTTTTCATTGAATGAAATAAGTATTTATCTAAAAGTTTGGAACTGGATAAATATTATCGATCATATATTTTTATTCAAATATATAAACCAAGTAGATTCGATAATATTGAAAAGTGATAGGTGGATATCTGAGGTAAAAATAATTATATACTTTCACTTAGTAGTGGGAGATGATCATCTGACAGTTCCTAGTGATTTCTTTCTTTTATTAATTTTTTATTATGTTTTTTTTTGTAATTAGAAATATAATATCGATTTTGATTTCAAAGGAAATGGTATTTTATATCATGTTTGGAAATAAAAATTTTCTCTTTATTAGGATAACATATGTTATGGTATTTCAAATCTTGTTAATGTTTTGTATATACATAAAATGGGAAACACTATAATTGAAATCAATGAAAAATAACATTTGAAAATTATATATATAGGGACCCCATTATGCTATTCAGGATTGGTCATGTAAAAGATAATAAATTATAGAAATTAAATTAAGTATGGTTTTTAAGATCAACTATGTTAAAACCCCTGGATTTAGGTCATTCTTGTTTACAATAGAAAATGACCAAAGATCATTTATTTAGTAAAGTAGTAATAGCCACAATATTACTGGAATTAATTTATACTAATGTATGTGTATTTCTTCCACTATAAGAAATCGGTATTTTTCTTAAATAATTATTTAACTGATAAAAATAGTAGGTATGGTTATATCTACATAATGAGGTATAAGTCAGATTCCTTTTTGATATTTAAGGTATATCAGTATGAAGTACCAAAATAACTTGTTAATAACTTTATAGAACTTTAATCAGACTAAAGTGTAGAGTATCATAACCATGATTTAATCCCATGGTTGAAGGATTATGGGATGGTATCATAAATAACACCTCTATATACAACCTAGTGGAATGAAATTTGTGGGGGGGATTGATTTTTTCTAAACATTGTTAGATAAATGAAAGGTAATGAAAATATTATATTATCAATTTGGCGATATGAATTATAGAAAATATTATTTATCCTTTGATGGGTACCAAATAAATCATTAGATGGTATTCCATATGAGTTTTGGTGTATAAATAAACTCATCCTATAACACAAACATGTTTGGGGATGAGAGAATTTTTTCAACACTATACATATTAAAAAATTAGCATCCCTAAGGATGAAGTTAAACTCTATATGTTATCCTAAATAAAATAGAGGATACTACCTATATAACTCTTTTAATAGAAAAGTGTTTTTGGTAAGGCATTCCATTTCAAAGGTGGGTACATTTAAAATACAAATAGTGGGAGAATGATTGAATTTGATTACATTGATTTGATAGATTCACAAGAGTAGGTACGAGATTAATCTAAACAAGAGATAGTTGGACATGAATATTTTCCTATGAAATATTTACTACATAGTCAAATCAAGTGTTTATAGAACATGAGTGATATAGTTTTTTCATTAATGAGTGAGGTAAGAAATTACTTCTAGAGAATGATGATCCCATAACCTTCATGGTGTAGTGGATGTAAAAGATATTACTAAATAGAATAAATCATTGCATTATGAGTTGGAATTCATGTATCGAAATCAATTTGGGATTTTGGTAGACCGTCCAACTAATGTAAACCACGTTTGGTGAAAATGGATATTCCTGAAAAATATAGACATGGGTGGCAAGGTAAGTACCTATAAATCATGACTGATTATGAAGGGTTGCATGGAATTCCAAGGAATATACTCTAGAAAATATTCTAACCAATATAAATTGTGAAATCAATAAAAATATTACATTCAATAGGAGCCTTCCATTCCTATGACATTTTGAAATGAATGTCAACAAAACTTTTATAAATGTAATTTTGGTTTAAGATATCTACATGACTCAACCTGATGGGTTCACTATGAATAATAGTTCCAATAAATTATGTAATCTTCATAGATCCATTTATTGATTGAAGAAGGCATCACTAAGATAAAAAGTTCATTTTTATGGGGCCGTAATAGAATTGTATTTCCCAAATAATGAATGTGATCCAAGTGTCCATTTGAATATTAATGGGAATACTATTATTTTACTTGAATTTTATGTTAATGAAAAATTAATTATGTAACAGTAAGTACAAGTCTTACATTCAGGTAACACATGGTTAAATGAATGATTCTTTGAGAAAGACATGGGTTAAGTAACCTACATCATAGGGATTAAGTTCTATGAGGATAGTTTATAGACGTGGTTTGGGATAACATTGAGAACATATATTAACAAGGTAATCAAAAGGTAAAATATGGAACAACTAAAGATATTGTAGTTTTTACTATCTCATGGTATCAATCTCTCTAAGAAAATGTTTCCAAAAAAGGATAAGATAAAAGGAACATGTAGAACCCCTTATTCTTATTTGTGATATCTATCATGTATGACATGTTATGTACTAGGAATGATGCATCCTTTTTTTTAATCATAGTGGGAAAATATAAATCAAATATATGAGATAGTTATTGGGATGATAGAAAACTATCCATATGTACTTGAAAAATATTAAGGATATGATCCTAGTTCTTCATGGAGACGAGGAACTAGTACTGAAAGGGATACATTGATACATGCTTCTAAATAGATTATGATGATCTGAAATTTTAATAGAGTTATTTATTTTTCCCTAGTAGTGGTATAACAAGACGGATATTCTCAAAGTAACATACATTCACTCATTATATGGAATATTTTGATTATATCATAGCTTCTAATTTAGATAAATAGGAATTTTGGACACACATATTAGTCTCAGATAATTTTTTCCCTAGCAGTTCAGACCTCATTCTATTTTATTAGGAAAATATTGTTTGAGGGGTTCATTCCAAGGATCATAAGTCACACTAGATGACATATAACATACATCAATTTTTTTATCTCTCTAGGGAATTAATTTGAAGAGGTGACTTCATTGTTATTATAGCATCCATAAAGGATAACGTGGAAGACCTTTTTGACTAAATAGATATCATTATAGAATGATGATACTAATGTGAGAGATAACAGGTTTAGAATTTCCGGTAGTTCGATCTAGTGAAAGTAGTAGTGTTGAATGTTGGTTCCCTTGACCCAACACATGTATGTAATTTTATTACCATTAAATATATACATTTTGGTATATAAATGTGTCTATATCTCTATAATAGGTTTCACAGTTCTTTTTCCATAATATAATTTGTAATTTCCTTAGATTAAATTTCATATCAAAAGGTTATAGTGGTTCCTTGGATATAATGAGAACAAAGATACACCAAGATAATAATAATAAATGTATTTTGTATTTTATAGATACATCTGGATGATTTTAAAGATGATGATATGCGACTATTTTCTATTGGTAAATTATAAGCTATGATACTTCATCTCTTGAAGATTTCACATGGTGGCATTTTGTAGATGAGATCATAAGGACCGAACCATAAATAAGAACAAAATATGTTTATTTCATCACTTTTTACCATATTAAAATAGGTTTAATAGTCTCCTAACATGATATTATTATCAATTTATTCTATTTGATCACGACTCATGATGAAAGGAAAAAATTATGGTACTGATTTCATAGGAAGGTATCATATGTTGGGTGTGTCATTGGAGGTATAAAATAGAATGAATAATCAAGATAATATTTATTTCTTATAAAATAAAGTAGCATCTCATTCCTAGTTGATCAGGAAGTTAGTAACATTATAAGACATGGTAGAAGAGGGGTTTTCATTCCTGTTATGAAAATGAGTAACAATGGAAGAATAGATTATGACACAGGGTGGGCATCCCACTTTATGAGTATTATACAAAAAAGATATTATATTAAACTATGTGTGTTTGTTGAAAATGAATTTTCTTCTATTAATTTTACTTATCTTTTTAGGGGCCTTCGTGGGTAGTTATAATCCTCTTCTAATATGGGAATAATATTCCATACTATTGAGATAAGGTCCTATACTGTTGCACCCAATAATATATTCAATATTCTTCTATATTCTGAATAATATGAATATAGTACCTGGTGGGCCCCATAAATAGGAATGATATATTTTTGGTAATAAAAAATTTCTAATGATTAAATAATTTAATATTATTAGTGTAATTAATAATTGGAGTTTAAGATAATTATTAAAAGTATTCACATGGTATAAAGTGAATACAGGGGAAAATATTATATGAATGTATATTATTTTAAAATTCAATGTTTCATTATTAATTTTGGAAATTTAAAGCCTATTTGATAAATCATTTCTATCATGCAATTTATTTATTATGTATTAAATTTTCTTGATAAAATATAAATTATTTTTACAATGAAATTATTTCATCATAATGAGTCATTTATCACTTATTTAGTAGGAACGTTATATATAGTGGATGGAGAACTTTTTATGAGGGTGTAATCCTCAATATAATAGTAAGGATGAGATCATTTCTGATAGACTATTCATTCCCAAAAATTTGAGAGTTCCTCTCTCCTCCTTTCCACTTCCTATAGAGATAGATACACCTTCATATCGACTGATCCAAGAACCCCATCACATATCTAAGGGAGTCATGATGGTTTTCGGGATGTCAAAGGTGTTGTCATACCTCCACACTAGCTCCCAAATTCTGAAAAGCTGTGTACCCATGGAATCTTTATGCATGTGTGACCAATATAGATGAGTTCGATTTCAAATACTTTTTGAAATTGTTACTATTTAGGAGTATCCATCGAACATGCCTTTGAACTAAATAAGGTAGATGGTTGATATATTTATTTTCTTAATTAAATTGATGACTTATACTATAAATATTATTGGGGATTGGGTCACAGGTTATGATGATGTTTCCTCACTCTAAGGATGAATATTTTAAAATCCCTATCCCACAAGCTAACACTACATGCACTAGTATGAACACATAATGAATTTCACGATGTACATTTTTCACAAGAGAAAGGTCATATGAATTCTAAAAGGTGGATGAATATTAACATTGAATCCACATATAATTGAAAAAAAAAGAAATAATTTTTGAATTGATACATTGGTTAACAATTCTTTCATGTAATTATTTAGACCTAATTCACATTGAGAAAAAATATGTGAAATTATAGTATTATTTTTTTAAAATATTAAAGGGAATTCCAAATATCACTTAATATCATGGAATGACTTGTTGTATTGGGATATTAAAACATAATGGAATCAAATGTATATTAATTAAAATAAATGGAATATTCATTGTGATTATCATGTTAAAAAGGGTCATAGAAAAATCTATTTATAAATTTATTATATAATATCAGTGTTATTGGAGGTTATTGAACAGACATATCTAAATGTGTGAATAAAATTGATTTGAAACTAAAATACTTAAAACTGATAAAATCACATGGTTGCTTCTAGGGATCATGTTCAATTTCATTCACTTTGGAAGTAGAAATTATAGGTTTCATTCATGTAATAACATTTTATAAGGGGAATATCTAGAACAACATATGGATTAAAAGATATTAAACCTCCAACATACATGACTTAGGGAGTGGAGTACTGCATATTGCATGGATGCTTATAACTCGATGGATGAATCTCCTCCACTCCCACTTACAGGGTAATCACATTATTATGATTTCATTTTGGGAAGTGAACACCGTTGTGGATGGTCTAGAGAATAAGGGGGTCAACCATGACATCACCTGGTTGGAATCCCTATCCATGGAGCTGACTCCCATACATGAAAAATATTTTTAAAGTATTCCCTCTTTTAGACCCCTGCAACTTCTTACTCTTTTTTTTTAAAAAAATTCCCTTGGTTATTTGACCAAGTCTTCCCCTTTAAAATAATAATCATCATAATTTTAGTATCCATGGACAAGGAATCATACATGTATGGAGTTAATTCCCCACGATCCTCATAGTAGGGGGGATTTCTCACTACTACATCACTAAGGGGAGGAACCTTCTAATAATTTGAAATATTACTATAAAGAGAACATTTTCGTAGTGAGTGAGGGAGGACCATCATGGTTGATTCCAATAAAGGGAAGACCCTATTGTTCCTTGATATTTTTGACAAATGGATGGCTATTGTGACTCTACTTAGGAGATGGGATCTCGAGATAGATCACCTTGTGGTTATCATGAAATAATTCACGGTGAAGTGTCCAAGGAGGACCTTTGAAATTATTTAAACTTCCGATGTAATTTAGTAATATGGGGTAAGGGTCTTGAGCTGAAATAAATAAGAATATGAGGGATTCAAGAACTCTATCATTTTCTAGAGTAGGACCATAGATCAGTTTTTCATTTTCTCGTCTATTCAGTTGAGGATTATTCTTATAGTTCTTCCTTTTAGTGACTGGAAGTACATGATGGGTTGACGTGGTTTTGAGGCATGGTAGATTGTTGGACTAGATACCATGTTTCTACCAAATGTTTTGGATAGAAATCTATAATTTTTTCCACATGTTTATCCTACCTTAGATTGGCCAATTAAATATGCCTATTTCCTCCAATTTGAGTGGGTGTACATTCTGGATACAGGTGTCAACATGTGACAGAGGATTTTTTCAAATGTCCCTCTTAAATTGAAGAAAAGTAACGTGTCTCTCCCAAGGTGATATGATGATGACCCACCCCATTTGTGGGGATGAAATTTTGTATCTGCCCCACTAGAAATACTAATCTTTCCATAATGATTTCTTATAGAGTCTCTAGGATATGGGTAGGGATTTTCATCTAAAATATCACCATTTTTAGGATAATATTGGTTACTTCAAGGATTAGAACTAGGTATACGTTCAATCCATATCTGGATAAGGTGTATTTTATTTTTTCCTTTCTTTCCTTCCCTTCCGATGGATGCTAACAATACTTGTGTTTGAGGAAAGAGACAAGGGTTTTCACCGCAATTTTTACTAGGAAATTCTAACTGATTTCTCTAGGTGCTAAAATAAAAAACAATTTGGTAGACTTATTGAATACAAGTAGATATGAAAGTCTAATTTTAGTGTTTGCATAAAATTTGGTTGTTAAGATTATATTAGTACTGAATAACTAGTTTACTGGTATCTTTGATTAGTTTGGGCATGTGTATATTCCTACTCATGGTTTACTTTTGGATTTAAAAAATGGTCTTCCTTGGATGCTACTAGATGAGTCTTATAGAAAACATGATTAGTACTAGTGGGGGTGCATTCCTGATCATAGTGGGAAACCAAATTCAAATAGTGGGATTCACCAGAGCGAGAGGGGTTTGGCCCTAATCCCTATTGGCAAGTTTCTACCTATGACGGTCCTTCTTGCATGCTTGTGTCTGGGCTACCTGGGCCAAATGGTTGTGGATGGCACCCTTATCATGGTGAAGGTTCACTAATTCATGACATTTTTGTAAGTGACTGATGGAAGGATACCTTTGAAATGATATATGTGCCTTCTTGAAAAGGTTATGTGTGGCCTATTGATCAACTTCCTTGAGTTAAGGGACAAATATTTTATTTTGTTCTGGGGATATGATCCCAAAATAGTTCAATATAGAAGTTGGTACTCTCAATTTCTAGATTGTCAGTCATTACATAACTGACGATCGATGGAGCTTCATGAGCTGGAGGGCCTATTGGGTGGCCTTCGGGGTCAATATTATACCATTATAATGGTACTATAAGACCATTGTGTTTGATACCCAACACTGACAATGTTGGGTTAGTGATGGAATCCTCTTCTTGGATGAAGAGCCAACCTGAATAGTAGTTGGGGTGTATTCTTGAAAAATGTGGAAGGATACCATTATATTGGTGACTTTTCTCAGATAATGTTCCTAGAAATATGAAAAACAAAAATAAGAATGCCTTTTGAAAATAGCATATAATTTTAATGAAAAAAATCATTATTTATTATCTTATTTGGACCAAATTCTTTTAGATATTGATAGGGTCCTGATATGTGGGTGACACTGTCACCTTTTTTACGGATTCATTTTCGGGACATTATTTTTTGTGATAGAAAACCTTTTAACCAAGGATCAATTTTCGGGGGTTGGGTTTTCGAAATAAATCATGTTTAGTTCACTCTTCTTTGAATTCTTTCCTATGGGTTCACTCATGGAACCAGAAATACCCAATGGTTTTATAGATTTTTAGGACCCTTTCTCTAAATTTAGGTGATCAATGAGAATTTTAACTTATAGTTCATCAGAGCTCACATTGGTCCAGTTGATGGGAGGTCAGAATCATTGCACCCATTTGGGGGTGGGGGTATTATTTCCTACTCTGAGAATGACTCATATCTTTAAGATATATTAATGAATAATAGATTAATTCCCATTTAAAATGTGGGTCACCATTTAATTACCAAACAATTATTAGAATGTATAGATCGTAGAAACATTTGTATGTATTTGTGCTTCTTTATCAATGGAGACATATGCATTTATCTACTATTCTTAATCAATGGTATCCTATTATTTACTGATTAATGATTCTTTGGTCGTTAGAATGATAATTCTACTTATTTAGCCACACAGAGGGGGTGCTCTAGATTATTTTTTATTTCAGTGAGACATGAGTTGTTTTGATGTCAGGATCATACCCATGGATTGTATTCGTATGTATCCCTATGAAAGGAAAGAGAACCCACATAGATTTGTGCCCCATAATAGGACACATCATACCTTTTAAGGTCATGTGATGAGGAACAAACCATGTATTTTAGCATCATGTAGCTACGAATTTTGAGGCAAAATATTCCTATTCATCATTTGGTGTGGGACTTACACCAAAGTTCCCTAGGGAACCGGGAAGGTATGTGGATTCCATATTTGAATTATAATATTTTGGGATAGAGGCCTAGAGAGAATAGGGATAAATTGGGATGTTGGATTTGGACCTCAATGAGACTTCTTATATATCCCTTTTAGATGGTAATCTAATCCCATGTTTTTTGGTTAAGATGGCCCGAGGTTATGGAGGTCCTCTAAGAATTTGTCTCATAGGGGAGTCTGACACTTTGAGAAGGTTATGTAAAGTCTTACTCTTAAGGAAGGATCCCTAATGAATGAGTTTGGGGACATGAGATGTGTCTTCGCTCATGTGTATTTGGGGGTATGGGTTAGGGATTACAGCTAAAGAGGATCCCTAGGTAATTTCATTTGTAATTCTAGTAGGTGCATACTACAAAAAAGTATGTCATGCTTGGTTGGTTCTTACACGTTGAATGACACCCATAGTATTTTGATCATGTGGAATTTATGACAACCATAATCCTCTATGACCATGTGATTAATGATCTACTTGAGAAACAAGAGATAATTAAAGATCTACGGGACAAAAAAAATATGCTTTTCCATATGGTTTCATATATGTCCTGGGGGACCCATGCTTGTGGGGGGGGGACTCTGAAGAAAGGTGAGAGGAATATCTAAAAGAAGATTCTCCACTAAATCATGAATAAAATTATGTGGATGAAATGATAATGGATGTCCCCTAAGATCACAAGTCGTGATATGTCATACTTGAATGTGACACACAAGTGGAAGTGGAAGATTCACTAAACCACACACTTCTCCACCTCTACGAGTGGAAGATGATGGGGTGACAGGAGGAGAAAAAGGGGATTAGACACATCTATTCCATATCCCATTTCATATCAAGGATAGTCTGGTCGGACAACCCATATGGACACAACTCTCGAGGAGTGAGGTGAAGCAAGAGTGAAACCTCCTATAAAAAGTATAAATGATTAATCCTTGGGAGATGTCCTAAAAGTTTTTCCACAATAAGGGACAGGGATATAATTAAATTTAAAAAGGATAAAAAAGCATTATCCTCTCCCTCTCTAAATGGAATCTATATCTCCAAGTCATAGAGATGACTAGTGTAGGACATGTTCCTTTCCCTAGTTCCCAAGACTGGGAGTTCCCTGACAACACCCCTAGGGTCAATGTCCTTATGACCATGGGAATTCAAATCCACATTCAACCTAAGGAACAAGACCTTCAGGTGGTAAAATAGTGGAAAATAATGAATGTAGGAATGAAAATACAAATTGGATACACATTGTTGTGCACCTCATTATGTTTTTATATTTTAGTAGGATTCATGGGTGGTTTCAATTTGATCCATTTAGGGAAAGGGATCCAAAGGAGGTGATGCCCAACAATAGGTGGCTTAGAAGAGGGAATAATCAGATGCATTCATCAGATAGTGGTTAATGAGATCAAAGGGGTCTTTCATAGGTAAGTATATGCAGTCTGATGTTTCTTTTCATCAGTAGGCATGTTTGAGGTGGGGCCCCCTGGGAAATGGACCACCTAGGGAATAACACTTGGGAATGTCTTTTCTCCAGACTTAAATGGTTTCCATAGGTTCTCTCAAATGTGTATCATGAATATACTTGGTTTGGGAATATGACATCATTCTATTGTTCATCCACCATAGGGGAGAGAGTTACCCACTCAGGGGTTTTGTTTTTTAATTCTCTATGAGGACCTTGGTTCAATTATCCCCCCCACAATTCCCTCTTCATTAGGTTTTGGAGGGATACCTGGACGAGTTTTGATTGTATAGGTGAAGTATTTAGGTGATCAGAGCATCAATAGTTCTTAGTGAATTTCCATTCGTATAAATAAACGCACAATGTTCGAATTAATATTAAAATATGGGGCTCTAGTGAAGGTGATCGATCACACATTTTTTCCATAATGTGTGACATGTCAGCTAATGTACAATTATGTCCCATAGGATGACGTTTAGGTAGCCTGCACACTGACTCTAATTCAAGGTACCTACACTAATGACCTATAGTGGAGTTTTTTCTCCTTTCCCTTCTTCATTTATACTCTTTTCTATCTTTATAGATCTTTCCATTAAACATCTTTTCATCCATGTAACAAAACAGTGTGTCAACAGGGATTAAAGTGCATAATATTAAATGTGGGATCCCAGGACCAAAGTCATCTGACTAATTTTTTTCTATTACATGTATATAGTTTGATATAAATAGTTGTTCATCATACAAAAATATTGTTGATTCTTCTAGATCCACTATATTTTTTTGACTCCCATATATTAGAAGTCATATCAAAAGGTTATAGAAGTTCCTAGAAAAACACATGGTCTGTGAATAGTATCAGCTGCTATTGAGATAAGGGCCTAGATTGTCACAAACAATAGATTATTCAAGAGTCTTCTCCATTCTAAAGAGCATGAATATAATAAATGGTGGAACTAACCATGGGGTTTGGGATGTTTCTATGAATTATCAATTTCCAATGAATAAATAAATTTATTATTATTTTAGTATAGAATAACTGGAGTTCAATTTATTTAATTAATGGTATTACCAAGTAGTAAGTAAATACATTGTAAAATAGTACACGAGGGAATATTATTTAAAAATTTAAGGATCATTTAATATTATTTTGAATTATGAGGTTTTTTAATGAAATGTTTTTTGTCTTGTAATATATTTATTATATATTCTAATTATGTGATAATATATAAAAGATTATTATGATGAAGTCAGTTCATCCTAATGTGTCATTTTTTTCTTATTTAGTTGGTTTTTTATATACATGGTTCAGTAAACTTTTCGTTGTGTTTAATTACCTCTATTAAAAATGGATGAGCTCTTTTTTTAGGGAATAGTCATTCCTAGGATTTTAAGAGATCACATTTCCTATTTCCCACATCCTCAATTGAGAAATATTCCTTCCATGTGATCTATCCCATAACACCATTTTGGGTCAAAGGAAGCTCGTAGTGGGGATTATTGAGATATTTGAAATGTTTTCATACCTCTATGTTGGGACCTATATTATTATGATTGGCATACCCATAGGATCTTGATGCATCTGTAGATGATCTGGAGGGATTCAAGATCAAATCCATTAAGAAATAGTAACCAATGAGGAGGTAATTTCGATGAATTCACTACTCCAAATGATTTAATAGTTTTGTCTAATTTTATGCATAATTAAATTAATGTGTGATCCTTATACCATTACCAAGTCTTAGATCACTAAAGATGACAATATTTCCTCATTATAGCCATAAAAATTTCCAAATCCCTATCCCACTATCTTTCTCTATAATCCATGGTAACAAATATTTGAATCATATAAATTTCATGAATTTTTTTATACATGAAAAATTTTATTTTATTTAAATTTAGTTGAGGGATTAAATTATTCCCCAATAGATTTAAACACACATTGACCAGATCTTCATATTCCAGGTTATGGATATCACAAAAAATATAGATCATATGTTATTTTTTATTGTTATTAATATTAGATGAACATATATTTTAGTAAATTTATTTCAACCCTATGTGGTGTCCCCCGGTGATTCTAGGGACCCAGTTTTTTCTGTCGGAATATGGGGGTTATAATATTTATAGGAAGTAGATATTTTTACTAAACAGATTTGGAAATTCATAATGCTTCAATAAAATAAATAAAACTTCTCAAAATTGTATTTTTAGGATTTATTGAAAATACCCCATTTGAAACCAAAAGGTGGTAGGAGGTGGTGGTAGGTGTGTGGTTTTTTCCATAAAAGGATAAGAAAAATTTTATTTAAAAGGTAGATTCATGTCTAATCTATATGGGATATATTGCACCTCCTTACCATAAAACATCCCCTGGCCACTGCCAAGACTACCTGTTGGCACCTCATTAGGCACGAATTTCACCCATATTCTAGACATGTCCCCTAACTGGTATCACCTCGACCATCCACATTTTTCCATGATCATACCATCCACCATCTCCTATTAGAATTGAAACCTTCTATTCACTCGTCCAATATAGTGAAATTGAAACATCCTTCTTTTTTGATCACCTTCCAACGTCATTCAACAACTGCACTATCACCACTAAACACACTAACAAACTAATAGGCTCACTCATGAGATCCCATTTAAGGAAGACTGTGAGTAGATTTATAACACATGGTTCCACCTTTGTCCTCCCCTACCATAGTGCCCCCCCGTGAGACCTTTTATTGGTTTACTTGACAAGAAACTACCATGCATGGGTTTGGTTGTCCTGAAACCACCCTTCACAAGTCTACCTAGTATAGAATAACCCAAAATGGGTCTATCTAACCCAAAACAACCATGCACGAGTTCTATCTAACCTATAACAGGTTTTGGAGGGGTTTTCTCGACTATAAGTGGGGATTACATTGTTTTGGGGCCCATGTAACCATTTAATATATCAAAAATATTAATTTTATTTTCATTTTTTAAAAATTAATAATAAATTGAATATTCAAGAATTAATTTTTGTTGTTGGAATAAAAATTAAATAATTGTTGGAGGAAATAGAAATAAATTAATTTAATATAAATATTCCTTTTAGTTTTTTAAAATTTCTTGGAATTGAATTTATGAATTTTTATCTTTTATTAAACATTTAATTTACCTTCAACAAATCTTTGGAATTTCCCCAACATTGTATAGAATTTCTCCAACTTTGTTAATCTGGGATTAAATTTTTTAAATTAATTATTAAATTTTTTTGCAATGACTATAATATATAATTTATTTATGATTCATTTGAAATGATTATTCATTATTTAATATATTAATCGGAATCTGAATCCATCAATTTCATTCTATATGAATTTTACACTTCTTGAGACCCCCTCACATATGTGAAAGTATATTTGTATTATGATGATGATGTTGTATGTTTTGGACCATGCCAAGATGATGTGATATCTTATAAGAGAGATAGACATGTTAGAACCTAGTTCAATATTTGATATGAGTGATGATTGACTCAAGTATTATACCCCTAGGTCACAGTTTATCAATTGAATTTAAATGGATCTATCAATTCAAAATTTTCATGACCATTTAAGTAGTTTATTTAATTTATGCATTGTTTAATATTTTTTAAAATGGGAATGTTTGTGAGAACATATTAAATAATAAATAAATAATGCATTGATTAAATGAATTAATGATTAAATGAACGATTTTTTATTTACATAATTTTTAGTTGTCAGTGTGATAACATAGTATAAATATTACAAAGAGAAATGGAATTCATTCATCAAGTTATATTAAATAGTTCATTGTAATATTATATCATGAATTCCTTATATCTATTAAATTTGAAAATACTATTTGTATATTGTGATTATCAGTCCTCTTTATGGGAGCCTCCTAAAAATGGGGAGTTCATATATATAAAATGGGTTCAGTTAGATAAACAGGGTAAAAATATGTGCTAATAACTATATTTCTATCACATTAGAATAAGAGATTTATGTGAATCATGGTTATGATTTTGAGAAGTTGGTACTTTAGTCAACAATTTATGGATCTATGAACCCATGCTATTATCCATTCTATTGCTTGCGTTGGCACAATTTTTTTAGTGTCTTTTCAATATCTTATCCAATAAGGAGATGTATCAAGGATCCATTCCACTAGAATACTGTAGGGATTTCATATTCTGAATCAAGTAGTGATGGATATTAGGTTTCTATAAAATAATGGGATAGATTGAATGATTTAATTAAATAATAAATAATTTCTAAATTGTTTTCCTGACAAAGTTATAGGTGGTAAATTTATTTTTTTAAGAGAAAATAACATCCAAAACCATTTTTCATTATAACTATGATCGATTCTAGATAATGAAAATATCTTGACTACTCATATCTTCTAATATTGGAACAAAGGATTCCATTTAGTACTACACCAAAAGAAAAATATTTATGAGTTGGATTCATCACTTCCGACTAAGAACCCTCGGAGAGAAATAGGGGAAGATAAAGATAAATATAAAAAAACATATATTAGAATCACTATATGTATAGTGTTATTTTTTTCATTGATGTCTATTTTACTAAAAAATATTCTTGAGGACGAAGATGTCTACCAGAAGAAAATTTGTATCAAATAGTTTTATTAGGATAGATAATATAATGAAAGGTATGAGATATCAAGTGGACTATATCAGTGTAGGTCAGATAAAGTGTATCAAGAATGGCATAATGTAGTCAAGATGTTTGGGTACATTGAGAGACTTAAATCAGTTGGGTTGAAACTAAACTAAGAACTAGAGACTAATCTCATTCTTTCCTATTTACCGATATTATTAATGACTTTTATTGTAATTTTTCACATGAATAACATGAAAAATTCTAGTATAGTCCCATTTTATTCTATTTCACCATGTTTGTTAAGAATGTAAAGAACTCCAATTCTTTGATATTTATTTTGAATAAAAGGAGGTAGGTAATGTTTAAGGAATCTAAGGATATTATCAAGACAAAGACACTAATACACTATCAGTATAAAATCCAATAACATGGAATGAGGGAAATGGGTTTGAAGTTTTCCACATTTCATTTGGAAAGAAAATACACTGGAAGAAGAATTTAAAGACTAGGAAGAAGAATCAAAGTGACACTTATACATCATCTATTTTTTTTCATTGAATGAAATATGTTTTTATTTACATGTTTGGAATTGGATACATATTATTGATCATATATTTTTATTCAAATAAATTAACCAATTAGATTTTGTAATATTGAAAAGGGAGAGGTCGATATATAAGGTAAAAAAATTTATAGACCATCATTTATTTGTGGGAGATGATCATCTAACTTTTCCAAGTGGTGAGGTTATTTTATTAAATATTTTTTGTTATGTAATTTCTGTTACTAGAAATATAATATCTGTTGTTATTTCAAAAGAAATGTGTTTTTATTTCATGTTTGGAAATAAAAAAATTCTCTTTATGTGGATAAAATATGTTTGGGTATTTCAAATCATAATAATGTCTTATATATGCATAAAATGGGATAAACTATAATTGAAATCCATAAATAAAACCTATGAAAATGATACATATAAGAACCCACTATGGCTCTTTAAGATTTGTCTGAAAAATGATAATAAATAATAGAAATTACAATAAGTATAATTTTTAGGCTCAAAAATGTTAAAAGCCCTAGATGTATGTCATATTTTATTACTATAGAAAATAACCAAAGAACATTTATTTAAGAAAGCATTAAGAGCCACTAAATTACTAGAATTATTTTATACTGATGTATGAGTTTTTCTTCCCCTATAAGAAATCAGTTTTTCTCTTAATTCCTTAATTTAAATAATGATAATAGTGGGTATGGTTATATATTCTTAATGAGGTATAAGTTGGATTCCTTTTTGATATTTAAGGTATATTAGTTTGAAGTACCAAAATAGAGTGTTAATAAGATTATGGAACTATACCCAGAGTCAAGTGCAGTGTACTGAAACAATGGTTTAATAAATTATTTGAAGGAGGGTGGGATGGTATCACAAATCACGCCTCCTTATACACCCTAGTGGAATTAAATTGGTGAACATAAGAATTGATCCTTTATATACATAGTTATATCAATTGTAGGTAATGAAACTCTTCTATTATCCTTTCAGGGATTTGAATTATAGGAAACATTGTGTATCCATAGATGTGTACCAAATGAATCTATTTATGGGATTCCATGTGAGTTGTGGTGTTGAAATAAACTCATCCTGTCACAAAAACCTTTTTATGGATTTGAGTATTTTTTCAAAACTATACATAGTGAAAAATTATCATTCCTATGCATGAAGTGAATCTATATAGATTACCCTAAATAAAACAAAATGTATTGTCTATATAACCCTTTTGATTTAAAATTGATTTTGGAAAGACATTCCATTTGAACGGTGGGTAAATTTAAAATTAAAATATTGGGAGAACAATTAAAATTGATTATGTTGATGATCTATATTCACAAGAGTTTGTATGAGAAAAATCTAAACTATAGATAGTAGGATATAAATATTTTCCCATGAAATAAGTACTACATATGTCAACTCAAGTGTTTATTCAACATGAGTGATATAGTTTTTCATCAATTAGTCTGGTAATAAATTTCTCCTAGAGAAAGATGATCTTATAAACTTCACGGTGAAGTAGATCAAAAGCATATAACTAAAGGGAATGAAGTTATGAATTAAGAGATGAATTTCATGTATAGAAATCAATATTGGAATTTAGAAGACCCTCTAGATAATTTAAACCCCATTTGGAGAAAATATATATTCATGAAACATATGGACATGGTTGGTAAGGTAAATACCTATAAATCATGATTGACTATGAAGGGTTTCATTCAATTCCACAACATAAATATGAATAAATTTTCATTACAATATAAATGTTCAAATCCAAAAGAATATGATATTCAATACGATCCTTCCATGACTATGATGTTTTTAATTTAATTTCAAAACAACTTTTCTAAATTGAATGATTGTTGAAGATAGCTACATGATTCAACCTGTTGGGTTCACTAAGTAAAATAGTTCCAATAAAGTATGTAATCTATATAGATCCATTTATTTATTGAATATGGAATCCCAACGATGGAATGTTTATTTTGATGAGGCCATAATAGAATTGTCTTTCCCCAATAATTAATGTGATCCCAAGGTCAAATTTAAGAATAATGGGAATACGATTATTTTCACTGAATTATATGTTGATGAAAAAATAATTATGCAACATAAATTACAAGTCTTATATTTAGGTAATACATGGTTAAATGAATGCTTCTCTGTGAAAGACATGGGTGAAGTAACCTATATCTTAAGAATTAAGTTATATCAAGATAGTTCATTGATGGGGTTTGGCATAACTCAAAGAACATATATTAACAAGGACTATGAATGTACATAATGGAACAATTCAAGATATCGTAGTTTCAAATATTGCATGGTATCAATATCTCTAAGAAAATGTTTCCAATAACATAGGAGAAGATTAAAGGAATGTGTAGAAACTCTTATCCTTATCCGTGAGATCTATCATGTATGACATGATATATACAAGGATTTTTTCTTCCTTTTTTTTAATCATAGTGGAAAAATATCAATCAAATACATGAGAGAGTCATTGGGTTGTTAGAAAAACTATCATGATGTACTTGATAAATATTAAGGATATGATCATAGTGCTTCAAGGAGATGAGGAAATAGTAGTGAAGTGATATATTGATTCATGTTTCCATATATATCACGATGATATGAAATTTTAATTGAGATATTTATTTTTCTTGAATAGTGTTATATTGAGATAGAGAATCTCAAAGAAACCAACAGTCACTGATTCTATAGATGAATTTGAGTATATCATTTCTTTTGATTTAAATAAATAAGAATTTTAGATACCCATATTTGTAACAGATAATTTTTTCCCTAGTATTTCTGACCTCATTATAGTCTATTACCAAAAAATTGTATCAGGGGTGCTTTCCAAGGATCTTGGGTCACACTAGATAACATATAACATAAATCATTAGTTTTAGCTCCAGGGGGAATTTACTCTGAGAGGTGATGTCATGGTTAGTATAGTATCTATAAAGGATAACTTAGAAGACCATATGACTAAATCCATATCATTGTAGAATGATGATACTCATGTGAGAGATAGTGGGTTGTGACTTGCTGGTAGTTGGCTCCAGTGAATGTAGTAGTGTTGAAAGTTGGATCCCTTTACCTAACAAGTGTATATAATTTGATTATCATTATATGTAAAAAGTTTGACATATACATGTGTCTATCTTACCAAAATAGTTTTGATTAGTCTTTTTCAGCTATAGTTTTGGTAATTTCTATATATTATATTTCATATAAAAAGGTTATAGTGGTTCACATGATATAATGAGAACCTAAAAATATCATGATAGTAATCTTATACAAATTTACTATTTTATAGATACATCATGATGATAAAAAAAGATGATATGGGACCATCTGGTGCTGATGGATTAGAAGAAATGATACTTCATTTCTTGATGTTTTCACTCAGTGATCTTCATTAGATGATATCATAATGACCGAACCATAAATAAGAACACAATAATTTTTAGGTTTCATTACTTTTTCCAAGGTTCAAATAGGTGTAACGGTCTCCTATCTTGAAATTATTATAAATTTTTACTTTTTGATCACACCACTTGATGAAAGGATAGTATTATGGTATTGATTTCATAGAATGGTAAGTTATGTTGGGTGTGTCATTGGTTGTTTAAACTGGATTGAAAAATCAAGTTAATATTTATTGCTTCTAAAAGAATGTAATGTCTCATACCTAGTTGAACAGGATGTTAGTAACATTATTAAATCTCTATCCATGGTAGAAGAGGGGTTATCATTACAGATCTGATAATGAATAAAAAATGATAGAATTGATTATGAAACAAGGTGTGTGTCCCACTTTATGAGATGTCATATAAAAATGATATTATATTATAATGTGTGTGTTTATAGAAAAGTATTTTTCTTCTATGAATTTTCATTGTCCCTTTAGGGGAATGTGTGGGTTGTTATACTCCACTTCTAATATTTGAATAATGTTCAATAATATTCAGATAAGGTCCTAGAGGGTTACATCCAATAATGTATTCAAAATTCTTCCTTATTTAGAATAATATAAATATAAGACATGGTGGGACCCATTAATAATATTGATGTATTTTTTAGAATAAACAATTTACAAGGAATACATTAATTTATTATTATTCGATTAATTATTAATTGGTTTTTTAATTTATTTATATAAAGTATTAACATGGTAGAAAGTGAATACATGGATGAATATTATATTTATTATTATTATTTTAATATTCAATGATTCATTAGTATTATTGGAAACTTATAGATAAGTTAAATAATCATGTTTAAAATATAATATATTTTATATATATTTCATTTCACTGATAAAATCTAAATTATGTTTACGATGAAATTATTTCATCATAATGAGTCTTTTATCCCTTATATAGGTTGAATTTTATATACTAGTGAAGGATAAACCTTTATGGGTGACTAATCCCCAATATATAATCCAAGAGGTGATCATTTCTGATAGACTATTTATTCCCACAAATTTGAGAGTTCCTCTCTCCTCCTTCCCACATCCTGGATAGAGAAATACGCATTCAATGTGATTGATCCATGAACACCTTCACAGATCTAGGGAAGGGAGTCATGGTGGTTTTTAGGACGTCAATGGTGTTTTCAGACGTCCACAATAGCTCTCAAATTCTGAAAATTTGTGAACCAATGGAATCGTGAAGCATGTGTGACCAATATAGATGAGTTCAATTTCAAATCCATCGGGAAGTGGTTACTGGTGGGGAGTATCCATCGAACATGCATTTAAAAGAATTGAGGTAGATTTTCAATATAATTTTTTTCTTGATTAAATTCACGAATTTTTCTTGAAATATTACTGGGGATGTGAATACAGGTGATATTGATGTTTCTTCACTCTGATAATGAAAATTTTAAAATCCATATCCCCCTGGAATCCACTACGTGCACTAGTATAAACACATAATGAATTTCATTATGTCATTTTTTCCAAAGAAGAATGTCCTATGAATTCTAAAAGGTGGATGAATATTGGATCTAAGTCAACATATATTTGTAAAATGAAAAATATCAATTTTGGGTTGATACATTGGTTAACCATTTTTTCATGTAATTAATAAGATGTAATGCACATTGAGATAAAATATGTGAAATGCTAGTCCTATTTGTTTTAAATATCAATTGGATGATCAATGATCCCTTAATATCTTCACATGACAAGTTGGATTGGGGTATTAGTCCGGAATGACATAAAATGTGTTTTAGTTAATATAAATAAAATATTACTTGTGATTCTTATGTTTGAAACCATAAAAGAAAAATAAATTTATAGAATTATTATAGAATATTAGTGTTCTTGGAGGATAATTAACCAATATATATAAATGTGTGAATAAAATAGATTTGAAAATAAAATACCTAAAATCTAATTATTATCATATCTTTATTTATGAATTGATTCTGATTGAAATATATCATTCACAATAAAATTATGTGTGTGGGAATGTGATTTGGTTATTCCATTCTTATGTAGACCAATTTTCTTATATGGTAATCCACATCATTCTTGATAAAAATATTATAAGTTCCCCCATTGATTTTTTGTGGTTTAGAGAAATGTTTACTTACATTGTATTTTTTACTTTCACGTTTCCTCTAACAATCCAACTTCACAATTATGTATATCTTGGGGGACTGTTTAATTTTAGTGGATGTTTACAACTTTAAAAATGTATGTTCACAATTATGTCTTTTTTTGGAATATGAATAATCATGAATGTTCCATTTTAAGTTGTTATCTAGATCAAGAATTCAAGGATTTTTTTAATTCATTTTTCGGATTTGAGCTTAAGACATAACCATCCAATTATAAATGAAGATTACTAGTATATGGAATGTGATTATAAATCTCCAGATGTCGCCCATTAGGATGAATTCATGGGTCAAATACATTGGAATCACTGATCATTGAAAATGATTATATGTAATATCCCATTATCTTATTTTAATATGGTTAGATTGACGACTATATCATGCAATTAATTAAAATATATATATGTTATCTTATACTATGTAATTTTACAAATACCAAAAACATAATTTAAAATTTCTGGTAATGAGTATAAAAAAATTAGAATAATTGTTCATTACTTTTTTCCTTTGATAATGAAAGAGACACTTCCTAGAAACGAGTTTCAATCATAGTTTAAATAAAAGGAATAAATATAAATTTTATAAAACTAAAATATAAATATTCAATTTATTATATTTTTTATAAATATATTTTGTGCATTTAGTTCACATATTCTATCTCTCTCTCTCTCTCAATAATTTATAGTTATTTGTTTTGGTCCAAATTATTTTATTCTTGAAAATAGATATTTAAAAATGAATCGATGGAAGTTTTTTTACAAATGATCAAGTACTGAAAATGAAAACAAAAGATAATGGAATTATATTAACCGAAATAATGAACCATTATGCTTTCTCTATAAAATATTGTATTTGATGAAATAAATAATATAATTTCAATAATTTATATTGAAAATTATGTAGTGGTGGGTAATCTATGTAAGAAATTATATATTTTAAATGTTCATTTATCATAACATTAGATGTGTTTATTATGTTAGCACAAAAGTTATTACTCTAATTTGGTTTCATATTTGAATGGTATGTTTGATTGTTTTTATTTTTTTCATTTAATTTAATTATATTTAGTATAATTAAAAAAATAGGTTTAAAATTAATTATCAAAACACATATAACATTTTTTTATCTAAAAAATTCTAAAACATCTTAAATATAAATAGGAAAAATAGTATTTTAAAACTTGTTAAAAATTATGTTTCAAAAAATGCTTAATCTTGGATATTGAAACTACATTAAACCATATTTTTTACAATAGGATGTTATGATATTCATGAAGTCTTATTTGACTTCTAATTTGTATGAATAATATTTTAAAACTATTTTTAAAAAATTAACTTTCATTCTAATAAAAAGTATGAATGTTATTGAAGATGTTCTATGGAAGAATTTGTTTCATAATAATTAATGATTATGTGACTTTGGGTTTTATCATATGGATCCCATAGGGAATATAATAATTTTAATATTTTCATCCTCATTAAATTTAATATCAAAATATTATTATTTGTCAAAAAAATGGAGATGTTATCTAAATAATAGATTACCTTTATTTAGCCAAATACTAGGGGTTAGCAGCGTGGCTAATAGAGCAGGGTTTCTACCAAAGCTACATGAATCACATTTAATACCCACTTAAAATTAGACCTTCTAGAAGATATCCCATATACCACAATTCTTCCTCGTCTACATGATCCTCCATGTATATTCTCACTAATGCTTCCATTATAACGACCCAAGAATTTATAAAAGAAATTCCAATTTTAAATGAGAAAATTCATTATTAAGAAACGGAATTATAGAAAAAACAAGGACTAGTTTTGTTGTTTTTTACCATTATATGGTCTTTTCAAATTTAGAATTTCATTTGGAATCATAACCATTGAAAATATTTTCATTGTATAATGAAAATTTAGATGAGTATATTATTTTTTATGATATATTTCAATGGACACATATGGAACAAGTGATGGCCATGACCAGTATGATCATACATTATAAAGACCATTTATTGGACATTATGAGGAAGAAGATTCATTGGTTTTTTCCCTCAACCAAATTCCAGATGATATGCAACAAATTAATCATTTATCAAATTGTTTATAAATGAATTTTAAGATTCTCTAGAGAAAATCCCATACCATATTCTCTGAACCGTCCCTTCAAATTCTCACCATCATACACCTTACCCTTAAGAAATTCACTAGTGTAATAAAAATCAATGTTTATTGACCATAACAATATGAATATTTATATTTTCCATCAGTAAAAAATATATTATATTTATTCCATTTAATAATTACTTTATAAATTATTAAATAATGAATGTGATAAAAATTATGTTTTAATACAACTAATGTAGAATTTGTTTTTAGAAAATACATAATTTCAATGAAGACACTCTATTTTATTGATTTCATGAATTTTCTAAATAAAATATATTTTATTAAAATATTACTAATAAATAATGTTTATTAAATATAAATGATAATATAATTTTATGAAGAAAAAAAATAATATTTTCAAAGGTTGGAAAAGTATTACTGCAAAAAAATATATAATTTTTTGATAAATATATATATTTTATTTTAAATTGTATATTATAATAATTGAATAAATATTTGTATTAAATAATTATAAATTTTGAAATAAAAATGTAAAAAATATCCAATGGTGATTTCATCAATCTTTTTTGAGAGAGGATAATTTTCATGAAATAATTAAATATGATATGGATATTATGTATATATTGTGACATCATAATTACCCAAAAGTGACATAATATATTCAATAACAGCAATACATAACCATATATATATATTTTCCATTTAAAAAATATTTTTTTAAGGTAATTTGGTTTTTATAAATCCTTAATGAATCCTCTAGAATCAATATTATATTTAATGGTTTTAAAATCAATTATTAATAAAGATGACTCGGTTCTACATCACTGTGGGAATTATTTTAATGTGTTCATTTCCAAAACATATTAATTAATTAAAACCACTCTTCTTTTGAGTAAAACAGGTGAATTTTTATGGTTATAATTAATTTATCATATAGAGTCCAAAACCAATGTTTGGAAATTAGTAAATAACTATCATCTCTTTTTCAACAAAAAACCCACCCAATATCCCATTCCACTTTACCAAAAATTGATGAATAAATACATTAGTAATAATTTATCTCTCTTGAGTCCTTATAAGGGTTCTTAATCTATTAATAAGCTCCTCCCAATATTTTTGAAGCATCCTATCAAGGTAATAGATCCTCCCCTTCTTCACATTATTTAAGAACCTTCTTTGTCTTTTTTGATTTTATTCCCAATTTTTCTGGGTGGATTTTGTTAATAGATATAGAAATTGATTTAATTATCATTTACATGTTATTATAGAACCCTTTCACAATCATTAATCACTTTTATTAATCTCTATGTATTTCCCTTATGCTTATAAAATTATCCTCTGATTTTTTATGACAAAAAATTGTGTATTGAATAACCATTCCCATTTCCACTCAAAGGTATTCAATTAAATGTTTTTATCCTTCATTGATTAGTTATTTTAATGTATTTATCTAAAAAGCATTATTATTTAGATTAAAAATTATAAAATAAATCCTTATGTTTCATGATTAATATGGAACAGTTATTCATGTTCATGATATGAAAGTGATGAGTGGGACCAGAAATATATAGACCTCCAATGCATTGGGTAATGTTATTAGCTCATGATAATCCATGTATGTTTCATGGGATGTTATCTTAATAACATTTTGTTATGTTTTCTTAGGGCGTATCCATAATATATGCATAGGCTATCATGTTTTATGTTGTTTCATCATTCCCATGTTACCTTTTAAAATAATTTTTTATCATACCTCATTGCTAAATGTTATTATTGTCATCCCTCTTATGTGACCTTCATATGAAACATGGATTACATATACTGTTTTATCTTATTTTATTCTATGTATACTCTATTAACAGTATTTATATCTCACTAATTTATTATGTATATCCCTTGGTAATCGTGTGAAGTTATAAAAAATGACGGAATTTTATGAGCATGTTAAAGAATTTTTCAATAATGTCACTATTTTTTGTATAAAATATTTTAATTTATGTTACTAAATTCATAAACACACTAGGATTCTTGTTCTGTTTGAAATTAATTATGTTTAAATTTATGTAAAAATCATCAATTGAGGTGTAATAAAATATGGGTTTTCATAATTAGTATTAGATAAAAAAAATTATTTTTTTATTGTGCAATATAAAACTCTATTGAAAGTTATATGGATAATATAAAAATAAAAAAACAGCCTTATGTTTTGTTAAAGTATATAAAATGTGGTTTCCATGAATATACAACATAGTATGGATACTACAAGTTGATGTGGCTCTAGAATAGATGTACCAATGAGTAATTACCCAAAATAATTTTTATAGAGTTAGACTTGAATTTCAAAAAGTGCCTGCCAATAGGCATTTCAGCACACATTGTCTTAAACTACTACAGGATATGCTATTGTAACCTAATATTCTCATTATGAACCATTATGAAGAGAAAAATATATCATATAATAAATTTATTTTAGAAACAACTCTTGGATAACTTATATTGAAACCAGGAAATCCATGGTATAAATGATATATGTTATTTATGAGTTATCACTTTAATATTCATCATTTACATTTTATATCTTTAATAGAGTCAATATTCTCATCCCTAATTGTTAATTTTTTATTCAATTAAATGGAATAAGAGAAATCGAGTCATAAACTAATGTAAAGAACAATGTAATGATTTCCCGAATGAATTCCCAAACTAATTGGAGAAATAATCATAGATAATGTGATAATATATTCTCTATTGACTCATATTTTTAACAAAAACATGAATTTGAATGAATGACTTAAACCCCCAAAGAAAACACATGTGGAAATTGAGACCTTTACTTGAAAAAAGTATTAATATTTAAGTGAATCTTATAATCCCTAGATCATGAAATCATTGATCAACCCCATTGAAATGGTCTTATCCATTATTCAATATCTAAGCAAGAGGCGGTTGCTCCTAAAAATTACCATATTGACGGAGAGGACAATATATGGTGTATGTTGGCTAGAATATGAATCTTGAGGAGGATATAAATGTGATTGAGTGGAAGGAATTATGTAATGTTATTTTGGATAAATGTTTTACACAAACTCTTAGACTAAAAATAGATAGGTACTTCTATATCCTTATCAGAAGTAATCCATAGGGGTGTAAGAGGAAAAAATCACAATAATTACATAATATGATTTCATATTTTTAATTTCCCTTCAAATTAAGTATGATTGATTCTTTAATGGGATAAATATAAATATTTGAAAACCCTTATCAATTAATAATGATAAATCCTTGAGGAGATTTTCTGATGTTACCTCATAGTTTAAATGGATATCGATAAATTTCAAGAGTCTTTTGTGACTTGGGATAAGAAGCGGAGAATAGATTTAAATTCTGGTCGTGTAATGGATAAATATCACAGGGTGACGAAATTATATTACTGAACTTGTTAAATTTGTGGAAAAAATAATCCTAGAAATTTTCTAAAAGGGATAATGAAATGATTTAGGTGTCGGAAGGTAGGGTTCCCAACATTTTATTTACAATGGAAGAAACATGCCAATGTGACAGCAGAAAGTAATGCTCTATTAAATCATCAGTATGTCATTCAATGTTTCAATAGCAAGGAATTGAGACATTATTTGAATCAATCACCTAAGAAAAGTGTTGGTGATGATAATTAGTAACAACAACCTCCAAGTCCTATAAATAATGCTCGTGAATATTACATTACACATGTGGAGGAGGATCCCAATAATTAAGTGGTTAAATATATGCTGGTTATTCATTCTTGGATAGTGAACATACTATTCATTTCTGGTTCTAAATTTTATTTCATATCAAAACATTCATTAGAACTATCCAAACACCACGTAAAAACATGGGATCCATGTAACTAGTGAGGAAAAAAATGATCCAATTATTATATCATGAGAATATTACTCATCCCATAACCATATTTACATGATAAATATCCCATAAAATATTTTGAAACCCCAATAGTGTAATTTTATTTAATTATAGGGATAGGTTGGATTTATTTATATAGAGATAACATAAATTTTTAAGAGATGGAAATTTTCCTCTGTATCATGGATCTTCCTCCTAATCTATACATGTGTGAGGAGGAGGATGAATCTTCTTTAGTACCAGCTTCTCAAGAATGTATATTATTTCTTTTCAATAAATTTTATTTAGATCATATGATTATGACTAATGAAAAGATCACACTTGAATACATTCAAATTATAAGGGAATTCAAGGATGTGTTTCTCAAATAATTGCATGGTCTTCCTCATATATCTGACATTGAGTTCTCAATCAAGCTCATTACTAGAGATTTTCAAATATCCAAGACTCCATATAGAATTGTAATTTTCGGACATGAGGTGATGAAGAAACAATTATAAGAGAATATGGAATGAATTTATTTACTCCCAAGTGATTCACCATGGGGTGAATAAAACCTCTTCATTAAGAATAATAATGTTTCAATGTACCTATGCATTAGTATCATGATCTAAATAAGACTGTGATAAAGAAAGATTATACTTATCCATGGAATGATGAATTTTTAAATCATCTTTGTATATCCCATTAATTCTCTAAGTTGGATCATCAATATAGATTTGGTCTATTAGTGGTGAATGAGGATATCCCCAGTACAACATTTCGTATAAGTTATAGAAACTACGAGTTCACAGTGAAACCTTTTGGACTTATTAATTCTCCAAAAATATCATGGAATTAATGAATATAGTTTCTAGGGATTTCCTTAAGAAACTTTTTGTGGTATTTATATATGATATAATTATCTACTCTAAATGAATGGTCAAAGATTAAGAGCATTTAAATAGTATACTAAATACATTATTGAAGTAAAATTTATATGCAAGGAATTGTAAATGTGACTTTTGTATAGGGAAAGTATCTCTATGGGGAGATTTTATCACCAATAAAGGGATATCTATATATCCATAGAAAACATCAATAATTAATGGATGACCGAGACAAATATCTATGATATAAATCAATAGTTTTCTTGGATTAGTTGGGTACTATTGTAGATTTGTGATATACTTATCCGTATTTTCATGAACTGTAACTGTAACACCCCAATATTTCTGAAATATATTTTCTCAAATTATTTAAATCTTTTCCATATTTTTTACTTCACAGAATGATGAATATATATATTATTATATAGAAAACACTATGTCTGGATTGTGTTATATACAACCCCAAGTCGATATTGTATTACATGAAACACCTAGATTAGCTGGTGGTATACACAACACTGTTATTGTCATGTGTTACACACAACTACAAGTTCTTTTTATAGAATTCATTACACTCAATATTTAGTTTTACCGAACAATTGTGTATTATAAAAATGTTATTATTTAATAGAATAAGTTAAAACATTTCTCTCAAATTAGTGCTTAGAATTATTATTGACTATGTTATGTGAATATAATGTTTATAATATGAAATAATTGGATACCAATTAATTATAAATGAAAACATATACCAATTTATTATAAAGGAAATTGTTTTATGTTTATGAACCAAAAGATTTTTTTTGTCTCAATGAATTAAATTAAATAAAATTATTGTATGATATTAGTGAAATATATAAGTTATGTATTCAATAAAATGGTTTTTATATTCAACCAATAGATTTCATAGTCAGAAGATATGAACATACCGAACTTTATGCATAAAACTCAATATTATTTAAAAATGGTAATTTTACTACCTCATAATGGGGAAACCATTTTTAATCTAATTTTTAACACTTTTATACATTTTATAACATAAAATAAAATGATATTTTATATTGTAATATCAAAATTTAATTTGGTTGAATTTGGTTTTATTTTTTTGATAAGTTTTATGTTTTCATAAATAGTGAAAATAATGAATTTTAATTGAAAGCAACTTTTATCATTAACATAATTTATATTGTTTAATTAAATATTTCATCGGTTAAAAAGTATAATTAGATCAATATTTTATCATTTAATCCATTTTAGGTCATTGGAATTAATTTCAGATTTAATTTGGATAAAAAAACATGTCAATCTTTTTGATGTTTTCACTTAGATAAGATTTTCTCATTCGATCAACATGATTGATTTAAATAAATTTTATAACATTATGTGTTTTGAATTATAAAAAAATTATACCATTTTGGAAATAAAAATTTCCATATTTAGTAAATATTCTCATTTTTTAGACAATATGAATAGTAACTTTTCTAAATTATTATACTACATTTAAGGGTAAATCAGATAACAAAGGGTAAATGTGATATAATAAATATTATAAAACTATCCAAACACTTTAATAATAGATATTGGATGAAATTAATTTGAATATTTATACATTATAATATAAATTTATTAATTTAATGGATACATGTCCATGAAAATGACTTAAATATTATTAAACTCAAACGGAGTGACAAAATATCACACTCCTACTTTTAATAAGTATAATATTTATTATTTTGGGATATGTCGAATATATGATTGAATATATATATTATTCATAAATAAAAAATTAGTATATACATAATAAAAATTTATTTTGAATTATTAGTGAATAAATAAATATCATTAATAATTACAAAATGATTATGTAGTAATAAGTCAATTTATGTAACAATCAATTAAATGATATTAGAAAAAATTAAAAGAAATATAATTTGGATTAAATAATGTGATTATTTAATTTTTAGGTGAATATGACATGTTAGGGGTGTGTTGAGTGAATTTTTTATAAGTTAACTTGTTCTATGTATTATATTAAACTCAACATTATGAATGGTGTCAAAATTGAAACTTTTGATATTTTATAAAAATAATATATTATTAAATCACATAAAAATTATTAAAATATTAAATAAGGACAATGGGAATAGATATTGTCTAATATAACATAGAATTTTAATTTATGTTTCAATTTAAACATTATATTCTTGAAATACATCACCTTAATATTTAAAACTTTATTACCATATTGATATTTAAAATTGAATAACTAAGGGTTGACCAAAATGATAATGTTTAAAATTACGTCAAAACATTTCTAAAATCTATTTTTTATATAAAATACTTATCTAATCATGGTTTCTAATTATTTTAATTTTGGAGTTATTGGCATTGGGGATTATTTTATTATAAATTATGTTTTTGAGAAATTCCAAACATTCCCTTCCCCTATCTTATAAAAGGGAACATCTCCTTCTCTTCTCCTCACTCAAAAGAGCATATTTTTTTAGAAAAAAATATATTTATTAATCCTTCCTACTTTCCAAATTTAATAATATATTCTACAAAAGATGAATTTATTTACATTTTTTCAATGTGAAAACCAAGAGATTAGTTTTGAATTATGGGGGAAAAATGTTAAGATAATTTAGGGAACTTCAATATAATGGTGTGGAAATTCATCTCTCATAAGGTTAATAAGGGTAATTTTTTTTAAATGTTTTAAGTTAATATTTGAATGAGTTTTTAGAGTTTAAAGTATTATCTCATCATTTGAGGATTTGTGAAAATTGGATAACATTTGATAAATTTTTTTGTGACAAAGAAAGATGCACCAACCGATCATTCTATTAATGTATCTCATGATCTCATAATGATACAGGAATAAAAATTTCATCTTTTGTGAAAATTCATCATGAGAAAACAAAGGGTGTTGTTTTCATGAAATCAAGTATAAATTTATTTTCATGAAAAACACTCAACTCTTGGGCAATGATCTCGAAACCAAAAAGGATATCTAAGTAACTTCTTTTCTAATGAATCAAATGGCACCTTAGAACATCGTAGATTTATGGCTTTGTGATTGTTAACATTCATATAAACATGTTCTCTATTACTTTACATCAGTGAATAATAGATAGATTTATCATCCATGTCTATGTTTTAACTTCCCTCCTATGTTAACCTATTTGGAAACCTATTTATGTGTTACTTTGGATAACCATTAGGTATACAACATTCCTTTTTAAAAGGGAGTTTTAGTATGTATTTTCATGATGTGGGTTTGTATGACTGAAACATTAAATTATTAAACTTTTGATAATATAGATGAATTTTAAAGGAGATATTAATCTTAAGGGGGTTAGAGTTTAACAACCCGAATATTTTTTTATATATGTTTCTTGAATGAATTTAATCTTTTTGATATTTTTATTCCAGAAAATAGTGAATATAGATTTTCTATTATGAAAAAAAATTATGTCTGGATTGCATTATACGAAACTCTAAGTCAAGAATACTCTAAATTCACCATTTGGATTAGGTTTTCATATAAGAAACACTATTATTTTCTTGTGTTACACACAACACCATGTTCTTTCGACAACTTGTATCACCCATAACCCCGAGTTTTACCGAACGGTATAAAATTAAAATATTATTATTTAATATAATCAGATATAACCTCACCTTTAAATAAAAAGTTATGAATAGGATTAAATAAATTATGACAATATATGGTTTATAATATGAATTCATTGGTTACCAATTAATTATAAATGAAAATATATACAAATTGATTATAATGGAAACTGTTTTATTTTTATGCTCCTAAAGACATTTTGACTTAATCAATTAAATTAAATGCTATTAGTGAATGATATTAATGAAATATATATTTTAAAAATTCAATAAATTATTTTTGATATTTATCCAATGGATTTTGTGGGAATAAGATAAGAACAACCCCAATTTGGCGCATAAAACCCTATATTTTTCAAAAGGGTAATTTTACCGCCTTTTAATGGTGACATAATTTTAAATTTATTTTTTGACAATTTTGTGAATTTTATATGACAAAATATACTTATTGTAAAAAATAAGGATATAAATATTTAATTTGATTGAATTTTTCATATTTTTCGGATTATTTGCTTGTTTTGATGAATATTGAAAAATAATAAATTTTAATTGAAAACATATTTTTCATCGAAATAATTTATAGTGTTTAATTATCTATTTTATCAATTTTATACTATATTGAGATCAAATTTAATAATTTAATCTAATTTAGGTCATTGGTATCAATATCACAATGAACATGGATATAAAAGCAAGTCAATATTTTGGATGTTTTCACTTTAAGAACTCATTTTTGTGTCCATCATTAAGATTATTTTTAAATAAATATTCAAAAATTAGGTGTTTTAAATTATAAAAAATGGATTTCAAATCTTTAATAATATGTTCTAAATTTATTAATTTTTTTCCATTTTATTTTTGTATAATATGAAATGTAACTTTAATAATTTTTAATATAGTTGTTAAAGGTAAATTGGGTAATTAAGGGTAAAAATGATATAATAAATATTATAAAACTACCCTAACACTTTTAAAAAAGATATTGGATGAATATATTTGGATCCTTAACAAATAAGAACAAATATTTAATAATTTAATGGACACTTTTACATTAAAATGAATTTAATACTATTAAACTCAAAGGGATTGAAAAAATGTCACTCTATTAGTTTTAATATGTATAATATTTTTAATATAAGGATAAATATAAGATATGATCAACATTAAATATTATTAAGAATTATAAAATGTTTATCTACATAATATAAAATTATTTTTATTTTTTATTCGATAAATAATTACCATAAATAATTAAGACATTATGATGCAGTAATTATTTATGTAATTAAACAATAAATTAAATGTTATCTTAAATATTAAAATAAATATAAGATTAATTAATTAATGTTATTAATTAAATTTTAGGTTAATATGGAAGGTTAATGGTGTGTTATGTTAATTCATTTAGATTTTATCTTATTTTATATACTTTCTTATTTTCAATATTATGAATTGTGTAAAAATTGACACTTATGATATTTTGTGAAAATAATAAATTATTATTTTTAAATCATAAAAATATTAACCAACTATAGAGGAATGAGATATGGTATAAAATATCTTAAATATTCCATTTATGTTCCAATTGATTCTTTATATATAAAACTTACATCTTCTTAATATTAATAACGTTTTTACCATAGTGAAAATTAAAATGTCTTAACTAATGGTTAACCAAAAGGATAAGGTTTAAAATAAAATTAAAACATTTATAAAATATATTTTGTTATTATATCAAAACCATATATTATCTTTATTCCAATTAATGCAATTTTTAGGATATTTTGATTGATAATGATTTTATTAAGAATTAATATTATTTTAAAGATTAAAAATTTCCTTTCACTGTCTTATAAAAGGGCACATATCATTATCAAGTCCTCACATATAATAAACTATTTGGGTCATAAAACCTCTATTGAATTATCTTAATAAATTCCCACCCTTCATCTTAGAGGAATCAATTTTAGAAAAATCCAAATAATGTTATCGTTATGTGAAAATCAAAAGAAGATTCACAAAGAGGATGTAACATTCATCAACAACCTTTTTTGTTTTTTTATTCCTTAAAAGACAAAAATTATATTTATTTATGTTTTATATAATAATATAAATATAATAAATATAATGGGATGTTTTACTATTAATTGTTTGACCTATAGTCGCACATAGTTTCATCTAATGGGTAAAAAACTTGCCCATGTGTATGGTGAACTACCGCCTCACGAAACGATGTTACTATTTTTTCCTTTACCACCTCTCATGGTTAAGAATTATTATTGGAAATATATTTTTATATGATATTTTGGATATAATTAATGTTATGGAATAATAATATCATATCTATACTTTAACCACATAATCAATTGGGAAATGATGATGTCACTTATGCTTACATATGGCTTACCTTCTACAAGATGGTATATGATTCGTTTCTCATCTATATATCACATGGATAGTAATAAGGAAGAATATAATGAATATATATTATATATAATGAAAATATTATTCCAAAATGATGGTATATCAAACAATTTTCTTCAATTTTACATGATAATAATATTAAAACAACGTTCACGCGTACATACGGCCAAGCATCTCCATGAACGAAGTATTTTATTTTATATCACTATCTTTTATGAATCAATAGGAATATAAATATAATAGATATTTGTGATATATATATCATCGTTATCATTTTGGAAATGATGAATTCATGATCTATGCAATAAGACTAATGATAACAAGTAAAAACATGAATGAAAAATCAAAGTAGTTATTATCTAAAACAAAATTTAACATGGAAGTATTCCACTACTACAAAACATGTGTTTAACAATACTAGTATTTATAGTGCTAGAAAAAAAAATTAATAAATGTCATATTTATCTTTGATATAGAAATGGATAATAAATTTAACCCTTCATCAACACTTTATTCAGTGCTGAGTAAGGGTTCCTTTATCACTGCTTAATTTTTACCATTGAGAAATAGAACCCTTTATTAGAGCTTTATTTTTATAACAAAAAATTCTACCCTTTATCTATGTTTTTTAGCACTGATACAAGTTACCCTTTTTCAATGCTATATTAAGAGCACTCATGAAGGAATCCTTTATTAACATGTTATTAGCACTAATAAGAGTCCAAATAAATAAAAATAAATAAATAATTAATTAAATATGAGTTTATTAAAAAAATATTTCCAATTTTATTAATTGAATAAATATTGATAAAAATGAATAAATTTATTATACTATATACAAGTTATAAATTCTAAGAGATATTATTTATTAATCTCTTATATATGTCCAAAATAAAAATTAAACAAATTTAAATTAAAAATAAGAGAATTGAGAAAAATATTATCATTTTATTAATAGGATGATTGTTGATAATGATAAAATATAGTATATATTAAATATACAGATAAAAATTAATGTCTATAAATTTGACATATATATTAAAAAATATTTATGTGCTTTAAATTAAACAATCATATATTTAGTGAATAATGGTTTATAAATAAAAATTAATACGTATTAAAAATACTGACTAATTACATTGAGTAATGGACATAAATTTCAATGTCGTTTGATTTTTCAATTTAACATAGATCAAAATTTTGTTATATTGATTTCTCATATATTTAATTAATGCACTTTTAAATTCGATGTACACACACAAAACTTGTCCATTTTCAATATTGTTAATGTATACTTATTTTTAATTTACTAAATTTCACTCATTGTTAACAAGTATGAACATAAAATTAGATATTCATTAATAATGTCAAAAAAATATTTTTAAAAAAAATTATAAATAAAAAATTTATAAATATATAAATATAAATAAATAAATATATTTTTAAATTGACATACTATATTTAGAAAATTATAAATTTATAACTATAAATAATTTAATATTTTTTTAAAGTAGTTATATAATTATAAATAAATATTTATATATATTTGAATAATTATTAAGTTTAAAATAAATTTACATAAATAATAAATATATTTTCTATATTTATATTAATATATATATATATATTAAATAAATATATATATAATTATATAAATATACATAATTATTGAAATATTATTTTTTAACAATATTTATATATTTATAATAAATAATTTTTTATTTAAATAATTATAAAATTATAATAAATACATTTAGATAAAGAACATATTTATTATATTTATTTTTATATATATTTATTAAATATATATACACATATATATAATTTCATTTATTTATAATTGTAATTATAAATCCTTTATCATAGCCAAAGTAATTAGTGCTAATAAAAGAAATCATTATCATTGGGTTTTTAGCATGGATAAAGATGAGGCTTTATCAGTTCTAAAAAAAGCAATAATGAAATCAATATTAATCATCACTAAAACATTAGCACGAATAAAGATTGATTTTATCATTATTTTTCAGTGTTGATAATGACATACCATTATCAGTGACAAAAAGCGCAGATAAATATGCCTTTAGTCAATAATTATTACTTAAGTATTGATAAACAAACAATTTATCATCACTTTTTCGAAATCACTGAAAAAAGTGTCTTGATTTTAAAAAAAACATAACCAGATGTGATCCTTTTGTGATATCAGAATCATTCAATACAAGACATTCAATTACAGTGTTCCTCCACTATGAATCGATGCTTGTATAACACAAACCCACTTGAATTACACAAACCCACTGCCTCCAGTTTCTGAAACATCGTCTGACGTCCAGTGTTCTCTTGCATTTAGGTTTTCTATAGAAAACATCAAGATCTGGATCTGAGGGTAGTATATTTTATTCAACCTAGCAAGGTAGGCCCATTTTTTTCTTTATTGGTGCATATTATCTTTCAATATTTTTCATTTCATTTTTTATTTCTTCTTTGATGATGTCATCAGTTATTTGTGCTCAAGTCAGTATAAAATGTTTCGCATATGTTTATGTTTTGTTATTTTCTTGACTAATTATTTGGATATCCATTTTTGGCCTTTTTAAATTGTTGTTTTGAATCTATTTGATTCTCTTCTTATATCTATACCCTAGATTGCTTCACAATCATAAGTTTTTCAGTATTTTGAAATCTTTGGGAATCACCACTAGTCCGTAGAGTGTCAAATTAAATTAATATTTATGAAACTATATATGAATTAGTAGTTTTGGATAAAAAAACATGAATGATCAATCAAATAGATTTAGCAAACCAATTTGAATCTCGTGATGGTGTGAATCGGTAAAAGATGATTATTTTATTCAATAAATTTATCGAAATTTATTTATTTAAATTATATTTTAATATTCTACTGTAAGGGATTTTTCTTAAATTTGTATTTACTTTAAATGGACTTGTTTTATTTTAATAGACTTCATAGTAAGGTTTATACCATATTTATTTATTTTCAATGGATCTCTATTTTCAATATTGGTACGGGGTTGTATTTATTTTACTATGTTGTTATATCTCTTGTATGTTTTAAATATATTTTTATCAATTTATGTTTATTTTATAAAGATATATATATTTTTTTATTTTCTTATTCATATATATATATTTGTAAATATATATATTTCTATCTATTTATATGTATTTTTATAACTTAAAATGTTAGTGTGATTTTATAATTATTTATTCTCAAATTATTGGCCTGGATTTCCAAATTAGAAAGTGATTATATTTACATTTATTAAAATTTATCTATACATGTGCATTTTTTTTTGAAATTTTTTCGATTATAAATTCCATGTTATATGTGTGTGTGTGTGTGTGTGTTTGGGTGTGTGTGTTTAAATGTGTATGGGATTGATGTTTTATGGGTTGGTGTGTTTTTATCCCTTGTTTGTGATATATCTTATTGATTTCTGTTATTTCTTTATAACAAATTATTTATGGACCTACCAATAATTTCAAGGATGGTTTAATTTATATTATATGGCCTCCCTATAATCCTTCATATTGGTAGATCTGATGTGAAAACATCCCTATAATCATTGGTATGAGTTGGTGTGGTGATACGACATCCCAAGTGTCTTCATGTGTTTTCAAATATTTGATAAAACATTAATTTTAAAATGTAATAATTCCTTCAGTTGCTACATCACTTTTTCATAAAAAATAGAATCGTTGTTATCAAATTATTTATATAAAAAATTATTTTTACGTATTCATCATTTTCGGTCTTCATGTATTTGTTACACCCATTGGAATCCTTGATTACTATCCATGTATATGAAATAACTCTTTATTTATTAAATAAAATTTACAAGACATTTTTATATCTTATAGTTAACTGAATGAGAGTTTATTAATCATGTATATCATATTTTGGGTTCCTATTAATTATTAATTGATTATCTTATATTTTTATCTTTTTAAGGGATTTAATAAACAGTTGATGTTTTTTAAACAAAACTTATTATTTCAATTAGTATCTTGGGAAGCATCCACCATCACTTTTATAAACAACCATCATCCTAATCAACTTCATCTACCAAATAGTTGTGATTAAAATTGGTTTCCTAAAACTCATCCTCCATCTATTTTTTGTTGGTTATAATACTCTAAGGATTATTTATCCCATGGATGACTACTATATCGAGTATTTCAAAAAACATGGGTTCTTATCCTCAATAGATGAATGACGTGAAAAAAAAATAAATTGATAAATGTCTAGGAGAATGGTTGATGTGGGTGAATTGTCTATAACTTTCACCTTTTAATGAATTCATAGGATAACACCTGCCATAGTGGTTTCATTCATTTTTTAAATCCAGTTACACATTTTCTTCAACATACTGAAATACTTTGAAAGAATCAAATGTGGAGTTTCCCTTATCCGAATTTTCAATAAAATTAACCATTAATGCTGAATATCATATGTTTATTTATTTATTTATTTTGCAAAATGATTCATTTTTTAATACAATAGTATGGATATGAAATGAAAATGGATACCTGATTATCATTTTACAAAATAGTATGAATATTAAATTAATGAGTTCATTATGTTTTCTAAAGGGTATGTATATGACCCTTATCAAATACTATTCCCATGTTTATGTTGTTTCTATTCATGAAAAAATAGTCTAGAAGTGGTGGAAGAACATTTGATTTGTCACAGAGTAGATCAGATATAAAAATGATTGACTAAAAATGAAAAAACATAATGTAGACATGGATTCGGGTGATACTTCGTTTTATGGATCATTTTATATTATTACTAGAGAAAATGATGATAGAGACTACGTGGAATAAAAGAAAATGGAAATTGAAGATGACCATAATGATTTTACAAAGATTTTTTTGGATTTAAATTGCTATGATAAAAAACCTTTGAATATCTTTTATACTAAATGCACAATATATTCTATTGTATTGAAGTCATATTACTTGAAATATGACATCAGATGGAGTGACACTATATTTAAATAAGTACATGGTCTCCTCATATGATATGATACTAGAAAAATGAGCTTCATTGTCCAGCATATTCCTCTAAACAAATGTTACATTAAATGGGAATGATTTCTAAAAAACCATGATTTTCCATAAGATTTCATGTTATTTCATAAGGACAATGAATCACTCATTTAATTTCATATGTCTAGACTGGAACGATACAAGAAAAATGAATCAATTACTTTGAAATCTATATGGCACATTCTTATCATTATTTAGTTTATAATACTATATGGATGTCATCAAACCATGAGAAAATTGACATACAACACATATATAATAATTAAAGAGGGAAACCTATGTAGTATAGAATATTCTCTTTATTGTAAGAAAATTGATTATGAGTATCCTAAGTATGTAAATTATCCTAGAAACCTTTATCTTTCCCTATATACAAATGGAATGAATCCTTTTTGTGTATAGTGTGGTACTCATAGTACATGACCCATCATGTGGGTAAATTATAACTTTCCTCCATATAAAGCATGAGGGACAAATACATTATGTTGTCTTTACTTATATATAGACCAAGGAAACCCAATAATGATACTGATGCCTATTTCTATCCATTGATCGAATATCTAAAAATATTTTGGGATACATTTATAATAATGTATGTTTCTCATAGAAGTGATGAATTGACATTGAGGTCCTTGTTGAATGGAATGATAAATGACGTCCCCACTTATGGAAATTTTTCAGGCTATAGAATTAAAGGAATTTTTGGATTCCCCATTTTTGAAAACACATTTACATTGTTTGGTTGAAAAATTACTTGAAGACTATGTTTTAAGGACATAATAATGTTTTACCTCGGTGACAAAAATACTGATCCTAGATGACAACATTTGATTGGAATATTGAACAAGGTACAACACCATCTCCAATAACAGGCGATCAACTATATAATAATATAAAATATAATAAAACTATTTTAGGTAAACCATTTTCGAAAAATCATTCGAAATTAGGTTCGTAGAAGAGATCATTTTTCTTTGAATTACCATGATGGAATTATTTGAATGTTAGATTTTTTCATGATATCATGCATTTCGAAACAAATGTATTTGATAGTGTTATTGGAACGTTACTAAATTTTCATGAAAAAACAAATGATGGAATCAATGATTGGTTGGAATGGATTTAAATGGGTATAAGATAATAGGTGGCCCTGGTGAATGGTAAAAGGTGTACATTTCTTCATCCAGTATCTTACACTCCATCCAGATAAGAAAAATTGTAATTTTTTTCCTTAATAGTTTAGTAGTTCCATATTGGAATTCATAACATATCATTAATTTCATCCCAATGAATAATTTTATGTCCCATGGACTAAAATCACATGAATGTAATGTTTTGATGTAATATTTAATGCATGTTTCATTCCATTTCATTATTCCACAAAATGTATCACAAACATTAACAAGACGTTGATTCTTTTTCAAACCATATATAGTAATGTCATAAACCTTGTGATGTTTCCCATCATGATTACAGAGGTTGATATCATATTATATTAATTATTGATGTTATTCCCTACCATAATTGTTTGATAAAATTGTCCACCTGATGGTTCACTTGGCAAGAGTGGTTCAACAATTAGGTACTATCAATTAAAGATGGATGTACCCCATTGAATGATATTTGAATATTTTAAAAGGGTATGTCATGAATCGAAGTCTAATATAAGGTTTCATTTCATAAAAATATATTTTTTAAGAATCTATTGAATTATTTATCGATTACCTATAAAATTTTGACAGCATTGATATCCTAGAGTCTAATTATAGTGAAGGCCTTTTGGGCGATAGGGTTTCTGGAAGAGTGATTGTTCTATTTTACATGACATAGCGGGATTAGGCATACCTTTAACTTTTAGATAATAGTTATGATGTTGATCCATTCATTGAATCCTGAAAATAAATTATTAGGGATTTGAATACATCAAGGGTTGAAGGATGGATATAAAATACACATAATCAATGGTTTATAGTATGGATCTGAGATAAAATATATAAGGTGTTATCTTAGAATACAAATTCAATTTTTGAATGACTTCAATGCTGAGCCACAGGAATGGATGAAAAT
Organism: Viscum album; assembly: GCA_963277665.1. Classification (NCBI taxonomy): domain Eukaryota; kingdom Viridiplantae; phylum Streptophyta; class Magnoliopsida; order Santalales; family Viscaceae; genus Viscum; species Viscum album. The sequence continues at coordinate 1,886,659,805 of OY728159.1, read as the reverse complement.
TTTATATCATATGCAAGTTTTGTAATCAACGGGTACATGTTCTATTCAAAATAACATGATAACTGTAATATGATTAAAAATATTGGTGTAAAATATTTATGTTTTAATTGATGCATAAAACTAGTTCCAAGGATAGAAATATAATTTATTAAAATATATCATATTTTGGAATTAACAAATAGATATATGAGTCAGATTATACAACATTTCATGTGATGATTTGTCTTTGTAAATGGGTTGAAAATATCATTATAGTGAATGATGATGAAATGTGCTTTCTAAAGGTGAATTTTATCATGGAAGGTGGAAACGGTGATTGTTCATAATGGTATCACATACAGTGAAAGTATTTTATGTCACTGCTCCAATAAAAAATAATTGGAAAATTTTCCTCTAGGTGACTAAAACAAATATTATGCCAATTGAAAAGTAAATCGAGGTTGACCCTTTTATTGGGAGATCAGAATTACTTAATGATAGACCCGATGTAGAAAATTTCTTTTAAATTAGAGGGGACCATAGTGAGGGGATTAGGATTATAGATAGCGGAATCAAATCCCTAAAACTGAAAAAAAGATATTTTAATGAGAATGTAAAAGTTTATTTTAATATACAATATTTTTTTCTCATAATATTATATGTTCTCTAATACATCAACATAATATATGAATTAAATGTTTGACTACCCATGAAGATAACATTGTCTGCTCATGATGTATTTACCAATCCCTCATAAGAACAAACTATAATGATGTAAATCCTTCTGAAGGATATAATGGTAATTTTACAAAATACATTCTTTATTTTACTAAAAAATTATATATTGGAAATCGGATTTAATGTTATTTATTCTGTTTATATTTCATTCATTTTAGAATATTCATGTCCATCTGCCACTCCTTTATAATAAGAGCAATGAAATTATCTCTTCATAATCTCAAAGTTAATCTTTAGGTTTTAACAGTAAATTAATATTCCATCGAATTAAATAATTTTTTAATATTTATGGCTAATTTATTTATTTTTTAGTATTACTCACATAATAATTGTTTTCATATATAGGTGGATTCTTTGGTTCAAGTTAGGGGGTCTCCATATTTCATGCCTTTTGTGCCAAAACTTCCATATAATTGATCACCCTCAAAACCTTTTCACCCCTACAGTGTTTCATTTATCACATTCTTTCATAATGACACACGATGTGACTGGTATCACTCAACGTAATAATTATTTTTAAATTTCCAATAATTTTTGTAAAATAGGAAACTGGCATACTCAAAACTAATAATATATATTCATGTTGTTTTGATACATTATGACAATCATCTATAAGTATGTTTTTGAGGTGTAGGAATTAGTTGAACCTCAAACTGATACATTATGTGCATAGTTTGACTCAATGTGTTTGTTATCAATTTAATATCAACATTTTAGTTTAAAAAATGTCACTCACTGAAAAACTGATCAAATGTGCTCAGATTTTCTTAATAATTTCAGACAATGATTCGTATGTCTTTTTGATGTGTTGGAGCCAGTTTCACATCAAATAGATACATGGTTTCATAAAAATGAGTCAAATGTTCATGTTTACATTTTAAAATGATATTTTAATTAAAAAGAAAACAGACATACTCAAAACCAAGATAATTCATTTAGATAGTTTTGATACTTTACAAAAATGATCTAAAATTCATTTCAGACATTTTTGAATTAACCAAACCTCATTCCGATACAAAGTGTGACTGTTATGAATCTAAATGCATATTTTTATTTAAAATTATCATTATTTTTAGTAAAATGGACAACTAACAAACTAAAAACTGATAAAAACATTCCAATTATTTAGATACATTATTCAAATGATCCCTAATTCATTTTTATTATATAAGGATCAACCACACCTCAATTATATACACGATGTGCTTGGTATAATTCATGATCTCTGTTATTAATTTGAAATTGACATTTTGGTTCAAAAAATCATCACCCACTAAAAACCAATCAAACACACACTTGATTTTTTGATAATTTTGGAAAAAATTCATAATAATATGTTATAGATAGGAATTGGTCTTCTATGAAAGAGAAGTATGATGTGACCAGAATGATCCAAAGTGTATGTTTCTAGTTTAAAATGAAATTTTAGTAAAAAATAAAACTAACATACTCATAACAAAAAAACAATCAGACTTTTTAGTCTTTAGGAAGATGAACCATATGATATTTGAGACATGTGGGAATCAGATGCACCTCAATCTGACCCACAATGTGACAGGTATTACTCAATGTCTTTATTTTTACTTTAAATTGACATTAATTTTAGTAAAATTGATGAGTTACCTGCTCAAAACTATAAAAACTCATTTATATTGTTTTGATACTTTATAAAAATGATCCATTTGTACATTTTGATGTGTAGGAATCAACCACGCCTCAATTTGATGCACGATGTGCCTGTTATGACTTAAAATGTCATTTAATAGTTTAAAATAAACATATTAGTTCAAAAAGTTACACTCATTGAATAATGATCCAAAGAACTGATATTTTCTTAATAAGATAGTAAAATGATTCTTAAGACGATTTTTACATGTAGTTATTGTTTCCACATAAAATTGATACATGATATGATCATAACGAGTCAAAAGTTTATGTTTAAGGTTTAAAAATACTTTTTACTAAAACATTCATCTGACATACTCAAAACTAAGAAAAGGCATTCAGATTGTTTTCATAGATTAGTACAAATATTGGAATTTCAGTCGAGATGTGTAGGAATCAACTTCACCTCAATCCAACACACAGTGTGACTGGTATGACTCCAAATGTGTATTTTTATTTTAAATTGTCATCAATTTTAGTAAAATGGACAACTAACCTACTCAAAATAGTGAAATTTCATTTTTATTGTTTTTATAATTTATGGAAACAATCCATAAGTCATTTATGATAGGTAGGGATCATTCACACCTCAATTTTTTAAATGGTGTTCCCAATATGTCTCATAGTATTTATAAATAGTTTAAAATGAACATTTTAGTTAAAAAAGTGTCACTCAGTGAAACACATTCAAACAAGCTCGGGTCTTGTTGATAATTTTGGAAAATGATTCATATGTATTGTACTCAAATACAAGAAAATGAATTTTTATTTATTTGTTTCATTCATAAAATTATATTTATATCATTTTATATTTGTATGAGTCAAACACATCTCAATTATACCTATGGTGTTACCAGTAAGACTGAAAGTGCATATTTTTATTTAAAATTGACATCAATTTAAGTAAAATGGAAAACGAACCTACTCAAAACTGAGCAAACATATATTTATTTTTTTTATAAATTTGTAAAATTATCAATAATTATTTTTTATGTACATGAATTAGCCACACCCCAATCGGATTCATGATGTTCCTAGAATGAATTAATGTTTCTGTTATTAATTTAAAATCAACATTTTAGTTTCAAAAGTGCCACTCATTCAAAACTGATCAAACACACTTGGATATTCTTGATATTTTTTTACAAAGATTCACAATTCATTTTTTATGTGTAGGAATTAGTTTCACTTCAACACAATACATGATTTGATCATAATGATTCAAACATGCGTGTTTCCAGTTTCAAATGACATTTTTTAAAAGATAGTTGACGATATCAAAACTAATAAAACACATTTAGATTGTTTTGATAATTCAGGAAAAAAAATCCACATGACATTTGAGATGTGATGGAATTATTATCACATCAATTCGACACACGGTGTGAACAAAATGACACAAAGGAAATCTTTTCATTTGAAATTGAAATTAAATTTATTAAAAATAACACCTTTTGTTGATTTATTTAAGTATATTATTTCAAAAAAAAGAATAGTTTCCTAATAAAGGAGCATTATTTTTCTATAGTACGGTTTTTTTGTTCAGATATATCGTTATTTTGGGTGAACATTAACATACAAATGAATATTTATGTTTTTGAATTTATGTAATAATATTTATTTATGTAGTAGATTAAATTTATGTTTAAAATGACTATAATATAGTGTTTTCTTCTTATATTTTTGTACTACATTTTTATTTCTGATAAATTTTTATTTGAAATTTTTTTATATATTGTGTACTTCTGGTGTTGCGGTGTGCTATTACAACACGTTCCACCATTGATTCAATGTGTTGTTGTAACAGACAACATTATGGACCTTTATGAGCACATTTAAAATTGTTGACAAAGGAAAGATTGATCAGCAGTTTAAAAATCATTGATAAAGGAAACCTTTTTTATTTCTTTTATATGAACTGATAAAATATCATGGCTATCAATATCACTCAGGTATTCATCCCTTTTCTATCACTAATAAAGTCCATTTCTAGAGCTCTTAGAGGGTTATATTGTAGAAACATTGATAAATGGGTTATAGATGGCCATAAGAAAATCATATATAATATAATATAATTAAATATAATATTTAATTGATGTATAATAAATTTATATTTATTATAAATGAGGTTTTCATGATTACAATGACGGTCAAGAGAAAAGGTAATTTCATCTCACTTTTTGTATTTGTGAGATACATGCTATAATCCCCACTCATTAATTTTTTGTGGTGTATATACTAACCTATGACATGTTATGTCATAATTTTTTTTTCAAGATAGTGTATTTTTAAAATAATTTTATTATTTTAGGGATCAAAATATTCAAATTTTATTAAATCAGTAATGGATTTATATCTATCTTTTATTTATATGAGACACATGCTTTACACAATACTTCTTTCTTATATGTGTTGTATATAATACCCATAAATGTATCTTATGAGTCTTATCCTAAATATTATGGTATTTTCAAATACATATAATATTATTTATTTATTAAAGAATACTATAATACTAATTATAAAGAAATGAGAATTTATTTCACAATCTCCTCAATATTTGGGATTGTTTCATTTTAAGTCCCCATTGGGGAATATTTATCTTCAATTTCCATTTTTTTTAAAAATTTATATTCCAAATTTTTATTACTATGGATGTTTGGAACTATTTTTTCCCATTTTTTGAATTTATATTATGCATTTTAAAATGATTTTTTTCCATTTTCCAAATGAGCTAATTTATGAATTTTTTGGTAATATTTATGAAAGTAGATTTTTTCTTATCTAATACAGAATGAAGATAATTTTATAATATCATGATTAATTAATTTGTTTAATCTTCCTTTACAATTTTAGATGATTATTTTTAAGTAAAACGTTTTCATTTAAAATTATACTATAACTTAATAATCGAAATAAATCAAAGAGGAAAGGATATTTACTTATGAATTTCTTTCACGTTACCTCTAAAAATAATTTTCTATCGATTCTAAAATTATTTTATGTTACTTATATTTTACTAAGGATAAACATAAATGATACAATTATTATTCTTTCCTAGATTGGTTTTTGATTATGAAGGATTTTTTTATGAATTCTATTTATATTCCATGGGTTATGTTATGATTAAATATTTATGAAACCCATTTCTTTTTATGGATTCTAATATTATTTTTATCTTTGTAGAAAAAATATGTTTTGATTTCATTATGTGATGGGTGGGACCTATATATCCCTTTAATTCATTGGGAAAATATTTATATCTCATTAGTTAATGATGGGAATCAAGTCAACGAGATTGATCCACTATGGAAAGAGGGAGAAACCCAGTCCATTATGGGAAGATGGGAAAACCTAATCCACTATGGGAATATGGGGATACCAGATCTACTATGGGATGATAGGGAAACTTGATCCTTTATATGTAAAGGACTTTGACTAGGGATTATTTTATGTCCCTCCCAATGGATATAGTGTCCATGAAGTTCCATGAAAAGTACTAGCAACACATCTTGACAAATAGGGAATGATAATACATGTTTATGTGTATTCCATAATTCCATATCTTATTACTATATTATAGTTTCACTAATTATGCTCTTAATTTCCTTAGGATTCATGTCATATTAACTGAAAATCATTATTCCATGATTCCTTCTTATGATCATTGATATGTAGTTTATGATCTTATAATGATCATGATCATGCTCTCATACCCTTATGTTAATGATATGCTTACACATTTCCATTGCTTACCCTTACTGATGATTTGAGATCAATCCTTTTTTTATGTTTCCTTTACCCAGGTTATCAGGGAAGGTTTTTAAGTACATTTACAACGAGGATGATATTTGTGGGAAAAATTGAATATACTTCACCGAGTTATAAAATTTTCGTTTCATGTTTCCAAAGGAACTAAACTAATACGATCATTTGACATTTTTTTAATGTTTTATGTATATTAAAAAAGTGATTTAATATACATGTATGTCAATATTGGGTTGTTATAATAACTAATATAACACTATAGGGTTTTTGTTTGTATGGATGAATGAATATGAAAAAAGAATTATAGAGTTGAAGAAGAAGTCAATCACTACAAATATACCCACATTTCCCACCAGTGGGGAAGGATTTATGATCTACATTAATGAATGTTAAGGGTGATTTGGTTTCATACCCTCTAAAGATGAAAAATTTATTTCCTATGTCTCCTACCAATTAAATATCCATGGGTAGTATTTAATAATGAGATATCTAGAATTGGTTATAATGATCTTTTCATTAAAGATTTGATGAAATTATCTATATGGAGAGAAGTGTGGTATATATATGATATATAAAAAACTCAAGTACATATTCACACAAAAGGATCTCAATATGGCCCAACAAAAGTTTTTATATCTGAAGATGTTTCAAAATTATAAAATTCAATAACATCCAAGGAAATTGAACAAAGTGGATAATTCTCTTAGTATAAAGGATCCCACAACTCCATCTATGATGAGGATTTTATGATATCAAGTCGTCATTGACATAAAAAAGGATGTATATGGCAAAAATAAAATTATATTTATCTTTACTTTCTCAAAAAACTTCTCAACCATCAAATCTTGATAGGATCAAGTAGGCTTAGAAATAAGATGATTTGTTATAGAAGAAGGTAGAAACTATTATCGATATTAACTATTTTGAAGAAGAGTTTTTTGATTTAAAACACAGATATGTGTCCTATCAAAAAAACAAAATAAAGATATTATAGTTGATTAACGTGTTTCACCATTCTCTATTTATCCAAGAAGCGCTACGATGTATAGATATTTAATGAAAAATATATAGTGGGATAACATAAAGAGGGTGATTTTGTAGTTTTTATCTCAATGATTGGTATTCCAACAAGAAAATGAGGAATGGTAGAAGTCTAAGAGTATGATTCAACCATTACCCTTACCAGAATGGAAATGGGAAGCATAATAATATATTTAATCAAAAGAGTCCCAAATAAACCTAAATTCAATATAACAATCTGGGTGGTAGATGATTGCCTTATAAAGTCTGCACATTTCATTGTTGTCAAGTATTTTTTTACTCTCAACCAACATTCCATGATATATATACAGGAAATAGAAATAATGCATCAATTTCCAATATCTTTTTTTATTAATGACATAATAGGTTTGCCTATAGTTTTTGGAGAGTCCATTTGTAATTATTAGATGCACAACTGAGAGACAAAACTATATATCACCTTCATATGGACAATATATCTGAAATAACCATTCAAACTCTAGAAGATATGTTGAGATCATGTTCAATGGGTTTTAATGGATTTCATGATGAACAAATTCAACTAGTGGAGTGTGATATTAAAAAAGTTTCTATTGTAGCATTAAAATAGGACCTTATGAAGCTATGTGTGGGAAAATGTGTCAAACACTAACATGTTTCGATGATGTTTGATAGAATAAGTTGATGGGATTTTATATTATAGAAGAGTTGATATTTAAGGTTCAAACCAGATCAAAGAAGATATTTTTCTTAAAATATCACTATGGAAGATATTCATGTGGTTTGGAAGGAAGGGAAATCTAATACTAGTATACAACATCCCCATTTAGAGCCTTGATCGCATCAGAGAGGTGGCTTATCCACTAGAAAACCCACCTAACCTATCTCAAGTACCTGTTGTGTTCCATGTATCCCTCTTGAAGAATTAAATTCCAAACACCCCACATTAATTGAATCCAAATGTGGTACCATTAGTTACTGACCATTAAACTTGCAGCATCTGGTGAAGATCATAGATCATAGAGATAAGGTTCTACAAAACAAGATAACAGACTTAGTCAAGGTGATATAGTGGAGCCCCAACTTGGAGGAAGAGACAATGTATTTTTTAGAGGTGATGAAAAAATGTATGAACAATTTCATATTGTATCAAAGGAAAATTCTGAGGGAGAAATTTATAAATTAGGTAATAATGTAATGACCAAAAAATTATAAATGAAATATCCATTTTAAATGAGTAAATTACTTGTTTATAAATAGAATTATAGAAAGTAAATGCTCTATATTGGTTATTTTGGACCATTATATGGTTTTTCAAATTTAAAACATTTTAAATAAACATAAAAATTGACAATATATCAGTTTTACAATGATCATTAGGATTAGTATATTATGGGTTTGGATAAATTCCATTTGAGATAGACGGAAGATGTGATGGCCTAAAATAGAAGAATCATACCATATGAAGCTAGTTTGTCTAAGATTTTGAGGGATATAGAATCTAGAGGCTTCTACCTTAACTAATCCCAAGCTTTAATTCAATAGTTTAAGAATGTTCTAAACCATCTATGGTGAAATTCCATGTTTATTGAAACTATGGCCCAAACCATGATCACTGAACCACCCCATGAAAATATAAATATTTTATACCTTACCCTTTGGGAATTCATTGGTGTAATAATGAGATATGTATCAAATAATTAATAGTATAAATTTTTACATTTTATTTAAATAAAATATATATTATATATAATACATTTTTTGATATTTTATAAAATATTAAATATTGAGTTTGATAAAAATTTGGTTTTAATATGACAAAACATAATTTTTTTAGGAAATATATTGTTTCATTTAATAAAGTATACTTACATAAATTCAATAATTTTTAAAATATATGATATTTTAATAAAATATTATTATTAAATACTATTTATTAAATATATATGATAATATAATTTTATATAGTTAAAAAAATTGTAAGGTTCGGAAAATTATTATTTGGAAAAAACCCAGTAATTTCGAATAAATTTGGATATTTTATATTATTTTTTAAATTCTAGTAGATATATAATTTTTCAGATAAAGTAAATATTATTTTCTAAATCATCATGAAAAAATTATCCATTAGTGATTTTGTTTTCATAGTTTTTAGCCATAATTGAAGTTTCAAGTTAAAAAAATATAGTATAAATATAAGGTACGTATTATGACATCATAAAAAACCAAATGTGATCTTATATATTCCATGAAAAATAACCATGACTATATATATATATATCCCCCTTATATAATTTTTTTGGATGTTATTTTTCTAATTTTATACGTCCTTAATGATTCTTCCAAAATCTATATCATATTTTATGGTTTTAAAATCAATTATTTGTTAACATGACTCACTAAGGAATCACAATGGGAATTATTTTGATGTGTTTTCTTCTTATCCGTGTAAAAAACCCCAACATTGGAAGAATATATGGTAAACCCCATGGTAAGATTCATGGTTTTGATTACATTAACATATGGAGTCCAATGCCTATTTTTGGAAATTAATAAACAATTCTGTTATAGTTTTCTTTATAAACTGACCCAATCTCCCACGACACTCCAATAAAATCTCTTGTAGAAAGAAATTAATTTTCATTTTTCTCTTTACATTCTATCGAATGTTTCACCATGTTCTTAAGAAGCCCCCCTTAATATTTTAGAAGCATTATTTCAAGGTAATGGATACTCTTTTTATTTTATATATTAAAGCACATTAATTGACTTTTTCCTTTATATAACCAATTGTTCATGTTGGGTTAGATTCATAAATACCCCTTAAAATCATTATGATTATTTACATATCATCCTTATGTTGTAGATATTATCATGATATTTTTCATGCCAAAATTTTTTGTACTGAATTCCAATACAAATTTCCAAATAATGGTAGTAACCTAGATGTACCTATCTATTATTTATTGAGGATTCCCATTTATGAATCTCACAATAAATATTTGTGGGATTAATTTTTTTAAAAAAATAAACTTATTTGATGTGATATATGTTCACACTTATGTATGTACATGATATTATGTTATAGGTGGGCCTGAAATTATATAGTCGTCCAATGAATTTGCTAATGTATTTATCTCATGAGATAAAATGTATTGTTAATCAGAGGTTATAATAATAGTATTGTATTATATATATTTTTTTATTTATCTTTGACTTATTTTAATGATGTCATGATTTATGTTCTTTCTACATTACCATGTTTCTTTTATGTTATCATGTTATATCATGCCTCATTGTTTATGATTATGATTCTTGCCCCTCTTTTTCTTCATTAATATACCTCATGGATCACATATTCCCATTCACCTTATGATATGATTTTTTTATTCCCTTATTGGGATTTATAGGTCACCACTTTCTTATGTACATCCCCAGTTTATCCCATGACATTTTATATGAATAATGGGTGTTTTAGATAATGTTAAAGATGTTTTTAATAATGTCACCATGTTCCTATTGCAATTTTTTATTCTATATACCATGTTTCCCAAATAAACTAGGTTTCATGATCCTTTGGGAATTTTATTTGTTTACCTTTATTTAATAAATCATTAATTGAGGTGAAATAAAATATGGGTTCTTATATTCATCATAATGTTATTTATGCTCAAATTCTCATATACCATTTCTATATCATATGATGTATCCTTATCCATTCTATTCTTATAATACCATATCTATTCCACCGACATTTTCTATTCCAATCCATGTAGGATAAGATTATATAGTTCCTTCATCTTCTTCTCCACAATAGGTAGATGACCTAGAGCATGCATTGGAAGAAGAACATCATTTATATGGCATCGATTTATAATATTCCACATGTCTATAAGAGCCTAAAGATAATAATTGATCAGGTTTAGGTTTACTAGTGTGATAAATTATATCATAAATTTATATTAGTTTTAATATTTATTACTTATACTTCTTTCTTCTATATTATTCATTTGGATATTCTAATAGGTCATGTTATAACACCTGTAATGGAGGTACATGATTCATCGAACTGCCTAGTTTTGGGGGGAAAGGACACGGTTGATCAATGATGATGTTAGACCGATGGAGGGTTGGCTCAATAATGTTAATTGCTGTCAAGGGTTACAGGACATAGTGGTGCAATCCCATGAGATTGGTGGTCATATGGAAGAAATAACAGAATAGACCGGGTCGGGGGTGGGGGTGTGTCATCCACTATGGATCCAATACGAGTGAAGTACCAGTTTGAAATATATATATATCTGGATTCATTTCCAAATGTGTGAATCCATTGGGAGTCAGAGAACTGGTTCCATATTTTTAGGGAAACTAGATCATATGAATGGGAGAGTATGATATAATCCATCTGTACCAGGTATTTTACATCTATGCATGAAAATTTGGTAGCTGTATAGCCATGCATTGGTTGGGATCTTAATAAAAGATGTATCAACTATATTGGTGAGGGATTGTTCTGTAGTCACATTCATGGGGGCCTTCATGGACAAATACATAGGCTATGTTCATCTAGGCCTATTGTACATGTAAGGGTTCCACCTAAGCCCAATTTAAAAAAGGGGATTATCCAAAAAAATTAAGGCCTTTTGGATTTTAGGAATATATAGTGGTCATAAATTTGGTTTTTGAAAATATGGTGGTTGGATATACTTGTATCAAAATAAATATAATTATTATTTTTTAAATTAAAATAATATAATTCTCGAATAATAAATAATGAAATGATTATATAATATTAAAATATTATAAAACATATATATTTATGTGTTACATATTACTATAAATGTTATTGTTAAAGTATGAAATTATATAGTTATAAAACCAAAATAAATATATTTTTATATATGGATTAGTAAAATTAAAATATTTCATATTATAAATAATAAATTTTAATGTTATATTTTAAAGATAATTTAATATGAAAGTAATATTTTTCAATTAACATGATTTATAGTGTTTTATATTTATCCTAACAAATTAAATGAAATATTTTAAAACATTATTCTGAAAAAAATAAATAATAAATTTTTAAATTAAAATTTGGTATAAATCAAAATTATAATTAATTAATATTAAAAAAAGATAAAGTTTAACAAAAGAGGGTTTCTTGTATATTTATTATTTTACTTAAAAACTAAAATTTCTGATTTTAGAATTTTAATTAGATAAAAATAATATCATTTATGAAATTATAATTTCAAAATTATAATATTATGGATTTTTTTGAATTTTGTGACATAATTCATTGTGAGTGAATAGTGAAAATGCCATTTTTACTAAAAGCACAATGTTTATGACTTTATCAATAAGTAGGTGTAATATAAAAAATTATAAAATATGTTTCATTATCCCTTATGTATCTAATGAGTAATATTGTACTTCTTTAAATACAATTTTCAAATTATAAAACCTATGTTAACATTTTATAAATATATATAATAAGTTCCCATAAAATAATTTGTTTTTAGTATTTTATTTTAATTAATTTTATTTCTTAAATATGGCTTTGGATTCATCTAAATTCTAAATTAAATTAATTTTAATTTATTATAAACCAATTTATATAATGAAAATTTATTTAATTTTTAATTATATCTTACACAGTGTTAATATGATAAAAAATAATATTGTTCTAAAAACAAGTTTTTATGCATTACATGCACTAATGTTAAAGTTAATTTTTATTACACATTGAAATTTGAACTGATAAAATATTTTTAATATTTGGAATAAATATTCATAAGTAATGTAATAAAGGCTATTTTTTATAAGAAATGAACAAATTATTTACAAACTATTTGCCTCAGTAATAGAAAAAGGGTAAAACAAATTCACCAATGTTGTGAATTGATAAACCTATTAAATAATTTTTCTAATGTAGTGGTTTAGGTTGGTATTGAAAAAAAAATATCTACTATATTATTTTCCATTTGGAGTCTTCGTGAAAAGATAAACTTGTTTTCTATTTATATTTAGAAGAAATAATTATAAAAATTTCATTTTGACACCTTATAAATTGGTCCTCTCAGTATCCCTTCAAAACCACTATATGTTGTGATTTTCACTTCTAACAATATCACTATTTCCTTCCCTTTGAATCCTATTATAATTTCTTTATTGTATAGTCAATATAATGTTAACTAATCCCCAGTATGGTAAAAACTGTGTTCTTAATGAGAGCACAAAACTTTCCATAATTTATTTTATTTTCTGGGTTATATTTTAAAAACTAATTTTCAAATCTTTATATAAAGAAACAATTTTTTTACATTTATTTTCATTATGATAATGAAACAACCATTAGACACCTTTCCCCATTTATATTAAGAAAAAATGACTTTATTTATGAGTTTGTGAGGACTACAACCTCCATGAAGTAAAATATCTCATTTTTCATCTAGTTTATTTTATATTTATTAAAATATAATCAAATATAAATCACCACTTTAAAAATATATAAATAATATAATTACTATTCTATAATAATGATAGTATAAAAAAACACTTCCCAAACCACACTAATCCATTAATTTCTATATGTTTAAATAATTGCCATGAACCGACACTCCTTGATATTGTACTAAAAACATAATCATTAAATTTATGGATTTAATACTGATAAATATTTCTTAAATTTATCAATCAAAAACATGAAATCCAAAAATGAAATATTTGAGAACATTCATACCTATGTTCCTTTTCATTTTATAGTTTTATAGAAATGGGGAAAACTCCTAGATAACAATATCCATGTATTCAAGTTAGTATTTTTTCCACCATACCTCGTTTTTTTAATTCTATATTGAGTATTAAAAATAACCCATAAAATTTTCCATGCATGAATACTTTTTAGAAATAATTAATTTAATATTATTATTCACAACCTTGGGAAAATAAATATAATAAGGGTGGGCTCAAATGCTCAGTAATGGTAAACATAAGCATTATCAATTGAACGAAATCAATGATAATAATATGAGAATAAGTTTATTATGATATAACAAAAGTGAATGAGAAAAATATAATAGAATCAATAACCATCAAGTCATGGATACCTAAACATGTGACATGGATTATATCTTTAACCCATGAAAGAGTTATACAAGTCAATAATAATAATCCTTGAGATGTAAATACTGATAAAAAGAACCATTAATAACTAATGGAATTCAAAGAGAAATTTTGTCAATATCTTGGAACATTATCTTCGTCAACCATGTTAAATCATATTAGGAATAATTACGACCCTATTAAATATATTGTAGAATCCTACAAAGTTAACCCCTCATTATTTACTTCTAATACAAGGAACATAACCCAATTCATGTGAGATCTATAAGAGACTCAGTCATCATATAATATATATTTGGAACAACCATAGAAGAGGTTGTATTAGGGTTACCTATCATAAAAGAAACATCAGCTCTAAAATCACACACCTATATTTGGTACTCAAATCGTAAAGAATACATTTCGAGCATTGAAACAGAAAATGGTTACCCAATTTATTCCATAAAAAAATTAAAATATCATTAGGAAATATTAGATCAATTATATTTTCAAGGAAATTTTTGGTTTAATATTTTAGAGATTTATTACTAACTTTTACATTAAAAATACCCATAAATACCTAAATTAGAAATCATCCAAATGTAATAATGCATTAAAAAATGAAATATTCATATGAAAAAAAATCATGATCCATGTGATATCAATATTTGTCAAATGAAACAGTAAAACCCCATTAAATGAATAGATAATATGTGTTTCTATTTTGCAACATATTCATTATAGAACCCTTATAGAAACCTTACAATTTGTGTAATCATATGGATAAATTTCCATATAATTATATACAGAAAAAATTATTACCAAATTCATTGGATCTATATTTGACAGAACCCATCATATAAGATATACTGGGCTCATCAAGTGCTATTTGGGCACAGCCATCACATATAAAGTCCATGAACGACGTCATGAATAACATACACAAGGTTATAATTTTATCCTAAAACTAAAAAACCATTATTTTTTTTAACATGATTTAACCATATAAAATAAATGGGTTCTATGACAATCTATTTGAAACATTACTAACTCATGTAAAAAAAATCGCTACATTACAATCTATTTGATACAATATTAATGTATCTAGAGAAATAATGAGGATGGTATCATTAAGAAATATCCACATTATAGGATTTGTAACAATATGGGTTATTGAAAATGTTTAATGAGAATTCCATTAAAATATAATTAAATACATTTTGAGGAAAATAACTTTCCGAGTTTGGAAAATTAATTTTTAGAAACTGAAATTCCAAATTACATTATTTTCTCTTCATACATTCAACATAAAAGTATCACACCCACAATATGGTATAACAATTTTTAAGGATTTTGGTAACTCTTACAATGAACTTCTTCACACTTCGAATCACAACCCAGTACACTAACATTTTCACATAGAAAGGAACAACCCCAATTTAGAAAAATTTCCACCTAGTGGCACAGACCAAAACATTCATTTTTAAGGGTAGGAAGATGAAAACATATCATTGTTTAGACCGCAATGTAATTGAAAACCCATTCTTTTTACTAGACCAAAGTATAGTAAGTCTTAAAATTTGAAGGGTTTATATAACCTTACACTAAGGTTAACTATTTGAATATGAAATCATAAAAAAAATTTATTTCCCATAAAATCTTAATGAGTGAAATACTATAAAAATTAGTTTGATAAATAGATCTTGAGTGTCAATGAAACACAAGAATATAAAAACATGATATGATCGGGATAATACAGTTATCTACGTCAAATTCTATAGTCATATAATGATAATATTATGATGTACGGTATATTTAAGATACCATGAGAATAGAATTCTCTATCAACTACACCAGTTATTTCATATTTTATTTATATTATTTTTTATACAAAAAAAATTAAATTTTTTTAATTGATAACCATTGTTGTCGATCATTTCCCATTAATCTGAAATTTTATTTCCCAATGTTAAATAACTACATTAGAGTTTTTTGAGGCTTTGATAATCTATCAAAATATAAAGATAAATACCACTAAATAATTAAAAAATTAATATAATAGTAAATATTCTATAAATAATCAATATGAATGTCTTTGGAATACTCCCTATAAACTTCTCACACAGAATATTTATTTTTCAAGAATCTCGATTTTGAATATCATAAATTCCAAGAAGGTACCTTGTCTATTTATACACACTTCTTTCTTTATGGTAAGAATTTTGTTCTCTATAAAATACATCCAAATAATTTTTTATATCCTATAAATAATTAATAAGTAATTATTAATTTGTTAAATCAATGAAAATATGTAGAAAAAAATTCTTGAAAATCAGAAATACTTAATATAAAATAATCACAAAGCATTATTCTTGATTTTTAAAAACATTGTTGAGGATGTGGGACATTTTTTTCAACATTTAATTAATTTTAAATTTAATATTATTCATTTAGATCTATGTATTAGTTATTCTAACTTGCATATAAGTAATTTTAATTTATATATTTGTCATTCCATAATTATCAAAAAAAATAATTGATCTACATATGAGATAATATTTCTTCCAAAAGTTTGAGTTTTTTCTTTTATATGAGTTACTTAAATTTTTAAATGTCATCTTTATTATATAAATTATTCATTAAAAGAATTTAATTTCATTAAGAAAACTAAATTTTTTATGAGTCATTCAACACTCAAGTAGAGATCAATTATTTTTTCCAAAATAAAATAATAAAAAATTTCAAAATTGTAATAATTTAAACCCATTGGTTTACAACATAGAACTATTTTTATGGTTATTGTTATTGTTTCAAAAAATATGAGGATGTTTGAAATTGGTTTATACCATGATTTATTTTGAATTGAAATAGTTTATAATAAACTGTTGGTGTAGATTTATACCAATGATTTATCAGAACCATTAGTATATGTTGTTCTCCCCTGACAACATAAAAAACACACCCAATAACTCCACTAAATAAATTACGAAACCTGTACTCAAAATAATATTCACCTTTATCATTCCATAAAACACATATATTTTATATTTATAATTTATCTGACCAATAACTATATCAATATTTTTTGACCCAATCACAATAATTTAACATACATTCACTATATAAAAAATTAGTTTTTGTCATTTAACTTCATATACACAATTTTATCATTAATATAAACTAAAAATTGGATAGGATCAAAATATCATCACCACCACCAATACAATTATAATCATCAATCAGATCATAGAAAAAATCACTAACATCAACACCATTAGCATCAACATCATCACCTAGAGTGACATCCCCTTAACCATTACTAGGACCATCATTTCCATCAATCAGTGTATCATAAAAAATAGCTCATTATAAAAATAAATGAATTAAAGCCCATATAATCCATTAATCTATGTGATGTAAATTATGATGTTATATCATTTAAGAACTACTTGATGAATATTTTACCTATTTCACACTCCTGCATAAATGTTTTTCCCCTACATCTTCAACATGATAATTTTATAGAAAATTGATTCAAGATAATTGAGAGGTTATCAATTAGGTCAAATACCAAGTGGTGATGATTCTATTCACATGTTAACATTGGACTCTACCCTAGTTATCCTCAACTTATTCATGACTAAAATTATCATTTTGTCTGATGTTTTCATCTTCTTTTTCAGTGAGGACCTCTATGAAATATTATTGAAAAAATAAATAATATATTTGTTTTGAATTATGTAGAATTTTTTTAATACAAATAATATGAATTAAAATATTTTTTAGGATTGTTCATTTACCAAAAATTCCTATTTTACTATAAACTCTAGAATTCTATATTTTAATAAGGAATAGTATCTTTGATACTATATATTACATATTGAAAATTACATTGATAACTATATGAATATATTATTAAATAATATTAAATTTATAAATAAAATTAACTCATCCTTACAAATATTGACTGATCAAAACCATAATAAATTAAACTAAATTTTGATGAAAATATATTACATTTTTCAAGTTATATTCAGACTATATTTATTAAAGTCTTTATTGAGTTATGTTCGATTGGAGCTTCAATTAATTTTAAATCATTTTAATTTATTTGATATTCATTTACTATGTTTGTGTAAGATTGGTTTAAAGAAACATCCTTTGGTTGATGTCACACATTTATATCCATATTAATTAAGTATTGTTCAAATTTGATCAGTTTGGTTTAAAATGGATCATTTTAGGTTTCTTAGATTCATCTCAATTCAATTCAATTCAATTTGATATGGATTTATTTTGTTTTTTTATATGTGTTATTTGTGTTCACTTATATTAAATTCAAATATTTTTTATTTCAATATATTCTATTTAGTTTTATCCCATTTGATTTGGATTTGTATTGGTTTTTATAGTTTTAATTAGATATTTTCCATTTCTATTTATCAACTATGGTATTTTTTTAGATCTACTCATTGTCTGTTTCATGAAATCCAATTCGCATGATTCGGCTCATTTAACTTTTTTTCATTTCATGATGATTAATTTTGACTAATTTGTAATTAGTTTTTCTGTAATAAATATTGATTAAATTATTTCACATTAATTCAATTTGTATTAATATATTTTTGGTCAGTTTAATTATTTTTTTGGTTATGTAGTTTGTCCAATTTAGTTCTATTCAATTTAAATTGATGAAGTTATTTTTAATTATTTTTAAAATTATTTCGGTTTTTTTTATTTTGTTTCGTATAATTTATTTTATGATGGGTTTCATTGGATAGGTTTGGTACAATTTTGATTATATAAAATTTATTTGTATCGATGGGGATTGATTCTATTCAGTTTCAGTAGGTATTATCTATTTGGAGCATGATGGTTTAATTGGTGAAGAATGTTTTTATTATTTTCAGTCTTAATTTTCTATTTTCTATTTATTTAATTTCAATAAATATTTTGTTTTGTTCAGTTGTGTTAGTGACTAGTAAAACAAAATTGGTCATAATATTTTAAAGGTATCTCTTGTGCAACTATATTATAGTTCACCCCATAGTGTGTATGTACTTTATAACACCCTTATAATTATTTGTGTCTTTTAAACAGATCATGAAACAAAATATTAAAATTTATAACTAAATTATCAAAACAATCCAATATTGTTTAAGAATACTGTAAACTCATTACTCTTCTAGTAAACAACCTTGTATTTGTATTGTATAGTGGAACAATCAATAATGATTTTAAAACCCAATAACATAGTGTTGAATAAACTCTTCCAACCAATATATATCTCATGTTTATATGATCACCATAATTCCCCAAGTTTCATTAACTTTTTCACCTTCATATCTTGATCGTCAATAAATATAAATCAAATATGTGATTAAATGATAATTTATATAAATAAATTAACTATATAGATTCCATATTAATATTTTCGCCCACATCATATACCATGGATTCTCTTTGAGTTGATTAATAATATACCTTCGTGATACTTTTTTAACTATAATTATATCATGATACATTGAGAACATCACCAAGAAAATTCTACACTGTCTAGAATTTTTACTCAAAAAGACAGGGTGCTACATGGGATATGTTTTGGGAATTAATGAAGGCATGTAAATCATTTCTGGTTTAAATAAAATATGTGGGTATAATATGGGAATGAAAAATATCTTGATATGGTTTGAGATTCAATTCACATTTAGTGATTAGGATTTTTTGATAAATTGAATGATCAGTTATGAGGTGACCCAAGAATATTAGAAATCTATTTTTTGTCATTTCAATGAAATTTACATTGCTTCTCACAAATAAATTAAACTACTGTATCCCAAATGTGTTGGGACATTGGATATTTTTTACAGAATAACATTATTATACAATAATATGTTGATATCTTCCAATATATATTCACACATGATTTCCTCTAAGATAAATTCAAGTATATGGGAATATGTGTTTGATTAAATATATGAATGGGGTGATATCTAACACTCAAAAAAGGAAAACTAATTTCATTGAGTTGGAATGTATTTTTCTTTAGTTCACAAACATGGTAAAAGACATGGAAATGGGAATAAATACAAGATTGATTATATAATATCATGGAATCAAATGAAGTGATCATAAATCATGATAAAATGTCCATAGGTTATTACATAGGATATTCAAACCATAATAGGATCATCATGATATTGTAAAATTTCACCGTGAAAAAATGTGTGAAATCATAAGAAAATAATCATGATCCATGGAAACTTAAATTAGGAATTATGGACCATCACAAGTATAGAAAAGTATAACATTGTGAACATAGAAAACTATATCAGGTCTATTAATAATGTTTGGAACATATATACCCACAAATCATCCATGCATAAATTTTTGAATAAATATAACATCATATTTTTCATTCATTATTAAATTAACATAGATAACTGTATTATATAATTATATAAAATTTGAAAATTTCTAACCATGTCATGTGCACACATAAAATTATTATCACATGGGTAAATAATCATTACCCAATGAATTAAAAGGATATAAAATTAGTTTTCAACCGAAAAATAATTACAAAACACATATATTTTCCCCAAAAATATTATACATCATCTTTTAATGCCCCATTAATATAAAATGGGTTTTGTAAAATTTTCATAAAATATGACATAAGAAGTAATCAATAAATGTATAATAATTACAACCAAAATAAATATATCAAATTAGTATTTATAAGTTGATATATGAGATATAATTCCACATGTTATGGATATTTAATATATATAGGGGAAACTGGATGTGAAGTCATGAAAAGTTGAATCTTTATATATTGGTAAATTTTAATAAAAATGATTCTCTAAGTAACTGTATTAATAATTTTCAATGTATCATAAAAATAATTCTAAAATATAATTTTAAAAATAAAATTTCCCAATAATGGAACCTAGAAAATAAATAAATATTATAATAGAATAAATATAGAGTCAAATATAAAATATAAACTATAGTAGAAATCAATACACTTTTCAATAATTTATATCCATTTAAGGAAACCCTTACCAAAAAGGAGTTATTAAATTTTATTTTCTAAAGTGATAAAGGGAAATATAAATACTATAGAAGAGTATAAATATTTTTATTTCATAATAATAAAATAATGATTTTCTGCACATAATAATATGAATAGGAATAGAATATCAAATATATGGTATGAGAATTAATCATAACAACATTGTATTTTTAAAAAGTATGAAATAAGTCAAGTAGAATATTTTTTATATTGAAATTTAATTTCCTTAAATAGATATAGAAAATATTGTATTAAATTGATAATGGTTACAATATATCTATCATGATATATTATATTCAAGAAGAATGAGTGTGACTCAATGAAAATTGGATTGATTCATAAAAGACCTTATGAATTTAGTAATGTATAAATAAAAATTAAAGGAAAAAATGACCATGAAATGGTATTTCAATTTCCTTTTATACATTATAATTTGTTATAAATTATGTCAATGGAGTATTATATACACCATGAAAATGAAAATAGTGCATAAACAGAAATGAACCTTAAGGGCTTAGAATTGAGAAAGGAAACCTTACCCTGGATTCTCGCTTGATCATAAAAGCTATATCTTTGAGTATAATAAATTTTGTTTATTTTATAATCTTTATAATTTACATAATTATATTTATATTACTAATTACTATTCATTTATAATTTCTTATTCCCCCTTTATAAATAATTAATTGGTAAAATTCATCATCATGTGTTAAATATTCTATTTTTTTAATGCTTTATTTAGTATGGTGGTTACTAACCTTGATCCTTTATCATGTAATGATCACAATAATAATATTGATATATATGATGTCGGTATTTTTTATAGATTTCAAGACATCCATTATAGTAACGATGCATATATTTAATTTGATATTTATTTCTATAATATATGTGTGTTATAGTATATAGTGTAATACGAAAACAACATATTGAGAAAGTAACAGCACTTTAATTCATTTATTAACATAATTACATTAGATAGTAACATATACCATGAAAATTAAAAACATTTCATTGAGACAAAAGTAAAAATAATAAAACTATAATGGGAAAAGTAGGACCCTTCTAATCCTCTAGAATCATCACCTCCACGAACAACAATATCGAAATAAAACAAAATAATATAAAAAAATGAAATATAAGAAAATTTAAAATATTAAATATAATTTATAATTTTTGAGACTAATTTATTAAATAAAGAATATGTATTTATATGTGGTAATATGATTATTGGAATAGTAATGTCTCTATTGGAATAGTAATGTGACCATGTGAATAGTAACCTAACTATTATAAAGAGTAACATGACTTGGGAAGAGTAATTTAACATCAGAATTATAACATGTAATAGAAAAAAATTTCATTATGGATAATTTAAGAAAATATAAATTTTATATTTCAATAAACTAAATATCATGACTAAAAACTCAATGAAAATAAATAATTTTCTTAATAAACTGTTTTTATTTTATTTCTTAAGAATCATAATTTTTATTCTAAAAATTTGAATTATATATGTTAGAAAAATATTTTGTTAAAAATTAATTTTAATTTTCAAATCATCATATAAAAAATTTATACGGTTTATTTTTTTTTGTAATTTTAGGAAATACAAATTTTTTTTGGCGAATAGTAGAAATATAGTTTTTTTATAATTGTTGTATTTTAAATGATATCATACATGATGTAATAATGACCTAATAAATTACAAAAATAGTTGGAATAAAGGTATTTAATTTGATAAATGAGTCATTTAATTATAATAAATATGTTTTATGAACCTAATAACTACTTTCCAACGACTAAAGTATTCCATTAAAAAAATATTTTGTCATTGATCCCCCTTTTAATTGGATTATAATAATAACTTTTGGTTATAAGGTTTTTTAATTTCCTAAAATCATGAAATATAATAAAAAATATATTTCATAATGTCAAAAATTTCACTATTACAATCTATAATGTGTATATTATATTTTTCAATATTTTATCCTTATAATATTACTCTACAAACATATAAATACCCCATCTCATTACCCTTGGAAAACCCCTCCAACCTCACTTACCAATAGAATAAATATACCCAAATTCCAAAACATATACCATTTTAAACCTTAGGGTATATAGGTATTCATTCACCACCTTTAATTAAAGTATTTTAGTGTGATGGTGAATTAGTAACAATAGGAAGATTTTATTTATCCATCAATTCTTCTTCTCATTTTTCTATAATCTTATAATCCTTTTCTATTCTATTATAAACAAAGTCATCCAAAATTATTTGATTCATTTATTATCATTATATTGAAAATTTTAATATACTATAGTTAATATATTTATGGAATTTTTAAATGTCTCGTGTCACTTTTCCCAATATTTAACAACGTCCCATCAATGGTCGGTCAACCACCTATGAAGAAATTGTCAAATATATATCCACCGATACTTTTATGAATATATATTATTAAAAATATATAACATTTATAACATATATATAATTTAATGTATAATAATATTATGTAATTATTTTTACTTATTGATAAATGTTATTGAATAAAAACAGAAAAATCAAAACCAGATGGGATAATTTAAACAAAACATGATATCAAAACAATTTACCTTTAAAAAAGAATATTATAAAATATAACCCAATAATTATAATGGATAAGTATTAATATAAATGAGCATATTATATTTCCAGTAACATGTTTTAAAAAAACTATTTCTCTACTCAAGAGCTGAAAAGTGATGAAATAAATTTGATTTTAATGTCTGGGTATTCTTAAACCAGATACCTTATTTTTCGATTATCCATATTCAACATAACATATAGAATGTATATTATTCTAATATACCTAAATTAATTTTCACTACCATTTACCTATTTTTGGTTATACATATTTCAATGCTTTCAAAAAAATTCCTAACGTGTTTACAATAATTTTAAAAAAGATATTAATTTCAAATGCATCACATTGACTCCTATTGAGTTATTTATTCTCCTCTCAAACATGATTATATTTATTATTAAATATGATGTACCTTATTAAATTTTCAATGGAATTTTTATTTTCCAAAATATTATTTATGTAACCTATATAATATCTGTAGAGACCCAAAACTTGACATAGATAGACATTACATTACTTTTGCGGAATATCTAATACTTAACAAAAACAGACACCAAAGGACCATAATAGTTTAGTGTCTTTGGAAACTCGGAACATAATTTTCTAATCATGGTGAAATATCTTCAACATCTCCCATAATGATCTTCCCCTTTTATTTTCTTACCGAATTGTTTTCTTTAAATCCTGGGGAAAAGAAAACATATAAAGGTTGAGCTAAAATTCTCAGTAAGGGTAAGAATGGATAAAATAAAACAAACCATATATATTTGAACTTCAAAACATGAACATATAGTTTAAACATCAAAATCATGAGTTGTGAAATAAATATCGGCAGTACATAAGACATAGATCACAAAGGAACATCAATCATGATAAAATATCATGGTAATAAAACATTTAATTGTGGCAAACCATTAAGCACATGATATGATTTCCATAGTTGCCAAGGCATTGCTGCCAAGACCATATTAGTGGACAAAGTCCCTTTCTGAATCAAGTTCACTCCTCGTTCCAATTCTGTATCACTGAACCAGATTAACATACCATTCCAAAAATGTCTATCTCATGGGATATAAATATTTACCCAATGCATTGGAGGGAGATATAGGTCCCACCAATCTCATAATGAAATAATTCTTACATGTTCCACAACATGAACATAAATCATTCATCATAACCCAAAGAATAAAATGGGTCTCATAAACATCATTCCATCATAACATAATCTATATAAAACAAATGGATATCATTTCATCATAATAAAAGTGAAACCATGAAAATCATAGAGATATGATTCATGAAACATACACATATTAAATAATTTCATCTAAGATGGAAAATGGTTTTGGTAAAACACTTGAAATGAATTCTTGATGAAAATATCCTTTCTTTTTGAAAATAATTTTCTTTTCAAAACATGCCATGAAATTTTAAAAGAAAATTATTTTGTTGAAAATATTCATGAAATCATGTAGAGTAAGCTTCATGAAAATAAGTCTTTGTGTAACCATAAAAATCGTTTCATGCTGTATAAGTTAAAAACAATCTTCTCGAAATTTTGTTGGAAAAGTCCAAAAGTACCTCGTGGGGTAAAATAAGAAAGATTCCAAACATACCATGTAGTAAAAGTCAAAAATGGGTAAAAGGAACATTAAAAATAAAT
Source organism: Viscum album (assembly GCA_963277665.1). Classification (NCBI taxonomy): domain Eukaryota; kingdom Viridiplantae; phylum Streptophyta; class Magnoliopsida; order Santalales; family Viscaceae; genus Viscum; species Viscum album. The sequence continues at coordinate 1,886,634,157 of OY728159.1, read as the reverse complement.
GAAACCATACATAGAAAATAGGCACATGGATGATAAATATAACCCTAGTAAATACTTATGAACAAACAATCTCGGATAAAAATGAGATTAGAAAAGTTATCCCTTACCTTAGGTACGATATCCTTCGTGTATCCAAACCTCCAGTATAATGATTCAAATAATGTCATTTACTTATTACAGAATCATATCCATTGTTATGATATCATATATGGTTCACTTATAACTTTATATTGCCCGTTCTTTTGTAAATTCATTGTTAAAGCCGCATTTTTGGTAAAATCATTTTATTTATCGTATGTGTTTGGACTTGTTGGTCTTGATATTATTATTAATTATATCATGATTTACTTACTTCCATAATGTTAATAATAATTTTTATATCATATATATTCAGTTTATATATATATAATACATATATGAATGAAATGAAATACACCGTTCATTGAGATGGTAAGCCATACATACGCATGAACGTTGTTTTCCTTTCCTTATTGACTTGATGGAAGTAAGTATATGACATATATATATATACATAAAAAAATCTAGTAGTTTCATTATGTCATATATTTAGTTATTATTCATTATATATACTTTATAATCATTCTTCATTGGTTAACAAGAAGAATGAATCTCATGGATTCCTAGATACGGTAATCCGTACGTGCGCACGAGCGATGATATCGTTCCCATAATTATTGAATTGAATTAGAGTGGATGATATAATATCTAAGAATTCTTATGATGTTATAATAACTATATATAGTTATTATTTACACCCTTATACCCATCCATGTAAGGTGGTGGTGGAAAAACATATTACACCATGGCGTGGATACGGTATTCCGTACGTACGCACGTGCGGTGATTTCGTTTTCCGTAGGAAGGATAGAATGTGAAATGGGGTTGTTTCATATTTATAATAACATATTAGTATATTAGTGATACTGATGTTATTACATTATAATGAAACAACAAAATAGTAAGAATTTGAAGAATAAATAAACTTGAATGAATCGGTAGAAGAGATTACCTCTTCTTCGACGCACCTCTTTTAAGCTTCCTCTTAAGGCACTAGAGTTGGTCTTCTAGGGAGACCAGAACCTCTATAATGTTTATAGGGAAGTTTATAATTGAAATGGGCAGGGTTTTTCCGAGCATGAGGCTCAAAATTTTGTAAATGGAAGAGGGGGGAGGTGCCCTTATATAGTAGAGGAGAGGGGCACCTTCTGAAACTTCAAAAATATTAATTTATAATAAATCAAAACTCCCTTAGAAACCACCATAAATGACTCATATTTAAATATTAGAAGAGATAGGGTTGTAATATAATCAACCAATAAAATTAATACATGTTGTAAATTTATATTAAACCTTATCAACTTTATTTATCCTTATTTAATCTATTTAATTTTATTTGTGGTAATAAGATTCAAATTTTTAAATTGTTTTAAATAATTACATATGTGTTGTGAATTTTCCATAATTTTATAATTTATGATATTTTAGGCCTTATAAATTTTAATTTTTAATTTTTAATTTTTGATATTATAAAACAATTTTATATTATTTTATTTTTATAAAATAACCATAGTGTCAATTTTGACACTATTCATTTATTTGAATTTAAATATAATCCACACAGAATATATGTTCGAAATAAAATATTTAATAGATTCCTAACATTTAATATCCCTCAAAAAAAATCATTGGGAACATTAATTTGTTCATATATTATTTATTTTAATGTTTTTAAAACCATTTATTTGGTATATCTATTAATAAAATAATTAGTACAACATTTTGGTATAATTATTTAATATACAAATATATTGCATAAAAATTAAAATTAAAATCCTATGATGAATATAAATATAATAACATTCATAATAATATTTTTACTCGAATTTATCATCTTAAAATCACAACATTTAAATTGTTATATTTATCAAAATTTTGAAGGTGGCATCTTTGACATCATTTAAAATAATATAATATAAATGTCTTAATCGGTTTTAGATGGATCCAAATGGGCCACAAATCAACCCTTGTATGATTTGGGTATAGATATACTCTACCAATAATGTTTGGTCAAGTTTCTGTTTTTTATAGGTATTGTTATTTTAATAAAAACTATATTATTGATTTTTGCACTAAATAAATAATATCTACATCATTAATGTATAAGCTATTAAGGTAAATAATTTTTTCTTAAAAATTACAAATAAATTAACATGATAAATAAAAAAATTATCTTTCAAATGAGTATTTATAATCTAATATATATTCTGTATAACCTTATATTAAAAAAAAATCTAATTATTAAAGATTGAATGAGACATATTTCACTTTCCTTTAAATAAAATAAATAAAAGGTCTTAATAAAATACACATGTGTTCCATTAGATTCCATTTCTTCCCAACTATAATTTAGGTCAAAATATAATCATCCAACTATATTAATACAAGTGTTAGGGTAATTTTATAGTATTATATTTACCTTCAATTACCTGATTTACCTCTATCCATGGAAAATAAAATTTACCGTAGTTACTATTCATAATGGGTAAAAATAAAAATTAGCTTATTAACGTAATTTGGACCCACTGATTCGAAATATGGAGTCAATTTTTCCAAATTCAAATCACAGATGTTGCAGAAATTAATTTAAAATTAATCCTGTTGTTAAGAAAATGAGTTTTAAAAGTTAAAACATTGCAAAAGATTGAAATGATTTTACCTATGAATTCAATGCAAAATCAATGATAATGACATAAGTTATATTAAATGGTAAAAATATATTCTATTTATACTTTAAAAACATTCAATATTATAATTTAATCATATAAATTATTACGATGAAAAAAGTTGGTTTTAGTTAAATTATAGCATGTTTTTACTATTCATTAAAATAGGAATGTTATCCGAAATATATGAAAAAAATTATCCAAAGTAAATTTTTATATCATGATCCCAAAATAGAATTTTATTTAGTCAAATTAAACTTATAAACTAGTCAAAAACTAGCTTTAAAGTGGGTGCGCCATCAAAAGGCGGCAAAACTGCTTTTTTGAATAATACTTATTTTACACAAAAAAATTATTTTGTTCTCATTCCATGTTCTATAAAATGTGTAAGATTAATTATAATGTCATAATACTAAAAATGTAGTTAATAATATTCCTAACGGCTAGTTTATAATAATATTATAACCATATTTCGTTGTTTAGTGAAATCGGGTATTGTGTACTACACATGCTATCGAGGAAGGTCGTAATTGCATGTAATGCAGGCCAAGCTAGGGATGCGTGTAGTGAAAGGTCCCTTTGGTGTTTCTTATAACATAATTCAAAACTTATTTCATTTATATATTAAAAAAAATCTATACTTAATGTTACATAGAATAATTTCTAAAAAACGTAGTTGAAATTGTGTGTAACATGAGCCAATAATAGTGTTGCGTATACAGCAAGCTAATACGGTGTTGCGTATAGCACAAGCTAATTTTGGTGTAGTGTACTACACAAGACATCAATGAAATTAAAAATAATAATTCTCATAAAATATCGCGTTGTGACAATATCTATTCTATTCCAGGGTTTTATTTGATGGGAACCATTGTTTGATTTTCAATGTAGAATGAATGATTATTAGAATTTCATGATGTGATTTGTGGCATTAGAATTAAATAACCCTCTAATTCATTCCTAAATATGATTTATCTAATGATATTATGCATATAATTCATCAAAATGAATCTACCTTTTTTAAAATTATGATGTTACGATTACGCACCTATGTTATAGGCGAACATAATGCATTATTTGTTGAAAACTATGTGTGTTATGGACTACAATTTTAAGAAATTTAATTATTAATAATATTCCACATTTCATTCCATTATAAAATATTTATCTCATGATTATGATTATGATCCTATACATATTTTATTGTGAATTTTATTATTCTCACCCATGTACTATTGATTCATGTCCCTTACCCCCCCCCCTATCGGGATTTTCACTCAACCATTTTTTTGACATATATCCTCATGTGATTACAGATATTAATGAGAATACGATATATATTAGGGTGATAATAAATGAAGATTAAAATAATTTTCATGCATTATTATGTACAAGTGATGTATGATCATGATTTTACCAAGACACTTATCCTTTATATCCTTGAATGTATTTCTAATATGTTTTTTAACTTAAAAATAGAGTAAAAGTTGTGTAAGAAACAGTTGGGTTACTATTGTTGATGTAAGAGGGTGTTTTAATTAATTTCAGATTTAAGATTAGAAAACATCAGTAAAATACAAGATGATATTTCTAGGTATATGTTAACATCTTCATAAATAGTAGAATTGGGAAAGATGCTAAATTTAATAAAAATAGCATTTATGTGTGTTATGATTATAAGGAGAAGTTTACCCTGGATTTTAATATTTTAGATCGAGAGGTTGATCAGTGGTGGATGTTGATATATAATACCCTGATAAATGATGAAATTGATGAAATTGATTTAGAAAACATTAAAAAAATTATGATAACATGTATTTCCATTAAACAGTTTTGAAAAAGAGAGAGAGATAATTCATAAGGATTAAGAAAAAATAAGGGGAATCTAAAATGGCTTAAAAGGTAACATTCAAAGGACGTGAATGATATGTCTGTGAATTTTTTATCAACAATGATAGAAAAATAGATAGGTTCCTTATGGTGTTTAAACCAAAAAAAAATTAAAGAATTTAGCCATACAAGACATTGGGTGTTATGAATAATTCATTTGATGTGTTACCTGTCATGACCCGTCCTAGTGGGGCCCACGCCAAGACTCCCCAAGCCCACCTCCAATAGGCCAGGGGCTAGTGAATAGCACCGATTAGGCATATTACTAACATGGGAGGCATTGCCTTGGTACCTGTACACACGCACACATCTCCAAGACCATAAATGCTGAAATATAAAAGAAACCACTATAGAAAAAGATGCATGTATACAACTAAACCCAACCAACATAGTACGATGGAAGGTAAAATACTGAAAGTATACTGGGTAGGAATACAATCCCACAAAAACAAAAGTCTGAAAAATGAAAAGTCCAACCCGAAAACACAAAAGATACTGGGACTGCTGCTCGTAGTCGTAGAAACCCCTCGACCTGCAGGGAACTCAAAAATCTCGGTCCTTCCCTGGTCCGCCCTGGACTCTGTCAAAAGAATGCTCGTTTGCACAAGACAAAAACATGTGTGGGAAAAGCCCGTACAGGGGTGACTATAACAATACTCAGTAGAGGACCCCGAAAACCACAAAGCAGTACAAAATGTAAAGGTACAGTCACCTATGAATAGTATATGTCTATATAACATATAGCACAAACCAGATATACTCAAAACCCAGACCTGTATTCTAGAGACAAGTCACACAACCACATACCCCAAAATAGGGGTTCAGTTCAAATATTCCACGAAGCACTCGTTCTGGTAGAACACACTCCACAAGTCTTATAGCTCTTATGACGTCTATCCGAGAAGTACCATACTTCATGAAACATCACGATAGAAAATTACTCACATTATGGGGGACACTCTCCTGATTAGGAAAGATCATGATATATAGATGCACTCATTACGAGAGACACACTCCTGAGTGAAAAAGATCACGATACATAGATGAGGATCACTGCCAGGGCCATGGCGGATACTGGGACTCATTTGGAATTCACATGCTAGGTAGAAAATCGATGCCCGCTGGAGTTGGTCGCATCGATGCCGAACTCTACCTAACGTCAAGAATGGATAGAGTATCTCGATCCGGGCATCTCAGATGGATGCCTGACTCTATCACAGAATTTCCTGCTGAAGGGATCATACTCCTGTGTGAGGAAAGTATGCCTAACCTTCAGGGGAACGAGAAGAAGGGGAACTAACCCAAACAAAACATGTCCAAGATATGGTGAACAATAGGACCGTGCCATTTTCAATGAAGTACACGCCGTGTAGAAAAGTTACACGCCGTGTTGTCTGACCTCGGGTACTGCATGTGTACAACGACCCGGGTCATAAGGCTGGTCATGTAGAAAACTGAGTACAAAGAGTGTAGTATAATGTACATTCCGTGTCTGAGTGACTGGGGTTGGCTCCGTGTATGCTATCCATGTTCTTGTACATGTTCATCAACCCATGTACTCCAACCCGTGTAATCGGTACACGGGGTGACCCGCATTACTAGCCTCTCTTGGCAGTGTGATGGAGGACACGGTCGTCTACTGCATCCCATGTTAGTGTACCCCATGGATACATGACGTGTCACGTGTAGCCACCTCTTCCATGATAAACATGTCGTGTCGCCTGAAGCCCTGTAGATCATCCTGTGTCCGTGTACTTCCCAAAATACACACCGAGCTTTGGGGAAAAGTCCAACACGCCATGTGACTAGGGTTACATTCCTTGTGATTCCTCTCTAACCCACGAAACCCTAGCCACTGCTTCCCATATTACACGGATTTTTTTCGTAAGCACACGCCATGTATTCTGGAAATTTCCAGACATGCGGACCTTGGCCGTCGTGCCTTCGGTGTTGCTCCTTTCGTCGATCCGACCATCCGATTTCCACTAAACTCCGAGGTTTTGGTCTCCCCAACACCACCAAGCCGATTCCTTTGTTTTTTGGACATCTGATCGGCTCTAAAAACATGCAACGATCCATCCGTGTGAAGAATGCAAGAAGGACAACCCTTCTCGATCTTGTCTAATTCATCATCCATTATCATCATCGCACCTCCGCGAGGTCGTTGGGGTGTCGATTCTTCAATTTGGGATCTTTGTGTCACATAACGGATGTGAAACGATTGGTTGTTTTTCACCCCATGAAGAACGCGAAGGACACTCGAAGAAAGGAAAAAGGGGGGAAATCCAATAAAATAGATCGAGGAAGGAATGTCCACCGTCGTTCGTCACGACATTGATCCACTCTCGTTAGTAGGTTTAAACGGGGCATAAATCAACAACAAAATCAACATGGATTTATTCCCCCATATTCATCCCAAATAAATCCCTCCCGCAAGAATGTATGGATTCTTGGATCAATTTGTTTGTGGTTGATCCGCGTTCGTCGTTTATATCAAAATAGGGGAAAATAAGAATCAAATAACAAAACCATACCTCAAGAATGGATCGCTCGGTGATGAAGAAGCAGTGCTACCGTCATCGTCAAGAACCTCCAACCTTGTTGGCGCAGCATTTTGAAGCTTCATTCTGTTCTCGTTCGTCGCCGAGAGTTTTCTCCATGTTTTCCTCTCAAACTTTCACCAATGATTGACGTTCGATTATCCCAAAAAAGGGGATACGTATCTGACATTAAAAAATATGATGTCGTATTAATGAGTCCAACATGCCATTCTTGAGTCATTATGATGTGCAATTTAATTATGGAAACAGTTTCCCCGTTGTCACACTGTAGTGGATGTTTCCATAAAAGAAATAAAATAAACTTGTGAATTTATTTTATTTTATTTAACTTAAAATGTTTGAAATTTAACTTTTTTCCTGGACCCGCACCGGTCAATTTTAGACACAATATTAGGTAAAGTGGTCATCCTAGATGCAATAGTGCCCTCAGATTTTTAATCTGGGCATCAGTCTAGAAACTGCCACAACCACGCACAAGTGCCGACCTACTTAACTTAAAAAGATCAAACCACCATTTTGGGCTCACTGGGCATCAGAATGATGTGCTTTATTCGCGTCCAGTCTCGAAATAATTCATTTTAAATTTTAAAAAACCCAAAAAAAATCCATGACATTACATTCTCCCCACCTTGGGGATTTATGTCCTCGAAAAGCCAAAACAAAGGCCACTCCAAAAGATGTGGGTACTGGGAACGGATCTGGGCCTCCCACTCCCATATGCTGTCATGAATATTGCTATGCTACTACCAGATGTGCACCAAGGGAATCAATCACCCACGAAGGATGTTCTTCGGACGATCCTCGATCTCCACCGGGTACTCTGCATAGGTAACTCCATCCTTGATGTCCATCTCGCCCGAGTCGATGATGTGCGATGGGTCATGCACGTACCTCCTCAGCTACGACATGTGGAAGAAATCATGTACCTGATGCAATTGGGGTGGTAGTGCTCGGCGGTACGCCACCTCACCAACTCTGCACAACATTTGGAATGGTCCTATGAACCTCAGATATAGTTTGTCGCCTCAGCTAAATCTCTGTAATGCTTGTTGAGGTGAGACCCGAAGAAAGATGTGGTCTCCCTTTTCGAACTCCAGAGGTCTCCATCATCTATCAGCATTGGAATTCTGTTTTCTCTGTGTAGTCTTCATCTTCTCCTGGATGATCTGCACCTTCTCGGTGGTAGCTCGCACCAACTCTGGACCCATGAGTGCTGACTCTCTAGGGTCGGTCTAACAAAGCGGTGACTGGAAGGGTCTCCCATGTAAGGCCTCAAAGTGTTCCATACCAATGGTGATGTGGTAGATATTGTTGTATTCATACTACAACATTGGTAGGTGGTCCTGCCAACAATGACCAAAGTCCAAGACACTGGCTCACAAAATATCCTCCAAAACCTGAATGGTCCTCTCCATCAGACCATCATTCTGGGGATAAAACATTGTGCTCAAGCGTAGATGAGTCCCAAAAGCCTCCTAGAATCCCTTCCACAACTAGGATGTGAAACGGGAATCTCATTCCGAGACTATTTTTTAGGGGACTTCATGAATCCGAACTATCTCATGTACATAGAGGCATCCCAATCTCTCTATGGTACTCTGCTCCTGGATAGCTAGGAAGTGGGCCGACTTGGTGAGTTGGTCAACGATCACCCAGATGGAATCATGCCCCTTGGATGTCCTTAGTAAGCCTAACATGAAGTCCTACGATATTATATCCCAATTCCACTCTTGACCTTACAGGGGTGAGCTAATCCCGCTGGAACCTGGTGCTCGGCCTTCACCTGCTGGCACACAAGGCACCGAGAAATGAACTCTGCTACTGCCTTCTTCATGCCTGACCGCCAGAACTATCATCGAAGGTCTTGATACATCTTTGTCACTCCAGGATGTACTACCAAAGGGGATGTATGAAACTCCCTCAGGACCTCCTCCGGCAATGCCACTGGTACAATAGTGCATCCTATGAAAAGAAGTACGTGCTCCCCACCTTTTGAATATCCATTAGGAACATGTCTTGTGGATAACTAAGCACATAAGTCCACACAGTCGACATATCCTAGTTGTGCCACCCTTACCCATTATAATAGTGTAGGGGCCACAACCATCTACTATAGGAACGTTTCATCCTCTGTATCTATGAATGATAACTACAACGCGGCTAACTTCTCTGTCGCCTCACTCAACAGATGTGAGCTCGACATTCTGCTAAGATAATCTGCCACCATGTTCCCCTTCCCATGAGTATAGATGATCTTAAAATCATAATCCTAGAGAAACTCTAGCCAATAACTCTGCCTCAGATTCAGATCCTTTTGTGAGAATATGTACTTGAGGCTCTTATGGTCAGACTAGACGATAAGCCGCTTGCCCATAAGGTAGTGTCTCCACATATTCAATGCGAAGACTACAACTGCCAACTCGAGATAATGGGTCGCATAGTACTACTCATGTGGCCTAAGAAGTCACGAAACATTATCAATCACTACCTGCCATCACATTAGGACACGACCAATCCCGGTCCCTAATGCGTCACAGAAAACTATGTACTCGACACCCTCCTCTGGGAATCTCAAGATTGGGCGCTTGTCAAACACTGTCTCAATTGCTCGAAAGCCAGCTAGCACTTCTCCATCCCCACAAATGGCTACCCCTTCCTTGTTAAGGCCATCATTAGTGCTGATATTCGGGAGAAATCCAGAATGAATCCCCGGTAATATCCTGCCAACCAAAGGAGCTCTGCACCTCCGTTACACTCTGAGGTGGCTCTTATGCTAACACAGCCTCCACCTTGGCTGGGTCTACAGCTACTCCATCTTCTGAGATGACATGTCCCAGAAAGTGCACCTCCTGGATCCAAAACTGGCACTTTAAGATCTTCCAATAATTCTGGTGCTCCCGAAGTACGTCTAGAACCATCTGCATGTGTCTCGCATGCTCCTCTTCTAACGCCTAGTACACAAGGATGTCGTCGATAAAGAACACTATGAATTGGTCCATGTACGGCTAGAAGATATGGTTCATCAATCCCATGAAAACTGTATGGGTGTTCATCACACCGAATGGTATCTCCAAGTACTCATAGTGACCATAGCGGCATCTGAAAGCCGTCTTCAGTATATCCTTGTCCCGTACTTGTAGATGGTGATAGCCCGATCGAAGGTCAACCTACGAGAACCATTGTTCCCCTCTTAGATGATTGAAGAGGTCATTGATCCTTGGAAGTGGATACTTTTTCTTCACCATCACCTGGTTCAGGCTCCGGTAATCCATGCACAACCTCAGACACCCATCTACTTTCTTGGAAAATAAGACTGGGGCCTCCCAGGGTGAGACACTGGGTCTCATGAAACCTTTCCTTGCAAATCCTCCAAATTCACCCTCAGATCACGATGCTCTGCGGGAGCCATCCGATATGTTGATGAGGAAATCAGTGTCATCATGGGTGTAAGTCAACGCAGAAGTCGATTTCCCGGTAGAGAGGTAATCTTGGTACATATTCAGGAAATACATCCTCATACTCCGACACTACTATTGGGAACTGGGAGCTCACAACATCCACTTCCCTAAGGGCACGACTAGCCAACTCAAGAGCGATTGGCTGCACCCTCCTATGCATAATCCCATTCTGCACTGCCTAGACTTCCATTTCTCTAAAATGGAAACCTTCATTCCATCACGACGGACACACCCCACCCTTCGCCTAAAATAGTCAACCTTGGCATGGACCAAAGGTAACCAATCCATATTGAGAATGACGTTGTAAGGCCTCGAAGCTACCACCAAGAGGTTCCAACCAAAACTCTCACCTCTAAGGCTAAGATGACACTATCTGAAAAAGTGTGTGATCATCGAGTCTCCTCCCATAGGTGTCTCCAAGCATAAGGATCGATTCAATGGTTCTACCAGAACCTCGAGGTTTTGTACAATACATGTGGCTATTAAGGAATGACTGTCATGTGTTTCTATAAGTACAGAAGTTAAGGTAGAAAAGACATATATCATACCTCAAATCATCCCTCGGGCCCCTGGGTCATATGCCTCGACCGCATGCAGCTGTCCCTTCCCCTGTCCCCCCAGCTCCCTGAGCATGGTGAGGACCTCCTGGGGTTGGTGGTGGAAGTAAGTCAAAGCGTATTCCACCACCCGCAGCTCTCCTTGCTCCTATGCCACATCTACCACCTGGAGGGTTGGTCTACTCCACTCTCTGCCTTTGCCTCGGTGGTCCATCCACCACTTCCCTGTCAGCTGCTCAACGGGTCAGACAATCTCTTGCGATATGTCCCCTACCGTCACACAAATAGAATCGCTTCTACCTAGGCTCACTGGATCCAGCCTAAGAGCCCTGGACAGTCGATCCACTATCATGGGTCCTCCTATGATGTTTTCTATGTATGGATCTTTGAGCCTGATGTCGGCTTCCTGCTACTGGGGTCTCTACACCTGTCTTCCTACTACTGACCATCATCGGCTATCTCTAATCCACCAAGAAGCTCTCGATCACCAAGGCCCGCTCGAGCACTCCAGCAAATGTCAAAATTCATAGTGGTGTGACACTAGATCGGATGTCTCGTCGTAGACCTCTCTCGAATGTCTGAGCCCTGAAGTACTGATCTCTGACCATATCCATCGAGTACGGAGTGAGGTTGGTGAACCTCAATGAATAGTGAGTTACTGTCATACTGCCTAACTAGAGATGAAGAAGCTCTTGGATGCGCACAGCTCTCAGCGTAACCAGAGAGAACTCCTACCTAAAGAGTCTCTCAAACTTCTTCCATGAAAGAGTCTCCTCGTCGTGAGTATGTGTGGTAAAACTCCACCATCGTCCTGCCGAACCCCAAATAAAGCTCGCTCCTAGGATCACCATCTGGACTACTGGTTTCCTCACTAGAAGGAAAACTCTAGTCACCATCTCAATCTAGTCCTCAGCCACCTGAGGGTTAGGCTCACCTCGGAACCTGAGGGGTCTCTACCTCTGGAATTCATGGAGTGCGCTTTGCCTATGCTCCATGTCGGTCGGTACCACAGGTACCATGGGCTTCTCTACTAGTGGTGGCATAGCAGGTGCACCACCTGGTGGCAACACATGGAGAACTGGTCACTGTATCGAAGCCTCATCACCAAGGAGGTCATCCTCGTGACCGCGCTGCTGAATCCTAGCGGGTATGCATCATAGAGGCATCCTATAAGAAAACAAGATGTACCATGGTCAAAGAGTATATCTGGATAGCTGAAACAAAAGACATGGAAAACACAACCCATTCATATACGATGCATGTACCATTATTTTACTTCCCCTAAACTAGTGTTTTCATGTACCGAGTTGAAAAGAAGGTTATCAGAGTCCTGGTGTATAGATACATCGGCCGCTGCACCAACACTGGAGTCTCTGTCTTGATAGGCGAACTCAAACCACTAAACATTGTTGCCCCAAACCAATCTCACAAACTCTTGGTCCGAAGGTATACCCGACCACCTCTAATACCACTCTTTCACAACCTGTCCTAGTGGGGCACACACTGTGACTCCCTAAGCCCGCCTCCAATAGGCCAGGGGCTGATGACTAGCAATGAGTAGGCATATTAGTAAAATGGAAGGCATTGCCTATGTACCTATAAAGACACACATATCTCCAATCCCAAAAATGATGAAATGTAAAAGAAACCACTAAGGAACAAATTTCAAGCATGGAACTAAACCGAACCAACAGAGTACGATGGAAGGTAAAGTACTGAAAGCAAACTAGGCTGGAATACAAGCCCACAAAAACATAATTCTGAAAACTGCAAAGTCCAACACGAAAACACAAAAGGTAATGCGACTACTGCTCGTAGGTGTAGAAATGGCTCGACCTGTAGGGAAATCAGAATGCTCGGTCATGTCCTGGTCTACCGTAGACTCTGTCAAAAGGTTGCGCATCGGCACAAGACATGACATGTGCAAGAAAATCCCATGCAGGGGTGAGTATAAAAATACTCATAAGAGGCCCCCATAACCCAAAAATAAGTACACTAAGTAAAGGTACAATCATCTATGCACATTATATGTCTATAGAACATATAGCACAAAACAGATATACTCAAAACCCAGACCTGTAGTCTAGAGACAAGTCACACAACCGCATACCCCCAGCTAGGGGTTCAGTTCGATGATTCCACAAAGCACTCGTTCCGGGAGAACACACTCCACGAGAATTATAGCTCTAATGACGTTCGTCCAAGAAGTACAGTATGTCAGGAAATGTCATGAGAGGTAGTTACACTCATTATGGGAGACACACTCCTCAGAGGGAAAGATCACAATATATTGATGCACTCATTATGGGAGACACACTCCTAAGTGGGAAAGATCATGATACATAGATGAGGATCACTACTAGGGCCATGGAGTATACCACGACTCATCCAGAATTCACCTGATAGGTATATGATCGACGCTCAGTGGAGTTGCTCACATTGATGCCGGTCTCTAGCTAGGGTCAAGAATGGATAGAGGATCTCGATTCGGGCCTCTCAGATGGATGCATGACTCTTTTACAGAAAGTATTGCTGAAGAGATCATACTAATGTGTGAGGAAATGATGCCTGACCTTCAGGGGAATGAGAAGAAGGGGAACTAACCCATTCAAAAGATGTCAAAGAAATGGTGAATAAGAGGATTGTGCCATTTTCCAAGAAGTACACGGTGTGTAGAAAAGTTACACAACGTGTTGTCTAACCCAGGTACTGCCCATGTACAATGGCTCGTGTCGTAAGGCTGGTAATGTAGAAAACTGAGTACTTGGCGTGTAGCACGATGTACACTCCATGTTTGAGTGATTGGGTTTGGCTCTATGTACGTTGCCCATGTGCCCGTACACGGTCATCAACCATTGTACTCCAACCCATGTAATCAGTACACGGGGTGACCCATGTTACTGGCCTCTCCTTGGCATGTGATGGAGTACACGGTTGTGTACTCCATCCCATGTCATTGTACACCCTGGATACACGCCGAGTCCCATGTAGCCGCCTTTTCCATGCGGCACATGCCGTGTCGCCTGAAGCCATGTAGATCATCCTGTGTCCGTGTACTTCCCAAAATACATGTTGTGCTTCTAGTAAAAGTCCAACACGTTGTGTGACCAGGGTCACACACCATGTGATTCCTCTATGAACCCTGAAACCCTATCTTCCGCCCGTACTACAAGGCATGTTCTTCGGAAGTACACGCCCTGTATTCTGAAATTTTCCATAAATGCAGTCCTCTGCCGTCGTGCCTCTAGTGATGATCTGTACATCAATTAAGCCATCTGATCACCACAAACTCCCAGGTTTTGATCTCCCTAACACCATGAAGCTGATTCCATTATTTTCGGAGCTCCGTTCAGCTCTGAAAACATGCAACGATCCATCCACATGAAGAACGCTCGAAGGACAACCCTTCTTGATCCGGTCTGATTCGTCGTCGGCTATCGTCGTCACCCCTCCACAAGTTCTTTGTGGTGTTGATTCTTCAATTTGGGATTGTTGCATCACAGAACATATGCACAACAATCTTTTGTTTGTTTTCACATGAAGAACGAGGACATTCCAAGAAAGGGAAAAAGGAGGAAATCCAATAAAACAGATCGAGGAACGAACCTCCTCCGTCGTTCTTCATGGTGTCGATACACTCCCATTAGTAGGCTTAAATTGGGCAGAAATCAAAAACTAAATCAACATGGATTAATTCCCCCATAATCATCCCAAAGAAATCCCTCTCGCAAGAACGTACGAATCCATATATCAACTTGTTCATGGTTGATCCGCATTTTTCATTTAAATCAAAAGTGGGGAAAAGAAGAATTAAATAATAAACCTCTACCTCAAGAAGGTATTGATCACCAATGAAGAGGTCGTGCTACCATCATCATCGATATCCTCTAACCTCGTTTGTGTAGCAATTCGCAGCTTCGATTCATCGTCATTCGTCGCCGAGGGTTTTCTCTAGGTTTTCCGCCCAAAATTTCGCCAACGATCAACGTTCGATTATCCCAAAAAAAGGTGGAATGTATTTGAAATCCAAAAAAATGTTGTTGTATTAATGATTCCAACCCTCCATTCTTGAGTCATTATTACATGCCATTTAATTAAGGAAATAGTTGCCCCGTTGTTGCACTACAGCGAATCTTTCCATAAAAGCAATATAATAAACATGCGAATTTATTTTATTTTATTTTACATAAAACTATCGAAAATTAACTTTTTTCCCCCGACCCATGCTAGTCGAGGTTAGACATGTTTATAGGCAAAGTGGTCATCCCAGATGCAATGGTGCCCTCACATTTTTAATCCAAGCATCCGTCTGGAAACTACCACAGCCGCACAGAAGTGCTGACCCACATAACATAAAAAGTTCAAACCATCATTCCAGGCTCACTAGGCCTCGGAATGATGTGTCTTCTTCATTAAAAGTCTCTAAATAATTCCATTTAATATTTAGAAAAACACGGAAACAATATCATATGTTAAACTACCAAAGTAGATTTAGAGTTTGGAGAATGGTCTCATGGTTATGAAGATACGAAAAGAAATAAAGAGTTTCATGCTAGCGGATAATATAAATAATGATTAATGAATATCCAACCACCCACATAACTATTGGAAATCATTCATTTCCCAACACTTAGATACCAACGGTCCTTTTTAACAGTTGGTAGATGTTTTCATTACCAACGATTTGCATAAAGCATTGATAAAGATGGATTTTAATGGAGTTTTGCCCAAAGTTTCATCAAACCATTGTGAAATCATTGTTTTCCCAACGGTTTTTAATACCCGCTGGGAAAATTAACCCCCAAATTAGACTAAGGAAGGAGACCCTACCCCCCCAATTCCATAATCAGATTGTGCAACTCCCAGAAGCGATGCCCGACTCCCAGAAGCCCTTGAAAAGCCCCAGCACATGTGCACCTCTTCCATTCGATCACCTGCCAGGATTGACTCGTTCCACCTCTTCTCAAGGATATCATTAAACTTCTCCTCAAGTATATCCTTCTATTCACAATAATATCATTATTCTCAATTTCTATGGATTTGGGAAAATTTTATGATTCACTACTCCACGAATTGTGTACTCAAATCACTACATCGACGAATTGTGTACTCAAATCACTACACCAGTGTACACATTCTCAAATTAATGTTTTAATTACTCATATAAATTTATAAGGGCATGTTGTCTCTTTCTTTTGTTCTAATTTTAAAGATTCCTTGTTTTTTTAATCTCAATGCTTCATATATTACAGCTTCATGTATATGAACTCACAATGAATTGTTTGTAATATTTATTCATAGTATTTCATGAAAATCACTCCTTTAAATAAGATCATGTAAAACATGAAGATCATATTCATCTTATTTTTTGTACACTATGTGTATTACATAACAAGTATGAATCATGTTTCTATTAAAATCTATATATATATATATAATGAAACATTGTTCACTTAGCCTTTTGTACAATAGAACATATGGAGTATCTTCTTTCACTTTGAAAAATAGTATATGGTCCTTAATTATTCTTCATAGATGAAATCAGAAATACTTAACCATGCAATACAATGTTCTTTATGAATAAAATATCTACAAAGGGAACTCTCGGTGGGACCTCTCCTTTTCCCATGTAGTACTTCTTCCTTCTTTATGAAACTAATTCACAGAATTTCAAATTCACAATATTAATTAATATTAGTTTTCCTAATGTAACCATTAATAATTCTACCTTAAACATCATACATGAGTTATTCAATCGCCTTTTTAAAACAAAGTGAACATTTCCACGGATTTGGGGTTCCTCAAAATGCTTGGGAAAATCAGAAAAACACATGTATTGAATAGTGGTTATCATATGGTTTCATGGATAAAAGTTCATCTCTAAAATCATGACTGTCTGGTTAAAATATCAAGAGGACCATGGGATTATTTTTCATCACACAAATGAAGTTGTTTTCTGAATCTATGTGTTTTTTTCACTTTTGATTTGACCAGAATAGAAGCTTTGTGGTCACTAATCATGGTTGTGGGTGGTCATTTAGGATGTAAGATAGTATGACTACATTTTACATGATATATCGAATATTATTAGTGATTTATGTTCAATTTGATTATCTTTGAAAAGTGATGTTGTTTAATAAGTTGTTTTTAATGGTTGTAATAATGTCGATATGGTATAAGGGTACACATGGTGTGTATAACGGTTGACACGGTGTCTATGATAATCTAGTGTCTTGGGAATGTACATGGGAATGTACACATAGTACATGACTTGGTTATCCATGTAGATATGCAAGGCCAATCCCTTATGGTGAAAAGTATTGTTGGCCAAATGGGGTGCTGAAAGTGTCCCATTTACACTTGGATTTGTTTCATGGGTATTCCCACATGATGTGTCGACCATACTATAGAGTAGGTAGTAATTAGATCATTCAAAACACTTTCATCCCCAAAATTCAAGACTACATGGTTAAATGGAATAACCCATGTTCTAATGACATGCCTAACATGGTTTCTAACTAACCTCACCTAAAAATAAACTAGAACACTAGTTAAATGCTAGAATTCATCCTAAATTTACTCTATAACATTCGTTAAATGGAAGAAATCATCCTCCTAACTGAACTCCATACACATTTGGGTAAAAAACCAGCATTCACGAATATCACTGTAATGTATAGGCTTTTCACAAAACTTATATCCCTTAAATGTCATGAAATTAAAGTAGGCACTAATATAATGTTTACATTTTTACAGGCGGAATCATTGTAGCTTTGGATAAAATATTCTCATAACTATATAGTGGAACACCATTCGGTGTTTTGAGGTCCTCCTAGGACAACCCCCCTCCTTCCTGGACCC
The DNA here is from genome assembly GCA_963277665.1 of Viscum album. NCBI lineage: Eukaryota > Viridiplantae > Streptophyta > Magnoliopsida > Santalales > Viscaceae > Viscum > Viscum album. The sequence continues at coordinate 1,886,616,086 of OY728159.1, read as the reverse complement.
ATGACAACCCCCTCCTTCCTGGACCCTGGACAGCCCCCCCCCCCCCCCACCATCCTCCCCGGACCCCGGACATCCCCCCCCCCCCCACCCTCCTTCCTAGACCCAGGACAGCCCCCCCCCCTCCTCCCTAGACCACAGACAGCCCCCCACCCACCTTTCTGGACCTAGGACAGCCCCCCTCCTTCATGGAACCTGGACAGCACCCCACCCTCTTCCCTAGACCTCTGATATCCCACCACCCTCCTCCCTAGACCCTTAACATCCCAAAAATCATTATTCGTATGTGAGATAAAAAATAGAACTTGAAGGTCCCTCTCCAATGAGTGGTCATCCGGGTTAGGGTCACTTATGAGTGGCATCCTGGTTTGGGACATCACTATTCCTGGATATCCTTTTTATATGTGTTTTTAATCAAACCCATACCTATACTATTGAAGGTCCCTCTCTAAAATCAATTGGGACATGATTCAATGAATACACCCTACCGACCTATGATCTATGTCCCCAAACCTAGGATCCATTAATCCATGGTTATGGTGGAACTTGATGATGCCATAACTACTTTTGATGTGATCCTCATCCTACACCTCATTCTGATCTCCCAGAAGATGTTAAAGTATAAAACTTCTGTAATCCCAACAACACCCTTAAAGATTATGTATTCCTTGATCCACATCTAACATCTTATTGGGAAATCCTTGAATATAGACAATATAAATTTTGTATCTTATTTTCTTATATACACTTTATTTTTTTGTATTTCTTAATATGTTTCTCATATAGAGTAATGTGCCAGTTATGCTTTTATTAAAAGAAAACAATTTTCATTTACCTAAATATTTTATTTGATTAAACTTCAATATTATTGAATTTCTTTGGGATGTGGGTGTTTCCACATACAATGCATGTTCGAATGACATATTTCAGATGTATGATGCACTTATGCGGACGATCAATGATTTTCCTGCTAATGCAATGATGTCTGGATGGAGAACAAAAGGAACATTGTCATCTACTATTTTTATGAAGAATACTCGATTGAGAAAACTGAAATATCGTCGTTGTTTTGTGTTGAAACGTTTGAAAAATGATCCATAATTCATTTATGACATGTACGAGTCAACCACGCCTCAATCCGAGGCGTGGTTTGCCTGGTACCACTCAAAGTGTCTCACTTTTATTTGAAATGGACAACCTTTTAAGTGAAAACAACAACTGACATACAGAAAACCAACCAAAAAAATCCATATTTTGTTGATACTTTAGAAAAAATATCCATGGGTCATTTGTGACGTGTATGAGTCAACCCCGACTCAATCCGAGGCACGGTGTTTCCAATAACACTCAAAGTGTCACACTTTTGTTTCAAATGGACACTGTTTTAAGTAAATACTACATCCATACAGAAAACCAACCAAACATATTCTGACTGTGTTGATACTTCAGCACAATAATTCATGGGCCATTTGTGACGTGTACGAGTCAACTTCGCCTCAATATAAGTCACGGTTTGGTAGGTACCACTCAAAGTGTCTCACTTTTATTTGAAATGGACAACATTTTAAGTGAAAACAACAACTGGCATACAAAAAACTGACCAAACACATATGGATTCTGTTGATACTTCAGGAAAATGATCCACGGGTCATTTATGATGTGTATGAGTCAACCCTGACTCAATCTGAGGCACAGTGTGGCAGGTATCACTCGAAGTGTCTGTCATTGTTTTTTTAAAATGGACATTGTTTTAAGTAAAAACAACAGGCATACAAAAAATTGACCAAATGTGTTCTGATTGTGTTGATAATTTATCAAAATGATCCATAGGTCATTTGTGACGTGTACAAGTCAAATTTGCCTCAGTATGAGGCATTTTTTGGAAATTACCACTCAAAGTGTCTCACTTTTATTTGAAATGGACACCATTTTAACTGAAAACAAAAACTGGCGTACAGAAAACAGACCAAATGCATTTGGATTCTATTGATAATTTAGGAAAATGATCCATGGGTCATTTGTGACATGTACAAGTCAACCCCGACTTAATACGAGGAACATTGTGGTGGGTATCACTCGAAGTGTCTGTATTTCGTTTAAAATGGAGACTATTTTATGTAAAAAAATAGACATATGGAAAACCAACCAAACGTATTCTGATTGTGTTGATACTTTATCACAATGATCCATAAGTCATTTGTGACTTGTACTAATCAACCACGCCTCAATCTGAGTCATAGTTCGGTTGGTACCACTCAAAGTGTCTCACTTGTATGTGAAATGAACAACATTTTAAGTGAAAACAACAACTGACATATGAAAAACAGACCCAACACATCCGGATTCTATTGCCACATTAGAACAAAGATCCATGGGTAATTTGTGACATGTATGAGTCAACCCCGCCTCAATATGAGGCATGGTGTGGCCAGTACCAATCAAAGTGTAGCTCTTTTGTTTTAAATGGACACTCTTTTAAGTAAAAACAACAGCCATACTGAAAAACAACCAACCATATTCTGATTGTGTTGATACTTTAAAACAACAATACATCGGTTATTTGTGACATGTACGAGACAACCGCACCTCAATATGAGGCACGGTATGGCCAGTACTACTCAAAGTGTATCACTTCTATTTGAAATGGACAACATTTCAAGTGAAAACAACAACTAGCATATGGAAAACTAACCAAATGCATTCAGATTCTATAGATACATTAGGAAAACGATCCTTGGGTCATTTGTTACGTGTAAGTGTCAACCCCGACTCAATATGAGGCATGGTGTGGCGGGTATCACTCGAAGTGTCTGTCTTTTGTTTAAAATAGACACTGTTTTAATTAAAAACAACAGCCATATGGAAAACCGACCAAATTTATTCTGATTGTGTTGAAACTTTAGAAAAATGATCCATAGGTCATTTGTGACATGTATGAGTGAACTGAGCCTCAATATGAGGAACGGGTTGGCCAGTACCACTAAATGTGTCTCACTTGTATTTGAAATGGACAACATTTTAATTGAAAACAAAAACTGGCATACAGAAAAATGATCAAACGCTTTTGGATTCTGCTGATACTTTAATACAATGATCCGTGGGTCATTTGTGATGTGTACGAGTCAACCCCAACTCAATCTGAGGCACGGTATGGAAGGTATCACTCGAAGTGTTTGTCCTTTTTTTTAAAATGGACACTATTTTACGTAAAAACTACAGACATATGCAAAACTGGTCACACGTATTTTGATTGTGTAAATAATTTATCAAAACAATCCATAAGTAATTTGTGACGTGCATGAGTCAACCGTGCCTCAATCTAAGGCACAGTATGGCCGGTACCACTCAATGTGTCTCACTTTTATTTGAAATGGGAAACATTTTAACTGAAAACAACAACTGACATACAGAAAACCATGCAAACGCATCCAGATTCTATTCATACTATAGAACAATGATCCATGGGTCATTTTTGACGTGTATGAGTCAACCCCACATCAATAAGAGGCACAGTGTGGCCGGTACAACTCAAAGTGTCGCACTTTTGTTCGAAATGGACTCTATTTTAAATAAAACAACAGCCATACAGAAAACCAACAAAACATATTCTGATTGTGTTGATACTTTATCTCGATGATCCATGGGTCATTTGTGACATGTACGAGTCAATCGCACCTCAATTCGAAGCATGGTTTGGCTGGTAGCACTAAAAGTGTCTCACTTTTATTTTAAATGGAAAACATTTTACGTTAAAACAACTACTGGCATACGGAAAACCAACCAACCGCATTAATATTCTATTGATACATCAGGAAAACAATCCATGGGTCATTTGTGACATGTACAAGTCAACCCTGACTCAATCTGAGGCACAGTGTGGCGGTTATCACTCGATGTGTCTATCTTTTGTTTAAAATGGACAATGTTTTAAGTAAAAACAATATCCATATGGAAAACTGACCAAATTTATTCTTATTGATTTGATACATTAGCACAACTATTTAAAGGTCATTTTTTGACGTCTACGAGTCAATTATGCCGCAATATGAGGCACAGTTTGGCCGATACCACTAAATTTGTCTTACTTTTATTAGAAATGGACAATATTTTAAGCGGAAACAATAACTTCGAATATGGAAATCCAACAAAACGCATTCGGATTCTATTAATAATTTAGGACAACAATCCATGGGTCATTTATGATGTGTAAGATTCAACTCCGACTCAATCCAATTCACGGTGTGATGGGTATCACTCTAAGTGTCTGTCTTTTGTTTAAAATGGACACTGTTTTAAATAAAAACAACAGACATATGGAAAACTGACCAAATGTATTTCGATTGTGTTGATACTTTAGCACAATGATACATAAGTCATTAGGGACATGTACGACTCAATTGTACCTCAATATGAGGTACGGTTTGGCCGATACCACTGAAAGTGTCTCACTATTATTTGAAATGGACAACATTTTAAGTGAAAACAACAACTGACATACGGAAAACCGACCAAACGTATTCGGATTCTGTTGATACATTAGCACAACGATACATGGGTCCTTAGTGATGTGTATGAGTCCACCACACCACAATCAGAGGCATGGTGTGGCTGGTACCACTCAAAGTGTCTCACTTTTTTTTCAAATGGAGAACATTTTATGTGAAAACAACAACTCGCATACGAAAAACCGACCCCATTTGGATTTGGTTGATACTTCAAGAGAATGATCCATGAGTCATTTGTTATGTGTATGAGTCATCCCCGCCTCAATCAGAGGCACGTTGTGGCCTATATCACTCAAAGTGTCTATCTTTTGTTTAAAATGGACATCATTTTAAGTAAAAACAATGGGAATACAGAAAACCGACCAAACGTATTCAGATTTTGTTGATTCTTGAGCACACGGATCCATGGTCCACCTCACACAATCCACTTCCCATGTGAGGAACTCCTACCCCTATTATAAAACACATGTCATTTATTATGCCAAGGACAACTACATTCCCTAAGTCACACAATATCATTTATACCCACCGATTATCATCATCATTATGTTAAAAGACACCCGCCCCAAACCATGAGGCATTATATTTATGTTTGGTTGAAGTCATTTATCCATTTTGTTATTTTGGGGTTATTAGCTTCTAATTTCATTATTCAATCATGTATGTGTTATACAAAATGCAATTTTTTATGTATTCTTAATTATGTATAAAACTTATAATTATGTATTCAGTTTTTCATGTATTGTATTCATAATTGATAACTAAATTATGTATGTATTCAATTTAGTATTCAATTATGAATTAAAATTTGGATTGGACATGTAATTGTCTCTCAGAATTTAATTCTCAATCAATTATGTATTATTATAATTTCCTTATGAGTTATTTTTTCATTCTATATGTGTATAGTTTCTTGAAGGTGGAAAATAATTGATTTATAATTATTTTTTTCATTGTATTTGTATTCATTCTATGTATGTATTCAATTCATGCCTAGAAATGTAGGCCCGGAAATCACTCAAAGAGGCATGGGCAACAGCAGCTCACCACTCATAGTAGCAGCTCAGAGTAGCCTGCTGCTGCAATTTCCCAGTATAGCCTATGCCAATAGTTGTAAACCGTTGGCATAAGGAGTTTTGTAAAATCATGGCCTATGTCAGCGGTTTACAACCATTGGCATAGGGAGTTTTATAAAAACTCTTTACCAATATTTTTAAAGCTTTGGTGAAAATTTTATAACAAAGGTTATGTAAAACCTTTTGTATAAGGGGGATATCCTAAGATATGCTAACAGTTTTCCACAAACCATTGGTATATCTCTTTCCCTATGCCTTACTTCCCCACAGTTTAGATAACCGTTGGTATATATTATACCAACAGTTATCCAGCCTTTACCAACTGTTTTGATCCATTGGTATAGACTTATTTTCTTGTAGTTCATATAAAAAATGCAAGAAGAATAATGATTGGAATTTAATTAACATCTCAAGTAAATTCTCATGTTTTTAAGATAATTTGACCATGATCTTGAATTTCAAAGAGACAATAAAAAGTTGACTAACATAATGGAATAATGTATGGCACCACCCAATACACCACCAATTATACAATGCTTCCACAATAGGGAGAAAGTTACCGATGGAAGTTAGTGCACTAAAAAATGGGCCATCAGGGGTAATATATCTTAGTATCCATAGAATCTAAAGGAGAAATGAAAATATGATTTTGTCACAACTTCTAAGGTGGAACACAAAAATGAGTTCATATAAGGTTCGCATCCTATTCTCTCAAGACTCAAAAATGATTTATTTCATTTTTGTTCTATGCATTCATTTTTATCCTATAAGTAGTATAGAATTTTTTTAATCAAAACTCAAATACCTTGAAATTGATATAACCATAAAAATACTAGTGGTTTGATCAATATAATACATTTTTTGGATTACAATACGATTAAAATATGAGGGAAGATACTTCCATTGATTCTCATAATCCTTCACATTGTGGAATTTTATGTTATACTGGTCATGGATATGGTCTCAAAATATAGAGACCACATTAAATTTAATGAAAATGAAATCGAATTCTGTATTTCAAGTGATCCCATGATTTTGTACAAATAAAAAAAAGATTATGAGTATCCTTTTGAAAATTACTCTACAATGTGGGTTTTGATACATTAAAAATAAGTATACATTTACTATATGGTTGAGTTAATTTAAAGTGTAGAACTATAGAAAACTCCCATTTTAGGGGATATAATGATAAATATCTCAAAGATATACTAATACTTCCCATAGATCATGTGGTAGAGTTCTCCAAAAATCCTATACCCGTAGCCACTATTATCTCCAAATTTCCCTATATGATATCCCTGATAGAACTAGTGGAGTTAAAGAGGCACCAACAGGATTATTTGGACATATGTTTTATACACCCTATTGCATCACCTTATGGTTCACTAGTTCACTTTTTCCATAAAAGGATGGATAAATGAATCTATGTATCAATTACTAGGATCTTAACAACATTCCCATAAAGAAGAAGTACCCATTTCCAAGTATTTATTGCTTATTCGATCAAAATCATGGAGCACAATACTTCTAAAAGTTGGATATTTATTATTCATATCATCAGTTGAATTTGGAGATGGAAGATATTCAAAATGCATATTATTGTATTTGTTATGGAAACTATCAGTTCATAGTGATTCCCTTCGGTCTTACTAATTACCTAGAAATCATTATAGATTTTATGGATAGATTATTTAAGTAGTACCATTAAAAATTGGTGGTAGGTTTTTTTGATTATATTTTCATTTAATCTAAAAGAAAGGATAAACATGGAGAGAATTTAAGGGTTCTGTTGGTGACATTAACAAAGTAAGAAATATAAAATATCTTTAGCATGTTTGACTATTGGATAATGTATGTCACATTCTTGGGGAACATGATCACACAGGTTGGAATTTATTTAGAGACCTAAAAGACATTGTCAACTAAGGATTGGACCAGTGATAGTAGTATCATACAAATTCACTGTTTTCTTCGATTATTTGGTTTCTACGAACATTTTGCGAGAAATTTCCATTGATTATCCAGAACACAAACCGATTTGACATGGAAATGGGTACATTATATCTAGGATCAACAATGATGGGAAAGATTTAAGGGGCTTAAGAATAGGCTAATCATTAAATCCAACGAACACATCCATCATGTGGATATGTTTCTTATATACATTGATGCATCAAATAATGAATTGAGTTTTGAAATAATCAAGAATGATAATGTGATGAACTATGCCCCAAACATTTGGAAATCTATAAGAAAAACTAACTGATGGATGATCTATAGAAATTAGTTATGATGCTCAATTTTAGAATTTATTTTCACTAACTCTATTTTGAGAAGTGTGAAATATATATAGATAATAAGAGTATAATGAATATATTCTAATTGAAGGAGCTAAACATGTGTAAGAGAAGATGCCTAGGGCTAATTAGGAACTATGATTACTCTAATAACAACTATCATTGAATGTTGTTCAAAGAATATGATTCCCTTATCATAAATGAAAATGTAACACCATCCAAAATTCATATTGAAAAAAAACACTATCTTCATGTATGTACCAATGAATAATCGAGAAATCATAATAGTAGGGAATAAAACCTTCCTTTTATAAATGATTACCGAACCATCTATCCAGTAGCTAAACAAATAGGAACAAAAGGATGAACTATAAATATAAATGATGGAGGAAGTTGTAAAGAAGGAGAATCCTCATAAATTACCCAACAATGCAGATGGTTTTATTATCTTTGAAACAAAACATTGTGTTCTTTAATCACCAAAGTTAATGTATGAACTATAAGACAACACATTTAGTTCAACATTCTCTATCTATCCCAGATTTAGCAATATGGACCCTAATCTTCGATAGATGTTCGGGTGGGAAAAAATGGAGAATAATACCATTGAGTAAGAATCAACGTGATTATCAAGATAGAATGTTAAACCAGAGTGATGTAAACCTAAGGGTATTATGAAACAATTTCCCAAAGTCACATAGAAATGGGAAAATAATTGAATGAACATTTTGACTACCCTCTTGCAAACATATAATGTACGAAATTTGATATGGTTTTTGTTGGATTAAATCACTAAGACTTCCCTCTTAATCACTATTTGAGACGATTTATCACTATAAAAAATTCTTATGATATACGAAAAAGATTTTGAGAGGCTATACAGTTTACTAAATTCAATCTTCATAATTGTGAACAATGGTTTAATTCCAAATTATGGAGAAGTATCAAATGTGATCCAAATACTGAATTTAATTTTTGTACGGACTATCACCCCTACAATTACGACCAAGATAAAATTAACATTCAAACACCACCATAGATGGTAATAAAATGATCAAGGGAATTTAAAGGATGATGTGATCAACATATCCCATTATTTGAGTTCTCATACTATAATAAATTCTAGTTTATTATTCTAGTGGATCTATATGAATTTATTTATCATAATCGATGTAGAACACTTACATTCATGGATTAAGTGGGTGAATAAAAGATACATGGTGCTGATATTTTACAAGAGATGATAGAAGATGTTTATTCAATTTAACAGCATATAAAACAGTCGTTGTTTTGATAGAAGATCTATATTAGAAACCATCAAATAATCTTGAATTTGATGATGGAGGTAAATATTAACTTTGTATATCACCATATAAGAAATTCATGCGATTTGAAAAGAAAAGGGAAGATTATCTCTAGATACATTTTCTATTTTAAAATCCTTGATCGATTATGAGTAGGGGCCTATCATCTATAAATTCCACTGAATATAGCTTATGTTTATGATGTTTTTCAAATCCCGAGGTTGTACAACTGTATAATGACCTCTCTTATGTGGAGAATATTGTGAGGATCATGGATGGTAGAGAAAAATTTATATGTACCAGGAATAATCTCCTTATAAAAGTGATATGGTGGAACCATATATATTAAGAGGATACATTGGACGTAATGGAAACAATAAAATAGATATACCCTCATTTTTCTCAAAAATTAATATTAGATGAAATTTTAGTGTTAAAATTAAAAAATGATGGGAGAATGTAATGGCCTAGTTTTTATATGTGATATTTTTTTTATAAATAAATTCTATTATATTATATATTATTATATATACAATATATAATGAAACAACCAAAATTTAATTTCATTAATGAATATCTTTAAAATAGTCAGCAACTAAACCCATGAACATTACAATCATTACAATGGAATAAAAAAATAAAAAATAAAATATATAGAATAGTAAAATTTGTATCCTTCCAATCTTAATGATTCATCACATCTAATAAAAAACTATAGAAAAGAAATAGGATATTAGTAAACCGATCGATATTTTAGAAAAAAAATACAAAACTCAATGTGGAATTTTAGTAAATAATTAATGCGTAAATTAATAAGTATTTGTAAGAGGTAATATTATCATCAGAATAGTAATGAGACCGTTAGAATTGTAATGTGGCCGTTTTAATAGTAACCTGGCCATTAAAAATAGTAACTTGGTTATTGGGAATATTAATTATACCTGAAAATAAATAATTTTTTATATTAATATTTACAATTAATAATTTAATAAAATAAAAATATTATGAATCAATACAATAAATATCAATATTAAAAACTAAAATAAATAGAAACACTTTTTTCAAAAACAGATATTTTAATATACTACATAAAAATCCTAATTTATATAAATTTAAAATTAAAATTACCTACGTTAAAAATTATATTGAAAATATTAATTTTCTTTTTTTGAATCATCATGTCAAAATTTTATAAAGGATATTATATGATAATTTTCTGGAATACATCATTTTTTATATTAATTGTAACAATACAGTTTTTTCTAAGCTGATATATTTTAAATGAAATCATTCATGGGGTAATAACAAAAAAAATTAATTAAGTGAATTTTGGTTTAAAAGAAAATATTTAATTTTATAACTGAGTCATTATAATATAAAAGAGATGTTTTAAAACCAACAAAATTACTTTCCAGAGTCTAAAGTCAAAATTATTCCATCAAGTTAATATTTTTCCATTTTCGACCATTCGTTTTTTATAAAACTAGTAAATTTTGATTATAAAGTGTTTTTATGTTTTAAAATCATTTTATTTAATCGAAATATAATTCATAATGTATAAAATATCACAATTAACTGGTTTAACTTGGATAGTATATTTTATTCAAAATTTTATCATTAAAATACCCCATCGCCAATTATAAATACCCCCACTCCCTCCCCTTTTAAAACCACTCCCACCACACTTTCCAAATCCACAATTCTACCCATATTTTTTACCTTAAGAGAATTTTAGTACTTATGTATTTTTTGGAGTCATTAAACTCCAATAATCTATGGATTTTATTATCCTAGATAAGAATAAAGATAGATAATATTTTATGTTTCCATCAACTATTCCTTGACTTTTCCTCTTCTCTTTGTCTTTTTCTATATTCATTTAGAACCTAAATATTATAAAATTAATTAATCATATTTTAAAATTATATTAAAAATTTTAAACTATTTTAAAAAATATAATTATGCAAAATTTATATGTAAATGTTCTCCTTTCTACACTTTTGACAATATCCCATCAACAGTCGGTTAGCCACCTAAGAATACATTGTAAAGTCATTGACAAACACCACCCTCATGGATGGATAATATGAAATATATATATATATATATATAATCCAATTTATTATACCTTAATTGAATTTTTTTTTATAAATGATATTGAACAAAAATCGAAAAATCAAAACAATAGGGGTAAATTTAGAGAAAACATGATATCAATTAAGTTCACATTTAACAAATAATATTATAAAATATAATCAAATAATTAAATTGGATCAATATTTACAAAAATAAATATAGTAAAATTTTGGTTACAATTTCTAATCAGCCTACTTTTTTTATTTAGGAGGTGGAAACGTGACAAAAGAAAGTAGGATTTAAGGTAAGGGGATTCTTCAACCCAATTCCTTATTTTTGTGTTATCCCGCATTAACATAATTTTATATATGAATTTCATTCTAATATTACTGAAATAACATTACACTATAATTATCCTTTTAAATCAATGATTTATATTTTTCTAACCCTTTAAAATATTTAAAATAAATTTATAAGAATTTTCAAAAAGACAATAATATTCAAAACATCGTAGTGACTACTTTTGAGTTGTTTTACCTCTACACAAGATTGAATCAATTTTTATTCCAAAATATGATTCCCATTATTATTGTGGAATCCCAAAATGTTATTACTTAATGTATTATTTTTAACACCCTTATGAAACCCATTTCATTACATGAGATTATTTTAGGACTATGATTGTTTTATGTTCTATGTAGCAGGCATGATTTTGAGAATTTGTTAATTTAAAATCCATGCCGGGGATTTTATTTCCCTAAAATTTATTGGGTAATGTGATATAACTCGTGATATTGTATTTATTATTCATGAACATGAGGATATATTTTTTAATAAATGGGTGTATTGATTTTTGCAAAAATGTTATGTGAGTACATGATGATGGATTTGATCAAAACTATGCGTGGTATTTGACAACTATGTTAATATATTTCTTTATTATGCATATGAAATAGTAAATTGAATTATAGCTTTTTTCCACATGATGATTATGATGATCATATTCTTTTGATATAATTACATTGATGGTTCTCAACCATTTACTATTGATTCACATCATTATTCCAACACTTTCAAAGCTTTTAGCTCACCCCATTCTTTCAGGTATATCCTTATTTGATTACTTGAAATAAAGATAATATGAGAGATATTGATAAGATAGAAAAGTTGGATTTATATAATGTCTATGTTTTATTATTCACAAGTGATGTATGAGAAAATTCATCCCAAGATACTAAACCGTTCATTACGTAAATATAAAATCATTATGTTATTTATATTAAAAAATTTAATAGTAATATATAGAAAAAATGTTCACTATAACTATTATTTAATGGATGTTATAAAGATATATAATAATAAAATATTAGAAATAATTTTTTTGTACATTGATTTAATAAAAAAAATTTACTTTTTAAAAAGAACATACATATATTTCCATTAAATAGTTGAAAAATATATATTAAATTAATAATTTTATCACATAGTATAAGTGTTTATGTTTTCTCAATAATTCATGATGGAAATGATATAGAATCTTTTATATAGGTGGTAAAACCAACATGAATAAGAACATGTTATAATGATTGAGTGAGTAAGAAAATGTTAATGTATAATTATAAAATATCTATTAAATAATAATAGTTATTTAAATTATATGTTTTTTATGTGATAATTAATTTTTAATAAAATATAGATGAATAAGGTAATGAAAAATTATTAATGATAAGAACAAATATTCATAAATACCCACTAGGAAATATAGGATTTTGGACACCATGGGAGTAGATGTTCCAAAAACTTGGTGAGGTTTGTTGAGGAGATAATTTTGTACGGATTCAATAGGAAACCAAAGGATGTTTTCGGCTTGAGATGTGAGGAAGGGTGGTTATTTATTGGAGTGGTAAGGGGAATACAATGGAATTAATTATTTAATATTTTGTAAATCCATTATCCTAAGTTTTCAACTACACCTATAATATCCCATTATATCTCGTAATTATCCATTATAACAGTGTGTTAAAAAATCACAATATTAGATATAACATAGTAAAATTACTCTATGTTTACATATATATGATGTCATGTTTATCATATTTCACTATTTTCATCATATTTTAATAAATTTATAAAAAATTACCAAATTTTCCCTCCATCTAATTTGGAAATACTAATTCTAAATATGAAATTAATTTTAATATATTCACCCTCTAATGGTGGTAAAAATTAATTTTAAATTATAATTTATAACATAAAAAAATTCAAAAAATGCCTTTTTAGCGATTCAATGATTTTATTCTTATTCGTCAATATTTTAATAATACTTAAGTGGTTATTTTACTAAATTAATATCATATATTAACATTGATAAATTTAGTTTATTCAGATAAAAAGAAACATCTTGCAGAACTTTTTTAATAAATATATATATATATATATCATTAAATCATTTTATTCCAACTAATTAATTATTCTGAAAATTAATTAATTTATATAAAACAGTTTTTATTAATTTAATTCATTGAATAACTACATATATATGTAATATCATTATTTAATATTAATAATTCATAATGCATAAAAATAATTTTTTAAAGTGATATTTTCATAAAGGAATTGGAAACTTCTAAACATAGTTATTTCATATTATATTTCAAAAATATAAATAAACATTACATATATTAACTACATTCAAGTAATTAAAAAAATAATATTATTCTGACTAGAATTATATTCAATGGTAATATATTTCTGATGACTATAGTCCTCTTTCACATAACTATACAAATCCTTATATAATTATCTAAAATTTTCCATCCCATTGTATCATTTCTCTTCCCATGATCTTTATTATTTTTATACAGTGTTTTATTCTTACTACATTTATCATTGTCAGTATGATCCCCATATATGAACACGATTATGAATATATCAATCTTATTCAATTTTTATTTACCTATGGTTTAATTAAATTTGTAATTTTCTAAATTATGATTCAATTTTCTATTATATAATGCTTATTTCAGTATAATAATGTACCTTAATGTAAGAAATATTTTTTTAATATAGGCTCAATATAGAATATAAGATAATATATCAATCACACGTATTTTATAGAATTTAACTATAAAATAATTCCCACAAAAAAACAATTACTAAAATTAAAATAGATGAGCACTTTTTTTGAATTATTACATCTTCATAACTTTACATCAATTCCAACAACTTATTATTTATACAAAAACATTTGAAATGATGTGTAGTTAGTTTCATAATACTTTATCACTATAATTTATTGTCTCTAGTAATAATTCCTCAAAAAAGTTATCACATTCCAGATACAAAATCTTGGATTTTACTACATGTGGTAGATCTTGAATATAATTTCTCAAAAGTGATATAAAGAACATGTAGTGAACAATGGAGATGTTGGTTAAGGATTTAAGTGATAAGTTATAGTCCCCATTCGATCATGAATAACAAAGGGGTTGATATATCATGGTCTTATATATCCTTAATTCATAACTCTTTTAATCCACTTCCTTGGTGATATTCAAAAGAAAAACATTTCACTAACCTCAAACTCATTATACTCTCAATGGTTAGAATAATATTTTTTTCTATTTACATTACATGGATTTAATATGATGCTAAATTCATTAAACCTTTTGTTTAATTTCTCCAGAAAAATTAGGTCCCAATAACTCGTACTCTCCAAATTCATCCCCAAACATCCAAAATTTATATCTCTTCTCATGTAGCACCTTACATGGTGCTATTTTAATTCTTCATTAGAAATTATTGTTATAAGAGAACTCTACCAACAGAAAATATTTATTGTTACCTCACTTAAAATACACCAAGAAAGATATTATCCTATCTTCAAAATTATGAATATTTCATTCAGATTTACCATTATTTTGAGGATGATATATCATGTTATGGTTCGTCTTGTTATCAAAATATTATTAGAGATATCCTTTAACATTGGTGTAAACCATGGATCTAGATTGGATAAAACTGAAATTGGTTCTCCATATATCATTAAAAATATAATATGAATATAATATCAAGTTAATTGTGTGCATAATCCCTTTGAATGAAAATAAAATGTGTTATATTATTATTTCAATCCACAATAACATAGATGAAACTTTTGAGTTTAGAGTTCTAGGGAAGATATATTACAAAATACATGGATATGTTCTCCCATTTCCATAAGGCTATGGGTTATGGTTTCAACATCCCTTTATGATTATGATGTTTTTACATGACATTTTTATAGACTAATCAATGACATATATACTATGAAATCTCCCTCTTTATATTTTCATAGAAATAGTTCTCTTTTAGATCTATTTACATATTTTTTTATTCCTAGGTGAATATAGAATGATTATCTATAATAATAATCCAAAAGATCAATCTTTATTCCATTAAATTATGGAATATATATCTGGGTTTGAAATCTTAAAACTCCATTTTTTCATGTATTTACTCTATAATATTCCCTAGATCCATCTATTGTTCTATATCATCTTTCTATACCTCCTTTAAATTTATATAAATGGATGGTAGAGAAATAATTTGGTCAATATATGAAGGTGTCCCTTCCTGTGCGTTTTTTTGGTCCATAAGTTCCATATCCATAAATATTGGTCCACATTTAATCCCCATCATGGATTAGGTAGCACTGTGTCATGTACTCAAAGAATCATCCACCTTGTTTTCCTTCACAAGATGGTAATGTATTGATTAAAAATAATTCTTGATTAACTCCAACCATACCCTTTAGTGCATATTAAACTCCCTATGAAGGAATTTAATCGTTAATTTCGTGTGATATGTATATATATCATAAAACTCCCCATAGAGATAACATTTATAAATATTTAATGAAAATTACTTCCACTAGCACAAGATCACGAATCAGTTATTTTTTTGCATTGACCTATAATTAAAATGATATATAAGCTATCACGATATCATTTTCCCTAAAGAAACATCCAAATAACTTCATTGAATACTCATTCTATATCAAAAACCTATATTCACCATATGTTAGTGTAAAAATATGTGAAGTGACAAACCTATTCTTATGATAGTTGAATATTTATTCACTTTATTTTATCAAAAGAAACATTACTCTCATTCATGTTGTATTTATTAGTGTATTTAAAAATTGTGATAAATTTATCACAATGATTCTTTAGTGTCGTGATAATCTAAGAAAAGTATTGATGTTATTAAAAAATATTGGACTATTAAATTCTTTAATAAGATTTAATTTCAAAGGAACCATAAAGATACATCCAAATAACTTCATTGAATACTCAATTAATCATCATATTGTTCCTTACATAATGAATATTTAATAATTTCATAAAAAAACTACCACTAATTTTTAGAGGGTATATCTAAAGACTATATTCAGTAAATCCATGAAGATACCATCATTATTTGTGAGCCTAAAAGGCACCACCATGAAATCATAATGGCCATATATTGTATAAATTTATGTATTTCTTATATCATGAATCATTGTCCATATTTTATGTCGTATTGATCGATGACACACCTTTGATAATTATTGATTCTCTCTCTTTTTATCAAAAAAATCATCAATACTTGATAGATGCTACTTTTCATAATTTTTATCTTATTAACCTCATTTAATCAATACAAATATTCATTTACTCATCTATTTTTTTAAAAATAGATAGGGTACACACCGTAGAGAAGAATATCAATGTATAAAACCATTTACTAAATTCTATTAAATATTCTTATTAAATTTTGATAATTCAATAGGGTTCATTGTATAATGGCCCTATAATATTTTCATAGAATCTGGTATGAGTTCAATAAAAAATAAAACATCAATTTTTTGTGGAATACTAGGAAAAACTTCTCGAAATACATTTATATATTCTTATATAATTGAAAATTCTTCAATATAGTGTTTGTAACCAATAGTTTCATCTGTTTATCATTAATTATTGTGTATCAAGGCCCATATTAAGGAATTAACTTCGAAAAAGAATTCATAAATTTCCATGAATTGATATTTGATCAAAAAATGTTTTTGTATGTTAAAGGATATTCCCTATCTGAATAGGTTATTTTAATTCCATATCGAGAGAACCAAACTATTCCTAATATTTTTTTTAATTATACAATATTAATAATAACTATATTTATTGATATTATCTACCAAAAATCTCAATTAGAGAAGAGTAATATACTTGGGTTAAATGGACCACACCACTATGTGCTTTCACTAATAACTCAATATCAAATATTTGAGGTGGTGAGTCAATAATCATAGAAAAAATGAAATATTTTAGAAGGATAATAATTATGATCAAATAATAAATTATAATATTTTTAATAGATAATAACTATACCTAGCCTTATTTGATTCTACATATCAACATTTACTAGAAACAAAAATTTTACATAGATTACAAAAATTATAATTTCATAAATTTATAAGTAAATAACCATATTAATATTAAAAATGGATCCAAATATGTCTTATCCAATTACACTTTAATTTCAATGTATGACACATTAAATTTAAGCACGGTTTCATTCATATTAGTTCCCTTATCCTTCTTAACCTAACCCCAAAAATAACTACACCCTAGTCTGAAACCAATGGAAGTATGTTGATCATATCAAAAATATATTTTAAATAACATAAATTAATTATTCATTATGTCTCACAAATAAAATCCACACCTAAAACCCAAAGGTTTAGAGTATGTGGATATTATCTACATAACTAGATAATTATGCAATAATACATTAACATCTTCCATAAAATATCTCATACATGATTTACAACTATAAATTGTCTATTAAATGTTTTTAGGCGAAGGATGAAATAGAATAAAGGTATGATCAAATATTTATTAATGGAAAATGACATCAATGAGTAAGAGAGGATTTATTATTACATCAAAAATATGTTTGATGAAATGAATTGGTATAAAATACCTTATTAATGGAATGAGCCCATAGAATTATAAGATGTGATCATAAATTATGATAACATTTTATGATATAACAGCATATGAGTATCACACCATAAAAGGATCATCATGAGATCATTACATTTATGATGGAATATGTGTGTGAAATCATAAGACAATAATCATGATCCATATAAACATAACATCGAAATGTGGGACAATTATAAGAATATTAAATTAAATCATTATAAATTTATATAATTGAATTATGTATATCAATTAAATTTTGGTCATATATTTCCATATTATTTTCAATCATAACATTTTAAACAAAGATAACTACATCATTTACACACAAAAAGTTTGAACAAATCTGCCTACATATTGTCCACACAAAACATAATTATGTCATGAGATCGAAGTGCTTACCCATACATTATAGTGATATAAAAACTATGGATATAAAATAACATAATGATAAATCACACATATTTGTGACATATTAATAGAATTTATATCATCACTTGAAAATCTATGAAATTAAAAAAATCATAAAATTTACATAACGTGTCCTATATGAATTAATTTGCAATGAGCCAGAATGTCACCCCAAAATAAATCACCTGAACGAATAATATAATATAATTATTTATAAAGATATATATGGACGAAACATCCATAGATAATGGATATTTTAGATGTATTGAGTAAAATTGAAGTGAACTCCTAAAAAGTGGCAACTCTATATTCTTGTAACATTTACAAACAATTCACAATCAAAATTACTTTTAAAAGATGATAAAAACATATAAAATACTATGTTAAAATTCAATATTGAAATATTGGAACCCTAAGAATATTTAAATATTATAATATAATCAATATTGTTCTAAAGATACAAAATATATTGATGTAGAATGAAATAATCTTTTAAATCATTTCTTAACAATTCAAATCAACCCAAATCAATAAAATGTTGATTGAGATTAATTTAAATTTAGAAAAAGATAAAAATTATTTTTAGGTAGTATTATATCTATTCATATTTCCTAATAATCAAAAAAAATATATTTTTTGTAAGAAATAATTTATACATTAAAGGGAATATCCAATATAGAGGACGTGGATTATTCTTAACACTATTGTATTTTTATCAATTAGTTAATTAATCAACAGAGAATATATTTCTATTTGAGAATTTAATTTCCAATAAGATAAATTTAAAATCATTCATGGGGTAGATAATGAGCAAAAAAATATCAAATTTAATAGAACATAGTCAGTCTAAAATAATTCAACTTAATGAAAAGGGGATTGAGCAAGGAATAACCACTACTAATTGGTAACATGAAAATAAAAAATAAATGAAACATCATGATTCAAATAGAATTTTTAATCTATTTAGATAATAATAAAATATTTTAATGGGGTATTATATACCCAATATAAATAGAAATAAACATATAAAATGAAAAATGCCTCAACGATGTGTAATTTTTCCGAGAAACCTTTCCTTCGATTATCGGTAGGCACGACATTATTTTTCATCTTATATAATGAAATTAATGTTATTATACAACTATATAAATGAGATATATATATATATATATATATATTAGATAATTCCAATCAAATATTTTTTACTATTACGCTTTTTAATCATTCATTGTTAAAATGAATTTTTGTGTGTTAACTATTCTATTTGTACCAAATTTTATTGGTATCATTTTTTAAATGCATGATTATTGCTCTTGAATTAATCATATATATAATGTGAATGGATATGGTGAATGTATTATTGAATTTGTAATTTCAAGATTATTTAATGGAAGTTATAGTGACATTTCATAATGATTGTCTAGAAATGTTTTTTAGGAACCTTAATTTAATACTAATTGTATATATATATATATTAGAAATTTGAAAATCAATGTGGAGGTTAAGTTAAAAAGACGCATAATAAATATAATTAATAAACCCATAACCACCACAAAACATAGGTAATTCATCCATATTCAATGTGTTATATATTCAAACTACTTGATATATTCCCCTAAGGGATGAAGAGGGAAGCTAAAAGAATTTGGTTTGCGGCCACATAATGAAGACTTAATTTATCAGTTATTGAACCTAATATATATGTAGTAAATAACCTATGTTGACCAAATTATGTTTTATTATTTCTCTTCTAAATGATTTTGGAGTGGTATCATTCTCAACATCCTCGTGATAAAAATGAAAACTTATTTCCTTTCACTTGTAAATTGGTTAAAAAAACTTGCTTCAAACCCTTGAAATGAAACAAATGATGTTTGAGAAACATCCAACACAACTAAACAAAAATCTCTATATTAGAGAATCCAATTGATATTTCATGATTTTAAATTTATCACTTGATATATATAAAATACTTCACCATACATAATTAGTTGTTTTCCTTTTTTATTCTCAGGAGAATTATATTTTGATGAATTAGTACATAGTAGGGAGCACCAAAAAATGAATTGAATTTTCTAATAAATATAAATATATATATTACTAGTATATGATTTAAAATTTTTTAAATTAAACTTCATTAACACATATTATCATTATTTATGATTTATTAATAATTAATGATATAAATTATATAAAATCATTCATGTAAGTGGTAAACCCACCTAAAAAGGTACATGCAATAACAAATGAATGAGTAAAAATATGATATTATAGAATTATAAACTTGCTATTATAGAATAATATTTATTTCAATTCATTTTTATTAATGTGATAAATTATATTTATGAAAAATTGGAGGAAGAATATAATAAGAAAACATTACGTATTAGATAACATTTATGTTTAACTGATTACTATTCTTTTAAATAACCTCTTAGAAATGATTGATTTGGGATTCTTTCGTATGACCAAAGGTTCCAATTAATTGTATAGGATTATTAGAGATATAATGTTTTGAGTAATAAATAATGAATTATAGGATATATGTTGTTTTATATAGGAGTAAGGTATGGGTATTTTTACGAGTTTTGAGTGTAATCACATGGAATTAATTATTCAATATTTTATTATTACAATATATCAAGTGCTCCACCACAAGAATATTTCTTGATAACCTCCCTTACTACAAAATTGTGATTATTAATGAAAAAATTAGTCCAAAATAATAACGTAGTCCAATTTCTTCATGCTTAGATGTTTATTATGTAATATTAACAACATTTCACAATTTTTACCATATTTTTTTACTAATTATAATAAATATTATAAAATTTATATTCTAACCAAATTTGAATATCGTAATTCCATATATGTAATCCTTATATATATATATTAAAAATATATAAGTGGTAAAAATTAATGTTTAAATAAAAAATATATACCATAATAAAACATAATATTTTCGAAAATAACTTTTTAAACATTAAGTTATTTTGTTAGTATTTCTTATTATTTTAATTATTTTTAATTCGGTAATATTTTATACTAACCTCATCTAAAAAAAATTTCTAAATTATTCTATACACATAAAAATAAAAAACAGGTAGAAATAAAAGTCAACGCAAATATTCCTTTTAACAATAAATTATTTTATTCATATTAATATTTTATATACAAATCATCCATTTAATTTTATCAACCCATATGTATTAAAATATTAATTAAATAAAATTTTTTAATTAAAATCATTCTTGAAAATTAATAATACATAATTCATAACTTATTTACATAAATCTTATTCTCAAAAATGAATTATTAACTTTTAGGATTATTTATCTTATGTTATATTTTTAATATTTAATTACAAAGAATTTGTTTTAACTATATAATGGTAGTTATAAATAGTTAATATTTGTATTGTTATTATATCTAGTGGCCATATATGATTAACTACTATATGACAGCCAGATTCACCATTCACATTCATATATAAATCCTTATATGATTCTCTAAAATCATTTATCACATTCTATCATTTCACTTCCAAATATGTTTATAATATTTATAATGTGTTTTATTATTTATATATTTTTAATTGGTTGTATGATCATAATGTGTGATGATGATGATGAATATTTAAATTTTATTATTTAAGGTTTTGTTTATTTTTTATGATTTTCATAATTATATTTCATTTAGTTATATTATAATGTTTATTCCATTGTAAAATTGTACCTTAATGTAATAAGGGAATGTAATACTAGTTTGGTGTTATTTGTATGCCAATTTATTTACTATGTAGGTTTTATAGAATTTAATCATTATAATTTGGTGTGTCACCTATTAGATTCCTATCCCATTATTTTTGTGTTGGTATGTTTTTTTATTTTGATGGGAATTACTATTTTAGAAGTATACACTAATATCAAGGCAATATTGACATGTATTTTAGTTATCTTGTTGAGTGAGTTTGTTTATCAGGTAGAATTTTTTTCACATTACCTAAATAAATGTCACTAGGTACTGTTTTATGTGTGAGGTATTCATAATGGTATGAATTGAGATATGTAGAACATGGGATGATGATTTAGGAGTTAAATGATTTATAGGTGACATGTGATCATTAGGCTGGTTATAAAATGTGAAATGGATTAGGAGTTCTATGAAGGACAATTTTATAAGTTCATAAAGAGTGATATAATTAATATGAATATAATAAATTATTATTTTATTAGGTATAGAAGCCTAAAACCTATGAAATATAACTTGTGAAGGAATGATTCATGTAATAGGGACTTAGAGTTTTACAGTTGTGCTGAAAATGTATTTTTGATTAGAATTGGTGGTATTAATTACCAATGTGAGGTGGATATTAAATTTCCCTTTTACTAAGGATGAAATAGAGTGATAAACCTTGTTACTTTGAGGGATAAGGGAATCTGATTTCCTCCTTCATAACTATGTGTATTATTTAGCCTTAGAGGTTATTTCCGGATTAGAATAGATTCATGAATATCTATTATAGTACATTAAATTTTTTTTATTAAGATATATGGATTTATAAGAGATAGAATTATTTTTGTGATAATTAAAAATTATTTTAGGAACATAGGGTGCCTTTTTAAGTTGATATTTTTAGCTTCTGTGGGAATATAGTGATACCTCTTGATGTTAGGAAATGGGGAATGATGAGTAATAAGCTCACAGAGATGTTCATGGATGATTTAAGAAAAGTGAGTGTTAGTGAATTGAAAACGTTTAAAAATTTTTTGTGAAATATTTCTTTGGTGAAATTGAAAAAAATTACATCATGATGTGGGTTGTAGTTAGATTCCTTCGATCATGATCAAGAGATCATCCCTTTCTATGCTTTCGTAGTGAATCGCTAACCAAAATTGTTGTCCTTCCAAGACTTCCTATTCAATGGTTAGGTGGTAACACTTTAGGTTATTCTTCAAACCACACTAATGAATTCTACCCTCTTACCTCTTGAAAAATTCCCTTCTTTCCCTTGCATGTCGATCACCCTAAAGTTCTCCTTGATTTACAATGGAGTTCTAGAGTTAACTATTTATCTACTAGGGTTTATATAATAATCTTTTCAATTCAATTTCAAAATGGTGGATCTATTTTCTCAAACTCATCAATTATTTGATTCCTTCTATATATTGGATAATATACCTCATGTTTATATGAATCACATGATAGTTAGGTTGTTGTACTTGACACACATGATATAGTTATTTTATGGAAAAATATGTCCTAGCTTTAATAATGTTAGTATCTCAGTAACATAACAATGAAAATTATTTCTCCCACTTCATATGCGATAATGAATTTAATATAATTTTATACCCCCCACCCAATTATATTTTATTCCCATGTTTTCTTCTTCCGTTCTAGAATTACTTAATTTTTAAATTCATTAAAATCTTTTGGGTATCTTTTTATTCATTGATAATAGATCATTGGATATATGTCATATCATCACTAAACATGCTTTTAAGGGGATGTTTCAATGCCTCTGGTGGAATCATTTTAGATTGTTGTTGGTAAAGAGTTTCATTTTTCAAAAAGGTTCAATTCATGTCATGGGTTCATTTTTTATCTTCCTTTCATTAACATGCATACTTCCAATGGGGTTTTCATTATTTTTATATAAGGTAAGAACAATTTTGATAATGTGATAATCAAGATAAAAATGGTCCTATTGAATAATTTAATTGGATCTATAAGTCATTCTGCAATCCTTCTTTGATTTCCTGGTCATTTAGGCTTTATCTTCAAAGTTAGAGGAAATGGTGGATGCTAGAATTCTTGCTTTGAGATTGACTACTACATGATCAATTCTGGGATGCCATTATATATATATATATATTGAGAACTATTCATCCCCTCCATGGATTCATAATGGATCAAAAACCCTTTACCTAATGTTCTCTCTAGGCATACTGGCTTTAATTTATTTGATACTGCATTAGATATACTAAAAGAAGAGGTTTCCAAGGAATAAATTAGGATTCCAATGACAATGTTATATTTTTATTCAAATGGATGATCTACTATGTAGAAATTAACCTTAGATATCCCACTATATAATAACTATATAATCCCTATGGAATATTTTAGGGATCTCAGTGACTCAGAAGGATAGAATATCGAAATATTTAAATTAAAAAGTAAACTAACCCATGAAAGGTCCAAGGAAAAAATATTATAAATGAATGACGTGAACGTGGACTGGTTGAATCTTTTAGTAAAGGGGTAAAATATAATATTCATAATTTCATATAGTGTGATTTAGAGGAACTAGTTCTTCAATTAAACCATTCAATCTTGAAGAATAAAAGATGATGTGGTTATAGATGAGGGAATATCTAATCAACAAAGAAGATAAAATCATGCCACAAAATAACTACACCACCTTCCTAGAAATATTAATATCAAATGAGTAAGTAAATATCTAGGAATAATGTAATATGTCAAATAGCCTATAAATTGGGGATATCAAAGAAAAAAATTAATAAGAACCAACATGTCAAAGAATGTTCTATATTAATGAAGGAGAAGTGTAAACTTGGCAATGCGGTATTTTCTAAGATGATCCCGAATAAAAACGTATATGAGGTTACCATTGATTGTCCTATAAATGTGGTATATAGATTTTGAGTTCTATAGGACCCTTTTGGGCTCACTAAAAAATAAATAATGCCTAGAAATGAAGGATATATTTATTTATAATGATGCTAAATTATTTTAAAAAAATTCTTTATGAACTTGATTATGTTTTTTAAGAATATTATAGAATTTGAATTTATTATATAATCCCTAGATTAATGTTTCAGTAATAATTTTTGGATATATCCTTATATATATTGTAATGATCAATGATCATCTTGGGGTGATACTCATAGTAAAATTTCTGTCAGTGTTTTTCAAAAAGGTAAAATCAATATGAAAATAAATCCAGAAATCTGAGACAAAATGGAATCCCTCTTTGATGGTATCATTTTTAAATAAAAAAAAGATGATTTATTTCCTTTCAACAAGAATCTCATCCAAAACCATTAATTTATTAATTTATGTTTAATTATGGATGGTTTAGAGTTATCCTTTTTGTGTAATATATTTGTAGACACTTCATGACAATTTATGTTACTTTTTTGTGCAGGTTCACACCCAACATTTAATTGTTTATTATCTACAAAAAATAAAAAACAATTCATAGTGGAAATATCGACCCACATCATTGAGGATCATTGGAGTAGTGTGTTGGTGATTGAATTCAATTGGATCGAATTATATACATAGATACATAGGAACTGCGATATGGGATAGTTCTTTTAGGATCAATTGATCATGGATTTTGTTTGGTGGTTCACATATGGTCGTGATATAAATGGTTATATGGTGAGGATCAAACCATTTATTCTCATAGGGTATATCCCTCTTATGATATAGTGTGATAAATTAAATCACTACATGGTAAGCAAACCATTGATTATATTATTTAGGGTTAATATTATTAATTAGAAGATTGAATATTAGTTTCATATAGTCAATAAATTTAGTTGATTAATGGATGAAAATGATAGAGATTAGAATGATATACATTGTTATCCCCAAAAAGTTTAGTGTTTTAATGTTTATAGATAGAAAATTCATTGACTATTTTTTTATAGTTCTTGGGATGGTGAATGAATGGAGAGTATTGTTAGTGATTTCTAAGAGCACCAAATTTCCTTAACAAAATAGAGAAGGGATTGGGGGATTTGTCTTTCATGTTTTTCCATGTTAAGATTATGAGTAGAAATTCTCCTGAAATAATGGAAATTAAGTGTTCAAATTTAAAAAGTTTATGATATTTATATTCCTAGAGTGGGTTTAAATATATATGTTATTTGGTTTCATGAAACATGAGTTGAAGGGTTTTTGTGGATCATGAAATCTATGTATATGTGATAGTGGTGTCTCTAAAATACATGCATGGACATATGATGGTTCTATATTGTTCCTTAGTATATACCATATTTGAAATTAATCTATAGTTTTGAGTAGATTTATTTACTTTGATAACTAAAATTGAGTATAAATTAAAAGATAATGTAGGTGTAGTTTAGTATTTTTGAGATTTATTACACAAAAAGAGTGTATGACATTATAATTACAGAATTTTGGATCCCCGTAGTGTCTCACATGATATAGGATTGGGGTAGTTAGTTGTCGCTATGAATTAATTGTATTTAAGATATCATCATCAGGATGAGATGTTTTGTGGCACAGTTTGTGGGATAGGCTATTTTTGGGAATTAGTAAAGGTAACAAGGCATTATTAAACATTTTAAATGAAAAATAAATTATGGTGAGGTAGAATCATCATGGATAAATCACTAGGGAAAACTACATTTCAGAAATATATATCATAGTATGATTAACCAAAATGGATTTATTTTTGTGTTTATGTATAATGTAAAATCACAATATCCATTTTATAATCATGAACCCTAGTTGGAATAAAATTCCCCTAATAGGATTACAAGTCAAGAGACATTCTTTGATGCTTATTGTGGTTGAGATGTCATTTGATGGGGAGTTTATAATGATAAAAAAAATTTATGGGTTGATATATATGGAAATTTTTGAATGTTTTTATATAAAGTTTGGATTATTGCTGAATTTTTAGATATGTATCCGATATTTAGGGTGTAAGAACACATATCTTCTTTTTAGGTATATTTTTTTCTTTTCCGTTGTTTTTTAGAAAAATATGAGGTTCTGGAATTTTTTAAGTACATGCATTGTACTCTTTTTCTTGCATGTTGTTATGCACTGGTCATGTAACTTCCAAGCACACAGCCGTGTGTGGTGACCCAGAGACCGCCTAATGTGGGGGCTAGTAAGGGCAAGTACACACCATATACTTCTAAAGAACATGTCATGTACTTCTAAATTATTTTCCGTGTATTTTATTTTTTCCTTAAATGGACCATGGACCCATCTAATTGGTTGAAGTGTCCTCTTCTTTGCCTTCGTCGAACGAGAGTGTCCATATGGCACCGATCCTTCCCTGATCCCCCAATCGAACATCTATTCTATGAATTGAACACTATCAGTTGTGTTGGAATTGCATCAGTGAGTTCTCTAATCTTCTTGAACCTCGTTTCCTGTTTTTCTCTCCTCTCGTGAGTTATCCTCGGTTGAGCATTTAAGATGTTTTTATAGATCTACTACGTTCTAGGTCAATCCAAGGGCCAAATTCAGGGTATAACAATCATACAACACTGAGGTAGGTGGTTTTTGGCTTTCTGTAGATAGTCTTTGAGTTATATGTGAAAGATTTCTCAATACCGTAGAATGGGGTATTCCGTGTTTACGGTTTTAACCCTGTTATTTCCTGAAATAATTTATATGATTGAGTAGAGATCAATTTAATGTGAATAGGGTTAATTGATATGCTATTAATGTGTTTCCCATGATTATATTGATTATGATTGTTTGGTCTTTCATAGCATGTTAGGCTGCTGGCTTTCCATTCCAAGTGCTGATAGGTTAGAGTAATATTATTTAACTAACATGTTGTTATGTTGTAGACTGTTTAGACAAGTAGTTCTTGAGGTATACATTGGTATTTATATATTGTTTTTCTTTATTGACTTACACAGGGCTGTGAGAACCTGGTGTAGTAGACCATAGGGAGAATGGACGTTGAGGGCTTCTCAAGAGTGTCTATTTACTGTTATGATGCATGCCCATAGGGGGAATGGATGTATGTGCTTCCTCAGAGTGTTTGTAGTTCCTCGATTCGGGAGATAGGGGAAATTGGACGCTGAGTGCTTCCCCTGAGTGACTTTTAGTTACCGATATGAGACTATAGGGGGAACTTACAGTGATTTCTTCCTTAGAGAGTCTGTGCAAAAGCTGAACCAATGGGATTAGTCTGTGTGTACTTTCCAGAGGGAAGGTTGTGTTTGTTTTGGTTGGACCATAGGGGTTAGGTTTTCAGTACTTTCTAGAGGGTTCCCTTCTAATTATTAGATGCCAATTTGATATCTGATAATTGAATGCATTTGAAACTATATGATTGTTTACATTTGAGTACTTCCTTGTTTACTACTTCATTTTGGTTATAGCATGCCAGATATTTTCACTGACCATTAGACACTGGTCTTTGGGTGGTTTCCTAAAGGTATTTAGTCTCACACCCTGTTTGGGTCATGATTGTGGGCCCAAAAACATTATATTGTTTCTAGTATATATAAGGTAAATCACCCTTCTACTTCTGGTACTTGATTGTTGTGGAGCTTTGGAGAATGGGACCAAGCTGAGGCTTGTGATGTTATGGAGAATATTATCTATTTTATGTTGTAAATTGGTTTAGTATTGTATTCTAACATTGGGACTTGTTTGGATTGTTTCCTTAACATGTGTATCATGCATCATATATATATATATATATCTGTGTGTGTGTGTGCGCGCATGCGTGCTCCTGTTGTTTACTACTTCCACTATTTACCTATTGCATGTTTCACTACTTCTGTTATTGCTATCTGTTTTACTTATATTGTGTTACTATCCCAATGAGGGCATAGTTTCCCCACTATCACACCAAGGACCTCACTTCTAGTCGGCGGCCTCTGGCATTCTGGGAAATGTGCTTGAGGCCATGTGACCAAAAGGGTACGGGGCACCTTTGGGTGGCTTCCAGAACTGGGATGTTACAAAGTGGTATTAGAGGGTTCATTCTTCTTGATATTCTATTTGGAGACTATAGCCAGGGATAGGAAGGAAATATGTACTTGGTAATATGTTGTTCCCAAAAGTAGCTAACCCATGTATAGGGAAAAGCCAAATTACCTCATTATTGAAATTTTTCTAATTTTTTAATTTTTACAGGTTATTTGATTTCATCATTGGGTGATTCACATGTTTTTTGTTGTTACTATTGATAATATTGTGGTTTTATTCTATTTCAACCGGATGAGATGAGGGTGTTCCATCTCATTCATCATAAAGCCATTTTTAGAAATCACATGTCATGCATTCCTTTCATTCCATTTACGGTGCATTAGTAATTGCATGTTTTTTTGATAGATGTTGTTCTATATGTGCATGATGTTGTGATCGATTCCTTGATAGAATACCTACTTTTGATAGGGTATTGAATTGTGTAAGGATTCATTTGAATGAAATCCACAAATTGGTGATTGAGGTGTTATGGGCACTCATGGACTAGAATTTGGTGGATAATTACTTTGTGATGTTTATATATGACATATATAAGATGCCAAAATTATTTTCGCTGGGATTATGGGCTCTCACAGATCCGAATTTGGATCTTTAATATTCGTTTTAGTGTTTATTTGGGATCCGAAGTAGTTTCTGAGGCTTACTATCTGGAAGAACCCAGAATACACGACGTTTAATGTTTAATAACCACCATGTGTCCCTCTATTCAAGAAGAAACTATTTTTATTGAGTACACATCATGTAGTCTCTAACCATGTCACTGAATATGTGGGCAGAGACACAGGGTTGATAAATCTTTGGTGGGACATGTTGTGTACCAGATGTACATGTCATGTTTCATAGACTATGTTTCTACCGGTGTGACTAAAAACACTAATATATGAAAACATAATTTGTACATTCCATTTCAATCTTGAACACATCATTTAGTGTAACCTTTGTATCTGGCCGTGTAACTAACTACATGGGTTTGTGGGGTTCAACAGGTACAGGTCGTGTCTGACACTAACATTCCATGTAGACTTGTTCTAGGATAACCATGTGGCATAAATGTGTAGAAGAACTCGGGCAGGGAAAGAGGATTCAAGTACACGTCATGTGTTAGGACAACACGCCGTGTGTATGGGGTGTTACACGATCTAGGTTGGACAAATTACACACCTTTGTGAAGGCATAAGGGAGCATGTCGTGTAGTCATTATACACATAGTGTATCCTTGTTTTGAAAAACATTAATGATTTCTTCCTCTTGTACCCTTATTACACTTCTACGTTTCATCCCTTATTAATCTTGATCTTAGGTGTGCACATTACCTTGCATAGTCATGCCACCGAGACGTCCTCATTTTGTCTGAAAGTTACAATGTACTTATCAGACACCAGATATGCCTAATCAGGGACTATCAGCATATCCTCCAATTGTTTCTGACATGGAACCATCCATCATTCCAGACACAGGTGCTGACACATAGTTCTGAGAGGGTTTTATGAAGTTCATTCAGACCTTCCGAGGAGTACCACAGCATTCCCCTTCATTGGTTTATTTGAACTGGGTTTTCTAGCAGCAGCATCCTCCCACCTTCATAGGGGAAGGAGGACCTCAGGCAGTAGAGTCATGGTAAGAATCCATGATTTCTATCTTCATGAATCTGAAGACTCCTCTAGATATGATAGTGAAGCTCACTACATATATGCTTTCGGACTCCACCTAGAGATGGTGGGATGTGATCTCACAAGCAAGACGCCGGCAGGTTATAGTGTGGGATGAGTTTGAGTGTGACTTCTATGACAAATTATACCCAGAGACTTTGAGATTCGATCGAGCCCAAGAGTTCATGAGTCTGGAGCATGGTAATCTCTCTGTTATGGAGAACGCTTCTCGTTTCACTGATCTGCAACACTTCATGCCTATCCCAAGAGGCGATGAGGTATTTTTGACAAGGATGTTTGAGGATGGTCTCATGCATAACATTTGATCTTAGGTGAACATCTAAAGGTTGACTTCCATCACTTCTATATTTAACCAAGTTCGGATCATGGAGCGCAATATGAGGGATTCTGGAGTGGTGAGCCTTGGCGGTTTGACATCCAGAGTTGGTATCCCTCCTACTAACAGTAGGAAGTGCCACATGGAGTCTATGCATGGAGATGTGAGGAGACGAGAGGCATTTTCTAGTAGCCAGGTGGTGTCCTACTAGTGTCGGAAGATCAGTCATACCTGGCCACATTGCCCAAGGGACCCGGTGGAGTGCCAATCATGAGGCAAGATGGGTCATCTTTAGCACTTCTGTCAGTTCTTCTCACCAGCATCTGGTAATAGAGGGTCTTCTATGAATTCTTATTTAGGAGTAGCACCACCGGTTTCTCATTAGTCTAATAACTGGAGTTCTTTCGGCCGTTTAAGTCAAGTTGGAGGTCATGGTCATGGTATCCAGTCGTCAGTATTTCAGAGACAACAGGGTGGATCAGCTCAGAGTGCTCAGGAAAACTCACAAGTCGGCATTGTAAGTCACACTTTTGTAGTGGAGTAGACCGAGCAGTAGAAGGATCTCAGACCCTCTACAGTTTGAGGTTTGATCCTAGTTCCCTCATTTTTATCTTCTTCTCTTTTCTATATAGGGGATTCCCATAGCATTATATCTGTTGTTTTTGTGGAGAGCCTTGGGATTTATATCTTTTCTTTTGAGAATATCTTGACTCTAGACACACTGTTGGGGACACGAATGGCTAGTATAAGATAGTTCAATGAGTTCCCTCGCAAGGCTATTGGGTGTCACTTCCTATGGGACCTTTAAGTCCTCTAGATGATAGGCTATTATTTCATTCATGGAAGGGACTAGTAATTTCCCTTCTCGAATGTTGTCGATTGCTATCATCGTAGGGTGAGTTTCACATCACCAAATGGGGAATCGTTTCTTTATAAAGGTGAGTGGGATGTATAAGAGAGTAGAGCAGGACCTGAGAATCATGGATTGGGAGGAGTTATAGCCTAGTTTTCATGTCTATATCTAGATGACTAGGGGACTTCACATATAGACTTTCCTCGAGTGGTGGATCATTTCAGGGACAAATTTATAGAGGACATTTTAGGTTTTCCCCTAGATATGGAGGTAGAATTTTTTATTGAGCTTGTTCCATGAGCGGAACCAGTGTCCATTCCTCCATATAAGATGGCTTCACCTAAGTTTCAGGAGCTCAAGAAGTAGTTGAAAGATTTGCTGGAAAATGGTTTCATCCAACCCAGTACTTCTCTTTGGGGTTTTTATGTCCTGTTTGCGATGAAGGTAGACGGTACCCTATGTATTTGTGTTGATTATCGGAAGTTGAACCAGTTGATGGCCAGGAACCGATATTACTTGCCAAGGATTGATGATATCTTTGATAAACTTCGAGGAGCCCAACTTTTCTCAATGATTGACTTGAGATCCGGTTACCATCAGTTGCACGTTAGACCATCAGTTGTACATATTATAGCCTTTTGGGGGCATGTATGGTCTATAAAAGTATGTGGTTATGTTTTTTGGTCTCACTAACATGACCACAATTTTCATGGCATTGATGAACTGAGGGTTCAATCCATACTTGGATTTATTCGTGGTAGTCTTCATGGATGATTTCTTGGTGTACTCTCACACTCGACACGACCATAACTCACATCTTGAGATCATATTGAGTACACTGATAGAGCATCATTTATATTCTATGCTCGCGAAATGCCACCTCTTGATGGACCAGATTCACTTCTTGGGTCATGTTATCTCAGATACAGGAGTATTAGTAGACCCATAGAAAGTGAGAGCAATAGTTTCCTGGGAGCATCCAGGGAATGTATTTGAGGTATGAATTTTTCTAGGGCTGTCTGGTTACTACATATGTTTCATATAGGACATTTCATGCTTAGTATCACCACTGACGTGTCGGACTAAGAAGGGTGCATGGTTCTTGTAGCTAGATTTTTGCAAGACAGCCTTTCAGGAGATGAAAGGGAGGTTTAATTCAGCATCGATACTAGTATTTTCGGAGCCAGGGAAGATCTATACTCTTTACAATAATGCATTTGGTATTGGGCTAGGAGTAGTTCTTATGCAGGGATATGGAGTTGTTGAATATGGGTCTTGGTAGTTGAGGCCACATGAGAAGAACTACCCAACGCACGATCTTGAGCTGGCTACTTTTTTTCATGATTTATGCTATAGGAGACACTTCTTATTGGGAGAGCATTTTGTAGTTTTCACTGACCACAAAAATCATGAGTATATCTTCACTCCGTGTGACCTGAATTTGAGACAATGATGGTGGGTTGGATACCTTCAATACTTTTACTTTGAGATTTCTTGCACGCCTAGGAAGGTAAATGTAGTGGCTGATGCATTGAGCAGGAGGACTCAAATGATGGAAGTTCATGTGGCTAGTAGTGAGTGGTAGCTTGTGGCTCTATTCTATAAGATGCATCTATAGGTGGAGGACATGCAGGGGCAGACTTTTCTTTCTTCTGTAGCTGTCATCTCGACTGTACTTCATCAAGTATGAATGGGGAAGCTATCATATTTAGAAGGCCTAGTCCTATGGAAAAGTGTGTCAGGAGAGGACTCTATTCCTGGATAAACCATAGGTGAGGATGAGATCTTGCGTCTTCATGGGCACGTATGGGTGCCAGTGGACATACATGAGGGGATGATATGAGACATTCATTCCTCAGTTTGGGAGTGCATCTAAACATCACTAAGATGTATCATGATCTACACTGCCAGTATTGGTGGCCAGGTATGAAGAGAAATGTTTCTAGTTTCATCATGATGTGTTCCACCTGTCAGGAGGTGAAGGCAGAGCATTAGTGACTTGCATGACTTTTGTAGTATTTACCCATTTCCGAGTGGAAATGGAACGATGTCATGATGGAATTTTTGATGGGTTTACCAAGGTCTCCTCGAGGGAATGATGTAGTTTGGGTTTTCATTAGCAGCCTCATGAATGTTTCTCACTTATTACCAATTAAGGAGACATTCAGTGTTGATGAGCTGGGACAGTTGTACATATGAAAGATTGAGCATTTACATGGAGTTTCACACTTCATTATTTCAGATAGGGATGCACGTTTTACTTCTCAGGTCTGGAAGGGACTTCAAAGGGCATTGGGTACACATGTACTTCTAAGTATAACTTACAATCCACAGACAGGTGGTCAGTCTGAGCATACGATTCATGTGCTTGAGGACATGCTTCGAGCATGCTTCCTAGATTTTGGAGGTGTGTGGGAGAAGCACATACCACTAGTCGATTTTTCATAAAATAATAGATTTTAGGAAACTATTCATATGGAACCTTATGATGATTTGTAAGATTGGTCATTCTGATCACCCATATGTTGTCTGGAGGCAGGAGATGCAGCTATGTTGGGACCTCTTCTTGTCCAGGAGACCGTAGAGCATATAGAGTTGATTCGAAAGAGAATGGATACTACATAGTCTCAACAGAAGTCTTATGATGATCGATAGAGATGACATCTGGAGTTCGATGTTGGGGATCGGGTTTTCTTGTGTGTTGCATCAATGTTGGGACATGGGCGGATTATGAGATAGGGTAATCATTCAATAACGTACGTCCTACGATTTTCGGTGTTTGAGAGAGTTGGGATGGTTTCTTATTAGTTGTAGTTTCATCAGAGGTACCAGGCTAGGCCCGACGTCTTCCACGTTGCTCAGCTTCGACGTTACTTATCAGACTCGTCTCATGTTTTTCAACCCGAGGGGGAGAGTTAGAGGTGGACGCCTCATTCGAAGAGCATCCTATACAGATTATTGATCGATGTATGAAAGCTCTCTGTGGTCGGTCCTTTCCTCTGGTACGAGTTCTATGGCAGCACAGGCGAGTAAAAGACGATACCTAGGAGGGGGAGGCTGATGTACGATCATAGTGTTTGGAACATTTCAAGGATTCTTCTTCTACACTGCCTTGATAGGGATATATAGGGACAAATTTCTTTTTGGGGGGAAGTTTCTAAGAACCCTGATCTTCATTTCATGTATTTTTTTCTATTTTCTGGTGTTTTTTAGAAAAAAGAGGAGGTTCAGAAATTTTTTGAAGTACACACCATGTACTTATATTTACTCACCGTGTTCTCTTTTACCACATGTTGCCGTGTGTTGTTCATGTAACAATCGAGAACACGGTCGTGTGTGGTGTCCTAGAGACTGGTTAATGCAGGGGCTGGTAAGGGAAAGTAAATGTTGTGTACTATTAAAGTACATTCCATGTACTTTTTTTCATTAAATGGGGCATCGTCTCATCTAATTGGAAGAAGTGTATTCTTCTTTGCCTTCCTCGACCAAGAGTGTCCATATAACACCGATCCTTCCCTGATCCCCCTCGATCGAGCATCTGTTCTCCGAATCGAACTCTATTAGTTGTTTTGGAATCACATTAGAGAGTTCTCTCTTCTTCTGGAACCTCGTTTCCTATTTTCTCTTCTCTTCTGAGTTATCCTCGGTATAATGTTTTAGATTTTTTATAGACCTACCACATTATAGGTTGATCCAAGGGCTGAAACCATGGTATATCGATCATGAAACATTGACGTAGGTGGTTTTTGCATTTCTGTAGATAGTCTTTTAGTTATATATGAAAGAGTACCCAATGCCGTAGAATGGGGTATTGCGTTTTTACGGTTTAAACCCTATTATTGCCTGCTATGATTTATATTCTTGAGTTGAGGTCAATTGAATGTGAATAGGAGTAATTTATATTACATGGATGTGTTTCCCATGCCTGTATTTTTTATGATCATTTGATCTTACATAGCATGTTAGGCTGGTTTCTTTCCATTCCTAGTGCTGAGGGGATGGAGTGATATTATTTATCTGACGTTCTGTTATGTTGTAGACTATTTATCCAAGTAGTTATTGAGGTAAAATTTGGCCATTATATATCATTGTGCTCGATTGACTTGTACATGGCCATGATAACCTGGTGTAGAAGACCATATGGAGAATGGATGATGAGGGATTCTCCAGAGTTTCTGTTTACTGTTACGATGTGAGACCATAAGGGGAATGGATGTAAGTGCTTCCTCAAAGTGTATGTAGTTCCTTGATGTGGATCAAAGGGAGAATTGGAAGTTGTGTGCTTTCCCAAATCACCTTTTAGAAACTAATATGAGACTATAGGGGGAATTTACACTGAGTGCTTCCTTAGAGAGTCTGTGAAAAAGTTGAACCAGAGGGGTTAGACTGGGTGTACATTCCATAGGGTTTCTTGTGTTTGTTTTTGATAGAACATAGGTGTTAGGCTGTGAGTACTTACCAGAGGGTTTCCTACTTATTATTATCTGCCTATTTCATATCTGATAATATAATGGATTTGAAACTATTGGATTTTTTACTTTTGAGTACTTCCACGTTTACAACTTCATTTTCATTATAGCTTTCCATATGTTTTCACTAACTATTAGGCACATATATTTTTGTGGTTGCCTACTAGGATTTAGTCTCACACCCTGTTTGGTTCATGCTTTTGGGCCCAAACAGATTATATTGTTTCAGGTATATATAAGGGAAAACACTCATCATCTTTAGGTACTTGACTACTGCGGAGATGGGGAGCATGGGACCAAGCTGAGGCTTGCGATACTCTGGAGAGTTTTATCTGTTTTCTATTGTAATTTGGTTTTTTATTGTATACTAGAATTGTGACTTGTTTTTCTACTTTCCTAAACATATGTATCATGGATCACATATATAAATATATGTGTTTCCTCCAGTTTTTTACTAATTCTGCTGTTTAACTATGTCATATTTTACTGCTTCTGCTATTGATATCTTTTTTACTTATATTGTGTTACTCTGCCAGTGAGGGAATAGATTCACCACTATCACACCCAAGGACCTCATTGCTAGTCGGTAACCTCTTTCATTCTGGGAAATGTGCATGAGGCCATGTAACAAACCGGGTACGGGGCAACTTTGGGTGGTTTCTAGAACCGGGATGTTACATAGGGGTTATGTGTTAATTTAAACATGGTTTTATAGATGTTTAGAGGTTTTGGTGGAATTTTGGTAGTTTAGGAATGATCTAATAAAAATTATAATAGGTTGCCTACTTGCCCTATAGAGTGATATCATATAAATGGTGTGAGACAACGGTTGATAAATGTTTTTTAGCAACAAAAGAGGACTCATTAAAGTATTAATGGAACTCAGTGGGGTCTTTTGTATCCTAATAATGGTCCAAAATGACTACCAAGTATCTAGTGCCCATTTTTTTTTGTTTTCTATAATTTTAATTAAATTAAAATTTTATACATTCCTTATAATCCCCC
The DNA here is from genome assembly GCA_963277665.1 of Viscum album. Lineage (NCBI taxonomy): Eukaryota > Viridiplantae > Streptophyta > Magnoliopsida > Santalales > Viscaceae > Viscum > Viscum album. The sequence continues at coordinate 1,886,578,357 of OY728159.1, read as the reverse complement.
ATAGATACTCAGTTTGAACCATAGAAATCTGAGCTCCTCTTCTTTCCTCTCCCTCTCTTCTATTTTTATCACTCCTATAGTCACGTCACTTATTCAATTTTGATTTTATTTGTGGATGTGGGTCCTGTGATTAATTACAAGGTAATACCCACAGTTCTCTCTATTATTTTTCTCATCTAATAAAATTTTTAGATGAAATCACTAAATGAAGATTTTTCTTGATTTTTAATATTTTAAATGCGAAAGGGTCAATCAACTACAAATATTGGACAACATAAATTTATTAATAATTAAGTTAGTGATCTCATACATGTTATATAATATATTGGGTTTTTATGTGTAATGTTTTCTTCTTTAATGGGGGTTTAGGTTTTGGAAGATTAATAAGGACTCTGATGGTTCTAAATTATGAGACACGTCAGGTGGAATATTTTATGATTGAAATTAAAATTATTATCTATGTATAATAATTTTGTCAATTAGTAATACTATTGAAAGTTTTTTAGGAACTTAATATCTATGTGAGACCCTAAAAAGGTCTTTTGGATATGGATTTTTTTTGAATAGTATAATATGGGACCTTATAGAATATTAAGAATGGTTTATCACACTTAGAAATTGTAATACGTTTTTCAGGTAGTTAATTTTATTACCTAATATTTGTAACTTCCCTTTAATTTATTATTACTATTATGGATATTTTTTATTTGGATAATCCTTTTAAATTATTTTGTATCTTCATAAGGTGTTCCTCTTAAAGAGAATTAATTCATTGAAGATTGAAATTTTATCACATTGAGGGAACTAATACAGGATGAGTGAGAGAATGAGATTCTTGTTTCATAGATTATATTATGAGAGAAATTCAATGGGTATAAAGGCATGGGTCATCGGTGAAATATAGGGATGGATTATTTATATTGGTTATTTACACTCCCTGATGCTAAATTATGGAGATATCATCGAAATGGTTTTTCCCACATTCTTAAGTTCATGGTTTTCATTAGCTATCATACTTGAGTGATTTTCACCATAAGGGAAGTGGTTGGGAAATATTTAATTTAAGGTACATATTTGGTTGGTCTCTTGAGATAATATTGTGTATCAACTGTGGGTTTTTTATCACCATGGATGTGATTGTTATTTTTTGTTATTGATAGTTAATAACCTAATGTTTGTCTAATGAGATAGAGTAATACAATTTCATCAAAGTCAGATGGGTAAACATATGGTTTCTATTTATTATGTCATATGAGTTAGTGTTTGGTATGGTGGGACTATCCTACATAACATAGTTACAAATTGGATGTGCTCTAAGAAATATTGTCTAAGCCATGACATAATATATCTCATGTTTTTTAATTATAATTGGTGATGCACTAGGTGTGGGGAAAATTAAGGGTGATATGGGGATGGTTTTGTGCATTCCAATTGTGTGTCTTATTTTAATCCAAATGATATTGATTCATCATACTTTTATGGATATTTAATTTTCATGATCGATGTTAGATGATGGAGTTGATGTTATGGACATTGTAGACATCTTAAGATTCTCTATTTATATGGATTAAATTGTAATAATTATTGAGTCCAAACATTGTATCCTTAAGATGAATTAAATTCACATCATAAAAAAATTCTGACAAATTTTTTTATGATGAATTTGATGGCCATAATGACTGATTCTAGACACCTTTTCTTTAAAAATACACAATTTCTCATCATAACTGATGTAATGTACAGTATTACCCAAGGAGACTAAAATATGAATTGTGAATAAGCTTAAAAATTCATTCCCAATGGTGACTCAATTGTTCATCATGATTGAGATCACATATAAGGGGATCATGTGAAATCCTTGTAGAACCCTCCAGGTTTTTAATCCAAATGGATTACTAGTTGGATTTTATGGGACATATGCATTCATAATTTGTTCAATTTACAGGTTCGCTAAAATTATTCAATGTAGGTATAAACGAGTGTTCTGGTGACTTGGTTATTACATGTTGTCTAGATATGATTACTAAAATACTATGTGTTACCAATTTATTTACTTTAGCCTACATACACCTTTATATTTTGGTATATATTAAGGGGCCTTTTTCTTGTGTAATGTTGATATTTATTCTCACATGTTGTACAAACTTCTATAGGGATATACACACCATATATCATATATGAAGGTTAATTCCCACATTGTACAAGGGATTGGGGTAAATAAACATGATCATGTTTATAGACGGGCTCATGGAGGGGCTTAAGTTTTAGTAGTTTGGTGTCCTTATATATATTTTTATTTTATGTACATTTCACAAATGATTATCCTAATGGTAAATCCTTTTCGATGTATACTAATTATAACATTATGTAATTCCATTTTTTATATCATGTCGATAATTTGATTAGTATAGTCCTCCTTCATAAAAAATTATATATTCATATTCAAATGTTTTATTATATATGATGTCTATAAAATTTATTTATTATTTGTTACTATTATATTGAGGGTATAGCCTTCCCAACACTGTTTATAGTCCCATACAACTATTTTATAGCCTTTATTTTATAGAGAGGTGTTCTTGAGATCCCACAACACTCCTCAGCCCAGAATTATTTGCGATGGTTAGGTTAGGGATTCTACACACACAAGGATTTATTCTCTTCTCACTTAATATCCTCAATTTATGGTAGATGATGTTTTACCGATGTATTTTCACTCTTCTTCATCTAATCATTGAGATCAAGGTGGATAATGATGTATCATTTACTTATTCTTTTCTTAACCAATGATATGATATTAACCAAGATTAGTCATAGAGGTGACACTCTAGTATGATATAGTGGTGCATCAGGGGTGATTCATTGGACGGAAAATTCTTAATGAGATATCATATATAATACCACTATTCATTAATATATAATTCATTTATTAAAGTACCATCTACATGTGGGTAAAGAAGTTAAAATATTTATTGAGGGAGGTGTATAGTGATTTTCATGATGGCTATATTGTTATGATCAGTAACCCTCTTTGGGTAACCAAGGGTTTGATCAAGATATAGTCTAGGGGGTTGGGTTCATGGTGGCCTCTATAAGGACATAGTTTTTTGTACTTATTATGATTTTTCAAATATAAATATATATATATATATATCAATTTATTATTATTTAGTGATTGAAGTAGAAGTGAGCTATGGGAATCTTGATATGAATTGATCAATTGATGATATTTTGATTTTTGTTTACTTGTGATGAAATTTTTGGGATCATATACACATTACGTATTGATGAACCACATAGACACATATAGTTTATGATATTTTTCTCACTCACATGGATGACTAAACAGACTATTATGACTCACCCATTCATGTTCACTTGTTTATTTTCTTCTCTAGTATTAATGAAAATCAACAAATAAAATATACTAGAAGATTGTATACATGACATATTAATGGGTGATATTCATTCTAGTGTCTTTGAGTCTTAATCATGAATACCAACTTGATTTCATCAATTATTGCTTCTTTGTTTTATTTTATCTATTCTTAATATTTTATTTTTTATAGAATTTTTTTTTAATTTATATTAAATTACAGAAACATTTATTATTTTTACATAATTTAAAATTAAATTATTTTTATTGAATTATAATAAAGTGGATTACGTTACATGATTGTAGAAATCAAATAATATTTGGAGGTGTTGCCTCTCTTTTTTGTGTAGATACCTCAAAGTTCTATGGTGGACCATATTATATTAGAGGATGGATTTCAGAGTTCACTTATTATTAAACCATGATGAGAATTATTAGTATACAGAAATTTTGTTAGACAATAGGGTTCTAAATATATGAGGGTATAGGTTTGAAATTAATGTAATAGTATATCAATATTAGAGTTCGATTAAGTCTAACAAAAAAACCTAGCAATAGGGTCTAGTAAGAACCATATTCTAAGGTATAGAGTCTAATATAATATTTATAGACTTAATAATTTAGATAATTTTTATAGGATATAGATAACATGTAACATTATTTCTGTAAATTTATATCATGATTTTTTTCATAGTGTTGATTTGATTTATTTTCTGAATTGTTTCTATTGAAAAAACTAATAAGAGTATAATGAACATGAATTTGTTTATTCCTTAGAAATGATAAAAACAGATTACATAAAAATATTTTCATAGTGAAAGTAATAATTGTTCACATAAAGTTTTATAGTACATTTTACATAATTGGTTACAACAAAATTAGTTAATACTAAGATAGTGGATGAGATTTAGTTTAATTGATCTTATGTGATCTAAGGGAAGTAAATTTTTATAATACACCATTAGAGAATCTATTAGTAGTATTATTGTGTGATATTTACTAATTAATCATATATACAGAGGGTAATTATATTACCATTAATTGAAAAAATTTAATTATTAATTACATGATATTTTAAAATAATAAATAAAGTCATTTAAAAATTTAATTTGGTACTAATAGTTTTACTCAATTAATATTTTCACCTATGATAAATCATGATAGGATGAGTAATTTTGGAAAATCAGTGTGAATCTAAAGCCCTAGATCCACACCCTATATTGGCTACTAAAAATGAAAAAAAAATATTTATGAATTTTATACCAATAAATGTGACCCAATTTATTTTCCATAAAAACCCTAAAAGATTAAAAGGACATATCATGTCACTTACATAACCAAGAACCTTTAAGGTATACTTTTTTATAGAATTATTGATAACTCTTACACAATAATACTCTTGACTTCAAGAAATTATTTTTTCTATATACACATCTTTTCAAATTCCATGTTAAGTCTTAAATATCCACCAAAGATTTCATTTCATATGAATCTTTTTTAGACTCAATTAATTGACTATAATTCATTGTGATTTAAGGAAAATGAAACATTAAATGGGTGTCATAAAATTCCCAATAAAGCTAAAAATAATCATAATAAATTTAATTTCATTAGAAAGATTGAGATTAGAATATTGTTATGTTGACATAATCGTAGTGCATGAGTATATCACAAGATAAATAATATCTATCAGTACATGTGTCCTTAATAATAAAATGCATCACAAATCATTAACAAAGGAATGTGTGAAAGAAATCAATTTTCATGGGCCATGTTATTTCAATCTTGACCAAAGAAACATTTATTTTTTTAGTCAAGGTGCGGGGAGAACCCCTTTGATTGAACACAAAAATAAAACACCTCCATAATAACCACATTGAAAATGTGTTTATATATTTCACTTTTCATATCACTCTTAAAATTTTGATAACATTCATGGATACAAATAGAATAAGCTTCATGGTTATATGTAAAATAGAAAATGATTGTTATAAGTGGAATAACCACCACAGTATATTCTAATAGTCTTTTAGGAGATTCTTAATAAATTAACCATATCCCATTACACAATTTATTAGAGATATATAACGATCTCACACACCATTAGTATATAATGGAACCACACATCATCATAAATAATTTCCAAGTACCATAACCTATATAATCTTATATCCCTTTCATTCCATCATAAAACTCATAAAAATATATATTATTCACTTAATAACTTGTTTATAGAGTGAAAGTGAAATGGGTTCCCTAATAATCTCTTTGAAAAAAATCATAAAACATTAGAAGAAATAATGTGGACGGTATGATTAAACAATATCCATAGTGAAGTATAATTAACGCTATTGGTCATTGGAATTCATGAGTAGAAGTACAATTAATTTATTATAAAAAGATAATCTTGAGGAAATATCCTTTTCACATAGAAAATATCTTTTAAAAATTGAAAACTCCTAAATATTTTGAGAATAATTTTCATTGAAAATAAATATAGAAAATTATAAAGGAACATTCAAAGAAAATAATGGTCATGAATGTAGGAAAATACATTCTTGTTGTAATATTTAAAAATAAAAATTTATTACAAACATTTTGTAAAGTGATTAAAAAATGACAAATATAGAAAACATTTAAAAAGTTTATTTTTAAAACTTTTAAAATATGGTGAAAGTTTATTTAAAATGTATTTAGTAAATAAAATGGATTTATAAAAATATATTCATGAATTGTTTTTAGAACTCAAGGATATAGAATAGAGATATTACTGATATAAATGTTTCTACAACATTGGAATCACTTACAAACTTCTTCCATGTTTTTTTAAAATCAATAAGGGAGGAAATGGAAATTAAACATGTTAAACACATTAAAAATAAGTGGAGAATAAAAGAGATTTGGTTCAATAGAATATGATTTCCCCTGAGGGAACATTGAATATAAATCGTACTAAATAGAAAGTAGATTGTAAAATAAATCCTTCTCCACTTTGGTGACTCTTAAATCATATACCCCATGAAATTTTATCATTTAATGAAACATTAATTATCATGTAAATAAGAAAAATCATGAAATATTATGTAAAATGGGTAGCTTATGCGCCTAAAAAATAAGATATGTGCATATCGTAAACATATTTCCCAATGGAATTTGAGACGAATAACCCTTAACATGATCATATCATTGAATGAAGAATTAATCAATGAGTAAATCATGTGTAAAAAATATAAATCACCAAATATTTTTAAATAAATAATAAATAACTTTTTACATCAATTCACACATATTCGTGACATAAGGAAGTTAATGAAGAACAGTAATAACCTAATAAAAGGAAATTTTACTAAAAAATTATTTTACCACCTGAAAAGATTCATATAAAATACAATTGGATGATTTAATTAAGATTGAAACATTAAATAGAATTATGTGTGAATTATTATTGATATAACATGCAAAATGGGTAGCATATACACCATGTAAAATAAATTATTGAAATAACATTAAAATATCCCTCAATGAAGGTAAATTGTGAAAAATACCTTGCCTTATGTTCATCCTTTCAATATATATCCATTATCAACTTTAAAATAAAATCATATCAATACATTTATTTATTGGGAAAATTTTAAAAGTTTAATATAATAACTTTTAGAAATTTCATTCATATATTTAATTACATATTTAGTTACATAATCAGTTAAGTCCACATTGAGTATTTCAAGGATTTCGGTCTATAATTTAAAAACATCATTGTTTTTTTGAACATGGTCCAAGGGTTAACTATTCAGTACAATATAGAAATATATTCCTGAAATATATACCTTTTTTATACATAAATTATACTTTTAAATCCAATCATGAAGGATTTGTTTTAAATGATCTATGTTAAAATCATTGAAAATGTAGGTCATATGTACAGCTGAGTAAAATATTCATTTTTCAATGATCATTATGGAAATTAGGTGAGTATTATTTTAACATTTTATAATGATTATAATATCATAAATATAAAATTATTTCTCTTAATATAAATATATATACTTATAATCTATGTAATTTGGTGATGAAAAATGATCCACATCACTTCATGGAGGTGGTAGTCCACACGTACACATGAATGATATTATCGTTTTTTATTGAATGGAGAGAAAAGATAAAAAAAATTATATATTACCATTTCATAATGGTAAATATTTTATTAATATTACATATAAAAATTAATTCAATCATTATTACCTTCCTTTGGATGTGGTGATTCAAAATGAGTTAAATCGGCCTGTAAGGTGATGGTCTATCATACAAACAAATGATGGATTACATTTTAATATAATTAAGGTTGAAGTTATATATATGTTTTGAAAATAAAATCGTAACATACTATAATATTTTAAATATTATTTTATTATATTATCATGGATGTAGAATATTTTGAGGTGGAGGAATAAATAAAAAATGCTCCGTTAATAACAATACCACTTCATCAAACAACCTCCTTTTATTTAAACCATATGAACTATAAATTATGTATTATGTGAATCCTAAGTCCTCTAAAATGTTTTATATATGTTACTAAGTGATTTTGGAAGTTTGTGTGTAAAAATAGCCTTTTAAGTGTGAATAAAATAGAAGAATAAGAATCCATTTATAAGAGAGGAGTGTGGAAATCTTGGAATTTCATAAAATATTAATTTAATATTTATTAATTTTTGTGTCCAAATGTTTCCAAATTGATAATATTAAATTAAAATATGATTATGTTTTAAACACCTCTAATCTAATTAAATTTATATATATATTCATCATGTTATAACCATTATTTTTTTTGTTTTAACCCCCATTAATCTCTTCCACACTTACCATGATAACAAGGTTTTTTATAGATTGAGGGTCATGGTATTCACCATGATTGGGTAAAAAACCACTAAATGTACCATATTTTTTATTTTAGATACTATCTTTGTCTCTCAGAAAAATATAGTGTTAGAACCACCTTATTTTAAAAATTAGAATTCATGTTTGTATTGTTCCTAACTAGTTTAATGTTTTATGATAGTAAATATTTATCATGTAAAACTATAAATTTTTTTGGATATGTTTTGATATAATATTATATAAATGGATCTACCAACATTTATATAATTCTAAAATTATATTTATCACTAAATATATATAATTCTTGAATAGATCTACCACTAGATAGCATTATCGCTAACCAGTTCTACCACTAAATAGATCTACCACTAGATAGATCTACCACTAACAGATCTACTACCAAAACAAATCAAACACTATATTGATCTATTTACATTGATATATACAACAAAATAGATCTACAACTAGATAGATCTACCACTACATAGATCTATCGCCTAAAACAATCTACCAAAAAATAGATCTATTGTTGTACATATCTACTTCCATACATATCTACCACCATATAGACCTAGCCCTGAGTTAGATCAACCACTTTTTCAATTAACCACCAGACTATACTATGGTTTAGTTATTTTATCTCTAAGATTAAATACCACTAGATTTCTAGTATTGGTGTCCAGATTAATCTCAAAATTTATTTTCTCTAATATCTAGTTTAAGGAATTAAATGTAGGTATGCACACATGAATTTAAGAATAATTATTCTCAAAACTAATCCATGAATTACTTAAATAAAAATTCATACATTGTTGGTTATGTGACCAGTATGTGTTTTCAGGTTATATTATCATTATTCAATAATAGGTAACTGTACCTATAGTGATATAAATTCATAACTTCTCCATCGTGAATATAATAGTGATATATTTACATAGAGAAATAATATTCGGACAATGAATATAGAAGAATATATAATACACCTATGTGTGGAAGGATTTTGGACATATAAAGATTGAAAATATAATGATTTTCCAAAAAATCATGATACTCAATTTTTCTGTACATTTTATAAAACTTACTTGATCATTTTACAAACATTGATTTGGGGACCTCTGATCATTATAAGCTATTTGGATCAAGTATCTTCACATTTTCTCATGCCTAATCTCTTTATCCTTAAATTTATTCTTTATATTTTATTTGTGCTTGGTTTTATAATTTTTATATGTTAAACATAGTCTCATCTACTTAGTTGGAGTGTTCTTAACACTTTATCTACAATATAATTTTTTTTATACCCATGATGTATATGAGATAGGTCATGTGTAACATTTACTTATTTTTATCCCACATATAAATATGGATGAGGCTTTGTTCCTAGAGAGCCTTATATGCTATTTTATATAAAAATTGATTCGGGTTGAGGATTATGTTTATTGATTAATAAAATAATTCAAAATGGGTGATTTCTATGGTGAGGGGATTAAGTCTCAGGTTGAGATAGATCCCATTTTTTTAAAATTCTACTGTGTGTTTTACTAATTTTTGTTCTCCATAGTTCAAAAATCTAAATTAAATCTATTATAAAATCTGTATCAAAACAATTATAATAATTTTTATTTTTATTTTTTTCAATATAGGTTTCTTGATAATGTAGTTTAGTTTCAATAGTTAAACTGATTTCATGATTATTTTAACTGATAATTGATCATACATTGAGAATATATGTAAAAAATAAAGTTATATATTTCTATGGTTCTAATTAACATGGTTTTTTTATAAATTTTGGGGATTTGAGTCTAAAATTATTTTTAAATGGAAATTTTATTGAGAAATCAATTCACCCCCCCCCCCCCTCTTAGGATTTCCACTCTGACAAAAATGGGTGTTAGAGGAAATTTCACAATAACATTTTACTATGATTTGGTGTAATATTATATATCTTATATTTCAATTTATCATAAATTTATATCTTTATAGATGATAATAGAAAATAGGAAACTTTCACTAATTATCCTTCTTATTTTAATGGTACTACTTATTCTCAATGTAAGATGAAAAAAATGTATACTGAAAAATCAGTTTTAAAATTTTCAATATCATTGAGGAAAAATATTAATTACTCAAATCAATTCGATCTATATGGGTTAATCCAACTAAATAATATTATAAAAATAACTATAAAGATATAAATACATTATAAAGTGATTTAGGATATGAATATCTTAATATAATATATTCTTATACAATATCATTTGATATTTGGGATACCTTTTCTATTTCTCAAGATGGAACATCAAATGTTAAAGAAATTAATTTCAACACTTATAATAATATATATTATTCCTTTAGGAAGAAACATGAAAAACAATTTGGGATATGTATCTCAATTTCAATGAGATTGTGAACATGATACCTTAACTGATGAAACCAGTTGATGACAAATATTGTATAACCCTAGGTTTTCTTATGACTAATATATCTATTTATTTATGTTAGAATCCTTCTTTTGACCTAATTTGACTACCAAAAGAGATAATGGATGTTTTGGGGGTGTCTGGGGATTTCTTGGAGCCTAGAAACTAGGATTTATGAAAAGAAAATCGCACCAAAATATTAATAGGGACTAATAACCCCAGGACACATAGTTTGAGTAAACCACATGGGGTTAGACAAAGGGTATTGGGAGGCCACACGGTTTGAGGAAATTGTGCAACATGAGGTGCATTCCCATGTGAGATGTTATAGACCAATGAAAGGGGATTAACACACAATAAGGGAATTTTTGGTTTAACCATGAACCCAAACCATGTGAGGGTGGTCCTTGAGGTTGAAATGGGCACATTGTTGGCTCACTATTTGGCCAAACAACTTATCCTAGTTTTTTGGTGGTATTTTAATTTTTCATTTAATTATTTTAAAACATAAAAACCATTTGTTTTTATTCATTTCCAACATAAAAGTGGATTTATTTATTACATTGTGATCCTCCTCCATCGAGCATCAGTCTATGATAAGAAAGAAATCCTGACTCGGATTCACCTTTCATTGATCTCATTGGATCACTACTAGTAAGATCTAAATTATTATTATGTCATTCATTTCTATCGTTGTATAGATTGATTGATTTAAGTGAAATCTAATAGGGAATTTTTATTTTTTTTTCTATGATTCATTTTTCTTCATATCTAGATTGAATTGTTGGTCGATACTAGAAAATTTTAATATCACATGTATATGGTAGGTGTTCTATAAATTTTCCCTTATAGTTCTACATTTTAAAAGATGTGTTGCTATTATTCTACATGATATACTTTCTAGAATTATCCCTAAAATTAATTTAACTCTTTAATTGAATGAATTTAAACCAATTAAAGTTCCTTTGATAACCATTATGATCGTTAAAGGTTGTAATACACAATGTAGGATAATCAAGGGGTGTTTTTTTGAACCATTCTTACTCTAGACAACCCATTTGGTTTATTGTGAGCATGCCACTAGTTTTTAGAGGCTTGTAAAATTTAATAAATGGAATTGAGTTTTTAGGAGAAGGATACTCTTCATTATCCATGTGTTTATATGATAATAAATGTTTAAATTTTTAAATGGGAATTATATAAATGAGTATGACGAACTCATGAAATGTGAATAGTTAGGAAAGGATGAAGTAATGGATTGATGAATGGATTGTTGTAGTGGATGAATTAAAAAAGTCCTTCAATCTAGATTCCATAGGACAACATATACATTTTAACACCATGGATCGTGATTATGTTAGTGGATTTATTGGACCTTTTTCTCCATTCATCTTGAATCTATATGATTATATGTGCCTTACAATCCCTTTAATACATCTTTATTGGACTGTAATCAAACCTTCATTTTTGACATGCTCCTTGGACTCCACCAACATCATTATCGGGTTCTCATCAGGATAATCTTAATACTTAAAAAGTATGCCTTGGTCTTCTATACATTTGGAGTGGCCCTTCGTGGTCTTACACTGGAATACATAGTGTAACTATTTGTGGATATTTTACACTTGATTTCAGAGAATGGGCATTGTAGTTATTGATTCCTGGCTATACAGTGTGGAAAATGTGGATATTTTACTTTCATACAAATATCCCTTGTATGGGTATCAAATTTCAGTTGTAATCAATAACATTATTTCTTTTATATTTATACTTTACACATTGGCTTATTTATGGGATCTTTCCTGGTGTTTATAGGGATCCATGTGTGACTAGACAAGATTACACTTTATTTTTATTACTATTATAGCATTAATATATATATATATATATATTTCCTAGTTATTTTTTTATATTACACAAACTGTACTTATTATAGACCCCCTTAGTGGTGGACTATTGAGTGTTATATTATATCTTATTAAATCCATTGTTGGGTACCTAGGAAGACATCATGTACAGAAGTTGAGACTGTGGAAAGATCCCACTACACAATGCTTGACTTTTTCGTTGATTATGATCAGGGCTGCATACGACAGAGCAAGGATCGTGATTATATCTTGAGATTTTTTTATTGATTTTTAACTCATTTATTGTAATGAATGCATGTATACCTATTTTCATTTATTTTAGTTGGATACATATCGTATTTATATGATATTTATATTTTCATTTTTTAACTATTTTCTCTTGGCTGTTTATTATCTATATTGTTGATTTACTATATCCACTATTTAGGGTTTATATTATTCCACTATGTTACATACTGACAAGATCACATAATATACACATAGAAACACCTTATTCCCCCACTACTTGTCAACTTAATCTAGTGTATGGGGAGGGCTACTTGAGATTATGGGACTAACTAATTCATGGAACCATTTAGTGGATTCTATGGAGAGATGTTACAAAGTGTTCTTAAATATTTTCCTTTTTTGGTTGTTTAAATATTTTGGTAAAATGGATATGAGATTAAGATGATATTGGAATTGGTAATGAGCTATTCCTTGGAGTGGCTATCCCACATATGCGACAAATCCAAATTTCATGGAATGAAAATTTTTTCTTTTGAATATTATTTATTATAGTTTCTTTGATTCCACCATTAGGTGATCCACTTGAATTGTGATTTTATAATTGATATGATTGAGGATACTATTTTATTATAGGCTGATGAGATTAAGTTGTTCCTACTTATGCATAATTTTAAGAACCTTTTAGAATTCACATGCCATTTATTATACCATTCCATATAGGATGAATTAATTGAATGAAAGAAATTTTTATATGTGCCTTGAGTGATACAAATTGATAATTGATAAATGATTCGTGTAAGGAATTCGGAAGCATTGTTGATACTAATTGTTCCTATAGTAAAATAAAAAGTATTTTCCCACTTAGGCTACACCAAACACCCTAGGAAGTCAACTGTGAAATGTTGATTTGTGGGACATTAGTTACATATACTAGAACTAGATATGGTTTGATTTAGTGGATTCCCCACTACGAGTTTGGAGTTTTATGGGATATTACGGATTAAAAGTGGTATCCCATTTGGTTCACCCATTAAAAAATAATTATCAATAAATATGAATTTTAATTGAAATTGAAAATTTGAAATCGATTACTTGTCTTAGAAATAGCTTCAGAGTGAGAATTAGGTAGCTTTTGAAGTGAATTTATTTCTATTCCTTTTTTACATTGTCCTAGATTTATGAAAATAATGAGGGGTGTTCTTTGTTTATGGGATGAATTTATCCCATCCTACACTTTTATATATGAACTTCACATTATAAATCATTTCGAATGTGTGTGTTAGGAATTGTAGAGACATGAAATGATGATGAAATTCATTCGTACACCAGGATGGTGTTGATGACCATGATTTGGAGGTGGTGTGCCTTGGTGTACCATTATATCATCTTATAGTGATAGTTGTTGAACCAATAGTTGTAAAAGATATAGGCATGGATGCACCGTACCATGGGAGATTTATGCACTTTATGGAAAGAGTGTTGGGATCCCTGCAGCCTGCATCATCAATGGAAGAGCTAAAGTGTGTGTTACAATAGTAAAATCCTTACATGTTTTCATTATATAGTGGTGCATAGGATTCTATGTTATGTATTGAGACAAATTTTTTATTTTTAAAGGGTTTAGAGACACCTCCTGGGAGGAGAGTTAGAATTGCAACATGCATGCTTTAGGGAATAGTTAAATGATAGTGGGATGTTTTGGACCTAACTGATATACTATGATATATGGTTTTAATATATTACCAAACCTGTTTTTAAGATTACTTCAATCATATTAAATTGAGATAAGATAAGGTTAGTCAGTTTATGTGTCTAGAGAAGGGTGTGATTACTAGTGTGAAATATTCGATTCTATTTACATATCATTATAATTTTTCAACAATATATCATTTTGAGGATCCATCAAGGGAGATATGCTTTTAGTAAGGAATATTGTATATCATTATATAATAAGTCAATTTTTTCAATTTGATACTATTATTGAGGTTGTGAATTGGGTGCCTATTACCACTCAGAACCTAAGGGATGTTGGGGGTGCCAAGTAGGGTAGTTCATCTTCCCAACCTAGTGGTTCTATTTCCAATGATAGGAAGTGTTGTTTTAAGGATTCTTGTGAGGGGAGTACCTTACAATATGTTAGTGTTGGTCGTGAAGTCTTCTGACCTCATTGTGAGAGATGTATACCTATAAGTAATCCGTATGATCAAGATCGAGTCGAGTGTCGACCATGCATCCAGATGTGCCACATATTGTGTTTCTAAAAGAACATCCCTCCATCAGTCAGTGGAAGGGATCGAATCTGACTCTATGTTTTGTAGTGGGATTCACAGTACCCTATTTTGTTGGGAGATAGAGTGGAGATGTTTTTTTAGATTGAGGTGGTGGTCTGGGTCGATGTAACCCAACACTTTTTGTACCTATATAGTACAATGGTCCTACTGTGGTTTTTAGGGTTTCTTCATAGGGTCGTGGTTTAGGCAAGATATATTTTTTATATACTTCAACCGAGTATTATAGGGCCATTCAATCCATAATGATAGGTAAGATCCTGGTAGCCTCTACAATGGTATCATCTTTATTCGATATAGGTGCGTCTCATAGTTTCATATTTGTATCTATAGTGGAGATCCTTAGGATCATTGTTCAGTTTTATAATGGAATTATGACAATCGATAATCCATTATTGATTAAAATGATGATTTTATACTAGTAAAAGGAGTGCCCCTTGAGATTTTTGGATGTCACTTCATATGAAATGTCTTCATCCTTGAGATGATAGGATTGTACGTCACACTCATGATGGAATGGAATTATTATTATCAAGTATATATTGATTAATATCACTATAATGGATCCATCACATCAATTTAGGGAAGAGATTTTATTTACATGGTTGAATGGGGTTTTGAGTTAGGTAGACATGGATGGACCTATGAATCTTGATTTGGGTGGCCTGATATCTATAATTTCTTGATTATATTTGGATGACCTGGGAATATGTATGGTGTATTTTCCCAAAACAATTGATAATTTCATAGATGTTTTTCTAGAATACATTTCTAGTTTAACTAATGATAAATAGGTTTAGTTCTCTATTGATCTATTTTCAGGAGATACACCGGTATCCATTCCTCTTTATGGGATGTATAAAATGGAGTTGAAAGAGCTTTAGTGACAGCTAGAGGATTTGGAGGAAAAGTGGTTTATATGACCCATTACATCTCCATGGGGTTATCCAACCCTTTTTGGGAAAACGGTGGATGATACCCTTAGTATATGTTTGGATTATCATAAATTTCCATGTTTCATGGTTTATAACATGAATCACTTACCACAGATAGATGATCTCTTAACCAGCTCTGAGGATCTTGGGTTTTCTCAAATATTATTTGAGGTTTGGCAATGACAATGTACATGTTAGAACAAAATACATACCATGTAAATATTTTCAAAGTAGGTATGGTCTATATGAGTATATTTTTATTTAGTTTGGTCTCAAAAATGTACTAGAAGTTTTTATGGTGAAAATGAACTTAGTTTTATGTCCCTATCTATATTTTTTTGTGGTGGTATTCCTGGAAGATATATTTTTGTATTATCTAAATCTAAATGACCATGAAAAATATCATGAGAACTTTTTAGATACACAATGAGATCATAAATTATATGTTAAGCTAACAAATGTCCACTTCTAGATCGATAAGACTCCCTAAATAAGAAATATTATCTCATAGGAATGTGTATTAATTGACCTAATGAAGGTGAGCGATTCAGTTTCCCAGAAGTATCTGTAGAACATCATGAAATTTAGAGTTAATTCGGGTAGTTGGATGTTACAAGAGTTTCATAATGAAATTATAACACCTAGAAGAACCACTAAATGGCATGTCTAAGATAGTTGCAATGTTTTTGGAGTCAGGTGCCTATAAGATTTCCTTCTAAAAGGGATACTAACTTCATTGTTAGTCCTGATACATCTTATGATGTGTAGAAGCCATATTGTGTGTTTTGATACATCATATATTCATCTTGGAGTAGTTCTTAACTAGGGGTAGTTTCTTGTATTATGGGTCTCCTAAGTTGAGGACACATGAGAATAATTACAAAACCAATTATCTCATGATATATTCTTTGTGAAAGATATATAGTATTGGATACAATATTTACATGGAGATAGTTTTGTTTTTAACACAGACCAAAAAAGACTCAAGTACATATTTTGACATCATGAAATAAATTTTAGGCACTAAAGATTAGTTGAATACCTTGAAACATTTGATTTCATGATTTATTATATTCCTTTTAAAATAAAATTTAGTTGTTGATGTATTGAGAAAGAGGGACTAGAAATAGGTTATTGAGGATGCTAGTAGGGAGTGTCTACTTATGGCCTTGTTTTCAGAGTTTCTCATTGAGGTGAATTATTTCCAAGAGGATACATTCCACTTTTCATTAGTTGTGAGTTCTTCTCTTCTTGATATAGTGATGATGAGGTATCTTTCTAATGTAGAGGGCCTAGTCCAATTAGAGAGTGTGCAAGGTGAGGACCTGTATCCTGGTTGGTCCATTGACGAGGATTAAAATCTATGTATCCACTATTTATTTTGGGTTATATTAGACATATGTGAGGAGATGATGGGGGAGTTTCATACCTCATCTTGTGAAAAATATCCTGGTGTTACCAACATCTATCATGATTTCTGTCTCCATTATTGGGGGATAGAGAAGAAACGAGAGGTAAATAGTTTCTCTGTGAGGTGTTCCACCTTTCAGAAGGTGAAGGCAAAACACCAGCTACCAGCCAAACATTTACAATAGTTAATAATTCTTGAGATATAATTGGATGCTGTTTTGATATATTCTGTGATTTTATTATCGAGGTAACCTCAAGTTAGTGATGTTGTGAGGGTTTTTGTTTACAAAGTCTATAAGGATTCTCATTAAATTTTGATTTGGGAGACTTTATCACTTGATAATTCTGGGATAATTTATATCTTTGAAATGTTTCAACTTTATAGGCTTCCCCATACCATTGAATCCTATTGGGATGCCTGATTTAATTTCTTCCTAGTATATTTTACAGAGGTTGTTTTGTATACAGGTTATTTTGAGTGTAAAATAGTACCCTCAAATTGATGGCTATTTAATGAGCACGAATCAATTTCTTTAGGACATGTTGAGAGAATGATTCCTTGATTTGGGGGGAGGCATATACCCATGGTTGATTTTTCATATAATAATTGTTATCAAGCCAATATATATTTGTAAAATTATGAGGCTTTATATGGTAGTCCATGTGGATCACCCTTATTATAGTTATTGTTATAAGAGGAAGAGTTATTGGGACCCCATCTCATTCAGGAGACTTTGGGGTAGGTCAAGCTAATTTGAAAATTGATAAATACTGCATATTGTAGCCCAAAATATAATGCCAATATCCATTGATGAACTTTTGAGGTAATGTTTGGTGATTGGTTCTTTTTCATATCTCACCATGGCTAAGAAAATTATGTATTAGGAGATGCATTACTCTTTCCTAGATATATGTCTGTATTTTTAGAGATTCTAGAGAGATTTAGGCCAGTATCCTATCAGTTTCACTAAATTTATTGTTATTGATCTATGCATGATTTCTTCCATGTAATTCAATTATGTCATTATCACTAGGGCTTATCTCATACTCTACTTATAGATAATGCGGAGTTACAGGTAAATGTGTCCTTTGAGGAGTATCATATTCATATTGTTAACAATATTATTAAGGTTATGTATGGCTATTCATCTCCTCTAATATGAGTTTAATGGAAGAACATCCATTTACAAGATGAAAATTTGGAGAAGGAGGCCAATATACATGCTCAGTGGCTAGAGTTATTCCCAAGACATTCTTGAGATCCTCCTCCATCGATCTATAGTCTGTGAAAACACTTTCATATGGACTCAGATTCTAGAACCATCGGTCTCATTGGATCCACACAAGTACTATATTTGTTACTATTATGTAATTATTCGATTGTCTTTGTAGTGAAAGAGTTATTTGGATGAAATGTAATATTCCATATTTCTAGGATTTTCATATGTACTTTATTTTATTTAAGATCTATACTGAATCATAGGTTGATATTGGATGATTATTATAACATGTGCATATGGTAGGTGGTTTATATGTTTTCCCTTATAGTTTTGGTGTTTTATAATCTGTGTTTTTATTGTGCTAGATAATGATATTTCTATTGATTACCCTAAAATTAATTAAATACTTTAATTGAATGAATTGGAACCTATTTAGATCCCATTTTTTTACCATTGTGATTGTTAGAGGTTCTTAAACCCAACCTAGGACACCCATGGGGAGTGTTTTTGTATCTTCATTATTTTACAATACACTATTAGATGAGTTTGAGTTATACACTAATTTTACGAGCCTTGATAAATTGAATAAGGTGAATTGAATTGTTAAGATAATGGTATTTCTATTTCACCATGTTTTTACATGAGGATTTAAATTGATTGAATAGAAATTTTGGAAATGAGTTGGATTAACTCATGAAATGTTAGTGGTTATGAAATAATGAATGAATGGATTAATTAATGGATTATGGTAGTAGATTCATTAGATTATCTATTTGGATCCCGACTCTATAGGATTCCATGTAAATTTATACTCCATGGGTCTTGATTATGGTAGTGTGTTCCTTGGACCTTTATACTCATTGGGTCCAAATTTGGTAGGATGTCATGGGCCTTGACACCCCTTGGATATGAATTTCTTAGGCTCATATTAAACATGATCTATTAACATGCTACTTGGAATACACGCATGTATTTACAATGTTTCCGTTGAGATGCTCATAGGAATTAATGGGGATGCATTGGTCTTCTATACCTTTAATCTGTAACTTTATGGTCTGATATTGTAATATATGGTTTGAACATTGTGGATGTTTTATAATTGGTTACAAGGCATGAACATTGTGTATATTGAGAATTAGTTTTATGCCATGCATTTTCTGCATATTTTTCTATGATTATAGGTATCCCTAGTATGGAAATCATATCTCAGTTGTTATATATATATATTTACTTTTTTATTTCTACTTTATAGATGATCTTGTTTATGAGAGCATGGCCATGGTTTATATGGAGCTATATTTTGCTGGATTGGATCACAATTTATTTTATTTATAGTTGTACCTGTGATATATATTTCACACCACTTTTTTTATATTATAAATATTATAATGTTTATATACACCATTGGTGGGGGCCTACTAAGTGTTATCTCACACCTTGTTTAGGCTGTTTTTTGGTACCCGAACTGTCATCATAGATATAGGTATGTACTGGGGAAACTTCCTACTGTGTAATGTTTGACTTGTTCGTTGCTTAGAAGCAACACAGAACAAGACTGAGCTGGGCTCATGATGCTATCTGGAGATTGTTTTTTGGCCTTTTTTACTTTTTCAACATGTAATGTACATAATGTATATATACCAGTATTGTATCATTGTAGAGATATGGAAAATCATTTTTATATGATATTCCCTATAGAATTGTTTTTTTATTTCTTTCATGGATGATTAACTTAATTTTGGTTGATTTTATTCTACCATAATTTATATTTGATATTATACCACTGTGTTACACTCTAACGTGACCTAATGTTCTCCGATAAACCATATACCCTCACTACAAGTCAATAACCTATAGAATATGGGGATGTATTCTTGAGTCCATGTGACCCATCAACTCGGGGTACCATCTAGTGGAATTTTGGATGGGTCTTTACAAATATCCATTGATTTGTATGATAATATTCATAGAAGAAAAATGGATAGGAACATTAATTTAAATTAGGGTGTCATGGGATATAACTAATTTACCTATTAAAGTGACAATAGTAAAGAACATGACATATGTAGAGGAACATAAATTGATCTTAGAAGAAGAAGAAGAAGAACCAAAGAGGAAGTTAGTAGCCTTCAAGACTTCAGAATTAATGAATAAAATGGAACATTAATGTATAGATATCTAATGATATGGAATCATATTCAAACAGTGATGAAGAAATAGATCACTTATCCAACTGATTCAAGAATTTTTACAAAAGGAATATTTTCATCAATAAGTCAAACTACATAGGTAATTATTATAATAGTGTTAACTGGAGAAAATAATGGATAAAAGATTATTCAAAAAATGAAATAAAGTTATATGAATATAAGATAAATGGTTGAATCAATGAATACTATCTTAGAAAAAATTCTAATAAAATGTTTTAGGATATAGATAATAGATATAAGAAGTATATGAAAGAAACATAGAGTGCTTCAGAGAATAGTTCGAGTGATTAATACACAAAAAGTGAGGACCGTTATGATTGAACCAATATTTTTTTATTGAAGAAACATTTTGGGTATCTAATATTATTATTTAATCTCCTATGCATAATTTAAACCTTTTTTAAAATTAAAATATGGAATAAAAAATGTCTATGAAATAAGTTTTTGAATATTTTGTTTTATAACAGGACAAATTAAATAATCATAAATATAAATACAATAGTTTAAAGAAGCATAATCCCTAATCTTTTTACATTAAAATATTTTATAGCATATAAAATGATAAATATACACAACAAAAAAATTAAACTGATAAGCTAAAATTACCTAATCAAATTTTGAAAAAGATTTGGAGAAATTCATAAATAAGAAAATTACTTTAACCCAAATTCATTGAAATAAAAGTGAACCAAAATATACAAAATGAAATGGATACCGATAAGGATAGAGAACGATAAATAATTATAAATTTAATCTTAGTTCTACTTCTATCTATTTTGTGAATAATTCCAATTATTATGGACCAAATAATTTTTTTAATTATAGTTGTATCAAATTTCTCAAAAATATATCTGTTAGTCAAATATTTATTCTTAAATTCCATATTATTAACATTTATTGGCCAAAAAATATATAGGTACCATAATCATTTATTGTTTAATTTTTTGGGATAACCAACTTGAAAAGACATTTTAAGTACATATGGTATCTGTAAAAATGATAATATGGAATCATGATTGGGGACTATTCAAGTTTTAAGAACCTAATCAATGTTTTTGGTAGAAAAGTCACCTTCAGTGATAATGAAAAAAAATAAAAAAAGGACTTGTTATCATTGGTAACTCTGATAGTGGTTTAATTTCCAAAAAAAAATTTGTATATTGATTGAATTATAATCTTTGTAACATCTCTTATTAATATGATAACGGTTTCTATGTTATTTTTTAAATTAATCCCAGAAATGTTTTAAATTCTTATAATTCTTTTGTTATAACACCCTTACAGGATGATAATCTATATGATGTTAATTTAGATTCCTTTTTTTCTCAAAACATTTTCTTTCTATGATCCTTTCAAAAATATTCTTGTCTCTGTCATATAATATTAATCTAATTAAATATTTATTCACTTATAAATCTCACTAGGAAAGGGTTAGTTAATGATCTAATTAAAATGGAATTACCAATTGAAAAAGTTGGTAACCCATCTAAAAAGGTAAACATACAAAAAATTCTCAAAAAAAAGATTCAACATCTCACCCCCTGGAATCAGTTTATAGTGAATTTTTTGGACCCTCTATGGTTTGTAATATAAATCAGAAGTGCTATGTTTTCTTTCTAACATATTAATTTTCAAGATATACTTGATTATTATTAATTGATCAGAAAATTGAACCTTATTTATATATTTATATTTTTTATAAATCTATATTAAATATTAATAGGTATAGAAATAAAGACCATAATAAGTGATCATGGATTTGAGTTTTAAAATCATGACATTGAATAATTATTCTCGCAATTATCCTATAATAATAACTTTTTTTCTCCTAGGACCCCAAAGATTAATGGTGTAGTAGAAAAGATAGATAGAACCGATTATGAAATTTATTTGACCATGATCAATGAGTTTTATTTACCCATTTATTTTTGGGAAGAAGATATGAGTAAAGACAGCTACAAAATCAACTATGTTATTATAATAATATTATTATGGAAACCTGTAGATCAAATATGGAGTTTAATAAAACTAATGATAAATTTCTTTATAGTTTTTGTATAAAAATTCTTTATTCTATATTTGAATTATAATTTAGATAAAAATTAATCCATAATTTATGAAGGGATTTTACATGGATATTCAACTATCAGTAAGTCAAACAGGGTATTTAATAAAAGGGACAACATTATGTTGGAATTTTTACTTGTCATGTATGATGAAATAGATCCACATGAGTCTATGAATATATAAAAATTGAGAAAATGATCTTTTATTTAAATATAAACACTAAAGTATATGATCATTTTGGGAAACATGTTGAAAAATCTTCCCATTCTGATGAACTGCCTGAAAATGAACCTATAGAGGATAATGAAACATCAATCACATATTTTTATCAAACTATTAGGACTCATAGATAACATGCCTTTGATTTTTTAGTTGTAAACCTAGATAGAGTTACAAACACAAGAGATTGTATTAAAAATATGGTCAAATAAAAAAAAAATATTATCAGAACATGAACTTAAGAACATCAATGATTTAATGAATGATGAATTCTTTGTAATGGAAATGGAAGAATAATTTAATAAATTTGAATGGAATAAATTTTGAGAACTAGTGGATAAAACTAAAGACATTATGGCCATTGGAACTAAATGGATGTTTAGAAACAAGTTTGATGGGTTATGAACAATAGTACAAAACAAAGTTATATTGATAAAAAAGGGATATAGTCGAGAAGAAGGTATTAAGTGTGAGGAAAACATTTCACCAGTAATAGACTTGAATCAATTATAATGATTCTTTCCTATGAAATTTATTTGAATTTAAAACTATATCAGATGGATTTAAAGACTTTATTACTAAATTTTAATATAGTTGAGAATGTTTTTGTGGAACAATCCCATATATTCCAAAATCCTAATTTTTAAAATCATATTTTTATATTAGCCTAGTATTTATATTTATTAATTTTAAAACCTATTGATTTTTATGATAGGCTCATAGAATTTTTTATTTATAAAGTAATTTTAAAAGGAATAGCTAACCCTTCTTTGTTTATTGAAAAAATATCAAAATATGTTTTGTAAGGATAATTTATTTTGATGATATAATTATTAGATCTTATAGAATTTTTTTTATTAATAGTTCAAAAATGATTCAATGTGAATTTCAAATGTTTTTAATGGGTGTTTTAAAATTTAGCATTTTTTTCAAAAAAATTAAATAGATATAGAATTATCATAAATTAAACAAGTACACTAAATAACATTTAAAATATCTCGATATGGATAGAGAAAAGACTAGTGATACTCTCTTGAGTATATATATTAAATTAGATCTTGATGGAACTAAAAAATCTATTGATCACACCAATTATATTTGTTTGATTATATGATTTCTATATTTTTCTAATATCCAACCAACTATTTTGTTTATTGTATGTATGTGTTCCCATTTTAATAAAAATCCTAGCGAATAACACTTACATTTTATAAAAATATTTTTAAGTAACTCAATTATAAGAAAACATAGGACTTTTTTTCCTAGAGGAAAAGTATTTGATTTAGTAAGTTATTCATATATATATTTAAGTGGTTTTATGTTTGATAGAAAAAAGAACCTCTCAAACATGTCCCCTTTTGGGAAAGTCACTTATTTCATGGTGTAGTAAAAAGAAACATTATATCGCATGGTATACTATTGGGTCTGAGTGTATAGACGTAGAAAGTTATTATGCATAGATTATATTGATTAAACACACTTTACAAGACTATGGGTATCAATTTCTACATTTACCTATAAATTTTAATAATACCATCACAACAAAAATCTCAAAGAATCATGTATTTTTATCTAGGTAAAAAAAATTGTTATTAGACAACACTTTATGAGAGATTATTTCCAAAAAGGTAGTATAACTCTTGAATTCATTGTAACTAAAAATTATCTTGCTAGAATATTTACAAATACTTTCAATTAAAAGATATTAGGATATACCAAACATTAAATAAGAATTATATCCTTTGATTATTTATTTATCATCAATTTTCTATTTAGATTAATCCAATAGTTAGTGGCCCACCATTGGTGACCTACAGTTGGGGACCCACCATTTGTGATCAACCAAAAGTGATCCACCATTTTTGATCCACCGTTGGTGGTCCACCATTAGTCATTCACCTTTGGTGATCCACCATCGGTGATCTCCACATGGAGATATACCAGGGTTGATATACCATTTTTATCCACCGTTACTGATCAATCACTAGTTTTCAACCATTGATTATCCTACATTGGTGATCTACCATTTGTTCTCCACCATCGGTGATCCACCATTGGAGATCTATCTTTCGAGTGTTTTTTATTATAGGCTACCACTGATATTTAATTTTTTCTGATTAAATTCATAGTGGATTTATTTATATTATACTATATTTTTTAATTATAAATCCCTAAATGTTAATAAATAAGCGTAAAATTATAATTTTAGAACCCTCTCTCTCAATCCTCTTTTGAATCTTCGCTTCCTATTTATATATCGATAATCAACAACCCATGAATTTTCCCTTCTTCCTTTCAACCATAGTATATATGGTGAGTGTAAAATGCTCCTCTATTTTGTCTCAGGGTGAATCACATCTCTCAAAGATATCATGCGGTGAATCTAGATTGTCAGATGTTGTCGAACCGAAGAACCTCCAACTCTCATTCTAAGATATTGTTATTGAAAAGGAAGTAGATGTTGAAATTATTATTTATAGAGAGTATCTATTTTTGAATGTTATAAAAAAGGATGAATTGAATGGTTTACATGTAATGACCATCCATTCTATCCTAGTTTGGTTAATCATTTTTATCAGTTTTTATATTATTATTTCAGTTAAAATAATGATGTTATTAGGATTGTTATTGATGACAAAGAAGTGATATTTTCATCTAAAGAGTGTTCTAGATTCTTCAATGTTCCTAATAAATTTATATTTGATTATTTCCAAGAATCTATTCATAGTAATAGTGAGTTTTGCATGCATGAGTATTCTTTATTGGAGTTAACTATAAATTTTTTGGTGTGAAGACTTATAGTTGTAGAAATTAATGGGGACTGAATTATTTTTTTATATTAATCTAGCATATATTGTGTTCCATAATGGAGGAATTTAGGACTATGTGGTAACATGATTTTTTTTCTTTTATATGAAATGTAGAGAAAAGATAGACTTGAGTAGATACTTGATTTCCCATATGATGGAAATGATAAATACCTCTTCTAGATCAATTTTTTTATCTAACCAATGTTCATTTCAAATATGATGGAATCTAAATGTTTATTGAATAAAGTTATAGATGATTTATTAAAATGTGAAGACTTCAATCTAAGTCTACTTACCATTAATTGAATAAAGAATAATTTTATTCCTCGGATTAAGAAATGTGTTGGTGATAATGAAATTATTTAATAGAATCTAACCCTTTTTTATCACCCTTCCAGACCAAGAGAATGGTTGATCATGGACTATATCCAAAAGAAGTTGTGGAATATTCCTCTTATAAATATGTTGTGGTTGTTGTTTAAAAATAACAATATTAAGATAGATAATAATAATCAGTGCATGTTCTAGTGGAGAAAGGATGTAACACAAATGTGGTCAGAAGCCCTAATATTTCTTATAGGCCAATTAGTCCCTCTCTTCTTCATCCTACTAAATGAATATTATTTTATCTATGTGAATATCACATGGAAACTCAAATATCAAATGATATTAAGGATGATAAATCCTATTTTTGGATATCAAGGAAGGTTGTTAAAATGTCTGCTAATTCCAGTAATGGAAATTTTTATGAGGGTATGGATTCTAATATTGAAGATAAGGATTTTGGATTTAATAGAGATGAGGAGGGAGAACTATCAATGGGGGAGATATCACTATGGTCAAACGACATAGGGAAAGACTATTTAGAATTTGAGGATGAAGAATGTGTTGATAATGATGGACATTGAAGTCCACCTATGAATGGTGAAAATTCATTCTCTCTTCCTGAAAAATATCCTTAGGTATCTTAGATGTCACTGATTGATGAGACATGAAAGTTGGAAGATTTTCCTTATGATATTCCTATAGATAATTCTAAAAATAAGGAGATTTCCTTTCCAAACCAAGAGAGGAATCAATAGCATCATACTTATCCTTATCTACTTTATGGATAAGTGAATAAATAGGGATTAAATTCTTTTAGAGTAATCCTTTTATATGATATAAGTGGAATGATCATATCCACCCCTTCTCAAGAGACCAAAATTATTGAAGCTGATTCCATATGGATTTTTGAATTACTAATCTCTCATATCCATCCTAAGATGATTTTAAAATTGAAAGAACTGAAAATTGGTAACCTGTGATTGGATGATGTAATTGATGAAGTTAAATTAATTCTTTAGGAGATGAGAGGGACCCTTATCAAAAAATATTTTCTCTTATGGAGTGATTGGATTTTCTACCTAAATCTGTTACTTAAAATTATAGTTCTCCACCTCATGATCCTTCTTCAGTTGATGCATAATTGATTCATTCAATTGATAAAGAAGAACTGAATGTTTTCATGGGAAATCCTTCTACATCTCATCAATCAGAACTTAATTTGATAAAGGTACATGATTAATATATTTGGCTAGTTATATAATCATTTAATAAAGCTATGAGTTATTCCTAGACTATCACTAACATAAATAAATATTACCTTTCAATAATTTATACAAATAACGAGACAAATTTTCACTTTAGATTTCATATTGTGAATATAATATTTCTTCCTATGACTAGGGAATTCAAAGATAAAGGTAATAAACTAATGGTTTTGAAATCTCTTATAAGGCTTCTAATGGAAAAGAATAATGACTTCTTCAAATAAATATAGTATGGTGTATAAATTAACATATATTTTGTTCATTTTATGATATTGTTTCTTTGTTCTTTTGGGAATTCATTAGTCGAACCATTGGTTATTCCCTTTTCTTATATCCGTTATTCACCCTCTTCATCACCCATTCCAATAAATTTTCACCCATTTTCCATTACTTCTATTGAAGAAGTTTAGAATCTTATGCATTTCATGATCAAGGATCCTCCTCCGCCAACTCTTACACCCAATGCCTCAACCACTTTACCTCTAATCATTGATAACAGAAATTATTCTTTGGTCACTTCACCTCATTAGGTAGAGGGTGGTTCTGATTTTTTCTAAATATTACCTGATTTGTGTTCCTTAAATAGGGGTGATTGTTAAAAAATGATTATTTTAATAAAAAAACATATTTCTTATGTTACAAAATAGTTTAGTATTTTATAAATATGATTATTTTTATAGTAAAATTGGGAAAATAATTATATAAGGGATGGTCTTCCATTAGTTCAACGGATCAACCATGTTTTATAGAATTGTAGCATTAGATATAACATTGAAAAAATAACTTATATGATGGTTCAATGAATAGACATATCTATCAATGAATAGATCTACTGGTAGAATAGAACTACCACCAGACAAATATACCGCTGATTAGATCTACTTCCATAATTGAACTACAACTACATAGATATATATATATCTAGTTTGATCTACCATTAGACTCATTAATATATGGAGAAATATAACTCCAAAAAAATCTTTACACATTATAGATCTACTAATAAATTGATATACCACATGACTGATCTACTTCCATAGAGATATATCAACAATTTAGATCTACCTTCATGTTTATCTTCTGCAAGTATGTTCTACCATTCAGTGATGTTATCACTTAGATGAGCTACCACCACAGTGATATCATTGTTTTCCAACGTAATTAAAAAACATAGTTTCCCCAATGGATATATTAGGAAATTAGATATAGTCAGGTTTTTGAAAATTAATGAATCAATATTCTTAAACTAATCAATGGATTCAATAAATAAGAAATATGACATCTACATATTTTTTAACCAGTATGAAGATTCAACTTATATTATCATTGTTAACTGATCGATAATTGGACCTAGAGTGATATATATTTAGAGGAAATTACACATAAAAATAAGAGAGACAAATGTATAGAGAAGAATAATATTCTTATATTGAATCAAAATGAATCTCTAATAAACCCATTTGTGGAAGGATTCATTTCATCTATATAATGAAAATAGAAACAATTTCATAGCCTTTGTGACACTCTATTTGGCATTACATTTCATTAAAATTATTGAGTTTATTACTATCAAATATTCAAGGACATGTAAATATTTGAACATCTTAAAATTGTGAAACATCACTTTTTCCCATCTATAATCACTTATTATTTCTGTTTATTCATTATATTTTAGATGTGTTTAGTTTTAATTATTTTATCTCTTAAACCCAGTCACTCGTACATAACTGTAGAGTGATTGAAACTCAATATCAAATTTCTTAATTTATATACCCATGAAAGTTATGGTTGAGGTGGTTTGTGACCTATATATGTTTTTATCCCATGTATAATGATGTAATTTTATTTTTTACTATAAAACGTTTACTATTATTTTCTGTAATACCTGATCTTGGTTTTGGATCATGTTTGTTTTCTAATAAACTACATTACAGTGGTTGATTTCCAAGTGGATCAGATCATGTATTGTTTTGAGATCGAACCCTTTGCCTAAAATTCTAATTTGAATTTTATTATTTTTTCTGGTATTTCAATGTTAAAAAAATTATCTATTTTAAAATATGTTTTCGAAACATTACTCTGATAGTTAAAAATAATTTTTTGTTCTCTATAAATTATTTGATCTAGAAATTTAGTTTGAAATGTTTAAGTGATATCAATTTTATTTTCACTAACCAATTATCCCTCTTTAAGATGCTATTTGTGAAATCAAATTATATATTTTTTCAATTTTTAGTAACTTGGTATTTTGATCAAATTGGGGGATTTATGTTTTCCATTTTTTTAAATAGAAGGTTTACAAGGAGATCAATTAACCCCTATTTATTTTTCCTATCTAACCAATAGATATGAATTTTATTAATTTTATTTCATTTCATAAAATATTATTTCTATAGAATAAAATAACATTTATTTTAGAACAATTCATTTATATTGAATTTTAGAACTTCTAAAGGAAAAAATTAAGATTTAAATAAAATCATTTAATACATCCCTAAAATGTTACTATTATCTAAAAATTAATGTTTGGCATCAATTCATTCAAATAACAGTACTTTTAATATTTTTAATGTCTCTTATTTTATTTTTCCAATAATTGAATAATTAAATCATTTGTATTGTGTAAGAATTTAATGTAATATTTTATCAATATAAAATTAAAAATAAATTACCATCATGAAGATTAATCATTTTTATTTACAATTTATAATTATAACTAAACATTTCCCCTTTTATCTCTGTATTATAAATATTATAGTTATTAAAAACTAGAGTATGATATTCATAACTTGTCAATAAAAAAAATTATAAAGGTTCCAATCACAAATTAATGAAGACAATTTAATATATCTGAATATTCTAAGAGTTTGAATATAATTTATTCATAAAATATAATTAAGTAATGTTATTTATAATTTTTTATTCCATATAATTTTAGTTTTAACTTTAATAAATTGATTTTCCAATTACTATAGTAACAAAAAATACTAGGGTTATTATTTTTATTGACCAAAAATAAAAGGGAGTTGTTTACCAAATTGGGACCTTCGAATTCCATATATGGAACACATTTTTGAAAATTAAAAACACTAATCTTACAGGACTAAATTTAAAATCTAACCTGGAAAAACATGATGGAAAATAGTTCTTCAGAAACATGTCTTTTTATGTATAAAATGTTTTAATACTATATTAAAGTATTAAATTCATTCTTAAAACACTAATAGGATTGTTATTAATAAAAATGAAATAATTCAATTGTAAATCTGACCCATAACATAATTTGGATTTATAAATTATTTAAAATAAAATAGAATATTCTATAAAAATAGTTATTTTTTTCTATTCACTCAAAAAACATACTTTTCCAAGAATTCTCAAAAGTACCTTCTAAGATTTATTTGACATTTTTATTTCCAAAATTTTATAATTTCTTATGAAATACCATTTCATAAATTTTAAAATTTAATGATAATATTCACTCAAAAAAAGTAATAAAACCCATTTTTGAATGAATCCTATTTTTAAGAATAAAATGTCTTTACAAAAAATTGAGTACTTATTTCCTATGAATTAATAAATTAATATATATTGATTATAACCTTTTTATATCTATAAAAAATAATTTAATCATATTTTTAAACATAAATTTAATGTCTACCTAATAATGGCCTTATAATAATATTTCATGGTTCATTTAAGATAACTGATTCATGTTGTACACGCTATTGAATATTTTTATTTATTATTGTTTTTTATGAAAATATAATGATATTAAGTTATTCCTCCATTAATAAATTCTATCCTCAAAATTTAAAATCATGATTTATAATCAATGGTTAAACATTTGAAAATACATTTTTTTGATATCCTACATAACAGAAAGTTTTAATATACCATCTTTATCAATGATGGAAATTGAAGTATAAAGGCCATCATGAATAACAAATTACTAGGTTTTGAAATAGGGGAACACAAATGGGTAGAGAAATTATGAACATTGGATAGAAATATATCATTGGTGCATTAATAGAGAGTGATAAAGAAGATGGTCATGAGAAAGTTAACCATCATATGACCATAAAACTGCAATGGGTTTAAATATCAATGATCTCTCAATATGAATTGAAAATGAATTTTTTTTAAAATACTTTTCATAGAGATTAGGAATTAATTTTACACATATAAAAATTAAAAAAAATAAACATAAATTCTATGTGGAGTTTCATGCATTAATAAATTTATTCCATAATCTCATCATTAACTCCAAATGATGATTATTATGAAACATTATTGTAATTTCGAAAAATCAATAGACCATTATATGAATAAAAAATATATTAATCTAATATATTCAACAACAATACATAATATTAAAACTAAATAATTCTGTAAATAAATGTCCTTAAAATTATTCAGAATATTCATGCTCAGGATTAAAATGAAAAAATCATAAATATTTGATCACACATTAGTCCAACATAAATTTAATTTTTTTTCTCTAAATGAAATTATCCACTAATAAAGTAATACACCCAAAAATATATGTGGTATCGTCATATATCCTATATAATATTATAATTACATCTTGAAATAATTGGAACAGCCACAAAGACAAATTAAGAAAATATACTATTCAAATAAATAGACCAACGTTGATATCTCCAGTAATAAATAATGTAATATGAAAAATCAAACATAAACCACAATAAAATATATCATCTTCCAAAAATATCATAAGTCAGCTTAAAATTACACCACATAAAATCCCAAAAGGGGTGACTAAGATGTTGTAAATATGATCAAACTCAAACATATAAACACACAATGGTATCCATATCTCATAAGATAACCTCTCATTAAAACATTATAATCTACAATATTTTCTAAACCATACTCTCATAAAAACTATAAATCCCCAAACACGCACCCCTAGATTATTGCTAAAATCCTCAGCTTTATATTTCGGTATTTGATACTGATAAATTTGAAATAATTTTTTCACATAAAAACTTTAAAACATCAAATGAAATAGTAAATCACTTACATAACCAATGATATTTTATGTTTAGAGTTTTAGAGAATTTGGAAAAACTCTTATATAAACTAACCTCTTTATATCAAGAAATTATTTTTACAAATACACTTCTTTTCATATTTAATGTTATGTAAAAAATTTCTCCCAAAAAAATTATTCACATATAAATCCTTTATAAACAAAAATCACTTACCATCATTATTAATAGTTTTTGGAAGAGGAAACAAAATAAGGGGAAGCTAAAATTATCAATTCGGGTAAAAATATTCATTAATAATTAAATTAAACTGGTGAATATATAATGTGCATAATGGTATGATGACACAATAATAGTCCATGAGTATTAAGTAAAAGGAATCATAATTGTAAATAACTAGATCATCTACCATGAAACATGAAATAATTATTTAATAAAATAAATAGTTTTTTGAATCAATAATAATGAGTGATGTGATGTCAATATTGATCAAAAAAATCATTTATAACCCCAAAATCCATATTGAAAACATGTTAGTATATTTGAATATTTTCAAATCACTCTTAAAATTAGGATAACCTTTAGGACTAAATTATAATAACAATCATTTTTATAGATAAAATTACCAGCATAGTAACAATTATAATAAAAATTGCAGTATATTCAAATAATATCATAGGAGAAACTTAATTTGTTAACTCTATCGCTTTATTTAATGCATTGTAGGGATATAATGGGACCCTTGACACTCATTTTATAATGGATAGACCCATAATCATAAAAAATTACAATGAATAGTAACATAAAATTAAAATTTAGGCCTTTTATCTCACCATAAAACTCATTGAAACATCCAAAATTCATTTCATCACATGATTAACCTAGAGAAATAAAATGGATTCCATGAAAATATATTTGAAATTATCATTATCCTTATAGAAAATTAATGTGTTCTCTATCATTAAAAATATCTTCGTGGGGAATAAATAACATAAAGGTTTGTAGGTGTTAATGAATTAAAATACCATTAAAATATTATTGAAAACATATTCTTGAATAAAATACCATTTTAACATAGAAAATCACTTTTAAAAACAAAAACATGATAAAATATAATTAAAATAAAATTCATTTAATATATACATAGAATCTTAAAATGTAATATTCAATGAAAATATTATTCATGGTAGTGGGATAATCCATCAAAGTTTTAAATGTTAAAAAATCCTTTTCAAAATCTATTTAAAGAAATTCAAAGGTGAACAAAACATAAAACATTAAGAAATTTTCTTTTAAAAACGTTTAATATAATTTTAAATATTATTTAAAATATATTTTTGAAATAATTTTTGATAAAAATGATTATTATTGAAAATGATTTATAGAACATGGATATCGAAGGTAATGATTCCTGATCTAAATGAAGATACATGATTGGTATCACTTGAAAACATGCTCCTAGATGATTGTTTAATCAACAAGGGATGAAATGAAAATAATACAATAAAAAAACATTAAAAATAGTATAATAAAATACACATGGTTTGAGAGATTATGATTTCACATGATGAAACCTTGAACATACAAAATCATGAAAAGAAAATTGTTCATAACCTAAATCCTTTTCCAATTTGGTTACACTTCATTCATATTCTCCATGAAAAAATATCAACAAATGAAACATTAAATATCAATAACATAAATAAATTACTAACATATTTTTTATTAGTTATAGTATATACACAACATAGAAGAAGATATGATCATATTAAATTCATATGTCTCAGAGAAATGGAATTTTATATGAATAACTCTTACAATGATAAAACAATTGAATTGATAATTAATTAATTAATAGATTAAGAATAAAAAATTTTAATCCAAAATAATAGGTATAAATATAAAATAAAATAGATTTGAGAGAAATTCAAAAATAATCATTGAATAAAAATTCTAATGAAGACCATTATTGACCCAATAAAATGAAACCAAGTTAAGTGTACTTTTTCCACATTATAGTAGTCGTGTCAAATCCCCTTGGATGATGTAATTAAAATTGAAATTTTAAAAATAATGAACTATGAAGGATTAGTTATATGACTTTTAAAGTATGTACTATTTAAAACATGTAAAATAAATTAGATAATAAGAAAATATTACTCAGTGAGGGAAAATTGAGATGAAATCCCTTACATCGAGTCCATCCTTAAATTATATGTCCACTAACACCTATATAATGACATCATAAAAATTATTTTATTTTTAAAAACATTTTATAGCCTTTATACCTTAAAATGTATCAATATGTTTCATTTAAGATAACAAAAAATATAATAACATAATTAATTAATCCACATTGGTTATTTTGATGATTTTTGGTCCATAATTTTGAAACAACTTCAGTATTTTGACTCTTGTAAAAGGGTAATTATTAAATAATATCTGGAAAAATTTTCATTAAAAAATTTTCATATTGAAACATATATTATACTATTAAAACCCATCATGAATCATGGTTATGATAAATGAATTATGTTATTATCATAGATATTGTAGGCCATAAGTATGCATAGAAACATCTTCATTTTTCAACAATCATTATGGAAAGAATGTATATATTATTTTATATTCCTATAACAATCATAAGATCACAAATATAATATTAATTCATTAAATATACTTATATATATTATCCATTTCATGTTGTGTTGAAAAAAAAATTATCGCTTTATGGAGTTTGTAGTCCACACCTTTGCACGATCATTGTTATCATTTTCCATTGAATGCAAAGGTATAGAATAAATGATATATTACATTTTTGTCATGATAAATATATCATTAATATAATATTTAAACATTAATTCCTTCATAATATATTGTTATTATAGTTAGTTATCGAAAATAAATTACATCAATCCATGAGACAATAGTCTACCGTACAAACGAATGATGCATTAATTTACCATTTGATGGATGTTGGAGATTGATATGGGTTATGAAATTAAATGAAGAAATCATAGTATATGTAATGTAATTATATTTTTATATAATAATAGTTTTATAATATTTTATGTAGGTATAAAAAGATATAAAACAAGAATTCTTAGTTAAGACTAATAGTTATTCTTTGTACAACCTTTTTTTCATTACACCTTAAGACCTATAAAGTTGGTATTCTACCCAAAAAGGCCTCTAAAACATGGGGTGGGATGTTAAGAAGTTATTTGGGTAAATATTGGAAAAAATGGGCTATGAATTGTGACTAAATGAGAATAATGGATTCCCTTTCATAAGAGAGGGGTGGGGCACTCATAGAATTTAATGAAATATTAAATTAATATAGAATATTTTTTCATAACAATGTCCTAAAATTTATAATATAATAATATAAAATGACTTTGAGGAAAACTAATATCATTCAATAATATTTATATGTGTTAGAATCACATTTAAACCTTTATCATTCTGTTTTAACTCCCCGTGAACCCTATTCACACATACCATGATAACATGAATTTTTACTATTTGAGGGTCAAGATAGTATCAATTAGTGGAAAACCCCCATAAATAGACCATGGTTGATATTTTAAACCACATAATAATAACGTTTATAGAGATATATTTTTTTTTGAATTTTATATACTTTCATAATATAATATTTTCATAAAATTTCAAAAACGTCAATTTTTAAATTTTTTATTTACTTTGACTACTAAAAAATCATGATAGAAACTAGAATTAGAAGAACTTCTTAATAAATCCCTAAAATATTATTTTTATATAAAAATTAATTTGATGACATTAATTATTTCAATGTATAATACCTTTCATATTTTTATTACCATTTATTTTATTTTATTCATTAATTGAATAATTTGTATCTCAACATTGTGTAAGTACTAAAGAAAATTATTTCTTTACTAAAAATTAAAAATAATATTCCACCATGAGGGTAAATCATTTATATTCTGATATAAAATTAATTATAGAACACAAAATCTCATTATATCATTATTAAATATATTATAGTTACTAAAAATAGAGTTTCAAATTTTGAAATTTTTAATACAAAAAAATTAATAAGGATTATAATCACATAAAGACCAAAAAAGGTCGTATTATAGAATATTAGATGATTATGGATGAAATAGACTCATTTAATATAATTAAGTTAAGTGTTATTGTAACACAACAAGTTGTTATGGTTTTCTTGAATAAATAATAAATATTTTTTATCTTTAATTTCCTAAAAAAATAATTACAACATGAATTACATGACACAAAATGTTATTCTTATGTTACATGCATCCCTGGGTTAGCCTGCATTATACAGGACACTGATTTTTGACAAAACCTTGATTGGCTTTTAATATTATTATTCAAAACCAATAATTATAACCTATCCATTAAGCTTAGATATATGAATTGTAAGAACTAACTTTTAAAAATTATGTACAGTGGTTTTATATAAAAAAATCATATTTATCCAAGAGTACATAATTCTAATTAAGATCATCATATGTTTCGAAAATACATTTTTCTCCAAAAATGTTTTTTTATTATTCCTTATATTTAAGAATAATAAAATTAATTTTTTAAACTTTTATAAAATTAATATGATAAAATAAACCTCATTTTTTAAATAGTTATTTAAAAATTATCTTAGAGTTACTTTTTGTGATTTTTATGAAAAGATTTATTCTTTGATAAGTAGTAAAAAATACTGAATTTTAATTGAAAAATTATTTTTCATTTAATTTATTTATAAATATAAATTTTAGTTTAAATAGTTAATAAATGAAATTATGGTTCAATTATACATCCATTAATTTAATTTATGTCCCTCTAATAAATTTCATATTTAATTTCTAGATAAATACACCGTAATATTTTGAATGTTTTCCCTTTAAAAACATGTGTTCTCGTTGCATCTACAGGATTAATTTTAAATTATATTCATCCAATTATGTGAATTTAATTTTGAAAAATAGATTCAATATTTATAATCATCATAATATATATTATCTAATAATATAAACATAATTTTTTATAAAAATTAATAGTTAAAACATTTAAAATTATTTAACATGTTATGGAAACATTTGTTTTTTTAGATGGTATAAACTAAAAAATGTTAAAAATAACCCAAAACGTGTCCAAAACAAATTTTACAGCCATATTTAGACTATATAACTTATTTTATTTACAATTTTTCATTATTTTAGCCTTATGATATGAAAAAATGTGGTTGCAATTCTTTCATTCAAAAATATTACTTGAGTGCCACTTGCCACACATATAAAAGGCCACCCCCTATCATATATATATACTATATATATATATATATTATTTATATCACAGTTATAATTGTTGGAATTATTAAATAATTATCAAATTAATATGAAAAAAATAACAAATCGAAACATATATGAAGAACAAAGCAGTTATTATTCGATGTGTGACATTAAAAAAGAAATCCTAATAAATGGTTAAAAAAAGGTCATAATTAAATAATATATGGAATGATATATATAATTATGGCTCATTAATTGATTTTTAATATATCCATATTTATTATATCTTTGGTTCAAACGTGTACAATTAAATTTGGGGCTAAAAGTGAGGTATATTTATATCAATTTACCTTTTTTGAGACATATGTTATGTTTTTCAACTATATTCTTTCATGAGGTGTCTAATAACCCTATATTACATTTAATATCATAAATTTATTTATCCTTGTGATGTTTTATGTTCCATTTTATGTTATTAACTCATGGGTATTATGATTTGAATATACCAATGTGGTCAAGATTTCATGTCACAATCTCTCCATTTTTCAGGATTGTTTATGATTATGTGTGTGATGATAAAATATTTTTATCCATATCTAAAGAAACTCATTAGTTTTAGTATAATATATTTATTCATGATATTTTAAATTAATATTACCAAGTTTACCATCTTTTTTACTTAAAACAAATGAGAAATTTTTTTATGAAAATATAAATCTATTTCCTTCTTCAATTGGAAATTGGTTTTCTTATAAAACCATTTTTTATAAAACAAATTTAAAATGTTTTATTATTCCCAAATATTATTTATTCTATATTTTTACATATGTTTTAATTTTTTTTAAAAATATTTAATGGAATGTTCATGTTTTATTCCAAAAAATCTTCATTTAGATTTTAAATAAATTGTGAAATAAATCATTGTATTAACTTGTATATTATGAAAAAAACATTCCTTTGTCATGAACATTATTTTCTTTTGTTTCTTACATTGTATGTTTTCCATGATATTTTCAATTTTAAAAAATAAAAAAATATATGTTTTTGAAAGAGTTTCTAAAACAATATTGGATATTTTTCTCATGAAATGTTTTAAATTATTGATAAAAAACACTTTACATCTAATATTCTATATTTTGGTGTTTCCTATGGCTTCCTAGGGACATGATAAAATAGTACCATTATTAATATTTCTCTGAATAGATTGTTTAAATGATGTAATGATGTTTATAAAACTAATTTTTTGTCTATATGTCATACCATGATAATATTCTTATAAATACCAATAGTGGCAAGGTTTAACATTTAGTGATATTACATTATTTTAGATAAATATTCATCATATTACCAAGAATACTTTCCCCCGGATTGTAACAATCTACTCTATCTAGAATATTGGAACAAAATACCTTCTAAGTTGGTGAAATATATCAAAATTTTCCATAAATATCTTCCCGTTTAGTACTCCTACTAAAATTTGTTTTAATAACCTAGGTAAATGTTACATAAGAAAGGGTGAGATCAAATTCATAGAAGGGAAAAAATGAAATGATTAATTATTTTCATGAGAATAAGGATATAATAACATTTTCATATAATTAGATAAGGATACCATATATGAAATATCATAATCAAGAGTCATGGAATAAATATTGGCAGTTCATAATACATAAATCGTAAGATAATCGAGAACATGAATCATTTGAGAATATTATATGAATTAGTAATAGATTTGTGGGAAACATAAAACCTAATAATATAGTTAAAATTTATATAAATAAATAGGTTCTCTTATTATGTTATGGAAATGAAATTAGTCCCTTTCATAAACTTATGTACATGATAATAGTACCACTCATAAGATTGTGATCTTGTAATCAGTTTAACGCATAATATCATACTAGTCAAGGTTAACTCCCAAGTCTATAAAAATATTGAATCAGGACACACATATTTCACATTGTTGATCAACACACTCATGTTTCCCATTTTGGATCAAGACACTCATATTTCTCACTATGGGACAGAACAAACATGATTCCCATTTTTTATCAAGACTAACCAATTTTTTATTTTGGAAAAGGTCACACCTATTTCTCATTTTGGACAAGGAAACACCTATTTACAATAGTAGATAAATCCCATTTTATTTTTCCCATAATTTTATAATGACATATAAAACATTACCCAATTAATTGGAATAAAATATTTGTCCCATCCATCTCATAATGGAATCATGCATACGTGTTCCACAAGATAATAAAGCCTTCATCATACCATCACCCATAAAAAAAATATTGGATTTATAAACATAATATTATAACCTGTGAAATGAAATCGGTATCATAAAAATTTCATCATATCATATCCCATGAAATAAAATTGGTATCAAGAAATTTTCATCGTATCATAACCTTTGTAAGAGAAACATGTTTCATAATCATATAATTACCCTTGAAAGGGAGTGGGGTTTGTAAGACTATTATCATGGTATAACCCATGGAAGAGAAATGAGTTTCATAAACAACATGTCATAAAAATCATAAACCTTTAAAATAAATCAGAAAAAATAGTTTACTTGGATAATATTTCTTGTAAATCATATACAATATCAAATAATTTAATCTTGTATAGAGATGTATTTTGAATGATCACCTTGAGCATTTATTAAGGGAAATAACATTTCCTTGAAAATTAATTAAAACATGAAACATTTTCAAAATCATTTTATTTTGAAACCACATTGAAAAATTATTAATTAATCTTAAAAATCCATTTAATGAATTTATTTTTGAAAATATAATTTTCAATTTGATAAAGACTTTTAATAAAATAAATATTTTGAAAACACTTTTCTTTGAAAATATCATTAAAGACATATAAAAGAAGATCTGAAATCATTAAAATTATATTCATTGCGAATATAAATGTCAAAACATATAAATTATGATTTGAAAATATTTTTA
Source organism: Viscum album (assembly GCA_963277665.1). Lineage (NCBI taxonomy): Eukaryota > Viridiplantae > Streptophyta > Magnoliopsida > Santalales > Viscaceae > Viscum > Viscum album. The sequence continues at coordinate 1,886,537,561 of OY728159.1, read as the reverse complement.
AAAAATTATTAACCATATATCATTTTTGAAAATACTTTTTCTTTGAAAATAGATTTTAAAATACTTGAATGAAGATTTAAAAAATTATTTAAAATGCTTATTGGATATAAAAGGTTTTTGAAAACCTTTTCACTAAAAACCACATTAGAACAATGAGTTTTCAGAATATTAGGAAAACATTTTATTAAAAGATAATCTTATAAACAATAAATGAGAGATTAAATGAAATGATGATCATGAAGACAGTTAAATCCACACATACCCTATATTACTTTTGGGACATAAATTTTTAAAAAAGTATGTCAATAAAAAATGACCAAAATATATGTTTTTTTAAAATCATTTAGAAACGGTAAAACAAGGGTAAAAAATAATTTTAAATATTATAGGAAAATAGTAGAAATTTTATGAACAAATTTTTTGAAAACATTGTTTTGGAAGAACACATATTTCAAACCAAAAGAAAAATAATGTAGTATTTTATTTAAAAACATTTCTTAAATAAATTAAGTACCAAAGAGTGTAAAAATGTCCAAATTTCTTGAATATATCATTAATATCCATAGTATAGAAAATTTATTGAGAATTATTTAGATATCGATCATAATATTTTATCAAAATAAGCATAATCATAAACAATTCCGATAATTGATGAGATTATAGAAATATAATCATACAAATTTAGTAACATTGAATAAATATACCCATGAAATAATAAAATTAAATATATATTAAAATATCATTAAAATAAGTACATTCATGGTACAACATGAAAATGTTCAGTATATACACATCATAAAATAATATTGTTAAATAATTAAACATGTGTCACAAATAAGAAAAATCATGACCAAATTACTTGACTGATTTGTAGACAATAGAACCATAAATCCCATGAAATAAAGATAATAAAATAGATAATGGAATTAAAATTATAATTTACTAATTTCTTGGGCAGTACATACACCACTAAAAATAAATGAGTGGGGAATAAGAGATAAGTTTTGAAGAAATAATGGTGAAACTAGAAATCCCATTACTAATTAAGATACTTTTGAATCACAAGATTCATGAATGAGTAACATAAATTGAAACATATAATATCTTGAAATAAATGAAATTCATTCCATAAAATTACATAGGTCATTATATACACCACACAATAAGAATAAGTGGTCAATGTGGCATATATATAACAGAAATAAATGTGAGATGTGAAAACCCTTACCTTATGTCTTGAATTTCCTTATACATGTTCAAAACTCATGTATAATAAATATAATTTTATTAAAATATACCAGAGAAGAATATTATTATATAAAATACCATATATTATTTTATTATGAATTTATATCACCATTGCATAAACGGTTCCATTTTGAAGTTATGTTTCGGGTAATAACCGCTTTGTTTGTTCATTTGTTTTGATTTGTTATATTTTTTTCATATTACTTATATCATGATTTAATCACATAAAGAATAATAAAAATGATATATATTTATTATATTTTTATTTATAATAATCTATAAAATATAGAAATATAAAATGAAATACACTATTTATGGAGATAGTAGGCCATACATACGCATGAACAATGTTTCAGTTTTCATACCATATTGATAGAAATAAAGTAAATGCCATATATGTATATATATATATATGTATATATATATACATTAAAATGAGTAGAATTTTAATTTCATATATATCATATAATTTTACTAAACCTATCCAGAATTCATTCCATGTAATGTGTGAACGAACCATATAGCTTTGAGGAGGAGGTAGTCCCCACTTCTTAAAACAATGTTATTTTATTCCTAAAAATATAAATCATGAAGATATGGTTTATATAATAACCCCAAAAAATTAATTAAATCATAAAAATCATATATATAATAAAAATTTAGTATTTCTATCATTATTATGAACCTTGAGAGGTGGTAATGGAAGAAGAAATGACTTCGGTTCGTGAGGCGGTAGTCCGCTGTACACACAAATTATGATTATGTATCCATTTGATGGAAGTGTGTGTGGGTGTTGGTAGAATGAATAACATAACAACATATATATATATATATAGTGGATACTTATTTTATTATATAATCATGTAATAATAATAATTTAAGGGTGGATAAGGACATAAAACAAATATTTCTATTGGATGATGTTACCTCGTCTTTGGGAAATTGCTTTTGGTTTGAACCAAAGGACAAAATTCGATTTCTTTTTTCCCAAAGTTAGATTTATTGGGTTATAGTAGGGAATTTGTAATAATATTCATGTTTTTTTGGTATTATTCAGAGGTATTGGGGTGGTTTTAATAAGCGAGGGGGATCCCTTTTATAGTAAAGGAGGAGTGGCATTCTTCTAAATAAAAATGGTAAACACTATTGATAGGTATCCATTGCATCATGTGCCTCCAATAATTTTCAAGTTTTAAAATTTTTTTTGGTATTGTAGAAATAGGGATCTAAAATTATTTTTTACATGTTTCTATGTTATCTGTACCCTTACGTTAATGTTTAACTACTAAGTAAAGTCATTTTTAACTAAATCTCTCTGGTTAATTTTAATACATTCACAAAACTTTTTGTTCAAACATTAAGTTGAAATTACTATAAAATATAAATTACTAATATTCTAAAAAATTTAATACATTTTTTCAAATTAAAAAAATAGAATTTTTAGAAATTAATTTAAAATTAATCCCGCAAACAAGACAAGACAATGGGTTTTAAAGTGAAAATAATCAAAAAAATTGAATGTTTTTAAGTCAAATATCAATTTTTAATTAATTAAAATGACCAAAATTTTATTAGTAGATTTATAATTGATATAAATATACCTTAAAACTTATTTAAAATATTAATTATCTAAAAAAATACAGTTTTCAATTTTAGTGTTTTCACTATTCATCAAAGAATGAAACTTCATTGAAAAATACAAAAAATTAAAACAAAGCTAATTTTTCTACTATGATTTCAAAAATGAAGGGTATTTTTCAAGATTTGTTTTTAAATTGTCTATGTTATATTTAAAAAATGTGTTCCATTGAAATGCAGTAAAATTACATTTTACAAAATATATATCTTTATGTGTTAAATTGATTTTATTTTTATCTCTTATCTAGAAAACACATTAGATGAATTTTAAATAGTTGAATAAATATTATATGTCTATATATAACATTAAAATAAATTTTAAAAAGTGATATAATGAATTTATTGGGATAAAACATGTTTTATTGTATAAATATTATATTCCTGAAATAGAGTTCCTATATTTTTAAAAGAGATTCATTTTCAGTAGTCCCAAAATAATTCTAATTATAGGCATGTGTAAACTATATTTTCATTAATTGATTTATATTATTCATGACTTTAATTCTAATTTAGTTGAATACTATAATAATTTATTATTATTGTTATTGCATTGTAGTTTGGTAAAACTATGTCTTGCGTGTAACACAATATATCAAGAGAACCCAACATTGTGCATAATACAAGGAAAACATATCTCTATACATACCACAATATAATCTTATAGTTTTTTGTATCATATTCTCATCATGGTGTTTTCAATAAATAAATAATAACTTGGTGTTTTCATATAACACATGATATAATTAGGGATGAGTGAAATGAAAAATATCAAACAGTTTCAATTTATTCAAAAAATATATTTCACCAAATCTTCAGGTATTACATTCTAAACACCTCTAAATAAATTTCACCCACAAAATTGATCTGATTTGTCAAATTATTAATACTATAAATTTCCATTCAATGAAACCAACATTTTAAAAATAAATACAAAAATATCCCTTATAAATTTTAGAAACATAACAGTTTCCCAATGTAACTCATAATTTGGTTTCCACATAGGAGAAAATAGGTTGAAAAGAAAACATCGAAATTGAATATAAATTTATCTATCATGTTCTTATAGAGAGTGGTAGAAAAAATTGTCAAGAAAAAGTTATCAATCACAAATCCATAAACTAAATATTCATAAAAAATTTCATTGATATCATAAAAATAATGATAATAGGACAAATTTGTATTTCAAGAAAAGTTTCCTATTGTTGACTAATTTTTACAAGGAGATATACTTACATGATTTTATTCCATTTAATATGCACAATCATACCATATGGTTGTTCCTTGATAAATTTACACATTCCACTTATTACAAGAATTGAAGGTGAGTTTTCCATTCTCAAAGCAAAAATAGATCATAAGATCCCTAAATAGAATTATAATTCATTCCATCCATATTTGGTTATCAATATACAGAAAATTTTATCACAAGTTATCCAATATTCATAAATCCTCATATTAAATGATAATACTTTAATCTCTAAAACCTCATATTAATTTTAATATAAAATATTCCATAAATGGTAAAACTTATAACCATTACAATATAAAAAAATAAAAAAATAGTAACAAGGTCACCAAATTTTTCAAAATTAGTTCTCATTGATCCCCCATATATCAAAAATAGCTCTCAGTTGTCAAACACCATATATGTGAATAACTTCATCATGTATCCTCCAAAAAATAATTATTACCTGAATCTCTCTAAAACCATATTGAAAACATGCATAAATTAATATCAAAATTATTATTAGATCTATTCTTAAAACTTCATAAAATTTATCCAAGATAGCATAAACTACTTTTTTGAAAAAATCCTTTATTATTTCAAAGGCCATTGATACTATCTAATTTACATTATAAAAATCATTTGTCTTGTTATCCAATCTAAACACAATTTTTTCAACATTAGGAACACATTATGGGATACCTTCCCCTAATCAAAATATCAAAATTTCATTAAATAACATTAAAATATCATCAGAGCTATTCAATACATCATTGAATATCCTTAATGAAAAAATATATAATTTATGATTCATATAAAATATTTCATCAATTCCAGAACATATACACTTCAACCATCCATCTTTACTCTTAAACCATGAATTAGGATTCATCGTATTATTCCATAATATCATTTTCCTATTATTATTAATTATGTATAATGTATTAATGTTCCTAAACATCAATTTAGTCATACGTAATACATTTAAGGTTAATAATACTATTACAACATTTCATTCCTTTCAAATTTTATTTTAGGTCTCTTTATCTTCAGCAGTATAACCAATACTTATACCACCATCCTTCTTTTCATTAGGAGATTTCATTTTAGGACATTTATTTTCATAATTCTCATACTTTAACCATATGTAACACTCAATGATAACCCAGCTCCTTCAATTTTCCACTATTGACTAAAACCAAAAATCATACTGTCAGAAACATTTATCATAGTAAAAAAAATATTTTATTAAAAATTACTTACATGATGTCTAAATCAAGGTAGATTCTTTAAAATCTATGACACATTAACATTATCAATAGATGAATTCCTAGTCATATCCATAGAAATATCCCTAGGCATATCACTAATTTTTTCACATCATAGTTTCAAAAGGTTAACTACACCATTCCATTGATACCAACTATAGAGACTGGGGATTAACATATATGGATATTACATCATTCTTGATAAATAATCAAAAATTTAAGAAACATATACATGTGGACCATAATATTTTAGTGTATTTTGAAACATGTTACACAATATCTTCTAACTTGGTGAGAGATATCCAATATCCATTGTAAACATATTCCCATTTACTAATCACACTTAAAACTTTTATTCATTACTTGGGGAAATGAAACATTAGAAAGGGATAGCTCAAAATCTCTGTATGGATAAAAATGAGATATATGATCATAATCAAAAGAATAAGGGTATGATAACAATATTATAACATTATAATGTCATACCCTACATATAAAAGATTGTAATCAAGAGTCATGGCATAAATATTTGTCATTTATAATATATGAATCATAATATAATCAAGAACATGAACCATGTGAGCATATAATTGGAATAATTCTTATATTTTTTACATAGACATTAGATTATATCATTTTCAACATGTATAAGTTTAAAAAATTTCACTCATTAAGTTTTATATGTGAAATTATTCCCTCACATAATCATAAAGTGGTGGAACTAGGGCCAAATATAACATTGTGAACATGTAATTAGGTTTACTCATAACATTATATTAACCATGGTTCACTAAAAAACAATAAAAAAGTGGATAATAACCAACCTATTTTCCAATATAGATCTAAAAACATCTTTTTTACAATGTATATCAAGAAAAACCTATTTCCCAATGTGGATTATGACACACCTCTTTCTCATTTTGGAATTGGACTCACCATTTTCCCATTTTTGAATAGGACACCCATATTTCCAATTTTGGATCAGGACACACATGTTTCACATTATGGATCAAGTTCGTTAACTTGTTTCCCATCATTATCTCACATGATATAAATATTTACCTAATTCATTTCTGGTAGTTACATGTCCCACCTATCTAATAATGAAATCATACACATGTGTGACATAATATAATAAAACATTCATCATATCAGGACCTATAAAAAAGATGGGTTTCATAAAAAACAAATCATAACCCATTAAATGAAATGGTTATCATAAATATTTCATCATACCATGATATGTGTAAAATAGACATGTTTCGTAATCATAGATTATCCGGTGAAAGGGATCTAGTTTCATAATAATTTTATCATATAATCTGTGAAATAAAATAGGATTCGTAAAAAATCAACTTATTCATAAAAAATTCATATAAGTAAAAATAATGGTGTAATTATATAATATTCATAGTTAATAATAAACTATACAAAATTGTATTATAATGAACCAATGTTTCATTAATGGAAAATCCCTCTTGATATAGTTAAATATCTCTTTATGAAAAATGTTTTTATAAGATGTCAACTTCTTTGGTTTTAAGTTAAGAATTTTGACCGTTGTTTATATAGTCGTTTAACAGTGATCACATGATTAGTATAAACATAGGACCTTAACAAATCCAATTTACTCAGACAAAAGAAGTGATGGCCTCATCCAGTAGAATTGCTCCGTACGATGCCCATTTTTCGGAGCTCGGATAAGAGGTGGCGTATTTGGGATTCGCCCTTGACCAAGCCCAAGTTGAGCTTCATCTTGTCAAGCTCGAACGTGACTGTCTATGGGAAAAGTGGAAGTCGATTGAAATTACCAGTCGAGCGATGTTATCTGAGCCACCCCAAGAGTCTGCCACCATCGCACACCTTACCCTTAGGTCTTAGGCGGCAGTTTTAAGGGGTTATGTAACAAATAATTAGAACTATGTTCATGTGAATTACTTTTTTATATAATAATGAATACAATTTCTAGTCGTTTTTGATACATTGTAAATAGTTTTTAAAGTACAAATGGTGTTTTTAGTTATTATTTAATTAAGAAATATATTTTATTAAATTAATGTATTTTTGAATTAAATAATATTTTAATAAAATAATATTATTATTATTAAATTAATTTTTATTAAATATAAATTATCTTATAATTTTATGAATGCAATTAAATTTTTTTTTAAGGTTTGAAAGCTATCATTGTCAAAACCTGTGAATTTTCGATAAATGTCAATTTTTATTTTAAATGTGAAAATTAACATATTTAGGAAATTATTTAGATAAAATAAATTTTATTTTTGGAATTTGGATTTTGAAATTATCCAACGGTGAATTTTTCATAACTTTTTGAGACAGCCAATTTTTTGGGTAAAAATTAAATACCGTTTAAATATATAATGTGTTTTATGGCATCATAATGACCCAATAGTGATTTAATAAAATACTATAATCCTTATGTTTGGCCAATATATGTTTTACAATTAAAATATAGCTATTTGGGTTTCTTTGACTTATTTTTTCAATGCATTAATGGACCCTTCAAGACTTATTCAACCCTTTGCCTTTTTAAATTAATTTCCATTGGAGTGTGACTCACCTCCACATAAGAAAACTTATTATTTTGAGAAGTTCGGACTTTGGCCTTATAAAATAATGTTTTCATCTTCCCTTTTCCCAAAACCATGGGCAAAAACCATGGTATGGTTTGTGGTTTGGATTAATTTAATATAAGGGGTCCCAAACCTAAAAAAAACAATTCCCTCACCTTTCCTATATAAACCCACCCATGCTCCCACTAACTCCTCACTCAATGCCCTTGATGTTCATCCAACCTCTACCCTACTCTCTCTAGAATCCTCCCAAGGTGCCCCATGCTCCCAAGAAGCCTCTCAAAAGCCTCTCACTTGCCTTTGGAAGCATACTTCCAAGTAAGGGTTTTTCTCTTCCTTTCTCATTTTTGCCAATTTTCTTTAAGTTGTATTGCCCTTTTAATTTCAATTATGAATGTTGGGGTATGGTTTCGCACCTCACCCATACTGCCCTATTATTGTTTGAATTATGTGAGATCCCTTTCTCTCTCATTAAATGCCTCCCATGTACACCTGTTACTATGACGAAATTCTGAAAGGAACTTCTCTCTCTTCTTTTATATTCAAGCAATAATTTTGTATCATCAATATAAATTCAATTAAAATTGTTGATACATGTATCTATATGACCTCATTACTTTCCATTACATGTAAATATGATGAGAAACCCATTTCTCTCTAATCAATAATTTTTTTGAATTCTTATGTCACTCCATTACGCTGTAGAAATCGCACCGATTTTCTATGCCAATGCCATTGTGTAGTAGGTACCATGCCCATTTATCCGTCAAGGGTATCCACCTTTATGCACCTTTACTTATTTATTAAAAAGTTTCTTGTATGAATTCCACATTCCTTTATCTTGGAGTAAATATTTATGTTTTATGAATCCATGTTTTATGATCCATGTGGCACACTTATCCATGAAATGAAATGTTTAAGAAGGGTGCGCTCTTATAGCACTCCAATGCATTGGGTAAAGTATAGTATCATAATACGTCATGTGAAATGAGTGTTGACTCATGCTAATTCAATTGCAATGATGGTTTACTCGTGCTTCATGTGCAATGAGGGTTTACTCATGCTTTATGTGCAATGAGCCTTGGCTCATGCTAATTCCATGTTAAGTATTTTTGCCACATTTGCATGTTATAATTATCTTGCTTTATCATTACTTTATATTAATGTTTCATTTATGATCTATTGATATTCCTATTGTCTAAAATGTATTTTACTCCTCATGTTATTCCGTGTGTACTCCCTTACTGGGATTTATATCTCACCCTTTTCTTATGCATGTCCTCAGGTTATCCCATGCAATGCTAACTACGAGGGAATGTAGTGGTCATGTAAAGGAAGTTTTCAATAAAGATGTTGTATTTCATGTTTTAAGTTTTTATGTAATGATAATAAGCCCCAAATACACTAAAACTCTCGATCTTCTTCGTTGTATCAAGTGATGTTATATGTAATAAATCATGTTTAAGTTGTAATAAAAAGGAGGGTTGTCATAGTTGGTATCAGAGGACAGGTTTAGTTATTTATGGGATTAGGAAACCCTAGTAAATCCTTAGAGACAAGACTAAGTATAATAAAAACATCCCTAAGTTTTGGTAAGTACTAATAAAGTGGTTTATCAAACAAATACATCCCTGTCTGGATACGAGCAGGTAGAGGCGGCTCTGGCACAGATGTATCCTAGGGGTAAAACCCGAAAACACCGCTTTGAGCTAGAATCGAATGGGAACTGGTGCACAACAATAGGCCTTTCTTCACTCTTGGTTACGACACTCTCGGGGGATATGTTTTGATAAATTCACAAGCATAGTATGAACCCTTATTAAGGGAATTAAAAAAATCCCCTAAGAATATATGTTAGAAAGTAGATCATGAAAATCCTAGGTTGAAGCCTATAGACTCATGAGTTAAGGAAATGAAAGTTTATTTATAAGTCATCAACTTTTGTCTTTGGATTAACCTTTATGTGTTACCCCTAACATTCCTTTTATTCCATCCAATGGCCGGTAATAGGAGGACTCAGTCTGAAAACTGTTGTGAAGATCAGTGTGATCATTGTACTAATGTGATTCCAAATCCAATGGGAGTGGGAATCACGAACTTTGTCACGCTTCTCTCTCAGCTATCTCAAGTTCTGAATAGAAACACGAGTCAAGAGGGACGTTTAACCACCCCCCCCCCCCTAAGAAAGAACAAGTTGCTATCGAGAGCTTCTTGAGACAAAGGCCTCCTACTTTTAGTGGATCATCTGATCCCACGATCGCTGAACAATGGATCAACTCCATTGAAAAAATATTCTCCATCCTCCAATGTACAGAACAAGAGAAGGTTCTCCTAGCGGCTTATCGTATGGAGGGTTAAGCTGATCAATGGTGGACGTTGATAAAAAATACTAAGCCGGATGAGGAGATCGAGGCGTTGCAATGGAAGGATTTCCAGAAGATGTTTTTCGATAAATATTTTCCGCGCACCCTCCGGCATAAGACGAAAAGGGACTTCCTTTCCCTCAAGAAAAAAGATGAAGGATTTGTTGGAGCGTACGAGGAAAACATCACAAGGCTTGAACGATATGCTTCTGGATTTGTCATTACCCCCGAATGAAAGGTTGACTACTTCTTTGGTGGGATAAAGCCTAGCTTACGGAAAGCATTAGTGTTCCGTGACTTCGACAGCTATGAGGAAATTTTCTGATGCGCCCTCAAGGTTGAAATGGAGATCGGGGAATCACAGGGGTATCATGGGGACCATAAGCATAAGGTGGAATTCAATACTGGTGGTCCGATGGATAAATCCAATGGTGCAAAGAATATCCAGCACCCCACTTGACAAAAGTGCGGAAAGAAGCACCCTGGAAATTTCCTTAAGGGGACGAGAAAATTCTTCAGGTGTGGAAGAGAAGGGCACCTAGCTGTTAACTGTCGGCATGAAGGATCTGCGGCTACAACAGAGGATAGGAACGCTCCGTTCGAACCACAATGCATTGTTCAATGATACAAATGCAAAGAACCGTGTCATTTTACAAATCAGTGGCCTAATATAAGGGCTATCGGAGGCAACCAACAAACTCCAAGACAACAAGGAAGAGATTTTTCCATCACTTCTGCCAAAGTGAACCCCGAAAACGAAGTGGTGATAGGTATGCTTGTTATTCATTAGTGAATAGTGAACATTATTTTTGATTCAGGTTCTACACATTCACTAATATCTCGGAAGTTTAGTAGAACAATCCCAGCACCACCACAAATCATGGAAGTAAAGATGTTAGTGAGTACTGAAAATGGGGCAATCATTGTGTCCCATGAATATAAGTCCTCCCCCATTATAATATGTGGATTGAATTTCCTGTAGAACCTCGTCATACTCCCTCTAGTGGAATTTGATGCATTCATTCGCATGGATTGGCATTCCTTATATAGATCCAATATAAATTGTTGAGAGAGGGAAATCACACTCCATATGGAGAATCGACCCCCGATTCTTTACAAGTGTCAGGAGGAAGATGAATCTCTTTTAGCTACATCATATCAAGCATGGATATTAATGCATTATGAGTACGCGTATCTGGCTTAGATGATTGAGTCCAAGGAAGAAACCATACTTGATGAAATGCCTATTGTGAGGGGATTCGCTGAAGTGTTTCCTGAGGAACTGCCTGGTCTCCCTCCAAGAAGAGATGTTGAGTTCTCAATTGAACTTATACCTGGGGTGCTACCAATATCCAAGACTCCATATAGAATGGCTGTTGTAGAGCTTGAAGAGATGAAGAAACAACTACAGTAGAATCTGGATAAAGGGTTTATACGCCCAAGTGCTTCACCATGGGGTGCACCAGTCCTCTTCGTCAAGAAGAAGGATGGGTCAATGCGGCTTTGCATTGATTATCATGAACATAAAAAATCATGATAAATAACAAGTATACTCTCCCAAGAATCTATGACTTGTTTGATCAGCTGTGTTGAGCACAATACTTCTCTAAGGAGGACTTGCGGTCGGGATATTATCAAATAAGGGTGAAGAAGGAAGATGTCCCCAATACTGCTTTTCGTAAAAGATACAGGCACTATGAATTCATAGTAATGCCTTACAAACTCACCAATGCTCCAAAAATATTCATGGACATGATGAATAGAGTCTTTAGAGATTACCTAGACAAAATTTTGGTAGTCTTTATAGATGATATTCTAATATACTCCAAAACCAAGGAGGATCATGAAGAGCATTTAAGAACTGTATTGGAGACTTTGCGCAAGGAGAAGCTCTATGAAAAGTAAATCATGTGTGAGTTCTGGTTGTAGGAAGTCTCATTCATGGGCCATATCATCACACGAATTGGGATATCTGTGGATCCCTCCAAAACATATACAATTGAGGGATGGACAAGGCCAACATCGGTAATAGATATCAATAGCTTCTTGGGGTTAGCTGGATATTATCGACAATTTGTGACAAATTTCTCACGATTGTCAAACCCTCTTACCAAGCTAACTTGAAAGGGAGTAAAGTTTTCTTGGAGTGATGAATGAAAAGAAATCTTCAAGGAGTTGAAAAGGGGGCTTATCACTACGCCCGTGCTCACTATACCCACAAGTGGGGAACTTTTTCTGGTATTCAGTGATGCTTCAAAGAAGGGCTTAGGCTGTGTGCTGATACAGAATGATAAAGTGATATCTTATGCCTCAAGACAGTTGAAAATCCATGAGAGAAACTATCCAACGCATGATCTGGAGTTGGCGGCTGTGATCTTTGCCTTGAAAATCTGGCGGCATTATCTCTATGGAGAGAAATGTGAGATATATACTGACCATAAGAGTCCTAAATATATATTCACACAGAAAGAGATTAATATGCTCCAGAGAAGATGGATTGAGCTCATCAAAGATTATGACTGTTCAATACATTACCACCCTGGGAAAGTGAACAAGGTGGCAGATGCCCTAAGTAGAAAGGATCCAGCGATTCTATCAATGATGATAATTGAGAAGGATTAAATTTTCTTAGACTTGATGAATATGAACATGGGAATCATAGAGAATGGAACATCATCAATCATTTCACAAATGATTGCTCAACCATCTCTTTTGGAAAGGTTAAAGGATGCTCAAAAGGATGATCTAGGAATTCAGGAAAAATTGGATGCTATCAAAAAGGGAAAATGCATAGAGTTTAATGTTAATGAAGAAGGAATTGTGCATTTTGGGAATATACTATGTGTTATATAAAGTACGGAGTTAAAGAAGGAACTTTTGGATGATGCACATAGTTCAAATTTTGCTATTCACCCAGGAAGCACAAAGATGTATCGAGATCTCCAAGAAATCTTTTGGTGGGATAATATGAAGAAGGAGATCACTGAATATACATCAAAGTGCCTGGTGTGTCAGAAAGTGAAGATAGAGAGGCAGAAGTCTAAGGGGATGATTCAATCATTGCCCATACCAGAATGGAAATGGGAGAACATCACCATGGACATTGTCACCAGACTTCCGAGGACATCCAAAGGGAACAATGAAATCTAGGTTGTTGTGGATCATCTTACAAAGACTGCACACTTCATTTCTATTCTGGAGGAATTTTCTTTGGATCAACTGGTACGGATATATATCAGGGAAGTGGTAAGGTTGCATGGAGTACCACTATCTATTGTGTCTGACCGTGATCCAAGATTCACCTCTTTGTTTTGGAAGAGTCTTCAATATGATCTAAATACTGAACTGAACATCAGTATGGCCTATCATCCTCAAACTGATGGACAATCCGAGTGGGCTGTCCAAACACTTGAGGATATGTTGAGAGCATTCTCAATGGACTTTAAATGAGGATGGGATCAACATCTTCATCTAGTTGAGTTCACTTATAATAACAGTTTCCACTCGAGCATCCAAATGGCACCATATGAAGCCCTATATGAGAAAAGGTGCATAACATCGGCATGTTGGGATGAGGTTGTTGAACGTAAGTATCTTGAACCAGAAATGGTCGAGGAAATGGTGGAGAAGGTGAAAAACATTCAGCAGCATATCAAGGCAGCTCAGAGTCGATAGAAGAGTTATGCAGATAACCGTCGATGAGACCTTCATTTTAAAGTTGGAGTCATGATTTTTCTATGCATATCTCCATGGAAGAAGGTCATGAGGTTTGGAAAGAAGGGGAAGATAAGTCCAAGGTACATCGGCCCCTTCGAGATTCTTGATCGTGTCGGGGTTGTCGCCTATCGAATAGAACATCCACCTACTATGGCCAAAGTACATGATGTCTTTCATGTATCCCTCTTAAGGAAGTACATACCGGACCCTTCACATGTACTCTCTTTTGAGCTGGTACAATTGGTAGATGTTCTTTCTTATGAGGAGAAACCAGTGAAGATCTTATATCGTAGAGAAAAAATTCTAAGAAATAAGAAAATGCCCCTCGTCAAGGTATTGTGGAGAAACCATAGGTTTGAAGAAGAAACTTGGGAATCAGAGGATATGATGAAGCTGAGTTACCCACATTTGTTTTAGTGTGGGAAAAAGAAAATTTTGAGGGAGAAATTTCTTAAGGGGGGAATATTGTAACGACCCAAAGTTTCATTAATGGAAAATCCCTCTTGATCCAGTTAAATGTCTCTTTATGAAAAATGTTTTTATAAGATGTCAAATTATTTGGTATTATGTTAAGAATTTTGACCGTTGATAATATATTCATTGAACAGTGATCACATGATTAGTATAAATATAGGACCTTAACAAATCCAATTTAATCAGACAAAAGAAGCGATGTCCTCATCCTGTATAATTGCTCCACACGAAGCCCATTTGTCAGAGTTCGGAAAAGAGGTGGCGTATTTGGGATTCTCCCTTGACCAAGCCCATGCTGAGCTTGATCTTGTCAAGCTCGAACAAGACCGTCTATGGGAAAAGTTGAAGTTTATTGGAATTACCAGTTGAGCGATGTTATCCGAGCCACCCCAAGAGTCTGTCACCATCGCACACCTTACCCTTAGGTCTTATGCGGCTGTTTTATGGGGTTATGTAACAAATTAGTAGTACTATGTTCATGTACACTACTTTTTTATATAATAATGAATATAATTTCTAGTCATTTTTGATACATTGTAAATAGTTTTTAAAGTACAAATGGTGTTTTTAGTAATTATTTAATTATGAGATATATTTTATTAAATTAATGGATTTTTGAATTAAATTATATTTTAATAAAATAATAATATTATTATTAAATTAATTTTTTTTAAATATAAATGCTCTTATAATTTTATGAATGCAATTAAAATTTTTATTATGGTTTGAAAGCCATTTCTGTCAAAACCCGTGAATTTTCAAGAAATGTCGGTTTTTATTTTAAAAGTGAAAATTAAAATATTTAGAAAATTATTTAGATAAAATAAATGTTATTCCTGGAATTAGGATGTCGAAATTATCCAATGGTAAATTTTTCATAATTTTCTGAGACAGTCAAATTTTTTGGTAAAAATTAAATACCGTTTAAATATATAATGTGTTTTATGACATCATAATGACCCAATAGTGATGTAATAAAATAATATAATCCTTATTTTAGGACAATATATGTTCTACCATTAAAACAAAGTGATTTTGGGTTTTTTTGACTTATTTTTTCAAATCATTAATGGACCCCTCACGACTTATTCAACACTTTGCCTTTTTAAATTAATTTCCATGGGAGTGTGACTCACCTCCACATAATCAACCTTATTATTTTAAGAAGTTCAGACTTTGTCCTTATAAAATAATTTTTTCCTCTTCCATTTTCCAATAACCATGGGCAAAAATCATTGGTTGTTTTGTGGTTTGGATTAATTTAATGTAAGGGGTCCCAAACCAAAATAATAATGAATTCCCTCACCTTTCCTATATAAACCCACCCAATCTCCCACTTCCTCCTCACTAAAAGCCCTTTAAGTTCGTCCAACCTCTTCCCTACTCTCTCTATAATCCTCCCAAGGTTCCCCAAGCTCCCAAGAAGCCTCTCACAAGCCTCTCTCTATCCTTTGGAAGCACACTTCCATGTAAGTGTTTTCTTCTTCCTTTCTCATTTTTGTCAATTTTCTTTAAGTTGTATTTCCATTTTAATTTCAATTATGAATGTTGGGGAATGGTTTCGAACCTCCCCCATACTACCCTCTTATTTTTTTAATGATGGGAGACCCCTTTCTCTCTCATTAAATTCCTCCCATGTACACCCGTTACTATGCCGAAATTTCGAAAGGAACATCTCTCTCTTCTTTTATATTCAAGCAATAATTTTGTATCATGAATATAAATTCCATTACAATTGTTGGGACATGTATCTATATGACCTACTTACAATCCATTACATGTAAATATGATGAGGAACCCATTTCTCTCTCATCAACCATTTTTATGAATTCTTATGTCACGCCATTACGCTGGAGAAATCGCACCGATTTTTTAAGCCAATGCCATTGTGTAGTGGATACCATTCCCATTTCTCCATCAAAGGTATCCTCCTTTATGAACCTTTACTTATTGATTAAAAAGTTTTATTTATGAATTCCACATTCCTTTATCATGGAATAATTGTTTATGTTCTATGAATCCATGTTTCATGATCCATGTGGCACACTTATGCATGAAATGGAATGTTTAAGAAGGGTGCCCCCTTATAGCACTCCAATGCATTGGGTAAAGTATTGCATCATGATACGTCATGTGCAATGAGTGTTGACTCATGCTAATTTAAGTGTAATGAGGTTTTACTCGGGCTTCATGTGCAGTTAGGGTTTACTCATGCTTTATGTGCAATGAGCCTTGGCTCATGCTAATTCCATGTTAAGTAATGTTGCCACATTTCAATGTTATGATTATCATGCTTTTTCATGCCTTTATGTTCGGGTTTCTTTTATTCACTATTGATATGCCTATTGTCTAACATGTATTGTACTTCTCATGTTATTCCGTGTGTACTCACATACTGGGCTTTATAACTCACCCTTTTCTTATGCATATCCTCAGGTTATCTCATGCAATGCTAAGTACGAGGGAATGTGGTGGTCATGTAAAGGAAGTTTTCAATAAAGATGTTTTATTTCATGTTTTAAGTTTTTATGTAATGATCTTAAGCCCCAAAGACACTAAACCTCTCAATCTTCATTGTTGTATCAAGTGAAGTTTTATGTAATAAATCATGTTTATGATGTAATAAAAAGCAGGGTTGTCATACATATCATCTTGGATGTAAAATGATTTCTGGATGATCTCTTGAAGCATTTATTAATGGAAATAACCATTCTATGAAAATAAATTAAAACATAAAACATTTACAAAATCATTTTCTTTTAAAACCACTTAAAAATGATATTAATTATAATTAAAACCAATTTAATACATTTACTAACAAAAATATACTTTTCTATTTGAATATATATTTATAGAACATAAAAACTTTTGAAAACCATTTTCTTTTAAAATAGATTTTAAAACATATAAAAGATTGTTTGAAATCATTAAAATAATTTTCATTAAGAATACTAATTTTAAAACATATAAAGGATTTTTATAAAATCCATTATATAATTTTTAGGCATATTACATTTTTAAAACATTTTTCATTTAAAAATAACATCAAAAACATATAAAAGAGGCATTGAAAAAAATTTAAACCCCTTCTTGAAAATGAAACATTCTTGAAAACATTTTTCATTAAAAATACTTTTAAAATAATATATTTATTGAATATAGTGATTTTTTTCATAAAAATAGTTTTTTTGTAACCATTAGAATAAGATCTAATGAAATAATTGTCATAATAGTGGATAAATCCATACATGCCGATCATTCATTTTGTGTTGCAAAAATAAGAAAATTGTGTCAATCGAAACATTAAAAGAAGATTCCTTTAAAAAATCAGAAGGCAAAAACATGGGTAAAAATGTGTTTCAAATATCATAGGATAATATTATAAAATTTTTGGAAACATTTTTATAAAACATAGTTTTGGAAGAACACATATTTCTGACTGAAAAGTGAAATAAAGGATGATTTTCTTAAAATATTTTTCATAATTATATTATTTACCAAATGGATGGAATGTGGTAAAATTAATTAAATATTCATTAATAATCATAGGATGGAAAGCCTTATTTTAATTCTTGAGAGATATATCCTAATATTTCATCAATTGAATCATAATTAAAAACAATCCTAATAAACGTTAAAATTTTAGTAATAAACTCTTGCCCCTATGCTAACATTGAATCAAAAAACCCCATGACATAATAGAATTTAATGAAGATTAAAATACCATAAAATAAGAAATTTTTTTATATAACATGAAAATGGGTATTATATACATATCATAGACGAATATAGGTGCATAACATAACAAGTGTCTCAAAAAAAGAAAATTAAGACAAAATCACTACAACACATCCGTTGTTTAGCGGCGGTTGTTTAGGGGCGGTTCTTAGAACTTCCGCTAAAACATTTTTTAAAAAGGTTTCACGGCGGTTTATAATAAACCGCTGCGAAACCCTGGTTTTTTTACAGTCGGACCTTCCCACCTCCCCGACCCTCCTCACATTTCCCCCGGCCCCCCGCTTTCCCCGCGACCCTGGCCCCCCGCTTCCCCCGGCGACCCGGCGACCCGGAGACCCCGGTGACCCCGCGACCTCGGCGACCCCAACCCCCCACGACCCCGGTGACCCCACAACCCCGGTGAAGCTACTTCCCCTGTGACCTATATGAAACCCTAAGTTTGTTTTTTTTAATTCAAACTAAAAGTGAGTTAGTTTAATCCCATAAATTGATACATTACTAGGTGTTATTAGTTCCAACCCTTATGTAAGGATATTTAATCATTTCCTTGAGATTCTCCATTAAATGAGAGCATGAGAGTTATTTTTTGGCCTCATGAGTAAGAACTTATTTTCTAAAATGAAACATAGTATTTATGGGTGTTCATATGGGGTTTTAACCCATTTTAGGGGTGTCATATTCAAATAATTATTCATTTTAGTGGGTTATACATTCCTAGAGCATGATCAGGCACCTAATAGGTATTATGGAAATTCATTATCTTTTGTAATGAAAGGCTAGGTATGTCATCAGTTGGATTATAATTAGTACCAAATAATGAAACTCAAGGATATATTTTCTTAGATCATTGGATATAAGTATGTATAAGGATGATGTGAATATGGATATAATTGAAGAATTTTTCATTTCATTCGTAAATCATAGGGATGATGCATCGATAAACTTGTTTCCCATTGATTTATTGAATGGTAAAATGATCCATACAAGTATGTATGAAATTATTAAATCATTGAGCTATTAAATTTTTTATAATGTGTAATCTCCAAGTTAGAGTGAATTTGAATTTAAAGGAAATATTATTCAACCTAATGTTAGGGAAGATTTTATAAAATAATCTAGTGTCGTAAAACAATGAGTCAGTTTAGTTATGGATTTTATTCTATATGTTATGGTGAACATGTACATACATTAGGAGGAGGGTCACACATATGTATGATGGTGAATCTTATCAAGCATGCATCCAAGTGGTTGGTTACATATTTTTTTGAATATCTCTTGGAGTAAGATTTAGACCATTTCCAGAACCCATAATCGGTGGTGGTGGGATCATTTGTCGTTTTATGAGTTCTCAAATTCATTAAATGTTGACTATTACACTCTTAAGGTAGGAATCATAACATTTAATAGGTTTAGTGCACCATTCCAATTAGAGGGAACACAATAGTACATCAACAATTGTATATGGTAAGCACTGGTTTTGAATTCCAATGGGGTTGTTAAATGAGAAATGATTTAGTTATTATAAGGAAGAAACATGTTCTTGTAGTTGGTGTTGTACACAACCCTTTAATTTTATGCTCATACACTCTGATTATGTCATCATATTCATATAATATTTTATACTCACTAATAAGATTTTATTTTTAATGAAATTTTTTACCTTTTAGGTAAATTTTAGATCAACCTTATTATGATATATTTTCTCCATCTCCCCTTGGCTGGACAGCCCCACTGCTGGAGCCCACCCCCTGGATGGACATCCCCCTGGCTTCCCCCCTGGCTGGACAACCCCCCTACTAGAGCCCTTCCCCCCTAGCTGGACAACCCCCAGCCCCCCTAGCTGGACAGCCCCCATCTCCCCCCTGGCTGGACATCCCCCATCCCCCCCAAATGGATATCCCCCCAGCCCCCCTGGATGGACAACCCCCCTAGATGGACAACCCCCCCATCTCCCCTGGCTAGATAACACCCCCTACTGGAGCCCCTGCCCCTTGTCTAGACAGCCCCCCGAACTGGACAACCACCCAGCCCCCCCCCCCCCCGGCTGGACAACCCCTCCCCCATAGCTGGACAACCCCCTGTTGGAGCCCCTAACACACATACTATCATAATCAGGACATCATTCATGTCAATACAAAGCATCCCCCATAAGGTCAAAATTCATAACTATAAAATATAACAAACTAGGCTCATAGAGGACTCACAAATTCATTAAACATGATGTTTTAATTTAGCCTTTAAAGGTTCCAAGAATGAATGTAATGAAATATATCGACTCAAATAAATCCTTAATTTGGTGTTCTTAGATTTGACCCTAGAGTAATGGTAGTTTAAAAATTTCTTAATTAGTTTCCTTGAAATGGGATTACGATCATTACCTGTAGGACTATTTTTCTATTTCCTGGACAGAAATGATAAGACCTTAAGCCTAGGGAACTTTTAGGCATTACACCATTATAGGGTCAATGCTGTATGTTTTTGTAATGGGATTTCCAAAGGTAGGTAATTCCATTATATCTTAAAATCTGTGATAAATTTTTATAAGGAGTTTCAGACATGAGGGGCATTTCAGGTGCAATTTGGTCTTAATTATAACACATAGTTTCTAAAATGACACCTAGGTAGGATAGGTGGTCCTGAAAAATTTTGACCATTTTTTCAGGAATGTTCATCATGTAACAACTAGTTTCTATCAGATTGAAATTCATAGATAATGTTAAACAATATATAAGGTTGTTTGACCATTCTTCTTCACTATTATCAGTTTTGAATGACTCAAGGGGTCATTAGCATGCTTTATAGTCATATAGGATAGTACAACTCTACACAAGTATTTCTTATGGACCATTGAATACCAAGATTCATAGGTCTGATAATACAATGGATAGTGTAAAGTATTTTCCATTTTGATTTTGAAATCTCAGGTCACTATATGTTGATACATGTGGTAACCGTCACGTTTCAAAAATTGATTATCAAACCATATGTATTCAGTGGAAATAGTTTAATCAATGATCATATATGATTTAATCTCCACTTATCTATGAGGTTGAGATACCCAGGTGTTAATAAAAAATCTATGTTTTTCCAAATCTCTGGATGATTTCATAATAATGATCATGTGATTTGATATACTAATCTGTTATTATTAGCGTATATAATTTATGTCATAGAACATGTTGATATAACTTAGAGGAGTGTCATGTGTACATTCAAATTTGAATCTAATCTAGAATGACTTTTAGAATATAGTTTTTATCTCTTCAATATAATGATGGTTAAACTGGAGAGGACCATCTGATATTGGTTGATGTTTGTTTTGAATTACCATGGGGGTGTATACATTAGATACTTGTCAGTGCTTGCAATATAACACACTTATGGAATGATTGGCTATGCATGCCACCTATTTTGACATCATTAGTTAGTGATGCAATTAAATGGTTCTACTTGAGGAATAAAAATACACGTCTTATGGTAAACCCATCATATTCAGGTAGTTATGATTATTATGGGGGAGCAGTGGATCTCTTCTAATGAGGTCAACCTATTGTTGTTTTATTATCCTTCCCTTGCGTAGTTTGACATAATTGGTTTGAAATCCATTATAAAACCAACAATGTTATGTTATAGTATTATAAATTCAATAAAAACATTACTAACCACTTTAAACAATTTTGAATGGCCACATGGAAATTTTCATAATCACTTGTCATGTGGGTTCCTTCAAATGATAGGGATGAAAGCGAGAAAGAGTTTGTTTGAGAGGGGGGGTAAATGGAATATTTTTATTTTGGAAGGTATGACTTTCCTTAGGCTTGAGTCTAGAAGCATTCCTTTGATTGGTGACTAGGGTTACACATACATGGTTGATAGTGTTCCAGGTTTGGTTTTATTTTTGGGGATGTTTAGGATTTAGCCTATCCATCCTTTTTATTATGTTAGTTACCATGTTCTATAATGTACTCTAATAATTTATATTTATTTTATGTGATGGTATGGTTCATGAGTTTTTTTATTATTCTTACTACATTTTAATTTATCTAGATATTTCATTGTCATTGAAACTATCAATTTTGAGCATGGGCATCGGATATAAGGATGGGTGATACTAGAATTTCCATTTGGAATATGTGATGTCACTATAAAAATAACGTTGTTTAGCGGCGGTTGTTTCGTGGTGGTTCTTTGAATATATTTATTCATTTTTTTAATGCTATTTTATGAATTTACTTGTTTTTTGTGTAGGAACATTGTGATATACATGGATAAAATATGGATCACATTACTGAGGAACACACATCAGTATGTTAAGGTTTTGAATGAGTTTTCAGATTTTGCAATTTCTAATCGTTCCGTTGAAGGGAGAATAAAATGTCCATGTCCTAAATGTGAATTTAGAACATGGTTGAAGAGAGATGAGGTTATTGAACATTTAATACTAAAGCAATTCCCTGCTCAATATTTGTGTTGGATTTTCCATGGAGAATCAAACTTTACAGAAAGATTCAGAACAGATGTTAATTCGCAGAATGAGGTCCCAAGTTCATCGACAATGGAAAATGAAATGAAAAACCAAATAAATGATGAATTCGACACTGCAAGACACCACTATCAACATCAAAATAGATCAGAACAAACAAAAGAGGGTTCTGCAAATTGCAACATGACAAGTGATGTTTTTGAGAGTGTAACACATGCAGATCAAGATTGTCACATATCATTGGATCCTCCTATTGATTATGTGGATCCAAATTTACGAGGAAACTTCACTGAGGAAAATGCGTTTCATGATTTAGTTGATGATGAAAATCAAGAGTTGTATAGTGGGTGTTTGAAATATTCAAAGCTTGCATTTCTACTGAAGTTGTACCATATCAAATGTCTATGTGGAATTAAAAATAAGTCAATGTCCATGATATTGGAATTGAATCATGACACATTTCCTGAAGCAAAAAATCTCATAATCTTTTTATGATATGAAAAAAGTTGTTAACAAGCTTGGTCTGAATTATACAAAAATACATGCGTGTCCAAATGATTGTATGCTTTATTGGGGAGAGGATTCAAGTAGAAAGAATTGCAAGAAATGTTCTTCTTCTAGATGGCAGGCAAAGGGTGATGTTGGAAGTGTGAATGAACATAATTTCATGGAGAAGAAGAAAAGGAGCACACCTGCAAAGGTTTTGCGTTACATTCCTTTGAAGCCTCGATTAAAAAGATTATTCATGTCATCGAAAACCTCCAAACACATGAAGTGGCATTCTATAGATAATAATAATGATGGGTTAATGAGACACCCACGAGATTCCCAATCATGGAAGACATTTGATTCATTACATCTCAATTTCTCAACTGATCCTAGGAATGTTCGATTGGGACTGGCTGCCAATGGATTCAGCCCATTTGGGACTTTGGATACCAATTATAGCATTTGGCCAGTTGTTTTGATCCCTTATAATCTGCCTCCATGGATGTGTATGCAACAAACATCTTTTATCATTTGATGATTATTCCTGAAAAAAAATTCCGGGAAATGATATTGGTGTATACATATAGCCTTTGATTGACGAATTGCAGGAGTTACGGAGCAACGGTGTTGAGACATTTGATGCTTCTTCTAAAACAATGTTCAAAATGCATGCTGCTTTAATGTGGACCATTAGTGACTACCCTGGGCTTGGGAATTTATCTGGTTGGAACACTTACATGGGTTTGGCTTGTCCCGTTTGTAACTTTGATTTTGAGCCCAAACGGCTACCTCACAGTAGAAAATGGTGCTTCTTGTGTCATCGAAGATTTCTCGATGCATCTCATAGATTTCGGTTGAACAGATCAAAATTTAATGGTTCCATTGATCTTAGACCACCTCCAAAGTTGTTAAATGGTTTTGAAATATTGAAACAACTTGAAAATGTTGAAACAAATTTTGGGAAGGTTCATAATTTTAATGATAGCGGAAAACGGGTCTGAAGTGCATCGTCAAGCGAAACCAGAATGCAACAATGGAAGAAAAAAAGTATATTCTTCAAACTTCCGTATTGGGAATTTAATTTGTTGCACCATAATATTTATTTGATTCATATTGAGAAGAATGTCTATGAAAATTTGATTTTCACATTGCTTAACGAGCATGGACAGTCGAAAGATCATCTCAATGCTCGCAAAGACTTAAAAGCAATGAACATAAAACGCAATCTCTGGCCAGATGAGAATGAAAAGTATCCTCCGGCAATTTTTTCAATGAAAAATTGGGACAAAGATACATTCCTTAGAATGTTAAAGAATGTTAAGGTATCTGATTGGTATTCATGTAACATCTCGAGGTGTGTTGACTTGAAGAATCGTAAGTTACATGTATTGAGAATCCACAATTCACATATTTTGTTACAACAGTTACTACCATTGGCACTGTGTATTTTATTACCTGAAAAAATTACTACTGTTGTACTCCAGTTCTGCACATTTTTCAGAAAACTATGTGAGAAATCTCTATATCCATTTCAGCTTGACAACCTCTAGGAGAAGTTTGTATTGACCCTTTGCGCAGTGGAGATGATCTTTCATCCATCCCTTTTTACTGTAATGATGCATTTAACTGTGCATTTGGTTGAGGAAGCTAAATTAGGAGGCACCGTCCATTATCGATGGATGTATCCAATTGATAGGTACATTATTTATATGTTTTCCAGTTAAGTAAACAATTTTTGGTACTTAATTAAATGCATAATTATATCTATTTTATTTCACAGATATCTTGGGCATTTGAAATCATACGTGAGAAATAAAGCTAAACCAGAAGTCTCAATTGCTGAAGGCTATGTGGCTGAGGAGTGTCTTACCTTTTGTTCTCGATACATGGATGATATTGAGACAAGATTTATTCGATTTGGACGTGTTGACGACACATCGACTCAATCTCAAATACATCAGAAATCCAAAATATTTCCTACTATTGGCTGATCAGTTGGGAGGACTTCAAATGTGACACTGACTGAATTGGAATTATTACAGGCACATAGATATGTGATACTGAATAGTGAAATTGCAGATCCATTTATTGAAGAGTTGAAGATACAAACAAAGAGATGAATGCGAGGCCGAACACGAAATGAGAATGATATAACGAAAGATGTTAATAAAGATCTTGTAGAATGGTTTTCACGACGTGAAAGTTCATAAATATTGCAATAAATACGAATATTACTTTGACACATACATTTTGTAAATCTAATAAAGGATATTTTTTTCAGATCATGAATACTGATACTCAAGCAGAGGTTTCAGAATATTTGAAGTTTCTTGCTAGAGGTTCTCTAAAAGAAGTTAGAAAGTTCGATGCTTATAATGTGAATGGCTTTAGATTTCGTACAGTCGATCGAGAATTTGGTTTGAGAACATAGAATAGTGGTATATTTAAATTTGCGAAAGTGGAATACTATGGAAATATAGATGATCTTTTTGAATTAAACTACCATGGACATTTTTCGGTTGTTTTATTCAAATGAAAATGGGTCAATATTATCAGAGGTGTTTAAAGAGATTCCTTGCAATTTACTTCTATGAACTTCTCTCGCTTGATGGATGTTGGTGATCGTGAACTGCATGATTCATATATCTTAGCATCACAAGAAAAAATGGTATATTATGTGAATGATGTTGCCGATGAAGGGTGGAGTGTAGTTGCTCATGTAATACAAAGATATTTTTATGATATGGGTGATGAAGTAGAAAATTTGACCTCTGAAACTGAATTTAATCAGTAACATGAAGCTGAATTCTTTGACCATCATGATATTGAAAATATTAGTCTAGTAAGGATGAATGAAGTGGATGAAGAAATGGAGTAGGGAACTGACATGATTGTAGGAGAAAATGATTGTATGTACAATTATTTATTTATTCAGCAACCACTTGTTTCATTTCTACAGTCATTCATTATCATTGTTATATATATTTTTTCTGTTAGTACTCCATCTATTATCATTTTTATTTTATTTTTCTGCATAATTTTTTTGAAATATATATTCTGAACATAATTTTATTTGATGAAATGACAGGAATTCCAAGGAAGAAGTGGTGCATTATTTTATCCAATTCAGTGACAGATGACGATCCATCTAGCTCCCTCCCCACGAAATCTGAGGCACCAGCTGCCAACACCCCTGCACCATCTCCCCCTGCACCATCTCTCACACCATCTTTGGATGTCCCAGTAGAGGGTGAGTTGTCAACTTCCCCTTCAGAAGCCTCAGTAATGGGGCAGCGATGTGCCCCTTCCAGTTCATCCCGATCATACTGAAGTGTCACTGTCATAGGTAAAAATTTAATTAAATAAATTTATTGCATTTTGTTTATACTAATTTTTTGCTCATTGAAGATGACAAAAATGCAACTGTGGAGAAAAACATAAAAAGTTTAGATGTTTGTAATCTGAATGAAGAGAAGATTTTTGTGCCATTTGATTCTTACGGGGTCCCTACGGATGATGTCACAGGGTTACTTGGCCAGATTCTAGGCCAGCTGCCAGCAGAGCCCATTTCCCTTCCCATTTCATATGACGATTGGAGACATATGACTCCAAGCTGGAAAAATGAAGTGTTTGATTCTCAAGTCAATGTAAATTTATTACATTATGGTTTAATTGAATGTCATGTTGCTAATATGTTCAAAATGAATTTTTGTATACAGATGTTCTTCCACTTTACCGTTGCTGATGTTATAGCACGGAAGTGGACGTTGAAAAATCTAGGTAAGAAGTGTAAAGATTTTAAATGGAGATTATGGTGTGATGTCAACGATGCTTCATTGACCGTGCTGTAAATGTATGTGAAGCTACCCAGTGGGGTACCAAAAGAGCAGTGGAAAGTGTTTGTTGACAGGCATCGGGATCAGAAGCAGATGGTATTGAAATATATATATTATTATATTATCCTCATTTTACAATTATACATGTATATTAAAAGGACATGACATTCAATACATCTTTCCTTAAATTGCATTTTATTTATTTCAGGACCTCTCAAGACAGAATGCGTCAAACCGAGCGAAGCAAGTCATCCCGCGCACTACGGGCTCAAAAAGTTTTTCTCGAAGCCGAACGACATTGTTAATATTTTAATTAGTTTAAATATTAATAAATATTATCTTATTAATATATTGAATTTTTGATTTATCTTTGATTAATGTAGTCACAGAGTTTAGGCCATAAAGCATCCAGAACTGAACTATGGTTGGATGTTCAAAAGAAATCAGATGGATGTTTTGTTATTGATCCTGCTAAAGAAGTTGGGGTATGAAATCAATTTTTTATTATAATAACTTATTATCAGTTTTAACTGTGTTAATATATATTGATATTAGATTTATAGGTCAAAATTAATGAACTATCGGATGCCAATCCTGCGCATTCCTACTATGTCTCCTAGGATGACCCGGTTGCTAAAGTCCTTGGGAAGGAGCATCCTGGGAGAGTGCGCGGGGTGGGTTTGGGACCTGTGCCATCTGAGGTTTTTAGGAGGCCACCAGGGATAGCTGCTGCATCTACACCTGACTTTAGTCAGCCCATACACGGAGATGCTAAGAAATAGATTTTTTCTTTACAAAACACAGTTCACCAGCAGGGGGATAAGATATCTGCATTGTTGAAAGAATTGACTGAAATACATTGGCAGATGATCAGATATGCCCCCGGTGGGAGTGCATCGATTGGTGGTATGCAGGTAAATCACAAAAAATCAAAATCATTTAGTTTTCTAACTTTCATTGGTTTTATGTATTAATATAAATATGAAACCGTATTTAATTTTCAATATAATGCTATTACAGGTGACAACACAAAGTAGAAATGAAGGTGGAGAGGTTGACGATGCATCATCGGACCCTGAGTAGTTGTTTTGTTGATGTGTAATATGGAAACAATTGGTTTGTAGATATAACATTTGTGGCGCATAGTTTCCACCACACATTTTCATGTCCTAAAATTTCCTTGATTTCCCATTTTCATTTTATGCATTTTATTGATTTCTGTTGTTTATTTTTATGTTCTGATTTCTCTAGTGTGGTATACATCATTACATTTAGGCCTGTGTTTGAATTGGTAGTCGAGATTTTGGATGATTAGTAGTTAATCCCATTGTTGATGTGTTGAACAAATTGGGTCATTTCATAGTGATCAAGGGGATAGTGTTGTGGACATTTGGGTGAGGAAGAATATTTCTAAACTTATCTTCTATCTTTAGGAATAAATTGTTTAACTAGCCTACTAAGAACATTTCTAAGGGTACTATATTATTATTATTATATGCTTTTGGTTATGAATAATTTATTACTTATGGTTATGAGGAATGGGAACATGGGGGAACACTCTTTAAAGAAGAACAAACTAAAAAACGATAGTAAACTAGTTAAGAGTAAATTAGAAGTAAAAAGTGAGTCGCTTGTACTTTATGGATTTTCATGATATTACTATGCGTTGAATATTATTGATTGATAATTGATGATATGGATTTCTTCTTCTTTTTATCATTTAAGAAACTCTTGAACATTATAATAAGGAATTTTTTTAAAGATGGTAGTAAACAGAAATTTTTTGGAAACTAGTATATAATAATTTATATTACTATTGATCATTGAGGTTTAGTGTTGTACAAGTTGTTTTCTAGACTTCAAGTGATTTGGGGTGAACTTTTTGGGTTTAATTGGTGAGGATAACAATGGATTTTTAGTGTGTAATTCTCTAATGCATCCTGGTATCTATCCCGAAGAATACCATTCTCATCTATCTCACTTCACCTAGAAACAACAGTATCAATACCTTAAATGAAATTCTTGAAGTTCTTTGTCTACTTTTCAAAAAAGGTTCTTATTCAAGAAGGTATCCACATGAATGGTCTAGGTATCATGAAGTTTCTCTCATGGAATTAGAAGTCAGGTAAGAGTAATGTATCACAAGCACTAAGGATTAAAATATTATCAATGTGTAAAATTCATGTCATATTTGAAAAGATAGGTACAAAGAATCATACATGAATGGTTAGTATCCCCCTCAAAACCCATCTACCTATTTATAAGCCTAGGTTAGAGAAACGTTTCATGAGCAGGAGGCCCATATTTCGAGTTTTTAGCAATTCCTCTCCTTCATCAACTCTCATTATGAGGGAAAAATTATTTGACATCAAATAACTCACTCATTACAAGAGATATTATGGAATAAATTGAAATATTGAGTTAAATCCATGACAAAAATGGATCGAAATCAACATAAGGATTCATGAAGGACTAAACCTTCACACACAAAATGGTTCTTCATGATGGTATATAAGGCATCCTAAAAGATGACACACATAAATGATGACAACCATTTCACAATGTATGTCTACTCATGAAGGTCTCTATCATTCCTGAAACGTACCTCATAGGTGGTAACATTCATTAAAAGTATATTATCACCTAAAAATCACATATAAATACCTAACATCGTTTGAAATTTAATGGAATTAAAACATTGATGTTTTTTTAGAAGCTGTAAAATTTTTAATCTTAAACCATCATGAGGAAAACAGATGATTGAACCCTATATGTCGTTATCTTTCATGAACAACCACCCATGAGCTCTTGAAACTCAACAACATGGTTGTGATAACTCTCACAATGGTTGATGATATTTGTGATATTGGTAAAACCCCTTACACTTATTATGGTTTTGTGGGACATTTTTCATTCACGAAACATGTCCTATAGGAACTAAGGCATTACCCCAAGGCTGTGGAACCCAATTTCACAAATCTTAAACCTTCAAGAAATAGCTAAACTTTAATAAACCCTTTCACTTCATGTAACCATCCATATTCATGAAAATCACATAACATTTCCAAACTTGATTCCTCCTTTCATCAAACCCATCATCATGCATGTTGATTTCTCAATTGTCTTATACCATTCAAATTTGGTTCCTTCATGGCCAGATCTTCCACATGACTAGTATCATCAACCCTCATTTCTGGTTTGATTTGTTTTTCAGGGAAGTGGTGGAGTAGAAACAAAAAATATATTTTTTTTGTTTCTGGGCAGCTTTTAGCAGCGGTTTAAACTGCCACTAAATCATAATTGGCGGTGGTTTAAACTGTCACTAAACGTGAATTTTAATTTATCTTTAGCGTCGGTTATAACCACCGCAAAATAGTCCCATTGGTTGCCTCATCCCACGGCGGTTCTGATGGCTTTAGCAGTGGTTTTATGGCGGCTGGATTTTAGTCTATTCATGGCGGTTATTACTGCCGCCAATAAAGGGATACAGACGGCTCATGAAACCGCCGTTAAATTAAGAAAAACCGCCGCGAAATGAGACAGCTATGCCGCTTTCCTCAAACTGACACAAAACGAAAAATAAATGCCACTAATAGATTAATGAAGCATTATTTAGCGGCGGTTTTTAAAAATCGCTGCCAAACGGTATAGCGGTGGTTAAAACCACCACTAAACGAAAAAAACCACCTCTAAACAGTGGTTCTGCTGTAGTGAATTACTTTACCTATTTGGTAACATTTGAACTTTAATCCCCTGAAATAGTATTTATAAAATAGATATTTAAATTACCATAAATATAATAATAATAATAATAATAATAATATAATTCATTATTATGAATTATATACACTACACAAAATTAGAGAGTGGTTAATGAGGCATATGTCTTGTAGAAATAAAGGTGATATAAAACCCCATTACTTATTGATATATATTAGAATCGTTAGATCAGTGAATTAATTACATAAATTGAAACATTTTATATAATTAAATAATGATAGTTCATTATATAAAATTTAATATTTCAATATATACACCACAAAACAATAATAATTGGTTAATATAGAAAATATATCACAGAAATAAATGTGAGATACGAAATCCATTACCTTATGTATTGACTTTTCTCATACATATTCGAACCACATGTATAAAAAACATAATTTTATTATAAATCTACAAAAGAACCATATTATTACATATAATTATAAATATAATTTTATTATGACTTTATATTACACATTTATTATCAATTCCATGACAAAGATACATTTCGGGTAATAACCACTATGTCTTTCCCATGTGTTTTGATTTGTCATGTTTTTAATACTCATACTCATATATTTATGTAATAACCTCTAGAATGATATATATGATATAAATATCATATATATTATGTTTATATTTATTTATAATAATCTATAAAAGATAAAAATATGGAATATAACAAATAGTTCCTGGAGACGATTGCTTGTACGTACGCAGGAATGTTGTTTTTGTTTTCTTGTCGTATTGAAAGAAACAAAGTAAATGATATATATATATATATTATCATTATGGAATAATTATTTTGTCACATATATCTCATACATTTACTAAAATGGTCCTTACTACATTCCATGTAATGTTTTAGTGAATCACATCATTTATATGAGGTGGTAGTCCACACGCCCACAAACAATGTTATCGTATTCCCTAAAATAGATATTAGGAAGGTTTGTGTTACATAATAATTATAAAAGAATAAATAAATCATGAAAATCATAAATATAATATGAATATTTAATTCCATAATTATTCTCAACCATGGGAGGTGGTAATAGAGGAACGAAATCCATTAGTTCGGAAGGAGGTAGTCCATTGTCCACACGAACTATGAATGTGTATCTCATTTGATGGATATATGTGTAAGTGTAGGTGGAACACATAAAATAATAATATATAAGTATATTTAGTATGATTATTTTATTACATAACCATGTAATAATAATAATTTAATGGGTGGGTTAAGAGGTAAAACAAAATTTCTTGTTGAAGGATGCTACCTCCTATTTGGGTATTTCTTTTTGGTTTTCACCAAAGGACAAACTATGTTTTCTTTATTCAGAAAGTGATATATATATATATATATATAATGAGATTAGTGAATTGGGGATATTATTTGGGATGGTTTTTTATGATCCAATGGTCTTTATATGAGTGAATTAGTGAGGAGGGTGATTTCTCTTTTACAGTGGAGGAGGAGTGACATTCATTTAAATATAAAAAGGTAAACACTATTGACAGGTCTATCTCCAATCATGTGCCTCAAATAATGGTCTATTTCATAGAAATTTGAGGAAATGGTCTAAATATGGAAATAAAATTGATTTTGGACATATTTCTAGGTTATTGTTTCCCTTAAGTTAATGTTTAACGACTAAGTAAACTCATTTTTACCTTAATCGCTAAAATTGATTTAAATTGCATTAACTAATATTTTTGCCCAAAAACCTAAATTGAATTTTATTTACATTAAAAAAATTATTATTAAAAATATTTAATCCATTTTTTTGAATTCTAAACACAAAATTTTCATAAATTAATTTATAATTAATCTAGTATACGGGATGCGGTAATGCGGTTTTAAAGTGAAAATGAACAAAAGGATGAAATGTTTTTATATCCAATTTCAATGTGGAATTCATTCAAATGAACTAAATTTTATTAATATATGAATAATTTTTATAAATATACTTTAAAACCATTATAAAGTATATTTCAACTGTATAAATAAATTATATGGAAATTCAATTTACAATTAAAATGAAATGTTTTTCACTCTTCATCAAAAAATGAATATTTCCCAAATAATACTGAAAATTCACCCAAATTAAATTTTGATATTATAGTTTAAAAACTGACGATTATTTTTTCAATTAAAATATATAATATTTTTAAAAAATATATTTAAAATATTATTTCAATTAGAACTCAGTAAAAATATCTTTTAGAATATGTATATCATTATGTGTAAAATTGGATTTATTCTTATTTATTTCCTAGAAAAAACATAATATGAATTATAAATGTTTGAATAAATAATATATATATATATCAATAAAATAATTTATCAAAAGTGGCTTCATTTATTTATTGAGGTAAAAGGTGTTTGATTTCATAATTATTTTTCCAGCAAATGATTTCTTATATTTTCAAAAGGGTTTTATTTTCATTGGAATCCTAATAATTATTCATATATACATGTTTAAACCATATATTTATAATTTAAATAATATTATTCATCACTTCTATTCCAATGCCCAGGTGGGAACTATAGTAATATTTTAATAATAATATTAATAGTAAATTATGTTTGTGTAAAACAATGTCTTGCATGTAAAAAAACTATTGAGGGAACTCAGTATTGTGTGTAACATAATCCAAACATATTATTTTTGTACCACAAGATAATATAAGTGTTAAATATAGAGCATTATTGACATGGTGTTGCAAATAAAGTAATAATAACTTGTCACTTTCTTACAACACAAGATATATTTAGTAATGCATGAAATGAAAAATATTAAAAAGTTTAAATTAATTCATAAAATATATTTCACAAAATCTTAGGGTGATAAAAACATTATTTTTTTCCATGGGTTATGCTATGATGAAATTATGAAATGATTATGAGACCTTCCGCTTTTCAATAGTTTAATATATGAAGAAATGTTTATGAAACCCATTTCACTTCATGAGTTATGATATAATTAATGTGTTATGATATTGTGTCACCCAAAAATATGTTTTCCATTAAGGGATTTGTGGGATCTATATATCCCTTCGATACATTGGGTAAATATGTATATCTCATGGGATAGAGAGGATTGAAACACAGAGTAAATCTCATTTATTAAAGGATATTTTCCACTATGATGGTCCTGGGAGTGATCCTTGACTACAATGATGGTTTGGATAGTGAATCTATTCCACTATGATATCCTTGGAAATGATCCATGACCAATATGAATATGATTTTCTATGCTTTAGTGTATGACAATGATCTATGTCTCATGCAAATGGTGTGATATCATGGATGATTTTCTTTCATTCCCTTAGGATTCAAGTCTTATGAATTTCTAATATTTATTCCATTACTCAATATTATGACTTTGATATATAGGGTATGGTTTTCAAAAGTTATTCTTATATTCTCATGCCTTAATGTACATAACATATCTCCCTTATTTATTCATTTTGAGCATCGAAGCTCTTCTATTCGTATGTTTAATTCCACATGTTACGAAGAAACTTATTATGTATAATATTTATAAGAATAGTGATAGTTATGTATATCATATGGGGAGATGATTTTGATAAGATTTGGAACATTTTTTCTGTATTCCCAAGTTTAAAATGACACAAACCTATTATAGCCCACAAGTATGTTTTTGTGTAATTTAATGAATATTCATAAAAATGATGTATTTTCTATGTATGATAATCATGGGTCACTATATTTATATTCCTTTTTTTATTCCCTATAATTTAATTTTTTACCTTTAATTACTCAATTGACCCTTTAGCATGGTACAAAAGTTACTAAAGATACTATTCATAATGAATAAAATTTAAATGGGTCGATTTAAAAAAATGAAGCAAATAATTACAAATATGGAAACCATTTTACAGAATTCAAAAAATTTAAGTGTGAGTTATTAATTTATAATCAACCAGGAAAAATGCAACGGAAAATAGTTCTTCATAAAAATGCCTTATTAGGTATAAAAAATTTTTATTGTAAATTCATGTTTAAAATTAATTTAAAAGACCATAAATATATTATATTAAATAAAGAGGAACTAATTATATTTTAAAACTAATCCATAATATAATATTAATTCATAAATAAATTAAAAAAATATATAGTTTAAAACATTATTTATCACTATCCACTAAAATATCAAACTTTTAAGAAAATTATAAAAATATAATCCTAAGATGATTTTAACATACAGATTTAAAAAATGATATCATTTTTATAAAATAAAATTTATACATTTTCTAAAAATAAATTATAATATTTTATCAAAAAAGGTAATTAAATATACTTTTGAATAAAACATATTTTTGTAGAATAAAATGGACTTACTAAATATAGAGTTCTTATTTCTATATAATTATTCAATAATTTTGTAATGATTCAATCATTTATATATATTTTTATATCAAAATTTAGTTAATTATATTCCTACACACTCAATTTAATATCTAGGTTAAAACTATCATATAATAATATTTTTTTGGATAATTTCTGCTTGGTGTTACTTGTTATGCACACTGTCAGACATATTATTTATTATTATTATTATTATTTGAAAAATATCTAGATACTACAGTTAGTGACCCACAATTGAAACTATTCTAAAGGTTTAGATCTTTATGAAGGTTTTGATAACTTGTTCATGTAAGATATTCAATAAATTTTTTGTATTTGATGTTATTTAGGGAAGAAATATATTTTAATTATATTCTTTTATTTTTTCCAATAAAATAAAATATATTTGTGTCAATTATTTTCATTATCAATTTAATTTTTGGCTAAAAAAGTTTTTAACTATTCGGTTAAAAAATTATATATATATTCTCATATTTTATAATAAAGGGACACTAATTGAAGAGTGTTAATGTAATGCCCTGACCCAAGAATCTCGAAGTTGGGGCATTATTTTAACAAATTGGCATGATTACAAGGAATCAAATCCTAAAGGACTGATCAGTTTAGTAGTCTTGGAAAATAGATTACATATATGAACTTTACATATCAATTCAACACATAATTTGAGACATATATAATTATTTAAGATTCCCATTATTCACCTAGATTAACCCATTATATAAATAATAATATAGTTCTTAATATCCTGAAAATATAAAACATAAGAAAGGGTTGAGATCAGATGCTGAGTACAGTTAAATAATATAGAAGAAACATTCATAAAAAACCAGACATTAAGGAATGTATAAAACTGAAACACAAGACGTTTGAACATAATATTCTATATAATATGGAAAGAATAAATCAAATAATTATATTTAAATGTTCAAATGGATATTCAACTAGTCGAATAATCACTTGTCATATTAATAAATAATCTATTAAGAAAGGAATACATAATTTTGGACATCTGAAACATTCTATCGAGGCCTTGTCCAAGAAATATGAAAATAAATGGTCCTCATCCACATACAAATCTAATTTTTTCCGCATGAGGCCTACTAATGAATTGAGGGGTTATAGTGGGCCCTACTCATCACTTACTATGTCCAATGCATTCCTCATATAAAAAGGTTGAAACATAAAATCAACATTTATATTAAAACTAGAATATTAAATTTTAAAACTTTAACCATAAAACATGAGTGGTATATAAATAGTGCATCCATAGTCAAACATACCAGAAAACCTTCAATACATTATATAATATTCTATCATAATAAATCAACTTCAATTAATCACACAATCCAACAAAGGATGTTGACATTGAAGAAAGGAATCTAATAAAATCATTAAAAAATATTTGAGAGGAATATCCCTTTTTTACAATGAAAACGTCACGTAATTATAAAATAAAACATTTATTTTATAAATAACTTTGTAATATTTTAGGGGAATATTCAAAAAGATAAGTTTTCATAGCGGTATAAATAGGCATTCATGCCGTATAAGTTAGAAAACATTCTTTCTTTAATTTGGCGAAAAGGTCATAAATTACCTCATTTGGAAAATGAAGAAAAGATCCCATTAAAAAGTTATACAAAAATTCAAAAAAGGGAAAAAAATACTTTTAACAATAATTTATAGTATTTTGAAATACCTTTTAAGAGACATAGATATGGATGATAATGATATCCTAGTAGATACTTATTTATAAACAACCTCAGATAATAATTAGATTTATAAATGAGACATTACCTTGTATTATCCTTTATTAGAGGGTGAGTTAACATCCTGAATAATGTTTAAAGTATGTTATTAAATTATAACATAACCAAATCCATATTTATGATATCATATATGATCCTCTTATTTCATTATTACCATTGTTTCATGTGTTAATTGGTTCGTTTTCCTATTCCTATTTGTTTGTGTAAGTCATATTTCTTACACATATGACATATTGTATTCATATCCAAAATTATATCAAGTTAATAAATAGTATATTTACATATCATATAGCATTTATAATAATTCTTGAATGGTTATTGTGAAAAATTAATCTCATCACATCGTGGATATGGAAGGTCGTACGTACACATGAGTGACATTATCAATCCCTTAATGGTTAAATTGAATTAAATTGAATTATATATTACTTATAAAGAATAATTATTATTTCATATTAATTATTTATCTCCATAATACTCATTATTATACCCATGAAAATAAATTAGTGTTTAATAACAAATTACACCATGACGTGGAGATAATAAGTCGTGCGTACACATGCATAGTGATATTGTTATTCGTAGGATGGATAAAATGAGGAATATGGTTGTCCCATACTTATAATACCATGTTAGTAAAAGTATGATACTGTATCATGTACGTGGGTATTGAAACAATGTATAAATAGTATGTATAAGATGAAAGAACTTTGAAAGTGGTGAATAGACAATTACCATTCTTTCGAGTGTCTCCTTTTGAATTGCCCGGAAGGAATTTTTAATATTTATTTTGGAGCATTGTATGGAATATAGAATGTAGTGAGAGATGTTTGGAGAATAAATGGTAAGGTTTTTGCCGAGCCAAAGGGATTTAGAGGTGTGAATTAATGATAAGGAGACGTTCCCTTTTATAAGAGAGGGGAGGTGCACCTTTGTTATCACCAAAACTATTAAAATATTTTAAATTAATTTTTAAATCCAAATGGATATAAAGTGGATTATTTAGAATATTAGATGAGGATTGGTTTAAATAATATCTACCAATAAAATTTAGAAATGTTTTTATTTTATAATAAATCTTATCATTCTGAATTATCTTATTTAATCTATATAATTTAAATTGTTGTAATA
Source organism: Viscum album (assembly GCA_963277665.1). Lineage (NCBI taxonomy): Eukaryota > Viridiplantae > Streptophyta > Magnoliopsida > Santalales > Viscaceae > Viscum > Viscum album. Next base: position 1,886,499,424 of record OY728159.1, on the reverse strand, counting down.
ATACTCTAAATATTAATTAGTTGTAGATATTTACTTATATGTTTCAAATTGAAAATAAATGGAAATATTTGTACATTTTAGACCTTATAATTATAACATTTAAATTTATAACTATTTTTATTATTCTTAAATAATTTTAAAAAATGTTATTTTTGTAAAATATCAATAGTGTCAATTTTTACACTATTCATAACATTGACATTAACTAAAAAATAGAAATATAAATTAGAAAAAAATTATTTAATACACGCCTAAACATTCATAGTAACCTATATAATTCGTGTATAACAAATTAGATCAAATTATATTTATTTTCATGTTTTTAAAATCATTGATTAGATATTTTGGTTAATAAAATAATTACTTCTTCACTATTGAGTAACTATTTAGGGTAATTATTTTTTTTATAAAAACTATACATAAATTAGTAAAATGTAGATAAGTCATTTATAATTCTATATAACATTAATTATTGAATTTATCTCTTGTTTATCCCTATATAAAAATTATTGATCTTAGAAGAAATGAGAGCATGACGCTTTGTCACATTAATTAATTTTAATAATATTTATGTCATTTTTGTTGATAAATGTCCATTAGTTGATCTAAAATATATTATTATGATATATTAAAATTTATCCCTGTAATGTTTCTGAGATTTGATTTTTTTATGAATTTTATACCCTTTAATAAAATATTATTTTTTTAAGTATCATTTATGTAAATTTTCATACTATTCAATATTTTTATTTTTTAATATATAAAACCAACATGAAAACATTGAAAAAATAATTCAAATATGTCTATAACATGTCTATGTTATCTATAAAACTTCTTAATTTCATTTATTAATCCATGTAATATTTATTTTGTAATTTATATTATTATTGTTTCGTTTCTTTCATTAATTAAGAAATTGTAACATTATATTTATTTTACCATTTAATTGAATTATTTATTTCCTAAATATTATAAATAAATGAAAATAATGTAGATAAAATTTTTTGATTTCTTATTAATATTTATGATCAATCATATCACTTACAGAACCTCGTATTAAAAATATTTTACTTGTTAAAAACAAAATTAAAACAAGATTGGATTTTATTGAAATATAAAATTATAAATATATTAAAGTCATTCAAGTGTATCCAAATGGTACCAAAATTTACCCAAGGATTTTTTTGGTCAAGAAATACTTACCCAATTCAATTAATACAAGTGTTTTGGTAATTATAACATTATTTATACCTTTAATTACCTAATTCACCCTTAACCACGGAAATAAAAAAGGTACTAAATTTACTATTCATAAACCCCCAAGATAAAAGGAACCAATTTACATAATCTGGACCCACTAATTCAAAATATAGAATAAATTTTTCAAAATTCAAACCACAGAAGTTGTAGTAATAAATTTAAATTTAATCTCATTTTCAGAATTGAAAATGGGTTTTTTAAAGTTAAAAATTGCAGAAGATTGAAATGATTTTACATCAAAATTCCTGGTAAAATTAATTTCAATGACCAAAATTATATTAAATGATAAAAATATATAATATTTATAATATGAAACCATTAAAATTTATAATTTATCAAAATATTTTATTTCGATGAAAAAAAAAATTAATTATAATTTAGTATTTTTTACTATTCATCAAAACATAAACCTTGTTAGAAAAATAAAAAAAATAATCCGAAGGGGATTTTGATATTAATATTTCAAATAATAAGTTTATTTTATCAAATTGAATTTATAAAAGTGTAACATATTGGATTTAATATGGGTTCTCCATTAAAAGGTGGAAGACTGCATTATTTGAAAAATACATCTTTTTTCTGAAAAAATAATTTTTTTTCTTATATCATGTATATAAAATATAAAATATTAATGTTAAAATTATATAGAATATATAAAATTAAAAAAAATTAATACTTTTCATAGCCACTAATTTTAGGGTTAGGTTATAGTCACCACCAAATTACGCTTTCGAATAGTAGAAGAATATTGGAAAGCAAAAATACATACATAGAGGGAAAACATAAATATTTATTAGGAGTGATTGAGGTCATCAATCAAAAATTAGTGAACAAGAAATGGAAATTTGAGGGCTTGAAATCCATAAATCAATGATCATTCCAAGTACTATCTCTGCAGTTTATTATTTAATAGAGATAAATAGTTAAGATAACACATTAATTTAAATGATTTTTCCTAGATTTGAGGGATTAGTTTACTATACAGATAAGTACTCAAAAAACATACTTGATTCCATCAATGTAAATCTTTAGTTATTCTTATATCTTGTTTCAATTCATCCTCTATATGTTTATTAAAACTAAAAAGGTTATACCAAGGTATCCAATAAATCATACCTTAACCTCAAACAGTTATATCCATTATTCATCTTACTATATTCCAACCTTAAGACATGGCCAAAAAAATTCCATCCAAATTCACAGTACAAAAAGGTTTCTAAATTTTCAAAATCAATATTAACATCATATTCTGAAACAATGTAATGTATATTTTTTTGTCACATACAAAATATTTGATCACATTTTAATCCTTAATGCTAAATCCTATACCTCTAAATATGTAGCATAATGTCTTTAATCAAGGTAAATACCATTGAAATATTTAGTCCAAAACCATAAAGTGGTGCATGGCACGCAACTTCTCACCATGTTGCAGGTTTTTGGTAGCTATGAAAATTAATTAAATATTTTCTCAGGATTTTTGTTAAATATTATGTCATTCCCTAGTGCAGAATTCAACTCCAAAATAATTTAACTGAGTTAAAAAGGAAAAAAATTAATATTAAGAGGGGAAATTAAATAATAAAATAAATACGGTTAGAAAAATTAAAAATAATTAAAATAGGGTAAACCCATTTTTTTAATTATTTTCATATCTCCATCCATTTTTTATTATATTATATTGTTTATTTATTCCTTTTCTTTTTTTCTATTGCTTTTTTTCTTTATTTTTTTCCTTTTTCTCTTCCTATCCCCCCTTTCTTTGGATTTCCTCCCCCTTGCTTGGTGGTGCACACCAAGTACCCCTCTCTTTCGGAAGCCCATTGCAGCATCATTTCTCCTATAACTTTGACATCATATAGTGTGCAATAAATCTCTTGGTAAGGTTAACCTCACACACCAAGAATCAAAAGATCTCTTTCTCTATCCGTCGTGCAATTTTCCATGGAAGGTTTTTCCCAAAAATTGGGGTTTTTCGAAAATCATATGATATCATCAGTTTTAGGTCAAATCAAATATCCCCACATAGGGTAGGATCCTACACAGGTACAAGTTAGGGTGTCTACAATCATTCCACTTTTTTATTTTGTCTTTTAAATCGCACATTGTGTTTATCGTTAATGCCTACCAGTGATGTTCAATTTTAACTATTCAAATTTAATTAAATATATCGGATTGATCATTGAGACATTTTTTGAGGTTAATTAGCTTGTTTAATTTTTTTCAACATCGTGGAAACCCCTTGGCTGTACGAACATATTTTTTTATTTTCTATTAGCCCCACATAAATAAATTAATTGGCTGCATGTGTTTCATGATCCCTTTTTGTCGAGTTTTAATTAAATAAATCATTGTAGAAAATTTTCAACCCTGAACTTTGGGTTTTTTGGGTTTATGAATTTATAATGAATTTTTAATGTTATTGTTGTTATCGTGTATGAATTGTTTTGCTGATAAAGTGTTTTGACAATGATTGTGTGGCATAAATAATTATGAAGCACATGGCTATTTGTTGATTAAATTGTTTTTTGAAATTATAAATGCATACTCTGTGATATTTGATTCCATAAAATCTAATTAAATTCAATTTAGTGAGAAAATGTGGGTTTTATATTAAGAACCATACACAGACTCCTTGTTCTTGACTGGTTACACAATACACCATGGAGGGGATGTCTTAGGCCTTGCTAGACGAGGGTTTCCATGGGTTCCTAAATAATCACGAGTGATACTGGTTCCAAAAGAGACATTAAAGGATGGATTCGATGGTAAAGTAGCTAATTTATGCCTTGAGTGTTACTTGACCCCTTATGTGTGATACCGATATGAACTATGATAAATACATGCCTCATGTGATACATGGTATTTTAGAAGATTTCCTTGTATAAGCCTAGTGGTATTGGAATAATTGAATGATGTACCATAGAGGTACCTTCAAGACGAGCTCAGACTCAAGCTCCCAACATGAACATAATAATAATGATAATGTGTGGAAGGTTATTATTGATTCTTCTTGTGTTCTGTGTGAATTATGATATCATATGGGGTTTTGAAACAATGTTTTTTGACACATATATTAGACACCAAGATAAAGCACAAGCATGGGGTATGTTCCTTTTTTGTCAAACTTTATTTCTAACCTTTATAAATAAATATATATATGTCTTTTTGTGTGTATGCATCCTTCTTATTATAAGTACTTTATTTAGATTCTCAGCATATGTCGAAGTATGTGATATGGGATGGGTATCGTTGATAACCCAAATGAAGATATATTTATTTTATTATGTTTATTTTATTTCTAACATTTATCATATATTGGAACACTACTTTTCATTACATAATGAAATGAAATGGTTTAGACACCATGGGTGTCCACCTATAAAGATTTTATCTCACTCCCTACTCCGTCACTATTTGGTACATGAGTAAACATTATACTCATAGGTAGTTATAATGGGGAGCATGAAACTTTCAATTATTGAGTGTTGCTTGCTGATTAGGATGGAGCTTGGGGGCAGAGGAGAAGCTTTTACTCAAGATATAGTTATTACACTTGTGTCATTTTAATTTCAGTTTTGATTTCAGGATTTTATTCCAATTTTCTATATTTTACATTAGCATAGAGATCATATCATGACATAATTGTGTATTTGGTTTATTTGTCAACTTCTTCACTTAATATTTATTCAGTTGGGGTTATTCATTTTCTTCTATTGGAGTTTGATTATTTATATGCTTCTACTATTTGTTATCAACATTTTTCTTTCGTTGTATATTACGTATTATTTATGAGGGAATATTCTTCCTCGCGGACATGTTAAAAGGGGCCCTCGCTACTAAAGGTTAGCCTATGACGTTTGGGAATATGCGCTTGAGGTTATGTGGCCAACCCGACTTAGAGACCTCTTTTAATGGCTTCAGGGATAGAGATTCTACAAAGTGGTATCAGATGAGTTTTTATCATTTTGACTTACTTTTTGGGTTGGATAAGAGACTAGGATATAAAAATTTGGAACTTACCCTATGCTTGGATGTAGCTAACCCATGTATAGGGGAAACACAAATTTTTGGGTTGGGATTGCAGTTATTGATAATGTCAGTTATTGTTGATAAGATTTCAGTGTTGGGTGATAGACTTGTTTTGTATTGTTATATTTATTGGTATTATTGAGATAGTTTTTTCTAACATTATAGCCCAATTATTTGAGTTATATTAATTTTCATGCATTATATTAGGCACCATAGGATTAAAATTACATGCATACTGACATGCCATATCTACTTTCAGTATGCCTCTTCCTGTTTTCATGTGAGTTTTGTTATTTATATTTGTAAAATATTGAATGTTCCTAGTTGTTAAATTTAAATTCATGATAGTTTGTTAGATGTTAAATTTACCTTACATGGAAAATAGGTTGTAGGCCTTGTTTTAGCAGTCCTTCTATGTTTTATCTTCCTTATCTACAACCATCCCTTGGTGTGGGCTATTGGTTGTGTAGTGCTAAGAGGAAATATATATACCTACCCTATTTATTGCACTCTTTCTTGTCTTATTCATCTTCTATTAATTTTTCCTAATGTGGGGTATTTGGATATTGTACACTAATGTCATTATGACGTCTTCTTGACGTGCCACGGGAGAGTGGAAATGAGTACACTCCAGAGATGGTGGGTCCTAAACCACTATAAGTTCCTCTTGTAGTGCCTTATGTAGTGTTCCTATAGTACCACCCATGGTAAATCTTCCTGTTGAAATTTCGATTGGACCTGATTCTTGGTTCAGGAATAGTCTCCTTAGGTTTATGGAGTCAGTTTAGAATGTTCATAGAGCTACTCCATCTATGATAGATCTTACATGATACTTTATAAAGAAGAAACCTCCCAAATTCTCAAGGAGTTGTGTTCCTCATGTTGTATAGTCATGGATAGAATCTTTGAAGTCAATCTTTGACATTCTTGAGATGCTTCCAGAGCTGATGGTCAAACAAGAAGTCCACATGATTTGTGACTCTACCAAGCATTGGTGGGATGCTATATCTCAGACAGAGCACTCCAAAGACATGGGTTGGGTAGACTTCCAAACATCGTTCTAAGAACACTTCATTCTATAGACTCTGAGAGTTGATCGTGCCAGGGAATTATGACATCCTCTTTTGGGATATATTATAGTGTTAGAGTATTATACTCATTTCACAACGCTTTAGTCGTTTTCCCCATCTCTGATTAGTGATGCGCAGAAAGCTACGAGATGCTCTAAGGATGGACTCAAATATACCATCCACTCATAGGTGATTTTTTTTTCATTTTACCATTATTACATAGATCATGAATCAAGCTATCATTTTGAAATGAAATGTCAGGGAAGCTAAACCTGTGATCCAGGGCAGTTCAGTTTCGAGACATGGTGATAGATCTTAAAGAAATAAGAAGTGATTTTTTCAAAGGGATCATAGAGGAAATCATATCCATGCATCATGTTTTTATAGTTCTATCACATGTCATAAATTTGGAAAAGTTTTCTATAAGATGTATCTGTGCACGAGAGACCTGATAGAGTGTCGAGGTTGTGACAATATGGGTCACATTCATCGTTTCTTCTATTATTTCTCATCAGCACCCAATGATAGAAGATCCTTACTAGCAACTAAATCAGGTATGGGATCTATGAATCCACATCATGATGGATGTTTTTTCCCTGGGATGATCAAGTCTAGGTAATGGGGGAGGACATGGCTGATGCAATCAAGTTCCAAACTATTAGTGACATCAAAGCAGACCTACATAGGCTATTCAGGCAGCATCTCTGGGTCATGGTTGAGGTCTTATGTATGCAGAGAAACCAACACCAGAAGAGCAGAGTGCAAGACCATTTATGGATAGAGCTATAATTCTAGTAGCCTGTATTTTATCCTCTACCCTTTTAGATAGTGATGAATTACATTACTTTTTATATGTTTCTGATGTCTAAATCCATGGTTTTTGAATCGTGTTCCTTTGTGGGGTCATGTCTCTCGACACACCACTAGGGGTTATGACAAAGGGCATACACAAGTTCCAAGATTTCCCCTTTGAGATAGGTGGGTACCGTTTCCTTTTTAATTTTTATGTTCTTTATATGTCTAGCATCAACTAAATTCTTGGTATTAATTGGCTCACTTTTTATTAGTCCCCAGTGAATTGTAATTACTATTGGGTTTCCTTCACATCCCCTGAGGGTGACACATATCTACATAAATTAGAATAGATTATACAGGCAGATCGACCTAGAAAAAAATGTGCAGGACCTAGAAGAGTGACCCCTCTATTAGAAAGTCTCTTAATGAGTGATCGGGGAATGCAGCTAGTGGACATTCCTTCCATTCTGGATCATTTCAGGGATGTATTCTCTAATGATTTCTCTATATTATCTCCCATTATGAATGTGGAGTTCACAATTGAGTGGGTTCTAGGTGTGGCACCAGTGTCTATTCCTCCTTATAGAATGGATCCTATAGAGCTATATTGACTCAAAAATCAGCTTGAAGACTTCGAGGCTAATGGTTTTATCAGACATAGCACATCACCGTAGGGTTCACCAGTTCATTTTACCAAAATGGTATATGGTACCATCAGATTGTGTGCGGATTAACGTCGATCCAGCAAAAATATGGTAAAGAATCGATATCATTTGCATTTTATAGAGGACATCTTAGACCAGATATGAGAGGAATTTGTTTTATCCAAGATTTATATGAGGTTGGGATATCACCAAGTGTGTATGCAACCATCTCATATACCACATACGACATTCTGAAGAAGGTATAGCTTATACGAGTATCTGGTTATTCCATTTAGCTAGAATAATGTGCCGGTAGTCTTAATGGATCTAATGAATTGGGTTTTCTTACAATTCCTTGATTCCATTGTGTTGGTCTTTATTGATAATATATTGTTGTATTCATGTTCAAGACATGACCGTGAAACCCATATTAACATCGTGTTGAGTACCCTGAGAGAGCACCAGCTTTATGAAAATCTCACCAAATTCCACATCTAGAAAGATGAGGTTCACCTCTTGGGTCATATAATATTTGAGGTATGTGTATCAGTAGACCTAGCAATGGTGAGTGCCTTAGTTTCATGGGAACATACCAAATTGTTTTTCAATATATGCAGTTCCTTGGGGCTAGTTGGCTATTATAGATGTTTCATCTAGGATTTCTTTGGCTTAGTATCACCTCTTACAACCCTGAAAAATAGAGTTATATAGTTTATATGGTCCAAATCTTGTGGAAAATATTTTCAGGGGTAAAAGGGATGACAAACCTCTTCTTCAATATTGATTTTTCCAAATACTGGAAGAAGCTATACTATTTACTGTGATGTCTTGGGACTTAGACTAGGGGCAGTATTAATGAAGGGTGATCAAGTCATGGCTTATGGATCCCACTAGATGAGACCTCATGAGAGGAACAATCCTTTACATGACCTTGAGTTAGTAGTTGTGTTTCATGCCTTACGGTGCTGGAGACACTACTTGTTGGGTGAGAGTTTCATTTTTTACATAGATCATAAAAGCTTGAAATATATCCCCACACAACGAGATTGAATTTTCGGCAGCACAGGTGGGTTCAATACCTTCAGTCATTTACTTTTCAGCGTGGTTATACACCTAGTAAGGTAAATGTCTTTGCTGACGCTTTGAGCCACAAGACGTAGACACAAGCCGTCTAGGAAACCAACAATGAGTGGCAGGTGATGGATTTTTTTTTTTGAGATGCATCTGGAGGTTCGGGAATAGCATGTGAAACCAGTTATAACATCCCTTACATTGAAATTAAACTTCTAGAGGGAGACTTTATGTGACAATCTAGAAGAAATTGTTTTGAGGGAAAGCATCATAGGAGAGGACCCCCCTTGGATGGGTTGTTGATGGTAGTGAAACACTACTTTATCATGACTATGTATGGGTACCTTCTCATATTAGGGAAGAATTGATGAAATAATATCATACCTTAGTTTAGGTGGTTCATCCTGTAGTTAACATGGTGTAGAGAGACATGTATTGTTAGTACTGGTTGTTGGGTAAGAAAAAGAAGGTTGTTGGTTTCATCCCTCGGTGCTCCACCTATTAGTAGGTGATGGTAGAGCTCCAATGACCTATGGGACTTCTAGGGCCTCTATCTATTCCTAAGTTAAAATAGAATGACATCACCATAGATGTCATTAAAATCATTCCAAGACCTCCCCCAGGTAGCGATGTAGTATGTGTGATTGTCGATAGATTGACAATGTTTGTGCACTTCTTACCTATCTAGAAGTCATTTTCAATTGATGAGTTGGGAAGGATGTATATCAAATAGATAGTGAAGTTTCATGGAGGACCTCATTCTTTTGTATTGGAAAGAGAAACACGCTTTACTTCACAGTTTATACAAGGGTTGTACAAAGAATTGGGTTCCAAGGTATTCTTGAGTACTGCATATCACCCTTAGACTGGTGGGAAATCCAAGCGGACCATACGAGTGTTATAGGATATGTTATGGGCTTGTATCCTTGATTTTGGAGGTTCTTAGGAGAAAAATACTCCTCTAGTTGAGTTCACCTATAATAACATCTTTCATGAGATAATTAAAATGGATCCAAATGAGGCCCTCTATGGTAGACCATGTTATTCACCCTTATTCTTGCTTTAAGTAGGTGAGCTGGCTCTGTTGGTTCCCCATCTCGTTCTGGATACGTCTAAGAAAGTTTAGCTAATTGAAAATCATATGACTATAGCACAATCCAGACAGAAATCTTATACTAATCATCATCACATACCTCTTGAGTATGTGGTGGGACATCAAGTCTTTCTACTTGTTTCTCCAAGTTTGCGCCATAGGCAGATTAGGAGATAGGGGATGTTATCACTGAGATATGTGGGCCCATTTGAGATAGTGGTGAGAGTAGGGCCATTAGCCTATTGTTTACTATCACCTCATAGGAATTGTTCCATTCATGACGCCTTCCATGTATCTCAGCATTATAATAATCTTCCAGACCCAACTCATTCATTTGACCATGGAGACATAAAGCTCGTAGCAGATGCTTGCGTTGAGGAGCATCTGATCGGTATTGTCGATCATAGCATTAAGGTTATCTAGGGTAGGTGAGTTATTATTGTGACGGTGTCATGGAAACACAAATTCATTCAAGATGAGACCTGCGAGAATATGACTAATGTGGGTGCTCAATGGCCGAAGCTTTTTATAGATGACATTTCACTACACCAGGAAGGGAAACATACAGACGAGTTTTCATAAGGAGGGGAGGAAATAATGTCCAAACTTTAATCAAGGTTCAACCATTTAAATTCATAGTTCAAAGCCATAAATCATCCTAGGTCATGCACCTACGCACCCTGTTGCAGGTCCTGGGAAACTATTAAAAATTAATTAAATAATTGGTTGAGCTATTTGTTAATTTTTTACATCGTATCCTACAACATCATTTGAGTAAAAATTTATTTAAATGAGTTAAAAAGTAAAAAAATAATTTCAATAAGGATTAAAATAAATAACAAAATAAAAATAATCTGAGAAAATTAAAAATAATTAAAATGAGGTGAATATAATTTTATTAATCACATTCATTTATCATTTCATATTAATTTTTATTATATTATATTTTTTCCCTTTTTATTTTTTCCCTTTTTTTCTTTCCTTTCATTTTATTTATTTCTTTTTTTCCTTTCTCTCTTCCTCTCCCTATTCCCTTTGGTGTACCACCCCCATGCTATGTGGTGCACACCACCCTCCCCTTGCCATCAATATCTTGTAGCAGCCTCATCTCTCATCCTATTTAAACATTGTCCTATGAATAGTAAAGCTCTTGGTAAGCATTACCTCACACACTAATAATCGTATGATATCATTCTCTATTACTCATGTGATCTTCAGTGAATGGTTTTTACCCGAAGTTGGGGTTTCTCTAAAATTTTCTAATTTCTTCCATTTTATGTCAAAACAAAGATCACTACATATTGTAGGGTCCTCTAAGAGTACTAGGATGGTCATCTACTCTCTTTACCCTAATTTCATTTCATCTTTCAAATCGCACGTTGTACTGCTTGTCACTGCCTATCATCGATGTTTAATTTTAACTATTCTATTTTAATTAAAATACATGGACTGATCATTTAACCTTTATTAGAGATAAATTGTCTTATTTAAAATTTTTTAACATCATGGACACCCCTTTGGGTGTGCTGATATATTTTGTCAATTTTCCATTAGCTACGTATAATTAAACAAATTATCACCATGTGTTGTGTGGTACCTTTTGGTTGAGTTTTAATTAAATATATTAATTGGTATAATTGTGAACCATGAACATTTAGTCTTGTTGGTTTATCTATTCCTATGATTTTTCTCTATAACAATTATTATCGTGTTGTAAATTTTATTTCTTTTTCATATAAAGTTATTTGAATATGATTTCCTGGCTTAAATGATTAGGAAGCATGTGGCTCTTTGTTCCTTAAATTTTTTTGTTGCAATTATAAATGCATTCTCTATGATATCTGCTTCCATGAAATCTATTTAAATTCAGGGCTGTGAGAAAACATGTGTTCCATATTAATGACCACACACAAAATCCTAATTCCTGACCGGTTGTACAATACACCAGAGAGGCGATGTCTTACGCTTTTTCAGATTACAGTTTCCCTGGGTTTCTAAATATTCATGAGTAATACTAGTTCCCAAAGGGACATTGATGGATGGATTAATTGGTAATGGGGAAACTCAATCCCTCAAGTGATACCTGAACCATTATGTGCGATACTGAGATGGACTCATGATAATGCCATAGTTCGAGCAATACTTGGAATTTTGGAATATTGCATTGGATGGGCTCGTTGGTATTGTATAAATTAAAGGATTTTCTATAGCGATACCTTCAGGGTAAGCTCAGATTCCAAGTCTCAACTTGAACATAATGATAATGATAATTCATAGAAGGTTATTATTGATTCGGCTTCAGTTCTCTGCGAATTCTGATATCTTCTAGTGTGTTGAAACATGGCTTTTTGAAACATTAATTAGACCCCATGATAAAGCACATGCTTGGTGGTCTATTATTTTTTTATTCTTTTATTTCTATCCTTATATATATATATAGCCAACTTATTATTGGTACCTAATTTAGATTCCAGACATAAAATGAAGCAGATTATATGGGATGGGTGACGTTGAGAACCTGGACCAATATATATTTATACGATTGCTTACTTTTATCATATATTGGGACACTATTTTTGATTAAAGCGTGAAATGGAAAGGTTTAGACATTGTGTGTGTCATCCAACTCTGATTTTACCTCACTTCCTGCTTGGGATTGATTTAGTACTAGTTTATACTTTTTACTCATAGGTATGGATAATGGGAAGCATGCTACTTCTGGTGCGTGAGTGTTTCTTAGTTCTTAAAAAGGACATTGGGGGTAGAGGATCGATCTTTTTTTCAAGATGAAATTTTTTCACTTGTGTCCTTTTCATTTCAACTTTGACTGCATGCTTTTATTCCTATTTCCTATAATCTTACTTTATAAAATACATCATATCATGGAATCATTGGGTATATGGTTTCTTTATCAGATTCTGTACATATTATTAATTAATTTGGGGTAATTCCTTTACTTATGTTTCATTTTGATAATTTATATGTTTACAATATTTTTTACCAACTAGTTTTCTTCTGTTGTATATTACCTATTACCTATGAGTGCATAGTCTTACCCACAGATACATTAAAAAGGCCCCCCACTACAATTCAATAACCTCTGGCATTTAGGAAGATTCTCTTGTGGTTTTGTGTCCAACATGAGATGGATCACCGCTATAGAGGATTCTAGGATGGGGACACTACAAAATCCTTATAGAAGAAGTATTGTTGTACCATCTTTATATATCTCATGAACCTTATAACTATATAATGATTTATTTAATAATAATTGAGTCCAAATACAAAATAACGTTAATCATTTCACTTCACTCTTAAACCATTATATATGTTTCAATATCTTATTCATTATTACCTCCTTCATCTCATTTAACTTTTTAGTCTCTTCATCATCAACATTATAACCATTGCATGTACAACCATGCTAATTCTAGTTATTGACCAACACTCAAAGAAGAAATTTAGAAACACAAATCATAGTGATATTCTCTTTAAGATCATTTATAGGATCTATAAATAATTCCATGTTCTTCTCCATCCATTTTTCCATTGGATTATCCTTGGTTATCCATTATGAAATTATAGGGATGATATCGTATATTTAGAATTACACTCAATGTCAATCATATGGTTATGTTTTCTAATCTAATTTTTCAAAATATAATTTCAAAGGATGTTGTTAAACCTCCTCTGATACGAACTGTAATGCTTCGACCGAATAATCCCAGAGTCGGTGCCTTATTTTAATACATTGGCATGAATACATTGAATCAAATCCCGAAGGGATGATCAGTTTAGTAGTCTTGGGAAATAGATTACATGCATGAACTTTTCACATAAATTCAAAACATAATATGAAACATAGATAATTATTTGAGAAATCAATTATTCATCTAGATTAACCCTCTATATCAATCATAATACAATTCATTGATTCTGTTGAATTCTAAGTAATTTTTTCACTTAATTATCTAATAATTCATATCAATTGTTTTTTTAAAATTAGTTAATGAAATAATGATAATTGGTGTAAGTGACCATTTAATATTATTTTATTATTCATTATCTTTTGTAATTGTGGTATTCTTCAACATTTACTAGAATAAATATTGGTTAGAATGAGTGATGTGCCTATTTTGTAATAGATATGTGCTCATTGGGTTAAAACATAATGTATATGATATCCCTTGTCCCTTTAAAGTATTTTCATTTGAATTGGCAGCTGTTAAAGATTATGAGTCTATTATGTGATGTGTGAATGTTAATAGATACTGGTTTGAACCACTATTTATTTCATATAGTGGTCAGTTTTTCCAAATAGAATGATGATTTTTCATACAATGTTTTGATTTTTAGTGTTCACATAGTGAGTTATAGTATTCCTATGATAGAAATGGTATACTGAAAAATATTAATAGATAAGTGTTTTTGATCTATTAGGAATAATTTGACAATGAAAATTCACATGTTTTGATACTAATGGGGAAGGAACCTTGTTGTTTCTTCTTAAAGGTATAGATAATGATATTTCTCCTTAAATGTTAATGGGATTAATCATTATCCATAAAAGAGTGTTAGGAAAGTTAAAAACCTTTGTGTAGTAATATTCTGATGGCTAGAAGTATGTATTGTAATCATTAATAACTATGTTGTCTTGAGAATGGTATATTTTAGTGTATGAGTAACTTGTTCCATTATCTATTATAATACATGTTGTGCTATGGGAGTCTTTAAGATTATTAGTTTAATATTTTTATTTTTAGGTGAAAGGAGAGAGGTGTTGATGTGATGTTTTTTCCCCTACTATTCAGAGGGTCATAAATATTCCATTCTAGTTGATGACTGATTGATTCTCCATCCATTTCATTATTATTTGATAACATAGATCGTTGTAATTTTAGATAAATTATTATTTTTATATGAGGTTATTTATATTTTTAATGATATTGGTATTGATTCAAATGAGGTGTAGATAATTTCACAGTGTTTGAAATTATAAATACATTATATATTTATTTATTAACATATAATTATATATCCATGTGTTTGAATGGATTAAATTCTGTAATTACATTTCCTATAATGATATTGGATAATGGTTAACATGAATGGTTGATCTATTTAAATTTTAGTATTTAATGAGTAATGATATAGGTGAGACATGTAATCAAAGTGTCTTTTTTATGCACATTATTCTTGAAAACATGATGATTAATTTTCAATAATAATTTGGGATATTAATTTTAAATTTATTAATAAATCAATGAGATGTTCCAATTAGAATTTTTTCATGTATGTAGATATGATTATCTTGATATTGAAGAATGTTTTCATTAGAATTTAGAATCTTGGATACTTTTAACTTATTTATTTATAGACAGATATAGGTTGTTTTATATTAAAAATGAATTGTATATAGGAAAAGAAAAGGTAATGATCAATATATTTATGGATTAACCTATTTTTTGGATAATAAATTATAATGGTTTGAAGAATTGTAGTATTATGTTTTTCTTCTTGTAATAAATTATCATGTATTAAAAGTATCACACCACATGAAAGGATGGTTCATCAAAATGGATCGCTTAACTTTGGGTCTCTCTTTTCTCTACTAGAATCCTCTTATTGGGATTTAGGGATTTCTTGTGGAGTTTCCTCCTTTCTACACGGAATTCTCAGAGTATTGTTCCTATCATTGTTCATTTTAATTTTATCCTTTCTTCTTGTGTATAGACCATCTCCCATCAACATTGGTTTCAGCCTTGGTTTCTTTCTCATCTATCTGTCTTCTTGGACTTCATTATTATTCTTCTCACTTTGTCTTTATGCCCGGTCCCATGGTAGAAATGTCCTCTTTCATCTTTCATAAGCTCTTTTTAATCTCCTCAAACGTGACCAATCCCATCTTGGTCTATTTTTTGGATATTATGGGAATTTGGGTTGTGATTGGTGTATGTTGGAGGCTTAATTTTTTGGTTAATCTTGTTTTTCTTTCAAGACATTCTACCTATTGAGGGCTAAGTTTGGTCTTTCTTCTACTATTTCTTCCAAATCTATCAAAATAGACACCATCTCAGTATGTTTTGATTATTTTAATTGTTTATTTTGGATTTGAGGGTTAGCCTTTAATGGTTTTCGATGGGGTGTTCTTGAAGTGGTTTTTTCCTCCTCTGGGTTTTTCTGTTTCTCTAGTGTTTCCTGATTTGGCATCGAAGGAAGTTTCTTTTAATGAATGGTTTACTTTGGATTTTTTTTCATAAAGGGTTTAGTCTTTAAAATTCATAACTAGAAGGGTTCATGTGATGATGATGGTTTTTGATGATGTAATATTATCATGAAATATAGTTCATTTGCAAATGGTATAGTGGTCTCATTATGCTTAGCGATTGTCCAATTTAAAGGGTGAAAACTCTTGAGAATGCATGGTTTCTATTGTAAACTACGTCCCATTAAATTTTCTATAGAAACATGTTCTATCATACCTTTTCCAATTAGTCTGTTGTGTTGGTCCTCAAGGATATTTTGGGACATGATGTTCGAGTAGCCGATAGTGTTCCAATGGAATGACTAGTTCTCACAAAGTAGGGTATTGTGTTTTATCTTTGATTATTTCAGAGAGTGTTTAGGTGTTCTTCAATAGCATTGGTGAATGGATTTTAGTGATTTCTTGATAGCGGGGAGATTATGATGATTTTTATATCATGTATCAAGGGGTATGAATTGTGGTAGATGCAGACATGAATCATCTGTCCTGGATTTTGATTTTGAATTTTAATCTTATTCAAGTAACGAGTCCGAAAAAAAATTTCATGTTGTGATGATCTATTTCAAGCTCCACTCTAGGTTGTTGAGGTGATATTTAAAATATGAATTTTTTTTGGATGGATTGCAGTAACAATGGTTCACTCGTGTGTTTTGGATTTTTACTTTTAATTGTGGTTAATTTTTAAGACTATTGTTTGGTGTTTTCTTTGCTTCATGATTTTTAATAGTTTGATTTTTTAAATTTATCAGTTGATGTTAAAATTTCATTTTATAAAATATCAAAAAATGTGGATTTGGTGGATGAATCAGCATGTATTTGAAATTTTCTGTCATTTTTGATTTCATTGGAATCTTTAACAATTATATTTACATAATGATATCCTCTGGTGGTTTAACTATGTACCATGTGATTTTATGAAAAAATTATTAATTATTGTTTTTAAAGGTTAAAAATTTAATGTTATCATTAACTAATTGTCATATTTTGAAACCAACATCATCCCTTACTCAATAATATAGTGTTTCCTTTTGGTTGAGATTTTGTTGTTGGTATGACACTATTATAATTTTTAGTATTGGTGAAGATTTTCTAAATAAATAAAATTAATATTTAAAAAATATTGTTAAAAAAATATTTCATATCATGTTTTAATAGGAATTACCACATTAAAACTTACTGAATAATAATATATATAATGGTCACCACAGTTATTAATGTAAATTTACCAAAGTTTATAGATTCATTGATGAACAATGTAGATTATTAATAAGATTTCATTATATGTTATATTCATTGGAGTTAGCATCCAATATTTTATTATACTCTCTATGATATGAATTTTTTAATACAATTTATGTGTGTTAACGATAAAATAGTACATAAAATTATAAAATTGTAATAACAACAATTGGTTCTCTGAAATAAGTTTATTCCTAGAAAAGAGTTAGATATTCATAAACTTGTCTGCAATATTTTATAGTGAAAACATAAAATTCATGAAGAATGGTAAATACATTTTTATCCTTTTTTTATAAGTCCCAAATGAATAATGTTTTGGAGACGAAAAAATTTTAATTTACTGATATTTTAATACAATGTTTTAATATCATTTTTTAGAAAAGTAAAAATAACTTCTACCATAAATATTTGTATTAAAAATTATTTTTTACTGATTATATCATGAAAAAAATAATCTAATAACACTAAGAACATAATGATATAGTGTACATATTAAAATATATTTTAGAGATAATTTTTACAGAACTATCACTTCTCTATAACTTTCATGGATTTTTTAATTGATAAATTGATCAAAACCTTGCCAACGAGCCTGTACCCGAGTGGTAAGAACTACTTCTTGGAATCCAGGAGACCCAAGTTCAAAACCAGGTAGAGATGAATTTCTGGGTATTGTAGTAGTACTGTAGCAGTCGTGGTAGTGGTATTGTAGCTGTTACTATTTGGTATTATAGCATCCGAAACTATTCACCTGATTTGTGTCTTCGGGCCACTGTTTTGGGCCTACGGGTCTCAAGGGACTTTAGGTCATCAAAGGCCTTTAAGCCACATAGCATTCAGGCCATGTTGACCTTGGAGTATCCCAGTTCACATAGAATAGTCCCCATAAGAGGATTAGAGCAACAAGAGTAGCAGCAACCAGAAGCAGGGCTTACCAGATTGGACGAATGAGAGGGTATGGTAGTCGCCATTAGGGTCAAGCATCGTGTAGCTTTGTACGAGTCAATGTTAGCTAATCAGAAAAATTTGGGTAGGAAGCTAGGTGATCAATGACGCAGAAGCTATGGAGGGGAATTTTAAGTGGGTTGGGCCTACGGGTCATGTATTGGGCATGGTATGCCACTGGACCTTCAGGTCATGTATTTCGGGTCAGTCGGGCCTTGTTCCATGGGCCTACGGGTCATGTATGGGTTCCCCTTCAACCCTCATAATAAAATATAAAATAATTCCTTCGGGCCATTCGAGCTAATTGATCAAAAACTACATTTTTAGGATCCTCATGATAAGATAATACTTTTATAAAAATTTTGTGGATACTCGGATCCTTTTCTCTTAAGGATATTGTTCATGGATATAGATATTTTTTAGAGAGTAAAGACAATGCAACTCGGCTTTACAGATCCTGAAAGTGAATACTTAAGTATTTGATCAACTAATCATTTGGTGATGGGAGGGAAATCTAACGAATCGTACCATGATAAATATGATTGGCGTATCACACAAATTATTATATTATTAGCTAAATCAGACTGTAACTTACATAGCCACATCAAAATATTGAGTATTTGACACTATAATGTTTGAGACCATTATATTATCTTCACTAAATGGTATCTTTTATGGCCACATCACCACATAGGGTTTGTATTTGTTAGAACAGATCCAAGGTAGTCGAGGTTATCCAATCCAAGATTAAATAGACACATTTTTTCCAAAAAAATGAACAACATGGTGTGTTATGTATGATGTGAAATTAATGAGTGTGTGTTACATATGAAACCCCCTAATTGGTATAGAGAAGAAATCATGTATGAGCATGCATAAAGGCTTAGTATTTGACATTGAATCTTTTATTGGACTCCTTTTCACCTATTGATAAAAATAAAAGCCTATTTGGATGATGTTTTGAAAGTATGATGGATAAAATTGTCAAAATTACATAAAATAGTATTTATATCTCTTTTTATTATGTTAAAATTCAATAAAATACTTTTATCATAGATGTAAAGTCATTATGGTGTTGAATTGTACCACTCACTATGATTATATAGATGACATATAAATATATAATTTATTAATGTTAGTAATTAAGTAAAATTATTCATTAAATAATTTATATACCCATATATGTATTTTTCATGATTTTAACTACTTTTTTTTGTTATGAATTAAATTTTTAGATATCATGACAAACAAATAATTATTTAAATTACTTGGGTAGTGCGTAAATATTCTTTATATTTATAGTAACCGTTATTGAATATATAATGAATAAATTTTCATATTAAATTTAAAAAAATGATAATATGACACATACATCACTTGAATTTTATGGAATATTTAATTAAATTTAAAAGAATAAATAATATATATATATATATATTATAAAATTGTAACACCCTAAGATTTTAATATATGAACATCATATTCAATAGCATTTATGAAATAAAACACTGATAAAAGAAGGGAATATAAAATCTTGAGGCTTCATTATATAATTATTTTAAAATAAATTCAATCACATGGATATCTTTTAATGTACACAACACCGAGTATAAACGAAATATGTTACCCAATAGAAATATTATAATTTAAACATGGCCATTATAAATTAGTTGTTATGTTGGAGGGAATGAATAGTAAAATGTAAATTATGAAAATTACATGGTTTACACATATATAAATTATGTAAAATGGGTATATATTTATTTCAAAAAAAAATTAATCATTTAAAATAGAAAGAATTGTTTTCTAAATTTTTTTTCTAAATCAAAGGTGAGTTGCGTATTGCGCACATAATTTAAAATTAATTTTTACCACTTATAGAAAGATTATTTCAAAAATTTTAATTTATTTTTTAAATTATAATATCAATATTATCTTATGGGAGAAATGTTTTGATTTATTGGAAATGTTACTTTGTTTTATGAATATTTAAAGTTTTTTAATTATAATTGAATACATATTTTTATTTAAATTATTTATAATGTTAAATTATATTTTAATTTTTTTAAATGTAATATTACTTAAATTATATCATAATTTAACTAATTTAGATTATTTGAATAATTTTCATTTTTTACATTGACATAAAACCTTTTTAAACATTTTAATATTTTCTCTTTCAAAAAATGCTTCCTCATCATGTCTAGGAGAATGATTTTATATTTAAAATTTCCACATATGTGAATGGAATTTGTAAAAATTGTTTTCATATTTAGAAATAAAAAATTAATATTTTCAAAAAAACTAAGAAAAATAAACATAATTAATAATGAAAACCATGAAAATTATGATAATTAATTAATGTGATGAAAGAAAAATGGATTTACCATGGGATAATCTAATAAAGTAATGGTTTTAAATAGAAAAAAACATGTATCAATTATATTTATAGACATATTTACATTTAATACTTACCATGTTTAATATATGGTAAATTTGAATCTTTTATCATTTGAATGACTTTATCATTTTCGATTCTTCTGGGAAATTTCCATGTAATTTTGAAGAAGGCCCCCTTTCACAAATTATAAAAATAAGTCACTCTGCTCACTTATTCACACTTCTAAAGTTACATTTCTAAAAAATACTAGAGTAATTTTCTCCACCACATCTTTAGACACATTATAGATCCACTAGTCCTCCCAAAAGACCACCCCTTGGGTCTTTAATAGGAGATCAAAATGAGGTTTCTCTTAGAAAAGATATTTATCATAACAATGATTATCCGTTTTGGTTGTTTTTTAAAAACCCTAATTTATTAAGAGTTAAAATAAAAACATTGCATAAAATATATTGGGAATTATTATATTTATGGAATAATATATATCAATCTTCACTTCTATAAATTGGGAATAAAAATCATAGATCATATGTATGATAGACTATGGCCTCACGAACTGATGCAGTTCATTTTCCACAATCACCATTCAGGGATGGTATATAGGGATGGAATTTAAAAATTTATATTTTATTTATGATTATATTATACTTCATGTATTTTAATTTCACATATACATTTCTTACATTCCATTTTGTTTCAAATACGATAATGTCACTTGTTTGTACGACGAACTATAACCTTATGAGGCGATGAGATTCATTTTTCACATATGTTTTACCAGAAATGTAATAAGGAAAAAATTATAGAATATATCATATATATGTGTGTGTGTGTGTTATTTTAGTTATTTTTAAAAATTAATATATCTTACATATCTTTAGTGTTTTACTCATTAAGGTAACAATATCATTGGTCGTGCGTATGTACGACCTATAGTTTAAATGAAATAATGGAAAATAACATCAAAAAAATGAAAACATGAATAAAAAAATGAAAATAATGAAAACAAGGTGGTAAAATAAGGAAAATAAAATGAATGAAAACAATGAGAAAAACATGGAAAATCATGAATGAGAAAACAAGGAAAATAACATCAAAAACAATGAAAATAATGAAATATTATATACCAAAGGAAAACAAGGAAAATAACATCAAAAAAGTAAATAACATCAAAAAACAATGAGAAAACCAGGAAACAAATTACATGAATATACTGAAAACAAGGAAAATAACATCAAAAGCAAAGAAAATAATGAGGAAAATTACAAAGGCGGTAAAATGATATAATTAAATAATGAAATATTATTTACCAAAAACAATAAAAATAATGAAAATATAAACATATAATATGATATAATATGATCATATACAAATAATATGATATAATATGATATAATATGAAAATAATTAAATATTATTTACAAAATGTGGTAAAATGATATAATATGATCATATATAAAATTATAAATATTATTATGGTTTTGATATAAATAAATAAAATTCTAAATATGTACATGTACAAATTAAATAAAACTTGAGGTAAGTCTTTCCCATCTCACTTTTACTTTCCTGAGACTTACACCTTATTCACCACTTATTTATTTTTTGCAATGTATATAATGAAAATTTTTTAATTTATATCATAAATTAACTTACATTTATATTATTAAATGTTTAATTTAACATTATATCTTTCAGGAGTCTTAGGATACAAAACTTGTCAAAGTGTTAATGATTTATTTCACAATATCATCATTATTCGGGATTGTTTTTGTTTAAGACCCAAATATGTGAATTATTTGATATTTATATCTTAAAATAAAACTATTTACATATCCTATGGTAATTCATGATTTTTTTTCATTTAATAGTAACATTTTTCAATTCTTTAATTCTAAAAATGGTTAGGAAAATGTTTTGAAGAAAATATGATATGATTTTTCTCTTCAGTCAAAAAACATCTTTCTTACCGAAGCATTTTTCTTAAAAAAAATTCCAAAATTTTTTCCAAAATATTTTAACAATATCCAAATTTTTAATTAAAAAAATTTTCCATGTTTTACTTTTTACAAGTTGTTTGAAAGAAATATCAGCATTGTTTTCAAAACAAATATTATTTGGAGTGTACCGTAAATGTAAAAGGAATCATCATTTTACTATATATGACATTAAGGTAATTTTCTACCCTCATGACTACTCGTTGTTTAAAATATTATTTAACAGTTTATAAAAGTTTTTTTCAATGAAAATTATTTTCAAAATGTTCTCTGAAGTACACTTTTTAAAAGGTGATTTTCAAAATAAAAAAGATATTTTTTCAAGAATGTTTTTAAGGATATTTTCCTTGTATTCTTGTTTGTAAAAAAACAATAATACTCAATTTTAAATATATTCCACTTAGGATATGTTATATAGATACCACCATTATTATTTAACTATATGATTTATGATTATTTTTATTGATGATTTTTACTTTCATTACCATTCACCATTTTACTCTAGATGGTTAATGATTGTGTTTATTGATTGGGGTAAGTATTAAAATTTAAAATTTTATTTTTTAAATAAAAATGTTTTTTTTGGAAAATGTTTCACCCATTAACAATTATAATTCATTGTAAATAGTAATTGATTGGTGGGGAACCATATAACCCCTTGATGCATCAGTAGGTCTAATGAGACAAAATAGATTATGTTTTTGCTAAGGACTTCTCCATTAATATTGATGTCGTGGCATAAGGCCTTGATGATATTCAGATATCTTTGGAAAAATTCTCGATGGTATTTTTTAGATACTTGGAATTATGGATTCCATATTTATGAATTCAGTTATTGATATTAAATATGATTATTCTATTAGTTATAATATCCATGGTTATGTTATCAAGATCATGTGATTATTTATATGAAATTATATAACCATCATGTTTTATTTCATATTATGCTCACGTTATGGACTAAATAACTTTTCTTCAATTATTTACCTTCCCCATATTAATTATTCCTTGTTTATTAATAGATTATGCTATACGCTTACCTTTACTGAGTTTCTAAGCTCCCCAATTCCTTAGGTTTTATTTTCCCCCAGATACCAGTATGTGTTTTATGACGGATAAGTCAGAAAATTCTCAAAAGAATAAATGTTTTCTAAAATAAAATACATTTTTATTTTATGTTATAATATCTAATTTGAATTCAATGATGTATCCTATTTACAAATACTACTAAACTATTTGAAACGTCATGATATTATTTCTTGTATCACATTCTAATATAATAAAATAAAAACTGGCTTTGGTAAACTGGGGTTGGGGTCTCTATAGATGGTATCAATGAAAGATTAGTAGAAACCTAGGGAACTAGATTTGGGAAACACTGATTCGGGAACATTACCATAATATTGAAATTGAGGATATGTATATAAGAACATCATAATTTCTTATTAAGGACGTGATTATGTGGTTTTTACTATAAACCATACCCTTGTTTGGATACAAAAAAGAGGATGTGGTTCTGGAATAGATGTACCTAGGGTTAATAGCTCCAAAAAAGGGAACATTATGCCTGACCCTATCATAATTAGGTATAAAAAAATCCTTACTATAAACCTGGTTTGACACTCATAGGGTACATTCTTAGGATAAATATAATTATATTTACAAACCATTATGATGTTATCAAAAATAATGATATCCCAAATGAAACCATATTTATGATTATGATACTATCTATGCATAAATATTTTAATTTTTGGTAAGTGTTTCATTATTTCTATGATTATACATCATGTTTCATAATGTTATGATCTAATATAGGGTATCCCATTGTCTATAAATGGCTCGTAGTAGAAGGACTATTAACTATATGAATTCATGTAATTCAAGCATTAAGGAAAATAATTTATTTGATTTGATTAATCTAATATTCAAAGGAAACTAGTTTCCAAATCATTTTAATCATATAATGGCTGAGTATCATGTGTTATCAAGATAGATAAATAATTCTCTATGTATTATAGATTCAATGGGAATATTGGGGAAAAAGGATAGAAGAGGAAGAAAATGGATTAGTGGGGAAGGGAAAAACATGTTATCCCACATGTGATACATGTGGATGGAAACTCCTTTGCACATGCTTAGTATTAAAATTACTTTGGTTAGGGTGTGTAGAAAAACTCTATCATTCATGTTACTATAAAGAAAATATTATGTAATTAGCATAGATGAGGTGGAATTATTAATGTTATTTTGTATGGATTAAACAATTATGTTATAGGATTTTTTTATTCCATAGAATTATACTTATAAGAATTATGAAATTTATAAGGATTGTACTAATGTTTTATTTATTTTCGGGTCTGAATGAATTTCATGACTGTTACAAAAAAAGTGATTTAGTAGAAAATTGAATTTCATGTAAAGAACAATATTTATGGAGGATAGCACTTAATATATTCCGTTTTATTAGGGTAATAATTATATGACTACACCTATAAAAATGAGGTGGTTAGAAGGGTTTTTTTTTAAAAAATGGAGCTGGTTATAACCGTCTCTAAATACATTAGCAATGGTTTCCCCTAATCTTCGTTAATGATCCTGCCAAATATGGTTAGATTTGGTTTTTATAAATTTCTGGTAAGGTGAATTGAAATTAGAAAATGTTTGGTTATAAGGGGTTAAAACCCCTATAATTGCATAGTAAATTCTCTGATTAGAGGGAGTTAAACCACCCTAATTTATTTTCCAAATTAACGGTTGTTAAAAACTTCCCAAAATTAAGGGATAGGTAATGAAAGAGAGGTGTTTTGGGAACCACCTAAATAATCCCCAAATTTGAGGGGGGGGGGGGGGGTTAACCCCCCCCCCCATAATTTAGTCAGATTAGAGGTGGGACCACTTATAACAATTATTATTATTTGTTAAATCTATCATTCTCCCTCCAATTCTTCCAACCTTATAGTGCTAGACCCCATCAAATTCCACTCCCCTGCCCACCCCGGTGTTATCCCTAATGTCCCCCCTCCAATTCTCCCCCCATTATTATCCAATTCACCCCCCCCCCCCCCCCCCGCCCACATCAGCCTCTCCAATAAAAGGGATCACTGAATCACCACTCCTTTAAAATATTTCGTCTTTGGGTTTTTAACCTGGATCTCCAGAATAAAATTTTGGTTTATTTTCCAATATATTAGCTTAATTTCATGGTCATGAATACACATTAATTTATTTATACATATATATTTGTTAGGTTATTCAAATAAGTATTATTTGGAAAAATACATAAATATATATAAATATATAACCTATATATATTTATATGAATTAATATAATAATTTTCATATTATGCATTTGTCAATAAATATTTTAATAAATTTAAATTACAATCACCTGATACATTTATATAAACTATATATTTTATATATGCATTAACATACATTTGAGAAAATATATATGTTTACATATATTTATAATTCTATTTATGTTATGTATATACACATATATTAATATATGTATAAATATATTTATGTAAATTATTTATAGACTTAAATATATATTTATATATTATATAAATTTTTTTATAATATATATAAGTATTTATTTAATATATTAATATAATGTATATATAAATATATTTATAAAATATATTTCAATGCATATATTTATTATTATATCGGTTAATATTTATATATTTGTATAAATTTAATAATATTATATATAATTAATATTATATGAAATACATATACGGGATATAAAACTTATAAAACTAATTATATTATATATAATTACTCTTATAAGAAATACAAAATATTAAAATATTTTATCTGAAGTGAAATTTACATGAATATCAATATAATTTTATATGAAATTCAATTTTATATTATATATAATTAATATCTATATTATATATTAAATAAAATTTATACTAATATTTATATAATGTATTTCAATATTTATTATTATTTGGATTAATATATATGTATTTCAATAAATATAATATTATAATATTGTGTACGTTAATATATATTTATTTATTAAAATTTTATTTCATGTAACATTAATCCTCTATATATACTAAATCTCGGTGATTCCCTGCTGATGTGTCGCCTCCACAAATAACCACGTCACCCAAAATACTCACTCATTCCCTATTATACCCCCCGACATTCGTGACCCACATCTACAATTTCTTCGCCTTCTTCCGTATATACAGATTCACCTGCCCGTCTAACCCTTCGGCTCCAACCGCGATTAGGGTTTACGCAGTCCTCAATTCCCTCAATCCCCTCCCGTATTCTATCCCCGACCTCGACAGCCTCATCATTCTTACTATACCCGGCCTAGAAAACCTCCTCATGGGTCTCGGTCTCCATCTCCCTCGACTAGAGGCTCCTACGATCCACTCCTCCCATTAAACCCACCTTTTGTATGCCTCCTTCGTTGACATTCAGCTTCGTAGTCTGCATCATACCTCTTCTATATGAATATTTAACCAGTACGTCACTGCTTACGGATATAGGTTTCATTGTACTGCAACACCATATGCCGATGGCGATTTCCTACCACTGCTTCACCAGTTTTAGTCAATATTTGACTGCCAACTTCCTGGTCACTATGGTCATCACTCGGAATCTGGTTGCGGTAACCCGAACTACTACAACTTCGTGTTCAACATCTGGAAACCCAAAAACGCTCATCTGGTTTACTGTGTTGATACGGTGCAACAAAGTCAAGCGGTATCCTCCAATCCTTTGCATGTATGTTTAGCTTCATATTAATGTTTGGTCATCCCTGCAAAACGGTAACATTCCTACTACTGTCAGCCAAATTTTTCAACCCACAACACTATGATTTTGATTCAATTTATCATGTTTTGGTTTTTGATTCTCTCTGATTTTATCCATTATGAAATGACTGATTACTTAGTATGTGATTTAACCTTTGATTTTTTCTATTTTATTAGGTAATCGATTCTATGGTTTCTTCCTTATTTGTAGGTGATTGTGTTTTTAGGGAGATAAATATTGGTATGTGATGGAATAGTTTCACTATTGATCCTATACTGGTATAATTGAATTATTTATTTTAAAATCATGACTCTTTGTGCAATTGCATGGTTTCAGATGCAGGTTGTGGAGTTATGCTTGGAAGATTTATTTCGGGTTCAAAAGATATAGGTTATTGATAATTAAATTAAGGCGGTTGGCTTATTTATTTCAAAGTGTGTCGGTGTAGGTTATAATTGTTCAGTTAGATGGTAAATATTCATATTTGATAGAATACTTTCACTATTTTTCATATGCTGGAATATTTGAATTATTTCATTTAAAATATTGACTCTTTGTGCACATGCATGGTTTTAGATGCAAGTTGTGGAGATTTTCTTTCCTATTTTAATTTGGGTTCACACGAACTTTGTTATCCCTAATTTAATTAATGAAGTTGTCTTTTTCAATTCAATGTGTGCCAGTGCAGGTAATGAAAGTTCATTTTGATGGTTTCTAGCACATCAATGTCATTTTATTCAATTCATATTTCTAACTTCTAATTTTAAATGGAGTGACTTTGATAGGTTGAGTTGAAGAAATTACCAGCTTGATAATATTTTTTTTAATTATGATACTTCCTTTATTTTTGTGTGACCTAGGTTTTCCATGAAATATTTCATGGTTTCAGATGTCGGTTGTGGAGTTGTTCTTGGTTGATTTATATCGGGTTCACAAGATATAGGTTATCAATGATTTATTTAATGTAGTTGGCTTATTTAATTTAACGTGCGTTGGTGCAGGTTATAGTTTTTCAATTAGATGGTAAATATTCATATGTGATGGAATAGTTTCACTATTTTACTTATGTTGGAATAATTGAATTATTTCATTTAAAATCTTGACTCTTTGTGAAGTTGAATGGTTTTAGATACAGGATGTGGATTTTTTCATTCTTGATTTAATTCGGGTTCACAAAATATAGTCTATCGCTGATTTAATTAATGCAGATGGCTTATTTAATTCAACGTGTGTTGGTGTCGGTTATGAAGGTTCAGTTTGATGGTTTTGAGCACCTCAATGTGATTTAATTCAATTCATATTCCTACCATCTAATTTTCATTGGATTTAATTCAATTCATATTCAATTAATATTTTTTTAATGTTAGTATGTGGAACCTAATTTGTAAATGTTTGGGATACATTGTATATATCATTTGTGATTAAATTTATAAATTCTATTTAAATTTACTTACTGTAGTGTATTTATTTCATTATTTTTTTAATGTCAAATTGTTCCCTTTCAGTATGCTTGGTCAAACATTAATGAGATTTTTGTTGTGATTTTTCCAATATTAACATATTTTCATTGGTCCATGTTTCTAATTCCAATTGGTTAGGGGCACGAGGCTAAAGAAATAATTATTTGGTACCACAACATGGTATGAAATTCAATTCATTGGAACACTTTTTATGATAAATAGTTTTTCTAGCATCCAAACATATGATATTTTATTTTATATTAGAAACATTAGAAATGATTCATATTCAATTTGTAAATTCATGTTTTAATAATGACAGAAAAATGGTCATTGGAAGATGTTTTTTTCCATTCAATGTTAATCATTCAATAATCATGGAAACTTTTCCTCCCATTGCAGAACCATACTTGACTAGAATTCTCATTGGGTTATACCCTTTCATGGGGTCGACAATGGAGGTATCCCATCAAACAAAAGTTGTGATGATTGTGTTCATATAGTAATGATTTTTTTTGAATTTTTTAATATGTATTCCCTTACGTGTCTTTGAATATTCTACATGCACTTATTATTTACAGAGCTTCAAAGTTGAATAGAATGGTGAAATTTATTCTCATGCTATCCCAATATGCAATATGTACTCATATATATTTTCTAATTCAATATCATGTTTTCAGGTCTTCTATTGTGGTTGAGAGATCCCTTTAAAATCTTCTAGGCATGGTTGAATGTCTCGATTCAGTGGACAAAAATATGGAATCACCTCTTTTTATCAATTACTTTTCACTATTCAGGTGAGATTTAAAACAAGCAGTACATCACTTTTGACATTGAGTTAAGAAACATCAACATTCAATCTATCTTTATAATTTTTTTTCACTTTTATGTTGTCAGGTATTTTATTGTGGTTGAGGGATCTATGTTGATGCTACTTAGAATAGGTGAATGTCTCCATTCGGGGAAATGATATCTGTCTACCCCTACGCATACCTAGGATTGGTCTGTGTTCATATAAGTTGTAAAAATAGTAACCTAGGTAGGTGTTTTTTTCACTTCCTTCTATTTTTATTACATATTTGGATTAGACAATGCTGTTTTTTTGTGGTATCAATTTCATTATATCATTTAAAAACAATTCAGTTTTTTGTCTCATTTGACAATTTGTGAACATCAAATTACTGATTAAATAATTACATTGGTATGTATTTTTTGTAACTTATTGATTTAATTCATCTCTTATTGTACAGAAAAAATTTGATTGGGTTTTACGATGATGAATTAGGGAAATAGATAGTTACAAGGACTCATGACGATGCAACATCCACAAGCCATGCCAATGAACTACATCCCCATTTAAAGGAAAACATAAAATATAAGACTTCCAAAGCTGATTGACATTATGTGGTGAATATGAAAGGTATCACAAGAAATTTATAGAACCTTTTCTTTTTCAAATTAGCTTATATATTTTTATATCAAATGTTAACTCTACTTCTATTATAGTATACCGGAATGTTGTTATAACATATATAACACACACAGTTATCCTTTATCATCAGTATAGGTTGTATATTATAAATTTTTCCTCTTTCTTTTTTATTATCTATATTAAATTGATGCATTACCACCATCTAGAAGTGTTCGTCCAATGCACCACAGATGCACCCTTCTAGATGGCTTGAAGTAAGAGGTAGGAACCTACATATGACAGTCCGACCTGCACACCCGATATAGTTAAAACTAGTTTATTGGAATCCTAATTCATGTTATACTGCGTTTTTTTTAATTTTAGTATATGGAAGAAGATTTTTGAATGTTTGGGATACATTGAATATATCATTTGTGATTAAATTTATAACTTGTTTTTAAATTTACTTACTATAGTGTATTGATTTCATTATTTTTTATAATAAAAAATTGTGCCCTATCAATATGATTGGTCAATCATTTATGAGATGTGTATTTGGAATTTTCCAATATTAACTTATTTTCATTGGCCCATGTTTCTAATTCGAATTGGGTAGGGGCACAGGGCTGAAGAAATACTTCTTTGGTACCACAACATGGTAAGAAATTAAAATCATTGGAACACTTTTTATGATAAACAATTTTTCTAGCATCGAAACATATGATATTTTATTTTCTATTGGAAATATTCAAAATGATTCGTAATCAATTTTTAAATTATTGTTTTAATAATGAAAGAAAAATGGTCATTGGGTGATGTTTTATTCCATTCAATGTTAATCATTCAATAATCAAGGCAATGTTTCCTTCCAATATAGAACCATACTTGACTAGACTTCTCATTGTGTTATACCCTTTAATGGGGTCGACAATAGAGGTTTCCCATCAAACACAAGCTATGATGATTTTATTCATATAGTAATGAATTTTTCTGAATTTCTTAATATGTATTTCCTTACGTGTCTTTGAATATTCTACATGCACTTATTATTTACAGAGCATCAAAGTTTAATAGAATGGTGAAATTTATTCTCATACTATTCTATGATAAAATAGGTCCTCATATATATATTTTAATTCAATGTCATTTTTTCAGGTCTTCTAAAGTGGTTGAGATCTCCCTTTCAATGTTTCTTGGCATCGGTGAATGTCTCGAATCAGTGGAAAAAAAATCTGGAATCACCTCCGTTTATCCAGGAGCTACAGGAGATGGAATGAGGTGATATTTGATCAGTTGGAAAGCTTTTGGAATTATCTAAATATAATTTAAATGGAGGTAATGTTGAATCTGCTATTTAATTCCTCTAAAAAATTTCAGAATCACATGGCTTCAATCTGGACCAAATTTCAGAAGGATTTAAATGAAAGTATTTGAATGAAAATTTATTGCAGTGGTGTTATGGGGGAATGCTATGATATTATGCCAAAATGGACACTCTGAATTATGTGTAGATTTGAATACCGCGTTTAAATATTTAAATGGATATTTGAAAGAAGGTTTTTTATGTGGATTTAAAATAGAATTGTGTTACGAATTTTAGGGATATTTTGAATTCAGTATTGACTACATAATATGGGGTTTCCATATTTTTTGAAATATAGAATATCGTCTATGGAAATATCAATATGATGAGGCTATTTCTCGTGTAAAGCTAGATGAGTCATTTGTTTGACTCATTTAATTAGATATTTCAAGTGCTAGAAAACAGGAGTTTCCATATCCATTAACTCAAAATATTGACTGCATTTAATCCAAAGGGGAAGAAGAAAAAATGGAGTCGGGATGTTTTCCCCCTATATCTGGTTTTCTGGTGAAGACAAGGAGATACACCAATTGATTTTTTGATTGTTGCTAAAGGATGAAAGGTGTTGCACTATGAAAAATGGTTTTTGGAAAGAGGAGCGCAGGATATAACCTCTGGCCATATCGAATCACTGGTTGAAGGGAGGGAAGTGACACATCATCATATTTGGTTTAGGACTGTTGAATTTTATGAATCTGTTAACTTTGTTATTCATAAAAATATTACAATCTTTTTTGGATTCGGTTTGGAATGGTTGAAAAAAACACAAATTAAAGTGATTAAATATTCTTATCATGGAATGTTATTTGAAATTGATATCATTTAACCACACAAATTATTTCCAGAACACTCTTTGATAGTTTGACCGTACAACTTCAACTTTTTATTTCATATCATTACTATATATTCATCTATGAAAATGTTATTGTATCTGATTAATGAAGATATTTGAATATTTTGAAGCTCACAACTTATTGAAATAAAATTTTCTAATTGGTTTATTGTACAACAACTACTTGCTAAAAAAATTCAACGTATAGAAACATCAAAAATTCTACTGAAACTACTAAATACGTTTCCCGTTTTGTATTAAAATTATTTATTATTTCTAATATTTATTATTACAAATAGTATTCTTTATGTAATTTATTTTCACTATGTATTTCATTGTGCCGAATGATGTTTTTGTAAATGATGTTGAAATTGACATGAAATCTCTATCCTCAAAAAATATAAATTTGTAAACTCTAAATTTATCCTATCTTTTTTGAACTATTTTAATGTTCTCTCCATATTTTATTCAATTCTATTCTTATATTATGCACCACTACATTTTTTATTATGATTGTTTGAACATTACTATTTGTTCTCATGTTTTACAAATAGTATTCTCTTAATAAAAAATAACCATTGATCCATATCACCATGCGTACGCACGGGCGAGTACTAGTTGTATATAATATAAAAGCATAAAATCATTATTTAAAAATTTAATAATTATTATTATAAAATAAACCATAAAAACTAAAAAGCTTCAATTTTTGTATGATATTTTTCATAATTAAATTATATTTATATATATACATTATATGTTTGTTATTTTATATTATATATAAATAATACTTTATTAAATACAATTTATGGAAAGAATTATTTGTTAATTTTCATAATATTATACAATCATATTTATGTACACAAATAAATACAATTAAATACAATCATATAAATATTATATATAATATGCTCATATATGTATATAAATAATTTATGTATTTTTTTAAGTATGTATATATATATATTATAGAATTTGTTTGTTAACAGTGGGGGCTCACAACACCCTCATGTATCTTAAATTAAAGGGGGTTTAGACCCCCTATAATTTAAATATATTAGAGGGGCCTTTCGACCATCTCTAATTTAAGAAGATAGTGGGGTTTTCATCCCCAAATAATTTATGATATTATATGGGTTTGTGAACAGCTATTGATCTCATTGATGAGCAGCCGTTATGACCTGCCCCCCTAATTTTTTAAATTAGAGAGGCTTCAAATCCCCCTGTAAAATCCAACAAGATATTAATACATAAAGTTAAATAATTTAGAGGGGGTTTATAACCCGCTCTAAATTCAATGATTACTGATAGTTATACATAAACCTATCTATATTATACAAAAAATGAATTTTTAGGGGGCTTATAACCCCATCTAAACTGGATTATTAGAGGGGGTTCTCCATATCCCCCTCTAATTATAAATAAAATTAATTTAGAGGGGGTATGCCAAACCCCCTCTAACTAGTCGCCTATAATCTACTATTTTTTGTAGTATATAGGGTAGTGTTTTTACCATGACATGGATTTGAGGTTGATGATTTTTTTCATATTTATGGGAATTTACTATATGTATTGATTTATAGAATATATTTTAAAATGTGATATTTTATTGTTTGTATCATTCATTATTTCATTAATGTTTTATGGTGATAAACGTATTAAAATATTTGGAATGTGACATTAAGAGACACTATATATTGTCTATGGAATACAATTTGGTTTTAGTGACCATCCATCTATATTTTTCAAGACATATTTTGGATGTTATTTAAGGTTATATACATGTAGAAGAGATTATTTTGAACACTATGTGATATTAGATTGATTTTACCAACCATTGATTTAGAAATGATTTGAGGAATATCTTTCTACTCATTTATTGATCTTATATTATATTAAAAGGTAATTTTAGTTCTTTTGGAATAAAAAAATCTTCTTGGGTATTCATTTCATGCTGTAATAAATTAAATGGGAATTGATCAAAGCACAAAGGATGAAGTAGTTCCTATGAAATAGAAACATAACAAGTATGTATATTTTATTGTATTCCTATATATTAAAATAATTCCTCAAATCAAGGAAATGATCTTGAAATAAAAAAATAATCTGAGTACCTTCATTTGCATTAAATCAAATAGTCCCTTAACACATCATAGATTTGTGGTTTTTTGTTCCGTAACATTCTCTGTATCACCCAGTTTCTTATGATCAATGATATCTATCACAGTCTATTAATCATAGGGTGTTACAATTATCTTCCATGTTTACATGTTAATTTCCCACCAATATTCTCCAACTTAGAAACCTAGTTAGGTGTTATTCCATATGATCATTGTAATTCAGATTATCTATTATAAATAGGATAAAATCTTAAACCTTATCAAGATGTGGTATTTCATTAAAAGTATTTTTTAATAAAAAACCATTGATTACTGAGATCAAGATTAAATTTCAAGGACACTATTTCTTTATGGGGGTAGAATGAAACACCCCAAGATTTTAAAATATAAACATCATATACAATAATGTGTATGACATGAAACATTGAGTGTTTAAGGGAAATAAAATCCCAATATATTACGATATATTTATTTTTAAATAAATTTAATATCATTGATATCCTGTAATACACAAAACACTGGGTTTGAATGAAACATAATACTTTATTAAAATATTATTATTTAAACATGCCCATTATAACCTAGTTGTTATATCAGAGGGTATGAATATTAATAGGTAAATTATAAAAATTTATGGTTTAAACTTGTGTAAACAAAATAAAATGGATATTTATTTATTATAAATAGAATAAGAATCATTTTAAATAAAAAGAAGTTTTTTTCCAAAAACAGTATTTTTTCTAAAAGTCGGTTTAGCTATGCTTTGCACAAATAATTTGAAATTACCTTTAACCGATATTATATAATAAATTTGATGTAATGAAAAAATTATTTGAAATTATAAAACCACTATTTTATGAGGGTGAATTTTTTGTATATTTTAATGAAATTTTTCATTTCATATGAATAGTTAAAATTATTAAATTTTAATTGAATACTACATTTTCATTTAAATAATATATAAAATTATATTATATTCTAATTTTTTAAAATTAAATTAGTTAAATTATATTAAAAATTATCTAATTTGTTTAACTATAATCATTTTTATATTGAATTTTGATAAGAAAACATTATAAACTTTGGGAAATTTTGTCTTTGAAAACGTGCTTTGTCGTCGCTTCTATGGAAATAATTCTAAATTAAAATTTTCAATTGTGTGAATTTAATTTCAAAAAATATATTACGTATTTTTAATCATAATAGGTTATTTTAACTAGTAGGATTAACATAGTTTTTGACAATAATGAATTTTTAAAACTGAAAAAATTAACTCATGTGGTTATGGAGAAATTAAGTTTATCTGGGGTTAAACAAAGATGATAAGGATAAAAAATGACCTAGAAGATGAAAAAAATCATATTTTATATCCGTATCCCCATATTATGCTTCAAAACATGAAAATATAGGTTTATTTGGAATCTTTTTTCATGTGAATTACTTTATCATTTTGATTTTTTGGAAAATTTCCATTTAATTTCAAAGAAGGTCACTTTTCCCCACATACAAAAGGGAATTATATCCAATCATTAATTATCCATTATAAATCCATTTTTCCTGAAAAAACACATAAAAATTACCTCCCATGTATACATAAGGTAATTATTGAGCTTTTCTCCCCCCTCCCCAAAAGACAAACACTAGGGTCCTCAAGAAGATATCCAAAGTAGGTTTCTCTTAGAGAAGTTAAATATCTTGACAAATATATTTCATTTCATTTAGTCTTTTTCAACATTAAATTATGTATTAACACTTTGAAAATAATACAAAAAGAAGCTACCATATACTGATATTTTTTTTATGTTTATGTCTTAATATTTAACTATCTCCACTTCCATAAAATGGGAAACAAAATCCTTGATTCTGTTTATGGAAGACTACCACCCTGCGAACAAACATACTTTTTTTAGTCACCACCTTTAATGGAAGTATATAGTAATGTATTTACCACAATTATTTTTAATTTTTGATATTATTAATCTTATTAGATATTAACATCACATATTCCTCTTTACATTATATCAATTATGGAATGTTAAAATATCATATTTTCTCTTATCCTTTATCTCATTAAGGGAATGACATCTTTAATCATGCGTACATAAAACCTACAATAACCATGAAGAAATGTGACTCTTTAACAAATATAACATTAAATAATGATTATAATAATGTCTTTAATGAGTAAATATGATATTTATAATGTTATTATAATTTTTTTTATATTTTATTTATATCCTACAAACATGAAATAGAACATTCATTTTAAAATACAAATGAGGGAAAACGAAATTAACATCCAAAACATTGAAAATAATGAAATATTATTAACAAATTAGTGGTAAAATATTATAATATAATCATATATGATATTAGAAATATGATTATGTCTCTATTATAAATTAATACATTTCTTAAAACAACTATACATGAGGTTAATTCATGTTCAACTGTATGAAACCACGAGGTAGGGGATTATATTTCGATTTGCATTGCAATGATACAAATATGTTAATATTCACTTTTCCACTAATTGGTGGTGTATAAACTGCACCTTTTATTTATTTAACATAAATAAATATTTATTATAAAGGATTAATGCTTTGTTTTAGGTTTATTACTCAAGGGGTTACATTTTAAAAGTAACCAAATAGGTAAAAATTTACTATACAATATCAATTTCTATTATGGATATTTAGTTTCTCTTGAAATAATAACATTATTCTTATCATTTCTCATTTTAAATTACATTTCTCTTAAAAATACATATTCTTGTATGATGGATATGATTATTTCCTAAAACATATACCATTTCTAAATACGGTGTTTAATTTGAGAGTTATTTTTATGTCCCAGATTTATGATGTGTTATTTTTAAATATTATATAGATAATTTTTTAGACCAAATGCTAAGGCGGTGTGAGATTCCAAGTCCCGGTGTTCCCAAACTAAATGTTTGAAATATATTAAAATATTAAATTTCACACATGTGTAGTTTTCCTAAAAAAGGATAATAACATCTAAATGGGTTCTCTAATTAGAAATCTAAGAGCACCGTTGTGTTCAATGTAGTGGATTTACCCTATGAAAATCCAAACATCAGCCAACATGGGTCGTCTTTGAAAAGTATTTTCTGACATTTTTAATTAATAAAATAAATTGAAGATTTATTTTATTTCTCCTTTTGGTCGATGCAGTGATGATTATTCTTTTTATTAAGCCTTTTGGTAGGGATCTAGGGTTAGGCTCATAACCATAGATATTCTCTAGAGGCTCTAGAGAGAATCCTAGAGAATTATTTGGGTGGCGATGACCGAGATATAGATCAAAGATAATTATTGATGGATCTCCCTAAAGGAAATCAATTTTCAATGGAAAATGAATCAATTACCATGTTGGATGCATTATTTAGGATTTCCTTGTTCATAAATTCAACGATGAATGTTGAACAATCAATGAATAGGTTGATACATATTTCAGTCGTGATTTGTGGGATGGGTTTTAATTGTTGGATTTATGGGGTTTGATTTTTTTTCAATTATTGATCATTCTTACTAGAATGGATCAAAGCTGGAACAACCAATGGTCAAGGTTTGTTCCTCTGATTCATTCATTATTCTTTTTCTCCCCATGTATTTCTATGCGTGTTCGTCATTATTTTACTCGTTCATGAAGGATCAATTATTCCTCCATTGATTCTTGGTGAAATGATCTGAAATTTGAGATCCAACATCAGGGAAACCAAACGGAGGTGTGACAGATATGGTGACAGAAACATCAAATTGAATCATATAAAAATGTTCTTTAATAAATTTGTGTA
Organism: Viscum album; assembly: GCA_963277665.1. Lineage (NCBI taxonomy): Eukaryota > Viridiplantae > Streptophyta > Magnoliopsida > Santalales > Viscaceae > Viscum > Viscum album. Next base: position 1,886,460,821 of record OY728159.1, on the reverse strand, counting down.
AGAAGGGATCAAAATGATTTTCTTAGCCGATTGAAGTCCTGATGTACATTAAATCGGTGTTAGGGTGGTCAAATAACCCTATATTTGAAGATTTAAGGTGAATAAACTGTCGGAATGAAATATTGATCATCAGATAAGGCGTATAGAGGAAAAAAAGACGTTATAGAAAACCCTAATGAACATGGCATGTAATCCTATACTACATAGTGTTCCGACCCCACTAATAGGATTCTAGGGTTTTGGGAGATAGATAAATATCACACAACATGTTACCTTTGTCACATAGTGTGTAGAATCTCCCCAAGAGACATAGCGTGTACATGGGATGCACACGAGCACATGGAGGATTACATGGGTAGCCTCCATGGTGTATACTCCCCCACACAACATGGATGGGATGAATTAAACGAAATACCTCATGTAATGGTACACAAGAAGAGAGAGAGATATTTACAATGTGTACTGGCACATGACCAAAGCACAATGAAGGACCCCGAATTCAAGGTCAATGTGTGTGACTCCTTATACACGGAATGTACCCTTCTTTTACACAACGTTTTCTAAAGACACGAGTAGTATCTGGGGTCAAGGGACACAACATGTGACCCTAATAAATGTCGTGTAGCCCCATTCTTCATGGATTGACTTTATTTTCTTTTGTATCTTGGACATGTTTTGTTAGGGTTTGTTCCCTTTATCGTTTTCCGTAATGGTATGTACGAATCATTTCCTGTGTATAGAATTGTGATCCTTTCATCAGGACTTCTTGGGTATAGTTTTTTGGAATCCACCCCTTCCCCACCCCTGAGAGGCCAAGATTAGGATCTTACATTCAATATTCATGCCCTATGTAGAGTATTTGGTATTTACATGACAAACATTTCAAGGTGTTGATCCTCTTCATAGAAGGTTAAACCATTTTGAGTTATTGGTATCACCCCATGGATCTGGATATCGTCACCATCTATTGTATTGTATCTCTCTCTTCAGATCTACCATTTTCTTAAGTCACATTCTTTATGTACATGTAAATTACATTTATTTTTGTGGAATACATAACACATGACACAAACAGACTCCCAATGATTGTATTAGTTTAGTGCCTTTAGAAACATAGACCATAATCTTTTAGCTTGTTGAAAGATCTTAAACTTCTCCCAGAATGATCTTCCCTTTTTTTCCTACCTAAAATCTTTTCTTTATATCCTGTGTAAAAGAAAACAAAAAAATGGGGAGCTCAATTGCTTAGTAAGGGTAAAAATTCAGAACCTAAAACAAACCATAAACATAAGAATGTAAAAATCATGAACATCAAGTTTAAATATCAAAATCATGAGTCAGGAAATAAATATTGACAGTACATAAGGCATATATCATAAATGAACGTTAACACTGCATTGGCATAAAACATAGAATTGTGGGAAACAAATAATATCATAACATGAATTCCATAATAGCCAAGGAATTGCGGAAAAGACCATGGTAGTAGACAAAGACCATTACTGAACCATGTTTACTTGTACTTCCCGCCATGTATTACTAAACCGAATTTACAAACTATTCTAGACCTGTATTACTGAATCGGATTTACATGTCGTTCCAGTCATTTCTATCTCATGAGATATAAATATTTACCCAATGAATTTGAGGTAGATATAGGTCTCAACCCCCTCATAATTAAATCATTCTTACATGTTCCACAAAAACATAAATCATTCATCATAGCATAACCCCTAAAATAAAATGGGTTTCTTAAAAATAATTCATTTATAACATAATCCAAATAAAATAAATAGATTTAATAAAACTAATTCCATCACAATCAAAATAAAATATAAGTAATAATAGGGATATAAAAATAAAACTATGTCATCATAAATGGAATATAATTTTCATAAAACACTTGAACTTAGTTATTGAGAAAAAATATCATTTCTTCTTCAAAATTGTTTTCCCTTCTCAAAATTCCATGTAATTTTAAAAGGAAATAATTTAGTTGAAAATAAACTTGAATTAGTATAGAGGTAGCTTCATGTAATTAAGGCATCATCAAACCGTAAAAATCTGTTCATGTCGTATAAGTTAAATCAAACATTCTCATGACACTTTTTTCTAGAAAACTCAAAAAAGTACCTCCTATGTTAAAAAAAATAATTTCTTCCAAACCATGTAGTAAAAGTCAAAATGGGTAAACATGACATTAAATATACATAGAATAATAATAACCTTTTTATGAAAAAAGATTTAGAAAAAATGGACTAGGATGATAAATTTACCCCTAGTAAATAAGTACGTATAAACAATCTCAGATAAAAATAAGATATAAAAATTACCCCTTACAAATTTATAATCAGTCGAATCATATGCCTCATAAAATAAAGAAAATTTTATGCGTATGTAAAAACAGTCACCTTCATAATAAGAATAATAAAAACAATCATGGGTAACATAATCACCACACAAAAGAATTATATATCATATAAGGCATATTTCCGAAAAAAATAAAGGTGATACAAAATAATCCCTTACCTTAGGTCTCATATGCTCTGTATGTTTCCAAACATCCTCCTCTTCAACGCGCCTCCTCTGAATCTTCTCTTAGTGAACTATAATTGGTTTTTGAAGAAGACCAAGTCCAATATAATGTTTCTAGGGAAGATTATAGGATAAATTGGTAGTGTAAAGATGAACATGAAGGCTTAATGAGTTGTGAAAAAATGAGGGAGGATGTGTACTTTTAGAATTGGGGTGAGGGACACTTTTGGAATTGATGAAACTATTAATTTATAATAATTTTAAAATAAATATAAATACCTGAAAAAGGATATATATTCGAATCTAATATATTATAAGACTTAAATATAATCAACCAATTTAATTTAGACAAGTTTTCATGTCAATTATACATTATTATTTTAATTAACAATATATTATTCTATTCGATTTTAATTAAGATAACAAATGGTTCAATATTAAAAGGGTGAAATATTTACATATTTGATTTCACTTATTCCAGCAATTAATAATTTAGAATATTTTAGAAAATATCATAAATACTGAATATTTTTTTAAAAAAATACTATTTTTAAATAATATTATAAAACACTCTTTTAACCAAATATCAATTGTGTCAATTTTGACACTATTCATTTCATGGATTTTTAGAAATATCAATATAAGGTTTTATACTACAAAAAATATTTTATTATATTAATAAATTTTTTATGGATTCTATAAAATTTATTGGACAATTTAATATGGCACAATTATAATTACTTTAATATTTTTAATAACAATTATTTGATATCTCCCTTAATAAAATAATTACCTCATAAATATTTTGTAATTATTTAATATACTTATATGATGACGAGAAATTAAAAATACAATCATATTATGAATATAAATTTAATAAATTTCATAATAATATTGCTTTAATATTTTGTCTACTTGAAAAACCAACATTATAAAATGTATACTTATTAATGTATGAATGGGAAAATTTTAACATTACATTAAATAAAATAATATAATTTTCCTAATCAATTCCATATGGCACTAAATGGTCTATAATTCTACTATTGGATTTTTATAGTTGATAGTTACTCGATCAGTAATATTTGGTAATGTTTTTGGTTAGTCAATGGTTATTATCATTTTAATAATAATTAGTTTATTGATTATTCATCAATTAAATAATTTTTCATCATTCATATATAAAACAATAAGTTAAATATAACTTTCCCAAAAATTAAAAATAAATTACCATGATAAAGGTAAACATTTTATATTTCAAAAAATTATTTATAGTAGTATTTATCTTACGTATAAATTTATTTTAAAAATGACATATTATTTAAAACATGAATGTCACAACTTTAAATGTTCATTAAATAAAATATTATAAATACCATAATATCACTCAAATGACCCCAAAACGTCCCTTATAAATTTATTCCAGGAAAATATGTTTATTAAGTTAAAAATTAAAATTTATATTTATTTATACCACCCATTGTTTCATATATAGATACATGATAGATATTAAAGAAAAATAAAATGACACTTTGTGTCTTTTATTTATTTAAATATTACTTTAGTTATTTTAATGGGAAAGTGTCTGTTAAATAACATAATTTCAATACTTAAGTGCTAAGGGTCAAATTTAATTCCTCAAATAAAATTGTTTCTTTTGTTTTGGTCATTTTATAGTCATTATAATTTCATTTTTATCCTAAATTGTCTAATTTAACCTTTACCATGGTAATAAAATTCACCATGGTTACAAATCATATTGGTTAAAACTAAAAGCAACCTACCTTCCAAATTTGGTTCTCCTGAATACAAATTTTACATCCATTTTTTGAAATTCAATACACAAGTGTTTCAGAATTAAATTCAAAATAAAACCGTTAAAATGTTACAAAAACAATTTTTGGACAATGAACCTTTTTTAATGGAAAATGTTTTTATAATAAATTAATGTATAAAATCGTTTTAAAAAACCATAATTTGATAAAAATTTAATTAATAATAATTTAAAACTAATCCAAAACCTATTTTTACTATTTAATGACAAAAAAATAAAAAACCAGTATTTTTATTATTCATCGAAATAATGAAACATATCCGAAAAATAATAAAAATTCAACCAAAGTAAATTTTATTATTACAGAGTAAAATAAGTAGTTTATCTTGTCAAATTAAATATAAAATGTGTTAAAAACTATATTTAAAATGGGTTATCCATTAAAAGGTGCTGAAACAACATATATTTTTTTTGAAAATAAATATTTTATCTGAAAAACTGATCTTGTTCTTTTATAATGTTACAAAAAATATATATGATTAATTTTAATGTTATATAGAATTAAAAATGTGGTTAATACTATTCAAAAAATCTAGTTTATATCCCATTAAAAAATAATATTTTAATAATATGTCGTTGTTTAGTAAAACTCGGTATTGCATACAACATAATCTATCGAGGAAGGTAGCTCTTGTGTTGAATGCAAGCCAAGTAAGTGTTTCTTATAGTGAAAGATTCCTTTGGTTTTGCATATAACATAATCCAAACACAGCTATTTTATACATTGAACAAAATCCATACTTACTGTTGCGTGAAATGAATTCTATCAAAAGAACATGAAATTGTGTGAAACACAAACCAAGAATAGTTTGGCATATAATCCAAGATAATATGGTTTTGTGTATAGCATAATATAATCTTTGTGTATTATACAACACAATACATATAATAAATTAAAATGAATTTATCTCATAACATCCCAAGGTGTTATATTCTAACCCCCTTAAAACGAATTTTTCCCATGAAATTTGTCGGGGTTAGAAATAGTTTACTACTTGAATGTTTCTTTTATGGAAACCAACATCATAAAAAGTGATACTAAAACATCATTTTAAAAAATAAATTTAGAAACATAACGTTTACCCAAATTAACTCATCACTGGGTTTCCACATAACATACCATATGTGGTAAGTGAAAACATAGACATGGAAGAGAAATCTAACCATCATGTTATGACGGATAGTGATAGAGAATAAGTTTTGAAGAAAGTTAAACACTAGAAATCCATAAATCTGGGATGATTTAAAGGGCCATATGATTCATCAGATAAAAAGGTACTAGGATACCATTTTTGGTTTCAATGTCCTTTTCCTAATGTTGATAAATATTTTGATGAGGAGAAATGCTTACTAGATTTCAGAACAATCTCACCATTGGTCATTCCCCGAACAATTTACAATTCATTAGTTATTTAAATAATTAAAGTTGAATTTGCCATTCTTTAAGTGTTAATAGATCATGTGATAGAATGATAGGTCATTCCATTTGTCTCAACAAATAATTTAGAACAGGTTATCAAATATGCATAAGTCCACCTATAGTGAGAAAATACATTAATCTGACAAACTTCAATAGGAATATATCTTATACTATAGATAAATGGATAGCACAACATTCCATCCCAAAAAATGAAAATATAAATCTTTAGAAAGAGGTGAACTAAATTGACTTAAAATTTTTCTCCCAAATATCATTTGGCAGTTCTTGGTTGTCACATTCCAGACATTTAAATAGCTTTAATTACTATAAAACCTTAGTGAAAACTTGAATTTTTTCAAAATTAACTCCTTCCATAATCAAAATATACCAATAAATTCATGTACTCAAACCATGATATCACTTTGTCCTTATATTAGTCATGATGTCATTAATACTTTCAAACAACTCATTATCTCGTTATCCCATTTTTATTCATATATAATGTGTTTTCCAAAAATAATTGAATTACTTTTCATGGTTACCTTTACTATTCAACATATACTTTCAAATACTTAAATAAAAACAATAGTTTAACAATCCTTAGATGTGTGTTTATTCCCTAGTACCATAAAATTACTTATACAACATTATTATTGATAAACATTGAATAATTCCTTAAACCATTGACCAAGATTCATCATTTTATTCCTCAACACTTCTTTCATCTCATATATAATTTTTAGCCTCTACATCATTAGCAATATAAATACTACCCAAACAACCTTGATGATTCTCTTCATGGGATTTTCCCTTTGGGTATCGATTTAAATAATTCACATACATTTCACATTTAAAACATTTAACCTCCATTGATTCCTTAGTACTACCATTATCCTTTTCCATTGTGTTAAATAAACATTTTCATTTGTAATTACTAGATTTGGGTCCTTCTTTTCCACACCCAAATCATCTACTAGTTCCATTGAAGCATTCTCCATGATGCTTATTCCCACATAAATTTCATAAATAAAGATGAACTTTATTTCCTCTATGATCACCCTAAAACTCAATCATTAAATTATTAAATGGGTTAAGAAACTCACCAATGTTGAGATTATTGATCATATTATGAGATTTATGTTTGGACATAATAAAGATGTTTCACCTTCCAACTCACATTTCATTTGGTTTCTCATGAAGAATATCATTCCATTATCCATAATATTATTCATTAACTTGAATCCTCATGTTTCTTGCCATTTTCTATTACCCAAAAAGAATAGTATGAGAGGAGAAAATTATACTAGGAAAACAATATAATTAAGGGGAGTGATTTGAATCTCTAAAACCTCAGTTTTAATCCTAGGTTATTCACGATCTTAACCATAATTCTAGGACTATATCCTATAGAAAGACTTAACCTTAGGGAAATCCCTAGATATAACTTAGAAATATCTCTACGTATATCACTAAAGTTGTTTACATCCTAGATTCTAAATGTTGACTAAACATTCACTCTAATACCAAAAATAAAAAACTAGAATTATTTTCAGGGAACAATAATTGATACCTATCAGAGCACTCCATGGGTAGCTACAATCCCTGAGTGGGACACACTACCATCCCCAGTTACAGCCACTTCCTCATGAAGCCCTTGGGCGGAGATCTATGCTTCATCCAACGTTCACACATGACAGTTCCCAAGGATTGGATTTATTCCTACATTCTTTACTCTCATACGAACTCTAATGACCCATGATTTATGTGAATGGACCATAAATTTCTTTTTGCAGAATACTTAATACATGAAACAAACCGATGTGCAAAGACAATATTAGTTTAGTGTATTTGGAAACCTGGACCATAATCTCTTAACATGGTGAATGATATTCAAAATCTCCTAAAAAGATCTTCCTTATTTTGTTTTCCTGCCTAAAACCTTTATATCATGGGGAAAATAAAACATATAAAGGTTGAGCTCAAAATCTCAGTAAGGGTAAACATTCTGAACAAAAAATAAACAATAAACATAAGAAGGTAAAAAACATGAACTTAAATTTTAAATATTAAAATCATGAGCCCTAAAATAAATCTTGGAAGTATGTAATGCATAGATCATAAAATAATATTAACATAGCATTGGCATAAAACATAGAATTGTGGCAAAAAAATAATCTCCTAATATGATTTCAATAGCATCCAAGGCGTTTCTGCCAAGACCATCATAGTGGAAAGACTCATTTACTAAACCTGGATTACTTGTTGTTCCATCCATGTATTACTAAACCAGATTTTTATACTATTTTATCCTAGTATTACTGAATCGAATTTACATGTCGTTCCAATCATGTCTATCTCATGAGATATAAATCTTTAACTAACGCATTTGTAGGGAGATATAGGTCTCACCCATATCATAATGAATTCATTCATACATGTTTCATGAATATATAAATCATTCATCATACCATAACCCATGAAATAAAATGGGTTTCTTAAATATTATTCCATTATAACATAACCCAAATAAAATAAAGGGATTCAATAAAAATAATTCCATCACAAACACAATAAAATCAATGTAATAAATGGGATTGAAACATATACATATGTCATCTTAGAAGGAAAATAATTTTGATAAAACACATGAACTTAATTCTTGAAGAAATTATCCATTCTTCTTCAAAAAAATTCTTTTCTCCAAAATGCCACTCAAATTTAAATGAAAAGAATTTAGTTCAAAATAAACTTGAAATATTTTAGAGGAATATTCATGTAAATAAGTTATCATGAAACCATAAAAATACGTTCATGCAATGAAATTTTTGGAAAAAAAATTATCGTCGTAATTTTTCCAGAAAAGCCAAAAAAGTGCCTTATATGGTAAAAAAATATTCCTTCCATACCATGTAGTAAAATTCAAAAATGGATAATAATGAATTTAAACATACATATAAGAATAATAAACATTTTTTGAAATCATTTTTAGAAAACACGAACTTTGATTGAAGATATACCCCAAGTAAATACTTTTGTATAAACAATATCAGATTAAAATGTGATTGAAAAATTATCCCTTACCAATTTGTAATATGTCGAATCGTATGCCTTATAAAATAGAAAAATTATATTCATATATGAATATTATAACCTTTATAATTAGAATAATAAAAACATTATTGGGTAACAAAAACAACACACAGAATAATTTGATAGTGTATAAGGCATATGCCCCATAGAAAAAAAAGTTAGACAAAATAATCCCTTACCTTAGGTCTGATATGCTTCGTATGTATCCAAACCTCCTCTTATTCAATGTGCCTCCTTTAAATATACACTTAGAGGACTAGAGTTGGTATTTGATGAAAAAAAAAGGTCCTCTATAATGATTCTAGGTAAATTAAGAAGATATATGGGTTGGGTATATATGAACTTGAAGGCTTAATGAGTTGTGGAGAAATGAGGAAGGAGGTGTCCTTTTATAATTAGGGTGAGGAATACTTTTATAATTTCCAAAAATATTAACTTATAATAATTTTAAAAGAAACCAAAATACTACAAAAATGAAATATATTCAAAGATAAAATATGAGAATATTGAAATGTAATCATCCTGTAAAATATAGATATGTTTTTATGTCAATTTAAACATTATTATTTTAATTAACAAGTAGTTATTCTATAAAATTTTAATTAAGATAACATATGATTTCATATTAAAAGGGTGAAATATTTTCATATTTCAATTTAATTATACCATAATTGAATAATTTAGAATCTTTTAGACCATATCATAATTCTTCTATATTTTTTAAAATTTTATATGATTTTTAGATAATTTAATAAAACATTATTTTAACAAAATATCAATTGTGTCAATTTTTACTCTATTAATTTAATAGATTTTTAGAAATATCAAGATAATGTGTTATCCTAAAAAATAATATTTTATTATATCACTAAGGAGTTAATGGAATATATAAAATTCATTGGACAAAATAATTACCTCCAATTATATTTATTTTAATATTTTTAATAACATTTATTTGATATTTTCCTTAATAAAATAATTACAACATCAATATTTTGTAATTATATAATATACTTATTTGATGAAGAAAAATTAAAAATAAAATACAATTATGACGATAAATTATCTATATTTTAGAATAATATATATAGTTGAATTTATCTACTTGAAAATATGAAATTAAAAATTATATACATGTTAAAGTATGAATGCAAAATTTTTATCATTACATTAAATAAAATAATATAATTGTCATAATAAATTTCATATGGATCCAAATGGTACATAATTAGACCATTGGATGACTATGGTAGACATAAACTAGACTAATGAAATTTAGTAGACATTTTTGTTTATTTCTTGTTTATTATCATTTTAATAATAATTAGTTTATTGATTTTTCATCAATTAAATAATTTCTGCATCATCCATATATAAAAATTTAAAGTAATTATTTATTTTCTAAAAATTTTAAATAAATTACCATAATAAATAAAAAAATTAGATTTAAGAAAAGTATTTATAATCCAATTTAACTTCTATTGAATCCTATATTAAAAAATGTATATTTTTTAATACATGAATGTGACATCTAAGAATTATCATTAAATAAAATATTATAAATACCATAATATTTCTCAAATGAACTAAAAAAGATAAAAATAAATTTATACTAGGGAAATATTTTTATTAAGTTAAATATTACAATTCATATTTGTTGATACAACCCATTTGTCTTTATGTGGATACATATAGATATTAAAGACAAGGAAAATGACACTTTGTGTCTTTTATTGATTTAAATGTTATTTAAGACTCTCTGATGAACAGTATTGAGTCAATAAGGTTTCCTAATGACTTTTCCATTCATCTATGTTTTGAAAATCACAAACAATTTATCTTAAAAGAAATAACATAAGAATTATCTTAATAAGGAAAATTTTTCTTCTCCAAATACATTTTATAATTACATTGTTTTCACTGTCCAGTTTATAGTTTCTCTAAATCTAACACATTTTATTACTATGTCTACAATTTGGTTTCACATATAAAACATTAGAATCTTATAAATCTTTGGTTATAAAGTATTATGTTTTCTGGATCATAATTTTCTAAAATTCAAACTCTGAATTCTCTAAAATTCAGACTCTGAATTCTCTGAAATTCAGAATCTGAATATTCTGAAATTCAGACTCCGAGTTCTCTAAAATTTAAACTCTGAATTATCAAAATTCAGACTCCAAATTCTCTAAAATTCCGACCTTGAATTCTCTAAAATTTAGAGTCGGAATTCATCTGAATTGAGACTCTGAATTTCTCATAATTCAGACTTTAAATTCCTATGAATTCTGACTCTGAATTCCTCAGTATTTTGAGTCTAAATTCCCATGAATTTAGACTCTAAATTCCAAAGAATTTAGTCTATGAATTCCATAGATTTCAAACTTTGAATTTTTGAATTCAGACTCAGAAATCTATAGAATTCAGGTTCCAAATTCCCTGAAAAACAAAATCTGAATATCCATGAGTTATAGTCTCTGAATGTCTATTTGTCTAGACTCCAAACATAATTTTTTACTTAGACTTTGTAAAATTAATTTGGTTAAGCAACATTATTTTATTTACACTTGTTAGAGTTAAGAAATTTTTTCGTACAATCTATTTCTAACTAATTGTTGTTTGAGTGACACTTGTACAGGTCCCTCCGAGATTCAAGGAAAAATATGCTCGTTAGAGGACGGACTACACCATTGGAAAAGTGCCTATAAATGGGAGATCATTTTAATGAGCTCATCATTGGTTGATAACTCTAGATATTTAATACTATTGATATGATTTCTAGAGATAGAGAATCACATGCCTTGTGTGTACTGAACATTTCGTTCAGATTTCTTTGTGCGACTACAATTGTTGTTGTGATCAATAAAGGGCTTCTGGGGATAGGAAGAAAGAGGTAACAACTAACTAAAATCCCAAGGACTTCCTTGCATAATAAGACAGAGGTGATGACTATCTTAAAGCTTGAGGTCTTGCGAGGATAGCAATACAGATTCCAATATTCCTATCAAGGGCTTACCCAGGTGTAGGTAAGATAGACTTTCTTGAAAGTATAAATTAAGGTAACTTTAACCAAGGTTGTTCAATACCCTTCTCTTTGGGTTAAAAGATTTCAGACTTGTTACTTATGTTGTTTCAAGTTTATTTCTGCTATTTGTTTATAAAGGAAAAAATTATATCCTTCTTATAATTTCTTGTACTTTTTTATACTCTGATATGTTAGATTCTATACACTTTAAGGTAGAATCTTTTCCTTGTAGATTTTTCATAAGTTTCATTTCTAGAACCTAGAAATTTTGTAGAACTAAAAGAGGTATTGTGAATTTACTTTGTTTAATTTTTATAAACACTTGTTTCTTTATGTTTATAAATGAAAATTTTAAAACTTAAAATTCATCCCCTCTTGTAATTGAGCATCCACATTCATATTTTGATCATAAAATTCATATCATAGGATGTCTCTGAAATACTTTTATTCACATATAAGTTTTCTTGTTCAAGTTTTCATTGTTCTAAATATTTTCCTTGCTTATGAATTTTTATCTTTTTTAAAAAAAATTTATAATTAATATGTTTTTGTTGAAAGATATATTCTTTTATAATAGAAGGATTTAATATTGGTTCAATTAAAATTTTAAATCCTACTAGACCACCTATTTTTTAAGGGAATTACTATGAGTACTGGGAGATCGTATGAAGACTTTTGTTATTAATACAGGAGTGGACAATTTTTTTATGATTACTAGAGATTACAAGATTCCTGATAAGAAAGTCTGAAACTTCACCAGTCAAGAAAATTCATAATTTCAACTAAAATACAAGGTACCTAATACTTTGTTGTGATCCATGACAATGAATATATATAGTCAGATTTCTTCTTGTGAAGCTGTTAACTGTATCTAGATGAAATTGGAGGTTACTCATTTTGTAACATTCCGAGTTATGGAAATTAGAAGTGCTATTCTTAGGGCATAATGTCATGGATTCCTATTTCCTTATGGAGAGATAGTATGCAATGTGAAACAAAGGTTTATGACTATTATTAACAGCCCCAAATATATGGGTGAAAAAGGTCTAGATGATGAAGCTCTCGTGGAAAATATTATAGATATCATTCTTAATGAGTGGGAATCTAAGAAAACAGTTATTGATGAGAATATGAAAGTATCTCAAATCAATCTTCATGATAATTTTGGAAATCTTCTTCAACATTATACAAGAATGAAAAGATATGTAGATATGAATAAGTGAAAAATGGAAATTGAAGTGTAGCCTTTACTACTACTAATGTCAAGACTCCTCAAAGGGTTACAAGATCCATGTCTAAGAATATAACTATTTTATCTGAATCTAGTGAATGTGAATATAGTGAGAATTAACTATTTAATCATTCCCGAAGGCTGAACAGGATAGTTGGAAAAAAATAATTGCAGTATAGATATATGAAGAAAGAATAAAAATACCAGAAAGTCTCAGAAGTCACTTGTTATGAATGCAAAAGAGTAGGGCATATCATGGTGGATTTTCCTATGCTTAAGAAAAATGATAGAGAGGAAAACCATTCTAAGAGGAATATAAATAAGTATTACAATGATAAGGCTAAGAATGTTTTTAATGCCATGAAACCTGGAGTGCCAGTGGTGGTGACTCTTCTGATGAATATTCAGAGTATGAATATTCTAATCCGAAGAATCTTAGTCTACTAGCCAGACTACCCATTGAAATTTTTTTCTAATGGCCCAGGTGCACAATGTTGAAACTATAAACAATGTATTTTTAAATTCAATTTATACTAATGATAAATATTATGAATCTTCGGATGGAGATTCTTCCTCTAATGAAGATATTACATTACCTTCTTATGAGGAAGTGTCTAGGTTTGCTAAAATTCTTCAGAATGAAAATTACAAACTTCAGAAAAAGCTTGATAAGGAAAATTCTATAATTTATATTCTTAATAAAGAAGTATCAAATATTTCTAAAGATCATGATATGAAAATTTATGATTTTGAAAGTATTTACAAAAACCATGAACAAGTTAATTCTAAGAAGGATAAATATTATAAGGATCTTGAAAATGTAATTTCTAAGAAAAATATTTTTGAGACTAAATCTAGTTCTAAATCTAATGTTTTTGCGGATAAAAAATTGGTTATTAAACTAAATTTAGAAATATTTTCATTGAGGAAGTTTTTGTCAAACTTTACCTCTCGTAAGGAAAACATTGAAAAGATGTATTCCCAAATTCAACCTCTAAGGAATAGTCTAGATTTTTTATACTCATTCTAAGAAAGTTTTTAGTAGTTACTATTTTAGTCTTCAAATTGGTTCATTCTGCACTAAATGTCAGCATGGTGGACATTAGGAAAAAAAATTCTTTAAATAAAACTCAGTCATTATGTTTTTATAATGTTATTTTTATATAAAAATGTAGTTTCATAAAATCTTTCTATCTTAAATTTCTATACCCATGAATGGTTGGATTCCAAAAAACTAACACTCTTATTTTCAGGAAAATAAATATAGTACCAACAACAATACATGTTACATGGATAGTGGATGTTCCTAACATATGACTGGTAACAAAAAAATCTTTGAAAACATTATCAAGATGGAAGGAGGAAAAGTAACTTTTTGATATAATTATTAGGAAGAAATTATTGGTATAGGTAACCTTGTTCTTCTTGGAAATACTTTCATTTCAAATTTTTTATTTGTTAAGGGTCTTAAGCACAACCTCATTAGAATAAGCCAACTATGTGCTGAAGGTTACCTTTTGAACTTTAATAATGATATGAGATTATTACATAATTCCAAGGATGAGTTTATTCTTTCTACCAAATGGAACGAGAATGTATACACACTAAACATAAATGACCATGGGATCTATGATCTACCTTGTCTTAGTGCAATGGAAGATTGAACTATGATATGGCATAGAGGGTTAGGACACTGTAATCCTAGGAACCTATGTAAACTCTCTCATAAAATAATTGTTAAGGATCTACTGGAGCTTAGATTTGATTCTTCAAAGGATTGTGATGTTTTTCAATATGGAAAGGAATAGAAATCAAGTTTTAAACCAATCTGTGAAGTCCCAACTACTGATGCATTATAGTTGTTGCATATGGATCTTTTTTGTCCAACACAAACTGGAATCATTATAGGAAAATATTATGTATTTGTCTTAGTTGATGATTACACTAGATTCACATGGGTCAATTTTATAGTACTGAAATCAGAAGATTTTTCTTATTTAAAAATTTTTAAATCCCATGTTAAAAACAAGAAAAACCTTCCATTGATAACTATTCATACTGATTTTGGAAGAGAATTTCAAAATTCTAATTTTGTAAAATTTTGTAGTAAAAATGAATTACTCATAACTTCTCTGTACCAATAAACCCTCAACAGAATGGTGGTGCTGAAAGAAGAAATCAAATTCTTCAAGAGATAACTAGAACCATGTTGAGTGAATATTCTATAGCTAAACACTTTTGGGATGAAGTTGTAAGCACTTCTTGTTGTAATATAAATCAAGTCTTAATTAGACCTTTTCATAATAAAACCTCCTACGAATTGTGGAATGGTAGAAAACCTAGACTTTCCAAATTCAAAGTATTTGGTTGCAATGTATTGATTTTGAATACTAATGATAATTTACATAATGTTTCCCCCAAATCTGATGAAGGAATTTTCCTATGCTACTGCAAAACTTTTAAGGCATATAGAGTTTTTAATAAAAATACTTGTACTGTTGAAGAAACATTGCATGTTAAATTTAATGAGACTAATCATTTTGTTATTAGAAAACCTCAACCTACATCTTCGTATGTGTTTTCAAAAACTTATTATCAACCCTAGATAGAAGATCCTACAGACAAGGAAAATGTTCAAGAAATTTTTTGGAAGCATTTACCCCAGACAATTTTCTAACATATGTTGACGAACTGCCTTAACAAAACATAAATTAGTAGTTTTTTAAGAATCAACCTAGTAATAGTATCATTGGTGATGAAAAAAACCTGTAAGGACTATAAGATTCTTAAGAAATGTAGTAGAACATCTAGAATTACTTTATCAATTAGAACCAAATAGAACTGGTGAAGCTTTAGGTGATAATGATTGGATAAAATCCATTCAAGATGAACTAAATTATTTCTAATGGAATAATGTCTGGACCTTGGTTGAAATACCTAGAGGAAATTGTGTTATTGGTGTAAAATGGGTCTTCAAAAATAACTGTGATGAAAATGGAATCATTATAATAAATAAGGGAAGATTAGTTGTGAAATTATATAATAAACAAGAAGAAATATACTACAAAGAAACCTATGCTTCAGTAACTAGACTTGAATCTATCTATATTTTACTTGCCTTTACAGCATTCTTCAACTTTAAACTTTTTCAAGCGGATGTCAAATGTTTTTTCCTTAATGGATATGTTCAATAAGATGTTTTTGTTGAATAACATCTTGGTTTTGAAAACAAAAAACATCATAAACATGTTTTAAAACATAACAAAGATTTATATGGATTTAAACAAGCCGCTAGAGCGAGGTATGATACACTTACATGATTTTTGTTACAAAAAAAATTAATGGAAATATTGATCCAACCCTTTTTATAAATAAATATAATAAAAATGTTTTGATTACTCAAATTAATTTTTATGACATTATATTTGGTTCAACCCAACAGTATTTAACTGAATCATTTATGGATATAATGAAATCTAAGATCGAAATGAGTATGATGGGTGAGTTAACATTTTCCTTAGGTTTTCAAATTTCTCAAAGACCATAAGCAACTTATATATCTCAACATAAGTATATTAAATATCTTCTTAAAAATTATGGATATGATAACACCAAAAGTATAGGTTCTCTTATTGGTACCTCAAATTCACTTGATCTTCATAAAGCTAGGAATCCAGTAGATCAAACACCATTTAGAGGTATGACATGAAGTCTACTATACTTTATAGCTAGTCATCCAAAATTAATGATTTCAATATGCTTATGTGAAAGATATCAATAAAATCCTAAGGAATCTCATTTAAAGGCGGTGATTTTTTTTCTATTTGAAGGGAACTATGGATTTGGGACTCTTTTATAATTCTGGAAATGATTTTATTTAAAAAAAATCTGATGCATATTTTAGTGGATGTAGAATGGATATAAACAATACATCCAGAACATGTCATTTCTTAGAAGATTCATTTGCTTCTTGGTCATGAAAAAAGTAACACTCAATAGCACTTTCCACTGCTGATGTTGGGTATGTGGAAACTGGAAGTAGTTGTGCCCAAGTGTTTTGGATGCAACACACACTCACAGACTATGGTAATATTTTTACAAAAACACAAATATTGTGTGATAACACTGGTTCCATTAACCTATGTAAAACCCATGCCCATCACTCTTATTCAAAACACATTGATATTAGGCATCACTTTATTAGGGACCACATACAAAAATGAGATATCATTCTTCAATTTATCGTAATGCAAGATAAACTTTCTGATATTTTCATAAAATCTTTACCCACCCATAAATTTTAATACATTAAACGAAAGTTAGGAATGATAACCATAAGGTAATATCCCATATTAAATTTTTGTTTAAACATATCTCCTTACAATAAGAAACTCATTTTCATAGGGTGAGTACATTTTCTTTCTAGTCAAAAATTTTTCGTAGTCAAAATTTTTCGTTGTAAAAAGTTGTTCAAGTCCAAAATTTTTCGTAGTAAAAATTTTTTGTAGTAAAAAAAATTTCGTAGAAAAAAAATTTTGCGGTCAAATATTTTTTCTTAGTCAAAAATTTTTTGTAGTAAAATTTTCTTTCTTAGTCATCATTTTTTTTCATAGTCAATTTTTTTTTAATAATTTTTTTGAAATTTTTTATGGTGGAATTATCATAGTTAAAATTTTTCGGAATCTAATGTTCTCCCAGAAGAATTTATTCCTTATTACTATTTTTTTCTAGCATTCGTGAAGGTATATTTCCTTTCTTGATTTTTTTAAATCATTTTTTTACATGTAGGTAATTTAATCTAGTTTAAAAAAATTCTGATTCACTTTTCCTTAAATCATTATTCTTTTCCAAAAAAAACCTCAAAAGATCGGAACCTACCAAATTCCTTCTTCGGTTATCATCTAAACCATCAGATCTGATCAATATTGTTTCCACCTTTGGATCTCTTTAGGATGATGAATTGTTTTCTCAATAGCCTAAATAACACCCCCTGATGGTTATCCCACATCGATCTTGAAAGTCTAGGCATACTGAAGCTCTACTTCTCTTCTTACAGCACGTTCTGAATTTCCAGGTTTTCCTCAATTCCGAATGTCTGTGGAAGATTATTATCCAAATAAAATTTTATCAGTAAAGGAAATATCTAATTCATAGATATACAAGGAAATTTTAGTAGATATGACATTCATTGATATGAATGCTTCTATTATCTCAAAAAATATCAAGTTGAATGGCATGGAGGGCCTATGTGTATCCAAACTGAAGGCACATGATCTGGTTTATCCGATGTTGCTAGTATAATTCTATGAATCCTAATGTTTCTTCAAAGAAGGAGGGAGAGACAAGTTTTCATTCAAGGCTATGGATAGACATATTCTCTTTGCTGCAGTATGCTTTCCAATCTAATTGGACTTCCATTTGAAGGTGATGTTGAATTTTGTACCCATAAGCTACCAGATATATTGGGATCATTCAATAAAGAGAAGGCTATGGAATTCCTTGGTTTCAAATAATTGAAGGATCTGATGATTATTCATCTTTCCACAAATATCTGGATTCTTGAATTATGGGTTTAGGTATTTCTCATTCTGAGAAAAAGTGACAAATATATCCTAAAGAAGAGTGATATTTATGCTTCAGACTTTTTGGTGAATCTAAGAATGATAAATTTGGTAAAGTATGTTTTGTATATGATCATGAATATCAAGAATGGAACTCTAAAATCCCAAATAATCATGTATCCAATTATTATATCCAAGATTATAGTCATTTCTCTAGAATTGTTTAGAATTCCCTGTAGTTCTAAGCTATATAATTTCAAGGTCAGGTTTATTAGTGATGAAACCCTCAGAAGGATAATGCTTGACTTCAATAGTGAATCCAGATATATTTTTGATTTATATGAAGCTAAAATAGAAGCCCTATTTAAGAAACAAGGAGTGGATGAGACTTCAAATAATGGTGGAAAGAAGAGGAAAGTGAAGGAATAAGAAATGAAAGAAAAAGCTCATGCTTCTAAGGAAACTCAATCAGTACCACCTAAGCCAAAGTGGGAAAAGACTTATCTGGGTGAAGTGGTTTCCAATTAGAGATAACAGAATAAGAATAGGAAGGAAGGGGAGCCTAGTTTTGGATTGGACCCTTCTAAGTCAAAATATTTAAAGTTTAAGGCTGCTAAGGAACTTGAGAAGAAAGAAAAGGAAATGAAGCAAAGGATGAAGATGTCAGAAGCTGAGATTGTTCAATCCCTTCACAAGGATATTGAGAAAGCCTCTAAACAAATTCAAGTTCTAGAATTTGTTTTTGAAGAATCAATACCAATAACTATGGGAAAGAAGATGGTGTTTCAAGAACAATAATAAGAAGATGAAATAGTTCAGGAAGAAGAAGTCGAAGAATAAGAAGAAGGAAGTGATGATATAGATGACATGATAAAACAAGTTGAAGAATATCATGAGAAGGAGAGTCCTTCTTAAAATTTTTCAATCCGAACATTTGAAGCTAAATTGTAAAAACTTGCTACCCTAAGAAAAGAATAAAAGGGTCATGAAAATGTGAATAAACCGCCTGAATAAGAGAGTAGAAATAATGATTTTTTCAACTAGAGGATCTTGTGGCAGGTGTCGAGAAAAAAAATATTGAAGAAGGTAAAATTGTTCAACTATCAGATAGTGGGAATGAATCACCAATAGAAGAAGAAATCATTCTAATAGTTGATAAGGTAAAACAGTTGTTGGTTGATACACCTAAGAAATCTGTAGTGTGAAAGAATGTTTTTGGTTTCTTGTCGAAGATAAAATCTTAAGAGATAGAGAATTAATCCTCACCAACCAATCAGTCTGATTCAAGAATCTTCCACCTTTGTACATGACTTTGGAGTCCAATATTTAAAGAAGCTATTTGATACTATTCCCTTGTTTCTATGTATATATTGAGGTTCCAATTTCTTCAGCACTCATTTAATAAGAAAGCAGATTCAGTGACCGTACTTAGGGATATGTTTTTAAGGATTGAGGTTGATTTCAAATATTTCTTCACTGGAAATTAAGCTTATAAAATATCATGCTAGAAAATCTCAAATTGGTCATGGGAAAAAACAAAGTGATGATAATCCTTGATGATTTTTTAGAAAGTTTGTAGGATGATTTTGACACCAAATATGGAAAGTTCAAAGATCATACTAAATATTTTGAGGAAAATCTACGTCTCGAATAGACAACCCAAAAGCAGGAAGAAAAATACCTTAATGGGAAGCTTAATTTAGTGGTTATTAATTGTAAAAGGGAATGGAATGTGATAGAAGAGTTTGAAGAAAAACACAATAAGAAATATGATGTTTTTAAATCACAAGAAAAAGTTTTTAAGGCTAAGGAATAAAAAATCAAATCCTTGGAGAAGAAAAGTGAAGATCAGGATCAGTTGTTCAAGAGTGTTGAAGAAGATCATAAAGATCGTAAGAAGCTAAAAACCATTATGAAGGAGCTAATGCTGAATGAGAAATAAGGATAATTTTTTCAATCCATTTTTTTTTGTATTTTCCTATTTGTACAAATCATTCCTATCATAATTAAAATTTGGTTACTCTTTACATACTTAGTTGTTTATTACTAATATTTCATATACCAATTTATTTTCATTACCTTTATTCCTTTTTAGAAAATCACAAAGGGGGAGAAAGTAATGATAAATAGAATACTACATAAAGAATAGAATTCCCTGTGTAATGGGAAGTCTATCTAAGAGGAAGTTTTAATCAATGATTATTTTCATATGCAAAAAATAATATTTTCTTATGCAAGAAAATGTAAAATCTCATTCATGAAATCAAGAATAAGATCCTTAGGGATATAAAAACGTAAGGGGGAGTCAGTCGTATTCACCATGAATCCTAAGTAACGAGAGATAATTTTTTATTTTCAAGTTTATAAATAATTCAAAGTCCATGTATTCTTCTTTGTTAGGATGTTTTTGCTTTCCAAAAAGTGGGAGATTTTTGAGTTAATATGGTTTCCTTGCAACTCTTTCATTCCACTAAATTTTGAAAATTAAAAACACTTTATCTTATGTAAAATTGTTTCCCTAATAATTATCTTAATAATGAAAATTTTTCTTCCTTAAGGAAATTTTATCCTTACCTTGTCCTCAGTTTTTATTTTATAGTTTCTCTAAATCAAACTCAATTTATTACTATGTTTAAAATTAGGTTTCACATATAAAACATCAAAATCCTATAAATCCTTGGTTATAGAGTATTCTATTTTCAGGATCTGAATTCTCTAAAATTCAGACTCCGAATTCTATGAAATTCAGACTCAGAATTATCTGAAATTCAGACTCTGAATTCTCTGAAATTAAGACTCCAAATTTTCTAAAATTCAGACTCTGAATTATCTAAAATTCAGACCCCCAATTATCTAAAAATTCAGACTCTGAATTCTTCAAAATTTAAACTCTATATTCCTTAGAATTCAGACTCTTAATTCCCTAGAATTGGGACTCCAAATTCCATAGAATTCAGACTCCAAATTCCTCAGAAGTCATACTCCGAAATCTATAAATTTCAGGTTCATAATTCCTTGGAAAATAGATTCCAAATATCTATGAGTTATAGTCTCATAATTTTTATTTGGTTAGACTCTAAACTATATTTGTTCCTTAGACTCAGAAAATTATATTTGGTTAAGCAACATTATTTTACTTACACATGCTATAGTTATGATACATTGTCATACAATCTATATCTAACAAACCACAGTTACTATTCATATTGGTCAAAACTAAAAGAAAACTACTTAAAAAATTTATAAATCCTAAATCCAAATTTGAAATCAATTTTTCAAAATTAAATACACAGAAGATGTAGAATTAAATTTAGAATAAAACCATCAAAATGTCACGAAAACAGTTTTTGAAAAAATGCACCTTTCTTAATGAAAAATATTTTTAAAATAAATAACTATATAAAATAATTTTCAAAAACCAAAATTGGATAAAAATTAACTAATTAAAATTTAAAACTAATACAAAACAAAATTTTACTATTTAATGTCTTTGAAAAAAAATCGGTTTTTAACTATTTATAAAAAAATCAGAGGAATACCGAAAATTAAACCAAAGTAAATGTTTATATTACACACAAAAAGAATGTGTTTTTATTCAAATTTAATACAAAAAGGATTAAAAAGTAGATTTATAAGGTGTGCGCCATTAAAAGGTGTCAAAACAACATTTTTTAAAAAAGGACTTCTTTTATGCAAATAATTGATTTTGTTCTTATGTCATGTTCTAGAAAATATATAAGATGATTTTTAATGTTATATAAAATTGAAAATGTGGTTCATACTATTCATAATGGATAGTTTATATCCCATTAAATACTAATATTTTAATAATATATCATTGTTTAGTGAAACTTGGAATTATGTACAACGCAAGATATCGATGAAGGTCGCTCTTGCAGGTAATGCTAGACAAGTCAATATTGAGTCTAGTGAAAGATTATATTGGTGTTGCCTATAAAATATTATAAATATATTTCTTTTATACACTGATCAAAATTTATACTCATTGTTTCATGAAATTAATTCTATCAAAGGGACTGGAAATTGTCTGTAACGCATGCCAAGAATAGTGTCGTGTATACTCCAAGCTAATATAATGGTGCGTATAGTGCAATATAATCTTGGTGTAGCACAAAAAACAAGACACTGATGATATTAAACTGAATATATATTATATAATATTGGGGTTTTACATAGTGTATCTCTATCATGACAGTTCTTGAGGAACAATACTTCTTGGATGGATGTCATCAGGGCTATCAGACTCAAGAGTGTGTCCTCCTAGATGAGTGCTCCTTGGAATCATCAGATTAAATCCCTAGTGTTGGAATTATATAGTTGTGACTTACCTCTATACTATGTGTCTCAGATTATAATATATATTTATATTCTTATATGTTCTACCGATATATACTTGAAGAGCTAACTGTACTTTCCTTTGTTATATTGCATTGGGGTTCAGGGTGTCCTACTATGTATTGTTATAATCACCCCTAAATGGGATTTACCTACACGTGGCATGTCTTGGGTAGATGAGAGACATTTTGATATAGTCCTAGAATGACCATGATCGAATGGAGGTTTGTGAGATCAGGAAGGCTAAGGTGAGTTCTTATGGCTATAGACAGTAGTCCCACTGCCTTTCCATACAGGTTGGAATTGTGGTTATAGACTACATTTGATGGAATCATATTTTTACTAGTTACACTTTACATTACATTCCTATTGTACTATATTTTTTGGGATATAGTGGTATGCATTCATTGTTTGCTTAGTGGTTTTTATATTTCATCATTTTGTGTTCTTGGAAATGAGTGTTTGCATACAGGTACATAAGAAATGAATCTCATGTTAGTGATATTCCTACTTGGTGCTAGTAACTAGCCCCTAGACTACTGAAGTCTGGCTTAGGGAGTCATAGTATGGGACCCACTGGTTTGGGTCTTGATATAGTGGTATCAGAGTTGGTAGATTCTACATTTGGACTGGGAGTCTTTGATATGGGTTTGTAGAATCAATGTTATGTGGTTTGATTTTGGATTTCAGGCCAGGGACTCCAGTGTTGGTGTGGGTGGCTACCATATCCATACTCATTAATCGTGGTACATCGTGTATTCTTATAGGATACCTCTGAAACACATACCATCTGGTATTCAAAAGCTTGATCACAAGGATGACCCCATTAGTGATGAGTCTTTGATACAATGAATAATACCCCAAATGTTACCTCCAGGTGGTGCACCAGTTGTACCATCACCTATTGAGCAACATCTGGTACCCTAACAGATGAGGAGCACAAAATGAGCACGATCTATGAGTTTTAGATATAGAGGCCCCTTAAGTTATGAGGCAAGCCCGACCCTTAGGAGAATGAGGATTAGATTGAGGTAGTGACCCAAGTTTTCCACCTTTTCCGAACACCATTAGATCATATGGTGGTTCTGGCGGTGATCCTTCAACATGGATCAGTAGGGAGAAGGTGCAGTTTGGCTATCTAGAATCATGATGAGTGACTCCTTTGTGGACAGAGTTCGAGCATCTCTTTAGAGAGTATTTTTCACCAGTTACACTGAGATTTGTGCGTATACATGAGCTTTTCATCTCGACCAGGGTATCATGAATGTGGTGGATTATTCATCTAGGTTCGCCAAACATTCCATGTACATGATCGATATGGTTAGAGATCATTACATCAGGTCTCGAACCGTTGAGTGAGTTATTCCTAGATATATCTGAGGTAGTTTCATACCTCTATGCATTTGGACTTATGCTAGGGTAATTGAGAAATTTTTCGTGTTTGAATACTTATTGGATGAGAAGATATAGTCAATGATAGTAAGAAGTGGAATAGAAGGATTATATAAGTCGTCATTAGAGAGAGGAAGTTAGTCCCAGGGAGCTAGATGTGGAAGTTGTTGCATGAGAAGGTCCCAAGGTAGAGGATCATCAGTTTAAGGCTAACATGGTGGGTCCAATAATCTTAGGGAGAGGTGGTTCAATTCAGGTGATGCCATGGTAT
This sequence comes from Viscum album, assembly GCA_963277665.1. Taxonomy (NCBI): domain Eukaryota; kingdom Viridiplantae; phylum Streptophyta; class Magnoliopsida; order Santalales; family Viscaceae; genus Viscum; species Viscum album. The sequence goes on along the minus strand of OY728159.1, from coordinate 1,886,436,106 downwards.
ATCTCGTTCAAGATTGTCCAACCCACCCAACTACTAATAGGGAGAGAGTGGATGGACCACCGAGGTAGATATTGTGATAAGATCATGCAGATCCACATGGGTGGAGAATGTGGCAGAGGAATATGGAGTGTAGCATGAGGTGGTCAACATTTCAACTTATTACCACCACCACCCCAGGAGGTCTATGCTAGGATCAGAGAGCTGGAGGATATATGAGGGGAATGAAACATGTGGTTGAGTTGTTATGACCCAAGGGCTTCATTAATGACTCACGGTATTATCTATTCCATTTCTACTTTTCTCATAGTAATGATAAACACATTTGCAAGTCATTCCTTTCTGTCTACATATCATTTTCATGACCATGATATTTTGTTTGAACTGTTGACCAAACCCTTAATCTTGGAGACACCTACTAGAGAAGACAGAGTGATCACACACTTTTGAAGATGGTGTGACCTTACCCTTGGAGGTGAGATTTTTAATTGGAACCTCATGGTGGTAGTGTTGTGGTCTTACGACAGCATTCTTGGTATTAATTGGTTGTCTACAGTCCATGACCATATTAAATGTTTTAGAAAAAGTGTGTAGTGCGCCTATAGTGATGGAATGAGATTTTCCTTTTCAGTGGTAGGGAAACCCAAGTAGCACATGATAGACTCATGCATAGGAGGTTGAATTTGATTACTCATTAGTTGGAAAGCCTGACCCTCAGTACAACCGATGTTATGAGCTTCCAGTTTCTAGAAGTAGTGGTGGAGTATGAGGATGACTTTCTTAAATATGTTCTAGGACTACATAATTTCCTAGAGAGAGACTTATGCATTTATTTACACCCTGAGATGACACTAATGTCTCCACCATCATATCTGATGGCTCCCACAAAGCACTGAAAATTGAGGCTATAGTTGGAGTACTTGTAGAGGAAGGGCTTCATGAGATCCACTGTTTCACGATGGGTGGCTATAATTTTGTTTTCTAAAAAGGAATTCAAGAACATATGGTTGTGTGTGGAAAACCCATGCTTCATCTAGGTGACTAAAAAGAACAAGTATCCACTACTGATGATCAATGACCACATTGATTAGTTAAGAGGGGAATGATGGTTTTAAAAAGTTGACCACAAATATGGCTATCAATAGTGGTGAGTACAAGATGATGATATACCAAAAATGGATTTCATATTTCATTACTATCACTATGAGTAATTTTTGATGACCTTTAACAGGATGAAAACCCCATTAGTTTTCATGGTACTTTTGAAGCTTATATTTAAGCGTTATATGGACCGGTTCATGGTAGTCTTCATCTATGATATCCTTGTGTACTCAGTGTCTAAGGAGGACCACATGAGATACTTATGGATGGTTCTGAATGTACTCTGAGAGCACTATATTAATGGGAGACCCTGAAATTTCCAGTTATGGATTTAGGCAGTCCAATTTCATAGACACGTTATCTCAGCGGATTGAGTGGTGGTGGACCCAGCCATGGTTGAGGTAGTGTTAGCATGGGAGCCACCTAAGAACATGATTGATGTGTTAAGGTTCCTCCATCTAGGAGACTATTATTGAAAACTAATACCCAATTTATCAAGTATATCCACACCTATGATAGCATTAAAATGAAATGGGAAGCCTTTTGTGTGGACAAAAAAGTTCCAGTATTCTTTTCAGCAGTAGGGATAGAGTTTGACAAGCACTCCAATCTTGAGATTTCTAGAGGAGAGTGTTAAGTATATGATGAATTAAGATCTAGTCTTGGTTGTGTGAAAACGTATACGCATGTTTTTATTTCCTATGGTTCATTCCAGTTGAGACCATAGGAGAAGATCAACGTGATCCATGATCTTGAGTTAGCAGCTGTAGTCTTCATGATGAAGATGCAGCAACACTGCCTGAGGGGCGAGTGGTTTTTCATATACTCTGATAACGAGAGTATAATGTATATCTTATCTTATAAGGATCTAAACATGGGAAAAGGAATTAGCTAGAGTTACTCGAGGAATATGACATTGAGATTGACTATAATCCTAGGAAGGGGAATATGGTGGCAGATGTTCATAGTAGAAGATCTGGTTCGTAGTTACTAAACGAGGCGTCAGAGCAATTTTCCATGTTATTGTTATACTTTTTGGATGGATATGGAGTATCTTTCCTCTAGTCGATAGTTTCTACCCCTGCAATATTATAGTTCATTATAGAGGCATAGATTGGGGATACCAACTGTGAGAACCTACGTGTTGAGATGCCCATAAGGAATTATTTTGATAGATATTCACAAGGTGGGGAGCACTTTGTTCTTTTCATATGATAAATAGTAATACCCAAGATTTTATGGGAGGAGGTTTTGAGGTAGTTTCATATTTACCATATGGAAGTACATCCATGTGTTGAGAAGATGTACCCAGACCTCCGACATCAGTTCTGGTGGCCATGGATATGGAAAGGAGTTGCAATGTTTTTTTCTCAATGCCAGACTTTTCATTATGTTAATGTTGAGCACTACGTTTCAGCGAGTTTAGAGAAACCTCTTAAGGAGTCGTAATGGAAGTGGAATGGAATATTGGGGGACTTATTGACAAGTTTTTCATGTACGTCTAGGAGAAACGATACCATATATGTGATCGTTTCCAGTCTCACCAATTTGGCCCACATCATATCTATCCAAGAGTAGTGTTGAGTTGATAGCGTGGGATGCCTCTATGTTCTGGAGATATTTCGACTCTATGGGGTCCCATAATCAATAGTTTCAGATCATGATGCCCATTTTACATCCTGGTTATGGAATTGATTATAGGAGGAGTTTTGGGACCCATTTACACATGAGCATAATGTTTCACCCATAGACAGAATACCAAACAGAGTCAACCATTCATGTTCTGGAGGAAATGAAGTGAGCTTGTATGTTGGACTTCATCCATAGTTGGGAGGATCACCTACCACTATTGTAGTTCATGTACAACAATAGCTACCATTCCACCATTGTTATGTATACAATAGAGGCCTTATATGGGTGACCTATCTGGTCACCACTTTACTAAACTGACCATGGAGAGTCATTTCTCATGGGCCCAGAGTTGGTGTGAGCTACATAAGAAAAGGTGTGGATCATCCAAGGTTTGATGAAGACTGCATAAAGTTGTCATAAGTCACATGATGATAAGAGATGGGGGTCTTTGGAGTTAGATGAAGGACACCACATGTTCCTATGGGATTCACCTCATTGTTGATTACGAATATTGGGCTGGGTGGCAAGTTATCTCTGAGTTTTATCGGCCCATTTCAAGTACTGTGTAGAGTTTGTGAGGTGGAATACAACTTAGATCGACCCTCGTAGTTGGACTGGATATGTGGGAGGCGTAGATTCATGAATAGTACCAAAATATTTTTGAGAATCTGTTATTTTTGTTTTTTGGGGATGTAATGCCCCAAGGCGGGGAGAATTTATTATCCTTTATTTTTATTGTATTGTTTTTAAATATTATATAGACTAATTTCGAGACCAAGCACTGAGGGAGAATTCTATTCTGAGACTCAGTGTTCCTAGAATAAACATTGAAATATATAAAAATATTTAATAGAATGCATGAATAGTATTCCTGAAAATGTTGACAAACATCTAAATGGGAGCCTAGATCATAAATATGAGAGCTCAGTTGAATTCAGAGAAGTGAATTTACCCTAGGTTCTACTTAACATCAGCGTATGAAGGTTGGCTATGAAAAATAATTTTGAGAATTTTTAATGAATAAAATAAATTGAAGATTTATTTTAATTCACCGTTTCATTTAAGAAGAAACGCATCGACACTTATTCCTTTTTGTAAGCCTTTAAGAAGGGATCTAGGGTTAGGCTCATAACTCTATTGATTTGATGGAGGCTCTGGAGAGAAGCCCTGGAGAATTCCTTCAGCAACGACAAATGAGATATCGATCAATGATTATTGTTGACGGATATTTCCCATGGAAATCGATCTTCAATAGGGAAATATCCAATTCCCATGTAGGATGCGTTATTTTGGATTTCCTTCCCCATTCTTGAATTTAATGATGAACTTGGACCAACCAACGAAAAGGTTGATCCAAAATTTAATCGTGATTTTTAGGATGAGTTTTAATTATGGGATTTATGGGGTTTGATTATTATTTTGATTATTGATAATTATTATAGGAACAGATTGAGGCTTGAATGACACAATGTCCGAGATTCATTCCTCAAATTCATTTATTACTCCTTTTCTCCACCATTATTTCATTTCAACTTCTTTATTATTATATGAATTTATGAACGATCAATCGTTGTGCCTTCGTTTCTTATCTTAATGGTCTCATATTTTATATTTGACATTAGGATGACCTAACATTGGTGTGATGACAACAATGAAAGACAAATCCGATCGAAAGGAACAAAACCATCCTTCAATAATTTTTCATCAAAATTGATTAAACCAGTTTCCCAAGATGATTGAAGGAAAAAAACACATTGATTCGATGTTTGGGTAAAAACAACCTTTTATATGATGTTTTGAGGTAAACAGCCCACCAAATTGAGATCCTAATCATCGGTCAATTCATACGAAGGAAGAACCAAACTTTTTGGAAAAACCCGATGAACCTAGTTTGTAATAAGGGATTACACACGTTGTGGCCCCTAGTGAGCAGCTGCTAGGGTTTCGTGTGATAGATAAATATCACACGGCATTTTGACTCTCTCTCTAGAGACTTGGTGTGTACATGGGATGGACATATACACTAGGAGGAGTACACGGGTTGCCTACGTGGCATGTACTTCCCCACACAGCATGTCTTGGGCCAAGTACACAGATAACCCTTTGTACTAGTACACGAGTAGAGACACATGGGTTGGCACCATGTACTGGCACACGGCCAGAGCACACATGATGACCCCATAAGAAAATACATGGTGTGTGCCTCCTTCTACTGGGCGTGAACCCATCTTCTACATGACATGTTCTAAAGACATGGGTCGTTGTACACAGGCAGTACTTCGGGTCAAGGGACATGAAATTTGAACCAATTATATGCCACTTACCACCTTTATACATGTATTTTCTCTGTTTTCCACTATATATTGGAAATGTTTCATTAGGGTTCATTCAATTTATCATTTTCCCTGAAAGTAGGAACAAATCATTTTTTATGCAGAGGACTATGATTCCATTAGCATTACTTCATGTAAAATAGTTTTGGAAGCCTCCCCCCCCCCACTCTAAGAGGCCCAAAGTAGGATCATCTATTCATCCATCCTAGACAATGTATATTCTTTGATATTTACTTGACTAACTTTACAAGACATTAATCCTCTACCTGTCCGGTTAATTCAGATTGAGTTGTTGGTATCCCCCATGTATCTAGTTGTGATCCTCATCTTTTGTATCATATATATTTCTTCAGATCCATCATTATATCTCTCTCATCATGGTTCCCAATGAACAATACTTCTCAGATGGATGTCATCAATGCTATCAGACTCTAGAGTGTGTCCTCCCAGATTACTTCTTCGTTGAATCATTTGAATGAATCCTTATTGTTGGTATGTGATAGTTGTCACATACATATAGACCGTATATCTTTGATTTGATATATTTAGATATTTTTATATGTTCTATAGACAAATACTTGTGTAGATATAATTGTACATTCCTTTTTTATATTTCTTTGTGGTTCGTTATGTCCTACTAAGTATTTTTATACTCACCCATGCACAGGAATTTCTAGCACGTTTTGTGTCTTGCGCAAATGAAAATCCTTTTGATAGAGTCCTAGGTGGGTGAAGACTATACAGAGCTTTGTGAGATTGGGTAGGCTGAGGTGTGTTCCTATGGCTATATATAACAATCCCAATACCTTTTCATGTAGGTTGTCTTTGTGGTTACAGACTTCATTTGTTGGACTTGTATTTGGACAAGTTTCACTTTACTTTAATTTCTTATCATACTATATTGGCCGGGATATAGTGGTATGCAATCATTGTTTACTTTGTGGTTTTTACATTTCATCATTTTGTGGTGTTGGAAATGGGTGTGTGCATATAGGTAAATAATAAGTTCCTCTCATGTTTGTGATATGACTACTCAGTTCTAGTCACTAACACCTGGCCTATTAGAGGTGGGCTTGGCTAGTTGGGGAACGAGCCCCTCTAGGATGGGTCATGGTAGTTATTTGATTAACTATGGAAATATTGATAAATCTATATCGTTACTCAATACATATAAGTGACGATAATAAATATTTGTTTGTTAATTAAATATATAATGCGATATATGAGGAATTATTTATACATGTAGTTATGTGTGGGGTTCAGTTATAGATATACCCTCGATTCATCATCATGCCTCATAGTAAAAATTAATTGTCCAAATCAGATGGGTTTTTACCCATAGTTTTAAAAATTATTTTGAATGTTCTTGACATTAGAGGTATCATGATCCATGATATCATGATGTCTTATAATTAATAAACTCCTAAATTTATAATTCATTTATTATTATATAATATATTTTAAAAATAATATTATCACTAGATTCCATTCAATTTCATTTTATTGATTAAATGAAATGTGTGTTCAGTTATTTTCCATGAAATATTGATTATGACTTATCCAATTATTTTATTTTATTTATTGATCAAATCAGATATTTAGTTTATCATATTGATTATTCTTTAGTGGTATCATCCACTATATATAACACTTACTGAGCATTTGATATAACCATCATTTCCCCTTTCCCCTAGATATGAAGAAGAATTATTTGTATGCGTTCACGGATTCTATATTTTTTCTATTATAATGATTTTTATTTTATGTACGTATATAAAATGGGTATCATGTATGTATCTGTTACTCTAAATAACTAAATGGATCTTTCCTTCATGATTTTTTACCTTGTATCTATTCTAATAATATAAATTACCACTTTATACAGGGTTACTAGGGTAGGGGCCATTATATTAGGTATCATAAAATGTTTAATATAATGCTTTGAAAAGATATATTTTCTAACACAAACCTATGATATAATTTGAATATAAGTATAAAATAAAAACCTAAATCTTTTGTAAGGAAGCTATTATCTATTTTTTCAAAGTAATTCATCCATGTATGGATACTATAAGTGGACATGATTCTAGAAAAGATGTACCTAGGTGTAATAGCATTGAAAAGGGATAATTGGGATCAACTTTTTCATCACCAAATGCATGAAAATGGGCTTTACGATTAACTTGGTTTTATACTCCTAGGATATATACATATGATAATTCAAATTTTTATTACAAAAAATAATGATGGATTTGAAAATAAGGATATCCCTAAAGAAACCATGTTTATGATCTCGATATTAAAAATAAATAAATTATTTGATTCAAATTAAGTGTTACAACATATTTAGAATTATACATTAAAATTTAAAATTCATAATTGTATTAGTAAATATAGTGTATGCCTTTTTTATAAATGGTTCCCTGAAGGAATAAGGGTATCAATACCCATGGAAAATATAGATATTTCACTCCTAGGAAATCCATTACAGCTGGTATTGGAACTAATAAGATCATGGAAATATAGGTACATTTTGTCATGTTGTGAAAAATAAACTTCCCTAAATGGAGAAACCTATTACAAACCATGATTATCCTAAATTGGATCACTTCTTGAGACATATTAACCCATTATTTGGTTATAATATCAATCGAATGGTTGATAAAAAATTAATTTACTCTCTTAAGAAGATATTTGTGTCCTTGAGATGTGATTAAATGGAAATAGTTACACTTACTATGAATACTTGCAAATTTGATTCTAATAAATGGTGGTCATTGATCTAGAACACTTAGGAGGAAGAGAAACTATAACTCACAGAATGGGAATTTTTTATAGTAAAAGACTTTTAAAAAATTATTCCCTCATGAGAAAAAAAACTAAAATGAGAAAAATGTTCCTCATCATAATGAAAATGAAATAAGAAAGTGGAAATGAGTATGAGGATACCTTTACAAGGTTATTCAAGTTTGATATAGATTAAATATACTACATTGAATATAATATTTATAACTGATTTATTAGGATTAAAACATGTCTATGAAGGGAACTTTTCAGTCAATATTTTTCATAAAATGATGAAATAATTTTATTTTCCACCAAAATGAAGAAGGAATTTTCAATATCCTACATGATCAAGGGAAATTAAGAAAATAATAGTTCAAATGAGAACTAATAAAAAAGGAATGATTCAAAGAAGAAAAATACAACGAAGTAATTTATATCTTATGAGAACAATATAAATAAGCATCCTATGAATTTTTTTATGGGATTTGGAGTATATTATAAGTGTGGTGATGAAAATATAATAAAGGAAACAATTTTACTTTGTGTTTCAACTATTTGGATATGGGGAACTATGAAAATTTATTCACCAATCATCAATGGAATATTCCACAAAAGAGGCTATGTGGAGAAGTCAAATCATATTCGTTTCATAAAACTGATATGGATGTACCTAATAATGTAGTGAATGGTAATTTAATCATTGATTAAAATTTTTATAATTCATTATTTAATTATCTATCCTCACAATCTTATATATTATCCATGTATTTCTAGAAAATAAGATATTTTCCAATCACTTTAAGAAGGGATTTGGTAGTAAAAAATCAAAATGGAAGTCTCGCCCTAATAAGGATGTTTTTTGAAGTCCCCATTATGACACAAAAACATTATTTATTTCCCAACCTTATTATAATACATATGTTTTTCATATATATAATCCTTTATATGAACCTTTTTTTAAAATATGATGGAACAAATTATTCCATGTAGAAAGAAATTATGAATAATTATAACGATGTTGAATTCCTTATCATTAGTGAAGATATATAATAATATGATACATGTCTTGATCCACCCCTATTAGCTCTACTAAATGAGATTCTTGGGTAATAAAACAAAAAAATTGAGGATAGAGAAAGTAAACTACAAATTCAGATGTACGTACTGTATAAGAAAACATTAATATATTTCTTGAAGAATTACATGGAAATCTACTAGAGTGTGAAGTTGAGTTTTCAATTGATTTAATCCCTAATGTAAGACCAATATCAAAGACTCACTATATAATGGTCATTGTGGGATTATTGTATTTGATGAAACAATAAGGGATTTTGTGCTATGAGAGATATATTTTCCTGAGTGTTTCACCATGGGGATCACATGTTCTGTTTGTGAAGAAGAAAGATGGATCCATGTTTATGTTCATTGATTATAATGAAATAAATGTTATAATGATATAGAAAATGTATCCTCTAGCCTAAACTGATTATTAATTTTATCAAATTCAATGATCATGAAATTTTTCAAAAATTAACATTCATCCTTGGTATCATCAATTGTGGGTAACGAAGGAATAGATTCTTAATATATCTTTCAAACCTGAGGTATGGAAATTATGAGTTTACATTAATTCTCTTCTGATTGAACAATTCACCCAATGTTTTTATGTATCTAATCAATATATAATTCATGTAATATGTTGATGATTTTATTATAGTATTAATTGATGTTATCTTGGTGTATTCTAAAAGCTTTGAAGACCATGAGAATCACTTTTGGATCATTCCTGAGACTCTTAGGAGGAAGTAACTATAAAGGTAATTTTGAAATTCTGGTTTATGGATTCAATAAGTTTCTTTTCATGCCCATATTTTCTATAATGGGTGATGTTTGTTTGCCATACTTTCTCCAAGGGGTGAAGTTTTTTTATGGATTCAGTGTTAGGTTACTATTAATGATTTTTTCAAGACATTTCCATGTCATCTAACCAATTATAAAAGATTACAGATAAATTGGTTAATTTTTTGTAAATAAAATAATATGATGAATTCTTTGATGAACTACAGATTATATTGCTTAATGCTACAATGTTGACTCTTCCCTTTAGAAATTATAGGTGTATGATATATTGTGATGCATCAAAGAATAGACTTAGGTGTGTCCTAGTGACAATTGATAATGTTATTTTATATAAATTAATTTAATTTAGTAATCATGGACAGAGTATCAAAGTTAGAACTTGTAATATTTTCTTTGATGGTATGGAGAAATTATCTATATGATGACATATGTGAGATAGACACTGATAAAAACATAAAGTTTATATTTTCAAATAAGGAGATAAAAATGAGACAAAGGAATTAGCTCAACCTACTCAAGGATTATTTTTTCTTGATAAACTAATACCTAAGTGAATAAAATAAGGTAACAAATGAATTAAATAACAATGATCATTGAGTTTTAAACCAAATGAGGATTGATATAGATCCTATGTAGATGTATCTAGTAAATATGGATATAAGAATTATTATAAAAGAGGATACATCCGTAATTTTCCAAATAATTGTGAAACAGCATTTATTATAGTAGATAAAAAGTATCCAATGTGATGATGTGAGCTTTTTGAAGAAAATTTAAACTATGAATGAAGGTAAATTATAAGAAATTATTCAAGAAGATTTTTTTCTAAAATTTAGAAAGTAATTATCTGTTCCATCTTTAACAGAGCTAAAATGGAAATTTTTTGATGAATGTCATAGATGAAATTTCTCTATACACCCTGGTAACCCAAATATGTATCAGTATTTGAGGGAACATTTTGGTGGGATATTATGAAGTGTGAAATATTTTATTTTGTGTCTAGATTTTCGGTTTTTCAATAAATGAATTTTGTGAGATGAAATCCTAGAAGTTTCATGCATCCTCTTCCTATTCCTATAGGGAAATGAGATAACATTACTATGGATTTTTTCTTAGAAATAGAAAATACCAAAGGAAGAGTGATGAAATATGGGTTACCATTGATTTCCTAACAAAACCTACACATTTGTTCACAGGAATAGAAGATTTACCTCTTGAGTACCTCGAAATGATCTATATTAATTAAGTAATCAAACATCATGGATGATATCTCTATTTTATATCTATATATTGATGGGTTTTTAAATGTCAATTCATTGAATATTAATTGATTAAATATGAATTTCATGGAATATATTGATGTTTGGGGTATTCATAGTTAGGACCAACATAAGGAACAATAGAGATGAATATATGGAAATTGATGGACATAAAAATGAATCTGTGAAAAATTTTGGATCAAAGATTGAATCCAAAGAGACTAAGACTTATATTTAGTGAATATTTTTCATGATTATTGGATGATCAATGGAGGTTCCAAAGGCAAAAAACTAAAGATCCAAGGAAAAAGAGAGCTTAATGTAATGAAAGATAACTCTACACACCGTGTAATCATTACAAATCATGTAAATATACATGGAGTAAACCCTTGATAGGTCATGAAAGGAATAATAATATATTACAGTTATGTTCACATCTGTCATAGTTTGTGTAACACCCCAAGCATCCACGGTATGCATCTCTTTGAATAATAGAGTTGTGTGTGTTTTACGCAACTTCGAGTTCTAACACACCATAACCAATCAAACTAGCCGTTATGAATATTAATACCCGCTTTTTGAAATTTTATAAATTTAATAATTCAAAATGGACTTCATTTTTGTATTTGTAATATCCAAATAATCCTAAGACGAATTTTTGGTATTTTTCTGAGAACTTCCAATTTTTGAGGAATAATGAAAAATACTAAACTTTAGTTAAAAAAATATTTTTAATCAAAATAATTTATAGTGCTAAATTATAATATTTAGTGGGTTTGAAGTATAATTAGAACATATTTTTTCCATTTAATCCAATGACTATAATTGGGCGTAATTTCACATTTAAACTGGACATAAACAAGTGTCAATCTTTTGATAGTTATTATTTCATAAAAACTTGCTTTTTGTTTTGACAGTGGGAATTAATTTTAAATTAATTTCTGCCAATTATATGTTTTGAATTTAGAAAAATGGATTACATATTTGGAACCAGGATGTAAAAATTTTGTAAATAGTTAACTATAATTTTTAGACATTGTGAATAATTACTTCGGTAAATATTTTATTTACCGTGGTTAAAGGGTAAATTAGGTAAATAAGAGTTACAAAATAATATTATAATAATAGAAAATTACCCAAAAACATGTCATAACCCTATTGGATGATGCATGTCCGACCATAGGCATCCTTGGGTCGATTTTGGGACCCCATGGAGCCACTTTTAAGTGAAAATGACACTTTATATTAATAATGTTAAAATGAATACAAAAATGACATAAGAATATATCTTTTAGTAAAAAAACATTTACATAGGGTTATATATGTTATATATTAGACTATAACTATTCATTAGAATGATAAAAAAATTTCCTACATAATAGTATTTTGTTTAAAATATTTAGACATTAAATAATTAAATTTATTTATGACACAATAATGAGTCAATATTTTCCTTATTAATTAAATAATCAAATAAATGGTATTATAATTTTTAAAATAAAAATAATTTGAAAGTATTGATGCCATAAAAGAATTTAATAGGTTAATATGACATGTTAGGATTGATTAAATGAATTTATTTCAAAGTAATCATGCTGTTAAGACTTTAACAAAAATCAATTATTAAATAGTGTCAAAATTGACATAAAATAGTTTTTAAAAAACAAATTATATTATTAATTGATATTATATTCCTCAAAAATTATGGATCAGACAAGAGACTTATATAATTATAGGTGTATCATTAATGACCCACATGGGGTTGTCTTGGAAGTTTATAGTAACTTTATTAACCATATAATATAAAAATACAAAGAGACATGGTAAATGTCAAAATAATTAACTAAGAGTTAAATATAAAGATAAGTATAATATAATGACCCAAACCTGTATAAAACCTATTGGTTGAGTATATTTAGACCCATACCCACGTTAGTCTCTAAATAATCCAATTTGGAGCCATTATAAACCGAAAATTATTTTATTATAAATTAATATTTCTAACTTTTCCTAAGGTGCCCCTCACCCCTCCTATAAAAGGGAACTCCCCCTTCCCTCAAATTCACAACTTCAAATCCTTTCAGATCGGCCAAAACCTGGCCAAAAACCCTCTAAAATTTCCTAAATTCAACCTAGAGGCCTTATTTGGATCATAAATCCTACCTAGGGAGCCCTTTTTATCAAATAAAATGGAAGAATCCGAATAAGAGGTAATGATTTAACCACCCTCTTTCAAGTTCATTTCTTCTTCCACTTCCTTTTTCTTTGTTGTTTCCATTCTAAAATAATAACTCCAATATCTTATATATAATTTTATGTTATTATAATTATGGTACAACCAAATTAATTATTCTATCCACCCTTTAAATGACATGTCACCATACGTGCGTACGTACGACTTACCGTCTGCATGTCCTGGTGTAATTGTTATTCAATACATTATTATTTGGATGGGTATAATAATGATGTGTATTTAATTTAAATAATAAATATAACATGATAGGTATTCTTTATATATGATATATCATGAAATTATATATTATTTAAATATCAAAATAATGATTTTTTCTTTCGTGCGTATGTACGGATTACCCTCCCCACGACGCGATGAGATTCATTTCCAAGTTCACCATTCATCAATGATTATAAAAATATTTATTACTAATAATTATATAATATATGACATAATAATTCCATTGGAGATATATATATTTGTATATAAGTATTTATGTAATTACATATATCTTATTCACTTACTTCCGTTCAATACTATATGAAAACGGAAACAACATTTATGCGTGTGTACAGACTACCGTCTCCATAAATGGTGTTTTCCATTTAATATATATGTCTATTATACATATTTATTTTCTAAATATATATGATATATAAATCATTTTTTATATTCTAGATGTACTTAAATCATGATCTAAGTGATAAAATCCAGAGTAACAAGTTAAAACACATACGATAAAGAAAGCGATTATTACCCGAAATATTAATATAACATGGAAATTATTATTAAATGGGTAGTATAAAGTCATAAATAAATAATTTATTATATCATAACTATTAATATGGTTCAGGTATAATTTGATAACATACTATAGTCTTCATAAAGGAGGTTAAACTTACCCTCTACTAAAGGAATGTGCAAGGTAAGGGGTTTTCATCTCTCTCCTTATTCCCATGAGATTCATGCCATATTGCCACTATTACCTTTTGTGTGGTGTACGCACTTCCAATAATTGTATTCATTGTGTAATAAAATTTAATTTATGTGTATTGACATATTAATTGTATGAAACTCCTTTCATGGGGTGTCTGTTTCGTTGGATACGAAATTGGTAAGGGTTAATTCCTCAATCTCATTATTATCCGAGATTTTTTATGTGTGAGTGTTTACTGTGACATTTTTATCATCCATGTCCACTTTTCAAAAAAATGATTTCAAAATTAATATTTTAAGGATTTTGGAAATTTACTCTTTATCAAGATCAGAATTTTAAATATTTTAAAGATTTATCTTTCTAAATCTTTTTAATTAATGTCCATGTTTTCAAAATGATTTTTAGGATTTATTTATATGAACATGAATATTTTGAAATGATAATTCTTTTCAAAAGTTTCCAAGTGTCATGGGACACTTTGATTCAAAAATCTATTTTAAATTACTTCCCTTAGAAATGTGTGACTTTTAAATGATTTCACAAAAAGGATAATTCTCTCAAAAAGTTTTACTCATCATTTTCAACTAAGTTAGCATCCTTTACTGGATATTATTTATGATTGAGGTAGATTTATTGTAATACAATATTCCATATTGTATTGAATTAGTTATGATATGTTTGACTATAGATGTTCTATTTTAATACCATTCATGGTTTATGGTTATTGTATTGACATTTTTTGTGCTAGTTTTAATACGAATGTTTATGTTATATTTTCTCCTTTTCACATGAGGAATGCATTGGACTTAGTAAGTGATGGGTGGAGCACTTTATAGCTCCTCGATGCATCGGTACGTCTCATGAGACAAACTAGTTTCTTGGAACAAGGCCTTAACAAAATATTATTTTTAGTCTTGGAACGAGGCCTTGGCTACGTGGTTATGTTAGTCTGGCATTATGCATTCCATCATTATGAAAGTGGTTATTGATATTGCATGTGATTATTCGACTATAAGAATATCCATGTGAATAAGTAAATGGCATCATTTTATTTTATTTTTTCCATATTATTCTGATTTTCAAGTTTAAAAGTCTTTTGTTTTAGTTATACATTGCCTTAAATGTTCATGTTTATTTATGAAAGTTTCCGCTATATAGTTATCCTTAATGAGCATCTGAGCTCACCCCTTTCTATGTTTTGTTTTTCCCAAGTTGTGAAGAAATATTTTATGACTAACTTGTAGGGATAGTCTGAAGGGGATATGAGTTTGGACTATGGAGACTATGTTATTTTAGTTTTTCACTTTATGTTTTAATGTAACATTTATGAATGTATCTAGTGTTTCCGAGGCTAGTAAACTAATCGGTCCTTTGGGACATGATTCTTTGTCATTTTAAAAATGTACTAAAATAATGCACTGACTCTTGGTAACTGGGTTCGGGGCATTACAATTGGTATTAGAGGAAGTTTAGTACTAACCTTGGAATCTAGATTTAGATAAACTCAGATTAGAGAACAAATCCCTATGATAGACTTTGAGGATTAGTATATAAGAACTTACTAGAATTTTGGTATTATAGAGATTTTGTTAGTTTTCTGAGAAATACATCCCTGCCTGGATACGAGCAGGTAGAGGAGGCTCTGGCACAGATGTACCTAGCAGTAAAACCCAAAAACACCACTTTGAGCTAGACTAGAACGGGAACTGGTGTATGATAATGAGCCTTGTTGCACTCTTAGTTACGACACTCCCAGGGGATATGCTTAGGATAATTCTCATTTTATTTATAAACCATTATGAAGGGATTATGAGTATATACTTCCTCGAAGTATACATTTCTATGGTTATGGATTATATCCATAAACTATTTAATTTATGTTAAGTGTTTTCAAATTTTGGGATTAGGTATTTCTATTCATAAAAAAATCTAGTGTATGCCATTGTTTAGAAATGGTGCCTAGTAGAAGGAATGAGAACCCCAACAATACTCATGATACAAAGAGTAAGAAGGATCATATATTTTATGGTCTTAAGCCATAATTTAGAAGGAAAATGGTCTCCCACATATTATCATCATATAAAGAAATAGTGTCATGTGTTGATAAGATAAGTAATGAATTCTCGGAGTCCTATGGCATTGAAAAGAATCCAGAGAAGAAAAGGATGGTAGAGAGGACAGAAAAAGGGAAAAGGTAAAGAAGGATTTTCCAATATGTGATAATTGTGGAAATAATTACCTTGGAAAATTCTTGAGGGGAATGGGAGTATGTTATAAGTGTGGAGAAAAAGGAAACCACCTTCGTGATTGTGAGGGTAAGAAAAAGGTTTCAAATGTACAATGCTTCATCTGCAAGGAGTGGGGACACTACGCGAATCAGTGTTCAAATCATCATAGTATGCCTCAAATAATGCTATTGGATAATAATAATGTTATGATACTACCACAGACGAAGAGGAATGACAATTGTTCTTATGTTGTTATTAAAGAATTATGTCATTTGAGTGTTATATCAATGATGTAATGGTTATAATAATTATGGAGTGTATAAGGATTGTACTGCAGTATTATTTCATTAAGGACTTCAGATTGTGTGGAACCAAGAAAAGTGACTCAATAACAGGTTAAATTTTTGCAAATATATGGTTGAGAGAAAGATAAACCGTAATATGGTTCTGATACTGAGGTAGTGATTTTAGAATAATACATGTTTGATTTGGATAAATTATATTGGATATTCTTGACTACCTTGAAACTGATTAATGATTTGTATATTCCATCATTGTTTGAGTTTACATCATTTTTGGATAGAAGAAGTATATCCAGTATTCTATAACGAATAAGGTAGTATAAATGTAATCAATAAAGTTTTATGGTAATTCAGGTTGTTACCATGTTTTAAAATAGTACATGATGAAGTTATTCACATGTTATTACAAAAAAAGGATCTTTATTATGTTTAACTTCCTTATAAATTTTGGACTATGAGTTTGGACAGAGGTATTTTGGATAACTATAATGTTTGAAATGGATTAAGTTGAACTTTGGATAGTATTATTTAATCTTAAACCATTTCTTATGATTATTTTTGGAATTTTATGATATTATTGTTTTGGGAAAAGGACAACTTGCAGGTCGGGCGATAACCCATCGCATCGGACAAAGCTTCAAGAATCGAACCTACAACCATAGTGCGACTAGCCTTTATTACCTACCACTAGCCTTGAAGAAGTCCCTGGTTATTACAAAATATTTTTCTTCATTTTAATGGTATGTGTTAATATTTGGAACCCTTTACGATTAGGATAAATATAATATTTTTGATTTCTATTATCTTTTGGAGTGAAAGATGAGTTTGTTGTAGAAATTAGTTGAAGGATGAAACTCTACTTGTAAAGTATATATATATATATATATATATATATCTCTTATTCTATGAAGAAATTAATTCTTAGGCTTTAGGGAAGGTATATTAAAACTGAAAATGAGTTATCCTAATACTTATGTTTTTTTGAACTGATGATATTTTAAATCATCAAAGATTGATGTCTTTGAGGCCCTCAATTTTACACTTTTTCGTGATTGATGACCTCAATCACTCCATATAAATATTTATGTTTTTCCTCTAATTACATGTCTATAATTTCAACCAATGTTATCCTATTCGAAACCCTAATTTGGTGCTGACATTCTCATTTCCATTTCCCTCTTATTAAAACTAAATTTTATTAACCCTATTTCCAATATCGGTTTCCACAAAGGTATTTTCTATTTTAAACCTTTTATTTTTGAAGAATAATTTTAAATTGAGAGGATGCAATTTATTGAAGTAGGGTATAATGTAACACCCCAAGCTTCTATGGTACGCTTCTCTTTGAATAATACAGTAGTGTGTGTTGTACACAACTTCGAGTTCTAACACAGCACAACCAATCAAACTAGTCGTTATGAATATTAATAACCACTTTTTGAAATTTTATAAATTTTATAATTCAAAATGGAAGTTATTTTTGGATTTGGAATATCGAAATTATCCTAGGATAAATTTTGGGTATTTTTCTAAGAACTTCCAATTTTTTATGAATAGTGGAAAATACTAAACTTTAATTAAAAAAACATTTTTAATAAAAATAATCTATAGCGCTAAATTATAATATTGAGTGATTTTAAAGTATAATTAGAAAATATTTTTACCATTTAATCAAATTTTGGTCATTGGGCATAATTTCACATTTAAACTGGACATAAACAAGTGTCAATCTTTTGATAGTTATTATTTCATAAAAACACACTTTTTGTTTTGACAGCGGGAATTAATTTAAAATTAATTTCTTCCACTTCTGTGTTTTGAATTTAAAAAAATGGATTCCATATTTGGAATCAGGATGTCCAAATTGTGTAAATAGTTAACATTAATTTTTAGACATTATGAATAATTACTTCGTTAAATATTTTATTTACCGTGGTTAAAGGGAAAATCAGGTAAATAAGGGTAACAAAATAATATTATAATAATATAAAATTACCCCAAAACATTTCCTAACCCTAGTTTCCAATGCATTTCCGACCATAGGCATCCTTGGGTCGATTTTGGGACCCCATGGAGCAGCTTTTAAGTGAAAATGACACTTTATATTAATTAAGTTAAAATGAATACAAAAAGGACATAAGCATATATCATTTTGTAAAAACATGTTACATAGGGTTAAATAAGTTATCTCTTCGACTATAAATATTCATTAAAAATATAAAATAATTTCCTACGTAATATTATTTTATTTTTAATTTTTAGGCAATAAATAATAAAATTTATTTATGACACAATAATGATGCAGTGTTTTCCTTATTAATGAAAGAATCAAATAAATGGTATTATAAATCTTAAAATAAATATTATTTGAAAGTTTTTATGACATAAACTAATTTTATAGGTTAATATGACATGTTATGATTTATTAAATGAATTTAGTTCGAAGTAATCATGCTGTTATGACTTTAACAAAAATCAATTATTAAATAGTGACAAAATTGACATAAAAGAGTTTTTAAAAACAATTATTATATTATTAATTGATATTCTATTCATAAAAGTCTAAGGCTTGGAAAATTTATTTATATAATTACATTTGTATCATTAATGGCCCACTTGGGGTTCTCTTGGAAGTTTATAGTAACTTTATTAACTATATAATATAAAAATACAAAGAGACATGGTAATGTCAATCTAATTAACTAAGAGTTAAATATAAGAGATAAGGTTAATATAATGACCCAAACCTGTCTAAAACCTATTGGTTGAGTATATTTCGACCCATCCCCACCTTATCCTAGAAATAATTCTCTTTAGATCCATTATAAACCAAATATGATTTTATTATAAATTAATATTTTTAACTTTTCCTAAGGTTCCCTTCACCCCTCTTATAAAAGGGCACTCCCCCTTCCCTCAAATTTACAACATCAAAGCCTTTTGGATCGGGAAGCCCCCACCCAAATACCCTCCCAACTGTCATAACTTCAACCTACAAGCCTTATTTTGTTCATAAAGACCTCCTAAAGATCCCTTTTTGATCAAATCAAAAGGAAGAATCTAAAGAAGAGGTGATTATTTCACCACCCTCTTTCAAGTTCGTTTCTTCTTCCACTTCCTTTTTATTTGTTGTTTCCATTCTAAAATAATAACTCCAATATCTTATATATAATTTGATATTATTATAATTATGGTACATCCAAATTCATTATTCTATCCACCCTTTGAATGATATGTCACCATACGTGTGTACGTACGACTTACCGTCTCCACGACGTGGTGTAATTGTTATTGAATACATTATTATTTGGATGTGTATAATAATGATGTGTATTTAATGTAAATAATAAATATAAAATGATAAGTATTCTGTATATATGATATAACATCCAATTATATATTATTTTAATATCAAAAGACTGATATCTTCGCTCGTACGTACGTAGGGTTTACCGTCTCCACGACGCGATGAGATTCATTTCCAAGTTCACCATTCATCGACGATTATAAAAATATATATTACTAATAAGTATGTAATATATGACATAATAATTCTAATGTAGATATATATATTTATATATAACTATTTATGTACTTAGATATATCTTATTCACTAACTTTCGTTCAATACTATATGAAAACGGAAACATTGTTTATGCATGTGTATGGACTACCGTCTCCATAAATGATGTTTTCTATTTCATATATATGTCTATTATACATATTTATGTTCTAAATATATATGATATATAAATCATGTTTTATATTCTGGAAATATTTAAATCATGATCTAAGTGATACAATCAAGAGTAACAAGTTAAAACACGTACGATTTAGAAAGCGATTATTACCCGAAATATTAATATAACATAGAAATTATTATTAAATGGTTAGTATAAAGACCTAAATGAATAATTTATGATATCATAAATACTAATATGGTTCTGGTATAATTTAATAACATACTATAGTCATCATACAAGAGGTTAAACGTACCCTCGACTAAAGGAAAGTGTTAGGTAAGGGGTTTTAATCTCACTCTTTATTCCTGTGAGATTGATGCAATATTGCCACTATTACATTTTGTGTGGTGTATTTACTACCCATAATTGTATTAATTGTGTAATAAAATTTAATTTATGTGAATTTACATATTCATTGTATGATACTCCTTTCATGGCGTGTGTGTTTCGTATGTTACCAAATTGGTAAGGGTTAATTCCGCAATCTCATTATTATCCGAGATTGAATATGTGTAAGTGTTTACTGGGACATTTTTATCATCCATGTCCATTTTTCATAAAAATAATTTCAAAATAAATATTTTATGGATTTATTAAGGGTACTCTTTATCAAGATCAGAATTTTAAATGTTTTAAAGATTTATCTTTCTAAATCTTTTTAATTAATGTCCTTGTTTTCAAAATGATTTTAAGGATTTATTTATATGGACATGAATGTGTTGAAATGATAATTCTTTTCACAAGCTTCAAAGTGGTGTGGGACACTTTGATTAAAAAATCTCTTTTAAATTACTTCCTTTATAAATGTGTTACTTTTAAATGATTTTACAAAAAATATATTTCTCTCAAAATGTTTTACTCATCATTTTCAACTATGGTTGTATCCTTTACTGGATATTATTTATGATTGAGGTTGATTTATTATAATACAATCTTCCATATTGTATTGAATGAGTTATGATATGTTTGACTGTGGATGTTCAATTTTTATACCATTCATGGTTTATGGTTAATGTATTGACATTTCGTATGCTAGTTTTAATACGAATGTTTATGTTATATTTCCAAATTTTCATATGGGGAATGTATTGGACTAATTAAGTGACGGGTGGAGCCCGCTATAGCTCATTGATGCATCGGTAGGTCTAGTGAGACAACTAGATGTGGAATTGGCCAAGGTCCTTTCCCAATTTGAGTTATGGTTTTTGGCCGAGGTCTTAATCATTTTTAGACGTCTTGGACGAGTCCTTGACAAAATGTTTCAGAATGTCCACCATTATACATTCCCTCATTATGGAAATAATATTGATGGTTCCTGTGGTTATTCGATTAGTATAATACCCATGATTATGTTTTATTATGGCATTATTTACTCATCTCATATTCTTTCCATAAAAGTATTCATGTTTACTATTAGTAAATGCATGTGGTTTCTATTATTCACCATGCTTAATATTTATGTTATTATCCATTATATTTCTTACCCTTACTGAGCATTTGAGCTCACCACATTCTTATGTTTTATTTTCCCAAGATTCCAAGAAGTGTATTATGATTTATATTCAGGGTTAAGCTAAAGGGAATAATGGTATTCTCAAAGAACTATTTATGGTGTGTTTTATGTTTGAAATTGTAATGTAAAGTTACTATATGTAATCTATTTTCCAATACTGCTAAACTGATCGGTCCTTTGGGACTTTATTACTTGTAATAATGCGAATGTTTTAAAATAATGCACCGACTTTGGGCTTCTGGGGTCGGGGCATTACTGTGTGATGCATATGGGTCACATTTTACATCATGTAGTATACCTTGATGGTTTCATGGCCAAAATTCTATTTGTTTATAAAAAATTACATGACATGTAGCATCAAAAATAGTAAAAAATGTCAATTTTCAGCATATCTTTAATAGGACATTATTCCATAATGAAGGGTACAAAATTTAAAAAAATTCATTGGCCTACGGAGTACCATTGATGACACCAAGGCACATAATTAATTATTTCATAAAAGATATAGGTAATTACATTCCATGATTTAGGTGTGACCATCGGGAGGTTGTTGTTGGGTTCTGATAAGTAATTCTTCATATATAGTTTTTTATTTTGTCTTTATTGTTTTCACTTCTACTCTAAAAATTGAATGAATTTTACTTTTATTATAATCTCTTGATTTTCTTCATTCCCTTTCAAAATAATTGCTATCCTATTTCACACTTCATTAGTCCCTCATTCAATTTATTTTTTAATTAATTTCACATATGTTTAACTCTGGATTGTATTATGTTAAATTGTTTAATCATTATTTTAACCATACCATAAATTTAACTATCTTTAATCAATTTCTTCATGTTTTCCTACTACTCTTAGGGTTAGGGGTCAAGAGTTAGGGTTTATCAAGGCTTAATGATTCAATCAATTGAATATTTATAATCCTATGGAAAGTAATTCGGTTAAAAACAACACTTCATCACATTATCTTGCATAGCTCTGACCATGGGAATTGAAATTAAACAAGGTTGAACTAATTGGATTTTAGTTAGCGATGAACATTAGCATGTGATAATTTCTGTCATATAAGCTAAGAATAATACATATAGGTTGTTAGTTATTCTTAAACCATGGTATAGTTTCATCTTAGGTATATCCAATAGGTTTGACCATAGCCAATTGGTGACCCATACACCACTTTTTAGCCTAATCCATAGGTATATCCCAATATACATTTAGGTTTATCATTATAATAAGACCTACAATTTACAATGATCCCTTCTCTTCTTTCTACATACATTTTATTTATTTAATTTATGTAATTAGTAGAAATCAATCAAACTCATGTTATGGTGACCTAACCATTATTCATTAGTTTTCATCAATATATCTCCCACTCTCTATGGATTAGACCTCATACTTCTACATTACTACAAATTTATAGTTAGATTTGTTCAGGAAAAAATAACTTTCTAAAGTGATCACACTCGGGGGATTTAATGATGTTTTCTAGGTGAATCAAATTTTTAATACGCCCACACTAAAATAACTTTTATTACTTAAGAAAAACCTCAACATAGAGGCCCCAATTATCCATACATCAATAAGGGATTTTTTAAATTTATTATTCTCATAAAAATTTAAAATAGGATATTAGAAAAACACAAAACATACCCTTTAAATAATCCAAAAATAAATAATTATTTATAATTTTCAATTCAATAAATTCCTAATTTTCACATATAGTTTTCCTCCACTCATGAACATTCAGGAAATTTATGATTTACCTCACCATTTATTTTTTCAATCATCAGTAAACCAAAAAAAATAGTTCAATTTATGCTCATACATCAAGTATATGATCATAACCATAGGGTTTCATTTAATCTAATTTCATCAACCCATAAAGAAAAATATTAAAATTAATCATGAGATATTTTGGATAATGGTACAAATGTTTTTGAGGATTAGGGTATGTGAGTTTAATTATTAAAAATCATGTGAATAACAAGGAGTAGGAACAAATCTAAAGTATAAAACATGTTATTCAAAATTCAATCTCTATGAAATGATCCTCATAATAATTTAATGACATCCCCCCCAAACCCCAATGTAATGGAATAAAGACAATGTAATCATAATGAAAAACAAATACTCACTTTTTGTTCCATTTTTCATTATTTCCCAAAATTAATGATTGGATTTAATATCACATTCACCACCTATCCACATATTGTAAAAACAATCGATCTAGTATTAGTGATTTTTTATTCTCGTAATTAAAAAATTGTTTTATTCCTTTTTTCAGAAGCTTCACCAAGGATAATTCTCTCTTCCACAACTTAATAACATATAATTATGAGATCATCAGTCTGAATATAGTGATTTTTTAACTACCCAAGAAACAATCTAGTTTCTCTCTATTTTCTCATTATATTGTTTAACAACAATATGGATAAAAATTGGAATTTGATAAATAAAATTATGAGCCTTTCCAAAATATCCCATAGAGACCCAAAAATTATCCTCTTAAGAATAATATCCCTATTCCAGTATGAAAAACCCCTCCCCCACACCAATTCAGTTGAATATCATGAAAAATAAAAAGACATTGGTAGTAAAGGAAATATTTTCTTGTCACATGGATCAATCCTAAATGTTCACACATGGATTTTATGATAAAAATAAGGATTAATGTGAATTTTGGTATTATGAAAAATGATCATGTCAATAAAATTCTTCATTCATATTAAAAGTGATATTTTTAGTCATAGATTCGATAAAATGTCAATTAAAGTTCATATATATTTACATGACCCAAGTATTTATCAATAAATATTAATAGAAAAATTGGAAGTATTTGGTCAAGAATAATCATTGGAAATGGAAAATAATATATATATTAATAAGGTCGGGTCATGAAAATCAATAATTAGTTTACCCAAAGAAATATTCTAGGGATTAATATCATGTAATGGAATTATATCAAAAATCATTTCACAAAACTAAAAATCGAGGTTTGTGACTTCTAAAATATCCATTTATATATATTTGTATTTATGGGAATTATATTTCAAATATTCTAACATGTCAACATACTTCTCCTAAGTATTTATGTCATCTATATTAGTTTGCGCACAATTAAAAAAATCAAGATTTTTTAAGGGTAAGAATAATTAAATCTTGTTCATTAAACAATTAAATTCATCATTGTTATTTTATAATTTGAAATTATATTGGGAATAAAAAATGGTTTATAAATATTAACAATTATAAACTACTCCCCTTAAATTAATTATTTTCAATGAGTTTCTCAATTTCTATCTAACCTTGGTTCATGATGTGAAATGTGATCTCACGGTGTGAATTAGACACATGACCTGAATTAGTCATCTATATAGAACCACTGCTGCTTTCAATGTCTTCTTTATATGTCCTCAACCATAATAATAGCATATGAAATTTCATGCAATTTTAAAATTTAAAATATTTTTTTCAAATAGATAAAGTAGTCAATCATTTGAAGAGTTATTAAATAGATAAAATATAATAAATCTTAGTTATAGAACTTTTAAAATCTAGCTTACCTCTTAATGGAGCTTCATTGAGGTCTATAGCTAAACCTTTTAACATTTTTAGCTAAGTGGAACATGACACATAGCTAACTCTAACTACCCAAAGTCTTATCAATGAAATTTATCCATTCTTGTTGTAATTTCATAATGAATCACATTAGAAAACACAATCACACATAATCCTTAAAGTAACTACTATGTGACTATTAAAAATAAATTTTCCACTTTTTTGTTTTGAATTTCGAAAATCTGACATACGCGGTTATGATTAGTAAGATGTTTGGGGTCTAATAGGAAAAACATAATTTTTGGTGAATATTAATCGACCCTTGTGAATAGTAATCTACCCTTATGAATAGTAACCTACCCTAATGAATAGTAATATGCCCCTTATGAATTGTATATATTCCAAAATAATAGTAACCTCACCCCTGAATGTATAAATTAAAGCAAGACATCTTATATGTGACAATATGACCACAGTAAAAGTATTGGTATTTTTATAAGTAATAAAAAATTAATTATTTAATTTAAAATAAAATTTATTTTATAAAAACATGTTCATAAATTAACAATTCATTGTATTTTAGTTTTATGAAAATTTTATAAGAACTTATGTAATTTTCAAAAGAATTATAAAATCAGATTTCCTTTTTAAATTTGTATTTTTCAAATAAATTGTGATTTTAATTAAAAACAAATTAATCTAATATAGAAAATAATTTTTGAAAAATGGAGTTTATTTTTAGATTCTACACATTTAAAAATGGTTATGATTAATTTTTTTTATTTTTCCAAAATACTTGAATTTTTATGAATAGTGAAATACTATAATTTAAAAAATATGAAAAGTAAATTAATTATAGTGTCATGTATGATGTTCTGCTGCTGTAAGACCAATTAGATCTCAATAAAATTCAATTATTACAACTATTTTTCATGAAATAATCACTATTACTTGTCTTGTTGAGATAAAATAATTTAATGAATATAATGTTGGGAAACCCCCTCTCCCCTCCACTATAAATAACCCCCCTCACACCCTCATTTATTCACACATCTAAAGCTTCATTCCATGTCCAAATTATTCCTAAATCTCTTACATATCCCATATCCCAAGTCTATCATCCCATTGTGTGACAAAAATACCAAAACCTCTTCCCTAAAGAGTCTCTCAAAGAAGATATATTCAAGAGGTAATCTCTCTCTGTTTTCATTCAATTTCTTTTCAAATTTCCTTTCATTTCTTCTCTTATACTAATCTTCTCTTATACAAATTTCATGATAAATCTATTATTATTAATATAATGTTCTGATATCATTTTAATAGAATAATTTTCATTATAATCACCCCCCTCTCTCTCTGTGTATTTATAAAACTGAAAGCGTTGCTCATGATGTGTTAATTTATCTACATCATGGGTGATGCACTTCTATTTTACTTAGATTCCTTATAGGATTTCAATGAAAACATTAAATGGTTGAAGAAAAATATTGTTATATATTTTTTAATCTATTTTATGTTCAAGAAAAAACATTCATTCATAATACTAATTGATAAAACAAAACATGTTTGTTGGGATCCAAAAACGGCCCAAATTGACCTAAAACGATCATCATTAAATTTTAACTGAAAATGTGTCCACATGGTATATAAAATAATTCATTATAATATCATTTAAAATCATTCAAGATCATTAATGACATGTAATATCAGTTATGGATATTTATCCATGTTCTACACGAACATCCATTCATATGTACAAGTGAACCATTCCTAAAAACTAAGAAAAACAACACTCCTAAACAATGGATTTAAACTCTATAACACATCCGAAGGACCATAAATTAACATAATGGAACCATAATAAACCATAATCTTGTATAAAATGTTATTTTATTGCTAATAACTTAATATAATGTCATTATAAATGAGAGTAAGTGAAGAAAGCATTCAGATACAAGGTAAGGGGGAATTCTTGAACACAACATTCTTCCTTCAGGTTCTCCCTACTTTACTCTATTATTGGTATGGTTACTCCATAAAAACATTTTTTTCATCATTATCATAGCTTTTCTGGTATATAGATGTTTTCACTAGATTTTATGTCATACAAAATGTTTTCGAAATGAACTATTTTTTCAAAAATAGACATTTAACTTCTAACTCAAGGTTGATGGTTCTTGTATCAAGTATATAATTCCCTCTTTATTTTGGGAACTACAAGATTTTGAATGTCTGCCTAATAGATGAATCTCATTACTTTACATGGGTTATTTATCTACATATATGTTTTTTGTGGCATTCATGATAACGAAAATGTTATGTAGTGACAGGTGCACCCAGAACTATATAGTGCAATATGAATGTTTGAATGTAATGGGTGTGTATGGAATTTTATGTTTATCTAATGAATTTGGTAAAGTGATGAATCTCGTTATTTAAATTTAAATTATGTGTGAACATGTTTCCATATTTGTTCATAACTATGTGTGGTAGTTAACTACTAATACATGATGTATTTTATTTATTTATTAACACATTCAATGTCTTTTCTAAATGTTTCCTATTGTGATGATGATCTTCTTCTTATGTTACAATGATAATGATTATTCTCAACACAAGTTAAATTATTTCAGTTTCTTATCTATCCTATTACTAGGCTTTTAGAGAAAACCTTTTTTATATATATCCTTAGGTGACTACTTGTACTAAGGGTAATTCATGTGCCAATAAAAATCTAGAGAATAAGGAATTGAATACATTTTTATGTTTTATATTGTAAAATTTATGTACGGTCCTATTTTTCCCAAGACACTAAACCTTTTTATCCTCAATGTATAATGTTTTTATGATTTTTATCTATAAAATGATGTAAAATTAATGTAAGAAATGTTTGTTTGTTATAATAATCGTCTTGGATTTACCCAAATATGACTTTGTGTATATAGGGTAGTATTTTTATTCCCCTTCTATTGGTTATTATTAAATGGTTCTTCTAGTGGGTGGTAATTTGATGATAAATCTCAGGAAAAGATGATAAAATAAAAATCGATAAATATTTTAGATTTCTAATCCACGACCTCAACCTATTCATTATTCTCAATATTCTATGATTCTACAATGGAATCCTCGATTGGAGCCTTTTTTCCACTTCTTCATGAATGTCCAAGAGGTAATCCCACTATTCATATTCTTTTTTAACATGTTAAAGTAATGCCTTATGTTTTTAATTTTCATAAAAATTTAGATTTTCAACATTATACGATGTCTCAATATGCTCCAAGAATTATTCCTTGACATTTTATCCTCCATTTGGTTGTTTTTTGGGTTAAAATGTTTAACTTCCTCATCTACTTCTTGATGATCTTCTTCATCAAACCATTCCCTATCGTGGAAGTATTCAAATATATATTACTCAAAATGGAATTTAAATTTTATATAATTTTTGCAAGGATGTCAGTTATTTCTCCATACTCTCTAAGATATGTGTTGAGATCATTCATAATATTATCCAATAATGGAATGTACTTTGTCAGGAAGGTGGTAAGTCTGTCTTCTCAGTTCTTCTCATCAGTTGGTAGAAAGTATGAGTCTTTTTTAAATCTTCATATTTCATTGTGTCAAAAACATTGATATCCTCCACTTCCTAGTATTATTATTATTCAAACCAACCTATACCATCCTTATAAAATATTGGTTTTCTATAAACAAGATAATTTTTATTTGAAATGATTTGAGAAAGCACTGAGTTAAGTCCCATGATTATCCATCCTACTGTCCATCTCTTCAATATAATTTTTCACCAACCTGGTTAATCTATCTTCTAAGTGTTGTTCGTGAGGTTTTTTGAAGTAAGATTCTTAATTGTTGTACTACTCTTCCTAATATCTTCCTTAGTATCAATGAAAATTGGGATCTCCTTCACATGGTCGATAGTAGGTGTAACTCCTCTATTTAACTTCGAGTTTATCATATTAAAATTATTTTGAATCATACCAACCCATTTCATGATGTGAGAACCCTTAAAAATTTATTATTTCCCATTTGTTTATATACTCCTAAAAATCAGTGTACTTCGATGGTAGTGCGACATAATACTGACTAGGTTTGTAATCCATCCGGAATAATTCAAAATACAACTACAAGAATAATATAAAAATAATAATAATAAGGGGGAAACACCAAAACTAAAATAATATATAGAAACAAAATAATAAAATTCCTTGACCTATGTAATTGGTCATGATTTGTCTTCAATGCTCTGTGACTCCCTGCAAATGGTGAATAAAATAGATTCACAAAGAATATGTCATTAAATCCTAAAGGAAGGATCAATTTAGAAATTTCTTTTATCCCAAATAAAACTAACTCCAATGTCTTAGTAAATTGGAAGTATGATATCAAACTCACAGAGTCCATGGAATATCGGAATGAAATTTTTTGACTAAATGTCAGGTCTCCCCACACAACTTAAATAAATATGATGAAAGAAAAAAAGGAAAAGAATGGATTAGTTTCAATTAATGTTTTTTGGCTAATGATAATCCCAAATCTATCCTTAGATTGACTTATATCTTAGGCTATGATGTGGTGTATGAGTCACTAATTGGTTATGGCCAAACTAATTGGATCTACCTTACATGAATTTGTCCCTTGTTTTGTATATAAGAAACAACCAAGATTAATTACACTTATCTTCTATGTAAGAGTATATCTCATGATAATTTTCATATCCTTCTCAACTTCAATTAAGAAAGGCTGATTAATTTTCACCTCCCATGGTCAGGTGTGTGCAAGATAATGTGATAAATATTTTTTTAACCCAATTATTTTCCATAGGGTTATTAATGAGAAATTTATAGAGTCATTAGGCTAATCAGATATCTTTCCCTTGAACCCTAAACCTAAAAGGATTATTGACATGTGTAGTAATTGATTAAAGATATAGAAACCTATGTAATGCTTGATATAACAATTAAACGATTCAAAATAATGTAATCCATAATTGAACATTTATAAAAGTAATTAAAAACTTACTTAAATGAAAAAATAATAAAGAGTGAAACAAGGGGAAAATTATTGAGAATTTTATGAATAAAATAAATATATTGGAATAAAATTAATGACCACTCAATTATTATAGTAGAAGAGAAAAAAATAAAGTAGAAATAAAAACCTATCTATGAAGAACTGTGGGTAAGATTCCAATGACAACCTCATGGTATCCATGATTCAATATTTTAATAGAATGATCTATCTCTTGGATAGACTCATTATTTGTAATAATTGATGAAATCAATGGGATTCCCTGGGTTAATGAAATGTTTTAAATTTAATTTGTTTCGTTAAGGAAAAATTTATCATCAATGATACACTTAAAATCTATATTTTTCCCTGGTTTGATGCTTTCACATCATATATTATTTACACAATTTGTAATATTCTGTCATCAAAAAATTCACAGCATACAGTTGAACATAAAAAATATCTGCCAAATTTTTTGAAGTGTCATGGAATGACGCATATGTTTCACACCATGACATATGTGAACATCACTATAAGAGCTTATTATTCTCTTTATGGACTATAAATTCTCCATTCCTTTCATATTTACATGTCTTAAAATGATTACGCATCATGTAAATTCATCTACCAGTTTTGGAAAATTCGTTATTCCTTGGTTGTTTAGTTTTGTTTCATTAGAACCTCCTGTGATCATCCATTCGTCCTATAAAATATTAATACAATGGATATTTGCGTCTCTTTGGATTCAATCTCTAATCCTGGATTCTTAAAATTTCAATTTTCTGGTTGCGTCACATCATAGATCATCCTGAATTTTTTTATGTTCATTGATTTCCACATTTTCCTCTATGTTGTTCCACATGTCGGTCCTACATATAAATACATAAAACATAAATTTACTCCATGAAACTAGATATTAATCAGTTAATGTTAAATTAATTCACATATAAAAACCCATCAATATATAGATATAAAATTGAGATATCTATAGAGCATGTCCTTTGATCACATCTTATCATTATCCCCATTTTACATTGAAATTCTAGATGACTCTTCATACGGATCTTGATACTAGGCTTTATTTGAGAACTTCGTACCATTCTAAAACTGATCTAAAATGATTATTTTAACAAAGGTGACTTGTTGATTTCTTTCTCACGTGGCTTTTATATTATACAAGATAGTTATTTTCCTCTTCTAGATTTTTCTTATAAAAATTATTTCAATTCAAGTATTCCATTAGCATCATGTGAAAAATTATATGGTAAGAGATGAAATAATTGAACCTATTGGGATGATTCTCGTGAAAAGAAACATGTAGGCCCTGAACTTTTTTAAGACACAAAAATAATTTTAATGTCTATTTAGGTTTATATTAACACATCACTAAGTAGGAAACAAGTTTTAATAAAAATCAAAGAAAGGATTAGGAATTCTATGTGGGGGATTCTATTTTCCTAATTGTATCTCCATTCAGGGGTGTTATATGGTTTTCTAGGAAAGGTAAATTTATCCCTTAATACATTAAACCCATTAAAATCCTTGAAATAATTGATGTTTTTTCTCAGATTTTGAAATTTCAACATGTCTCTGAAAAGTTCATGATGTGTCCCATATATAATTGTTAATAAAGTACCTTCAAGACACAACACATGTGCTTATATTAAATGAAATTGAATTGGAAAATGGAATATATTACTATGGTGATTCCATCCATATTCTTGATACTAGATAGAAAGTATTGAGGAATCAAATGACTCTTCTGGTGAAGGGATCTTTGAGAAATACAAAATAGAGGAAGCAATGTGTGAACCAATAGATGTTATCAAGAACAAACCACATCTATTTAGAAGGTAATACCCATAAAATTTTGAGGATAAAAAGTTTATTGGATAAAATAATGTTACTCCCTTACACATTATTATTTATTTTCATTTAAATAAATTAAATCTCTCTGATAGCATGCAATGCACACAATACTAGATTTAAACAAAATGACATAGTCTATTAGAATATTATTTTAATAGGGCCATTATGTCATACCTATTAAATTATCAGGTATGAATAGAAATAAATAAATTATAAAAAATATAATGCTTACACATGTTCATTGGATATCAAGTAATAATGCAAAAAATAATCATTTGAATGTAAAATAATTATTTTCTTAGAAAGTGTATTTTTTTCAAAGAAAATGGTTTCGTCGCTTCATACACACATATGATAAAATTAATTTTTTAAAATATTATAAAATATAGTTGATAAAAATGATTTAATTTTTAAAATCAAAATAGAAAAATTATTTTTGGTTTATTTTTTTATTTTTATGAAAACTTTTATTTTTTGATAAATAATGAAAAATAATTATTATTATTGAAAAGTGCATTTTCATTTAAATTATTTACAACATTAAGTTATATTCTAAATTGTTTTAAAAGTAAAATAAGTTAAATTATATTATAATCAATAAAGTCCAGTTTAGTATATCAAATTTCATATAGAATTTTGATATTAAAACTATCTATACTCATGGGAAATGTTTCTTCAGAAACCCACTTTTTCATCATGTATATAGGTATAATATTAAATTCAATTCTACTACTTATGTGAATTGAATTTTCAAAAATGGAATCCTTATTTTTTATCCAAATAATTTTTATTATCTAATAATTTCAAAATAATTTTTTTCACTATTATGAATAGTAAAATAAGTTAAAATTAATTATTGCGGTTAAGGTAAAAATTGATTTACCCACGGTAATATAAAAGGATAAGGGTTAAAATGAGCTAATAAATTTTACTAAATCAATTTTAAGGACATATGTTTTACTTTATCACCCCTAAGGGTTTGTAATGACCTATGTTTAGGATTTTGGAATGTTAAAATTGCGGGTGTAATTGATTATTTTCAAAAAATTCACTGTGTTCCCACTCCCCCACTTATAAAAGGCTTCCCCATGTCCTCCCCTATTCACACCCCCAAATCCATTTGTTTTAGAAATTAAAAAAACAAATCACTCCATTACTCCCCTAAAAACATCCTAGAGTCCCTTGATGGATCATAAATCTGTCCTATGAAGGCTTTTCCTATATTCCTAAAGAGGCCAATAAAGGAAGAACTAACATTTTTATATGTTATTATTTATCTTATTTGTTCTTCCAGCTAATTAAAATTATATTAAATCATGATAATATAATAAAACCATTATCTACCTTATACTATGATTTTATTTTTTTAATAGAATAAACTATATCTTTCTCCACTTCCATCAATTGGAAAATGATATTCTTGAACGTGTTTATGATGGACTATCACCTCATAATCATATGTAAATCATTTTCTATTAACACCTCTCACAATTGGATATAATGATGGATTTAATTTTTATATATAATATTTATAATATAATAATATTTTTTTAATTATAATATCATTTATACCTTCTTAAATTCCATCCCTTTTAAAATATGATAATGTCACTCTTTTTTATGGAGGATTACTACATGGAAAAGAAATGTGATTTATTTTTGACTTATGATTTAAGTTGAAGGTAATAAAGATGTATTTAATGAATATATGTGATATATATTACATGATATAAATTATGTAAACTTTATTTATCATACCCTCTATTACACATTCACCTGTTGAGGGCATGATATAGTAGCTCATTCGTATATATGGCCTACCGCCTCCACAAACAGATGCAACTCTTTTTCTATAACCAACATTAAATGATGTATATGATAATGTTTATAATGATTTTATACGAAAATTAAAAAATTTTAATTCATTGGATGATGGATTTATATCCCATGTAAAATAATAAAAACTATTTTGATAAAGCAAAAATTATAATATAAGGAATTTAACACCCTAAACAATGAAAATAATGGAATACTATGAATAAATGGGTTGTAAAATGTTTTAATATTATAATATATGACACTATAAATATGAATGTATTTTTGGAATAAATTATTGTTCTACTATAAAAAATATATAAATATTGGTAAATTATGTTCAACTAATGGAAGTCTTGAGTTAATGAATTTTATCTCAATTTCATTTCATTAAGATATATTTGTTAACATACACCTAATAACTTTTTTTGTGCTTATACTTCTATGTAAATTTATTTAAAATGAATATCTATTTATTAATTATTATTAATGTTTTATTTCAATTTTATTTTTTATTTTTTCAATTCAAAGGTCACCAATGAGGTAAAATATTTTTGTGCAATCTCACTTTCTACTATAATTGTTTACTTTCTATTGAAACAAAAAAATTCTAGAGTTCATTTTTATTGTACCTTACTTTTCTCTTAAATAAAATTATTATTTTTGGATGGATGTTGTTAATTCCTAAATATTATTTTATTTTTACACATGTTGTTTACTTTCTATTTTATTTCATTAAATGGAGAAGTGTTGATAAATTTGTATCCTTACTCAATACAAATATTTGATGATAAGAAATATTGATTCATAAATTAAATCAATTATTCTATATAATATGAATTTTTTTGACATGAATTTATTGGTGGGGCCTAGTTATAGTTATTCCCTAGATGTATCGACCGGCCTCGTGATAGAAATTAGTGAGTTAAATCATATGGGTTTTTACCCCTAGTTTTAAACTGCCTTGGAAACGCTTTTGAAAGTATATGTATAAGGCCCCAGCCTTAAAAATTGCTTATTCTTGAGTTACTTCAAGAATACACGTTGAGGATCTTTTCAGGTTTAGAGTTTTATAGAATTAGATCATAAAACATTCATTACATTCCAAATTTAAAAAAATTGGTTACATAAAAGATAGTATTCATTTTTCCTATCAATGGAATCATATTTAACATAAAACATTGATTCCTTCTTGACACTTCCTTGAAACTATCATCATATCATGTACATTTCCCTTGACCTATGTACAACATTTCAAAAACTTGGGATGAGCATAAAAAGCTCAGTAAGGGATATAAAAATATTGAAAGGTATCATGAGTACATATATACATAAGAGTGAAAAAATACTTTACCCATAAAACAAAACCACTTTAACATACCTCATTAAATCATGAATAAATCGTAGAAATCAAAAGACATAAAGGTAACTTGAGGCATTCATAACATTCTTACGTAGGGAGTAACCCTCTTGGTTACGTTTGGAATACCCATCACAGTATATTCCCTAAATCTCTTTTAAGAAACCTCAACGTTTAACCCCTTCGCATTACACAATGCATTGGAGAGCTATATCGGGCTCACCCTCCCTTAGTTTATCACGGAACCACCCGTCTTCATAATAATTCCCAAGAACCATAACATAATCGTATCACATTAAACATACATAAAGGAAACAAAACATTTCCACATTTCAATCACAAGATATCAATACAAAAAATTGATATGATAAAAACATTATGAAAACAATTTTCAATACCAAAATAAAAGAAAATTAAAACTTGGTATTTATTTTTAATTTAAATAAAGTATAGCTTGTAGAGGAACCCAAAGCTCAAATAATGGTCACGGCGGTGGAGAAGTTGTTGTCGCTGCATACGTACGACAAAAACAAAACATTCCCTTTTGTCGTTTAATAAACGCTTTGTATGAAATGATTCATTTTGAGTAAACATAAAAGTAAAAGGCGTTTATACACCGTATAAAAGAATGTTGTGTATAAAACATAATATGCCTCAATGAAAGGAGATTAAGACGAAATCCCATACCTCAGGTCCGACTTGACTCAATCGCTCTTTAATGTCCTGAATAATAAACTTGAGTTAATTTTTACTTTCATAAGAACCTTTTTCAAGTTCATTATTCCATTTATATCACTTATTACCATGTCATTAAAACTATGTAATTATTTAAGTTAATAACGGTCGTTTTAACGATCATTGGTACTTGAGTCAGAAATATGTTCTTTATAATTAAAAGTTGTTCATGTATCCATTATATCCAGAGTTATTATCATGATTTTGATATCATATATATCATATATATACAGTATATAAATTCATTTATAATATTACATAACATTTAGAGGTAAGAAATGAAATGCACCGTTCATGGAGACGGTAAGCCATACGTACGCATGAATGCTACATTCATTTATATTTCTTATTTAATGGAGTGAAATCATAATGATATAGAGGTATATAATAATTCCCATATAATATCATATATAATATCATTATATTTATCCTTTATACGTACCACATATGATATTAACGAATCAAATCACTTTTAGGGGCGGTAGTCTGCACTTCCTAAAATTAAGATATCGCGTTTACCCATAATGGAAACCGTAAAGGTATGCCATAAATGAAAATTAAAGAAGATTAAGTAAAACATAAACATATTATATATCATATATAAATATAGTTACATATTAATGGCCACCTTTGAATGTGTTATATGAGTGTTGAACATTCATCGTTTCGTGAGGCAGAAATTCGCCATCCACGGAAACAGTATGTTCTTTAACCATTAGATGTAGGTGTGTGTAAGTGTATCTCGAATACTTCTTATAACAACATCATAGTTTATTAAAGATACTGGTTTTATTAGAAAATAAATGAATAAAAAGAGTTTATAGTGTTGGAGAAGCAAAATAAAACGTAAGAACACAAGAGAAAACACTACATTTAAAACGGGAAACTCTTTTTGATTTGAGCTCAAAGGCTTCCTTGGGAAGACTTCTGCCCAAAATGAGGATTCTAGGAGTTAGAGAGGGATGTGGAGAGACAAAATGGGTAGGGTTTGGCCGAGCCATAGGCTTTTAAAGTATGGGTATGGTGGTAGACGTGGGGGCCTTTTATAAGAGGAGAGGAGGGGCACTCTTGGAAAGTTAAGAAAAGATACTTTGTTATAAAATGATTTTCAGATACAAAAGGTACCACAATTATAAATTTATAGGAAAAGGAGATAAGGGTTCGAAATCCACCCATACAATAGGTTTTTGACAAGTGTAGGTCTTATATTTTACATTATCTTATCATTTTATTTAAATCGTTAAATAATGTGGTAATCGCTACATCATCATGGTGTCATAACTAATTTAATTTATTTAATGTCTAAAAATTATAAAACAAATACTATGATATATGAAATCTTTTTATCTTTCCAATGTCTATTTATAGTAAAATATCTTACTTGTATAACCCCATTAAAAAAAAGTTAGTCAAACAACTCATGTTTGTGTCATTTTTACTTTTACATTAAATAAAAAACATTAATGTCTTTATCTTACCCAAGTGGCTCCATGGGGTCCCAAAAATAGACCCATGGGCTGTCTTGGTCGTCCATGACACATCCAATAAGGGTAGGACATGTGTATAGGTCATTACATATTATTAAAACATAATTTTTATCTTAAATTACATTAATTACCTCTAATCGCGATTAAAAACATAAAAGTTACTATTCACCAAAAATTTATTTTAATCCCATTGAACCAAATTTCACTTCCTAATGACAACCATGTATGTCGGATTGTTTAAATTCAGAACACAGAGGTGGTAAAATTTCATTTAAATGAAAATTCAGTTTTTTTAAGTACCACTTAGTGGTTTCACTATTCATCAAATATTGAAGTTTTTCAGAAAAATACCAAAACTTCACCCTAAGATATATTTGATATTCTGAATTCAAAACTGATTCCTTTTTTAAAAAATTCAAAACATATAAGATACATTAATTAAATTAATAATTAATTCCCGTTGTTAGAGCAAATAGCGTGTTTTTAGGAAACAATAAGTATCAAAAGACTGACACTAGTTTAAGTCCAATTTCAAAGTGAAATTAATTACAAAGACCACTATTGGATTAAATGGTAAAAATATATTCTAATTGAACTTTAAAACAAATTCAAAAGATAATATATTCGTATAAATAAATTAGATTAAAAAGAGGTTTTGAATTAAAATACAACATTTTTCACTATTCATTAAAAAATGAACTTTATCGGAAAAATACCAGAAATTTATCCAAAGTAAATTTAAATGTACCAAGCATAAAGAATAAGTTTATTTTTACAAATATACCTTATGAAATTTTCAAAATATATATTTAAAAATGGTTTTCCATCAAAAGGCAGTAAAATAATCTTTTAAAAATATTAGTGTATTCCATGCTTAAGATTGGATTTATTCTCATTTTAAGCCTCTAAAACACTATATAATTCATAAATAGACATAGATAAAAATATCTATTATTCCTAAATTACTTGGGATGTTACAATATGTATCATTATTCTTGAGATCATTACATCCAATAATTAAGATTTTTCTTCATTGATAATTAAGTTATTATTATTACCTATGAGATTTTCATAATTATATTATCTTTAGATGCATTACATTCTCAGTTTATTAATTAAATGTCATGTTTGATTAGATATTGACATTTCCATATTGAGAATTACTTATACAGTTATGATTTTTAGGTTATTGATTAAATAAAAGTGCATTTAGTTATTTAACATTCCATATTGATTATTATTTATTAATAGATTCCTTCATCTGTAACACTTATTAGTCGTTTTAGAAAACCTTTTTTTTCTATTACCCATGAGATAAAGATTAATTACAAGAATGAGTACAAATATGTCAAATGTTTTCCATTATTATGATTTGAATTTTATTTCCCTATATAAAATTATTAGTGTGTATATATCTACTTATCAATGAATAATTAACTGATTGGCCCTTTGGTATTGGAAACCTTGCATCTATGCTAAGGTAATAAATTGGGCACCGACTTAGGGGTTACTGTGGTTAAGGTCATTATTGGTTGTATCCCACTTAATGAACAATAGATTTATAGAAATTAATCTACACATATATACAAAACAATGATAAATCATTCCATAATGCACGATATTTGTTTTTCCCACACTATCATTTTCTATATTAATTTTTCATGAAATTTGTTTTTCAAGGGAAAATGAAATGGGGGAAATTGGATTTTTTAACTATTAGTGAAAATAGTGATAAAATAAAATAATATCTCAATAATATATATCATAATTAATGAGTTCAAAATGAAATTTTTCAATGGAGGAGGGGATATGTGGAATGATGTTTTTATCACATATGATATACATTTGTATATTTCAAACCATGAAATGAAAATGTAGGGCATGGTTCAGGAGAACTAGGGAAACAAGGGACAAAAAAATTACCAGGTAATGATTGGTCATAGTTCCATTCAATATATGAACATTTATATTCTAGTTTCAACCTTATGATAAGGTAAATAAATGAATTACATGGAAAATTATGTGAGGTATACTACTAATAATAATCTATTATGTACCTCCTAAAAACAGGGAAAGAAAAATCACCCCCACCATTCTTGTAAAGTAAAAAGTAACTATAAATAAAAAGGAAAATCTAGATTCCATGGGTATTATCATGGTGTTAATCTTAGGGAGAATAAATATAATAGTAATCGGTACAAAGAATCAAGTTAAACATAATTTTATAAGGGGGATAGAATTATTCTATGGAAGATGGATAATATGGATATCAATTAAATAATAATTAATGAGTATACTGAATTCATTTTTTTAGAAATTATTATTTTATTTAGGTAACTAGAAATAGTATATAATACATGAAAATGAAATTTGGATTTTTTTTAAAGTAAAAAAATATGTTGGAAAAATGGTAGCTTACTAGGACTAAAAATATTATTCCTAATGATGGTGTGGTGGAAATAATTATAATAAGTGGGAATATTATTATAGGAAGTAACTCACAGGTAGTTAAATATAAATTCAACAATAAATAATGTATTTGAGTTCATATTTAAGATCAACTAATGAATGGAAAGGATTAATTGTATTTTCCATATTTTAAGTCTAAGGAAAAGATAGGTAAAAAAGGTAACATTGACAAAAAATGAATTGGAATGGTTCAAAAAACCTATTCTATTTCCACTAAGAGTCATAGAGTTATATAAACATATGGAAACGAATTTCATGAGTTTTAAATATATTTTTCTATATATTAAGATCCCCATTCATTTTTTATAATTTTTTATTAATATTTTTTCCTATAAAATGTCCATAAAGAAAATTATTTCAAATAGGAAGAAGCTTGAGGATCATTTATCTATTTTAATCAATGTAGAATATAGTGTGACTTTATAAAGTTATATTCCTTATAAGGTAAATTAACATATAAGTTTCTAATTAATTTTGAGTTTAATTTTGATAAAAATTACACATATATCATTAACATGGGATAAAATATCAACTGTATTCCTATTGTTGTGTTTAAGGAGTTATAAGTCATAAAATTTAGGAGAAATAATATTTTATAATAATTGGATAAAAAATATAACACTAAACCAATAAGTTTCATTGAAGATTTATTAGTGATGATTGAAAATTTAATAATTTCTATAGAATTCATGATAATGAACATAGAGATTAAAAAGAAGTCCACATTATACTTAGGTATAATTTTTAACTACAATGTGGGTCCTTGATTGGTGTTCCTAATGGATGATTCTTTTTTAGAGTATGAAAATATAAGGATGAATTTAATATTTTTGAATCAATTAGGTGACATGTATTTAAAAAATGCTTCTTTTTTATTAACATGTTACATGAGGTTTGTGTGAAATATAATACTATGTTTGTGAATCCAATAAAATTCATGGAATTTTATAATAAAAATGAAGATATATATTAAAAAGGAAAATACGTTCAAAGTGAGAACAATAAAAAATATATAATCATTTAAAGGGAAAATTTATTGAGTTAGGTACAATGAGGGAACCATTTAAACCACTTATACAGTAATAACATACTATACAAATGAAATATCTTCCTTTAACATTGAGTTATAAATTTCCAGGAAGGTGAAAAACAATTACACTGATAATTAAATCAACGATTGATGAGAGATAAGATAAGAATCTTTTGGATGTACTCAAAATACAAAAATAACATTATCTTGGTCCATTTAAGATATTAAATTAGTTATCCCATATATGTAAATTAAAATATTACTCCAGAAATATAATTCCAAGAAAAATGTATACTGATTAAAAATATAGATACTCTATATGAAGAATGTTAACAAGGATGGGCTGAT
Source organism: Viscum album (assembly GCA_963277665.1). Lineage (NCBI taxonomy): Eukaryota > Viridiplantae > Streptophyta > Magnoliopsida > Santalales > Viscaceae > Viscum > Viscum album. The sequence goes on along the minus strand of OY728159.1, from coordinate 1,886,394,485 downwards.
AAAATTATTAGATGCTTAAATTTTTTAAAATTATTTTAGATATTTCATTGATCATCCAGGTTAAAGTTTCACCCAATAAGAGAGGAATCATTTTGTGACCATTGATAAAAATATCTCATGTCTAGAAGGACTGTTACAAGGTGTACTGTATGAACACACTATAATATGTTTAATTTAGAAATTTGAAAATATAATTTTACAATATCATTAAACAATATTGTGAAAGAATGGTTGGTTGGATATTAGTTCTTTTGATTCTTGGATGTATGTTGAATGTAAAACCAAAAAATATTAATACAAATTTTTAAGATGAATAAAAAACTCTATCTCTCTACCCACATCATTCCTTTTCTAATAGAATAATTTCATTTAGATTATATTGATCTTCTAAAACTTTTTATAGGTTCATAATGGAAATATTTATAGATTTGGTGGACAAGGGGTGGATATTTTAATATATGAATTTTATATTTGTGTATTATACTTTAAATAGTTCTCTACAACCTATAAATGATACTAAATTTATGCGGGGAGATAAAAATGTCCTTTCCAAAAGAAAAATGTAATTTAATGGTATAATAAGGGATTCTACATGGAAATAATATTTATAAAGAAATTATTAAATAAGATAAGGATAAAATGGATGTTATATGTAATCATTCACAACCCACATTAGTAAATAGTTAAGTATTTTCTTTAATCATTTTGGAATCATTATAAGATTTATATATGTTTTTTATAGAATTACCAATCCAATGTTCTCATTTCTTAAAAAAGAGGGTCTATTCATTTATTACAAATAATTTATATCAGAATTTTAATTTATGATGAAGAATTTAATCATATAAAATATCATACTAAAACTATATTGAAACCTAAATGTTTTGGTATTGTAACAATCTAGTGATTTTTACTATAGTTTTATGAGTGTATAAGGAGATAAAAAGAGGAATCATGTGATATATTACTCAGTAAATCCATTATGTGGATTCGAACTAAATTACTCTACAAATAAGAAATAAATGTGTGAATTTTTCCTCACCATGGATAATTTTATACCTTACCTAATTTTTATAGATTTTATAGTGTCTAGTTACAATTCAATATTAAAAAAATATATGAAAATAAAGGATAAAAAAACCCATACCCAATAGGTTTTGAGTTTGATTTGGAAATTAAGGATAATTATGGAATCAAAAACCTTAAGGAATATTTTTTTTAAGCACTAAATTAAGAAAACAAAGTTGATAGTGAATTTTTTGGTATATTATTCCATACTGAGAATTGTTTTGTGAGGACACACCAATATCCATTATATTATGAATTTATTAAAAAATTTACAGAATCATTAAAATAAAATTCACATATAATTAAAGAAATAAGTATATATTATATAATAATCACTATTATTATGAGTATATTTGTCTCTTAAAAAAAGGAATAAATAGAATAATTAGAAAGTACATTCTAATGGTGTAGTTTTCTTTCATTCTAAAATATTTTCTTATTTACCTATAATAGAATTACATGGAAGTGATAATAAAGAAAAAATGTGATTCATTATGGATATTTTCAGCCTACCATGTTTAATTTTATGGATAATTTTTATTATATTGTGGTAGTTTTAAATAGATAGGAACTGCTTAGTGGAAACAAAATATTCTAAAATCTTGTATTTTATAAGTATAAGTGTTTGATGTTTGTGAAATTGTTTTCATGGGACCTCTACCAAAATTTAAAAGTACATGAGTATATTTTTGTATTAGTGGATTATGTATCCATGTGTCTTAAATTAATTTATTTACATTAAACAAGGAAAAATTTGTAGTAGTGTTTGTAAATAGAACCTTTTTAAAAATATTTAGAAACCAAAAATCCTTAATTAGTGATAATGGATCTAATTTTAAAAATCAAGTATTCAGTTTGTTGATGTAGAATTATAGTTTTAAATAAATTTTAAGAACCAAATATCAAACAATATCTTGTGGAAAATATAAGGTATTCAACACGACCAAAAATGAAATCATGGATAAAAAGTTAATTGGTTAAAGGAAAACTTGGTCAATCATGTTACATGATGCATTTTGGGCATATAGGATATCCTAAAAAATTATTCATTTTTATTCCATATATACATGTTTCCATAATATAATGTACCTTACCTGTGGAAATTAAATATAATTTACTTGGGAATATTAAGGTATTGGATTGAAATTAAGATGAAATAGGGAAGAATAATAAATTTACATATAATGAGATTGGAGAGAAAAAAAGGATCCAATTAAAATTATAAAATATTAAATGAAAATAACTAAGGAATGTAATGAAGTTCACATGGATAAAATGGATATCATAGAAGGGAATAAATTTAGTTTCTTCAATTTAATTTTTAATTTTTTTCGAGGAAGTTGATGTCTAGATGGCTAGTAATACTTAAGGTTGTAAAATTATATACTATTGGAGATATTAATATTCCAAGAATAGAAGTAGATTTATTTAATATTGATTAACATATTTTAAAATTATATATTGAAGGATAATTCATAGAGGATCTGATCACAAAAACTATGACTGAATGATTTGAAAGGTAGTCTAGCTGTAGATTGTACTGTTATTAAATTTAAGTAGAAGTAAAATTTCATGAATTTTTTATTACTCAATTATTTAATTTATTAATTAGTACATCCCTATACTACCAAATCATTGAGATATATTTTTTTAGATGAGATTGAATATGGAACATGACACTTGAAGATTATTTTCTATAGGATTTATAAAATACCCATGCCATTTTGTATATCTCCCTCATTTATATTATTATTATAAAAAATTATTTCATATTTCTAATAATTTATTGATTTATTAGTAAAATGAGGGTTGGGACAATAAAATACATGTGTGAGTGGAAAATCAGATGTCCCTATAGGAAATAGACTAAATATATTTTATTATTTTATCTATTATTCACTTGTGTGATACTAATTTAGTCTAAATAGATAATTTTAGATGAATGTTTGAAAGTAATTAATCAATATTATATTTTTTGAAATTTTCTAGTGGAATATATATGTTTCCAAAACCTATTCAATGAAATACATTAAATATTCAAAATTAAACTATTGAGAAGCTTCTAAAACCGTTTAAATTATTTTTGACACCCTCATTCTATAGATAGTTGACAATGATTTAATAATATAGAACATTTTATGAAACTCATAAAATCTTAGTGATAATGACGATTATTTAAAATTGATAATTAAATTATTCTTGGAAGATAATGATTTGAGCTCTATTGGGTAAACTCTTATACATGTACCCTTATATCCCTATATATCGATAAACAAGTTATAGGAAAATACCGTAAAATATTAATGCCCATAACTACCAAAAATTAAGGTGAATTTCATTGTCATAGTTGAGAAAAATTGTGTGGGGGAGGGTTTTTCATATCATCAAGGAAGGAAGAAAAAGTATAAATGATGTTTAGATAAATTTTTTTGAATTAAAAATAATACATGATACTATAATTTTAACTTCAAAGACATCCATCACATTAGAAATTAAAAAAGGAAGTGAATATAAAAATGAATTATTTAATGAAAAAATCAAGCATATAGAAGACTTCAAGAATTAGTTATCTTTAATAAATGTTTTAAGTTTTATTATGAAAAAGTAAACCAAGGGGAAGACATCAAATGAATATTTCACTGTAAATAAAATTGGGTAGATAATTTCATGGTGGGTTCACTATTTATCATCAAATATTCCCTATAAGAGCCAAAAAAAATCAATCATATCAATGCCTTTATTATTTGTTGAAACCACTTTAAACCTAAGAAAACCCCACGAATAAGATGATAAAAACTTTATATTGGTATAAACATGACTGGATAATATGTATATTGAGATAACCAACAAGACTATGGGAACGCTTTCATGAATTTGGTTAGAGAAATCCTTTTTTAGAAAAAAAGTGTGAGTGGGTAGAAAATCAAATAAGACAATTATTAATAATTATGTTTTGAGAATTAAGTTGAAGAAAATATATATAAACACATATTAAAATTTTGAATAAATTCTTAGTTGATTCAAGTTATCTTTTAGATATGGTAGACTATAAATGAAACTAACTATAGTTGATATTTGAATAATTTCTCAGATTCAATTATTATTCTTTCCCAATTAGCATTATGATATGTGTGGGGGAGTGATTAAATAATTTTTTTTAAAAAATAATTTAGTTACAATAGTTTTTCGTCATCATGTCAGCATTATTGGATTTTATTTCATTAAAAATGGGAAATATTATATTTTTATTATGAAAGTATAATATTATGATTTTTTTCCAAAAATATGATTAAATTAGTTCACAAATTGTTGGAAATATATATCAATAGTCATGATTGGATTTTAAATATTTTCTGAAAAGGTATAAGAATAGAGAAGACCACCTAATAAAGCTTAAATGGAATATTGTTCAAGATGTGTAATAATAACTCATAACTACATAATAATATTATAGGATTCAAGGAGATTGTACGAATAAAATAAATCTATGTATGTGTATTCAATAACACAAATAATCAATATCAAATATTTTTATTTCCAATAGATCCAATGAAATGGGTAATATAGATAATATTAAATAATGATTCAGTAAACCCCTGTATTATTACACAGATCCTATGTATGATTTATAAGAATCAACTTACGAATAAATAAAAAGAAAAAAGAGGACATGTTAGATTGATAAAAATCTATATAAATTTATATATAATGGATTATCATGGGATAAACCCATGTAGAATTAATCCAATGGACTCATAATATCTTCTCTTTATGTTAAATTCTAATTAAGGGTATAATATGGGAATTTCCTGAACTAACCTTGGATACCCTAACCCTGGAATCTATGTTGGACCATGATAGGGCCTAAATGGAATCTGATACACCCTTTGGATGGAATTTCATGTCTGTTCATAAAGGACACACATTTTGGAATGCTTTTACCCAATAAATCAAACTATTATCAGGTGGTTCCTAGTGAAGAAAGCATCATAAGCTCTATTTGTATTGGAGATTCATGCATCCAAATGAATAAATAAATTAAAAAATTAGAAACATTATAAGATACCATAAATTAAATATAAAATTAAACTATAATAACATATACAATGTTTAATAAACACCCATATACGTAAGCATATACCAATAACTAAGCATGAATATTGATAATGATCTAAATCAAAATTAAAAGGTGGAACAATATGGGAAACCTATAAGCAAATATAAAAGAATAAGTCTAAAACAAGGCCAGAACCAAAATATTCAAAACAACCAATACCAATATTTGTGTGATAAGAGGGAGAAATTCCCACTATGTTATCCTCACAAAACCCAATCAATGTTATAGTGAATATCCACTACCACAAGAAAAAACTTTCCTTTACCAATATCATCAATGAAAAGGTCTATATGAACCCATGTTGTATATGTATGGTTTAAGAATAATTAAATAAATAACATCACACCAACTAATCCTTGAGAAAACTTCTTTTTGACAATCTGATATTTTTAGTATGATAAAAAATATATGAAGATGCACTTTTTATTTTTAAGGAAAAGTACAATAATTATAATACAATAAAACATAAAATTAAATTATCAAATACACATTTATTTGAAACCATGCATCATGGGATATACACTAGGGTTTCTAAGGTCAGGTCCAAATATGATATTCATAAAAATCAATATCAAAACATATCAACCTACACATACTCCCACATACATATTGGAATTATAAACAAGTTGAATAACTACTAGAAAGAGTGGGATTAAAAAAAGTAACATAGGATTGGTAGAGTGAAATAATTTCTTAAAAGATACACTTCCAAGAATCCCTACCAAATAACATAGGATTCAATTGAGTCACACTATTTATCAAGGCTTATAATTTCAACATATAACTATTTACTTAAGAGTATTAATTTTATCAAATACATGACAAGAAATATTACATTCTATAAATAATAAATTCTATAAAAATAAATTTAAAAACTCACACCACTAGAGAAGAATTGAAATAATCATATCATATATAAATTAGTCTTAAATGGTGGGGTGAAATACTATTTAATAGTTGAAATTAAATTTTAAAAAAAAGGTAACAATGATTCTTCAAACAATGGTAAAGCATGAAACCATGTACCTTAAATTGATGAAACCATTTGTGTGTGACAAAAATTCAATAAAAGATGTGGGGTGATGCCATGACAATTCCCAAATGGGGTTATTCCTCGAATCCCCATGCCCACCTTCAATAGACTAGGGGATAGCGACTAGCATGGATTTGGCATATCACAAACATGGGTGGACTTAGATTAAGTACTATTACATGAGCACACATATCCATGACCAATCAATGCTGAAATGTAAACCAACTTAATGGAACCATGCATGCATACATATAAATCCCAAAACAAGAGTATGAAATGATGTAATTGGATGTAAATTGGGATGAATACAGTGCCAACACAGTGATTCTGATAACATGTCCATACTATAAGTAATGATGGGGACTCTTAGCAAGATACCCCAGGAAGACACCCCAATGTGTCTGACTCACTAAGAACTGCCATGTCTTGGTCCCTCTAGGACACTATAAAAATTTCTATCATCTGCACAAGACATGTCTTGTGTGTAAAAGGCTGATGCCATGGGGAGTATAAAAATACCCAATAAGAAACCCTTAAGCCACATAGAATATAACGAAATAATAACAGTCTTTTATACTTATGTATATGTCTACAAAACCTATAATAAGAATGTCCAGATATGATAAAAAAGACCCATTGTATCATGGTAAATTCATAACCATAATGGTATCCAAGGATTCCTGCTTGAAGGATCCACATTGCACTCATCCAGGATAACACACTCCATGAGTTAGTTAACATTGATGACATCAAACCGAGAGGTTATGCTCATCTAAGATCTTCAAAGTAAGTATTCACTAGATGTATGAGGAGACATGATACACAGATTTGAATCACACACATGTCCATGGGGTTTATCAACAACTAAATCAGGAATAACATGCTATGTATAGTATCATCACAAGTGTAGTGTTTGTCATGAAAATACCAATAACTCCACATAGAGAAAGAATATGATAGAAGATAACACTCTCGACCTCACAGAATGATTCAAATAACTCTATAGAAGAATTCCTATGGAAGTGATAACCATCCTATGTGTAATATGTGATTTCAAACTAAATTTTGAGGATTGGATATAGGGAATTAACCTTAATGAATCATTCCTAGGATATAGAGGATAAGGTCTCCAAGAAAACTTTTAAGGAGAACAAAACATGTAATATAAGTACACAATATCTCCCTTTGGCACTATGTCATACCTTTGTAAAATGGAATGTGATCATGTCCTTGTAAAATTTCATAGTGTTCCCATGCCTATGTACTTATTATCATGTTACGGTACACGGTTATGACCATGTTCACTTGTCATGGCCATGTCCATTTGATAGTACACCTTGTGCCCACGGTTGTGTACTCATCATTATATATATGTACCCTTAGAGTTAGACATCGATCCTTCGGGGGAGGAATCACTTGTTGTGTGATACGGTTCACACAACATGTGATCCTAAAATTCAAATGAAAACCCAAGCCACTTAAATAGGGTCACACACACCATGTAATCATGGAGTACACAATGTATAGATCATGATGTTACAGAAACCCAAAACCTTTCTCCTTGTGGTTTCCCATTCATCCATCTTCCATTAAGGATATGAATTATGCCATGAAATAAAAATAAAATACAACTGAGCCTCACCATGGAATATAGATGGAATATGACCTTCAAACACATTCAGAAAATGCATGTTGTTGTTTCTTCTCACTATCTCATGCCCCTCTCAAATCAGGGGTGTACAATCTATTCTGATCTACTCGCTACTACATTCATAACATGATCCCACACCATACTGAATCCAGATATGAGATATCAAATTTTTCCACCAAGAAACAGGTGTGCAATAATCAATTATTTAGTGTTTGGGTCAAACCATCGGGAACAAAAAACCTGAATGATGAACTCAGATATAAAAATGAGACAAAACCATGAAAAGAAAAAGGAGGATTGAAACTTCTCCTTGTTCATTTGGCATCGATCTATTTATGTTATAATAAATAATGAATAACCACAATAACTATATAAATCTCCCAAAATTTATCTATTAATAAACCCATATTTCCATATGACATATCCATAAATTAATCTGTTGGTCGATTGATTCATTTTTGTCATAGGAATTAATAATTAGAAATAAATCCAATAAAAAAGTCCTAACTTGATTGGGATCAATCAATGATGATCAATGAATATGTTTCATCATTGTTGGTGAGATCCCCTAATTATGTTCCGCACTAATAATTGAACTATATTCTTGTTTCCATTCAGTTGAAAATTCTCCTCCAATGCACTCTCCAGTTTCTCTAGGATTATGCATCTAACCCTATAATTGACTCATAATAGCTTAACTATAGATTAAATTTGTTTACTACATCAATTAATAAATAAATAAATTTAATTTATTTAATTTATTCATTTTATCCATTTTATGGTTGAGATTATTTTTTTACAAATGCCTCATTCTGACATAGATTATGATTTTACAATGGTAAAACTCACATTCTAAACACAACAGTTCTGTCGAATTTATTATATGGCCTCTCATTTATATGTTATTAAACATTTTTAGGAAAACTAAAAACACATTTTATTTATTAAATTTTATGTATTTAAACATTTATTTTGGGAAACATAGGCCCCAAGAGCACATTTTATCTCATCACCTGGTATAAAAAATAATCCATTCAATATCAAAAAAATAATACATTGAAAATATGAGTCATTAAATTATCCACACCTTAGGAATTTACATCCCAAATATCCAAAAGAACTTGATATACAAAAATTTGTGCATGCTGATCATGAATCAGAGCCTCCTACTTCAAGGCGCTCCCCTAAATATTCTCATACCCCCACCATACACACACAAATATATTTGATCACCCATTAAGGATCTGCACATAATGATCCTCAATCTCTGTCGGGTTCTAAGAAAAGTTAACTCCATCATCAATACCCATATCACCCTAGATGATTACGTACGATGGGTCATTCAAGTACCTACCCAGTTGTGATATGTAGAAGATATTGTGTACCCAATCTAACAACATTGATAGAGCTAAGCGGTACTCTACCTCAGCAACATTATGTGGTATCAAGAAATGATTAATGAATTTTAGATATAGTTTTCCTCCCATTCAAAATCCCCATAATCCCTGTCAAGGGAAACATGTAGCGACACATGGTCTCCCTCCCAAAACTCCAAAGGCCTATAAAATTTTCTTATATAAGAATTCTAGAAGCTGTGTACATTCCTTTTCCAATCCTATATTATATAAACCATCTATTTAGAGGTTTCCACCAACTCATGGCCCTTAAGTTTTAACTCACCTATGTTTTTCCGACAATGTGGTGACCTGTAGGGTCACTTGTACAAGAATTCAAATGGTTCCACATAAATGGTGAAATGGTAGCTGTTATTGTATGAAAAATCAACCAAGGTTAGATGATCCTCCCAACTATGGCCAAATTTCTACCTGAAAGTTTGTAAAATGTCCTCTAAAACCTGAATGGTATGCTCAGTCTGATCAATATTTTGGGAGTGAAAATTCATGCATAAACAATGTTTACTCCCACAATCCTCTTTCAATCCCTTCCCTAACTGATATATAAAGTGATCATTGTGGGAAAAAACAATCATTGATTAAATTCTATTTTATTGGATCATCTCATTAATGTAGATTCATACAATGATCTCTACTGAACATTTCTCCCAAATAGTTAAGAACTGGCCTGACAAGGTATGTAATTCTATGATAACACAGATGGCATTGTGTCCCATGAGAATTCCTAGTAATCCCATCCTGAATTCCATTGATATCTTGTCCCACATCAACTCAGGTACAACATGTGGTTGAAAAAAACCCAATAAAACATGGTGATAATCCTTTAATTTCTGAAATGTAAGGTATATAGATACATACTCTACAAATCTCTTATTCATCCCTAGCCACCAAAATAGATGTTGAAGGTCTAGGTATATCTTTTACACACAATTATGTACCATTAAAAGTGACATATGAAAATCTCTCAGAGCCTCCTCATGCAATGACACCTATACAATCATTAATCCTATGAATGGAATTAAATTCTCCCCAAATTCAAAAAAATCATCTGGAGCATGACTAGTTTATATAAGGGTATATAGTGTCTCACATTATATATCCCCAAGATATTCCTCTCTAACTCACTATAAAAGTGGAAGGGTAACAAACATCGACTGGAGGTATGTTTCCACATCTCCATCCACAAATGATAACTACAATGAGGTCAACTACTCTGATGCCTCGTTCAATATCTATGAACAGGATATCCTGCTGAGAGCATCAGCTACCATGCTCCACAATCTAAAAGTATATAAAATATTAAAGTCGTAATGTTAGAGGAACTCTATCCAAAACCTCTATCTCATGTTAGGATCCTACTAAGAGAAAATATAACTGATAATATTATGGTCATAATAGTTGACAAAATTATCACATGTTAGGTAGTTTTTCCACATCTTAATTGTGAAAACTACCACTACTAACTCAAGATCATATATTGCATAGTTATTCTCATGTGGTCTCAACTTACATGGACTATAGGAAATCACAGTCCACCTCTACATCAAAACACAACCATTTCTGGTTCTTCATGCATCAAAGAACATTATGTACTTGACACCCCCCTCTAATAATCTTAGGATTGGAGAACATTCCAATGTCTTCCTCAACTCCTGAAAATCTTGTTGGCACCTCTTTTTCCACACAAATGGCAGAACCTTTTGTATCAAATGTATTTGGGGGGTGATATCCTAGTGAATTCAGGTATGAGTATCCAATAGTGCCTTTCCATCTTAATGAATTCCCACACCTCTTTCATTCTCTTAGGATGATCCCTAGATAACAATACCTCGACCTTTTTTGGGTCAACTATCACACCATCAACTGAGATAATATGTCCAAAAAATTGGACCACCTGAATATAAAAATGATAGTTTGAGAGATTATCATATATCTAGTGGTCTAAGAGTACATCCTGAACCAACCTCATGTTTATCATGTGGTCCTGCTTGTATACCTAGTGCAATATGATTTCATCGATTAAGAATACCATGAAATGTTCTACAAAATGTTGAATGATTTGGTTCATGAATCCCATGAACACTACTGTGGTTATCGTCACACTAAAGGGAATAAATATATACTCATAGTGACCATAACGACATCTGAATTTCATATTTCTCATGTATTCATCCCATAATCACAACTGGTGATAGCCTAACCTCAGGACAACCTTTGAGAACCATCGTTTCCCTCTCAACTGATCAAAGAGGTCATCAATCCTTAGTAGTGGATGTATGTCCTTTAGTATCACCTAGTTCAAGAACCAATAGTCTAAACATAAACTCAATCACATGTATGCCTTCATGGAGAACAAAACTAGGGATTCTTATGGTGAAACATCAGTTATAACAAATAATTTCATTTTCAAGTCTACCAACTACACCCTCAACTTGGAAATATTTACGAGAGATATCCAATATGATGACATAAATATCGGGGTCATCTATGGAGGTATATTAATGGAAAACTCTATCTCTATGTGTAGGGGTAGTCCTAGAATGTATGTATGAAAGACATCCTTACACTTCAACACCACTAAAAGAAATTAATAAATCATAACATCCACTACACCAATGGGCATGTGATCCAACTGATTTGTAGTCGACTACACCCTCCAAGGAATGAGTCAATCCCACATTGCATGGGTTTCCTTTTCAACCACTATAGAAAAACTATTTTAATATCCATGAATAAACCCCATCCTTCCCATTAAATAGTTGATCTAGGAATGATATGTAGATATCCAATCCATACCAAAGATGAAATCATGTGGCCTCATTGCATATTCAAAGATATTATAATAGAAATTATCACCTCAAAGATTCAGGTTACACTATCTAAAAAAGTCTGTGATCATTGAGTAATCATTACTTTAAGTATCAAAGATAAAGCATCGATCCAATGGCTCAAAAAAATATCTAAGTCTCAATATAGTTATATGGAAATAACATAATGTCTAGAAGTCGCGTCTTCTAGTCATACAAATAATATAGAAAAGGCATAGATCATACCTCATCTAATTCCTAGAGCCTTTAGGTTATAAGACTCAACTGCCTACAACTATCCTTGCCCATGTACTCGAACTCACTGATCCTTTCTTGGAACAACTATGGGTGGTTATGGTAACAATTCATAGCATCTACGACCCCCATCCACTCCCATATATCCTCTTCCACATCTTCCACCCTATAGACATGTATTATTCTTCCACTACCTATGCCTCAATGTATCATACATCATATCCAGGTCAGTTTTAGGGTAGGTAAGAAAATATCATACAAAATTTACCCATCCATCACATGTTTAGAACTACCTCTCCCTGGGCTGACTGGACCCATCCTATTTTCCTTGAATTGTAGACCCTCAATCCTAGAACATCCCCTAAAAACATATTACAAATACAAGTCCCTACGAATGAAGTAAGCTCCATGTTATTGATGTCTCTACTCTTGTATACCCACTTCTAAAAACAAGGTTATGAATCTTATCATCTAGGAATCTCCAAACCAAAAAATCTCACTGTATCACCCTATCCTATATAGGAATGCATATAGTTATTTTGTTGGATCAGATTTTTATAAATATTACTTTCATGATGGTCTAATCCTGGAAGAACTAATCATGAACCATATACATGTAGAACCTAGAGAGGATGGTGACCCTAGTTAAATACTCAACTACTGTTGTGGTTCTATACTGATGTTTAAAAAATTTCAGGATCCATGCAACCCTCATCATAGCTTGATTGAACTCTTCTATGAAAAGGAATTCAAACTCAGACCATGATATAGTTTCTACATAATAAGGATGGGCCACAAACCCCCACAATCGTCTTGTTGAGCCATGGATAAGGCTCTTTATAAGGACAGCCATTTGATCTGTTGGAGTCCTGGACAGACAAAAAAAACTCACATCGTTTCCTCAAGCTAGTCCATATCTACTTGTGGGTTGGTCTTTCCTCATAACCTAAGTGTCACTGCAGTTGAAACTTATGGAGTGCACTAAACCTACGCACGTCATCTTCTATAACTGTGAGTACCTTCTAGTAATATACATATTGTGGAATATATGATGCACCGCCTGGAGGTATTTCATCTGAAACTGGTCCATGTATAGATGCCTCATCACTGTAGTGATCATCCATGAGATATTGATGTTGAATCCAAGCTTGCATACAACATGGAGGTGTCCTAAGATAAACTAGATGTACCAATATCAATAAGTATTTCTTGATATCTAACTCAAGAAACATATTGAAACCATAAAAAAATTATATATGATTCATATACCATTGTTATTCTATAAATCTGTGTTCTCGTATATCGAGTCAAAAAGTAGGTGTCTAGAGTCCTGGTGTAAGGATACGTTCGCCACCACACTAAAATTGGAGTCCCTAGCCTGAAATTCAAACTCAAAACACTTAGCATTATTTTCACATACCAATCTCATGGACTCTGGACAAAAGGCAGAACTCATTGTGTCTAATACTACTCTACCATGATATGTCCCCAAAGGGCCTCTTCCACGACTCCCCAAGCCCACCACCAATATCTCAGGGACTCGACAGTAGTTCTATGTAGGCATATCACTATCATGGGAGGAATTAGCCTAAATTATCTATACTCATGAACACATCTCCAAACCCATAAAATGATGAAATGTAAATAACTAAAAGGAAGCATGCATGCCTACACATAAATACCATTACAATAGTGTAGTAAGAAAGAGTGGAAGTTAAATAAGTATGAATTCAATACAACCCCAAAGGGTATGAGACATGTACTACCTGAATGTGGATATTTGGACTATTTTAAATATACCATTGAACCACACCCTGGTCTATCTGACTAACTATGCAGCATCTGGTCCTAGTCCATCAAGGACACCATCAAAAGGTCGTTCATCTGCACAAGACATGACATGTGTGGGAAAATCCCATGCGTGGGTGAGTAAAAAAATACCCATAAGAACACCGTAAAAATAAAAATAATGTTACAAAATAATAATACTCATCTCTACATTGGTATATTTCTATAGAACATATTACAAGGATATCCATGTATACTCGACCAAGAGACGTAGTCTCAAGGTAAAGTCCCAACCGTAATTCCATCCATGGATTCCTACTCAAGGGTTCCACATAACACTTTTCTATGATAACAAACTCCATGAGTCCGATAACACCGATGAAGTCTATCGTATAGGTTATTCTCATTAATTCTCATCATTGGAAGTATACACTAGAATTCTAAAGACATACAATACAAAAAGAAGTATCACATCCAATGCCATGGGGTACTCCAACAACTCAATCTATAATAACCCACTAAGTAGAGGATCTACACCTATGTAGATTTTATCACGATGATAGAAAGATATCCACCTAGGGAATGAAGCTAATAATGGGTCTCACTCTAGGCCTCATTGAAGGATTCCACAATAGTATCCAAGAAGTCTTGTTGAATTGATCACCAACCTATGAGTACGAAATGATTCCATAATAACCCTAGAGAATGGATATAAGGAAATCCCCATAAAGAAACCTTTCATGATTTAGGGGAAAAGGGCTCTAACACAACTCTTAAAGAGTAAAATACAAGTACTAGTAGTACACATCGTGTCATCTAACCTGACACTAATTGTTCATTTTGAACATATTCTTCCATCAGTGTACATGTTTGATAGATTTATCATTGATGTGTGGGGTATTCAATATAATACATCAGTTAGTCTTTTGGATAATCGTCTTATTATGGTTCGATTTTTTGATGAAGAGTATTTGATACTAGAGTGGTCCCATTCCTCCCTAATCTGAAAATTTCCTTGGTTTCATTCCATTGAAGTGGTCCTTCGATTTTCACATGAACCATGACACCCATGCGATGGCCATTTGGGTATGTTTCCCTGAGATTCCCCTTCTATTTGAAAATCTTACAATAATTTGAATTCTAGGGAACCTTTTGGGTTAGTACTTATGATTTGATATTCATACTCATGTTTTTTTAAATCCGATTTCTCCATGAATTTGGTTTGAGGTTCATGTATCCTTATTCCCATTTGACTTTGTGTGGATTTCTGTTGTAGAAGAGTTTCCTTACAAAAAACCTGTTTGTTTTTGAGAAGTGGGTTGATTTTTCTCTTCCTGTAAGCGACTTGGTCACCTGAAGGAATTTTGAAGGTGTTCTATCTGACTATAGAAGTTGAACAATGAAAGGTCGATCCCTAGCTATAATGTCTAGGAGCTGGTGGACAATGCTGGTCTGAATGATTTTTATGGATTCATGGTGACTGTAGCTCCGACTCAGAAGGATGCTCGATCGGGGAAGGATAACCCATAATATGTGGATGTTTTTAGTCATTTGATGTAATAACTGGAGACTCCAGTTATGCAGAACATGTATGGGGTGGGCGGTTGTATCTTTAGTTACTTCTTATGAGGTTGTGTGTTCTAGAAAGAATTTGAATGACACCCAACAGTTTATGGATGTCTTATTGGAGCTTAGGATTATGGAGGAGGAGAAAGATTCTAGAGCTATGGACCATTTATTACCTGATATTCCTCAAGTTGGTGGTGGGTATGATGATATATTGGAGCCAAAAATTGAGGAAGGCCCCAAGGTCCTGGGTCCTTCTTATGTTGCGGCTGTGCATCCCACATAATGGTATAGTTGAAAATTGGTAGGAAGATGCTTTAATGGAAGCAAGGGAGGTCCAAGAAAGAATACAAGATGAGTAAAAAAAATATTGGATAACAAGGGTAATAATACATATCTGGTGGGACATTAGGTCATCGGCAAGTGTAAGAGGTAGGAGGCCATTCAAACCTGGAACCGCTTTTCTGGTCTAGAGGGCTTGACACAAGAACAAGACAATGTAATTGAATCTCAAATAATAGGAGGGATAGATATGGATGAGGTTATCTATGGGTAGAATTTGGTAGATAAAATCATGAATACTAAGAAGAATAAAAAGGCATAAGGATTATTTTGACATTCCCAAGTCAATATAGACCATATTAGGTAAGAGAACTAAATCCAAGGAGTCGGAATGTATGAATGAAACCACTATTAATATGTAGGGGATCCTCTTGGTCGACTCTTTACTGGTATATCATGAAGAAGAAATTGTGGAGGAGTTTTTGAACATGAATTCTACACAAGAAGAAGCATACAAAATGATGGACATGGCACTTTAGGTGGACATCAATAGTGAGAAGGATGAATGGGACAACAAGAGAGACATCATTCTGATAAGGGGTTTCATTGAAAGTAAGATAATCCAATAGGATTATGCTCAAACCAGGGACAAGCTAGATGATTGATTTGAAGACTTCATCATCATCAATCTATATGTAGTGGTTCACTCTATCTCCTGGAAACATTTTAAGGAGGAATCATCTAATAGGCTTAACTTCTATTTCAATAATATTGTTATGTATTGTGAGGGTTCTACTACTGGTTTAACTATGAAGTTTCACACTTTTACATAAATGCGTTTGATAATAAAAGATTTAATTTTCTATCAATCAGGGTCCAACAAGCCTTCTATTCTAATATTACACTCTCTTTAGAACATGATTTTACTAGAATATAGAACTTTCCCCAACATGGTCTCCAACTCCTCCAGCCTCCATTTTGTCCATGAATCCTTCTGGGAAATACAGATCTACTCGGGTCAAGCCTCATAGTGGTCGAATGGGGGTATCTAGCCTTCGAAAACTTTTAGAAAAATCCCATCATTGGTTCTTTTGTAGATGCATTCCCTACTCAAATCGATGGCATATAATACCTTCAGATCCACATTACACTACCTCTATCACACAATCGTCACTCTATAAAATGTTCATATATGATATATCAAAACATCGATCTATGAAATGAGTGCACAATAATTGACTCATCGATATTAAGGTCAATACACAAGGAAAATCAATCATTAATGATGAATGCACGTAGAAAAATTATAGAAAAGAAAGGAAGCACACAAAGATGAATGAATTCTGCACATTTTTTGTTTTACATAATCGATTTACATTAGAATGATTAGAAAATAACATTGAAAAATAAATAAATCTCCCAAAAGAACCTCGTAGAAAAACTCATCCCAGAATATGACTGATCTCAAAGACAATATATACGATAATTTATTCACATTCGTCATAAAAATTAATAATGGGGAAGAAATCCAATAAAAAACAAACTACTTCGATTCAGATTGATTTCTATTAAAGAATGAAGTTGTAGCATCATTATTAGTGGGATCTCGTGATTATGTTCTATGCTGATCGTGAAACTTTTATCTACCTATAATTCATATGAGAGAGATACTCTAATTTTATCTCGAATGTTTTCAGGTTTATGAGGATAACCCTGTAATTCCACCATAACAACTTAATTATAAATGAAATTAGTTATCTTCATTAATGATTTAATAAAATAATTTTATTTATTTATTTTATTCATTCTATTCCCATGATAAATTTTTCACAAACACCTCAATACAACAACAGTTATGTCATTCCTTGGATAAAACAAATATCCTGAACTATATGCTTAAAAAAAATTATGATCTAGACATCCTTTTAGAAATTATTCCACTTTTTAGGAAAACTGTTCATATGTTCTATTTAATATATTTCAAACATTTATTATGGAAACAAAGGGATTCAAAATCACATTTCCTATCAACACCTGCTCTTGGAAATAATCCATTCAACATCAAAAAATTATTCAAGGAAAATATGAGTCATTACAGAATGTCAATTTCCTTGAATTGGAATAAAAAACAAAAAGCTCTATCAAAAAGTTTAAAAAACAAAAACCATGTGTAACAATAGTCATATGGAGAGTTGAAAACCATGATTAAAAAAATATAATAAATGAGAATAAAAAATGAATCCACTTAATTTGTGTTTCTAAACATCCTTTATGTTTTATTCATACCAATTTTTTATACTTGTTTACATCTTAATTTTTTAAGAATGTGCTTATTAAAGAACATTCTTAATAATGTTTTATTATAAAGTTGATGGAGGAAGATATGAATATTCCTTAACTATTTTATGAAACTTAATAAAAAATTAAGATGATTCCATGTTGGTCACAAATTTCATATCATCATGATAACTTCATGATCATAGATGAAGTGTAAAAACTTGTAAAATATTTATGATGTCCAATATAGAGATAATTTTTTCCAAACAGATGACCCTATATGAAATTTTAAGACATCGTGTTCTAGATGTAGTTTTCTAGAAGATAAAATATCATATTACCGAAAATAAGGTCAGTGAATGAGGAATTTCATAAAAGGGAGATATGTATAAATTTATTTCCAGACGTAGGCAGAAAAGACATAGACAACCGGATAGATGAAAACCCAATAGAAATTTTCATGAACCAATGAATGTAGATGAACGGATAGATATTCCACATAATGAATTAAAAAAACAAGAATTCTAAATTAGGGTTTTATTTTTGTAGACACAAAGGGGGGAAATAAAATGTGTTACAAGTTTAGTGTTTGAAGAGAATAATAAATTTTAAGTTTCTACCAGATAGATAATGAAATTAGATAGATACTTTTCTTGTGGAAAATATCCTTAAAAGTTTCCAAAACATAGTCAACCATATTTTTTGGGTCAAGATAATCGGATATAAGTATATTATTTTTCTAGATATATTTTTTCTATAATTTTTCAATAATAGAATATTTAGTTACAGGTTTTATGTAGTTTGAGAATGGAATTTTTAAAGAGCGATGATAATAGTAAGACAACATATCAAGTAAAATTGATATGGATCTATCATAGAAATATTTTATGGAAAATAATCCATCATAATTACATTAATTGTAATAATATTTAATAAAATTATATATTAATAATATGTTTGAGCTAAGGCAGGATGACCAGATAAAGCCATCATAATGTTTTAGTGGGATGAAGAAGATCAGGCAGAGATAACATGATAGAGAGTTCCTAAATAAGTTTTAGGAAATAATTCCACTAGATATTGTTCCAATATTATTTATATAGCTTTTTAAAGAATATAATTTTGATGATGTTGTGCTATTTTCTAGTTATTTTTCTCAAGATAAAAAATGAGAGTTTGAATATGTTAACTAAAATATGAGGTTATGGGAGTTTTAAGAAGCATGTGGTTGTAAGATAATTCATAAAGCTTTAATAGTATTCCTGAATATTATATAATAGATGATTAGTGTCTAGTGAGTTTCAATTAAGTGAGATATTAGTTTTTATAATTTTAGAGAGAAACAAAATGATATTGTTTTCCCAGCATTTCTAACTCTATAACAACTATAAATGTTGATAGAGGTATAGGATGAAATGTATTTGACAATACAATTAACCCATGGAAAAAAAGATGAAACATTTATATTTTCAGGTATAGAATGTTTCTAACTACTTTGATATCTTATTGAAGATTTGTAGTGGATATATTTTTTATTATATCATCAGTCTGATGTTTTTAGTTTGAAGAAAATAGAAGTGTTTTTCAGAAGAGTATGAGGTGTATCAGTTTTTGGTGATTGAAAAAAAATTAATTTTTGGATAGTGGTGCAATTTCATTGAGGCGTACTGGATGGAGATTCACCGGATGGAAGAAAAAGATCACTAGATAGACATTATTGGATGGTGGGAATCGAAAAGATATTTCTTAGTGAACATTTTAGGAGGATTCTTTACAACATTTCAAATAAAATTTGATTAGTTTTATAATAAAAACATTATAAACTGAAGAGAGGCACAAGAATAATTAATATCAAGGGATAGAAGTATTCTATAAGGATTTAGATCAATGTTTTAATCACTTATTTGAAACGTTGAATTTCCATATACCAATGATAATCATAAGAAAAAGGATTTACGTTCTCACACTAAAATTAATGATTTTAAAAAATTTATTCCTTGTTTACAATCTTAGAATTTTATGCTTATGAGAAAAATATAAATGTTTGATGAGGAAAAATAACCCAAAAAATTTTCAAAAATATCACCGCATTTTCATCCCCTCAGTTATCCCATCACTCTAAAGTGACATCTATTAGTATCATTTGAAAGGTTTCCTTATTAAATTATTATCATGGAAAATATCAAATAATTGAATAATAGGGTTTTTTATACATTCAGTGGAAAAATTATCATTATTTGAACAATGGAATGATACCATATCTTTTATCACATGGCCTATAGGTTATTAAGGCATCAAAAATTGATTTTCTCCCCATTGATAAAAATATTTCCATGATCTTTTATAAAAATAACAATTTATTTTGATGAGAAGGATAGAAATATATTATTATTTCCTTGTTAGACTTTTTTACGAAGGTGATGGGTCTTAGAAAAACCACAGAAACATGAGAATATTAAAAATTGTCATTGATGGAAGAACCAATGTGAAGGAAAAAAAGTTACAAATCTATAGAAGCATGATAAAAGATATCATAATGGAAGATAATTAAACTATAGATGAGTATATCGCTATAGATAAAATGGTTTTCAGTGATATGAAGATATTTAAATATTTCTTATAAAAAATTATAATTATTATTAAACACATGATAAACTTCCCTATCATGTTTTATTACAAAATATCTACATTAGTTGATAAGTATGGTTTATCTAATGATGAAATACATAAATTAATTTTTTCATAATAGATGAGAAACATTTAGTATTCATAAATTGGATCAAGGATGGAATGGATTTTAAATCTATGAGAATGTTAAAATTCAAATATGTTGAGATTTATGACCATAGTGACTCATAAGATAAGGAAGGTGAGAAAAGGAATGAAAAAATGTCTTTTATCTTCAAAAAATATCAGAAAGGTAAAATTAAGATTTAGGAAAAAATAAAATATAAATATTTTTAGTGTAGAGTAATTTTTAAATATTCTATGAACTATCATATCAATAAAGTTATAGTAAATTAATATGATTATAATGAAAAAACATGGTGGAATAAGTTGAAAAAACATCTGGGGAATATAATAAATCCACTGGTGGTACGAAAATAATGGGTGGAATAGAAGAAGAATACATAGTAGGAAAGATAAAAATGAATCTTTTGATAAAAAATTATTAGAATATGAAAATTTAAGAAATTTTTGAAATTTATTTACTAATGTTGAAAATAAAGGAGATAATTTATATAGTGGTGTTGATGAACATGAAGAAAATAACAGGGAGTATCAGCTGAGACTAGAACTCACTGCATGCCTTGATCAAAATGAAAAACTCATGAAGTAGATTATAATGTTAAATAAGAAAAGTAGAATGTATAGTGAAGATATGAAATTTTTCCGGAAATAATATGATTACTATATTTATTATATAATAATCCTTAAACAAAAAAATTTTTAATGAGGAAAGATAATACAATATTTTAGTGAAAAGCATTCTTATATTGAATATTTTCTTTTTAATACTCAATATAAAATTTACCAGGTTGATAGTATCTTAATAAATATGGGTGAAAATTTCAATAGGGATTTATAGGTAAAGGCCAATACATATCAAGATAGTGAGAAATCACATTCCACGAATTAAGTGAAACATCCACCCATAAAATAGAAAATTTTATTTGATCATACTAACCACACATGTGATATAAAAAATCTTGGGAAATATTAGGTTAAGAAAATTTATGATAAATCCATATAATATATAAAAGGTGTTAATAAATCCTGAAATAATTTTACCCCACACTAAGAGGTAAAAACATTATAAGACATGTTACTGAAGAACTGAAGATTATAATAAGATGTTGAATCAATGATGTGGGGGTCTTGCCTAGAAAAATTTGGAAAAACATTCCAGACTATAGAAATATTTATGAAAATTTATAATAAATTTATATAATTTCTAGAATATGTTACTAGGGGAACCATAAAAGGTGGAAATCTATTCTAAATTGAATATCATTATAAGAAAAGATACTGGATAACTGAAGATGAAAATAAGATGTTGAATCAATGATGTGGGAATCGTTCCTAGAAAAGTTTGGAAAAACATTCTAATGTAAATGTTGTAAGAAACATACCACCACTAAGGGTGAAATAAGATAATTTTTGTACAAAATGGTGGAAAGGGAAGATGGTTAATTGAAGTGACAAAAAATCTATGATAAATCCATATAATATTTTTGGGCCAATGATACATCAATAAAGAAAATTATTTTTAATTTATTTATTCTATTTATTAATTCAATCAGATGACCTACATAATTTTTATAAAGAATAAATCATAGGCTATAGAAATATTTACCTTTTTCTAATGGGAAGTTGAGAGAGTGATGGATGGTTATATAAAATAAGTTGATAACAAAAATGGAATGGTTTATACAATAAGTTCTTATGAAATCTATCTATAGAAACACGTAATCAAACACTAGCATAGTGATCCAAACACTACTCAATAAAATATAGTCTAAGAGAAGAAAAAATATGTTTAGTGGCAATACAAAATAGTATGATGGCTAAATATAACCTATCAAGGGTTTTATGGAGAGAAGATTTCATTACTACTATATATGTACCAAAAATATTCTTATTATGGTCGAAATACAACATGATTACAGGAAAAAGTTTCTATATGAAAGAAACTTTAGTGAAATATTTTATGGTTTTTAGAATTAATTTGTCTATAAAGATCAAAATATTAATCTTTTAATGTTTAATAAAAAATTTAAGTAATTTTCATTGGATATTCATCCAATAGACGATGTAATAATTTCTTGAGAATATTTTTACCAATATTGGTGTATTCTAATTATGTGAAAGCATTTGAAAATTAAACTTCCATAACAAACATTGTTTTAAATTTTATGGAATATAATTTCAATACTTCTAATGATAATAAGAAAATTGAATATTCAAGTGATCAAAAATAGGTACCTCAACATTATGAATAATCTTTTAATGAATAAATTTAAAATGGGATAAAAAATATAAACTTTTATATAATATAGAAATATGTATAATGTGAAAACATTAATGGAAATCATAATGATCCAATACAGAATAGAATAATGTTGAGAATATATAATCAAATATCACTTATATAACATATTAAACTGGAATTTGTTTTAGAGGACATTGATAAAAAATAATGAGTACAAGATATTAATCAATATTTATATTAGATTAAAAATAAATTAAACACAGAAACATACTCCATGACCAGTAAGAATGAAAATTATTGGGAAACATTTGTTGTATATAAATAAGTTTAATGAACATGTAGAAATGTTGAGAAAAAATATCATTTGACTGAAAATATTACTCACATGTATAGAGAGTTTATTTAGAATAAAGTTCTACCCCTTAATGAGATTGAAAATATAATAATTTTATTGGAATTGGTATCACATCATTGTTACAAGGTTTATCATATAGATTTCAATTCAATCTTCGTAAATGGAGAGATTGAGAAATAATATTACCTTAATAAAAATTGTGATTGTTTACTTGATAAATATGGAACTAAGGTCAGTATATTGAAGAAATATTAATATGTTATGAAACATGATATGTATTCCTTGTAATCAAAATATTATAGTTGAATAAAAATTATAGAATTTGTCTGATTGAAAAGTTGATAGAAACATAAAGTTGAAGGAGATAAACTTAGGTACCAATATTATAATTTCTAGGCTGATGAAATAATTTTTTTAGGGTATATAGAAAATTTTTGCAAAGATTTTGAAAAAGAAATAAAAAAGTATTGAATTTTCAAGTCTTGGAGAGTAAAATTTATTTCTATTCTTACAAGTGGACCGTAGATAAATATATAATTTATTAACATAAGAAAATTATTCTTGGGATTTATTAAAAAAATTTGGAATGGAACATTCCAAATAATTTTATACTACTTTTTTAGTAGGAATAATGATGAGAAAATAATAATCTAGGATTATTTATGAATTATAAAAAAAATATGAAAATTTTTAGGAAATTTTCTCTATCTTATAGAATCAAGTATAGAATATATTTACATTATAACAATATGTTATAGATATCAAATTTATCCAAAGGAATCTCAAATGTTGGATTAAAAAATAATTCTCATATATATTAAAGGAAATTATTCTATTGATGTTTTTTACAAAAGAAGTTGTGATATAAACATTCTCGGATACACTAATTCATATTGTCCTGGAGATTTAAATGAAAGAAATTCAACATCTACAGAATCATTTTATTTAGATGGATGTTGTGTGAGTTAGAATAGTGTGATAAAAAAATTATGTTACTTTAAGTACAATAGATGTATAATATTATTCCACAACTCATGAATATAAAAAATGATCTGGATGAATGTTCAGTTTTATGATTTGAAGGTACATTTTTGTAAACCATTGAAGGTTCTCTATGAAAACTAGTGTTCAATTTGACTTTAAAAATATTCTATACACCATTAAATATCAATACACATTCATATTATGAATCATTTGATTTAGGAAAAATTTTCTAGTGGAGAAGTTATAGTGGAATATATTTCAAAAATCTACCAAATTGCTGATGCTTTAACCAATGATCTTCCAGGGGAATGATTTTTCAAATTGAGGATACAAGTTCATGATGAAGCTCCACCAGTGACATCCTAAATTTATTGTGGAAGTACCCACAAATTTATTTGAATTATATTGATAAAGGGGGTGAGTAAATATAACTCTTTCTAAATATAATATGAATATGTGGTTATTATATAAAGGGGGAGACTAAAACATTAAGAAAAATATAGTTGTGAGAATGTTTAAGCTTATTGTAAAAGTTACTAATGAATATTGGTTAAAATCAAAAGGGGGATATTGAATATACTTTGTGATTTTTTCATGCAATTTGTTTGACAAGTTAATTTTTTCCGGAATGTTTCTATTCAATGGATGAGAAGAAATTTGTAAGAATTTTCTTAAGAAATAATTGTCATAATATCACTGGAGGAAGATTTCTTAATGATGTTAAAAAAACCATTCTAACAAATTCAGATGATGTTAATTTATTATCTTGTTTCTCTCATTATGGAAACATCATGACCTAAGATGAATTATAAAAACTTGTGAAATTTTTTGAAATTAAAATAGAATATCATCTTTTCTCGACATAGTCAACTAGAAACACTTTTCCAAATATATAGTTCTAGCCATAGTTTTAGGAACAAATAATGCTCAGATTACTAGAAAGAAATTAATCAAATAACAAATATTCTTAAAGGGATACAAATAATTTTTTTACCAAACATTATTATTAGAAAAAATCATATACTAACGGTATTAAAACATTGATATAGGTATCCAAACTATTGTTATATCATATACCTATAGTTTGCAGTGGTGTCAGATATTATGGTATTAGTATATACCAATAAAAATGGTTCTGTAAAACTATTGGTATATGAAATATTAAAAAACCTATACCAATGGTTTTTCAAAACCGTTGCTATAGGTAATGTAAAAATAAAAACCAACTATTTTTTATCACAACCCCTCCCATTTATATTCCATTAACCTAACCACTAAGGTAAGATAAAATTGTGATCAAAATTTGATATATATATATATATACACACACAATTTCTTGTATTTTAAATATTTATGTATTTAATGTTATTTGACAACATAATCCATAAAAAGTATGGGTACCTCTATTGAGGTTTTGAGAACCATTGGTATAGGTACCAATATTTATCGACCTCTACAAATAGTTTTTGAAAATCTATTGGTATAAATTTTCTGCAAGGAAAATATACATACTATTTTGGCCAAAACAATGGGTATTTGTCACTATATGTTACCTACAAAAAAAAATTCTTCCAAAAAATTGTTATATTGTTTCTACAAGAGATCTTTACCAATATTTTAGGCCAACAATATTTGTATAGGGTCTCTTTATGGTTAATATATCAATGATTTTTTCAAAACCATCAGTATAGGTTCTCTTTAAGGTGCATATACTAATGGTTTTTAACAAATCATTTGAATGGATCCTTTGGTATGACTCTAATTTATATTATTGTATAGGATAACTAAACATATATAATAGAACAGATGGAATGTTCCATGAGATTTTCCCGAGCCACAAGAAAAAAAATGAGTGGATTGAGATTTTAAATAATGATTTCAAAAAATGAAAGCTCTGAATTTTATTTATTACTCATGTTGAAATAATGGGGTAAAAATAAAAAGAGAGTTATTATTAATATTTCAAGAAGAATAATAATGTTCATTTTTTACAAGATAAGTTAGGTTATTTTATAGATAATTTTTAGGTGATTAATGTTTTTAGATGTTATAATAATATATCCAACTATTTATAGGGGGTTAAGAGAATAGATATGTTTAGATTAGTATTTAAAACATATGGATTTTAGGATGTATAAATGAGTAAATTTTTAGCTACAATTTTCTGGAAGTTAAATATAGAGACCCAATTTTTTCTTTATAAGAATTTGAAATATTTCTATATATATTTTGAGAGTTAGGTGTTGTGAGGGTGTGAGATTCTGAGTCCTAGTGTGAATGAATGAAATTGTATAAAAATATTAAGTATATTTTCTATAATACTCACAAAATAAATGGGATAACACTCAAACAATAGATTAGATTAGAAATCTGAGGCCAAGGATAAGTCTTTAGCAAGGTGTTTACCCTAGGAGAGGCATAAATTTTATGGGCATAGGTCTTTTGTAGAAAAAGTAATCGAGGAAGTAATTGTAAATAAACTAATTAAATTATTTCATTTTAATTTGGATTTTGTTCCAAATAAATCATGAATAGGGACTCGTATTGAAAATCTCATACCACCATTGACTTCATAATGTAGTCTTTTCCCTAAGCGCAACCTAATGTGAGAGGGCATGGGATGTTCGGATCCCGCGACTGTTGGTAGGTGACGTTAAGAAGTTCCTTGACCTAATAAAAATATTTCATTATGGGTTCCTAATTATGGTTTCCCTATAACCATTCCACTGGTGGAGAGCTGTCCTCATCTCCTTTGGAAAATCAACATCAAATACTCGACGGATCGTAGTGGTGCTACAGATTTGAGAAGATCGGAACATGGAAAACACAATGATCATGGGGAGGGTGTTCAATGATGAAGAATAGATCCAAATCCAGTTAATATTAATTCCATTGGATTCATTTTCCCATTCTAGAATTAAAAATTTGTTTCTGTTTCATTTTTTTCATTTTGAACATCATTATTAATGGCCAAACAAACATAGTAATCAATTTATCATTGGATTCAATTTATTTTTTGTCCCCTAAATCTATTCTTCATTTTTTTTTTCGTTGTTTACTTTTTTCATGTTAAAACAACATCAGATCATCAATCTTGGTATAGATATGTGTATATGAGGGCCTTAGGATCATAGATCTATGATTGTTTCAATTATCTGGTTCTAATGGAGGTGATGTGGTGTCCCACGAGGAGACAAGAGGAAGTCTGGTGAGGTGGCCTGCAGTGGTAGGGAGAGGTGGCCAGAGGTGGTCTGACAAGGTGTGTTCTAGCTAGATGGATTAGGTTGTGGTGTGTGGTGTCAGTCCGTCACGGTTCAGTTGAGCAGGGAGGGTGTGAGTAGGGCGGTCTTCTGAGAGTGGTTGGTGTCAGCAGGTGGCCCGAGAGGGAGGCGGCCGACGAGGGTTGCAGGAGGAATATCTAAGGACCATGGATGTATTGTCAAGGATGGAGGAGATTCACAATTATTATTAAATTAAATTTAAATATAATAATAACAATATAATTATTATTATTAAAATTGGTAATCCGTCGTAACTCCCCGGTGAGGTTCCCATTTGATGTGATATTAGTGGTGATGCGACCCTATCTTCAAGGTGGACTTTTTAAGACCAATGTTGGGTACCTTTATCTAACCTATGGATCAGGTCTATAAAATTCCCTAAAGTAATAATATTGTTATTTTTTTTCAAAATGCTAATTCCAAATAACTCATATATGGAACATCCAATTGATAAGCCATCTACAAAAATGGGACCATGACTTTGATATAGTCATTTTGAGATCAATCATGGATACTAATTTTGGGCTGATAGATCAGATGCATAGAATTAATAAGTGTAATAACAATTATAATATTATTCTTATTTGTGACAAATATTGTATCTGACATAACTTCTCAGTACGATGTCCAATTGATGCCCTGTTAGTAGTTTCATGGCCATGAAATTAATTCATAAATTTCCAGATCAATTTGGGTATTTAAATAAAAATTTATGTTTGTTCCCTATGATGCCTAGTCTGGGTGTGTTTTGGTACAATGTGACTTTTTCACTGGGTCTCAATTTTTGAAAAATGGAAAGTTGATCCTGTACATTTTTCTTGAGGATTGAAATGGTTAAATAAGTATATTTTATTTCAATATTGAGGCAAGGAACCTATGTGGAACTATTCTTTACTACACGGTGTAATGCAGTTTCTTCACTGGGTGCCCAATTTGGGTGAATGAATAGTCGATCCTCTAACATTTTTCTCAAGGATCACTATATTGTGATCTATTTGTTTATTTGAGGCCTCTAAAGTTTCTACTCGATTTGATGTGAAGAGGCTTATTCCTGATCTATTTAAATGTGGAAACAAGAAAGGAATATCGATGAAATATATTTCTGATGTGTTTGAAGTTAACCCATGGCTCTAGTCCGAAATGGATCTTATAATAGTGGAGAATATGTATGAAGAGTTGTGGTCAAATCTTTTAAGGTCATTTGAGGAGGCATGTCATTAAAATTACATTTTTCCCTTCATAATAATAATGAGAATTAGTGGATCATCAGACTTCTAGAAAGATATGCCATATACATTGGTGGTAAAATGGAATTATTAAGAGAATTTGTACACAGTTTAGTACCCAATCATGGATAGGTACACGAATAGGTGATAAGGTAGGTTCACATGTCGTTCAGGGAACATATGTGTGTTGTACCTCATTAAAAATATTTGTCTTCTCATGTCTCTATTTAGATGAAAAAATTGGCATGTGAGTAGCATATCCTGAGTGTTTTACCACGTAGAACATGATGGTTCCCTCCATAGTGTATTTTGAGATATGATGAGATATATTTTAGGAATTTTTTATGAAGGTTATCAGAGGCTTATTTCTAGGTCATGATCCCCCTTACATACTAGGGCGGGGATCCCTAATGACCAAAGTGTTGACCCCCCATCAGTATGGGCATGGGTCTTCTCAAACTACTTATAGGTGTTGATCATCCTGACCTACTAGGGTGAGGATCCCCAATTATTATTGTGTTCACCCCATCTTCATAGGTGCAGGACCTCTGTAACTTCATAAAGGAAAGTACCCTCTTGCATTTACCCTTCAACCGGTCTATGCAATGGGTGCCCACTTACTTTTGGGTGTTGATCCCCCTAACTACTAGGGAATAGATCCACAATGATTATATTACAACCCCATGATTTACTAGGGTGAATGTACTTTACTATGAAATTGTGGTCCCTTGACTGCGCATTATATTGAAGAGATAATGTTTGACGTAAATTTAGACACATGAGAAAGAGGGATGTTTTCCCCACTGAGAATAGTACTTGTGATGCAACCTAAAACTGTGCAGGTAAGTCAGTGTCACCCAAAGAGGATAGTGTCAAAGTTTGGTGACTAAGTATCTTTGACTTGTGTGTTTAGGGAAGATGTGCAAGGTGTTGGGCATCGTAGATGGATTTTTACCTTGGAAGAGTTGGAAACTCTTCTTCTTGGGTTGAGCTATGAGATGGAGATCCCCTTACTCTCTTGTTTCAGATTGTTTCACTCAGTATATATATATATATATATATATATATATATATATATATATATATATATATATATATATATATTCTTTTACTTCCCACTCATTGGGGTTTTGGTTACTCTCCTTCCAAGAGAGGTGAAGACACATGGGGTATGGCATGTGATTTCTGTGTCTAGTTTCTCATTTTTTGACGAGTCTATTATCCTACTATAAGTAGTGAATACTCGATGATAAGTTTACATTTTCATCATTTTGAGCTCCTTGTGTTTGGATGAGTTCCCTTTCAAAATATTGTTGTGTTGAGATATAATCTTTTACCATACCTTATTGTATATTTTTTCCTCTTCAATGTTTCTCTTACTAATCTCCCTTCTATTTTTTATGGAATCCTACTAAGTATTTTTTATACTCACCTTGGTATGGGATTTTCTTACATTTTTCATGCCTTATGTAGATGATGGATAGGTTGATCATGACTTTAGAGGAGCTTAGGGATATGGGGTGTTAAGACTGCGTATGGTGGTCATATCTTGGGATCTAGGAGCAAGGATCTCTCAACTGTTTTAATTTTCCAATTTCATATATGTTTCTACAATTTTCTAGTTGGGCATGTATTTTTCAACTTTTCATTTCAGTTTACTATATTTTACTTATATTATTCAATGGACCTTTCATGCTTGTTCTATTTATAGTAGGGTAGAATCTTTTACCCCTTCCCCTCTGCAATTTTTCATTGATTTAGATATTTGTGGTTGTATAGGTAATTATGACAAGTTCTCACCATGTTATTTTGACTACGATGATTTTTTACACCCCCTGGCATATGGAGGCGAGATTGGGGTGGTTGTGGTTCAAGCCCTAGCATGGGTCGTGTCATGACAGATTATTACTAGATTTGGTTTGTTCTGTGAGATGTTGTTCATATATTTACTAAAAAGGAATGGGTTGTGATTTAGGTAAAAAATTTCAAAGTGTCTCAAGGATATCTCTCAGGCTAGGGAGTCCCATGATGGTGGGGGCAGTCAATGTATCCATTCACCAGAACATTGACTACGTACTTGTCAACTTAGCATGTTGAGACATTTATTGCAGGAAAAATGGAACATGAATCATACAGGATTGATTCTTGGACAGTACATATTGAGTCAAATTTCAATTGTTGTTCTCAATATATATATATATATATATAAATGTGTATATATGTATATATGTATATGTATATGTATATTCTCATCTAGCCATGGGAAACCTTGATAGTTTTCAATATGCCTCTGAAATGAAAACCATCTTGGATACTATCTCCAATTTGTGATCACAACCCTATGAGAGACGAGGCCTCCATTCAGGGACCCTCATGAGATCCCCTTACACAATTTGGGAAGGTTGTAGTACCTCCATCTATAGACCAGTGGACCATCACTATCGTGAAGGATCAGGATGTGCATAGGCTGAGTGCACTCTGTGTGTTCCAGCATTAGAGGTCGATGATGTTCCATGGCGATCCATATCCCCAGAGAGAAGGGGATTGTCTAGAGTCAGTGGTTCACATTTTTAGGCGTGTTCAGACACTGATATATGAGGTGTTTACTTTGACATCCCGTATTTTCCATGGAGTAGTTGGGAATTGGTGGATCTTGTTTACTCAGATACACGATTAGTTGATTCTATCATGGGAATACATCCAGTAGATCTTTCGTGAGGAGTACTACCCTTCATGATGACACTCCATTCATATTCAAGAGATTTTGGAGCATTTGTAGGGAGGGGTGATGGTGGAAGAGTACTCGGATAAGATCATAGACCGAACTCCATACTCTCTAGATATGATTGGAAATGGCTACATCCAAGCATTGAAGTTTGAGTAGGGACTCCACAGAGAGATCTAATCCAGTGTAGTGCCTGTGTTTATCAACACCTATTTTGGGGTACCGGAGTAGGCACTAGTGATAGAGAGTATTTTTCCATATTGATTAGAGATAGTTGGAGCTGCTAGTGGTAAAAATATATCTAAGATGTATTCGACATCTACCAGATGTCAATTGAAATGATATTGATGCAGGAGGGCTCCCCATAAACAGACTCAAGCACATGGTCAAGGAAAATGTAAGGGACCATGACATCTTGAATATCGGTGGGGTAACACATGTGACGGGAAAAGTCCCATGGAGAATTGTCTCTTGAAATGACGTGCCAAAGAGTATAGGTAGATCGGTGATGGACCTCCACAAGAGAGGAAACACCATCATCAAGGAGCATGCATTTGGGGCTACAGACAACTGCAAGATTGGGATGTCTATGAAACTGTAATGAATGAGATGTTAAGAGGTATTCTCTATAAAACTTCTACATTCTATAGTATAAATTTTTAGACACCGTTGTGAGGTACTCTTTAATACCACTCCTTGTTTGAGGTTTTCCTAGGGTTACATAGGGTGTCGGTGTAAAACTATATCTGTGTTGTTCCATGTAGCTTTGAATGCATTATGAAGAGGGGTTCTTCCCCCACCGAGACACACTTTTGAGATGTGAGAGAAACTTTGAGGTTGATTCAGTATCATACAAAGATGATATTATCGAGGTTTGGTGGATGAGTCCATATGATTTGTGCATTGGGGGTGAGGTTGTGCAACGAAGTTTCAGAGCAGGTCCTGTAATTTCTGGTGGAGTTTCCCTACAAGACACTTTTGGATTGGGATGTCACTACTGGGTGTAGCAGTGTATTTGGTTTGGGTTACTCTACTCCCAAGAGAGGAAATATACGAAGGGTATTCCATATTCATTTTGTGTCTAGCTTCTCATGATTGGATGAGTTTACTCACCTTTATTGTTTATTGGTACCTTTTTCTTCTCAACATAAAACTTTATACCATGATAGACAGTTGTTGAATATAGTTCAAGGTAACAGAGACCCCATGAACAGAACTACGCCACTCTCTACCTAGTGCTTGCATCCGTAGTCTTTACCTTGAAGATGTGGAGATGCCATCTTCTAAGAGAACAATTTCTAGTTAACTAAAACTACAAGAGTCACATGTGAATCTTTACTCAGAAAGACCAAAACCTGATATAAGAGAACTGGTTGGGTTTCCTTTAAGAATATGACTTCAAGATAGTTTATACTCCATGTAAGGGACACATGGTATCATATTACCTTATTAGGAAGTCCCGAGATTTCTTAGTGTAGGGAAATTCAGATAAATCATCTTCAATGTAGTTAACCCTTTTGAAGTAGGAGGGTAAAAATTTTCTTCAGTCGACTATGTTGACTACATCACTTCTCGAGCATGTGAGAGAGTCTTAGCTTTGAGACATTGACTGTGAGATCTTTTATGATCAGATATCCATAAGAGTAACATCTAATGGATTTTATAAATAATGGAATCACGTCAACATTTTTTTGAGGTGAATGGTGATTTTGGGCATGATATGAGAGGAGGTGATGAGGGAGTTTAAAAAATCTCCTCTAACTATACATCTCGATCTGGAGAAGAGATAAGTTAATTCTTTGTTTCCCCACCTCTTTTCTTTAGTCTGTATTTTTCAAGGAAAAAATATTTCAATAAGGGAATGATGTAGACACCCATTTTATTCCTTGTAAGACATTTAAATATTTATATATATATATATATATCTAGAGCTAGGAACTAAGATGAAATTGGATTCATAGTATTGTTGTTCCTAGAATTAATTTTGTAAAAATATTAAGTATATTTTGTACTATATATGAGAAGTAAACAAGATAAATCTCAAAAGGAAGATCTTATCAAATATCTAAGGCCATAGTTGAGTCTGGAAGATGGATTTAACCCTAGGCACGAAAGAATTTTTTCGATGTCGGTCCTCTGTAGAAAATGTCACTTAGTATAGACCTATAAATAAAATAATTAAATTATATTATATTATTTTGGATTTTATTTTGAATGAATCTTGAAAGGATGCTCAGATTGTAAATTTGAAACCACCGTTGAGTTTGTAATACAGTCTTTTCACTATGAGAAACCTAAAGTGAGAGGGCACGATATGTTCGGATCCCACAACAATTGGTGGGTGTGGTTAAAAAGTTCTTTGACATAATATAAATAGGTCGTTATGGATTCCTAATTTATGTTGCCTCATAACCCTTCCACCCATGGGGAGCTCTCCTCCTCTCCTTTGGAAAATAAACATCGAATCCTCCAAAGATCGCGGTGGCATTTCAGATCTAAGAATATTAGAGCACAGAAAACACAATGATCATTGGTGGGCATATTAAATGACACCAAAAAGATAAAAATCCAGGTATTATAATTCATTTGGATCTCTTTCCCCCTTTGATAATTATAAAATTGTTTCTATGTCGATTTATTCATTTTTAACATCATCGTTGATGGAAAAACTAACATGACCATTAATTTATTATAAGATTCCATTAGTTTTTTTTCTCCCCATTATTCATTCTTGGAGAGTTAATTATCATTTAATTTTTGGAGAATCAAAATGGAAAAATATCATCGAGTGGGGAATAGGCCTATGTAGATCAGGTCCTGAAGACCAAAGATCTATGAACATTCCAATTTTTTTATTCTGATGGAGGTGTTGCGTTGTGCGAAGAGGTAGTATGATGTAGTTCGGATTGGTGTTCTTTGGCAGTAGGGTGGTGCAGTTAGACGTGTTCTTGAAAGGTGTGGTATGGCCAGGAAAAGCTGGTCATGGTGTGCGCTGGTAGTCTTTCATGACTATGGTGAGCGAGGTCGGCACGAGTAGTGCTTTTTGGAGTGTTGTGTCAGAGTGAGCAGGCAGCCCAAGTGGGAGGCAGCCAGCAAAGGTTGTAGGCGGCATGACCGAGGGTGGAACATGCATGGTCAAGGGAGGAGGAGATTCCCAATTTATATTAATTGTAAATTAAATATATTAATAATATTATTATTATTAAAATGGTTAATCTATCGTAACTCCCTCTTATGGTGTCTGTTTGACATGTCGTCAGCGACAACGTAATCCAGTCTTAGAGGAGGCATTTTTAAGACCAATGTTGGGTACCTTTCTCTGACTTGGGGACTGGTTCATTAAAATTCTCAAAAATAATATTATTATTATTGTTTTTAAAATTCTAATTTTAACGTAACTCCTTCATTGAATTTCCAATTGATGTTCCATTTGTGGAAGCATGACCATAACCTTAAGGCAGCCATTTTGAAGCCAGTCCTGGATACTTGTTTTGGGTTCATGGCTCAGATGCATTAAATTACTAAGTATATTGTTTTTGTTGTTGTTGTTGTTGTTGTGAAGAAATATTGTATTTGCTATAGCTTCTCTATATGATGTCTAATCGACGTGCAGTCATAAGCGTCATGGCCCTAAAATTAAGGCTGATGTTTCAAGACCAATTTTGGATATTTAAATCAAAATCATGTTGTTGTCCCCTTGAACTATAGTCAGGACATATTGCAGTGAAATGTAAATTTTTCACTAGGTGTCCATTTTGGACAAATGAAGAGTCAAACCCGTACATTGTTTTTGTAAGGATTGACATGGTGTGATCCATATATTTTATTTCAGGATTAAGATTTTGGCTCTATGAGGAACTATTTGCACACAACATAATGAAATGATGTAGATTCACTGGTGTCCTTTTAGGGTGAATGAATTTTTAATACTTTACAGTTTTCAATAAGAATCACAATAGTGTGATTTGTTGGGTTATATGGGTCCTCCCAATTCACTCCTCATTGTGATGTGTGGAGACATATTCAGGATATCTTTAAATATAGAAACACAAAAAGAATATCAGTTAAAGATCTTTCTGAAGTGTTTGAAGAGAACATATGACTTGGTCATCACCAACACTCGTGAGAGTGGAGAATATATATGATGAGATGCAATCAATGGTTTTAGGGAAATTTGATGGGCATGTTAGTGAAATTTCTTTTTTACCCTTTGGACCAAGGAAGAGAATCGTGTGCTCGTCAAACTTTTTTCCAGAAATTCCATGTATTCTAGGAGTACACTTGCATTCCTAAGGGAACATGTAAATTGTTTAGTACCTAAGTATGGATAGGTACATGACCAGGCAAGGAGGTGGGGTCACATGTTATGTGGGCCTCATAAACATCGTGTACATATTTATGAATCTTCTACCTATTATATCTCATTCTTTTGGACTCAGACATTGGCCCAAGAGTAGCCTATCCTGAGTGTTTTTTCACATAGAACATGATGGTTCCCTCTATAGTGGTTTTCAAGATAAAATGAGATTAATTAAAGGCAGTTTTTAGGTAGGTTATTAGTGGACTCATTCTGGGTGATGATCCCCATGAAGTACTAGGGTGCGTATGACCAATGACCAGAGTGTTGAACCCCCATTGGAATGGGTGTGGGTCCTCTACAGTTACATGATTTTCAGTGCCCTCTAGTGTATACCATTCAATGGGACAAGAAAGTGGGTCCTCATTGATATATGGGTGTTGATCCCCCTGACGTACTAGGGCATGAATCCACGATTACTAGATTTAACCCACCTAATGCACTAGGTTGCATGTCCACTACTATTAAATTCGTGTTCATCTACTATTCAACTCAGTCAAGAGACATGGTTTGATATAACATTCGACTCACAAAAAATAGGGATGTTTTCCCCATTTAAACTCTTTTTTGTAAAGTGAAATAGAAATTTGTGGGTGAGTCAGTGTAGCCTAAAGAAGATATTTACAAGGTGTGGTGATTTAGTTCCTTTGACATTCATGTTTAGGGCTGACGTGTGTGGTTCTTGGCAGCAGAGATGGATTTTTACCTTGGAACTATTGGCAACTCTTCTTCTTGGGCTAAGCTATGAGATGGAGATCCCCTTAATCTCTTGTTTTCGTATCTTTTACTAATTATATATATATATATCCTATTTTAATTCCCACTCCTTGTTTTTTAGTAACACTCTTTCTAAGAGAGGCGAACACGCATGGGTTATGCCACATTCTTTATGTATCTAGATTTTCATTTTTGGATGTCTCTAATTTCCTACTATTGGTGGCGAATACTTGATGAGGAGTTTATCTTCTCACCATTTTTATATCCTTATGTTTGGCTGATTTTTCTTTCATAGTCTTATTGGGTTGAGTTG
This sequence comes from Viscum album, assembly GCA_963277665.1. Classification (NCBI taxonomy): domain Eukaryota; kingdom Viridiplantae; phylum Streptophyta; class Magnoliopsida; order Santalales; family Viscaceae; genus Viscum; species Viscum album. The sequence goes on along the minus strand of OY728159.1, from coordinate 1,886,357,275 downwards.
TGATCCTTTACCGTTCTATGTTTTATCTGTTGTTTTCCTCTTTAGTATATCTCTTACTGCTCCACCTTCACCTTTTAATGGTGTCCTACAGAGTATTTTTATAATAACCCCAACATTTTCTTTTAATGAACATGTCATTCCTTATGATGATGAGAGATAGGTTGATCATGACATCATAGGAGCTTAGGGATATTGTGTGATTATACCGTTTACGATGGTCATATATTGGGATCTAGAAGAAGGGCTATCTTAGTTGTTTTAATTTTCTAGTTTCATTCTAGGTTGGAAACCATTTTGGTTGGGAATGTATTTTTCCTTCTTCTTTGTAGTTTTCTTTACCATACATTTACTATTTAGAGGTCCATGCATGATTGGTTTATTTATAGTATTGTAGCATCTTTTACCCCATTCCCTCTACATTTTTCATTGAGTTAGCTATGTGTGGGTGTACATGTACATAAGAAAAGGCATCCCAGAGTTTTCTGCACCTACGATGCTTATCATAACCCCCTTGAATATGGATGTGGGCTCGGGGTAGTTGTGGCTCAAGACCTGGTATGGGTCGGTTCATGAAATTTAAGGTTGGATGTTATGAAGTGCACTAATAAAGTAAGATTAATGGATTGAGCCCATTGGAAAATGATCCATTAGACAACAATTCATTAGAAAATGGATCAAAGATGTTTTTTTAGAGAAGAAGTGTGAGCTATGTTAGGATGAAAATATGATGTGATCAAATAAATTCTGTCCGAAAAAGAAGATGGGATAGATAGAACCAGATGGAGAGTTTATGAAGATGTTCTAGATAAATATTCTACTAGATGATGTTTTTGAGATTTTTTACCTAAAATTTTAAGGCCAATAGGATTGATGATATTGTGTTTTTTTCTATTTTCTTGATACCTAGTTATAACAAATAGAGTTCAATGATATTCCTTAAGATCTGAGGTTAGATATTATTGAAGAGGCAACATGACTATATAATCCAAGAAGTTTCAAGAAGGTTAATAAATATTCTAAAAGTTTTGAGAAGTTTCAGGTAATTTTTAATTAAGTTAGATATTCAATTTGGTAATTTAAGAGAGGGGAAAATTATATTCATTTCCCAATATTACTAATTATGGTACACCAATAAAAATGTATTCATGTATAGTTTTAAATATATTTGAGAATAATGTTTACCTACACAAAAAAATCTAAATCATTTCAAGGTTTTTTAAGTGTTATTTAATATCAAATGTGATATTCTATTTAAGGAGAAGTACCATACATAGTTTTTATCTAAGCATTAGATAGATATTTTTAGTTCTATGAAACGAGAATGATTTTTACAAATTTAGTTTTAGAGAATATTTTGAGGAATAGTGATATTATAAATTAAAAATAATGTACATTAAAAAAGTATCATGATTTAAATGAGGTAAACTGGTCAATGATATCTTGAATAGAAGAAAAAGAACACTAGATATCTATTACTAGATAGAGGGAATCAAATGGAATTTTTCATATAAGCTTTTTGGGATCATAATTTATAATGTTTTATAATTTTTATACCATCTCAGTTTTTTTTAAATCTTTTGAAACTGAAGAGAGTAAATATAATCATTCCTATCAAGAGATAGAATTTGTCAAGTGGGAATTGGGTCAAATTTGTATTCAAATATTTATAACTGTTAATTTATATGGACCAATGATAGTCGCATTAGAAAGGATGTTAGTTCTATTTTTGTGGTTGAACATTTTAAATATTTCATTCCTTATTTTCTCTATCAAAAAATAATTATTTAGAGATGTTATTAAATTTTTATAATTAAAAATAACTCTAAAATGTTATAGTGGATAATTTTAGAGAATTTAAATTGTAAAAATATCACCATTGATTAAACCCCCAAACTCTTAGTGGTTTCAATTATCTAAAGAAACAATAGATTCCTTAGTGATTCGTAGTTAAAAATATAATATAATTAGGTGAAAGATTATACAAGCATGTTGGTCAATTTCCACCTCCATGAAATTATTAATAATGGAATAATGAATCCAGAATGGTGTTAAATCGAGTATGGGTAGAATTATAATTTCACCTTTTAAATTTTTGGACAAGCTATATAATTTGGAAATAATGTTCAAGAATCCTTACACAAGTCGTCAGGTAACCATTATAAAGGAACCTATATACATGAGGGTATTTACATTATTTCCATATGGTTTATGAAACCGTACATTCACTGTGCTATATAGGGGACCCCATACATAAGAGTAATTCATATGGTTTCTCCTCGATACATAAGAGTATCTGTATGGTTTACATAAATTATTTAATGATCATACACCTTACCCTTACATATCATGCATAGTATCACTACTTATAGAACTATGAACCAATCATTCATATTCCACCTGAAATTACCCCTTTTATCAACATGTCTAGGTGCATGGTTAACACTAATAACATATTAACCATTTTCCATATCATATTTATTTATTTTCAAAAACATCAAAGGAAATTAACCAAAAAATGAAATGTAAATATTAAAATAAATAAAAAAATACATCATTTATCTAAAAATGAAAAAATGGGTGTGATAATTCTACCCATTATATCACTTTTCCCCTATAAATAACCTGATGATGGGTGATCAGAAAAAATACCTGGCCATTTATCCCCCATAAAATATCCATGCTATCATGTCACATGAGATTCACTCATGTGACATCATAATATATGATCCAATGTAATTTATTCCCCATTTACAAATGTACTCCCGAAGTAGAAAATCTGGATTTTTTTCTTAGTGACTAAAACATTCAACTCAAGTCCCATATCTTCCTAGATCTACACATGGGAGGGATCTGGATGATATATATTTAATTGAATAGATTTGAAGATATAATGAATTTATTTTATCCAAGTTGGTAATTTCATTTGATATGTAACCACTCCAATGGTTTTTGTGATCTATATGTGTCTCACATATGTTCGAAGGAATTTAACTTGAATACTAATCTGTTGGAAATCTAAATGAACTGATGTATATATTAACACATAGACACCCAAAAAAACTCCATGTGATCAAGAAAAATTAATATCAAATTTATGGAGACTCAGTTCCATCTCTAATAAGGGTTGGATACTCTGAATGTTTCCATTCATCTGCTCAAAAATGATCAGTTCCCCATAAAATGTATCTCATGTCTAAGTCTAATGGAATAATGACTAGAATATTTAGCCATATAAATATTTAAAAGTTTCCATATGAGTATCGGAATAAAAGATATTATTATAATAAAACATTATTTCTTCCATATGGGTATCCCACGATCCACTAAATTCCTATACACAATCATTAATCCTGTCCTCTAGAATATGGATCTTTCAATCCATCTTCCTATATATTTTTTAAGGAAATATTGTGCACAAAATCACTTGGGATATCATCAAAAACTAATGCCCTTCTAAAAATCAAGAGTTAAACAGGGGATCTTTTTTCAGATATCATAGGGAAAGGCATTTCATAAAGTTTCACGGTTTCTAACACATACAACATCCATGATCCCCCACCATGGTGATAACTTTTTAAAACGTAAAATGAGATGAGTTAATGAATTGTTCGATCACAAACAACACACTATTATTTAACGATGGGGTATTATGTAACGAGATAATAAAATACATGAATTCCTCATCTCATTTCTAGGTGGGGATAACAATAGGGTAAATCAATCCAAAAGGCATATGATTCCCTTATTAAACCCACTGAAAAGTATAAAACCACAACATCAAATACATTGTACAATGTCTCATACATAGAAAACAATATCACTATCTATAATGCATCGTAATTTTGAAATATATATAAATATATATATATATATATATATCTTTTTCTCTAAATTAATACTATATTCGATATCATATTACACACCCAAAACCAAAGTCAAATGTGTCTTGACATATTGGAGAAATATTCATAAAAAAATATAACCATAATAAAACCAATAGTGAATAATTCTATTTTAATCAATTAGAAATTCATATAAAATATGACAAAGAACAATAAATGTTTTAAAAGGTCATTTTTCTATAAAATTATTTTTCATTATATATATTGAATTTTAATTTAAAATATAAATTTATAGATTCTAGAATTATAATTTTAAAAAACTAACTTCAATTATAGATTAAACATATCAATTTTCCTAATTAATTTTTTTTTATTTTCATAAATAAATGTTTTTAAGATAATATTAAAAATGAAAATTTATTTAATAGCATCAATTGTATATCATTTTTATTATTAATGAATAAAATAAAAAATCAAAACATTTTTAAAATAATATTTATTTTTACAAATTAAAATAATTAATAAAAAATTATTATATTGAATTTATATATCTCATTTTTTACATTCTGAAAACATGAGTAGTATTTTGTTTTAAAAACTTTTATTCTCTTATATTAAAAATATGTTTTCATCTGCAATGGAAATAAAATTTTAAAAAAATGGATTTAATTTATTAGATCAACAAGTTAATAATATTTATTATGTTATATTTCATTTTTAGTCATAAATTTTATATTACATAGATTAAATTAAATTACCATGATATTGGTAAAATTGCAATTTAAAAAGAATTTTTTAACTAAAATTGTGTAATTTTTATACAATAAGATAAATTATTATATTATCATAAATGAATTTAGAATAATTTTTAAACACACACACACATACAGATATATATATATTATCCCTCAACTAATTGAAAATCAATACTAAATAATATTAAGAACTCATAATGGTGAAAAAATAATTTTTTCTACAAAACATTTTTTTTGTATAATAAACTTTTTAAATTTAAAAGATAATTTTATATTCATTATAAATTTACTTAGATTATATGGGGTTAAAATTTAAGTTCATCTCAACAAAATATATTAATAGGGGTTACCATAAATTTTTAATAAAATATAAATTACTAGGGTAAAAACTATTTACACTTGTGGAAATGGAGGTTTTTTAATGTTTTTTACCAATGGTTTAAAAAAACCATTGGTATACTGTAAGAAAGAGAAACATTTCCCAATGGTTTCTTCAAAAAATTTGAATTTTGTTTTTATAAGGAATATTTTCCAATGGTTTACTAATACCATTGGGAAATCTTGAAATTATCTAATCTTTACCAATGGTTTTAAAAACTTTTTGGTAAAGAATAAACTTCCCAATGGTTTTTAAAAACCATTTGGAAAAGTTTCCTGAAAATACACAGCTGCCCAACTCCCCCATCCGTGTAATTGCAAGCCCTAATCCAAACCTCTCCAGAAGCTCTCTCTTTACCCTAGGTTATGAAACACCTTCCACCCGATAGATACATCTTCAATAAAACAATTTTTTATTTCTCTGATTTGAATTTGTAAGAGATTCCATAGTTTTAATGTTTGATATATATTTTGTTTGGTTTCCTATTTTGATTTGGCTTAAAACAGATTTCTTTATGGTCTGTTGCATGGTTTACCGAACACTTTAATTTGTTCTCTATTTTTGTTCTACACTTCAAGTTTCATGATTGTGTGAATCACCTTTACTTGAAGTCTTCATTCCCACTCATTTTTTGTAGAGTTAATGAATCATATGAACTAATGGGTGCTGGGGAGATGTATCTCCACTCAAATATGGTAAAGGTTAATGGATATAAGGATGGTACATGTGAATGGATTTAGGACGGTTGGGGTAGTGGTGTAGATGGTTTTCCATTTTTTTATTGGGGTGATATATTTGTTACTAGGGATATTAGTTTAGTTGAATATTAGATTTGGATTTTGTATTTATAGTTTTTGTTCATGGAATAATGGGAAGGGTATTCATATTGAGGATGAAGTGGTTGTTGGTTGGGTGATGGATAAGAATTGTGATATTTTTTGGATTGGGTATAGGTAATTTTCAAGGTATTATATCGGTATTTCCCCTAAACCCCCCCCCCCCCCCATTTGACAACCACACCCCCTACACACCCCCACACCCCCAGGACAGCCCCCTAGATTGCCCCCCCCCCCCGGACACCCCTCACCCCCCCATGGATATCCCCCCTCCCCCTCCCCCCTAGACACCACCCCATTGGACAGCCCCCATCCCCAAGACACCCCTATCCCCCTGGAAACCTGTCACCCCTCATGGACCCCCCCCCCCTCCCCTCCAACCCCTGGACACTCCCACCCCCTGAGCACCCCCACCACTTGGACATCCCCACCCCCATGGACACCCTCCACCCCCTTGGACATCCCCCACCACCTTCGACAACCTCCCCCCTCTCCCACCCCCCCCCCCCCCCCCGGACACCACCACACCTCTTAGACACCACCCCACCTCTTTAAGTGCTTGGCCCAGTTTTTAAATTGGAATTAACCATGTGGATGATTTCCCCATTCCCCAACGATATTTCTTAAGTTACCCATATAGCCTTATAAATTTAATTTGTCATGTTTTAATAAAATTAATTTGTTGTGTTGAATGAAATGGATAATGCCTGATTGTTTTCCTTTATTAATTAATAAAATGGTTGTAAATAAAATTATCCTAAGAAGGGCTGGATGGGGTTGTCCAGATTTGGGGGAGGTCTATCCAGGTGGGGGTGGGTTGTCCAGGGGGTAGGGGTGCAAGGGTTAGGGGTTGTAAGGGGTGTGGGGGAGGGGTGTGGGTTGTCCAAGGAGGGGTGTGGGCTATCATGGGGGTCCGAGTGGGTTGTCCAGGTGGGGAAGAGGTCTGGGATGTCCAGGGGGTGGGTCGTCTATGGGTGGGTTGTCCAGGTGGGGGGGTGTGGGTTATCTAGGGTGTGGGGCTGGGATGTATAGGTGGGGTAGGGTGGTGTGGGATCTCTAGGGGTTGTCCAAGTTTGGGGGGCTCCGGGTGTAGAGGTGGAGGTGGGGGTAGGGGGTAGACCAGGTAGGCAGTGGGGGGCTGTCCAGGTGGGGGTGGGGGTTGGCAGTCTAGGTGGGGTGGGGGGTTGTCCAGGTGGGGGGATGTCTATGGGGTAGGGGATGGAGTTGTTTGGGGGAGGGGTATGGGTTGTCTAGATTGGAGGTGGGCTGTCAGGTGGGGTGGGGGTGGGCTGTCCTGGTGGGGGAGGGGTGTGGGTTGTCCAGGAGGGTGGGATGTCTAAGGAGGGTGGGGGTGGGATGTCCAAGTTGGGGAGGGGGTGTGGGTTGTCTAGGGAGTAAGGGGTTGTCCATGTGTGGGGTGGTGGTGTTGGGGGTTATCTAGGTGTGGTGGGGGCTATCCAGGTTGGGGGAGGTGTCTAGGGGGGATAGAGGGGGGTAGGTGGGGCTATATGTTTTTATGTGTGTGTGGGTGGGGGGGGGGGGTTCTAGGGAGGGGTGGGTTGTCCACTCAGATACTACAAAAAATAATAGGAATCACATATAACCAATTTATAGTTTATTTCACACGTTAAGACTTTTCTTGATGTTCCATACCAACACTCGCTCTTACCCTTCAATGAATAAGTGATCTCTACAATGAAATATCACTTAGGTTCTTATCTATTAACCATATTGATCTCATACAAATTTAACATTCTTACAACTCCATATCACCTAATGATATAACAAGGCTCATACTCTAATGAGTATTGTCCCATAGAAACTTGGCCTATATTCTTAAACATCATACATAGGATCATATTTGACACACACACAAAATTTTGTAAACATAGAAAATAATTTATTTTCAACTTGTTTCACAACATAGAATTAGCTCTCACCTAGCCCCTCAAAGAAATCAATAATCCACATACCTATCTCAATATTTACAGGTTTGTTTAGAATTAGGTGTGTTATTTGAGAATTCATGTATGATATTTAGATTGGTAGATAAAATTTGATCCACGTATGATATTTGTAGGTGTGTTTACAATTAGGTTTGTTGTGATTTTATGTATGATATTCATGGTTTACACCAATAGTCTTCTAGTTCATATATAATAGGCTTGAATTCGTGGAATAATTGGATAGATATTGGGTTCTATGACCCTAGTTTGGGGTTGGACACCCCAACCCCCTTTGACACCCCCACACCCTGGACACCCCCACCCTCAAGACACCTCCACCCCTTAGACACCCCCCCACCACCAAGGATATCCCCCACCCCAAGGATATCCTCCCACCCCTGAATATCCGCCCACCCCTTGAAACCCCACCCCCTTGGATAGCATCCCTGGACACCAACCCACCCCCTGGACACCCCCCCCCCCCCCCCCGGACACCCCCAACCCCTTGTACAACCCCGCCTGGACACCACCCCACTACCTAGACACCCCCACCCACTGGCCAGCCCCACCCCCTAGACACCCCCACCCCCTTGACATCCCTACCCCCCATGGACAGCCCCCACCCCCTAGACACCCCTCCTCCCAAAGACAACCCCCCTATACACCACCACACCCCTTGGACACCCCCACCCTATGGACACCCCCACCACCCTGGATAGACCCCCTCCCCTCCGGACATCCCCAACCCCTAGGCACCCCCACCCCCTGGACAGTCCCACCCCCTTGGTCAATCTATGTGATCATTCAAATAATCTAATAAAATATAAATTTTTTTATCTAAAATTTACTCAACTCTTGAATAATTCCCCTCTACAAGTGTTCATGATCTTGTACACTGATTTATAGTTCTTAAAAAATATTTTTTTATAAATATATTGTTTTTTATCTTTTATATTATGATTCTCATATAGATTATTGTGTGAGTTATGGTTTCATATAAAGTGCACAATTATCGTTTACTTAAATATATTTTCGATAAAACTTCAATAATATTGAATTTCTTTTGATGAAATGACTTATAAAAAATTTTTATAGAATATATAAAAGTTATATTTATGAAACTAATTATATCACAAGTGATTTTCAAAAAATTATTTGAGATATTTTATGATTTTTCATTTCACAATGCTTCAGATAGTGGTCACATACACTGCCCATGTTATAATTGTTCTGGAAGACCTTAGTTGAGCAGTGAAGAAGTCAACTACCACACAACCAAATATTTTTTTCATGAAAAATATTATGTGTGGTATCACAATGGGGGGAAAATGAAATATCAAATTTTCGATGATCCAAATAAGAGAAATAGATTTGAGAACTTTTTATATGATTGGTTTCTATTTATTTTTCATCCTAAAAAAGAAAAGATTCAAACCCAAAAAAACTTTGATATGAGTACTCATGATGTGTCTAATGAAAATGATGATGTTTTCAGGGTAAAATAATTTAATGATGTTGCCGCGACTCTAGTATATCGACAATGTAGTAAAATGAAAAATATTGAATTTTTAATCTGATTGTTTCATGGGAAAACTATGTATGAGATTTTTAATACTGTCATTGATTACATTCTTACCTTCTTAAAGGAATTACATTCATATGATGAAGATATTCCCTCAAAGAACTATATGGAATGGAAGTTAGTTGAGTAACTTGGATTTTCAAGAAACAAAAATCATGCTTTCTCGAAATATTGAAGTTTATTCTAGGAGGAAACTGCGGAAAGAAATGATTGTATAAAATGTGGCACATCCCGTTGGAAGCCAAAAGCTGATGAAACACTATCCCATATGCCACATAAAGTAATTTGGCACTTTTTGTTGATCCCAAGACTCCAAAAAAATTATTTCTTACAAAATATCAATAAAAATGTGATGGATTGATATCGAGAGAAAGAAGACTAATGATGAGTTAGTTCACCCTACATATTAATTTTCATGTCATATACATAATGCTCGATATCCTGATTTTTCAGATGACATGCATAATGTGATGCTGGGTTTTTCATTTGACAGTTTAATTCATTCTGGAGAGTCTTACTTCGCACATCACATGGACAGTTTTTAGACACATTTATAACCTTCTCCCAAGGTTGTTTATGAAAAAACGATTCACTTTCCTGATTATACTCATATCTGGCCCTTCTGATCTCGGGAATGATATAGACATAAACATGAAACCTTTAATAAAAGAGTTCAAACTTCTTTGGGATGTGGGTGTGGGAACATACGATGCATGTTCGAAAGACATATTTCAGATGTGTTCTGCACTTATGTGGATGATCAATGATTTTACTACTTATGCAATGATGTCAGGATGGAGCACGATGGGAAAACTATCATGTCCAATTTTTATGAATAGTACACAATCCAAAGGACTAAATCATTTTTGTAGTTTATGTCTTATAAGACATATACAATTCATTCCAATAGACCACCCACATATAAATAATCATTGAATATTTGAGAATACCATGGAGATCGACGATTCACCTCAGTGCATATCAATAACTGATCTTCTTAATGAATTGAAACATTTCATTTTTTTCATTCGGGAAGGATCAAATGAAATCTAAAAAGAGAAAGAATGTTTCCACTGAAAATTGTTACAATTGGAAGAAGAAAAGTATCTTATTTTATTTTCATTATTGGTCAAACAACTTGTTACGTCATTTATTATACTTAATGCATATTGAAAAAAAAATATGTGAAATGTTTCTTTCGATTATTCTAAATTTTAAGGGATAGAAAAAAGTTGATTTACAGACTTGAAGTGACTAGGTGGATTGGGGCATCAGACTAGAATTACATCCTATTCATATCATGGAAAATAAATGGAATGCTCTATGTTCTTCTTATGTGATGAAACCTAGAAAAAAAAAAGAAATTTCTGGATGTACTAGAGACAATTAAATTTCTTGATGTCTATTCAAGCAACATGTCATAACAGGTCAACAGAAAAGAGTTAAAGCTAAACTCTTTGAAGACTCATGATTATCACATCCTTCTGCATGAGATGATTTCAATAGGAATCCTTTATCTTTTTTCCATTTATTTAAGGGAGGTAGTAATTTGGTTGTGCCATTTGTTTAGATATCTTTGTGCTAAGAATTTGTCTAAGTATTTCTTGAAAAAGATGTTGGATAATGCCCCATTAATTTTGTGTGAGTTCGAGAAAATATTTCCTCTTTCATTTTCACATGAATATAGCATCTTAATGTCCATATTCTAACTAAAATACTTCTCGGATGACCTATTTATTTTTGTTGGAAGTATTCAACAGAAAGTAATATGTACAAATTAATGTCTTCTGTCTGAAATAGGAATCATCTTGAAGGGTCTATCATGAACGGTTACTTGGCTCAAGAGTGTATGGATTTATACTCTGTGTATTTTTCTAATATTACTACAAGATTATACAGACCAATGAGAAAAAACGAAGCATAGTTTGAGAAAATTGAACACAGTTTTCCATCACTTCCACAAACCGGAGGAATTCATGGATCATATACATTGAAGAAATTAATCCTATAATAGCAAGAGAAGGCACATCGAACAGTTTTGTTCAACTATAATTTGTTCAAAAACTACATCAGGTAAGTAAATTGAAAATATGTGTGTCTTACATATATATTAGTTAAACTATTACAATTTTTTTCTACACGGAACATAAAGAAATGATAAATAGAAAGCATCGTACTTTATCTTTGAGAAGGAGGGAGACATTCCATAACAAAGAGTTTTCTCCTTGGTTAAAATTGAAGGTAAAAATATTACTGTTTAAAATAATAAAATCAATATTTAATTAAGTTTAATATTCATTTATATTTCGAGTATTGAGTTTTCCTACTAAATATGTCTATGATGAAATAATGTCTTTGTCTATTTGGTCTAATATCATGGTTTGTGATGGTAAATCAATGGTTATCAATGGGTACAAATTTATTAACACTGAATGAGAAAACAACATGAGAACACAAGATGATGGTGTCATGGTTACTGCTACAATAGACTATTATGCCAGTGCATCAAATAGTAGATCATGATTAGAAAATATAGGTTATTATAGAGTCATTGATAAAATAATAATAATGTATTATTATTCTCGCGGATGAGTCACGATAATGAAATACCAGTGGTTTGACTTGATGATGAGGCATGACACATTTATTGATGATTGTATATGTTGAGTAATTGATATGACTCACAAAATTTCAACTAATGAACCATATGTATTAGCATCAATGGAAAAACAGGTTTTTTATGTCGAAGAACATCTTTAACCAGAATTTGGTGTCATTATTGAAGTAATTACAAGACATATTTTTGATGATGGTGATGATGAAATTGACACCATCCCCACTGCCATTGGAAACCATCCATTTATTAATTTCGATGACTCTGGTAGCTCAATTGTCAGAGTTGACTATGAACCTGATGTTGTGTTGGGAAATATATAAAATCATCTATCCAAGTTCTCAATTATTTTGGTTTAGCTCAACTTGGTTTCTTAATGTCAGTACTATTCAAATTTATTTAATATTGATTACAAATATGTTTTATCTGACTTGACCGTTATGTTGATATTTAATGTTTATTGGTTGCAACTTTATTTGAATTGCATCTTTTAATTTGGACTTTAACAATATTCAAACATATGAAACCTTCATTTCTAACATGGTGAACATTTCAATGATTTATTGAAAATTAATAAAATTTGTATAACTCTAAGACCTCATTTTAACATTTCACCACATAATGAGCATGATGGTTTTTCTTCTTCTGAAAAACATGAATAGAAACCTGAATTATCTTCCTAAGTTAAAAAAATAAATTTTTCCTTAACTTTGAAAAGTGCTTTACACCTTATGAACATGTTCGTTTGTTTTCTTAGTAAATAACCATCCTACAAAAAATTAAATTTTTTTATTACATCTTGTATGATTTATTGAATTCATTATATATCTATTCAAACTCACCTAAAACAATAGATAGTTAAATTATCCATGAATCCCCCTATTACCTCACATTTATTTTGTTTTTTGGGTTACACATTAGTTATCATTTTCTAATTACATCCATATTTGTTTTAAAATTTAGGAAATGCAACCAATTGAAGAGAGGAGACAGAAAAAGATGATGGACAACAATCATCACGTGGATGAGATTGGAATTCCACCACTAGTTCCTATAGTGAGGATTTTATTTCAAATATATATATTTAAATAAAATATAATGTCCTATGATTAATTTTTTTTAAACATTTTTGCAGGATCCACCATTTAGGTGATAATTATTTTATGTCCATCACAGTAGTGGTCCCTCTACTCATAGTGTTCGTATGAGGGGGGTATGAGAGTTAGTCGATCTGGTCGGTATACCCGATTAGACCCTGCCTCTCCCAATCACATATCATATATTTCACATTCTAATCCCAGTGTGTCGTTAGGGAAACATTGGATATTTAGTCCTCCCATGTTTTCACCACCCTTTACATCTGAGTCTTATCACCCATCTTTACCATATTCTCTGATGATTTCTGATCCCCATCCAGCATTCGACCAACCATTTGTGCTATCTTATTTTACTTATACTTCCTTCTCTCCAAGCATCTATTTTCCATCTTCTTTTACTCATACTCTTCCATATTCTGTCCCTATAGAGCATACATTTGGACCCTCTCCACTTACACACGGTGTTCCTTCAGTTTCTGTGGATCCAATGACGTCCATTGATCAGACTTCCGCGGGTGTATTTATAAAACCCTAACAAATTTTTATACAATTATTTATTTTCATTACGACATGTTTTGATAAAATATTTTTTTCCATTTTGTAATAGAAACATCTACTCATAGGAGGTGCGGTAGGGAGTACACACATGCGTGCAGCGTGGAACCACCGCCTAATGTTGATGGATGGCTATATTTAAGACAATCAAATGATTGAAAAAAATAGGGATGTTATATTGGATTTTTTGCGATCCTTGCCATATACTCCATTTTCATACATGTCAGCCGACTCTCATGGAGGACAGTTGCCAAATGAAATCAAGGATAATGCTTAGGAAGAGATACGGTTAAAAAAATATGTTGTATTTAATGCTATATATTATTAATTTTATTTATATGAATTAATATTTTGGTTTCATATTCAGTTTAATTTCCCCGATGGGAGGGTGTATGGCCAGCATGTATAAAGGATTTAGTTTAGCTTTAGAGAGCCTATAAGAACGAGTTGAAAATTGGATGTCTTGCTAGAGATGCCACATAGTTAGAGGGGGTCCCTGTCATTGATGAATGTCTGATAGAACAGTATTAGCATATGATTACTCATTAGATTACTACCCAGTTTACGGTATTAATCACATTTGATGTATTAAAATGAATAATTTCATGTTTCTTGTTAACAAAAACATTTATATTATTTAATATTATTTAGGAATCATCTAGATGGAATAAAAAAACATTGATGATAAAAAATACCTCCCCATATTGGGATGTACTACAATGCCAGATCATGAGAGGAAGCAGGTGTGATAGTTGTTTATATTTTTTACGACTTGCACTTTCTGTAGTTTCCTCTATAATTTATTTGATTACTAATGTGTTTATAAAATTTTAGTTATGAAATTAATTATTGGTTACATATTTTTAATTATTTTTTCTTACATTCAATGTCATTATAGAGGGAAAATTTGAATATTAAAGGACGGGTGCCTCGAGCGAAACAGTGTTTCTCATGTCGAAGGAAGAAAGATGGAAGTGTAGTTAATGATCTGACTCAGTAAAGGATTGTATGTCTTACATTTTAGATTTAAAATTTTAATATATATTTTGTAACATAATAGTTTATTTATATTTTTAACAGGATGCTTTAGAGGCCCTTGACGCCTAAGAACCAGACAATTTTGGGCCAAACGATAACTTACACTAGGTTTTGGGAGATGAGAACCCTGGCAGAGTACGTTGCCGACCTGGGATAAGTATAGTCCAGATGAGTTATTTTCCCTCCTCAAGTATGATTTGTATTTCCACTAAGTTCTAATAGTTTAAGGCATGGGCATAATAGGCTGAAAAAATGGCCATAGAAGAGGCAAAATATTCTGCTAGGGAAAACACAGTATTCATGAAACGTATGGAAGTTTTAAGTCCAACACGTCCACCAGAGGCCAAAAAATCTTGTGAAGAATATATGTCTTCTAGTAATTCTATATATTCTGATAAAAGAAGAAGTTCTAGAGATGGTTGAGATGATGGAGAGGAGGAGGTCGCGGCGAAGGAGGAGGAGGCCGAGGAAGAAGTCGAGGCGGAGGAGGAGGGCAAGCAGGAGAGAGAGGCAGAGGAGGAGGGTGAGGAGGGGCCGGGGAGGAGTATGATGGTGAGGAGGAGGGTGTTTTGGAGGGAGGGGATGATGATCCAGATGGATATGGGGATGGGGGTGAGGCTGAAGATGATGGTGACGATAGTGATATTGATGAGGGACATATTTATTTGTTACTTTTTTACTGATGTTTCTGAAATTTGATGTTTGATGATTTGTTTTACCTGAATGTATGTGTGATTAGATAGGTCACATTATCTTTATTTTTTATCTATAAATAATAAAAGTTGACTAGATGTTGTGTTGTGACTGATTCACCACTCCCTTGGACACCCCCACCCCTTAGACAATCCCCACCCCCAACCCATTTGACATCACCCACCACCTAGACTCTACCCAACCCACCTAGACACCCCCACCCCCTAGACACACCCACCCTCTGGACCCCCCCCCCCCCACCCCCTAGGAGAGCACCCCAATCACATGGACATCCCCTAACCCCTGGATGACACCCCACCACCTAGACACCCCCGCCCCACCTGGACACCCTCAGACCCATATGACATCCCCCCCTAGACATCACCCCACTTCCGAGACACCCCCACCCCCATGGAAAGCCCCCCGCCACCCTGGACAGCACCCCCCCCCCCATGGAAACCCCGATCCCTTGGACACCCCCATCCCCCTTGAAAACCCCCCAACCCCTCGACACCCCCTCCCCCCTCAAACACCCCCACCCTCTGGACACCCCCTACCCCCTTGGACCCCCCCCCCCACCCCTGGACATCACTCCACCGCCTGGAAACCCCCTACCCCACCCCCTGGATAACCCCACCCACATGGATAACCCCCACCCCTTAGACAGCCCACCCCAACCACCTGGATATCCCCACCCCCTGGACACCACCCCAACACCTAGACACCCCCACCCCCTGGACAGCCCCACCCCCATGGACAACCCCCACCCCTGGACACACCCCTCCCCTGGACACCCCTACCCATGTGGATAACCTCCACCCCTGGACAGCCCCCACCCACCTAGACCACACCCCACCCCCAGGACCCCCACCCCCAGACACACCCTCCCCCATGGAAAACCCCCACCACCAAGACACCCCCCCCCCTGGACACCCCCACCCCTGGACACCCCTACTCCCGTGGACATCCCCCCAACCCCCTGGATATCCCCCTGGACACCACCCCACCAATTGGACACCCCCACCCCTTGGACAACCCCCACCCCTAGACACCCCCACCCCCTAGTCACACCCTACCTCTTCAGACAGCCCCCTCAACCCCATGGACACCCCCCCCAGACACACCCCTCCCATGGACACCACCCCACCCCCTGGACACCCCCCCCATGTATAGCCCCCACCCCCTAGAAAACCCCCACCCCCCATGGACACCCCCACCCCCTGGACACCACTACCCCCTTGGATAACCCCCAACCCCCAGGATAGACCCCCCTTGGAGAGCTCCCACCCCCTGGACACACCCACCCACAAGAAAACCCCACCCCTCTGGACACCCCCTACCCTTTTGGATATTCATAAACCATTAGAGCCTCAACCCCATGTCACATTACCCCTTACTATAGCATGACATACCACATTATCCAAAAATTCTAATTTCATCTAAATTCACCCTCACCTATGAAAAAAAAATTCCATATTCAAAACCTGAATCATTATTTTCTTATATAGTGGTTATTACCTTCTGAATTCTGAATTCAATTATGTATGGGTTATAGAGAATTCAATATTTTATGAATTCAATTCAAAATTATTTATTGCATAGTGTAATTTCTCTGAATTATGAATTGAATTCATTATATATTTAATTAACTTATGAATTATGTGTTAATGTTGTATGGGTATACATTTTGTATGTGTGTACTTAGTGTAATTAACATATGAATTATGTGTTAATTATGTATGTGTGTACCGGGAAAATAAATACAGAACTGTAGGTATGTGTGTATTGAGAACAGGTGGAAGTGCATTACTCAAGGTGCACAGGGGGAGGCAGGCCTGCTACTACTACAAGTCCATAAAGGTTATGCCAATGGTTTATAGTCATTGTAATATGATTGAAAATAATAAATATTCCAACGGTTTACAAACTGTTGGTATAGATTCTAAACCTGAATTTTACCAATAGTTTATGAGGACCAATTGTTAAATGTATCTACCAAAAGTTTGAAAACCATTTGTATAAACATGTATTTTGATATTTTCAATGGTTTTAAACCATTAGTAAACATTTATGCTGATAGTTTCTTGAAACTGTAGGTATATAATCCATTAACAACCCATATCCCAATGGTTCTCATAGAACCGTTGGGATATATCTACCCCCACGGCTCCACATCCAATGGTTTGGAAAACCGTTGGTATAGTTTATACCAACGGCTATCTAGCCTTTACCAATGGTTTGAA
The DNA here is from genome assembly GCA_963277665.1 of Viscum album. NCBI lineage: Eukaryota > Viridiplantae > Streptophyta > Magnoliopsida > Santalales > Viscaceae > Viscum > Viscum album. Next base: position 1,886,339,695 of record OY728159.1, on the reverse strand, counting down.
ACCACTGGTAAAAAATATTTTTCTAGTAGTGTTACAAAGGTAAGAATGGAAATAGAAAAATGGAAAAATCTAGTTTTAAAAGGCCTGAGATATGTTTGAAACATATGTTAAAATGACTATTAGAGTCTTTAAAAATTTTATATCACAAAAAAAATCCATTATTTGTCACTTTTATATAAATTTACCATTGAATAGTGAGATTCCATTATTGAAAACTAATAGGTATTCCAAAAATTTCCCTTTTTATTTACATAGAAAAGGAAAAAAAATTACACCACTTCATGTCACACATAATCCGTATAATTTCTTATTGAAAAAATCCATATTTACCCAAATTGAAACTTATCTAATGTTCATAATCCTATGGTCTCAATTATTTGTCCTCATTCTCAGATTTATAAGAAGGTATTTAATAGAAGATTCAATGGCACAATGTGAGTCTTACTTAACAATTTACTTATTATTATTATTTTTAATTTCCAAAACTACCCTATCAATAATAGTACAATGAAGTCATGATCATTATTATACTTAATTATTATTATATTAATCAAAAAAATATTATTTATTCATTATCATACACATATAGAAATAAAGGACAGATATTCATGTGTAAATAGGACTACTACAACAATGAAATGATGTTATTGTGTGAAATAGATGTGACCATCTCATCCATAGAAATATAATAAAATATTTCATTAAAATAAATTCCAAAGAAATTTAAGAAGTATTTTTATATAGAATTAGTACAAAAAATTTCCTGAAAATCCCATGTTATTTGTATCAAAAATGTATTTTTACTTTTATTTATGAATGTACATATTCTGTATTGAGTCCTCAATATCTCTACCAAATTCTATAGAGATAAAAAAATTCAATAATTTTACAAATTTATTAAATTCTTAACATGGGGAATGAGTAAATAAGAAATGGTTGATGTCATGTTCCTAGTAATGGTAAATAGAAGTGTTAATAATAAAATATCAAAGTGAGATTAAGATTAGCATGTAAACAAAATCAATATACATAATAAACTTATACACAACATATAATTAATCCTAAACAATGTAAATATTCTTGTATTGAAATAATATATAAACCTAAAGAAGTTGGAAAATGAGTAAATACAGATGATCCATTGGAGTGTAACATCGTCTTGATAATAATAATAAAATGGGGGAAAATCGTTCAAATATGAAAAAATAATTAATATAAGGAAACATTACTTTCATGTTCCACATAATCAGTACCTATATATATGAGTAACTAAAATGTACTCATGAATTATTTATGAGATATAAACATATATTCAATACGTCAGAAAGTGATATATTACCCCACCTATAATTCATCCATATATACATATTCATTAAAAAATCCATCATTAATAATAACATAAAGAACCTAAGGAAATAAATTTGGTTTCATTCAAAACATCATAAATAACCCTTGGAATAAAATATTTTTTATATTTATTTAATATGGATTTACATAATGAATAACTCATTGACATGAAAAACCCATGGAAAGAAAAATGGGCATCCCAATATATTTAGTAACATTATAGGTAAATACCCATCAATAAAGATAAAAATATGGTATTTAAACCTATATAGATAGAGGATAACTAGTTATGATAATAATTTTTACAATAAATTTATGTATTCACTCGTGATGAACTCCCTTTCAACTAAAGAAAAAAAACATGGTGTCCAAAAATCAGAGGAATTAGACCAAATGTTATTCTAATTAATGGGGGATGGTTAGAAAAGAAATAGGTAGTGATATATCATATCTTATATAGAAAATAATATTACATAATCCATCCATGGAAACAAATTTGGATGATCAAAAGGGAATATATCCCTACTATAATAATGAAAATGTATAAGGATGTTTACATGGATGAAAAACATCCTTTAAAAAGAATTCATTGAACTATATCACTAAGGAAGGGATCAAGAATCAAATTTTTTGATACTATGAGTCCAATCCCCCAAATTATATATATATTTATTAGAGTATATATAATTTAATATCAATCTAATGAGTTTTAATCCATTTTAATATTAAAATGAATATGGTGGTTAAAACATAATGGAGCTTTAGAAAACCTATTTAATATTGATGCAAAATTCAAACTTCCATGCAACTTTCAAAAGATACAATTCAAAATGTTCGGTGAAATATTTGAAAATTTTTAATTTTTAAAATAATATCAAATAATAGATCCTTCAAAATGGAATAACGTGTTTTAATAAATTTGGATCAAAATATAAAACATTTGACTATTAAGGGAACCCTTTATATACTTTTCAATTAACATTATCGAACACTTACATTATCAGTATAATAATAATTCATTCTTTGTGTTGAAACATCATTTTCCCAAAGAGGATTATGAAATAAAATTTAATAAATAAATAGTTTTGGATAACCCAATCTTGGGAGAAAAAGTATAAGATAAAACATTATAACACCAAGAAAGGATATTTGATTTATAAACAAACCTTATAGGGAACATACTATATAGGGTATGAAATATTCAATAAAGATTTAATTGGTAAAATTATAAATACATATAAAATTATGAAAGAATACCAAAATATAAAATCAATGGTATAATTTTCCCAATGTTTACGAAATAAGTTCAAGAGAAAGATCATAACTCTATGAATGAAAGTTGAGTTACAAAAAAATAATTCCAACAAGGGAAACAATGAAATAAATATTAATTTGGAGGAATTTATATAATTTGGATTAGTATATCACATGAAATATAATATAATTATAATAAAAATAAATCCATCGAAAGTAAATACACCATATAATAAAAACACGGGGAAATTTTATTATGTCTCAAAAAATAATAGTTGATACTAATAAAACCATCAACTTAATTAATTCTTTGTAGAAATGCGCACTGACCTCTAATATAAAAAGAATTAATTATCTTAATAACCAATTTAATAAATATTTTCATATCTATAAACATAATTTATAATTATTCTTTACATTCATATTATCTAATTATTATATATTTTTTATATCATAGGTCTATAGTTTTGACCGTTTGTACTATTTTTAAATTAGTGATGTAGGTATTCATTATTTTTAAAATTTAACTTCGAAAATTTCTTCAATGTTTTTTATAAATAATTAATTATTATTATTTTGGAATTTTAAATTAAATTTTAGGAGTTTTTCACTCTTTATCCTAGACTATGAAAATGAAATTAATAACATTTTAGGGATATTCTTAACTAATGAAAGATATTATCTTAATTATTTAGTTAAATATTGATATATCCTTTATATAAAGAAAAAATAATTATTTACATATTTACATCACATTATACAATTAATTATGTGTTAATATTTATCCATTATATAAATTTTTAAATTTTCCAATTTAGTAATAAAATAGATCCAAATCTGAACATACTATGATGAATGCATGATTATGAGTTTATTAAGGTGAAATATCATTATACCTGTATCATCATTGTATAATTTATATTTTATTAGTATGTTATATCAAAATTTAAAATGATCATAATTATATAAACTACAAAAATTTATTCAATGGTATGAATAAATTATCTTTTATTTTTTATTTTAACTCTCTTTTGGATAGTAGAATTTAACACGGTTGTTTATTAATCATATTGTTAATAGTTTTCCAAATTTATTTTAAAAAAACATAATAATTTTATTAAAATCATATATATCCATTAAATTAATTCTGAAGACTGTCCATATAATATGATGATGACAACAGAAATGAAAATAAACTGACCAATGAAGGTTGTAGTCCACATGTATGCATGGATGATGATTTAATTTTCCATATAATAAAAAAATGTGTAATGTGTTATATCATTTAAAAATATTAATATTTTCATAAATATAATATTTATATATTAAATTAAATATTAGGATTATACAAGGTGGTGATGGAATATTAAAATATTTTCATCAAGGAGTTGGTAGTCCACACAATGTATGGATGACAGTTTTTTTCTTAATAGGATGTGGAAAGGTGGTTAATTATTCAACACTAATTTTAATAACATAATAGTATAATAATGATACATATGTTATAGATTTAATATTATGTAATTTAATTTTAGGATATATAAATTCCCAAAAATGAATATAGATGATAAAGGAGCAATTATAAATATATACCTCTTTACTTTGATTATCTCTATTCCAACTGTGGTTAATCCTTTGATGGATAGTATTTTTAGAATACCAGAATCTCTTTGATTTGGATATTAATGTTTAGAAAAGTTTTGATATGAAATCTAGTTGAACTATGAGTTTTTTGGTGTGAGGGGCTGTGAGGAGAGGAGTTCCCCTCTTATAACATAAGCGGGATAAAATTTATATAAATAAACAAAACATTCTAATAATGAGAAGTCATTGTTAAAGAAAGTAACACAAAAATTAGGAAATAATAGTGAGGATAAGTTATAATTTCATTAAAATCCTAAAATACACATTCCCACACATGTTTAAAACATGTTTCAAGTCATTCACTCTGTGTTTTTTACCTTTTCACTTTTTTATTTCGTCGTGGTAACTTTTTTTAACCAAAATAAATTCAAATTAGGGATTAAAAATATATTAGCCATTTTTTATAAATGAGACCCACTAATTCCAATGTTTATATTAATTTAATTTAATTTAATTAATAAAACTTATTATTATTAATTTTAATACAATAAGTTCAAAATTTATTATAAACAATTTCTTAAGAAAATATCACATAAGTTCAAAACATTAAATATATGTTTCTAAACTGGAATCAATAATTTTAAATTTATAAAATAAATCATAAAATTCAATATTACATATACATAATGGTTTCATAAATTTCCATATAATTCTTGTAAAAAAATAATGTCAGAAATGGCACTATATATATAAAAATAATATATTTTACTATTTACCAAAAAACATTTTTTATAGAAATATAAAAAATTAATAATAAGTTAATATTGAAATTTTTAGTAAAAAAATAAGTTATTTTCTCAAATTAAAATGATAAAAATTTAAAAAAATTATTTTGAAGTAAAATAAAATATATAAAGAAACACATTTTTTCATAAAAATGATCTTATTTACATTAAGTGTTTTAAATATAATTTAATTTGGATTTATAAATAAGTGAATATTAATACTTTTTGTAAATAAATATATTACCTATTATAATAAAATCTTTATTGTGATAAATTTATTTTATTAATTTAAAATAAAACACAATCAATTTTCTAGAAAGGTTAATAAAAAGGTATCATTTTTAAAATATTAACCTAATAGAAGGATATTATTTTACTATTATTATTGATAATCATATTTATATATATTAATTATTATATTTTTCATGTAATTTTAATATTTCACAGTACATTTTATGAAATTTTTGGGGTTTTTCATTGTTTCTTTTAACACAAGCTGTTGAAGATAATATTATTTAAAAATGATTGAAATTAGAATTTACTACACCTTCATTCATTTTTCATCACATCCATTCATAATTGGTAACAAATAATGATTTTATTAGAGAATAATTTGAATATTTAGGTATTCAATCTTCGAGATCGTTATTTATCATATTCTACTAATTTATCACTTTTGTTGTGAAACAGAATTGTTAATATTGTATATTATAGACTACTATCTCTACGAATGAGAAATTTTGTTTTCCATAACTAGCCTACATGGATTTTTATAATGATGAATTTAATTATGGTAAATTATATTAATAAAATGTTTACAATTCTGTAAAATTTATATTAATAATATATAAAAATATTTCCTTACTCAAAAAATGATTATAACACACTCTTTTATGGGACGGTTTTTATCACCAGCATGAGTGATGTTAAGATTTTTAAACCATGAATTATTAAGGAATTTATATAATATTAATATAATCTAATGATAAATTAGTTAATATGTTTTAGTTATTCTGGAAAGTGTTATTAATATTTAATATATATATATATATCACCTTTCGATTGGAAAACATGCTCGAACCAGTTCATAGAAACATCTATTTTCAAAATCCATATTCATATCATTAACCTAATGTAATAGAACAAAATAAATAATTGAAAAAAATATTATTTTATCCTTTATAATCTATTAACGGTGAAATATGGGAAAATAATGAAGAATAACTCTGTTATTACAAAACATGTTTGAAATAGTCAAGATTACGCACATCTAATATCAATAATATATAATAAAAAACCAATATACTCATAATGAATAATTATAAAATATATTTACATAAAATGTTATATAAATAAAAAAATTCAATACTAAGTTATTAAGATAGTTATTTTAATTATTCAAGAGGTTAGAGAATGTTCGAGTAATCGAGAATACAATGTAAGGGTTTCTTTGTCTAATTTTTAGATCCATGAGCCAAGTTTCATATTGTGCATATTTTTTACATATTGTATTCACACCCACCTTACATTCATGTAAAATTATTTTCATTCATTTGAATATATTTTATTAAATTCTTCATCATGTCCCTTTTATATACTTTTTATATTGATGTTACCATTATGGTAATGGTTTTTATAAAACTATTATAATACATTCATTTATTATTTTTCTTCATCAACTTATTTCATATAATTTCATAAAATTCTACACTTTTATTTAAATATGTTTTATTCCCCTTTTTTAGGATTTACATTTCAACCACATAAACCCCTTTCAAAACATCTCTTGCATCATGAATTTGATATCCACATCGAATTTGGTTAACTCAAATTTCATTTCACTGATTTAAAATGCTATTCAATGAAAATAAATATTATATGTTTGAAAAATTATTCAATTTTATATCCAATATAATATTTTAATTTTTCTTTCATTATAAAATGATGTTTTTTGTGACACCACATGAGTTTACAATATTTTCCATTTAGAATAAATTTAATTTTTGTTCCTAGATTGATTTACATAAAACACCATGATATGATTATGTTATATAAACATAGTATATAGATTAATCTACCCCAAACATAGATGTTATCTTGTGTTACATACGTGATTGACTTTCCTCGATGGATTGAATAACACGCAAGACCATGTTTTACCTAACAATAATAAATTATTAAAAATATTAGTATTAAATAAAATAAGTTACATCCTAGATGTTAAATTGATGTTTATGAATAAGATTAACTAACTTATAAAAATTTATGTTTTAATTCATTGGATATAAATCAATTAAAAATGAATATAAAAACCAATTGATTATAAATGGAATGATTTTAGAAAAAACTTTTTTTATCCTCATGAAGTCATTTTATCCTAATAAATTAAATTAATTACAATTTTTGAGTGATATTAATGTAATATATATATATATATATATATATTATATATATTATATATTGAATAAAATATTTTTTTTATTCATCCAATATATTTTATAAGATTATGATATGAAAAAACCTTATATTATGCATAAAAATCTATATTTTTAAAAAGTATTTTTACCACCATTTAAGGGAGAACCTATTTGAAATATATATTTTTTACTTATAAAAATTTATATTTAAAAATTAACTTAATTATTGAAATATTATTTTTTAAATTTGGGTAGATTATATTTTTTGTTTTTTCTATGAAGTTTCATTTATTGATTAATAGTGAAAATACAAAATTTAAATTCAAAACTACTTTTTAATTTTTTATAAGCCTAAAATATATTTTTATTATTTTTAAATAATAATTAGAAAATTTTTATATCATTTAATTTAGTTTACTTCATTTGAATCAATTTTCCATTGATATCGGAGATAAAAAGATCTAAATTTTTTTGAACATTTTTACTTTATAAACCCACATTGTCTTCTCATCTGTGGGAATAAATTTAAAATAGTTTCTACTAATTTTGTGATTCGAATATGAGAAAGTGGATTCCAGAATTGTAATAATTATAATTTATAATTGTAAATACTTTTAACTTAGTTATGGACAAAAAAAATATTAAAGAATGTGGTTAAAATTATTTACAGCGATTAAGGGAAATATTAGCTCAACATGGGACAAAACCTTAAACATAAGGCCAAATATAACCTAGAAACGTGTCCAAAAGCCATTTTCTATCCATATTTTTACCCTATACTCCATTTCCTTGACATTTGACCATTATTGGAAAGACGTTTCATAGAAAAAACATGGGTGGAATTCCATTTCCAAAAAATATAAGAATATCACTCCTCCCCCACTATAAAAAAAACTTACCCCTCCCACATGTACACACATCTAAAGACACTTTGTATCGACCAATATCAAACCAAATATCACCTAAAAATCACCCCATTGAAATTCGAAGCTTTACCATGGGTTTTAACCCATCCAAGGAATCTATTTTGTACAAACCCAAAGAAGTTACCATAATAAGAGGAATATAAATCCACATTTGACACATCAGACTCAATATAAGGGATTTTAATATCATATTTTACGTATATGACAAAAAAATTATATTCACAAATTACATATTTTCTATGGTTTATATACTTCCCATTTTGATATATTATATCATGAATCCTTTTAAATTCATGGTATTCAAAACATTAATTTAATGTTATTCTTTCATGGGGATTATGATTCAAATTTTTCAATGTTGTATGACACACTTCGAAATCTTTAAAGATTTTTTCCCTCAAAAATTTCTTTAATGATTACCTTTTTAATACAACTTTATTTTTTTGTTAACCTTCTCTTGAAACAATCACTTTATTGTAATAATTTTAATTACTAATTTCATTAAATATCCACCTTCTTGGATTATGGATATTATCAATTCCTAAAAAATATACCATTTTTATGTATGGGGTTTAATTTTCTAGTTTTTTGATTATCTGGGGAAATATTGATAAATCTATATCTTTTTTTCAAAATGGATATTTGAGGAGTTTCATTATTTGTTACTTAAATCAATTACCTAATATGAGGAATTATATGGACATGTATTTATGGGTGGTGATAGAAAATTATATAGCCCCTTAATGCAACACCAGGTTCTCATGAGAAAAATCAGATGGAAAAGTCAAAATAATTTATTCTATCATGATAATTTATCTTAACAATAGGGATTTTCTTGTGTCAGAGACAGGATTCGCAATAACTAAATATTTCCTTCACTATCAGTTATCATTCTATACATGACATTTTCATATGATAAAATCTATGGATTCATATCATTCCTAGAATATTGATTAAATTACATGTGTTTTCATTTATTTACCTTCCATGTTTATTATACATTATGAAGTTATTTGAATGGAATTTTTTCTCAGTTACATACCTTTCCAAGTTGATTTACTCTCATAAATTCATCATTTTTTCCCTTTATATACCTTTAGTGAGAATTTGAGCTCACCCACATTATTATTACATTCCATAAATTATTAAGAATATATATATTAATAGGATTTTGAGGATTTTGTTCTTTAAATTTTATTATGTAACATGTTTTATTTTCTATTTATGAGTTTTATATGGGTAACATGTATGTAATCTAGTTTCCCAAACCTGCTAAAATATTCAGTCCCTTGGGATTTGAAGTTTTTATCTCTACCAATGTAATAAATTTATGCACTATCTCTATTATTATGGTATTAGGATATTACAGTTGGTATCATAGAAGGTTTAGTAACAACATTGGAAAGTTGATTTAGAAAACATATATTAGGCAACATGACCCTAAGATAAACTTTTAGGATATACATAGAAGAAAATAATATATTTTTGGTAAGGAAGATTTTATGTCTGTATTCCTAGAAATAAATCCTTGTCTAAATACTATAAGTGTACATGGTTTTGGAACATATGTAACTAGATATAACAATTTTGATAAGGTGTGTTGGTCCTGACTTGGCGTAATCTATAATCTAAAAACGATCCATACAATGCACATGGCTTGACACTCATAGGGGATATGCCTAGAATAATTCACAATTTCATTAAAAGCAATTATGAAGGATTTGAAATTAGTTTTAACCTAAAATAATCATTTTTAGGATTATGATATTTTCGATGTATAATATTTTCAATTTTTTAAGTGTTACACCAAATTTAGTGTTATAAAAAGTTAATAATTTTATATGATAATCCAGAATATTCTGTTGTTTAGAAATGAATACTAGAAGTATGAATTGTATTAATTCTAATGCAAAGTGTATATATTTTCCTTTTAAGTAATCCAATATAGCTGGTATTAGGAATTTGGAAAATTATGGATATATTAGGGTAGCTTAATCAGGTTTTGACACATAACCATTTCTATATGGATAAAATTTATCCATAAAGATATTGTACATTATTGGATTGAATTATGTGATAGAGGCCCCCAAAATTTAATGAGAATACGGATTCAATGGAATATGGCCAATGAATTATGTCTTTGGATATGATATTTATGTCTTTTGAATGCGGTGAAAAGGAAAAGGTTACACTTGTTGTGTATTGTCTCAATTGTGATGTAGATCAATGGTTATTATTGATCCAGAATACTAGAGAGGAAGAATAAATATAAATCATGGAATGGATAACTTTTAAGGAGAAATTCGTTGATAAATACTTCCCTCATGATCAAAAATATGAGTTGGATAAAATTTTAATTTTTTTAAAGAAAAATGAAGATAAAAAGTATTGTAGAGTGTAATGATACATTTAGAAGGCTATAAAGGTATACACTACAGATTTTATATATATCATAGTGAGTAAGATTTTCTATTTTTTAAGGGTCTTAATCCATGTCTCTGACTTCCATTGGTGTCTCAAAATTTATCTTCAAATGATGAAATTATTTTATGTGCTCTCAGGAAGGGGAAAGAATTCTCAAAGCCTTATGGATTAAAAGGGAATAATGAGATAAAGAGAAAGGAAGATGAAATAATAGATAAAGGGAATAAGGGAAAGAAATATTTTCCCACATGTCGTAACTATGGAAAGAAAAACCCTGGTAAACACTTTAAAGGATTTTGAGTTTTTTATGAGTGTGGAGAAAATGGTTACGATGAAAAATCATGAATATAAAAGAAGGAAACTAATGTTATTTAGTGTTAAAAATACAAGGAGATGGGGCACTATAGAAAATAATGCTCCAAGTGTCAAGAGAATATTCCTCAGAATAAGCTAAGGGTTTAAGGTGAAGTATCTGTTATTCATACAACCAAAGTCGAATAATTAATGTACTTTTATATTTGGATACAATAAATGTGTTGTAAAATTGTTTTATTTATGATGTTCCCATTATTTTATTTATGAAATATATATGGACTTTACTATAGTACTTTTTCATTAATAATTTGAGATCATATATTGAATGGAACCAAGACAATGTATTCAGTATAATGTAAAACTTTTTCAAAAACACATGGTTGAGGGAAAGATAATCATTAATATATTAATAATGTTAGGACGGTGATGTTTGGATAAAGAAATGATTTTTTCGGAAAACATAAATCGTATCAGTGATGACTACCATAGAAGTGAGTAGTTATTTATTGACAATGTGGGTTATATTTTAATTGATGTATTTTACATCATTTTTTTATTTTAAGAGTATATCCAATCATCTATGTTTTATTTTAGGAATAAAAATAATTAATATTTTCTATATGGTTTTATGGTAATTGAAGTTATTACAATATTTACATGTTTGGTATGTGACATCAAAAAGACATATCTGGTTATTTAACAAGTTTATTTTGGAAATTTGGTTACCTTCCTTCTAAAGTGCTCGATCATAATCTTTTGGAAAAGTTATCTATTAATGAAATGGTTTAAGTCGATTATTGGACAAGGTTGTAGAGGATAATGTATTATTTCACCATATAATGAAACATGTGATAATAAACAATATAGGAATAGTTCAAGGAAAAATCAAAGGATAATATTTTGTTTATATGAATATAAATTTACTTATATAATTAGAGAGTGATCGAATTCCTCAACTATAGGAGAACATGGTCTTGAAACAAAAAAAATTGTCCTATTATCATTATTTTTTTATAATATTAATGTCATTTTTCATAACAATGGTATAAGGATTTGTGTTCCTAAACTTTCAGCTAAACTTTTCCTCTATCACTTTCAATCATAACATGATTTTTATATTTTTCTTCTATATCCATGTTTACATTTCCCAGATATTTTATCCTTAAAGGGAACATAGTCATGTGACTATTGTACTTCCATTATTCATTATTAAGAAGATGTGTTATTAAACCTATTCATGATGTCCATTTTCCAACCATGGTTTATTGGGAAAAATCTATCCCTTTCTTACCAAGATCAATTTTGAATCACAAGGTTGCATTTTATTTATGGTGGGGAGGATATAACACCCCAAGACATTAAAATATTTAACTTTTAGAATATATTTTACTTTTTTTTCCAAGATAATTTTATACAAAAAAATGTAAAGATCATGTTATACACCACATAATTATTATCATTCTCTAATTGAAACTTCAAGTTTATCTTTTGTTACAATAAATAATTACTTTCCATGATGTCTTGCATAACACACAAAATTTTGTTTTACCGAATCATAATATATTATTAAGAATATTATTATTTACAATAATAAGATAAATCTGATCTATTAAATAGATGTTTATGAATAGTATTGAATAAATTATAAAAATATATCTTCAAATTCGTTGGTTTAAAATTAATTAGAAATAAATATATGAACAAATTGAATATATAATGGTAATGTTTTTATAAAAAAAATTTATTCTCACGAAGTCAATGTATCCTATAAAATTAAAATAATTACAATTAGTGAGTAATATTAATTTAATATATATATATATATATTATGTTATATATATTCAATATAATATTTTTATATTCATGAAATTGAGTTTATAAGCATAATATATGAACAAACCCAATATTACGCATAAACATCTATAATTTTTAAATGTAGTTTTATAACTATTTAATATAGAACCTATTCTAAAACTACATTTTGTACCATTTTTAGAATTTATATTTCAAAATAAACTTAATATTTGAAATAATAATTATAAAATAAGGTTATTAGGATTTTTGTTATTTTTCTATGAAGTTTTATTTTTTGATGAATAGTAAAAAATACTGAATTTTAATTCAAAATTAATTTTTCATATAATGTATTTATAAATATAAATTATATTTTTTTGGTTTTAAAGTATATTTATGTCATTTTTATTTATTTTTATCCAATTTATGTTATAGTAATAAAATTCACTTTGATATTGGAAATAAAAACATTTCAATCTTTTGAACATTTTTATATTAAAAACTCACTTTGTCGCCCCGTTCGCAGGATTAAATTTAAATTAATTTCGACTAATTATATGATTTGAATTTGGTAATATGGATTATATATTTTGGATCATAAAAACATATAATGTATAATAAATTAAACTTATTTTTTGACCAAAAATATCATTGAATGTGATTAAAATTAATTACAACGATTAAGAGAAAAAATAGCTTAAAATGGAGTAAACCATAAACTGAAAAGAAAAAATGACCCAGAAAATTATCCAAGATCCATTTGTACCCCATATTTCAACCATATCTTACCTTTTATAGAATTATTACCATTATTGGATCACATATTAACTAAATAAATATTGGTGGAATTCTCTTTCAAAAAATTTACATGAATGTCACTTCTCCTCACTATAAAAAGAAACTCGTACATCCCACTTCCACACACCTGTAAAGACATTTTGTATTGAAAAATATCTACCCAAAGAGATACTCAACAAAACTACCCTCACATTAAAATAACCACCTTAGGTATATATCCATACAAGGAATCCGTTTAGAGAAAACCAAAAGGAGTAACCCAAATAAGAGGAATATAAAGACACTTGTGACATGTCAGACTCAATGTAAGGGATTTTCATCTTACATTTTACATCTATAAGATAAATTTATATTCACTACTAATTTATTTTTCTATATATTCCCCATTTTGATATTGTATATCATGAATCCTTTTGTTCTAATGTTATTAAAAACATTCATTTAATGTTATTCGTTCATGAGGATTATAATTCAAATGTTCCAAAGTGGTTTGCGACACATTTAAATGCTTAATGATTATTTTCCTAAACAATTTCATTAATTATTACCTTTTAAATATCACGTTAATTTTTTATTTATAACATTCTCTTGAAATAATCTGTTTATTTTAATCATTTTTAATTGTAAATTTCCTTAAATATCCACCTTGTTGGGTGATGGATACTATTTTTTTCTTAAAACATATAATAATTTTACATACATTGTTTACTTTTATATTCATTTAATTATATGGATAAATATTTATAAATATATATCATTTATTCAATATGGATATTCAATAAGACATATTGTTTATTAATGAAATAAATTACTCGATATGAGGAATACTTGGGGCATACAGTGATGGGTGGGGCTAGAATTTATATAGCCTATCGATGCATCAAAATGTTCTCTTAAGTATAATAAGTTGGATGAATATGAATAGTTTAAACTATCTTCTAGATATATCTTGGTATAAGATGTTTTCATCTTCCTGCTACTTGGTGTAAATTAATTAAACATTGCCTTTATTGTATGTTATTATTTTATCCATGCAATTTTGATAAGATTTGATCAATGAATTAATCTTATTCTCATCCTATTCCTTAAATGCCACGTGTTTTCATTAATTTACCTTTCATATTGATTATTCCTTATCAATTTATTAGAATGGAATGTTTTTTCAGTTACTTGAACTCCTATGTTGATTTAATCAAATCAATTCATTATTTCATCTTCATTATATACTCTTACTAAGAATTTTAGATGAACCGAAGTATGTTTCTATTCCCTAGGTTATGAATAAGAAATATTTGAATAATTCTTAAAGGATGTTATTATTTTAAATTTATGATCTATCATGTTTTATTTTATATTTGCCAATGTCATATAGGTATCATGTATGTAATATAGTTTTCAAAAACTACTAAACTGTTTGGCCCCTTGGGATATGAAACATGTATATATGCCAATGTAATAATGTAATGCATCGTCTCTAGGATTCTTTGGTCCGGGAGTTATATTTTTAACTCAAATATTCTTTCCTTGGTAATTTAATTCTTATAAATGTACATAAATTTTATGAAAATAAATCATATCATTGACTGATAGTTTTTCCCGAATTTCCATGTCCATTATTCCAAACAATGATTTTTCATGTCATATTTTGACATCCAAATATGTGTTTACCCATCTGAAAATACTATTTCCTTGAGAACTTTTAGAATGAAAATTTAACTTCCACATTTTATAATATGGACTTTCAACATGGATATTTCAAAATATTAAAAATATTTTCCAACCTTTAAAAATGAATTATTTTATCTTTTAATAAACATTTTTTTTCGAAAAAAATGATTCATCTTCAAGTATCTGTAATTGAATATTATATTCAGAGAAATTCCTTTCAAATTATAACACCCTGAGAATTTTATGAGAGATTTTTTTTCCTTTTATTCATATATTTGTGTTTTTTAATTTCATTTATGTATTGTGTTTTCCACAACACTAAAATGTCATTTAACTACACCCAACACCATATTAGCTTACGGTATACACAACACTCTTCTTGGCTTGTATTACACACAATTTCAAGTTATTTTTATAGAGTTCATTTAACATAAGACCGATTTTAAGTGAACAACAAAATATTATGATGTTACCTTATAACATAGATATTATAATGGAGAGTATGAACATTATTAAATAAATTTGAAAAACATTCCTTACACAAGTATATATATATATATATATATGTAATTCTTTGGTAGGAAATTTGTAACACCCCAGGTAAATAAAGAATATGAAATTCTTATATTTATCCATATTTTTGAATAAAATATTAATAATACTTTAAAGGGAATGCTATGCTCGAGGGCGTACCCAATACGCAACAATGAGTTTCTTTGAAATCTTACATTGCACTCTAATAATAAAATAATATTATTTTAAAAGGTAGTTAACGCCTAGCAGTGGTAATTGCAAAAATGAATATAACTAACTAAAAAATGATTATATATGTTTTTCAAATATTTTTAATTTTATCCAATAAATGTTGGAGGCTTAAAATGAAAATCAATCCAATTTTAAGCATAAATCATATAATATTCTTTAAAAGGTTGATTAACCGACTTTTGATGGAGAACCCTTTTTAAATATACTTTTGTCAATTTTATATGTTGTATTTGACAAAATAAAATCCTTCTTTATAATCATGACATCAAAATTTACTTTGTGTAAAATTTTGTTATTTTTCTGATAATGATCATTTTTATTGAAAATGATGCATATTAATTCAAAACCTCCTTTTAATCTATTTTTTATATAGATAGATTATATTTTTAAATTAGATTAGAGTGTATTTAGAATATATTTTTTCCATTTAATCTAATGGAGGTCATTGGAATTAATTTCACTTTGAAATTGGACTTAAACTAGTGTCAATCTTTTAATAGATATTGTTTCTTAAAAACACGCTATTTGTTTTGACAGCAGGAATTAATTATTAAATTAATTAATGCAAAATATATGTTTTTAATTTTTTAAAATAGACATAATTTTTGAATTCGGAATATCAAATATATCTTAGGGTGAATTTTTGGTATTTTTCTGAAAAACTTCAATTTTTGATGAATAGTGAAACCACTAAGTGGTAGTTTAAAAACCGATTTTTCGTTTAAATGAATCTTTACCACTTCTGTGATTTGAATTACACAAATCCGACATACATGGTTGTCATTAGGATGTAAAATGTGGTTCAATGGGATTAAAATAATTTTTTGGTGAATAGTAACTTTTAAGTTTTTAATCGCGATTAGAGGTAATTAGTGTAATTTAAGGTAAAAATAATGGTTTAATAATATGAAATGACCTAGAAACATGTCCTACCCTCATTGTATGTGTCATGGCCGACCAAGAAAATCCATGGGTCAACTTGGGGACCCCATGGAGCTACATTGGTTGGAAAATACCATAAATAACTTTTTATTTTAAGTTAAAATAAAAATGTCACAAGCATGAGTTATTTTACTAAAACAATTTTTAAATGTGGTTATAAAAGTCATATTTATTAATATAAATATTAATTAGAAATCTAAAAAGATTTCCTACATCATGATATTTTTTTTATAATTTATAGACATTAAATAAATTATATTATTTATGACATCATGATGATGCAGCGATTACCTCATTAATAAAGGATTTAAATAAAATGAAAAGATAATGTTAAAACTAAAACATAAACATGTAAAAGACCTATTGTATTCGTATATTTCGAACCCTTAACACCTTGTCCTCGAAATACATCAATGTGGGACCTTTAAAATCCGAACCTAATTTGAAAATAAAGTAACATTTTGTAACTTTCCAAGAGTGCCCCTCCTATCCTCTTATAAAAGGGCCCCTCCTCTACCACCTTACCCACACCTCTCAAGCCTTTGGCTCGGCCAACCCCTGCTCCTTCTGTCTCTCCACACCCCTCTCTTACTCCTAGAAGCCTCACTTTGGGCAGAAGTCTTCCCAAGAAAGCCTTTGAGCTCAAATCAAAGAGAGATACCTGATTTTAAGGTAATGTCTTCACTTGTGTTCTTTTGTTTTATTTTGCTTCTCCAACCCCCTAAAATCATTTTATTAATTTAATTTGTAACAACTCCAGTATCTGAAATATACTAGGATGTTTTTATAGGATGGATTCTAGATACACTTACACACACCTACATCTAATGGTTAATGAACATACTGTTTCTGTGGATGGTGAATTTCTACCTCACGGAACGATGATTGTTCAATATTCTTTTAACACCATCAAAGGTGGCCATTAAGATGTCACTATATTTATATATGATATATAATATGTTTATGTTTTACTTGATCTTCTGTATTTTTTAATTATGGCTTGCCTTTATGGTTTTCATTATGGTTAAACGTGATATCTTCATTTAAGGAAGTGCAGACTACCGCCCCCTCAAAGTGATTTGATTCGTTAATACCATATGTGGTACGTATAGAGGATAGATTTAATGATATTATATAATATACCATACTGTAATTATAATAATATTATGTATTATTATGTTTTAATTCGATTAAATAAAAAATAGAAATGGAATAGTGTTCATGCGTACGTACGGCTTACCATCTCCATGAACGGTGCATTACATTTCTTACCTCTAATTGTTATGTAATATTATAAATGAATGTATACAATGGATATATATGATATATATGATATCTAAATAATGAATATAATTCTGTATATAATATATATTTTACCACATGAAAAACTTGTAATTATAAAGAGTTTATTTTTGACTCAAGTAGCAATGATCTACAAAATGACAATTATTAACTTAAATAATTACATAGTGTTCATAGCATGTTATTAAGTGATATAAAATGAATAATGAACATTAATAAGGTTTTTATGGAAGTAGAAATTATCTCAAGTTTATTATTCAGGAGGTCAAAGAACGATCGAGTCAAGTTGGACCCAAGGTAAGGGATCCTACCTCTCACTTTCTTTTTAAGCACACTCTTTTATTCTATTCTTTTTAAGCTCATCTTTCTTATTATTGGGATGTTATTTTACATTACTCTTACTGTGATTTTTATGTTAATTTGATGAGAGACCCTATTTTATCTCACCAATCCATTTCAGAAGTTTTAATTGGCGTCGTTAGGCTGCTGAAATTTCGTAAGGGGCTTTTTATCTCATTTTGTGTTTTCGGGAGATTCATGCTACATTTTCCAATATTTCCTTTTGAGTGGTGTATGAAATGTCCATTATTCTACTCTTTGTGTAACATACTTTCGTTTATTAGTATTTATATCAATGTCGTATAGTCCTTCTTTCATGGGGTGTACGTTTCAAAAGTTACCCAAATCGGTAAGGGAACCTTTCACCCTCCTCTTTTTCAAAGACTTATTTTGTTATGACTTTTAATTTTCATCTTATTATGTGGGGATATGTTCTTATATATCCTTATTTCCATAAATTTTATGTCAAACAGATGAGATACCCTTTATCTCTCTCATCAAATCTTTTCTAAAATTTTGTGTGACGTCGTTAGGCTGTCAAGGGAACTTCTTAACCCAATTTCGATTTCTTTGGGTTCAACATGTAGTTATTGAATATGTCATCCTTTGAATATGTTTGAATGACCTTTGATTATTTTACACTTAATATCAACTTATATTAGGTGTATTTATATTTGTCTCACATAATTATGATATTGATTTATCCTTAATTTAAGGATACCATCTTTATAATGGACTTTATCTCAATTTACATTTCCATTGAGACTTAATTGTTGTTATGCACCAATTCACTCTTATATGGTGTATATACTTTCCTTTGGAATATTATATCATGAATCCCTTTATTCTAATTATATTATAAGGTTTTTATTAAATTTTATTCCTCAATTATTGTATTCAAGTGTCTCTCATTTTGTTAAAAACCCTTTAACTAAAATATCGTTTTAAATGTTTTAATAATTTATTCTTATAAATATTTCTCATTAATATCAATGTTTTAAAAATGGTTTTAAGGATTTATTTATATGGATATTAATGGTTTAAAATGTAAAAATCTTCTATGTGGTATGGAACACTTTGATTTAAAAATCTCTTTATTAAATGTTTTAAATTGTTTTGAAAATGGTTTTTAGAATGGATTCATTATTTCAATATCTTAAAATGTTATATTGTTATTGCAATATGGTAATTTTATATTTCTTTTATGCTTATGTTATGTGATATGATTTTTTTATGGTTCTTCGGTATTGTTATGAAGACAGGTGGTTCGGTGATAAACTAAGGGCGGGTGATCCCGATATAGCTCTCCAATGCATTGGGTAACACGAAGGAGTTAAACGTTAAGGTTTATCCGAAGAGATTTAGGGAATATACTGTGATGGGTATTCCAAAAGTAACCAAGAGGGTTACTCCCTATGTAAGAATGTTATGAATGCCTCAAGTTACCTTTATGTCTTATGATTTCTATGATTTTTTCATGATTTTATGAGGTATGTTAAAGTGATTATGTTTTATGGGTAATATATGATTTCATTATTATGTATATATGTACTCATGTTTCCTTTCCATACTTTTTATAACCCTTACTGAGCTTTTTATGCTCATCCCAAGTTTTTAAAAAAAAAATCACAGGTCAAGGGAATGGTACATGATATGATGATAGTGTCAAGGAAGTGTCAAGAAGGAATCCATGTTTTATTTTAAATATGTTTCCGTTGATGGAAAAAATGAATACTATCTTTTATGTAACCACTTTGTTTAAATGTGGAATGTAATGCAAGTTTTATGGTCTAATTCACTAAAACTCTAAACCTGAAAAGATCCTCAATGTGTATTCTTGTAATAACTCAAGATTAAGTAAGGTTTAAGGCTAGGGCCTTATAGTTGGTATCAAATGTCGGTTTAGATAACTTTAAAGGTTAGAGTGTTGTTTAAGAAAAAGTGACAAGTGGTGCATAACCAAAATGGTTAGTATATTAGATGGAGTCATCGTTTTTTTAAAGTTAGAATGAGTTTGAGATAAATTGGATAAGTATATCAAGGTGTTTATCTTCATCTTTTCTTATTTGATGATTTTACTGATATACTCACACTGACCTTTTTGGTCTTTGTAAATTGCTGGATCTAGCAGTCACCAAAGTAACAGTGGATTTGAAGAAAACTGTGATGGTTTTATAAAAGAACAACCGAATGATATGGGAGCTACAATTAGAACTCTTGTGGTTATCCTCAACCAACTATCTGGAGTCATGATTGACCACCTAAACCTTAGTGATTTTTGTAAGGCATCGTATATGCGAGAAACAAATCCCTATGGATGTTCAGGTAATAATAATAAAGGCAAGTATGTTCAAAAACCTATGTGTCAAATATGTGGAAAGAAACACATAGGAAAATGTTTCAAAGGGACAGAAATATGCTATAGATGTGGAAATGAAAGTCATAAAGCAAGAACCTTCCATGGAAAAAGGAAGTATCTAGTTGACTCTAGGAAAGGGAAAGAAGTTCTTTCTGAAGGATCAATTGAATGTTTTAAATGTGGTGTGCATGGTAATTATGAAAACACATGTCCTGCAAAGAAGTTTCAGGAATGGGGTCACCATGATCGTAAAATATTCATTTACCAATACCTAATGCCATTCCGATTGAGGATGAAGAAACTGACAATAAAGAATGAAAGGTATGGAATATTTCTTAACATATGTTTTCCTATTATTGGAATCTTAGGATATGATTCATGATTTTGTTTGTAAGAATGAATTATTTCAGAATAAGTTGAAAAGGAATAGATAATGGATCATGAATAATGTTGAATGAGTAAGAAGTCATCATATAAGAGATTCAGGAGTTATGGTAGATTTTAGGAAGGTTAAATTCGTAGATGTATTATGTCTCTATTGATGATGGGGTTACATTAGAAGACTTTTTATAGTAACCCTGATGTTTGATATATGAAAATTTTATTCTAGGAATAATTGTCCTTTTTTGTGGATATAGTTATAAAGAACCATTTGGGTTTATATGATCCTTAAATTTGAGGCAATTACTGGTTTATACATTTTGGGTTGAAAAATGGATGTTATCAGATAACCTTTGTGGTTAAAATATGTTATGGTTATTTTTTATGAATTTATCTCTTTTTTCGGAATTTTATAAAATTATATAGTTTTTGAAAAGGGACAACACGCAGACCGTGTGACAACCCATCGTGTCGGACGAAGCTGCAGGAATCGAACCCACAACCAAATTGCAACTAGTATTTATCGCCTACCACTGGACTATGTGAAGTCCCTGGTTAGTTTGAATGATTCTTTTTAGTTAGATGATTTTATGAATTAAGAGTAAGTTGATTTTTTTTGTTATAAATAGAAATGATTAACCTATCATGGAGGATATGTGATTAGGTTAATTACTTTTCAGTATGAGACTATAAGAGTAACTGATGTTATTTTGGAGAAAAATGTTAAAATTTATCTTAGGAGACTATGTGATTAAATCCTTCAGAGAATTGGGTTTCAATCTTAGTTTGGTTTACTTTGTAGAATTTTATTGATTGATGTTTATTGAATGGTCTTTGTTGAACTTTGGGTTTTAGTTTTGGTTAAGGTCTAAAGACATGGGAAGTATACAGTTCTCTTTTGTGGATTAGGTGATTCTCTAGAAGTTGATTATAGCCCTCTTAATGTGAACAAGTCATCCTAAATACTCATCTTTGGGAGAAAATATGAGATCGTGTAAGAAATCTAGTAAAAGTTGAAATTCAACATGACAATTAAGTATGCTTCCTTATGTTTTAGTTAAGCTCATAAATAAATTCCTCAATGAAAAGTAACTTAAAACAAAAATGTTGTCTGTTAATTTTTCCTACTGGGGAATCAAATACCGTTTAACCCATCACAAGTTTTTGATTTTCTTGTTGTTAACTTTCACCTAGAAATGTTTACTATCACTCTCCATCAGAACATGACCCTTTGTTTTTTCCTCCATATCCATATTTTCAAACTTGGAATCCTAGTATGGGTTAACTCGGGTGACATTTGTACTTCTCTCCCATTCTTTTAAAGTGATAGTTTTACTGACTCTTGTTCCGATGTGGGATTTTCAATGAAGCTTCCAAGACCAATTTTAAAATTGCAAGGATGTAATTCCCAAAAGGGTGGAAGGATGTAACACCCCAGGTAAATAACAAATATGAAATTCTCATATTTATCCATAATTTTGAATAAAATATTAATAATACATTAAAGGTAATTATATGCTTGAGGGCGTACCCAATACACAACAACGAGTTTCTTTGAAATCTTATGTTGCACTCTAATAATAAAATAATATTATTTTAAAAGGTATTTAACGCCTAACCATTGTAATGGAAGAAATGAACGGAACTAACTACAAAATTATTCCATATGTTTGTCAAATATTTTTTCTTTTATCCAATAAATGTTGGAAGCTTAAAATGCAAATGAATCCAATTTTAAGCATAAATCTTCTAATATTCTTTAAAAGGTCGACTAACCAACTTTTAAAGGAGAATACTTTTTAAATATACTTTTGAAAATTTTATATGTTGTATTTGAAAAAATAAAATCCTTCTTTAGAATCTGGACATCAAAATTTACTTTGTGTAAACTTTTGTTATTTTTTCGATAAAGATCATTTTTATTGAAAATGTTTCATTTTAATTCAAATCCTCCTTTTAATATGATTTATTTATATGGATAGATTATATTTTTAATTTATATTATAGTGTACTTAGAATATATTTTTACCATTTAATCTAATGGTGGTCATTGGAATTAATTTCACTTGGAAATTGGACTTAAACTAGTGTCAATCTTTTAATTGATATTGTTTCTTAAAAACACGCTATTCGTTTTGACAGTGGGAATTAATTATTAAATTAATTATTGCAACATATATGTTTTGAATTTTGTAAAATAGACATCATTTTTTAATTCTGAATATAAAATATATCTTAGGGTGAATTTTTGGTATTTTTCTGAAAAACTTCAATTTTTGATGAATAGTGAAACCACTAAGTTGTAGTTTAAAACCTGATTTTTCGTTTAAATGAAACATTACCACTTCTATGATTTGAATTTCAAATATCCGACATACATGGTTGTTATTAGGATTTAAAATGTGGTTCAATGGGATTAATATAATTTTTTTCTGAATAGTACATTTTATGTTTTTAATCGCAATTAGAGGTAATTAGTGTAATTTAAGGTAAAAATAATGTTTTAATAATATGAAATGACCTAGACACATGTCCTACCCTCATTTTATGTGTCATGGACGACCAAGAAAATCCATGGGTCAACTTGGGGACCCCATGGAGCCACTTTGGTTGGAAAATGATATAAATAACTTTTTATTTAAAGTTAAAATAAAAATGTCACAAGCATGAGTTGTTTTACTAAAACAATTTTTAAATGGGGTTATACAAGTCATATTCTTGACTATATATATTAATTATAAATCTAAAAATATTTCCTACATCATGATATTTTTTATATAATTTTTATACTTTATATAAATTAAATTATTTATGACATCATGATGATGCAGCGATTACCTCATTAATAACAGATTTAAATAAAACGAAAAGATAATGTTAAAACTTTAACTTACACTTGTAAAATACCTATTGAATGAGTATATTTTGATCCCTTACCACCTTATCCTCTAAATACATCAATGTGGGACCTTTAAAATCCGAAACACATTTGAAAATAAAGTAACATTTTGTAACTTTCCCAGAGTGCCCCTCCTCTCCCCTTATAAAATGCCCTCACCTATACCACCTTACCTAAGCCTCTCAAGCCTTTGGCTCGTCTAACCCCTGATAATTTTGTCTCTCCACATCCCTCTATTACTTCTAGAAGCCTCACATTGGGCAGAAGTCTTACCAAGGAAGCCTTTGAGCTCAAATCAAAGAGAGATTCCCGATTTTAAGGTAATGTCTTCACTTGTGTTCTTTTGATTTATTTTGCTTCTACAACCCCCTAAACTCTTTTTATTCATTTAATTTGTAACAACTCCAGTATCATAAATATACTAGTATGTTTTTATAAGAAGTATTTGATCTACACTTACACACACCTACATCTAATGGTTAATGAACATACTGTTTCTGTGGATGGTGAATTTCTGCCTCACGAAACGATGATTGTTCAATATTCTTTTAACACCCTCAAAGGTGGACATTAATATGTCACTATATTTTTATATGATATATAATATGTTAATGTTTTACTTCATATTATTTATTTTTCATTTATGGCATACCTTTCTGGTTTCCATTATGGTTAAACGCGATATCCTCATTTTAGGAAGTGCGGACTACCGCCCCCTCAAAGTGATTTGATTCGTTAATACCATATGTGTTATTTATAAAGGATAGATTTAATGATATTATATATGATACCATACTGGAATTATAATACTATTATGTATCATTATGTTTTAATTCCATTAAATGAGAAATAGAAATGGAAGTAGCGTTCATGCGTACGTACGGCTTACCGTCTCCATGAACGGTGCATTTCATTTCTTACCTCTAAATGTTATGTAATATTATAAATGCGTGTATATAATGGATATATATTATATATATTATATCTACATAATGAACATAATTCTGTATATAATATATATTTTACCACATGAACAACTTGTAATTATAAAGAGTTTATTTTTTACTCAAGTAGCAATGATCTACAAAATGACCATTATTAACTTAAATAATTACATAGTGTTCATAGCATGTTAGTAAGTGATAAAAAAGGAATAATGAACATGAAAAAGTTTCTTAAGCAAGAAGAAATTAACTCATGGTTATGATTCAGGAGGTTAAAGAACGATCGAGTCAAGTCGGACCCGAGGTAAGGGATCCTACCTCTCTTTCTTTTTAAGTACACTCTTTTATGTCATTCCTTTTAAGCTCATCTTTATTATGATTGGGATGTTCTTTTATATTACTATTAATGTACTTTTAATGTTCATTTGATGAGAGAACCTATTTTCTCTCATCAATCCATTTTGGAAGTTTTCATTGGCGTCGTTAGGCTGCTGAAAATTCGTAAGGGGATTTTTATCTCACTTTGTGTTTTCATGAGATTCATGCTACATTTGCCAATAATTACTTTTGAGTGGTGTATGTACTGTCCATTATTATACTCTTTGTGTAACATAATTTTGTTTATGATTATTTACATCAATTTTGTATAGTCCTTCTTTTATAGGGTGTACGTTTTGAAAGTTACCCAAATCGGTAAGGGAACCTTTCACCCTCCTCTTTTTAAAAGACTTATTTTGTTATGTCTTTTAATTTTCATCTTATTATGTGGGGATATGTTCTTATATATCCTTATTGATTTTAATTTTATGTCTAGGAGATGAGATACCCTTTAACTCTCTCATCAACTCATTTTCTAAAATTAGATGTGACGTCGTTAGGCTGTCAAGGGAACTTCTTAACCCAATTTCAATTTCTTTGTGTTCAACATGTAGTTATTGAATATGTCATCCTTTGAATATGTGTGAATGAACTTTGATTATTTTACACATAATATCCACTTATATTGGGTGTATTTATATTTGTCTCACATAATTATGAGATTTATTTATCCTTAATTTAACGATAGCATCTTTATAATGGATTTCATCTCAATTTACATATCCATTGAGACGTCATTGTTGTTATGCACAAATTCACTCTTATATGGTGTATATACTGTCCTTTGGAATATTATATCATGAATCCCTTTATTCTCATGATATTATAAAGTTTTTATTAAATGTTATTCCTCAATTATTTTATTCAAGTGTCTCTCATTTTGTGAAAAAACCTTTAACTAAAATATCGTTTTAAATGTTTTAATGATTTAATCTTATAAATATTTCTCATTAATATCCATGTTTTTAAAATGGTTTAAAGTATTTATTTATATGTATATTAATGGTTTAAAATGTTAAAATCTTTAATGTGGTATGGGACACTTTGATTTAAAAATCTCTTTATTAAATGTTTTAAATGGTTTTGAAAATGGTATTTTGAATGGATTCATTATTTCAATATCTTAAAATGTTATATTGTAATTGCAATATGGTAATGTTTTCTTTACTTTATGCTTAAGTTATGTACTATGATTATGTTATGGTTCTTGGGCAGTGTTATGAAGACGGGTGGTTCTGTGATAAACTAAGGGAGGGTGAGCCCGATATAGCTCTCCAATGCATTGGGTAACGCGAAGGAGTTAAACGTTAAGGTTTCTCCGAAGAGATTTAGGGAATATACTGTGATGGGTATTCCCAACGTAACCAAGAGGGTTACTCCCTACATAAGAATGTTATGAATGCCTCAAGTTACCTTTATGTCTTATGATTTCTATGATTTTTTCATGAATTTATGAGGTATGTTAAAGTGCTTATGTTTTATGGGTAAAGTATGATTTCATTCTTATGTATATACGTACTCATGTTTCCTTTCCATACATTCTATAACCCTTACTTAGCTTTTTATGCTCATCCCAAGTTTTTGAAACGTTTTTCATAGGTCAAGGGAATGGTACATGATATGATGATAGTGTCAAGGAAGTTTCAAGAAAGAATCCATGTTTTATTTTAAATATGTTTCCATTGATGGGAAAAATGAATATTATCTTTTATGTAACCACTTTGTTTAAATGTGGAATGTAATGAAAGTTTTATGATCTAATTCTCTAAAACTCTAAACCTGAAAAGATTCTCAATGTTTAATCTTGTAACAACTCAATATTAAGTAAGGTTTAAGGCTGGGGCCTTATAAAATTAATCATAAATAAAAAATAAAACACTTTTTAAATAAAAGGAAATTTTTTTTTGAATAACTATTTAAATAAAAATAAGTGAGTTTATAAAATAGTGAAATCACAATTTATGTATTTTATTAATATATATTTATTAACTTCAATAAAATAGTTATAATTACTTCTCTATGTTTTCTAAAAATGATATAATAACAAATTCAATTTTTCAAACAAAAGAAGTATTTTAAAAGAATATTAGTTTTTTCACCTTTCTATGGAACACCAATTTTAATTCAATTTTTAGAAACTTTTTATATTATATGTGATATAATAAATGTATTTTTTTAGATTAAAGATATAAAAATTTATTTTTGATGAATTTTGAATATTTTCTTGCTAAGTTTCAGGTTTTCATGAATACTGAAAATATACTAAATTATAATTGAAAACAACTTTTTCTTTCCAATTAATTTACATTGTAAAATTATATTATTGAGTGGTTTTAAAGTACAAATAGATTAAATTTTTATCATTTAATACAATTTTGGATGTTGTAATTTTTTTTCATTTTATTTTGATATAAATATATTTCAATCTTTTGTAATGTTTTCAACTTTTAAAACCCATTTTCTCATTTTAGATAAGGTATTAATTTTAAATTAATTATTGAAACTTATATCATTATAATTTTTAAAATAGATTTCATATTTGGAATTTGTGGGTCCAAATTATCTAAATATCCTTCTTTTATTTTTGGTCGTTATGAATAGTAACATTAGTAATTTTTATTAGTGTGGTAAAAAGGTAAATCCATTCATTAAAGTTAAATATATTATTATAAAATTACTGTAATGATTGTCCAAGTATAAATTGATGATCAATTCTGGGCCTAAATCATCCTTCGGTCAAAATGGTATCCTTTGGAATCCAATTGGGTGAGAATATGGCATTTAATATATTTTATTTAAAGAAACGTTAAATATGTCCCTCTCAAATTTCAATAAATTTATCATTTTCTAAAATAAGGTAATACAAAAGATAAATTTTACTATAAATAATCATTTGGATTTTAAAATGTTTTTATTTATCATGGTAATTTATTTTTAATTAATAGGTAACAAATAATTACTTTAAAGGCTTATACATCGATGGTGCATAATTTATTTAATTGTTAAAAATCAATAAAATAATTTTCATTAAAATGATAATTACCATTAAAAGACCAAAACATTTGAAAAAATATAAAATATTTAGTATATATAAATCATAATCATACAATAGTTGAGTTATTTGCCATGTGGAGCCACATGGAAAAGACTAATACTTATAATATGTTATTTAAAGTGATGTTAAAGTTATCAAATTCAGGTTTTATTAAATAACTAAAATTTAATGTAGGATTTTCTCGAAGATATATTAGACTATAAGTATTATGCTAAAATCTAGAATAATTTTATTTGTTATGGTATTTTATATTTAATTTTTACTCTAAAAAATAACAATATTAAATAGTCACACAAAACACTTGTAATAATAATTTTTTTGATGAAAATATTAAATTAATGTTATTAAAAAAATGAAAACAAATATAATTTGGGATAATTCATACATAAAAAAAGATTTTATAGATGAACTTGACCCCTTAGGGATATAATGAAATATTGTTTCTTGGATAACTTCTTATCTACAAATTTTTTAAAAACAATAAATTGAATAATATCAAAATTGACACCATTGATTGTTTATCAAAATAATGTATTATTAAATTATTTAAAAATCATAAAACATTTTAAAAAATGTATAATAATTGTCATATGGCGTAAAGTTTTTTAAAATATTCATTTATGGTCTAATTAAAATCAAATAAGTAAATATTTCACCCACATAACATTGAAATATTTGTTCCCTTAGTTAAAAATTAAATAAAATAACTGAGTTTTAATTTAAAGGATAATGTTTAAACTGAAAGAAAAACTTGTAAAAAATTTGTTGTTAAATGATATTAAAACCTTATATCATATCATCTTTAAAAATAAGACATTTTTTGGTTTTTTTATTGGTTGTGATTTTGTTACAAATATATAGTTTTGGAGATTCTAAATGTCCCCTCACCTAAATTATAAAATGGAACATCGTCTCTAAAAAATTAACTTTTTTTGCATTCAATATCAACCATTACCTTACCATTTCACCTGTAAAAATCGATAGTTAAATTCTAGAGGTCATGGAATTCTCAAAACAACAACTCTAGTGCCTTTAAGAGAAGATCTAGAGGGAGCTCGTTGAAGAAGAGGTAATCTCTTATATCGATTCTTTTAAAATTATTTATTCTTCTACTTCCATTCATGATGTTTATCCATTATAAAGTAATAAATAAAGTATAAACTATATTGTGATATGTTATAATGATTATGGAATAACAATATTCCATCTTATATCCATCCTACAAAAAATTAAATCACCATCTATGTGTACAAATGGTTTACCGCCTCGGAAACATGGTGTAATCTATTTTCACCAACACCTTACATGGATGAGTATAATGATGGAAATAATAAATAAATATGATTATTATAAACATATTTTTAGTCTAAATATATATATATACAATACAATTCCATACAATTAAAAAAGTAAGTGAATGATATCATTGCTCGTGCGTACATATGACCTACCGTCTCCACGATGCGATGTGATTCATTCTATGTGATTGTCATTAAATCCAAAATATATAAATGTTTAGAATGAATAAATATGATACATATTATATTAATATCATTTTGGAAAAGATATAACTCTAACTTAATTAGATAAACAAAAACATATTCGAAAAAACATGTGTAAGAAAATAAAGCAGTTAATGCCAGAAGGACGATTAATAATTCTTTCAAAAATAGATACTAATAAAATCACTTTTTATATCATATAAATGAATATAATTATTTATTAATTTAAATAAATTATTTATACCCTTATACAGTAGGTTCATACATATATGAAGGAACCCAAACCTAAGGTAATGGATTAATTTAGAGTCCCATTATTATCCAAGATCCTTTATACATAATTATTTGCTGGGGATAATTTATCATGCATATCCTTGATTCCTAAAAATTATTTTATAAAATATTTTACTATTCTACAATGGATGTTTAAATTAATTTTTACCCATTTTTTTACTTTTTACTACATATTTTGAAAATAATATTTCTTTTATTTTTCAAACAATGTACTATTTTACTCTTCTAGAAAAAGTACGAGAAAAATGGTTTTTAGCATATATGACATCATTGGTTTTTTTTCTCTTTCATAACACAAATTTCCATGAAGCTTACCATAAAATATTTCAATGATATTTTCTGATATATTTTTTTCTTTTAAAATATCACGATATTTTAAGAAAATAAAACATTTTTATGAATAATGGATATTTTCCACTTGAATTAATTTCAAGTGTTTTATTAAAATTATATTCCATCAAAGTTGGAATTATTTATTAGGTTTATGTTTCTTGTATAATAACCCTATTATTCCTATTGTTTATTAAGTTTATGATGTAATTATATTTATGAAATCCATTTATTTTACATGGATTATGATATGATGAAAGGATGTTTAAGAACCCCATTTTATTCCATAGGTTATGATATGATGAATGATTTTTATTTTTTGCGGAACACATATATATGGTTTTCATTATGAGATAGGTGGGACTTATATCTACATACAATGAATTAGGTAAAGATTTATATCTCATGACATATAGTGAAATGGAATGGGAAATGATATCAGTTTAGTAATATAGGTTTAGAATGAGAAATGTTTTGGGTTTAGTAATACAGGGATGGAATAGCATGTAAACCCAATTTAGTAACATAGAGATGAAACAATGCGTGAACTTGGTTTTGTAATGGAATTTTTCAATTATTATTGTCTTGGTAATGAGCCTTGGATAGTATGTAAATTATTTTCTATGCTTATCTGTTTTCCACAATTCTATGTTTTATTCTAATGCTATTTTCTCATAGCGCATATTCATTTTTGATTTATTCCTTATGAATTTTGAAGATTTATTTCATGAATTAATATTATGATATATGTTATATGTGGTTTGATTTTCAAAAGTTATTTTGGGGTTTTTATATTCTTCTATTTAGGTTCCATTTGATATTTTCAATGTTTACCCTTACTGAGCAGCTGAGCTCCACTTTTCAAAATTTTTATGTTCCTTATGATATAAAGAAAGGTTTTAGGAAGGAAAACTAAAGAGGAATATATTTATTGTATATATTGAAGATTATTCACCAAATTTGAAGAATGTGTTCCATGTTTCCCCAAGGAAACAAACTAATTTGGCGTTTGGGGTTTTAGTTGTGTAATGTATTAATTATTCCATAAATGTAATGTAATGTTCATATACATAAAGCTTGAGTCATTAGATTTGGTATCAGAGTAAAGGTTTAATCAACCTTTGGAAAATAGGATGTGAAAACTTTAGTGAGATCCCAAGAGATATTTATAGGGAAATGTCTAGGGATGTCCCTAAAAATAAATCTAAGTATAGTTTATAATACTAGAATTTTAGTAATGATCATGGATAGAATAAGATTAAACATAAGATGTAATAAATTGAATGTAATTTCCCTTTATTATATGGTTTTCCTAGTATAGTTATTTCTTCTCACAATTTTATTTTTTGGATTTGTAAAATGATTAAAAATAGGAGGATTCATGTAAATGAATAATATGATATAAAATGGAATTATATTCCTCAAGAGAAACCAAATAAAATGGGAGTTGGAATGTGAAACATCATTATTATGGTTAGTCATAAATATCATAATATGATAAATAATGTCAACTTTGGTGATTTTATAAACCCACCTAATAAGAGAAATATGGAGTTTTATGGGGACCACATAGTAGAAAATGATCAATATTCCTCATGTAAATCAAGTGGGAAGAGGAGTCAAAGAGAATGGTTCAATGGAATTGGATGATTATTTTTGTGTGTAAAATAACAACACAAAGAAAGTAATTTCAAAGGAAAGGTTTGGCTAACACAATGGACAAGGACAATGGTATTGTTAAGGCATCAAAAACAGTAAAAAAATTAAATTTATAATGTATGGTAATTATAAATATCGATTCTCTAAGGGGAAAGATCATGAAGATAATCAGCAAGGCTGTATGAATTATATTTATAATTATATTTATAAAGAGAATACGAATGATTTGTGAGATGATGTAATTGTTAAGGAATAAAAGGATGAAGCTTGGTAAATGTTTTTAGAATATGTTGAAATGAATGCAAGTCTATGTATTATAATTTGATAATAATGTTGTCGAATTAAATTTATTATATTATGGAATAATGAAACATCTATGTTTTAGTCTATTATATTTTTCCATTAGGATTTATGAGCATATACTAAATGGTACTTGTAACTATGAATAGTTATTGATGTAATATTTTGATATTTTTGGAAAAGACAAAATTATGTAAAGGATCACCCTTAATACGATCATGATGAAGAGATAATGATATTTGGATAAAGATACATTGGGTATTAATAATTAAATACTAATTATTCCCTTATAAATGATTAATGATTTTTTGAACAGTGCTTTATGCTATCATGGATGAAGATTACATCTTTTTGTCTTAAAAATAAAGTAACATGAATTTTTCAAAAAAGAGGCATGGTATATTTGGTTATTGCAATGTTTTAGGGAATACATTATTAAGGTACTCACATGATTGGAATTTGACAACCAAGAACTACCTTATAGGATATGGGAGATAAATGTTAAGCTTATTTAGTTCACCTCTTTTTATGTTTAGGATTTTTAGATTTCAAAAGGATTGTAAGGTTGGATATTTATGGAAAGTATTAGTTTAACATCAAATTAAGTTTGTTATATTAAGGTATTATCTCACTATAGGTGGACATATGTATTAGTTATAACATGTCCTATCCTTTTTTTAATAAAGACAAATCCGATAACCTATAATTCTATTTATAGATCTAATGATCTGCTAATGCTCAAGGAATTTCAAATTCATCATCATTTCTTGGAATAAGGGTTGAATTGAAAATTGATTGGGGCATAATTAATGGATGAGATTATACTTGATCAGGTTAGTAGTTCATATCATTCTTCAACTCTATGGAAAATATCTTAAAGCCTTAAATGTTATCATTATACGTACTTTACTGATGAATCAGATGACCCCTTAGATCATCCCAGATTCATGAATTTTAATTGTTAACTTTCTCATAATGATGTTCTATATCACCCTCCATCAGAACTTTATATTTCTGTTTCTCTTTTATATCCATGTTTTATATTTACATCTATGTTCTCTTATGTGAAAGCATAGTTATTAGTGACTTTGGAAAACCATTATTTTTCTCACATTCTTTTTAAAAGTATGTTTTATTATTTTTTATGATGTGGGATTATATGAAAGAAATTTTCAATTATTAATCCTTTTATAACCCATAAAATTTTGAGGATGAAATTTAATTTAAGGTGGATGGAATGTAACACCCGAGGATTTTTATGATATATATTTTTTTATTTTTTTTCTAAAATTTAATGATGACATCTTTTGTACACTACACTGAGATAACCTTGTGCAATATACAACACCATATTATCTTGAAGTATAAGAAAAACTATTCTTGGATTTTGTTATAAAAAATCCCAATTTCTTTTAATAGAGTTCATTTGAAACAAGGCCATGTTTAAGCAAACAACTAAATATTATTATGTTAACTTATAACATATCCATTATAATGGAAGTTATGAAAAATATTAACTGAGTTATGAAAATGTTATTTATATATATAAGTAATTATTTGGTGATAAGTTATTTATAAATTAAAATACCACCTTATTTAAGTAAAAGGAAATGTTATTATGAGAAAACTATTTAAATGAAAATAAGTGATTTTATAAAATAATAAAATCACTCTTTGTGGATTTTATTAATATACATGTAATATATTCAATAAATGTGTTAAAATTTATGTTATATATTTTCTAAACATGATATAAGAACAAATTCAATCTTTTTCTATGTTTTATACTTTTAAAAGTTGTTTTCTCATTTTGTCCATGGGATTACATTTAAATTAATTACTGAAAATTATATGTTCATAGTTTTAAAAAATGGATTCCATATTAGGAATTCATGGGTGATAATTATATAAGTAACCTTCTTTTATTTTTTGGAAACATGAATGGTAAAATCGATAATTTTTATTAGTACGGTAAAAAGGTAAACCATGTAATTAAGGGTAAATATAATATTATAAAATTATAATAACACTTTTCTTAATATAATTTGATAATTTATTTTTTACATAAATAATCCTTGGGTATAAATGTTATCCTTTGGAAGCCACTGGGTGAGATTATGACATTTAATTTATTTTATTTAGTGAAAATTTAAATATATCTTACTCAAAATTTAATAAATTTACAATATTTTAATATAATGTTATATAGAAGATAATTTTGACTATAAATACTCATTTTAAATGAAAAATATTTTTCTTTATCATGGTATTTTTCTAGTTTTTTGGAAATTAATGATTAATTCAACGTATTATACATTGATGATGCAGAATTTATTTAATTGATGAAAATTTAATAAAATATTTATTATTAAAATTAGAATAACTATTAAGAGACCAAAACACCTGAAGAAATCTAATTGGATAGGTATTTATTTATCATAATCATCCAAAGGTCGATTTATTTTCCAATTTTAGTGACATGGAAAAAGTTTATGATAGTTATAATATTTCATTTGAAGTGATGTTAAAGTTGTCACATTCATGTTTTATTAAATAAAACATTTTTAATATATAATTTTCCAAGATATATATTCAACTATAATTATTATTATCAAATATATATGAATTATCTTTTTTATGGAATTTGTTTTAATTTTTACCGAAAAAAATAAAATTAAATAATTACACAAAACTGATGTAGTAATTATTTTATTAATAAAAATATCAAATTAATGTTATTAAAATATTAAAATAAATATAATTTGGGATAATTAATATATTAATAAAACTACAGATGAACTTGACTCCAAATTTATATAATATAATATTTTTTTTCTTGGATAACATCTTATCTCAATATTTTTAAAAATCAATTAATTGAATACTATAAAAATTGAACCTACTATTATTTATTAAAATAACGTATTATTAAATTATTTAATAATATTAATTTTTTTCATAATATATAATAATAATTATATTCTATAAAATGTTTTTATTCATTCATGGTCTTATTGACATCAAATAAGTAAACTTTTCACCCTTTTACTATTGAAATATTAGTTACCTTAGTTAACAATGATATAGAATAACTAAGTGTTAATTAATAAGATAATGTTTAATTTGAATGGAAAGATTGTCTAAAATTTAATTGGATGATGATATTATAACCTTGTCAAAAAAATATTATAAAATATGACATTTTAAGAAAATTTTGCTGGAATTTGATTTTTATAATAAATTAATATTTTTTGAGATTCAAAATGTGCACCCACCTAAATTATAAAAAGGCACATCCTCCCTCACATCTTCACTTCCATTTTACCATTCAATATCATCCATAAAAAACCCATTTACCTTCTTATATTCCTTAGTTATACTGTATATGTGATGTTCTTCTCAAAACAAAAACTCTACTACCTTTAAGAAGAGATCTAGTGGGAGTTCATGGAAGAAGAGGTAATCTCCTCTACTGATTCTTTCAAACATATTTATTCATCTACTTCCCATTGATGATTTGAATACATTATAAAGTAATAAATATATTATAACCAATATAATGATATGTTATTATGATTATGGTACAACCATATTCCACCTTCAATACATCCTATTAAAATGAAGTCACCATGTGTGCGTGCATACAACCTATCATCCCCACGCCGTGGTGTAATCTGTTTTTCTCCACAACCATACTTAGATGGGTATAATGATGGTAATAATAAAAATATATCATTATTTTAAAAAACATATTTTGGAACATAATATATACCATCCACTTCAATACCATTAGATAATTAAGGGAATGATATTATCGCTCGTGTGTAGGTACGACCTACCGTCTCCACGATGCGATGTGATTCACTTTACATTATATTTATTAAAGGATGATTATATAAATGTTTAGAATGAATAAATATGAAATAAATTATATTAATATCATTTTGGAAATTATATAACTATATCCTAAGAATAGGAACATGAAATTATCTGACAAAACATGAGTAAGAAAATAAAGCAGTTAATACCCAAAGGAAGATTAATAATATTTTTTAAAAATGGGTAACAATATGAACACTTATGATATCATAAAAATGAATGTATTTTTGGAATAATTTAATGACATTATTTAAACACTTATACATGTGGTTAAAACACATACTATGGAACCTAGACCTAAGGTGAGTGATAATTTCACAATCTCATTATTATTCGAGATTATTTATATATAAGTATTTTCTTTGAATTATTTATAATCCATGTTCATGTTTTCTAAAAATAATTTTATAAAATTTTTTACTATTTTTTTATGAATGTTTAAAGTCATTTTTACACATTTTTTACTTTTTAATACAAGGTTTCAAGATAATATTTTATTAATTTTTCAAATAATGTACTTTTAGTGTTTTTCAGGATATTTATGTGGAGAATGTTTTTTTAATTTATATGGAATGAATAGTTTTTTATGCTTTAATAATGCCTTATTTTCATGAAGATTTACTTAAAATATTTCAAGGTTTTTTTCCAAGACAATCTTTTCTTTTTAAATTTCATGATATTTTAAAAAAATAAAACATTTTTTAAGATGAAATTATATTTTCCTCGTGAATTAATTTCTAGTGTTCTATTAAAATTATTTTCCGTCCATGAAGGAATTATTTTATTGGTTTATCATTTTTACACTGACCAAACAATAAAATTTTATTAAAGAAAGTAATAACATAAAAAAGGAAAGAATGATGTCCAACTAAAGGGGAGAAAGTAAGGAAGCCCTATAACATCTCATAAAATAATGCTCACACACTCTAGTGGCAAGGATCCTGGACTGGAGAATGAAACAAAATCATCATCGTGATGGGTCCAGGACGCAAGGAAATATGCCACTTTTTTACCCTCATGCCAAGTATGCAGTAAGATAGTGCAGTTATTCATGAGAGTATTGCAGTGCTGGATATGGTATAAAATGTTCCATGGAGTGAATATATGATCCATCAGTATGTTATAGATGATTTTGGAGTTGGTTTTGATCTTTGGGAGAAGCAGATGATTAGACAGACTAAACTGGATCCATTTCTAATGTCCCTAGGCCTCTACCTGCAGGGAGTCTCCACTACCAAAGTGGCCACTGTATACTGAAACCACACTTCTCCTTGAGTTATGGATCACTCTAACACCCCACATAATTCCCATATCATAGGACCAGTCAGAAATATTTTTCAGCCCTCCAGATAGGGGTCTCTAGAAGATCCTTCGACCCACTAAAACGTGATGTGGATAGCATGTGCCTTATACTGAAGTATCTGCATCAATGAAGGAAATTACTCCCATTTTTTCAAAATTACCCTCATATCAATGATCATCATTTAGATCTAGAAATAAAAACAACCATTAAGCATACAACTCCATCAAAATATGATCTTTTCCTCCCCTCCCAGATACACCAACAGCCGACTAAAAAAAATAATGCTTGTGCCTGCTTATTTTCATTATTAGAACCAACTCCATAGAACCACCTCTATAATAAGGAATCACCCAAACCGATTGGAGAAGAAAGGCTTCTGAAGTCTCCAAATGCTTCCTAGATAGTTCTGGCCCATTCACTCTCAAACTATAAGTGTGAGTTAGTCTCAACATAGGGGGTCCGATAGCAAGATAATTTGGAAACAAATTAATCCCCTTTCCTATGGATCACCTCATTTGTAGGTATGAAGTAATGTAGAAGCCTCCATGTGAAGAAATCATATTTTATAGGCACACTTCTTCCCCACAAGAGTTTCCCGATGCATCCTGAACATGGGAATCCTGGAGGATCGACCTGTAGGACTTAACTGAAAAAGAAGTCGACGAGATAACCTTGAAAACACACCAATCTGGGTCATCAGAGAGTCTAATGAGATTAAAATCACTGATCTGTTATTCAATCAGGACTACTTTGAAGAATGTTGGATTCTCACTTTTTTTCATGATAGTGATGTCAATTACAAGACAGCCTGGAAATCCAAGAATATCCCATGACCAGTTGTCATTCCAGAACCTATAATCGATGTGGCTGATGATCCAACTTCATTGGATAAGAAGGTGAGTAATATGGCTCTTAATATTTCTCCAATGGTTATAGGGTTTGTATTTTGTTCTAGTTAGTGCCCATACTTCTACTTTATAACTCGTGCCAAAAGAGTACTCCCTACAACAACCTCTCATTTCATCCTCACCTAAAGGCAATGTATCATCTCAAAGACACTTCACAAACCTATACAATATTCATCCATGGCTAGGGACATTTTATACTAGGAGGCCAAATGGAATTGACCCTCTAAATAGAAATCCCATATGAAAGAGTCCATAATCCACTCAATATTCATAAGAGCAGCCTTTGTAAACTTAATAACCGAGAGAACGTTCATGGGGATTGACGTAAGAACATTATTAACCAAAGTGATCCTCCCCCCAAAGGAAAGGAAATCATTTTTCCATTTTCTAGTGTGAGAAGATATTATTCCCATCATTTTATCTATATGTTTGATATAGATACTCCCTGATGTGATAGGGGCACCAAGGTAGTCCATATGAAGGCTCCTTTTGCTCATTCCGAAGCAAGATTCAATTCCACGACATCGTCATTCCAGACAAATCCTTGATATGTAGATATAAATTTTATCCTTAATAATCAGTTTCCCATTCTATTTGTACTAATATTCATGAATGTTATTGATACCCCAGATTGATCTGAAACTCCCATTAATGAATAGGACCATATCATCATCAAACATAATGTTGGACAAATTCTAGAAATAGAAATTGCAACGAAAAGGAGGAATGGTTCCCTC
Source organism: Viscum album (assembly GCA_963277665.1). NCBI lineage: Eukaryota > Viridiplantae > Streptophyta > Magnoliopsida > Santalales > Viscaceae > Viscum > Viscum album. The sequence goes on along the minus strand of OY728159.1, from coordinate 1,886,300,107 downwards.
TTTAATAGTGGCATTAATAGATATTCTCAAAGAATACTAGGCTAGAATGAACAGACTGGGCGATAATGGATACCCTTGTCTAAGACCACAAATAGATTTAAAGAATACTTTCCCCCTTCCCATTATGAAAATAGAGATCCAAAGAGAACTCCATCATCTGAACAAGAGGTCAATATCCCATGGGGAGAAACCCTTGCTTCTAAGAACTTTGATAATAAAGGCCCACTCGAGTTTGTCATCAGCTTTTCTATATATAGCTTAATATACATATTAGAACATTGGAATTTCATGTGAATATCCTCCAAAATATCTTAGAAAAGTCCAAAAGCACCTTTTATGGACCAACCTATCATGAACCCATGTTGTTCCTCTGAAATCTATGATGGTAGATGGATGCCAATACATCTGTTGAGTACACATGCTGGAATTTTGTAAGAAAATTTGAACATTATATACCTATTATTCATATAGTTTAATTATTATTTTGATGGAATTATATTTATGAAATCCATTTGTTTTACATAAAATATGTGATGATGAAATTATATTAATGAAAACTATTTTATTCATTAGTTTATGGAATGATGAATGATTTATGTTTTTGTGTGAAAACATATATATATTTTTTATTATGAGATGGTTGGCACCTATGTATCCCTCTAATTCATTGGGTAATGATTTATATCTCGTGATATTTATAGGATGGGAATAGGAAATGATCTTGGTTCAATAATACATAGATGTAATGGGAAATGTTCTCGGTTAAGTAATACTGGGATGAAACGGTATGTAAACCAAGTTCAGTAATATAGAGATATAATGAGTAGTGAACTCGGTTCATTAAAGGTATTTTTCCATTATGATGGTCTTGGAAATGAGCCTTGGATAATATATAATTGATTCTATATGCTAATGTTTTTTCCACAATTCCATGTTTCATTCCAATGTAATTTTCTCATGGATCATGTTACCATAAGCTTTATGGCTTATGAACTACCAAGATTTATTTTACAATTCAATATTATGATATATATTTTATACATGGTATGATTTTAAAATTTTAAATTAATATTTTTATATTCTTATGTTCAGGTTTTGTTTTATATTTTCCTTGTTTATCATTATTGAGCATCTGAGCTCACCCTTTTCAAGTATTTTCTTTTCCCCAGTATTTAACGAATGGTTTTAGGTAGGAAAAATAATGGGGAAGATATTTTTTAGATATCATTAAAATCATTATCCAAATTAGAAGAATGTGTTCCATGTTTTGAAAAGGCACAACACCAACACAGTCTTTAAAAGTCTTGTTTTGTAATGTATTAATTATTCTGAAAAAGTAATGGAAAGTTCATATACTTTAAGAATAGTTCATTAGGAATTGTATTTTAACTTCAACATTATGAAACTTTTTTCTTTCATTTTCAAAACTACAATATTGAATGTTATTTTTAAAAGTAAATCCTTTATTAAAAAAATAACTTCACCTTTTTAATAATTATATTTTAAAAGTGATGCTAACTTTTTATTTTACACCAATGATAAAAATAATTTCTAAGAAATCTTTTAAGATTTCACAACCATTTTCCTCTATCTCTAAATACATATTCCCATTAAGATTATTTTTCATGAATAAACCGACAAATTTTCTTATAAATACTCTTTCAGGTGATTGAATTTTGAATGTCATCCATTCACATTCATGATATTAATTTTAGTGATACTATATAGAAATTTTATGGAACCTAATTTCCATTCAATGGGTACTAAAAATTGTCACAAATGATTTTTTCCAATTATAACACATATGTATATATAAATGATGTGTTTGTTCCTATATAACGCTTTAATCAATTATTAAATTTTATATCTCTTGATCTCAAAAGTGTACGTGAAAGGATTTATTCGAAACCATTGAGTACAATATTAGATTTATCTACATAAAATTAGTAAATGAAATGATTTTTTCTTAGGTAAATCGTACACAAGATGGTTTATCCCCATGAAAAGGGAATATTGAAGGATTTAACCCAAGACAAAGGGTACATGAGAGGATTTATCCTAAGAAAAATCTTACATGGGATGATTTTTTTCCCAAACCAAATGGTATATGGAAGGATTTATACCAAGAGAAAAAATTACACTCTATAATTTATCTAATTCCAAAATAGAAAAGATGAGGATTATTCAAATACCAAGAAGGTACTCTGGTGATTATCTTAAGACTACTATGTGACAAATGTCATAGTGTATAGCCTTTATGTCTAATTTTTGTGATTATATTTATGTCACACTCTTATGTCATAATATTATGCCTAGGATTATTCTCCATGACTCATGTTTACCATCTCATTATTTTTTTCATGGTTTTCCCATGTTATATTTTTTCCCATTTCAGATTACATATCTTTATATCATGACTTATAGAAGAATCCTTTTATTTAATTTTATTTTTAGTAAGATATCTATCCCCTAATACTTTTAATTAGTATTCTTATAATCCAATCCTTAATAATATATTGATGAGATTATCCATTACTGGTTATTTGAGCTCACCCCTTAATTTATTTTTATTTCTCCAAGTTATAAAGAGGATTATATCCTAAGAGATGTCTCAAATTGGATCTGGTGTGGTTTCAATATAGAAAATTATTCATGAGTATCATAAGTTAAATTTATTATGTAGTTTATCCTCAAATATAATAAATCATATACTATTGGTATTTTGATATGATTTATGAGATTTAATGTTTATATTATGGTAATTTTTAATAATAAAGATATGTTTAGCTAAGGTAAATATAGATTATATTATTGTGTAGTTATGTTATTTTTTGGTATTAGAATAGATTTTTTTCGGAATTAGGGATAGATATTTTTTAAAAAAATCATAAGGTTAAGACTAAGGTATAAGGCTATGTATTGGATAATATTCTAATGTTTTTTGTAATGTATATAATTTTTAATTATTCTATTAATAAAATTATTATCAAGAAACTGGCATGTGGATACAATTGTTATAGATCTATGCCTTGGGATAGTCTCCCAGAAAAATAATGGTTGATTGTCAACTCAGAATTAACTTTGGTTCATGGTCAGCATGCCTAACACTAAACATCTAGTTAGACACTGTCATGGGATACGATTTGTATAATTCAAATTCTCTTTATGACCTATAATGATTCATTTAATTGAAATTCAATAATTTAATATATAATATGATATATTGGAGAAACAAAAAAATATTACTATGGAAAACATTGTAAAAAAAATAAGTAGTTATATGTTGATTGATTTATATCATAATTAAACCAAAAATATCATAGGTTGAAAGTAAGGTGTCAGTGGAAAAAATATATTTTGATTGTTTTTTTGTATTCATATGGTAATTTATACAGATTTTATTAGACAATATCATGATTTTCTTTTGAAATATTATCTTGAAAATAATGTTGTGGAAGGTATTCCCCTATGAACTACTAAAGTATAATAATTGGGATAAATAGTTTCCTAGTCTAATCTAGAATAGAAAGGTGAATTTCATAGTAAAAGATATATATTTTGTTTTTTATGGATCCCTTAGCTTGTTATTTTGGTGAAAAATAACTAAACATTTAAAAATTAAATTTATATACTATAGGAGGGGGAGAATGTAACACACCGATATCTTGCAATGCATATATATACTTATCTCTAATTTAATATTATGTTTGATATCTTATTTCACATGTAACACTAAACCAAAATGATCCATGACCTATTGGATACATATTATTAGGAAAATTTGAGAATAAAAAATCCTCCAGTAACTAAAACAATACCCAGAAAGTCCGAGAGACAGGCAGAAGCCTGCTCTCAACAAAAGATTATATAAAAAAGTAAACAGTACAATACAGCTCAAGAGAGGCCCACCTTACAAACCCGAGTATGCATCACACCATTACAGTCATCCCTAGCCAAACTATCACAATAGTTGGGAAGAACAAAATACCAACTGGAACTAACCTCCCTGACATCCCTTTTGGAAAGGGAATCAGCAACCTGATTTCCTTCACCGTAGACATGGGTAACATCAAGGAGTAAACCTTGAGCAAGGTTTAAACAGGATATCCAGGTAGACATCATCCTCCATGGAACATTCCGAGATCGGTCCTTCAAAATCTGGACACTAAAACAATATAACTAATTATAAATTCCTAGAAAATTGGATTTGGAATGGATAAAATTTTAAAAGGGAGTTTTTCCAATAAATTCATTTTTTATTTATATAAATTTAATTTTCATTTAAAATCTAAATTTATATATTTCAAAATTTTGATTTAATAAAATAAACAAAAATTTTGGATTCAACACATAAAATTTATCTTGAGATTATTTTTTGTGGTTTTTTGAAATAATTGATTTTTAGGTCAATAGTAAAAAAGTAATGATTTTTAAAATACCATCAATTTTATGAAATTAAAATGATAAAATAATTAATTAAATGTTTTCTTGAAAATAAATTATATTAATATAAATTTCTATAACTTTAAATTATACATTTAAAATTAATATATTGAGTTTATAAAACCAACGATTATTTTTTTTGAAACATAAGTACTATTCTTCTATAAAAACTATTTTTATTAGATTATATTAATTTTTTTCTATCAATTATAGAAATTAAAAATAAAAAATGGATTTAATATTATAAATAAACATGTTTATAATATCTTATATTTTTATGTTCATTTTTAGGAATAAAATTATGGTTACTATGATTAGAGATAACTATCATGATATTGGTAATACAATTATTTTCATCAAATTGTTTTATTAATATTGTGTAATTTTTTCTTAATAAATTAAATTAGTTGTTTGGAAAAAAATCCCTCAAGGTTTCCTCTCAAAATGTTTTGGGTGTGATTGTATTTATTGATTTGGCTAGATGACTGAAAATGATCATGGTTGTTGTTCACCGAAGAAGGTGTTTGAGGTGGCGTAGATTCCTAGTGGTTGCTAATACTTTTTGATTCAAAATTAGGAATTTGATTTTGGAAAAGGAAGATTTTGGAAAAGGAAGCATTGTTCACAGACCATGAAGGATGGTACGTGGACCATAAAGCATGGTATGGAGAAGACAAATTAGAAATGTTTCATTAGGAGGAAGTAGTTCACGGAATGAAATACGGTTTGCAAGAAGGCTCCTAATATTTAAAAGGTACAAACGGTTCACGTGAGACTTATGGTATGCTGGATGGCTTGTCATTTAGGGAAAAGATATGGTGATTGTAGGAGTTGTGAAGGGAATCATTGGAAAAAACATGATGATTCTTTTGGCCTCTACGAAGGAAGAGATGAGGTGCGTGGATCACCTAAGGAAAAATTGTTCGAGGGATGATTATAGTTCGTGAAAGATGCATGGTATGCGGTGAAGGAGACAACACATTAAAGATTTGGTAAAACTCATATTAGCACATTACGTGGATATATTTTTCTATATAAGGAGAATTTATCACATCATTTCTTAGAGTGATTTTCATTAGATAATATCTTTTCTTTTGGAGTAAATTCATCTAAGTCTAAAAGAGTTCATAGCGAGTCTTTGGAGGAGGGTGGTTTGGGGGAAATGACTCCTCAAAGGGTGAAGTGGTTCACTGAAGAAATAATGAGATAGGTTTTTGTGAGGAACTAAATCCCACAAAGGAAGAAGACTTTTGTAGAATAAGGATGTCAATAGGTGGTATGAGGAAGCGAAGATAGTATGTGGGAACTGGAAGTACTGCGCGGAAGAAGAATGATATGTGAAATCTAGAAGTGGTATGCATAAGGAGGTGGTACATGTAATTCATATGTAGAAGTATAAGAGGTATGTGGAAGAGAGAATCCATATACCATACCTACTATGTTGTTCGTGGAGGATGGAAGACGGTTCGAGGAGGACTCAATGAATCTTGATAAAGCACTAAAATAGATCACAAAATCAATTTTGGATAACCTAACATTACATAGAATAGTGGGTTTCTTCTATAGGTGGAAAAAGAAATTCAACGTATCATCTAACTATAGTTAAGGATGCATGCTTTTAGAAAAATAATGGGAACTTCAAGTCCATAAACTTTGGGTAGATCCCTACCAAGAGCAGTGACCAAACGAAGAGGAAGACGATGATCTTTTCCACTGGTAGTGAGGTATAGAAAGATACATCAGTAGTGACCATTGGGAATGTAGTAATCTTGGACATAGAATTGATCTAAGAAAAACCTTGTAATTGGTTGTGAGCTTTAATGGATTTGGTACATCGATATATCACCATTTTATGCTCCTTGGGAGTAGCCCAGTAAGGTTGAATGAAGTAAAATCGATGTGTCTTCTGAATTATTTAATTTTTTTCATTTATTGATATTGTAGAAAGAGAAAATTGTCTTTTTTAATAATGAAACAAGATCATAAGGGGAATTAGTAATAATATGTCATACCCTGATTAAGCCCCCCTCTTACTTTATTTGACATAGTGGGCCAAACATTAGTCACTTATCAAAAATTAAATTAAATAAATTTTATATATATATAGAAATATATTATCACTCATTCAATTATTAATAAATATTAAATAATATTAAGGTCAATTAATGTTTAAAATAGTATATTTTCAACAAAAAATACTTCCTATGTATTAAATATTTTAATTTAGATGTTAATATTATACTTTTTATAGATTGAATTCTATTATATGAGGATTAAAAATAGTTTCATTAAAACCATATTTTTAATGAGGGGTTACATTATATTTTTATTAAAATGTAAATAAGTAGTGTAAAAACTAGTTACCAAGTTATGAAATAAAATGGAAAAATGTAAAAAAATAAGTGGTAAAGAAATTGAAATGTGCTAAAATATGTCTTAAAATGAGTCTTAGAGGCTTAATAACCCTTATATCACTCTTAACACACATTATTTATAACTTTTGGATCAAATTACCCATGAATAGAGTCATTCCATTATTTAAAAATAATGGATATTCAAAAAAGTTACATCATTCTACACTTATAAAAGGGTCAAATATTAACCCCTCTATTCCACCCATATTTCATAAGATTTAATCTAAAAAATATGATGTTTTAATCATCCAAAAGTCCTATCCCAAATTAATAATCTAGTGGTCTCAATTATTTATTATAATCCCTAAATATAAATGGAGACTTTAAAGAGAAAGTTCATGTTCCCAAAGTGAGTATTACTTAATTATTAACTATTTTATCTAAAATTTTCACTTCCAAACATATCCTAACTATCATAATATAATGAAATTTATATTATTATCATACATAATATTTATTATATATTGGAACTTTTTTAATTCATTCCTTCTTTTCCATATTCAAAAAATAAAAGTATATTTATTGTGAGTATAACGCACTACCACCTCCATGAAATGATGTCATTCATTTTTCGTCGCTATCATTAATTGATCATAAAATGGATGTATTATATAAATTCTTAAGAATAATATTTAAAAATTATACTTCAAAAATGTAATTTATCACATGCCTTCATTATATACCATTCGTTGTGAAATGGAATTGTTAATTTTGAAAATAATAGACTACCTCCTCCATGAATAACAGCTTATATTTTTCATCCCCACCCTACATTGAAGGTGATAGTAATAAATTTAAATAAGTTAAATTATATTTATGACATTTTAATTGTTTTTAATGGTTCTATTAAAGTTATATAGAAACACTTCCTTTCTCAAAAAAATCATTATAAAACCCTCTTGTTCTATTAATTTTTTACCCAAAAAGAGAATGATGTTATATTTTTTAAACCATTAATGGATAGGGAATTTTATATAATGGTATATAATTTAATAATATTTTATTAATTTTTTCCAATTACTACATGTTTTATTAAAATATTTAATATATTTATTACCATATCACCTTTTGATCATTAGACAAGTAAGAACTGGTTCATTACAACTTCCTTTTTCATAAACCATATCCTTATCTTCCACATATTTAAATATTATAAAAGAAATCAATGTAGAACAATGATTATTATATATTGAATAATGTTTTAATGATAAATTTTTGAGAAGATCTAATACTGACAGACCTATTACAGAATTAGTTCAAAAAAATCAAGATTAATCACACTAGATATCAAAAATATAAAATAATAAACTCATATACTGGTAAAGAAATTTATAAACTAAAATTATATATATATTAATGAGTTTATAGAATAATTTATTAAGATATTTTTGTTTATTATATAGGATGTTAGAAAATTTTGGAGTAATAAATAATACAAAGTAAGGGTTTCTTTATCTCATTTTCAAATCCATGAGACATGTTTATTATTGTCCACTATCATTTATTTTATATCGTATATACACTACCATATTACCTTAATGTTTATTTAATATCATTAATTTAAAGATATTTACATACTTATTTCATGGTACACCTCTTATATTCTTTTGAGTCATAAATTTCAATTATGATATGGATTTTTGGTAATTCTATTCTCATTCATTAAGTTATGATTTTTAATTTTGAACTTATTTTATATAAGTTGGGTACATTATGATATTTTATTTTATTATTTTTAATTCAATATTTTTTAGATGGGTTTACTTTTATACCATATAAAACACTTTATAAATTTCTCTTACTACATGAATTATATTATCCATAAGATATTTTTTTACTCAAATTTTATTCTATTTTAAAATGTTTGTCCATGATAATAAATCTTATATGTTTATCAAATTATTATATTTTCAATTAAATAACATATTTCCTCTATTTTTTGGGGGTAAAAGATGATATTGACTCATTATTTATTTCCCAATGAATTTAATTATCAAAAAGTGAAATTTTATAGAAAAATATCATCTCAATTAAAGATGTTTCATTTAAATTTTGATCTTTATTATGCCCTAAAAAATTTCATTTCATATTTTTATCTCTAAATATGTGTCTAATCATGTAACCTTGCTATTTTAAATATCAATTTTTATAGATAAATTTTATAACTTCTATTTACAATGTGGATTTTCAACATTTTTATTTCAAAATACTAAAAAGTATATTTGTCATTTCAATATAAAATATGTTATATTCCACTCCAGTTTACATTTCAAAAGCTCTATGAATTTTTAAAGGCTCTGTTATTGATGATTATTATTAAAAGTGATAGATTAAATGTATTTTCACCTCACATTTTTTAAATCATTATGTATTTTCAAGTATCAACTATTGAATATTCCTCTTAAATTGAATATTTTTCAATAAAATCACTTCACCTTTTTAAAAAAAATTAAAATTTATTGGAACTTATTATATTATCATAAAGATAAAATACCATTTCTAAAATATCATTTCTGATTACCCTACCATTTTCCACGTTATCTATAAAGAATATATTTACTTTGAAATTATTTTTCAGGAATAACTCTCTAAATAAACGTATGGAATTCTCTTTTGGGGGATTTAATTTTTGGTATCAATATTTCATATTCTTGAGGTCAACTTTTTTGATACCAAGGAAATGTTACACAACCCACTTCTCTTTACATGAGTTTTTAATGATGTGAAAAATGATTTTTTTCATGTAGTGAAAGTATGCATGGATTAGTTATAGGTTTTTTATCACCCTAATATTTAAAAAAGTGCACTATGTGAGATATTATGTGCGACATGAAATAATGAGCCTAAACAAACCAAGAAATATTATTATTAAAATATGACCATTATAACATAACCGTTGAATATTCATGTATGAATAGAATTAATAATTTTCAGATATATATATAAATGTCTTAATTAATAAAAATTTATTGATTAATTCATTATAAAAAAAGATCAAAATTTTTAGGAAAGCCATTTTATGGTTTAAAAAATACATTTTCTTAAAAAAAATATTTCTAATTACATTTTATGATAAAATGTTTTAATTATTTTCCTGAAATTATAAGAAAATTATTTGGTAAAATTAAATTTCTATTTGAAATCATCATATTGAAATTATCTTATTCTTATTGAGAATTTTCTGAGATGTTTTATTTTTTAGTTAATAATGAAAAATACTAATTTTTATTTAAAATAATATTTTATTTTATATTAATTACGATGTAAAATTATATTTTCAAATAGTTATAAAATTTAATAAGTTAATTTATATTTATAATAATATAATTTTGGTTTTTTTATATAATATTTAAACTTTAATTTAGTATAAAAACATTTTATACAAAAATGTTTTTTTGAGAAACTTTGTTTCATCTTGTTTTTTTAGTTTAATTTTAAAATGAATTATACATGTTCTATGTTTTAAATAATAAAAACTATATATTCCATTTTTGGTATTAGTAGGTACAATTTTGAAAAATATACCCCGTTTATTTCTGAACATTTTAAAAACTAACATCAGCAATTTTTGTTACCACGATAAATGGTAAATATGATGATTAAGGTTAAAAATAAAATGAAACTGAATAAAAATGATTCAAAAAAATTTCTTTATTTACTTATAATGGTATATACTGTACATAATCATAAAAAATCAAATATATGTGCTCGTTTCCATTTTTTAGGATTTTTACCTATATATTATATTTTGTAATGAAATGATATAAAATTCGTTTTCATTATTTTATTATCTTTAAAATATTTACATAGGGATAAACCAAAGATATATTTAGTTATAAATATTAATTTTAAATATAATTTATTTTTTAAATTAATTTAATTGACCTATATTTATTAGGGATGAAATAATTATATTTAATGATTGTGAAACACTAAAATGATGCTTCTGAAAGTAGTAGAAAAATTAATAAAATTATAGGTATGTGAAAAGTTTATATTATAATTATAGCCTTTTCATTTTTTTCTAAAATATACTATATTATAGGTCTATGAAAATTTGATATTCTAATACCATTATTTTCATTATGTGTTTAAAGTCATATTAAATAAAGAGTTTTGAAATTGAGATTAATGATATTTTATAATAAATACTATTTAATAAAGGATTAAATATTCTTAAAATCCAATAATTTCCCAAAATATTTGGATAAGGTTTAAAATATATACCATTTTCCTTTTAAGGACCAATTTTCATTTTATAATAACTATATTGACCCATAAATATTAAATTATTTGTAATCGTGGTAATTGTCAAAAAGGGTTAGCATGGGGTAAAACAAGAATATAGTGGACAAAAATTTATTTAAACTTATCAAAATTTTATTCTATGAGGTTATTTATACTCATAATCATATTATATTTTAATATTTTCAATTTCTCTCCATTTAATCATGGAAATTAATTTACATTTATTGAGTATTTTGAGTAATTCGAAAAGTGTCTATCCCTTCACTTTTAAGAGAGAAAATCCTATCATATTTTCCTCATATCAAAAAAGTATTTTGTTTCAGCCAATACCAACTCAAATACCTACCTTTAATGCATTCTCTCAATATAAAGGACTTTGTTTATGAAAAATACCAACCTTAGAGGGTTTAACGTGTAATGCATAAGATATTTTCCGTAGAATGTGTATAGTTTTTTACTGGATGTTTTTGTTTTATTTCAAATTCCACCTTTTTAAAATATTCTAAAACCATGATGAAATTATAGCACAAGTGTATTCCATATATTAATATGTTTTTATGTGAACTTTTTAACATACATTAGTATCCACTTTCATCAAATTGGAGAAAACCCATCATTTATTATTAGGGAGGACAACCTCATGGCAAACTATTGTAATTAATTTATCATCATGACAAGTCATGGATGGTTAAAATGATGGATTTAATATACATAAATATATATATATATATTAAATTCATGTAATATTTCTAATTATTAAAAAATAATATATCATTTACTTTCTAAAAGTTCCATTCATTGAAAAATGATAATGTTTTTTGTGCGTATGTGTGAACTATATCCTCCATGAAGCGATGTGACTCATTTTTTCAACACTACATAACATGCATGGTATATATAAGTGTATTAAAAAATAATATTTTATTAATTATATTTTATAATTATATAATTATAAAATAATACTTTCCATCTTTATATATTGACCGCGGAAAAAAGTAAATGTTACTCGTGCCTACGTATGACCTACAGTCTCTATGATTGTAACTTAATTTATTTTTCATAACTATATTTCAGGGTTAGTTTTAAAATTATCACTAATTTAAAAAAATGATAATTAATAAATTATAATTATTAATGGTATGGTGTAATAATTACTTCTTTTACCATATTCGATCTACCAAAGTCATTTGGGACTTATGAATCAATCATCGTAAAAATGACCCACATGAAATTCATTAATTAAATAATTAAATATGGAATTAAAAGAGATAAAATAAAAAAGGATATTAATACATAAATGTTTTTCTTAATAATTTAAATAATTAAAATAGTTTTATTATCAAAGAAGATAAATAGCATACATGATGTGTCGGACTAATGTTTGGGGGAAACTTTACATTAAAACCTGATTTTAAAATGTTTTCAAGATTTAATTTCTAATTCTTTTATTTCATATCCATATTCATAAATTATTTTAAGAATGAATTTATATATATATAAATTAATTATTATGGAAATTTTATGTCTCATTTTAATTTATTTTATTGGTTTTCAATAGATGTCCTTTTATGGAATGTTTTGACATTCTTTACAAAAGACAAAAGGAGTAACTTATTTTCACATATATGACAATAATAAATTTTACCTTTACTATAACTATTATTTTATTTTTGGAATCCTTTGTAATATTTTATGTTTTCATCAAAGAAAACCCCTCCTTATATATAATTTGTTTATTCTCAAAATGGGTTTTAGGATGAAATGAATATATCAATATAAATAAATTTATTCTTATGGGTATAAATAATATTCTTATAAGTGTGATGATGAACATGAAATATTCCTCATTTTATGATGATGTTATTATTGTTGTGAAATTTTTAAGAACATGGGTTCTTATGGTATAACACAAGGGTGGGGTTCCATTATAAAACAAGGATGGGTGGATTCATTATTAAGCATTAATGGTTGATTTAGTTTTAAACCAACAATGGGTGGGTCTGTGATTTTCCACAAATGCATTAAATATGAAGGTCGACTGTATGGTTATTCTATTTGTAATACTGATATATAAAATTTTGTTCCAAGTTACCAACATGAATAATATATGCATACTATAGTTTTATAGAAAAATAATAATTTCTCAAGGTAAGATAATGATCTTAAGTTTAAATGATAGTATATTCTTCTTCTTGTGCATGAAAAGTATAAATTTTTTAAATCAATTTTATGAGCTTTTCATGAATTCAATGAAAAATTTATGAGTACTATTTTACATTTAATATTTATTATGAAATTTATAATGAAACTATTTTTCTATTGAATCTTATTTCTTGGGTAAGAAAATATTTATTTTAAACACCCAAAGTCTATTTTTGAAAAAGGAAAATTTTTGTAATTATTCATTGACTAACCTGTTTGTCTATTTCTTCCTTTTCATGTTTCGTACTGAGATTTTTTTTCTCATCACACCGTTCAAAATGTTTTTTTAATGGTTTTAATGATGAATAATGACATGTATGTGGTCAAGATTAAATGTTTGGAGATGTTTTGTGACATGAAAAAAATGATAACGGAAATGTTTTTTAATCAAAAAATGGATACCTTGTTTAAGTGTCCACCAAGTAATTTATTGGTTTTTTATGAAATAGTTAAGACCTAATTCATAAATACTATAAAACTAAAATATATATGTGAATTGAAGAAAATTAGTTATAGTTTAAATACAAAATAATGTATACCGTTTATGTTTGGAACCTTACTGGTTTTTTTTCATAATATGATTTAGAAAACTTTATGGATTATGTTGTTTTAATGAAAGGTTAACTTAGGAGTTATAGAAATCATCATGGGTTTATGATTTTATGTTTGATCATTGGTTCAATGAATTAGACACCACTTTTTATCTTTTATGTGTTGAGTGATAAGATGAATAATGATATTTTTTAGGCCATTTTATTTGGTTGATCTATATATAACCCTTGAGTTTAACATGTGGAAACGTTTTTGAGGAAAAATTATCATTAAATTTATGTGGAAAAAGGTTTAAATGTACTAATATACATTAAGTTTTATATGATATTTTTTTATTATGTTTATTTTTCAAAAAAAATTTAATAATTATATTTATATTTTTTAGAAAAAAGGGCAACCTATCATATATAGAAAAGACATTGGGCCATAATCAAAACCAAAGAGTGAAGTTTGTACCACCTACCAACACCCTATGTGATGTCATCGTTAGTATGAAATTAAAAATAAATATTAATTTTATGTTATGAATTTAGGTTTTATCACTGAGATAACCATGGAACTAAAAAGGGATTTGTTGATTAAGTGATTTTTTAATTTCGAAAGTGGGTCACTATAATTTTGGGGAACATTATATGATATTATGGGACTTTATTTTAGGATTAATGGTCAATTATCTTTTGGAATAATTTATGATTTTAATATTTATTTTTTTTGATTTAGTTTATTTATAAAAATAATTATCATATTTTGGATAATATATTATTAGTGAATATTCCTTTTGGTGTATATGATATTATGAGTGAATAATGTTAATGGGAGATTATTTTTTAATTAATCTCAGAGGAAATTATGACAAAAATCATTTTTATTTTTAGGTTTAATTCTTATTCATGAGTATCTTGAAAAATTTTACGTTATTTATTTATCAAATTATCTATGATGACCTTTGTGTGTTATTGTCGAGGCTTTGGTTATTAATATATTAATTCATCATATAACAGCTTATTCATTTTGGAAATTATTTTACCTTGTGGAAACCATTTTGGTTTTGGTTAATGTATAAATATTGGATAAATATATTTTTATCATCTTGTGGAAGTATGTAATCATATGGGGGTTTATTTTTGTTCTTTAGGCATAAAAACATCATCTGAAATATTCATGATTTAGAGAAAAAGATTATGAGTTTGTGGAAATTGATTAACGAATGTTATTCAACATATCAAGTAAGTATATTTAATTATACTCTTAGTTAATGTGGTCAATGAATTCTTATAAACAAGGTAAAAGTATCTTTCAAAAAATTATTAAATCTATTTTCATCATTTCAAATGAATAGATAGTCTCTTCACCAATCATAGATTTATGATTTTTTGGTTTTTATCTTTCTCCTGACCATGTTCCCTATCACCCACTAGTAGTCCTTGGGAATTAGTTTCCTCTTCCATGTCCATATTTGAACTTCCTAAAAATGTTTTCCTATTTTGAAACCTACTTATGTTTTATTCTAAATGACCTTCATATTTCACTTTCCCTCTTTTCTAGAGAAGGTTTTATGGATCCTTTTTATGATGTGAGATTTCAACAATGATATTTTCATATACAAAATCATTGATTATTTAGATCATGTAAAAAATTGTAAGGAAATAATTTTTTAAATGGGGGGATTATGTAACACCATAATATTAAAGAAATACATTATGATCGATAGCATGTACAATATGCAACACCAAGATTAAATGATCCCTCAAATATTTGTTTTTGAAAATAACTGTTATAAAAATGCATTTCTATTGGAGGTTATTAATAAGATTAACCAAATTATTATATATATATATATATAATGGTATTAATCAATAAAATTTTTTAATTACTGATTATGAAATAAGAACTCAATTTTTAGAAAATTCATTATATGCTTCCAAAATATATTATCATTAAAAACGATTTTCATTAATTTTTTTCAAAAATATTATAATTAATTAATGGAAAATTCATAGAATTTATTTTATATAATTAAATTCATTTTTAAATCATTATATTAATATATTCATATGGTTAAATTTTCAGAATTTACTGAAATGATTTGTTTTTTAATGAATAGTGAAAAATACTGATTTTTATTTAAAACTATATTTTATTTTAAAGTATTTACAATGTCGAATTATATTTTATATTTTTTTTAAATTTCATTAGTTACATTTGATTCCAAATAATACAATTATTATTTAATAAATAATTTTTATTCTTGAATTCCATATAAAATATTTTTTACATAATTATTTTTCTTGAATTACAGTTTTTTGTCCAGTTTTTTCAGTTTAATTTTAAATGAAATTATACGAATGTTTTATTTTTAACATTTAAAAAATGTATTTAATATTTCATTAGTTAGGAGTTTCTAATTTTTTAAAATGGTCCCATTTATTTTTAACACTATGAACAATAACCTTAGTAAATCATATCACTAAGGTAAAGGGTAAATCAAGTAATTAAAGTTAAAAATAAAATTGTTACATCTTATAAAATGAACTTAAAATATTCCTTAAATAATTTTTTTGAGTATATATAATACATCATAAAGAAATTGGAATATATTTCCTTTTTCCCATTTGGCCATGATTTTGACCTTTTTTCCTCAACTCATTATATATTTATTCAACCAGAAAAAACCCAAAATTATGGTAGGGTACATAGAAGCCCAAGAAGGCCGAAAATAGATTAGCCCAAGCTAGTCCCTAAAAATAAATTTTACCCACTATGGATTTAAGAGATGTTATTATGAAAAACATGTGACATTGCTACCCTGGTTACCTACAGCAATGGAGGCCATATGATCTGCCACCCTATTACCTTCTCATCATGTATGGTCACCTTAATATTTCTCTTGTTGAGTATGCCTGTCAATTTTTTGATTACGTATGATATCGACCAAGGGGTTTCACCATTTACATGAATTGAATCATGTATGATCATAGAGAATGTTTCAATATTCTTAAGAGCAATACCCTTTTGGTCACAAAGGATCAGCCTCATATGCATTGGTTTCACCTCCGTCTGGATAGATTCCCCTACCCATAGAATGTAGTATACGCAATAAGGACACTCCCCTTGTATTCCAAAACCACCCCAACACCTCTCATGGAACTCAATATATACGACCCATTAAAATTCAATTTGAGCCTTTTGGTTGGTACTATCCACCTCACCCAGTGGTCCCTTGGTCCAAGAATGGGGGGTTGCGCTGGAGCCACATTTGACTACAGGGATCTCAGTGAGGGTGCTTCATAATAGTTCTTGATCTGAGTAACCAAATATGTGAGTATGGATCATGTTCCATTAATTATTTCTAGATCTGAAAACAAGGTTCCCTCAAACATTGACTTATTTCTGGCCTGTCAAATACAACTATAGCCCACTAACAGAGTGCTTGTTCAAGCGGTAGAAATATCAAAAAAAAAAAATTTTAAAATTTTTAAAAAAATGATTATTATGTTTTATAGTGTCCAAAAATATAAAAAACTTATTATAAAATATTTTATATATGTTCGAAGTTTGTAATAAAATTCCATCATTCTGTTGTTTTTTAGGTTAAATTAATTGAATAGTATCCAAATTGACATTAATTATATTTTATAATAAATAATATTTTATTATGTTATTTAAAATTCCATAAAATAATAAATTTTGAAAATTTATTTTTATAAGGTTTAAAAAATAATATATCATCCATTTAAGTTCCAATTGTCCTTTTATAGTAAATATATTTTCCCCTATAGAGTAAAACTGTTTTTATCAAAGTAGTCTTCAAAATAGTTAACAAGGGTTAAAACAAAATGATAAGGGTAAAACCTTAAGAAAAAATTGTACGAAATTTATTTTATGATATTATATTCACTAATTTAAATATTATAAGAGAATAATATATATTTGGAAGCATTTTCAAGTGAATATAAATTTATATTAATTTAATATTTTAATTAATTTCAAGTGTGGTTCTCCATTCACTTATAAAAGGGAACTACATCTCCTCTTTTATTCACACTTCAAAATCCTTTTGTTTCATCCAATAACTTCCCATATATATTACCATAATCCATTCCCTCATTATATATTTAATGTTTTATGAATAATACCAACCATAGAGATATTAAGGTGTAAATCAAAGAAAAGTTTCCAAAGTAGATGTATAGATTTTAACCAAAGGTTTTAGTTTTATTTCATTTTCCACCTCATTAAAATATTATTACGCCATGATGAAATAATAATAAAAATTATCTTATATATACTGATATTTTTTATGTTAATTTCTCACCCTATATCTAGATCTTCTTCTATCAAATGGGAAATGAAACCCCAATTCATGTGTATGATGGACTACAGCATCATGAACCAATGTAATTTATTTTCCTTCACAGCCTCACGTGACTATTTATAATTAAGGATTAAATGTTTATATATGATATTAATGAAATATATATTATTCTAAAATATAATATATAATTTAATTTCTTACCTTTCTATTCATTGAATAATGTTAGTGTCGTTCTTGCATATATGTGGAACACCACCTATAAGAAATGATGTGATTCATTTTTCATCACCACATCACATGGATGGTACATATAATTGTAATTAAATAAATAATATAGTATTTATTATATAATTATGACTATATAAATATATTATAATACTTATCATTATTCTAAAATTATCATTGAAAAATAGAATTGTTAATCATGCGTATGTATGGCCTACCATCTTCATGATTGTAACATAGTTCATTTCTCACAACCATATTTCATGGTAGGGTTTAAAAGTATAATTGATGTATAAAAATGATAATTATTTTATAATTATTATTATAACTAGTATGGAATAATTTCCAACTTGAATATTGTCAACCTAACAAATTCATTTTGGACTTATGAATTGAATATCATCAAAACATTTGATATGAATATTTTTGGTAAAATAATTAAATATTGAATGGTAAAAGATAAAATTAATAATTTATAATAAACATGAATAAAATTTAAAATAAATTAAGTAATTAAAATAATTTTATTATTTAGGATGATAAACAATGCATGTGATGATTCATAATCAAGGTAAGGGGCCCTTTACATTAAAACTCTTTTTAATATTTTTTCAATCTTTATTTTCTAAATATTTTATTCCATATCCAGATTCATAAATTTATTTTAAGGATGAATTTATATTGATATAAGTTAATTTCAAAAGAAATTTTACATCTCTTTTAACTTCATTTAAATGGTTCTGAAATGAATTATTTTGACTGAATATTTTAAATTTCTTCAATAAGAAAAAAAAGATTGATTTTAACATATTTGTAGACAACCACTTTTCCCACCACTATAACTGTAATTTGTTATTTGGATTCCATTGAAAGAATTCACCTTTTGTTAAAATAAAAACCCTTCATCCCTATTATATCATTATTTTAAAACCTATTTTAATATATAATGTATATTTTAATACCCATAAATGATTTCTTATGGTAGAAAAGAATATTATTATGTGTGTGATGATGAAAAATCAAGAATCTATTATTTATGATTATGTTATGATTCAAGGAATTTTTTTATAATGATGAGTGGCTTCGTTATAAACCATGTATGGGTGGTTATATTAAAACCCATTGTAGATTGGTTATATAATAAACCAAGGAAAGGTGTTTCTATTATGAACCAAGTATGGGAGGTTTACAAAAGCCCTCTAAATCATTGGGTATGGAAGTCGATCGTATGGTTATTCCATTTGTAAGAGTTATATGTAAAATTATACCCAAGTTACCTACATGTTTTATCTATTATTTTTATGGGTTTTATATAAAAGTTATGATTTCTCAAGCTAAGATAATATTATTGTGTTAAAAGTAATGTAAAGTCTAGTTTTTAAATGTGAAAAGTGTAAATTTGTTAAAACAATTATATGATCTTCATGGATGAAAATATAAATTTATGATATTTATTTTTACATTAATATTTATTATGAAATGTTTTTTAAAATATTTCTGAATAAAATTTTATTTCTTGGGTATCAAAATTATAATTTTGAACCCCAATGTTTATTTTTTTAAAGGAAACATTTTTTATGTATTCATGGATAAACATGTTTCTTTATATCTTCATTTTTATTTACAATATTGTGCTTTTTGTGATATGCCTGATTTTAAAAAAAATATAGGTTTTTTAGGATGAGTATGTACAATGATTAGGTTAAGATGAAAATTGTGAATATTTTTCATGACAAGAAAATTTTTTAAATCATAAAAGTTTTGTTTTATGGAAAATATGGATACTTATTAGAAGTATCTGCCTTATAATTTATGGGTTAATTATCAAATAGTTACGTGAAAATTCTCTAAAACTCTAAACATAAATTATATATTGGAAAGAAAATAAGTTAATTGTAGTCTAAATCCACTAGTATATATAATTATTAAGGTTGGGTCCTTATATGTGTTGTCATATATTACCAATCAATTCATTGGTAAAATTTATATCCCATGAGAAAAAAGTTTAAACTAGATGATTTATCTCAAGAGAATATTAAATTAGAGGATTTATCCTAATCTAAAGGTTACATGAGGGGATTTCACCTAATTCAAATGATACATGAGATGATTTATTCCAAGAAAAAAGGTACACGAGAAGATTTATATAAAGATTAATGATACAACAGAGGATTTATCACAAGGAAAAGGTTATACAGGGAGATTAATCCAAAGCCAAAGGGTAAAAAGTGGGATTTATTCAAAGAAAATGTCTAGACTATAGGTTTTATACTAATCTAAAGTAAATAAAGTATTATTTATCCAAAGATCAAGGGTATATGGTAGTATTATCCCTATACCAAGAAGGTAGATTAATGATTATCACAAGCCAACTATGTGATAAATTCCTGGCTGGGTGGCCTAGACATATTATATCTAATATTATGTTTATGTTAGACTCTTATGTCATAATCATTTGACAATTATTATACACCATCACTCATGTTTAATTTATCATGATTCCAAATACTTTTTACATGGTATATGTTGGTTCTTTAGGAGTACATCTCCTTGTATCATGATTTATAGAAAAATACTTTTTTTATATACTAATATTAATATGATAATTCTCCCCTTGTCATGTTTTCTCATACTCTTATAACCTAACCCTTGATAACATGTTTATTATTTTTCCCTTACAAGAAATTTGAGGTCACCATTTTCTTATTATTTCTTTCCCCGTGTTATAAAGATCAGTATAACCTAAGAAATGTTTGGAAGAGCCCATAGTGAAGTTAAAATGTAGAGTAATGTTAAAAATTATATTAAAGTAATTTTCTTATGAACCTAATCCAAAATGGCACTAAACCATACATTTATGTTATTATTAGATGATTTATGAGTTCAAATTTTTATCTTATGGTAATCTTGAAAAATAGGATATGTTTATCTTGGGTCACTACAACTTTTCATGATATAATACAACTTGTTGGATCTATAGTGAATTTCTTATAGATAGTGATAAAAATCTTTCATTACTACCTTCATCATAGATATGGGAACCACATAGGACCAATAAAATATAGAATTTCCATAAAACAAAAAACCACTCTCTCGTGGTCTCCCTATTAAACACAGTTCACCGGATGCATTAACAATGTTAACCCTCTGGTTTCTCCTTATGAGTAATCTCAAGATGATAAAGTTTCAATTTATTTCTATAAAGAAGAATGTTATCCTTCTCCTCCATCACCTCTAATATTTTTAGTGAAAAGTATATTATATGGTTATACTCCCAAAAAAATTATTTATAGTATTGTAAATAAAAAATTATATTAATAGAATCAATAACCACATTAACCTTTTGAAATGTGAAGGAAAAGGTAAAAATTAAATATTTAAATCTATTACACCAATAAAATTTTCTTAATATTCAATTAATTTTAAGAGAAAATATAACTCAATCTTTTATAATCTGTATAATCCATGAATTTATCACTAAAGAGATAATGTAACCAATAATTGGGATCATTAATAACTAATAATAATCTAAGTTCATGGGTTAATAAATAATTTTCATGTGTCCAATGTTTAAAAGATTCACACACCATGATGAGGTTGAATTTCATAATAAATAATCCAAAACCTAAGATCGATGCATCATAATAGATAGTGTATCCATGTCTATCTTCCGGTAATATTTGAATATGGGTTGATTTCAATGGTTATATTAATTCATAAAAAATTATTAAATTTCATAAATCCTGAAAAAATTCTCCCCTTTTGAGTGAGGGTTTTCAAAGGTGTCACATTCCTAGAAAAGTCCTTAAAAATACACCATTAGTATTCCACATGACCAAAGATGATATATATCTTGAAGAAATTATTTGGTTCTTCTCACAAAATATCATATTTAATCATCTCATGATCAATCATAATTCCTTTAATGACACCACATTTCCTGAGAACATGACTTAATAGACTAGAAACTATTTTCTTTAACTTAACATAGAGGATACGATCATATAGAGATCCTTAATAAATCTTTTTGTCATGCTCAGGATCCACTTCAAATTTATCATAGCAAAATATATTTTCCCCAAATATCATGATGAAGTATTTATTGTATCAATGAAATATCTAGTTTATTATATCCATAAATATCACCAAAGAATTATATAAACTATAAATCATCAATGTGTTTTCATAATTATCATATATAATTCTAAAATAAGTCTTGGGAATGTCATACTTATTCACCCTGATCCCTTGATCTACTAACTGGGGTTTTATCTTGGGAAATAACTTTCCCATTTCAATTGATCAAATGGGTAATCAGTTCAAATAAATATGTTTTCACGATATTACATAGTTAAAATTACTTTAATAAACACATAACCAAGTTTCTTCATTGGATTTATTAGAAAATAGAAGTAGAGTATCCCATAAAAAGACACAAGGATAAGTGATTCCATTGGATTCCAAGTCATCTAGACCAACCATTTGACCTTTTAATTTATTAACAACCTTATGATATGAATAAAATGATATTATATATGTATTAGAAATGAGATCAATAGACACATAACTTCCTTCTCAAGTAATAATCATAATAATTCATTTAGGAAAAATTCAAGAAACATCATGACTATAGAAATAATATCACCTCAGATGTTTATTTCATAATATTGTACAAAAATATATGATATCTAACATATCAACATGATGAAATCTAGAATATTAGGTCCTTATCAACTAGACCATTAATCTTATTCTCCATGAAATAAATGAGAGCTCTCATTGGGGGAAGGAAATTCCATCAACTAATAATAATAATCAATATGGTATTTAAATATAAATATAATTTCTCTTTATAATATTATCAAATATATCCATCTATGTAATGAGAATGTCACATAAAAATTCCACATAAGAAACATAGAAAATATAAGAAGGTAATTGAAATCTTATCTCCTTATTGTTCCTATGATACGTATATATTTTCAAAACATTGGAAAAAGATAAGAATAAAGATTTAATATATATAAGATATGGGATGATATAAATGGTTGAGAGGCTCATGTATCAAATAAATGAGTATCCATAATTGATACAATAAGGATGGTACTTTTTCATAGTTTTTTTCCCGCCTTAAATTCCATGGGAACTATCTCCACCACATGAAAATACATTGCTCCATTATGGTCCCAAGTCCGAATACCTTCATGTGTCATAGCCTTAAACTGATTATACCCATAATTTGAATGAATTATGAGTCTATTACCAATTTTTTAGGACTCTAATTCTTTGGAATCATCAGACTGATATTTGGAACCCATGAGAACGAATGAGACCGAACTGCTATGAGAAGTGGGATTTGATCTGTATAACCTATGAATATTTCCCATACACCCAAAAGAATAAAAAATATTGTTGACTTTCGGTAGGATTTTCGTTCATGACCAACCCTAACACACTGATGTCATATGAGAAGCCTTATCCCCATTAGAGCATGGGAATCCATATGTGATAGAAGAATGGATCCACTTCCCCTACTCATTATATGTTCATCATGTTTCCTCTTATTTTTCAGAATTTCAATTTCACTTACTATATGAATTGAAAGTGTATTAGTCAATCTAGACATCCTAAATTGATCTATCTCTACCATAGAGTCTTGGTTTTCCACTTCTTCATAAGTGGGGAGATTCAATTTGAATACCTGGAATAAAATTTTAAGTCAAAGGAAAATAAAAAACTACAATGCCTTCATTATATCATTCAAAAACATATATAGTGTGAAATGTATAAGCTCAGAAAATAAATTTTTTTACTACATGATAATTTTGTTTCCCTTGTAGAGGAACATAAACCCCTAATACTTTTCAAAGTCCATCATATCATGATAAAACTATTGACTGAAAAAGATCATTACATCTTCCCTATCATGAACAATCTTATGCAACCCTGGACCCAAGAACGTGAGCTAATATATAGAAATTCCTAGATAGTGTTCCAGATCCCTATAGACTAGAAATTACCAGTTGGGTAACAATAAATGTTTCTTATTAACAGTTTTTCTAATAAATTGCACAAATGGGTCCTTACCAATATCCTAACATTACCTCGCTTGGATTTTTATTCATACACATAAATTAGTAGAAAAAAAAAACAATAACTCATCCCCATTCCATAATTTAAATAAAATATCAATGAATGAATAAAAAAATATAATATAAAATTAAACTTCATCGACATCATTAACTAAAGAAGGGTCAAGTTAATACATACAAAAGTAATAAAACTCAAAGCCAAGTTGCCTTTATAAGAGAAAGTATACAAAACCAAACCCAAAATAAATCAAAAACACCTACCCATGGTCATGTGACATGAGGGATCAATCCCACCTAGTTAGTAACATCCTAAACCCAAACCCTTGGCTTGAGTAGGAATAATATGGCACTGGCCTTAGGTTAAAATACCCCAAACACTAATGTCATGAAATAAATTATAAGGGAATAAGAAAATATTGTGAGATGATTTTCTCTTATACACATACACAACATGTAAATAAAAAAAGTATAAATATTGAAAATTAATTATATTATGCATGAGAGTAAACTAATTAAAGTAAATATCAAACATAACATTACAATATTTGAGTATTAGTAGAATATGATACAAAATAAATAAAAATAAAATGCATTAAAGACTTATAGAACCATTATGCACTGCTCTGGATGCTATGAATCAAAAACCCCCCAAGATCCATCCTCTTTCCTAAATGATAGAAGCATTATAAATGGCCACTTGTAAATTATTATGACATTACATAACTTTTATAGTGATAAACAACATCTTAATATGATCCAAGTTTCATATTCTTGGGCTGTTTATGCAACTCAGTAGGAAAACCCCAAGGAAAACCATGCATGCAACTTGGACAACAATAATTTATCTCAATTTTTAAATAAATCTAGAATAAATAATACCTAATATTTTTCTACAAAAAGTTAATTAAAATTAGTTGTATAAATTATTATTTCCTTATTGAATAATGAATCCTAAAATCACACAAACATAGGTGAAATATTCCTTCGAATAGTCCAACATGGGAGTAGAAAACAGGCCTCTCTATATAAAATTCTTCACTTGTTTGTGTAGTAATATTCCCCCTTGAATCAAGCAGCCATGTTTGAACCATTATGGCTCTATATATAAAAAAATAAAATCATTCCAAACATGTTTATAACAAAATCTTGAACCCAAAATTTTATAAACATAACAATATTGATTTTTATAATTTAATCAAATACATTTTGGGCATCAACTATAATTTCCAATTTACTGCAATGAAACAAAATTGGTTTCTCCGGTAAGATATTCAGTGATGATTTTCATCAAAAAGATATATCATTTTATTTATAAATCCAATCATTCATGTTCTATGAAAAATCGGAGATAGAGATACAAAGAAGCTAACAATATGAAAATAGTATATGTTATCAAAGAATCAAATAATGATCTAGGTATATTTGTGTTCCTCCTTTATTTTATTTACTAGATCTCAAAGTATTATCTTTGAAAAATGATTCAAACACTATATCTAGGAATGAGAAACAAAGTATAGAATTTTGTTCATATATAAATGAGTATATCTAGAAGAAGAAAGAGAAATGGAGTTTCTACATTTGATTTCAGATATTCAACACTCGCTAGATCATTGAAATCATTATTCGAGATGAAGAGGGTCCCCACAATAACATCAAAGAGGGTTGGTCCTTGATGGAATAAGATAAGGGATATGGAATAATGGTTTAAGGGAATAATTTTGGATAAAATTAATTTTTTTGGATTTAATAAATTAACATGAATTGTTATGGCACACGGCATGGAATACTATGTGAAAACCATGTAAATGGCCACTGCCTTGAAAATTTAAAACTCTCATGGTTACTGCATAGTTTATATAACTCATGCACAAATTTTTTACTTTCACATAAAACCCCTCCTAAACTCACATATTTCTTTAGGTATTCCACCGAGTTTCCCTAACCATGCTCAAATTGTACACCCTCAAATATCTCTCTAAAATATTATCAAAACCTCATAAAACATTTTTATTTTAAGATAAATTATTCCATGTCTCAAAGTATAGAATAAAATGGTGAATTTGTTAAAACTAAGGGTGTTTCATTCTACACAAAATTTATTTTCCCATACTCATAAATATTATGGTTAGTCGTGATTTTGAAGAGTTTTTCCCATTTCTATAACAAGAACATATCTCACTCTCTAGTCTCCTCTTTAATATCACTAATTTTCCAAAATACCTAAATCAAAGGAATTAATTTTTTCATGAATAGATTTATCATTTATATCCATGATACAAATTGGTTCATGGATAAATATAGTACGTGGATCAATATTAATGTGATCCCAACATATCACATGTATAGGATCAGTCTGGTACTTTTAAATTGAGATACATGAAATAAATTATGGATTGAGTTATATTATTGTGGAAAATCAAACCAGTATTACACATGTAAAATACATTCATGTATCTCATGATTCCTAATTTTTTATGGTTAAAAATAACCTTGATACCCAAAATGATGATTCTCGATCCTAGGAGAAACATTCATGCATACATGATCACCCACTGAAAAAGATAACATATTATAGTGATGATATATATATGAATTTGGATGTCTATTCTTTATTTCCATATATTACCTAGTAATCCAGATATTAGTAATCATTTAAGGAAAAAAGTATGGGTGTAATTAGTGAATTTTCTTATATATCTACATAAAAAAAGTAGATATTGACATGTTATATTGTATGGTTCCTTGAGCAAAGTCATATGTACCATTGCATGATAACTATTATTTTATAAAAACTCCAATAAGGTGAAATATTCATCCAATGAACCACTAAGTTACATGAAATAGGATCAAATCTTTTCCTATTATGTTTATGTAGTACATTTTTACTGGGTGTTCATTTTGGTGTTATATGTCATATACATTGTCAATTTGATTCCAATGGATCATTATAATGATTTCCAAAACCATAATATTAATCTATGTTCATGATGGAATATAATAAAAACATGTACCCCATTCATTTTTATTATGTCCCAGATATATACATGCATAAAATATTATACTTTATTAGACTATTGAATTAGAATAAAGTGTTCCAACATAGTGAGTCATTCCACAATCATCCAAATTGTTCCATGATTATAAAATCTCTATGACATACTAAGGAAAATGTCTATTATAATATTCTTACATTTAAATATATGTATAGGAATATAATGTATCATAGCAATTAGTTAGTGGAATTCATCCTTGAGATGTTTCCATGTGAGATATCGTAGAACATAATCATCTATCATCTACTTCATTATAGACCACCAAAAATTTTCATTCATTGCCTTATACATTTTGTTTAACTCTTCAATGTATATAAAATTTTTTATGGTGATATATGAAAAGGAACTATTATTTTCATGAAGTAGGAATGAAAATTCAATTTTGAATGTGATATACAGAGTTTGTGTCCATTTTCCAACTTTAAATGGGCAGCCCAACATTGGGGTTTGACCTAGTGGTAAGGTAGTTAGAATCTGATCATTGATCCAACATGAGCAGGAAAGCCAATTTTGGAAAAAATAAGATCAAAAAGAAAATATAATTATAATTATTTTCCACAAAATCAAGATACATGTCAATAATTATAATCATCAACTTATATTGGATATTCTCTTCCTAGACAACTTAATTTTTCATCTTTTTACTGAAGGCATCATCAATTGATTGTCCTTTACTGGGTGCATACACCATATAATAGAGAAACATCTAAATATTATCCTTCATTATTCATTTACTCAAGTTCAAGTCCATCTGTAAAAATATATGATTCAAGATCTGATCATCAATAGTGGGAGTTAACTTTCCACTAAATAAATAGGAATTCCATGTCTTTAATTCAAAAACCCATACCGCTAACACTAGGTAATGGTTTTGATAGTTCATTTCAAGTGTTCATAATTTCCTAAAACTTTATTATATGATATGGTATCCTTTTATATAAAAAACACTCCCTAAATCCATATGTGTAGAAAAACATTTCATATCCTAGACCTGGTTCCTAAAAGATAAGGAAGGGATCAAAAGTGAGATGAGTTTTAAGCTTCTTTAGGGACTGCTTAAAACCATAATTCCATTTTAATGGGATAATTCTTCTTGAAAATAAACTTTAGGATTAAAAATCATTATGAAATCCCACATAAAAATTGATAATAAAATGCATTTCTCAAAAATGTGTATATCTCAAAGACATTCTAAAGAGGTTTACATGAAATGACTGCTTTGATTTTCATGGGATTAACTGAGATTCCATTTTGAAAAATGAAATTTATGGACAAGAAAACATATATTATCTAGAAGACACACTTAGTTAATGCATCATAAATTCGGTTCTTGTGTAATGTGTTTAATAAAATCCATAAATTTTTATTGTTTTATTGAGTTTAAGAATAAACAAGGATATAATCATTTAATACCAAGATAAATGAGTTAGAGGACCTATGAAAGATATAGTTCATTAAATCCATAAAAAATGTAGTTGAATTCAAGAGAAAATTTTAAATGAAAAATTATTCATAGATACCATATCTACTAGGAAAATATATCTTCGAGATATCATGTTTCATAACTCGGATATGGTGGTACCCTTGTCATAGATCAATATTTGATAACCCTAAAGATCCCTACAATTGATTGAACATGTCATTAATAATAAAAATTGGATATTTTTTATTTCTATTAAAATTATTTAGTTTTTTATATCCATAACATAATATAATTAAAACAAATACCTTCATTATAACTATCATTGGGCTGGATCAAGGTGATTTTCTTGGTCGGATGAATCTAGCAGCTTCATATTCTTCCATATGGATTTTTTACACCTGACATTTTATTAGTTCCATTAAAAACTATTTTATAATAAATATATAATTATTATTAATATATTAAAAACCCATAATAAAATAAATCATACCATATAATATTTACTTATAAAATTTTATCACCTATTTTTTAATAATTCGTTATTAAAATCATTCTTCCATGTGATAACTGTTTTGTTTTTCATGTATGTTTTGGTTATGTGGTTTTGGTGGTTGTACATTGATTATGGATCCATTATTTAAACAATTTAATTCTGATATAAAAATCATATATATTAATTATAAACATATTTACATTTTCTATAATTTGATTATATAAAACTGAATTACATCGTTCAGGGAAATGGTATGTCATAAATACAAATGAATGTTGTTTCCATCATTTATACAAATTTAAAAAAATATATATAAATTATATATCTCCTTTAAAGAATAATTTATATATTTTATATATATATATATAATATAAATTCATTTAATCTATTCTTATTATCATTTATGTTTAGATAAAATGAAAAACTTATCGTATCGCTTTATGGAGGTGGAAGTCCACACATATGCACAAGGGACGTTATCATTTTCCAATGAATTATTTAGGTTGAAGGAATGTGTGATATTATAATTCAATAAGTAGAATTATTACTTAATATCATATATATAAATTAAATCAATCACAATATATAATGATGAGATGTGGTGACAGAAAATGAATTACACTAGTTCATGAAGTAGTAGTTTGCAGTATACATGATCAATAGTTTTATTTCCCAATTAATGGAGGAGGCAATGAACATAGGTTATTAAATTATCATAATAAAATATTATTATATCAAAAAAATAATCATTATTATTTTTTCATAGCTGATGATGATTTGAAGGAGGTATAAGAATAAGTAAAAAAGAAACAGCATGATGAAGATGATTATTTGGGCTAAGAAAAAAATGTTTTTAATCTTTATGAAGATCACTAAGGCTGGTCATTTCGGAATACCAACACATCGAGATTTTTTCTAAATATTTATTGGATATATTTTCATAGGTTTTCATTGAGAAAAATTCTAATTATTGGATAATAAGTTATGGGACGAGGTTCTCAATTATAATATAGGTGAGTGGTGCACTTGTAATTTTTTAATGTTTTAAAATAATGTTAACTCACTTTATTAGAAAAATGGCTCCAAATTTGATCATATTTTGTGGTGAGAAGATTAATTTATAAATACAAAAAACGTGGTTTTGAAATTTTCTAAAACATTTTAACCCTGAGATTTCTAGTTTAACCCCGAGTAGAACCGTTTTGACCTTAATTGTGCTAACATATTTTTAATGTTTCTACTATTCATTATGGCGACAAAATATTTTATCAATGGGATTTTTTCACTTTATATAATTATGTTATATAGTATAAAACACATAAATAGAATGTATATCTCAATAAAAACATCATTCTCATAAATGAAGAATAAAATAAGTAATATTTAATGAAATTAAAGAATCTGTCCAGATTGAATTGTAACATGGCCCTTATAATAATAACTTGACCATTATGAATAGTAATTCAGCTAATATATAAGTATACTCATATATGAAATTTTAAATAAAATTTATGCATCTTATAAATGATAATATTATATAATTATATCATTGTATAATTAAATAAATGTTTGAAAAACTATAAATTTGTTGTTTGTTTTTTTGTAAAACATAAATTTTTATTTATAATTATGAAATTAATATAATGATATAGAAGAAAAATTATTTTCAATAAAGTGATTCATAAATTAAAAATAAATTATTATGATTATATGATAATTTTGTACGACCTTAATTAATTTTTCAAGGTATCATAAAATCAATTATATTTTTAAAACCGGTATATTCCGTGTAAATAATGATTTTAATAAAAAAACTAAATTTCCCATATTTTTGAAAAAAAATTAATAAAATGGAATTAATTTTTGAATTTTGCATGTCAAAAAATCGATAGGGTGAATTTTTTATTATTTTTCTAGAATAGATGAATTATTTTTGAATAGTAAAATATGTTAATTCATGGTATTTAACAATTACAAGAATTTGTGAGTCATGTATGATGTAT
This sequence comes from Viscum album, assembly GCA_963277665.1. Taxonomy (NCBI): domain Eukaryota; kingdom Viridiplantae; phylum Streptophyta; class Magnoliopsida; order Santalales; family Viscaceae; genus Viscum; species Viscum album. The sequence continues at coordinate 1,886,268,644 of OY728159.1, read as the reverse complement.
ACGTGATGTAATAACCATAATCTAGAAGAATATTTCACTATTTACTATATTTATTGATGGGATTCAATACTATTCCTTGTCCTAGTCCAAAAATAATAAACTAATGAATAAAATAATCAGAAGACACCCATCTCATCCCCTATAAACACAATCCCCCCACCATATCTTTTCCACACACCATACTTGCTTAGAATACTATCCAGTTTATCTCCATTACTCTTCCAAATCCCCTCAAATGTGTTTAGGATCCTATGGTCTAAAAAATACAAAATCCAATTTCTCAATGGAGGTTCTCAATGAGGAGATGTTGAAGAAGTAAAATCTGCTTCTGTTTCTTTTAATTTCATTTCATGATCTTTTAATTTATTAGTCTCTCCTCAGCCACCCTCATCCAAGTGAAATGATAACTATATTACCTTATATATAATTCAATTTTAATATGTTGATGTAATAATCCATCATCAAACATCATCTCCAATCCATTTTATTCTAAAATTGAAGATGTCTCTCGTGAGGTGATTATTTATCGCCTTCATGGAAGACAAGTTTTAAATTTATTTTATCGCCTTCAAGGGTAGTTATAAAAACATTATAATGGTTAGAACCTATTTTGACATTTATTTTATAAACATTTTTAGATCTTTTGACTAACATGTGTACATAATATTAAATGATAAAACAAAATGAGTTTGATGTGATTGAAAACAACAAAAATTAATCTAAATGATTATCATTAACATTTTATATAAAACATGATCGACAAATATAAAATAAAATTAATATATAAGACCAATTTAAATTATATAATTTTATCAATAACAAATAATTTCTTTTTGGGATAATTTTCCCTATTTTAAAAAATATTCCATACATGTATACAATTGCACTGATCATGAAAACCAAGAAAATGAACAATCATGAATGATGAAGATGAACATTATAACTAAACAAAATAGAAATTAAATGAACTTAATATAATTATAATTAATATTTTACATTATTAATAGGGTCTATATTCAGTTAATAATGAATGTATGTCTATTTTTTAGGATATTAATGTGAATAAATCATTCATACATAAGGTAAGGGGATTCTCAAACCCAATTTCATTTCATTGCATTATTCCCCTTTCGTGTAAACTTTTAGTGTGGATGTTCATTTAATAATCATAAAATAAAATTTAAATTTCTATACCTTTTAAATTCTTGGACATACATGTTTCTAATCTGATTTTATAAAAAATAAAAATATTTTCCAAAAGAAGTCTTCTTTTAAAAACTACTTATTTTACCACTATTGAGATTGTTTCTTATTCACTCGATATTGTTGATTCCGATACTAGTATGTTCTTCCATTTTAGAACCCCAAATTTTTTCAAGAATCAATTATTTATGAAATTAAACCCATTCTTTGACAAGGTTTATTTTATGTTTGTGATTGATATACGTTCTATGTGGCATGCATGGTTGTGTAAATGTTATGAAGTGATGGGTGCACCTAAAATTATATTACACCCCAACGCATTTGTTAATGTGATGTATCTCATGAGATAATTGGAAATATGTTCCAATATTATTATATATTTATTCATAATTATTATTTTATGATTATTCACATATGTTATGCATGGACATGAATCTAGCTTTGTTCACATCTATGTCTAGTATTTTACCACTAGGACATGGTTTTTTATTTTTATGGATTGTCGCCCTCAATACCTTTATATAATTATTCTTATAATTACTATGATTATGATTCCATGATTATGTTATGAGGATGATGATTATTCCCACTATGTTATATTGATTCTTGTTTGTATTTATCATCTTACTCATATTTTTAGCTCACCCATTTCTTTGATTTATATCTTTAGGTGATTACTTATACTAAAAAGATAACAAGGGCCCATATGAAGACAGAGAAGAAGAAGTTAAATTGTATTTTATGTTTTATTATGTTAAATTTCTGTATGTTTTTAATATAACAATGACACTAAACATTTTGGTCCGAGTTATATAACACTCTTATGTTGTAACACATTAAAATTATATAATAATCCTGTAAGAAATTTAGGGTTTCTATAGTTATTATCAAAACATATTTTAGTTAATTTATGAATTAGGATTAGCGAACATTAATGAAAACTCTCAATTATGAGGCTAGGTATATTTAATCACACAAGAGTATTTCTTTTATAAAAATAATAAATAGAGGGATCACACAAGATATTCCTTTAGATTTTATTTCACAACGGAATAAATTATTTTTAATGACTTGTTGACTTATTTTTTCTTAAAAACATATCAATTATAGAAATTGGGGGAAACCAAGAAAAACCTAGACAAAAATCTATGTGAGGGAAAATGGAGGTATTTTCCAAACGACATCCCTAATGGCTTACATGGTGGAATTCAAAATTTCATGGTGACACCTACTTAGCTATCTCAACCTATGAACAATAACCTGAATAATGTGTAACATACAACTTCCAAAATGAGGGAGAAATTTTATATCGAGTATTTAATGTGGAAAATACCATTGAGGTTTAGTGTAAATTATGATTCACTATTCTTAGAATAGTTGGTCAACTCAATGGAGAAGATCACTTTTTCTTTGTTGTTTTAAAATAGAGAAAGGGACTCTAGATGTTTATCATTTAGATGGAGATGTTAACCAATGATGTATGTTGATTAAGAACACGAAGATGATGGATTAAATTGAATATATAGAGTGGTAAGACTTTATGAAAATATATCATAATAATTATTTCCCTCAAATGCTCTCAAAAAATATGGGGAGAGAATTCATCGAGCTAAATAAAGGAAGGTGAATAAATCATGAATTATAAAGAAAATTTTACATGTCTTGAAAGGTACTCCTTGTATTTTTTATCCACAATAATAGAAAAATATATTTTTTATTTAGTGTTTTAAAACCACTCCATAAAAAGTATCTAGAAATTCAAGATTTTGGGAGTTATAAAGAAATTGTTTGAAGTGATCTCAAAAAGTATATGTGGTTTGGATAATAGTACCATGGGTGTGAAGATAGGAAATGAAATAAGTAGTTTAAAGTTGGAGGATATAATTAAAAAGGTTGAAAGAAAACCAAACCAATCACATATCAAAAATGTGGGAAGAAGCTTCATTGGAATTGTCTCAAAGTTACAGGGAAATTCTTCAAGTGTGGGAGAGAAGGCTTCCAAGATCATAAATGTCTAAGCTACATGAGGATGCTAGAAAATGTGTTGGATAAAAGGAGAGCACCACCCATGGTTCAATGTTTTAACTGTAGGGATAAAGGAACATTTGCAAGCTAGTGAACTAAACTTAAACTCCTTGTGGTTAATCAGTGTCACTAACTAGAAAATTTAAAAGATCACGGGATCAATTATTCCATTAATAATAATGAGGTGGATCCCAAAAATGATGTGGTGAAATGAATTCTAATTATTCATTCAAAAATAGTGAACAAACTATTTTATTATAGTTACATTCATTCTTTTATATCATGTATGTTTAGTATAATTATTCAAAGACCACCGCAAAATATGGTGGTTGAGTTATCTATGAGAACAACAAGTGAGAAAATTATTGTATCCAATGTATATAAATCCTCTCAGGGTGATTTTTGTGGACTGAACCTCCCAAAAAATCTTGTCTTAGTTTCTTTAGTAGAGTTTGATAATATATTGGGAATATATTGGCTATCTATATACAAATAAAACATCAACTGTCAGGAAAGTGAGATAACTCTTCACATCCTCAGGCATACTCTAATTATATACAAGTGTAAGGAGGATGATGAATATAATTCAGATTTATCATCTCAATTGTAGATATTAGTTCCATATGAGAAAGCATATCTTTCTCAAATTATTCATAGAAAAGATAAAATCATGCTCAATGACATGCCCATAATGAGGGAGTATAGTGATGTGTTCCTGAAAAAATTTCATAGTTTTCCACATAACCGAGAGATTGAGTTATAAATTGAACTTATTATTACATCTATGTCTATATCAAATAATCCTTATATAATGGATATAGTTGATTTTTAGGAACTGAAGAAGTATTTACAAGAGAATCTAAAAAAATTATATGCCTGAGTGATTCACCATGGGGCGCAACAGTCCTCATCATCTATCATAAGTATGAATAAATTTGTATATTCCTTGATTATAATGATATAAACAAAATCATGATAAATAGAAAGTATCCCCTTCTATCGATATACGACTTGTTTGATTAACTATTTGGTGAAAAGTGTTTCTGGAAGGTGGACCTTCAGTCGAGATATCACTAATTAAAGGTGAATAAGGATGATATTCTCAAGACTACCTTTCAAATGAAATATAGACACTATTAGTTCATATTTATTCCCTTAAGAATCACTAATTCTCTAGTAATATTCATGGAATTAATTAAAATTTCCTGTATATATTACCTTATAAAATTGGTAGACTTTATTGATGATATTCTGATATACTCTAAGTGGATAGGGGACATGATGAGAATTTGAATATTGTGCTAAAAACATTGTGAAGGGAAAAAAATCAAGAAAATTAAAATAAATGTGAGTTTTTGATAGAGTAATTATTATTATTGGGGTATTTTATAACTATAAAAGTAATATCTTTATAACCTTCCATGACAAAATAAATCAATGAGTGGAACATGCCATCATCTGTAATAGAGATCCACAGTTTCCATGGATTACCTTTGTATTACTGGTTATTTGTGAAGAATTTCCCACAATTTTCAAACCCACTAACCAAGTTGACTTGGAATGGATTAAAGATTTCTCAGAGTAGTGAATATGAATAGTTCTTCAAAGAGTTAAAAAAGTGGCATACCACTACACCAATACTCACACTACAAAAAACTTGAAAAATCATTTCAGTATACATAGATAGTTAAAATATGGTATCATATTGTTTACTAAAGAATAATGATAATGTGATAGCCTACACATTAAGGAAGTGGAAAATTCATGAGAAAATAATCCCAGACATGATCTGGAGATGAATGTTGTGATCTACATGTTGAAAATCTAGCAGCATTATCTCTATGGGGGAAAGTGTGAAAAAATTACTAATCATAAGAACCTTGAATAAATTATCAAAAAGAAGGAGATTAATTTGTTTTAGTAAATATGATATGAGATCATAAAGTATTATGACTTTTCAATCCACTAGAATCCTAGAAATCAAATAATGTGGTTAATTCTCTATGTACAAATGATCCTACAATATTATCAATGGTGAGAATTGGGAATAATCAAATATTATTACAATTTTAGAGGATGTAAATTCGTATCATTAAGGAAAGAACATCTTCAATCATTTCTCAAATAATTAGTCAAATATACCTCATGGATAAAATAATGAATACTCAGAGAAATGATAGGGAGATTCATAAGATGGTGGAATCCATGAGAAAGGGGAAATCATTATAGTTCAAAATCGTTGAGGAAGGATTTATAATATTGGACTCCTAACTATGTATACCATCCAATACAGAGGTAATGAAATAGATTATGAGTGACTCTCATATATTAACCTTCTCTATTCACCCAGGGAGAAAAAAGATGTATTAAGATCTCTAAGATAACTATTGGAGGGACAATATGAATAAGTAGATCACTGAATATACATAAAATTCCGGGTATGTCATCATGTTATAGATGAAAAAAAAGATTATAACTGGATGATGAAATCATTAACCATACCAACATGGAAATGGGAAAACATAACCATGGACATTGTCACTATACATCCAAAGAAATATAGGGGAAACAATGCAAAATAGGTTTTTAGGGACCGTCTTATAAATAAATATAAATTTATGGAAATTCAATAGGATTTCTCATGTTATCACCTTTAATGGATATACATTAGAGAATTCATAAGGATTCATGGAGTACCTCTGTCAATAGTATCTGATCATGATCCAAGATTCACCTCCATGATCTGGAAAAGTCTCAAACATGGTCTATACAATGATCTAAACATCAGTACGACATATCAACTTCGAAATGATGTCTAATCAGAGTGCACTATTTAGACTTTGGAAGACATGTTGAGGTAATGTTCTATAAACTTAAAATTAGGATAGTTCCAATATAAAACTCTATATGATTACTCTTAAAACAAAAATTACCACTCAAGTAATAAAATGTCTCAATATGAATCCATTTATGTGAAAATATGAAGAACCCCGACATGCTGGGATAAATTTGGTTAATGTAAGCTTCTAAGACCAGAAATGTTTGAATAAATTGTGGAAAAGGTGAAAACTATTCAGTATCACAATAAGGAAGTGCAATGTCGACTCAAGAGATATAGAGAAAACATTTTATAGGACCTAGAGTTTTAGGTTGTCGACATGGTATTTTTATTCATATATACATGGATGAGAATCATGAGATTTGGGAATAAGGGAATGTTATGTCCCTGGTACATCGCCCCCTTAGAGATTCTAGATCGTGTCGGATTTGTGGCTTATCAAAAAGAACCTACCCCAACCATGTCTACCTGATGTATTCCAGGTATCCCTATTGAATAATTACACACCATATTTCTCACATGTTCTAAATCCAGTAATAGTACAGCTTGAGAATGATTTTTTTAAATGAGGAGCATCAAGTGATGATCGTTGGCCATGTGGATAAACCATTACACAACAAGTATACTAACAAGGTCACAATACTATGTTGGAACCATGAGTAATTAGTAGATACATGGGAACCAGAGGAAGCAATGAAGGAAAAATATCCTCACCTGTTTATGTAAAATGAAATTTTGAGGGTGGGATTTCAAAAGGGGAGAACAATGTAACAACACAAACATTTATCAATGGAATTGTTTGACTTCTTATAATTATTTTATATAGTATAAATAATGTACATAGAATTGAGATCCTAATAAATCATCATTATCGTAAATAAATAATTAATTATGTAATATTTAAAGAAATAAGAAACCTATCCAGTTGGAATAGTAACATAACCCTTACAATAGTAACTATAAATTAGAAAAAGAAATTTGGCCAATAGAATAATAAATAAATTTATAAAAGTATAAATAAAATATAAATAACTTATAAATTATGATATGATATAATTATATCATAATATAAGTAAATAAATGTTTAAATATAATAAATTATGTGTTGGTATTTTTTAAAAAAATAAATATGTATTTACTATTTTAAAAATAATATAATGATTTAAAATAAAATATATTTTCATAAAATTGATTAAAAAATTATTAATTTTTTTTTATGATTATAATATTATTTTTTAGACCTTAATTAATTTTTCAAAGTGTTATAAAATGAGTTATAATTTTAAGATCAGTATTTTCCATGTAAATGATGATTTTAATTAAAAATTAAATTTCTGATATGTGTGAAATTATTTTCATAAAATGAATTTCATTTTTTAATTATTCATGTTGTAAAACTGTTAGGGTGAATTATTGGTATTTTCCTAAAATAGTTGAATTTTTTGTTAATAGTAAAATATGGTAATTTATAATATTTAACAAATACATGAATTTTTTAGTCATTTATGACGTATGGTTGATCAAAGAGCAATAAAAGAGAACAATAATTCTTAATTTACTTTTTTTTCATGGGAATAAAAAATATTCATAGTCTTGAGAAAAAATAATAAACTAAAGAATAAAATCATCAAAAATCACCCCTCTCCTCACCTATAAATACCAACCATCACCACCTATTCTCCTCATACCTTCCAAGACTAAAATAATTTCCAATTTATACCCAATACTCTTAACAACACCCTACTTAACATACAATATCCTTTGGTATCAAAAAAATACCAAATCTAATTTCCAAAAGGAGGTTCCCAATGAGAAGAAGTTTAAGAGGTAATATCCTCTTCTATTATATTTTAATTTCTTTTCAAGTTATTTTATTTTCTTATTCTCTCCTAACCACCACTCATAAAAGTGGATTAAAAACTCCAATATAGTATATATACTGAAATTTTATTATGTTAATTGAATAATCCATCATCAAACCTCTTCTTCTCTCCCTTTTATTCTAAAAATGAATATGTCGTTCATGGGGTGTTAATTTATCGCCTTTGAGGAAAAAGTTTTCATTTTACTTTATCACCTTCAAGTCTAGTTATAAAACCATTAGAATGGTTGGAAAATATTTTAAACATTATTTTATTAAATTTTTTATGTTATATAACTAAAATAAATATATAATATTAAATAATAAAACAAAACAAGTTCGTTGTGATTGAAAACCGCCAAAATCATTCTAAAGGATTATCAGTAACATTATGCCTATTGTATCATCCCCATATTTGAAAAATTAATTTATAAGACCAATTAAACTTATTTAAGTTTATTAATAACATATAATTTCAATTTTGGAAAATTATCCTCATTTTACATGATCTTCCATACACGTATACAAGTGAATCGTTCACGAAAACCCAAAAAACAAACACTCTCAAACATTTTCATTGGCCACTATAACTTATAAAAATGGCCATAAATTAACTTCATAAATTTAAAATGAATCAAACACATGTATAAGAGGTTATTTAATTATCAATTATTGAATATAATTTGATAATCTAGGATATTAATGTGAAAAATTCATTAATACATAAGGTAAGGGGATTATCAAATGTATTTTCCTTTATTTGGGTTATTCTTATTTAATGGAAAAATTTATTGTGTATGTTCTTTTAATAGTACTAAAATATTATTTCATTGTTCTTAAATTTTCTATTCTATGTAATTCATATTTCTAATATGGTTTTATGAATAATTAAAGTATTTTCCAAAATAATGCTTCTTTCTAAAAATATATCTTTTACCTCTTTTAAGATTATTTTTTCACTCGAGATTGTTTATTTATAAAATAGTATGTTATTCCATTTATGAAACCCTAATGTTGTTTCATGAATATATGATTTGATTAAATTAAACACATTCATTTGCATGGGTTATTTTTTGACTAATATGTATATATATTTTATGCGACATGCATGATTATGTAAATGTTATGATGTGATGGGTGCACACATAATTATATAGAAATCCAATTCATTGGGTAATGTGATGTATCACATGATATAATGTGAAATATGCATGATCATGATCATATATTGTTTCAAAATTATGATGTTATGATTATACGCATATGTTATATGTGGACATGATGCTAGCTTTGTTCACAACTATGTATGGTATTTGTCCACTAAGACATGATATTTCATTTTTATGCATTTCCACATTCCATGAATTATATATAATGCTTCATATCCTAACAATGATTATTATACCATTATTATGTAATGATGATGATGATTTTTCTAACCCACATTATATTGATTCATGTTTTTATCTATCCTCTTACTAGGTTTTTTAGCTCACCCCTTTATTTGATGTATATCCTCAAGTGATTACCTGTACTATGGAAAAATGAGGACCAATAAGAATATAAGGAATAAGGAGTTAAATTAATTTTTAGTTTTTATTATTTAAATTTTCTATATGGTTCTAATTTCCCAAAGATACTGAACCTTTTGAGCATAGTTGTGTAAGGATTTTATGTTGTTTGACATTAAAATGATGTAATAATCATGTATGAAAACTAGGGTCACTATATTCATTTTGACCAAAAATTATTTTTAACATATTACCAAAAATTAATTTTAATGATCCCAAATATTTCATACATTTAATAATTCAGTTCATTAATGCTATAGAATTTAATTTAAAACTAAACCTATTAAGATGTCAAAAAGATGTTTTCCAAAGAAAAATATTTCTCAAGTATATAAAGTTTTTATATAAAATTGAACATAAAATTTATTAAAATTAAGGTAATGGAAAGAATTTGAAATCATGATCTTAATCATCATGATATATCCACCATCAATACATTCCTCTATTAGTGTTCAAAGTAATGGGTAATAACCCATTTAATTTTGGAAACTAATTTTTCTCAAGATAATTTCTGATACCTCAAGGGGATATATAATTCATAACCCCACCATTCACTACCGGGACAAAGTGTGTATGGTGTTTAAGGGGTAGCTTTTGAAATTGTTGAGTGATTATGGTGGTTGTGGAAAGGATTGTATATGGTAGGGGTGGTCCTCAACATTTCTAAGAAATCAAAGTTGTAGAAAATAGGACCAGATGTCAAAAAAGGATGGCTGATATTGGAAGGTAGTGTACGAGCTAGAGTAGATGTTTTAAGGGCTTTATGTGGTCTTAGGCTGGTGGTCGGTAGGGAACACCCTTTGCCTTTGTTTCATGTATCAAGCCTATGGGATGCAATTTTATATGGACTTATATAATATATAATAGGTTTCTCTCTACCCAATTTTGAAAAGGTGTTCTTTTCATTGATTAATAATAAACAGGATTCCTAGAAACTATAAAAAAAATATTTTTATTGTGTAATGAATACAAAATATCTATATTTCCCAGTCAATAAAATAACATTCTATGAAAAACATTGAATATAAAAATCATATAGAATTTAGAAAATAATCTCATACTTGATACAAATATTGTGGATATTTATAGAAAATGTAATGTTTAATTATCATAATAAAGTGAATGTTTCAAGAGAATATCAATAAGCACAAAATTAATAAGAGATAAAGTCGACCATCAATTCATCCAAAATACATGTTTTGAAATAAATGCATGTTTTATAAAGAATAAAATCACATCGATGATAAAAATTTCTCAAAATAATTTTCTTTTAAATACCATTTTAATCTTATAGAAGAATATAAAGAGTGTAAAATGGTAAAGGTAGTAGCATTTTCATTTAATTTCTTATAAATTATAAAGATTTTATTTTTTAATTTTTTGTAAAAAAAGTTAAAAATAACCCCTTTCAATAAAAAAATATAAATATTCCTTTCCTAAAATGTAAAAATAAAACAATAAAAGAAATAACCTTTTTAGATCATTTTTATAAATAAAAAAATCATAAAACAGTTTTAAAAAATATTGATATAAAAGAAAACTATACTCAATCAAGAAGAAAAATAAGATCATCTTTTATTTTAAAAATTAGTTATGGGAGAGTAAATTTAAATAAATGATTAGTAATAATGAATAAATATATATATTCATTTTAAATAACTCTAAGGTAAAATATATAAACAACGTAAATATAAAAATGTGCATATTGTCAAATATGTCTTAATGGAGTGGAAATTGGAAAGATATCCACTACCTTTAGTCGAACTCATCACATATGTTCATTATCATCCAAAATAATAAAACTATCTTTATTATGTAATTTATTAAGTACCTTTTTCACATTTATTATTACTTTTATTTAATTTATTATCAAGTTATATTTATCAGTTAATAACTTTTGGGATGTTTTGATGATATTTGGTTCATATGTAAAAATGGATATGGTAAGATGACCATGATAAAATAATTCACTACTCAATTATCTATAGAATAATAATAATGAAATAGTTATAATTTTTATACATCAATTATATTTTTGAAATAAATCAATAATAATTCTTATGAAAAATGAATAATGTTACAATCATAGAGATGGTTTGACCTAAGTAATCAAGAATAACATTTTCAATTTTTAAATGTTAATTTCTGAAATAATGTAAGTATTATTGAATCAATATAGGATCATAATTATATTAGTAATAACATATTTATTATTTAAGTAAGATTATACATACCATCCCTATGATGCAGTGCTGAAAAATGAATCACATAAGTTTATTAAGGTGGTTGAGAATTCCATATTTCAATGAATGGAAAGGTAAGAATATATTTGATATATTAGTTTTATTTAATGATAATGATTTCACTAATATTATATATATATATATATTTGTGTGTGTGTGTGTCTATTAAATCTATCATTATAAATAGAAGTGAGAGGCAGGGATGGAAAACTAATTTAATCGATTCGTGAGGAGGTTTTCCTCCTTAAACACGAACAATGGTTTAGTTTCCCATAAAATAGATGAGGAAATTGATTAATATTATGAAATTAACCTAATAAAATATCAGTATAATAAAATTATTAATTTTATTACATCTTTATGTTTGAAATGTATTTGAATGAGTTGGAAGAGGAAAAAAATAAAAAACAGTTGATTAATAATTATACAAATTCTTTAGATAACCTCTTTAGTATCATACCTAAATCCTTTCTGGATTGTATTTATGATAAAATGGTATAATATAGAATGTGTGGAGAGACTAATAGAATATATTTGTCCTAGTAATATCTAAACCAGAAGGTTTTTAAAGTGTAAAGAAAAGAGGATGGGAGGTTGTTTTTGTATGTGAGGGGAAGAGCTAATTGGAATTTCATAAAGTATTAAATTAATATAATTTTTTTATTTTAAAAATCACTAAAAACTTATAAAATATAAATATATGATGATTATAAGTTTCAATTATGTCATAAAATAAAATTCAAACATGTTTTGGTTGTGTTTTTACCTTTATCTTTTAGTTTTAACCCCATTATTAACCCTTTTGACAATAACTGAAATATTAAAGTTTTTTACACTTTAAGGGTCAATAATGTCACTATGGAATGAAAAAAGTTCCATAAAAACCATGGTTGATGTTTTTAAACCATATATCATTCATTTAGATGAATAAAATATTTTTAACTTTATTATAAAATGTCATTACAATCATTTTTGACAGATTTTATTTATTTTGACATTAAATACATCAAGACTATTCATTGGAACACAATAGTTCATTCAAATTATATTAATTTGAGTATTTTCAAAATCAATTATTTTATTTTAAATTAATTAAATAAATTTTGTGTCATTTTTGTGTGACAATTTAATGTAATTATTTTATCACTAATAATTATAAATAAATTTCAATCGAAGAATAATTTATCTTTATAATAAAAAGTTACAACCCAAAATAAGATGTATTTATCCCTATCATTAAATAATTTAAAAATTAAAGGAATAATATTGAAAAAAAATCATTCGTTTTCATTTAAATATTTTAAATGTTAATCTAAAATATAAATGTAAACAAATTCATATTTTTTTATGTTTGGATGATTATGGAAAAAAAGAATCTTCCAACAAAAGTAATTTATGTGTTTGTTTCATTTTTAAGGCATTATCAAATTATTTTTTACCTTAATTTCTCAATTTACCATTACATTATTGGTAATTAATTAGTATGGTTATTATTAATAATGATCATAAATAAAAGAGAACTAATTTAAATATTTATACCTCCTAATTCTAAATATTTAATTCATTTTTGAACATTAAATTTAAATATTTATAATATGTTAGTAGAATATAAAAATGAAAAATTCAATGAAAAAAAGTTTTTTGGAAAAATTCCCTTTAAGTATAATTTTTTTCATACCAAATTCAATAATAAAATTAATGCCAAAGATTATAATTATATTATTAATATCATAATTGAACTGATGTTTTTTTATACTGATTTTAATCCAAACTAGAACCTGGAAAATTCTTGAAACAAAAAGTATTGTTTTTAATAAAAAGTAGTATTTTTCCCTATTTATTGAAAAATAAAATATTTTAAAAAGTGCCAAAAATTTATCCAAAGGTAATTTTAAAATGATTATTTAAAAAAGATAAATTTATTTCACCAAATACATTTTTTAATAGTATAAAAAATTAATTATATAATTTTGTCATATAAGGTAATAAAAATAATTTTGAACAATATATCTTTTAAGAATAAATAGAAATTACTTATAAAATTATGATTTTATTTTATAATAATCTGTCAATACATTTTAATTGAGTAAAAACATCATTTATAATAAATAATGTAGATATTTATATTCATACTCCCCAATAAAATGGCTAGGTTATAATGGACATATTTGAATAATAATATTTTATTTATTCTTTTGAGCTTAGTGTTGTGTGTTTTATATGCTTTCAAATATAATGTTCTAAAAAATTATGATATAATATTCTTCCCTCCTAAGAAAATTTCATCCTTAAAATGTTAATGGATATTTCCTTATCAAAATGATAGGTTTTCTTCTTTAAAAGGTCCTCATGATCCCATGTTTCTTCAATTAAATTATGATTTATTCAAAGTACCATTACCAGTAAGGTTGTTAAATTAATAAACTTTATCTCTAGTCAAAATAATCAGGAAATGATCCTGACAATATGATTGATCATTTCAAAATTATATTTCTTTAAATGTGATAACATGTGTTGGGTCTGTCATCTTCTTCCTTAGCTACAAGATATGGGACACATCGTGTACTTTAGAGAGTCTTGTTGTAATTTCCAATCGATAATTTAGTGTTCCATATTTTTTCAGAATTTAAAATGGTCTTATTCACCAAGGGATATGTTTTACCTTCTTACTGAATTTTAAATCACCCCTCCAATGATACACCTTCATGAAATTACAATATACAACTATAAATTCCAAATCATTCCTTCAGTTATTGGTATAAAACTTTTTTGTTCTTTGAGATTCTATAATATGTATTTGAATAGTTGTTACCATTTTCATTGTATCCTCAATAAGTTTTTGGCCTAAAATATTATTTTCACCAACTTCATCCCAACGAGATGGAGTGTGACATTTCTTTCCCTATAATTCCTCATACTAATCTACTTGAATAATTGAATGGGCACTATTGTTTTAATAAAATTATACAAATGGTAAATATTGATCCCTCATACCATGAAATTAAAGCGAGAACATCTTCAAATTGTATTTCAATGTTTTATTAGTCCTTTTAGACTACCCATCATTTAGAGGATGATAGGTGCTTCTATAGTGAGACTTAGTGTCAAGAGCCTTCTGATGACTTTTCTAGAATTTCAATGTAACTAATGGATCAGTATCTAGAACAATTTATTATGTTCCACCATAAAATATTTCAAAATTATTTATATATATTTATTAATGGTTATGAAGAGGTAAATATTCTATTATAGTGTTGAAATGTGAAGATTTTGTAAGGTGGTCAACAATAACCCATATTGAATCATTATTTCTAGGAGCCTTTGGTAATCCAATAACAAAGTTCATAGTAATGTCATCTAATTTCCACATTAGAATGGTTATAGGTTTCATAAATCCTATACGATGCTATCACTCAACCTTTAACTATATACAAACCAAATATATTGATACATAATCAAAAATATCCCATTATATATTATCCCACCATAAATGTTCCCTCAAATATATGAACGTCTTGGTTCTACTATGGTGTATATATAAATTAAATCTATGATTATCATCTAATAATTCCATTTTCATCTTACATATAGATAGTACACAAAAATTATTCAAAATTTTAGAATTTTATCTTTATATATTAAGCCTACAAATTTCCAATCATTTAGGGATTTAATTTTCTATTAAAAATTATAATGATCATGTTGAGAAAATTTTTTAATTTCCAATAAATATGGGTTATAAATAATTGTAAAAATTTGTGATGTTTCCCCTTACTTAAAAATCCCATATACATATTTACTAAATTCATGAAAATAAGATCTCTGTCAATCCTCCTTTCAGTTAGGACTCCCTGGTCATTCCTTTTCAACACATCTTTTGTCTTATTTGGATTCCCTGGGTGGTAGTGTATATAGATATAACGGTATTTCAATAGATATTTCAATGAAAATATTAATTTGAGGATATTATGGTCTATGTATATCACACATCTTTCACAATAAAGATAATATCTTCCTATATTCATAGAAAATATTATATATTCCATCTCAAGATCATGCATTGGGTAGCTCTATACATGATTCCTTAACATCTATGATACATAAGAAAAAACATTATCATTACTCCTAAGAAATAATAAGGAACTTTATTAAATGAGTATCTATGTATAACTATTCCATAATTTCCTAAAGTTATATTAATAAATTAAGCATTCAACAATCTCATCTTTAAATCTTTAAAACAT
This sequence comes from Viscum album, assembly GCA_963277665.1. Classification (NCBI taxonomy): domain Eukaryota; kingdom Viridiplantae; phylum Streptophyta; class Magnoliopsida; order Santalales; family Viscaceae; genus Viscum; species Viscum album. The sequence continues at coordinate 1,886,252,658 of OY728159.1, read as the reverse complement.
TATTCACATTCCTTTTTCTATATGAACTTAACCACTTTAACTGAAAGCATGGTTAATGGGTTATCCAATCAAGATACATTTTGAAGAAATCTCAAATATTAACTTAAAAACCAAAGAAAATAGATTCCTCAATTATATGCGTTGGTGTATACATTCTATTACTACCTTTTTCTCTAACAGATCAATTGGTATTTCATCATTGAATATAATATAGCTAATAAAAGAATATTCTGAATCCAAAATTTTCACATGATAAATTTCCCATACAACAACATTTCTCTAAGAGCCTTAAGAATGATCTGTAATATATTCTCATTATCCCCGTATCTTTTATATTATATCAATATATCATCAATAAATTCCATAAAAAAATTATCTAGATATCACTTTAATATAATATGTATTAGATTCATAAAAATATAGTATATATTAATTGATCGAAATAGGATTAACATAAATTCATAACTTTCATACCTTATAGAAAATACCATCTTCATATTATCATCTATCTTTAATCATAATTAATGATTCCCTGAATGAAGCTCAATCTTTGAAAAATATTTTTCTCTATGAATTTTATTGAATAATCCCTCAATGTGAGTTAGAAGATATTCTTAATTATCAAAAAAAACCTTGATTTCCCTCTAATCAATAAAAATCCTCGTATATCCATCATTCTTCTTAATGAATATTACAGGTGGTCCCTAAGGTAAAATAATAAGGAATATAATTCCATTTTCACTCAACTCATATAGTTGTTTCTTTAAATCCACTAATTCCAATGTAGTAGTTATATAGAGAGTCTCTAATATAGTTCTTCCATCATGGATCAAACAAATGGAGAAATCAACCTCACTTTATGGTGTATGTGTAGTTAAATCCTCAGTAAATACATCAGCATTATCCTATACAATAAGTATATCTTCAATTTGAAGATTACATTTTTCATTCATAGATTATGATTTCTCCTCCTCCTTTTGAATCTCATTAGAAAGATCTACTAGAGGTGGATTTATGCATGGATTAAATTTTGAATTCACCACTCTAAAGATAAGGAATTCTACATCATTAACACTAATCATAATTTTCTTCCCTTTGTAGTAAATTTTTGATTTTTTTTTAAAATAAAATCCATAATAAGTATTATATTAAAATTATACCTAGGTATAATAATATTATTTTTAAATAGGTAATTTTTATTTTTCATAATGATAGTTGACATACCCATCCTTGTGGTGGTGATATTTCCACTTTGATTTTTTACTAACAACACATTTTGTTATGTTTCAATGGAAATATATAATTTTCATGGGAAACAATGGAAGGTATAAATTAGTGTGAATATCTAAAATCAAATACATAATTGGTTAAGGTTTATGCTATGATAAAAATACCTTCCACCACATCATTGGGAACTTCAACCACCTTTATAATGATGTAATAATCTTAGACTTCTCCCCTCGACCTATTCTATGGTATATTCCCTTGATGATTGGGACATTGGTGTGAATTATTCTACATTTATATATAGTTCAATCACTAGAAGTCATTTATTTTTTTCTTCCCATTGAATTCATTATCCATATAACCCTTATCTCCACACATATAACAAAATCCCATTCCCTTAAAGATTTTTTCATGACGTATATTTCCATAATTTTTTCATTATGGGAATTTATTTGTTACCCTATTTAAATTTGCTATGTTTTCTTTTTCATGGTTCTCAATTTAACTTTTCTTCCCTGGATTTCCTCTGAAGATATGTGATCTTGAAAATTCCTCCTCCATTTTGACAGTATATAATATTTTTTCTCATATGATTAACATGTTTGGGAAACCAGTGGCCTATAGAGGTTTTTCCTAATGCCTTTAATTAAATGGAAAATATATCTCTATTCATTAATTATATAATCCATATCATAATTTAATAGTCTTTTAATGGTAGAATCATACTCTATAACACTTTATTCTCCCCTTTTTATTAAGATGAGAAACATTCTCTTTATTTTAGTTCATTTCTCATGAGAAAAGAATTTATCCACGAATATTACATTAGAAAATATTTATTCTATATGTTATATTTTTTATTCCACATATGTATTATAGATTAATGACCACTATTTATCAATATTACCACTAAGACAATACACTCCCAGAATAAATTTTTTCCTTTCATTTCATTTCAAGGGGAGAAATATCTTTTCAAGATACACGATCTTCTTCTCAACTACCCAAATTTTTGTATTTCCTCTAAAATATAATGGATTATGTCACATGAAAATATCTAATATAGGTATATCATTCCATAGAACATCATGATTATTTATATGTGAAATGTTATTAGACAAAACCTGGTTCAGCTACCCTAATATGGAATCTATCTACATAGCTCTGACCCAAACTATACTGTCCTGATCAATGTGGGTAATTCCAAAATTAAACATTGGTATTGATTCTCTTTCTTTTACTGTGATACATCGCTAAATAATGGAATATAGAAAGATATATCATAACAGAATCATCATGGATATAGAGCATGAATAAAAATGCATCAAATGGTAAAAGATTTCAAATACTATAAGTGATTATCATAATTATCAGGATGTCTATATTTATATAAAACATAGTTCCCAACATATATACTAAACATTCTATGATACCAACTATAAAACAACCAACTTTAGTAACCTAGATCCACTGTATACATTATTACATTAGCATTGATACCACAAGTAAAATCACAAATGATCAATCAGGTTATTAGTCTTTGAGAACCAAATACATACCTGATACCCATTTTACAATGGGAATAAAATTTAATCATAAAAAAATATAAATTGTATCATCCTTGAAATAATTCCAAGAATTACTGCTCATATCATGGGGAAAAGAAAAAAACGTGTGAGAATAAATACATTTTAATGGTTTTTTTTAATATAAGATATCATTAGTAAATAAGAAATAACCAATATATAAAGGTAAATATTGGGAATCACATGTCTTAGAGTCAGTAACAGGAGGAAAAATTAAATCCATAGATAATATCAATGCAGTAATCTCATGAATAATAATAATTGAACACTCAATGAAGAAAATTCATACTACTAGACGTTAGGATAAAAACCACCATCACAGATCTTCTATCAAAACTATGCACTATGGCTTTTTAAAACTATGGGAAATGAAACATTTAATTTGAAAATCTAATTTTTCTCCTGAGACGTGTTGTTACATCAATGGAATATATAATTTTGGGCCCCACCTATCACTGAATGTCCAATTATTTCTCCATATATCAAATAATTGACTTAATTAATGAAACATATTCCTTATTTATAAATAAATTTATTGAGTAATAAACATGGAATACCAATATTTCACAGGTCAATAAAATTTAATTCAACGTAAAACACTATATGTAGAAATAGAATATGATTTTAGAAATAATAATTTCCATGTTACCTAGAATATGATCATATAATTAAAATTTAGTGTTTAATGACCACAAGAGATTGAATGTTTCAAGAGAATGTTAATAACCAAAAAATTAATAAAATATAATGATAACAATCATTTTTTAATATTTATTGGTTTTGATATTATTGGTTTTATTTTAAAGAATAAAAAAATGTATAAAATAAATTTCTCAAAAAAGTTTTCTTTGTAGTACCTTTTAAGTCTTAAAGAAGAATCTAATGATTTTAAAATTGTTATGGTGGTGGGAACGTCTTTATTTCCATATTAGTTAAGAATATTACTTTAAATTTTTTGGTAAATAAAGAATAAAATGACCCCTTTCAGGAAAACATTAAAAAAATACAATTAATATAATTTAAAATTTCATGTATAACATAATATATAAATTATATATTATATTTTAAAGTTTAAAGTATTTTCAAAAAACAATTTTGAGAAATATGGATATTGATGAGAAATATACCTGATCGAGAAGATAAATAAGATTTGTTTCTTCTTAATCATCCATATTGAATGTGTAACTTGAATTGAACCATTAATAATAATTAATAAATATATATTCATGTGACTTTTCTGAAAGGGGAAATAAATAAACCAAATAATTTTAAATTGGTTCATATTACCAAATATATCTCAATGGATTGGAAATTGAGATGAAAAACCATACTTATGGTCTAAATCATTATAGACATAATTTATATTCCAGAATAATCAAATTGTGTTAATTATTTAATTGGTTAATAAATTTTTTAAACTTTAGTATTATATTAATTTTATTTATTACCATGTCTTGTTTATCAAGAAACTTTACGTCAAATATCAATAATAGCTTTAGTAGGTTTACTATGACAAAATAATTCATCGTTTCATTAGCTATAAAATATTAATCATGATATAATTATCATTTTTATAAATCAATTATACTTTTTTAACCAATTAATTATGATGGATATTAAAAATTTATGATGTTAAAATCATTGAGATAATTGGCCATACGTACTCATGAGTAACATTTTCTATTTTTCAACGATCATGACTGAATAAATATAAGTTAAATTTTATTGTTATAAGATAATTATTATATAATTAATAACTTATTATTTATTTAAATTGACATATATATAACAACCATGTTATGCGGTGGTGAAAAAAGGATTAGATCGCTTCGTAGTGGTGGTAATCCACATGTGAACAGGAACAAAATTATCATTTTTTAATCAATGGAAAGGTACTAAAATATATGATATATTAATTTTTTTCAAAATTTATATTTTATTAATATCATATATATATATATATTAAATCAATTATTACAAATATTCATGATAGTAAGTGATAGAAAATTAATTACATCATTTTATTATGTGGTAGTGTGACGTACACATAAAGGAAGGTTTTGGTTCCAATTAGATGGAAGAGAATATAGATGTAGTATATTATATTATTACAATTACATATAATTATATGTTAAATATTAATTTTATTATATTGATATTTTTTAATAATATTTTCAGGGGTTGGAAGAAGAAATACACAAAACGCTCAGTTAAGAATGAAACCTTATCTTCTAACAACCTCTTTTGGATTATACTTAATGCCTTACTAGATTTGATTTACGAAGAAAAACAAGGAATATAGAATTTGGATAGGCCTTTAAGGAACTTATTTGGGTTGGTTTTGGAATAAAAAAAGGTTTTTGATGTGTGAATAAAATAGGAAGGAAGGATCCCTTTTACAAGTGAGGGGAGGGGAATATTTGGATTTTCTTTTAATATTAATTTTACATAAAATGGTTTTCAAATTCAAATGTCACATAACTAATATAATTATAATGTAAGATAATGATGTGTAAAAAAATATCATCCAATAATATTTTTACATGTTTTGGTTATTGTTTTAACATTTTTTATTAGTTTTAACCCACTCATTAACCCTTTTGACAATTACAATAGTAATAAAGTTTTATACACTTTAAGTGTCAATAATGGAACCATAAAATGATAAACAATCGTTAATATACCATTTTTTATGTTTTAAACCATATTTAATTAATTTTTATAAATATTTTATTTTTATTAATTTTAAATCATCTTATAAAATTTTATTTATTATAAAATATCATTAATATCAGTTTTGACACTACTCATTTAATTTGACATTAAATACATCTGGAAAAGGGGGGAATTGAAATATAATCTTTTAAAAAATAAAAGAATTGTTATATTTATCTTAAAAATTCTTGTAACAATAAATTTATTTCAAATTATATTATATTTAGTATTTTTAAAATCATTTATATCATTTTTCCCAAAATTAAATAAATATTGTTTCATCGTTGCACAATCATTTTTGTTAAATATTCCATTAATAAAAATTATAAATTAAATTACAAGATAAATAAATTAATTTATATTTAAAATTATAATTATAATCTAAAATAATTATTATTTATTCCTATCATAAAATATTGTAGATATTAAAAGAATAAAAATGACATTTTTACCTTTATTTCTCACTTAAAAATTATAAAAATAAAAATTAATGCTATTTGGAAAAAATTCGTGATTTATAATTTCATATGATTATGGATGCAATAGACTAATACAATTAAATTAATTCAAATTTTGGTTTGATTTTTAATTCCTTATCATATTATTTTAATCCTTAGTTGCCTAATTTTCCCTATTTTGGTGACAATTATTTACTATGGTGACTATTTGTAATGATCAGAAATAAAAGAAAAGTATTTAAAAATATTGGACCGCTTGATTCTAAAAAATATGGAATATATTTTTAAATATTAAATTGTAATAATTGGGGGAAATTAATTTATAATTAATTTGAAAAACAAAATTAAAAATAACTTTTTAGAAAAAAAATTTCTAAGTATAAAAATGCATTTATACCAATTTCAATAATAAAATTCATTCTAAATACCTTAATTTTAGTATAAATAATTTTAATTTAATAATTCTTCAGTGAACACAATTTAAATAGAATTTTACTTTTGTAAATTCTTTAAAAAATATAATTTTTCTCAAAAGGAAAAAAATTCTCTATTCTTTAAAAAATAAAACTTTTCATAAAAATAAAAAAAAATATCTCCTAATATAATTTTAATAAAATGACTAGAAAATTTAATTTCATTTAATAAAATAAATTTATAAAAGTTTCAAAAATTATTTATATTATTTTTTAATATAAATCAATAAGAATAATTTGTGAAGAAAATACAATTTTGAAGAAAAAATGTTATTAATAAAAAAATTGATTGTTTTTTTCAAGAAAATAATAAAGAAAATTATTAAGTATGAACTTCATATATATTTTAAAATATGGTTATTATTCTTTTTACTTATCAATTCAATGACAAGGTTATAGTGGTCATATTTAAATAATAATATTTCACGGTTCTTTAAGCATGGTGTTCAGTGTTGTATATGTTATCGAACATAGTGTTCATTGAATCTACTGTTATTATTGTTCAATTCATACCTACCAATTTAACTATAAAACAATGAAAATTTCATTCTTAATGTGGATATTGTTTCCCTCTTTCTCCCCCTTATTTGATGTTGGTCATTGTTTTCAAATTGCTTATGGGATTGGAAACGTCTAGGGGAGGTTATAGTGTTTTTTTGCTACCAAAATATGGGTGGATACACCATACTTATTATGAACACACCATAGAAAGTTAGGATACAACATATTTATTTGGAATCATCATAGTTGTACAGTGGATATGAGGCCACAACAAAGAGGAACAGTTTGCAACTTGGAGAAGTGGATAAAGTAGGTTGTGTTGTATCCTGCCCCATGGAAGTCTAATTGTGTAGGCTATGTCATGGTGTATTGGACCACATCACAAAAATCTTTTACAAATTGGTTTCTTCCCACTTTTCCATCGATTGGACACCATGATATTTTTTCTTAAATGGATCATTTTTTAATTTATCAAGTGAGTCATTTTGAATAATTAGAGAGTCTTTATGAGGGGTTTAACATGTGGATTGTATTCCTGAAATACCCCTATATATACGTGAAATTTATCTCGATTAAAGTATGGTTTATAGTGTGTGGGAGAACTATAGAGAGAAATCCAGACCAAAAAATAGATCCTATGATGCACTCTATGTATTTCCACAGTAGGAAATTACGATATTGCATGTCCCTACACCGTAGGCCCCCCACCCCCTCTACCTTCTTGTGAACCTATGTACCAAGGTGGTACGTCTTGGAGTGGTCATGTTTCATTGATAAGGAGTATATGCTAAATCCATAAAACCTACATTGTACGGGTCTTATCTCATGTAAATCATGACACATTTTTGGGTCTCCAAGGGAAATTTGAACATCCTGATTTTTTAAAAGGAAACACTTTTTTTGATAGCATACATGATATCCCACATGGATCATAAACAAATAACCAAATATTATTATATAATATGGTTGTTATCACATAGTCATCAGAATGGAGGGAATGAATAAAATTAACTTAATTATAAAAATATTTTTTACATAGATATATATAATTAATTCTATGGTCAAAAATTAATTATATATAAATTTAAAACCCTTTTTATAATAAAAGAAAATATTTTTTTCTAAAAAAAATCTTTAGATATGCACAAGTGTCTTTTATACTAATAAATTAATAAATCATTATTTTTTGGATTATATTAATAAAATATATATTTATATATAATATTTAATTTAATGTTTAAAATTAATCTCATGTATTTTCTAGACATGATATTAGAAAAAATCTAATTTTATAAATAAAAGAAGTATTTTAAAAAATGTTTATTTTCTACCCTTTGATAGCATGCTTGTTTTTAATCTAGTTTTAAACACATTTATAATTTTCATTTGAGATAATAAAATTAATCTTTAAAATAATAGTATCAAAATATACTTTGGTTGAATATATGGTATTTTTCTAATAAGTTTCATGTTTTTATGAATAGTGAAAAAATACTTCATTTTAATTTTAAACTACATTTTAATCAAATTTATTTATAGTGTTAAATTTTTTATTTTAATGGTTATAAGTTATACATAGATAATTTTTTTATCATTTAATCATTTATTTCATTGGAATAAATTTCAATTTTAAATTGGGTATAAAAACTTTTCAAACTTTTGAACATTTTACTCTAGAAACTCATTTTCTCTTTCTCTTAACGCGATTAAGTTTTAATTATTTTAAGAGATTTATATGTTTTTTATTTTAAACAATTATTTCTAAATTTTTTATTATAAGTTACAAATTATTTAAATAGGTCTCTTATATTTTTATACATTATGAATATTAACCTTAGAAATTTTTTCAACACGGTTAAAGGTAAATGGGGTAAATAAGTGTAAATGTAATTTTTGAAAATATTATAAAATTATGCTCACACTTCCCAAAATTTTATTAGATGAGTTATTTTCAACCAAAATCATAATTTAGTTGAAATTATGACCATTTTATTCCACTTGGATGAGAGTAATACATTTATAATATTGTATTAAAAAAAGTTAATTTTTTCACACTTTTGTTTTAACAAGTGAAATATGTTTAACATGCGGTTATATAGGGGGTATATTCATATATAAATATTATTTTGAAATATAAAATCTTAATATTTGTCATTAAAATTTATTTTTAATTTTTCGGAAAAACAATTAAATTAAATGCGTATAATATGATTATGTAGTAATTGTTTAATTAAAAGAAATATCAAATAAATTATATTTAAAATACTAAAATAAATATAATTTGGAACGATTAATTTCATCCAAGAATTTTTTTATGGAATTTACATTTTATTAATGTTTTATATGTATTGGTTATAATTTATCTTGATGTTAGGATATTTTTAAAAAGTCAAGTATTGAATAGTGTTAAAATTGGCATTATTGGAATTTTAAAATAAATAATATAATTATTGAATCATAAAAAAATTATTTAAAATCACATTTTTAGACCAATAATTTTTATATGTCATAAAATTTCATCAATTACTCATTTATTGGTTGTTTTTTATTTTATTTTTATTATCTTAACCCTCAAAATGTAAATTACATGATATCATGGAAAGAGTTAAAAGGGTTAAAACCAAAAGATAAAGATTAGAAATATAATAAAAAGATGTATATATTTCATTGGATGAATATATTTGGATCCAAACTCGTCCTATATTATAAATAAATCACTTTTTACCCATTTTTAATAGAAAATTAATTTATATTAATTTAATATTTTTCAGAATTCCAAGAGTGCCCCTCCCCTCTTCTATAAAAGGTATCATATTCTTATCTTTTCTTCACACTTAAAAATATAATTGTTTTGGAAAATATATGACCAAATCCCTTCCCATAATCCTTTGGAAAATTATATAGTTATTATTTTAGGAAGAAAACCCTTCTTGTAGGTGTAAAGTTGTCAGTCAAAGGAGATCACCCAAAGAAGAGGTATCATTTTTAATGAAGTGTTGCTATTTTATTTATTCTTCCACTTACATAAAATATTCTTGAAGCATGATTAAATAATAAATTTAGTATCCCATATATATTTAGATTTTATTATGTTAATATCATCACCTAAATTCATCTCCACATCCATGAAATGGGAAAATAATTATCGTTCGTGTGTATGGCGAACTACCACCTCACAAAATGATGTAATTTTTTTCTCATCACCGTCTCTCAAGAATGATTATAATGTTGGACTTAATGTTTATATATTATATTAATTATTTATTTATCATTATCAAAAGATAATATATCATTTACATTCCTACCTTCACATACATATGAAAATGATATCATCGTTCGTGCGTACGTGTGAACTGTCACCTCAACAAAGCGACCTGATTCATTTTTCATCCCCACATCACTTGGATAATATATACAAGTATATTTAAATTATTAATATGATATTAATGATATTATGATCATTCTTTAAAGGTAAAATACTATTTACCATCTTTCTATAATGATCATTGAAAAATGAAAATCATACTTATGCATACATATGACTTACTGTCTCAAAGATTATAACATTGTTCATCTTTCTTAACCATACATAAATAGTTTTATTTAAAATTATAATATATGTATATAAGTTATTTTTATTTTTTGAATATAATTATGCATATTATGGACTTATTACCACTTTAACAATAGACATCATACCAATTTCATTTTGGACTCGTGTACTGAATATCACCAAAACATCCAACGTGAGCTTAAATAATTAATTAAAAGTTATAATATGATAATAAGTGATGTAAAAGTAATAATAAAATTTTAAAAAATTATAAATAAAGTATATAATTAACCTATTTTTATTTTTCAGGAATATAAATAACATATGTGATGAATTAAAATCAAGGTACGAGATTTCACCTCAATATCCTTTCATTAATACATATCATGATGATATAAACCATTATTATCTTATAAGGGTTATATATATCCACATTGAAATTTAAAATCAAAGTTTTTTCTATCCTTATGTTATCTAATGTTTTTTAAAAATTTCATATGGATTATGTTTTAAATTTTTATATTGGTATGGGACACTTTGAATGTTTAAAGATTTATTTTTCAAAATATTTTTCTCCATGTCAATATTCTGGATATTATTTTAAATATTTATTATATGTATATAAATAAAATTAATAAAATTTATCTATATTTTGAATTTCTTTCAATATTTTTAATAATTTACTTTTTCACAAGTTTTATACTAAAGGTTTTTTAAAATGACAAAAGGTATGTTTTTTTAATATATACGGAGATAAGAACTTCTCCACCACATGGACCATTATTAGATATTTGGATTCCTCTACAAGTCTAAATGTTTTTAAAAAGAAAAATAAATCCCTTATTCCTGGATTGAGTATTTTGGTTTTGAAAATGGATTTATTATTTCAATATCTTGATATTATTTCTTTATGATTGCAAATGTAATTTTATGAGTGATATGCTGAAAATTGAAATATTTTATGTGTTATTATTATATAATTGTAGTTGAAAATTTAATGGGTGGTTATGTGATAAACCATTTTTGTTTGCTTTTTTGATAAACCAAGGATTTTTGGTTACGTCATAACCTTCAATGCATTGGGTAGAGAAGTGGACCTTATGAATATTCAATTTGTTTGAGTGACATGTAACAAAGTCATAAGCATAGTTATTCTATTTATAAGAGTGACAAGTATAATTTTTTCCCAAGGTACCTTTATGTATTTTCTATGGTTTATTTGGGTTTTGTGTTAATCCTATGATTATAAAATAAGGTATTAAATAAACATATTTTCAATGGAAAGTATTTACTACATATTAATGGTGAAAAGTTTTACTTTATGATAATGATTTCATGGGTTTTAGTGTTTATTAATGCAATAATGATTTCCTTATTTTTATATCCCTAAATAATATTTTTAGGCTCATCCTACATTTTTTAAATAATTTTCATTGGACTTAAGGATGAGTTAAGATTGGGGGATGTCTGGTTTAATGTCATGATGAGTTTTTCTAAATGTGACCATGTTTTATTTTAAATGCTTTATTTATTTGAAAAATGGGTACTGTTCAGAAGTTTCCACATTATATTATTATGGTTTTTATGAGTTATAGACTAGTTCTCTAAATCTATACTCTTAATAAATCCTCTATTTGAATGAATTTAGAATTATTAACATAACACAATATTACATAATGTTTTAAGGATTGGTCCTTATAGTTATTATCAGATGAAAGGATTGAAAAACATTAGAGGTTATGATATTGTTAATATAATTTTATTACATGTTTTTTATTTTTTGGTTTTTTTTAAATGAAGTAAAATTTTAGGATGACCTTATTGAACCACCTTAAGTATGCTTGTTCAGAATGGATTTCCATTAAGACAAGGTAGTTGTAGAAGGAAGGTACATAGAAGAAAATATCCTTCTAAATCATCATTATGAGTTGGTTAGATTTGGAACAAAATAGTTTGAAGTAGTGATTTATTATTTGAAACAAGCTATAAATGGAGGTGGTATCCATACTAGAGAGAAAACTGATGTACCAAGAAGGAACATGTCTATAGTGGAATAATTCATGAGGAAACATCTCTCATCATTTAGAGTATCATATGACATCTTTCTATCTGTAGGATGAATTAAATCCCAATAAATGATATTTGATTTCATGGTTTGTTTTATCACTAATTGCTAACCCTATAAATTTATCATTTTGAATTCGAATCCGACTTGTGGGGGTCAATGATGAGGAAAATCATAGAAATTTAAGAGATTGGGCACTAGTGATGGGATTAATGTAAGAAATATTTCTTGAGAAATATTTTTATAAGTTTTTTAAACTTAGGATGGAAGAAAAATACTTGGCATTTAGAAAAAAGTTGGAATATTTCGTGGCTTCATATAAATAAATCATCACTTATTTTGAAAGTTATGTCCCAAATTTTATCTGGATCTTGATAGTAAGATAAATCGGTTTTACTCAAGATTGATGCCAATATATCAAAGGAAAATGTATTCTCATGTGTTAAAAAGCTATGAATTTTTTTTTGATGTGCTGAGAAGGTAGAAATGGATTTTTACGATGATCGTGTGTTCCATTGACATAAGAAAAATAAGATTTCCAGATTGTAGGATTTGGGAATGGATTCAGAATAGAATATTGAAGGTGGGAAACAAAATTCCCATCTTATGAGAAGTGTGGTAAAAATAATCTTGGAGAATGACGTTCAAAGATGGGTAAGTTCTTCTAATGTGGTAAATTTCTTCATGTGGATCATGAATACATGGGATACCATCAAGAAAGCAATGAGAAGACAATAGTAAGATGTTTATGTTGAAATGAGTTAGGACGTTATACTAATGTGTGTCCAAAGTTACCTACTCAAGGTGGAAATCATCATGATCAGAAACAATAAGGTGTGTGAAAATATTTTTCATCTACATTAGTTTATGTTGATATATATGGTTATGTGATTGAAGCTCCAAGGAGCATGTTATTTTATGATGGTTAACCCTATTTTCAAGTATTTAGACACCCCTTCTGATGTTTTAAGTGATGTGATCATAAATTTATTAAAAACAATTCGGGATATGTTTAGTTGGATTTATGTTTATGTAAGGGTTTATTTGAATTAGAATTATTAAATTTCTTTTTGACATGAGTTTTAATGAATTAATAAACATTAGGATCTATATTATCCTAGGGATTAATGTTATTTTTAGGGATATTCATTTTATGATGTTGAAATGGTGATTATGAATTGAAAATATATAAAGTAAGTATATATACTTATATTCTTAGATAGTGAAATAATTCTTCAACAATATTAAAATGATCTAACAAAAATCTTCATTAGTTTTATTTTCTTACGTTGAAAGCAATTACCTTTTATCTAATCATGGATTTATTGTTTTATTATTTTTTACTTTCTCCAAAAAAATGATTTTCATCACCCTCCATCATAAATTTATGGTTATATTTCTCTTCCAAATCCATTTTTCCTAAATTTAACACTAGTATGTTTTATCTCAATTGATCTTCATACTTCTCTCTCTTTATTTTAAGGTGGATGTGTGATTTACCATTTTTCCGATGTGGGATTTGAAGAAAGATATTTTGAAAAGTAAAACACATAATTTGTTTCCTGATTTCAAATTGAAAGGAATCAATTATTAATGGGGTATAATTTAACATCTAAACATTTTAAAATGAAAAACTATGTTCTATAGAGTTTATGATATTCCACATCCATCTTATACAAACAACTAAACATAATTATTTAATATGGTAGTTATCGAATGTTAATTATAATTTTGGGAGTGAAAATGATTAATGAATTATTAAAATATGGTTTACCCATGTGTACACAATAAATTATCTTGTGAAAATTTAATTATAAATTAATGAAAACCCATTTTTAAAATAAATGGAAATGTTTTTAGGAAAACAATTTAAATGTGCACATGTGTGTTTTATACCAATAAATTAATAAATCACCCTTTTTCTGCAATATTATGGAAATATATCTATATAATATATTTAATTTAGTGTTTAAAATTCAATTAGTGTGTTTTCTAGACATTATATAAGAATAAAGCCAATTTTATGAATAAAAAATGTATTTTTGAAAAAGGAATTTTTGTCACCTTTTAATAGAATGCTTCTTTTAAATATAGTTTCTGACACTTTTAGAAGTTTTATTTGAAAAAATTAATTACTTATTTAAAATTGGAGTGTAAAAATTTAATTTGACTAAATTTGTTGTATTTTATTAATAATTTTCATGTTTTTATTTATAACAAAATAATAATGCATTTTAATTTAAAACTACTTTTTAATCAAATTTATTTATAGTGATATATTATATTTTGGAATTGATTTAAACTATAATTATATCATTTTTTATCATTTAATCCAATTTAGGTCATTTGAGTCAATTTCACATTAAAATTAGATATAAAAAATTTATGGACTTTCGAACGTTTTTACTCTAAAAACATGTTTTCTTGTTTCATCAGCATGATTACTTTTTAATTAATTTCTAAAATTCATGTTTTTTAATTTAAAAAAATTAATTCCGTTTTTTGAATAATAAGGTACAAATTATGAAAATAAGTCCCTTTATTTTTTAAAATTATGAAATATAACATTAATAAATCTATTATTAACACAGTTAAAGTTTAATAGAGTAATTAAGTATAAAAATAATATAATAATTATTAGAAAATTATCCTAAAACTTTTTTCAATTTCATTGGATGAGTTAATTTCAACCAAAATAATACTTGGGATGAAACTAGGACCATTTTATGCCACTTGGATGAGAGTAAGACATTTATGTTATTAAATTAAAAAGAAAAGTCAATTTTGTCACACTAGTTTTTAATAAGTTAAATATTTTTAATATGGGGTTATACATGGGATTTCATTGACAACAAATATTCCTTCCAAATAAGCATTTTTTATATTTATCATGATAATTTATTTTTAATTTTTTTTAAATAAATAATTAAATTAATGGATTTTACAATGATGAAGAATTAATTGTTTAATTAAAGGAAATATCAAATAATGATTTTAAAAATACAAAAAATTTATATAATTTGAGTGATTAATGTCACCCAAAATTTTTCTATATATTAATTGTAGACGTTGTTAAATTATTTTGAAGTATTAGTTCTAATTTATCAGGTTGTTATGATATTTTTAAAAAATCAAGTAATGAATAGTGCTAAAATTGACACTATTGATATTTTAACATAAATAATATTTTATTATATGATATATATTTTTTAAAAATATAAATTTCAAGAAACTAATAGGTATAATCCATAAACTTTCATCAATGACTCATTTATTTTCAATTTTTCATTTTATACTAATTATATTAACCCTCAAAGTGTAAATTATATGATATCATGATAAGAGTTTAAATGATTAAAACAAAAAAATAAGGATTAAAAAAAGTGTTTTATTTTCATTGGATGAATATATTTATACCCAACCTCATAATATCATATAAATAAATCATTTTGGGCTCATTTGAAATAGAAATGCAATTATGATTAATATAATATTTTGAATAATTCCAACAGTGCCCCTCCCCTCTCCTATAAAAGGGAACACATTTTCTATTTTATTCACACATAAAACCCTACTTGAATCATAAAATATCAGCCCAAATACCTTCTTAGAATCTCTCCAAATAATTTAGAGGCCTTATTTTTGGCATAACACCCTATTTAGAGGTGTTATGTTGTTAATCAAAGGAGAACTCCCAAAGAAGATGAATCGTTTTTAATTAAGTGTTTCTGTTTTATTTCTTCTTCCACATCCTATAAATATTATTTAACCCCGATGAAATAGTAACTCTAGTATCCTAAAAATACTGATATTTTATTATTTTAATATCATTACCAAAATTCATCTCCACTTCAGTCAAATGGGAAAAAAATATTGTTCATGTATACGGTGAACTATCACCTCACGAACCAATGTAATGTGTTTTCCATCACCATCTCTCAAGACTAGTTATAATTATGGAGTTAATTTTTTATATGATTTTAATGAAATATTTATCATTATTAAAATTCAATATGTCATTTACATTATTACCTTTCCATGCACATGAAAACGATAATGTCCTTCGGGCCTATATGTGAACTATCACCTCCACAAAGTGATGTCATTCATTTTCCATTAGCACGTGACATGGATGATATATATATATATATATATACATATAAGTATATTAATATTATTAATATGATATTAATAATTTTATTATTATTATACCAATATAATATAGTATTTACCTTCTTTCCTTAATGATCGTTGAAAAATGAAAATGTTACTCATTTATACGTACGGGCTACCATTCCATGATTATAACATTGTTCATTTTTCGTATCCATACATAATGTTTTTCATATTAAATTATATTTTATGTATATATGTGAATATTATGTCATTAATATTATTCTAAATAATATGTACTTATGATCAAATTGACTATAGACATCATACCAAATTCATTTTGGACACATGTTCCAGATATCCTTAAAATGTCCAACTTGAGATTCAATAATTAATTAATTGGTATAAAATTATAATAAGTTATATAAAAGGATTAATAAATTTTAAAAATGTTCTCAATAAGGTATATAATTAACCTATGTTTATTATTCTGGAAGATAAATAACATACATGATGAATCTAACTCAAGGTAAGGGATTTAGTCTCAATATTCTTTTATTGATGAATTTCTTGATGATATGCACCTTAATTATTTTATAAATTGTATTTAAATAACCTTTGACATTTCATATACATAATTTATCTATACTCATATTATTTAATATCTTTTTAAATGCTCATGAAGCTTGTGATTTAAATGTCCAATGGTGTACCTGCTGCTTTGAATGTTTAATGATTTATTTGTCAAATATTTTTCTCCATTTAAATATTATTTATATTATTTTACATATTTATAACATATATATATAATTATTTTAGATAAAATCTTGTCTATATCTTTTATTTAATTCAACTGGTTCCAAAAATAACCTTTTTAAATGTTTTATATGGAATTTTTTTACAAGTGAGAAAAGGAAAGTTCTTTTTAACGTATACCACAAAAACAATTCCCCACAACCATAACCATTATTTTATATTTTTATTGTTCTACAATTATTAATTTCTTAGAGGAAAAATAAATCCCTTATTCTCTTTTCTATGTATTTTAGTATTGAAAATGTTCTTGAAAATAAATTTTTTATTTAAATATATTTAAAGTGTTTATTATGATTATAAATGAAATTTAATGAGTGAAATTCTGAAAATCTCAATATTTTATGTGTTATGATATTATAATGGTACATGGAAATTTGAAGGGTGGTTACAGGATAAACTAAGGATGGGTTGTTCCATGATATACCAAGTATGGGTGGTTACATTATAACCTCAAATCCATTGGCATAGAAGTCGGTCGTATGGCTATTCCATTAGTATGGGTGAAATGTATTCAAGTATAACACATGGTAATTTAATTTATTAAAGTGAAAAGTATAATTATGATCCAAGGTAAATTTATGTATTTTCTATGGTTTCTAGGGGTTTTATGGTAATTAAGTTTTTACAAAAAATGTATTGAATGTGGTTATTTTCAATGGAAAGTATTTACAACATATTAAGGGTGAAAAATATAACTTTATGATAAAGTTTTCATGTGTTTTAGTGTTAATAAATGGACTAATGGGTTCTATCATTTTATATCCCTTATTGGTCTTTTTTTCTCATCCCACATCATTTAAAAGTTTTCACTAGACTTAGGGATGTTTAAGGATTGGGATATCTCATGTCGAATGTCGTTAAGAGTTTCTATAAAAGTGATCATGATTTATTTGAAATGGTTTAGATTATGGAAAAATGGATACTATTAAGAAGTGTACACACTATATTATTATGGTTTTTATGAGTTACGGTTTAATTCTCTAAATATAAAAACCTAAAAATATCCTCAATGTGAAAGAAACTAAAATTATTAACTTAACTCAAGATTATGTAATGTTTTAAACTCAGGTTCTTATAGCCATGGTGATTGGTTTATATCACACCATTATGCCACATGACCTTCCTTCCACTAGGTAGATCCTAATTTTTCAAGAATTGTTTACTTTCCCTTTCTTGGATTGATCTTATTCCACCTGAAAACAATCAACTTTGGGTAATAAGTGATTCCACCCTTTATCTTGTCTCAATTTTCCTTACTCTATTACACATGACATATTATTTTTGGATTGGTTATATGAGTTGGTGTGTGACAATGTTTGATTTTATGAAAATGTTGTTCATGTGATAATACCTTTGGAGAAATATGACTTTGACATGAATACCATGAGGTAGGAACTTCCTTAATATTTTGGGCCTTGTATATAAGTTGTTTAGAAAATTTTTTATGATTGATTAACCCATTCTTGATATGAGTGGCATGTGGGTGTGTGAATGGAAATTAGGTGTATATGATTTTGACCACGTGATTATGTGTGGATCCTTACATTTGATCTTGGTTTTCCTAGTTGTTTCTTTTTATTACATGTAATTCTTGTTGTGTTTCATATCTTCTATAACTATGTTTAAGGTATCAATATGACCAGGAGGAGCTTTCATATTGATGTGATGTGATCCGAAAATCATTAAAAGTGGGTGTGGATATCCCTATAGAGGGATGTAGATATGTGGGAAATTAACCAAATTTTCATAATCCAATCATTAATAATGGTGGGTGTGGATATCCCTATAGATGGATGTCCATAAGTGGCTAACTGGATGATATTATTTTGGGAGTCTTATTTACCTCCACCATAAGTGATTAAAAGTGTATTCTATTGGGTATTAAAATGGTTTAATGTATGGATTTCCAAATTAATACCACCTTTTGGTTGGGGTTGGCTTTGTTTCTTTAGTGGAGGTACTTGTTTATTTTATCTGATATCCTAACCGATGATGAGATAAAGTAGGTTTGGATGTAGATTGTGGTGGCTGGATTGGCACATTATTACTTGGTATATATATTTCAATGTTTATTTTATCATTTACTTTTGTCGTGATATACATTATTATATACGTGGTGCACTTATATTAAAGATGGATTGGCGTTGTTCTATTGAGTTTGTATACACACCCTACTTAGGGAATTCGGTGCATTTATAGATTTCATGACATGAAATCTGGTGAAGGGTAAGGTCTCTAGGGTGGATGGTTGAGTAGTGGAGCACAGATATATAGAAGACCAAGGCAGACTTCGAGTGACCCCACAAAAGTTTATTTATTTAATTATTTTTTTACTTCTTTATAATTTGGAAAGGATTACATACTTGTGGGATATTTTTATATGTATCCTATATATTTAATTTCTTCATGTTTAATCTAATGATCTATTATATGATTTATTGTTATTATTGATCTTATGACAGGATACTAAGGGTATAGCCTCCCCAGGCATGGACTCAATCATTCAATACATGGACAATAAACTCTTATATATGGGGAGGTGTGAATTAGGTCGAGTGACCTTATGAATAGTACTCAGTAGTTTGGGTCAGGATGTTACAAAATGGTATTAATAGACAAGGACCTGCCAACTTGATTATTCTATTTTCCTTTATTTTGCGATAGGGTAGAAAATTGATATGGTGGTTGAGACTTGTACAGGGAAACTATGAAAATACCTGGCTAGAACAATATTGTGAACCTCTAGGTTTCTATAATGTGGGGGAGAAAGTTTTTCTTTTATGTTGATTAAATTCACCTTGGGAGATGTACGGGGTGTTGATATGTGATTTATAATATTTTGGGTTCATTTTTTCATCATGATTAGGCATATATGTCAACATTCTATATATATATATTTTGGTGCACTACATAGTAGTTATTTAATTAATATACTTGAGTTTTGTTTTATTTTTTTGATATTTTATTTTGTGTGATATATCAATGTTGTTATATTGGGTTATATGTCATTACTGTAAATAATTAGTTAAACTGGTCATGTTTTTGTGTCAATATATACATGATGATTGTGAATAAAATGCAAGGATGATGGCCGATGTTAATACTAGGAAGGTTATACCATGGGATGTGGGTTAAATACTATGAAATAATTTGTGTGATCCCATAGATTTTTAGGACTTTTTATGTTCCTAAAATTCGTTTTATTGCATAGAAACCTTCTCAGATACATTTGAAAAGACTTACAACTATGGAAGCCTAGGTTGATCGGTTTCCACTACTTGTGGTGAAAAAGGATGGTCCTATAATTATATTTTGAGATTTAGATTATCTAGGTTATATTTATCATCCATTCAAGAGTGTTTTAGGGACTATATATTGAAGGTGGAGTCATTTGGGGGACTCTAACTGACCTTTCTTGGGATTTTTAGCTTCATCACCTTCTTTTATTCCATGGTACTGGTGGTCCACTGTATATAAAGGATTGTTTGGACCTCATTGAGATTAATTTCAAAATGGACTTTAACCAATAGTTCATGGAACTATGACAGGGTTCTAAGAATATATGTATATTCTTCTTCGATTACAGAGATCCTTCAATTTTCTCATTTATTGGATAGAAACGAAGAACAAAAGGATCATAAGTTACAAAAAGGACTTCAACAAGAGATCAGGTGTAAGGTTAGGGGATTTATACTAACAAATACTCCCAGGTTATTCTCAAGGTTCTATCCTTTATGAAGGCTCCAGAGAAAGATAGATCATGAGGCTTACATTTGGCCCAAAGTGGGCTAGTAAGAGAGATTACTCTCACTAACATGGGACTTTATTATTTTAGTAGGAAGAAAAATTAAATCTAGGAGTAATAGAGGGGATGATATTCAATCTTGATATAGACTTATTTTGTATCCTATATGAGAGATAATTCTAGGAGATTCTACAATATAAAGCTAAGGGTGAATTATATTAGTGCTTTTAGAAAGACGTCTATGGAGTGTCACCATTTTGGAAGGCCTGGTTATATTTTACTCTTTTTGTTAAAGGCCTCTCAAATATGTAGTAGGAGAACAGGACGTGTTGGTATTAGTGGACCTCACAAGAACATACATACTTCCCAAACAATGAATACTTAGGTATAGCATCACAGATATGAGACAGGGTGATCCTATTCAGTGGATCATGTTAAATTATATGATGGAGAGGTTCCATCTACCATTTGAGGTATAGTTTCGATCACTTCCACGTTATCTGCTACTTTTTTTGATACATGTTCTTCCCAT
This sequence comes from Viscum album, assembly GCA_963277665.1. Taxonomy (NCBI): domain Eukaryota; kingdom Viridiplantae; phylum Streptophyta; class Magnoliopsida; order Santalales; family Viscaceae; genus Viscum; species Viscum album. The sequence continues at coordinate 1,886,230,874 of OY728159.1, read as the reverse complement.
TCCATTCTTTATACACCACTAGTTATTTTAAATGATCTACTTGTTATGATATCCTCTAATTTGGTCTCCCTTGACTGGCCATTGGGAATGAAAGAGGACCATCTCTAGTGATTCCTAGAGTGTCCCATAGTTATCGTTGGCAATGGACATCAGTGGGAGTTTATGATTATCTAAACAATGACATTTAATATGATTCTTAGCATCTACTATCTAACCATATATTGATCTCACATTAAATGTTATCATAGATATGTGATGTTCATTTCACTAAAGTTAGAGATATTAATTATGACTATAGAATGGGAACTAAGAGCATACGGTGTGGGACCAAACATGAGTTATCTCAAAAATCTCATAGAACATATGGTGAAATTTTCCCTTTCCATGAGATCAGTGGATTCACAACCATATTTTCATCTATAAATGGATTTCTATTAAGATGTCTTTCTAAAAAACTTCATAGGAGTCCCCTTGATAGACATGTTTACATTGAGTTAGATCTCATATAGAGTGGGAAATCCATTTTGATACCCTCAAATAATATGGTTCCAACCGAGATGAAGGAACTTAATGTACATCAAGAAGACATAGTGCGGAATGGATTTATTGGGATAATTAATTTACATTTATGTTTACAAGTGTTTTTCTCTAAGATGGTGTAAGTTATTCCTTGATTTTACATTAATTACTAAAATATAAACTATGTGGAGGTGAAGAACTGATACTCATTGCCTAGGATAAATGATCTTTCTAAATAGTGTGGTTCAAAAGACCTCTGAGAGAGTGTGGATGATTCTGAAGAGGTTCATCACTACTCAGGTAAGAAAAATATCATATGATGACTGTAATATGATACCCTTGGATTTCATTATGGTCAATTAGTTTTTTTTAGAGTAAATCAAATTTAGGGAGGTAACATCTAATGAAGTTTTACAATATATAACTATGAATTTTTGGACCCTTTTAGATTATCTATTGGGTGGTGATTGTTCTATAACATATGTACCTTATCACAAGTTATCATTTAATTTATGACTTGTTCCATGTTTCATAACTTTGGAGGCACATGACCGATCATACACATGTTATTAACTATGAAGATGTTGACTTGGAACTAGATTCCTCATATGAGGACCATCTAGTGTAGACCATATTCTATTGTAAGAAATTAATTTTAGGGAATGTGATACCACTCATTTGGATTTAGTGGAAGCATGGGCAGATCCAGAAAGATACTTGTGAGTGAGAGGTTGGCACATGAGAATAGTGGCTATACTTTTTTGTTTGGGAACCCTAGAGGTTCTTCTCCGAGATGATAAATCTATAAAGGGGGGGAATCATAAAACCCTAATAATTTCTTAATTAGAATCATGTTTTCCCCTCTCAAACTATTGTTAGACGTTGATCCTTATTTAAAAATATATTTTGGGCCTAAAAAGGTCTTGGTAAGGTTACATGATGTTTTTACTTCTGAAATATAGATAGATACACCATATATCTTACAAAAAAATTCATAGGAAGGTAGGATTCACCAAAATGATATTTTTTCTTCATTGGTTTATGGTATATCCAAGGCCATGTCATAAAAATATGGGATGTACCATGGTGTAGTGTCTAATGGATGTTTTCCTATAGCCTTACTAATGGAATGATGATTTTTTGGGTTGTGTCGTGGTGTCTTAGACCATGCTGCAGAGGTCTTATCTTCATCTGTTTCTTCCAGTTGTTCCATACTTTGGTCATCAAATGTTATTTTTTGAAATTATTCCTTTCAAAATTGATTTAGGTGAGTTTCATTAGATAATTTAAGAGTATATATAAGGTGTTCCCATTCATATTGGATTCTTGAAAATATCTTCTATATACTATCCTTTTTTCATGATTGAATGATGGTTTATAGAGTCTCAGTCCACTAGATATAGAACATCATGATGCTTAATTTTATCATATTCCACATTCGTTGGCCTTATTCCATAGAATCTCATGACATGGCCTAGTCCTATAGAACATCCCCCCTTATCTTAAAGTATGTTGTGTTCTTTAGTTTCACCTATACACCACGGTGGTATGTCCAATTGTTGTGATTATTCACTATTAGGGAGTACACACCATAGCCACCAACCCTACTCCATGGTGGTATTCACTCTCATTAAGCACTAAAATATAATGGGTCCCCATCTTCCATGGTGTTTGGTATCCAACACACCTCCACACCATAGACCCTTTTTATGTTATGGAGACCCCCGTATTGCATATTTTTTCCCTTCTCCTTTCTTGGACATAGCTTGAGAACTCCCTTGGATGATTACCAACTTCGAGTAAGAATATTTTCTACTTTTTTATCATTTAGATCCTTTCCTTACTCTAGAACCAATAACTTGTTGGTTAGGGATTTGATCTAGGAGTAATTTGTAGTTGGTTTTGCTTTTTGGTGAAAACTTGGTTTAGGTGAAGACACCATCATCAAACATTGAATTTTGTGTGACAACCATATTTTACCATGTTCCTTACCATTTTAGTCTGTTTATAAGATGTTTTACTGATCTTTTGTTAGGATTTTTTAACCAATGATTTATATGAGTTTCATGGGGGGTGCATGAGTGGGCAATAACCCTTCTTGATTATGTCCACATGATTATATGTGCCTCATGACATCTAATATTAGTGTTCCTAGTTGTTCATTTCTATGAACTGTAATTTGTATTAAATTAAATTTTCTAGGGAACCATGTTTAATGTATATATATGATTAATCTGGTGGCTTGATGTTAGTACGATACAATTTAAACATCCTTAAAGGAATGCACAACTATCCTTGTAGAGTGATATGGATATGTTGCCAATTAAACAACTTAATGCTATCCAAACAAACTTAATGGGTGGAAAATTGATCCATGTATAGGGATGTTCCTAATTGGTTAGAAGGTTGATATCAATATGAGAATCTTATAAAATTGATCTGTATGTGATTAAAAGGATAACCTAATGGGGATTGACATGGTGGAGCATATGGTGTTTCTGATAACAACCACAGTCTTAGTGTGGTGAGCTATGTTTCTTTGATTCTGATACTTTTTTGTTTTATCAAAAATCCTCATTAGTGATGAGATGAAGTATATGAGGCTGAGGTTTGGGGTGGTCTTGGTCAGCTCATGATGATTTGAAACATGTATGGTTGTATTTTTTTTGATCGTTTACTTATATCATTATAGAAAATATTATATATATTGGGTACTTATGTTAAGGACGCATTAGTCGTACCCTACTATGTCTTGTACTCTTAACATACTCCGGAATTTTGGTAAACATATTGATTTCATGACCTGTTATTTGACAAAAAGAATGGGATTTATAGTGGTTGGTTGGGTAGAAGATCATGGAGCTGGAGTGTACTAAGATAGACTCTATAGGATCCCACAAATTTTTATTTAATTATTTAATTATTTTCACCTTATACTTTGGGGAGTCTTACCACCTTGGAAGATATTTATATATATATATATATAATTCATTCAGTTTACACATGTTTAATTTGATGATTTATTATATTAGTTATTATTTTTGATGATCCTATGACATGATATAGTGAGTATAGTCTTCCCACTAATGGTATCAGACCCTCACTACATAGTTGGAAGCCATTTTATAATGGGGAGTCATGCTTGAAGTCATGTGACCTTTGGATGATACTTGGAATATTGGGATGAGATGTTACAATAATGGCATAGTTATAGCGGTATACTATAATATAGTTCATTTAGAATCAGGGTTTAACGTAAATCAAGATATCAAATAGATTTATTTAAAATGAAATATAGCATAAAAACATAGTGTGTTACATAGAAAACATGTCCTTTGAGACTAAATGTTTCATTTAGTTTGGTAAAAATGTCCCTCCATGGTACTATTGTCCAAGTCCAAACCTATAAGGCCCCATGTATATGCAATATGAACAAATTAAAACCATGTTTATTCCAAAATCACCAACAGGAGGGATAAAACATGATAATATAAAACAAGGAAGGAAGGATGATTTTTTCAAGGAATAATCCATGTAAAAATATTGTTTTTTGGTTTAATAAAGGTCCTTGTAGGGTTGGGTTGCACTATTTAAGGAAAAATATGTTACTCTTGTGAATTAAAACTACCTCAAAATTTTCCTATTAACACAATGACCCCCAACATTTGTTCAAATTGTGGTCTAACCAAGAACCTACCCATAGAACCCATCCTTACCTTAAATAGTTTAATATGGAATCCAGGGGTTTCCTATAATCATGTTAAAACTATGGGCCCACAAAAACATCTACAAAATATTCCAAAACCATCCAATGACTTTTCAAGGATAAAACCCAAAATCCGATATCCAAAAATTGAAAAAAATCGTGAATATCCTAAAATAATGGATGTTACATAGTCCACATCTTTAATATGACCTAATCTAAATTGAATATCTAATACCTTTCAATACTTCTTTTTCATTTCATATTACTATCCAAAAATTCCTACATACACATATTCTATGTATTTATTATGTTTGAACAACTTTTAAAGTAGTATCCCACTAATTTTTTCTTTGAGTAACTGTTGGTAGATGAATCTGAGTATACTAGATTGGAAATAAACCATATATAATTACTTTTATATCATTATTAATAGTTTTAATAATTATAAAGAATATTAAATAAAGTAACTAATAATTTAAAAGGGGATGTGAATAAGAAATTAAAAATAAGGACCATAGAAAATATATAAGGTATCTAAGTTCATGGGAACTTTATGAAGCACATACTATCTCAATGATCGATCCAATAAAATAATTAAATGTTTTTGGGTTTCTTGGTAAAATTAAATCAATCTATAGAAAATGTTCGCATTCATATCACTGTATTTTGTTTTAGTATAGTGTAATCTAAGTCTCAGTAGGGAATTCAATTACTGGTTGTACTTGTCCTAGACTTCTCACCTAAGAACCTAAGTTCCCATGTGTTATACCCCTTTAAAAAAATTTAATTTCATCAATAAAACTAAGTTACATTGAAATTTGAATCTTATCAAACATTATTCTTGTATCACATAATTACATATACAAAACATGATTTTCCAATCATGTTTCCTACTAATATCAAAATGGAGAATTCCTAAAAAATTGTATTTAATAAAAAAATCACTGATTTAATAAAATGGTTTAAAATAGTTTAAAATGTCCTTTAAAAATAATTAAGACTTTATATTTCATAAATAAAAAGGAACTCTTGAAAATGTATTCTAATGGTGTGAATCCCAGATAAATGATAATTTAAGACATTCAGATGGAAAGAGAAAGACATCGTGATTCCTTGATTAACCTAGGTGGAAAATCCCATTCATATCAATCTTAGTGGAGGAGGGAGAGGATATCATCATGTTTTTAGTCCAAGGGTTCCTAATGGGAATGAATGGGGTGAAAAGAGTTAAATTAGAATAATACAATAAGGTAATAACCTATTCTTTTAATAAACTCCTGAAAAACATTTTTTGGTGTGACTTATTTTATCTTCACACGACCCAACACCTATGAAAACACTCCTCCCTCCACACCCCAACCAAACATCTAAGGTTGAGTCATCACACTAAATACTTTATTCAAAACATGAGAAAAATAATAGAAAAACTACCACACTACCCAGGTTAGGTCACAACATGACCTCCCTTGTTCATGGTGATGGACAACATCAAAAAACAATAGACACTAAGCCTCGGATTGGTCACATCATGACAACACTTGGACACAGAATGAACCAAATACAGTACAAGATTGAATTTCACCCAAAAATAATATAAATTATGTAAAATATGGAAACAAATTGAAAAGGTAAAAAATAAAAAGAATAAAAGAAAATAAATGGACCTCAAAATGAAATTGTGGGTGTGAAAATTATCCCCAACATATCACTTTTTTACACCCATAAAGTTTCTCTAATATGGGAGATTGGGAAGGAGTTGAAATCGTTACAGCCTAATTTAATATTTTCACTCCCATTTCTCTTGAGAATCACTAGATTTTATCCATAAAATTTTAAAAATTGGTTTATATTTACCATGAATCACCTTCCTTTAAGATTCAACAATATGAATGGGTTTCTCAATCACTGAGACATTAATATCCAACTCTATTTATTTTCAATAAATACATGAAATTTATTGGGATTATAATTAATAAAATTAGATAACTCAAATAAATCATGGATTCACCTCGACTAAGGATGTAACTCTAATTGGTATGTGGCCTTTCAAATAATTAAGTGATTTTAAAGGGTCTAGTGTATCTTAGATTAATCATTCCTTGCTTCAGGAGTAGTTACTAGACTAAATGATTTGATACCTTTAATAACACTAGAAAACCGACTAAAAAATAAAAAGTTAAACATAAAAGATATATATAACATTGTTTTGGGATCTGATCTATTACTAATCATTGTTGAATATTTTGATTCTTATCCATCATTTCCAAAATAATGATTATATCCTCCAAAGAAGTTTCCCACGCCTTTATCCAATAGATGTAATATAAATATATAAATCCATAAAAAGTTTCAAAAGGATCCATCCTAATAAATTACTATTAAATATTATTGTAGGAATACCAAACTAGTGATATATTTTCCTTTAATGAACATCCAAGATCCATGATGTAAGTACTGGTCATATTTTCCAAAATATGGATTATCTACCTCATCATCCCATCCGTGTACATGATGTAATTCATACTGAAATGTACTTGGGATCTCATCTCAACATAGAAGATAAAAAATATAGAGTTAAACTGGGGATATCTATCATATATGGTATCAAAAGGATCTATATGTAGCCTCATGGTTTTATGCATGTAAAACTTCTAAAGTTCTTCCACATTAGTTGTGTCACTAGTCGGAATCAAAGGAGATGATTAATTAATTAAATCTATCAAAACCTATATTTTTTAGTTCCCCTAAAGTATATTCGGTAAACCAATAATGATGTACATGGGTATCTCATTACACATAAAAGTATATATAAAATGAGTTCGAAGCAAAAAAAAGAAGGCTTCTGATCTGTGGCATTGATCTGCGAAAAAGTACAAAATCATGACCAAATATCCACTATTCCCCATTCCATACTTTTCCACCAATATCATTATATCATGAAATAGTACATCATAGATCTACCTGGTTGGATAACCCACTAAGACTGATAAAAATCCTGAACACTTATCATAGGTTAAGGAACCAAATAATGGTTTTAGAAGAAGAAAATACCTCCATGAGATAGTTACCACATATAGATACAATCTCCATTATATATAATTCTTCCAATACCCTGTAAATCCTCATCACAAGGTTTATCATAATGAATAAGATAATGAAGTAATGTTTTCAAATAAATACTAATAATAAATGTAGCACCCTTCTATTTCTTCACTTCCAAATGAATCTATGGAAAAAGGCCTCTCAAGTTCCATTAATCACTAGATTCTTTTAAAAACTAGGAAGTTAATATTATATTGAGAGCATCAAAAACTACATTCCCTATTTTGGGTATAATGGAAAGGTCAAAATCAAAATCATTAAGGTATTCTACCCATTACCTCTACATTAGATTAAAATATTTTTGAGAAAATATATAACTCATAATATTATGATCATAATAAACCATAAATAATTTCCCCAAAATATAATTCCTATGAAATTTTTTATAATACATATACTCTAAAAGATGAAGGAAATGGGATAAATATTTCTTCTTAAGTGGTTTAATCTGGTGAAAACCATGCACTACCATGTGATTTCCCAATATAATCACACAAAAATCACATACTTGAGGCATTGTAATAAATGATATATCCCTTTTTGGCCTCTGGAAGAACTAATATAAGAGGTGAGGTGAACATATGCAATATCTCATTTATGGATTCTTGACACTCATAGACCCACAATAATTTACCCCCATTTTGAGCGAGTGAAATTATAGGTTATTTAATCCTAGAGAAATCATTTAAAAAACTTTGGCAATAACACACCAAAACCAAGAGTCTCCATATCTCAAATTCATTCATTAGTTATTATAATAACATAACAGCTCTCATATTTTCAGTATTGACTGAAATGTATACTTTTGATTCCACATGTCCCATGAATTTAACTTCTTGGATATAAAATTTCACATTAATGACTTATAATAATGGTGATGATCACAATGAGTCCTCAAGATTCTTATCAAATGATTCTTCTTACCATATTTAGTTATTGATTAAATAAAAACTTGATCCTTGAATACCACATTGAAGGCCTCAAGGTATCTATGACATATTCAATTCATAATAATTATAAATCCCATTACTGATTTAGATAATCAAAATGACTTCACTAGGTACTCAAAATGATCTTACCCACCTAAAAATAGGTATTAGAAATATCATATTCATTTACCTAGAGTTATTTACATCTTAACTAGTTTTCAATTGATGATATTCATCTTTCCCCCTTTATGTAATCATGGAGGTCATCAATATTGTAAAAAGGATATTTATCCTGAATAGCCATGTGGTTAATATTTCTATAATAAATGCATAAGTGGAGAGTTCATTCCACTTTATTAGAAAACAAACTTTGGTGTGTACCATGAATATATAAATAGAGTAATGATGTCTTTGGTTTCTCTATCATCTTGAAGTAATTATTTTAATTATACTGGCTCTATATAATAATAAAGTAGTGATATTTTCTACATATTGTGTTCCAAATGAATCAAAAAATAGACTTCTAAATCTAGGAGTAAATATAATAATTCATCCTAAAACACCTCAAGAATCTCCCAGACTATTAGAGGAAGATCACTTGAAATTTTTTCTTTTATAAACCACAACTAAAATAGTTGATAACAATTTTTTATCCTTGAGAAAATGAGGCCCCTCTCAACTACATAGTGGGTTCCCTTCTTCGTGAAGCATTTGATAGATCCCATCAAGGGCATTAGATTCCACCCTATGATGATAAAATTAATTGTGGGATTTAAGGGTAATAATATAATCCACCCCAATAACAAAATCAAATATATTTATTTAGAGTAGAAGGAAATAACATTCTAGTTATAATTTTTTATGGAGACGATGCATATAGGTCATCAAAATTTTTATTTCTTCTTCTTTTTTATGATAAGTATTCATGTCTCTATATCAAAGGAATTATTTCTTATAGGGGTCTCAATATTTCTGAAATAGATGTTGATATCAATGAATGAGAGTCACATGTGACAAATAGATATGAAACCATAGATCATGAAATGAGAATAATACATGTCACCATCATTAGTCCTAACTCAAATTCCGTAGTATCCTTCTCTACTCCATGAAAGCACCTCACATATAAATGGTAATAAGGCCTACTATTAGCTTGTGTCTTGGTTTTCAGCTAAATCTATCCATAAGAAGTAAACATCCCTCTATTCTAATGAGTTAATGTCCATAAAACCATATAGGACTAATATTACACTATATATCCTCTAGGGGTTGAATATCTTATACCACTTCAAGGAAAAAAATTTGGATTTGTAGAATATATAAAGATATCATAGGAACCTGAAAATGTTTCTAGCCTTAGGGAATTCTAGTAATGAAGGATTTATATTCCTTGTATTTTTATAAGGATAGTAGATAATATATATGTCACCCATGTATTATAATGAAAAATACTAGGATGTTTTCTAAGAGCCACAAGCACTTTATTTTCTTATATCAACCCACTTCCTCTTCTTTTCTAATAAGTAGTATTCTTGTCCACTTTTCAGGGAACGTAAAAAAATAATCCTCAACATCTCATCCCAATGAATATCCAAAACAAATGAATGAACAAATAATTCAATATATGTTTTATTTTTTATAAAGAATAATTTAGATTAAAGTTCATGTCAAAGGTCAATTTCAAAACAACAGTCTTTAAAATCATCTTTTGAATCTATCTCTAGAGAAAATTGGATGATCATGGTATATAAATTCGAATATTCCATGACCGTTATATTACCTTACTATGGTCCGGAAAACTTATGAGTCTTATCCACCGCCAAGGTATGAGGGATAAAATTTCAATTGAATATGAATTTTATGTTTTTTACTCCATATTCTCATGATTATTATACAGGTTGATATAATCCCAGCACTTTTGGTTGAGTACCTCCAGAAAAAAGGTATCAAACTTCAATTTAATAGCCTTTAGTGTCAGGATAAACTCAATAAGTGCTCCTTATCTTTCTAATCTAATACTTTTCCCATAGGGTATCAGTAATTTCTCATAATGAAGGTGGATTATGATAAAGGAATCTGAATGCTTTATTTTTGTCATGATGTAGACCCATACATCCTTCCATAGATTGAGTTGGTCCAATTCATACTCCTAGAACCATTTCATGGATCATTCATACCATTTAATAGATAATATATTGATTCAATAGGGGATTATCTCTCAAATATTCTTCAAAGAATCACTCTATAAGGTTCTTTGGAAGTCTTTAAAGAGTAATGGTCCTATAAAAAATCCAATAAATAATAAATAAACTATCAAAACCAAAAAATAATATCAATTATAGCCTTGAAAATTTTATCAAGATAATTTAAACATTTGAAACTATAAAAAATGTGGGGAATAAAACCAAACAATCTATACTTTACAAAGATATCAAACCTATATTCATAGTCAGTTTCTCATGTTCCTTTCCCAAAAAAAACTAGTACTAACCTATTGGGCTGATAAAAAATAGAAAACTCACATTCCCAGAAACCCATGGAAACTCAAGGTATAATACTAATTATGTTGGCCAGATACCCCTATGTACTTTCCTGCAATGTTTCAAAAATCTTATCTCTAGTCTATCATAATCTCCCATGTATCAAAAATCAATAACAAGATTTTGAAAAAAAAATTATTTCATTAACCAATCTTGGATACCCTTGACCAAAGAACCTAGTTCGAATTACAGAAATTCCCAAAAAGAATTCATGATTCAAATGGGATAAAAACCATTGACTAAGAATCAAGAAACCATCATTTATAATAATTTTCCCATTAAATATATCAAATTTATTAAAACTAATGTCTCTAAATGACCTCAAAATGATTTATAAATTCATGAACTCAAATAAATAAAACTGAAAAATGAAACGTCATCATTCCATAATATAAATAAAATATCAAAAAAAATACATAAAAAAGAATAAACTCAAATCAAAAACATTGAAAAATATTAGTTAGTATTATATATATATATATTGAAAGATATTGGAATCTTAATTATATTTACAAGAGTAAGTCTAAATAACCAAAACCAAAACAAAAAAAATAAAATAAAAACCACTCATCTCCATGTGATATGTGGTTTCAATACCAACATGTCACCATCTCAAGACCTAAACTCATCTAAACTAAAAATCCATTTCCTCCCAACAGTTCCTTCCTTATATGTCAAAACAAATCCTATATGAATCCATTGTGTGTGTTTTGGGTGTGATAACACCTTCCCCATTGGATCCCACCTTGTTTTACATTATTAAGATTTGTTATATGATTCCATGAATTCTAGTTTTGTAAAAACAATATTAAATTAATATTTTAACATTTTAAAATTAATGAAGATTATAAAATAACTTTAAAAATATTTATCTAATAATATAAAAGTTTACATGAATAGGGAATCCAAAACAAGAATAGTGGGTAAATATTCTATGTAGATAAGGTCCTGGGAACAATAGGATCCATGAACTATCTCATTAATTGATCCAATCATATGAAATATTGAGAATAGAAATCTTGGGAGAACAATTTCAATTCTTAGTGTTCAGTGACATCTATATCACGATGATGTTTAGTTAACGTCAAATAATCCAAGCATAGATAGGGTATGGAATTATATAGGAACTTTTCCTAATCATCCAACATATGCACCTGGGTTCCCTTTTATTTTTCCCTTTAAAAGAATAATTTCATCACACACTATACATTCAGATATTAATTCCATATAAAAACATGATTTTAAAACCATTTTTGTTATTTATATTAAAAGAGATGCATCTAAAAAAATATTATATAAAAAATATTTTCATGGTTTTTAACATGATTTAAAATAATATAAAACATTTTTATAATTAATCAATAATGTATGGATTTCAAGAAGATATAACCCACAAAACCTCCAACATTAATCAATGAAACCATATTCCAATTGTATGAATCCCCATGAAAGAATGATGGATGACCTTTATAATTAATGATAATGTCTTAGTTATTCCTTAAAGAAAAATTGTAAATAAACCCCTTCAATTTTATCCCAAAAGAGGTGGGATATGAGATAATTACATGTGTATGATGGAGGTTTTTAATGTAAAATAAAAGGGTTTAAAAGGGGTTAAAACTTCTAAGTATATGAAGGAAATTTCAATTTTTTAATACATATGGGTAATAAAGGTCGCAACATTACTTATTAAATCATGGAATGAATCAAGTCCAATAAAAAACCCCTTTTCATGGGTTCACTTATAGTGAAATGTACCTTTTTATGATAAGTCCAAAATCATAGAGAAACTGTCCTACTTCCTAGTATTGGTCACATCCAGACCTCCCTTGGTTTCAGTGTGACTATGATACCCAAATAATAATGCACTCTACCTAGGTTTAGTTGTAACATGACTCAATTATTATTCATTTAATTGTTGAATGGTTCATATATATTATAGAATAATGTTTGACCATCTAATTAATGAATTAATCCACTTGTCAGACTAATATCATAGCATTCAACCTTAAATGAAGAATCTTTTTCCCTACTAACAACATGTATGTCTACTTCTCCATTCATAAATTCTCTCATATTTTCAAATCGATTTTTATCACCATATATGTTTGATTCACATCTCATAATAAATACTCAAGAGTCTGAATTGATTCTAATAATATTCATATTCATATTATCATAATTCTTCCCTTTGAAAACACTTTAAAACCATATATAGAAATATATAATAATATTATAGTTCATTCCTACATGATATATTGAAATTATAATCATGATACATGTCATGATCAACAATAATTATCCATCTATAGATGAGTGTAATATTCTATATCTTTTTATAAAGGGAATTTAATGAAAATAGTATCACTAAAATAATTACATCATAAATCATTAACTTTAGTGGTGAAATATCCATATTTCACTTTGTTTTGTGTTTGTTATAGTTTTCATCTTAAAATATATCTATTTAGGTTTAATATCATGCAAATCATATCACATATGGAAATTTTATAACATAGTGGAATACAATTTTCCCAAATCCATCATATGGATAAACTCAACATCATTACTCTAGTATCATATCACAATTGGTTTCTTAATATAGTGTCACTCAAAGAATAATGTAATAGTTTTCTACTTAACTCTAAGTTTTATCCCTTTCAATTGTTCCAAACACAAGATAATTCGTGAGGACATGATATTAATGTGAAACTAATTGGTTGGATTATTGAGGTCTTGACATGTGTTCTCTTTGGAAAGAATCTCATACTTAGTATTTGATGGGTTTTCCTTTGTCTTGATATTTCAATGTTCATACTATGCATATTATTTAATAACTATTGCATCACATATAATCTTTTTCATCACATGATTTATTTATATATTTACACATTCTTGTAATTATGTGGTTATTTAATTCTTCTTCATTATACCAAATTAATATGCTCAAACTATATTAATGTGTAACACTTTACACAAATCATGATTTGTGTTACTAACCCAAAATTGAAGCTAAATTCATATACCCATATCAAAATATATCTCATTTATAAGTAACTTAAACCATTTTAGGTAAGGGTTTATAATTATATGTAAATAAAAACTCTTACCAGAGTAATAATCGAGAGATATGTTTCCGGCCTCTAATTTTCTAGACACTCCATAAGCCTCTAGGCCAGTGGGAAATTGTACCCAAAGTCCCTCTACCCATGGTTCATTACATATGATAGACTATATTTCCATTATAACACTGACACCAAATATAATTAAATGAAACTAACCCCTAAATTAAATCTAATAACTCTATTACAAACAAAATTGAATATAGAAGAAAAATAATCCTTTGTTTAGGGAATACCAAGCATGTCACTCTTATGTGTAGTGTATGATAATTTTTAAGAATTTTTTTTATATAATTGAAACTAAATATTAAAAAATCCATATCCAAGAAAACAATTATGTGCATGAATATTTAAATTGTAATTTCTTAAATTAGTCTAATATACAACTATCTAACATGATATATAACAAGTATAGATTATTTTTTAATAAAAACTATTTTTGATATAATCTAGAGTTAGGTGTATTTAGTACGGGCCCATGACAATGAATGTTTCTATATAAAATAATTTTATAAAGTATCTTATAGACTATGGTTTGGCACCACAATATGGTGAACATTCACAGACCATTTTTGAAATTGAAATAAACTCTTTGAATAATGTTGCAATGAAATCATAGAAGTTTATTAGGTCCCATTATTACACTGAGGACTAAAACATAATACACACCATTGGATATGTTGTATTTTACCATGGAAATTAATTTTTTTGAGATAGAAACATAATTTTAGAACTTTATTTCCCCAAATAACAAAAGAATCTTGTTAAAACCCACAGTGAAATTGTTGATCACCATGTTTTTTAGGAAAATGGCATAGAATTTGACTTGACGTTTATAAGGGATTTCCAATATGATACTCTAATTATAAGTCAGATAAAAAACAAGTGTATTCCATTAAAAATCATTTTCTCTAATAGAATATGGAATGGTTATGGAATGACCATGTCATTTTTATTGAAAAAAATAACAAAAACCATGGAATTGTATTGTGACTACACTTTAGTTCCTAGGAAAACTCTTTTTTTATTTTTCAAAAAAAATACTCAACTAATCAATTAATAATTATCCCATGCTTTTATTCCATTCATGGGTTTCAAGGGATAACTCAATTCCTAAAAAACATAAAATAAATAAATAAATCCATTTCAATATTAAACAACATAATAATCAATAATATGAAGAAAAACCAAAACATGAAATTCTATACCTAAAAATATTGTATTTAAGACATCATTAGTAGTGACTCAGATAAAGTTCCAAAAGAAATAAAACAAAACATATCTCTCCCTAGATGGTATCCACTAGTCATTGGAAACATTGAACACATTGGTAGGACATAAATTCTCTAAATAGTGTGTTAGAGCCTCCACATATATAGAAAATCGAGAATCCAGATAATGATAGAGATTCATTGATGTTTGTAATATATAGTGTAATGAATGAGGTCCAAAAACATTACTTTATAATCCCCATTCATTGAATAAATGACTACTTGTAGTTTCAAAAATTTGTAACATATAACATGGATAACCATTAGAATTAATATATTATAACCCCTTACATTGGTAACTTCATTCATACTTAATTGTTTATCTCATTTCATAATTAATAACGAACCTACACCTAATCCCTTGATTTTGAAATAGCCATAATAATTATGATTACTATCATGGGAGAATAATTTTAATGATATCAAATATCATTTTCTATATTCATGTTATGTGATATCAAATACCTCAAGAAATCATATACTACGGTGTTTTTCTTTAACCACATCATACTCGGTTCTTTAATGCACAAATATTAACATTAATAACGAAATATACATGTCAGTAATATGTTTCAAGGGCTGAAAATATGGTATGTTATAAGCTAAAAATTATTTTTTTAGGTATCTATCTATTGCGTAAACTATAGAATTTCATCCTTTGTATTCTTGGTGATGGATAATTGAACCTATATAGCTTACAAGTTTTGATCAAGTTCATTGATCAAGTGGATTTAGCATTTCAAGAGGAAGTGAACCATCAATATTCCTTATGTTTGCTCTATTTTCCCACATATTATATCTTATATCATCTATTTTAAGTCACTGATAAATAGTGTTTTAACATGTTGTAGCAGCTGAGAACAGTTATTTTTCTCAATTGTGTATATCATTGATTGTGAGATAATATATCATTGTTATGATATCTCACATACATTGATTTCATCCTACTATATCACTTAGTCATAGATACTTTAAGATATTGATCATAAATTTCTATAAAGGAATAGTATTTTATACCAATATCAATACACTCATATCATATTAAATGACACACATGGTGTGAGTGGTATCCTCAATCAGTAAAAAAACATCTCATCCCCTTTGAGGGTTTAATGATAATATATTTTATAATGAAAACCTTAAATAGGGGAACCAATAATAGAATCTTGACTCCCATGATTGAGAATCCAACACTATTTAGTTGTATCATATGTGATTATAAAAAAATTCATAATCTCTTTGCATAATTTAACATGTTATGACTAGAAAAGTGATATACTTTAGTAATAACATGTCATAGTCTACTACAAGTGTCACATCCGTATTTTTATTTTGATCTATTTCATTTTTTATTTTTATTATGGCGTTTATCCCTTTGGTTTCCCATTAGTTTATAATTAAAAATATATAATTTGGGCATGGAAGTAGGTGGTACATGGTTCGTTCACAGTTTTTCAAATTGTGCACCATTACGCAGGAAAGAATGTGGCATTTGGTCATTTTAGGAAAATGAATACCGAATAGCTGGTGCATGATCTGTTAAACCATGCATGTAAACTATGAGGAATTTATTTCTTGGACAACGATGGGTGTATGTTTTCTACACGATTTGGAAAACTACGGGGGGAAACCATGTGACTTTCCAAGGTCATTGAAAATTGGATTTTTACCCCTTCCTTTTTGATTTTTAACCCTAAAATACACTAATCCTCTCTATTTGGGATCCTCCAACCTAGTTTCCACCTACTTCCCCCTTTCCCCCTTGGAACTTCATTTTCGTGGAATATTTGGTGTTGTTTCTTCAATAATATTCATGCATGTTCCCTTCTCCCTTGGTTTATCATGTTTTCTAGTGTTCTTATACCCTTTTTATTGAGTTCCCATATTCCGGTGGGGAGAATAACTTAATGACATTGTGAACTTATGTTGTTGGGTGATATCATAATAATAAATGTCAAATATTTCATTGTTAGGCTCTTGTGGAGGTGCAATTTTAGGTTTTTTTCTAGGTTCTAGAAATTTCCAACCATGAGATTGGTGATTCCATGCTTTTACATTATAAGATGATATTAGTATTCTTTCATGGATTCCTAAATGTACTGTATGGAATGTGTGTGGTGGGATTTTTTTTATATTTTTGTGTGGTTTGTATCGACTTAAAAGTGATTTTATTAACGAAATTGGTTTGATTTCATGTGGGTTTTCATGTTACAATTTATAAATGTGTTTGATGAAATGTGAAAGCGGTGAAAAGGCTGTTTTTAAATGGATTTGATGTGCGTGTGAATTTGGAAGATATTTTTCTTATGTTATGTGGTGGTTCTATAAATTTTTATTCAATTTTCTTGTGTGTGAATGACAATTTGGTGGTATATATGATATGTGAAATGGAAATTGAGCACAAAAAAGGAAACCTAGGTATCTAGGTGGGTGGACTATGACTAGTGTGCTAGCTAACATGGATGTGGCTTGGCCTAGATTCATCTAGTAGGATTTTTTATTACAATACTAATGATATTAGGATTATGATTGGATACCACTAGAACTTATGATGGATTCCTCTCTAGTGTCTCGTGCATGAGAACACCATGGGTTATGGTTTTTATACCATGTTTCACTGAGATATGAGGTTCCTAGTGTCCCACTAGTGCTAGTACCTTTACAGACTTCCCATGGTACTTTTGTGATGTTTTGCATACCATCGGCATATGTTATACCATACACTTACGTTAATTTTCAAAGAATTTTTATTAAAATAATTTTTCATAAAGTGTGTCGTTAAATACATTTCCATGTTCTTTCTTAAAACATGCTTAGGGATTTGTCTTTTAATGTTATGTCATGGAATCCTTCTTTTTGGTGGCATCCTATAAGTATTTGTCTCACACCCTATATTCAACTTTGGGTGTATGTATATTTTTTATTTGTGTCCTAGGAAAAGGTAAGGTTCATCATGGTGAGGGAGGTGGATCGAAATTCTAGAATTCCACATATTGTAGGTGTTGGTGGTGATGGCCTGTAGATAATGTTCTTCTTTTTTCTTGAAGTTTTTTCTACGAAAGTTTCATTGTTACTGTCCTATTGTAGTGTTTTTGGGTTTCTTTTAGTGTTGTGAACCTTGATTCTAAAAATTGTTGTACCTTGGTTGGTTATGTTTATTTATTTATGTGGTGTTTATTTTTTTTGTTATTTTTTATTATATAAATGGTTAATGATTTTCCAAATGAAAATTTTTGAGACCCATGTATTAGTTTCTAGCCTATGGGGATTATGACTTCCCTTTGGGACCTATTTTGGACTAAGTTGGGTGTCAAGTAGGATGGTATTTCGACTTAGTTCTTGAAAAAGTGGTATCAAATCAAGTTATGCTTTTTTGTCATGTTATTTGGGAAACAAGTTGGGTATATAGTAGCTATCACTATCAAGGCTTCAGGTTCTCATTGAATGTGGGGTTCCCGAACAACACGCCTCATGATAGATCTTTAGTCTCCATGGGATATAGGGATTTGATTTTTCTTCTCCTCTATGTGAGATGTATAAGATACAGGCTATATATAAACATTGGGTGGGGTGGAGTGGTTTTTATTTTCTTTTTATTGTGATGTATTTGGTTATTATATGATTTATGAAAGTGTTATTGATTATTTCTGTGGCTATTGAAAATTTTCAGAATGGTTTTATTGATGGTTTTCCTTGTGATTGTTGCACATTATAGTAAAATTGCTCCTTAGGGAGTTCCTCTACAGCTATCAGAAGTGGATAAAGAGAGTTCTTCCTCACCAATTAATCATATATTAGTGGAATCAGTTGTTGAGGCTATCCATGATTTGGGACAAGTATCATTCTCTTTCGTTAATTAGGTTAGAGAATCCGAACTAGGTCCTAGTAAGGAAAAATATCAAGAGTTCCTCAAAAAAATCTTATTTCATTCTAAAGTATCCTAGAACCCCAATAGAATAGGAGTGTCTTGAGTTGATAGATATGATGTTTGAGTTTCTTGATACCCTTGAGTATATCTAGGTGAAATTTTCTTTGTTCATATAAGAAGGTCCCAGTTGGATGTGGTGGGACTCAGTGGTGCAAGATAGGAAGCACGAGAAGAAGGT
This sequence comes from Viscum album, assembly GCA_963277665.1. NCBI lineage: Eukaryota > Viridiplantae > Streptophyta > Magnoliopsida > Santalales > Viscaceae > Viscum > Viscum album. The sequence goes on along the minus strand of OY728159.1, from coordinate 1,886,211,579 downwards.
TTGGAAAGATTTTAAGGTTGTTTTCAATGTGTCATATTTCCCTAATCTATTGGAAAATGACAGATCTTGGGATATTATGAAGCTTATCTATATAAATAGGTCTATTATGTAATATTCTAACTGCTTTGCTGAGTTACATTAGTACACACCTGATCTCGTTTATAAATAGAAAAATAAGGCTTGAAGGTTCAAGAAGTGGTTGTGTATAGAGATCTTATGTTTGGTATTTTTGTTCAAGATATAGAACTATGCTAAAGTGATTGATCATGCCATGATGGTTGAAATTGATTGTAATGACCAGAATGGTTTCCATGGATCTATGTTAGTTGTGGGAAGTGGTAGTTCATTAGGGAAGAAGAGGATGCAAGATGAGTTAGGGAAGAAGGAATTAGGTAGTTTAGGCCATCCTTACCAGTTGTCTTGGACTATGTCTTCTTATGTGTGGTTAGTTATGTGACACTTTTTGTTGGAAGGAAGTTCACATACGACCTGAGTGAACATCTACTCCCAGAAAATTTCTCTGATGTGAAGTTATGGGACACTTTCAATAGTTTGGTAGAGACACATGTTCTTACCAGAGTGGTGTGGGATTCATAATTTCCAAAGGGATGTCAGCTCAGTCAAAACTGTCTAGGACAACATGATATCAGTTTGGGGTCATAAAAATAGAGTTGAATCATCTTTGGGGTAGAGTTAGTTCAGGGTAGATTCATAGGCTATTGTCAATTCTTAGGTTTTGGAAGAGACTAGGAAACTCCATTCGTTTGATTGAGTTCTAGTGAAATAGAAAACAGGACCTATGATAGTTCAACATACCATTCTTATATAAACATACATAAAAGTGGGTTTCTTGTATACTACTACTTTTACTTCATTTGTTTCTTCCCACCTTGTTGATGTGTTAAATTTACCAACTGATATTATTCCTTATGTGGTGTAGTTGGTGACACCACTTGGAAAGATCAAAGAGAAGTGTTTTGGGTGTCCATCTTGTACATTCATCATGTTAGGGGGCACTCTATAATGGGAGCGTCTTATTTTGGTAATGAAACTATCTTACATGATCATTGGTATGGATTTTATAGTGAGTTTTTAGGAACACATTGATTGATATTAATGATGAGTATGGTTTGGGCAACCTGATGGAATTTCCCATGTTCTTTTAAGGTGAATGGTACCCTTGGTTAGGTCATGATGGACCTCCACATATATAGTTGGGAAACCTTATCAATCAGATCTCATCACTCACGTTGGAGGATGATGATGGTGCTCCTTAGGGTGAATTACCTCCCATAGTGTATAAATTCCTAGAGGTAATTCTAGAGGTTTTTTCAGTTTTTTCCATGGAGAGGGGGTAGATTTCTATATAGAGTTGACTTCGAGGATACAGTTGATATGCCTTCCCTCATGCTTCATGGCCCCAATAAGTTCATTGAATTAAAGTTATAGTTGGCTGACTTGGAATACCAAGTATCCAATCTCTCAAGTGTCTCGCCTTGGTCCTCTCCAGTTCTATTTGCGAAAAAGGATGATGGATCTCTCTGGTTATGTATTGATTACCGAAATATTAATAATGTGAAAATTAATAATAAGTATCCCTTTCCCTATATTGATGAACTTTTTGATCTTCTTAAGGGTGAATGGTGGTTTTCCATGATTTACATTTATTCTAGTTATCACCATGTTGGGGTTAGAGAGGCGGATGTTCCGAGAAAATCCTTCCAAAGTAGATACATTCATTTTTAGTATTTTTTAATTCTCTTCAGGTATTCAAATGATCCAATAGAATTTAGGGAACTCATTAAAAGAGTGTTCCACCAATATCTCAACTCCTTTGTTGTGGTAATCATGTATGCAATACGGATCTATTTTTGAACTAATGTGGAGCATAAGCATCATTTGAGGATCATTTTGGGAAATCTTCGGGATCGTCATCTTTATGCCATGTTTTCTAAATACACCTTTTGGATTAGGGAGGTCATGTTGTTGGTCCATGTAATCTCAAATCATGGGTTTTCATTGGACCACAAGAAGATTATTGTAGTGGTTTCATGGGAGCATCAAAAGAACATTTTTGAGATCAGATGTTTTTTATTCCTGGAAATGTATTATAGGTGGTTCATTCAACATTTCTCTCAGATTTATTTACCCACGATGGTTCTTAATTTGAAATTGGTAAAGTTTAATGGATCCTATACTGTCAAGCATCCTTTGAAGAGATTAAATGACGATAGACCATAACACTTTTTTTATATTCCTAGAATATAGAAATGGGTATGTGGTTTATTAATATGTCTCATGTTTGGGTCTTATGTGTTTTTGTATATTGTTTGACCACGTGGTGGATTGTTGTTCTTTCTAGCTCCGACAGTATTAAAATAATTACCCAAACCATGACCTTGAGTTGGTAGTGGCGATGCATCCTTTGAAAACATGGTGACATTAACTTTTTGGATAGAATTTTATTGTGTATTAAGATCATAAGAGTTTAGCCTACATTTTCTCCTAAAATGATCTGAATTTGATGTAGCATCATTGGTTCGAGTACCTTTATGGGTTTCATTTTAATATAGTATATACCCTGGGTAAAGTTAATGTTGTGGATGATTCTTTGAGATGGAAACTTCCCATGAACGTGTTTAGAGAGTCCAATGGTGAGTGGGTTTTGATGCAGCTCTTTGATCAAATGCATTTGGAGACCAAGGAGAAAAATATAGGTGCATTATTGTCCACTGTTCAACTAACTATATCTCTTCTAGAACTGATTTAGATGGATTATCCTATTTGTGAGTTTTTTTAGTAATCTATGAAACTCCTTCATAGTGGGAAGACATCCTGTGATTTTTCACTTCCACCTGAGGTATTTTTATGATTTAAGGGTCACTTTCTAGTACTATTATCTATTAGGAAGTTGGAGATATTGGATACCCACTATTCATAGTGGTCCATTCATCCCGGTGCCACCATGATGTTCTATGATGTACATCTACTATTTTGGTGGCCAAGAATGAAGAAATACATAGTTGAATTTTAATCAAGTTCTTATATGTTTCAATAGGTTTATACAAATCACTAAAGGACCTCATGTTTTCATCAGTATCTATGCATTATTTCCTAGAAGTGGGATAATATCTCCATATATTTTATTATTGGATTACATCATACACCCCCTAGAATAGAATTCTATTTGGGTTGTGATTTGTCATCAGACTAAATCATTGCATTTCATTCCTATCATGGATTCAAAAAAAGTGGATGATTTGGGTTGGTTATTTTCTTTAAGAGGTTTTGTACATTCATGGTGTGTTTTCAGAAATAATTTTTGATAGGGACCCACATTTTAACTCGTGTTTTTGGTAAGGCCTTTAGAAAGGCAATGGGGTTTCATGTTAAGTTAAGTATGGAAGACCAACCTCAAATTTATGGTCAAATGGAATCAGAAAATCATATTTTGGAGTACATTATCTAAGTGTGTGTTAGACTTCGATGGTTCATGGGATAGAAATTTTGGATTGGTTGTGTTTTCATATAAAAATAGTTACCAATCCCCAATTTTAATGGATCCTTTAGATTCACTTTACAGTCAGTCAAGTTGGTCCACTTTGTGGTGGTCCGAGGTGGAAGATGCCTCATTATTTAGATAGAGCCTTGTGAATGAGACTTCTGATAATGTTAAGTTGATCAGGTAGTTTTTTTGATAGCTCAGGGTACAATAAGTTTTATGCTGGTTATGGGCTCTGGGCTATAGATTTTTCAATAGGTGGGTGGGTGTTCCTAAATGTGGCACCTCACTTGGGTCATCGTCATTTGGGCATGCAAGGGAAGGTAATGTTGATGTATGCCGGACATTTAGATATTGCAGGTCAGGTTGGTAAAGTGGCATATATGTTATCCTTTCTATACCATTTGACATAAATTCCGAACATATTCCATTTTTCTCAGTTGAATAAATACAACCTAGACCTATCTCATGAGTTCAATTGGGAAGAGCTCAAGTTGGAACCATATTTATCAGTGTTTGAGTGGCTAGTGTAGATTTTGGATTTAAGGAGAAAGTGCATCATGTGAAGTCCATTTTGCTAGATAGAGTTATTTGGAAGAATAATAATTATATACATGAGACATGGGAGAGGAAATCATGGGTTGAAGAAGGATATATATATATATTTTTCTGATCAATACTTGGGTTGACTTTTGGGAAAAGAATGTTTTCACAGTGGGGAGAATTTTCACAATTGTGTTTTAATTTGGAGGCAATCCTTTGTTTATTTATAGTCTAGCTTTTATCCTTTGGGTTTACCATATGTTTTTGATGAAAAAATAGATAATTTGGAATGATAGTAGGTGGCACATGATTTTTCAAACCGTGCTCCATTGCCTAGGAAATTGAGCGGAATTTGTTCATTTTGGGGTAGTAGGGACCAAAAAGATACCACACGGTCAATTAAATAGTATAATATATCCCCCTCAGATAGTGATGGGCATATGATTTCCACATGGTTTAGTAAACTGTGCAAGAAAACCATGTGACTTGTCCAGGTCATTAAAAATGGGATGTTTACCCTTTCACACTTCTATTTTTAACCCTAAAAACCCCTAATCCTCCCCACTAGAGATCCTTCATCCTTGGGGCATCATCCCTCACACCATGATCCCTTATATATTAATTTTTTGGTTGTTTTTGTGTGATTTATTCAAAAATATTTAATTAAGTTCCCTATCCCTTGGTTTCTCCTATTTTATAGGGTTCTTCTCATATCTTTCTTGAGTTCCCATATTTTAATAGGTATAATGACCAAATTAATGTTTAATCTTTTATTGTTGAGGAATATCTTGATGAGTTAGGTTCAATATTTTATTTTTATGGTCTTTTGGTGCTGCGTTTGTAGGTTTTACACTAGATTCAAGAAGATTCCAAGCTTTCAGTAGGTGATTTTATGCTTTTTCATTGTAATATGGTTTTATTATTCCTGTCTAGCTTCCTAAATGTACTCTATGGAATGCAGGAATGGTGATAAATTTGCTTGAAAAGTTTTTTGGGGTGCTTATGAAATCAAAAGTTATTTTCTAAATTAATATGGTTGGATTTCTTGTAGATTTTCATGTTAATATTTATAAATGTGTTAGATAAAATATGGAAGTGGTGTGAAGGGTGTTTTCAAAGGGATTTGATGTTTGTGTGAATTTGAAATATGTGTTTCTTATGATAAGTGGTGGTTCTATATATGTTTATTAACATTTCTTATGTTTGAAAGATATTGTGGTGATTTTTATGATATGTGAAATGGAAATTGAGTATAAAAGGAATACTAGGTATCTAGCTAGGCAAACTAGGACTAGTATTCTTATTGACTTAGAAGTGTCTTAGTCCAAAATAATCAAATTGAATTTATTATTACCACACTAACTACATTATGATGATGATTGGATACTATTATAATTTTGGTTGAATTATTCTCTGGTGTCTTGGGCATGAGAACGTTGTTGGTTGTGGTTTATTTACCATGTTTCAATGAGATATGAGGTTCCTAGTATACCACTAGTGATAGTACATTTAAGGATTTCATATCTTAATCTTTTGATATTGTGCATATCATTAGAATCTGGTGGACCATACTCTTATGTTAATTTTCATATAATGTTTATTGAAATCCTTCTACTTAATTTATTTTGTTAAAGATGTTCCCATGTTATTTCTTATAAATTAAATAGTTATTTCCCTTCTAATGTTATTGACTATAATACTTCTTTTTGGTGGCATACTACTGGTCTTTTTATCACACCCTACATACACGTTTTAATGTATATAGATTTTGTTATGTATGACCCTAGAAAAGGAAAGATGTATCATGGTGATGGAATTAGATCTAGTTGATATCCTTTTAATTAATGTAGGTGTTGGTGGTGATGGATTCATGATGATATTCCCCATCTTACATGGAGTTTTTTCTAGTATAGTATCGTTGTTCCCATCCCATTTTGAGGCTTCTGGGTTTTTTTAAAGTTGTGAACCATGAATCTAAAAAATATTGTACCTCATATTGTCATGTTTATTAATTTATGTGATAGTTATTTTTTGTACTTAATTTTGACACTATAAATGGGTGAAATCATAAAAAAACAACATTGTTGATACCCAAGCACTTGTTTCCATCCCATAGGGATCGAGAATGCCCTTCGGGACATGTTTCAGACTAATATAGTGGTCAGGTTGGATGACATCCTAGCTTCATTCATGACAACAAGTGTGTTTAGGTATACATTGGATGTGAAATGAGATTCCATGAATTGAGACACTCATTTTTCAATTTTTATGGAGGTTTAAAGGTGTTTGGTGTCATAATCGTGTAATTATTGGGTATATCATATAAAATTTGGGTTACATGTTATTGGATTTACTATTATAATTGTGTACTTTACAGGATGAAAGATAACTGTATATAATATTTTCTAAAAATGTTGTTTTTTGTTTCATGTAAACTAGGTATGTGAATAGGTGGTTGGGAGACAACAATATGGTGAGTACCCATCTGGTAACAATATGTTGTGGGTGGAGTTTGTGATTCACAAGGATCTAATGCGGGTTTTCATAGATATAATACTTTTAGCTAATTGGGATCCACAAAATTAGATGTGAACTAGTTTTTATTAATGACTGGGTTTTGAATCATATCTTCGAATTATTAGGTGATTTGTAAGAAATTTATGTAATATCTATTTTTTGACATGATTTTATAGGTGTACAACATGTCTATAATAACCCCAACCCAAGTATCCCAAAGTCGATGGTTATTTTATTACACTGGAATAGATACAAGATATCACATCACCAATATTTGATCAATTTAGTAGTATTAAATAACTAGATACATACATGGTTCCCTTATTACATTGGTAATTATTGAAATAACCTAACAAAGAAAAATAAACTACTTCCTTGAAACTAATTCAAATATTTCATCATCATAACCTTGAAAAGGAGAATCATAAAAGGGTGAGCTCAATTCCCATTAACGGTTAAATATATTAGAAACATAAATCAATAATAATTGAACCATTAGCAATAAAAATAATCAGTATTCCAAGGTAAATAACTAAAAAAACGTCCCATTTAATCTATAAACTGATAATTAAAATGCCTCCCTATATTTTTTTTATTGTGATAATCTAATGGATAGTTATAATCGAATAATAAATAAAGGAAATTCTTAATTATTATACGTCATATAACTAGAATGCAAACTTCTACCATAAGTACCTTCAATGAGATAGTTTATTATTGTGGGTAGAAATGAGTATGAATGTATTGGAAAATAAATATAAAGTGTTTTTCACCCACAAATTTGACTCATGAGATATGTCGACGCATCGAAGGGATATATAATGCCATCCCCCACGCATCACTATAAGTCCAAAGCATTATCCATACATAGATTTAATTCATGAATAATACTCCTTATCAAAAATATTCATATTGAGTAAAAAATATGGATTTAACCTAATTTCTCTAGTTAATCAAATAACATTCAATGTAAACACTAAATATAAAATTATAATATAGCATAGGAAATAATCATATCCATGAAAAATTAAAATTGAATATTTAATGAAATAGTTAATTAATGTTGATCTTAAATAAAATCGATTAGTATATACACCATAGAAAATAATATAGGTTCATAACATCAAAAATATTCCTCAATAAAATAAAATTGAGATGAAGTACCTTTCAAGGATCATATCATTAATAAAATTAATATATTATGTGTATTCACTATAAAAACAAATAAAAAAATTTGAAATATAATAGAAGATAATCAAAATTAATTTTACACATAACCTTAGCATAACATAATCAATGATATAGAATTTTAACCTAATTAATGAAAAATGAGTTAAGAAATCCCTTACCACTTTATAATCAGTAAAATTATATGCCCCATAAAATTAATGATTATAAAATGAAACATTGAAGATATATATTTTCATGATATGATATATTAAATGGTAGTATGTACACCACACAAAATAAATAAGGGTTGAATAATGAATATCTCAGAGAAATAACAAGTGAGATGAGAAACTCTTACATTATGTGTGAAAGTGTTCAACCCTTGTACGTAATGTCCTACATAAAAAAATTAGGTTAATTAGTTTCATAACTATGAAACTATTAAACATATATTTGATTTATTCTAATTTTATTACAACAATTTATGGAAAATTATATAAGTTACCATTTTTTATTTTAGTGTTCTAGGGGCATTCATTTCATTGTTTTATGCTTGGTTCCCTTATGTATAATTATAGGAATTCATGTAAAATGGAAGAAAATATATAAGTTAAATAAAATGAAATTAATTTACTTAAATGATTTCAAATGGTCCCATATATCATTTTTTATGGTATGTGTATTATTCAATTGATAAAATGTTAATGATAAACATTTAGTTTATTTTTTTGGTTTTTCGATCATCAAGAAGTATTTATGTTTTCTGGTTTAATATTATGTAAATATATAAGTTCAAGAAAATAAAAAATTTATAATTTACATATTATAATTTCATTTATCCATAAAATTGGTTTTATGACCAGCATTGGAGGCGATAAAGGAAATCAAAATCTCATCAACAACGAAGGTGGGGAATCGGCACATCATGAATGATATTTCCATTTTTAAATAAAATGATAATAGAATAGATTAGATTATAGATATTCTATTAACACAAAAAAAATTATGCTATATATTATAATATAGTTACCACGTCACTTTGTATAGGGTCATTGAGGATAGGATAAGAAAAGAAAGGAAATTAAAAGGGAAAGTATGATGATTTTACCTCTTGAATATCGTCTCTTGGGGAACCTACTTATGAAACATAGATTTGGTCTTTTTGTAAAACCATTAGGTTTTGGACATGGGGAAGAGTCTTGGTAGGGGATTTGGGAAGAACATTGAAAATATTAAAGAATTATACTATGTGATGAGAGTGGGTGGGGAGGGGGTATTTTTATGGAAGTGGATGGGTATTTTTAAATTATTTTATTCATTAGATAATTATTTTGGCTCAAAACTATCAATATTATTGATTCATGTGACTAATTATAGAAACTAGTTCATGTAAGTTTGAAATAATGTGTTATTATATCAGAAATTACTATAAAATTAATGTATTTCACATACAATGTCCAATATAGTAAATTACCATATTTCAGTATTCACCAAAAACTATTTTATAAAAATCCCAAATATTCTCTCTAATCATTTTTGAATGTGCATATTTCAAAAATGTTCTAAATTTTATGAAAATAATTTTCAAAATATGAGAAATTTACTTTCTAATTAAAATCATCATTTATTCAAAAAAATAATTATTTCAATATTATAATAGATTTTAAGAAACTTTGAAGAATTATTTATGATCTCCTGAAATTTTCTTATAATTATAATAAAACAAACTAATTATTTATGAATCTATTTTATGAAACTAATTTTTCTTTTAAATAATTATATTAATTATAAAATTTTAAATAAACATTTACGTTTTACAAAACTACTATCACTAATTTTATCATTTTTAAAACATTTATTTACTTATTCCATGATAGAAATATATAATATTTTCATTTATGAGATACCTAAATTTTATTTATAATTTCATAGGCTAGTTTATTATTCAAATGGTTGTATTACTATCAATAATGGTCACATGACTATTCTAATGGTCATGTTAATATTTAGGAGTATATCATGGTTCCTTTAATATCGGTGTTGTGTGGAACCAAAGCTATCAAATAAATTAAATTTATTTAAGAAGACACATACCATAAAATCTTGGGGTGTTATAATGTAACTATGTATGATCTTAGTATTCTTTGGGGAGACCTCAGCCTAGTTAGATTAGAAATAAGTTAATGTTGTGGTATGGTAGAGTGAACTGAGTTTAGGAATATAGATGGTATCTCTCCGAAATGGTTGTTGTTGTGAACTGAAATTATTTACCTCCAATAATAATGATTATCCAATAATGAAATGTGATATAAATTGAATCCAATAACACTATTATGTCATCATATATGAATATGTTACAGGAAATGTTAATTCATTTTCACTAATTGTATAATAATTGGTTCTTAAAAATGGTATGTGGTGGAAAATGACATTCAGGTCATTAGTTTCAACATTCATTTTTATTTAACAAACCCTATAATTACATTTAATTCCATTGATAAACTAACTTCTTATTGAATCCTATAAAAATGATATTCAACATGTGTTTCACATATCTCATAGTATATAATAAAATTATCCAAAATTTAATTATTTCATTTAGAAGTTTGAAAAAATGTGTTTTTATTGAATAAATGTCAAAAATGGAATTTCAAAACTACAATTATGTATTTTAAATTAAAATTACCCAAAACACACAATGAATATAAAGATAAAAACATGATAAAATACTTTTTATCAATCCACACATAGTTGAGTGATTAATATTCCTCCAATGATTCGTATCAACAAAATTTCTCACTAAGAATTCATGTTATCTCATATCTGATCATTGGGTAGTGAATTTTCAATATAAATTCATTGATTTGCTCCAAATGTTACCATAAAAATAGCTTTTTATATTTCTTTCCTTTAACTTCCTCATACAATTGGCCAATTATACCTAATCATTGATTTATCACTATAAAACTATAACACTAATTTTCATTAAATATTATCCATATGAGTTTAGTATTACCCATAATTTATATCTCATTTAACCACTAAACACACTTTAAAAACTTTTTAATCCTTTTACTATATGTAGAACATATTCAACCATTGAGTGTAAAATAATATAGTACTAAAACATTCTAAATAGTTAGCATCCCCATGGTAAATTATGATAACTATAGAATATAAAAAATATTAACCAGTCAAATCTCATATTATTTGTGACTCTTATTTGTGTATTTATTAAACAAACACATAAATAATGTTTCAAATCTATTTAAAAAATACTTTCAGTATCTTTTTGACTACTTATTTTTGTCCAATTCTAATTAATTCATCCAAGTGCCTATTTAAGTTGAATAATTTAAGTGTTAATATTGCATTACAAAAAAAGTCACTCAAATTTGGTCTCATTGTTCTAGTTCATGCATTCTAAATTTAAATTTAAATAAAAAAATTTGATATTAAAATTTAAATACCAAGACTAAAAGAAATGGATTCAATGTTTTCAAAGTGAGTTTTCCACTTCAAGATTTATGGATATATTTCTCTCAAGTATGTTCATTCACACACACATAATACTACACACTCATTCCCCCCACCCAATGCACAGACATTATTTGGATTATACGGTCATTATATGCATAAGTAGTGGGATTAGTTTAATTTTTTACACTGAATACATGCATGGGGAATGTGATATATAGGGTATAGTAAAATAATCTCTTTAATATTTTACACTTTTCTTATATTGTACATGAAAATTTAAAATTCCTTATTCAATTTATTTTTTAATGATATTCCCTAAAAACACCAAGTAATACACTCAATGGGGTCGATACAAATTTCATTGAAAGAAAATTAAAAATTAAAAAGAAATGAAATAAATATTTTTGTTTATCCCCCACTAGGATTTCTATTTTAGCTTTCCACAGCTTGATAGTCAATTAATCATGCCCAATCTGAGGATAAATATGGTTTTTAAGATGAAAAATGTTCACATATATTTTATCCAAGACACATCAACAAAACAATCCATAAAAGGTACCCTTGTGCTATGTTTTTTGTGTTATCCATACCTTTCCAAGTGTCAATATTCTAGAATATTCATCAAAAACATGAATAAATGTTCTTTTCTTAGTGTCCTATCATTATAACCTATAGAATTGGGTTATAGAACATTGATGATACACCTGGGTATTTATTGTATTCTCCCTTGTGTTCCTTAGTTCAGGGTAGGAGGAATTCTTGCTAGGTATTTTCCGTCTTTCTCTGCCACATCTCTATGAATAAGAGGTGATGATACACTAAATATTTAATAATTTTTCACCCATAGATCTCAGTTCAAGTAAAAAAAATCATAGATGTGTTCCTCAAGATTGAGATAGTGTTTCATCCAGGGTGATTCATTAAACATGAAATTCATAGATGTGTTCATTACCATGAAATTATTCAAAGAAACATGCTCATGGTTTATGAAAACTGTAAAATTATGTAAAGGCATAACAAAAAAAATTCCTATAAATTATTTCAAAAATTAGAGAATCATAAAAATAAAATTTTCACATCATAGTTTTAGCTGAAAATAGTTATCAATTTTATGGGAATCAGATTTCCCTAAGAAAATCATGACATATCTGAGAAAAACAATGACATGGTTTTAAAAGTATAATTTTTAATGGCACATGCAAAAACAGATTCAGTCAATAAACATTATTGTGATTATTTAGGTAATGGTTTTCACTTGAGAAGAACCATAACATATTTTATACCAAATTATGACATGGATTTATATTTTATAATGGAAATTAGTTTTTAAAAATTCTCAATCCCCTTCTTGATAAACATTTTCTGTGGATTTTATGGTATATTGATTTATAAATTTTTTATAAAATTATAAAATAATTCTAAATAAAAAATCACTAATGTTGATTTTTGAAATGTTCATAAATAATAGTATTAAATATTCATATTAAATGGAATTATTTATAAAATTATTTAAAACATTACAAAATGATTTTTTTTAATTAATCATGGTTAATAAATATGTTATATTATGTAAAAATATTATACTTGATATTTAATGTTCACACAAACTATAAAAGGGTTTAAATTTTCAAAAATATTATACATTTGAAATATGAAGGAGAGACATCATGAATTAATATTATAAAAAAATACCCTAGATTTAAATATATTATAATCCTATTTTTACATTGTATAAATGTTTAAAAAAATTTCAAGAGTGGAAAATTGGGAAATGGAATATTGATATATTTTGAATTTTTCATTCAAATGATAAATAAAATGATATTTTTATCTGGGAGTTAGATGAATATGATTAATTTAAATCTTAAATGGATTTGAATATAGATGTGTGGTGCATATCATTTTCAATATATTATATAATAAGATAATTTTTCATAAATAAATAAGTATTTTAAATAAAAATTTATGGTTTTTTATGAATTTTTTTTATTGTTCTAATTCTGCTGTATTATTTAAAATAAGTGAAATATAAAATGATTTTTTCTTTGATAAAATATTTTATCTAATAAATTTATTTAAATATGAGGGAAAGAGTTACGAACATATAAAATTTGAATATTTTAAAGAATAAAATACCATGTTCATAGTATTTCTAACAACATGTAGAATACAATATAGTATTTTATTGTTAATAGTTTTTTTTTAAAATATTCCCCCAAAGTAAAAAACTATTACTTCATAAAATAAATGAGTTTTTTTAAATATATTGAAGGATATGTAATTTCTATGAGGCTAGTGGGAGTATTTTAAAACTTATGGTAGTTTTGAGTGTAGAAAATAAATGATTATACTAGTATAATTCAAAATAAAAGTCACTTTTCATGCAAACGATGATTATGATATATCGGTAAAGAATCATCTTAATGTAAAGAGTTTCATTAAATTTTTTAAACATATATATATCAATGAATGATGAATGATGGAAATGTTCTAATGATTATGATGATGTATTGGAAATAATTCTTGGTATTTAATCAAAAAAAAAGTATTTAACATAAAAAACATAGACATTTTAATGTAAATAAGTTATTATTTTGTTCAAAGTGTTGAACAAGAGGATTTTTAATACTAATCTCAGCATTATTAAAACATTATTTCTTTATAGATGTTAACCCATTAAATGTGTTTAATTAGGGGATTTATCAAAATGGCCATATGGATATGCATAAATAGTTTCATCATGTTGTAATGAGTTATAATAAATTCATAAAAGTGAAGTAAACTTTAGATTTATCTATTCATCTATTTTATAGGATATGATTTGACTGATACATATGTATGGCTCTGTTAGTATATTCCCAAAGGAGGTTTAGAATATATAAAAGTGTAATGATAAAAATATACATTTGAAATACCCTTAAGAATTGTTTTTAGATTTTCTTATTTATCAACATTGTACATTGAATATTTAAAGAAGTATGAGATAATATTGAAATTTTATGGAATTTATTTAATAGGTTTTAAATTGTTCTTGATGTATTTTAAGTAATTTTTTTATTAATATAAAGTATTCTATAATTTTGGATAATGCATTAAAATAAATAATAAATTTATTTTATATATTTTTATAATCTTATATGAATTGTACTACATATAAGATTTAATGTTAGTGCATGAATTTTGAATTTTATGAAATTCAATAAAGTATAAAACTCACCATATCTATATATGACAATTTGTTTCACATGTAAGAATTTCATATTGGTGATCATATGTAATTGTTGAGACTTTATGACATGTTTCATTATAGGAATTCAGGTGATACTCATGTTTGGAGGAATGTTTCAACGATCTGAGGAGGAGATGTTGGAGTTATAGTTGAAATATTCTATAGGGAAGGTTTTTATAGTTTGGAGGCATGTGATGAATAGTAATGGGAGACCATGCACTGGGAAAAAGTTTTTTAATGCATAAAGCCTTTGTGAGGTGAGTTTGATGGTTCTTTTTTTATCATTATAGATATGGTGTGGCCTCTATGATGGGGCATGGAGGTATGATTCTTCTGGTTCTTTTGATTTCAGAGTTGTTGCGCTATAGTGTGAGGCTTCAATATTGCATTCTTCATGACATTGATTTATATGGTGCTGTGACTTCACTTTTATCAATGTTATTCTCTTATATTATTGAATCATTGGTGTGGACCTCACCATGTTTCTCATGTTTAGTTTTTACCATCTTCATTATGTCAGACTCCCTTCTTTTACATTGTAGTTCCATCTTGTGTTAGAACCTTTTCACCATAGAGTTTGGTGTTGTGTTGTGGTGTTATAATTTATATTTCTCCAACAAATGCACACTTATTTTCAGACCCCATCATTCCTCCACCATTAATGTTAGTTATTAGGTTATCCATGTTCTTCTATGTGAGGTATTTTAGGCCCATTTCATTAGATTTCAACCCTGACCTTGGTAGATTATTCATTGGTGATTCTAGGTGAGTTCCCTTCTCTTCTCTCCCCTCTTCTTATCATTCTTCATTCAGAGAGGAATATTGTAAAGGTAAATTTTTTATGATTTAATTAGATAATGATTTGATATATTTTTGTCTAAAATGATTGATGTGCTTCCTTAAATTGTGGTTTTTTGGAAATTGTCTTCCTATTGATATATCTTTTCATCGAAAATTTAAAGTATTTTTTAAAGTAGGGGATTCGAGTTTTATCTTCTTTATTGGTATATATGAGATTATAATGATTTTTCATTCTAGTGGGTCAGTAGTATGATTTTAATCAATAAACTTAATAAACCATACTAGTGAAATTGAAATGGGGATGTTTTATTCATATGTGGTTACACATTTTTTTGATATTGTTGACATTGTTTCATGTTATGTACTTGTTGTTGGATTATGCCTTATCGTGAGGGACTAATTTGAGAATACCATTTTAATGGTTAAATAAAAATACCAGAAAATGAAAATACTAAATTGGTATTCTTATTTTATACTTTACTTGTTGTGTATGGATTAGTGGCCTCGGGGGCCTACTTTTTTTCATCATGGTGGACTAGGTTGAGATGTGAAGGTCTAATATAGTGTTTGATTGATAGTTTTGATTATAAATTTATAACGAACTTTGAAGTAAAAATTTGAACTGTTAACTTCAAAAATAAGCCATTGTGGCCAAATTATATAATAAAATAATTGGAAATGGAACCCAGGATGTGGCCCTTTTTGTGATACATATGGATTATTGTTATGAATTATATGAATTTCTTGTTAGAGAAATATAAATATTGACCAAATGATGGTTGTTTTAGTGTTAATAATGTGACCCCATAGGCGTGGGATTGTGTGACAGTACTATATATTTGCATTCTATTATGAATTTATAAACATGTTACCATAGTTGGGTAATTTGACCAACACCCAGAGACCTATGGGTGTTTTCCCTTTAATCCAAAATGGGATGGACACATATAGATTAAAACCCATCTACCATGATCTCCCTTCAGTGGTATCTTTTAATGATATATGTGGTCAATGATGAGATACGTGGTGGGGGTCATGTATAGTAGAAGAACATGAGGTTGATTTACTACACATTCATGATACCCTACTACCTAGGTTATAGGACATGAGATATGTATTTGGTGTCTTGAGACTTGATATGTTGATGATGTTGTGATAAATGATATGAATTTGGTTTTCTCAGTGATGGATAAGAAAGGGATGAGAGAAAGGGATGTATTCTAATTGGTTGATAGTGTAAAATATATATGGAAGTGGGGGTGCCATAATATAAATACTTATGATATTACATTATATTCTTGGATATGTTATTTTGTGAGTATTCCATGGTGAGTTTCAGGGACTACATAACCTATGTAAGTACTGGTTAGTTCTATTAATTTTTCATTTGGACCATAGTATGCTATTTTCACAATTTCAAGGGATATCTTGGGTATGTTCCTACTGAGTATACATGTTATTCTTATACTATGTATATATAAACTATTTCTTGGATTATATAAGGTATTTGGTCATCTATTTATACAATATTGGATATTATATTGGGTTTTTGAGATTTCAACAATAGAATTTTACTTATTTTGGTATTGTTTAATCTTTCTCGATGTTTTTTTTGTGTTATAAATTCATGCATGTGGGATACACTTGATATGGATTTCACATTATTTCATTTATAGTGTGGTGGATTGGTTGGTGGTTTTATGTTATGATCTAGGGATATTTACAGTAATACCTCCAATTTGATCATTGTATACCATCATCTCTAGTCGCCAACCCATAGCCTACTAGAGGAGGGAACTAGGGGTTTTTCATTCCATTCTGAGTCCATACTATTATTTTTTACATGATTTAGATATATAGAATGATTATGAGGAAGAATTACTTCCTTTTGTTGAAAAGAATACTATACTATGTCATTCTCAGCATGGATTGGTTATATTCCATACACGCGGTGGTTAACTATTTCCATTGGAGAGTTAAATGTTATGATGCGGATGACCTATGTGTGGTGTTTGTCATAGAGTGGTGTTTCTATATGGGTTGTAGGAGATTAGATCACCTTTATTCCTCAATGTATGATTCATAAACAGAGTTTATGAGGGATCATATGGTGGAGATACATATAGTTATTGCAGGGTTTTAGATGTTTTCCATTGTGAGGTTGTGACGCTACCCACTCAACGAGATGTCATGTTTGTAATAGAGTTTTATTTTAGTGCTATATTTATTTTTATGGATCCTTAATGGATTTAACCCTCAATTTAATGTAGTTGAGAGTCCATTTTAATGATTGTATTTAGAAAGGCTTTATCAATACCAGTGTTCCACCATGGGGAGATCTATTTTTTTCCAAGAAGGTGGATAGTAGTTGTAGGTTTTTCAATGAATTATAGAGGAAAATTAGTTGATGATAATGAATTGTTACCAAATTAAAATAATTGATTATCTATTTGGATATTAATGAGGGGAAATAGGGTTTTTTAAGATCTATATTGGGTCTGTATATCATCAACAAAGGTTATAAGAAGTAAGTATCCTGAAGATTACATTCTGGTACAGTCATTGAAAATTATTCTTTATAGTTATGTTTTTTATATCATTAATGCACCATATATGTTCAAGGGACTCATGAAAAACATATTTCATGAGTAATAAAACAAATTTTTAGACTTTTTCACTGATGAAATTATCATACATTTGAGATTGAAATAGAATCTTGTTAAGAACCTAAGGATCATTTTTAGACCCTTCAAAAACATCTTCAATATGGTATATTATCCAAGTGTAAGTTATATACCCAAAAGTTCATTTACTTTGGAACATGGTGTCCTAATAGGGACTAGAAATGGACCTAGAAAAATTGAAGCTTGTTTTTTCTTTAATAGAACCCAAGAACATGGAAAAATACATTTGATTTACTGGTCTTATGGGATGTTATCATAGGTTTGAGTTTGATTTCTCTTGAATTACATCCACAATAACATCCCTTAACTAGAAGAACTACAATTTAATTTGGAAAGATTGGTGCCAAAAATATTTTGACTACCTAAGGGAGTAGTTGGATACTTCCTAAGTCCTTTAGTTGCAAGAGGAGGGCCAGGTTTTTTTTAGTTTTTATGTAATGACTTCTTCTTAGGTTTTCGGTGATTTTGATGTGTCCTCAATTAGTGAGCCCCTACATGTCTAGTAAATTATTCCTATATAATAATAACAACTCTATCCATGATCTAAATGTGGAGTAAGTGGTGTCTTCCTTTAAGATGTGGTGATAATAACTCATTGTATAAAATTTATTGATTTTCATTGATCAAAAAATATTTATGTATATCTTTACTCAGTGGTACCATAATTTTGAATTTTTTAGGTTGATTAGATTTATCTATTACTATTATTTAGAGAAATGTTATACACTAGTAATGGTATATGTCATATAATACACACTGAGTAGAATGTTTTGGTGAGACATTATAGAATTTTAGGATTCTGGGAATTCGATGAAGGAGTTAGAGGCCTTGTATATTGGAGAATATGAGGTTGGTGAAAGGGGAAACATCTTTCTGATAATGCTAGAGCCTACTTATTATAGTATGTGTAGGAGTCTCAATATGGATACCCATATGGATATGTGATGTGTGACTAGATCATTCATAGTGATGTCCATGCTGTATGGTTAGAGGATAAACAACATCTATTTATGTTCCAGGGATGGATGTTCTTCCTGTTGGTGATTTTGATCTTCATAGATCGCCTACGAAATTACAGCATGAAAAACATAAGATGTACTATGGCTTGAGGATTCATTTCTAGTATCTAGGAAGGAAGAATTTGGTGGTAGAGTTTGTGGTGTTATGTCTAGTATATCTTCAGGTAAAG
Source organism: Viscum album (assembly GCA_963277665.1). Classification (NCBI taxonomy): domain Eukaryota; kingdom Viridiplantae; phylum Streptophyta; class Magnoliopsida; order Santalales; family Viscaceae; genus Viscum; species Viscum album. Next base: position 1,886,192,464 of record OY728159.1, on the reverse strand, counting down.
GTCGAACAATATATCATTGGTTGGTTGTTGCAACCCTTGTATGTCACCAAATGGATGTGGGAGTAAATCTTGATAGATTTTTTCACTATTTAACCCTAGTTTCAGGGTGTATATGATGTTATCTAGGTGATCATAGACTAACTAATGAATTCATCTCAATTTATAGATATATTTAATTTTATTACCATAGATATACTAGTGAGGCAGTATGTGGATGATGTGGTGAGGCCTCATGTAGTTCTAAGGATTGTAATTTAAAATCGAGACCCATGTTTTACTTTGTGATATAGAGGGGGTTTTAGCATGCCTTTCTCTTTTTTATGCCTTTACACTAATTTTAACCCCCAAATAGATGGGAATATGGAGTATACCATCGAGACACTAGAGGATATATCTTTGTCTTAGATGAGGGATTTATGAAGATCATGAGTATGATACCAAACATTGGATTAGTTTTCTTGCCTAATTACCTATAAATAATCTATTGGTAATGCCCACTTCGAAGTGTTGTAAAATATACTATGTTGATCACTATTGATCAAAACTAAGATTGTAAAGGTAGGTAATTCGTGGAGTCAACATATTACAAAGAATTATAGAGAAGATCTTAGTGGTTTATGAGAGGATAAAGGCAGGGTAGGACAATAAGAAGGCTTGTGTTGATCAATAAAGTAAGCCTTTAGAGTTTGGGGTTATATTTAATTTATTCCCAAAGTTTTAACTCAATGAAAGTAGTATAGGTTCGGTTAGGGAAGCAATCTCTCACCCCAATTTTTTAGACCTTTCTAGGTGTTGGGGCACATCAACGAGTTGGCTTATTATCTAGCACAACCCCTATAGCTAGATAGAGTTCATGATGACTTTTATGTGTCACATGTCTATTTGTATATTCATGATGATTCCCACATCAACAAATGTGGGAGATGGATATCTATAATTGTGTAGCATTTGTGAAATGATATATCAAGATCTAGTACCTCTAAGAAAAGATGATTCAAGGTCATTTAACCCACCTTTTTTGAGTTTTGTAGAGGCATGTTGGTATATAGGAGAGTACATGGTGGTGTGGGATGTATATGTGTTCCCTATACATTGATATATTTTTAATTTCATTGAGTATTGACTTATTTTTTCCATTGATGATGTAATTATAAGGCCCCAACCTTAAAGATTACATAATCTTAATTAAAGTCAACAATTCCAATTGATGGTTTTTCAGGTTTATAATTTTAGAGAATTAGGATATAACTATTACATAATTGGCCCTTACATTATGTGTGGATAGTTACACTCAGTATCTAATTTTCCCTCCAATGTAAACCCTTTAAACAAAACAAGATTTCTTTTTATAGATAAAAATTTTCTGCACTTCTTCTATTCTCTTACCCATCTTTGTACCCTGTGGAAAAAATTTTACAACTAGGGATGATCATAAAAATATCAGTAAAGAATATAAAATAAGGAATAAAACTATTATCCCATGAATATTTAAATCCCATGAAAACAGTTTCACAAAATCATAATTTTCACCCAGAAAACATAAACTTCTTAACTTACTTCGTATAATCATAATATTCCTAAAAAACGTCACAGAAATCATAAAACATAAAGGTATCTTGTGAAAACCATATTATACATACATTTTAGCTTTCACAACTACATAGGGTGTAACCTTAATGGTTACTTTTTCAATAACAACCACAATATTTTCCCTAAATCTCTTAAGAGAAACCTATTCGTTTACCTCCTTCACATTACCCAATGCATTGGAGAGCTATCACGGGCTCACCTGCCCATTGTTTATCATGAAACCACTTGTATACATAATAAATTCCCAGGAAATATTACATAATCATAACACATGAACAAGAATAAAGTAAAAATAACATTTCTACATTGCAATAATAAGATATCATTTCAAGATATTGATATAATCCATCCATTTTTAAAACATAATTAAAAAGAAATGTTTTTTAATCAAAGTGGCCATACCACTTTGAAACGTTTGAAAGGAATTAAAATTTTAAAACTTTCATGACCCTATAAATAGATCCATAAAACCATTTTTAAAACATGTTAAATAATGAGAAATATTTAGAATAATAATTCATTAAAACATTGAAAATTTTGTTTTAGTTAATGATTCCCATAACACTTGAGAAACACTTGAATAAAAACAATTAAAGAAAAAAATCAAAATAAAATTTAAATATCAAGATAATATTTAAATTCATGATATAAAATGTCAAAAGGGTTGAATATATAACTTATAGGATAATAAATATGCACAAAATCAAGGTATGTCTCAATGAAAGGATATTTAGGCATAGTCCCTTACAAATATCATATCATTAGATTATGGATAAATATTTGACCTAAATATTTTTGAAACAAATAAATACACCCAATATAATTGGATATTAAGTGCTAAATAATCACAGGTAATTAACACATATTCTTGGAAGACAAAATCAATTACATGGATATTTAACTCAATGAATGGAGATCGAGTTAAGATTTCTCTTAACAAAGTTAGTATAAATGACATAAGAAATTATAAATGGGTTGATTATGTGTAGAGATAGTATATCCACAAAAAGGCAAGTAGAAATTATACCATAAATAAATAAACAGTTATTCCAAACATAGTATTGGCATAATATAATCAATGACGTATGTGTAAAACCCAATGAGTGGAAATTGAGTTTAGAAATTCCCTTACCTTGAGTCCGGCTAATCTCGTTCATTCTATATATTCCTGAATAATAAAACTAGGTTCATTTATACTTGATTTATAACCTTTTTCAAGTTTATTATTCAATTTATATTACTTATTACCAAGTTATAGCAATTAGATAATTATTTGAGTTCATATCGGACGTTTTGTCGATGTTCGGTACATGAGTAAAAATGAACCTGTTATAATTACAAATTGTAAATGTGGTCAAAATTAAATTATCTCTAGAATAGTATTCATGATTTATATATCATATAAATCCATTATATATGTATTTATAGTAGTCCACAACATTTGGAGACATGAAATTAAATGCACTGTTCATAGAGACGATAGGTCGTACGTACGCATGAATGTAACTTTCATTTATTTATTATATTTAAAGAATGAGAACTAAATGATACATAGGTATATTATAATTCCATTATAATATTTATGTTATATTTTTTACATATATTTGTTAACTCCATTCATTATACATTCCATGTATGGAATGAATGAGTCATATCACATTGAGGGTGTAGTAGTCCACACTTCCTCTAATAAAATTATCATATTTAAACATTATGGAAAGCATAAAGGTATGTTTTAAATATAAAATTATAGAAAAATATAGACAATATAAATATAGTATGTATCATATATAAATACAGTGCGATCATAAGGTCCACCTTGAGAGGTGGTAGGAGAAAATTTGAACAATCATCATTTCGTGAGGCAATAGTTCCCCATACACAGAAAAGGTATATTCTATATCCATTAGATGGAGGTGTGTGTTGGTGTAGGTAGAGCAATTATAATAATAACATATTAGTATATTTAGGATACTATTTTTGTTATAAAACAATGGGATAAGGAGATATTTGGGGTTGGAGAAGGAAAATAAATGTAAGGAGCTTGAGAGAAGATGTTACCTCTAAATAAGGTGACTCCTTTTAATTTAATCCTAAAGGCTTACTTAAATTACCTTTTTCCTAAGATAAGGCTTCAAGGAGTAAGGGAGAGGTGTTGGGAGTTTATTTTAGTATATGTTTTAAAATAAAATGGTCTTGAGAGGTGTGAGTAAGTGGGTTGACGTGGTGGCATTTTATAAGAGGGAGGAGGGGCACATTAGAAAAGTATTGAAATATTATTTTATTATAAATTTTTTTTCGAAATATAATTGTTAAAAAGTGATATATTTAGATAATAAGATTATTTTGGACCTAAATACTCTCAAAAAATAGGTTTTAAACAATTTTAGGTCACAAAAATAACCTTGTATTTTAGCTTTGATCCTTCGTTAAAAACATTAACCATTACCATGTCTTCTTGTATTTTCATAATAAGTGGTTACTGTAGTTAATATGATATTCCAAGAGAATAAAATTGGGTAATTAATGACATTCTTAACATTATATAAGTCATTTTTTTGAATCATGGATTTTTAGTACTATTATATTATTGAATAAAATAGTATTTTCTTAACTCATTTATGTCAAATTTGACACTATTTAGTAATTGATTTTTTTAAAGTCATAAAAACATTATTCCTTCGAAAAAAATGAATTAAATCACCCCTAAAATTTCAATTTAATCCAAAAAAAATTGTGTATTGCATCAAAATGTTCAAATTACATTTATTTAAATATTTATAATATCATTTATTTTAATCATTCATTAATAAGGTAATCACTACATAGTCATTGTGTCATAAATAAATTTATTTATTTAATGTTTAAAAATTATATTAAAATACCATAATTATCTAATTTACCTTTTAACAATGGTAAATGAAAATAATTACCCAAGTTCTTGTTCATAATGTCCTAAAATAAGAGGGACCTATTTACATAATTTGGACCTTATAATTACAAATATGGAATCAATTTATCCAAATTAAAAGCACCTAAGGTGTATTAATTAATTTAAAATTAAATCTCATTTTCAAAACAAATAATAACAGGTTCTTAAAAAGTAAAAACCATCAAAATATTGATAAGTTTTTATTTCAAATTTCAATGTGAAATTACATACAGTGAAAAAAAATGATATTAAAATATAAAAACATAATTCACACATACATTAAAACCAATTAAAAAGAAAAATATAACTATATAAATAAATTAGATGAAAAGGAAGTTCTGAATTAAAATGGAGTATTTTTAGTATTCATTAAAATATGGATTTAATAAGAAAAATACCAAAATTTCAACCCATGTAAATTTTTATTTCTTTATTCTAAATAAGAAGTTTATTTTTTCAAATATAATATATAAAACTGAAAAAAAAACTATATTTAAAAAAAATTCCATCAAAAGGTGGTAAACCCACATTTCAAAAATATAAGAGTATTTTATGGTTAAAAATAGATTCATTCTCATTTTAAGAGTCCAAAATTTATTGAATAAATGTAAAATAATTAAAAAACATGTGTAAAAATTATTTTCATAATTATGTTGATTTTATTCATTCCTACAATTCTAATGCTTAAGTTATAAGAGTAACATTTAAATAATAATATTTAGTTGTTTATTTAAGCTCGATGTAGCATATCATGTACGCTATTGAACTTATTGTTTCATTCCTAAAACATGGGATGTTACATCCTACCCCCCCCCCATTTAATAAGTTTCATCCTCAAAATTTTAATTTGGGTTTGGTAACTAGGTTATGACTTTTCAAAATACCTTTTTTGCGAACCCACACAGAAAAATGGTTCATAAAAATTCCTCTTTAAAAGATATAATGTGAAGTACAAAGGTCACCTGAGATAACACATTTTACGATTCCATGTTGGAAAACATGGATATGGAAAAAATACTAACAATATTGTTCTGATGGATAGTGATATAAAACATAATCAGTAGAAAGTTAACAATCAGAAAATGACAAACTTATGATGGGCCAAATAGTCTTTGATTTCCCAATAGGAAAAGTAACCAGACATCGATTTGGTTTTATGGTCCTTTTCATGAAGATGAGAAATTTATTTATATGCTTGGCTAATAACATAAGGAAAAATACTTAATTTTCATGTATAATTTCATCATTTAATAAATTTATACCAAAAACTCATCTTTTATCTAAACATTGGGTATTCAAGATATCTTAGTCACACCTGAAACACTAAAATCATCTTCTATATAATCACATAATTTTCAAAATATTATCTTGTTATTCATCCTATCTTGAAACATTACCAAAACCAAAATGGATAGTACAATATCATATAATCCCCCAAAAAATAATTCTTTATAAGTTTACGGACTACATTTAATCTCTAAAATTAAATAATAATATCCAATGTTCAACAAAGAGCATTCAATAAATAAATTTCCTTAAAATTTGTCAATATAATGCAATTATGATTGAAACCCAAAACTCAAAGGAATTTGATAACATATTTTTTTGAGATAAATCTTATCATTTATCTTCAAATAACACTGACTAATCCTAATGTCTCATTCTAAATGGAAATTAACCTAACCAAATATTCACTAAGATATGTTAATAACTTCTATAAATAACACAGATCACCATAATTCCACAATAGAAGCATATATACTTAAAAAATAATATTCAAACACTACTCCTTAATTAAAATATCATAATACTCTAGTTACCTTGATTATATAGGGTTCCCAAAAGAGTGAATGTCTTCCAAAATAACATTTATCACATAATCACGAAATCATTTTCTTACACTAAGGATATCATGAAGATAAAAAATATGTTCCCAAAAACAACTTATTCTTAATCCATAAAATCATTTAACTAAAAAAATATTTCATACTAACCTCGGACTTATTTTAGGCCAATGGTATGCAATAAATCTTTGTCTCACATCGGTTGTTGGTTTTATTATCGCATCCATGTCTGATGTAATGTGTTGTCACATGTTCTGTATGTTGTACTTTTTCAAAAACAATATAATTTTATAACATCCCCAAAAATGATAAAAAATCTTAAAAAATAACCATATCATATTTTAACCTCAAAGGTTATCTCATACCACTCATTTTTCACCCCAAATATTAAGGACCATAATTTATTAAAAAGTTAATATCTCCAAAAATACCATTAGTCACCTTAATATTTCATATCATAAAGCCTAAAAAACCGTTTTTAATACATTGAATTTAGGATCTAACTTAAAATTATAAACCCATGATTATATCGCTAACCCTTAAGAAAAATGTACTAATCTCAAAAGTTTTCTAAACCATCCTATCATACCAACTATAAGGCCCCAACCTTAAACATTACATAATCTTGATTTAGGTTAGGAATTCAGAATTAAGAACTTTTAATGTTTAGAGTTTTATAGAATTAGGCCATAACTGTTACATAATAGACCCAGACATTACATGTGTGAATTTACACTAAGTATCAACTTTTTACACCAAAGGAAACCCTTTAAACAAAACATGATTTCTATTTCTTGATAAAAATATTCTTGACTTCTTCTTTTCTCTTACCCATCCTTATACCAAGATACTGAAATATTCAATCCATTTCAAAAACACTTAAAACATCTAATAAAAAGGAATTTGAATCAAATTTTCCCATACCAATTTGATACTTCTAAAAGTAATTAAAATTTTAAATCATTCATGTACATATAAATTAATCCATAAAATCATTTTGAAAACATGGACATCAATGAGAAAGATTTATAATAATTATTATTTAAAACATTAAAAACAATGTTTTAATTAAAGAGCTCCATAACACTTGAGAAACTCATGAATAAAAATCACAAAAGAATAAAATCAATGAAATTTTAAATATCATGAAAATATATAAATTCATGATATATAATGTCAAAATGGTTCTATATATACCTTATAGGATAATAAAGATGCACAATATCAAGATATTCCTAACTGAAAAGAGATTGAGATGTAGTCCCTTACGAAGATAGTATCATTTGATTAAGGATAAATCAATGACATAAATATATGTGAACAATATAAATAATCCCAATATAAGTGGATATTCAGTGTAAAACAGCCAATGTTAATTCACACATATTCTTGGAAAAACAAAACCAATGACATGGATATTTAACTCAATGAATTGATATTGAGTTAATATTTCCTTAACAAAGTTCGTATAAATGGAGTAAGAATCTATCAATAGGGTGATTATGTGTAGTAATGTAATATCTAGACAAAGGTAGGTGTAAATTACAATATAAATAAATAAACAGTGATTCCACACATAATCTTGGCATTATATAATCAACATAGTATGCGTAAATCCCAATGAGTGGAAATTGAGTTTAGAAATTCCCTTAGCTCGAGTCTGACTTTTCTCATTCCTTATTTATATTCCTAAATAATAAAATTAAGTTAATTTATACTTCCTTTAGAAACCTTTTTATGTTTATTATTTATTTTATAATAGTTATTACAATTTTATATCAATTAGTTAATTATTTGAGTTTATATCGGACGTTTTGTCAATGTTTGGTACATGAGTAAAAAATTAACTTGTTATAATTACAAATAGTCCATGTGGTCAAAATTTTGTTATCTCAAAAATATTATTCATGATTTAAATATCATATATATCCTATATATATATATATTTATAATAGTCCAAAACATTTTGAGATAAGAAATTAAATGCATCGTTCATGGAGACGGTAGGTTGTACGTACGCATGAACGCTACATTCATTTCATTAACATATTAGAAGAATGAAATATAAAAGATACATAGGTATATTATAATTCATGTAAAATATGTATTTTATAATTTTACATATGTTCATTAACTCCCTACTTTATACGTTCCATGTATGGCATGAACGATTCATATCACTTTGAGAGGGTGGTAGTCCAAACTTTCTCAAATGAAATAATTATATTTACACATTATGGAAAGAAAAAAGGTATGTTGTAAATAAAAATTATAGAGGAATAGAGAAAATATAAATATAATATATATAATATATAATTACAGTTCCATTATAATGGCCCCCATGAGAGCTGGTAGAAGAAAATATTAGCAATCATCATTTCGTGTGGCACTAGTTTGCCATAAAAAGGAAACAGCATGTTTTATATCCATTAGATGGAGGTGTGAGTAAGTTTAGGTATAAAACATAGCTTAAAAACATCCTAGTATATTTATAATACAGTTTATGTTATAAAATAATGTAATAAATAATGTTTTGGGGTTGGAGAAGGAAAATAAATCAAAGGATATTGAGAGAATACATTACCTCGAAATCAAGTAACTCCTTTCTATTTGATCCAAAAGGATTTATTGAATTACCTTTTGCCCAAGTTGAGGATTATAGGTGTAAGGTATGGATGTAATTATATTATTTTATACAAATTTGGATAATCCAAGGGGCTTGAGATGTGTGAGTAAGAAGCTAGAGGTGGTTTCCTTTTATAAGAGGGGGGAGGGGAACTTTAGGAAAGTCTTAAAATATAATTTTATTATAAATTGATTTTCTAATTTTAATAGTTAAAAAGTGATATATTTTGAGTATAGGATTAGGATGTGTCTAAATCCTCTAAACCAATAGGTTTCATTGATGTTTATGTCACAAAAATAACAATATCTTTTAGCTTTAACCCTTAGTAAAAAATATTAACTCTTACCATGTCTTCTTGTATTTTATAATATATGGTTACTATAGTTACTATAAAATTACAAGAGAAAACAAAGTGGATAATTAATGAAATTTTTAACATTATATAACTCAGTTTACTGAATCATGGATTTTTAATACGATTATATCATTGAATAAAATAGTAATTTTTAACTCATATATGTCAAATTAGGCACGATTTAGTAATTGATTTTTTTAAGTCATAACAGCTTCATTCCTTCAATAGAAATGCTTTCAATCACCCATAAAATTTGAATTTCATCAAAAAAAATTGTTTATTGCATCAAAATGTTCAAATTGCATTTATTTTTATATTTATAATATCATTTATTTGAATCTTTCATTAATAAGGTAATCACTACATCATCATTGTGTCATAAATAAATTTATTTATTTAAGGTTTACAAATTATAAAAAATAACATGATTAGGGAAGTCATTTTATATTTCTAGTGACTAGTTATAGTTAAATAGATCAGTTATATAGCCTTATATTAAAAATCTTTTAGTAAAAGATACATGTTTTGGTTATATTTCTCTTTATTTTTAATGAAATCTTATAACATGCCATTATCACGTCCTAGCGGCTCTATGTGGTCCTAAAATAGATACAACAATGATCATGGTCTACCATATCTAACACAATAGGATTATAACATGTGTTAGGGTAGTATTATATTATTATAATATAATTTATGACGGTTATTTACCTAATTTACCCTTTAACCATGGTAAATTAAAATATTTACTAAAGTTACAATTCATATTGTCCAAAAATAAAATAGAGTTATTTAGATAATTTGGACCTTATGATTACAAATATGGAATCTATTTTTTTAAATTCAAAATATAGAAGTCGCATTAATTAATTAAAAATTAAATCTCATTGTTAATATAAGAAAACAGGTTTTTAAAAATTAAAAAACAATAAAAATATTGACACGTGTTTATGTCCAATTTCGATGTGAAATTACTTCCAATCACCAAACCAAGATTAAAATATAAAAACATAATCCAAATTACAGTTTGAAACTAATTAAAAGGAAATTATAACTATACAAATAAATTATATGAAAAGGTAGTTTTGAATTAAAATTCATTTTTCACTATTCATTAAAATATAGATTTTATTAGAAAAATATCATAATTTCAACAAAAGTAAATTTGGATTCCCTAGTTCTAAATAATATGTTCATTTTTGAAAATAGAACATTTAAAAGTGACAAAAATTATATTTCAAAATGGTTCTCCATCCAAAGGAGGAAAAACAACCTTTTAAAAATATTAGAGAATTATAATTTTAAAAATGGATTCATTTTCATTTAAAAATCTACAATTTATTGGATAATTGTAAAAAAATTAAAAAAAACATGTGTAAACCAAATTTTCATAATTTAATTAATATTATTCATTCCCTCCATCCCAATAGCTAGGTTATAATGGTAACATTTAAATAATAATATTTAGTTATTTGCTTAAGATCGTTGTAGTGTATTGTATACACTATTGGACATAGTGTTTCATTTCTAAAAATCAGGATGTTAGGGTAATTATATAAGAGTTATAGATTAATGGTACCTTCCTTTTCCATTTTCAATGGAGTGTGTTATTGCTTCAATCATGTGAAATGGGGAGAATCCATTCCCTTTTAGGTTACATTATATTTATGTTAAAAAACTATGTGGGAGAGTCATTTTCATCAAAATAAGACAATATCTTGACATAAAGGGTTTTTTCCATTGATTTATGTGCTTTACTTGATGTATTGTTTCAGTTATAATGAGATCATCGAGAGGTATCTCCTAGGGTAGTTATTCATGCCCCTTCCATTTCCTTGTTTTCAAGTATGGTTTGGATTCTCAAGGAAGAGATTCATTTTAGTTTTATCTAATTTAATGGCTTGGAATTTCATTCCAATTACATTGTGTGAATTATGGGGATGGTGGTGTTTTTGAGTAAATCCTGAAGTAATAAACGAGTGATTTTTGGATTTGTATCGAAATTTTCATCTTCTGAAGTATTTTTCAGTATGGAGGATTAGGTTTTAATATGAAGGGATTTTATAAAATATATAAATATCATCTACGATGCAGAGTCTTGGGATGTGGGGTTTAATAGAACTAAATTTTTTTGGTTCATCTGATGTGTGGACTATAGGATGTGTTGTGGAGCCTTGGAGGAGGGATTTTTTTTGTTCTTCTATTTTTAGGGTAGCTACACTGTAGAGCACGCTTATGTGTACCCATACATATGGAATTGAATTATATTTCATGGTGGTGTCTCTTACATTATGGTTCATATCTTAGATTATCTTATTTACCACATGGACCTCGTCATATTTCACAAACACCATTTTGACCATCCCCATTTTATCATAGTCCCTTTCTTTAATGTCATACTTCCATCTCGTGTCAAAACATTTTTGTTCGAGTGTAGGGTGTTTTGATGTAGTCTTATAACTTATTATTTTCCTCTAAATTCTAAAAAACCTTTGATTCCCATCATTACTCTACCTTTTCCCTTTGTTATTAGAAATTCCAAGTACATACCTATGAGTTTATCCATCCCCTTTTCACCTAATTTCTACCCCATCATTGGGAGATCAATACTTTTTTATTAAAGGAGAGTATACTTATCTTGTCATCCCTACTCCTCCCGATATTAATCATGGTACATCCTTACATTATGGGGTTTGGTGGTTTTATTATTCTTGTTTAATCCTTGTATATTGAATTATAAATATTTTTTAGAGGTAAGGGATTCTATTTATCTCTCTTTTATGTAATCTTTGAGATTATCCTATTTTTTATTTATTCATTTTAGTAGTATTAATTGGACAAAATAAATATTATAAACCAAACCAATGAAATTTATTGGGGACATTAAGATGTGCATGTGGTTACTAGTCTTCTGAATATTATTGATGTTATTTCATGTTATGTTTTTTCTAGAGGATTATACCTTTTATTGATGGATTCATTTCAAAATACCTATTATATAGTTAAATAAAAAATATATAAAATGAAAATATGAGACTTTTTTTCTTATTTTATGCTGGAGTTTTTGTGTGCAACATGGTGTCCTTGGTGGTGTGTGGCTTGGTGGCCTTAGTTGTTTATATCGTGGTGTCCTTAATAGTAGTTGGGTGGAAATGGACAAAGAATTCATTAGTGTGAATTTAAATGAACAACTAAATAAATAAATCCAAATTGATGAATTTTTAAACAAAATAATGGTAAATTAGACTCATTTTATGGCCCTTTATGTGATGATTTTGGTTGTGTGTTCTGTATTAGAGGTATCTCTTAGTGGTACAATATGAGTAGTGACCTTATGGGGGTGTTCGTGGTGTATATTATGTGAACCCATATGTGTGTGCTTATTTGAACCCATAGATGTGTACTTATGTGAAACGAATAAACACTTATATTGTTTTATGATTTTTCTATAAAACCAACCCAATTATGGAATCCTGACAGACAACCAGAGACATTGGGGTTTTTTCCCTACCATATAGGATGGTGAGGATATGGATGGATAACTACCCCTTCTTTCCCACTCTCTTTTTAGTAATATCTTCTTGTGATACAGGACGTGGATGATAATATATGTGGTGTGGGTCATGTGTGGTGGTAGGAGGAAATGAAGTTGATGTCATACACATTCATGATACACTAATTTCCTAGTAAAATTATATGATATATGTGGTTAGTGTTGTGACACTTAATATGTTGGTGGTTTCTTGAGACATGATATATGAATGGGTCCAAAATTGTTTGATAATGAAGTTATAAGAGAAAAGGGTTCCTTCTCTTTGGGGGAGAGTGTGAAATCAATGGGGAAGTAGTTGCAGGAACCTTAATCTACATTCTAATGAAAATACTTTTTACTCTTGGATTTTCATTCTGGTGAGTGAGCCATTGTGAGGTGATGGGACAAGTTAATCTATGAAGGTTTTAGTTAGTTATGTTTTTTTCAACAAGGAACTAGTATTCACTTTTTAGATTTCCATAAGATATCTTGGGTATTATCCTACTGAGTATACATGTGATTCTCACCAGGTGCATATATAATTTTATTTAGGATTTTGAAAGGGGTTTTAAGATAGAGTTTGATAATACTACCTCTGATATTTGGTTAATGTGGTTTTCTAATAGTATATTACATAATTTTGGTATTGTTTTATCTATTTAGATTCTTGTATCTGTTCTATATTCATATATGTGGCATACTCCTTTTATGGTATTTTGGTTTATATATTTTATATTATGGTGGATTTTTTGGATGTTTAATTTCATAGTCCAGGGATATTTTATATATTTACTTCCATTTTTTCATGTTATAACCTCATCATTATTCTCCAATATATGGACTACTAGATGTGGGACCCAGGTGCCCCTCCTTTTCACTACTATCCCAGGAGGGGTATAATGTGAGGGTTGGTCATGGTACTATATGAATTTTAAATTTCAAAATAAATTTTATTTTTGATAATCTTATAATTTATAAAATGATTTATTTTAGAGTAAATTTAACAAGATGATGATCAAGTTTATTTCATGGATTAAAACATCGTAGACACTCAAAAGGGGTTTTTATTCAAGTTTTATTCAAAAAACATTACCTCCATTTTTTAAGAGGAAAAATCATGGAGAAGGTGATTTATTCAATGTTGTAGTCTTGTGATGTGAAATATCCTTAAGTGAGTATATTAAAACATTTATGAATAAATGTTGGACCAGTGAGATGGGAAGCGAATATTTTTATTTCTATAATTCTCAAATACATTTTTTTTAGTATTTTCACCTAGAGATCAATGTTTCTATTTTCCCATGTATTTTAATTTTTATATGTAATTAACAAAAAGAATTTTAAAAAAAAGTCATGAGAATTTGTGGGAGACTTTAAATGTAACACCCCAATCTTTCACGGTATGTTTCCCTTTGAATAATGCAATAGCTTGCATTGTACGCAACTTCGAGATTCTATCAAACCGTGACCAATCAAAATAGTCGTTATGAATAGTAATACTCACTTTTTGAAATTTTATCTTTAAAAATGGACTTTATTTTTGGATTCAGAATATTGAAATTATCCTAGGGTGAAATTTTGGTATTTTTCTGAAAACTTTCAACTTTTTATGAATAGTGAAAATTACTAAATTTTAATTAAAAACAAATTTTTTAATAGAAATAATTAATAGTGATAAATTATGAATTTGAGTGGTTTTAAAGTATATTTAGAATATATTTTTACCATTTAATACAATTTTGGTCATTGGACATAATTTCACATTTAAACCGGACATAAATGAGTGTCAATCTTTTGATAATTACTATTTCATAAAAACACACTTTTTGTTTTGACAGCGGGACTTAATTTTAAATTAATTTATGCCACTTCTATGTTTTGAATTTCGAAAAAATGGATTCCATATTTGGAATCATGAGGTCCAAATTTGTAAATAGGTAACTTTTATTTTTAGATATTTTGAATAATTACTTCGGTAAATATTTTATTTATCATGGTTAAAGGGTAAATACGGTATATAAGGGTAAACAAATAATATTTTTATTATAATAAATTACTCTAAAACATGTCCTAACCCTATTGGATGATACATGTCCGACCATAGGTATCTTTGGGTCGATTTTGGGACCCCATGGATCCACTTGTAAGTGATAAGGACACTTTATATTAATTAAGTTAAAGTAAATACAAAAATGACATAAACATATATCTTTTAAAAAAAATTACATAGGGTTATATATGTTATATTTTCTCTAATAAATATTCATTAGAAAGATAAAAAATATTCCTACGTAATGGTATTTTATTTATAATTTTTAGACATGTAATAATTAAATTTATTTATGACATAGTAAGGATGCAGTATTTTCCTTATTAATGAAGGAATCAAATAATTGGTATTATAAAAGTTAAAATAAATATAATTTGAAAGTTTTCATGTCATCCACGAATTTTATTAGTTAATATGATATGTAATTATTTCCTAAATGAATTTTTTTCTAATTAATAAAGTTTTTGAGACATTAACAAAAATAAATTATTAAATATTCTCAAAATTGACATAAATGAGTTATTAAAACAAGTATTATATTATTAATTGATATTATATTCCTAAAAATATATTTTTCATCCAAAGGACTTATATCATGATAGTTGTATCATTAATGGACCACTTGGGGGTAGCTTGGATGTATATAGTAATTTTATTAACTATATAATATAAAAATACTAAGTGACAAGGTAAGTGTCAAACTAATTAACTAAGAGTTAAAACTAAAAGATAAGGTTAATATAATGACCAAAACCTGTCTAAAATTTAATTTTTGAAATGATTGCAACCCATACCCACCTTATACTTTGAATAATCTACTTTACTACCGTTAGAAACCGAATATGAATTTGTTATAAAATAATACTTTATGCTTTCCCTAAAGAGCCCCTCCTCCCCCTTATAAAACGACACCACTTCTAACCAATTATTCACCCCTTCAAAGCCTTTTGGTTCGGAAAAACTCTGCCCAAATACCCTCTTAACTATCATCCCTTAATCCTAGAGGCCTTCCTTTAGTAATAAATCCGACCTAAGGAGCCCTTTTGATCAAATCAAAAAGAAGAACCTGATAAAGAGGTAAAATTTTTACCACCCTCTTTCAAGTTCCATTCTTCTTCAAATTCTTCTTTCTTTTTTATTTCCATTCTATAATAATAACTCCAGTATCTTATATATAATTTTATGTTATTATAAATATGGTACCACCATATTTAGTATTCTATCCATCCTTTGAATGACATTTCACCATACGTGCGTACGTACGGCTTACCATCTCCACGTTATGGTGTAATTGTTATTCAAAACATTATTATTTTTAGGGGTATGATAATGATATGTAATTCATATAAATAATAAATATAACATGATAATTATTCTGTATATATGATATACCATCCAATTATATATTATTTTAACAACAAAATAATGATATTGTCGCTCGTGCGTACGTACGGACTACCGTCTCCACGAACGTGATGAGATTCATTCCCCATCTTATCCATTCAAGTATAATTCTCATTTGGTGATTAAAAATAATGTTTAAGTACTTGATATCATTCTTTATATGAATAATATACAACATATGGATAACAAACAGGACTTATGTAACAAATCATATAAAAGAAAATGAGTAAGTTAACACCCGAAAAAAATGATAATACTAAGATATTATTATCGAAGCAATGTTAAAAGATCATATATGATATCATATTAATGTATATAATTCTTGTATAATTTAATAAAAATTATTTCACCATTATACAGGAGGTTAACCTACCCTCAACCAAGGAAAAGTACAAGGTAAGGGGTTTTCATCTCACTCTTTATTCCCATGAGATTCATTCCATATTGCCACTATTACATTTTGTGTGGTTTATGTACTACCCATAATAGTATTATTTGTGTAATACACTTTAATTTATGTTTATTTACATATTCATTGTATGATACCTCTTTCATGGGGTGTATGTTTCGTAATTTACCAAATTGGCAAGGGTTTATTTCAAAATCTCTTCATTATAGGAGGTTGTTTATACATAATTATCTACTGGGACCTCTTTATCATCCACATCCACATTTCTTAAGAATGTATTTCAAAACATTCTTACTATTTTATAGAATATAGGTTAAAGTCATTTATACCCTTTTTTACTTTTTATAAGATTTTTATAAATGAATCTTTACATCATTTTCCAAACAAGGTCCTTTTTATCCTTTTCGACAAAATTAAGGTAAGATTGTCTTTTTTTAACTTATACGGAGGGTGCGGCTATTTTCCACCGTTGTAAAATCATCGAAGCTTCCCTTACAAGCTTATAAGAATATTTTCAAAGTAATTTTTTTATTTTATAATTATGTGGCTTTTAAATGATTTCAAAAAAAGAGATATTTCTCCCAAATAGTTTTGATTTCATCTATGTCAACATCCTTTGATGCATTTTAAGCTTATTTGAAGTTGATTTATTATGATACAAAACTTTTATATTGTATTAAAGGTTTTTTGAAATGTTTGACTGTGGATGTGTTATTTTTATACTATTCATGGTTTATGGAGAAGGTATTTACATTTCGTATGCCAGTTTTAATACGAATGTTTATGTTATGTTTAAACCTGTTCATATGAGGAATGCATTGGACTTAGTAAGTGACCAGTGGAGCCCACTATAGCTCCTCGATTCATCGGTAGGTCTCATTAGAAAAGATATTATCTTGTTACGAGGCCTTGACAAAATCGTATTTTTAGTCTTGGAACGAGACCTTGGCTACGTGGTTATGATAGTCTAGCATTATGCATTCCATCATTATGAAAGTTGTTATTGATATTGCATGTGATTATTTGACTAGTAGAATATCCATGTGAATAAGTAAATGGAATTATTTCATTTTATCTTTTCCATATTATTCTAAAGTTCAATTTTAAAAGTATTTTGTTTTATTTATACACTACCATAAATGTTTATTCTTATTTATGAAAGTTTCCACTGTATTGTTATCCTTACTGAGCATCTGAGCTCACCCCTTTCTATGTTTTATTTTTCCCAGGATGTGAAGAAGTATTCTATGATTGACCTATAGGGATAGTATAAGGGGATATGAGTGTGGAGACAAGATGTTGTTGTATTTTTCAATTTATGATGTAATGTAAACTTTATGAATGTACCTAGTTATTCCATGGCTACTAAACTAATCGGTCTGTCGATACTTGATTCCTTGTCATCGTGCCAATTTATTAAAATAATGCACCGACTTTGGTTAACTGGGTTAAGGGCGTTACAGTTGGTATCGGAGGAAAGTTTAGTACAAACCTTCGAAGCTAGATTTAGGTAAACTCCGATTAGAGCACATAACCCTAAGATAGACTTTGATGATTGGTATAGAAGAACTTCCTATAATTTTGTTATTGTGGAGAGTTTGTGAGCTTTCCGAGTAATACATCCATGTCTGGATAAAATCAGGTAGAGGCGGCTCTGGCACAGATGTACCTAGGGGTAAAACCCGAAAACACCACTTTGATCTAGACTTGAATGGGAACTGGTGCACAACAACAGGCCTTACTGCACTCTTGGTTACGACACTCCCGGGGGATATGCTTAGGATAATTCTCATTTTCTTTAAAAACAATTATGAAGGGTTTATGAGTATATACTTCCTCAAATAATACATTTTTATGATTATGGATTATATCCATAAACTGTTTAATTTATGTTACGTGTTTCAAAAGTTTGGGATTAGGTATTGATATTCATAAATTAATCTAGTGGATGCCATTTCTTAGAAATGGTGCCCAGTACAAGGAATGAGAACTCCAGTAATACACATGATCAAAAGAGATAGAAGGATTGTAACACCTCGAGCTTCCATGATACGCTTCTCATTCAATAATGCAATAGCTTGCATTGTACGCAACTTCGAGTTCTAAAACACCGCGACTAATCAAAGTAGTCGTTATGAATAGTAATAACCACTTTTTAAAATTATAGAAATTTTATATTTCAAAATGGAATTCATTTTTGTATTTGTAATATCGAAATTAGCCTATGTTGAATTTTTGGTATTTTTCTGAGAACATCTAATTTTTTATGAATAGTGAAAATTACTTAAAAACAACTTTTTTAATCAAAATAATTTATAGTGATAAATTATACTATTTAGTGGTTTTAAAGTATAATTAGAATATATTTATACCATTTTATCCAATGGTGGTCATTAGAATTAATTTAACATTGAAATTGGACATAAACAATTGCCAATCTTTTGATATAAATTGTTTCTTAAAAACACGCTATTTGTTGTAAGAGCAGGAATTAATTATAAAATTAATTAATTCAACTTATATGTTTGGAATTTTGTAAAATAGACATCATTTTTGAATTCGGAATATCAATTATAGCTTAGGGTGAAATTTTGGCCTTATTCTGAAAAACATCAATTTTTGATGAATAGTGAAACCACTAAGTGGTTGTTAAAAACTGATTTTTCATTAAAATGAAATATTACCACTTCTGTGATTTGATTTTCAAAAATCCGACATACATGGTTGTCATTAAGAAGTAAAATGTGTTCCAATGAGATTAAAATAATTTTTTGGTGAATAGTAACTTTTAAGTTCTTAATCGTGATTAGAGGTAATTAGTGTAGTTTAAGGTAAAAATAATGTTTTAATAATATGAGATGAGCTTGAAACTTGTCCTACTCCTATTGGATGAGTCATGGACGACCAAGAAAACCCATGGGTCAACTTGGGGACCCCATGGAGCCACTTTGGTTGGAAAATGACATTAATATATATTTATTTAATGTTAAATTTAAATTGACACAAACATGAGTTGTTCTACTAAAAAGGTTTTTAAGTGGGGTTACACAAGTCCAAATTTTGACTTTAAATATTCATTAGAAAGACAAAAAAGATTTCCTACATCATAGTATTTTTTTTATAATTTTTAGACATTAAATAAATTAAATTATTTATGACATCATTATGATGCAGCGATGACCTCATTATTTAACGATTTTAATAAAATGAAAAGATAATGTAAACTCCAAGGCTTAAACTTGTCAAAAACCTATTGGATGAGTAGAATTCGAGCCCTTATCACCTTATACTCTAAATATATAAGTGTGGGACCTCTAAAATCCGAAACTCATTTTATAATAAAGTGACTTTTCTTTACTTTCCAAGAGTGCCCCTCCTCTCCACTTATAAATAGCCCCCACCTCTACCACCTCATTCACACTTTCAAGCCATTTGTATCTGCCAACCTCTGCCCAAATACTCTCCCCACTTCCCCCTCTTACTCCTAGAATCCTCACTTTGGGCAGAACTCTTCCCAAGGAAGCCTTTGGCTCAAATCAAAAATAGTTACCCGATTTTGAGGTAATGTCTTCTCTAATGTTGTTTTGTTTTATTTTTCTTCTCCAACCCCCTAAACTCTTGTTATTAAATTCTTTTTTAACATCACCAGTATCCTCAATATACTAGGATGTTGTTATAAGAATTATTCGAGCTACACTTACACAC
Organism: Viscum album; assembly: GCA_963277665.1. Lineage (NCBI taxonomy): Eukaryota > Viridiplantae > Streptophyta > Magnoliopsida > Santalales > Viscaceae > Viscum > Viscum album. Next base: position 1,886,172,017 of record OY728159.1, on the reverse strand, counting down.
ACCTACATCTAATGGTTAAAGAACATACGGTTTCTGTGGATGGCGAATTTCTGCCTCACGAAACGATGATTGTTCGACACTCATATAACACCTTCAAAGGTGGCCATTAAGATGTCACTATATTTATATATGATATATGATATGTTTATTTTTTACTTATGCTTCTGTATTTCTCATTTATGGCATACTTTATGATTTCCATTATGGGTAAAACGCGATAATTTCATTTTAGGAAGTGCGGACTACCGCCCCCTCAAAGTGATTTGAATCGTTAATGCCATATGTGGGATGTATAAAGGATGGAGTAAATGGTATTATACACTATATTATACAGGAATTATGTTACACATTTATATCATTATGATTTCATTCCATTAAAAACGAAATAGAAATGAAAGTAGCGTTCATGTGTACGTACGGCTTACCGTCTCCATGAACGGTTCATTTCATTTCTTACCTCTAAATGTTACGTAATATTCTAAATGAATGTATATACTTTATATATATTATATATATGATATCTACATCATGAATATAATTATGGATATAATGGATATTTCACCACATGAACAACTTGTAATTATAAGAAGTTTATTTTTGACTCAAGTACCTAAGATCGACAAAACGACCGTTATTAACTTAAATAATTACAGAATGTTCATATCATTGTAATAAGTGATATAAAAAGGATAATGAAATTGAAAATGGTTCTTAATAAGGTATATATTAACTCTAGTTTATTATTCAGGAGGTTAAAGAACGGTTGAGTCAAGTCAGACACGAGGTAAGGGAACTTCATAACCCAACTTCCATTCTTTGGGTTAATCTCCTACTTTCAAATTATGTCATGATATTATTATGTACTATCTTATATTTTTACTTTATTTATGTGTACTTATAGTAAATACTCATAATAGATCTATTTTATTTACAAAATGAACTTTGTAAGGGAACTTCGTAACCCAATTTCTACTCTTTGGGTTAATCTCATACATTCAAATTATGTCATGATATTATTATGTCCTATCTTGTATTTTTACATTATTTATGTGTACTTATAGTGAATACACATAATAGACCTACTTTATAAAAAAATGATCTTTTTAAGGACTTCGTCTCAATCCCCTTTCATTGAGGCATATTTGGTTTTATACACAACTTTCTTTTATACGGTGTATAAACCCCTTTGACATTTAAGTTTATTCAAAAGGAATCTTTTTATAAGAAGCGTTTTTCTAAACGACAAAAGGGAATGTTTTTTATTTCCGTACTTATGCAGGGACAACGACTTTTCCGCCGCCGTGACCATTATTTGAGTTTCGTCTTCCTCTACAAGCCATTTTTTTAAATGAAAAATAAATACAAAGTTTTAACTTTCTTTTATTTTGGTATTGAAAATGGTTTTGAAAGTGTTTTTATTATATCAATGTGTTGTATTGATATCTTGGGATTGAAATGTGGAAATGTTGTGTTTCCTTTATGCATGTTTTATGTGATACGATTATGTTATGGTTTATGATATGTTTAAACCTATTCATATGAGGAATGTATTGGACTTAATAAGTGACGGGTGGAGCCCGCTATAGCTCCTCGATGCATCGGTAGGTCTCATGAGACAACTAGATGTGGAATTGGCCGAGGCCCTTTCCCAATTTGATTTATGGTTTTGGTCGAGGCCTTAATCATTTTAGGCGTCTTGGCCGAGGCCGTGATAAAATGTTTCAGAATGTCTGGCATTATACATTCCCTCATTATGAAAGTGGTTATTGATCTTTCATGTGATTATTTGTCTAGTAGAATATCCATGTGAGTAAGTAAGTGGCATTATTTGATTTTACTTTTTCCATATTATGCTGAAGTTAAAGTTTAATAAGGATTTTGTTTAGTTATACATTGCCTTAATTGTTAATTTTTATTTATGAAAGCTTCCGCAATATCGTTATCCTTACTGAGCATCTGAGCTCACCCCTTTCAATGTTTTAATGTTTTCCAGGATGTGAAGAAGTATATTATGAATGACCTGCAGGGATAATGTGAGGGGGTATGAAGACAATATGTTGTTGTAGTTTTGTTTTACTTTATGATGTAATGAAAGACTTATGAATGTATCTAGTGTTTCCAAGGCTACTAAACTAATTGGTCTTTCAAGACTCGATCTTTTGTGATGATTCCAATGTTACGAAGTAATGCACCGACTCTGGGTAGCTGGGGTCAGGGCATTACAGTTGGTATCAGAGGCAGTTTAGTACTAACCTTGGAATCTAGATTTAGATAAACTCTGATTAGAGCACATAGCCCGAAGATAGACTTTAAGGATTAGTATAGAATAACTTCCTATAATTTTGGTATTATAGAGATTTTGTGAGTTTTCCGAGCAATACATCCCTGTCTGGATACGAGCAGGTAGAGGCGGATCTGGCACAGATGTACCTAGGGGTAAAACCCGAAAACACCGCTTTGAGCTAGACTCGAATGGGAACTGGTGCACGACAACAGACCTTGCTGCACTCTTGGTTACGACACTCCCGGGGGATATGCTTAGGATAATTCCCATTTTCTTTACATACCACTATGAAGGGTTACGAGTATATACTTCCTCAAAGAAAACATTTTTATAATTATGGATTATATCCATAATTACTTCAATTTATGTAAAGTGTTTTACAAATATGGAATTATGTATTTTATTTCATAAACTAATCTAGATTATTCCATTGTTTAGAAATGGCGCCTAGTGGAAGGAATGGAAACCGTATCAATGCATGCACTCCGTGTAGGGATTTCCCTCCTGATCAAGATAATTATTGTGGATCTAGAGATACAACTGGTGCTGATCAACTTATTACCATACTGGGACAACTCACTTAGGTTATGAATAATAACCTTACTCATATGGATCACCCTGATCCACAACGTGGAGGATCAATATTAGACCGCTTCATGAGGCAACAACCGCCAACATTTAATGGGGGTACAAATCCATTAGTAGCTGAGAAATGGATAAACTCCTTAGATAAAATATTCCATGCCTTGGGAAGTAGCGAAAGGGAGAAGGTTGTCATGGCAGTTTACCGCCTCACTGGAGATGCCGATCAGTGGTGGTCGCTGATTCAAAACACAAAGGAAGATGATGACGTATCAAATATGGAATGGAGGGAGTTCAAAGATCTTTTCTTAGAAAAATACTTTCCTCGTGACCATCAAGCAGATATGGAAAGGCAATTTCTGAGTCTAAGGCAGAAGGAGGATGAGAATGTCGCAAAGTATGAGGCTAACTTTACAAGGTTAGCGAGGCATGCTGCCGATTATATACGTAACCCAAGGAGTAAGATTGATCATTTCTTTGATGGGTTAAAACCATTTCTCCGTCAAGCTTTAGTATCACAATCCTTCTCATCATACGAAGATATTTTCTCGTGTTCTATCAAGACAGAAAAGGAATTCTCTAAGTCTTATGACAACAAAGTAAAGCAAGAGAAGAAGATAACGGTGGAACAAGAGACAGATAAAGGGAAAAAGGGAAAGAAGGATTTTCCATTATGTGATAATTGTGGGAAGAATCACCCTGGTACTTGCCTAAAAGGAATGGGAGTTTGTTATAAATGTGGAGAAAAGGGTCACCAGGCTCGTGATTGCAAGGGAAAGAAAAAGGCTATCAAAGTTGAATGCTATAATTGTAGAGAAATGGGTCATTATGCAAATGAATGTCCTAAGCGTCAGGGAAACTTACCTCAGAAAAGGCCAAGGGATCAAGGACAGTCTTATGCTGTTACTACAGTTGAAGCAGAATAACTAATGTATTGGTGCTTTTGGACTCATGGATTATATTCTGGTTATTAGAATAATGTGATATATATATAAGGATTGTACTGCAGTACTTGTTAATTTCAGTAAGGTTTTAATATGATGAAGGTAATTATATTTTTAGTATGTGACAATAAGAGAAACTTTACTTTGTTTGGGGAATCTGATAAATTGATTTTGGAATTTAGAGACCTTTTAGAGAAAGTCTGGACGGAGGTATTTTGGATAACTATAAAGGTTGGAATGGATTATGTTGATCTTTGGATAGTATTGTTTAAGGTTAAAAAATTTTATGAAGATTATTTTTGGAATATTATAATACTATAGTTTTAGGAAAAGGAAAACCTGCAGGGTGGGGCATAACCCGTCGTGCCGGACAAAGCTGCAGGAATCGAACCCACAACCATAGTGCGACAGGCCTTTAATTCCTACCACTAGCCTACAGGAATTCCCTGGTTATTACAAAATAGTTTTACTAATCTAAATGATATGTGTTAATATTTGGAACCTTATACAATTAGGATAAATAGAATATTTTTGAGTTGTATTACATTTTAGAGTGAAAGATGGGTTTGTGGTAAAACAATTTATTAAAGAATGAAAGTCTACATGACAAGTATGTATATTCCCTTACACTCTTTGTAAATCACCTAAATAAATTCCTAAACTTTATAAAAGGTAACTCAAAACAAAAATGTTGTCGGTTAACTTTTCCTACTGGGGAATCAATGATCGTTTAACCAATCTCAAGTTTGTGATTTTCTTGTAGTTAAACTTTCTCCTAATCCTGTTTTCTATAACTCTCCACCAGACTTTTATGGTTTGTTTCTCCTCCATATCCATATTTTCATAGAATCCTAGAATGGGCAATCTCGGGTGACCTTTGTACTTATCTTTCGTTCTTTTAATGTTATATTTTTATTAACCTTATTTCCGATGTGGGTTTTCCACAAAGGTATTTTCTATTTTCAACCTTTTATTTTCAAAGAAAAAATTTCAAATTGCGAGGATGCAATTTATTGAAGGAGGGGAGAATGTAACACCCCGAACTTCCATGATACGCTTCTCATTCAATAATGCAATAGCTTACATTGTACGCAACTTCGAGTTCTAAAACACCGCGACTAATCAAAGTAGCCGTTATGAATAGTAATAATCACTTTTTAAAATTATAGAAATTTTTTTTTTAAAAATGGACTTCATTTTTGTATTCGTAATATCGAAATTAGCCTATGTTGAATTTTTGGTATTTTTCTGAGAACTTCTAATTTTTTATGAATAGTGAAAATTACTTAAAAACAACTTTTTTAATCAAAATAATTTATAGTGATAAATTATACTATTCAGTGGTTTTAAAGTATAATTAGAATATATTTTTACCATTTTATCCAATGGTGGTCATTATAATTAATTTAACATTGAAATTGGACATAAACAATTGCCAATCTTTTGATATAAATTTTTTCTTAAAAACACGCTATTTGTTGTAACAGCGGGAATTAATTATAAAATTAATTAATGCAACTTATATGTTTGGAATTTTTTAAAATAGACATCATTTTCGAATTCGGAATATCAATTATAGCTTAGGGTGAAATTTTGGCCTTATTCTGAAAAACTTCAATTTTTGATGAATAGTGAAACCACTAAGTGGTTGTTAAAAACTGATTTTTCGTTAAAATGAAATATTACCACTTCTGTGATTTGATTTTCAAAAATCCGACATACATGGTTGTCATTAAGAAGTAAAATGTGGTTCAATGAGATTAAAATAATTTTTTGGTGAATAGCAACTTTTAAGTTCTTAATCGTGATTAGAGGTAATTAGTGTAGTTTAAGGTAAAAATAATGTTTTAATAATATGAGATGAGCTTGAAACTTGTCCTAATCCTATTGGATGAGTCATGGCCGACCAAGAAAACCCATGGGCCAACTTGGGGACCCCATGGAGCCACTTTGTTTGGAAAATGACATTAATATATATTTATTTAATGTTAAATTTAAATTGACACAAACACGAGTTGTTTTACTAAAACAGTTTTTAAGTGGGGTTAATAAAGTCCAAATTTTGACTATAAATATTAATTAGAAATATAAAAATATTTCCTACATCATAGTATTTGTTTTATAATTTTTAGACATTAAATAAATTAAATTATTTATGACATCATTATGATGCAGCGATGACCTCATTATTTAACGATTTTAATAAAATGAAAAGATAATGTAAAATCCAAGGCTTACACTTGTCAAAAACCTATTTTATGAGTAGATTTCGAACACTTATCACCTTATCCTCGAATTATATAAGTGTGGGACCTCTAAAATCCGAAAATCATTTTATAATAAAGTGACTTTTCTTTACTTTCCAAGAGTGCCCCTCCTCTCCACTTATAAATAGCCCCCACCTCTACCACCTCATTCACACTTTCACGCCATTTTTATCGGAAAACCTCTACCCAAATACTCTCCCCACTTCCCCCTCTTACTCCTAGAAGCCTCACTTTGGGCAGAACTCTTCCCAAGGAAGCCTTTGGTTCAAATCAAAAAGAGTTACCCGATTTTGAGGTAATGTCTTCTCTAATGTTGTTTTGTTTTATTTTTCTTCTACAACCCCATAAACTCTTGTTATTCAATTCTTTTGTAACATCACCAGTATCCTCAATATACTAGGATGTTGTTATAATAAGTATTCGAGCTACAATTACACACACCTACATCTAATGGTTAAAGAACATACGGTTTCTGTGGATGGCGAATTTCTGCCTCACGAAACGATGATTGTTCAACACTCATATAACACCTTCAAAGGTGGCCATTAAGATGTTAATATATTTATATATGATATATAATATGTTTATGTTTTACTTATGCTTCTATATTTCTCATTTATGGCATACTTTATGATATCCATTATGGGTAAAACGCGATAATTTCATTTTAGGAAGTGCGGACTACCGCCCCCTCAAAGGGATTTAAATCGTTAATGCCATATGTGGGATGTATAAAGGATGGATTAAAAGTTATTATACACTATATTATACTGGAATTATATTATACATTTATATCATTATGATTTCATTCCATTAAATACGAAATAGAAATGAAAGTAGCATTCATGTGTATGTACGGCTTACCGTCTCCATGAACGGTGCATTTCATTTCTTACCTCTAAATGTTACGTAATATTCTAAATGAATGTATATACTGTATATATATTATATATTTGATATCTACATCATGAATATAATTATGGATATAATGGATATTTCACCACATGAACAACTTGTAATTATAAGAAGTTTATTTTTGACTCAAGTACCTAAGATCGACAAAACGAACGTTATTAACTTAAATAATTACAGAATGTTCATATCATTGAAATAAGTGATATAAAAAGGATAATGAAATTGAAAATAGTTCTTAATAAGTTATATATTAACTCTAGTTTATTATTCAGGAGGTTAAAGAATGGTTGAGTCAAGTCAGACACGAGGTAAGGGAACTTCTTAACCCAACTTCCATTCTTTGGGTTAATCTCCTACTTTCAAATTATGTCATGATATTATTATGTACTATCTTATATTTTTACTTTATTTATGTGTACTTATAGTAAATACTCATAATAGATCTATTTTATTTACAAAATGAACTTTGTAAGGGAACTTCTTAACCCAATTTCTACTCTTTGGGTTAATCTCATACATTCAAATTATGTCATGATATTATTATGTCCTATCTTGTATTTTTACATTATTTATGTGTACCTATAGTGAATACACATAATAGACCTACTTTATAAAAAACGATCTTTTTAAGTACTTCGTCTCAATCCCCTTTCATTGAGGCATATTTGGTTTTATACACAACTTTCTTTTATACGGTGTATAAACCCCTTTGACTTTTAAGTTTATTCAAAAGGAATCTTTTTATAAGAAGTGTTTTGCTAAACGACAAAAGGGAATGTTTTTCTTTCTGTACTTATGCGGCGACTATGACTTTTCCGCCGCCGTGACCATTATTTGAGTTTCGGCTTCCTCTACAACCCATTTTTTTTAATGAAAAATAAATACAAAGTTTTAACTTTCTTTTATTTTGGTATTGAAAATGGTTTTGAAAGCGTTTTTATTATATCAATGTGTTGTATTGATATCTTGTGATTGAAATGTGGAAATGTTGTGTTTCCTTTATTCATGTTTTATGTGATATGATTATGTTATGGTTTATGATATGTTTAAACCTATTCATATGAGGAATGTATTGGACTTAATAAGTGACGGGTGGAGCCCGCTATAGCTCCTCGATGCATCGGTAGGTCTCATGAGACAACTAGACGTGGAATTGGCCGAGGCCCTTTCCCAATTTGATTTATGGTTTTGGCCAAGGCCTTAATCATTTTAGACGTCTTGGCTGAGGCCTTGACAAAAAGATTCAGAATGTCTGGCATTATACATTCCCTCATTATGAAAGTTGTTATTGATCATTCATGTGATTATTCGTCTAGTAGAATATCCATGTGAGTAAGTAAGTGGCATTATTTGATTTTACTTTTTCCATATTATGCTGAAGTTCATGTTTAATAAGGCTTTTGTTTAGTTATACATTGCCTTAATTGTTAATTTTTATTTATGAAAGCTTCCGCAATATCGTTATCCTTACTGAGCATCTGAGCTCACCCCTTTCAATGTTTTAATGTTTTCCAGGATGTGAAAAAGTATATTATGAATGACCTGCAAGGATAATGTGAGGGGATATGAAGACAATATGTTGTTGTAGTTTTGTTTTACTTTATGATGTAATGAAAGACTTATGAATGTATCTAGTGTTTCCAAGGCTACTAAACTAATCGGTCTTTCGAGACTTGATCTTTTGTGATCATGCCAATGTCACGAAGTAATGCACCGACTCTGGGTAGCTGGGGTCGGGGTGTTACAAGGATCATATATTTCATGGTCTAAATCCATAATTTAGAAGGCAAATTGTTTCCCACATATTATCATCATGTGAAGAAATAGTATCATGTGTTGATAAGATAAGTAAAGAATTCTCGGATTCCTATGGCTTTGAAGGAAAGACAAAGAAGGAAAGGATGGTAGAGAAAAGGACAGATAAAGGGAAGAAGGTAAAGAAGGATTTTTCCCATATGTGATAACTGTGGAAAGAACCACCTTGGAAGATACTTGAAGGGAATGGGAGTATGTTATTAGTGTGGAGAAAATGACACCAAGTACGTGACCACAAGGGTAAGAAAAAGGTTTCAAATGTACTATGCTTCATCTACAAGGAGTTTGGACACTACGTAAACCAATGTCCCAGTCATCAGACTGTGCCGAAAATGATTCTATTGAATAATAATAAAGTTATGATACTACCACCGATGAAGAGGAATGATGTAACAGCCCATGATTTTATAAAAAAATATTCTTTTTAATTTTATTAATGTCTTGTGTTGTACGCTACACCAAAAGGAGCTTGCACAACATGCATCCTTGTCTTGCCTTGCATTACACGCAATCGCGACCTTCCTCGATAGCGTGTGTAATACGCAATACCGAGTTTCACTAAACAACGATGTGCTATTAAAATATTATTAAAACTAGCCGTTATGAATAGTAATAACCACTTTTTAAAATTCTGTAAATCTTATTTTTCAAAATGAACTTCATTCTTGGATTCGGAGTATCGAATTTAGCCTAAGGTGAAATTTTGGTACTTTTCGGATAACTTTCATATTCTGATGAATAGTAAAAATTACTAAATTATAATTAAAAACAACTTTTTTAATCGAAATAATTAATAGTGATAAATAATTAATTTGAGTGGTTTTAAAGTATATTTAGAATATATTTTTACAATTTAATACAATGTTGGTCATTGGATGTAATTTCACTTTTAAACTAGACATAAACAAGTGTCAATCTTTTGATAGATATTGTTTCTTAAAAACACGCTATTTGTTTTAACAGCGGGATTTAATTATAAAATTAATTAGTGCAACTTTTATGTTATGAATTTGGTAAAATAGACTTCATTTTTGAATTCGGAATATGAAATATAGCTTGGGATAAAATTTTGGCATTGTTCTGAAAAACATTAATTTTTGATGAATAGTGAAACTACTAAGTGGTAGGTTAAAAACTGAATTTTGCATAAAACTTAATTTTACCGCTTCTGTGAATGGAATTTCGAAAATCCGAGAGACACGGTTAATATCAAGGACTAAAATGTGGTTCAATGAGATGAAAATAATTTTTGGTGAATAGTAACTTTTTACTTTTTTTACCACGGTTAATAGTAAATAGGGTAACTAAGGGTAAATATGATATTAATATTACCCTAACACATGTACTAATTCTATTGGACAAGTATAATTCGACCAAAAACAAACTTAGGAATAAAATATGACCATTTAGGCCCACTTGGATTAGATTAGGACATTTATTAATAATTTATTTAAAGAAGGGTTAAAGTAGTTAAAATCAAAGTTTAATAAGTAAATCATTTTTTATATGGGGTTATACATAAGATAAATTCGATTGTAAATATTAATTAGAAAGCTAAAAAGATTTCCTACATGATGGTATTTTATTTGTAATTTTTAGACATAAAATAATTTAATTTATTTATGACACAACAATGATGCAGTAATTATCTTATTAATGAAATATTGACATAATTGATGTTATAAACACCAAAATAAATGTAATTTGAGATTTTTTTATGAATTCCACTAATTTTCTAGGTTACTATGATATATTAATGTTGATTTAATCAACTTGGTTCGAACATTTAATTCTGTTATGACTTTCACAAAAATCATATATCAAATAGTGTCAAAATTGACACAAAATAGTTTTTAAATCAAATATTATATTATTAATTGTTATTTTATTCCTAAAAATCTAAGGTTCGGCCAAATGACTTAGATAAGGATATATATATTAATAATAAACAATTTGGGGTTCGTTTGGCATGTTATAGTAAGTGTATTAACCATATAGTGAAAGAAAACAAAAAGACATGGTAAAAGTTAAATTATTTAACTTAGAGTTAAATCAAATTGATAAGGTTAAAATAATATCCTAAACTTGTCTAAATTCTATTGGTTGATAGGATTTCGACCCATCCCCACTTTAGCTTCAAAATAAGACCCTTTGGAACCATTATAAACCGATTTTGACTTTAATATAAAATAATATTTTGAGATATTCCTAAGGTGCCCCTCTCCTCCTTTATAAAAGGACACCTCCTCCCCCTCCTCCTCACACCAATTTGAGCACTCAAGCTCGGCCAACCCCTGCCAAAATCTCTTCTCCACTTCCCTAGCAACATCCTAGAGGTTCTGGTCTTACTCAAAGACCAATTTTAGTGCCCTAAGAGGAGGTCTCAAAGAGGCACTTCAAAGAAGAGGTAATTACCGTTACCAATTCTTTCATCTTTATTTCTTCTTCCACTTCTTCTTCTTAGGTTGTTTCATTATGAAGTAATAACATCAGTATCACTCATATACTGATATGTTATTATAAGTATGAAACAACCCTATTTCACCATCTATCCATCCTACGGAAAAAGAAATCACCGCGCGTGCGTACGTACGGAATACCGTCTCCACACCGTGGTGTAATCTATTTTCCACCACCACCTTACATGGATGGGTATAATGGTGTAAAGAATAACTATAAATAGTTATTAAAACATCATATTGATTCTGATATATTGTATAATACACTCCAATTCAATTCAATATTTATAGAAATGATATCATCGCTCGTGCGTACGTACGGAATACCGTCTCCACGACGCGATGAGATTCATTCTCCATGTTAACCATTTAAGAATGATTATAATGTATATATAAGAAATAATAATGAAATATATGACATTATAAAGCTACTGGATTTACGTATATATATACATATGTATGTCATCTACTTACTTCCATTTCAAGACAATAAGGAAAGGAAAACAGCGTTCATGCGTACGTACGGACTACCGTCTCCATGAACGGTGTTTTTCATTTTATTTATCTACCTATTATATATATATATATATACTGAATATATATGATATATAAATCATATTTTATATTCTGGAAGTAAGTAAATCATGATATAAGTAATAATGATGTCAAGAACAACAAGTCAAAACACCTACGATAAATGAAACAATTTTACCCAAAACGCTTCTTTAACATGGAATTTACAAAAGAACGGGTAATATAATGTCATAAGTGAACCATATATGATATCATAACAATGAATATGATTCTGTAACAAGTCAATAACATGATTTAAATCATTATACAGGAGGTTCGGACACTTACAAAGCAAGTCGGACCTAAGGTAAGGGAAATATCACAATCTCATTTTTATCCGAGATTGTTTATTCGTATGTATTTACTGGGGTGTATTTTATCATCCACATCCATGTTCCCTCAATATGTAATATTATTTCCATCCACCTACAATTGTTTAAATCCAATTTTACCCTTCTATGAGTTTTTAGTAAAGGATATGAAAGGAATCTTTTTTCGTTTTTCGTACGAGGTACTTTTTGACTTTTCCGAAAAAAAGTACGAAGAATGTTTTTTTAACTTATACAGCACGAACGGATTTATACTGTTTTATAAAGCCTTATTTTCATGAAGCTTCCTCTAAAATATTTCATGACTATTTTCAATAAAATCTCTTTCTTTTAAAATTGCATGATGTTTTGTGAAAAGAAATTGATTTTGAAGAAGAAAGGATATTTTCCTCAAGAATTCAATTCAAGTGTTTTATCAAAATTATTTTCCATATAAGATAATAAAGGGTTCTGTTTCTATCCATATTTTTACATTGATTTGACTATGTTGTGATGGAATTATGTTTATGAATTCCTTTATCTTATATGAATGGTTTTATGATGTCATGTTGTTTAAGAATCCCATTTTTATTACATGGGTTATGCAATGATGTATGATTTATGATTTTGTGGCACACATAAGAAAGGATTCATTAAGAGATGGGTGGGACATATATCTCCCTCCAATGCATTGGGTAAAGATTTCATATCTCATGAGATAGACATGGCTGGAATGGTAGGTTATACCGGTTCAGTGAAACAGGACTGAAACGAGGGTGACTCGATTCAGAAAGGGACTTTGTCCACTAAGATAGTCTTGGCAATGAGTCTTGACTAACAAGAAATGATTCTCTATGATTATGTGTGAATGCCACAAAGTTTCATGTTTTAAGTTATGATTATTGTGATTACATTTCACTACTATGATTTATCCCATGTTATGAAATTATTCTCTCTTTTGCAGGTTAAGATTTCCAAAAATGTTATGTTCTTATGAAAATTATGTGATTGATATTTCTTTTGTTTAACCTTACTGAGCATTTGAGCTCACCCTTTTATGTTTTCTTTTCCCCAGGATATAAAGAAAGGTTTTAGGTAAAAAAAAAAGGAAGATCTTTGTGGGAGATTTTGAAGATCTTTCACCAGGATTAGAAGTTTACGTTCCGAGTTTCCAAAGACACTAAACTATTACGATCCTTGTGTGTATATTTTTGTTATGTATTAAGTATTCCGCAAAAGTAATGTAATGTTCATGTACGTTAGGCTTCGGGTCTTTACAGTTGGTATCAGAGGAAAGGTTTAGTCAACCTTTGGAAACTAGGATGCGAAAACGTTAGTGAGATCCCTAGAGATATTTCTAAGGTATGTCTAGGGATGTCCCAAAGGATAAGTATACGTATAGGATATAGTCCTAGAACTATGGTAACGATCTTAGAATTTAACCTAAGATGTTAGATATTGAAGTTACTCTCCCTTTATTATGATTTTTGCCTCTCACACTATTCTTTTTGGGTTTTAGAAAATGGCTGGAAACAAGATGATTCACGATAATGGAGAATATGATGGACAATGGAATGATATTCTTCATAATGAAATGGGATTTGGAAGTACAAACATCATTATTATGCCGAATCAGCAATCTCATAATATGATCAATAAAGTAAAATTTGGTAAGTTTCCTGACTCGGCTAATAAGAGAAAGATGGAGTTTCATGATAATCATAGAGGAAAGAAAGTTCAATTTCCCCTATGTAAATCATGTGGGAAGAGGCATCAAGGAGGATGTTTCAAAGGAACTGGAAAATGCTTTGGGTGTGGAAAAGAAGGACACAAAGCAGGTAAATGCAAAGGAAAAGGTTCAGTTAACAACATGGATGAGGATAATGGTATTGCTACGACATCAACCATGGTTAAATGTTTTAAATGTGGAATGTATGGGCATTATGCAAACAAATGCCCTAAGGGAAAGACTCATGAAGAAAATCAGTATGGTCATATAGGTAGTATTTATGTTGATGATGATGAAGAGACTACAAATGATATGTGAGATGAAAGAATTGTTGAAGCTCGGTCAATGGTTTAAGAATGCAGTGGAATGATTACATGTTTATCATGTGTAATGTTGTATAAGAAATCTCATGGTACTATGGAATAAAGAGACATCTAAGGATTGTTACACTGTTGTCTTTCCTTGAGTTATGAAAGTGTATGATTAATGGTACCACTATCCATGAAAGGTTATTCAGATATTTTTGGAATGTAGATGATATGTGCATAATGAAGGGATAAGGAGAAAATTAAATGTTTGATAGTATTCATGAGCTCATGATTGATATAAGGACTAAGTGATATCATGGTTTGAGTATATAGAATTTTGAGGATTTTGGTATGTGAAAAGTGTTAACTTTTAACTGCATTCAAGTTTTCACTATGGTTCAATGGGTATTCAATAGAATACATGATTAAGGACTTTGAATGTTTGGAATGTGACCAACAAAACATATCTTATGTTATATGGGGATCAACGATGGTATTAAATCTCTGGTAATTGTTTTCACTATGTTATGAGAATGGACTGCAGTATTATGGATAAGCCTAAAGATTGGAATGGATTATGTTGGACATAAGTTAGTATTGTTTAAGGATAAAAGTTTTTTCGATATTATTGATGGGATGTTATAGTAATGTAGTTTTAGAAAAAGGACAACTTGCAGGACGGGCGACAGCCCATCACTTCGGACAAGGCTGTGGGAATCGAACCCACAACCGAAGTGCGACTGGCCTTTATCGCCTACCACTGGCCTACAGGAAGTCCCTGTTTAGTAGAAACCAGTTTTATTATATTAAGAAGTATGATATATGAAGTATAAGTCCATTTTAGGAACCATATATGATTAATCTCACTATAGAATGACTTATGTATATTTAATAACTTTTGCTAACCTTTTGTTTGAGACAGATGGAATGAACAGTCATTCTATCACATGATCTGCTAACACTTCACGAATAACAAATTCAACTTCATTTATTTACGAAATGAAGTGGAAATTGTTCAAGGCACGAACAACAGTGAGATTGTACCAAAATAAAGTAAGTATTTATTCTAATTCAAATTTTCAACTTTAGGGAGATGATCTTGAAAACCAAAAATGTTGTCCTAGTGATCTTATACCTGATGAATCAGATGGTACCTTAGATCATCACAAATTTTTGGATTTGTGATTACTGGCTTTTCCATAGCCATGTTCTCTACCACTCTCCATCAGAACATGATGGTTAGATTTCTCTTCCATATCCATATTTTCACCTATGTGGAAACCCAGTGATTAGTTTATTTGGGTAATCGTTACATTTCATACTTTAGTTTTTAAAGCCAAGTTTTGGTATTCCCTTTTACGATGTGGGTTTCTATTAAAGAAACTTTCTAATAGTAAACCATTTATAACCCCGACGAATTTCGAGGGCGAAATTCATTTTAAGGGGGGTAGAATGTAACAGCCCAAGATTTTATAAAAAAATATTCTTTTTAATTTTATTAATGTCTTGTGTTGTACGCTACACCAAAAGGAGCTTGCACAACATGCATCCTTGTCTTGCCTTGCATTACACGCAATCGCGACCTTCCTCGATAGCGTGTGTAATACGCAATACCGAGTTTCACTAAACAACGATGTGCTATTAAAATATTATTAAAACTAGCCGTTATGAATAGTAATAACCACTTTTTAAAATTCTGTAAATCTTATTTTTCAAAATGAACTTCATTCTTGGATTCGGAGTATCGAATTTAGCCTAAGGTGAAATTTTGGTACTTTTCGGATAACTTTCATATTCTGATGAATAGTAAAAATTACTAAATTATAATTAAAAACAACTTTTTTAATCGAAATAATTAATAGTGATAAATAATTAATTTGAGTGGTTTTAAAGTATATTTAGAATATATTTTTACAATTTAATACAATGTTGGTCATTGGATGTAATTTCACTTTTAAACTAGACATAAACAAGTGTCAATCTTTTGATAGATATTGTTTCTTAAAAACACGCTATTTGTTTTAACAGCGGGATTTAATTATAAAATTAATTAATGCAACTTTTATGTTATGAATTTGGTAAAACAGACTTCATTTTGGAATTCGGAATATGAAATATAGCTTGGGATGAAATTTTGGCATTGTTCTGAAAAACATCAATTTTTGATGAATAGTGAAACTACTAAGTGGTAGGTTAAAAATTGAATTTTACATAAAACTTAATTTTACCGCTTCTGTGAATGGAATTTCGAAAATCCGAGAGACACGGTTAATATCAAGGACTAAAATGTGGTTCAATGAGATGAAAATAATTTTTGGTGAATAGTAACTTTTTACTTTTTTTACCACGGTTAATAGTAAATAGGGTAACTAAGGGTAAATATGATATTAATATTACCCTAACACATGTACTAATTCTATTGGACAAGTATAATTCGACCAAAAACAAACTTAGGAATAAAATATGACCATTTAGGCCCACTTGGATTAGATTAGGACATTTATTAATAATTTATTTAAAGAAGGGTTAAAGTAGTTAAAATCAAAGTTTAATAAGTAAATCATTTTTTATATGGGGTTATACATAAGATAAATTCGATTGTAAATATTAATTAGAAAGCTAAAAATATTTCCTACATGATGGTATTTTATTTGTAATTTTTAGACATAAAATAATTTAATTTCTTTATGACACAACAATGATGCAGTAATTAACTTATTAATGAAATATTGACATAATTGATGTTATAAACACCAAAATAAATGTAATTTGAGATTTTTTATGAATTCCACTAATTTTCTAGGTTACTATGATATATTAATGTTGATTTAATCAACTTGGTTCGAACATTTAATTCTGTTATGACTTTCACAAAAATCATATATCAAATAGTGTCAAAATTGACACAAAATAGTTTTTAAATCAAATATTATATTATTAATTGTTATTTTATTCCTAAAAATCTAAGGTTCGGCCAAATGACTTAGATAAGGATATATATATTAATAATAAACAATTTGGGGTTCGTTTGGCATGTTATAGTAAGTGTATTAACCATATAGTGAAAGAAAACAAAAAGACATGGTAAAAGTTAAATTATTTAACTTAGAGTTAAATCAAATTGATAAGGTTAAAATAATATCCTAAACTTGTCTAAATTCTATTGGCTGATAGGATTTAGACCCATTCCCACTTTAGCTTCAAAATAAGACCCTTTGGAACCATTATAAACCGATTTTGACTTTAATATAAAATAATATTTTGAGATATTCCTAAGGTGCCCCTCTCCTCCCTTATAAAAGGACACCTCCTCCCCCTCCTCCTCACACCAATTTGAGCACTCAAGCTCGGCCAACCCCTGCCAAAATCTCTTCTCCACTTCCCTAGCAACATCCTAGAGGTTCTGGTCTTACTCAAAGACCAATTTTAGTGCCCTAAGAGGAGGTCTCAAAGAGGCACTTCAAAGAAGAGGTAATTACCGTTACCAATTCTTTCATCTTTATTTCTTCTTCCACTTCTTCTTCTTAGGTTGTTTCATTATGAAGTAATAACATCAGTATCACTCATATACTGATATGTTATTATAAGTATGAAACAACCCTATTTCACCATCTATCCATCCTACGGAAAAAGAAATCACCGCGCGTGCGTACGTACGGAATACCGTCTCCACGTCGTGGTGTAATCTATTTTCCACCACCACCTTACATGGATGGGTATAATGGTGTAAAGAATAACTATACATAGTTATTACAACATCATATTGATTCTGATATATTGTATAATACACTCCAATTCAATTCAATATTTATAGAAATGATATCATCGCTCGTGCGTACGTACGGAATACCGTCTCCACGACGCGATGAGATTCATTCTCCATGTTAACCATTTAAGAATGATTATAATGTATATATAAGAAATAATAATGAAATATATGACATTATAAAGCTACTGGATTTATGTATATATATACATATGTATGTCATCTACTTACTTCCATTTCAAGACAATAAGGAAAGGAAAACAGCGTTCATGCGTACGTACGGACTACCGTCTCCATGAACGGTGTTTTTCATTTTATTTATCTACCTATTATATATATATATATATATATACTGAATATATATGATATATAAATCATATTTTATATTCTGGAAGTAAGTAAATCATGATATAAGTAATAATGATGTCAAGAACAACAAGTCAAAACACCTACGATAAATGAAACAATTTTACCCAAAACGCTTCTTTAACATGGAATTTACAAAAGAACGGGTAATATAATGTCATAAGTGAACCATATATGATATCATAACAATGAATATGATTCTGTAACAAGTCAATAACATGATTTAAATCATTATACAGGAGGTTCGGACACTTACAAAGCAAGTCGGACCTAAGGTAAGGGAAATATCACAATCTCATTTTTATCCGAGATTGTTTATTCGTATGTATTTACTGGGGTGTATTTTATCATCCACATCCATGTTCCCTCAATATGTAATATTATTTCCATCCACCTACAATTGTTTAAATCCAATTTTACCCTTCTATGAGTTTTTAGTAAAGGATATGAAAGGAATCTTTTTTCGTTTTTCGTACGAGGTACTTTTTGACTTTTCCGAAAAAAAGTACGAAGAATGTTTTTTTAACTTATACGGCACGAACGGATTTATACTGTTTTATAAAGCCTTATTTTCATGAAGCTTCCTCTAAAACATTTCATTACTATTTTCAATAAAATCTCTTTCTTTTAAAATTGCATGATGTTTTGTGAAAAGAAATTGATTTTGAAGAAGAAAGGATATTTTCCTCAAGAATTCAATTCAAGTGTTTTATCAAAATTATTTTCCATATAAGATAATAAAGGGTTCTGTTTCTATCCATATTTTTACATTGATTTGACTATGTTGTGATGGAATTATGTTTATGAATTCCTTTATCTTATATGAATGGTTTTATGATGTCATGTTGTTTAAGAATCCCATTTTTATTACATGGGTTATGCAATGATGTATGATTTATGATTTTGTGGCACACATAAGAAAGGATTCATTAAGAGATGGGTGGGACCTATATCTCCCTCCAATGCATTGGGTAAAGATTTCATATCTCATGAGATAGACATGGCTGGAATGGTAGGTTATACCGGTTCAGTGAAACAGGACTGAAACGAGGGTGACTCGATTCAGAAAGGGACTTTGTCCACTAAGATAGTCTTGGCAATGAGTCTTGACTAACAAGAAATGATTCTCTATGATTATGTGTGAATGCCACAAAGTTTCATGTTTTAAGTTATGATTATTGTGATTACATTTCACTACTATGATTTATCCCATGTTATGAAATTATTCTCTCTTTTGCAGGTTAAGATTTCCAAAAATGTTATGTTCTTATGAAAATTATGTGATTGATATTTCTTTTGTTTAACCTTACTGAGCATTTGAGCTCACCCTTTTATGTTTTCTTTTCCCCAGGATATAAAGAAAGGTTTTAGGTAAAAAAAAAAGGAAGATCTTTGTGGGAGATTTTGAAGATCTTTCACCAGGATTAGAAGTTTACGTTCCGAGTTTCCAAAGACACTAAACTATTACGATCCTTGTGTGTATATTTTTGTTATGTATTAAGTATTCCGCAAAAGTAATGTAATGTTCATGTACGTTAGGCTTCGGGTCTTTACAAATGACTAGTGTTATTATGTTGTTATTTTGGAATTATTTTATTGAAGTGTTGTATTAATGATGTACTGGAAAGAAATAAGGATTTTACTGCAGTACTATTTCATTGAGGATTTGAGATTTTATGGTACTAAGAAAAGTGACACTACAACAAGTTAAACTTTTTAGAAAATTACATATTTGAAGGAATGATAAACCTTAATATGGATCTAATATTGAGGTACTAATTTTAGAATAAATATGTTTGATTTGGGTAAATTATATTGGATATTCTTGAGTGCCTTGAAACTGATTAAAGATTTGTATATTCCATCACTATTGGAGTTTAAAACATTTTTGGATGGATGAAGTATATCCCTTATTCTATAAGGAATGAGGGAGCATGAATGTAATAAATAACGTTTTATGGTAATTCAAGATGTTCCAGTGTTTTAAAATAATACATGATGAAGGTATTCACATGCTATTACGGGGTAAAAAGGATCTACATTTTGGTTACCTTTCATATAAATTTTGGACTAAGGGTTTACCCAAGTATTTTGGAAAGTATAAATGTTGGAATGGATTATATTTTACATCGGATACTATTGTTAAAGTTATTTTTGGTTATTTATAAAAAGGACAACAAGCAGACTGTGTGACAACCTGTCGTGTTTGACAAGGTTGCGGGAATCGAACCCACAAACATAGTGCAATTGGGATTTATCTCCTACCACTAGACAACGTGAAGTCCCTGGATTATATAATATAGTTTTATTTTTTAAAAGGTTCTGATACATGAATTATAAATTTATTTTTGGAACTATATACGGTTAGGATAAATAGAATATTTTTGAGTTCTATTACCTTTTGGAGTGAAAGATGGGTTTGTGGTAAAAATTTATAAAAGAATGAAAGTCTACATGACAAGTAAGTATATTTCCTTATGTTATTAGTAAATCTCATAAATAAATTCCTCAACATTTTGAAAGGTAACATAAAACAAAAACGTTGTCGGTTATCTTTTTCTACTAGGGAATCAAAGATCGTTTAACCAATCACAATTTTGTGATTTTCATGTAGTTAAGTTTCTCCTAATCTTATTTTCTACAACTCTCCATCAGACCTTGATGGTTTGTTTCTCCTCCATATCCATTTTTTCATAGAATCCTAGTATGGGCTATCTCGGGTGACCTTTGTACTTCTCTTCTTTACTTTAAAAGTTATATTTTTGTTAAAACTATTTTCGATATGGGTTTCCCACAAAGGTATTTTCTATTTAAAACCTTTTATTATAGAAGAAAATTTTCAAATTGTGAGGATTAAATTTATTTAAAGAGGGAATAATGTAACACCCCAAGCTTTCACGATATGTTTCCCTTTGAATAATGCAATAGCTTTCATTGTACGCAACTTTGAGATTCTAACACTCCGTGACCAATCAAAATAGCGGTTATGAATAGTAATACCCACTTTTTGAAATATTATCTTTCAAAATGGAATTAATTTTTGGATTCGGAATATCAAAATTTTCCTAGGGTGGAATTTTGGTATTTTTCTTAAAACATTCAACTTTTGATGAATAGTGAAAATTACTAAATTTTAATTAAAAACAACTTTTTTAATCGAAATAATTAATAGTGATAAATTATTAATTTGACTATTTTTAAAGTGTATTTAGAATATATTTTTACAATTTAATACAATTTTTTTCACTGGACATAATTTTACATTTAAACCAGACATAAACGATTGTCAATCTTTTGATATTTATTATTTCTTAAAAACACGCTTTTTGTTTTGACAGCGGGAATTAATTTTAAATTAATTTCTGCCACTTCTGTGTTTTGAATTTGGAAAAATGGATTCCATATTTAGAATCATAAGGTCCAAATTTGTTAATAGGTATCTTTTATTTTTAGACATTTTGAATAGTTACTTCGGTAAATATTTTATTTACCATGGTTAAAGGGTAAATCCGGTATATACGGGTAAATCAATAATATTATAATAATAATAAATTACCCTAAAACATGTCCTAACCCTATTTTTGATACATGTTCGACCATGGGAATATTTGTGTCGATTTTGGGACCCCATGGATCCACTTGTAAGTGATAAGGACACTTTATATTAATTAAGTTAAAGTAAATAGAAAAACGACATAAACATATATCTTTTAGAAAAACAATTTTTACATAGGGCAATATATGTTATATTTTTTACTATAAATATTAATTAGAAAGATAAAAAGACTTCCTATATAATGGTAATTTATTTATAATTTTTAGAAATTTAATAATTAAATTTATTTATGACACAATAATAATGTAGTATTTTTCTTATTAATGAATGAATTAAATAATTGGTATTATAAAAGTTAAAATAAATATATTTTAAAGATTTGATGTCATCCACGACTTTTATTGGTTAATATGACATTTTAGGATTGCTTAAATGAATTTTTTTCTAATTAATAAAGTTGGTGAGACTTTAAAAAAATAAATTATTAAATATTGTCAAAATTGACATAAATGAGTTCTTTAAACAATTATTGTATTATTAATTGATATTCTATTACTAAACATATAATTTTCGGCCAAAGGACTTATATCATGATATGAGTATAATTAATGGACCACTTGGGGGTCTCTTGGATGTATATAGTAAGTTTATTAAGTATATAATATAAAAATACTAAGTGACAAGGTAAGTGTCATACTAATTAACTAAGAGTTAAAACTAAAAGATAAGGTTAATATAATAATAAAAACCTATCTAAAATAAATTTTTGAAAGGATTTAGACCCATAACCACCTTATAGTTTGAATAATATAATTTAGTTCCATTATAAACCGAATATGAATTTATTATAAAATAACACATTATGTTTTTCCTAATGGGCCCCTCCTCCCCCTTATAAAATGACACCACTTCTAACCAATTGTTCACCACTTAAAAGCCTTTTGGATCGTACAAACTCTACCCAAATACCCTCTAAACTATCATCGCTTAATCCTAGAGGCCTTACTTTAGTCAGAAAGCCAACCTATGGAGCCCTTTTGATCAAATCAAAAGGAAGATCCTGAAGAAGAGGTAACATTTTCACCACCCTCTTTCAAGTTCCATTCTTCTTCAAATTCTTATTTCTTTGTTATTTCCATTCTAAAATAATAAATCCAATATCTTCTATATAATTTTATGTTATTATAAATATGGTAAAACCATATTTAGTATTCTATCCATCCTTTGAATGACATGTCACCGTATGTGCGTACGTACGACTTACCGTCTCCACGTCGTGGTGTAATTGTTATTCAAAACATTATTATTTGGATGGGTATGATAATGATATGTAATTTATATAAATAATAAACATAACATGATAATTATTCTTTATATATGATAAAACATCCAATTACATATTATTTTAACATCAAAAGAATGATATTTTCACTCGTGCGTATGTACGGACTACCGTCTCCACGAACGCGATGAGATTCATTCCCCATCGTATCCATTGAAGTATAACTCTCATTTGATGATTAAAAATAATATTTAAGTACTTGATATCATTCTGTATATGAATAATATACAACCTATGGATAACAAACATGACTTATGTAACAAAACATATAAAATAAAATGAGTAAGGTAACACCCGAAACAATGATAATACTAAGATATTATTATCGAAGCAATGTTAAAAGATCATATATGATATCATATTAATGTATATGATTCTTGTATAATTTAATAAAAATTATTTCACCATTATACAGGAGGTCAACCTACCCTCAACCAAGGAAACGTACAAGGTAAGGGGCTTTTATCTCACTCTTTATTCCCATGAGATTCATTCCATATTGCCACTATTACATTTTGTGTGGTGTGTGTACTACCCATAACTATATTCTTTGTGTAATACACTTTAATTTATGTGTATTTACATATTCATTTTATGATACCTATTTCATGGGGTGTATGTTTCATAAGATACCAAATTGGTAAGGGTTTATTTCACAATCTCTTCATTATCCGAGGTTGTTTATATGTAATTATCTACTCGGACCTCTTTATCATCCACATCCATGTTTCTTAAAAATGTATTTCAAAACATTCTTACTATTCTACAGAATATGGGTTAAAGTCATTTATACCCTTTTTGACTTTTTATAGGATTTTTATAAATGAATCTTTACGTCATTTTCTAAACAAGGTCCTTTTTAACCTTTTCGATAAAATTAAGGTAAGAATGTCTTTTTTTAACTTATACGACGGGTGCGGCTATTTTCCACCATTGTAAAATCTTTTAAGCTTCCCTTACAAGCTTATAAGAATATTTTCAAAGTAAATGTTTTATTTTATAATTATTTGGCTTGTAAATGATTTCAAAAAAAGATATATTTCTCTCAAATAGTTTTGATTTCATCTCTGTCAACATCCTTTGATGAATTTTAAGCATATTTGAAGTTAATTTATTATGATACAAAACTTATATATTGTATTAAAGGTTTTTTGATATGTTTGACTGTGGATGTGTTATTTTTATACCATCTATGGTTTATAGAGAAAGTATTTACATTTTGTATGCCAGTTTTAATATGAATGTTTATGTTATGTTTAAACCTGTTCATATGAGGATTGCATTGGACTTGGTAATTGACTGGTAGAGCCCGCTATAGCTCATCGATTCATCGGTAGGTCTCGTTAGACAAAATATTATCTTGGCATGAGGCATTGAAAAAATCGTATTTGTAGTCTTGGCATGAGGCCTTGGCTACGTGGTTATGATAGTCTAGCATTATGCATTCCATCATTATGAAAGTGGTTATAGATATTGCATGTGATTATTAGACTATTAGAATATCCATGTGAATAAGTAAATGGAATTATTTCATTTTATCTTTTCCATGTTATTCTAAATTTCAATTTTAAAAGTATTTTTTTTGTTTATACACTGCCTTAAATGTTTATGCTTATTTATGAAATTTTCCACTATATTGTTATCCTTACTGAGCATTTGAGCTCACCCCTTTCTATGTTTTATTTTTTCCAAGATGTGAAGAAGTATTCTATGATTGACCTGTAGGGATAGTATAAGGGGATATTAGTGTGGAGACAAGATGTTTTTGTAGTTTTCAATTTGTGATGTAATGTAAACTTTATGAATGTACCTAGTTATTCCAAGGATAATAAACTAATCGTTCTTTTGAGACTTGATTCCTTGTCATCGTGCCAATGTATTAAAATAATGCACTGACTCTGGGTAACTAGGGTAGGGGCATTACAGTTGGTATCAGAGGAAAGTTTAGTACAAACCTTGGAAGCTATATTTAGGTAAACTCTAATTAGAGCACATATCCTTAAGATAGACATTGATGATTAGTATAGAAGAACTTCCTATAATTTTGGTATTGTGGAGATTTTGTGAGTTTTCCGAGTAATACATCCATGTCTGGATACAAGCAGGTAGAGGAGGCTCTGGCACATATGTACCTAGGGGTAAAACCCAAAAACACCTCTTTGAGCTAGACTCGAATGGGAACTGGTGCATGACAAAGGGCCTTGCTGCACTCTTGGTTACGACACTCCTAGGGGATATGCTTAAGATAATTCTCATTTTCTTTACAAACCATTATGAATGGTTTATGAGTATATAATTCCTCCAAGAAGACATTTTTATGATTATGTATTATGTCCATAAACTGTTTAATTTATGTTACATGTTTTAATAGTTTGGGATTAGGTATTGATATTCATAAACTAATCTAGTGGATGCCATTGTTTAGAAATGGTGCTCAGTACAAGGAATGAGAACTCCGTCAATACGCATGATCCAAAGAGATAGAAGGATCATATCTTTCATGGTCTTAAGCCATAATTTAGAAGGGAAATATTTTCCGACATATTATCATCATGTGAATAAATAGAATCATGTGTTGATAAGATAAGTAAAGAATTATCGGAATCCTATGGTTTTGAAGGAAATTCAGAGAAGGAAATGATGGTAGAGAGAAGGACAGATAAAGGGAATAAGGTAAAGAAGTATTTTTCCCATATGTGATAACTGTGGAAAGAATCACCTTGGAAAATGCTTGAAGGGAATGGGAGTATGTTATTATTGTGGAGAAAAAGGACACCAAGTACGTGACTGTAAGGGTAAGAAAAAGGTTTCAAATGTACTATGCTTCATCTGCAAGGAGTTTGGACACTACGCGAACCAATGTCCCAGTCATTAGACTGTGCCGAATATTATTCTATTGAATAATAATAAAGTTATGATACTACCACAGATGAAGAGGAATGAGTAGTGTTCTTATGTTGTTATTTTGTAATTATTTTATTGAAATGTTTTATTAATGATGTACTGGAAATAAATAAGGATTTTACTGTAGTACTATTTCATTGAGGATTTGAGATTTTATGGTACTAAGAAAAGTGACACTACAAAAAGTTAAACTTTTTGTAAAATTAAATGGTTGAAGGAAAGATAAACCTTAATATGGCCCTAATATTGAGGTAATAATTTTGGAATAATATATGTTTGATTTGGGTAAATTATATTGGATATTCTTGAGTGCCTTGAAAATGATTAAAGATTTGTATATTCCATCATTATTGGTGTTTACATCATTTTTGGATGGATAAAGTATATCCAGTATTCGATAAGTAATGTGGGAGCATGAATGTAATCAATTAGGTTTTATGGTAATTCAAGATTTTCCAGTGTTTTAAAATAATGCATGATGAAGGTATTCACATGATATTACGGAGTAAAAAGGATCTACATTTTGTTTAGCTTTTATATAAATTTTGGACTAAGGGTTTACAGAAGTATTTTGGGAAGTATAAATGTTGGAATGGATTATATTTTACATTGGATACTATTGTTAATGTTATTTTTGGTTATTTATAAAAAGGACAAAACGCAGACTGTGTGACAACCCGTCACGTTTGACAAAGTTGCGGGAATCGAACCCACAAACATAGTGCAGTTGGGATTTATCACCTACCACTAGACTACGTGAAGTCCCTAGAGTGCATAATGTAGTTTTATTTTTTAAAAAGTTCTGATAGATGAATTATAAATTTATTTTTGGAACCAGATACGGTTAGGATAAATAGAAGATTTTTGAGTTCTATTACCTTTTGGAGTGAAAGATGGGTTAGTGGTAAAAATTTATAAAAGAATGAAATTCTACATGACAAGTAAGTATATTTCCTTATGTTCTTAGTAAATCTCATAAATAAATTCCTCAACTTTATGAAAGGTAACATATAACAAAAAAGTTGTTGGTTATCTTTTTCTACTGGGGAATCAAAGATCATTTAACCAATCACAAGTTTGTGATTTTCTTATAGTTAAGTTTCTCCTAATATTATTTTCTACAACTCTCCATCAGACCTTGATGGTTTTTTTCTCCTCCATATCCATGTTTCCATATAATCCTAGTATAGGCTATCTCGGGTGACCTTTGTACTTCTCTTCCTTACTTTAAAAGTTATATTTTTGTTAACCCTATTTTCGATATTGGTTTCCCACAAAGGTATTTTCTATTTTAAACCTTTTATTATAGAAGAAAATTTTCAAATTGTGAGGATAAAATTTATTTAAGCAGGGGAGAATGTAACACCACAAGCTTTCATGATATGTTTCCCTTTGAATAATGAAATAGCTTGCATTGTACGCAACTTCGAGATTCTAACACACCGTGACCAATCAAAATAGCTATTATGAATAGTAATACCCACTTTTTGAAATTTTATCTTTCAAAATGGAATTCATTTTTGGATTCGGAATATTGAAATTTGTCTAGGGTGGAATTTTGGTATTTTTCTTAAAACTTTCAACTTTTGATGAATAGTGAAAATTACTAAATTTTAATTAAAAACAAATTTTTTAATCGAAATAATTAATAGTTATAAATTATTAATTTGACTATTTTTAAAGTGTATTTTGAATATATTTTTACAATTTAATACAATTTTTTTCACTGTACATAATTTTACATTTAAACCAGACATAATTTTACATTTAAACCAGAAATAAACGAGTCTCAATCTT
This sequence comes from Viscum album, assembly GCA_963277665.1. Classification (NCBI taxonomy): domain Eukaryota; kingdom Viridiplantae; phylum Streptophyta; class Magnoliopsida; order Santalales; family Viscaceae; genus Viscum; species Viscum album. The sequence continues at coordinate 1,886,144,102 of OY728159.1, read as the reverse complement.
TTGATATTTATTATTTCATAAAAACACACTTTTTGTTTTGACAGCGGGAATTAATTTTAAATTAATTTCTGCCACTTCTGTGTTTTGAATTTGGAAAAATGGATTCCATATTTAGAATCATAAGGTCCAAATTTGTAAATAGGTATCTTTTATTTTTAGACATTTTGAATAATTACTTCGGTAAATATTTTATTTACCATGGTTAAAGGGTAAATCCGGTATATACGGGTAAATAAATAATATTATAATAATAATAAATTACCCTAAAACATGTCCTAACCCTATTTTTGATACATGTTCGATCATGGGAATCTTTGTGTCGATTTTGGGACCCCATGGATCCACTTCTAAGGGATAAGGACACATTATATTAATTAAGTTAAAGTAAATAGAAAAACGACATAAGCATATATCTTTTAGAAAAACAATTTTTACATAGGGATATATATGTTATATTTTTTACTATAAATATTAATTAGAAAGATAAAAAGACTTGCTACATAATGGTAATTTATTTATAATTTTTAGACATTTAATAATTAAATTTATTTATGACACAATAATGATGTAGTATTTTTCTTATTAATGAATGAATCAAATAATTGGTATTATAAAAGTTAAAATAAATATATTTTAATGTTTTGATGTCATAAAAGAATTTTATTGGTTAATATGACATGTTAGGATTGCTTAAATGAATTTTTTTCTAATTAATAAAGTTGGTGAGACTTTAAAAAAATAAATTATTAAATAATGTGAAAATTGACATAAATGAGTTCTTTAAACAAGTATTATATTATTAATTGATATTCTATTACTAAAAATATAATTTTCGGCCAAAGGACTTATATCATTATATGTGTATAATTAATGGACCACTTGGGGGTCTCTTGTATGTATATAGTAAGTTTATTAACTATATAATATAAAAATACTAAGTGACAAGGTAAGTGTCAAACTAATTAACTAAGAGTTAAAACTAAAAGATAAGGTTAATATAATGACCAAAACCTGTCTAAAATATATTGGTTGAAAGGATTGAAACTCATCCCCACCTTAGAATTTGAATAATCCACTTTAGTTCCATTATAAACCGAATATGAGTTTATTATAGAATAATACTTTAAGTTTTTTCTAAAGAGCCCCTCCTCCCCTTATAAAATGACACCACTTCTAACCCATTATTCACCCCTTCGAAGCCTTTTGGTTCGGCCAACCTCTGCCCAAATACCCTCTAAACTATACTCCCTTAATCCTAAAGGACTTCATTTAGTCATAAATCCATCCTAAGGATACCTTTTGATCAAATCAAAAGGAAGAACACGAAGAAGAGGTAACATTTTCACCACCCTCTTTCAAGTTCCATTGTTCTTCAAATTCTTCTTTCTTTGTTATTTCCATTATAAAATAATAACTCCAGTATCTTCAATATACTTTTATGTTATTATAAAAATGATAAAACCATATTCAGTATTCTATCCATCCATTTAATGACATGTCACCATACGTGCGTACGTACGGCTTACCGTCTCCACGTCGTGGTGTAATTGTTATTCAAAACATTATTATTTGGATGGGTATAATAATGATGTTTAATTCATGTAAATAATAAATATAACATGATAATTATTCTGTATATATGATATACCATCCAATTATATATTATTTTGACATCAAATGAATAATATTGTCGCTTGTGCGTACGTACGGACTACAGTCTCCATGAACGCGATGAGATTCATTCCCCATCGTATTCATTCATGTATAATTCTCATTTGATGATTAAAAATAATTTTTATGTACATGATATCATTATTTATATTAATAATATACAACCTATGGATAAAAAACACTACTTATGTAATAAAACATATAAAAGAAAACGAGTAAGTTAACACCCGAAACGATGATAATACTAAGATATTATTATCGAAGCAATGTTAAAAGATCACATATGATATCATATTAATGTATATGATTCTGGTATAATTTAATAAAAATTATTTCACCATTATAAAATAGGTTAACCCACCCTCAACCAAGTAAAAGTACAAGGTAAGGGGTTTTCATCTCACTCCGTATTCCCATGAGATTCGTTCCATATTGGCACTATTACCTTTTGTGTAGTGTATGTACTTCCCATAATTGTATTATTTGTGTAATACACATTAATTTATGTGTATTTACATATTAATTTTATGATACCTCTTTCATGGGGTGTATTTTTCGTAAGTTTCCAAATTGGTAAGGGTTTATTTCACAATCTCTTCATTATTCGAGGTAGTTTATACGTAATTATCTACTGGGACCTCTTTATCATCCACATCCATGTTTCTTAAGAATGTATTTCAAAACATTCTTACTATTTTATAAAATATGGGTTAAAGTCATTTATACCCTTGTTTTATTTCTTATAAGATATTTATAAACGAATCTTTACGTCATTTTCCAAACAAGGTCCTTTTTAACCTTTACGACAAAATTAAGGTAAGAATGTCTTTTTTTAACATATACAGTGGGTGCGGCTATTTTCCACCATTGTAAAATCTTAGAATCATCCCTTACAAGATTATAAGAATATTTTCAAAGTAAATGTTTTATTTTATAATTATGTGACTTTTAAATGATTTCAAAAAAAGAGATATTTCTCTCAAATAGTTTTTCTTTCATCTATGTCAACATCCTTTGATGGATTTTAAGTTTATTTGAATTTGATTTGTTGTGATACAAAAATTCCATATTTTATTTAAGGTTTTGTGATATGTTTGACTGTGGATGTGTTATTTTTATACAATTCATGGTTTATGGATAAAGTATTTATATTTCGTATGCTAGTTTTAATATGAATGTTTAATTTATGTTTAAACATGTTCATATGAGGAATTAATTAGACTTAGTAAGTGACGGGTGGAGCCTGCTATAGCTCCTCGATACATCGGTAGGTCTCATGAGACAAACTAGTGTCTTTGTCACAAGGCCTTGACAAAATCTTATTTGTAGTCTTGGCATGAGGCCTTGGCTATGTGGTTATGATAGTCTGGCATTATGCATTCCATCATTATGAAAGTGGTTATTGATATTGCATGTGATTATTCATCTAGTACAATATCCATGTGAATTAGTAAATGTAATTATTTCATTTTATATTTTCCATATTATGATAAAGTTAAATTTTAAAAGGCTTTTGTTTTATTTATAAACTGCCTTAAATGTTTATGCTTATTTATGAATGTTTCCGTTGTATTGTTATCCTTACTGAGAATCTGAGGTCACCCCTTTCTAGGTTTTATTTTTCCCATCATGTGAAAAAGTATTCTATGGTTGACCTGCAGGGATAGTATAATGGGATATGATTGTGGAGACAAGATGTTGTTGTATTTTTTACTTTATGATGTAATGTAAACTTTATGAATGTACCTAGTTATTCCAAGGCTACTAAACTAATCGGTCTTTTGAGACTTCATCTTCTGTGATCATGCCAATGTTATGTAATAATGCACCGACTCTGGGTAACTAGGGTCGGGGTGTTACATTCAATATAATAGGTTTAGTGATATTCTATATCATATCCAGTAGTTTTTTATCATGGAAAAAATTAACTTAGTTAATAGTACGGGTATTCCCACCTTCAATGGAAAAAATCATTCATGGTTGGAAAATGAGAAGTTTCCCTACCATTTTTCACATGTCTTGGAGGTTATAGATACTACTATATTGGATATAAAAACATTAAAATATGATATTATCTGATTTTTTTAAGATAATATGAATCATGAAGTTGATGGGAAATTAATAAATTACATTGTAATATACTTATAAGAGATAATATTTACAAAAGTCAAGAGACTTAAAATAGTAAAATAGAATTTGAACAAACATGTGAGCAGTTAGAAAGTCAATGTAAAAGTTAAGGATGTTAATTTATAAATATGGGGGAGAAGGTTTAATGAAATAAATATAGATAAAGATGAAAACACTTATGACTAATTCACAAGAGTTAATGAAAGTTTTATAAATAATTGAGGCTTTGGATAAAAAATTTATGTCTCCACAATTATAAATAAGCTCATATTAAAATTCCTAGATATATTTAGTCCTAAAATTTTGACACTTAAAAGATAGGTGTGATCATTCCTTATATAAGTTGAATAATATCATCATTTTATATTATATATGTAAGGTACCTAAATTCATGATGAAAGGGGAGAAAGATAAGGATTTTGAATCCCTGAGAGAGATCATTCTAAAATAATAATAAGTATAAATCTATAGTGGCTCAGATGATGAAGATGATGGGAAAAACTACAAGAGAATCATGTATGTTATCATAAGAAATTTATGAATAGTAAAAGGTAAGTAAAATTGGTAATTTATCACTCAGGTTATTCAAATTGTTAGGTATTGGATACTTTTAATAAAACTTACATAGAATAAAATTACTTGTTATTAATCAAACAATCAATGTTAGAAACCTAAAAATATGGGGTAAAAGCACTAAGGTGTTAAAAAGATTTGGTGAGATGAAAAATAAGCTTCCTACAAAAAAAATATAAAATCATAATTAGAATATAATATGAGGAAGAATATTTATAATGTACCCAATAAATGGATAACACTCTTTCAAAATTCTATAAATCCATGGAACATGTTCAAAATCATAAAAGTTCCTCAACAAATGAAGAGGAAAGAGGTAAAAAAACATATATAGAGTATATTATCAAATCTAAAATAGAATTTTTTTTCATAATTAAAAGATAAATAAAAATATGGAAATCAAATCATTGAAAATAAAAACTGATATTATTGAAGAACTCAAAATATTCAAATTAAAACTTGCTAAAACTTAGAATATCATAAAAGATCTTGAAGAAAAATGGTTGTGAAAGAATATAAATTAATGAAGATATAATTAAAGTGTATTTAAGTTGATAATGAAAATAATAAGATAAAATAATAATTTAAAAATTCTTTTGATATCAAGGATGAAACATCTAATTTAATAGAGACCTTAAGAATATGAAATTAGGTTAAATCCTTACATGAAAAGTCTCTATATAATTTTTTTTGAATAATAGTGCTTTTCAAAATTCTAAATCTCAAAAATATATTTCCAATAAAAATAGAGTAGAACCTTCTCCCGCATATTATAAAGAAAACTATAATCCAATATCTACATATAACTTCAAAATAAGAGTATATTTAGAGTCAAAATATAATGAAACCCCAAAATTATATATAGTAGAAATCTTGATAGAATTTTAACTATTCTATAAGATTTATATTCCTTGGTTATTATTATTTTTTTGGTATTTTTTGGTATAAATAATATTATTGTTTTTATAACATGTCTTTATTAATATGATGTTATGGCTCAAGGGGTAATCTCTAAGAAAATGGGAAAATAATAACAGAATAAAATTATTGTGGAAAAAAATAAATTAAATCTAAAAAATAGATTTAATTTTTTGGAAGAAATTCATGGTAGGTATGATCCTCGGGGAAATTATGATAATAATTATATAATAATTATTCATATATTTCATTCATATAAATAAAAATATAATGGAGTTTAAAGGAATAATTAAGAAGAATAGTCTCTTATAGTTAAATTTTTATTGAAATCCAGTAAGAAAGGATAGTCATGAATGCTTGATAGTAGTTGTTACTAGAACAATACTAGAGATATGAAAATATTTAATAACATATAATAATATAGAGGTATATTATTATCCATTTAAAATATTTTTTTGAAACTTTTAGGTGTCATAATTATTGAAATTGAGTCAATGAATCTCAAATGCAAGGAAGTGTTTTTGTGGAAGGGATGAAACATAAACTACTTAGTATGAGGAAATTATGTGATTGTGGGAATGAATTTTTATTAAAAATAATTCATGTTTTATTAAATATTTCAAAATATAGAATTTTCTTTACCATAGGATAACGTAAAAGTGACAATTTATTTCAAATATTTGACATATACAATTCATGCTACTTGATTTCCATGGATGAGAATAATATATTTCATGGAATACATCACCGCCTAGAAAAAGTAATTATGAGTAATATTTATGTAATTTAAGAGGTTATAGGCCATGGTCAACATTAAAGTTATAAAAACTATTTTTGACACTATTTAAAAGGGGAAAATGGTTTAAGAGGGACCCAAGAGAGTGAAAATTTCATATATTAGGCCTCTGGAACTTATTTATTATTATGGGTGCGGTCCCTTGAAACAATAATCAACCAAAGTTGATAATTATTTAGTTACATTACATGATTACTACAAATAGATTACTAATTTTTATTCAGTATACACTAGTCAGAAGCTACTCAAATGTTCAAAAATTCCAAAAGTCGTGTTTAGAAGGAGTATAATGTCTACATCAAAAAGGAAAAATCAAATAATGTGAAATAATATATATTTAATTACATTTAAATTTATATTTATAGTCATGATATAAATAATCAATATATAAAACCATACACACATATTAATGTTTTGTAGCAAAATGAAAATAGAAGCATTGTTGAGATGGGATGGACTATTCTAGCTTTTAATTATCTTTCCAAATTTTTTTACAGAGATGTTGTTTGAAGTAGAATACTTATTAAAAAATAGATGTTTATTGAGACTAAAGAATCATATTAAACCTTCTGATATGTGGTATAAAAGTAATTCTACTACTTAATACTTTATATTCTTTTAGCACTCTTTTTTTATGATCAATGGCACAGATCTGGGTAATTTTGAGGAAGCATTTAAAGAATGAACCTTCATGGGATTACATTCAAATAAAAGTTCCTAAAAATATTGGTAAAAAATAAAAAATAATTTTTTTAGTGATATAATGTCAAAATATTTTAAAATAAGAGAAAATAAAAGTGTTAATTAAGCTTCAAGTTAAGGAAAATGGGGTTAGAATTATGTTGTTTTTATAAAAATATAAAAATTATCTTGCTTGAAATATGCATAATAAAGTTGATGTTGAGTCTTATTAGACATATGATTTTTAAGATACTACTGAATGTTAAAGACAAAGGAATAAAATAGTATATAATCATGTTGATTCTAAAAACATTATTGGAAACTAAACATGAAGAATGTTCAGGATTGAAAAACAAATTCACATTTATCAAGTTAAACCACGAAATATTTCATAACCAAATAAGTTTGATTATTGGATTTTGGATATGAATAAATATATTTATTTGATTAAGTTAAAAAGTACATAATATATTTTTCAAATACCTGAACACCAAAAATATGATTATCAACAAGTGGGTTTTTTAGAAATAAACTCAATGGAAAGGGAGAAGTAACAGGAAAAAAAAGTTTAGTTTTTAAAGGATAATACAAAATTGATGGAGTTTATTTTTTTAAAACATGATTACTAATATCTATGATTTAAACCATTAGGATATTATTTTTATTTTTAGTACATATAAATTACAAGATCTATCAAAAGAATTTGAAATCGTCCTTCAATAATTGGGACATGGAAAATGATTTTTTTCCTTGAAAAATTTATATTTTTTCCTTGATAAAGATGGGGGAATGGTTTGTATACGTCAGAAGGCCTTGTATGTATGGAGACATTCTCCTTGATCCTATTACAAAATCCTAGATGGATGTTAGAGTGACATGATTTTTCAATGGGGAAGGTTGAATAATCCTTTATGTGAAGGTGATTTCCATAGGTACTCTTATGGTCATTGTTATTGTTGATGAAATTATTTTTTTAGTGACAATAATTATATTTTCAAAGATATTTCTAAGTATATAAAAAAAACATTTTTAGATATCTATGTTTGGTGATATGGCTTATTTTTTGAGATTTTATATTGTGAAAAGTGGTAATTAAGTTTTTTTATCCAATGAAAAGTATAAAAATAAATTATTGAAAAGGGTTTTTAATTGGAGAATTAAAATATGTATCCATCTCCAAGGATATTTGAATAAAATTTACAACAAATGAGGCTATAAATAGTGTTAATCAAAAGGAGTTTAAGAAATTAATTTTCATTCTTATATACTTGGTAGCTTAAATAATATCCATTATTTATTATATCAATATTTTTTCTAGGTTTCGGGGTTATTCCAATGAGTCTCATATGTTTGTAGATACTGGAATAATGATATAAATTAAAATTACTCTATAATTTATCCTACTATATAAAAATTGTTCTTGTTTGATTTTGTAGGCTTTAAAGAGTCATATTGGTTAGGGAATTTCATAGATAGGAAGTCCACATTTATGGAGATTCATTCTGGGATGGATATGTGTATGTTGGCACAGTAAGAAACAAGATTCAGGTTCCATGTGTGTCATTTAGGCTGGGTATATTGTAGTTAAACATATATATACATAGATGTTATAAATTCATGTTCAGTTAGCTAATTTGAGAGTTGAGATTAAGAAGACATTATACATTTCCTATGATAATAAAATTTCTATTTATTTTTCAAATAATCCAATTATACACTCTAGATAAAATCACATTTACATTATATATCATTTTATTAAAGAGAAATTGAATGATGTGGATGTGAAGATTAACTGTATTTTCACCAATTATCAAATAGAAATAGTTTTTATAAAGTCCATGAAAAGGGAGATGTTTGAATAAATGAAACTAAAAATCCATGGTCATCCTTCTACTCTCCATTATGTAAGTGTGGAAATCACCACCACAATTATTTGGATTATTTTATCAGTGGGTGAAATAAAGTACTCAAATCCTATTTAGGAGTGTTTCTTTGTCATAGGAGTATTTTGATATTCACTTAACTATTATTATATAATTATATAAATATTGTTAAATAGTAAAGAAAAATCTGAAAAATGGAAGAATATATAGAGTATGAGTTCATATATATCACATGGACCCAATTTATTTCCATAAAGGGGTTGATTCCCTCTAAAAATTATCTTATCTAGTAGTGTGTTGTCCAAATAGACCTTGAAAGAAAAAGGTAATGACGTGATGAATCTCATGAAATTTGATTTGTTACAAGAGTTATTGAGTAAAGTTGGAATGATTTGAGTAGTTCTCAGATATTTCAATGGGTTTGATAACAAATATATGTGGGGACTGAAGTGATCTTTGGAATTTTTTAAGATCTAATTTTTCTGAATTTTTTTATGATGAATCTTTGGAGATTTTTGGGATGTTTTTGGAGTAGATTATAATCTTTTATAGGTTTTTAAATGTTCCTATGGCATTTTAATATAATAATAAATTAATTTGTAGTATTTTGGAATATTTATTTATGAATGAGAAATGGATAATTTTTATCTCAAATGATTTTTTTTAATCCCATATAACTTATAATGTGGGTAAGGATATCTATAAGAATATAAATTTTGAGTTTACTAAAATTTTAAAAGTTTAAAATTAATTATGTGTACATGTGTAATTCTTTATTGATCATGTGATATTTACATTCTATAGACTATAATAACTTTTGATTCCATAAGGCATTCCATTTAAGATAATCTATGAATTTAAGAAATTCATTTTTTTTAGGGATATATAACCAGAAAGTGATTATGCTAATTTTCATAGTTCGAAATATAATAAACACTCGAAGATTTTTTTATGTTGACTATGCTCTCAAAAAATATACTCCATTTAATTAAGAATAAATAAAATTTAGAAGTTAACTTCTTTGTTGTTGTAGCACAGTGATATGTATTGTCACACCATGAGAAGGATGATGTAGTTAAGAATTAATGTTGGAGAATAGAGATTAAAAGGGAATTATTTCTTTCTATATTTAAAATTTAAAAATACTTTTTTATTATTTTGAATTAGAGATAAAATCTATTTTTTTACAGATAATTTTATTTATTAGTTGGAATGAAAAAAAGTTCATTTTTAAAAATAATTTACAAAATGATGTAGGTGATAATCCATGTAATTGGTTTTGTGAAGTTTTATTAAAAGATAATGGGTGATCAAAAATACATATATGATCATCAAACATTCTTTTGGAATGCACAAGGAATCCTATTAAATAAAATTTTGGTTATATAGAAATGATATGAAATTAAATGGGGATACTTATACAAAAATGTGTCTCAAAGAGAGAGAATACAGAAACAAAGAAAAATATATAAGAGAACATCAAGGAACTTATCCCACTAAAAAATAAATAGAGAAAGAAGTGAGATCTAATTCAGGTTTGTTGTGTATTACCTTAATTACTTAGTCCATATGATATTTTCATGGGTGATATAATCATTAAACATCTAATATAGTTATCACGAACTGACATATTCATCAACTAGTATTACATGGAGTTATATTTCAAGACTATGTTAGAATATCTACATTTATAAAGTTTTTTGGTCTCAAATAGGAGGATTGTTATTTATTTTTTTGTATAAACTTGGGCATACAAGAGATCATTATAAAATAGTTTTATTTTTCTATCACTGTAACTAGTGGGATCCAATATAAAATATTGTAATCAATGAGAGTTTATATGTAGTAGGTGAAGGATTATGCCTCCATATATATTGTAATTTGGTTTTTCAATTGTTGTGGAAATATATAGACTATGATAACAATTGATAGTAGTAATAGTAAGCTCTCTCACTAAGGATAAACCTTGTAAAAATATGTATGTGTCAATTTTAGTAATTTCTATTTTATTAAGAATGTATGAGAGTATAATTTAAATAGTATTATAATATGATATGTTATATGAGTGATTTAAGATTGAAATAAATTGTAAAATAAAAGGCATAACTAATTAATACCCCTTATTAGTGGTTCATCCCTTCCTATGGAACCTTAGAATATCCAATTTATCATAATTTTATGTTTGTTACACAAATGACATTAAGTGATATTGTAAATTCCCTCTCAAAATATGATGTTGATTTATCCCTGATCAATGTTGATCTTGGAGTTCTGCAGGTTGTGATAAAATGTATATATGAGTATAATTTTGAGTTATTATATATATATGTGTGTGTGTGTGTGTGTGAAATTAACTCATAATCCATAAAAGGGGTTTGGGTTTCTAGATGGCCCACTAAGTATACCACATAGAGTGGAATACATTATGTATTTTGTATACTATGGGTTGGTACATGTTAAATCTATATTTCCTATGGTTAAAAAGATAACTAACATGAGAACCATCATAATTTGATATATTTTATACACCTTCTCTAAGTTTGATCTAATCAAGGGGTGAGTAGGTATGTTTCTTATCAAGCCATAAATTTATATTTAACCAAGGTTGAATTTTCCCTCTCATATGATGAGTATAATATCTGGGACCTTGATTGGTATAGATTGAATAAGTTTATTCTCATATCTAGATAAGTGATATGTGATTATTTTTTATTTGGATAAGGGACATATGATGTGATCAACTATCTAGGTGAATGAAATATGACGTGTTCATTGATCTATTCATTATATACTTATACAGTTGAGTATATATGAGTTGAATATATGAGATTAATATACTCTTTTGTTATCATGTGATGATTTAGACAAAAGGATAATATGATTTCATATATCATATATGATAAAACTAGTGAACATATGTATAGGGATATAAATATTTCAAAGAGATCATGTTAGATCCTTTTATAGATCTGGAAGTATAAGGTTTTCTAAAGGCAATACATTACATGAAATTATGTATTAAGAATTCATAATTTTTTCCTACAATACAAAGACCCATAGGATCACACATTATAGTTTTATGAATAAGTTTTTTGTTTCTTTACGAAGCATTTTTTTCAAATATTTGATGGATACTTCAAATGTGTTTTTGATGACACCCAAGAAGTATTTTTGAGGGGTTTTTAAAAGTTATTATATATGATATATCATGTGATGAAAATATATGATATCTTATCCAAATTTAGTTTTAGAGTATTTTTTAAAGGAGTTTTGGATATGTTTTTAAAATTTGTTACATATGATGTTATGATGGAGCTAATATTTCCACTATTTTTCATATCTATTTTAATGATTTAAACCCCACCAATGTGTCAATTTATGTGAAAATTTCATTGTTTTTAGAGTTTAATAATTTTTTTAGCATAAAATGAAAAATTGAACAATTCGTGAATATTAAGCATTTTTAAATATCTTTGTGTTTCAAGATGCATCTAAAAGTAACTTCACACCATGAGAAAAGAAAATTAGCATGACATCAGATTTTGGAGAAAAGAATCAGATTTGGAAAAGTGGTGTAACATAGTTACACATCTTGTAATTCCATTACACGATGTGACTTTTTGAAAGATTATCTTCCATGAAATAAAAGTTGTCACATCATTATAAGCTATTAAATAGCATTACATGTTTTTTAACACTATTACACGAAGTAAAATTTTTGGGACATGTTTTTTGGGAATATTTCATTAAGATTCGCACTGACTGTTGATCGAAGTATTAAATAATGTGAAACCTAATTTCACATCATGAAGATGGAGACAAAATAAAAAAAATATTACAATGTGATTCTTATTGATGGGAATGCCTACAAAGGGATCCCCTTGACTACTACTTTAGAGTGTTCTGGAATGAGTAGGAGAAATGTAACACCAAGGGATGTCCTCCTAACACCAATAGATGACTACCTACATTCTTCCTCGAGAGGGAGTTATGAGATTGATATATTCCTGATTATATCCATTGATGCTGAAATGGAGATGATAGTGGATATTAAAGTGATTCATGGATAAACATTAAGTCGTTTCAGATGATGACACTCGACAGACACTATCTTCAGAGTTGTGTGCTTATCGTGTAATGTTTTTTTGTATTTATCTTGAACATATGTTCTTGAATGAATGTGGTTATTTTCCTTCTTCAATATATTTTCATCCAATTTTTTGGGATCTTTGTTCCCTCTATGAAGTAAACTAATTTATTTCATTATCTAAAATTCTTTGGTGAGGTATTGCCATTGAGCATAGTGATTTCAATTAGGTTTGATTTCATGGACGTATTCAAGCAACTGAATCACTTCAATAGGTGGGAAAACAATAATATTGAGTTCTTGATATGATTTCTATTCAAATTTCCATGTTCAGCTAGGGGACCTTCAGAGTGTAGTTATAAATTCAATTGAGAATTATTTTTATACAAGGAAGAGAGGAGTATCTGAGAGGTTCAAGATTTTCCACGACCACTGTTTCAATTCTAATTTCAATCGCATTTTATTTTCTATAAATTTTCCCTTATTTGCATTAAATTTTATTGAAATTTAATTATATTTTATAAATTTGAATCAAATCCCCAACATTAATTTTTTTGTAAAAAAATGAAAACAAAAGTGATAGTTTTGCAACTCAATTTGCAACCTTCTCAAGATACAACCATGTGGTAACCACTGTAATATATTATAAAGGTGGAAATATTAATTGAGGTTTTCATGAAAAAAACCATCACATAATGTGACATATAGTAATTTTTTATTAATTCTATAAGGATTTACTATGTGTGGGAGATTAATATAAATATACACTAAATAAAAAACCCCAACATTGTTGTTCTAACATGTTAATGTCTGTGACAAAGAAACATATGTCATGATGAAGGTTACTATGGTGTGTATTTTTTTATGAAAGTGTGTGCATTATGGGATAATTCATTACTCATCATCTCTATTCCATATTTTCCATAATATATTTGACACATTATATGGTGACATTTATGGAGTTTCAAAAAATCTATTTAGAGTGTTTAATCAATATTTAATAAATGGGATTTTGAATCATTAGTTACAAAGAGTTATAATGTTATGATTTGTTTTGAAACATTTCAATTATGGAATAATAGTTTCTATGAAAAGTGGTTTAAGTCATATGAAAATGTGATATTTGATCTCTGAAGTGGTAATATTTTCTAGAATTTGGGAGATTCATACAACCCATATATTACCCCTAGAGTAGGAATAATATTTCCTCTTATGGAACTCTATCACTCTTGTGTAGAATACCATGGATAGATCTATATTATCTAGAGAAATAGGTATATTATTTTTTATTTTGTTCAATTTAAAGAAGTAGTCGATCTTGTGGAAAATATATTTTTGATATATTTTTTCCACTGTGTTTTGATATGTGTTATCCATTCTAGAACCCTATATAAAGAAGTAGTTAGCTATAAGTCTCTTGATATGAAATAAATCATGGATTTTATTATGATTGTTGATTATCAGTAATGATATGTTTGGTTTTCTTCTATACTTTATATATCGATGATAGAAATATTAACTAGTTGTTTATGGGAGTCACCTCACTATCATAGATTTTTATATTAAGTATTATTGCTTACAATGAATGTGAAAAAGTGTGTTTACTACTATTATATTCATATACATAAGTACACATTAATAGTGGATGATCTTGGACAGTAGTTATTAATGATAGATATGATGAAAGTTTCATTGGAGTCTTTTTTAGGATGAACAAATTGGGTTTTTCCATGTTTATTTTTATGTTTCATTTCATATTTTTAGTATGTGTTATTTATATATAGAGATTTTGTAATTTAATTTTTTTTATATGGTGGAATTTTTTAATATATATTTATGATTTACATTATATTTTTTATGATTCATTTATACCTTTGTGAATGACTTTTCATGATTGTTGGAGACATTTTATATTTCGATACAATGTTTCCCATTATTTTATATAGACACCTCAACACAAAATGGAACCACTTGGTGAACTATATGTGGGATTTAGAAGTTTTCTTATTGGTAATTTGGGAAATTTCATAATAAAAAATATATTATCTTGATTAAAAAAATAATACCTAATGATCAACAACATACTTAGCTATCCACTAATTTTCTTATCCTCAATGACAGTGTAATAAAGTTATCAATTTAAAAAGCTTCACATAAGATATAACTTGACAAACTCAATTAATAATTTTTAATTTAGGAATAAACCCATAAGTATATCAATGGGCATTTGTATGAAGATCCATCTGATGTACTTTGTGATGAATAGAAACTAAAATATATCAACTATATTTTATGATTAATCAATATCATAATACTATATATATAATTGATTTATATAATAGGTTATTATTTGGACATATCATACAATTCATGGTGATTCCTCTATTATAGGATATGAATGGACTATGATATGTGTTACTGGGGTCATTGCTTACTACCATGTCTTCCATTTTCTTTTATTTGGATATGAATTATAATGTTGAATCATTTACAGCATGAAAATTATGTTACAATTTTTGAATCATTCAATGTTCATACACATCAATGGGTATTCATTAAGGTGACACATATCAACTTTTAAGCGTTGGAAACTGACACTTGACCTCCTTTTATATATAAGTGGATTGGATCCTCTAGTTTGAGTGTGTGAAGTTTCCTTGAAAATCATAAAATATCTTCCCACTGATGTTCTCTATTTATCTTTGAGGAAGATGGTTATAGGACACCTTTGAAGTCTAAGGGGACCTCTCATAGAATAGAAGGATTCTATTTGTTGTTATACTTCTTATAGAGTTTAGAGTTAATTATTTTTTATAGGGTGGTCACTATAAAATATGATACATTGAGATAATCAAAGGTAGAGTACATATAAATATAGGTATACTGATTTTATATTTATGTTTCTGTTCACATATTGATTCCGTTATTATAAATATGGTTATTAATTGGGTTTATTCCACTGTGTTAGAAAAACTGATCATATAAAACTCATCGGTGGTATCATATCCACTTTTATCATCAATAAAACCTGATTTTGTATTTATTTTATGAATAAAACATTTATCACAATTTGATGAAGGTGATATGATAAGGTTTGATATGATGTGGATAGTCATTAGCTGTTGGATCACCCTATCAGTGTATATTATATGGGATATCAGAATATTTAATTTATGTTTTTCCATCTCATAGGGTACATCTAGATAAAACATAATTTATGGTTAGTTTAATTATATGATTTTACACTATATCATTTACCATGATAAGTGTTATTGTAGTCTATAATTGATAATTATGGTTTTTCATAATTGATCATCGAATCATACAGATAATATACTGTATATTTTAAATTATGACTGGACACTTATGAGACTCAACACTCATGTAATAAACATATTCCACAAATATATGGAAAAATATGTCACCATGTTGAAGTTTCTATCATATTTTTTTGGAATTATAAATTATGCTAGATAGATTCAATATGTATCATCAAAAAAGATATGATCATAAAAAATATAATGAAAATATAATTTACAAAAAAACCTCTTATTATTGATAAAATGTTTCTAAAAGATATGTTTTAGGAATTTTAATTGTAATATTTTATGCCCAGATAAAATATGAAACACTCAAATTGATATCTATTATTTGGTAAATAAATAAAAAATTTAATTATTTATGTTTCCTTTTTAAATATTTATATATATATATTATGATGGGAATATTTTTTGTATACATTAAATTTTGGTGAAAATTTTCTTCTTATAAAATAAAAATTCCATGCATTACATGATAGGTACAATTACTAAATATTTAGTTTTCATCTATATTGAATTTGGTTTATTATGAAGTTATTAGGTTTAAATTAGATGTTCAATGTAGTATATAAAAAATTATGTATAATAGTTATGATGAAATGAAAGTTTCATTTGACTAAAGTGATCATAGTTAGAGGAACTCTGGTCAGACTACTCTTTAGATTTGAGGACTATTCCTTTTCGAGAAAAGTTGAGGTAGGCTATCTATTGATCCTAGATTACTCTTATGAAGATTTCAGATTTCCTATAATTCTAAAAATTTAAAATATTTAGTTTCATGTAAATCATACATGATATGAATTTGGATATTTTTAAATATTATTGGACTATTTTTTTGGTGAGTAACACAAAGTTGGAGTTTTATTAATAGTTTCACATTAATATCGTTTAAGAATTTTAATTTGGTGGATAGAATAGGGATTGTAAAATAAAAAATTTATAATCAATATAAAGGAATCAAATGGGAGAAAATAAAGATTTCATATGATGTGATAGGTATGAATTTAATATGCATGTGATGTATATTAAAATGGTGAAACAATTAAAACCACTTAAATACTATGTCTGATAATCCTTCAACCAGAATACTTAATACTTATTTAAATTCCTAACTAATATATGTCATGGTGAATATATATCTTGACTCATTGAATGGATTGATTTATGGGTTTAATATTTTTAGCGGGATTAATTTTATTAAAAATCAATAGATGAGAAGATATAAAATAAGATACTCACTCATATATATATCATGGTTATAGATAATGTCATGCATCATTATGATATTTATGAGGTATCTTATAGGTATAACCTATAAATTAATTCCATATTAATAACTATTTTTGATATGTATTATCAAATAGAATCATTATAATAATATGCATTTTAATGTCATATAAATAAATTTCTATAACCCTGACTGATTAGTATTAAATATCGTGTGATTCTATGGACATGCACTCTGAGATCTGGTTCCATAAACACATACATTACATATTAGATTTCCTGACAACTTTATATTCTAAGACATGACTCTCTCATGATTACATGGATTAAAAAATATATCATTTCATATATCCCCAATACCTTTTAGGTTTCATAGAATTGTGAAAAAAATAAACTTGAAAATAAAAAAAAAATCCCCACTCATGGATTTTTTTTCTTCTATATATAAAACTACATAATACATGTGGAGTCTTCAATATCTCCCACAAAATTATCTAGACATGTTACCCAATTGGTAATAGTGGGTATAATACATTTATTCATAACATGAGTAAATCGAAGAATAATAAGGAGTAAGCTCAAATATTAATAAGGGGAAATATATAACTATGTTAATCATGTCAAAAACATGGAATAAAAATTATTGTAGGAATATATGAAAGAACATAAATCCAAAATCTACTAAAAATTTTAGAATGTTATATCCAAGAAAATAAATGCAATCATCAATGTCAATAACATTGATCTCATACAGATGGAATGCATATTTTTGTACATTAAAAACATGTTGTCAAGTCCTTATTCCAAGACACCACACTGTTATGGAAATATGTATTAACCAAAACCAAACTTATTTTTTCAAATCAGACATGTCGATGCATCGAGGAATATATAATTTTTATCCCCACCCTTCATCTAATTAAGTCTTATTAATTCAATATAAGATTTAATAATACATTTTATAGCATTATTAAAGCTACCTATTACTGAATGAAAACATGGTTATCCAAATAATTATTGATACAAAATATCAATATATAATCATCACATGTTGTGGTCCTCAATCATCAAAAATTTCAATACTTTTCCTTATGTTAATAAAATGGATAACATGATCATAACGAATCCATAGGAATAAGGTGGATGTTCAAATAATACATATTAAACTTTAAACTAATAATGTTTTTGTAATAATTATATAAATAACACAAATAGTTTCCCTATGTCAATAAATAAATTTTCTTTCCTGGTGAGAATCCTATGATCTGAATTTATAAAATTATATGTTCACACTTTATAGGGTAATGAGCATATAGTTAATTAAATGTTTTAATAAAACTACCACAATCTATACATAGAAATTAATTGGGTGATTTTAAAAGAAAATTTACCCAATGAAAAAAATGAATCATAAAAGGGTGTTGACGTAAATGAAAAACACCCCCACAAAAATAATTCTTCTAATGATTTCATAATATAAGTGATCAATAATTGAAATGTTTGATACAAAAGGTTCAATACTAAAATCATAACTTATGTATATATATATATATTATAAGATAAATCATGAAACAGAAATAACATTTGGGTAAATCCTTTTGAAAATGATAAGGGTAATGGAAGAAAAAACTTAACTGATCTTTTAGAAGACATTTTTTCACCTTACTATCAAATATATATTTACATGTCAATTTAAAAGGTAATTTTTAAAAAGTCAGTGTTAAGTAATATTTACACCATTTATTTTAATAAGATTCACCAATAATGTATCAATGAATAGTTATATAGGTAACCTTATCTAAATTTTTACATGAATAAAAAATATATGAAACTGAAAGGAAAAAACATTTATTATTATTTTCAAAATTCCAAAATTTATAAATCACATTGTATAAAGAGTAGAAAAAAAATAATTTACATTGAAAAATTATTTTTCCCAAGAGTGTTATAAAATATAATATAATAAAATATTATGGTGTTATAACCTAAACATGGGGAAGTGATGTTCAAGATTAAACTTCATCACTGAAAGAAAGATGATTTAATTTATCAATATAACTAATAGGAAACATAATCTATGAATCATGATACATATGTAAATGGTTTTATGTGGTAAAAATTTATACAATTATATAATAACTAATAATAAAATAAATTATAAGAATATACCAGACTTGTATGAAATAAGATAAAGTAAATGCTAATAACTATTTGAACAAAAATTATGTTCCCAAAAACTATTATGACTAGGGTAACACTTACAACAAAATTTATTTGAATAAAAGAACATTATTGTATTATTTTATCCCAAAAATTACATGGAAATAATTTTTATTAACATTAATGTGATAGTAAATCAATAGAGCATCATACAAAGAGACATGGTGCATAACATGTCTCCAAGAATCAGAATTGGGACCAGGAAAACCCCTACAACTTATGTAATGATTTAATCAAAACCACTTGAAATAAAGGTATTGTAATTGAAAATAAAATACCATGATTAAAAGATAATTCATTATATGATATCTCAAATAGGAAATATACACACCACAAAATTGAAATTAATTTCATAATACCAAATATATTTCAAAGAGAGGAATTTGAGATAAACCCATACATTTTTTCCTTTCCTAGTTGGTGGAACTATAGTATCATATAAAAAACATATCAATATTAATAATTCAGTTAATAAAATTATTAATAACAAGTAAAATTTATAATCTTCGTTTTTTAATTATTATAATCATATATATATACATTAGTTTTTTTACTTATTTTCAACACTGAGTGTAAGTAATCTTTGTCACTTTGAACTAGTTTCGTAAAAATGTTGTTATTATTTATTCTTGTTTAAATATTAATCATTAAAATATAATTATATTTAATATAATATATGTTCCATGATATTTATAAATTCATAATTTTATTCAATTTCAATTTTGTTTATAAAGCGTGGAGATGCAATCAACGATGATCATGTTTCGAGGATTCTTAATGAATGAATAGTGTTCTATTAATTAATAATTTAAATGTTGATATAACACACCCCAACTAAAAAATATTATATAAATATTTATATTTTATTTTATCATTAAATATTTTCTCATCATTATCCATGATAAAAATTCACAGTATTGTTTAAGTCAGTGGTCAAAATAACCCAAAGAAGAACTCACAATGATTAATGGATGATTATGAGGTATTTTAGTTATAATATAATTATAATAGAAGAAATATGACCTTATTTAGTTCTTATTAGTGTGGTATATTATAAATTTAATGATTTTATAATTTACATAAAGTCATTACTTGGAAATGAGTAGAAAGTTTCTAGTTATTTCGCTTGTTTTAAATGATTGAATTAACAAGAATCATTTGATGATCATATCATTAATATGTTTTCCAATTTTTCATACCATGAGATTAATGATATAATAAACATAATATTTATCCTTTAATCTCATAATAATTACCATACATGTAATTTGGGGTTTAAAATAAAAAAAATTAATCATTCGATGGAGGCAGTAGCCCACACGTATTCATGGTTGAGAATTATGTTTTCTATAGATTGATAGAAAGGAGTAATATTTTTTATTGATATATAATAATAAATATTATATATATATATATATTTCAAAATTATTTATTAAATTATCATTTTATTCCAAACTTTAATGGTTGTGAATGATAAAATAAACATGTTGTGTTGTGTAAGCGGTAGTCCGCACAATGCAACAATTTTGTTATTTGTTCCTAATAACAAAGGAAAATGGTGATTAGTGATTATTCCCAATGAATATAAATTTAATTAGATAACTAATAATAAATTTAATACATATTTATTTTAAAACTAAAGATGTAAAATAAAAATAGAAAATAAATAAGATATGTAAAGTTGATTACTCATGTTGAGAAATTTCAGATTTCTTTGGAAGATCCCTTAGAAATGGATTCTATATGCTAATATATTGTTACCAAAATATAAGTAGAGTGGAATATTGTACTAGAATAAATTAAAATGTCATATTTTATTAGGAAGCCTAATTTTTTTGGAGTTCTCTGAAGGGATGGTGAAATACCCCTTTTTAAGTGATGAGAATGGATTTTTTGTAAATATTTTAACCTAATATAAAGGAAAGACATGTTAAAAAAGTATTATTTCTCAAAAATTGAGAATTAATTGAGTGGAAAAGATATAAGGTTCATTCAAACCTCATAAAAATAATTCTATACATTTCTATATCATGTATCAATACCTTTACCCCTTGAATTATTAATTGGAACATTTAAGCATTCACTTTGGAAACTAGTTTTTACCTAAGGTAACATAACCATTATGCCTAAAAATAAAGTTTTCCTAATTATATAATTTGAACATAGTGATTCTATATTTTAAATACATTTATTTTTATTTAATTTATAAAATTAATAATATTTTATTTTGAAAAAAATTACACTGCATAGAAACAATTTTTTAGAAACAATTACGTTCGTTCTAAAATATCAAATAAGTGTCTGTAAATCAAAAAAAAATGTAAATTATAAATTAAAATATAAAATAAATTTTTTTCATAGAATCATTTTTTATGGATTTTTAATTCATAATTATATACTATTAATGTTATAAAAGTCATATTATTTGTAAAAATTATTTTTTTCAATATTCAACTAAAAAAATCATTTTAGAAATATCCAAAAAAATGACCTTTATATATTATTAAAATGATGAATAGAAAATTAATTTTCAATTTTTTAAATTAAAAAATTAAATTTTAGAAATTTATCTTTTGAAAAATGGGGAATTTAATGAAAAACAAATTATAAAAAATAGATTTTTTAGAATATTAACCATTCCCATTCAGTTTTCTAATTATTTTATAATTACATTATTATTAACCAATTATTCATATATAATATATTATTATGTCATTAATATAATGTTTCTTGAAATATATGTACATATCATACTAAAATTATGTATTTAATAAAATACATTTCTAAGCATAAAATATCAACCTTAGTCATTTTTTCAACACCAGTTGAATTGAATTTATATTTAATGTCATATTTATTTTATTTCTATAATTATTTCATAAAGTGGTTACTCCTATTCACTATGACTAATTCAATTTCTAGGATATAAAATTATAAATAGATTGTTATTTCATTTTAGTTTGTTGTTTCATGTGGACCAAGCTGTGAAATACATTTAGCTTAATTAAAGTTAATCTTATTTTAAAATCATGGGATATTAAATTCTACCACTTAAATAAATTTCCCCCTAAAACTTTTAATCATCACATAATACTAAAATTATCTAAGGGTATTCTTATCATATTTATCATTTTCAATGTAACATCAACTATTACATATTACTTGCTCTCTTATGTAAGATTAATTTTCTTATCTTTCCTTGAACAATATTAATATATTCATACAATCATATACCCATGTTTGTATAAATCCTAATCATATATTCTCTAGAACATATCTTGACAAAAAAAAATCAAATCTCCATGTCAATAAACAATAGTGAAGTTATATATTCCTCCCATAAATTAATTATATATTTAACCTTAATATTTTATCAGTCACTAGTTCATAAGCCTATAAACTAGTTAATATATATCATAATCCCAAAAATAAGATAAAAATTACTATTGAATAATCATAAAACACAGTTATAGTGATACTTGATGACTTGAATTTTCAAAATCATTAAATCTTGTATTATCTCAACATCAAACATATGGTAAATTTAAAACTTATCCATCCCTCAAAACAAGTGTTCTTCAATAGTTGTCTCCAAAAATATAACCTTGAAATAAAATTATTTGTCAAGTTTATTGATACCATTTAATATATTATTTAAAATAATTAATGTAAAACTATTCAAGAAAGATCATTAGATATTACACATAATCCATAATAATAATTAGAATATGCTAAAATATCATTAATAATTACCTCTTTACTCATTAAAATAGCTAAGAGTATTAAGAATTAATATTTTATTATGATATCCACCTCACTAACATAGGTAAGACTAGGGAACTAACATTTTCTATCATAATAGGAATATACTAGAATTATTAATCATTTTCATATGCTATTTTATTTAGTTATAAGATATAGTGGTTTCTAGATACATACCATTATTAACTTCATCTTAATAATCTTATATCAATGAAATTCTAAACCCATAATTGATATGATAATATCAAAAAATTAATAATATGAAAACATCAATCTGATTATGTCTTCCCTTATGACATCTTTTTTAGCATAGGATACTTTAATATCAACCTATGACTCTTCTTGTTCAATCCTTGGTTATCCATGGTCATTTTTCCTATTTATTTCTCTAACCTATTTTTTTAACATCATAATAAATTCCTATGAAATTGCTCATTTGAGAAAATTTCAATATAATGTAGTATATTCCATGGGATTTTCAAACTAGGTGGGAAATTATGCCTCTCTTTAATTAACTAAGTGATTGCTGAGTTAATTCCCAATCCACTATTTTCAAGGTTATATCCTCAAGTAACATTTATAAAAATCTTGAATCTACTAATAGATTATATATAGGGATATTATTCCTAGTAAAACCAAATAATCTCAAATTTACTAAAATATTAGGATGTTATCCTATACATAGATTTACCTCTTAGCCTTATCCATAAGGTATTCACTATGTTCTCCTATCATGATCCCCATATAAAAAGTATATCACTTCCTCACCATTAAAACATATATTATCCCAAATAATTAACTATTCCTTTGAAATTATTATCAACAATTACTTACCATATCTTAAATTATCATCGACAATATTTATAATTTCTATATTTAACTAAACCCTACCCTGATACAAATAGTGATTCCCCGGACCCTCACTCATGAATTAGGTTCCATAAACATGTACTTTATTAATAGAATACCATACCAACTATAGATTATTTATCATAACTATCACATTATTACATTAATTAAAACAAATATTTCATTACATACATTCCCAAGAACTTTTAGGTTTAGAGTTTTATATAATTAAGAAAAAAATAACTAGAAAATCACATATCATTCTCAACTAATGGATTTTTCTCAACTATATAAGAAATAATTTAATCCATAATGAGTCTATAACTTCTCACAAGAAACATTTTAAATAAGTTATCCTATTTGGGATATCATCTTTAATAGATTTATTCATAACCTATAGAAATGGAAACATAAGAATGGTTGAGATCAAATGCTCATTAATAAGAAAATATACGATTGTGGTAATCATGGAATAAACATGGAATAAACAATATGGTAGGAATTAGTAAAAAATATGAATCTATAATCAAATTAAATTGATATCAGTCTATATCCCTGAAAATTAATGAAAACAAGGATATAAACAATAATTATCACACAAAGATATAATGCATAATATCGATCATAAAAAACATATTATAAAGAAATGTTTCCAATACACTATCTTATTATAGGGGAATTTATATGCAAAACCCTGAACTTTTATGTCCCATGGGATATGTCATTAAAATGAGTGGTTATATAATTACAAACCCCACCCATCACCTAATTGGTTTCAATGCATTCACTATATGATTCAACAATACATTTTATACCATTATTTAAGTATCCACTTACTAAATAAAAACATAGATATCCATATAATGAAATATATAGATTTTTAATTCATAATAAACCTACATTATTATGTAATAATCATCAATAATATAAATAATTTTTCCCATCTCAATAAAATGGATAATATTATCATAACCCATCTAGAGAAAGATTGTGCTAGTTAGAAAATAAATAGAAAATATTTTAATAATCATCCATATTGGAAAAAAAATCTACATAACATCATTAAATTTCCCCATATAAATAAATAAATTTTCTTTTTTGGGAATATCCTCTATAACAAATTTTTAAAATTATATGTTCAAAATGTATAGGGAAAAGAGAATACGGTTAATTCAATACTCAAATAAATCTATCATAATCCATACAGAGAAAAAAAGTGGATGCTCAAAAAATAACATATCCACAATTCAAAAAAGGAAACAGAGGATTGACTAGAAAAAAATGAAAAACACCATAGTAAATTTAACACTTACAATATTATTAAAAATAATTTTTTAGGAATCAAATTTCTCGATCCTATGAGTTCAATCCCCAGAGATATTATATATATATATATATATATATTAAGATGAATCAAGAATCATAAACCCCAAAAGGGTATATAAATTTTAAAATTATAATGAAAATGGTAGTCAAAACATAAAATATATTTTAGGGGAAAAATTAAATTGATGTAAAATACAAAGGAAACGTGGTACAAAATATGAAACATGTCCCCAATATTCAGAATTAAGACCTAACAAACCCTTACATCTTAAGTAACAATTTAATATAAACAACTTGAAAGTGAGGGATTGTAATTGAATATATAATATAATTATTAGAATATAATTTATGTTATGATATCTCAAATTGGAATTACATACACTATATAAATTAAATTCGGTACATAATACCAAACATGTCTCCTTGAAAAAACATTTGATTTAAAAACAATTACCTTATTTCCTTTCATAGTTTATGATACTCTATCATCTTGTAAAAAACATATATAACTTAATAATATATTTAATAACCTTATTATTAACTATAACCATTTATACACCTCACTTATAATCATTAAATATCTATATATTAGGTATTTTCTAACTATTTTTAACACCGGGTGTATGTAATATTTATCACTTTAAACTAGTTTTTTAATAATAGTGTTGGTATTTATTATTCATAAAAATTGAACCATTAAAAGATAATTAAAATTACTATAATATATTATCTATTATATTTATAAATGTATAATTTCATTCAATGGGTTTTTGGTTAAAAATCATATATATTAAATCGATAATGATTAGGTTTCGATAATTCTTTACAAACAAAATGTGTTTTATTAATTAATGAGTTAAATTTTGATATAACCTTACTAAAAAAATTACATATTAATAACATATTTTACCAGTAGATAATTTCTCAAAGTGATCCATGATAAAAATTCATTTTATTCTTCATTTAGGTTTTTAAACTGACCAAAATATTAACCAGCCACGATTAAGGGATAATCATAAGATGGTTTATTGTGATATCATTATACTAGAAGCATAATAACATTATTTAGAGTTTTATAGTTTTATATATAACAATTTTATTTAATAATAACAATATTATAATTCATATAATGTCATTACTTAGAAAGAGTAGATCATTTTCCTCTAAGTTTTCACATTTTAAACGATTGATTCAATGATAATATTTTTTTGATCATTTAAATAATTGTTTCCCCAAATTTCTATAAAACAGAAATAATTATATAAAAAATAAATATTTACCCTTTAATGTCATTCCCATGACCATCCGTGTAAGGTGGTGATGAAAATATAAATGAAAATGAATTGTTCCATGAAGGAAGTAGTCCACACATATTCATGGTTGATGATTTGATTATCAATATAATTATAGAAAAAGGAAAGGTGGTTTATTATTTAAGAATAATAATAATTATATATATATATCATAATTATTTATTAAATTTCACTTTAATAATATAATTTTATGTTTTTTACGGAAAATAAAACATGATGCCTCATGGAGGTGATAGTCTACACAACACACGAATTTGGTTTAGTTTTTTCTTAATAGAAAAGTGAAAAATATGATTAGTGATTATTTATATAGAAAATTAACATTCGTTATATTACCAGAACTATTTTTATTACATATTTATTTTAAAATTATAATTATAAAGAAACATAAAATAAATAATTATGAAAAAATGATTACTCGTGTTTAGCACCTTGATATTTTCTTGGAAGATCCCTTAGAAATGGATAGAATAGGATAATATCTTCTGAAAATAAGTTCAATATAGTGAAATATTACTCAATATTAATATAAAAGGATAGTTTTTATGATAAAAAATTATTTTTTTAGAGTGTATTGAATTGGTGGTGAGAGGCCCCTTTTATAATTTGTGTGGATGACATTTTTTGTAAATATTTTAGCCAAATATAAAGGGATCACATGTTAAATAGATCAAGAGGATCCCAAAAATTGATAAATTATTTATTTAATAGAATACAAGGTCTATACAAACCTAAAAAATCAATTATAGACAATATTTTATCATGTTTCAATCATTTTATACCTTGAATTATTAATTTTACTACTTTACCATTTACTGTGGTAACTCGTTTTTACCTAAGGTAATATATCCATTTTGCCTAAAAATAAAGTTTACCTTATTAGATAATTTGGACCCACTAATTATAAATATTAAATCTATTTCATTTTATTCAATTTATAATATTTATAATTATTAATGATAGAATAAAAATATATATTTTATTAAATTAATTATTTGGAATATATTAATTATGTTTTAAAATATCAAATATAGGTTTTTAAGTTAACAAAAACATTTTTAAAATTAAAAATCCATGTATAAAATATAAATTTTATCTTATAATGGTTTTTTATGTATTTATAATTAATATTTATATATTAATAATTTCATAAAAGAAAATTTATTTTCGAAAATGGAATTTTTCACTATTCTCCTATAAATCATTCTTTTTAGAAAAAAAATACCAAAATTTCACGATAATGGAAGATTACACTGATTAATTAAAATATAATGTTAATTATTTATAATTAATATTATAAATTTTAGAAATTTGACTTTAAGAAAGTGTGAGATATAAATAAAATTATTTTTATAGGAAAATAGATTTTTTTCATATATTAACCATTCTCCTTCATATTTCATGTGATTTAATAATTAAATTAGTAATACCCAATTATTTAAAAAAATTATATTTTTTCATCATTAATCACAATTTTCTTGAAATATAACTACAAATCACATAGAATTTCAATATTTAGGAAAAAAATATTTCTAAACATAAATGTGTATATTGGTCATTTTTTATACCAATTGAATTTCATTTATATGAAAATTATCCTTTATTTTATTTTTATAATTAATTTATAAAATAGTAACCATTACCCATTCCCTTTATTTAAATGAATATATATTAATAGTAGAAAAATATTATGGTTTTCCTATAGTTTGGTGTCTCGTGTGGAGAAAGCTATCAAACACGTTCATCTTATTTAAATGTAATTATATTTTAAAATCTGAAGATGTTACATACTGGGTGCACATCACACATTTATGCTGATAAAATAGACTCAGAGATAGGATAAAATTAATGAAATTTGAAGTTGGTCTTATTATTGGAAATGGGGAAAGATTTTTTTTATTTTAGGTATGAACATATGTTTTAAGACTATCAAGTGGATTTTTTCGAATTAAAAAATTTTGTCATATTCCAATCATAAATATAAACTTGAATTTTTTATCTTATTTAGATAATATGAATTTTTCATTCATTACTAAAAATAATAGTTTTTCAATATATATGAACGAAATATATTTTGGTATTCAAAATATGGTAAAAGGTTTATATGTTATGAACATGGATAATGCAATTTATAATATTCAGTATAAGAAGTTCACGGTTGATTATAACCCCACTTACAATTGGAATTTTCACCTTGGACATATTAATGAGTAATGAATCAAAAGACTATATAGTTATGGATTGTTGTAACAATTAAATTATTTCTTTTTTTACATATTTGAGTGTTATTTATAAGTAAAAACGTACAAATAGATTTTCATTGGAAATGGTGAGAGTGCTAATGAACTATTGGATCTTGTACATAGTGATTTAAGTTTACCAATGAGTATATAGAAAAATGGTTGGGATATATTCTTCATATGATTTATTAGTAACATAATTATGTATGGTTACATGTTTCTGATGAGAAACAAGTTTGAAACATTTTCAAATTTCAAATAATTTTAGAGTAAAGTAAAGAATGAACTATGAAGATTAATTAATATTATTTGATCATATCGGGGCATTGAATGCTTAAACATGAAATCTATTGATCAAAAATAATATTTTATAATTGTTTCATAACTTACTCCACCACAAACACTATAATGAAATGGTGTGTTCAAGAAGAGGAACTCACCCTATTAGACCTAGTTAGGTTAATATTGATTCAATGCTAACATCATATTTCATTATGTGGATTTCCTCTAGAAACAATCACTTTACTATTTAACCATGTTCTCTATATGAAATACATATAAACACAATATGAAATGTGGTATGTGAATAATTTTAATATACATTTATGGAGACTTAGGATTGTGGGGTATATAATCCAATAGATGTGATCGTCCCTTCTGTATAACTTAAAGAAAATATTTCATTACAGTACATTCCTAGTAATTTTATGTTTATATGTTTATTAAATTAGCACAAAACATTAACTAATAAACTCATATTCCTTATATCAATTGGATATTTTTTCTATTATATATAACATTACTTAATCCATAATTGGGGTTCAATATCTCACGAAAATTCTCAACAAAATAAACTCTTCTATAAATTTCATTCTATTACTATATTCAAAAACTGGGGAAATTGAAATATAAGAAAGTGTGGGATTAGATACTCAATGTGGATAAACATAAGAATTAATAATAATATATAACAATTGTGCATAATATTAACATATGGGTATAACCAAGATTTTAAATAAACATATGCCTAATAAATAATGAAACATAGATCATATCATAAGACTTGGCTAAATATAATATTAGAATCAAAATCGTATGGAAACATTACTCAGTGAACAAGATCCATGAGAGTATCACATAGTCATGGGAAGAACTATAAAACAATGGAAGATATTTAAAATATGAAACAAAAAATATTTTAGGGAAATAATACATTCATGAGACACATCATAATGAGTTATAAAATTTTATCTAAATCATTAGAGGGAGATATTGGACCTCACCCATAATTCATCCTTACTTACATGTTCTATAAGAAATAAATCATTCATTATATCATAAAACACAAATGGAAATAAATTGGGTTTTATTCAACACATCATAAAGAACCCATTGATGAAAATGGGTTTCATATACTTTTTAAATAGATTCATATACAGAATTCATCAACATGAAAAACCCATGGAACCAAAAA
Source organism: Viscum album (assembly GCA_963277665.1). Classification (NCBI taxonomy): domain Eukaryota; kingdom Viridiplantae; phylum Streptophyta; class Magnoliopsida; order Santalales; family Viscaceae; genus Viscum; species Viscum album. Next base: position 1,886,113,632 of record OY728159.1, on the reverse strand, counting down.
TGGGTATCCAAAGATATTCAGTAACTTTATTGGTAAATAACCACTAGTCAAGATAAAGGATTTGGTACTTTCATCAAATTGATTGAGAGTATATGGTTAAGTCAATAATTTCCACAGTATATTCATGTATGGAATCTATGAGAAAATACATGAATAAAAATAATGAAAATAATATATTCAAAAAGAAAAGGTATTAGAATAAAAATTTATGCATACTCATGAGGGATAGATAGGTGTGACAAAGTTAGTGATAGATCATATATTTGATAGACTATAACATAATTGAATCCATCCAAACAAATAATTTTGATGGATGAAAAAGAACATATCTTTCATTGTAATAAAGGAAACTTGTAAGGTTATTGAAAAATATTAAAACATTATTTCCAAATAAAACCTTTAATGGTATCACACAAAATGGATCAAGAATTTAATTGTTTGATTCCATGTGTTCAATCCCACAAATTATAAATATATATATATATAATTATTAGAGGTTGGATATTGTAACATAAATTCCTGGAGTGTAAATCCTTTGGAGTATGAAAATGAAAATAGAAATGAAAACATAGAAGATCCTTTAGAAAAATATTAACATTAATATAAAATATTGACCTGCATGTAACATTTAAAATTAACTTTTTAAAAGGAGAAGTGAATGATTTGAAAAAAAATTATTAAAATTAATAATCTCTAATAATGGATCCTTGAAAATGAGATGAATTTTTCTATAGAAAATACAGATACAATGATAAAACAATTCATTATGAAAGAAACCTTTTTAATACATTGAATTTACATTTTTTTGAAAACATATATTAAAAAAATTGTAATAAAAATATTATTGTCTTAAAATATTCATGTCCTAAAAAATGGTTAAAATATAAATAATAAAATATTTGTTTTGGAAACCTAATAATAGAAGAAAAATTTTCAATATAAACCCTTATAACTAAAATAAATTAGATTTGAGCTATCCACATCCCTTAGTTGAAGAATATCCCATATGGTAATATATATCAGAAAAATATTTATGTCTTAGGAAAGTAAATCTAGAAAAAATATTGAGATGATAGTGAAAAAACAATCTAGGGTGGAATTTACCCAGCCTATATAAAATAAGTTCAAGATACTAATCATAACTAAATGAATAAAAGTTAAGTTATCAAAAATCTTTACATTTGGAGAAATAATTCAACCAATTCCAATTTGATTAAGTAAATATGATTTGGCATCATGTAACACATTAAAAAGAAATAAAATTGTGATAAATTTACATCTATGGGATAAAAATACTTCATAAAATAAAAATGTGATCCACAAAATGTAATATGACTCAAAGAATTCAATTTAATACCAAGAAAAACCTTACCTTAATTCCTTAATTAATGAAATTCACCCTAACCTCCTGTATAAAAAAGTTACTGTAATAATAATAATTCTCTGAAATTTTTTCATATATTTAACCATTTTATAAAATTAATTTATAATTATACTGTACATTTATATTAGTTAATAAAATTCCTTTATAATTATTCTATACATTTATATTAGTTATTTATTTCTATTTTCAACATCAAGTGTTTATAATTTTGACTATTTGTATTAGTTTCATAGGACCAATATCGATATTCTATATTCTTTTAAATTTTGTCACTAAAAGATCATAAATGTTACTATAGTGAATAATTTATAAATATTTATGAAGTTTAAATTTATTTTAATGATTTTTTCACTCTTTATTCATGATGATAAAATCAATAAGAAGAACACTGGTGATTTTCTTCACCAATGAAAATTGTTTTATTTGAAATTTAATAAATAATTTAAGAATAATTTATAGAACAAATAAACCAATATTTAATTATTTTTATCATATTGTACTATTAATTATTTTTTCAAAATCATGTAAAGTATAAGTGTATATCATTTTTCAAGTCGATGGTCAAATCAACCAAAACATGAACATACCCTGATTAGTGGATGATTATGTGGTTATTTAGTAGTAATATCATTATTCTAGTTGAATAATGATCATTTAGTGTCTATTAGAGTGTTATATTAAAATATAAAAATAATTATAAGAATAATATAACTTATATATCATTATCACATTGTATGAATAAATCGTTTTTCCTCTTAGAACACTCGTTGGGATGGTTGAATTTACTATAGTTATTTATTACTCATATTGTTAATAGGTTGTCCAATTTTAATTTAAGAAACATTAATAATTTCTTTAAATTTTATATTTATCCATTAAAATCATTCTCATGGCCTTGCATTTAATGTGGTGATTACAATAAAAATTAAAATCAATCAACTCAAGGAGACGATAGTCCACACATATACATGGATTATTACTTTGTTTTCCAGAGAATATAGAGAATGGGTAATATGGTTTATAATTTAACAATCTAAATTATTTCATAAATAACATACATATATATTAAATTCAAAATTAGTACCAATCATTTATTCTAGTTAAGTAAAATGAAACATGTTGCATCTAGTGGTGGTAGTTCGTACAATGTTAAAATGAAAATCATGATTTTGTTTATAGAAAAGGGAAAAGAGGTTAATGATTTTACCATCACTATAGTGAAAAAAAGTATAATAATTATTTTTAGTTTATCATTTTTATATATTGTAATGAAATTTAAGAAATAATAAATTTTCATAAATAAATATAAATGAGAAAGGAGCAGTTAGAAATTTAAACCTCATTTACTTGATTATTATTTTTGGAAATGGGGTTAAGCCTTTGAAGAATGGTCTTTTAAGAAGAAAAGAACCTATTTAAGGTTTATAGGGATATTTAAGGGATGTTTATGTACATTATTTTCTTTAATATGTGGTTTTTTGTGTGAAGTGGTGTAGGGATAGGAATGCCCCAATTATAATTAAAAAGGGATGGCATTTTTGTAAATTCTAATAGATTTTAAATAGTAAGATGTAACTCTCAAGGAAAGTAGATAGAAAACTAGGAAATAATGTATAATGTTGGAGATAAAGTCAATCATTAAATTAACCACATATTCCCACACCTTTTTAGATCATGTATTAAGTTATTTACTCTTAGAAGTTTACATTTACCATTTTAGATTTTTCATTGAAAACTAGTTTTTACCTAAATAAATAATCCTTTATGATTAAAGATAATATGGCCCTTTTTATATAATTTTTACCAACTAATTTAAATTTAAATTAATTTAATTTTATTTTATTCATTAAAATGGAAATATTAATCTTAAAATAATACGTAAATAATGTATTAAAAACAATTTCTTTATAAAAAAATTAATAATGTTCTAAAACATTAAATATTGGTTTGTAAACAAGAATAAATATTTTTAAATTTTTAATTTAAGACATAAAATTAGTATTGTTTATATAAATCTGTTTTATAAGTTGAAAAATAACTCTTAAAAATTATTAATTACGTAAAAGGAAAGGTATTTGTAAAAACAATATATTACACTATTCATCTAAAATCAATTTTATTAGAGAAATATCAAAAATTCATGAAGAAAAAATATGGACTTGTTTTATCCAAAAAATAATTTATTTTTTAAGATTAAAATTCTATAATTTATATGTTATCATTAAAATTATAAAACAATATATGAAGAAAAAATATTTTAATTAAAAACATAACATTTTTTAACATCATTTTTTTAATCTTATTTTATATAGATTTTTAAATGATTTAATATTGTTATATTAGTTTATAAATGTAAATATTAGCCATTATAACAAACTCATAACTATAATAAATTTAATTTATTAAGTAAAAAATAAAAACCCACTACCCCTTTCAAATGTTCTTTGAAGACTATCCTTTTTAAAATATTAATCAAATAAAATTACAATATACAATTATATTAATTTATTATTATGTTTTTATTTGCTGATGATTGTATTATTCATGTAATTTTAATGTTTTATGGTTTTCTTAGTTATGTGTTATGTGTGATAGAAGCTATTAAAGATAGTATTAATTTAAAGGGTACAAAATCTTTGGTTGGTACCCTCTATACCTTATATAAATTGTGTTCTCAGAATTTTTATTGTTAATAACCAATGAAAGTATGTGAGGGTAATCTTAAAATATCCAACATTCACGATATAACTTCTAATGTGACATCTACCATTCTCTATTAGGCTATACCATGTTACTTATATTTCCTCAAACAATATTAATCCTTCATACAATCATCTACCCCATTATGTATATACCCTAATCATATATTCTCCATTAGATACCTTTTTCCAAAACTATTTGTATCTTCACAATATTATACTATTATGAAATCAAATATTCCTTTAAAAATCAACTCTCATATTCAACCTCTATTTCATTAATTCACATAGTATATTATATATATCATGATCCCCAAAATGTGATACACATCACTAAAAATAGAATGGATATTTTTTCATTAAATCGATAATCAATTCTAAGGATATAAATACAATCTCACTCTATTTTATAAATATAAATCAACACATCCTAACCTCACCAACAACCATATATTAAACTTAAGAGTTTTACATACCTTAATCATTTGTTCCCCAATAATTATCATCAAAATATTACCTTTTAAAAAATCATATTTCAATTTTATTGATGTCATTTAATATATGTTTCTAATCCTTTAAATAAGAAATTTATTTGTGTAAAATACTTATATTATGGAATTATTCTCATAACTTTTAGAATATACCAAAATAGCATCATTAAATATCACTTAATATTAAAAATACCTAAGACTATCAAGAATTAATTTCCATTATAATGTCAACCTCACTTCTTTATGTAAGACAAATAAAATCACCTTTCCCATAATAAAATGAATATACAAATATTCTCAACCTTATAAGTATTGTCCCTTTATTATTTAAAACACATAGTGTTTTTTAGATAAAAATATTTCTTATTTTCATTTTAGGGATTATATTTCAACCAAATACTAAAACCCAAATATTTATAATTAAATTTATAGTAAATTGTCATGTTAATATAAAAACTCAGTCCTAATATGCCTTCTCTATTTACCACTTCCTTTAATCATTAGATGCATTCAATTAAACCAATATTTCATTAATTTAGAATCTCATATACGTAGTAACCTAATCCCTTAAAGAAATTATGATATAAGTCCCTCATAATGGTTCTTAAGGATAATTTGATTAACCAAAGAACATCCCCTTGGAGTGTGGATTTTGGTGTGTAGTCTTAGATCCACTCATTATTCACCATGGTGATAATTTTATAAGTGAACGTCCAATATGTTTATTGGGTGATTACCCCTAACTAATTATTTTCTACAACCACATCCACTTTCTAGAATCCATACAATGATATATTTTCGAGGAAAACCACACAATTATTACTTTATAATAAAATTAATATGTTCTCCAATACATAGAAATATCACTATGGTTTTTACTAAAGTTTTCTTATCTCAATACCCAAAATATTCTATATTACCCCAAAAAAACAAAAGGGTTATCAATTCATTTTAAATTATGATCAAACATAACATATCAAACTTTTATCAATGTTTTATCTTCAAATATATACACAACTAATAACATAAAAATCTCCAAATTCATCTAAATCCTACATTACTAAAAAATTGTTTATCCTATAGATGTCAGTGACACATTTACATATCACAAATAAAATATGTCATTACAATAAATTCATAAATCATTTTAGGTTTATAATATTAGAGAATTTAGAAAAAATATTTACTAAAATAACCAACATTCTTTATATATATTTTTTATTTTTCCTATTATATAAGAAACTACATAATCTATAATGTTTCTTTGAAATATTCCAAAAAATCTTCACATAAAAAACACTTCTATAGATTTCATACATTTTTATATTTGTAATATATTGTAATATAAACCTAATAAAGTGGTGACCTCAGATACTGAGTAAGGCTAAAAATAAGTGTTAACAATGAAATATCATAAGTGAGCATAATATGATAATATTGGTATAATAAATATATATACAAAACATATACCAAATAAATTATAGAACATAATTAATGGAATAAGGATTGTCTTAACATAATACCTGAATCAAAATAGTGTGGGAACATTATTCAAAAATCATTATCCATGAGAGAATTATATATTCATAAGAAAAAGCATAAAATAGTGAAACATCATTCAAATATGGAACAAACATTAGTATTGGGAAACATTACATACATGAGCCACACCATCAATTACAGTCCTTATGATCAATGTAAATGAAATCGTGAATACTTTATCCCATGGGTTATAAACTTTTAACCATTTTATTTGAGGGAGATATAGGACCCCATCAGTCATTCATCTATACTTGCATATGCCATAAGAAACCAATCGTTCATCATATCATAAAGAACCCATTGAATTAACTTGGTTTTAATTCAACACATCATAAATAACCCATAAAATAACATGGGTTTCACATCCTTTTCAATTTGATTCACATAAGGAATTAATCAATGTGATAAAACCATGTAAAGAGAAATGGTTATCAAAATATATTCATCAGATTTCTAAGTAAATAAAACTCAATAAAGCTACAAAATATGGTATTTATACTATAAAGAAAGAGTTTATATGGTTAAGCTAATAAATTCCCCAATAAATGGATGTCGGGTATCTAGATGAACACCCTTAAATCAAATTAATGAAAAATGGTATTGATTTTGAAAATGACTTCAAAGAAAATTTATTCCTATTCACAATAGAAGGTTAAGAAATAAAAATGAATTGAAAGATAGTATCTTTGATAGAATAAAATATTACAAAAACTATTTTGAGAAAGAAGGTAGATGGTTTCAAAAAAATACTACGAAAACCATTTTGAGAAAGAAGGTAGATGGTTTCAAAAAATCATATCCTAAGTGTAAAAAAGGAAACTCAAAAGGATGTTGTTAGATAAGAAATACTTTTTTTAAAACAATTATCTAAATGGTATGACACAATAAGGGATCAGGAATCAAATAGTTTGACACCATGAGTTCAGTACAATAAATTATAGTTAGATATATTTATTAGAGTCTAAATAATATAACATAAATCCCATTAGTGTAAATTATTTTGAATATGAAAAGGAAAATAAAGGTGAAAATGTAAAATATATTTTGAAAAAAAATAACGTTGATGTTAAATGAAACATTTCATGTCACTTATGAAAGTATCTCTAGAAAAGGTAAATTGAAAGATTTGAGATTTTCTTATTTTATAAAGAATCTCCAATAATGGATCCTCAAAAATGAAGTAAATTTTATACTAAAATGTGGATCCAATGATGAAAAATTTTATTATTAAATAAACCTTTTAAATTTTTTTTGATTACTTTTTATGATAAACCATACTATAAAAAAGAGTAACAAAACTATATTTTTATTAAAAAATGATTTTCCCAAATTCAATTATAAAATATCATATAACAAAATAATAGGGTGGGATATGGAAAAAAGTTCAAGATAATAAATTATAACTCAAATAAATTATATTTGAGTTATCAATATCCCTTTTGAGAAACATACTCCAAAAGATAAGAAATGTTCAAAAAGTATTTCTATGGGTGGAATGTAAATCCATAGATAAAAATTATTGAATAAAACTATTATTAAGGTTATAATTTAACTAAATATATATAATAAATAAAATAAATATCATAACCCAATGAATTAAGGTTCAATTACCAAAATTACTTACCATTGGGGTAATAATTGAACTAATAGCCATTGGAATAAGGTAATATGATTTTGGTTAGCATATCCCATGAAATATAATAAAATTATGAAAAAAATACTTCTAGGGGTAAAAAATTATCTATATAAGAAAAACATGATACATAAAATTTATTATGTCTCAATGAATTAGAATTGAGTCCAAGAAAACTCATACATTAATACCAGCTTAGTCAAAATGCATGCTAACATCTTGTATAGAAAAAGTAACTATCATAATCATGAATTTAATAACATTATTAATATCAATAATGTTTTTAAAAACTAATTTATAATTATTCCTAACAATTATATTACTTAGTAAATATCTATTTCCAATATTGGATGTTAATAGTTTTGACCATTTGTAACAATTTCGTAGGAGCGGTTTGGATATTCATTCTTATTAAATATTTCATCATTACCAGATAATAAAAGTTACTTTATGGATGAATTATAATTAATTATGATGTTATAATTAAATTTTCTTGTTTTTTCACTATTTTTATTTGAAGATGACATTTCCAATAAGCACAATTCATCAATTTTCTTAACCAATGAAATGTGTCTCCTTAATTATTTTTCTAAATATTGGTCAATATTTTACAAGAAAGAAAACAAATAATTATTTAAATACTTATATCATATTATTATATTAATTATAATTTCATGTTCATCTATAATATAATTCCACATCATTATAGAAATAGGTGTTCAAAGAGAACCAAACACGAACACGCCATGATTAATGATTCGTTATGAGTTGATTTAGTTGAAATATAATTATATTATTTGCATAATGATATCATTAACTATTTATTAGTTTTTTATTTAAAATTTTTAAATTGGAATAAGAGTAATAAGATAACCTAAATGAATTTATTCCATGTTATGAAGAAATATACTTATATTTCTCTCTTAGAGCTCACTTTTGGATGGTTGTATTTTCAAAAGTTGTTTATTTCTCTTATTGTTAATATGTTGTCCAACTTGAATTTAAAAATCATTCATTATTTCATAAAAATCCTATTTTTTGTTATAACCATTTTCATGAACATCCATATTAGGCAGGGATGAGAAGATAAATGGAAATCAACTATCACATGGAAGAAGTATTCAACATGTATGCAAAGATGATGATTTCATTTTATATAGAATGGGAAAAATGAGTAATATGGTTTATAATTTCAGAATATAAAATATGTAATAGATAGAATAAATATATTTTATATTTTCTATTAACACCACCCTTGTCTGGTGGTGAATGAAAACTAAATGTTTTGTGTTATGGAGAACATATTATGCACAATGCACAAATAATGCCTTCAATTTTTGTAATATAGAATGGAAAGTTGTTTAATAATTATACCATAATTGTTATAAAATAATAGTATACTAATGATACTAATAGTATCATTTTATTATTTTAAAATTTAATTTGAGGAAGAATAGATTCACATGATGAAATAAAAATGGTAAAGGATCCATTAGAAATTTATATCTCATTTTTTATATAGTCTCCAATGTAATGGTAGTGAATCCTTTGACAAATGGCCTTTTGGGAATACCAAAACCTCATATAGGTTGATAAAAATATATATATATTGGTATAATTTTGGAAAAAAAGAGTGGGTTTTGGTGTGAATGGATGTGAGGAGAGGGGTGCCCCATTTATAAGTGAAAATGGATATCATTTTTTTAAATAGATAAACATTTTAATTATATGAATTCAATATCAATGAAAGTGTATCCTATATTTGTAATCAATGGAGGGTAAAAGTTATAATGCCATGAAAGACTTCCACCACACATTTTAACACGTGTTTGAATTTTTTAACTCATATATTTTTACTTTTACAATTTTAGTTTTTACTATGATACATAGTTTTTACCAAAAATAAATTAAAATTTATGTTTAAAAATAAAATAGATCTTGTTGGTTGGATAAGAACACTTAATAAGGGTAAATTTAGTATCTAATTAAAATTTATGTTAAATATAATTAAAACATAAATATCAAAATTTATAAAATAATCCCAGTTAACTAAAATTGTGGAATTATATAATTTGTTCATTCAAAAAGATTTTGAATAGCTTGATCAAAACACATTTAGATTAATTTTGAAAATGCTTTATATTTTGAAACTAATATACTATCAACCAACATGTTATATAAAACAAAAGTTAAATGAAACTATCAAAGTAATGTTTTTTGGATTTAAAAAAGAAACATAATTGTTAAATAAAATAGTGAAAAGAGAACTAGAAATCACACGGTGTAAATTTAAACATGGGGCTCATTATTATGCCATTAAATATTCCCCTCCACATGGAAATAACTGACTACTAATAATTTTATTATAAAATTTACTGATCCATAACCTGGAACTAGTTTTACAAAAAAACTATACTATAATAGCCAAGGCTAAAATCTACTTCCACAATTCTATATGGGGAAAATAGGATAGGTCACACACAAACTCTTCCATGGTTGTACATGGGATTAAAAATTAAAGTATTTGAAATAGAGTGTCAATCACTCTATAGTAAATTGTAGGATACTATGTTTATAGATAAAACAATCAATACAAGCTATTGCACCTAAGTAAGTCTTAATGAGAAAGAGAAAGGAATGAGATATGTGAAAATTCAGTTCATATAAATATAATAATCATCGGCTGTTCAAAATTATATGAATTTAATCTTTAAAAACATCAACTAATTTTGTATCGGTATTGTAGAAAAACATATCATCATTATGTGTTTTGAATAATTTCACTGTGTAGAATAGGTGCATGGGTATGAAACCCTATATTTCTCTATAATTGTATGTTAAAAAACTTTTCACACTACACTTTGCACAAGAATAGTTATCCTTATTAAAAATAACTGTATCCAAAAGTAATTGTTGGATAACCATTAATGAATCCTTAATTACACTAAATCTACAATTAATTATCCAAAAAATAGCTATTGTATATTTTAAAAATCTCTACAGGTAAGTTATACATGCTTGGTTTTCTTCACTTAAAACACAGTTACATGAGATCACAGTTAATAGGCATAGTTAGTTACCATGGGAACTTTTAATAACAACTAGGCATGGTAAGTTAGCATTGTAATTTGACATGATAACTAACCATTATTACTTAATTTCATCATGTGATCAGTCTATTTGATCAAGCTATGGGTTATAACATCATATGGTAGCTACATTTCTTCACATGACCACTTTTTTATACTCAAAGTAAGTACATCTCTTCATAAGGTGGGTATTACTTATTGTGGTTACTAACAATAAAAATACTTATGGTTAATACAATACATAGATAACTTTTAATACTTATCCCAAAGTTGGTTGGTTGTATAATCATTCATTTGATTTTTAATTCATCATTGGTTCTACAAAACATTGTTGGTTTATCTTCAATTCAAGGTAACTTCATGACTTTGACAGAAGTTTCTCATCTAATGCATGGTAGGTAGTTTTTTCATGTAGTCAATTGAGGTAGAATTTTTTGTAGGCTCCACATGGTCACTTGACCTTCATGTTTAGCTCAAACTCGTCACGTGATTGGAACAATAAAAATATATTAGGTTGTCTCAGAAAGTTATAGTCTTATTCAATTTTTCAATTTTCTCTAAAAAAAAATTTACTAACAGAAAAATGAAATTATTAATATAATTATAAAAATTATTTTGGGTAATTAAAATAAGGAGGTCTCAGTCTAATCTAATAATCTACCAATTTTTTAGGATCATAAATCATGAAATTTAAAATGAAATGAATTGAATACAACAATAATAAAATTTTAATTTCAAAATTACTTAAAATTTCATCAAGTACCTTAATAAGTTTAATGTATGTCACACAATTACTCCCCTTTGGTATTTTCAAAAAGTGAATCATTGTAAAAAAGAATAAACATATAATAGGGAAAATATAAATACAAATGTGAATAAATAGGAAAATTACAATAATATTTCAAAAGAGATTAAAAAAGTATCAGAAGTAGTCCTTATTAGGAATTCAACTTGAGTATTAATCTTGAACAACCTTAACATATGAACAAAAGATATGATCCTTGATTTTGGAAGTATAATAAAATGTATAAGAGGTATTATGAGGTACATATATAGATGTAGGGTCTCCAATGACTACACATTTGGACATGGGAACAATGTGATAAATGGCATCCCTATGTGTCAAGATATATTGAATGATTATAGAGGAGGTTGTGGAGGGATCTTGGGGCATATGATTGGTTGTAGTAGCAAACATGTTAGTATATGTAGAGTATAAGGAGGGTGTCATCAACCTTGTAAAATCACTTACTACTCAAGAACCATGATCCAAACTATCACACCCCAACCCTAACATATTATTTATTTTTAATTATTTAAAAAAAATTATCTTTTGTAAATAATTCCAAGTCATTCTCGATTTATATTTTTTAATTTTTGGTTTATTTGTATTGGTGCATAGTTGGAACATGGTTAGTAGAAACCATGCACAACTTGTATGAGTTGTATGCGGTTTTTAGTAGAGTCAATCGCAAAGTCATTGAAATGTTTAATTAAATATGAATCTTTCCCATGCTGATTTTCTAGAGGCCTAGATAAGGGTACACAGTTGGTTCATGGTTAGCTAAACCATGTAGCAAAACCATGTGTAGTGTCTAGAATAAAAAAATATAAAATAATAAAAATTATTTAGATAATAATAACAATAATTTTATTATTATTATTTGTTTTATTATTATAATTTGTTTTTTATTTGTTATTATTCAAACAAATGAAAACATTTATGGGATTCTCCCCCTTTTCACACACCCTCACCCCGTAGTTCATGAAACTACAACTGAAATGCCTTCCCGTGCGCACCACAGATTCATCCCCTCTCCTTCCGACATCTAATTTTCAAGATGAATCATGGTACGATCATCTCAAGTAATGTTTTCCCCTTCTTTGTCATCTTATTATTCATTTTTCCTTGGGTTTTCATCTCTCCCCAGGTATTGTGTATGACTTATGGTAAACCGTAACCCGATCAAAGTTATTTCTTTTATTATATCCTTATATCTAGGGTCTTCAAGTCCCTTTGAGGATGATTCATATCATGTTTATTGAAGGAATTGGATTCAAAATTGGTTCTAGGTAGGATTTATACTTTTTAATTATTTAAAAAAAATTAGGGATTTTTTTGGGTTACCTATATTTTTTTAGTGAATCTTGGTCTTCCATGGAGCGGTTTTGATTCACCATAAATAAAGGTGACTGAAGTGTGTATGCATATATAGTCATATGTACATATATATATATATATATATATATATATATATATGTTCGCCCCTAATATATGTATTCTCTCATGGTTTTTTGAAAATATATTTTGGGTCTAGGTGTGCATATATATATATATATCTGAAAAAATCATATGTGTGTAAGTGTAAAGGGGTATATACAAGTATAAGCACATATGTATGGACTCCCTTATACATATTTTTCCATGTTAATATGTACATAGGGTCTAGGTTTCCTTATATATATTCAAAGTTGCATATGCATGAAAGTGGAAAATGGAAGATTTAGGTTTTCATTGTCAAATAACATTGAGTTTGAGGTAGGGTCACTATTATTAATCCATTAAGAGTGAAATCTAATATTTAATGTTGTTTTTAAATAGTGTTCTCCGTTTTATATAAAATTTATGTGCTATATATATAATTGTTTTTTGTTCTTGTAATGTGGGCCCTCAATTTTTTATTAATAATTCTCTTCAACTATTCAAATGGGTTTCTTTTAATTAAGTATAGTTTCAAGATTTTTTTTAAAAGCGTGGTGCCTTATTTGTTAAAGTGGTCTTCATAATGGTTTTAGAACACAAAATATTTCTGAATTGTTGTTCTAAAAAGTGAAATTATTCATTTTATAATTAATAGTCTGGATTTTCAAATTGAAAATATTTTTAGAATTATAAACCCCCACTTGATCCATACCCCCTTGATTTAGAAATATGGTATTTGTGTGAAATGTGAAATTTGAGATATGTTCCAAGTAAAGAGGCTTGTTCATTATTGTGTGACTTGTAAAGGGGGGTGTGATTATAGAGGTAGATTGTTAGTGAGAAGTTGTATGGGTTTTAGGCAAAGAAGATGATATATATATATATATATATATATTTGTGTGTGTGTGTACACGTGTGTGGGTGTGACTAATAAAAACACACCACCATTTGGAATAAAGCATATAGAAACCTTAGTACCTATGGGTATAAAAATCTAGTATGCTAGGTGGCCCTACAAGGTCGAGGCCCGATTCCTCCTAAGATTATTGATGCTAAAACACTAACTAAACATATTATGATTATTAGAGACAAGTAGACCTTGTGATGTTATTCCCCTCTAGTGGATCGTGCTTGAGGTAACTTGTGGGTTTTGGTATGCATTCATCACCAAGGTACGAGGATCCTAGGAATCCACTAACCCTAATTACATAGGAATTTTCCATTATGCTTCTATCATTTACCACTATTTTTATATGGTATTTTTCTATAATCTCACTTCATTGTTTTTCTTTAAATGATGGAAATAATAAATTGAACACTTCATTTCCTCTGTTTTGTGGCACCTGGTGGTTTTTTTTAGTGAATTTTATTTGGTTATATTTATCCCTTTTATAAATGATTTGTTGAAAATATCTCATGATTTGTAAAATATTTTATAAATTAAATAGAAAGTGGTTTTTCTGGAAATTTGAATCCCGGTACTTGTTTTGGAAAAGAATGGAAAACCCCTATTTTAATATGTCTTATTTCCAAACTAGAATTTCGTGGTTTTAATTTTAAAGATAATGCATAGATAATAGTTCTTTATATAAATCCTAATGAGTTTTTATACTCATGTCTAAATTTTTGTCCCTTTTTTTCAGTTACTAGTCCAATTTCTAGCTCTGTCTTAGTAGCTGGGGAGTTAATATGAATTTGTGGTTGGTGGTGACCTACAAGGTCACATGGTGATATGTGTGGTTTTATTTGATTCCAATACCAGTGTTCAATATTATTATTCAATTAATATTATTTTACCTTGAATTTTTTATGGACCAAATAATTCCCAATTACTTTATCTTTGATGCCCATCACTAGTAACAAGCCTAAGAGGATCGAGAAAGCCTCTCAAGCCTTGTTGTAGGCTGGCTCGGGTGACTGATTTGGGGTCGACCCTCTTTGATACATGAAAAATTATATTAGAGGAATTATATTTTTTTATTTGTTAATTTCCAATACTTTGGATCTTGGATTATCAAATTTAAAGTGTTCATACATAGGTAGGTTCTTTATCAATAAAAATTTAGAAGAACATTTGAATTTCCAGGGTGCACTTGGATGGTTGTGCCTCAAAATCCATTCTTAGTTCTTGAAAGTTTTGGGGTTTTGTTTTATGATTGTGTGTTTTGTTTGGATTTTATAATTTGTGGATTGTTTTGAGAGAAACCAAGTCTTAGAGTGATTATTTTGGAGGAATTCAAATGGGTTTATGGTTATTGCGCACAGATTAGAAAACCATGTGCAGACCATGAAAATACCTCTGATGACCTCTAATTTGATCACTTGGTTGGTGTAAAACATTCCAAACCATACGACCAAAGAAAGTGTTGATGTTTCTCCCCAGTAATTTTGGTATTTTTGATTGAGTATTGGGTTTCTTCTATTTTTTCATGTACTGGTTTTAGTTGGTTAAGGGTTTTTCCATGGGGTTCTAAAATGATAATTAATTTATTTAAATTGGATTTCCAAAATTAAAATTGCGGGTTCTTGGAAAATGAAATGGGTTGATTGGGAAAAGGAAATTATTATAGAAATAAAATCATTCTGAAAATTTTTTTGTGGGGTTTTTGGAAGGTTTTTAAAAATGAAAAATGGTAGTTTCTTGTAAATTGGGAATTTTTAAATTATTTGTTTTGAGATGATAAATGGAGGTTTCAAATTGGTTGGGCATTTGAATTTGGGTTGAATTTTTAATTTGGGAATGAGAATTTTTTTGAATTTACCCTTAATATTCCTATGAATTATCAAACATATGGATATTAATATGTATAAATTGGATAATTAATTAATATAATATGTGTATGGGTGCTTGATCTTGCATTGGGATTTATATGGTGAGGTTTCATGGATTACCAATGGTGGGTACTTATACTATTAAGGTTATTTTTTTTTCTAAAAAAAGTTTTTGAAAAAAGGGGGGTTTCTTTGTTTTGAACAGTGGGAGTGGTGTGGTGTTTCCTTTTTGTTCTTGGATTTTTCCTTTTTAGACCTTCTTATGTGGATGCGTTGGATGTGTTTTCGAGGTATTTTTTGTGTTGAGTTTTTGATTTATTGTTGGTATATTCAATTTTGGATGTTGATGCATTTTTATTTTTTGGTGTTTCATTCTTTTTGAGTTTTCCATAGAAAAGTATCAGTGAGGAGCAAGTGGTTAAACACTGAGGTGCCTTCCTTGGTAGTCTAAGTGAAGGTCAGTTTTTTGAATTGGTGTTGATCAATGTTATGTGTTCTGAGCCTATCAAATTTTATGTGGATAGAGTATTTGAAAAAATTATGAATAATTGTTACTCTAGGTATTACTATCGATGATACTACTTTGTATTTTAATTGAGTGGTGAAGTTGGAGCCTTTATTGAATTAGGACTACACCCAAGTCTTATTGGTTGTTGTTCAGCATGGTTTCTTGGGTCACTATAAGGTGGTTCTGTGTATCTCACTATATAATAAGAATGTTTTAGTTATGGCTCATTAGATTTTGAATTTGGGGAATAAGATGCTTCAAGATAATGGGCTCTAACCATAGGCCTTAGAGTAAATTTCTTCGCATTGTTGGGGATTTTTTGAGTGTAGTGGATGTGGACCCAACCTATTGTCTCTCACATTGGAGTGGAAACTATTTATGTTTTCCCTTTTTGTGACTTTTCATTTTTAAAACTTCTTGTTCTTAGATCTTATTGGACATATTTTATTTGTAATTTTAGTAGTTATTACATTAGATGTGAAATCTTGAATGGTTATCCTTCCTTTATAGTGTTTTTGGTTTCAAGTGTCACATGTTTTGAGATGATCTAGATTGTGAAATCATGGATTGTTAATTGGTTTTTTACCCAATTTGATTTTTCTTTTTTGGTTTCTCATTTTGTGGGAGGTTAGTTCATCAAGTATTCCTCACAATGAAACCACATTGTTAGATTTTTCTTTAATGTTTGGGAGACCCACTACAAGTCTCAATTATGTATTCTTTTGAGCTAGTTAGGTATGACATGGAATTTTAAGGGGTCACGTAGATGTTAGAGATTTTTTTATTTTTTTGACTATATTTAACTTTGGAAATTACATTTTAATAGAAATAAAAAATGGTTGGGAGAACAACATGGAAAATTCTCATGGTGAATCCAGTATGCTCATTTTTTATTCACTATTTGATAATTTTTAATCTTATCATCAATGTTTTTCTTTGTTTAATTCCTACCTAAACCCGATCATGGTTGTTGGTTAGCTTAGATAGTGTTTTATGTGACAGATGCTTACGAAGAGACCCAAAAAAACATGGTTGGTTTACTCGATAATTTATTTTTTAGGGGTTAGGTTATTCCATGTTTTGAGGTTGTGTTTGACGGTTTGAATCTCTTCTATTGGGCCCTTTGTTGGATGGTTCATGTTCCTTAGTCTTTCTCATTTTCTTCTCCATTGTAGGTTCATTTCTTTGAAAATGAAATTTTGGTCTTTTAGGGCTTAAGGTTTCGCAATAATGGTAAGTGTTAACTCTTGGTCTTTTGGTTTTGTGAACATTGTCTCGTGTAGTGGATTTATTTCATGTAATTTCAGTACTAATTGATAATTTGGGAATTTTAGGGAAGAAAGTATAATGTTGGAGAGAATTGTCACATCTCAGCCTTGAAATTAATTTATTTTTTATTATTTAATTCTTATTTTTAATTTTATTTTGATTTTTAGTTCGAATCATGTTGAAATTTCAAAATTTTGGGGTTTTTTGTATAGGCTCACAGTTAGTAGACACTCTTTGCTACTCATGTGAATCACCTGTAGTTTTTGGTAGAGTTGATCGCATGTCTTGAACTTGGTTTCCTTAATAGTTAATCATGCCTATGTGAGTTGTCTAGGGGCCTAGAAAAGGGTACACAATTGGCACATAGTTTATCCAACCATGGGGCCAAACTATGCATCGTGTCCAACCTAAAAGGTTAAAAAAGAAATAAATTGTTTAAATAATGATAATAATCATGTTATTATTATTATTATTATTATTTTTATTATTGGTTTTATAATTATAAATATTAAAAAAAACCTTAATGGTTTTTCCCCTTTCCCTCTTGGTGCACGCCCTCAACAACCTTGGTCCACGACACTTCGGATGAAGGGGTTCCCTGTGATCACACCACCTCCTCCTCCCCTCTCCTTTTGGCATGTGATTTTCAAGTTGAATCATAGAATGATCATATCAAGTAGTTTTTCCCACATCTTTCATATTCTTCATCCTTTTTCCATTCTTTCTATTCACCCCCCTTTATAGTGCACATGGCCTTGGGTAAACCCTAACACAATTTTGTTTGTTTATTTGGATGCCTCCTGATGTCTAGGGTCCTCAAGTACCATCGAGGATGATTCTATCCATATCCATTAAAGTTATTGGATTCATCATTGGTACCAAGTAGGTTTTATTCTATTATAATTCTTTGATCCAATTTTAATTAGAGAATTTTTTATTTTTGGGTTCCCTATATTTTTGTAGTGTGTCTCGGTCTTCCATGAAGTGGTTTTGAGTCCTCAGAATCATAGGTGACTTATATATTTATTCATTGGTGGGAAAATATATATGTAAGTCCTCCCTTTATATATATTCACTCATGACAGTTCTTTTATATATATATATATATATATATATATATATATATTGGGTATAGGTGTGTTTATATATATATATATATATATGAAAAATTAAAATGTGTGTATGTTTAAATTGGTATATGTAAGTATAACCATATATTTAAGGACCCCATTATACATATTTGGTCATGATAATATATACATAGGGGAAATGTGTACATATATATATGAAAAGTTTCATATGCATGAAAGTGTAAAATGGAATATTTAGGTTTCTATTGTAAAATTGTAATGAGTTTCAGGTAGGTTACCTATTCCTAATCCTTTCAATGTGAAATATATGATCTCTTTTTGTTTTTAAAATGTGTTTCCCATTTTCTATAAAATTAATATGCTATATATATATATAATTGGTTTTGTTTATCAGAAATTTCCCTCTCACTTTGTTGTTAATCATTCTCTTAGGATTTTAAAAAGGGTTTCAATAATTTAATAATGGTTTCAAGATTTTTTTAAATGTGTGGTGTCATAGTTGTTTAATTGGTAATTAAAATTTTTTTGAAACTCAGAGGCTTTGGGAGTTGGTGTTCTCTAATGGGAAAGTATTCCTATTAAAATGATGAGGCCCAATTGGAATCTTGAAAATGTTTTCTGGAATTGGAAAACCCCTCTTGAGCCATGGTCCCCTGATTTATAAATATGATATATGAATCAAATTAGTGATTTCTAATATATTCCTAGTGAATATGCTTCTGTATTATTGTGTGACTTGGAATGGGGGACTTCTTTAAGGATATAAATCGATAGTGAACATTTTTATTGGTTATGGGTAAATAAAATGTTATATTTTTATATGAAATCTTCATAAAAACTCAACACTCTTTGGAATAGATCACATGGGAACCTGAGTACCTGGGGGTAGACAATGTATAGTATTTTATGTAGTTCGGTGGGGCTGAGGCCCAATTCCTATTTTCAAGATTTGTACCATGACAATTATTAAACATATGATGATGATAAGAGACCACTAAACCTTTGTATGTTATTCCCCTATAGTGGCTCATGAACAAGGATGGTATAGGTTTTGGTATGTATGCATCACTAAAGTATGAGGATATTAGGACTCCACTAACCCTATCATCAAAGGTATTTACCATGGATCATGATATTGTTAACCCCATTTTTTTAATGTTATTGTTTTAGAATATAATTTATAAGTTTTTCTTTATATGATAAGAATTATAAATACACATTTTGCCTCTATTTCGTGGAACCTTCTGTTTTTTTTTCATGCTACAAATTTTATTTTATTACCTTTATCCATCTTTTAAATGATTTATTAGAAATCTTCCATTCTATGGAAATTAATTTTTTAAATGAAATGGAAAGTAGTGTTTCATTAAATTGGAAGAATTTTACTTATTTTTGAAAAGAATGGGAAGATGGTATTTTTATGTGTCTTATTTTCAAACAGGAATGAATTGGTTTTTTTCTTGACATCTTCTATGACTAATGAAAAGACTTTAGAAGTATGTGTTTCAAAACCATCAACCATAACTTCTCCGGTCTACTTTAACTCATCAAACACAAACTTCAACTCACCCCTTATGATTTTTTTGATCATATCCTCATTAAAAAATCCAATAAAGGATGATCAAGAGGAGGAAAAGGTGTTAGATAAGTAGATGTAGAAGACCGAAATGTTGAACTCATCAACATTTGGTCTCATTGAACAATCATGTCAGAAATGTCTTCTCTAAAATCACATAACTATATATTCAAATCCTTATCTTCATTTATCATTAAATTCATTTCATGATGAAACATGGGTTAAATAGGAGAAATCAGAAACACCAATATAATTATAAAATATTATTCTTGAATATGCTCTAATTAATTTCAAAAACTAAGAAAACATCTTATAAAACACCAACAAGATATAACATTAATTCATTCAAATCATACAATATAATATATAATGTCTAATGAATAGAATTTGGTACATAAGTAGATAGATCATAATCCTCATTCCAAATGTCAAACATAGATAAATCATCCACAAACATATCATCAAATCTAGCATCAGCATAAACTTATTCATCATGAACTAAAGGTTCACCACCTCAACATATTCACCATGAAATGTAAATTTATCAAGTTCCTCAACATCTTTATTAGGATTAGTACCAAATATATCATGGTGAGTTTTTTCAACCAAGGATCAAAAAAATATTCCTCAAGTCTTTGTTAAAATTATTTGGAAGAATAAGACATCCCTCTATAATTATTTTTGAAGAAGGGATGGAATGTCCTCTATGTCATGGTGGAAATCTCCCATCATCATCATTATAAGATTATATATAATCTAATCCCCAAAAAACATATCTAGGGGGCTTCTCCCCCTTACTGGAATCTTTTGGTATTGTCTATTTTGGAGTACTTCTAATAATAGTAGATCTATCTGATCCCCTTTCATCTTCTTCAGTCATAAGACTCATTCCACATAAGCTTATATCCACTGATAGGTACCTAAATATAAATTAGATCCTCAAACTAAATCTCTTCATAATTTGATAATAAAGATAAAGTAGATTCATGTGGTCCATAATACATTACATGAGTGACAAGACTCTTATCCTTAGGTGTCCCCACAACTTCCTCATTAAGATCCATAATCTCATCCTCATCTTATTATACTTATTGTTAACTCTTAAAATACACTTCTTCCATACAAATAAATACTTCATCATCATAATATAGAACAACCTCAGGTTGTTCAAGACCTAGATCCAAAAGTTCCCTTGGACATACCAGGTAACTAAGTAGATCAAACTTCTTATACATATTCTCTGGGTCTTCAACCCATAACCTTTTCTATGGGTTCTAGTTAACTTCAAATTTCATAAAAATATATTTATTGAGAGAAATACTATCTGAATAATTTCCCCCCCTCCTAGGTAACTAATAATTTAGACTCCAATAATGTGGTAACAATATTTAGGTGAGGTAAATAACTGAAAATTAAAGAACGCCTATAAAACTCATAAATATACCTCATAAAATATCTCCATAGACTAATATAAAAACTATTTTTCATTAAAAAAATAAAAAATTAACTAGTGGCTCATGATGCTAAAACTAATATTTTATTGGATACATCATGTGTTGGATTAATTTGATCTGTATCATACATTCTCTACTAAGATCAATAGTGGTTGGTTTTCTGGGGTTTCCACTCTGATATTGCTCTTATAAAAACATTAAAACTAATATAAATCATACTTTATTGGATATAAAAACTAATAATCAAAATATTTTCCTTTGTGTGGAAAAACCATTAACATTTCCTAACATTTCAAAGAGAACTTCATAACAACACCCCTTATTATCATCATAATGTTACATGTTTTCACATAAAGAATAAATTAAATGTTTGTATAAAACACCTAAACAGGTTTTAGGTAGAATGTATCACCAATATATTTAAACTAATCATCTCATACCTCATTTCAAATCACTTTCCAAACTAGATAATTACCCGATTATAGCCATTGTGCATCGAATTTTTTTTATAGATACTAGAAAATCAATTATATGCGGATTACCTGCATTCACTGATACTATTTGGATGGATTTGGTTTTATTAAAATTCTTAAAAGGAAAAAAATAATAGTAAATATAGATTTCAACAAATGATTCATCATCATAATTTTCTTTTTGATTTAGTTAATCAAAAGGTTTGAGATTGAGGGAGAGGATTCAATAAATGAGGGTTTTGATTTTCACAAAAATTTTGAAAGGAACGAATAGATTTTTGGGAAAATAAAAGAATTGAATCATATTCTAATTGAAATTTCATTTCAATCATTTAGGTATTAAAATAATAATAACCTTAAGAGAAATCCCAAAACCATTTTAATGAAAAATATATGAATAAAATACACATGGTAGGTATACTAACCATGGATCCATGATAGAAAAGGTACAACAGGTATACTAAATGTGACCTCGGGGTCGGTATACTAACTACATGAATAAATATTTCACATTAGGTAAGTAGTGACCATGTGAATAAACAGTCAAGGTAAGTATAGTTACCATGTCAGTTAAGTTCCATTGTAGGTACACGAACCGCATGAACAACTACCGAAGGTAGGTGCACTGGCCATATGAAAAAAACCCATAATTGGTACACTGACCATGTGAACCATAAATCATAGTTACTTTAAGAAAATCATAGTAAATTAATGTTCATAAATTATAATAATAATTTAAATAAATACATATGATTAAAATAAATTGAAATAATTAGACATAATTTTTCATACCCAATTAATGGTTTAAATAATTGGTTCTCTCGAAATTAAAAGTGATTGAAAATATATTTTCATGATTTTGTTCAGTACTAATGAATTCAAGAGTTATCTAATCTTTTTTAGAATTATCTCCCAAGAATTTATGTCTTATATCAATGTGTTTTTTCATAGAATGTGATACAAGATTCTCTAAAATATTTATCATAATTTTAGTATCAAAATTGATAGGGACATGTTAAAATTGATATCCATAGTCTATTAATGTATGTTTCAACCACATAATATGTGCATAGAAACTACATCTAGCTATGTACTCAGCATTATTACTGGATAACTCAAGAGATTTATTCTTTTTACTACACCAATAAAATAGATACTTTCTAGAAAAGTGACATATTCTAGATATTATTTTTTCTATCTAATATAAAATAACCAAAATATTTATATGAATAACATAATATATCAAATTTCTATCCTTTAGACTAAAATATTTATAAGTTGGTTATGTATTTTAGGAATTTAAAAATTCTTTTCAAAATAAGAAAATTTGACCCTTTTAGATTTAATTGAAATAGAGCACACATACCCAAAATAAAAATAATATCTAATTACCTCATAGTTAAGTATATTAAACTTCCTATCATAACTCTATAATTGGTTTGAACAACTTGTTTCTCAATTTTATCAAGAACTAGTTTAAGCCTTGTACTCATGGTAGTATCTCTACATTTAGTATTTTCAAAAATAAAATGTTTTAAAAGGTAATTAGTGTACTTGATTTAATTTCATATAATTATTTCTTTATTTTGAATAATATAAAATTCAAGAAAGAATTTTTACTCACCCATCAAACACATTCCAAATTCATTTTGAATATTTTTTACCAATCCATACAGAAATAGTTTTTGGATAATCCAATGATATTATCGTGAACATATATTTTTAATACTAAAATATATTTTTAAATTAATTGTTAAATAAATTTGGGTCAATTATTTCATTTTAAAAGACTTTAAAACCCATAAACAACATGAACCTTTCATTTAAGTCTATAGTATCTTATTTTAAACCATATAAATATTGTTTATATTTAAAAACATGATTTGTAATGTAATGGTTTTGAAATCTAGGGGTTGTTTCCAATTTATTCTAGAAACTCTAGAGGGTCCAAGAAAGTCCAGCTAAACTAACTCTAGTTGCTGAGAAGTTGAAAATTATTTCATTGGTTTAAAATATATATTATATTGTTTCCCTTTTTGACATGGGATACAGACATTATATTTTAAGAATTATAGTTTAGGAATATCCATGATAAATCATTTCGTAGTTATCTTCAGAGGTTAGTATGGGTTGTAATGGCATAATATCATATTCCATTTCCGTTTTTGGGTGACTGTCAATTAAAAATGATTTTTTTTGACAAAATAATGAATTTAAATCAATATCATAAGATTTATAATTTCTCATAATAGTAAAATATAAAACATTTCTATAATAATAAACTTCAAAGTCATTATTCTCAAAAATAACATGATAACAATCATCACATTACTATGATATACTAAGCTGATTATATTTTAATCCAACTATTAATAAAATTTTATAAATTAAAGCAGTACTAGAGCTTCTAATCTGACTAAGTCTTATTATTATTCAATTGTATTTGTCACCAAAAGTGAGATATACACTATCATCTTTGACTAGGTTCTTGAACCTTGATTAGTTTCTATTCATGTTTCTAGAACATTCCATATCTAGATACAATAGTTTCTTACTCGTAATCATCATGAATGATTTAAATAGACGAGTTTAAACCAGAAATGAATTTGTTACCCATATTTTCTTGCATCAAAAAAATAAGGAACAAGATATTTAGGAATCCAAAAATATTTAACTAGTTTTCTATAAATGGATATTAATATTTTTTAAATAAATAATTTTTTAGGTAGATAGAAATAAGAATTATTTATTGAACTTGAAAAACTAGAACTATGATCAAATTTTTTCTAATATAACTTCTTCTATCATGGTTGGGAATCAATTCATGTGGTATATATATGAGTGTTTTGTTTACCAATAATCAATGTTAATTTTTTTATACAATTTATAAATCTTTCTAGATCATTATTCAATTTCTCACTAGACATTTTAAGTTTATTTTTTTCTTTTAATTTTGAGAATTATTGTCCTTATATATAAATAAATTAGATTTAAAGTGAGCATACATTGCATGATGCTTCTTTATAGTTTTGTATTTTTCTTTCAACTCATTAAATTTTTTATCTGGTATATGGAAATATTCAAATAGATTGTCACTAGATATATTTTCTAAATTATTTTTAGTTTCTTAAAGATTATAAATATGTTTAGGAGATACTAGAAAATTATTTAATTCCTCAGATGTGTAATTCATGAAACACATATTAGATATCTCATTTTTTTCATCCCAACTTGAATCAAAATCACTTGAGTTTTCTATGCGGAACTCTAGGTTTATTTCATAGACTTTTTATACTTTTTACCTTTGTCTTAACACATTTTCGTATACATTATCTTAGGATAGCCATCTTTAATGTGTCATTTTATTTTACACTCATATCAGGTTACCTCATTATTTCAATCATTATATTTCCTATCTTTACCACAATTTCCTTTTTTATCATTCTTACCTATGTAATTTGATATTATGAATAAATGATTCTTTTTGATTAAATTTTTGGATCATCATGATAAGTCATCCATCTCCTCATCACTTCAGTATGGGATTCTTTATCACAGGAGATTTCATCTATGGTTTTTTAATTTAGTTTAGAGTTTTAATTATTAAAGTCTATTGACTTCCTTTTTGGTTCATCGTCATAATTATTGACTTTTAATTTCTCCTTAAACATCATGAGTTCTCCAATGAGTTCTGTCACTAATATCTCAATGATTTCGAAGAATTATCTAATGGAATCGGATGTTCCTATTCACCTATCAGGTAAATATCTTAGAAATTGAATAACATGATATTTGACTATAATTTTCATTCCATGTGCTCTAAGGGTGTTCAATATTTTATTAAACATAATATATATATCATAAATGGAATTATTAGTATTCATCTTAAATGTATCATATTTGATATTTAAAGTATTTAAATACATTTCATTGAGGCTTGATATTCCCTTATGAGATATAGTTATAGTGTCCCAAATTTTAAAGACTATTGAACACGTTGATATTATATTAAATCCACCTTCCCCTAAATCACAATATAATGCTTTCATATCATTACAATTCCAATCATAACTAGACATAGTGGAATTACTCAAATCAAGTTTTGAATTTCTGGGTTCTTAATACTTATAATCAATAATAATACAAATATAAAAGACTATACATTATAAATTAATTTCAATATTGATCTTCCATTTTTTATAATTTGTTAAATTTAAACAAAGAGGCTTGTTTTTGGAAGATCCTTCTTGTCTATGATTAACCACAAAGACTTAAATTTAGAACTAATTAAAATTTAAGATCCTTAAATACAACTCACTCACAATAAAGATTATTTTCAAAAAAACCCATTGATACTAAATATTGGTCAGATAAGAAAACTCAAGTGTGGTGAAAATTGAATATTTATCTAAAATTTATAATAAAAATATTAAAAAATTAAATCCCCAATTTATGAAAGATTCCCAATAAAATAAAATTGTAGAATTATATAATTTTTTATTTCAAAAATATTCTCAACATTTTGATCATATCTCAGTTAAAGTAATTTCAAAACACATTAACATTTGAAACTATTCTACATGTACTAAACACCTAATATAATACAGAAGTTAAATCCAAAAATCAGAGTAATGTTTTAATGTTAGATTAAAAAAATATATAGTATTATTATTAAAAATAGTGAAATAAAAACTATAAACCACATAGTATAAATATAAACAAGGGGTTTAGTCTTAAGATAAGACCTAATTCCCTCTATTTTTAAATGACTCACTATTAATAAGTTTATTATTAAATAAAATTAATCATAATAAAGATTAGGTTTTATAAAAAATTGTAATATGAAATTCCAAGAAAAAATCATATTCTAAAGTTATATGTGGTAGAAAAATAGTTTAATTCCCAAACAACCTCATCTATGGTAATATGTTGGAGAATAAATGAAAATATTTGAAAGATATTTTCAGGAAATTTATCGTTGATTACAGGATGATTTTTACAAATAAAAAAGGAAATATAAAACATAGATCAAAATTAAAACATAAAAATAAAGATAAAATAATGATATATTTGAAAATTTAGTACAGCTCATTCTGATTGAATTTGATTATTCAAAATTATTTTAATTTATGCTTAATAATATTCAACTGAGTTTTTAGAGTATGTATAGAAAAAGAGATCATCGTAAATTATTTTTAATGATCCCTCTGTGTATCATTGGTGTAAGTTTATTTTCATATATTATTCTATAGAAGAGTATGTCAAAACCACTTATCATACCCACTTTTCCCATGAATGATTCTCATTATTAAAAATAACTTCATCCAAAAGTACCCATTAGAGGAAAAACAATATGGACTTAATTTCACTAACATTGAAATTAGTGGTTAAAATAAATAATTGTTGGGTATTTGAAAAATATCCACTACTAAGTTAGGAACAATATTATTTCATCACTTTGTACACTGTTACTTGGGGTCATGGTTACTAGGAACAGTCAGATGGCACAGAAACCTCACACGACAACTATTAAAGGTCAGCTGACATGATTTTTTGACATGATAACTTGCCATGGTTATATAATTTCGTCATGTATTCATTCCATTTGATCATGTGGACGTTAATGAAACCACATGGTAGCTTATTTACTTCACATGGTCACTTATTTTAACTCATTAAAGGTATATCACTTCATGTGGTTGGTATTTTTTCTTTTTGTTACTACAAATAAAAATACACATGGTCAGTACATGACACAGATAAATATTTCTTACTTATCTCATGGTAGGTTGGTTGTACAAGCAGTATATTTATCTTCAATTCATGGTATGTTATTAAATACATTATAGGTTCATATTTAATGCAGGGTAGGTCCATGTAATGGACATAATTTTCTCATCTCATGAATAGTAGGTAGTTATTTTATGCTACTACATGGAGTACAATGTGTTTTAGGTTCCACGCAGTGACTTAACATTTATATTCTATTGAAACTATTCATAATGTAAGTATAGTACACATGTAGTATGTTGTCACAAAAAGTTATTGATTTTTCCAATTTTCAAGTTTCTCTAGAAAACCATTTACTAACATAAAATATAAAATTCATTCATAACATTATAAACAAGATTTGGGATCATTAAAATAAGGATGTCCTAGTCTGAACCAAAAAAAACTTTTTATTTGGATTAGATCCAATAATTAAAAAACTATGCTCATTAAATTTAATTAAATTTCAAAAACATATGAATGTTAATTTTAAAATAATAAGTACATAATGTATTTAAATTAATTTCATGACTAAGATATTATTTAAGTTTTAAAACATTAAATATAGGTTTTAAAACTAGAAAAAATATATTAAAATTTATAATATAACTCATTAAATGAATATTTAATTTAAAAAATGGTTTTATAAATTTTTAAATAATTCTTATAAAGTAATAATTCCATAAAAGGAATGATATTTATAAAATCGTTATATTTCTCTATTCACGTAAAAAATAGTTTTCCTATAAAAAATATTAAAAATTCAATCTAAGATAATATTTATATATTTAATACAAAAATAATGTTATTTGTGACCAATTAAAATTTTAAAATTTTCTAATTATATTTTAAATTAAAATACAATATATAAGATAAAAATGATTTTATTAAAAAACGGTATTTTCAAGATTCAACTATTTTATATGTTGTTTCATGTATATTTATAAATACTTTAATATTGATATATTAGTTTATAAATATAAATTTAACCTATTATAATAAACTCTTAGTTGTAATTAATTTAATTTATTAAGGTAAGAAACAATACCCCCTTTTTTAAAGGTTCTTCAAAAAGTTTCCTTTTTAAAAATTAATCAAATAAAATAATAATACATAATTATTTTAATTGATTATTTTCTTTATACATTCTAATTATTATATTATTCATTTAATTTTAATATTTTATGGTACATTTTAGGTGGATTTTATGTTAGTTTGGTGTTGTGTGTGACATAAGATATTGAAGATAGTATTAATTTAAAGGTTCTGAAATCAAGAGTCATTACATTTGGTAAATGTATGAGTTTATAATTTTTATAAACATGGCCATAAATATTAGAAATTTATTTATATTTATCATCCCAAAGATACTACGGTATAATACCTTTATAATCCTAATAAAAAACGTTTTTATAGAATGATGGGTGTTTTCCTTTAGAAGTAGCACATTATTTAAGAGTTAGTGGGATTAATTTTTAACTTGGATAAGTTCTGAACCAAAAAACATGAAACCTTACTAATATGGAAGTTGAGTTGGTCACACAAACAGTTATGGAAAAATAATTTACATTGGTTACATAAGAAACATGAAGGCCATGTAGGATTTTCTATGATCTTGAGAGATATGAATTTATAGTGGACAATGATAATGAAGTTATGTTTATAGATGATGAACCCACTTCGTAATATGATTCCATTGAGAGATTTGATTTTGATAAATAGATAATATATATGAAATATAAGATATTCTCTATGTACTCTATCTAGTTTTATAACATTCTATATTCAGCTGAAGGGGTGGGACCCATAGGGTGCATGTGTATTTTCTATGAGAAAATTAACATGGATAGTAGAGTGTCTACTTATAAATGTCAGCTAGTGGGAAGTGTCTACAAAAACATATGATGGTAAATTCAATTTAGGTATTTTATTCCATAGTATCATATTATTATTATGATATATATCAAATGGATTCCAAAACTACTTTCCTTAATATGAATTTAGTCAAGGATAAGTATATTATATAGCCTGAAGGTTATGAATTAACAAATGGAATGTTAAGTTTTGTAACATTATTTATAGAAATGCATGAATAAATAAATGATTTATTATTCAAAAAACAAGAGTAGAAGGGAAAAATAATAGGAAGAAGATCTAAGACAAAGGGTTTTACATGGTTTAAGAATAATTCAAATGTCCATAGAGAGGTATAAATACCACTTTGTCTTATGAAAAAAATTACAAGTTGATTTTAAAAATAGTCACATACTAAAAAACCTATCCTTAATGGTATCATAAATAATATGGTGAAATAGTGCCACCACTCACACAGTAAGCCCATTGTGAAACAATGACAAGTGGCTAGATATATTTAGGGCTACAATATTATTGCCTCTAATATTTTATATGAAATAGTAACCACGTGAATGTTTGTACTACTAAAATGCCCAATTAGTGTCACCAGTAAGTTATGTTATAGTTTACTAAGCTTTTGCACTGGTTGAAACGTAATAGTTACAGTTTAGTTTATAGTCAAGGCTGATAGCAGTTGAACCAAAGAAAGTATTAAAAATTTGGTTTAGGCTACACCATTCCAAAAATTTCAATGGTCTTTTTATAGATTTAAGAAGGATTATAGAACTTGGAACAATTATTTTATGATCCATTTTGAGAGTTTAATTTCATCAAGAGTGTGGATGGTTATTATTTGTTAAAGATGTTCAGTGGGAGTGTTATGGTATTCTAGATTTTTATATTGATGACATACTACTTATCGGATATGATTTTTTGAATTTACATTATGTAAATGTGTGGTTAAGAAAATAATTATTGATTAAAAAAATGTGTAGATTGGCATTTATACTGAGTATGAAGAACTATAAAGTTAGATCTAAGAGGTTTTTTGTACTGAGTAAAAACACATATATTGGTAAATTTTTAAAGTGGTTTGTCCGGCAGAACTCCAAGAAGGGGTATTTACGATGTTTTATAGCACGAATATTAGTAAGATTCATGATAATTATAAATAGTTACAAAGGATTAATACTATTAATTATGTGTTCTCCATAGGATCGATCGTTTATGTTATGTTATATAATCATCCCGATGTCTCGTATGCTTTGATCATAATAAGTATATACCAATATATTCCTAATGTGAGTCACTAGATTTCTTTTATGAATAACTTTAAGTACTTGAGAATAATTAAGGATATGTTATTGGTCTTTAGAGGAGAGGATGAACTAAATATAAGTTGTTACATTGATGCAAGTTTCCTCTCTAAAAAAGATGATATGATATCTCAATATAGTTTCATGTTTTTCGTAAAAAATAATGTTATTAGTCGGAAAAGTTATAAATATGAAACTTTAGTAGACTCAACAGTAGAGGTAGAGTACATAACATCATCATATGATGTAAAGGAGGCTATTTGGATTTATAATTCCATCACTAAACATGGGGTGATTCATATAATGTAGGGATTAATTTATATATTTTTTAAAATAATGGAGTTATTTATCTGTACAAGGAACCCCAATCTCAAAAATAGATCAAACACATCCTTCTCAAATACCAACTCATCTGTGATATCATTTATAGGGATTGTGTAAAGATGTATTGGGTGGTTATAGAGGAAAATATTGTATATCAATTATTGAAACCATTTTTAAGGAAAATGTATAATCTTAATGTTGAATCTCTTGGTATAAAATACAAGAGTTATTGAATGTAATGGTTTTAGAATATAACATGTTTTTATAATAATGAAAATATTTAGTTATTATTCATTATTATGTGATGTATTTATAATAAAAAAACAATGCATTGATAATATCCCCTCAAATTATGACATTGAGTTTTCCCGAATTGATTATCATCATAAAATATTGTGGTTTTTAATTATATATTAAAATTAGAGTGGGTATAATCTTATATCTGTAAAAATGATTTTTATATTTGATGAAGAATAAACACATGATATAATATTTCAGTACTTATTATATGTACTTCATGATAAAGTATAATATATGGAGTATCATATGATTATTAATATACTAAAAGTTTTATGATTATTAGGAATCTCCATTACCAAAGGATGGAAATATATATAGTATGTAAACCTATATACTTTGATACCATTATTATTCCAACCTTGTGGTTAAGATAATCAAGGGTTTTTTGGGTATATTATTGATCATGACTTCAATTATGTTTAACCAATATAGGATTTTTCCACTTCCATAACATGAAAAGGAATCTAGGCCCATGATTGAATTAAACTAAGAAATTCATGGAAATTATTATTTGAGTTACTTGTGATGTTCTCAACTACTTTGATGAATACCATGGGGTGTATTCATTCAAAATAGTTAATCTCTTTAAAATAATCATGAATATATGAGATAGAAAATACTAGATTGAAATATTACATGTATATAGGTCACTTTATGTAATGTGTTATTCATTATATAAGTATACATATTATTTATATGATACATCTTGTGGTGGATATGTTTATATAGAGATATGAGTGTGTTTGATCCCGATCACACAAGACCCCTTTGGAACTTCAGTAGCACTAAAATTTTGATGGACTCTAATCTTTTCACACATACATGAATTATATATTTCATAATTCTTATAAATGCTATAAAGGACCATAGATTCACAAATTTAGGCCTAAGAATTTAAATTTTGGATAAATTACTAATTCGAGAATGAAGAGAGAGAGAGAGAAAATTATATCTAAAGGGGTTTAGATGGATTCATAATGAGTTGTGACATTTTTAATAAATTATTTATGGGATTTTAGATGAAGTGTGATATTTATGAATATGTACTAAAATAGATAAGTTATATTATTTTATTTCTTTATATAATTATCATACACACGAATTTTATGCATATAATATGCTATTATTTTTCTATATTTTATAATTCATAGTGACACCTCTATTATATGATATTAATGGCCTATAATATGTGATATTGGGTGCATTAGCTACTCCTTGAGAAGATTTATTTATGGCATGAAAAGCATGTTATAATCATTGAAATGTTCAATATTCATACACACTAATGGATAAACATTATGGTAACTCATATCGGTTGTCAAACATTAAAAGTAAATGCTTGAATTCCTTTAATGAATAAATTGTGTCAATATAAGGGGATGAGATATTAATTTAGAGTGTGTGAAACTATCATGAAAAATAAAGAAACTCTATTCCTACTATTTTTATCCATTTTTCATTGAGGAAGAAGGTGTTAGAACACCATTAGAGTCCCAAGGGTCTTCTCATCATGTATGGAGGACCCAATAAAATAGGTACACTTATTTTATATTTATGTTCTTAGTTCTCTTGTTGAATTTGTGATGATAGATCTAGCTATTTATTGGGTTTCTTCCACTGTGTTGGATATGTGGTGATCTTACAAAATCCAGAAATTTTTTGTGTAATTATAGATAAGGACTCATAAATTTTTATCTCTTGACTCTACTATTTATCATATATGAGTCACTACTCATGTCAATATTAAAAAATCATCACATCTCATCATATTCCATGATAATTATCGATTAGGTACAACTCAAAGGAATAAATTTATGGGGATTCATTATATTATATAAGAAAAAATGTTAACTCTAGTAAAAACATTTAAGAGGGTGGTGAAGTGAAAAATTTAAGAAAAAACCATTTATTAATAATTCCTACTAAAATTAAAAAAGAGGAATAAAAATAATCAAGTACATGGTGTAAAAAATAATAGCATGAAAACATAAAAAATTAAAGAAAATTAATCTCAAGGGATGGAAATACTATGGGTGTTTGAGAAAAGGAATTACAGAAAAACTAATATGTGACTTTTGGTTATTTAAATTAAATTTGAGAAAAACAATGTGGATATTGAATTAAAATTTATAGTGTAATGAGTGAATACCTCAGGATATCAATGAAAACATGTTTATATTCTCAAATAATTTAAAAAAAGTAAATAATATTACATTACAATATATAAAAAATAATGAAATTAAAAAAAATATAGATGTACATGATATAAGAAATGTTTAATACACTTGACGTAAACAATCCCACCCTGCAAATTAATATGTATATATATATACTATTTCAATTACTCTAATTTCTTAACTTTTAAACAAAGAAGGTAAAGGATATTATACCTAGAACTAGATATAACTAATTACAAGTCATTTAAATTTTAAGATAAAAATAGAAAACTTTATCAATGATGTTTTTAAATAAAATAATTAGTAGATGTCAACTTCTTATTAGTAATAATTATTTGATAAAAATATTCATAAAATGAAAATACAAATTCTTAGGGATTATTTATTCATATAAAATAGATAATCTAATGGAGTGAGAATATTTATTTCATCCTTATTCCATTTTTTAAAGAATATAAAAGTCGAAAAAATTAAGCCTTGGGTGATTAAAGAGAATATAATAAATCCTAGAATAAAAAGAACATTCTTTTTAAAATAAATTATCAAGAAGATATTATAATGGTTTCAAGATTAATGGTTTATCCTTGGATATATATTGATTCGATTACATATAATTCAATTTTCTCTAACCCATATCAATATATTATTTAAATAATATCTCCAGGGGAATTTATATATATTCAATAATAAAATAGTTAGTAAAAATAGTCATTAGATCTAACATGAATTCCATTATGACCATCACCCATTTAACCATTATATCAAATGTGGAATTTTTTAAGACAGTTTCCCTTTCATCCCTTTGATTCATTGACCCTAACATGGAGATTCTTTATTAACTTCTCAACATGTGAAATAAGATCATTGAAAAGAAATACTAAAATAGAAATAAAATATATATTCATTGTACTTTATATATCTATTCATTAGGGTCAAGTAGGATTGGAACACTGGATAGAAGACCCACAAAAATATCAAAGATATTTTGAGTTTCTTCCTTTTATATTCATCCATAATATTTTATTAAATTAAATTATTCTTAGATAATGAACCTCTTTCCACATAAGTATTCACAAAACATTTTTTTTATTTGTTAAAGTCCTTATAAATTTTCTAAATGTGCCATCAGTAATTCAGTGTAACACCCCAAGATTTCATAGTAAGTTATATATTTAAAGTAAGTCAATAGCCTACACTGCACGCAACACCAACATGGATTGCGTTATATGCATGATTGATTTTCTGTGAAACAATACATTATTATTATAATTATTTAAATTACATATTTATTTATCAATTAAATATTGTGATATGAATAGTAAGAAATAAATTTTTATTATTATTTATAATGTTTTCACATAAATAACAAATATTTATAATGATATGTATACATTTTGTTAAAATAGTTATATATTTAGAAAAACTATTTTCTTAAAAGAACTACTTTTTATGGTCTTTTGTGAACAATACTAAAATTAATATTAGACACTCCAAAAAATTTAATTTGGTAAAATAGGCTTCATTTTTGGATTCAGAATATCAAAATTGGATAAGGGTAAATTTTTGGCATTTTTCGAAAAACATTCAATTTTTTGATGAATAGTGAAAAATACTTCATATTACATAAAAAACAACTTTTTATTTAAATAATTATTATTTTTATATAATTTATTTTAAATTAAAAATAGAAACATAATACCTAATTAGTCCAATTTAATTCGTTGGAGTCGTTTTCTAATAAGATTTGATATTAAAATTTTATTGAATTTTTTAACGTCTTTTACCCACCTTCTAGGAATATTTGAAAATTTGCATAAAACATAATTTTACCACTTATGTGAATTGAATTTGAAATATCCGAGAGACATGGTTGACATCATTAAGTAAAATGTGGTTCAATAGGATAAAAATAATTTTTGGTTAACAGTACCTTTTGAATTTTATTTACCACAATTAAAAGTAAACATGGTAATTAGAGGTAAAAATGATATTATAATTACCGTAACACATGTTGTAATTCTATTGGATAAGTGTATTTAGACCAAAATCAATCATTGGAAAAAAAATATGATCCTTTTTTCCAATTGGATTAGATTAGAACATTTATTATTATTTTATTTAAATAATAGTATAAAATGTAAAATTCAAATTTTAATAACTAAATAATTTCTAATATAGGGATATACATAAGATAAATTAGAATATAAATATTCATTATAAATATAAAAAAATTTCTACATCATGGTATTTTATTTATAATTTTTAGAGATTAAATAATTAAATTTACTTATGACACGATGATGACACAGTAATTACCCTATTAATGAAAGATTAATATAATTGATATTATAAGTATAAAAATAAATATAAATTTAGACTTTTTTTCCATTAAACTAATTTTATAGGTCAATATGAAATTTTATGATTGATTTAATTTATTTTTTTCTAATTAATGAAATTTTCTTGACTTTCAAAAAAACCAAACACTAAATAGTTTCAAAATTGACATAAATGAGTTTTTAAAACAAATACTATATTATTAAATGATATAATATTCCTAAAAAATATAAGGTTTAGCCAAAGGACTTATATAATGATATATATTTTACTAATGAACCACTTGTGGTTATATTGGCATTTTATAGTAAGTTTATTTACTATGTAATATAAAAAAACAAGAAGACATTGTAAAAGTTATACTATTTAACTAACAGTTAAGTCTAAACAATAAGGTTAATATGGTGACCTAAACTTGTCTAAAACCTATTGGATTAAATTATTTAGACCCATACCTACATTATATTTAAAATAAATCAATTTAGAGCCATTATAAACTGAAAATGAGTTTATAATAAGATAATATTTCAAGCTTTTCCTAAAGTGACCCTCACATCTCTTATAAAAGGGTACTTCCCCTTATCTCCAAATCACACCCCAAAAGTCATTTGTCTCAGCCAGCACCTGATCAAATACCTTTCCAACTACCCTTAATTCAAACTATAGTCCTTAATTTGACCAGAAATCCACCCTATGGAGCCCTTTTGATCAAATCAAAAAGGAAGCACCTGAAAAAGAGGTAATAATTTCATCACCTCTTTCAAAGTTCATTTTTTCTTCCACTTATTTTTTATTTGTTGTTTCCATACCAAAATAATAACTTCAGTACCTTATATATACAATTATGTTATTATAAATATTATACAACCATATTCATTATTCTATCTATCCTATGAATGACAAAGTCACCATATGTGCGTATATATGGCTTACCGTCTCCACGTCGTGGTGTAGTTTATTATTCAAAACCTCATTTTTTGGATGGGTATAATAATGAGTATAATTGATGTAAATAATAAATATAACATTTTAAGGATTCTTTATATGTAATATACCATCCAATTACATTTTATTTCACCATCAATAGAATGATATTGTCGCTCGTGCATACGTACGGATTACCATCTCCACGAACAAGATGAGATTAATTCCCCATCATAACCATTCAAGAATAATTTTAATTTTATGATTAAAAATAATTTTTAATAACTTAATATAATTATGTATATGAATAAAATACATCCTATCTGTAAAAAACATTATTTACGTAACAAAACATAAAAAGGAAAATAAATCAGTTAACACCCGAAACAATGATACTACTAAAATGTTATTAACAAAGAAATATTATAAGATCTTATATGATATCATATTTATATATGTGGTTCTCGTATAATTTAATAACAATTATTTTACTATTATACAGGATGTAAATGTACCCTTGACTAAGGAAAAGTACAAGGTAAGGATTAATTTTACAATTCCTTTATTATCGGAGGTTGTTTTTACAAAAGTATCTATTTGTACTTCTTTATCATCCACATCCAAGTTTTATAAAAATATATTTCAAAACATTTTTAATATTTCCTATAATATAGCTTAAATTCATTTATACACTTTTTTTACATTTTATATAATGATTTGAAAGGAATATTTCCATCTTTTTTCAAATAAGGTACTTTATGACCTTTTTGAAAAATTAAGGTAAGAATGTTTTTTTAACTTATATAAAGGGTGCAGCTATTTTCTACTGTTATAACACCTTAGAATCTTCTATTACAAGATTATAAGAATATGTTCAAAATAAATGTTTTCTTTTATAATTACATGACTTTTAAATGATTTCAAAATATAAAGAGATATTTCTCTCAAATAGATTTTATTTCATCTATGTCAATATCCTTTGATAGATTTTTCACTTGTTATAAGTTTATTTATTATGATATAATCTTCCATATTGTATTGAAGGTTTTTTGATATGATTGACTATGGATGTGTTATTTTTATATCATTCATTATTTATGGTTAAATTATTAACATTTTGTATGATAGTTTTAATACGAATGTTTATGTTATTGTTTCAACCTTTTCATGTGAGGAATGTGTTGGACTTAGTAAGTGGTGGGTGGAGCCTGCTATAGTTCCCTGATGCATCGATAGGTCTCATGAGAAAAACTAGTGTCTCGGAACAAGGCCTTGAAAAAATCTTATCTGTAGTATTTCTACGAGGCCTTGACTATGTGGTTATGATGTTCGGCATCATGCATTCTATCATTATGAAAATAGTTATTGATATTACATTTGATTATTTGACTAGTATAATATCCATGTGAATAAGTAAATGGAATTATTTGATTTATATTTTCCATATTATACTAAATTTTATGTTTAAAACGATTTTGTTTTCGTCTTAAACATTGTATTAAATGATTATGCTTATTTATAAATGTTTCCTCTTTATTGTTATCCTTACTGAGCATTTGAGTTCACCCCTTTCTTTTGTTTTCCATTTCCCAGGATGTGAAGAAGTATATTATGACTGACTTTTAGGGATAAGCTAAGGGATATGAGTGTGTTAAAAAAAGACACAATGTTATTGTTTTTCATTTAATAATGAAATGTAAAACATATGTATATATTTAGTACATCCAAGGCTACTGAATTGATTGGTCTTTCAGGATTTGATCTCTTTTGATCATGCCAATGTTATGTAATAATTCACCGACTCTGGTAACTTGGGCCGGAGCGTTACAGTTGATATCATAGGAATTTTAGTACAAAACATGGAAACTAGATTTATAAAAACACTAATTAGAAAAAATTACCATACGATAGACTTTGAGTATTTGTATAGAATAACTTCCTAAAATTTTGGTAATGTAGATATTTGGTGAATTTTCCAACAAAATACATCCTTGTCTAGATAAGAGCAGGTAGAGGTAGCTCTATCACAGATGTATCTAAGGGAAAAACCCATAAACATTTATTTCAAATAGACTCGAATGGGAACTGGTGCACAAAAATGGGCCTTGTTGTACTCTTGGTATTGAAACTCCTTGGGGATATGCTTAGGATAATTTACATTTTCTTTACAAACAATTATGAAAGATTTATGAGTAAATACTTCCTAAAAGAAAAACTTATTATGATTATGGATTATATGCATAAATGTTTCAATTTATGTTAGGTATTTTAGAAGTTTGGAATTATGCATTGCGATTCATAAACTAACCTTGTGTATTCCATTGTTTAGAAATGTTGTTCAGTAGAAGGAATGAGAACTCCAGCAATACGCATGATCCAAAGATTAATAATTCACATATCTTTAATGCTCTTAATCTGACATTTAGAAGGGAAATAGTCTCCCATGTATTCTCATCATATGAATAAATAATATCACGTGTTAATAAGATAAGTAAATAATTCTTTGAGTCTTATGGATTTGAAGGTAATCCAGAGAAGAAAAGGATGGTAGAGAGAAAGATGGATAAAGGGAATACGGGAAAAGAAGGATTTTCCCATATGTGATCAATGTGGAAAGAATCGCCATGGTAAATGCTTGAAGTAAATGAGAGTTTTTTATAAGTGTGGAGAAAAAGGAAACCAAGTACGTGATTGCAAGGGTAAGAAAAACGTTTCAAATGTACAATTCTTCATCTATAGGGAGTTGGGACACAACGCGAATCAATGTCCCAATCATCAGAGTATACCCCAAATGATGTTATTGGATAATAATCAAGTAATGATACTACTGCAGATGAATAGGAATAATTAGTGTAATTATATTTTTATTCATGAATTATGCCATTTGGGTGTTGTATCAATGATTTATGGGTTATATTAATTATGGAAATAAATAAGGATTGTACTGTAGTACTATTTCATTGAGGATTTGAGATTATATGGTACTAATAAAAGTGAATCAACTATAAGTTAAACTTTTTGGAAAATACATGGTTGAAAGAATGAAAACTTTAATATGGTTCTGATACTGAGTTAGTGATTTTGGAATAAGGGATTGTTCATTTGGAGAAATTATATTGGATATTCATGACTACCTTGGAACTGATTAATGGCAGTTTATTCCATCGTTGTTGGAGTATTCAAAATTTTCAGATATAAGGAATATATCTAGTATTCTATAATGAATAAGAGAGCATGAATGTAATGAATAAGTTTTTGTGGAAATTCAGGGTGTTACCATGTTTTAAGAGAATACATTAAAAAGGTACTCACATGTTATTATGGGGTAAAAAGAGATCTTAAATATCTTATGTTGACCTTCCTTATAAATTTTTGGATAGTGAGTTTGGAAACAAGTATTTTTGGATAAGTCTAAATATTGGAATGGATTAAGTTGGATGTCGGATACTATGGTTTAAGGATAAATCATTTGTTAAGATTATTTTTGGATTTTTTATAAAAAGGACAACCCTAAGGTTGGGCGACAACCTGTCACGTCGGACAAGGTCATGAGACTTTAACCTACAACTGAAGGGCGACAAGGGTGCATCACTTACCATTGTTCTACATGATGTCTAGGTTTGTATAATGTAGTTTTTTTAAATGAACTTATAGATGAATTATAAATTAATTTTTTTACCTAATAATATTAGGATAAATAGAATATTTTTGAGTTCTATTATCTTTTGGAGTGAAAGATGAGTTTGTGGTAGAAATTAGATAAAGTATGGAACTATACTTGTCAAGTATTTCATTTATTCTATGAAGAAATTAATTCTTAAACTTTAGGGAAAGGATCTTAAAACCAAAAAATGGGTTATCATAAGACCTTATGTTTTGATGAACCAATTATATTTTAGGTCATCATATATTTATGGCTTTAAGGCTCTCAATTTTCTATTTATTATTCACTTGTTTGTGATTAACGACATCAAACACTCTTTGAAAATATTTACCTTTTCCCTCCAATTATGTGTCTCAAATTTCCACCAATGTTCTCAAATTTAAAATCATAATTTGGTGGTGACTTTTTTATTTCCCTTTCCCTCTTATTAATACTAAATTTTATTAACCATATTTCTG
Source organism: Viscum album (assembly GCA_963277665.1). Classification (NCBI taxonomy): domain Eukaryota; kingdom Viridiplantae; phylum Streptophyta; class Magnoliopsida; order Santalales; family Viscaceae; genus Viscum; species Viscum album. The sequence continues at coordinate 1,886,072,325 of OY728159.1, read as the reverse complement.
ATGTGGGTTCTCCACAAAGGTATTTTCTATTTTTAACCTTTTATTTTAAAAGAAAATTTCCAAATTGAGAGGAAGAAATTTATCGAAGGAGGGGAGAATGTAACACCCTAATATTTCATATTAAGTTACATCTTTAAAGTAAGTCAATATCTTATACTGCATGCAACACCGACTTGGGTTGCGTTATACGCAAGATCTAGTTTCTATGAAACAACACATTAGTATTATAATTATTTAAATGATATATGTCTTTATCAATTTAATATTGTGATCTGAATAGTAAAAAATAATTTTTTTTTAATTATAATGTTTTCACATAAATAAATCATATTTAAAATGAAATGTATATGTTTTTTTAAAATAGATATATATTTAGAAAAACTATTTTCTTAAAAGAACTACATTTTATTTCCTTTTAATAATAGTAATAAAATTAATATTATACACTCCTAAAAATTTAATTTGGTAAAATAGAATTCATTTTTTGATTCGGAATATCAAAATTAGCTTAGGGAGAATTATTGGTATTTTTCTGAAAACTTTCAATTTTTGATAAATAGTGAAAATACTGCATAGTACATGAAAACTGACTTTTTATTTAAATAATTATTATTTATAATTAAACTTATTTTAAAGAAAAAATATATAAATAATACCTATATTATTCCAATTTAATCTATTGGTGTCATTTTATAATATGATTAGATATATAAAATTTTATTGAATTTGTTATCGTCTTTTACCCACCTTTTAGGCACATTTGCAAATTTTCATAAAACATAATTTTACCGCTTCTTTGAATTGAATTTCAAAAATCTGAGAGACACGGTTGACATCATTAGGTAAAATGTGGTTCAATATGATGAAAATTATTTTAGGTGAATAGTAATTTTTGAATTTTATTTACCACGGTTAAAAGTAAATAGGGTAATTAAATGAAAGAATGATATTATAATTACCCTAACACATGTCCTAATTATATTTCAAAAGTGTATTTAAAATAAACCTTAGGGAAAAAAATATTATCCTTTTTGACCAACTTGGATTAAATTAGAACATTTATTATTATTTTTTTAAAGAAGAGTTTGAAATGTTAAATTCATAATATAATAATTGATCATTTTTTATATAAGGTTATACATTAGATAAATTAGACTATAAATATTCATTAGAAATATTAAAATATTTCCTAAATTATGGTATTTATAATTTTTAGACATTAAATAATTAAATTTATTTATAACACAATGATGATGTAGTAATTACCTTATTAGTGAAAGATTAAAATAATTGATATTATAAATATAAAAATAAATGTAAATTGATATTTTTTATGCATTCCACTAATTTTATAGGTTAATATGACTTATTATGATTGATTTAAGGAATTTTGTTCGAAGTAATCAAGTTTCTTTTACTTTCAAAAAAACCAAATACTAAATAGTGTCAAAATTGACATAAATGGGTTTTTAAAACAAATACTATATTATTAAATGATATAATATTCCTAAAAATATAAGGTTTGGCCAAAAGACATATTTAATAATATATATGTCATTAATGAACCACTTGATGTTCTCTTGAATTTTATAGTTAGTTTATTTAAAATTTAATATAAAAATACAAGTAGACATTGTAAAAGTTAAACTATTTAACAAAAAGTTAAATCAAAATGATAAGGATAATATAGTGACCTAAACTTGTCTAAAACCTATTTTTTGAGAGGATTTAGAACCATACTTACATTATCCTACAAAGAAATCAATTTTTAGACATTATAAACCGAAAATTATTTTATAATAAAAAAATATTTCAAGATTTTCCTAAAGTGACCCTCACCTCTCTTATAAAAGGGTACTTACCCTTCTCTCAAACTCAAACCCCAAAATCCATTTTTCTAAGCCATACCATGATCTAATATCTTCCCAACTACCCTAAATTCATCCTATATACCTTTCTTTTATCAAAAATCCAACTTAAGGTGTCCTTTTGATCAAATCAAAAAGGAAGCACCTGAAGAAAAGGTAATAATTTTATCACCTCTTTCAAAGTTTGTTTCTTCTTCCACTTCCTCTATCTTTGTTGTATCCATACCAAAATAATAAATCCTGTACCTTATAAATATTTTGATGTTATTATAAATATGTTACAACCATATTCATTATTCTATCCATCCTCTGAATGACCAAGTCATCATACGTGTGTGCGTACGGCTTACCGTCTCCACGTCGTGCTGTAGTTTGTTATTTGACACTTCATTATTTGGATGGGTATAATAATGAGTTTAATTGAATTAAATAATAAATATAACATGTTAATGATTCTGTATATGTAATATACCATTCAATTACATACTATTTCATCATTAATATAATGATATTGTCGCTCATGCGTACGTACGGATTACCATCTCCACGAATACGATGAGATTCATTATCCATCGTAAAAATTCAAGAATAATTTTCATTTTATGATTAAAAATAATGTTTAATAACTTAATATAATTCTTGATATGAATAAAAAACATCCTATCCATAACATACATGACTTATTAATAAAACCTATAAACTAAAATGAATCAGTTAACACCCGAAACAATGATACTACTAAAATATTATTAACAAAGAAATATTATAAGATCATATATGATATCATATTTCTATATGTGGAAATTTTATAATTTAATAACAATCATTTAACTATTATAGAAGAGGATAATTTACCCTTGTCTGAGTAAAATTAAAAGGTAAGGATTAATTTTACAATCTCTTTATTATCCGAGATTTTTTTATCAAAGTATCCACTGGGACTTCTTTATCATCCACATCCATGTTTCTTAAAAATGTATTTTAAAACAACTTTAATATTTCCTAGACTATTGTTTAAATTCATTTATACACCATTTAACTTTTTATATAATTCTTTTAAAGGAATCATTCTGTCATTTTCCAAAGAAGGTTCTTTATGACCTTTTCAACAAATTAAGGTAAGAATGTTTTTTAACTTCTACGGTGGGTGAGGCTATTTTCCACCATTATAACACCTTTGAAGATTCCCTTACAAGATTATAAGAATATTTTCAAAATAAATGTTTTCTTTTAAATTACGTGACTTTTAAAAGAAATAAAAATTGAAAGAGACATTTCTCTCAAATAGGTTTGATTTCATCTATGTCAACATTCTTTGATAGATTTTACACTTGTTTAAATTTGATTTATTATGAAATAATCTTCCATATTGTGTTGAAGTTTTTGTGATATGATTAACTGTAGATGTGTTATTTTTATACCATTCATGATTTATGGTTAAATTATAAATATTTTGTATGCTAGTTTTAATATGAATGTTTATGTTATGTTTCAACCTTTTCATATGAAGAATGAATTGGACTTAGTATGTGACGAGTGGATCCTACTATAGCTCCTCGATGCATTGGTAGGTCTTATGAGACCAACTAGTGCCTTGGTACAAGGCCTTGAAAAAATCTTATTTGTAGTCTTGGCATGATGACTTGACTATATGGTTATGATGTCCACCATTATGAATTCCATCATTATAAAATTAGCTATTGATATTACATGTGATTATTCGACTAGTAGAATATCCATGTAAATAAGTAAATGGAATTATTTGATTTATATTTTACATATTATACTGAATTTTTTGTTTAAAAGTCTTGTGTTTTAGTTTTATACATTTCCATAAATGTTTATGCTTATTTATGAAAGTTTTCGCTATATTGTTATCCTTGCTAAGCATCTCAGCTCACCCCTTTCTTATGTTTTATTTTTCCCAAGATGTGAATAAGTATATTATGACTAACTTGCAGGGATAATCTAAGGGATATGATTGTGTTCAAAAGAGACACAATGTTGTTGTTTTTCATTTCATAATGTAATGTAAAACTTATGTATGTATCTAGTACTTCCAAGGCTACTAAATTGATCGGTCTTTTGGGATTTGATCCATTGTGATCAGGAAAATTTTTTGTAATAATGCACTGAATAAGGGTAACTAGGGTTGGGCATTACATTAAGTATGTTTTGGTATATTATGATTTTTTTCCTATTGTTTATTCTACCATGTATCTATAATTTTTTAATTTTTTATATAAAAACACATATGAAAACATGTTAGACAAAAATAAATGTTTCTTTCAATTTTTAAACCATAAAATTATAGAGGAACATTATTGTGGTATCTATTAGGATGACATAAAATTGTCCCAATTTTTATCAGAAAAAGAAATTATAAATTAAAGAAAAAATAAAATATATAATAGTATCATTGATTCTTATTAGAAAATCGATGTATCGATTAAAACAAAAATGGTAAATGATTTTTATCCACCATTTTATATTTAAATATTAGTTTAAACTTCACTCTCCCAATTTGTGATTATCAAAAAGGGGTAAGAAAAAAAATATAACACATTGAACACACACACCCAATTTATAAATCATGGAAGTTACAATTGACATTCTAATTGTTTTTGAGTTGAGATATATTAAAAAAATAATTGAGTATTTATCCAATAATAGATTTAGAAGGTGAATTTAAAAAAAGAAGCGTAAAAAATACATTTATAAGATATATTATGCATAATAAAGTATAAGGAAATCATTTATCTATGTTCTGATTCGTAGGATTATAAATTAGATATATTTTTAAAAAGAAATTAATAAAATGAATAGGTGTATAATGACTGTTAAATTACTAGAAAGTTGATAGGATAGGGTCTTAGAAAATTATTAAAATAGAAATAAAACCTTTTTTAAATATTTTATATCAAAGAAAATTTGGATAATATCACTTTAAGTAAGAAAAAATTAGATTAGGGTTTACCATATTTTTATGTGTTGGAACATAATCACATTACCAAAATGACATCAATTGATTTTTTGGTAGACACTTACCAATTGATCTTTTCCAAAATCATAAACTGTAAAAAATGTAAACTTTTAGTATCAATATATCAATTTATTTTATTTTATTTTTAATCACTATGAATATCAAAAATATTTGAAACAGGTATGCTTCCTATAAAATTATTAAATTCATATATGTTTTAATATTTCATCCCTGTATGATTTTATTTTTTTAGTACCAATCACATGGGTCTATAATTATTATCACAAGTTATATATTATAAAAATAATCGCATTACGATCTATGTAAAATCAAATTATGTTTTAATTAATGTATAATTAAAATAATTTTAAATTATATAAATTTTATTTAAGCATGAAAAAACATTATCAGAATAATTAAAACTATAAATAATTGTCCACTATAATTTAAATTTATTAGAATATATCCTCACCATATATCCTTTTATCCACCCATATCTTATTCTATCCTATTAGAATCTTTAGGGGACTAGTCTATGTAGAATTTATTATAAGAATATAATGATAAAGAGAAGGATTATTTCCATTCTTATTAGAAAACTACCTTCTCTCAAAGGGGAACAAATAGTAAAATCATTAAAAAAATTTCCATGATAGAAAGATATAATCTACACTAAGTAAATTAAAAAACTAATTACATCTATTCCATAATTTTTTAGAGGAAATATATGAAAAGATGAATAATATTAAGAAAAAAATTAAAAAATAAAAAGTTGAAATTTAATTTTTTAATGAGGAGGACATTGAATTAAGATATTTCGTGAAGGATAAATTAGATAGGACTGAGAAGATATAAATTTTTTCATTCAAATTAATAAAGTATTTCTATTTGTATAGGATGATAATAGAAGATCTATAGATAAAATGAAATAATGAATACATGGGGAAACTAAATGTCACACAAGATTTATCAATTTAATTTAACCATCAGTTATCTTATGGTGAATATATATAATCACCTTAAAATAAACATTCTAAAAATATAAACCAAATATACCTTTAAAATAATTGATCCTCGATGTTACCTCATCCATCCAAGTTCCATGAAAATTGAATATATATATATATATTATACCAAGTGTCGTCATATATCTCTAGTGATCTTTACCAATTGATGGTGTATTTGGTATATGATTCTTCTTTTTTATAATATTTCTTCATGGTAAATGGTGTATATGATATACTTAATAACCCATATTTTCAAAATTCCATATTTTATAAAAGTTAATTCCTTTAGAATCAATTTTTTCTTATATTCATTTCAATTAACATTATTTTCATCTTTCTATGGTACATCGGGGAGTAATTCTTGTTTAATATTAAAATATTGATTTTCATTAATCGATGAGTTATATTCAGTATATCCCAAAATATGACAATGATCGCATACTATTATTTCTATATTGATTTTGAAAATTGGTTCTACTATTAAACCCTCATATTATTATTAAAATATTTTATTCCATATTTGTATTTCAGATGATATTAGAGTGAAATATGTTTCTTTAAGTTTCTCTTCCATTCATAAATTTGGTTATAGTATTATTTATATTTAAATTTTTTAATAGTATGTTATTTAATTCATGTTAATTTTTAAAGGATCATCTTCTAGGGGATATTTATTTGATGAATCTTACTTATCCAAAAATTGTGGATTGGTCAATAAATATTAAGTTGTGTTGAGTGGAGAAAATCTTAACTTGATCAATTTCAAATTATAATTTCTTTTACGAACCAAGATTCCTCTCCTTTAAATTTTCATTCTCTAACTCCAGATTATGAGTATATCGATTAAGATTTGTGATCTTAGTAGAGAATTTTTACCTCATTATTCAATGTATGTGACTTTAATAGATGACATTGTTAATTTTATTACTTTTCCATTATTTCAATATAATATCATAGGTTTATAATTAAATTTACACCTTAAATATCATATGAATCGTATTTAAATTATTTACATAAAAATTAGATTATATAATCATATACACCATGTAAAAAACATAATTTTATTTCATAACACAACATTATATATGAAGTGTTTTTTTACTCCATAAAATAAACACATTTATATTAGGATAATGATAACAAAAATATAAAAAAACTAAATTATTTAAATTGAATGGGTTATGGTCTCATAGAAATTACACAGTTACAAATAACACTATTAAGATAAATGAAATGATTAATAAAATGATTGTCATTTTGTGTACCTTGAAAGAAGACTAAGTGAATGAATAATGAATGAAATTGAGTGGTGTATATATTAATTGTAATTCCTAAATGAATATTGTAAAGGGGTAAATTTTCTATTTGAAATATGAATCTTATAATAGTAACATAATTATTAGAATAGTAACCTAACCATCCAAATAATAAAATAACTATTAGAGTATATGATGATGTAAACATGTAAGTAATATTTATAGTGAATTTGGGGGGACAACGGATACAGTCGACCCCTTCCCCCAACAAATCGATTAATTGGTTTTAATGGATAAATAAAATGAATTTGATGAATGAAAACCAAAAATATCTTTATATAGGATCATTTCACATATAATTTAAAATTAATGAAATGAATAATTTACCTTATCTTGTTAATTAATCTTATTGGTGATCAATATGGTTTCTAATCCAATTGTATCATTGTTTTGGTGAAGAATAAAAAATATAATTCCTCTATAATTATCCAAAATTGATCTATAAATCTCAAATTCTCATTGTTCATATTTCATGTTCTAGCTTAGAGGAACCAGACACCTTACATAATTCCCTTGAATGTAACCATAAACCTATTAGTCTTTAGATAATTTCAATATTATTCTATTAGTCATGAGATGGAGGGGGGTTACCTTTGGTTTTTAAGAGTGTTCTTGAGAGGTTCTATTGGTCTTGAGATAATTTCTCTTGAGAGGAAAAAGTTGTTGACCACAATTTTCATCACTCTAGAAAATGATTTAAAATGGAATATATAGTCAGGGTAAAATATTTAATAATTTTGTAAATTCATTCCTCAAATATTTCCACTAATATATACCCATGTTAAATAATAATATAATTGTTATTATATTCCACGAAATGCACTAACTTGCAATATTTAAAAATATTTTCTTAATTAAATTAATTAATTAATATTTAAATGACATTAAAAATATATATCATTTATATTGGACCGTTAACCTAGCTCATCAATATTCATCATCATTTATCAATACTTTACTAATGAATATTTATTTAAATAAATAAATATTTTTATATTTTTTATCAAATAAATAAATATTATATTCACTAACCCTGTGAATAAATTTTTATTTTAATAATTTTGTAGTAAATCAATATTTTTTCAAATATGTATATATTTATTTAAATAAATACAAAATTATTACATTGGGAATAATAAATTAGAAATAAATAAATATTATATTTTCTCGGTTATATATAATATTTATTTATTATTCATCTCACATGTATTATAAACTCTAATAACTGGTGATTTAATAAATATTAAAAAATTAAATTTAATAATTATTATTTCACAAACTGATAATAATATGAAGTCTTAATATTAAATTCAAATAGAATTTATTTGAAATTCTAGATATATTTAGTGTTTAACCCTTAGGGACTCATTCTTAGTGGCATTAGAAGAAAATTCTTAAAGTCCAAGATTGGAATCTAGCAACATGTCAAGGAACTCAGAGAAAAAAAAGTTAATGTCACAATGTCAAAAATCATATAAGATGCTTACTCTATAATATAATCCCTTTTCCTTGATATCTATTCATATAGATTGTATAATTTCTTTAATGAACCTATATTCATGATTTATCATTCGTTGAATACTTAAAATGAACTCGTTGAAGAACTATTTTGGTCATACATGTAATTGGATAACTCCTTTATAATCAAAGAGGCATATATATTATTTTTGATAAATTGGAAAGTAAAATCCTTTTATGGCTTATTCAATTAATTTCATATCACTTATGATGCACCCAATGTATCCTACCTCACCATGAGAATATGTCATCACTATCTTCATGAATACATAAAATTAAATGGTATATGATACCCTTTAATAATAATCTCAAGTCTGTGGACTAATACACACATATGAAAATAGGTATATCCAATTATACATATAATATATTGAATTATTACTAGTGGGTATTTCTTCACAACCAACCCTTTTATAGATTAATAAGTGTGAATTTTATGATAAAATTATTATCTACATATGATAATTTATCATATGAAAGTTAAAAAATAAATTAGGATCCATCATATAGTTATCATCCATAGCTTAGGGAATATATATTTTAGGATATTTCCATATCATTTCAAGGTTTTCATTATATCATATCATTGTTATAACCTTTTTGATGAAATAAATACACTAAGAACATTATTTCATTAATGTTATGTAAAAAAATCATCATGTGATATGATATTAATTAATATTAATATTCTCGTTATATAAAGTTAAAATTTAGTTGGTTCTAGGGAACCAACTCCAACAAACTCAAACTTTCACAAGAGAAAACTACTAATAAATTTTACTTAGTTGGCCCTCACATAATTTTATACCTTCTATTGGGATAAGTATTTAGTCAACGGTCTACCACAATTTATCTATGCCATATTTTCTTACTATGACCTCACCCCTATAAGAAAAAACCCTCAAAGTTTGATACTTTAAAAGTATATACTTCATTAATTGATGTAAACTTGGATCCTTGGGTAGGATCACTATGGTAGTATTATCACAATATAGTGTAATATAAAATTTTCTATTTGGTATCATATCACACTTATAAATTATTTTTTGTATCCAAAATGATTCCTTATAAAAAAACTAAAATCACTATATAATAAGATTTTTCTATAGAATTCGTAACCACTAGCTACTGAGAACTCTTCTAGATCAAATCTCCTCTATTAAAGAAGAACACATACCCTTAATATCATTGTGATATGTTAGGAAACCGGAATCTTTGTATCCCTTTATAACTAGTTCATCTTCCCCTTTGTAAACTCATAATGTATCCTTTATAAACCTCAAGTAATTCAGGATGTTCTTTTCATCCATCCAAAATAACTCACCTGGTCCTACATGATATCTACCTTCCAAACTCAAGGTGTATGAAACATTTATTCAGGTCAAAAGAATGAAATGCATGATAGATTCCATCACAAAAGTGTGTGACATTATACTCATTCTCTCTATCATCTTGTATCTAGGGATATATTTTCTTAGAGAGATATATACAATGTGATATTGGTAATAATACCCTCTTGGAATATTTCATACTAAATCTTTTGAATACATGGAAAATGAAAATTCAATGCATTAATCTAACAATCCTTTTAGATATATCCTGAATAATTTTTATACCTATAATGTAGGCTGCTTAACAAAAATCTTTTATGGAGAATAATTTGTTTAACAATGTCTTAATAGACTGTAAGACTGGTAACATAGTTACCACAAGTAAAATATCCTCAACATATACTACTAAGAAAACAATTTCACTCCCTCTAAACCACTTATAGATATTGGGTTAACATTCATTATCTATCATACCATATTCTTTTATGAGTTTATCAAAATGAATTTTAAATGATCTTGATGCTTGCTTGAACCCATAAATATATCAGTCTAACTTGAATACCTTATAGGAATTTAGTAGACACATAAACTATAATATATCTAACTCAACCCGTTTTCTTAGTTAGGTCTAAGGTTCCACTAACCTTAAGTGTTTTCCCCCAGAACCCAAAAACTAAAAATAAATTAAATGTTCATAATAGACATCGGGAGATGATTTTACCTTGTACACATACTCAACCAATAAAATTAAATAGTGTAAACAACAATAAAATACTATATGTTGTAAAAAGAAAAAATGATTCAACTCAATATCCAAAATTACAAAACAATTTTAGTGTAGTTTCTAAAAAAGATAAAAAAAATAGGAAACCACAATACAAGACATGCAATACTAAAGGTACCAATATGGAAGCACTCCAAACACCAAGACGAGATTGAATCCCAAGTACCATTAGAATGTATCCTAAACAGTAGTATCATGGAGATCCACAAGTAAAATTTGAAACCTTCTCCTTTCTTGTATCATTATAGAAAATTTCTCCATACACAAAAAGGAGCATATGAAGGGTATGAGTATATCAAATCAGTAGGAAACTCATAATACTTCTCATGAACTCCACCATGAAAAAACAATTATCTCATTGTTTTATTTAAAAGTGGAATAAATAATATCAGAAGAGTTTTTATAATAATTAAAATTAAAAAAAAAGATTATATAATTATTTCCCTCAGGTATACCAATTCTAGTACTCACACACCCTTTAATTCAACCTTTCATTCAACTATCTTAACTCACAAGTAGAAATCTTGTACTTTTTAACTTATTTCATCACTTAATTTTGCAAAATTGTGTCCACTCATCATTGGAAGCTAATTCCTAACCAATAGGGACCTATTTATAAGTAACATTAACCCATAATATCTATGTGTACATCAATGTATGACATCCCACATCTCATAATTAAAATAATTTTCTATTTTAATATCAAATCAAACACTTTGTGGGAAACTCCCATAATCTATAATTTAAAGGTATAAAATAAATTAAGTTCTTCTAATAAAAGATTCAATAAGGATTTAAATTAAAAAAAAATAATGATTTGATTTAAAAATCCAACCCTTCAAGTTCTAAGAGAATGTTGAGAGAGAGAGGAGATACAAACCTGCAATGGTTTATGTTCTTAAAAAATCAAAAAATGATCTAGGTAGATCTTGGTTCCTCTATCCATTCCATTAATTAATCATAATTCCCTATAATATAAATACCATCAAAATACATGATCTGGGAATTACATCCTTGATCTTGAGTTCTATTTGAGTATATATGGGGAGATCTAGCAAAAAAAAGAGGAATAAATTTATTCACATTGATTTCTAAGATCAAATGCTCTCTGATTCGTTGAAATAAAGCTCCAGAAAGAGTATTATAATAATAATAACCTATAGGAGGGTAATATTGGAGAATAATAAGATATGGTATGAATAATGGGGGTTTTGGGATTTTTTTGGGTTAAAAATACAATTTTAGGATTTAATTAATGTAATCGCATAGTTTAAAAAACTATGCATCAACCATGTGAAGGTACACTACCTCAAAAATTTCAATCATTCATTGTAACTGCAAAGTTTTTCCAACTTGTTCACCATCCATGTTTCATTCCACATAAGTCATCCTTACCTCACATTATTCCTGACGAGTTCACATGATTTCCCTTAACCAAGATCAAACCATGCACCCTCATAAACTATTCCAAAAACATTTCAAACCATCTTATAACATCTTTATATTAAACATTATCATTTCATAGCTTGAAATAGACAAAAAAAAGAATTACCTCTATATATGGTTGTTATATTCTCCCCACCATTTGTCTTTCCATCCTCATTAAGAAAACAGATGGTTTTATGTTGGAATAGTTTTGACCATTTCTACAGAATGAGATGATTTCTCTTCAAATTATCCTCTTCAATATCACCATGTTTTCATAATACTTGAACAAAAGGAATAAAGTTTCCTCATAATATTTTATCCTTCCATTCCAACATATAGATTGGTGAGTGGATAAATGTAGCATATTAATCATTGTGATGAGATCCCATCAAAATCACATGGCTAGGATCAGGTTTTTACTTCTTCAATTAGGAAACATGAAATTTGTTATGAACTATTCTATATAATGGTATTAAATCCAACTACTAATCCACATATACAATATATTCAACTATCTTAATTGGTATGATGTACCAATGATTCAACTTTCCTTTCTTTCCCAAATGTTGTTTTTTGAGTATAGGATTAAATTTTAAGAATGTGTAATCTCCCAAAACAAAAGATATTGGGAAATAGTAATGATTTGTAAAATATATCAAAAATATTTTTTCAATTTAGCCCATTTTTTTATTATTATAATCTTCCAAATCATGTCATGAGAAAGAATAGGTCCAATTAGTGAATTTTCACAAGTCTCTACCCAACATTATAGAGATAATCAGAGTCATCCACACAATTCCTTGAATGGAGAGGTGTATATCATTTCCTGATAACAATTATTATATGAAAATACACTAAGGATAAATTATCATCCCGTTATCCAAAAAAATCATAACTCAATCTTAGATAATGTCTTCCAGTTTTTAGATAGTATGTTTTATCATTTGGGGATGATATTTCATTCTCATTATTAACTTAGTTCCAAGGGACTTTTTTAAAGACAACAAAAACAATGAGTAAAATCTAGGGACTCATTAAAAGGCAATAGAAACTGGAACTCCATATAATTTTACTACACCTCAAATATATAGTTTTACTAAATCTTTAACTTTATTGGAATCTTGAATTAGAATAAATTGTTCTAACTTGGTGAGTCAGTCCAAAATCAACCAAATATTATCATGATTTCAAAATTTACATGGTAGGATGGTGAAAAATAACATAGAAATATACTCTCATTTCCATATAGGTATAGGAATCTACTATAACATACCATTTGGGAATCGGTGTTCGGAAGTTAACTATTTACATGTGAGACATCATAGAATATAATAACTTATCTTTTTCTTCATTCTAAACCTAAAAAAATTATCTACCATTGCCTTTTACTTTTTTTGAATACCTAGATATAAATCCAATTTAGGGCGGTGATATGAAAAAAGGATATATTCTAGGAATGAAGTAATGAAAATCTAGTTTTTAAAGCACAAAAAATATCAACCATTATCCATCCTTTAATGGCCTCCCCGCCATTGAGGTCGAACCTAGTTATAAGATAGTGAGGATCTGATTGTTTGGCCTCCTTGACCAGGAAGAAAGTTGGTATCAAGTGTTACATGGAATAAAAATATATTATTATTCTGTTCCACACCTTCAAGATGCATGTTAATGATTACGCTAATAAACTACCATTGGTCATGAGTTTCTCAAACTACACGGTTATAGGACTTCTAACTCGAGGAATCGACCATGGAATTTTTTTCCCATGATTATTAAGTCAAACATTTTAAGATACTCACTCTAACCTATTTGACCCACGTTTAAGTCTTTTTTAGAGAATATATGCTTCAATCCCTTATGAGTAATGAATATTGTGATCTTTTCACCGAAGTGATATGGGTGACATGTCTTTAATATAAAGACTACTACACCCAACTATAGGTCCTGCATCAGATTGTTTTTTCAAGTGTTCACAATTTCCTCGATCCATAAGTTACGACATGGTCTCCTAACATGAGAAAAAATCCCATCCCTGGTCCAAATGTATTGTAAATATAAGATAAACCTATACTCACTCTATAATGATAAGGATATGTTCTAAATTGAGTCAGTATTTAAGATCCTAGAAGGATTTATAAAAATAAATAATTTATGTGAATATAATACTCTTTACAAGAAAGTTATTCAAAGGATAAGGGAGCCTTAAGAAATCCCCCAAAAAATAATTAAAATAACTTATTAGTACCTAAAATATGTGTATATCAAATAAATTCCTATATGGTTTCCATGAAATGACACAGTTGATTTTATGGGGTAAACTGAGATTCCTTTCATAGAAATAACTTTCCTAAATAAATTAAATTCCTTTATCTAGAACTCACAATTATATAATGTATAAAAAATTCAGTGATCTTTAAATGTTCCCAATACAATCTCAATGTGATTCTGATGGTCATTTATAGTTTAATAAGAAACCAATATATCATCAATAAATACCATGAAAAAAGAACCAAGGTACCTATAGAAGATACAATTCATCAGATCCATAAAATATATATGTTAATTCATGAAACCAAAGTGCATGACCAAGTTTTCACAGTCACATTAATTACTTCAAAAAGATATCTTTGAGATATCCTCTTTCCTAACTCAGTGTTGGTGGAACCCCAATTGATGATCAATTTTGGAGACCCATTTGGATTCCTTCATTTGATTAAACTGGTCATCAATTCATGGAATATGATAATGATTTTTAATCATAAATTTATTATATTTTTGATATTGAACACATAATTGAAGTGAACCATCATCCTTATTTATGAATAACACTACAGTGTCCCAAGGAAATGTACTTGGTCTAATGAATACATTGATTTATAATTATTCCATCATGATTTTCAACTCTTGTAATTATATGGGTTCTATTTTATAAGGTGGATGTGAAATATGATTTTTTTCAGAAAAGATCAATCAAAAATTTGACTTCTGTTTCATATGATAAATTAGATAATTTTTCATGAAATGATTCAGGACACTAATTTAAAATAGTATAAAAATATATAGACTTAATTAAATTACTTTTCCTTAAAATTGCTACTCTAAAATGACCAGAGATAACTCTATCCATTAGTTTTATTGTTCCTACTCTTCTATAATTCATATCCCAATCCCTTATAAAGAGATTATTTGATCCCTCAAGAGTCAAAAATATCACATCATGAGCACGAAAATAAATATGGGTTTCAAAATATACTAAACAATCCATTTATAATATTAAATCAAATATATCAATTTCATAAACTACAAAATCCCAAATAAACTAGATTATGTTTATGGTAATAGAAAAATTTGCACACATAATTCCGTTACACTTCTAATACCCAATATGTGTCTAAATTATGATCATATATGGCATCATTTATATATTCATCCACATTTTATTTACTATGTGAGGATTAATTAATTAATGTGATATGACTACATTGAATAATAATTTCATAAGAGTATAATTTAGAATGCTGATACCTCACACCATTGAGGGGATTTATTTCTACTCCCTGACATTCCACTCAACCCCATTATGCAGTATAATAACTCATGTCATGTAATCCTTGTTTCCCTACTAAGATTTAATCAATTTCGGTGTTTGTGTGTTTCTAGATTCACCTTAACACACTCAATTATGAGGTTGATTATTATTATGACATGAACATCATGATTAGGCATGAGTGGCATGATCCATATTTGACCCATTACCACTAGCTGAAATTGAATCATTTATAAAATAAAGTTATTGATTTCCAATTTTAGAACATTTATGATATTCTTGAGTTGGTTTCATGTAGTTTCTATATATATACTCCAGAGAACTAAATTGTATGTATCGTAGTGTGTTATGATGTCATGGGGGAAAATAAAATTATATCGTGGATTGATCTCTCGTACCTCAATTCCTTGGTATTAACTCTCCCAATTTCCCTTTATTAAAAAACTATATTTCCAACCCATTCCCTTATAGACAAAAGGGTTTCCTCTAGCATCATTCCCAAGTATGTCATTCCCCAACATTTTCTCTTAAATGAGAGTTTCTATATAGTACTTAATACATAACATGACTACCTTAGAGAGAATTCATAGTCATGGATTATATGTGAATATATGCATATTTAAGTAGTCACTAGTAGCCACTTTTGGAATTAAATCAACTGTGTTAATAAAATTAGCTGTATATTCCACCACAAATGGATTTTCCTAATTCATGTTAAATTAATTTTTCATTATAGTTAAAATAATGGTATATAGATATATTTTTTTGTGAAACAATTCCCTAAATTTATTTTAAGTAAGTCCTTTTTCATGTTTATTTGGAAAAAATAAATCCCATTATTATTGTGTGGGATCCTCCCACATTTATAACACTAGTTTCACCTTAATGTCGATTGGGTTTCAAATGAAATTAAAAAATTTATTCATTCATCCAATTCATGCCTCTACATTTATTGTTCATGTATCCCCTTGAATAATCAATGGGTCATACCTTTAAAATATCATTGAATGTTCCACATAGTATGGTACTTTATATTTATTCCCTCTATCCACATATTGGAATTCTTGTGCAACGCTTGGAACAAACATCTAATTCACTTGTGGATCATGTTGAACAACATTCACTGTGGATTTTTATTATATATTATCAATCATTATTACTAGTTTCAACTCTCTGAAGTAATTATGAAATTTCCACTTAGTCACCAGATAACTATTGACTTAAGGATTAATATATTTCAACCAATAATAGTCAAAATCATTATAAAAATATTCCAATAGTTATCAAAATAAATATTAATGATGCATTCCTAGTGGGAATCATCTCTCATAATTCTTGATACAAAACAATCATTGGTTATATCAATAATGAAGAGGTGATGAAACTTATATATGTTTTTTAATAACAAATTGTGTACCTAGTCCACCCTAATAACTTGATGTTTAGTTTAAAGAGATTGGATATGGATTTTTCTTCTCAACATTTCTGGTTCCAACACATCTTATATCCGTGTATTCCATCCAAACTAAGGCACTGATCAAATTGATACCAATTGTAATATTCTGACCTCAACCCATCTCTTGTTAATGTCCAAGGTTCCACTGAAATTAGTTGATGTACTTGTAGACACCAAAGGCTAGAAATAAATTCCATTGGCGTAAAAAACATTGAGGGAAATTTTCCCAGTACATGCATACACTACCTATAAACAACTATGGTAAAAATAATAATATGACACTATGTGATATAAGAAGGTTAACCAGTACAATTAAATATCCAAAATAACTAATCAACATTAGTGTATCTATAGAAAGTGATAATAAAATGAAATCATAATAAAAGTCATGCAAGACTCAAGGTACTAAGGTATCACTACTCCAAATTTCAAGACTTGATTGAACCCTAATAACCATCACCAAATATACATGATAGTAGATTCATGTAGATTCATTAGTAAACTATGAAATATTTCCCTTTACTATATTCTGATAAACAATATCTTCATGTGTACAAAGGTTCATATGTTGGGGATGATAATATCAAATGGGTAGGAAATTTCCAAGACATATAAAACATTCCACTAAGACAAGAAAAACATAGCACATGGTTTTATATAAAATAAAAAGAATGAATATCAAAAAATACCAAAATTTCAGTTTAAAAAAAATTAAACAGTTCTTTTTATAAGTAATTCCATATCCAACACTCCTAAAAATATAAATTAATACATAATTTGAAAATTCATGAACCATTAGTGTAATACTTACCCTTTAATATTCAATTCATCACTTGGTTGTGCAACAATGTGCCCTCTTGGAATACGAGGGCCACATATAAACCCAAAAGGCCCCGTATATATGTAACATTAACTCCCACTAACCATTTCTATGACAATTTCTCACATCCAACATTTTAAAAAGGATAAAATTTTCATTTTGATCATATAATCAAAAACATTGTGGGTGTGACTGATGATTTCAAATTTAAAGTCATGAAAAAAGAGTTTTATGAAAAGATATTCAACAATTATTTACATTAGAAAACACAGTAATTTAATTTATAAATCCAAGCCTTTGTGTTATAAAATAATGTATAGATATATAAAATAAAATAATATTCAACTGTTAATGTTCTTAATGAATCCCAAAATGATCTAAGTAGGTCTTGGATCCTCCTTCTTTTATATTAATGAATCACAAATGCCTTCCATCAAAAAATATTTGAAACCCTATATCTAGGAATGACAACCCTTACCTAGAGTTATTATATTATAGAAACAAGGATATCATGAAAAAGAAAGAGAAATATAGATATTACCTTTGATTTTCTAGATCTAAATCATTCATATTCATCAAAATCGAGCTCCAAAAGGAATAGTATCCCTAAAATTTCCTAGAGGAGGTATAAATTTTGAGAGACTAATAAAAATGATAATAGATGAGGAGTTTGAATAAGTTTTTGGGTCAAAAATATAATTTTCATTTAAATTTGCATCATTGCATGGTTATATCACAAGATTTTTCCAACCATGTTCTAACCATGTGATATCCCATTACCTTGGAAATTTCCAAGTCAAATGGTTACCACGTTATTTGGTCAAACAATGCACCAACTGTAGAGACCCGAAGCTTGACGTACATGGACATTACATTACTTTTGCGGAATACTTAGTACATAACAAAAACACACACACAAGGATCGTAATAGTTTAGTGTATTTGGAAACTTGGAACGTAATCTTCTAAACGTGGTGAAAGATCTTCAACATCTCCCATAAAGATCTTTTTTTTACCTAAAACCTTTCTTTATATCCTGGGGAAAAGAAAACATAAAAGTGTGAGCTCAAATGCTCAGTAAGGGTAAACAAAAGAAATATCAATCACATAATTTTCATAAGAACATAACATTTTTGGAAATCTTAACCTGCAAAAGAGAGCATAATTTCATAACATGGGATAAATCATAGTAGTGAAAATTAAACCCTTACTTAAAACATTACTCATTGTGGCATACACACATAATCATAGAGAATCATTTCTTGTTAGTCAAGACTCATTGCCAAGACTATCTTAGTGGACAAAGTCCCTTTCTGAATCGAGTAATCCTCGTTTCAGTCCTGTTTCACTGAACCGGTATAACCTACCATTCCAGCCATGTCTATCTCATGAGATATGAAATCTTTACCCAATGCATTGGAGGGAGATATAGGTCCCACCCATCTCATAATGATACCATTCTTATGTGTGCCACAAAATCATAAATCATACATCATTGCATAATCCATGTAATAAAAATGGGATTCTTAAACAACATGACATCATAAAACCATTCATATAAGATAAAGGAATTCATAAACATAATTCCATCACAACATAGTCAAACCAATGTAAAAATATGGATAGAAACAGAACCCTTTATTATCTTAGATGGAAAATAATTTTGATAAAACACTTGAAATGAATTCTTGAGGAAAATATCCTTTCTTCTTCAAAATCAATTTCTTTTCACAAAACATCATACAATTTTAAAAGAAAGAGATTTTATTAAAAATAGTCATGAAATATTTTGGAGGAAGGTTCATGAAAATAAGGCTTTATAAAACCGTAAAAATCCGTTCGTGCCGTATAAGTTAAAAAAAACATTCTTCGTACTTTTGTCGGAAAAGTCAAAAAGTACCTCGTACGGAAAACGACAAAAAGATTCCTTTCATTTCTTTTACTAAAAACTCACTGAAGGGTAAAATTGGAATTAAAATATTTCAATTGGATGGAAATAATATTACATATTGATGAAACATGGATGTGTATGATAAAATACACCCCAGTAAATACTTACGAATAAACAATCTCGGATAAAAATGAGATTGTGATATTTTCCCTTACCTTAGGTCCGACTTGCTTTGTAAGTGTCCAAACCTCCTGTATAATGATTTAAATCATGTTATTGACTTATTACAGAATCATATTAATTGTTATGATATCATATATGGTTCACTTATGACATTATATTACCCGTTCTTTTGTAAATTCCATGTTAAAGAAGCGTTTTGGGTAAAATCGTTTCATTTATCTTAGGTGTTTTGACTTGTTGTTCTTGACATCATTATTACTTATATCATGATTTACTTACTTCCAAAATATAAAATATGATTTATATATCATATATATTCAGTATATATATATATATAATAGATAGATAAATAAAATGAAAACACCGTTCATGGAGACGGTAGTCCGTACGTACGCATGAACGCTGTTTTACTTTCCTTATTGTCTTGAAATGGAAGTAAGTAGATGACATACATATATATATATATATACATAAATCCAGTAGCTTTATAATGTCATATATTTCATTATTATTTCTTATATATACTTTATAATCATTCTTAAATGATTAACATGGAGAATGAATCTCATCGCGTCGTGGAGACGGTAGTCCGTACGTACGCACGAGCGATGATATCATTTCCATAAATATTGAACTGAATTGGAGTGGATTATACAATATATCAGAATAAATATTATGTTGTAATAACTATGTATAGTTATTCTTTACACCATTATACCCATCCATGTAAGGTGGTGGTGGAAAATAGATTACACCACGGCGTGGAGACGGTATTCCGTACGTACGCACGCACGGTGATTTCTTTTTCCGTAGGATGGATAGATGGTGAAATAGGGTTGTTTCATACTTATAATAACATATCAGTATATGAGTGATACTGATGTTATTACTTCATAATGAAACAACCTAAGAAGAAGAAGTGGAAGAAGAAATAAAGATGAAAGAATTGGTAACGGTAATTACCTCTTCTTTGAAGCGCCTCTTTGAGACCTCCTCTTAGGGCACTAAAATTGGTCTTTGAGGAAGACCAGAACCTCTAGGATGTTTCTAGGGAAGTGGAGAAGAGATTTTGGCAGGGGTTGGCCGAGCTTGAGTGCTCAAATTGGTGTGAGGAGGAGGGGGGGAGGAGGTGTCCTTTTATAGGGGAGGAGAGGGGCACCTTAGGAATTCTTAAAAAATATTAATTTATAATAAATCTAACCCCACTTAAAAACTTCCAAAAATGACTCATATTCGAATATTAGATGATATAGGGTTGTAACCTCATCAACCAATCAAATTTAGACATGTTTGGATATTATTTTAAACCTTATCAATTAGATTTAACTCTAAGTTAAATAATTTAACTTTTACCGTGTCTTTTTGTTTTCTTTCACTATATGGTTAATACACTTACTATAACATTCCAAACGACCCCAAATTGTTTATTATCAATATATATATCCTTATCTAAGTCATTTTGCCTAACCTTAGATTTTTAGGAATAAAATAACAATTAATAATATAATATTTCATTTAAAAACTATTTTGTGTCAATGTTGACACTATTTGCTATATGATTTTTATGAAAGTCATAACAGAATTAAATGTTCGAACAAAGTTGATTAAAGCAACACTAATATATCATATTAACCTAGAAAATTAGTGGAATTCATAAAAAGTCTCAAATTGCATTTATTTTGGTGTTTATAACATCAATTATGTCAATATTTCATTAATAAGATAATTACTGCATCATCTTTGTGTCATAAATAAATTAAATTATTTGATGTCTAAAAATTACAAATAAAATACCATCATGTAGGAAAGCCTTTTAGATTTCTAATTAATATTTACAATCGAAATTATATTATGTATAACCCCATATTAAAAATGATTTACTTATTAAACTTTGATTTTATCTATTTTAACCCTTCTTTAAATAAATTAATAATAAATGTCCTAATCTAATCCAAGTGGGACTAAATGGTCATATATTATTCCTAAGTTTGTTTTTGGTCTAATTACACTTGTCCAATAGAATTAGGACATGTTTTAGGGTAATAGTAATATTATATTTACCCTTAGTTACCCTATTTACTATTAACCGCGGTAAAAAAAGTAAAAAGTTACTATTCACCAAAAAATTATTTTTATCTCATTGAACCACATTTTACTTACTGATATCAACCGTGTCTGTCGGATTTTTGAAATTCCATTCACAGAAGCGGTAAAATTAAGTTTTATGCAAAATTCAGTTTTTAACCTACCACTTAGTAGTTTCACTATTCATCAAAAATTGAAGGTTTTCAGAAAAATGCCAAAATTTCATCCTAAGCTATATTTCATATTTCGAATTCAAAAATGAAGTCTATTTTACCAAATTCATAACATAGAAGTTTCATTAATTAATTTTATAATTAAATCCCGCTGTTAAAACAAATAGCGTGTTTTTAAGAAACAATATCTATCAAAAGATTGATACTTGTTTATGTCTGGTTTAAATGTGAAATTACATTCAATAACCAACATTGTATTAAATTGTAAAGATATATTCTAAATATACTTTAAAACCATTCAAATTAATAATTTATCACTATTAATTATTTCGATTGAAAAAGTTGTTTTTAATTAAAATTTAGTAATTTTCACTATTCATCAAAATATGAAAGTTATCTGAAAATTACCAAAATTTCACCTTAGGCTAAATTCGATACTCCGAACCCAAAAATGAAATTCATTTTGAAAAATAAGATTTACAGAATTTCAAAAATTGGTTATTACTATTCATAACGGCTAGTTTTATTAATATTTTAATAGCATATCGTTGTTTAGTGAAACTCAGTATTGCGTACTACACACGCTATCGAGGAAGGTTGCGATTGCATGTAATGCAAGGAAAGTCAAAGATGCATGTTGTGCAAGCTTCTTTTGGTATAGCGTACAACACAAGAATAGTTTTCATAAAATCTCGGGCTGTTACATTCTACCCCCCTTAAAATGAATTTCGCCCTCGAAATTCGTCGGGGTTATAAATGATTTACTATTTGAAAGTTTCTTTGATAGAAACCCACATCGTAAAAAGGAATATCAAAACCAATATTTAAAAACAAAAGTATGAAACGTAACGGTTACCCAAATAAACTAATCATTGGGTTTCTACATAGGTGAAAATATGGATATGGAAGAGAAATCTAACCATCATGTTCTGATGGAGAGTGGTAGAGAACATGGCTATGGAAAAGCCAGTAATCACAAATCCATAGATTTGTGATGATATAAGGTACCATCTGATTCATCAGATATAAGATCACTAGGACAACATTTTTGGTTTTCAAGATCATTTCCCTAAAGTTGAAAATTTAGAATAAATACTTACTTTATTTTGGTACAATCTCACTATTGTTCGTGCCTTTAACAATTTCCACTTCATCTCTTAAATTAAAGAAGTTGAATTTGTTATTCGTGAAGTGTTAGCATATCGTGTGATAGAATGACGGGTCATTCCATCTGTCTCAAACAAAATTTTAGTAAAAATTATATGCATAAGTCGATCTATAGTGAGATTAATCATATATGGTTCTTAAAATGGACTTATACTTCATATATCATACTGCTTAATATAATAAAACTAGTTTCTACTAAACAGGGACTTCCTGTAGGTCAGTGGTAGGCGATAAAGGCCAGTCGCACTTTGGTTGTGGGTTCGATTCCTACAGCCTTGTCCGAAGCGATGGGCTGTCGCCTGTCCTGCAGGTTGTCCTCTTTCTAAAACTACATTACTATAACATCCCATCAATAATATCGAAAAAAAACTTTTATCCTTAAACAATACTAATTTATGTCCAACATAATCCATTCCAATCTTTAGGCTTATCCATAATACTGCAGTCCACTTTCATAACATAGTGAAAATGATTACCAGAGATTTAATACCATCGTTGATCCCCATATATCATAAGATATGTTTTGTTGGTCACATTCAAAGTCCATAATCATGGATTCTCTTGAATACCTTAAAAGTTAACACTTTCCACATACCAAAATCCTCAGAATTCTATATACTCAAACCATGATATCACTTAGTCCTTATATCAATCATGAGCTCATGAATACTGTTAAACATTTCATTTTCTTGTTTTCCCTTCATTATGCGCATAATATCTCAATCACTTTGAATACCACATTAGACCAATACATAAATATTCCAATATTCCATGATACAACACCATTTTGGAATCCCATTACATAAACACTTAATCATTCCACCACATCGTTGTCATATTCAACATTGCCAATAGTGATCGCATGTGACTTCCCTTTGTCCTTTGCCTTAAGCGGTTGCTCATTTCGATCATCACTAACCCTTGGATTAGGGCATTTATTAGCATAATGCCCCATTTCCTTGCACTTGAAGCATTGAAGTGTTGGTGGTGCGTTCTCTGCAGTGTTTGCTTTATTCACATCATTAGAAACCCTTTTTCCATTACTTCGACACTCAGCTACTCGATGACCTTCTTTTCCACACTTAAAACATTTTATAGTCCCTTTAAGACAATCTCCACCATGCTTCTTTCCACACTTTGTGCATAAGGAAACATTCATCTTCTTTTCACCATTATTCTGAGATTTCTCCTTGAACTCCATCTTTCGTTTCTTGTCAAAACCATGAGATGGATATGTAACACCAACTTCCATTTCTACCTTGATAGCACAATGCACAATTTCTTCATAGCTACTGAAGTCTCTTATAGCTAATGCCCTTCGAAGACTTGGTTTTAAGCCACTAAAAAATCGATCAACTTTACTTTCAGGTTGGATGATAATGCCAGATGCATACCTTGCAAGTCTTGTAAAATTTGCTTCATAGGTACCAACAGATTCATCGTCCCTTTTCTTCAGTTCAAGAAATTCTTTCTCCATCTTTCTTCGAAGAATACGAGGGAAGTACTTACTGAAAAACAAGTTCTTGAACTCGTCCCATTCCATGGACTCAATTTCATCTCTTGGCCTCGTATTCTTGATAAGATTCCACCATTGATCAGCTTCACCTTCCAAACGATATACTGCTAAGATGACTTTATCATGTTCAGAAAATTGAAGAACTGAAAATATCTTTTCAGTAGTACTGATCCATTGTTCAGCCACAAGTGGATCAGAAGACCCACTGAAAGAAGGTGGACGTTGCCTCATGAAGGACTCAATAGAATATTGTTCCCTTCTCTGCTCATTTGGAAGTCCAGAATGATTCATAGCTTGTGTAAGTATAGCAATAAGATTTTGCACTCCATCTCCCATAACATTTGTTTGTTCAGGAGGGCAATCATCGCATTGTCCATTGCATTGATCAACACGGTTCCTTCGGGTTCCAGCCATCGTCTAAAACCCCAAAAGAATAGTGTGAAAGGCAAAAATCATGCTAGGGAAAACAACATAGTAAAGGGGGAGCACCCTCAATATCTAACATCTTAGGTTAAATTCTAAGATCGTTACCATTTTTCTAGGACTATATCCTATACGTATACTTATCCTTAGGGACATCCCTAGACATACCTTAAAAATATCTCTAGGGATCTCACTAAAGTTATCGCATCCTAGTTTCCAAAGGTTGACTAAACCTTTCCTCTGATACCAACTGTAGAGACCCGAAGCTTGACGTACATGGACATTACATTACTTTTGCGGAATACTTAGTACATAACAAAAACACACACACAAGGATCGTAATAGTTTAGTGTCTTTGGAAACTTGGAACGTAATCTTCTAAACGTGGTGAAAGATCTTCAACATCTCCCATAAAGATATTTTTTTTACCTAAAACCTTTCTTTATATCCTGGGGAAAAGAAAACATAAAAGGGTGAGCTCAAATGCTCAGTAAGGGTAAACAAAAGAAATATCAATCACATAATTTTCATAAGAACATAACATTTTTGGAAATCTTAACCTGCAAAAGAGAGCATAATTTCATAACATGGGATAAATCATAGTAGTGAAAATGAAACCCTTACTTAAAACATTACTCATTGTGGCATACACACATAATCATAGAGAATCATTTCTTGTTAGTCAAGACTCATTGCCAAGACTATCTTAGTGGACAAAGTCCCTTTCTGAATCGAGTAATCCTCGTTTCAGTCCTGTTTCACTGAACCGGTATAACCTACCATTCCAGCCATGTCTATCTCATGAGATATGAAATCTTTACCCAATGCATTGGAGGGAGATATAGGTCCCACCCATCTCATAATGATACCATTCTAATGTGTGCCACAAAATCATAAATCATACATCATTGCATAACCCATGTAATAAAAATGGGATTCTTAAACAACATGACATCATAAAACCATTCATATAAGATAAAGGAATTCATAAACATAATTCCATCACAACATAGTCAAACCAATGTAAAAATATGGATAGAAACAGAACCCTTTATTATCTTAGATGGAAAATAATTTTGATAAAACACTTGAAATGAATTCTTGAGGAAAATATCCTTTCTTCTTCAAAATCAATTTCTTTTCACAAAACATCATACAATTTTAAAAGAAAGAGATTTTATTAAAAATAGTCATGAAATATTTTGGAGTAAGGTTCATGAAAATAAGGCTTTATAAAACCGTAAAAATCCGTTCGTGCCGTATAAGTTAAAAAAAACATTCTTCGTACTTTTGTCGGAAAAGTCAAAAAGTACCTCGTACGGAAAACGACAAAAAGATTCCTTTCATTTCTTTTACTAAAAACTCACCGAAGGGTAAAATTGGAATTAAAATATTTCAAGTGGATGGAAATAATATTACATATTGATGAAACATGGATGTGGATGATAAAATACACCCCAGTAAATACTTACGAATAAACAATCTCGGATAAAAATGAGATTGTGATATTTTCCCTTACCTTAGGTCCGACTTGCTTTGTAAGTGTCCAAACCTCCTGTATAATGATTTAAATAATGTTATTGACTTATTACATAATCATATTAATTGTTATGATATCATATATGGTTCACTTATGACATTATATTACCCGTTCTTTTGTAAATTCCATGTTAAAGAAGCGTTTTGGGTAAAATCGTTTCATTTATCTTAGGTGTTTTGACTTGTTGTTCTTGACATCATTATTACTTATATCATGATTTACTTACTTCCAAAATATAAAATATGATTTATATATCATATATATTCAGTATATATATATATAATAGATAGATAAATAAAATGAAAACACCGTTCATGGAGACGGTAGTCCGTACGTACGCATGAACGCTGTTTTACTTTCCTTATTGTCTTGAAATGGAAGTAAGTAGATGACATACATATATATATATATATACATAAATCCAGTAGCTTTATAATGTCATATATTTCATTATTATTTCTTATATATACTTTATAATCATTCTTAAATGATTAACATGGAGAATGAATCTCATCGCGTCGTGGAGACGGTAGTCCGTACGTACGCACGAGCGATGATATCATTTCCATAAATATTGAACTGAATTGGAGTGGATTATACAATATATCAGAATAAATATTATGTTGTAATAACTATGTATAGTTATTCTTTACACCATTATACCCATCCATGTAAGGTGGTGGTGGAAAATAGATTACACCACGGCGTGGAGACGGTATTCCGTACGTACGCACGCACGGTGATTTCTTTTTCCGTAGGATGGATAGATGGTGAAATAGGGTTGTTTCATACTTATAATAACATATCAGTATATGAGTGATACTGATGTTATTACTTCATAATGAAACAACCTAAGAAGAAGAAGTGGAAGAAGAAATAAAGATGAAAGAATTGGTAACGGTAATTACCTCTTCTTTGAAGCGCCTCTTTGAGACCTCCTCTTAGGGAACTAAAATTGGTCTTTGAGGAAGACCAGAACCTCTAGGATGTTGCTAGGGAAGTGGAGAAGAGATTTGGGCAGGGGTTGGCCGAGCTTGAGTGCTCAAATTGGTGTGAGGAGGAGGGGGGGAGGAGGTGTCCTTTTATAGGGGAGGAGAGGGGCACCTTAGGAATTCTTAAAAAATATTAATTTATAATAAATCTAACCCCACTTAAAAACTTCCAAAAATGACTCATATTCGAAGATTAGATGAGATAGGGTTGTAACCTCATCAACCAATCAAATTTAGACATGTTTGGATATTATTTTAAACCTTATCAATTAGATTTAACTCTAAGTTAAATAATTTAACTTTTACCGTGTCTTTTTGTTTTCTTTCACTATATGGTTAATACACTTACTATAACATTCCAAACGACCCCAAATTGTTTATTATCAATATATATATCCTTATCTAAGTCATTTGGCCGAACCTTAGATTTTTAGGAATAAAATAACAATTAATAATATAATATTTCATTTAAAAACTATTTTGTGTCAATTTTGACACTATTTGCTATATGATTTTTATGAAAGTCATAAAAGAATTAAATGTTCGAACAAAGTTGATTAAATCAACACTAATATATCATATTAACCTAGAAAATTAGTGGAATTCATAAAAAGTCTCAAATTGCATTTATTTTGGTGTTTATAACATCAATTATGTCAATATTTCATTAATAAGATAATTACTGCATCATCTTTGTGTCATAAATAAATTAAATTATTTGATGTCTAAAAATTACAAATAAAATACCATCATGTAGGAAAGCCTTTTAGCTTTCTAATGAATATTTACAATCTAAATTATATTATGTATAACCCCATATTAAAAATGATTTACTTATTAAACTTTGATTTTATCTATTTTAACCCTTCTTTAAATAAATTAATAATAAATGTCCTAATCTAATCCAAGTGGGCCTAAATGGTCATATATTATTCCTAAGTTTGTTTTTGGTCGAATTACACTTGTCCAATAGAATTAGGACATGTGTTAGGGTAATAGTAATATCATATTTACCCTTAGTTACCCTATTTACTATTAACCGCGGTAAAAAAAAGTAAAAAGTTACTATTCACCAAAAAATTATTTTTATCTCATTGAACCACATTTTACTTACTGATATCAACCGTGTCTGTCGGATTTTTGAAATTCCATTCACAGAAGCGGTAAAATTAAGTTTTATGCAAAATTCAGTTTTTAACCTACCACTTAGTAGTTTCACTATTCATCAAAAATTGAAGGTTTTCAGAAAAATGCCAAAATTTCATCCTAAGCTATATTTCATATTTCGAATTCAAAAATGAAGTCTATTTTACCAAATTCATAACATAGAAGTTTCATTAATTAATTTTATAATTAAATCCCGCTGTTAAAACAAATAGCGTGTTTTTAAGAAACAATATCTATCAAAAGATTGATACTTGTTTATGTCTGGTTTAAATGTGAAATTACATTCAATAACCAACATTGTATTAAATTGTAAAGATATATTCTAAATATACTTTAAAACCATTCAAATTAATAATTTATCACTATTAATTATTTCGATTGAAAAAGTTGTTTTTAATTAAAATTTAGTAATTTTCACTATTCATCAAAATATGAAAGTTATCTGAAAATTACCAAAATTTCACCTTAGGCTAAATTCGATACTCCGAACCCAAAAATGAAATTCATTTTGAAAAATAAGATTTACAGAATTTCAAAAATTGGTTATTACTATTCATAACGGCTAGTTTTATTAATATTTTAATAGCATATCGTTGTTTAGTGAAACTCAGTATTGCGTACTACACACGCTATCGAGGAAGGTTGCGATTGCGTGTAATGCAAGGAAAGTCAAAGATGCGTGTTGTGCAAGCTTCTTTTGGTATAGCGTACAACACAAGAATAGTTTTCATAAAATCTCGGGCTGTTACATTCTACCCCCCTTAAAATGAATTTCGCCCTCGAAATTCGTCGGGGTTATAAATGATTTACTATTTGAAAGTTTCTTTGATAGAAACCCACATCGTAAAAAGGAATATCAAAACCAATCTTTAAAAACAAAAGTATGAAATGTAACGGTTACCCAAATAAACTAATCATTGGGTTTCTACATAGGTGAAAATATGGATATGGAAGAGAAATCTAACCATCATGTTCTGATGGAGAGTGGTAGAGAACATGGCTATGGAAAAGCCAGTAATCACAAATCCATAGATTTGTGATGATATAAGGTACCATCTGATTCATCAGATATAAGATCACTAGGACAACGTTTTTGGTTTTCAAGATCATTTCCCTAAAGTTGAAAATTTAGAATAAATACTTACTTTATTTTGGTACAATCTCACTATTGTTCGTGCCTTTAACAATTTCCACTTCATCTCTTAAATAAAAGAAGTTGAATTTGTTATTCGTGAAGTGTTAGCATATCGTGTGATAGAATGACGGGTCATTCCATCTGTCTCAAACAAAATTTTAGTAAAAATTATATGCATAAGTCGATCTATAGTGAGATTAATCATATATGGTTCTTAAAATGGACTTATACTTCATATATCATACTGCTTAATATAATAAAACTAGTTTCTACTAAACAGGGACTTCCTGTAGGTCAGTGGTAGGCGATAAAGGCCAGTCGCACTTTGGTTGTGGGTTCGATTCCTACAGCCTTGTCCGAAGCGATGGGCTGTCGCCTGTCCTGCAGGTTGTCCTCTTTCTAAAACTACATTACTATAACATCCCATCAATAATATCGAAAAAAAACTTTTATCCTTAAACAATACTAATTTATGTCCAACATAATCCATTCCAATCTTTAGGCTTATCCATAATACTGCAGTCCACTTTCATAACATAGTGAAAATGATTACCAGAGATTTAATACCATCGTTGATCCCCATATATCATAAGATATGTTTTGTTGGTCACATTCAAAGTCCATAATCATGTATTCTCTTGAATACCTTAAAAGTTAACACTTTCCACATACCAAAATCCTCAGAATTCTATATACTCAAACCATGATATCACTTAGTCCTTATATCAATCATGAGCTCATGAATACTGTTAAACATTTCATTTTCTTGTTTTCCCTTCATTATGCGCATAATATCTCAATCACTTTGAATACCACATTAGACCAATACATAAATATTCCAATATTCCATGATACAACACCATTTTGGAATCCCATTACATAAACACTTAATCATTCCACCACATCGTTGTCATATTCAACATTGCCAATAGTGATCGCATGTGACTTCCCTTTGTCCTTTGCCTTAAGCGGTTGCTCATTTCGATCATCACTAACCCTTGGATTAGGGCATTTATTAGCATAATGCCCCATTTCCTTGCACTTGAAGCATTGAAGTGTTGGTGGTGCGTTCTCTGCAGTGTTTGCTTTATTCACATCATTAGAAACCCTTTTTCCATTACTTCGACACTCAGCTACTCGATGACCTTCTTTTCCACACTTAAAACATTTTCTAGTCCCTTTAAGACAATCTCCACCATGCTTCTTTCCACACTTTGTGCATAAGGAAACATTCATCTTTTTTTCACCATTATTCTGAGATTTCTCCTTGAACTCCATCTTTCGTTTCTTGTCAAAACCATGAGATGGATATGTAACACCAACTTCCATTTCTACCTTGATAGCACAATGCACAATTTCTTCATAGCTACTGAAGTCTCTTATAGCTAATGCCCTTCGAAGACTTGGTTTTAAGCCACTAAAAAATCGATCAACTTTACTTTCAGGTTGGATGATAATGCCAGATGCATACCTTGCAAGTCTTGTAAAATTTGCTTCATAGGTACCAACAGATTCATCGTCCCTTTGCTTCAGTTCAAGAAATTATTTCTCCATCTTTCTTCGAAGAATACGAGGGAAGTACTTACTGAAAAACAAGTTCTTGAACTCGTCCCATTCCATGGACTCAATTTCATCTCTTGGCCTCGTATTCTTGATAAGATTCCACCATTGATCAGCTTCACCTTCCAAACGATATACTGCTAAGATGACTTTATCATGTTCAGAAAATTGAAGAACTGAAAATATCTTTTCAGTAGTACTGATCCATTGTTCAGCCACAAGTGGATCAGAAGACCCACTGAAAGAAGGTGGACGTTGCCTCATGAAGGACTCAATAGAATATTGTTCCCTTCTCTGCTCATTTGGAAGTCCAGAATGATTCATAGCTTGTGTAAGTATAGCAATAAGATTTTGCACTCCATCTCCCATAACATTTGTTTGTTCAGGAGGGCAATCATCGCATTGTCCATTGCATTGATCAACACGGTTCCTTCGGGTTCCAGCCATCGTCTAAAACCCCAAAAGAATAGTGTGAGAGGCAAAAATCATGCTAGGGAAAACAACATAGTAAAGGGGGAGCACCCTCAATATCTAACATCTTAGGTTAAATTCTAAGATCGTTACCATTGTTCTAGGACTATATCCTATACGTATACTTATCCTTAGGGACATCCCTAGACATACCTTAAAAATATCTCTAGGGATCTCACTAAAGTTATCGCATCCTAGTTTCCAAAGGTTGACTAAACCTTTCCTCTGATACCAACTGTAGAGACCCGAAGCTTGACGTACATGGACATTACATTACTTTTGCGGAATACTTAGTACATAACAAAAACACACACACAAGGATCGTAATAGTTTAGTGTCTTTGGAAACTTGGAACGTAATCTTCTAAACGTGGTGAAAGATCTTCAACATCTCCCATAAAGATATTTTTTTTACCTAAAACCTTTCTTTATATCCTGGGGAAAAGAAAACATAAAAGGGTGAGCTCAAATGCTCAGTAAGGGTAAACAAAAGAAATATCAATCACATAATTTTCATAAGAACATAACA
This sequence comes from Viscum album, assembly GCA_963277665.1. Lineage (NCBI taxonomy): Eukaryota > Viridiplantae > Streptophyta > Magnoliopsida > Santalales > Viscaceae > Viscum > Viscum album. The sequence goes on along the minus strand of OY728159.1, from coordinate 1,886,039,437 downwards.
TTTTTGGAAATCTTAACCTGCAAAAGAGAGCATAATTTCATAACATGGGATAAATCATAGTAGTGAAAATGAAACCCTTACTTAAAACATTACTCATTGTGGCATACACACATAATCATAGAGAATCATTTCTTGTTAGTCAAGACTCATTGCCAAGACTATCTTAGTGGACAAAGTCCCTTTCTGAATCGAGTAATCCTCGTTTCAGTCCTGTTTCACTGAACCGGTATAACCTACCATTCCAGCCATGTCTATCTCATGAGATATGAAATCTTTACCCAATGCATTGGAGGGAGATATAGGTCCCACCCATCTCATAATGATACCATTCTTATGTGTGCCACAAAATCATAAATCATACATCATTGCATAACCCATGTAATAAAAATGGGATTCTTAAACAACATGACATCATAAAACCATTCATATAAGATAAAGGAATTCATAAACATAATTCCATCACAACATAGTCAAACCAATGTAAAAATATGGATAGAAACAGAACCCTTTATTATCTTAGATGGAAAATAATTTTGATAAAACACTTGAAATGAATTCTTGAGGAAAATATCCTTTCTTCTTCAAAATCAATTTCTTTTCACAAAACATCATACAATTTTAAAAGAAAGAGATTTTATTAAAAATAGTCATGAAATATTTTGGAGGAAGGTTCATGAAAATAAGGCTTTATAAAACCGTAAAAATCCGTTCATTCCGTATAAGTTAAAAAAAACATTCTTCGTACTTTTGTCGGAAAAGTCAAAAAGTACCTCGTACGGAAAACGACAAAAAGATTCCTTTCATTTCTTTTACTAAAAACTCACCGAAGGGTAAAATTGGAATTAAAATATTTCAAGTGGATGGAAATAATATTACATATTGATGAAACATGGATGTGGATGATAAAATACACCCCAGTAAATACTTACGAATAAACAATCTCGGATAAAAATGAGATTGTGATATTTTCCCTTACCTTAGGTCCGACTTGCTTTGTAAGTGTCCAAACCTCCTGTATAATGATTTAAATCATGTTATTGACTTATTACAGAATCATATTAATTGTTATGATATCATATATGGTTCACTTATGACATTATATTACCCGTTCTTTTGTAAATTCCATGTTAAAGAAGCGTTTTGGGTAAAATCGTTTCATTTATCTTAGGTGTTTTGACTTGTTGTTCTTGACATCATTATTACTTATATCATGATTTACTTACTTCCAAAATATAAAATATGATTTATATATCATATATATTCAGTATATATATATATATAATAGATAGATAAATAAAATGAAAACACCGTTCATGGAGACGGTAGTCCGTACGTACGCATGAACGCTGTTTTACTTTCCTTATTGTCTTGAAATGGAAGTAAGTAGATGACATAAATATATATATATATATACATAAATCCAGTAGCTTTATAATGTCATATATTTCATTATTATTTCTTATATATACTTTATAATCATTCTTAAATGATTAACATGGAGAATGAATCTCATCGCGTCGTGGAGACGGTAGTCCGTACGTACGCACGAGCGATGATATCATTTCCATAAATATTGAACTGAATTGGAGTGGATTATACAATATATCAGAATAAATATTATGTTGTAATAACTATGTATAGTTATTCTTTACACCATTATACCCATCCATGTAAGGTGGTGGTGGAAAATAGATTACACCACGGCGTGGAGACGGTATTCCGTACGTACGCACGCACGGTGATTTCTTTTTCCGTAGGATGGATAGATGGTGAAATAGGGTTGTTTCATACTTATAATAACATATCAGTATATGAGTGATACTGATGTTATTACTTCATAATGAAACAACCTAAGAAGAAGAAGTGGAAGAAGAAATAAAGATGAAAGAATTGGTAACGGTAATTACCTCTTCTTTGAAGCGCCTCTTTGAGACCTCCTCTTAGGGCACTAAAATTGGTCTTTGAGGAAGACCAGAACCTCTAGGATGTTGCTAGGGAAGTGGAGAAGAGATTTTGGCAGGGTTTGGCCGAGCTTGAGTGCTCAAATTGGTGTGAGGAGGAGGGGGGGAGGAGGTGTCCTTTTATAGGGGAGGAGAGGGGCACCTTAGGAATTCTTAAAAAATATTAATTTATAATAAATCTAACCCCACTTAAAAACTTCCAAAAATGACTCATATTCGAAGATTAGATGAGATAGGGTTGTAACCTCATCAACCAATCAAATTTAGACATGTTTGGATATTATTTTAAACCTTATCAATTAGATTTAACTCTAAGTTAAATAATTTAACTTTTACCGTGTCTTTTTGTTTTCTTTCACTATATGGTTAATACACTTACTATAACATTCCAAACGACCCCAAATTGTTTATTATCAATATATATATCCTTATCTAAGTCATTTGGCCGAACCTTAGATTTTTAGGAATAAAATAACAATTAATAATATAATATTTCATTTAAAAACTATTTTGTGTCAATTTTGACACTATTTGCTATATGATTTTTATGAAAGTCATAAAAGAATTAAATGTTCGAACAAAGTTGATTAAATCAACACTAATATATCATATTAACCTAGAAAATTAGTGTAATTCATAAAAAGTCTCAAATTTCATTTATTTTGGTGTTTATAACATCAATTATGTCAATATTTCATTAATAAGATAATTACTGCATCATCTTTGTGTCATAAATAAATTAAATTATTTGATGTCTAAAAATTACAAATAAAATACCATCATGTAGGAAAGCCTTTTAGCTTTCTAATGAATATTTACAATCGAAATTATATTATGTATAACCCCATATTAAAAATGATTTACTTATTAAACTTTGATTTTATTTATTTTAACCCTTCTTTAAATAAATTAATAATAAATGTCCTAATCTAATCCAAGTGGGCCTAAATGGTCGTATATTATTCCTAAGTTTGTTTTTGGTCGAATTAAACTTGTCCAATAGAATTAGGACATGTGTTAGGGTAATAGTAATATCATATTTACCCTTAGTTACCCTATTTACTATTAACCGCGGTAAAAAAAAGTAAAAAGTTACTATTCACCAAAAAATTATTTTTATCTCATTGAACCACATTTTACTTACTGATATCAACCGTGTCTGTCGGATTTTTGAAATTCCATTCACAGAAGCGGTAAAATTAAGTTTTATGCAAAATTCAGTTTTTAACCTACCACTTAGTAGTTTCACTATTCATCAAAAATTGAAGGTTTTCAGAAAAATGCCAAAATTTCATCCGAAGCTATATTTCATATTTCGAATTCAAAAATGAAGTCTATTTTACCAAATTCATAACATAGAAGTTTCATTAATTAATTTTATAATTAAATCCCGCTGTTAAAACAAATAGCGTGTTTTTAAGAAACAATATCTATCAAAAGATTGATACTTGTTTATGTCTGGTTTAAATGTGAAATTACATTCAATAACCAACATTGTATTAAATTGTAAAGATATATTCTAAATATACTTTAAAACCATTCAAATTAATAATTTATCACTATTAATTATTTCGATTGAAAAAGTTGTTTTTAATTAAAATTTAGTAATTTTCACTATTCATCAAAATATGAAAGTTATCTGAAAATTACCAAAATTTCACCTTAGGCTAAATTCGATACTCCGAACCCAAAAATGAAATTCATTTTGAAAAATAAGATTTACAGAATTTCAAAAATTGGTTATTACTATTCATAACGGCTAGTTTTATTAATATTTTAATAGCATATCGTTGTTTAGTGAAACTCAGTATTGCGTACTACACACGCTATCGAGGAAGGTTGCGATTGCGTGTAATGCAAGGAAAGTCAAAGATGCGTGTTGTGCAAGCTTCTTTTGGTATAGCGTACAACACAAGAATAGTTTTCATAAAATCTCGGGCTGTTACACCAACTATGCACCTACACATAAAACTCCTCCTTACCTCACACAGTTTGACAGGTAATCTTCACATTTTAACCTAACTATGCTCAAACATTAAACCACCAAATACCTATCTAAAACATTCTAAAACAATATTTAATATTCACAAGGATAAACTCAATCATTACATAGCTAAAAATAAAAAAAATACAATATTTAATTTAATGAAATTGGGTGATGTTACACAAACCTTATTGGTTTTGAAATATATATATTTTCTAAAAATCTCCAATTACAAAAGGTTATATTGACATCCATTATCAAAATTGAGAGGATCACATTATGATATACATAACACTAAGTGGTTGGTGAATCAATGTGGGGAACCATATAAAAATTATAACTTTTTATCCATCTACCTATTATACATGTTATGATATTTATTCTCACATTATATTATCATTATTAAATTAAATTAAATGAAATCAAGTAAAAGATATCACATGATATTTTTACAGTGTTCACTACTCAATAAGAGTATCTATTCTTTTCCATGTATGGTTATGACTAGTGCACATGTTCTCTACTAAAATTTTATATAATTTATAAAAATTTGTCTAGAGAAAAATCATTAGAATAATTGTGGTTCCTTAAAAATTTGGAGGGGTATGGAAATAATCATGAATCCATAGACTGGTGATGATCTTTCCTAACTTTTATCACTTCACTAATTTTTATACTGCTAGTGTGGAGAGTCTCCAACTTCTTCTATTAGACACTTTGTGACTCCAAGAATTTATTCCACCAACTAATGATTATGGTGAAATTTTTGGTGTAACATTGTTCTTATCATCCTTCTTTTTCACTTGTTACTTTCATAACATTGGTCAAGAAACATTCCTTCTTCTTATTACTTTATCTAGAACCTATCTGTTTGATACTTCATCCAATTCTATCCATATTATGATGGTCATCTGGTGATGGTTCACCCAATGATATATCTTATGATATCTTCTTTAATAACTCATTCATCCGATAACCAATTGATTAGGAAACATCATATGATATTTTGTTAGTCCCTTCTTCTAATTCATTATTGTATGGTACCAATTCTTCAGGTGTTTTAGTTGTATTTTGTAACCCTTTCCTTATCGAGTACCTCTTCAACCTATACTTTGATATATATGAAAATATATCCCAAGATTAATTTTCTAAAATTCCTAAAACAGTTCAATTATTCATCATAATTCCAAAATTCACAACTCACTATTCCATCACACCTTCACAACGTATTTTCACCCCTTTATATAGGCACCAGTTCTCTAAATTTTTAGGGTGAAGTGAATACTTTATTTGAAACATCCCAATAAATATTTTAAGTGACCCACTCATATACTTCCTCCTATTTACCATATTCAAACTTCTTAAAATATAAGATTCATCCAATCGTTATGGGAAACTTCCTTATATGTTGGTGTGAGAATTCTTCTTCAATTTCCCTAAAATCTTAGAAAGAATAAAAATCCTTCCTCTATGATATTTGGAATGTTGAATGATCAATTTTTAATTTTCACATTTAATTACTCTATGAAAAAAATCATAAAAGCCTTCAAAACATTTTTCCTAGTATAACATAATAATATGTCCACAATATGGTGAGACTTCATTCAGTGTCCTTTAACAATTTTTATGAACATCTCAAAATAATGCTCAAGATTATTTCTCTTATTGGTGATATGCTTCACAACTCTTGTTTTGTTGAATTATCTTTGAAAACTTTTATCATTAAAATTCATTCGTGACTACTTGTCTTATGATCCTTTAAATGTTCAATCAGTGGACACAAAAATAATTCCTCTTCATTGGAAAACATTCATCTAATGACACATATATTAGAAACTTCATCAACTGATGTATGGTGGTCTACATATATTTCCTATAAATTAGTTAGGAAACCTTTTTCTAATAATTCATAAATATCTTAATTTGATGTTCATCACATGTTTCAGATAGCTAATTACATTGATCAGAAATCATTTGATTGATCATTAGGAATCTTCTATCAGATAGAGTTTGTCTGATGACTTATTGTATATGTATGATAGACTCCCTAAATACTTTTTTCAGCTACAACCTCATTAAAACATTCTTCATTCATTCATTGAAACTTATTCGCTTTTCGTATTGATCATTATACAAGTTCATGTAATATACTATGTATGGATCTTTTCTCAACTTCAATCAGCACTTCACAATGCTTGGGAACCATAGTGTTATGAACTCGTCCAACCAAAGATATTGTGATGGTGGGAGAGAGATTATGACCCTTGAGTCCAACCTCCAATACGCCCCAGGTTCGAAATAGGAACCGAGGGTATAAAAATATCATAGATATTGGATGAATTTCCCACTATAATCAAATTAGATTTTGAGATAGGATGATTCAACCCTAAGAAACTCCAAGCCATAAAATAAAAGAAAACCAAAATCATCCCAAAATACATCTATAAGTAAAATAGGTATATATAAAGTTCTATAATGTAAATACCCAAAAGAAAACATATATTAAAGAAGCATCAATTGTCAAAGGATCCAAGCTATTAATATCCAACATGGTATACATAATCCTCCTACAAACCTTGAAATTATTTTATATACATAGGGTGACCATATGAGAATACTCAGAAGGAAACCCAAACTTTGTTGTTTAAAAGTTAAAGAAGCATAAAAATGCACCCATGAGAAGACATTACAACCAGCATCACCTAAAAAGGTTAACTATCCATCCCAAACCTAACCAAGGTATGTTTAATAAATAATTCTAGCCATGTATAATAACATATTAAGAAGCATATCAATCAAGGGTACCCCACAGCGATTTCACAATGATAATATTCTCTCACGCCCCAACTTCATATGTCCCATAAATCTCATATATTATATATAACATATACCACTTACCCACAACAAAGTCACATCCCATCATGCCTCGAGACACCTAGTCCACCACCCAACATCATGGTCACATCTCATCTTTCATGAAGACAGTTGGTCCAACATATCAAAAACATAACTATAGTAGTAAGTTATCACAAACATCAAGGAAATAAACCTCATTATCATATAATACTATGCATTATAACCACCATAAGCCCCCCCACCCCCCAAATGGTTATATCACGTCTTTCATGCAGACACATGGGCCACTACCCCACAGCATAGTCACATCTCATTTGTCCCAAGGAAAATTGGTCCATCACATCACATTTGTAACCAAAGTCATATGGTATTGTGAACATGATGGAAATAAACCTCATTCCCACATATACACATGTACGAACCCCACTATAATATTCCACATAGCACGTTCATATCACATATCACCCGCATACAGTTGGGTTACCTCCCCATTGCATGATTTGATCTCATCTCACACGAAGGCACCTGGTCCATCACTTAGTGCACTATCAGACCTATGATCATCATATATTGTCCATATCTCCTTCATTGGAATAGAGACTAAGAAAGAGAGGGAATCTGTCCATCCTCACTACTAGGATGTTGGTAAAAATACCCTTATATATATATATATGGGTGGCGGAGCATGGTGCTCGACATGGGTGGGGTGTTTATAGAATTCAAAAGGAATATAAAAAGTGTATATATATATATATATACCTATCCACACACAAGCTCATCCTATGGGATCAAAACAAGTAACCATCCCACATTATCACCACTTTTTCTTCTACCACTAAATCTAGAAAACAACATAACAAACACAAGCCACTTGCCACCTTTCATTACAATCCAATCCAATTCCATTTAAACATCCTTCACCATTAATTATTTATCAACATCAACATTTACCCATGTAGACCATTATTAATTTGTTCCCTAAGCATTTTCATCCCATTAACTATACCATCCCAAATCATTTAAAATATTATTAACCAGTTATTCCATCATTACCTTGGCATCTAGAATAAAAAACCATTCTCATCTCATCTACCATATAACGAAGGCACACATCACCTCCCCACAACATGGCCTCATACCAATCACACATCACACTATACAATATCACAATGACATATCTCCTCCCCACATCACATCCATACATCACAAAACATCATAGACGTTTTACATATTTATTAATGGGATTTTTATTAATCCCACTTCTCTATTTTAAGGGAATCCTCATACAATCCATAAATCTAGGGGAAACTATTTTAGTATCCAAATATAAGTTTTTAGAAAATTTTAGTTTAGCGTGATATCCCAACAAAATGAAACAATGTTTCCATATCACAAAAACCACAATTCATGAAACATCACCCAACATCCATAATTTTCATTGGGGCATCAAGCCTATCAATTCACAATATTGAGATAATAATATCAATGTAATAAAAAATGTGGATAAAACTCCATTAACATTAAATTTATATTAAACTATGAATTTATCTTGATTATACCAATACAAGCCATGCCCATAGACAAAAAATATGAATCTACTATCACATGATACACAAAAGTGAGAAATAGGGGATTCCCTACCAAAAAAAGGTCCAACTCGTTGTTCAGTGCATGGACAAGAAGAAATACCTGTAAACCAAAAACACACATGGAAGAAAGGCTTACCACCGATAACCAAAAAATAGACACCAAAAAAATGGATTATAATAATTGAATACAATATAGGGAGTGAAACCCCCATATATTATATTTTTTATGATATTTAAGTCGGCTTGGATTGAATTAGTTATATGTCATGAATCCCTTATATTATGTGAATATATCTATCATATTTCCTGCACTAATTGACACAATCCATGAAACTAGATGGTTTCACAATATATGAACTACCAAATCACAATGTGAATTCAGTTCACGTTATGAATATTCTATTACTACACTCCAACCTCTCAAGTATCTCATCACAACACAAATTTTATTACCCAATGAACACACCCAACCAAAATTCCCATGAAACAAATCGTGCAACCACATCACCGCCACTCCCTTGGCACATCCCCACATCAACTATTAGAGGTTACAAGCCACAAAATGACAAAAAAAACATATATAAAACCACCTAAACCTCTAAAAAACCCTAATCAATAACATCCAACACCAATAAACCACACTACCCTAAAAATATGAATCACAAAATTTCTTCCTCCATGTTAAGATACTATCTTCTATAGGAGGAACTGACTCATTCACACATGTTTAATCACATAATATTATATTGTTTCTTAATTATTAATCAGGTCCTGCCATTATCATATGTTAAAAAATTGTCACACATTATACATCACGAAAAACATCATGACAATATAACAACACATCTTAGAGAACTATGAGATCCCAACATTACAAGGAAAAAATATATCAAAACAAAACTCATGAAAACTTAGGATATTGGGAATACATCTCTATCTCATGTTCCAGTGAACTCTCCTCTAGGCCACCATGCCTCCACAACATGTGAATCATGAGAACGGTTCTCCCATATAGCACCCTCTCTTGAATATCTAAAATATCAACTAGATGATCTATAAACGTCATGCAATCCCCAATATCTAACTCTACCCATTCATTGACATGGAATTTATCATAAATATACTGAAGAAGCTAAGATATGTGGAATATTTCATACACAAAACATATCCAACGGCTTCTAGATAGTCTTCACCATTTTCCCACTATTCCAAGGGTGGAAAGTTGTAATGAGGTGTCACTGAGTTCCAAAAATATTTTGAAATACCCTTTAGACTCACGAGGTAAAATGAGAACCCCAATTTGAGATAATATAAATTGGGACTCCATGAAGTCACACCACCTAATCTATATAACTCTTATCCAAAACATATATGTCACCCAAAACCTTGATTTCTAGTAAGTGAACATTTTTCTTCAACTGATCCATGATTACCCAGATAGATTCACAATCTCCCTGAGCTCAGGGTAACCCTATGATGACATCCATCAAGATTTCATCCCATTTCCATTTCAAAACATCTAAATGTTTCAAAAAACTATTAGGAATAAAATTTTCCGACTTTACCTACTAGAAAACCTAGTACTGAGCTATAAACTATACCAGTTATCATTTCATTATTTCCACAAAAACTACATCCTCAATCCATGGTACAACATGGATACCCTTATGTGTACCAAAAAAGGAGAGAAATGAAACTCATCAAGGACTCCCTAACACATCACTACCAGAACAAAAAAAACTCCCACAAAACAGTATATGGTTTCATCCATCCTCCAACCATACCTCTAGAGAATTTCCATGGCCAACACAATCATATATCTCCACTACCTTTGAGTCTCCCCATTGAGGCACCTCCACCTGATACATCAGAGAATACTACACCATCATCTGAAACAAACATCCTTTACTATCGACCACACTTACATCCAATTGTAGGGATTCTAAATCCTCCATCACTCTATAATAATTACTAAACTCCTAAAAAACATCCCTTCATGAATTTGTACACAAATCATCAGTAACTAAATTCCCATTTCTTGAGGTGTAAGAGATCTCAAAATCATAATTTGGAAGAAACTCAATCCACCTCTTTTACCAAAGATTTATATAACACTGAAAAAATATGTACCTCAAGATCTGGTGATCAATGAAGACCATAATATTCTCCCTAAGGAGGAAACTCCACCACAACTTCATTATTAAAAAAACAACTACTAGATTCTATTCATGTGAGGCATAGTTACTCTCATGGTTACATAAATTTATAGACCCAAAAAAGTTCACCACTCTTTTCTAAACCAAAAAGTATCCAAGTAATAGAGAGGAAACATAAAAAAACCTCAAACATTACCCCCTAATTTAGAAATAAAATAACTGGAGCATTGATCCACTTTTACTTTATTTAATCGAATGCAATCTGTCATAGATCACTCTACAAAATAATCCTAGTCCTTCTGGGTCAATGTGTTCAATGGGGGATCAACTCAATATAAATAAAGAAAAAACCTATAATAATACCTTTCAAGACCAATTAAATTTTGAAAATCTTCCACGTTATTATGTGATACCATAGAAAAAAATACCATGACCTTCGACAAGTCCACTACTACACCCTGTTGAGACACAAAATTCCCAAAAAAAATACACATATTCTGTCCAAAACATTCACTAGGAAAACTTTTCATGGAGATGGTGGAATCAAAGAAGTTATAATAAATATATGATATGACTGGAATTCACCTACTCTGACTTTGAGTAAATCAATATATCACCGATGAACATGACTATGAACTAGTCTTGGAATTCATGGAACATAGAGTTTATGATCACCATGAAGAAACTGGTTCATTTGTGACATATAATGGAATATACATGAACTCACTAGCGTAGAAAACGTTTTTTACGTCGGTTATTTTTCATTTTTTACGTCAGTTTCTAGCCGACGTTAATACGGGCGACATTATAAATAACTTTTTTGACATCGGTTATTTAAAAACCAACGTCAAAAACATAAAATCGCGATGTTTATGATGTCTGTTATTTTAGAACCGACATGATAAAGAAAATGGGAAGCGTTTATCACGTCGGTTATTAAACAACTGACGTGATAAAAGGCCTGGAAAATGGTTTATCACGTCGGTTATTAAAAACCAACATGATAAAACAACAGGGAAATGGTCTATCACATTGGTTATTAATCAACCGACGTGATAAACCGGGGGGAGGGGGGTTTATCACGTAGGGTTTTTAATAACCGACGTGATAAACCGGGGGAGGGGGGTTTATCACGTCGGTTATTATATAACTGACGTGATAAACCAGGGTTGGGGGGTGTTTATCACGTCGGTTATTATATAACTGACGTGAAAAAACCGGGGGAGGGGCGTTTATCACATCGGTTATTAAATAACCGATGTGATAAACCATTTTCCAGGCCTTTTATCACGTCAGTTTTTTAATAACCGACGTGATAAACCATTTTCTAGGCCTTTTAGCACGTCGTTCATTAAATAACCGACGTGATAAACCATTTTCCAGGCCTTTTATCACGTCGGTTATTAAATAACCGACGTGATAAACCCAAGTTTTTTTTTAAATTGAATGCAGTCATCCTCTCTCCACCAGTATCAACCAGAAAACAAATCAAGAAATTGTACCACAAAAATAGAAGTAGATCAAAATTAAGCATGTACATTGATAACATATAAAACTTACCCCCTAGATAGCCCCCACCCTCATGTATACCCCATGGACAACCCTCCCCCACCCCGTTGGAGCCCCCACCCTCATGCATACCCCTTGGACAGCCCTCCCCCACCCCGTTGGAGCCCCCACCCTCATGTATACCCCCTGGACAGCCCTCCGCCAGCCCATTGGAGCTCCCACCCTCATGTATACCCCTTGGACAACCCTCCCCCACCCCATTGGAGCCCCCACCACACTCCTGGACTGCCCCCCAACCATCGGACATCCCCAAACACCCCTCGACAACTCCCACCCACCTGAACAGCACCCCCTCACCCCACTTGACAGCCCCCACCACACCCCTGGACAGCCGCAAACACCCATGTACAACCCCCCCCCCCCCCCCACCCTCAAGTATACCCCCCCCCCCAACCCTGGACAGCACTCCCACACCCCGGGACCGCCTTCCCACACCCCTGGATAGCCCTTCCACCGCCCAGGACTGTCCCCCCACCCCACCGGACAGCCCTCCCAGACCGCTGGACACCCCCCAACCCCACTGAACACACCCCCACACCCTTGGAACCCCTCCCCCACAGACCCAAATCCATACCCGAAAAACCATCAAAAGTAAACCAAAACAAGAAGTAGAGAAAAATTAAACATTCACTTATATAACATTCAAAACTTACACTGTCAACTTAAAAAAACTAAATCCAACCTAAACAACTACCAAATACATAATTACAACGACAATATTCAAAATTACATTTTACATTACAAACAACTAAAATTCAATCAAACCTGTAAAATAATTTGACCACTCCACTTGTAAGTGTTTGATGTCTTCAGTAGTTTAGGGTTTAGGGTCATCAAAAAGCTACAAATGAAAAAGAAGGTAGTTAACGTGTATAATGAATAAATCAAATTGAAATATTATGGCAAATTTTAAGATGAAATCGTACTAGGTCAAAACTCACAACTATCCCAGTTGTTATTATTTCATACATAAATCTTAACATATAATATCCGCATTCGATGAGGCCTTTTTGTTCATGAAAATTCTTTTTGAATGTGTATAAATTCAATATATTATTTTTATGTAATAAATCAAAAAGTACAAATTATAAATGGAAATTTACCTTCGCATTTACATATTTGATCTTTTCATTTCTTTTCTTTGTGTTTTTTCTAAAGTAGGCCCATGCACTGTTATAAAATAATACGAATGGGGTAAATTTAAAATTCATTATAATATATAAAACTATTGAGAAATTGAAACTTAATTTTCCAATATATTCTTAAAACATTCCCGCACATCACCATGGACAGAGCATATCCAATAAAGAGCTTTCTCCCTTGGGTAAAAAACCCCTAACATCTAATGATCACTGGTAAAAGGAAATTTAACGTTAATGGTTTTTTATGTTAAAAGATAATTAACTCTTTTAGAGAAATGTGTTTCATACCTATCACAAAAAGGCATCATCCAACATTGTGTGATTATATTCTTTTCAAATCTTTCAGTAATATAAACCATTCTTTGTTCCTCATTCAATGCACATGCTTCAGGGGAAATAAATTGTGGGTCTATGAATCCATATACTTCTGTCAGCTCATTCCTCTCACAAATTTTATAAAGATACCTAATACAAAACATACATAAGTATACATTTTTAATAAATATAATGTAGGTAAAAGGTGTTAAGACTTACATGGAAAAAAATTTCACCACGTTGATGCCCAACTTATCTCCAGCAACAAGCTCCATGATATCAGTTTTTATAATCCCCACACTTATTTCACATCTGCAAACATGATCTTCCATTGGAAACTCATAATAACCCAACAACAAATGTGAATATCTTGACAATCTATCGAGATCATTTGAATCTTTATCTGATGTCATAGCCATTTGTCTTTGTTGTTGTCTATACAGTATTTCTTTACCTTTGAAGTATTACTATAAAAAAAATTGAAAAATATATTAGTTTTCAAATGATAAAACAACTTTAATAAAAAAAATAAAATTAAAGATATAAAATTCATACCTCTATGGTAATGAGTCGAAGAAGTCTGGATGGCCAAAATAGAAAATGGCTAATACTCTGTCCAACTGTCGCCACCTCATCTATAGGTATTGGTACCCTAGTTGATCTATCTATAATATCCTGTACAGTGACCCTCTGATTCTCTACCTCTAATTGTTGATGATGAATTGTATCTTCTATACAATATACCAACCCATATGATACTATATGATGTTGAGAATCATCAACATACAACTCGCAATATGTAGGAAGCTGCGGCGGAGGCGTAGGATAAAAAATGGGGTTTGTAGGCTGAGGTGGGGGAGGGGGAGCTACTGGCGGAGGTGGAGGATAAATAATGGGGTCTGTAGGGGGAGCTGGAGGAGTGGGAGCTGTAGTCTGAAATTGTCTTTGCATTTCTGCAAACATAGACTGCACTGAATCTCTAATATTGTCCTCCATCATCGCATTAATATTATGAACTTCAGCCTCCAAGGATTCTATTTTTTTTATAAACCCCCTCAATGTTAGAAGTTGAAGAATGTTGCAACACTTTTCTTACCGATACACCTTCCAGATATCCTCTTACACAACCAAGATGTTCGGGCCTTCCCAATGCTGCAAATAAATTATCTTCCCTCCCAGTAGCTCTAAATGTTCCCTCTGAACTCTGCTCCTCAAGAGAGTCCTGTATTAATTAATTGAACATTTTTGTAATGATTGAAATTATATGAAGAAAATAGTTAACTTAAATAAATTAAATAGATATCTTACAATCCTCTCATCTACGATTCTCGATTCTTCCAAAAGATATTGCCCTTTTTTCCCTTCCAAGCTCTCTTCCATTTTTCATGTCTAGATGGAGGGGATGGAGGGGCCACCTCTCCAGAGCTTGAAGACTCAGCTCTTAGTTATTGAAATTTTGCTTCCATCATTTGTTCTTCCAATAACGCATACCCTCCCCGAGATAAAATATGAGGGTATACATTTTTAGATTGGATCTCTTGATGAGCTTTCCTTGTTTGATGTAATTTAAGAATAAGAAATCATTAACAAAACATTAATAAAATCATTTATATAAGAAAGTTTATAAAAGTTTACATTGCCCTTACCAGAAATGACTCTTTTCTTCTACTTTCAAAAAACTATCTCCATGTGTCTTCATCTATAAAAGGATATATACGACATGGATTGTCATGACTCCTATGACCATAAATGAAATCAGATGAGAGGGTTGATTTGAAATCCCTCCATCTCCTCACAGCCAACGATAAGCATTTCTTCCTGACTCCTCCAGTGTCAGGAATATCAAATTTCATCTGATAAATAAGTGGTTAAAAATATTATATATACTAGAAACATTAAAAGAATGGTCAAACAATGATAAAAGATTTTACCAAAATCGTCTCCCACAACTGAGAGATAATCGGTTTATCCACACTTCTCCAATCATCATACAAAATGCTTACTTTTCTCTTAGCCTGAGTTGCTACAAAACTCTTAAAATCTTTTGCATTCTGACCTCTAGGAATATCATCATCATCAAACTCAACGACTATCCTCTGATCCTGCGTACAGGCAAGTGATAATTTTGGTAAACATGTGCACCCACGTTTACCAACCTTTGAACTCTTTGTCGTAATAGGATCATGTGAATGTTCATCCCCAGAGGTATGACCAGCAATATGCTCCTCTCTAGAATCATTTGGTTGATCATCTGAATGATCTGTCATTATCCTTTAAATAAAAAAACAAACGTCATATCACAAATATAAAAATTCAAATATTTTAATACTACTGTAATCAGAAAATAGAAAAATGTACTAAGTTACATAATAGTAAACATTGGTAATATAGTAATCATGATAAACAATGGTAAAGATGGTAAAGATGGTAAACATGGTCAAGATTGTAAAAATGGTAAAAATGGTAAACCTGGTAAACATGGTAAACATGGTAATGTAATTGTCAGTGAACAAAAACAATAGATATATAATTCATGTAATGGTTATAAACATGATAAAGTAAACTAAAAAAACATAAAACAAACAAAAAAATATACTTATTTTGTTTTAAAACATGTTTTAATAAATAAAAAACTTACAATATCTAACATTTATGGAAAATATAAATGTAAACAAGAAATAAACATATGTTACCTGTAATTTTAGGAATGTATAAATGGATTGTCTTCCCAAATTCCTTTGTTGTGATCGTTCCTTATGGCACAAACTATGTCTTCAACATGATCATCATTATGTTCTGTTAATCTTTCCATGGAAGTAGAGATCTCACATAAATCAGCATATTCATCAAGTTCATCCTAACCAACATATTGTTTTTTCCCTTATAAAACAACAGCCCACTGCATATGTGATTGATCTACTACAAAGAAAATTTTTTTTGCATGTGTTTTCATTATAAAAGAATCAGCTGTGTCTTCCAGTCTATTCAGATTAACAAGTGTCATTCCAAATTCATCGTGTCTGACATTGTTGTTACCGTTAAACCATTTATAGTAAAAAACAGGAACTTTAATTTTAAAGTAATAAACCTCTCATATGTCTTCAATCACTCAATAATATGCACTTGATGCTGAAATTGGGTTTTGTCCTTAGCACTCGAAAAATGCATTGCTTCTGCAAACACCGATACACCACTATTCTGAACTTCACTTCTGTTGTCCTGAGCTTTCGTATGAAATTTATAACCATTAATGTCATAACCAGACCATGTTATCACATTTAAACATGGAACACCCACTATCCAATTTAATGTCTCTGATACATCTGATCTACCAAGAAAAGCCTTTTTAATCCCTGACAAAAAAGTATTGTTGTGCTCATTCAGAATCCAAATTTCTTTCTTCTTTGGATGACATTGTTTCAACTCATTAATATGCAATGTGATATACAGTTGAGCATCAGCTATGTTATTCAAGATGTATGATTCTAACTTCTTCATCTGTTCAGTTGACAATGATTTGACTTTCAAGTCGTGAATCCCCTTCCCCTCATTATTAACTCGTTCATGGCAATATGGAGGTAAACCTATGTGTTGCGCCGCAGCCAAGTAGCTCGTACAAAACTCGGCTACCTCCTCAGAAATATAATTTTCAATAATGGATGCCTCATGTCGATATATATTTTTAACATACCCCTTTAATATTTTCTTATACCTTTCAAAAGGATACATCCAACGAAGATATACAGGTCCACAAAGCTTTATTTCTCGAACCAGATGAATCATTAAATGCACCATTATATCAAAAAAAAGGTTGGAGGAAAATACATTTCCAATTGACAAAGTATAAAAATTACATCCTTTTCCAAAATTTTCAAAGCATTCACATCAATCGCCTTGTTACAAATTGAATTGAAAAAATAACACAACTTCATTATAGTATTTCTGACACGAATGGTCAATATTCCACGTAATGAAACTGGTAGAATTTGTTGCATCATGACATGACAATCATGTGATTTCATACCTATCAACTTCAAGTCCTTCAATGAGACAAAAAATTTTACATTAGAAGAATAACCTTGAGGCACTTTGGTATCATGAAGACACTGATAGAAGCTAATTTTCTCCCTCTTTGATAATGTATGACAAGTCGAGGGAAGAAATGTTCGTCTTCCTTTAGGAGTGGGAGCTAACTCTAAACGTATTCCCATTGATAGTAAGTCTAATCTTGCATTCAACCCATCTTTAGTCTTTCCTTTAATATCTAAAAATGTTTCAATCAAAGAATCACAGATATTCTTCTCCACGTGCATGACATCAATATTATGTTTAACTTCATGATACCTCCAATATGGTAACTCAAAAAAATTGACCTTTTCTTCCAAATATGTCTATCATTACCAGATTTCTGTGTCTTTCCCAATGTCACGTCAAGGTTTTTCACCCTCTCAAAATACAGATCAGGGGATAAAGGTTTTGGAGCAGTATCAAATTCTTGTGAGCCATTGAATTCCTTTTTTAGTCTTCTAGAAGGGTGTTCCATAGGCAAAAACTTTCGATTACCCATGTACATTGTTTTCCGCCCATGATGCAATTGACAATATGACGTCTGTTGTTCGCAAATTCGACATGCTTTATGCCCTTTAACACTGTATCCAAACAAATTTCCATACGCTGGGAAGTCATTTATAGTGAACAGAAGCACTGCATGCAGTTGAAAATATTCCATTTTATAAGAATCATACACCCTAATACCATCAGCCCATAACAGTTTCAAATCATCAATCAACGGTGAAAAGTAAACATCAATATCATTACTAGGTTGCTTTGGACCAGATATCATTGTACACAACATGACATATTTGCGCTTCATACAAACTTCAGGAGAGAGGTTAAAAATTACCAATAAAACAGGCCATGAAATATGGGCGCTACTGAGTGTTCGGTATGGATTCATTCCATCTATGCACAACCCTAGTCTGAGATTTCTAATTTTATTTCCAAATGTAGAATATTGCGCATCAATTTTCATCCATTGTGGAAAATCAGCTGGATGACATATTTTTCCATCACATACCCGCTCTTCAGCATGCCATATTAACCTTTTTGCATCATGTTAATTAGCAAATAAACATTTGAAACGATTAATTATAGGAAGATACCAAAATACCTTTGAAGGGAGCTTTGTAATCTCTACACCAGCCTATGATTTTTCTTTCACCTTATACCGTGATGTCCCACATTTAGGACACTCTGACAGAAATTCATATTCCTTCCTATATATAATGCATTCATTCAGACATGCATGTATTTTCTTGTATCCCAATCCCATCGGGCATAATATTTTCTTGGCATTGTAATGTGAATCTGGAAGATCGTTATCTTCTGGAAGAATTTCTTTCATCAATTGTAGCAGCTCTGTAAAACATCTATCACTCCATCCATGTTTCACCTTCAGGATAATCAATCTTAACACCACCAACAAAACCGAAAATATGTACAACCAGGATATAATGGTTTTTCAGCATCACCATATAGACGCACAACTGTCGGTTCTATCTCAATTTGTTCTGCTACAATATCGCGAATCATTTCTTCAATTCCATCGGAGTTACCATCTTGCGAATCATCATCATCAGTGACATTCTGTCCAGTTTCACCATGCCAAATCCAAGGGCTGTAACTCAGATTAAAACCATGACAAATCAGATGATATTTATCTCTCTACTTTTCAACTTCTTCATATTCAAACATTTCAGGCATGGACTGAAAAAAATGTTACTACTTGGAACATTTCGTTTTAAAAATTCCAAAAAGGCATCAACACCTTCCTCAAATTCATTGCTCATTCGATGTGCCGTAATCCAACTTCGACTCATTATTACCTATAACAAATATCAACAAAAAAATATAAATTTTTAAGATAAGACAAATATACGTTTATATGAAAAAATCATAATTTGAATGTAAAACAATTTAAAATATAAAACAAATCTATGGGTATTTAAACAAATATGCTTGAATATTATTTTTAAAACAAAATATAGTTAGATATAAAAGTTTTAAATTTCATTTAATCAATGAAAACCATTACGCCTACATAGTTGACAGAAAATTGGAGAAAATGGAGTAAACCTGAGAATCACCCCCACCCCCCGGACAACCCCCAAAACCCTCTGGATAGGCCCCCACCCCCTTGGATATCCCCCCACACCCACCCACCCCCTTGGACCACCCCTGGACACCCCCCAAACCTCCAAACAGCCCCCCACCCCTCTAGACAGCACCCCCACCCCTCCTGGACACAACCCCCCACCCCTACCCCTTGAACACCCCCCTGGACACCCCCAACCCTCAGGATAGTCCCACACCCCACCGGACAACCCCCAAAACCCTCTGGACAGTCCCCCACCCACATGGACAGCCACTCACACCCACCCACCCCCTTGGACACCCCCCCAGACACCACCCATTTCCACATCTTTGATATAACATATTTTTTTTAAAAACGTTTCATGAAATATGATGAAGTGTACAATCGTATTTTTTATGAAATTTTTCTTACTAGGAAGGGTCTTAGTATTGGATAGAATAGTAAATAAATTGGCATAAAACAGCAATATAATCCTAAAAATGCATATAATCCAGCTTAAATATTTGAATAAATATGTTTGTAATCAACCATCAAATCTAAAAGGTGTATGAGAGAACAATTAGAGAAAAACTTGGCAATGAGAGATCATAGTCATTAAGGGGGGATGGTGTCAAAGGAAACACAAAATCAAATGAACCGAGACCACTTTATGAAGTAATCCATGAAAAAGAAAAACCTACATCAAATAAACTCATTATGTCCACACATTATGTCCACACATTAACTTGTGTGAAAAAATATTATTCCCATTCCATTTTGAACAAACTAATTATATCCACACCTTACTATCTTATGAGATATAAAACAAAATCAATGATATGGATGATGATATATGACCCCACCCATAAACATCTATGCGTATGTGTGAGATATAAAATCAATAATCATTATATCACAAAGAATACATGGAAGAAATGGGTTTAATATCCATTTAAAATGGAATCATATAAATAAAAAAATTTATAATTCAATCAATAAACATGATAATCCCATGTAATATAAATGGGTTCCAAATGATACTAAATAAATTTCTTGGTAGATACCATTCAATGATTATATGGTATTGAAACCATATAAATAATGAGTATATAGTTTAGTAAATAATATTCTCAGTCATTTTATCTATGATATCTTGTTGAACACCCTTCAATCAAAGGAATAGAAAACATGGTATTCAAAAATGAATGGAATAAGAATAATTTTGTTTTTTATTCATAGTGGATGGTTAGGAAATAAAAAGCCAGTGATGGATCACTCCTATAATAGAAAATAACATTTCATAATTTATACATAGAAATTATTTTATTCATAGTGGATGGTTAGGAAATAAAAATCCAACGATATTCAAAAAGATGTAATAGGGTTCGAAATGGAAGAATCTAACCTAGTTTAAACAAAAAAATCGCAAAACATAATTATAGACTATCCTTGAAAAAAAATGAACGAAATAAATTCATGGAAGGCTTACATTAGTGTTGCGAGTTGAGATGATAGATCCGAGAGGAGTAAAGAAGATAAAAAATGAATCCAAAATGAGTTTAACACAGGTCTATCGACGAGCCAATTAGGGTTTACCGCGCGAGAGAGACGAACCGGCGGACTGTCAATCAAAAAATCGTAAATGACAGTCCACGGGGCATTAATTTTTTAAATGTTTTATTATGTCGGTTATATAATAACCAATGTTATAAACTAGTTTTTTAAATTTATAACGTCGGTTATTTTATAACCGACGTAAAAAATGAGTTATCTATGCGTTTTTTACGTCAGTTATAAAATAACCGATGTAAAAAACAAAAGTGCGGGGGGGTTTTTATGTCGGTTATTTTATAACCAATGTAAAAAACCTATAGATAAATCGTTTTTTACGTTGGTTATAACATAACCGACATAAAAATGCCTAGATATCTTGTTTCTTACGTCGGTTATAAATTAACCAACATTAAAACTCAAAGCGCTTTGGTTTTTTATGTTGGTTATTTGATAACTGGTGTAAAAAACGAGATATCTACGCGTTTTTTACGTCGGTTATTTTATAATTGACGTAAAAAACCAAAGCGCAGGGGGTTTTTTACGTCGGTTTTAAAATAACAGACGTAAAAAACCCGTAGATAACTCGTTTCTTACGTCGGTTATTAGATAATCGACGTAAAAAACCCTCGCGCTTTGAGTTTTAATGTCAGTTAATTTATAACCAACGTAAAAACCAAACACGCGTGATTTGTAACGTCGGTTATTAAAATAACCGACGTTCAAAATCTACTCACCGCATTTGTTACGTCGGTTATAAAATAACCGACGTAAAAAACCACGTTTCACAGTTTATCACGTCGGTTATATATAACCGATGTATAAAATGGTGACGTAAATAACGTTTTCTTCACTAGTGACTCAAAGTACCCATACCAATATCTAAAGGCAATATTTGTAATATTTCCCTCATTCAAACATAACTGGTGATACATAGACCATATATCGATCTTAGAAAACCAAATAGACTCACTCAACAGGTCAAAATGACCATATATCCTTGGAAAAGGGTAATGGTTCTCGATTGTTACTTGATTGATCCTTTGGTAGCTAATGCACAACCTCATACTAGCATCCACCTTAATGGAAAAAACATTGTAGAACCCCTTGGGAACACTCTGAGTTAGATGAAAACTTTCTAAATCAGATCATCTATATAAATTCTTACCTACCAAAACATGGAGGTTTCCATCTAAAAAGGACCCATTGAAATCAGAGAAGAACTATGTCGCATGTCAATAAAAAAATAAATATCATATTGGGGGTATCATCACACCTCCTCAGTAAAAATATTCAAATACCCACCCCACCCCAATTGAACTTGGGTATCTCTACCATCCCAACAACCACTGATTCCACATATAGCTCAACCATCAATGAAAAAAAGGGGATCTATATATCTAATTTACAACTGACAACCCTACTGGCCAATGTTAACCACATGATGGCCATCCACAACCAAGAACATGACTCTCCTCCAAAATTAGTTGATAATAGAATGAAAAAAATATAACTAGTTTATAAGGCCCTAGCCTTAAACATTACTTAATCTTGAGTTATTACAAGATTACACATTGAGGATATTTTCAGGTTTAGAGTTTTAGAGAATTAGATCATAAAACATACATTACATTCCACATTTAAACAAAGTGGTTACATAAAGGATAGTATTCATTTTTTCCCCATCAACTGAAACATATTTAATATAAAACATGGATTCTTTCTTGACACTTCCTTGACTCTATCATCATATCATGTACCTTTCCCTTGACCTGTGAAAAACATTTCAAAAACTTGGGATTAGCATAAAAAGCTCAGTAATGTTTATAAAAATATGGAAAGGAAACATGAGTTCATATATACATAAGAATAAAATCATACATTACCCATAAAACATAGGCACTTTAACATACCTCATCAAATCATGAATAAATCAAAGAAATCATAAGACATAAAGGTAACTTGTGGCATTCATAACATTCTTACGTAGGGAGTAACCCTCTTGGTTATGTTTGGAATACCCACCACAGTATATTCCCTAAATCTCTTGGGAGAAACCTTAACGTTTCACTCCTTTGCGTTACCTAATGCGTTGGAGAGCTATATCGGGCTCACCCTCCCTTAGTTTATCAAGAAACCACTCATCTTCATAATAATTCCCAAGAACCTCAACATAATCGTATCACATAAAACATGCATAAAGGAAACATAACATTTCCACCTTTCAATCACAACATATCAATACAACACATTGATATAAAAACATTATGAAAACCATTTTCAATACCAAAATAAAAGAAAAGTAAAACATGGTATTTATTTTTCTTTTAAAAAAAGTTATGGCTTGTAGAGGAAGCCAAAACTCAAATAATGGTCACGGTGGTGGAGAAGTCGTTGTCCCCGCATACGTACGACAAAAACAGTCCCTTTTGTCGTTTAGTAAAACGATTTGTATAAAAATGATTCCTTTCGGATAAATGTAAAAGTCAAAGGGTTTTATACACCGTATAAAATAAGGTTGTGTATAAAACAAAATATGCCTCAATGAAAGGAGATTGAGACGAAGTCCCTTACAAAGACGGTATCCTTGGTTTAAGGATAAATCAATTACATAATTATGAGTGACAAACGAATACACCAAATATAAGTGGATATTAAGTGTAAAATAATCAAAGGTCATTCACACATATTCAAAGGAAGATATATTCAATAACTACATGTTGAACCCAAATAAATCGAAATTGGGTTAAGAAGTTCCCTTGACAGCCTAATGGCGTCACATCAAAATGAGTTGATAAGAGATAAAAAAGGGTATCTCAGCACTTGGACATAAAATTTACATCAATAAGTATATATGAGAACATATCCCAACATAACAATATGTAAATTAAAATACCCAACAAAATAAGTCTTTTAAAAAGAGGAGGTTGAAAGGTTCCCTTACCGACTTGGGTATCTTTCGAAACATACACCCCATGAAAGAAGGTCAATACATCATTGATGTAAATACTCATAAACTGAAATATATTATACAAAGAGTAGAATAATGGGAAGTATATATACCACTCAATAGAAATGTTGGAAAATGTAGCATAAATCTCATGGGAATAAAAGTGAGATGAAAAATCCCTTACGAAACTCGGCAGCCTAACAGTGCCACTAAAAACATCCAAAAATGGATTGATGAGATCAAATAGGGTCTCTCATCATATTAACATAAATTTTACAGCAAGAGTAATATAAAATACCATCCCCCAACATAACAAAGAGGATCTTAAAAGAAGTGACATAAAGGAGAGTACTTAAAAATAAAGAGAGGGGTTAGATCTCTTACAAAAATTTGGCAGCCTAACGGCACCACTCAAAACTTCCAAAATGGATTGATGAGAGAGAATAGGGTCTCTCATCATATGAACCTAAAAATTATAGTAAGATTAATATAAAATAATATCCCAATAACAAGAAATATGAGCTTTAAAAGGATTGACATAAAAGAGTGTACTTTAAAAGAAAGAGAGGAGTCGGATCCCTTACCTCAAGTCCAACTTGTCTTGTTCGTTTCTTTATATTCCTGAATAATAAACTTTGTTAAATTTATAATTGCCTAAGGACCTCCTTTAAATATTATTATTCAGTTCATATCACATATTATAATGTTATAATAATTGTTTAATAATTTTAGTTCATATCAGACGTTTTTGCCGATGTTTGGTACATGAGTCAAAAATGACCTTGTTTGAAAAATGATTGTCCATGTAGTTATAAGTAAATAATTTCCAGAATAGTATTAATGATTAAAATATCATATATATCCAGTACATATTCATTTTATACTATTCCATATCATTTGGAGATAAAAAACGAAAAGCACCGTTCATGGAGGCGGTAGGTCGTACGTACGCATGAACGCTACTTTCATTTTTTCTTTATCATATTAACGGAATTAAAAATAAATGATATATATATATATATTATAATTCCAGTATAATATATATGTTATATAGTTCACATATTTTCATTAATTTCATTCTTTATACGTTCTTTGTATTGCATGTACGAGTCACATCACTTGATGGGGTGGTTGTCCACACTTCCTCATATGAAATTATCGAATTTACACAACATGAAAAGAATAATTGTATGGTTTAAATATAAAATACATAAAAATATAGTAAACATAAATACCATATATATCATATATAAAATATAGAGACATCATAATGTCCACCTTTAAAGGTGTTAAAAGAATATTGAACAATCATCGTTTCGTGAGGCGGAAAATCACCAACCACAGAAACAGTATGTTCTTTAACCATTAGACGAAGGTGTGTGTAAGTGTAGCTCAAATAATTCTTATAAAAACATCCTAGTATATTTATGATACTGGATTTGTTATAAAATAAATTAATAAAAAGATTTTAGGTGGTTGGAGAAGCAAAATAAAACAAAAGGACTTAGGTGAATACATTACCGTAAAATCGGGTAACTCTCTTTGGTTTGAGCTCAAAGGCTTCCTCAGGAAGACTTCTGCCCAAAGTGAGGCTTGAAGGAGTTATAGAGGGATGTGGAGAGACAAAATGGGTAGGTTTTGGCCGAGCCAAAGGCTTTGGAAGTGTGATTAAGTAGGTATAGGTGGGGGACTTTTATAAGAGGAGAAGAGGGGCACTCTTGGAAAGTAAAGAAATGTTACTTTATTTTAGAATGAGTTTCGGATTTTAATGGTCCCACATTAATGTGTTTCTAGGATAAGGTGATAAGGTTTAGAAATACACCCATCCAATAGGTTTTTTACATGTTTAGGTCTTAGATTTTACATTATCTTTCCATTTTATTTAAATCGTTAAATAATGAGATCATCGCTGCATCATCATGATGTCATAAATAATTTAATTTATATAATGTCCAAAAATTATAAAAAAAAAATACTATGATGAATTAAATCGTTTTATATTTCCATTGATTATTTATAGTCAAAATTATGACTTTTATAACCCCATGTAAATATTGTTTTAGTAAAACATCTCATGTTTGTGTCATTTTTACTATAACATTAAATAAAAAGATATTTATGTCATTTTCCAAACAAAGTGGATCCATGGGGTCCCCAAGTTGACCCATGGATTTTCGTGGTCTTCCATGACACATCCAAGGAGGGTAGGACATGTTTCTAGGTCATTTCATTTTATTAAAACATTATTCTTACCTTAAACTACACTAATTACCTCTAATCGCGATTAAAAACTTAATAAGATATTATTCACCCAAAAAATTATTTTAATCCCATTTAACCACATTATACTTCTTAATGACAACCATATATGTCGGATTTTTGAAACTAAAACACAAATTTGGAAAAATTTCATTTAGACGGAAAATCAGTTTTTATAAGTACCACTTAGTGGTTTCACTATTCATCAAAAATTGAAGTTTTTCAGAAAAATACCAAAACATCACCCTAAGCTATATTTGATATTCTGAATTCAAAAATGATTTCTATTTTAAAAAATTTAAAACATATTAGTTAAATTAATTAATTTAATAATTAATTCCCGTTGTCAGAGCAAATAGCGTGTTTTTATGAAATAATAAGTATAAAAAGATTGACACTAGTTTAAGTCCAATTTCAAAGTGAAATTAATTCCAACGACCACTATTGTATTGAATGGTTAAAATTTATTCTAATTTCACTTTGCAACCAATTCAAAATATAATCTAATCATATAAATAAATTAGATTAAAAGGAGTTTTTGAATTAAAATACAACATTTTTCACTATTCATTAAAAATTGAACTTTTTTGAAAAAATACCAAAAATTTACAGAAAGTAAATTTTGATGTCCCGATTCTAAAGAAGAATTTTATTTTGTCAAATATAACACATAAATTTGTCAAAAAGTGGATTTAAAAGAGGTTCGTCATCAAAAGGCGGTCAATCGACCTTTTAAAGAATATTAGAATGTTTACGCTTAAAATTGGATCCATTTTCATTTTTAATCCTCTAACATTTATTGTAAAAAGTAAAAAAATTTGACAAACATATATAATCATTTTGTAGTTAGTTCTGTTCATTCCCGCCATTACAACGGCTAGGCATTAACTACTATTTAAAATAATATTATTTTATTACTAGAGTGCAACGTAAGATTCCCAAGAAACTCGTTGTTGCGTGTTGGGTACGCCATCGAGCATAGCATCCCCTTTAAAGTAATATTAATATTTTATTCACAAATATGGATAAATATAAAAATTTCATATTCTTTATTTACCTGGGGTGTTACATCCTTCCCCCCTTTTGGGAATTGCGTCCTCGCAATTTTAAAATTGAGCTTGGAAACATCCTTGAATGTCCCACATCAGAACAAGAGTCGGTAAAACAATCACTTTAAAATAAAGAAAGATAAGTACAAAGGTCACCCAAGTTAACCCATACTAGGATTCCAAGTATGAAAATATGAACATGGAGGAAAAAAACAAAGGGTCATGTTCTGATGGAGAGTGATAGAAAACATGTTTAGGAGAAAGTTAACCACAAGAAAATCACAAACTTGTGATGGGTTAAACGGTATTCGATTCCCCAGTAGGAAACGTTAATAGACAACATTTTTTTAAGTTTATTTTTATTGAGGAATTTATTCATAAGGAAACATAATCACTTATCATGTTGACTTTTAAATTTTATTAGATTCCTTACACAAACTCGTATTTTCTCCAAAAGACGAGTATTTAGGAAGACTTGTTCAAATTAAGAGTACTATAATCAACTTCTAGAGAATCACCTAATCCACAAAAGAGAACTATATACTTCCCATGTCATTAGACTTTAACCAAAACCAAAACCAAAAAGGTTAGTTCAAGATCAGATAATCTAGAAAAGGATATCCCTTTATAAAAAGAAAATCTATTCTTAATCTCTAAAATTTGTCCAACAAAACCCAAAGTTCAATGAGGACCATTCGATAAAAAATTTGTCCATAAAATTATTCAAAGTAAACCAAACTAAGATTGAAACCCAAATATTTGAAGGATTTAGTCACATAGTCTTCCAAGTAAAATCGTAATATTTATCTCCAAACAACATTAGCTGCTCTTAATGTCTCGTATTGAATAGTAATTAACCTAATCACATATCCTCCATGATAGATTAATAAATTTCCATAGATAACCCAAAATCAACTTACTCTTAATTCATAAAATCATCTAACTAAAAAGAATCAGTCAAACTAACCAGGGACTTCACGTAGTCCAGTGGTAGGCGATGAATACCAGTCGCACTTTGGTTGTGGGTTCGATTCCCGTAGCTTTGTCCGACACGACGAGTTGTCACACGGTCTGCGTGTTGTCCTTTTTCCAAAACTATATAATTCGCAAATCATTCCCTAAAATGAGATAAAATCATCAAAAATAATCATAACATAATTTAACCATAATTTTATCTCATGCCTTTCACTTCCATCATAACACATAGTAACCCATAATTACCTCAAAAGTAAGGATCATATAAACCCAAATGGTTCTTTATAACTATGTCCACAAAAGAGCAGATTAATATTCCTTGAATAAAATTTTCATATATTAAACATCAGGGTTACTCATACTATAAAAATTCTTCTAATGTAACCCCATCATCAAAAGAGACTTAATACTCTTAAGAATTTCACCATAACTCTTGAAGCCCTTATATGTTGACTTCTTACTCACTCAACATTATTCATTATCCATTAACCATTCCTTTCCAACTTATCCTGAAATACTTCTTTCCTACAAACAAAATCATGAATCATATCCTAAGATTCCAAAATAGGAAAACAAAAGTAATGAAATAATCCATACCTTTGATTGGTCATTGTCAGTTTCTTCATCCTCAATCGGAATGGCATTAGGTATTGGTAAATGAATATTTGTACGATCTTTGTGATCCCATTCACGAAACTTCTTCATAGGACATGTGTTTTCATAATAACCATGCACCCCACATTTAAAACATTCAATTGATCCCTCAGAAAGAACTTCGTTCCCTTTCCTCGAGTCAACTGGATGCTTCCTTTTTCCATGTCAGGTTCTTGCTTTATGACCTTCATTTCCACATCTATAGCATATTTCTGTCCCTTTGAAACATTTTCCTAGGTTTTTCTTTCCACATATTTAACACATAGGTTTTTGAACATACTTACCTTTATGATTATTACCTGTAGTTTCGTAGGGATTTGTTTCACGCATATATGATCCCTTATAGGAATCACCAAGGTTTAGGTGGTCAATCAGGACTCTAGATAGTTGGTTGAGGATAAACACAAGATTTCTCATTGCAGCTCCCATATCATTCAGTTGCTTTCTCAAAAAACTGTCAAAGTTTCCTTCACATCCATTGTTACTTTGGTACCTGCTAGATCCAGCCCTTTACTAAAACCAAAAAGGTCAGTGTGATTATATCAACAAAACCATCATGTACTAATGAGGAAGATAAACACTAAGATATAATTACTCATTCACTTTATCTAAAACTAACACTCTTTCTGAAATCCTAACCATTATGGTAATGTCACTTAAGCTTAAAGAGTACCCTAACTTCTAAGGTTATCTAAACCGACCTTTGATACCAACTATAAGGCCCCAGCCTTAAACCTTACTTAATCTTGATTTATTACAAGGTTACACATTGAGGATCTTTTGAGGTTTATATTTTTAGAGAATTAGATCATAAAACTTACATTACATTCCACATTTAAACAAAGTGGTTACATAAAGGATAGTATTCATTTTTTTCCCATCAACGGAAATGTATTTAAAATAAAACATGGATTCTTTCTTGACACTTCCTTGACTCTATCATCATATCATGTACCTTTCCCTTGACCTGTGAAAAACATTTCAAAAACTTGGGATGAGTATAAAAAGCTCAGTAAGGGTTATAAAAATATGGAAAGGAAACATGAGTTCATATATATATAAGAATTAAATCATACTTTACCCATAAAACATAGTCACTTTAACATACCTCATAAAATCATGAATAAATCAAAGAAATAATAAGACATAAAGGTAACTTGAGGCATTCATAACATTATTACGTTGGGAGTTACCCTCTTGGTTACGTTTGGAATACCAACCATAGTATATTCCCTAAATCTCTTCGGAGAAACCTTTACGTTTCACTCCATCGCGTTACCCAATGCATTGGAGAGCTATATCGGGCTCACCCGCCCTTATTTTATCACTGAACTACCCATATTCATAATAATGCCCAAGAACCTCAACATAATCGTATCACATAAAACATGCAAAAAGGAAACATAACATTTCCACCTTTTAATCACAAGATATCAATACAACACATTGATATAAAAACATTATGAAAACCATTTTCAATACCAAAATAAAAGAAAAGTAAAACATGGTATTTATTTTTCTTTTAAAAAAAAGTTATGGCTTGTAGAGGAAGCCAAAAATCAAATAATGGTCACGGCGGCGGAGAAGTTGTTGTCGCCGCATACGTACGACAAAAATAGTCCCTTTTGTCATTTAGTAAAACGCTTTGTATAAAAAATATTCCTTTCATATAAATGTAAAAGTGAAATGGGATTATACATTTTATAAAATATGGTTGTGTATAAAACAAAATATGCCTCAATGAAAGGAGATTGAGACGAATTCCCTTACAAAGACGGTATCCTTGGTTTAAGGATAAATCAATTACATAATTATGTGTGACAAACGAATACACAAAATATATGTGGATATTAAGTGTAAAATAATAAAAGTTCATTCACACATATTCAAAGGATGACATATTCAATAACTACATGTTGAACCCAAACAAATCAAAATTGGGTTAAGAAGTTCCCTTGACAGCCTAACGGCATCACATCAAAATGAGTTGATGAGAGATAAAAAAGGGTATCTCATCACTTGGACATAAACTTTACATCAATAAGGATATATGAGATCATATCCCAACATAACAATATGTAAATTAAAAGACCCAAAAAAATAAGTCTTTTAAAAAGAGTAGGGTGAGAGGTTCCCTTACCGACTTGGGTATCTTTCGAAACATACACCCCATGAAAGAAGGTCAATACATAATTGATATAAATACTCATAAATGGAATTATATTACACAAAGAGTAGAATAATTGGAAGTATATATACCACTCAATAGAAATGGTGGAAAATGTAGCATAAATCTCACGAGAATAAAGGTGAGATGAAAAATCCATTACGAAAACTTGGCAGCCTAACAGCGCCACTTAAAACATCCAAAAATGGATTGATGAGATCAAATAGGGTCTCTCATCATATTAACATAAAGTTTACAGAAAGAGGAATATAAAATACAATCCCCCAACATAACAAAGAGGAGCTTAAAATAAGTGACATAAAGTAGAGTACTTAAAAAGAAAGAGAGGGGTTAGATCTCTAACGAAAATTTGGCAGCCTAACGGCGCCACTCCAAACTTCCAAAATGGATTGATGAGAGAGAATAGGGTATCTTATCATATGAACATAAAAATTACAGTAAGAGTAATATAAAATAATATCCCAATAACAAGAAAGATGAGCTTTAAAAGTAATGACATAAAAGAGTGTACTTTAAAAGATAGAGAGGAGTCGGATCCCTTACCTCAAGTCCAACTTGTCTTGTTCGTTTCTTTATATTCCTGAATAATAAACTTTGGTAAATTTATAATTGCCTAAGCACCTCCTTTAAATATTATTATTTAGTTCATATCACATATTATAATACTATAATAATTGTTTAATAATGTTAGTTCATTACAGACGTTTTTGCCGATGTTTGGTACATGAGTCAAAAATGAACTTGTTTGAAAAATGATTGTCCATGTAGTTATAAGTAAATAATTTCTAGAATAGTATTAATGATTAAAATATAATATATATCCAGTAAATATTCATTTTATACTATTCCATATCATTTGGAGATAAAAAATGAAAAGCACCGTTCATGGAGACGGTAGGCCGTACGTACGCATGAACGCTACTTTCATTTTTTCTTTGTCATATTAACGGAATTAAAAATAAATGATATATATATATATATTATAATTCCCGTATAATATATATGTTATATATGTCACATATGTTCATTAATTTCATTCATTATACGTTCCATGTATTGCATGTATGAGTCACATCATTTGAGGGGCGGTAGTCCACACTTCCTCATATGAAATTATCGCATTTACACAACATGAAAAGAATAAAGGTATGGTTTAAATATAAAATACAGAAGAATATAGTAAACATAAATACCATATATATCATATATAAAATACAGTGACATCATAATGGCCACCTTTAAAGGTGTTAAAAGAATATTGAATAATCATCGTTTCGTGAGGCAGAAAATCGCCAACCACAGAAACAGTATGTTCTTTAACCATTACAAGAAGGTGAGTGTAAGTGTAGCTCAAATAATTCTTATAATAACATCCTAGTATATTTATTATACTGGAGTTGTTACAAAATAAATGAATAAAAAGAGTTTAGGGGGTTGGAGAAGCAAAATAAAACAAAAGGACTCAAGTGAAGACATTACCTTAAAATCGGGTAACTCCCTTTGGTTTGAGCTCAAAGGCTTCCTTGGGAAGACTTCTGCCCAAATTTAGGCTTCAAGGAGTTATAGGGGGGTGTTTAGAGACAAAATGGGTAGGGTTTGGCTGAGCCAATGGCGTTGGAAGTGTGGGTAAGGAGGTAGAGGTGGGGGCCTTTTATAAGAGGAGAGGAGGGGCACTCATGGAAAGTAAATAAATGTTACTTTATTTTAGAATGAGTTTCGGATTTTAATGGTCCCAAGTTGATTTTTGTCGAGGATAAGGTGATAAGGGTTCTAAATCCACCCATCCAATAGTTTTTGGACATGTTTAGGTCTTATATTTTACATTATATTTCCATTTCATTTAAATCATTAAATAATGAGGTTATCGCTGCATCATCATGATGTCATAAATAATTTAATTTATTTAATGTCTAAAAATTATAAAACAAATTCTATGATGTAGGAAATATTTTTATATTTACATTTATTATTTATAGTCAAAAAACTGACTTGTATAACCCCGTGTAAAAATTGTTTTAGTAAAACATCTCATGTTTGTGTCATTTTTACTTTAACATTAAATAAAAAGATATTTATGTCATTTTCCAACCAAAGTGGCTCTATGGGGTCCCCAAGTTGACCCATGGATTGTATTGGTCGTCCATGAAACATCCAATGAGGGTAGGACATGTTTCTAGGTCACTTCATTTTATTAAAACATTATTCTTACCTTAAACTACACTAATTACCTCTAATTGCGATTAAAAACTTAATAAGTTACTATTCACCCAAAAAATTATTTTAATCCCATTGAACCACATTTTACTTCTTAATGACAACCATATATGTCGGATTTTTGAAATTAAAAACACAAAGATGGCAAAATTTCATTTAAACAGAAAATCCGTTTTTATAAGTACCACTAAGTGGTTTCACTATTCATCAAAAATTGAAGTTTTTCAGAAAAATACCAAAACTTCACCCTAAGCTATATTTGATATTCCAAATTCAAAAATGATGACTATTTTAAAAAATTCAAAACATATTAGTTGCATTAATTAATTTAATAATTAATTCCCGCTGTCAGAGCAAATAGCGTGTTTTTATGAAACAATAAGTATCAAAAGATTGACACTAGTTTAAGTCCAATTTCAAAGTGAAATTAATTCCAATGACCACTATTGTATTAAATGGTAAAAATATATTCTAATTTCACTTTAAAACCAATTCAAAAGATAATCTAATCATATAAATAAATTAGATTAAAAAGAGGTTTTGAATTAAAATACAATATTTCTCACTATTCATTAAAAATTGAACTTTTTTGGAAAAATACCAAAAATTTACACAAAGTAAATTTTGATGTCCCGATTCTAAAGAAGAATTTTATTTTTTCAAATATAACACATAAAATTGCCAAAAAGTGGATTTAAAAGAGGTTTTCCATCAAAAGGCGGTTAATAGACCTTTTAAAGAATATTAGAATGTTTACGCTTAAAATTGGATTCATTTGCATTTTTAATCCTCTAACATTTATTGTAAAAAGTAAAAATATTTGACAAACATATATAATCATTTTGTAGTTAGATCTGTTTATTCCCTCCATTACAATGGCTAGGCGTTAACTACTATTTAAAATAATATTATTTTATTATTAGAGTGCAACGTAAGATTCCCAAGAAACTCGTTGGTGAGTGTTGGTTACGCCATCGAGCATAGAATCCTCTTTAAAGTAATATTAATATTTTATTCACAAATATGGATAAATATAAAAATGTCATATTCTTTATTTACCTAGGCTTTTACATAGTTATTAAATATGCTGATATTGTATGAATGCATCTAAAGAAATGAAATATCTCCTCAGAAAAAATGTGTCCCCACAATCAGTCTACACCTCTGGAACACATTGAAAAAAAGTTTCTCTAGCCTTTGGTTTATATAGTTAACACCATGGGTAATGGGAATCCTATCCATATCTAGTCCCATAGGACAAAAAAGAAAAGTTTCAAAAAGGATTCCAATGATCTGAAATCAAACAAGGAACAAATGATTTTACACAACTAAATGAGAATATATCAAATGATCTCTTTCACCTCGATTCAAGGTCCCTAAAAATGAAGAATATCTGCAGGTCTGCCTATAATTTCTCTATCTCCCCTCAGTCTACCATATGTATTCTCTCCCTACTACTAAAATAGCCTAATTAAGAACTCCTGTTGTGGATGGATTTGACCATTAACACCTCCACCAAACTGAGCCTGAAGAGACACTATGAACTAGTTCTAAATATGCCCATGAACCCAACAAAAAAACACACTTTCATCAATCCCATGGAGAATATATGAAAACCAATGGCCCTATAAGGATGGAAAATATAATCCTAAGTTCAACTCCCCACTGGTCAAAACCTTAATGGCCATGGTGCCTAAGATATTCCACTAACAAATATACTCTTTTAGGGACCCTCCTATCCCCCCTCTCAAGGTAAATCTCTTTATGGGTAAATAATCTTGATCACCCCTTACCTCTTCTGAACCTCTGTATAAGTTAGTAATGATAAAGTAGTCACTTTATATTGGACTAGTGGTCATAGTGACTCCTCAAGACATCTCGTAAGAGAATCCTGATCCGGAAAAATATTGATGGAAAAAAATATAATGTCTTTAATATTAATACCAAAATCCCACACTAAAAAACTACCTTGCTAAAGATAATGAATGGCATGCCTCTTCATTTTTTTAATGGTCGATAAAAGTAAATTTTCTTGAAAATCTTTCTAAAATTCCCCCATGAAACATACCCTTCCCTCTACTAACCCAGATATAGAATCTACCATGGATGTGCATCTCCCTACATCTGAACAACTTTTAAAGGGACCTGGTACACCACCTATATGTGATCAATGTAAAGATGATCCCAATATCCCCCAAAAATATATCTATCTCAACATCATAAACACCACCCTCATACTTCCCCGAGATTGAAACTAAAATGTAGACAACACCCTCTTACATTGGTTATACTTCTCAACCAGATCTACCCTCCAGTGATCAACCAGGTCGATCTACTAAACCTCCACTACCTGAATCACACTTAGAAGACGACCATGAGCCATACATTAAAGGGAGAAAATATTTCCTAACCATAATTATTATGGAATCTTTTTCTATTAATATTTACTCATTTGAGTTTAATTATTTTTAACATCAAAAAACCAAAACTACCCAATTCAAAAAATAACCCAATTCATCATGAATCATGTACCTTTCTTAGGTATTTACACTATAAATAGGTCCACCTTACATGGTCGTTCATTAAGAGAAGAATATATTCACTGGATCATGGGGGTACTAAATGCTTATATCTTAGTCAGACTCTTTGGATTACGTCATGCAAAAAAGATAAAGTAGAACCATTTCTATACTATCACAGGTAATCATCATTGTGTCTAACTCTAAACTCCATCCTATCTCTAAACAATTATATATGATACCACTCTATCATGACCTCATACCACTAATGATACCATGTTGAAGGGATATAGATGGTGACCCCTGAGTTCTACCTCCAGTAAGTCTTAAGTTGGTGACTAGAACCGAGGGTATAATAATATCACAAATATGGGAGGAATTAACCTATATAATAAAATAGGATAGGGATATAGTTCAAATATACTACAGGGAACTCTATGAAATAAAAAAAAGAAAAATGCATCCTATTATTCATGTATAAGTGAAATATTTATAGATAAAAATATTAAATTTAAATACTAAAAAGAAAATATTAATCAATAATGTAGAAATAGTCCAAGGGTATCAAATAGTAATGTCTATCCTAGTCTTTGAAAATCCTCATAGAAACCTAAAAATCAATTTATATACATAGGATGGGAATAAAAGTATACTAAATAGGAAACCCAAAGTCTCCTGAGAAAAAGTGAAAGAATCATACTAATGAACCTAGGAGAAAACATTGTAAACAATGACACGTAAATAGGTCAACTATCTAACCCAAATATCACAAAGTAATTATCACCAAATAAATTAGGCTAGGTATAATAACATAATAAGAATTTTATTGATAAATTTTACCCCACACCATTTTTCCACTTATTCTCTGCTCTCACTAAAGCTATAGGGCTAGCAGCAGAATCCAATGGGTCAAGGATTTAGAAAAATATTATCACCAGAGTGATGGATCTTATTATCTTCAGCATTCTAATCTATAGTACTGTCTAACGATCTCGAGTGAATTAAACATAGATAATGAAATAAAACATAATGTGTACCT
Source organism: Viscum album (assembly GCA_963277665.1). Classification (NCBI taxonomy): domain Eukaryota; kingdom Viridiplantae; phylum Streptophyta; class Magnoliopsida; order Santalales; family Viscaceae; genus Viscum; species Viscum album. The sequence goes on along the minus strand of OY728159.1, from coordinate 1,886,002,334 downwards.
CATTCATATTGAAGTGTTCTAATCCTTCATTCATTTCGAATAACCATTTCTTGAAGGATAGAAAGTAGAATACATCTATATGATCCACAAACACTTCAAAAATCATCGTGATCATTGATCATCAAATTTCTGGTGCTGGCATGATGATATGAAAATGTGTTCGACATCCCGATGATCACAACATTGATGTTTCTTTGATGCAAGGAGGTGATCTCGATCCGATCACTTGGATTGAGATATTCTCTCTCTATAAAGTAGGAGAGGATAGAGAGGCTCTGATGATCTCATAGTGACTCATAATCATGTGAGATAATTTTTCTCCATTATAGATTTTATGCCCAAAATACCCGAAAAGGGTTCTTTATCCCCTATATATTTAACATTCTCTAAATAACTAATAAATAAATAATTATGATGATCTAAATTGAATCATAAATATTATTTTTATTTAATTACATACTTTTAATATAGATTAAATATATAACATGATCAAATTGATTCATTTAACTCAACTCTAGTTCCTGCTAATATTAATTGAACATTTAATATAAAATAATATTAATTCGTATAATATTTTTCATGCATTCACTAAATACCTGATGAATATGTTAAAAAATCATCTCAATTTTATTATACTTCAATAATGATGAATTTATTTATTATTTTATGAATTTCAATACTTTGACAACTCTCAGACCCCATGGTTGGGTCCACCATGTCCCACATACCTATTCACTTGAATAGAGTATATTCTTGAATATGTTATTGTGTGTGACCCTCTAGACCTTTACATATCAATAGAAATTAATAGTATTCACAAACGAAGAGTGGATTATATCAACCCATCGAGGCCCCGAAAGAGATATGGAATAGTCATTGCAATGAAAACCAACCAATGAACATGCACTGTGTAATATAATATCTTTTTCTTTAGATATCTTATATAGAAGGAAACACACTTGTTTCATCGTCCTTTCTTTATTTATTGTTTATTGATCTAAATAGATGGACTTACATATGACTAACTTGGCCAAGGGTTTATAAAGGAAATTACATCTTGACTAACTAGGTTGGAGATATATTACTTCCTCAACTCATAAGTGACAAATTCTATCTTGGTCATTCAACCAATGTTTTACCACCAATGATGCACCCAATACAAGATACCACTCCACAATTTCATTATATTGGTTTTTGACATATATCAATGTATGTTATCAAATGTAACACATTAATAATTATCTCAAGTCAGGATACCAATACACATGTTTGTAGGTAGAAACAACCAATGACACATAAAACATAGGGTGTTTTTATTCATGGGTATTTCCTCATCATCTCACCTACTAGAGAACCCCATGTGTGAATATCCGAAGAGGAAGTCTCAATGCTTATGATCCCCCATCACATGATAGTAAAACATCAATTATGTCCATCTATTATATACATCATATTATAGCCTAGGATATTCTATAACCTTTTGATACAACAAATAATATATTGACATTACCATTAAATAGTGGATACAGAAATGTATACACTATAATGGTAAGTGTACATTATGAATATCTTACTTTATATATGAAATGGTAATCGAAAATTAATATTAATGTTGGGTTTAAACACAATATTACAACACTCCCACTTTCACTATATCCAACTTACTAAACACCCTTTTTATCTCTCAAATTATAAATATTGTATTTCTTCAAAGTAACGGCTTTAGATGGTGGGGTTGACATGTTTATACTTCATGGAAATTCTATAAAGTGTGACCTCACTTACTTGAGTAAAACTTCTCAAGAGATGGAATCCGAGTGTATATCCCTTTTTTCCATAGTCAAAACATGAAATCTTAGTTAGTAAATGTAATAGAATTTTCATAATGATTGAACATTTCATACTAGGTGTATCTCTAAGAAATGAAAAAAATGGATTTAATAATTGTTTCTTAGTTTCCTAAAAAGATATAATTTACTTGATATTTTTGGGTATGGCTACCACTATCTTGTATGATCTTCTATTTCTCATTAAATTTTCTTCACTAAGAGATTAGATCACATTTATCCAAGTAAGAATATTTTGTGTCCACAAAAAAACTAGTATCCTTTCCTAACAACTTATCTTGTATGTATCCTTTGAACTTATCAAGTATAATTGGATAGTTATGAATTCTTCCCTTGAAGTTATACTAGTTAAAACTGTTATTTTCCTTCTATAAATTATATGTTGGCAATATCTTATCTTTTACATATCACGATATATGTGATGGACCCATTTAAAAGGAAAATGGAATTTATACTCACCACTTTAATATCCTCTTATACTTATGCATATATTCTAAGATAGTTACATGACGTGTGATATTGGTAACATTTTTATATCAAATTGTTCCAAATTTTATTTTTCAATACCATGTAAGTATATGTACAATTGAATAGTTCAAAGAAATCATTAGATCTAATTCCGCAGATCATGTTCACTATAATCTAGGTTTCTACTTTAAGTCAATCTCTAGAGTGTTACTTTCATCCTCGTCTTAACTATTTGTAAGACCAATAGTTTTTTACCATATTTTACCAATGATATTTCACTTGGAAGACAATGGTTCTCCTCTAGTAGACACATGAAAAATATTCATTCCTAATGTATATTCTATGATCTTATTACTTAATTCAACCTTGAATTTTATTTGAGTAAATTTCACCCATTATTGGAATTCAGTGATGTCACTATCCCTCTCTGTTTGTGATGTATAGATTTAATTCCATGACTGGTGGTCTACACATCCAATTCCAAATAAAATGGTCATAGAAATTAGCAATGACAAGAAAAATTCTAATGTATTTTTGTATATCAACTTGGTATTTCCAATCGATCATTATTGGTACCATGATTTTACCACCCTTGTATCATTTAACTTGAATACCCATCATAGTATTCAAAATAATAATCCCCTTGTACAGTGATACATGGAATCCATTATTGAATTTTAATTGATCTTGTCAATTTTTACTAATTTTCATTTAAGTATTACATGTATGATTTATTATTCTCAATGAATAATGTATCATAGGTCATGGTGAATATAAAACCATCACCATGGTTTTTTCCTTCCAATGATTTATGTTTCTCTATAACATTCTCTTCCACACCATTTGTGGAGCTCATTCCTATGCCAACTAATTTCACATCTCAATCATTGACTAATCAAAAGGTAGTCTTTCTACCACTATCTCAAGTATATATTTTCATTATTTTATAGAAAAATATTCTATCACTTGAATAAAACATTTCTATCAATGGTATTTCAATAATATCTTAATAAAACTTTTGGACGATTACTTTAGATGCACATTGTGTTTTTCTTGATGCAAGTTTGACTTCTTCCTTAACAAATGCATTAAATCAAAACACAGGTTATTATGAAAATATATTTATATCATAAAAAACTCATATGATATTAACATGTCATTATAGTAGGCATATCATTATGGTATAATGTTGTTATTGGTAAAGGATGATGGAAGTTTCTTCAATGAATATATGTTGCAACATTGATTCTACTTTCACTTACATCATGTTTCTTATGTGTGTAAGGAAATGTGTGTCTAGTAATTTCTCCACACTACATTTTTCTTCATAAATGTGATTATATAAATATTATCATTGATTCTACATAATATAATCATATCTCTGATGTGGAAATAGTAGTGTTTGTTTAGGAATTACTCCACCCTGCATTATTTTGATCAATGGATATTTGGTCAAGATATTTTTCAGCACTCCATCCTAAATAATCTCATATCTTCTGAAAATGAATAAAATATAAATCACTTTAAATCTCCATAAACACTTAAAATAATCTTATTAAGTATATGAATGTACCTCTATCTTACCCTTGGAATAGTTCTTGCTCTCTAGCTAAACTAAGTCCAAAATCTTTGTGTCTTGCCATTATTTCTTAAAGTATCTTTGTTCAAACTAAATAATATTATATGTCAGTAACACCTAAGTTGTTTATATCCCCCTACTCTAAATATGATACTAGGTATATACTTGATGTAAATTTTTTTTACTTGAAAAATACTTACCTTTCCACAACTGGGTATATAAGTCTTATATTTTATATTCATCACATATGGCCTATGATTCATGTATCACTAAACTATTCATTGATTATTAAACCCCACAAACAATATGAATTGCAGAGCTAGAATAATGTATCCTTGTATTCAAAGGAAATTTGATATTAATTTATTGGTAATTTTTAGCAAATTTTTTACTAGGATCATTTACATGGAAATATGAAGTTGTTAGTTTCTCACCACTAACTTATGAACGACCCTTTCTTAGAAACATAGAGAACATATCTTAATTATAGTAATTTTTATATACTATCATGGTTATTTTATGTTAAAAAACATATGTAATAACAATATTTTATTCAATACCTGAGATGTATGATAGAAATAGTACTTAAAATTGATAAATATACATGAAAAATTGATTACTTGATTCTTTGAAATAGTTTATTATGTATAATATTACATAAATGTGTTTAATGGTATGTGAAGCAATTAAACTCTTATTTAATTCATATTTTAAATAAAGTACACTGAAAAGGTTTCTTTAGTTTCACTCTTTTTAGTGTCCTTTTTTCATATCCTTTCAACCTGTTCACTATAAGAACTAAATATTATTCTTTCTTTACTGTTCTTATATCATGGTGATCCTTACCAAAAAATTAACAAAGTTTTTTTCTCCAAAATATTATTATTTTTAATAATAAATTAACCATGATTAATATTTGTGAAAATTATTTTATGAATGGGATGTATTGAAAGATCATAATCTGCATTTCATATTTACACATAAACAGTGTAATTATCATAAATTCATATCTCACTTCACCTTCTCCACACAAGCTTCTCAGAAATGAGACTTCCTATGATATAATTCATGTCCTTATGTAGTATCCACAACTCAAATAAAACATTTGATTATATAATTACGACATAACCATCATATGCATCATACTTGAGTCTCTTGTAAGCATGTTTACCACCATCACTTCTTCAGGTGGCTTTATATGTATTGGGGACACCAGTACCTTGAATTTATGATATCATAGTATTATGTACAAGTTAATGTAATAATATTTGAAAAATATTTCTGGATAAGACTTTGACTTTATCCAAAAAATATCCCAATATGTCTTATGGTATTACTTTTCATTTTTCTAAAAAAATAAAATCTAGAAGATTGTACTTTTATCTTGATTATCAATTTAATCATTATTGATTAATTCATTAATTCAATTTTTCATTAATTATCTCCAACTATTCTATAAAACTTTAACAACCCTTTATACTATAATCAGAATACTTTGTACCTTGATTATTCTAGTGGAAATTATCCTTGAACCACTGCTCATTATATAAAAGCTATGTCTATTCAACTACTCGAAGAGTTCGTGGAAGCTGTTTGATTGTCCAACTGCATTAACTTGCATCTCCTTGATATATTGAGTGATGTACCAACTTCTAAAATCAAAAATATAATTTATTAAATGTTTTAAATTGAATTTTCAACAAGATAGATATGGCCACTCCTTCACTTCCAGCTTCAGTTAATTCAACACATTGTTCTCATAAGATCTTTGTGGTGGTAGGAGGCACCCTCAACTATGGCTGAATGATCACCCCAAAAACTTGGTTGTGTTAAAATTCAAGTGAAAAATGCATTTTAAACTTAATATTTATTTGAGTGTTTTTATATTATTATAAATGAATATAATCAATTTCTATTAATCTATTCAAACTATGTTGACACACTCATAACTAATCATTAATATAAAAACATCCATCGCTTAATTATGTATTTTTTCTTTTTAATTATTTTATCTATTTCTTATTATCATGAAAATAAGTAAAATAATAAAAAATGAATAATTAAAATTAATTCACAATAGGTATTGAATATCTAATGTTGGTTTATCGATTTAAACATAATGGATCTACCACAACTTTGGAGATTCATACCTACATCGTAGCTTGAATCATGATACATCTGATCCCTTGTTCAGTGTGTCCACTTCTTATCTCAGTTTTTTCTTGATGTGGCATGGTATATGTCTTAAATCATCCTCATCATGGTATAAAAATACTCACATGCATGAGAGGGTGTCTCAAAAATACAAATTAAAAATAAAAAACTTTTACCTGGGCATGCAGAACCTTATACATATTGACCTAAAAAAGATGATGCACAGAGCTTAAGTAAAACTAATTAATTATTTACAATCTTCACACATATATAAAGAATTAAATAAAATAAATTATACATACATAGTTTGGTCAATTCCCCAATACCAGTCAATGGGTAAAACAAAAAAGAGCGATAAAATTTAAATTTCAAAAAAAAATAAGATTTATGGAAATTTTAATAAATTAAATGATGTAATAAAATTAAAATAATTTATGAAAATACTTCATTTTATTCTATCCCAATATTAATTTAATTTTAATACCAAAAAATAAATTATTTTATTCAATTTAATACATAAATTAAATTACTTTTCTATCAGGGTATTAAAACATAATATTTCAAACTAAAAATTAATATTTTAATTATTTTAATTTAATTATAAAATTAAATTAATTAATTAAATTAATTTTCATTTACCAGATCCATGAAACCCTACATGGGGCCTGTGTGGGTTGGGCCAACCCAACGCATGTCCATTTGGAGTCATGCAAAGCCTGTGAATGGCTATTCTAGGCCAGGTTGGGCTTCCCAGATCTGTTATGGGTTGGGAACACCCACCCCAAACCCATTACAAGGTGTGTCGGGTAAAACTAATCCCTCAAAACCATGTTTCACAGTGAATATGGTGTACCTTAGGTGCATGTGAAAACATTAGGTGATGGGTCAGGGTTAGAGGCATCTGACAGGGGCGAGGGGGCCAGTGATAGTCAAAGCACTGGGCTAACAGGTCAGGGCAGCTTGCACGGGGTTAGCGGAGGAGGGTGGACGATGGTGGTTCCCCTGGGGTGGTTGACTCCTAGGTTCAATGGATTCAGTCGAATTGTAGAGAGGTGGCATGTGTAGAAATGGGAGGGAGTATGCAGACCATCAGGATTTGGCAATGTCGGGTCTTATAGTTCATGTAGGGCAGGCATAGTGGCGAGACCTCCTTGTCGGTAAGGTCTCCTATTCACTCCAACTAGTAGTGGAGGGGAGTTCAAGATGAGGGAGAGGTAGCATTCTTCTAGAGGAGGTTGCTCAAAAGTAGGATTAAAGAGACCCAATGGGGTAAAATTGTCGTGCGAGCTGACTAGCCAGTCAGGGCTTGGGTCAGAGTTGTGTCACTAGCTAGGTGAGGAGGCTCTCATCAAATTTTTTGCTGAGGAGATGGGTTACGGGAGAGCGCACAAAGTGAAGGATGGTGAGTGTCCATGACTGAGGGTCATAAAATGATGGATAGGGACACAGAAATCTAGGAAGGATACAAGGGGGGTAAACCCCTTGTGTAAGTTGTTTTTTGTCTTATTCTAACTCTAGGTTCATTCCCTCCAACCATTTGGTCTTCCACACTTTTTTTCTTTTATGGATTTCTCAACACCTGATTTTACACTACCGCCTCAAAACTTATGCCTTTAGATTTTATAAAGGCTTTAATAATAACATTGTTATTATTATATTATAATTATATAATTATTATAATAATAAAATTTTCACAATAACGTGGAATTTGGAATGGCTATAAAAACTATTTCGGCCACAAGGATGTAGCTAGAACCCGAGTTCTCATCATAAATGATCATGGATCATATAGTATGGGTTGAACATCATATATATATATATATATATATATATAATATGTTTCAAATATTAATACTTAAAAACTCAACATTTTTAATATTAAAAAATTATACGATCGTAACATGGTCATCCAAACTCTGGTTTAAGCACATTTGGATTTTTTGGGGTCAAATTTAAACCCTATGCATAATTTAATTCAAATTAATTGTTTCTTGCCAAAAAAATATCCAAAAACTCTCTTTGATACCAGTTGAATGTATCAGGTAGTAGTGGAAGCTACTGAGATAGGGATTTAAAAATAGTTATCATCAGAGTGACAGATCTTGTCAGATCTAGTGATCTGAGCCACGATACTATCTCAGGATCCCACATGAATTAAATCGAGAATATAAAATAAAAATGAATGGTTAACTCATTAAAATCAAACTCATCCATCTCTATTTTTTGGAAACTGTTGCTCAAAGGATCCAAAGTATAATCCCTCTAGATCATCCAAACATGCTTAAAAAATCCACTGGATCATCGACCATTGAATTCTAGGTGATATATCGGCAATCTAAATATTACTTTAGTGTCCAAACGATTACCATATCGATGTTCCTTCAATGTAATGAGATGAGCTCGATCTGATCAATTGGATTGATAGATTCAGTCTCTAGAAAGTGGGATAGGATAGAGAGTATCTAATAAGATCATGGTAAAAAGTACTCATGTGAGATCCTCTATCTCTTTTATATAGTGGATTCCCAAAATATTCAAAAAGGGTCCCCTTGACAACGTATATTTAACATCCACTGAATAAGTAATAAATAAATAATTATGAAAAAATAAACTTTGATATAAATATTATTTATAATTTATCACATACGTAAAATATAAATTAAATATATTATGTGATAATACCAATTTATTTAACTCAACTCTAATTTCCTCTAATATTAGACGAACCTGGAATATAAATTAATATTTATTCATATAATATTTTTCCTATATTCAATAAATAGAACATGTATATTTTTAATAAATAAATTTGGACCAATTATTCTATACTCGAATAATAATGAATTTATTTATTCTTTAGTGATCATCAATTCTTAGAAAACACACTGACCCCATGGTGGGTCCCACCATGTTCCATAAACATCATTACACAAATAGGGAATACTCTTGAATACACTATTGTGCGTTCCCCTCTAGGACCTTATCTTTATTATTGGAAATTTTATTCACAGGCCAAGAGAAGATTTTAACAACACATTAAGGCCCATAAAGAGATAAGGAATAGTCATATAAATGAAAACCAACCTACGAACATGCACATTGTAATATAATCTTTTGGTCATTGGATATCTCATAAATAACTTATGTCATCATCCTTTCTTACTTTATTATTTTTTATCTAACTGGACAGACTTATCTCTGACTACCTTGGCCATAGATTTATGAATGTACTACCATCTTGATCAGCCAAGCCTCGGATATATTACTTCATCAACTCGGAAGCAAAAAAATTATATAATGATAATTCAACCAATTTCATTCCACAAACGACTCAACCAATACAATCTACATGTCCATGATTTAATTTTCGCGGTTTTCCCCTTATATCAAATTAAGTGATCAAATGCCACACATTGATAATGATCTCAAGTCTGTAGAACAATACATATGTCCATAGATGAGAAAAACCAATGACACCAAAAACATGTGGTGATCTATTTGGAGGGTTTTTCCTCATGATCTCGCCTTCCATAGATCAAAAAGTTAGAAAATCATGAGAAAAAGTCTAAATTCTTATGATCTCTTATCACTGGATAGTCAAACATCAACTGTGTCCAATTAGTATGATGTTTCTAACCATAATACATATATTTAAGATTAATTTCATAGTGAATCAAGGTTATCATTATATCCTAGGAACTTCTATAACCTTTTTTATGAAAAATAATATATGGGAATTCCCATTAAATAGTGGTTGTAGAAATTTCTACACTATTATAACTGTAAGTTTACATCATGCATATCTTACTATATATATATGAAATGGTAATCAAAATTACCATTCAAGTGGGGTCTATGGAACCTGATATTAAAACACTCACACCCCAACATCGTATATCCTTGAAATAGCATATATTTCTTATAGTATATAACACTACCACATATCATGGTCACATCATATCATACCAAGAAACACTTGGGCCACCACCCCACAACACGATTACATCTCATCTAAATTGAAGACACCTAGGACATCACATCACAACCTTAACTAGAGTAGTAGGTTATCATGAACATGAAGAACATCAACCCCATTCGCACCTCCTACCATGGATATCCCCCAACATAATCCACTTCACATCATGGTCATATCACATCTCACCCACAGATACTTGGGTCATTTCCCCATAGCATGGTCATATCTCTTCTCACCAGAAGATACATGGTTCATCACATCACATCCATAACTAGAGTGGTAGGGTATTTTGAACATGAAGGACATTAAACTTTTTCCCACCTCCTACTATGTATGACCCCCACCATATTCCACCCCACAGAATGGTCATATCACATAACACCCAAAGACACCTAGGAAACTACCCCACGACACTATCACATCTCATCTCAACTGAACACACATGGGAAATCTGTTTGTGCACTATCAGACCTTTATCCATCATAGATTGTTTGTATTTCTCACTTTTAATATAGAGTGAGGATGATAAGTTATCCATCCATCCATCCACATCATCAAGATGTTGAAAAAAAACACCCCCAAATATATTAATATATATGGGTGTTGACCAATGCTGGTCGATATGGGTGGGGTTATTAAAGATATCACAAGGGATACACAAAGTATAAATATATACATATCCACACACAATCCAATCCTATGGGTTCAAAACAAGTACCCACCAACTCACATCATCACCGCTTTCATTTTCACTGCTATATATAGAATCCTAGATAACAAACAGAAGTCATAAGACACTTCCCATATTTCATTACAATATAAGACAATTTAATTTAAACATCCTATTCTTTTCATTGTTTTTCAAAAACCATATCTAACCTCAAAACCCATTACTAATTCATTCATTAACCATTTTTATCATATTAACCAAACTAGTCCAATCCATTTATAGAATTATTAGAAAATGATTCCATCACTTCCCAAGCATCTAAAACAACACAACCATTCTTGTCTCATACACCACATAACACATCAACACATCATGTCTAAAATGAAAGGCCTTATAAGAACCAAACATCACCCAATAATACATCACAACCATAGATTTACACCCCACAAAATGACCACATACCATCCATATCAGTCTAAAAACACAAATTTAAATCACCACTCCATAGAATGGCCTCAAATAAATCATTATACCTACACACCACAAAACTTCATCTTCAACCCATAGCATGACCACACATCACATCAGATCCTAGAAAATTTTATAGATTTATGAAGGGGTTTTTTACCAATCCCACTTCTCTATTTAAACAGTATTCTCACACAATCCATAAATCCATGGAATCCATTTTTTTAGTTGAATATAATTGGTTATAGAATTTACATTTTTGATTATATAAAAACAACATTAAATAAGGGTTATATATAAAAAACCATAGTGTAAGAAAAGTCTCCCAAAATCCATAATTTTCATTTAGGTGTCAAGTCTATCAATTCACAATATCAAGATAATAATATCAAATCTATAAAAACATGCCGATAAAACCCTTGAACCCTTAAATTTTGATTAACCAAATAATTTAACTTGATTAGGCTGGTGAAAACAATACCCCATAGATAAATAGGATTAATCTCCCCCCACATGATATACAAAATTTAGAAATGAGGGATTTCTTACCAAAAAGAAGCCTAGACAACTCACTATGGATATCAGGGCAATTAAGAAACTCCAAAAAACCACAACCACACATGGGAGACTGTGGATCAACGTATAAAAAACTGAAGGATCATAAAAATGCAGCCCAAATCACCCTTATACCGAATCAATAACTCCACAATGGATTCCTAGTAAAAATTAAGTGAAAACAAAAAGGGAGGGAGAAATTATTACCATCAGTCATCGAAAAATAGCCATCATAACCAATGGATAAATATGGGGGATGATGAAGCTAGAAAAAATACTAAGATGAAAATGGTTTTTTCAAACTAATAAAAGGGAGGGTGACCAAATGAATGAATGGTTGGTGATACAAAACCAATTTATAACCTAGAACTCACCCCTTACAATTCATGAATTACGTTCACATCAAGAATTCATCGGGTTCATGTGGATTACAAGATGTGAATTCTGTACAGGAAATGAAACCCCCATATATTCAGTTTATGAAATAAATTAATTAAACTATGATAAAATTAATTAAACATCATGAATCCCTTTTATGACGTGAATCCGTCTCTTGAATTTCCTACATCTCTGCACACAATTCATGAAACTAGCTTTATACATAAGCAATGAACTTCCAACTAAAGACATGAATATATTTCACATCATGAACCTCCTTATGTATCATTCTTAAAACTCAAAACTCTACCAAATCCTATTGTAAATACTCCAAAAATTATCTAACCACCAAAATTAACAACTTAATAGGTCGAAAAGGCATGGTATGTTAAACGTAGTTCTACTAAGCACTACCACAAGTCCAATATCATGAATATTTCATTCCATGACTTATTCTACTTTATATATAAGCTAATAAAATAATCTTTTGATATTTTTATCTTCTTTTTTATATTATTCTTGAATCACAACCATGTGCATTAGTGATGTTTGAACAAAGGAGAACACCCACTAGAAATGTTTAGTTTATATGGTAATTATTATTTGGATGAATCTATGAGTGTAATCAATCAAACATTCCTTTTAACCTTAAATTTGATCAAATTAGTCTACTAACGTTAGTATAATGTCATTTTGAATGTACTTTTGGTGGTCTCCTAATTGTTCCTCTACAGATTGGAATTTTTATCTTAGTGTGTTTGATGTAATATGGAAGAGAACATTGGAATGTATCTTATAATAGACTATATAATGAAATATTTTTGAAACTATATCTATTGGAAATTATGTCCAATGGCTAAATGAAAAGTCTTTTGTTTGATTGTACTACTTATAATTTATCATCTGATTACTCCAGTCTGACTGACTTCATCCAGTAACCTAGTAATGTTGCCATCAATTTGTTCGGATTCCTGCTTTCATTCTTCGTAAAAATCTCTATTCATTCATCTTTTGAAACTTATTGAGAAAACTTTATAGATTTTATAATGTTATTAAAATACATGTTTATCCAAACATCAAAAATATGTTTGATACATTTAGGATTATATCAACAATCATCATAAGTAAACACAAAGAATTAAAAGACCTTTCGCCTTTTAAGTAATGAATAACCTCCATATACAATAATGTTAAGAAAACAAATTATGTATTTCTTGAGATAATAAGACCTGATCACTTCAATTATTCTTTTATCCATGCGATATCAATTTTGGTGCCAATCTTGGATACTTAAATCGAATGTTCAATAATATTTTTCTTTATAACATCTTCAACATATTTACATTAATTAAATCTTTCCATTTCATTAATAAATGATGAAAAACATTGACAGTGAATACAACTCACAAAAATTGGGATCTTCAATATCCCCATTCTATTAGTTGGAAATACCTTCAAGGTACTTTATAACTAAATATTTCAATATGTGAATATTTCTCTATTTTCTCTCCCTTTACTTTTCCAAACATCAAAACATTCATTTCACTTTCTATCCCCCCTAATTAAAACAAAATACAAAGTTCATGGTAAAGGGTATCAGTTTATACCTAATTAATTTTCCATCCATCATTTCACTCTAAGTATACATGGTCCATGCTTAGTGTAGAACATAAGTGGATTTTATTTAGACAATAAAGCTTATCATTTACCAACTAAGTTTGATACCTCATTGAATGAGAGCTTAAAAACATGTCTTCAAGGGTGTAAAAATTTATTCTAGGCTGAAGATACTAAATCAAATATGAAACACTGGTAAGATAAATCAACTTTAAACTCATGAAATCACTTCAATAAACATATTAAAAACATTAAAGTGAAATAAGCATGACAAGAGACCTTGGATCACATCCAAACATCCACTTTTCCTATGTCATTGGTTATTTCAATTTTTCCCTCTCTATATTGTTTGTTTGAAAGTATTATTGATTAAGAAATATATAAATTTTCATTGATATATTCTTTGAACTCATCCCAAAATAATTATATTTTTATTACATAATGATTCTTTAAAGTTATTCACCATTCTCAAAATGTTTCACCCTTTTAGAAATTTTATTATGAACATAATAATGAAAAATATCTTCAATATATATGGTTTATTAACTTTATATTGAGAGATAATAAAATATATCTTCTCTTATGTGGATTTATAGACTATTGAAAATATCTACATATTTACAAAGATTGAACTTTCATCAATGTATTACTTTGTAATTTTTAAAGTATGATCAAATCTATATAGATTCATCCTTCACTTTTCTATCATGGTTCATAGTAGATAATTTATTTTCTTCAAGTATGATTCTTTTATATGTTTTCTAATAAACCAACTTCGGAAGAATTTTAGGATGAAAAAATCATTAACAAATAATGTCTAACATTGAAATCCATTTCATTATCTCAGTTTCTCCCCCTGAGGTCATACCTCACCTTCAATTACATGATATGAATGAAAAAAATCAATACATAAAGAATATGAGAATAAGGTGGATATTTCATTCTTATTAATGTTCACAATGAGGTTCACTTGATTTTCTCAACCAAGTTTCTCTATTCCCTCCACTATTTTTCATTTCACTTATAAATGAAAATTCTGATCGAGGATATGGGGATATTATCACTTCATCAATTTTATCGTGTTCTCCATTTATTTTCTCATATTACTTTAATCCACTTGAATCGGATAGTGAAACTTTCATCTTCTTTAAGAAATATTCTTGTACTTCATGAAAAATATTTCATTTTTTCGTTTTTTCACTAGAATTTTCTTTTTATTATTTCCTTTTTTACTTATTAATTGGAAGTATTATAGATATATTAAAAACATATCATTAAGAATGTTTAAAACATGTTTTTATTTTCCACATGGATTCTTCAAATTTCTATCCTTCTTGTTATTTGTTTTGGACCCTTCACTTTTCCTTATCTTCTATTATTTTTTATTTTAATTCCTCTCACTTTTTTCCTTGGTAATTTATTGGGATAATATTTTTACAATATTCATATTCCCACATTCCAAGGATTCTTCAAATTTATTAATGGACTAATGTAGTATTATTTTTTGAATATCATTATATATAAGTTGGGATAGGCATGCACTATCCTTATGACCACCATAATTTCACAGATCACTGATATTTTAATGTTTTCAAACACTATTTGATGTATAAAAATATTTCTTAACCTATGTATTTTTCTTCCCCAACACTAGATTTATCCCTCAGGACATGAAATTCCTTTATAATTTTTAATTTAGAGGATTTTACCAACAATCTAGTGTATAATTCCTAAATCAATTGTAGCACCATCATTGACCGTAAACCATGAATTTTATTATATGTTTTACATTTTTTGGTATTCATTAATACTTATTGTTATCTTCATGTGTAACTATATTACTCACTCTTTTTCACATCCACCATAGTAATGGTGGTTAGATTCTTATCATAATTTTACATCCATACTTGTATAGATTTTATTTTCTAATCTATACTATTCATGAAATTGATTTAGATACATTATTATAGGATGGTATGGATGGTACCACATTCTGAATAGCTTCTTAAGATGGATAATTGGATGAAGATATGTTATTATAACCACATTTTTGAATCCTTATAACTTTAGAATCCCCTAGGGATCATTGAGTAGAAGTAGAAACTTTCTTCTTCTTTTTTGAATTCTCAATATATGTCTCCTAAAAATTAGCCAACTGAGCTTAAAATTCTATAAAATTCATATTGATATTTTTTTTTGGTCTTCAATTATAATAAACATCCCTTTATAAACCTTCTTTATTATTTCAGCATCCTCTTCGTGTAGTATAAATTTATTCTATAAAAAAGTGTCAATCCCTTGATTTCCCTATATTTCACTTCTAATTGAAAACCCTTTTCATAAATGTTGTTTTCCACTTTTCTTCAAGTACATGGATATTTTTTCTATATTCTTCTTGAATCCATTTTTTCTTCAACTTAAGTAATTTTTATTAAAACTCTGAGGAACTTCTTTTGAGATCTACCTTTATTGCTTCAATGGATCCAAATAATTTTTTAAAATTTATAAATTCTATAAATTTTCCTTGAAAATACTTATCCATGTTATTTTATACTTTTTTATCTAGGTAATATTATCATACATACAATGAATGACTCCCCAAAAAACAGTGGATGTTTCTTTGTAAACACAATTAATAATAGATTTTAATCTTCCAAATGATGTATCTTGAAAAGTTTTATATTTATTATCATCACAAGTTATGTTAGGACCTTCTTCCCTAGGATAATTAAAAAATAATATCCACATACTTCATTCTCACTTAACTTTCCTAATTCATATGAGGTTGGAATGTTTTCCTTCTCTTTAGTGGGAACTTGAACTAATAATTCTTTACTTTCTACACCTGATAAATGTTTTTTGTTATCATGGAGTGGTGAAAATAATACTTATTATTCTTTAAGAAATATTTATTTATTCATTAGATTTATTTTTTCATTACTTATCATGTTTTTCATGGTTTGGTAGAAATAGAATTATAATCATATATAACTAAATCTATAACAAAACTATAATTCATTATTAAAACACAAAAGAAACTTAAATATTCAAACATAATAAATTAGACATTGATAATCCAATATAGGTGAAACTTTCTCTGATAATAATTGAGAGGAAAACATTGGGATATACTCCACACTGAGATGGGGTTGAATTAGTGTTGGAAAATTTTTATAAATTATAACATTTTATCCCTTTACCTATTAGACCTATTATGATATTGATTCTCCATTTCTCTTTTCTTTATCGTATTATAGTATATGAAAGTAAGTAAAATAAGGCACATGATATTTTTACAATGTTCTCAACTCAACAAGAATAGTTAGAATTTACTACATATGGTGATGACCAATAAATCAGTTATCCACTATTATATGGCACCAAATACTATGGTTTAGATAGAATACAATTTTTACCCAATGTGTGGTTCCCTACACATTAGTAGGTTGGTGAAAATAATCTAGAATCCCTGGACTGATGATGACCTTTTTCATATTTCAACTCCTCATTGGTTCATTATACTCCTATGCATACAGTCTCTAACTTATTTTTTTTATATAATTTAAAACTCTAATAAAGACTTCGGTTATATGAGACTTCTAATGAATGTCATGGTACTTCTTCATTCTTATCTTCCTCTTTCTTCACTTAATACTTGAAAAATAGTGTTCCATCAACATTACTTCTTCTTCTTCCTTCATTTAAAATCAATCTGTTCGTTCATGTTCATCCGATGATGATTATCCGGTGATGCTACTTAATGAAATTCCATCTGATATATTCTTTAACACCAACATAATATAATTTTAAATTGATAGAAAATAATTTTCTTGTATCTGATGAGGCGTGTACTTAATTTTAAACATCACGCTAAATATTTTTAGTGATCAACTCAAAAAATTCCTCCTATTAACTAGATTAAAACTTTCTAAAGTATAAAAGCCAACCAATATTTATATGAAACAACCATATATCTCAGTAACAATGTTATTATTATACTCTCCTAAAATCTCTTCTAGAATCACGATCTTTCCTCCATGGTAATTATAATGATGAATTGTTTTTTTCAACTTCAGATTTACTAAATTTATAAAACTTTAGAAATTCCTTCGAAAATTATGCCAAGTAAAACTTCATAAAATTTCCTCCATCTGATGAAACTTTGTTTTGTGTTCCTTTATCACATTATTTGAACATATCAAAATAATTTTTGAGATTCTTACTATTACCAATGAAATGATTTAAAAGTAATATTTTTTTTCCTAGGAATAGAAGCCTTTGACATATGAACTTCAATCAATATTATATGTCTGATTGTCCTTCAAACATTCATTTGGTGGATGAATAATTTTTTCTCTTAATTAAAAAACATATGTCCAATACATATACTTTAGAAACTATATCAACCTATGTCATATTATATTCATACTTTTCATCAAAATTAGTTATGAAAAATTTTATCAATCATTCATAAATGTGTCTAGTCAATTATCATCACATGTTTTATTTTTCTGATGAATTTGATAGGAAAACATTCATCTAATCATGATGATTCTTCTATTTGATAGAG
The DNA here is from genome assembly GCA_963277665.1 of Viscum album. Classification (NCBI taxonomy): domain Eukaryota; kingdom Viridiplantae; phylum Streptophyta; class Magnoliopsida; order Santalales; family Viscaceae; genus Viscum; species Viscum album. Next base: position 1,885,984,052 of record OY728159.1, on the reverse strand, counting down.
TTTCTCTGATGACTCACCAATTTTGTATGATGGAATTCATACTTTATTTTGATATATACAACCTCATTAACACTCTCTTCATTCATTCAGTGATACTTCTACACTTAAAATCTATATCTTTTTACAAGTCCACCTGATGGACATCATACAACTCTTTACCTAACTTTATTCAGCACTTCATAATGTCTTGGAACCATTGTCCCACTAAGTTCCACCAAAACTCTAATATGTTGAACATTAAATAGTGACTTCCTAATATCCTTTGGATTTAAGCTGTTTGAACTCCATTTATATGAATTCTATCTGCATCTATACTTCAGATTTAATCATAGCCACACAATATTGTGATGTTTAACCAATGAAGAACACCCCACCTTCCAATATAAGATTTATTTTGTCTGATCATTTTCTTTTTAATGAAATCGTTATTTTAGTTTTTCAAACATTCATTTCTAACCTTATTTTTATCAACTTAATCTATTCGAATTAGTTCAAAGTCACTATGAACATGATTTTTGTGGTCTTAAAAACTTTACAATTCCTAATTAGACTTTCCATCTTGGTCTATTTGATGTTCTATGTTAGATTAATTTTTAAATTTTCATCTAAAGGACTCTGTAATGAAGTATTTATAAAATTATATCCTTTGGAAAATTTATATGATGGAATAATTTGGAATCCCTCATCTGATTTTTCTACTTGGAAACCATCATCTGATTACCTTGGTCTGATCAACTTCATCTTATCACCTTGGTATGCTAGCCTTTATCCATTCAAATTTCTCCTTCTACTCATCAGAAACTTCTCTGACCATTTATCATGACAAATATATTCAGAAAACATCATAAGGTTTTTAATACTGATAAAAACATGCCCATCCAACCATCAAGAACAAGGTTGAGACAATTAAGATAATCTCATCAATTTTCATAAGAAAACTCAATGTATTCAATGATATATCACCTTTTATGTAATGAATAATATCCATCCACACTAATGGTGAGAACACCATTTATATGTTTCCTGATATTATAAGACATAAGAAATCCAATTCTTCATTCATCCAAGAAATATAAACTTTGTTACCAATCCTGGATATTTCAACAAAACATTCCCTTAGTTTCTTCTTTATAACTTCGTAAACATATTGACATAAATTAAATCTTTCTATTTCATTAATAACTATTTTAAAAACATTGAAAGAATATAAAAAGAAATACACACAAATTGGGATCTTAAAAAATCTCAAAATTATGGTAAGCTTCAATGGAATGAATAATTCTAAGGGATTTTATCATAGTGACTAATGAAAAGGTTTTTGATTGATTATGTCTTTAAAACTATTAAATTATTTTTTAAGTAGTTGTTCCATATATGTATTGAATTTAATATATATTTTCATCTTCTTTTTAAATACACATTTTTACCCAACAACATTTTCAACAATTATATGATCTAAAAAGACCTATAATTGGTTTATATAGATGTAATCCATTTTAGAATTCGTGGATTATTACCACTTATAATCTTCTAAATTCATAGTTAGTCCTCATAGGATAGTGGTTTGTTATATTTTATTAATAATGATTAACCTTATTTGGTGACTACAAAACCTTATCTCTCTAGTTTTATATCATATCAAGTGCTCCTACATAGTACTTATGTCTCTAGAATAACTTCATCCTCTAGGAATTTGGGAATTTTTTCTTGTGACAACTCTTTTCTATATTGATTCTCGACTTCATCAAATTTTATTTCAATCCCACTATCTTTTTCACGGATGTGCCCCCTATTAAGGAATGTATCTTTTATTACCACTATTACTGTTTTTTTTTGAGATTTCATATTGATAATATCCCCTTTTTTCATTATGATAAACTATAAATATACCCTTTGTTACTTGAGGTGAAAGTTTGTTACTAGAATTACCCATAACAAACACTTTGCATCCCCAAACATGTACATTTGTTAAAAAGGATTTCCTAACATACCAAAACTCATATAGGATTCAATTATCTACTTTATTTAGTCCATGGTTTACTATGTGTGATTCATTTTATAAGGAATATACCCAAAAGGCTAATGGATGACTTGAATGGTTCATCATTGATCTCACCATTTCTAATGATGTGTGGTTCCTAATTTTACCTAAACCATTCCATTATGGTGTATTGGGGGGAAGGAGTTGAGATAGTATCACATAATCCCTTAAATAATCAGAAAACTATTTTTTATGATATTCCCTTTCATAGTCAGAGTTGATTTTCATTATCTTCTTACCGATATGATTCTATAATTCATTATTATATTATTTAAATTTATCAATGAAATCGAACTTATACCTCATTAAGTCAATATATATATATCTAATAAATTCATTGGGGACATTAATTAAGTAATAGTATCCACCAATATATTCTACTAGAAAACATCCACACACATTTTTATGAACCTATTCTAAAATCTCTTCATCCATTAATAGTTTCCATTAAACGTATCTTTGGTCATTTTTTCTTAAAAACAAGAATAACATATACCTTAGGGTTTTAAATTAAAATAATCTAAAAATATTTTTTGAAATAGATTTTTTATACACTTCTCGTTTACATGGACAATTCAGTGACTCTATAATATAGTGTAACATGCTTTATGAGAACTTGATTCATTATTTATTTACAACACTCTATTTTCATAGTCTAGTATGTAGAGTCCATAATTCAAATTTTCCATCCCATAATATATAATATCTTTATAAAACTAAGAGATCTTTTTTCTAAAAAGGAAAATAAATTCATCCATATCTAAATTTGACATGGATATTATGTTTCTGGTACTATTAGGAACATAATAACAATTATTTAAATATAAAACTAATACTATTAGAAATATAATATTATAGTCTCCAATATCTTATAAAACCCATCTTTTTCAATTGTCAATTCAAAGATACATTTTAACCTTTATAATATTATAGAATCTACTTGGTTCTTAAATTGTTATAAAAAGGAAATTACCAAAATTTATATCTAATACCCAATTTGGAAAACTAGAGAGATTGCACATTATAATGAATTCACCTAAATCTTCCACTTGATTCTTTAATAAGGAATATTTCTTCTTCCAGTATCCTATCTTTCCATAAGAAAAATATATTTTATCCTGGTCCTGATCCTATATGTTGATCATTCTCCTCTTAGAAATGTGGTTCCAAGACGTCATAGACTTTGACTTAGTCTTATATATTTTTTCCCTTTCCTTAGAACTTATTTACGATGTAGACAGAACATTTATTTATGATTCATATTTTTATCTTCCTATAAAATCAATATCAATAGATCTAGGAGCATATTATATATGTATTCCATATTAAAATTCATAATAAAACAAAATAATATCTGAATAAGTGAGGAAAAACATGGTTTATTTAAAATTCCTTGGGGTTCCTAAACCCTAAAATTTATAAACACTCAATATAAACAATCATATTGACTATATGGGATCTAGTTAGTAGAATTTATCCAAGATTACACACAAAGAGTTCCATGAATATCGTGTACCTCTATTGTCTTTCTCTATCCTAATAATTATCATGGTGATGGGAAATAATAGTGTATACATCTTTTCTTTCATAAAGTATTTGTATATCACTAGTCATCAATGATAATTTATGGCATTGTAATTATAACAAATTTTGTACGTGTTTCCAAAATACAAAAATGGTCCCCCTCACTTCCCTCTTTAGAGGGTTGAACTAGGGACCACAAAATATACAACATTCACTAATTGAATAGTAAAATTTGAAAACACTTATACCACACCAAAAATTTAGATCTATACTAGTTGTATAAATTGTATAATATTGATCATAATGATAATTTTAGGGTCAAATGACTTATTATTTTCTAAAATAAATAAAATAATATTCCATTATATTATCTTGATTACAAAGTGTAACATAATAAATTTATTTTATTAGTATCCTAATACATTATTAAATTAATATATCACTCACAACTGGATACATAATATCAAATCACATGAATATTCTAGTGGAAATGATCCATATTTCCCTTCTCATAACCCAGGAAAGGGAAAGTTCAAATTACATGAGGTATTTAGAATGGTGGTCATGGAATCATTATTAACTTTTTGTTCCATGGTCTATTGAGTGAACACACTATTCTTGAAATCCTAAACTCATATTTCCTAAAAACATTCTTCTAAATTACACCAATTATTTCAATGGAAAATAATCTTGATGCTAAATTGGTTATGTTTGCCCAAAAATTTCATTAGAACTCCCTAATAAATGAAAGTATCTTAACAAGGGCCAGACCAACACTTTGATTTACAGTTTGATTCTAACTCAAGTAATTTATGGTTTAATATAACTTAATATTACCTTATGATATAATATTTATCTTATGTATAAATATTCTTTTTTTAACAATTATGTGTTTGTTAATATTATATGGATTATTCATAATTAATTAATAATGTCTAATAAAATAATTTATGCATAATAACTCAATTTTATTTTATCTTTCATAATGGTTATTTATTTACTTTATATGATCTTGATAGATCACAAAATAAAAATGTATCATATAAATAAATAAACATTCACTTCTAAACTAAAATAAATAAGTGATATGACTATGATCTTTCAACTACTAGTTGGTTTTTCATGTGTAATATAAACCAACCTTTACTCTATGATGAATTAATTGAGCCAAAACCTAGTTAGAGTTATAATATTTCTCTATTAAATTGTGCATATTATTTACCTTAACTCATATCATGAACTGCCTCCTCTTGTTGATAGCTTCTTCCATTATAATATCTTACTCACTCATTGGTGAGGGGAACCAAGGTTTAAGGGTTATATACAATAATCCTTAGTCAGGTTGTCTAATGAATAATAAAAAAGGAAGGGATGATACACAACTCATAATATTTAATTAAATAATAAAAATATCATAAATCCATGAAATATATAATGAAATTAAAAAAATAAACCCAACACATGCATGGTCTATTCAAACTCATGGCCTTTCACAATATGATATTATTATTCTTTAAACATATAACCGTTAATTTCAATAAGTTCTTTCATTAAGAATTTTTTTTTGAATTAATAAATTAATCATCTTATTAATTAATTATTTCTTAATAATAACTATCTTTAAAAAAATACCATGGGATTCACATCCTATATAATTTTAAATAAATTAGTTTTATTTTAAAATTGATAAATATAAATCTTATACTAGGAGGCGGCCTAGCATGTAGTTTTTTGCATCTAATTAAACCCATTATGTATTTTAAAGCTTACATAGTGTGTATTCTTACTAGACACCTAATGTGAAATGTGTTGTGCATTTTCCTTTCCATTTACTGTATACATATAGGAAATGTATGTCAACATAGCATGTTATGATATTAAATGATTTGTTATTATGGCAGTCAAGCCATGTGGTCTACATTTCATGTATGACCACATGGTATTCCATGGATATATACTACATGTACCTCTAGATATTTAAATGAAATAATATACCTGTACAAAAACCATGAAGGTCATGTATTTATAGAAATACCTGTAAAAAAATTAAAAAACATTTCATATCACATGACTCCTAAAAAATTACTTGGTGAGTAATTCATGTGAAAAAGCCATGTCACGTAGTGTCTATGTATAGCTACATGTCATGTAGTTTTTTTATCTTTAATTATTATCTATGTGTTTGAATCATATAACATGCTTATATAATCATGTTACTTTCATGATTTTTCTCAAGTTACATGGCTTGTAAATCCATTTACATGATTTATGATTTGTTTATGTCCACTGATGTTACACGCCTAAGGACTTTATATGTATATCACATGAGGTATCATGTATTAGATGATGTATAGAGCTAGATGCATAAATTGTACTTTAAATCTTGTTTTCTTTCTTGATTGGTAAGAAATACATGACATGCTTAACAAATACATGTTACGTACTTTGACTAAATGGATTTTACGATTTTCGATGGGTCAAAACTATGTGGAGTAAAATGGAATGTACCATAGTTACATGTAATTTATTAATTTATAAACCATGTGAAAAATTTTGGTCAATACATGATGTGTAATTACATTCCATGTATCCACCCCCACATAGTGTTCCATGATGTCAATGTCTTGTGCTTGTGTGGTTTACAAAGTTTACATGAGGTGTAAGTTTTAGTAACATATTTTGTAACAATCTAATTTAAATAGTTTTCTTAGAACTTATAGATGGGATCTTTATGTATTATTCAACTATTCTTGACCTTTTCTTAATTATATGAACATAAAAAATATGTTTTCTCGTCTCTTTGATTAAATAACAAAAAAATTAATTCCTGTTAAAAAAATTAGAAAACCATCAACCCATAATTAATATCTATATAATATTATGTAACTGATCTAATATGTCTTGAATGTTTTGAGATATAGTAAGGGTAGTAGGTCCCATTCCCAAACTTAAATAACATAACCATAGAATCTCTATAGATAAGATAATTTCACATATAATTTTTCATTAATTTAAATCACAAATCACCTTGGCTTGATAATTCTTCTTGCCAGTGACCAATCAAATTTCCACTCTTATTATAACATATTTGTAATAAAGAATCAAAAATATAATTCCTCTAGTGGTATCTAAATATTCTCCATGAATCTTATAAAATCACTATTGGTATTATTGATGCTATCATAGGGGACCCAAATGCCCTGTTTCATTTGACATTGATCACAACCATAAATTTCTCTATCTTGGGAGAATTTCTATTTTTTATATTATTATTTAGAAGAAGGGGGAGTATTGTATCTCATTATTGATATAATTCTTTAGAGTTTCTCTCGACCTTGAATGAATTTCTCTTGAGAGGAAAATATTGTGTACACCAATTCTCATCACCCTGGAAAATTTTATAAAATAGAATATATGGTTTTGGTTAAATACATGATAATTTTATTATATACATTAATCAAATATTGATTATATTATATTCCACATGTAAAATAAAAATATTATAATTTTATTCCATGAAATGCATTAACTCGTGAATATTTAAAAATAATTTCCTAAATAAATTAATATTTATTTAAATGACATATAATAAAATATATCACTTCCATTGGGCCCTTTATTCATCGAAAAAAATCTTCTTTATAATTTATAAAAACCTAAATAAAAAAATTATTAAAATAAGTAAGTATATTTACATTACTCTCTTAATAGACAATTAGTTATTTTATTCACCAAACTTGTGAATAAATATTTATTTTAATATCCATGTAGCTAAATAAATGTTTTTAAAAATAAATGTTTTTATATTTTTTGAATAATAAAAATAGATAAATAAATATTATATTCATTGGCATGTAACTAATATTTATTTAATAGTCAAATCACATATATTCTATACTAAAAAAAATAGTGATTGAATTTATAAAATGAACTTAACTTTAATAAATTTTATATCAAAACTTAATAATCATCTTAATATTAAATTCAAATTGAATTGGACTAAGATTTTAGACACACATATTATGTAACCCAATGTTCCTCTTTATTAGTGGCATTAGGAAAAATTCTTTAATGTTAGGTCCACTGAATTAGATACCCTGAGAAGGGGGGTGAATCAGGGTATGATAGATTAAAAACTATTCCCCATTTGATCTTGTTTCGCTGTTAATCAAAACATTATTCTCTCCCTTTCATATAGAAATGTATAAACAGAGAATGAATCATTCATAGGACATGGTGATTTTTACTTGGTTCACCTTCACTGGGCTATATCCAAGGAGAATACACTAGCGATGTGTCGATGTACCAAATCCACTAAAAGCGCACTGTTGTTTACGATGTTTGGGATAGATCACTTATATGCCCAAGATCACTACCTTTACAAAGTTTAGTGTTAACTCATAGCTTTCCCAAGGGTCTCTCCATATTTCTCTCTCTTTGGCACACTGCCAATGGAGAGGATCACCTTCTTCCTCTTCCTTTTCTCACTACTCTGGAAAGGATCCACTCACAGTTTATAGACTTGTAGGTCTCTTCATTTTCTCTAATGAAATCTTCATCTTTAATTATTGATAGATTCTCTATTAACGTCTAACTTTCACCTATAGATGAATCTAACTTTTCACCGGGTGTACCGATAAACCCCAATTTTTACGTGCAGCCTCTACACTACCTTGCGCGTAATTTTCTACTTTTGTATGAAATTCACTTTTTGCACAACACCACTTTTACGTGCAACCACTTATTTTATGCGCAACCTTTTCTTTACATGCAAACACTTATTTTATATGAAAAATTTTTATTTTACACACAACCTTTTCTTTGCCCGTAAACAATTATTTTACGTGCAAACTTGTCATTTTCGCGCAACTCCCTTATGCCCTCCAATTTCACATGCCAGAGCTTGGATACTCTAGAAGTCTTGAGCTACTCGAAATGAGTGGGTCACTTCATATTTATATGAAAAATAAACCCCTGCGTGAAAAACCCTCCTTCCGCACATAATTCTCATTGAGCACAAAAAACACATCTTCTGTGCAACACCATATTTCGCACCATGCTCCAATTTTTCATACACCTCACGTATTTTCCACTTTTTTGAGCCTCTGATCTCGAAACACCTCTTGAGTGAAAAACACCAATCCTCGATTTCATGCACCATGCAAATATTTCATGCACCATTTTCCTTTTCCGCACACCACACAAATATTTCGCGCACCACTTTCCTTTTTTGTGCACCTCCCATTTCCAAAAACACATATCTCCATTTTCTGATTTTCAAGCCCAAAAAATTGGAAACACTAGAAAACGGTGCCACCTTGTATATGCTTTTCTTGTATCGCCTCCATATCGTCCATTCCTTTGTTGATTTTCTTCAATAAAACATGTATATCCAACAACATCTCTTGAACCTGAAAAATCACCATGTAAACCCCCTTTGTCAAAAAATTCTACATTGTGGCCTGCTTTGTGAAAAAACACAACACGGAGACCCAAATTTTCAATAAACACAATCACCTCAAAAATGCTTCAATGATACCTTGAGGGATTTTTTTCCAACACCTAAATTCCATGATTTATATATATCAACATATCAAGAAACCGGTAGATAAAGTATTTACATCACAATAATAAAAATCTTATATGAATGATTGATATTTTATATTATTCCATTGTCTAGATATTTCATAAAATGGTTGCATACTTTGTTTCATCAACATATTTTCTTGATTTATCATTATTTGACTCCCTAAAACGAACACATAGATGAACTACTATGTCCATGGATTTAATAAGATAGCTTTATTTCAATCAAAGGATCAGGTATAATATCTTATATAACTCGATAAGGAAAATTCTTTCTTGACTTATTCAATTAATTTCATATCACAAATGATTCACCAAATATATATTAACCCTCCATGATAATATTTCATCATTGTCTTCATAAATACATCAAATAACATGATTCATGATGTACATTATTAATAATCTCAAGTATAAGGACCAATACACACATTCAAAGATAAGAATAACCTATAAAACATATAACATGTGGAATTCCTATTAGAGGGTTTGTCCTCATAACCTCCCTTAATATAGATCACCAAGCAAAAACATCATGGGAATAAGCCCTGTCCACTTATGAGCATCTCATATTTGATAGGGAAAATAATATTTCTATCATATCAAATGGATGCCATCTAACCCATAGGATATATATATATATATATTAGAATATTATCATAGAATATCTAGGTTCTTTTTATAGAATGTAATTTATAAAACCTTTTTATTTTAAAAATTATCTACCTATGTTATCAAATTAATGTTACGTAGAAGAAAAATCATTGTGTGATAAATTATTTAGTAAAATTAATATTCTAATAAGATGAGGAATAAATTAATTAGGATATAGGGAACAAAATCCTACATAAAGTAAGTAAATATAAGTTTAAATACACTATAAAACAATTACTCAATCAATATAACATGATATAAGTATATGTGTATGTTTTTATAGTATGTACTAACTTATTTAGTGAAAACTTTAACTATTAAGTAAAATTTTCAATATTAAAATTCAATAAATTATAAATTTATTTTCATAAAATGGATATTATTTTTGTAATAAAAACATAATAATTAGGTAAGGTTGAGGTATTTTTAATTTTCATAAATTATGGAATATGAAAATAAATAGTGATATATAGTAAAATACAACATCATATCACAAGGTAAATACAAGGATTAAAACATCATCCATGGTATATAGATTTGGTAATAAATTCATGGGTTATACTTTCTTGTATAACGTAATATATTAAAACAAAAAAAACCAATATTTTTTGGGGCCTTGAGTGTTGATATTAATTTAAAAAATATTTTTTTCAAAAACCCTCTCTCCTTCACCTATAAATACCAACCTCACCCATTCATTTCTCATCAAATCCAAAAAATCTTACTCTACCAAGAATATATCAAATTATCTCCATAAACCATCATATCCATCATGTTAAATCATTAATCTAACTAAAACATCATTCTAGCAGCCTTATGTTGTATACCAAAGGAGGTGTCTCAATGGGAAATGTAAGCATTTTGAATCATGATATTTCATTGTATTACTCTTTTTTCCACTTCAATATATATATATATATATAATTTATCATTATAAAAACATTAAAGAGGTTTTATAATTCTATTTTAATGTAATTTTGAAAATCATATATTGATTTTTTTTCTTTTTAGTCTTCCTTAAGAACATCAATCACACATTCTATGTTTTTACCACATATGGGGATGATAATGTTCTACTTTAACTTTTTCCATTTATAAATATTTATAAATAATATTTTAATGGATTTATAAGAAATTTATAATAAAATTAATGTATATTTTAATATCATTTACTAATAAAATAATATTGACAATAAACCATCATTATCAATTTAATCCTATAAATACATACTTACCAAGAGATGTTTATTAATTTATAACTAATTTAGAGTATATATTGATCTATGAAAATTTTATGATACTGGAATGAAATTAATATCTACCTTGAAGCTTTAGTTACATATATAACCATGGGAGAAACAACATTGATGGTTACTATTAAATCAATATAGTTTTGGAACTATAGACTGAACAACTTTAAATCATCAATGTGAACTATGTAAATTTAATAAATTAAAAACAGATAACAATTACTAAATGATAATAATTTAAATTAACATTAATAATGTTTTATAATGTGTAATTAATATATTTAATTTAGTTATTTATTATGTTATATGTGTTTATAAAGTAATTCAGACCTGAGTTAGGGGGTATCTAAAATTTTCCTTCTTTCTTTTAGATTATAATCTCTCTCTATCTCCATATCTCAATATCTCTCTCTATATATATATATTACAATTTCATACTCCATTTATTTTTTATAGTTAATTTTTTCACTCTTTCACTGGGAGTATTCATGCGTTTCAATTATCCTTCTATAATTTATTTTATGTGAAACAATATATAATATGAAAGGATAATTTTTCAAAATCCATTTATTTAATGTATCACTTATCTAATTCATAATTTATTTTAATATTTTTATAAATAATTAATTGAAAATATAATCCATTAGTTAGCCTCTAGTTTTCAGACATTTACTTATCCTTAATACACTTATATAAATACTTATACACTTTATACTATTTTATTAAATTATATTGCCTAAAAATATCCCCTATTATTATTATGTTCATCATAATGTTTATTAATTTTGGGAAGGATTACACAATGAAAATATAGAAAGGAAAATTGGAACTTAAAGAAAACATGTGTATTCCCTTAAGACAACCTAAATTGATGAATCTTGAGGGCATCACGTCTAACGATATTCACCCCTTTAGGAGGGAGTATAATCTCATTAGGATAAAATGTGATGTCTCTCTCTTATAATTGAGTGGTGGAGAGATAGTCAACCACATTGTTCCTTCAAACCAAATATGATTTACCTATATTTAGTTTCATATTGACTCTTACACCTTATGACTATATAGGTGATGGACCACAATACTCCACAATTTTTCTCTATTTTTTAATAAGAAACATATAATATATAATTTTTTTTATTCCATTCATATTATTTTAACCTATTTTATTATTTATGTATCTCATTTCCTTATCAAGGATATTACTCAGCCTCTCCCCCATGGCACACAATCCAGATCTCGAGTATAGAATAATTGATGCCTTGGTCCCCCTGTACGATGGGGAGACTCAACAAAAATCCCCCACTATCTCATGATAATCTTAATCATGTTTTCATATCATTTTTAAAACCTAACCCCATACCTATTTTTCTAGTCATATCACTTTTCCCTATGGTAATTTACTTCTAAAACGATGCTCCTTCACTCTTGAAAGATCAATCAGAATATCTAGAAGTGTATTTTCTTCATGGTTTTTCTGTAATTGTTAAATTTGGGTATCATAAACCCGCTTTCAATGAGTTTAAAAGGTTTAACAAAAAATATTTGGGTCTTTAAAATCACATTATTGTGGGTCTTCTGGATATTTGGAACATTCTTATTTATTTTTTGTTGATGATGACAAAGTTCGCAAATGGTTCGATGCTCCTCATTTTTTAAAATTTGATCACTTATATTTTCTCATATAGACTTATTATTTATATTTTAATCATTTTTTTCTTTCCCCGGTGATTTTTATTATACTTTTTGGTTAACGAATTATATTCTATAACCCATTTATCATTATTATTATTAGAATTTATTTGGTTTTTATCACTTTTAGATCGATGAACCCAATCTATATGCCACCCAGTCTCCCATCACTTATGTGTGGAGGTCTATGTTTCAAATACGCAACTAAAATTTTCCTATAATGAAATGTAAGGGAAGTATTAAAATTTTTAATAGGTTCATTATGAATCTCAGTCTATGTTATAATTGGAATGTTATCGAAAAGGGCATTCATCTCGGATTTATTCATCACAACTATCATGTTCTTCATGTGGGTACCATGGAAGTTGATATCGAAGAAAGAAATAAAGGAGATATTGATAGGAAATGTTTAGAAATGATGAATTATAGATATAATTATTTAAAAATATAATATTATATTTCAAAGGAGATGTTGGTGGTAGGGACTGCAAGACTGAATTATAATTTGAATTATAGTTCTATAGTAAAATTTGTAGAAGTGTTAAGGAAATCTTGGGCCAAGATATGTACATGACATGATTTATCCTGTAACAACACAAAGTTTATAAATGATATTTTTATCTAGAAATAAATGGGTGTAATAATATTTTATATATTATTTTAAATAAAAAGAAACCAATAATAATTTATTTCATTAAGAAATATCATTACAGTGATCATCGATGAAAAAAATTGAAATTTCAAACATTAAAGCTGAATAAAAAATAAAAAAATTTAAAATAAAAAAGATAAAATGAGAATATATGGATCGTCCAAATCTACTAAAATCATCTCCCCTACTTCCAAAACAATATAATAGAAATAAAATATTACTAAACCAATCAAAAACTAAGAAAATGGAAATATAGAACCTTGAGGGGAATTTAGTTGAATATTGAGTTAAATAATGAAATGGTTCATATAGGAGTTAATGTGAATTTGGAAACGTAATGTGATTGTTAGGACAGTAATGTGACCATTGGAACAGTAACATGACCATTGAGAATAGTAACATGACCGTTGGAATAAAAATTTACCTCAAAATAATAAATTTTGATATAAATAATAATTATCATGAATAATTTATGTAAATATAAATTTTATAATTCAAAAAATAAATATCATTATTTCAAAACTCAAAGAAAATATAATCATATTTTTAATAAACTCTATTTTAATGTATATTGTAAAATTCATTATTTTTATATTAAAAATTCTTATTTTTAAAATTTATTTGGAAAAAATTAATATCATTTTTGAAATCCGCAGGTCAAAATTTTCCAAGTGTTATTTTTAGGTAATCATATGAAATACTTCAATTTTTGGGTGAATAGTAGAAATACAGTTTTTAACATTACTGATGTATCTTAATTTACTTCATTCATGATATAATAATGACCTAATACTTTCTATAACTTGATATTCGAGTATGATATATTTAATTTCATAAATTTTTCACTGAAATATGTTAAAATTAATTCCCAAACCTAAAAAGTAATTTCCAATGCGTGAAAATCGAAAGTACTACATTAAAATATTATTTTTCACATTTTTCACCTTTATTTTTTTATTAAACTAATGATTTAAAATTATAAAGTTAACCAAAGTATTAAAATAATTTTATTTAACTCATATATATTTTATAATTTCAAAAAATAACTACTACATTGTTTACCTTGGATATAATATTTTATTCAATATTTTATTCTAAAAATACCCTTCTTCTCAAGTATAAATATCTCCTCTCCCTTCCCTAGGAATTCCACTCCTACCACTTAGTCCAAATCCCATGATCTACAAAAAAATAATCCCTCTCAATATTATTATAATATATAGGGTCATTTTGGAACAATTCAAATCCAATCACTAAAGGAGTTATAGTGTCATACAAGAGAAGCTACACAATGGAAAGAGTAAGTATCTATTAACTATTCCCTCTTTTCTTCTTCTATTTTTTATCTTTCCCTTATAATTTCAAAAAAAATACTATATAATTTATCAATAATTTTGTTAAAATTATATTAGTGATGGTAATTTATTGAAATGATCATATTTATGATAAATATAAATTTCATACTTCATGTTCCTCCTCTTTTGACAATGTCCCGTTAAATGTCGATTAACCACCTATGGAGACATTTCCAAGACAATTATTATAACCACCTTAATGGATGGATATTATTTATTATATATAATAATTAAATAAATAATTACATGTATTACAGTATTTTGTAATTAATTATACTTTTCTATTAATTACATTGAATGAAAATAGAGAAATCAAAGCAAAATGGGAAATTTTTAAGAAACACATGGTATCAAAATTCTTCAATTTCATCGGTAGAAATTAATAAATATAATAAAATTATTATAACTGATAAAAACTTGTATAAATGGTTGTAATTTACCTATGGATCAATGTTTTAATAATTATAATTTTATAATTCAATAGGTGAGAAAGTGATGAAATATGGTGGGAATTAACATAAGGGGGTTAACCCAACTTCTTTTCTTTAGGTCATCCCTATTTCTTGGATCCTTAGGTATAAATATTTCTTAAATGTTCCTTAAATATAATTTCATTATTATTTCATTTTATTTCAATGTATATACATGTTTTTAAGTTGATTTTATGAAAAATACAAAATTTAACAAATGAACTCTTCTTTCCAAAAACACATTTGTACTCCAATTGAGTTATTTCTTCTTCACTCAACAATGGTGATTCTTATACCAAATATTTTTTTCCTCTTTTTCATTTGGGAACCCCAATTTTATTAATGAAATCATTATTTATGATATTTTTATGAAACCCATTCATTTATATGGGATAATTAATGACTATAAATGTAATATGATCTATATAGCATGAATGATTATGTATATATTATGATGTGACATATGGGACCAGAATTATTTATCACTTCAATGAATTGGGTAATGTGATGTATCTCATGAGATAATGTGTATTATGTATTAACATAATTCTATCTTTGTTCACAATATGATGTTATGATTATACACATATGTTATCTGTGAACATGATGAAACCTTTGTTCACAACTATGTGGGGTATTTGACCACTATGACATGAGGTTTCATTTTTATGAATTTCCACATTCCATGACATTATAACGTGTTACCTTCATGATATTGATGTTGATTATATGCATATTATATGATGATTATGATTATTCTTACCCTTTTTATATTTATTCATGTTCCTTATTCATCCTCTTAATAGGATTTTAGATCACTCATTTCATTGATGTATATCCTTATGTGATTACATATAATAAGGCTATGTAGATATTTTAAAAGGATAAAGAATAAGTATTTAAAATAATTTTGATGTTTTATTATGTGCATGTTATGTATGATCCTATTTTTTCCAATAAACTAAATTATTGGTTCTTGGATTTTTAATGTTGTTATATTGTTTGTAACACCCCAATATTTTATGGTATGCCTCTTTTAAAATTTAACATCTTTGATAGTTTACGCTTCATGCAACCCTGAGTTTAGTAATATGAACAATATAATACTTACTTAACCTTTGAAATTATAAATAAAATTTAAGTATCTTATGAATGAATATATAATATACTTATATCATCAAATAATTATACAAATGTTTTAAAAATCATAAATAAAGTGTTGGTATTTTTGTGAAACATAAATTTTTATTTACATATTTATAATTATTATAATGATTTAAAGGAAAATTTATTTTCATGAAATATATTCATAAATTAATATTTTTTATCTTATAATTATAATCTAATTTTAGGAGACCTTAATTAATTTTTCAAAGTGTCATAAAACAGTTAAAATATTAAAATATGTATTTTTAGAGTAAAGGATAATTTTCATTAAAAAAATAAATTAATAATTTTTAGAAAATTATTTTCATAAAATGGCGTTCATTTTTTGATTATACACATTGAAAAATTATTAGGGTGATTTTTTGGGATTTTTCTAAAATAGTTGTATTTTTGTGAATAGTGAAATACTGTAATTTAGGTTATTTAATAAATACATGAATTTTTGAGTCGTAGATGATGTGTGTATAATTTAAGACCGTAATATAGAACTATTAATAATTATTTTAATATATTTGGTGATAATTCACAAGATATTAATAGCCTTAAACAAAAATAATAATCAAATGAATAAATTATTCAAAAAACACACCTCTCCTCCACTATAGATATCACCCTTCATCATCTCTTCTCCTCACACCTATAAATCCTTTAAGATTATCCAATTTTTTCCCAATATCTATCCCAAAACTATTCCCCATTTTATAGTTTTTTGTTCTAACCCAATAAACCATTTCATATTTACTTAAGGAGGTTCTTAAGTAGATGAATCCAAGAGGTAAAATCCACTATTGTTCTTTTAATTTTCTTTTATATTATTTTCTTTTATAATCCATTACTTACATCCTATTTTAAAAAATGAATGATAACTCAATTCTATTATCTATACTGTAATTTTATTATTATTATGGGATATCCACCATCAATTATTTTCTCTCCACATTTTTATTCTAAAAATGAGAACATAGTACGTGAGGTATCGATTTACCACCTATGTGGATGATGAGTTTGAGTTATTTAATTATCCCTTAAATTCTGGTCTTAAAACCATTTTTATGGTTAAAAATTGTATAATATTTTTATTATAACTTATTTAATGTTTTTGAACCAGCGTATATACATAATAATACATACGAAAAAACATGTGTGTGGTTATTGAAAAAACACCAAAATATTCTAAATGATTCTCATTAATGTTTTATCTAATGATTCATCCTCTTATATAGAAAAAATATATATATAAGGCCATTAATTATTATATAAGTTCACTAATAACATGTAATTTCAAATCTAGATAACTATTCACGTTCTAATGATCTTTCGTACATGTATACAAGTAAACCAATCATAAAAACCAATGAAACAAACACTTCCAAATGATGAAATTAAATCTTATAACTCATCAAAAATACCATAAATGAACTTAATAAAATTATAATAAATCAAATAAATTTTTAATAGGTTATCAATTAAATTATTAATGAATCTAATTTCATTATCCATGACGTTACGCGCAAGTGTAGAACACTTTCGAACATGAGGTAAGGGTTTCTTCCCAAACCTCTGTTTTTCATTCGGGTTATGATTTATCTATCTTTACCCCAATTTAATTCTTAATTATTAGAATATAATTCTTCTAATTTATGTGTATATCTTCCAAACTCATGCATCCATATTAGTTCATATTTCTTTTAGTGGATAATACATATCTTATAAGGTTCCTTTTTCAGTTACTCCCGATAAGCAAGCCCGTTTAAAGGGTACTTCCCAATTTCTTACCTATTATCAAGTACAATCCCTAATCAATTATAATGAACCTATATTTTTCTAAAATCACTCATTGTATCCTTAAAAACTATTTGAGTTCATTTTTGGTTTTATTAAAACAATTAATCCTTTTCCACTTTAAAGACTGTTATATTTTCTCTTAAACTACCTTAAAGTGGCTTATTTCTAAAGAATATTTTTACATGTTTTTACTTTAGTTGAACATAATTTATTCATTAAATATAATTTATTTTCCATTCATTTGTTTATTTATGGAATAAACATGATTACAGTGTTATTTTATAAAAATAATTCTCTAAAAGAACTCTTCTTTCTAAATAAAAAAATATTTCTCTCAAGAATTTATGAATGATTCTATTATAGTATTTACATATATTTCAAAAAAATATATTGAATATTTTTATTTATTGAAATGGATATATTATATTACCATATACCATATTTTATTCAATGGTTTATGATTATTTATTGGGATTTACTATCTTGATATCATTCACCATATTACTCTGGAAGGTTTATGCACTACTAGAAATAAGGGCTTTAGAGACCACTTAAAGTCGTCGTTAAATCCCTTTAGCGTCTGCCTAGCGTCCGCCAAATGGAGGAAATTTTAGGCTTGTTTCTAAAACCTTTCACGTATGCCTTTTGGCAGACACTAAAGATCAACCCCAATATCTAGTAATTTTCAGTCCGGGATGTAGTGAGAGACTAGGGTGACACAACGATGGCAAGGAGGTTTTATAAAATCTTGCTTCACCGGCCATGGAAGATTCATGATGGTGGGGGAGTTTTTTGGTAGTTTAGGGGTGGTCTGTGTATGGTGAGGTGATCGTCTATAAGAAGTGTTCTGGAGATCTCCAGGTTGAACACGGGTAATAAGGGTAGGGGCGGAAGCGGCGGGGGGGGGGGGGGTGGCGGGGAGGTGTTGCAGAGGCATGACGAAGAATACAAGTGAAAGGTGGGGAAAATATAGCTAGTTTTTTCATTATTTGTGTCCGCCATTTGGCAGTTGCTAATACACCCTTTAGGGACCGCTAAATGGTTGTCACTGTGGAAGGCAGGAAAATTCCCATTAGTTTTTTTCAGTATTAGTGCTCTCCATTTGGCAGTCACTAATATACCCTTTAGCGACTGCTAAATGGCGGTTGCTAATACTCACCCAATCTTTCATGCACAAATGCTCAGAATTCTAGTAGTGATCATTATGTTTATTGTTTGGGGAAAGTAATTACTATTTCATATATTAGTTTTAATATGAATTTATATGTTGATTATGTTTGCACCGTTTCATATGAGGAATATATTGGACTTATTAAGTGATAGTTTGGGCCCTCTATGTCCCCTTTATGCATCAATTGGTATCATGAGACAAATTAGACTAGGTTTTTACCCACTTATATTTGCCATCCTAGCCAAAGACTTAACAGTATATTTATGATGTTTGTAATTATGCATTACCTCATTTTGATATTTGTAATTTCTAATCCATGTGATTATTCTACTAGATAAAATAAATGATTAAGTTTTACTCTCTTTTTCTCTTTTACATGGAATTATTTATTCATCTTTTATTTCTATAATATTATTCTCAAGAGTATGTGTTAATAAAATGTGATTTAGTTATTCACTAGGAATTATTGTTTATGTTTATTTATGAAATATTACATTCAGTTTTTTAACCTTAATGATCATTTGAACTCACCCATTTATTATGTTTTATTTTTCCCAAGTATGTGATGATTTATATTATAAATGACTTGCATGGATATTCTAAGAGTTTATGGGCATTTACAAGGGAGTTTCTATATTGTATTTCATTTCAAGATGTAATGTAATACTTCAATTTGTAACTGGATTTCTAAATCTACTAAAGTATTTTGTCCTTTGGTATGTGAAAAAATTTTATAGTATTGATGTAATAAAGTAAGGTACTAGATTTAGGCTACTAGGGTTGGTGTATTTCCATTTGATATCAGATAAAGTTTAGTAGAAACCTTGGAAACTAGAAAACACAGATTAGAGAACATAACCCTGAGATAGACTTTGAGGATAAGAATCAAAGAACGTCCTAGAATTTTGGTAAGGTATATATTATTTGGTTGTTCCTAGGAATAAATCCATATCTGTATACTAAAATTGTACATGGTTCTGAAACATATGTACCTTTGTGTAATAACTCCAACAAGGTGAGTCAGACCTGACATGATGTAACCTGTTACACATCAACGGACCTAACTGCACACCTAGTTTGAAACTCCTAGGAGATATTCTTTGGATAATTCAAATTTTATTCACAAATTATTATGAAGGATTAAAATGTAAATATGTCCCCAAATAAACAATATTTATGATTATGATATTAGCTATTCATAACCGTTTCAATTTATGTTGAGTGTTACTAGTTCTAAATTATGCATTAGATTAATAATCTAATTTAGTGTATGTCATTGTTTAGAAATAGAACCTAATGGAAGGAATGGGAACTATATCAATTTTTTTATCCCATTTAGTGATTTCCCTCCTATGTAAGATAGTGATTTTGGTGCCGGATTTGCATTTGGAGTTGAAAAACTAAATATTATATTATCTTGACTGACTCAGTTTATGAGAAATAACTTTAATCGAATTGATTATCCTAATTCACAATATGGTGTAACAATTTTAGACCACTTTATGAGATAAAAAACTCCATCATTTTATGGGACTATAAACCCATTTGTATATGAGCTGTTGATAAGTTCCTTAGATAATATATTTCTTGCTTTGGGATGTAATGAATGGGAGGAGGTTATTATGGTTTTCTATCATCTATCGGAAGATGCATGTCAATGGAGTAAATTAAATCAATACCCAAAGAGGAAAGAAGAAATTGAAAATATGGAATTGACGGATTTCAAGGAAATTTTCCTAGAAAAATATTTTCCTCATGAATAGTGAATAGATATGGAGAGTGAATTCTTGGATTTGAGGGAAAAGGAGGATGAGAACATTTCCAAGTATGAAGACAACTTTACAAAGATATAAATTCATGTTTTGGATTATGTATGTAAACTAAGTAGAAATATTGATCGACTATTTTATGGGTTAAAATCATTACTCTGAAGGTCACTACTCTCCCAAAATTTCTCATCAGACAAATATATAGTGTCATGTGCTATAAATATAGAGAAACAATTTTATAGGTGTTATGATTTTATAGGAAAGCAAGAGAATAAGAGGTATGTTGAACCCTATGGGAATGGTAATAATAAAAATGGTAATAAGGGAATAGTTTAATTTACATCCTATAATAAATATGGAAAGAAACAACATAGAATATGCCTATTGGGGATGAATTTTTTTTTCAAGGGAAAGAAAGAAGCTCTCAACATTCAGTGCTCCAATTGTAAAGATATGGGACATTATGAAAATGATCGTTCTAAGCATCAAGGATACTTTCCCTAGAAAAGGCTAAGGGAACAAGGCTATGCTTATGTAGTCACAACATGTGAGGTTGAAGTTCCCAAAGATATGTTGAAATGTACTTTAATCTTATCCTCAAATTTATATAAATCGTTATTTGATTCTAGATTATCACATTCCTTTATTTCCTCCAAGTATATTTCAAAATTAGATAATTCTAGTTAACCTTAACTAGGGATTTTTTATTAAATACTTGTAGTCTAAACCTTATTGTAACAAATATTTGTTGAGCAGTTCCTATTATGACACATAAATGTGATCTAATTTCTTATTTGATCATCATACCTATAGTTGATTTTGATATAATACATGGTATGGATTTTATTTCAAAATATAATGAAATTTTTTATTTCAAAGATAATTAAGTTATGATTTTTGATGAAGGTTTTAAATTTCTCAAATTTAGAGGGGAGACCTCATCATCTAAGTCATATCTAGATCCACCTCTAGTATCACTTCTAAATGATATTCTTGGGGATGAATAGAAAACATCATCTATGGATGAGGAAAGAAATCTTCAAATTGAATATTTACCTATTTTTCAATATTAAATTGATTTATTTTTATAGGATTTACCTGAACATCCTCCATAGTGGGAAGTTGATTTTTTTAATTATATAATCCCGAATAAAAATTCAATATCAAAGACTCCTTACGGAATAGATTCTATGAAATTAGTGGAGCTTAAGAAACAACTATAGGATTTAAGTAATAAGGGACTTATTTTCCTTAGTGTTTCTCCATTGGGATCTGATATTCACTTTGTTAGGAAGAAAGATGGATCCACAAGGCTGTGCATTAACAATAGAAAAATAGATGCTATTATAATAAAGAACAAGTATCATCTCCCTAACATTGATGATTAATTTGATCAACTTCACAGAGATCAATATTTTTTGAATATTTACCTTTGATTTAGATATCATAAATTTCATATGAGGAAGGAAGATATTCTGAAAATGGAATTTCAAACCATATATGGACATTGGAAGTTTAAAATAATTCTCTTTGGACTAACTAATTCACCATCTATTTTTATGGATCTAATTAACATTGTGTTCAAGGAATATAAAGATGATTTTTCTATGGTATTTAATTATTATATCATGATATATTCTAAAATATATGAGGAAAATGGGAACAACTTATCAATTTTTCTAGAGACTCTTATAATAAAATAGTTTTATCAGAAGTTTAGTAAGTGGAATTCTTGCTTAATATAGTTTCTTTTCTTGTAATTATTGTCTCTAGTGATAGAATCTCAGGTGATCCTATAAAGAAAAATAGTTGTTCAAGGATGGACTACAATAATGAACATAACCAATCGATGTTGTTTCATTGGTTTAGTAGGCTACTATCAGCATTTAGTTCATAATTTTTCAGATTAGCTAACTCATCAACTAAGCTAACCTATAAAGGGTTTAAAAGTTTGTATGTATAAAATAATTTGAAATTTTTTTTTAGAATTGGAGAGGATATTAGTGACTGCTCTGATCATGACTCTACTATTAGGAAATGGTGGATTTATGGTTTATAGTGATGCATCATAGAAAGTAAATGGATATGTCCTTATACAGAATGATAGAGTTATTTTCTATGAATCAAGGTAGTTAAAAACTCATGAACATACCTATCCAACTCATTATATTGAGTCAGAAGACATAAAATTTTCTCTGAAGATATAGAGACACTACCTCTATGGTTAATGAAATGAGATATATATAGGATACAATATCTTGAAATATTTATTCTCACATAAATAACTCAACATGAGGCAAAGATAATGGAATAAGATACTCAAGGATTATGATTGTTTAATACACTGCTACCCAGGGAAGGCAAATAAGGTTGCAGATGCATTGAGCAGGAAGGATAATAAATTTCTGAACAAAACGAGGATTGATAAGGATCTTATGTACATGGATCTAGAAAATATGTATATGGGAATTATCAGAGAAGGTGGAACATAATTACATTTTCAATTGGTTTCCCTACCATATTTTTTGGAAATTGTTAAAAGATATTAGTCCAATGATGAGAATTTTAAAAAGAAAATTAATGTTGTGAGTGATGGGAAGTTGGTAGAATTCGTGTTTAATGAGGGAATTTTTAAATTTGGGAAGAGGCTTTGTGTTCCCTCTATACCCGAGCTAAAAAATGAGTTATTGGATGATGCCCACAGCTCAAATTTCTCTATGCACCCTGGTAGCACTAAGATTTATAAAGATTTGAAATAACATTTATAGTCAGATGATATGAAGTGGTAAGTTGTTTATTATGTATCAATACATTTAGTCTATCAATGTGTGAGGGATGAAAGACAAAATCCAAGAGTAATCATGAAACCTATGCCTATTCCTACATGGAAATGGGATGATATCTCTATGGAAATCATCACTGGATTTCCAGAAACTCCCGGAAAGAATAATGCAATATGAGTAATTGTTGATCGTATTACCAAATCAATAAATTTCTTCTCAATACAAGAGGATTTTCCTTTATAGAGCCTTGAAATAATCTATATTAATGAAGTTTAAAAACATCATAATGCACCACTTTCAATTGTGTCTGATCATGATCCGCTATTTATATAAAAAAAATTAAAGTTGTTAGAAAACATTAGAAACTGAGCTTTATTTGAGTACAGATTATCACCCTCAAATTAATCGGTAGTCTGAAAGGAACATTAAAACATTAAAAGACAAGTTTAGATCATTATATTTTAACTTTAAAGGTGTGTGAGATCAGAATTTACCTTTGGTAGAGTTTCCCAACAATAAAAGTTTCAATTCAAGTATTTAAATGGCACCATATGAAGAGTTATATGGAAAGAGATTTCATAAAACAACTTGTTTGGATACAGTTAGTGAAAGTAAGCTTATAGGCCTAGAACATGTGTAGGAAACAAAAACAATGGTAAATACTATTTAAACACATATCAAAGAAGCAGAAAGAAGGAAAAAGATATATACTCGTAACTGGAGGAAGGATTTTGAGTTTCAAGTAGGAGATCATGTTTTATTTAAGGTATATCTATGGAAGGGTGTTATAAGATATTGAATGAAAGGGGAACTAAGACCTATATACATTGGACAATTTGAAATAATTGATAGAATTGGAGTTGTGGATGTCATTTGGAAATGTCACCTAGCATTTTTGAAGTACACAATGTGTTCCACATCTCATTGTTAATTAATTACAAGCTAGTCCCAACGCATATCCTCATCTTTAAAGAAATGTAATTGGAACATGATTTCTCTTATTGTGAAGTGCCTATCTAGATTATGGACACTAGAGAATAGGTGTTGATGAATCATATGACTCAGTTGGTAAAGGTACTTTGGATAAATCATAAAATTGGAGAAGTGATATTGAAACCAATGGAATTTACGATGAATAACTACCCAAATATTTTATTGAGGTAAAATTCTGGAAATTTTGAGGTTAAAAGTTTTGAAGGATGGGAGAATGTTACACCCCAATATTTTATGGTTTGTCTCTTTTAAAATTTTACATCTTCGATAGTTAATGCTTCCAACAACACCACGTTTACAACTATAATATACTATTAAATATGAACATTGGAATAATAATTTGACCATTAAAAATAGTAATATGACCAATAGAATAGTAACTTCACCTATAAAATTATTTATAAAATTTAGGTATCTTATAAAATAAAATATTATATATTTATATCATGGGATAATTAAATAAATGTCTTAAAAAAGATAAATTAATAGTTGGTATTTTTGTGAAACATAATTGTTTATTTACAATTTTATAATTTACATAATGATTTATAAGAAAATTAATTTTCATGAAATATATTCATGAATTAATATTTTGTTGTCTTATAAATGTAATATAATTTTAGGTGGACTTAATTAAATTTTTAAAGTGTCAAAAAAACAGTTATAACATTAAAATCGATTTTTTTTTTTTGAGAAAATAAGGATTTTATTTAAAAATTAAATTTCTCATATTAAGAAATGTTTTTGATAAAATTGAGTTCTTTTTTGATTTATAAATTTCTAAAAAAAATTTGGGTTCATTTTTTATATTTTTAAAAATAGTTGAATTTTTTATAAATAGTGAAATACGGCAATTTACAGTATTTAATAAATACATGAATTGTTGAGTCGTAGATGATTTATGGATTACATAAGCACATAATCTTGAACTCTAAATCATTAATTTAATATATTTAGTGATAATTATCAATATATTCATATTCTTTATCCCAAATAATAATCAAATGAATAAAATATTCAAAAACATACCTCTCTCCTCAGTTATAAATACCACCTCTCACCACCTCTTCTCCTCACGCCACTAAATCCTTGTAACTTGTCTAATTTATATGAAAACACTCTCCCAATAATCTTTCCCATGTTTTAGTATTTTTTGTATCACTCAAAATATAATTTCAATGTTCCTTATGGAGGTTCTCAAGAAGAGGAATCCAAGAGGTAAAAACCCCTTTCATTCTTTTAATTTTCTTTCAATTTATTTTGTTTTCTTATCCTTTACTTACCTCATATTTCCAAATATAAATGATAAATCTATTATATTAAATATAATATAATTTAATTAATATTATGGTATATCCACCATAAATTCTTTTTTCTCCCCCCTTTTATTCTAAAAATGAGAACCTCGTCCATGAGGTGTCGATTTACCACCGCCATGGACAATGAGTTTTCATTTTTCAACTCCTCATTAAAGGATGTTCATAAAACTATTTTCATGGTTAAACTAGACAATAATATATATATATATATATATATATTATATCTTATTTAATGTTTTGGAACTATTATATATACATAATATTAATACATAATACAAAACTATTGTGTGTGAAATAAAAAACACCAAAAATCTATATGATTATCATTAAAAAAATTCTAATGAATCATACTCATATATGGACACAAAATAATAAATAATAATTTTAAATTTTAAATAAGTTCTTTAATATCATATAATTTAAATTCTGGATAATCATTCCCATTTCACATGAACATTCATACATGTATACAAGAGAAAAAAATCATGAAAACCAAGAAAATAACCATATCCAAATGAAGAAATGGAATTTATAACTCATCAAAAAACCGTAAATTACAATAATAAAATTATAATAAATCAAATAAAATTTGAATAGGTTCTTAATTAGATTATTAATTAATCTAATTTCATTATCCAATAATCTAGCTCATATGAAAATGGGGTAATTTTTTTCTTATATATTGCAGATAGATCCAGGATTTGAGATATCGGCATCACTATGTATCCTATGATAGCATGAATCAATACTTGCATAGTTTTTAAAAAGAATATGTCAATTTAGATTTAACCCATTCGCATAGGGGAATTTTTTTCCATCTATATTATATTTAGTCCTTGGAGTTGAGATCTGGGTGTCACTATATATCTCATGATAGTAAGAATCAAGATACACATAATTATTTATTAGAGATATTCTTTATATGGATATGACTCAAAAATAGGGATGGGATTTATTCATTTTACTTTTGAACAAATATATCTTTTGTGTAGTGAACCA
Organism: Viscum album; assembly: GCA_963277665.1. Lineage (NCBI taxonomy): Eukaryota > Viridiplantae > Streptophyta > Magnoliopsida > Santalales > Viscaceae > Viscum > Viscum album. Next base: position 1,885,956,845 of record OY728159.1, on the reverse strand, counting down.
TCCATGAAGTATTATTCTACATGAAGATTAAAAAGATGCATTAAGAATTGCTTCTATGTATTTTAACATAATGTGGTAAGGATATATGATGTTGTTAAATTTAGAGTCTTTCTTCCAAGAATTTGGATGTTGTGAAGTTTATATTCGTTCTTCAAAGACAAAGGATGATGTACTATTTAGAGTATTACTTCCAATAATTCGTCTATATAGTTTAACATCATGCAGTAAATATGAGTGATTCTTAATGACAGTTATGCAAACCACCAATTGAGAAACCTTTTATGGGTGGGGTGTATAATTCATTCTCCATCCATTATGTCCAATGAGTAAGATCCATTGAAATGGAACTTATGTTTCATGTAAGGCCCTTCCCACTTGGGTTCCAACTTTAGAGGTTTCTTTCCTAGTATCATTGGGGTTATGAGAACCAATACCATTTCTCCTAATAGGAATGAGTGGATTTGAACCTTTTTATTAAAGGCCGATACAATTTTATTCTGATGAACTTCAAGGTTGTGTAGTGTACACAACCATTTCACATTGAGACACTCTAACTCATCCAATAGATTTTTCAATTTCTCATCATTTGAGAGTTGTCCACAAATAGTTATTCAGGATGAGGGAAACTAAACTTATATGGTCGATACGGATTTGGTCTCATAAACCAATTAATATGGTGTCTCTTGTGTGTAAGTGTGTGTGGTGGTACGGTACGCCCATAAAGGATGAATTAGTTTGTTTTCATAGGACTTCTTGTCATTTGCCACCATTTTCTATAGTATATTTGATATACTCTTATTGAAGTCTTCTATTTATCCATTTTCAGCAACATGATAGTGGGATGAATGGTTTGATTTGATATTGTACTCCTAATACTATCTTTTCAACTCATCGTAATATAATTTGGTGTTTGTTTTTCATCAATACTGTGTGAGGGACTCTGAATCAAGTAACGATATTGCATTTCATGAATTTAATGATATTATTCCTCCTGAATTCCTTGAGGGGTATTTCCTTAGACTATTTTTAAAAGTAGTTAGAAGTCGTAAGGATGTACTTAAACTACTTAATTTTTTATGGGGATATAACCCCTTAATGACTATTCCCCGTATGGAAAATAGTTAGTAATATTTATTAGTATACAACAAATATGAAGGTTGATGAATGTGGTTTTCATGAATCCGGCATGCATGAAATTTCTTAGTGAATTATATATAGTCCTTTATCACTATTTTCTAGTAGTAACCAAGCCTCCTAATTTGGGGATAGAGTCTTTTTTGAGACTGATAATTACCGTAGGATCTTGTGTGGACTTCTTCCATGATGGTGTGAATCTCTCCTTATACTATGCATCTAAGGAGGATTACATAAAATCTATATTTTTATTGGGATTTTTGATCATTTAGAACATCTTAAAGGGTAAAGTTAGATACTCGACATCGAGGTAGTTCCCTTTCAGATTGATTTAATGGGAGGGTCCCATTTTTGATGTAATATACTATGGGTTCCATCCATCCAAGGGTTAATATTAGTTAATCATACTCTGGGGAATTTTTTAAATGATTAATTTCTTTTATTTCTTAAATTATGACTCATGGGATCATCCTTCAATGTGTGATGTAGAGAACCGCTTTTTCCTAATTTGGGTTGTCCAGGATTGTGGTTTCATTAGTGAGAGCTTTGGCATGCGCATTTTTCTGATTGAGGTACATGATGAAATATTGGTTCAAAGGGTAATTTTTTCATCAATACACTAATGTAACCATTGAGAGTGAATGGTTCTTCTTTTATGATGGAATACTCATTGTTTATTTCTTTGATCACTATCATAGAATCCCCTTGATGTTAAAGTATTCTGTCTGTGGATGTAGGGATAGTTCTAAGAGAGCAAAGAGGGATTGGTATTTTGCCTCATTGTTAGTGTATCCTTCAAAGAGTGGGAAATAATATAGAAAAAATTATTTGTCTGGAGAAACAAATACAATCCCTAGAATGGCCTAATTGAGCTTGGTGTTTTCAATCCTCTTGATAATATAACTTTAGGCGAAACCATCAAAATACATATCCCATGTTCAGGGAGTGTCTTGTGCATAGAAAACCTCTTTATATAGAATTTCAGTGTCCACTAATGTGCTTTCTGTGGTATGATTTTACATAAGGAAATCATCTAGGGTCTTCCCTTTAACATCTGTTTATGACAAAAACTATAAGTCATATTGTTTCAAAATAACAACCCATTGGGTAAAATGCCTAGTCATCATAGGGAGACCACAAATGTACTTGAGTGGATCAATATGAGAGATGATTTGAATGTCATGACGCTGCATGTAATGTCTCGGATTTTACACTGCAAAGATGAGTGTGAGTCAGTATTTCTTGATATCATAATACTGGGTCTCGGTACCTAGCATCATTCAACTAAGGTACTAGAAGTTTTTTTCATTCCCCATGTCATTTTTCTATGTGAGTAGAGCACTAAGAAATCATTCCAAGGTATCTACATAAAATATAAGCAGGTACCCTCCTACCAGTGGCATTAAGATCGATGTTTATAGTAAGTGATACTTGATATTCTCAAAGGCTTCTTGGAAATCCTCATTCCATTGGTAGGTGACTCTCTTGTTCATTAATTTGGTTAAAGGGGTAGATTTTCCATCTAGGTTAGTTATAAAACATTGAATATAAGTGAAGTGTCCTTGGATCCCCCTCAATTATTTAAGATTCTAAGGGGGTGAAATTAATAGGATTACAATTGACTTTTATGGATTAGAATTGATTCAGTGGTGGAATACCATGAATCCAATTAATTTCCCTTACTTTACTCCAAAATCTCACTTTAGATGATTTATCTTCAAAATATGCTAGAACAACTTTCTAAAGAATGTTTAAAGATCAATGAGCTGATCGCATCACTTTCTAGATTTTACTATCAAGTCAGTGACATGACACCTTGTTATTTTTGCCACAAAGGGATTAAAGATTTTAATTATGGAATGTGGGTAAGTAGTGTTAGTGTTATTTAATTTAAAAGGAATGACTTGTTATAAAAATATCCCCTAAGGTGATTATAAGGTGGTCACTTCCCCATATCCATGGTCCATCTTTATCTGATTATACCTTGAATAATCATCCATGAAGGAAATGTATTGGAAGCCAGCAGTTGTATTGATAATCAGTTATGTGATCAAAAATGAGAAATATTACTTTGGGTAGTGTCTATTAATGTCTCTAAAATTGAAGTAGAACCTAATCTAGCCATTCTTTTTCTTGATGGGTATGATTTTGGTAAGCCATTTTATTTACCACACCTCCAAAAAATGGATTTGATAAATTTTTCAACTTCCAATTCTACATTATTATCATGATAGGGGAGCATCCTCATGGATTCCTACTCGAAACACTAATGGTCATCAGGTAAGACTGGGTGGTGTATTTCCACATTAAGGTCCATCCAGTGAATTTCTGTATAATTCCAAGAGAACACATATCGGTTCTTATTTAGAAATGCAATATACATCTTATGATCCACAAGAGGAATGGATTAAATAATCAATGTAGGTCAGAGGTATTCTTCAATTCCCATATTTTCCTACCTAAACTCATTGATGGTTGTGGAGATGAATTCCTCAAATATGGGAGGGTGTTCTTAAGGTTATCCTATTATTTTTCCATTTTTAAGTATTTGGATGAATTTTTAGATGTCATAGATAATATAAGGGAATCTATATCACTATCAAGGTAAGATAGATCATGGGAAGAGACATTGACATCTTGTACTTCCAAATTCATCATAGAGATATTTTGGGGATTCTTTTTTTCTTTGATACTTCTATTGGGGGTGGGAGGATCCTAGAGATTCTAATTTGTAGAGAATTTATTGGAGGAATCATAATCTTATCTGATGTCACGAAGAAATTATCAGATCCTTAAATAACATTATCCCAATAACCTTTTGATGAATCCCCTTCATTTGATGTGATTTTTATCACATGGAGATGACCCAATGAAATTTTTGGTTCATGATATCTTATTGGAATTAAATCTGCTACTGCAAGAATGTTTATGATCAGAACATAATCACTATCATGAATATTCCAGGGATTCATAGGGGTGGTCCATAAGGAATTGGGGACTGTAATATATATATCACTATCAACCATTGGTTGTTTTCCTTCCTTCTTATAGAAACTTTCCTCAGCATATATGGATACAAAAGTCTCCAAAGGGGCATTTTCAGTATGTAATATGTTGACCTTCCCATCATTGAGGTATTTCAGTCATTGATGGAATGTTGAAGGTGTCACTACAGAGAAATGAAGGAAAGTCCATACAATTAGAAAATTATATTCTATGTATTAATAGATAACTATGAACTGAGTTTTAGATGTGAGATCCCCAAACTAATACTTGAGCTTGATCTTCTCGAGAGGCCTTTTCTTACTCTTATCATACCCTTAAATGGTTATATTTTTAGAAGATAGGTCCCCATTGTTATATCCCAACCATTAGAGATTATAAATCGGTATGAGGTTGATCCTAGAACTATTATCATCCAGAGCCCTTTAGATTTTGAAATTTTCTAGTTTTACAAAAACATATTGGGGTCTAATATATCCCAGTATAACTTCTTCCTGATAATTTTCTGTGAATGATACGGTGATATGATGTTCTGATTTCATATTCTTAAATAAATAAACATAACTACAGTGACTTATGAATCAAATTAATGTGAGCTCTGGAGGGCCTAAATTAGTGCCTCCTTAAGTTCTTTTGAAATATTCAGATAATCCAGGATTGACTGTTTGGCTAGAATAACCGTAAACTATTTCAAAATGTCTTATTTTTGTGCCAAAGGTATACTCTTCTCAAGGTAGGGTCTCTCTATATTTTATATATCACGATTTGGGTTGTTTTATGTATAAGATACATGTAATTTATCATAGGTAGAGGGATCATCTTCTACCAGTTTCATGGGTCACAATGGCCTTCCCCTTTGTCTGGGTTGATCAGACAATCACACCCCCACCAATCAGTCGGGTCAGATGACTGGATTGAATGACCACAGGGGAATATGAGGCAACCCCATGTTTATTATGGGATTTATAGAGTTATTTACCATGATTATTAACCACTTATATGGATTATGTGTCTATGTAACAAAAATATTGGGTTTCACCATGCCCGCTCCATCCCTTGTATCCTCATCTTCTCTGTCCTTAGCCTTCAACTCCACAGTTATGTATGGATAAATCATACTCATAAGTGTATATTGAATAAGGTGTCTATTAAGTTTATTACATCAATAGAACCAAATATTAGTTCTTCATTAAATGAGGGTTATATCTTCTGGGGTGTTTCCCATCCTCTAGATATTGAAGGAAATAAATCATCAAGAGTCTGATCTTGCGTAGGAGCAGGATATGACTCTTTATCTTGTGTATTTTATTGTTCCCGATGATTATTTTTATCTTTACGAGGTGTATTCAATTATTACTACCTAGTTATTGGGATAATTTTTGGTTTTTGAAGATATTCTCTCAGGGTGACATGTTCTTGATCAACTATCTTTAGAGTAATCAAGTTATCGAAATTTTTTCCATACCTGTCTGAAACTTCTTATTAGTCACCCTCTTATTCTAGTTGTAAAATGGATACACAAGTGTCCTCTAACACCCAAATATTTTACATTATGTCAATTATTAAATAAATTCAATTTCTTTGATAGATTACATTGCACACAACACTATTCTTAAACGAACCACGATTAATATTATTATTTAAAATGAAATTATAACCAAGATGTTAAATTAGAAGGAATGAATAATATTAAAAAAATATAAAATTTACATATTATATATTTAATCAATTTTTTTTAAATCCATCCAAATTATTTTATAGGCATGATATAAGAATGAATCAAATTTTACAAATTAAAAGGCCATATTTTTCTAAAGGAGGTTTTACCACCTTTTAATAGAGAACCTATTTTAAATCCAATTTTTAACACTTTTATATATGTTATTTGAAAAAATAACTTCTAATTTTAATTATTAATATAAAAAATTACTTTTGTTTAAGTTTTCATATTTTTTTGATAAGTTTCATGTTTTGATGAATAATGAAAAAATATTTCATTTTAATGAAAAACAGCTTTTTCATCTAAATAATTTATAGTGATAAATTATATTTCTAATTGGTTTTAAAGTATAATTAGTTAAATGTTTTATCTTTTAATATAATTTAGTCCACTATAATCAATTTCACCTTGAATTTAGATATAAAAACATTTCAATCTTTTGAATGTTTTTACTATAATAACATGTTTTCTCGTTCCATCAATGATATTAATTTTAAATTAATTATTCAAACTTATGTGTTTTAAATTTTGAGAAATGGATTCTATATTTTTAATTTTTTGTTCCAACCTATTTAAATAGATTCCTTTTATTTTTGGACCATATGAAGAGTAACTTTATTTTTTTTTTTAATTTCGATGACTAAAGGTAAATCGGGTAATTAACGGTGCAAATAATATTATAAGTATTATAAAACTACCCTAAAACTTGTTCAAATTTTATTAGATTATTTATTTTCAACAAAAATCATCCTTGGGCCGATTTTTTGGCCTCTTGGAGTCACTTTTATCACTCTAATCATTTTTTAGTATTTTCTTCTATGGGAAGTCCAATATGTCACACTCATGTTTTTAAAAAGTATTACATTTCTTATATATGGTTATTAAGAAGATATATTTGAATATAAATATTTATATAAAATCTTAAAGTTTTATCTTCAACTTGATAAAATATTTTTTAGAAAATAAATAATTAAATTAAAGGCTTTCACAATGATGATACATTAATTGTTTAATTAATGGACATATCAAATAAATATTATTAAAAATATTAAAATAAATATAATTTGGTATAATTAATATCATCCATGAATTTTATATACTCATTAGACATAATTGGGATGTATTAAAGTTTTTTTTCAAAGATATCTTGTGTATTAATAATTTTTAAAAAGTCAATAATTGAATAGTGTTAAAATTTACATTAATGATATTTTAAAATAAATAATATTTTACCAAATGATATAAAATACATAAAAATATAAATTTAATCCAACTAGTTCAGATAAATTTTAAATTTTATCCATGACTCATTTATGGTTCTTTTGACATTTTATAGTAACTATATTAACCCTCAAAGAGTAAAAATTCAAGTTGTCACAGTAAGAGTTAAAGGGTTTAACTAAGGGTTAATGCCAAAATATAAGGGTAATAATGTAACCTAAACTTATTTAAAAATTATTGGTTTAATGTATTTATAGTCATAATAATCTTATCTTTGAAATAACACTCTTTGGATCCATTTTTAATTGAAAATTAATTTATATTAATTTAATATTTTGAGAGTTTCCAAAATTGCCTCTCACCTGAATTATAAAAGGGCACCTCCTCCCTCACTTCCTCACACCACATTGATCCTTCTAGCTTAACTAACCCCTACAAAACTAAGCACTAAAATTTTATCCCCCCATCTTATAATTCTCACTTTGGGAATAAATCAAACCAAGTAAGGCTTTTGGTATAAACCAAAATGAGTTACCCAAATAAGAGGTAATGTTCTTAAATGATCACTTTAGTTTTATTTATTTCCACACTCCTTAATTTATTATTATTACATGATTATATAATAAAAAAATTATCCTCAATATACTTGTATTTTTTATGTTAATATTTTTACCTATACCTACGCACACTTCCATTAAATGGGTAATGAATTTACTATTTGTGTACGATGACCTACCACCTCACGAAACGGTGTCGTTGGTTTTTCCCTTACCACCTCTCATGGATTTTCCTTATGATGGACACACTATTTTTATATTATATTTATTATATTTTCGTTTTATTCATAGTTGTTTAGTTTTTATATAACACATACCTTCATTCTTTCCATTTTATGTAAATATGATAACATCATTTGTGGAAGTGTGAACTACCATCTCCTAAAAGCGATGTGATTTATTCACACTATAAATGGAACGTATAAAATATGGTTTTAATAATAATATGTGAAATATATGAAAAAAAAATGATACATTAATTTTAATACAAATATATATTATTTTTTCATTCTGTTAATATGATAAATAAATTAAAGGAGTATTCATGCGTACATACAGCCTAATATCTCCATGAACGGTGTATTTCATTTCTTACATAAAAATATTATGAATTATTCTAAATACATATATAATATATATATATATATGATATTTATATAATATTTTAAATTATTAAGATTATGAGATCATGATCTAGAAAATAGGGAAAACAAATAACATGTCATCACTTACTCGAGAAACTAGGAAATTAACATAAAAAATAGTGAAAATAATGAAAGATTACTAATAAATGGGTAATAAGATATTATAATAGGATCATATATGATATCATAAATATTATTATGGTTCTTTAATAATTTATTAACATTCCTAAAACCACTATACAGGAGTTTAAAGTATTTTCACCCAAAAGTAAACATGAAGTAAGGTATCTTTTTCTTACTTTTATTTATATGGGACACATGCCTTATACACTACTTATTTCTTTTGTGTGGTGTATATACCACCCATGAATGTATTTTATGAGAATTATTCTGAAAAAAAATTATTTTAAAATCCATCTAATTTTATTTATTTCATGGTTATATGATTCTACTGATTATAAAGTGATAAGTATTTATTCCACAATCACATCAATATTCAGGATTATTTCATTTTAAATCTCCATTGAGGAATATTTAGCCTCCATATCTATGTTTTATATAAAAAATTTAAAAAAATTACCAATTTTTAAAATAATTTTTACCCATTTTTAGAAAATATTTTTAAAATTATACTTTTGTTTTTTCTAAATAAGGCTCTTTGTGACTTTTACAAAAACAAATATAGAAGAAATGTTTTTTGAACTTATACGACACAAATGAAATTTACCATTTTCATAACTCCCTAATGTTTTGAAACTGAATTTAACTGTTTACAAGTTTCGTTAAAAGAAACTATTTTATTTTATAAATTTTTGGCGTTTTAAATAAATGATTACAAAGTGGTAAGGGATTTTCATCTCACTTTTTACATCTATGAGATAAATGTCGTATTCACCGCTTACTTATTTTGTGTGTTGTATCTACTACCTCTTTTGATATATCAAATCATTAATCTATTTATATTCATGGTATTAAAAAAATTCAATTTTTTATGGGAAACATTGATCGAAAATAATTTTTTAAAATCAATTATTTGATATTTGAGGAATGCTTTGGACTTGTATGGAATGGGTTGAAGATCGTTTAATGTGAGCTCTATGTGTTGGGGACCATTTAATTAAAGCCCCTAGATGCATCAGTAGAATCTTTAGATGAAATAAGTTGGTTAAAAACACTTATAGTTTATTTCTAAGCAGAATATATGGGTTTATACCCATAGACTTAAACCATCTTATGAAAGGTCTTGATGATAGTAGTTCATGTCCCGATACATTATGTCTAATAATTAATCATTTATTTCATTTAGATTATTTATTATTCATGATATTTTGAATTGAAATATCTATAGACGCATTTAATTCTTAGTTTATTAATTGAAGGGGATATTTTATCGGTTATTTACCTTTCAATGTTGATTTATTTTCATTAATTCATTATTTATCCCACTTTAAATTCCCTTATTGTGCATTTGAGTTCACCCTTTAATTAGTTATATTTTCCCGAGGTTATAATGATGAAATTTTTAAATGATCTCAAGGATGAAATTTATTTTCCTTTATTATGTTTTAGGTTTTACCAACATAATAAGGGAATAATTTATGTATCTAGTTCTTTAAGACTACTAAACTAATCAGTCCTTTGAGATTTAATTCCTTTTAATCATGTAGATGTAGTAAAATAATTCATTGGCTTCAACCTTTTGAGGTCAGTACATTACATTTGGAATCAAATTAATTTTAGTAGTAACCTTAGGAACTAGATTTATGAAAAACTACATTAAGGAATACAACTCATTGGTTTAGTATGTGTGAAAAAAGTTATTTGAGTAATAATACCTTCTCATTTTATGTAAATATGTTTAATAGTAAGGATAACCATTAGGGTTTATATAATATTTTAATTTAAGGTAATTATGGGTATTTATATTATTGGGAATACCAAATGAAACATGTGAGATAACCTTTATGGTAAAAATATTTCATTAATGTTTAATATATTTAAGTACTTTTTTTGTATTCTTATCACATGTTTGGAAAATATTAATATGGTTTTAGAAAAACAATAACCAACATGTCTGGTGACAACCCATCACGTCTGGCAAGGCTATGGGTTTGAACCCACAACCGAAGGGAGTCAAGGGTAAATCACCTACTACTATCCTATGTGAATTACCAGTTAGTGTGACATTTTTTAGTTAAAATATCTCATGGATAAAGGTTATTTATATTTTAGTGACATTTGATTTGTCAAATAGATTAACTTGGTATTAGAAAATGATTTGGTGATTAAGTGATTAATGTTATTTCAGAAGACATTCACTATTTAGAGAATTCTATATAATCAAGGAAAACAGAATACTTTGGGATTTTATTTGAGAAGTAAAATTTTGATTATATTTTGGAATAATATATGATTTTATTATGGACTAATTTTTATTTAGGTAATTTATGGGAATGGTTTTCATGTCTTGGAGGTTATGTTATTTAGGAAATTAAATTTTTAGTAGAACAAATTAAGATTGATTAATGTTATTTAGAAGACTATATGATCAAAAACTTCTGGTTTTTGGGTTTCAATTTTAGTCTAGAATATATTTGAGGAATTATAGTTTTTTACTGAATGATTTATGTTAAACTTTTGGGTTTTACTATTGAATTTTGGAGATTATTTTTTTTAAATTATCTTATCTTATCCAAAACATTTTTGTTTTATTTAATGTATAAATATCTGATGAATGTATATTTATACTTTTTTAGATTTTTTTGGTCTATATAAGTTCATTAGAAATATTTAGGCATGAGAAAAATCATCTTAAATACTTATCATTTGGAGAAAATGATGAGTTTGTGGTAGAAATTGATTAAAGGATGAAACTATACTTGTTAAGTAAGTATGTTTCCTTATGTTCTTAGTCTATGAAGTATTTAATTCTTAAAATATATAGAAAATATATTGAAACCAAATATGTTATCCTAGTACTTTCTTTTTTGATGAACCAAATGGTCCCTTATATCATCGCAGATTTATAGCTTTGTGATTGTTAACTTTCTCTTGATTATGTTCTCTATCACTCTCCATTAGAACATGATTGTTATATTTCTCTTCCATTTACATGTTTTCCTACATGGAAACATAGTATATGTTATCTTCAATGAACCTTATACTTCACTTTATTTATTTTAAAGTGGAGGTCTCATTAATCCTTTTTTTGATGTGGGATTTCAAAAAAGTTATTTTGAAAATTAAAACCCCTAATTATTGATCCCGAGTTAAAATTATGAAGGTGAAATTTATTTAATGAGGGGATAAAGTTACACCCCAAGATTTTATAGTATGTCTCTTCTTAAATAAATTAAATTTATATGATATCTTATGTTTCACACAACACTGAGCTTAAATGAACAACGATTAATATTATTTATTAAAACGAAATTATAACCTAACAGTTAAATTGGTGGGAATGAATAATACTAACCAAATTATGAAATTTATATATTATATATTTAATAAAATGTTTTTATATTAATAAAAATTATTTTATATTCAAAAGATAATAATGAATCTAATTTATGCATTAAAAGTTTATGTTACTCTAAAGGAAGTTTTACCGCCTTTTAATAGAGAACCTATTTTAAATCCAATTTTTGTAACTTTTATATTATTTTATTTGAAAAAAATAAACATCTTATTTTAATTATTAATATAAAAATTTACTTTTTTTATGTTTTGATTTTTTTTGATAAGTTTCATGTTTTGATGAATAGTGATAAAATATTGCATTTTAATTGAAAACATGTTTTTTATAAATATTTTATAGTGATAAATTATATCTTAAATTAGTTTTAAAGTATAATTAGATAAATTTTTTATCATTTAATCTAATTGAGTCCATTTTAATTAATTTCACATTGAATTTAGATATAAAAACATTTCAATCTTTTGAATGTTTTCACTTTAATAACTCGTTTTCTCATTCCGTAAATAGTATTAACTATAAATTAATTACTGAAAAATAAATATTTTGAATTTTAAAAATGGATTATATATTTTCAATCAATGGTTCCAAATTTTTTAAATGGGTTCATTTTATTTTTGGGAAATTTAAATAGTATTTTTAGTATTTTTTTAATTAACATGGTTAAGGGTAAATTAGGTAATTAAGGATTAAAATAATATTATAAGTATTATAAAACTATCCTAAAACTTGTTCTAATTTTATTTGATGAGTTATTTTTGATAAAAATCGTTATTGGGATGATTTTATGGCCTCTTTGAGCCACTTGTATGACATTAATCATTTTTTAGTATGTTATTCTAAGGAAAGTCTAATATGTCACACTGATGTTTTTAAAAAGTATTAAATTTTTTATATATGTTTATTAATAAGAAATATTTAACTATAAATATTCATAGAAAATATAAAAAAAATATTTTAAACTTGAAAATTTATTTTTATTTTTTATTTAATAAATAGTTGAATTAAAGGTTATCATAATGATGATGTACTAATTGTTTAATTAATGGACATATCAAATAAATTTTTAAAAAAATACTGAAATAAATATATTTTTATATAATTAATTTCATACAAAAAATTTAATAGATGAAATAGATATATTAAGGATTTTTAAAGGATTTGTTTCTAATTTATCTTGTGTATTGATATTTTTTAAAATGTAAAAAAAATGAATAGTGTCAAAATTTACGATAATGATATTTTAAAATAAATAATAATTTATTAAATAATATAAAATTCATAAAAATTTAAATTTAGCCCAAATTATTTGGATAATGTTTAAAATTTTATCCATGACTCATTTATGGTTCTTTTTTCATTTTATGGTAACTATGTTGACCCTTAAAGAATAAAAATTCAAGTTATCACGGTAAGTGTTAAAGGGTTATTTTTATGTATGTTTCCCTTTGAATTCATGTGAGGTTTCCCCCTTTCTCCTTAAAAGGGGGTTTATCCAATAAATAAATAAAAATTAAGGCCTTCTGGCCATTCAGTCACGGTAAGAGTTAAAGGGTTTAACTAAGGGTTAATGCTAAAAGATAAGGGTAATAATGTGACTGAAAATTGTATAAAAATTATTGTTTGATAATATTTAGACCCATACTCATATTATATTCTAAATAAAAATATTTTGAGGCATTTTTAATTGAAAAATAATTTATATTAATTTAATATTTTTAGAGTTTCCAAAAGTTCCCCTCACCTTGATTATAAAAGGGAACCTCCTCCCTCACTTCCTCACACAACTTTTATCCTTTAAGTTTAACCAAAACCTTCCCAAATAAGCTCTAAAATTTCATTCCCTCGTAATATAAGCCTCTCTTTGGGAAGAAATCAAACCAAGGAAGGCTTTTGGTATAAACCAAAATGAGTTACCCAAATAACAGGTAACATTATTCAATGATCACTTTAGTTTTATTTCTTTCCCTACTCCTTCATTTATTAATTATTACATGATTATATAATAACACAATTATCCTCAATATACTGAGATGTTTTTATGTTAATGTTTCTAGCTACACCTATGCACACTTTCATAAAATGGGTAACAAATTTATCGTCCGTGAATGGTGAACTACTCCTCACAAAAAGATGTCATTCATTTTTCTTTTACCACCTATCATGGTTGGTCATTATGATGGAAAAATTGTTATTATATGAAATATATGATCTTTATGTTGTCTTAATACTTCTTTAATTATTATATAACACATACCTTCATGCTTTTCATTTTATTTAAATTTGATAACATCGTTTATGGAAGTGTGGACTACCTCCTCCTCAAAGCGATGTGATTCATTCACACTATACATCGAACAAATAAAGTATGGTTTTATAATAATATGTTACATATATTAAATAAATATTATACTATAATTATAATATACATATATATCATTTACTTTTTATTCTATTAATATGAAAAAAAATGAAAGTAGCGTTTATGTGTGCATACGGCCTACCATATCAATGAACGGTGCATTTCATTTCTTATCTCAAAATATTATGGATTATTATAAATACATATATAAGAGATATATATAATATTTAAATCATGTTTTAAATTTTTGAGATAATGTAATCATGATCTATGTAATAGGAAAAATAGATAATATGTTAAAACTTACTTGAGAAACTAGGCAATTAACACGTGAAATAGTAAAAATAATTAAAGATTACTAACAAATGATTAATAAGATATTATAAGAGAAACATATATTATATCAGAAATATTATTATGATTCTATAATAAGTTATTAACATTATTAAAACCATTATATAGGAGGTTAATGGACTTTCATCCAAAAGGAAATGTAAGGTAAGGGATCTTTGTCTCACTTTTATTTCTGTGGGGCACATAATTTATACACTACTTATTTATTTTTTGTGGTTTATATACCACCCATGAATGTCTTTTACGAGTATTATTCTGAATGAATTGGTATTTTAATATCCATTTAATTTTATTTTTTTATTGTAATATGATTTTATTTCTTATAATGTGATAAGTATTTATTCCATAATCTCATCAATATTTTGGATTATTTTGTTTTAAATCTCTATTAAGGAATATTTATCCTCCACATTCATGTATTCTAAAAATGTTTAAAAAAGTTTTTTACCATTGATTAAATTCATTTTTACCCATTTTTACACAATATTTTGAAAAGAATAATTTTTTTTTATAAATAACGATCTTTGTGACTTTTCTGACAAAAATATATGGAAGGAATGTTTTTTTACTTATAGGGAATGAATGTAATTTTCTATCATTATTAAACCCTAATGTTCTGAAGCTAGATTTAAATTTTTACAAGTTTATTTTCAAATAAATTATTTTATTTTATAAATTTATGGCCTTTTAAATAAATTATTTCAATGTGTTAAGGGATTTTCATCTCGGTTTTTAAATCTATGAGATAAATTTCATATTCACCACTTACTTATTTTGTATAGTGTATATACTAACCCTTTTTGATATATAATATCATGAATATCTTTATATTAATGGTATTAAAATGTTTCAAATTATTATGATACACTTCCATTGAGAATCCTTTTTTTAATTGATTATTTGATATATGAGGAATGATTTGGACTGATATGACAAGGGTTGGGGACTATTTCAAATAAGCCCTATGGGTTGGGGATCGATTAATGAAATCCCCTCGATGCATCAGTAGTATCATGGGATGAAATAAATTAGAGAAAAACCCTTTGAGTTTGTTTCCAAGTAGAATATATGGGTTTCTACTGATGGACTTAAACCATCTTATGAAAGGGCTTGATGGTAATGGTTCATGTGTCTGATACATGATGTCCAATAATTAAGCATTGCCTTCATTTCAGTTATTATTTATCCATGATATTTTTCATATACATATCTTAGGATGCATTTAATTATCATTTTATTGAGTGAATGGAATGTGTTATCTCTTATTTTCCTTTCTATATTGATTTATTCTCTTTAATTAATTATTGATTCCACTTTACTTTCCCTTATTGATCATTTAAGCTCACCCTTTTATTTGTTATACTTTCCCCAGGTTATGAAGATGAAATTTTTGAATGAGTACATGGATGGAAATTATTTTCCTTTGTTATGTTTTATATTTTACCAATGTGATAAGGGAATAATTTATGTATCTAGTTCATCAATACTAATAAATTGATCAGACCTATGGGATTTGATTCCTTTTAATTATGCTAATGTAGTTAAATAATGCACCGAATTTGAGATTTTTTGGTCGGGGCGTTAAATTTTAGGTGCCATATAATTCTCCAATATCACCTATCCATAATAAACCATAATATAGATGATGTATTTTAAAACTAAGTAGTCATGTATGGTGGGAAAAATACTCTTATGTAAAGGGAAGTAATTAGAACAGTCTCTGAGGTTAGCCTCATTATGTTTCTTAGTCCCTGGTAACCTAAGTAGGTTATTTTCCATGGCTATAAGTAAATAACCAAGGACCTTTTCATTTTAGAAGGAACATGATTTATATAATGACCCATACTTTACATACATGGTTATTACTTCAAAATTGAAGCATACTTATTACAACATATAACAAAACCATGAAAGGATCGTATAGGTATAGTGTCTTTATAAACTGGGAAACATAAACAACTGGTTCATAAAGAATCTACATTGCCTCCCATTTATTTCATCATATATAGAGTCTCTTTTGGAATATCCTACTTAATAGCCTTCTTCCTGACCTGGGGAAAGAAAACAGACAAAGGTGTGAGCTCAAATGCTCAGTAAGGGTAAACAAAAGAAATATCAATCACATCATATTCATAAGAACATAACATTTTGGAAATCTTACCCTGCAAAAGAGATCAAAATTTCATAACATGGGATAAATCATGGTAGTGAAATGTAATCACAATAATCATAACTTAAAACATTAAGCTTTGTGGCATATACACATAATCATAGAGAATCATTTCTTATTAGTCAAGACTCATTGCCAAGACTATCTTAGTGGACAAAGTCCATTTCTGAACCGAGTTCATTCCTCGTTTCAGTCCTATTTCACTGAACCGTTTTAACCTGCCGTTCCAGCCATGTCTATCTCATGAGATATAAAATCTTTAACCAATGCATTGGAGGGAGATATAGGTCCCACCCATATCATAATGATACCATTCTTATGTGTTCCACAAAATCATAAATCATACGTCATTGCATAACCCATGTAATAAAAATGGTATTCTTAAACATCATTACATCATAAAACAATTCATATAAGATAAAGGAATTCATAAAAATAATTCCATCACAACATAATCAAATCAATTTAATAATAGGGATAGAAACATAACCCTATATTATCTTAGATGGAAAATAATTTTGATAAAACACTTGAACTCCATTCTTGAGGAAAATATCCTTTCTACTTCAAAAACATTTACCTTTCTTAACATGTCATACAATTTTAAACTAAAAGAAGTTTATTAAAAATAAACTTGATAAATTTTAAAGGAAGCTTCTTGGAAATAATTTTTTAAAAATCCATTCATGTCGTATAAGTTAAGAAAACATGATTCTCGTACTTTTGTCAGAAAAGTCAAAAAGTACCTCGTACGAAAAATGACAAAAGATTCCTTTCATATATTTTACTAAAAACTCAACGAAGGGTAAAATTGGATTTAAAAAATTTTAGGTGGATGGAAATAATATTACATATAGAAGAAACATGGATGTGGATGATAAAATACACCCCAGTAAATACCAAAGTATAAAAAATCTCGGTTAAAAATGAGATTGTGATATTTTCCCTTAACTTAGGTCCGATTTGCTTCGTAAGTGTCCGAACCTCCTGTATAATGATTTAAATAATGTTATTGACTTATTCCAGAATCATACTTATTTTTATGATGTCATATATGGTCATATTCTTAGCTTCTTATTAGTAATATTTCATTACTACTTGGTATTCGGGTGTTTATTACTTTTTGTTCTTATGCGTGTTTTGTCGAATAAATTATTATTATTCTTTTTAGGTTATAGATACCTTATATACAGAATGGTATTAGTGTAATATATATCATATTCATTCATTCAATTCATTTATATAATAATTATGCAATGAAGATCTTCTAGAACGAGTCGCATCACATCGTAGAGACGGTATTCTGTACGTACGCACGAGCGATGATATCATTCCCATGACCGTGAAATTGTAATGGAGTGTATGTATACTATTTCAGAATCAATATAACTTTACAATAATCATATATAGTCATTATTTACACCATTATACCCATCCATGTAAGGTGGTGGTGGAAAATATATTACACCACAGCGTGGAGACGGTATTCTGTACGTACGCACGCGCGGTGATTTTGTTTTCCGTAGGATGTATAGATGGTGAAATAGGGTTTTTTCATACTTATAATAACATATCAGTATATGAGTGATACTGATGTTATTACCTCATAATTAAACAACTAAATAAGAATAAGTGGAAGAAGAAATAAAGTTGAAAGAATCGGTAACAGACATTACCTCTTCTTTGAAGTGCCTCTTTCAGACCTCCTCTTAGGGAAATAAAATTGGTCTTTTAAGAAGACCAGGACCTCTAAGATGTTTCTAGGGAAGTGTAGAAGAGAAATGTTCAGGGGTTGGCCGAGCTTGAAGTCTCAAAGTGGTGTGAGGAAGAGAGGGAAGAGGTTCCCTTTTATAAGGGAGGAGAGGGGCACCTTTGGAAAAACTAAAAATATTATTTTATTATAAAGTCATATTCGGTTTTTAATAGATCCAAATTGATTTATTTCAAAGATAAGGTAGGGATGGGTCGAAATCCTCTCATCCAATATAATTTAGACATGTTTAGGTATCAATTTTAACCTTATAATTTAGATTTAACTTTAAGTTGGATATTTTAACTTTTACCGTGTCTTCTTGTTTTCTTACACTATAAGGTTAATAAACATACTATAATAATCCAAACGAAACCCAAGTTGTTTATTATTAATATATATAACCTTATCTAAGTTATTTGGCCGAACCTTATATTTTTAGGAATAAAATAACAATTAATAATATAAGATTTGTTTTAAAAACTATTTTATGTGCATTTTGACACTATTTGGTAATTGATTTTTGTGAAAATCGTAACAGAAAGATTATTTCGAAGAAAGTTAATTAAATAAATACTAAAATGTCATATAAAATTATTTTAATTAATAAAAAGTCTCAAATTACATTTATTTGGGTATTTATAACATCAATTATGTTAATATTTCATTAATAAGATAATTACTGCATCATCATTGTGTCATTAATAAATTAAATTATTTTAACTATAAAAATTACAAATAAAATACCATTATGTAAGAAATCTTCTTATATTTCTAATGAATATTTATAGTTGAATTTATCTTATGTATTACCCTATATTAGAAATTATTTAGTTATTAAACTTTGATTTTAACTATTTTAACCCTTCTTTAAATAAATTGATAATAAATGTCCTAATCTAATCCAAGTGGGCATAAATGGTCATATTTTATTCCTAAGGTTGTTTTTGGTCTAATTACACTTATCCAATAGAATTAGGACATGTGTTAGGGTAATAATAATAACATTTTTACCCTTAATTACCCGATTTACTTTTTACTGTGGTAAAAAAAAGAAAAAAGTTACTATTCACCAAAAATTATTTTCATCTCATGGAACCACATTTAAACCTTGATATTAACCGTGCCTCTCAGATTTTCGAAATTCCACACACAGAAGCGGTAAAATTAAGTTTTATGAAAAATTCAGTTTTTTTAACTACCACTTAGTGGTTTCACTATTCATCCAAAAAATGAAAGTTTCCAGAAAATTACCAAAAATTAGGCCTAAGCTATATTTGATATTATGAATTCAAAAATGATGTCTATTTTACCAAATTCAATACACATCAGTTGCATTAATTAATTGAAAATTTAATTCTCGTTGTCAAAACAAATAGCGTGTTTTTAAGAGATAATTATTATCAAAAGATTGACACTTGTTTATGTTTGGTTTAAATGTCAAATTACATCTAATGACCAACATTTTATTAAATTATAAAAATATATTCTAAATATACTTTAAAACCACTCAAAATAATAATTTATCAATATTAATTACTTCGATTAAAAAAAGTTGTTTTTAATTTAAATTTAGTAATTTTCACTATTCCTTAGAATATGAAAGTTATCCGAAAAGTACCAAAATTTCACCCTAAGCTAATTTTGATATTCCGAATCCAAAAATGAAATCCATTTTGAAAAATAAAATTTACAAAATTTCAAAAAGTGGTTATTACTATTCATAACAGCTAGTTTTAATAATATTTTAATAGCATAACATTGTTTAGTGAAACTCAGTATTGCGTACGACGCAAGCTATTGAGGAAGGCCATGGTTCCGTGTAAAGAAATTCAAGCTAGTGTTGTGTGTAGTGAAAGATTCCTTTGATGATTTATATAACATAAAAACAAAATATTTCTCATAAAAGTCTCGGGTGTTACATTCTACCCCCCTTAAAATGAATTTCTCCCTCGAAATTCATCACTTTGTAACAAAAAGATGAGGATACCTCTACCTCATCATATCATCAAGCTCCCATGTAGCTTCTTCTAATTGTTAGTTCCTCCAGAATCTCTATCGGTTGTTCTTCATAGGAAAGATCTTGCTCCAGCAGTACAACTTCTGAGCTGAGTACATGTGAAGGATCAGGTATGTACTTTCTCAGGAGAGATACATGGAACACATCGTGAACTTGAGAGAGATTCGGTGGAAGCGCCAATCGGTAAGCTACCTTTCCAACACGATCCAGTGTTTCGAAAGGATCGATATATCTAGGGCTCAACTTCCCCTTCTTTCCAAATCTCATGACCCTCTTCCAGGGAGATATTCGTAAGAACAGTTTATCACCCACTTCAAACTCTAGGAAGGTGTTCTACATATCCTATATAGACTATAATTAGAGTCCTCGTAGTTCAAAAAAAAAATTCCAAATGTGTCTTCTAAAAATTTTTATTGTGTCCTAAAGTGTCTTCATGTCATTCTTGGAATGTTAGGGGATCTATGCCTGACATAGTTTAAATATCATGGATATCTATTATTCATGTCTTGGTTGTATTCCTAACATGCCTGAGGATTTCTGGACATGTCCTAGTTGTCTGATTTATATTTCTAATAATTTTTTGACAAGTCCTAGTTGTCTTCCATATGATCCAACTGACATTTCAGGGGGGGGAATGCATGAAAAGGATAATATGTCCAAGTTTATTTGCATTATTGAATCAAACATGTTATAGTACTACCGCATAATTCAACTAACTTGTTTGGGGATCCTTTGTGTGATCGACGTAGACACATCCAAGGGTGTCTCTTGATCAGGGTTTACATGTTAGAATAATGCCACATGATATGGATTCCATATATGTAGGAATTCGTATGACATGGCCAATATGTCTAGAGTACTTTGTGTGACTTGGATGACATGTCTAGAGGGATTCTCGTGACTTGGAAAACATGTTCAGAAGACCTCATGTGAATTTTCTTACATATCCATGTGTTGTCGCATGATCTTGATAGGTCCTATAAACTTCATGATGCCTTCATGTGAAAATCAACAAATCCATATTCATGTAAGAATCCTATCTTTTTCAGAATTTATTGCATAAATGTCTCAATGTTTTTTAGGCACTTGTTTGTTGAGACCTTGTGTGAACAAATTGAAATATAAAAACACCTTTGTATAATATGGTTAGATCACTGGAAGTCCTTTGTGTGATCAATATAGTGATTACGTGAAGAATATATACATGCCTCATAATCCCTTAAGTGATCCCTCAAGTTTACCTAGTGAATTACCCTTGTAATTGCATGTCTTTTTTCTCCAAGAAGTTTACTCTCACCTCTGTACTCCCATGTGTGTGTTTTTTATATCAAGGGGTGGATTTAAAGTAATTTACTCCCTAGTTCTACACCACATTTCATGATGCATATGTTTCAGATATAGGCTTGAGTCAGGGGAGCATCATGTGTTTTACATGAACCTACAGCGAGCCATCCATAGCGTTATATTTTCATCGCATGATAAATAGTTATCATGATATAATTCCATCATCACCATATTTATTGGACCCATGGATTATATAATCGATTTCACATGTCAAATGGAATTTGTAACATTGGGTTGACATGTCTAGGGTTCTTCATGAAATTAGGATTCTTTTTTAAGAGGATTTCACATGATCAAGGGAGACTTGTTTGGGGACCTTCATGAGATCAAACTAGCCTATCATAGGCCCTTCATGAGATCAAGGTAACTTTTTAAATTTCCTTCTGTAGATCAATCTAGAATTCAAAATGGCCTTCATGTGATCAACGAGTAGATCACATGAGGTGTTTAACCCCCTTCACAAGAAAAACAACATAACTTTACCTCACATGAGGGTAACTCATTTTTTAGTTATTATTATTTATTTTACAAGACATTATTCATTTTCCCATTTATTGTATTTTAGGGCATCACATGATCAATAATGGATCTCACGATGTCATGTGAGAATTTTCATAGACCATTACTCCGCTTGTCCGTGGATAATTTCATGATCAATGACGGATCTCGTGATGATGTGTGATTATTTTCATGGATAGTCACTCCGCTTGTCTTTAGATATTAAGGTTTATCTCATAGTTGAATGGACATGTCTAAATTCTTTTAAAATATGGATATGAAATGTCCATAATCCTGTGTGTGATGTGGCTGACATGTCAGTAGGGGTTTAGTGTGATAGATGGATTGATCATGTGGATTGCATCCACCCTTCACATGAAAAATAGAATAAATTCCTTTTTCATGAGGCTTATTACTTTTTAGATTTTATCTAAAATTTTACCTATCCTTTGACCTTTCCCCATTTATTTCCATCATGGAATCACATGATTAATACTAGATATCATGATGGCATACGAGCATTGTCATGGATGGTAGCTCTGCTTGTCTTTGGTGTATCATGTAATCACTGCTGGATCTCATGACAACACATGATAATTTACATGGATAGTCACTCTAATTATATTTATGGAATCATGTGATCAATGATGGATCTCGTGATGGTGTTCAAGAATTTTCATAGACATTTGCTCCACTTTTTTGTGGATTCGAAGGGGTGTTGCATGATCGAATGGACACATCTGATGGCCTCCATATGATAAAAGTTACATACCTAAAGGATTTCACGTGGTATGGATAAAATTTTTCTAAGGATTTCATGTTATTTTTGAACTGATCACATAATCTGAATAATCACATCTCATGAAAATCAATGTTACTTCCATCACATAAAGCTTACGTATTTTAAATATTTTATTTAATAAATCATATGGAAATTTTCAAGTGTTTTTCATCCAAGATGTCATATGTATAAATCATGGATTGTATGACATCCTGAAATTATTTCATGGATAGTCAATCTTCTTGGGTGAGTCATTCCATTGGATTTTCATTGAGTTGATTGCATGTCTCTAAGGGAATTGAGTGAAGCCACTTTGCATGAATGCACTGTGAAAGGATTATCCATCTAAGTGTGCTACATGGAGGGTGGGTTTCAGTCCTAGGGATGAATGGAGATGTTATGTGATTAAAGACGCGTGATTCATGGTTTTCTGACTATAGGAGCATGACTTGGGTTGCATGTGGATGTTGTATGATGATTTAAGAATAATGTGATTGCATAATGAACTAGGGGATATGTAATGATGTATAGTGTATTTACATGAATAAATTCTACAAAAGTAGTAGCTTATATTTCCTTTATATGGAGAGAAGTTCTTTTTTAGATTATGAGGAAAGGGATAATATTTTACTTATTATGACATATCTGGTTCTTATAATAGGAGGATTGCATGACCTGGGTGGTATCACACGATCATTTACCGCTGCTACTATCAAGAGTATATACAAGGTTCCACATAACTATCAGTGATCGTAAGTCATCCTATCCTTGAACACTTTTATGAATTTTATCACATGATCCAAAATAAATCTTGCAATTATGTATCCCTAGGGATGTTGCATGATACTTAGTTATAATAGGCTTATGGCATTGTCAACCTATTTTTAGTGCTTCATGTGATACTATAAAGATTACTTGATTTAGTCTCTCCCCCACGTGATTGGCTATCACATATCTACATACTCTATTTTGTTATTTCCCTTCATTTCTATGTCATTATTTTGATTATAAAAAACAATTCTTCTTATGAGGTAAGGTTCATATATTTCTATTTCACATTATTATATATGGGAAATTAGTTGTCTTCTTCACAAAGGATTGGATCTTTGTGGTGTCTCATCCCTTTGAATGAATGATTACACGATTTCAAGGCTTATATTTTCACATAAATTTTTATAGGATGGAAGATCATGGTGTCTCGCCCCTTCACATGAATGATTACATGATGGACTTATCGCATAAGCTACTTCACATAACCCTTATGCAGGATCACGATGCTTTGTCTTTCAAAGAAAATGAGAAATCTCGTCTCCCAAATAGTATCCCCTAACAACTCATAATCTCCCTATATTTATAGAAGAAGTATTTTACTACCTTTGCATATATGAAAATTTAACACCCTGACCCTATTTATCTAGAGTTTATGCATTATTACATAACATTGGCATGATAAAAATAGATCAAGTCTCAAAATACCGATTAATTTAGTAGCCTTGGAAGTGCTAGATACATACATACGTTCTACATTACAACATGAAATGGAAAAAACAACATTGTGTCCCCTTTGAACACACTCATATCTCTTATCCTATTCCTACAGGTTAATCATAATATACTTCTTCGCATCCTGGGAAAAATAAAACATAGAAAGGGGTGAGCTCAGATGCTCAGTAAGGATAAAAATATAGAGGAAACTTTCATAATTGAACATAAACATTGAAGGAAATGGATAAGACTAAAACACATGCCTTTTAAAATAAAACATCAGTATAATATGGAAAAGATAAATCAAATTATTCCATTTACTTATTCACATGGATATTCTACTAATTGAATAAGAAAATGTAATATCAATACCTAATTTTATAATGATGGAATGCATAATGTCAGACATCATAACTACATAGTCAAGGCCTCATTCCAAGACTAAAAATAAGATTTTTTCAAGGCCTTATCCCAAGACACTAGTTTGTCTCATTAGACCTACTGATGCATCAAGGAGCTATAACAGGCTCCACCTGTCACTTACTAAGTCTAATGCATTCCTCATATGAAAAGGTTGAAACATAACATAAACATTCATATTAAAACTTGTATATGAAATGTTAATACTTTAACCATAAACCTTGAATGGTATAAAATAACACATCCAGAATAAAACATATCACAAAACCTTCAATACAAAATGGAAGATTGTATCATAATAAATAAACTTCAAACAAGTGTAAAATCTATCAAAGGATGTTAAAATAGATGAAATAAAAACTATTTGAGAGAAATATCTATTTCTATTTTGAAATCATTTAAAATTCACATAATTATAAAAGAAAACTTTTATTTTGAAAATATTCTTATACGATTGTAAGGGAAGCTTCAAAGGTGTTATAATGGTGGAAAATAACTACACCCGTTGTATAAGTTAAAAAACGTTCTTACCTTAATTTGTCGAAAAGGTCGAAAAGTACCTTGTTTGGAAAACGATGGAAATATTCCTTTAAAAACATTTTATAAAAAGCCAAAATAGGGTATAAATTACTTTAAACCATATTCTAGTAAATAGTAAAAATGTATTGAAATACATTTTTAAGAAACATGAATGTGGATGATAAAGAAGTCCTAGTAGATACTTACATATAAACAACCATGGATAAGTAAAGAGATTGTAAAATTAACCCTTACATTATACTTTTCCTTGATTGAGGGTATGTTAAACTCCTTGGAATCTTGGGGTGTTACATTCTTCCCTACTTCAAATAATTTTATCCACGAAATTTCTAGAATACTACTGCATTAAAATATTCGGATGGTTCTTCATCATTAGTTCCTTGGGTTCCCATGTTGCATCTTCCATATTATCGTTTCTCCATATAACTTTTACTAGACGAGTCTTCCGTTTCTCAACACTTGTTCTCTAGTATCAAGAATATTTATAGGCTCTTTACAATAAGACAGATCGGGTTCCAGTGCTATTTCTTCATAGGTGGTACATGTGTTGGGTCGGGCATGTATTTTCACAATAGTGATACATGGAACACATCATGAACTTTGGAGAGACTTTGCAGCATTTCCAAAAAGTAATCTAAAAATCTAATTTGTTCTAGAATTTCGAAAATTTAAATGTACTTGGGACTCAATTTACCCTTTTTACTGAATCGTATAGCACCCTTCAATGGAGATACCTTCAAGAAAACGTGATCTTCTACTTGAGATTCCAAATCCTTCCTTCGGTTATCAGCATATCTCTTTTTCCTACTTTGAGTTTCTTTGACATGGTTTTGGATAATCTTCACCTTTTCAATTGTTTCCTCAACAATTTTGAGTCCTAGGAGTTTTCTTTCACCAACATCATCCCAAAAAGTTGGTGTGCGACATCTCTTTCCATATAACGCTTCATATAGTTCCATATGAATACTTGAATGGAAGCTATTATTATTAAGAAAATACTACCATAGGTAAATACTGATCCCACATACCTTAAAAGTCAAGTGATAAAGATCTTAACATTTCTTATAAGGTTTTAATAGTCCATTCTGATTGTCCATCAATTTGAGGGTGGTAGGCAGTGCTTAAACAAAGTTCAGTATCTAGGGCTTTCTGAAGACTTTTCTAGAATCTTGATGTGAAATGGGGATCATGATCAGAAACAATCGATAGGGTTACTCTATTAAGTCTTAAAACTTCATTAATATATATTCTTTCTAGATGTTCAAGTGGTAAATATTCTCTTATAGTAAGAAAATGTGCTAACTTGGTAAGACGATCAACAATGACCGATATTAGATTATTCCTTCTTGGAGTCTTTGGTAGCCCCATAAAAACTTCCATCGTAATATCATCCCATTTCCACTTAGGTATGGGAAGAGGTTGCATGACTCCTCTAGGAGGTGGTCTTACATCCTTCACCTATTGAAAAATCATACATCTTAACACATAATAAGCAATATCCCTATTCATGTTGTCCCACCAAAATTGTTCCTTCAAATCTCTATACATCTTAGTGCTGCCTGGGTGTATAGAGAAATTGGAGCTATGATCATCATCCAATAATTCCCTTTTTAGATCAAGTATGTCAGGAACTCAAAGTCTCTTCCCAAATTTCAAAATTCCATCTTCATTTAAGAAGTCAATCAATCTCCCATAATTCACATCTTTAATTTTCTTTTCAAGCTCCTCACATCAGTCTGAGAACTTTTTATACTTTCTAGTAAAGATGGTTTGGAAACCATTTGAAAAATTATCGATGTTTCACCTTCTATGATTATTCCCATATCCATATTTACTAGATCCAGGAACATAGGATCCCTTTAAACTCTCATCTAGTTCAAAACTCCATGATCCTTTCTGCTCAAAGCATCAGCCACCTTATTTACCTTCCCCAGGTGGTAGTGTATAGTGAAATCATAGTCCTTGAGTAGTTCAATCCATCATCTTTGCCTCATGTTGAGTTCTTTCTGTGAGAAAATATATTTCAAACTATTTTGATCAGTATATATCTCACATTTTTCACCATAGATATAGTGTCCCCATATCTTCAAATTAATGCTTACAGCTTCTAACTCAAGATCATGAGTGGGATAGTTTTGTTCATGAATTTATACTTGAAGTGATGCATAGGAAATAACTCTATCATTCTATATAAGGACACAACAAAGTTCTTTCTTTTAAGCAACAATATAAATAAAAAACCCATCATTCCCCGATGGTAGACTCAAGATAGGAGAATTGAATAATATTCTCTTCAATTCTTCAAAAAATTATTCACACTCTTTTGTTCAAAAAAAATTAACCCCTTTAAGTGTCAGCTTGGTTAATGGGTTAGCCAATCGGGAAAATTATTGGATGAAATGCCGATAATAACCTTCTAAACCAATAAAACTATATAACTCAGTTATACTAGTTGGTGCTGGCCATTCTTGTATTTCTCTTGTCTTGGAAGGATCAATAGATATTCTATCCTAAGATACAATATGGACAAGAAAATAAATCTTCTGAAGCCAGAATTAACACTTGCTAAACTTCCCATATAATTCATTTCTTCTAAGAGTATTTAGAATAGTGCGTAATTGATTTTCTTGATCTTCATAGCTTTTGGAGTATACCAAGATATCATAAATAAATACCAATGCAAAGTTGTCAAGATATTCCATGAAAACTCTATTCATTAGATCCATGAAGACAGATGGTTCATTAGTCAGTTCAAAAGGCATTACTGTAAACTCATAATTCCCATACCTGGTACAAAATGTTGTCTTCAGAATGTCTTCCTTCTTCACACATAGCTGATGATATCCAGATCGAAGTTCAATCTTTGAAAAATATTGAGCTCCATGAATTTGATCAAATAAATCATCAATATGAGGTAGGGTATACTTGTTCATTATTGTTATAGCATTGATCTCCATGTAGTCAATGTACAACCTCATAGATCCATATTTCTTCTTAACAAAAAGAACATGGGCTCCTTATGGAGAAACACTATAGAAAATAAATCCTTTATTATTCAATTTCTCTGGTTGTTTCTTTAGTTCCACTAATTCCATAGTGGTCATTCTATAAGGGGTCTTCGATATGGGCCTTGAACCATGAATTAAAATAATGGAAAACTCAACTTCTCATCCTGGAGGATGTCTAGGTAAATACTCTGGAAACACATCAACATGTTATTGTATACTAGGTGCGTCCACTATTTGAACATTCCTTTCATCACACATAGTTATTTCACTCTCTGCATCCTCAATAATTAAATTTAGTAGATCTACTGGGGGTGGATCTAGATAAGAATCAAATGTTGAAGTTTCTTCTATAAAGATAAGATATTCCTTATCATCATCGAAAATTGTAACCTTCTTATTCTTACAATAAATTTTTGCATCATGGTTGGAAATCAAATCCATATCGAAAATTATATCAAATTCAATCATGGGTATGATGATGAGATCAACAGATAAAGCACATTTATATGCCCTAATGGAAAATGATTCATAAAACTTTGTTGCAATGATACTTCCCTTAGGAGTTTTTACTGACAAATCCCTTATTTAATCAAATTGGAAATATCTAATTTTCTTATCAAATTGGGAAGATATGAAACAATGCGATGATTCAAAATCAAATAAAGTATTGGCTAAATTTGAGGAAACCATTAAATTACCTACCACCACGTCATTAAGAACTTCAACCTCAACAGTAGTGATCACATAAGCTTGTCCTTTCTCCAAAGACCTTTTCTGAGGTAATTTTCCTTGGATCTTAGGAAGTTAATTTATATAATTCCCCATTTCTCTAAAATTTTAGCATTCAACATTGAAAACCTCTTTCTTTCCCTTTCAATCATGAGCTTGGTGGCCTTTTTCACCACACTTGTAACAGAATCTCATTCCCTTCAGGTAAGTATTGGGGTGTTTCTTCCCATATTTACTACAGGATGGAAATTAAACTTTTCCCTTATTCCCCTTATTTCTATTTCCAGAGTGTTCAGCTGATCTATTCTTCTCTTTTTTTTTAGTCATAAGACTTAGATAATTCCTTTTCTGTATTGATAGCACATGAGACAATATCTTCATATGATGAGAAGGATTGTGAGACTAATGCTCAAATAATAAATGGTTTAAACCCATAAAATAAGTCATCAATCTTACTCCTTAGGTTGAGTATATAATCTACATAATGCCTTGATAACCTTGTATAGTTAGCCTCATACTTTGCGACATTGTCATACTTCTTTTTCCTTAGACTCCAAAATTTCCTTTCAATATCCGTTTAATTTTCATGAGGAAAGTATTTTTCAAAGAAAATATCTTTAACTCCCTCCATTTCATATTTTATACTTCATCATCTTCCTTTGTGTTTTGAATCAATGACCAAAATTGATCTGCATTTCCCATGAGGCGATAAACTACCATGAAAACTTTTTCCCTTTCACTACTCCCCAAAGCATGAAATATTTTCTCTATGGAACTTATCCATTTCTAAGAAACAAATGGATTTTTAGCCCCATTGAATGTTGGTGGTTATTTCCTCATGAAGCATTCTAACATTGATCCTCCGCATTGTGGATCAGGTTGCTCCATACGGGTAAGGTTATCATTCATAACCTGAGTGAGTTGTCCCAGTATGGTTATAAGTTGTTTATCTTTGGTTTCATCACCGACTCCACTATAATTATCATGAGTAGGAGGGAAATACCTACATGGATTAGGTTCACTGATATGGTTTCCATTCCTTCCACTAGGCACAATTTCTAAACAATGGAATACATTAGATTAGTTTATGAATCGCAATACATAATTCTAAACTAGTAAAAAACCTAACATAAATAGAACAGTTTAGGCATATAATCCATAATCATAAAAAAAATTATTTAAGGAGGTATTTACTCATAAATCCTTAATAATGGTTTGTAAAGAAAATGCGGATTATCTTAAGCATATCCCCTAGGAGTTTCATAACCAAGAGTGCAGCAAGGTCCATTGTCGTGTACCAGGATACCCTGGGTCAAGCTTGAAACTTCTTGTCAGATTTTTCACTCCTAGGTACATCTGTTCCAGAGTTGCCTCTAGCTGCTCGTATCCAAACAAGGATTTATTTCATAGAAAATACGCAAAATATCTATATTAAAAAAATTCTAGGAATTTCTTCTATACTAATCCTCAAGTTCTATCTTAGGGTAATGTTATCTAATCATAGTTTTTCTAAATCTATCTTCTAAGGTTTTAACTAAAAATATTCTGATACCAACTGTAACACCCTGACCCTAGTTATCCAGAGTCGATTCATTATTAAATAACATTGGCATGATCACAAGAGATCAAGTCTCGAAAGACCGACTAATTTAGTAGCCTTGGAAGTGCTAGATGCATACATAAGTTTTACATTACAATATTAAATCGAAAAAAACAACAACATTGTATCCCCTTTGAATATGCTCATATCCCTTAGCCTATTCCTGCAGGTTTATCGTAATATACTTCTTCACATCCTGGGAAAAATAAAACATAGAAAGAGGTGAGCTTAGATGCTCATTAAGGATAACAATATAGTGGAAACTTTTATAATTAAGAATAAACATTGAAGGAAATGTATTAGACTAAAACACATGCCTTTTAAAATTAAACTCTAGCATAATATGGAAAAGATAAATCAAATAATTTAATTTAATTATTCACATGGATATTCTACTAGTCAAATAATCACATGTAATATCAATAGCTAATTTTATAATTATGGAATGTATAATTCCAGACATCATAACCACATTGTCAAGGCCTCGTGCCAAGACTAAAAATAAGATTTTTTCAAGGCCTTGTTCCAAGAAACTAGTTTGTCTCATGAGACCTACCGATGCATCGATGATCTATAGAGGGCTCCACTAGTCACTTACTAAGTCCAATGAATTCCTCATATTAAATGGTTGAAACATAACATAAACATTCGTATTAAAATTAGCATACGAAATGTTAATACTTTAACCATAAACCTTGAATGGTATAAAATAACACATCCATACTTAAACATATCACAAAAACCTTTAATACAATATGGAAGATTTTATCATAATAAATCAACTTCAAACAAGTTGAAAATCCATCAAAGGATGTTGACATAGATGAAATCAAAACTATTTGAGAGAAATATCTATTTCTATTTTGAAATCGTTTAAAAGTCACATAATTATAAAAGAAAACATTTATTTTGAAAATATTATTATAAGCTTGTAAGGGAAGCTTCTAAGGTGTTATAATGTCAGAAAATAGCCTCACCTACAGTACAAGTTAAAAAAACGTTTTTACCTTAATTTTTTGAAAAGGTCATAAAGTACCTTATTTGGAAAATGACGGAAAGATTCATTTCAAAGAATTTTATAAAAATTAAAAAAATGGAATAAATGACTTTAATATATATTCTTGTAAATATTAAAAAAATTTGAAATACATTTTTAAGAAACACGAATGTGGATGATAAAGAGGTCCTAGAAGAAACTTACTTATAAACAACATCGGATAAGTAAATAGATTATGAAATTAACCCTTACCTTATACTTTTCCTTGATCGAGGGTAAGTTAACCTCCATGGATGCTTTGGGTGTTACAGAGAAAGGTTTCATGTCATTTAAACACATTCTTCTATTCATCACACTGAATTTCATCGATTTAGATATTAGGATCACACTTTTCCAAGATATATCTTCGAAACAAAGAAAGTTTCAGTATTATTCATGTGATTTGCATTTGGATTTTCAGGATCGCATAACCTTATAGAGGATTTTCATAGTTTCTAGTTTTATGTCTGAACTATAGAGCTTCCTCACATAAATTCATCCCTAAAACTTAGTATATGCATAGTGTATCTTATTCATAGTGGTGACCTCACACAATATCTTCAGTGCATGATATATTTTTTATGTTAGGTACATATTTTATTTTATTAGTTACATTATCCTTTTAAATATTAATATTATCCCAATGTACATCTGCACCCCTATACAAGAAAGTGTTTCACTCCTCTACGTCATGTGTTATGGACTCATACATGAGTAGACCTTCCAATCTAATTTCCATGAACTATATGTGTCGCCTTCCGATCCCACCCATGAACCATCCTTGTGACATTGCATTTCCACATAATCTGAATGGAGGATTCACATAATCCTAAAAGCTTCATATTCTCATGTTTGAGTGATATGTATCACTGTTTGTATGCATTCTCTTCTGATGTATCCCAGCACACCATCAATTCTATGAATGAACCCAAGAGTTTTGATGTGGGAAATCTCATACACTATAGGTTCTACAAGTACACAATATCCACTCTAAGAATGTGGTTCCACTATTCTTATGATAATAATATATATGGTTTCTTCTTCTCATAACATGACAGATTATAAAGCATGGGTTCTTCCTATGAGGTAATTTCATATAGAATTATTAGAATGGGAGTTTCTGTGCATGAAAGATCATTCGCTTGAGGTTCTAGTGGTGAGTGATATCAATTCCATGCATAATATGTAAGTTGAAACTTTGATACAATGAGGTTAAAAAAGAATATGTGGGATGATTTTTATTCATCATGTGGTATGCACCTATTTGAAGCAATTAAATAGTTCCATTTCATTAAATTTATTTTAATTATTATCCTTATTATTATTTTTAAAGTCATAATAATAATAATAATAATACGTCTTCAATTGTGTAAAGAATATGAACACCCCAAACATTATTAGGAAATTTTATTATGCATTATTATCATTTAATCCCTCATTTAATGTGTCTTTCCATGGAAAAGTGTGTGTAATTCATTTAGTGGTGTCAAAAATATCCCATCAATGCATCAATATGTCTCATGAAACAAATCAATTGGCCAAATTAAATGGGTTTTTGGTGATTAAACTATCTTGGGGAAAAGAATTAATGATATAGATATTAGGATATCTGAGATCATGGTGTCTTATATCATTCATTTCCTTCAATAAAAATTCAATAATTATTATCCATGAGATTATTGAATTAATATTATACATGGATGAATTTTATGCTCAAGTTATTGATTAAGTGGGATTTTTTTTAAATTATTTACCTTTCCATATTGATTATACATTATTTACTCATGACATCTTCCATTTTACATAAACCTTACTAAACATATGATCTGACCCCTTATTTTTTTTCTTCTCTAGGATTTGAAGAAGAAATAATGATATGAGTTAAAGGATGTAGAATATTTACTTTAACTATATTGTAATTAATTTTTTCAAATGTAATGTGAGAATCAGGTATGTATCTAGTTTACCAAAACTAATAAACTATACAGTTCTTTGGAATGAAAGAACTTGTATCTTATACCAATATAATGAAGTAACCTTTTATTCTAGTATTCTATATTAATTTTATTTATAGTTTTTATCAAAAAAAATTAGTATAAACCTTGGGAACTAGATTTATAAAAACATAGATTAGGAAATATAACCCTATAACAGATTTTGAGGACATTCACCAAAGACACTAATTTCATGATTTAGATGAGGATGTTTGAAGATTTTTAGGCACTCTCATGGGTCAATATGTATAAGGTTGATTATAATTTTAAAGGAACATATACCCCTTCAAAGGTTTTATAAGATGGAAGTACCTCTGAGATATTTATTTAGTTGTAATAGATGTTTCATGTATGTAACACCCTTATGTATAACTTTTGTTTTAGTGAAAATGTTATTTGAGGAATAATACTTTTATATTTTGTGTGAATAAGTTTAAATTTATTGATAACATTTAGGGTTAATGTGATTATTAATGTGAGATAATAATAATCGATTAATATTAATTGATTTTTTGAAAAAAAAATGAGTCGTATAAAAACCTTTGTGGTTAAAAATTGATTTGATGACTAATGTTATTT
Source organism: Viscum album (assembly GCA_963277665.1). Lineage (NCBI taxonomy): Eukaryota > Viridiplantae > Streptophyta > Magnoliopsida > Santalales > Viscaceae > Viscum > Viscum album. The sequence continues at coordinate 1,885,922,421 of OY728159.1, read as the reverse complement.
TTGAGGATGTTCATCTTATTTTTGTTAAATTAATAGTAATTATATTAATATATTCTTAGAAAAATTACAACCCATATATCATATGAAAACTCATCACATCGGACAAGGCCACGAGGATGAACCCATAACTAAAGCGTGAAAAGGGTGTGGCGCCTACCACTGGACTACGTGATATACTAGTTAGTATATCATTATTTTTACTTAAATGGTATTGTGGATAAATATTGGGTTTATTTTGAGAAGAATAATATAGGATCAAATATTTTTTATTTGGAGATGAATACTAGCATTTTAGGATACTTTTTATTGGGTTGAGGTGTATATATCCATTAGGTTTAGCATAAAGGATTATTTGGGAGGAATGCAATTTAATTTTTAGGTATGTGATCTAAAAGGTAATAAATTGTAACATCCCAAGTAAGTAATTAATAATAGATATTTTTATCAATGTCTATTAATGAATTAGATAGTGTTTTAGAGGCTTAAAATGAAAATAAATCCAATCTTAAGCATGGAATACACTAATATTTTTTAAAAGTTTGTTTTACTGCATTTTGATGGAAAACCATTTTTTAATCTATCTTTTGACAATTTTATAAACTATATTTGTCAAAATAAACTTATTCTTTATGATTGGGACATCAAAATTTACTTTGTGTAAATTTTTGGTATTTTTCTTACAATGTTCATTTTTTAATGAATAGTGAAAAATACTGCATTTTACATCAAAACTGCTTTTTAATCTAATTTATTTATATGATTAGATTATCTTTTGAATTGGTTTTGAAGTGAAATTAGAATATATTTTTACCATTTAATCCAATGGTGGTCATTGGAATCAATTTCACATTGAAATTGGACATAAACTGGTGTCAATCTTTTGATACTTATTGTTTCATAAAAACATGCTATTTGTCATGACAGCGGGAATTAATTATTAAATTAATTAATGTAACTTATATGATTTGAATTTTGTAAAATATACATCATTTTTGAATTCAGAATATCTAATAAAGATTTGGGTGAAGTTTTGGTATTTTTCTGAAAAACTTCAATTTTTGATGAATAGTGAAACCACTAAGTGGTACTTACAAAAACTGATTTTCCATTTAAATGAAATTTTGCCACCTTTGTGTTTTGAATTTCAAAAATCTGACATACATGGTTGTCATTAAGAAGTAAAATGTGGTTCAATGAGATTAAAATAATTTTTTTGGTGAATAGTAACTTTTATGTTTTTAATCGCGATTAGTGGTAATTAGTGTAGTTTAAGGTAAAAATAATGTTTTAATAGTATGAGATGAGCATGAAACATGTCCTACCATCATTGTATGTGTAATGGACGACCAAGAAAATCCATGGGTCAACTTGGGGACCCCATGGAGCCACTTCGGTTGGGAAATGACATAAATAACTTTTTATTTAATGAAAAAGTAAAAATGACACAAACATAATATGTTTTACGAAAACAATTTTTAAATGGGGTTATACAAGTCCTATTTTTGACTATAAATATTCATTGTAAAGATAAAAATATTTCCTACATCATAGTATGTTTTTTATAATTTTTAGACATTAAATAAATAAAATTATTTATGACATCATAATGATGTAGTGATTACCTCATTAATAAAGGATTTAAATAAAATGAAAAGATAATGTAAAATCTATGACCTACACATTTCCAAAACCTATTGGGTGGGTATATTTCGAACCCTTATCACCTTATACTCGAATTATATCAATGTGGGTCCTTTTAAATCCAAAAATGATTTTCAAATAAAGTAATATTTCTTTACTTTCCAAGAGTGCCCCTCCTCTCCTCTTATAAAAGGCCCCCACCTCTACCTCCTTACCCACACTTCCAAAGCCTTTGTCTCGGCCAAAACCTGCCCATTTTGTCTCTCCACTTCCCTATATTACTCCTTGAAGCCTCACTTTGGGCACAAGTCTTCCCAAGGAAGCCTTTGAGCTCAAACCAAATGGAGTTACCCGATTTTAAGGTAATGTCTTCACTTGAGTCATTTTGTTTTATTTTGCTTCTCCAACCCCATAACTCTTTTTATTAATTTCTTTTGTAACAAATACAGTATCTTAAATATAGTAGGATGTTTTTATAAGAAGTATTAAATCTACACTTACACACACCTACATCTAATGGTTAAAGAACATATTGTTTCGGTGGATGGTGAATTTATGCCTCCCGAAACGATGATTGTTCAACATTCCTTTAACACCTTCAAAGGTGGCCATTAAGATGTCACTATATTTATATATGATATATAATATGTTTATGTTTTCCTTAAGCTTCTGTATTTTTCATTTTGATCATACCTTTATGGTTTCCATTATGGGTAAACGCGATATCTTCATTTAAGGAAGTGCGGACTACCGCCCCCTCAAAGTGATTTGATTTAGTTAATGCCATATGTGGGATGTATAAAGGATTTAATTAATGGTATTATATATTATATTATACTGGAATTATAATATATCTTTACATAATTATGATTCCATTCCATAAAAAAATATGAAATAGAAATGAAAGTAGCGTTCATGCGTACGTACGGCTTACCGTCTCCATGAACGGTGCATTTCATTTCTTACCTCTAAATGATATTGTAATATTATAAATGCTTGTATATACTGCATATATATGATATATATGATATATACATCATGATTATAATTCTGGATATAATGGATACATGAACAACTTGTAATTATAAAGGGTTTATTTTTGACTCAAGTACCAATGATCGTTAAAACGACCGTTATTAACTTAAATAATTACATAGTGTTCACGACATGGAAATAAGTGATATAAAAGGAATAGTGAACTTTAAAAAGGTTCTTAAACAATTAGAAATTAACTCAAGTTTATTATTCAGGAGATTTAAGAACGATCAAGTCAAGTCGGACCTGAGGTATGGGACTTCGTCTCAATCTCCTTTCATTGAGGCATATTTTATTTTATACACAACTTTCTTTTATACAGTGTATAAACCCCTTTGACTTTTACATTTATCCAAAATGAATCTTTTTTATACGAAGCATTTTACAAAACGACAAAAGGGAATGTTTTTGTCGTACGTATGCGGCGACAACGACTTCTCCGCCGTCGTGACCGTTATTTGGGTTTCGGCTTCCTCTACAAGACATACCTTCTTTTTAAAAGAAAAATAAATACCATGTTTTACTTTTATTTTATTTTGGTATTGAAAATGGTTTTCATGATGTTTTTATATCAATGTGTGGTACTGATATCTTGTGATTGAAAGGTGTAAATGTTACGTTTCCTTTATGCATGTTTTATATGATACGATTATGTTGAGGTTCTTGGGTATTATTATGAAGATGGGTGGTTCCTTGATAAACTAAGGGCGGGTGAGCCCGATATAGATCTCTAATGCATTGGGTAACACGAAGGAGTGAAACGTTAAGGTTTCTCCGAAGAGATTTAGGGAATATACTGTGATGGGTATTCCAAATTTAACCAAGAGGGTTACTCCCTACGTAAGAATATTATGAATGCCTCAAGTTACCTTTATGTCTTATGATTTCTATGATTTATTCATGATTTGATGAGATATGTTAAAGTGATTATGTTTTATGGGTAAAGTATGATTTCATTCTTATGTATATATGTACCCATGTTTCCTTTCCATATATTTTTATATCCCTTACTGAGATTTTTATGCTCATCCCAAGTTTGTTTTGAAATGTTTTTCACAGGTCAAGGGAAAGGTACATGATATGATGATAGTGTCAAGGAAGTGTCAATAAAGAATCCATGTTTTATTTTAAATATGTTTCCATTAATTGGAAAGAAGAATACTATATTTATGTAACCACTTTGTTTATATGTGGAATGTAATGCAAGTTCTATGATCTAATTATCTAAAACTCTAAACCCAAAAATATCCTCAATGTGTAATCTTGTAATAACTCAAGATTAAGTAAGGTTTAAGGTTGGGGCCTTATAGTTGGTATCCGAGGTCACTTTAGATAACTTTAGGAGTTAGAATTTTATTAAATTATTATCAAAAAATATTTTTTTTGAAATGATATAGCATTTGAAGAATACCATGTTGCTTCATCTAAGACATGTTTGTTCAGAATGGTTCTCCGCAGAGGAAACAGGTAAGCAGTACTAGGAAGGCATACTGAAAGAAATAACCTTCCAAATCAGCAACCTGAGATGGTTGGAATTGGAACTGAACAGTTCGTTGTACTGATGGAACAGTTGACTCGGGCTATAAATGGTTGTGGTATCCATGCAGAAGATCAGCCAGATCAATCGCAGAGGAACATGCCAGTGGTGGAACATTTCATGAGGCAACATCCCTCATCATTCAGAGGATCATCTGACCCTGTGTTAGCTGAAGGGTGGATTAAAGCACTGGAGAATATTTTTGATATCATGGGGTGTTCAGACAATCAAAAGGTTAGTCTTGTTATTTATCGTTTGGAGGGTGAAGCAGATCAGTGGTGGTCGATGGTTAAGAATATTAGGGACGCTGATGAGATTGATGCTCTTGACTGGGATGAATTCAACGGTATGTTTCTTGAGAAGTATTTTCTTAAGGCTATTCGACTTAGTATGGAAAAGAAATTCTTGGAATTGAGGCAAGAGGAAGACTCAGTGGCTACCTATGAAGAAAGGTTCACTCGATTGTCAAGGTGTACTCCAAATTTTATCCAAGACCTTGATAGTAAAATCAATCATTTTTACTTAGGATTAAAGACAAAGTATCGAAGGGCATTAGCTTCTCGTGAGTTTAAAAGTTATGAAAAGCTTATTCGATGTGCTGAGAAGGTCGAAATGGGGTTTGTCAATGATCAAGTGTTCTATAACAACCAACAGAAGAAGAGACCAAGGTGGCAGGAGAAAGGTAAGAATTCTTAAAAAAAGTCTGATGGTAAGAAAACCAAGATTCCAGTTTGTGATAAATGTGGAAAAAGGCATGCTGGGGAATGTCTTCTGAATTATGGAAAGTGCTACCGATGTGGTAAGATGGGACATAAGGCTTGTGATTGCACTGAAAAAGATCTGGGTGATGGTAAGAACAAATTTTATTTACAGTTAGTGAAATGTTATAAGTGCAATGAGATGGGTCACTATGCAAACGAGTGTCCTACAAAGAGCTTGAGTGATGGGAAGCAGTTAGACTACAAGAAGAAAGGGGTGGTGAAATTCTTTGCAACTACTTCAGCAGATGTCAGGCCATCAAATGAAGTTGTATCAGGTACTTTATTTGTTTTTTCAGATTATGACAGTGTGTTGTTTGACTTGGGGTCTACACATTCTTTCATCTCTGAAACCTTTTATAGTAAAATGGGAATACCATCTCAAGAAATGACTCCTGAACTTTTGGTAAAAACACCTGGGGGAAATGTTGAGGCAAAAAGAATTTATAAGAATCTTCCTATCCTTATCTGTGGAAAGAACCTACTTGCGAACCTTATTGTTTTACCTCTAGTAGAGTTTGATGTTATTCTGGGTATGGATTGGCTCTCTATTTACCATGCTAAGATTGACTGTAGAGCTAAAGAAGTTTCTTTTCAGAAAGACTTTCAGTTTGTGTACAAGAATGAACCCTTACTGTTGATAACATATCAAGAGGCCGAGAAACTTGTAAAAGATGGAAATGAATGTTAACTTTCACACATCATTGAAAATAAAGGAACTGTTTAGATTAATGATGTGCTAGTGGTAAATGAGTATCCTGATGTTTTTCCTGATGATTTTCTTGGAATAATACCAGATCAGGAAGTTGAGTTTACTGTTGACTTAGTTCCTGATACTAAGCTAATTTCAAAACCCCCTTATCGAATAGCTCAAATTTAACTTTTAGAGTTGAAGGAGCAATTGCAAGATTTATTAGAGAAAGGTTTCATTCGACCTAGCACATCACCATGGGGTGCTCCTGTTTTATTTGTTAAAAATAAAGATGGTTCAATGAGACTTTGCATTGATTATAGGGCCTTGAGTAATATCACTGTTAAGAACAAATATCCTTTGCCTCATATCGATGATTTGTTTGATCAGCTCCAGGGAGCTCAATATTTTTCAAAGATTGACCTGAGATCGGGGTACCATCAGCTGAAGGTAAAGGAAGCAGATGTTCCGAAGACTGTGTTTCGTACAAGATATGGCCATTATGAATTTGTAGTAATGCCTTTTGGGCTAACCAATGCACCTGCTATATTCATGGACTTAATGAATAGAATTTTCCATGAGTTCTTAGATAAGTTTGTGGTGATTTTCATTGATGATATTTTGGTGTTTTCTAAAAGAAAAGAAGAGCATTAAAGACATTTAAGGGTTATTTTTCAAACCGTGAAAGAAAAGAAATTTTACGGAAAATTCAGCAAGTGTGAGTTTTGGTTGCAACAAATTTCTTTCCTTGGTCATATTGTTTATAAAGATGGAATAACTGTTGATCCTGCAAAAACAAAAGTTGTGGAAGAATGGCCAAGACCCACAAATGTAACCGAGATTCGTAGCTTCCTTGGTTTGGAAGGCTATTACCGAAGGTTTGTTAGTAATTTTTCATGATTATCTAGTCCAATGACTAAGCTAACTCGGAAGGGTGTTAAGTTTATCTGGACAAAAGAATGTGATGATTTTTTTCAGGAGTTGAAAAGAATATTGGTGAATGCTCCAGTTTTGGCACTACCTTCCAGGAATGGGGAGTTTGTTATCTACAGTGATGCTTCATTGAAAGGACTTGGTTGTTTCCTAATGCAAAATGATCAGGTAATTGCTTATGTTTCATGACAGTTGAAAACTCATGAGGTAAATTACCCTACACATGATTTGGAATTAGCTGCTATTGCTTTCGCTTTAAAAATTTGGAGGCATCATTTGTATGGAGTAAAGTGTGAAATATATACCGATCACAAAAGTTTAAAGTATATATTCACTCAGAAAGAATTGAGCATGAGATAGAGCAGATGTCTAGAATTAATCAAGGATTATGATTGTACAATTCATTACCATCCGGGAAAAGAAAATAAAGTGGTCGATGCTTTGAGTCGAAAAAGTAATGCTTCATTTGAAATGTTGTGTTTGGAACGTGATCCTTTGGTTAAGGATTTGATGAAATTTGGAATATAATTTTTTGGTGTAGGATGGTCTTCTATTTTGTTTCAGGTATCAGTGAAATCTTCTCTATCAGACAGAATCAAGCAAGCACAGAAGCAAGATAGTAAGTTGCAGAAAAAGGTAGAGCTGGTTCAGAAAGGTAAGTTTCCTGAATTCAACATTGATAATGATTGCGTTTTGAGATTTGGGAAGAGATTGTGTGTGCCTTGTGATTCACAGTTGAAGAGAGAGTTATTATGTGAAGCTCATAGTTCTCCGTTTTCAGTTCATCCTGGCAGTACTAAGATGTATAGAGATCTTTGGGAGTATTACTGGTGGGATCGAATGAGAAGATATATTGCTGATTTTACTGTGAAGTGTTTGACTTGTCAACAGGTTAAAGCGGAGCGACAGTTACAGAAAGGGATGCTTCAGCCTTTACCAGTTTCAGAGTGGAAATGGGAGAATATATCCATGGACTTTGTTGTGGGATTACTGAAGACATCTCGAGGTAATAATGCAATCTGGGTTATTGTTGGTCACTTGACCAAATCTGCTCATTTCCTTGCTATACAAGATACTTTTTCCCTAGATCAACTTTCCCGTTTGTATCTTAAAGATATACTTAGGTTACATGGAGTTCCTCTCTCCATTGTATCTGACCGTGATCACAGGTTCACTTCTAACTTTTGGAAAGGCCTTCAGAAGTCGTTGGGTACTGAATTAAATTTTAGTACAGCTTTTCATCCTCAATCAGATGGGCAGTCGGAACGAAAAAATCAGACCTTGGAGGATATGCTACGAGCTTGTTCGATGGATTATCAGGGAAGTTGGGACCAACATCTTTCTTTGGTTGAATTTTCATATAATAACAGTTTTCTTTCCAGTATATAGATGGCACCATTTGAGGAGTTATATGGGAAGCGGTGTCGAACTCCAGCTTTCTAGGATGAAGTGGGTGAAAGGAAGTTAATGGGACCAGAATTTGTAGAAGAGATGGCAGAAAATGTTTAGCTGATTCAGAAACACATGAGAACAGCTCAGAGTAGGCAGAAGAGTTATGTGGACAATAGGAGGAAGGATCTCTCTTTTGAGGTTGGTGATCATGTTTTTCTCAAAGTATCACCATGGAAAAGTGTGATGCGATTTGGTAAGAAAGGAAAGATGAGTCCAAGGTTCATTGGACCATATGAAATTCTGGAGAGAGTTGGATCAGTTGCTTACCGAGTGTATTTACCTCCGAGTTTATCTCATGTACACAATGTTTTTCACGTTTTGATGTTGAGAAAGTACATGCCAGATCCATCTCATGTTTTGAGTCCAGAGGTAGTTCAGCTGGAAGAGAACCTATCTTATGAGGAACAACTGGTCCAGATTCTTGACCACAGGCAGCAAGTGTTATGGAATAAGCTGATTAATCAGGTAAAGGTTTTGTGGAAAAACCACATGATGGAAGAGGCAACATGGGAATCTGAAAATGCAATGAGGGATAAGTACCCCCATTTATTCGATAAGTAAATAAATTGCGGGGATGCAATTTTCTAAAGGGGGGAAGGATGTAACATCCCAAGTAATTAATGAATAATAGATATTTTTATCTATGTCTATTAATGAATTAGATAGTGTTTTAGAGTCTTAAAATGAAAATAAATCCAATCTTAAGCATGGAATACACTAATATTTTTTAAAAGATTGTTTTACTGTCTTTTGATGGCAAACCATTTTTTAATCTATCTTTTGACAATTTTATAGACTACGTTTGTCAAAATAAACTTATTCTTTATGATTGGGACATCAAAATTTACTTTGTGTGAATTTTTGGTATTTTTCTGACAATGTTCATTTTTTAAGGAATAGTGAAAAATACTGCATTTTACATCAAAACTGCTTTTTAATCTAATTTATTTATATGATTAGATTATCTTTTGAATTTGTTTTGAAGTGAAATTAAAATATATTTTTACCATTTAATCCAATGGTGGTCATTGGAATCAATTTCACTTTGAAATTGGACTTAAACTGGTGTCAATCTTTTGATACTTATTGTTTCATAAAAACACGCTATTTGTCATGACAGCGGGAATTAATTATTAAATTAATTAATTTAACTTATATGATTTGAATTTTTTAAAATAGATATCATTTTTGAATTCATAATATCAAATATATCTTTGGGTGAAGTTTTGGTATTTTTCTGAAAAACTTCAATTTTTGATGAATAGTGAAACCACTAAGTGGTACTTATAAAAACTGATTTTCCATTTAAATGAAATTTTTCCACCTTTGTGTTTTGAATTTCAAAAATCCGACATACATGGTTTTCATTAAGAATTAAAATGTGGTTCAATGAGATTAAAATAATTTTTTTGGTGAATAGTAACTTTTATGTTTTTAATCGCGATTAGTGGTAATTAGTGTAGTTTAAGGTAAAAATAATGTTTTAATAGTATGAGGTGAGCTTAAAACATATCCTAACCTCTTTGGATGTGTCATGGCCGACCAAGAAAATCCATGGGTAAACTTGGGGACCACATGGATCCACTTTGGTTGGGAAATGACATAAATAACTTTTTATTTAATGAAAAAGTAAAAATGACACAAACATAATATGTTTTACGAAAACAATTTTTAAATGAGGTAATACAAGTCAGATTTTTGACTATAAATATTCATTGGAAATATAAAAAGATTTACTACATCATAGTATTTTTTTTATAATTTTTAGACTTTAAATAAATAAAATTATTTATGACATCATAATGATGTAGTGATTACCTCATTAATAAAGGATTTAAATAAAATGAAAATATAATGTAAAATCTATGACCTACACATTGTCAAAACCTATTGGGTGGGTATATTTAGAACCCTTATCACCTTATCCTCTAATTATATCAATGTGGGACCTTTTAAATCCGAAAATTATTTTCAAATAAAGTAATATTTCTTTACTTTCCAAGAGTGCCCCTCCTCTCATCTTATAAAAGGCCCCCACCTCTACCTCCTTACCCACACTTCTAAAGCCTTTGGCTCAGCCAAACCCTGCCCATTTTGTCTCTACACTTCCCTCTATTACTCTTTGAAGCCTCACTTTGGGCAGAAGTCTTCCCAAGGAAGCCTTTGATCTCAAACCAAAGGGAGTTACCCGATTTTAATGTAATGTCTTCACTTGAGTCATTTTGTTTTATTTTGCTTCTCCAACCCCCTAAACTTTTTTTATTTATTTATTTTGTAACAACTCCAGTATCTTCAATATACTAGGATGTTTTATAGGAAGGATTCAAGCTACACTTACACACACCTACATCTAATGGTTAAAGAACATATTGTTTCCGTGGATGGTGAATTTATGCCTCCCGAAACGATGATTGTACAACATTCCTTTAACACCTTCAAAGGTGGACATTAAGATGTCACTATATTTATATATGATATATAATATGTTTATGTTTTCCTAAAGCTTCTGTATTTTTCATTTTTAGCATACCTTTATGATTTTCAATTTGGGTAAACGCGATATCTTCATTTAAGGAAGTGCGGACTACCGCCCCCTCAAAGTGATTTGATTTCGTTAATGCCATATGTGGGACGTATAAAGGATTTAATTAATGGTATTATATATGATATTATACTGTAATTATAATATATCTTTATATAATTATGATTCCATTCCATAAAAAAATACGAAATAGAAATGAAAGTAGCGTTCATGCGTACGTACGGCTTACCGTCTCCATGAACGGTGCATTTCATTTCTTACCTCTAAATGATTATATAATATTATAAATGCATGTATATACTGGATATATATGATATATATGATATATACATCATGATTATAATTCTGGATATAATGGATACATGAACAACTTGTAATTATAAAGGGTTTATTTTTGACTCAAGTACCAATGATTGTTAAAACGACCGTTATTAACTTAAATAATTACATAGTGTTCACGACATGGAAATAAGTGATATAAAAGGAATAATTAACTTTAAAAAGGTTCTTAAACAAGTATAAATTAACTCAAGTTTATTATTCAGGAGATTAAAGAATGATCGAGTCAAGTCGGACCTGAGGTATGGGACTTCGTCTCAATCTCCTTTCATTGAGGCATATTTTATTTTACACACAACTTTCTTTTATACAGTGTATAAACCCCTTTGACTTTTACATTTATCCAAAAGATATCTTTTTTATATGAAGCATTTTACAAAATGGAAAAAGGGAATGTTTTTTCCGTACGTATGCGGCGACAACGACTTCTCCGCCGCCGTGACCGTTATTTGGGTTTCGGCTTCCTCTATAAGCCATACCTTCTTTTTAAAAGAAAAATAAATACCATGTTTTACATTTCTTTTATTTTGGTATTGAAAATGGTTTTCATGATGTTTTTATATCAATGTGTGGTATTGATATCTTGTGATTGAAAGGTGGAAATGTTATGTTTCCTTTATGCATGTTTTATGTTATACAATTATGTTGAGTTTCTTGGGCATTATTATGAAGACGGGTGGTTCCATGATAAACTAAGGGTGGGTGAGCCCAATATAGCTCTCCAATGCATTGGGTAACGTGAAGGAGTGAAACATTAAGGTTTCTCCGAAGAGATTTAGGGAATATACTATGATGGATATTCCAAACATAACCAAGAGGGTTACTCCCTACGTAAGAATGTTATGAATGCCTCAAGTTACCTTTATGTCTTATTATTTCTATGATTTATTCATGATTTGATGAGGTATGTTAAAGTGCTTATGTTTTATGGGTAAAGTATGATTTCATTCTTATGTATATATTTACCCATGTTTCCTTTCCATATATTTTTATATCCCTTACTGAGCTTTTTATGCTCATCCCAAGGTTTTTTTTGAAATGTTTTTCACAGGTCAAGGGAAAGGTACATGATATGATGATAGTGTCAAGGAAGTGTCAAGAAAGAATCCATGTTTTATTTTAAATATGTTTCCATTGATGGAAAAGAAGAATACTATCTTTATGTAACCACTTTGTTTATATGTGGAATGTAATGAAAGTTCTATGATCTAATTCTCTAAAACTCTAAACCCAAAAAGATCCTCAATGTGTAATCTTGTAATAACTCCAGATTAAGTAAGGTTTAAGGCTGGGGCCTTATAGAAATAACCTTTGAGGTAAAAAATTTATTTAATGTTGAGAATATTGAGTTTAATTGTGATTTAGGTTTATTTATTTGTGTAATAATCTAATTTAAACCTTTGGTGAAAATTTTTAAGTAAAATGTATTATTTCTTCAAATCAAGGTTTATACATTTTTGTTGTTATCTTACCTTGTGGTAACCATTTAAATTTTGGTAAATATTTAAAGACATGAGGAATGAATTATTATTAATTTATGGATTTTATAATCCATTAAAATTTAATTTTAGTGCTTCATATATAAAAAATCATATTAGATATTCATTCCTTGGAGTTAAAGATGAAGTGGAAATTTATTTCAGCACAACTGAAGGATGAAATTATGATTATGAAATATAAATATATAAGTTAAGTATATTTCCTTATATTATTAGTCTAGATGTTAAAGTAATTCCTCAAATATAGGAAAAGGATATTGAAACAAAAAAATTAATCTGAATACAATCATTTTCAATGAATTGGTGGTCTTTTCACCAATCACAAATTTATGGTTTTTTTGGTTGTTAGGTTTCTCGTGACCATGTTCTATGTCACTCCTTATTAGTCCTTAGATGTCAATTTTCTCCTCCATTTACATATTCCCACTTACCATTAAATTTTTTCTATTTATAAACCTAGTTTTTTATTATTCTATATGACCTTAATATTTCTCTTTCCCTCTTTTTAAGAAGTTTTAATAACCCTTTTAAGATGTGGGTTTTCCACACAAAAAAATTAAATTTCAAACCCTTTATTTATAAGAACAAGTTAAAATTATGAGGAAAAAATTAATTTAAGGTGGTGATAATTTACCACCCTTATATTTTAAAAGAAGAATATTATGCTTATTATTATATACGACATAAAACACTGAGCCTAAATAACTGGAGATATACAATTTAAATGTGACTGTTATAACCTTGATATTCAAATTGGAGGTATAAAAAGGAATAACGAATTTTTAAAAAAATTAAAAAAATATAGATGAAGAAAATATATTGGCAGATATGGACTTAATGTTTTGTAAAATCTTTGCAAGCTTCAAAAATATATTTTTCATTAAAAATGTTTTTTATTTATTTTTAGGAGAAAATACTATAATTAATTTTTGATAATTTTAGAAATTTTATTTTAAAAAACTGAACTTAAATTTTCAAATCATCATGACAAAATTAACATAGGGTGAATCATTTGGATTTTTCTAAAAAGTGTGATTTTTTAGTGAATAGTGAAAAATACCACTTTTTTGTAAAATTGTCATTTATTTTCAATAAATTAAATAATTTAAAAGTCACATTATGATTTAAATATTATTTAAAAGTAAAATTATTATTATTTATTTATATTTAACTTAACTAAATACATTTTAATCATCGTTAAACTGGATTTTGGCATAATATTATTTTAATAATTAAAAATACATTTTTCTAAAAACTGTTTTTAAGTGAAAAATGTTTCTCTATTTTAATTAATTTGAATAACCCCTAATTATGAATAATTTAAATGAAATTTATAGATTATATATCTATATATATTAATTTAAATTCATATAATGATGATTACTATTCATAGAGTTAATGTAAGTTCATCTTATGCTTGAAAAATACATTTCTTGAAAAGCTATTTTTTAACATGTTTTGTGGGTTAATTTTTAAATTCAATTATTCCACTTATGTGAATTGAATTTGATAAATTATATTCCATTTTTTAGTGATAATATTTAATATTAAGTAATTATTTCTACTTAATTTTTGTTCATAATTAATAGTAAAAATTGTAAAACTTTATCACCATGGTAAAAGGGTAAATCGGGTTAACCTTTGTTAAAACTTCGTAATAAGGCCAGAATTTTTTGTCTTAATTATTTTTGTATGAATTTATTTCAATCCTTATAAACTTATTCTTTAGATTCAATTATTTATGGGACACTTTCCCATGAAAGTGACCTATATAATAATTTAAGCAAAGAAAAGGACAAAATGTCACTCTCTTTCCTTTAAATATTTATTATATGTTAAAATAGGGATAAAAATAAGTGGTGAATGAATATTAATTGTTATTTTTAGTATAATAAAATTATTTTTCATGATGGTAATTTATTTTTAATTTTTAGTGATTTTATAGTTACTTTAAACGCTTATACAATACCAACAAAGTGTTTATGAATATAATGGAAAACTCAAGGTAAATAATTTCAATAACATTAAAGAAATTTATTTGGAATGAGTTTTGGTTATAAAAAATATATTTAATAATTATCTATAATTTATGTTGATATGGATTATATTCAAAATTAATTATTATCTCTATGTCTTTAAATTCAAATTAAATGAATAATTTCAAAATTGACATTAATGACATTTTATGTTAAATAATAACTTATTAATTTATTCCAAAAATACTAAAAATATTTAAAGAGAAAAATTATGTTGATAAATAGAATAAAATTTCATCCATTTCCCATTTATGATCTAATTTTTATCTTATAAGTAAAATTATAACTCTTTTAGTTTGAAGAAGTTGTTATTGCGGTTAAGGTTAAAATGAATTTACCAAAGATTATACCAAGAAATAAGGGTTATATTTCTAATTAAACTATTCCAAATACTATTTTACATGTATATTTAAACCTTATCATATATCAATACCTATCCATTTAGAATTATTTTAATTTATAATGACCTTATTATAATTTAAAACTTTTCTAAAAGTTCCCCTCTCCTCACTTATAAAATTCCCCACCCCCTCCTCTCTACACTTAAAGAACCATTAAATTCTTACATAATAACACCATTATATCCCATATACTAATTAGTTTTTATATTAAGGGAATACCATGTATCAGTCTCATATTCTATCAAATGGTAAACAAAACAGTTGTGCGTGTGTACAGAAGACTACTACCTCGCGAACCAAGGTAATCTGTTTTCCATCACCACACCCCAAGTATAGTTTTAATTATGTACTTAATATATATATTATATTCATATAATATTTATAATTCAATAAATATAATATATCATATAATTTCATACCTTTACATTCATTTAAAAATGATAATGCCATTCGTTCGTGCATCTGGATTACCACCTCCACAAAGTGATGTGATTCATTTTTCCTAACCACGTCACATGAATGATATATATGTCATTGAATTTAAAGAATTAATATTATATTTATGTTATAATTATAATTACGTAAATACAAAATAATACTTATGTTCTTTCCATCATGAGCATTGTAAAATGAAAATGTTACTCATGCGTATATTCGGCTTACCATCCTCATGATTGTAACGTAGTTCATTTTTCATAACAATATTCCATGGTTGGCTGAAAAATTATAATTATTTAATAATTATTATTATATATATGATTGAACAATGACCTTTTTTACCATAGTCAAACTACCGAAGTCATTTTGGACAAATTAACTAAATATCGCCAAAACACCTGACGTGAACTTAATTGATTAAGTACTAAAATATAAAATGGTATTAAATAAATTAAAATGAATAATAAAAATGATAAATTTTATCAATCAAGTAAATAATTAACATAATTTTATTATTTATGAAGATAATTAATCTGCGTGATGAGTCGGACCTAAGGTAAGGGACTTCGTCTAAATTTCCTTTTATTGAGGCATATTTTGATAATTTACACCTAATTTATATTATATAGTGTATATAACTCCATTGTACATGTTATATCATGAATAATTAATAATTTATAGTATTTAAGTTTAAATTCAAAATATTTTATCCAAGGTGATTTGGCTTTAAATTTACCATGTGATAAAGTGTTTCATAACTCAATTTCTTTCCATTGGGTTATATTACTTCTTCATTATCTTTAATATTATAATAATATGTTTGTAATTAATTTAAATTATTTTATGTATTATTTACACTTATTTTATATGTATTTACATTTTATAACATAATCAATTCATCGATTAATTCACACTTCAATGGTATGATCTTTATAAGGTAATTTTATCTCAATTTCCACTCCATTGGTACATCTTTGTTATTATAAACCTATTAAATTTTATTTGGTGTAAATACTACCCCTTTGATTTATTTAAAATTAATACATATTAATTCATGATTATTAATGTTTCAATTCAATTTTATTCACTCAAATGGTTACAATTTAAAAGTTACTGAAGTGGTAAGAATTTATTTTACAATTTCACTTTCTTTTAGGATTGCATATATTTTCATTAAAGAAATATTATCATTTAATAATCATAAAATCCAATTATTTTAGAATCATATATATATATTAGTAGTTTTTATATTTTTTCCAACCTTTCACCTCTTTTTCACTTGAATCAAGCAAATAAGTGTTTAAAATAAAAGTCAATATTATTTATCTTTTTGATCGGGTGTGTTTTTCTTTCATGTCCGTATTTTTTTCAAACTTGTTTTAAAAATGTACTTTTATTAACTCAAATGATTTATTAAGGGAATTTTAAGTTATCCGTGAAGTTTCAAAATATTTTAAATGAATCATTATAATGTTTTTTGAAAGGTTTATTTTCAACTTTCTTTATAAAAATTTGAAAGGAATGTTTTTTAACGTATATCATAACAACGGGATTCCCCTCCATTGTAATCGTTTTACAATATTTTGATTCTTCTACAAATTTTCAATTTTCTTTACAATGAAAAATATTTAATGAAATATTATTTAAATATTTTACTTCATTTTATTTATTTTTTCTAAAGAACATAATTTTATTACAAAACCTATATTTTTTATGAATCGATTTTCACCTATTATCTCTTATTAATTTTGTTTCCATTAACATTATATTTAAACATTCACTCTCTTGTGATAATTTTATATTGAATTTATACTAAATATACATATTATTTGTATCATACGTATGATTATTTCCTAAACTGTATATAATTTTTACAAACAATGTTTTACTAGGAATGTTATTTCATTGACTCGGTAAAATATTGATAAATATGTATTCTTTACTCAATATAGATATTTATTGATAAGGTTTATTATTTATGAATTGAATTGATTGTTCAATATATTAGAAATGCATTGTAAATACAATGATGGGTGGGGCCTAGTTATAGATATCCCCTCAATGCATTAATATGACTCGTGAGAAAAATCAGTTGGCCAAATTAAATGGGTTTTTGGTGTATAAATACCCATTGATTAAACTATATTTGAAAAGGCTATTTCTGGTATAGATATTGTAATGTCCCTTCCAAGGTACCACACATCAGTGCCCTGAGCCGGATGACCACATGACCTCAATCTCTCCTCCTCGTGCGCTAGAGGTTTTCGACTAGTAGTAGGTGTATGGTAATTTAATCCTGGGGAGAATATACCCTATTTTATTAGAGTAATATACCAGTAGAAATAATAAACAATAGCCGAAGAAATATATGTCAATAAAAAATACCAATATCTGAGGATAGTTGAAGCAAGAAATATAATATCCAACTAAAATTGAAAACATTCCAAGATAAAGTAAGTGTCAAGTGTCTAAAATGTAAATTGAAAATAAAGACACCAATGACTCTCAAGAGGGTCCAAAACCACATCTAGTCCCCTCATCCAAGCTCCATCCCCAATCAGCAATCTAACCTAGGTCCATTTCCCTTATCCTATCTTGTAATAATAAAGTCTATTTGGGTACCGATTAGGCAACCTGAGTATGGTGTGAGTAAAACTAAGTAGGCCACCGCCAATGGAGTTTAAAACAAATAAAATCAATTATAGTGTATGTAGTTATATAAATAAATAAATATAATACATAAATAAACAGTTTATCCCATTATCAAATATTATCTATTAAACCACATAAACCCTTGGGTTCCTGAGGACACTTTATCCTCAATACCTGGTTCAGCCCATACTAGAGTCTGAACTATTTCACATTATCAAATCACAATTCATTAAAACAAATGGGCTTTAATTATCCATCTGAATTAAATTCATATTTCAACTGATTGGAACCATAGTCAAGTGCCAATTTTTAGGGTCTAGTTCATCATTACTAGCACCCTATGGGATTTGTAAATAGTATATCGTGTCCCACACAAGTTTATCACTATGGTATTTTGAAATAAAAGATCATTTTCCACACACATTTATCAAAAATTATCACTACAGGCTTTCGAATCAGCAAACCATGTCCCGCTAATGTGGGATTTAGAAACAATATACCATGTCTCACACTCATTTATCAAACATTAATATTTTTAACACATATATATATACATCAAAAATATCACAAAGATCATTATATCACATCAGTCAATATTAATCAAAATTAATCTTCTTATCATAATAATTATCATTAATTAATCCTATAATTAATTAATCAAACTCATACCATTAATTCTATAAATTAATTAATTATATACATTCTTATTTATTAATCCAACAAGTAATTAAACCAATTTTAGAAGATACAATATCACATAATTAATTTTATTAATTAATTATTCATTTCATCACATCAAAATAACATAATTAATTTTACAATTAATTCTCTCAAATAAGAATCTCATTATCACATAATTAATTTCACAATTAATTATTCTCAAATCCCATAATTTTATAATTATGCCATTAATTAATTCACCATAATTAATTAATTTAATCAAGAACTTCAACTTCTAATCAACCCTATTAATTATAAAATTTTCATAGACATAATAAAAATCATGAATATGGGATTTGAATATTATACCACCTACCTAAAATGTCGATGATCAATCACCCAATGTAAATCCTCAAAATTGGGTATCATAATGACGTAAATCGGGATCTAAATCTACAACCCTAAATCAAGATAAAAGACATCAAGATATAATTAATATAGATCTATATATAAAACCCTAGATCTATATCTTCTTAAATAGGTTTATATCTAACAAAATAGTGGATAACTTCCATTAAAAAGAATAAGAGCACAAAAGAGGATGAACAGGGAAGCATCGGGATGAGATCCAATTACCAAGAGAAGAGCGGATCTTCGATTTGGGCTTTGAATCATGATGATTGGAAGTCATAAGGCCTTGGAATCCCTCCAGAAAGATCCAAAATTTTGAAATACCTCTTAGGTTCAAATGAGGGTTTAATTAGGTGAGTTACAAGGGTTTGAAAGATTTTAAAATTAGTTTTCGGGCCACTTAAAAAATCGTGCACGATTTCCAAGGCAAAGGTGCATGATTTTCCTTAATCATGAACTAACCATGAACTTGTTGTTTTAGAGGTATATGGTTTCTCTTTTTACGATTCATGGTTTTTCAAATCGTGCACCTGTCACGTGAACCCTCACTGTCCAAGGTTGCATAGTTTCCTGGGTAGGGTGCATGGTTTTCTTGAACTATGAACCAACTGAGCACAACCCCTTTTTCTCCCATTTTTTTTAATTTTAACCCAAACACATCCCAAGGTAAAACCCAAATGAAAGGTACTTAATTAAAAACAAAAATTACCTGAATTCATTCTTGGTACAAATCCATAAAATTTTATGATCTTATAATCTCCCCACCTTATAACAACTTGTTCTCGAGCTGCACTCCCAAGCTTCTCTAAGATTTCAATCCAAAAATATTGGGTCATTGAACCTTAATATCTCTTTTCCTTTCACATATTTATTCCTACACATTCCCATGTTTTCATAATGCATGAACTACAGGCATAATCTTTCCCCTTAACACTTTCTCACTACAATCTAGCACATGTATGGGATGCTCCTCAAAGGACGCATATATCTCAAGATCAACCTCATCCACATTGATTACATGAGAAGGGTCAGGGTGATACTGCATAGTAGTGACATGTGGAAAAAATCATGCATATCACTATATTTCTATGGAAGATTCAATCTATATGCCACTAGCCTGATTCTCTCCACAACCTCAAATGGTCCAACGAACCTTGGCGCCAGCTTGTGCTGATTCAGTATCCTGCGGGGACCCAAC
This sequence comes from Viscum album, assembly GCA_963277665.1. Taxonomy (NCBI): domain Eukaryota; kingdom Viridiplantae; phylum Streptophyta; class Magnoliopsida; order Santalales; family Viscaceae; genus Viscum; species Viscum album. The sequence goes on along the minus strand of OY728159.1, from coordinate 1,885,902,198 downwards.
CTAGGAGACACCCAAAGGAATACATGATCACCCTCTATAAACTCTAGGGGTAGTATACATATATCATCATAGGAATTATTTATTCTCTAATCCATAGCCATTCATTTCTGAATCAGCTAAACTTGCTCCGACGTCTCCTACACGAGACTCTGTCCCAACAAATCTGACTCACCGGCCTCCATCCAGCCTAGCAGCAACCTTCATAACCTACCATAAAGAGACTTTTATGGAATCATCTATATAGTTGACTGATAACTATTTTTATAGGAAAACTCCACTATATCCAAGTGCATCTCCCATGACCCACTAAAGTCAAGAACATGTGCTCGCAACATATCCTCAAGAACTTGTATAGTATGCTCTAACTTCCCATCGATATGTGGGTGAAAGGCCATACTCAATAATACTTGTGTACCGAGAACCTTCTTCAATACCTATCGGAAGTTTGAAGTAAAGTTTGAGTCATGATATGAAACTATATTCCATGTCACCCTATGCAGACAGACTATTTCTCAAACATACAATTCTCCTAACTACTCTACTAAGAAGGTTTGTCATATAGGTAAGAAATGAACTAATTTCGTTAGTTGATCCACAATAACCCAGATAGTGTCATTATTCCCAAGAATCTTTGGGATACCCACCAATAAATCCATAGTCATTTCATCCCACTTCCATTTCAGAATGGGCAATGGTTGTAGTAAACCTTCAGGTCATTGATGCTCTACCTTTACCTGTTGACAGGTGTAGCATTGTTTCATGAACCTTGTTATCTCCTTTTTCATTCCTAGACACCAAAACTATCATCATAGGTCATGGTACATTTTTTTTACCCCTAGATGTACAACCCACTTCAAGGCATGAAATTACCACATGAGGTCCTCTCGCATGATCGTAGGTACAACAACCTGATTCCTGACATAGATGGTCTTATCCTCTTTTATGATCCAATCAGAAGGTGACTCCCAACCTTCAATGTTTTCCCTCATGTTCATAAATTTAGGGTCATCTTATTTCCTATCTTGGATCTATCTCAAAATTGTATACTCAACCAAAACTAAAACTGAAACCATATTCATCTACTCTTGACTCTCTTGAACCACCACATGCATTTTAGCCAGTAAATCCATCATTTTCCATTCAGCACTTGACTCCTAAACTATCTGAGTTTGACTTTTCTTGCTCAAGGTTTTAGCAACACTATTTCCTTTACCAATCATATATGCTAGCTCAAAATAAAAATACTACATATACTCAACCCATTTTTACTACCAAAGATTCAAATATCACTGTGAGAAGATATGCCTTAAGATCTTATTATTAGTAAACACCATAAACTTCTCACCCAATAGATAGTGTCGCTAACACTTTGGAGTATAAGCCACTATCACTATCTCAAGTTCATGTGTAGGTTAGTTCTATTCATGTGGCCTTAGCTACCAATACCCATACTCCATGACTCATTCTCTTTGCATCAACATAGATCCGAGTTTGATCCTAGAAGAATCCCAATACACAATTTACTCCTCACCTAATTTAGATAGGATCAAGATGGGTTCTAAAGTCAAATAATTATTCAACTCCTGGAAGTCATTCTCACAAGCTTTTATCCATTCATACTTTACCCCCTTCTTGGTCAATATTGAAAGCGGAATTTCCAAATGGGAAAAGTCTTGGATGATTCTATGATAATACTCAGCTAACCCCAGAATGCTACGGAAATTGAAAACATTCTTGGGATGCTCCTAAGAAACCACTGCATGTACTTTCTCCATATCTACTTACATGCCTTCCTCTGAGATTATATGTCCCATGAATTATACTTGATCAACCCAAAACTGACACTTAGATAGCTTAGAGTACAGTTGATACCTAATCTCAAGTCGATCTTTGAGAATACACAAGTTCCTCTCTATTTGTCAAAAATATCATCGATGCATGGAAGAGGATCCTGGTTCTTCATAGTTATCTTGTTAAAATTCCATTAATTAAAACACAAGACCAAACTCCCATCTTTCTTCTTTTCAAACAACATAGGTGAACCCTGAGGTGATGTACTTGGATGGATAAATACTTTATCCTCAATATATTCCAACTGAGTCTTGAGATCTTGAATTTTTGTTGGTTCCATTCTGTATAGTGGAATAGATACTCACTCAGCCCCTAGAATAATATCAATAGTGAATTCTACATCTCTCTCGGGTGAAAAACCTAAGATATCTTTGGGAAAAACATCCTAAAATAGTTCCACCGCTAGTGTAAAGATATCATGGTTTACTCCATCATCTAGAAAAAGGCTATCAACCTAGGCTATGAGATCTCCTAGTTGCGGAGTAATTGGATATGCTCGGCCTTCCTAGATTTCCCACTCCCTATGATGAATGCACTGGCCACCCATAGGAGATGTAAAAGTCACTCTCCTCTAGTAATAATCAATGTGGGATCGGTATATGACTAGACATCACATACCCATGATTAGGTCAAAACTTGAAATGTAAAGCATATAGAGATCCCAAAAAAATAATACTCCCAGGTCTCAATAGAACATACCTTTCACAAACAGATGTCTCTAGATTGTACTCCCAATGGTGTATCTATAGTCATCACTCCACTCACAAACTCCACCACTAGGCTCAAATTGTTAACAATTTTTGTAGATACAAAGGAATTTGAATCACCAGTACCAAATAAGGAACTAGATAATGCAGAAGCTACAAGAATAGTACCTCTCACTATCAATGGTCCAGACTCTCTATACACAAGTGTAGGTGGCACCGCATGTGGCTATCATTCCCTTCTTCATTGTGATTCCAACTGAATCCCCTGATTTTCACCACTCTGCTAATATAGGTTATCTTTCCCAGAAGCACAATTTCCACTACCTCTACCACCTCATCCAGTAGAACTCCAGCTGCCAAACTGATATGGTACAAAATATCCCCCTCCTGCACCATGGTTAGGTCTAGCTCCTTTATCACTAACTATCAGTTTTCTGCTCCTATAGAACCACAAAAGATGTCCCATCTTGTCGCAGCCTCAGAATTCCACCGGTGGTTAGGGATAATGTTTCCATAAGTGTCTTGTCCTACCACACTATTGGAAAAACACATGGGTAAGGGCTTGTATTACTAATCCCTATGTCTATGTATTCTATTTCTGAATTCTCTGGATAAAATTTTCATAGATATGCTTACTATTTTCAGAAGTATTACCGCATATCCATTTAGAAGAAACCACCTTTTTTGTACTAGAAGCCTCCCTCAAGTACCCCTCATCTATGAGATCTAGATCCACCACCTCAAAAAACATTTTTATCTAAAAAAGGTGAACTTGGCATGTAATATCTCACTTAAGTATGTCGTGAGAAAATCTCTCTATAGTTGCCTCATTTCCAACCAATATTATATAAAATCATTTCAAATCTGTGAAGAATCCATCATAGTTCATCATGGACATGCTCCATTGAGTCAATCTCATGAACTTAAATGATCTCTTCTGTCTCAGTGTCTCTAGGTAGAAGTGGTCTAAGAACTTTTCCAAGAAGTCCTTCCATAGCATACCACTAGTCTATCTAGTGCACACATAAATTTCCCACCAGCACTTCACTTATCCTTGTAGAATATAAATATCCAACTTGACCCCCTTCTTAGTAGGGGTCCCCACATAGTCAATTATCATCTTGATGGACTCAACATAGAACTCAACTCCCTCGAGTCCACCCTCTCTAGTAAAATTCAAAGGGTATTGTAACTAAAACTCCATCATCAGGTAAGACATACTCTTCTCAACCTTCTCTGGGACACTTTCCATGAATTGCATGAAGTGAGTGAAGTTCTTTTAGAAATTCTCCCCAGCTTCCTCACCCGTCATTATTGGAGCCTCGAGTTCCACCACTGGAGGATCCTCTATCAACATGACCTATGTTCATCCTCTCAACAAGTGTGGTCATGGAGTAATAACTCTACAACACTAAACATGCACCTTAGGGCACAGTTGGAAACATTATACCTTTAAGAGAAAGGAAAAAATAACAATGAATCACAACTAGTATTTTCCCCAAGTCTCACCATGCGGTCAAAACCAAGGTTTTATCACTACCCTTAACCATCCCTATTCCTAGGTCTTGGTTATCTAAGTGAATTCTCATTATTCAATTTTTCCCACTTAGACACCCAATTATTCACATATTACATCATTTTCTAATTAATTTCATGTTAATAACACTTCCAATTCAATTTCATAGTGAAGAAAAATAGTTCAAGTTCAAAAACGTACCAAAACCCCATTTTCTAGTGTGTTTCTAAAAAGATGCATGTTCAAAAAATAATCCTGAGTGCCTAAAATGATGCATTCAGACTCAAATATCATGGAATTTTGGTCCATGAATCAATTCTCATAAAATCTAAAAAATATTTTTTCACATCACATAACAAGCACATCACCCAAGGTGAAACAGTATTCAACTGTAATAGAAAATAGTAATAACAATAATCCCACCCTAATTACTTGGGTTTTTCCACCATACATGGGTTTTCAACTCCCATGAACAAGCCCATTTCCAAGTACCAACTCTTCCAATTATATTTTATAACTTTCCCAAACATTTATACAAAATAAGGAGAAAATAAAAATGGATCCTCTAATACAAATTTGTAATGTTCTGTCCTAGGTCGTGTACATCGGTGCCCTGATCAGACTTCCACATGATCGCAAGTGCGCCTCCCCGTATGCTAGAGGATTCTGAATAGCAGTGAGGGTCTGGTAAGTCAATAATGGGGAGAATATATCCTATTTTATTAGAGTAATTCACTAATGTAAATAATAAACAATAGAGAAAGAAATATATATCAATAAATAATACCAAGATCTAAAGATAGTCAAAGTAGGAAATATAATATCCTACTAAAACTAAACACATTACATGTTAAAGTAAGTGTCAAGTTTCTAAAATTAAAACTAAAAATAAAGTCACTAATTACTCTCAAGAAGGTCCTGAACCACGTCTGGTTCACTCATCCAAGCTCCATCCTCAATCAGCAATCTAACCCATAGCCTTTCCCTTAACTTATCCTACAACAATAAAGTATATTTGGGTAATGATAAAGCATCCCAAGTACGGTGTGAGTACAAATCAATTGGACACCACCAATGGTGTATAAAATAAATACAGTCAAGGATAGTGTATAAAATTATATAAAGAAATTAATATAATTCATAAATAAATAGTTTAACATATTATAAAATATCCTCTATTAAACCACATTAACCCTCGGGTTCCCAGGGACACCTGAACCTCAATACCTGTTTTGGCTCATGCTAGAGTTTGAACCATTTCACACAATCAATTCAAAATTCATTAAAACTAATAGGCTTTCATTATCCATTTTAATTAAATTCATATTATGGATAATTGTAACCATAGTACAGTTCCAATGTTTAGGGTCTAAGTTGTCATGCCTAAGACCTCATGGTATTTGGAAACAGAATATCATGTCCTACAAAGATTTATCACTATGGGATTCAGAATCAGTAGACCATGTCCCGATCACGTGGACTTTGGAAACAAAATACCATGTCCCACACACATTTATCAATAATTATCACTATGGTCTTCAGAATCAGCAAAACATGTCCCGCTCAAATGGGCTTTGGAAATAGCAGACCATGTCCCACACTCATTTATCTAACATTCATATATGTAACACATATATATACATCACCAATATCACAAAGATCATTATATCACACCAGTCAAGATTAATCAACATTAATCCTCTTATCATAATAATTCTCATTAATTAATATGAAAATTAATTAATACAAAAAATAATTTATCACACTCATAACATTAATTCTACAAATTAATTAATCACATATATTCTTATTAATTAATCAAACAAGTAACTAAACCAATTTCAGCAGATACATTATCTCATAATTAATTCCATTATTTAATTATTCATTTCATAACATAAAAATCACATAATTAATTCTATAATTAATTATCTCAAATAAGAATCTCAATATCACATAATTAATTTCACAATTAATTATTCCCAAATCCCACAATTTCAAAATTCAATCATTAGTTAATTAAACCTATTTAATTAATTCAATCAAGAACATTATTTGATAAGAAAACCTAGAAATTATTCAATTTTCATATATGTAATCAATATCATGGATATGGGATTTGAATATTATACCACCTACCTCAAACATTGATGATCAATCCCCCAATAGAAATCCTCAAAATTGGGCAGCACAACGACATAGATCAGGATCTGGATCTAAAAGCCTAAATCAAGATCAAATACATCAAGATCTTATAGATCAAGATCTAGATCAAAAAACCTAGATATAGATCCCACCAAATAGGTTTAGATATAACAAAATAGTCGATAACTTTCATCAAAAGAACAAGATATCAAAGGAGGATAAAAGGTGAAGCATTGGGATGAGATCCACTTACTGAGAGATGAGTGGATATTTGATTGGGGCTTGAAATCGCAAAGAATGAAGGTCATAGAGCCTTGTAATCCCTCCAAAAAGATCCAAAAACACGAAATACCTCCTAGGGTTAAATTAGGGTTGAAATAGGTGAGTTTTAGGGGTTTAAGGGATTTTAAAATTAATTTTCGGGCCACTTAAAAATTGACACATGGTTTCCTAGGAAGTGGCACATGGTTATCCCTAACCGTACACCAATCATGAGCCTATTGTTTTAGGGGTGCATGATTTCTCTTTTTAGGGTTCATGATTTTTCAAAACGTTCACCAGTCATGTGAACCCTCACTGTCTAGGGATTCATGGTTTCCTGGCCTAGGTGTACAGTTTTCTCTAACCGCACACCAACCATGTACATCCTATTTTTCTTAATTTTCACCCAAACACACCCCAAGGTAAAACCCAATCAATATGTACTTAAATAAAAAATAAAAAATACATATATTAAAGTTTGATACAATTATATAAAAGGTTGGGATCTTAAAATTAATTTCAAAGTGTTGGATTTGGTTCCCTAGAACCAACTACTTTGTACTTTAGTGGCATATATATTCATAAAATTAAATATTAATAAATACAATATCACATTTTTTCCTTCTATGTGACATTAATGTGATCATTTAATATAGTATCAATCATATTAAAAAGTTCATATAGGTTCCCTAATAGGATGAGAACCTTTAATTTCTTTGATTATATTCTTAAACTATATGTTAATGGTCATATTATGTTATATAATGAGACACAAATAATGCAGAATATCAGTTTTATATAATTTTAACTAGATGAGACTTAATATAATGAAGTTTTCACTTTTTAATCTCCAATATGATATATTATGAGGGAAAACCCACTAATAGTATTTTTGGATGTTTATGTCATTGGATATTCCTATATAAGAACATGTTTAATGATCCTTAGACATCAATATTATTATTAATATATATCATGACTCACAAACTTTGATGTATTACCCAAATACATCACTCACTATTTTCATAATTAAGTGGGATAAATTGGATGCATCATGAATGGTATGGTATTGATGAATAAATTGTGGAAGGATTTATCCCTTCCATGTTTATAGAAGTTAATACCCCATCCCTTTGATTGAAATGGAACTATAGAACTAAATCATATGGTTACAGTGTAAGAAAAGTTCATTTTAAGAATCAAAAGAAAGACATATCAAACATATTAGTTAATAACATGAGTGTGGAACCTGCTTGATGAGATATTGAGATAAAGGTATTATATTAAAAAGTGAGCATTTTTATGTGAATATCTTCATTGTGAAATTAAGTTATTCCTCTATGGGTGTCATTATGTGTTTCTAGACATTGTTATTGGAATTTAGAAAATTCCACCTAATTTCACAGAGGAAGAGAACTAGAGGGTCACACACTTAGTTTTTTCATTGATATTAGTTAAATTATATTAGAATTTAATTAAACTAATAAATAAAAAAATTAGACTAAGAAATGATATTTATTCGGGATTTATTGATCTTATATATTCAGTCATTATTTTATATGAGTAGAATATTAAATAAATATTTATTAAAAAGACTATGAATATTATATTTATTTATTTATTTATTTAATCAATGATATTTATTATTCATGGTTTAAAAAATGAAAAAAAATGTGGACGGTCTGAGTATGGAACCCAATAATGGGAATATTGTACAAATATATTTTAAATAAATATTAAGTTGTTAATTGATTTTTATATTATTTATGAGACATGCACACGTATAAGAAATAATATTATTATTATTATTCATATGTGGATTTCACTAAGGATTAAGATATTATCTTAGGGAATTTGTGAAATTTCCAATCCTTTAACCCTAGATATATATACTCAATTATATCATTTTTGTGAGTGTGTGAAAATAATTTGTTGTGTGAAATGATTTCCTATTTGGAGAATTCTCTCAAAGAATTTATTATCTAAGGTTTCTCTCAATAATAATAGAATTATTCAACCTTTATCTATCCTCACTAGAATAATAAAACAAAAATCAATATATATAGCATGAAGGATTGTATTGTAATCAAAGGTGAGTGACAAAACACAATTGGTATCATCATGTTGCTAATCAAAGTATCATCAGAAACACTTTTGAGGTCCAAGGAGTGTGTGGGGATTAATATTAGAGGTATTATACTTTTGATCCACTCAATGTAATGATGGTACAACCTGAATGGTTGTTTGATCAATCAACACAGACATTGAAGAAAGTACCCAAGACCGAGGTAATTTCTTATTATAAAATTGATTATAAATTTAACTTGAAAAAGATCATATATCATGGTTAATAGATTCTATCATTATGGTTAATCATATATAATCATGATAAATTTCATTCTTCATTGTGTTCTATGATTTATTAATTGGATTCAATGAAAAAACATCATTGGGCAAGGGCTCAACTGATATCCGTTGCACCTGGAACCTTTAAGTAGTATCACAGTTGTCAGATTCAAATTTATAATTATTAATTAATTTTTATCATTATATGAATTTAATGTTAGTTTTATAGTTTCTGTAATTTATTATTTAATATAAAAGTAAATTTTTCATCTTAATTCAAATTTATATGACAAAGAATAGGTTTTTTTTAAAAAGTTTGGGTCCAAAGCCTCATTTTATTATGAAATAAAAGTAAAGACCTCTTTTAACCGGGTAGAGGGAGACCCATTACAAAGCCCAAAGGCCCAGTGAGATTATAGCCCATCGCATAGCCTGTAGGCCCAATTTTTGGCCTAATGACCATTCTGTGAATAGTAACCATGCTGCTACAATACCCATACAGTACCGCCACTACTACAGTGCCCTTCCGCCGCTATAGTCCTCACCGATCTATAGTTTTGCCACTGATACAGTACCACTACATTAAAGCTACAGTAACCTGCGCCTAATGGGTTCTGAACCCCCATTTTTTATCTAGGATTATGGGGTGCTTAACACTAAGACAAACCCCAACTACTATGACAAAGAATAGGTTAATAATTGATGAATAGCATCTAAAGAACCCATCTAGAGGTGTTTTGATTTCTAACTGGATAACTTAGGACTACCCATCATGTAACCAAATGTACACACTATGTACTCATATTCACTGCACTAGGACCAAGTTGGGTAAAACATGGTTGTTTGTGTGGATGAACGTGCAGTGTCATTACACACTATGTGTTGACCAAAATAGGCTTTCACATAGATTTAGAAACTATATGCTATTAACTTTCTTATGCATCATATTGTCCAACATCGTTATCCCCATGAATTTTATGAAAATCATGTGTTTAAATATTAATAATGTGTTTATTACATTAAACGTAAGGACTTAAAGTTGATATACATAAGAAAATGGGATTTAATGTAATTTAGTTATCATAAACACCATGTATCCCTAAATCTCTATGTAGAATACATTCCAAGTCCCTAAGAATGTATCAAAGTTGGTGATACATGGTGTGTATCACAGATGGTGATACATATCCTGTAGTCGGTAGTATATGCCGTGTAATGTATACCCGTCTACATATAATACATTCCAAGACTAATTATACACTTTGTGATTAATTTGACATAGAAATAAAATTAATTGTATCATTAAACCTAGTCAACACATGTTTGTGTGTAATTAATTTACAATGCATATTGTATAATAGGTTTTAAATAATATTAAATATTAAATTAATTACCATTTTAAATTTTAAAATACACATAGTGTATGTTTATTACATACTGTTTATTCCACATGCATTAAATCTAGTACACACAATGTAATTAAACATGTGTCTATGTGTCATTAATTGAGAGTTAGCATCATTTAATTATGTGACATTCTTTGTCATTTAGCTATTGTGTAAATGCACAGTATTGAAAAAGGACCATACCTAGTAGTTTGGGAGGGTACATGATGTATGTCCTCCAAGTACATGGAATGTACTAAATTGATTTTAAATAAAATTAATTTGTTTAATTTTTTAAAATTATAGTTGATGGGAATCTTCGGTATTGTTTGGATGAATGTTAAGATAAATGAATTAATTAATTAATAAGATAATTAATTCAGATATTTATCTTAATAAATAATTATTGAAATGAATGATAGCTTTCCATTTTAAATGTTTATGTGTTGATTATATATAGAAGATCATGATCTTAACTATCCAATGTATGTGTGAGATTTATTTTAATTTAATTTCATGGGTTTTATTATTATTAAATTTAAATGATGGTCTACATGTCATCCTTTTCCCCTTTATTATATAGGATCTATGTATCCATGGTTTATTTTATATAAACTTCCTAACCATTTAAATGGCTCCCCAAACATATGTGTGAGTAAGAAAATTTAAATGATGGAGATACAAGGATAGGGTGAGATTTAGAACCCGAGCTGAGGTGAAATCAACCCAGAAAACAGAAAGTTTGGTGTTCGAATATTAAAACTAAAGATAAGATTGTATCAAGGAATTTATTCACCTAGGGTCACAGGTTGATTTATTATCCACTCAATAAATCAACCATTGAAATTATCATGATCAAGTCTCTTTATTTATCTTATTTATTCAAGTGGATGGTTACCTATTTTTTTGAAAATTCAAGTTTATATGATTTAAATATGATCACATAAACTAAATCATATAACATGACATGGAAGATAAAATAGAATAAATGGATTATTCATCAATTTATTTTATCAAGTACATGTTTAATTAGTTATGTAAAATCTATATGATATTAACAATAAATGTTTACACATAATAAAAAATCCTAAAATAAATATTAAGTCAAAAAAATCCATTCATTACTTAAGTAATGAATGGAAGCATAGTTAAAAGTGATTGTAAAATGAAAGTCAAGGTTCTTTCAATTATAGAGAGTTCTAATTAAAGTTTTGGGTTGACTTAACTAAGTTATCATCAAAGTTTTACTACCAATGTATTACTTTGTATCACTTATAGGTAAGTGTTTATGAAATCAAAATCAAGATTTTAGGATTAGGCAGCCCACTCAATGGATCAAGGAGTTGTGTGAGATGGTAGTTGGCAAGATTTCCTACATAAATACCTTATAATAACTTATCGGGAAAAGGTATGGTTTATTAGAAGGTAAATATGGATCCATACCACTAAAATTTGCATGCATGAATGCCTAAATGGCTCTAAGGCCTTTATTTTTTATTATTTTTGATAATCCACCTTTTAAGGGGTGAGGTGTAACACTTACAAGGCCTGAAGGCTTAAGAGACAATTACATGACTCGTATGTCTTAAGGTAATCACCCAGACAAGAAAACTTTGAACTAATCCTCCCTAACAAATGTCATGATATCATCACTCCACCTTCACAAGGCTAGTCGGATAGCTTTCCTATACAGAGTTTTACAAGCCTAGTTCTGATGGAAATTTCATACCCTCTCAATCTTCCAATTTTGGTTAGCTCTGCTCTTGTGAATGTGCTTGCTCTGAATACTCATCTGGATCCTTTTCCCTTGTAATCTGACTAGTACATCTACATATCTCATGTGTCCTGAAGGACTTGAGGTGGCCTTAAGGCCTTTAGGTGGCCCGAAGTCCTTGAAAAACAATTATCTCAAAGGCCTTCGGTGGCCCGAAAGCCTTGCAGGATTCGAGGACCAAACTGGTAGTTCAAAGGCCTGGATGGATGAATAGTTCCAATTTTTATAGAATCTAGCTGTACCTACTACAGTGCCTACTACAGTACCTACTAAAATTTTCATGCAACAAGATAATCTAATTCTAATGGTGATGGTTTTTGAGACTTGATAATATATTGGGATACTGGTAAGAAAATTATTTTATTTTATCTCACATATTTTGGTAAATAAGATATAGTAATTATTTCTAATTTTATATTATTATAGAAAAATAAAAATTTCATTAATAACATTATTCTTGTTATCAATACTAGAGAAATACAATATATTTACTGATAGTAACTTCTAGAAATGGTATATTAACTTGTAAATTTTATTAAACTGTGAATGGAAGCTTTGTGTGCTAGAGTCCCCAACATTTTATGTATCTTCTAATGAGGTGAGTGAAACAAATCTCACTATCTATGAAAAAAATTTGACAATTTTTTATATATATAGAGTTTTATTATTTTTGTCAAATCCACAATTTTATTTTGAGGTACTATTCTATTTAATATTGATCCTATGTTTATCCTTGAGTTTTATCAGGATTTTTTGGTGAAAATGGGAGTTTGTGATTTAACAGAAGGTGGAACACTATTGGAACAGGATTTGGAAAACTGTGTGACCTTGCCCAGGAAACTGTTCAGCCTAGATAAATTTTTCACAGAGGCAAACCACAGGGTTTAGAGACTATGTAGGACAACCATGAGGCATGTCCCTCTTAGATAGTGAGGGGCACATGGTTGCCTCATGATTTTTAAAACTGTATGGGAAAACAGTTTAACTTGTATAGATCATTTAAAAATATATTTTTACCCTTTCCATCCCACCCTTTTATTTTTATCCATAAACACCCAAAATCCTCCCCACTTGGGATTCTTCACCCTAGGTGCCACCCCCCTCCTTTAACCCTTGGATGTTCATTTTTTTGTAAGATTGGTTTGGTTTCTCTAATAATCTCCAAGTGCCTATCTCCCTTGACTTATCCTCTTTTCTAGGGTTTCTCTTATTCTTTCTTAGGGTTTAATATCTTCAGTGAGTTTGATGAACTATATAGGGTTATATATTGATTCTTAGAGTCTAATATTTATTTTTTTGGTTCAATCTTTCCTTTATAGGGTCTTTTGTTGGTGAAGTTGTGGATTAGCATCGATTTATGGAAGTTTCTACACATAAGGTAGGTGGTTTTATGTGTAAACATTATTTAGTGATTTTGATATGCTTTCCTTGCTTATTGATTATGTTCTATTTATTGTGAATGAGGTTTGAAATGTGTTTTTAAAAGGATTCAAGTATAATTTTTTTAAATATGGTTTTCCAAAGTAAATAAGTTAAGGTACATGTGTATTTCATGTGTGCTTCCTTATTTTTATTCATAAAGTTGTTTAATAAAATGTTTAAATGGTGTGAAACATGTTTTGAAATGGATTTTGTGAGAATTTATAATTAAAAGACGTTTTGATTATGGAAATGGTGGTTTATCATGTGATTGTATAATAATTGTCTTATGCATGTGTGGAATTAATTTCTTATGTGATATGTGGAATAGAAATTGAGTATGAAGGGAATCCTATGTATCTAGGTGGGATGACTTGGACTAGTACACTATTTGAATCGAAAGTTTTTTGGCCCAGATTCATCTAGAAGGATTTACAATTACAACACTAATTAAATTCTGATGATGATTGGAGAGCACTAGAACTTTGGATGGATTCCTCTCTAGTGGCTCGTGCATGAGGAATTTGTGGGATTTGGTTTCAATACCACATTTCACCGAGATACAAGGTACCTAGTGTCCCACTTTAGCTAGATCCTCTATGGATTTCTAATGACATGGTTCTCTCTTCTGATATTGTAATTACCTTCATCATACAATTCACTTAGTTGTTTATTTCAAAAAAATGTTTCCTTTAAAATGTTTTCCATGAAAAATGTATCTAAACCTTTTTATAAAACATTCATGTTAATTTGTCCTATAATTTTTTGGCATGGAATCTATTTATTGGGTGGTATCCTACTGGTCTTTGTATCACAACCTGCATACACCTTTGGTTATATGTAGACCTCATTATGTTTGAATCGGGTAAAGGAAATATGTATCATGAAGATGGTGGATATGGTTTCTAGAGTTCCACTTCGTGCAGGTGTTGGTGGTATTGGCTTTAGGGTGATTCCCCTATTATCACATGGAGGTTTTGGAGTTATTCGTTTTGTTTTTATTTATTATATCATGTTTGGTTTTGGGTTAAAATTATAAAACCTTGAATCTGAAAATTGTTGTGCCTCATTTGGTTATGATTATTCAGTTATGATTTTTTTATTTCTTTTATTATTTATGCTCATCTAAGTGGTTGAAATCATTCCCAATGCATGTTATTAGTACCCATGAACTAGTTTTCATCCTATGGGGACTAAGAATGCCTTTCAGGCCTTATTTTGGACTGGGTCGGGTTTTAGGTCAGATGGAAACCAGGATTGGTTTGTAACACTTTCATACATTTCAAGTGAACTCATAAATTTTTATGAGAGCTTGGATTCATAGAGTATTCTCAATAATCTATGTGATTTTTATCAATAGAGAACAAGAATATAATTTTTTGAGAACTCCAAGAAATATTTACATGAAAAATTAGAAAGGGGGAGCCAGTTGGACCTCAAATAATCAAAATGATTGGATACATTGAGCATCTAGACAATATATGGTTTAAACTACCTAATAAATTGCACACTGATCTCATTCTTACTTCACTACCTCAAGGATTATTTAACTTTGTTGTGAATTTTAACAAGAGAATCATTGAGAAATTTATCTCGGGTCTCCTAATTCTTATTTTTCAATAAAACAGGGATATGAAGCATGAAAATCCTTTTTTATGGTGAGAAAGAGGAAGGTAAAAGTGAAAATCCCCAAGAATGACTTTAAGTCTAAGGATACTTTGAAATACCCAAAAAAGAGAAGGAGGGTCAATGGCAAAGTAAGCGAACTAGATTCCATGTGTTTTGAATGTGGAAAGAAGGGCCACTAGAAAAAAATTTGACTATGAAAAAGAAGAAAGAGAAATCTTTAGGTGTATTCATTATCTGGTGCAATGTATCTATTTCTATAAATAGGATATTATATATAAATTTTGGTAAAAAAAATGTGTATCCAATTATAGGAATCAAGAATAATCAGAATATGTTTATTAAGTGTGGTGGATATATGTGTTTTTAATGGATCTAGACTCACTGTAGATATTGTTGGATATCATTACCTCACATTGATAACTATTATGATCATAGTTTTAAAGAACTATTATTTTTTATTATTCATTATCAAAAACATTATTTATATATCCTATCTTGATATAGGTGGATTTATTTTGAAATTTGGGAATAAAAGTTGATTATTTTAGAAAGATAGTATATGTTTTGGTAAGTCAATTCTTAAAATTGTTCATTGAATGTTGGTTTTCATAAACTAAGTGATTGCAATCAATAACGAATCTAGTTCGTACAACCCGTACCAAAACTATTTATGGTATCACCGGATAGGTCATGTAATTGAAAGAAACTTGAAAAAACTATTCCAACATTTATATTTATATTATTTTAAACTAAAACCACTTGGTATATTCCATGCTTGTTTGTAAATAAAAAATACCAATGTTCTATTTAGTAGAAAGGGTAAAAGGTCCATAGAGCTTCTTGAATTAGTTCATACATATGTGTATGTATCATTTTCTGTTGAAGTGAGGATAGGGTGCTCATACTTTATAAATAGTACTTATGACTTTAGTAGATATGGATATATCTATTTAATGATTTATAAGGCAAATTACTTTTATAAATTTAGGGAATACAATAATGAAGTTTAGAATCAACTTAGTAGAAATATAAAGAAACTGTAATCGAATTGTGATGGTGAATATCACAACCAAGAATTCATTGATTACTTATGGGAGTTTAAAATATTTTCCCAAATAACTCCTTTGTATACACCATAATCAAATTGTGTAATTTAAATGAGTAAATTCACCCTTCTATACATGGTGATATCAATGAAGAGTCATATAAGTTTTCCATTATCCTTTTGAGGATATGCATTAGAGATAGTATTATGCACACTAAATTGAGTTCCAAATAAAGAGAAAAATAGTGTATGAAAAAACACAATTTTTTTTAATATTTTATTTATACTAAATGATATAATTTCCTCACACTGTGGTAACTATGTTCATTTATGGAATATTTGGGATTATATCATTCATTTGAAAATTTGATGAAAATTCTAGTTTTACCCTTTAAAATTTCACTATAGTATTTCAAACAAAAATAATATTATTTGAATTATTTGAACTTAATATTTTTTAAATGTGTTCCTGACTTAAATTTATACAACTTTTATTCAGGACATCTGAGTTAAATCAGGCATTTGTTTGGTGAAAATGGTCCATGAAGTCAAAGTTGTGCTAGACTCGCGAAATTGAACATCAGATCTATATTTAGGCCATAACTTCTTCATATGTGCTTGTATTTGGTCCAAATTTTTAGAGGATCTCTATAAATCATTTCATAACAAATCGACCTTCTAGAAGGACCGATTTTGCACGCATTTTTTTGTGGTCAAACAGGTATTACAAGTTGAATTATTTATTTGGCTAAATTTTCACATTCACACTTGAAACCTTTTTAAACCTAACCTCCCCTCCACTCTATAAATTTTTATTTTTCTCATTTTGAGGATTTGGGATGTGAATTAGAATATTGAATAAAGAGGATAATTAGTTTCACTCAAATTATTTTACCATTTTAAGAGGGGTATCTCTTGAAGTAAGGATCCACTCAACGAAGCCTTCTTCTTCTTCATGTTGTAATGTTTTAATTTGCATAATAAACTTCATTGTTCTTATTTTATTTCCTATATTTCTTCTTTTTTGTTCAAATTTATTATTCTATTAATCTTCCTAATTGGTCTGGAATCAAAATTATAAAATATATTGGGTTCTGCCCATTCTAAACCTTTGCACATGCAAAACGTTTCTACGATAACTACACCACCCATGAAAGAGTAGTTATTTTTAGTAATCAATATACTTATAACCTCCTTCATTAATTTATTTTGAATAAATTATCTAATATAATTCAATAAATATGATCTATTAATTGAGTTTTTAATTTAATTTAAACAAATCAATCAATTTAATGATTCATGTAAAAACACGCGAGGTCGAGAATTGTGTGAATCCTGAGAGCGCGAACTTAATCGATAATTCAAAACCACACTGGATCAATTTGTATAGTTCAAAAATAATACATAAATTCAATTATTAATAATTTATAGAATGTACATGTGCCTTAATTTACCAATAAAGATAATTTATACTTATCACATCAATCAAAGTAGGGTGTTGCGATTTCATGTTCTGAAGATAGCCAAGGGTTTAATTCTCTTCATCTTTGTGGTAAAGTTAATTCTAGTAGGGTTCAGGGGTTAACAAATTAGGGGATCATAATTATGTTAAGATTAATTTAAATGATAATAATTAATGATTAATTTAATAGGTAGAGTTAAATTCATTGCGCATTTTATAATATTTTCTAAAAAACATCTTCTTGTTGTGTCTTTTAAATCGAACTTCATTTCAAAAATAAAAACAAGAAAAAATGAAATATTATTCCAGAAAGCTTCTTCTAATTTTATGAAATATAACCCCACCCCCCATCCATTCAAGTATTTTGTTTGAGTTAATTAATTTTATTTTCAAAATATCATTATAAAGTTGTTTTAATTATTGCCTCTTTGAGAGACGACCTAGGTCAGCCACCCTGCTGCACCTAAATAACCCCAAACTGAACATCATTTGAGAGTGCACACAATAGTGCCATTAAAATTGTAACATTTTTTGTGGAGGAATTTAATTATCTCAACCATTTATAGGTGTTCCTTTTATTTTTCATTTTATTCTCTTCTTCTCTTCTTTCTTCCTTCTTTACCCAATCTGAATTTTTCTTCTTATATTGTTTTCTTATTCTTATTCTTTTTGGATCATCAACTCAAACTTCTCATTTTTTATTTTATTATTTTAATTTTTATTTGATTTATGACATGAACTAATCCCAAATATCTCTTAGATCTTGACCCTGAGATTGAATGCAGCCTTAGGGCTCAAATCAGACATTCTCAGTCTATGGGGAGTTTCAACATTCAACCAGTTAGAGAATTACTCCACTCCAATAACATTGAAATTAGAAACACTTCTAAATATAACTTAAAACAAGAACCAATGGCTGAAAATAATAAAAATTAACTTAATATAACCATTCGAGAATTTTCTATACCATATATTAACTATCAACCAAATTGTATTGCATAACCAAATCTCAAATCAAACTTTAAACTGAAATCTGGGTTAATTCATCTTCTTCCAAAGTTTCATGTATTATCTAGTGAGGAGCTAGAAGACACCTTAAATATTTTAATTTCATTTAATTAACCCTTAAACCAAGAATTTTATTTGAAGATCAAATCAAACTAATGGTATTCCCATTTTCACTTGATGGAGCTACAAAGGATTGAATGTATATTTACAACTTGAATATGTAACATGTTGGAAATACTTGAAACATATTTTCTTGTAGATATTTTTTCTAGAATCAAGGACCACTTACATTCATAAGGAGATCTCATGGATCAAGCAAGCATAAGGGGAGTCAATGTATGAGTACCGGTAGCGATTCAAGAAGTTTTGTGAAAGTTACCCATATCTCCAAATCAGTGAGCAACTCCTCATCTAATACTTCTATAAGGACTCATACCTATGGAGAGAAGCATGGTGTATGCCTCATCTAGAGGGGTATTGGTCGAAAAAACACCAGTTTTTGCACATGTGTTGATTGACAAGATGGCACAAAACTCCCAACAATTTGGTGATCGAGGTACACCACATGTTAGATGAGTACATCAGGTAATTACTTCCTCTCTTGAAAACCATTTTATTGATAATAATTTGTAATAATTGACCACTAGGTGAGGTAGATTTCAATGGTACAAAAAAACATCCAAAACCAACTCCTATGAGGCCATGTGGAATTTTCACTGAAATAGACCACCCAACTGACTGTTGCCCTAAATTACAAGAGTCAGAGGATTGTGCAGCAGTATTTCCTGGGAGACCATGTCAGCAGAAACAACATCTAAATCCCAAAAATAATTATGATTCAATTTCACCAACATACAACCAAGGGTGGAAGGATCAATCAAACATGAGGTATGTCTCTGGACAACAACAAAGGCCCCCTTTTCAACAAAACTTCCAATAGTCTCCGCCTTACCAACAGGGTTTCTAACAACCCCAAAGAAGATTTGAAGCTCAAGAATAAACAAGTCAACAACAAAAGACTTCTCAACCAAAGGATATATTCTAACACTGATGATATTTTGAAACAAATTGTTCTTAATCAACAGAATGAGTTTAAGAGTCAAGGTTCAGAGTTGAGGGATTTGAAGACTCGAATGAGCCAGATTTCCACTACCCTCCATGAACTGGTAAGTAAGAATTCTGGAAATCTACCTTCCCAACCTACTCCAAATCCTATGGGGAATGTTAGTGTCATCACATTGAGAAGTAGGAAGAAAACAACTGATACATCTGCATCTGTCGTTCCACCAGGATTCACCTCAACTCTGAAGAAGCCCCGTTCTATACCAACTGATGAGAAACCCAAGGAGAAAGATAAAGGAAAGAAAAAGATTGATTATTTTCCTCCTAAACCCCTTCTATTTCCAAACAAAGTTGTACAAACCAAGAAAATGTTTGCAGAGGCGATTCAAAAAGAATTTTTGGACACATTCAAGCGTGTTGAGATCAACATCCCTCTACTTGAAGCAATAAAGAAAATCCCAAGGTATTCCAAATTTTTAAAATAACTTTGTACCAATCGAAGAGGACTCAAGGGAAATGAGGGGATCAATCTGGAAAGGAATGTGTCAGCACTCATTACACCAACTCTACAAATTCCAACAAAGTGCAAGGATCCTGGAACATTTACCATCCCATGTACCATATGAGAGTTTCACTTTTATGATGCTCTTTGTGATTTTGGAGCTTCCATAAATGTAATGCCTCACTCTGTATTATCTTATTTACAGGTTGGTGATTTGAATATGAAAAGAGTAGTGGTGTAGTTGGAAAATAGAGATACAACATATCCAGTGTGAGTCCTTGAGGATATACTTGTTCAGGTAAGAGACATGACATTTCTAGTAGATTTCTACATGCTTAACATGGAGGATGATTAGGTAAGTTCTCATACTCCCATTATATTAAGTATTCCCTTCCTCAAAAATGTAAAAACTATCATAAATGTTCATGAGGGTACACTTTCCATGGAGTTTGGGGAAGAAGTTGTGATATTTAATGTTATGGACTCCATGAAGTACCCCTCAGAGGACCATTCTGCTTTTTTATCTCCTATTTTGAACCACCAAATAAAAACCCCATATAATTTTATTTTCATATTCTTAGAGAGATTATGAGTATTGGTTCTAGTTTTATGTATAAAAGAACTTCCCCACAAATTTATAATGCACAAACCTCTCTTATATTTGATTTTTAAATGGATTCATATTCGGATTTTTATCATGTGAACTCTGATTATGACATGGATATTGAGTATGCTGATGTGTTTGATGCTTTATTCTATAGTTTTGATGATGTATATTCTGATACTGAGGTTCATTACACACATATTTCGGTTCTTTCAATTTCTCCATCCATACATCACCCACCTACATTTGAACTCAATCCATTGCCACTTAATCTCAAATACTCATACTTGTTTAGTGGTGAGAAATTACCTGTTATCATTGCTAAAAATATCCCTTTTGAACATGAAGAAAAACTTTTTAATATTTTGAGGGAGAAAATTAGGGCAATTGGGGGACCTTGGATGACATATCAGGTATTATCCCCTCTATTTTCATGTATAGGATTCTTTTAGAGGATGGGGATAAACTAGTAAGGTAGCCACAAAGGAGGATGAATCCAACTCTTCTAGAAGTTGTAAAAAAATGAGTTGAAAAATTGTTTGAGGAAGGTATAATTTATCCCATTTCAGATTCCCAATGGGTGATTCCTATTCAAGTTGTGCCTAAGAAAAGTGGCTTTACTATTGTTAAAAATGATAAAGAGGAGTTAGTTCTAATGAGGGTGAAAAAAAAGTTGGCTTGTGTGTATTGATTACAGGAAACTAAATCAATCTACTCGCAAGGACCATTTCCCCCTCCCATTTATTGATCAGATGCTTGAGAGATTAGCTAGGAAAACACAATATTGTTTCTTGGATGGATTTTCTATATATTTTCATGCTCCTATTGCTTTGGAGGATAAGGAGAAGGTAACATTCACTTGTCCATTCAGTACATTTTCCTACAAGAGGATGCCATTTGGACTTTGCAATACCCCACGTACCTTCCAAAGATTCATGGTGAGTATTTTTTCTAATTTTCTTAAGAATATCATAGAGGTATTTATGGATGATTCTATAGTGTATGGGTCTTCATTTTATGATTTTATATCTAGTTTGGAAAAGGTTTTGAATCTTTGTATTGAGAAGAATCTAGTACTGAACTTTGAAAAGTGTAATTTTATGGTAGTGAATGGAATTGTCTTAGGTCATGTAGTGTCAAAACATGGGATAGAGGTTGATATATCTAAGGTAGATATTATTTCATCCTTATTATATCCTTAATGTGTGTGTGATGTTATATCTTTACTAGGGAGTGCAGGATTTTACTGGAACTTCATCAAAGATTTTAGTAATATTGATCTTCATATGTCATGATTACTTCAAAAGGATTATAATTTTGTGTTTGATGATTCTTGAAATAATTCCTTTGATGAGCTAAAATAGCATCTGAACACTCCACTTATCATACAGCCTCCGTAGTGGGAGATTCCTTTTGAGCTTATTTGTGATGTCTCTAACTTAATGGTTGGAGTTGCCTTATCTCATAGTGTGGAGGGAAGTTCACATGTGATCGCCTATGCTTCGAGGACATTGTATTCAGCCTAATCAAACAACACAAACACAGAAAAGGAGTTTCTTTCCATCATATTTTCTTTATATAAATTCTGTTAATAATTATTGGGCTCTAAAGTAGTTTTTTTTCAGACCATGCAGCTCTAAGGTGCCTCTTGAAGAAGCCGGATGCAAAACCCAGGCTAATCTGATGGATGCTCCTTCTTCATGAATTTGATATTGAGGTAAAGGACAAGATGGGTTTAGAAAACCTTGTGGTGGACCACATGAGTAAGATTACTCACACATTAGGGTCTGAAACCTTGGACTAGGTACCACTTTGGGACGCTTTACCCGATGATCATCTTTATTCCATCTTAGGTACGCATCCATGGTATGCTGATTTATTGAACTACCTTGTTTCATATGAAATCCCTGCAAATTTAAAGAAACATCAAGTCCAAAAATTAAAAAGTGAGTCTCAATAATATGTGCGGGATAATACCTACCTTTTGTGCATGTTTAGTGATTAATTCATTATGAGGTGTATCCCTGATCATGAGTTTGAGTTTTTTCTGTATTTCTTCAATACACTCTCGTGTGGAGGACACTTTAGACCCCAACGAATAGCTAAGAAAGTATTAGACTCTATATTATATTATCCTAGTTTATTCTATGATTCTCATGTGTTTTGTAAGTTTTTCTCACATTCCCAACACACTGGGAACATTTCAAGGAGACATGAGATGCTCCAACAACCCATATTATTTTGTGATATTTTTTATGTATGGGGAATTAATTTTATGGGACCTTTTCCAAGTTATTTTGTTTTCTTGTACATTCTGGTTTTTGTTGATTATGTGAGAAAATGGGTGGAGGATAAGGCCACTAGGACTGATGATTCTCTTGTTGTAGTGGACTTTGTCAAGACACGGATTTTTTGTAGGTTTATAGTATAAAAGGTCATCATTAGTGACCAAGGGACACACTTCTACAATCATAATTTGGCTTCCCTCCTTTGAAATTATGGGGTGACACACAAAACATCAACACCATACCACCCCAAAACAAATGGCCAGGCGGAGGTTTTAAATCGGGAGTTGAAACAAATTTCGGATAAAACCATTCAGATTAATAGGAAGGATTAGAGAAAGCACTTGGATGATGTTTTATGGGCTTATATGACAACATACAAGACACCCATCAGTATTTCCCCATTTCGGATTGTTTTTTTCCCAAGTTGGAATTCAACAAAAGCTACAAATTCAAGATCTTGAGGAGATTATATTATATTCACATGAGAACTCAAGGCTCTAAAAGGAAATATCAAAATCATCTCATGAAAAAATGATCCAGAAAAGAGAATTTCATGTTGGAGAGAAAGTCTTTCTCTATAGTCCATGACTAAAGTTGATGCATGGAATGTTGCATTCCAAGTGGTTATGTCCTTATATTGGGACTAATGTTTCTCTTTATGGTTTAGTGGAGATCACACAATAGGACACACTAAGGATCTTTACAGTAAATGGGAAATGTTTGAAGAAATACATTGAGGGACTTCCTACTGATGCAGTGGATTTCATCACATTGCATGACCCCATTATCACTTGAGCATATCAGGTTGTTCCTAATCCTTTCACTTTTATATTATTTGTCCTATTTAAAATTATTCATATCATTTGCACATATCATATCATGGGTTCACATTTAGGATAATGCAATATTTTATGTGTGGGGGAGGGAACCTTTTAGTTTAGTAATTTCAATTGTTTTTCTGTTTTTCAAAAAAATGTGTGTTTTTTTTTAATTTTTGTGTGTTTCTGAATATTTTTAGCTAAAATGATTCTCATAACCATTTTGAAATCCATATCAATAAGTGAAAAAATTTATCCCATGAAACTAAGCTTAAATGAATGTTTAAAATGACTTTTTTTCAAGTTAAAATCTTTAGTAATTTCATAAAAAGTACTCTGAATTTTCAATCCCATGCCACATCTCAGTATCTTCATATTTGAAATCCCTTTCCTGTGAGGCTTATGAACCATTATTTTCATATTATTTAAATTTAATTCACTTATTGAGATAACCAAACCATGCTTTATTTAACCATAATTTGATTTATTCCTATAAAAACTTGAGTGTTTGAGGTACTTGTGTTTTAAATGATTGAGGATTTTCTTTGGTATCAAAGCCCCTATTTCAAATAATCTTTTTATAATGGCCTACCTTGAACATTTAATCCTTGTAGACCTTAGAATACATGAATATCCTATTAGTTTATCCACATTAAAAGACCATTTTCCCTATCCAAACAACTCTTGAAGTAAAATTCCATAATCTAGTTGAACTTAAGTGTGGGAGAAGTTGTCTTCTATTGTACTACCACATTTTGTGATACTTTGGGTGGAAAATTAAATTCCTAAGATATGTGTTTGCTAATAAAAAAACCATTCTATTGAAAGTTTTTAATTTATGGATATTTCATGATAAAAGAAAATGTGCCTTTCTGGAGCTTCCAATGAAGAAAGAAACTTGTGCCTATCTGGAGCTTTCATAAAAAAACTATGTTTAAGAAGATTGAAATTTTTGTTTCTGAGATGATGAATGATGTAAACTTTCCATGAATTTTTATGATGATAGAGCTGAATTTATACTAATGGGTGCGGAGGAGACCATATTTTAGTGAAAATTAAAATAATGCAATTTTACTTCAAAAAGAGTCAAGCCATCCTCATCCAGTCTCAGAATTTTTCACATCAAAATCCGACCAACCGAAATCCAAAGAACAACCTTTTAAATTTCTCATGATAAACATATTTCCTCAACTCACATCAGGTGGAAATTTAGGAATTTATCAAGCCTGTGTTAACCCTTGTATGATTTTGGATGAGAAATAAATTGCTGGAAAATTTACATTTGTGTGATAAGAGAAAATTCAAGTGAGGTAATTGTTTTGTGTGCATGGGAGGAAGAATGAAGTGGAAATATATTGAATGAAATAAATTGAGAACTTGAAATAATTTATTTTTATGAGGCATGATATCTTTTTTTTCTTGGTGTGTAATTGTTAGATCTCAAGGATATGTGTTTTAAAATTTCTTTTGATTTAATATTGATGTTCACTTGTCACAATTTTTTAGAATACATGATATGAGGTTTTTCTTGAGAGTGAAAATGGGTAAGTGTGTGGGAGTTGATAAAACAAAATTTTATTGAATATTTTATTGATAATAAATAATATAATTTCCTCACATTGTGGTAACTATGTTCATTTATGAAATATTTGGGATTAGATCATTCATTTGAAAATTTGATGAAAATTCCAGTTTTACCCTTTAAAATTCACTATATTATTTCAAACATAAATTGTTTTATTAGAATTATTTTAACTTAATATTTTCTAAATTTGTTACTTACTTAATTTTATACAACTTTTATTCAGAAAATATGAGTTAAATCATGCATTTGGTTGGTACAAATGGGCCATGGAGTCAAAGAAGGGCTGGAGTCGCTAGATTGGACATCAATTCTGTATTTGGGGCATAACTTCTTAATAATTGCTTAGATTAGGCCAAACTTTTGAGAGTATCTCTTGGAATCATTTTTTTATAAATCATACATATTTAAGGATATCTGTTTCACGAGTTTTTGTGGTCAAACAGGCAGTGCATGTTGGATTAATTTATTTGGATGAATTTCCCCAATCACACTTGAAACCTCTTTAAACCTAGCTTCCCCTCCACTCTATAAATTGTTATTTTTCTAATTTAGAGGGTTTTGGAAGTTAATTATGATATTTAAGGAAGAGGTTAATTTGTTTCACTCAAATTATCCAACCATTTTAAGAGGGGTACCTCTTGAAGCAAGGATCCCCTCATCGAACCCTTCTTCTTCTTCTTCATGTTGTAATGTTTGTATTTTTTGTAATAAACTTATTTGTTATTATTTTATTTATTATCATTATTTTGTTTTGTTCAAATTTATTCTTCTATTAATATTCATAATTGGTATGGAATCAAGCATATAAATGATATTGGGTTATACCCTTTCTAAACCTTTGAACATGCAAAACATTTTTACGATGACTACACCACCCATGGAAGAGTAGTTATTTTTTGTAATCGATCCTCCTTTAACATACTTAGTTAATTTATTTTGAATCAATGAGATACATTAATTAACTTAATATGATCTATGAATTGATTTTTTTAATTTAATTTAAACTAATCAAGCAATTGAATGATTCATTCAAAAACACATGAGGTCGAGAATTGTGTGAATTGTGAGAGCGTGAACTTAATCGGTAATTCAAAACCACACGAGATAAATTTGTAGGGTTCAAACATAATACCTAAACTCAATTAGTCCTCATTTATATAATGGATATGTTCCTTAATTTACCACTGACCATAATCTATCCTTATAACATCAATAAAAGTAGGGTGTTGTGATTGCATGTTCTGAAAATAGCCTAGGGTTTAATTCTCTTCATCTTTGTGGTAAAGTTAATTCTTGTAGGGTTCAGGTGTCAACAAATTAGGGGATCATAATTAAGTGGATATTAATTTAAATTATTATGATTAATTATTAATTTAAGAGGTATATTTATATTACTTACTCATTTTAAAATATTTTTTAAAAAACATCTCCTTGTTGTGTCTTTTTAATCGAACTTCATTTCAAAAATAAAAACAAAAAAAATGAATCTTCTTCTAGAAAACTTATTCTAGTTTTATAAACTATAACCCCCCCCCCATACATTCAGGTAGTTTGTTTTTGTTATTTAATTTAATTTTCAAAATACCTTTATAAATTTGTTTTAATTACTGCCTCTTTGAGAGACAACCTAAGTCAACCACCCTGCAGCACCTAAATAACCCCAAACTGAACATCATTTGAGAGTGTTGAAGATAGTGCCTTTCAGTGTACCATTCATATTATAGAGTAGAAAGAAACTTATATTTTAACATATGCATTCTTAGGGATGTAGAGCATTTGTTATACCTCTTCAAGTAACAAACATTCATCTAAGGCACAAAGTGTACATTTACAGGATATACTAAGGAAACTAAATGTTATTACCTATATGACCCCTCAGAGAAAAAAATGTAATAGTAGAAAGATATCACATATTCCTTGAGGTGGAGTGCATCTATAAAAATTATATTTTGATTGATAAAGAATTAGATAAAGTTATGGCTCAAGACATACAAGATTTATCATGGTAACAGATTGCACAATTCCATAAATAACAGTACATTTGAGTGAAACACTAGTTCATAAAAAGGTTTTCCAAATCATTTTTTAAAATTTTAACATCAGTTAATTTATGGTATCTTTCTAAGTAACATTGTAAATATATTTTTAACATCATTTATTTTAATCAACATCAAAAACTATTTTTTACATTAGTTATTATACAAACCATCATAAAACCCTAAAAATGTAAAATCAGCTAGCTTTTTTACATTGATTGTAAAATAACCGACGTAAAACCATGTTTTTTACATCAATTATTAAAGATAAATAATGTAAGAAAACATTTTTTTATGTAAATTATTTTATAATCAATGTATAAAAATATTATTTTATATCATTTATTTTATAACTGATGTAAAAAAGTAATTTTTTAAAAAAATATTTTAAAAAATACCATTTACTCAACTTGTAATTGATTAAAAACTAGCTGAAGCAACAACACAGCTATAATTCAATAACAAAAATATTAACATCACCACTTTTTCAAGTTATAAAAACATTAAAATTCAAAATTTAAACTTTAAAATATATATTACATATAGTGATAAATTAAAATTGAATCAAACTTATAAAATAATCCACCCATGCTCCACGTATATGATTTAAATCATTTCCATTATAAGGGAGAGAGTCAGTAAAATCTAAAAATGAAATGGAAATTATTAAACATGTATTTTAAATATAATAATAATATAAATAAAAGGAAAGTTTATTGTCTTAGTTTATGAAATTCCATATTTTAATGTACATAAATCATATTTCCTCTATTATGATTAATTTTTTTAACCTTATGTAACTCTCTTAAGTGTTTTATTACCTTTATGTAAGATTTTTTTTACCCTTATGTGAGCATTGTAATCTTTTTTCAACTCTTATGAATGCTCTGTGTATCCTTATGCAAGTTCTTATCCACCATTATGTAGGATTTATAATTTGTGATTTACCTTTATGTAATTCTAGTTTACCCATACATGTGAATTTTCTTACCTTTATATATGCTTTAGAAAATATAGTATACCTTTACATATGTATATTTTTAACCTTACTCAATATATAAAAATATTGATTTACCCTTAAAAAAGTTTCTATTTACCTTTATGAAACCTTTGAAAAATATGTTTTACCTTTACACGACCATTAGCTAACCCTTATACTGAATATGAAAATGTGTTGTTACTCTCGCATGAGGTTCACTACACAATTTATATAATTAAAAGATGTTAATGATATTTCAACATTTCTGCCACTATAGAAGATGTTTTTAACTATAGTTCACCTATGTAGCTATCAGTTCAAATATGCTACCACTGATAAATTATGCTACCACTAGTGTTGTTGTACTGCCTCCAGTACAATCCTACTTCTTCCTATACAAGACTTCTACCACTAGTAAAATACTTTTATTACTATCTCTATTTCAAAGAATAATACTATTAGTAAATAATTTGATGATGTTATTGAAGCATGATACTTCCAACTAAAACATGTTATGTCTTATCTACCCTATTGATTTTTTCACTAAGACCAATATTTGGTATCAAGGATTGGTGTTTATTTATCTTTGCATGCCTTTAACCTTCATCAAGTTTTTAGCAATATCTTTTACTTTATATTTATTCTTTAATATTTTATTGTGTATGTTAATTCTAAAGGTTATGTTACCAATAGACCTCTCTAATTTAATAGTCAAAATTATGTTTAGTGGAAAATAAAAATGAGAATCCATCTTGAAAGCATGGGTTTTTATATTTGAGGATCTATTGAAGATAAATATGAAAAACCTAAAAATGATAGTAAAGAATTTAATACTATAACAAAAGTTTCTTATGATTATAACATCAAATCCATGAATTCTCTATTTAATGATTTAAAAGAAGAATAATTTAATAGAATATCTTCCTGCGATAATGCCTATAAATTTTGGGATACCATTTCTATGTCTCATAAAGGTGCTTCTAATGTCAAGGAAATGAAATTAAATACATATGCAATCAAGTATGATACTTCAAGGTTAAACCTAATTAATATATATCTAAAATGTATTTCAGGTTCAATGAGATCATAAATACTATGATTACACTTGGATAGACAATGACGCACAAAGATCAAGTTATGAGGGTCTTGATATGTCTACCATATCAATGGAGAGGTGCTATAGTCTCCATATGAGAATCATGTGACATCATAAAATTGCATGTCCGGGAGATAATTGGAAAGTTGTTGATGTATGAACAAGTGATTAAAGTGAACAATTAAGATGATTAATTGAAGCATAAATCAGTTGCCTTTAATGCATCAAAATCAAAATATAAAGAAGTTATTGTGATATTAAAAAGTGAAAGTAAAGTTGATATAAACAACGATGATGAAATGACTTAGCTAGTAATAAGTTTTAAGAAATTCTATAAAAATAAGAAATTATTTTTCAAGCCAAATTATAAATAAAAATATAACAAACAATGAATTTGGGGAAAGGATTGGAAAAAGGATGATTCTTAAAATGATATTACCAGCTATGAGTGTAAAATTAAAGGAAACATTAATGAAGACTGTCTAAATCTCAAGTACAAGAAAAGATATAAGGATAAAGATATAAGACCAAATAAGGTAATAAGCTTCACTTTGAGCACATCTTAGAATAGCTCCAATGGATCAGATCTATGACAAGACAATATGAATGAAAAAAGAAAATCTATCTTTTATGGTTGTTGCTTATAAGGTATCGTCTATATATTTTTCTTAGGTATCTAATGATTCTAAAATGAATAATGAATATTTAAAATATTGTTATACAATGATGGAATATACCATGAATGAATTAAAATATAAATATAAAAATATGAAAAAGAATCATGTCTTATGTGTTGTATAAAAATTTGATCTCAGTATAGAGAATGAAAATAATGTTAATTCGTTAAATGAAAATATTGATATAAACCTATTAAATGAATAACTAAAAAATAATTTGAAACATTTTTTAGAGAAAAAAACTTTGAATGTCATATTGAGTGAACAAATAAATCCAAAACCAAATCTAGAATTGTGTATCGATCTAGATAATAAGGTAAGTTGTATATAAATTATTTCATTCCTAATTCTACAAAAAAGATTTTAGTTTCTTGGACAACTACTGGTTTTGGAAATAATTCTTGAAATTTTAAACCTAAAAAATATTTTATGTCTAAATATGTTAATTCTATTATTAGTAAGACTGTGACAAACATATAAATTTCAAAATATTTTATTTCTAACTTTTTTGGACCCAAACAGATACAGGTACCAAAATCAATGTTATTATAATTGATTATAGGAAAAATGATTGAAAATATTCAGAAAAAATAGATGGTATCTCGATAGTCTATATTTCAGACATATGGCTAGTGACTATTCACGATTCAAAAAACTAGTAAAAGTGGATGGTGGAAATTTCACTTTTAGTGATAAGGTAGAAAGAATAATTTTTAGACTTGGAAAAATTGGTAAATCTAAATTTGTCCTTATTTGAAAAGGTTTATACGTTAAAGGTTTAAAATATAATATTTTTAGTATTTCTCAGTTGTAAGATGATGGTTTGAATGTTAAATTTTAAAACAATGCTTATAAGATTTATTATTCCAAGCATGCTTTAGTATTTACTTCTTTAAGAAATGATAATTTTTATGTTGTTAATTTAGATTCCTTATTTTCTCAAAATGTTTTCTGTTTGAGTGATTTTCATAGAGAATCTTGGTTATGGATAGAAGAGTATTCCACTTCAATATATACTAGATTAAAAATATAAATAATAAAGGTTTAGTTAAGTATATACCGAATCGATATTTCCCTAAATACAAGGTGTTCAATCCTTATCAAAAGGTAAAGTAACACAAAATATATTTCAAACTAAAGAAAGAGGTATATACCTCTCAACCACTAAAACTAGTTTATATGGATTTGTTTGTAACATATAGAGTTTCTAGCATAGTTGGAAAATACTATGCCTATGTA
Source organism: Viscum album (assembly GCA_963277665.1). Classification (NCBI taxonomy): domain Eukaryota; kingdom Viridiplantae; phylum Streptophyta; class Magnoliopsida; order Santalales; family Viscaceae; genus Viscum; species Viscum album. The sequence continues at coordinate 1,885,870,764 of OY728159.1, read as the reverse complement.
TTTGTCAATAATTATTCAAGATATACATGGGTGTTTTTTCTTTCTCATAATTGAAGCTCCTTCATGTTTTGCAAAGTATTCAAAGACATTAGAAAAACTTAGTAGAATAACCATAAAAACATTTAGAAGTGATCATCACTAGGATTTTAAAAATCAAGACTTTTAATATCACTACTCAAAACATAGATATAATCCTAATTTATTTTCACTGAGAACACCACAACAAAATGGCATTATTTAAAGGAGAAATAGGAATAATCAATTAATTGAATGGACTATGCTTAGTGAATATAACGCACCTATCAAATTTTGGGTTGAATCTGTTAACATAGATTTTTATATAATTAATAAAGTTTTTATCAGACCTATCTTTAAGAAGACCCTATATAAATTATTAAATGGTAAAAAACCCAAAGTAAATTACTTTGAAGTTTTTATATGTAAAGTCTATGTTTTATATATAAAATAGAATTTAGAAAAAATACCTAAAATATATGAAGGAATTTTTCTTAGTTATTCAACCAAAATTAAATATTAGAGAGTCTTTAATATAAAGTATAAAATTATGAAGAAACTTTTCATGTCACATTTGGTGAGATAAACTCACATGAACTCAATCATTCTCTAGAAAACCTTGAGGATGATATGTAAAATTTAAATATCAATAATTCCTACAAGACTTATGATATTTCAACTGATTTTACTAATAAATATTCTAGAAGAGATCATCATGTCCTTTCCTACCTAGAATAAGACTTGCAAGAATCAAGTTCTTCAGTCCCTAGAACCATTATAATCCTTTAAAATCATCCCCTATATTTGGTTTTATAAGACCTAGATAAAGGTACTCAAACCCAAACCTCACTAAGAAACTAGGTTGAACATCAAGCCTTTTTGTTAAAGCTTGAACATAAAAACAACAATGAATCAATCAATACAAAACATAAGTTAATGGTTATTGAAGAGGAACTAAATTATTTTGAAAGAAATAAAGTCTGGGAATTAGTATATAAACCTAAATACTACCTAAATATTTACACCAAGTGGGTATATGAGGATAAGGTTGATGAATCAGTCATAATCATTATAAATAATTCAAGATTGGTTTCATAAGGATATAGTCAAGAATAATATGATAGAACTTGTCTTTAATAAAATTCATTTCATAATTTATTACATAAAAACAGTCTTAGTACAACCCAAAAGATTGTAAAGTATAGTTTCTTTGGGAAATTAGGTATATATCTATAAGGCCACGACCTTAAACCTTACTTAATATTGAATTAAATGAATAATTCACATTGAGGATCTTTTCAGGTTTAGAGTTTTAGAGAATTAGGACATTACTATTACATCTCAAAAGATTACAAAGTAGACACTTCTACTAAGTTACCATAAAATAAAAACTCTTAAAAAGACACATGTCTAGTTCCATGTTTTATATAGCATGACTTTCCCTTGAACCCATCCTTGACCCTATTCCACATTAAGTCCTGTGAAAAACATTTCAAAAAAACTTGGGGTGAGCATAAAAATCTCAGTAAGGGATACACAAAGAATGAAAACTATTAGTTTTTCAAAACAACAAGTAAACCATGTATACTTTATCAAAGTAATACTTTTCACCTTTATGAAGTAGTAAAAACTCTTCACGGAATAAAAGATCATTACTTAGCCTTTTTGTAACCAAAATATTACCATAAAACCCATATAAAGAACACATAACATATAAAGGTAACTTGGGACATAAACATACTTAAATGGAATAACCATACGGTCGACTTACACACATATCACTTAATGGAATAGCCATACAGCCGAATTTCCATACCCAATGCATTGGAGGTTATAATGTGACCACCCATCCTGGTATTCACGGCACCACCCGTCATATGGTTTATCACATAACCACCCGTCAAATGTCCAAGTACCATTATAAAATCATAAGACATAAAACAAATATAATGGAAAGAAAATATTTCCACACTTTGATCACAATATATCACTTAAATATATTGACATAAAAAATCCATTATAAAAACCCATTTCAATACCAAAATACATAAAACAGTATATGGTATTTATTTCATTTTAAAAAACATTATGGCTTGTTGAGGAAGCCAAAGACCAAATAATACTCACGGCAGCGGAAAAGGTCATTGTCACCACGTATGTTAAAAGAAATATTCCTTTTGGTCATTTAGTAAAATGCTTCATATAAAAAGATTCCTTTTGAATAAAATTAAAATTCAAAGGGTTTTATACACCATATAAAATAAAGTTGTGTATAAAACAAAATATGCCTCAATGAAAGGAGATTGAGACGAAGTCCCTTACCTCGGGTCCGACTTGACTCGATCGTTCATTAATGTCCTAAATAATAAACTTGAGTTAATTTATACTTGATTAAAAACCTTTTTCAAGTTCATTATTCCTTTTATATCACTTATTACCATGTTATTAACATTATTTAATCATTTACGTTAATAACAGTCGTTTTGTCGATATTTGGTACTTGAGTCAGAAGTGAACTTCTTATATTTACAAGTTGTTCACGTAGTCAAATATCCATTATCTCAAGAATGATATTCATGATGTAGATTCCATATATATCATATATATCCATTATATACATGCATTTATAATATTAAATAATCATTTAGAGGTAAGAAATGAAATGCACCGTTCATGGAGACGGTAAGCCGTACGTACGCATGAACGCTACTTTCATTTCTATGTCATATTAATGGAATTAAAACTAAATGAGAGATATGTATATTTTAATTCCAGAATTATATTAATCATTTATATGTAACATAAATCATATATATCTATTATATTTAAGTACTTATAATAGTACATTACATTTGGGGATAAGAAATGAAATGCACCGTTCATGGAGACAGTAAGTCGTACGTACGCATGAACACTACTTTCATTTCTATTTCGTATTTTATGGAATGTAATCATAATTAAATAAAGGTATATTTTAATTCCAGTATAATTTAATATATAATATCATTAAATATATCCTTTATACGTACCACATATGGTATTAACGAATAAAATCACTTTGAGGGGGCGGTAGTCCGCACTTCCTAAAATGAAGATATCGCGTTTACCCATAATGGAAACCATAAAGGTATGTCATAAATGAAAAATACAGAAACTTAAGTAAAACATAAACATATTATATATCATATATAAATATAGTGACATCTTAATGGCCACATTTTAAGGTGTTAGAAGAATATTGAACAATCATCATTTCGTGAGGCAAAATTTCGCCATCCACAGAAATAGTATGATCTTTAACCATTATATGAAAATGTGTGTAAGTGTAGATAGAGTCCTTCTTATAAAAACATCCTAGTATATTTAGGATACTGGTGTTGTTACAAAATAAATTAATAAAAATATTTTAGGGGGTTGGAGAAGCAAAATAAAACATAAGAACACAAGAGATGACACTACCTTTAAAACGGGTAACTCTTTTTGATTTGAGCTCAAAGGCTTCCATGGGAAGACTTCTTCCCAAAGTTAGGCTTCTAGGATTAATAGAGGGATATTTAGAGACAAAATGGGCAGGGGTTGGCCGAGCCAAAGGCTTGAGAGGTGTGGGTAAGGTGGTAGAGGTGGGGGGGCCTTTTAGAAGAGGAGAGGAGGGGCACTCTTGGAAAGTTATAAAAGGTTACTTTATTATAAAATAATTTTCGGATTTAAAAGGTCCCAAAATTATATATTTCGATAATAAGGTGATAATAGTTATAAATACACTCATCCAATAGGTTTTTTACATGTTTAGGTGTTACATTTTACATTATCTTTTCATTTTATTTAAATCGTTAAATAATGAGGTAATCACTGCATCATCATGGTTTCGTAAATAATTTAATTTATTTAATGTCTAAAAATTATAAAAAAAATATCATGATTTAGGAAATCGTTTTATCTTTCTAATGAATATTTACAGTAAAAAAATATGAGTTGTATAACCCCATTTAAAAAAATTTTTAGTAAAACAACTCATGTTTGTGATATTTTAATTTTGACATTAAATAAAAAGTTATTAATGTCATTTTCCTACCAAAGTGGCTCCATGGGGTCCTCAAGTTGACCCATGGATTTTATTGGTCAGACATGACACATCCAATGAGGGTAGGAAATTTTTCTATGTCATTTCATATTATTAAAATATTATTGTTACCTTAAACTACACTAATTACCTCTAATCGCGATTAAAAACTTAAAAGTTACTATTCACAAAAAAATTATTTTAATCCCATTGAACCACATTTTACTTCCTAATGACAACCATGTATGTCGGATTTTTGAAATTTAAAACACAAAGGTGGTAAAATTTCATTTAAACGAAAAATCGGTTTTTTTAAGTACCACTTCATGGTTTCACTATTCATCAAAAATTAAAGTTTTTTTAGAAAAATACCAAAACTTCACCCTAAGATATATTTGATATTCCAAATTCAAAAATGATGTCTATTTTTTCAAAATTCAATACATAAGTTACATTAATTAATTTATTAATTAATTCCCACTGTCAAAACAAATAGCGTGTTTTTATGAAACAACATGTATCAAAAGATTAACACTAGTTTAAGTCCAATTTCAAAGTGGAATTAATTCCAACAACCACTATTAGATTAAATGGTAAAAATATATTCTAATTTCACTCTAAAACCAATTCAGAATATAATCTAATAATATAAAAAAATTAGATTAAAAAAAGTTTTTGAATTAAAATACAACATTTTTTACTATTCATTAAAAAAATGAACTTTATCGGAAAAATACCAAAAAATTACACAGAGTAAATTTTTATGTCCCTATTCTAAAGAAGAGTTTTATTTTGTCTAAATGAATGTATAAGAGTGACCAAAATTATATTTAAAGAAGGTTTTCCATGAAAAGGCGATAAGTCGACCTTTACTGAATATTAGAGTATCTATGCCTAAAATTTAATTATTTTCTTATTTTAAGCCCTTATCTTTTATTGGATAAATGTAAAAACATTTAAAAAACATATATAATCATATTTTAGTTATTTCTATTCATTTCCACCAATACAACGGCAATGTGTTAACTACAATTTAAAATAATATTATTTTATTACTAGTGTGAAACATAAGATTTCAAAGAAACTCATTGTTGCGTATGGGGTACGCTATCGAAAGTAGAAACCCCTTTAAATTAAAATTAATATTTAATTCACAAATATTAATAAATATGAAAACGATTTATTTTTTATTTACCTGGGATGTTACATCCTTCCACCCTTTTGGGAATTGTGTCCTCGCAATTTTATTCACTTATCAAAATAAGTGGGGGTGTTTATCCCTCATAGCATTTTCAGATTCCCATGTTGCCTCTTCAACCATATGGTTTTTCCACAAAACCTTTACCCGGTGAATTACCTTATTTCTCAACACTTGCTCTCTTCAGTCAAGAATCTAGACTGGTTGTTCTTCATAAGAGAGATTCTCTTCCAACTGAACTACCTCTAGGCTCAAAACATGAGATGGATCTGGCATATACTTTCTCAACATCCAAACATGAAAAAAATTGTGTACCTGAGATAAAATCAAAGGTAAAGCCACTCGGTAAGCAATCGATCCAACTTTCTCCAGAATTTCATATGGTCCAATGAACCTTGGACTCATCTTTCCTTTCTTACCAAATCGCATCACACTTTTCCATGGTGAAACTTTGAGAAAAACATGATCACCTACCTCGAAAGATAGATCCTTCCTCCGGTTATCCGCATAAATTTTTTGTCTGCTCTCAGCTATTCTCATGTGTTTCTGAATCAACTGAACTTTTTCTTCCATCTCTTCTACCAATTGTGGTCCCATCAGCTTCCTTTAACCTACATCATCCCAAAAAGCTGGAGTTCGACACCACTTCCCATATAATGATTCAAACGGAGCCATCTATATACTGGAATGAAAACTATTATTATATGAAAATTCAACCAAAGAAATATGTTGGTCCTAACTTCCCTGATAATCAATTGAACAAGAACATAGCACATCCTCCAAAGTCTGAATTGTTCATTCTAACTTCCCATCTGATTGAGGATGAAAAGTTGTACTAAAATTTAATTCAGTACCCAACGACTTCTGAAGGCCTTTCCAAAAGTTAGAAGTAAACCTGGGATCACGATTAGATACAATGGAGAGGGGAACTTCATGAAACCTGACTATCTCTTTAAGATGTAATCGAGAAAGTTGATCTAGAGAGAATGTATCTCGAATAGGAAGGAAATGAGCAGATTTAGTCAATCTATCATCAATAACCTAGATTGAATTATTACCTCGAGATGCCCTCGGTAATCCCACAACAAAGTCCATGGATACATTTTCCCATTTCCACTCTGGCACCGGTAAAGGCTGAAGCATCCCTTTCGATAACTGCCACTCTGCTTTAACCTGCTGACAAGTCAAACACTTCATAGTAAAATCGGCAATATCTCTTTTCATTCCATCCAACCAGTAATACTCCCGCAGATCTCTATACATCTTAGTACTGCTAGGATGAACTGAAAATGGGGAACTATGATCCTCACATAACAACTCACCCTTCAACTGTGAATCACAAGGCACACATAATCTCTTCTCAAACCTCAGAACACAATCATTATCAATGTTGAATTCAGGAAACTTACCCTTCTGAACTAGCTCTACCTTTTTCTGCAACTCACTATCTTGCTTCTGTGCTTGCTTGATTATGTCTGATAGAGAAGATTTCACTGATACCAGAAACAATACAGAAGGACTTCCTGCACAATCAACTTCCATGCCAAAGTTCATCAAGTCAAAAACCAAAGGATCTTGTTCCAAACATAGCATGGTTAATGAAGCATTACTTTTTTGACTCAAAGCATCATCCACTTTATTTCCTTTTCCCAAATGGTAATGAATTGTACAATAATAATCCTTGATTAATTCCATCCATCTCCTCTGTCTCATGTTCAATTATTTCTGAGTGAATATATACTTTAAACTTTTGTGATCAGTATATATTTCACACTTTACTCCATACAAATGATGCCTCCAAATTTTTAGAGCAAAAACAACAGCAACTAATTCCAAATCATGTGTAGGGTAATTTACCTCATGAGTTTTCAACTGAAGTGAAGCATATGCAATTACCTGATCATTCTTCATAAGGACACAGCCAAGTCCCTTCAACAAAGCATCACTGTATATAACAAACTCACCATTCCGGGAAGGAAGTGGAAAAACTGGAGCATTCACCAATCTTCTTTTCAACTCCTGAAAACAATCATCACATTATTTTGTCCAGATAAACTTAACACCCTTCCGAGTTAACTTAGTCATTGGACTAGATAACCATGAAAAATTTTTAATAAACCTTCAGTAGTAACCTACAAAACCAAGAAAACTATGGATCTCAATTACATTTGTGGGTCTTGGCCATTCTTCAACAACTTTTGTTTTAGCTGGATCAATAGTTATGCCATTTTTTGAAACAATGTGACCAAGGAAAGAAATTTTTTATAACCAAAACTCACACTTTCTGAATTTTCCATACAGTTTCTTTTCTTTTAAGGTTTTCAAGATAACCCGTAAAATGACTTTCATGCTCCTTTTTACTTTTATAAAACACCAAAATATCATCAATGAAAAAAACCAAAAACTTATCCAAGAACTCATGGAAAATTCTATTCATAAGGTCCATGAATACAGCAGGTGCATTGGTTAACCCAAAAGGCATAACTAAAAATTAATAATGGCCATATCTAGTACAGAACACATTCTTCGAAATGTCTGCTTCTTTTACTTTCAACTGATGGTACCCCGACCTAAAGTCAATCTTTGAAAAATATTGAGCTCTCTAGAGCTGATCAAACAAATAATCGATATGAGGCAAAGGATACTTGTTCTTAACAGTGATATTATTCAAGGCTCTATAATCAATGCAAAGTCTCATTGAACCATCTTTCTTTTTAACAAACAAGACAGGGGCACCCCATGGTGATGTTCTAGGTCGAATGAAACCTTTATCTAATAACTCCTACAATTTCTTCTTTAACTCTAAAAGTTCAACGTGATCCATTCAATAAGGGGGTTTTGAAATTGGCTTAGAATCAGGAACTAAGTCAACAGTAAATTAAACTTCTCGATCATGAATAATACAAAGCAACTCATCAGGAAAAACATAAAGATACTCATTTACCATTGGAACATCATTAATCTGAATAGTTCCTTTATTTTCAACAACATGTGAAAGGTAACATTCATTTCCATATTTTACTAGTTTATCAACTTCCTGATATGTTATCAAAAGCAAGGGTTCATTCTTGTACACAAACTGAAAATATTTCTGAAAATAAACCATTTTAGCTCTGCAGTCAATCTTAGCATGATAAACAGAAAGCCAATCCATGCCCAAAATAACATCAAACTCTTCTAGAGGGTAAACAATAAGGTTTGTTGGTAGATTCTTTTCGCACACAAGGATAGGAAGGTTCTTATAATTTCTTTTTGTCTCAAAGTTCTCTCCAGGTGTTTTTACCATAAGTTCAGGATTCATATCTTGAGATGGAATTACCAATTTACTAGAAAACTCCTCAGAAATTAAAGAATGTGTAGACCCTGAATCAAACAACACATTGGCATAATCTGAACAAACAAACAGTGTACCTGATACTACTTAATTCGATGGCCCAACATCTGCTGAAGTAGTTGCAAAGGATTTCACCACCCCTTTCTTCTTATAGTCTGGCTACTTTCCCTCAGTTAAGTTCTTCATTAGACACTCATTTGCATAATGACCCATTTCATTACACTGAAAACATCTTACCGCTGGCTTTTCATTGCCCTCTTGATCATCTTCCTTACAGTTAAAATCAATATGACCCAACATACCACAGCGAAAGCACTTTCCAGACTTGGATAAACATTCTCCTGGATTTATTTTACCACACTTCTCACATGATGGATATTTGGTTTTATTACCTCCTTGCTTCTTTGATGAATTCTTCCCTTTTGCCTGCCAACTGGACCTCTTGTTCAGTTGTTTTTCAAAGAACACCTGATCATCGGCAAACTCCATTTCCACCTTCTTCGCACATCGTACAAGTTTTTCATAACTTTTGAACTCATGAGAAGCTAAAGCCCTTCGATACTTTGGCTTTAACCCTGAGTAAAAACGGTTGATTTTACTATCAAGATCTCGTATGAAGTTTGGAGCATACCTTTCCAGTCAAGTGAACTTTGCTTCATAAGAAACCACTTAATCATCCTTCTGCCTCAATTCTAGGAATTGTTTTTCCATCCTAAGGAAATCCACCTTAGGAAAATATTTCTCAAGAAACATACCTTTGAATTTGTCCCATTGAAGATCATCAATCTCATCACTATCCCTGATATTTTTCACCATAGACCACCACTGATCAGCTTCTCCTTCAAAATGGTAAACAGGAAGACTAACCTGTTGATGTTCTGAACACCCCATGACATCAAAAATCTTCTCCAGTGCTTTAGTACACCCTTCAGCTAGCACGGGGTCAGATGATCCTCTGAATGATGGGGGATGTTGCCTCATGAAATGTTCCACCACTGACATGTTCCTCTACGGTTGATCTGGCTGATCTCATGCATGGATACCACCACCATTTATAGCCTGAGTCAACTGTGCCATCACTGCAACAAACTATTCAATTCTGATTCTGAACATCTCAGGTTGCTGATTTGAAAGGTTTTCTTCCTCGTGATGTCTTCCCAACATAGGTGCTTTGTTTCCTCTGCGGAAAACCATTATGAACACAGAAATATCTTAGGCGAAGCAACATGGTAATCTTTAAATACTATATCATTTCAATCATACCATAAATTAACGTATAATTTAACACTTTTCTAACTCCTAAAGTTGTCTAAACCGACCTCTGATACCAACTATAAGGCCCTAGCCTTAAACCTTACTTAATATTGAATTAAATGAATAATTCACATTGAGGATCTTTTCAGGTTTAGAGTTTTAGAGAATTAGGACATAACTATTACATCTCAAAAGATTACAAAGTAGACACTTCTACTAAGTTTCCATAAAATAAAAACTCTTAAAAAGACACATGTCTAGTTCCATGTTTTATATAGCATGACTTTCCCTTGAACCCATCCTTGACCCTATTCCACATTAAGTCCTGTGAAAAACATTTCAAAAAAACTTGGGGTGAGCATAAAAATCTCAGTAAGGGATACACAAAGAATGAAAACTGTTAGTTTTTCAAAACAACAAGTAAACCATGTATACTTTATCAAAGTACTACTTTTCACCTTTATGAAGTAGTAAAAACTCTTCACTGAATAAAAGATCATTACTTACCCTTTTTCTAACCAAAATATTACTATAAAACTCATATAAAAAACACATAACATATAAAGGTAACTTGGGACATAAACATACTTAAATGGAATAACCATACGGTCGACTTCCACACATATCACTTAATGGAATAGCCATACGGCCGACTTCCGTACCCGATGCATTGGAGGTTATAATGTAACCACCCATCCTGGTATTCACGGCACCACCCGTCATATGGTTTATCACGTAACCACCCATCAAATGTCCAAGTACCATTATAAAATCATAAGACATAAAACAAATATAATGGAAATAAAACATTTCCACACTTTGATCACAATATATCACTTAAATATATTGACATAAAAAATCCATTATAAAAACCCTTTTCAATACCAAAATACATAAAACAGTATATGGTATTTATTTAATTTTAAAAAACATTACGGCCTGTTGAGGAAGCCAAAGACCAAATAAAACTCTCGGCGGCGGAAAAGGTCATTTTCACCGCGTACGTTAAAAGAAACATTCCTTTTTGTCGTTTAGTAAAACACTTCATATAAAAATATTCCTTTTGAATAAAATTAAAAGTAAAAGGGTTTTATACACCGTATAAAATAAAGTTGTGTATAAAACAAAATATGCCTCAATGAAAGGAGATTGAGACGAAGTCCCTTACCTCGGGTCCGACTTGACTCGATTGTTCTTTAATGTCCTAAATAATAAACTTGAGTTAATTTCTACTTACTTAAGAACCTTTTTCAAGTTCATTATTCCTTTTATATTACTTATTACCATGTTATGAACATTATGTAATCATTTATGTTAATAACGGTCGTTTTATCAATATTTGGTACTTGAGTCAAAAGTGGACTTCTTATATTTACAAGTTGTTCACGTAGTCAAATATCCATTATCTCAAGAATGATATTCATTATGTAGGTTCCATATATATCATATATATCCAATATATACATGAATTTATAATATTACATAATCATTTAGAGGTAAGAAATGAAATGCACCGTTCATGGAGACGGTAAGCAGTACGTACGCATGAACGCTACTTTCATTTCTATGTCATATTAATGGAATTAAAACTAAATGAGAAATATGTATATTTTAATTCCAGAATTATATTAATAATTTATATGTACCATAAATCATGTATATTCATTATATATATGTACTTATAATAGTACATCACATTTGGGGATAAGAAATGAAATGCACCGTTCATGGAGACGGTAAGTCGTACGTACGCATGAACTCTACTTTCATTTCTATTTCAAATTTTATGGAATGGAATCATAATTAATTAAAGTTATATTATAATTACAGTATAATTTCATATATAATATCATTAAATCTATCCTTTATACGTACCACATATGGTATTAACGAATCAAATCACTTTGAGGGGGCGGTAGTCCGCACTTCCTAAAATGAAGATATCGTGTTTACCCATAATGGAAACCATAAAGGTATGCCATAAATGAAAAATACATAAGCTTAAGTAAAACATAAACATATTATATGTCATATATTAATATAGTGACATCTTAATGTCCACCTTTGAAGGTGTTAGAATAATATTGAACAATCATCGTTTCGTGAGGCAGAAATTCGCCATCCACGGAAACAGTATGCTCTTTAACCATTAGATGAATGTGTGTGTAAGTGTAACTCGAATCATTCTTATAACAACATCCTAGTATATTGAGTATACTGGTTTTGTTACAAAATAAATTAATAGAAATAGTTTATGGGGTTGGAGAAGAAAAATAAAACATAAGAACACAAGAGAAGACACTACCTTTAAAACGGGTAACTCTTTTTGATTTGAGCTCAAAGGCTTCCTTGGGAAGACTTATGCACAAAGTTAGGCTTCTAGGAATAAGATAGGTATGTGGATAGACAAAATGGGTAGGGGTTGTCCGAGCCAAAGGCTTGATAGGTGTGGGTAAGGTGGTAGAGGTGGGGGCCTTTTATAAGAGGACAGGAGTGGCACTCTTGGAAAGTTATAAAAGGTTACTTTATTATAAATTGCTTTTCGGATTTAAAAGGTCCAAAAATTATATATTTCTAGGAAAAAATGATAATAGTTATAAATACACCCATCCAATAGGTTTTTGACATTTTTAGGTCTTATATTTTACATTATCTTTTCATTTTATTTAAATCGTTAAATAATGAGGTAATCGCTGCATCATCATGGTGTCATAAATAATTTAATTTATTTAATGTCTAAAAATTATAAAAAATTATCATGATGTAGGAAATCTTTTTATATTTCTAATGAATATTTATAGTCAAAAATATGACTTGTATAACCCCATTTCAAAATTGTTTTAGTAAAATAACTCATGTTTGTGACATTTTAATTTTAACATTAAATAAAAAGTTATTAATGTAATTTTCCTACCAAAGTGGATCCATGGGGTCCCCAAGTTGACCCATGGATTTTCTTGGTCGGCCATGACACATCCAATGAGGTTAGGACATGTGTCTAGGTCATTTCATATTATTAAAACATTATTTTTACCTTAAACTACACAAATTACCTCTAATTGCGATTAAAAAATTAAAAGTTACTATTCACCAAATAATTATTTTAATCCCATTGAACCACATTTTAATTCCTAATGACAACCATGTATGTCGGATTTTTGAAATTCAAAACAAAGAGGTGGTAAATTTTTATTTAAATGAAAAAACAGTTTTTTTAAGTATCACTTAGTGGTTTCACTATTCATCAAAATTTGATGTTTTTTTAGAAAAATACCAAAACTTCACCCTAAGATATATTTGATATTCCGAATTCAAAAATGATTTCTATTTTGAAAAATTCAAAACATATAAGTTACATTAATTAATTCCCGCTATCAAAACAAATAGCGTGTTTTTATGAAACAATATGTATCAAAAGATTGACACTAGTTTAAGTCCAATTTCAAATTGGAATTAATTCCAACGACCACTATTGGATTAAATGGTAAAAATATATTATAATTTTATTCTAAAACCAATTAAAAATATAATCTAATAAAATAAACAAATTAGATTAAAAATAGGATTTGAATTAAAATACAACATTTTTCACTATTCGTTAATTATGAACTTTATCGGAAAAATACCATAAATTTACACAAAGTAAATTTTGATGTCCCGATTAAAAAGAAGAGTTTTATTTGGTCCAAACTAATGTATAAGAGTGACCAAAACTATATTTAAAGAAGGTTCACCATGAAAAGGCGATAAGTCGACCTTTAGTGAATATTAGAGTATCTATGCCTAAAATTGAATTCTTTTCTTATTTTAAGCCCTTATCTTTTATTGGATAAATGTAAAAACATTTAAAAAAACATATAGAATCGTATTTTAGTTATTTCTATTCATTCCCACCAATACAACGGCTACGTGTTAACTGCGATTTAAAATAATATTATTTTATTACTAGTGTGCAACGTAAGATTTCAAAGAAACTCATTGTTGCGTATCGGGTACGCTATCGAACATAGCAACCCCTTTAAAGTAAAATTAATATTTAATTTGCAAATATTAATAAATATGAAAATTCTTTATTTTTTATTTACCTGGGATGTTACAATATTATATCAACTTGATACATGGATTCAAAAACATTATTGAAAACTTCCATAACATGCTTCTAAAATTCTATATCATTTAAAACTTCATGGGATAACCTGAGGACATACATAATAATGGTTTGAGCTATAAAGATCGTCAAGGGAATAAATGAAGAATAACATTATTAAATTGTTACATTTTAATCAATAGAAATTTAAATGGGACATAAAATGGGTGATAATGATAAACACAAACATCAAAGCATGATATACGATGATAACATAGCGGCAACATGGTAATGTGGAAACAACATTAAACATGACATCATAAACATAGGTCAAGGATAACCTCCAAGACATCATAACATGGTTGAAAAAGTACCATGATGGATTAGGTTTACTCCCTAATCCCATACATGATGTCTCATGAGACTAAAACATTACCTAATTCATTGGAGATCAAATTAATTCAAGGAACACCCACCACTTTCATATCATGTACATGCATAAGTGTCGTACATAGATCATTCAAAATAGGATCATATGTCATCACATTTAATCCCATGATTAAAGAGTCTGGAATATATACATTGAATTCCCAATAAAATAAGGGTATATATTTCTAGATGAATACCCTTGAGTAGAGATTGGGATTAGTATTCACAATACAAAGGTTTGGCATGGAGAATCACATGACCTTTTTGGCAGTTGAATAGGGGTACATAATGAATCATGGGAGGGATTAATGTGTGTGGAAGGGGTATCTCATAACTTTTAAATAATAAGAGAATTATAGGGATGTGTAAAATCATATCCCATCAATAGGAATTATAATACAAAAGTCATTACATAAAGAATGTGCTTGAAGAAAGAGGAGAAGGAGATGATCCCTTACTTTTGGCATGGTAATAGCCTAGGTAAAGGTCATAATGAGAGAGGATAAATGATCTATCATTAGAATAAAATAAATTGGAAAGAAAATTTATTTCTATAAACTCATTACAACATAACAAATTATAATTAAAAATGCTAATTACAAAGAAGTCTCTTTAATAGAAAATAAGATAGAAAGACCCCTTACCTTGAGAGGGTGTTTTTAAAAGATTAGGAGGAGCTTCTTGAGAGATTAAGGGAACATTGGGAGGTATATATGGATGAAAGGGAAGAGTATACTCGTAATCCAATGGTTTTTAGTGAAGATAAATGGGATCTTTGGTGGTTTATATATGAAAAGTGGGTATTCTTTATTATTTTTCAAACATAGGTTTTGGACTCTACAATAAAGTAATCAAACCCAAAAACCCTACCATAGTTTTTTCACATGGTTTTTGAAAAATAGTATTTTTTTTAAATTATTTTATAATTCCATTAACTAATCAAATTAAAATAATACCCTTGGTTATGTAGAAGTGAGTTGGGTTTATGAAGAATTTATTTTTAAAACTTAAAATAATTTAGGATTTTGTAGATTCATAAAGGATGTATAAAATTAAAAAAAATAACATAAAAACAAATTCTTTTAAAGAGTAAATATATATTTGGTCATTGATAAATTTTATGGAATATATTACATCACTTTTGGTTCATTATGATGTCATAATACATGCTGTATATTTCTATCGTATTTAATTTTTACATGAAAATTCGATTATCTCAGAAAATTTTGAAA
Organism: Viscum album; assembly: GCA_963277665.1. Lineage (NCBI taxonomy): Eukaryota > Viridiplantae > Streptophyta > Magnoliopsida > Santalales > Viscaceae > Viscum > Viscum album. The sequence goes on along the minus strand of OY728159.1, from coordinate 1,885,855,155 downwards.
AATTCACCATTGGATAATTTTAAAATTCTAATTGAAAAAAAAATATTTGTTTTATAAAAATAACTCTATAAATATGATAAATTAAACTTTTAAATAAAAATACACATTTATTGAAAAATACTAGTTTTTTTACAATAACAGTTTCCCAACCATTAAACAAATTGCATTTTGACTTTGTAAAATTATATTATCATTTATATTTAATATATAATATTAATAATAATGTTTTATTAAATTTATTTTATTTTAAAATTATTTAATTAATCAAAAGAGCATATTTATTGAAACTATATATTACCCAAAATATAATTTGTGTTTTATTGTATCAAAATATAATTGGTTATCAAATAATTTATAAAGTAAAGAAAACAATAAGAAAAAAATATAATCATTATTTTATTGAAAAGTAATATAAATATTCATACCATTATAGTTGATATACGTATCCCTTTATTACACCAACAAATTATCTGAGGGTAAGGTGTATGATGGTGAAATTTTCATGGGGTAGTTCAGCGAACATAGTTTGGACGGTGATCTCGATCAACTTAAACTTCTCCAATAAATAGATTTTATCATAATTTAGTTGTTGAATATCTTCTTGTTCTTGGTCAAGGTCAATGATAATAGATGATATCTCCCTCAAAATCTCTAATAAATGGGATTCATAGGGTATAATATTAAAAGTTTAGGTCATCGCTTCTTTTCATTGTGTTAATAGGACCTTATCATAACCTTTAATATATACCAATCATATGATCATTGTTAAATGGATATACTATTAATGATTATGATGCTTAACGTTCTTTTGAATATGATTGGTTATAACTTATAACGGTTTAGTATAACCAAAGTTGTTCCTGTTTTTTCAATATTTACATTATATAAATAAGTTATTTGTTTAATTAAAAAGGGAATTTCATTTACAAAAGTTAGGTTTGTTACATTATTACACATTCAAAAATTTCACCCTTGGAATTCTTATTTCATGTACTAAAACTGATGAGGGTGATTCTATTTCATTTCCTCTTTTGGTTTCCAAGTAGTTTCCTCAAACATAGGGTTCTTCTACAACACTTTGACTAGGTGAGTTATCTTATTTTGTAAAACTCTATCTCTATGATCTAAGATCTTCATCAGCTTCTACTCATATGAAATATCATTATCCAATGGTTCCACCTCTAGATTTATTACATGTTAGGGTATTGGTATGTACTTTCTCAAGAGGGATACATGGAACACATCATGTACTTAAGATAGGTTAGGTGGGAGTTCTAGTTGATTGGAAACTACTCTAATGCGATCAAGGATATAAAATGAGATGATGTATCTAGGAATAATATTTCCCTTCTTACCAAACCCCATGACTTTCTTCCATGTAAATATATTAAGTAACACCATATCACCATCCTCAAACTCTAGGTCTCATCAATGATCATATACATAGAATTTATGCTGACTTTGTATAGATTTCATATGATGTTGAAAGGTTTGAACCTCTTTCATCATCTCTTGGACAAGATCAAGGCTTGTAATCTCACACTTTCCAAATTCATCTTAACGTGTTGGAGTTTGAAAACACTTTCCATATAGAGCCTCATAAGGTTCCATTTGAATGTAATAATGGAAACAATTATTATATGAGAAATCCACTAGGGGAATTTGTTGATAAAAACATCCATGTAAATCCATTGAACATGATATTACAATATCAACTAGAGTTTTAATGGTCCTTTCAGACTGGACATCCTTTTGACGGAGATAAGTAGTGTTGAATCTCAATTCATTATTAAATTCTCACTAAAGGATTTTACAATATCTCAAGGTAGACCTCATTTCTCAATTAGATACAATGGAGAGTGGAACTCCATGCAGTCTTACCACTTCCTTATGTATATATTAGTGATTTTGTCAAGAGATAAATATTCCTTATAATAATTAAATGAACTGAATTTATAAGGCGATCAACTACCACCAAGATGGAGTTATTGCCTTTAGATGTCCTGGGGAGTCTTATGATGAAATCCATGGTTATTTTTTCCCATTTACATACTATTATAGGAAATAGATGCATTATAACCTTATATTTCAATCATTTATCCTTGAATTTTTTGGCATACTAAGCATCGAGATAAGAATTGTAAAATATCTCTCTCTATATTATCCCACCAGAAATTTTTCCACAAATCTATATAAAACTTAGTTCTTCCTAGATGAATAAATAAGGATGAAATATGTGCATCATTCAGAAGTTACCAATTCAGTTATAGTTTTTATGGGATACATATTAGAGTTCCAAGCCTTATAACTCCATCTTAAAAAAATTTAAACTCCATAATATTTGATATCTTCTTATGTGAAAACCCATCATATTTTTGTTCCTCCCTAATTCTCTCAAGATTGGATGTTTGAGAAGTTATTTTAGAAAGGTAGGATTATGATCCTTTTATTAGTCCTATATTAATCCTTTTCATTTCTAAGAATATTGGATCCCTTACAATACTCATCATGGTTAGAGTTGCAGTATAATTTCTAATAAGAGCATCTCACACTTTTTTTGCTTTACCAGGATGGTAATGGATTGAAAAATCATAATCATTGATTATATCTAACCACATTTGTTGGTATATATTAATCTCATTTTTTGTTTAAATATATACTTGATTATTTTATGGTCTATATAAATATATATATCACACTTCTACCCATAGAGATAATGTTGCTAAATCTTTAATGTGAAGATCACTACAGCCAATTCTAGATCACGAGTTGGGTAATTCTACTCATAGATATTTAGTTAGTGGGAGGAATATGCTATCACTTTTTTATTTTTCATGAGTAAAAACCCCAATCCATTTTTGGATTCTTCAATGTATATCTAAAATCCTTCCCCCATAGTGAGTAATGTGAGTACGAGTGTAGTGATTAGCCTCTTCTTCATCTCTTGAAAACATTTCTGATATTCAAATTTCCATAAAAACATAACTCCTTTATAAGTTACCTTAGTTATAGGGATTGAAAATCATTATAAGTTTCTCAAAAATAAATGATAATACCCAAATAATCTAAGGAAACTATGTATTTAAATCAAAGAGGCTTTTTAAGACACCCTTCAATCATCTTAGTTTTTTAAGGATCTATAAATATCCATTTTTTGGCGATGACATGCCCCTAGAGTGTCACTTTCTCCAAAAATAACTCACATTTATTGAACTTTTACTACATATTTTATTTTAATAGGTTTCTTAGTATAGTATTCAAATGATACTCATGTTCTATATTACTTTTTGGGTAGATAAAAATATCATCAATAAAGACTACCAAAAAAAATTCAATGTAACCCCTAAAGACTCTATTCATCAAATCCTTGAATATTTTTGAAGCATTAGGGAGTCTAAATGAAATCACTATGAACTCATTGTTCACATACCATGTATGAAAATTAGTCTTGGGGATATCCTCCTTCTTCACATTTACTTGATAATATCCCAAATAAAGATTTATCTTATAGTAATACTGGTTTCCATGTAGCTGATTGAACAATTCATAACTATGTGATAGAGGATAATTGTTCCTTGTCATAATCTTGTTGGGTCCATGGTAATTAATGTATTGGTACATTGACCCATCCTTATTCTTTACGAAGAGTATTGGTGCACCCTATGGTGAAGCACTTGGGAAAATAAACTCATTATATATATTTTCATATAGTTGTTTACTCAACTCCTCAAGTTCAATAACAGCCATTCTATAGCAAATATTGGATATTGGAAAATCCCCACATATAATCTTGATCGAAAACTCAACCTATCAGCTTATAGTAATACTAGGAAATTATTTGGAAGACACATCCGCATATTCCCTCAGAGTGGGTATGTCTTCAAGGATGATATTTTCCTTAGCCTAAATTATTCGACCAAGATACACTTGCTCATAGGGAAATAATATCCATGATTGAGATTATGGTTCAAAATAATATCAGTAATCCTCCTTGAAATTGTATAGAATTAGAGGGAAATTTGAGATACAGAGGTTAATTTGCTTCTCTAATAAATTTATGTTGGATATATATAATTAAAGTTAATCCATACCCATAATTTCATAAAGTATTTCTAAAGGGAGTGTCACAAAGTTCACTAGGATGTTCATCCCAAAAATTTTGATAAGGAAGGATTTATATAATTTGGATGAGATAATTACCCCATTTTACATATTTACTGATATCTCTACTTCCATTCTTTGTGGTGGTGTTTGAATAGTTCTACTAAACTTGCATGATATGAATGAATGCATAGAACCATAGACACTTAGGACATTTGATGTTCATGAATAGATGATTAGCCTACCTTTCACTATTTGATTCTGGTTCTAATCATCTATATCATCTAAAATAGACTTAGGGTTGAGAATTTTAAAACTATTAAACACATAAATGAAAAACCATGAAAATTAAAGGGATAACTCTTAAATAACACATATTTCTTAACCTATGAATTTATGGGATTCAATCTAATTTATCCATGGTTAATTTCCTAATATAAAATCTTATGGGAATTTTTTATCCCTTAATAATGGTTCATGAGGAGCTTATTTATTCACCAAAGCAGATCCCCTAGGAGTGTCAAAATAGGTGTGCAGTAATGCTCATTTTGTTAAACCAATTCCTGATCGATTCTTGTTCAATATGGTATTTTCAATGTTGTTACCCCTATGTGTATATGTACTAGATCCACATCTACTTGTACTATCCATATCGGGATATATATTATTGGAAACCACTTAATCTATACTTTACCAAAATTTAGGGATGTATTCCTATGTTTTTTATTATCCTTAATTTTTTCTATAATTTTTTCTAATCTTAATCCCAAAAATAACTATACTTCCCTCTAATACCAAATATGACAACCCTTATCTTTAATACACTTAATTTTATGATTTATTACATAAAAACACACTTAGTACAACCCATAAGATCAAGAATCCTTATGTATTTGGGAAATTAGGAACATATCACATAAACTTGATACATGGATACAATAACATTATTTAAAACTTCCTTAACATGCTTCTAAAATTCCATAACTTTTAAAATTGCATGGGATAACCCAGGGACATACATAAGAAAGAGGAGAGCCATAAATCCCAGTAAGGGAATAAAAAAATTATAAAATGATGAAAGTATTACATGTTAGTCAATAAACATTTAAATGGGGCATAAAAGGGGTGATAATCATAAACATGAACATCAAAGCATGATATATAATGATAACATAAAGGTAACATGGGAATTTGAAAACAACAATAAACATGACGTCATAAACATAGGTTAAGGATTACCACCAATACATCATAATATAGTGGAAAATTCCCATAATATATTAGGTTTACTACCTAATCCCATACATGATGTCTCTTCATACTAAAACATTTACCAATTAGTTGGAGCGCTATATAATTCTAGGTGCACTTGTCACTTTCATATAATGTACATGTGTAAGTGTGCCACATAGATTATTCAACATAGGATAATATTTTATCACATTCAATACCATGATTAAAGAGTGTGGAATAAATTTTTTTAAGTACCCAATAAAATAATTTTAGGTATTTATAGGTGAATACCATTGAGTGTAGATGGGGATGAGTATTCACAATATAATGGTTTGGCATGGAAAATTGTGGGATCATTTCGGCAACAAAATGGGGGTACATAATGAATCATGGGAGGGATTAATGAGATTTTAAGGGGTATATCATAACTTTTCCATCATAATAGAAGTAATAAGGATGTGTAAAATCATATCCCATCAATAGTAATTGGAATAAAAAAATTTATTACATAAAGAAGGTTCTTGAATAAAGAAGATAAGGAGATGATCCATTACTTTCAACATGGTAAAGACTTGGTTAAAGGTCATAATGAGAGGGGATAAATGATATATATTTAAAATAATATGAATTTTACATTAAATTTATTTTCATAAATGTATGATAATATAACTTATTCAGATTCAAAATTCTAATTACAAATAATGTGCTTGAATGGAAAAGAAGATAGAAAGATCCCTTACTTTGAGAGTGAGTTTCTTAAAGATTGGTAGGAACTTCTTAAGAGATTGGGGATTACCTGGGTGGTAAATATATAGGAAATAGAATATTATATTCATGATCCAATGGTTTTGAGTGAAGACAAATTGGATCCTTGGTGGGTTTATATAGTAAAAGAGAGGCGAATTCTTTATTATTTTCCAAACTTTTGTTTTGGACTGTATATAATAAAGTAATCAAAACAAAAATCCTTCCCATGGTTTTTGCACATGTATTATTCCAAAGAGTAGTTTTTTAATTATTTTATATGTTTATGAACTGATATAATTCAAATAATACCCTTGGTTATGTTTAAGTGAGTCATTTTTACAAAGAATTGATTTTAAAACCTTAAAATATAATATTGGTTTTGAAGGACACATAGAGGTTTTATAAAATTAATCAAGTGACCTAGAAAATAAATTATTTTAATATATAAATAAATATTTTTAATTGGATACCTTTTATGTCAAATATTACATAATTTTTGGTAGTTATGATCTAATAATTCATATCGTATATTTATACCGTATAAAAGTTTTACCCAAAAAAATTGAAATTCTGAAAATATTATGAAAAATTCACTGTTGGATAATTTAAACATACTAATTCCAAAAATATTATTTATTATATCAAATTAATTCTATATATATGAAAAAATACACTTTTAAATAAAAAAACACATTGATTGAAAAATATTGGTTTTTTTAACAATAACAGTTTTCTAACCCATATAAAAATTACATTTCCACTTCATGAAATTATATTATCATTTGTATTTAATATATACTATTAATGAAAAAATTTTATTAAAAACTAATTTATTTAAAAAATTATTGAATTATTCAAAAATGTTTCTTAACTAAACAATATATTACCCAAAATACAATTTTTGTTTTATCATATCAAAATATAATTTATAATAAAAATCATTTATTTAATCATTTATAAAGTAAAATAATAAGAAATAAATATAATAATTATTTTATTGAAAATAAAATATACATATTTATACTATTAGGGTCAAGATACATATCCCTTTATTACACCAGCGAATTCTCTAAGAGTAAGGTGTGCGACGATGAGATTTTCTTGGGGTGGTTTGGAGAACATGATTTGGATCATAATCTTGATAAGCTTGAAGTTATCTCATAAATGTTTTCTCTCATGATTTAGTTTTTGAATATCAACTTGGACTTGGTCAAGTAAAAATCCCAGAGATGGTGTCTCCATCAGAAGCTCAAATAAATGGGCTTCATAGGGTAGAATCCTACTATCTGAGGTCATCACTTCTTTTGTATATATTAATAGGACCTTACCATAAACCTTGATATATAAGAATCATATAATCATTGTTAAATAGATATATTATCAATTTTTATGAAGTTTAATGGTATTTTTATTCTAATAGGATATAACTTATAACAATTCAATATAACCAAAGTAATGCATCTATTTTATATATTTACATTACATAAATAAGGGGTATATTCATTTAAAAAGGGAATTTTATTTATAAAGTTTTGGTTTATTAAAAAGATGGTATTGATGATGAAGAAAACTTTGTACCAGTATCTAGACTAGAATCCATTAAAATACTACTTTCATATGCAACACATTTTAATTTAGAACTATATCAACTGGATGTTAGGAGTGAATTTATTTATGGTTATATTATTATAGATTTTTTGTAGAAAAATCCCCTAGATTTTAAAACCCCCACTTTGCAAATCATGTTTTTAAACTATAAAATATTTGTATAATTCAAAATAGGATCCTAGATCTTGGTATGATAAGAACATAACTTTTATAATTTCAAATGATTTTACAAAATGTGTTTCTAACCATACTTTATTTATAAAAATAATTTCAAATGATGTTTTAGTAGTTAAAATATATGTTGATGATGTTATTTTTATATCATACAAAAACTATTTGTGTATTGAATTTTCTAAAATGATGCAAGATGGATTTTAAATGAGTTTAATGTATAAGTTTAATTCTTTCTTAGTTTTCCAATTTTTCAAAATAAAAATGGAATTTGTTTAAATAAAAGCAAGCACACTAAGGATATTTTAAAATATTTTGGTATGGATAGAACCAAAGGTAATGACACTCCTATGTGTATAATTTTTAATTTAGATATTGATTAAATTAAAAATATAGTTAACAAAAATACTTCTAGAGTTATGATTATAAATTTACTATAATTAACTATTAGTTGAAAAAAAAATTATGCTTAGTGTATGTATATGGGACCATTTTCAAGAAAACCCAAAGGATTCTCACATACATGTTTTTAAAGGAAGTTTTTAATACCTAAAAAGTATAACTAATTTTGTAATTCAGTACTCTAGAAGACATAAATTTTACTTATTTGGTTATTTAGATTCAAATTTTTGTGGTTTTGAGTTAGATAGAAAAAGAACCTATGGAAAATGTAACTTTTTTGACAAGAATATTGTATCATGGAGTTGTAATAAATAGAATTTTGTTGCATTATCCACTACTAAATCTGAGTACATATATGGAGGTAGTTGTGGTGCATAAATTATACAATTGAAACACGCATTACTCAACTATGGATATCATTTTAGAAATGTCCCTATAAATTTTGACAATATAAGTGAAATAAAAATTACTAATAATCTAGTGTCTCACTCAAGTACAAAACACATTGATGTAGTACATCACTTTTTAATAGATATTTTTCAAAAGGGTGATATAAATCTTGAATTCATTGGAACAGAACATCATCTTGCTGAAATGTTTATAAAGACTTTGAATATTGAGAGAATAATCTATATCTAACATGATATTGTAATGATAAATTTTTCTTAGTATTTTAATTATTTAATTATTTTGGTTCTAGTATATTTAAGTCATAATTTTTCTTATTTTCATTGCATGTTATTGCGTCTTTCTATCATTTCTTGCTACTATGGTCTACTAACGTTGTGTGCTACTATGGTCTTGATACCATTAGGCACTATCTTCCAATTATTATTATTCTAAGTGCTACCATTAATAATTATATTTTTTTAACTCTTATATTATATATTTCACTTGAATTAAAATCCTTTTTATATTAAATTTCTTTAGTGCCCTAAATGATAAAAATCCTGATTTATAGTCTAAATAGAATTTTCCTTCATGCATTCCCTTCAAGTCTCCTTCTTTCTCTCTTAAACCAGTGACCTTTGAAATTATACCTTCATCCTTTTCACCTATGATAAAATGCTAAGAGTGAATCATACTACTAGTTTTTTCGACGATTCATGACCTCACAAGATATCTAAGGATGAACCTATTCGACCTATTGATATAAGAAACCTTATTTTTTCTTTATGAGTTATAGTAGCTAAGAAAGAAATAAATTCTACCTGGTTGTAAATAAGTAATTCATTGGTGTATAAAGTTATTTAAGAATAAGTATGGGTTTAATGGTTCTCAAAAAATAAGAAAAAAATTATCCATAATTAGTTCTCAATTTCTATCTATTTTATGAGTTTGGTTTTAAAGATAAGAATGTTTTCATCAGAACATTGATAGATAGAAATGATCTTGTTTTCTCTTTAAATGAATGGGATAAATGCTTAATAGTTCTAGATAAAATAATCTATGAGGACTATCAAGGTAGATATTCCATCGAACTTGTAAATTTTTTCATTGAATATCCCCTTCTCGAACTTACTAGAGATGATGTTGTGATAAGGCATGAAGTTGTGGAATTGGATGGAGAATTTCGACTGATCTTCAAGTTTATCCAACACATTTTTGTCCTAGGAAGGGGTATTTTAGTATTACAAGGTATAAAGATATATTCTTCCTATATCTTATGACAATAGAAGATAAAATAAATCTATATAGATATATGATGGTTCACATGATGGAGTTTTGAAAGCCAACTTCAAGGTAAAATTATCATATCTATACTAAGTTAATTTCTACAATATTGGAATCCAGAGGAATTATTACTCAAGGAGAATAAAAGGTAAATAAATTTGATTATTTCGGTCTTAGTAAAATCAATTTTAAAATAAGGAAGGTTAATTTGAACCCTTTGTTAAATAGATGGGTAGTTTTCACGAACCAGTATAGGATATCATCCAACCTAACACCCGACCCAATCCGAAACAAGGCTCGAGAGGTGTTCTCGATCTTCCTAGGCTGCAGACTAGCACTGGGTATCAAAGATATCATAGTGGGAACAATTTATCCCAATAAAAACTAATAATCAACCAAACATAGCACGCATCATAATAGGAGGATATGATAAATACTAAACTGTGAATATATAATTAGATCCAAATACAAAAAAAAGATACAAGTGAAAACTAAAACTAAAAAATGACCAAACAAAACATGAAAGGATCTTCGTGTGACTTCCCGGTCACCACCATCCATAGTACCAACTTTCACCAAAGGAAAACTGAACAAGAAACCTAAACTGATAAGATAGATCGGGTCTACTGATGCTGAGTGGCACAAGTAGGGTGTGATCGAAAAAATACTAGTAGGTAAACACTACAGAGTACATACATTTCCTTTAATGAAAAAGTTCATAAACACTAGTTTTAAATACATATAGAAAATAGGTATTTTTATTTTAAAATAATACAAACACAACTTCCCAAAATAACTTTTCGTTTTAAAATGGTTTTCCATTTCAAAACCCAACTCACAAGACCAAAACACAAATAAGAACCCACACCATATAGAAAAAAGGGATATGTTAAAATTAAAGGAAATAGATCAAGAAGGTAAAACTAGCAAGGCTAAAAAATCAAAGTGTAGTATAAATAAATAGAAAATTCATAATTAATCATGGGAATTTACTAAACATCTCTAGAAGAAATGTCTATATGTACTCGGTTCAAACTCACCTGTCAGTGTATGGTGCAGCTCCATATTCAATAACCAATTGGACACTCTAAACTTGCAAATCTAGTGAAATATCTCACCTATCATCTTAGAAAATTTAGGAGGTACCAACCCATCTAATCAGGGTTGATAAGAAACTGTCACTTGACCATCTAGATGATGCCTAGGAATCCCTTGATAATAGTATGTGGTGAATGGGGATGTCCACACATGCATGGCTCAATTAAAAAGCACTTTCACCATTATTGTATATCCCAAACACTAACACAAACTATTCTATGTCCCTCTCCTTGTAAGGACCACCATAGAGGTTCCCATCTCACATTAAGTCATTCACAAGTGCCAACTAGGCCTTCACATCAAATTATTTTCAAACCATTTTCCAAAAATTCAATAAGCTTCCAATTGGGCCTTGTAAATTTCAATCTATTTACATTTAAAAATCCATTACAAAAAACCAATTCAAAAACATACCATGAGATTGAAGGGTCCAAACAGGCCTTTACCTCACATCGATATCAAACCACGCGTTAAGATTCCAAATGGGATAAACTTTATAAAACACATTTAAAAACATTATTTGTGGTCATTAGGAACAGAATAGCCATTTATAAAGTACCAAGGGGTTTTAAATAACCGCTTTGGGGAGGTAAGGGAGAAGTAAAAAAGGAATAGGGGATGATTGTTTGAATATTTAGTCCAAGCGAGAGACATTTTCTATAGGTGACCATCATTATTTGTGAGCCCATCCATATTTTCACCTCATGCATGTATGGATGTGCCCACATCAAATGGAATAGCAATGGTAAACCACAAAAGTATCATCTAGAAACCAATTCAAAGAATTTCCACTAGCATTACCTGTAACCACACCCAAATCACAATTCATAATGAAAACCAAATTTCTAAAACATAACCAAGGCTAGACACAACCAAAAGTTCTGAATTTAATTTTAAAATAATATAGGAATAAATATAAAAATCCTTTAAAATACCATCATCCACCAACTTTTTCCACATGGAAATTCCACAATAATTAACACGAAACACCACAACCATAAATCACACATTTATAAATTAAATAGAGGTTCTCAAGAATCACTTGGAATGTATTGGAAAGGAAATGGGTGGAAAAACCTACCTCAACGACATACACATGAAACAAAACCTTCAGGTAAGGAATAACTAAACCCATGGTACAATCTACACACCCTAAAAATCAATATACACAAGCCACAAATCAACCCTAGCCTCTAGGTTTTGGTAAAGAGATAACCTGCTAAAGGATAACTGAGAAATAAAGAGAGGAGAAGAGGAGGAGGAGAAAATTGGACAAAAACTCAAGAAACTCACCTTAAAACCTTGAATAAGCATCCATGGGGGAAGGAGATCTAAGGGAGAGAAGTTTGGTAACTACCATGGTGTTCTTAGGTTGATAAAGGGGAGGAAACCCCCAAAATGGGTTAAAAGGAAGGAGGGTAAAGAGAGGTATTTGCAACTTTTTAATGAACTAGACAACTCCCACAGTTTGGCCACATAGTTTTCCAAATTGTGATCCATCCATGTATAATCTACTAGAGAAGAGGGACACCCCCACATTGTTTGGCCACACAATTTGAGAAACCATGCGCTAACCATGTTGATCGCATATATCCAAAATTGTAGAGGCTTCTGCATGTTTTCCACACAGATTCCCCTAAGTGTGCACAAGTTTAGTGCCTTGTCCCTAACACCAAAAAGAATCTCTAGGGTTTCTCCTAATCCTTGAACATTTTATTCAAAACCATGATTAATGAATTCTAGGAAACCCATGTAAGAAGGAAAGAATTTGGAAACACCCATGACCAACACAGGTCGCATGGTTAACCCCCAAACTATTCACAATTCAAAAAGCCACCCAAAAACTCCAAAACTCAAAAATTCAAGTCGAGAACTCAACCCAAATCTCCACTAAAGGAATAAAATCCAAGGAAAGAATAAAATTAAAGGAAAAAACATGGTCACAGTGTAATAATTATTTCCACCACAAAAAATTTCTACCCCCATAAATTCAGCCAACCAAATGGGAATAAAGCTTAAGCTCAAAATGAAGCAATATCAAATGAGACAATGGACCACAGTGTGACCTTTCACTCCACCAGTCACACTTGGACACTTATAGAGAAAACCACAACATGAAAAAACATTGAAAATGAGATAGGGTTCTCCCCACCTAAAGAAACCAACTAGAACCATCCAGCACCGGGATTGGGAACTCCCCACACAATCCACCCTCCCCCCCCCACCAACATAAGGGGAAACCCATGAAAGGTAATTGAACCCAACACTGAACCAAATATATGAATAATCATTTCCATAAAGCACAAGAATCTCCAAAGTGATCAGAAATGGGAAACAAAACCAATCCATAAAAAGGCTAGGCACATTCAAGAAAGAACAACTAATTGGATACTCGCATTTAAAAAGGCACAACCATTCAACTGGAAGAAACTCACTATAAACTATTGGGATCATTCTAGGTAGAATATTGTGAACAACATAAAATACATAAAACTAGAATTAACATACATTCAACACACAACCAAAATACCATCCTCGTCCAAAACAATTGACTCAAAATCCAAACACTACAAACACAACCAAAATCTTTTTTCTCAAACCCCACCATTTTTATTTCCAATTCAAGATATTTCAAATCCCAAATCCACTTTTCAAAATACTCAACTCACTTTTAAAATGTGATCCAATCACCAAAGCCTTCATTCAAAATAAAACCAAACCTTAAAACCATTTTTCATTTGAAAACCATTTTTCTCAAAAACCATTTTATATTTTCAAAATTGACCCACACCAACCAAAAACAAACCAACACAAAATTCACACTGAACACCCAAGATAGGGAACTAGAAATGATGAAAAACCTAGTCACATGGTTTGGTGGACCATGACCTAAGAAAACATCAATCACTAGGAATACCTTAAGTCATGCACTTGGCCCACATGGTTCACCGCTCCATGTAAGACCGTCATGTAGCACCAAATCACATCCATTGTCATTCCTTATCTACACAAACCAAAGATAAATTCTTAGGTCCCAAACTACCCCTAGGAAACTCGAGGCTCAAAAACAGGAAACATTTCATAAATCCCTTTCCATACCTACCTCTCAAGTCACAAAAGTCCTAATCTCTAGTCTAACTAATGCCCCAAATAATAAATGGATGCTCTAATACCATTTTATCAAGAACCAAGTTGGGCTTATATCTAACCTGACACCCGAACCGGTCCACGATAAGGCCTGAGAGTCTTTCCCAATCCTCTCGGGTAGGTGACTAGCATCAGGAATCAAAGATATCACTATGAGAATGATTTATCCCCAAAAAAACTAATAAGAAACCAAAAAAAATCATGTAGCACAACCAGAGAATCTAATGAATGTTGAACTGAAAATACATAATCAGATAAAAATACAATAAAAATAGATACAACTAAAAACTAAAACCAAACAAACACCAACAGAAAACTAACATGATATCCATGTGACCTCTTGGTCACCACCGTCTATAATAATATCCTTCACTAAAGGAAACTTGAATAAGAAACCTAAACCTGCAAGATATCTTGGGTCTACTGAAGTTGAGTGGAACAAGTAGGGTGTGAGCATAAATAGCCTAGTAGGTAAACACCATAGACTTCATACATTTCTTTTCCATAAATATTTCACAATCACTAGTTTTAAGTACAAATAGACAACATGAATTTATCTTTTTAAAATAATCTAAACACAACTTCCCAAAAGAAATATCCATTTTAAAATAGTTTTCCATTTCAAAACCAAGCTCACAAGAACAAAACCCAAATAATAACCTGCACCAAATTAAAAAAAGGTCTATGTTGAAAATAAAGGAAACATACAAACAGTTAAAAACTAGAAAGTCTAAACAATCAAAGTGTAGTAGAAAGAAATAGAAAATATATATGTAATCATGGGATTTTCCTAAACATCTGTAGAAGTAATCCCTATACGTACTCGCTTCATACTCACCTACCAACATATGGTGAAGCTCCATAGTCAATAACCAATTGTCTTCCCTAAACTATCCAATATAGTGGCACATCCCACCTAGCTTCATAGTAAATCTAGGGGTATCAAACCATCTAATCAAGGTTGATAAGAAATTTTCACTTGATCCTCTAGATGATGCTTAAGAATCATATGGTGATAGTACATGGTGAATAGTGATGTCCTCACATGTGTGGCTCAACTGAACCCCACTACCACCATTCTTTCCAAGCTTAAACACAAACACCACCTATGTGATGCCCCACACCTCAGAGAGACTTCCATAGAGGTTCCCATCTCACATCATGTCATTCATAAGTTTCAAACAATCCTTCACATCAAATGAGTTTCAAAAAATTTTCCAAAAATACAATAATGTTCCAATGGGGGCCATCATTTCCAATCCAAGTCCATCTCTAAAACCATTTCCCAAAACCAAGTCAAAAACACACCATGAGATCAAAGGTTCAAAATGGGCCTTTACCTCACTTCGATATCAAACCACACTTTGAGATGCCAAATAGACCAAAAAAATTAAAAACACATTTGAAAACCTTTTTTTTAATAGAATTAAGAACCAAATAACCATTTATAAAGTAAAGAAGGGGTTTTAAAGAACCACTTTTGGGAGGTAAGGGAGAAGGAAAAAGGAAATAGGGGGTGAGTGTTCAAAAATCTAGTCTAAGAGAGAGACATTTTCTACAAGTGCTCATCATCATTTGTGAGCCCATCCATATGTACACCTTGTGCACATATGGATATTCCCATATATAATGGAACATAAATGGTAAACCATAAATGTATCATCCAAAAACCAATTTAAATAATAACCGCTAGCATTACCATCAACCACACCCAAAGAAAAATTCATAATGAAAACCAAATTTCCAAAACATAACCAAGGATAGACACAACCCAAAGTTACCAATTTCATTTTAAAATATCATTTGACATTTTATCAAATACCATAGATTCATATATATATATATAGGAATAAATATCAAAAATCCTTTGAAATCCTATCTTCCAAAAATTATTCCCACATGGAAACACCATAATAATTCACACGACACACCAAAACCATAAATCATGCATTTAGAAATTAAATAAAGGTTCCCAATCATCACATAGAATGTATTGGAAAGAAAATGTGTGAAAATACCTACCTCAATTATGTGATCATGCAATAAAACCTTCAGGGAACAAAGAACTAAACCTAAGGGACAATCTATACACCCTAACAATCAAGAAACACAATGTACACATCAACCAAATCCTCTAGGGTTTGGCCAAGAGATAAAACACAAAAGGAAAACCAAGAAATCAAGAGAGGAGAATAATAAGTGGATAAAATTTTCCAATAAATCAATAAACTCACCTTAAAACCTTGAAGAATTGTCCATGGGTGAAAGAGAGTCAAGGGAGGGAATCTTGGGAGCTCCCATGGTGCACCTAGGTCGAGCAAGGTGGGAAACCAAAAATGGGTTAAAATGAGGTAGGACAAATGAGGGATTCACAACTTTTTAATAACCTATACAACTTCCAGGGTTTGACCACGCGGTTTTCCAAACCGTGAACCAACCATTAACACTCTACTAGAGAATAGGGACACCCTACATAGTTTGGATGCACTTTTTTGGAAGCTTTGCACCAACCATGATGATCGCCTCTTTCAAAAATTGAAGAGGCTTTTGCATGCTTTTTGTATAGTTTCTTCTAATTGAGTTCAAGTTGTGCACCTTATCCATGACACTAAAAGTAAGATGCATAGTTACTCATATGCCTCACACAGTTTAGTCCAAACCATGCTCAAACAATTCTAGGAAAACCATGCAATAAGAAAAACAACTGGAAATGCCATCATCCTATATAGGTCACATGGTTAACCATCAATCCATGCACACAAATCATGAAAAAGGTCAAAAATCCACATGGAAACTCCAAAACTCCAAAATTAAAGCTGGGTAATTGACCTAAATCTCCATAAAAGGAACTAAATCCAATAAAATAATAAAAATATAGTAAAAATCGGGGTCATGGTGTGATAGTAGTAGAAAATTAATGGTTGAATGAGAAGTTTAACCATATGGAGAACCCTTATAGACCAAGAGACTTTCTTGATCCTAGATTGGATCCAGATGATATTATAGATTACTATTTTGATAAATAGTTATATGAGTCTAGTGATAATATTGAATAGAAAGATGAGGATAAAGAAAAATAAAAATATCTACCTTTTCAATTGAGGTAAGGAGTGACCTTTATATTATCAAGACTATAAATTTTTCCACTGTTCCACCTGACTCTCCTATTTCATTACTTTCTAAATAAATATTGTTGAAAGTTGATAAGGAATCTGATACTAGAGTTAAAAAATTTACTCCATTTTAAGAATTAGATTCCAAGATTCATAAGGATTTCATTGTTCTATCTAAGGATTCCTTATGTGATATTGATGGAGAAGAAGGATATGATGAAAAATCCCTTCTTAACTATTTTTTAGTCTTTCATAACTATAAGTGGAGATTGGGATAGAAATTTACAAATTTTATTAGTTATTAAAGTCACTGGAATCCATCTAGAAATAGATGAGGTGGTCATAGATGGTAAGGATACACAATCTAAGGGAGAGAAGTCTCCAGGATCAATAGTTTTTAACTTGACCTAATCTGATTCATATGATGATGATCGTGATGGAGGTAGTCCACTATATCATAGTGGACCTATCATTTATATTAATCAAATAGATCATAATGGATTTTTAGTAGAAATTATATATCATGATAAGTTTCTTAAGCCTTTTCCTTTAATAGTGTCTATCAAAGATGAGTAAATAATAGTTATAGATTTTGTTCATGCTATGAGAGTTGTTCATGAAGTTGTTGTTCATGAGGTTGTGTCTTAACCTAAATAATAGAGGTTTTCACATCCTCCTCCTACTCTTCCTCAGACCAGTTACCTAACCAAAAATAATCTAGATGACTTCAAGTTATATCTTTTATTTGATCTTAGTGTTATGCTCAGGTCATATACCTTCTAGAATAATCATTTAAAGAAAGATGATATATCCTTGATAGTATACTTAGTTGTGTATCACCTTTAACATAAAATATTTTTGAGAATATGAAATTTGGAAATAAATAATAGAAATATGGTTGATAAAGTTGGTATTATCCACTCTACCTTGGAATATATGATAATATATCCCATAGAGAGATCTATCAGTGCTTGGAAGGTTGTACTCTATTTCTACAATTTTAGATTCTTCTTATAGATCTCCTCCTCCTTCTATAACTTCTTTTGTGGATGTCGAATTGATTAGAAATTTTGTTAAAAAATATCACTAGGATGTTTTGGCTAATTCCTCTAACTATCACCAAGATGATCTCAGATAGATAAAGTCTCATGGTGAAAAAATTTATAAGTTGGTTAGATAATGTTTGAATAAAGTAATAAATGATAGAGAAAACATAATTGAATATATTAAGTATTACTTGACTAATATTTTTACCAAAAATGATATTAACTCTGATTTCATGTTTTTGGCCAAAACTCTAAGGATTCCTCCAATCATTAAGGATTTAAAATAGAAATTAAGTCATTTAAAGGATTTATCCCCCTTTCTAAAGTTGTTTATAGAGAAAAGAAATATATTTATTTTGTGTAATAGAGTATAGTGAAAGGGTCATTACTCAATTTTTTGATTTGATGGAACCCTTTCTCTACACATTTAATGGTATTCAATTCACCTCCATCCATACCTGTAAAAAATTTAGCCACTATATTTTTGGCATCGCCCACAGCTTCTGGCTTCTCCCCTCCATTCTCAGCCTCATCCAATCCTTTGGTGCTCACCACTGTGGTCTTTATCCACATATTTTACTCTTTTAATGAAGGTACGTTCTGTGGATGCCCTCTGATGATGTAACCAACTCTAGACTCAAGTTTCTCCTAGCCTCTCTTGGTCAGAGTTAGGGTGGTGTTAACATCGAGTCTTTGGAATTTTGAGTGTGGTTGACGGTGGGTTTCTAACGCTACTGAAGTCAGTCATTTGCATTGTTTCATTCCTGACCGCCCAAACCAACTCTGACCTAGGGTTCCACCGCTCCTCTCTAGGTCAGAGTTGGAGTGATGGTTACACAGGGGTTTTGGTCCATACAGTTAGGCAGTCTTGATGTTTTCTTTTAGGGTTTATCCCCATATTTTATTAGGGTTTCATCCTTAGTTTTGTTTCTCTTTTTTGATCCTCTTTATTGTTGGCATTGTTTTTCCTCATTGACAGTTTCACTTCTATTTTGGTTGTTTGTACTATGAAGATGAGTCGATGGAGTTAGATGGTTTTTTTGATGGGTTTTGGTGTTCTGTTGGGATGTTTGATCAGCGACGTAGGTGGGTGTTTGTCTAGATCTATTGGCGATTTATGATGAAGTCGATTGAGGAAGGAAATGAGGTTAAGCCGACGATGAGGTTAATCTTTCGATGGGCTGGTGTCAAGTATCATTGGATGATGGTATGACATTTTATGATTTAGGTATGGTAGTAATGATGAAGCTTCCCTCAATGGAAATGATGGACACTGATGGTGCTCGTTGGGGATCTGGTTTAATGCGGATAGAGCGATCGTCACATCTGGTGTGTGACTCAAGGCAGGGTGTGATACTCGAGCTGATGCATGGATCAAATTGGATCATTTTTCTAGATAGATGACGATATCTTGTTTCTGAATTTTTAATTTTGTGGTTTTTTGGATGGTGGTAGTGGCAATAGGGAGTTTCTATAGTGGATTTTGAATTTTTGATTTTTCATGTTGTATGTTGATGGGGGTATATAAGGGTGATGTGGATGTTTTTTTATGGTTCTCACTTACCCAAAAAAAGTGTCTTCTGAAAAATGGATTGTAGACCTTTTGGACTTACTCCTGTTGAGATAGTGAGACATTTGAGGCCAATTAACATTGAAATTGTATTCAGGCTATGTGCACCTCTTTCTTCCCCAACTCTTTCACTAACTACTATTAAAAAAGTAAAAGACCAAATTGATCCAGCCTCTATTCCTGAAAAGGATAATTCAAACCCTGATTAGGATTTGATAGGGCCATTTTATTTTGATTTGACTATTGATAATGTACTTTCTTTGACTTTTCTTAATGAAAAATCATTACTCTTCATTAATTTTTATTTTTTATCAAACTTTTCTTCTTCTCTCTGCCTTTTTTTAATTCCATATGGGGAGAACAATGTGTGTCCAGAAATAAGTATAAAGGGAGAATAATAATTTCTATGAATAATGAGTATGATTATGGACATTTTTAATGGAAATTTATTGAAATATATTATTTTAAAATTTCATTTTTAAAAATTATTTGTGATAAAAAAAGGGGATATGGTTTGATTAGTCCAAGAAAGTTATTATTTTAAGATTCACAAATCATGTTTCCTCTATTAAGATTAATTTTATATTTTAACCTTATGTAACTCTCTTAAGTGTTATGTTTCCTTTACATATGATTTGGTTTACCCTTACTTGATCTTTGTAATCATGGTTCTACCCATAAGAAAGATCTATGTACTAACACAAAAGTTATTATCTACCCTTACATAAGCTTTAGAATTTTTTCTTTACCTTTACGTAATTCTAGTTTACACTTATGTATGAATTTTCTTACTTTTATGTAAGCTTTATAAATTCTAGGTTACCTTTACATATGTATCTTTTTACCCTTACACAGTGTATAAAAATATTGATTTTCCATTACTCAAGTTTCTATTTACCATTACGCATCATATAAAAGATCTATTTTTCCTTTACACAACCATTATCTTCCCCTTACGTAGTATATGAAATGGTGTTTTTACTCTTACACAAGGTTTAATGTAAAATTTATCTAATTAAAAGATACTGGTAATAGTTGAAAATTTTTACCTCCAAAATAGGTTCTTCTATCTCCAAATCACATATGTGACTTTTAGTTCAAATATGTGACTTTCATTTCAAATATACTACCATCGGTAAATTATGTTACCGTCAGTGTTGTTATGCTACTTCCAGTACAATCCTATTACCTCTAGTAGAATCCTTCTACTTCTAGTAAAATACTATTGCTATTATTTATAGATCAAACCATTATACCTTTAGTAAAAATGTTGTTGTTAGTAAAGCATGTTACCACCAGCTAAAACATGTTATTACTAGTTCAGTCTTGCTATCGCTAGTTAAAGATGCTACCACCAGTTTAAAATATACTACAACAGCTATCTAGAATAAAATTAAAGTTAATTATTATAATGGTTAGTTTAAGGTACTTAATGCAAGATAGAGACAGATGTATTTAATAATGATTATTCTTAAAATATCCACATGAGAATTAAATATAAATTTGTAATTTATAGAGATATTTCTCAATATGTGGATTCATCATATTTTATTATTATATTACAATAGATAATTGGATTTTCTTGAAAATCTATAAAATCATAAACACCCCTCATGTGCTAATGCTACTCCACAACTTACTACTACTGATTGGTTGGGATTCAGTGTCTACTAGAAAATAGAGTATTGTCCAAAGATTCATACAAAACACTTTTTCACATAAAAACTAAAAATATCATAGAACATTCAAAGAAACATCAATGAAATATTTAAATACATTTCAAAAGAATAATATTAACATCATTGATCATCTCTTTCTTGATCAGAGAAATAAAAACTACATAAACACTTCTATAATCATTATTTCTTCTTCTCTATTTTATTTAAATTTGAGAAATGCTTACTTTAATTTTCATATTTAATATAAAAAAATCTTGAAATGTATTATATAGTACTCAGATTCTATATTCATATTATTTTTACACCATTTATCCCATATATTAATATAGAATAGGTTGTGGGTATCCTAGGCTTCCTTGTTTTCAGTTTTATATAAAATATCAATCAAGGTTGTAGATCAGTTTATTGTTTAATAAACAATTTAATAGTGGGTGATTTTCGAGTTGATAAGACTAGGTCTTGGCTTGATACTAAAACTCTATTTTTATTCTGATGTGTTTTTATTTTCTTTTTTTATTGTTTTCAAACTAAACAAGTTTTGTTTTTCAAAAACTCATTATCAAAACTTTACTCTGATAGTTAACTTTAATTATTGATATATATATATATATATATATATATATTATTTAATGTGATTAGATATATTTCAAAAGTTAAAGTGGTTTTTAAATTGTTTTATCTAGGCTATGATTGAGCCTTTAATAAATATTTTGAACCTATTAAATTATATATCTTCTAGTATTTTATTTAACTGGTCTATTTTTATAAATTGGGGGATATTTTTATATTTTTTTTAAACATAAATTTTAGTTATATACTCAGTTTACCCCCCCCCCCAGTGTTGTCCATTAGAACCAAAAAAAAGGTTATAATAAAATCTAACATTATGGGGGTTTTTAACTATCCCAATTGAAATTATTTCAAACATAAATCTCATAACATAATATCCACATTATTTTATTCATTTTTTATGAAGAAAATATTGTTTGAAAATATTTTTTCAATTTAAAATAATATTTTATGTATCTAATAAGTTTTATTATTTATAAATGAATTAACCTTTGTGTACACATATTTGATCTTCAGTTTCCTCTTTCCTATGGATTATCTATAGTAATCCCAATATATGTTTTAAAATGATATGAATGAAATAAAATTAAAAGTTATTATAATATATAATTTTTAAATAATAAAACTTATATATTTTATACTACTTTTAAAGTTTTATTTCATGTCAATATATATGGATCATAATTAGAAAGATATTTTTCTTTAGGATAAAAATAAAAAACATCCAAAGGCCACAAATATACAAAACTATAATGTTTTCAGTTATTTAATTAAGAGAAACAAAACTTTATGAAGTATTTTTTTTTACCTATCAAGATAAAGAAACATACAGCACTAAATTGCATCATTCTAAAATATTCTAGGAATATATATTGTCCTTTCATTATCCTTTATCGCCTTCATCACTGGAGAAATAAATTGTGGATCCAAGAATACATACAGTAATATTATATCATATTGAATAAAAAGTGTATAAATATACTTGATAAACAAATATAAGTATTAATTAAGATCAATCAAATGGATATAATTGAAAGAAATATGGTAATCAACTTACATGGAAGAGACTTGTAACACTATATGGACAAACATTTCTGAAGTTACAAATCATCACAATCATATTTTTCCTATAAACATAAATATCCATTTGAATCTCATAAGCATATAATGACATATATGCATATGTTGATAATTTATAAATACCATCATAAAAAGTAATATCTAAAGTCCAAGTGGATTTAACAAGTGTAGCGCAGCGGATTACCAAAATAAACATACAAAGACAGCAGAAGCAGTAAACCATACAACTACTGAAATAAACAACTACAATGGATAAAACCAACAGTATAGAAAAGATGATGCTACATGTTTCAAGTTCTAAGAAAACAGCCAGAACATGTTATACATCAATACAGTATAGCAGAAAACAGAGTACATTAAAGCAAAGAAAACAGCTGGCAGAGGCATCGCGAGCCTAGGCTTGGTCCCATGCCCTTCTACTCATCTGCAACAGTCAAGTACCTGTATAGGGACTCTTTCCCCTATCTACACCTACAAAAACGTAATCTGTTTGGGCAGAAAAGTATGACCCAAACAGGGTGTGAGAAATATATCTTAGTAGGCACCAACCAAAGGCTCGTGCCCAACTGCGTGTAAGCATGCAAAAAAAGTGTGTAGTAGTAAAATGCAATAAAGTAAGAAGTATTCAAAAGTAACTAATTACCAGTTATATTGCCATTTTATTATCCATATAATACATTTAAATATTAGAAATCACCACAGTTCATTTCTAAGTAAACAATCCACGTCCTCAGACAAGTCACCCCTACCCTCAGGTAAGGAGTATCCAACATAAGAATCTTCCCTCAGGTATAACAGAATTTTCCCTCAGGTGTAGGTAGTGTCGCCCTCAGGCACAGAGTCTATCGCCCTCAGGCACGAAAGAAGTTGCCCTCAGGCCGAAAATATCTACAGCCCACAGGCTAAACAGTGCAGTTCCCACAGGCTAATCACAACAATGCCCTCAGGTTAAATAGGAAACCGGGCCATGCCCAACATATAAAAATGTAGTAAACAAGAAATTCATCTCAAGGCAATTCTAAAATTACTACCCTTAAGTCATACCCTCGGGTATCCTGGCCAAACAGCTAAATAGTGAAACACACCCCTAGGGTGGCTTCGGATACAAGAAACGACCCCAACCAGCATTTTATTATCATAATTAACTACCTAATCAACTCTAGGCATTAAATATAGCAACGGACTCAGCCACACAACACCCCAACATGGGTTCGTGGCACAAAAACGCATGACAGTTGAAGAATAAACACAAATCCACCCACATTATACGTCAACGAGCGTTATACCCAAACGCCGACTCCAGAAACGCCCAAGAACGGCGTAGATATGACGAAGAACAAAACCCATTAAAACTTAAATAACTTACGTTAAAAGAAGAATTGGTAAGAACGGTACCAGGAGAGGAGAGGGCTCACCCGTGCGATTCCAACGAGATCGTCTGAAGTCAAATCGGATTCCAGACGAACTCTCGGGGATCTCCAAAGGTTTGGCCTCCTCCTTTGGCTCCAAAATGGCTCAAACGCCTCCTCTTCCAAATGAGGAGGCTACTGCCTATTTTAAGCCAAAAAAACAAAGTACACGGTGTGTACTTCTTTCATTTAACTGCTCATTTGGTGGCACCGCCACACTGTTCATCTGTCGACATGAATACACAGCATGTACTCCCAAGTACACGGCGTGTACTGTCGCCCAGCTGGTGGTGACTCCACCGCCTTACTTCTTAAGCTTGCTGACTGACTACATGACGAGTAAGGTACCACTACAAGGCGTGTAGTCATTTCCTACACCTTTCGTCGCCGGCATGGCTACACGCCCCGTGTACTCATCCCAACACGGCCAAAAGTACATGGCGTGTGGACAAAGTACACAGTGTGTAGTTTTGAAATTTATCATTTCTTCCATTTTCCATATTTTATCAAAAACACTTAAGGAAAAGAAAAAGGAAGAAACACGTACCTCAAAATTAAGAACTGGGTTCTTACAAACTTCCCCCCTTATAGCAATTCGTCCCCGAATTTCCCTTCCAAGGGTGGTGAAGATAAAGCTCAGAATAGCTCTTGCCACTGAGCACGTACGTCGGCCTCCCACTCCCAGGTCTCGTCCTGCACTCGGCGATGCTGCCATAGCACCCGTACGAGAGGAACTGACCGGCCTCAGAGAACCTTCGTGCTCCTGTCAACGATACAGATCAAATGCTCCTCAAAGGAAGCATCATGTTGAAGCTCAACCTCCTCTGGATAAAAGGTGTGAGACGGGTTTGAATGGTAGCGACGTAACTGAGACACTTGGAAGATGTCGTGCATGGCTTGGTACCGTTGCGGTAACTGCAACCGATAGGCAACCAGCCCGAATCTCTCCAGAATCTCGAATGGCCCCACATACCTCGGTGAAAGATTACCTTGTCTCCTGATCCGCTTGTGTCCCAGCCTCGGCGAAACATGTAGAAAACTTGATCCCTGACCATGAACTCCAAATGTCATCTGCGGTGATCAGCATAAGACTTCTTACGAGACTGTGAGGTATCCATCCGCTTCCGAATCAACTGGATCTGCTCAGATGCCTCCTACACGAGCTGTGGCCCCAACAAAGCCGCCTCACCTGCCTCTAACCAGCACAAAGGTGATCGGCATGGCCTACCATATAAAGCCTCATATGGTTCCATCTCAATAGTTTCCTGAAAACTATTGTTATAGGCAAACTCGACTAAGGGTATATGCTTCTCCCAAGAGCCCCCAAAGTCTAGGACGCATGCGCGCAGCATGTCCTCTAGCAATTATATCGTCTGCTCTGACTGTCCATCTGTATGAGGGTGGTATGTTGTGCTTAGAAGCACATGTCTACCCAGCACCCTCTGAAAACTCTGCCAGAAATGAGACGTAAAGTGGGTATCCCTATCTAAAATGATAGAATGAGGGACCCCATAAAGACGTTCGATCTCTCGGATATACAGCCTTCTGAGCTCGTCCACACTAAAGGTCTCCTTGATCGGCAAGAAGTGAGATACCTCCGTGAGTCTGTCCACAACAACCCACATGGCATCATTGCCTCGAGGTGACCTCAGAAATCCCGTCACAAAATCCATCGCGACATCATCCCATTTCCACTCTGGAATGGGTAACTGCTGTAACAGCCCAGCCGGCCTCTGGTGCTCTACCTTCACCTGCTGACAGGTGTAACACCTCGTAACAAAACCAGCTATCTCTCTCTTTATACCCAGCCACCAGTACTGACGTCTAAAGTCTCGGTACATCTTGGTAACCCCGGGATGAACTGACCATGTTGAAGCATGAAACTCCTGCATTATCTCCTCGTGTATATCCCCTAGAACCCATACTCGTCCATGGAAATGTAGGACCTCATCATTTCCTATCATCCAATTGAGAGGAGGGTCCTCTCTTTCCACCGACTCCCGTAGAACTAGGTCTTCTGAAACCGATAGCTGCTTCATACTCACTCTGTCCAGGAGGGTAGAAGTCACAACTAATGAGGAAAGATAATCCTGACCTTGACTGTCGTGCACCGCCAGATGAATCTCAGAGAACAAAGCCATAAGCTGCCACTCACCACTGGCCTCATGCACTGCCTGTATCTGAGTCTTCCTTCTCAGTGCATCAGCTATTGCATTACCTTTACCAGGTGTAGTTGCAAGATCAAAATCGAAGGACTGTAGGTACTCAACCCACCTCCTCTACCTCAGATTCAAGTCACGCTGAGTAAAGATATACTTGAGGATTTTGTGGTCGGTGAAAACCACAAAATGCTCTCCCAACAGATAGTGTCTCCAACAGCACAATGCATGAACAACTACTGCCAACTCGAGATCATGCATCGGGTAATTCCTCTCATGTGGACTCAACTGCCGAGACCCGTACGTGACAACTCGATCTCCTTGCATCAAAAAGGCTCCTAGACCAATCCATGAGGCATCACAGTAAACTATATAGCTCTTCCCCTACTCTAGGAGTATCAGGATCGGTGTTGATGTCAACCTTCCCTTCAGGTCCTGAAAAGCTGCATCACAAGCTTCCGACCAAATGAACTTCACACCCTTCTTAGTCAGACCTGTCAACGGTACTACTAAGCAGGAGAAGTTCTGTATAAAGCATCTGTAGTAACCAGCCGACCCTAAGAAACCCTGTATCTCAAACACGTTCTTGGGATGCTCCCAGGAAACTACTGCTCTCACCTTCTCTAGGTCAACTGCAACTCCTACCTCTGAGATGATATGACCCAGGAAGTGAATCTGGTCTATCCAAAAGTGGAACTTTGAGAGCTTATCATATAGCTGATGCTCCCTTAGTGTACTCAATGCAATCTCAAGATGGGTGGAATGGTCGTGTCGAGTGTGAGAATACACCAAGATGTCATCCACGAATACTACCAAAAAAGAATCAAGGTACAGATGGAACACACGATTCATCAGATCCATGAAAACTGTTGGCGTGTTCGTGAGTCCGAACAGCATAACCAAGTACTCGTACAGACCATATATGCTCCTAAAAGCTATAAGTGGTATATCTGATGGTCTCACGCGCAGCTGATGATATCCGGATCTCAAGTAAATATTTGAGAACACTCGTGCTCCAAGAATCTGATCAAACAGATCATCAATCCTCGGTAAGGGATATCAGTTCTTAACCGTCAATTGGTTCAGCTTCCAATAATCCACGCAAAGTCTGTGGGTACCATCCGCCTTCTTCGTAAAATGGACCGGAGAACCCCAAGGAGAAGTACTTGTTCGGATAAAACCCTTTGCCTGTAACTCCCCTAACTGCCTCTTGAGCTCCTGCAACTCAGGCGTGGCCATCCTATAAGGAGAAATGGACATCGGTTCTGCTCCTGGCACTAGATAAATAGAGAAATCCACCTCACGCTCTGGAGGTAGACCTGAAAAGTCATCCGAGAAGACATCCCTGAAACGATCAACAACTAGAGGGAATCTCGTCTGACAAGTCCCCTGGTCATCCAGATATAAGCTCGCAATCTGGGCTGTGACTCCACCTCACCCATGATGCTCTGGTCCAGCTTGACTTGCCTGAACATCCCATTCGCCCTTGTATAGAAACTCTCTGCCCTCTGGTGACGTGAAATGCACCCTGCGATGATAGCATTCTACAAAGGCTCGGAAGGGAACCAACCAGTCCATACCTAGAATGGCATCATAGCTCGTCATCTCGAAAACATAGAGGTCCCAAAGGAAGTGACACCATCCAACCTCAAGGGGGAACTCCTTGCACTGACGTACACCAACCGTCCTAGTTCCCAACAGAGTGTTTAGTGTCAAGATATCAGAAGAAGAAGAAAAAAACTGGGCCCAAGGCTCTCTACAATGGGTACTGAGATGAAAATATGCGTAGCACCCGTATCAAAAAGTACTGAAGACAAGACAGAAGCTACTAGAATAGTACCTATGACTATAGAAGGTCCGGGATCCTACTCCTGCTGGGTCTGTTGCATTGCATATGCCTGCCCAGTGTCGCGGCCCTGCGACACAGCCTGGCTACCCTGAGCTATCCCGCCCTGCTGCCTCTACGATCCTGGTGTTTGGCTACCACGGCCACGACCACCATCTTTGCCTGCACGCCCTGACGTATTCCAGTTTCCCGACTAGTAAGAAGCCATTGGTCCTGCTCCCGCACGCGGAGTCTGCACAGAACCCCTCTCACTAGCTGGTGGAAACGTCCTGCAAAAGCACTGCAGATGACCCATCTTGCCGCAAGCTCGGCACTCCACTGGGTCTCATGGACACTGCGGCCTCTTGTGCCCCTCCCTACCACACTGGTAGCACCTGACTGGACCACCTGAAGAAGCTTCCTGGCTGGTACTGCAACCCTGAGAGAAGTCCATCTGTCTCTTCCTCTTGCCGGTAGCAATAATACCAGTAACTGGTGCTGAACCGCCCTGGCCCACACCACTAGATTCCTGCAGGTTCCTCTCTATAATCAGAGCCTGGTTCAAAATCGTGTGTATAGTAGGAAACCTGAAAGCATTCACCAGTTCTCAGATGTCATACTGAAGACTATCCTCAAAACGTCTGGCTCTCAACATCTCATCACCCACCAGCACAGGTGCAAAATGCTGAAGCTCCGTAAAACGAGCAGAATAGTCCATCACCGACATAGAATCCTGCTGCAGATTCATGAACTCTCGAGCTCTATCTGCCCTCAATGTCTCGGGAAAGAAGAAGTCATAGAAGATTTCCTGAAAAGCTTCCCACACCATTTCCATGTGATGCTCTGACTGTGTGATAACATCCCACCACCTCTTGGCGGAATCACGCAGCATGTAAGTCGTGAGCTTAACCCTCCGCCCTAGAGGTGTCTCGAGATGCTCGAAAATAGTCTGCATCGATCCAAGCCAAGTCTCTGTAGCCTGAGGTCCGCCATCCCCTGGAAACTTGGGCGGATGCTGCTACTGAAAGATACGCGTCAGCTCGGCCATAGATGTAGCAGCCTGCGGTGCTCCCGGAAAGGTATGCATGAACTGCAATAAGCCTTCACGGAACTCCGCCTCCACACCTGTGTTCGGTATAACAGTTGGCGCCGCATATGGCTTTGCTGGTGTATCAACTGGTAGCCCATGGCCCACCATCTCCGGAGTATAATCGTCGCCGCTCTCCTGGCGAACAACTCGCGGTCATCTAGGCGGCATGACACTACAAGGTCAAAAGCACGCCTCGGATTCAAGATTATTAAGACTGAAATCGAAGTAACCACAAAGGAACAAGAGGAAGAAAGCATGTCAAAATTTTCAAAACAAGACTACATGGCGTGTACAATGACTACACGGTGTGTACTTGACTTTCCTTCCCCTGATCGGGTCCTTCTACACAGCTAAGTCACATGGCTTCCGTTCAACAAAACTACATGGCATGTATAATATCTACACGGCATGTACGGTGTTATTTTCCAACTGCTTGTGTCGTCTATGACACGGCCAACTACTTGGCTTAACTCCACACGGTGTGTTACACCCATACACGGCGTGTACAACACCCCGTTTCCCAGCCACACGGCCAACTCCACACGGTCTGTCCTCGGACAAGACTACATGGTGTGTCCCATATGTACACGGCGTGTTCAGGGAGAGGTGACATCGGCCCGTGTTGTTAGTTACACGGCCGAGTCCCCAGGTCACACTACACGGCGTGTCTATAATTGACACGGCGTGTTCTATCAAGGAGTTCACCAATCCGTGTTGTTAGTTACATGGCCGAACTCAGGGTCACACTACACGGCGTGTCCAAAAACTACACGGCATGTTTTACCCAAGTCCTTCCCTACCCCGTGTCGCCGCCCACACAGTTTGTGACACGGGAAGAGACTACACGGCGTGTACTTAGGGTACACGGAGTGTACTCAAAAAGTTCATTTTTCTTCCTGAACAGAAGAGCATACACGGCGTGTATAAAAATACTACACGGCGTGTACACTGGGTTTCCGGACAGTATGCCTCAAAAACTTCTCCGAAACCCAGAAAATACCGTAAAACAACACCTAAGTGTCAAATTCCAACCCGTGGGGGGCCATACTCCCCACAAATCAAAGTTTGACATCTTATATGTGTTATCATCCAATAAACAGTCATTGATTCAACAAAATCTGGTCAATGGGGGCCATACTCCCCAAAAACCAAAGTTTGGCGTCCATTCTATAAACAAGCTCAAACAAAAATACCATTTCACAAGGCAGGTATTTATCAAGCAGCTATCACAACAGCATGCTTTTCTAGCACAACAATTATCACAACAACATGAAAATTCTAATTCGCCTACATGGCATGGAAGCTATGAATGGCATGTGATATCTAGCATGTGCCCATATGATGCATGAGAAAGAATAATCTCATCTCATTGGGTTGCAACTAAAGAGAACCCATAGATAAAATATAAACAGCACAATCTCAAGTGCATCCCCCAACGGTGAAAACAAATCAACCGTAAAATTGAAAAATCAAAAGAATGAAAAATACAAGGTAGACTGGCTTTTCCCTATACACAGGTTAGCAACGCCCGGGCACAGCTTATTACCATCTACCGTTCCGTCATATCCCTGACTACGACTCCAAATAGTAAGTCAAAGAAAAGAACTCCTCTGATACCACTTTGGAACATCCCGGACCCGAGTTCCATGCAACAGGTGCCCTGAGCCCGGTTTGCCACGTGACCTCAAGCGCATTTCCCCAAATGCCAGAGGCTGCCGACTAGCAGCGAGGGCCCAGGTCTGATAGTGGGGAAACTATGCCCTCATTTGTCAAAGTGTAGCGCAGCTGATTACCAAAATAAACATACAACGACAGCGGAAGAAGTAAACCATACAACTACTGAAATAAAAAATTGCAATGGATAAAACCAACAGTATAGAAAAGATGATGCTACATGTTTCAAGTTATAAGAAAACAGCCAGAACATGTTATACATCAATACAGTACAGCAGAAAACAGAGCACAACAAAGCAAACCAAACAGCTGGCAGTAGCATTGCGATCCTAGGCTTGGTCCCATGCCCTCATACTCCTCTGCAATAGTAAAGTACCTGTATAGGGACTCTTGCCCCTATCTACACCTGCAGAAAAGTAATCTGTTTGGGCCAAAAAGCGTGGCTGAAATAGGGTGTGAGAAATATATCTCAATAGGCACCCACCAAAGGCTCGTGCCCAACTGCGTGTAAGCATGCAACAACAGTGTGCAGTAGTAAAATGCAATAAAGTAAGCAGTACTCAAATGTAACTAATTGCCAGTTATATTTCCATTTTATTATCCATATAATCCATTTAAATATTAGAAATCACCACAGTGCATTTCTAAGTAAACAATCCACTTCCTCAGACAAGTAACCCCTACCCTCAGGTAAGGAGTATCCAACACAAGAATCTGCCCTCAGGCATAACATAATTTTTCCCTCAGGCATAGGTAGTGTCGCCCTCAGGCACAGAGTCTATCGCCCTTAGGCACGAAAGAAGTTACCCTCAGGCCGAAAATATCTACAGCCCACAGGCTAAACAGTGCAGTGCCCACAGGCTAATCACAACAACTCCCTCAGGCTAAACAGGAAACTGGGCCATGCCCAACATATAAAAATGCAGTAATCAAGCAATTCCTCTCAAGGCAATTCTACAATTACTACCTTTAAGGCATACCCTCAGGTATCCTGGCCAAACGGCTAAATAGTGAAACACACCCCTGGGGTGGTTTCGGATCCAGGAAACGATCCCAACCAACATTTTATTATCACAATTAACTACCTAATCAATTCTAGGCATTAAATATAGCAACGGCCTCATCCAAACGACACCCCAACATGGGTTCGTGGCACAAAAATGCACAAAAACGCATGACAGTTGGAGAATAAACACAAAGACACCTACATTATACATCGATGAGCTTTATACCCAAACGCCGACTCCAGAAACGCCCATGAACAGTGTAGATCTGACGAAGAACAAAACCCATTAAAACGTAAATAACTTACATTAGGAGAATAATTGGTAAGAATGGTACCAGGAGAGGAGAGGGCTCACCCATGCGGTTCCAACGAGATTGTCCGAAGTCGAATCGGATTCCAGACGAACTTTCGGTGGATCTCCAAAGGTCTGGCCTCCTTCTTTGGCTCCAAAATGGCTCAAACGTCTCCTCTGGCAAATGAGGAGGCTACTACCTGTTTTAAGCCGAAAAAACAAAGTACATGGTGTGTACTTATGAGTACACGGCGTGTAATTCTTTCATTTAACTGCTCATTTGGTGGCACCACCACACTGTTCATCCGTCGACATGAGTACACGACATGTACTCCCAAGTACACAACGTGTACTGTCACCCAGCTGGCGGCGACTCCACCGCCTTACTGCTGACTACACGGCGTGTAAGGTACCACTACACGGCGTGTAGTCAGTTCCTACACCCTTCATCGCCGGCATGGCTACACGCCCCGTGTACTCATCCCAAAATGGCCAAAAGTACACGGCGTGTGGACAAAGTACATGGTGTGTAGTTTCGAAATTTTGAATTTTTCCCCATTTTCCATATTTTCTCAAAAACACTTAAGGAAAATAAAAAGGAAGAAACTCGTACCTCAAAATTAAGAACTGGGTTCTTACATTGATACTGGGGATCCTCAACATATAACTCAAAATAGATGGTAATATGTAGAGGAAGAGGTGTATGAGTTGGATAT
The DNA here is from genome assembly GCA_963277665.1 of Viscum album. NCBI lineage: Eukaryota > Viridiplantae > Streptophyta > Magnoliopsida > Santalales > Viscaceae > Viscum > Viscum album. The sequence continues at coordinate 1,885,821,745 of OY728159.1, read as the reverse complement.
GCAAGCAGAGGTAAAGGAGTGGGATATACAGCCAAAGATAGAGGAGTGGGATATGCAACTTGAAACTATTTATTTGTGTTAACAAACATCGACTATATTTATGCTGAAATTCCCCCCCCCCCCCTCCCATCATCGCACCCATATCCTAGACTTTAGCTTCTAAATAATTTATTTTTTATATACATCCTCCCTTGAGGAATTTTTATAATGACTGAAAAAAATTAATTGATACACATGTTTGTATCCTTGTACACTAGCTAAGTGTTCAAGTTTTCATAATGAATTAGATAAAATATCCTTCTTACCCTCAGGTATGAAGGTCCCCTATGTGATCTTCTCCTCAAGGTCTTCATGTAAATAATATTTTAAAAAATTATTAGTGAATTACAAAATATAAAGTATTTAGAAATAACTTAAATAAATCCTTATGGTTATTTTAGTTACATCCCTCATGTCTTCTATAAAATATGTTCCCTTTTTGGTCATCCAATCCCTCTTCTTTTTTTTTATGTCTAGCTAGGGGGAGGGTCAATCTCTACGGACTATGAAGTCTCGGCTCTCAATTTTTTAAATTTTTCATCTATCATTTCCTCTTATAATAATGGATACCAACCCCAAGATAATGTATCAGGGTATACATTTTGAGATTGGATATTTTGATGAGATATCCTCGTTTCCTATTAATTAAGGACAAATAAATCATTAAGATGATCATTTTTAGTGATTATATAAAAAAATTCAAAAATTTCAGACTTCACTTACAAAAAATGATTATTTTAATATACTTTCAAATAATTCATTTGATGTATATTCATATTGAAAAGGATATATATCATATAGATTTTCATTTTTTTCATTCATAAAAAATGAAAAGTAAAGTTGGGGTTTATATAAAATCCATCTATATCCTAGTAGAAAAATCAAAAAATTTATTCCTAACTTATTTAGTGTTAGGTATATCATATGTCATATGATGAGAAGGTAAATAATAACATATATAAGCATAAAAATGTAATGATAAGTAAAATAATAATAAATGATCTTACAAAAATTATCAACCATAACTGAACTAGTGTCATATTATCAAAACTTCTCCATTAAAAAATCAAAATTCTTACTTTCACCAGATCATTAATTTCAAAAAAAACTCCTAAATTGTTTCAAAGTTTGACCTCTAGGATTACCATTATCATCTAACTCAATATATATCCTCTAGTCCTAGTTATGATAAAGTGATAAACTAGGTAAACATGTGATACCATATTTACCAACCTTAGAATCCTTCTTTATCCCAATGGAAGTAAAAGGATATTATGTAAAATGATGAGGAGGCTCCTCATCAAAAGTATGTATAGGGTTATCAATAGAATATAGAGGTGAATCATTGATTGATATGAAATTATCCAAAAAATAAAATTAACAAATAATTAGTAAAATATTATAAAAATTCAAATCTTATATATAAATTTAAATATAAATTTAAAAACTATCCAATAAAAACCAAAATAAATTAAATACATTTTTATTCATACTTTTTAAATTAGTTAAATAAAATGATAAAAAAATGTTGACAATGTTTATAATAAATGAAATGATTCAAATGGAAGAAAATGAAACTTAAATAAAAGATTATAAAAAATCAACTATTACATAAAAATTTGAAAAAAATTGGAAAATTAAATCCACAAAACTCAATTACACTGAAAAAATTATTCATCAAATTCATTTTATTTGCTAACAAAAATGATAAAAAAAATAGTGACAACATTTATGAAACATGAAATGATATATACAAATGAAAAAAAAAATCTTAAGTAAAAAAATATAAAATCCACATATAAAATTGAATAATTGGAAAATGATATAAAAAAACAAAACTAAAAAAAATAAAAAAAAATATCATATTTGTAAAAATATGTGGATTAAGTAAAAAAATAAAATTATAAAAAAATGTATTTAAAATTTTACCAAATTTTGTAATTTAAACAACATATAAATATATGTTACTAGTAATATTAGAAGATTACTAAGGGATTGTTATCCCATATTCCTTTCTAATTATTATTCTGTATGAAACAAACCATTTCTACAATTTGGGCATAAATACCCACTGATAATCTTTCCAAGGAAGTAAATTTATCACATAATTCATCATCATTGTCAAGTTTTTCATCACTATAATTCTTTTTTATTACATAATGATAGTCCACTACAAATTTAATTGATTAATAACATAAAAAATTTGTTTTCCATGTGTTTTCACGATAAAAGGGTTATATGTGTATGCTAATATATTCATATTTACAAGTGTTATACTAAATTTAGCATGTTTAACACTATTGTTACTAACAACCCATTTACAGTTGAATACATGAACTTGAATTTTATTGTAATCAATCTCCCCTACTTCTTAAATAAATCTGTAATATGCACAAGATATAAAGATTTAGTTTTTGTCTTTTTCACTCAAAAAATGTGTTGCATCAACGAACACCAATACACTATAATTTTGAACTGCACTTTTATTATCATGATATTTGGTATAAAATTTATAGAAATTAATGTCATACCTAGATAATGTTATTACATTTAAATTTGTGACACTTTCTAACTATTTAGTTTTTTATCATGCATTTGATATACCATTCATGCTCTCTTTAAACCATGACAAAAAATATTCATTATGATCATTCAATACCCACGTATCTTTTTACTTAATATTACATTGTTTTAACGCATTAATATATGATTTTATATATTATCAAGAATCATATATTCTATTAAAGATGTATAAATGTGCCTTCTTTACTTGTTCACCTATTAATGATTTTATTTTCAATCCTCAAATCCAATTTCCCCAAAAATTGATGCATTTATGGCGATATAAAGGCAATACAATGTGATCTATTGTAAATAAGTAGTCTATACAAACCATTGAAACCTATTCATGAATATACTTCTCAATCATTAAGTATTCGGGTAGATATAGATTCTTAACATACCCCTCTAATATCTTCATATACCTTTCAAAAGGATAAATCCAACATAAATATACGGGACCACAAAGATTTATTTCCTACACCAAATGAAACATCAAATACACCATTATATAAAAAATATGGTGAAAAGTAAATTTATAGTTGACAAATTATATAAATAGCATCATTCTCCAAATTTTTCAATGAATTTAAATCCATCACTTTAATAAAAATGGAATGGAATAAATAACAAACCTTTATGATAGTCATTTTGACACATATGGGTAGTATTCCATGAAATGAAGTTGGTAGTAGTAATTTCATCATATTAGGACAATAGTTATATTTCATTCCGATTAAATTCAAATATTTTATTGATATAAAATTATTTACATTTTTAGAATAACCTTGAGGAACTTTGATACCATAGAGGCACTAAAAAATGGATTTTCTTCCCCTTGGATAATGTATGACAAGCCAGTGGTATGTATGTTTATTTTATTTTAGGTGTGGGAGTTAAATCCAAACATATTCTAATTTAAATTAGATATAATCTTTAATTGAAACCAACATTATTCTTGCCTTTAATATCTAAAAATTCTCTAATCAAATTGTCACAAATATTCTTCTCAACATACATCAAATCAATTTTATGTTTAGTATCATAATATCTTCAATATATAAGCTTAAAAAAATTATTTTTTATTCCATATATTTCTATTATTACTTTATTTTTTTTTTCAAATATGACTTCAATTTTTTTACACTCTCAATGTATTGATCAGTTGAAAAAATATTTAGGGTGATATAAAATTTGTGTGACCCATTTAATTCCTTTTTTAATAATTTAGAAGTGTGATCCACAGAAAAAAACCATTGATTAACCATGTACATTTTTTTCCAACCATATTGTAGTTCAAAAAATTAAGTCCTTTCTTCATAAATTGGATGAGATTTATACCCCTTATCACTATATCCAAACAAATTTCCATATACTAGGATATCATTCATAGTAATCATAATCATTTTATGCAATTTAAAATATTCCTTTTTATAATAACCATAAACTCAGATACCTTCCTCATATAAGTTTTTCAAATCATCAATTAACGGTGTAAATTAAACATCAATATATTTTCCAAACTATTTTGGTCCAGAAATCATTAAACTCGATATGATATATTTTTTATGCATAAAAAAAATCAATAGATAACTAGTAAATTACCAACAAAATAGTTTGTAAAATATGTTTTATAATAAGGCTATGATATGGATTCTTTCTATTTATGCATATCCCAATTCTAATATTTCTAACTCCATTTCCAAATTTAGGAAATTACTTATCAATTTTCTTATGTTATAGTAAATCTGGTAGATGGTGTAATTTTTCATTATATATTCACTCATATTCATGTCATCTTAACCTTATTTCATAATTTTAATTTAGAAATAAATATTTAAAAATAATAATTATTGGGATATTCTAAATTGACTTAATAGGAATCATAGTATATAGCATAATAGATGAATCAAATTATGATTTTCCTTATAACTTATACCATGATTTCCAACATTTAGGACACTTAAAAAGGCATTAATATTGCTTCTAATATAACACATTGTCATTGGGGAATGCATTCATCTTATTTTACCTCAATCCCATCAGGTATAATATTTTTTTCATATTATAATTTCAATTTGGAAGATAATTATGTTGAAAGAGTATCACTTTCAAAAGTTTTATAAATTATATAAATATATTATCACTCAATATATTTATGGATTTCAAGTTTACCAATATTAACACTATTTATAAAACTGTGGATTTAATATAACCTAGATACAATGGTTTTTCAGAATCACCATATAAGTTCTTAATTGACATTGTTTTCTCAATTACATCTACTTCAATATCATGAATCATTTATTCAACTTCATCAGAACTTTAATTTTGAAAATCCACATCATCATTAGATCTTTAATTCTTCAAAATTTCACCATGATAAATCCTAGTACAATAACTTAGATTGAAGCCATTACAAATTAAATAATATTATATTTCTCTTCTTTATAACTTTCTTAGATTTAAATATTTCAAGCATGGAAATAAAATGATGTCATTGTTTAGAATATTTCATTTTGAATATTCCAAAACATAACAACTTGTTTCTCATTTTTACCATGTGTTCATCGCGTAGTAATCTATTTACGATTCATTATCACTTATAACAAATTTCAAGTATTATATATAAGTTACTATATTTCAAAACACAAATTTAAATTTACTTTTATAATAAAAATGAAAAATTATATTAATTTTTAAAATATAAATAAAAATAATTAAAAAATAAATTAAAAAATATAGTATAGATAATAAATAAATAATATATTTAATAAATAAAATAACATTTATATTGGTCTCACTATACTTTATCTATAATAAAATTTTATGAGAAATAATATTTATTTTTATTTAATAAAACTATAAAGAAAAAAAGTTTAATATTTATTTGTATAAAAATAATAATTTCCATTGCATATAGAATATACATTACTTATTAAATAATAATAATTTTAGATAATATATAAAATTTAATAATAAAATTTCTTATTCTTAAAAACTAAACTTTGTAAAAAACAATAAATGAGAAAAAATTATTGCATAAATAATTTTCACATATTGAAAATCAAATAAAAGAATCATGTATTTTGAGTTTATCAAAATTCATAATTAAGAATGTGAAAATTTTATAATAGATGTACAATGACTAAATTAATATAATTTTAAAACCAGGGAAATTTCTTGAGTGAAAAAAATGTATAAATAAAATAAAATGCTAAAATTATCATCAACATCAAAATCATGAAACTAAAATGAATAAAATGAAATAAAAAAGTAGCGCAAATTAATATAGACTATCCAAGATCAAATTTATTAAAATTAATAGCCTAATTCATTTCTGTATAGGTTTTTCTATGACTAAAATGAATATAATGAATCATAAAAAAACCTAAAAAAACAAACAATACATCCTAATGAAATGGTTAAAATTTAATAAAGAAAAATAATAAAAATAATGGATAAAAAACAAGAGATGCAGTAGATAAGATATAAGAGGTGTGGATAAAGTCTAATAAGAAGTGATAAATGCCAATAGTGGCAGAAGGGGTGAGTAAGAGGCCAAATATGATAATGAAAATAGAGGTTGTGGTCAGGAAGATTACAGAATGTTGGGTTTTGATACATTTAAAGAATTGATTTGGATAGGAAACCTTATCCAAGAGTATGATGTGGTTCCTAGTAGTAAAGATCATACCACATTGTACTAGGATAATATTATATTACTTACTATTTCAAAGGTCCCAAAGTCACATCAATGGACGAAGCATATACTCCTAAAGTATCATCTCTTGTGTAATTTTTATTAGAGAGGTGAGGTCATAATAAGTAGAGTTTTTATGAAAGATGATGTTGTAAACTTGTTGACTAAATCCCTTATCTCAATAGAATCTTGAACATCATATGAGATCTAGCATAAAAAATGTCATTAGTAGTTTTCTCTAGTCCAAGTGGGAAACTTTTTGAGTTAGTTCCCAAGAACCGACTACTTTGTACTTTAGATTTCATATATATTCATATACTTAAATATTAATAAGTATCATATCACATACTATTTGTTCTTATATATAACTTTAATATGATAATTTCTTAAAGTGTATGTTGTATTGAAAAGGCCATATAATTTCCATATTATGATGATAACCTTGAAGTTATTTGATGTGTTCTTAAACTATATGAATTTGGTTTTATAACATCATCTAATGGGACACAGATGATAAAAATTACCAGGCGTGAGTACTCAAAAGTGAATGAAACTTCATCCCATTAAGTTCATACTTTGTAATATTCAATATGGGAAATTATAAGGACATACCTACCAGCAGGAATTCCACATTTTTACATGACATTGTATATTATTGTCTATGAATGCGTGTAATGATACTTAGACTTTAAGATTATTATTAATACATATTGTGACTTGTGTACTTTGATGTATTGACCAAAACCATAATTCCATATGTTCGCGGTGAAGTAGGATATATTAGGTGTGTCATAAATGGTATGTTATTAATGAATAAGTTGAGGAATTATTCTTTCCTTCCATATTTATGGAATTTTATAGCTCATCCTTTTGATTGAAATGGAACTATCAAACTAAATTTCATGTCCATGGTGTATAGATGGTTTCATTTTAGGATGTTAAAGAAAGGCGTATCGAGCATATATGTTGATGAAATTTGTATGAAACCTTCTTTATCATATGTCATAACTAAGGGATTATATTACATAGTTAATGTGTGTATTTTTTATCATTATTGCGATATTAACTTCTTCCTCTATGGGTGCCTTTAAATATTGTTAGATGATTATTTTGGAATTTAGGCAAGTGATCATAATTCCACTGAGGAAGAGACCTATAGGGTCACATGCTTAGTTTTTCCATTGATCTCAGTTAAATTCTATTTGAATTAAATTGATAGAATAAATAAATATTCTCAAGATTGAGAAATAATATTTATTCAGAATTTATTAATCGTATATATTCAGTCACTACTTAATGTGAGTTGAATATTAAATAAATATTTATTAACAATGTCGTGAATATTATATTTATTTATTTATTTATTTATTGAATATTATTTATTATTCAAGGTTTAGTAAATTCTGATAAATTTGAAGAAACTTAGTATGGTGCTCCGTAATGGAAATTTTGTACTAAATATATTTTAAATAAATATTAAGTTATTTCTGGATATTTATATTATCCGTGTGACATGAACACATAAAATAAATAATAAAAACATCAATAATAATAATATTATTATTATTATTATTATTACATGGGGTTCACTAAGGATTAAAATTTTGGAAAATATCCTTTGTGAAATTATCAACCCTCTAACCCTAGCCCCATATATAACTGATTACATCATTTCTATGAGTGTATGGAAATTATTTATTATGTAGAATGGTTTTCTATTTAAAAAATTCTCTTAGCTAATAACATGTCTAGGGTTTCTCTAAAGGCTGAGAGAATTGTTCCACTATCCTACATCCCCTCAAGAATGAGAGGATAGGAATCAATCCTTAAATTCCTAAGGATTGTGTTATAATCAAATGTTAATGATGTAAGAGTATTGGCACCACCGTACTAGAACCTATAGTACCATCAGTGAAACTTCAAGATCAAAGGATCACATGTGAATTACTATAATATGGATTATAATTTGTACCCTATTTATGAAATAATGGTACAACCTGAACGAATATTCAATCAGTCAACACCTACAGCAAAGAAAGTACTCAAGGTTGAGGTAATTTTTTTATTAAATTGATTATTAATTTAATGTGAAAATATACACTCTCATGATTTCAAGATTATTTCATTATGGTTCTTCATATTTAATCATGATATGTGTCATTTTTTGTCATGTTATTATGATTTATTAGTTGTATTCAATGAAAATACATCATTGGGAATGGGCTTGAATGGATTCTATTATTCCCAAACCATCATGAAGTACCCCTGGGACCTTGTTCACTTTAGCCTTAGGAATAGACATCCTCAATTGATGAGAACCTACCCCTAAGGGTTGTGGGGGTTGAGTAAGGAACATCTACTTTTAATCCATAATGGTCTTGGATTCTAAAAGATCAAGTGTTACCTAGTGTTCGTACCCTATGTTATGTCGTTGACACTAGCATGAGCGCTCCTCAAGAATGATAATCTTTGAGTTATAGGGTGACTTAAAAAAGTTTTGTCATTGGAATCATAAGGAAGACATTCACAATGACTTCTCGTGGAACCAATGGTCAAGGGAGTTGACCCAGTTCACCTAGTGATTGGTTGTAGTCTCAATCCCAATCTTGAAAGGATGTCTCCTTGTGAAGTAGTTAAAAGAGAAGGGGGTGTGACATTATCTATAAGAGAGGATCTTGTAGAAGAGTCAGTCCTACCCCCATCATGAGAATCTTGTAATTTGGACCAGGGAAGTCAGAGTAGGAGTATCCTCAGCCTATTTGGATATGATCTGGGCATCCCTACACTGATAATGATGTCGTGTGGTGGGAGCCCTCTTTGATGACTCTCATGTGGAAGATAGGGTTGTAAAACCCTGGATATCCCCTACCACCTCAACATGTAGGAAGGAGATGTAAAAATTCTCTAGGGATGAGCTCTTAAAGAGTATGGTAATGGTTGTAAGGGGTTTCTACCTGGTATGTCTCTATTGTTAGAGACATCGGCATGGTTACAAGGCTTCAATATCATCCATGGACATTTTTCAAGTGTGGATGATGATTTTATAGTCATAGTGATGAACAAGGGAATTAATGACCCTCTGCTATATAATCTTCATTTGGGAAAGGTGTAAAGGGGTCCTAGTATCTATGGGAGAAGTAGTGATCACTACTTGGTTAGATCTATGTGGGATCACTACTTGTAGGCACATGTGGGTCTTAATATCATCATAGGTGCCTCTCCTACCCCCATGCCTATAGTGGTGGTTAGGGAACCCCACCCATCATGTCCAATAGCTATAATTATTCAATATAATTTGAAAGTAATCATGATTGGATGAAAAATTATGGAGATTTCCAAAATAACCAATTTTACACATCCTCTCACTATTCAAGGAGAAGGGATCACATCAGGTTCACTAGTGAATTTTGAGTGAATCCCATAAAACCTTATGTTATGAATCCACTCATTGTTTTGAAAGAATAAATTCATGTTATATTCACTAAACAATATTTTTATGATTTCCATTAAGACCACCATGTCATATTACACCAAGGATGAATGTGTTCTAGGTCCTGCATTCCCTCTTTTCAAAGTTAGGTGGCTTGGCACTATTGAGGTGATAATGGGAGTACATTGATTAGAATGAAAGTATGAGATATAAGTACTTCCCTATAATAATTTTTCTACCTATTCCAAGTCTTCCTCATAGATTTAAGATATTCTATTGAATCCTATTCTATATTTTATCTCCATGTAGACACTAGTTAATTACATCACTTGTTGATTTACTAGGGAATCAAACTTGTAGTTGAAGTTTATGAGTGTATCGGGTACATTGGGAATTTGTATATTACTTTATCTGTCTTACTCATATATGCCTATGAAGGAATATTAGGATTTTCACATAAGTAATCTTATTCTGGTCACCTACGGCATCCTAGGATCATCACCTTAGGTATCTCATGCTCATTATAAAAGTAATATCAGGCTTGTTGCCTAAGGCATTTCACACACATCACATGAGTCATATTATGCTCATCGTATAAGGTGGTCATAGTTTAAATTTTGGTGAGTATATTCATGTCATAAAGTCTAATAAGGGCATTCATGGTGTAAATTATACGGAGTACACTCATGATTTAAAGTTTTGTGGGGACACTCTGGTTTAAATTCCTATAGGGATAATCATGGTTTAAAATCCTATGTTGATACTCAAAGTTTAAAGTCATATGGGAAAACTCATGGTTTAAAGTATGTATATAATGATCATGATTTGAAGTCATGTGGGGATTCACCCAATTAGGCTCATCACATAAGGTAAGTAACGTTTTATCATTAAGTTGGGACTCTTGTGAGGTTTGGACTCTATAAAGTTGATCAAGATTCAAAAATACCACCTCTAGAGGGGGTAGATAGGATGGTGACGGTATTAAGATGTTGGGATTTAACCTTTAAGAGGCATCATATGTATCCTACTAGAAAATCATAAATCAAAAACCATTCAGTTTGAGTTGTATAGTTTAAGTTCATGTGATAGGAATGCACCTTTAAGTTTGATTCCATACAGTAAGATACATGTATTGTGAAATAAGTGACAATGGGGGATTGATTGGGGATTACACATAGAGTTTCTTAGTTTTATTAAACATGAAAGATAAATCTAGTGAAGGGAGGTGATAAGGTTTACACTAAATATGAGTCCCTCTTGGAGGAATGGCTCACTGATTATAATAGGGATGGGTCCCATGATCAATCAACTCTTGTGGAAGTTGGTTTCGCGGAGGCAGCATCAAATGGGTGCATTATAATACTATTTCACACAAATTTGGTGTTGTAAAAAACTCCAATTTTCAGGATTTATTAGATCTTAGTGTAAGTATTATTCTATATGGAAAGGAGTTTCATGATATCAACAAAATTTGTTTCTAATACAATGAATGTATTCCATGAGGTAATTTTCATAAGATTCTCATCTTCAAGAGTCCATGGTGATTTATTGAATTATGCAAGGCATGAAATTTGATGTTGTGTAATATGAGGGATTTAACTACCTCAAAATCCAAAATCCAAATCCTAAAACCTTGAAATAGAAAGCTATGAGGGATTTATAGGCCTCTGTATCATAGAACTAGCCTTGTCACAGAATATTTACATGATTACACTACTTCTCTATTGCATAGTTCTTCAAGATACATTTCATGGAAAATATTAAGGTTCATAGAACTCAATTTGTGTGGTAAATTATGATTTGGAATCATGCAACTGGGTTTTCATGAAAATATACCCCCTTGTTCAAAACTTATTTTATCAATCATCCATCCTCCACGATTCTTCTTAGAATCATTTTTTTGAATCAATGCATATATAAAACACCTTTTGGATATCTTACAAAACACTTTTGGAAAATTATCATCAACTTCACTATGTATCACATCATATGAAATAAATTTTGAATATATATCCAAAATTCAATTTGGATAAACTATAAAATACTTTTACAGCAACTCTTTGAGTCAAACTCAATCCATATTTAGTTAATCACAAAGTGTGACCCCATGGTACTTTTTAGAATTGATAACAAATGTGAATTCCTAAATTCATAAATTTAATCAAAGAGGTGATTTTATCAAAGAATCAATGCTACTCAAGCTATAAAGGGACCTGGTGTGATCTCCAATAAACACATGTATCTATATTCTTATGTCCACCAACTATATCATATCCAAGAATGCATCATATGATCCCTTTTTCCAAGACATCTAGTGACATTAGGAAATTAAGTATGTTCATCCCATTTATCCCACTCATACATTATTGATTCTCTTCTTATAATTTGACCAATTTGATAAATATATCACATGTCATTTACCTTTATAAATGAGAACATTGCATGCCACTCATTCAATAGATAATCATGTCATATGAAATATCTAGGTATGTTCATACACTTACTCAGTTTATCTTAATTTAGGTATAAATATTCAAATCATCATATAAGAGGAAAATCCCATCTTGGTTAAGCTCTAACTAATGACATGATCCGCAACATACCCAACCACCAACTGATTAGCTAAGACTTGTGGATTTCATAATAAAGGTGTCAAAGTATGAAGGCTTTCATGATATGTATCTCTCCAAAATCAAGTATCAAGGACTCAAAATATGAACTATAACCCCTAGTATACCAAATATATAGTGTATGACACTACATATATTATAATTTGAGGTTCATTATGGGAAAAACCATGTTTTGTGCCTCATTAGCATATTTTGTATCTCGATACAAGAATCACACTCATGCTAACAACAAAAAAAATCATGAACTATAACACATCATGAAGAACATAAGTTAATGATAACTCAAAGTCATACTTTTAGTGGTCAATTATCATTTCACTTCATCATACACACACACACACACAAATTCAACCAAATTAAAATAATGTTAAAGTAGAGAATTGATTTTGTATAGCAAGATACATTTTATATTTTTAAAAATACTTTAAGAATACTTAAAAAACAATACATTAGATCATGTATAATATATCACATATTATAGACTTCTAGATTATCCATATGTATACTACACTTTTAGGAGTTTTTCTAAACTCATTACATATATTTTTAATTCCCACCACATATCTATGTGACTATCTGATAAAACTCTCCCAATAAACTCTTTAGTGGGTAACATATATGAGGAAATTTGTTTTGAATAATGGAAATACTTAGGATCCATATTCCTAATATTTAACTCCTTGAACATATTCAAACTCCTTAACTCTATATCATCCAATGTTATGATATTAATAACTTATGTTTTCTACTTATAACTCTTTATAATTCTATCATCATCATCATCCATAAAACCAAATCTATTAAAAAATTTAATTTAAATATTTTGGTAACTTATGTCACTCTTTAAATAACTTTTTATTGATATATACTAACCTTATTTAGGATATAAAGTGACATTCACTTTGAATTTTAACTATAATGATGTTTTATTTAGTTACATTTGAACTTTATAATGTCTAAACATACTCCCAATAGCTTTTTAGACACTATATTCTTTTTAGAATATCATGTTAAGATAAAAAACTCTTTTTGTGTATGTTAATGACTATAGATACCCTAGAATTTTACACATACCATTACATGATTTTAAGCATAATAAAGCATCATATTATAATCCAAGGATTGTAAAGTCTATTGTCTTGGAAGACTAGGTACATAAAACTGAAAAAATGGGACTAAATAAAACATTTATTTATTTAATATTCATAAAGATATCCTAACTTATATTGTGCTAATACTTATTTATTAGATAACCTGTGGATAACATGAACAAAGGGGATGAGATAAAAAACCTAGTAAGGGAATTTATATAATAATATTGCTTTAGCACATGGGTTAGAAGGCATGACCTAATGATATAAAAAGGCAAGGAATATATTGAATCATAACATATAATCATGGTATCATATAAACATGGAATCATAGTAATGTGGATGAAATATAAAACATGAATTTATCATGATTTAAGGATCATTGAATATAGAGTATCATAATTCAAGGTTAACCACCTAGACCATTGCACAAGGTAGCACAAGTCAAGGTTAACTACCAAGACCGTTGCACATAACATCTCATGAGAATAAACTTCATCTAATAAATTGGAGAACTATCTGGGAGCACCCATATTAACATGTTAATTAATATGTTTCCCCATAATTAATCATACATAATCAATCATATATAAACATAAGGGTACCCATGGAAAGAAATGGGTATCATAATCATGTCATAAAGCATAATGAATGAGTGTATCATAAAAGTGTCCATAAAATAAAGAAATTAAAACATACATGGAAATTCATAAGTTAAAATAATAATATATCAAGATAAGTTATTTAAAATATATTTTTCATCATGTAGAAAGAGTATTCAAGAAATTTTAGCATTAAAACATGTTAGTGGGGTTTTAAGGAAAATACTAAAGAGAATTTAAAATAGGAAAGGGAATGTTCTTTTAAATAAAAATAGAAGTTAAAAGAGAATATATTAATAATAAAAAGAATGATTTTATGAAAATAATGGTGGATTAAAATATATGATATAGCACACTTGAAATTGGTTAAGAATTCAAGAAGTTTCATTAAATGGGTTTGCTTATCGGGAAGTATTGAGAAGGGAACCACTTAAAAACATGTATATCCCTGAAAAATAATGATGAAAGGAACTTGATAAATTAGCTTTGAACATATACACAGAATTTATAATATGTAAATAACAAATAAAATATTACTTCATTTGGGTAAAAAATAAATATAGAGGATCCCGAATGAATAATGGAGGTTTGGGTAGAATCCCTTACCTTAAGTCTGGTGGTGTCCTTTATTTGTTCCTAATGTCATGGATAACCAAATTAAATTCATTAATTAATATTTATAGAACACATTATTCATTTAATTTATTTATTATAACATTATTAAGTCATTCATGGTCTTTTTAATGGGTTAATATGTTCAACTTCATTATTTGGGAGCGTTTATTTCCGTAGTTTTCATGATTGGTTTACTTATATACATGTAAGGATAAACGTGTAAGATGAGAATATTTGTTCATAATTAGAGTTATATGTTATTAGAGAACATATATAAGATTACATGGTTATAAAATTCATTTTGTTATTTTGAGTTAAGATGAATCATTATATAAAACTTTAATGATAACGGTTTTGGTTAATTGGTGGTTTTTGATCACATTGAATAAATTTTGATTTATAAATTAATATCATGTGTAAAAATGACTCTAGAACCTTAAATTAGACATAATACATATATTATAGTCTGTTTAAACCATAAAAATGTTTTCATTACTATAATTGAATATGGTAATAGAAATTGGAAACCCATCATCCTTGAATGTGATTAATTAACACACCTCGGATGGTGTTTTCATTTCTAGTATAAAAGGAGGGTGAAAGGAGATATTATGATGAATTATTACATTATCATAAAAAAATCAGTATATGTAATGTACTAGAGTTTTCATAATATTTTTATGAAAGAAGTTGAGTAACGAAAAATAATTAAAGGTACTTGAAAGAAAATAAAACAAATGAAAAGAGGAATTTACCTCTTGAGTAAATCATCCTTGAGAACCTCTTTAGGGGATAGGATTTGGTATTTTAAAGATACCAAGGGATGATAGACGTGGGATATAGGCTTAGGGAGATATTTTAGTATAATTTGGACTCGAAACAAGGCTTTAGAGTTTTTAGGAGAGGAGGTGATGAGGGGTGATATTTATAGTGGAGGAGAGGAGGGTTTTCTCAATATTTTCTTCATTGTTTTATTATTTTTCTCAAGAAGTGGAATAGTAATGATTCATGTGACCAAAAAAAGTCATATGTTCATTTGAGTTTGAACCCAAGGTCCTTACCTCAGCAGAGAATCATCCATGACTAAATGAATCATGTATTTATATTATTCGGTAAATTATCGTATTTTACTATTTACCACAAATTCATGTATTTTAGAAAAATCACGAAAATTCACCCAAACCATTTTGTGATGTGTATAATTAAAAATTTAACTTCATTTTATGAAAATAATTTTATAAATATGATAAATTTAATTTTAAATTAAAATCCTAATTTACTTGAAAAATACAAATTTTAAAATTAAAACTACTTTTTCTAACACTTTGAAAAATTACTTAATGTCTCCTAAAATTATCTTATAATCATAAGTCATAAAAATAATTATTCATGAATACATTTTATAAAAATAAATTTTCTTTTAATTTATTAAATTAATCAAAAAATTAATTAAATATACACGACTTAAAAAAATACCAACAGTTTATTAATAATTTTTAAAATATCTATTTACTTATACTATGATATAATTATACCATATTGTCACTTATAATATGGATAAATTTTATTTATGATTTTATTGGTGAGGTTACTATTACATTGGTTGGTTTACTATTTCTAAGGGTCACATTACTATTCTAAAGGTCAAGTTACTATTTCATTAGTATACATTCCTTAGCATCTAGAGATACCTTTTATTTTACTCATTCTTAATTTATAAGGTTTTTATTGTGTTCCATGTGTAATCTTATATGATTATATCATAAGACAAAATCATAAGAAGGTAATTCCATTGATGAAACATTGGGTCATTACATTCTTCCCCCCTTATGAAATTTCACCCTCAAAAATTTGTTTTACATTCTAATCCATAAACAAGTGTGGGTACTTTTACTTTATTGATTCCTTTACTTTCCATGTTATCTCTTCGTACTTATGGTTCCGTCATAGTACTTTGAACAGATGAGTAGTCTTGTTGCATAGAACTTTTTCTATATGATCCAAGATCTTCACCGGTTGTTCCTTGTAGTAAAGATCATTCTCTAATTGTACCACCTCTAAAGAGAGTACATGTGAAGGATCTGGTATGTACCTATTTAAGAGGGATACATGAAGTACATCTTGTACTTTAGAAATTGTAGGTGGAAGTGTTGGTCTATAGGCTAGATCTCCAACGCGATCAAGAATGTCGAAGGGGCCGATGTACCTAGAAATTAGCTTTCCTTTCTTCCCAAACCTCATGACCTTATTCCATAGAGATATGCTGAGGAATACCATGTCTCCAACTTTGAATTCAAGGTCCCATCGACGATTTTCAACATAACTATTCTATAGAATTTGGGATACCTTGATGTGCTACTGAATTTTTTTCACCTTCTTCACCATTTATTCGACCATTTCAGGTCTTACCAACCTATTCTCACCGACTTCATCCCAATATTTTGGTGTTATTCACCTTTTCCCATAAATGGATTCATATGGTTCCATTTGGATGCTGGAGTGGAAAATATTATTGTAATATAATTCAACCAGTGGAAGATGTTGGTACCATCCTCCTTTGAAGTCTGTAGAAAATGATCTCAACATTTCTTCCAATTCTGAATATTTTGCACAAATTGGCCATCAGTTTGAGGATGATAGGCCATACTGAAGTTCAATTCATTTCTTAGAGAATGCTAGAGACTTTTTTAGAACTTCGAGGTGAATATTAGATCTATATTGGATAGAATAGATAGTGGTAATACATGAAGCCTTACCACATCTTTGATATATATCCATGCAAGTTGATCCGATGAGAAGTCATCTCAAATTTTGATAAAGTGAGTTGTCTTTATAAGATGATCCATAATGTCACATATAACATTGTTTCCTCTAGATATCCTTATAAGTCTAGTGAAAAATTCCGTGGTAATGTTCTCCCACTTCCATGTTGATATGGGTAGTGGCTGCATCATACCCTTATACTTTTTCCTTTCAGACTTCACTTGGTGACATACTAGGAACTTTGATGTATACTCAGAAATCTCCTTCTTCATATTATCCCATCGAAAGTTCTCTCGGAGATCTTGATAGATCTTTGTGCTCCTCGGGTGAATATATAAGGTTGAGCAATGTCCTTCATTCAAAATATCCTTATTTATCTCTAGATCAGATGGTACATATAATCATGACCCAAATCTTACAACTCCTTCGTCATTAATCTTTAACTCAGATGATTTCCTATTTCTAATAGTTTCCACCCTTTTTAGACTCTCTGCATCATTTTTTTGAGCATCCTTTATTTTCTCCATGAGAGATGGTTGAGAAAACATTTGAGAAAGGATTGATAATGTTACTCCCTTAATGATTCTCATGTCCATCCTCTAAAAATATAAGAAGATTGGATCCTTTTAAATTCTCATCATTGATAGAAATGCAGGATCCTTTCTACTTAGATCATCTGCAACCTTATTTTCCTTACTAGGATGGTAGTGGATTGAGCATTCATAATACTTGATGATATCTAACCACTTTCAAGGATGTATATTAATCTCTTTTTGTGTGAATATATATTTGATACTCTTGTGATTAGTATATATAAAATACTTCTCCCTATCAAGATAATTCCACCAGATTTTCAGTGCAAAGATCAGAGCTGCCAACTCCAGATCATGTGTGGGACAGTTTTGCTCATGGATTTTAAATTTCCTTGAGGTGTAGGCTATCACTTTATCATTTTTCATCAGCACATATCCTAAGACATTCTTGGAAGCATCATTGTACACCATAAAGAGTTCTCCACTTATCGGGAGTGTGAACACTGGTGGAGTGATAAGCCTCTTTTTGAGCTCCTTAAATCTTTCCTCACATTCTTGAGTCCAGAAAAACTTCACCCTATTTCATGTCATCTTGGTCATTGGGTTTGAAAATCATGAGATGTTCTTAACAAATCATCGATAATACCCAGCTAGACCAAGGAAGAAATGGATATCTGTTACATATGTTGGCCTAGGCCACTCTTAGGTTTCCTTTTTCTTGGAAGGGTCCACAGATATTTCTTTTATAGTGATAACATACCCCAATAATTATAATTCCTCCATCCAGAACTCACATTTATTATACTTTGCATAAATTTTCTCCCTTCATAAAGTCATCAGCATAGTATTCAAATACTCCTCATGTTTCTCCTTTCTCTTAGAGTAAATCATAATATCATCGATAAAGACTACCACAAATTTGTCAAGGTAATCCCTAAAGACTCTATTCATTAAATCCTTGAATATTTATAGAGAATTATTGAGTCTGAAAGTCATAACTATGAACTCATAGTGTTCATACCTCGTTCGAAAGGCAGTTTTGGGAATATATTCTTTCCTCACCTTTAATTGGTGATATCCCAACGGAAGATCCACCTTAGTGAAATAACTGGCCCCATGTATCTGATTGAACAATTCATGTATCTGAGTTATGGGATACTTATTATTTATCATGATTTTATTGAGCTCATGATAATCAATACATATGTGCATTGATCCATCATTCTTCTTAATAAAGTGGACTGGTGCACCCCATGGTGAAGCACTTTGGTGTATAAAACCCTTCTCGAGATTCTCCTGTAACTGCTTACTCATCTCTTCTATCTCAATGGTGGTCATTATATAAGGTTTATTTGATATAGGTATGGATTTAAGAATAAGTTCAATTGAGAGATAAACCTCTATATTAGGAGTAATACCTATGAATTCTTCATAGAATACATCATTGTAATCCCTCATGATGGGAATGTCTTTGAGCAGTATCATCTCCTTTGTCTCAATCATTTGAGTTATACATGCTTGAACATAAGGTAGTAATATCCACACTTGATATAATTATTCTAAAATATATTCATATTTCTCCTTACACTTGTAAATAATTGAAAGATGCTTCAGGATGTGAAGAGTGATCTCCCTTTCCCGGCAGTTGATGTTGGAGTTGTATAAAGATAGCTAATCTATGCCCAAGATAACATCAAAATTAACAAAAGGAATTATGAAAAGATTTTTTGGGAGGTTCAATCCACAAAAATTTACCAAGGAGGAGTTATAAACCTTGGATGAAATAATTTTCCCATTCATTGTTCTCACAAGTAACTTAACCTCCAAATTTTGAGGTGGTGTTTGAATAGTTATACTAAACTTGCAAGATATGAAAGAATATGTAGAACCAGAATCAAATAGCGTGTTCTCTATTCTTGAATGAATAACTAGTGTACCTATCACCACATCATTTTCTAGTTCCACCTCAAAAGTAGTGGTAGCATAAGCCCTTCCTTATTTCCTTGGAGGTTGTTTTTTATTTCCTCTGACAACCCTTGGCTTAGGCCAATTGTTCACATAATACCCATGGTCCTTGCAGTTGTAACACTACACTAAATGGTGAGTATTGATTTGAACCTTCCTTTCTTCTTCCACATTAGTGGGATTCTTCCTATCCCTTCAGAATTATTTAGCCATATATCCCATTCTTACACATTTAAAGCAATTCATGGTTCCCTTTAGACGGTTCCTAGGATTCTTCTTCCCACAATTTTGACACATAGGATATTCGATATTCTTTCCATCATGGGATTTATTTTTCAAACCACCTATATTAGACTCTATTTTCCACTTTTTTTTCACTAGTCCCACAAAACAATTGAGAGTCTTTGATCTCCATTTTCACCTTGAGGGAAAAACGTACAATCTTCTCATAACTGTTGAAGTCACAAATCACCAAAAAAATTTGTAGACTCAACATTAGTTTGCTAAATAAACGATCCACCTTTCTTTCTATGTTCATGAAAAATATGGAGGTGTATCTTTCAAGCCTTGTGAAGTTTACTTCATACACCCCAATGGACTCATCTTCATTCTACCTGAGTCTGAGGAACTCTATTTCTATCTTTATATGGAGGGTTCATTGAAAATATTTATTAAAAAACATTTTCTTGAATTCCTTACAATTCATAGAATCAATTTCCTCCTGGGTCTTCATATTCTTGATCAATGTCCACCACTGATCAGTATCTCCATCAATATGATAGACAAACAGCATGACTTTCTCTTCTTCTAAGCACTGTATGACATAGAATATCATTTCAATGGAGTTAATAAATTGCTCTATGAGGAGAGGATAATAAGATAAAATAACATGGGAGGAATTTTCCACATGAAAGATTTTATGTCAACTTGATCTTTCCTTGGAGGAGGAGGGCGTTCCACATGATTCAAGTTATTATTCCTAAATTGATCCAGCTGAGCAAGTATTATCATAAATATTTGAGCACCCGTTCACATCATATTAGGAATATCATTAGGGAAATAATCACATTTCCTATCACATTGATTGTTGGTATGTGTTCTTCTATTTCCTTCCATTAAATAAGAAAAATAATGTAAAATTAGGGGGCTTGAATACTTAAATATTAAGCATAAAAATGAAACTTTAAACATAAAATGATAAACTCTTAAAGGAAAAGTATATCCTAACTTGTGATTCCATAGGTTTAAATCTATATTATCCATGATCTGTTTCCTAACATATATTCTTATGGGATTATTTTTTTTCCATTATTAATGGTCCATACAAATCTTATGAATTTACCAAAGCATACCCCTAGGAATGTCAAACTAAGAGTGCATAAAGTCCCATTGTTGTGCACCAATTCCAATTTGAGTCTAGCTCAAAGTGGTGTTTTCAGGTTTTACCCCTAGATACATCTGTTCCAGATCCACATCTACTTGTTTTTATCCAAATAGGGATGTATTTTCTTGATAAAATACTTACTCTATACTTACCAAAATTTAGGGATGTTTTCTTATACTTAGTCTCATCCCTAAGATTCTTACTAATGTGATCTGTTACAAATCTACAAAAATAACTAGACCATGCTCTAATACCTACTATAGAGACCTCATACTTTTAAACATACCATTACATGATTTTAATAATAATAAATCATCACATTACAATCCAAGGATCGTAAATTCTAGTGTCTTGAAATACAAGGTACATAAAACTAAAAACATGGGACTAAATAAAATATTTCTTTATTTAATATTCATAGAGATCCCCACTTACATTATGCTCATAACTCTTCATATGATAACCTGGGGGTGACATGAACAAAGGGTATGAGCTAAAAAGACCAGTAAGTGGATATACATAAGAATAAAGCTTTAGCACATGGGTTAGAATGCATGACATAACGATATAAAAAGGCATGGAATATATTGAATCATAACATATAATCATGGGAGCATATAAACATGGAGTCATAGTAATGTGTCAGCAACATAAAACATGAGTTTATCATGACTCAAGGCTCATTTCACATAGAGGATCACAAGTCAAGGTTAACCTCCAAGACCGTTACACATGGTATCACAAGTCAAGGCTAACCACTAAGACTGTTGCACATAATGCCTCATGAGACTAAACATTACCTAATGAATTAGAATTATATCTATCAACACCCATATTAACATGTTCATGAATATTTTTTCCACATAATGAATCATATATAATCAATCATACATAAACATAAGGGTACCCATGGAAAGAAATGGGTATCATAATCATGTCACAAAGCATAATGAATGGGCGTATCATACAAGTTTCCATGAAATAAAATAATTAAATCATATATGGAAATTAATAATGGAAAATAAGAATATATCATGGTTAGTTATTTCAAATATAAGTAAAAACATGTAGAATAGTATTCAAGAAATTTCAGCATTAAAACATTTTAGTGTGGTTTTAAGGAAAATACTAAAGGTCATTTAAAGTAGAAAAGGGGATAATGTTTTCTATAAAACCAGAAGTAAAACAAGAAGGTTTACATAATAAAAATAATGATTTTATGAAAATAATTTTGGTTTAAAATAAATGATATATTTCACTTGAAATTGGGTAATAATTCAAGAAGTTCTATTAAACGGGTTTGCTTATCGGTAAGTATTGAGAAGGGAACCACTTAAAAAACATGTATATCACTAAAACATAATGATGAATGGAACTTGATACATAATTTTTGAACATATACACATAATTTATGATATTTACATAACAATAAAATAAAACTTCACTTAGGTAAAAAGATAGATAGAGGATCTCAAAGGAATAATGAAGGTTCGGGTAGAATCCCTTACCTTAAGTCTGATGGTGTCCTTCACTTGACACTAATGTCATGGATAACCAATTTACATTCATTAATTAAGATTTTAAGAACCTATTATTCATTTAATTAATTTATTATAACCTTACTAAGTTCATTAATGGTCTTTATAATGGGTTAATAAGTTCAATTTCATTGTTTGGGAGCATTTGTTTCCTTAGTTTTCATGATTGGTTCAATTATATACATGTAAGGATAAACATGTAAGATGAGAATGGTTGTCCAAAATTGTATTTATATGTTATTAGGGAACATAAATAAGATTAAGTGGTTATAAAATTCATTTGGTTATTTAGAGTGAAGATGAATCATTATATAAAACGTTAATGATAATTGTTTTGGTTAATTGGCGGTTTTTGATCACATGGAACAAATTTTTCTTTATAAATTAATACCATGTTTATAAAAGATTATAGATCCTTAAATTTGACATAATACATATATTATAGTATGTTTCAACCATAAAAATGGTTTCATGACCAGAATTGATGATAATAATAGAAATTGAAAACCTGCCATCCTTGATTGTGATAAATTAACACATCTCAGATGGTGTTTTCATTACTAGTAGAAAATGAGGTGGAAAGGAGAGATAATGAAGAATTATCCCATTATAATAACAAAATTATAGTACATGTAAGGTACTAGAGTTATCATAACATTTTTATGAAATTCGGTGAGGAAAGAAAAGGAAATAAAGGAACTTGAAAGAAAATAAAAGAAAAGAAAAGAGGAATTTACCTCTTGAATAAATCTTCCTTGACAACCTCTTTAGGGGAGAGGATTTGGTATTTTGAAGAGGCAAAGGGATTTTGAACGTGGTATAGAGTCTTATGAATATATTTGGTCATAATTTTTACTAGAAACGAGTCTTGAGAGGTGTGAGGAGAGGAGGTAAATAGGGCTAGTATTTATAGTGGAGGAAATGAGGGTTTTCTCATTATTTTATTATTTTTCTCAAGACAAGAAATAGTAATAATTCTTGTGACCAAAAACAGTAATATGTGCATGTGAGTTAAAACCCAATGTGATTACCTTATAATAACAGCATACATAACTTAATAAATCATGTATTTAGATTATTCAGCAAATTATCATATTTAACTATTCACCAAAAATTCAAGTATTTTGGAAAAATCCAGAAAATTCACCTCAAACATTTTCCAATGCGTAGAATTAAAAAATGAACTCCACTTTATGAAAATGATTTTCTAAATATGTGAAGTTTGATTTTTATTTAAAATCAGAATTTACTTGAAAAATACAAATTTTAAAATTAAGACTTCTTTTTAAACACTTTGAAAAAATAATTAAGGTATCATAAAATTAACTTATAATAATAAGTCAACCAAACAATTATTTATAAATAAATTTTATGAAAATAAATTTTCTTTTAATTTATTAAATTAATCAAAATGTTGTAATTAAATATACACGACTTACAAAAATACCAACACTTTATTAATAATTTTTAAAATATCTATTTAATTATAATATGATATAATTATACCATATTTTCACTTATAAGATGGATAAATTTTATTTATGTTTTCATTGGTGAGGTTACTATTATATTGGTTGATTTACTATTCATAAGGGTCACATTACTATTCCAAAGGTCAAGTTACTAATTCATCAGTATATGTTCCTTAACTTCTAATTATACCTTTTATTTTACTCATTCTTCATTTATAAGGTTTTTATTATGTTCTGTGTGTAATCTTATTTGATTGAACCATAATACATCATTATAATAAGGGAATTTCATTGATAAAACATTGGGTCATTACAATAACACTTATTTATTTAGTCTAATTATCTAAAAAAATTGTGGTTTCCATATCTTATATGATGTTCTATGTTTTTTGGATTCTTTTATTAAAAATAATATCATTCTTTAAAAAAATTCACCGATGGTGGTGGGATTAAATCCCTCATGTTTTAACAATTATCTATTTAAAAAATTCTATCCTAGATAAAAAAATTATCCTTTTCTTATTCTCAAAACATGCTATTGAATATGATTAATCATAAACCATAGATATTAATATCATATTAATCATAACAACTCATTATTAGTAAGAAACTTCTCTTATCATATAAGATAAATGAGATGACGATACACATTCTTTACTAAGACCCATTTGAGCTTAATATATTCCATTTAATTCAGTTCCATGATTTTGAAATCCTTTTCTTTATCATCTGAATTCAAACTAAAAGCTCCATCAATTCTTTCCTTGATTTTTAATTCTTATATATCTATAAAATTTTAAAAAAACATACAATTAGTATTATAAATCTTTTTAAAATTAAAGAATTTATTTATAAAACATTAATACTAGACATAGGCATTCCATGGATTTTCTCAAACCCCCTAAAATATCCTAAAAATACCATTATATAGAAACATTATCAGCCTTACTAACTTTACCTTTAGGTTTCATTACAATTGAATGTCTGCATGAAGAAACATAGTTTGAAGTTCCAACTGATTTTTCATTCTTCTAGTTTGAACATTTACCCACTTGTATTTTCAATATAACACCAACACCTAGACATCACATTCTAAGTTCAACTTTCCTCAATGCTTTAAGAAAATAAAGTAAACATTTCTTGAACTCATTCAAATTTTCATATAATTAACAATGATGAAAATAGAATAAACCCCATTGTTCAAAAAAATACTTAAGGAAACCTTGACCAATTCATTCTACACTTCTCATAAGTATCAATATTCAATTTTTAAATAACTTTAATAATTGGTTACTCATAAAGGGGTTACATTAAAACATGTATTTTTTTCTAAATAATAATTATTAATTTTTTTACCAATCTAAGAAGATTCTTTCATTAAGATTATCATTGTCTAAATATTGATATCAATGTTAAGTTTGATGATGGTGGTGTTTTTTATCTATAATATAATCTTTTTTGAAAATGAGTATCATGTTTTACATTCATTTAATAATGGATTTTATTAAATGTGTTCCCACAAAAATGATGACCCATTTTAAAATTAATCATATCCATTAGTGGGAAAAGATTCATATTTAACTAAGAAATGACCCCAATTTGGTATGAACCTCACTTCCTATCAATTTAGGTAGGCCTTTTTTCAATCATATATTATATGAATCTTGGATGGTTGAGTAGACAACTCTTTATCAATCCATCATATGTATAAACTCAACCCCATTCCATCAGTATCTTAACTCTTTGGTTTCCCCATCTAAGTGTAATCGAATTTAAACTTCAAAAACAATGTCCTTAATTATTAGGGTCTTCTCATTACTTTATTACCTTACAAAAGATAACCCATGGTTAACCCACTTTGGTGTGGACTTTCCCAGTTGGATGATTGAGGCTTTAACAAGTGTTCCCTATGAAAATAATATAACAATTAGTATTTTTAATGGGATTTAGTATCAACATATTATCTTATGTATTCTCTTAACATCTATGTATGCTTCTAGTGACTTATTTTTTAATATTATTCCTTCCACCAAACTAATATGTCCAAACCATATTGATGTATAACTCTTTACACAACTCATAACATATATTTCTAACCCAAATTAAAATCCAACTATATTCATACAGATTTAAATACATCTCATACATAAGGTACATGAAACACTTTCATTTAAAGTCTTAGAATTTTATGAAAAAAATAATATCCATAAGAGTAATCATGGAGCGATATATACCCAACCTCCACTTTTCTAATTAAGGCATAAACTGCCATTCCAATAAGATGTTCAGCCCAAATTACCTCTAACTAAGGATAATTTACTGAGGTGATATTTGAATTCCAATATAATTATAACGTATAATGTTTATAAATCATAATTAAACACTTAATTTAAGATCATAACCCAATATAATCCAAAGTCAAGTTAGAAAAAAAAATCATTTGTTATCCCTAGCTTGTAACTCTTTAAATGCATGTATGATAATTTATAAATGTAATTTAAATCTTTAAACTAAAGCATAAACACATTCATAATATAAATAATTTATATCTATGAATAATAAACAATAGGATAATATAAATAAATGAAAAATTAATAAGTTTAAACACGAAATAAATAATTTACAAAAAAATAATAAATAAATAAATTATAAAAAAACATACTTAATCCATGCATTCTGCACATTCCATAATTAATTATATAAAAAATTTATATTCATTTCTCATATAAATTCATTCATATTATCTTTTATATGAAATATAATTTTAAATATATGATATTAAATTAAATATAACCATTTTATATTCCAAAACTATTATGTGAATAGTTTAAATAATCTAAATATCACATATTTATCATTATTTAAACCTTGATCATATCAATTGTCAAAACTCCTTTTGAAGATATCTAAATAATTTCTCAAATAAGGCCTTTAATTTGAACAATTAAAATTGGTTAATTATGAATAATTAATTATTATAAATATAAAATCCTTTTATATTTTGGACTCATTTTTTAATTTAAAAACACTTTATAAATTACACTTACAATTTCTATATAAACCATTTATATATAAACTATAAATTATTCCTTATAAATTTAAAGGTATTTTAATGGTAAATTTTAATATTATCGGATATTTATTTATTAATTTTTTTAAAAAATATTTAATAATTTATTATAATTATTTTATATTGTAGGATCGAAATAGTGATGTAGATGCTCAATTTACAAGAAGGGGGGTGAATTGTACACTTTAAAAATTCCTTTGGAACCTTTAAAGTTAGTTAAGAATAACTATGTTTTCCTTAAGAAAAGGAAAGGGCTAATTTTAACAAAGTTAAACTTAAGAAAATTCACAACACCTCTAACACCAAACAAAACTTGGAAAAAGATTCTGAAAGAAGGTTCCGGAAATATGGTTCCAGAAATAGAAACTTAACAAAAGATTACAATATGAGATTCTACCTTAAAGCGTATAGAATCTAAATGAAACAGAGTAAAAATAAACAAGTATAAGAAAGATATACTTTCCTTACAATACAATATGCAGCGGAATATAAACAAGTAGTAGAACTACAAGTAACAAGATATAAGTCTTTTAACCCAAAGAGAAGGGTATCCAACAACCTTGGATAAAGGTCCCCTGATTTATACTTTCAAGCAAATCTGTCTTACCCACACCAGGGTAAGCCCTCGATATGAAGATCGGAGTCTCTGTCTTTCTATCCCTGCAAGCCATCAACTTCAAGTTAGTTGGCACCTCTGTCTTCCTCAGCAAGGAAGCCCTCAAACTTCAAGGTAGTCGGCACCTCTGTTTTCCTATCCACGGAAGTCCTCGAATGTAATCACCAACATTCGGAGTCACACAAAGAAAAAACTGAACGAGCAGTTCAGTACACACAAAGAATGAAAAGATTTCTCTCTCTATAAATCACCTTAGTAGTGTGTGGTCTCTAGATTGATCAACTTCATTATTGTTTTGAGCTCTTTCAAATGTGCTCCTATTTATAGGCAAATTTCCAACGGTCGGCTCCTTCTTCCAACGGTCATATTTTCCATGAAATTCGGAAGGACATGTACACGTGTAACTCAACCAACGGTTAATAAGAAACAGAATAGACAACATCATTTTATGACAAACTTTATATAAATGAATGTACGGAATTGTTTTGGAATGAAGCATATGTAAGTAAAGGATAATTAATAGTTAGGAGTGTAAGCAAGTCAAAGGTTCGGAGTCTAACCAAAATGAAGTTCGGAGTCTATGCTAAGAAATGTTTGGATTCTATTTTATAGGAAATCAGAGTCTGGTTTCAACAGAGATCGGATTCAAAATCTGTAGAGTTCAGAGTCGAACTGCTTAAAATTTCGGAGTCAAACTTCTTAAGAGGTCAGAGTCGAACTTCTTAAGAGTTCGGAGTCGAACTTCTTAAGAGTTCGTAGTCGAACTGCTTAAAAGTTCAGAGTCCAGAATTCAGATTAAACTATATTACAGATCACATCCATGATTCGGATCCTAAAAATAGAATGCTCCAACTTTTCATTATAAGGCTCCGGAAATTTGGTTATGATTCTGGTTTTTGATTTTAAGGGAAAAAATAGCTATGTATAAGAAAATCTAGGTTAAGGTAAATTTCCTTAAAGAAGTAAATTTTCCTTATTTGAGTAAAAATAATATTTGCTTAAGTATAAGGTGTTTGTGATTTTCAAAACAAGAAGGAATGGAAAATTCATAAGGAAAACCTTATTGACTCAACAATCTCCCCCTTTTTGGAAAGCACAAACATCCTTTTGAAAAAGTATATAAGGATTTTGAAAATTTTCATTAGACTATTAAAACTTATCTCCCTTTGTTCATGGATAGAAGTGAATATAACTAACTCCCCCTTAGGCATTGAAACTATAAGGATTGTATTCTGGGTTTCCGGAGTAGAGTTTTCATTATTGTAAGAATGAAAAAAAACATAGTGGGAAACTCCCCCTTTCTTTAAGGATATTTCTCTCAGAAATTTTTCCTTTATCCTCCTTAGGAATATTTCTTTTTCCTTCTCCCCCTTTGTGATTTTAAAAAAGAATTGAAGGGAATGGAAAACAAATTATGCTACCTAAAACATTATTATATAACAAGATACAAACCAAATAGATAACCATTTCATTAGAGTTGGGGGGAAAATTACAAGGAAAGACAACTACAAAAAAAGATCGGAGTGGGTTCATTTTTCATACTTTTCCTTTGTAATAAGCTGTTTCAACAAGGATTTGAGTTTCTTCAAGTCTCTTTGGTCTTCCTCTCGCTGCCTCTCCAAGGCTTTTACCTTTTCTTCTTGAGCTTTTAACAGCTATGCTTGAGCCTCCAAGGCTTCTTTTTGCAATTTCAACAACTCATCCTGCTTTTCCATCCTCTGCTGAAACTCAATCCGGAAATCTCTTTCAGTTTTCCAATTCTGAGATACTGAGTTAAGCTTTCCATTTAGATCCATGACCTATTGATTCTGGATATTTTGTTCCTGGGTCAACTTCTCAGAAATTTCATTAACCTTTTTGTCTTCTATTTCAAAATCACTTTGAACTTCAGCCTGAAAATTTTCAAAGTGAACTAAATCTTTGTCCACTCTCTTATACCACTTGGTTACTTTACTAAAAGATTTCCTATGCATGTCATAATCGATCAGAAAACTTTTCTGTTCAGCTTCCAAATTCACAAACTTATCCATTACCATGGATAAAGAATCCAATTTTTGATTCATAGATTTTTGCAGCAACTGGCATCTAGAATCTATAGTTGGAAGAATCGGTATTGTGTCCACCAGCTTTCTTAGAGATTGAACCACAAAATCATGCCCGTGGGATGATGATTCCGAATCAGAGACTTCTTTTTGAGATTCCTCTTCTTTAAATGGCATCATCTTCCTTCTAGAGGTACCACCAACCTCTTTCTTTCTGATGATATCTTTAATAGGTGTCTCCATTAAAGTTTGCTTGCCTTTATCGAATTTCGGAACGGATTTCACATTTGGAGAAACTTCCTCAGATTCAGAAACTTGAACAATCTGATCTTCATCTGGTTGTTGTCTTTCTTGTCCTTCTTCAAGAAAGTTCCTTTGATAAGATTATTCTTCATCAAACAGCTCATTCTCTTCTTCTTCCTCTTGAAGTTGCTTGCCGGCTTCCTCATCTCCCTTCCCTGGAGATACTATTTTTTCGTATTCGGCCTTATAATCCTGAATTTGTTTGATCAAGGTATCTAGATCTTCACTCTCCTCTTCTTCTTCTTCTTCTTCCTCTACTTGTTCTACTTCTTCCTCAACTGCTTCAGCAACCTCCTTCTCAGCTTCTACTGCAGGTTCTTTACCCTTGTTCTTTTCGGAGTGACATAATTTTTCGCTGGTGTTTCTGGTAAAGAAGATTCGACTCCGAAAGTTTCCAGAACTGGAAGCCTTTCAAAAGCTAACTCTGTACCTTTTAGCAAAGATTGTACTAGTTCAGCTCCAGTCATCTTCTTCCTCAACTTCTTTTCCTTCGTTTGTCTTTACAGCTCCTCAACAGCCTTTTCTTTTAAACCCTTAGCCTCAGCAGGATCGATTCTGAATTGAGGATCCCCTTCCTTCCTCATTTCCTTATCTTTCCTCCATTTTGCTGCTACTTCATCTGTATAGATTTTCTGCTTCTTCGATTTGGGTGGTGGAGAATCAGTTTCCTTCGGCTGAGGAAATTCTTCATCAGTAACTACTTCCTTAGACTTTCTCTTCTTCCTTTGCTTTTTTAAAGGTTACGGAGATTGTGTTTCTTTTTCAGCTGCTTCAAATTCTTCCACAGATAGGGGTAAAATTCTCCGGATTCACTAGAAAATCCCATCTTCATTCTCTTAAGCGTATCATCACTGACAAGCATGAGCTTGCAATTCCAGATCTTTGATTTTCAGGCAACTTTGAAAGATTCTAAGCATCAAAAAATCAACTTTAATAATAAGGTAGGAAACATTATAATTTGAGCTCTCAGATTTCCTTCTTTGATATTCTTGATCGTAACCAAGACATGCCTTATCAGATTTATCTTTCTTAGATTTACCAAAAAATCTAAGACATAGATATCACTCTTCTTCAGATTGTCTTTGTCTCCTCTTCTCGGAACCAGAAAACCTTGCACCCATAGTTGCAGTATTCTATTATTCAGAGTGAGCCGAGAAATCTTAGTATTTGAATCATCCTTAAGCCCAAGACACTGCAGTGCTTTTTCCTTAATGAAACTTCCTTGCACATCCGGAAGTTTGTGAGAGCAAAATTCAGCTTCTCCCTCATATGCTATACCAACCAGGCTTGCTGTCTTAGTGTAAGAAAGTTTATAAGTATTTCTATAAGACTTAAAAGAAAATCTTTCTCTGCCATCTTCCAATAGGAAGGAAACAGACTCATAAAATTCTATCAACAAGTCAGTGTAAATTGGATCCTATTTATCTGACTTATCTATGCAGACGTCTTCCCATCCGTTTAGTCTAATATTTTTCAAAATAATAGAGTCAAGCTTATAATAATCTAGATGAACTAACCTTTCTCTATAAACTAACCACTTTGAAATTGGTTTCGTAGTTGACATATCTTGTGAAGTTGCTTCAATAGACATTCGGAGTGAAGTAAACTGTAGGATTCGGATCATCTTCACACGATTCGAAACCGGCCTTAAGAGGAGCAGCAGGGCTTCGAGACGCAAAAGCTTGAAAATCGATGTGGGACGAGTCTCGGGACCCCCTTTTATAGGAAAAGAAAATGATTTTTGGTCTTCCAATGGTCATCTAATTGTTGAAAATACTTTGATCTGATCTGACGGTTGAGAATAACCCAGCAAAAAAAATAAAATGACTCCGATATTTTGAGGTTTTTTTTAAAGAAAACATTCGGATTTGAGGCAAAACTAGAATCCGAACTAAACAAGGAAGATACTAGTAAGAAAAATTTGATTACAAAACTATAAGTAGGTAAATCATAACTTATGGATTGACAAGAAATATTATTTGAAATTGGTTATATTCTTCTTGAAGAAAAAAAAACTTTATTATGAAAAGTCTAGTACAAAAAAAACGTTACGAAATGCCTAGTCCGAAAATCGTCATTCTGGAAATTGTCAGAACGAGAATTCCATTCCAGAAGTTTTCAATATGAGAAAAAAAAATTCCAATCCGGAAAATTTCAGTTCCGAAAATTTCCATTCCGAAAATCTTAGTTCCGAAAAGTTTGAAAACAAACTTTGAAAAACTTTGTTATTATAACAAACAAATGTACTCCCCCTATGAAAAGGAGTTTATTACTGTAAGGAGACTTTTTCAACAGAAAGTTAATTAAGGAGGATTACTTTACGGTTATCATCCCTAACTTCTGTTTAATGTATTCAAATCTACCAAAAGGCAAAGATTTTGTGAAAATATCAGCAAGTTGATCTTGTGTTCTGATAAATTGAAGAATGATATCTCCTTTAAGTGTGTGATCCCTAAGAAAGTGATGCCTAATATCTATGTGTTTTTCACGGTAGTGATGTGCAGGGTTCTTACTTAGGGCAATGTCACTTGTGTTATCACACAAAATTTGAGTTTTAGTAAAACTCAAGCCATAGTCTGTGAGTGTGTGTTTCATCCACAACACTTGAGCACAACAAATTCCAGCTGCTATATATTCAGCTTCAGCCGTGGAAAGTGCTATAGAATGTTGCTTCTTGCAGGACCAAGAAACTAACAAATCTCCTAAGAAATGACAAGTTCCAGATGTACTTTTTCTATCCATTCTACACCCACCAAAATCAGCATCAGAAAAGCTTTTTAGAATAAAATCATTTCCAGAAGTATAAAATAATCCTAGATCCATGGTTCCCTTAAGGTAGTGAAAAATTCTTTTTACTGCCTTTAAGTGAGATTCCTTAGGATTGGATTGATATCTTGCACATAAGCATACTAATAACATTAAGTCTGGTCGACTAGCTGTTAAGTAAAGTAAACTTCCTATCATACCTCTAAAAGATGTTTGATCTACTAGTTTCTCAGTTTCATCAAGATCTAAAGAGTTTGAGGTACCAATGGGAGTACTTATACTCTTAGTGTTGTCATAACCATACTTTTTAAGAAGATCTTTAATATAATTATGTTGAGATATGTAGGTTCCTTCTAGTTTTTGAGAAATTTGAAAACCAAGGAACAAAGTTAACTCACCCATCATACTCATTTCAAACTCAGATTTCATTAGACTTGCAAAAGAGTCGGTCAAAGATTGCTGATTTGAACCAAATATGATGTCATCAACATAAATTTGAACAATCAAAACATTTTTCTTATCTTTCTTTATAAAAAGGGTTGGATCTGCATTTCCCTTAACATAGTTATTTTGAAGCAAAAAACCAGTGATTCTATCATACCATGATCGTGGGGCTTGTTTAAGACCATACAAAGCTTTGGTAAGTCTAAAAACATGATCAGGATGTTTTGTATCTTCAAAGCCAAGAGGTTGTTCAACAAAAACTTCCTCTTGAACATAACCGTTAAGAAAATCACATTTTACATCCATTTGAAAAATTTTGAAATTAAAGAAAGCTGCAAAGGCAAGTAGAATACGGATAGATTCAAGTCTAGCTACTGGAGCATAGGTTTCTTCATAGTCTATTCCCTCTTGCTGATTATAGCCTTTAGCAACAAGTCTAGCTTTATTTCTTACTATGACTCCATTTTCATCACATTTATTTCTGAAGACCCATTTTACTCCAATAATAGAAGTTTCCTTAGGTCTTTCAACAAAGGTCCAGACTTTATTCCTTTCGAATTCATTTAGTTTATCTTGCATTGCTTTGATCCAATCATCATCACCTAAAGATTCAACAGTGCTTTTAGGTTCTAATTGGGAAAGAAATGCTAGATGTTCTACTTCATTTCTTAAGGAACTTCTAGTCCTTACAGGTTGATTTACATCACCAATGATACTATCACTGGGATGATTCTTAAGAAACACCTGATTTGGGTTTTGTAAAACCTGTTCATCAACATAGGGTAGAAAGTCTTCTGGGGTAAATGTTTCAGAAGTATCTTCTAGAACATTATCCTTATCAGAAGGTTCTTCTATCAAAGGTTGATAATCAGTTTTTGAAAACACATCCGAAGATGTAGGTTGAGGTGGTTTAAAAACAAAAGGATCTGACTCATCAAATTTTACATGTACTGTTTCTTCAACAGTACAAGTATTTTTATTAAAAACTCTATAAGCCTTAGAGGTTGTGGAATATCCTAAGAAAATCCCTTAATCATATTTTGGTGCGAATTTATGTAGGCTATCTTTAGTATTTAAAATAAATACTTTGCAACCAAAAACCTTGAAGTAGGATAGTCTTGGTTTTCTACCATTCCATAACTCATAAGGAGTTTTATTAAGAAAAGGTCTAATCAAAACTCGATTTATAGTATAACAAGCAGTACTTACAGCTTCAGCCCAAAAATGTCTAGCAAAAGAATATTCATTTAACATGGTTCTAGTTATCTCTTGAAGAATTCTATTTCTTCTTTCAACCACATCAATCTGTTGAGGAGTTCTAGGTGCTGAAAAATTGTGTGTAATACCTTTTTTACTACAAAAAGTTTCAAAATCAGAATTTAGAAATTCTCCTCCATGATCACTATGAATAGTTTTCAATGAAAGGTTTTTCTCATTTTTAAATTGAGCTCTAAAACTTTTGAAATAGGAAAAAGCTTCAGACTTTTTTGCTAGAAAATAGACCCAAGTAAATCTAGTGTAATCATCAACTAGAACAAACACATAGTATTTGCCTCTAATACTTCCAGTTTGTGTTGGACCAAAAAATCCATGTGCACTAACTGTAATGCATTAGTTGTTGAGACTTCACCAATTTATTTAAAACTAGATTTATGTTTCTTTCCATATTGACAAGGATCATGAACTTTAGAAGAATCAAATCTAAGCTCTGGTAGATCCTTAACTAGTTTCTTCTTAGAGAGTTTACATAGGTTCCTAAGATTACAGTGACCTAGTCTTCTATGCCATAACCAGGAGTGATCTTCCATTGCACTTAGGCAAGGTAAATCTTGGCTTCTGAGGTCTTCTAAGTTCAGAGTGTAAACATTCTCTTGCCTCTTGGATGAGAGAATAAATTCTTCCTTGGAATTGTGAACTAAACACTTATCATTCCTAAAACTCACAAGGTAACCTTCATCACATAACTGACTTATGCTAATGAGGTTGTGCTTAAGACCCTTAACAAAAAAAACTTTTGAAATCAAGTTTTTACCAAGAATAACAATATTACCAATACCAACAATCTCTCCCTTAGCATTATCTCCGAAAGTTACCTTTCCTCCTTTCGTTTTGATAATCTTTTCAAAATAGCTTTTGTTACCAGTTATGTTTCGGGAACATCCACTATCCATGTACCATGTATTGTTGCTGGTACTCTCTTTATTTTCCTGAAATCAAGAAGATAATTAGACTTTCGGAATCCAAACTTGCTTGGATCCGAGATTTCCTGATAATAAAATTTTAGGTACCCACACCTTCTTAGAGAAATAAGATTTGTGAAATCCTAAAGATTGGGTTTTGTTTAAGGAAAAATTCTTTGCCCAGTGACCACCACATTGACACTTGGTACAAAATGGGGCACTTTGAGGAACAAAATAATTGTTACTAAAAATTGTTTTTGCATGGGTATAACCAAATTCGGATTTATTTCTTAAAGGTCGTATTTGGGAATACATTTTATCAAAATTTTCCTTACCGTGGGTAAAGTTTGATAAACACTTCTTTAAGGAAAAAATTTCAGACTTGAGTTTTATAACCAAGTTTTTATCCTCAAAATCATTAGTTTTAGAGCTAGAGCTAGGCTCGAAAACATTTTTCTTAGAAATTACTTTTTCTAATTCTTTAGAAAGTTTGTTCTTCTCAGAACTTACTTCCTCAAGATTTTTTGAAATACTTTCAAAATCAGCATTTTTCTTATCAAGATCTTTAGAAAGATATGATATCTCTTTCGTAAGAATAGAATTCCTAGAGTTTGCCTTATCAAGTTTCTTATTGAGTTTGGAATTCTCAATCTCAAGAAGTTCAGCAAACCTAGAGGCTTCTTCATAAGTAGGTAAAGTATTTTCTTCATCAGAAGAGGATTCTTCATCAGAAGAGTTATAAAATTTACTGTCATTAGAATTTAAAGATACATTGTTCAATGATTCAGCATTTCGTACCTTAGCCATAAAACAATGATTTTCAATAGGTAATCTGGCCATAAGACCAAGATTCTTCTGTCCTGAAGATTCATAATCAGAAGATTCCTCTGAAGAGTCACCACCACTGGCACTCCAGGTGTCATTAGCTTTCAGAACTTTCTTAGATTTGGCTTTATAATACTTCTTTCTGTTCCTTTCTGAATGCCTTTCTTTCCTTTCTTTCTTTTTGAGCAAAGAACAATCTTGTCTAATATGTCCAACTCTTTTGCATTCATAACAAGTAACTTCTCCATCTTTTCTATCTTTCCTTTCCTTTTTATTATACTTTGATTGGAAATTTTTCTGGCTAGATATCTTGTTCATCCTTTGAGAAAGATTTTCTAGTTCATTTTCTGAGACTTCACTCTCACTAGATTTGGATTGGAAAATAACTTTCTTAGACTTGGATCTGGTTACTCTCTCAGGAGTCTTAGCTTTCATCTGATTTGAGGTTGTTGTAAAAGCAATAGTACCATTTCCATTATTATTCTTGATATTGTCTGCATCTCTCTTCATTTTGATCTCATGTTGTAGAAGAGTTCCAAATAGCTCATCAAGAGTAATTTGAGTGACCTTCATGTTCTCATCTATAGTTGTTCTTTTGGATTCCCACTCATTGGGAATAATATCAATTATTTTATCCACAAGAGCTTCATCATCTAAACCTTTATCTCCCATAGATTGTAGGCTGTTGACTATAGTCATGAATCTCTGTTGAACTTTACAGATTGGTTCTCCATAAAGAAAGTTGAAGCCATGATATTCAGCTCTAAGCATAGCTCTCCTAGTCTCAATCACTTTAGAAGTCCCAAAGTGTGTAACCTCTAACTTCTTCCATATACAATTAGCTACTTCACAAGAAGAAATTTGGCTATATATATTTCTATTCATTGAACACAGTAGAGTATTGCGTACCTTATAATTGAGTTGATATTCTTGCTTTTCCTGGTTAGTAAAAGTTCTAACCTCCTTGTCAGGAATTTTATAATCACCAGTAAGCATAACAAAGTTATCCACTCCAGGGTTGATAACAAAAGTCTTTATTCGATCTATCCAGTACTCATAGTCATTACCATCAAATATAGGTGGTCTTGTGGGATTTATATTATCAATCGAACTAACATTAATTCCTGTCATACTAGAAACTTTTGATGCACAAACTTGTTAGTAGAAAAAAAATCGTAAAAACAAAGTTCGGAATGAGAAAGTTCGGAATGGGAAAGTTCAGAATGGAAAAGTTCAGAATGGAAAAGTGAGCAAGAAAAACTTATTCGTGAGTATAAGTATTTCATAAACCTCGCTCTGATACCAATTGTAGGATCGAAATAGTGATGTAGATGCTCAATTTACAAGAGGGGGGGTGAATTGTACACTTTAAAAATTCCTTTGGAACCTTTAAAGTTAGTTAAGAATAACTATGTTTTGCTTAAGAAAAGGAAAGGGCTAAGTTTAGCAAAGTTAAACTTAAGAAAATTCACAACACCTCTAACACCAAACAAAACTTGGAAAAAGATTCCGAAAGAAGGTTCCGGAAATATGGTTCCAGAAATAGAAACTTAACAAAAGATTACAATATGAGATTCTACCTTAAAGCGTATAGAATCTAAATGAAACAGAGTACAAATAAGGAAGTATAAGAAAGTTATACTTTCCTTACAATACAATATGCAGCGGAATATAAACAAGTAGTAGAACTACAAGTAACAAGATATAAGTCTTTTAACCCAAAGAGAAGGGTATCCAACAACCTTGGATAAAGGTCCCTTGATTTATACTTTCAAGCAAGTCTGTCTTACCCACACCAGGGTAAGCCCTCGATATGAAGATCAGAGTCTCTGTCTTACTATCCCTGCAAGCCCTCAACTTTAAGGTAGTTGGCACCTCTGTCTTCCTCAGCAAGGAAGCCCTCGAACTTCAAGGTATTCGGCACCTCTGTCTTCCTATCCTCGGAAGTCCTCGAATGTAATCACCAACATTCAGAGTCGCACAAAGCAAAAACTAAACGAGCTGTTCAGTACGCACAAAGCATGAAAATATTTCTCTCTCTAGAAATCACCTTAGTAGCGTGTGGTGTCTAGATTGATCAACTTCATTGTTGTTTTGAGCTCTTCCAAATGAGATCCTATTTATAGGCAAATTTCCAACGGTCGGCTCCTTCTTCCAACGGTCATATTTTCCATGAAATTTAGAAGGACCTGTACACGTGTAACTCAACCAACGGTTAATAAGAAACAGAATAGACAACATTGTTTTATAAAAAACTTTGTATAACTGAATGTACGACATCATTTTGGAATGAAGCATATGTAAGTAAAGGCTAATTAATAGTTCGGAGTGTAAGCAAGTAAAAGGTTTGGAGTCTAACCAAAATGAAGTTCGGAGTCTATGTTAAGAAATGTTCGGATTCTATTTTATAGGAAATCAGAGTCTGGTTTCATCAGAGATCGGATTCTAAATCTGTAGAGTTCAGATTCGAACTGCTTAAAAGTTCGGAGTCAAACTTCTTAAGAGTTTGGAGTCGAACTTCTTAAGAGTGCGAAGTCGAACTTCTTAAGAGTTCAGAGTCGAACTGCTTAAAAGTTCGGAGTCCAGAATTTGGATTAAACTATATTACAGATCACATCCATGATTCGGATCCAAAAAACCGAATGCTCCAACTTTTCATTATAAGGCTCCGGAAATTTGGTTGTGATTTCGGTTTTTGATTTTAAGGGAAAAAATAGCTATGTATAAGAAAATCTAGGTTAAGGTAAATTTCATTAAAGAAGTAAATTTTCCTTATTTGAGTAAAAATAATATTTGCTTAAGTATAAGGTGTTTGTGATTTTCAAAACAAGAAGGAATGGAAAAGTCATAAGGAAAACCTTATTGACTCAACATATAATTTATCAATTTATAAACATTTTATAAATTAATTAAATATCTGAAAAAATATATATAATTTATAAAAATGTTATAAATTATAAAGTTCAATTCATAATTTAAATATAGAAAAACTAATTTTTCTTTCTATATTTTTTTAACGATATACCTATATCATTAGGCATGACATACTACATGTGATGTGTGGAGAGGATGTTGTCTATCATACATTACGATAAATATATTGTGGATCATGTAAGGAAAAACTTAATGCACATAGCCTGTATAGGAATAACTAATGTAGTTGGAAATCAAATCCTATGATATAAGGCCTTACATAATATTAAACAATGTTCACAAACACATGTGTAAAATTAACCAGTGCTTAGAAGTCATAGTTTATGATAAGTGCCTATGTAGGAGTAACTCTACGCTAGACCATATAGGAATAAAATAAATGTTGTGACTATGGAAAACTAATAAATTAACCCATATAATATTAAATCAACATGAAACTCATATATAATGATAAGAATCGATATTGTTGGAGCGATATGATTCTTTGTTTTAAACACACTCATCAACACCTTTATTCTATATAATATCATATATCATATAAAGTGATATGAAGAAACCAAATATTTTGCATTATGTCACTACCAATGATATCCCATATCATATGGAATGACCATATCACTAGTTTATGATATCTCATGTCGTATATCCAGCCACAGTATAAAATCTATATCATTTTTACCGATTCTTCATATGACATAAAAAATGGAATCTGTATTCATCATTTTAGGAATGATTTCATTATTCAAATGTCATAATAAATCTTTGAAGCCACTAATAGGATTTTAAGGACCAATTATCACTTACTAAACATAGTGGAAAATATTAGAAACCATAAACCCTAAAAACACCATGCCTTTAAAAATGAAATCATCCATAAAAAATATAGAAACTGTTTACCTTTCATCAATGATATACTTATCAAGTTGCAAAGGATGAATAAGAAAGAAAGATTCATATTAAGGTATAATCAGTAGGAAGATAGTTAGGGACCAAAATATCCCATATTATTGATGTATTCCTCTTTATAGAGCCAACAGGATGTTCCCATGAATTAACTCATACATTTATAACTCATTATGTAATGCCTTGTCTATCCATGAAATCATCACATGAGTTCATTGATATTATAGTTAATTTCATCATATGAAATTTATAAATAAATAATAGACTCATGTGAAATAATTCTCAAGTGATGGCACTTATCAATTGGGTGTCATAGGTAGCATGTTATCACTTATAACATACTTTATGATATCCCATTTATCCAAGCATACGATATTCCTTAGATATATTCACCTCTTTACATATGATATTATTATATCTAACAATATTATATGGCTAACATAAATCATATATGTGATTCTTTAAGTCATATATCCTTCAATGTAGTGGTGAGTGGATGCTCATATTGGTTCTTGGAGGTGATTCTTACTTGTATTTCC
This sequence comes from Viscum album, assembly GCA_963277665.1. Lineage (NCBI taxonomy): Eukaryota > Viridiplantae > Streptophyta > Magnoliopsida > Santalales > Viscaceae > Viscum > Viscum album. The sequence continues at coordinate 1,885,780,799 of OY728159.1, read as the reverse complement.
ATGGGAGGATTTATGTTCCCATTACCTTATAAGAGGAGATGATGAGATGCTTACATATTTCTCGGTGGTTGGTTCATCCTATATTGACTAATATGTACCATGGTGTTTAACATCACTTCTAATGACTGGGAATGAAGCGGGGTATGGCTGGGTTTTTTTTCTTTCTTAACCTATTAATGGGTTAAATCCAAGCATCATAGGCTAGTAAGTGAGATTAAATCCTTTCATATTCCATAATTTAAGTGGGATGAAGTAACCATAGATTTTTTTTATAGGATTTCAAAGTTCATAAAAGGGGAAAGATACAGTATGGGTTGTAATTGACTGATTGAATTTTTTTTCTAATTTCACATTAATTAAAAAGATCTATAAAATTGAGAATATTGGGAAACTCTATGTTTATGAGGTAGTAAGGATTCATGGGAAAACTATTAGTATCATATCAAATCATTAAATGAGATTTATGTCATTATTTTGGAAAGTATTTCTATAATATTTGGTCTCTCATGTGAAGTTGAGTATAGCTTATCATCTATAGATGGATGACTAGTCTAAGCATACCAACAAGACCCTCAAGGATATGATTTAGGCATTAATTATTGAATTTGGTGGAACATGGGAGGATCATGTGCCTTTGGTGGATTTTTTTATAATAATAGTGATCAGGAATCGATTCAAATAGAATCATTTAAGGTTTTATATGTAAAGGATTATTGCTCTAATTTGTGTTGTATGTAATCTGGGGAAGATATTCGGAATGTTTTGTCTCAAAAATACTCTATAAATATTATTGATTTTTATGATCACAAATATCATTGTTTATTTTACTAATAAATATACTTTAACTATTTTTGAGGAATATATTTATTGAGAAGATTATATTATTTATGATTTATAATATTTGTTAAAGTATTATAAACGTGTTTTAAAAGTATTATGGAAACATTGTTCATACCCTATGTTTGCAACTATAAGTGTAGAATATGGTTCATAAACCCTAAATTTATAAAAGAATGTATGAATCATATACCCAACACTGTTGAAAAAGTATTGTTTATTAGCCCTATGTTTGGATGGAATCCTACGTTTGATAAAAGTGAAAGTATATATAAACAACCCTATATTTGTAATAAACCCTACATTTAAGGAAATAAACGTATGGTATATCAACCCTACTTTTGTAATCGACCATACATTTTCAACCCTATATTTGTAGTTTTTTCATCACATGAAGGAACCCTACATTTGACTATTCAATGATGGAGTTTTATTTAAAGATATTTTCCAAGATTTATACAACAGTCTCTATGGAAGTAGATATTTTTTGAAAGCTATTTTATGATCGATTCAAAGGATATTATTCATTATAGTAAATAATAACTATTTATAATAGAAGTTATGACTCTTTTGAATGATTTAAAATTGAATGATTATGATCTATCGGTCGATATTATTATATCTAATCAATCGAATGAAATCTAAGATTTCTATATAATATCAAGAGTATTTATGCTTTTTGAATGACTATATATTTTGAAACATCTTTTTTAATACCAAAATATTATAAAGAAACAAAATATCGATCCACTCTATTATTTTGGAAGAAGCTGCATTTTGGAGATATACAAAACCTTGTGTTACTGTTATTAAATATATTTCGCAACAAGGATCTCTTCAAAGGTATTATATCTTTAAGAAATTAATATTTGAAGAAAAATATGTGTATTTTTTCAGTTGATGCTGAAAATGTGATCAATAACCTATCAATTCAACCAAATAAAACTATTTTTATTTATTAGAGTTCCAGCTACTCAAACTCAGTCATGGAAGAGTATCATCTTCTTAGACTAATCTATAGAGAAACTGGTTCCCTATAAATGAATCATAAGTCTCTATAAATCCTTATTATAAAAGGTATCAACTACCTACACTCAGTTGTGAATGTATCATGATAAGAGTACTATTCTAGTAAAAAACACAAATCTCATAAAGAGAGTGTTAGTGGAGTGGACTAGGGGATATTTGTGCCCCAAAACACTATAATAATTTATGTGTTCTTCTTTATTATTTATTCACTAATCAAATTACTTACAAAATATAATCATTCATATCAACATAAATCACAAAGAAAGTTAAAATCTAGAATCATTCAATATTATCAAAAACAAACAATTCACCACTCCCCTCTTATGTATCTATGTATTATTCTAACCTAACAATTGGTATCATAGGTGAGATTTTTTGATAAGGTGGATAAATATCTAGAAAGATTAAAATTATAATGTCTATATAAAGACAAATGTAAATGTATGATCCTATAAAAGGTATGTCAATGATATATATTCTTTACTTCAATGGTGATAAATATGTAGGTTGGAAATATCGTATGTTCGTCTATGTAAAAAATATTATATTTAAATTTTATATGGATATTATAACTCCTTATATAATTCTTAAGAAACTAAAAACATGGGATGCTACAAAAGAAGTTGAGTATGACATCAATTAAAAAGTAATGAATGAAATCATCTGTGGACTTGGAACTAAAAAATTTAATCAAGTATCTCAGTGTGCTATTGCTTATGAAATGTGGAAGAAAATTGTTGCTTTATATTAAGTGACTGAAAATTTTAGATAAATGAGGTATTCTACTATAAAACTAAAGTTTGAAACCTTCAAAATGTATGATGGTGAGCGCATCACCCAAATTAATGGATGGTTGGTAGAAATATTTAATGATGTTGTTTCTTTAGGAGCTGCAATTTATCAATCAAATAAACTGCTAAAAGTACTCAGAGTACTAACGTCAAAGTGGAATGGGATATATGTATCTATAAGATAGTCATCACCAGTAAAATATTTAATAATTAAATAATTAATTGGAAGAATGGTAATTTACATAGAATAAATACAAGATGAAGATAAATATCATAAAATATTAAAATGGAAAATAGTACCCTTAAAGTTACATCTCAAAAGAATGAAAATAAATTGAAATAATATATCAAAATATCAAAAGATTCTGACTACTCGTATTCTAAAATGGAACTTGCATGGTTAGCTAGAAAATTTAGAAAATTATATAGGAAAAATAGAGGCTTCAAAAAATACTCCAAGAAAGATGAGAAAGGATTCAAATAAGTAAGATGCTATGAATGAAAGTAGATGGTTTATATTAGACCTGATTATACCCAATTAAAAGAAGAAATAATAATGATAGAAAAGAAAAATTAGAAGAAAACTGATTATGTGCATAAAGGGAAAAGAACTATGAAATCTACATGGAGTGTGTCTGAAGACTCTATCATCTCTTTAAAATATGATTCATATTAAGATCCAAAAAATATGAAATCAAACATGTGTTTTAAGGATAAATAAAAAGTTTAGGTACAAATCTATTACTCTTCTTCTCCTGAATCTGATAGCTGCTCAAGTAGAAAATTGGCTGCATATTACTCAATGCTTGAAGAAAAATATGATTCTTTAGTAAAATAGAAAACGTCACTAAAAATTATTCATAATTTTTTTAATATTAAAAGGATGTAATTAGAAAACAAAATCAATAATTAGAATAAAATTTTAATAAAACTAAATCAAATTGTAATGATCATGAAAATAAAATAAAAGAACTACATAATGAAGTAGAATCATTTATAAGTTCTTATAATATTTTAACTAAAGGAGAAAATATCTAAATGATATTATTAAAAAAATAGTTATTAAAATAGAAAAATATGAAATATTAATCAAGGGAGAAAAATCCAAGTTATACAAAAATTATTTTGTGATAAGTTTTAAAAATACTATATGTTTCTATTTTGGAATGAAAGGATGGTATTCTAGTAACTATTGGTTAAGAAATCCTTAGATAAGTTGAATTAAAAAATATTTTATTTCTAAGAATATGTCTAAAGTAATGTAAATTTTTGTAAAATGAGTCAAATCTAGTTTCCCATATCTTTTCTTGCTGACATAGCTAGATGCAAGAAAAAATGGCTACCAAAACACACTCTTGTTTAAATACCTTTTCAGGTGAAAGACCACAGGAACAAAAATATTGTATATTATATGGATAGTGGATTCTCCAGACACATGAGTGGGGACTCTTCTAATTTTCATACATTGGAAAAAATGGATGGAGGTCTAGTCACCTTTGGACATAATGTAAAAGTAAATATAGTTGGAGTTGGATCAGTTATAGATCCAAAATCGATTTTGATCAACAAAGTTATATATGTTCAAAGACTAAATCATAACCTGATAAGTATTTATCATGTCTGTGATGATTTTTTTATGTTGATTTATATAATAATTCTTTCTCAGTTTTTAAAGATAAATTTCTTAAATTTAGATCACCAAGAATTGAAAATGTTTATACCATGTATCTTAATTCCTTGTGTAAACAAAAAGTGAATTGTTTAAATGTTGAGAAAAATGAGTCATGGATCTGGAATAGAAGACTCAGATACTTTGATATATTTACTTTATATAAATTTTCTAAGAAGCACTTATTTTCTAATTTTCTTAGTCTTAAATTTGATAATGATATATTTTTTGATGCATTTCAAATTGAAAAAAAACACAAATTATATTTCAAATAAATTATCAAAATTTCTAAATCTAAACCACTAGAACATATCCATATAAATTTTTTTGGAACATCAAGGGTAGAAATATTGTATGGAAAATTGCATGTTTATGTATTAGTTGATGATTTTTCAATATTTTGTTTGGTTTATTTTCTAAAACTTAAAAGTGAAGCAATTACTATTTTTTAAAGTTATTGTAAAATCATTCAAAATAAAAAATATTTTAAAATAATTTCATTAAAAAGTGATCATGATGGAGAACTTGAGAATTAAGAATTTAATTTCTTTTCTCAAAAATAGGTATTAAACACACATTCTCTGCACCAAGAACACCTCAAAAAGTGGAATTGTTGAAAGAACAAAAAAAACTATTCAAGAGATGGCAAGGAATATATTAAATGAATATATCCTACCTGTCTATTTTTGGGAAGAATCTATAAAAATATCTTGTTATATCAGGAATAGAGTTTTAATAAGACATATTATTAAAAAGACACCCTATAAACTTTGTAATAACATAAAATCTAAATTAAAGTAATTTAAAGTATTTTTATGCAAGGTATATATCGTGAATATTAAAGAAAACCTTGGTAAATTTGATCCAAATCTTGATGAAGGAATATTTCTAGTATATTCTTCTACTTCTAAGTCCTATAGAGTATAAAATAAAAATTCAAGGATTTTTGAAGAATCATTTCATGTAAAGTTTTATGAAAGTGAACCTTTTGGTAAAAGTAATTATCAAATAGAATAAATTGTTGACTCTTTTGACAACATGAGGCTTGAATCACCTAAAACTAATTTTTAAAATAAAATAAATGAAATTTAGTTTAGTCTATGAGAAAATGAAATAGAAAAACCTAAAAGTTTCTTACCTAGAGTGTATAAAACCTTAAAGGATCATCCTTTAGAGACTTTTATTGGAAATCTAGAAACATAAGTAATAACTAGAAGAAATGTAGGAAATTTTGCATAATTTTCTACCTTTCTATCACAACTAGAACCTAAGACTATGGAAGAAGATTTAAAATATTAAAGTTAGTTATTGAATATAAAATATGAACTTAATCAATTTAGTAGAAATAAAGTTTGGGAATTAGTTGATAGGCTAACCAATTATCCAGTAATAGGAACCAAATAGGTTTTTAGTAATAAACAGGATGATCAAGGAATCATTACTATAAATAAAGCTTAATTAATAACAAAAGGATGAAGTCAGGAAGATGCGATAGATTATGATGAAACCTTTTCAACTGTTGTTGTATTAGATTCAATTATAATCCTATTATCTTATTAATCTTATATGAATTTTAAATTAAATCATATGGACATAAAATATGCATTTTTTAAAGGATATTTAATGGAGAAAGTTTATATTGAAAAACCACCAGGTTTTGAAAACCCTAATCTACCAGATTCAGTTTTTAAACATATTAAAGCTCTTTATAGACTTAAACAGTCACCAAGAGCTTGGTATGAAAGATTAATATTGTTTTTATTGGAAAATGGATTTTATATAAGATTAAAATATTCTGCTCTTTTTAAGAAAACATTTTCCTCCAATATATTATTAGTAAAAATTTATATTGATGATGTTATTTTTGGATTAATAAACAAAAATATGTGTAATAATTTTTCAAATATTATGCAAAAAGAATTCGAAATAAGTATGATGGGAGAATTAAATTTCATTCTAGGATTTCAAATTTATCAAAAATATTATGGAAATTATTTAAATCAAATCAAATATATTATTAATTTTTTTAAAAAAAATGGTCTAGAAAATAGTAAGACTTACACAACTCTGATGTGTAATAATGTAAAACTTGATTTGGTTGAAGTTGTGAAACTAGTAGAAAAAATTTATACAGAGGTATGGTTGGTATTTTATTTTATCTTACTGTTATTAGACTAGACATAATGTTTTATGTATGTTTATATGCTATATTTTTAGTCAAACTTAAAATAATCTCATCTTAATATTGTTAGAATAATTTTTAGATATTTAAAAGGAACTATTTTTTAATCTTTACTTTACCCAAAAAATTATGATTTTAATTTAATTTCAAATTAAGATGCTGATTTTTAAGTATGTGGATTATATAAAAAAATCACGTCAGGAACCTATCACTTATTAGGAAAATATTTAGTTTCATGGTCGAGTAAGAAATAATATTCAGTCTCTTTGTCAACTACTAATGAAGAATATATATCTTCTGGTAGTTTTTGTTCCCAAGTGTTGTGGATAAAGCTCACCTTACTATACTTTGGACTTAATTTTAATAATATAACAATTTTATGGGATAATACAGGTGTAATTAATATTTCTAAAAATCCTATAAGTCATTCAATAACCAATCATATTGATATAAGGAATCATTTTCAAAGATATTATGTTCTTAAAAATGATATATAATTAGAATTTATAAATACTTAATATCAACTTGCTGATATTTTCACTAAACCAATTCTCACTACAAGTTTTTATTTTATTAAGGGGGGCTAGTAATATTTAATTTTAAATAAATGTTTGTTAATTTATTTCCCTAATTTCTATATTTATAGTTTTTTTAGTTTGTTATTTATTTATTTATTTTTAACCATTTAAAAGAAAATGAAAAATTGTTTTGTTTTTTAAAAGGTGAATATTTTCAAAATGAAAAATAATAATGATTATGGTGATTAAATTGTCTCAAGAAACAAGAATCATGTCATCTAAAACCATCAAAAAACACTTCCTCTCTCTCTCTTTCTCTTATTTACCCTCAAATTTCAAAACTGTTCGCCTTCCAGAGCTCTCTCCTTCCTTTGAAACCCTAGAATCCAAAACTTCTACCTTTAGATTTATAGAAATTTCAAATAATAAGAGTGTAAATGAATGTGAGCCAAGTGACTCTAAGTTTCAGTGCATCCCCTATAGAAATATTCTTTAAGGAAAAGTTGTCAAATTTAATTGGATGTATCAAAAAAATATCTTACTAAATAAATTTGTTGGCTTTCAAGGTTTGTAGTTTATATTTAATGAATAAAATACCAAATTTATTTTTTATCTGGAACTAAATCATTTCTATAATAATTTTCAATTTAGTTTTGGGTAAATAGAGGATATCATCACTTTACGAGTATATGATAAGTAATTTTCCATTTCCTTAATAGAAATTGCAATTTTATTAAAATTCCATCATGAAGGAGTGTTTAATTTTGATCTTTGATTGATTGGAAATTAGGAACACATGTCAGAAGATATTATTTCATTTCTCTTTAGATCCACCCAAATTTGGAAAATGTTTTTTAAGGATTTTGAGGTCGGCCAGAAGGTACTAGTCAAGTGCATCCAGTCTAAAATCCACCCTAGAATTTCATAATTAGAAAATATTTTTTATCCTTACATGTATTTCATGTTCTTTTTCATCAGTGATATCAAGATAAACTTCCCCAGGTATATGCTTTGATATCTGAATCACTAATTTCAATCTGAGGAATGTTTTCATTTATATCCAAATGGTCAAAATATTTCCATTATTTTCTAAATAAAGAATAAGATCCTCCATCTATATGTTCAGACTAAGTGTCGTCAAATAAAAATTCTAATTGTTGGTAATTTAAGAAAGTTTAGTTTCTTCTAGAGTATAGTTAAAGAAAAACTATTGAATGTTGGTAATGATGAACAAAAACAATCTAGACCTATTTCTTAGGGGGGTTAATGGAATTTGAAATCAACTCAATTAGTTTGTATGAAAAATGAGGAATTTGGAAAATATAAAATAGAATATGTTTTTCAACCAAAAAACTAAAACTTTGATATAATACTTATGATCAAGATGATGTTGAACCTGAAGAAGTGAAAAATGATGTTCTTGTCACACAGCCTAGAAATAGAGAATAACCTACCAACCAGAACCCAGAAGTTTTCACTACTGGACCTAGAGAATAAACTAATCTAAATTTTTTAGGAGTAACTATCACTCCTAATGAAAAACAAGCTAACAGTCATCTATGGGATGAACACGTGGCTCCTGAAAAAGAAAAAATTCAAGAAACTTCTCAAGGAGGTAAGAAAACTCAAATTTTAGTATTTGAAACCATTGAAATAGTTGATAATCAAATAGTATCTACTAATGTAACATCCTTGGAAAAAACTCCTTCTATAAATGGTGAGAAGAAAAAAGTTCTTTATAACATTTCTTTCTATTCTAGTGAGAAGAATACAGGAAAGTCATTAGCTATAATGGAAGAATCCCAGAAATCATAGCATTAAGAAGAATATTCTTCTGATTCCATGAATCAACATATAGTAGATCTAGTAATCATTTATAATAGAATAAAGGAGGAGAACTCAAGTTTACAACATGATCTAGAATCTATAAGAAAAAACATTATAAGATTTGTGGAATTTAACTATTTCTTAATAAGAATTTGAAGATGTTCAGACTCGTATACTCAATACAAGAAAAAATTTATTTACTAGGAGATATTTTGATGATTTTCAATGTAAAATGTTATATATTTTTGGAAAATTAAAAGTAGAATCAGTCTCAAAGAAATATTTTAGGGATTTAAAGAAATATTTTAGAAATCAATTTGAATCATTAAGGAACGGCTCTAGTTTATTCAAATCCTCTCCCTCTACATATTAAACATCACCAAACTTAATCACAATATTTTAAGCAATTAATTTCATGATGTTTGATATGAATAATAGGATTTGTTCACTTTAGTGTAATAGTTCACCTATGAATGTGTTGTTAGATAATCAAAGAAACCTTGTCGAGAAGTTAACCTCATGTGAGCCTAGAATGAGACTACTTATCAATCATTTAAGTGATAATCTTATATAGTTTCTTCTGATTGAGAAAAATCTATGTGAATTTTTGAAAGTCAATCTAATTAAAAGTTTAAAATTGGTTCATGGCTCACTGATTTAGGTAAGACAATTGGATGACAACCTTTCAAAAAATTTATAATGTCTTATGGAAAAGTTAAAGAAAGTTCTTCAAGCTGTTAAAGATTCACCAGTGCATGATACCTCTTCTGAGCCAACCCCTTAACATTTAACCAACCCTTATATTTAAAAATTTATTATCCAAATTTCCACTTGTAATCATAAAAATATTTATAATAAAAATTCTTTTTTTAATTAATATTTACTTTTATCATTATTTATGTTCATTTCTACTTCTAGAACACAAGTCTTATTTTTCTCTTAAAGTAAAATATAACATTCATTTACCATTTTGTGCTACATTTAATGTGTTTTAATCCATTTTCATATACTTTATTTTTAATATAAAAAATGGGGGTGAAAATTGGGTAAACACAAAATCCATGATTATATTATACAATTACCAATTATTAATAAAACATAATGTATTTTACAGTACTGTGTAAAATTAATTTTCAACAACTATAATCTCTATATATTTTTAAATATATTATTTCATTTGTTTTTACAATTCCTATATTTTCTAAGTTAAGTTATGGGTTTTGTAATCACTGAAAAGGGGGAGACTGTTGGACATTTATTATCTCAACAACACTATATAAATCTTATTGATTTTGATTCTCACAAATACCCTTATTTATTTTACTAATAAAGTTACTTTAAGTATTTTTCAAGAATATATTTATTGAGAAGGTTATTTTATTTATGGGTTATAATATTTGTTAAAGTATTATGAACTTGATTTACAAGTATTATGGAAACACTATTCATACCCTATGATTTCAAGTATAAGTGTGGCATATAGTTCTGAAACCTTATGTTTGGAAAATAACATATGTATCATGTACCCAACATTGTTGAAAAAGTATTCTTTATCATCCCTACATTTGGATGGAATCCTATGTTTGAGAAAAGGGAAAGTATGGATAAAAAACTCTATATTTGTAAAGAACCCTATTTTTAAGGAAATAAACATATGGTATATCAAACCTACTTGTGTAATTAACCGTACATTGTCAACCCTTTGTTTAGATTTTTTCTATCACATTAAGGAACCCTATATTTAACTATTCAAAGATAGAGTTTATTTAAATATATATTTTTTGATTTCTGTAATGGTCTCGATGGAAGTAAATATTATTTTAAAGCTATTTTATGACCAATTTAAAGGATCTTAATCAATGGAGTGAATCATTCCTATTTATAAAGGAAGTTATGACTCCTTTTAATTATTTAAATTTGAATTATTATGATCTATCTCGATATATTATTGGATCTTATTAAATGAAGTAAAGCCAAGATTTTTATATAATATTAATAGTATTTTTGATTTCTATACGAATGTATATTTTGAAATATATTTTTGAATATATAACTTCTGAAAAGAAAAAAATATCAAGTGACTCTATTGTTTATGAAGAAGCGAAATTTTGTAGATATAAAAACCACATATTGTTGTTTATCTGTTTCTACTATTATAAAATATCTTTCGAAACCAGGATTTATTCAAATCTTTTATCTCTTAAATAAGTTCATCATTGAATAAGAAGATATGTATTCTATTAGTTAGTGCTACAACTATGTTCAAGAACCTTTTAATTCAACCAAATAAAACTCTTTTTATTTATTGGAGTTTTGATTTCTCTAACTCATTTGTGGAAAAGTATCATCTTCTTAGACTAAGTTGTGGAGAAATTAGTTCCTTGTAAAAGAACTAGAATGATTTGTAAATCCTTGTTGTAAAAGGTGTCAACTATCTACACTCAGTTGTAAAGGTCTTTTGATAAGTGGTCCATTCTAGTGAAAATCACCAAGCTCAAAAAGATAGCATTGGTGGAGTGGACTTGGGGATCTTTGTGCCCTAAACCACTATAAAAATTACTATTTTCTTCTTTAATTTTTATTCATTGATCAAATTAATTATATAAGAGAACATTACATATCTTCATAAATCACAAAATAATATAAAATATAGAACATATCAAGATTATTGAAAAACACAATTCACCCCCCCCCCCTCTTGTGTATCTTTGTATTATTCCAACCTAACATAAGAGACCTTTTTTAAACCTAGATTATTTCAAGATACTTTTGATCATGTGTCAGTTATTTGGAAGAGATTGATTGCTTATCAGAGTATAGCCTGAATGGCCCGAAGGCCTTATTTTTTATTTTATTATGTATAATCCCCCTTTTAAGGGTTAAATGGGAACCCGTACATGACCCGTAGGTCCAAGGCATAAGGCCTGACTGACCCGCAATACATGACCTAAAGGCCCAAAGGCATACCATTCCCAATACATGACCTGTAGGCCTATCCCACTTGAACTTCCCCTCCCCAGATTCTGCGTCATTGATCACCTATCTCCCCACCTTGCATTACTGATTAGCTAGCATTGTCCCGTACAAAGATGCACGGTGCCTGGTCCTGATGGCAGCTGCCATACCCTCTCATTCTTCCAATCTGGTTAGCTCTTCTTCTGGTGGATACTACTCTTGTTTCTCTGATCCTCTTCCAGGGTCTATTCTATGTGAACTGGGTGACTCCATGGTCTACGTGGCCCGAAGGCCCTATGGCCCGAAGTCCTTTGATGACCCAAAGGCCCTTGAGACCCGTAGGACCAAACTGGTGGCCCGAAGGCCCAAATCGGGTGAATAGTTATGAATGCTACAGTAAATACTACATTACTACTACAACACCCCTAGAAATTCGCCTCCAGGCCGTTTTGAACCTGGGTCTCTTGGATGCCAAGAAGGAGCCCTTACCACTCGGTTACGGGATTATTGGCTGCTTATCAGAGTATACATAAGTCTTATATAAACTACAAACATTGACATATTGTATTTATTATTAGGGATCATGTATTCCTCCAGGTCTCACTCCATTTGGGGCATTAGAAAATTAGAAAGAAATAAAAAATGGCTCCACTGAATGTTGTGTCATTTTAGGTTTTAGATAGGATCGGAAAAGTCACCTACTATCTAGAGCTACCTTAAAATTATGTCACTATGGATGATGTATTTCGTGTGAATTTGTTAAGGAAGTATAAACCAGATCCTTATCATGTGCTCTAGTGTGATGATATGGAGATAGATTTGGGTTATTACTTTATGGAGAAGCCAATGAGGATTATTTATCATAGTGAGAAGTAGTTATAGGGTAATGTGTTTCCTCTTTTATGATTCATATAGTAGAATGGATGTGTATAATAAGATACATGGGAATGAGAAGTTGAGATTAGGTTCCAATGGTCACAGTTGTTTTTTAGAGATGCTTGATGATTATTCTTAGGGATGAAAAATCCTTATAGTGGGAGTCTTTTAATGACCCTTATTATTAAGGTATGTATTATTTTAAAATTTTGATCATAACTTATGATTTTAGGTCTGTTTGGGTTTTTCTTTTTAGAGTTTGAGGTAAAGGGAAATGAAAGGATAAGGGGTGGAGGTAACTCTGTTGGGAATTACCTAGAAAATAACACTAAATACCTATTTTTGGGTCCTAAGTACTCATTGGTCTACCCAGGGTAGCAATTTCAGTAGACCTACCACTATTTTATACTATAATGAGCATATTCATGTGTGAATGTGAATTAATTAATGGGAACAAGGTATCTAGGTTTCTTTGAGAATTTATCATATGCCTTGGGGGGGTTAAAGTGTGTGTTTTCCAAGTTGAATAATAGTAAGATCAAGATGGAATTATAAATTCAAATGGTTAAATGGATTAATTTATTGGATAAAGGTTAGGTAAATTATATTGGATTTTAATGTTAGATATTGATACCTTTTAGGGTTTTTTAAATGTTCATTTTCTTACTAAAATTATGAGCTTTGATGTTGGTTATGGATTTTTTTATTCATATTGATGGTATATGATATGTAAGGGGAATAAAATTACTATATGAGTTATCATGAGATGTAACTCATACACTATAATATGGTTTAAGTGACATGTGATATTTTTATCACTAACCATGTTGTGCTATGTTGAACCATGAAATTATCACTTACAAGTTTCCTATATTGGGTCGATATATGATATGTCATGATATGGAATATTTTTTCCTAAGGAGATAGATATATGTTATTTCATGATATAAAACAATTGGATCTTAGGGGATAGATATATGATATTACATGATATTGAATATTGGACCCTAATGGGTAGATATATATAATGCTATGGTCCTTGAGTGTCTGGATGTGATTGTTCCATGGCATGATTGGCCCTGGGAGAGTTCGGGTTTCCATTATGATCTATGAGCATTTTTCTTGATCTTGGTGTACTAGAATAGGTTGAAGTTTCTATGACCTGTTTGTATGACATGGTTACACCAACCCTTTTATTAAATCCCTAAAATTGATAGCAATTAAATCATTTTAGCATTATATTGTTAAATATATCCACATACCATATCATTGGGTTAAATGGAGTTACGGTAGTTTCTACTAAGTATTTTATTCTCACTTACTATACATACACACCTCATGTGCATATATATTACATAAATGATGTTTTAGATAAACGTAATGGGCCTCTATAGTGGGAGTTCATGTTTGGATACACTTTTTATCATAGTTTATGGGATTGTGGAGTCTTGAGAAGTGGGTTATCTTCACTTCTTTCATCTTATTTTTTATTTATATTTTTTATGTTTTAGAATTTATGGAAAACCTTTGGGTCCTGGTTGACTACATGAAATTTGTGGGTATGTTGGGATATTATCTTAGTCTTACTGAGTTAATGTCATTTACTTATGTTGTTTATTAATGTTGTGATTATTATTGTTAGTTTATTAGATTTGATAGACCGTTAGTGGGAAAATATCTCCCTTAGAAGAATATTATATCCTTATCACTTGTCTCTATAATTAATTGATTAGTTATTCCACTTGAATCTATGTGTAATTTCACCACAATGTTTTGGTCAGGCTGGGGAAAGACATTAGACATGCATAGAAAAACTATAGTTACTACCTCCCAACAATGCCCTCGGTCCTACCTCAAATTCCTAAGTCTGATAAGATGCCCAGATTCCAAATAACTATGATATTGTTTGGAAAAACTTATTTAAATAATCTATATAGTCATAATACCTATACTCATTTTTTATCCAATCACACTAAGTCTGAATGTTCCCCACCTGTCTGTGCAGATATCACATAGAAGGTCCCATGCTCTGAAAACCCTATTGGGTATCCTCATAACACCTATTTCGATTACCTCAAGCCACAATAATTTCCTCACCTAGAACCATTGTATATCTAAGTAAACTACCATTAGTCAAGTATTACTCTACAATCAACACCTGGTATACCACCTTGGAAAACAAGACTATCCCAAAGATATTCACCCATTCCCTAATATCATGTTGAAGATTATCATTGAATATATGAATTATGGTTAAATTATCTCCTACAAAAATTTGTACAAAAATTAATAGGGTTTTAAACCTAATATTACAATTCATAACTAATTTATCCCCCAATGTGCATGAACTCATGGGACCACTCCACCCTCAATATCTCAAGGAAAAAATTCTTGAAGAGTCTCGTAACAAAATACTTCTATGATATCCACTCATGTATACTATCCTATAGTTTCATATCCCAAAAATGTTTTTTTTTGTTCCTATGATTTTATAAATTTCCAACTTCACCCTCTTCCTTAGAGGCATCTCAATTTTATTGAAGATGGTTTTAACTGATTTGATCCAGAACTTGGTTTCATCACACTCTCCGTAAAATAAGGGAGGACGTTGAGATAAAAACCCTTTAAATAGATATAATATAGATGGATCAAATACTAAATTCACTTGATTGATACTCTAAATAACCTATATCATACTCTCCCTTAACTTATTATAAAATAACTACCCTAGCTCAACCTGCAACTTTGGATGCCCCAAAACCTTCACATTTGACTCCTTCCCATCCCTACCCTGAGGGGGACCAACTAGATCATGACTTTGTGGAACCACATCTTCACCATTCTGACAATACAAAAAATTCTATCGAGGTGGAATTTCTCTAAAAACAAAATTTTATGCTCAATATACATATACAACTCTAATTTCACAAATAAGGAAAGTTGTAATGGGAAACACATCTCACTAGCCCATACACTTCCCTATCTATACCCAAGTTTTATACCATCTAGACTCATGTCCCTAACAACCCCTTCCCAATTTCAAGTAATACATGGGTTAGATACATACAAGATCCACATACTTGATACTATCAAGAATTAAAAACTCAATTTAGCTGAGTGGAGTTCCACCAAGAAGCTATATAGGGAAATGTTTTATATCCTGTTGTTAGAACTTAAAACAACTAAACCCCTTTCTAGAACTAGAATAGAAATAAAAATAGGAATATACATTTATTGTGAGTACTTCATGGCTATAATGATTTATGGGTACCATCTCTTACCTCCCATAACCAAGAGTCAAAGCTATAAATCAAGAATATAAAATATCATCTCTATCCAAATTAAATAACTCAATTATATTCTTGAAAACCAAAATAGTAATCATGATTCCCATAAAAATGTGAACTTCAACCCTCCCTTTTTTCAATAATATAATAGGATATTCATCCCAAGTCCTAACACATTCCAATATCATCATCAACCATACCTTAAACAATAATAATAAAACCCCACTTTGATACCAATTTGTAGCATCCCTTACCCAAATCACTGAAACAACACCCAAGTAGGAGACATGGATTCTTTCATTATTTTTATTCAAATATAATCATGATAAATTTCATTCTTTATCATGTTCTTATGATTTATTAATTTGATTCAATTAAAACCCATCATTTCTCATGGGCTCAATCGACTTCAGATACACCCAGAACCTTTAATTGGTATCAGATCACTCATGTTCAAACTTTTAATTATTTATTAATCATAGATCATTATATATATTCAATGTTAATTTTTAATTTCCTAAAATTAATTATTTAATCTTAAATTTGAGATTTATTCATCATTCACCTTCATATAACTAAGAACATGTTAAAACTAATGAAGAAAATCTGAAAAAAATACTCTCAATGTGCCAATATTCTTAGCTAGATAATATGGGACTACATATAATGTGACCAAATATACATGTTGTGTACCTATATTGACCACAATAGGACCAAGATATGTAAAACATGGTTGCTCGTGTGGATAAATACATAATTTCATTAAATATTACATGTTGACCAAAACATAATGCCATATGGATTTAGAAATTACATGCCATGTAACTCACTTACATTCCACGTAGTCCTACTTGGTTAGCCCCATGAATTTCATAGAAATTTTGTGGTAAAATATGTGTCAACAAGATGTAAGAGAGACTAATTCAAGAATCTATTAATGAGGATCAAAATAAGTGGATTGATAAGAAATAATGCATTCTTTTGTGAGGATTAAATTGTGGTAAATCACTTTGTAGGAATATATTAAAACTTGGAACAGAATGAAAAATCATACTGAAGATTGTCTAAAATCTGATCTGGATATCTAAGTAACTGAGTGGCATTGGGGTTTATTTAGATTATTTTACACTAAAATCCTTAGTTTTCTCTCTAATGACTATGTGAGATCTTTTTTTTGGTTAGTTTTTGTGAGTAGTTTTGTTTGGTTTCTCACTTTTCTTCAAAAGTTTTTTTCAAATAAAAAAATTACCTTTCATTAAAATATGTGTCATGTGTTTATTACAAAACATTTAAGGTGTTAAAGTTGAGATATATGGTAAAATAGGATTACATGGTATGTGGTTATCATAGACACCAAGTAACCCATAAATATCCACATAGAATACACACCAAGTCCCTAAGTGTTTATCATAGATGGTGATATACAGCGTGTATCCTGTAGTACACATAATTTAATGCATACCTGTCTACATAGAGTACATTCCAAGACTAGTTGTATGTAATGTGATTTATTTGGAATAGAAATAAAATTAATTATACCATTAAACCTAATCAATACAAGTCCATATATACCTAATAAACACAATTATGTCTATCACTACTTGAAAATACACATTGTGTGATCAGTTTTAAAGAATATTAAATATTAAATTAATTTCCATTTTAAATTTGGTACTACATGTCATGTATGATCATTAAATTATGTGTATTGTGTGATAATTAAAATAATTACACACCACATAATTCCACATGTGTATGTGATTCATTAATTGATAGTACACATTTTTCGATTACATGACACATTGTGTATGTTGTATGTCATGTCAATGCACAATATACAATATGGACCATATAGGGTAATTCAAATAGTACAAATTGTCTGGACTTTATGTAAATTTCATGTACTTAATTAGTTTTAAATAAAATTAATTTTTTTAAATATTTTTAAAATTATAGTATATAGAAATATTCAAGACTTTTTGGATGAATGTTAAGATAAATTAATTCAGATAATTTTTCGTAATAAATAATGATTTAAATGAATGTTATCTCATTATTTTAAATGAATATGTATTGATTGTATATGATTGGTCATGATATTGATTATCTAATGTATGTGTTGGATTTATTTTAATTTAATTGTATGGAATTTTTAAAATTTAATTAAAATAATCGCCTGTATGTCATCCCTTTCCCCTTTATTATACATGATTTATATGTCCATGGTTTATTTTATGTAAACTTATTAACCATCCCAATCATTCTCCACTTGTGTGTGAGTAAACATATGTAAATGATGGAGCTCCAAGGAGATGATGCAATTTAGGACTTAAGTTGAGGTGAAATCAATCTGGGAGATATAAAGTTCAATGGAGGAATGTTGCAACTTAAACAGATACTAGATCAAGGAATTTATTCTCCTAAGGTCATAGATTGAATTATTTTCCAATCAATAAATCAAAAATTATAAATAGTCAAGTCACATTATTTATCTTATTTTTTCATGTTCATGGTTATCTTTTTTTTTACAATTCAAGTTTATGTGATGTTAAATAGGACCATATAAACTAAATAAAATAACAAGTCATACAATATAAAATAAAATAAATGTATTATGTGTAAATTGATTCTATCAAATGCATGGTTAGTTAATTATGTAAAATACATGTGATATTAATAAGACATTTTTACTCATAATAAAAAAAACCATCAAATAAATATTAAGTCATAAAATCCTTCCATTACTTAAGTTATGAATGGAACCATTGTTTAAATTGATTACCTGACCAAATTCAGGGCGTTTTCAATTATCGAAGAGTTCTAACTAAATTTTTGGGTTGAATTAAATAATTTATCATCAAGGGTTGACTGAAAAAGTAGTAATTGGTATAAATTATAGTTAATTATTAAGGAAATCCAAATTGGTATTTTCGGATTGGACATCCCACTCAATAAATCAAGGATTTATTAGCTAGCGGTCGGAAAAACCACCAACCTAAATACCTTTTAATAACTTATCGGTCTAAAGTATAGATTATGAAAAGGTAAATATATGTCCTTACCACTATAATGTCCATGAGAATGGATACTCTGATTCCAATGGTGAGGTATATTGGTACATGATTAAATGGTGTGGGATTAATAAGAAAATTATATTATTTCATCTCACATATTTTGGTAATGAGGATAAAGTATTTATTTCTAATTTTAGATCATTGTAATAAAATGGAAAGTCCATCAACAATGTTATCCCTACAATAAATTCTATATAAATATAATATTATTTCTTTCAATAACTCCCAAGAATGTTATATTCACTTTTAAATTATATTACACCATGAATGGAAGCTTGACATGCTAGAGTTCGGATTGCACTACAATTTACTGTTTCATTTTCAACCTTACACTGTTGTGCTAAACTAGTTTTGTATTGAAATTTATAAAAATAATAACAAATTTCACTTCATGTTTGATTAAATTATTTTATATTTTTTACTATTAAAAAGGGAAATGATACTTGTTTTTATAATCTCATTGAAGGTGGAGATGATTTGGAGGGCCCATGATGATGTCCAAAAAAATGGGCCAAACTGCATAGGATCTATGCACACCAGTGGACTCAACCACATATTTATACTAAACCATCAATCCAAATGGGAATAAATTATTTGTTTTGGTCCAAATTTAATGTTCTGAATTTAATATGAAGTAACCTAAGCCTCATTCATCCTCTATTGTTCCCATCCTAACTAATCTATCCAAATAATCAAATCTGCACAAAGTCAAATGCGGTGTTCTATATTTTATCAATATCTTGAGATGTATTTGTCCAAATGGTTTCAAACATTTGGTGGAGATAATAACGAGGTGTGACTACAACTTTTTAGTTTTATCCAAAGCAATATAAGACTGTATAGTGGCCAAAAACAATGGGACAAGTGGTTTCTCGAAATCAGGGTGCCCAAAACCACCTCTCATTTTGGCTATAAAAGAGCACCTTGGGATCCCCTTTTTTCAGTTCGAACAAGAAGTGAAGCTCTGCCATTTTTAAGTCCTAGAGTAATCTACTCTTCATGATTGATGTTATGGAGGCCCCTATCCTCATAGGGGGTCAATAATGAAGAAGGATTTCCACCTGAGCTTCCTCCTCCTCTTGATGTCGAGCAAAATAGTGGGTGTTCGTTGTGAGGGAGAAACGCACATGTCAAGGGAGTTCAGATTTTTATTTTAGCTACTGGTTTTGAGTAATTTGGGTTTTAAAACAATTATTTTCATTTATCTTATATAATTCCATATTTTAATTCTTTTTTTGATTCATGTGATTAAGATACTCTTAATTTCTAATTGATCGGTGTGAGGTTTTGAGTGTGTGACTTGTGTTGTTCCGATTAGACAACACAAGAATCCATTTCATACCCACCTTCTTGAGATTTAAATATTCATTGGAAGATACTATTATATGCATAAGTTCTGGACCTTGACAATAAAATTGTTACTTCGAGGTTTGTTTCTTTAAGCATTGAAATAAAAGCTTAGAAATTAATCGGGATTCCAATTAATTCCAACCAAGGAATTACTCCAAAACTAAATGAATATCTATGAACAATGAACATGAAATGTGTGTAGTGAAATCACAATGAACCCTTTTATCTCATATTTTTCAAAATCCATTTGGTTTCACAACTTTTAAGCTTTTAATTAAGTCATTTCATCCTAAAACTATTTTCTAAACCACCCCTTATTTTGTACTTCTTATTAAAAATGAACGCTCTAAACCCAATAACACTCCTTGATAGATGACCTAGGGTCTTCCCTATACTATAAATCAACCTTAAATTCATAATAAATTTGATGTGTCATGACATCACCTTCAAATTTTGGCGCCATTTCCGGGGAGCGCTTTGGTTTTTAAGTGCGTGTTTTTTATAAGATTCTTGTAAATTTTGTGAATATTTATTTGTTTTATCTTATACTTTTACCTATATTTTGTGTCATGATTTATTTATTTTATAGGTTTTGTGCATGAAACATTATAATATAGGAAATTTACCACCTTTTGAACCAGAACTGAAGAGGATCTTATGTCAGCGACCCTGAGACGCACAAGAGAACCCTTTGAAGGAGGACACACAAGACAACAACCCTCTTCTTGATACTTCATCTTCTTATTTTGAAACCAACAAAAAAATTGAAATAAAATTGTATAATATGGATGAAAATAATATAAAACTAAAATTAATAACCTCACCTAATGTCGATATCCAACCCAAATGCGTTCAATTACAAGGTGAGGTACAAAATTTTAAACTAAAATCTGATTTAATTCATCTAGTACCAAGATTCCATGGACTTCCACAAGAGTATCCACATAATCATTTAAAAGAATTTCACACTATTTTTTCAACATTAAAACCTTCTAATGTGGATGAGGAACAAGTAAATATTATATAATTTCCCTTTTCTTTAGAAGATACTTCAAAATACTGGATTTATTATGTTAATTCCCTAATAATAGGCTGGGCAGACATGAAATGACTTTTTCTTGAATAATATTTCTCAGCCCCTCGAACTACAAAAATAAGGAAAGAAATATGTAGTATAAGACAATATAAAGGGGAAACACTTCATTGATATTATGAAAGATTTAAAAGATTATGTTCAAGTTTTTTACACCACCAAATAAGCGATCAACTTTTAATACAGTATTTTTTTGAAGGTTTAATTCCATTTGATTGTAACATGATTGATGTTGTTGTGGGTGGTGCACTAGTAGATAAAACCCCAATCGCTACAAAAACCCTGATTGAGAACATGGCTCAAAACTGATTAGCCACTAAATGAGGATAATATTCATTATTAATATATATAATATTCATGTGATTTATTATTTATAAATACCATTTTAGTGCATCTTACACTCTCAACATCATTTCACATTATGATTGTAATTCCCCCTTAAAATTCACTATTACATGGTAAAATTTTGAACACCTCCTAAAATAAAAAATGGCATTGATTTTAATTTAATGTTTCATTTTAAGTTATCTCATGCTACAAAGAACAATTTATACTTTTTAAGTATCTAAAGATTCACTTTGGAAGACCACCCAAATGGGTTTTCATGGCAACACATTCTAGGAAAAGTAAACTCGACAGTAGCCCAATAAAGAGACTTTAGTGTCTGGGATCCAAGTCCAATTATTCTCAAAATTTAACTAAATATATATGAAATCATGGGGAACATTTCATTAAACAGTTTCCAAATAAAATTCAGATGTTTGAATGGAGTTTCAGGCGGCCCAAGTTGGAGATAAATTTCGGGGCCAGATTCTGCGGCCCAAAACAACAGACCACCATTTTACACATATCTCATAAAACATAACATATTTTTGGATTAAACTTTACATACGGTTAGGGAAAATCTGTAGTTCCATTTTTGTTATCTATGTACCACTCCAATTCGGTCATATAGAAGGCCATCTAGCTGCCTATGTTCAGTGGATAAAAGTTGGATGCAACTTTGGGTCAAGGGTGGAAAAGTCAACTCTCCCTTACTTTCCACCACCCTAGGCCTACCCCCATTAATCGAGGAGACCTGGATAGATGGGGGCTCTTCGAAAGCCTCCAAAAATTCCTATTTAAGGTAGTTTTTTTGAGTATTTAAGGATATTTTATGCTTGGTTTCATTGTAGTGTTATGTTGCCGCTTTGTGTTTATAATCGTATTTCTTTCTCATGTAAGTTGTTCAATTAACCTTAGTTTCTTAATAAAATTTCCTTATTTCATTTTATTATATTATTATTTATATAACTTTGATACCATTTCCTCAAGGTGTGAATTTATTCAAACCATACCTTGTGAAATTTATCACACAACGGTGAAGTGATCGTTATTTCATTGTTATCTTTTTATTCTCTATTTCCTCCCTCATGAGTCTATTTCTTACTTCCATTGAAACCATAGAATCAATGGAGGGATAACCATATTATGGGTTTATTTAAGGGAGTATCAAGGGGATAGATTTGATGTTATTTATCACCCCATTAATTTCAAATCACTTCTTTTAATTGAGATTTTTATTTTATGATTTTGAAACTTCTTCGTCCTTGTTGAATTTTAAGGCCACATACTTCAAGTGATAATATGAACCTTTACCTTGGAGTGATCATGAATTTGATCATCCAAGTGTATGGGTGATTATTATTAGGGTGTTTAGGCATTAAACTAGTAATTTATGATGGCGTTTGATCTCCTTAAATGAACTCATCTCAAATATAAGAAATTGAAATAATTGAAATAGGAATGCATTCAATCCACCCCAAGTGATAACCTAGGATCAACTCATTTTTTTAAATTGAATTAACTTAATACTCTTAGTGTTCACTTAAACCTATATAAAATCAACCCAAAGTTGGCCACTTCATATCCAAAAACAATCCATATAATTTATGTGTCTATAGGTTTCTTCTTAGGTCTCTGAGGATTCGACAACCCAAGCTAAATTACAAGCGACAGCTTAACCCTAAAACCTTGGGTAAATTTGGGCGGGACCAAATTTTGGAACTGTTGATGAGGACCCAAGTAAGTCATCTCAACACCCATTCTATTCTCCCCCATTTCTTCTATTATCACCCAAATTCTCTTATCTTTTCCTTTTCTCGTTTTTTTTCTTTTGGCGCATGTCTGCCTACACCCATGACCAATCAAACCATCTAGTTAGGGTGGATAGTCCTGGGGTTGGGGAGTCAAGTACACCAAGGTAACTCTTTCCATTATATCCTAATCTTTCTAGTACTCTAGAGTCAAAAATTGATCCCATTTCAATGGAATTTTTTCAAAGAAACCAACTCATAAACCCAGGTGGGAACCAAAATGGAAATCCAAATGAGGCAGCACCAAACTTGGGGAATGCAGTCAATAAAACTATGAATGACTACCTCACACCTGCCTGAACCAATTCCCCCTCATGCATTAGACGCAATTCTCTAGAATATTCTAACTACATATTTAAACCCCATGTCCTAAACCACCTTCCCACATTCCATGGAATGGAGTCCGAGATGCCCTGCCTTCATGTTAAGGAGTTAAATGACATTGTAGAAATCATGTTTCCCCCACATCAACTAGAATCGTCTAAGATGAGGATATTTCCTTTTTCTTTAAAGTATCGATCTAAAAATTGTCTAAACAATTTTATACCACCATTAATATACTATTGGGACCAATTACAAAGAGAATTATATAAAAAATACTTTCCCCGCCACAAAACAATTTCACTAAAAAAGAGAATCCAAAAAAATTGAAAAAGAGGGAGAGTCATTCTATGAAACATGGGAGAGGTTCAAAGACACCCTAAAAATGGTTCCACACCATGGTTTTTCTATTCTTGAACAAGTAATAATTTTATATGAAGGGTTAGGCCCGAGGAAGAAACAATTCATTGACATGATGTGTAATGGGACCTTTAAAAACAAAGCCCCAAATGATGCTTATGAGTATCTAGAAAGCCTTGCTGAACAAAACCAAACATGGGGAACATCACCTTATTCTAAGAATCCACCAAAATCTGGTGTAATTCACACACTTAGGGAGGAGGAAAGCCTTAGAGAAAAACTTTCTTCACTCACTCGGAAGGTTGAGGAGATCGATCTTAGGAAGGTCCATGAAATTCAAACTGTTGACCCTGTTTTCACAATTTGGGACAAACATGACCACAATACTGAAAACTGCCCAACCATACCTTCTATTAAAGATGTTGTTCTAGGAGGACCACCAACAGAGGTCAATGATCTGAGCTTTCAAAAGCCTCAATACCAAACACATTCAACCCACGGTATAATGACCACCTAGGCTTCCGCTGGAAAGATAACCAACAACCTATCCAACCACAACGATCAAAACCCTACCGTACACAAAATTTACAAAACCATTACCAATTCCAACCACAACCAGTACAATACCAAAAACCCATCCAATAACCAAATTATCCTCTTGGGATAAACCAAACAGCACAATCCCCTACCCAATTTGTCCCTCTACCAATCCTTGAACAGTTGTGTAAACAAATAGTGAAAATGAAATCAGAAGTCTCATACCATAAACTTGAACTAAAAACCATAAAAACTGAGAAGAAACCCATGCCTACTCAGGTGGTACCATCCTTAACTTTAAGGGGAGAGTCAATTTTCACTCAAATAACTCATGAAAGCTAAAGGTTGTGATGGTTTTAAGAAGTGGGAAATCAATTGAGAAACCTAAAAAAATAATTAAAAAACCATATGAAGATTAAAACTCTAATGAAGATTCAAATGAACCACATGATCAAACTGAAAAAACTAATAGCAATGTGAAAGAAACAACTCTTTAAAAAACAATCCCATAACCTGCACCATTTTCTCATTGCATGAGGGGGAAAACCAAGCCTGAATTGAGTGAAACATTAAAGGAAATATTCTCACAAGTCAAGTTGAACATTCCACTCCTAGATTCCATTCAAACCATTCTTGCATACTCAAAATACCTTAAGGACCTCTTAACATTTAAAAATAAATTCTCACATAAGAACCAAGTCCTTCTGGCAGCAAATGTTAGCACAACAATCCAAGGAACCCTTCCACCAAAGATGAAAGACCCAGGATGCCCTTACATCAATGTTGAACTAGAGGAGAAAAAATTTGTCAAAGCCTTGTGTGACCTAGGTTCCATTTTCAATCTCATTCCATATTTTTTGTACTTTCATTTGGGCCTAGAAGATCTCTAACCCACATTTGTCACACTTCAACTTTCTGACCGTAGAATTAGGGTTATGAAGGGGGTTTTAAAGGATGTTCTGGTAAAAGTAGACAACTTTATATACCCTGATGACTTCATTATATTTGACAATAATCCAAACTTAAGCAACAAGTAACAAACCCCAATCATCCTTGGTCATACCTTTCTTGAAATAATCAACTCTGTTATCCAAGTCCAAAATGGGAACATGACCATCACCTTTGGAAACATGAGTCTAGGCTTGAACATCTATAATGCAAGATCACAAATAGGGGATGATGAGGATATTAATGAATTAAACATGATAGGAAGCATTGATAATTAATCCATAGAACATCAAGGAATATTTGAGGAATGTTTAAGTTAGGATGAGATTAATTTATTTTGTTCACATGAAGGAAGTTTATCTCTTTGGATAGAATCACTTTTAGATTACTCCTATAATGAAATATTGAGACCAAAAATCAGTGAAATATTTCAGGAAACCACATTCAAGGAGACCACTCCAACTCCCTTACCTAACACTGATCAAACCAATCTAGTAGCTGAAACTTCTACATGTGGGGAATCAAACCTATATGAAAATACAGAAAAAAAAGAAATTGATCTTGATCTAATGCCTCAATATTCTACTGAAATTTTGAACCAAACTGATCTTGAATTGAAATAACTTCTTTCTGTACTTAATTATGCCTTCCTAGGAGAAAATGGAACACATTATATTGGTATTTCTTCTTCTTTTCAAGATGATCATGAGAGGATGCTTCTAGATGTCCTTAGGAAACACAAGAAAGCCATTGGATGGACCCTGTCTGATATTCCTGGGATTATCCCACTTATCGGGACTCATAGGATTGTTTTGGAATATAATTCAAAGCCATTTCATCAACCTCATTGGTGACTCAATTCTAATCTCATGTAAGTAGTGAGAAAATAACTTCTGAATTATTAAAAGCTGGTATCATATATCCCATAGCTGAGAGTGAGTGGGTCAGCCCAATCCAAGTGGTTCCAAATAAGGTCGGAATCACAGTGATAACCAATAAGGATGGAGAGATTCTTCCAACTAGGGTGAGTAGTGGCTGGAGAGTCTACATCGACTATATGAAGCTAAACTCATTTACCAAGAAGGACCATTTCCCCTTACCATTAATTGACTAAGTCCTTGAGAGAGTCGCAGGTCACGCCTTCTACTATTTCTTAAATGGGTACTCAGGGTACAATAAAATTGAGGTCTCCCTAGAGGATCAAGGGAAGACTACGTTCACTTATCCATTAGGCACTTTTTCTTTCAAACGCATGCCCTTCGGGTTATGCAATGCCCCTGGAACCTTACAGAAGTGCATGATGGGAATCTTCTCAGACATGGTAGGGGATTTTCTAGACATCTTCATGGATGACTTCTCTGTTTTTGGGGATACATTTGAGGGATGTTTGAGGAATGTGGATAGAGTATTGTCAAGATGTGAAGAAAAGAATCTGGTCATAAATTGGGAAAAATTTCATTTCATGGTTAAAGAGGGACTATTACTTGGCCATCTAGTCTCAGGTAGGGGGATTGAAGTTGATAGAACCAATGTTGACATCATTTGTCACCTTCCATCACCCAAAACTATCAAGGAAGTAAGGTCTTTCTTAGTACATTATGGTTTCTATAGAAGGTTCATTAGGAATTTCAACTCTATTTCCCAACCACTTTGTGCTCTATTGGTGAAACATTATCCATTTTTATGGATAGAAAGTTGTGAGGAAACATTATCTACACTCAAGTCAACTCTTTTCTCTCCACCTATCATGTAATATACAAATTGGAAACTTCCTTTTGAACTCATGTGTGATGTTAGTGACTTTTATGTAGGAGTAGTCTCAGGACAGCGGTGTGAGAAAACTCCATGTGTTATTTCTTATGCAATAAAATCTTTAAATGATGCACAAATCAACTACACCACCATTGAGAAGGAGTTACTTCATGTGGTTTTTTCCTTGGAAAATTTTAGGTCCTACCTCTTAGGATCCCCCATCATTGTGTTCACTGGCCATTATTCACTAAAATACCTCATCCAAAAACAATATTCTAAGGATAGACTGATTAGGTGGGTCCTTCTCTTACAACAATTTGACCTCACAATCAAGGGAAAAAGGGTGTTGAAAATGTTGTAGTTAATAATCTCTCTAGGATATAATTTAATGAAAAATTATCTCACCTTTATGTGTCTGATTCATTCCCTGATGAACACCTATACTCTGTGAGTGACTGCCCTTGGTATGACAACATAACCAACTTCTTAGTTACATGAGTCATTCCAAAATTCTTAGGGACTCAAGCTCGAAGTAAATTCCTTTCTGATGTTAGTAACTATGTGTTTGATGATCCATACCTCTATAAGTTCTACCCTGACCAAGTCATTAGTAGGTGTGTCCCAGAATCTAAACAAGAGTCCATCCTTAAATTCTGTCATAGTGAGGAGTGTGGAGGTCACTTTTCCTCTAAGAAAACTTCTGATAAGGTTCTCCAATGTGATATATTCTGGACCACCATCTCAAGGGACTCCTACACATTTTTTCAAAGATGTACTAGGTGTTAACAAGTAGGGTCCATCACAAAAAGGAATTAAATGCCAATCACTCCCATCTTAGTGATTGAAATCATTGACTACTAGGGAATTGATTTAATGGGTCCCTTCCCAAACTCTAGGGGATATCTGTACATCCTTTTAGCTATCGATTATGTATCCAAATGGGTTGAGACCATTCCTAAAAAATCTAATGATCATCAAACTGTGATTAGATTTCTCAAAGAAAACATCCTCTCTAGATTTGGAATTCCTAGGGCTATTATTAGTGATCGTGGAACTAATTTTTTCAATCGTCCATTCTCGACACTCATGGAAAATTATGGAATTTCTTAAAAAGTGTCCACTTCTTACCACCCACAGAAAAATGGTCAAGATGAGTTAGCCAATTGAGAAATCAAACAAATTATTGAGAAAATGGTTAATCCATCTAGGAAATATTGGTCGAGAAAACTCTTAGATGCTCTTTGGGAATATAGAACCACATATAAAACCATTTTAGGATGTCCCCATATAGTTTGGTTTATGGAAAAGCATGTTATTTACCAGTTTAAATTGAACATAAGGCTTTTTGGGAAATTAAGAAAATGAATTATGACCTCTCATTGTCCGGAACAAAAATTAATTTAGATCTCAATGAACTTAAGGAACTTAGGATGTAAGCTTATGAAAATTCAAGGATAAATAAAGTTAGAGTTCAAACCTACCAATCTAGAAATCTTAAAACCAAACACATTGTACCAGGTAAACCTATTATTTTTTAAAACTCTAAACTTCATTTACACCCAGGAAATTTGAGGTCCAGATGGTTGGGTCCATTCATAGTGCATATGGTATACCTCCATGGGGCTGTAGAAATTCAAGATCCCACCAATGGTCAAACCTTTAAAGTTAATGGTCATAGAGTCAAACCATTCATTGAACCATTCCAAAAACATTAATTAAATGAATAATTGTGTGAACCAACCTTAGATGAGGAAAATACATAAACAATTAGGAGTCTATGTCGAGCTAGCGACATTAAAAAAAGCGTTTCATGGGAGGAAACCCGTGGTTTTCAGGTTTCCAATCTTTTTGAACCATATTTATTTTTAAAATAGGATTAATAAATCAATTTTATATTTAAAAAATATATTTAAATCTGAATATGATAGTACCGTATACTATTGACATGTTCTTATATTATGAGTATGGATGGGTATGAAAGGGGAGAACCATATTCATTTGTGTTACGTGGTGTGATCCTTGAGTAATACCTTACCCTGAAATTTAAAAAGAAGACAATGTATCATCATTTTATTTTTATTTTATGTCTTTTTAGGTTAAAATAAAAATACAAAAAAATATAATTATAATTTAAAAAAATTAAAAGGACACGTTGTAGGTCATGGGGAAAACCCCATCACAACCGGAGAAGCCGCGGGGACTCGAACCCAGGACCGAAGGGAGACAGGGGCGCGCGCTTTCCACTAACCTACAGCTTATAGTTCTTCCTTATTCTATAATTTTTTATATATAATTATACTTGAATTATATATATATATATATATATTATTTTTATGTGATACTAGTATCAGTGTTTGGTATGCCAAAATAAATAGGTATGTTTTTTTGTCTTTGTCTCTTTTTAATTAAGGGAACCTCTCAGGGTCTCCATAGTTTCTAATTTAGTTTGTGAGTGAGAAGCAGAGGATATTGAGGTCAAAGAGTTTTATAGAAAAATAAACTATATCAAAAAACTTCCAAAATTTTCTACCATCTTCCACTAGGACTCCATGAGTAGCATAGAGATCAATGTAATAATAAGGAGTGTCATGAACTTCAACTTCAAAAACTAAGTGACTTTGTTCCATGTTTATTAATTCAAATTCCTTTTATAACTCCTCTATTCTACCTCTACCCCCTTCTAAATTTTCTTTTCTTAAAACACTAGGGATAGTGTTATTTTATGTTAGGGGAGATGAAATAAAAAATTGCTTTTTGTGTAAAAAAATAAATAAAATAGAAAATGATTTAAAAAAAGTGTGCATTAATAGAAGGAAAAGTTCCTTTAACCTTGAACATGATAATATATATTGAAAACTTTGAAATTGAATATAAAATATTTTAGGATTCCATGATTCTGATTTTAATCCATGTATAATTTCATTTGAATAGATTTTGGAAAGTGTGGTTGTCTAATGTGATATTTCATCGTTTATATTTTCATCAAAATAAAAAAATCACAATGCATGTCCTATAGATTTTGGGGTATTAGTTTGAGTTCATGAGGTCCCCAAAATAAATAGAATAGGTTTGGTGATTATTTTATTTTTAATATGAGTATTCAGAAAAATCAAAAATAAAAATAAAAAAGAAAACAATATATTGCACGTAGAGCAATGAAATGACCTAATGTGTGGCTTTTGGCACTTGAGGGTTGTGACTCCATAGTTGTCTGACCCTGAGTTAGTAATTTTATCTCTATTTTTAGTAATTTGACTTTCTTTTTGACTAAGTTAACTCAAGATGATGCCAGAGTATGTGGGCTTCACTTGGTTCCCTAAGTTCTTTGAGCCTGGGAATCATCGGCAAAGTCTCACTACATGGGTTGACTCTATTGAGTGAAATTTCAATTACCATGAAAAAATTACAAAACAAAAAAATATAAAAAAAATGAATACTCATATAAATGTTGAAATTTTATTCCACCTAGAACTTCCATTATTTCCCCCTTGAATAAAGATGAACCCCCATGTATGTTGTGATACACAACACATCATCATGCTTAATTGATACTGGATAAAATATGGTGATAAATTTGAACAAAGTAATGTTCTTGGGATTGTGATATTATTATGAAACTATATTGTATTAAAATATTTTGATGGGTTTCATGATTTTTTGGTATAAGAGTTCTTGGTGATCAATGTGTATTAAAAAGTTTTTGGAAAAGGGAATTCTAATTTCATATTGTTGAGATACATTTTTCTCGGGACTAGAAAAACTCAAGTTGAGGGGTGTGATTAGACATTGAATAAAGCTCATATTAATTGTTAATATATATAATATTCATGTGATTTAGTATTTATAAACATCATTTTAGTGCATTTTAAACTTTAAACATCATTTCACATTATGATTATAATTTCCCCTTAAATGCACTATTACATGGTACAATTTAGAACACCTCCTAAAATAAAAAATGGAATTTATTTTATTTTAATGTTTTATTTTCAGGTATCTCATGCTAAAAGGAATAATTCATACTTTTTAAGTATCGGAATATTCACATTGGAAGACAACCAAAATGGGTTTTCATGGAAACACATTCTAGTAAAATTAAACTAGATAGAATCCCAATAAAGAGACTCTAGAGGCCAGGATACAAGCCCAAAGATTCCAAAAATTTAACTAAAGATATAGGACATATTGGGTAACATTTCATTTAAAAATGGTCAAATATAATTCGGATGTTTGAATGGAGTTCCAGGCGGTCCAAGTTGGAGATAAATTTCTGGGCCAGATTCCGCGTCCCAGAAAAACAGACCATCATTTTACACATATCTCGTATACCATAAACTCCTTTGGTATGAAACATTATAGACAGTTATGGGACATCTGGAGATCTATTTTTTTCTTCTATGGTTCACTCCATTTCATCCATCTAGAAGTTAATATAGGCACCTCTGATCAGTGGATGAAAGATGGATGCAACTTCGGGTCAAGGGTGGAAAAGTCTCATCTTCCTTACTTTACACCACCTTAGGCCTACCACCATTAATTTAGGAGACTTGTACAGATGGGGAATCGACCCAAGGATCCAAAAAATCCTATTTAAGTTAGTGGTTTTATAGGTTTTAAGGATATTTTTTGCTTAGTTTCATTGTAGTGTTATGTTGTCGCTTGGTGTTTGTAATCATGTTTCTTTTTCATGTAAGTTATTCAATTCACCTTAGTTTCTTAATAAAAGTTCCTTATTTCCTTTTATTATGTTATTCTCCATATCACGTTGATACCTTTTCCTCAGTGTGTGAATTTATTCACACCATACCTTGTGAAATTTATCACACAACGGTGAAGTGATCGTCATTTCATTATTATCTTTTTACTTCTTCATTTCCTCCCTCATGAGTCTACTTCCCACTTTAATTGGAACCATATAATCAATAAAGGGATAACCATCTTATGGGTTGATCCAAGGGAGTATAAATGGGCTGGATTAGATGTTATTTATCACCCCATTAATTTCTAATCACTTCTTTTAATTGATATTTTTATTTGATTATTTTGAAACCTCTTCGTCCTTTTTGAATTTTAAGTCCACATACTTCAAGTGATAATATGAACCTTTACCTTGGAGTGCTCATGAATTTGATCCTCCAAGTGTATGGGTGATTAGTATTAGGGTATGTAGGCATTAAACCAGTAAGTGATGGTGTTGTTTGATCTCATTAAATGAACTCATCTCAAATATAAGAAATTGAAATAATTAAAAAAGGAATGCATCCAATTTACCCCAAGTGATAACCTAGGATCAACTCATTATTTTAAATTGAATTAACTAAAGACTCTTAGTGTTTACTCAAACCTATATAAAATCAACCCACAATTGACCACTTCATAGCCAAAAATAGTTCATATAATGTACGTGTCTATAGGTTTCTTCTTAGGTCTCTGAGGATTCGACAACCCAAGCTAAACTACAAGTGACTGCTTAACCCTAAAAACTTGGGTAAATTTGAGTGAGGCCAAAAACACTCAACAATTTAGTATAAGTTCAATTGTACCCATTTGAGGTGTCCATGAGTTCCAAATTACTGAATTTGAGAAGAAGGTGGACACAAATTTTGAAGAGGTAAGTACCCTTTTACGACAACTCACTCTCTCCCAAGGGAAATCTCAATCTCCTCCTCCCATCCATTTTGGAATCTTCCCTTCTGACACCCATTATTCGTACCAATGCCCCCAATTGAGAGAAAATTCTGAGAGTTGTGAGGTAATCTTCCTAGGATTCCCCTATAACCAACCCTTTAGTAAATAACCATACTCTCCATCCAACTATTGGTGGAAAGTAAACCAAGCTTATAGGAAATAGGGTATTCAAACTAGCCTCATCAACCATAGAACCAACATGGGCAGAGTGGTCATCTACCACCACCACCCAGAAATCCTCAACCACCCCAAAAGCCTTTCCAACCAACCCCTCCCAAACCCAAGCCTAACCAATAAGATATGATGAAACAAATGGCCACCAACAATCTCTAATTACAAAAAACCACCCAAGATACCATACAGGACATAAAAATCCAATTAGGCCAACTAGCTAACTCAGTGGGAGGAATTCAAATTCATGGATCGAGTAAACTACCCTCTCGACTAGTAGTTAACCCTAGAGATAAGGGAAATGTTAGTACCATCAACCTTAGGAGTTGGAAACAACTTAAACCCCAAATGAACCCTCCATTATATTCATCTAATATTGAGGAAACCACAATCCCAACTACTGAAAATGGTCCAAGAGAAGAAAATACTTATCCTGGGAGAAGCCCTTCCAAAGGAAAGAGTGTGTATATTGATGAGGCACCTAGCCAAACCATTCCTATTCTATTTCCCCAAAGGTACACCCAACAAAAAAATAAACTAAACTTGATAAGGAAATATTGGAAACATTCAAAAAAGTACAAGTTAACATTCCTTTGATTGATGTCGTGAAGAAAATTCCAAGATACACCAAGTTTCTAAAGGAGATGTGTACACACCGAAGGAGTCTCCGAGGTGATGAGAAGGTAAACTTGGAGAGAAATTTCTTAGAATTGATAAAATCGTCACTACCTACCTAATGCAATGATCCTGTAACCTTCTTGATTCCATGCACCATAGGGAAGAATTCATTTTCCAATGTTATGCTTGATTTAGGTACTTCTATAAATGTGATGCCTCACTCCATTTACTCTTCATTTCAGGTTGGATAATTGAAGCCAACTGATATAGTTTTTCAGCTAGAAAATCTGAGTACATCTCACCCTTCTGATGTGTTAGAGTATGTTCTTGTGAGGGTTCAAAATTTAATTTTTCTTGCTGATTTTTATGTGCTTAAAATGAAAGATGATAGGATGAATGGACATGCCTCAATTATATTGGGGATACCTTTCTTAAAAATACCAAAACCATAATTAATGTCCATAATGGAACATTATCTATGGATTTTGGTGGTGAAATAGTCCATTTCAATATCCTTGATGCCATAAAGCACCCCTCAAAAGAACATTCCCCTCTCTCTGTTAATTCAATTGATGTACTCCCTTCTCCTGAAAACAATTCTTATCATTCCCCCAGTCCTATTTCTAAGTTTTCATCCTTGATTGAAATTCTTGGTAATTAATAACCCATTTATTGTTGTAGTGGTCTAGAGAAATGTAATACTGGTTTGCTGGTTGAGTATTTCTTGAACAATGAGGATCCACTGACCATCGATGATACTACTAAGCTTGTAAAAGATCATTCCTCATCTTAGGATGATACCATTGAGTAGTTAGATGATATTAGTGACCTCTAAATTTTACAAACACTTCCATCAATCCAAAATCCACCTGAATTAGAACTTAAATAACTACATCAAGATTTAAAATATTAATATTTTGAGAATAGAAACAAGTTTACTTTAATCATTTCAAGTTTACTCCCTCCTGAGCATGAATTGTGACTGCTTAAACTTTTAAGAGAGTATAAACAAGCCTTGGGATGGACACTTGCTGGAATTCCTGGTATTATCCCATCAATTTGAACACATAATATTTTATTAAATTATGAGGCTAAACCAGTGAGGTAGGAACAACATCGACTGAGACCAAACCTCCTAGAAGTTTTGAAAAAGGCGGTAACAAAATTATTGGTTTCTAGAATCATTTACCCCAACTCTGACAGCCAATGGGTCAGTCTCATTCAAGTGGTTCCTAAAAAAACTGGCCTTACATTAATCAAAAATGAAAAAAATGAATTGGTTCCAACGCGTGTGTATAATGTTGGTGTGTCTGCATAGACCATCACCAACTAAACCAACACACTATGAAGGACTATTTCCCATTGCCATTCATTGACCAAATGCTTGAGAGACTAGCAGGGAATTCCCATTACTGTTTTCTTGATGGGTAATCTGGATATTTTTAAATCCATGTTTCCCATGATGATCCAAAAAATATGACATTCACTTTCCCCTTTAGCGCATTTGAAAATAGGAGGATGAAATTTGGTCTGTGTAATGCTCTGGGTACTTTCTAATGAGGCATGGTTAGTATTTTTTTCAGATTACCTAGAGAATTTCATGGAAGTATTCATGGATTATTTCATTGTTTATGGATCCTATTTTGATGAATATTTGAGTAGTATTTCTTTAGTCCTATGTCACTGTATTGAAAAGAATATCATATTATATTATGATAAATGTCATTTCATGGTGTGACAAGGTATAGTTTTGGGACATGTCATTTCTGGGGATGGTATCCAAGTAGATAAGTGAAAAGTGGATGTCATTTCTTCCCTTCCATTCCCCAAAAATATATAGGAGGTGTGGTATTTCCTAGTTCATGCTGGATTTTACCCTCATTTCATTCATGGCTTTAGTAAAATTGCACTCCTCCTCTCCCAATTACTCCAAAAAGAAAAATAATTTGTTTTTTGATATAAAATTTTAGGTATGTCTTAATACGTTAAAATGGAGTCTCATGGCACCATCAGTAATCCAACCACCTCAATGGGATTTACCATTATAGCTCATGTGTGATGCCAATAACTATGTATTTGGGGCAGTCTTGTCACAAAGGGTTGATCGAGCTCCACATGTCATTGCCTTTTCCTCACATACATTGGATCATGCCCTAGAAAACTACACCACAACTGAAAAAGAATTTCTTTCCATTGTGTTTGACTTGGATAAATTTAGGTCATATATTTTAGGGTCTAAATTCATTGTGTTCTCAGACCATGTAGCCCTCCGGTATCTCCTTAAGAAACTGGAAGCCAAACCACATCTCATTCGCTGGATGCTCCTCCTTCGAGAATTCAATTTAGAAATTAGAGATAAAAAAGGAGCATAGAATGTGGTGGATGACCATACTAGTGGGATTCCCCCATCCTCAAACATTGAATCATCCCCCTGTATTCCTATAAATGATATGTTTCCCGATGAGAAATTGTACCGAGTGCAAGATGATATTCCTTGGTATACTGAAATTTTAAATTATTTGGTAGAATCTTGCATTCCTACTGATTTCAACAAAAACTAGGTTTACCATCTAAAACATGAGTCTAGTTGGTACATTTGAGATGACCCCTAACTCTATCGCACATGTAGTGATCAAGTCCTTAGGCATTGTGTTCCCGATAGCGAGTTTCAGTCTGTCCTTAGATTCTTCCACACTCTTACTTGTGGGGGCCACTTTGGTCCCCAACGGACTTCTTTCAAGGTCCTTGATTCTGGTCTCTTTTGGCCAACACTTTTTTGGGATGCCCATTATTTTTGAAAATCTTGTCCTTGTTGTCAAATAATGGTTAATGTCTCAAAAAGAAATGAAATTCCACAACAACCATTGCTCTTTCATGAAATTTTTTATGTTTGGGGTATTGACTTTATGGGGGAATTTTCCAATTACTTTGGAAACTTGTACATTATCATGTCAGTTGAATATGTATAAAAATGGGTAGAGGCATGATCTACAAGTACTAATGATTCTAAGGTAGTTGTAGAATTCTTGAGAACACAAATATTTTGTAGGTTTGGATTACCTAGTTTCGTCATCAGTGACCAGGGTTCTCATTTCTACTACAGAATAATGCAATCACTTTTGCGTCGGCATGGGGTCAGTCAAAGAGTGTCTAATGCATATCACCCATAGATTAATGGTCAAGCTGAGGCATCAAATAGAGAGGTAAAACATATTCTTGAAAAAAAAAAGTTCAACCCAATAGAAAATATTAGAGTCTTCGACTTGATAATTCATTATGGGTGTATTGTACTGCTTTCAAAACTTACATTGGCAATCACCATATTGGCTTGTGTTTGGAAATAGTTGTCCCCACCCTTTTGAGATTGAGCATCGAGCCTACTGGGCCATCAAAAAATGAAATTATAATCTTTCTAGTGCAATTTCTCAAAGGAAGTTGCAGATTTAGGAGCTCGTGGGAATGAGAAGAGATGCATATAAGAACTCCAGGATTTATAAGTAGTAAACCAAGGCTTCCCACAATCATCTTATCCTTCA
Organism: Viscum album; assembly: GCA_963277665.1. Lineage (NCBI taxonomy): Eukaryota > Viridiplantae > Streptophyta > Magnoliopsida > Santalales > Viscaceae > Viscum > Viscum album. Next base: position 1,885,743,245 of record OY728159.1, on the reverse strand, counting down.
TCTCCAGTTCCACATTGGGAAAAAGTTCCTCCTTTACAATGCAACGCTGAAGTTGCATCCAAGTAAGATTTGTTCCCAATGGTTTGGCGCATACACTGTTACTAATATATCTCCATTTGGTGTTGTTCAGGTTCAAAATGAAGAAACCAAGAAAACCTTTACTTTCAATGGGCAGTGGCTGAAGCACTTCCCCAAAGTCCTTCCGGAGTTCCCGATGGAGGAACTCCATGTTCAAGAAGCAATATATGAATGACACTCACCAGGTTTTATCCTTCCTTCCCACATTCTCTTTTATTAAATTGAGGACACTTCACACTTTAGTTGTGGGGGGATGGGTATATTTCTGGGTTAGTTAGGAAGAATTTTCATCATCTTTCTTCTTTTTCTCTTTTTACCTTGCTGAATTGTATTTTTACTTTCCCCCTTCTCTTCCCATCACCTTTGTTTTGGAATATTACCTTTTTTTAATGCCCACTTTATCATGGAAAATAATGTCCATTTAATCATAAAATTTATTGAAAATGCATGTGGAATATCTATATTTCATGTTGTTTTAACATTCAAATTTTTTTTATGAAATATGCATTTTAGCATGAATTCAATACTATAGTGTGACTTTCTTTCGAAATTTGGTTTTTTTGTTGATGATATAAATAGTTGTATCATTTTGAAACCTTTGAGAAGAATGGTGCCCTTTTTGTGAATAGTTTAAGGGAAAATTGTGTCACTTAATCTCTCCACAAATTTTTTCACCCAACCATGATGTGTGAAATTTTATTACTTAATGGAAGGTAAATATAAGTTAGGTTGATTTTTCTATACTTTCCAAAATCATTTTTCCATACATTCACTCATTATTCGATCTATTTCATTACTATACCAGATTGACCTATGCATGTGTACCTGTTATCTAACTATTGTATGCCCTAAAAAACAAAAAAAGGGGTTATATATTAAGAAGGTCAAAAACCACCCTTCCTTGACTTTTTATCTTGCTATAACTTTTACAATTAGTCTTGTGAGGAGATCAAACAAGGTTTGGGAGAAGAGTTTGAGATTCGTTCCAAGTGAAACTTTTGAAAAAAAAATGAGGGGATTAATGAAATGTACAGAATATGGGGATATTTAGGTTAGGAGCTTATGGTTTGACTTCTGTGAATGCTTAAGTGAGTGGGTTTTGAAATTTTATTGCAAAGGATGTGGGGAAAGTTCAGTGGAAATGATCTTGTAAGTAGAAAATTATTAAAATAACTTATATTTACTTGATAGAAAGTGGAAAGAATTTCATGAAATGGTTATCACACACACATGTGAATAATTAGTGACATGATTAAATTTTAAATTATTTTCTTTAATTGTTATCATTCATCTCTTGGAATTTCATTTGGATACTATTTTTGAGACGTCTTTTTCAATGATCATTGAGAATAACTCCTCGGTGTTTTTTTGCTTTGATCACATTTCTATCAAGAATTAAATTTTCATTGAATGTTAAACCTTTATGAAGTTAGAAATATCTACATGCATAACTTCTAAAAATGTAACTTTGCTCAGGAGTTCAAATTTTTAGGTGTGGGGGTGTGATTGCACTACGATTCACTGTTTCATTTTCACCCTTACACCACTGTGCTAAACTAGTTTTTTATTGAAAATTATAAAAATAATAACAAATTTAACTTCATGTTTGATTAAATTATTTTGTATTTATTACTTTTAAAAAGGTAAATGATAATTTTTTTGATAATCTCCTTGAAGGTGGAGGTGATTTGGAGGGCCCATGATGATGTCCAAGAAAAATGGGCCAAACTGCGCAGGATCCATGCACACCAGTGGACTCAACCGAATATTTCTACTAAACCATCCATCCAAATGGGATGAAACATTGTGTTATGGTACAAAATTTAATGGTATACATTAAATTTGAATGAACTGAAGCCTCATCCGGCTTCTACTATGCCCATCTGAACTGATCTATCCAAAGAATCAAATCTGTACAAAGTCAAATGTGGTGTTCTATATTTTATCAATATATCGAGCTGCAGTTGTCTAAATGGTGCACAAATTTTGGTGGAGATAGTCACTATTTGGGGCTACAACGTTTTAGTTTTTTTCAAAGTGATATAAGACTGTATAGTGGCCGAAAACAATGGTACAAGTGGTTTCTAGAAATCAGGGTGCCCAAAACCACCTCCCATTTTGGCTATAAAAGAACACCTTGGGCTCCCCATTTTGTAGTTCTAACCAAAAGTTAATCTATGAAATTTTTGAATTCCTAGATGATTATAATACTCATAATTGAAGTTATGTAGTCCCCTATCTTCATGGGGGGTCAAGAATGAAGAAGGAGTTCTACCCGAGCTTCCTCCTCCTCCCGATGTTGAGCTAAACGGTGGGTGTTCGTTGTGAGGGAGCTACGCACATGTCATGGGAGTTATGATTATTATTTTAGAAATTGTTCTAAATTAATTTGGTTGTGAAAACATTTCTTTCCATTTATCTTACATAATTATATATTTGAATTCTTGTTTTGATGCATGTGATTGAGATACTCTTAATTTCTAACCGATCGGTGTGTGGTTTTGAGTGCGTGACTTAGGTTGTTCCGATTGGACAGAACAAGAATCCTTTTCATAACCACCTTCTTGAGATTTAAATCTTCTTTGGAATCTCTTATTCCATGCATAATTTATGGACCTTGACAATACGATTGTTATGCCAAGGTTTGGTTCTTTAAGCATTGAAATAAAAGCTTAGGAATTAATAGGGATTCCAATTAATTTCAACCAAGTAATTACTTCAAACCTAAATAAATATCTATGAAAAATGAACTTGAAATGTGTGTAGTAAAATCAAAATGAACCCTTCTATCTCATATTTTTCAAAATCCATTTTTTTCTCAACATTTAAGCTTTCAATTAATCCATTTCATCCTAAAACTATTTTCAAAACCACCCCCTATTTTAGTACTTCTTATTAAAAGCACGCACTCTAAACCCAAAAATTCTCCTTGAGATAAAACCTAGGGTCTTTCCTAGACTATAAATCAACCTTAAAATCATAATCAATTTAACGTGTCATGACAGTGCGTTCAAGTCCCCAGTTTATGATCCGCCTGCTAAGGGGAAGAGTGTAGAAGAGCTATCTATTTAATAAAAACACTTGGATTATGTGTTATATGTATAGTGTTTAATGATTTCATTCATGTATTATGAACTCATAAAGTATCATAATAGCATGGATGAATACAGGATGCTCAATAATCTCCATGATCTTTATCAGTAGAGAGAGAAACATTAGTGGTTTGAGATCTCCAAGGAATTATTTACATGAAAAATTGATGAAGGAGAACCATTTAGACCTATTTTAGTCAAGATAATTGGATACACTAAGCTTCTAGATATTCTAGGGTTTAAAATGACTAATGAATTGAACAATTATCTCATTCTTACTTTACTCCCTTGGATCATCCCCATCTTTATTGTGAATTTTAACATGTAAAACATTGAAAAGTATCTACTGGATCTCCTTAATCTGATTTTATAGGTATATAAGGACATGAAGTGTGAAAATCCTTTTGTTCTTATCGTGAAAAAGATGAATGGAAATCGATAATGAATCTAGTTTAAACAACTCATATCACACCAAACTACGGAATCACCAAATAGGTCATGTAAATGAAATGTGCTTGAAAAAATTATATCAACATAAATATTTAGATTGTATTGAACTAAAATCACTTGGGATATTTCATAATAGTTTGTAAGGTAAAATAATTTAATATCCATTTAGTGGAAAGGATAAAAGGTTCAAGGATCTTGAATTGGTTCATAAAAATGTGTGCATACCATTTCTTATTGAAATAAGGGGTCAATACTCATACTACATAACTTTTATTGATGACTTTAGTAGATATGTATATGTCTAATTAATGATGTATAAGTCATATTCATTTGATAAATTCAAGGAATACAAGAATTAATTTGATAATAAGCTTTGTAAGAAGATAAATAAACTCCTCTCAGAATTTTATAGATAATATGTTAACCAAGAATTCATTGATTACCTATGGAAGGTTGGGCTATTATCCAAACTCACTCCTCCTTATACACCACAATGGAATTGTGTAAGTGAAAGGTGAAACCAAACCCTATTATACATAATGTGATAAATGATGATTTATACAAGTCTTCCATTATTATTTTGGAGATATTCAATATATCCAATATCATACACACTAAATTCAGTTCCAACTAAAGAGGAAAATAGTGTTCCATTTGAATTATGGAGTGGATAGAAACTTGTATTGCATATGCATTCTTGGGGATGAAAAGTGTATGTTAAGGCCTATTTATTTAAGAAAATTTTACCCTAAGGCACAAAGTATACCTTTGTATAATATCTTAATAAAAATAAATGGTATTACCTATAAAACCACTTAGAAAAAAAGGTAATAGTAGCATAATAATTCATATTCATTGAGAGAGATCACGTATCTAAAAGATATAGTAGGAAAGATATAGACTTTAAAAAAAATCATGGATCGATACATATAATACTTTTCATAGGAACATATTCTATAAATCCCCAATGAAGAAAAAATTTGAGAGACACACTAGTACATAAAAGATTTTTCCACATCATCATTTTTTAATTTTTAATATTGATTAATAAGTGATGTATTTGTAAGAAACATTGTAAATATTTTTTTTACATCGTTTATTTTAACCACCATAAAAAACTGTGTTTTTCATTGGTTGTTATAAAAACATCCATAAAAACACAAAAATTGTAAAATCAGTAAGTTTTTTATATCGATTATAAAAAATTGATGTAAATTTATGTTTTCATGTCAGTTATTTAAAATAAACAATGTAAAAACATAATTTTTGTTGGTTATTTTATAATCAATGTAAAAACCATGATTTTACTTTGAATATTTTATAAGCGACATAAAAATTTACTTTTAAAAAAATATTTTTAAAAATACAGTTTACTCAACCAGTAATAGATCAAAAATTAGTAGAAACAAAAACATAAATACAATTAAATAAAAAATATTTTCATCACAAATTTTTTCAAGTTACAAAAATTTTACAATTTGAAATTTAAACTTCAAAAATCTATATTAAAAATAGAGATCTAAAATAGAATCATACTTGTAAAATAATTCTCCCAAGCTCCTCATATATGGTTTAAATATTTTCAAGTATAATCAAGAGAGTCATAAAAAACCTAAAAATTAAAAGGAAGGTATTAGACATGTATTTTTCAATATAATGATAAGATAAATAAAAAATAATGGTTATAATAAAATCAAACATTGTGGAATTTTATAACTATCCCAATTAAAATTATTTCAAACCTAAATATTTAAACATAATATCCACATTTTTTATTCCTTTATAATGATGAAAATTCATTTTGAAAATATGTTTTCAATTAAAAATAACATTTTATATATTTTATAAGTTTTACTAATTATAAATTAAGACTTCTTTGTGCACACATATTTGATCTTTAATTTCTTATTTCCTATTAAATATCTATAGTAATCTCATACCCTATTTAAAAACAATACACATTAAATAAAATTAAAATTTATTATAATATATAATTATTAAAATAATCAAAATTGTGTATCTAATACTTATTTAAAGTTTTCTCACATGTATCTATATATGGAGAATGACCAGAAAGTTGCATTTTCTTTTGGATAAAAACATACAACATCCAATAGACAATAATATAAAAAATGTGAATGGTTATTTAATTTAGATAAATAAAACTTAATGAAATATATATTTCATACCTATCAAGGTAAGAAAACATCCAACACTAGATTGCATCATTATAAAATATTTTAGAAATATATATTGTTCTTTCAACATCCTTTGTTACCTTCATTATAGGAGAAATAAATTTTGGGTCCAATAGGATCTACTATCAACACTGAGCTGAACCACATACCGGATCTCCACAATGTTCGAGATGAACCATCCTAATCCTAATACTCCATACAAGTGGATTCAATCAATTAAGAAACATTGGGCCTTATCTCTATCCATTGTGAAACTTGTTCTTCAATATGAAATAAAACATTAGGTCGGCATGCACACTGAAGTGAATTTATAGGGGGTGATAAAAAATCTCTGTAGGTTGCCCCAAACGGTGAACCTATAAACTGATATCATAAAAATTGAATGCACATGTGATATGATCAGCCTAGATGAAGACTAATAATAGTTATCATAAAAATCATAAAATGGGGGTAAAACATTCAATCGTGGGTTCTAGACAGATTCCCAAGGTAAATCTACCCCCACACTAGCCCATGCAAGATGATTTACTGCACGTGGCTCACATAGACACACAAAACCTAGTGCGTCTTCTAGATCTACATAGGATCTCTAAGATGTCTAAATGAAAAGGAATAAATGTTGGACCTTAGGAATATCCATAGGCATCCAAAACCACAACATGGATCTATTGGACTCTAGGACTTTGATGACATGATCCGAACTGTAAATAGAATCTACCCTCCACACATTAGAGATCTACCATGTCACAAAAGTCCTACATAATGAATCGATCTCCGCTATGGCCTATTAGATACATCGCCCTATAGAATCTATCCACATAGCCTAAAGGGTTCACTACGAAAGGTCTCTATACACAAGGATAGGAGTACAAAAATATATATGAAAAATAACCTCTATATAGGGTGACTACTCAACTACAAGGGTGCACTCATCCATATCATCCAATAACTCCCTAAACATGTCTAACAACAGCTATCTGATAGACAAGAGAACCATATTACTACTCAATCCCAACCCTTGATCCAATATATCCCAAGGTTCTCCTCCTCAAACCACATTCCTAAGAAGAAACTACCTCAAACATCATGTCCATCAGCCAATCAAACGTGGGATGATGTAACCTCAAACCCACAATCCAAACAGTTGAAATAGAAACACTGATCAACTCTCATCCAATAAGTATGGGTCCTCTCTCAGCACCATGTATCTCAGCATCCAAAAAAGAATCCATCATGGTCACTCCATAACCTTCCTCTTGGGAAAACCAAACTTGGGGATCCCATGGTCTTTGGGGACACATCACAAAGTGACATCCTCCACGGGACTCCCCTACTACACCAAATATACCATGCCATGCCTATCCATAGATCCAAAACTAGATCAAAGTCCATAGTAAGAGCATGACACTCTATACGGGTTTCCTCTAAATCTTCCAAAATCATAGGATGTGTCTAGTTCAGAAACATCTCAAACATCCCTTAGTGGCCCCCAACTGATCCTCGATCAATAATGCACCCAAAAAGGTTCATACAATAACACAGTCCATGGGAATTCACTACAGTCCTTATGACCATATCAATAAAATTACCATACATTAAGGCTCCTCAACACAAACCAAAACATGTCATATAGGAATTCTCAACCATTGACCACTGAAACCACTGATCACCCGATCAATGACCAACCCATAAGAGAATCCTCAAGAGTCTATCAGACTCATCTCAACAACACAATGTAACTTGACCAAAACTACCATTTAAAGGCATCAACCTATCCCAAAGGCTCCAATAACTCTGATCTTCAAAAACATAAGATCTAAACCCAAACTACTCCAACATCAAGAAAGAGGTCTCGAAACTCAAGGAAAAAACCAAGATCTCCTCATATATACTAATTGGTCATGCATTACAAGATCTGTCTAAAATAACCTTGAACAATATTGGTTAGACTTCACAAGACAGGCCCACTAACATGATCACAACCCTCACCTCGGCCTCATAATTCACAACCCAACCCACTAGAGGATTCTAAATCCAAACCTCAGGTAAATCCTCATACTGGAGTATCAAAGTCCAAAACACCATCTAGATAGACTCTAAATTCCAAAAGGATTCCACCATCATGATATACGTGTAAAAATTCTCAAAATGGACTACTCGCAAGTCAAATTATGATGTCAAGATGAAAAATAGGAAAAATGGGTTGAGGTGGGAAAAGTACACGGTGTGTACTTAGGGTAGACAACATGTAACCCCAAAGGTTATCCCTATAAATGTTACTCAATAAAATTAGCTTATACTTTTATAATGTACGTAGCATTTATTCCCTGTACATAGCATTTACCCCCACATGTGTGCCTTCCCATTTACCACAGCCTCACTCAGTGTGTAAAACACCCAAGTATATGGATTGTACCACCTGTACATGGAGTGTAACCCAACATGGGTCCCTAGACATGTACCAATCCATGTAATCTATCTGGGTGTGTCTGACTACATGGAATTCACTCTACATGAGGACTATTTGTGTACTTTTACACAGCCAAGTACCCTGCATGGGGTGTCTGGCTGAGTACTTGGCCACACCCCCAAGCCTAATACACAGTGTGTACTACCAAGTACATAGTGTATAGTCACAAAATATCTCATCTTACTCAAAAAGAAATAACACATGACATGTGTTCCCTAGACCACATGTTGTGTACATGGGGTTCCCCAAATAGGAAGCCTTTGAAACGGCCAAAAATGCCTGATTCTTCTTCAAAAGCCACAAATCGGCCTCAAGGGGTCCCTAGGAATCCAAAAATGGGATTAAAACTTAAAGAAATATACCCTATGGGGATTTGTGGCATGAAACATAAAATAGTCCTGCCTATAGGTAGAAACCACCAAATATTTGGTATGATCCATGATCCACAATTGTTGCATGATGATCTGGCGTGGCCCGAGCTCCACAACAGCACCACCTTCTCTCCCTCTCCCTCTATTCAATCCCTCTCAATCTCTCATCCATGTGAAGGGAAGACCAGGGGGAATTCATGGAAATCCAAATGGGAAAGTTAAGAAAGAAAATGTAAAAAATAAAAAGAAGAAAAAATAAAAATAAAAAGAAAAGAAAAATAAAATGGGCCCAGACCCAGCCTCGGCACCCACGACAAGGTTATGCCCCACCTATGAAAATCCCATAATTCTAGACTCGATAATGGTGATTGAATATTAATATGATACTCAGTTTTAAAGATATAACTGAACCAACATGTGTAAATAAATTAATATTTAATTAATTAAATATTAAATATTCTACATAAACTTAAATGGCTCTGATTTCCACCAAACTCATGTCCAAGGGTAAACACCCTATTCCAATACCAACAAAGTGGTAAAAGAAATTATCCAAGATCATATCATAGAATAATTTGCTATTTTTCTCTTGAACACATTCGGGAATAAAAAAGGTTCAAATTTCCCCTGATTTTTACAACTCGTGATGACGTGGGTCATCACATCCCTTATATGCAGCATACATTTTCATATAATCCCTTTGTACAAGACATTTAATGATCATAGAAAATGACATATTTCAAACCCATTTATCCAACTCATACATTCTTGATTCTTCAAGCATAGACTGACCAAGTCAATGAATATATCATATTTCATTCACCTTTATAAATGAGCACGTCATATGTATTATCTTGGTATGACCATAAACTTCCTCCATCTATCATAAAAAAGGGAAAAATTTCAATTCTCTATATGAGAGTAAAAATTCCATCTTTTTTAAGCATCAAATGACAATATGATCAGCAATATACCAAACCAAATACTAATTTTCTAAGACTTAGGGATTATGTAAGAAAGGTAATAAAGTATAATAGTTCTCATTCTAGGTGTATTTCTAACCTTATGTATCGATGAATAAAAATATGAACTATTCACCCCTAGTATATCAATGATATAGTGTATGACACTCCATGTGGTATACTTCATGGTTTATCCAGTGCACAAAAAATGGTTTATTCCTCATGATCATGTTTTTTATCTCGATACAATAATCCTACCGAGGATAACCTTAACATTTAATCAAAAAATATAATACTTCAATATGAACATAAGTTAGGGATAACTCAAAGTCGTACATTAATAGATAAATTATAATTTCCCTTTATTAGACACACACACACACATATACAGAAAAAGTGAAAGAATATTAAAGTAGAGAATGTAACACCCCAAGCTTCCACGGTACGTATCCCTTTGAATAATGTAATAGCTTGCATTGTATGCAACTTCGAGACTCTAACACACCGCGACTAATCAAAGCAGCCGTTATGAATAGTAATATCCACTTTTTGAAATTTTATAAATTTTATCTTTAAAAATGGACTTCATATTTGGATTCGGAATATCAAAATTAGCCTAGGGTGAATTTTTGGTATTTTTCTGAAACTTTCAATTTTTGATGAATAGTGAAAAAACATTGAGTTATGGTTTAAAAACGAATTTTTATTTAAATAATTATTTATTTTATTTAAATTTAATTAAGGTCAAAATAGATTCATAATACCTATATAAGTTCAATGTAATTCATTGTAGTTAGTTTAGAATAATTTTAGATATATAAAAATTTTATTGAACTTTTCACCGTCTTTTACCCACCTCCTATGAGAATTTGGAAATTCACATAAAACTTAATTTTACCGCTTCTGTGAGTGGAATTTCGAAAATCCGAGATACACGGTTAATATAAAGGAGTAAAATTTGGTTCAATGAGATGAAAATATTTTTTGTGAATAGTAACTTTTTACTTTTATTTACCACGGTTAAAAGTAAATAGGGTGATTAAGGGTAAAAATGATATTAATATTACCCTAACACATGTCCTAAGTCTATTGAACAAGTGTATCTCGACCAAAATCAACCTTAGAAATAAAATATTATCATTTAGGTCCACTTGGATTAGATTAGGACATTAATTATTATTTAATTCAAAGAAGAGTTAAAAGAGTTAAAATCAAAGTTTAATTACTAAAACATTTTTAATATAGGGTTATACATAAGATAAATTTGATTGTAAATATTCATTAGAAATCTAAAAATATTTCCTAAATAATGGTATTTTATTTATAATTTTTAGACATTAAATAATTTAATTTATTTACGACACAATGGTGATGCATTAATTAGATAATTAATGAAATATTAAAATAATTGATGTTATAAATACCCAAATAAATGTAATTTGAGACTTTTTATGAATTTTACTAATTTTATAGGTTAATATGACATATTAGGATTGGTTATATAAATTTTTTTTGAAGTAATAATGCTGTTATAAAATTATCAAAAACAAAATACCCAATAGTGACAAAATTGACATAAAAGAGTTTTTAAAAAAATATTATAATATTAATTGATATTATATTAATTAAAATATAAGGTTCGTCCAAAGGACTTATATCATGATATTTGTATTATTAATGGAAAACTTGGGGGTATCTTGGATGTATATAGTAAATTTATTAACTATATAATATAAAAATACAAAGTGACATGGTAAATGTCAAACTAATTAACTAAGAGTTTAAACTAAAATATAAGGTTAATATAATGACCCAAACCTGTCTAAAATATATTTGTTGAAAGTATTTCTACCCATAACCAGGTTAACATTTAAATAATCCACTTTTTATCCATTATAAACTGAATATTAATTTATTATAAAATAATATTTCTAGCTTTTCCAAAGGTGCCCCTCACCCCTCTTATAAAAGGGCACTCCCCCTTCTCACTAAGTCACACATTCAAATCCTTTTGTCTCAGCCAAACCTTTCCCAAATATTCTCTAAACTTCCATCACTTCGACATAGAGGCCTTATTTTGGTCATAAATCCAACCTAAGAAGCCCTTTTTATCAAATCAAAAGGAAGAACCCGAAGAGGAGGTAATGTTTTCACCACCCTCTTTCAAGTTCCATTCTTCTTCAACTTATTCTGTATTTGTTATTCCCATTATAAAATAATAACTCTAGTATATTCTATATACTGTGATGTTATTATAAATATGGTACAACCATATTCAGTATTCTATCCATCCTTTGAATGACATGTCACCATACGTGCATACATACAGCTTACCGTCTCCACGTCGTGGTGTAATTGTTATTCAAAACATTATTATTTGGATGGGTATAATAATGATGTGTAATTCATGTAAATAATAAATATAACATGATAATGATTCTTTATATATGATATACTATCCAATTATATATTATTTTAATAGCAAAAGAGTGATATTGTCACTCGTGCGTACGTACGGACTACCATCTCCACGAACGCGATGAGATTCATTCCCCATCATATCCATTCAAGTATAATTCTCATTTGATGATTAAAAATAATGTTTAAGGACTTGATATCATTATGTATATGAATAATATACAACTTATCCATAACAAACACAACTTATGTAACAAAACATATAAAAAAACGAGTAAGTTAACAACTGAAACGACGATAATACTAAAATATTATTAACAAAGAATTATTATAAGATCATATATTATATCATAATTATGTATATGGTTCTTGTATAATTTAATATCAATGTTTTAACTATTATACAGGAGGTTAACCTACCCTAAACCAAGTAAAAGTACAAGGTAAGGGGTTTTTCATCTCACTCCTTATTCCCGTGAGATTCATGCCATATTGCCACTATTACCTTTTATGTGGTGTATATACTATCCATAATTGTATTCTTTGTGTAATACACTTTAATTTATGTGTATTTACATATTCATTGTATTATACCTCTTTCATAAGTTTTATGTTTCGAAAGTAACCAAATTGGTAAGGGTTTATTTCACAATCTCTTCATTATCTGAGGTTGTTTATACGTAATTATCTATTGGGACCTCTTTATCATCCACATCCATGTTTCTCAAAAATTTCCTTCAAAAAAAATTACTATTTAATAGATAATTGGTTAAAGTCATTTATACCCTTATTTGAATTTATATGTTTTGAAAGGAATCTTTCCGTCATTTTCGAAACAAGTTACTTTTTAACCTTTTCGACAAAATTAAGGTAAGAATGTCTTTTTTTAACTTATACGGTGGGTGCGGTTATTCTCCGCCATTATTACACCTTTGAAGCTTCCCTCACAATCTTATAAAGATATTTTCAAAATAAAGGTTTTCTCTATAATTATGTGACTTTTAAATGATTTCAAAAAACGAGATATTTCTCTCAAATAGCTTTGATTTCATCTATGTCAACATCCTTTGATAAATTTTACACTTGTTTCAAGTTGATTTATTATGATAAAAATTATCCATATTGTATTTAAGGTTTTGTGATATGTTTGACTATGGATGAGTTATTTTTATTCCATTAATGGTTTATGATTAAAGTTTTGACATTTCGTATGTTAGTTTTAATACGAATGTTTATGTTATATTTCATCCTCTTCTTAAGATGAATGTGTTGGACTAGAGTGTTCCAGGTTGGGGACCGGTAAAAGTAAGCCCTCCGAGTTGGGGTTTGGTTATAGCATACCCTCCGGGTTGGTGTCCGGTTATTAGAGGCACTCCGGATTGGTGTCCGGTTATTAGAGGCACTCCGGGTTGGAGTCTGGTTATAGAGGCTCTCCAGGTTGGGTTCCGGTTACAGTTAGCCCCTAGGTCTTGACACGAGGCCTCGACAAAGAAATTAAAGTTCAGAATTACGAATTCCATCATTATGAAAGTGGTTATTGATATTTCATGTGATTATTAGACTAGTAGAATATCCATGTGATTAAGTAAATGGAATTATTTCATTTTATTTCTGCCATATTATGCTGAAGTTTAAGTTTAAATGGCTTTTGTTTTAGTTATACATTGCCTTAAATGTTAATGCTTATTTATGAAAGTTTCCGCTATATTGTTATCCTTAATGAGCATCTGATATCACCCCTTTCAATGTTTTCTTTTTCCCAGGATGTGAAGAAATAATTTATGTATGACCTGCAGGGATAGTATGAGGGGATATGAAGACAAGATGTTGTTGTAGTAGTTTTCACTTTATGATATAATGTAAAATTTATGAATGTATCTAGTTATTCCAAGGATACTAAACTAATCGATATTTCAAGACTTGATCTTTTTTTATCATGCCAATATTATGTAATAATGCACCGACTCTGGGTAACTTGGGTCGGGGCATTATAGAGAATGCCTTTTATATGACATGATACATTTTATATAAGCTCTTTTATAACATATCATGTGTGATAAAGTCCTATATTATCCTTATTTTTATTTCACTTTTATAGGTTTTATTAAACCCCTTACATATTTATATAATTTTCACTGTATATCTATGTGACCAACTAATAAAACCCCAACTAAACTATTTATTGAGTAACACCTATAGGAAATATGGTTTGAATAATGGAGAGACTTAGAAACTATATTTCTAATGTTCAAATACATGAACATATTTGACTCCTTAACTCCACAGAATCCAATTCTATGATATTTAATAACTTATGTTATCTACTTATAACTCTTTCTAATTTTATCATCATTATCATCCTTAGAACCAATTTTATCAAAAAAAACACTTAAATCTATTGGTAACTTATGTAACTCTTTATATAACCTTTTATTAATATATCCCAAACTAATTTAGGATATAAAGTGACATTAAATTTGAATTTTAATTAGAATAATACTTTATTTATTAACTTTTAAAATTCTCTATGTTTAAATATACTCCCATTATATTCTTAGACACTATATTCTTTTCATAATATCATTTTAAGCTACAAAAACTCATATTATGTAAGTAAATAATACTTATTTCCTTATTGGGAATATTTAACAAAAAAACTATGGTTTACATATCATATTTTATATTCTATATGTTTTGGATAAATTTCTTAAAAAGAATATCATTCTTTATAATTCTTCACTAATGGTGGTGGGATCAAATCCCTCATATTTTAACAAATATATAGATAAATAATTTTATCCTAGATAAAACATTTTTATCCTTTTCTTATTCTCATAAAATTTTATAAAATCTTATGAATCATAACTCATGTGTATTAATCTCATATTATTGACAACAACTCTTTATTTTTAAACAAATAATCTTATCATACAATAGAAATGAGATAATTATACACATTATTTACTTAGATATATTTGATAATTATATATTCCATTTAATTTAATTCCATGGTTTAGTAATCCTATGCTTCATCATTTGAATTCAAACTAAAATATCTATTGATTATTTCCTTAATTTCTAATTCTTGTATAACTATAAAATTTATAAAAAAATACATTTGGTATCATATATCCTTTTGAAAATCAAAGAATTTATTTCTATAACACTGATGCCTAACATGGAAATTTCATGGAGTTTCCCCATTCACATATCCCAAATAATACCATATTATGGAAACATTATTCTTCATTTCTAAATTTACCTTTAGGTTTCATTTTTGTAATGCCCCGACCCTAGTTACCTAGATTTGGTGTATTATTACATAACATTGGAATGATCACAAGAGATCAAGTCTCAAAATACTGATTAGTTTAGTAGCCTTACAAGTTCTAGATACATACAAAAGTTTTACATTACAAAATGAAATGGAAAAAAACAAAATTGTGTCCCCTTTGAACACACTCATATCCCTTAGCCTATTCCAGCAGGTTAATCATAATATACTTCTTCACATCCTGGGAAAAGTAAAACATAGAAAGGGGTGAGGTTAGATGCTCAATAAGGATAAAAATATAAAGGAAACTTTTATAATTAAGCATAAATATTGAAGGAAATGTATAAGACTAAAACAAATTCCTTTTAAATTAAACTTAAGTAAAATATGGCAAAGAGAAATCAAATAATTCCATTTACTTATTCACATTAATATTCTACTATTCGAATAATCACATGTAATATCAATAGCTAATTTTATAATGATGGAATGCATAATGTTGGACATCGTAACCACATAGTCAAGGCCTCATGCCAAGACTACAAATAAGATTTTTTCTAGGACTTGTGTCAAGACACTAGTTTGTCTCATGAGACCTAATGATGCATTGAGGAGCTATAGCAGGCTCCACCCATCACTTACTAAGTCCAATGCATTCCTTATATTAAAAGGTTGAAACATAACATAAATATTCGTATTAAAACTAGCATATGAAATGTAAATACTTTAAACATAAACCATGAATGGTATAAAAATAACACATCTATATTCAAACATATCACAAAACCTTCAATACAATATGGAAGATTTTATCATAATAAATCAACTTCAAATAAGTGTAAAATCCATCAAAGGTTGTTGACATAGATGAAATCAAAACTATTTGAGGGAAATATCTCTTTCTATTTTGAAATAATTTAAAAGTCACATAATTATAAAAGAAAACATTTATTTTGAAAATATTCTTAAAAACTTGTAATAGAAGCTTTGAAGGTGTTATAAAGGCAGAAAATAGCCGCACCCACCATATAAGTAAAAAAAATTCTTACCTTAATTTGTCAAAAAGGTCATAAAGTACCTTGTTTTAAAAATGACATAAATATTCCTTTAAAAACATTTTATAAAAAGTAAAATAAGGGTATAAATGACTTTAACAGGTAATCTAGGAAATAGTAAAAAAAATTGAAATACATTTTTAAGAAACACGGATGTAGATGATAAATAAGTCTCAGTAGATACTTACGTAAAAACAACCTCGAATAAATAAAGAGGTTGTAAAATTAACCCTTAACTTATAAATTTCTTTGATCGAGGGTACATTAAACTTATGTATAGTCATTAAATCATTGTTATTAAATTATACAAGAACCACATACATAAATATGATATCATATATGATCTTCTAATATTGCTTTGTTAATAATATTTCAGTAGTATCATTGTTTTGGGTGTTTACTGATTCGTTTTCCATTATATATTTTGTTATGTAAGTCATGTTTGTTATGTTTAGGATGTATTTTATTTATATAAATAATTATATTAAATTATTAAACATTATTTTTAATCATAAAATGAAAATTATTCTTGAATTATTATGATGGGGAATGAATTTCATCGTGTTCGTGGAGATGGTAATCTGTACGTATGCATGAGTGACAATATCATTCTATTGATGGTGAAATAGTATGTAATTGGATGGTATATCATATATAAATAATAATTAACATGTTATATTTATTATTTACATCAATTATACACATTATTATACCCATCCAAATAATGAAGTGTTGAATAACATACTGCACCACGACGTGGAGACGGTAAGCCGTACGTACGCACGTATGGTTACTTTGTCATTCATAGGATGGATAGAATAATGAATATGGTTTTAAAATATTTATAATAAAATCAGAGTAATTATAAGTTACTAGAGTTATTATTTTGGTATGGAAACAACAAAGAAAGAGGAAGTGTAAGAAGAAAATAACTTTGAAAGAGGTGATGAAATTATTACCTCGTCTTCGGGTGATTCCTTTTGATTTGATCAAAAGGTAACCTTAGGTTCAATTATGATCAAATTAAGTCCTCTAGATTGAATTGAGGGTAGTTGGGAGGATATTTTAGCATGTTTTGTCTGAGCCAAAAGGATTTGGAGGTGTGATTTTGAGAGAAGTGGAAGTACCCTTTTATAAGAGAAGTGAGGGTCACTTTAGGAAAAGCATGAAATATTATTTTATTATACAATCTTATTCTATTTATAATGGCTCCAAAATGATTTATTTCTAGGATAATGTGGGGATGAGTTGAAAACCTCTCAACCAATAGGTTTTAGACAGGTTTAGGTCACCATATTAACCTTATCTTTTAGATTTAACTCTTAGTTAAATAGTTTAACTTTTACCATGTATTCTTGTATTATTATAATAAATTGTTAATAAACTTACTATAAAAATTCAAGAGAAACCCAAGTGGTTCATTATTGACATATATAATCTTATTTAAGTCCTTTGGTTGAACCTTATATTTTTAGGAATATTATATCAATCAATAATATAGTATTTGTTTTAAAAACTCATTTATGTCGATTTTGACACTATTTAGTATTTTGTTTTTGTGAAAGTCACAAAAACATTATCACTTTGAAAAAAATCTATTTAATCAACCCTAATATGTTATATTAACCTATAAAATGTGTGTAATACATCAAAAGTCTCAATTTAAAATTATATTAATATTTATAATATCAATGTTTTTAATCTTTCAATAATAAGGTAATTATTTTATCATCATTGTGTCATAAATAAATTTAATTATTTAATGTCTAAAAATTTTAAATAAAATACCATTATGTAAGAAATATTTTTATATTTCTTATGAATATTTATAGTCAAATTTATCTTATGTATAACCCTATATTAAAAATGTTTTAGTTATGAAAATTTGAATTTAACACTTTTAACTCTTCTTTAAATAAAATAATAATAAAAGTCCTAATATAATTAAATTGGATCAAAGAGGATCATATTTTATTCATAAGATTGATTTTGGTCGAAAAAAACTTATCCAATAGAATTAGGACATGTGTTAAGGTAATTATAATATCATTTTCACCTTTAATTTCCCTATTTACTTTTAACCGTGGTAAATAAAATTCAAAAGTTACTATTCACCAAGAATTGTTTTCATCATATTGAACCAAATTTTACTTACTGATGTCAACCATGTCTCTTGGATTTTTAAAATTCTATTCATAGAAGCGGTAAAATTACATTTTATGCAAATTTGCTAATGTTCCTAAAAGGTGGGTAAAATATGTTAAAAAGTTCAATAAAATTTTATACATCTAATATTATTATAAAATGACTCTAATGAATTACATTGAACTAATATAGGTATTATGTATCTATTTTGACTTAAAATAAATTTAAATAAAATAAATAATTATTTAAATAAATATTTGTTTTAAACATTAACGTAGTGTTTTCACTATTCATTAGAAATTCAAAGTTTTCACAAAAATACGAAAAATTCACCCTAAGATAATTTTGATATTTCGAATCCAAAAATGAAGTCCATTTTAAAAAATAAAATTCTAAAAATTCTAAAAATTGGGTATTACTATTCATAACAACTAGTTTGATTGGTCTTGGTGTGCTAGAACTCGAAGTTGCGTACAACACAAGCTATTTAATAATTCAAAGAGAAGCATATCATGGAAGCTTGGGGTGTTACATTCTTACCTCTTTAAAATAATTTCAACCTCTAAGTTTCTAGAATACTACTGCATAAAAAGATTCGGGTGGTTCTTCATCATAAGTTCCTCAGGTTCCCACGTTGCCTCTTCCATCTTATTGTTTCTCCATAGAAATTTTTCTAGATGAGTCGTCTGGTTTCTCAACACTTATTCTCAAGTATCAAGAATCTTGACAGGATCTTCACAATAAGACAGATCAGGTTCTAGTTCTATTTCGTCATAGGTGAGTACATGCATTGGGTAGGGCATGTATTTTCTCAACAATGATATGTGTAACACATCATAAACTTTGGAAAGACTTTGAGGCATTTCCAAATGGTAAACTACAACTCCAATTAGTTCTAGAATTTCGAAAGGTATGATGTACCTGGGACTCAATTTACCCTTATTACCGAATCATATAACACCCTTCCATAGAGATACCTTTAAGAAGACATGATCTCCTACTTGAAATTCCAAATCCTTCCTTCGATTATCAGCATAGATATTTTTCCTACTTTGAGTTTATTTAATGTGGGTTTGGATAATCTTCACCTTTTCCATTGTTTCCTCAAAAAGTTATGGGCCAGGAGTTTTATTTCACCAACATCATCCCAACAAGTTGTTGTGCGACATCTCTTTCCATATAACACTTCATATGGTGTCATCTAAATACTTGAATGGAATCTACTATTGTAGGAATATTATACTAGAGGTAAATACTAATCCCACATACCTTTAAAGTCAAGTGAGTGATATCTCAACATGTCTTCTAAGGTTTGAATAGTCCGTTCTGATTTTCCATCAGTTTGAGGGTGGTAGGCAGTGCTTAAACAAATTTCAGTATCTAGGGATTTCTGAATACTTTTCCATAATCTTGATGTGAAACAGGGATCACGATCAGAAACAATCGATAGGGGTACTCCATGAAGTCTTACAACTTAGTTAATATATAGTCTTTCTAGATGTTCAAGTGGTAAATCTTCTCTTATAGCAAGAAAATGTGCTGACTTGGTAAGACAATCAACAATGACCCATATTGCATCATTCCTTCTAGGAGTATTTGGTATCCCCATAACAAATTCCATCATAATATCATCCCATTTCCACTCAGGTATGGGAAGAGGTTGCATGACTCCTCTAGGATGTTGTCTTCCAGCCTTCACATGTTGACAAACCATACATCTTGACACATAATCAGCAATCTCCCTCTTCATGTTATCCTAAAAAAAATGTTCCTTCAATATTAGTGTTACCAGGGTGTATAGAAAAATTGGAGTTGTAAGAATCATCCAAAAATTCCCTTTTTAGATCAGGTATGTCAGGAACCCAAAGTCTCTTCCCAAATTTCAAAATTCTATCTTCATATACGAAGTCAATCAATCTCCCATCATTCACAACTTTAATTTTCTTTTGAAACTCCTCATCATTAGTCTCAGAACTTTTTATCCTTTTTAGTAAAGATGGTTTAGAAACCATTTGAAAAAGTATCGATGTTTCACCTTACATGATTTTTCTCATATCCATCTTTACTAGATCCACGAACATAGGATCCCTTTAAACTCTCATCTTGTTCAAAACTCCATGATTCTTTCTGCTCAAAGCATCTTCCACCTTACTTTCCTTTCCCATGTGGTAGTGTATAGTGCAATCATAATCCTTGAGTAGTTCAAGGAATTGTCTTTGCCTCATGTTGAGTTATTTCTATGATAAAATATACTTCAAACTCTTATGATCATTATATATCTCACATTTTTCACCATAGAGATAGTGTCTCCATATCTTCAAAGCAAATATTACAGCTGCTAACTCAAGATAATGAGTGGGATAGTTTTGTTCATTAATTTTTATTTGTCGTAATGCATGGGAAATAACTCTATCATTCTGCATATGGACACAACCAATTCCTTTCTTTAAAGCATCACTATAAATAACAATCCCATCATTCCTCAATGGTAGTGTCAAGATAGGAGCATTAACTAATCTTATCTTTAGTTCTTCAAAACATTATTCACACTCTTTTTTCAAAACAAATTTAAACCCTTTATGTGTGAGCCTGGTTAATGGGTTAGCCAATCAAGAAAAATCTTAGACGAAATGCCAATAAAAACTTGTTAAACCAATAAAACTGTGTACCTCAGTTATACTCATTGGTGCTGGCCATTCTTGTATTTATCTTGTCTTAGAAGGATCAACAAATATTCCATCCTTAGAGACAATATATCCAAGAAAATAAATCTCCTGAAGCCAGAATTCACACTTCCTAAACTTCCCATATAATTCATTTCTTCTAAGAGTCTTCAGAATAGTGTGCATGTGATTTTCATTATCTTCGTAGCTTTTGGAGTATACCAAGATATCATCAATAGATACCACTATAAATTTATTAAGATATTCCTTAGAAACTCTATCCATTAGATCCATGAAGATATAGGGTGCATTAGTCAGTCCAAAAAGCATTACTTTAAACTCATAATGCTCATACATAGTATGAAATGATGTCTTCGAAATTTATTCCTTTTCACACACAACTGATGATATCCAGATCGAAGGTCAATCTTTGAAAAATATTGAGCTCCATGAATTTGATCAAATAAATCATCAATACGAGGTAGGGGATACTTGTTCTTTATTATTAAAGCATTGATCTCCCTGTAGTCAATGCACAACCTCATAGATCCATCTTTCTTATTAACAAAAAGAACGGGGGCTCTCCATGGAGAAACACAAGGGTGAATAAATCCTTTATTACTCAATTCCTCTAGTTTTTTATTTAGTTACACTAATTCCAAAGTGGTTATTCTATAAGGGGTCTTCGATATGGGCCTTTAACCATGGATTAATTCAATGGAAAACTCAACTTCTCATTCTAAAGTATGTACAGGTAAATCCTCTGGAAACACATCAACATATTCTTACACAATAGGTACATCCTCTATTTGAACATTACTTTCCTCGCCCATAGTTATTTCACTCTCTTCCTCCCCAATAATTGAATTCCATAGAACTATGGGGGTGGATCTAGATAAGAACAAATGGTGAAGTTACTGTTCTAAAGATAATGTATTCCTTATCATCATCAAAAATTGTAACCTCCTTCTTCTTACAATAAATTTTCGCATCATGGTCCAAAATCTAATTCATACCAAGGATTATATCAAATTCAATCATGGGTATGATGATGAGATCAGTAGATAAAGCATGTTTATATGTCCTAATGGGAACTGATTCACAAAACTTTGTTGTAATGATACTTCCATTAGGAGTTTTAACTGACAAATACCTTGTTAAATCAAATTGGAAATATCTAATTTTTTTTAGAAAACTGGGAATATATTAAACAATGCGATGATCCAGAATCAAATAAAGCATTAGATAAATTTGAGGAATCCATTAAATTACCTACCACCATGTCATTTGGAGCTTCAACCTCAGTAGTAGTGATTGCATAATCTTAGCCTTACTCCCTTGGCCTTTTCTGAGTTAAGTTTCCTTGGCACTTAGGACATTCATTTTCATAATTCCTCATTTCTCTACAATTGTAGCATTCAACATTGACAGCCTCTTTCTTTCCCTTGCAATCACGAGCTTGGTGGCCTTTTTCACCACACTTGTAACAGAATCCCATTCCCTTTAGAAAAGTACTAGGGTGTTTCTTCCCACATTTACTATAGGATGGAAGTTCAACTTTTCCCTTCTTCCCCTTATTTCTATTTCCATAGTGTTCAGCAGATCTCCTCTTCTATTACTTTGCTTTAAAGTCGTAAGACTTAGAGAATTACTTTTCTATCTTGATATCACATGAGACAATATCTTCGTATGATGAGAAGGATTGTGAGACTAATTCTCTATGGAGAAATGGTTTTAACCCATCAAATAAGTGATAAATATTACTCCTTGGGTTACTTATATAATCGGCAGCATTCTTTGATAAACTTGTAAAGTTAGCCTCATACTTGTGATATTCTCATCCTCCTTTTGCCTCAGACTCAGAAATTGTCTTTCCATATCCACTCGATGTTCATGAGGAAAGTATTTTTCTAAGAAAAGATATTTAAACTTCCTCCATTCCATATTTTATACTTCATCATCTTCCTTTGTGTTTTGAATCAATGAACACCATTGATCTGCATCTCTCATGAGGCGATAAACTGTCATGACAAATTTTTCCCTTTCACTACTCCCAAAAGCATGAAATATTTTCTCTAAGGATCTTATTAATTGCTTAGGTAAAAATGGATTTTTAGACCCATTGAATTTTGGTGGTTGTTGCCTCATGAAGTGTTCTAAAATTGATCCTCTGTGTTTTGGATCTGGGTGCTCCATACAGGTAAGGTTATTATTCATAACCTGAGTGAGTTGTCAAAGTTTGGTTATAAGTTGTTCAGCACTGGTTGCATCACCAGATCCACTATAATTATCTTGAGTAGAAGGGAAATCCCTACATAGATTACATACGTTGATACAGTTTTTATTCCTTCCACTAGGCGCCATTTCTAAATAATGGCATATATTAGATTATTTTATGAATCGTAATACATAATTCCAAACTAGTAAAATACCTAACATAAATTGAATAGTTTATGCATATAATCCATAATAGTAAAAAAATGATTTCTCTGAGGAGTTATTTACTCATAAATCCTTCATAATTTTTTTTAAAGAAAATGTGAATTATCTTAAGTATATCCCCCAGGAGTGTCGTAACCAAGAGTGCAGCAAGGCCCATTATCGTGTACTAGGATTACCTAGGTCAAGCCCGAAACTTCTTGTCGGAATTTTCACTCCTAGGTACATATCTTCCAGATCGGCCTCTACCTACCTGTATCCAGACAGGGATTTATTTCTTGTAAAATACACAAAATCTCTACATTACCAAAATTCTAGGAAGTTCTTCTATACTAATCCTCAAAGTCTATCTTAGGGTAATGTTCTCTAATTAGCATTTTTCTAAATATAGCTTCCAAGGTTTTTACTAAACTTCCTATGATACTAAATATAATTCCCCGACCCTAGTTACCTAGATTCATTACATTATTACATAACATTTTCATGATCACAAGAGATCAAGTCTCGAAAGACTGATTAGTTTAGTAGCCTTGGAATTGATAGATACATACATAAGTTTTACATTACAACATGAAATAGAAAAAATTAACAACATTGTGTCCCCTTTGAACACACTCATATCCCTTATCCTATTCCTACAGGTTAATTATAATATACTTATTCGCATCCTAGGAAAAATAAAACATAGAAAGGGGTGAGCTCAGATTCTCAGTAATGATAACAATATAGCGGAAACTTTCATAATTAAGAATAAACATTGAAGGCAATGTATAAGACTAAAACACATGCCTTTTAAAATTAAACTTCATCATTATATGCAAAATATAAATCAAATAACTCCATTTACTTATTCACATGGATATTATAATAGTCGAATAATCACATGTAATATCAATAGATAATTTCATAATGATGGAATGCATAATGCCAGACATCATAACCACATAGTGAAGGCCTCATGCCAAGACTACAAATAAGATTTTGTAAAGTCCATATGTCAAGAAACTAGTTTTTCTCATGAGACCTACCGATGTATCGAGGAGTTATAGCGGGCTCCACCCATCACTTACTAAGTCCAACACATTCTTCATATGAAAAGGTGGAGACATAACATAAACATTCATATTAAAACTATCATATGAAATGTTAATACTTTAACCATAAACCATGAATGGTATAAAAATAACACAGCCATAGTCAAACATATCATAAAACATTCATTACAATATGTAAGATTATATCATAAAAAATTAACTTCAAACAAATGTAAAATCCATCAAAGGTTGTTGACATAGATGAAATCAAAACTATTTGAGAGAAATATCTCTTACTATTTTGAAATAATTTAAAAGTCACATAATTATAAAAGAAAACATTTATTTTGAAAATATTCTTATAAGATTGTAAGGGAATCTTAGAAGGTGTTGTAATGGCAGAAAATAGCCGCACCCTCCGAATAAGTTAAAAAACACTCTTACCTTAATTTGTCGAAAAGGTCATAAAGTACCTTGTTTGGAAAATGACAGAAAGATTCCTTTCAAAACATTTTCTACAAATTCAAACAAGGGTATAAATGAATTTAACCCATAATCTAGGAAATAGTAAATATATTTTGAAATACATTTTTAAGAAACACGGATGTGGATGATAAAGAAGTACCAGTAGATACTTACGTAAAAACAACCTCGGATAAATAAAGAGATTTTAAAATTAAACCTTACCTTATACTTTTCCTTGATAGAGGGTTGGATAACATCCTGTATAATATTTAAATCATTTTTATTAAATTATACAAGAACCACATATATAAATATGATATCATATATGATCTTCTAATATTGCTTTGTTAATAATATTTTAGTAGTATCATTATTTCAGGTGTTAATTGGTTCATTTTCTTTTATATGTTTCATTGAGTAAGTCATGTTTGTTATGGATAGGATGTATTTCATTCATATCCTGAATTAAATTAAGTTCTTAAACATTATTTTTAATCATAAAATTAAATTATTCTTAAATGATTACGATGGGGATTGAATCTCATCAAGTTTGTGGATACGGTAATTCGTACGTACGCACGAGTGAAAATATCATTCTATTGATGGTGAAATCATATGTAATTGGATGGTATATCATATATACATAATCATTAACATGTTATATTTATTATTTACATCAATTATACTCATTATTATACCTATCCAAATAATGAAGTGTTGAATAACAAACTGCACCACGATGTGGAGATGATAAGTCATACGTACGCACGTATGGTGACTTTATCATTCATAGGATAGATATAATAATGAATATGGTTGTACCATATTTATAATAACATCACATTAAGTATAAGTTACTGGAGTTATTATTTTGGTATGGAAACAACAAATAAATAGGAAGTAGAATAAGAAAAGAACTTTGACAGAGGTGATGAAATTATTACCTCTTCTTCGAGTGCTTCCTTTTGATTTGATCAAAAGGGATCCTTAGGTTGGATTCTGATCAAAGTAAGTCCTATAGGTTGAAGTGAGGGTATTTGGGATAATATTTGAGTAGGGTTTTTCCAATCCAAATGGCTTTTTAAAAGTGATTTGGAGATAAGGGGAAGTACCCTTTTATAAGAGAGGTGAGGGTCACTTTAGGAAAATCTTGAAATATTATTTTATTATACAATCTTATTCGGTTTATAATTACTCTAAAAGGCTTTATTTCAAGGATAAGGTGGGTCTGGATCCAAGACCTCTCAACCAATAAGTTTTAGATAGGTTTAGGTCACCATATTAACCTTATCTTTTAGATTTAACTCTTAGTTAAATAGTTTAACTTTTACCATGTATTCTTGTATTGTTATAATAAATGGTTAATAAACATACTATAAAAATCCAAGTGAACCTCAAGTGGTTCATTATTGACATATATAACCTTATCTAAGTCCTTTGTCTGAACCTTATATTTTTAGGAATATTATATCAATCAATAATATAGTATTTGTTTTCAAAACTCATTAATGTCAATTTTGACACTATTTGGTATTTTGTTTTTGTGAAAGTCATAAAAACTTTATCACTTTGAAAAAAAAATATTTAATCAACCCTAACATATAATATTAACCTATAAAATTCTTTGAATACATCAAAAGTTTCAATTTCAATTATATTAATATTTATAATATCAATGTTTTTAATCTTTCAATAATAAGGTAATTACTGCATCATAATTGTGTCATAAATAAATTTAATTATTTAATGTATAAAAATTATAACTAAAATATCATTATGTATGAAATATTTTTATCTTTTTAAAGAATATTTATAGTCTAATTTATATTATGTATAACCCTATATTAAAAATGTTTTAGTTGTGAAAATTTGAATTTAATACTTTTAACTCTTCTTTAAATAAAATAATAATAAATGTCCTAATCTAATCCAAGTGGATCAAAGAGGATCATATTTTATTCCTAAGGTTTATTTTAGTCTAACTGTGGTAAATAAAATTCAAAAAAAAATTCAAAAGTTGTTATTCACCAAAAATTATTTTCGTCCTATTGAACCACATTTTACTTACTGATGTCAACCGTGTCTCTCAGATTTTTGAAATTAAATTCATAGAAGCAGTAAAATTACATTTTATGCAAATTTGCTAACGCCCCTAGAAGGTGGGTAAAAGACGTTAAAAAGTTCAATAAATTTTTATACATCTAATCTTATTATAAAATGACTCTAATGAATTACATTGAAATAATATAAGTATTTTGTATCTATTTTTACTTAAAATAAATTTAAATAAAATAAATAATTATTTAAATAAAAAATCGGTTTTAAACAATAACGTAGTGTTTTTCACTATTCAACAAAAATTGAAAGTTTTTAGGAAAATACCAAAAATTCACCCTAAGATAAAATTGATATTATGAATCCAAAAATGAAGTCCATTTTAAAAAATAAAATTTATGAAATTTCAAAAAGTGGGTATTACTATTTTTAATGGCTAGTTTGATTGGTTGTGGTGTGCTAGAACTCAAAGTTGCGTACAGCGCAAGCTATTTAATTTTTCAAAGAGAAGCGTACTGTGAAAGCTTGGGGTGTTACATTCTTCCCTCCTACAAATAATTTCGTCCATGAAATTTCTAGAATACTACTACATAAAAAGATTCGGGTGGTTCTTCATCATAAGTTCCTCAGGTTCCCACCTTGACTCTTCCATCTTATGGTTTCTCCATAGAACTTTTACCATACAAGTAGTCCGGTTTATCAACACTTGTTCTCTAGTATCAAGAATCTTGATAGGCACTTTATAATAAGATAGATAAAGTTCTAGTTCTATTTCTACATAGGTGAGTACATGTGTTGGGTCAGGAATGTATTTTCTCAATAGTGATATGTGGAACACATCATGAACTTTGAAGAGACTTGGCAACATTTCCAAATAGTAAGTTACAACTCCAATTTGTTCTAGAATTTTGAAAGGTCCGATGTACCTGGGACTCAACTTACCCTTCTTACGGAATCGTATAACACCCTTCCATGTAGATACCTTCAAGAAAACATAATCTCCTACTTGAAATTTTAAATCCTTTCTTCGGTTATCAGCATAGCTCTTTTGCCTACTTTGAGCTGATTTGATGTGGGTTTGGATAATCTTTACCTTTTCTATTGTTTCTTCAACAAGTTCTAGGCCTATAAGTTTTCTTTCACCAACATCATCCCAACAAGTATGTGTGCGACATCTCTTTCCATATAACGCTTCATATGGTGCCATCTGAATACTTGAATGGAAGCTATTATTATAGGAAAATTCTACCAGAGGTAAATACTGATCCCACATACCTTGAAAGTCAAGTGAGAAAAATATAAACATGTATTCTAAGGTTTTAATAGTCCGTTCTGATTGTAAATCAGTTTGAGGGTGGTAGGCAGTGCCTAAACGAAGTTCAGTATCTTGGGATTTCTAAAGACTTTTCTAGAATCTTGATGTGAAATGGGGATCGCAATCAGAAACAATCTATAGGGGTGCTCCATGAATACTTACAACCTTATTAATATATAGTCTTTCTATATGTTTATGTGTTAAATTTTCTCTTATAGCAAGAAAATGTGCTGACTTGGTAAGACAATCAACAATGACCCATATTTCATCATTCCTTATAAGAGTCTTTGGTAGCCCCATAACAAAATCCATTGTAATATCATCTCATTTACACTCAGGTATGGGAAGAGATTTCATGACTTCTCTAGGATGTTGTCTTCCAGCCTTCACATGTTGAAAAACCATACATATTAATGCATAATCATCAATCTCCCTCTTCATGTTGTCCCACCAAAAATGTTCCTTCAAATCTATATACATCTTATTTATAACAGTGTGTATAGAGAAATTGGATCTATGATCATCATACAACAATTTCCTTTTTAGATCAGGTATGTCAGGAACACATAGTCTCTTCCCAAATTTTAAAATTCCACCTTCATATATGAGGTCAATCAATCTCCAATCATTCACAGCTTTAATTTTCTTTTGAAACTCCTCATCATCAGTCTGAGAACTTTTTACACTTTCTAGTAAAGTTGGTTTGGAAACCATTTGAAAAGGTATTGATGTTTCACCTTCCATGATTATTCTTATATCCATATTTACTAGATCCATGAACATAAGATCCCTTTAAACTCTCATCTTGTTCAAAACCCCATGATCTTTTCTACTCAAAGCATCTTTAACCTTATTTCCCTTCTTTGAGTGGTAGTGTATAGTGCAATCATAATCCTTGAGTAGTTCAAGCCATCATCTTTGCCTCATGTTATGTTATTTCTGTGAGAAAATATACTTCAAACTCTTGTGATTAGTATATATCTCACATTTTTCACCATAGAGATAGTGTCTCCATATTTTTAAAGAAAATATTATAGTTTTTAACTCAATATCATGAATGGTATAGTTTTGTTCATGAATTTTTAGCTATCATGATGCATAGGAAATAAATCAATCGTTTTGCATAAGAAAACAACCAGGTCCTTTCTTTGAAGCATCACTATAAATAACAAACTCATCATTCCCCAATGGTAGAGTCAAGATAGGATCATTGACTAAGATTCTCTCCAGTTCTTCAAAAAATTCTTCACACTCTTTTGTACAAACAAATTTAACCACTTTACATGTGATCTTGGTTAATGGGTTAGCCAATCGGGAAAAATCTTGGACGAAACACCAATAATAACATAATAAATCAATAAAATTGCGTACCTTATTTATACTCATCCATTCTGACCATTCTTATGTTGCTCTTGGCTTAGAAGGATCAACAGATATTCCATCCATAGAGACAATATGGCCAAGAAAAGAAATCTTCTGAAGCCAGAATTCATACTTGCTAAACTTCCCATAAAATTAATTTCTTCTAAGAGTCTTTAGAATAGTGCGCAAGTGATTTTCATGATCTTCATAGCTTTCAGAGTATACCAAGATATCATCAATAAATAATACTACAAAGTTATCAATATATTCCTTGAAAACTTTATTCATTAGATCTATAAAAATAGAGGGCGCATTAGTCATTCCAAAAGGCATTACTGTAAACTCGTAATGCCCATACCTGGTACGAAATGTTGTCTTTGGAATGTCTTCCTTCTTCACACACAACTGATGATATCCATATCGAAGGTAAATATTTGAGAAATATTGATCTCTATGAATTTGATCAAATAAATCATCAATGTGAGGTAGGGGATAATTTTTCTTTATTTTTTATAGCATTGATCTCCCTCTAGTCAATGCACAACCTCATAGATCCATCTTTCTTATTAACAAAAAGAACAGGGGCTCCCCATGTAGAAACACTAGGGAGAATAAATACTTTATTACTCAATTCCTCTAGTTGTTTATTTAGTTCCACTAATTCCATAGTGTCCATTCTATAAGGGGTATTCGATATGGGCCTTGAACTAGGAATTAAATCAATGGAAAACTCAACTTCTCATTCCGGAGGATGTCGAGGTAAATCCTCTGGAAACACATCAACATATTCTTGTACGATAGGTACGGACTATATTTGACCATTCCTTTCCTCACCCATAGTTATTTCACTCTCTTCCTCCTCAATAATTGAATTCAGTAGAGCTACTAGGGTGGATCTAGATAAGAATCAAATAGTGATGTTTCTGCTCTAAAGATAAGGTATTCCTTATCATCATCGAAAATTGTAACCTCCTTCTTCTAACAATAAATTTTCACATCATGGTCTGAAATCCAATACATACCGAGGATTATATCAAATTAAATCATGGATATGAAAATGATATTATCAAATAAAGCACGTTTATATGCCCTAATGGGAACTGATTCACAAAACTTTGTTGCAATTATACTTCCCTTAGGAGTTTTGACTGACAACTCTCTTGTTAAATCAAATTGTAAATATCTAATTTTCTTAGAAAACTGGGAAGATATGAAACAATGAGATGATCCAGAATCAAATAAAGCATTGGATAAATTTGAGGAGACCATTAAATTACCTACCATCATGTCATTCAGAGCTTCAACCTCAGTAGTAGTGGTCGCATAAGCTTGGCCTTGCTCCTTTGTCCTTTTATGAGGTTAGTTTCCTTGGATCCTAGAACATTAATTTTCATAATGTCCTATTTCTCTACAATTGTAGCATTCAACATTGACAGCCTCTTTCTTTCCCTTGCAATCACGAGCTTGGTGGCCTTTTTCACCACACTTGTAACAGACTCTCATTCCCTTCAGGAAAGTACTGGGGTGTTTCTTCCCACATTTACTAAATATTGGAAATTCAACTTTTTCCTTCTTCCCCTTATTTACATTTCTAGAGTATTCAGTAGATCTATTCTTCTCTTTCTTTGCTTTAAATTCGTAAGACTTAGAGAATTCATTTTTTGTCTTGATAGCACATGAGACAATATCTTCATATGATGAGAAGGATTGTGAGACTAATGCTCAATAGATAAATGGTTTTAACCCATCAAAGATGCGATAAATATTAATCCTTAAGTTACATATATAATCTATATCATTCCTTTCTAACCTTGTAAAGTTAGCCTCAAACTTTGCGACATTCTCATCCTCCTTTTGCCTCAGACTAAGAAATTTCCTTTCCATATCTGCTCGATGTTCACGAGGAAGGTATTTTTCTAAGAAAAGATCTTTAAACTCTCTCCATTCCATATTTTATACTTCATCATCTTAATTTGTGTTTTGAATCAATGACCACCATTGATCTGCATATCCTCTGAGGAAATAAACTTCCATGAAAACTTTTTCCCTTTTGCTACTCCCAAAAGCATAAAATGTTTTCTCTAAAGAACTTATCCATTTCTCAGTTACAAATGTATTTTTCATCCCATTGAATGTTTGTGGTTGTTTACTCATGAATCAGTCTAACATTGATCTTATGCATTGTGGATGAGGGTTCTCCATATGGGTAAGGTTTTTATTCATAACCTAAGTGAGTTGTCCCAGTGTGGTTATAAGTTGTTTAGAACCGGTTGCATAACCAACTCCACTATAATTATCTTGAGTATGAGGGAATCCCTAAATGGATTATGTGTGTTGATATGGTTCCCATTATTTCCACTATGAGTCATTTCTAAAAAAATGGCATACAGTAGATTGGTTTATAAATCACAATACATAATTCCAAACTAGTAAAATACATATGACAAATTGAATAGTTTATGAATATAATCCATAATCATAAAAAAAAATTCTTTGAGAAGGTATTTACTCATAAATCCTTCATAATGGTTTGTAAAGAAAATTTTAATTATCTTAAGCATATCCCCAGAAGTTTCATAACCAGAAGTGCAGCAAGGCCTGTTCTTGTGTACGAGGATACCCCGGGTCAAGCCTGAAACTCCTTGATGGAGTTTTCACTCCTAGGTACATCTGTGCCAAAGCAGCCTCAACCTGCTCGTATCCAGATAGGTATGTATTACTTAGAAAATACACAAAATCTCTACATTACCAAAATTATAGGAATTTATTCTATACTAATCCTAAAAGTCTATCTTAGGGTAATGTTCTCTATTCATATTTTTTCTAAATCTAGCTTCTAAGATTTGTACTAAACTTATTTTGATACCAACTATAACACCCCGACCCTTGTTACCCAGAGTCAGTGCATTATTACATAACATTGGCATGATCACAAGAGATCAAGTCTTGAAAGACTGATTAGTATATTATCCTTGGAAGGTCTAGATACATACATAAGTTTTACATTACAACATGAAATGGAAAAAAACAACATTGTGTCCCCGTTGAACACACAAATATCCCTTATCCTATTCCTGAAGTTTAATTTTAATATACTTCCTCGCATCCTGGGAAAAATAAAATATAGAAATTGGTGAGCTCAGATGCTTATTAAGGATAAAAATATAGTGGAAACTTTCATAATTAAGCATAAACATTGAAGGCAGTGTATAAGACTAAAACACATGCCTTTTAAAATTAAATATCAGCATAATATGGAAAAGATAAAACAAATAATACCATTTACTTATTCACATGGATATTCTACTAGTTGAATAATCGCATTTAATATCAATATCTAATTTCATAATGATGGAATGCATAATGTGAGACATCATAACCACATAGTCAAGGCCTCGTTCCAAGACTACAAATAATATTTTGTCAATCCCTTGTGTCAAGAAACTAGTTTGTCTCATTAGACCTACCAATGCATCGAGGATCTATAGTAGGCTCCACCCGTCACTTACTAAGTCCAATTCATTTCTCATATAAAAAGTTTGAAACATAACATAAACATATGTATTAAAAAAAGCATACGAAATGTTAAAACTTTAACCATAAACCATGAATGGTATAAAAACAACACATTCATAGTCAAACATATCACAAAACCTTTAACAAAATATGGAAGACTGTACCATAATAAACCAACTTCTAATAAGTGTAAAATCCATCAAAGGTTGTTGTCATAGATGAAATCAAAACTATTTGAGAGAAATATCTCTTTCTATTTTGAAATCATTTAAAAGTAAAATAACTATAAAAGAAAACATTTATATTGAAAATATTATTATAGGATTGTAAGGGAATATTCGAAGGTGTTGTAACGGCAGAAAATAGTTGCACCCTCCGAATAAGTTAAAAAACATTCTTACCTTAATTTGTTGAAAAGGTCATAAAGTACCTTGTTTGGAAAATGATGGAAAGATTCCCTTAAAAACATTTTCTACAAATTCAAACAAGGGTATAAATGACTTTAACCCATAATCTAGGAAATAGTAAAAATATTTTGAAATACATTTTTAAGAAACATGGATGTGTATGATAAAGAATTCTCAGTAGATACTTACGTAAAAACAACCTCGGATAAATAAAGATATTATAAAATTAACCCTTACCTTATACTTTTCCTTGATCGAGGGTACATTAAACTCATGTATAATAGTTAAATCATTTTTATTAAATTATACAAGACCCACATACATAAATATGATATCATATATAATCTTCTAATATTTCTTTGTTAATAATATTTTAGTGGTATCATTGTTTCAGGTGTTAACCGATTCATTTTTATTTATATATTTTGTTACGTAAGTCATGTCTGTTATGGATAGGATGTATTTGATTCATATCCAGAATTGTATTAAGTTTTTAAACATTATTTTTAATCATAAAATGAAAATTATTCATGAATTATTATGATGGTGAATGAATCTCATCGCATTCGTGGAGACAGTATTCCATACGTACTCACGAGTGACAATATCATTATATTGATGGTGAAATCGTATGTAATTGGATGTTATATCATATATAAAGAATCATTAACATGGTATATTTATTATTTACATCAATTATACTCATTATTATACCCATCCAAATAATGAAGTGTTGAATAACAAAATACACCACGACATGGAGACGGTAAGTTGTACGTACGCATGTATAGTGACTTTGTCATTCATAAGATGGATAGAATAATGAATATGGTTATACCATATTTATAATAACATCAAATTAAGTATAAGTCACTAGATTTATTGTTTTTGGTATGAAAACAACAAATAAAGAGGAAGAGGAAGAAGAAAAGAACTTTGAAAGAGGTGATGAAATTATTACCTCTTCTTCAGGTTCTTCCTTTTGATTTGATAAAAAGGGATCCTTAGGTTGGATTATGATCAAATTAAGGAATATACGTTTTAGTGAGGGTAATTGGGAGGATATTTTATCAGGTTTAGTCTGATCCAAATGGATTTGGAGGTGTAATTTTGAGAGAAGGGGAAGTACCCTTTTATAGGAGTGGTGAGGGTCACTTTAGGAAATGCTTGAAATATTATTTTATTATACAATATCATTCAGTTTATAATGGCTTCAAAAGGATTTATTTATAGGATAAGGTGGGTATGGGTATAAAACCTCTCAAACAATAGGTTTTAGATAGGTTTACGTCACCATATTAACCTTATATTTTAGATTTAACTCTTAGTTAAATAGTTTAACTTTTACCATGTATTCTTGTATTATTATAATAAATGGTTAATAAACTTCCTATAAAATTCCAAGAGAACCCCAAGTGGTTAATTATTTATATATATAACCTTATCTAAGTCCTTTTTCCTAACTTTACATTTTTAGGAATATTATATCAATCAATAATATAGTATTTGTTTTAAAAACTCATTTATGTCAATTTTGACACTATTTGGTATTTTGTTTTTGTGAAAGTCATAAAAACTTTATCACTTCAAAAAAAATTATTCAATCAACCCTAACATTTCATATTAACCTATAAAATTAGTGGAATACATCAAAAGTCTCAATTTAAAATTATATTAATATTTATAATATCAATGCTTTAATTATTCAATAATAAGGTAATTATTGCATTATCATTGTGTCAAAAATAAATTTAATTATATAATGTCTAAAAATTATAAATAAAATAACATTATGTAGGAAATTTTTTTCTCTTTATAATAAATATTTATAGTAGATTTTATCTTATATATAACCCTATATTAAAAATGTTTTAGTTATGAAAATTTAAATTTAACACTTTTAACTCTTCTTTAAATAAAATAATATTAAATGTCCTAATCTAATCCAAGTGGATCAAATAGGATCATATTTTATTCTTAAGGTTTATTTTGGTCGAAAACCACTTATCTGATAGAATTAGGGCATGTGTTAGGGTAATTATAATATCATTTTTACCTTTAATTACCCTAATTACTTTAAACTGTGGTAAATAAAATTCAAAAGTTACTATTCACAAAAAATTCATTTTTGTTCTATTAAACCACATTTTACTTACTGATGTCAACCATGTCTCTCAGATTTTTAAAATTCAATTCAAAAAATTGGTAAAATTACGTTTTATGAAAATTTGCTAACATGCCTAGAAGATGGGTAAAAGATGTTAAAAAGTTAAATAAAATTTTATACATCTAATCTTGTTATAAAATGAATCCAATGAATTACATTGAAGTAATATAGGTATTATGTATCTATTTTTAATTAAAATAAATTTAAATAAAAAGTCAGTTTTAAACAATAACGCAGTGTTTTTCACTATTCATCAAAAATTGAAAGTTTTCAGAAAAATACTGAAAATTCACCATAAGATAATTTTGATATTCCAAATCCAAAAATGAAGTCCATTTTAAAAAATAAAATTTATAAAATTTCAAAAAGTGGGTATTACTATTCATAACGGCTAGTTTGATTGGTCTTGGTCTACTAGAACTCGAAGTTGCGTACAGCGCAAGCTATTTCATTATTCAAAGAGAAGCGTACTGTGGAAGCTTGGGGTGTTACAATTTTCCTTGAATATTTATATAAAGAAAAATTGTTTGAATTTCAAATTAATTTTTCCTTATTATAGTTTGAAATTTTACCACCTTATTTTTTCAATACAACACTAGAACCTAGACATCACATTCCAAGTTCAACTTTCCTCAAAACTTTGAGAAAATATAGGAAACATTTCAGGAACTCATTCGTATTGTCGGAAAATTTCCAATGATGGTAATAGAATGAACTCCATGGTCAAAAAAAGGCTCAAGGAAACCTTAAGTGAATCATTATATGTTTCTTATAAGTATCTAGATTCAATTTTTAAATTACTTCAACAATTGGTTACCCATGAAGAGTGTCATGACCTATCCTAGAAAAATTATCCCACTAGCCTCTGAATTGTACTTCGGTAATAATCGAAGAGCATTCTCGGTCCCCACGGGTTGGAGACTAACACCCGGGTATCCAAAAACAACTAGTGGGAATAATTTTCCCAACCTAAAACAAGATACATGGAATATATATATATATATATATATATATATATATATATATATATATATATATATATCTGTGTGTGTGTGTGTAATAATAAAATAAATATGCCACAATAAAAGAGATACAATGGTAGCAATACAACCCAAGGTAGCAAGATAAAAACCAGGGTACATGTCCTCAAAAACAACCAATGGAAAGGAAATCAAAAGTAAAAATTTCTACTCTATATGAAATGTGGGAAATATCCCACTATATCACCACTAGATACACATACCCAACTAGAATAAGCCTCTCTACCTCACTATGATATATTTCCTTCTCCCACATCAGATAAAAGAAGGTATTTACACCCTCAAGGGAGAGTGTAGGGTTTGAGTTAAATAGGCTCAGTAGGATCCCAACTAGATGGTCCATAATAATTCTATGTAAAATAATATAAATATGATCTATTTAAAGAAATCATGTAATGATAATTAGTTATGTAGTTTTATACCAAAATCATGGTAAACATTTCCCCTTTTTTCAAATATTTCACAAACCTAGTGATGCAGTTTCAAAGAATAATTTCTATAAACCATTTATATCTATCCAAGAATGTATCAGAACATATCAAATAAAAAATAGTAAACATCTAAAGCACAATGGTAAACACCCCTAGGATAAAAATGGTTGGGATAACTAGTTCTCTAATACCTCATTAGCAATAAATTACCCATGCACACTCAATTACGTAGAATCAATGAATCCATAAACTAGGGATGGATAAATTCCCCATAAATTTAACCCTCTTAAAATGTCAATAAATTTCCTAGAGCTAATGTATCTATGATCTAGGAACAATAGAGTTCTGCAAAAATTGAACCCACTTACAATTACAATAAACAAGGCTCAATACTAAACCCACCACTTAGGTGTAGGTTTTGGGTACGACGGAAGTGTGAGATGGGTCATGCACAACTTTTCTTTTTTTCATGATCGATGATCAATCTTATATTTACACAATGATAAACTTCATGATCAATGGAATTGAATCAAATAAAATAGAAAATGGATAAAATGTCAGAACTGGAGAGAGGATCATTACATATTATTTATAATTAATCCAATCAATTAATGAATTACCTTGTTGGAATTATTTCCACATTGATGAGTCTAAAAATAGATCTATATTGTATCATTATTGTGTTGTATTAATCAAGAGTATATTACCTCTATCGATGATCCACATGTGTTCCACAAATCTATGAATGTCGTCATAAGAATATTTGGGTGCTAGCATGGTAGATACTATCACTTACTTAATTTTCCTTTGATTTCCATGAGAATCGCTTCGAAAGAATTATCCTTGATCTCTATAGACTTGAGAGTGGGATGTGGAGGAAGATTGTTCTTCATTCTTTCAAGAATTCTTGGAGAAGGGAGATCTCTAGGGCATGAGAGGATTCTCTAAATCTATTTTTCATAATCAAACAAATGAATTGTCTCTCTTAGAAAATAATATAATTGGGTTTATATCCTCTAGGGTTGAAATAAAATAATTGTACAAGTGAGCATTATTATTTATTTAATCCCTTCTGAAACCCCATGTCTATAATTATAATATTATTATTATTTCTCAACATGCGCTTAAATTGCGAATTAAAATTAAATATTATTTATTCAAATAATATTAAATACATATTATTTCTCTCCAGACCATTAAACGTGGTACACTATTCCTACGGAATATTTATTGGGTCTTGAATAATGAAAATTTATTTATTAAATAAATATCATTGCATTATTCACCAATAAATAAATAAATATTTATTAAATATTTATTAAATATTTTGTTTGCATTATATTCTCACAAATAACTTGTGATCGAATACATGCGATCAAGAAAACATGAATAATTATTAAACCACATGTGAGAATAATATTTATTCAAATTTTTAAATAATAAATAATAATATATTATTTAACAAATATTCTAGATACACTTAGTGTGTGACCCTCTAGGTCTCTTTCTCAGTGGAATTAGGTGAAAAGGCCTAAATTACAAGGTTAGAATCTAGAAACATTACAAGGAATGCATAGAGAAAAAATTTAATGTCTCAATGAAATAATACCTCATATGGATGCTTACTGTTTAATATAATCAATTTATCATGATATCACTAATCAAGCAGGTTGCATGCTAGTTATACTAACCTATGTGTTTGATGTCTCTTTCTATGAATTTTTGGAAATTGAAATTTCCTATAAAACACCATGGTAATAGATTTATTTAGTCTATATAATTTACATTAAAGGGCCTAAAATATCAAATTACATTAAAAACAAAAGGTAAATCTCCTTTCTCTCATTATTCATTAATGCAATATTACTCATGACGAACCCAAAAAAT
This sequence comes from Viscum album, assembly GCA_963277665.1. Taxonomy (NCBI): domain Eukaryota; kingdom Viridiplantae; phylum Streptophyta; class Magnoliopsida; order Santalales; family Viscaceae; genus Viscum; species Viscum album. The sequence continues at coordinate 1,885,703,951 of OY728159.1, read as the reverse complement.
CCTACCACAACGTGAACATATGTCGTCACGTTTGTCATCAATAAATCAAATTATTTGATTCATAATGATCATTAAAAATAATATTAAAGTCTAAGGATCAATACACGCATCTAAAGGTAGTAACATCCAATGACACATATAAATGTGTATTTCCTACTAGAGGGTATCATTGTCATAATATCCTACAATGGATATTACCAAGGGTGTACACCAGGATAAGTTTCCTCAAAGTCCTATAAGTCTCCACCCATGATAGCATGTATCATTTGTGTCCCTAAAATGATATCATAATTCTATAAAACATATATTTAATAATTATGTCTTAGTAATTCTGGGTTCCCATCATAGTGGGGAACTTCTATGACCTTTTAGTATGACAGCTACTCTTAGGAAAATATCACATACTATGTTATGTAGAAGAACAATCATGATGTGATAATAAGTTTAATAATATTCAAAACTATGAATATAGGTTATCATAAAGTACACAAAAGTTAGTTCTAGGTAACCAACTCCAACATTAGGTACCCAAGGCTCCCATGTGTGGTATATATCAAATAAATTTCAAAGGTCTTGTCATATTTCAAAAACAATTACAAACAACCCTTTGTTCATAAAAACCATTCTTTGAAAACCCATTTCACAATCCATTTCACACGGATTTGAAAAAAACCTTTCTTTTACCAAAATGAGGGGAAACCCCATGTTTTCTCAATATCTTTTTACATACACAGATAAATCAATAAATAATCATGCCAATTAATTTAGAAAACCATTTAATAAATCAAGATCATTCATGATTCATAGAACATAGTTTAGAGATAGAACCTCTTGACTTAAACATAGGAATCACGGCAAGTGCGGTGGGATCTACACATCGAAAAGGAAAGGGGATTCAATAAAAAATAGAGTACTCCTTAAAAAATTATTCCCACAAATTAGAATCATGATTCCATAAAAAAACATGTCATCATAGAAGATATATCAACACATAACTCAAGGGTCACATGTACCACACCAAAATCAAAAATATATCCATACACCGGAAGAAAAATGCATGATGAAACAATAAAGTTCAAGAGATATCAAAACATGATCAATAGATTCCAACAACATATCCCCAAACCGCTACCAAACCAATAGATCAATCAGGAATAGAAAATAATCAATCAAACTTACTTATCTAAAAATAATTAATTGATATGGAATTAAAATACCAAGTGAAGGAGTTCAAAGAGAGATAGATCACCAAAAATTACCTAGAGAATACATAGGGTTATAGGAAAGGGTAAGTGAGTAAAATGAGAAAATACATGTGATACCAAAACATTTAATCTGTTGGAATAGACATGATTCACAATGTGAATCATTAGTTCATGATGTAAACTTTTGTAATAGATGATACTTAAAAAAACACATCACCATGGTTTATAATTCCAAAATCCCAGTTAGTGGCATGAATAATATCTCACATCATGAAGATTTTTCATTCCCTAAACCCAAAATCATGGCTTCTACCTATAATCCATTCACATCATAAATATATATTCATAGCATGAACTAAATCATGTAGCCACCAATCAGCCCAAGTTCTTGATAAAAACCCCTGGTTCACCTCTGGAACCACTTGAACCTGAAAAGAAACCTATTAAACATAAAAAGAGAACATGCCCTAACCAAGTTGTTACAACTCTCATTGTGATAAGAATTTCTATCCTCATAAATTCACATGGAAGAAGGATTATTCAAAAGGAAGTGATGCCACTACCCCCTCACAGATGATTCATGCTCCCAAGTCTCTTTTGAATGATATTTATGCCTCCATAACACTTTGACCAATAGAATATACATCATATGTAAAAATTTCATTAGATAATCAATGATATCCGTTATTTTCTCCATAATAGAAACATCTTACTCCAACTCAATCTTCTCCCAACTTAGAACATGGGAAGGATCGGTATGGTAATTCTAGAGCTATGCTATGTGGAAAAAATCATGAATACCAATAAACTAATCCAGTAACACCAATATATAATCAACCTATCTAACATGCTCAGTGATCTAAAATGGTCCAACATTTCTCAAAGATAGCTTCACTAGTTTCCTATGATGATGGTGACCCAAATAAGGAAAAACTTTCAAGAAGAATTGTTCACTAATGGAAAACTCTAAAGGATTGAGCTGGTTATCCACATATAATTCTTATGACTTTGAGCTATAATAAATCATCAACATATATCCAGAATCCTCATTGATGTCCCTTATATGAGACTTAGTCCCATGAGAGAGGTTTCTACCACCTCTACCTAGAAAAGATATAACCTACATGGGCGACCATACAAATCCTCGAATGGATCTATTATGATTGATGACCAGTAACTATTATTATAAGTGAAATTTTATAGTATTAGATGGATATCCAATGATCCATTAAAATCCATGATGCAGGCACAGAGTATGTCCTCTATAATCTGTATAGTGTGCTCTTTCTGGACATCCTTATGTGGATGTAAGTTATACTTAATCTGACTTGAGTCTTCATCACCTCCTAGACACTCTTATAGAATTTAGAAGTAAACCTAGGATCCTTATCATACACAAAGGCATAGGGAACCCCATAAAACCACACAATATCTTAAACATACATATTTTCCAAATCTTCAACCTTGGTGGTGTCCCTGGTTGAAATGAAATGATCTATTTTTTTCAATCGATCAATCACCACCCATATAGCATTATTTACTCTAAGAGTCCATGGTAATCTAACAATTAAGTCCATATACACCTTATCCCATTTCCAAACTAGCATTGGAAGAGGTTTAGGAAGAGTAGAAGAGTTTGGGTTCTCTGACTTAATCTATTAGCAGGTATAATAGTGGGACACATAATCAAAAATGTTATTATTCATACCTAGCCACTAAAAATTATGTCACATGTCATAATACATATTTATAGTGTTAGGGTGAATATCCCATTAAGAACTATGGAAATCATGCAACATAGATTTTTTAACAGATAATGGGTTGACGAACCAATTCTTAAAGTAGATAATTTCATCAGAAGGGATAGACTTACCAGAAATAGTCTCCCCACCATATAAATTTTCACTGATTTCTCTAAAATCATCATCATACCATTGGTCCTGCAAAATAAACTCAAGGAGAGATGATGAAAACCGTAACCTGGTCAGAACTATACCAGAATCATCCTTATGTACATCTAGATGTAACTGAGTAAAAATACTTATAAGGTTTCACTAATATTTTGATTCCAAAATATCTTGATATGGGTACTTCCTACTAATAGTTTCTATGAGTACATTCCCCTTCCTCGAGGTGTAAGATATGTCTAATTCAAATTTTATAAGGTATTTCACCCATCATCTTTGTCGAAGATTCTGGTCCATGCGAGAAAATATGTAACTTAGACTCTTATGATCAGAAAATACTATGAACCTCTTCTCTAAAAGATAGTGTCACCAATAATTAATAGCATGGATAAAAGATGTGAGCTCCAAATCATGATTGGGGAAATTATTATCATGTGGTCAAAGATAAAGAGGCACGTACACCACCACATGATTATCTTGCATAATTATGCACCTTTGACTAACACCAGAAGCATCACAATATACCATGTATCCCTTGCTAGTCTTCGGTGAGATCCAAGGTGCCACCCTAAACTAGAGGGTCAACAGTATATTTACTTCTTGGTTATTATATCATACATTATTTCTTACTTTCACATTAGTATATACTTTTACACAAAGTGCCCTATGACCGGTGTATGATTTGGGTTACTAGGATAGAGCATTGGAATTCATAACCATTTATTTGGTGGATTCTAGTTTTTTCTTTTTTTTAGGATATTTTGGGGGGTTTATTTTTCTCATTGTCTTTTTGAAATGTATACATCATTAATATCATTTGAGAAATATTTATTAATTGTAACTTACCCAGTTATCTGGTTTAATAATTTATCTATATGGTTATATCTATTTTTTATTATTTCCACTGATATAGTACTCTGATATTGAGCATATATTCCCCACCATACCATCATATAACCTCATTTCTAGTCGAAACCCTCTGGAATATGGGTATTCATGCTTTATTCTATGCAGAGACTCGATTCAGTTGTTTATGAGTGAACCAATTTGGGGATTTTACAAAGTGTTATTAGAGGAGTTTCCATTTTTTATGATTTGGGACTTGGTAGAATGGAGAAAGTATGGTTGGAACTTGAGTAGGGGAATTATTCTAGTTTCTATCCAACACTCATATAGTGGACCACCAAGTTACCAAGAAATTGGTATTTTTATTTGGTTTTTCTATTACTATTGATTGATTTTTACCTCTAATGATGTACATGGGTTTTTTATTATTATTTTGGTGATTTTTGGGTGAGTTCATGTATCATGGATAGGAATGTAGTTTCATATGACATGTTCTTGGTTGCTTATAAACAATAAAGGTTTAAATTAATTAAATTTTAGTAACAATATATTTAATAAAAATATTATAATAGAAATATAATTAGTTTAACTTGAGGCATTCTTAAATGGTATTTGAGTAAATTAGATGACTTTTTTTAAAATTTTATAATTTTATATTGGTTGATTGGTTTGTAATTTAGATAAATCTTTGGAATCGTGATATCCTGAATTGTATGTATTAATCTTATCTTGATTAGAAATATAAATTTTCTTAAAATATTGATGCTAATATGAAAATGGTTATAAAAGTAAGTTTTATGGATTAAATGATATAAATTGGAAAATATGATTTATGTCAATAATTAAGTAGAAGAAAAAATATATATTATTTTTTTTAAAATTTTCATGGAAATAATTTTTTGCTTTATTCAAATGTTTGAAAATGATATAATTTAAATGTTTTATTTAATCAGTTTATTAGGTTATAATTTTTTTCTGTTGAATTTTATTTACAATATAATTTTTTTATGTAATTAGTTTATTTTGAAATTCTTAATATTCTTCATATATAATTTATTTATAAAATTGGAGTAATATATATATATGATTAAAAAACACTACAAGATTTTTCATATATATATGTATATATATATGTATGTATGTATGTAAATGAGGAAATATTTTAAACTTTTATATTGATATATGAATATGGAAATATTTTTAGAAGTATTTGTGTGTGTGTGTGTGTGTGTGTATAATGTAACAAAAATATATATATATAATCATGGAAATTTTTTTATAAAATATGGAAAACATGTTAAATAGAAACATAATGGATTTGATTCTTGATTAGTTGAAGCAGGATGATGTTTGATGGTTAAAATATTAATTATGAAATTAATATTATATATATGGGAGATATTAATGGTGATACCACTACTAGAAGATTGATATTTCATGGAGGGTGGATTTAGGTAACCATTATTTATCGGTTGTTGTTGACCTATTAGTGGTTTCCACATAGTGGTTTCTCCCCATCCCCCTAATTTTACCCGCCCTCATCAAGCCCTCCTACCCTCCCTCATTGAGCCCACCCCCATCCCTCATCAAACCCCCTCCCCCCTCCCACCTTTGTCTCCCTTCCTCTACACCGTTGAAGATCCCCCCTCCCCATTGTTGATCCCCCGTTCTACTCCCATCCTTCCCCCACCCACCATCAAGCCCCCCATACCCACCCCCCTACACTACCAACCCTCCCACGCTATGGATCCCTGTAGGCCACCAACCCTCTCCCATCATCATTACCCCTAGTCATCGAACCTCCCCCTAAATCCTTTCCCTATGAGGTGCAACTCCTCTTCTGGTGCCCTCTACTCTCTACCCTTGATTACTCTTCTACACACCAACCCCTCTACTTGAAACCCTCACTCCCCCTCAACAACCCCTACTCCCCAGAATAACTGTGACCACTTATCTATTGTCCATGTCTGATTTTTATTTCTTTGATTGGAGAATTTTTTTGAAATATGGTTTTGTTGGTAATTAGGAGGTTAGGGATTTTTGGTAGATGATTTATGGAAATATATTTTTGGATGAAATCAAAATATAAAGCACTTTTATCATTTAAATTTTTTAAATACTCATTCATTTGTGTTTAGAATGTTTTGTTCCTATAAAGAAATGTTTAATTCATTTTCTTTGGGTAATAAATTACTTCTCGTGAATCTGACATTTGTTAAATGATTATATAAGTTATTTAATGATAGATAAATATTAAATGTCTCAATTTTATGTATAAGTAATTATTTTATGGCTCTAAATAATTATGTTTTATTAGTGAAATTTTTTTGTATATATATCTCTATCTAAATATTTTATGAAAATAAAAATTATTTCATCATTAATATCACTTCACCTATTTCAAATACCATGGACCTAAAAAATAAAAAAAAAATAGATGTTATATTAATAAATTTTCTCTTTTAAACATGTTATCTATTATAGGAATTTATTTTCTTTGTTAATGGATAAATTTATCATGCTTACACTGACACAAGTTCTATTGTAATAGATTTTTGAAATATTTTATTCACTTAAATATGTTTTTCAAAATTATTTTTTGATAAAAAATGTTTGAAATCATAACATCTATAAATATATGGTAAAATTAACCCTATTTGTATAAACATAATTTTATGAAAGATTTTGTTTAATTATGAACTCACCTATCATGGACTTATTTATGCAAAATTTTGTGCCTGATAATTTCTATTATTATATATGTATTAATTTATCATATTTTGGAAAATATAATATTTTTATTTATTTTTTTTAATTATGAACTCGCATATCATACACATAATTATGAAATTTTTTGTAAAATAATATAATTTGAAATTTTATATGATTTATTAATCATATTTGGTTATTTATAATTTTGTGATAATTTTATTGTTAAAACTTATTATAAAAACATGTTTTAAATTTTGATTTATTTTAATAGAGTAGAAATTGTTTATAAGTTATTTGGTTTTAAAAAAAATTGTTTACAAAGGTTTAATATTTTATCATTGTTATTTTTATTTGAATTATGTAATACATTAATGTGTTTTAAAAGTCATTGTATCTAGTTATTAATATATTTAAAATGTGTAGTATGTTGTTTTCATATTAATATGTTTATTTTATATATATAGGAATTTTCTAGTTTTTATTAAAATATGGTTTAAATATTTTAATTATTTTTTTCTATTAAATACAGATATAGATAAGAACTAGATTGATACGCCACATAGTTTTTCTACTAAATTTTATGAGGGAATTAAGAAATTTATTAATTTCACTAGAAGATTTTAAAATGACTTGATTAGTTTTCCATGAAAAAAATGTACAAACAAATATCTCTTCAAATGAGATACTATTAGAGAACATTTGTTTCTAAATGGGTTTTGAAAAACTATAAGACAAAGAAATGTCATAGGAAAGAGAATGTTCCCTATTACCAATTAGAAAGTATTCATACGGATGTTGAATTGAGAATAGTTGATTTGATGAACATAATGATCAATGATAAGATGCATCGGTTATAACATTAAGATAGTAATATTGTAAATTATAATGTTGTAGGGAGTAATCCTTATTCTTCTATAGATGGAGAAGCATTGAAATTCATTGATTTTATTAATTATGTGTATATTGAATTATATTTTAGATGCACTGAATTCAAAAAATTCCCATTCATTATTAAATTTATACACCTAAAGAACTTAAATCAGTGGAAAACACATCCTTTGACATGTTGTTGGTACTGTTGAAGAAGGTACTTCTTACTGGAGAAAAGATTTTAGAGTCATACTATCAATCTCATAAGTTGTCTCGCAACCTTGGTATCACATATGAGACCATTAATGCATGTCACAATAAATATATGTTGTACATAAAAGATAATGTGAAACTCAATACTTATACTATTTTCTACTCATTTAGGTGGAAGGACAATGAGATTAATCAAGGTAGTCAAATTCTTCTCGATGGGGTCTTGAATCAAGGTAAATAGGTCATTGGTAAGAAGATACATAATTTCTCACTGAAACCAAGGTTAAATAGATTTTTCATGTCAGCTAAAATTATTAAATTGAAGACTTTTCATTCATATAGAAACAAAAAGGTTGAAAAATTAACTTACCTGGAAGATTCTTTAGCATGGAAGTAATTTAATCAAAGACACCCAAACTTTAATTAGAATGGTCGTAATGTTTGGTTGGGTTTGGTAGTAGATGGTTTTAACTGATTAAGGTCCATGGTTGGTGTGACACATAGTAAATAGATAGTGGTGTTGGTTTCATAAAACCTTCCCCCATGGTTATGTATGAAGAAACCATTTTTGTTACTTTTGACTCTTATTGGTGGACTGATAGGACCTGGTGATAAAATCGATGTTTATATGCAATAGTTGATTGATGAGATACAAGAATTTTGAAAAGATGTTTTAATAACTTTTAACTCTGTAGTTAATGAAATATTTAGATTTAGAGATGATTTTTTATGGAAAATTAATGACTTGTTAGTGTATATTAACTTATCAAGTTGGATTACAAAATAATAATTCATCTGGCCTTATTGTAATAAAAGTAAAAAATCTTTAAGGGTTAAGCACTGTATGTCATGACCCATCCCCCGGGGCCCATGTCGTGACTCCCCCAAACCTGCCTCCTGAAGGCCAAGGGTTGGAAACTAGCACTAAAGGATTCAACCTGTAAGTGGGAGGTGTGCCCAAGGTGCTGAAAAAATCTGGTCCTCCAGAGGCAGACCAGGCAGGGCACGACCCGTGCCCAGTGGGCTGGATGAGACCGAGTCGTTAGGCGACCCACCGGGCTGGACCCCCTGCTAAACTAGGCTGGGTTTAGAGAGGCTCAATGGGCCTGGACCACTAGACAAGATGGACCGGGCCGACCCAAACCCGAATCAGTTTGGGCCAGTTGAACTAAACTGGGGAATGTGGGGCCACCAGGCTGGTTTGGTCAGGTCAGACCGGGCCCAGACGCAATCAATTCCTATTTACTAAAATTCCAATAACTTACAAACCATGCATCCGATTGACGAGATGTTTGTGGAGTTGGAACCCTCATGATGATACAGATCTTTTGGAATACTATAAGGAGGATTTCATGGAATTTAAAATACAATGAATGGTTTGAGGAGCGGTTCTCCTAGAATCAAGTGCATTATGTGTAGAAACCCTACAATTGGATGAGACCTGAAGAATATTAACAAGCTACCATGTGTGTATCAGCTACAATAGCCCAGTGGGAAGTGGATCTATGTGACCCAGTAGAACCATGGTGGGGAGTGACTTTGTGTGACCCGAAAGACCCATGGTACTTGATAGGAAGAGTACCTCAGTATGGCCAAGGTGGGAAGCTGATGTGTGTGACCTGGCATGCCCATGGTGGGGAGTAGCTCTGTGTGACGTAGCATACCCATGGTACTTATCAGGGATGAGTACCATAACAGTCCAAGGTTAGTGGGAAGAAGATCTATGTGACCCCACAGGCCCACTTTTCTCATTGAGGAGGAGTTCTTCAATAGCCCAAGGTGTTTGATGATATGACTGATAGTCTTACTTTACTACTATAGATTATACCTGGTGTGATTTGGCTTGCTTCATGATCATAATTTATCATTTTCTTATGGATTGTTTTGTGATATTTCCTTGTTGGTTTGGGTTCCCTATTGATTATTTTGTTACTCACCCCTGCACAGGCTTCACCCACATGTGTTGTGTCTGGTGAAGATGACCGGTGACTTAGTAGAGGACTTGGTGGCCCAGGACCAGGTAGTGCCCAGTGAGATCAGGTAGGCAGGATGTGCTTATAAGGATTCTGATAACTACTCTATACTTACCCATCAAGTGTGGTTTTCAGCGGATGTCTTTCCATCGATCTTGTACTTGCTCTTATTGTAGTTTCCTTTTGTTGTGTTTGTATTCTGGCCCATTTAATTTCAATTGTACCTTTACACTCAGTGGTTGTTTAGCAGCATGCATATTATCTTTTTCGGTTTTCTTGGGAAGTGGTTGTATGTTAATGTGTACAAGTACTCAAGAAAATGTCTTCCACTTGTAGGTTGATGCCTTCGACGCTAGTTTTCAACCCCTATCCTTCAAGAGGTGGGATTGGGGGAGTCATTACACGGGCCCCGGGGGATGGATCATGACATTGTAGAAATTGGGCATACCTTGGACACATATGATTTCTTCCTCTACTACATAGATTCTAAAAATATAGTGCTTCATTTTATGGGAATAGATAGTATATCCTAGTGCTAAAAATAATGTATGGGATTTAAATTATAGCACAACATAACAAAGAAAACATTTTCATGGTGTATGATTTTCAGGAATTATTGGTTCCAACATCATCACCCATTTTTACTGCAGATAGAAAGCATAATCATAATTGGAAGAAGAAAAGTATTTTCTTCAAATTACCTTATTGGAAAGATAATATTTTAAGACATAATTTTGATGTGATACACATTGAAAAAAATGTGTGTGATAATATATGGTGCCCCATTTTAGGCATCAAGGTGAAATCAAATTATGATGCTAAAGCTCAACGTAATTTATAAAAAATGGGATTGAGAAAACCATTAAATGTATAGTTTCGTAAGGATTATAGGGAATACATGTCTGGGGTATAGTAAACAATGAGTAAAAAGAGAAAGAAACATTTCTATCAATTGTGAAGACCATCAAGGTGTCTGGTGGTTATTTCTCTAATATCTCCAAGCATGTCAATGTGATGAGCATGACATTACAAGGGTTGAAAAATCATGATAAACATGTTTTTCTTCAATATTTAATCTCAGTTTCAATTTTTTTTATTTTCATACCCATTTTGTTTAGAAACTGATTTAAGTTTATAATTTTTTTAGATAGATTTGTTCAAGGATTCATCACAAAATTGACTTTAAAAATTTTCAGGATAAAAGTGTGCTTACACTATTTCACTTGGAGAAACTATTTTTGCCAATTTTTTTATTTCATAGTCCGATTGACTATGCATTTAATTGTTGAAGTCATTTTTGGTGATCCCATGGAATTTATGTGGATGTATCTAATATAGTGATTGTAACATCCTAGGTAAATAAAAAATATGACTTTTTCATATTCATTAATTTTTGAATTAAATATTGATTTTACTTTAAAAGGGTTGCTATGTTCGATAGCATACCCGATACGCAACAACGGGTTTCTTTGAAATCTTACGTTGCACACTAATAATATATTATTATTTTAAAAGTTAGTTGACTCCTAGCCATAGTATTGGCGAGAATTAATGAAACTAAATACAATATGATTATACATGTTTGTTAAATTTATTTACATTTATCAAATAAAAGTTAGAGGCTTAAAATGTGAATGAATCTAATTTTAAACATAATTTACACTAAAAGGCCGATGTATCACCTTTTAATGGAGAACCCTTTTTAAATCTAATTTTGGTCACTTTAATACATTCTATATGATCAATTAAAATCCTTCTTTAGAATGGTGACATCAAAATTTACTTTGTGTAATTTTTTGGAATTTTACCGATAAAGTTCATTTTTTAATGAATAGTGAAAAATATTGTATTTTAATTAAAAAGTGCCTTTTAATATAATTTATTTATATGGTTAGATTATATTTTTAATTGTTTTTAAAGTTAAATTAAAATATATTTTTACCATTTAATCCAATTTTGGTCATTAGAATTAATTTCACTTTAAAATTGGACATAAACAAGTATCAATCTTTTGATAGTTATTGTTTCTTAAAAACACGCTATTTGTTTTGATAATAGGAATTAATTTTAAAATTAATTAATGCCGCTTATATGTTTTGAATTTGGAAAAATAGACATCATTTTTGAATTCAGAATATCAAATATAGCTTAGGATGAATTTTTGGTATTTTTCTGAAAAACTTCAATTTTTGATGAATAGTGAAACCACTTAGTGGTAGTTAAAAAAACTGACTTTTTCATTTAAATGAAATTTTACCACTTATGAGAATGAATTTCAAAAAACTGACATACATGGTTGTTATCAAGAAGTAAAATGTGGTTTATTAGGATGAAAATAATTTTTGGTGAATAGTAACTTTTGACTTTTATTTACCGCGGTTAAAGGTAAATAGGGTAATTCAAGGTCAAAAGAATATTATAATAATTCAAAATTACCTTAACACTTGTCCAAAACTTATTGGTTGAGTTATTAACAACCATGGGCATCTTTGGGTCGATTTTGGGACCTCATGAGCCACTTGGGAGTGATAATGACAATTTAGATTAATTAATATAATGTAAAGACAAAATTGACATTAACAAAAATCTTTTAGTAATTAATTTTTATATGGTGTTATATAAGTCATAGTTTCGACTATAAATATTAATTGGAAATATAAAAATATTTTATACATCATGGTATTTTTTTTAAAATATTTAGACATCAAATAAATTAAATTATTTATGACACAATAATGATGCAATATTTACCTCATTAATAAATGATTTAAATAAATAAGATTATAATGATTAAAATATTATCCAAAACATTTCCAATTCTGATTGGATGATTTTATTTATATCATTAGTCATCTTATCTTCTTCTTTAATTATTTTTTGACCTTTTGGAACCGAATATCATTATATAATAAAATAATATTTTCACACTTTCTTAAAGATCCCCTCCTCTCCCTTATAAAAGGAGACCATTTCTATCCAATTTCTCACACCTATCAAGACATTTGGATCATCCAAACTCTACCCAATTAATCTCCCTACATCCCCATCCTCCCTTTAGAAGCCTTACCTTAGGCAGAAGGCACTTCAAGAAGTCATTTGGTTCAAACCAAAGGGAGTTACCCAAATTAAAGGTAACGGTTTCTCTTAAATTGTTTTCTTTTATTTTACTTCTCCAACCCCTAAAATCTTTTTATTCCTTTATTTTGTAACAACACCAGTATCCTAAATATACTAGGATGTTTTTATGATAAGCATTATAACTACACTTACACACACCTCCATCTAATGGATGAAGAACATAATGTTTCTGTGGATGGAAAACTAACGCCTCACGAAACGATGATTGTTCAAATATCTCCAACCGCCTCTCATGGTGGCCATTATAATGGAACTGTATTTTTATATGATATATATTATGTTTATATTTTATTTATGCTTCTGTATTTTATATTTATATCATTCCTTTATGGTTTCCATAGTGGGTAAATATGATAATCTCATTTGAGGAAGCGCGGACTACCGCCCCCTCAAAGTGATGTGACTCATTAATGCCTTATGTGGGATGTATAAAGGATAGAGTTAATGATATTATATAATATATTATACTGTAATTATAATATAACTATGTATCATTATGTTTTAATTCCATTAAAATAAAAAATAGAAATGAAATTAGCGTTCATGCGTAAGCACGGCTTATCGTCTTCATGAACGGTACATTTCATTTCTTACCTATAAATGTTATGTACTATTATAAATACATGTATATGATGGATATATGTGATATATATGATATCAAAATCATGAATATCATTATGGATATAATGAACCTTTGACCTCATGAACAACATGTAATTATAATAAGTCCATTTTTGACTCAAGTACCAAATATCGACAAAACGAACATTATTAACATAAATGATTACATAATGTTTATAACATGGTAATAAGTGATATAAAAAGGAATAATAAACTTTAAAAGGTTATTAATCAAGTATAAATTAACTTTAGTTTATTATTCAGGAGATTAAATAATGATCGAGTCAAGTCTGACACGAGGTAAGGGATCTGACCTCTCTCTTTCTTTTCAAGTACTCTCTTTTATGTCATTTCTTTTATGCTCCATATTATTACATTGGAGGATGTTATTTTATATTAACCATAATATAATTTTTATTTTAATATTATGAGAGACCCCCTCTTACTCTCATCAATTCATTTTAATAATTTTTAAGTGACGTTGTTAGGATGCCGAATTTTTGTAAGGGATTTTCTTATCTCACTTTCAATTCTGTGAGATTTTCATTATTCGCCACTAATTTATTGAATGTGGTGTATTTTGTACTGACATTTGATATATATTATCATGATTATCTTTATATTAATGTTATTCTATGAATCATTTTGTGGTTATTAACTTTTTTTCATACGACTCAGTTGATTACAACGTGGTAAAGGGTTTCATCTCACTTTTTATTCCCGTGAGAGTCATGCTATATTTTCCACTATTTCCTTTTGTGTGGTGTATGTACTGACATTATTGTACTATTTGTGTAATATAATTTCATTTATGAGTATTTAAATATTCATTGTATGATCCTTCTTTCATGTGACATATGTTTTGTAAGTTACCAAATCGGTAAGGGAACCTTTCACCCTCCTCTTTTTTAAAAGACTTTTTTTGTTATGTCTTTTAATTTACATATTATTATGTTGGGATATTTTCTTATATATCTTTATTGATGTAAACATTATTTATAAGTTTTGAGGTACCCTTTTTATCTCATCAACTCATTTTCTGAATTTCTAAGAGACGTCGTTAGGCTGTAGAATTTTTATAGGGGAACTTCTTAACCCAATTTCGATTCTTTGGGTTCAACTTGTACTTATTGAATATGTCACCCTGTTAATATGTGTGAATGGACTATGGTTGTTTTACACTTATTATACACTTATATTGGGTGTATTTATATTTTTCACACATAATTATGAGATTTATTTATCCTTAATTTAAGTATATCATCTTTATAAGGGATTTCATCTCAAATTACATTTCCATTGAGACTTCATTTTTGTTATGAATCAATTCAATTTTATATGGTTATTCTCATGATATTATAAAGTTCTGATTAAATGTTATTCATCAATTATTTGTATTCAAGAGTCTCTCATTTTGTTAAAAACTCTTTAACTAAAATATCATTTTAAATGTTTTAAAGATTTATTATTCTAAATATTTATCTTTAATTTCCATGTTTTAAAAATGGTTTTAAGTATTTATTTATATGGACATTAATGTTTTGAAATTATAATTCCATTAAAAGCTTCAAAGTGGTATGGGACACTTTGATTCAAAAATCTCTTTTTAAATGGTTTATGAAAATGGATTGATTATTTTAATATCTTGAAATTAATTCTTGTGATTGAAAATGAACTGTTATTAGTGAAATGTTTATATTTGAAATATTTTATGTGTTATAATGGTACTTGGACATTTGATGGGTGGTTACATGATAAACCATATAACGGGTGGTGCCGTGAAAACTAGGACGGGTGGTTACGTTATAACCTCCAATGCATTGGGTACGGAAGTCGGCCATATGGGTATTCCATTTAGTGATATGTGTGGAAGTAGACCATATGGTTATTCCATTTAAGTTTGTTTATGTCCCAAGTTACCTTTATATGTTATGTGTTCTTTATATGGGTTTTATAGAAATCTTTTGGTTACAAAAGGGTACTTAATGATCTTTTATTCAGTGAAGAGTATTTACTACTTCATAAAGGTGAAAAGTTTTACTTATGATAATGTATTCATGTTTTACCAGTTGTTTTGAAAAAATAACAGCTTTCCTTATTTGTGTATCCCTTACTGAGATTTTTATGCTCATCCCAAGTTTTTGAAAAAAAATTCACAGGACATAATGTGGAATTGGGTCAAGGATGGGATCAAGGAAAATTCATGTTGTCTTAAACATGGAACTAGACATGACTCTATTTTTCAAGAGTTCATGTTTTGTAAAAAAAATGGAAACTGTGTAGAAGTGTCTACTTTGTATTTTTGAGATGTAATAGTTATGGCCTAATTCTCTAAAACTCTAAACCTGAAAAGATTCTCAATGTGAATTATTCATTTAATTCAATATTATGTAATGTTTAAGGTCGGGTCCTTATAGTGATACTTAAATACATTGAAACAATATGAATGCAATAGATATCATCCAAAAGATTCAATTTCCAAGGGATATTTGATGGATGAGTACACTAATTTCTATTCTTTATATATTGATGTGGTTGAAACAAAGATAGATAAATCCCCTTAGATTGAAAAAGGTCTAATTAGATAAGGGATAGTGTTTGATATGTGCAATGATGAGTGGGTTTAATCTCATCGATACGTATGGTTCAACACTCCTTCAGTTATGTTGTTGATATAATAAGTTGCATATTTGATCTACTGTTCCTTATGTTTATATGTTTAATTTATTCCTTTCCTTTTATTATATTATAATTTGGGATATATATTGATGATTTTAAATAGGAAAGTCCCCATGCAACTGACCACTGAATCCAAAAACTTCATTTCAACACATTTAATGAGTGGTTCAAGACTCACATACATATAAATAATTAATTTAATATTTTTATTATATAATTGAGGTTCATTTTCATAACCCTCTATCCATTGACTTATGTGAAATTTACATAGTCACAAGATATATGAATCAAGTTCTCATACTTTGAGTGGATAACTTATCCAACTAGTTGATGGTCCATTTATTACATCTCATTTCTATAAGTCTTTGGATGCTAATGGATTTTGATTTTGTATTAGCAATGTTGATGTGAACCAAGTATTGTAGAACAATGGTGTTGTTTGTACATTTTTTGATGTATGTTATTATTATGGATTATTGAGATATATTATTGAGGTTGTTTATATTCATGGATTAAAGCATATATTTTCCATCTATTTTATTATTATTTTATTAATATTTAGAACATATGATTTATTCAGTGAGGATTGACTGATTTTTTTAAATTAATTCAAATCTGATATTTTATTATATGAAAATGAAGGGAGGATAATTAAGGATGATGAAGTCATCAAATTGGTGGTGTTGGATAGCTTTTTATGTGTAATGTATACATGTATATGTAAAATATTTAAAGCATATTAAATGTAAAGGGAGAAGAGTGAGAGAGATATATATAGAGAGAGTTATTTTAAAAAAACATAACAATGTGTATTGAAAGATTTATATTATAACAAGCTTTAAAATATGTAATATAATTTAAAAATATGTAATATACTTTAAAAAATATTATATAACATCTATATATATAGTGTGTGGAAAGATTTATATATATATAATGTGATAAAAAGGAGATGATGAAAGGTTGATGTGGTTTAAAAAAGTTGAAAAAAAGGAAATTTTGAAAACTAAATGTTTTATGGGAACTTTTAAACATTTTATAAAAACTTTATAAAATTAAATACTCAAATTAAAATGGGTATTTAATTTTTTTTTAATGGCATTTAATTTTTTTTATTTAAAACATGCTAATTCTAATGTGTTGATGGTACATTGAAATGAAGTGTTTTTTTTTTAATGATTATTTTGAATTTATTATTTTATTGTTGTATTTATGATTATTATGAAAAAAAATCATTGGGGTTTTTAAAATTTATTTAAATATTGAAAAAAATTTATTATATAACTTTATTTAATTGATCAATTATTGGTATTTCATGAAATATAACTTATGAAATTTAATTTATAGAGGGTTGATAGTATCCAATTTTATGGTATTATAAATAGTAGTTGGGTATTTAATAAATTCTAAATAGTGGTGAAATGATTTAATATATTATTTCATGAAGGTAAAAATGAAAAACGTTTTAATAAAAACAGTTTATGAAAAAAATTAAAAAAATTATAAATGTTTTAAATATAATAATTTGTATAGTTAAAAAATATTTTATTATGATAAGTGATGTTTTGGTTTAAAATTAAAATTTTTAAATTATATTATTTTTGAACTCAATGAGTATCGTTTTTTTGCTTATGGAGAACTATATGATAGAGAATGATGAAATTAAATGCGTTTTTTTATTCATGATATTTAATAAAGTGAGTTTAATGAGTTCTTTTAAAAAGTGGCTTTTGGGGAATTATAATGTGTTAATTTCAATTTTTGAACAAAACAATATTTTTGGTAGAAATGTTTCATTTGGGTGTAAAAAATATTATTATGGAATTTTCCTTGAAAAATGATTATTTGGAATGTTTTTTATATATAATTAAATCCTATTTAATTACAGTTTTAATAGGTGACAATTACGTTTCTTTTTTTGATGAAAGTGCTTGAAATTATTATTGGAAGAATAAAACCTTATTTGAATGTGCTTTAAATTGTTTGAAACACACACACATACACATAGTTTTTATGAACTCAAGCCTTGTTGGATAAAAAATTATGTAGTTTTAATGTTTATTTGTTATTAAACATGAAATAAATTAAAAGATGTTTTTATAAATGGGTTGATCTTTTATTATTAATGTATATTCCTTATTGGGCTTCTTAATATATATATATATATATATTATAAAAACATTTTTATGATTTATTATTTGTTTGGAATTAATTTATTATTTATCTTTGATGTGTTGGAATTTATAGAATTTATCTTATGAAAAAATAAATTAATTGTGTGTTATGCCTTGATCGGTTGGTGGTAAAGGATGGAAATATTTAATGAATATTAGTTCATAATTGGGAAGTTTAAAATAAACATGGAATTAATTAATAGTTTGAGTGTTTAATGATGTGTTTAAAAGGAGTAATTATATGATGATATTTGGGTGAAAAATATATTCTGACAATATATAAATTATTTAATATTTATTGAGAAATAAAGTTTATTCGTATGTTTTAATTTTAAAATGGAAACTCCTATGGTGGGGGTAGTGGTTTCATGATCTGAGACACTTCTCAAGGACGAGAAGACTTATAGTGGGGAGATTGTAATGACTCATATCATTATTATTTTTTATTTTTTTCAATTTAATTTATTTATTAAAATATGGAACATATGATTGAAAATTAATTTATTAAATAATATAGAATTTTCTTAATTGATAAGCAACATTTTTTCTTGGGTGAATATTTATTGGGTGGTCAGGTAATAATGGTGATATTATTACATGCTCTAAATAAATGAGAGTGTGAAATTAATGGTTATCTTGCTACTATTTTTGGAATTTAATGAAAGCAATTGGATTTTGATGGTGGTAATGTTGGAAAGGATTAAATAATAAAAAATTGTTGTTGTTTTTGTTGTTGTTGTTGTTTTTAATTCGATTTAATTATATTTTCATGAGATGAATTAAATGTGAATATGTATAGATATACATATGTGTATATATATATATATATTTAATATATACATATATGGGAATATATTTAAGGTTCTGAATACTTGAGTTAATTTTAATATATATATCTATATACATTTTTACATATATATATATATATGGGTAATGATTATATTTATTAATATATATATATATATATATATTGGTTAAGTGTGTGTATATATATGTTGGTGTGTGTTCTATGTACGTTTCTTGATATATATATATGTGTGTGTGTGTGTATAGGTCGATTTGGGTAAATTTTAATATACATATTTAATAAGGGGGATTTAATATGTTTAAATAGGGGAGTTAAAAATAATCATCATCATCATCATCATTTATGATGAAAGATGAGGGGGTCCATGAGGCATTATGCATGGGAGTATGAAGAGAAAAAAATATAATAATAAATGAAAAAATAAATAAATGATGATAGGGGGCCTTGATGCACTAAAAATGGGGAAATGGGGGATTGAATCTATGTGTAAGGCATGGATGGGAATGATAATAATAATTGGTCTGTTAAAAATAAATATAGAATCATTTAATAAAAATAAAATGGAAAAATGGTAAAGGGGGAATTGGGGAGGCACCCACGGAACAATGTACATGAGGGATCCTCCCTCTCATTTACTGCTATCACACACACACACTCACTCCCTCTCTTATATTCTTTCATTTTATTTATAAGCTACTCTCTTCGATATCTCTTTCGATACTGATTGGATCGACACGTCATTAATAACATTATATTCTTCTTGACATGTAGAATATAAACCCTGTTTATTTTTTAAGGTAGCAAGGCATCATCTCTTAGTAGTGGATTGAAACCTAGTTTGCGAGTTCACCAAAGATGAGGTAGGTGGTCTTGAGATATCCGTTAATTTCATGATGCTCTTTTCATGTATATATGTGATGTATGATCGCACTTACATATTACTCACTAGTCTTTCCCTAATTAATAATTGAATCATGATCCTTAATTAAATATGGTAGACCCTTCCATGGGATCTGAGTGGCCCATTGGTGGGTAAGAAACAAAATATAGGCCACCACGTGAGGTGCCTCAACCTTTTAAAATTAAATTAAAATTAAGAGAGATGGACCTAAGAGTGCCTTGGCCTTGGTTAATGACTAATAGAATTTTAGATATGCTTAGGACATACCTTAATATCCCATGCACGTGATAAATGAGGAACTCTTGATTAATGAATTTGATTAAATGGTTAAATGATGTGGTAAATTGATTAAATGGTTTATTGATGTGATATATTTATTAAAGAGTTTATTTATTCAATATATTGATTAAATGGTTTATTTATGAAATGTATTTATTAAATGGTTTATTGATGTAACATATTGATTAAATGGTTTGATGATGTTATATACATGGTTGGGGACCTTGGACCTAGTTCCTTAGATGTATTGTTCCCATTATTATATATTTTTGGGGTAACATGATGTAATTCTAAGGATATTTTATGCCCATTATTATACTTATTACTATTTGGGGACCATGATGATATTCCAAGGATCTATTATGTTGGTTATTATTATACTTATTATTGTTTGGGGACCTTAATGTGATTTCAAGGATATAGTATGCCCATTATTATTATTATTATTATTATTATTATTATTATTATTATTATTATTATTATTATAGGTCCTTAACATGATTCTAAGGATTTGGTATCCCTGTTACAATACTTATTATGGTTGGGGGACCTTGGACTTAGTTCCAAGTATTTGGTATAACTGTATACTAATAAACATGACTATGGTACTGTGGATAGAGACATATGGCTATGGATGAAGTAGGTATGGTTGACCTAGGGTGCCACCCTAGACCTGAGGTTAAATGGTATATTTAATTATTGATTATTATGTCATACTTTATTTCTTACTTTTACATCAGTATATAATTTTACATGGATAGAATAGGCTTTATACATCATTGGTAGTGGCATACCTAGTTGTACTCATACCCTACTCAGGCCATCGTTGGTACCTGAGAAAACTTCATGATTATGGGACTAGTTAAGGGAAATTTCCCTATAACTGATTCATGATTTGGGCCACTGGGATAGATCATGTTATTTCAAAACATTTTATTTGGAGTCTTTGGGTTTTGTCTATTTTGTTCGTTGGGTTATTTATGGTTTTTGATTTTTCTCATTGTCAGTTTAACATGTATGCATCATTGATATTGTTTGGGTAATATTAATTTATTGGAACTTTATTGGTTATCTGGTTTACTGATTTATGTATATGGTTATATCTATTTGTTATTATTCACATTGATATTTTACTATGATATTAAGGGTAAAATCACCCCACCAAACCATTATAGACCCTCACTGCTAGTCAGAACCCTCTAGCATAAGAGGAAGCATGATTGAGGCTATGTAGATACTTGATTTGGTTACTTATGAGTGAAATAGGTTGAGGACATTACATCAGATGACTAATTTTGTGGCCTGGGGAGGTTAAGTCATGAAAAATGGTATTAAATCTAATACCCAACTAGAATTGTAGTGGCACTGCTTGGGTTTGAGGTGTGGGGTCCCTAGTGAGTAGTTCGACTCAAATTTCCTCTACTCAAGGATACTTTACTCAAGAGAGATTTTTATTTCAATAAAATTATAACATCTAATATGTATAAATCATAATTAACAATTTAATACAAGATCATAACTAAATATAAGAAAAAATTAAGGTATAAAAAACTAAATCATTTGTCATACCTAACATATAACTCCTTAAATGCATGTATGAAAATTTATATAAGTAGTTTAACTATTTAAAATAAAGCATAAAATTATTAATGATATAAATAATTTATATCTATAAATAATAAACAGGGGAATAATATAAATAAATGAACAATTCATATGTTTAAACATGAGATAAAAAATTTATACCGCCCCAATAAGTTAAAGGGTTAAAAGAGATAAATGTTACTACACATGTCAACAAGATTCACCTTTATTTTCATAAGACTACCTGATTAAAAATCCATAGTTAAATAGGTTTTTCTTATATTATGATCAAGATGGGTGACCTATTGGGATGTTTCCTAGGGTGCGTACAAGTGAGTAAAAAAACACTAGAAATAGAATGTGTTGGCCTATAGGGAAAGATATTTGTATGATGATTCGTTTGGGAATGTAGTTGGGCCTCAAGGGGGGAAACATGTGTCTATGAGAAAACTAGGGAGCCTATAGGGCCCATTTTTTACATTGGTATTAAAGAAGGAACCTAGCAAGAAGTGCGGTGGCACTTACTGGGTAGATATATAGGGTCCAAAATGAGTATGTTGTTCTCTAAAGGTGAGGGGATGTAACACCCCAAGAAGTTAAAGGGTTATAAGGGATAAATGTTACTAACAATGTAAAAAAGGTGGACCTTTCTTTTTGGGAGCTTACCAAATTAAAACTCAATAGTTAAATAGGTTTGGATTTAAGTGGTGATTAGGATGGGTGACCTCCCTGTGAAGTTTCATGGGGAATGTGCAAGTGTGGACCAAGAAAACTGGAAATAGAATGTATTGTTATGTGGGGATATTCATTAGTATGATGACCCATTCATTCATGTAATTGGGCCCCGGGGAAGGAACAACACATGTCTCTGGTGAAACTGGGGTACATGTGGGGCCTAGTTTTTACATAATTTATGAACGATTCTTAAATAAATAAATTCTAAACATTTTATAATTATGTCATGCATTATGGACATTCCATAATTAAATAAATATAAACATTTTATATTCATTTCTAATATTAACTCCTCTATATTATCCTTTATATGACATTTAATATTAAATAAAAGATATTAAATAAAATATAAACATTTTATATTCAAAAACTATTATGTACAAAATTTACATAATCTAAATATCACATAATTATCATTATTTAAACCTTGGTCATACTAATAATCAAAACTCATTTTTAAGTGGTCTAAATAATTTCTAAAATAAGGCCTTTAATTTGAAAAATTAAAAATAATTAATTAAGAATAATTCATAATTATAAATATAAAATCCTTTTATATTTTGGACCCATTTTTTAATTTAAAAAGACACTTTATAAATTACACATATAATCTCTATATAAACCATTTATATTTAAACTATAAGTTATTTCATATAACTCTAAAGGTGTTTTAATATGACTTTTAATATTATGTGATATTTATTTATTAAATGTTTAAAAAACATTTAATAATTAATTATTAATATTTTATAATTAATTAATTTGAAAAATATATAAACTAATTAAATATATCAAAATACATTTTTTCTATAATTTATAAACATATTATAAATTATAAAGTTTGATTCATAATTGAAATTTAAGAAAACTAATTTTTCCTTATATATCATTTTTAACAATATCCTTATGTCATTAGGTGCAATATACAGTGTGCGATATAGAATCCCTGACCCGATTAGCCACTCAAATAGTATTATTGGACCAGGTGCCCTAGGCCTTAGGCGCACCTCCCTAAATTCCAAAGGCTACTGACTAGCAGTAAGGGTGAAAAGATATAAAGTGGGGAGGCTATACTCTCAAGGGTTATGTAATAAAGGTCTAAGTACATATATATAACTAAGAAGTGGAAGGAATAAAGACTTAGTAGACTCGAACCAGAACCTCCAAAGGTAGAAGCATAGTCAATAACATACAATAGTGGAAGCAATGATAATAGAAGTAGTGGAAAAATAATAAACAGCCACACATACCACTTGCAGCACTAAAACAGAGCATGCATACAATACAGGTCATACATACAATATTCATAAGGGGTCTCTAATGGATAACCTCAATCCAATACATACATATACAGCATGCCGATATAAAAGGAAACAAAAAGGAAAACTCAAAAGTAACTCTTGTAGAGGCAAGAACGTCAAGGTCCCTTGCCAACATCCCATTCCAAATAGCTACTAAGGTCCATCTCCTAAAGCAAATCCCTTATCTGAATGCAAAAACAAAAAGTATACACGCATCCCAAAGGGCCCATGTAGGGTGCGAGAATGAGTCACAGTAGGATACCACCCATGTGTGCATACCCAATATAAGTGTTTAAGTAGGGTATAAACTATAGTAAACAAAACATCACATGTTTTAAGTAAACATGAACTTCCCTAGTGATCAATAGCCACTAGGAAGCCATCACCTACCTTATCCAATGTCAAAATCACTAAAGAGGATAGGATCTCTGGACCATGGAAGAAAGTATCTACTAATGTCAAATATCTATGTGAACACTCAGGTTCCACCTCAAATAAAGTAACTCGGAACCATGTGCCTCTTGACACCTAATGTCTCCACAAAGTATCAATGTACTGAAGGCATGCCCAATAAAATAGAACCCCGGTCCCTTGAACCCCATCTCAAAAGAACCCTTCAGCTTGAATCTTGACATACATAGGCAAATTGATACCTTTCCTCAAATAAAATCATCATCAGCTCATTGAGCGATGTCTTGAGGAATAGTGATCTTCATCCTCCCAAATAATCTAATCCCACAGCCTCAATACATCGAGCCTCATCCCCTAACTTATAGCCTCAACACTATCATCCAAAGGATCCTCACCTTTCACGTGGCTTTATATGGTAATCACCCCCAACAAATTTTCCTAAGTCTCAATATCGGGGGCCTCTACCCACTCAAGTGGTCAAAACCATCTCATCATTGATTCCTCCTATGTTCACACAACTCCAATCAGTGCTTTTTCCATCACGGGTGAGTGGAAATCATGAATTTAGTACCTAAGTCACATCAAATGGTACCTCATTCCCCTATTACCATGTCTCTAAAGTTCAATGGCCATGTTATCCAAATATCTTAGGCCATGCCTCAACCTGATGGCCTCACCACCTCAACCGACGTCCATGACACCCAACTAATGGTCAACGCCACCCTAGTAAATCTAGGCCAAATCTAACCAGACGACCACATCACCTCAATCCTGATGTCCATTCTATCATAATTCCTTGGGCCAGGCCCATCATAGTCTCAAAGACCACATCTCATGAAATACATCACAAGAAACCACATATATATAAACCAATTCACTATAAGTAAGTAATTCGTTTTAATACAATTGAATTGGACAATTTAAACAAACATAACAATTCAATTTAATTGTATTTTACAATCCCAATTAAATAGAAAACTCAAATTAAATCAAGAAACCACCCTGAACTTACTAACCAAGGTGGTCAACAGCCTCTAACTTAGCCTCGATTTTATAAATATGGCAAGGGCATGCCTAATGGAACCCCATAAGGTCATACAATCAATTTAATATCAAGAATTCAAATTAAAAGGGGTCTCACTCAATTACCCAATAATGCACTAACATTCACTCCCCCAAATCAACCATAAAAACATAAACGAAGGTATGCACTACTTACCTTGGACTCATGTATGTAGGAACATTTGGTATTAGCCCCTAACTCCAAGCAGTTTAAAAGAAATCAACGATTCTGTCGAACACCCTAAAAATAGGGTAAAACAGATCATAAAAATTTAGCACTCCATGAAGAAAGAGAAAAAATAATAAGAGGAATAGGTGTGATAAGCCTTACCGATACGATTTTATCACACCTGACAGATCTAAAAATGGAGCACCAATGAGGAAGATAGATCAAAATGAAGATAGGGAGGAAAATATAGGAAATCCTCCTACTATGCATGACCCATGAGAGAAGAAGGAGGAAAAATAATGGGAAATAAGGAAAAAAAATAAAAGAGGGGTGAAACCATAAAATTTACCTTTTAAAGGGTCGCACGATTTGTCAAACCATGCACAAGCCATGTGGGATACAGTACATAGGTACTGCCTAAGTGACACTACACGTATGGCTTGCCACATGGTTTTCCACAACCATGTGTAAAAATTGTAGTAGTCCTATGTGAAAACTATATAGGTGTCCACACATCCATGCACCTCACCTCGTATGGTTTTTCAAACCATACAGAAATATAAAAATAGGGCACATGATTAGTAGGAAGAGGCTTCACTGTTTACCCCAAACAATGCGCCTTAACCTATAACTCAAAAAATAGGTCTCCAGGCATCCGATGCTCCTAAAACACTTTTGAATACCTAAGGCACTATCCAAGCCTCTAAATCCATCCAAAAACAAGATATAGGGTTGATAGAAAACTCAGAATTGAGTTCCAAAGGTTGAAAAACAAATTGGCATGCCTACCAATTCAAAAATTCAAAACAAGAGAGATTTTCGACCGGATTTAAAAACTCGGGACATTACATGTGATGGGTTGAGCGAGCATTATCTATCATACATTAAGATAGATATATTTTGGTTCACATAAGTAAAAAAATCAATTCACACAATATTCATAGGAATAAATCACATATTTTCCAATCACATCTTATGATATAAGGCCTTTTACAATATTAAACAATACGTCCAAAGACCTATGTAGGATTAACCAGTGCATGGAATTTGTAGCTTACAATAATTGCCTATATATGAGTAACTCTACACTATCCCATTTATGGATAAACTTGGTGTTATGACTATCACAAGAAATTACATACACCCATGTAATATTAAATCAGTATGAAAATATTATATAATGTTAAGCATCGATATTGCCAAATAAATATGATTCTTTTTTTATATGCACACATAGACACCTTCATGCCACATAATATCATATATTATACAAAGTGCTACATTAAAATGAAATATTTTTCATTTTTTATTCACCTATGATATCCCATATGATTTAGCATTACCTGATCACCAACTTATAATATCTCATATAATATAGCCATCCACAAAATAAAATATATATAGTTTTTAATGATTCTTTATACAATATCAAAATTACATCTATATTTTTTATTTTAAGAATTATTTCATGAATCAAATGAAATAATAAATCTATGATATCACTAATAGGGTTTTAAGGATATATTAACACTTAGTCAACATGGTATAAAATATTAGAAACTATAAATCCTAAGAACGCCATGCCTTTAAAAAAGAAAGCATCCATAAACATAAAGTGAATAAATTGTGCACATTACACCAATGAACTACCAGAACTATCTTTGGTCATATGAGCTTGATAAAGATCATTAAGAGTCAGTTGAATAACTCCCTCTTCCACAGTGTATCCACCAATCAACTGGATCACCTTATGCCTAGGTGGGACTCTTTTTCACTCATAGTATTCTAGTACCACTTAGGTTGAAAGGGATGAAAAATAAAGAGAGATTTAGGGTGAGGGATAATAGTTAATAGGTTAGGAATAGACCTAAAAAACTCATTTTGATGGTGTATGCATCCTTATATAGCCAACTGGATGCTCCCATGCATTAACTCATACATTTATAACACATGATTCAATGACTCGGTTATTCATACACACATCGCATACCATTCAGCATAAAGGGATGGAGTACATCAAAGGGGATTCTATGGGTTTACATTACTTTAGGCCACCTTGAACTCACCCTTGGGTGGAGGGGTGTTCTCCATTCTTGGGTCTTTTTGTTGCTTGTTGCTTTTGACCTTGTTTTTTTACAAGTAAATAATGATGATGATGATGTGTATGTATACACTTATTAAATGAGTGAATTAATCCTCCTATGAATTTCATCATATGATATATATAAATAAATTATACCCTCATGTAGAAGAATACCTGATAGATAATAATAATCAATTGGATGTCAAAGGGAGTAGCATGTTAACACTTATAAAATACTTTACAATGTCTCATTTAGCTAGGTATATGATATTCCTTAGATCCATGCATGTTTCACCATATGGTATACTTATATCTCACAATAAGATATGGCCAACATATAGCATATATATGAGGATTTGGGGCATATATCCTTCAATATAGTGGGGAGAAGATGCCTAGATGGGTGCTTGGAGGTGATTCTTCCTTATATTTCCTTGGGAGGATTTATGTTTCTATGGATTTATGAGAGGAAATGATGGATACTTACATATGTCTCAATTGAATGTTTGTCCTAGATTGACTAATATGTTCTATGGTGTTTGGTGACACTTTTTGTGGATGGGAATGAACTGGGATATGGCTGGGTTTGTCTGGTCCTACTTTACCTGCCAATGGGTTAATGTCTAGAATCAGAGGATAGTAAGTGAGATTCAATCATTTCCTATTCTAGAATGGAAGTGGGAATAATTCACCATGAATTTTGTGATAGTATTTTCAAGGTTATAAAATGGGAAAGATATATTATGCATTTTTATTGACTAATTGATGAAAGTTTCTCATTACTTACTAATCAATGAGACATTTATAGTTGATAATCTTGGTAAAATACATATTTATGAGGTGTTATGACTTTATGGGACACTTATTAGCATCATGTTGGATCTTAAAATGATATTTATGTCATGTTTTGGCAAGTTTTGTTAAAATATTTGAGCTATCAAGTGAAGTTGAGTACAGCCTATCATCTGTAGATGGATGGCCAGTCTAATCATACAACTCAAACCCTTAAGGATATTCTATGATCATGTTTTATAAACTATAGTGGTTTATAGAAGGATCATGTGTATTTGGTGTATTTTTTTTATAATAATATCTACTAATAATCGATTCAGGTAGCATTATTTGAGGCTTTATATGTTTGGCCTTATCGCTCTCCTTTGTGTTGGATGAAATCTTGGGAAGAAACCTTATTTAGAACTAGCTTGGTTCAAGATAATTATGATCATGTTTCAATTATTGGTAATAGATTTATTACCTATCATGGTATAAA
This sequence comes from Viscum album, assembly GCA_963277665.1. Lineage (NCBI taxonomy): Eukaryota > Viridiplantae > Streptophyta > Magnoliopsida > Santalales > Viscaceae > Viscum > Viscum album. The sequence goes on along the minus strand of OY728159.1, from coordinate 1,885,675,010 downwards.
TAAGTCTTATTCCAACCATAAACATTAACCTCTTGAGTTTTTTATTGAGGATCATATTTTCATTTTAGATCACACCCCGATTGGGGCATCATAGAGTCAGTAAAAAACAAAAAAAATTGTCTTTATAGTATGTTGTATCATTTGAGGTTCTACAAAGGATCAATAATTTCCTACTATTTGTAACTTCCTCAAAAGTATGGCACTATGGATTATGTATTTTAGGTGTCTCGGTAGAGTAATTATGAACCAGATCATTCTCATGTGCTTTAATGTGATGATGTGGAGTTAGATTTGGATGCTTGATTTATGGAGAAACCGATGAGGATTCTAGATCATAGTGAGAAGTGGTTTTAGGAAAAGTTTTTTCCTCTTATATGAGTCATATAGTATCATGTATAGGTATAAGAAGATACATATGAATGAGAAGTTGAGATGTGGTTCCAATGGTCGGAGTTGTTCATTGGAGAAGCTTGATAATGCATTTTAGGGATGAGAAGCCAGATGATGGAGAGTTTGTAATAACGATTATTATTAAGGTATGGATTTTTTTAATTTTGAACCTACCTTATAAATTTTTACATGTTCAGGTTTTTATTTTTAGATTTTGATTTGAAGGGAAGAGAATAGGAAAGGGGTGCAGGTAGCTTTGCTAGGAATTACTAAATAAAGGACACTAGGTACCTGGTTTTTTGGTCTTGAGTACTCATTGGTCTACCTAGGGGAGAAAATCTAGTAGACCTTCCACCAGGTGTAACATCCCATGATATTAATTTATGATTACATTTAAATAAGTCAATGTGTTTTATAGCTTGATCCACACACAACATCAAACTTCAAAGAAAATATGATATGTTTAGAATGTTAAAACCTAGCCATTCAATTAGTAGGAATTAATAGGAGTAACCACTTTATGAAATATTTATAGAAATAAAATATAGTTTTCTTTTAATATGAATGAAATTCAATTGATATAGCTAAAATGACTAATATAATCATTTTATGCTTAAAAATTTATTTTTCTAAATATTAATATTTTATGTGACATGAATTTATATTCCAATAAAATTATGACTAATGACAGTAAAATGTATTTTATATTACTAATTTTAACTAATTTAATTAGTAAATGATAGGAAATATGAATGAGAATGATTAATATTCTAAAAAAGTTATTTTCCTATAAAATAGTTTTTCATTATATCTTATCTTTATATTTAAAAATTAAATATCCAAATTTTAGAATTTTAATTTGAAAAAATGAAAATTATTTTTGGATTCATCATAGTAATATTTTCTTAATATTATTTTTTGGGGTTTTTCTAAAAATATTGTTTTTTAGGCGAATAGTGTAAAATATCATTTTTACAAATAGCATGATTTTTATGACATTATTAGTATATAAATATGATTTAGAAATTTATTAAAACCATTTAATTGAAAAAATATTAATTTTATAAGTGAAATTATAAATTTAAAAATATTTAATTTAGTTTACAAACCTATAACTAACATTTCAGAACATGAGTGATACTTTTCTAAAAAAATGATTTTAATACATTATACATTGAGTATTTTAAAATTAATTGTTATAACTTTTAGAAATTGAATTAAATAAAATGGATTTAAAATTTGTAATAAATATTTTAATATTATTTAATAAGGTACATTTTATTTTTGTTCATAAGGTATAAGTTACCTTAGGTAAAAACTAGTTACCATGATAAAATCTAAAATGGTGAAAGTGAAAAATCTAATGGAAATGAGTTGAAAACATGTATAAAACATGTGTTTTAATTGGTTTATAAGGATTATATTAACCTTATATATTCTAATATCCATTATTTCTTAATTTTGGAGCCATATTTATTGATATTAACTTCCCATTACTGAAACATTTCAGGTGTTTATAAAAATGTCATCATTTTTCACTTATAAAAGGGGAACTCCTTTCTTAACATTCCATCAAACCACAACCCCATAAATTAAGCCCAAAATCTAACCAAAACTCTCCTACACATTATTTTCCACCCTTAATAGTTTTTTTCCTTCTCAAAATACCACACCTCAAGGGCTTAATCCCTTTGCAAAAGAGATAATCTAAGAAGTGAGGTATAAACTTTTAACTGCTCCTTTCTCATTTCTATTTCTTTATGTGAACTTATTCTTAATACAATTACATTACACCATATTAAAATGATAACATCAGTATAATTATCATACTATTATTTTATTATGATTATTATACAAACATTAACCACTCTTCCTTTTTCTTTTGAGACAAACAAAATTTCCATTCATGTGTTGTGCAGACTACTGCCTCCATGACGCAACGTGTGTCGTTTTCCTTCATCAGCATACAAGGAAGGTATTAATAGTAAATTAAATATATAATTATTATATTTATGACATATTATATATCCATAAATTATAAACCATACTACTTTTTTCCTCATTATATGGAAAATGAAGTCATTATCCATGCATGCATGTAGACTACTACCTCCATAGAACGATAAATTTTCATTTTTATTTTCATCAACACCATATATGAATGGTAATTATAAATTGTTTAATATATAAATATGATTTTTATGGAATTATTAAGGTTTTTTAAAATAAAAATTGTACAACCTATTAACAATATGATTAATAAACAATTGTGGTAAATTCAACCGTCGAAAAGATATTTTTAAGAGAAAAAAATGATTTCTTCATACTATAAAATAGCTTATTATAGGTAACATTATTCTTAAAATTATTTTTAATTATAATATAACAAACTAATAAACACTAAATATGATCATTGTGTTTATTTTATAATTATATTACAAATAAACCACCACATAATCATCCATTAATCATGGCATGTTCATGTTTTGGTTTGTTTGACCACCTACTTGAACAATGTTATAAATTTATATCATGGATGACTATGGGAATTTAATCTTTGGTAATATAAGATATAAATAATTAAATAATTATTTTTTTATTCTATAATGGTAATATAAAAAATTAACTCATTTCTTAAGATAAAACCCTTCGTTTGAAAAGAATCATTGAAACATGATCATCACCAAATTCATCTTTAAGGATCGTAACCAAAACTCCAATAAAATGAAATTATAAAATTATAAATAATTATAAAATTATCAATTACAGTACCTTTTATGATCTAAGAATAATGAAATTTGTAAAAATAATGAATAAAATCATCACGGTTATGAAACTAGTTCAAAATGACCAAAGTTACTCACACTCGATATTGAAGATAGATAATAAACTGACTAATATACATGAAGAGAATAATTATAAATAATGATTATAAAAAATTATTTATATGAAAAAGTTTCTTAAGTAGGTGATTAAGGTATTTAGGTTTTTTATACAGGATCTTACAGTGCATTCAACTAAGAGGGGAATCTAGGTAAGGGTTTCTTTGTCTCATTTTTAACTCCATGAGACATGTTTGATATTGTGTACCATAATTTCTTTTATATAACATATTAACTACCTAATTTATTTCACATATGAAAATATATTATATTTCATGACATTTAAATATCCATTTCATGATCCTCCACTCAAACTACTTTAATTCTTTATTATCAATTCCATAAGAGTTTTATTGACTCGATTTCTAATTCATTAGACCATAGTAATTCTACTTGAATAAACCTTTAATGATTTAATTTATCCTAAAATTAAAATATTTTATATTTTATTTCCTTTATTTCTCTAAGGAAATTAATTCTCATCATCAATAACCACTTTTTTATTAAAAAAATATTAAATAAAAGTGTAATGTTGGTTTATTTTCCATGATTATCATAAATTTTTACCAATGAATATTTTCTCCCATGTTCATAATTTATTTCCTATAAATTTTCACATATATTATTAGGAATCATAAAATGGATTCTTTTTTATGATTCTTATAACTCTATTTACCCCTTTTTAAAAGGAAAATTTAATGCTCTTTTTACAGTGTGGGTTTTCAAATAAAAGTATTTCAAAATATTTAAAAGGTTTTTCCGTCCTTTCAAAATAAAATGTTTTATCCTCCAAACAAAATTTATTTTGATAAATTTTACGAATTTTTCAAGGATAGATTATTGAATTTTATTTTTCAAAAGTAAATGTTTTCCATGTTTTCAATTCACAATTTTTTAAAATAACTTTTGAATGTTAACTATAACTTCATTTTTTAAGATTATGTTAAAAATGTTTTTAAAGACTCTTTTTAAGTTATTTATTCTATGTTAACACATATATTTATGTACTATTTCATTTTATATGAAACTTTATCTCTAAATTTTCATGGTTTATAAAAGAAATTATTTTTATCCTAGTTTTATAAAATATTTATTTTAAAAATATTTCAAAATATCAAGGACATTTCATATTTCCAAAGTGGTTTTTCTAAAACTCCTAAAAAATTTCATCTAAGTAATTGTACTTTGATACATATCATCCTTTATTTAAGGATATTAGTCAAATATTACCATCCACCTTTTTTATCTAGATGGCTTATTAATGTTCTTTCTTATCATGGAAATGATATATTGTTATCCTTTTCATTACTTGTCATTAAAGGTTTATAAACCTAATTTTTCTTCCAATTACTTACAACTATGAATACCTTATTTTTTATTCCTTCGATTTAAGGGTGTTCACCAATATACCATACATTTATTGATTGAAGAAATTTTTGTCTTAATTTTATACCCTTCATATATATAGTATAAATACTATATACTATATTACCTTGATTGAATGGTACTTACCTAGAAAGTTACTAGATAACTTTTGATGCCCATTTATTTTCCATAGTTATATCATGTTATGATAATTGATGGAATTGTGAATTTTTTCCTAATTTGATTCTATTTTAAAAGGATATGAAACCCATTTTCTTTCCATGGTTTCTTTATGAGATGATTATTATATATTTTACATGTCACACATGTGTATGGTTAATCTTTAAGTGGTGGTTGGTCCCTATATAGCCCTCCAATGCATTGGGTAAAGCTTCATATCTCATTATATAATGGTGAATCAATTGGTGATGCTTGATCCAAAATGGGGAAAAGGTAGTGAATCCTAATCATCCAAGGTAAAAAGGTGAGTGAATCCTAATCCACCAAGGTAAATAGGTGAGTGAATCCTAGTCCACAAATGGAAATAAGTTGTGATACCTAATTCACTATGTTAATATTTATATTATTATAGATGTACCACAATTCTCAAGTATCCCCCTTTTATATGATATATGGTATTTTCATTATGCATTCTCATGTTATTTCATGATTTATGATCTATTATTTTTTGGGTATAACTTAATTATGTATCTTGATTATAATCATATTCTCATCTTATGCTCACTTACGATATTTGATTTTTATCACTTATGTTTACCCTTATTGAGCATATAATCTCACCCCTTTCTTATATTTCTATTTATCTAGGTTATAAATATGAGTGTAACTTATAATAATCCTATAAATATATCTAATATGGTTTGATTATGGATATATGTTCACAAGTTTTGTAAAATATGTTTCTTATATACCTAGTCCTAAAAGATACTAAACTAAAAAGGTTCTTTAATTTTGTGAGATTATTATGAGATGTGATACTAATGTGAAGTTTGTGAAAGTTTAGTTTGGATCATATCACTAGGTATCAAAGTAAATTTAAAAAAGTATGTGTTCTTAGTATCGAACCCAAAAGTGTGGGTTTGGGGTGCATCAGTTGGTATCAAAAAAGTGTTTAGTTATTTGGGGGGATTAGTTCAGTTATTTTTATTAGGATAAGAGAACATTCGTTAAATACCTATGTATAATTATAAGGTATAAATCTAAGTATATGATAACTTCTTGAAGAATTAGTTAATTTGATATTGTGTGGTTATCCTAGAAATTATATCTCTATTTGGATTCTAGAAAGTTGATGAGTCTATAACATAGATGCACCTGTGTGTAATCACTCTGAAAAAGGTTGGTTGAGTATTGACTCAATCTTCACTCTGGTGCACGATGAGTGGGGCTAAGACTTCACACTTTTCTAGACACTCTTAGGGGATATTCTTTAGTATATCATAATTTATTTATGAATAATTAAAAGTTATTTATTTCCTAATTACTTTAAGGTATTAGGTTAAGAAATGTGATAGAACACAACTTAAAGTAACATAGGTAGAACCAAGAGAGTTATAGGATGAAATAAGTGTGACATGGTTAAAATTAAAGTATCATAGGTTGAAATTAATGTTTTATTGGAGAAGACATATTAGGATTGATATTTCATAATCATATGATTATTTAAATTTATTTTATTACATATTATCATATTAATTTTGGTTTTAGTATTTGGTTGAAATGGGATCGTGAAAATGAAGCTGATAAATGTACATATCTAGAAACCACTATGTTTTATAACCAAATAAGGAAGTATACTTAAATGTTTTAGAATATTGGTATATGTCTATTATGATGAAAAATTTGAGATTATTAGTCATGCCTAAGGTAGTGAGGATGATATCTAAATTGAAATTAAATCTTGATACTCTTAAATATTTTTATTAATGAGTGATATTTAATAATGATATTCTAGTATATTCTAAAAGTTTTGAGGATTATATAAAATATTTAATGATTGTTATGTAGTATTTATACTTTAATATTTTTGAAACATATATTAAATTGTATTAATAACCTTGAAATTTGATTTCATAATAAGGTTATATTTTGTGGATAACTATTTTAGAACACATGATTGAAGTATGAAAAATAATTAGGTTTAATATATGCTTGAGTTTGTGGTAATAAAGATTATAATAATTTTAAGAAAAGTGAGTTAGATGGTATTGATATCCTTGTAATTGATTATTTATTTAATGAAAAAGTGATCCAAGATATTTTTGGTGAATTTTATCACATTTTTTGAATTTTAATATATACAAACTAGTGTGTGACTTTATAAACTTGTGGTTGAAGATAAGAGTTTATTTTTTATGGGATATATTAATTTTCTATGTTTTAATGTCTTAGAGATTCAAATGGTTTTAGGAAAGGTATTTTATAGATAATATATGATTAGGGCATGTACATACTTGGGTATATGATTTTATGAATAATTAATGCTTCTTGAGGAAATATAAGTAACTTGATATAACCTACAAGAGTTAGGTAAATGTCATATTAGAGGTTATATCCCAAATGATGAATATGTTAAGAATACCTTCACCTAATTTATTTAGTAAGTAATAATTAAATCATGAAAATTAAATTTATTTAATGGTGGTAGAATGTAACACCCCATGATGTTAATATATGATTACCTTTAAATAATTCAATGTTTTTTATATCTTTCTCGACACAAAACACGAAACTTAAAAGAAATCATGATATGTTTATACTGTTAAAACCTATCGATTAAATTATAAGTAATAAATGGGATTAACTTATTTTTTAAATAAGAATGGGTTTTTGAGGACTATATATACCTTATCTCTTAATATTTATATTATTTATAAATTTTTGAACTAAATTACTTTAAATTGACTTCTTGTTATTGAAAAGTTTTGGGTACTTACAAAAATGTTATCCTTTTTCACTGATAAAAGGAACACTCCTCTCCTCACTTCCCCCCACAACAAAACCCTATAAGTTGATCTCAAACTATTACCAAACCTATCCTAAACATTAATATACACCCTAAAGATGTTTTTTTATTTTCAAAATACCATCCATGAAATGTTTAATCCCATTTAAAGGGATATAATCCAAGAAGTGAGGTATAAACTTTTAAATGCTTCTTTCTCATTTCTACTTATTTATGTGAACTTATTATTCCTAAAATTACATTAAAAAATATTAAAATGATAAAATAATTATAATTATTATACTGGTATGTTATTATTATTATGGTGAAATCATTAACCACTTTTCCATTTTCCTTTAATAAAAACGATATTGTCATTCGTGCGTTGTGCAGACTGCCACCTCCACAATGTTGCATGTTTCGTTTTCCTTCACCAATTTACAAGTATGGTATTAATATTTAACTAAATATATAAGTATTATATTTATGAAATATTTTATATTTTAAATTATGAATCATACTACTTATTTTCCTCTTTTATGTAAAATGAAATCATCATTCATGTGTATGTGTGAACTACCACCTCCATGTAATGATTGATTTCTATTTTTATTTTCATCACCACCTTACATGGACGGTAATGAGAATTTTTTTAATGAATTTATATTATTTTTATTAAATTATTAAGGTTTTTAAATATAAATTGGACATATTATCAATAATATGAGCAATAAACTACCATAGTAAATTTGGGTGTCCAAAAAAGGGTTCTAAGAGAAAAGAAATGTTTTATTCATACTATGAAATAACTTTTTATAGGTTACTTTATTATTATAATTATTTAAAATTATGATATAACACTCTAATAAACACTAAATATGATCCTTATTCTTCTATTATAATGATATCACAACTAAACCACCATATAAACATTCATTAATCATTATATGTTCATGTTTGGGTTGATTTCACCACATACTTGAACAATGATATAAATTTATATCATGGATGAATATGGGAATTTAATTTCTATAAATATATGATAAAAATAATTAAATAATGTGTTTTTTTTATTTTTTTTAATGCTAATATAAAAATTTAACTCATTATTTAATAAAACACCATTCATTCGCTACGAATCATCGAAACATGCTCATCGCCAAATTCATCTTTGAGGATCATAAAAAAACTACCATAAAATGAAATTATAATATTATAAATAATTATAAAACATAAATTAAAATACCTATATGGTATGATAATGATAAAATTTTATATAATAATTAATAATAATACTATTATTATGAAACTAGTTCAAAAGAGCCAAGGTTACTCACACCCCATATTAAAGATAGATAATAAAATAACTAATATAAATGAAGAAAATAATTATAAATGAATTTTATAGGTTATTTATATAAAAAAGATTCTTAAATAGGTAATTAAGATATTTATGGTTGTTATACAGGATCTTAGATTTTATTTAACTAAGTGGGGAAACAAGGTAAGAGTTTCTTCATCTCATTTTCAACTCCATGGGACATATTCGATATTATGCACCATAATTTATTTTATATATGTATTACCTCACCAATTAATTTACTATATTAAAATATATTCAATTTAATTATATTTTAATGTTTGTTCCATGATCTTCCTATCAAACTCCTTTTATTCTTACATCACCAATTTTGTAAGAGTTTTATCGACTAAATTTCTAATTCATTTGGTCATAGTATTTATTAATTAAATAAAACTTTAAAACCTAAATTGATCATAAAATTATGATATTTTATATGTTATTTCATTTTATTATATATTAAAATTAATTCTCATCATTAATAACCACTTTTTTATAAAAAAAATTATGAAATTACAGTTTAATATTAGTAATAATAACTCCCATTTTTACTAATGAATTTTTTCTCCCATGTCCATAATTTCCTTCCAATAATGTTATCCTATATTATTGGTAAGGATAATATACACTATTTTATATGATTATAATAAATTTATTTACCCCTTTTCAAAAGTTAAATTTAATAATCTTTTTATGGTGTGGGTTTTCAACTAAAATTATTTCAAAATATTTGAAAGGTTTTCCATAATTTAAAAATAAAATGTTTTATCTTACGCCCCACATTTATTTTTACAACTTTTATATATTTTAAAGGATCCATTATTGAAGTTAATTTTTCAAAATTAAATTTTTTCATTATTTTCAATTCCCCCTTTTGGAAAATAACTTTTGAATGTGACCCATAACTTTGTCTTTTTAAGATTATGTTAAAAATGTTTTATAAAGACTATTTTTATGTTTTTCTTCAATATGAAAACATATTTTATATGACTATATAATTTTATATGAAACATTCCTTATAAGTTCTCGTGATTTCTAGACGAAATTTTTTTTCTCCTAGTTTTATAAAATATTTTTTTTAATTCTTTCAAAATATCAAGTACATTTCATATTTACAAATTGGTTTTTATAAAACTACGCAAAAGTGTTTTCATATAATTCATTGACTTTGATATATCTCATGATTTATTTGAGGATATTTTTAAATATTACCATCCACCTTATTTCTCCATATGGATAATGAATTTTATTTTCCACCATGGAAATGATCCAACATTTCCTTTGTCTTTCCTAATAATTGAAGGTTTATAAACCTAATTTTTCTTCTAATGCCTTCCCTCTGTGAATACCTTATTTTTTATTTCTTTAATTGAAGGGTATTCACCTAGATTATATACATCAATTGATTAGGGAAATTATTTCCTTAATTGTACACCATTTAACTATATGGTGTAAATATTATATTCTCTATTACCTTGATTGAATGGTATTTACCTAGAAATTTATTTTATATATTTTAGTACCCAATTATTTTTTATAGGTATATCATATTAAGATAATTATGGAATTGAGAATTTTTTCCTATGTGATTCCATTTTAAAAGAATATAAAATTAATTTTTATTTCATGTGTTCTTTATGAGATTAGTATGATATTTTTTATGTGGAACACATGTGTGTTATAGCATCCCGTCTTTTTATAACATAACTTTCATTCCATTACACGGAACTGAGGATCGTTAAGGTTTAGTGTCTTGGAAACAAGGATCATAATACATAAAAAAACATAAAACATTCTTCTTAAACACTTGAAAGGCTTCTCCTTTAGTTCATCCTATGTTCATTATGCATCTCATAACCTGGGGACATACATCAAAAGAAAGGGTGAGGAGAAGGCCCAGTAAGGGAAACAAGAGAAACATTTTACATGTGAACTTGAGATACTTCAATAAGGACATGAAAAGAACTTTAAGGCATGAGAAAGAAATCATGAGATACATCATAATAAAAATAACATTTTTCATAACTTGAAGATGTGGCTACAACATTTAATATTGACAATAGTTTCGATTCACCAAGGTCCATCCCCAAGGTGTCGTTAAAAATTACCAAGGTTATTCACCAAGGCGTCGTTAAAATGGTCATCTCTAGAGATTAAGTCTTTACCCAATGCATCGGAGCGCTATTAGGGCGCACCCTTAAATTTGCCTTTATTATCATGTGAGCCACATATATCATCATCAAACATTTCATAAATAACCCATATAGCATAAAATAAATGGGTTTCATTTCATAATCATAACGTTTTAAAAACTGCTTTAAAGACATGATCTTTACGTTACTTTAAACCCACGGAAAGGGAAAGCGGGTATCATGTATGTAAATCCCAGAATTTAAAATAGAATATTTTTATATATATGTGAATACCCCTGTAGAAATAGGATCTTTGATTATTCACTTTATAACATAAAATAATTTTGAGAAAAGAGAGGCATTTTGAGACGAAAATTCTGCAGCATAACGGCTATGTTACAAGGTTTTAGAAAACTTTGAAAAGAGAGGGAACATGGGTCGAACAATCATAATTGACCCATAAAATAGTAGAGGGACAGAATAAGAAGTATATATGGACATGGTGATGCAATTTCAAGGACATAACATTTGAAATGAAAAGCAAGGAAGGAAAACAAAAGTTTGATTTCTCTTATGAAAATTCGGCAGCCTAACGGCCTCACTTAAACTTAAACAAAAATGAATTGAACAGATCAAATAGGGTATCTCATCATATGATCATTAGAGATCATTATGATATATATAGAGATCATACCCCAACATAATAAAAAGTAACTTGAAAGATTTGACATGAAAATCGAACTTGAAAAATGAGAAGGGTGAAAGAATCACTTAAACATTCGGCAGCCTAACGGCGTCACTTAAACTTTCATAAAAAGAAATGATGAGAGTAAGAGGGGATCTCTAATCATATAAACATGAAAGGGGTAGTAAGAGGAATATAAAATAACATCCTCTCACATAATAACATGGAGCATAAAAGGAATGACATAAAAGAGATTACATGAAAAGAAGAGAGGGGTCGGATCCCTTACCTTAAAACGTGACTCTTGAAACTCAAAGTTTTGGACCTTGAGGGCTTGGGGGCACCTTTGGAGGACTCCTTGGGAGGTAAGGAGACCAGAACTTTGTTGGGAGAGAGTTGGGAGTGGAAACTAAAGGAGGAAAGGGTGGGTATTTATAGGGAAAGTGAGGGGACAAGGCATTAATGGCCAAGGGACACCTCACTAGTGGTTTTGGAAAAACCATGGGCTTGCCCATGGTATTTGCCCATGGTATTGGCCACTTGGGACACCTCACACCTTATCTTACTATTCACAATTCGACCATATTGAATATATACTTAATACATCATTTAATGATGTCATTAAACACCCGTAACTTAAAAACTATATTTTCACTATTCATCAAAAATTCAACTTTCTCAGAATAATCCCAAAATTTCACCTTAACCAAATATCGATGCTCTAAATACATTTATGAACTCCATTTTATAAAAATAATTTTCTAAATAAATTTAATTTAATTTTTAAATAAAAACACTATTCATCGAAAATTCGTTTTTTTTCAGAAAAATCCCCAAAAATTACCATAACATAATATCGATGCTCTGAGTTCAAAAATAAAGTCATTTTTATAAAAATAATTTTCTAATTATTTTTAATTAAATTTTTAATTAAAAAACACTATTCATCCGAAAAAACTAATACTTGACTAATAATTTATGAAACCGTTATTTACCCATTTTATTGAATCACATTACTTAATCTAGGTGTCTAAATTATATTAAAACTTTCTTTGAGTAAAATTACTAATCCATTTGGTCACATTACTAATCCTAAGCGTAAAATCACTATTCATAATTTACTATTCATCAAAAATTATGTTGATCTTATTAGACTCCAAATTCCTTGCTGAACACTTTTCTAGAAGACCATTTTTTGAAAATCATTACACATCATTAGTTATTTAGGGTTTACATAAATAATTTAAAATATCCCTTTTTCAAAATTCATCAATAAAATACACTCTAAAATTATCTAGACATTTGAAATTTCACAAACATCACTAAAGGAAGAAATCTCAATTTATTCACTCGAAAGGATTACACAAGGAAGCTAGGGTCTCGTCACATAGCCCCTTATAACACCGGCATAAGACCTAAGTGTAAGGTGTGCTATGGTGATAGAATCTGAGGGAGGATCAGATAACATTGCCCTAGTAGTAATCTCTACTAACTTGAACTTCTCCCACAGGCGTTTCCGTTCAAGCTTGACACGCTGGAGTTCGTCTTGGGCTTGGTCCAAAGCAAAGCCCAAAGATGTTACCTCCTTCCCAAGCTCTGATAAGTGGGCTTCATAAGGGTCGAGTCTACTGGATGAATCCATCGACTCCTCTTTCTGCATTAACCATTAACATCTTATTAAATCATTAAGAGTAAGTTAATATACTACTCAAAAAGATTGGGTCGTTACATTCTTCCCCCCTTAAGAAATTTCGTCCCCGAAATTTATACTTGAGGCTTAGTCGAAAAGGTGAGGGTACTTTTGCTTCATTGTTTCCTCCGGCTCCCAAGTCGCTTCTTCATATTTATGATTCCTCCACAACACTTTCACAAGGTGGGTAGTCTTGTTTCGTAGGACCTTGTCTCTACGGTCCAAGATCTCTACTGGCTGCTCCACCTAAGAGAGGTCATGTTCCAGTTGTACCACCTCTGGGTTCAGTACATGCGAAGGGTCGGGTATGTACTTCCTCAAGAGAGATATATGGAAGACATCATGAACTTGAGCTAGGTTCGGTGGAAGTGCTAGACGATAGGCCACTGCTCCTATGCGATCAAGGATTTCATAGGGGCCAATGTACCTAGGGCTGAGCTTCCCTTTCTTCCCAAACCGCATGACTCTCTTCCATGGAGAAATTTGAAGGAAGACTTTGTCACCAACACCAAACTCCAAGTCCCTTCGACGATTGTCAGCATAGCTCTTCTGCCGAATCTGAGCAGCCTTTATGTGTTGTTGGATGGCATGAACCTGTTCCGTCATCTCTTGCATGAGATCAGGCCCTAGAAGCTTCCTCTCACCAGTTTCATCCCAACAAGTAGGAGTTCTACACCGCTTTCCATATAGAGCTTCATAGGATGCCATCTGAATACTCGAATGGAAGCTGTTGTTATAGGAGAACTCAACTAATGGGATGTGTTGATCCCATCCACCTTTAAATTCCATTGAGCATAATCTCAACATGTCTTCGAGTGTCTGAATAGTCCTTTCAGATTGGCCATCAGTTTGAGGATGATAGGCCGTACTAAAATTCAATTCAGTATTCAGAGCATGTTGAAGACTTCTCCAGAATTTTGATGTGAATCTTGGGTCACAATCAGATACGATGGATAGTGGTACCCCATGCAGCCTTACCACTTCCTTCACGTATATCTTGGCAAGCTGATCCAGAGATAAATCTTCCCAAATAGAGATAAAATGGGCTGTCTTGGTGAGACGGTCCACAATAACCCATATCGCATTGTTTCCTTTGGATGTTTTCGGGAGACCAGTTACAAAGTCCATAGTGATATTATCCCACTTCCATACTGGTATGGGTAGTGGTTGTAATACCCCCTTAGGAAGTTGTCTTTCTTCCTTTACTTGCTGACACACCAGGCACCTTGTAGTGTAATCAGCAATCTTCCTCTTCATGTTATCCCACCAATAATGATCACGAAGGTCTCTATACATCTTAGTGCTTCCCGGATGTATAGAGAAAGTAGAGCTATGAGCTTCATCCATCAGTTCTTTCTTTATCTCCGGAATAGATGGAACACATAGTCTTGTACGAAATTTCAATACACCTTCTTGATCAATATTGAAATCAGGGAACTTCCCATCCTTTACAGCCTCAAACTTCTCCTGCAGCAAAGGATCTTCTTTTTTAGCCTTCTTGATCCTCTCTAGTAATGAAGGTTGAGAAATCATTTGGAATAGGGTTGATGATGTCCCTTTCCTTATAATTCCCATGTCCAGTTTTACTAGATCTTTAATCAAGGGATCTCCTATGATCCTCATTGTTGCCAGAACAACAGGATCTTTCCTGCTTAACGCATCCGCGACTTTGTTTGCTCTTCCAGGGTGATAATGAATTGAACAATCATAGTCTTTAATAAGCTCCAACCATCTCCTTTGTCTCATGTTCAATTCATTCTGTGTGAAAATATACTTTAGACTTTGGTGGTCAGTATATATATCACATTTGTCCCCAAAAAGATAGTGCCTCCATATCTTTAGAGCAAAAACAACTGCCGCCAGCTCTAGATCATGCGTAGGATAATTCTGCTCATGAATCTTCAACTGTCGAGATGCATAAGCAATTACTTTGTCATTTTGCATGAGGACGCACCCAATCCCTTTCAGAGATGCATCGCTAAAAATAACGAATCCTTCTCCGATAGAGGGTAGTGTTAACACAGGTGCAGTAACCAATCTCTTCTTCATCTCTTGGAAACTTTCCTCGCATTCCTGTGTCCAGATGAACTTAACCCCTTTTCGAGTCAACTTGGTTAGTGGATTAGAAATCCGTGAAAAGTTTTTCACAAACCTCCTATAATATCCTGCTAAACCAAGGAAACTACGAATCTCAGTTACTGTTGTGGGTTGAGGCCACTCCTCCACAACCATTGTCTTTGCATGGTCAACCGAGATTCCTTCATCGGTTACAATGTGCCCCAAGAAAGCCACCTGTTGTAACCAAAACTCACACTTGCTGAACTTCCCAAAGAGCCTCTCCTTCCGCAGAGTTTTCAATATAACCCTTAGATGATCTTCATGCTCCTCACGACTTTTTGAATATATCAAAATATCATCAATAAAAACTACCACAAAGTTATCAAGGTAGTCCTTAAAGACTCTATTCATCAAATCCATGAAAATAGCAGGATCATTAGTCAAGCCGAAGGGCATAACAGTAAACTCATAATGTCCATATCTTGATCGGAAGGCAGTCTTTGGAATATCTTCCTTGTTCACCCTCAGTTGATGATAACCAGATCGAAGGTCAATCTTAGAGAAGAATTGAGCCTCGTGAAGTTGGTCAAATAAATCATCAATTCTTGGAATAGGATATCTGTTCTTCACCGTGATCTCGTTCAGTTCTCTATAATCGATGCATAGCCGCATTGATCCATCCTTCTTCTTCACAAAGAGAACTGGTGCTCCCCAAGGAGATACACTCGGTCGGATAAACCCCTTCTCCAACAAGTCTTGGAGTTTTTTCTTTAACTCTTCTAGCACCACATTTTCCATTCTATACGGAGTCTTTGATATCGTTTGAGACCCAGGTATGAGTTCAATGGAGAACTCTACCTCTCTTTCTGGGGGAGGTCCAGGTAACTCCTCAGGAAATACATCCATGTATTCTTGAACAATCGGAACATCTTCTATTTGTATGCTCCCTTTTCCTTCTTCATCATCACTGATTAACTCTATAACGAATGCTATAGGAGGTGATTCTAGATAGGGATCAGTTCGGGATATCTCTCCTTGGAAGATAACTGTAGGTCGTTCATTCAAGACTACTGAGATTTCCTTACTTCTGCATTTGATCTTAGCATTATACTTTGAGAGCCAGTCCATCCCTAGTATAATGTCGAATTCCATCATGGGAATGACTACTAGATTTGCGATAATATTGTGCTCACCAAAGTAGACACTAGAGTCTCTAAATACTGTTGATGCAAGGATAATCCCACTTGGAGTCTTGACAGACAACTCTACCTCTAGCAGTTCGGGGATTGATTCTATATTCCTTGCAAAATTGGAGGAAATAAAGGAATGCGTAGAACCAGAATCAAATAAAGTACTTGCTAGTTTTGAGAGGAAAACAAGAGTACCTGCTACCACATCGTTCGGGACTTCAACTTCAGCTGTTGTGATAGCGAAATCACGACCTTGCTCTCTTGGCCTCTGCTGAGGTTGGTGGTGATTCCCCTCCACCACCCTCGGATTTGGACATTGGTTAGCAAAGTGCCCAAGCTGTCCACACTTGAAGCATGTGACTTCGGGTAGGGCCAGAACCATCTTTCCTCTGTCGTTAGTGTTGGGAAGCTGAGGCTTCACCTCACTATGACAATTCCGATCAATATGGCCTCCTCTTCCACACTTGTAGCACTTGCCACTTCCATTCAAGCAGTTCCCCAGATGATTATTCCCACATTTATTGCATGTGGTAAGTTGCATTTGCTTTCCACCTCTTCCCTAATCAAAAGACTTCCCTAAACTGGGCTCCAACGATCTCTTCTTTTCATTTGGTTTATGAGACCACTGTGTCTCACCAAACTCCATCTCGACTTTCATAGCACTTCGAACTATTTCTTCATAGCTATAATAGTCCCTGTTGGCTAGATTCTTCCGCAGATGAGGTCGTAGTCCACCAAATAATCTATCAACCTTCCCATTAGGGTCCATGACAAAGCTTGAGGTATAATGGGAAAGCCTTGTGAAGTTCATCTCATAGCTTCCGACAGATTCGTTCTCCTTCTGCTTCAGCTCGAGAAACTCTTTCTCCATTCTCGTTCTCATGGAATGAGGGAAATACTTGTTAAGGAAAATTCCCCGAAATTCTTCCCACTCCAAAGCTTCTATCTCTCCTCGTGGCTTCGTGTTTTTGATCAGTGACCACCACTGATCAGCTTCTCCCTCTAGGCGGTAAACAGCAAGGGTGACTTTTTCTTGTTTCGAACAATGAAGTACAGAAAATATCTTTTCAATGGAGCTTATCCATTGTTCCGCAACCAATGGGTCAGTAGATCCACTGAATGTTGGCGGTTGTTGACGCATGAAGGACTCAACAGAGTGTTGTTCCCTTCGTGGTGAGGTCGTCCTCTCATATTGATTCAAGTTATTACTCATAACTTGAGTCAGTTGGTTCATCATTCGCATGAATGTTTCCATTCCGGCTTCCATCGGAGGGCCGTCAGCACATGGTGCATTGCGGTCATCATCGGCACGGTTCCTCCTATTGCCCGCCATTTTCTAAAAGAATAAAACCTTAGTAAGAAACTTATTTCATTTATGAATCTTTTAACTAAGACTTCATGCTTACACAATTACACTTTTCTATAATTCCTTCATAATGATTCATAAAAATCTTGTGATTAACCAAACATATCCCCCGGGAGTGTCGTAACCAAGAGTGCAGCAAGGCCCGTTATCGTGCACCAGTTCCCGTTCAAGTCTAGCTCAAAGCGGTGTTTTCGGGTTTTACCCCTATGTACATCTGTGCCAGAGCCGCCTCTACCTGCTCGTATCCAGACAGGGATGTATTTGTTTGATAAACCACCTACTCAATACTTACCAAAATACCAGGAAGTTTTCCTATATTTAAACTTTTCTATAGGGTTCTTCCTAAAGTTTTTATATCCTAATTTCCACAAATAACTAAACCTCCCTTTGATACCAACTATAGCATCCCATATTTTTATAACATAACTTTCATTCCATTACACGGAACTGAGGATCTTTAAGGTTTAGTGTCTTGGAAACAAGGATCATAATACATAAAAAAACATAAAACATTCTTCTTAAACACTTGAAAGGCTTCTCCTTTAGTTCATCCTATGTTCATTATTCATCTCATAACCTGGGTACATACATCAAAATAAAGGGTCAGCAGAAGGCCCAGTAAGGGAAACAAGAGAAACATTTTACATGTGAACTTGAGATACTTCAATAAGGACATGAAAAGAACTTTAAGGCATGAGAAACAAATCATGAGATACATCATAATAAAAATAACATTTTTCATAACTTGAAGATGTGGCTACAACATTTAATATTTACAATCGTTTCGTTTCACCAAGGTTCATCCCCAAGGTGTCGTTAAAAATTACCAAGGTTATTCACCAAGGCGTTGTTAAAATGGTCATCTCTAGAGATTAAGTCTTTACCCAATGCATCGGAGCGCTATTAGGGCGCACCCTTAAATTTGCCTTTATTATCATGTGAGACACATATATCATCATCAAACATTTCATAAATAACCCATATAGCATAAAATAAATGGGTTTCATTTCATAATCATAACGTTTTAAAAACTGCTTTAAAGACATGATCTTTACGTTACTTTAAACCCACGGAAAGGGAAAGCGGGTATCATGTATGTAAATCACAGAATTTAAAATAGAATATTTTTATATAAATGTGAATACCCCTGTAGAAATAGGATCTTTGAGTATTCACTTTATAACATAAAATAATTTTGAGAAAAGAGAGGCATTTTGAGACGAAAATTCTGCAGCATAACGGCTATGTTACAAGGTTTTAGAAAACTTTGAAAAGAGAGGGAACATGGGTCGAACAATCATAATTGACCCATAAAATAGTAGAGGGACAGAATAAGAAGTATATATGGACATGGTGATGCAATTTCAAGGACATACCATTTGAAATGAATAGCATGGAAGGAAGATAAAAGTTTGATTTCTCTTATGAAAATTCGGCAGCCTAACGGCGTCACTTAAACTTCAACAAAAATGAATTGAACAGATCAAATAGGGTCTCTCATCATATGATCATTAGAGATCATTATGATATATATAGAGATCATACCCCAACATAATAAAAAGGAACTTGAAAGATTTGACATGAAAATCGAACTTGAAAAATGAGAAGGGTGAAAGAATCACTTAAACATTCGGCAGCCTAACGGCATCACTTAAACTTTCATAAAACGAAATGATTAGAGTAAGAGGGGATCTCTCATCATATAAACATGAAAGGGGCAGTAAGAGGAATATAAAAGAACATCCTCTCACATAATAACATGGAGAATAAAAGGAATGACATAAAATAGATTACATGAAAAGAAGAGAGGGGTCGGATCCCTTACCTTAAAACGTGACTCTTGAAACTCAAAGTTTTGGACCTTGAGGGCTTGGGGGAACCTTTGGAGGACTCCTTGGGAGGTAAGGAGACCCGAACATCGTTGGGGGAGAGTTGGGAGTGGAAACTAAAGGAGGAAAGGGTGGGTATTTATAGGGAAAGTGAGGGGACAAGGCATTAATGGCCAAGGGACACCTCACTAGTGGTTTTGGAAAAACCATGGGCTTGCCCATGGTATTTGCCCATGGTATTGGACACTTAAGACACCTCACACCTTATATTACTATTCACAATTCAACCATATTGAATATATACTTAATATATCATTTAATGATGTCATTAAACACCCGTAACTTAAAAACTATATTTTCACTATTCATCGAAAATTCAACTTTCTCAGAATAATCCCAAAATTTCACCTTAACCAAATATCGATGCTCTAAATACATTTATGAACTCCATTTTATAAAAATAATTTTCTAAATAATTTTAATTTAATTTTTAAATAAAAACACTATTCATCGAAAATTCATTTTTTTCAGAAAAATCCCCAAAAATTACCATAACATAATATCGATGCTCTGAGTTCAAAAATAAATTCATTTTTATAAAAATAATTTTCTAATTATTTTTAATTAAATTTTTAATTAAAAAACACTATGCATCCGAAAAAACTAATACTTGACTAATAATTTATGAAATCGTTATTTACCCATTTTATTGAATCACATTACTTAATCTAGGTGTCTAAATTATATTAAAACTTTCTTTGAGTGAAATTACTAATCCATTTGGTCACATTACTAATCCTAAGCGTAAAATCACTATTCATAATTTACTATTCATCAAAAATTAAGTTTATCTTATTAGACTCCAAATTCCTTACTGAACACTTTTGTAGAAGACCATTTTTTGAAAAATCATTACACATCATTAGTTATTTAGGGTTTACATAAATATTTTAAAATATCCCTTTTTCAAAATTCATCAATAAAATACATTCTAAAATTATCTAGACATTTGAAATTTCACAAACATCACTAAAGGAAGAAATCTCAATTTATTCACACGAAAGGATTACACAAGGAAGCTAGGGTCTCGTCACATAGCCCCTTATAACACCGTCATAAGACCTAAGTGTAAGGTGTGCTATGGTGATAGAATCTGAGGGAGGCTCAGATAACATTGCCCTAGTAGTAATCTCTACTAACTTGAACTTCTCCCGCAGGCGTTTCCGTTCAAGCTTGACACGCTGGAGTTCGGCTTGGGCTTGGTCCAAAGCGAAGCCCACAGATGCTACCTCCTTCCCAAGCTCTGATAAGTGGGCTTCATAAGGGTCGAGTCTACTGGATGAAGCCATCGACACCTCTTTCTGCATTAACCATTAACATCTTATTAAATCATTAAGAGTAAGTTAATATACTACTCAAAAAGATTGGGTCGTTACATGTGTGGTTAATATTTAAGTGACGGGTGGTCCCTATATATCCCTCCAATGCATTGGGTAAAATTTTACATCTCGTGAGATAATGGTTAAATGGGTGGTGATATTTAATCCAAAATTATAAATAGGTAGTAAATCTTAATAAACCAAGGGAAACAAGTGAGTGAATCCAGATCCTCTAAGGGAAATAGGTGAGTGAAATATGATCCACTATGGGAAACATTTTGTGATGCCTGATCCACTATGTTATGATTTCTATGCTTATAGATGTGCCAAAATTATCAAGTATTCATTATTTTTATGATATGAATCATTTTCATGATGTATTTTTATGTTATGGCTTCATTTATGATTTATGATTTCTGGGTATAGATTTCGTATGTATCTTGAGTATACCTATATGCTCATCTTATGCTCATTTATGATCTTTGATTGTTATCACATATGTTTTCCCTTACTAAGAATCTGATATCACCTATTTATTATGTTTTTATTTCCCCAAGTTTTTAAGATGAGTGTAACCTATGTGAATCCTATAAGAGTTTCTAGTTTTGTTTGATTATGGATAAATGTTCATAATTTCTGTAAAATATGTTTCCTATGAAACTGGTCCTCAAAGAAACTAAACCAAAGGGTTCTCTAAGTTGAGTGATATTATTGTGAGATATAATACTATTATGAAGTTTGTGCAAGTTTAGTTTGGATCATATCACTTGGTATCAAAGTTAATTTGTAAAAGTATCTTTTTTTATCACTGAAACTAAGATTATGGTTCTAGGGTGCCTCACCGAGTGCCTGGTGGGAATCCATAAGATGCTCAATGGGATATCAGGTGGCCAGTAATGCTCGGGTGGGTACCTGATAGATCCCAAGAGGTTTTTTTTAATTAGGGGAAGTTTTTTATCTTCATATTTGAGGATTTTGTTCTCAAATAATGATAACATAGATTTAGGGATCATTTGGATAAATTTTAAAGGCCTTTTAGAGACCTAAATTCCTTTCTTCATCCTCCATATTTAATCTTTGATTCTAACTTTTTTTAGCTCAAATTTGATATCCGGTTGGAGTGTTATCTCCATATCAGTAAGTTCTTTATAAATCTTACCTTTTTTTGTAAATTTAATTTATTTTATATCATTTTTTTTATTCTAATCCTATTTATATTTCTTATAGTTCATCATAATCTAGAATTTTTGAGTTCTTGGGGTTGCTATAGGATTGTGCCTTAGACAGATTGATTGTCTTTCTTATGGTCGGTTACCTTTATATTTATCATGACATTATTTTTTTATATATATGAAATGTGGACTACACGGTGATTTAAATTCATTAAATTTCTTTCTCAGTTTGTATATTGATCTAATTGTTTAGTGATGAAATTATTATGATTTAATGAATGTCGAATGTGAACCTAAAGTGTTGGTTTGGGGATAATATTAGGATTTAACATGATTTAAATATCAAATTAGTAGGGAAAACCTAAATTAAATGTTGAAAGTAAGTATATATTAATGTGGTGATTGTAGATGGTTAAATAATACTAAAAATTATGAGAGAATACAATAATTTTTTTGTTAAATGTTGAACGTCACCTTATAAATTCATATAATGTGAGAATGGAATATATTATGTGCTTGAGGATGATTTAAATTGGTTGGTGTATATAATGTGTGGATATTTTCTATAATGATCATATTTATGTGTGAATATGGATTAATTAATGGGTAAAAGGTGGATAGGTTTCCTTAGGAATTTATCATAAGCCTTAGTGGGTTAAGTGTGTGTTTTCTAAGTAGAATAATATTAAAAGAAAGATGGAGTTTTAATTTCAAATAGTTAAAGTGATTGATTAATCAAATAAAGGTTAGGTAAATTATATTTTATTTTAATGTGAGATATTTATACCTTTTAAGGGATTTTAAATATGTGTTTTCTTGCTGAAATTATGAGATTTTATGTTGGATATGGATTTTTTTTTATTCATGTAGATTGTACATTCTATTCAGGTGGAATAAAATTACAAGATTAGTTTTCATGAGGTGGAACTCATATATTATATTTTGGTTTAAGTGAAATGTGATATGTTTATCGCTAACCATGTTTTTCTATGTTAAACCATGAAAATTATCACTTACAGGTGGCCTATAGTGGGTCAGGATATGATATTCCAAGATACGGTATAGTTGGTCCTGAGGGGATGGATATATGTTATGCCATGATACGATATAGTTGTACCTAAGGGGGTGGATAAATGATATTCCAGGATATGGAATATTAGACCTTAAGGGGTATTATGCACATGATGTTAGAGGTAATGAGTAGATAGATGTGATTATTCCATGTGCATGATTGGCCTTAGGTGAGGCTGGATTTTCATGGTGAGATACAAGCATATTTATTGACCATCATGTATTGATACTGGATGAATAAGATATGACTTGATTGGGTGACATGGTTGCAGCTACCCTTTTATTAAATTTCAAAAATTTATAGTAATTGAATCATTTTAGAATTATACTATTATATATATTCACATATCAACACCTTGAGTGAGAAGGGGTAGAAGTATTTTTTATTGAGGATGTTATACTCAATTACTATTTATACACACCTTGTGTGCATATATATTACATGTATGACATTTCAAGTAAAGGTAAAGGGCCCTTATAGTTGGGATTTTATGTTTAGAGACACTTTTGAGCTTAGTTTATAGGCTTGAGGAGTCTTGAGGAGTGGGTTATCTGCACTTCCTTTCATCATTTTTTCATTTGAATTTATTATGTTTTAATATGTATGGAAAAAATTTGGGTCTTGGTTGACTACATGACATTTTTTATCATTTTACGATATTATCCTAATCTTATTGAGTTGATTCCATTTACTTTCATTGATTATTGATGTTGTGATACTTATTATCTTTCTATTTGATGTGATGGGTCATTAAAGGTAACATATCTCCTGAAGAGATATCTTAGAGCCTCAATACTAGTCTATAGCCTATGGTGATTAGGGAGTTCACTTGAGGCTATGTGTAATTTCACCTCAATGTTGTGGTCATACTGGGGAAGTACATTACACATGCAGAGATGAACTCCAGTTACTACCTCACAACACCACCCTTGGTCCTACCTCAAATGCCTAAGTCTAATCAGATCCCCATCCTCCAACTGACTGAGATATCATTTGGTAAAACCACTCTAGATGTCTCATTTATCTATAATCCCTGATCTATTTGGGTGTTTAATAACACTGAGTCTAAATCTGCCTCATCTTTCCTCACTGATGGCACCCAGAAGATCCCCTGCTCTAACTACCCTATTGGGTATCCTCATACCCCTACTACTAACTACCTAAAGCCCCACCGTCAGCCTCACCTAGAACCATTTTCTAGTTGGGTATATTAACATCATTCAAGTCTTACTCTATGATCAAATCCTATTTTACCATCTCATAAAATGATGTTAGCCTAAATATATTCACATGTGATCTGATATCATGTTAAAGTTTATCCTTAAATCTATGCACATATGAGATTTTATCTCACTAACTTCTATAAAAAATGAAACTATTTTTTGAGCCTAATGACATGATTCATGACTGATGTATCCTCCCAAGTGCATAAACTCATAGGACTAATCTTCCCTCAATGTATCACAGAAAAAGTTCTTAAATAATCTCACTACAAAATAATTCTATGACATACCCTCATATCTGCTAGCATGTAGCTGCATATCCCACCAAAATTTCACTGATACCTTGAGCATATACATCACCAACTTCACCCTCCACCCTATAGGTGTCATAATTTGATTAAATATGGTTTGAATAGGGTTTATCCAGAACTCAACTACTAGGGGTCAACACTCTCCCTAAAATAAGGGAAGATACTGAGACCAAAACCCCCTATTCAAATATCCCATAGATTTATCAACTCTTTGAAACCCTTGATCGATAATCTAAATGATAAACATTAAACTCACCCTTAATTTATCATCAAATAGTTACCCTAGATTAAATGGATACTTTTTATACCTTGGAACCTTTGTATGCGAGTCCTGCCCATACCCACACTTAAGGGCCCCAACAGACTCATTCCTCATTGGAACCACATCTCAACCCTCCTAAAACTCCAAAAAAGTATATTGAGGTGGAATATCACTAAAAACCAAATATCATTATAAATATAATTATATAACTCATATATCTCAAATAGGGAAAGTTTTAATAGGAAATAATATCACTAGCTCATATAATTCCCTACCTATACCTAATTTTTGTACCATCTAGACTCATTGCCCCACCTACCACTTTTTTTAGTCAAGTACCACACACATTATACACACCTAAGATCTGCATACATGATAACACCAAGAATCAAAAACTTGATTTAGCTAAATGTAATGCAACCAAGAAGCAATATAGGGAAACACTATATATCTTGTTGTTTACACTTTAAAAAACTAAACCCATTTCCAAAACTATAATACCAATAAAAATCTATAATACATATCGAATGTGATCCCCACATGCCTAAAATGATTCATGGGTACCATATCTTTCCTCTTAGGTCCAAGAGTCATAACCATAAATCAAGAATATCAAATATCATCTCTATACAAATAAAATGACTCAAATATAATCGTGAAAACCAAAACAACAATCTTGGTTCCCCTAAAAACTTTTAATTAGGCCCACACTTATGTTTTTCATCCAAAAAATATGACATTCATCCCAAGTCGCAACACATTCCTATATCTATATAAACCATGCCTCAAACAAAAAAAATAAAAACCCGCTTTGATACCACTTTTTAGCATCCCTGGACCAGATCTCCCAAATGATACTAGAGGAGGAGATCTACTGACCTCAGGCATGCCTCCTCATACACCAAATATTTTTGAGTAATAGTGATGGTCTAAGAGATGATTGTGTGGAGACTATTCACTCTATAAAAAACAAAAAAAAAATATTTGAAGCTAAAAAATAGTCCACAACATAATCTCAAGAGTAAAACCATAAATATAACATAAGGTATATAAAATGAATATCTACAATGTAAAATGAACCATAAAAATATAAATTGGATTTTCTTTAGGCCAATCACATATTAAAATGCCCAAAAAACACCAAAAAAGCACTGAAGATCCACCTGATTTAGCCATAAAATTCATCAGCATCCCATTTG
The DNA here is from genome assembly GCA_963277665.1 of Viscum album. Classification (NCBI taxonomy): domain Eukaryota; kingdom Viridiplantae; phylum Streptophyta; class Magnoliopsida; order Santalales; family Viscaceae; genus Viscum; species Viscum album. Next base: position 1,885,648,480 of record OY728159.1, on the reverse strand, counting down.
GGCATCCACTATACCTTCATCCAGCAATGCACTAGTTGCAGAGCCCTTTCCCTTGCCTATTTCATGAACCATAAAGTATGTACACATCCTATAGGTCCTATAAAGGGTGGGAGTATAAACTATTTAGGCTACTACCAATGGTGTTCCTAGATAATATCCACATATATATGAGTATATGTAAAGTGAAATATATGAAAAATAATACAATCATCTAAACCAAATCCGCCTCATGCTCAAGCATCCACAGGTGATCACCCTACTTACTTAGTCTAATGATAGAGTGGGATAATGAAACCATGGTATATACACACCCTAAGGTAGAAAAATGTAGAACTCCTCATCTCATAGCCATGAAACATTCCATCTCCATACTAACGGAATCTTGGTGAATGATGCATCACCATAACCATGTTCTAAATCTATCCTCCAAAATCCTAGTCTCATCAGCCCCAAAAAATTCCAACCAATTTCACTCACCCAAGCTAACCCATTAGAGTTTTTTGTAAGGAACACATCAATAACCCAACAATCATGTTTCCTTTACCAAGCCAAACCCATAATCCTTGACATATTCCACGTGTACAATGAGTATCCTTCTCTCAAATGATGATCACATTCACCCTTCTATTCCCAAGGCCACCTACGATGTATATATCCTCTAGATCAATGGTAAATAACATCACCCTAGGTCACTCATTTATATAGGATACCACTAAACATCATGCGGTCACCACCACCTCATGGGACCTTCTCTATGTGGACATGGCCTCAAAAACCTCTACCCCATGGTGTGAGGCATCACCAACTTACCATGACCACAACTCGGTGACCCTCCATCACCCCCAACATCAGTGAATGATATATCACCTTCATACCCTTCTGATGTGATGGGGTTTGGGTGTTCATCTCATAAAATATATTAGTGGAATAAAACCCCTATATGCTAGATCTATATTTGATGGTATCAACATGTATATATGAAAAACATGAAACAAGTGTACTTGTATAGTCATGATTTCAACATTTTACTCTTCAACATAGTAAGCTTGATGGAGACCACTAAAGTAGTAGACAAAAGCCTCCCACCTCCAAGTGGACTATACTGACCTATGAATCCTTGTTTATAACATTAGGGTCCCAATTCATAAAAGGTGTGTTAGTTCCTTCATAGAGTGATGAATGTTTTTTCAAGAAGAATATCTTTCAGAAGGACCATGTGTATTAAATCTTACTCAATAAGAGGGATCACATCCCTTTATATAGATATCCATGTTTCTCTTTATTAAATAAAGATCATTGTCCATATCTACCATATTGGATGTCATCTCATGGAACTTGTACATTAAATCCCATTAGTTTATTCATTTAACTCCTTTAATGAATGTGCAAGCCATGAATAAACCAACCCTTTGGTTCATAACCAATTCAATCATGTGGGAGTGAAGTGAAAGTTCCTTGAAGTAATCATACACTACTTTGGGTGCAATGTAGTCTCAGGTTTTTCATCACATGTATACCAAACTATGTTAGAACCAAAGTATACTTAGGAACCTACTTAAGGATACATGGGTATCAATATATTCCTTAATCTATATGCATCACATGCATATATGTTTTTTAGTAAACAGATAATAATCTCTCAGTTGCACTAAAATCCCCAATAACTTTATGAAAAACTTCACAACTCTTTATGAATCTATCTAAAACTCCTTTTGGATACGATTTTATCGAACTCTATTCATTTTGGAATAAATACTTTGTCCATAACTTAATATTTATCCAAAGGCTTAACCGTGTGACCCTGTGGAGCTTAATAGCACTGAAAACAAATATAAAATCCATTTTTTATAGATGTAAGAAAAGAGAGGTCTCTAGAAAAAAAAATCATTGCTACTCATGATACTATGGGGTATAGTGTGATCTTGATCAAGCATAATCATATCTTCATATGACTATTTCCACAATAAGATGTGTCATATGAATCATATTTATACCTATATAATCTCTTTTTCCATGAAATCGAGAGACCACTAGACATGGAACATGTCAATCTAGTATAGTCAATCTCATACTTTCTTGATTCTTTGAAATTGACTGACCAGATAGATGAATATATCACATATCCTTCATCTAAAAGATGAGTACATCACATTCCCCTAATCTAAGTAGTTGAACACATCATATGTGACTCAACTAAGCATAGACATCCATTTCCCTAGTCTAATTAAATCAAGGGCCTAGATGTTTTGACTTTTTATACTAGTAGACAAATCTCATCTTAGTTGTGCTCCAACCAATGACATGGTTATTAACATACCTAACCACCCCTTCATTAGCTAAGATTTAAGGATATAAAAATAATGGTATTAATGTACGAAGGTTCTCATGCTAGTAATCTCACCAACCATAGGTAGAAAGGATTGATAATTAGCATACACCCCTGGGTATATCGATGACTGTATGAAATTTTATGAGATATACTTTAAGTAATGAGCCTTTACTTATTACCTCATGAATATATTATTTATATATCATATAAATCCCTTTATAACAAGTAAAATATTATTTTCATGCTAAAATATCATCACAACTCATAATACTCTTTGAAGATCATTGATTTGGGATAACTCAAAGTCATACTCTGAGAGAAATCATTTATACATTCATGAAAAGTAAATTGAATCACATGTGAATGGATGATAAATATATATTGACTTTATTATAAAATCATGATACATTCACAATTATTACATCAATCTCTTACATGTTATATAACAAGAGATTTAACATGACCCTCATGTTATTGTTGTGGAAATGGTTTCATCAATGGATATCTTATATTTTCTTTCATATCCAACCTATAGATCTTCACATTACCCCGAGTCATTGATCTCTTATGTGAGATGGTATTTGTGAAGGATATGTTTGATCCTTTGGTAACAAAATGGTTTCTTATCTTGATAAATGGATCTTTTGTTATCATAGTAAAGCTTCATTGCTCCCTCAATTCTAGGAACCACTTCATGTTTAGTAATGAATATATTAATCCAAGAATATTTATACAAAACATATGATATAGTGATGTACTCTACCTATATTTTTGAGTCTTCCATAGTGGTTTCTTTGGAACACTTCCAGGTGGTTACACCACCATTTGGGAAAACATGAAACTATACTAATATCTCATGTCATTTTTGTCAGATTGAAAATTGTCCCATTACAAAGAGCTCATTTTATTCTTCAAAGACCAAGAACATATACTTAGTCATTCTTAAGTACTTAATAATGTTCTTTACATTAATCAAATGAATCTCAATGGGGTTTTATTAGAATCTATTATTAATTCTTAGAGAATAAGAGGCATTATATTGAGTACACAATATAGAAAACATGATAGATCCTATGATGGATGCATAGGGAATTTCATACACCATTTCAACTCTTTAAGGGGATCTTAAATATTCCTAAGATTCATGTTAGGTAACATTGGCAAAGACCCCTTCTTGGATTTCTCCATGATAAACCATTTTAGAACTTTACCAATATATTTGTCCTCACTAATTCCAAGTATCCTTTTAGATCTATCTTTATATATCTTCATACTTAGTATGTAAGTTTTTCACCCATATCTTTCATCAAGAAGTATTTAACCAACCACATCTTTATAGATTGAAGAGTTTGAATGTCATTTATGATAAGGAGTATGTTATCTATATATAGTATTAGAGATGATGATATAATATCACTAATATGATTATATACATAGGAATCATCCATGTTTTTTATGAAACCAAATGCTTTTATGGAATCATCAAACTGAATTTTCTAACCCTGATAAGTTTGATTCAGTCCATAAATGGACTATTGTAACTTACATACCTTAACAGACTAATTTTACAATTTAAAACCTTCAAGATGTATCATATACAAATCCTTGAATAAATTCCCATTAATTAAAATGGTTTTAGAATTCATCTAATATATATCATAATCAAAATGAGCTATTATGGTAAGTAAATATAAATGGAAATTATCATCATAATAGGTCAAAATGTTTCATAGTCAATAGATTGAATTTTTTTTATAACCTTTCACCACCATGAATTCTTATAGGTAAATAATTTATCATCCATTTTAGTTTTCTTATAGAAAATCCACTTGTATCCTATTGGTTTTACCCCTTCATGTGAATCTAAAAAGTTCTAAATTTGGTTAGTGTATATGGTGTCCATTTTAGATTCAATGGATTTTAACCATTTCTTGAAGTCATAACTCTCAATGGCCTCCTAATAGGTAGTAGGTTTTTCTTATATGAATGTTAATTCAACATCATTCACCATGATAAATCCTTATCTCTTTGTTTCTTAATGAATCCTACCAGGCCTTTTATGTTCTTGTGTAACTTTAGTTAGTTATTATTCTATAACTCTTTATAGAACTAGATCAATCTCCATATTAGAAACATTTCATTTTTTTGTTTTAAATTTTTCTAATTTTAACTTTACTCCCACTAAATTCTCAACTAATATTTTCCTTTTCAAGGAATACACCAGTTCAGACCACAAACATTTTGTGTTTATAAAGATTATATAAATAATATCATCTAGTTTCCTTATGATAACTAACAAAAAGTATTTATCTAACTTTGGGTCAGTATTTTTACAATTAAATCTATGTATGGGTTATTTACAACCCAAAATCCTTATAAAATACAAAATGGTACATTTCCCATGGAACAACTTGTATGGAGTCATTTTGACTGATTTATATGGAATGCAGTTAAGTAGGAATATAGTGGTGAAGAACCTTCGTAATAATTTGTTTTAACAAAGTTTTTATATTTTTTGACAACAAAATTTTTTGTAAAATGATTTTTTTGTTATTCAGGATCGGACCCAATTCATCGTAATGATTTTTTATAAGAATGATTAAAGTTGATGAATGTTGCTGAATCCAAACAAAAATGGAGTGAAAAGTTTTATCCTTAAGAATTTTTTTTTCTAGACACAGGTTTCTGGACTCATGTTATCAGACCGGGTAGCACCGGATGCAAAGGTGGTTAGAAAGTTAAAGTTTTTTATCAGATGTACCATTGGTCTCAGGTCCATCAGTATAAATTTCAAGATCTATCAAACATGATGTTTGTTGGAAAGTATAAAGTTTTGGAGTGAGGAATATAGAATGATGCTAAAGAGGTTTGTTGATGAAATTGAATTCAGGTGTTATAAAGTTATCAAACTTTCTAATCCCAAATCACACGATGCTTTTCTGGTAATTAATTTCTCAAAAATCATGAAAAATATCATGATAAAATCTTTTGAAGAAATGGTGGAATCATAAAGATTTTATCAATTTTAGAAACCTGAACACAAAAGATTAAATTCAGAAGTATCAGACTCAGAAGCTATCAGAAGTCAGAATGTGTAAATTTGGTGAAGTTTGAATAATTTTAATGTTTCTTTATGAAGTCATCATCGGATACAAAACATCATATGATAATTCCATTGTAATGAAAATTACATCATTATGAGGTCATTAAATAGACTAAATCTGAGGAGGAAGATCAATAAGATTAGGAACATACATTGATTCATCAAATGAATGCCTCACACTAATAACACATTAGATGAAAAATATCATAGTGATCAGAGTTTCTGATATTGATCCATAAAAGGGAGATTGGTTTTGAATAAGAAGTGAATATTGAGTTTCATTTTATTGAGAAGAAACAAAATAATAATTCAAGTTTAAAATCGAATAAAATTGTGACACCAATAAGTCATCTACTGAGGAAGTTCATCATAATGATCTAAGGAAGATAGTCAAATCATAATGAGATTAGAAAGAAAGGCAGCTCATAATGATTTGAGGAAGATAGTCATATTGTAGTGAAGCTAATCAAGATAATTGGACTGAAGTTGAGAAAGATAATTAGACTAAAGTTAAGTAAGATAATCAGACTAAATCTGAGCAATATAATTAGACTGAAGAAAATTTAGTATGTTTGATAAGACTGTTTTCAAAAAAAATCTTGAGAATATTTAAAAAAGTCAAATATAGAGTTTAAATGTGAGTGTTTTTTGGAGTTTTGAAATTTGAGTAAGTGGGAAATGGTTTTCATTTTCCCATCTTTGATTTTCTGATTCCCCTATAAATAGAGGCATAGTTCATTAACACTTTGTAACTTTTTCACAAGTGTAGAAAAGTAAAATCACTGAGGAATTTAAGAAATAGTTCCTTCCAGATAGATATCTCATTAGTTGATCAGGCATTTGTTGTTTTGTTAACAAGACTGAGAAACATCATATTGAGAAGATCTTATTGATTTGATCGAAATGAGGAGGTTTAGAGTGATTTTTTAAGTAGAGTTTAAGAATTACTATTTTAGAAAGAGAATATCATATTGAGTTGGACGTACTGAGTTAGTCAGACTAGGTTCATCAGAATGAAGGCCATCAAACTCAGGGTCATCGGACCTGAGAACTTTTGTGAATCAGATTGAATAAAGTCCTTACTCTCTTTTTTGGCTCAATATTTTTTTAAGCGACTTTATAAACCGATATGAGTTAATATAATCATTCCTAATGGGATATATAAGGCGTATAACATGAGTTATCACATTTTGTATTCACTTCTTCTTAATAGTGAATTTTCATATACTCATAGAAGTGGATATGAAAGGAATGTAGGTTCTCACTCGAAGGCCGAACCTTATAAATATTATGTGATTTACTTGATTTTATACTTTTTCATGCATGAGTATTTACTAAAATATGATAATTAAATTAATCTTAATAGGTTTTAGGGTTTAAGTTTCTAAAAGTCTTGAAACTCATAAAAAGTGAACAACTGATTCAACCCCCCCCCCTTCTCAATTATTTTTCAATCCTTTGGAACTTCAATTGATATTAGAGGTAAGGTTGCCTTATTGAATCCTTATCTTGGATAATATCAATTCTATCAATAGTAGAGTAATTCCTACACTTGAAGGAAAAATTATCATGGATGGAAAGTGGGATGATTCCTTACCTCCTATCTCTTGGCCTGGAAGTTTTTGATGCTGCTATAATTGGTTTTCCACCTATTGAGAAGGATGGCCCGATGACTTTTTCTAAAAAGAGAAATGTCTAAGTTGATGGAAAATCTAGAAATTTTATCCTTATATTCTTATCAGAAAATGTTTATATGAATTTGATGGGTCTCAAAACTTCAAAGAGTATGTGGGACAAGATGGAAAGTATTTTCAAAGGGGATACTAAAGTGAAGTAATAAATGCCAAAAATCAGGCATAGTAAATATGAAGACATAAAAATAATAAATGAAGAAACTATTGATGAATACTTCACCAGAGTAAATAAATTGTTTGAAATATCATAGGATTCATAGATATCCTAGAATATTCTAAAATTGTAAAGAAATATATGAGAAAATTTTCAGACAGGTTTGATTCTAAAATTACCTCTTTAAAAGATAAGGATGATTTATCACTTAATGAATTGCATAAATTTCTTGTCGCTTATGAAATAAGGAAAGCTCTAATTTTTAAAAATAATATGAAATATGAAATGACTTTTGATACCATGAGAAAATTGAAAATGAAAGATGTTGAATATGTTGATCCTTGTGTCTCTGATGATAAATAGGATAATAGGTTGAATTAAAAAATCATGTCTCTTATATCTAAGAACTATCGAAGTGGAAGAGAAAGTTATGAAGGAAAAATTCCTATAAATTTTTTTGAGTGTGGTGGAATTGGTCACTTTTCTATGAATTGTCCCAAGAATAAAGTTGGAGAATATCAGGATGATTCTGATGAAAAACCTAGATGGAAGAAGTGGAACAAAAGTTATAAAGAAGAAAATTCATCCAATAAATATAAAAACAAGTTTACCAGGAACAAGATAAGTATGTTGAAAAATAAATATTAATTAGACTCAACTAACAATAATTATTTAAAAGATTAAATTTTAGAAAAAAAACAATGCATTCATTACAAAAGTTGAGAAAAAATCCTAAGATAGTGAAGAAGGTGGTGAAGAATCATATAGAGAGTATCAACTCATAACATAACTTGTTTCATGTCTTGATTAAAAAATGACTCTTAAGAAATAAATCAAAGTAATGAAGAAATATTGTGAAGAAATTTTTGAAGGAAGAAAATTTTCATCAAGCAGGAGGAAGAATACATTCAAGAGATCTTAAGTTACAAACTAAGAATTATCGAACAGGGAAAGATGATTTAAGATATCAGTAAGAAGATAGAAGATAAGGAGGAAGGAATTAATAAGTTTCAATCAAAACATCTTTAGTCTAAAATTACCATGAGTAAGATAAATGAAAATTTCAACAAGGATTCAGAAATAAAATTTAAGACTTATAAAGTTGTTGAAAAAGATCAAATCAAGAATCTCGTGAAATCCTCACCCACCAAAAATAATATTTCATATGATTTTTTTAATATTTTGGATTTTGGAAAAATTATTGAGAAATATTGGGTTGAAAAAGGGTTTGATAAACCTATTTCATCTAAAAAAGATGAAAACTCACTTAAGAGGAAAGATGGTCTACGTCTAATGATTATTAAAGCAGGAAGAATTAATAAACCTCAATAAAGTTTCTACAGAGAAAGATCTTACTTCAATAGAAAATCAAGATTTGATGGCTATTATTGGTGTTGTGGAATCTATATTCATAGGGATTATAATTTTTGGAATAACTTTTCACTTACTAGAATAAGGTTTGAACAAATTGAAAGCAATGGTGGAAGGATGATTAGTATCTTTCCTAACCCACAGGAAATTAGAAAATAAGAATATCAAGATGTTAGAAACTATACAATAAAAAAATCAATTTGAATGTTTGGAAGAAGTTTAGAGAATATGTGATTAGGCTGGTCATCATGATGAAGTATTTATTAAACTCTTTCTTGAATAATTTTGTTATTATATAAAATAAAGGGAATCTGGAAAGAAGAAAGTTGAGGAAATAGATTTTGTTGTCATGATAGCTTTGAAATCAAGTAAAACGAACAAACCATGAATACTTGATACTGGTTGTTATTTACATATGATAGGTGATATAAAAATATTGAAATGTGTTTAAATTCATGATGGAGTAGTAACCTTTGGTAATTATAGTTACTTAAAAATAAAAGGAATCATAATGGATGAGATTGAAGTAGAAAAGTTGAAATCTAAGGAAGTTTTATTTGTTGATAAGCTAAAACATAACTTATTTAGTGTGAGACAACTTTATGGTGATGGAAAAGAAGTGATCTTCAAAAATTATTCTTGTGTTATCAAAAGTGTGAAATATTTAAAATTTATAACAAAATTAGAAAGAACTAGAGGTAGTATCTTTTAGATTAGAGAACTTAACAACTCATGTTATCTAAGTTTTGAAGATGAGAATAAGTTGTGGCATTAGAGACTTGTCCAGATTAGGCAGAAAAACATGAAAAAACTTTCTAAAGTTGATGATTCTATTTATATTATAAAATTTAAAACAATAGATTAATATATTTTTATTACTTTCCAAAAAGGTAAGATTACTAACAAAAGTCATAAGAGAGATTAGATTCAATCTACCAGAATGCTTGAGCTTATTCATTCTGATTTATGTAGACCAATGAGACATCAATAAACAAAAGTAGATTTATACTTCCTCACTTTTATTTATTATTTCACTCATATTACAAACATCATTTTTATAAACATAAGTTAGTGGTTGTGGAAATGTTTAAGTTTTGCAGAAAAGAAGCTGAGAAATAAATGGAGGTCTATATAAAGAAGTTGTGAATAGATAATGGTACTGAATTCACAAGAAATAATTTTGAAACCTTTGTGATAAAGCATAGTATCAAAAATCAATATAGTTCTCCCTATACTCCACAACAAAATGGATTAATAGAAAGAAATAATAGAAGTTTTGTGGAAATGGGAAGAATTTTGTTAGCAGAATACAAACCTTCAAAGTTTTATTGGAAAGAAGTTGTTAGTACTATTGTACATGTTTAAAATAGATACTTTTTGTGACTGGAAACCAACATTACTTCTTATGAAATATGGTCTAAAAAAAAGCTTCATTGAAGTACTTCAAATTTTTTATAATCCCATGTTTGCTAAAAATAAAAAATTCAGATCTGGGAAAGTTTGACGAGAAAGATGAGGAAGGAATTTTGTTGTGTTATTCACCCAATGGAAGAAGTTATGGATGTTGGAAAAAATGCTTACAAAGGTTGGTGGAATCATATGATGTGAAACTAATTGAAAATAAAAATTCCAAAACAAAAGTTGTTAAGAAATATAAGGATTATAAACTAAAGATTTCCAACAATAGTGAAAGTAAGTTAAAACATCCTTACCAAGATTCAGAAGAATCATGTGATAAAGAAAGTTTAGCTGCAAAAAAATACTTTTAAATTTCCAAACTTACAAAAACATGTTAATTATGAAAACATTTTTGGAAATAATAAGGCTCTAGTTCAGGCCAAAAGAAAGTTGATACTATAAAATTAGACTTAACTTATCTCAAAAGTTGAACTGGAATTCGTTTTATAATATATTCAACACAAAGAATAAGTGGATTATATGAATGAAGAGTTATATCAGATTGAGAAAAATGAAACATGAGAACTTATTCCATGGACAGTAAATAAAAATTTTATCATAACAAAGTGGGTTTATAGAAATAAATTAAATGAGCATGAATAAGTTTTAAGAAAAAAAGCAATACTTGTTTGTAAATGCTATGCACATGTGGAAGGTATGGATTTTGATGAAAACTTTGCCCCTATTGAAAGGTTAGAAATTATTAGAATGCTTCTAGCGGTGGCTGCTCACTAGAATTAAAAAATATATCATATGGATGTAATGTCACCATTACTCAATGGATAAATTGAATAATAAGTTTACATTGAACAACCTTTTGGGGTTATACTTGATGAGGATGAAAATAATGTTTTTAAATTGAATAAATATTTATATGGGATGAAACAAGCTTCACATGCATGGTATTCTAATCTTTACAATTGTTTGAGAATGTTGAATTTTTTTAAGGAAAAGTTGATAGAAAATTATATGTGAAATATTTTGACTCTAGAACTCTAATTTCAATTTTTTATGTGGATGATATAATATTTTTAGGGATAGAGAAGATGTTTTTTAAAAAACAAATCTGCAAAAATAAAGAATAATTTTGAATTGTCGATGTTGGTAGAATTAACTTTATTCCTTGGTTTACAAGTTCAATAAAAAGAAAAATACATTTTCCTATCTCAAGAAAAGTATATTGGGGAATTGTTACAAAAGTTTGGCATGGAAGAATCTAAAGAATTTTCTACTCCTATATCTATGAGAAAAAAGTTTAGTTAAGATGAGTTTGGAAAAAGTGTGAATTAGAAAGACTTTTGGAATCTAATAGGAAGTATACTTTACTTTACAGCCTCAAGGCCTGATATTGTTTATGTTGTGAATTTGTGTGTTAGGTATCAAAGTAATCAGAAATAATCACATATGTTGGCATCAAAAATATTTCTAAGATATGTCAAAGTAACAAATTCACATGGGTTATTATACAAAATAAATAGTGAGATAAACTTTCATGGTTATACTGATATTGATTGGGCTGGAGATTGTAATGATAGAAAATAAACCTCGGGAAGAACATTTTTCTTGGGTGAATGTTGTGTGATTTTACATAGTAAGAAAAAAAATTAGTAACTTTAAGTATAGATGAATCTGAATATGTTGTAGCTACTCAAGCTTGTACTCAAATAATGTGGATGAAAGTTTAGCTGGAAGACATGAAAGTAAAATTTTCTAAACCATTGAAGATACTTTTTGATAATTAGAGTGCAATTGATCTTTCTAAAAATCTTATCCAACATTCAAGATCAAAACACATTTATATAAAGTTTCACTTAATAAAAGAGAAAGTTTTTACTAGATATATTTTTTTGTAATACATCTAAATGAAGTATCAAATTGCTGATATCTTTGTGAAGGCAATTCCAAAGTAAATATTTGTTGAGTTAAGGCTGAAACTTCATGTTTAGCCTCTACCAATGACTTCCTAATCCTCATAAGGAATTCCCCCACCATGATTTTGATTGTGTTGACAAATGCGTATAGAGAGTAAGAACTTCCTTAAAGTTTTTACTTATCTTTCTTAAATGAATCTAAAACAGTGGTTATTATAAAATGGGGAGAGAAAAGAAAAATGTAGAGAAAAATAAAAATTATAGAGGAAAAGATAAAAGTAAGGGGGGTTTTATCATGACATGTATATAAAAAATTATCAAGGGATGAAATTACTTCAAAAAAATTACTTTCTCCAGTAGTTTGGTGCCAAGACACTCTATTTTGAGGAAGTATTTTTTTGGAAAAAGTCAAAAAACATGAGTTTTTTACAAATTTGAATTGTGAAAAAATTATGAGGGTTGTAAAAGTTATTAAAGGGGGTTTTCAACAAATCCAAAGAGAGATATTGAAGAACCTTTGTGATAATTTTTTTTAACAATGTTTTTTTATTTTTTGACAACTAACCTTTTTGTAAAATAATGTTTTTGTTATTCAGGATCGGACCCAGAACAACATAATGGGATTTTATAAGAAATATAAAAGTTGGTGAATGTTGTATAACCCAAACCCAAAAGGAATGAAATGTTTTATCCTTAATAGAGTCATTTTACGAACATAGGTTTCTAGAATCAAGTTATCAGATCAAGAAGTACCGAATGTATAAGTTATCATAAAGATAAAGATTTTTCTTAAATTCACCATAAATATTAGGTCCATTATTATGAAATTCAAGATCCAATAGACATGGTGTTTGTTAGAAAGTATGAAGTTATGGATCGAAGAAGTTATAATGATTCTAAAGAGGTTTGTTAAAGAAATTGAATTCAGGTGTTAGAAATTTCTCAAACATTCTAATCCAAAATCAGATGATTCTTTAATGGTAATTTAGTTCTAAAAAATCATGAAAACTATAATGATAAAAGATTTTGAATAAATGGTGGAATTTTAAAAATTGTATCGGTTCCGAAAACCTAGACATAAAAGATCGGATTCAAAAGTACCAGACTCAAAAGCTATCAAAAGTCAGAATGTGCAATGCTGATGAAGTTTGAAAATTTTCTATGTTGCTTTGAAGAGTCATCATAAGATACAGAACATCATAATGATAATTCCATCATAATGATAATTCCATCATAATTATAATTCTATCATTGTGGTGTTTTTAACCAAATTGACTCTGAGGAGTAAAATCAATCAGATTAGGAATATGCATTGATTCATCAAATGAATTCCTCACACTGATAACACATCAGATGAAAAACATCAGAGTGATCAAAGTTTTTGATGTCAGTCTATCAAATGGAGATTATTTATGAAGAAGAATTGAATGTTCTAAAAGAGTTGAGTTTTCTTAAGAAGAAACAAAGGGAGAGTTCAAGTTTGAAATCGAATAAAATTGTGACACTAATAAGTCATATACTGAGGAATTTCATCATAATGAGATGAGAAATATTTTCATATCGTAATGAGATGAGAAAGAAAGGTGGATTATAATGAGATAAGGAAGATAGTTAGATCATGCTGAAGCTGAGCAAGATAATCTGACTGAAGCTAGGAAAGACAATCAAACTAAATCTAAGAAAGATAATCAGAGTGAAGATGATTAATATATTTGGACTAAATAAAATTTAGTATGTTTGAAAAGACTATTTTTGAAGAAATATTGAGAATATTTTAATAATACAAAGTTAGAGTTTAAATGTGAGTTTTTTTAGAGTTTTGAAATTTGATTAAGTGGGGAAAAAATTCATTTTACCACATTTTCTTTTATGAGTCGCCTATAAATAGAGGCATAGTTCATTCACACTTTTTAACCTTTTCATGAGTGTCTAAAATGTGGATTTTTGAGGAATTTAAGAAATATTTCCTTCCGTACTGATCAAACATCTTTTATTTTGTTAACTGGACTGAGAAACATCATATTGAGAAGATCGTATTGAGTTGATTGGAATGAGGAATATCAAACTGAGTTTATTAGAAAATTTTAAGAAGTGAATATTACAAAATATAATATCATATTGAGTCTATCATACTAAGTCAATTGGACTAGGTTCATTAGACTAAAGTCCATCAAACTCAGGGTTATCAAACCTAGGAACTTTTTTGAAGTAGATTGAACAAAGTATTTACTCTCTTTTTGTGTCAATTGTTTTGTAAGAAACTTTATAAACTAATGGGAGTCAGTATAATAATTCCTATCTATATATATAAGTTTTATAACTAGATATGGCATAAGTTTTATTCACTTATTCTAAATAGTTAATTTCCATAGACCCATGGGAGTGGCTATGGAAAGGATGTAGGTTCTCACACTAAGGATAAACCTTGTAAATCTTGTGTGCTTTACTTTCTATCCTACTTTTCATGCATGAGTATTTACTAAAAGATGATAAGGAAATTAATCTTAACATGTTGTAGGGATTAAGTTTATAAAATTCGTGAAACTCATAAAAAGTGAACAACCAATTCAACCCCCCTTCTCAGTTGTTTTTCGATCCTTTAGAACTTCAAGTGGTCACTAGAGTATAACTCCAAAACGAAATATAAAGATCACACTGACTCATCGTCTATCAAACCATATCTAATAAGGTATGATCCCTTCTCTAAGACACATAATTCCACTATAGTGTTCTGAAAGGAGTGAGTTGTGGAGCAATTCCATATTCTCTTAGATGATCAATGAATTCTTAGCTTAATTATTCACCACCCCTGTCTAATCAGAGAATATTAATAATCTTTCCCAATAGATTATGTAATTCATTCTGAAACTCTTTGAAAATTTTAAAGGTTTCATATTTGTGTCTCAACATAATTTCATAACCATGCTAATTAAATTTATCAGTAAAGGTAACAAGATACCTAAAACCACCACTTTCTTGGGTAATTATTGGTCTATATACATCACTATTTATGTGATCCAAAAAACACTATATGAAAAAACTTATCTTTAAAACACCTTAATTCATGTTTTATTATATAATGGTACACATAATAAAATCTCAAAAGATCATGCGGCCTAACATATTTGGGAAATTAGATACATATAACATTAACATGAAACATGAGCATAATAATATTATTTAAAAACTCTACAACATGCCCTTAAATTCCATCATTATTCTAATACTACATGGGATAACCTGGGGATGTGCATAAGAAAAGGGTGATCTATAAATATCAATAAGGTAATAATCAAATAATAACATGATTAAAGTAATACA
Organism: Viscum album; assembly: GCA_963277665.1. Taxonomy (NCBI): domain Eukaryota; kingdom Viridiplantae; phylum Streptophyta; class Magnoliopsida; order Santalales; family Viscaceae; genus Viscum; species Viscum album. The sequence goes on along the minus strand of OY728159.1, from coordinate 1,885,633,179 downwards.
TGTTAGTCAAGAGGTGTATCAAGGTGACATAAAATGGGTGAGAATCATAAACATGTTTATTAAAGCGTGATATAAGATGATAACATCAAAGGAACATAGGAATGTGGAAAAAATATAAAACATGACAACATAAGCATAAGTTGAGGCTAAATCTTAAGAAATCATAATATAGTGTGCTTAGGATAACCTATTTTGCACCATATATGGCATCCAATGAGATAAAACATTACCAAATGCATTAGAGGTCTATATAATTTTGGGCCCACCCATCACATTCATATCATGTATATGATTTTGTGTTCCACATATATCATACAAAATAAGAACATATTTCATAATTTTTAATCCCATGGTTATGTAGTGTGGGTTACATACATAGATGTCCCCAATTAATGAATAATAGTTACATCTAGGTGAATACCCTTGAGTGGAAAATGAGGATGTGTAACATCCTTAGATTTTAAAATATGAACATCATGTTGGATAGCATATATGACATAAAAAACCAATATTAGAAGAGAATGTAACACCCCAATAATTTATGATATATTTATTTTTAAATAAATTCAATCTTTTTTATATCTTTCTATACACGTAACTCCAGTTTTAAACAAAACGCGATACTCTATTAAAATATCATTATTTAAACGTGACCATTATAACATAGTCATTAAGTTTGTAGGTATGAATAGGATTAAATAAATCATGATAATTATATGGTTTAAACATGTATAAAATAAATTTAATAGTTTTATATTGATAAGAAATAAAATAAAAACCATTTGAAATAAAAGGAAATGTTTTCTAAAAAACTATATTTTTTTTCTAAATGACGGTTTAGTCACACTTTGTGCACAAAATTTAAAATTAATTATTACCACTTTTATCAAATTTATTTGAAAAAAAAATTATTTTTTGAAAACATAATATCTATATTAACTTATGGGGAATTTTTTTGATTTTTCAGAACATATTAATTTTTCAATAAATAGTCAAAAATATCATTTTTTATAAAATTGTCATTTCTTTTAATAAATTAAGTTTAAATTAAAATTAACATAAGTATTATTTAGTAATATTTAATACAATTAATTAAATTTAAATCATATTTATACTATATTTTAGTAGAATTTTATTTGTAGGATTTAAAACACCTTTTTCTGAAAACTATTTTAAAGTGTATAATGTTTATCCATTTTAAATAATTAAAATAACTCATAATAAGAAAATATTTATATGAAATGTATAGATTATATATCTATAAATATTAATTTAAATTAATAAAATTATTATAATTTTTCATATAGTTAATATGAAACCATTTTTCCTTAAAAAATACTTTTCTTGAAAAAAAAAATTAGACACTTCTAAGGGTTTAATTTTAAATTGAATTATTCCACTTATGTGAGTTGAATTTTAAAAATTAGATTCAATATTTTTAATAGTAATAATTTATATTATCTAATAAGTTGAACTTAACTTTTTATCATAATGAATAGTAAAAATAGTAAAAATTATTTATCATGGTTAAGGTAATTATGGGTTTACTAGGGGTTAAACTAAAAATATAAGAGTTAAAAATGACCCAAAACTTGTATAATTCATATTTTATACTCATATTTTGACCTTATATATTATAAATTTTTAAAATGGTCTATTTTGGAGCCTTTTTAATGAGAAAAACATGGGTGAAATTCTTTCTTTTCAAAAATTCTAAGTGTGTCCTCTCCCCCACTTATAAAAGGTCACCCTCTCTCTTCTCCTTTACACACTTACACAACCAATTGTTTCAAAAAATACCTACCCAAATCCATTCCTTAATTTCCTCAACTCATCCTATAATCCTTTTTTTATCATAAATCCAACCTATAAATGATTTTGGTTCAAACCTAAGGAAGTTTTCTGAAGAAGATATAATGACTTTAACCAGGTGTTTTATTTTATTTCTTCTTAAACCTCATTAAAATATTATTAAACCATTATAATATAATAAAATTAGTATATTACATATACTTATATGTTTTTATTTAAATTTAATGACCTAAAACCATCTCCTACTCCCTAAAATGGGGAACAAAACCATTGATCGTGTGTACGGCAGACTACCGTTTCACGAACCAATATAATTTTTTTTCATCACCACTTCTCACAGATGAATATATTGATGCATATAATGTTTATATATGATATTTATGATATAATTATACTTATTTAATTATAATATCATATATACATTCTTACTTTCCATTATATAGATAATACGATAACGTTGTGTGTGTGTGTTTGTGTGTATGACAGACTACCGCCATGCGAAGCAATGTGATTCGTTTTTCACTAATACTTTACATAGAAGGTAATAATGTATAAATTTAATGAATAAATATGATATAAATGAAATTATATTTATTGTATAAAATTAATATACCATCCAATTCCTTACCCTTTTCTCATTAAGGAAATGATAATGTTACTTGTGCGTACGTACGACCTACCATCTCTACAAAGTGAAGTGACTCATTATCCATGTTCAAAATTAAATAATTATTATAAAGAAGTATGTAATGAAAAAAAATATTTATAAAATTAATATAATTATGGATATGATATAAATATATCCTATGTTCACGAACTAGAACTTTAGTGATAAAACATGCATGAGAAAATAAGATAGTTAACACCTGAAACAATAGTGAGAATGAAATTTTATTAACAAATAGGTAATAAGATGTCATAAAAGGATCATATATGATATTATAAATATTAATATGTTACTGTTATAATTTAATAACATGTTTAAAACCAATATACAGGAGGTTAATGAGTGATCAACTAAAGGTAAGCATGGTGTAAGGGGTTTCTTAACTCAATTTCCATTTACTGGGTTATACGATGACTTCATTGATTATATTATTCCAAAATTATGTGTGAAATAAATTTTGATTTATTTATGAGTTATTTACACTTTTATTCATGTATATATACATTTTTTACACATAATCACCTCATTTATAAACTCTCTCCTCAATGATACGAACTTTGTAAGGGTTTCGTCTCAAACTTCTTTCTTTGAGAAACATGTTCTTTTATGAACATAATTTCTTTTTAATAGTGTATATACTACCCCTTTACATAATATATCAGGAATAATTCATAAATTATGTTTTTTTAAGTTAAAATTCAACTACTTCATTCATGGTAAGTTATTATTCAAAATATACCAAAACGGTAAGGGTTTATGTTTCAATCTCATTTTAATCGAGATAATTTGTGCTTAAATATTCATTAAAGGGAATTATTTGATCATTGTATAATAAACCCCTATAATTTTATTATCCTCTAGTTATTTATGATTTTTTAAAGTAATAGTACCATTTTCCTATCTTTTTTATTTGAAATGATTTAGAAAATTCTTTTAAGATAATATGACTTCATTTATCTCTTTGGTCAAAAATCATTCTTCTTCCAAATCCAAGTTTTCTAAAAAGGTTTTAAAAAATGTTTTAATATGATTTTTTAAATTCAATTTTACCCTTAATTTTTTTTAAATTAAAATGAATCTTCCTGTTAATTTTTAAATAAAGTACTTTTTTACTTTTCTTATATAAAATATGAAATGAATCTTTTTTTAATGTATTCAGCATGAATGAAACTATTTCATCATTATGACCACTCAATATTTTAAAACATACTTTTTAAGTTTCAAAGGTTATTTTCAAAAAAATATCTTTAATGTTTGAGAAATTTTTAGATTTTAAATAATTGTTTTCAAAATGGAAGGGATGTGTTCCTCGATAAATGTTCAAAGTAATATTTCAAAATAATTTTACATCTATGTTGACATCCTTTGATGTTACTCAATTTGAAAAGGTTATTTTCCTAAAGAATGTTTTTTTAAAATATTTTCATAAATGATAGTAACCTTTGATGATATGTATTACTTATAAATTATGTATATATGTTTCTCACATATATACCTAGGTTATTATCTCTTCCTTTTATGGGGTAATACATGCCTTGTGATCATTTCTAAAATTCTTTTATTATAAAATTTCCTTTTAATATGATAGGAAGCAAGATTATTCAACCCATTTTCTTTCCATGGGTAATTTTTAAGTTATGTATTATGAATTATTTCCTTTATGTGGCACACATAGATCCTGAAAATGTTATGAATGGTGTATCCAAATATTTCTCCAATGCATTGGGTAATGTTTTACTCTCATGAAATGTCATATATGGGCTTAGGGAGTAAACCAAATCCATTATGGTACTTTTCCCACCATGTGATATTTTATAGGAAGTTATCTTTTACTCATGTATATATCATGTTATATGTTTCTTCCATGTTTCCCATGATTTCATGATCTTATAATTCTATGTTCTTTATGTTATAATTACATGTGATTACTCATGTGCCCTCTCTTTTATGATATCATGTTATACCTTTAACTCACATGTTTTGTTTCCTTATAATGTTTATTACCTTACTACGATTTTTATCTCACCCATTTCTTTTATGTATTCCCCAAGTTTTCCCGTTTAGTTTTAGGAGATAAAAAGGATTTAGGATCTCATTATGAAAAATATAATAAATAAGTTTTATTTTTAGCCTCATTATGATGTATTATGAACCTAGTCTTTGAAAGACACTAGGCCTTCATGATCCTTATGTTGTATTAATGGATATTAATGTTTAAAAATCATGTAATAATATATTTAAAAGTCTTGGGTTATCATAGTTGGTATCAGAGGAAAGTTTTTGTTAACCTTTAAAACTAGGATGAGAAAACTTTAGTGAGAAACCTAGGGATAAGTCTAAGAATAAGACTAAGTATAGTAAAATATCTTAGAATCTTAATAAAGTATAGAGCAAGTGGTTTATGAGAAATTACATCCCTATCTGGATACTATAAGTGGACATGATTCTAGAAAAGATGTTCCTAGTGGAAATAACTCTAAAAAAAAGAGCATTGGTCTTGACTCAAGCATTACCTGGTACACAATAATGAGTTTTACTGTGCACCTGGTTTGACACTCCCAGGGGATATGATTTGTAAATTCACAAACTCTTTACAAACCATAATAAAGTATTTGAATATATGATGACCATGAATGACCTAGGATAAATATAAGGGTTCATATATTGAAAATAAAGTTTCATGATTCAGAAATCCTATAAATTATTTTTCATGATTATGTGGTTTCCCATAATGATTATTATTTCTCATACTATGCTTTGAGGTTTTAGTCAATGGTTAGAACTAGGAGGAATCATATTAACACTGAATGTGATGGACACTTCAGTTATTATGAGCAATAAAATTGGATTATGAGTGGAGAGAAAGATATTTTGATTATACCTAATCAAATATTGCAATATATGATTAAAAATATGAACTTCAGTGAGATTCCTAACAAGTACAATAAAAGGAGGATGGAATTTTTTGAAAGTTTATGTGGTAATGAACATAGAGGAAATAATATTTGGCTTACTACATGTCAAAAATATGGGAAGAATCACCTAAAAGAATATCTCAAATAGAGGGAAAGATGTTTTCTATGTGGAAATAGAGGTTATAGAGAAATGAATTTACAGGGAATTCAATGTCTAATATGTGGTTTATCCCCTAAACTAAGGAAGGAACTATGTTATAAAAAATCATTGAAGTAAAAGTTTTGAAGTATTTATATATTTAAATTCAAGAATTATATTCTATAATAATTTTTACCTATGGTATTTTGGTTATAATAATCATGAAACATCTAAAGGTTATGTTAATTTTGGAAGCATATATGTCTTCATGTTAGATTAACTTAAGAGTTATAGATACCATCATGATTTTATGAGTTAAAGGTTAATCATAAGTTTAAATTCATAGACACCCCTTTTGAGGTTTTAAGTAATTGGATTTTGAGGTGACTAATGATATTTTGGGATATGTTTTATTGGGTTCAAGTATATATAACCTTTTAGTTTAATATAAAGGATTATTTGGGAAGAATTCTATTACATTTATAGAGATGTAATATGAAGGTTTTTAAGGATAGATTCTTATGGAATGGATTAAGTTTAACTTTGGGAGTTATTATTGAGGTATTGGAGATTAATGTATTATATTGGATAACTTTTCTAACGAATTTGGTTTTAGTAAATATAGTAGTAAAATCTTAATATTTTTTTAAGGATTGTGTAATCCATTAGAAGTTAATTTTTGTGATTCATGAATAAAAATCATCTTAAATACTCATCATTTGTAGAAAAAGATGATATTGTGCTAGAAATTTATTAAATTATGAAATGTTACATATCAATAAATTATAATTTCTTATGTTCTTAGTCTAGATAGTAAATTAATTCCTCAACCCTGGGAAAAGGATCTTGAAACAAAAATATTATCCTACTACCTTCGCATCTAAGGAATCAATTGTAATTTTACTCATCACGTATTTATGGTTTTTCTGTCCTTAACTTTATATTAATAATTCACTTACTTATGATTAATTATTTCTATCACTCTTAATGATTATTTATGCTTTTATTCCATGTCTATATTTTCACTTTCCACCAATGTTCTCCTATTTGGAAACCCGATATGTGTTATTCAAGATGACCTTCAAACTTAACTTTATCTCTTATCAAAAGGATGTTTTACTAAACCTTTTTATGATATGGGATTACAAAAAAAGTTATTTTAAAATTTCAAACCCTTTATTATCGAGATTAAGATTAAATTTCAAGGACGCAATTTATTTAAGCGGGTTAGAATATAACACCGTGAGATTTTAAAAGAGGAACATCATGTTGGATATTATATATGACATGAAAAAAAAACTTAGATGAGAATTTAACACCTTGATACTTTATGATATGTTTATTTTTAAATAAATTCAATCTCTTTGATAGTCTTTGATGCATGCAACTATGGGTTTAAACGAAACACAGTAATCTATTAAAATATTATTCTTTAAACATGACCATTATAACTTAGTCATTGAGTTGGTGGGTATGAATAGGACAAACTAAATTATGATAATTATATGGTTTAAACATTTATAAAATAAATTAAATGGTTATATATTCATTAAAAATAAAATAATAATCATTTTAAATAAAAAGAAATATTTTTTGAAAAACTGTATTTTTTCTAAAAGGTGGTTTAGTCGTTCTTTGCACATATTTTAAAATAAATTTTTATCCCTTTTATAAAATGTATTTAAAAAAACAAATATAATTTTTTAAATCATAATATTGATATTAACTTATGGTGATATTTTTTTATTTTTTTGAAAATACTAATTTTTTAGTGAATAGTGAAAATACTGATTTTTATAAAATTGTCATTTATTTTAATAAATCAAGTCCCATTATTATTTTCATTTTTTTTAAATTAAAATAATTATTATTTTTTATATTAAATCCAATTAATTACATTCAAATCATTTTTATACTATATTTTAGTATAATTATATTTTTAGGTTATAAAACACATTTTTTTTTGAAAATTATTTTAAAGTATATAATTTTTATCCATTTTAAATAATTAAATTAACACCCAATAAGGAATGATTTAAATTAAATTTATAGATTATATATCTATAAATATTAATTTAAATTAATCTAATTATTATTACATTTTATATAGTTAATATGAGATCATCTTTTCCTTAAAAAATGTATTTCTTGAAAAACTGTTTTTTGACACTTCTGTGGGTTTAATTTTAAATTGAATTATACCAATTATATGAGTTGAATTTGTAAAAATGTATTTCATGTTTATAATCATAATAATTTATACTATTTAATAATGAAAAATTAATTTTTGACCATAATGAATAGAGAAAATGGTAAAAATTATTTATCATGGTTAAGGTAAAAACGGGTTTACTGAGGGTTAAACTAAATATATAAGGGTTAAATATGGTCCAAAACTTGTCTAATTACAATTTTATTGTAATATATAGACATTATATTTTATAAGGTTATAAAATTTTTCATTTTGGATACTTGTTTCATGAGAAAATGTGGGTGAAATTCTTTTTTTTCAAAAATTTCAAGTGTGTCCTCTCCCCCACTTATAAAAGGACACCCCTATCCTATACTTTAAATAATTATAAAACCCATTAATTAATCCAATACATGACCATATAAATTTATTACTTCCATAAAATAATCCAAGAATCCTTGTTTTGATCATAAACCCAACTTAGAGAGGCTTTTGGTGCAAACCTAAATAAGTTTTCCAAAGAAGAGGTAATGCCCTTAACCGAGCGTTTTATTTTATTTATTTTTCCATATCATTAAAATATTATTAAAAAATGATTATATAATAACCTAAATATCTTAAATATACATATATGTTTTTATTTTAATGTAATTACCTAAAACCATCTCCTCCTCCCTCAAATGGGAAACGAAACCGTTGATCCTGTGTACGGCGGACTACCGCCTCACGAACCGACGTAATTCATTTTACATCACCACTTCTCACGGATGAATATAATGATTAATATAATGTTTATATATTATATTTATGATATAATTATACTTTTTTAATTATAATATCATATATAACTTCTTATGTTCTATTTCGTAGAGAATATGATAACGTTGCTCGTGTGTACGGCGAACTACCGCCTCGCGAAGTGATGTGATTCATTTTTAACTAACACTTTACTTTGAAGTTAATAAAGGATAAATTTAATAAATATATGTGATATATGTGAAATTATATTTATTTTTTAAAATTATTATACCATACACTTCCTTGCCCATTCACCTATTAAGTAAATGATAACGCTGCTCATGCATACATACGGTCTACCGTCTCCACGAAGCGATGTGATTCATTCACCATGTTTAAAATTAAATAATGATTACAAAGAAGAATATAGTGAAAAAAAATATTTATAAAATTAATACGATTTTTATATTATGTAACTGTATCTTATATTCAAGATCTGAAACTTTCATGAAAAACATGTATGAGAAAACAAGGAAATTAACACATGAAACAATAGTGATAATGAAATATTATTAATGAATGGGTAATATGATGTTATAAATGATCATATATGATATTATAAATATTAATTTGATTATTTTAAAATTTAATAAAATGTTTAAAACTAATATAAAAGAGGTTAAAGAGTGCTCAAATAAAGGGAAGCGTGAGGTAGGGGGTTTCTTAACTCAATTTCCATTCAAAAGGTTATATGACTACTTCATTGATTATATTATGATAAAATTATGTTTTAAATGAATTTTGATTATGTTATATCGTATTTACACTTTTATTAATGTGGATATACATTTTCTACACATAACAAACCCATTTATTAACTCTCACCTCAAGGATATGAACTTTGTAAGGGTTTCATCTCAATCTTCCTTCTTTAAGACACGTGTTCTTTTATACACCTAATTTATTTTAAATGGTGTATATATAGCCCCTTTACATAATATATAATGAATAATTCCTATATAATTATATTTTAAGTTAAAATTCATCTAATTCATTCATGGAAAATTATGATTCAAAAGTTACCAAAGCGGTAAGGGTTTATGTTTTAATCTCGTTTTAATCAGGATCGCTTATGCTTGAATTTCCATTGAAGGAAATTTATTGATAATTATCTAAAAAAATCATTTAATTTTATTATACTCTATTTATTAATAAATTTTTTAAGTAATATTACCATTTTCCTCTCCTTGGTACTTAAAATGAATTAGAATTTTTTTAAGAAAATATGACTTCATTTCTCTCTTCAGTCGAAAATCCTTCTTCTTCCAAATCCATATTTTCTAAAAATGTTTTCAAAAATGTTTTATAATGATTATTTAAATTAATTTTTAAATTTAATTTGACTTTTAAAAAACATTTTAAAATGAATATTCCTGTCTTTTTTTGGAACACAGTACTTTTTTACTTTTCTTATAAAAATATGAAAGTATTATTTGTTTTTTTTTAATGTATTCATCATGAACAAAACTCTTATATTGTCATTACCACTCAATTTTTTAAAACTTACTTTTTAAGTTTAAATGTTTGTTTTCAAAAAAACATTAATGTTTAAGAAAGTTTTAGATTTTAAATAAGTGTTTTAAAAATGGAAAGGATATTTTCCTCAAAAATGTTCAAAGTGATCTTTCAAAATCATTTTCTATCTAAGATGACATCTTTTGATATTAATCAAAGTGATAAGGTTATTTTCCTTGAGAAATATTTTTTAAATTATTTTCATCAACAACAATAACCTTTTATGCTATGTATTACTTATAAATTATGTATATATGTCTCTTAAATATATACCTAGTTTATTATCCCTTCCTTTGATGGGGTAATACATACCTTATGATCATTTCTCAAGTGCTTTCATTATGAAATTTCCTTTGAATATGATATAAACCAAGATTATACAGCCCATTTATTACCATGTGTAATTATTATATTATGAATTATGATTGATTTCCTTTATGTGTCACACATAGATCATGAACATGTTATTATAGGAGCACCCAAATAGCACTCCAATGCATTGGGTAATGTTTTAGTCTTATGAGATGTCATGTATGGGATTAGGGAGTAAACCTAATCCATTATGGAACTTTTTCCTCCGTGTGATATTGTCTAGGAAGTTATCCTTGACTCATTTTTATATCATGTTATAAGTTTCTTCCACATTTTCCTATAATTCCATGGTCTTATGATACCATGTTCTTTATGTTATGCTTCCATGTGATTACTCATGTGCACTCTATTTTATGATATCATGTTATATCTTTGACTAACATGTTATGTTTCCTTCTCACTTTTATTCCCTTACTAGGTTTTTTAACTCACCCATTTATTTTATGCATTCCCCGGTTTATCCCATGTAGTTTTAGGAGATTTAAAGGATTTAGGAGATCGTTATGAAGAATAAAATAAAGAAGTTTTATTTTTAGCCTCAGTACTATGATGTATTAGGAACCTAGTATTCCAAATACAAATGGAATTTATAATAATTATGTTATATTAATGGATATTAATGTTTATAAATCATGTAATAATATGTGTAAAAGTATTGGATCATCAAAGGATGGGTATTCACAACATAAATGTTTGATATGGAAAAATCATAAGATAATTTCAGTAGCATAACAAGTGTGCATAAAGATTCATGGAAGGGTTTAATGAGAGTGAAAGGTGGTATATCATTACTTTTAAATAATAAATATAGTAAATTTATTTGTAAAAACATATTCCAACATGAATAATTATAAATAAAAAAGTTTTAATACAAAGTGGTTGAATAAATAGGAGGATGAGAGAATCCCTTACCTTGAGAGGGTGCTTCTAAAATCTTGGGAGGATATTATTAAGTGCTTAGTAAGACCTTGGGAGGGATTTATATAGGTATAGGTAGAGTAAATTCATGATAAATGGGTTTTTAGTGAAGAGGAGTGGGGGTTGGGTTGGTATTTATAACAAAATAGAGAGGGTTCTTTATTAATTTATAAACTTAGGTTTTGGACTCTATGTGATAAAATAATCAAAATCACAAACCTTACCATGGTTTTTACCTATGTTTTATACCAAAAAGGAGTTATTTTATATGTTTTATAAGTCCAAGAATCTAATATATTAAAATAATACCATTGGTAATGTGGAAGTGATTCATGCCCATAAAGAATTGGTTCTAAAACCTAAAAATGTAATATTATTTTTGGAGGATTCATTGAAGGATTATAAAATTAATTAAATAACTTCAAAAACAAATTATTTTAAAGGGAAACCTATATTTGGTCCTATATTCCTTTTATGTAATTTATTAAATCACTTTTAGTCTACTATGATGTCATAATGTAGGCTGTATATTTATACCGTATTTAATTTTCACCCAAAAAATCAACTATCTCAAAAAATTATTAAAAAATCACAATTATATAATTTATATATAATGATTTCAAAAATAATATTTATTTTATCAAAATAATTTTCTAAATTTTAGAATTTTTACTTTCAAATAAAAAACCTATTTACTTCAAAATACTCTCTTTTATGATATTAACCACTTTCTGGCCCTTATAAAAATTACATTGGACTTAATTAAATTATATTATTATTTATATTTAAATAATTATTATATAATAAAAAAAAATTAAATATATTTTTTATTTAAAAAATTCTTTAATTTATTAAAAGAGTGTCTTAATTGAAAAAAAAATATTTCCCAAATATACAATTTTGATTTCTTTATGTTAAAATCTAATATTTATCAAAAACATTATATAATTATTGATAAATTAACAATAAAGAGAGATAAATATATTAATTATTTCATTAAAAATAAAATATATAAATTTATACTACTCGGGTCTAGATACATAATCTTTTATTACACCAGTATACATACTAAGGGTAAGGTGTGTAATGGTGGTGAACTCTTAGGGTGGTTCAGTGGAAATTGTTTGGGTCGTGATATCAAAAAGCTTGAACTCCTCTAATAAATGGTTTATTTCATGCTTCAATTTTTGAATTTAAACCTGGACTTAGGCAAGGGAAAATCTCAGTTATTCTATCTCCCTTAGAATCTCTGATTAATGGGCTTCATTGTAACACCCCAGAATTCTATCAATGGAAATTCCCTTCTTATAATTATGTAATATGGTAAAAAAACACAAAAAAAAACACATTCAGAACATAAATAAAACTTTATAAATAAATAATGAATGAAATGAGAGGTATTTCTAGAAATTAAGGAACCTATACTGATGGAATAATAACTTGATTGTTTGAATAGTAATGTGACCATTAGGAATAGTAAACTAACCAATAGAATAGTAACCTCACCTATGAAAGTATAAATAAAATTTAGGTATCTTATAAATGAAAATATGATATAATTATATCATAGTATAAGTAAATAAATGTTTTAAAATGATAAATTAAGTATTGGTATTTTTTTGAAATGAAAATGTTTATTTAAAATTTCATAATTAATATAATGATTTAAAATAAATTTTGTTTTCATAAAATAGGTTCATAAATTAATATTTTGTTTTCTTGTGATTATAGGATAATTTTATGAGACCTTACCTATTTTTTCAAAGTGTTATAAAATCAATTATAATTTTAAAATCTGTATTCTTCGAATAAATGATGATTTTATTTAAAAATTAAATTTCTAATATTTAGAAAATTATTTTCATAAAATGGAGTCCATTTTTAAAATCTACACATCAAAAAATGGTTAGGGTGAATTTTTGGGATTTTTATAAAATAGTTGAATTTTTTGTGAATAGTGAAATACGGTAATTTACGATATAAGCTAAATACATGAATTATTAAGTCATGAATGTTGTATGGATGATGTAATCACCATTATTTATAACTGAAACATACTAGTTTCTATATTTATTCACAATAATCCTCACTATTTATAGTCTTAATCCAAAATAATTAACAAATGAATAAAATAATCAAAAAACACTCCTCTCCTCCACTATAAATACCACCCCTCGCCACCTCTTCTCATTACACCTCATAATCCTTGTATATTTATTAAATTATAACCAATTACTTTCCTAATTCTATTCCTTACATCCAGGATACTTTGGTCTCAACCAAAGACCAAACCCAATTTCCCTAAGGAGGTTCTCAAGGAGAAGAAGTTCAAGAGGTGAAATCCTCTTTCGTTTTCTTTTAATTTCTTTTCAATATATTTTATTTATTATCCTATACTAACCTCACTATACCAAAGTGACATGATAAATCTAGTATATTTTATATACTATAATTTTATTGTGTTAATTTAATAACCCTTCATCAAATCTCTTCCCTCTTCCTTTTATTCTAAAAATGAAAACATCATCTCTGATGTGTCGATTTACCGTTATCATGGACGATGAATTTTCATTTCTCTTTACCACATTCATTTCTGGTCATAAAACCATTATTATGGTTAAATAATTTTTAAACATTTATATTATATCTTTTTTCATGTTCTATAATTAATATATATTCATAATATTAAATAATAAAACAAAACTAGTTAGTGTTGATCAAAAAATCACCAAAATAAACTAATGTTCATCATTAACTTTTTATCTAATTAATAATTATCATATATGAAAATAAAATGTTATATGGGATTATTTAAAATTATTTAGGTGTATAAATATCATATAATTTCACTTCTAGAGTCTCTATTTCATTTGATAAGAACTCCTCTAATTAAACTCAAGGGAACCGATCATAAAATCATGGTGCGAACACTCCCAAAATTATGAAATTAAACACTATAAGTCAATGAAATGGCCATAAATTAACCTAATAAAATTATAATAAATTAAATAAATGAATAATAGGTTTTTAATTTATTTATTTATTTATTTAATTTTATTGTCCAATACATTAAGTACAAGTGTAGAACAGTTTCAGACATAAGGTATGGGGTTCTATCTGAACCTCTATTTTTCCTTCAGGTTATGTTTTCTCTCTCTTTACCCAAATTTAATTATTAATTATTCTTATATACTCATAAATTCTATGTTTATACTACATTAATATTTACATAGAGCAATTATTATTTCTTTTATGTAGAAATACATGTTTTATAAGTTTCCCTTCTCAATTCCCCCTGATAAGCAAGCTTGAATAAAGGGAATTTCCCAATTTCTTACCCATTTTCAAGTAAACTACATGATCTATTTTAAGACACCAATATTTTTCGAAAAATTATCTTTTTATGATAAAAAACTATCTTAGTTCATTTCTTATTTTATACTAACAATAATGTCTTTTCCCTTTTAAAAGACTCTTAAATCTTTTCCTTAAACCGCACTAAAGTGGCTCATTTATAAAGTTTCTTAAACGCTATTTTTATATGTTTTCAATTAATTTGGACATAATTTATCATGATATATATCTATTTTCTCTTATGAATTTCCATGTATTATTTAAATCAGTTATTTTATGAAAACTTTTATGATACGCCCATTTTTTATGATCTATGACATGATTATGATACTCATTTTTGTCCATGGGTAACCCTTATATTTATGTTTGATTATTCATGCAGCACACATATGCATGAACATGTTATTATGGGTTCACTTATATATAAATTCAATTCATTGGGTAATTTTTAGTCTCATGAGACATCATTTTGAGACAAGGAGTTAACCTGATTCCTTTATGGGACTTTGTCCACCATGTGTAATGGTCTTGGCAGTTAGTCATGACTCATTCTTATATCATGTTGTATGTTGTTTAAAAATTACTATGTTTCCATGATTAAATGATCCCATGCTCTATATTTTATGATTCCATATGTTTATCCATGTTTCATGCATTTTTTTCATCATGTTATGTCTTCTAACCCATGTGTTATGTTTTATTCCTATGATTATTCCCTTGTTGAGATTTTTAGCTCATCCCTTTGTTTATACATTCCCCAGGTTATCCTATGTAGATGTAAGGGCTCAAAGGAATTTATGAGATCATTATGGATGATTAATATAAATATGTTTTATTCTATTTCTATGTTTTTATATTTATGTACTTAATCATCCAAAGACACTATATTTTATGATCTTTGGTTTATATTTTATAGTTAATTATGCTAAAAATCATGTAATAATTTGTGTAAAATGATAGGGTTTTTATAGTTGGTATCAAAGAAAGGTATAGTTATTTTTTGACATTAGGACTATAAAACTTTAATAAGAACCCTAGATATAATTCTACCACCATAGATAACATATATTTAAACTTAGGGAATCAAAAAGTAGGATATACTTTCCATTTACAATTTTATCCTTCTATGTTCAATGTTTCCTTTTTATATGATTAATTTATAAGTATTCAATCCACCTTGATCATACTTTCTTTTTCTTAGCTAATGGATAGAAATAGAATAACCCATGACAACAATAAATTTTGTGGGAAATATGACAATTTCCCTAATGAAATTCTAAATTTAATGGGGACAGGAGCTCAAAAAATCATGGCAGTACTAGAAAAACTAGATTAAGTTGTGAATAATAACTTTAATCATGTATAACTCCCTCCTTATCCTAAGAAATAGAAAGTTATGGTCGAATCCTTTATGCGATAAAGGCCTCCTATGTTTAGTGGATCTTCTAATCCCATCATCATGGAACAATATATTAACTTCATTGAGAAGATATTCTTTGTCCTATAGTGCTCAGAAGAAGATAAAGTTGTGTTGTCAATCTATCGTTTTGATGGATAATCGGATTAGTGGTGGACAATGATCAAGAAACATAAGTCTAGGGAGAATATTTATTCCATGGAATGGAAAGATTTCATTAAAATATTTTTTAATAAATTATTTCCCTAGACTCTCTATCCTAAGATAGAGATGGATTTCCTCAGACTGAAGCAAAAGGAATATGAATATATCAGAAAATATGAAGCAAAATTCACAATAATTTCAAGATATTTCTTCAGATTTTTAATGAACAGTGAAATAAAGGTGGATTACTTCTTTATCAGACTAAATTTGGGTCTACAAAAATCATTGGTGATTCGAGACTTTGACATCTATGAGAATATTTTCCATTCTACCCTTAAGGTTGAAATGGATATCAGAGACTCTCAATAATCTCGTGGGCTTGGAGATAAAAAACAGAAAATCAAGTTTAATATAGGAGGATCAATAGATAAATCCCATAATGGAAATAAAATCTAACATCTCACATGTAAAAATTATGGGAAGAAGCATCCTAGGAACTATCTAAAGGGAATTAGGAGATGCTTTAAATGTGGAAGATAGGGGAATCAAGATAATAATTGTCTAAGGGATATAAAGAATCCCACAAATGTGGAGAAATAAAGGAAGGTTCAGATCAACGCTCAATTTGTATTAAATGTTTCAACTGTAAGGAACATGGGAATTTTGAAAACCAATTCCCTAAGTCAACGGTTTTCGAAGACAATCAACAAAAAAACCTCTAAGGAAATAAGGAAGGGCATATGTTATCACTACTACTAAGGTGGAACTCGAAAATGATGTGGTGACAGGTATGCTAGTTATTCATTAAATAATAAAGAACATATTATTTGATTACGTTTTTATGAATTATTTTATATCTTGAAAGTGTAGTAGAACTATTCAAATACCACCCCAAAATATAGAGGTTGATTTATCTGTGAGAATAGTAAATGGGGCCATTATTTCATCCAAAGTATAAAACTCCTCCCCGGTTAATTAATATTTGTGAACTAAATCTCCCATAGAATATTTTCATACTTCCTTTGGTAGAGTTTGATTCTATATTGGGAATGGATTGGATATCTTTATATAAATCCAATAGAAAATTTCGAGAAAAGGAGAATTATCTTCACATCCCAAAGCATCCTCCAATTCTATAAAAAGTGTAAGGAATAGGGTGAATCTTCTTCAAAATCATCATCTCAATTTTGGATATTATTGTCTTATAAGCAATAATAGCTAGCTCAAATTATTGAGACAAAGTATAGGATCATACTCGAAGACATTCCCATTGTGAAGGACTACACTAATGTGTTCCCTGAATAATTTCATGGTCTACCTATTAATTGATAGGTTGAGTTATCAATTGAAATTATTCCTAGATCTCTACCTATATCAAATACACCTTATAGAATGGGTATCATTGAGTTATAGAAACTGAAGAAGCAGTTACAAGAGAATCTGGAAAAGGGTTTCATATGCTCGAGTGATTCACCATGGGGTGCACTAGTCCTCTTCATCAAGAAGAATGATAGATAAATGCACCTATGAATTGATTATCGTGAGCTCAAAAAAATCATGATAAATAAAAAGTATACCCTACCATGGATAGATGAATTGTTTGATCAACTATGTGGTACCAAGTATTTCTCTAAGGTGGACCTTCAGTCAGGATATCACCAATAAAATGTGAAGAAGGAATATATTCCCAATACTTCCTTTTGAACAAGGTATGGACACTATGAGTTCATAGTGATTCTCTTCAGACTCACTAATTCTCCAAAAAAAATCATGGACTTAATGAATAGAGCCTTTAGAGATTACCTCAACAAATATTTGGTAGTCTTTATCGATGATATTCTGATATACTCTAAGAGTAAGGAGGAACGTGAGGAGCATTTGAATACTATGATAATGACTTTGTAAAGGAATAAACTATATGAAAAGTATAGTGAATGTGAGTTATGGATGGAGAAAGTATCATTCTTGGGAAATATTATCACCATTAAAGGGATATCTATGGAACCTTCCAAGACAAAGGAAATCAAAGAGTGGCCTAGGCCAATATATGTAATGAAGATCCACAGTTTCCTTGAGTTATCTAGGTATTATCGATAATCTGTGAAGAAATTGTCACAATTTTCAAACCCATTAACCAAGACGATTATGAAGGAAGAAAAATTTTTATGGACCAGTGAATGTGAATACTGCTTCAAAGAGTTGAAAAAGAGGCTTATCACTGCACGAGTACTCACACTAACAATAAGTGGGAAACTCTTTTTGGTATACAATGATGCTTAAAAAAGGGTATTTAGATGTGTACTAATAAAAATGATAAAGTGAAATCCTACACCTAAATGAAGTTGAAAATTCATGAGAAAACTATCCCACGCATGATCTGGAGTTGGCGGTTGTAATCTTCGCATTAGAAATTTAGAAGCATTATCTATATGGGGAGAAGTGTAAGATATATACTGATTAGAAGAGCCTCAAATATATATTCACACATAATGATATTAATATACTCTAGTGAATATGGTTAGATCTCATCAAATATTATTAATTCTCAATCCATTATCATCCTGGTAAAGTGAATAAAGTGGTGTATGATCTAAGCATAAAAGAACTTGTAACTTTATAAATTATGAGAATTGAGAAGGATATAATCTACTTAAATTTTCAGAGGATGAAAATTTGAATCATTAAGGAATGAATATCATCAATACTTTCTCAAATGATTTCTAAACCATCCATTATAGATAAAATAAAGGATTATCAAAGAAATTATGAAGAAATTTAGAAAAAGGTGGAATCTATCAAAAATGAGAAATACTCAAAGTTTAAAATTAATGAGGAAGGAGTCGTAAGATTTGATTCATGGATATGTGTGCCATACAATATGGAGATAAAAAAATTGAATGATGCACATATCTCAACTTTCTCTATTCACCCAAGGAGCACAAAGATGTATTGAGATCTCTGAGAGAACTATTGATGGCACAATATGAAGAAGGAGATCACTAAATATACATCAAATTTCCTGGTATGTCAGCAAGTGAAGGGTGAAAGTTAAAAGTCTAAGGGTACGATGAAACCATTACCCATACCAACATGGAAGTGGGAAAACATCACCATAGACTTTGTCACTATACTTAAAAATACATCTAGAGAAAATAATGTTATATGGGTCATTGTGGGTCATTTTACAAATACATCTCACTCTATCTCAGGTTGAGAAGACTTCACATTCAATCAACTTTCATGGATATACATCAGAGAAGTGGTGAGTTTGTATGGAGTACCACTATTGATTGTATATGATCGAGATCTGAGATTTACCTCCGAGTTTTGGAAAATTCACCAACATTCTCTAAACACTAAGTTGAACTTCAATATGGCTTATCATCCTCAAACTGATGGCTAATTTGGGTGAACTATTCAGACACCATAAGAAATGTTGATATAATATTCTATGTACTTAAAAGGAGTATGGGACCAATATCTATATCTAATCGAGTTCTCTTACTACAATAATTTCCACTCGAGCATCCAAATGGATCCATATGAATCCCTTTATGTGAAAATATGTAGAACACCGACATGTTGGGATGAAGTTAGTGAACGTAAGTTGCTAGGACCTGAAATGGTTGAAGAAATGGTATAAAAGGTGAAAACCATTCAAAAACACATCAAGGAATCCCAAATTCAAAATAAGAGATATGTAGACAATCGTTGACGGGAACTATAGTTTGTGGTTGGAGACATGATATTCCTCTACAAATCTCCATGGAATAAGATCATGATATTTAGGAATAAGGGAAAGTTGAGTCCCAGGTACATCAACCACTTCAAGATTCTTGATCATGTCAGATTTGTGGCCTATTTACTGACACTTCCACCTACCATGTCTCAAGTACATGATGTATTCCATGTATCCCTCTTGAAGAAATACATACCAAATACCTCACATGGACTGAATCCGAAGGCGGTATAACTAGAGAATGACCTCTCATATGAAGAGCAGCCAGTGAAGATCTTGAACCATATAGATAAATTTTTATGCAACAAGACTACTCATATGGTCAATGTGCTATGGAAAACCCATAAGTATGAAGAGGAAACATGGGAACTAAAAGAAGCGATGCAATAGAAGTACCCTAACCTTTTTTCACCTTAGAATGTAAAAACAAATTGAGAGTGAAATTTAATAAGGGATAAAGAATTTAACAACCCTAAATTCTATCAATGGAAATTCACTTCTTATAATTATTCCATATAGTATAAACCACAAAAAAATCACATTGAGAACACAATTAAAACTTTATAAATGAAGAATGAATGAAATAAGAAGTATTTATAAAAATTAAGGAACCTATACCAATGGAATAGTAACTTGACCGTTGGAATAGTAATGTGACCATTAGGAATAGTAAACTGTCTAATCGAATATTAACCTCACCTATGAAAGTATAAAAAAATTAGGTATCTTATAAATTAAAATATGATATAATTATATCATGGTATAAGTAAATAAATGTTTTAAAATGATAAATTAAGTATTGGTATTTTTGTGAAAGAAAATGTTTATTTACAATTTTATAATTAATATAATGATTTAAAATAAAATTTAATTTCATAAAATAGGTTCATAAATTAATATTTTGTTTTCTTATAATTATAGGATAGTTTTATAAAACCTTAACAAATTTTTTAAAGTGTTATAAAATCAGTAATAATTTTAAAATCATGATTCTTTGAATAAATGATTATTTTATTTAAAAATTAAATTTATCATATTTAGAAAATTATTTTCATAAAATGGATTCCATTTTTGAAATATAAATGTTGAAAATGGTTAGGGTGTATTTTTTTTATTTTCCTAAAATAGTTTAATTTTTATGAATAGTGAAACACTTTAATTTAAGGTATAAGCTAAATACATGAATTATTAAGTCATGAATGATATATTGCTGATGTAAGAACCATTAGTTATAAATAACATGAAATAGTTACTATATTTAGTCACAATAATCTTTACTATTGATATTCTTGAAACAAAATAATAAACAAATGAATAAAATAATCAAAAAACACCCCTCTCTGCCACTATAAATACCACCCCTAACCACGTCTTCTCCTAACACCTTATAAAGCTTGGAACTCGCTTAAATTATGATCAATTCCTCTCACAAGTCTCTTTTCCATTTCTAGGAGCTTTTGGTCTCAACAAAATACCAAACCCAATTTCCCTAAGGAGGTTCTCAAGGAGAAAAAGTTCAAGAGGTAAAATCCTCTTTCATTTTCTTTTAATTTCTTTTCAATGTCTTTTATTTCTTATTCTCTCCTCACCTACCTATCCCAAAGTGACATGATAACTCCAATATATTTTATATAGTAGAATTTTATTTTTTTTAATGGAATAATACATCATCAAATCTCTTCCATCTTCCTTTTATTATAAAAATGAAAACATCGATCATGGTGTGTCGATTTACCACCATCGTGGATGATGCATTTTCATTTTCCTTTACCAACTTCAAGGCTGGTCATAAAACCATTATTATAGTTAAAAAAGATTTAAACATATATATTATTCTTTTTTAATGTTTTGTAACTAATATATATTCATAATATTAAATAATAAAACAAAACTATTTAGTGATGATTAAAAATTCACCAAAATTAACTAACATTCATCGTTAACTTTTTATCTAATGAATCATTATCATATATAAAAATAAAATGATATATAGAACCATTTAAAAATTTTGAGGTGTATAAATATCATATAATTATACTTATGGAGTTTTTATTTCAATTTAAAAGAATTCCCATAATTAAACTCAAGGGAACTGATCATAAAATCATGATACGAACACTCCCAAAACGACGAAATTAAACACTATACCCGAATAGCCCAAAGGCCTTCATTTTTATTGATTTTTGATAACCCCCCTTTCAAGGGATGAGGGGGGACCCTTACAAAGCCTGTAGGCTTAGATATTACATTGCTCGTAGGCTTAAGAGACATAACATGACCCAAAGGTCTTAGGGAATTCAACCAGACTATAACTACAAGGAACTACCCCTCCCTAGCATATGCATTATGATGGTATCTCTCCACCTTCACGTGATCGTCTGGATAATCTTCTCGTGAAAGCATAGGCTGGTCCTAATGGCGTAGACATACCCTCTCATTCTTCCAAATCTATTTTTTTTACTCTGGTGAGTGCACCTACTCTGAATCCTCCTCTAGGGCTACTCCTTTTTTGTAGATTCTGTTTAGGGAAACTGCACTGATCATGTGGCCTGAAGGCTTGAGGTGGCCCAAAGGCCTTAAGGGTGTCCCGAAATCCTTACTGGCTCAAAGTCCTAGGTGGCTCTAAGGCCTTAAGAACTCCAAGCCCAAAATAGTGGCCCAAGATGAATAGTTCTAACTGCTACAGTACCGAATGGTACTTGCTACAGTGCCTACTATAGTACCCGCACAGTGTAGAATAGTTTCAAACATAAGGTAAGGGATTCTCTCTAAACCTCTATTTTTTTCTTCAAGTTATTATTTCTCTCTATTTATCCAAATTTAATTCTTAATTATTCTTATTTACTACTCCTAAATTATTTGTGTATTCTCAAATAATGTTTGACTATCTAAATGTTTCTTTCTTTTATGGGGAAATATATGTTTTATAAGTTTCCCTTTTTAATTCCTCCTGATAATCAAGTTCAAATAAAGGGAATTTCTCAATTTCTTAACCATTTTCAATTACACTCCATTATCTATTTTAAACCACCAATATTTTTATAAAAACACTCTTTTTATCATGAAAAACTATCTTATTTCATTTCTAGTTTTATACAAATAATTATTCATTTTCCCTTTTAAAAGACTCTTAAATCTTTTACATAAACTACACTAAAGTGGCTCATTTCTAAAGTTTATTAAACACTCTTTTTATATGTTTTCACTTCAGTTGGACATCATTTATCATGATCTATATCCATTTTATCTTATGAATGTTCATTTTTTATTTAAATCCATTCTTTTATGAATAATTTTATGATACACCCATTTGTTATGATCTATGACATGATTACGATCCCCAATTCTTTCCATGGGTAACCCTTATGTTTATGTTTGATTATTCATGTGGAACACATATGCATAAACATTTTATGATGGGTGTGCCTATATAGCGCTCCAATACATTTTGTAATGTTTATTCTCATGAGACATCATGTTGGGATATGGAGTGAACCTGATTCCTTTATAGGACTTTGTCTGCCATGTGCAATGGTCTTAGTAGTTAGCCTTGACTCATGTTTATGTAATGTTGTATGTTGTTTCCACGTTCATAATTTATCATGATTATATGATCACATGATATGTATAGTATGCTTCCATATGTTTATCCATGTTTTATTCCTTTTTATTTCCTCATTTTATGCCTTCTAACCCATGTGTTATACTTTATTCCTATGTTTATTCCCTTGTAGGGATTTTTAGCTTATCTATTTTTTCATGTATTCCCTAGGTTATCCTATATAGATGTAAGGGCTTAAAGTAATTAAATATCTCGTTATAGATGATTAATATTAATATGTTTTATTCTATTTCCATGTTTTCAGTTTTATGTACCTAATCATCCAAAGACACTAGACTTTATGATCCTTGGTTTGTATTTGATGGTTAATTATGCTTAAAATAATGTAATATTTTTTGTTAAATGATAGGGTCTTTATATTCATAGGGTATGATCCTGTTGGTTTATTTCATCACTTCTTTCATCTGATTTCAATTAGACTTTATCATAACACTTATTATATACTAATATTAACGGTTATTGTTCAAAAACTATATTATCAATAGTTAAGATGTTTAATGGTCTTTTAAATATGATTAGCTATATTTTTTAATTGGTATAAAATAACCAAATAAGTTATATATAAGTGCTATTAGATATCCCATATCTTCGATGAGATCAAAGATATCAAAGGTTCCAATGTATCTCATACTAATATTTACCTTATTCTCAAACCTCATGAATTTCTTCCATGGTGATATATGAAGGAACACCTTATTTCTGACCTCAACTCTAGGTCTTATCAACAATTGTCTATATGGATTTTTTGTCAACTTTGTATGTATTTCATATGAAATTTAATGGTTTGAACCATCTCTATCATATCTTGGATAAGATTAGGTCCCATAATCTTCTTCTCTCCAAATTTATCCCAATATATTGGAGTCGACACCTCTTCCCATACATAGCTTCATAAGGTGTCATTTGAATGCTAGAATGAAAAAAATATATATAATAACTCCACTGGGGGAATAAACTGATCCCATCATCCTTTGAAATCCATTGAACATAATATCAACATATCCTCTAGAGTATGAATGGTTATCTTAGACTGAACATCCATCTAAGGGTGATAAATAGTACTAAAACTCAACTTTGCATCCAATGTTTGCTGAAGGATTATCCAAAAACTCAAGGTAAACCTCGAATCTCAATCAGATATAATAGAGAGTGGTACTCCAATAAGTCTTACCAATTATCTTATGTATATCTTAGTGAGTTTTTCAATAGATAAATATTCCCTGATAGTAATGAAATGTGCTAACTTTTTAAGGAGATCAACTACCACCTAGATGGAATTATTACCTTTAGATGTCTTGGGGAGTCCTATAATGAAATTCATGGTTATGTTTTCCCATTTTCATATTGTTATGGGAAATAGTTGCATCATACCCTTAGACTTATTTCATTTAGAATTGACTTTTTTCATACCAAGCATCAAGATACAAATTCTTCAATCTATTTCTCCGTGTTATCCCACTAGAAGTTTTACTTCAAATCTCTATACTTCTTAGTGCTTCTTGAATGAATAGATAATTATTATCTCTATGCATCATCCAGAAATTCTTTCTTTAATTTTTTTTAAGGGACACATATCTAGGTTCCAAACCTTATAACATAATATTTAGAAAATTTAAACTCTGAAATATTTGCTACCTTTTTCTATAACTCATAATTATCTTTTTATACCTCCTTGATCCTATCAAGAATGGATAGTTGAGCGGTTATTTGGATAAGGTGGGATGAAGTGACTTTTATTATTATCATGTCTATACTTTATATTCCCAGGATTATTTGATCCCTTTAAATCCACATCATAGATAGGTTTATAGGATCCTTTCTACTCAAAGAATCTACCACTTTGTTCACCTTCCAATGATGGTAACAAATTGAATAATAATAATCCTTGATCAAGTATAACCACCATCGTTGGTGCATATTTCCTTTTATGTGAATATATACTTGAGGATTTTATGATCTATATATATGTCAAACTTATCCACATATAAATAATGTCATAAAATATTCAATTCAAAGATCATTGTATACAATTATAGATTATGAATTGGGTAGTTTTTCTCATGGATATTTAATTAGTAGGAGTCATGGACTATCTCTTTTTCATCTTCTGTGATTACACAACCCAAGCCCTTTTGGATGAATTAATGTAGATCAAAAAACATTACCCACTGGTGGGTAATTTGAGAATAGGTGTAGTGATTATCCACTTATTTAACTCTTTAAACCTTTCCTTATATTAATTAGTCTAGATAAACATCACTCCCTTCAAAGTTAGCTTGGATAGTAGGATTGAAAATCATGATAAGATTCTCATAAATCGAAAATAGTACCCAGATAATTTGAGGAAACTATAGATCTCCATCACAGATGTTGGTATAGACCATACTTAAATTTCCTCTATTTTTAAAGGATCCAAAAATATCTCTTTAGTGGTGATAACATTCTCTATGAATATTGCTCCATACAAAACTCACATTTATTGTACGTTGCATATAACTTTTACTTTTATAAGGCCTTCAGTACATTTTTCAAATGCTCCTAATGTTGCTTATTTCTTTTATAGTGTATAAGAATATCATTTATAAATACTACCAAAAAATTCAAGGTGATCCCAAAATAATATATTCATTCAGTCCATGAAGATAGATGGAGAATTAGTGAGTCCAAATGGAATCATTATGAACTCATTGTTCCCATACCATATAAAAAATCAGTCTTGGGGATATCCTCCTTATTCACCTTTACTTGATAATATTTCAAATGAAGATCCACCATAGAGAAGTACTGAGTTCCATGTATCTGATTGAACAATTTATCAATCAGTGGTAGAGGATACTTGTTCTTTATCATAATCTTTTTGATCGCATGATAATCAATGTAAATGTGTATTGACCCATCCTTCTTTTTGATGAATAGGATTAGTGCTCCCCATAGTGAAGCACTTGGGTGTATAAACCCTTTATTCAGGTTCTCCTATCATTGTTTATTCAATACTTCAAGTTAAATGATGTCCATTATATATAGAGTCTTGGATATTAGAAAAGATTCAGGTATAAGCTCGATTGAGAAATCAACCTCACAGCTTGGAAGAAGACCAAGAAATTCTTCAAAAAATGCATCAAAATATTCCCTTTCAATGATTATGTAATCAAGGATGATATTTTCTTTAGTCTTAATCATTTGATATAGATATTATTACTCATAAGGTAATAATATCCATGATTAAGATGATTATACCAAAGGATATCTATCCTCCTATGTGAACTTGTATAGAATCATAGGGTGATTCATGATACAAAGGGTGATTTCCTTCTCTCGGTAAATTTTTTTGGCTCTATATAAGGAAATACAATCCATACCCAAAATTTCATTGAATTCCTCTAAAGGTAATATTACAAGGTTTTTTGGGAAGTTCAGCCCATAAATATGGATAGTGGATAATTTATGTAATTGGTTTGAAATAATTACCCCATTTTCCATTTTCACAGATATATCTACTTTCATGTTTTGAGGTGGTGTTTCAATAGTTTTACTAAACTTTCATGATATTAAATAATGCATTGAACCATAATCATATATGACATTTTTGGTTTATGAATGGATGATAATCCGATCATTCACTATTTGATTCTAGTTCTAATCATTTGATTCTTCCAAAATAGACTTAGGGATGATAATTTTCAAATTATTAAACATATAAAATAAATACTATGAATTTTTAAGGAATAACTCATAAATGACATATAATCCTTAACCTATGAATTTTTAGGTTTCAATTTAAGTTATCCATGGTCAATTTCTTAACATAAAATTTTATGGACATTTTTATTCCCTTTATAATGGTTCATAATGATCTTGTGAATTTACCAAAGCATATCCCCTAGGAGTTTCAAACCAGGTGTGTAGTAAGACCTCTTGATCATTCACCAAGTGATAATGGAGTTAATACCCAATGCTCCCTTTTTGGGTTTATTACCCCTAGGTATAACTATTTCAAAGTCATATCCACTTGTAGTGTCCAGATAATAATTTTATTACTTGGAAACCACATACTCTATACTTTACCAAAATTTAGGAATGTTTTATTATGTTTAGTCTTATCCTTAATAAATTTAATAAGGTTTTATAATCATAATCTCCAAAAATAACTAGACCTTCCTCTAATACCAATTATGATAACCTATATATTTAATAAACCTTAATTTATGATTTATTACATAAAGGTGAGCATAATATAATCTCAAAAGATCATGAAGCCTGGTGTATTTGGGAAAAAATGTACATAACACATTAACCTGGAAAATGGTTATAATAATATTATTTAAAAACTATAAAAACATTCCCTTAAATTCCATCATTCTTTTATTATTTCACAAGATGACCTGGGAATGCACATAAGAAAAGGGTGAGTTATAAATATTATTAAGGCAATAATCAATCCATAACATGATGAAATTAATACATGTTAGTAAATAGGAATATCAAGGTGATATAAAAGAGTTGAAAATCATAAACATGATCATTGAAGAATGATATAAGATGATAACACCAAGGCAACATAAGAATGTGGAAACAACATAAAACATGACATCATAAGCATAAGTCAAGGATAACTGAAAAGATATCATAAAATAGTTGGATTATTATAACTTCATGTGAACCATATACGGAATATCAAAAGATAAAAGCATCACCCAATTCATTGGAGGTCTATATAATTCTAGGCTCACCCATCACATTCATATCATGTACATGCATTTGTGTTCCACATAAATCATATAACATAATAAAGTCATTCATAACTTTTAATCCCATGATTTAGGAGTGTGGGTTACATAAATATGAATCAAAAATCAATAAATTATATTTAAAACTAGGTGAATACTCTTTATTAGAAATTATTTTGGGTATTTATAACACAAATTTTTTATATGGAAAAATCATAGGATAATTTTGGCAGCAAAACGGGTGTATGTAAAGATTCATGGAAGGGTTTAATGAGAGTGAAATGTGGTATATCATTAATTTTAAATCATAATTAAAATAAAGGTATGTGAAAAAACATATTTCAATATCAAAAATTGTAAATCAAAAGGGTATAATACAAAAAACGTTCTTGAATAAAGAGGAGGGTAAGAGAATCCATTACCTTGAGAGGGAGCTTCAAAAAGCTTAGGAGGAGCCTCTAAAGAGATTGGTAAGACATTGGGTAGAATCTAGAGAGGTATATGGAGAGGAAAATCATGATCAATGATTTTTTGGTGAATGGTAGTGGTATTTTGGTATGGTATTTATAGCAAACGAGAGGAGGATTCTTTATTAATTTATAAACTTAGGTTTTGGACTCTATATGATAAAATAATCAAAATAAAAAAGCTTACCATTTCTTTTTAACATGGAATATACCAAAGAGTAGTGTTTTTTAATATTTTATATGTTTGATAACTCAAAATATTAAAATAATATCATTGGATATGTGGAAGTGAGTCATGTTCATAAAGAATTGATTTTAAAACCTTAAAATATAATATTAGTTTTAGAGGATTCATTAAAGGATTATAAAACTAATTAAATAATTTAAAAACACATTATTTTAAATGGGAAACCTATATTTGGTCATGGATTACTTTTATGGAATTTATTAAATCACTTTTGGTCCATTATGATGTGATAATACAAACTATATATTTATACCATATTTAATTTTTACCCAAAAATTAGATTGTCTCAAAAAATTATGAAAAAATCACCATTGGATGATTTTAATATTCTAATTTAAAAAATAATATTTATTTTATCAAAATAATTTTATATATTTTATAATTTTCACTTTTAAATAAAATCTCTATTTATTGGAAAATACTCATTTTTGTGATATTAACCACTTTCTGACCCTTATAAAAATTATATTTGACTTTATTAAATTATATTATAATTTGTATTTAAAGAATTATTATCCTAGAATAATTTTTTATTAAACTATTTTTTATTTAAAAAATTATTTGATTTATTAAAATAGTGTCATAATTGAAACTAAATATTTCCCAAAAATACAATTTTGATTTCTTTGTGTCAAAAATATATTTTTTATCAAATACGTTATATAATAATTGATGAATTAGAAATAAAGAGAAATAAATATAATCATTATTTGATTAAAAATAAAATATAAAAAATCATATTTGAGGGTCTAGATACATAACCCATTATTACACCAACATACTTCATATGGGTAAGGTGTGTGATGGTGGTTCTTTCATAGGGTGGTTCAATGAACATGGTTTTGGTTGTGATCTCGATAAACTTGAACTTCTACCATAAATGGTTTCATTAATTCTTCAATTGTTGAATTTTATCTTGGTCTTGGTCAAGGTAAAATCCCAGTGATGTCATCTCCCTCATAAGCTCTCATAAATGGGATTCATATGGTATTAACCTACTAGTTTAGGTCATCACTTATTTCATTTTTTGTCAATTAGACTTTATCATAGCCTTTATTATATTATAATCTTAATGGTTATTGTACAATAGTTATATTATCAATGTTTAATATGTTTAATTGTCTTTTAAATATGATGATCTATATTTTATAATTGGTCCAGAATAACCAAAGTATTGCATGTGTTTTATATAACTATAATAATTAATAAATAATTTATTCAACCATAAGTAAATTTCATTTATAAAAGTTCATTTCATTACACATTATCCCTTTTACCTTTTTATTAAAAGGGGACTTTTTCATCTTGAATAATAAATAATATTTTCATGTTCTAAGTGATTCATAATTGAATGGCTCTAATAATCTATCCTTATTGTGTCTTTGAATGTGTTTCTCATTTATATGTCCAAGTAAATAATGCCAAAGGTATGTGAGATTACAATCAACCCTAGCCTTATTATTTTGAACATTATAGATACAATTATCCATATCTAGAATATATAAACCATTTTCATATTCCTGATGCTATAGATAAAATTCATTCTTATATATAGAACAACTCTTTTTCTTTATAGTGAATGAAATTCTCATCTTGTCCAAAAAAATATAGAAATCAAATTTATACTTATAAAGGGGGCATAATAATATTTCTAAAATTTTAGGACTAATTCAATTTGTAAACTTGGATCATAAGCATTAACCTCTAATATAAAAACTCCTTATTCATTGCTGACATAAATATTTACTTATACCATCATTAATTCCCTCTTATTTTTGAGTCTTTATTTATTATTACAAATTTGTGATGCACACCCAGTATCCAATACCCATGAGTCTAATTTAGTGGAATTAATTTCTATAACATTCGCATCCAAATGCTCAAAATTCTTATCCTTGAGAACACTCCTCAACCCTAGATACCAATCTATAATGGTTTTATAGGTCATTCCTATTAGGGATCTCAATATAATTATAATGAAGTATATCATAATCTATAAAAAATGTATATTAGTGGGTGAGTATCATGTTTTGTATGTTTTCATCAAGGACTTTTAATGGAAGTACTCCTGTTAAATTTTTTTCCCCATATACCATATTCACTTAGTGATCCAAGATCCATATTTTACCAAGCAATTATTTTTTATGATGTTTCTTCCACCATATGGTTATTTAGGTAGGGAATCATATCAATCAAATTATTTTTTATTATTGGATAGTTGAGTGTATAACTCTTTTTTTTTATCCACTATATGGATAATAATCAACTCTATTCCTTGAGTAACATAATCCTATTATGATATCCTAACAAGCGTAAACCAAATAAAACACTAAGAACATGTGTTTGATCCTATTAGGATCACTTATCACTTGCTTTCCTTACACAAGATTGTCTATGGGAACCTAGCTATAGCATGAATTACCTGTTAGATGATCAAGATCTTGACAAGTGACACTTTGGAGGAATATCACACTTAGTATTTGAGAGGTTTTTCTTTAAAGTATCACTAATTAAATATACATCATATTCATATTAAATTAATAACTATTATATCATATGAAATCTTTGTTTTCCCATGCTTTATTCCTTTGTATATGCATACTTATGATGATTTATTTTTGGAATCCTTTTTCCATCCACCAAATTAATGTGTTTATGCCACATTAATGTGTGATTCTTTATATAACACACAATTGTTATTACTCACCTAAAAATAATATCCAAACATATTAATATATATCCAAATGCATCATATTCATATGGTAGAAAAAGTCTTTATGTAAAGTTTTAAAACTATATGAGGATAATAAACTTCACATGAGTAAGATCAGAGCCACGTATATCCAACCCCCACCTTTCTAGAACAAGGAATAAGCCTCTAGGATAGTGGGAAGTCTAACCCAAAGTCCCTCTACCCAAGGATACTTTACTCAAGAGAGAATTCAATACATTATAATTCTAAAACATAATATTTAAAAACTATTTATAACAACTAAATTTAATCTAATAACTTTAATTACAAACTAAGATCAATGTAGATGAAAACTAAATATTATGAAGTCATACCCAGCATGAAATGTAGGGATCTATCTCCTATAAGTAATTTATCACATAAATTTCGTATGCACAATATTTACATTTCATAAAATTTTTACTAAACATGAATATTTTAGGAATTAACAAGTAAATAAACACTTTATTTAATTTTAAAAACATGAGAAACAAATATTAAAATTTTCATATTTAATTTAGGCATGAAAACCCCAATTTTATAATGCCTAACACTTATCATTTATAAACTATAACCATAATAAACAAAATCTTTTTTTTTTGAGTTGAAACTTGATAATATATTATCCCTTAATGTATTGTCAATTAAATTCCCTACATTACATTGTCTAAGAATGTAATGTCACAGTATAGTACCTTTTCATTAGATTGTATCACAATATAATGTCAAGGTGAGTTCCACTCTTAACACCAAATTATTTCACAATGTAATGTTAGGCAGAGTGCCTCACATTTCATTGACTTTCGGTGTAATGTAAAGTGAGTACTACACATTACATTAACACTCAAAATAATGTTAAGTATCCCAAAAATGATACCTTATTTTCATGTCATGCAATGCAGGTTACATTATCCTATAACATGCATTGTGCTTACCCTCTACAATACCTTAACTATTTAACATGTTATTGAGTACCAATGTAGAAAATTTTATCACATGATCATATCTTCAATTCTCTCTTGAGATTATCTTAACATCTAGTTTATTCTCAACTAACAACAGCTAACATTATGTTATCTTACACTGTAATGTTAAGTATCAAACCTCACATTACATTATCAAATAACATAATTTCAAGTGGATATGATCCAATTTACATTAAAATAAACATGTTCTTCATTAAATAGCTAAAGAAACATGTTGATTCATTTAATAATATATATTTGATACCACTGATGGGTTTTGAGTGTTTATATCATAAATTATAGCAGCAGAAGAAAACCCATATTTAATTAATCTATCCTTGATGGTATTAACATGAATAAATGAAAAACATAAAACAATAATACTTGTATAGCTATGATTTATACCTTTTACTCTTCGATATAGTATGCTTGATGGAGACCACTAAAGTGGCTAATAAAATCCTCTTGCCTCTAAGGTAATTACACCATCCTATGAACCCATGTTTGTAACATCAAGATCATGATTCACCAAAGGGGTGCTAACATCTTTAAAGATTGTTGAATAATGTTTCATGAAGAAGAGAGTTTCAGCAAGATTTCATGAATTTTTTCTTACTCAGTAGGAGGGATCAAGTCCCTTTATATATATATCCCTGATGTTCTTCATAAAATGAAGAACGTCGGCCATATTGACCATATCGGGTGCCATATCATGACACCCATATGTTGTATATTTTTGGTTTATTAATTCAACTCCTTTAATGAATAAAGAAGCCATAAATAAACCAACCCTTTGGTTTATAAATGAAGAAACTATGTGAGAGTGAAGTGGCAGTTCCATACACTAATCCCACACTGTGTTGAGTGAAACAGAGTCTTTGGTTTTGCATTGTATGCATACCAGACTATGTTGGATCCAACATATTCTCAAGAACTTACTTAAGGATGTGTTGGTAGAAACGTATCTTAAAGCAATATGCATCACATGCATGCACTTTTTTTAGTGCACAACCAACACAATGAACTACATCACCACCGATGGTAGTGGTCCTTGCTGCCCACATCACACTAGTGAACCACGTCACCCCTAGACTACATTGGCCACACCCATCATGTTCCCAAGGAACCAAATCAAGCAAAATATTCCATGATCCATCTCTTTACATCATGTGATGGATTTAAAATAAATCCTCAAATTTACTAACCAAGAACAACCCATACATAGTCTAACCCATTATTATCTACAAGAGACTACCCCTAAGCATCTATGGCAAAAAAAATAAACTATAAGTGATTTTTTTTCCATCCACTCACATGGCCCTACCTACACCCACAAATCACACAATGCATAAACAAACATGTAACAATGGAAATATCTCTACACCGCTTACTTTGTATTAGTAGGAGTCTGCATGTCTAATATCACCAGTTGATTTGACTCGGGTTCAAATAAATTAAGAAACTAGAGAAAAATCCATAAAGTGGATATTTTATTTGAAGATCATTGCAATGATGAAAAAACTAGATATATGCAATAAAGGACAGTGATCCTTAACTACAAAACTCCCTGTGGCAGATGACTTAAAGAATGGATGACAACTGGTGAAATCTCATCGAGGGGAGGAGAGGAAATGGGAGATAGAAAATTTGGGTGAGTTCCCATGTGGTTTTTATACAAAACAAGGGTCCCCCATCATTTTAATTAACTTATAAATTAATTAATTAATTAAAAACATTTCATAAGTGCATCAATAACCTAATACCATACTACTGGGTGCTCATCCCAGGTCCACTAGGTGGTTAGTGGACCTCACAGAACCCCCCCCCCATTCTACTGGCTCCACTGAGTACCTAATACTAATCCACTTGGGTACCCAGTTTCTGTTGTCTTTAAAGACAGTATCCAATGTTAAGACCATATTCTTGAAACCAGCCCTTGAGTCATCACTAGACCATTTAAAAACTCAAACATATTTAACTACACATGATCAAGACAAACTAGACTCAAATTACCTCACCAAAATATTTGAGTCATCATGCTTGTATGAGCTGAGGTCTATTTTGGTGTTGCCTATTTTGGCCCATTTTTCATACAAGCTATATTTTATATGCAAACTGGGTTTTTTTCATGGATTGGGAAAGACCAAAAGTATGCTCATTTTCAAAGATATATTTTTTTTAAAAACTAAATGAAAAATTAACAAACAATGGATCTATATTGAAGGAGAAACCCACTGGCATATATGCTATGAAACCCTAATAACCACCCATGTTGTAATTTAGTAAGTGAGCAGAAAAATAATTTGGATTTCTTTGTTGGTTCGTCACACCAAGCACACCATTTCCCAAATAATAAATTTCCCACCTATTAGTGACCATAGGGAAGGATCAACACTAGACCTAGCCATACTTTGCATCAAAATCTGATCAAGACTGTAAGATACAACATTCCTTGAATTTCATAAAGTATCTTTCCAATCCACCAACCCTGTAAGATTCATGGTCCTAGGTTTACTCGACAATTCCATTGCAACTACATGATTGAAAATCATTATCTCAATCATAGGACTCCCAAACACTTGAATAGGTGTTATTGTCTTCACCAGAGGTGATTAACAAGATACAATAAGGAAGAGATATTGGAGAGACTTGAAGATAATCGATTGTTAATAATAGGAGGGATTCCATCACTTTATATATTAATACATGATGCATTTCATTTAATAAAATATGTTTTCCATATTTAATGTATCCATATACATTTATTCTAATTTTAATTAATTTATTGAATCCAAATCAATGAATACTAAAGCCATTTAATCCATTCATAATGGATTATTATCAATGAAACTACATGGAATAAAAATGAACCTAAATTAAATATTACATTTAATTATTTTAGTGAATATTAAACAATATCCCACTTACACTAAAATCCACGAGGAATTTGTGAAAATTTTCACAACTCTTTATGAATGGATCCAAAACTCTTTGGATACTGTTTCATCATACTCTCTTTATTTTGGAACAAACACTTTGTCCAAAACTTTATACTTATCTAGAGGCCTAATTGTGTGACCCTGTGGTACTTAGAAGCATTGAAAAAAAATATGAAATATATATTTCATATATGTAAGCAAAGAGCATCCTCTAACAAAGAATCAGTACTACTCAATCTACTAAGGTTCTGATGTGATCTCCATCAAATATACTCATATCACTATACAAACATGTCCACCACTAGATGT
Organism: Viscum album; assembly: GCA_963277665.1. Taxonomy (NCBI): domain Eukaryota; kingdom Viridiplantae; phylum Streptophyta; class Magnoliopsida; order Santalales; family Viscaceae; genus Viscum; species Viscum album. The sequence goes on along the minus strand of OY728159.1, from coordinate 1,885,597,191 downwards.
ATCATATACATCATATATACACCTATATAACCCTTTTTTTAATGAAATCAAGTGACCACTAGACATGGAACATGTCAATCTAGTATATCCAAATCATCATTTCTTGATACTCAGAAATAGACTTACCAAGTTGATGAATATATCACATGTCATTCATCTAACGAATGATTACATCACATGCACCTCATCCAAGTAGTTAAACACGCCTATTTTGTTTCAAATAAGAATAGCTATAAATTTCTTAAGTCTAATTATGTCAAGGTACATATGCCTTTTCTTATCATACAAGAGGAAAAATATCATCTTGGTTACACTCTAACTGATGACATGATCAACAACATACCCAACCACCCCTGTATTAGCTAAGTTCATATGTTGACTTGTGTAAGTAGGGTATCAAAGTATAGAGGTTCTCATGCTAGGTATCTCTCCAACCTATGGTAATAAGGATTGATATTAATCATACACCCTTAAGTTTATCTATGAACGTATGAAATTCTATGAGATATACTTTCATGGGTCATTCCAAGTAATATGTCTCTACTTATTATCTCGTGAATCTTATTTATATCTCATATATAACCCTTTGCAATGTGTATAATAATATATTCAAGATAGTATTAAAATATCATCATAACCCATAATACTTTGTGATGATCATCAATTAGGGTGAACTCAAAGTTTGTACTTTGAGGGGATATTTATCATTCAACCATTCATGTAAAGTAAATTTTTAGCACGCATGAATGAATAATAAATGAATATTTTTTTTATTATAATTATATGATATATTTATAAAAATTATAACTAACCTCTTAAGTGTTTAATATCCATAGATTCTACATGACTCTCATTTTTTTGTGTATTAATGGTTTTTTAATATTACATCCATATATAATATTCTTCACAACCCTATGTGGCCATCTGATAAAATATTCCCACTAACCTCATAGTGAGTGACATTTACGAAGCAAGCTAATTTAGATATTGGTGAGACTTAGGAATCATATTCCCTAAGTTTAACTCTTTCAACTAATATTCAAACTCCTTAACTTCATAACATAAAATTTTATAATTTTATATTATTTTGTATACTTAAAACTCTTTCTAATCTTAACAACATCATCAATTATGAAATTATTTTATCAAAATTTCTCCTTCAGGTCAATGTAACCATTTACACTTTTATCCATCGTATCCTAAACTCTTTTAGGATAAAGTGACATTTAATTCATTCTAGAAAACATATTTAACCATTTACATTTCTATTTTACATTATTTTATAAACCTTTTAGGAAATAAATTGAACTTTTCTTTGTAAATAAGCTAGCATACCAATGATATTCACTTTATCACAGTAACTAAATGTAACTATTTACATTTTCTTTACTGTCACATATCCTTACTCTTTAGGGTATTAAATGAAAAATCACTCAATCATAGACTAGTATAATCCTCTATCTAATAGTGATATTCACTTTCTCATAGCACCTAAATTAACTATTTATATTTTTATTTATTGTATTATATCCTAACTCTTTAGGATATTAAGTGAAAAATCACTCAAACTTAGATTAGCATGATATTTTATTTATTGAATTTGATCTTATATAAGTCAAAACATACTCTAACTAGTGTCTTAGACATTATCTGCTCTTCAAAATATATTATTTATACCCAACACAGACTATTTTTTGTTTTAGGAAATAACACATATTTCCTTTTAATAGGAATATCTGAAAAATAAACTATTGTTTCCATGTATCATATGGTATTCTTTGTGTTTAAAGAATTTATTATCAAATGAATACTTTATTAAAATGTGACATTTATGGGTGGTAGTAACATCTTCCTTGTATTTTAAAAAAATTTATAAACACTTTATCCTAGATAAAGCACTTTTATCCATATATTCTTCTCAAAACATGTTATATAATCCAATGAATCATAAAATCAGTGTATACAATTAATATCTCATGTTGTTCATAACAAATCTTTGTTAACACATATTATCATATAAGATAATTGAGATGAATATACACTTCATTTACTTAGATTCATCCAATCTTCATAAACATATTTACATTCAAATTTTTGTTGTAGAAATTGTTTACTTCGTCACTTGAATGCATAATATAAGATCTTTTCAAATATTCCTATAAATTTGAACTCTTTTATATTTAAAACACTTGTAAAACATACACTCATTATCACATACCTATAGCATCCCGCCTCGAATGCCACTCACTGGTGCCCCGAGACGGTTGGCCACAAGACCTCAAGTGTGCCTCCTTAAATGACAGAGGTTGCTGACTAGTAGCGAGGGCCTTGGGTAAGTATGTAGGGAGATTATTTCCTCATTGATCAGAGTGGAGTGAAAAAATATTTATGTATTTATACAATATGAGATGGTGGAAATATAAGGAATAGTAGACAGTAGTGGAAGTAAAATACCTGATCATGCAAGATAAATAAATGAATTGTGGGAGATAAATAAACAGATGGTATAATATCATGATCATGTTATAAAAAATGAACATGCAAGGTGGGAGGGGATACAAGCATATAAAACATGATAAAAATATACAAAAAGGCCAAAAACTGCTATGACTATCATCTCGGGCATAGGCTCGATCCTCTACTCCCAAATACATCCTAGTAATGCAAGTCAATCAAGCATTGGAAGATGGATACTTCCCTTTGTCTATACCTACAACCATAAATTATACTCAGGTACCAAAGGTACCTGAGTAGGGTGTGATATACAATCTCAGTAGGATGACACCCACAGTGTCTAGACCATTCCACTTCGTGCAATATAAAATAACTAGTGTGTCATATTATTAAATGAAAAATTGAAGTGAATAATTAAATGCATTGGATTGGGTTTCACTTGAACACCTGTCCAATTTACTAGCTTTGGCCTAAGCCGGTGATTCTAAACCAAAGGCACCTAAAAAGGAAAAGTGAGGGACATAAAATGCCTAGAGATGGACTACCCCCAAGATTTTTCTTGGGCTTAGAGGACATATCCCTACATTTCTAAAACTATAGGATCATTTCTCATTTTGAAACCATTCATTTACCTTTTCTTTAATTCAATTTTGAAAACACTTTATAAAATATAATGAGACACCATGAGACCATCCATGGTAATTTGGTGATACTTTCCAAGTATCACTCGAGGGACTCAGTTTATAACCAATGCCAAGGAGTCTGTCCATGGTGACCCAAGGATGAATTCCCACATGTCACTCCAAGCATGGTGTGAAAGGTCAAGTACTAGCCTATGAGTCCATACCTAGTATCGTACATAGGGTCCCGAGTCTCTCTCGAGGCATGGTACAACCATTGTTCCTTCGATCCCATCCAAGGGGTATCCCCTAGGGAACTGGTGTCACTCATCTAGAGGTAAGAATAGATTACGCCCAGAAAGTTTTTCCTAGGCATATCTAGTGTCACCCTTGACGTGATTGCAAAGAATTTAAAAATTCTAATAGGAGGGCATGAGAGTCCATCCAAGGGGTCCTTAAGTCAGAACCCCTTGTTTCACCCTCAACATTAAGGCTAAAGCATTAAACAAGAAATACATTTATAATAAGGATAGCTATAGGTCCCACTTAATTTAATTCAAGAATTTATATCATAATTGGAATAATGGTCAAGGCATTCCAATTGGTAAAACCATTCATGTTATAAGGCATAAGCCACATGGACCAATCCCATGTCCAATCAATTAGTTCTATGTAAATCATTACCTCAAGGCATTAGTTATGTGAAGACATGGAAAATGAGTGTTTGAACAATTTTAAGTAAAGGTGAAATTATGTCATAAGGTTAGAACACACCCATTGGGGTGGTCTGTGTCAAGGCAATCAACCTAAAAGTTGATTCACTCCTAGTCAGGATCATAATACATGTGAGAAACCACTTAAAATAATGTAATTAATGTTTTTGAGGCTTTATTAAAATGGACCAGTGAGTGGCATAATGACACAATTTATACAACACAACAAAATTAAGGGAAAGGTAATAAACCACATACCTTATCCTTGTAGAGCTTCCCTCATCCAATCTTGGCATTTGATTTTAGCTAGGATGGAAGAAATCAATGAAACCGTCAAATTCCCTAAAAATGTGGAAAATGAGCTTGCACTGAGATAATGCAATAGATGGAAAGAATAACTTGAAAAAATATTATAGAGGATCAAAGAGATTACCTCTATCTTCTCGTTGCTTCTAACGATGATCGATTCGAAGTATGATTGGAGGAGGGAGCACAAAATATATAAATAATGGAGGAGGGAGCTTCATACATGGGAGAAGGAAGGAAACCCAATAGAGAAAAAGAAAATGAGAAGAATAAAGGTTTTAAAGAATCAATGAGGGGGGATGGGAATTTCACCCTCAAACATAGTTGTACATAGTTTGGCTTCATGGTTGGCCAAACCATGCACCAACCATGTGTCAACCATGCACCAAGACACTACTATAAGGGGGAACCTTGCACGGTTAGGTACACGGTTTATCTAACCATGTGAAAACCATATGAAACCCACTGTCCAAAAATTTCAGATAGGTCACACGATTGTGCACCTTGGGTTAGAAGATTGTAGAAAAATCATGTGTCCCCAAGGTCTCCACTATCTACAACTACATAGTTTGGGGAAACCATACAGGTTGGGCTACATGGTTTCTCTTAACCATGTGGGATAAGCTACATAGTTTCTCCTAACCAAGCAGCCCAATCTTTTCTTCCCATTTCAGAGATTCAGGCTTAAAACAAGCCTTGGACGCACCTGAGACCCCCTTCAGTCAATTAGGAATCATTATTAGGCTCATTTAAAGGAATTAGAACCAAAAATTAATGGTCTATAGCTTTAAGAAAATTTGGTACATTACAACCTCCCCTCCTTAATATAAATCATCCCTGAGTTTCCCTTCTAAGGGTAGTAGAATGTCATCTGAGAAGAGTTCTTACCACTGAGCATGTACATTAGTTTCCCACTCCCAAGTATTATCTTATACACATATGTATTTCCATATCACCCAGACTAGAGGAGTTGACCTACCTCAGTGGGCCTTCATGATCTGATTAATGATACATATTGGATTCTCCTTGAAGGACGCTTCTGCCTCCAACTCAATATCCTCAGGGTCAAATGAATGAGACGGGTTGGGATGATACTATTGAAGCTGATATTCATGGAATATATCATACATGGAATGGTACCTATGAGGTAACAACAACCAATAGGCTACTGACCCAACTATCCCCACTATCTCGAAAGTCCCCACATACTAAGGTGATAACTTGACCTATCTCCATATTTGTCTGTGACCTAATCTAGGCGATGCATGCAGAAAAAACCCAATGTCCCACCACAAAATCCAGAGGTCTATGGTGACAATCAATATAAGACTTCTACCTAGATTAAGTTATATCCATATTCTTTTTAATTAGATGGACTTTCTCTAATGTCTCCTAAATGATATGAGGACCCAGTAGATCTACCTCACCTGCCTCAAGATAGCATAGTGGTGAATGGCATGGTATACCATAGAGATCCTTGTATGGATCCATATAAAATGTTTCCTAAAAGTTATTATAGGAAAAATCAACCATAGGTGTATTCTTTTCCCATAAACCCCCCAAAATCAAGGATATAGGCCTAAAACATATCCTCTAACGCCCAAATTGTCCACTCAGACTGATCATTGGTCTAAGAGTGATATGTTGTACTCAAGAGAACATGTGAACCTAGTTCCTTCTACAACCCTTTCCAGAACCATGAAGTAAACCGGGCATCTTGATCTAAAAAAAATGGAATAGGGAACACCATGAAGTCGCACTATCTCCTGGATATATAGAATTTCTAACTCATCAATGGATAAGGTATCCCAAATTAGTAGGAAGTATGAAAACTTGGTCAATCTATCAATGATCACCCATTTTGCATTGCTGCCTCGAGGGGATCTTTGAAATCCTGTCATAAAATCCATTGTGAAATCATTCCATTTTCACTCAGGAATGGAAAGAGGCTATAGAAGTCTAGTAGGTCATTGGTGCTTTTCCTTCACTTTCTAACAGGTGGAACACCGAGTGATGAAGCATATTATCTTACTCTTTATACTTGGTCACCAATACTGATAATGTATATCTTTATACATCTTAGTAATACTAGGATGAACTGCCCACACAGAGGCATGATATTCCCTCATCATCTCTTCTTGTATGTCATAAGGCACCCATACATGGCCACAGAAGGTTAGGGTTTCACTATCATCTATAACCTAACCAGGAGGTGGGATCTCTCCCATGACACTCTCTCTTAGGATGAGGCCTTATGAATCTAACAGCTACCTCATCCGAACCCACTCTAAAATAGAGGACGTCAATGCTAAAGCTGATAGAACTAGTTGAACATGTTGTTCCTAAACATCTAGGTGCAACTAAAAAACATAGTCATCCTCTTCCACTTACTGTTTTCCTCCTTGATTTCTTATGTCTGAGTTTTCTGTCTCAATGTATCAGCTATGGAATTTCCTTTTCTGGGTGTGTGAGAATGCTCAAAGTCGAACAATTAAAGGTGTTCCACCCACCTACACTACCTTAGATTCAAGTCTCACTGAGTGGATATGTATTTAATATTTTTATGATCCATGTAAATAATGAATCTCTCACCCAAAAAGTAGTGACTCTAACATTATTGAGCGTGAACCACGACTGTTAGCTCAAGATCATGCATAGAATAGTTCCACTCATGAGGTCTTAGCTGTCGGGATCCATATGCCATGAATCGATCACCATGCATCATAACTGCACCTATCCCGATTCCTGAAGTGTCACAGTAAATGGTATAGATTATTCCCAACTCAAGAAAAATCAAAATCGGCACTGAAGTGATTCTTCCCTTTAAATCCTAAAAAGTTGTCTCACGAGCTTCAGTCCAGTTAAATTTCACACCCTTCTTGGTCAAGCCCATAAGTGGAACTTCTAGGAATGAGAAATCCTAGATGAATTTCCTATAATAACTATCCATCCGAAATAAGTTTCATATATCAAACACATTCTTGGGTTGTTCCTAGGAAACCATGGTGCTTACCTTCTCTAGGTCAACTGATACACCTTTCATATATATAATATGACTCAAGAAGTGAACTTTGATGATCCAAAAGTGACATTTACTGAGCTTTGCATATAGGTGGTTCTATCTTAGTATACCCAACACGATCTCAAGATGATTGGTATGGTCATTTATAGTGCGCAAATACACTGAGATGTCATCTAAAAATACTACCACAAAGGAATCAAGATATGGGTGGAAGACCTGATTCATCATAGTCATAAAGATTACCGGCATGCTCTTCAAACTGAACGACGTGACCAAATACTCGTACAAGTCTTGCCTTCTTTAGAATGTTGTATGTGGTATATTTGATATACTAACACAATCATGATGGTATCCCAAACTCAAATCGATCTTAGAGAAAATAGTTGCTCCCTGAAGCTTCTTTAAGTGTTCATCTATACAAGGTAGTAGATATTGGTTCTTCACCGTAAGTTAGTTAAATCAGTGGTAATACACACACAATCAATGGGTACCATCATCATTCTTGGTGAAAAGGATTGGTGAACCCCATGGTGATGTTTTGGGTCAGATAAAACCCTTAGCCTCTAAGTATTCAAGCTGCTTCTTGAGTTCCTAGAGCTTTGTAGGTGTCATCCTATATGGGGGAATAGACATTGGTGTTGCACCTAATACTAACTCTATAGTGAACTTAACCTCTCTCTAATGAGTTAAGATAGAGAAATAATCAAGTGAAACGTCCCTAGAATGATCTAAAATGGAGGTAATTTCATGATATGCATTCTCTGATCACTTATTAAGAGACTGGCCATCTGGGTTGTTACTCCTCCTAGCCCAGTATTGTAATAACCCAATGTTTTATCAATAAAATTCTCTCCTTATAATTATGTATTATAGTATAATCATATAATATTATATATATAACACATTACAAACCTTATAAATGAATAATGAGTAAAATAAAAGGTTTCTCTAGAAGTTAAGGAACGAATATCAATGAAATAGTAACTTAACCTTTGGAATAGTAATGCGCCCCTTATGAATAGTAAACCAACCAATTGAATAGTAAACTCACTAATTAAAGTATAAATAAAATTTACCCATACTATAAGTGACAATATGATATAAATATATCATAGTATAAGTAAGTAAATATTTTAAAAATTATTAATTAAGTGTTGGTATTTTTGTAAGTCATGTACATTTAATTACAATTTTATGATTAATTTAATAATTTAAAAGAAAATTTATTTTCATAAAATGTATTCATAAATAAGTATTTTGATGACTTATGATTATAAGATAATTTTAAGAGACCTTAGTTAATTTTTCAAAAGTGTCAGAAAAGTAGTTTTAATTTTAAAATTTGTATTTTTCAAGTAAATTATGATTTTAAATAAAAACTAAATTTCTCATATTTAGAAAATTATTTTCTTAAAATATAGTTTATTTTTGAATTATACACATTGAAAAATGGTTGGGGTGGATTTTTGATATTTTTCTAAAATACTTGAATTTTGGTGAATAGTAAAATACGATATTTACGATAAATACTAAATAAATGAATTTATGCATCATGCTTGAGTCATTGATGATGTAAATGGCCATTATTTTGAACTAAAATGCTCTATTTACTATTTTTTGTCAGAATAATGAATACTATTCATAGTATTGAGAAATAATATTAAACTAATGATTAAAATTATGGGAAACCCCTCCTCTCCTCCACTATAAATACCACCCCTTTTTACCTCTTTTCTTCACTCCTATCAAGCCTTGTTCCTTGTCTAAATTCTGATAAAATATCCTCTCAATATCCTCCCCATATTTATCAGCCCTTGGTATCTTCAAAAGACCAAATCCTCTCCCATAAAAAGGTTCTCAAGGAAGTTTTATTCAAGAGGTAAACTCCTCTTTTCATTTCTTTTATTTTCTTTCAAGTTCCTTTCCTTATTTTTCTTCCCTCCCCTCCTTTAATCCAAATGTTATGACAACTATAGTACCTTAAATTTAATGGAATTTTTTTATAATAATGGAATAATTCATCATCATCTCTCCTTTCCCCCACCTTTTATACTAGAAATGAAAACACCATCTGAGATGTGTTAATTTATCACATTCAAGGACGGTAAGTTTTCAATTTCTATTACCATCTTCAATTCTGGTCATGAAAAAAATTTGATGGTTGAACCGGAATATAATATATGTATTATGTCTAATATAAGGTTCTGGAATCTTTTGTACACATGATTTAAATTTATAAAGCAAAATGTGTTCGATGTGATCAAAAACTGCCAATTAACCAAAACGGTTATCATTAAAGTTTTATATAATGATTCATCTTCACTCTAAATAGACAAATGAATTTTATAACCATGTAATATTATGTATGTTCACTAATAACATATAACTCCAATTATGGACAACCATTCTCATCTTACATGCTTATCTTCACATGTATATAAGTAAACCAATCATGAAAACCAAGGAAACAAACACTCCCAAATAATGAAATTGAACCTATTAACCCATCAAAAAGGTCATGAATGAACTTAATAAGGTTATAATATATCAATTACATGAAATATATGTTATGGAAATATTAATTAATTAATTTAATTTTGTTATCCAGAACATTAAGATCAATTGAAGGACACCATCAGATTTAGGGTAAGGGGTTCTACCCGAACCTCAATTATTCCTTCGAGTTGATCTATCTTTATTTTTATCCAAATAAAGTTATCTATTATTTTTATGAACATATTATAAATTCTGTTTACAAGCTCCAAAATTATGTATCAAGTTTCATTCATCATTCTATTTTGTGGATATACATGTTTTTAAGTGGTTACCTCCTCAATACTTCCCAATAAGCAAACTCGTTTAAGGGAACTTCTCGAATTCTTACCCAATTTCAAGTGCACTATATAATTTGTTTTAAGACACCATTGTTTTTATAAAATAAATATTTTTATTATGAAAAACTTCTTGGTTCACTTCTGATTTTATATAAAAGATTATTTCCTTTTATATTTTAAATTCTCTTTAGTATTTTCCTTAAAACCACACTGAAATGTTTTAATGCTAAAATTTCTTAAATGATCTTCTTACATGTTATAATTTATATTTTAAATAACTTACCATGATATATTACTATTTTCCCTTGTTAAATTCCATGTATATTCTAATTCCTTTCTTTCATGGACACTTGTATGATACACCCATTTATTATGCTTTGTGACATGATTATGATGCCCATTTCTTTCCATGGGTACCCTTACATTTATGTATGATTGATTATGTATGATTATTTATATGGAAATCATATTCATGAAAATTTTATGATGGGTGAACCCATATATCACTCTAATTAATTGGGTAAAGTTGAGTCTCATGAGACGTTATGTGCAACGGTCTTGGCGGTTAGCCTTGACTCGTGCTACCATGTGCAATGGTCTTGGTGGTTAACCTTAACTTGTGATCCTCTATATGAAATGAGCATTGACTTGTGATAAATTCATGTTTTATATTGCTGCCACATTACTATGACTCCATGTTTATATGATGTAATTTTTATATGTTATTATTCCATATGTTCCATGCCTTTTTATATCATTATGTCATGCCTTTTACCCCATATGCTAAAGCTTTATTCTTATGTTTATTACCTTATTGGGATTTTAGATCATCCCTTTGTTCATATTATCCTTAGCTTATCCTATGAATTTATATGATCACAATTGAATTTAGGATATCTTTATGAAGACTAAATGAATAAATATTTTATTTAGTCTCGTGTTTTCAGTTTTATGCACCTAGTCTTCCAAGACACTAGACTTTACAATCCTTAGCTTATAATATGATGTTTAATTATGCCTAAAATCATGTAATGATATGTGTAAAAGGATAGGGTTTCTATAGTTGGTATCAGATCATGGTCTAGTTATTTTTGGATATTAGGAATAGATCACTTTAGTAAGAACCTTAAGGATGAGACTAAGTATAAAAAAACATCCATAAATTTTGTTAAGTATAGAGTAAGTGGTTTATCAAGAAAATGCATCCCTATCTGGATACAAAAAAGTAGATGTGGCTCTGGAACAGATTTATCTAGGGGTAAAACCTAAAAACACCACTTTGAGCTAGACTCAAACAGGAACTGATGCATGAAAAAGGGCCTTGCTACACTCCTGGTTTGACACTTCTGGGGGATATGCTTTGGCAAATTCATAATCTTAGTACAAACCATTGTTAAGGGAATAAAAAAATATCTCATAAGAATATAATTTAAGAAATATATCAATAATAACCTAGATTTAAACTTTGGGAATCACAAGCTAGGATATACTTCTCCTTTACAAGTTTATCCTTTTATGTTAAAAGTTTAATTTATTCTTATTATCTAAGTATTCAAGCCCCCTAATTGTACATTATTTTTCTTAGTTGATGGAGGTAAATAAAAGAACATGTTCCAACAATAAATTTGATAGGTAATGTGAATATTTCCCCAATGATATGCCAAATATGATGGGAACAGGTGCTCAAAACATCATGACAGTACTTGCTCAGCTGACTCAAGTTATGAATAATAACTTGAATCATGTGAAACTCCCTCCTCCTCCAAGGAAAGAGAAAGTTGTCATTTAATCCTTAATTCAACAAAGGCCTCCCATGTTTAGTGGATCTTCCAATCCCCTCCTCACAAAACATTGGATTAACTCTATTTAAAAGATATTATTTTTCCTCTAGTGATCCAAATAAGAGAAATTCATACTTGTGGTCTATCATTTTGATGGGTAAGATGATCAGTGGTGGAACTAATCAATAATACGAAGTCCCAAAAAGAAATTGATTCCATGGATTGGGAGGAATTCAAGAAAATGTTTTTCAATAAATATTTTCCCTAAACCCTTCATCTCAAGATGGAAATAGAGTTCCTTGGACTCAAGTAGAAGGAAGATGAGTCCATCAGTACGTATGAAGAAAACTTTACAAGGCTTTCAAGATACACCTCTGGATTTACCATGAACACTGAATGTAAGGTGGATTGCTTCTTTAGTGGACTAAAGTTGATTATATGAAAAGTGTTAGAAATTGGTGACTTCGACGATTATGAAGAGATTATTTTTTGTGCCCACAAGGTTTAAATGGAGATAAGAGACTCTAAATTGTCTCATGGGACTAGTGAAAAAAGAGGAAAATGGATTCTAATATGGGTGGTTCGACAAATAAAACCCATGATGGAAATAAGATCTAACACCCCACATGTCAAAATTGTGGTAAGAAGCATTCTAGAAACTGTCTAAAGGGGGATAGGAATTGCTTCAAATGTGGAATAATGGGACATCTGGATAAGAACTTTCGAAGGGATATGAATAATCCCACTAATGTGGAAAAATAAAGGAAGTTTTAGATCAACACACAGCCTATAGTGCAGTGTTACAACTATAAGAAACATGGGAATTATGCGAACAACTAAGCCAAGGGTTATCAGAGGAAATATATAAGGACCCGGCCTTATTATATATATAATATTGAATTTAGTTAAGAAAAGACTTCCTTTTACATTGAGGATATTTTCAAGTTTAGAGCTTTAGATATTTGGGACAATACATTCATAACATTACACATTATTAGAGAGTGGATACCATAAAAATAGTTTCCATTTTTTTCAAAATATAAAACATTAAAACATAAAACATGATTCATTGAAGATTATTAAACATTTAACATGGACTCCTTATTTGTATTACACATCCATTAACTTTTTAAAATCATTTAAAACTTAGGATGATCACAAAAAACTCAATAAGGGATATAAAAATAAGGGAAGAACACATTAGTCCATAAATACTTGTAACGTATGAAATCATTTTCAAAAGACATACTTATCACCTGTATATATATACTTACTTTGTGAAAAATGTGATTTAAAAAATACATAAGAACATAAGTAGAACCATAAAGTTATATTGGGGAATTACTTACATAATCTTGTAACCCTCTCGGCTACCTTATAATTTGTAACCCTTGCAGCTGCCTTATTATTTGTGTAACCATCACAGTTACACTTGGAGTAACCATACGGCGAACCTCCAACTTACACATAACCAATGTATTGGAGGGAGATATAGTTACCACCCTTCATCATAAATAATTCCCAAGAACTTGAACATAATCATACAACATTAATAATATCATAAAAACATTGCTTTTGAACTTTGTAAAATAGAATTTTAAAAGAGGATTTTAAAAGGAAAGTCCATTATAAATATCATATAATTGAAGTGAAACTTAATAGAGTGGATGTAATATGTATATAAACTTTAATTATACATAATTAAACATAATATAATCAAAAACCATCACACAATCAATTTTTATACCACATAAATAATGAAGTAGAAGGTTAACCCAAAGAATGGAAATCGGGTTAAGAATTCCCTTACCTCGGGTTTTTCTTACATAAAACTTGTTTAAACTTCATGTATAATGGTTAAAAGAGTGTTATTATTATTTTACATAAACATTTTCATGTTTATAGCATCTTATATGATCATTTAATAACATAATTTCACCCTTTAATTGTTAGTATTTTGCTCCTTGCACTGTTTTTGGGTGAGTTCTTTACATGATTTCCAAGATTGGTTCAAGATGGATGTTCTTGTCAATTGGAATTGAAACTCCAAAATTTTAATGGATTAGTATTTAAATATTTCCATTACCATAAATTATACCATTTATCATTTTGAATTCTTACATGAGTATGATTCATAAGTTAAAATATTAATGATGTTTGTTTAGATCATTTTAGTGGTTCTTTGATAATAACAACCTCATTTTGTTTTATAAATTAAAAACATGTGTAAAAAAGAATTCCAAAACCATGGATGAGAAATAATACATATATTATAACCTATTTAAACCATAAAAATTGTTTCATGACCATACTTTAATGATTTAAAGAAAAATGAAATCACATCATCCACGATGTCAGCAATTCGACACATCATGGACAATGTTTTTAATTCCTTGAATAAGTGGGAGAGGAGAAGAATAGTGATGATTAATTTTCAATGAACATGAGAACATATATAATATACATTATTTTTGGAGCTTTCATGCCTCTTGGTTAAGATGAGGTTAGGAAAAAAATAAAATAAATGAATCTTGAAATAAAAGAAAACTTGAGAAATTTCTCACGAAAATTCGGCATCCTAACGACATCTATTAAAATTTCATAAAAATAGTTTGATGAGAGAAATGGGATATCTAATCACTATTAAATAATATGGACAGTAAGGGGGGATATTCAATGAAATATCCCAACATAATCCAAAGGGAAACGAAGAGAATAACATGAAATGAAAGAAAAGAAACAAAAAAAAGGATGTTTACCTCTTGATCTCTTCTCCTTGAGATCCTTCTTAAGGGCTTTGGTTTTAGTCTTTTGGTGAGACTAGCAGCTCTAGGACGTTAGGAAGATCCTTTGGAGGAGTATTGGGTAGAACATAGGCATGTATCAAGGCTTTAGATGTGTGGGAAGAAAAAGGGAGTGAGGGTGGTATTTATAGTGGAGGAGAGGGGGTATTTTTCATTATTTTAATCATTATTATAATATTTTTTCCCAAGATTGTGAATAGTCTTAGTTCATGTGACCTAAAATAGTAATAATGACATGTGAGTTCGAACCAAGTGGCCTTGCATCACTTATGATGTCATAAATAGTGTATTTTACCAATAATTTGATTATACGGTATTTTATCGCATTTCACTATTCATTGAAAATTCAAGAATTTCAGAAAAATCCCAAAAGTTTACCCTAACTATTTTTCGATGTGTAGAATTAAAAAATGAATTTCATTTTTAAAAAATAATTTTCTAAATATTATTAATTTAATTTTTAAATAAAATCATACTTAATTCAAAAATTAACGATTCTAATTTTATAACAACTTCTATATCACGATGAAAAATTAACCAAGATGTTATTATCTTAAAGCCTTAAGTAAATAAAATAATAATAAAGTTTACTATTAATTAGGGTCATATTACTATTCATATTACTATTCATAAGGGTATGTTACTATTCACAAAAAAACAAGTTGGTTTCATCAAATTCCAAATAACTTACTGAACACAATTGTAGATGGCAGTTTCTTGAAATTCAAAATATAGAAGTGGAAAAATTATGTTTAAATTATAGTTATAAATATCTACTTAAAACAAAGTTCCATGCATTTCTATTTATTTTTAGAAAAACTTAGGGTGTTACATTATCCCCACCTTCTGGAAATTGTGTCCTCACAATTTTATTTACTTATTAAACAACTGAGGGTACTTTTCCCTCATAGCATTTTCAGACTCACATGTTGCTTCTTCAACCATGTGGTTTCTCCACAAAACCTTTACCTGGTGGATTACCATATTCCGCAATACATGTTCCCTTTGATCAAGAATCTAAACTGGTTTCTCTTCATAAGAAAGATTTGCTTCCAACCGAACTGCTTCTGGGCTCAAGACATGTGATGAATCTGGCACATACTTTCTCAACATCAAAACATGAAAAAAAAATTGTGTACCTGAGACAAACTTGGAGGCAAAGATACTCGGTTTTCAACTGGTCCAACTTTCTCCAGGATTTCAAAAGGACCGATTAATCACGGACTTAGCTTTCCTTTCTTACCAAATTGTATCACGCTTTTCCAATGAGAGATTTTAAGGAAAACATGGCCACCTACCTCGAAAGAGAAGAATTTCCTTCTGTTATCTACATAACTTTTCTACCTGCTCTGAGCTGTCCTCATGTGCTACTAGATCATATTCACTTTCTCAGCCACTTCTTCTACTAATTCTGGCCCCATCAACTTTTTTTCACTAACTTCATCCCAAAATGCTGGAGTCTGACACCACTTCTCATACAAAGCCTCAAAAGGTTCCATCTGTATACTGGAATGAAAACTGTTATTATAAGAAAACTCAAATAAAGAAAGATGTTGATCCCAACTTCCCTGATAGTCCATTGAACAAGCTCGAAGCATATCCTCCAAAGTCTAAATCATTCATTCTGATTTCCCATCTGATTGAGGATGAAAAGTTGTAGTGAAATTTAATTATGTGCAAAACGACTTCTGAAGTCTCTTCCAAAAGTTAGAAGTGAACCTGGGATCTCGATCAAATACAATGGAAAGAGAAACTCCATGTAACCTGACAATCTTCTTGAGGTACAGTCGAGAAAGTTGATCCAAAGACATTATATCTCGAATAGAAAGAAAATGTGCATATTTTGTCAGCCAATCCATAATAACCCAAATTGCATTGTTAAATCAATAAGTATTTGGTAGTCCCACCACAAAATCCATGGATATATTCTCTCATTTCCATTATATCACTAAAAAAGGATGAAGTATGCCCTTTGGTAACTGCCACTCTCCTTTAACCTGTTGACATGTTAAGTATTTCATAATAAAATCAGAAATATCTCTTTTCATTCCATCCCACCAATAATACTTCTAAAGGTCTCTGTGCATCTTAGTACTACCGAGATAAACTGAAAATAGAGAACTATGAGTTTCACACAACAAATCTTTCTTCAACTGAGAATCACTAGGCACGCACAACCTTTTTCCAAATCTTAAAACACAATCTTTATCAAGGTTAAATTCTGTAAACTTACCCATTTTAACCAATTATACCTTTTTCTGTAGCTCGCGGCCTTCCTTCTGCGCTTGCTTAATTCTGTCTAACAATGACGACTGCACTGAAACCTAAAATAAAATAGAGGTATTTCCTGCACCAACAACTTCTAACCCAAAATTCATCAAATCATTAATCAAGGGATCATGTTCCAAATGTAACATGGCTAATGATGCATGATGTTTCTGACTCAAGGTATCTGCCACTTTGTTTGATTTTCTAGGATGGTAATTGATCATGCAATCATAATCCTTTATTAGTTCAAGTCATCTTCTCTACCTCATTTTTAATTCCTTCTAAGTGAATATATACTTCAGACTTTTATGGTTAGTATATATTTGACATTTGGTTCCGTATAAATGATGCCTCCAAATTTTCAAAGAAAAAACCACAGCTGTCAATTCCAAATCATGTGTGGGATAATTTAACTCATGAGGTTTTAGTTGTCTTAAAGCATAAGCAATTACCTGATCATTCTACATAAAAACACAACCAAGTCCCTTCAAAGAAGAATCATTGTAGATGACAAACTCACCATTTCAGGAAGGCAAGTCCAAAACTAGAGCATTTGCCAATCTCTTCTTCAGTTCCTGAAAACAAACATCACATTCTTCTTTCCAAACAAATTTAACCCCTTTCTGAGTTAACTTAGTTATTGGGATAGATAACCAAGCAAAGTTCTTAACAAAACGTCAGTAATAACCTACTAATCCAAGAAAACTATGAATCTCTGTAACATTTGTGGGTCTTGGACATTCATTAACCACTTTTGTTTTGGTTGGATCAACTGTTATTCCATCCTTATTTACAACATTACCAAGAAAAGAAATATTTTTCAACCAAAAATCACACTTACTGAATTTTCCATACAATTTCTTTTCTTTTAAGGTTTGTAAAATAACCCTTATATGTTTTTCATGCTCCTCTTTATTCTTAGAAAATACCATAATGTCATAAATAAACACAACCACAAACTTATCCAAGAACTCATGAAATAATCTATTCATAAGATTTATGAATATAGCAGGTGCATTAGTTAATCCAAATGGCATAACAACAAATTCATAATGCCCATATCTAGTACGAAAGGCTGTTTTTGGGATGTTGTCTTCCTTCACCTTCAGCTGATGGTATCCAGATCTCAAGTCAATCTTGGAAAAGTACTGAGCTCCCTGGATCTGATCAAATAAGTCATCGATATGAGCCAAAGGATACTTGTTTTTAATATTGATGTTATTCAAAGCTCTATAATCAATGAAAAGTCTCATGGAACCATCTTTCTTTTTAACAAACAAAACAGGAGCTCCCTATGGTGAAGTGCTAGGACAAATGAAGCCTTTATCAATCAAATCCTACAACTGATTTTTCAATTCAAGATGTTCTATTTGAGCCATAGGATATGGGGGTTTTGAAATTGGATTAGAATCAGGAACTAAGTCAATTGTAAATTCGACTTCTCGATCAGGTATGACACTAGGTAACTCATCAGGAAAAACATCAAGGTATTCATTTACTATTGGTACATTGTTAATCTAAACAGTTCTGTTGTTTTCAACAATATGAGCAAGATAAATTTCATTTCCATATTTCAATAGTTTCTCATCTTCCTGATATGTAATCAATTGTATGAGTTCATTATTTTATACAAACTGAAACTCTTTCTAAAAAACAACTTATTTATCTCAATAGTCAATCTTAGTATGATAAACAGAAAGTCAATTCATTCCCAGAATAACATCAAACTCGACTAAGGGTAAAACAACAAGGTTTTCAGGTAAATTCTTTCTACAAACCACAATAAAAAGATTATTATAATTCCTCTTTGTTATAATACTTCCCCCTGGTGTTTTAACAAAAATTTCAAGTTTCATTTGTTGAGGTGATATTTCCAATTTACCCAAAAATTTCTTAGAGATGAAGGAATGTGTAGACCCCGTATCAAACAAAACTTTAGAAAAATCTGAGTAAACAAACAAAGTACATGATACAACTTCATTGGATGGTCTAACGTCTACTGATGTGGTCGCAAAGGATCTCACTACACCTTTATTCTTGTTGTCTGGCTTCTTTGCATCATTTGGATCTCTCTTTGGGAAGGCATTTGCATAATGACCCATCTCAACACATTTAAAACACTTTACAGTTTTCTTATCAGGATTATTATTTGGATCATTTTCATTAAAATCTCAGGACATATGTCCAAAATTACCACATTTAAAACACTTCCCAGTTTTGGTAAGACATTCCCTAGGGTGCTTCTTGCCACACTTTTTACAAACTGAAAACTATATTTTCTTACCATCATATTTCTTTGGTTGATTCTTACCCATTGATTTCCACTTGGACCTCTTCTTCCCCTTGTTTCCAAAATGCACGTGATCATTAGAAAACTTTATCTCTAACCTCTCATCGCATCATACAAGTTTCACATAACTTTTGAATTCAAGGGATTCCAATGCCCTTCGATACCTTGGATTCAGTCCTGAGTAAAAGTGGTTGATTTTTCTATCAAGATCTAGAATAAGATTTGGAGTATACCTCACCAGTCGAGTGAATTTCTCTTCATACACAGCCACTGAATCCTCCTCCTTTTGTTTCAATTCAAGTAATTTCTTCTCCATCCTAAGTCGCACCACCTTAGGAAAATATTTTTCAAGGAAAAGAATTTAAATTCATCCCACTCTAAGGCATAAAAATCTTATCTATCCCTGATATTCCTTACCATTGACTACCACTAATTAGCTTCACCATCAAAATTATAAATGGAAAGACTTACCTTTTGATTTTCTGAACATCCCATAATATCTAATATCTTTTCAAGGGCTTTAATTCATCCTTCAGCTGCTACTGGGTCAGAAGATCCATTGAAAGTAGGAGGGTGTTGTCTCATAAAATGTTCCACTACTATCATATTCTGTTGTGGTACCTCTAGTTTTTCTCTTTCATGGATGTCACCACCATTTATTTCTTGCGTTAGCTGATCCATTACTGTCACAAACTGCTCAGTTCCAATCCCTACCATCCCAAGCTGTAGATTCGAAAGGATGTCGTTCCATCAGTGCCTCTCCTATTCAACTTCCCTGTTTCTTCTAAGGAAAACCATTCTAAAAAACATACCTTAGACAAAGCAACATGGTGATCTTTAAATGCTAAAACATTTCAAATTAATCATAGAGTTAAAATCATTTATGGTATTCTATTAACATCACCCTAACCCCAAAAGTTATCTAAACCATCCTCTGATACCAACTATAAGGACCCAACCTTATTACATTACATAATCTTGAATTTAGTCAAGAAACCACTTCCTTTTACATTGAAGATATTTTCAATTTTAGAGATTTAGATATTTGGTACAATACATTCATTGCATTACACATTATTACAGAGTGGATACCATAAAAACAGTTTCCATTTTTTTCAAAATACAAAACATTAAAACATAAAACATGATTCCTTGACAATTATTCAACATTTAACATGGATTCCTTCTTTGTCTTACACATCCATTAACCTATGAAAATCATTTAAAACTTGGGATGAGCACAAAAAACTCAGTAAGGGATATAAAAAGAAGGGAAGAACACATTAGTCCATGAATACTTGTAACGTATGAAATCATTTTCAAAAGACATACTTATCACCTGTATATATATACTTACTTTATGAAACATTTGATTTAAACAATACATAAGAACATAAGTAGAACCATAAAGGTATCTTGGGTAATTACTTACATAATCTTGTAACCCTCTTGGCTACCTTATAATTTGTAACCCTCATAGCTACCTTACTATTTGTGTAACCATCATAGTTACACTTGGAGTAACCATACGGCCAACCTCAAATTTACACATACCCAATGAATTGAAGGGAGATATAGGTACCAAACTTCATCATAAATAATTACCAAGAACTATAACATAAACATACAACATGAATAATATCATAAAAACATTGCTTTTGAACTTTGTAAAATAGAATTTTAAAAGAGGATTTTAAAAGGAAAATCCATTATAAATATCATATAATTGAAGTAAAACTTATTAGAGTGTATGTAATATGTATATACACTATAATTAGATATAATTAAACATAATATAAGCAAAACCCATCACACAATCAATTTTTATACCACATAAATAATGAAGTAGAAGGTTAACCCAAAGAATGGAAATCGGGTTAAGAATTCCCTTACCTCGGGTTTGTCTTACTTCAAACTTGTTTAAACTTCCTGTATAATGGTTAAAAGAGTGTTATTAGTATTTTAAATAAACATTTTCATGTTTATAACATCTTATATGATCATTTCATAACATCATTTCACCCTTTAATTGTTAGTATTTTGCTCCTTGCACTGTTTTTGGGTGAGTTCTTTACATGATTTCCAAGATTGGTTCATGATGGATGTTCTTGTCGATTGGAAGTGAAACTATAGAATTGGAATGGATTAGTATTTAAATATTTCTACTACTATAAATTATACCATTTATCATTTTTAATTATTACATGAGGATGATTCATAAGTTAAAACATTAATGATGTTTGTTTAGATCATTTTAGTGGTTCTTTGATAATAACAACATCATTTTGTTTTATAAATTAAAACCATGTGTAAAAAAGAATTATAGAGCCATGGATGAGATATAATACATATATTATAACCTAGTTCAACCATAAAAATGGTTTCATGACCAGACTTTAAGGATTTAAATAAAAATGAAATCACATCGTCCACGATGTCGATAATTTGACACATCATGGACAATGTTTTTAATTCCTTGAATAAGTGAGAGAGGAGAAGAATAGTGATGATGAATTTTCCATGAACATGAAAAAATAAATAATATACATGATTCCTGGAGATTTAATTCCTCTTGGTTAATAGGAGGTGAGAAAAAAAATAAAAGAAATGAATCTTGAAATAAAAGAAAACTTGAGAAATTTCTCGCGAAAATTCGGCAGCCTAACGACATCTCTTAAAATTTCATAAAAATAGTTTGATGAGAGAAAGGGGATATCTCATCACTCTTACTTAATATGGACATTAAGGGAGATATGTAATGAAATATCCAAACATGATCCAAAGGGAAAGGAAGATAATAACATGAAATGAAAAAAAAAAGGATGTTTACCTCTTGATCTCTTCTCCTTGAGATCCTTCTTAAGGGATTTGGTTTTGGTCTTTTGGTGAGAACAGCAGCTCTAAGACATGGGGAAGAGCCTTGGGAGGATTATTGGGAAAAACTTAGGCATGGATCAAGGATTGATAGGTGTGGGAAGAAGAGGGGAGTGAGGGTGGTATTTATAGTGGAGGAGAGGGGGTATTTTTCATTATTTTAATCATTATTATAATATTTTTGCCCAAGATTATGAATATTCTTAGTTCATGTGACCTAAAATAGTAATAATGGCATGTGAGTTTGAAACAAGTTGCCTTAAATCACTTATTATGTCATAAATAGTGTATTTTACCGATAATTTGATTATATGGTATTTTATTGTATTTCACTATTCATTGAAAATTCAAGAATTTCAGAAAAATCCCAAAAATTTACCCTAACCATTTTTCGACTTGTAGAATTAAAAAATGAATTAATTTTTTTTTAAAATAATTTTATAAATATTATTAATTTAATTTTTAAATAAAATCATACTTAATTCAAAAATTAACAATTCTAATTCTATAACAACTTCTATATCATGATGAAAAATTAACCAAGATGTTATTATATTAAAGCCTTAAGAAAATTAAATAATAATAAATTTTACTATTCATTAGGGTCATAATACTATTCATAAGGGTGTTTTACTATTCACAAAAAAACAATTTGGTTTCATCAAATTCCAAATAACTTACTGAACATAATTGTAGATGGAAGTTTCTTGAAATTCGAAACATATAAGTGGAAAAATTATGTTTAAAGGATAGTTATAAATATCTACTTAAAACAAAGTTCTATGCATTTCTATTTATTTTTAGAAAAACTTGGGGTGTTACAAAATCAACAAAAAACTCCAAGGCAACAAGGAAGGGATTGTAATATCACTACTGATGAGGTGGATTCAGAAAATTATGTGGTGAAAGGTACACTAGTTATTCATTAAAGAATAGAAAATTTACTATTTGGTTCTAGTTCTATGCATTCTTTCATATCTTGTAAGTTTAGTAGAACTATTCAAACACCGACTCAAAATTTGGAGGTTGAGCTACCTGTGAGAACAGTGAATGGGGAAATTATTTCATCCAAGGTTTATAAATCCTCCCTAGTAAATGTTTGTATACTGAACCTCCCATAAAATATTTCCATACTTCCTTTAGTGTATTTTGATGTTATCTTAGGCATAGATTGGCAATATTTTTACAAAGCCAACATCAACTATCAAGAAAGGGAGATCACTCTTCACATCCCAAAGCATCTTCCAATTCTTTACAAGTGTAAGGAGTAAGATGAATCTCTTTTGGAATCATTGTCTTAAGTGTGGATATTACTGCCCTATAAGAAAGAATATCTAGCTCAAATGATTGAGACAAAGAAGATGGTACTTCTCGAAGATATTCGCATCGTAAGGGATTACACTGGTGTATTTGCCAAATAATTTCATCATCTTCCTCCTGGTTGTGAGGTTGAGTTATCAATTTATCTTATTCTTAGATCCCTACCTATATCAAACATAACTTATAGAATATCCACTATTGAGGCAGAAGAGCTGAAGAGGCAGTTACAGGAGAATCTAGACAAGGGTTTTATATGCCCGAGTGCTTCACCATGGGGAGCACTAGTCCTCTTTATTAAGAATATGGATAGATCAATGTGCCTAAGCATTTATTATCATGAGCTCAATAAAATAATGATAAAGAACAAGTATCCCCTACCTTGGATAGATGAATTTTTTGATCAGCTACATGGGTCCAATTATTTCTCTAAGGTGGACCTTCGATCGGGATATCACTAATTAAAGGTGAGGAAGAAATATATTCCCAAGACTGCCTTTCAAACTAGGTATAGAAACTATTATTTCATATTTATTCCCTTCAAACTCACCAATTCTCTAGAAATTTTCATGGATCTAATGAAAAGATTCTTTAGAGATTACCTAGACAAATTTTTGGTAGTCTTTATCGATGATATTCTGATTTACTCTAAGAGCAAGGAGGAACATTAGGAGCATTTGAATACTATGTTGATGACTTTGAGAAGGGAGAAAATTTATGCAAAGTATAGTAAATATGTGTTCTAGATGGAGGAAGTATCATTCTTGGGGCATGTTATCACTAGTAAAGAAATATTTTTGGGCCCTTCTAAGACAAAGGAAATTAAGGAGTGGACCAGGACAATATCTGTAATGGAGATCCATAGATTTCTGGGTCTATCCAAGTATTATTGATGATTTTTTAAGAACTTATCACAATTTTCAAACTCAATGACCGAGTTGACGTGGAAGGGGGTGAAGTTTGTATGGACTCAAGAGTTTGAGGAAAGATTTAAGGAGATCAAAAGGAGGCTTATCACTACACCAGTACTCACACTCCCAACAAGTGGAGAACTCTTTATGGTGTACAGTGATACTTCAAAGAAGGGATTAGGTTGTGTGCTAATGAAAAATGATAAAGTGATAGCCTACGCCTCAAGGTAGCTGAAAATCCATGAGCAAAACTATCTCATGCATGATCTGGAGTTACCGGTTGTGATATTTGCATTGAAAATCTGGTGGCATTATCTCTATGGGGAAAAGTGTGAGATATAAACTGATCACAAGAGTCTCAAATATATGTTCACACATAAAGAGCTTAATATGTTCTAGTGAAGATGGATATATCTCATCAAGGATTATAACTGCTCAATCCACTACCAACCTGGTAAGGAAAATAAGGTGGAGGATTCTCTAAGTAGAAATGATTTTTAATCTTTATCAATGATGAGAATTGAAAAGGATCAAATCTTGTTTGATTTATAGAGGATGAACATGGGAATCATTAAATGGGGAACATCATCAATCCTTTCTCAAATGGTTGTTAAACCATCCCTCATGGATAAAATAAAGGATGCACAAAGAAATAATGTGGAAATTCAGAAAAGGGTGGAAGCTATCAAAAATGGGAAACCCTTTGAGTTCAAGATTGACGAGGAAGGGGTTTTAAGATTTGGGTCATGATTATGTGTACCATATGATCCATATATAATGGAGATTTTGAATTACACACATATCTCAACCTTCTCTATTCACCGAGGGATCATAAAAATGTATTGATATCTCTGAGAGAACTTTTGATGGGACAATATGAAGAAGGCGATTGTTGAGTTTACATCAAAGTGTCTGGTATGTTAGCAAGTGGAGGTTGAAAGGAAAATGTTTAAGGGGGTTATCTAACCACTACCCATACCATCATGTAAGTGGGAGAAAATCACCATGGACTTTTTCACTAAACTTCCAAGGACATCTAGAGGAAACAATACTGTATGGGTCATTGTGGATCATCTTACAAAGACAGATCAATTGATTGCAATTTGAGAGGACTTCTCATTGGATAAGCTTGCATGGATATATATAAAATAGGTATTAATGCTTCATGGAGTACCACTATCTATTGTATCTTATAGAGATATGAGATTCACCTCGAAGTTCTGGAAAAGTCTCCAACATACTCTAAGAATTGAGTTAAAATTTAGCACGGCCTATCATCCTCAAATTGATAGACAATCTGAGCGAACTATTCAGACACTGGAAGATATATTGAGAGCATGTTATATGGACTTCAAATGAGGATGGTACCAACATATTCCACTGGCTGAATTCTCTTATAATAATAGTTTCCACTCCAGCATCTGAATGGCACTGTATGAAGCCCTTTATGGGAAAAGGTGCAGAACACCGGCATGTTGGGATGAAGTCAGTGACCATAAACTACTGGGACCTAAAATGGTCAAAGAAATTGTAGAGAAGGTAAAAATCATTCAACATCACATCAAGGAAACCCAAATTCTACAAAATAGTTATGAAGATAATCGTCGAGGGGACCTTGAATTCAAAATTGGAGACATGGTATTCCTCTGCATATCTCCATGGAAGAAGGTCATGAGGTTTGGGAAGAAATGAAAGTCAAGTCTCAGGTACATCGGACCCTTTGAGATTCTTGATCATGTTGGATTTGTGGCTTATCGACTAGAACTTCCACCTACCATGTCTAAAGTACACGATGTCTTCCACATATCCTTCTTAAGGAAGTACATACCAGATCCTTCACATGTATTGTCTTTAGAGGTGGTTCAGTTGGAGAATGATCTTTCTTATGGGGAGAAGCCAGTGAAGATCTTGGATCTTAGAGATAAAGTTCTACATAATAAGACTACTCACCTCGTCAAAGTACTATGGAGGAACCATAAGTACGAAGAGGTAACATGAGAACTCGAGGAATCAATGAAGGAAAAATATCAACACTTGTTTACGGCTTAGAATGTAAATTGAAATTTTGATGGTGAAATTTCATAAGGGGGGAAGAATATAATGACCCAATGTTTTATCAATGAAATTCCCTTCTTGTAATTGTGAATTATAGTATAATCATATAATATTACATATATAACACAATACAAACCTTATAAATAAAGAATGAGTAAAATAAAAGGTATCTCTAGAAGTTAAGGAATGAATATTAATGAAATAGTAACTTGACCTTTGGAATAGTAATGTGACCCTTATGAATAGTAAACCGACCAATTAAATAGTAACCTCACTAATGAAAGTATAAATAAAATTTACCCATCTTATAAGTGACAATGTGATATAAATATATCATAGTATAAGTAAGTATATATTTTAAAAATTATTAATTAAGTATTGGTATTTTTGTAAGTTGTGTATATTTAATTACAATTTTATGATTAATTTAATAATTTAAAAGAAAATTTATTGTTATAAAATTTATTCATAAATAATTATTTTGGTGACTTATGATTATAAGATAATTTTAAGAGACCTTAGTTAATTTTTCAAAGTGTCAGAAAAGCAGTTTTAATTTTAAAATTTGTATTTTTCAAGTAAATTATGATTTTAATTAAAAATTAAATTTCTCATATTTAGAAAAATATTTTCATAAAATGGAGTTAATTTTTTAATTCTATATGTTGAAAAAAAAATTGGGGTTAATTTTTGGGATTTTTCTAAAATACTTGAATTTTTTGTGAATAGTAAAATACAATAATTTATGATAAATGCTAAATAAATGAATTTTCGCATCATGCTTGAGTCATGGATGATGTAAATGGCCATTGGTTCAAAATCACATGCTCTATTTACTATTTTTTTATAATAATCAATACTATTCATATTATTAAGAAAAAATATTAAACTAATGATTAAAATAATGGGAAACCTCTCCTCTCCTCCACTATAAATACCACCCCTCTTTACCTCTTCTCTTCACTCCTCTCAAGCCTTGTGCCTTGTCTAAATTCTACTAAAATCTACTCACAATATCCTACCCATGTAAAAAAACCCTTTGTCTCTTGAAAATACCAAATCCACTCCCCTAAATAGGTTCTCAAGGAAGTTTTATTCAAGAGGTAAACTCCTCTTTTCACTTCTTTTATTTTCTTTCAAGTTCCTTTAATTATTTTTATTTTCTCACATCCTTTCATCCAAATGTTATGATAACTATATTAACTTACATGTAATGTAATTTTTTTATAATAATTTAATAATTTATCATCATCTCTCCTTTCCCCCACCTTTTATAATAGAAATGAAAACACCATCCGAGATGTGTTAATTTATCATGTTCAAGGACGGTGGGTTTTCAATTTCTATTACCATCTTCAATTCTGGTCATGAAACTATTTTGACAATTGAACCAGACTATAATATATGTATTGTGTCTAATATAAGGTTCTGTAATCTTTTGTACACATTATATTAATTTATAAAGAAAAATGTGTCCGATGTGATCAAAAACCGCCAATTAACTAAAAGGGTTATCATTAAAGTTTTATATAATGATTCATCTACACTAAAAATAACCTAATGAATTTTATAACCATGTAATTTTATGTATGTTCACTAATAACATATAATTCCAATTCTGTACAACCATTCTCATCTTACATTCTTATCCTCACATGTATATAAGTAAACCAATCATGAAAACCAAAGAAACAAACGCTCCCAAACAATGAAATTGAACCTCTTAACCCATCAAAAAGGTCATGAATTAACTTAATAAGGTTGTAATAAATCTATTACATGAAGTATAGGTTATGTAAATATTAATTAATAAATGTAATTTGGTTATCCAGGACATTAATATCAATTGAAGGACACCATTGGATTTAAGGTAAGGGATTCTACCCAAACCTCCATTATTCCTTCGGGTTTCTCTATATTTCTTTTTAGCCAAATGATTTTATTTGTTATTTTTATTTAAATATTATAAATTCTGGTTATAGGATCCAAAATTATGTATCAAGGTCCATTCATCATTCTATTTCAGGGATATACATGTTTTTTAGTGGTTCTCTCCTCAATACTTCTTGATAAGCAAAGTCATTTAAGGGAACTTCCTAAATTCTTACCCAATTTCAAGTGAACTATATCATCTATTTTAAGACACCATTGTTTTTATAAAATTATTATTTTTATCATGAAAACTTTCTTGGTTCACTTATGGTTTTATATAAAATATTATTCCCTTTTCTATTTTAAATCCTCTTGAGTATTTTCCTTAAAGCCGCACTAAAATGTTTTAATAATAAAATTTCTTAAATACTCTTCTTACATGTTATCACTTCTGTTTAAAATCACTTACCATGATATATGACTATTTTCCCTTATAAATTTCCATGTATATTATAATTCCTTTCTTTTATGGACACTTGTATGATACACCCATTTATTATGCTTTATGACATGATTATGATGCCCATTTCTTTCTATAGGTACCCTTATGTTAATGTATGATTGATTATGTGTGATTATTTATGTGGAAAGCATATTCATGAACATGTTATGATGGATGTTTTCAGATATCTCTCCAATGCATTGCATAAAGTTGAGTCTCATGAGACGTTATGTGCAATAGTCTTGGCAGTTAGCCTTGACTCATGCTACCATGTGTAATAGTCTTGGTGGTTAACCATGACTTGTGATCCTCTATGTACAATGAGACTTGACTCGTGCTAAAGTCATGTTTTATATTGTTTCCACATTACTATGACTCCATGTTTATATTATCCCATGTTTATATGTTATGATTCCATATTTTCCATGCCTTTTTATATCATTATGTCATGCAATCTAACCCATATGCTAAAACTTTATTCTTATGTTTATTCTCTTACTGTGATTTTATCTCATCCCTTTGTTCATGTTATCCCCAGGTTATCCTATGAAGATGTATGAGCATAATGGAATTTAGGAGCTCTTTATCAAGACTAAATAAATAAATTTTTTATTTAGTCCCATGTTTTCAGTTTTATGTACCTAGTCTTCCAAGACACTATACTTTATGATCCTTGGCTTGTAATATGATGTTTAATTATACATAAAATCATGTAATGATGTGTCTAAAGGCTATGGTTTCTGTTAGTATTATTGAGTCCTACTAGACTCACCTTGAGATTCCATTCACCTTTATGCATATATGTGCTCCCCTTGGATGATTTAAAAGATACCTGATGGTGATAGTAATCCACTTGGGCTCGATAAGTCACATGCTAGTCCATATCGTGAATGACGTTAAAGCCAGTCATATCGAGGATGAAGAATGTAATGATCCAAAACTCTATCAATGAAATTTAAGTTATTATGTTTATTTTATATAGTATTAATCATATAAAACCACATAGAGAACACAATACAATCTTTATAAATGAATAATAAAAGAAATAAGAGGTATATCTAGACGTTAAGAAACCTTTACTGATGAAATAGTAACTTGCCCTTAGAAATAGTAATATGAACCTAATGAATAGTAACTCAACCTAATGAATAGTAACCTCTCCCATGAAATTATAAATAAAATTAATGCATCTCATAAAGGAAATTATGATATAATTATATCATAGTAAAAGTAAGTGAATATTTTTAAAAATTAATATTTAAGTGTAGGTATTTTTATAAGTTGTAAATACTTAATTACAATTTTATAATTAATAAAATTATTTAAAATGAAATTCATTTTCATAAAATGAATTCATAAATCAATATTTTTTTGTCTTATTATTTTAGGATAATTTTATGAGACATTAGTTGATTTTTGAAAGTGTTATAAAATCAGTTTTAAATTTAAAATCTGTATTTTTCAAGTAAGTAATGATTTTATTTAAAAATTAAATTTCACATATTTAGAAAAAAAATTATAAAATGGAGTTCATTTTTTAATTATGCACGTCGAAAAATGGTTATGGTGAATTTTTGGAATTTTTCTAAAATACTTGAATTTTTAGTGAATAATAAGATACTGTAATTTACAGCATAAATACATTATAAGCTAAATACACTATTCCTTGAGTCATGGATGATGTAAACACCCTTGGTTCAAAATAACTTGCACTTATTACTGTATTTATTCACAAGAATCGATACTATTGTTTGTCTTAAGAAAAATAATAAAATAATGAATAGAATAATGAGAAATCACCCCTCTCCTCCACTATAAAAAACACCCCTCACCCCCTCTTCTCTTCACTCCTCTAAGTATTGAAGTTTGTCAAACCTCTACCCAAATATTATTATATAGTCTCTCACCACATCCAGTATCTCTTTTTCTTTCCAAAAGACCAAAACCCTTTTCCCTAAGGAGGTTCTCAAGGAGGTTAATTTGAGAGGCGAACCATCTTCCTTTTTCTTTAATTTTCAATTTACTTTATTTTCTTATCTTCTCCTTACCTACTCTATACAAATGATCATGAAAACTCTAGTATAATCTATATACTGGAATGATATCATGTTATTGGAATAACCATCATCAATCCCCTTACTCTCTCTCTTTTATTATGAAAACGAAATAATCATCTAGGGGTGCCGATTTACAACCATCATGGACGACGAACCTTCGTTCTTAAATTTCTACCTCAAGGATGGTCATGAAACAATTTTTATAGTTTAACCAAACCATAATATATTTATTATAACCTATTTAATGATATTTAACTATTATATATACATAATACTAATTCATACGACAAAAATAGTTTGAGATGATTGAAATACCTCCATAATAATCTAAACAATTATCACTAATGTTTTATCTAATAAATCATATTAATAACATATAATAAAATTAATTATATAACCATTTAATTTATTTATGTTAATTAATATCATATAAATTCAATTCTGGAGAATTATACCCATTCCACATGAACTTCCATACTCATATACAAGTATATTGATCATAAAAACCAAGGAAACAAGCACTCATGAGCGATAAAATTGTATCTTATAACTCATCAAAAAGATCATAAATGAACTTAATAAAATTATAATAAATAAAATACATGTAGATAAGTTTATTTATTATTTTATTAATGGATTTAATTTTATTATCCAGTATGTTAAGGTCAAGTGCATAACTTATTCGAACATAAGGTAAGGGTTTTTACCCGAACCTCTATTTTCTTTCGGGATACTCTTATTCTCTACTTACCTCAATGAAATTATTAATTATTCTTATTTAATCATCATAAATTATGTGTGAATGTTATATATATGTGTACCAATCATAATTATTCTTTATTTTATGGTTATTTACATGTTTTAAAAGGATCTTTCAAAAATTCTTAGGGTACTTCTCGAATTCTTACCTATTTTCAAGTACACTCTATAATCTGTTTTAATAAACCATTATTTTTCTAAAATCACTCATTTTATTATGAAAAAACTATCTTATTTCAAATCTGTTTTTATACAAATATTTTTCCAAAATAACTCTTCCTTTTCAAAGTAAATGAGTATTTCTCTCAAAAATTACTCGATGATTTTATAAGAGTATTTTCATTTATTTCAAAAATCATGTTGATTCTTATGTTTAATTGTGATTAATATTTTATTATACCATCCACAATATTTTCTTAATTTTTTTATGATCAATTTTACTGTGTATGTTCTATTTTGATACCATTCACCTTATTACTCAGAATGGTTAGTGATTATGTCTACAGATTGGGGAAAATTATTCACATTTCATATGTATGTATTGTTTATGTTTAAATTCATTAATTTGAGGAATTAATTTGACTTATTAAGTGATGGGTGGGGACCTATATATCCCCTATATTCATCAGTAGGTCTCATGAGACAAAACAGATATGGACTTGGCCGAGGCCTTTCCTATTTTCAGATATGGTTTTGGCCAAGGCCTTAATCATTTTAAGTTGTATTGGCTGAGGGATTTATGATATGGTTCAGATGTACCACATTATGAATTCCCTCATTATGAAACTATTAATTGATATTCCATGAGGTTATTAGACAATTATAATACCATGGTTGTGTTTTATTATGGCATTATTTAATCAGCTTTTATTCCTGCCATATTATGTTCAAGATTATGTTTTAATGGCATGTGCAATTTTAGTTATTCACCATGCCATATTATTTACACTTTCACTATATTACTTACCCTTACTGATCATCTAAGCTCACCCATTTCTTATGTTTTATTTTTCTAGGATGTGAAGAAGTATATTATGAATGACTCGTAGGGATAATCTAGGAGTTGTTGATGTTTCCAAAGGAATTTATATATTTTATTCCATTTCAAGTTTTAATTTTGAACTCATGTATATATCTTTTTTTAAAAATATACTAAACTAATCAGTACTTCAGGATGAATCTTCCTTGTTTATATTCAATGTAATGAAATAAGTCACCATCTCTAAGCAACTAGGGTCGGGGTCTTTACAGAGAAACCCACAGAAAATGAAACCCACCAATCTCAAGGGGGCACTCATTGAATTAGTGTATACCCTCTGCTCGAACTCCTAATGGTGTGTCAAGGGTCATAACACCATTGGAGTATTCTATTACTAAGACCAAACATCCTATAGCCGCAACAGATAGAAAATAGTGTGATGCATCTGTATCAAATAATGTAGATACTAGAGTAGAGGCTACCAGAATAGTACCTTTAATTATAGATGACCTTGGAATATGCTCCTATGGAGTAGGCTTAATAACATAGATATGGCCTAAACTGAATCTATGATATGTTACCTAAGTAGCCTAAGCAGGTCCACTCTATTGACAATGGAACTATGAAGCCTGACTGCCTCAGCCACGACCACCTGCTCAACCCGAACGGTCTATAGATTTCCAGCTTCCTGCCTGACAAGGTGTCACTGACCCTACACTTGTAGGTGGTGATAGAATATATTTCCATTCATTTAACATAGGAGGAAAAGAATAGAATAAATGCGGGAGGTGACTCATCCTTCCACAAGCTCGATATTCTATTAGGTTCCTCACACATTGGGGATTTTTGTGGCCTAGTCTACCACACTAGTGACACACCACAAAGTTTTCAGTGCATGTCATGTGGATAGTAATTCTCCTATGTGTAAACTCGAAGCATTTCTTCCTGTCACTGGATAAACCATTGCTATGCTTGGAATCTGAACTGCCCTATTTTATGTCGCCTGATTCCCTCAAGTTTTTCTCAATGATAAGGGCCTTATTAATGATCTCTAAAATAGTGGTCAGTCAAAATACATTCACCTATGAGCGGATTGCATAAGCAATCCCATCCTGGAACCACATCACAATATTTATCTCATCACCAGTCAAGATAGGTGCAATGTGATTCAATTTAGTGAAGTGATCTGAATATTCCATCACTAACATGTCACCTTGCTCAAGGTGCATGAATCATGAACACGATCTATTCTTAGTGTCTTTAGGGAGAAGTAGTCAAATAAGTTTGTATATAAGTCCACCCAGACCATACCCTGATGTCGACCAGCCTGAGTAAGTATGTCCCACCAATGCTTGGGGAAGTTGCGTAGCATATAGGTCACGAGCTTGACCCTCCACTCTGGATATGTCTTAATATGCTCAAAGATTTACACCATAGCCTATAACTATGATTCAGCAGCCTGAGGTCCACCATCCCTTGAGAAGGTAGGATGATGTTGCTGCTGGAACTCCCTGGTCAGCTGTTCCATAAAAGGGGTAGGTTTAGGATCACCCTGAACTAATTTCATGAATCAGAGGAAGTTATCATGAAACTGTGCATCAGCACCCATTGGAAGTTTTGGAGTGGGTGCCTCATGTGGAACTAAAGGAGGTATCATAGGTGGTTTAGGTCCCACCACCTTAGGAGTATGTTCATCACCACTTTCCTAGCATATGGCACAAGGTTTCCATGGTGGAATATCTCTACAAATTCTGAGTGCATGCCTCATATAAGATTTATAACAAATAGGTAAATTGATAAGAAGTACAGGTGTAAGGCATACCTACTAAGAAACATACCCCTCTACCTACTCCTGGATCTAGGTTTGGGTGAAAAGAATGAGTCATAGAAGGAAGATAGGAGACATGGCCTACATCCCACCACTAGTTCAGGTTTGGTTAAGGTCTCTTATAAGACAACCGTTTTATTTTAAAGGATCATTTTAGTTCATTTATGTATTTAAATTTCCTTTAGGTGGTTGAATTGAATGGTTCACCATATCCAATTTATAAGGGACCATACACCTTATAAACTATATGGTGGTGTCCATTTAATCCTAACCACAACACGTTCCATCCCATGCGACCGATGGTCTATGGTTCAACTTTCCACAATTGGATACTTAAGGAACCTTCTTTAACCTATTCAGGAAAACATTATTAGGTTAAGGTGGATTATTTAAGTGTTAATCGTGTTTTCTCATTCCTATAAATAAATATCAATACACTTCCATTCACATAACAAACAACACTACAAGGCATAATAGTTAAGGCACAACAGAAATCACATGAAAAACAAGAAATGCATGTAGGAACGTAGATATGGAATAAAATAATGCATGGAAAATTTAAGTCATGTTGTGCCTGGTGTGATTCATGCTTCTATGTTCCATCATATCATTAGGCCAGGGCTAAACAAACCATTATAATAAAATCAATATCAGTAATATCATAAAACAAGTGCATCACCCAATGATGAAATCTCATCAACTGTAACTATAATGTCCCTTAATCTGGCACTCTCTCACGTGGCCAAAAAGGGTTGGTTATAGGACCTAAAGCATGCCTCCGCATATTTCGGAGGCTCCGACTAGAAGTGGGGGTTTGGATAGTATAGTGGGGAGACTATTCCCCCTTGGTATGAAGTGTCATAGAAAAGGAAAAAATTCATAATAAAACAAAAATAATCAGAGTAAAACAATACGAAAGACAAAAATAAAGACCAACTGAATAATCCAATAAGTAATAAGGAAAATGTAATGACATACTAGAATGTAACTAAATTTCATGCTAGAATGGTATAAGAAAAAGACTAGCATACTCAAATAAAATAATAAAAGTCCCAGGTCCCAAGCCCCATGTTGATCCCATCTCCAAACTTCATCCCAACAACAAACAAGAAATCAACAGCAAGGTCCTTTGTCCTTTTCCAAACCTGCATCTATAAAGTCTGCTCGGGTGCCAAATGGCAGCTTGAATAGGGTGTGAGTATAAATCAGTAGGTCGACACCACCGTGTCTAAACAAAAGTAGTCTAATAAGAAGTGTACGAAATAAAGCGATAAATAGGTATATTAATTAATTTAACAATTAAATAAATACAACAACCTTGTATACATTCCAGAATATCTTTGAACATGTCTTATGACCATGCCAACCACAACCATGTATCCAAGGAAAATAACTCGCTTCAGTGCCATGCTGGAATATCTTTGAGCGTGTCTTACAACCATTCCAATCACAACCATATAACTAGGGTAATAACCAGATTTGGTGCCATGTCAGAATATCTCTGAGCATGTCTTACAACCATGCAAACCACATCCATATAACCTTGGTATAGTCACAACAAAAAATCCAAGTCAAATCCCTATAAGCATTACAACATTTCCAGGTCAAAGCCCTATAAGAATTTCAGCATTGGAATTGACTGAGCCCGCTCACTATCAGCATTACAGTATATTCGTATGAAAGTTCCTAGGCCTAACTCATTATATAAGCATCTCATCATAGAACACAATTCCTATCATATGGCATGAATATCACAATATCACATCATATATCAATGGTTAATTATGTGAATTTCCATCATTATTTCATATTCCACATTTCAATTCAATTCAAAATTTATTAACAATTATATCAATAAGCAATAAACCACAATTTATAGATTCTATAACAAGAAATCACCCTAGTTCACATGTCATGCTAAGAATACTTTAAGCCATTATCCAATTAAAAATATATTTGAAACCAAATGAATTCAAGTGATAATATCATTCAATTATTTAATTAATGTGGGTGCATGCAATGAGGGTGCAATCATGATATTTCATAAACTTGATAATAATAAAACCATAGGGTTGAGATTTAGACCCCTTACCATTAACTGACAATCCAACAATGCTTCTAATGGCTAACACCCACAAGGAAGAAGGTGTGGATGGTTGTAAGATATTCCTAGATCAAAACTGATAAAGATCAAAACCAACAATGCAATCAGCCAAAGGATTTTATCGTAATGGTTGGAGAACCAAAGGGAAGAAAGAAAAAATCTAGCCAAAGGAACTTACTAGGGATTGAAGACACAAAAGGAACATCCAAAAGGGAGGTTTTCACCCCAAAATTTCCTAGAGAAATCCCTAGAGTCGAGAGGAGAGGAGTTGTAGCTGAAATATAATGAATTTCATCCACACAACATGTTTAAAACAAAGTTCGGGCATTTACATGGCATGTAACTTGTTTTCACGTCGTATAAATGTTTTTAATGGTATTATTAGAAAAAACTACCACCTAAAATTTATTTTATTAAAACCCACAAACAATTACATGATGTTTAATCCCTTTACACGACGTGAAAATGTTCTTCAGTTGATTTTTCAGTCTATTTCCCTTTTAAACCAACCCAAAACCCCTTTAAACTTCTCAACTCATCAAGAACCCATTTTAACACTTAGTACCATTTATACTCAGACTTAATTAATTCAAATGAGCATAAATCTCCAAATTTTAGGTCATTTTCCCCAATAAAGGCTCTTTGTCTCCAAACAAGACTTGACCACCAAGGCTCAAATGAAAAACATAGAGAGAAACATACCTAGAAAAATACGAGATCTTACAACCTATCCACCTTATAACATATCATCCCTGAGCTACTCCAAGTGTCACTATAAGGTCTTAGTGAATAAGTTTGATCCCCCAATCTAGCACTCTCTCACATGGGAAAAAAGGGTTGGTTACGGGACCTCAAGCACTCCTCCTCATACACCATAGGTTTCCAACTAGTAGCAGGGGTTTGAATAGTATATTGGGGAGACTGTACCCCCTTGGTATGAAGTGTCATATAAAAATAAACAATTCACAATAAAACAAAAATAATCAGAGTAAAAAAACACAAAAGAAGATAATAAAGTCCAACTAAATAATCCAATAAGTAATAAGAAAAATGTAATGACATGTTGGAATGTAACTAAATGTCATGCTAGAACAATACAAGAAAAAGAATAGAGAACTAAAATAAAAGACTCAAAGTCCTGGGTCTCAATCCCAATTCAAGGCTCGTCTCTAAACTCTATCCCAATAGTAAATAAGAAATCAAAAATATGTTCTTTTTCCCTTTTCCAAAACTGTATCCATTAAGTCTGCTCGAGTGCCAAATGGTTTCCGAATAGGGTGTGAGTATAACTCAGTAGATCGACACTAACGTGTCTAAAAAAACCAGTCTGATAAAAAGTGTATGCAATAAAGTGATAAACGTGTATATTAATTAATTCAATAATTAAATAAATACAAAAACCTTATTCGGCTCCGTGTTGGAATATCTCTGAGCATGTCTTACGACCATGTCAACCACAACCATATTTTCAAGGTAAATAACCTGCTTTGGTGCCATGCTGGAATATTTATGAGCATTTCTTATAACCATGCCAACCACAACCATGTAACCAAGGTAATAACTAGCTTTGGTGCCATGCCAGAATATCTCTGCGCATATCTTCCAACCATGCCAACCACATCCATATAACCATGGTATAGTCATAACAAACAATCTAGTTCAAAGACCTATAAGCATCATATTATTTTCGAGTCAAAGCCCTATAAGAATTACAACATTAGACTGGGATGAGAGCTCACTACCAGTATTATAGATTATTTATGTGCAAGTGCTTGGGCATATCCCTTTATATAAGCATCTCAGCATAAAACACAGTTTCTGTCATACAACATGGATATCACAATATCGCATAATATCTCAATGGTTAATTATGTGAACCATAATTCTTTCATATTCCATGTTGCAATTCAATTCAAAATTGATTAACAATTATATCAATAAGTAATAAGCCACAATTTGGGGATTCTATAATAAGAAATCATTCTAGGTCACATGTCATTCTAAACATACTTTAAGACATTATACGATTACAAATTCATTTGAAACTAAAGGAATTCAAGGGATAATCTCATTCAATTATTTAATTAATTTGGGAACACACAATGAGGGTTCAATCATGATATTGCATAAACATGACAATAATAAAACCATAGGGTTGAGATTTAGACCCCTACCTTTAACTAATGATCCAACAACACTTCCAATGGCCAACGCCCATGAAGAAGAAGGTGTGAATGATTGCAAGAGATTCCTATATCAAAATTGATCAAGTTCAAAACCAAAAACACAATCAACCAAAGGATTTCACTACAATGGTTGTAGAACCAAATGGAAGAAATACAAAATCTAACCAAAGGAACTTACCAGGGATTGAATACATAAAGGGGACATCTGGAAGAGAGGTTGGCACCCCAAAATTTCCTGGATAAATCCCTAGGGTCGAGAGGAGAGAATATGCAACTGAACATAATGAATTTCATCTACAAAACATGTTTAAAATAGTAGGTCATGCATTTACACGGTGTGTAACTTAGTTTCACATTGTGTAAATTTTTTTAATGGTATTCACCAAAAAATATATAACCTCAAATTTATTTCATTAAAATCCAAGAACAATTACATGACATTTAGTCCCTTTACACAAAGTTTTAATGTTCTACAATTGATTTTTCATCCCATTTCCATTTTAAACCAACCCAAAACCCCCTTTAAACTTCTCAACTTACCAAAAACCCATTTTAGAACTTAGTCTCACTTTTAACCAGACTCTATTAATTAAAATTATCATACATCCCTGAACTTTAGGACATTTTTTCTAATAAATAATATCCTTCTATGAACAAGAATCAACCACCAAGGATCAAAAGAAAAACTCATAGAGAAACATAGATAGAAAAAGACGAGATCTTATAGTAATAGCATAAGAAATAACATCATTTACCCATCCCAGATAATTTGGGTTTCCCATGAATGTAGGGTAGCTACTCCTAGGCACTAGACCATAACCAAATTTATATATCCTAATCTCATGTATAACTCAAATAGTAAGAAAAAATTAAAATAAAAACCTTTGATACCACTTTGTAGCATCTTGCCTTAATTCCACTCATCGGTGCCTCGAGACGGTTGGCCATAAGACCTCAACTATGCCTCCCTGAATGCCAGAGGTTAAATAATAGCAACGAGGGACATGGGTAAGTTTTTGGGGAGACTATTCCCTCATTGATCAGAGTAGAGTGTAACAATATGTGTATATTTATACAATATGAGACTATAGAAATAGAAGCAATAGTAAAAAATAACGAAAGTGAAATCTGTAGTCATGAAAGATAAAGAAATGAATTGTGGAATCTAAATAAACATATGATACAATAATATGATCATATTATACAAAATGAACATACAAGGGGGAAAGTTATACAAGTATATACAACATGATAACAAAATATGCAAAAAGGAAAAAAACTGTTATGACTATAATCCCAAGCATAGGATCAGTTATCTACTCCGAACTCCATCCTAGTAATGTAATGTTGGATTTGGTGTCCTAGGACCAATTTTTTCCTTTAATTTCATGTATATTTGATGTATTTAATATTAATAAAACTTCATATTACATATTTTTTTGTTGTTTTTCATGAATATAATGTAATAATGTCCTAGAGTATATGTTGTATTGGTAAGGTCATAGTAGTTCCCTACTATGATGAGAACTTTGATGTGTTATGATGATATTCTCAAGTAATGTTCTATGGTTGGATAGCATACTATGATGGGACAAATAGTACATAGATTGTTAAGTGCGAGTACTCATAAGCATATGAGGCTTCTTCTCATGAAGTATACACTTGGTAATCTCCAAGATGAGAGATTATGAGAACAAACCCATCAGTAGGAATTCTTCATGTTTTGGTGTCATCAGATATTTCTATCTACAAGCATGTGTGATGGTCCTTAGACTTTAATATTATTATTAATGCATGTTACAACTCGCATACTTAGATGTATTTCATAAACCATGATGGTAACAGTTCATGGAGAAGTTGAATACGTTGGGTGTGTCACGAGTGACATGTCATTAATGAATAAGTCTAGGAAGGATTTTTCCCTTCCATCTTTATAAAAGCTAATATCTTAGCTCTTTGATTGGAATAGAACCGTCACATTAAATTTTATGGTCATGGTATAACAATGTGTTTATTTTAGATAGTCAAAGAAAGACGTGTCGATCATATAGGTTGGTGACACAGATGTGAAACCTTCTTGATAAGATATTATGATAAAGGGATTATATTAAATAGTGAGTTTTCATATGTGGTTTTCAACATTTCGACATTAAGTTCTTTATCCTAGGCTTCTTGACCCATTGATAGATAGTAATCTTGGACTTTAGGCAAACCCACCTAATACTAACGAGAAATAATCCTAGAGGGTCACACACTAAGTGTTTCCATTAATTTAAATTAAATTCCATTTGAGTTTAATTAATGAAATAAATATTATTCTCAAGTCTGAGGAATAATTTAACTCAAGTTATATTGATCACATAAATTAAATAAATATTTATTCATCATCTTGTGAATAAAATATGTATTTTATTTATTTAATATTTTAATAAATATTTATTTGCTAGATTGTGAATAAAATATTTATTTGGTTGTTTAATAAATACTAGAAGAGTATGAATGGACCAAGACTGAGTCCGGTGATAAATATTAATTAATAAGACCGTTATATAATATTTTTTATTGCGTAAGTTGGTACACACCACAAAATAATAATTATATAATTATTATTAAACAGTATGGGATTTATTAAAAGTAATAAATGTTAATTAATGGATGGTATGGAATTAAATAATATTTTAAATTAAATCCCAACTCTATAAATAGGGGGTTGTGCATATTGTGTAGAGCATCCAAAATTGAGTTTAGAGAATTTTTACGCACAAAGAATTCTCTCTCAACTTCTTCTTTTCTCTCCCTTATAAGAATGAGAAGTGTAAGAGATATTTCATCAAGACCAGAGAATGAGTGATCAAAAACAAACAATGCAAGACATTTGACTCACTACGCTAGCACCCGGAGATCGAGTGGTATTTCTTGAAGATAATAGGAGCACATTTGGATCACCGATAGAGGGATTCTATCATTGGATCCTCATATCACAACAAAGGTAATATGAAATGGTCTTTTTAGACAATCAACATTCACCAATGAAGAAATTTCCTAATCCCAGGTATTTATTTCTTCAAATATTAAATAAATTAATTAAAATTTGACGTGCAAGATCCTCACTCTTGGCTTCGAACAATGATTATTAAAAGAAATTTTAATATATCACCCACCTTCATACATTTCTAATTCACCCAGAACCATCAAGTGGTATTATAGTGGTCACATTTAAATTTATAATTATTTATTTGATTGTTGATCTATGCGTAATTGTGGTTATATTTTCATTTCAAGTTATTTGTTCTTTAATATTATTTGAATTAACATGTTATAGATATATTAATCATGTTCGTTCAAAGTTTTATTTTCTTAAATGTTTAAGAAAAAATAAAGAACGACTGAAGATTCCATTGGGAAGTGCCAAATCCTTGTCCAGTAAAACTGGGTTAC
The DNA here is from genome assembly GCA_963277665.1 of Viscum album. Classification (NCBI taxonomy): domain Eukaryota; kingdom Viridiplantae; phylum Streptophyta; class Magnoliopsida; order Santalales; family Viscaceae; genus Viscum; species Viscum album. The sequence continues at coordinate 1,885,555,217 of OY728159.1, read as the reverse complement.
ACAACATGCATTCGGAGCACACGTTGTATACCCATGCACATTGTATCTAGATGCATTGATCAATTAATTACACATAGTGATTTTATTACACACCACGTGTTGACTGGGATAACCTGGGACATGTAAAATGGATATGGGGTGTGTAGTTGTCATGTACACACCATGTAGTTCGGCTGAGTTAACATATTGAAGCCCTAGGCATGTGACTTGGATATATTTCAACCAAGGAAAATGTCATGTAGTTGCATGTACACGCCATGTAATCTCCCACTAATGGAAAAAAATTAAGATTACATTAAATTTAAAAATTACATCATTAAAACCTTATTTTATTGATTGGATCATTGTTGTGTGTTTGACAATTTAATAATGGTTTTCAAGAATTTTAAATTCTTGATTAATTTATTATAATTAATATGTAATTTTTGTTTCTGTGATTTATTTACCAAGAATCCCATTAATGGTTATTGTCTTCAAATAAGATCGAATGATCATTAAAGATGAAAGGGAATTAATTAATTAATCCATGTGTGTTTATCTTAAATAATAAAAGAACAAATAAAGAAATTAATGATATCCATTTACTTTTAAGTATTTTTTGCATGTATGACCATTCATTAGCTTGACCAAGACCTGTGTATGTATTGGATGTTTTAATTTAATTTATTGCATGAGTTTTCAATTATTTATTATTAAATTAAATTATGGTTTGTGAGTCATACCTCCCTATATTATTATGTAGGACCTGCGTGTCTAAGGATATTTATGTAATCCCCTTTAAACAATATTTTGGTTCCCCTCACCTGCATGTGAGTAATAAATATTTGTAATTAATGGAGCATCCCAAGGCACGTGGAGGTGGTTCAAGACATAACCATAATGATACCAAATCAGGTGATACATAGGTGAATGTTGTAACTCATGCCAAGAATGGAAATAAGATTTATTTCCCATAGGTCAAAGGATTATTTAATATCTTCTCATTAAATAAACCATTAGATAAAGCTCATAAATAGATCATTTAATTATTTATTTATTTTTATCTATGAAACTATTTATTTTATGGATGCAAGGTAGTGGTCACATAAATAAATTAATTAATGTACAAAGATGGAAATTAATTAAATGAATTATGCATAAATATTTTATCCAACATGGTTAATTAATTAAGTAACATTCACTTAATATTAACAATACATGTAAATGATAAAAAAAGATAAAATTTATGCATAATAAAATAAAGTTCCTCAATTAAATATTAAGTCGGACTAAGCCTTTAATTACTTGATTGGGAATGAAACCATAGAACTAAGTGTAGTATATGGTCAAATTATGGACACTTACTTTTATTAGGGAGTTCTCATGAGAGTTTTGGGTTGACTTAACCAAAATTGTATTGAATTTAATAGTTAAAGTCTGTTCAATAAAAATTTGGAGGCAATTTTTGAGGAAATCCAATTTAGGATTTCAGGATAGGGGAATCCACTCAATGGATCAAGGAGTTATAAGTCCACAGTTGGTAAGACTGCCTACCTAATTACTTTATTATGGTTTTCATGGCCAAATTATGGATCATTAAGAAAAGTAATGGGGATCCTTTCCACTAGAATGTTAAAGTAACTAGACATTCTAAGTTCAATGGTGAGGGTTATTGAGACTTGATAAAATAGTGGGAGATTTAATAAATAAATAAATAAATAACATTTAATTTATTATATCTCACTTATTTTGTAATCAATAAAATTACTAATAATATGATCCTTTTAATTGTAGAATGAAAGAAAAATTTTATCATTTACGCTATCCTTAAGATCAATATTGGAGAAAGATAACCTCCTAAATGGCAGTAACTTCTAAGAGTGGTTTAGATGCCTTCAGGTTGTTATACGCCATGAAAAAATATTACATTCTAGAATCCTCAATTCCTGATCTGCTTGATAAAGAGGTGAGTGATAAAGAGTTCCTTGTATATGAAAAACATTTGAGTGATGTGGTCGACATTCAATGTTTGATGCTTTCATCAATGTCTACTCAACTAATGAAGTCTCACAAAAACATGGATGTGTATAGCATGGTTGAGCACCTATGTGGTCTTTACTAGGATAGATCTAGATAGGAGCAGTTTTAGATTTCCAAGGTGATCTTTCAAAGTAAGCTTGGATAGGGTATCTCATCTAAGCCTCACATAGTCAATCTCATTGGATACATTGAGTGCTTAGAGGTTATAAGTTTTAAACTCCCTAAAAAACTAGTCACTGAACTCATTCTAGCATAACTCCCTCAGAGATTCTACAACTCTATTGTGAATTTTAATATGAACAACATTGATAATTCTTTTCTGAATCTTCTTACTCTTATTTGAAAAGTAGATAAGGATACGAAGCGTAAAAAACCTTTTGTCCTTATGGTGAAAAAATAGAAAGGGAAAGAAAATAGCTTTAAGACCAAAACTTATTTACACCCTTCCAAGAAGAGGAAGATCAAGGGGAAATCAAGGGAACAAGATGTTGTCTATTTCTCATGTGGAAAGAAGGGCCACTGGAAAAAAACTGCACTCATCTAAAGAAGCAAGGGGAAGCTTCAAGTGAGTTTGTTATCGATCACAATTTATCTATTTCTACAAATTGGTTATTAGATACAAATTTTGGTGCTCACATATGTATTCAAATATAGTAACCAATTATATTTAGAAAGATTGACTGAGTAAGGGTAGATCTCTGAGCAGCCAATAGAGATAAACTTGTTGTTGTAGCTATTAAGGACTACCGCCTCATATTTTCGACCAGAATGATCTTGGTTTTAAAGGGTTTTTATTATGTTCCTTCAGTTACCAAAAACATTATTTCTATATCCAGACTTGATATAGATAGATTTATTTTCCAATTTGGGAATAAATTTTGCTTATTTTATAAAGATATCATTTTTTATGGTAAGTCACATTTAAATAATGGTCTTTATGTGTTGTATTACATGAACCAAATAATGGTAATCGACAATGAAGTTAATTCACATGACTCACACCACACCCAACTTTAGAATCACTGGCTAGTTCATGTAAATGAAAAGCATGTGAATAAATTACATCAAGGTGGATATTTATATTCTTTTGAACTAAAACCACTTGGTATATGTCATGCATCTTTATAAGGGAAAACGACCAAACCCCCATTTAGTGGGAAAGGTAAAAGGGATACAGAGCTTATTGAATTAGTTCATAACAATGTGTGTGGACCATTTTATATTGAAATAAGAGGTGGGTACTCATACTTCATAACTTTTATTGATGATTTTAGTAGATATGGATATGTTTACTTAATGAATTATAAGTTGGAATCTTTTGATAAATTTAAGGAATACAAGATTGATGTTGAGAACCATCTTGGTAAGAAGATTAAGAAACTTCACTCAGATTGTGGTGGAGAATATCTTAATCAAGAATTAATTGATTATTTACAGGATTTTGGGATTTTATATCAACTCACTCCTCCTTATATGCCTTAATGGAATGGTGTAAGAAAAAGGAGGAACTGCACCTTATTGGACATAGTGAGATCAATGACGAGTCATGCGATTCTTCCATTATATTTTTGGGGATATGTGTTACAAAAAGAATTATATATACTAAAACAAGTTCCAAATAAAGCAACAAATGGTATACAATACCAATTATGGAATGTAAAGAAACTCGTGTTGTCTTACATATATGTGTGGGGTTGTGAAGCATTTTTTAAAGTCTCTTTAGGTAACAAGATTTCACCCCAAGGCACAAAGTGTATCTTTATTGGATATCCCAAAGAAAAAAATGGATGCTACCTATACAATCCTTTAGAAAAAAATGGTGTGGTTGATAGAAATCCCTCATTTCTTGAGTGGGATCTTATATCTTAAAGATATAGTGGGAGCAAGATAGACTTTGATGAATTTTGGGCTTAATATACACAAGATTTGGCATAGGAAAAAATTCCACAAAGCCCCATGGAAGAATAAATTATTCCAAAGACACAATTACTACATATGAGGATTAGAGAGGTTAGAGAACCAGAAAAATATGGTTTTCTAGTCATAAAGGATGGTGACTCATTATTAGTTGATAATAATGATCCTCTAACCTACAAGGAAGTAGTAAGTGGCACAGATGTTTCTAAGTGGCAAGAATCCATGAATTCTAAAATGGATTCCATGTAGCAAAACCAAATTTGGATTTTGGTATACCCTTTGGTAGATGTAAAGACCATTGGTTATAAATGGGTATTCAAGAAGAAACTAGACATGTAAGGACAAGTCAGTACCTATAAGGTGCAACTAGTTGCAAAAGGTTTTAAACAGCGTCAAGGCATTGACTATGAAGAAACCTTTTCACCAGTTACAATATTGAAATCCATTAGAATTCTACTTTACATTACAGATTTCCATGATTATGAGATTTGTAAAATGGATTTTAAAACAACCTTCATTGACATGAACCTTTGAGAAGATATCTATATGACACAGCCTGAAGGTTTTGTGACTCGAAAGGACGCCAACAAGGTATACAAGTTACAAAGATTCGTTTATGGATTAAAGCAAGCATCCAGGTCATGGAACATTCATTTTGATGAGGCCATAATGGAATTTGGTTTCATAAATAACGAATTTGATTCATGTGTATATAAATGTTTTAGTGGGAGTGTAGTCATTTTCTTAATAGTACATGTTGACGACATATTACTCATTGGAAAAAAAATACTAGTCTTATAGTTTCTTAAGGTATGGTTGAATAAATGTTTCTTTGTGAAGGGCTTGGGAAAGGTAGCATATATTCTTGGGATCAATATCCATCATGATAGATCCAAGAGGTTGCTCATCCTAAGTCAAAGTACATACATTGAGAAGATACTGAATAGATTTAGTATGGAACAATCCAAGAGGGTATTGTTTCCAACATCACATGACATTCATCTTTATAAGAAAATATGAACTTAGACACATGAGGAAAGAAATATAATGATAAGGATTCCATACACATTAGTAATTGGGTCAGTTGTGTATGTTATACTATGTACTAGGCTAGATGTTGTTTGTGTATTAAGTGTGATAGGAAGATATCAAGCTTATCCAGGTGACCATCATTGGATGGTATTCATGACTATACTTAAGTGTCTGAAGTGTACTAATGATATGTTCCTAGTTTATGGAGGATATGAGGAACTATTCATCAGAGGATATACATATTTCAGTTTCCAAATTGATCAAGATAACATGAAGTCACAAATGGGATACATATTCACTTTGAATGGATGTGTTGTGAGTTGTAAGAGCTCAAATAAGATTGTGGTTATAGATTCTATAGCAGATTCTGAGTATATTTTTACTTCTGAGGAAACTAAAGAAGCAGTATGGATGTGAAAATTCATCCAATAGCTTGATGTGGTATCTAGAATTAAATATCATATCACACTCTATTTTGATAATATTGTAGTGGTGGCTCTTGAAAAATAGCCAATGTCACATCAACAGATAAAGCACATACTTCATAAGTATCATCTCTTGAGGGGTTTTTCTCGGAGAGGTGAAGTTGCAGTAAGTAGTATTTCCACATAAGACAACATGGTGGACCTCTTTACTAAAGCCTTGACTCAACAGAAACATGACTATCATGTGAGGTCTAGTGAACTAAAAGTCATAGGAAGTTGGCTCTAGTCCAAGTGGGAGTTTGTTGGAGTTGGTGTCCTAGTAACAATTGTTTTTACTTTGATTACATGTATATTAAATGTATTGAATATTAACAAAACTTATTATTACATTTTTTTTGTTCTGCATGACTCTAATGTAATAATTTCCTGGAGTATATACCGCATTGATAAGGTCATAACAGTTCTCCACTATGATGAGAAATTTGATGTTCTATGATGATATTCTAAAATAATGTTTTGAGGTTGGATAATATACTATGATGGGACACATATTGCATATATTTTTAGGTGTGATTACTCATAAGCATATGAGGATTATTCCCATGAAGTTCACACTTGGTAATCTCCAATATGAGATATTATGATAACAGACCCACTAGTAGGAATTTTTCATGCTTTGGTGTCATCAAATATTTTTATCTACGAGTGTGTGTGATGGTACCTAGACTTTAAGATTATTATTAATGCATGTTATAACATGCGTACTTAGATGTATTTCATAAACCATGATGGAAACAATTCATGTTGATGTTGGATGTGTTGGGTGCATCACGAGTGACATGTCATTAATGACTAAGTTGAGGAAGGATTTTTACCTTCCATCTTTATGGAAGCTAATATCTCATCCCTTTGATTGGAATAGAACCATCACATTAAATTCCATGGTCATGGTGTAACGATTTGTTTATTTTAGATATTCAAAGAAAGAAATATTAAGCATATAGGTTGGTGACATGGATGTGAAACCTATTTGATGAGACGTTATGACAAAGGTGTTATATTACACAGTGAGTATTCATATATGGTTGTTGAAGTTGCAACATTAAGTTCTTTCTCTTGGTTACCTTGACCAGTTGCTAGACAGTAATCTTGTACATTAGGCAAACCCACCCAATGACAATGAGAAATAATCCTAGAGGATCACACACTAAGTGTTTCCATTGATCTCAATTAAATTCTATTTGAGTTTAATTAATGGAATAAATATTATTCTCAAGTTTGGGGAATAATTTTATTCAAGTTATATTGATCGCATAAATTAAATAAATATTTATTCATCAACTTGTGAATAAAAATATTTATTTTATTTATTGAATATTTTAATAAATATTTATTCTCTAGACCGTGAATATAATATTTATTTATGAATAGAATATTTAATCAGGTTTTTAATAAATGTTAGAGGAGTTCGAACACACCAAGACTGAGTCCGGTGACAAATATTAATTAACAACACCGTTATATAATATTTTTTATTATGTAAGTTGGAACGCGTCACAAAATAATAATTATATAATTATTATTATGCGTCATGGGATTTATTAAAAGTAATAAATGTTATTTCATGGTTAGTATTCAATTAAATAATATTTTAATCTAAATCTCAACTCTATAAATAGGTGATTATGTCTATTGTGTAGAGCATCCAAAATTGAGTATAGAGAATTTTTACGCATAATGAATTCTCTCTCAACTCCTTATCTCTCCCTCTCAAGAATGATAAGTGCAAGAGAGATTTCTTCAAGATCAAAGAATGGTTGATCAAGAACAAACAATGCAAGACATTCAACTTATGACACTAGCACCCAGAGATCGAGTGGTGTTACTTGGAGATCATAGGAGCATGTGTGGATTATCGCTAGAGAGATTCTATCATTGGATCCTCACAGTAAAATAAAGGTAATCTAAAAGGGTCTTTTTGTATGATCAACATTCACCAAAGAATAAAGATCCTAAGGTCGGGTATTTACTTCTTCAAATACTAAATAAATTAATTATAAATTTGATATGTAAGATCCTCACTCTTGGTTTTAGGCAATGATTATTAAAATAAATTTTAATATATCGTCCACCTATGCATGCTTCCGCTACGCCAGGAACCATCATGCAAGTCAATCAAGCATTGGAAGATGATTGCTTCCCTTTGTCTATACCTACAATCATAAAGTCTACCCGGGTACCAAAGGCTCCTAAGTAGGGTGTGAGATACAATCTCAGTAGACTGGCACCCATGGTGTCTAGGACATTCCATTCTGTGCAATATAAAATAACTGGTGTGCCATAGTATTAAATGAAAAACATAAGTAAATAATTAAATGCATTAGATTGGGTTCCACTTGAACACCCATCCAATTTACCTGCTTCGGACTAAGTCAATGAGTTTGAACCAAAGGCACAAGCAAAGGCAAAGTGAGGGACATAAGATGCTCAAATGTAGATTGTCCCCAAGCTTATGCCTGGTCTTGGAGGACATGTACCTATGTTTCTAAAACCATAGGATCATTTCTCATTTTTAAATAATTCATTTGCCTTTTCTTTAATTAAATTTGGCAACCACTTTATAAAATATAACGATACACCATAATCTCTTCCATGTAAATTCGATAATACATGATAAGTATCGCTCAAGGTCCTCGGTTTATAACCAATTCCAAGGAGTTCATCCATGGTGACCCAATGATGAAGTACCACGTGTCACTCCAAGCATGGTGTGAAAATTCAAGTACTGGCCTCTGATTTCGTACCTGGTATTGCACATAGGGTCCCAAGTCTCTCTTGAGACACAGTATAACCATTGTGCCTTCGAGCCCGTCTAAGTGGTATCCCCTAGGGAATTGATGTCACTCATTTGGAGGTAAGAATAGATAATGATTGGTGATACCTTCCTAGGAATATCTAGTGTCTCCCCCAATGTGATTACGAATCATTTAAAAATTCTAATATAAGGGCACGAGAGTCCATCCAAGGTATCCTTAAGTCAGAACCTCTTGTTTCTCCCTTGACACTAAGGATAAAGTATCAAACAAGCAAAAAATTTATAACAATTCTATCCAGAGGGACCTCTTCATTTAATTCAAGCATTTATATCATAATTGGAATGATGGTCAATGTATTACAATTGGGAAATCCATTCACATTATAAGTAATATTCCACATGACCTAACCCCATGGCCAATCAATTAGTTCTACATAAATTATTACCTCAAGGAATTAGTTATGTGACGACACACCTAGAGGGTGTTTGACAAATTTTAAGTAAAGGGTAAATTAGGCCATAAGGGTATAATTCACCCATAAGGGTGGTTTGTGTCAAGGAAATCAACCTTATAGGTGATTCGCTGCTAGTTTTGATCATAATACATGTGTGAAATGACTTAGAATAATTTAATTAACGTTTTGGAGGCGTCATAAAAATAGATTGGTGAGCGGCACAACAACGCAATTTATAGAATGAAAATAAATGAAGGGAAAGATCCTAGATCACTTATCTTATCCTTGTATATCTTCCTTCATCCCATCTCAGCCTTTGATTCAATCTAGGATGGAAGAAATCAATGAAACTGTTAAATGCCCTAAAAATGGGGAAAATGACCTTGCACTGAGATAGTACAACAGATGTAAATAAGAACTTGAAAAGGATTATAAATTATATAAGATCTTACCTCTAGCTTTCCATTTCTTCTTACTATATCGATTCGGAGTCTAAATGGAGGAGGTAGCTCAAAACCTATAAATAAGAGAAGAGGGATCTTCGTATGTGGGAGGATGAAGGAAAACCATTGAAGAAAATGGAAAGGAGAATAATAAAAGGTTTAAATAATTAATGAGGGGAAAATGGTAATTTCACCCTCAAAAAAATTTGTGCATGGTTTGGATGCACGGTTGGCCAAACCATGTGCCAAGCCACTGTTATAAGGGGGAACCTTGCACGGTTAGGAGCACAGTTTATCTAACCATGCACAAACTATGTGAAACCATTGTCCAAAAACTACATATGGGTTGTACGGTCATGAACCTTGGGTCACGTGGTTGCAGACAAGTCATGTGTCCCTCAAGACTCCAATGTCTTCAACCGCACAGTTTAGGGAAACCATGCGAGCTGGGTGGCACGGTTTCTCCTAACCGTGCGACATAGTCTTTTCTTCCCATTTCAAGTTTTTGGGCTCCGAACAAGCCCCAGACGTGACTGAGACCCCCTTGCGTCAATTAGGAATCATTATTAGAGTCATTTAAAGGAATTAAAACAATAAATTAATGGTATATACCTTTTCAAAAATTTGATACATTATAATACCCCTCAAAATCAAAGAATCAATTTCTATAACATTAATACCTAACATGGATTGTAACACCCCAACCCTAGAAGCTCGGAGCCGATGAATTATTACATTATATTAGAATTATTACAAGGCATCAAATCTTGAAGGATCATTTAGTTTAGTAGTCTTGGAAAGCCATATTACATACATGACACCCATAATACATTAGGAAATAGGAAAATACAAACACGATACATAAAAATAAAATAAATTTCATCCTTGAAAGCTTATTCGAAGATTTATTCTTTATATCCTGGGGAAAGTAAACATAATAAGGGTGATCTCAAATGCTCAGTAAGGGTATGTAAAGCTGAAGCAATAATGAATCAATGGGAATAAATTAACATGACAAGGTAAATAACTGATAACACATTCCATTCAAATAACTAGATAGGGAAAATTAAATATGGAAATGTAAGAAACTAAAACACATGTCATTTAATCAATTAACCAAAAATTAAATGTATCCATAGATATTTTGACACAGAATCTCATTGATGAATAATAATTGAAACTAAAAGAGTGAAATGATTAATTATTGATACCTATAATATACCATTAAGGCTTCATGACAAGTATATAATACTTTCAAGGATACATTCCAAGAATATAATACTTTCAAGGCTTCATGCTAAGAATATAATACTGTCAATGATTCATTCCAAGAATCTATTACTTTCAAGGCTTCATGCAAATAATATAATATTATCAAGGCTTCGTGCCATGAATCTAATACCATCAAGGATTTGTGCCATGAATCTAATACTTTTAAGGCTTTATTCCATGAATCTAATAATGTCAAGGCTTCATTCCAATAATATAATACTTTTAAAGTAAACACCGTATGAAAATGTTATATGGTTTAAGAAATAATCATATCCATGAAAAATGATATATATATTTAAGTAAATTTCCAATTTAAAATGATTAAAATAAACTGATTCTTTCAATATAAAGTTTACAATCACAAAAGTAAGTGAGATTTCAAAGATAACCATTAATAAAATTCTTGAGAAGAATAATATTTAAACATTCTAAAATCTCTCATTCCACTTTGAAACATTTTAATTATAATCTTCAGAAAAGTATGACATTAAATGAAACTTAGAATATCATAAGAATAATTGGATTCATGATATTCCATGAAAAAGTTAGTATATACACCAAATAAAAGTGAATGGCACATAATAATAAATAAGTCTCAATGTAATGTAAATTTAGATGAAATTCTCTTACTACTTTAGTAGACTTTGAGTCAAGGGTTCCAAGAAAGAGTAGCATAAATTTAAATGTTTAATATCATGAAATAAAGGGAAATCATGGTATAATATATCAAAATGGGAAGTAGTTATACCACATAAAATAAGTAAGTAGTGAATATGAAAATAATCTCACATATTTAAAAAGTGAGATGAAAATCTCTTTACTTGACCTTTTTTTGTTGCGTGGTCTTTATCCTTCTCTTAATCAGGTAACTCCTTTTAGTTTACACTAAATGATTTATTCGGATTAATTTCTGCCCAAAGGGGGGCTTCTGGGATGAGGGTAGGTATTTTTGGAGACTATTTGGTTAGGTATTGTCTGAACCTAAGTGGTTTGAGAGTTGTAAAGAAGTGGGAGAGTGCTTTCCTTTTTATAGTGGAGGGGAAGTGACACTCTTGTAAATACCAAAAGTTATTCATTAATGTGAGGTTTGACTTACCTAAAGAGCCTAAAATGGACAAATAATGTATTTAATGGGAATCATGGTCGATTAAAATCTCAACCAAACAAAAATATGTGCATTTTAATAATTTGGATTCTTCACTTCTAAGATTCCCCAATTTTATCCTTTTGGTTTTTATTAAAGCATCTAGTTTTCTAATATAATTAATTTAACCATTAAAACTTAAATAAAGTGTGATTTATTAGATAATATAGAGACACATAATTCTTAATATCATATATAATTTATAAAATTAAAATCTCATTTGTTTTGTAAATTAATTTTAAAACAAGTGCATGTGACGCGCTAAAATACAGTTTAAATTCGGACCGTGTTAATAACATTTTTACAATATATGGATCAATGTGTTAATTATAAAAGATCAATTGGTCCATTAATAGACCATATTTAATATTTATTAAAAATTATAAATCACTTGTAATAATATAAAATTTTTATTAATTTTAAATCTTTTAATAAAATTTCATTTATTGTAAAATAAAAATAATGTCAATTTTGACATTATTTATTTATTTTTAATTTTAAAATATCGAAACAATATTTGGATTTAAATATATTAATTTAAAGCTTTGTAACATGATTTATTTATCTAAAAAATAATTAATGAAAATAATTCAATCAATATATCTCACTTTTAATATTTATAATATCATTTAATTTAGTTAATTATTAACTAAATAATCACTATGTTGGCATTTATTAAGAATTTTAAGTAACTAAATAATATCTAAAAATTATTGATGAATTATTATGATAATTATAACCCATTTATATTTCAAAGGGATATTTATAACAGAAAATATTATGTTTTTTACATATCTAAATGTTTTATAAATGTTAAAGGTAAGGGAAGTTCCTTTTTTGTCATTTTCCTTACCTAACCTTTTATATAGAGAACTTCCTTTTAATAATATCCCATTAACCCATAAAATTAAAACCAAGAGGGTATATGGTCTAATTATTGGCATAAAATGGCTTTTGGAAAAGTTTCCAAGTCATTTTGGCCCCTAAGATTAAGGTTTAGTTCCTTATTAAGATTAATTTTACCTTAATCATTGTAATTAATTTTAATAACTTTCACTAATATTTTTTATCAAAAAAATAATTTGATCTTGTTAGACCACAAATATTATACTTATTAAAACCATGTATGTTGTATTTTCAAAATTTAATTCACAAAATCAGCTAAATTAATATTAATTTTAGTCTCACAGATGAGATGAAATAGCAGGTTTTTAATGTAGGAAAATGTTCAAAAGTTTGTTAAGTTATTATATTCAATTTCAAAGTAAAATTGATTCTAATGAAGTAAATTATATTAATATATGTATAATTGATCTAATTTTACCTTAAAACAAATTTAATATATAATTTAACACCAATAATTATTTAAATGAAAATGTTGTTTTTAACAAAATTACAGTAATTTTTACTATTCATAAAAAAATGAAGTTTCTCAGAAAAATCCCAAACAATCACCCTAAGATAATTTATACATTCTAAATTCAAAAAATTATGTTCATTTTTACAAATAAAATTTATAAAAATTTCAAAATTTAGTTTTAAAATAGGTTCCATATTAAAAGACGACAAAACTCAGTCACGCGTGTAACGCAAGCTAATTCAGTATTATGTGTAGCATAAGTTTAACTTTGTTCTAACATGAAAATATTGTAATGTATTGGGGTGTTATATTCTCTCCACCACATTTAAATTGCATCCTCACAATTTAAACTTGATCTCAGTAATCAAGGGATTAATATTTGAAAATAAACTATTGTTAAAAAACCCACATCATAAATAGGGTTAATAACACATCTTATTAATAAGAGAGAAAGGAAAGTAAAATGTTCATGTAACTAGGTTCCTTAGTAGGAGAACATATGTGGTAAATGGAAACATGGATACAGATGAAATATCTAACAATCAAGTTCTGATGGAGAGTGATAGAGAACATGTTCAATTGAAAGTTATAGACCAAAAAACCACAATACATAGGAGTGAATAAAGTCCATTGATATCATCAAAAATAATTATAATAAGGAAACATTTTTTTCAAAATCCACTTTTCTATAGTTAAGGAATTATTTCAAACTATAAAAATATAAGTAAATATATGTTTCTATAAACATAATATTTTCCTTTTATTACGCCTTGAACTATTTTTAATTCATCTCTTAGAAAAATATTCATCATATAGTGATGTAATATATCAATATCTAAAACCAAATCCCAAGCACAACTTAAAACATTTCATAAATGTTTAAACTTTCCAAAATATTATGATCCAACACTTTAAAATAATTTCCATGGTAGTTAGTAGTATCCAGTTTACTTTATCCATATGAATAATATATTTTTCCAAAATTAACTAAACATTAGGGGCATATTAAGGATTATCTTTCCCTTAACCATTTATTTTGAAAAAAGTTTAACTTGCTACTAAATCACTTTTCATGGTATCATTCAACATATGATATCAAATATTTAATGAAAAAGTATTACAGTAAAGTCCTTATATATTTCATAAATTATATGATGAGAACATCATCAACAAAATATTTTTAAAACATATTTATTAGATCAAAATACATAATTAAATTACTCATTCCACTTCAGTTGTGTTAATAACATGTGCTTGACCTTGATCTCTTATCTCCTTCTGGGGTATATTCTCTTGGAGGTAAGGGAATTAATTTGTATAGTACCCCATATCCTTAAAGTTGAAGCATTGAACATTAAAAAATATTTTCTTGACCTTGAAATCCTAAGCATGGTGGTCTTTTTCTCTAAACTAGAAGCAAACTCCTTTCACTTTTAAGCATGCTCCAAGGCGTTTTCTTCCACAAGTATCACATGTTGTAAAATCATTCTTTCTCTTTTTCCTTTTATTCACATCTTTCTATACTACCCTCTTCTTATATTTCTTCACATTGAATCCATAAGACTTGTATAAAATGTGTGAGACACTAGCGCCCTTTGGAGACTTGGCTTAAGTCCTTCAAAGAAATGATCAATCTTGCATTCTGTGTTGTGTATGAAATCAATAGCATACCTTTCTAACCTTGTAAAGGTGGCTTTATACTCCGTAACACTTTATTCCGCATTTTTCTTTAAACTTAGTAACTTTATCTTTATCTTAATTTTTTGCTTATGAGGGAAGTATTTATTGAATAATGTCTCCTTAAAAGATTTTCATTTCATAAGTTCTATCTTCTCTTCTTCCCTGGTGTTTTGGATCAATGACCACCACTGATCAGCATCATCTCTAAGAAAATACACTATAAGTGTAACCTTTTCCTTTTCACCACATCCCAACACAGAAAATATCTTCTCCAAAGACTTAATCCATTGTTCGGCTGTAATTTGATTAGTAGTCCCACTAAAATACGGGGGAATCTATCGCATAATGCGATCCAACATATAAGAGTCTTATTTTAGAACAGGTTACTCCATCTAGGAAAGGTTATGTGTTATAATATTATTAAGTTTCCCTAATATTTCCATAACATTATTAGTTCCAATACCAACTATATCGGTTTCCTCAACAAAGTAATATCTACATTTTCCATGAGTACTGATACCATTGTTCCTTCCATGTGTCATTTCTAAACAATGACATATATTGGATTAGCACCTTAAATTATAAAATTTGTATAACTCTAAATATATCATAACATAAATTGAGAAATTTATGCATAGATAATATCATAATAATAAACATGGATTCTTTGGGGATATCTTTACTTCTAAAACCTTCATAATGGTAGGTAAATAAAATGTGAACCATCCTAAGTGTATCCCCCAGTAGTGTCAAACTAGGTGTATAGTAAGGATCATTTTTGTGTACTAGGTTACCCCAAGTCGGGTCTAGAACACCTTGTTAGAGTTATTACTCCTAGGTACATCCATGCCAGAACCACATCCACTACTCGTATCTAGACATAGATGTATTTCTAGGAATACCCGCATAATATCTACCTTACCAAAATTCTAGGATGTTCTTATATACTCATCCTCAAAGTCTATATTAGGGTTATGTTCCCTAATCTATGTTTTCTAAATCTATTTTCTAAGGTTTTTGCTAAAATTTCTCTGATACCAACTGTAACGCCCTGACCCCAAAAGCCCGAAGCCAGTGCATTATTACATTACATTGGCATGATTACAAGGCATCAGATCCTAAAGGACCATCTAGTTTAACAGTCTTGTAAATCCAGATTATATACATAATGCACATAATATATTGGGAAATAGGAAAATACAAACATGATACATACACTACTGAAAATTCCTCCTATACCAATGCCTCTATCCCAACAGTTTAGAAAAACCGTTGGGATAGGTTTCTTATACCAATGTTTTGTTGAAAACCGTTGTTATAGGAATTTTTAGAGTGTATTTTCCCAACAGGTTTTCAAACCGTTGGGATAGGCCCGGTTAGAGACACTTTTACCAACGGTTATAGATAATCGTTGGGATAGGTGATAGTTTTTCCAATGGTTTTTTGAAACCATTAGGATAGTGGAATGTGTACCCCCTTATGCCAATGGTTCATTGAAGCTGTTGGGATAGGTTTGATAATATTTCCCAATGGTTTTAAAAAATTGTTGGGATAAAATTCCACAAATTCAAATCCCAATTCTGATCCTGATCTGCCCACATTGCACCCTAAACGAGAGCTCCCATTATTCCAGCATGCAAACCCTTCTTCCCAGCAACCGATTGCTTGTTCTTCCACATAAAATCTGTAAGTTATAACTGAGTTTTATGTTATTCCGCTATTTATTCCATTTTTTATTCATATTTCTTTAAAGACAAGGTTGTTTTTTGTTTTTTGTTTTGATTATCCCTAAACTAAAGCTCCCCTATTCTTTGTGAACCCATCTTCCCAACCTGCAATCCATCCTTGATTCAAGTAAGTGTTTGTTCTTCCACCTCAAATAGATGATAACACGGTGTAGCGTATTTCCCCTAACATAACAGATGATTCCTTTATTTGAATATCTATTCAAATGATGATTCCTCCAGTTTAGAAATTTGTATCTATGGAATGTTATGCCCTTGTATGGAGTTCCTTTGAGCATCATTACAGTACATAGAGTTCCTTTTAGGTCTTCTATTGAGACCCTTTTGATTAGAAACATGGTTCATGTCTTATAGTGATATTTTAGTGATGTCCTATTATATTTATCCAACATGGTAGTGAGTTCTTAAATGGTAGGGAGACCTACTATGGGTCTCCATTTCATAATTTATTTTTTGAGCACTACTGGAAAATGGACCTATACCCACAGTTTTGGGGAAAACCATGGGTATAGGTCACCCAATCTCCACGGTTTTGGAAAAACCGTGGGTATAGGCATTTTTTGATAGCCCATGCCCATGGTTACCCCAAATCGTGGGCATAGGCTACCCTATACCCATGGTTTTCCCTAAACTGTGGGTATAGGGTATCAAAAAATGCCTATACCCACGGTTTTCCCAAAACCATGGGGATAGGGTGACCTATACCCATGGTTTTCCCCAAAATCGTGGGTATAGTCATCGGATAAAAAAACCTATACCCACAGTTTTGAAAAACCGTGGGTATAGGTTTCCCGCGTGTGCGCGGGAAATTTATTTTTTCCGCGGGAACAAAAAAAATGGCGGGAGTTCTATACCCATGGTTTATTCCTCTATACTCATGGGTTAAATAAATATATTTAATAAATATATATATATATATATGTGGTGATGGGGTAGTGGTAAGGCCGCTCGTGAATGGAGAAGTGGTCACGAGATCGAATCTCGCGGGCTGCTATTTTGTAAAATATATTATACCCACGGTTTCCAAACCGTGGGTATAGAGTTATGACACGGTGGAAAAACCTATACCCATGGTTTTTCCAAACTGTGGGTATAGGTCATGGACCTATACCGATGCCACTAATGACCATGGTTCCCCAAACCGTGGGTATATCCTATACCCACGGTTTTGGGGTCTATACCCACGGTTTTGAACCATGGGTATAGGATCATTTTCCAATAGTGGAGGCAATGGGAGGGGGTTGTGCAGTGGGAGGGTGGGGGTTGTGCAGTGGGAGGGGGTTGTCTATGGGGGGGTTGTGTAGTGGGAGGGGGTTGGATGTGGGGGGGGTGTGCAGTGGGAGGGGGGTTGGCTATAGGGGGATGTGCAGTGGGGGTGTAGGGGGGATGTAGGGGGTGGCTGTGCAGGGTGGGGCTGCAAGGGGTGAGGGGGGGGGGGTTGTGTAGTGTGGGGGTGAGGGCGGTAGGGGGAGGTGGGGGGAGGGGTGTAGGGTGGGAGGGGCTTGTATGGGGCTGTAGGGTGGGAGGGGTTGTGCAGTGGGAGGGGGTTGGATGGATGATAGGGGGTTGTGCAGTGGGAGGGTGGGGGTTGTACAATGAGAGGGGGTTGTAGGGGGTTGTGTAGTGGGAGGGGGTTGTAGGGGGTGTGTAGTGGTAGTGGGGGGTGTGTAGTGGGAGGGGGTTGGTTGTAGATGGTTTGTGCAGCGGGGCCTGTAGGGGGTGGCTGTGTAGGGTGGGGGCTGTAAGGGGTGAGTGGGGATGTGCAATGTGGGGGTGGGGGTGTAGGGGGAGGTGGGGGAGGGGGCTGCAGGGGGGATTTAGGGGGTGGCTGTAGGAGGGTTGGTTGTAAGTGGTGGCTATGGGGGATGTAGGGGGTGCAGTGGGAGTGGGGGACTATGTAGTGGGAGAGTTTTGGCTATGGGGGGTGTGTAGTGGTGGGTTGTAGAGGGGTCTATGTAGAGTGGGGGTTGCAGGGGTGAGGGGGTTGTGGGGGGTTGGGGGTGGGCACTGCAGGGGGGAGGTGGTGGGGAAGGGGTTGTCTATATGGGGGTTGTGTAGTGGGGGGTGTGGGGGGGTTGTGCAGTGGGATGGGTGGCTATAGGGGGTGGGGGATGTAGGGATTAGATGGTTGTACAGTGGGAGGGGTGTTGGATTTGGGGGGTTGTTGGGGTTGGATGTGTAGGGTGGGGGTTATAGGGGATGAGGGGGTTGTGCAGTGTGTGGGGTGGGGGCTACAGGCGGGAGCTGGGGGAGGGGGGCTCAGGGGGTTGTGTAGTGGGAGGGGGGCTCACACACCACTATTCATGGCCTTCTATGTAAAACACCTTCTTTGTACCCATCATCAACCCCATTTCCTATGTCGCATAATCTACGGCGGTCTCCACCCACAAAGAGTGGTCAACACCACCTCAATGGGTTTTATCCTATGTGCACATGAACAGGATGACTATATTGGCTAACCATAGTGAGAGTCATCAAAAAACTCCTAGGCTGCAGCTTTGGAAAGCCTATGTCACCACCTGTGTGTAGGTTCTGGATGCAGCGAAAGCGCGTTGGTGGGTTTTCCCAACTTTAATTTTATCATTAACAACGATCAATCCGAGATCCATCACGATGTAAAACACCGAATCTTTGGAATAGAACAAAGAAAGAAAAATAAAAGAGGGAGTCCCGGAACCATAGAGATAGGATCATCATATATTGGTTATAATTAATTTAATTAATTGACAAGAATTACCTTGATGGAATTATTTCTTCATTGATGTCTCCGGTCATGATCTGATGTGATCCATCATTGTGTCGTAGAATCCAAGTGTATTATTCCTCTAGCGGTGATCCACACGTGCTCCACGTATCTCTGGACGTCACTGAAGGGATCTCCGGGTGCTAGCGCGGAAGAACCTTTGCTTGCGATGTCTGCCTTCGATCGCCTTGATCTGGTGGTGGTGGATCTCTCTTGATCTTGAGAGCGTTCTTGGAGGAAGGAGTTATTTTGGCCATGAGAGAACTCTCCTAAATTGTTGTGTACAATGATTGGGGAAAAATTTTGGGGTTATGAGGATATTTATAATCGGGTTTTATGTTATAGAGTTGTGACAATAAAAAAATGTGTTACGCGTTTTATTTATTTCATTAACTCTTATTGAAAACACCCATGTCGAATGATTAATTCCTTGACATTAACCCACGCTGATTATAATAAATATCATTTAATAAAACGATATTATTTCCTCAAAATCTTGACTGGAAAAACTACACACCGTGTAATCATTAATACACGGCGTGTACTCATTTTCCATAAAACTACACGGTGTGTATATTCAATATACATGGCGTGTACTTTTATTTTAATTTTTCTTTATTTTCTCCACCACATTTATTAGTCATTGAGTAATGGCTATTTATTTCTCAAATAAATGTAACTGTATTACTTGCTAATAAATATATTTTATTTCGTCCACAATATATTCTCTCGAATAACTAGTGTTGAAATAAATGCAATCAGACATCCTTAAATAATTATTAGACCACAGTCGGGAATAATCTTTATTTAACTTTTTAAATTAATATTTAACTGAGATATATGGACACACTTAGTGTGTGACCCTCTATGCCTCTTTCTCGTTGGCATTAGGCAGGCTTGCCTAAAGTCCAAGATTACTGTCTAGCAACGGGTCAAGGCACCCAAGAGAAAGAAGTTGACTCTGCATTAACGTGTCACCTCATATGAACGCTTACCATGTAATATAATCCCTTTGTCATGATATCTCGAATCAAGCGGGTTTCATGCTAGTTCCATCAACCCATGTGCTCGATTATCCTTTCTTTGAATTTCTGGAATTGAACTCGCTCATACCTTACTATGGTCATGGATTTATTTAGGCTATATCAATTCCATCAAAGGGCCTGAGATATCTACTTCCGTTATGGAACAGAAGGGACAAATCCTTTCTCGCATTATCTATTAATGCAGTATTACTCGTGACGCACCCAACGTATCCTACCTCTTTACGAACAGTGTGTCGTCACAGTTTTCATCAATATATCTAAGTGTGCGAGTTTTAATACCCATTAATAATAATCTTAAAGTCTAAGGACCAATACACATGTCCATATATAGGAACATCCAATGACACTATGAAATGTGGATTTCCTACTGGCAGGTCTTGTTCTCATAATATCCTCCTGGATATTACCAAGGGCACACACCATGAGAAGGTGCCTCAAAGTTTTATGAGTCCTCACCCCTAATAGCCTGTATTATTTCTGTCCCTCAAATAACATCATCCGGACATAGAACATATATTCAAGGACAATGTTATGGCACTTCTAGATTCTCATCATAGTAGGGATCCGCTATAACCCTTTAATGCAACAGTTGTCCTTAGGACATTATCACATGCATTGTCATGCAGAAGAACAATCAAGATGTGATAAAGTATTTATTAATGGATAAAGTAAAAAGTAGTTGGTTCTAGGCCACCAACTCCAATAGACTCCCACTTGGACTAGAGCCAACTGCTGACAACCTTTAACCCACTAGCTCTCACATGATATTCATGCTTCCTCTGAGATAGGCCTTTAGTCATGGGGTCTGCCACGTTCTCTTCTGTGGACACTCTTCTCACTTAAACTTCACCCCTTTGATAGAAATCCCTCAAGAGGTGATACTTTTGAAGTATGTTCTTTGTCTGTTGATGTGAACTTGGTTCTTTCACAAGAGCCACCGCTGCAGTATTATCACAATACAACGTGATAGGATCTTTACTGCTAGGCACCACATCAATATCCTGGACAAAGTTCTGAATCCATATGACTTACTTGGATGCATCAGAAGCCACTATATATTCGGAATCCATTATAGAATCGGCGACAACTAGCTACTTTGAACTTTTCCAGCTCACATCTCCTCCATTGAGATAGAAAACATATCCAGATTGCGACTTCAAATCATTCCGATCTATCTGAAAACCAGCATCAGCATACCCTCTGATGACAAGCTCCTCATCTCCTCCATACACCAGGAACATATCCTTAGTTATTCTTAGATACTTAAGGATAGTCTTAACAGCAGTCCAATGTTTTTCTCCTGGATCTGCTTGATATCTGCCTACCATGCTCAGTGCATAGGAAACATCAAGCCTGGTACATAACATGACATACATGATGGATCCTATAGATGAAGTGTATGGTATATTACTCATTCTATCTTTCTCTTGTTATGTCTAAGGACGCATTTTCTTATAAAGATGTAGGCCATGTGACACTGGAACCAATCCCCTCTTGGATTGTTCCATACTAAATCTCTTTAGTATATGGTCAATGTATGTACCCTAACTTAGTCCAAGTAGCCTCTTGGATCTATCACGGATGATCTTGATCCCTAGAATGTAGGCTTATTCACCCAAGTCCTTTATATAGAAACACTTGTTCAACTAGTCCTTAACTGACTATAAGACTGGTACATCATTTCTAATAAGCAATATATCGTCAACATATACTACTAGGATAATGATCGCATTCCCATTAAACTACTTATAAACACATGGCTCACATTCATTCTTAATGAACCAAAATTACTTTATGGCTTCATCAAATCGAATGT
Source organism: Viscum album (assembly GCA_963277665.1). Lineage (NCBI taxonomy): Eukaryota > Viridiplantae > Streptophyta > Magnoliopsida > Santalales > Viscaceae > Viscum > Viscum album. The sequence goes on along the minus strand of OY728159.1, from coordinate 1,885,533,305 downwards.
TCCATGACCTCGATGCTTGATTTAATCCATAAATAGATTTATGTAACTTGAAAACCCGTTTGGCTTCACCTGGTGTCACAAACCCTTCTAGTTGTGTCATATAGACATCTTCCTGAAGATTCCCATTAAGGAATGTTGTTTTGACATCCATTTTCCAAATCTCGTAGTCATGGTAAGCTGCTTTGGCAAGTATGATTCTTATGGATTTAAACATGGCAACTGGTGAGAAGGTTTCATCATAGTCAATTCCTTGATGTTGTCTAAATCCTTTAGCCATTAGCATTACTTTATATGTGCTAACTTGTCCTTCCATGTCCAGTTTTCTCTTGAATACCCATTTGCATCCAATAGGCTTTACATCAACTGGCTCATCAACCAGAACCCAAACTTGGTTCTGATACATTGAATCCATATCAGAATTCATAATTTCTATCCATCTTGCAGCTTCTGAGCTTTCTACTACTTCCTTGTAGGAGAGAGGTTCATCATTGTCCAACAATAATGATTCACCATCCTCGGTGACTAGGAAACCAAATCTATTTGGTTCCCTTACCTCTCTTGAGATCCTACGCAGTACTTGTGTTTCTAGAACCTATTCCACAGGGACCTGTGGAACTTGTTCCTATAGAAACTTCTGTGTATCTTGAGCATCAACTTCGTCAAAGTCAATCTTACTCACACTGTCCTTTTTGAGGATGTACTCCCTCTCAAGAAAGACATCTTGTCTGGTGATAGTCACTTTCTTATCTGAAGGGTTATATAGGTAATATCCTTTCGTTTCCTTGGGATATCCTATAAAGATACACTTTTTTCCCCAGGGTTCTATTTTGTTGCCTGAGAAGGCCTTAAAAACACCTCGCATCCCCATAAACATGTGTGCGACAAAATGGGTTTCTGTCCATTCCATAACTCAGATGGAATTCCATTTTCCGCCTTAGTTGGTACTCAGTTTAATGTGTATATTGTAGTTTTTAATGCATATCCCCAAAAGGATAATGGAAGATCTGCATGACTCATCATCAACCTCACCATGTCCAACAAGGTACGGTTCCTCCTTTCACTAACACCATTCCACTATGGTGTATAATGAGGAGTGAGCTAAGATAGAATCCCAGACTCCCGTATAAGATCAATGAACTCTTGGTTCAGATATTCTTCACCTCGATCCGATTGAAGTTTCTTTATCTTCTTACCAATATGATTCTCTACTTCATTCTTTAATTCCTTAAATTTCTCTAAGGATTCTGACTTATACCTCATTAAGTAGACATAGCCATATCTACTCAAATCATCATTAAAAGTAATGAAGTAAGAATATCCACCTCTAGCTTCTACTAGAAATGGTCCACACACATCTGTGTGCACCAATCCTAAAAGCTTTGTGGCCCTTTCACCTTGTCCACTGAAGGGCGGCTTGGTCATTTTTCCTTGTAAACAAGCATGACATCTATCAATTGGTTTTATCTCAGTAGATTCCAAATAACCATCTTGGCAGAGCTTTGTCAAGTGCTTCTCGTTTACATGACCGAGACAGTGATTCCACAACTGGGTGATGTATGAGTCATGTGAGTTTGTTTCATTATCGATTTCCAACACTTGGTTTTCATAATTTAATACATACAAACCATTATTTAAATGTGTCATACCATAACATATGTTGTTCTTATAAAAGATACAACCCTTATTTCCAAACTTGAAAATAAATCCATCTATATCCAAACAAGATATAGAAATTATGTTCTTGGTAACACTAGGCACATAATAACAGTTATGTAAAACCAAAATCATCCCAGTCAGCAATGAGAGGTGGTAATCGCCAATAGCTAATGTAGCCAGCCTTGTGCCATTGACAGCTCAAAGATCCACCTCTCCTCTGGTAATCTTTCTAAATCTACTTGGTTCCTGCATTTGAATACAGATGTGATCCCCACAAGCTATATCTAATACCTAATGAGTATAAATAGAAAGATTACACTCGATAACGAATGCACCTTTAGCTTCCCCATGCTTCTGGGTGTAGTTTCTCTTCCAGTGGCCTTGCTTTCCACATGCAAAACACACCACCTCTCATTCCTTGCCTTGCCTCTAGATCTTCCCCTTCTTGGAAGGACGACGCTCGGGGGCTTCAGACCGTTTATAAGTCTTTGGCCCCTTTTCCTTGTCCTTCCTTTTCTTATTCACTATAAGGATTGCGGGTTTGTCACACCCCATGTCCTTATCTACTTGGAGAATTTAGGTCAGAAGTTCTGATAGACTCTTCTCATTATTTCTCATGTTGTAGTTAACAATAAAGCTTGAGAAGGTCTTGGGCAGTGATAATAGGATAAGATCTATATGCAACTCATCTAGGAACTTAATCCCTAAGATATCCAGGCATTCAATGTATCCAATGAGCTTGACTACATGAGGCCCAGTTGGCGCAAACTCTCCAAGATTAGTTGTAAACAAAGCATTGGAAATCTCATATATCTCTTGTCTCTCCTTCTCTTGGTAGAGATCCTTAAGGTGAGACATCATGCTATATGCGTCCATGGTTTCATGTTTCTTCAAGAGCTCATTAGACATGGTCGATAGCATGAAACACTAAAAATTTGTGGCATCATCCATGTGTTTCATGTAGAGAGATAGTTCCTCATCATTGGCCTTCTTTCTATGTGCAACTAGAATAGGCTCTTCCAACACATACAATTTCCTTTCATGGCTAAGGATAACACATAAACGTCTCTGCCACTCTTGGAAATTGTTGCTGGTGAGAAGGTTTTCCTTCTAGAGTATGGTTCACATTGATATTTTTGAATTCATTTTTCTTTCCATTTCTACAAATTAAGATGAACAAAGGTTTTGTACTTTATTATAAAAAAATGAGACAAATAAATAAATTAATACTTATTAGTCTCCCACTATTTTATCGAAATCCAATATCCCTCACCATTGACTTCGGAATATTATGTTGCCTGAATATTCTAGTAGCAAGGATCCATATTGCCCTTCACATTACCCCAACTAGGGCTGGTCAAGAAACTTTAAGGGTTTTAGGTAGGCATTCCAAATTCCAACTACATTAACTTGCAGCTCCCTGATCTGCTGAGTGGACTCCCCAATCCTGAAATCCTTTTATTTTGGATTTCCTCAACCTTTGCCTCTTGGTCACACCAAGTCCTGTTGTGGTAGTCAACCCTTGATGCAAACCAATTCAAGTCAACCCAAAACCTTGAATTAGAATTCCCCGATAATTGAAAGCACCCCAACTAGGGTTGGTCAAGCACTTTGAACTATGGTTCGATTCTAACCAAGATTATGGAAGGCTATACCGACTTAATATTTCTTTGAGGGATTTTATCCTTATACATGAATTTCCATTTTATTAAATTTTATTACATGCTTTTTAATATTAAGTGGGATATACTTAAGTGATTAACCATGTCTAAGATAATGTTCACGTATAAGCCGGTTTTATTTTAGTTCCATCTTGCATGCTTGTTTAATTCATTAATAGTGTGATCATGACAACACACCCACAAAAAATAAACCATGAAACTAACATAAATAAAATAAATAGTATGATCATGATCTTGTTCTATTGGTTAGTTTATCTAGTGGTTGATAAACTAACCCAATACCTAGGGGAGAAACACCTTGAACCTTTCGGGTTCGTGTTTATAGCTTTACACCTGTCCACCTTTGTATCTCCTTGGATTGGTTTCACCTTGGATTCTGTCTTAAGCCACCTCCACTAGCTTGGGAGCTCTATCCATTACGTATGCATTTATCTCACACGTAGGTGAGGGGTAAAAATGGGTTTTACATAAAAGAATCCTTGGGTGCGTAGGCCCTACATATTAAGGAGGAGAAGTCTCGCAGGCCAACAAATTTAATTTAAATAAATAAATTAAAGAAACCATTCACATACAAAGGTCTTGGTCTAACTCATGATCATCCATACATGCAATGATATTTACGCATAAATAAAACTAGAATTCAATTCTTTAATCGTTCTTGTTTAAGATAAATCACGCTCGAATCAATTAATTATCTTTAATTAATCAATCCTTTTATCTTAAACCCTTTTCTAAATTTCCTTGAGATTCTCATATATAATAATTCTAAACAAATAAATTCATTTAAAATTATCTTTGTACGTAACTTGTACCTTAGAGGTAACCCGGTGAATTCTTGTTCATTACACATATGTTAAATTAAACACATATATATAAAACACCTATCACATGTTGTGCCTCATCTTTACGCCTGCACTATGGTACACATCTCAAGAGTTTGTATAATATAATAAATTTTAATAAATCTGCATAATTTGGGTGAGTACACGGCGTGTAGTTCCAACTACACGGCGTGTACTTTTCTTCACCGTCCATCTGAAGTACATTCTCGGGGACATGGCGTGTTGATGTACTTCGGAAATTTTCAGAGTACACGGCGTTTTCATTTGGACACACACCATGTTGTATCTACGTTACACGGTTTCCAACCGAGAAAGCTGTGTACAGGGTACATGGTCTAATCCTAGCCCGAAGGGACTACACGCCATGTTCAGTTGGACCAAACAGTGTGTAATTCGGAAACCATGTGCCACCTGATCCTGGTCAACACACGGTGTCATAAATGAATTAAATAGGATCCAATACACAGCCTGATTTGGCAGACCAGACCGATGCATTGAACCTATACTACATGGCGTGTACTTCCGAATACACGTCGTGTATTCTGGTGTTGTACGTCCAGTAACGTTTGGAACCTCCGGAAGAGTTCCTCTATTTGATTTTAATCAAAATTAAAAGAAAAAATTTGTTTCTGTAAGGTGAACGAGAAACAAGAGGGGAGGAACAGATCTCGAGATTCAGATTTTTAAGAACGGATAACTTGAATTGAAACAACTAAATTATTAAATGCGTAAACCACCAATGAAAAACTAAATAATTATAATCAATGATATAGCCTCCCTCTGATACCACTTGTAGGTTTCAGACACAGTGGAAGCACATTGGTGGGTTTGTCCAAATTTAATTTTAGCGTTAACAATGATCAATTCGAGATCTGTCATGATGTAAAATGTTGAATCATTGGAATAGAACGAAGAATGAAAAACAAAAGAGGGAGTCCTAGAACCATATAGATAGGATCATCATATATTGGTTATAATTAATTTAATTAATTGACAAGAATTACCTTGATGGAATTATTTCTTCGTTGATGTCTCTGGTCACGATCCGATGTGATCCATCATTATGTCATAGAATCCAAGTGTAGTATTCCTCTAGCGGTGATCCACACATGCTCCATGTATCTCTGGACGTCGCTGAAGGGATCTCCGGGTGCTAGCGCGGAAGAACCTTCGCTTGCGATGTCTGCCTTCGATCGCCTTGATCTGGTGGTGGTGGATCTCTCTCGGTCTTGAGAGCGTTCTTGGAGGAAGGAGTTATTTTGGCCATGAGAGAACTCTCCTAAATTGTTGTGCACAATGATTGGGGAAAATTTTGGGGTTGTGAGGATATTTATAATTGAGTTTGAGGTTATAGAGTTATGACAATAAATAAACATGTTACGCGTTTTATTTATTTCATTAACTCTTATTGAAAACCCCCCATGTCGAATGATTAATTCCTTAACATGAACTCATTCTGATTATAATAAATATCATTTAATAAAACGATATTAATTCCTCAAAATCCCGACTAGAAAAACTACACATCGTGTAATCATTAATACTCGGCGTGTACTTATTTTCCATAAAACTACACAGCATGTATATTCAAAATACACGGCATGTACTTTTATTTTCATTTTTCTTTATTTCCTTCACCAAATTTATTAGTCATTGAGTAATGGCTATTTATTTCTCAAATAAATGTAACTGCATTACTCGCTAATAAATATATTTTATTTCATCCACAATATATTCTCTTGAATAACTAGTTTTGAAATAAATGAGATCAGACATCCTAAAATAATTATTAGACCACAGTTGGGAATAATCTTTATTTAACTTGTTAAATTAATATTTAATTGAGATACATGGACACACTTAGTGTGTGACCCTCTAGGCCTCTTTCTCATTGGCATTAGGCAGGCTTGCCTAAAGTCCAAGATTACTGTCTAGCAACGGGTCAAGGCACCCAAGAGAAAGAAGTTGACTCTGCATTGACGTGTCACCTCATACGAATGATTACCGTGTAATATAATCTCTTTTTCACGATATCTTGAATCAAGTGGTTTTCATGCTAATGCCATCAACCCATGTTCTCAATTATCCTTTCTTTGACTTTCTGGAATTGAACTCGCCCATACCTTACCATGGCCATGGATTTATTTAGGCTATATCAATTCCATCAAAGGGCCTGAGATATCTACTTCTGTTATAGAAAAAAAGGGACAAATCCTTTCTCGCATTATCTATTAATGCAGTATTACTCGTGACGCACCCAACGTATCCTACCTCACTGCGAACAGTGTGTCGTCACAGTTTTCATCAATACATCTAAGTGTGCGAGTTGTAATACCCATTAATAATAATCTTAAAGTCTAAGGACCAATACACACGTCCGCAGATAGGAACATCCAATGAAACTATGAAATGTGGATTTCCTACTGGCGGGTCTCATTCTCATAATATCCTCCTGGATATTACCAAGGGTGCACACCGTGAGAATGTGCCTCAAAGTTTTATGAGTCCTCACCCCTAATGTCATGTATTATTTGTGTCCCTCAAATAACATCATCCGACCATAGAACATATATTCAAGGATAGTGTTTATGGCACTTTCGGGTTCTCATCATAGTAGGAATCCGCTATGACCCTTTAATGCAACAGCTATCCTTTGGAAATTATCACATGAATTGTCACGCATAAGAACAATCAAGACATGATAAGGTATTTATTAATGAATAAAGTACAAAGTAGTTGGTTCTAGGCCACCAACTCCAACACTGTTAACCATTTTTTCCAACAAAAAAATGGTCAAAACTATCTACCTTATCCTAAAAAATGCATCACCTCACTTAGAGTGATTAACATGACCCATTGTCACATGGGCCTTTCCCAACACATACCCATGGAAAGAGGATTACGCTGCTAGCTCAGCCAAATGGGCAACCATAAAACCCCATTTTAATATCAAAATAAACAACCTTTTTCTTTCTCATAGAACTATTCATAGTGTGAGTTATATATTCATTCCATGGGTCATCAGGACCCCCCACCTCTTTATAACTATTTCATTCCATGGCTCATAGTGTCACATTGTGAATGGATATAGACCAACATGAATCTCCCCAACCCCTTCCTTGTACACTCCCAACCCTCAAATCTTTTAAATCTATGAAAAATACATGTGCCTTTCTATATCCCAAACATATAATAGCTCATCCTTATGCTATTTTGGCTATACACGGACCAAAACTCTCCTCCATCTCAAGTTCCCGATCTTCATTGTCCCAAAATTTGATATGACATTGAATGTAGATGTATCGTTCCCACATGCCTAGAATACCCCCAACTACTCAATATAATTAATCGATCCCTTATAAGGGAACTCCCCCCATAGGAATTACCTACCTCATCACTTCTTGACCTAAGGTATCAATATCCTTGTGGTTCCACAACAACCATCATGCCATAACACCCATATTAGAAGCATCATACACCATCATTTCCCACATCCCATCATATTCTCATTTCATAATCACACCATACATGATTCCAATAAAATACCACATCAAACTCAATGCTCATACAAGTTGTGCATCACTCTTGATGCCCATATATTAACCACACTTTGCTAATTCACTTATCACACATACACCTCATGCACAAATTTCTATAATAAAAAACTAAAAACCATAGTCACATGCTCAAAATGTAACTCTAACTATCATGGGATCTCTAAAATGTGAGTGTCCTCTCACTCTTGATGCCCATATATACCTTTCTGAATTTTCTAGAGGCATGGTTCAGGATGCTCTCTCTCTTGGTTTTTGAGTGAAATAAAACTGCAAAATCAACGTTCCATGATTTTAATAGATTGATGACACTTAGTAAATAACCATCATACTAAAAATTAAATTTCTTTATTACATATTATATTATTTATTGAAATCATTATATATCTATTCAAGCTCACCTAAAATAATGGATAGTTAAATTATCCATGAATCCCCTTATTCCCTCTTATTTATCTTGTTTTTTGGGTTACACATTAGTTATCCTTTTCTAATTACTTCCATATTTGTTTTCAAATTCAGGAAATGCAACCAACTGAAGAGAGGTGACGGAAACAGATGATGGACAACAATCGTCGCATGACTGAGATGGGCATTCCACCACTAGTGCCTGTAGTGAGTATTTTATTTCAAATATATATATTTAAATAATATATAATGTCATGTGATTAATTTTGTTTTAAACATTTTTTTAGGATCCACCTATTAGGCGATAGTTATTTGATGAGCAGCCTAGTAGTGGTCCCAATACTCAAGGTGTTCATACGAGGGGGGTGGTACGAGAGTTAGATGATCTGGTCGGCATACCAGATTAAACCCTACCCCTCCCACTGACATACCATCCCACATTCTAATCTTGGTGTGTCATTAGGGACACATGGGATATTTAGGCCTCCCATGTTTTCACCACCCTTTACATCTGAGCCTCCTCACCCATCTTTACCATATCTGATGATGATTCTCACTCCCCATCCAGCATTCGTCCAGCCATCCCTATCATCTTCTTTTACTTCTACTTCCTTCTCTCCGAGCTTTTATATTCCATCTTCTTCGACTCCTGCTTCACCAAAGTTTGTCCCTTCAGAGCATACATTGGGACCCACTCCACCTGTACAGGGTGTTCCTTCAGTTTTTGTGGATCTAGTAGTGCCCATTGATCATACTACCGTAGGTATACTTATACAACCCTAACAATTTTTTATGCCATTATTTATTTTCATTATAACATGTATTGATAAAATATTTTTTTTCTTTCATAACAGACACATATACTGATAGGAGGAGGGGGCAAGGGCATACATGCATGTGTGCATTGTGGAACTGCCGCACGTAGTTGATGGTGGACTATAATGAAGATAGTCAAATGATTGAAAAACAGGACAGCAATGTCGGAGTTTTTTTGCGATGCTTTCTAAATACTCTAACATCATTCTTATCAGCCTGCTCTCATAGATACAATTGCCAAATGAAGTCAAGGATAAATCTTGGGAAGAGATATGGGTAAAAAAATATATTGTATTTAATGTAATATATTATTTTTTGTATTTATATGAATTAATATTTTGGTGTCAACTTCGGTTTAATTTCTCTAATGGTGAGGGTGCACGACCATCACGTCTAAGGGATTTAAGTGGGATTTGGAAAGACTATAAACATGAGTTGTATATTGGATAGCGTGATAGAGTTGGCACAGAGTTAGAGGTGGTCCATGTTGTGGATTATTTTTCATTAGAACAGTATTGACAGATGATTACTCATTAGACAACTATTCAGTTTAAGGTATTAATCTCATTTGAGGTATTTAAATGAAAATTTTCATGTTTTTTGTTAATACTAATTATTGAATTTTATTTAGGAATCATCCATAAGAAATAAAAAAAACATCGATGCTAAAAAATACCTCCACACATTGGGGAGTACTATGATGTCGGATCATGAGAGGAAGCAAGTATGACAGTTTATAATTTTTTTACGACTTGCAATTTCTATTGCTTCCTCCATAATTTATTCGATTGCTAAAGTTGTCATATAATTTTATTTATGAAATTAATTATTGGTATCCTATTTTTAATTATGGTTTCCTATATTCAATGTCATTGTAGAGGCATAAATTTAATATAGAAGGATGTGTTCCTTAAGCAAAACTGTTTGGCTCGAGTAGAAGGAAAAAAGATGGAAGTGCGGTTAATGAACCGACTCAACAGCAGATTGTAAGTTTTACTTTTTTATTTAAAATTTTAATCTCTATTTTGTAACTTAATAATCTATTTATATTTGTAACAGGCTTCTTTAGAGGCCCTTGATGCCCAGGAAATTGAAAATTTTGGGCCAAACGATCACTTACATCAGGTGTTGGGAGATGAGCACCCTAGTAGAGTATGCTGTCGAACTAGGAAGAGTATAGTTCTAACGAGGTATTGGCCCTTCTCAGGTACGATTTGTAGTTCCACCGAGTTCTAGTAGATTAAAGAACAGGCAGAACAGGCTGAAAAAAGGGCCACAGAGACAGCATAACAGTCTTCTAGGGAAAACACTGCATTTATGAAACTGATGGAAGTTTTACATCTAACACTTCCACCAGAGGCCAACACAGCTTGTGATGAATATATGTCATTGATGTGTTCTATATATGGTGAACAAGGTGGTAGTTCTAGTGGTGGTCAAGACAATAGAGAGGAGGAGGCTGGGGCGGAGGAGGAGGGAGATGAGGAGGCTGAGGCGGAGTACGAGGGTGAGGAGGAGGGTGTTGAGGAGGGTGGGGATGATGATGGGGATGATGATGAGGATGAGGGTGAGGCTGATGATGACGGTGATGATAGTGATGGTGATGAGGGACATATTGATCTATTATATTTTTTACTGATATTACTGACCTTTGATGTTTATTGATTTGTTGTGCCTGAATATATGTGTGATTAGGTAGGTCACATTATCTTTATTTCTTTATCTATAAATAATAAAACTTGACTTGATGATTTTTTGTGACTGATTCACCCCTCCCCCGGACACCCCCATCCCCGACTCCCCCCTGGACACCCCGTACCCCCTTGGATAGCTCCTCCACCCCCTGGACACCCCATACCCCCGTGGACAGCCTGCCCACCCCCCCAGGACACCCCCACCCCCCGGACAGCTCATCCACCCCCCTAGACACCCCATACCCCCGTGGACAGCCCACCCACCCTCCCAAGACAACCCCACCCCCCACCCCAGACACCCCCCCCCCCATCCCCCTAGACACCCTCACCCCCCTCGACACCCCTCGACTACTGTGGATATCCCCCCAACCCCCTGGACACCCCACACCCCCCCCCCTGGACACCCCCACCCCTGTGGACACCCCCCAACCCTCGTGGATAGCCCACCCACCCCCTGGACACCCCCTACCCCCCTGGACAGCCCCCCCACCCCACCCCCATGGATAGCCCTCCCACCCCCCTGGACAGTACCGCCACCCCGTGGATAGCACGCCCACCCCCTAGACACCCCCCACCCCCGTGGACACCTGCCCACCCCTGGACACCCCTACCCCCTGGATAGCTCTGACACCCCCTACCCCCTGGACAGCCCCCCCCCCTCCTCACCCCTATGGACAGCTCCCCCTGGACACCCTGTACCCCCTGGACAACCCCACCACCCCTGTGGACAGCCTGCCCACCCCCCTGGACACCCCGTACCCCCTGGACACCCCCCCAACCTCGTGGACAGCCCCCCCTGGACAGCCCACCCACCCCCCTAGACACCATGTACCCCCTGGACAGCCCCCCACCCCTATGGATAGCTTGTCCACCCCCTGGACACACCCTACCCCTTGGACAGCCTCGCCACCCCCGTGGACAACTCGCCCACCCCCTGGACACCCCATACCCCCTAGACAGCCCCCCCACCCCACCCCACCCCCGTGGAAACCCGCCCACCCCCTGGACACCCCATACACCCCTGAATAGCCCTTCCCCCACCCACCCCCTTGGACACCTTGTACCCCCTGGACAACCATACCACCCCCCGTGGACAGCTCGCCCACCCCCTACACACCCCCACCCCCCCTGGACAGCCCCCCCCCCCACCCCTGTGGACAGCCTGCCCACCCCATGGACACCCCGTACCCCCCTTAGATAGCCCGCCACCCCTGTGGATAGCCACCCACCCCCTGGACACTCCGTACCCCCCTGGACAGCCCCGCCACCCTCGTGGACAGCCTACCCACCCCCCTGAACACCCCCTACCCCCTGGACAGCCCCCACCCCACCACCGTGGACTCCCCGCCCACCCCCTGGACACCCCTTACCCCCCTGAACAGCCCCGCCACCCCCCGTGGACAACCCTCCCACCCCCTTGGACACCCTGTACCCCCTGGACAGCCCCCCCACCCCTGTGGACAGCTGAACCACCCCTGGACACATCGTACCCCCCTATACAGCCCTTTCACCCCCGTGGACAGCCCGCTCATGCCCCTGGACACCATGTACCCCCCCTAGACAGCCCCCACCCCCGTGGATAGCCCACCAACCCCCCTTGGACACCCCCCCCCCACCCCTCGGACACCCCCCCATCCCCCCGGACACCCCCCACCCCCTGGACACCCCCGACCCCTGTGGATAGCCCCTGAACCCCCTGGACAGCCCCCCACCCCCTGGACACCCCCACCCCCGTGGACACCCCCAACCCCTGTGGACAGCTCACCCACCCCCCTAGACCCCCCCCCCCCCCACCCACCCGCCCACCCCCGTGGATACCCCCCAACCCCCGTGGACATCCCTCCAACCCCCCTGAACACCACCTACCCCCCTGGATAGCCCCATCACCCCCATGGACAGCCTGCCTACCCCCTTGGATATCCCCCCACCCCCGTGGACTGCCTGGCCACCCCCCTGGACACCTCCTACCCCCTGGATAGCCCCACCACCCCTGTGGGCACCCCCTACCCCCTGGACATCCCCCACCCCCGTGGACAGCTTGCCCACCCCCTGGACACCTCGTACCCCCTAGGATAGCCCCGCCACCCCCGTAGACAGCCCACCCACCCCCCTGGACACCCCATACCCCCTGGACATCCCCCACCCCTAAGGATAGCTCGCCTACCCCCTAGACACCCCTACCCCCCTGGACAGCCCCTCCACCCTCATGGACAGTTCTCCCACCCTCGAGACACCCTCTACCCCCTGAATATCCCCCACCCCAGTGGACAGCCCTCCCACCCCCTGGACACCCCTACCCCCTTGGACAGCCATGTCACCCTCGTGGATAGCGTGCCCACCCCACTGGACACCCTGTACCCCCTGGATAGCCCCGCCACCCCCGTGGACAACCCCCCCCCCCCCCCTCAGACACCTTGTTCCCCCCTGGACAGCCCTTCCACCACCGTGGACAACCCACTCACCCTCCTGAACACCATGTACCCCCCTCGATAGCCCCCCCACCCCCATGGACAGCCCACCCACCCCCTAGACACCCCCACCCCCCGGAGACCCCACATCCCCCGGACACCCCCACCCCCCTGGACACTCCGACCCCCTTGGACAGCCCCCCAACCCCTTGAAACCCCCCACCCCCCCACCCCCCACCCCCCTAGACACCCCCACCCCTGTGGACACCCCCCAACCCCCGTGGATAGCCCCCCCACCCCCATGTACACCCCTACCCCCTGGACAGCACCGCCACCCCCATGGACAGCTCGCCTACCCCCCTGGACAACCCCCCCCCCTCACCCACCCCCACCCCTGTGGATAGCTTGACCACCCCCCTGGACACCCCTACCCCCTGGACATTCTCGCCAACCCTGTGGACACCCCCAACCCCCTGGATGTCACACCCGGTTTTTTTTGTCTTTGTATTGATCCGGTCCATTGGAAATCCCGATACTTTTCATGGGTATTTGGTGAGATGAATATTGAGTTTTAAAGCTTCATATTTTTATAACCACCCTAATTTGGGATCTCCATTTCTTTTTTAGGATTTTTTGAAGAAATGGTGGTTACTTCATGATTTGGGCCAATCGTGAGCCCATTCCCAGTTTTAAAAACCAAATTTGTTTCTTTTATAACTCTTTTGTTTTTCATCAATTTTCACCCATTCAAATTCCCACTTGTCCTATACTGATATATTAAAACTTCTATATCCTTTTGGACCCCATATAGATTCATAATCATGGTGAATTTGGGTTACTTATTTAGGTATTGGGCCAGCCCATGGGCCCATTTTCTGTTTTAAAAAAATAAATCGTTTCTTTTATATCTTTTTCATTTTTTAATATTTTTTGGTGATTCCATATCCCACCCTAAGACAATATCCCTATTATAACCCCCAATATCTTTTTTTCCTCTTTTGATCTCATAATAGTCACGTATGGGGGAAACATTGTCAATGTCCCTCAAATCGTCGAGAATTGACAAGGTAAATTTTATCATTCATAAATCAATCAATTAGTACTCTTTTGGACACAAATATTCTTTCCCTGGTTCTTACAGACCTTAGGAGTCTCTTCAAGATGTTTCAAGCCATTAAATTTTCTCTAGGGTTTCATATCTAATGGAAGACGAAGGGTTTTCTAGGTTGAAAGGTGAGATTCCTTCTCCTTTCTTCTTCCTCTTCCCCCTCTCATTATTTCTTGGTTTTATATTGTACCCTAGTCATGATAGACCTAGGGTTCTGTTATAACAAGTTTTTTTATGTGTTTTCTGTTCATTTAGGTCTGGTATTTATAGTTTTAGGGTTTATAAACCCGCGGTGGGTGATTTCAGGTGTGCGTTTCAATTACGCCAAGGATTTGAGGTAGGATACCCCTTGCACATGCCTTTATTATTTAAGTTTCATCATTTTATTATTTTTAACACCTGATATATATTTTTATTATTGTTTTTCATCCTTTGGATAGTTTTCTTGGTGTAAAAAATGGTTGTTTATGCCTTGTTTTGTTAAAGGTACTGTTGTTTTGTCATAAAAGTGCACACCAAGTGTTTGTTTAGATCTTCCGCTATATTTTGAAACTATTTTGTGAGGTTTAGAATATGTTTTATGATATTTTTAACATGTTACAGTATCTTTAATGAAATATGGTGTGCAATTTGTGTTTTATTCCTTTTTAAGTTCTTAAAATAAATTTTTTTGTTTAAAAAGGGCATGTCATGTGTTCGGTAAATTGCCTGGTTGGATTTTATGTGTGATGTGTTATTTAAAAATTATTTGTTTGGATTTATAAATGAATTGGAAGAATTATAAATGGTATTTCTGGGTCCTTATATGGTTTTATAATTTTTATTTTTTTTAAAAAACAAATTAGTTTTGGTTTACAACCTGTTTTGGCCCGAGTTGTCGGAAAATGGTCCGTTTCACATCCTTATGAAAATGGTTGTGTTTTGAATATGTAACCTAAGTATTTTAAGGGATTTATAAATGTGTTTTTCTGATTTAAATGGTTTTTATACACCTCCTTAATAAAATTTAAATGAATACCTTTTTCAAATGTTTGTTTTGGGAAAGGCTTAAAGGGACGTTTGGCATTTTCTTTAAAAAAATAAAATCCTTGTGTATTTTATGTTCTATATTTTGGGGATATTTTATGGTCCCTAAAATTGATTTATTAATTGTACTTGGGGATTAAAAATCTTTTTTTTATGTTATTGATGGTTTTATGGTCTTAAAATAGTGTTTTTCAATGACTTTTATGTGCAAAGCCTCAATACACTCCTTGAAATTGTTTTACAAAAATATTTAGTGGTTTGTTGATTCGTGAATGAAATGTGAAGAAATTTTGTGTGATGTTTGTGTGTTTATTGTTTGGAAATGTAATTTTGATGTGAAATGTGTATTTGATAATATGTGTAACTTGATTGAGCACTAAAGGGAATCCCTGGTATCTAGGTGGGCGGGCGTGTACTAGTATGCTAGTGATTCCGTGGGGTTTGGCCCCTGTTTCACGTAGAAAGTTTAATGATGAAAACACTAACTAAACTATGATGATGATGATATTGGGGGACCACTATGTTATGGTTATTCTCCCTACTATTGGCTCGTGTGCACTAGAACGAATGTTTATTATGGTTACTTTCACCGAGATACGAGGTACCTGGGGCTCACAACTAACTAGTGCCTAGGGGTGTTCTCATGACTTGTGCTCATTGGATATTTTGTACTCACCGTCAGAATATGGTGTGTTTGTTTGGTAAATTCAGTAGTGTGTGTTATTTATTTAAAAGTTTAAATTCTTTAAAATATCCCTCTTGAAAACTATTTTCATTTTGAAGTTGCACCTCTTTGAAAATTGTTACTAGCATTCTTGTCTAAAAAAACATGCAAGTTTTATTCTGGTAATTTGTTTTATATAGCTTGGGAAATCATTTGGAAAACATACCTTAATATCACTTATTTAAAACTTTAAATTGATATTTCTTTGATTTTAAAGGATGTCCATTGGGAATAGAATATCGGGCCAACCTACTAAGTTTTAATACTCACGCCTATAGTCTTCTTCTGTTTTTAGCCCTTGTGTAGGTTTCAGCTTGAGTTTTATTGCCTTGGGCGATGTGTGATCATTTTTTTTGGAGAGTGACCAGCGGGGTCACATGGAGTTAGTTGGTTATCGGGTTTGGTCGGTTGAGTTTTTGTCTTAGTTTTACTTTCAGTTTCTTGTAAAAATATTGTTCAGTTCAATTTTTATATAAATGTATTTTGGGCTGTCCATTTCTTTCCGTTGTTTGTTTGATTTTTCATATATGGGAGAAATCATTCCCTTGTGTACTCTATTGATTCCCTTGGTGCTTGTCGCCATCCTGGGAAGATCGGGAATGCCTCTCAGGACTTGTCGCGAGCTAGCCTGGGTGACCGATTCAGGGTCGAATCAGACTGGTTCATGACAAAATGGTATCAAAGGAGGTCGGCTCTTAGCAGAACTTTCTTTTTAGAGTGCCCTTGTTATTTTGGGGATGCCAAGGTAGATGGAGTAGGATTTTTGGGACTTGAGGGGTAAGTTCAACAAGAGTGTCGCGAACTCTTTCTCGTTCTAATCCTCGTGTTTCCATGGGAAGTCCGGTTTTATTAGTGTCCTTTGTTCTTGTTTATTGTTTGGTGTTGGGATATGACAAGGGGAGTCTGACTAAGGGCCTCTGTGAGCTCGCAGGTCCTGGAAAGCCATGTGGAGCTAGGTAACGGTCATAATAAGTCTCTCTGTGTTGGTTTTGTGTTTGACATATGGCCGCCAACCATATGGTCAAGTCACCCACCGACACTAGTTCCCTTTTTGGGGTCTCTTGAACCTTTCTTGAATTCCGATTTTTTTTTTGTTTTAAAAATACTTGTGCAAGAATTGTGGAAATTGGTTTTAAAGGAAGGATTGGATTTTGAAAAGTGAAAAGGGGGGTTTTCAAAAATTTAATATAATAATTGTTTTGGAAAGTTGTGTTTTTGGAAAAAAAATTGGAGGGAAGTGGAAATGATTTAACGGGATTGGATTATCCATAATCTAAACTTGTGGTTTGTTGGAATAAAATGTTTTGAAATTGTGAATAATTTTAAGGTAATTCTGAATCTTTGTTTTAAATGGGGTATTTTGGGATGTCAATTTTTTTTTTTTGAATCGGATAAATTAGTTTTGGAAATTAGTTTTGATCGGTTGGTGTTTCACTAGAAAGGGTATTGGTCTCAATGGACCTCGGATTATGAAAATATACCTTGCTTAATTTTTTTAAAAAAAATGGGAAGGGGTTGTTTTGAGTGTCTTGGTTATTTAAAAAGTTTTTAAAAATGAAAAAGGGTAGGTTTTTAAGAAAATGGTTCTTAATGAATTATGTTTTTTTTGTGAAATATGAAAAGGTTTTTTTTTGACTTGGTGGTTGGTGTTCCTTTTGAAGGTAATTTTTTTTTTTGAAATGATGTTGTTTTGTTTTAGCCTTTGGTGTTTTCATGGGTGCTCACATGCATGGTTTTATTTATATCTGGAAGGATGGCCTATATGGTATGGTGGTTGGGTGCCTGGGGTGGTATGGAAATGTGCATGTGGGTGAGACTTGATGAAACACCATTGGTGAATATGGAAACCCATCAAGTTAGTTTGTTTTTTTCAAAATTGTTTTGAGCTGAAAAATTGTGGCCTTTTTTTAAAACCAATGGTCATGTGGATTGATTTTTCTATGTCTTAGAAGAGTTGTTTTTTTTAGCTTCCTTGTGATCTATAATTCATACTCTTGTTGTATCTTGAGATGATATCTTGTTGGTGTCTCAGTTTTGGGGTAATTTTCATTGGGTTTCTAAAGATGTGTTTGATGTTGTGATGTGGCCATAGATAGTTCTCCGTTGGAAATATTTCCTGCTGATCAAACTAAGGATTCATTTCAAATGTTAAATCCACCTTTTTTGATGATTCCTCAACCTGTTTGTTGGAATAGAGATCTTTTTGGGATCTATTAAAAGTGCTTCTAGGTCGTGATAATTCTTTTGGACAGAACAGTTGTGTTCGGTGATATTGATGTGTTTTGTCGTATTCCTTGTCCATTATTCCCCTCGTTTGGAGTGAGACAGGATTTTGATATGTATCTATGAGTTCCTATTTAGATGAAGGTTTTTGTTTGGTGATCATGTGAGGTTTTTTGAGTGGTGTGATCCTTATCACCTGACTGCGGTGCAGTAAATGCTTCAAGAATCAGGGCTCCAGCAATAGACCTCAGAGTGAAGCTTTTCACGTAGTCAGGAAATCAACAGAGGTGTGGAGTGCTCGATTAGGATCCTTCCTCCTCTGTTTTGGTAAGTTAGTTTCTATTTCAATGTTTTGGTTCCTCATTTTTGTGAATTTCCCTTTTTCGCAACAAGCATGGTGGACTTAACCCCTCACACAGTGTCTAGGGTTATGCCTTCATGGATGTGGGTTTTCGATCAATGTCCCTGTGTGGACCTCCTGTGAAAATCGGGTGTGGTATTGGTGTTACCTATTCGTAGGTGGAGATTTTTGGGTAGTTTCTTTGTTTCTTTTGTGGTTTCAGTGGTCAAATTATAGGGTCCCCTTCCCTCCCCTCCCCGAGTGGTGGGGGTTCAGATCCATGCTGAAAGTCTTGGCCCAGTTCTTGTGCCCTCCGTTCAGGAGTGGGTGGTTTAGATGTCCATGTTGTAACCCTATTAACTTGGTATAGTAGGTTTTTGTAGGAGTGTTTTTTTGGGCTTGTGTGAGTGAGGCCCAATTCTAGCTCATGTTGAATTCTTGTCTGTTCGTTGCTAGTTGGTTTCTAATGGTGGGGAGACCCACCATGGGTCTCCTAGATTTTCATCCTAAGAACTTTTCTAGTGCTAGTTATTTCTTAATGGTGGGGAGTACATTCTGGACTCCCCTAGAATATTTGGTTTTTGTGAGTGCTCTTTGGTTTGGGTGATGGTTGAGTTCATTGGGAGAAGGCCCAACAATCGGGTTCTTGGCTTGGTTGTGGAGGTGGTGGCTTGATATTTCCAATGATTTTTCGGAAGTGGTTCTGAGTAGTGTGTTTTTTTTAGCTAGAGGATTAACATCCATTTATGGTTGAAGATGTTTCATTTTATTTAGAGTCTGGATCATGTTGATAGGTAATCCTTAGGTGTTTATTTTTCAGCTGGAAAGTGTTATGGCTTTCCGGGGGCGGAAAGCTTTAATGGTGGGGAGAATTGTCACATCCGGTTTTTTTGTCTTTGTATTGATCTGGTCCATTGGAAATCATGATCCTTTTCATGGGTATTTGGTGATATTAATATTGAGTTTTGAAGCTTCATATTTGTCTAACCACCCTAATTTGGGATCCCCATTGCTTGTTTAGGATTTTTTGAAGAAAGGGTGGTTACTTCATGATTTGGGGCAACCGTGAGCCCATTTCCAGTTTTAAAAACCGAATTTGTTTCTTTTATAACTCTTTTGTTTTTCATACCTTTTCACCCATTCAAATTCCCACTTGTCCTATACTGATATATTAAAACTTATATATCCTTTTGGACCCCATAGAGATTCATAAGCATGGTGAATTTGGGTTGCTTATTTAAGTATTGGGCTAGCCCATGGGCCCATTTCCTGTTTTAAAAAAAATAAATCATTTCTTTTATATCTTTTTCATTTTTTAATATTTTTCAGTTATTTTACCTCCCACCCGAATCCAATATCCCTATCCTCACCCCCAATATCGTTTTTTCCTCTTTTGATCTCAGAATAGTTGCGTATGGGGGAAACATTGTCAATGTCCCTCAAATCGTCCAGAATTGACAAGGTAAATTGTATCATTCATAAATAAAACAATTCGTACTATTTTGGACACAAATATTCTTTCCTTGGTTAGTCCAGACCTTAGGATTATCTCCAAGAAGTTTCAAGCCATTCCATTTTCTCTAGGGTTTCAGATCTAATGGAAGACGAAGAGTTTTCTAGGTTGAAAGGTGAGATTCTTTCTCCTTTCTTCTTCCTCTTTCCCCTCTCATTATTTCTTCGTTTTATATTGTACCATATTCATGATAGACCTAGGGTTCTATTATAACATGTTTTTTGATGGGTTTTCTGTTCATTTAGATCTGGTCTTTATAGTTTTAGGGTTTATAAACCCGCGGCGGGTGATTTTGGGTGTGTGTTTCAATTACACCAAGGATGTGAGGTAGGATACCCCTTGCACATGCCTTTATTATTTAAGTTTCATCATTTTATTATTTTTAACACCTGATATATATGTTATTATTTTTTTCATCCTTTGTATAGTTTTCTTGGTGTGCAAAATGGTTGTTTATGCCTTGTTTTGTTAAAGGTACTGTTGTTTTGTCATAAAAGTGCACACCAAGTGTTTGTTTAGATCTTCTGCTATATTTTGAAACTATTTTGTGAGGTTTATAAGATGGTTTATGATATTTTTAACATGTTATAGTATATTTAATGAAATATGGCATGAAATTGGTGTTTTATTCCTTTTGAAGTTCTTAAAATAAATTGTTTTGTTTAAAAAGGGCATGTCATGTGTTCGGTAAATTGCCTGGTTGGCTTTTATGTGTGATGTGTTATTTAAAAATTATTTTTTTTTGGATTTATAAATGAATTGGAAGAATTATAAATGTTATTTCTGGTTCCTTATATGGTTTTAAAATTTTTATTTTTTTTAAACAAATGGGTTTTGGTTTACAACATGTTTTGGCCCGAGTTGTCGGAAAATGGTCTGTTTCACATCCTTATGAAAATGGTTGTGTTTTGAATATGTAACTTGAGTATTTTAAGGGATTTATAAATGTGGTTTTTTACTTTAAATGGTTTTTATACACCTCCTTAATAAAATTGAAATGAATACCTTTTTCAAATGTTTGTTTTGGGAAAGGCTTAAAGGGATGTTTGGCATTTTCTTTAAACAAATGGAATCCATGTGTATTTTCTGTTCTATCTTTTGGGGCCATTTTATGGTCCCTGAAATTGATTTATTAATTGGACTTGGGGCTTAAAAATCTGGTTTTTTATGTTATTTATGGTTTTATGGTCTTAAAAGTGTTTTTTTCAATGAGTTTTATGTGCAAAGCCTCAATACACTCCTTGAAATTGTTTTACGAAAATATTTAGTGGTTTGTTGATTTGTAAATGAAATGTGAAGAAATTTTGTGGGATGTTTGTGTGTTTATTGTTTGGAAATGTACTTTTTATGAAAAATGTGTATTTGATAATATGTGTAACTTGATTGAGCACTAAAGGAAATCCCGGGTATCTAGGTGGGCGGACGTGTACTAGCATGCTAGTGATTCCATGGGGTTTGGCCCCTGTTTCACATAGCAAGTTTGACGATGACAACACTAACTAAACTATAATGATGATGATGTTAGGGAACCACTATGTTATGGTTATTCTCCCTACTAGTGGCTCTTGTGAACGAGAATGGATATTTATTATGGTTACTTTCACCGAGATACGAGGTACCTGGGGCTCACAACTAACTAGTGCCTAGGGGTGTTCCCATGACTTGTGCTCATTGGATATTTTGTACTCACCGTTGGCATATGGTGTGTTTGTTTGGTAAATTCAGTAGTGTGTGTGATTTATTTAAAAGTGTAAATTCTTTAAAACAGCCCTCTTGAAAACTATTTTCATTTTGAAGTTGCACCTCTTTGAAAATTGTTACTAGCATTCTTGTCTAAAAAAACATGCAAGTTTTATTCTGGTAATTTGTTTTATATAGCTTGGGACATAATTTAAAAAACATACCTTAATATCACTTATTTAAAACTTGAAATTGATGTTTCTTTGATTTTAAAGGATGTGAATTGGGAATAGAATATCGGGCTAACCTACTGAGTTTTAATACTCATGCCTATAGTCTTCTTATGTTTTTAGCCCTTGTGCAGGTTTCAGCTTGAGTTCGATCGCCTTGGGCAACGTGTGATCATTTTTTTTGGAGAGTGACCAGCAGGGTCACATGGAGTTAGTTGGTTATCGGGTTTGGTCAGTTGAGTTGTTGTCTTAGTTGTACTTTTAGTTTCTTGTACAAATATTGTTCAGTTCAATTTTTATATAAATGTATTTTGGGTTGTCCATTTCTTTCCATTGTTTGTTTGATTTTTCATATATGGGAGAAATCGTTCCCTTGTGTACTCTATTGATGCCCTTGGTGCTTGTCGTCATCCCGGTAGGATCGGGAACGCCTCTTGGGACTTGTCGCGAGCTAGCCTGGGTGACCGGTT
This sequence comes from Viscum album, assembly GCA_963277665.1. NCBI lineage: Eukaryota > Viridiplantae > Streptophyta > Magnoliopsida > Santalales > Viscaceae > Viscum > Viscum album. The sequence goes on along the minus strand of OY728159.1, from coordinate 1,885,510,931 downwards.
CAGGGTCGACTCGAACTGGTTCGTGACACTGGACACCCCCCCCCCCACCCCACCCTTGTGGACAGCCCACCCACCCCCTAGACACCCCTACCACCCTGGACAGCCTCGCCACCCTTGTGGATAGCCCGCCCACCCCCCTGGACACCCCATACCCCCCTGGACAACCCCTCACCCCCGTGGACAGTCCACCCACCCCCCTAAATAGCCCGCCCACCCCCCTAGACATCCCCTAAGAGACTTTAGTTAATCTACTTTATGTCTATATGGGATAACATAGAAAATAAGAGAGAATTAACCAAGACATAAAGGTTGTGCATTAATAAACTCAACATGTGATACCATTTTTTAAATAACTCAAATTGGGGTTTGTATAACAGATCCCTCATAAAGATATAGTCTAAAAACAACTCAACACATAGATTATAAAATTCAAGTATAAGACATAATATGATATTTTATGGTTTTGAATGGGGGAGATCATTATAAACATAAAGTGCAATTATAGACCAGTGGTATAGAATGATAGGTATTTTGTATTTTTAATTCTATGTCCTTCTACAGGTAAATGCACAGATGGAAGATACTTTCTTCTGGAAAGGGTGAATTATAGGATTTATACCAATGGTTTCCAAAACCATTGGTTTAGAATTAAAAAACCCACTCTTTACCAATGGTTTGTAACTATTGGTAAATGTTTGTTATTATCAATCTTTACCAAAGTTTTTCAGAAACCATTGGCAAAGGCTTGTTAGTTCAATCTTTACCAACAGTTTCAGAAACCATTGGTAAAGGCCTGTTATTCTCAATCTTTAACAACGGTTTTCAGAAAACCATTGGTAAAGATATATTGCAACGGTTTCTAAACCATTGGGAGGTATAATATGATTTTTTGGCTTATCCTAATGGTTATTTCATAACCTGTTGGTATAAGCCTATCCCCACGGCTTTCTTTCCAACGGTTGGCTAAACCGTTGGTATAAGTTTTACCAACGGTTATACAGCCTTTACCAATAGTTTTAAATCGTTGGTATATACTAAATTTACAGTAGTGATAAAAAGAAAATAAATTGTATCCTTGAAATCTTATTCGAAGATCTCTTCATCATAACCTGAGGAAAGTAAACATAATAAGGGTGAGCTCAAATTCTCAATAAGGATATGTAAAGTGGAAGCAATAATGAATAAATACAGATAAATTAACATGGAAAGGTAAATAATTGGTAACACATGTCATTAAAATAACTAGATAAGGAGAATTCAATATGGAAAAGTAATAAAATGAAACACATGTAATTTAATCAATGAACCAAAAATTAAATTTATCTATAGATATGTCAATGAAAAATCTCATGGATGAATCATATATAAAACTAAATGAGTGAAATGCTTAATTATTGATACCTATAATATACCACCGAGGCTCCATGCCAATGATCTAATACTTTCAAGGCTACATGTCAAGAATCTAATACTTTTAAGGCTTCATGCCAAGAATCCAATATGTTCAAGGATTCATGCCAAGAATCTATTACTTTCAAGGATTCATGAAAAGAGTCTAATATTGTCAAGGCTTTGTGTCATGAATCTAATATTGTAAAGACTTCGTTCCATGAATCTAATAATTTCAAGGCTTCATTCCATGAATCTAATACTTTTAAAGTGAACACTGTATGAAAAATGGTATATGGTTTAGGCAATAATCATATCCATGAAAAATGATATGGATATTTAAGTAAATTTCAAATGAAAATTTATTAAAATAAAGAAATTGTTTCAAGATAAAGTTAACAATCACAAAATTAAGTGATATTAAAAATATAACCATTAAGAAAATTATTGAGGAGAATAAACTTTAAACATTCCAAAGTGTCTCATACCACTTTGAAACATTTGAATCCTAATCTTCATAAAGGTATGACATTAAATGAAACTTATAATATCATAAGAATAAGTGTATTCATGATATGACATGAAAAGGTTAGTATATACACCAAATAAAAGTGAATTGGCACATAATAACAAATAATTCTCAATGGAATGTAAATTGAGATTAAATTCTCTTACTACTTGAGTATATTTTGATTCAAGGGTTCCATGAAAGAGTAATATCAATTTAAATGTTTAATGTCATGAAATAAAGATAAATCATGATACAATATATCAAAATGGGAAGTAGGTATACCACAAAAAATAATTAATTAGTGAATATGACAATAATCTCACATATTCAAAAAGTGAAATGAAAATCTCTTACCTTAACCTTCTTTTTGTTGTGTGGTCTTTATCCTCATCTTAATCGGGCAACTCCTTTTGGTTTACACCAAATGGATTATTCAAATTTATTTATGCCAAAATAGAGGCTTCTATGATGAGGGGAGGGATGTTAGGATACTATTTGGTTAGGGCTTGGCCAAACCTAAGTGGTTTTAGAGGTGTAAAGAAGTGGGAGAATGCTTTCCATTTTATAGTGGAGGGGAAGTGACACTCTTGTAAATACCAAAAGGTATTCATTAATGGGAGGTATAACTTACCTAAAGAGCCTCAAAAATTAAAAAATAATGTATTAAAGGGAAATCATGGTTGATTAAAACCTTCACCAAACAAAAATATGTGCATTTTAATAATTTGGTTCCTTCACTTCCAAGATTCCCCAATTTTATCCTTTTGGTTTTTATTAAAGCATCTAGTTTTTAATCTAATTAATTTAACCATTAAGAATAAAATAAAGTGTGATTTATTAGATAATATAGAGACATAGAATTATTAATATGATATATAATTTATAAAATTAAAATCCCATTTTTTGGAAATTAATTTTAAAATAAGCGCATGTGATGCGCTAAAATATAGCTTAAACTCGGAACATGTTAACAACATTTTTACAATATATGTGTCAATTTGTTAATTATAAAAGATAATTTGGTTCATTAATAGACAATATTTAATATTTATTAATACTTGAAAATCACTTGGTAGAATATAGGATTTTTATTAATTTTAAATCTTTTAATAAAATTTCATTTATTGTAAAATAACATTAATGTCAATTTTGACATTATTTATTTAATTTTAATTTTAAAATATCAAAACAATATTTAGATTCAACTATATTAATTTTAAATCTATGTAAAATGATATATTTATCTAGAAAAATAATTAATGACAACAATTCAATCAATATATATCACTTTTAATATTTATAGTATCATTTAATTTAGTTAATTATTAAATAAATAATCACTACATTGGAATTTCTTAAGAATTTTAAGTAAATAAATCATCTCTAAAAATTATTGATGAGTTTTTATGATAATAATAGCACATTTACCTTTCAAAGGGATATTTATAACTAAAAATATGATGTTTTTTACATATCTAAATGTTTTATAAATGTTAAAGGTAGGTGAAGTTCTCTTTTTGTCTTTTTCCTTACTTAACCTTTTATATAGGACACTTCCATTTAATAATATCCCATTAACCCATAAAATTAAAACCAAGAGGGGATATGGTCTAATTATTTGAATCCAATGGATTTTGGACAAGTGTCTAAGTCATTTTGGACCTTAAGATTAAGGTTTAGTTCCTCATTAAGCTTAATTTTACCTTAATCACCGTAATTAATTTTAATCGCTTTCACTGATCTTTTTTATCAAAAAATTAATTTGATCATATTAGACCAAAAATATTATACTTATTACAACCATGTATGTCATATTTTAAAAATGCAATTCATAGAAGTGGCTAAATTATGATTAATGTTAATCTCACATACGAGATGAAATGGCAAGTTTTTAATGTAGGAAAATGGTCAAAAGTGTGTTATGTTCTTATATTTAATTTCAAATTAAAATTGATTCTAATGAACTAAATTGTATTAATATATTTATAATTTATCTAATTTGAACTTAAAACAAATTTAATATATAATATAACACCAATTATTATTTAAACAAAAAGGTTGTTTTTAACTACATTATTGTAATTTTTATTATTCGTCAAAAATGAAGTTTCTCAGAAATATCCCAAAAATTCACCCTTAGATAATTTTGAAATTCTAAATTAAAAAATGATGTTTATTTTGAAAAATAAAATTTATAAAAATGTCAAAATTTAGTTTTAAAATAGGTGTGCTATTAAAAGGCGGCAAAACTCGGTCATGCGTGTAACACAAGCTAATTCAGTGTTGTGTGTAGTGTAAGTTTAAATTTGAGTTGCATATAAAGAGAGACAAAATAATATTTATTCTAACATGAAAATATTGTAATGTCTTGGGGTGTTATGGAGATATTTCATGAGGTTTTCAAACCCCTTTAGGTATTCTAGATAATCCTATCATATGGAATCATTACTCCTTCCTGATAATACCCAAAGGTTTCAAATAACCTTAGCCATCTTATTAAATAAATATTATTGGACTTTCCAATTTTATCTCTTCCAGTTTTGAAATTTTACCACCTTGTACTGTCATACAATACCAGAACTTGGACATCATATGCCTAGTTCATCTATTCTCAACACTTTGAGAATATCAGGTAAACTTTTATTGATTTCATACATATTGTCAGAACATGTCCATAGATGATTGTTGAGTCAATAAGGTTTTCCTTATGACTTTTTCATTCCTTCATGTTTTGAAAATCACAAACACCTTATCTAAAGGAAAATCTCATTTTACCCCTTGTTTCATTTTCTTAAGAAAAATTTCTTTCCCCAAGGAAATTTATCCTTACATTATTTTCATTGTTCAATCACATTTCTTTTCTAAGTGTAAAATTCGGATTGTAACTAAAAACCTCGAAATCGTATAATACTTAGATATAAAGCATTCTGTTTAAGACTCTAAACTTCTATGAGTTTGACCCCGAACTTTTACTAGTTCGACTCCGAACTTGTATGGGTTTGACTCTGAACTTTTACTAGTTCGACTCCGAACTTCTATGAGTTCGACTCTGAACTTTTACTAGTTTGACTCAGAACTTCTACTAGTTCAACTCAGAACTTCTATGAGTTTGACTCTGAACTTTTACTAGTTCGACTCTGAACTTCTACGGGTTCGACTCTGAACTTTTACTAGTTCGACTCCGAACTTCTATGGGTTCGACTCCGAACTTTTACTAGTTCGACTCCGAACTTCTACTAGTTCGACTCCGAACTTCTATGAGTTTGACTCAGAACTTTTACTAGTTCAAATACTGAATTTTACTAGTTCGACTCCAAACTTCTATGAGTTCGACTCCAAACTCTTTAAGTTTAGGTTCTAAATTTCTGTAAATCCAGACTCCGAATTTCCTTGAAATTCAGACTCCGGAATTCGATAGAATTCAGGTTCCGAATTCCTACAAAACAGAATCCAAATATCTCTTTATTATAGACTCTGAATTCTATTTTTAGTTAGACCCTGAACTTTCATACTTTTCTTACATTCCAAACTTTTATTTACTTTCATTCTGAACTTCAGTTTTAGTTATGATTACACTCATTTTGATATAAAACAATGTCTTGCTTTCAGTTATTGACTAACCGTTGGTTGAGTGACACGTGTGTAGGTCCCTCCGAAATTCAAGGAGAAATATGACTGTTGGATGAGGGAGCCGACCATTGGAGCTTTGCCTATAAATAGGAGTTCATTTGAAAACAAAAAAACACAACTTTGACACATCTTTGACAAATGTGCTTACATGATGTTGAAGTGATTTATAGAGAGAGAGACTCTTATAAACTCTCATGCTTCGTGCAGAAAGTTTGAATAGATTGTTCAAACTTTGCCTTGTGCAGTCTTGCTTCGTGCGACTCCAATTTTTGTTGTGTACAATAAAGGGCTTCCGGGGATAGGAATACAGAGGTTCCAACACCTTGAAGTTGAAGGCTTCCTTACTAAGGAAGACAGAGGTGTCGACTAACTGATAGTTAAGGGCTTGCGTGGATAGCAAGATAGAATCCGATCTTTGTATCGAGGGCTTACCCAGGTGTGGGTAAGACAGACTTTCTTGAAATTATAAATCAAGGGACCTATTATCCAGGGTTGTTGGATACCCTCCTCTTTGGGTTAAAAGAGTTTATACTTGTTACTTTTAGTTTTACTACTTTGTTTTCTGCTGTGCATTTTGTTTTGTTAAGAAAAGTATAACTTTCTTATACTTCCTTACTTGTACTCTAATTTAGTTAGATTCTATACGCTTTAAGGTGGAATCTTAGTTGGTGTAAACTTTATTTAAGTTTCATTTCTGGATTCACTTTTCCGGAATCTAGCAAGTTTTTAGAACTTATAGAGGTCTTGTTAATTGTCTTGTTTAACCTTGTTAAACTTAATAATCTTTAAAAGTTACAAAGGAATTTTTAAAAGGTACAATTCACCCCCCCCCCCACCCCTCTTGTATCTGAGAATCTCATTCTTATTTCGATCCTAAGTTTGGTATAATAGAGTATATCATACTCAGACATACCATCCTATCAATTGGTATTATAGGTTGGAAACCTCGTACCCTGTACCAATCTATCAATTGGTATCAGAGAATTGGTTCCATCTAAATTAATCTCATGATTAGATTCAGAAGAAAAAAAATTTTCATAACATTCAGATTCTTATTTCTGGATTCATACTTTTCGGAATCATAGTTCGGATTCACTTTTTGCTTAGATAAGGTTGATGAAGAAAGGGAAGGTGAGGAAGAAGTAATGAAGAAAGTTCAGAAAGTTGTGGAGTAAGTTCAACAAGATGAGATGGGTGGAGGTTCTAATGATGTAATTAGGCAAGTCGAAGAATATCAAGATAAGGGAACCCCATCCGAGAAGTTTTCACTTCAGACTTCTCAAGTCGGATCCTCAAAATTGGCCACACCCATAGATAATGAGAAAGGTGAAGAGGAGGTGAACAAGCCGTCTGAAGAAGAAAGTCATAATCATGACTTTATCTATCCAGAAGGTTTTGAGGCTGGGGCTGAGAAAGAAAAGGTTAATGAAGACAAGATTGTGCAATTATCTGACAGTGAGCATAAATCCCCAGAAGAAGAGGCCATTCTGAGAACTAGTAAGGGTAATCAAGTGCTTATTGATACCCCAAAGAAAGATATCATAAGGAAGAAGCATGTTGGAGGCTCTTCTAAAAGGAAGATGTTAGAAATAGAAGAAGAACAATCTTCTAGCAAATTGTCTGATTTGGAGTCATCTGCATTGGGACATGATTTTGTGGTTGAGTCCCTGAAGAAATCGGTAGATACAATTCTGATCTTTCCTAAAATAGACTCTATATGCCAGATGCTTCAGCACAGCTTGAATCAGAAGTCAGAATCCTTATCCATGGTAATGGATAAATGTGTAAAGATTGAAGTAGAGCATAAAATTTTTCTTATCAACTACAAGGTTTACAGAAAGTCGTGCAGTAAAATAACCCTTTGGTATAAGAAAATTGTTGAAGATATGGAAGAGCTTGATTAGTTCCAACTAGATGTTAAGGAGGCTTTTGGTACTGAGGATGTCAAAATCAAAAATCTTTCAGATAGTTTTCAGGATAAGCTGAACCTAGAGCAAAATACTCGGATTCAAGATGTCAAAGATCTAAATGGAAAGTTGAATTATGTTGCTCAAGGTTTGAAAACAGAAAGAGATCTTCAGACCGACATGGAAGAGAAGATAGTGAAGCAAGAGGATTTGTTGAAGGCTCAGGTAGAAGTCATGAAGGCTCGAGAAGATAGAATCACAGCCTTAGAAAAGCAAGCCGAAGAGGATCATAAAGAGCTCAAAAATATGAAGACAATTGTGAAGAAGCTCTTGTCCAAGGAAAAGGAAACAAAATATACTCAATCCGATCTTTTGTTGCATTTGATTTTCCTTGTAAAAAATCTTCCAATTATAATAGAATTGTGCTTGCTTGTTTTGTTTGGTTGTCTTTACTAATATCTCAGGTACCATATTTCTTTTCCATTTCCTCAAACTCTTTTTTAAAATCACAAAGGGGGAGAAGGAAAAAGAACTCAAAAAGGAAGAAGAAAAAAATCTAAAGGAGAGAAGGAAAAATATTCATAAGTAAAAGAGGTATCCCTAAGTAAGGGGGAGTTAATCTAAGAAGAAGTTTTTCATTATAAGAAATTTACATACTCAAGAAAAATCCCATTCCGTAAAATCCAGAATACGATCCTTAGAGTTCCAAAACCTAAGGGGGAGTTAGTCGTATTCATCTTTGTCCATATGAAATGGGAGATAAGTTTTAATTTTTCTAAGCCCTCTTATTCTTTTTCGTAAGGATGTTTGTGTTTTCCAAAAAGGGGGATATTTTTGAGTCAATAAGGTTTTCCTTATGACTTTTCCATTCCTTCATATTTTGAAAATCACAAACGCCTTATCTAAAGGAAAATCTCATTTTACCCCTTGTTTCATTTTCTTAAGGAAATTTTCCTTCCCCAAGGAAATTTATCCTTACATTATTTTCATTGTTCAGTCACATTTCTTTTCTAAGTGTAAAATTCAGATTGTAACTAAAAACCTCAGAATCGTATAATACTTAGATATGAAGCATTCTATTTAAGACTCAGAACTTCTATGAGTTCGACTCCAAACTTTTACTAGTTCAACTTCGAACTTCTATGGGTTCGACTCCGAACTTTTACTAGTTTGAATCCGAACTTCTATGAGTTCGACTCCAAACTTTTACTAGTTTGACTCTGAACTTCTATGAGTTCGACTCCGAAATTTTACTAGTTTGACTCCGAACTTCTACAAGTTTGACTCCAAACTTCTATGAGTTCGACTCTGAACTTTTACTAGTTCGACTCTGAAATTCTATGGGTTCGACTCTGAACTTTTACTAGTTCGACTCTGAACTTCTATGAGTTCGACTCCGAACTTCTATGAGTTCGACTCCAAACTTCTACTAGTTTGAATCTGAACTTCTATGAGTTCGACTCTAATAGTTCGAATCTGAAATTATACTAGTTCGACTCTGAACTTGTATGAGTTAGACTCCAAACTCTTTAAGTTCAGGTTATGAATTCCTGTAAATCCAGACTCCGAATTTCCTTGAAATTCAGACTCCGGAATTCTATAGAATTCAAGTTTCGAATTCCTACAAAATAGAATCTGAATATCTCTTTATTATAGACTCTGAATTCTATTTTTAGTTAGACTCTGAACTTTCATACTTTTCTTACATTCCAAACTTTTATTTACTTTCATTCCGAACTTCAGTTTTAGTTATGATTATACTCATTTTGATATAAAATGATGTCGTGCTTTCAGTTATTGACTAACCGTTGGTTGAGTGACACATGTATAGGTCCCTCCGAAATTCAAGGAGAAATATGACCGTTGGAGGAGGTAGCCGACTATTGGAGCTTCGCCTATAAATAGAAGCTCATTTGAAAACAACAAAACACAACTTTGACACATCTTTGACAACTGTGCTTATATGTTGTTGAAGTGATTTCTATAGAGAGAGGCTCTTATAAACTCTCATTCTTCATGCAGAAAGTTTGAATAGCTTGTTCAAACTTTGACTTGTGCAATCTTGCTTCGTGCGACTCCAATTGTTTTTGTGTAAAATCGAGGGATTCTAGGGATAGGAAGACAGAGGTTCCAACACCTTGAAGTTGAGGGCTTCCTTGCTGAGGAAGACAAAGGTGCCGACAACCTGATAGTTGAGGGCTTGCGGGGATAGAAAGACAGACTCTGATCTTCATATCTAAGGCTTACCCAGGTGTGGGTAAGACAGACTTGCTTGAAAGTATAAATCAAGGGACCTCTTATCCAGGGTTGTTAGATATCCTCCTCTTTGGGTTAAAAGAGTTTATACTTGTTACTTGTAGTTTTACTACTTTGTTTTCTATTGTGCATTTTGTTTTGTTAAGGAAAGTATAAATTTATTATACTTCCTTACTTGTACTCTGATTTAGTTAGATTTTATACGCTTTAAGGTAGAATCTTAGTTGGTATAAACTTTAGTTAAGTTTCATTTCCGAATTCACTTTTCCTGAATCTAGCATGTGTTTAGAACTTATAGAGGTCTTGTAAATTATCTTGTTTAACCTTGTTAAACTTAACCATCTTTACAAGTTCCAAAGGAATTTTTAAAAGGTACAATTCACCCCCCCCCCCCCTCTTGTATCTGAGAATATCATTATTATTTCGATCCTACGTTTGGTACAATAGAGTATATCATACTCAGACATACCATCCTATCAATTGGTATCAGAGGTTGGCAACCTCATACCCTGTACCAATCTATCAATGACAATAAAATGAATTCCTTAATAAGAATAAGCCTTATAGTAATTATTCGATCTCTCTAAACATATTCAACAATATTGAATATCATTGACATACCCAATCATATTGAGTATATGTGACTATAATTCCTTAGGTTAATTAGCATCTAGTGCCTTTAAAACCTTAAATGAATCATTCTATGCTTCTATAAGCATCTTGATTTTCTTATTGAACAACTTCAGCACTTAGTTACTTAGGAAGGAACTATTCTAACAAATAAAATATTTTGGTTTCTCAAGAACTTTTCTTAAGCTATCGGCCTTAAGAGTTTCTTACTTTTAGATTCTCATTTCAAGGATTAACATAAAGTTTGGTATGATGATGATGATGCATTAATCTACAACCTAACTTTTTATCATATGATTATCATGTCTTTTATCTTTTCATCAAATACTTTTAATGAAAGTGATCCCACTAAAATTGATGACCCCATGCATCATATCTATTTAGTGAGGCAAGATCTATATTTTACTAGGCAACGAGTCCTCTTTGGAGTTTCTCTCACCACATAGTTATTTAGGTATGGAATCATCCCAATCACGATAGTTGTGACTCTTGGATAGTTGAGTGGATAACCCTTTATCTAAATCCATCATATGGATATACTCAACTCTATTCCTCTTATAACTTAATCCTATTAGGGTCTCTCGATTAGTGTAGCCCAAAGAAAATGCTAAGAATAAGCTAGTAATGGATGTCCAAGGGGCACATAACTTTAGCATGACCTACCCAACAGGATAATCCATAGTTACTCATAACTTGTTTATCATATAAAAGATAATCCAAGGGCACCCAACTTTGGCATGGCCTACCCTATTTGATGATCGACGTCTTGGAAAGTGCCACTTTGGAAGGAATCTCACACTTAGTATTTGAGGGGGTTTCATTTATAAAGTATCACCAATTTAATATATGTCATATGCCTGCCAAATTTATAGCTATTAAATCTTATGTAATCATTATCTTCTCATGTTTTATTCTCATTTGTGTATGCTTGCTTCTAATGATTTAGTTTTGTTCAACCCACATTAATGTGTAACTTTTACACAACTCACAAGTTTGTGTTACTTGTCTAAAAATAAAAGTTAAACGTATTCATACATGTTTGAATGCATCATATACATAAGGTACATGAACTCTTCATGTAAAGGCATAGAGTTATATGAGATTGATAATCTCTACATGAGTAAACCCAGAGCAACGGATAACCAACCTCATTCACCTTTCTAGACAAGGCATAAGCCTCTGGGATGATGGGTGGTCCGACCCCAAGTCCCTCTACCCGGGAAGACTTTACTCAAGGGAGAATTTAATTCATGATATCTTTAAAACCTAATATGCACAAACTATGCTCAAAAACTAAATTCAAGTTAATAACTTCAATTTCAAACTGAGACGAGGGTAGATAAAAACTAAATTTTATAGAGTCATACCTAGCATACAGTGTAAGGCTCTATCTCATAGAAGCAGCTTAACATTTAAACTAAAGCATACACATTCATAATATAAACAATTTGTAGTTGTGAATAAAGTAGAGAATAAACTTTAAATAAAAAGATCAAATATTTAAACACAAGATAACCATTTATAAAATATTCATAAACAAAAGCTAATTATGAACTTTTTTATAAATCATCTAACATTATGGACATTTCATAATTTTGAATATAAAATCTTTTATACTCAATCCAATATGAACTCTTTCATGTTATTTATTATATGGAATTTCAATTTATTATTTAAACCATTGATCAAATCAATAATCAAAACCCTTTCGATGTAGATTAAATAATATCTTTAAATAAAGTCCCTTTTTAATTTGAACAATTTCAAATTGATTAATTATGAACAATTCATGATTATTAATATAAACACCTTTTATATTTTGACCATATTTATGATTTTTATAAACAATTTTATAAATCATTTTTATAGTCTTTAAATAAACACTTTATTTAAATATTACAAAGCTCTCGTATAATTTTAGGTAAAAAAAGGTTTTAATACTCTTTATTATGATTTATAAAATTTATAAATTATATTGATGTGAAAAGAATATTATTAATATTAACTCTTTAACGTTAAAGGAATATTTGTATAAAATGTTTCAAAAAACATTTAATCGATTGGCAGTAAACATTTTATAGTTAATTATTTTATAAAACCCCTTTTATGAATTTAACAAGCATTCCATAAAACCTTTTCATTATTTATAAACAATTTATAAAAAATCCAATTCAATTCTCAAATGGATTTTCTTTATAAATAACCTATTTATTTATTTATCAAAATATTTTTGATAGTTATTCAAAAGAATGCCCCTTTTAATTTGAGCAACTTCAAATTGTTTATTTATGAAAAAATCATAATTTCAAATACAAACTTCTTTATATTTTGGCCTCACTTTATAATTTATAACCCTTTATAAATTACCCCTTATGACTCTTAAATAAACATTTTATTTTTAGACCATAAGGCATGCTAAATAATTAGGTAAAAGGTATTTAAAATATTAACATTTAATATTTGGAATATTTTGTTGATAAATGTTTCATAAACATTTATATAATTAATTATAAACAATTTATAATTAATTGGTTTGTAGACCTTTTATAAATTAAAATATTCTCAAAATACCATCTACTATGATTTATAAGCATTTTATAAACCATACATAATTGAAAAATATTTATCAATTAACCGTAAACATTTTATAGTCAATTAGATATCTTTCCCATTATTTATAAAAAATGTATAAATAATATGATCCGATTCATAATTGAATTCTCTTTATTGAAGTAAATACTTTATTTATTTTCATAAACAAGAGTAATAATTGTGAACTTTTCATGTTTATTTACAGACTTGAAATATCTCATTCCTGAAAGCTTGCCCGATTGTTGATAAGGGCCATGCACCGTCGAATGTGATATGAGAGGACCAAGGAGTAGTGATGTGGCCTTTGATTATTCAAAGAAGCTGACGCTTTGAAACCACTGTTGGGTTTTCTTTGTCCATCATATGGACATGACAGCGAAAGCAAAACCTAAATACATATAATTTATCTTTGACGAAATCAACGTATAATAAATGAAAAACATAAATGTGTGTACCTAGATAGCCAATGCAATAACCTCTTACAAGTTTGTTCGATGATGATCATTGGAACAACAAACAAAAACTTCCTACCTCCAAAGGATTACACCGACCAGTGGATCTCGATCTCAATCGGATGACTCTCATACACTTGAAGAGGTTCTAGCGCTTCACCGAAGGTGGTGAACAAGCTATGAAAATAAAGAGAGTTTGGAGAGACTTGCAAACAACTGGTTGTTAACAACACGAGAGATCACATTCCTTTATATACCCATCAATAATGCATTTCATTTAATGTATCCATAGTACGTGGGGCTTTCGAACCCGGGTATCGTGCAAACTCTCTGAACCGCACCACCAACTGAGCTAAGCTTTATATATATTATATGCACCTATATCTGCTTATATATATTTATATTCAGTATTTAAAATCAAAAAGTCGACCGCTGGGTTTCGAACCCGGGCCACGTGCAAATAATCACAACCGTGCCACCAACCAAGCTGGATTTTCTATATGTAAAATATGCATATATCTGCTTATATATATTAATATTCTGTATTTAAATTCAGAAAAAAGGGCTCGCAGAGAATCGAACCCGCATCTCACGGAAAACCTCACAAACGCGCCCCAACAACAGACCAACCGATCTAAGTAACGTTTGATTTATTATATTTATATGTGTATAAATATATTAATCTAAACCGTGAAAAATAGTCTACCCGCCAAATTTATTTCTTTCCGTGCCATAACTTGGGAAAGCTATACCCACGGTTTTTTGCAAAACTGTGGGTATAGACCTGTTTTCCAGTAGTGTAAATTAAATATTTCATTTAATTATTTTAATGCATATTCAACATCAACCTCACAAAAGTCGACCAAGGCTTCAACGACTCGAGGAAGGCCCACCTAATCTCCACTCCTTCATCGATGTATACCTCATCACAGCTATGTCAAAAGATGTTGGTGACACACCTGGTGATGTAGAGTACCCCATTTGCATAACCCTCTCTCGATCACCCTAGATACTAGTGACAAACAGGCCCGGCCCGAGGGTGAGCCCAACGAGCCCCCGGGCTAGGAAAACAAATAATAAGGGGTGACGACCAACCCTCCGCCTCCCCTTCACATTCCTCCTCCATTCTCCGCTTTGTTCGGCCACACCTCATCCAGCTCACCTCATTTAGGCTTGGTGTAGGTTTCCCACTTCTATCTCCCCCCCGCTCCACCTCCATTGTTTCCCTCTCCCATAACCGCTTTGTGTGCATGATCTTTGACCAACCCGGCTCCACCTCCTAGGCCAACTTCGCTTTCAACGAGTGTGGCAGACGACAGGTGTGAGCGGCAGTGACAGGCAAGCGGGGCGACGACGAGCAGATGATGTGTGACAACAAGCACGAACGATGGTGATGGGGGTGATGACAAAAATAGATTTAATCAGGGGAGTGACAATGAGGGTGTGGGGAATTAGGTGTGCAACGACGATCAAAGGGAGGGATTGGAATTTTAGGGTTTGAGGAGAGTAACAACAAGCTAATAATTTTTGGGGAAAAGTTGCGATTGTCAATTGATTTTGGGTTCCGCCAGTCTGTTTTCCTAGGGTGCTTGAATCTTTTCTGCCATGCCAAAGTCTATTTTTCATCACCAGCAAAGTCAGCTCTGTTTTGTTCATCTCCCTAAAACATTTTTATAGAATCCCACCTTTTTGTCTCATAAACTTTCATTACATTATACAAAACTGAGGATCTTTAAGGTTTAGTGTCTTGGAAACCAGGAACTTAATACATGAAACAAAAAAAACATTCTTCTTAAACACTTGAAAGGATTCTCCTTATGTTCATCCTAGGTTCATTACTGCATCTCACAACCTGGGTACATACATCAAAAGAAAGGGTGAGCAGAAGGCCCAGTAAGGGAAACAAGAGAAACATTTAACATGTGAACTTGAGATACATCAACTATGTCATGAAAAAAAACTTTAAGGCATGAGAAAGAAATCATGTGGCATATCATAATAAAAATAACATTTTTCATAACTTTAAGATGTGGCTACATCATTTAACATAGAAAATCATGAACATATCACCAAGGTCCATCCCCAAGGTGTCATTTGAAAATTACCAAGGTTATTCACCAAGATATCGTGAAAATTGTAATCTCTAGTGGTTACATCATTACCCAATGCATTGGAGTGCTATCAGGTCGCACCCTTAAATTTTCCTTTATTATCATGTGAGCCACATATATCATCATAAATAATTTCATAAACAACCCATATAGCATAAAAGAAATGAGTTTCATTTCATAATCATAACATTTTAAAAACTGCTTTAAAGCACTACTAGAAAAATGATTTTTCCCAATGCTTCTATACCAACGGTTTGTAAAAATCGTTGGTATAGGTACCCTTTCCCAACGGTTTGGCCAAACCGTTGGGAAAGCCCATTTTTTGGCCACCTTTCCCAATGGTTTGGCCAAACCATTGGGAAAGGCTAAATTCTGGACCACATTTCCCAACGGTTTGGCCAAACCGTTGGGAAAGGGTAGCCTATCCCAACGGTTTGCCCAAACCGTTGGGAAAGGCTGAATTCTGGACCACCTTTCCCAACGGTTTGGCTAAACCGTTGGGAAAGGGTATCCTATCCCAACGGATTGGGAAAACCGTTGGGATAGGGCCTCCAGAATTCAACCTTCAGCCAAAACCATGAAAAAATCAAGGACCTTTCCCAACGGTTTTGAAAACCATTGGGAAAGACCTTTCCCAACGGTTTTCAAAACCGTTGGGAAAGGTCCTTTGATTTTTTTTGGAATCTACCTATGGAGAACATTATATAAATCAAAATTTTAAATAATTAGAACAATACATATATATATTTGTGAAGTTATGTTAACAAAAGTCATGTTAGGTTAGTGGTTAAGTCATTCAGTTATGAACTAGAGGTCCTGGGATCAAATCCCACTGGATGTTTCTTTTTTGAAATACATATACCAACGGTTTTGAGAACCGTTGGTATAGATTTTCTAATTACTTATACCAACGGTTTTCAGAATCGTTGGTATAGACCCTATACCAACGGTTTTCCCAAAACCGTTGGTATAGACCTATTGTCACGACTTACTTTCCAACGGTCCTCCAAACCATTGGTATA
The DNA here is from genome assembly GCA_963277665.1 of Viscum album. Taxonomy (NCBI): domain Eukaryota; kingdom Viridiplantae; phylum Streptophyta; class Magnoliopsida; order Santalales; family Viscaceae; genus Viscum; species Viscum album. The sequence continues at coordinate 1,885,494,431 of OY728159.1, read as the reverse complement.
GGGTATTTTTCCAGTAGTGAAGACATGATCTTTACGTCACTTTAAACCCATGGAAGGGGAGAGCGGGTCTCATGTATGTAAATCCCAGAATTTAAAATAAAACATTTTGGTATATATGTGAATACCCCTTTTGAAGAAAGATCTTTGAGTATTCACTAAATAAAATAAATGTACTTTAGAAAAAAAGAGAGACATTTTGAGATGGAAATTCTACAGCATAACGGCTATGTTTCGGGGTTTTAGAAAACATTGAAAAGAGAGGGGACATGGGTCAAACACTCATAAATGACCCATAAAATAGTAGAGGGACAGAATATAAAGGATTTGAGAACATGGTAATGAAATTTGAAACATATACCATATGAAATGAAGAAAATGAAAGGAAGACAAAAATAAGATTTCTCTTATGAAAATTTGGCAGCACAACGACATCACTTAAACTTCAACAAAAATGAATTGACGAGATCAAATAGGGTCTCTCATCATATGAAAATAAAAGATAAGTATGATAGATATATATATCATACCCCAACATAATACAAAAGGAACTTGAAATACTTGACATGAATGTAGATCTTTGAAAAATGAGAAAGGTGAATGAATCCCTTAAAAATTCGGCAGCCTAACGGCATCACTTAAACTTCAACCAAAAATGAATTGTAAAGATCAAATAGGGTATCTAATCATGTGAACATAAGAGTTCAGTATGATAGATATAGATATCATACCCCAACATAATTAAAAGGAACTTGAAATACTTGACAAGAAAATAGAACTTGAAAACGAGAATGGTGAAGAATCTCTTAAAAATTCGGCAGCCTAACGGCGCCACTTAAACATTCTTAAAATGAATCGATGAGAGAAAGAGGGGGTCTCTCATCATATGAACATGAAAAGGGAAGTAATATGAATATATAAGAACATCCTCCAACATAAGAACATGGATCATAAAATAAATGACATAAAAGAGATTACTTGAAAAGAAAGAGAGAGGTCGGATCCCTTACCTTAAAACGTAACTCTTAAAACTCAAAGGTTGGGACCTTGAGGGCTTGGGGGCACCTTGGGAGGACTCCTTGGGAGGTAAGAAGACCGGAACTTCGTTGAGAATGATTTTGGAGTCCAAAGTATGAGATAAGGGCCGGGTATTTATAGGAAAAGTGAGGGGACAAGGCATTAATGGCCAAGGGACACCTCATAAGTGGGTTTCTCAAAACCATGTGCTCTCCCATAATATTTCCCATGAAGTTAGGCCACATGGGGACTCCCATAAAATAATTCATCACCTTTGGTCGGACAACCCTTAAAATATCTCATGGCATCATCATGACACAATTATGATGTCATTAAACATACGGAAACCCTAAAACTGTATTTTTACTATTCATTGAAAATTCAACTTTCTTAGAAAAATCCCAAAATTTCACATTAACCAAATATCAATGCTCTGATTTCAAAAATTAACTCCATTTTATTAAAATAATTTTCTAAATATTTTTAATTTAATTTTTAAATAAATACACTATTCACCGAAAATTCATTTTTTCAGAAAAAACCCCAAAAATTACCTTAACATAATATCGATGCTCTGAGTTCAAAAATGAAATCCATTTTATAAAAATAATTTTCTAAATATTTTTAATTTAATTTTTAATTAAAAAACACTATTCACCTGAAAAAACTAATACTTGAATAATAATTTATGAAACCGTTATTTAACCATTTTATTGAATCACATTACTTAATCAAGGTGCCTAGATTATATTAATACTTTCTTTAAGTGAGATTACTAATCCATTTAGTTACATTACTAATCCTAAGCATAAAATCACTATTCATAATTTACTATTCATCAAAAAATAAGTTGATCTTATTAGACTCTAAATTTCGTACTGAACATAATTGTAGAAGACCATTTTTTGAAAATCATTACACATTTTTAATTATTTAAGGTTTACATAAACATTTTTTTAAAATATCCTTTCTCTAAAATTCACCAAAAATATGCATACTATATTTATCCGGACATTTAAAAAGTCATAAACATCATCATAAGAAGAAATCCCAATTTTTATTTAAACCAAAGGATTACACAAGGCAGTTACGGTCTCCTTACATGGCCCCTTATAACATCAGCATATGACCTAAGTGTAAGGTGTGCTATGGTGAGATAATATGAGGGAGGCTCATATAACATTGCCCTAGTAGTAATCTCTACTAACTTGAACTTCTCCCGGAGGCATTTCCATTCAATCTTGACATGCTGGAGTTCGACTTGGGTTTGGTCCAGAGCAAAGCCCAGTGGTGCTACCTCCTTCCCAAGTTCTGTTAGATGGGCTTCGATCGGTCCAAGACTACTGGGTGAGGCCATCGAATCTTCTTTCTATAATAATTAACCAAGATTACTTGTATTTAGAGACAATAATCAAAACGTTTAGTTTCCAGCAGTCATATTGACCAATGGTCATATGACAGTCAAAACCCAACGGTTTCATTTTAATTAAACTCATGTTATCAAATGAAACATTTTTGTTGAGTATAAAAATAAAATAACACACAAAATTAGGAAACAAGATTTATTCAAAATTTTGGGTCGTTACAATCTTCCCCCTTAAGAAATTGCGTCCTCGCAATTTTTTTTAAAAAATGGGTTTTGAAATTTCATTGAAAGCCCCACATCGAAAAAAGAGTCAGTAACACTATTACTTTAAAAGAAAGAAAAGGAAGTACAAGGCCACCCGAGTTTACCCACACTAGGATTACATGTAGGAAAACATGGACATGGAGGAGAAAACAAAGGGTCAAGTTCTGAGCGAGAGTGATAGAAAACATGATTAGGAGAAAGTTAACCATAAGAAAATCCCAAACTTATGATGTGTGTAAACGGTCTTTGATTACCTAGTAGGAAACCTAAACCAACAACGTTTTTGTTTTACGTTCCTTTTCATAATTTTGAGGAATTCATTTACTACATAGAACAAAAACATAAGAAAATATACCTACCTTTATGTAGAGTTTCATCCTTTAATAAGTTTCTACCAAAACTAGTCTTTTCTCCAAACAATGAGCATTCAAAACTACTTGGTCTCATCAAAACACAAGAATCATCTTCTAGAGAATCACATAATCCACAAAATATTAACTATCTATTTCTTATATCTTTAAACATTATCCCAAAATAGAAAGGGTAAGGTAAAACAACTCTTCAAAAAGAAAGAATCCCATAGGAATGGAAACTACTTTTAAATCTTCAAAGTTACATGGTACTACCCAAAGTTCATCATAGACCATTCCATAAATAACTGTCCTTAAAATTCCTCAAAATAAACCAAATTAAGATTGAAACCCAAATACAAGAAGGATTTGATAACATTGTCTTCCAAAATAAACTTCATTGTTCATCTCCAAACAACATCAACCACTCCTAACATCTTATAACAAAAGTAGCTAACCTAAACATATTTTACCCATATAGGTTAATCATTCCCATAAGTAACCTAAATTACTATAAGTCCACCTTAAATTCATCGATTCTTCAAAATATAAGTCAACCTTACTCCTCAATGAAAATACCGTAGTAATCTATTTACCTCGATCATATAGGGTCCCCAAAAATAGTAAACATCTTCCAAAATAATAATCATCTTTTAATCCCCTAATCATATCTATCATATTAATATAGAAATCGTCACATTTCTTATCTCATTGGTTGTTGGGACATGTTCTTCCATTTCCCGCCATTAACTTAGAAAAGAAAGTATAATTAGGGGCTTAAATACTTAGCCAATAATCATGAAAAGGAACTTAAAGCATATAAGGATAACTTGTAGAAGAAAAGTATACCCTAACTTGTGATCCCCTAGGTTCCCATCTAGGTTATCCATGATCATATATTCTTATGTGAATCTTTATTTTATTTTATCTTTGTTCCTTTAACAACGGTTCATACTAAGCTTATTAATTTACCAAAGCATATCCCCTGGGAGTGTCGTAACCAAGAGTGCATCAAGGACCATTGTCATGTACCAGTTCCTGTTCGAGTCTAGCTCAATGTGGTGTTTTCGGGTTTTACCCCTATGTACATCTGTGTTAGAGTCACCTCTACCTGCTCATATCCAGACATGGATGTATTTTCTTGGCAACCCCTTACTCAATACTCACCAAAATACGAGGAAGATTTCCTATATATAAACTTTTTTATAGGCTTCTTCCTAAAGTATTCATATCCTAATTTCCACAAATAACTAAACCATCCTTTGATACCAACTACAACATCCTGCCTTTTTGTCACATAAACTTTCATTACATTATACAAAACTGATGATCTTTAAGGTTTAGTGTCTTGGAAACCAGGAACTTAATACATGAAACAAAAAAAACATTCTTCTTAAACACTTGAAAGGCTTCTCCTTATGTTCATCCTAGCTTCATTACTACATCTCACAACCTGGGTACATATATCAAAAGAAAGGGTGAGCAGAAGGCCCAGTAAGGGAAACAAGAGAAACATTTAACATGTGAACTTAAGATACATCAACTATGTTATGAAAAAAAACTTTAAGGTATGAGAAAGAAATCATGAGGCATATCATAATAAAAATAACATTTTTCATAACTTTAAGATGTGGCTATATCATTTAACATAGACAATCATGAACATATCACCAAGGTCCATCCCCAAGGTGTCATTTGAAAATTACCAAGGTTATTCACCAAGATATCGTGAAAATTGTAGTCTCTAGTGGTTACATCATTACCCAATGCATTGGAGGGCTATCAGGGCGCACCCTTAAAATTGCTTTTATTATCATGTGAGCCACATATATCATCATAAATAATTTCATAAACAACCCATATAGTATAAAAGAAATGGGTTTCATTTCATAATCATAACATTTTAAAAACTGCTTTAAAGACGTGATCTTTACGTCACTTTAAACCCACGGAAGGGGAGAGCGGGTCTCATGTATGTAAATCCCATAATTTAAAATAAAACATTTTGGTATATATGTGAATACACCTTTTGAAGAAATATCTTTGAGTATTCACTAAATAAAATAAATGTACTTTAGAAAAAGAGAGTGACATTTTGAGACGGAAATTCTGCAGCATAACGGCTATGTTTCGGGGTTTTAGAAAACATTGAAAAGAGAGGGGACATGGGTCAAACACTCATAAATGACCCATAAAACAGTATAGGCACAGAATATAAAGGATTTGAGAACATGGTAATGAAATTTGAAAGATATACCATATGAAATGAAGAACATGAAAGGAAGACAAAAATAAGATTTCTCTTATGAAAATTCGGCAGCCCAACGACGTCACTTAAACTTCAACAAAAATGAATTGACGAGATCAAATAGGGTCTCTCGTCATATAAAAATAAAAGATCGGTATGATAGATATAGAGATCATACCCTAACATAATACAAAAGGAACTTTAAATACTTGACATGAATGTAGATCTTTGAAAAATGAGAAAGGCGAACGAATCCCTTAAAAATTCGGCAGCCTAACGGCATCACTTAAACTTCAACCAAAAATGAATTTCAAAGATCAAATAGGGTATCTAATCATGTGAACATAATAGTTCAGTATGATAGATATAGAGATCATACCCCAACATAATTAAAAGGAACTTGAAAGACTTGACAAGAAAATAGAACTTGAAAACGAGAATGGTGAAAGAATCTCTTAAAAATTCGGCAGCCTAACGGCGCCACTTAAACATTATTAAAATGAATCGATGAGAGAAAGAGGGGGTCTCTCATCATATGAACATGAAAAGGGCAGTAAGATGAATATAGAAGAACATCCTCAAACATAAGAATATGGAGCATAAAAGAAATGACATAAAATAGATTACTTGAAAAGAAAGAGAGAGGTTGGATCCCTTACCTTAAAACGTAACTCTTAAAACTCAAAGGTTGGGACCTTGAGGGATTGGGGGCACCTTGGGAGGACTCCTTGGGAGGTAAAGAGACTAGAACTTCGTTGAGAATGATTTTGAAGTCCAAAGGATGAGAGAAGGGCTGGGTATTTATAGGGAAAGTGAGGGGACAAGGCATTAATGGCCAAGGGACACCTCATAAGTGGGTTTCTCAAAACCATGTGTTCTCCCATGATATTTCCCATGAAGTTAGGCCACATGGGGCCCCCCATACAATAATTCATCACCTTTGTTTGTAAAACCCTTAAAATATTTCATGGCATCATCATGACACAGTTATGATGTCATTAAACATACTGAAACCCTAAAATTGTATTTTTACTATTCATTGAAAATTCAACTTTCTTAGAAAAATCCCAAAATTTCACATTAACCAAATATCAATGCTCTGATTTCAAAAATGAACTCCATTTTATTAAAATAATTTTCTAAATATGTTTAATTTAATTTTTAAATAAATACACTATTCACCAAAAATTCATTTTTTCAGAAAAAACCCCAAAAATTACCTTAACATAATATTGATGCTCTGAGTTCAAAAATGAAATTCATTTTATAAAAATAATTTTCTAAATATTTTTAATTTAATTTTTAATTAAAAAACACTATTCACCCGAAAAAACTAATACTTGAATAAAAATTTATGAAACCGTTATTTAACCATTTTATTGAATCACATTACTTAATCAAGGTGCCTAGATTATATTAATACTTTCTTTAAGTGAGATTACTTATCCATTTGGTTACATTACTAATCCTAAGCATAAAATCACTATTCATAATTTACTATTCATCAAAAATTAAGTTGATCTTATTAGACTCTAAATTTCGTACTGAACATAATTGTAGAAGACCGTTTTTTGAAAATCATTACAAATTTTTAATTATTTAAGGTTTACATAAACATTTTTTTTAAAATATCCTTTCTCTAAAATTCACCAAAAATATGCATACTATATTTATCCGGACATTTAAAAAGTCATAAACATCATCATAAGAAGAAATCCCAATTTTTATTTAAAACAAAAAATTACACAAGGTAGTTATGGTCTCCTTACATTGCCCCTTATAACAGCAGCATATGACCTAAGTGTAAGGTGTGCTATGGTGAGAGAATCTGAGGGAGGCTCAGATAACATTGTCCTAGAAGTAATCTCTACTAACTTGAACTTCTCCCGCAGGCATTTTCGTTCAAGCTTGACACGCTGGAGTTCGGCTTGGGTTTGGTCCAGAGCAAAGCCCAGTGGTGCTACCTCCTTCCCAAGTTCTGTTAGATGGGCTTCGATCGGTCCAAGACTACTGGGTGAGGCCATCAAATCTTATTTCTATAATAATTAACCAAGATTACTTGTATTTAGAGACAATAATCAAAACGTTTAGTTTCCAGTAGTCATATTGACCAATGGTCATATGACAGTCAAAACCCAACGGTCTCATTTTAATTATACTCATGTTATAAAATGAAACATTTTTGTTGAGTATAAAAATAAAATAACACACAAAATTAGGAAACAAGATTTATTCAAAATTTTGGGTCGTTGCAATCATCCCCCCTTAAGAAATTGCGTCCTCGCAATTTTTTTTAAAAAATGGGTTTTGAAATTTCATTGAAAGTCCCACATCGGAAAAAGAGTCAGTAACACTATTACTTTAAAAGAAAGAAAAGGAAGTACAAGGCCACCCGAGTTTACCCACACTAGGATTCCATGTAGGAAAACATGGACATGGAGGAGAAAATAAAGGGTCAAGTTCTGAGGGAGAGTGATAGAAAACATGATTAGGAGAAAGTTAACCATAAGAAAATCCCAAACTTATGATGTGTGTGAACGGTCTTTGATTACCTAGTAGGAAACCTAAACCAACAACATTTTTGTTTTACGTTCCTTTTCATAATTTTGAGGAATTCATTTACTACATAGAACAAAAACATAAGAAAATATACCTACCTTTATGTAGAGTTTCATCCTTTAATAAGTTTCTACCAAAACTAGTCTTTTCTCCAAACGATGAGCATTAAAAACTACTTGGTCTCATCAAAACACAAAAATCATCTTCTAGAGAATCACATAATCCACAAAAGATTAACTATCTATTTCTTCTATCTTTAAACATTATCCCAAAATAGAAAGGGTAAGGTAAAACAACTCTTCAAAAAGAAAGAATCCCATAGGAATGGAAACTACTTTTAAATCTTCAAAGTTCCATGGTACTACCCAAAGTTCATCATAGACCATTCCATAAATAATTGTCCTTAAAATTCCTCAAAATAAACCAAACTAAGATTGAAACCCAAATACAAGAAGGATTTGATAACATTGTCTTCCAAAATAAACTTCATTGTTCATCTCCAAACAATATCAACCACTCCTAACATCTTATAACAAAAGTAGCTAACCTAAACATATTTTACCCAATATAGGTTAATCATTCCCATAAGTAACCTAAATTACTATAAGTCCACCTTAAATTCATTGATTCTTCAAAATATAAGTCAACCTTACTCCTCAATGAAAATACCGTAGTAATCTATTTACCTCGATCATATAGGGTCCCCAAAAATAGTGAACATCTTCCAAAATAATAATCATCTTTTAATCCCCTAATCATCTCTGTCATATTAATATAGAAATCGTCACATTTCTTATCTCATTGGTTGCTGGGACATGCTCTTCCATTTCCCACCATTAACTTAGAAAAGAAAGTATAATTAGGGGCTTAAATACTTAGCCAATAATCATGAAAAGTAACTTAAAGCATGTAAGGATAACTTGTAGAAGAAAAGTATACCCTAACTTGTGATCCCCTGGGTTTCCATCTAGGTTATTCATGATCATATATTCTTATGTGAATCTTTATTTTATTTTATCTTTGTTCCTTTAACAACGGTTCATACTAAGCTTATGAATTTACCAAAGCATATCCCCCGGGAGTGTCGTAACCAAGAGTGCAGCAAGGACCGTTGTCGTGTACCAGTTTCCGTTCAAGTCTAGCTCAATGCGGTGTTTTCGGGTTTTACCCCTATGTACATCTGTGTCAGATCCACCTCTACCTGCTCGTATCCAGACAGAGATGTATTTGCTTGGCAACCCCTTACTCAATACTCACCAAAATACCAGGAAGATTTCCAATATATAAACTTTTCTATAGGCTTCTTCCTAAAGTTTTCATATCTTAATTTCCACAAATAACTAAACCATCCTTTGATACCAACTATAACATCCCGCCTTTTTGTCACATAAACTTTCATTACATTATACAAAACTGGGGATCTTTAAGGTTTAGTGTCTTGGAAACCAGGAACTTAATACATGAAACAAAAAAAACATTCTTTTTAAACACTTGAAAGGCTTCTCCTTATGTTCATCCTAGCTTCATTACTGCGTATCACAACCTGAGTACATACATCAAAATAAAGGGTGAGCAGAAGGCCCAGTAAGAGAAACAAGAGAAACATTTAACATGTGAACTTGAGATACATCAACTATGTCATGAAAAATAACTTTAAGGCATGAGAAAGAAATCATGTGGCATATCATAATAAAAATAACATTTTTCATAACTTTAAGATGTGGCTACATCATTTAACATAGAGAATCATGAACATATCACCAAGGTCCATCTCCAAGGTGTCATTTGAAAATTACCAAGGTTATTCACCAAGATATCGTGAAAATTGTAATCTCTAGTGGTTACATCATTACCCAATGCATTGGAGCGCTATCAGGGCGCACCCTTAAATTTGCCTTTATTATCATGTGAGCCACATATATCATCATAAATCATTTCATAAACAACCCATATAGCATAAAAGAAATGAGTTTCATTTCATAATCATAACATTTTAAAAACTGCTTTAAAGACATGATCTTTACGTCACTTTAAACCCACGGAAGGGGAGAGCGGGTCTCATGTATGTAAATCCCAGAATTTAAAATAAAACATTTTGGTATATATGTGAATACCCCTTTTGAAGAAAGATCTTTGAGTATTCACTAAATAAAATAAATTTACTTTAGAAAAAGAGAGTGACATTTTGAGACGGAAATTCTGCAGCATAACGGCTATGTTTCGGGGATTTAGAAAACATTGAAAAGAGAGGGGACATGGGTCAAACACTCATAAATGACCCATAAAATAGTAGAAGGACAAAATATAAAGGATTTGAGAACATGGTAATGAAATTTGAAAGATATACCATATGAAATGAAGAACATGAAAGGAAGACAAAAATAAGATTTCTCTTATGAAAATTCGGCAGCCCAACGACGTCACTTAAACTTCAACAAAAATGAATTGACGAGATCAAATAGGGTCTCTCATCATATGAAAATAAAAGATCAGTATGATGGATATAGAGATCATACCCCAACATAATACAAAAGGAACTTGAAATACTTGACATGAATGTAGATCTTTGAAAAATGAGAAAGGCGAACGAATCCCTTAAAAATTCGGCAGCCTAACGACATCACTTAAACTTCAACCAAAAATGAATTGCAAAGATCAAATAGGGTCTCTAATCATGTGAACATAAGAGTTCAGTATGATAGATATAGAGATCATACCCCAAAATAATTAAAAGGAACTTGAAAGACTTGACAAGAAAATAGAACTTGAAAACGAGAATGGTGAAAGAATCTCTTAAAAATTCGGCAGCCTAACGACGCCACTTAAACATTCTTAAAATGAATCGATGAGAGAAAGAGGGGGTCTCTCATCATATGAACATGAAAAGTGAAGTAAGATGAATATAGAAGAACATCCTCCAGCATAAGAACATGGAGCATAAAAGAAATGACATAAAAGAGATTACTTGAAAAGAAAGAGAGAGGTCGGATCCCTTACCTTAAAACGTAACTCTTAAAACTCAAAGGTTGGGACCTTGAGGGCTTGGGGGCACCTTGGGAGGACTCCTTGGGAGGTAAGGAGACCAGAACTTCATTGATAATGATTTTGGAGTCTAAAGGATGAGAGAAGGGCTAGGTATTTATAGGGAAAGTGAGGGGACAAGGCATTAATGGCCAAGGGACACCTCATAAGTGGGTTTCTCAAAACCATGTGCTCTCCCATGATATTTCTCATGAAGTTAGGTCACATGGGGCCCCCCATACAATAATGCATCACCTTTGGTCAGAAAACCCTTAAAATATCTCATGGCATCATCATGACACAGTTATGATGTCATTAAACATACCGAAACCCTAAAACTGTATTTTTACTATTCACTGAAAATTCAACTTTCTCAGAAAAATCCCAAAATTTCACATTAACCAAATATCAATGCTCTGATTTCAAAAATGAACTCCATTTTATTAAAATATTTTTCTAAATATTTTTAATTTAATTTTTAAATAAATACACTATTCACCAAAAAATTCATTTTTTCAGAAAAAACCCCAAAAATTACCTTAACATAATATCGATGCTCTGAGTTCAAAAATGAAATCCATTTTATAAAAATAATTTTCTAAATATTTTTAATTTAATTTTTAATTAAAAAAACTATTCACCCGAAAAAACTAATACTTGAATAATAATTTATGAAACCGTTATTTAACCATTTTATTGAATCACATTACTTAATCAAGGTGCCTAGATTATATTAATACTTTCTTTAAGTGAGATTACTTATCCATTTGGTTACATTACTAATCCTAAGCATAAAATCACTATTCATAATTTACTATTCATCAAAAATTAAGTTGATCTTATTAGACTCTAAATTTCGTACTGAACATAATTGTAGAAGACCATTTTTTGAAAATCATTACACATTTTTAATTATTTAAGGTTTACATAAACATTTTTTTAAAATATCCTTTCTCTAAAATTCACCAAAAATATGCATACTATATTTATCCGGACATTTAAAAAGTCATAAACATCATCATAAGAAGAAATCCCAATTTTTATTTAAAACAAAGGATTACACAAGGCAGTTACGGTCTCCCTACATAGCCCCTTATAACACCAGCATATGACCTAAGTGTAAGGTGTGCTATGGTGAGAGAATCTGAGGGAGGCTCAGATAACATTGCCCTAGTAGTAATCTCTACTAACTTTAACTTCTCCCATAGGCATTTTCATTCAAGCTTGACACGCTGGAGTTCAGCTTGGGTTTGGTCCAGAGCAAAGCCCAGTGGTGCTACCTCCTTCCCAAGTTCTGTTAGATGGGCTTCGATCGGTCCAAGACTACTGGGTGAGGCCATCAAATCTTCTTTCTATAATAATTAACCAAGATTACTTGTATTTAGAGACAATAATCAAAACGTTTAGTTTCCAGCAGTCATATTGACCAATGGTCATATAGCAGTCAAAACTCAACGGTCTCATTTTAATTATACTCATGTTATCAAATGAAACATTTTTGTTGAGTATAAAAATAAAATAACACACAAAATTAGGAAACAAGATTTATTCAAAATTTCGGGTCGTTACAATGTTACCCCTGGTAAACTAAACTCAGTCCCAAAACATCATCCTCGTGCAATTCTGTTATTCAAATTTATAATGATTATCATTATTATTTTTACAGTTAGATTTTTTGTAGTTCTGATTTTTATTGATTGTCTTTGATTCACTATATTAAGGGCAACATTTTGAATACCGGCCATGGGAAATCACAATGCTCGACCCAGCTTTGGTGATAAGAACCTCCATCCGCTGCATAGTCCATCACCCACATCAAACCTTCATCGCTGATGGAAGCTTCCACAATCACCAAACAACAAGCTTTGTCTACAACCAAATCCAACCAAGCGACGAACACTTCTTAAGCAGGGCTACACTTCTTGAGTAGGGCTATAAATGGTACGGGCCAGTGAGCTTGAATTTGAACTGGAACCATACCGGTTCAACACTCATAATTGTAATCGGGTCCGGGTTTGAAATTGATTGTTTCAGACACCTTGTAAATTACTAACAATTAATAATATTATAAAAAGCTATATATTTAATATAATTTTATATATTTAAATCCAGATCTATCCGGATCGTATACAGCTTTATTTTTTATTTAAAGTGTCTGATTCTGGCCTCTATGTTATCTTCCCATTTTACATGCATAATAATTAATAATATCATATAAATTTATATATTTAAAATAAATTTACATGTCTGCACCTTAATATATAACACTTCGTTTGGCGGCAGATATATGGGAGGAAAAGAAACGATTTGAGCGGCTGATAAACATTTCCCTCGTTTGGTGAAACCACAACGACTGAGGGAGAGATTTGGAGGGCGGAAATGGGGAGAAACATTTCTCCCCAACCCGCTATTTCGAATCGTCCCAATATTGGGACGATTTGGACGGAAACAGTGTGTTCGATTGAGGGTGTGTGTTAAATTTATCATATTACCCTTATAAACAATCTTTTCATATATTTAATTTCTTATTGCGTCGTTCCCCTTCAACTTGATGTCATCTTGTTCCTCTGCTGCACTTGTCCTCTGCTAATATTCTTTGAAGCTGCAATGTCATCCTCTTTTATGTTTTTTATCATTTAATTTGTTGCGTTATGAATATTTTAGGTTTACGGTTTGAATGTTATACGGCTATGTTGGGTTGTTGCGTTATGAATTTTTTAGGTTTGCGGTATGAATGTTATATGACCTTGTTGAGTTGTTTATTTATTCATGTTTAAATCTCAAAATTGGTTTAGGTAATTTATAAATACTGATTTTTCTAAGTTCAACGTAATTTATAAATAATAATAACAATCAGATATAAATAATTTTGATTATGTATATGTAAATAATTTTAATTATAAATAATTTTAATTATAAATAATTTTAATTATAAATAATTTTAATTATAAATAATTTTAATTATAAATAATTTTAATTATAAATAATTATGTGTATATAAATACTCACAAACAATTTATAAATAATTATGATTATAAATAATTATGATTATAAATAATTATGATTATCTTGAATGAATAATTTATATAAATAATTTTGAATTAATAATTTTGAATTAATAACTGTTTTGAATTAATAATTATTTTGAATTAATAATAACTTTGAATTAATATTTTTGATTATCTGAAATTAATAAGTTTGAATTAATAAATTATATAAATAATTTATAAATAATTTTGATTATCTTGAATGAATAATTTTGATTATCTTTAATTATTATTTTTTAATTTAAAATTTGTATTAATATATGTCCGTAGTTTAATGTCTACCTAATTTTGATGATGTGAAAGATAACGATCGATTAAAATCAAAATTATTGTTTTTTGATTTGCTACAAAAAAGATAATAAAAATGTATTTTTTGAAAAGGGTTATTTGTGTCATTTAACATAAATTGTTGATATTGGATATCATGGTACTGGGTGTGCTATCTGTGGTGATCTAATCTATGGTTGTTTTTTATCTTGGGCAAGTATGCCCTTTAATCTTATGTATATGTGTTATTTTTTAACAGAAGGTTATTTGTGTCATTTGAACCAAAACAATTTCTTTTATTTTCTTTTAAAAATTGTCACCAAACAAGGTGGAGAGAAATGACAATCATTTCTTTTCTTTTACTAAATCTCACATCCAAACAAAATGAATAGAAATCATAATCTTTTTTTTTTATGAATTATGAAATCATTTCTTTTCTTTTACTAATAGATGATCAAACATGCATAAAGGAAAGTTGAATACCAGCAAGTATACATAAATACAATGGTGTGGGCCCATTTTATTGAAAAATGTGCAGTTTCAAAAAAATTATTTAATGGAATATATTCGTCTATGATGGGCAATCCTTTCACCTGTTTTTTACTGTGGCGGGGAGTTCTCCATGCCGCCGTTCGGGACGAGGTAGGGCACCGACGAAAATAAAACTTCCTCCCGGCCAGTCGTCTTCCCGGTTTATTCTCTCCCCCTCGGAATCCACAGACCGAATCGTTCAATCGCACCCAAGACCCATTCTTTCTCCCGTGGTTTCGAGGGTTGTTTTTCTGGATTTCTGAATTTTGGCCGAATCTCTTTATATCATTACCCACCCGGAAGGATGTATGCTGATCGAGTAGAGGCAGAAGGAAAGAGGTCCGTGAAGGAGCGACTGTACGGAAGAACCGCAGATGATTTCTTTCAGAGGCGGCCAACTGCTGTAAAGAGGTTTGTTCTCTCTTCAAGCACCGTACTTGAAAGATCCTAGTTATTGATTAATTTGTGAAGGCCGTGACAGTGAGGTGAATCAATGTATTATCGAACATTATTTTCTTAACCTTTTTAGAAAACAATCAAACAAACTTGTTCAATCCTTGCACCCGACTAGTGTTTGTGATTCCTTTGATTTCCTTCTTTTATGTATTGTTGGGACATGCAACTAAAGAATACAGGAGCGGTGTTTAAATCAGAGTCCACCTTGACGTCCACCTACCCTTCCAACGCGAGGTGCTCCTCATCATAGGAGTATCCTTATCGTGGCCGGCCAAACCGAAACACCGATCTCCATGACCCACGCTCCGTCCATTACCGAACGCTATGATCCCGCTCATATCCATGCGCCAACCCGAAACACCAACTGCTACCCGTTCCCAGCTCAATGTCACTCTCACCATCCACCAAAACTCACCCGCTCTGTGGGTCACACCCTCCAACAATCAATGATGCGCTCCCCCACCATATGGCTTCCCTTGCACTGCTGCTCGAGCACCCATCTGTACAGACCCCTCAACGCACGTGTGCCGCTCCTCTTGAGCCACACCTCACCCACCCCAACAACGCCATTAACCCAACACTTCTGTTCGGTTCCCTTGGAGCCCTAACAAATCCCATCGGACCCGCACACGGCTTGTTCCACCGATGCACGAACTACACCAGCACCATGTGTAAGCAGCGCATGCTCGCTTCCACGCATCAAGGCTTTTCCTGAAAAGCCATGCTATCATCCACTCTCCTCCTCAGGGCAGAGTGATCTTCCACGAGCCTTCTCGCAGATTCCCACCCAACCACCCAACCGTCCATCTCGACGTCACCTGAACCCAACGGGTGCACGCTTCCGTACCACTTGATCACATGACCAACTCACACTCCCTAGAGTCAAGTCCCATCGAACCTTGCCTCATGCGTCTAAACCACTGACCATGCTCCTTATGCATGTAAGTTCATCAAACCAGAGACACCCTCAATGCTCTCTTCCCAAAACCGAGGCATCTCACTCATGCCAAGGCCCACCACACGATCGTCTGCCACATGGCCTCGTTCCGAACTACAAGCATCTACCCACATTCCATCCATCCTAGATACGACCATCTAGGACCGTTACTCATCGTCCCATCGAAAACCATACCTAGAACCAACAGGGCCTGACATCCAACCGATCCTGCCCTCCAAAACCCAACCTCGATACCAGGGGCACTATAAGCGCTCCACATCACAAGCCCAAGACATCCACATGCCTTTTTCTACAACCCCTCAGGGTTTCCACGTTCTCACACAAACTACGACATCGTCCTATGACGATCCATGTTGAGCGAATCACTGACACCCGGTTCTGTTAAGTCATAGTTATTTACGGCGCATGACTCACAATGGCAACAAAGGCCTTCTGCGCAAAAGCGCATTGCGCGACGCACGATGCGTGACGATATGAACCTGCGACGCACAAAAGGAATATAAGCATATTGAAATAATAACAAATAATAAGTCAGATGGGAAAATTATTAGTAATAGTAAAAAAAATAAAAAAATAAAAAATATTTATAAATTTTAGTGAAAATTCATTTTGAAAAATAATATGTTTTTAATAATTAACCATTAGTCATTCAAATAACAAATCATTGCTAATAACTATGGACAGAGAGGATAACCAGGAAGTGGCAAGGTTGCTGGTTGTGCTTTGTCGTGACACCCGATCGATTTCACAGAGTTGGGGAGGAAGGAGGGGCATCGCTTGATTTGCAATGTAGTGTTTTAATAATGTATTTTAATAGGGTTGAGTTAGCTTGTTAAAAAAGGTTAAAAAAAACCAAAACCAAAAAAATTAAGATGGCACAACATAACACACGTCAAGATGCGCCATCCCAACCGGGCAATTGTGCAGGCGTTGCATGGCGCAATCCCCGACGCTAGTCATGGCGCAATGGCGCGCCACTAATAACTATGGGTTAAATAGAAGGTCACCAAGAAGTTATATGAGAAAACATCATATATGTTGTTTTTGACACTTTAAGTGACCGAACTTATCTCCTGAGATCATCTCTCAGGCAGTGATGTCAAAGGCGCTCGCCTCACCCCGCCTTGGCGCGAGGCGAGGCAAGGCGCACCTGCTGCACCTCAATAGTGGTGAGGCGATGCGGCCTCACCGAGGCGCGCCAAACCAAGGGGCGCTAAAAGCGCCAGGAGGCGCACCCACGATCGATGAGATTGGGGGTGACAACAGATAGAGGCGACAACGGAGATCGGGGCGAGCGATGATAGAGTGGGTGGCGGTTGAGATCGGAGGTGTACAGACGGTGACGAGATCAGGGGTGAGTGGGTGGGTGGGGAGGGCGATCGACCGAGATCGGGGAAGGAGATCGGGGGAGGGTGAGGGCGATCGACTGAGATCGGGGAAGGAGATCCGGGAAGGGACGCAACTTGAAATCGAGGAAGGAAGGGACGCCGCCGCTCGAAATAGGGAAGTGATAACGGTGGGTGGCAGAGATCGGGGAAGGGACCCGACGCGGCTTGAAATTGGAGAAGTGACAGCGGTGTATTTTTTTATTGAATTTAAGTTTTTTTAAATTGAAAATATTATTGAAAACTGAATATAATTAATTATGCGTGCATGCGCCTTAATTGCACCTTGCGCCGCATCCCCAAGCGGCCTTTGCGCCTTATTGTGCCGCTCGCCTTTGACAACACTGCTCTCAGGTGTACCTCGCCTGTACCAAACCCACCAAGGTTCAATCCTCTAGGCATTAAATGCCTGCACCGACCCACTAAGGGTCTCTATACATCCCTTTCACAAAGGGTCTTCTCGTCTTCCACGAGATCTTGTTCTTGTGTTTGCAAGAACATCTTGAATATGTAAATCTTCAAGCACACACCATCCAGATGGTGAAAATAAATGCCAGGTTACGAAGATTTTACTTGGTTCACCATAGCTAATCCAAGGAGCATACACCAACGACTTGTCAACATACCCGAGGATAACATCACTATAGGTGTTACAAAGTTTCAGGAAAGACGCCTCGTCAATTATAGGGACATTCCCTCATCTATCTCTCTGCACACTATTTTGAGATAAGCAATACAATAAAATGTGACATGATGATCGCTCTCACATTGATTTTTTACAACGAATAAACACCGTACCAACAAGGGTGTTGTTCTACTTCAGTTCCTCCAACTCCTGATCTTCAATGAAACTTCTCACAACTGTCACGCTTCTCTTTAATTTTTCCAGATCTGTCAATTATGTTCTTCCCTTTTTCATTCATCTTTTCAAATCACGCTCCCGAATTTGCCACCCGTCATCCACTGATTGGGTCTTCAAACCACTCATTAATCACCAATTAAGTCAACCAAGTCGATTATAATCCCACAAAATATGGGATGGAATTTCATGGATTTATTTTTGTCAAAGCGTGACTTCCTTTATCATGGCGTGATCCTTATTAGAAACTCCCAAATTACGACGTGATGTACTTTACCACGATGTGATCTACAACAACCCATATTTTTAATACATTTTATTTCATGATTTTTAACATAAAGATCAATATAATATAATTCTAGAAAATCAAAAGGCCTAGTGTTTTTGGGAAATTAGATACATAAACCATTAACTTAAAATAAAATACAACATCAATACTGTATAGGATAACCCAGAGACATCATAAGAAAGAGGTGAGTTATAAAGTCCGATAAGAGAATCATCAAAGCATAGTATGATGATAAATAATACATGTGAGTTAAGAGGCATTTCATTGTAACATAAAGAGGTAAGAATCATACATACTCACATAAAAGCATGACATGTGAAAATTACATCATAAAATCATAGTATCATAGAAATGTGACTTCAACATAAAACATGACATCATAAACATAAGTCGAGGCTGATCGCCAATACATCATAACATAGTGTGTTTAGGCTAATCGTTCGTGCACCATACATGGTATCTCATGAGATGAAAACATTACCCAATGCATTGGAGCTTTATCAGGACGCACTCTTCATATGTCTAACTTTATGTGTGACACATCGATCGTGTAACATAAGAACGTATTTCATCATTTCGATTCCATGATTAAAGATTGTGAGTTTCATACATGGAAGTCCCCAATCAATGAAGTAATTAATGAAGTATAGTCATATTTATGTGAATACTTTGAATGAAAATAGGGTTGGGTATTCACATCACAAAGGTATGACATGAAAAATCAATAGGTAATTTCGATAGCATAACGAGTGTACATAAAAGTTAATGAAAGAGATCAATGAGAGAGAAGGGTAGTATCTCATTAACAAGACATCATTTGGGCAGTAAGAGACGACTATGAACATATTTAAACATAACCATTTGAAAATAAAAAAGGTTTATAACAAAGTGTTTGAATTGAAAAGAGGAGAGAGAGAATCCTTGAGAGGTTGCTTTTCAAAGTTTGGGAGGAGCTCCTTAGAACCTTAGAAACTCCTTTTAGAGGGTTCTAGAGAGAGAAAATGAGTTGAACTTCGTGCTTCAAGGCTTTGGAGTGAAGAGTGGTGAGAGAATGTGTGAGTATTTATAGCAAGAGGGGACTTTTTATTAATTTCCAAACTTAGGCATTGGACGCCTAGTTAATAAAAAATATAAAACCATTGAACTTCCCATGGTATTTGCCAATGAGGTGTGGTTTTTAATACTTTATTAGTTTAAGAACTGAATTTCTTAAAATAATATCATCTATGATGTGGAAGTGAGTTATGTTTATAAAGATTTGGTTTTAAAATCTTAAAACATCCTTTAGGTTTTGGAAGGTTCTTTATAGGTTTTGAAGAATAATATTATCACATTAAAATACCTTATTTTAATGAAAAACACTATTTTTGGTTGAGCAAACCCTTTATAACATTTATTACATTACTTAGGTTATTACGATGTCATAATACTTACCATATATTCATACCGTATTTAATTTTTATCCAAAAATTCGACTCTCATAAAATTATAAAAAATTCACCATTACCTGATTTCGACGTGCTAATTTCAAAAATGATATTTATTTTATCAAAATAATTTTCTAAATATGAAAATTTTAACTTTTAAATAAAAAATCTTATTTATTGAAAAAAGATAGTTTTTATGACACGGTCAACTTTCCGACCCTTGTAAAAATTACCTGGACATTATAAAATTATATTATTATTTATATTTAAATAGATAGTGTTTTACAAGACTATTTAATGAAACTAATTTTTATTTAAAATTCTTGAATTTATCATAAAAGTGTATTTTAATTGAAATTATATATTTTTCAAAAATACAATTATGTTCTCTTTGTATCCAAAAATTTATTTATCATATTCATCTTATATTCATGTGTATTTTATAAAATAATAATGATCACGAGATTGAAGAAACCACTATTTCATTTCTAAAAAGAAAATTACACCTTCATATTACTAATGTCTAGATACATAACCTCTCTTATTACGCTGACATATGCCTTGGGGGTAAGATGTGCGATGATGGTACTTTCATGCAGTGTCCCAGTTAACATCGATCTAGTGGTGATGTTTACTAACTTGAATTTTCCCCGTAGGCGGTTCCGCTTGAGCCTCACTTGTTGAAGCTCTGCTTGAGCTTGGTCAAGGGCAAAGCATAGCTATGCGACCTCCCTCCCATGATCTGATAAATGGGCTTCATGTGTAACGTCCCGGCCTGGGTGCCACGCATCGGTGCCCCGAGCCGGTCGGTCACATGACCTCAAGTGTGCCTCCAGAGGCTGCTGACTAGCAACAGTGGTACGATAAGTCAATCATGAGGAGAGTATACCCTCTTTTATCAGAGCAATACACCGGGAGAAATAAATAAACAATAGCGGAAGAATATATAATCATAAACAATACTAATATCTCAAGATAATCTAAGCAAGAGATACAATATCCAACTAAAGCAGAAAACATGCCATGCTAATTTAAGTGTCAAGTGTCTAAAATGCAAACTAAAAACAAAGACACCAACGACTCTCAATCGGGTCCCGAACCACGTCCGGTTCCCTCATCCAAGTTCCATCCCCAAATCAGCCATCTAACCCCAGACCTTTGCCCTTAATCCGTCCTGCAACAATAAAGTCTATTCGGGTACCGATCAGACAGCCCGAGTAGGGTGTGAGTACTATTCAGTAGGCCACCACCAACGGTGTCTAAAACAAATCCAGTTAATAACACTGTATGCAGTTGTATAAAGAAATAAGTACAATGCATAAATAAACAATTTATCACATTATTAAATATTCTCTATTTATCCACATAAACCCCCGGGTTCCCGAGGACACCCGAACCTCAATACCTGTTTCGGCCCTTGCCGAAGTCCGATCTATCCCCAAGGGATATCACATTTGAATGTCCATGTTACCATTCTTAATACTTTGCCGAATGCCCATGTTACCATTCATCATTTAATATCACATAATTGAATGAGCATGTTACTACTCATAATACTTTACCGAATGTCCATGTTACTATTCATCCTTTAACAATGCATAATTGAATGAGCATGTTACCATTTATAATACTTGACCAAATGTCCATGTTACCATTTATCAATTAATAACACATAATTGACAACATCACAATATTACATATATCTCAATAACCCATTAATTAATTCACCAATTAATTAAATATACTCATAATTTCGATATTTCATAATTAATTCATCAATCAATTATGCAATTCTTAACATCAATATTCCACAATTAATTCCACAATTAATTATCTCTATTCATAATATCAATATCACATAATTAATTCTACTATTAATTATCTCAATTCGTGATATCAATATCTCATAATTAATCTCCCAATTAATTATCTAAATCACAATCCCTAAATCTCATAATTAATCCCCCAATTAATTATCTAAATCGACGACTTCTAAATCTCATAATTAATTCCCCAATTAATTATCTATTCCAACAATACTTCAATTAATCAATTGGCCACATTAACCCAATTTAGGAATTTCAATTTTTAACAACTCTAGCAATTCTACAATTTGCATACACGTATCAAAATCACTACTATGGAAATTGAAAATTAGACCCCCTATCTCAATTTGTCGAGAAATAATCGCCCAATCCCCAAAAATTGAGCGGCATAACAACGTAAAACGAGATCTGAATCTCAAAATCCTAAATCAAGATCTACAATCGTAGATCTAGATCTCACCAAATAGATTTAGATATAACAAAACAGTAGATTACTTCATTGAAAGAAAGCGAGAAGAACGAGAGATGAACGAGAAAAGAACTGGGATATGATTCACTTACTGGGAGAGGTGCGGATCTTTGATCTGAGATTTGAACCGCGAAGAACGGAGGTCGGTAGGGCTTGAAATTCGTCTGGAGAGCTCCAAAATCGTGAAAGACCTCCTAGAGTCGAGTGGGGGTCGAAATGGGTGAGTTTAGGGGGTTCAGGGGATTTTAAAAATTAATTTTCGGGAGATTTTAATTCCCGCGCACGGTTTGCTGGACAGTGGCGCACAGTTTGTCCTAACCGTGCGCCTCTTTTATAGGGGTGCACAGTTCGACAAACCGTGCGCTGACCGTGCAATTCCCCTCTTTCTAGGGTTGCACGATTAGCTGGGCTGGGGCGAACGGTTTGCTCTAACCGTGCACAACTCTGTTTCTTTCATTTTTATCAAATTTTCATCCAAACACACCTCAAGGCAAAACCCAAACGAAAAGTACTCCACACTGAACAAAAGAGTACCTTTAAACGAGTCTGAGTCTTCTCTAGAAAAAGTCAGGATCTTATAATCTCCCCACCTTATAACAGCTGGTCCTCGAGCTGCACTCTCAAGCTTCTCTAAGATTCTGAGCCAAAAAGATCGAGTCACTGAATCCACATATCTGCCTCCCTTTCCCATGTCTCCTCCTGCACATGCCCATGTTGCCACAATGCATGAACTATCGACACGGTCTTTCCCTGCAACACTTTCTCACTACGATCCGTATCAGATGCTCTTAAAAAGACGCATCTACCTTAAGTTCAACGTCATCCACATCGATCACATGAAAATGGTCGGGGTGATACTGCCGAAGTTGTGATACATGGAAAACATCATGCATAGCGTTGTATTTCTGTGGAAGAGCCAATCGGTACGCCACCGGTCTGATTATCTCTACAACCTCAAACGGTTTAACGAACCTGGGCGCCAACTTGTCATGTTTTCGTATCCTGCGGTGACCCAATCTAGGCGACACCCGAAGCGATACATGATCACCCTCTGTAAACTCTAGGGGCCGCCGACGTCTATCAACATACGACTTCTGTCTACTCTGAGCTGTAACCATACGCTTCCGAATTAGTTGCACTTGCTTCGACGTCTCCAGCACGAGACTCGGTCCCAACAATTTTGACTCACCTGCCTCCATCCAGCATAACAGTGATCTGCATGACCTACCATAAAGAAGCTCGTCTGGTGCCATCTGTATAGTTGCCTGATAATTATTGTTATAGGTAAACTCCACTAAAGCCAAGTGCTTCTTCAAAGACCCACTGAAGCCAAGAACACACGCCCACAACATATCCTCAAGCACATGTATAGTACGCTCCGACTGCCCATCTGTCTGTGGGTGGAAGACCGTATTCAATAATACCTGTGTACCGAGAGCCTTCTGCAAGCCCTGCCAAAAGCGTGAAGTGAAACATGAGTCGCGATCTGAAACTATAGTTCGTGACACCCCGTGCTGATGTACTATCTCTCGAATATACAAATCTCCCAGCTGTTCCACTGAGAAAGTCTCCCGTATAGACAAGTAATGCGCTGATTTTGTCAATCGATCCTCAATAACCCAGATAGCGTCATTCTTCCTTGGTGTATTCGGGAGACCCACCACAAAGTACATTGTCACGTCGTCCCACTTTCATTTCGGAATGGGCAACGATTGCAGCGAACCTTTAGGTTGTTGATGCTGATAGGTGTAACATCGTGCCACAAACCTTGCTATCTCCCTTTTCATGTCTGACCACCAAAACTGTCGTCGTAGGTCATGGTACATTTTTGTCGCACCTGGATGTACCGCCCACTTTGAGTCATGAAATTCTCGTAGGCACAACAACCCGATTCTTGACGTAGGTGATATCGTCCTTGTCTATGCTCCAAGTCCGATCCTAGAAGCGTCATAATACACCGTGTACTCCTCACCTGGCTCGGGTAGGATCAAGATCGGTGTCGATGTCAAACGCTTCTTCAATTCCTGGAAGACCTTCTCATATGCTTTTGACCAATCAAACTTTATCCCCTTTTTGGTCAAGCCTGACAACGGTGCTTCCAAATGGGAAAAGTCCTGGATAAAAATCTTCGATAATAGCCAACTAACCCCAGAAAGCTATGGACATCGAAAACATTTTTGGGCTACTCTCAAGAAACCACTGCCTGAACCTTCTCTGAGTCCACTGACACACCTTCATCCGAGATGACGTGTCCCAAGAAGTGTGTCCGACAAATCTAAAACTGACACTTAGATAGCTTGACGTATAGCCAATGCTCCCTTTCAGTGTACTCAGGACGATGTCAAGATGTTGGACATGATCATCATGAGTCTTGGAGTACATCAAGATATCATCCACAAATACTACAACAAACTGATCCGGGTACGAGTGAAAGATTCTATTCATCAAGGCCATAAACACTGCTGGCGCATTTGTTAACCCAAACGACATTACGACAAACTCATATAGGCCATACCTGCTTCTGAAACAGTCCTCTGCATATCAAAAGTTCGAACTCTCAACTCATGATACCCCGATCTCAATTCGATCTTCGAGAACACACAAGCTCCTCTCAACTGGTCAAATATATCGTCGATACGCGCAAGAGGATACCGGTTCTTCACAGTCATCCGGTTCAACTTCCGGTAATCAACGCACAAGCGTAGAGTCCCGTCAACCTTCTTAACAAACAACACCGGAGAACCCCAACACGTACTCGGACGGATAAATCCCTTATCCTCCAACTCCTCTAGCTGAGTCTTGAGCTCTTGAAGCTCTGTTGGTGTGATTCTGTACGGTGAAATTGAAACAGACTCAGCCCCCGACATGTGCTCAATAGTGAATTCTACATCTCTTTTCTCAGGTGGCAACCCTGAGAATTCTTCAGGAAAAACATCCTAAAACTGTTCCACTACTGGTGGAAAGACATCTTGTTCCACACCTCCGTTTTCCGGCCAAAGATTAGCAACCTGGGGTGTGAGCTCTCCCGGAGTAATTGGTCATGCTCGACCTGCTTGGATATCCCACTCTCCACGGTGAATGTAATGGTCACCCTTAGGAGACGTAAACGTCACCCTCCTAAGCTAACAATCAATGTGGGTTCGGTATGTGACTAACCAGTCTATACCCATAATTAGGTTGAAGCCTGACATGTCAAGAATATAGAGATTCTAGAGAAAACGGTATTCCCCGATCTCGAGAGAACACCCTTTGCACAAACAGATGTCTCTGGACTGTACTCCCAAAGGTGTATTGTTAGGAATAGGGGCTGACTGGAGGCTGTTGGGTTGTTAGAGGAGAGAGGAGAATATTCTTGGCTGGAGGCTGTTGGGGTGTTAGAGGAGAGGAGAATATTCTTGGTTAGAGGATGTTGGGCTGTTAGAAGAGAGGAGAATATTCTTGGCTGGAGGCTGTTGGGCGGTTAGAGGAGAGGAGAATATTCTTGGCTGGGAGGGGGACCACTGAAGCAATTAGTTTGTTAGAGAGGGCTGGGTGGGCCTTTAAATAAAGTGGGTCTGTGTTAGGAAGGGGGATTCTGGAGGATTACCAGCTGGCTGTTGCGGGGCTCAATCCTTGGGAGGATTCTGCCAGACTCTTGGAAGTGGTCTTCCATGGGTTCTACACACACTCTCTCTCTCCATCCTTCTCCTTCCCCTACCTCCCTATTGTATTTTCCTATAATTCTGCTGCAGAACCGCCATCGCTGCAGTGAGGTTTGGACGCGGGGGATCAAGTACGTTGAAGAGTTGATACCGAGAGCTGTGTAGGCTTGTCAACAGTCTAGGATGAAGTCAAAATTTGCTACAGAGGTACAATATATGCAAGCTCAGGCAGCCGTGATACAAGAACTACTATCAGTTGTAAAAGAACAACTGTTCTTCTTGAGAGCAGAAGCGAGGGAGCTGGAGACGCAAGAGTCTCGTGGCTCAGATTCTGGGAAGCAAGGTGACGAAGCTGCTGTATGTACGTTTGGTGGCGACTCTGCGAAGGAGCAACAACCTGAACACAAACCGGTAAGTCCCAAAGAGGTAAAATTTGATCCGTATTTTAGCATGAAAGTGGATCAAATGGCAGTGAATGGAGAGACAGAAAACTTGAGAATTTTTCAAGCTAGCCAGAAAGGGATCAACAATGAAGAGCTGGAGGGTCAGCTTGGAAACAGTCTAGAACGACTTGTAGTGGTAACCGTTGAACCGAATTTTAGTTTGTTTAAGTTTGATGAATTTTCTACCGTGGCTGAGTCGAGAAGTGAGTTTGAGTGTGAGACAACATATGAGTTGGGCGAGTGGTTTAAAACGGAAAATGTGGTTGTTGAGACAGGAAACAAGGGTCCGCGAGCAGTTTGACCTGCAACAATTGAGAGCTACGAACGACTACTAACAAAAACTGCAAATGTAGGGGGCCGAAAGGGAGACTTGGAGGATCAAACACCACTGTATCAGAAGGTCTTTTAATATAAATCTAATGCTCTAGCTATGGAAGGGGTATCCACTGCTGCTGCATATTATAGTCTTGCCACTAAAGGGCGGGGCACTGCATATTCTCTGGCCTTTAACTCTGGTTTTACTCCACATGCAGAGTTTTATTTGGAGGTGATTGCAGTGTATGCACTTTGCCCCTATTTCTCTCTTGATGCAGTGGACTGTTCCGCGCAAGTGGGCTCCAGACATGGTCTAAACACAGGAATCCGCTACTCTTTTGCCTGGATGGCCGTAAGATCAGCGCCTATTGCAGCCATGTATGGCGCGGATCTGAGAAAAAAAATTGCACTGGTTTTTGCTGACAGCCAAGGGGACCTTGAACATACTGCTGTGTCAGTTGAGATGGTAGGCAAAATAAAAGAAAATCTCATCATTCCGAAGTTGTCATGGCTGCAAATGATGCTAGACAAGATGTGACATATGTAGTAGAGGTTATAGTGTCTAGTGGGAACCTGAATTCAAGGCATATGAGGCTTTTGGTGATCGAATTTGGAGCATGTGTTCTGGTCATTTGGATTTTGGGTTACTACATCCTTTTAGGTTCACTAATCTTATTGGAAGAAGGAAGTTCAACCTTCAGTTATGCAGGGGCCACCAGAAAATATGATTTGAAAACCACCTTAAGAGTACTCAACCCACACTTTTGCTGGAAGGTGGTTATATTGGTAGTCTTAGGCCAAGCAAATTCCAAGGTTAAAGGAGCTTTAACAAATGATCACAAAGTAGACATCGGGTCACAGTTTCATGCTTCTTGGCACATGGCAATGACCTTACCTAGAACCAGATCGAACAGAGGAAAAGTGGCCTAATAGCTATTATTAGAAGCTTTAAACAACATCTATCCCAAGAGATTTCCATCTTGCTTGCAGATTTTGTTGACATCCAACAAGCTGACCCCCGTACCTAAAGGAGCTTCATTGTGTTCCTACTGCTGAAGTTAGAGGAATTTTTTTCTCTCCTGTTGTTTTCCCTGCAATGGGTGGTTTAAGAGCTGGAAATACCATTTTTTGGTGCCCTGGAATTCTCTATCGAGGCGTTGGAAAAGTTAAGAAAATTCAACTTACTGGGAAGACCGTTTTTACTCCAGAAATTTGGTGTTTAGCCCAATTAAAACTAACCCGAGTGGAGGCGTCGACTTGAGGGTTTGTCGAAAGACTACACATTTCAAGTTTGCTGTTTGAAGTAGCCGATGGGACTCTGTATGGGGAATTAGGGACAAAACTTATTAATACAACCTCTTTAGGAAATGTTGCAGTTGCCCAACTATCAGTATATTCCCAGCACACCAAGACTGTGAGTGAAGGTAATTTGGAAGAATTTTCTAGTAGCTGCGGTGGAGATTTAAATGCAAAACAGTCCATTGATCATACAGTCCGAAGCTTTCCTTCCCTACAAGGGGCTGCCAATCTAGTGCTAAAGAGGTTGAGCAATGGTTTGAAGGTCCACCTTGGGGACAAGGTGGTTTTTCAGCACGGGGGAAATGTTAGGAATAAGGGCTGGCTGGAGGTTGTTGGGTTGTTAGTGGAGAGAGGAGAATATTCTTGGCTGGTGGAGGCTGTTGGGCTGTTAGAGGAGAGAGGAGAATATTCTTGGCTGGAGGCTATTGGGCTGTTAGAGGAGAGAGGAGAATATTCTTGGTTCGAGGGTGTTGGGCTGTTAGAGAGGGGAGTATTCTTGGCTGGGAGGGGGACCACCTGAAACAGTTAGTTTGTGGGGCTGGGTGAGCCTTTAAATAAAGGGGGTTTAGGAAGGGAGATTCTGGAGGATTACCAGCTGGCTGCTGCGGGACTCAATCCTTGGGAGGATTCTTTCAGACTCTTGGAAGTGGTCTTCCACGGGTTCTACACACACACACACTCTCTCTCCATCCTTCTCCTTCCCCTACCTACCTACTGTATTTTCCTATAATTCTGCTGCTACATCAATATATACTGTTTTACTCTTTTTCTCCCACTCTCACAATTGTCACACAACATGTATTTATAGTCATAACCCCGCTCGCAAACTCCACCGCCATATTCAAATCGTTAACAAGTTTTGCAGATATAAAGGAATGAGACACACCAGTATCAAATAAGACATTAACTAATGTAAAAGCTACAAGAATAGTATCTCTCACTGTCGTTGACCCAACCTCGCTATCCACAAGTGTAGGGTGCGCTGCATGTAGTTGTCCTGCCCCCCTTTCTTGTGATGCGGTCTTACTCCCCTGAGTTGCACCACTTTGCTGATATGGGCCCTCTTGTCCAGAAGCACTACGTCCACTGCCTCTACCGCCTCGGCCAGTAGAACTCTAGCAGTCAGACTGATATGGCGCTGAAGATCCCCTTCCCGCACCCTGGTTCTGTCTAGCTCCTCCATCACTAACCGTCTGTCGCTTTGTCCCGCAAAACCTCTATAGATGTCCCATCTTGTTGTAAGATTGACACTCCATGGGTGGTCGGGAACAACTCCTATGATAATGTCCCGACCTACCAAACTGGTGACAGACCACTCCAGTAAGGTCTCGTGCAACTGATCCCTTTGTTTAGGTACTCTGCTTTCCATTGCTCTGGCTAAAGTTGTCACAACGACGCTTCCTGCTCTCGGAAGTCGTACCCCCTGATTGTCCAACTGGAACCACCTATCCTGCACTGGAATCCTCCCTCAGGTTCCCCTCAGCTATGAGAGCCTGATCCACCACCTCAACAAACTTATTTAATCGAAAGAGGTTAACCTGGGACTTAATCTCGCACTTAAGTTCGTCCTGAAAACGTCTCGTCGTAGTTGTCTCATCTCCTGCCAACGTTGGAGCAAAGCACTGTAGGTTTGTAAAGCGTCCAGCATAGTCCATCATAGACATGCTCCCTCGAGTCAGCCGCATGAACTTCGCTGCTCTCTCCCGTCTCAGCGTCTCTGGGTAGAAGTGCTCCAGGAACTTCTCCAAAAAGTCCTTCCATAGCATTCCATCAGCTTGTCCACTCCACGCATGAATGTCCCACCAGCGCTTTGCTGATCCTTGTAGCATATAAGTGGCCAACTTGATCTTCTTCTCGGTAGGAGTCTCCAAATGGTTAAGTATCGTCTCGATGGACTCAACCCAGAACTCAACTCCCTCAGGTCCACCCTCTCCACTAAAAGTCGGAGGGTGCTGCAATTGAAACTTCATCGTCAGGTCAGACATACTCTTCACAACCCGCCCTGGGTCTCTTTCCATGAATTGCATGAAGCGAGCAAAGTTCTCTCGGAACAACTCCCCTGCTTCCTCACCCGGCACCATCGGTGCCTCAGGTTCCACTGTTGGTAGATCATCTCCAGCCATCTCCTCCGGTCATCCTCTCAACAAGCGTCGTCGTGGAGGCATAACTCTACAATGCCAAACACACGTTTTATGACTCATGACACAACTTTATCACATTTACGTAATAGAAATTAATCACAACAAGTCACAAAAAGTCTTTTCCCCAAACCTCGACACGCGGTCAAAACCGAGACGTTATTACTACTCTTAACCATCCTACTCCTAGGTCTTGGTTACCTAGGGTAAACACATTTTCATATCAAGTTTTTCATTTAAACACCCATTATTTCACATTTTGCATCATTTTACAATTTTCAAATTTTGTATTAGGTACTATTTTCAATTTAATTTCACAAGCAAAGAAAATAGTTTAAGATCAATAACTTACCCAAAGCTTGTTTTCCCGTGCGTGCCTAAAATGATGCATGTCACAAATAATCCTGAGTGCTTAAATGATGCATGTCACAAATAATTCTGAGTGCTTAGAAT
This sequence comes from Viscum album, assembly GCA_963277665.1. Taxonomy (NCBI): domain Eukaryota; kingdom Viridiplantae; phylum Streptophyta; class Magnoliopsida; order Santalales; family Viscaceae; genus Viscum; species Viscum album. Next base: position 1,885,463,806 of record OY728159.1, on the reverse strand, counting down.
GATGCATGCCGACTCAACTCTTATGCCATTCCGGGCCATGATTCAATTCTCAGAAAATCTCAAAAACAATTTTCACATCACACAACAAGTGCGTCACCCAAGGTGAAATAATATTCAACTGTAACAACAAACACAATAACAACAATCCCACTCTGGGCACTTGGGTTTTCCCTCGTACATGGGTTTGCAACTCCCATGCACGAGCTCATGTCCAAGCTCCGACTCTTCTCAGTCTCCTGTCTACCTTTCCCCAAATAGTATGACAAAAGAAAAAGAAAAGAAATTTAGGCTCTGATACCACTTTGTAACGTCCCGGCCTGGGTGCCACGCACCGGTGCCCCGAGTCGGTCGGTCACATGACCTCAAGCGCGCCTCTCAGTACGTCAGAGGTTGTCGACTAGGAGTGAGGGTCTGATAAGTTGATCATGAGGAGACTATACCCTCTTTTATCAGAGTAATACACCAACGGAAATAAATAAACAATAGTGGAGGAATATATAACCACAAACAATACCAATATCTCAAGATAATCTAAGCAGGAAATACAATATCCAACTAAAACAGAAAACATGCCATGCTAATGTAAGTGTCAAGTTTCTAAAACGCAAACTAAAAACAAAGGCACCTACGACTCCCAAGTGGATCCCGGACCACGTCCGGTACCCTCATCCAAGCTCTATCCCCAAACCACCCATTTAACCTAGGGCCTTTGCCCTAAACCTGTCTTACAACGATAAAGTTTATTCGGATACCGATCAGACAACCCGAGTAGGGTGTGAGTACAACTCAGTAGGCCACCACCAATAATGTCTAAAACAAATCCAGTCAATAACAATGTATGCATTTGTATAAAGAAATAAGTACAATGCATAAATGAACAGTTTATCACATTATTAAATATTCTCTATTTAACCACATAAACCCCTAGGTTCCCGAGGACACCCGAATCTCAATACCTGCTTCGGCCCGTGCCGGAGTTCGGTCTATCCCCAAGGGATATCACATTTGAATGTCCATATTATATTACCATTCTTAATACTTTGTCGAATGTTCATGTTACCATTCATCATTTAATATCACATAATTGAATGAGCATGTTACCCTTCATAATACTTTGCCGAATGTCCATGTTACCATTCATCTTTTAACAATGCATGATTGAATGGGCATGTTACCATTCATAATACTTGGTCAAATGTCCATGTTACCATTTACCAATTAATAACACATAATTGACAACATCACATTATTGCATATATCTCAACAACCCATTAATCAATTCACCAATTAATTAATTATACTCATAATTTCGATATCCCATAATTAATTCACCAATCAATTATTCGATTCTTAACATCAATATCCCACAATTAATTCCACAATTAATTATCCCTATTCATAATATCAATATCACATCATTAATTCTACCATTAATTATCTCAATTCGTGATATCAATATCTCATAATTAATCTCCCAATTAATTATCTAAATCACTATCCCTAAATTTCATAATTAATTCCTCAATTAATTATCTAAATCGACAGCCCCTATATATCATAATTAATTCTTCAATTAATTATCTATTTCAACAATACTTCAATTAATCAATTGCCCACATTAATTAACCCAATTTAGGAATTCCAATTTCTAACAACTCTAGCAATTCTACAATTTTTATACACGTATCAAAATCACAACTATGAGAATTGAAGATTAGACCACCTATCTCAATTTGTCGACGAATAATCGCCCAACATAAATCTCCAAAAATTGAGCAGCACAACGACGTAAAATGAGATCCGAATCTCAAAACCCTAAATCAAGATTAATTAAATCAAGATCTAGATCTACAATTGTAGATCTAGATCTCACCAAATAGATTTAAATCTAACAAAATAGTGGTTTACTTCGTTGAAAGAAAGCGAGAAGAATGGGAGAAGAACGAGAAAAAAACCAGGATATGATTCACTTACCAGGAGAGGTGCGGATCTTCGATTCGGGCTTCGAATCGCAAAGAACGGAGGTCGGGAGGGCTTGGGATTCGTCCGAAGAGCTCCAAAATCGTGAAAGACCTCCTAGGGGTGAATGAGTGTCAAAGTGAGTGAGTTTCGGGGGATTTTAAAAATTAATTTTTGGGAGACTTTTATTCCTACGCACGGTTTGTTGGACAGGGGCGCACGGTTTGCCCCAACCGTGCGTCTAAACCGTGCGCCAACTGTGCAATTCCCCTTTGTCCAGGGTTGCACGGTTTGCCCTAACCGTGCATCAACCGTGCACTACTCCGTTTCTTTCATTTTTCTCAAATTTCCATCCAAACACACCCCAAGGCAAAACCCAAATGAAAAGTACTCAACACTAAACAAAAGAGTACCTGTAAACGAGCCTCAGAAAAGGTCGGGATCTTACATCATGGCATGAGTGATTTTCATAGGAAAACTCGAGCCTATGGAGTTTACCCTTGTGTGCGCACTATTTATCTTGATTACTTTTTCTAGCTGTTAGTCTATATTATTTCTTGAGTTGCTCTTTTATTAAGAGAAGGAAATTTTGGGTCGTTACATGATCGAAGTCAACAGCCAGATCCACACAATCTGCCCTAATCTTGCATTTAAATCCCTGAAATTTCCCGTCATGATCTCCTCTAATCATTTCAGGACTTGAACCAGTTGCAACGTGGTCCTCTCGATTGCGGTGTGAGGTCCTCAGAAAATCCAACCTCACAGCTTTCTGCCGAGAACACACCCTCCATGGCGTAAGAACTTCCATTGCGCGGTGATGCTCACTACTAGCAAAGTCTGGATATACCCTTATCGAGCAACCCTTAGTATTTGATAGAGGTCTAGACACCTGGAATACAACTTGGAACACAGCCCGGAAGGCACCATCTAGAAGGGGGGCTTTCAAGTCATTACAAGGTGAAGTACTAATAGCTACATCTGCATATTCTAGAAGGGTTCAGTTGCTGGCCACGTGAGGGAGTAGGCAAAGCTGTTATAAGGAGGGGACGGGAGAGAGGGGGCAGCAAAAATATTTTCTCTTGGGGAATTTGGGCTTCGGTCTTGGGGGGAGTGTACCTCTTCTTCATCCCTCTATTCTTCTTCTATTGTCTTTCTCTTCTCCCTGTATTTCTGGCTTGCTAAGCTTCAATATACACAAGCAGTCCTTTCGGGGAAGGGCTGCTCGTTAGAGGGTTCTTATCAATTGGTTCGATCTGCCAAATACTTCCCGGGGAGGAGCGCACTTCTAGATTTTTCTCTCACGAGGGCGGAGAACAGTGGCGATGGAGGCGTGACTGGACAACGTGGAGCAACGCATGGAGCGTGCCGAAACAACTCTTTCTCAATTGGCATGGACAATGGATAATATAAAGGGGAACCATCAGCTGTGAGATTGAGAAATGGAGCAAGAAGAATTCTCGAAAGAACAAGCAGCATTCTGAAAAGACATCGCACACCTGGTACGTTGCCTGGAGAAGATGCAACAACAAGATGAGTAGCGGACTTCGCTGACAGTGATGACTGAGGTGCGTACAGAGGAGGTTGGTGAAACATTGACGCGAGGGCGTGATGGAATTTTGGCGGCAAATACTACTTGTAACGTGCAAAGTAAGTTCTTTACACTATTTCTGCTACAGTAAGACGTGAGGACGTCGGGGGTCATGGTGGAATCAGACCCGCACTCATCTGAAATCGAAAAAAAGATAAGCCGGAACATGAGAAGGCATTTGGTGAGTTCTTGATACGACAACCTTCTTTTGGGCAACTGGTGTAAACTGATGACAACGAAGAGGTGACATCGTTTTCTTTGTCGTCCACATTGTCTGAAGTGCAAACTACGGTGTCTAGTGCTATGGAAGCGTAGGGGTGCGGCGCGGGGGTGGCCGCAAAACTGACCAACCACACACGAGACCAGTCTTCCTCTGCACAACGGCTGGAGCAGTTCAATGGGTTGGAAAACACAACAAACCTTCCAGGTTCGCGAACTGTCGCAAAGGAAGTTGTGAAGCCGACAATGACAGGGGACGATCCTGTTGCTCCGGTTTTTTGGACTAATCTCACCGAGACGCATTTTGATGAAGACGAGCACCCCGGAAATCCACTGTATTGGTATTAATGGCTACTAACGAGTAGAATTACAGCAGCAGGAAGATAAACAGAGGGAAGAAGAAGGAAATAACAAACAAGAAGAGGTCTCTCACTCTTTCCTGCCCAAGCCCCAGGCCCTAACAAACTAACCACTTTACTGCCCCTTTCTTCCCACCCCACTACTTATAACCGCTAGAGGGAATCTCTAACCAAAACCCAGCTGGGCCCACCTCAGTTTGTTGAGGGTGGGACCGTCTTTCCCTTCCTGGAATATACCTTCCAGGTGGTGGAAGTGCTGGTCCCATCACATTTCAACATCTTACGAGTACCAGTTGCCCAGTTCAACTTTGAAGGACTTATCCAACATTGGTTCTTGCCTCTGTTCTTGACTTGGCTTCATCAGTCTTGGATAAGTTGTCCGGGGATGCTGTGAAGATTGAGAAAACATACCACATGAACACTGATACAACCAAGATACCAAGGCTATCTTCGGTTATGCCTGCGACTCTCCCAGATCCGGTTCCAATCTGTCGAAGTCGTTGCTGTCTGGAAATGAGCGCTGATGTTATTTTCAATACCAGAATGGACTATGCATTTTGGAAGAACTCATTGATCTCGATTACCTTCCATAGAGTTGTAACAGCGCAAGGAAGGCCACTGGAGAAAATGTATTTGGGCCTTTGATGAGCAGGGAGGGAACACAATACGAGTGAGATCGCAGTTTTCTGTATGGCAGCTTAGTTGAAGTGGACGAGGGACATGCAACAGTAATTTACCAGACTCCAGGTTGACTGGTTTCCAACGTTTGTGTGGCCACATGATCCTTGCTACGTGTGTTATCGGCATCAAAAAGATGATGGAAGTTATGTTGTGTTATTTTGTTCTCGAAAGCAAGGGGACTGCGGTTCTCAGCCTGGATTAATACATGCCCACATCTTGAGTGGCGGTTACACCGTATTCCCTCTAAAACCTTGTAACGGAAGGCATAAAACTCTGGTGTAGCATCTTATGTGAAATGTTCTAAAGGGGTGGGTTGTTGGTTGCTCCTCATCTTTTCAGTTATATTGTTTTCTCCAGATGTTAAACAATGTTTCTGGATTACGAGAATGGTTTCCTCCGAGAGATGGAAGGAATGTGCCAGGGATCTTAGTTATGGTCAAAATGGCTGCAACCCCTACATTGTCCAAGAATCAAGTACAAAAAGCCAGTATCCTAGTTTCAAGGATTCCTGTTCTTTCAGTTGGATCTCAACTAGTAAATATGGCAGCAAATCCTCAACAATTTAAGAAAATTGGAATCAGATGCACCGGATACTGAATCACGGGTGCTGGTTGCAAAATTTAATTAAGCAGAATCACCTCTCACGGTTGATTGCGTGACAGAGCTTTTTAGTATGTTCTCTGTGGACGGGTCTGGTAAAAATAATCCAGAAACTTCAGCGATTGAAGATCTTGCATGGGCGGGTTTCCAGTCTGCTGAAGGGACCTTTGGGGTTGATAAAAGCACTCCCGCTAAACCTGCTGAAAGTGGTGCTGAACCACATTTAGACCATTTTATGTCCGAGTAGATACACTGAAGGTGGTCCCGGAAGCTGCATTGCATGACTTGAAAGGGAAAAATTGCGGCTGGAAAAGATGACATGGTTCCTGATTTGTTGGTCCTCCCATCAGCTCTAGGAAACAAAACTGCACACCTTGCGACACTTATGCGGGGAAAGGGAACAATTATAGCATGCGGATTAAATGTTTGGACGAGATGTTTATGGACGGATTATTGACATTGGGAGATGTATGTGCTGAGAAGGAATGTCCAAGGAGAAAAATTCTGCCACTGACAAATATTGTTGTACTCTAGATGCACCTAAAACTGGCATGACCATAAATGTTCCTAGGGATTCTGTGAAAGAAAAGCTTCCACATATTTCGGGAAGGGGAAATACCTACATACCAACCTCAATGTTGGGACAAATTCATAACGAAGTGGAGTGTTTTGAAATGGACAGGACAACATCTTAAGATTTAGGAGATATCTGGATGCCCCCTTGCCTTAATCTTGCAGTCCCGGCTGGGTAATTGGACATTGGAAGTTGAATTACTCCCAATATATAGGCGGTATGGCAACAACCCGTAAACATGATGTTTAAGTCCAAAATGAGTTGTTTGATCAGTTTAGCCACAAGTACAAGTAGCTGTCATATGGTGATGTGGGGCTTGAGGCGACCCTGACGGAATCTGAGACCACATGGAAGGGGAGTCTTGAGCAAGAAGCACCATGGAAACAAGGAATTCACCAACTGTAATCAATTTATTTTCCTCGGATTTCAAGGTGGGGTGAGTGATAGAGATCTAGACACCTGGAGCACAACCTGGAAGGCACCATCTAGAAGGGGGCATAAGAGTCATTATAAGGGGAAGTAGAGTCATTATAAGGGGAAGTACAGCTGGCTACTACTGCATATTCCAGAAGGGTTCAATTGTTTGCCATGTAAGGGAGTAGGCAAGGCTGGCAAGACTGTTATAAGGAGGGGGCGAGAGGGGGCAACGAGAATATTGTCTGTTGGGGAATTCGGCCTTCAGGCTTGGGCGGGAGTGCGAGGGCCACTCGATTGTACCTCTTCTTTCTTCCTCTACTCTTCTTCTTCCATTGTTTTCCTCTTCTCCCTGTAGTTTTGGCTCGCTAAAGCTTCAATATAAACAAGCAGTCCTTTTCGGGAAGGGTTACCAATTAGAGAGTTCTTATCAATATCACGTAGCAACTCTTACGTATCAGAGTAACAATTATGTATCATAAGAAAAATCCTGGTTACCCTTACGTATCATAGGGAAAACTCTTTACGTACCGGCCAATGGACTCTTACATATTTGGATTTTCACTTTTGTTGCAAAGACAAGTCTTTTACGTATCCTGGGCTTCTGCGATGTAACCCTCACGTGTTGAATACTTCGCCATTTTTCTGATCCAATCCGCTTGGAAGTGACCCTTATGCATCCGAGTAGCCCTTACGTATCATAAGGAAAATACCGATTACCCTTATGTTTCATAGGAAAAACTCTGGTAACCCTTACATATCGAATATTTTGCCCCCTTCCAATCCAAATTTACGTATCAACCGTATCAACCCTTACGTACCAACCCTCCCAGATATCTGCAACTCCAAAACCTTTAGAATTTATTTCATCCAGCCATCTCCAAACATCTCCAGACTTCTTCCAAACACCTCCAAACTTCTAATTGACAACAAATTCAACATTACAACCTATGGTTGCAACTGACTTGACTCGACTCATCAGGGCCCTTCTTGGGCCGACAATTAGCCGAGTGTGCTACCCCGAGCCCGCTTCCAATAGGTCGGGGGATGGTGATTAGTATCAGGTAGACATATCACACAATATGAAAGGCTTTAACCTATATCAACTTGCAACACACACATATCTCCAATGTACAAAATAACCAGTATCACCAGTAGTATGTGTCAGTGATGTCAAAGGCGCTCGCCTCACCCTGCCTTAGCGCGAGGTGCACCTGCTGCGCCTCAATAGTGGTGAGGTGGTGCGGCCTCACTGAGGCGCGCCAAAGGCGCACGCCTCTCGCGCCAAAGGCGCACGCCTCTCGCGCCAAACCAAGGGGCGCTAAAAGCGCCAGGCACAGTAAGGCGCACCCGCGGCCGATGAGATTGGGGGCGACAACCGACAGGGGCGGCAACGAAGATCGGGGCGAGCGATCATAGAGTGGGTGGCGGTCGAGATTGGGGGTGTACAGACGGTGACGTAATCAAGGGTAAGTGGGTGGGTGAGGAGGGCGGTCGACTGAGATCGGGAAAGGAGATCGGGGGAGGGTGAGGGCGATCGGTTGAGATCGGGGAAGGAGATCCGGGAAGGGGCGCAACTCGAAATCGAGGAAGGGATGTCGCCGCTCGAAATAGAGAAAGGGACAACGGTGGGTGGCGGAGATCAGGGAAGGGACCCAACGCGGCTCGAAATCGGGGAAGAGATGACGATGTATTTTTTTATTGAATTTAAGTTTTTTTAAATTTAAAATATTATTGAAAACTGAATATAATTAATTATGTGCGCATGTGCCTTAATTGCGCCTCGTGCCGCACCTCGTGCCGCATCCCCAAGCGGCCTTTGCGCCTTATTGCGCCACACGCCTTTGACAACACTGGTATGTGTGTGTGTGTATATAAACATAGTTGTCAAAGGCGCGTGATGCAGTATGACACACAAGCCACTTTGGGATGCAGCGCAAGGCACGACGTGTGGTGTCCGCTTCTCGAAACTAAGGCACAAAACATGCAAAATAACATAATTATAGTTTTCAACAATATTTTAAATTAAAAAAATTAAGTCCGATTAAAGTAATATAAATTAAAATACATACTAATAGTATCAACCAACCCATAAACAAATTGTTAATGATAGAAGACAAGAGAAGATGATGAAAATCAAGGGGAAGAACTACTGTTGCTTCACCCCGCCTACATGCCTCATGACCTAGCCTGGGCGAGCCTACGGCCCCAATTAGAGTTGCTGTGCACTTTTTTGGAGTCTTCTGCACTTTTGATGAATCGCGCACTAACAACAATTTTTATTTTATTTTATCTTTGGTTGCTGGTGGAAAGAAAAAGAAAGCTTCTTCAAGTAACAATTGTGTTCAACTTGGATCATGTTCTTAAAAAAATGCTAATGATCCTGTCTCCAAGGCAAAGGGAGTTCTATATGCATTTTTCACTCAAAGTTCAGAAGAAAATGTACAACATAGAAAATTGTCTAATGTTAGACGGACGATCGTTATTGATTCATACATGAAGGTGAAAAGAGATCAAGCTTGTTAGTTGTTTACGAGGTGGATGTATGATGCTGAGATTCCTTTTAATGCAGTCAATTATGATAGCCTTTCAGTGTTTGTTAAGGCGGTTGGACAATGTGGACCTGGTATGAAACCTCCAAGCTTTCATGGTGTGAGAGTTCCTTTACTTAATTAGAACATACAAATTTATTGTTAAAGGAATTTAGGTAAGAGTGGAAAAGAAAAAGATGTTCAATCATGACAGATGGTTGGACAAATCGAATGGGAAAACATTGATAAATTTCTTGGTTAATATCCCAAAGGGCTTAGTATCTATTGAATCGGAAGACGCTTAATCTCATGTCAAGAGTAGGACAAAGATGTTTGATTTATTGTGTAAATTTGTAAAGAAGATTGGGCCTTCCAATGTGATACAAGTCGTGATAAACTCCCCGTCCCAAAGAATCAACGAACAGTATAGCTGTAACGGCCCGAAAGATATTCTTCTATTAATAAAAGAACTCTCGACTCAACAACTTTTTTATTATGTTTTACAATAGAAGCACATAGAAGACTTTCATTTCATACACATCACGTGTTAATATTGATTACAACTGTGAATAGGAAAGAGATATAAACATCGAAAAATAGTACAATCACTAAGAGGTACTCTATATGCATGAATTCCCCCATGAAGATTATTCCTGTCATAATAACCGTAAAAATAAAGAGAAGCGTTAGGAAAATGATATACATTATCAAAGGATGTGTAAGAACCTTTGTGAGCGAAGTAGTGACCATTGGTCAATATGGCCGTTCTGCATTATGACTGTTGGCCAATATGGGTGATAAGCATTATGACCATTGGTCAATAAGACAACTGGTCATTATTATTATTAGTTAGGTAGACGCAATAAAGTGACTGTTGAGAATTGTTTATGATATAACCAAAATTGTATTTTTGGAAACTAAAAATATGTTTAAATCCTGTTAAAAATATATTTTATGATAAATTTAGAAGTTTTAAATAAAAGTTTATAACGGTCAGAAAGTTTACGATGTCATAAAAACTGTTATTTTTTTAATAAATAAAGTTTTTTATTTAAAAGTTAAAATTCTCATATATAGAGAATTACCTTGATTAAATAAATATTATTTTTGGAATCAGCAATCGAAATTGGCTTAGGGTGAATTTATGGTAATTTTCTAAAAAGGTTGATTTTTTGAATAAAAAGACGAAATACCGTTTTTTACAAAATACCTCTCTTATGATATAATCATGATATGATCATGATTTCAAAATTTTTAATTCTTGATCAAAATGTAGCATCACATTTAGAAACACATGTTTAGCGTTTTGGAACCATGATTTTATTTTTTCTAAAAAAACTGTTTTTATGTGTTATGCGTATCATATTAGAATCAATTTTTATCACTTTTATATATTGAATCAAGTAAAATGGATTGCATATTTGGAATTAGAAGATTCAAATTAGATTATAAGGGCAATTTCATTTTTAGGCATAAAAAAGTTACTGAGGTAAAACAAGTCACCACAATAAGTGTAAAATAATGTAAAAGGTTAAAAATAAAAGGTAAAGACATAAGATAACTAAAAATGATAACTTTAAACGGGTGGTTGAGGTATGGAACGCCCTTAACCAAACATAACATTAATTATCAACTAAATTCTTTGAAACTAATGCCATCCAAAAGTGGTTAGCCTTAATAACAAAATAATCATTATTTTACCCCTTTAAACCACCCCTTCTTAAGTATAAATTCCCACCCATTCTCTTCTCACTCACCACACTAAAGCCATTGAGCACGGATCCTCTCTCAATCTCCCTCTCAAGAGTCTCTTCAAGGTGGTTTTAAGGTTTTAAGGAGTCCCTCTCTAGCTCTAAGAAGCATCCTCTCAAGGTACGGGTTCTCTTCCTCCGCTTTTTTAATTCAAGCGCTTATTTTGCATAAACCTTTTGATTCTTAATTCATCATGTTGTCAAGTGTTTATAACCCCCATTACTGTGCATATGATGTCTTGTTAATGAGACTTCTTTTCTCTCTCATTAAATCCATTCTGAGATCCCTTTTGTATACTTGTTATGGTGCCGAAATAAACCCTTGATTTTCCATGCTATATTTTCATGTCATGAAACCCACATTTCCTACTCATGGTTTAGAAATGATATGAACTTATGATTTTTGATTGATGTGACACACATAATGTTAGACATATGAAAGGTGTGCCCTGATAGCGCTTCAATGCATTGGATAAAGAATTAATCTCTAAAGTTCATATGTTCATGTTACCTTGGTCAAAAGCTTTGGTAATATGTTTTACGACACCTTAATGATGAGCTTTGGTGATATGTTTATGGATGTCTCATGTTTATGTTGTAGCCACATTTCCATTTTATGCCCCATGTTGTTATGTTTATCTACTTACGCTATGCCTCAGGTTTTTATGTACATGTTCTTATGTTATGCTTCATGTTTCATCTATGACGTTTCTCTTATATTGTTTATTTCTTATTGGGTTTTATGCTCACCTCTTTCATTTGATAAATGTTCTCAGGAAATCCTATGGAGAGATGATTTAGGATGAGATAGTAAAGAAGCCTTTCAAGAGAGTTGAAAATTTGTTTATGTTTTCTTTTATGTACCATGTATGTTTTGTACTATGCATCTAGTTTCCAAGACACTGAACCTAAAAAGGTCATTCGGAGTTATTTATGTAATATTTTGTTAAGGAATAATGTTTAAAATTGTGTAAAAAAAGGCGGGTCGCCATAATAGCAGTATAGTTTGTATAGAAATTGTATAGAACTAACTTTACAAATTGATATGTAAGAAGAAGAAGAATTTGGGAAATGAGAGAATACACTCGCCCTGACTATCCCACCTAAGCGACTATCCCGCCTAAGCATAATGGTTGTGTAGAAGGATAAAACAAGAGAAACCGAACCCCCAAGGTGTTCTCTCTAAGGGAGCCCTTGGGGTGCTTTTATAACAAATAGTAAAGACCACACCGGACCTCAAGTCCGATGTGGGATGCGCTTGGACACATAAAGAAAAAACAAGCCAAACAAATGAAGACAAAACAATCAACAGACTGCAAACACCCCCCCTCAAGCTGGACATACCCAGCTTGATGACAAAACATGACGAAATTAAAAAAAAAGCTGCAAAGGCTGCTGCTCCCTCTCACGATCGAAGCTCCCCCGCAGGATGAGGGATGGATGATGTCGCGGACGTAGCAGATGAACCACTCAGACCGGGCCGATGGATGAAGTGCCAGGAATGCCGCACTAGTGGGGCCGGTCGATGAAACGCCGGGAAATCCAAACTAGCACCGGGAAAACCGCACTTGCGGGGCTGGCGACAGGAGGCGGGGATTCCATAGAAGTGTTGCGGGATCTGGCGGCGCCAACGGGCCCAAATCCTAGGTGGTCGAGCTGCTGCGCCAGCGCATGGGCGTGCCGGCGGACAGAGATGCGGTTGCCGGAAAGATGCCGGGAGATGTCGGCGAGGCGGGGATTCCGCAGGAGGCACCGGCGATGGGATGCAGGGATTCCGCAGGAGGCGCCGGGCAGGGAGGCGGGGATTCCGCAGGAGGCACCGAGCAGGAAGGGGGGGATTCCGCAGGAGGCACCGGGCATGAAGGCGGGGATTCCGCAGGAGGCACCAAACAGGAAGGCAGGGATTCCGCAGGAAGCAGGAGGAAGCGGGCATGGAGGGAGCAACAAGTTGCCGGAAGAAGTGTCCGACGATGAGAGTCGCCAGACTGGAGCAGATGAAAATAGCGGGAGGGCTGCCTTGCAGAGCAGCGCACTGGAGGGCGTCATGCAAGGTGGAGCCGCTCGACAACAACAGAGCTGGCAGGAGACTCACACAGGAGGCAGAACCGGAAGAAGCAGAGGCGCCGAGATCGAGATGGGAGGCGGAGAAGTTCGCCTAGAGAGGGCGGGGCAGGTTGCATGGGAGAAGCGCTGTGAGTCGCGCTAGGAGGGGCAGGCTGCATGGGAAACCACCGGCTGGGAGCCGCCGAGGGAGAAGTCGGAGCGCCGGCTGAGCGCGCTTGGACGAGGGAAGATGCGGGAGCCGCGCTGGAGATGCAGGAGTCTCGCACAGAAGGAGTGCCACCGTCGGAGAGTCGGGAGGAGATCTGCTGGTCGCCGCGTCCATCGCGGGAGGGAAGGCCGCGTCGGTAGGAGGCCGATCCGCGGCTGGCCGTCGGGATTGCGGACGACTAGTTGGCAGAGCGGAAGGAGCAGCAGCGGGTGAGGCCGTCGGCAGAAGGAGGCCGGTGCAGGGGGAGATGAGAGTCGACCATTCTGCTCCCTGGAGATGCGGATGCCGGAAAGACCGCCGGGAAGGGCGGAAGCCACTGCTGAAGAGGCGGGGCCGGTAGAAGCGTGAGGAGGCGGACCCGGGAGACGCCGCTAGGAAGGGCGGGCCGGGATTTTCCGGACGAAGCAGGCGCGCCGCATCTGAGGGAGGGCGATTGCCTGGAGAAACGGGAGCCGCCAGGTGCGGGAGCCGTTTTGCGGAGCCGATAGGTGCGGAAGCTGGAAATGGCGGCGGGTAGGGCGGGAGCCGCTGGAGACGAGCCGGGAAGTTGCAGGAGAGGCGACGGCGGGAGCGGTGCAGGAAGGGCGCCGAGATGCCGAAGGAGGACGGGGCTGTCGGCGAGAGGGTGCCGGGCTGGGGAATCCATGCGAGAAGGAGCCGGGAGCTGGGCGAGAGCCACGGGACGGAGCGAAGCCGACGGGTGATCTGCCGGGAGAGGTCCTGCGGGCGGAAGGATTCCGCCGGGATGGAGCCACCGGGAGGGGGAGACGCCGCGCGCAGAGAGGGGCCGGGATTGGGATCTCGAGAGGGCGGGGAGAGCCGCGCGCAGAGAGCCGGCAGGGAAGAGGCGGACCGTCGGGAGGAGGTGCACCGGGAGCGGACAGAGGGAACCGCCGCCTGGGGAAAAAAAAAGAGCCCGGAGGGGCGGCGGCAGAATAAACCCAGCCCTACATAAGGGTGGCCGCCGCCCCCCACGGGGGAGAATTATGAGAAACCCTAAATGGAAAAATAAAATGGGAGGGAGGAGGGTTCGGGATTAATCTCCCTGTGATACCATGTAGAAGGATAAAACGAGAGAAACCGAACCCCCAAGGTGTTCTCTCTAAGGGAGCCCTTGGGGTGCTTTTATAACAAATAGTAAAGACCACACCGGACCTCAAGTCCGATGTGGGATGCAGACTCCAACAGGTTGAAACTCGAAACAGAAAGAAATCTTTTTCCTCTTTGTCATACCCCCTTCCCCTTCCTTTTTATAACTTATTTCCACAGCCAGCTGTCCCCACCTACAGAGCCTCTTTTGCCCCTTCTGGAAGGTGCCTCCCAGGCTGTACTCCAGGTGTCCAGATCTCTCTCAGTCTTGTTCTCAAGAAACTGATTATGGCCGGTGAAAATCTCTGTCCATGCTACTTCTTCAAGATTCCCTTTCCATTTGCTCTCAAATTCCGCTGTGCTTTTCTCAAACCCCACAACGCCATATAAAAGTTGTTGTACCTATGGGTGAGTCGACTAGCCAACTCGTGTTTGATCTCTTCATCAAGTTTAAGGGTCTCCGCCACGTCGCTTCTATATTGGGAGTAATTCCTCTTCCATATATCCAGATACCTTGCCGGGACTTCAACATCAAGGTTAAGGAGCATCCAGATATCTCCTGAATTTTTTAATGACGTTTGTCCTGCCAGATTTAAGTGCATCTAGAGCACAATAGGATAAGTCAACCAGGTGCAACATCTTTCTCTTTAGACATTCCTTCTCTGCAACCCTGTCATCTCCCGAAGTCAATGCCAACCAGTTATCAGCAGCTACACCTACGCTACATTTTGTGCTTCCGCCATTACAGGGCAACATTGTTGATTGAGGTCGTTGGTGAAGTCAACGCAGGCGCGATGGATGTTTCGTTGACTGGACAGAGGTGTGCTTGGCCCGATCTTCAGCATGACGCTCTGGTGGCTTCATCTGGGAGAGTTTTGGCTTCGCTTTGGTGACAAGTGGGTTCGGTGGGCTTCGCGACTTCTCGGCGATGGCGCTTACGGCTCTGTGCTTGAATCTGCGCTTCTTGTTTGGACCCGTGGAGGGTCTTGGTGGCTTTTTAGGCTTCTCGACGGGTCATGGTGGCCGATAAGGGTGAAGATGCAGGTTTGCTTTTCTGGTTCCGATTTCTTGTTCTTGGATCTTGCTGCTGATGAAGGTATGGTCATACTGTGCTGTGTTCGGCTTGATATGCTGGTCTGTGTGTTCTTGAATTGTGGCTGGTTTGGTTTTGTGTTGCTGTTACTGCTGAATGATGAGTTTAAGGAGTTGTGGATGATGCGGAATGGGTTTAGGCGTGGGTGCTGGTGGCCTTTTGTTTCTGATTTTGATGGGATGCTGGAACCGGTTTGGTCAGGAAGAGTTGGTCGCTGGATTCTGAGTTGTTATATGACATTTGCTGCTGGATGTTGGTTCTTTCATAAGTTGCTGTTGAGTTTTGGTCGGATATTGAGCTGCTGGATGATGAGCTACTGGACTTTGGCTACCGCTTCCCTTGAGTGGAGGTGGTGGGTGCTGGAAATCTAGTATGGTGGTGTTGATTGGTGCTGGTGCTGCTGGTTGCTGAGGTGGAAGCGGGATGCTGGCTGTCGGAATCTGATGGGCTGGACGTTGGCTGCTGCTTGGCTGAGATGTGATGTTGCTGATGCTTTGGAGGTGATGAAGTTGCTGCGTATGGTGATAGTGCTGTTGCTGGATGTTGGTTGCTGCTTGGTTGGGACTGCTGCTGGATCTTTCTTGCTTGGCTTTGTGTGTTTTTTCTTTTTTGATCTTTCTTTTTTTGGGGTCTTTTGCGTCTTGGGTTTGTAAAGGGTTTTTGGGTGCGGGTCGTTTGACCCCTCCCCTCCCTTGTCTGCTGCGTCTTTTTTTCATAATAAAATTTGGGGGGGTTGGGAATAGCCCGATCCTCGCATCTTCCTTGCCCTTCAACACATGCATGCAAAATAATCTCCCAAATACTTCCTGCTTCATGGATAACTGTGGAGAGATGAAGTTGGGGGTTGCATCACAATCCAATTTCATGCTTTGTGCTCCTTGGATTTCCACCACCTCATGCACACTTTCCTCCGCCACCCGCACTTCTCCACCGACATTGACTGTCTCTTCTCCCAATAGATTCATTTTTGTCTTTGGGTCAATATACTCATGCATTGGGTAAGAAGCATTCTATATCTGGTTGGTGTCCTTCCATGATATTGTCCCACCTCAATGGCCTCCTGACGAGAACTCTCAGGCCTCCATTGCATACCGGCAACCATCGGGGGTGGAAAAACTCTTCCAACCATACCATCAACTTCTCCAATGGTTGGTTGATTAGCAGGGTCAGCTCCTTCACTAGAGTTGCCACCCTTTAGCAGCGCCGTTATGAACCCCCGACAAGATGGGGGGGGGGCTTATACACCCCCTGCTCGGAGTCCCCTGTTCGAGTGATCCCGCCTCATGGCAACTTGACTCGTCGAGCATCTAGCATGGGATCAGAGGGAACCTTCGCTGTTGCCATCCCAGTTAGACGTCTGTTTTGCATAACAGTCCCTTGCTACGTAAGGGTCCCCATCTGCGTAAGGGTCGCCTCCTTCGATGACCGCACGTCGTTCTGTAGCCGTGTAAAGGTCCCCTCTGTTTGCACCAGCAACCCGAAAGAAGGCTGTCTTACCGAAATTCCCGCCCACACCATCGTCCTTTCCAACTTCTCTTTTCTTTTAATTCCAGATGAAGTCATGATCGTTTCCTCCTCAATCACTATTGGCCGAGCATCGTTTCGTCTTAATTTGATCGGGTGTTTACATAAGCATGTACCTTGAGCTGATACATCTGCTCCAAGCATCTGCTCCAAGCGATGCATTGCACCTCGAGCCTTGTCCTGGCGTCGCATCAATCCCACGACAAACTTGTTCTTTTGCGTGTGTTCCTTTCGGAAATCGGCTTGTTCGTTTTGAGTTGAGTTGATACTCTCTAGTGATGACGCTAAGTCGGAGGAAGCAGATTTGAGCACCCTAATTGCTGGTCCACTTCAGCTTGGCGCCACGCTTCCATCGCCACTTCGCCTCTCCAGTGAAATATCCGACAGTGCTCCCCTGTCATGAGAATCTATCCGGCAGGTCGAACCAAGTGATAAACTCCCCATCCTAAAGAATCAACAACGGTATAACAGTGCAGTTTGTGTAAAAACCGTATAGAACTAGCTTTACAAATGGAAGCATAAGAAGAAGAATTTGGGAAATGATAGAATGCACGAAATTGCCCTAGCTATCCCGCCCAAGCCTAATGACCGAAACTCAAAACAAAAATAAATCCTTTTCCTCTCCTCCCCATGGGCCCCACAACATATGATGGTTCCAGACGCAGCGAAAGCGCCTTGGTGGGCCAATGACCAACTCGACTTCTGTTGGATTCGACGGATCATTCGCAATGTATGAAATTTTTTCCAAAGAATATTGAGAACTATAATGTCGGAACCAAGCGAAGATCTTTTCATGTCAATTTTATAATTAACTTAGGCATAAGAAGAAATGTTACCTCAATCTTGAGATCCTTTTTCGTTGAGGATGTTGATCGTTCTAACCTGATTGATGTTGCATCGTTGCGTTGTGAGAGTCCAAAGTAGAGACCCTCCAACGGTAATCCACACTCGCTCCTTCGATCTCCGAACAACGCTGATGAATCGTCGGGTGCTAGCGTGACTGATTAATCGTCTTGCGTTATTCGTCTTTGATCGATTCACGTTCCTTTGGGCTTGAAGAAATTGATCTTGTTCTCGTTCTTGAGAGGATGAAAGAAGGAAGATTTTGAGATGAATTTGTTGTGCATAGCGATTAGCAATTAACCCTCTCTAGAATGTGGTAGCGGTCTATTTATAGACCTAGGGTTAGAGTTTAATATTTAATTAATTGTACAAGGGCCCTTTAATAGAACATTAAACCCTGAGAAACCTCATGCAATTAATAAAATAATATTATTATTTTATTCCATGGTGTGCGCTAACTGGTGCAACAATAAATATTATTTTACGGTCTTGCAGATTAATATTTTTCGTCGGACCCAGTCTTGGTCCGCTCGTCGTCGACATTTATTGAATACCCGAATAAATATTGTTATTAAATATTTATTCATTCAATAAATAAATAAATATTTTATTCACAAACTTACGAATAAATATTTATTTAATATTCACATAACCAAATAAATAAATTATTTATTATAATGCGAATAACAAGAGATAAATAAATATTATATATCCATATAATTAAACAATTACCTTGCGAATAAATATTTATTTAATATCTTTGCGATCGAAAATAAATCTTAAATAAATATTAACTCGGTTAATATTTAACTCATCAAAAGAAACACTGTGTGTGATCCTCTAGGCTTCTTCCTCAGTGACATTAGGTGAGTTTGACTCAAATTTAAAATTAATGTCTAGCAATGAATCAAGACACCCACATAGAAAGAAGATATGCTGCAACGAAAAAACCACATATGAACTCACTGTGTAATATAGTCTCTTTGTTACGATATATCATCAAACAGGTTGCATACCCGTGTCTTTAACCTTAATGCTTGACATATATTTCTTTGATTATCCAGAATGAACATGTCTATATCATCATGACCATGAAATTTATTTCGATGGTTCCATTCCAAATAGAGGACCGAGATATGAACTTCCATAAATATGGAAGGAACAGATCCTTCCTTGACTTGTTCATTAATAACATATCATTCGTGACGCACCCAACGTGCCCAATTTTGACATGAACCGCCTTATCCTGATTTACAACAATACATTAAAGTGTGCGAGTTATGACATGCATTAATAATAATCTTAAAGTCCAAGGACCATTAAACACACTCACAGATAGGAATATCCAATGACACATAAACATGTGAAATTCCTAGAGGGGGGTTTGTTTTCATAATCATCTATCTTGGAGTTACCATGTGCGAATTTTATGAGATGAAGTTGATTATGAGTACTCACACATGACAGTCAACATACTATGTGTCCCATTATAAAATGTTATTCTACTGTAGAACAAGTTTTAAGAATATCGCCATAGCATTTCAAGTTTATCATCATAGCGAGGAACTGCTATGCCCTTTTCAATGTGACAGATACTCCGCGACATTATTACATTAAAGTCACGCAGAACTATAAACGTTATGTAATTAGATTTTTTAATTAATATTCAATTTTTTGAATATACATGCAATCTAAAGTACAATCAGTTGGTTATAGGATACCGACTCCAACAACATACACCCCACATATTCCCTTATAACTACTTCCCTCCCCATGGCTCCAGTGATGTCAAAGGCGCGCGTCAAACCAAGGGGCGCTAAAAGTGCTAGGCGCAGTAAGGTGCACCCGCGGCCGATGAGATCTAGGGCGACAACAGATAGGGACGACAACGGAGATCGAGGCGAGCGATGATAGAGTGGGTGGTGGTTGAGATCGGGGGTGTACAGACAATGATGAGATCGGGGGTGAGTGGGTGGGTGAGGAGGTTGATCGACCGAGATCGGGGAAGGAGATCAGTGGAGGGCGAGTGCGATCGACTGAGATCGAGGAAGGAGATCCGAGAAGGGACACAACTCGAAATTGGGGAAGGGCCGCCACCGCTCGAAATAGGGGAAGGGACATCAGTGGGTGGCAGAGATCGGGGAAGGGACCCGACGCGACTCGAAATCAGGGAAGGGACATCGGTGTATTTTTTTATTGAATTTAAGTTTTTTTTTAAATTTAAAATATTATTGAAAACTGAATATAATTACTTATGTGCGCATGCGCCTTAGTTGTACCTTGCACCGCATCCCCAAGCGGCATTTGCGCCTTGTTACGCCGCACGCCTTTGACAACACTGCATGGCCCACACCCAGCTGTCCCCACCTAGAAAACCTATTTTTCCCCTTTCGAACCAGGCTGTGTTCCAGGGTGTACTCCAGGTGTCCAAATCTCTATCAAGTTGTCATCGATAATGATTCACATAATGCTTTTGTTGGTGAATATCATGTTTTCACTTCTTTTTTGATATTTTTTTAAACTTTTATTTTCCTTCAACGTTCTTTATTACCAATGTGCTTATTTTTATTCTTTAATAGGGAGATTATCAGAGACAACTTATTCCAATTTGTATCGTACTTTGTGCATCTTTCATTGCATGACTTGATCTTAGAAGATATTTGGGAGATTTCTATGCTTGCTAAAACTTTGAAGAAAGTGGCGACAATTAGCGATTTCATTTATAACCATGCCGATGTGTTGAACTTTATGTCAATTATTCCCCCAAAGTGGGTGGTCCACTTGTTGAGGTGCTTTGTTTGGTTGATGGGGAAAGAAAGCCTTTTATAGCTCCTCCTCTAGCCGCGCTCTAGTTCCTTTGTCATCAGATCTAGCTGTCCTGCCCTCTCCTCCGCCCATTATGCCTCGCCGCACCATTAATGTAATCTTGCTATTCCCACTGGACATCTGATCGTGGTTCGGTAGCGTGCTGTTCCTACATGCCTAGATGCTCTTGACCCGACTATTCCTGCTGAGGCATGATTCGACTATTCCTGTCGGTGCATCCTCTTTCCAGCTATTCTTGCTGGTTCTGCATGACCGGCGTTGTTCCTTGGTTGACACAATCTTTTTTAGCGGCATCATCTATAAACTTCTTGAGAGGGAGCAACAGTCGTGGTGTTTTATCTTTTGTTATGTTTTGTCTTGTTATGTAATCAAGCTGAGTATGCCCAGCTTGAGGGGGAGCAGTGGAAGTGTCTCCTTTGTTTTTTGCTTTGATTTGTTTTCTTTATTATGTATCCAAGCTAGGTAGACCTAACTTGAGGGGGAGTGTTGGAGTCTGTGTCCCACATCGGACTTGGGTGTTTTGTTATCTTTATTATTCATTATAAATTCACATCAAGGCCTCCCTTAAAGGGACATCTTGGGTATTGGGTCCACCTTTCTATCATTTAACAATCATATACATTTATAAAGCCACGAATCAAGTAATGGAATCAAATGCAAAGACTTTCAACAAAGATGAAAAATATAATCTTTAAAATAATTGATAGAAGACGAGAAATACAACTTCATTGGCCTTTGCATGCCGCTGGATACTTTTTGAATCCAAAATTCTTTTATGATCATCACGACATTGATGCAAGGAGGAGGTAAATATGGGTTTGATTAAATGCGTTTAAAGATTGACACCTGATATAGTTGTGTTTGATAAGATCGATGAAGTTTTAACAAAATAGAGGCATTGGGCACTCTTGGCACTGATTTGGCAATAAGAAATAGAACATTGAGGGCTCCTGCTGATTGACATATTAATGGCGCATCGACTCCTCACTCGAGGCATTTTGCTATAAAAGTGCCCATTCTTACCTGTGGTTCTTCTGGGTGTGAAAGAAATTTGAGTGTGTAAATCTGGACACGAATTAGAGACTTGCTCAAGAAAAATTGAATGACTTGGTTTTTATCAAGTATAATAGAGCATTGCCCCTATCTATTTTGAAGGAAATTAATGATTGCAATGAGTGGTTGATTGAAGTTGGTGTCTTGGAACCAACTTCTAAGTACTTTATGTTTATCTGTATTCATTGTTTTGAATATTAATATAAAGTTCTTAATCAAATGGTACACACTGCAAATATACCTGAGGTAGAAGCATCACATTGCATCTTTTTCCCAGCCATGCGATTCTTATTTTTTCCAACTCCTTTATGTACTTTGATTACCATTACATGTATGCAATTTGTTTTATAAATGTGTTTATCTTACCATAATAATTTTGATACTTTTGTGTCCACTGTTTATGATAATGTCCTTAGATTACATTTCGTATCAAAATGTTATAGCAGTTCTAGACTATAATGAGAACTTAGAGATACCATGACATTTATCTTAAACTTATGTCCTATGGTTCAGATACATCATGCTGACTGGACACAGATGATGTGTGACTATCTGGTGATGGAGGCTCATAAACATTGAGACTTCTTTCCATGAAGTTCGCACTTTTCTCGAGTAGATGAGATTATAAGGACTGACTCGCCAATAGGAACACCACATGTTTCAGGTGTTATTGGTAGTTTTTATCCGTGAGCACGTGTATCGGTCTCCTGACTTAAGATTATTAATATTGTGTACCATTTGATTACGTACTTTGATACAAGACGAAAACCATGACATTTAAGTTATGACGAGGTAGCTTGCGTTGGGTGCTTCATCAGTGACATGCCATTGATTGAATTATCAAGATAGAATTTGTTGCTTCCGAAATGAAGTGATATCTCGGGTTCATTTGATCAGGATGGTAGTACCTTTGCTAAATCCATCATCATGATAGAAGAAAATAAGTCCGTGCAGTAAGTTCAACGAATTATAAAGCAATAAAGGATGATGAAACAAAGTGTGCATCCTGATTTATGAGATATCGCGAGACAAAGAGATTATATTACACGACGTGTGTTCGTAAGAGGTTGTCTTTGCTATGATTATATCTTCTCTCTCCTTAGGGGCCTTGTTGAGCTGCTAGACTCCGCCCCTGGTCTTTGAGTAGTACTCGCTGCTATCGAGATAAGGGCGCAGAGGGTCACACACTTCGCGTATTCAAAATTCTGATTTATTCTTATGAATATGAGTTTAGGACATGGTGGGTCACACCACAGGGTTCAGGTGATGTCCGGGCTTAAACAATCGTCATGAAATAAATAAATTCATTTTATTCGATTTTAGAATAACCAGTATTGAATTTCTTTATTAATAGTCTTCACAAGTTATACAATAAATACATGAAAATATTTAACAAACGAATATTATTTTTATATTCAAGATTCGTTTAATATTTGTGAGAATAACGAGTTGAGTTAATGACTCGATTTGTCACGCCATATATTTTTTATATTACAAATGAAAAAAATAGAAATGATGTTTAGGACACAATTAATTGGTCATAAATTTAGGGTTTTGACAATTTTTTGAAGTGAAGATAAAAAAAAGTGTGCGTGGGGGGGGGTGCGTTGGTCTTTGCAAAGTCAAGACAGAAGAAAAAAACAGTGTAAAGGGGGCGGCTTAGCCACACTCGTGATATTCTATGGCCCCCCAAAATGGGGAGTGTATGGAATAAGCGGAGGAAGGGCAAGGCTGAGGCGTCAAAGGCTAAGCCTAAGTCAAAGGCTCCAACACACCGCCCTTCCAAGAAGCCAAAGATACAGAGGGAGAACAATGAGTAGGAGGCTGTTTGCTTTGAATGTCGCAAGAAAGTCCACTGAAAAAAGAATTGCATGACTGTGAAAAAGTAGCAGTGGTTTGGTTCTTGTATTAAACAACTGTTATTATGTACCTTTAGTTACCAGAAAACATAATCTCAGTATTGAGTTTGGACATCATGAGATTTTATTTCAAGTTTGGAAATAAATGTTGTCTATTTTATAAGGATAATATATGTTATGGTTTGACGCATCTTAACAATGACTTGTATACATGCAACTTGGCTTGGGGGATCTCTTGCTTTTGTAGCATTACTTTAACACCGAGATCTTCATGTATCTTTCCTTATTCAGCCACAAGGATATTCAGCTCTATTATTTTCATCAACTCATTCTCCTTCTGAAAATTAGATGTTTTATCATTAGAAGCATTCAATTGCTTCTTCGAAGATTTATTTTCCTTCTCAAGCTTGTTGTTTTTGTGCAATCAAGTTCTTAGTTCAGCCTCAAAATATTTCACTATAACCTTTTTCATTATCCTCACTTGTATCTTCATCTGAAGATTTTTTTTTGCCTCAACTTGTGCAACCAATACATTTTGAATTCGTTCAGCAGAATCAATATCTATTTCATCACTTTCTTGAGCTCTCTTCATTCAATATGCTCAATAATTTTTCTCAGACTTGGAATTTTTTGTTTGCCTCTTGAAATAGATTTTTCAGCCTTTGAGACATAATGATTCTTAAATTTTCTTCTAGGAGTGGTTCATTCTCATTGTCGCTGTATCTCTTTTTTTTTGGGAAGGTGGCAACAAAATGCTTAATTTTATCACAATTGAAACATTTCAAGTGTGTATTACCCTTTGACTTGCCCGTTCCATTCTTAATGTTTTTAGAGAAATATGTCACTCTTTTCAAGCTTGGCATCACCATCTTCAACATCAGATTCACCAGAGGACTTTTCTTCTTATTTGCTGCTGCTTCGTGGCCTTAAAAGTTAATTCCTTCTTTGCTGCCTTTGCTTCTCTAAGTGGCCTTTCTTCATTTAATAAGCAGTGATTGTGCTTTGTAGATTGTCTAGAGGAAGCTTATCTAAATGTGTGTCCTCTAGAGCTGAAACTTCTTGTATTAAATTTATCGGGCAGAATTTTTAAGATTTTCTTTACGATAGTTTAATCTTCCAATGTTTTTTTTAAAAAAAAACTTTATTGAATGCAAATAGACCAGTACATTAGAGAGAAACACCCAAGAGCCACTGTTGTCTACAACCAGAGGGAAATAAATGCCCACCACCAATGCAAATTGCCTTTCTCCGCATGCCATGCCCACATCTTGGAGTCTTGGCCTGCAGCCCACTTTGGATAGAAATTAAATGATTTGCCACCACTGACCAACCTGCGTGAGATGTGAACCACCAGAAAATGTCCTGCCCCGCCTGAGAAATCACACCCGTGAAAGCTATAGTGCCCATCTGTGTAGATAGAACTGGATGCTGATCAGTTTCAAAAATCAGCAGCTGAACTGCTGCAAAAAGACAATAAGTTTGAAATAATCTTCATGAAAAAAAAAAAAACTTGCTAACTGCAAAAGACTCATGGCTGGAGATCCTGCTCTATCTAGTTGGAGAAGGCCTTGAACGCAACGAGGCAGCTCTGACTCCAGAATCCAATTGAAGTCGGCACCTTTGGATCTGCTATAATTAGTTATTGCATCTTCAACTATGCAAACATCTTGTAAATCATCATATAAATCAAGAATTTTTCGTGGGGTGTAATCAGACGATCCCAAGGGAAAGCATCTTTTCTGGAAAGCCAGAGCTAAACTCAATGAATCAGTTTCAATGCTGATACTGCAAGTATAATTCTGCTTAACCCATCTAAGGCCATGAAGACAGGCAATAGCCTCGGCCTGAAGGACATTGCCCGCAGACAGTCTTGGCCACAGCAGAGATCAAGTGCCCGTTAGAATTACAAACCATAATTGCAATCCCTAACAAAGCAGGGGTAAGATGTTTGATGATTCAAACTCTACTTGCCGGGCATCTATTATTAACAATGAATTTACTTTTCTTCTGAAGTTTACTCAAGAAAGAAATACGATTCAAAGTCCTGATGCCACCCCTAGTAAACATAAGAGAGTTATCCACATAAGCGAGATGAGAAATGAGGCTGCGGTCACGAGGGGTGGCAAAAGGTTTCAGTTTCCCATGAAGAAACAGAGTAGAGAGGCAGCGGAGAGAGGCTCGCCATGGAAATCCAAGATAAACTCCCAGGATAGCATGTCAAAAGCTTTGCAGAGGCCAAGCTTGATGACTAAATTCCGGCCTTTTCTTTTTTCTCTAAAGAATATGCATCATTTCACTGACTAACAAAATGTTATCATGTATGTTTCTGTTCTGAATGCGTGTGAGAATTTTACGTATAAAATTGCAAAGGGAAATAGATTGGTAGTCATTAAAGCCAGAAGGGTTCTCTTTCTTGGGTTTTAAAAAAATATGGGCACTGCCAATCGCTGCAGTGATGGGGCTGCCAATAAGAAATTCAGCGACAGCGCTTTAAAGGTCCTTGTTAATAATATCCCAGCTGTGTTTAAAGAAATTCCCTGTGAACCCTTCCGGGCTAGGAGCACTAAACCATCTGAAGTAGGGTCCTTTCCCTTACCAAGGTCATGAAACATAAAGTCTATTTGGGCACCACAATGCTCAATCAGGGTGTGAGTACAACTCATTAGGCCACCACCAATGACGAGTCTTGTAAATACATGTGCATTCTCGATATGAAATTCTAATAAAGAAAATAAATAAATAACCTGTCACCTTGTGAAGTGAATAAACCATCAAACCACGTGCGACCATACCTATTTGGGCTATTGCCAGAATAGGATGACATGCCCATGGTTAGAACACACCTTGAGGATGAATGATGTATTCACTCTTTATACAAAAATTAAGGCATATGAGTTATCACCATCGAATATGCTAGGTGAATGATGCATCACCATCACAACCCATCCAGGCGGACGATCCATCACCAATCCAATGACAATGGCGAACGATACATTGCCCAGTGAACGAGGCATTCCCAGGTGGACGACGCCCCACCACCACCCTTGGTTAAATGATATACCACCATTACAAAACTTGGGTGGATGATCCACCACCAATACAACACCATGGGTGGATGATGCACCACCGGAATCAACTCCTTGGGCGGATGATGCACCACCATCGTTCATTTCTTGATTTCTTCAACATGAGCAGGAGAAACTAGTTTATCATTGAATTCAGGATTGTTAATGGCAGGGGTGTCATCTAGAATCTCCTCATCAATGATGATTTGACCAACTTGATAAAGATGAGTGAAATGGTCAAGAGCCATATCTTTAATAGGCTGCTCATTTTTAATGATAGCACCATTCTCTTTTTTAATAGCTCTTTGGAAACAAATTTCCACGGGTTTGTTATATGTTTTGATTTTATCCTAAAGCAATCTTTAATTTTGTTTTGTAAGCTGTCATATTATCTTCTGGGTGTTTTGGTGTGGTGTACATTTATTTGTATGATTCAACACAAATATCCTTGTTTAACAGGCAGAGGCGAGATGATGACAAATGGGAGCATGACCTTTATGCAGATGAACCCCAGCTTCCAAGTTTGGAATCTTTTATTACCATTGCTCTGATCAACTTTATTTCAAACTGTTATTATTATCTTCGGATCAACTAAGTTGGGTAGTGTTTTAACAATTTGTTATGCATGAAGATCACAACATTGGTGTTCGAGATCTTCGTTTGAAGCTACGAAAGAAAGGTGTTCAGAATATTCAGCAAAGTGGAAAGGGACTTATGTTTGGTGCCCGGGATCTGCGTGACAAGCTGTCAGGCTCCGTTCTTACACGACCAGTTAAGAAGGATGTGATAAAGCCAAAATCTGTGGTTGAGGGTAGTAAACCTGCTGAAAAAGCGGAAGCTCCTCCAGTGGAGACCCATAAAGCTTCAAACCCTGCTCCTAAAAAGAAGAAAAGGGTACAGTGTCCTTACCTTTTTATATTAGATTTCTTCTATCAACTGTCTTTCTTCATGTTGTTTTGGTGCAGACAGAGTCGGTGAATAGTTTCTTGAAATCCTTGGGGCTTGAAAAATATTCCATTACGTTTCAAGCGGAGGAAGTAAGGTTTTTTTTTTTTAGTTTCATTTGAATGAAGTTATTTATTTGTAGTGTTTGAGGGTTGTTAGGTTGGTGGTTGGCAGATAGATATGGCGGCTCTGTTACACATGAGCGAGGATGATCTGAAGGCTTTAGGATTGCCTATGGTAAGGTGTTTTGGATGTGTGGATGCATGGAGTGTAGGTTGGTGAATTAATGGGTGTTAATTTCAGGGTCCCAGAAAGAAGATACGGCTGGCCTTAGATTCTGGCGGCAACTGAGGTGGTTGCGTCTTTTTTGCTGTATACTTGTTAAAACACTATTCTAGAACCTTTTTTTATATATAAAGTCACCAGAATGACCTATATATAAACAGCCTCAAAAGCAAATACCCACATGTGGATCCCAAAACTCTCAATGTGAACTCCCTGCTGCGGTCACCACGAATCACCATACCATGATGGTCGAACGGATCAAGATATGCCTCATAAAATGTGGCTTCTTTCTCTTTATTTGTGCCAAATATAACTAAGTCTACATAGCATTTAGAAATTCATTTCAAATCATTTTGATTTAAAATAAAGCAAATCATAGGAGATGAGAACATGGTATGTGTAAAACATAACTATAAAAAATATAATATAATCATCTATCAACATGAGTAAAAACATCTCTCACCAGTACATCTCATGGGCTCTAACATCTGGGACACATGAATAAAAGAAATTGGGTAATCATGGTCTTTGCTCATGAAACACTGGCCGACCGATGTGAACTTGACATAAACAAACCCTGATTTATCCTCTCAACCTTGCTGGGTGACATCCCCCCTTGTGACCCCACAATCATGACTAGGGCATTGGATTGTGCACAAATCGAAGCTCGTGTGGCACTCATCAAAACTACCCAAATACATACCCAATGTTGTCTCACATACGACAAGGGCATTGGATAGTGCACAAACTTAAGCTCATGTAGCACTCATCCAAACTACTCAAATACATACCCAATGTTGTCTTAGATAAGGCAAAATAAGATATGGAGGGGGGCGGGGGTGAATTGTAATTAAAAAATCAACTTACAATTTTCGTACCCACTTTAGCATTTGTTTTTTGGTAGTTATAAACTTCTGATATAATTGTAGATAGGAATTTTCCAAAGTGTAAGGAGGATCTTTAGACCTGATCTAACGTACCTTTTTTTCTTATCCTTGAAAGCCATCAACTTAAACTCGTTAGAAGGTCTTTGTCTTCCTATCCTCGGAAGCCTTCGATCAGAAGAATAAAAAACAACTATGTCTTCATATCCCCAACGCCCCCGATCACGTAGGACTGGAAACACCAAGCTTTGTCTTCCTATACTCAGAAGCCTTCGATCAAAACGATCGAAAACAAAAACGAATACAATAAGAGAACTTAGAGCATTTACAATGAGATCCTTTCGATCAGAAGGATCAGAAACAACTCTGTCTTCATATCTTCGGAAGCCCTTGATCATGTAGGACCAGAAACGTCAAGCTCTGTCTTTCTATCCCCAGAAGCCCTTGATCAAAACGATCAAAAACAAAAACGAATACAACAAGAGAACATAGAGCATTTACAGTGAGATCCTTACGAATGTATGCTCTAAGAAAATCTCTCAGAAAGAAAAACTACAACCATTGGAAGCACACTTCAAATATTCTTATTATTCCGCTTCTTTTGATCCACTAAGTTGTGGTTCTATTTATAGTCAAACTTGTAACAAACTCCAATGTTTAAATTCCACGTTCTTCGGGGTCAGTTGCAATTGTATTGGAAACAACTTCGCCATCTTTCAATGAACTCAACATCACATCATATCTTCCAATAGAATTAACTCCGCACCACTTCAGTGTTCGCACATCCGGTGAAATTAATCTGGGTGAGAAGTTCAGTTCATTATATTTTCATCCGGCACACCATCAACAACTACAAAACAATTTTTTAAGATAAATCAAATTTACAAAGAAGTATATTGTGATTTTCAAAATAATAGATACAATGAATCAATCTCCCCAACAATCTAAGGAGTCAATCTCCTCAACAATCTCTCACTTTTTAGAAAGCACACGATACACAAGGAAATGTACAAGTTATCTGTCAAAAATCCACTTTCTGTCTTCAATCTTAAGAAGCACATTAGAAAAAATTCTTCGTAATAGATTTTGTCAAAAATCCACTTTTTGTTTTCAATCTTAAGCAGCACATTAGAAAAAATTCTCCCTAATAGATTTTGTTTTTAAAAACTTGAAATACTTTCTCCCCTTTTACAAAACATATCATTTCCGAAAACATTCCCCCCTAATGAATATTCGAGGAGGAAAACTTGAATATTATCATTTCCAAAACTTAGTATAAAATAAAGAAAACCCCACGTGACTTAAAAGGATTTTATCAAAGTATAAAATAAAGAAAACTCCCTGTGAATTTTAATTCTTCATAAGTAGATTACTCTTCAATCTCTTGGATGTACAACCATTGAATGTAGAGAACCCCCTTAGATAATGTATTGTTATGTTAAGAAAATATAAGCAAGAAAAAAAACTTTATATCCTTTTGTAGATCAGTAGTCTTAAAAAAGATCCAAGGAACAAAAGATCCAAGGAACAAAAGGATATAGGAAATTGAACCTCTTTCCAGAAGTTATCTTTCGATACATACAAAAGATCTTATTCTTTCAAAGTTGGTTTCAATGAAAATTCAAATGAGAATTTCTTATGTTCCACTGCGTAAATATCATCTCCAAACTTTGTAAAGGTCATTTACACTTACATAAGAGTCAATTTATACTTGCGTAAGAGTCATTAACATCTCGATAAAATGTAATAAACAATATAAACTTCCATTAGATGTATTTTGATAAATTTTAGATTACAAAAGCTACAAATTTGGAAATATCAAGTTCAAAAAAAGAAATAATTTCGGTTAGATTTATTTATGATGAATGTAATTTTTTTTCAAAGCTTTAGAAAATAATAAATTCTGTATAAAAAGTTAAAAACAATTCTAAAAGAAATGATCTCCCCCTTTTTTCGAGGCATTTTTCAATGTTAGGACATATGTTAAACAAGAAGTGAATTGAAGATCACTTTAAATTGATCATTCACAACTTATGTTTAATATATTCAAATCTATCAGAATTTAAAGGTTTAGTAAAAATATTAACAAGCCAATTTTCCATTTCAATAAATTCAATACAGATATATCTTTTTTGTGTATGATCTTTTAGAAAATGATGTCTTGCATCCATGTATTGGGTTCCTAGACAATGAAATTGCACTAGTATTATCACAAAGAATCCGAGTTTGAGTAAATTTCAAACCAAAATCCATGAGTGTGTGTTGCATCCACAACACTTGAGCACAACAACTTCCAGCTGCCAAATGTCCATCTTTAATAGCAGAGAGTGAAACCGAGTGTTGTTTCTTTCTAGACCATGAAAATAAAACCTCTTCTAGAAAATGTAATGTTACGAAGGCACTCTTCCTATCTAACCTATAGTTTCCAAATTCACCATCTAAGTAAATTTTTAGTGTAAAATAAGTTCTGAAAGAATAAAATAGACCAATCCATTCCTTCAAATTTTCTTGGAATCTCACACATTGGCATACTAAAAACACAATATTCGATCGACTAGATGTTAAATATAGTAATATTTTGATCATACCTCTATAATTTTCTTAATCTACTGATTTCTATGATTCATCAAGATCAAGTTTGATTGAGGTACCTACCAGAGTACTTATAATCAAAGCATTTTCAAAACCAAAATGTCTTAGTAAATCTCTAATATATTTATATTGAGTTAAAATATGTCATTCTAGTTTTTGTAAAATTTGAAAACCAAGGAAAAAGACGAGTTTACCCATCATGCTCATTTCAAATCCATTCTTTATAAGTTTTGAAAAGTTATTTGAAAGAGATTTTCAAGTTGATCAAAAAATAATTTCACGAACAAAACGATTGTACCAAGATCTAGGAGCTTGTTTAAGACCATATAGATCTTTGGTAAGTTTAAATACATATTCTGAAAATTTGTTAACTTTAAAACTAGGGGGTTGTTCAACATAAACTTCCTCCTGAACATAACCATTAAGAAAACCACTTTTCTTATCCATTTGAAATAAAGAAAAATTAAAATGTGTGATGAAGGCTAATAAGATTCAAATAGACTCAAGCCCAATTACCAATGAAAAAGGCTCACTATAATCTTTGTCTTCTTCCTGACAATAACCTTTAGCAATGAGATTTTCTTTATTCCTTACAATTATTCCATTTTCATCACATTTGTTTCTAAAAACCCATTTTATTCCAATCATTAGAAATTCTTTAGTTCGTTCAACCAAATTCCAAACTTGATTCCATTCAAATCGATTAAGCTCTTCTCGCATAGCACTAATCCAAATTTCATCACCCAAGGCACCATATTCCATTTTAGATTCATATTTTGATTGGAATTCATGATGATCACATTCATTTCTTAAGGAATTTTGAGTTTTGACTTGTTAAAACACATTTCCAATGATATTATTAGTGGTGTGATCCCTTAAGATTGACTAACTTTTGGGTAAAAAGGTAGTTGTTCCTCAACTATCTGTTGTGCATCTTCCGTTGAAGTAGCTTCCATATATTGTAAATTTATTTCCGTAACTTCTAGAGGTTTCACTACCAATGGTTGTGGTCTAAATTCTGATATATTAATAGAATCGATTTCAAAAATTTCATCTTGAGAATTAACTTCCATAGGTTTTATAAAAACACAAGTATCAATTTCATAAAATTTTTCATCAACTATTTCCTCAACGATATTAGTTCATTTATTGAAAACTCAATATGCCATACTAGTTTTAGAATAAGTTTTAGTTTTCTTCCGGTCCACAACTCATAAGAGGTTTTATTAAGAAAAATACAAAGTAAAACTCTATTTATATTATAGAAATAAGTTTTGGAGTTGGTTCCCTAGAACCAGTTTTAGTTTTCTTCCGGTCCACAACTCATAAGAGGTTTTATTAAGAAAAATACAAAGTAAAACTCTATTTATATTATAGAAATAAGTTTTGGAGTTGGTTCCCTAGAACCAACCACTTTTTACTTTAGATTTCCTATATATTCATAGACTTGAATATTAATAAATACCTTATCACATAATGAGTATTCTTCTACTTAATTTTAATGTGATAATGTCCTAGAGTATCCATCGCATTGAAAAGGTCATAATTTAAGATTATTATTAATGCACATCATGAGTCATGTACTTATATGTATTATTGTAAACTGTGATTCCATATGTTTATAACGAAGTTGGGTATGCTGGGGGTGCCACAAGTGATATGTTATTAATGTATAAGTTGAGGAATGATTTGTCCCTTCCATTTTAATAGAAGTTGATATCTCAACTATTCGATTAGAATGGATTTGTTGAACTAAATTCCATGGACATGGTATATGAACAAGTTAATTTTAGGAAGTCAAAGAAATAAATATCAAGCATATAGGTCGATGACATGAGTATGAAACATGATTGATAAGATATTGAGACAAAGAGATTATATTACATAGGTATGTGGTTGTCTTCATTACGAAATTGAATTCTTTCTTTGTGAGCACTTTGAACTGTTGCTAGACAATAATCTTGGACTTTAGGAAAGACCACCTAATTTCACTGAGAAAGAGGCCTTGAGGGTCACGCACTTAGTATATCCTTTGATCTCAGTTAAATTCCATTTTGAAATTGACAGTTGAAATAAATAGTATTCTCCAGACTGGGAAATATTATTTATTTAGTATATTTTATTTGATCAAAAATACTAAATAAATATTTATTCACAAGGATTTTTTATTACATGGACATATAAATATTTATTTATCTATTTTTATTTTCATGGCAAGAAATATTTATTTATTAAAAAAATAATTTATTACATGAATATTAAAATAAATATTTATTCACAAGACTGTAAATATAATATTTATTTATTTATTGAATGAATAATATTTATTTAAATATTTATTCCAAAACCCAATAAATGATGAGGAGGATGAACAAAGCGAGTTTCGGGTGCAGTGATAAATTTTTATTTACCAAACCATAAAATAATATTTATCACTGCAAGGGTTACCACACACCATGAAATATAATAATAATATTATTATTTTACATGGAATGAGATTACTTATGGGTTTTATATATTATTAAGGGCCTAAGTGAAATTAGTAAATATTTAACCCTAATCCCAAGTCTATAAATAGATTTCCATGTCATTTGTGAAGAGGTTAATTGTTGGCACAATATTCCCTGCCTAGAGAATTCTCTCCCAATGAATAATTTCTATATGGTTTTCTATTGAGCTCAAGAGAACCTCTTCCTCCTCCCCTATTCCTCTCAAGACAAATAAGAATAAGAAATATTACTTCTAGCGTGAAGGGATGTGGAGCGACCAGGGTGAACAATACAAGGCGATCAATCAGTCACGCTAGCACACGAAATTTCATTGACGAACACATCTAGATCATCGCTAGAGGGGATCTTCTTTGGGTCCTCATAAAGCAATGATGATACACCAAATGAGGTTTGAATAATCAACACCTTCAATGAAGAAAGAACTCAAGACCGAGGCAATCTTTCTTCTTGTGTTTTAAAATAATTATAAATTCAACATCGAAAAATCCTCTTGGTTCTGATAGCCTCTGTCAGTTTCATCAAAAAAAATTTCATTGGTTATATCATTACATGTCATGTACATTGTGTATTATCTGTTGAAACCGACGAAAGACGAGTTGGATCAAGCTCCAATAGGCGCTTCCGTTGTATTTGTAACCTTCAAGTGGTATCAGAGCAGTTTCAGTTAAATTTATAATTATTTATTGATTGTTGATCATTTACGTGTTTAAAAGTTAGTTTTCATTTCATGAAATTTGTTTCTTGTTTCTTTCTCAAATAACCCACATTCGGTTAATAATAAATGAACATCTGGAGAACCCACATGGAGGTGCTGGCGATTCTATCCTGATAGTATAGGAATACACGACGTGCAACCTGAAGGTACACATCGTGTATCCTAGTACATCACACAAGGATGAACCATAGTTTCTGTGGGCCATCATGAAATAAATACACACTGATGTGTCAAATACACTCCACATGTTGACCAGAACAGGCTGACACATGACTTACCAGACTACACGTCGTGTAATTGGGTCACATGCCATGCAGTCTATATTTTTTCACAGTGTAAAACATGTGATAAAATACACATCATGTATTAATTACATGACGCATAAGGACTATCAACCATGTAACAAGGAGGTTACACAAATTGTACCACCTGTACACATCGAGAACCTCAAAAATGTCTGCATATAAATACATGCCCAATCCTTAGGTATCTATTGCGAATATATGATGAGTAAGATACACAAAGTGTACCAAGATGTACATGCTGTGTACCCCACATTTTTACGTGGAAAATTAAAAATTAATTTATTACTCTATTAAACCTCATCATTATGTGTTAGTGCGTCATTTATTAGTAGTGCATGCTATATTATAGGTTTTATATGATATTAAATGATTAAGTTATTTCCATATAATATTTAGAACTATAATTCATGTACAGTTGTTAGATAATAAATACTCTACATGTATTAAATCGGTACACACAACATAATTTTCATGTGTCCCGTGTGTTATTTATTGAAAATACACACCATGAAATTACGTCACATGTTGTGCACACGATATGCTATATGGGTGCATTGTATGCAACAAGGATCATTCCGAGTAGTTATAATAGGTATTCACCAAGTTTTTTCTGAGTAAAATCTATGTACTTATTTTATTTAATTTTAAATAAAATTAATTAATTTAATTTATTTAAAATCACAACGTGTAACGACCTATAATTTTATCATTGAAATTTCCCTTCTTATAATTATGTAATATAGTATAAAACACATACATCACATAGAGAACCTAATAAAAACATTATTTTCATAAATTAATAATGAATTAGGTGAAATTTATAGAAATTAAGGAACCTATACCAATGGAATAGTATCTTAACTGTTGGAATAGTAATGTAACCATTAGGAATAGTAAACCGGCCAATAGAATAGTAACCTTACCTATGAAAGTATAAATAAAATTTAGGTGTCATATGAATGAAAATATAATATATTTATATCATGAAATAAGTAAATAAATGTTTTCAAAATGATAAATTAAGTATTAGTATTTTTGTGAAACATAAATGTTTATTAAAAATTTTATAATTAATATAATGATTTAAAATAAAATTTATTTTTATAAAATAGATTCATAAATTAATATTTTTTTGTATTATTATTATATGATAATTCTATGAGACATTAATTATTTTTTAAAAGTGTCATAAAATCAATTGTAATATTAAAATCGGTATTTTTTGAATAAATGATGATTTTGATTAAAAATTAAATTTCTCACATTTATAAAATTATTTTCATAAAATGGAGTCTATTTTTAAAATCTACACATTGAAAAATGGTTAGGGTGATTTTTTTGGGATTTTTTGAAAATAGTTGATTTTTTTGGTGAATAGTGAAATACAATAATTTATGAAATAAGCTAAATACATGAATTTTTGGGTCATTGTGGATGTATGGATAATATAAAAACCATTATCTTGAGCTCTCCTTCTATATCTAGTATACTTAGTCACAATAATCAACACTATTGATTGTCTTGAGCCAAAATAATAAACAAATGAATAAAATAATAAAAAATAGCCCTCTCCCCCTATAAGTATCACCCTCACCACCTCTTCTCCTCACACATTCTAAGCCTTGGAGATTTCTTATATTATACTCAATTCATCTCCCAAACATCTTCCCTAAGTTTTGGTCTTTCTGATCTCACCAAAAGACCATTTCCAAGTGCTTTAAGGAGGTTCTCAAGGATACGACACTCAAGTGGACATTAAGTACAAGTGAAGAACACTTTTAGACATAAGGTAAGAGATTCTCTCTCAACCCCCATTTTTTCCTTCGGGTCACGATTTCTATCTCTTTACCCCAATGTAATTCTTAATTATTTTTATGTACTCTTCTTACATTCCGTGTGTATGCTCCAAACATATATAACTAGCTCAATTCTTCTTTTTTCAGGGGAATACATGATTTATAAGGTTTCCTTTTCAATTCCTCCCAATAAGCAATCCCGATTAAAGGGAACTTCCTAGATTCTTACCCATTTTCAAGTATACTCTGTAATCTATTTTAAGCCCCAATATTTTTCTAAATACACTATTTTTATTATGAAAAACTATCTAAGTTCATTTTTGGTTTTATGCAAACAATTATACCTTTTCCCTCTTTAAAGTCTCTTTAATATTTTCCCTTAAACCGCACTAAAGAGGCCCATTTCTAAAAATTATTAAACACTCTTTTTACATGTTTTCACTTCATTTGGACATAATTTATCATGATCTATGCCTATTTTCCCTTATGAATGTCCACTTATGATTTAAATCCATTATTTTATGGACACTTTTATGATACACCCATTTGTTATGCTTTATGTCATGATTACAATACCCATTTATTTCCATGGGTAACCCTTATTTTTATGTTTTATTCTTCATGTGTAACACATATGCATGAACATGTTATGATGGGTGAACCCAGATAGTGATCCAATGCATTGGGAAATGTTTAGTCTCATGATACGTCATGTTGGGATATGGAGTATACCTGATTCCTTTATGAGACTTTGTACACCATGTGATATAGTCTTGGTAGTTATCCTTGAATCATGTTTATGTCATATTATATGTTGCTACCACATTATTAAGTTTCAATGATTATATGATCCCATTTTTATATGTTATTCTTACATATGTTTATTCATGTTCTATTCTTTTTATGTCATCATGTTATGCCTTCTAACCCATGTGCAATGCTTTATTTCTATGTTTATTCTCTTACCGGGATTTTTAGCTCATCCCTTTTGTCTATGTATTCCCCAGGTTATCCTATGAAGATGTAAGGGCTCAAAGGAAGTTAAGATCTCATTGCGAATGATTAATATAAAGATGTTTTATTCTATTTCCATGTTTTTAGTTTTATGTACCTAATCTTCCAAAGACACTAGACATTACGATCCTTGGTTTGTATTTGATGATTAATTATGATTAAAATCATGTAATAATATGTGTAAAAGGATAGGTCCATTATAATTGGTATTAGATCATTGTCTAGTTATTTTTGGAGACTAGGACTAGAAAAACTAGTATGAACCCTAGGGATAATTCTATCACCATGAATAACTTAGATTGAAACTTAGGGAATCACAAGATAGGATATAATTTCCATTTACAAGTTTATCTTTATATGTTCAATGTTTTCTTTTTATATTCTTATTATCTAAGTATTCAAGACCCCCTAATTGTACTTTCTT
Source organism: Viscum album (assembly GCA_963277665.1). Classification (NCBI taxonomy): domain Eukaryota; kingdom Viridiplantae; phylum Streptophyta; class Magnoliopsida; order Santalales; family Viscaceae; genus Viscum; species Viscum album. Next base: position 1,885,426,036 of record OY728159.1, on the reverse strand, counting down.
TCTTTTATTTAATGATTGGACATAGGAGAACCCATGCCAACAATCAATGTGATAGTCAATGTGATGACTACCCTAATGAAATAAAAAATTTGATGGGAATTAGAGATCAAAAATTCATGAAAGTACATGCTCAACTAGATCAAGTTATGAATAATATATTGAATCATGTGGAATTCCCTCCTCCTAAGAAAGATCAAGTTACGGTTTAATCCTTTATGTGACAAAGACCGACCATCTTTAGTGGATCTTTTGATCCCATCATCATGAAAAATGGACTAACTCTATTGAGAAGATATTCTATATCCTTTAATGCTCAGAAGAAGATAAATTCATACTAATTGTCTATTGTTTTGATACAGAAGATGATCAGTGGTGGACACTGATAAAAAACACAAAGTATAAGGAGGAAATTGATTCCATGGAGTAGGAATATTTTAAGAAAATATTTTTTCAATAAATATTTTTTCCAAACTCTCCATATTAAGATAGAAAGGGAGTTCCTTAGGATAAAGTAAAAGAAAAATGAGTCTATTAGGGGATATATGGAAAAATTTACAAGTCTTGCATGATACTCCTCTGGATTTTCATGAACATTTAAAGTAAGGTAGATCGCTTCTTTAGTAGATTAAAGCCAAGTCTATGAAGAACATTGGTGATTAAAGACTTCAACAACTATGATGAGATTTTATGTTATTACCTTAAGGTTTAAATGAATATCTAAGGCTCTCAGTGGTCTTGTGGACTCGGAGATAAAAGAGGAAAATAAAGTTTAATATGGGAGGATCAACAGATAAATCCCATTATAGAAAGAAAACCCAACATCCCACATGTAAAAAGTGTGGGAATAAGCATACTGGGAACTACCTAATAGGAACTAAAAGATGATTCAAATGTGGAAAAGAGGGGAATCTGGATAATAACTACTGAATGGATTTGAAGAATCCCACCAATGTGGAAGAATAAAGGAAGGTTTAGATCAACACTCAGCCTGTAATGTAGTGTTTCAACTATAAAGAACATTATAATTATGAAAGATAATGCCACAATCCAAGGGTCATCAGAGGTAATCAAAAATAACCTCCAAGGAAGCAAGGAAGGGCATATGCTATCACTATTTCTAAGGTGGAGCCTGACAATGATGTGGTGACAGGTACATTGGTTATTCATGAAAGAATAGAAAATGTACTATTTGATTCTGGTTCTATGCATTCTTTCATATCTTACAAGTTTAGTAGAACTATTCAAATACCACCTCAAAATATAGAGGTTGATTTATCTATGAGAATAAAAAATGAGGAAATTATTACATCCAAAGTATATAACTCCTCCCCAGTTAATGTTTGTGGATTGAACCTCATAGAAAATATTTTCATACTTCCTTTGGTAGAGTTTGATGCTATATTGGGCATGGATTATATATTTTATATAAATCCAACATCAAATATCAAGAAAGGGAGATAAATCTTCACATCCCAAGGCATCCTCCAAATCTGTACAAGTGTAAGGAGGAGGATGAATCCCCTTCAGAATAATCATATAAATTGTGGATATTATTGCTTTATGTGAAATCATATCTAGATCAAATGATTGAGAAAAATGAGAGAATCATGATCGATGACATGCCCATTATGTGGGACTACACTGATGTGTTCCCTAAATAATTTCTTGGTCTTCCTCCTGGCCGAGTGGTTGAGTTCTCAATTGAACCTATTTTCAGATCTCTTCCTATATCAAAGACACCTTATAGAATATCCACCATTGATTTGGAGGAACTGAAGAAGTAGTTACAAGAGAATATGGATAAGGGTTTTATATACCCGAGTGCTTCACCATGGGGTGCGCCGGTCCTCTTCGTCAAGAAGAAGGATGGATCGTTGCGCCTCTACATTGATTATCACAAGATCAATAAAACCATGATAAAGAACAAGTATCCCCTTCCATGGATATATGAATTGTTCGATCAAATACACAGGGCCAAGTATTTCTATAAGGTGGAACTTTGGTCAGGATATCACCAATTAAAGGTGAAGAAGGAAGATATTCCTAATAACTCCTTTAGAATAAGGTATGGACACTATGAGTTCATAGTGATTACCTTCGGACTCATTAATTCTCCATAAATTTTGATGAACTTAATGATTAGAATATTTATAGATTACCTCTAAAAATTTGTGGTAGAATTTATTGATGATATTTTGATATACTCCAAGAGAAAGGAGGAACATGAGGATTATTTGAATACTATGATAAAGACCTTGTGAAGGGATAAACTATATGAAAATTAAATTAAATGTGAGTTCTGGATGGAGGAAGTATCATTCTTGGGGAATGTTATCATCAGAAAAGGAATATATGTGGACCATTCCAAGACAAAGGTAATCGAAGAGTGGCCCAAGACAATATCTGTAATGGAGATCCATAGTTTCCTTGGTCTAGCCTGGTATTACTGATGATTTGTGAAGAACTTATCATGATTTTAAAACCCACTAACCAAGTTTACTTGTAAGGGATAAAATTTTTTCTAGACCAATAAATGTGAATATTGATTCAAAGAGTTGAAAAATAGGCTCATCACTACGCCAATACTCACACTTCCAACAAGTGGGGAACTATTTATGGTATACAATGATGCTTCAAAGAAGGTATTAGGCTGTGTAATGATGTAAAATGATAAATTGACTGCATACACCCAAGGTAGTTGAAAATTCATGAACAAAACTATCCCACACATGATCTGGAGTTGGCAGTTGTGATCTTCATGTTGAAAATATGGTGGAATTAGTTATACGGGGAGAAGTGTGAGATATATATTGATGATAAGATCCTAAAATATATATTCACATAGAATAAGATTAATATGCACCAAAAAATATGGTTAGAGATTATCATGGATTATGATTTCTCAATCCACTACCATCCCGGTAAATCAAATAAAGTGGAAAATGCTCTAAGTAGAAAGGATCTAGAAACTTTGTCAATGATGAGAATTGAGAAGGATCCAATCTTATTAGACCTGTAAAGAATGTACATGGTAATCATTAAGAAATTAACACCATCAATCATTTCTCAAATGATTTCTCAACCATACCTTATGGAGAAAATAAAGGATTCTAAAAAAATGATGAAGAAATTCAAAAAAAGTTAGAATCTACCAGAAATGGGAAATACTCAGAGTTCAAAATTGATGAGGAGGGAGTCGTAAGATTTGGATCATGAATATGTGTACCGTCCAATCGAGAGATAATAAAATATCTTTTAAATGACAAACATAGCTCAACTTTCTCTATTCACCTAGGAAGCACAAAGATGCATTGAGATCTCAGAGAACACTATTGGCGGGATAATATGAAGAAGGGTATCACTGAATATACATAAAAGTTCCTAGTATGTTATCAAGTAAAGGATTAAATGAAAAATTCTAAGGGAATGATGAAACCATTTCCCATACCTATATGGAAATAAGAAAACATAACCATGTACTTTGTCACTAGACTTCCAAAGACATCCAAAGGAAATAATTCTATATGGGTCAATTTGGATTTTCTTACAAAGACATATCAATTTATCACAATTTGATAGGTCTTATCTCTCAATCAACTTTCATGGATATACATCAGATAAGTGGCGAGGCTTCATGGAGTACCACTATTGATCGTATCCAATCGAGATCTAAGATTTACCTCCATGTTTTGGAAAAATCTACAACATGCTCTAAACACTGAGTTGAACTTCAGTATGGATTATTATCCTCAAAATGATGGCCAATATGAGAAAACTATTCAGACACTAGAAGACATGTTGAGTACATGTTCTATGGACTTCAAGGGAGGATGGGACCAACATCTACCTCTGGTCGAGTTCTCTTAAAAATATAGTTTTCACTCAAGCATCCAAATTGTTACATATGAAGCCCTTTATGCGAAAAGATGAAGAACACCAGTATGCTAGGATGAAGTCGATGAACTGAAGCCGTTGGGACCTGAAATGGTTGAAAAAATGGTAGAAATGGTGAAAACCATTCAGCAGCATATCCAGGCAGCCCAAAGTTAAAAAAAGGTCTATTAAGACAATCATCAATAAGACCTTGAGTTTAAGGTTGGATACATGGTATTCCTATGCATATATCCATGGAATAGGATTATGATATTTGCAAAGAAAGGAAAGTTGAGTCCTGGGTACATCGGTCCCTATGAGATTCTTGATCATGCCGGAGCTATGTCCTATCGAATAACACTTCCAACTACCATGTCTCAAGTATAATATGTATTCCACATATTCCTCTTGAGGAAGTAAATAATAGATACCTCACATGTACTGAATCTAGAGATGGTATAGTTGAAAAACGATCACTCTTACAAGGAGCAACCAGTGAAGATCTTGGACCATAGAGATAAAGTTATACACAACAAGACTACTCACCTAGTAAAAGTAATATAGATAAACCATAAGTACAAAGAAGAAACATGGGAAACAAAGGAAATGATAATGGAGAAGTATCCTCACTTGTCTTCACCATAGAATGTAAAATGTAATTTCAAGGGTGAAATTTCATAGGGGGGATAATGTAACGACCCAGAATTTTATCAATGAAATTTACCTTATTATAATTATGTTATATAGTATAAAGCACACACATAAAATTTAAAACTTAATAAAAACATTATTTTTATAAATTAACAATGAAATAGGTGGTATTTATAGAAATTAAGGAACCTATACCAATAGAATAATAACTTGACCGTTGGAATAGTAATGTGACCATGAGGAATAGTAAACTAGAAAATAAAATAGTAACCCAACCTATGAAAGTATAAATAAAATTTAGATATCTTATGAATTAAAATATAATATATTTATATCATGGAATAAGTAAATAAATTTTTTAAAAATGATAAATTAAGTATTAGTATTTTTGTGAAACACAAATGTTTATTTAAAATTTTATAACTAATATAATGATTTAAAAGATTTTTTTTCTTCATAAATTAGATTCATAAATTAATATTTTGTTGTCTTATTATTATATGATAATTTTATGAGACCTTAGTTAATTTTATAAAGTGTCATAAAATGGGTTATAATATTAAAATCAGTATTTTTCAAATAAATGATGATTTTAATTAAAAATTAAATTTCTCATGTTTAGAAAATTATTTGCATATAATGAAGTCCATTTTTAAAATCTGAACATTGAAAAATGGTTAGGGTAAATTTTTGAGTTTTTTCTAAAATATTTGAATTTTTGGTGAACAGTGAAATACAATAATTTACGAAATAAGATAAATACATGAATTTTTGGGTTATTGTTGATTTATGGATGATGTAAGCACTATCATCTCAAGATATCCTTATATATTTACTATAATTAGTCACAAGAATCAACATTATTGATATTCTTGATCCAAAATAATAAAAACATGAATAAAATAATAAACAAATCCCTCTCCCCCTATAAATACCACCCCTCACTACCTATTCTCCTCACACCTTCTAAGCCTTGGATATTGCTTATATTCTACCAAATTCCTATCCCAAACCTCTTTCCCACATTATGGTCTTTCTGGTATCACCAAAAGACCATTTCCAAGTTCCTTAAATAGGTTCTCAAGAAGATGACACTCAAGAAGACATTAAGTAAAAGTGCAGAATAGTTTCAGACATAAGGTAAGAAATTCTCTCCAAACCCCCATTTTTTCCTTTGGGTTACACTTTCTCTCTCTTTACCCCAATTAAATTCTTAATTATTCTTATGAAATATTCATACATTATGTGTGTATAATCTAAACATATGTAACTTGATCAATTCTTCTTTTGACAGGGAAATACATGATTTATAAGGTTCCCTTTTCAATTCCTCCCAATAAGCAAGCCCGATTAAAGGGAACTTCCCAGTTTCTTACCCATTTTAAAGTACAATCCACAATCTATTTTAATCCACCAATTATTTTATAAAAACAATATTTTTTATCATGAAAAAATATCTAATTTCATTTTTGGTTTTATAAAAACAATTATACATTTTCCATCTTTAAAGGCTCTTTAATTTTTTCCCTTAAACCACAATAAACATGCTCATTTCTAAAAATTCTTAAACATTATTTTTACATGTTTTCAATTAAGTTGGAAATAATTTATCATTATCTATGCCTATTTTCCCTTATTAATGTACATATATGATTTAAATCCATTCTTTCATGGAAAATTTTATGATATGCCCATTCTTTAAGCTCTATGACCTGATTACGATACCCATTTCCTTTAATGGGTAACCCTTATGTTTATATTTGATCTTTCATGTGGCACACATATGCATTAACATCTTATGATCTTTAATATTTAGTCTCATGAATAGTAATAACCACTATATGAAAATTATGTATAAATGTTTTTTTAATGCATCATAAATAAGTGCTCAATTTTCAGTAAAGTTATTTAATGCTTTAAAAATATGTTTTCATCAAAAATAGTTTTTATCCCATTTTTTCATGAAAAATTTATAATTAATTTCTAATATTTTTATAAATTTTACATCAAACATGTTCAGGAGATGAGAAAGCCTATTTCTAAAAATTTATTTAAAAATAGAGAAAGTGGCAGTACAAGGAGGCTTACAAAGACGAGAATAAAAAACACCATGCGCATCCAAGTCAACAAAATAAGAACGGAACTCTAGAGCAATAAAAGACCATCCCAAGGAAGTATCCAAAATTTACCTCTTTGATAGAGGATTCACAACCTGATTAGACTCCCTATAAACATGTGTCATGTCCACATGAATATGTCCAAGCATCTGGATACATTCAATCCATACGGGGAGAATTTTCCATGGTACATATTTAGAATGCTTCTTGAGGATGTGAACCAAAGTGGTTGAGTCAAACTCCACCCAAATATGCCTCTAACCATGAAAAGTGGCACACTTTATTTCTTTGACCATAGATCATAGCTCCGCCTCAATTTTCATGCCATGTCCAATGTAATGCTAGAAGCATCCTTTGACGAAGCCCCGATGAGTGTGAAAGACACCACCACATCCTGAAGGACTCGATGCACCTGAAGTCACCCCATCCACATTCACCTTAAACCACATTGAAATCAGTGGAATCCACCTAATTTATTTAAGGACCATATGCTTCCTAATTCTCCCTGTGACACTAAAAGTTTTCATGATAATCAAGCCAGATAACTCATTATTCATTGTGCTAATATGTAGTTTAGAAGCCGTCAGAACAAACCTATACACAGTACACATCCTAGCCTGAAAGGAGGGCTGATGAACCTCAAAGGTAGTGGAATTTATTTCCTTCCATATGAAAGAGATGATAGCAGCAACTACTGTGAGGAGCAAAGCCCCAACTTTCTCACTCATCTGAATACGCTGTACTGAGACCATAAGATCCTCTAGGCTATTCATGTCCAGATGAATACCAAATACAACCTGTAAGTGAAGCCAAAACCTGCATGAGAAGATACAAAACATGAAGATATGATAAGAATATTACTCAAACCGTAAGCATAAGTAGTAGGTATATGCAAGGTGAAATCCTATTTTCTGTAACAAATTCTGTATGGGCAGTCTTCCCTTCCAAAGCCACCATAATAGCATATAAAAAGAGGGGGCGATGAAGGAAGTTATGAACATCTTCAATAATTGAGGTGTGACTAATTTTAGAAATTTTATTTGAGTAAATGAATATAATTTTTAAAACCATCTTTTCAATATAATCTTAGTATTATTTTTTAATAATTTTTTCAAAAAGATATATTTTTCAGTGAATAATGAAAAATACAGATTTTTGTAAAAATTATCATTTATTTTCAAGTAAATGAACCATTATGTTTTGAATTTTATATTAAATTAGAATAAGTATCATTTAATTATAAATAATATAATTAATTACATAGGAATCATCATTATACTTTATTTTGGTACAAGTTAATTTTTGGGCTTAAAAACATATTTTTCTAAAAAATTATTTTTAAGCACACAATGTTTTTTTATCTTAATAAATTAATTTAATCACTATTGATTACATTTTTTAATGAAATTTAAATATTATTTATTCAGTATAATATTTTAATATTCATTTTATGGTTTCTACAAGGAAAGGAGTGGAAGTAAATTAATTTTTATGCTTAACAATTAATTTTTTGAAAACAAGTTTTCATTGCGGTTTGTGCACTTAATTAGAATTAAATTATACCAATTATAGAAATTGAATCTAGTAAAATGGATTAAATGTTTAAAATAATCATAATTAATATAATTCAATAGTTTTAACTTAATTTTTGGTATTAATGAATAGTAAGAATAATAAAATTTTATTACCATAATTACGGTTAAAACGGGTTTACCAGGGGGGTTAAACCATGAGATAAGGGTAGGATTTCCACTCACACATGTAAAATTATTATTGTTTTAAGATATTTTAACCATATATTACCCCAAATTTTAATCCCCATCCATTTGGTGCCACTTTTCCATGAAAATGACCTCAAATCATTGAAATATTTTAAGAAATTCCATGTTTGTCCCTCCCCTCACTTATAAAAGGGAACCTATTCTCCTCCCTTATTCACAAAATTTGAGCCTTAAATCTTGGAAAATACCAAATAAAAATAATTCATGGAATAATTCCCTTCTACCTATAGATTCTGGTCTTCTCTCAAGACCAATCCTTCAAGTATTAAGGAGTAAGGCAAAGGAGATTTCTTAAAGAACATAGATATTAACCAAGATCTTTCAATTTTATTTCTTCTTATACTTAATATAAAACTATTATATATATAAATATAGTATTAATATAGTATCTTGAATATAATAATATTTATTTATGATGATGTAACAACTCTTTACCACCTATTCTCAATCCAATGGGAGATGAAAGTATCTCTTGTGCGCACGTGTGGACTATCAACTCCACATAGCGATATGACTCATTTTCCACCACCATCATGAATGTTTTTTTATTAGTAAATATTTAATATTTATATATTATATTTATTTTATAATAATTATTTTTTAAATATGAATTAATATTTACCTTTCTTTCTATCCATCAAAAAATGGAAATGTCACTCGTACGTACATATAGATTACCGTCTCCACGTAGTGTTGTAATTCATTTTTCATCACTTATTTATATCAATGGTTATAAATATGTGTATAATTATTATATATTATATTTATATAATTATTAAAGTTTTTAATATTAAGTAACCATTATCAAAGTGCAAATACCATAACCGCCGAATCAAAACATACATGAAAAACGAAGCAGTTAACACACAAAATGACGATGATAATGAAATATTTTTAATGGACGAGTGATAAGATGTTATAAGTAAACCATGTATGGTATTATAAATAAAATTATGGTTCTATTATATAATTATAATAAATTTAAATTTATTATATAGGAGTTTAGATCACTTACTAAGCAAGACATACTTGAGGTAAGGGTTTTGTCTCAATTTCTCTTTATTGAGACATGTTTTAATGTTATGTACCAATTTATTATTTATATGGTTTATATAATACCCAAGATTTTTTTAATTAAAACATTATTTAATTTAATGTATTTACATAATAATATGGTTTTCAAGCTTGCAATTAATTTTGTTTCAAAAATTACTAAAGCTGTAAGGGTTCTTTGTCTCAATTTTGTTTCATTGAGACATGTTTGATGTTATACACCTATATTATTTTATTAGGTGTATATACTACCCAATTTATATGTTTTATAATTAATATAAATATGTTTATGGTATTTAAATTTTCATTTTAATTTATTTCTTTCATGTGGGTTATGATTCAAAAGTTACCACAATAGTAAGGGTTTTATGTTACATTCTCATTTTTATCAGGATTGTTTATGTTTAAAAATTTCAATGATAAAATTTTATGATATATCTATCCTAAATATTATTTAATTTCTTATCCTATAATTATTTTTTTTAAATTTCAAAATTTCCTTTCATTTTCCTCTCTTTAAGAACTCAAGATACTGAAAAAACATTTTAAGGAAAACTGACATTGTTTTTCTCTTCGACCAAGAATATTTTCTTCCATATCTATATTTTCATTAAAATGTTTTCAAGATTTTTTTACTATTCTAAAAATATTATTTAAATTAATTTTTGACTATATTTTACTTTCTTAATAAGGTTTAAAAGGAAACTTATTATCATTTTCCTAACATTCTACTTTTTAATTTTTACTGAAAATGCGAAAGAAATTTTTTCTTTTAACATACACAATATGAATGAATTTCTCTACCACCATGAATAATCATTTATTTGAATATTAAACTATAATTTTACTTTTTTTCTTTTTAAATAAAATATTTTCCTTAAATTTTTTGAAATTTTTAGATTTTAAATAAGTGATTTCAAAATAAAAGGGTATTTTCCTAAAGAAACATTCAAGTGATATTTTAAAGGTATTTTAATACATAACAACATTATTTTATTTTTATTATACTTTATTGGGGATATGATCCAATGTTACCATCATTATTCTTTCTCTAGATGGTTTATGTTTATAATGTTGAAATTTTTATGAAACCCATTTTCTTTCCATGGGTTATTAATTAATGTAATGATAAATGTTTTCATGATCTTGTGGAAAATATATATATGATTTTTATTATGTTATGGGTGGTCCTGTTACAAACCAAATATGAGTGGTTATGTTATAAACCAAGTATTGGTGGGTCCTTCATATCCATCTAATACATTGGGTAAGGAAGGATATATCATCAGTTAATAAGGAATGGAATAGGGAGTGAACCCAATTTAGTAAGGGTATTTATCCAATAAGATAGTCACGGGAGTGAACCTTGAATAAGGAAATTATGTAATGGAGAGTGAACCCAATTCGCTATGATAGTCTTGGAAGTGATCCTTGACTAAGTAAATTATTTTCTATGCTTATGTGCATTCCAAAAACTTATGTCTTATGCTTATGATATGTTTTCATGAATCATTTATGATTCTAAAATCTTATGTATTATGTCATTGGTTTGAAAAAACATTATGCCATGTTTCACGATTAAAGATCTTTGACTGATTGGGTATGATTATTATAGGTATTGATCATTTCTCATACCCTTATGCTTATCTTATACCCACTTATGATTATTGATTGATATCTCTTATGTTTACCCTTATAGATCATATAAGATCACACTTTCTTATATTTCCCTTCCCTTGGTTTATGAAGAAAGGTTTTAAGTATGATTTGTCTAAGAAGAGTTCTTGTTGTGAAGAACTTAATAAAAAAATATATAGATATTTTATGTACCTATTGTTTATGTGTCCAAGTTTCTAAAGGTGCTAAAACTTTATGGTCCTTAGGAATGTATTATTATGAAATTTATTTAATATTCATCTAAAATGATGTAATATTTATGTATGAAAATCATGGGTCACTATAGTTGGTATTAGAGGAAAGATTTAGTAACTTTTGGAAGCTCGAATGATAAAAATTTATCAAGAACCATTAGGATAAGCCTAAGTATATTAAAAAATCCTAAGTTATGCTAAAGAAAGAAGTGTGGGTTTCCTAAGAAAATACCTCCTTGTCTGGATACTACAAGTAGACGTGGTTTTGGCATAGGTACATCTAGGGGTAATAACCCCAAAAAGAGTTGTTCAAGTATATCTCAACCATCATTCTGATGAATGATGAATGTTCCCTTACTATTCACCTGGTTTGAAACTCCCAGGGGATATGATTAGGTTAATTAACATTTTATTTAAGATATATTATGAAGGACTTGAATAGATATTGCACATGGATGACCTAGGTTAAACCTAAGGTGTCAAAGATTGAAAATAAAGTGTCAAGATTTAGACATACCATGAATATTTTTTCATGATTTATTACTTTAATTAATGATGCTATATAGTCACATAAACCATTTTGGTTTTAGTAAGGGATTGAATATAGAATGATGAAGTTGTGGTGGTGACATGTACACTCAAATATCGAAGTATCTTATTTGAGCTTAGTCATATGAATTCATTTATATCATGAAAAGTCTCAAGGAATGTTTATTTATATCCTCAATAATTAGATGTTAAATTATCAATAAAATCTTTTAATGGTATGATGATCGCATCTCAAGTCTATGATTCCTGTCTGATTAAAGTTTGTGGGAATATGCTCCCTGTAAATCTTGTTATTCTACCACTAGTTGAATTTGATGTTATTTTTGGGTATGGATTGGATTTCTTTATCTAAATAATATATCAATTACTAAGGAAGGGAAGTAAAATTTGATATTATGGACCAACCTATGTTTGTCTATCAGTTTGAGGATAAATATGAACTTATAATGGAAATTACATCTGTTTCATGGGTCTTGATTCCTATTCAAAAGGTCTATTTATCTCATATGGTTGGGGAGAAAATCAACATCGACAATATGCCTAGTTTATGGGAGTTTTTGATGTATTTTCAGAAGAGTTACATAGTCTTAATTTGAATCCTAAAGTCAAGTTTTCAATAGAACCCATAACCGGGCTATACCTATTTCAAAGAATCCATATATAATGACACTGAGTGAGTTGTAATAATTGAAGAATAAAATATAGGAGAATATTTATAAGGGATTCATTTTTTTAAGTGATTCACCATGGGGTGCACCTATAATTTTTTAAGAATAAAGATGGATCAATGAGACTTTTCATTTATTATCGAGAACTTAACAAGATCAAATTCAAGAATAAGTATCATATGCTTCGTATTGATGATTTTTTTGATCAATTACAATGAGATAAATATTTTTCCTAGATTTATATTCAATATGAATACTATTAGTTGAGGGTAAAAAGTGAATAAATACCCAATACCGATTTTAATTTGAGGTATGGATACTATGAATTTATAGTGATACCATTTAATCTTACTAATTTACTCTCTATCTTCTTGGATTTAATGAATAGAGTGTTTATAAATTACCTAGAAAATTTTATGGTAGTATTTATAGATGACACTCTTATATATTCTAAGAGTAAGGAAGAGCATGAATATTACTTGAGGATTCTATTGACGACCCTAACGAAGGATAAGTTATACGAAAAAATTTACCAAGTGTGATTTTTTTCTATATAAAGTTTCATTTTAGATCATGTAATCTCAAGTGAGGTTATATGGTAGATTTATTAAAGATGTAATCTATTAAACCTTGGATCATACCAACTACTATGCCTAAAATACATTGTTTTATTGGATTGACCGGATATTACTTATTTTTTTGAAGGATTCATCATGACTATATAATCCACACACTAAGTTAAATCAAAAGGGAGTTATGTTCCTCAATATAGATGAGTGTGAATAAAATTTCAAGGAAATGAAGAGAATGTAAGTTAGAGAACCTGTTCTCACACTACCTTATAGTGGAGAAGGGTTTTTGACTTAGAGTGATGTATAAAATAAAGGGATAGGATGTGTTATCATGTAGAATGATATGGTGAAAAATTATGCCTCACACCAGGTTTACTAATTTTACCATGTTTACCAGGTTTAACATGTTTACCATGTTTACCATCTTGACCATCTTTACCATCTTTACCATTGTTTAACATACTTACCACATTAACCATATTTACTATTACATAACTTAGTACAATTTTCTATTTTCTAATTACAGTAGTATTAAAATATTTGAATTTGTATATTTGTGAACTAATGTTTGTTTTTTTGATTTGAAGGATAATGAAAGATCAATAAATTGATCAACCACTTGATTCTGGAGATGAGAATATTGGTCATACCTCTGGGGAGGAACATTCACATGCTCCTATTGATGTTCCCCAATATTCCTCATGTGCTCCCATTACTACAAAGAGTTCAAGAGTTGGTAAACATGGGTGCACACATTTACCAAAATTATTACTTGCTTGTACGAAGGATCAGAGGATACTCATTGAGTTTGATGAGGATGATATTCCTAGAGGTCCAAATGCAAAATATTTTAAGAGTTTTGTATCAACTCAGGGTAAGAGAAAAGTAAGCATTTTGTATGATGACTGGAGAAGTGTGGACAAAACGATAATCTCTCAGTTGTGGGAGACAATTTTGGTAAGATATTTTGATATTGTTTTCCTATTCTTTAAATGTTTCTAGTATATATAATATGTTTAACCTCTTCTTTATCAGATGAAATTTGATATTCCTGACACTGGAGGAGTTAGGAAGAAATGCTTATTGATGGCTGCCAGGAGATGGAGGGATTTCAAATAAACCCTCACATCTAATTTCATTTTTGGTCATAGGAGTCATGACAATCCATGTCGTATATATCCTTTCATAGATTAAGACACATGGAGACATTTTGTTGAAAGTATAAGAAAAGATTCATTTTTGGTAAGGGCAATGTAAACTTTTATAATATTTCTTATTTAAATGATCTTATTACTATTTTGTTAATGATTTCTTATTCTTAATTTACAGCAAACAAGAAAATATCATCTGGAGATCCAATCTAAAAATGTATACCCTCATAGTGTATCTCGGGGAGGGTATACATTATTGGAAGAACAAATGATGGCAGAAAAATTACAAAAACTAAGAGCTAAGTCTTCAAGATCTAGAGAGGTGGCCCCTCCATCCCCTCCATCTAGACATGAAAAATGGAACAGAGCTCGGATGGGAAAAAAAGGGCAATATCTTTTGGAAGATTCGAGAATTGTAGCTGAGAGGATTGTAAGATATATATTTTATTTATTTAAGTTAACTATTTTTTTCATATAATTTCAATAATTATAGAAATGTTCAATTAATTAATAAAGGATTCTATTGAGGAGCATAGCTCACAGGGGGTATGTATAGCTGCTGGGAGGCAAGATATTTTATCTGCTGCATTGGGAAATCCCAAACATACTGGTCATGTACAAGGATATCTAGCAGGTGTATCAGTAAGAAAAGTGTTGCCACTTTCTTCAACTACTTATGTTGAGGGTGTTTATAAAAAAAATAAAATACTTGGAGGCTGAAGTTCATAATATTAATGCGACGATAGAGGAAAAGATTATAGCGTTAGTACAGTCTATGTTTGCAGACATGCAAAGACAATTTCAGACTGCAGCTCCCACTCCTCCTCCACCCCCTACAAACCCCATTATTTATCCTCCACCTCCGCCAGTAGCTCCCAATCCCCCACCTCCCCCTGCAGACCCCATTATTTATCCTCCACCTCCGCCAGTATCTCCCACTCCTCAGCCCGTGGACCCCATTTTTTATCCCACTCCTCCGCCGCAACTTTCTACTTATTGCGAGTTGTATGTTGATTATCCTCAACATCATATAGTTTCATATGGGTTGGTATATTGTATATGAGATATAGTTCATCATCAACAATTAGAGGTAGAGAATCAGAGGGTCACTGTACAAGATATTATAGATAGATCAGCTCGAGTACCATTACCTACAGATGAGGTGACGATAGTTGGACATAGTATCAGCCATTTTTTAATTTGGCCATCCAAACTTCTTCGACTAATTACCATAGAGGTATGTATGTTATATCTTCTATTTTATTTTTTTATTAATTTTTTTTATCATTTGAAAACTAATATATTTTTCTATTTATTTTTACAGGAATACTTCAAAGGTAAAAAAATACTGTATAGACAACAACAAAGACAAATGGCTATGACATCAGATACAGATTCTAGTAGTTTTGACAGATTTTCAAGATATTCAAATTTGTTGGTGGATCATTATGAGTTTTCAATAGAAGATCATGTTTGTGGACATGCAATAACTGTGGGGATTATGAAAGCTGATATCATGGATCTTGTTACTGGAGATAAGTTGGGCATCAACGTGGTGCAATTTTTTTCCATGTAAGTCTTAACACCTTTTCTCTACGTTATATTTATTAAAATTGTATACTTATGTCTGTTTTGTATGAGGTATCTTTATAACATTTGTGAGAATAATGAGTGGACAGATGTATATGGTTTCATGGACCTGCATTTGATTTCCCCTAAAGCATGTGCATTGGATGAGGAACAAAGAATGCTTTATATTGCTGAAAGACTTGAACAAAATATAGTTACACAATGTTGGATGATGCCTTTTTGTGAGAGGTATGAAACACATCTCTCTCAAATAATTCATTATCTTTTTACATAAAAAAACCACTAACCTTAAATTTTATTTTATCAGTGATCATTGTATGTTAGGGGTTTTTTTCCCAAGGGAGAAGACACTTTATTGGATATGATCTGTCCATGGTGATGTGCGGGAAAGTTGTAAGAAAATGTTGGAAAAGTAAGTTTCAATCTCTCAATAGTTTTATATATTATAATGAATTTTAAATTTATCCCATTCGTATTATTTTCTAACAGGGGATGGGTCTACTTTCAAAAAAACACAAAGAAAAGGAGTGCAAAGATCAAATATGTAAATGTTAAGGTAAATATCCATTTATAATTTGTAATTTTTGATTTATTACATAAAAATAATATATTTAATTTACACTCATTCAAAAAGAATTTTCATGAACAACAAGGCGTCATCGGATGTGGATATTATATGTTAAGATTTATGTATGAAATAATAACAACTTGGACAGTTGTGAACTTTGACCTGGTAAGATTTCCTTTTAAACTTTTCCATAATATTTCATTTAATTTATTCATTATACACATTAACTAATATCCTTTTAATTCGTATCTATTTGATGACCCTCAACCCTATAGTGCTCAAGATGTCAAACACTTACAAGTGGAATGGTCAAATTATTTTATAGGTTTGATTAAATTTTAGTTATTTGTAGTGTAAAATCTAATTTTGAATATTGTCATTGTAATTGTGTATTTGGTAGTCGTTTAGGTTGGATTTAGTTTTTTTAAGTTGACATTGTAAGTTTTGAATGTTATATATGTGAATGTTTAATTTTGCTCTACTTCTTATTTTGGTCTATTTATGATGGTTTTTATGGTATGGATTCTGGTCTGGGGGGAGGGGTTATAAGGGTGTGTGTGGGGGTGGGGTATCCAGGGGTGTGGGAGGGATGTCCGGTGGGGTGGGGGGTATCCTGGGTGTCCATGAGAGTGGGGGGGCAATCCAGGGGGGTGGGAGCATTTCCAGGAGGGTGGAGGGGATGTCAAGGGGAGTGGGGGGCTGTCCATGGGGTGTCCAGGGGTGTGGGGGTGTCCTGTGGGGTGAGGGGGGTTTCCAGGGGTGTGGGAGGGCTGTCTAGTGGGGTGGGGGGGGGGGTCCAGGGTGTCCATGGGGATGGGGGGGGGGGTGAGTCTAGGGGTGTGGGATAGGAGGATCCACCATCCCTTGGGGGGCTGAATGCTGCTGGAAGGTACTCATCACTCCCACATGTGAAACATTTTGAGAGCTCAAGATTCGCATGTGGGAGTGATGAGTACCTTCCAGCGGCGTGCCCCTCGAGGGATGGCGACGCCTCCTCTCCCAACACTAGCTGTCCAGGGGCTGTCCAGGGGGTGGGGGGGTAGGGGGTAGTCCAGGGGTGGGGGGGGGGGTGTCCAGGGGTGTGGTGGGGGATGTCCATTGGGGGGGGGGTTCTGGTCTGGTTTTGGTTGGGTTTTGGTCTGGGGGTGTCCAGTGAGGTGGGGGGGGGGGTGTACAGGGGTGTGGTGGGGGTTGTCCAGTGAGAGTGGGGGGATGTCCAGGTGAGTGGGAGGATGCCCAAGTGGTGTCCAGGGGGGTGGGGGGCAGTCCGGGGGGTGGGGGGGGGACAGTTCAGGGGTGTGTGTGTGTGTGTGTGGGGGGGGGGGGTGTCTAGGAGGGTGGGGGGGGGGGGGGGTTGTCCAGGGGTGTGGGGGGTTGTCCAGGGGGTGGGGGGGGGGGCAGTCCAGAGGTGTGGGGGGATGTCCAGGGGTTGTCCAGGAGGGTGGGGGTCTCAGGGTGTGGGGGGATGTCCAGGAGGGTGGGGGCAGTCTCGGGGGTGGGGGGGGGAGTCCAGGGGTGTGGGGGGGGGGGGGTGTCCAAGAGGGTGTGGGGGGGGGAGTCCAGGGGTGTGTGTGTGTGTGGGGGGGGGGTGTCCAAGAGGGTGTGGGGGGGGGGGTTGTCCAGGGGTGTGGGGGGTTATCCAGGGGGTGGGAGGGGGAGTCCAGGGGTGTGAGGGGGTGTCCAGGAGGGTGGGGGGAAGTCCCAAGGGTTGGGGAGGGGGGAAGTCTAGGGGTGTGGGAGAGGAGGCACCGCCATCCCCCGGGGGGCTGAACCCCGCTGGAAGGTACTCATCACTACCACATGTGAAACATTTTGAGAGCTCAAGCTTCGCATGTGGGAGTGATGAGTACCTTCCAGCGGCGTGACCCCCGAGGGATGGCAGCACCTCCTCTCCCAACACCAGCTATCCAGGGGCTATCCAGGGGGTGGGGGGTAGTCCAGGGGTGTTGAGGGGGGGGGGTGTCCAGGGGTGTGGTGGGTTCTGTCTAGTGGGTGGGGGGGTTCTTGTCTGGTTTTGGCCGGGGGGTGTCCAGTGAGGTGGGGGGGGGGGGTGTCCAGGGGTGTGGTTGGGGCTGTACAGTGAGGTGGGAGGGTGTCCAGGAGGGTGGTAGGGATGTCTAGGTGGGTGGGGGGATGTCCAAGTGGTGTATAGGGGTGTGGGGGGCAGTCTTGGGGGTGGGGGCAGTCCGGGGGTGTGGGGGGTGTCCAGAAGGGTGGGGGGGTTATCCAGGGGTGTGAGGGGCTGTCTAGGGGGTGGGGGGCAGTCCAGGGGTGTGGGGGGATGTCCAGGGGTGTCCAGAAGGGTGGGGGGAAGTCTTGGGGGGGGGGGGGGGTCAGTCTAGGGGTGTGGGGGGATGTCCAGGGGGTGTCCAGGCGGGTGGGGGGCAGTCCCGGGGGTGGGGGGGGAGGCAGTCTAGGGGTGTGTGTGTGTGGGGGGGGGGGGGGTGTCTAGGAGGGTGGGGGGTTGTCTAGGGGTGTGGGGGGCTGTACAGGGGGTGGGGGGGGGGGGTAGTCTAGGGGTGGGGGGGTAGTCCTAGGGGTGGTGGTGGTGGGGGTGGGGGGCAGTCTAGGGGTGTGGGAGATGAGGCGCTGCCATCCCTTGGGGGGATGAATGCCACTAGAAGGTACTCATCACTACCACATGTGAAAAACTTTGAGATCTCAAGCTTCGCATGTGGGATTGATGAGTACCTTCCAGCGGCGTGCCCTCTGAGGGATGGCAGCGCCTCCTCTCCCAACACCAGCTGTCCATGGGCTGTCTAGGGGGTGGGGGGGCAGTCCAGGGGTGTGGTGGTGGTGGTGGTGGTGGTGGGGTGGGGGGGGGGGGGGTCCAGGGGTGTGGTGGCGGCTGTCCAGTGGGGTGGGGGGGGGGGAGGGGTTCTAGTCTGGTTTTGGTTGGGTTTTGGTATGGGGGTGTCCAGTGAGGTGGGGGGGGGGGGTGTCCAAGGGTGTGTTGGGGGATGTCCAGTGAGGTGGGAGGGTGTCCAGGAGGGTGGGAGGGATGTCTAGGTGAGTGGGGGGATGTATAGGGGGTGTCCAGGGGTGTGGGGGGCAGTCCCAGGGGTGGGGGGGGGGGGGCAGTCCAGGGGTGTGGGGGGGGGGGGTGTCCAAGAGGGTGGGGGGGGGGGGGGGTGGGGTGTCCAGGAGGGTGGGGGCCTGTCCAGGGGTGTGGGGGGATGTCCAGAGGGTGTCTAAGAGGGTGGGGGAAGTCCCAGGGGTTGGGGGGGGGGGCAGTCCAGGGGTGTGTGTGTGTGTGTGGGGGGGGGGTGTCCAGGAGGGTGTGTGTGTGTGTGTGGGGGGGGGGGTGTCCAGGGGTGTGGGGGGCTGTCCAGGGGGTGGGGAGCAGTCTAGGGGTGTGTGTGTGTGTGTGGGGGGGGGTGTCCAGGAGGGTGGGAGGCAATCCTGAGGGTGGGGGGTGTCTAGGAGGGTGGGGGGTTGTCCAGGGGTGTGGGGAGTTGTCCAGGGGGTGGGGGGGGGGGGGGTAGTCTAGGGGTGTGTGTGTGTGGGGGGGGTGTCCAGGGGTGTGTGTGTGTGTGGGGGGGGGGGGGGTGTCCGGGAGTGTGGGGAGAAGTACCTGGAGTGGGGGGGGGGGTCCAGGGGTGTGGGGGGGTGTCCAGGAGGGTTAGGGTTGTCCAGGGGTGTGGGGGGCTATCCAGGGGGTGGTGGGGTAGTCCAGGGGTGTGTGTGGGGGGGGTGTCCAGGAGGGTGGGGGGTTATCCAGGGGTGTTGGGGGTTTTACAGGGGGTGGGGGGAAGTCTAGGGGTGTGGGGGTGTCTAGGGGTGTGGTGGGGGATATCCAGTGGGGTGAAAGGGTTCTGGTATGTTTTTGGTAACTTTTTGGTCAGTTTCAGGGGTGTGGGAAGGCTGTCGAGGGGCGTGGGAGTGCTGTCCAGGGGGTGGGGGGGGGGGGGTTATACAGGAGGGTTGGGGGGGGGGGTTGTCCAGGGGTGTGGGGGGATGTCCAGTGGGTGGTGGGGATGTCCGAGGGTGTGGGGGGATATCCAGGGGTGTGTGTGTGTGTGTGGGGGGGGGGGGGGGGGTCCAGGAGGGTGGGGGGAAGTCCCGGGTGTGTGTGTGTGTGGGGGGGGGGAGAATCCATGGGTGCGTGGGGGGGGGGGGGTGTCCAGGAGGGTGGGGGTTGTCCAGGGGTGTCGGGGGCTGTCCAGGGGGTGGTGGGGCAGTCCAGGGTTGTGGGGGGGGGGGTCTAGGAGGGTGGGGGGGGGGGGGGGGGTTGTCCAGGGGTGTTGGGGGCTGTCCAGGGGGTGGGGGGCAGTCCAGGGGTGTGGGGGGGGGGGTGTCCAGGGGTGTGGTGGGGGATGGCCAGTGGGGTGAGGGGGTTTTGGTCTATTTTTGGTAACTTTTTGTTCAGTTTTAGGGGTGTGGGAGTGCTGTCCAGGGGGTGGGGGTTATACAGGAGGGTGGGGGGGGGGTTGTCTAGGGGTGTGGGGTGCTGTCCAGGGGGTGGTGGGGATGTGAAGGGGTGTGGGGGGATGTCTAGGGGCATGGGGGGTGTCCAAGAGGGTGGGGGGCAGTCATGGGGGTGGGGGGGCAGTCCGGGGGTGTGTGTGTGTGTGTGTGTGGGGGGGGTGTCCAGGAGGGTAGGGTTTGTACAGGGGTGTGGGGGGCTGTCCAGGGGGTGGTGTGGTAGTCCAAGGGTGTGTGTGGGGGGGGGGGGTCCAGGAGGGTGGGAGGGGCTGTCTAGTGGGGTGAGGGGGTTTTGGTCTATTTTTGGTAACTTTTTGGACAGTTTTAGGGGTGTGGGAGGGCTGCCCATGGGTTGTAGGAGTGCTGTCCAGGGGTGGTGGGATGTCCAAGGGTTCGTGGGGGCCTGTCCAGGGGGTGGAAGGCTGTCTAGGGGTGTGGGGGGGGGGGGGTGTCCAGGGGTGTGGTGGGTGGGGGGGGGGGTTCTGGTCTATTTTTGGTATGATTTTGCTCTGTTTCAGGTGATTTGGCTGGGCATAGTAGTGGTTCGGGTTTTTTTAAAAAAAATTGTTTTTACGTCGGTTATGAAATAACCGACGTAAAAAAATGCATTGGTATTTGTTATAACGTCGGTTATTTGGAAACTGACGTAATAACTTCATGGGAAATGGGTTTTACGTCGGTTATTTCATAACTGACATAATAAAGTGAAATGGATAGTGTTTTACGTCGGTTATTTTATAACAGACATTGTAGATATGTTTTTACGTCGGTTATTATATAACTGACGTTGAAAACCTCTTGGCAGACATGTTTATCATGTTAGTTATTTTTATAACCGATGTGATAAATGCTTCAGAAGAGTACTTTATGACGTCGGTTATATAATAACCAACATGAAAGGGTTTATATCACGTCAGTTATTAAATAACAGACGTACAGAATGCATTGGTATTTGTTATAACATCAGTTGTTTGGAAACCCACGTAACAACTTCATGGGAAATGGTTTTACATCGGTTATTTCATAACTGACGTAATAAATTAAAATGTAAAGTCTTTTACGTCGGTTATAAAATAACTGATGTCGTAGATAAGTTTTTACGTCGGTTATTATATAACTGACATTGAAACCGCTTGGCAGACAAGTTTATCATGTTGGTTATAACAATAACCGGACATGATTAATGCTTCAGAAGAGTTCTTTATGATGTCAGTTATATAATAACCGATGTGAAAGGGTTTATATCACATTGGTTATTAAATAACCGACATAATAAAGCACCCCTCCGAAGCGTTTTCCACGTCGGGTTTTTATCAACCGACGTGAAAAATGCTTCAGATTTGTGTTTTTTACGTCGGTTGTAAAATAAACGATGTAAAAAACTCTATTTATAACATCTCCTGTAATAACATCGGCCAAAAGACAATGTTAAAAATAAAAAATAACCGCTGTAAAAAACGTTTTCTGCACTAGTGTCATGAGAAAAATTACCTGATTCATGATTTGGAGTTAGAAATGATAATATTTTCATTAAAGATCTGAAGGCACTATCTTTATGGATAAAGGTGTGACATATATACTGATCATAAAATTTTGAAGTATATATTCATAAAAAAGAGTTGAATATGAACTAGAGAATATGGTTGGAGTTGATTAAAGATAATAACTTCTCAATACGCTACCACCCTAGGAAAGAGAACAAGGTGGCTAATTATTGAGTTAAAAGGACCATGCTAGATTATATATGACATGGATAAAAAAGTTCCAATATTTATAGATTCTAAAAGTATGGACTTTTGAAATTTTGAAGGGGAAGAAATCTTATCTTTCTCAAATGACGTGTTCAACCATCTATCCATGTAAAGATTAAAGAGGCACAAAATGAGGATTTGGAGATGAGAAAAATGGTGAGAAATGTCCTAATTTCAACCTTGATTATGATGGAATAATAAGTTTCAATAACTGAGTATGTGTCCCATCAATACTATACTTGAAGAAGGAATTATTATAAGAATCTCATAGGTCATTATTCGCTATTAATCTTGGAAGTATGAAGATGCATAGTGATCTAGAAGAGTATTTTTGGTGGGAAACCATGAAGAGAAGTACTATAGAGTATGTATCACTACTACAAAACTGGGTTTATCTAACACCATGGATTTAATACCACTAGCTAAAAACACTATTAAAGACCCCCTTTATCAGTGATGTTAAAGGGGGTCTTTAATAGCACTAGAAAAGAACTATTAAAGGGGGACCTTTATCATCACTTTTACAAGTGCTCATAAAGGCCCACCCTTTATCAATGCTTTTAAAAAGTTCTGATAAATGAGGTCTTTTAACAACGCTTGTAAAAATGGCTGTTAAAGGGGGGGGGGGGGTCTTTATCAATGATTTTTTATAAGTGTCGATAAAGACCCCCCCTTACCAGCACTTTTTTAGTAGCGCTGCTAAAGGTATACTTTAAAAAAAAATTACATTTCATTAATAATAATACATTAATATATAAATATATTTATATTGATATAAATATAATATATATTTTTAAATATGTTTTAGATAAGGTAAATAGGTATTTACACTTAATATATAATATATTTTGTGAAAATGGATTATAAAATAATTAAAAAAATATTTTTAATTAATATTTTTCGTATTATTACTGAATAATAGTCATTTAATATCAATTTGAAGATAAAAAAAATAAAAAAATTAATAAAAGATCTAAAATAAGTTGAAAACGTTACTCAAAATTCAAATGACCATAAATTTTGACCCGAGTGTCCTTTTGAGATCTACCATCAAATCAAATCTTATGATGATATCTACACCCTTGGTGACATAGAGAAACCTTTTTCACATTTTCAAGGCCAAAAAAGGCCCATAAGTTCTCTAAAACTGAGTTTTTAGTCGGGATACCCCGATTTTTTAACATTTGATGGATTTTCAACCTCGTTTAAGGGGGTCTTATTACCTTTTTTTTGGTGGAGACTAAATTTATTCCTAGGTTTTACATTCATATTGATATTATGGTTTTGAAATTTTATCATTTTCACAATGTAATTTTATTTATAATTAAATATATGCATGTTTTCTTATATTTACTTATAATAAACCACTCATATAAATACATATATCAACATATTTATGTAAAAATGTATATTATAATATATGTAAATAAATACATATTCTAAAAATGTATTTTAAAAAATATATAACAATTTTTTAAATTATATATACATACACATATGTGTGTATTAATAAAGAGATATATATTTATATTATATTATAGTATATATAAATGAATATAATATATAATATATTTAAATAAATATAAGTGTATATATATCACCCACCCACCCACACATATTTTATAAATGTATTTTAAAATAATTATATAAATATATGTATATATATATATAAACATAAATATAATTAAACTGATAGAAAAACAACATGGTGTAGTGGTAAAGGCGTTCCATCTTCGAAGGAGAGGTGCAGGGTTTGAATCTAGGTGGGTGTGTATAAGTATGAAAATTCTCAAAGTACTGATAAAAGGTGGTGGGATAAAAAGTGTTGATGTGGGGGGGGGGGCTGGAGCACTATTAAAGGGGTCATGGAAGCGCTGAGTCAGGCTCATAGGTGTCTGAAAAAAAAATACAATTTTAGCCCTTTAATAATGCTGTTAAAGACCCCCTATAGTGCTAAAAAAAGAGCTGTTAAAATGTCCCTTTAATAGTGGTAAAAAAGTGCTGTTAAAGGACCCATTTAATAGTGTTTTTAGCACTATTAAAAGGGGCCTTTAACAATGCTTTTTTAGCACTGATAAAAGTTTAAAGATTTTAACCGTGCTCAGATTTTTAGTGAATTTTTAGCTCTGATAAAGGCCTATTGTAGTGCTGTTAAAGGCCTATTTTGTATTAGTGTATCTTGGTACTTGGTATGTCATAAAGTTAAGGTTGAGAGATAAAAGTATAAGGGGATGTTATAATCATTACCCAAACAAGAATGAAAATGATAAAATATAACCATGGATTTCATTATCGGACTACCCAAAACATCTAAAGTCCATAATTCTATTTGGGTTGTAGTTAATTTCCTGAAGAAGTCAATGAAATTCATAAGAGAAGATTTATTTCTTGATCATATTTCCATGATATAAATTAAGGAATTGGTAAGGTTACATGGGGTACCAAATTCTATTGTATCTGATTGCGATACGAGGTTGACCTCAAAGTTCTAGAGAATTCTTCAGCAAGATCTAGATACAGAGTTATGTATCAGTACTTCTTATCACCCTCAAACAAATATTTAGTTTGAGATTACCATTCAAATCTTGGAAGATATATTGAGATTTCGTTCTCTAGATTTTAAAGGTGGTTGGGACCAACACCTTTCTCTAGATTAATTTTCTTACAATAATAGATTTAATTAGCGTATTCAGATGAATCCTTATGAAACCCTATATGGAAAAAGTGTGAAATCCAATATAATTGGATGAAGTTGGGTAAATAAAGCTATTGGGACCTAATATAACTCAGGAAATGGTAGATAAAGTTAGATCCATTCAGTAACATATTATGTAGCACCCCTGGTTACAGGTAATTAACCCTTTATTTATGTATTTTAAGTATATAAAGTAATTTGGTTAAGTTTTAGGAGGTTTGGAGGAGATTTTACATGTTTTTGGTACCTTTCTATAGGTACACGGCTTTAGCACAGTTAGTAGAAACTGTGAAACACCTCCCAGGAAATCGTGCAACTGAAACATTAGGCACTGGGTAGGCGCACAGTTTAGAAAAACCGTATGGATACCCAGGAGAAACTATGCAAGGATGGAAATAGGGGAATATCATGGCTGGCACATGGTTTTTCTAACCATACGATCCAACCATGTGAGGCGCGTTTGGAGGTATAGGATCATTCATGGTTTTTCCGAACCATGCGCCCTAACCATGCCCATTGTAAATTAGATATGAAAATCTTGGATCTCACTCGGTTTACCCCCTTAATTCCTAATTTCCCCTTAATCAAGTCATAAATTCATCTTCATCCCAAGGCTTTGGAGACCATTTTTCTTGATCTAAAAGTGATTCCTAGGTGAATCTAGGTGCGTTGGAGGTCGAATTTGTTGGTAAGTGATTGTTGTTCATCGTTTTCCTTAGTTTTCTTATTCTTCCCTCTCTTAGAATCATGGATCTAATATGTTGG
The DNA here is from genome assembly GCA_963277665.1 of Viscum album. NCBI lineage: Eukaryota > Viridiplantae > Streptophyta > Magnoliopsida > Santalales > Viscaceae > Viscum > Viscum album. The sequence continues at coordinate 1,885,399,956 of OY728159.1, read as the reverse complement.
GGATAGATTCATATTTTGTGTTGTTAATCATGATGATTTATAGTTTTTTGGTTAAAGTTAACAAGATCTAATGACTTTTTAAGGAGTTTCAAGCTAAGTTTTTGAAGTTGTTTCACCATTATTTGTTTTCACCTAATTTTGAGAGGAAAGTGGCTTTACTATTGACTCTTATTGATTATAAATTGAAGTATTGATTCCAAATTGGTTGAATTTCTTGAATTTAATTGTGAAATTGATGTGTGATTCTTGATGGAAAACCACTTTAGTGATTATTTTTTGAAATGATGGAAATGGGTTGGTTTTGTTGAAAAATGTATATGGTTCATGATTTCAAAATGATGGTTTTAAAATTATGATTTGGTTTTGATGGATGGAATTTCTTTGTTGAAATGTTTTAAAGAAATAAGGGCTTTTTGGAAACTAGTTTTGGCATGGTTTTTGGGAATACTTGGTTGCGTGTGTTCATGTTGCATTTGGGGACTGGTTGAAATATGACTTAGTGCTCAGTGCCAAAGGTGTAATGGAACATGGGATTGATTACCTTGTAACATCTTGGTAAATTTATGAGAGTCTTCTTATGAGTATGGGACTATCACCTAGGCATGCATGTGTAGATGCGTAGATGTGTGGAAATGGAATGGGTATGCCAAATGAAAATGTGAAATGTTTTAAATACTTGTTTGGTTTCTTTCCTTGGAAAATTTATTGTTTTGGAAATCTGTTTGGTTTAAAAAACTATTTAGTGTGGAAAATTGTTTTCACTTTGATATAAATTGCATTAATTTTTTTTAAAATATTTTATATAAATATTATAACTTATTCTATATTAGTGTAATCAGTTGGTAATTCATTGGGGGAAATCCTACTAAGTTTTATAATTACCCCATGCTTTGGAACTTTTGTGTGTTTGCAGATATTGTATATCAAGACATAGGTAAAGGCAAGGTATCTCATTTTTTTAGTGATGCATCGTTATACCTTGGGCATGACTTTTGGAGTTGAAAATTGGATCATGTTTGTAGTTATTGAGTTGTTTATTTTGGTGTCTTTTCATTTTATTGGTTTTGGTTTCCACTTTGTACTCTAATATTGTTCTTGGTTTAGTTAATTTTTGAGTTGTATTATATTGTACTCATGCATCATATAGTGGTTTGTTTGATTATGGTCATATTATTTTAGTTGTTTTATTTTAAAATGGAAAATCATACCCTAAATTTTTATGAATCCCTTGGAATTTATTGTAAGACTTTTGTGTCTTGGGGATGTCACTTAAGACCTAGTAGCACACTCATCACTTCTCAAGCCAATGAGGAGGGGCAGGATGTTAAAAATGGTATCAGTTTGTTCGGTCCTGGAGTTGAAAAAATCATTTGTGTTAGTCCTTGAGTTGGGTTGATATAAAGGAGTAGGATCATTATAACTTTAAATGTAGAACCTAAAGAGGCATATCTAACCTACTTATTCTGAACTTCAAGTTACTAGGGATTTTGGGTACATGATTATTTTGAGACACTTCTAGGAGTTGTAAACTTATCATCATGGGTTTAGCCTATGAGAATATCATGACATGCATTGATAGAAATTACTTCCCATTAGGAGGTAATAATTAATTATGAGTAATGATTAATGATTGGGTGATAAAAATATTTATCTTTTAAAATATTTTAAAATGGATTGATTTTATAAAAGCATGGTGAAATTTTTAAAAATAGTTTGAAAGTGGAGAAAAGTTGAATTTTTTGTAAGCATTATTGTGATATGTGTAATGTGGTAAATTTGAAATTTTTAATACTTTAGTTTCTAGAGAGTGAGACTAAATGTAGTTTTATTTTGGATATAATGAATTACATCATTTAGGCATCATAGGAACCAACTAGAAGAGGTTGTTAAGAATATGGTTGCACCTGAGCCACAAGTGAACCAACAGTTGGTCCAAAGCATGGTCTAGGATTTTCAAACTGTTGAGTCGGGAATGAAACTAAATATTATTTCTATAATATCTATCCACCATATTATGGATTTTATAGATAGGGTTAATAGAGTGATAATGGAAGAATAAGAAACTATTGGAAATTCAAGCAGAGAAAGTATGGTTGTCTTCATGAGAATACGTGGGAAATCTAACAATAAGAGTAAGAGGAAGAGGTAAATCTATTATCAAGGAGGTGGGACACCATAAAATAAGACCACAATATCAATTAACCTTTCTCAAAGACTCAAAAGTAATCTGGGATGTTTTTAGTGTGACTATTTTGAGAATATTAAGCAGGATTATACGACACCACCTAGAGCATGTCACAATTGCTACTAGATGGGACATATTCAGTGCTATTGTTGCAATGATCCAAGGTTGGGTGCTAGAGGAACATATCATATTTTTCAAACATCGTATGATTCAATGGGATGATGGAAATATAATAGTTCTAGTTAGCAGTACTGATCAAGCCATGGTGATTCTAGGAATACCATGACTCCTCAACCAGTGCAATATAAACATGGTAAAAAAGAGAAAAGTGAAATGAGTAAGAAATTGTATAGATCTAAGAAAATGATCATGGATGATAAATCAAGACCTTCAATAGTGAGAGGTACGATTCTTTTTAATTTTAACCTTATGCAATCTTTGTTTGATATAGTTGCATCCCATTCGTTTATTGGTTCTCGTACTGTTGAACTTATGGGTTTTCATGTTGAGATAATAGCTTCTATTTTGAAACTTCAAACTATTCTTGGATAAAGAGAATGTTAAGACTTTACATGAAAATCATGTTCTATAAATTTTGATAGGGCTGAATTAATTTGGTATTTCTCTGTTATTGATATGTATTTCTATGACTTAATCCTGGGTATGGATTGATTGAAAATTTTCAAATCACAAATCAACTATTATACACAAAGTGTTAGTTTTACAACTAGTGATGGCATCGAGCATCTCTTTAGAGGAGATCAGAATATAAAGGTAGGTGAAAAGGTCTTGTTGGAACCAGAAGTTGGAACTATATCCTACCAGTTGGTAGATTTGACCTTGGCATCTGCAAATAAGAACAAGATTAGTGGTTTTGCAACAACTGTTAATCAATTTATGGATATTTCTCATAATATTTTTTAGGGTTTTTACTCATAATAAAATTAGAGTTTATGATTTTTCTCTTACTAGGGACCATTAATCTATCAATTTCATCTTATTGGATGAAACCAATAAAATTAAGGGAATTTGGAGTCTAGTTGGAAGAGTTGAAAAGAAAAGGGTTCATTCAGCCTAGTACACCTCTGTGGGCTGCACCGGTTTTGTTTTTGAAAAAGGTGGATAAATTTTTTTGGCTCTGTGTATATTATCATAAGATTAACCAAGTTAAGATAAAGAATTGGTATCCTCTTCCATGCATTGATGATCTATTTGATCAATTGAGGAGAGCTTAGTGGTTCTCTAAAATTGACTTGTATTCAGGATATCACCAGCCACAGGTTTGGAAGGAGGATATTCCAAAGATAGCTTTTAGGAGTAGACATGTCCATTATGAGTATATGGTTATGCCTTTCAGTCTTATTAATTCACCTAAATTATTTATGGAATTGATGAATTAGATATTTCAAAGGTATATAAATTATTTTGTGGTGGTTGTTTTGGATTACATACTGATGTATTCTAGGACAAAGGTTTAGCGTGAGCAGTAATGGGAAACAGTGTTGGGAATCTTTCAAGTTATCATTTGTATGCCAAACTTTCAAAGTGTGATTTTTGGATACAATAGGTACTTTTCCACCATGTTATCTCTAAAAAAGGTGTTTTTTTCAATCTAGAAAATATAGAGGTTTTGATCTCTTGTAAACTGACAAAGAATGTCTTTAAGATATGCAGTTTCCTTGGCTTATTTGGTTATTTTAAGATTGTGGATTTTCATGAATAGATTAACCAATGATAGATTTGAAAAGGAAAAATGTTCCATTACAGTTGAATGAGGAATTTCAAAAGTTTTTTCAAGATTTCAAAGTTTTCCTTACATCCACACCGATATTGATATTTTTAGGATTGGGATATGGTTATATGGTGTATTTTGATTCTTTGGGATTCTGGTTGGGGTGTGTTCTCATGTAGGGATATCAAGTTATTGTTTATAACTCACAAGAGTTAAATTTTCATGAGAAGAACTATCCAAAACATGACTTGGAATTAGCTGTTGTAGTCCATGCTTTTAAGACTTGGCGTCATTACCTCTTTGGTGAGAAATTCATGATTTTTACATATCATAAGACCTTGAAACAAATTTTATTACAAAGATATTTTAACCTGATAAAATGAAGATGGATAAAGTATCTTCAACTGTTTGACTTTGACTTCATGTATACACTAGGTAAAAGAAATTTAGTGGTAAATGAATTAAGAAGGAATTTGTATAGCTAGTTGGACAAATAGGCTTCCAATCAATGGTAGTTGATGTCGATGATAGCCTAAATGCACTTGGATTGTGAATAATAAGGTAGTGTGGAGGTTTTATTTATGGTTTCTTTTGTTCCTAATTTGGTTGAGAAATTTAAATAACCACAAACATTCAATTCTAAATGTGTTTCTATAAGGTCAAAACTCAATACTGGGGAGACTATTGAGGGATGGAATCTTGAAAGAATATTAGTTTTTTGTTTTTGAGGTTGGATGGTTGTACCCATGGATTGTAAGGAACAACTACTTCATGCTTACCACTGTCCAAGATGAGTTATTCATATTGGAATAAAAAATATATATAAGACACTAAAAGAACAATTTTGGTGGATTAGCATGAAAATAAAGGTATCTGAGTTTGTTATCAGATGCCTCAACTATCAGTAGGTTAAGGCAGAGTACCAACAACCAGTGGGTTCTTTAGTATTTACCAATTCCCATGTGGAAATGGGATCATATAGCTATGGATTTTGTAATAGGTCTCCCAAGGATGGTTAGGAAACATGATTCCATATGGGTGATAGTGAATCAACTCACAAATTAGGCCTATTTCATCCCAATTCTTGAATCACATATGGTGGAATAATTGTCAAAAATCTATATCTGAGAAGTGCTAAAAAGGAATGGAATACTAGTTTTGATAGTATCAGACTAAGATCCGAGGTTTACATCTCATTTTTTGTAAATCCTTAGAGCAATACCTTAGGAATTAGTTGACGATGAGCAAAACATATCATCCTCAAATAGATAGAAAATCCAAAAGGATGATACAAATATTGAAAGATATGCTTAGGGATTGTGTAATGGATTTTCACGGTTCATGGGAGGAGTACATACTATTAGTAGATTTCTTATATAAAAAAATTTATCAAGACTCTATAAATATGAATCCCTTTAAATAATTGTATGGGAATCCTTGTCATTATCTACTTTGTTGGGTGGAAATAGGTGAGACTTCACTGGTTGGACCAATCTTTGTGCATGAGACAATGAAGATTCAAATGATCAGGAAAAAATACAGATGTCTCAGGGCCATCATAAATCATATGTAGATCATCATAGATGACTATTTTTGTTTTAGGTGAGTGATCAAGTGTTCTTAAGGATCTCTCCAAGTATCAGACATTACCATTTTGGGAAACATGGAAAGTTATCTCCTTAATACACATTCCCTTTTGATATACTTGAATGGGTTGGTGATGTGGCATATCAGTTGGATTTTCCACAAAAGTTTAGTTCAGTACATAATGTTTTTCCTGTATCTCAATTGAAGAAGTATCAATATAATCCTAACCATGTGATTTTATGGGATCATGTTGACCAAGATCTGGATGCTACATTGGTTCATGTGCTGGTATGGATTGTGGATACGCAAGATAAAGTCTTGCATGAGAAAAGCATCAGTATAGTATGGGTTTTATGGAAACATGGTCAGATTCAAGAAGAAACATGGGATCATGAGAAAGAAATGGTCAATCGATGATCCAAACTCTTTCAATCCAATGGTGGTATTCAAATTTTTGGGTATGAAAAGACCAACGGTGGGGACAATTTAGCACCCCTAGTTTCAGGTAATTAACCCTTTATTTATGTATTTTAAGTATATAATGAAATTTGGTTAATTTTAGTGAGGTTTGGAGGAGTGTTTATATGTTTTTGGGGATTTTTTGGAGGTTCAAAGTTTGAGAACGATTAGTAGAAATAGGGAAAAACCTCCCAAGAAACCGTCTAACTGAAACATTGGTCACTGGGTAGGCACAAAGTTTGGAAAAACCATGCATCCACCTAGGAGAAACTGTACAAGGCTGGATAGAGGGTAATATCATGGTTGGTGCATGATTTTTCAAACCATATGATCCAATCGCGTGAGGTGTGTTTGGAGGCAGAGGCTCATGCATGGTTAGTGTATAGTTTCTTAGCCATGCACCCCAACCATGCACCGTTATAAATTAGATCCAAAAATATTGGATATCACTCTATTTACCCCCATTAATGCCTCATTTTTATCCTAATCAAGTCATAACCTTAATTACTCTTCATCCCAAGGCTATAGATACAATTCCTCTTGATCTTAGAATGATTCCTATTTGAATCTAGGTGCATTGGAGGCCAGATTTATTGGTAAGTGATCGTTCTTTTTGTTTTCATTAGTTTTCTTATTATCCCCACTATTAAAATCATGGATCTAATCCATTGGGGATGGATTAATGTGGTTTTATGTCAATCATGATGAGTTATGGTTGTTTTGGTTAAAGGGAACAAGATCTAAGGACGTTTTAAGTAGTTTTAAGGAGTTTCAAGCCAAAATTTTGAAGTTATTGTGAATTTCTTTGTTTTAAGATAAGTTTTAGAGGTATGTGGAATCACTATTGACTCATATTAATTAGAAATTTAAGTCTTGATTTTAAATTTACTAAATTTATTGAATTTAATTTTGAAATTGATGTGTGATTCTTGATGGAAAACATCTTTTGTGAAGGTTTTGTGAAATGATAGAAATTGGTTGGTTTTGTGGAAAAATGTATTTGGTTAATGATTTTAAAATGATTTTTTGGTTTTGATTCATGAAAAATGTTTGTTTAAATGTTTTAAAGAAATAATGGATTTTTAAAAAATGTTTTTGGCATGGTTTTTGGGCATACTTGGTGGTGTGTGTTCATGTTGCATATGAGGCCTGGTTGAAATATGAATTGGTGCTCGGTACCAAAGGTGTAATGGAACATAAGATTAGTTACCATGTAATGTATTAGTAGATCAAAGAGAGACTGATCATGAGTATGAAACTATCACCTGGTCATGAATGTATGGATGTATGGATGTGTATAAATGAAATGGGTATGCAAAATGGAAATGTAAAATGTTTTGAATAATTTTTTGGTTGTTTTCCTTGGAAAACTATTTTTTTGGAAAACTGTTTGGTTTATAAAAATGTTTGGTGTGGAAAATTATTTTGGATTTGATATAAACTACTTTAAATTGTTTTAAACTATTTTATATAAATGTGATAAGTTTTTAAATCCTAGTGGAGAGAGTTGGGAAGTCATTAGGGGAAAAACTATAGAGTTTTATACTCAACCCCTTCTTTAGAACTTTGGTGAATTTATAGATATTGTATATTGAGACACATGTAAAGGAAATGTATCTCATTTCTTTAGTGATGTATCATGATACCTGAGGTAAGGTTTGTGGAGTTGGAGCTTAGAGCATGTTGGGAGTTATTGAGTTGATGACTTGGGGTGTCTTTGAGTTTTGTTGTTTTTGGTTTATGATTTTTACTCTAATATTTTTCTTGGTTTGGTTACTTTTTGAGTTGTATTACATTTCACTCATACATCATATAGTGGTTTGGTTGGTTATGGTTATCTTGGTTAGTTGTTTTATTTTCAAATGGAAAATCATACCCAAAATGTTTTTAAATCCCTTGAAATTTATTGACAGCATTTGGTGTCTTGGGGATTTCACATAAGGCCTTGTAGTATATCCTTCAATTATTAATCCAATGAGGGGTGTGATGTTACATATCAACATAGATCATAGTCAAAAAAAGAGTTATGTTAACAATTGTCAGTGAGATCTGGAATTTGATGTCAGTGAGAATATTTTCATATAAATTTATCCATAAATAAGTTTATGAGATTAAAAAATAAATGAAAGCTGAGCCCTAGGTAGACTGGTTCCTTTGAGATTATTGATTGAGTAGGGAGTACAACTTATTTCTTGACACTCCCACTAAACCTCTCTCAAGTTCATGATGTATTCTTTATCTCTCTTTTGAGGAAATACATACCTGATACTTCACATGTTTTAAAATAAGTGGTTATACCGCTAGAGAATTATATTTCTTATAAAGAATAACCAGTATAAATCTTGTATCATAGATATAAAGTTATACATAATAACACTACTCACCTGGTTAAAGTTATTTAGAGGAATCAAAAATTTTAAGAAGTTATAAGGGAACTAGAGGATGTGATGAAACAAATATATCCTCATTTTTTAATACCAAAGTGATGAAATTTTGAGGGAAAAATTCATTTTAAGTGGGTTAAAATGAAACTCCCTAAGATTTTATATGTATTTATTTTGAAATAAAACTTCAAATTTTCAATAGATTTCCATACACGCAACCCCAAGTTTATATGAATTATGATATAGTAAACTATTATAATCAAGATGTTAAATTGAAAGATGTGAATAGTAACAGCCTCCTTTTAAAAAATATGTATAATTATTTTTATTAATGAAAATTTATTGATTAATTAATAACAAATAAGTACTCAATTTTCAATAAAGTCATTTTATGCTTCAAAAATGCATTTTCTTAAAAAACAGTTTTTATCCCATTTTTGCATAAAAATTTTATAATTTATTTATACCATTTTAGATTTTTTAATAAATAAATACCATTTTTAAAATAATCATGTAAATATTATCTTAAGATTAATTTTTATAATTTTTCTAAAAAAGATTTATTTTTCAATGAATAGTGAAAAATACCAATTTTTGTAAAAGTTATCATTTATTTTCAAGTCAATGTCCCATTATGTTTTGAATTTTATATTAAAGTAACCTAATTATAATTTAATTATAAATAATATAATTAATTATATAGGAATCATGATTATACTTGATTTTGGTATAAGTTAATTTTTGGTCTTAAAAACATATATTTCTAAAAAACTATATTATGCATGCAATGTGTTTTTATCATAATAAATTAATTTAATATCTATATGTTAATAGTTTTAATTAAATTTATATATTATATATTCAATATAATATTTTAAAATTATTTTTATGGTTTTTACATGGTAAGTAATGGAAGTAAATTATGTTTTATGCTTAAAAATTCATTTTTTAAAAATGGGTTTTTTTTTTGCGATTTTCACTCTTAATTAAAATTAAATTATAAAAATTATAAAAATTAAATCTAGTAAAATGGATTCCATATATTTAATTATAATAATTAATATAATTTAATAATATAAACTTAATTTTTGGTCATACTAAATAGCAAAATTAGTAAAATTATGTTACCATAGTTAAAGTTAAAATGAGTTTTCTGAAGGGGGGGGGGGGTTAAACCATGAGATAAGAGAAGTATTGGAACCCAAAACTATAAAGTTATTATTGGTTTAAAATATTTCAACCTTATATTATCCTACCTTCAAATACCTGTCCATTTAGATCCAATTTCCCATGAAATTTACCTTAAATCTTTGAAATCTCATATGAGATTTCTTTTGTGTATCTCCCCTCACTTATAAAAGGGAACCTATTATTCAACCTTATTCACACCATTTAATCTATCTAGATCATAAAATACCTAAAAAAAATCATTCCTAAAATCCTCCCCTTCATCCTATAGTTTTTGGTCTTCTCCTAAGACCAATCCTTCAAGTCTTAAGGAGTATGCCAAAGGAGGTCTCTCAAAGAAGAGGTATAGATCTTAACCAATCTCTTTAAATTTTATTTATTCTTCTAATTCATATAATATTTTTTTATCCATAAAAACATGATGAATATAGTATAATCAATATAATTAAATTTTATTATGATGATGACATAACCATTTACCACCTCTTCTCAATCCAATGGTAAATGAAAGTATCACTAGTGAGTATGTGTGGACATAACCTTCACATAGCGATACAAATAGTTTTACACCAACATCACTAATGGTTAGTAATTATGATAGTTTTAATATTTATATATTATATTTATGTTATAATAACGGTTCTATAAATATGAATTAATATTTACCTTCATTTCATTCTATCCATAGAAAAATGGAAACGTTACTCATGTGTACATACGAACTACTGTATCCATATAGTTATGCATTTCATTTTCATCACAAATTTATTTTAATGTTTATAAATTTTTATATAATTAATATATATTATATTTATATCATGATTAAAATTTTGTAGATGAGGGAACCATGATCATAGTGCAATGACCATAACTATAAAACTAAAACATATATAAAAATTAAAGAAGTTAACACCCAAAATATAAGGGCCCAAATCCTTATAGCATGTTACTTTGAATTCTTATGAGGTTAATGGTGCTTGGAGGAAGAAAAGATAAGTATTGGTGGAGTTTGGGATCTAGAATTTGAAAGTAGGATAAGTTCATGATGTGAACTATAGCTCACAACGTGAGAGTTCAATTTATGGACTGAATAAGAATTCTTGTCCTGATAAGGAAAATTTGTAGGGTGTGATTCAGGACTTGTACCATTGGTTAACAATGTTAAAGGGTGGAGGATGGATTATGTGGCCTTTTTTTAATGTGTTTTTCCTCATCACTTTTTTTGTGTTTAATATATTTCAATGTCTAAGTTATAAAATTTTCTAGTTATTTATAACTTTGTGTTTAATTTATAATGTTTTTAGTAAATTAATGAAATTTATAATAAATATGATTGTTTTATTGTTTAATTTATCAATTGTTCATTATTTTATTTATTTATTAATTTTTTTTTAATTTTTCTTTCAAATATTATTTCTTGTGTTAATGAATAATTTTTGTATTATTTGAATTTAATAATTTATTCTTTCAAATTTTTTATTTAATTAATTAATAAATTATTTTGAAGCATTCTGTAGTTAATTTTTAAATTATTTTGATTAAAAATGTGTAATTTCTTAGTTAATTTATTTAATTAATTAGAAATCTATTATTTTAAATGTTTTTTCAATGTTAAATTATAATTTTTATTCTTTTAAATTTTTTTCTCTACTACCACTGGGGTGCTACCTCCAACCCTGCTACCGTTTCCTGTTATAGTTTCTTGCTACCACTGGCCTTTGAATCCACTACCATCCACTAATATCTGCTACTAGTAATTTAACTTCTTATTGGTAGAGGGTAGTGCTATAGTTGTAATAAATTTATACTACCATTGAGATCTAATACCACAAGACCTTATTCTCTACTGCCACCATATATAATTTTCTACCGCAAGTCTTGCACCACTACTGATTGAAAATTATGATACCATTACTGTTGATCTACAACCAAAGGAAATACTTGCTACAACCAAGGAACTTGCTACCACCACTCCTATATGTTACCACCACCCTCAAATCATACTACCACTAGATTTATGTTACTGTGAGGAATCATTTTCTATCATGCGTATGAAGAAGTCAAGAGGATTTTTGAATCTCCTCACCTCACCAAATCGATTCTAGATTATGGTAGGAATGAATCTGAAGCTAATTTGAGTTTGATTATGTGATAAAGATCTTAAAAGGCCAAATCTAGGGTTGATCAAAGACTTCATCGGGAAGAAGATCATATTTCATCGATATTGGAATCGAGACGCATCCCATGAAACTGAAACTGAAACATGAGGAAGGCCGAGTTTGTCCATGGTTTCACAAAATTAAAGTCATATCACTAAATCTAGGGTTGATTGAAGCTTGAATCAGTGATGAAGATGAAGATTTCCATTGCCAGAGAAGATGATGGGTCTTGAGGAAGGAGATTCTACTATTGTGGTGATACTAACACCCATTGAAGAATCCATGTAAATGGATAAAGAATTGAAGCCACACCATTAGGATGAATTGAAGTCATATAATTTTTCTCACTGGATTTTTTTTTGTTAATTTTGTTGGAATAAAAAATGAACATAGTGCAGCTCTATGGGTCAAGGTTGCTGGGTGTAGGGAACCTGTCCCACATCATATATTGGAGGGTATTGAGCATCATATATAATCCCTAGATATACCCCCTCCCATAATAAGTCTTTTTCATAAGGGGGGTGGCAGTGAGCCACCCTGGTGGTAAAGTGAGCCCTGCTGAAGAACAAAACCATGAGGCAATGAAACAAAGTGGACAATATTATGATGTAGGGTCCCGTAGCCCAGATTTAAGACCTAAAATTAGTATCAGAGCCGGGTAGTCAAGCCTCTGATCATAGAGAAATCACTGGGGGAGAGATTATTGGAACCCCAAATGAACGCAGTGAATCCCTATGGGTCAAGGTTGCTGGGTGTAGGGACCCTGACCCACATTGGAGACTGGAGGGTGTTGGGAATCATATATAAGATCCATTCACCCCCTCCCATAAAAATGCATTTTAAGAAGGGGGATGGTAGCAAGTGACCATAGAGAAAAGTGAGCCCTACTAAAGACCAAACCCATGAGGTAGTGAACCAAAGCAGAAAATATTGTGATGTAGGGTCCTGCCACCCCAATATAATCCCTATATATTTGTAGGTTTGAAGGATATGGGGACATCGAGTTTCCATTCACAAGCTTCAAGTTTGTTCAAGAATCCAGACCATGTTCATGATGAAATGTTGAGATGATGTTGAACAATGTTGGTAGAGCTTTTGGGTGACATGATATGTGATGATGACTGATGTGAGCTGCTATTGAAGAATGATCAAAAGAGATCAAGACTTACAGTTGAAGATGGGGATTCCCAATAGAGAAAAAATCTATATTTTAGGGTCATTATCCCTTTCATAAGGGCCAATAAAGGATATTTATGGGTCAATACACTTGAAAAAGGGTCAATACACTTGAAAAATCTATGCAAGGGTGATGGGTGAACCTGTGTAAAGGTAGAAGTGGTCCATAAGGGTGATAGTAAAAGTTTCATAAGGGCCATTGTGATTTTTTTAAAGGTTAAAGTGGGAGCTATGTAAGGGTGATCATTGGACTTGTGCAAGGGTAGTATCACTAAAATTTACATAAGGGTAGCTATGGTTGAAAAATATACATAAGGGTAAATGGTTGAGTTGCATAAAGGTATTTTCCATGGTTTTATAAGGGTAAGCTACGTAAAGGTACAAAAAACCGATGAATTTTATGGAATTCACTGCACTAAGTAAAAATAAGACGCATGTGGGGATGCCACATTCATTTAGGATGGATAATTTCATGTCACACAAAGGTGATAGTGAACAGTCAAAGATGCCACATGTATACCGAGTTAATTCAGTGATCATATCTATGAACTTGAAAGAAACATTATAATTTAGAGCATCACAATTAAGTAAGATATTATCCATCATTTATCAGGGATCACATAGATAATATAATTGGACATCAGAACTAGAGACTCAGAGAAAAAGGAAAAAAACTTGGAGTTAGAGAAAGAAGACTTTATTTAAGAGAAGCTTCTTCCCTCTTTCTTTTCTTCCCCTTTTATACCTTTTCAAGATTCTTTCATTGATTTTTTTTCTAGTTTCCACAAACATGTGTAGATAATTAATTAGGGGAATCATATTGTTATGGTTTTTAATTTTAATATATTTTACTTTTAATTTCACAATTGTATGGGTGTGACTTAAGATCGGAGATTTAATTTACATTCTTAATGGGTTTAAATTCCACACTATTCAAAGGTCTGACATGTGATGATAGTGAAAAATTTTTCTTTAAAATTTAACCAAAGTATTGAAAATGGAAAATTTTAATGTTCACTTCTCTATTAAATACTATTTCAATTCTTGAGTGATGATCAAGAGATTTTTTATAATGAAATATTAAAGAGCTGTGTTGAACATTAAGTGATAGTTTGGTGGCTCAACACATATTCTTCTGAGAACTAATATAATTATGGTTAACTTGAGTAAGAATAAAAAATATTTTACAACATTTTATATCTGTTAAATCACCCTAATTTCAACCAATTTTGGTCTCTTAATCTATGTTGTTATTCTCCTTGCACCCCTTACATACCAAAAATTCACTTTTACACACTTCACTTCATCATTTCATATTTTTATTGTTTGTTTTGTGAGTTTGTTTGTTTGTTTTTTACTTTTTTTAGTTACAAAATCATCAATATCCTTCCCATGGAATCAATTCTCCTTCCACTTTACTAAGTTAAAGTAGGTTTTATATATAAATATGAACAAATTAAAAGACACCCAAAATCAAAAATTTCCACCGTTTTTGGGAGAGAATGTGTATAAAAAATATTAATTTTTTTAAAAAGCACAAAAAAAAAATATAAAATAAACTAAAAAAATTTATATAAAAAAACCATTTAAAAAATTCTGAAAAATATTTTGTGTGCTACTCTTGTTCACTATTTATACTGATTCTTCATGAACACTAGGTCTTCTAAGGATGAACCAGAACCTTTAATTCAATAAATTAACCAATAATGTTCAATTATTAAAAAGAATAATTCATAATGGGAAATCTAGAACAAAAAATATTTGAAAACCTGAACATAAAATTAGACCAGCCCTTAGTTCCTTACCTTTAGAGTCCTAGAATTAGTGAGTTTCAACTTCCAATAGTTTCAAGTAATCCTTCTTTTATAAGGCTGTCTCCTAGGTCTAAAAACTCTGAGATTAAGTAATATCATCTCTCTATGCTTCCATTATTCAATGGTATTCCAGTGGATGATTATTTAGAGTTAATTAGTGATTTTTATAGTTATATCCAATAATTTTCTCTATGAGGGTTAAGTGAATAGGATTTGAGGTTGATAGTTTTTCCCTTTTGTCTCAAGGGGAGGGATAAGGATTTCTTCTAGAACCTGGATGAGGAAATATTTGAAACATGGTATGAACTTTTCAATTCCTCTATATCTTAATTATATCATAAGAAAACTACTATCAAGGTGAGGAATAGGATCATAGGGTTTGTATAGAATGAGGTATACATTTTTTATGATGTTTGGGATAGGTTTAGAACTCTTCTTTGAAATAGTTTCAATCATAATTTATCTACCCACTTGCTCATGGATAAATTTTACAATTACCTCACTCCTTATAACCAAAATTTAGTTGATCAATCATATGGGGGTGACTTCTCTAATATAACTAATGATGAGCTTAATAATTTTTTTGATAAACTTTCCTAAAAGTCCCAACATAAGTGAAATAGGAAAAGAGTCATTCATAGAGATGAAACTAGATACCAAGATGCTGTTGTTGATAAAAATTAACTTAGGGAGTAGTGATATCACTACAGAATGTTTGTTCATTCTCAAAGATTCTTCCATAGCATTGAAATATTTTTCTAGCCTAAGAATAGTGCCCAATTTATTGATTATAGAGCTATAAATCAGGGTGTCAGTGATCATTTCTCTAATCATTATAACTATGGATATAAAAATCACCCCAACCTGACTTGGAAAGAACAAGGAGTAATTAAATAGTTAACAACCCCAAATTACCAATCTCATCCTAAAACTTATTATTCAAATCAATGTGGTTAAAAATCTTTAAACTCTCAAGGTGAAATTAATGTAATTTTATAGAAGGTTTTAGGTGAAATTGGTTATTTAAAAAAAGGAATAGACACTAGGATTCATAGTATAGAACTTAAAATGGGTTATATGGATAGATATTTAGGGGAAGATATAAGAGAAAACTTCTTAGTAGAAAAAAACTAAATCTGAGGGAAAATTTGATGGAGGTAACAACCATACTAGGTCTTTAAACTCAACAACCAGTTAGGGAACATACTGGGAAAGAAGAAATAGATGTCCATGATGAATATGGAATTGAAAATTTAGAAAATATTAAATATATAAATCTGAACAGATCTAAATAATTTGATAAAAATGATAAATCTTCACATTAAGAAGAAAAAAGAAAAATAAAATGAAGTGGGACATCATTAAATTGGGAAAGAAAAGATGAGGTTTTAGGAGGAGAGTGAACAACCAGTTTTAAAATATTATTCCCCTCCTATCCCTTTTCCATAAAGGCTGAAAAAATAATAATGAACCTGATTACCTAAAATTACTTAAAATGTTTAAGATATTTAATGATAATATGAATTTTGTGGAATCTTTGAACAAGATACCATCATATTTGAAATTTCTTAAAGGTTTCTTAGCCAATAAGAGGGACTGGGGTGAGAGTTAAATAATAAATTTGAATGAGGTGTGTAGTGCCATAGTTCAAAAGAATATTCCATCCAAACTAAAATAACCTATAATTTTTTTAGTTTATAATTGTTGGTAGTGAGGAGATTAGGTGCCTTTGTGACTTATGTACAAGTATTAACCTTATGCCTCACTCATATCTCAAAAAGTTAGGTCTTAGGGATCTCAAATATACCTCTATTTCTCTACAGCTAGCTGAAATGTCACTTTATTATCCTTATGGGAGGGTTTATGACCTATTAGTTGATTTATGGAAACTATATTTTCCCACAGGCTTACTCATTATTTAAATGGAATGTGATAAAAAAGTTTTAATCATTTTAGGTTATCCATTTTATCCACTTTTAGGGATGTTATTGAAGTGTCGAAGGGTAATATGACCCTTAAAGTTAGCGAGGACCAAGAGAAATTTCATGTTCTAATCATTTTTATCCACGTTTTTTGTCTTATAAGCTGATAGATATTTCAAATTAGGTGTTTAAAGATGTGGTTAGGAAGGAAAATCATCATCCTTTTGATGATTTCAGCACTGAATATGTCACTAAACATTTTATTGATTACTTTATAGAATAGTAATATATATAGGAACTATAAATATTGAAGATAATTGAGATTAAAAGTAGAAAATAAATTGATCAGAACCATGAATTAGTCCACCCTAAACCAAGTTATCTTACTGACAGTGTTTCTCAACCTGTTCAAAGTTTGCATCCCTCCCATGTACCCAACCCTGATTCCACTTCTTATTCCTACTAAATTGAAGAGAGTAAGTCTATTAATGGTTATTATTATATTGAAAATGAAGGTTATAAGGTTTAGGATGAGTATTTAGTTAGTTATAATCATTATGGGATTGAATATGAGTTTTCCCAATCTGTTAAAAGTGAGTTAGATGAGTTTTTGTACATTTTAGAAAATATGGAAAATAGGTCCATTCCTTCTTTTTTGTATTACTTAGATGATGAAATTTTTTTCCATGAATTTAATAATCTCTTATAAGATATTTAGGGCTCTTCCCATGATTCTCCCAAGTAATTTTTTTATAAGAGTTATTCTGTAGTTGATAGTGATATTCCTTCTTTACATAATGCATCTTTTTCTAAACTTGTAAATTTATCAAGCGTGGGGGAGAGTGAGGGTGAGAAAATAAAAATTAAGGATAGATTTTATAATGTTTACTATAAACTATTTTACCATTTTATTTATTCTTTGAATGATAATGTAGGTTTTGATACTGTTGATTTAAGGAGGATTAATCCAAGAGTTTTGGAATTTTTGAAGTGAATTATTCAGCCTGTTATGCCACATGAAGTCTTGTGTTAACTTGTTAAATTTTCCAAAGAAAACATTGAGGAATCAATTAATAATAATCCTTACCAATTTAATGATAATTTATATAATATTTAGGGGATTTATTCTGAATTTGGACTATAAAACTAACCTTTTATGGGAGGTAACCCATGATTTTTTAGTTTTTAGTTTTTGTATTTTCTGTTTTAATAAATGTCTCTCTCTACTGTGTGATACTATCAATTATTGAAACATTTACTATATTAATTTGTTTTTTGGTTTTAATGGTCAGATGTATGATTTTGAGGATTAATTGGTGGCATAATAAGTGAATCTATTGTGAGGTTAATTAGCATGGTAGTATGAAAGAAGAATTGGGCATAATAGATCTAGTGGTTATGTGTGAGGATGGAAACTTACTAAACCTCTTCATCCACAAAAACTATTTTTTAAGGAAAAAGGAGATGCAATTGGATCTAAAAACTCTTTAACATCTCCCTTATTTTTTCTCTTTGGTTAGCTTCTTTCTTTTCTTTAAATTTTAGTCTCTCATGTTAATTTTTTCATTTTGTAGGTGCTTTAAATTTTCAATCAGAGGATTTTATTAATGATTTATTTAAGGGAAGATGAAAATGTTTTCCTTAAATAGAAAAATCTTATTCAAACATTGGAGTAATTATTTTAATTTTCTTAATTTTATTACTGCATTTAATTTTCTCTTAAGATGCTACAGGGTGACTGTTTGAATTGTAGAGTTTTTTTTCAATATATTTATATCCATGATTAAATTATTGAATTCTACATTGATCACCTCTAATATTAAAATTAATCTCTCAAAATTTTATTAATACAATTTCATTCCAGTTTAATTTTTTCTTTAACATTCACTCTTGAATTCACATTATGCATGAAACCTTTTAAAAATCATTTTTCATGCTTACTTATTTTCAGTAGTGGCCAGTAGAAACCTTGTGAATGTTTATTTTGTGTTTGAGTGGCATGGAAAATTTTTCTAATAATTACTATCACCCATTTAAAAAAATATTTTTTATACTGATGGCTAAATCTATTTGAATCAATCCGATTTCATATTTCTATCACTTTGATATTCAATAATGGAGACATTTTTGGATCATAAATCTGGGGGAGAGGGGTCTTTTAAATATACCTTAACTATGATTTAATGTATTAAACATTAAAATCCCACATTTTTTTTTTAAATTCCTCCATTTAAAAATAATTTCAGGATTTTTTTAAATAAAATATACTTTTTTTTTGTAAATAAAACCATTTTTAATGTGTTATTAGGTTTGGAAAATTAAAATTCACTGCGTCCTATCTAGGTGATAATTGCATACTAAATTTATGAGTCTCAGTAAGTCTAAAATTTATAGAATCAAATGATTTATGAGTGAATGTTTACCAAATTTTTTATAGAAATTATGTTTTAGAATTAGGGAAGGGAGTGTGATGGGATAGATTTCTGTGGAATTAATATTATAACTTGAGGAAACTTGAAGTTAGAACTTGAACCTAGAGGACAAATTTTTTTGAAACTAACACCTCAAGGATTAAAATTAAATGATAATAATATAAGTCCTTTAAAACTTGAGTAAAATGGGAAACTAAGATCCCACAATGAATCTATGAGACATAAGTGCACTAGGAATGCTGTGTAAATAAATAAAAGAAAAATTCAATAAGTGCTCTGTATAGTGACGTGCACAAATTCATGGCTGGGAAAAATAAATAATGCGTATATTTATAAAAAATGAGTTCATTAAGGTGATGGGTATATTAAAACCAAATCAGGAAGGAAACAATTGAATTATAATATAATAATTTTAGTTAAATAAATAGAGTGAAAAATGGATCTTTGATTTTTGGAACCGAGGGGAGAGTGATAATTGAAAGCATATCTTGTTAAAGTTTTATTTCCACTTCCATATAATCAGTTTCACTCCTAGAACTAGAACTTGAATTTTAATTGAAATGAGGTAGTAAGTGTATTTCACATAGGAGGCATGATAATTTCAAGTAATCGATAGTTTTTTTATTTCCTTTGATTCGAGAGTGAATTAGAACCTAGGTAAGATAACCACTTGTTTTTAAGAGTATTTTTAAATAAATAACATATATTGAATTGCCTGAGAATAAAATTGATTAAGTGTGGGAGAATTTTATGTGACCTTTATTTGATGCTTTTTGCCTTATCACTTTTGTTGCGTTTACTGTATTTTAATGTCCAAGTTATACATTTTTTGGGTTATTTATAGCATTATTTTTAATTTATAATGGTTTTGATAAATCAATGAATTTATAATAAATATGATTGTTTTATTTATTAATTTATCAATTTTTCATTATTTAATTAATTAATTTAATTTATTTTGTATTTTTTTAAAATATTAATTCTTATATTAATGAATATTTTTTTATTATGTGAATTTAATATTTTATTTTCTTGTATTTGATAATTAATTAAATAACCAATTATTTTGAATAATTTTTTATTTATTTTTTAAATTATTTTGATTTAGAATATGTAAATTCTTAGTTAATTTAATTAATTAATTAACAATATATTATTTTAAATATTTTTTCAATGTTTAATTATAATTTTTATTCAATTTCATTTTTTACTCTAATACCACTAGGGTGCTATTTCCAGCTTTACTAATATTTCCTGTCACTGCTAGCCTTTCAATCTGCTACTGCCCACTGACATCTGCTACCAGTAGTTTAACCTGCTACTGTTAGAGGGAAGTGCTACTTTCAGAAGAAATTTATACTACATTTGAGATCTAATACCACCATCCCCTATTGTTTGCTACTGTCAAAAAATAATTTACTACCGCTATTCTTGCACCACTACCACCCTAAAATTATGCTATCATTACTGTTCATCTACCACTAGAGGAAACACCTACTACCACCAAGGTACCTACTACGCCACTCCCATATTCTAATTTCATAGGAAGTATTACGGTACCACCACCCTAAAATCATGCTACCACTAGATTCATGCGACTATGAGGAATAATTTTATACTATGCACAAGAAGAAGTCGAGAGGAGTTTTGAATCTCCTTGCCTCACCAAATCGATTAAAACTTTTGGTAAGCATGAAAATGAAGATGATTTGAGTTTGATTATGTGATGAAGATCTTTTATAGTTGAAGCTAGGGTTTATAAAATATTTCACTGAGAAGAAGATACATGTTCATAAAGATTGGAATCGATCCGTATCCCATGAACCCAAAATCTAAACATGAGGGAGGTCGAGTAAATCCATGGTTTCACACTATTAAAGCTGTATCACTGAATCTAGGGTTGATTGAATCCCAAGTAATTGATGATGATGAAGATTTTGATCGCAATAGAAGATGATGATGCTTGAGGAAGGATATGTTTCCATTGTGGATATACTAACACCCATTGATGAAGCCAAACCGAAGGATGAAGAATAAAACACACACATTTAGTTAGAATTGAAGTCAAAGAATTTTTCTCATTGGATTGTTTTTTATTTTTTATTTACAGGATCAGAGGATATGGGTACCTTGAGTTTCCTCAATGCACATGCTTTGTGTTTTTTTGAGAATGTGCACCAAGTGCATGATGAAATGATGAGTTGAGATTGAACAAAGGAGGCTGAGATTTTGATTGACATGGGATATGATGATGAATGATTCAAGCTACTATTGAAAAATGATTGAAGGTGGCTATGACTTGAGGTTGAATATGAGGATTCCCAATGAAGGATGAAGCTGGAGCCAAGGGTCATCATCACTTGTGTAAGGTTCATTCAAACTTGCGATAGGGTTAGTAAAGGCTACATAAGAGTTAGAACACTTGAATAAGCTTTAATATGCATGAAAAATATTTGTAAGGGTGATGTAAAAACCAACATAAATGTATAATTGGAGTGTAATGGTGATGGTGGAAGTTGCATAAGTTCATTGAAACTTTTTTAAGGGTCAAAGAGGGAGCTACATAAGGGTTATCAACATACTTTCATAAGGGTAACATCATTGAAATTTGTGTAAAGGTAACTATGGATGAAAAATTTGTATTATTGTAAATGGATAAGTTATGTAATGTTCATTACTAATATTACATAAGGGTAATCTATGTAAAGGTATATAAACCAAGTGAAGTTTATGGAATTCACTGTATTAAGTCAAAATAAGATGCACTCGGGACTATCACATTCAGTTCAGTGGGATCAGTTCATTTCACATGGAGGTGAAAATGCACAGTCAAATATACCTCATGTAATTTATTTAGGTAAAGGACTAATTTAATTCGGTTCTCATATTTGTTAGATTGAAAAAAATATTATAAAATAGAGAATCAAAATTAATGAGGATATCATCCATCATTCATAGGGGAGCACACAGAGAAGATAATTAGAGTTCAGAACTAGATACTTGGAGTAGAAGGTAGAAGACTTGGATCTAGAGAAAAATGATTTCTTCAAGAGATGATTCTTTCCACTTTATCTTAATCTTCTATTATACTATTTATAGATTCTTTCATTGAAAATTTGTTTCTAGTTTTCAAAAACATGTTTAGATATATTAATTAGGGGAATCATATTATTATGATTTAGAATTTTAATATATTTTTCTTTTAATTTAAATTTCATATGATCATGAATTAATATTGGATATCTTATTTAAATTCTTAATGAGTTTAAATTCTACACTATTCAATGGACCAACATGTGATGATAGTGAAAACTTTACCTTTGAACTTTAACCAACGTGATAAAATAAAAAATCTCAATGTTTTATTCTATATTAAATAATATTTCAGTTATCGAGTGATTTTTGAGTGATCATTTCTATGAAAATATCAAAGAGTTTTGTTGAAAATTAAGTGATAGTTTAGTGACTCAAAACATATTCTTCTAAAAACTAATAAAATTATAGTTAACTTGAGTAAGAAAATAAAATATTTTATATTATTTCATATTAGTATGTTCTCCCTAATTTAAACCACTCTTAGTCTTTTACTCTCTATTTCTATTCTCCTTACACCACTTCTATACCACAACATCATTTTCACACACTTTACTCCATCATCTCATAATTTTATTGTTTGTTTTCAAGTTATTTTTGTCTATTTTTACTTTTTTTTGGCCACACACACATCAATGGACTTCCCATGGATTTAATAATCATTCTTTCACTTTACTAGGTACAAGTAGGTTTTATAAATAATTAATTTGACTGGATTCAATGACATCTATGGTTAATGGGATTCAATGTATATATCCCTAAAACTCGTGACATGAACATGAAGTTCATGATGTGAATTGATTCAAGTTTATTTAAATGAGGTGACATGTTTTTCAATGACTCATATAACTCAGTCCATTCACAATTTGAATTACACATTAAGCTCACAAATCTATGTTTGGAAGTGTGCCTATAAATCTAGTCACCCCCTTGGTTTTCTTATAAAACCACAAATTCTCTACCAACTCCAAATAGCTAGAGGTGATTATTTAGGGTGATTTTAATCCCTTTCGATAATTATTGATCCCTATCTTCTTGAGTTTGATGCATGGTGATCTATGATGAGTTTTACCTCTTTCTTTTTTGTTTCTTCTATGATCATTATGTTTCCCCCATTCAATATTTACATTATATGGTGGATGATCTCATTGTACTTATGGAGCTATTTTTTTGTTTTTTAGGATGGTTGTGTCATATAATTCTTGGAGGGCTGCATAATTCTTGTGGGATATGTGATCATAGTTTTGCATAGTTTTTCTATTCTCAATCAAAGAACATTTAAGGCCTTGAGGTAAGGGATTCATTATTTCTTCATGTTTTTATATGAAATCGTAATGTTATTATGATTTATCTCTTTGGATAATAGTGGAATTAACCCTAATAAAGATTAAACTTGATTAATGAAAGGCTTTGGTTGTTAGAAATCGTATGTGTTTCCACTATGATAATGGGTTTCCTTTTGTTTTACAAGTTAGTGTTCTATATATGTTTATGATTTGGTTAGAATGTTTTTTATGCTATGGTTTATCATGTTTTATATGATGAAAATGGTTAAATAATGTAAAGTTTGAAATAATGTTGGCTAAAAAATTAAAGAGTCATGTTTAAATAAATCATTCTTCTTATGTTTTGATGGAAATAAAAGTCATTATTAATGAATTTTTAATTAATTTGTTATTCTATATTTTAATGTAATTGGTTAAAAACATGAAGGTGGAAGTGATTATTATTGTAAATGATTAAGTCATGTTAATGGTATTGTTCTTCCTTAAAGTTTGTTGAAATTGGAAGTTATACTTGAAATAATGTTTAAATAATTAAGAGCTTTTAGTACCTGATTCCTTAGGTTACCCATAGTTGTAACCTATGATAAATGAATTGGTTAATCCAAGATAGTAATGAAACTAGTTGTTTAATAAAGATAAATATGTTTGGGGTTGAGTGATCCTATTTTCATGTGAAGGCTAGATACCTTGTTCCCAGGGACCAGATTCCCTATTGACTATATTTTTTGTTTGCTTCCTTCTATGTTTACTCTATATGTGATCCTTGATATGCAACATAATTTGAGCTTGGGATGGATGATGGTTGATGAGATATATGTGGGGAGTCCTGAGTTTTTGGTTTCAGTTGGTGCCAGATATAGAGGGATTCATGGTGATATGCATGGTGGTGTTGGGGATGATCCCTGAGATTTATGGAATGAGTTAAAATAGGTATTTACTATTATTATTTGGAATATAGGATACTTTCTTTTTAATAAATTTTCTTAAGGGATAGATGGATGGTTTGTTTCTTTCTATATTCCTTTCCCCACTGCTTGAGGTAGCTGGTTATACTTGGTTATGTATAACTTTTATGGAAGCTTATGATGTTTCCTATAGTATATGGAACTATAGAATGATAATGAATAATAAATTTTTAAACCCATGGGGTTTGTGATTTAATGGAATGAAAATGATAATAATCTTGAGGAACCATGGAATCAGTTGAATTATTCTTGGAGGGAATGGACTTCAGTCGTTTGTTAAAGAAATATGAAACAAAATAATGTTAATTAATGAATAATGAATTAATTAAGGTAAAAAATAATTTTTTAAAGGAAATAATTTGTTTAACGAAGTCTTATTGAATTTTTGTTTTCTTATTGGATACCTAGTCCTTAGTAGTGGTAGTTGAGTTTTCGAGAGACGATAACTATAGTTTATCCTAAGAATAGGTTAATTCCCATAGTGTGGTTGTGAGCTATAATATATCCTATATGTTTTATGATTTCATACACTACCCCACTGATATTGGCAAGGAGACTAAAACCTAGTGGAATCTAGGAGTGTGTTTTCCCTAACACCTAGGTTAGCAAGGAATGGATGGATAAATATCCCCTCTATCCCTGGTATATTCTCCTTGTAGTATTATGTGATGTCATACACAATGGTTATCATTACCATATATGTGTGTAGTGATATTTAATGCCTTATAGTTATTTCTCACACATGTATTTATGAATGCAGTATCCTATAGATTATTATAGGTATAACCTGCATGGAATGTGATGGATTGAGGTAAAATACACGACATGCAAGCTGAAGTGGCTCCTAAAAACTACTCAGTTACTATCTAGAGATGTGGCATGGGATAATGAGATTATGTGATGCATAATGTTCATGGTATGTGATGATGAGATGTTGTGATGCATAAGGAGCATGATATGATATTTTTTACCAGGTGTCTTTAGGTTGGATTCTTTTTGAGAGAGATGGCTCAGGACGTGCGACATTGGGGAAAAGCATAAAAGAAATGGGGAAGTGGTAATGGGGTACCCTATTTTTATATTATATTATATGATCTATTTTATTTGATACTTGGTGAGAGATAACCATGGTGAGGTTAAGATTATAGTATGCCAGTTTAAGTGATGAGTTAGATTCACTTGTTTTTCATTGGGCTTTATTAGTATTTCTTTATCTTTTTCATGAGAGGATCCTATTGAGCATACATGTAATTCTCACATTATATATATATAAAATGTTTTTTAGGTCTACAGGAGCTGGTTGGTGATCATGCTGTACATTACTAGTTCAAGAGGTTGTTTAAGAGTTGTTTGGGCTTAGAGGTTTCTACCAAGGATTTTCTTTCAATACTTGTAGTCTTATTTATATATTTTCAGTTGTATACTATTACATGCACATATTTGGGATCTTTTATTTTTATCTTGATAAGGTTTTTTTGGGTGTTTTTATCTTATCTCTCTTTCCTCATGTTCTTTTAGATGGTAATGCCTCCCATCTATGTATAAGATATAACCTCAGTGCTTGTTTCCAACCTATGGTCTATTGGACTTAGGATTTGGGAATCATTATATCTCCTATCTCATTACTATCCTAGGAGGGGTACCTTTGGGGGGAAGGGGTCATGATAGAGTGGTATCAAAGGTTCAGGTTGAGGGATATGATGGATTTTATAGGTAATAAAAAGTGTGGTATGTATGGGTTAGTAGGGTAACAATATCAATTGATTTTATTATGTGACGTAAATAAAGGATACTATCTTGGACATAGGTATTTATCCTCCCTAATATATTTTTTTGGACCTTTAAGTTTACTGAGCCTACTAAAATAAGTGATACTAGCTATATGATAGATACATAGGAAAGGATCATGCATCATTCTTTTTTGTGCCAGTGCTTAAAATGGTTAGACCTTAAGATTATGTTGAACCTTGAATAAATAAATAAATAAATAATCTTAAATATTACATATTCTAGGTTTATAAGTCCCTAATAGTTTTTTATTTTGTATTTATGGCTCTAGGTCGATGTCCTTTTCAAGTTCACACCGAAGGTGTTCAATAAGACGTGCCAAAATATCGCTATAGAGTAGAGGTCAATGATGAAGATACTTGGAGGAGGACACTCTGAGAATTTTAGAACCATAACATAAAGAAGTGTTATGGATCCATTTAATAATTAGTGGTAGAGGAATGGTTGAAGGAGGTGGTGATAACCTTCATTTTGATCTTTTCTTGGAAGGAGCGCTGCGTTTCATTGGTGGCGATGATGCTTTGTAGATCAATGAGGTAGTGGTGGTTCTTATTCCTTGAGGTTCATGAGGAGTCAATAATATCATGGGAGTTATTATGAGACCATTTATAAGTAGATTTTCTTTCTTTGACTACAAAGGCGACCAATCACCAGAAGTTACCTACCCTTCAAAAGGGGAGTTCTAGCATGTGGGAGTTTGAGATCTATTTCTGGGCCCTTCTTCATTATACTTTAGACCTGTTTCTAAATGAGGAGGCCAAGAAAAGGCATTTCAATGTGGATTTGTGTTTGAATATACAGTATCATGTCACCCTATTTATGATTTTGATGTATCATGAGGTGCTGGAAATAGAAGAGGTCATTGAGATGATTTTAGCTAGGATGAGATCATCATGAGAGGGGAGTTGTCCTAATTAATTACTAAGAACATCTGTGGTTTGGGGTTCCCAATTTCCTATAAATAATAGATTTTAGAAATATGGGGGTAGGTACCATCCCCCATAATCTTGTTTCTCTAGGGGTTGGGTCTCTTAGGTACCTTACAAGGGATCAGAAACATGTTTTTAATGTGGAGACCAAGGTTATCAGTGGTGTGAGTTCTTGAACTCTTTGAGCTGGAATCATGGAATAGGTGTTCCACTTTAGGTTCCTCTATTGAGGCAGTTTTAACCAAGGAATCACTAGTAGGGTTCTATAACTTTTTATCAGTATAGAAGATACAATCTAGGAATAAGAAAAACCTAATATTCTCCCCATAACCAAAGATAATAACATAGTCATGGAGGTGGCCATCATTAGGATCAGAGAGGCCATGGAGCAGGATGTAGTCAGCTGCATGCTTTATAGTGTCTAACACCAGATGAGCCATAAATCATTTGAGGTACTCTTTATTATTTTTTTCTATTTGGGTGTATGATTTATTTGACTAAGGAGATACAAACTCCTTTATATCACCCACCCTAGTCCATGATTTGAGACTTGAGGTAGAGAGGCTTCCTATTACCTTAGCCTTGACTATTCTAGTTAGAGGTCAAGATTATCTGTATGATGTTTTTAGAGGATGTGAGATAGTTCTGGGACAACACCTCTCTTGGGGAGACTTCATATGTTTATAGATACATCTATACGACATCAAAATCAATGTGAATTGGTTGTATTTGGTATAGGATATTGCAGATGTCTTCAGAAGATAGATTGTGTTCTATTTTGATGATAAAGATCCTATAAAGTTTATTAGTAATGGAGACCCTCATATGGGTTATGGGTGTTTTCTATACTTGTCTTCCTTGATGACAGCGTTGATGATGAGTTTATCAGAGGTCAATTCAATGGTGTTTCCTAGGGTTGTGGAAGTGTATTCTGATGTCATCCCTGATGAGGTTTTAGCATTATCCCCTTGATGGGAGATCGATTTTGGAATAGAGATATAGATGAGTGATTTTCCGATATCAATGTCTCCATATAGGATGATAAATTTTGATTTGTGAGAGTTGTGGGTATAGATCAATGGTCTTTTATAATGAGGTTTTTTGGTAGAGTGTGTCACCTTGGGGTGCTCTAGTTCTGTTTGTAAAGAAGAATGATGGAATTCTGCATCTCTATATCGATTATCATTTCTTGAATTAGGTGAAATTGAATAATTTCTATCCTATTTCATGGATTAATGACTTATTTGATCAATTTAAATGAGCTAGTTGATTCTTAAAGATCGATATGTGGTCAGGATATCATCAGATGTAGGTAAAATATGAGGTTATTATAATGATCACTTTATAATGTTTTTATAGGCATTATGAGTTTTTTGTGATATCATTATGTATGATGAATTATTTATACTATTTATGAGTTTAATGAAAACAATGTTCAAAGAGTTTCTATATTGGTTCTTGGTTGTTTTTATCAATGAAATCCTTATGTACTCCGCATATGAGGAGGAGCATGCAGAGCATCTACATGTTGTTTTGGGAGTTATTCATCATTAGTAGATATTCATGAAGCTATTGAAGTTTGAGTTATAGGGTCATTGACGTTTTTTCTTAGGGAATTTATTATCCTAAAATGGTGTAGCTATGGATCCTTTGAAGATCAAGGTGGTCATTACTTAGGTAACCCCCAAGAAATTTATAGAGGTATAAAGTTTCCTTGGTCTTGGAAGATATTATAGGATTTTAGATGATTTCTATATAGTTGTGAATCCTATAACATCCTTGTCCAGAAAGGACCAAGTGTTCTTATAGACTGATCAGTGTCAGGTAGCTTTTGATTATCTTAAGGAAATGTTATTCAGTACTCAAATTCTTCATTTTCAAGAATATGGAGTTCAATTTGAGTTTTTTTCAATACTTCACATCATGGTTTGAGACATGTTCTGATACAATAGAATCAATTGTTTCTTATGTATCTCAATAGTTACTTCCCTATGAGTGAAACTATTCCACCCATGTTCTCGAGTTGAAAAAAGTTGTGTTTGGATTGAAGTTGTGGAAAAATTAACTCATTGGTGATCATTTTATGGGTTATACTAATCCAAAGAGCGTGAGGTATATCTTCTCCCAACATGAAATTAACTTCATACAATGAAAATGTATGATTTTCTTTCCATATTTGACTTTTATATTTTATATACACTGGGAAAGGGTAATTTTACAGCTGATACACTTATCATGATTTCACCCAGTGATGCCATGCATGAATTTGAAGATTCCTAGAGAACAATGGAAAATATATTAGTGATACATCTTGATATGGGAGAGGTTAGTGGATGTGGTTGCCTTTTTAGATGATAGTGCAGTTACCTTTGGCGTAATAGGTGGAGGAGTCCTAACTGGGGGATTCTAATGAAAATGGTTAAAGACATAAAGTCAATAATGATGTTGGATAAATATTTAAATAATATTGTTTAAATAAACTATTCTTATTATGTTTTTATGGAAATAAAATTAATTCTTAATGCACGTTTAATTAATTTTTTCTTCCATATGTTAATGTAATTATCTAAAGAATTTGAATCTAGAAGTGGTTGTTGATGTAAATGATTAAGGCATGTTAATGGTATTGTTCTTCCTTAAAGTTTGTTAAATATAGAAGTTATTCTTAAAAGCATGTTTAAATAATTTATAAATTTTAATAGTTTATGCAATAGGTTACCAATATTTGTAACCTATGATAAATGAATTGATTAATCCAAGATGGTAATAAAATTAGTTGTTTGATAAAGATAAATGTTTGGGGTTGAGCGATCCTATTTTCATGTGAAGGATGGATGCCTTTTTTAGAGGGGACAGATGACTTGATGAATCTATTTGTTGTTTTCTATATTTTCTTTTTTTTCTATAGATGTTTTACTTTATATGCTATGTTATGTGAGCCTAGGATGGATGATAGTTGATGAGATATGGGTGGGATGATCATATTTGTGGTAGAAGTTGGTGCCTGATATGGATGAATGCATGGTGATATGCATGGTGGTGTCGGGTATGGACCTAATATTGATGTAATGGATTGAAGTTGGGATTTACTATTGTTGTATTGGAAGATGAGATGATTTATTATTAATAAATCCTCTTAAGGACTAGATTTCTAGGTTTCTTATTTCTATATTCATTTCCCCACTACTTGAGGAAACTATTTGTGCTTGGTTATCCATCTATTTTATGGTATCTAAGAATGTTTCCTAGAGTACCAAGAATTATGAAATGATAATGAATAATATATGTTTAAAACCATGGGTCTAGTTATTGAATGGAATAGAAATGATGATAATCTTGAGGAACTGTGAAATTAGTTGGATTATGCCTGGAGTGCATATACTTTAATTTATTGTTAATGAAATGTGAAATAGAATAATTTTAATTAATTAATAAACATAAATCCTAAATTTTTAAAGGAATTAATTAATTTAATGAATTATTCTTAAATTATTATGCGTTTATAGGACACGTATTCCCTAGTAGTGGTAGAAGGGTGTCCAAGAGATGATAACTGTAGTTGAACCTAAGATTAGGTTAGTTCCCATAGTATGTTTGTGAGATATATTATATCCTATATGTTTTATGATTTTATATTCTACTCTAATCATGTTTATAGGGTGATTGACACCTAGTGGACTCTAGTATGGTGTTTTTACCAACATCTATATTGGCGAGGAATGGATGGATGACTACCCCCTCTGGCCTCATTCTTTTCTCCTTATAGTATTATGAGATAATATACATGTGTGTAGAGGGATATCATGGATTGAGGTTATTTAAAACACATGTATTTCCATTTTTAGTTTCCTACAGATTATTATAGGTATTATGTGTATGGGCTATGATGGATTGAGGTATAATACATGACATACATGCTATGGTGGCTCCTCAAAACTATTCAGTTTCTATCTAGAGATGTGACATGGGATGTTGATATGATTTGATGCACAAGGTGAATAGTACATGATGATGATATATTATGATGCACAAGGAACATGATATGATACTTTAGACCGGGTGTATTTAGGATGAATTCTTTTAGAGTGAGATGGATTAGGAAGTGTGATATTATGGTAGAGTGGAAAACCAGTAGGGAAGTGGTAGTGGGGTACCCTATTTTGATATTATATTATGTGATTTATTTTATATGATACTTGGTGAGAGATAACCATGATGAAGTTGGGATTATAGTATAACAGTTTATGTGATGAGTTAGATTCACATTTTGTTCACTAGGATTTATTATAATTTCTTTATCTTTTGCATGAGAGGCTCCTAGGATTATCCTACTGAGTATACATGTTTATTATCAACCTATGTATATATAAACTATTTTTAGGTCCATAAGATCTGGTTGGTGATCAGGATGGACATTACTAGATCAATGGGTTTTTCCAGAGATGTTTGGGTTTTGAGGTCACTGTTGATGCATTTCTTTTGGTACTTCTAATTTTATTTATAGATTTTTAGTTGTATGACATTGCATGAATGTATTTGGTATATTTTACTTTTATCTTTAGGAGGTATTATTGAGTGTTTTTATCTTAGATATCTTTACTCATGTTATTTTAGAGGTAATTCATCTTGTTTGTGTGCATGATATACCCTCGATTTTTGTCACTAACACATGGACTATTAGAGTTTGTCTTCAGGTATCATTATCTCTCTTATCTCATTACTGACCCAACATGGGTACCATTGTGGGGAGGGGGCTGTGATATGAAATAACGATGATAATGAAATATTATTAATGAAAGGTTGAAAATATGTTTTAAGTAAACCATTTATGGTATTATAGGTATGATTATGGTTTTGGAATATAATTATAATAAATTTAAATTTATTATACAAGAGGTTAGAGTGATTATGAAGCAAGACAGACTTGAGGTAAGGGTTTCATCTCAATTTCTCTTCACTGAGTTACCTTTTTTATGTTATGTACCAATTTTTTATTTTTATCATGTATATACTGCCTAAGAATGTATTTTGGAATAATACATGATTTAATTAAAATGATTTTTATAACCATATTATTTTTAATCTTCCAATGAATTTATTTTAAAAAATTACCAAATCCATATGGGTTCTTCCTATCAACTTTATTTCATTAAGAAATTTTTGATGTTATACACATATCTTATTTTAAGAGGTGTATCTACTACCCCATTGATATGTTATATAATGAATATCCTTATGTTCATTTAATTTAAAGATTCATTTGAATTTCTTTCTTTCAATGGGGTTATGATTCAAAAGTTACCACAATGGTAAGGGTTTTATGTTACAATCTCTTTTTTACCAGGATTGTTTATACTTAAATTTTATGAAGATGAAATTGTATGATATATATATCCAAAATATTATATTATTTATTATCCTATGGTTATTTTTGGATATTTCATGTTGTATTTTCATTTTCCCCTCTTTAAGTACTTAAGAGACTAAAAGAATGTTTTTTAAGAAAACTAACATTGTTTTTCTATTCAGTTGGGAATATTTTTTTTCTTTGTTTTTATTTTCATTAAATTTTTTCAAGAATGTTTTTACTATTGTAAAATTATTATTTAAATTTATTTTTTAGTATATTTTAATTTCCTTACCAAGGTTTAAAAGGAACCTTCTAATCATTTTATAAATGCGGAACTTTTGATTTTTTCTGAAAATGTGAAAGGTTTTTTTTGTTTTAACGTACACTACATGAACAGATTTCCCATAATTTCTTGAAAGATTCCATTATAATTTTCCTTTTTTATTTTCAAATTTTTTTTCATTAATATTTTGTAAATTTTTAGATTTTAAATAATTGTTTTCAAAATTAAAGGGTATTTTCCTTAAGAAATGTTCTAGTGATATTTTAGAGGTATTTTCATCTATAACAAAATCCTTTGATGCTTTTATGATTTACTAGGGATATGATCCAATGTTACCATATTTATTCTTTCTTTATATGGTTTATGTTTATAATAATGAAATGTTTTTGAAACCTATTTTCTTTAGATGGGTTAATCTTTGATGTAATAATTTTTTTTCATGATCTTGTGGCACACATATTTATGGTTTTTATTATGTGATGGGTGGATGCATTATAAACTAAGGATGGATGATTACATTATAAAATAAGGATAGGTGGTTCCATTACACCCCTCCAATGAATTTGGTAAAGAAGGATATCTCATGAGATAATAAGGAATGGAATGAGGAGCAAACCTAGTTCAGTAAGGAAATTTGTCCAATAATATGTATTGGGAGTGAACACTAACTAAGGAAATGATGGAATAAGGAGTGAACCCAATGCAATATGATAGTCTTGGAAGATATAATTGATTAGAAAATGATTTTATACTCTTATTTACATGCCACAAACTTATGTATTATGCTTATGATATTTTTTCATGGTTCATTGATGATTCCACACTCTTATGTATTATTTTATTTGTTGGAAAAAATATTATTCCTCGTTTCATGATTAAATATCTTTGATAGATTGGGTATGATTATTTTAATTCTTGATCTTATTCTTATACCTTCATGATCATATTATGATCACTTATGATCATTGATTTATATCTATTATGATTACCCTTACCGAGTATCTAAGCTCACCCCTTCTTATGTTCCCCTTCCTCATGTTATAAAAATGGTTTTAATTATGATATGTCTAATAAGGGTGATATTTGTGAAGAACTTAACAAAAAATTATATAGATATTTTATGTACAGGTTGTTTATGTATCCATGTTTCCAAAAACACTAAACCTATATGGTTATCAATCATGAATTTTTATGAAATTTATTGAATATTCATCTAAAATATTGTAATATTTATATATTAATAGTTTGGGGTTCTATAAGATTGGATGGAGATTAAGATAAAATGAATTAATTGATTAATTATATAATTAATTAGATTAATTCATGTGCATTATATCTTAATGAATAATGAATTAAAATTATCGCTAGCCAATTATTTTAAATGAGTATTTATTTACTATATTTCACTAATATTGAGATCAAACTAGAAATATGTATGTGTTGGTTTTATTAATTTTAATATTAATTGCATGGTTTTGTGATTATTTATTATTAAATTAAATTTGATGGCCTGTATTTCATTCCTCCCTCCTTCATTATATAGGACCCGCATGTCTAAGGTTGTTTTATATAATTTCCCCTTAACCAATCTTTTGGTTCCCCTCACCTACGTGTGGGTATAAAACATATATAATGGAATGAGTATTGAGGTATATAGAGATAGTTAAAGATGAATATGAGGTGGAATCAACTCAAATGATACATATGAGGATTATTGGAATACTACAATTCATACCCATAACAACATAAGATTTTTCCCATAAGTTCATAGGTTGATTTATTTTATTCTCAATAAACTAACCAATAGATAATCTCATGATCAAGTCATTTATTTATTTTATTTCTAACTTATGTATGGTTTATTTTATTGATTCCAAATCACAATCACATATAATTAAATGGATTAACATGTAAAGATAGAATAAAATAAATGAATTATTCATAAATATTTTATCAGTACATGGTTAACCACTTAAGTAAAATCAACTTAATATTAATAATACATGTAAAATATAAAATAATAAAATTCAAGCATAATGAATAGAATCCCCCAATCAAATATTAATCCAGACTATGTTTTCCATCATTTGAGTTAAGATGAACCTATAATTAAGGTGTAGGTTTGGCCTATATAAAGGGAAATTTTAATTATTGGATATTCATAAAATATATATTAGGATGACTTAAATGAATTTTTACTAGTTATACTAGACTTATTCTATGTAATAAAAATTTGGAGGCAACTGTTGAGAAAATCTAAGTCAGGATTTATGGATTGGGGAGTCCATTTGGATGATAATAAAATAAATAAGGATCCTTAATGCTAAAATTTTCTCATTATAGGAAATTTTGAGTCTAATGTTGAGAGATGTTGGGACTTTATAAAGTATTGGGAGACTAATAATAAAATTAAAATTATCACATCTCACATAATTTGTAATAAAATAAAGTACTAAAAATATTCTTTTATATTGTTGTAGTAAAATAGAAAGTTCATCTTCCATGTTATTCCCATGATAAATTGTGTATAAAGACCATATACTAACTAGTAGTAACTTATAGTAATGGTATAAGCATTTTAACATTGTATTATGCCATGAATAAAATATTTATGTGCTAGAATTCCCAATCCCTAATTTTCTTTCTAAGGAGGAGAGTGATGAGGAGTTCACTATATATGAAAGACACTTGAATGATGCACTAGTTTTTTTAGTTTTTAATGCTATCATCCATGTCTAGTGAACTCATTAAGTTTTATTAGAACATGGATTCCTATATCATTCTCCAAAATCTCCATGATCTCTACCAGGAGAAAGATATACATGAACGATTTGAGATCTCTAATGCACTATTCATGTGTAACACCCTGACTTGAATCACTGGGTCCGAGAAGGAGTTCCATATGGACTCATTCACAACTACCCATATATAATAGGTTTCATACTATAAATGGGGGTCTAATTACATCATTGGGGAGACTATACCCTCAATATCAACAAAGAAATATATAAATAATAACATAGTGGAGTAAATAAACAATGCTATAAAAAATGGACTGGAAGGTATCTCAAATCATGAAGAATAATAAACCAAGGATCACCAAAGTGGAAGGTCAATTATAGTGTGATCAAGGAAAGTAAATAATAAAACACCGCAACATCACTCTGGAATCCATCCTGGTACTACCTCTGAGAATCATAATCTATCTCCTAACTCCCTGTCATTGGGTCTTTGCCCTTTCTTGTATCCCTAATCATGAATTCTATACTTGTATCAAGATTCTAGCATAGGGTGTTAGTATAAACCCAGTAGGACACCAACAATGTATCCTTAATACAAGTTTATATACATAAAAGTGTATGTTATGATAATAAATAAATGCATAAGAAATAATATACATTCATTTAACGAGTGGTTATGTGCTAACAAAGCTACCATAAACCCCCAACCATACCTGCTTCAACTCTATGAAAAAACACAGTCATAAAAAAAATCATGAATTAGAGTCGACAATAAGGTCTCCACATGTATTCCATGTCTCTCACATGCGTCAGGCCATAAGGCCATCGTATTCTAACACTACTACAGGTTAGGCCATAAGGCCATCATATCCTAACACCATGTATTGGATCAGTTCATTGAAAAAAAATCATTCCCATTATCTCCTTTAAGGTTAGATCACATAATTACATCATTCCCCTTGGTCAGGCCACACAAGGCCATCATAACCCATCATCCAACTTGGTCCTGTTATCATGTCACATACAGTGTCTGAACATGCTCCCCCTCTAGGGCCACCAAGCCATGATTGGTCAACCTATCACTTTGGTACTAATTATAGAACAAAAACATAGAATGTACCAAACACACTACATGGTAACTATGTAATCACATATAGGGGAAGAACATAACATATCAAGAGTTAGAAATAGTATCCAAACACACACACACACATGTGACTAAACATCAAACATGATCTCATGGGATGCGTAAGCACACAAATGTGATCAAACTTAATCATAGTATAAATCATATAAGCACACAATTTCATGTCATGGTAATAATCATATACATGAACTCTACATGGTAAGAAACTTCTAACCTCAAGATTTCTAATGTCAACATCAATATTTGTCAAGAGTGTTGTCACCCAAACCATATATTACCATTCAGTACAAGATTGATCGCCAATAGTTTCCTTGAACCAATCCTAAATAATTAAAAATAGATTCTAGATCAATATACTAAAAGGAGATAGTGAAACAGGATTAGGTATGTGATGTATCCCTAGAAAAAGGAGTAAAACCATGTATAATGGGATGAAAACTCACCCAGAATTACCAAGATTTGATTCTCCAATGTTAGTGATGAATACAAGATACTAGGGACTGGAATAACTATTAAATAATACCAAGAGTCACCCAAGGATATATAGGAAAAGATAATATAAGGATGGATTTTAGGGGACTCATGAATTTATAGGAAAACTATAAATATAGGTGTCACAATGCAACACAAAGGGCTACGCTGCAATGGGTCCTGAAATGGAAAGTACTATGATACAAGGGAGTTGGCTGTGAGAAGTAATTTCTAGTTAAAATTATGTCCAGAATCTACACTATAGTCAACTAAGTGGTCCTATAAACTAGGGGAAATTACTATGGTGAAAAGGCCATCACTACACCACAACCTCTGAGAACTTACATAGAAACTATGCTACAACCACTACTCTATGGCATAGTAGCCCAAAAATTGGAAGAACCACCCAAACTTCATCCCATAGTCACTATGATATAGCCAAATATCCACACTACTAATATGTCAAAATATCCCAAACCATCAAAGAAAAAAGCTACACCATATATCATTGACCACATTGAAGCCATACCCCCATGACAAAAAACATGTTCCACACCATCGAAACTAGTTCAAATTAAAAAAAACAGCTCAACACCCCTATTATCCTTCAAAGCCAATATTAAGAACTTTTTAAAAAATGAGGGTTTTAAAATTATACCCCTATAATTACCTCCCATCTAGGAGAATTTTCTCTAGTATTATTTCTCAAAAAACTCAGGCCAATGAGTTTGAACATAAAATCCCACTCCCAGGTATCCTCTTGGATCTATGCATGCTGACGTAAGACTTGAATAAGTAGAACCGTATTCCCCTAAAACACCTTCTCACTCAAGTCTATGATTAGTACCTATCGCTTATATTTTTTTTTCATTTGGTTCCAAATCAACATCCTAGTAGTGGATCAAATGTGAAGGATTGGTCATGTACCTCCAAAGCCAAGAAACATGGAACACATCATGCATTACTTGATAATGTGGAGGAAGTTCCAGTTAGTAAGATACTGCTCCAATATGTTCGGAAATCTCAAACAGTCCCACAAACTACAATTCTAGATTCCACTTCCTTTTCAAATGATGATTCCACAATTGAGGTGAAAACCACAATAAAACCCAGTCACTAATAGTGAACTCTAAAGGTCATCTCCTCTGATTGATATATGAACACTTCCTACTTCAAGTAGTAACCAACCACTTCCTGACCAAATTT
This sequence comes from Viscum album, assembly GCA_963277665.1. Classification (NCBI taxonomy): domain Eukaryota; kingdom Viridiplantae; phylum Streptophyta; class Magnoliopsida; order Santalales; family Viscaceae; genus Viscum; species Viscum album. The sequence continues at coordinate 1,885,361,659 of OY728159.1, read as the reverse complement.
ACTATATTAGAGATATCCTACACCATATTTGGCCCAAAAACTACTACCCCACCTGCCTCATGCCAACATAGTGGTGAAAAGGTCTACCATCCATAGAGTTACTCAAATGGATCCATCTAAATAAAAGTCTAGAAATTGTTATTGTATGCAAACCCTACCAAGGATAGGTGCTCATCCCATGCTCCACCAAATTCTAGGATTCATAACTAAAGGATATCCTCAAGGATATAAATTTTAAATATCCCCATCCTAGTATCCCATGTCTGGTGGTTAATTTATTACATTGGTAAAAGATACAAGTGATCGTATCCCAAAGGACTAAATAGTTTAATATTCTTGGAAATGGGATACATAATTGAATTTTATATTACATTTGAAAAGTTAAAATACAATATAGTATTTTCTTTATGAACACTGTTATTAAATTTATAATATCCTTGTATATCAATCATAATACACTTCCTAGTCTCCTTGGGAAATAAAACATAAGAAAGGGGTGAACTTAAATGTTCAGTAAGGTCATGAGTATAATGGAATCTAATAAGGCATTGATAATATGAAGAGAATAAACAAGATTCAAATAATTCTATATAAATTATCACATGAGATTGAAACTTATCCATGGATATCATAAATAATGAAATAATCACATGGACATAAATAACCAATTTCAAAATGATGGAGTTCATAATGCTGAACATTTAAAACTTACCTTTGAGGCCTCGTGCCAAGACATATTACATAAATGGGTAAGACCATGACCAAATAATCAATATAGTTTGTTTCATGAGACCTACTTATGTATCAGGGGGAAATTTAATTCTAGGACCCACCCATCACTAATAAGTCAAATTAATTCATTATATGAATAAACAATACAACTTAATCAACATGCCTTAAAAATAAACAACTTTCCGTATTGAAAGAAATAACATAAGGAATATCAATAATTTCCCCAATAAAACTAATCATTAACTATAAAGAGAAATATTGTGGATTTTATAGTTAAATTATAACCTCATTAAAGCATAATATTCAACAAATAACATTGACACAGATGAAAATAATTTCAAAATATCACTAGAAAATTTATTGATAAAAATAACATTTTTTTACTTTGAAATAACTTATTTAAAATATAATCTTTTTCCAAATATTAAGGATCATATTTTATTTAAAAATAAACTTGTAATATTTTAAATTAATCTCAAAATTAATGAGTGTTTATGACAACAAATTTTTTTATTCTTTCTGTATAAGTTAAAGAAACATTCCTTTCACACTTTTATAAAAGGTCAAAAAATACCTCATTTGGGAAATTAATAGAAGATTCATTTTTTTTATAAAAAGTAAAAAATGGATAAAAATATATTTATTAAATCATTGGATAATGTTTTAAAATACTGTTTTATACATTTTAATAAAAACATGGACATGAAAGAGAAATATTCTTGACCAAGTAGAAAATACAAGGTCAATTTTCCATAAAAAAATTGTTTTGGTATCTTAAGTACTTAAAGAGAATAAAATGAAAGTAAAATTTGTAATTTATAGAAATAATCAAATTAGAATAAAATATATTAGATTTATGATATAAAAATCAAATAATACCCCCATTTGAGACTTAAACATAAACAATCTTGAATAATGATGAGATTGTGAAATAAACCCTTACCTCAAGTTCGAATTCATTGATATGTGTCCAAAACACTTGTATAATAAATATATATTTATTATAAATATGTTATATAACTATTAAAATATATATAATACCATATATGATTTAATTATAACCTTTTATCACCATTTATTAATAATTATTTGTTAAAATTACTATTCCGGGTAATAATTGCTTCGTTTTTCATGTATGTTTTGGGTGAATAATATCAGTTCTTGTACTTTGATCATATTTCCATTATATATATAATTTTAATAATGATATAAATATTATATATATTTATAATATATTTATTTATATTAATATATAAAATATAGAGATAGAAAAATGAATTACATTGTTCATGGAGACAGTAGGCCGTATGTACGCATGGACGTTATTTTCACTTTTAAAAAGATGGATCTAAAGAAAGGTAAATAATAATTCAACTTTACAAAATTATTATTATGTATTATATATTATATATATTTATTAAATATAACCTTATTACCATTCATTCAAATAGGAAATAAAAAATGAACCACATCGCTTCATGGAGGTGGTAGTCCCCACGTATGCACGAGCGATGTTATCATTTTTTCATTTAATAGAAAAGAGGCTGGATAATAGTGTTTTCATAATCATAATAAAATTTAAGTATATTGAGGATACTAAATTTATTATTTTATGATAAATACCACATAATTATAATAGAAAAAAGAATAAGTAAAAATAAAGTGGTCTGTTAAGGTAATTACCTCTTCCTTGAAAGAACTCATTTAGATATACTCTTTAGGACCCTAGGGTAGGTATTTTGGGAATAAAAAATATATAACATGGATAAGGATGTTTATAAGATAAATGGTTAGTTATTGGTGATATATAGATATTTTCATGACCATTTTTATAATAAAATAAATTATTTGTGAACTTTAAATGATTAAACTTTCCAAGTATTTAACTATTTGTCTTTGATTTATGGAAGGATACCAAAAATTTTTGGGAAACAAAAAAAATAATGAATTGTGAATTATAGACTAGAATATTTAATATATAATTCATAATAGATTAATTTAATATGAATATGATGTCCTGCGACATACGACAGGTCAAAGATAAAGTCCAAAGATTTAAACTAAAGAACCGAGATGAATTGGAGAAAAAATAGCTAGAAAAAAACATTACACATCATGAAAGTAATTAAAAATGTGAAACTTGAAGGAATAAAAGACATGAAGGAAAGATGTGAGAAGTTTGGCTCCCACACATTACACAACTTGAATCAATTACATGATTTGAAAATCTCAGGCAGACCAAAAAAATACTAATTTATGATTGAAATTTATGGGGGACATACCTTTGAATGACCCATGAAGCCCCATTATGACTCGAGAATTGTTAATGGTACATTTATGAAACCCCATGAAGCAACTAAATCCTATAAATAGACAAACATGGAAGAGGAGAAGGGAGATTAGTTCCTGAGGATATGTCTTCGCACTGCACTTTAGGGGTACTCCTGATTATATTTTCACTTATGTTTATATTTTCAATTTATTTTCCCATGTAATGTATTAATATTTTAATTCAAGTGTTTCATATTATTCCAATACCAATTTCTTTCATCTCTCTCTCTCCCTCTCTCCCTCCCTATCTCTCAATATCTCTCCCTTCCCTCTTCCCACTGTGATATATTTTCACTTAGTAATGAAAATTGACTAAACTAAGGCTTGGACTTAGGGGAGGTTTTGAGGAGTTCTTAATTATTTCAATTTAATTTAAAATTGTTTCAATTATTTTTTTTGGTGAATGTGATAGTATTTCATGGGTGCAGCGGTCATCAACCACATACTTATTTTCAAATCCATTTATTTTCTTTGATTTATTTATTTTCCCTCACATATCTTGGGTAAAATATATATATGGTTTATTTTAGGATACCCAAAGGAATGAAATGATATATGGTGGAGCCAGGTCTTTTAGTAATTTAACTCTTGGTCAATGTGTTATTCTATTTGGCTATTGGAGGAGGTGTAATTTGGTGTACCAAAGAGGTTTCATAGGCATCTAAAGTTCTACACTCAATAAATAAAATGAATGTAATTCATTTATGAGGTTTTTTAAATTTAATTATTAGATTGAATTTTAACAAACAATAAATAATGAAGGAACCCATATTACCAAACCCTAAGGAACAAGACATTTCTTCAAAACCTACATTATATTTTAAATTTCATTTAGGTTTTAATTCTTCATTGTAATATTTTAATTCCACATTTTTCAAAACCTATAAATTTATTTATTTCATAAAATAATCAAAAAATAGAATAAAATAAAATAAATGAATTATTTTTTTGATTGATTGATTGTAACTCACCTCAAGTGAGATGAATTTGGTTAGCCACTATGCTACATTAGTAAAAATAAATTAGATTTTGTACCACTCTACAACAAGTGTGTCAATTGGTCAAGCTATGTTTCTAAAAATGGTGTAAAAAAGAGAGGGAAGATATATCCTTTTATAAGGGATGGAAATGATACACTTGTAATTAGAAAAAAGATTAAAATATAATTAAGTCATTCTCAAGAAAAATGGTTCAAAATAGCCAAATATTAGAAGATAAGGTTGGATATAGTTTAAATATCATCAACTAATAAAGTTTTAAAAGGTTTAAGTGGTATTTTAAACCTTTTATTTTGGTCTAACCCCTTAGTTAACCTATTTTAATGTTAACCATGATAACAAATTTTTCAATCATAAATGGTTATAATTTTACTTATAAGGTAACAATTAGACCATAAATGGACAAGGGATTAAAATTTTGACCACATCTTATCCTATTTGTCCTATTTAAATATTTTATGTTTTTTAAATAATTTAATAAAATATTTTTTTCAAAAAATATCATTAATGTCATTTTTGATACTATTTATTTAATTTGACTTTAAATACATCAAGACAAAAATGGAAGTTGAATATAAACGTTTTACACATCCCTAATATGTTATATTTATCTAAAAAATTATTATTACACAATAATTAATCCAAATTTTATTACTTTTAATATTTTTAAAATCATTTATTTTATTTTTTCTATTAATTGAATAAATATCATGTCGACATTGCATAAGAATTTGAGGTAACTATATAATCACTAAAAATTAGAAATAAATTAAGATCCTAAAAATAATTTCATTATGAACCAAATAACCTTTAATATTCATTAAAAACTTATTTTTATCCCTGTGTTACTATAAAAAATAAGTTTAAAGCCAAGAGAGTGACATTTGGTATTTTTCTTTACTTAAAATAACATAAAGGTCAATATCAAAGAAAAATTGAAACAAGTGGAAATATTTTCAAGACTTGGATGTAAATTTATAAACACCGCTCATACAATAGAATAAATTAATGTGTTAAAGAAATTTTAAATCCTTATCACATTAGTTTTTAACCTTAATCACCCAATTTACCCTTTATAGATGTGATAAATTTTACCACTATTACTATGCATAATGAAAAAATAAAAGGGGACTAATTATTAAATTTGAAACTCCTAATTCCAAATATGGTATCCATTTTTCAATACTAAATCTATATAAATTATAGAAATTAATTTTAAAATAAGTTCACAAAACACGATGAAAAACCTTTTTTAGAAAAATACGGTTTTAAGAATAAAACTAGATTTATTCTTACCCCATGCCTTGAAAAATATTAAATGAATGATAAAACATCTGATTGAATATATAATATATACATTTCATTAAAATAAATCATCAATAATGTAAGAACCTGGATTTTCTATAAGGTACAAATCCTTTAATTTTTTGGTTTTATTCTTTTGTTTTGACCTTATATGGATACTTAGTGAGGATATGGAGTATACAAGGGTGTATGGGGATTGTTCGGAGACCAAAATCCCAAAATGTGGAAGATAAAACTGGGCCACACAGTTATTAGAAACCGTACAACCCAGTACACATGATTACTCCTAACTATGCATGGAGTTCTTGTGGGCAGTAGTGGGTCACATAGTTTTCCCTAACTGTGCAACCTAGGGTGCACACCTATATAAATTCCCTACAATTTTTAGCAAAGTAAAATCACCCAGTTTTCACACAGTTTCCCAAAATGTTCACATGAACCATGCATTTACTCTCTTTGAATAGTGGCCTAATCATGAATGGCACATAGTTTGGCCAACCGTATGACCAAACCATGCAACCCAATTAAAATAGGTGAAATGTCCATTTTTACCTTATGACCTTAAATGTTTTAAACCCTTTATTATATTCTTCTTTTAATGGATAACCATATTCTTCTCTCCCATTTTAGGTCATCCTCCTCTCCACCTAGGTTATTGGATAAATCATCAGTCTAGAATCTGATTCTGCTTCTAATTGTCTCGTTGGATACATGCTAGTGTGATATCTATTCATCTTGAACCTTTTATCCTTTGTATTTCTCTTGAAAGACTTATTTAGGTGTAGGCTCATATGCCCTATTTTTTGGGTGTCCATCTATTTTTACAATTTCTCTTAATATGGACCAAACCAAAGGCCAATACTGTATGAGTGATCCTCTATAGGAATAAGGTAGGTGTTTTAGTAATTACACCTTATTTTCATGATGTTTTATATTATGTATCATTGTGCTGCATGCCATTTTCACCATACGTTACCCCTAAAATGAATCTGTCTTAAATTGGATGCCTTGTTCTGGAACCCAATGACTTTATTAAATCCTAAGAGATGTTGGAGGTCATCAACCTCAACATGTGCCACCCCTTTGGGAGTGCCCCTTTATATGCCTAATTGAATTTCTCATTCATATAACCAAAACAACCATCAATGTATTTTTTTGGATTTATAGTTGATATCATAAATGATATGGGGTAATTATAGTGTCATCTCATGGCTGGAACACTTATCAAATTATTCTAAATTGAATAGAAGTGAGTGGTATGACCAAAAAACTTTTTTAAATAGGAAAATAGTTAGGCCATTTTTAAAGAGAAATGATATTGAATTATAAAATATATATTGGATCATATTAAAGCCTTTGATTAATTATAAGTTATAATGAATGGGCATGGATACCCTTATAAGTTATAATGAATGGAAATAGAGAACCTCATGAATTATGATGGATGAGAATGGATACCCATATTAGTTATGATAAATAAGCATGAAGTCCATTCTACTACTGTCATGATACTGGCATTTCATCCCAATAATTGTGATATGAGAATGGAATCACTATATTTTGATATGGGTATGGTGTCCCTAAATTTTGATAAGGTCATGGAGTCTCTATAATATGATACGGGCATGACATCCCTATATTGTGATATGGGCATGAAGTCCCTAAATTATGATACATTGGCATGGAAACCCTATAGTTATGATACAAACATGGAGACCCTACTGATATGATTTGGGCATGGAGACCCTATTGATATGATTTGGGCATGGAGACCCTATTTTTATGATTTAGGCATGGTGACCATAATGATGTGACATACGATCATTATGACCCTTAATGTTAAGATTCAGGCATGAAGACCCTATTATTATGATAATGGGCATGCCGTCCCTTCTTCTTATGATACCAGTCATAATATCCCTTGACACTTGTGAGACTCATGCTACTTCCCATGGATACTTGAGTTGCACCTCAGGTTAGGGATAATAGTAGTATCCACATATATGGATGTAGACATCACTATGTATACAAACCATATATATGTATACATATGGTTACTTGATCAAAGATTATATGAATTAGGCCAAATTAGGTAGTGTTATCCTAGTGTCCTTCAAGAACCAGAGTTACCCCTTTACAAATTTTATTATTTCTTACCATTATATCCTCACACTACTCATATTATATGCATTGACTAGATATTTATAGACGTTGTTGTTGGTGGACTACTAAGTTTATATCACACCCTATCTAGGCCATTGATGGTGCTTGAGTATATTATATGGATGCAGGTAAGGATAGGGTAAAGAAATCAATTGTTGATACTTGATTTTATTATTGCATAGGAGTGGGGAAGGATAGAAATGAGCCATGGATCGTGATGCTATTAGAGATAGAATTTTTGGTATTTTTTTCTTTTGATACATGTATTTTGTTTCATGACTACCACCACGTTTACCTGTTTACTTTTGATAGAATCATGACATCACATCATTCTAAATATAATACTGGTTATTGTTGATGTTGGTTATTTATTACACCTGTATATTTAACTTCTACTATGGGTTATTTATTATGATTTTTCTATTTATCTATTTATTACATAGCTGTGATACTCTGATTATGAGGGAATAGTATCCCCATAGCACCACCTTGGACCCTTTCTGCTAGTAGGAAGCCTCTACATATAAAGAGTTTCACTTGAATAAATGTGACCCATCAGCTCGGGGCACTGCTTAGGGGCATTTGGGCTGGGATTTCACAAAGTTGTATCAAAGAAGTTTTATTTTGTTTTGACTTATCATTTGTGAATACTAGATAGAATATTAGGAATGTTTCTGAATTTGGTAAATAGATGTTCCTAGGAGTAGATAACCCACATATATATAAAGGAAAAATTACCTAGGATGGGACCTGTTGACCTAGATTATGCTTATTACAGTTTCCTTGATTTCACTATTGGGTGATGCACTTGGAGTTTGATATTCTTTATGATTAATTTTTTTTATCCTTGGCCTAAAATAGTATGTAATATTTAATTATTCATCATTTAGGCACCTTACATGATTTATATTTCATGAATTATTCCATGCCATGTTTATATTAGCGCATGCGTTTATTGCATCATGTTTTGATGCTTAATACTATATCCATGAATTGGGATAACATTTCATGAAGGGACTAGATAAGTGAGTGGTTTATATTTAATTTACTATACAATTCAATTTATAATGTATATGGGACCTTATAAATTATAAGTGGTGATCTATATTGTTCAAAATTTTAAAGATAAATTCTATATAAATAAGAATAGAATTAAATGAAATAGAATTCTAAAATGAAATTGTCACCATTAAATAGGGATGCCAATTATAACTTAAATGGTGTTTTCCTCTATAAATTTCAATTGAAAATATATATATTGGGACTTATATAGTAAAAAATAGAGCATTATCTAGACCCGAACTTAGTAGTGGACAATAGGTAGCATCTCTTTTGTTCTATATAATTGTTTCCTATCACCCAAGAATGGATTTAGGAGAAGGTAGAGGGGTGCGTCTTATACATATGAAGGCTTGTGACTATTATATTAGTGTATCTGTGATATTTAACAATATAAAAAACTATATAAGGTGTGTTATTAGAATTTTTATAGATATACCACCACGAAATTTTCTAGTTGTGTTCCAGGAGGGTGGTGACGACCATGCTCCGAAGGTGGTGGGCCCTAATCTACTAGTGATACCTCCAATAGTTCCACCTATGGAACCTCTTGTTATAACTAATGTGGGTGATGATGTATGATTTCAAGGGGAGTTTCTATAGTTTATACAGACTTTATAGGTTGATCTATGACCTGAACCTTCTATGGGAGAGTTGACATTAAAGTTTTAGTAGCAGAATACACCCATGTTTCTAGGGATGGTGGCCCCCAAGATACAATGTTATGGCTGGAGATAGTCTTATATATATTTGAGCACCTTGAGACACCTCCTTACAGGAGAGTGAATCTATCTAATTATATGCTTCATGGATCGAACAAATGTTGGTGAGATATTTTGAACCAGGTAGGTTAGTTTCAAGAAGTGATTTGGAGAGATTTCCAATCTTTCTTATATGAATATTTCTTTCCTGAGACCATAAGGGATGATCATTATAGGGAGTTCATTAACTTGAATCAGATTTCTATGTCATTTATAGACTAATCATCTTATTTTATAGAGATTTAGTTCTTTGGGCCTATCTGTACAACTGATGAGGAAGCGAAAGTGTGACGATATAAGGATGGAATTATTAATCCTATTTGTTCATAGGTGAACATTTTCTAGTTGAATAATGTGTATGATATAGTAAAATAGGCACTCATCACCAATAGAAACCTGTGATAGGCATATGATGTGGTCCAGGGTGCTTCATAACCAAGATAGATTAGTGTTTCGATTAACAGCTAGACAACACTTTGAGACTAGACGTGTAAGAAATGACAGCTAGGTGACACCCACTGACCATTACATGGTTTTTAACCAGTGTGGGAAGCTTAGGAATAAGAATACCTAGTGTCCTAGATACCATGTTGAGTGATGAGGCAATAGAATATTCGGTTATCTGCAATGTTTTTATAGGATCTTCCCATCTATTCCTAGTGGAATAGGATCCACATTATCTCCACCTTTAGGAGTGGGATCGAGAGCACATTTCCAAGAAGGTAACTAGAGTATTATCGGTCATACAGGAAGAGGAGGAGGTTGTGGCCGAGGTATCTAGTCTTTAGATATATAACACCAACATAGAAGATCCTCTCAGGGTATTCAGGTTGCAACATAGGTCCATGAATCATGATAGATTTATTCAGTGCATTCTATACCAAAGTAGAATGGTTTTGGTCCATCTACTATTCATGGTACTATTCAAGTAGCCTCTACCATTATGTTTTCCTTATTTAATATAGGTTTACCTCACTATTTTATCTCTATGTCTATTATGAAAATACTCAGGCTTGATATTGATTACTCCTATTGTGTGATGACTCTTGATACTCCTTTGGGTAAACATTCAGAGAGTGTACACCAGTGCAAGGAATCCCCCTTGAGGTAGGAAACCATCTTTTCTTATGGAACCTCTTATTCCTTAGGATGAAAGGCTTTGATATCATTCTCAAGATGGACTGGTTAGTCCCCTATCATGCCTAAGTGGAGTGTTATTACTGAAGGATGTTATTCACATCACCATAGGGAGGTAATTATATCCAAAAAGGTGAGTGGGATGTCCAGGAATGTAGAGATGGAATCGAGAATCTTGGTCTAGGTGGAGTGACCACCCATATTTCTTGAAATTTTATGGATAATTAGGGATTGCATGAAACTAAATTACCTCATGTAGTCGATCATTTCAGGGATGTTTTACCTAATGAATTTTATATAATACCACCTGAGAGAGAGGTAGAATTTACTATTGATCTAGTTCCTAGAGCTGCCCCAGTATCCATTCCTCTTTACAGGATGACTACTACTGATTTGATAGAGCTCAAGAAGAAGATAAAGGATATACAGGAGAAGGTTTTTTTATGTCCCAATACCTTTTTCTAGGGTTCACCAGTCCTTTTCTCTAAGAAGGTGGATATAACCCTCAGGATTTGTGTGGATTACTAGAAATTGAATCAGCTTACCATGAAGAATTGTTATCCTTTACCTCATGTTGATGATCTCTTAAAACAACTTAGAGGATAAAGAGTTTTCTCAAAGATAGACCTGAGATCAAGCTATCATTAGGTGCGAGTAAGACCATCAAACATACCACGTAAAAATTTCCATAGTTAGTATGGTTTATATGATTATCTGGTTATGCCATTTGGTCTTACAAATTCACCTTCCATTTTCATGTCTTTAGTGAATAGGATTTTCCATCCCTATTTGGATTCTTTTGTCATAGTTTTTTGGATGACATATTAGTGTATCCTCATACTTGAGGAAACCATGCCAAATATATTAAGATAATTTTGAATACACCGAGAGAGCACTGACTATATTCTAAGCTCAATAAATTTCACTTTTGGACTGACAATTTACACTTCCTAGGTCATATTATCTCAGAGGAAGGAGTGTCAGTTGACCCAGAAAAGGTGAGAACTATAGTTACCTGAGAGAAACCCAAGAACATATTTGGCATACATATTTTCTTAGAGCTATCTATTTATTATAGTCATTTAATACAAGACCTATTATGCTTAGAATCACCTCTTATGGGATTGACTAAGAAGGGTTTGAAGTTTATATGGTTAGAAGACTATGAGATAGCCTTTAAAAATCTGAAAGGGAGGCTGTATTTAGTTCCTATCCTAATTCTCATAGATCTAGGAAGAAGTTATATAGTGTATTGTGATGCATCACATATCGAGCTAAGAGCAGTTCTAATGTAGGAAGATTGAGTCATTTCATATGGGTTTCGGTAGCTAATGCCTCATAATAATAATTATCCGACGCATGATATCAAGTTGGCATCTGTTGTTCATTCTTTGCGTTATTGGATAAATTACCTACTAGGAGATTATTTTATGGTGTTTATGGACCACAAAAACCTCAGGATTATTTTCACACATCGTGACTTGAACCTTCGACAAAGAAGGTGGGTCAAATACCTACAATCCTTTGAATTTGAGCCCTCTTATACACCTGGGAAGAGAAATACTATTGATGATGCTCTGAGTAGGACTTAGTCATTGATGGTTCATGAGGCTAGTAGATAATGGAAAATTATGGTCCTATTTTATAATATTCACATAGAGATTTAGGATCATCATGGATTTTCTGTACTTTCATTGATATTAGTGACCTTTCACTTATGGAGAGAGTGTAAGGCAGTTTTGAGACCCCAAAGGCTTGGTCCTATGAAAACTTATTTTTAATGAGGACCCACCTCCATATTGGTATATTAATGGGGAAGACATCCTATATATACATGGGCATATTTAGGTTCCTACAGACATGAGAATAAAGATGAAGTGAATGTCCCATTCCTTTCAGTGGAAAATTCACCAAGGTATCTCCAAGATATATTGTGATATGCATCTCTAGTATTGGTGGACTAAGATGAAACATCAGATATTAGGTTTTATTACTAGGTATTCCACCTATCAGTAGGTTAAGGCAAAGCACTAGAGGCCTGCTGGCTTGTTATAGCTCTTACCATTATTGGAATGGAAATGTGAATATTTTGTAATGGATTTTGTCATCAGCTTACTAAGGTTGCCTCAAGGTAGTGACATAATTTGGGTAGTTGTGGATTGATTGATGAAAGTAACCCACTTACTTCCTATCCAGGAGACTTTATTAGTTGATGAGATGGAAAGACTGTACATCCATTATATTATACGACCGCATGGGGTACTTATACTATCATTTCAATTAGGTATTCTCATTTTACATTGAGTTTATAGTAGGGGTTATAGAGATATTTGGGTACAAAAATACTTTTGAGCACAACTTTTCACCCCCAGTCTGATGGATAGTTAGAACAGACTACACAGGTGTTAGAGTACATGCACAAAGCATGTGTCATTGATTTTGGCAGTTCTTAGGAGAATAATATCCATCTCATCATGTTTTACTACCATAATAGCTATTAGGAAAAAATATAGATGGCTCTATATGAGAATTTATACGATAGGTCATTCCATTCAACCTTGTGTTGGTTAGAGGCAGAAGAGGTTGTGCTACTAGGTCCACATATCATGTAGGAGACTTCATTGTAGGTATATATTATCAGGAAGCATATTTATACTGCTCAGTCTAGAAAAAAATCTTACACTGATCACCGTCGATGACCTCTGGATTTTGAGGTCAGGGATCATGTTTTCTTATGGGTATCAACCATACTTGGGAATAGATGGATATGGAGGTTAGAGAATCTATCAACTCATTATGTTAGGCCATTTTAAATTTTGTATGGAGTCGATCCGGTAGCCTATTGGTTACTATTACCTAAGAGGTACCATTCCATGTGCAACATCTTCTACATATCATAGATTCACCATTATCATGTAAACCCATCTTATACTTTTGATCCCAAGGATGTTGAGTTGGTTGGTGATGGTTCTTTTGAGGAGTATCCCATATGAATTATTGATCAAAGTAAAAAGGATATCTGAGGATGGTCTGTCCATTTAGTATAGGTGAAATGGTAGCACAACCTGGTACAGGATGAGACTTGGGAGTAGAAGGCTGATGTACATGCTTAGTGGCCAGAGTTGTTCTTAGATGATGTTATACCACCCTTCTAAGGGTAACTCAAGGATGAGTTTCATAAAGGGGAGAAGAATGTAAGAACCCATATTTTATATGAGGTAAAAATATTTAATTTCTATTCTAATTATTTGTTTTAAACTTATATGGATTCCTAGTGAGGGTATAGAAGAAATAAGGGTGTCCAAGGCTAGTTCAGAGCCCAAAACCCCGACCGATGGAAGGGAACACTGGGAAGAATGGTTAATAGAAACCGTACATAACAGTCTGCATGGTTATTCCTAACTATGTGGGGTGTTTCTATGGGTAGCAGTGGGTCACATGATTTTCCCTAACTGTGCTACCTAGGGAACACACCCCTGCATATGATCTACAATTTTTAGTAAAGGAAAATCACATGGTTTGCACATGGTTTCTAAAGATGTTTTAAACCCTTTATTCTTTTATTCTTCTAGAAAACAACCACCTTATTCTATCCCATTTTATCTCATCCTCCTCTTTACCTAGGTTCTTGGATAAATCATACATATGGACTATGAATCAACTTTTGATCATCTCTTTGGATGTGCGTTGGTGAGGTATCTATTCATCTTGTTCCTTTATTTTTTTGACTTTCTCTTGATGGAGTTATTTAGGTGAAGGATCATATACTCTATTTTTATGGTAGTCATCTATTTTTTCTGATTTATCCTGATCTAGATCAAACCAAAGGCCAATAATATATGAGTAATTCAATATAGAAATACGTTAGGTGGTCTATTAATTATACCTCATTGGAACGATGTTTTATATTATGCTCCACTGTGCTGTACGACAATTTCACCATGCGTTGTCCCTAAAATTAATCTTTCTTAAATTTGATTCCCTATTTTGGAACCCAATGAATTTATTAAATCCCAAGATATTTTGGAGGTCATAAACATCAATGTGTTCCACCCATTTGGATATGCCCCTTTATATTCCTAATTTACTCTCTCATTCATATAACCAAAACAACCATCGGTGTGTTTGGTTGGATTTCTAGTTGATATCATAAATGATATTGGGTAATTGTAGTATTATGGATTGGCTAGCATATAACGACCCATACTTTACATACATTGATATTAATTCAAAATTTAAGAATATTCATTATAAAATATAACAAATCCATGAAAGGAATGTATAGGTATAAAGTCTTTAGAAACTAGGAAACATAAAAAATAGTTCATAAGACATATTCATTGTCTCTCACTTATTTCATCATAACTAGACCCCTTTTTTACATATCTTACTTAATACCCTTCTTCATTACCTAGGGAAAAGAAACACATGAAAGGGTGAGCTCAGATGATCATTAAGGGTCAAAAAGGGAGATATCAATCAAATCATAACCATAAGACATAAGAACATAACATTTGAAAATATTATCCTTCATATGAAAGATCATGATATCATGCCCTGAGATAAATCATAAAAGTTCATAATAATTAATGAATGTAATCCCAAAAGTCATAACATAAGCACAAAATTTTGTGGAAAATACATAATCATAGAAAATAATTTCATATTAGTCAAGGATCATTGCGAAGACCATCATAACGAAAAAATTCCATTACTAAACCGAGTTCAATCCTCATTCTAGCCCTGTATTACTGAACCAAGATCATTTCTCATTCTATCCTTGTCTATCTCATGAGATATAAATATTTTCCAAATGCATTGGAGGGAGATATAGTTCCCACCCATCTCATAATGAAATCATTCTTATGTGTGCCACAAAAACATAAATCATTCATAAGATCATAACCCAAGGAATAAAATGGGTTTCTTAAATATCATTCCATCATAATATATATAAAACAAATGGATTTAAGAAATAAAAATCCATCATAAACACAATCAAATCATATTAATAATAGAGATAAAAAGATAACCCTATTTAAAGAATGTCATCTTAAATGGAAAGTAATTTTAATAAAACAATTGAAATTAATTCTTGAGGAAAATATCCTTTCTTATTCTAAAACATTTTCTTTTCTCAAAATGCCATGAAATTTTAAAAGAAAATAATTTATTTGAAAATAACATTGAAATCATGTAAAGGAATATTCATGGAAATAAGGCGTAATGAAACCATAAAAATCCATTCATTCCATATAATTTAAAAGAAAACATTCTTATAGTACTTTTATTAGAAATTCAAAATGTACCTCATATTAGAAATGACAAAATATTCCTTTTATACCATTTTAAGAAATTCACCAATGGGTAAAATTGACTTTAAACAATTATATAAGGATAAAAATAATATTTTGAAATACATATTTAGGAAACATGGATGTGGATTATAAATATAACCCAGTAAATACTTACATATAAATGATCCCATATAATAATGAGATTGCAAAATTATCCCTTACCTTAGGTCCAATTTCCTTTTTATGTATTCAAATCTCATCTTCTTTGATGTGATTCCTCTAAATCTCCTCTTATATCACTAGAGTTGGTCTTTGAAGAAGTATAGAACCTCTAGAATTGTTGAGAAAAAAATCCCTAAAGGTATCATTGAATCATTTTTGAGGTGATTGTGTTTGTTAACAAAGTGGACATCTGTGCTGTGATTGTTGACAAAGCAAACCATGACATACAAATTTGTTGACAAAAGGAAATGCATGATGGAATGTCGAGTTCAAGAGCTATGGTCAAAAATCCATGTTTGATTCAAGAACTTCGACAAAGGAATGGATGATCTGGAGGTGGTACAAAAAGAACAGATACAAGGTGGCGCTGTTTTTCCAGTGTTTTCCAATTTCTTGGGCCTGAAAATCGACAAAAGAAGAAAATTGGTTTTGGAAAAGAGACTTGTGCGACCTATACTTGAAGGAGAGGAAACTTGCGCACCATATGTTTTTCAAGATCAGAGCATCAAAATATGAAAAAGGAAAGAGGGTCGCATAGGTACTGGTGTGGTCGTGCAGGTGACTTGCGCGCCGTGAAGAGACTTGCGCGCCGGTGCCTAGAAGGCTTGGGAACTTGAGCGCCTGATGTTTTTCAAGATCAGAAGATAAAAATATGGAAAATGAAAGAGGTTCGCGCAAGTATTGGGTTGGTCATGCAGGTGACTTGCAAGGTCAGAGACTTGCGCGCCGAAACTTGTGCGCCGAGGGGAGACTTGTGCACCGTCGCGTAGGGTTTCCAATTGCCAATAAATACTGGACCACCCCTCCTCATTTTCAACAGAGTTAAAGACTTAGAGAAAATCAGAGCTCCCTTCACACAGGTGTGGTGGTCTCGTAAGTGGTGGTGGGTCACGCAAGTGGGACTTGCACGCCTGAGTTGAAGAAGCGCGGTTGTTGTTAGTTGCACACCAATATTGGTTTGGGCGTAAAGGGAAGTGAGTCGCGCAAGTTTGGAGTTACAGAAGCTTATGTCGCACAAGTGTCTAAGGTGGAATTTCATGCCAGTTGTGACTTTCACGCTGATACTTTCATGCCGGCTTAGACTTGTGCACCAAGTAAAGTTGATTCACTGTAGTGTTTCTAGGCTGCGTGAAAGCTGGAAGATTGCCCGATACCTTCGGTGCAATGAGAAATTAATCTATGGGTGAAAGTTGGACTTCAACAGAGCATCCACGTAGAACATAGGATGTATTCATTAGAGATAATGAAGATACCTACAGGTCTATAAACCGTGAGTGGATCCTTTCCAGAGCAGTGAGCAAAGGAATAGGAAGAAGGTGATCCTCTCCACCGACAGTGATCCAGAGAGAGATAAATAGGGAGTGACCCTTGGGAAAGCATTGAGCTAACCCTAAACATTGTAAAGGCAGTGAGCCTAGGAAAGAGTGACTGTGCCCAAACCCTATAATCCACAACTAGTGAAGTTTAGTGAAATTTGGTACGACCGACAACTTGTTGGTGTATTCTCCTTGGACTTATCCCTTAGCGGCGAACCAAGTAAAAATCGTTGTGTCCTGTGCATGCTTTACTTTTTGTTTATATTGTGCAACAGGAAATAGAGAGAAGAGTGTTTTTCTTAACAGCGAAACAAGATCAGAATGGGCTTTAATTTTAAATTAGTCGTACCCTGATTCACCCCCCTCTCAGGGTACTCAGCCTAGTGGACCTAATAATTGGTATCAGAGGGAAGTTGATATTTGTTCTTCTCTCAATGTAGGTCACTAATCATAAAGGGATTCTGATCTTCAACGGATGTAATTTTCAGATATGGAAGAATCTAATGCAACACTATTTCCGATCTTTGGGAATGGATGTGTTTTTAGCAGCTATGCATGGTATCACAACTGATATTAATAGTGGTGCATTATCAGAAGCTGAGCATAACGAGTTGGATGCTGATGCCAAAGCAATCAATTCCTTAGATGGAGCCCTTTCAAATCCCATATATACAAAGGTGATGTCATGAAAAACATCACATGCCATGTGGGAAAATCTCTTGAATATATATGAAGGGGGTACAAAGGTCAGAGAGGAAATGCTGCAAGTGCTATGGAATAAGTATGAAGATCTGAAGATGAACCTGAATGAGTCTGTTGATGCATTCTTTGACAGGGTAAATATTGTTGTGGAAGATATGCGAGGACTTGGTGAAGTCATTGAGGACATAAAGATCGTAAAGCGCATCTTGAGGTAGCTTCCACCTCAGTTCAATCCAAAAGTTTTAGTACTAGAAGATAAAGATCCCAAAGAGCTGACACTGGACAATTTGCACAGTAACTTGGTTGCATATGAGATGAGAAATGATGATAATGAGGCTGTGGAAAAGGGGAAATCCAAAGAGATGGCATTTAATGCCATGAAGAAGCTCACCATTGAAGATTCTCAGGAAGAAGAAGAGACAGATGAGGTTATGTCATTCCTTTACTCAAATCTTTAAAGAGGAAAAGGAAATTTCAAAGGGAAACTTCCACTTGCTTGCTTTAGATGTGGAAAGGTTGGACATCTCGCAGCCAGATGCCCCAAAAAGTTTCAAGAAGAAAATGATAAATATGATTCTGAAATTCCCAAGAAGAAATATTCAGCCTATGTGAAAGAGAAGAAGCAGTTCAAGAGAAATTTCTTCAAGAAGAAGAATCTTCTTTCACAAGAAATAGATAGTTCAGATGAGTCTGAGGGTGAAGAGGTTGAGGAGTTTGAAAATTGTAAAGATCATGGACAAAATGAAATGGTGGATGTTGTCGGTAGTGCTCAAGAAAAAGAATAAACTGACGCTGATGAAGAAGAATAAGAAGTTGAAGAGAGAGTTGACATGGAAGCTGAATTAGAAGAAGCTCTTGAAGATATAGATATTTGGAGAGAAAAAACAAAGAAATCTAAAAAGGTGGTACATGATGCCAAACTCTACATGAGACAGTAGGAAGAAGAGAAGTCTGAGATAGTAAAATAAATAGAAAACCTTAAGTCTTCAAGTCCAGAGAGTACAGAAAAGGTTGATAAGCATAAGCTCAAGATTGAAGAACAGAAAAGGGAGATCGATGGCTTGAACGGAAAATTGAAAGATCACAACAAGCGTATCGAATAGATTGAAGAGGAAGTTGTCGGTCTGTGGAGAAAAGTCAAATACCAGGAAAAAACTTTTATTCCTAACACATTATTGGGAAAGTAGGTTATTACGAAGACTGAAAAGATGAAAGAGGAGCCTAGTAGTTCAGCAGGGAAGAAGCAGCAATTGAGCTCAAATGTTAAGGCTATTTCAGGGCTTAATCAGAAACAAAAATCTGTGACAATTGAAGTCAGACCGCAAGCACCAGTCCCAAGATTTAAGGTTGATCTGGGAACAAATCAGAATTAGAATATTCATAGGTCCCAAGGGGAAACTTGTGGTGCTGAAGTAACACGAAGGAATGCACCTTATATCAGGTGTTATTGTTGTGGGAAGATGGGACATTCACAGTATGTGTGTTCCATAGCCAAGAGATATCGAAGGGAACAAGAACAGAGGTGGAATCCAAACAGAGAACGGTTTTCCAGAACATATTTCGAAGGACACTATTTTTGGTGTGGAGGATTTGGGCACATGGATAGGTACTACACTTCAACCATTCAGAGAAATGTGCCAAAGCAGAATCAAAACGTTCGCAAGCAGCAGTTCAATAAACCGACAGGTGAGTTAAAAATGCAGAATAGATTTGCGGCTTTGCAAGATGAAGCTGGTCCATCATACTCTGAGAAAGAACATAAGTCTCAATACATGCCGAGTGTGAAGGAAAAAGTATGGACCAAGAAGAAGAAAAATGAGTAGGCCGTGGTGGAAGAGATTGCCCTTAAAGCATTAGATCGCTCTGGTGTGTGGATCCTTGATAGTGGTTGCACATATCACATGAAAGGTAATAAGGACCTTGTTACAGGCATAAAATATGAAAAAGAAGGAGTTGTCAAATTTGGAAACGATGAAGGCCTGAAGATTGTTGGCTCAGGGAAATCCGAGTTTGGGGGAAAAGAAATGAGACATGTTGATGTCTTGGTAGTAGAGGGTCTCAGTCATAACTTTCTCAGTGTCAGTCAACTATGTGACTCTGGGAATTCTATTCGATTTACCAAGAAGATGTGTGTTGTGAAAGGAAAATATGGAGCAGTTGTTCTACAGGAAAAAAAGACAAAGGGAAATCTTTACCTTGTAGGTTGGTAAGATGATACATGCCTTTTATCCAGAGAGGAAGAAAACCAGTTGTGGCATAAGCGACTTGGTTATCTATGCCAACCATCCATGGAATATCTAATAAAGTGTGATGCAGCTAGAGACCTTCCCAAACTATCGCGTGATTGCACTCATATGTGTGATGCTTGCCAACAAGGGAATATAATCAGAAAGACATATAGGCCAAAGGAACATAAATCATCTAGAGTGCTCGAATTGGTGCATGTAGATGTATGTGGACCTATCTCACCACGAGCTATAAATAGGAAAAGGTACTATATTATTTTCATTGATGATTATAGAATAATGGCCTAGGTGTTTGTAATTACCCATAATACAGAAGTGTTCAGTTTTATCAAGAAATATAGGAGGGAATTAGAAAGGATGCTTGGGAATAAAATTTTGAAGTTCCGTACAGATAACGGTACAAAATTCACAAACATTCAAGTGGAAGACTATCTCAAGAAACACGGGATAAGGCATCAAGTTTCATCAGTGAGAACTCCCCAACAGAATTGATTTGTTGAAAGGAGAAATCGGATCATCAACAACATGTCCAGAACAATGATTATTGAAAAGGACCTACCAGATAAATTTTGGAAGGAAGCAGTTTTGACATCATTTTATATTTCGAACAGGTCTCTGTTGTGTCCGAAGCAATGGAAGACTCCATATGAAATGTGGTACAGAAATAATCCAACACTGAAATACTTTCGAATATTTGGGAGTAAGTGCTTCATTATCAACAAAGAAAATCACAGGAAGTTTGAGTCACGAGGAGATGAGGGGATATTCCTTGGCTACTCAGGGAAAGGCAAAGCATATAAATGTTTCAACAAAAGGCTGGGAAAAATTGTTGAGAGCAATGATGTCACTATAGTTGAAAATGAACAGAATACTCAACGACCCAGTGAACAGTTTCTGGATAAAAGTGATGATGAGATAAGCAACACAGGAGGAGAAGAAGTGGAAAAGGCAGACTTAGAAGAAGATACTGATGATGAACAAGAAAGTGTCAAGTTTGTGTCTGCACGGAATCCAAAGAGTCGAGATGAAATTGGTAGGCAGAATATCATTGGTGATCATACAGCTCCAGTTCAGACTCGAAGAATGAAATCATTACAACAAACATCATTTTTATCTCAGGTGGAGCTGAAATGTTTTTCCGATGCAGCTGAAGATGAAAACTAGGTTCAGGATATGAATAAAGAGCTTGATCAGATTGAGAAGAACCATACATGAGAGATTGTTTCGAGGCCAGTAGACAAGAACGTCATCAGGACTAAATGGGTCTATCGCAACAAGATGAATGAAGATGGTGTAGTGATTTGGAACAAAGCACGACTAGTGTGCAAGGGATACTCCCAGATAGAGGGAATTGATGTTGATGAGACATTTTCACTGTTTGCAAGGATGGAGACAATCAGATTATTTTTGGCCATAGTAGTGCAAATAAAGTTCAAAGTGTTCCAGATGGATGTCAAATCTGCATTTCTAAATGGGGTTCTAGAAGAAGAGGTGTACATTGAATAGCCAGATGGTTTTCTCATTCATGAGGATGAGACCAAAGTTTACAGGCTGAAGAAGGCATTGTATGGGCTGAAACAAGCACCAAGAGCATGATACTCAAGCTTGGTCAGTACTTTAAGAAGCTTGGTTTCCAGCGTGGGGGAGTTGATTATAATCTTTATTTCAGCAACGACACTAATCAAAGGATGATGGTGTTGGTTTATGTCGATGACATAATATTTGGCGGACCAGATGAAGCTCAGTGTAGACAGTTTTCCGAATTCATGAAAAATGAGTTTGAAATGTCAATGATTAGAGAGCTAACATTTTTCCTTGGTTTACAGGTGACACAAGGAAGTAATGACACTTTCATTTCTCAATCCAAATATTCCAAGGAGGTTCTAAGAAGGTTTGGAATAGAGAATTCTAAGGATATGAAGACTCCGGTTGCTACCCGGAAGAAATTATCAAAAGATGAGGATGGAAAGGCAATTAATATCACAGAATATAGGCAAATTATTAGAAGTCTGTTGTACTTAACCGCAACAAGGCCTGATATTGTTTTCGCCACATGCCAAGCAGTGAGATATCAAAGTAATCCCAAAGAAAGTCACATGCTTGTGGTGAGAAGAATACTTCAGTATATCTAGGGCACAATGGATTTCGACTTGACATATACTGAAAAATATCAGATAGAGTTATTGGGATATACTGATACAGATTGGGCCGGATCAGAAGATGACAGAAAATTGACGTCAGGAGGTGCCTTCTATCTTGGTGGATTGTGTATTTCTTGGCTAAGAAAGAAACAAGATTTCATTTTATTGAGCATCGCAGAGGCTGAGTATATTGTAGCCACTCAAGCTTGCACACAATTATTATGGATGAAGCAACAGCTTGAAGATATGGGAGTTGAAGTTAAGTCTCCGATCGTAATCCAGTGTGATAACTCAAGTGCTATAAATCTCAGCAAAAATCCCGTCCATCACTCAAGGACAAAGAACATTGAGATAAATTATCATTTTATCATGGATAAAGTTGAGCAAGGAATCGTAAAGTTGGAGTATGTGCCTATAGAGCTACAGGTTACAGACATTATGACAAAGGCCTTACCCAAGGATGCTTTTGAGAGGCATCGACTGGCTCTGGGAGTTCAGTCGACTCCCCACACTTAAAAGAGTGTGAATGTGGGAACCCCACCCCCTCTCCCCGAGGTATGATGTTTTTCCCCTAATGTGCTGATATGTGTTCTCTACTCTGTTACAGACTAAAAAGGAGTGTCCTTTGGGTTCGTTGACAAAGGGGGAGAAAATAATGATTGTTCAAGGGGGATACAATGTTTCTATTTGAGAAATCTTGAAAGATACGGGGAGAAGCTGACAAGTGAAGTAGCCAGATTAGGGGAGTTGAAGCTAGTTGAATGTTCTTAGCCAGAGCTTAGCTTGGACAACACATGAACTAGTGCTAAAGAGGATTTGAAGCTAATAGGTGGAGCAACCAGAAAGGGGGAGTGTATTAAATCTGACGATTCTAGAAGTGATCGATCAAATAATAGATATCACGACAGCTGAGGATCGTGATAAAATCAGAAGAGTGGTGTTGGAATGTGGTAAGAATATTTCCAAACAAAAATTGGTATTCCAACAATTGGTATCAGTTTGGTACAAATTGGTATCAGTTTGGTGTCAACAGTGAGTGTTAGAGATGGAGTGATTCATTGATGAACTTTTCATTTACTCTTGTTTCTCACGCCGAGCATTGCTCATGTGGGCTTAGAGTATTTGTTGAGTAAATCCTTGATCGCTATCAAAATCTCAATTGGAAAATGGTGGCTGAATAATTAACTATGTATCTTTTTATGGAAGAGTTGTCAACAAACCCAAAGGGGGAGATTGTTGGGAAAAAAATCCCTAAAGGTATCATTGAATCATTTTTGAGGTGATTGTATTTGTTGACAAAGTGGACATCTTTGCTGTGATTGTTGACAAAGAAAACCATGACATACAAATTTGTTGACAAAGGTAAATGCATGATGGAATGTCGAGTTCAAGAGCTGTGGTCAATGATCCATGTTTGATTAAAGAACGTCGACAAAGAAATGGATGATCTGGAGGTGGTACAAAAAGAACAGATACAAGGTGGCTCTATTTTTCCAGTGTTTTCCAATTTCTTGGTCCTGAAAATCGACAAAAGAAGAAAATTGGTTTTGGAAAAGATACTTGCGTGCCGTATACTTGAAGGAGAGGAAACTTGCGTGCCATATTTATTTCAAGATCAGATCATCAAAACATGGCAAAGGAAAGAGGGTCACGCAGGTACTGGTGTGGTCGCGTAGGTGACTTGCGCGCTGTGAAGAGACTTGCACGTCGGTGCCTAGAAGGCTTGAGAACTTGCGCGCCTGATTTTTTTCAAGATCAGAAGATCAAAATATGGAAAAGGAAAGAGGGTCACGCAAGTATTGGGTTGGTCACGCAGGTGACTTGCAAGGTCAGAGACTTGCGCGCCGAAACTTGCGCGCCGAGGAGAGACTTGCGTGCCATTGCACAGGGTGTCTAATTTCCTATAAATACTAGACCACCCCTCCTCATTTTCAACAGAGTTCAAGACTTAGATAAAATTAGATCTTCTGTCATGCAGGTGTGGTGGTCATGCAAGTGGTGGTGGGTCACGCAAGTGGGACTTGCGTGCATGAGTTGAAGAAGTGCAATTGTTGTTAGTTGCATGCCAATATTGGTTTGGGCGTAAAGGGAAGTGAGTTGCGCAAGTTTGGAGTTGCAGAATCTTGTGTTGCGCAAGTTTCTAAGGTAGACTTGCATGCCAGTTGTGACTTGCGCGCCGATACTTGCGCGCCAGCTTAGACTTGTGCGCCAAGTAAGGTTGATTCACTGCAGTGTTTCTGGGCTGCGTGAAAGCTAGAAGATTACCCGATACCTTCTGTGCAAAGGGAAATTCATCTATAGGTGAAAGTTGGACTTCAACAGAGCATTCACATACAACAAAGGATGTATTCATTAGAGATAATGAAGAGACCTACAGGTCTATAAACTGTGAGTGGATCCTTTCCAGAGCAGTGAGCAAAGGAAGAGGAAGAAGGTGATCCTCTCCACCGGCAGTGATTCAGAGAGAGAGAAATAGGGAGTGATCCTTGGGAAAGCAGTGAGCTGACCCTAAACCTTGTAAAGGTAGTGATCCTGGGACAGAGTGACTGTGCCCGAACCCTGTAATCCACAACTAGTGAAGTGTAGTGGAATTTGGTATGACCGACAACTTGTCGGCATATGCTCCTTGGACGTAGCCCTTAGCAGTGAACCAAGTAAAAATCGCTGTGTCCTATGCATGCTTTACTTTCTTTTTATATTGTGCAACAGGAAATAGAGAGAAGATTTTTTTTCTTAATAGCGAAACAAGATCAGAATGGGCTTTAATTTTACATTAGTCGTACCCTGATTCACCCCCCCTCTTAGGGTACTCAGCCTAGTGGACCTAACAAGAATTTAACTAGGAAAGTTGAAAAAGGAAATGGACAGGGGATGGATGATCTTGAAGGCTCAAAGTGAGTTTAAGAGATGAGGTATGAGGTTCCCTTTTATAATTAAGGCGAGAGGCACTTTTGGGATCTCCAAAAAAATATTAATTTAATATAAAATCAAAAACTATCCAAAAACCTCCAAAATGTCCCAATTCAAAATAAGATATGAGATAGGGTTTTAATATCATCAAAGAATAAATTTTTGGAAAGTTTTTCTATTAATTTAAACATTATCATTTTAATTAACACTTAGTTATTCTATTTAATTTTAATTAAGATAAAAAATATTTCAATATTAAAAAGGTGCAATATTTACTTATTTGATGCCAATTAGACCATAAATAAGTAACTTAGAAAAGTTTATACCACATAATAATAATTATATATATATATAATTTTTTTGTTTTTTTTAAATAATTTATTAAAGCATTATTTTGATAAACAATCAATAGTTCCAATTCTGATACTATTCAATCATTGATTTTTAAAAATATTAAGATAACAAGTTAACTTCAAACCAAATATTTTATTATATTAATAATAGGTCAAGGGAATCTATACAATTCATTATAAATATTAATTATCCCAAAATATAGTTATTTTAATATTTTTAATAACATTTATTTGTCATATCCTTTAATAAAATAATCACTACATCAATTTTGTGTAATTATTTAATATAATTATTTGTTGAATAAAAATTAAAAATAAAATACTATGATGAAGATAAATCTTCTATATTTCATAACAATACTTGTATTTGAATTTATCTTTTGTAAAATCCAACATTTAAAATGTTATACTTATTAAATCATGAATGTGACAACTTTAACATCACTTTAATTAAAATAATATAAGTGTCATAATCTCTTCTATAAGGATCCAAATGGTCAAAAAATAAACACTAGGATGGTTATGGTCTATATATGCTTGACCAATAATATTTGTTCAAGTTTTTGGGTCTTTTTAGGGTTATTATAATTTTAATAAAAATTGTTTTATTGATTTCTCATCAATTAATTAATTTTTACATCATCAAAGTATAAGTCTTTAAGCTAATTATTTATTTCCTAAAAATTTAAAATAAATTATAATGATAAATAAAAATATTTTATATTTAAATTGAGTATTTATAATCAAATTTATCTTCTGTATAACCTTATTTTAAAAAATGATATAGTTATTAAAATTTGAGTAAGACATATTTAATTTTTCTTTAAATAAAATAAATTAAATGTTTTATTATCATCAAAGTGGATTCCAAATGAAAAAATTTATATTCAATGATTATTTAGGTAAAAAAAAACTCATCCAATAATATCAAGACAAGTGTTAGGGTAATTTAATAATGGAATTCTTACCCTTAATTATCCGATTTACCCTTTTACTGCATTAATAAAAATTATTGAAATTATTATTCATAATGCCCAAAAATAAAATAAAGATATTTACATAATTTTAACCTAATGATTAAAAATATGGAATCCATTTTTCATAATTCAAAACACATAATTTTCAGTAATTAATTTAAAATTAATCCCATTATCGGAAAGAGAGAACAAGTTTTAAAAGTTAAAACATTGAAATGTTTTTACATATCAATTAAATGTAAAATTAATGATAATGACATACATTATATTTAATGATAAAAAAATATTCTATTTATAATTTTAAACCATTCAATATTATAATTTAACAATATAAATTATTTCGATTAAAAAAGTTGTTTTCAATTAAAATTTAGAGTATTTTTTCTATTCAACAAAGTTTGAAAGTTATCAGAAATATATTAAAATTTCATCCAAAGTAAATTTTTATATCCAACTTCCAAAGAACATGTTTATTATGTAATATAAAAATTATTAATGTGTCAAAATCTTAATTTAATAGGGGTTATCCATTAAAAGGTGGAAAATTACCCTTTTGAAAAATATAGGTTTTTATACATCAAATAGAGATTATTCATACCCTATGACAAAAATATCTATTTGATGAATATAAAAATATTTTATTAATTATATAACATATATATTTCTTTAATTTCATTTACTAATATTAATTCACTCAATTTATAAATACAAAAATAAAAATATATAATTGGTTTATATTTTAAAAAATAATTGGTAGCCAATGAATTCACCATAAATTTTCATAAGTTAGTTATATTTATTCCTGATAACCTAAAGGCTAGGTTAAAATGGTAATTTTATACTAAGTTCTTCTCATAGTTCGTTTAAACTCACGATTTCATGCAATGAAATCTATTGAAGAATTAAATCTATTTAAAGAAAATATTTCATAAAAACATCCGGGTGTTATATTCTACCCCCTTAAACTGAATTTCACCCTCAAAACGTGTCACTTGGATACAAACATATGAGGATATATCTCCCTCATCATATCCTCAATTTCCCACATAGCTTCCTCAAATTGGTGGTTCTGCCATAAAACTTTATTCCAAGCGAGTGGTATTGCTTCTTAGATTTTTTTTTCTACGATCCAAAATCTCTATTGGTTTTTCTTTATAAGAAAGATCTTTATCTAGCTGTACAACTTATGAGTTTAGTAAATGTGAAGGATCAACTATGTACTTTATTAGTAAAGATACATGGAACACATCATGAACTTGAGAGATATTCAGTTGAAGCATCAATTAGTAAGCTACCTTCCAAACATGATCTATAATTTCAAAAGGACTGATATACCTAGGGCTAATCTTTCCTTTCTTTCTAAATATCATTACTCTATTCCAGGTAGATATTTGTACAAATACGCTTTCACCCACTTCAAACTCTATGTCTTTTCATTGGTTGTTAGAATAACTTTTTTGTCAACTTCAAGCTTCTCTTATGTGTTGTCAAATATATCTGACCTTTTATGCCATTTTATCAACAAGATCAGGTCCTAATAGATTTATTTCCCTAAATTCATCCTATAAAGTTGGAGTTCTGCACTTATTTCCATAGAGGATTTCATAAGGATCCATCTGAATACTAGAGTGAAAGCTATTGTTGTAAAAAAATTCCACAAAAGGTAGGTGTTGATTCCAATAACCTTTTAAATACATAGAGAAAGCTCTCAACATGTCTTCTAGAATTTGAATTGTCCTCTTAGAATGACCATTTTTTTGAGAATGATAAGTAGTGATGAAACACAACTCTGTATCCAGAGCCTATTGAAGACTTAACCAGAACTTCAAGGTAAACCTCAGAACCCAATCAGATATAATGTAAAGTGGTACTTTATGAAATCTTACTACTTCCTTTACATATATCATGGAAATATTATTAAGAGATAAATCCTCTCTAATAGAAATGAAGTGTGCTGACTTTGTAAGGCGATAAACTATAAACCATATAGCATTATGGGATTTAGATGTTTTGGGAAGTCTGATGACAAAGTCCATAGTGATATTTTCCCAATTCTATTATGGTATGGTTAATGGTTATAACATCCCCTTAGACTTCTGTCTCTCAGCCTTAACTTGCTGACAAACCAAGCACTGAGAGACATATTCTGCAACATCTCTTTTCATGGAATCCCACCAAAAATACTCTTTTAGGTCACTTTACATCTTTTTGCTTCCATGATGAATAGAAAATGAAGAACTATGAGCCTCATGAAATATATCCTTCTTTAATTCTGGTATGGGAGGAATAAAAACCCAGTTTCTGAACCTTATTATTCCATCACAATCAAGGTTGAATTCATGAACATTTTTCACCTTCTTTTGTAGCTCTACATCTTCCTTGTGCACATCCTTAATATTCAATTGTATATATGGTTGAAAATTCATTTGACAAAGATAATATCTATCCCATTTCTTTAAAATTTCAATATCCATCGTTCAAAAATCCATAAATATTGGATATTTTGTGATCCTCATCATGGATAGGATAACATGGTCCTTTAGACTCAAAGAATCTGCCACCTTGTTTGCTTTCCCAGGGTGGTAATGTATTGAGTAGTCGTAATATTTAATCACCTCCAACCATCTTCTTTGGCATATATTCATCTCATTTTGTGTGAAAATATACTTTAAACTTTTATGATCAGTATAAATATCACAACTTTCACCATAATTATAATGCCTCTATATCTTTAATGAAAATATTAATATATATAACTCCAAATGATGAGTTGGGTAATTTTACTCATAGATTTTCAATTGTCGTGAGACATAAGATATCACCATATCATTTTTCATGAGAAAAAAACCCAACCTTTTATTGGATGCATCACTGTAGATCAAAAGCCTTTCTCCACTACAAGGCAGTGTGATCATAGGTCCACTGACTAACCTTCTTTTTAGCTCTTGGAAATTCTCTTCACATTCCTTTATCCACACAAACTTAAAACCTTTTTGAGTCAACTTGGTGAGTAGATTATATAATCATGAAAAATATTTCACAAAATGGTGATAATATCCAACCAAATAAAGAAGAATTCATATCTTAGTTACCGTTGTTGGTCTCACCCAACTTTCAATAACTTTAGTTTTTGATAGATCCATATATATCCCCTCTCTTGAGATTATGTGACCCAAAAATGAAACTTTATGAAGCCAAAATTCACACTTGGTAATTTTTTCATTAAGCTTCTCCCTTATCATGGTCTTAAGTATAATTATCAAGTGATCTTTATGTTATTACTTACTCTTAAAATAGACAAGAATATCGTCTATAAAGACTACTACAAAATGATCAAGATATTATCTAAAGACTATATTAATTAGATCCATGAAGATAGAGGGGGCATTAGTAAGTGAAAAAGGCATCACTATAAATTCATAGTGTCTATACCATGTACAAAATTATGTCTTTAGTATATCCTCCCTATTGACCCTTAATTGATGATATCTTGAATGAAGATCAATCTTGAAAAAGTATTGAGCTCTGTGTAGTTGGTCGAATAAGTCATCAATGCAGGGGAGAGGATATTTTTTTCTCAATAGTGATCTGGTTATGTTCTTGATAATAAATTAAGCATCTCATTGATCCATTTCTATTCTTAAAAAATATAATAGGTTATCCCCAAGGTGACACACTAGGGTGTATGAATCCCTTGTCATGATTCTCTTGGAGTTGCTTCTTCAAATATTGTAAATCAATTGGGGCCATTCTATAAGGTGTAATTGAAATACACATAGCACCCAATTTGAGTTCTATTTAAAAGTCAACTTCACGATTAAGACTTGGTAAATCTTCTATAAAGACACCATCAAACTCCTGTACAATGGGTGTATTCTTAATTGTGAGTTTCTACCCAACCATTTGAGATATATAACCTTAATTTATAGGGATCAAGACCCATAAGATGGAATAAATTTATACTGGAAGGTTATATTCATCATTTCATCGATAGATGATCATGGATTGATCAGGAATATGAAATGCGACTTCCCATCCTTGGAAATTGATATGAGATCCATTTAGAGAAATCCAATCCATGCCAATAATCACATAAAATTACACTATAGGAAGGATCACAAGATTTATAGGAAGAACTTTCCCACAAAATTCAACCAGAGAAGAATTATAAAATTTTGATGCAACTATTGTGCCGTTAGGTGTTGTTATAGAAAACTAAACATCTAATTTTTGAGGTAATATGAAGATAACCTTAGAAAATTATTCATAAATAAAAGAGTGGGTGGATCCAGAATCAAATAAAACATTTTCTACTTTAGAGTGGATGGTAAGTGTACCTTTCACCACTACATTATCATACTCCACATCACCGATAGTGATTTCATGTTACTTTCCTTTTTTTTTGTCCTAAAGAGTTTTTTGAAGTCAATAATCATCAATAACCCTTGGGTTAGGTCATTGAATGACACAATTCCCCCTTTCCTTTCACTTGTAACATTGAAGTGTAGGAGGTGCATTCTATGTCGTATTTTATCTATTCACATCATTAGAATTTTTTTTACCATTACTTTGACATTCAAATACCCGATGAACTTCTCTCCCACACTTAAAACATTTCCTAGTCCCTTTAATAAAATTTCCTCCATGCTTCTTTCCACACTTTGAGTATAAGGGAAAACTAATTTTCTTTTCTGTGTAGGATTTAGATTTTCCCTTGAATTCCATTTTTCTCTTCTTATCAAACCCATAGGACTGATGGGTTACTCCAATCTCCATCTCAACCTTGAGAGCACATCGAACGATTTCCTTGTATCTATTGAAGTCCCTTATGAATAATTCCCTTTATAGACTTGGTTTTAAGACACTAATGAATCATTCAATTTTACTCTTAGGTTAGATAGTAATTATAGAAGAGTACCTTGAAAGTATTGTAAAATTTTCTTTGTATGTACCAACAAATTTATCTTTCTTTTGATTAAGTTCAAGGAACTCCTTATCCATCTTTGTTCAAAGAATACGAGGAAATTACTTGTTGAAAAATAAGTTATTTAACTCATCCTATTCCATGGATTCAATTTCATATATTTTCCTCGTATTCTTAATAAGGTTTAAACATTTATAAGATTCACCTTCCAAACAATAGATTGCTAATATGACTTTATCATGTTATGAAAATTAGAGAACTGAAAATATCTTTTTATTGGTACTGATATGTTGTTCAGTCAATAATAGATCAAAATACCCATTGAAAGAAGGTGGATACTACCTCATGAATGACTCAATAGAATGTTGTTCCCTCCTTTTCTCGTTTGGAATTCCTGATGATTCATAGCTTGAGAAATTTGTGTGAGTATAGCTACATGATTTTTCATTCGAACTCCCATAACATTTGGTTGCTTAGGAGGACAATAATTTCACTGTCCGTCACATTCAGTATTAACATGGTTCCTCTAGGTTCCATCCATTGACTAAAACCAAGAAGCATAATATGAGAAACACTAACCATAATGGGAAACCACATAATAAAGAATAAAATTTCAATTTAGGACAATTTAGGTTTTATCCTAGGTTATTTATGATCATTTCTAAAACACTAGGATTGTAACCTATACTTTGAAATATCCTTTGGGTTCTTACTAAGGTTTTCTTATCATAGTTTCCAAAGGTTAACTATACCTTTACTCTGATACCAACTATAATGAACCATAATTTACATACATTTATATTACTTTAAAATTTAAGAATATTCATTAAAAAATATAATAAATCCATGATAGGACTGTATAGGTATATTGTCTTTTTAATTTGGTAAAAATAAATAACTGGTTCATAATACACTTTCATTGTCTCCCACTTATTTTATCATAACTAGACCTCTTTTTGACATATCTTACTAAATACCCTTCTTCTTGACACGAGGAAAAGAAACATATAAAAGGGTGAGATCAGATGCTCAGTAAGAGTAAAAAAGGTATATATTAATCATATCACAATCATAAGACATAAGAAAATAACATTTGAAAATATTATGATGCATATAGAAGATTGTGATATCATGCCATGGGATAAATCATAAAAGTTCATAAGAATCAATGAACGTAATCTGAAAAGTCATAACATAAGACATGAAATTTTGTGGAATAAACATAAGAATAGAAAATCATTTCATATTAGTAATGTCTCATTACCAAGACCATTATAGTATAAAAAGTCCATTATTGAACCGAGTTCACTCCTCGTTCCAACCCTGTATTACTGAACTAAGATCATTTCCTGTTCCAGTCTTATCTATCTCATGAGATATAAATCTTTAACCAATGCATTGGAGGGATACATAGGTCCCACCCATATCATAATGAAATCATTCTTACGTGTGCCACAAAAACATAAATTATTCATCATAGCATAACCCAAATAATAAAAAGGGTTTCTTAAACATCATTCCATCATAATCTATATAAAATAAATGGATTTCATAAATAGAATTCTATCATAAACATAATCAAATCATAGTAATAATAGGGATAGAAACATAACCCTATTTAAAGAATGTCATATTCAATGGAAAATAATTTTGATAAAACACTTGAAATTAATTCTTGAGGAAAATATCCTTTCTTCTTTTAAAACATTTTCTTTTCTCAAAATACCGCACAATTTAAAAAAGAAAATAATTTATTTGAAAATAACATTGAAATCATGTAAATGAAGATTCATAGAAATAAGGCGTTATGAAAGTGTAAAAATACATTTATCACATTTAAGTTAAAATAAAACATTATTCTCATACTTTTATCGGAAATTCAAAAAGTACCTCATACCAAAAATGATAAAATATTTCTTTCATACCATTTAATAAAAATTTAGCAATGGGTAAAATTGACTTTAAACAATCATAGAAGGATATAAATAAAATTTTGGAATACATATTTTGTAAAAATGGATGTGAATGATAAATATACCAAAGTAAATACTTACGTATAAATGATCTTGAATAATAATGAGATTACAAAATTATCCCTAACCTTAGGTCTGATTTCCTTTGTATGTATCAAAACCTCCTCTTCTTCGATATGCTTCCTCTAAATCTCCTCCAAGATCACTATAGTTGGTCCATGAAGAATAAAATAACCTATATAATGTTACTAGGTAAGTGGAGAATGGAAGTGGATATGGGATGGCTGAGCTTGAAGGCTCAAAGTGATGTGAAGAGGTGAGGGAGGAGGTTCCCTTTTATAATTGAGGTGAGGGGCACTTTTGGGATCTCTAAAAAAATATTAATTTAATATAAAATCAAAACCCATCCAAAAACCTCCAAAATTTCCCAATTTAGAAGATGATATGAGATAGGGTTGTAATATCATCAACCAATAAATTTTTGACAAGTTTTTATATCAATTTAAACATTATCATTTTAATTAACACTTAGTTATTCTATTTAATTTTAATTAAAATAACAAATATTTTAATATTAACTGGGTGAAATATTTACTTATTTGATTTCAATTAGACTATAAATAATAACCTTAGAACATTTTAGATCATATAATAATTATTCTATAATTTTTTTAAAAATGTTTTATTATTTTTAAATAATTCAATAAAAAATTATTTTGATAAACAATCAATAGTGTCAATTTTGACACTATTGAATTCATTGATTTAAAAAAATATTAATATAACTAGTTAAATTAAAACCAACTATTTTATTATATTATTAAGAGGTAAAGTTCATTTATAAAATTTATTATACATATTAATTATCCCAAATTATATTTATTTTAATAACATTTATTTTTTATCTCCATTTATAAAATAATTACTACATCAATTTTATGTAATTATTTAATATACTTATTTGTTGAATAAAAATTAAAAATAAAATACTATGATAAAGATAAATCTTCTATATTTTAGAATAATACTTTTAGTCTAATTTATCTTCTAGAAAATCCAACATTTAAAATGTTATATCTATTAAATTATAAATGTGACAACTTTAACATCACTTTAAATAAAATAATATAAGTGTCACAATCTCTTCTATAAGGCTCCAAATGGTCATTAACTCGACCCTTGTATGTTTATGGTCAAGATATACTCAAAAAAGAAGATTTGGTCAAGTTTTTTGGTATTTTTATGGTTATTAGAATTTTAATAAAAATTGTTTTATTGATTTCTCATCAATTAATTAATTTTTACATCCTCAAAGTATAAGTCTTTAAGGTAATTATTTATTTCATAAAAATTATAAATAAATTATCATGATAAATAAAAAAAATTTAGATTTAAATTGAGTATTTATAATCTAATTTATCTTATGTATAACCTTATTTTAAAAATGATATAGTTATTAAAATTCGAGTAAGATATATTTAATTTTTCTTTAAATAAAATAAATTAAATATCCTAATCTCATCCAAGTGGCTTCCGAAAGACACTATTTCAACCAAAGGATGATTTATATCGAAAAAAACTCATAAAATTATATTAATAAAAGAGTTACGGTAATTTAATAATTGTATTCTTACCCTTAATTACCAAATTTAGCCTTTTACCGTATTAATAAAAATTACCGAAGTTACTATTCATAATTCCCAAAAATAAAATAAAAGATTTTATATAATTTAGACCTAATGATTAAAAATATGGAATAAATTTTTAAAAATTCAAAACAAAAAATTTGGAGTAATTAATTTAAAATTAATCATGTTGTCGGAAAGAGAGAATGAGTTTTAAAAGTTAAAACATTGAAATTTTTTTACATCTGAATTCAATGTAAAATTAATGCTAATGGAATAAATTATATTGAATGATAAAAATATATTCTATTTATAATTTAAAACCATTTAATATTATAATTTAACCATATAAATTATTTTTATGAAAAAAGTTGTTTTCAATTAAAATTTAGTGTTTTTTTACTATTCATCAAAATTTGAAAGTTATCTGAAAAATATTAAAATTTCATTCATAGTAAATTTTTATATCCAGATTCCAAAGAAGATTTTTATTTTTTCATATAAAAATTATTAATGTTTCAAAATATTAATTTAAAA
The DNA here is from genome assembly GCA_963277665.1 of Viscum album. Classification (NCBI taxonomy): domain Eukaryota; kingdom Viridiplantae; phylum Streptophyta; class Magnoliopsida; order Santalales; family Viscaceae; genus Viscum; species Viscum album. The sequence continues at coordinate 1,885,325,950 of OY728159.1, read as the reverse complement.
CGGGTTCACCATTAAAAGGCAGAAAATTACCCTTTTGAAAAATATAGGTTTTTTATACATCAAATAGGGTTTATTCATACCCTATGAAAAAAATATCTATTGGATGAATATTAAAAATATTTTATTAATTATATAAAATATATATTTCATTAATTTAACTTAATAGTAGTAATTCACTAAATTTATTAATACAAAAATACAAATATATAATTGATTTATATTTTCATAAATAATTGGTTGCTAATGAATTCACCATATATTTTCATAAGTTAGTTATATTTATTTCTGCTAACCTAACGGCTAGGTTAAAATGGTAATTTTATACTAAATACATATTATGGTTCATTTAAAATCACGATTTCATGCAATTCAAGCTATTGAAGAATTAAAATTATTTAAAGAAAATATTTCATAAAAACATCCAGGAGTTACATAGCACACTTATCAGATTATGCTAAATTGAATAGAAGTAAGTAGTATGAACACACCACTTGTTTAAATAGGAAAATGATTATGCCCCTTTTAAAGATAAATTCTATTGAATTATGAACTATCTATGGGATCATATTAAAGCCTTTGACTAGTTATGAGTTATAATGAATGGGAATGGAGACCCTTATGAGTTATAATGAATGAGTATGGAGACCATCATGGATTATGATGGATGGGCATGGAGACTCTTATTAGTTATGATATACTAGAATGACATCCCTTATACTATTTTTATGATATGGGAATAAAGTACTTATAATTATGATATAGGCATGGTGTCCATATATTGTGATACAAGAATGACATCCCTAAATTATGACAAGGGAATGGAGTCCCTATAAATTTATACAGGCATGAAGTCCCTATATTGTGATATAAGCATGGAGTCCCTAAATCATGATACATTTTAATGGAAACCCTACAATTATGATACTGGCATGAAGAACCTACTGATATGATTTGGACATGGAAACCTTATTGTTATGATTTGGTCATGGAAACCCTAATGATGTGATATACGGGCATTGAGACCCTTACTTTTATGATTCAGGCATAGAGAACCTATTGTTATGATACTGATAATGGAGTCCCTTCTTCTTGTGAGACCGCGAAAGCATCCCTTGACACTTGTGAGACTCATACTACTACCCATGGATTCCTGAGTTACACCTCGGGTCCAAGATTGTAGAATTATCCATATATATAGTTGCATAAGTCACTACATATACAAACCATTTATATATACGCACATGGTTACTTACTTAGAGATTATTTGACTTAGGCCGAAGTTGGTAGTGTAATCCTGATGTCCTTCGAGAACCAGATATGACCCTTTACATCCTTTATTATTTCTTACCATTGTATATTCACATTGATCACATTATACGCATTGATTGGATATTTATAGACATTGTGGGTGGTGGCCTACTGAGTTTATCTCACACCATATCTGGGTCGCCGATAGTACCCAGGTGGATTATGTGGATGGAGGTTAGAATAGGGGAAAGCACCCAGTGGTTGATACTTGATATTATTATAGCATGGGAGTGGGGAAACATAGTACCAAGATATGGATCATGATTCTATTGGAGATAAACTTTTTGTTTTTTTATTCTTTTGATACATTTATTATGTTTCATGCCTATTTCCATGTCTTCATGTTTACTTTTTATATACACATGATATGAAATAATTCTGTGTATGATACTAGTTATTGTTGATGTTGGATATTTATTACATATAGATATCTACCTTCCGTTGTTAGTTATTTATTATAATTCTTCTATTTATCTATTTATTACATCACTATGCTACTTTGATCATGAAGGTATAGTCTCTCCACAGTACCACCTTGGACCCTCTCTTCTAGTCAGCAACCTATGGTATATAGGAGGCACACTTGATGCCATGTGTCCCACTGAATCAAGACACCACTTATGGCCATGTGGTTTAGGATGTCACAAATAATAATCAATTTAATTTATTTTGATAAAAACCCATTGCATGTATAAAAATAGTTTTTTCAAAACAAATGTCATCTTTACCTTCAAATGACTTTTATTTTCATTTATAATAAAGTAATAACTAATGAATTATTTATAAACCATAATTTTTCATAATTTAGTTAGTCCTATTCATAACCACTAATTTTAATGTTAAGGTTATAATAGTCACATTTAAATAATATCCCAATAGTATATCGTGGTTTGTTTAAAATTGGTGTGGCATGCAATGAAAGATATTAAAGAAATTAAATTTATTTTAAAAAGAAATATATCAGAAATTCTCAGGGTCTTAAATTGCACCCTACTTATAATAATTTCACCCAAGAAATTTTAACACTCCAATACAAAAAACTTAGAATATTTATGCCTCATTACATCCTCGGGTTCCCACACAACTTTCTCAAATTTATGGGTTCACCACAAAAATTTGACCAGGTGAGTGGTATTGTTTTGTAGTACTTTATCCCTATGATCCATAATTTCCACTGGTTTTTCCTTATAAGTCAGAAATTTATTGTTTGGTATGAATTCTGAGTTCATTACAAGTGAAGGATCAAGTATATACTTCCCCAGGAGAGATACATGGAACATATCGTGAAATTGAGATAGATTTGGTGGAAGCACTAAGTGATAAGATACCATCCCGATATGATAAAGAATATAGAAGGGGCCAATATACCGAGGGATCAAATTTCCCTTCTTTATGAATAAAAATACCTTATTCCAAGGATATGTTCCTAGGAATACCTTGTCACCAACTTCAAACTATAGATATCATTGAATATTTTCATCATATTTTTTTTAACTCGAAGATTCCATTATATTCCATTGAATGTATCTAACCTTCTATACCATTTCATTAGCTAGATCAGGTAGTAATAGATTTATTTCTCCAACCTCATCCCAATACATTGGAGTTACTCACTTCCTACCATAGAGGGATTCAAAATAATCCATCTGAATACTTGAGTGAAAACTATTATTATAAGAAAATTCTACCAAAGGTAGGTGTTGATCCCAACCATATTTTAAAATCCATAGATAATTCTATTAACATGTCTCTAATAGTTTGAATATTCCTCTTATATTTAACATCAATTTAAGAATGATAATCATGATTTAAACTCAACTCTATATCCAGAGCTCACTGAATAATTTTATAAATATTCGAGGTGAACCCAAAATCTAGATCAAATACAAAATAATTTGGAAATCTATGTAACCTTACCACTTACTCAATGTATATTGTGAAAATATGATCAAGAGATAAATATTCTCTGATATTAATGAAGTGTGAGTAATTTATAAGGTCATTGACTATAACTCAAATAGAATTATAGACTTTAGACTTTTGGGGAGTCTGATGATAAAATCCATGGTGATGTTTTCCCATTTCCATTTTGGTATGGGTAATGGTTGTAACATCCCCTTATATTTTAGTCTCTCATCCTTAGATTTTTGACATACCAGGAACCTATATACATAATTTTCAATATCTATATTTATGTTGTCCCATTGGAAATACTTGTTTAGATATCTATACATTTTTGTACTTCAAGGATGAATGGAGAATGATGAACCCTGAGCTTCATCCAATATATCCTTATTCAAGTCTAGTATAGAAGATACATATACTCAATTCTTAAACCTTATTATTCCTACATGATCATGGTTGAACTATAGAACATTCCCCATCTTATTCTATAATTATGCATATTCCTTCTTTTCCTTCCTTATCATCTTGTGGATAGACGGCTGGACATTCATATGAGAAAGATATTATCTTTTCCCTTTACTCATGATTTCAATATCCATATTCTAAAAATCTATAAATATTGGATCTATTTCAATCCTTATCATGGAAAAACTAGTAAGGTCTTTCTGGATCAGAGCATCAACCACCTTGTTTTCTTTCCTAGGGTGGTAATGTATTTATAAATAATATTATTTGATCAATTAAAACTATATTATTTGGTACATTTTGAAATAATTCTATGTAAATATATACTTAAAGATTTTATAATTAGTATATATATCACACCTTTCACCATACAGATAATTCCTCTATATCTTCAATGCGATAATTACCACTTCCAACTCCCAACCATGTGTTAGGTAATTTTGATCATGAATTTTTAATTAGAAAGAGGCATATACTATCACTATGTCACTTTTCATGAGGATACATCCTACTCCATTCTTTGATTCACCACTAATGATCACAAAACCTTATCTACTATAGGGTAGTGTAATAATAGGCATGATGAATAACCTTCTCTTTAGTTATTTGAAACTCTCTTCATACTCATCCATCCATACAAACTTAACCCCCTTCTAAGTAAACTTGTTTAGTTGATCAGATAGTCATGATAAATCTCTCCCAAAGAATTGATAATATCCAACCAACCCACAAAAACTATGTATTTCAGTTACCTTGGTTTTTCTAATCCATTGTTCCATAAATTCCATATTTGAAGGATCCACTGATATAACCTCACTTGAGATTATATAACCCAATAATTAAACTTTTTGAATCCAAAATTAACACTTAGTAAATATATCATACAACTTCCCATTCCTCAGGGTCTTCAGCACAATTCTCTAATATTATTCACGATCTTCCTTTCTCTTTGAATATATATGAATATCATCTATAAATAATACCAAAAACTGATCATGGTAATCTCTAAATAATATATTCATCAAATACATAAATATAACAGGATCATTGGTAAGTCCAAATGGAATTAATATAAATTCGTAATGACCATACCTCATATAGAAGGCTGTATTGAGTATATCCTCCTTCTTGATCCTTAGCTGATGATACCCAGATCGAAGATTAATCTTAGATAAATATAGCGATCCTTGTAATTGATTAAAAAAATCAATAATATGGGGGTATATGTTACTTTTTATTAATAGTGATCTTGTTAAGTTTCTAATAATCAATGCAAATACACATTGGCCCATCTTTCTTATTAAGAAAAAGAATAGGTGATCCCTATGCTGAAGCACTAGGCTGAATGAATCACTTATCTATATTATCCTAGATTTTATTATTAAATTCTTTCAACTAAATTGGGTCAATTCTATATGGAGTATTTTAAATAGTTATAACACTATGTATGAGTTCTTATGAAAACTTAACTTCAATATTCAGGGGGAAGACTAGACAAGTTCTTAGGAAATACCTCAATAATTACATTTTCAATATTGAGATTATCCCTAACCATTTGAGATAAATATCCCTCACGAATAGATAGTAAAACCCATATTATATAATTAATTTCAATTGGGTGTTCAGGTTTATCCCCGCACTGATATACAATTAAAGGATGATTCAAAATATCAAATGTAACATTCCTTCCTCGATAATTGATATGGGATCTGTATTGAGAGATCCAATCCATACCCAAAATTATATAAAATTTAATTATAGGAAGAATAAAAATATTCATAATAAGAATATTCACACAATATTCTATTAAATAGGAGTTATACACTTGACCATTTCTTTGACGGTCTTAATACAAGTCTCTAAAGGGACTAGTTTCTCAAATGTTTTCATCATATGATGATAAATTATTAAGTGCCAAAAAGTTAGAGAAACAATTTTCTAGGTCTTGTATCTTCAATGGAAATCAATAAAATAAGAGGTTGGCTGAACACTAAGAAAAATTACATATGTAAAAAAATATGGGAATATGAGATTTAAAGAATGTGATAATTGTTGAAATAAATTCCTAGGTACTCACTAAATGGGAATATGAGCCTATTTCAAGTACATATAAATGGGTCATAGGGATCATGAATGAAAGAGAAAGAAAGAAACAACTGTTATCCATTGATTCAACTATAAATATATAGAGCATTATTCAAATTAATGTACTAAGAATCAAGTGAAATTATCACAAAAGAATCCAAGGGGAGAAGGCCAAGATTATACAATTACTATACCTAAGGTTGATGTTCCAAAATATGTGGTTGTAGATACTTTTATTATAACCTCACAAGTATCTGATTATTTATTTTATTCTCAATATTTTCACACTTTTATATCTTTTATGTTTTCCAATAAAATTAGATATTTCCCTAACACCTTAAGAATGGGGTTTTGTATAAAGACTCATAGTTGGAATATTATTGCAATAAGGATATTTTAGTTAGTCCCCTTTATGACACATAGAAAAACCCTACTTCCAGACATGATTATTATGAAATCCCTTATCTTCATATAGGAGACTACAACATCTAAATCATGTTTGGATTCACATTCAATAACTCTCCTTAATAAAATTCTTAGAGAATAATAGCATATGAAACCTATGAATAGTAAAGGTATACTTATAATAGAGAATGTACCAATTATACTAGAATGCATTAATGCATTTCCTGAAGAACTACTTGAACATACACCTAAGCATGAAGTTGAGTTTTCATTTATAGGATTTGTGTGATAAGGGATTTATATTCACTAGTATTTTACCATGGGGAGACCATATTCTTTTTTGTAAGAATAAAAATGTGTCTATAAGGTTATGCATTGATTATAGAGAAATCAATTCCAGTACTATAAATAACAAGTATTCTCTTCCCCATATTGATGACTTGTTTGATCAACTTATAGGTGATAAGTATTTTTATAATACTTATCTTCATTCTGGGTATCATAAACTATGAGTAAATAAGGGATATATTCCAAATAAAACCTTTCATATGAGGTATGAACATTATGAATTTATAGTACCCTTTGTTTTTATGGATTTTATAAAAAGAGTATTCAAGGATTATCTTAATAATTTATTTATGGTATTTATTGATGATATCTCGGTACACTCTAAAATCTATGATGAGTATAAGAGTTATTTGGGAATCATTATTAAGACACTTATAGAAATGGAGTTATATGTAACATTTATCAAATTAGAATTACAGATTTAGGATGTTTCTTTTCTTGTCCATATTTTATCTAAGGATATACTATTTGTTGATTCTTCAAAGAAAAAGGTAGTGATATAATGGCCTACACCAAAAAATATAACCAAGGTAGGTAGTTTCCTTGGATTAACAGGATACTATTGATGATTTTTTCAAAATTGTTCTTGATTAGCAAACCCATCAAAAAATTTAACATGTAAAGGGGTTAAGTTTATATCTATATAAGAATGTAAAGAAAGTTTTTAATAATTAAATATGATATTAGTTAATAAAATGATATTTAATTTACCTTTATTAAGGGATGGATTTGTCATATATAATGATCCATCAAAGAAGGGAATTGGATGTGTCCTTATGCAGAATGATAAAGTTGTTTCTAGTGAGTCAAGGTAGTTAAAGATTCATGAATAGAATTATCCAATCCATGATATTGAGTTGGTAGTCATAATATTTTTATTTAAGATATAGAGACATTAAATTTATGGTTAAATTATAAAATATATATAGATAAAATTTTTTAAATACATATTTTCATAGGAAGAGATCAATACGAGGAAAAATAAATGGCTAGAACTACTCAATGATTATGATTTATCAATAAACAACCACCCTGGGAAGGAAAATAAGGTGGAAGATGAATTGATTTGGAAAGTCCGTGGAGTTTTGACTAAAATTAGGATTATAAAAGTTCATATATTTATTGATACAATAAATATGGATATGGGAATCATTAAGGAAGGGGAAACATCACATTTATTCTAAATTATTTCTAAACCATTCTTATTAGAGAAAATAAAAAGTTCCCATATTTATAAGAACATTTAAAAGAAAATCAAAGTCGTGAATGATGAGAAGTTGGTAGACTTCATCTATGAAAATGGTATATTGAAATTTGGAAAGAGTCTATGTGTTACATATGTTCCTAAGCTAAAAATATAATTATTATATGATGGTCATAGATATAATTTCTCTATACACCATGGTAGAATACAAATGTATTAGTATTTCCTCATCCTATGAATCCCGAAGGCCTTAGTTTTTATTTATTTTTGGATAATACCCATTTTATATGGTTGAGAGGGAACACTTACATGACTTGTTGGCATAGAGGCACAATTCCCTATACATGAACCAAAGGCCCAAAGGCATAAGGCCCAATACACAACCCGAAGGCCTAAAGATCCGACCACACTAAAACAACCCCTCCCTAGCATCTTCTTCGTTGTAGGTTCATAGATCTCCACCTTGAATGGATGAATGGATAAAATTTCCCCATGAATATCTAAATGGTTCTTGATACTAATGGTGATTTCTATAACCTCTCATTCTTTTAATCTGGTTAGATTTACTATAGTGTTCGATACTTTATTTAATTCCTTTTTTGGTGCCTACTCCTATGTGGTCTATCCTAACTACTTATGTGGACTGAAATCCCATGGTCCAAAGGTCTGATGTGGCCTAGAGGCCTAGTGTCCTAAAGGTTGATGGTGTCCCAAAAGACTTGTGGTTTGTAGGCCCAATCTGGTGCCCCGAAGGCCCAATCAGATGAATAGTTCTAAATACTACTTTACTACTACACTATCTCTACAGTACTACTATGGTAACCAAGAAATATATTCCCACCAAGAGTCATGTAACCACTCTATATTCCTATGTGTAAATGGGATGATATTACTATGTAATTTTTCACTAGATTAAAAAAAACTCATAGAAATAATGATTTCATATGGTTTATTTTTTATCACCTTACCAAATCCAAAAATTTTCCCACTATAAGTGAATATCTATCCCTTGAGTGTCTCACATGACTTTATATTAATGAAGTTGTGAGACTTCTTGGTAGAAAATTTTTGATTGTATCTAATCATGACCCACAATTAACATTTAAATTCTAGAAGATTATTCAGAAGGATCTCAACCCCAAGATGAATTTGAGCATTGTTTATCATCCTCAGATAGATAGATAGTCTGAGAGGACTATTCAAATATTAGGAGTCATGTTGAGGTCATGATCACTTTAATTTCAAGGTATGTTGCATCATTATTTACCTTTGATATAATTCAGATATAATAATATCTTCCATTCAAGAATTTTAATGGAACTATATGAAACATTTTATTAGAAAATATTTAATGAACCAACTTGTTGTGATGAAGTTGGTGAAATGAATCTTTCAAGACTATAATTTATTAAGGAAACAACAATGAAATTGATAGCTATTTAGATTTATATTAAGGAAACTCAAAGTATAAAAAATATATATGTAGATAACCAACGAGAGGATATATAATTTCAAGCATGAGACGATGTTTTATTGAAGGTATCTCCATGTAAGGGTGTTATAAGGTTTGGTAATAAAGAGAAACTAAGTTCTATTTACATTGGACCTTTTGAAATTTTGAAAAGAATTGGAACCGTGGATTACCATTTGGAAATGCCACTAATCTACTTTAAAGTTCATGATATGTTCTATATATCTTTATTGAGGAAGTACATGACATACCCAACTCATTTGATCACCTATGAGTAAATTTAATTGGTACATGATTTATCTTACTGTGAAGATCCAATCTATATTCTTGATATTAGAGAACAAGTGTTAAGGAATCATACAACTCAATTGGTGAAGGTACATGGAGAAATTATATAATATAAGATGAAATTTGGGGACCTAAAGAATTTATAATTAATAAATATACATATATATTCATGAGGTGACATTCATAAAATTTCAAGTAATAAATTTTTGGAAGGAATAATGTAACACGTGAGATTTAATTATAGTAAGCTAACTTTTCTTTCTAAATAAACTATAACATAATGCACATAAATTTATCCAAGAATGTGATTAAAAACTAAATTACCAAATTTTATAAATTAAATTTTAAGAAATAAATTTCATTTTTTAATTCATCATTTCAATATTATATTAGGGTGAATTTTTGATATTTTTCAAAAATAGTTGATTTTTGGATGAATAGTGAAAAATACTGATTTTACAAATACTGCCACTTTTATAACATTATAATGATATAATAATAAATTTAAAGTTCATGAAAACATTTTTTATAATATATATATATATATTTTTAATAAGTAATATAATTCATATAAAAATATAATTTTGAACTTAGAAATATATTCATAACATTTTGGAAATCTAAGTAATATTTTTGTTCAAAGAATTTTTTTTGTTATACTCTCTTAATAAAGTATTTGAAATGTTACTTTAAATTTTTGTTTGTTTTTAAAGAAAAATAAGCCTCATTTCATTTAACATAATCATGTTAATCCCATTTTAATCAAAATTATACTTTAATTCTCTATAAAATCATTTTTATTCTTAAATCAAACATTTTTCTAAAATGAGTTTCATTGTGTTTTGCAAAATTATATTAAAATTAATTTTTATCACTTATAGGAGTTGAATCATGAAAAATGGAATCCATATTTGGAATAAAAATAATTAGTATTAGTTAATATTTTTAACTTTATTTTTGGTCATAATTAATAGTAACAATGGTAAATATTTATCACTTTGGTTAAGGGTAAAATGAGTTAAAAGGGTTAAAAATAAAGGGATAAGGATTCAATATAACACAAAATACTTTATTAAATCCCATTTAATGATTTTATTTTTAACTTAAGATTATAATATTAAAATCCACGACAATTTATATCCACTTAACTTGAGTAAGAAAATATTATATAATAAAGTTTCAATTATTTACAAGTTTTCCACCCACCTCACTTATAAAATGGAACCTCATAAAATCTATTATACACACTACTTGAGCCATTAAAATATAAAAATAATTAAAAAAATAATTTCCAAATATCATTAACCATGATCAAGAGGTATTTTTATCACTAATAGATCACTTTAATAAGTCTTAAGGTGTAAGTCAAGAGAGGTTATCAAAAGAAGAGGTAAATGTTCTTACCAATTTTTTTTAATTTATTTTCTTCTTAAACCTAATAAAATATTAAACACACATTCTAAAATAATTAAATTAGTATATTAACCATAATTATATGTTTTTATGTTAATTATAAATCCATTTTATATTTCCTATCCATCCTATGGAAAACGAAAACATCGCTCATGCATACACATGACCTACCATCAACACGTAGTAGTGATATTAATTTTTCATCACCAATTTACTTGGGTGGTTATAAATATGGAATTAATGAATATATAATATATTTATAACATAATTATTATTCTATAAATATAATATATCATATACCTTCTTACCCTCCCCCTCGTTGAAAAATGATAACATTGCTCATGTGTACGAGTGGACTACCACCTCCATGAATCGATGCGATTCTTTTTTCTAATACCACTATACATAGATTTTTGTAAAATTTTATATAATGAATAAAAATTATATTTATGAAATTATTAAAATTTTATAGATAATTTAACCATTTCATAAATCCTTTCACCATGGATAATATACCAAATTAATTTTAGAGAAATTAACTAAACAAAATTAAATGATTGACATAAGCAAGAGATATTCAATAAATGGATTTAAAATGAATATAAAAGACCTTAAAAATGGAATATAAATGAAAAAATTTCCAAAGAAATTATTTAATAAATTTAAATTCATTATACGCAAGGTTCAAACATGTGCGACTAATCAGAGACCCAAGGTAATGGATTTTTGTTATAATCTCATTTTATTTTGGGATTGTTTACATTAAAATTTTGTGGGGAAAATTATATGATCCTAGTATCTTAAACCAGATATATTTTGTTCTCCTATATTTATATTTCGGGATTATATTTTTATTTTATATTTCTTCTCTTGTTAGATTAAGAATCAATAAGTGAGTTATAGGTAAGGGAATTTCTTTTAAAAAATTCATATTTTAATGTTTTCTTTACAACTGTTTTTCTTCCATGTCATGGTTATTTTAAATGTTTCAAGAATTTTCTTAATTATTCTTAAAATTTTAATAAGTATTCTTTTAAATTATTTTTTAATTTATTTACAAATTATTAAAAATTAATATTTTCAACGTTTTTCTTATGGGTTATTTTTGACTTTTTAAAAAAGTGTAAAAAGAATGTCTTTAACATATAAAAATTGGTTGAACTTTACCAAAATCATATACATTATATGTTATTCAAATTAATTTAAAAGTTTATATCATTATTTTCAAAGAAAATATATATTTTTAAATATTCTAGTAATTCTAATTTAAAGTGTTATTAAAAGAAAAGGTATTATTTTCTTAAAGGAATGAAAATAATTTTGAATGTTATTTATAATTTCATTTTTTACATAAAGTTACAAAGAAGTTATTTTTAATGTTTTGATTTTATTTTATTTTCTATTTTTGAAAGTATTTTTTTACTAAAAAATATTCATTTCTAATGAATTGACGGTCTTATTTCACCCTTTATCAATTAATGGTTTTGTGGTCATTAACTTTATCATGATTGTATTCCTTATCACTCTCCATTATTTCATTAGATATTATTTTCTCCTCTATGTACCTATTTTAATTATCATGGGTTTATATGGTATAATTTACACTACTTCAATATTTTATCAACCTTATACCATTTCTATATATGATTTCAGTTGAAAGAATTTTATTAAGAAAGTTATTTCATTGACTAGGAAAATATTTTTCATTATTAATTCAATTTGGACAATTTTTTATTTATAAGGAATTTTGAGAATGAATTGTATTAACTATTCATTATATAAGGAATAAATTGGATGTACAAGTGATCAGTGAGTCCTAGTTATTGATATCCCCTCAATGCATTAATAGGTATCATAATAAAAAACAACATGAATTCCATATTAGATGGGTATTCGATTCAAACCTACCCATTTATTAAGAATACCATATTAGATGAGTACTTTATGGTAAGATTCATGATATCTTGGAAGATTCCTTAATGGAAAGATCATGAATATATAAATTTATGCATTTACTTTATTAAGAATTCAGTTTCCATTATCCATGTGATTTATATGTTGATATTATCCATGGATATACATTAAATTGAAGTTATTGATTTAATGGAATGTATTTTGATTATCCACTCTACTATATTTATTATCCACTATACCATATTAATTATTCCTTATTTTCTCATGGTATATTCCACTGTATGTAACCCTAACTAATTATATAAGCTCACCATTTATTTTTTTCCTTTACCCAGGATATGAAGAAGGATTATTTGAATGATTTAAAGGATTAAAGAATTTTTCTTATTCTATTTTTTAATATTTCCAAAGTAATATGGGAATCAAGTATGTATATACTTTTTTAAGACTGATAAATTGAGATATCATGTATGGTGAAATAACTTATATATTATACAAATGTAATAAAGTAAACACCTTCTCTGGGTTACTCTAGTTGGGGTGTTACAATACATACTCCTAAAAATAGTCTTAGGAATATCATTTTCCTTTACTCACAGTTGGTGATATCCTGATCCAAGGATAATCTTTGAAAACCATCTTTCCCCCCATGAGATGGTCAAAGAGACCATTAATCCTAAGAAGTGGGTATTTATTCTTGATGGTCACTTGACTGAGATTTTTACAATCAATAAAAATTTATATTCTTCCATCTACTTTCTTTGAAAAGATAATCGACAATGCCCCTGGTGATATGCTACTGTTAATAAAACATTTTCTCTAAAAATCTTACAACCAGAAATTCAATTCCTTTAACTCAATAGGAGCCATTAAATAAGATGGAAAGGAAATGGGTATCATACCTGGGGGTAAATCAATTGATAAATTCACCTCCCATCAGGGTAGAAACCCATATAAATTGTCATAGAGAGCCTCAATATACCTATCTACCATTATATAAAATTGATCATATGAACTCCATTTAAAAGCATACAAAAGGAAATTGGATACCTAAACTAAAATATATATAATTTATGGAATTATTAGACCTTATCTAATAGATCTTAGATCCCACTAACCTTGGAAAGCATGATCATTTCCATCAAAGTAAAAGAAAAATACTCTCTAATGATAGAAATCAGTTTGAGATTTTGAATAAATCATTCCTTCCTTACCAAGGATAATATCAAAGATATCCAAACCAGGAATTGGAAATAAAAACCACCTCAACACCATAAAATATCACATTTAACTTAGGGTACTTGAATCCTCTCTATTTATTATTTACCAAAGGAGTAAAAATATCTATCACAAATGACATCAAATCCAGACCCAATCCTAGAGAATCAATCAATTTAAATGAGATAAAATAATGGGATTCACCTAAATAAAATAAATACAATTCCATAGAAGAATAAATAAAAAAATACCTCTAATTATCACTATACTGATGATAAATTCATCAATCATATGATTTTCCATATATAAATACCTAGATTCAAGCCAAATCCAAGACTTCTTGGTAGGATAAGAATCACCATTCATCAAAGGATAAAACCTTTATCTCTTAAATGTATCTAACTAAACTCTAGATACTATAGGTAAAAATAATAGTTTAAAATCTCATTTAACTTGGAATAAGTGATATATTAATGTAACTTGGACTATATGATATACTCCCACCATTTTAGGCTTGATCCCTCCAACATATAAGTGAAGAAACCAACCTTAGAGGTCTTAGGAGTCCTAAGAAGTCAAAATATACACCATATATTTTCCATTCGTTTCTCAAGTTACTAATACCCTTCAAAACCATAGATACAAATGGATTATTCTATTTAATCTTTTGAATATAATTCACTACTTGGTCTTGGTCTTGCCTCACATCCGAACCTAGATATTGAATAGTTCTAATGACCTACTCGATGAGATTAGGGTACACAAGAGGGTTATCCTATAGTGTATTCTCTATAACTACGTCTCTATAATTCACTAAGGTCCTTCTAGGGTGAATAGTCTATAAAAAATGAAACACAAAGCTTAATCAACACATAATTAAAATCCAATTATCATCAAATCAACACAAAATTCTATTCAAAAGATTATTGATAGGAAATATTAATAAAACTAAAAAACTAAAATACCAAATGGATGAAAACATCAAAGTTTTAAATGTTATATAAATATTCATGTTTTGGTTGTATGGTTTTGAGAACCATGAATTAACCATTTGTGTCTTACTAAAAGGTTCCTAAACCAAACTGCACGGTTTCCATATGGTTTATAAACCATTCACCTAAATAATGCACTTATGATTTCCTTCCAATTTCCACTCTAAAACTTTAAATTTCCATAAATAACTCATGGGATTCCACCAAAACTCATAATAATAGTAAATCACATCAAATAATAACTAAATAACTAATAAAAATGCTCAAATTTAAGAAATAATTCCTGAACACCCATTCTAACTCAAGGTTTTGTTCAAAGAATTTCTAGCTAGGCACTCCCCCATACCCGCCTATTGAGTTATTATGGTTCTATCTCTATACTACTATTATTCCAAAAAATAATAATAGGTATTTGATACTATTTTATAATGAATCAACCTCATTTATCCTTCCATGTCACTTAGACTGATCCACCATAAGGCCCGAAGCGTATTCTTGATCACCATGGGTTAGCGATGAGTGCTGAGGGTATTAAATATAACCATTCAGGACTAATTTCACCCTTGAAATCTCATAAACCACATCAAAGACTCCACCAATAAATCTTATATAATATATCCTTACATTGGGATCCCATTCACATAAATAAGAAGTTACAAATAATAAGCATATACCAAATTGAGTATAATACAATGAAAATAATCAAACATACAAACTTAACTTTATAAAACAAAAGGGTAAAGTGATAAAATAATATGATATAATTAATAACCAAAATAAAGTCAAGGAAAATATATCCAATACATAAACAACCCCAAAAAGAAAATACCCACATGAGGACCCCTAAAACAATCCATGTGATCCAACTCCCCATGACCCATGATCACCACTTATCACCATACCATAAAGGTCAATGAATTCATCAAGATACACCACCCAAATATGTCTCACATTTCCCTTTTCCCATATTATACATAAAAAATTACAAATAAACCCAATGGGTATACATAAGGTGCAAGGAAGAATCCTTTTAGGATACAACTATAAATATTGATAATATCCTCCACATTTCAAATTGTTTGTACTAGCATGAAAATATGATTTAGAAATAACTCTTTTTAAGAAAATACCTATTTTTATATGAAATTAGAATTTAGAAATTCATTTCAAATTCCTTTATTTTAATATAAATAAACTAAATCATAGTAGAAAATGAGAAGATGGTAAGTTTAAAACATAACCATGAGAAATATAATATAAGCATCAAGTATCAACATGAGTAAAGAAATATTTCAACAATACATCAAATGAGATGTAAACTTTGAGACACATGATTAAAATAAATGAGTAAATAATAGTTTTCACTCACAAAACACTATCCAACCTATATAAACCTAAAAAAACTAACCTCAGATTACCCTCTTGGCCTTGCCGAGTAACATCCCCTAGTGAGAGAATAATAACGACTAGAGTACTACCCTGTGCACAAACTAAGCCAGTGTAAAGCTCATCTAAACTACCCAAATATATACCAAAGGTTCCTATGTGAAACCCATCGATAATAAATCCTCATAAAAAATATAACATCATATAAAAAACTAAAGAGGCTCATCAAAATCACTAAATCACATGATCAATAAAATATATAACATCAAATTCAAATAAACAGATAGAAGAATAAGACCTTATATAAAAACAAGGATTATAATTTTTAAAAACACAATTTATAAACCGATTATCTTTAAAAACATCCCTTGAAAATTTATTTGGATTGAAAATATTCTTTAAAATATTCTATCAAATTCCCTATAATCATAAAACTGGTTTTAGAACAATAACACATGAAGTCCATGGTCAACCATCACTTTATTTAATATAAATCCATGAAACACAAAGAACAATATAAATAAATCCTAAATTAATCATTTAAACTATACTATGATAATATAATCCATATAAAACTCAAGAAATGGATATATTACCAGTGAAAGAGTCATTATATAGAGACACTAACATCAAATTCTCATCAAATTCATTAAATACCACAACATAAGAGAAATAGGGACCCTCAAAATCCATAAAATCCAAAATATTCACTTTAAAATAAATCCATAGTCATTAGATTTGCCACCATAGCCAACTAGAGAAAATATACAAGTATGAAATGAAGAAACAAAGAACGTGGAGAATAGAGGAGAATCAATCCAATATAATGAAGAGTTACCTTGAATATTTCTCCACTAAAACCAAAGGACCACCATGTATCATAAAGGGAGAGAGATCTAGGTAGGTCATGTAAACAAGAGAGAAGGAAGGAGAAATGAAATTAAAATCGATAAAGGTATAAAGGTAAATTCATATTTTAGAAATATTGGAAATCCACATGGTTTGGACATGATGTTTAGGAAATCATGTTCCAATTATTTAATTATCACTATAAAGAAACCCCATACACATGGGAGATTCATATAGTTTTGGTCTCATGATTTCCTCTAATTGTGCACCAACCTTGCACCCCACCGCAAAGAAAAAAATTATATAAGGGTAAGGTTTATCCACATAGTTTGGAGATCCATGTGCTAACTGTGGAATTTACCCAGGAAAGTATTCTCCCCATGAATGGTTTGGGTTTATGGTTAGTTTAATTGTACACCCATTGACGATTAACCATAATTTATGCTCTTCAACCACCAAATCTTGAAACTTAATAAAATAAATAAATAAATAAAATAATCAAAATAAATACATACCAGTGACCTAAGGGGTGACACACTTTTAATAATGGTATTCTTTGTGAAAAAGAATAGTATCCTATAACCTTTGACCAAACCTAGATAATTATTTCATATGGGATGATGTATTTTTACAATGATCTAATAATTATATCATTTCTACATCATATTTTACCCATTTTTTTTTGAAAATTCTAAAAAATTATCCTAGGCCAATTTTGAAATCCAAAATCCAAAAATAAAATTTATATTATGAAAATATTTTTTTAAATTCTAGAAATTCAATTTAAAAAAACCCTAATAAATTGATTAAATCATATTTTTATAGTGAAATACATTTCATAACATTTAAAAATATTATTTTAGGCACAGAAAATTACTTTTTAAATTTTAGAAATTTAATTTAACATTTAAAAAATAAATTATTTAACTAATAAATAATATCTTGATTATTGAAAAATATTATTATATACCATATTTTACCATTCATTTGAAAAATAAACTATTCCAGTTTTTTTTAAATTTATCATTTTATAATTTCAACATGCTAATTTGAAAGATATAATTAATATTATTAAGATAATTTTACATATAAGTTAAATTAAACTTTTAAATTGATTATAACAATACCATAGTTTCAAAGATTAAGGTAAAACACACAACAAAAAGAATTATATCATTATAATTTTTTTATTTAAAAGAATAAACAAATTATATTAATTAATTTAAACATTATTTTATGATATTTTGATATTATGTAAATAGTATTTATTCACTTATATAGTTATTTTAAAAATTTCCTATAACAATAATTTTTTAGAATAACTCAAAAAATTATTCCATACGTGTAAAAAAAGTACAAGAATCATGATAAGACAAAAAATACAACATGAATTCATATAAACCGTAACACACCCCTCTTAATTTAATACTTCTTAAACCAAAATCATCTAAGATATTGAGAGTGTAAATAGAGTTTTCCAATATCAAGGATATATAAGGTAGTGCAAAGGTGCTGAAAACTCAAAATCCCACAAAAATAACACCAACTCAACATGGAAAAGTAGAGATAGAACCTAAAGAAATTCTAAAAACCAAAACAATAGATTGATATAAACTCATATTTGGAATAAATAAAAATAAAAATACTATATATTTAAAAGAATACAACCTAACTACCTATAACAAGAGAACCTCACCCAAACCATAGAACAATATAAACATAGATTTTTTATATGTAAAAATAAGGAATTAAAAACTGTGATGTTCTATATACATGACATCAAAATTGGGTTTTCTATATAGTGGGTGATATAAATAAATAAAAAAGAAAATTCTTCCACATTGTTACAAATAATATATAAAACATGAAGAAACAAAAAGATTATGACGAAACTTAACAAAATTGATAATTTATATACAAAAACAACACAAAGGATGTTACAGATTCATTCCCTAATATTGATTATGGGAAATGATTCCTTTACTTAGTGATAAAATTTTATTGTATGTAATCTATATTTTATATCAGGTTTTTTTATTTTTTATTAAGGATAAATTTATTTTTAAAATATTTAGGCTACCATTCTAAGGATAATATAGTTTTATATCAATATTATTTATATTTATTTTATAATTTTATTATATTATTTATAATATTTTTCTTTATTATTATTGGGATGCTTTTAAATATGGTGTTTTACTTGTATTAGTTATATGAGATATATTTTTACCTGATTTTTAATGTTATATTATAAAATAATAAAATAATGTTTATTTTGTTACATGGTACATGTAATTAATTTATATTTTACCTCATATTCCAATGCATTGATTAAAAAAATAAAATCTATTTAATTACACTCATATATGTTAAGTAAAAAAAATTCTTATAGAAAAATCTATATCATTACATTCTTCATCCCTTTATAAATATCACCTTTAAAATTTTAATTCAAACTCTCAGATGAGACAAAATGAGAGTACTTGTATTTTATCATATCCTTAGATTCTCATGTTTCCTCTTTATACTTATGGTTTCAATATAGTACTTTGATAAGGTGACTTGTCTTTTTTTATAGAAATTTTATCTCTATGATCTAAAATCTTTACTGGTTAGTCCTTATAGTAGAGATACTGATATAGTTATACCACCTCTAAATTCATTTTATGTGAGGGATCTTGTATGTACTCCTTCAACATAGATACATGGAACACATTATATACTTGAGATAAGATTAGTGTAAGTGACAGTTGATATGATGTAACTTTAATGAGATTAACTAACTCAAAGGGGATGATATACCTAGGGATTCATTTTCCCTTATTTTAAAACCTCTTAAATATATTCAAGGGATATATTTTAAGTAATAATTTATCCCTAAAAGAACTTCTAAGACTTTTCACTGATTATATATATAGTTATTCTATCAAATTTATGATACTTTAATACATTGTTTAATTATTTGGATTTTATCTATCATTTCTTATATAAGTTCAGGCCCTAAAAACTTATGTTTCCAGACTCCATGTCAAAAAGCTAAAATTTTTATATCTCTTTCCATATAGAGTTTCATAAGGTTCCATCTATGTTATTTAGTGAAAGTTGTTATATGAGAATTGTACTAGTGGAAGATATTTATCCCAACCATCTTTTAAGTCTACTAAGAAAGCTCTAATAATTTATTCAAGTTCCAAAATGTTTCTTTTACGATGTATATCTATTTGAGTATGATAGGCCATTGTAAAGTTCAACTATCTATTCAATTATTATTAGAGTCTCCTCCATAACTTCTATCCAAACCTAGACCTCATTTTAGATATAATAAAAATTCCCCCCATGTGACCTCACCACTTGATATATATCCGTGTAAGTTGATCAAGAGAAATTTATTCTTGAATGGTGATGAAGTGAGTATTATTTTCAAGTAAAAAAACTATAAACAATATGAAATTTTCATATATAGAGGTTCTAGGAATACCCATGTAACTAACCTTAAATTTTTTGGTCTTATTTAGAGCTTATTGTTGGATTTTATTTATTTAATCTTGGTTTATTTGGGATGTGACTCGGTGATGTTGGGAAGGGTGGTGTTTTAGAGAGGTGTGGTTGGTGACATGTATAAGGGACTTGCAACCCTTTGAGCCCCATTTACAAGCTGGTGGGGATGGGGCTGGTACCTAATAAGGTAAATGGGTGAAGAACCCAATGGTTTCTATGGTTTTATTTGTTTTCAATATGTTTTCGGTGATTGAGGAAGATCCTAATAAAGACGAAGAATAAAATTCCCTTGGTTTTGGGAAATAGTTTTCTATTACTTAGAGAAATATTATAAATAGATTCAAGGAGTATCCTTACACATAAAATTATTATAGAAATATGTTTTAATGGATCAATGAATGAAATGAAGGAATATGGAGATAACTATATATAATAGTCATTATGGAGTTAAAGAAGTTTTCTACTAAACTTCTTGAGAACTATGATTAACAGAGTAAAAAATATGGTTGTAAATTAGAGAAACTTTACTTGGATGATTTATCATGAAGGATACTATATTTAATGGTAAAAATAACTTATATTAAGGTTTGATAAGGTTTATGTGAAGCTATATTAAATAGGTAGTGGATGTTCATAGAAATACTCAAGAAGAGTATTTATATTTCATAAGATCTTAGAAATGATATTGACGAGGCTGTAAAATATTATGATATTTTCCTAATTAATTTAAAATGTTTTGATATTTTAGAAGTGTATTGGAAATTCCTTGAGAATATTTGAAGAAGTTATGATCCCATTTAAATAATTCTGGAAATCTAGATTTAGAGGTGAAATTTGGATAAGTCTAAAACTACCTTATAATTCTTAAGAGTCATCTATAATTTCTGATTTGAAAAATGATAAATGAATGAACACATATGAGTAACATTAATGTGTGAATAAGAGTCATTTCAAAACTAGAATGGAAAATAAAGAAAGACATGATAATTCATAGGAGTCATTCCAACACTGCAGTGGAAAATTGAAAAAGGAAGAAAATACATAAAATTCATTAGTTGCACACATATGAGTCATTCAAAATGTGTATACTGGAATTCACAATGGAATGGAATACTTATGATTAACTCTTATTATAATGTATGAGTAACTCTATAAAGACTATTAAATATTTGAAAAAGGGTTGTAAGCTTCACAAGTACATAAGAGTTAGTTGGAGGAAATCTAAGATTCATTTGAGTCATATAAAAAAGTAAATTTCCATTGTGGAGTCTGAAAATTTGACAAATTCATGGACCATCACTCTAATTCATAAACGTTATTGGAATGTTTTTTAAGAGTCATATTGAGTCATAGGAGATGATTGAGATGATTTAAGTGATTTAAGTAATCCAAGACAATTACTGACAATTCAAGGATCATGAAGAAGTTATAAGAGGTAGAAAAATATCACCTGATAATATATTTATATCATTAGGATGATAAGTGAAGTAGAAGACCAACATGCATGCAACCCTACCGATCATATAGTGGAAATCAAATTCCTTGAAGATTGGTTTATTAAATAATATATTTAAAATAAATATTCCTAAATTTTATAGTTTTAATTTTATTACATGGATATAATTTTTGGATCTATTATGTTAAAATTAGCTTAGGTTTAATTTTTTAGAATTTAGTAAAAATGATGATTTTTGGGTGAATAGGAAAAATAGAGTTTTTAAAAATATCATGAATTTTATGACCTAATCATGATATGAGAATAAATTAAAAATTTCTAAAACCTTTATTTCAAACAAAATTTATTGAATAAAGTGAAATAATTCATTTAAAAATGTTATGTTAAATTTATAAACCCATGATTGAAATTTTGGAACCTAAGATATATTTTTGATTATTTTCATTTAATTAAGTATTTACAAAGTAATATTAATTTTTTTTAAATTTTAAGTTCAAATAACTATATTTTTTTTAATAATAAATCAATCAATGTCATGGGAACCAATAAAATTCACAATTTTAACATAAATTCGTTTTTATGCTTAAAAAATATTTTTTCCTAAAAACATTTTTTATTGCATTAAGTGAACTTATATTAAAATAAAACTTTTCCACCTATAGGAATTTAATATTTTAAAATGGTTTTAATATTTGGAATAATCATGTTGAAATTAGTTAATAATTTCTATTTCATTTTTGGTCATAAAAATGAGTTACCATAGTAAAAGTTTATCACCATGGTAAAGGTTAAAAGAGTTAAAGATGGGGTTAACTTAGGGATAAGGATTCAAATATCACAAAAAATATTCCCTAATTTATATTTTGAGTGTATTATTGACCCCCATTATCCTATATTTTAAATTTTTATCATTCAATGTCACTTTCTTGGAAAATGGCATTTATTTTATTTTAAGATTAAGAGTATTTACAAAAGTGCCACCCTCTCACTTATAAATGGATCCCTTCCCCATATCACTTATCCACAGAACTTGAGAATATTATCTTGACCAATAGATAAAATAATACCCCCAAACTCTCTTTCCATCATTCTAGAGTTTCTAGCATCATTGAAACACCAATCTAAGAAGTCTTATGGAGAGATCCAAGGGAAGATATCCAAGGAAGAGGTAACACTTATAAATGAGTTCATCCATGTTTATTTCTTATTCCACCTCCTACATATACAATATAACCATAAAAATATAATTAAATCATTATCATTATTATAATAAAATTTTATTATTTTTATGGAACATCTATTAACTACCTCCCTTCTATCCATTAGAAAAATGAAAACGTTACCCATGTTACGCATAGACTACCACCTCCATGAACGACATATTTCATTTTCTATAATCATATTACATGGATGGTTATAAAAACGAATTTACTGAATAAATATAATATTTATAAAATTATTAAAGTTTTTGAAATATAATTTGTCAATTTTATTATTAATATTAATAATAAATGGTCATAAAAAAAATTCAACCACTTAAAATGAGCATTCCAAGACACTTTTTAAGTAATAACTTCTACCACTTTCCTTAATTTATGTTCTTCATCTACATATTCTTGAATTTAATTTATCACTTTAATTTTTTTAAACCATAAATATTTAGTAAAATTTATATTATTAGTACTCAATAACATGTTCTTTCTCATTCAATCATTATATTTTGTCCTTGTTTTAGTTGGTTTTACCACCTATATGGGAATGATTATAACATCTATCTCATGAATGGATAATAAAAATTAAATACTAATAATAATATATAATAATGATTAATTTTATATGGTTTCATAATTTTTTATAAATAATCTTCAATAGTATATTTACCAATAAATTTAATTATTTCATTAACTCAATAATCATTGGAAAAAGGGTTTTTAAGAATTTAATGGGAACCAAAACCATAAATTACATGAAATAAATATGTGACACTATAATAATATGAAAAAAATGAAACAAATTAGTATGAAAATTATGGATATGATGAACCTATTAACAATAATTAAGGACTAAAACCACTATACCGAAGCATAAACATGAAACAAAATAGTTAACACCCAAATAGTAATTTATTTAATGATAAAAAATAATATGTGGTTAATAAATAATTATAAATGGATGGTGTAATATAAAATAAATATGAATAAGTTTTTTATTTAAATTAATAACAAAACCTAAATTTATTATATAGATAGGTTAGATCGTGTACAACTAAACAGAAGTCTGAGGTAAGGGTTACTTTTCCAATCTCACTTTGAATTCATAATTGATTATGTATAAATACTCAATTGAGTAAATCATGCATAATTTTTGTTGTAAAACTCCATATATTTTATTCTCATTTAATTATTTTTGTATTTTTTATGTCATATTACCATTTTACTCCCTTTTGGTTCGAAATTCATCAGAAAGGATACCCATGGGAGGATCCAACCTTATATTTTCTTCTAGGTAGATAATATGTCTCTCATATATCCATATTATTTACACTATTTCAATAATTTTCTTCTCTACACATAAATGATTGTTATAAGAAATTTTTTATTATCTTTTACATTCTTTAAATTTTTTAAAAGAAATATTTTTAATGTTTTATGTACGAGTCAATTTTGAATTTCTTCACAAAAGTGGGGAAAATAATTTTTTAAATTTTACCACATGAATGTGTTTTCCAAAAATAATTAACAATATTATTTATAAATATTCCTTTTACAAGTTACTATGGTTTTTTAAAGAAAATTATATTTCCATTGTTCTATGAATTTTCTATTTTTAAAAGTTACCAAAAGAATATGATATTTATTCTTGTTTTCAAAAAACTTACTAATGTATTTATAAAGAAAATTTTCATTTATGTAAATATAATTTAAAGTTATTTATTATATATTAAGGACATTACCTAATGATTCCATCTTTCTTATTTCTCATTATCTCTTATAATCAAGTTATTCTATTTGTTGACTAGGGAAACTACTGGCATTCTATATGCTAGTTTTCCAATACAGATGATTATTGATTACTAAGTAATGCTGATTATTTATTTTACTATTTATTTATTCTTTTAATATTATGAATGAATTGAAATTATAAAGTGACATGTGGGTACTTGAATTTTATATCCCCTCAATGCATTGATAGGTCTCATGAGACAAACTATCCTAGGTATTTGGCATTTACCTTACCTATTTTTGTATGACATTTTGGAATAAGGCCTTGATGGTAAGATTAATATTTCTAGAATTATATATTCTATCACTATGAAACTAGTTATTTTTTCCATGTAATTTTTTATGTTTCTATGTCATCCATGGATATATTACTCTTTCATGATATTAGTTATATGGTATATATGATTATTATTTATCTCTACCATATTATTCATGCTTTGTTTATTATATGATTTATTATGTTGTGCACTTTCCATTATTGAGTATATGAGATAACCCTTTTTATTTTTATTCCCATACCTAGGGTTCCTAGAAGTGAACTTTGAATGATTTTAAAGATATTTGAGAATAAATAATAAACTTATCATAAATCTTTTAAGTTGTATTTCATGTTTTCAAGTGTAATGTTAGAATCATGTATGGATTGAGTCTTCTATGACTACGAAACTATCATATACTATGAGGTGTGAAATTTTATATTCTACACTAATGTAATAATTCAAAAACCATCTATGAGTTACTAGATTTGGGGTTGTTACAACCCCACCCTGAGTGATAGAGTTTTGGTATGCGATGAGGTTATGAGAACCCACCCTGAGAAATAAGGTGCTGGTTTGAGATGTAATGATGATTCCATACCATTAGTTATAGGGTATTAGACATAATATATACTATATCTATGGTATTAGATGACTCTTCCTTCTATAACAGGGATAAATGGACAGGGTTCGTGGTGGCTTGGTTAGCACACAATGATTCAAAAGAGGTGTATGATTGTTTACTTATTTATTTTCTATCAATGCTTCCAATTATATATATTTTCTTCACTTATGATAAGAATATAATATTTTCCTACTGGGTTATATACTCACACCCTGTATGGAACCCTAGTGTGTGTGTGCATATTTTTTATTAGGATTATAGTAAGAAGAAGGCCTCAATGTTGGAAAATTGAGATGGATTAACTGGGTATGGATAAAGTTGATACAAGGACTTACATTGGGATCATTTTGCAGTGATTATTCTACATTTTTTTTATTATTGTACATATTGATCCACCACCTGTAGGGAACTCTCTTAACTATTGATGTATTAAAGACATGGGTACATTTTGATATTTCACATGATGATGTTTATATAGTTCTCTTACCACTATGATTACATATAGTTTATTTATTTCTCATTACTATTTTTTCTATTTATCTTATTAATGGTTACCTAACATTGAGTGAATATTCTCCCCAATGTATGGTTTAATACCTCATCACTAGTCAACAACCTCTTTTGTATGTGGAAGCATGCATGAGGTTATGTACTATTCCTAGCCAATGAACCAGTTCAAATCATTACAACCCATGAAAAAAATGCATGGCTTTGTTCCCATTTTCATTTTATCATATTTAATGGTTGTATTATCCACTTGGAATTCTAATATTCTACTTTAACTTTATGTAATACCAAGAATCTATAGTTACATTCCATAATATCCTTCTTCATGTTTTCCCAATAGAGGTGTACTCAGAGATCTTGACACAACTTATTACTTCCTAAGTGGATCAAGAAAGATGATATATGTACATAATCTAATATATTTCATTTTTAACTTGGGTATTGATGTCACACATAATTGAGTTCTAAAATAAATGACTCCATATTTATCAATATTGAATTTATGAAGTTTCTATTCCTTAGTGTATTTTAACTTATTTTATAACTCCAAAATATTATTTGGAGACTTTTTTATATTTCTATTAGGTATATGGTTTGATAATAATTTTGGAAAGGTAGGATATTTTCTACACTTTTATGATTTATAGATCCATCCTTTACTTATTATTTAAGATTTGGTCTCTTTCAATCCTCATCATGGATATGATAGTAAGTAATTTTCTACTAATAAAATTAATTAACTTATTCACCTTCCCAATATGGTAATATATTGAACAATAATATTACTTTATTAACTCCAACCATATTTATTGATGCATGTTCAAATCCTTTAATGAGAGTATATACATTAATCATTTATTATTAGTATATAAATGAAATTTATTTCTATAAAGGTAATTCCTCAAAATATTTAATGAAAAGATCATTAATTTTCACTATAGATCATGTGAAAGATAATATTTCTCATGGATATTAAATTAACATGAGTTATATACTATAAATTTATCATTTTTAATTGAAGGATAATTATTTATTACAAACTCTTATCTACTTTAATCTAGAGTAAGTACAAGTGAAATAACCCAACTCTTCTTAATCTTCTTAAATATTTCTCCATAATATTTTATCTATACATAATTTACCCCCTTTCATGTTAACTTTTTTTGTGAATTATAAAATATTTATAATTTCCCTCCAAAGTGTCTCTAGTACCCAACTAATCCAAGAAAACTACATATCTCTATGCCACATGTTGGAATGAGATATTCTTTAAAGACTTTATTAATAAATATATGAATATTTATGGGGTATTTTCAAATAAAAATGGAATAACTATGGAATCATAATGTTTATATCCTTCATGAAAGGATTTTTTTGAACATATTATCTTTTCAACTTTATCTGATGACATTTGAATGAATATCCACTTTTGATAATTTTTAGATCTACAAAGTTGATTGAATAAGTACCCTTTATTAATTAGTGGATACTTTTTCTTTATGGTTATCTCATTGATATTTTGATAGTTGATGAAAAATTACATTAACCTATATTTATTCTTTACAAATAGCATAGGTGTACCCTAAGGTGATTCACTAGGTAATACAATATATTTATATAAATCAGTTTATATTTTCTTATTTAATTACTCCAAATATTTTGGGTCAATCTACTGGGTCTCTTTTATATAAATTTTTTACTAGGTATAAGATACATTGATAAATTTTCACTCACGATATAGGGGATGAAAAAAAAACTCTTTCATTAATACATAAGTATATTCTATTATAATAAGAATTTATTTGAGGATAAAATTTTCCTTTGTCTTAACTATTTGAGTAAAATATTATTCTTTATTGGGTATCAAGACCTATACTTGAGAATGAGTTTCCAAAGGGGATTCATAATTATCCTTAAATTTATATAGAATCATGGGGTGTTTTGAGATATAGAATGCAATTTTATTTTCATAGAAGTTAATATTATCTCTATATAAAGAGGGACAAATTATGCATAATATATAATTGAATTAAACTAAAAGAAGAGTTAGAATATTTTTTGGAAGAATTTTCCTAGAAATATTAATTGTGGAAGATTCATACACTTAGTATGAAATAATTATACCACAAGGTGTTTTAATAGATAAATTAACTTTAAATTATCTAGGAAGTGATTCAATATTTCTAGAAAAAATTTAATATATGAAGGAATGTAGAGACCCGAAGCTTGACGTACATGGACATTACATTACTTTTGCGGAATACTTAGTACATAACAAAAACACACACACAAGGACCGTAATAGTTTAGTGTCTTTAGAAACTCGGAACGTAATCTTCTAATCATGGTGAAAGACCTTCAACATCTCCCATAAAGATCTTCCCTTTTTTTTCTTACCTAAAAACTTTCTTTATATCCTGGGGAAAATAAAACATAAAAGGGTGAGCTCAAATTCTCAGTAAGGGTAAACAAAAGAAATATCAATCACATCATATTCATAAGAACAT
Source organism: Viscum album (assembly GCA_963277665.1). NCBI lineage: Eukaryota > Viridiplantae > Streptophyta > Magnoliopsida > Santalales > Viscaceae > Viscum > Viscum album. Next base: position 1,885,296,848 of record OY728159.1, on the reverse strand, counting down.
AACATTTTGGAAATCTTAACCTGCAAAAGAGAGCATAATTTCATAACATGGGATAAATCATAGTAGTGAAATGTAATCACAATAATCATAACATAAAACATGAAACTTTGTGGCATATACACATAATCATAGAGAATCATTTCTTATTAGTCAAGACTCATTTCCAAGACTATCTTAGTGGACAAAGTCCCTTTCTGAACCGAGTTCACTCCTCGTTTCAGTCCTGTTTCACTGAACCGGTATAACCTACCATTCTAGCCATGTCTATCTCATGAGATATAAAATCTTTACCCAATGAATTGGAGGGAGATATAGGTCCCACCCATCTCATAATGATACCATTCTTATGTGTTCCACAAAATCATAAATCATACATCATTGCATAACCCATGTAATAAAAATGGGATTCTTAAACAACATGACATCATAAAACAATTCATATAAGATAAAGGAATTCATAAAAATAATTCCATCACAACATAATCAAATAAATGTAATAATAGGGATATAAACATAACCCTATATTATCTTAGATGGAAAATAATTTTGATAAAACACTTGAACTCTATTCTTGAGGAAAATATCCTTTCTACTTCAAAAACGCTTTTCCTTTCTTAACATGTCGTTCAATTCTAAAATAATAGAAGTTGATTAAAAATAAACTTGAAAACTTGTAAGGGAAGCTTCTTGGAAATAATGTTTTAAAAATCCATTCATGCCGTATAAGTTAAAAAAAACATTCTTCTCGTACTTTTGTCGGAAAAGTCAAAAAGTACCTCATACAAAAAACGACAAAAGATTACTTTCATATATTTTACTATAAACTCACCAAAGGGTAAAAATGGATTTAAACAATTGTAGGTGGATGGAAATAATATTACATATTGGGGAAACATGGATGTGGATGATAAAATACACCCCAGTAAATACCAAAGTATAAACAATCTCGGATAAAAATGAGATTGTGATATTTCCCTTACCTTAGGTCTGATTTGCTTCGAAAGTGTCCGAACCTCCTGTAAAATGATTTAAATAATGTTATTGACTTATTAAAGAATCATAATTATTGTTAAGATATCATATATGGTCATATTTTTAGCTTCTTAGTAGTAATATTTCATTGCCACTTGTTATTCGGGTGTTTATAACTTTTTGTTCTTATGCGTGTTTTGTCGAATAAATTCTTATTTTTCTCTTTATTTTATAGATACCTCATTTCCAGAATGATATTAGTGTAATATATATAATATTAATTCATTCAATTCATTTATATAATCATTATGAAATGAAGATCATGTAGAATGAGTCACATCACATTGTAGAGACGGTATTCCGTACGTACGCACGAGTGATGATATCGTTCCTATGATCGTGGAATTGTATTGGAGTATATTTATACTATTTTAGAATCAATATCACTTTATAATAGTCATATATAGTCATTATTTACACCATTATACCCATCCAAGTAAGGTTGTGGTGGAAAATAGATTACACCATGGCGTGGAGACGGTATTCTGTACGTACGCACGCACAGTGATTTATTTTTCCGTAGGATGGATAGATATTGAAATAGGGTTGTTTCATACTTATAATAACATATCAGTATATGAGTGATACTGATGTTATTACTTCATAATGAAACAACTAAAGAAGAAGAAGTGGAAGAAGAAATAAAGATGAAAGAATCGGTAACAGACATTACCTCTTCTTTGAAGTGCTTCTTTGAGACCTTCTTTTAGGGCACTAAAATTGGTCTTTGAATAATACCAGGACCTCTAGGATGTCTCTAGGGAAGTGGAGAGGAGGAATTGGCAGGGGTTAGCCGATATTGAAGGTCAATGTGGTGTGAGGAAGAGGGGGAGGAGGTGCCCTTTTATAAGGGAGGAGAGGGGCACCTTTGGAATAACAAAAAATATTATTTTATTATAAAGTCAAATTCGGTTTTTAATAGCTCGAAATTGATATATTTCAAAGATAAGGTGGGTATAGGTCGGAATACTCTCATCCAATAGAATTTAGACAAGTTTAGGTATCAATTTTAACCTTATCATTTAGATTTAACTTTAAGTTAGATAATTTAACCTTTACCGTGTTTTCTTGTTTTCTTACACTATAAGGTTAATAAACTTACTATATCAAGCCAAACGAACCCCAAGTTGCTTATTATTAATATATATAACCTTATCTAAGTCATTTGGACGAACCTTATATTTTTAGGAATAAAATACAATTAATAATATAATATTTGTTTTAAAAACTATTTTGTGTCAATTTTGACACTATTTGGTAATTGATTTTTTGTAAAAATCATAACAGAATGATTAGTTCGAAAAAAGTTAATAAAATCAATAATAACAGGTAATATTAACCTATAAAATTAGTGTAATTCATAAAAAGTCTCTAATTACATTTATTTGGGTATTTATAACATCAATTATGTCAATATTTCATTAATAAGATAATTACTGCATCATCGTTGTGTCATAAATAAATCAAATTATCTAATGTCTAAAAATTACAAATAAAATACCATTATGTAGTAAATATTTTTATCTTTCTAATGAATATTTATAGTTGAATTTATCTTATGTATAACCCTATATTTAAAATGATTTACTTATTAAACTTTGATTTTAACTATTTTAACCATTCTTTAAATAAATTAATAATAAATGTCCTAATCTAATCCAAGTGAGATTAAATGGTCATATTTTATTCCTAAGGTTGTTTTGGGTCGAATTACACTTATCCAATAGAATTAGGACATGTGTTAGGGTAATAATAATATCATTTTTACCCTTAATTACCCTATTTACTTTTAACCGTGGTAAAAAAAGTAAAAAGTTTCTATTCACCAAAAATTATTTTCATCTCATTGAACCACATTTTAGTCCTTGATATTAACCGTGTCTCTCAGATTTTCGAAATTCCACTCACAGAAGCGGTAAAATTAAGTTTTATGAAAAATTCAGTTTTTTTAACTACCACTTAGTGGTTTCACTATTCATCAAAAAATGAAAGTTTCCAGAAAAATACCAAAAATTAGGCCTAAGCTATATTTGATATTATGAATTCAAAAATGATGTCTATTTTATCAAATTCAAAACATATCTGTTACATTAAATAATTTAAAAATTAATTCCCGTCGTCAAAACAAATAGCGTGTTTTTAAGAGATAATAACTATCAAAAGATTGATACTTGTTTATAACTGGTTTAAATGTGAAATTACATCCAATGAACAAAATTCTATTAAATTATAAAAATATATTCTAAATATACTTTAAAACCACTCAAATTAATAATTTATCACGATTAATTATTTCTATTAAAAAAGTTGTTTTTAATTAAAATTTAGAAATTTTCACTATTCATCAGAATATGAAAGTTATCCGAAAAGTACCAAAATTTCACCCTAAGCTAATTTCAATATTCCGAATCCAAAAATGAAGTCCATTTTGAGAGATAAAATTTCTAAAATTTTAAAAGGTGGTTATTACTATTCACAGCGGCTAGTTTTAATAATATTTTAATAGCATATCGTTGTTTAGTGAAACTCAGTATTGCGTACTACACACGCTATCGAGGAAGGTCACGATTGCATGTAATGCAAGGAAATTCAAAGATGCGTGTTGTGCAAGATCCTTTTGGTGTAGCGTACAACACAAGACATTAATGAAATTAAAAAGAATATTTTTCATAAAATCTAGGGGTGTTACATTCTACCCCCCTTAAAATGAATTTCGCCCTCGAAATTCGTCGGGGTTATAAATGGTTTACTATTCGAAAGTTTCTTTGATAGAAACCCACATTGTAAAAAGGAATACCAAAACCAATCTTTAAAAACAAAAGTATGAAACGTAACGGTTACCCAAATAAACTAATCACTGGGTTTCCACATAGGTGAAAATATGGATATGGAAGAGAAATCTAACCATCATGTTCTGATGGAGAGTGGTAGAGAACATGGCTATGAAAAAGCCAACAATCACAAAGCTATTGATTTGTTATGATCTAAGGTACAATCTGATTAATCAGATATAAGAGCACTAGGACAACATTTTTGGTTTTGAATATCATTTGAAAATTTTGAATTAGAAGAAATACTTGCTTGATTTTGGTACAATCTCACTGTTGTTCGTGCTTTGAACAATTTCCACTTCATCTCTTAAAGAAATGAAGTTGAATTTGTTATTCGTGAAGTGTTAACAGATCATGTGATAGAATGATGGGTCATTCCATCTGTTTCAAACAAAAGGTTAGCAAAAGTTATCAAATATACATAAGTCCATCTATGGTGAGATTAATCATATATGGTTCCTAAAATGGACTTATACTTCATATATCATACTGCTTAATATAATAAAACTAGTTTATACTAAACAGGGACTTCCAGTAGGCCAGTGGTAGGTGATAAAGGCCAGTCGTACTTCGGTTGTGGGTTCGATTCCCACAGCCTTGTCCGACGCGATGGGCTGTCGCCCGTCCTGCAGGTTGTCCTTTTTCTAAAACTACATTACTATAACATCACATAAATAATATCAAAAGTTATATCCTTAAACAATAATAACTTATGTCCAACATAATCCATTCCAATATTTAGGAAATACTTCGGTCCAAGCTCATAATATAAAGAAAATGATTACTTGAAATGTCATCAACCAAGCATGTGAATACCATCATTTATCCCCCATATATCATGTTGGTCACATTCCAATCATGTGAATACCTTAATCATGCATTCTCTTGAAAAATGAATACCCAATAAACCTTAGTGAAAACATGAATGCTGTCAAAAGTTAACTCTTTCCACGTACCAAAATCCAAAAATTCTATATACTCAGTCCATTACATAACCTTCTCCTTATATCAGTCATGAGCTCATGAATACTATCAAACATTTAATTTTCTCCTTATCCCTTCATTATGAGCATATCATCTATATTCCAAAAATATATGAATATCATTTAATGGATACTGGTACCATTAATAATACACTTTCAAAACTCAAGGAAAGACAACAGTGTAACAATCCTTAGATGTCTCTTTATTCCATAGTACCATGAGATTACTTATACAACATTACACTTGATAAACATGTAATCATTTCACTACCTTCTTAAACCATTGACTGAGCTTCAACAATTCTTTCAACTCACATATCATTTGTAGTCTCTTCATCATCATAAACATAAATACTACTCATACGGCCGTACTGATTCTCTTCATGAGACTTTCCCTTAGGGCATCGGTTTGCATAATTCCCGTACATTCCACATTTAAAACATTTAACCATTGTTGATGTCGTAGCAATACCATTATCCCCATCCATAGTGTTAACTGAACCTTTTCCTTTGCACTTACTGGCTTTGTGTCCTTCTTTTCCACACCCAAAGCATCTTCCAGTTCCCTTGAAACATTCTCCTTGATGCCTCTTCCCACATGATTTACATAGGGGAAATTGAACTTTCTTTCCTCTATGATCATCATGAAACTCCATCTTTCTCTTATTAGCTGAGTCAGGAAACTTACCAAATTTGAGTTTATTGATAATATTATGAGATTTATGATTCGGCATAATAATGATGTTTAGACTTCCAAATACCATTTCATTTGGGTTCTCATGAAGAATATCATTCCATTGTCCATAATATCCTCCATTATCGTGAATCATCTTGTTTCCAGCCATTTTCTAAAACCCAAAAAGAATAGAGTTAGAGGAAAAAATCATAATAAAGGGGGAGTAAATTCAATATCTAACATCTTTGGTTAAATTCTAAGATCTTTACCATAGTTCTAGGACTATATCCTATACGTATACTTATCCTTAGGGGCATCCCAAGACATACCTTAGAAATATATCTAGGGATCTCACTAACGTTTTCACATCCTAGTTTCCAAAGGTTTACTAAACCTTTCCTCTAATACCAACTATAGAGACCCGAAACTTGACATACATGGACATTACATTACTTTTGCGGAATACTTAGTACATAACAAAAACACACACACAAGGACCGTAATAGTTTAGTGTCTTTGGAAACTCGGAATGTAATCTTCTAATCATGGTGAAAGACCTTCAACATCTCCCATAAAGATATTCCCTTTTTTTTCTTACCTAAAACCTTTCTTTATATCCTGGGGAAAAGAAAACATAAAAGGGTGAGCTCAAATGCTCAGTAAGGGTAAAAAAAAGAAATATCAATCACATCATATTCATAAGAACATAACATTTTGGAAATCTTAACCTGCAAAAAAGAGCATAATTTCATAACATGGGATAAATCATAGTAGTGAAATGTAATAACAATAATCATAACATAAAACATGAAACTTTGTGGCATACACACATAATCATAGAGAATCATTTCTTATTAGTCAAGACTCATTTCCAAGATTATCTTAGTGGACAAATTCTCTTTCTGAACCGAGTTCACTCCTCATTTCAGTCCTGTTTCACTGAACCGGTATAACCTACCATTCCAGCCATGTCTATCTCATGAGATATAAAATCTTTACCCAATGCATTGGAGGGAGATATAGGTCCCACCCATCTCATAATTATACCATTCTTATGTGTGCCACAAAATCATAAATCATACATCATTGCATAACCCATGTAATAAAAATGGGATTCTTAAACAACATGACATCATAAAACAATTCATATAAGATAAAGGAATTCATAAAAATAATTCCATCACAACATAATCAAATAAATGTAATAATAGGGATATAAACAGAACCCTATATTATCTTAGATGGAAAATAATTTTGATAAAACACTTGAACTCTATTCTTGAGGAAAATATCCTTTCTAATTCAAAAACACTTTTCCTTTCTTAACATGTCATTCAATTCTAAACTAAGAGAAGTTGATTAAAAATAAACTTGAAAACTTTTAAGGGAAGATTCTTGGAAATAATGTTTTAAAAATCCATTCATGCCGTATAAGTTAAAAAAACATTCTTCTCGTACTTTTGTCGGAAAAGTCAAAAAGTACCTCATACGAAAAACGACAAAAGATTACTTTCATATCTTTTACTATAAACTCACCAAAGGGTAAAAATGGATTTAAAAAATTGTAGGTGGATGGAAATAATATTAAATATTGGGTAAACATGGATGTGGATGATAAAATACACCCCAGTAAATACCAAAGTATAAACAATCTCGGATAAAAATGAGATTGTGATATTTCCCTTACCTTAGGTCCGATTTGCTTCGAAAGTGTCCGAACCTCCTGTATAATGATTTAAATATTGTTATTGACTTATTACAGAATAATAATAATTGTTATTATATCATATATGGTCATATTCTTAGCTTCTTAGTAGTAATATTTCATTTCCACTTGTTATTCGGGTGTTTATAACTTTTTGTTCTTATGCGCGTTTTGTCGAATAAATTCTTATTCTTCTCTTTATGTTATAGATACCTCATTTACAGAATGGTATTAGTGTAATATATATAATATTCATTCATTAAATTCATTTATATAATCATTATGAAATGAAGATCATGTAGAACGAGTCGCATCACATCGTGGAGACGGTATTCCGTACGTACGCACGAGTGATGATATCATTCCTATGATCATGGAATTGTATTGGAGTGTATGTATACTATTTCAGAATTAATATAACTTTATAATAGTCATATATAGTCATTATTTACACCATTATACCCATCCAAGTAAGGTGGTGGTGGAAAATAGATTACACCACGGCGTGGAGGCAGTATTCCATACGTACGCACACACGGTGATTTCTTTTTCCGTAGGATGGATAGATGGTGAAATAGGGTTGTTTCATACTTATAATAAAATATCAGTATATGAGTGATACTGATGTTATTACTTCATAATGAAACAACTAAAGAACAAGAAGTGGAAGAAGAAATAAAGATGAAAGAATCGGTAACGGACATTACCTCTTCTTTGAAGTGCTTCTTTGAGACCTTCTTTTAGGAAACTAAAATTGGTCTTTGAATAAGACCAGGACCTCTAGGATGTGTCTAGGGAAGTGGAGAGGAGGAATTGTCAGGGGTTGGCCGAGCTTGAAGGCTCAATGTGGTGTGAGGAAGAGGGGGAGGAGGTGCCCTTTTATAAGGGAGGAGAGATGCACCTTTGGAATAACTAAAAATATTATTTTATTATAAAGTCAAATTCGGTTTTTAATAGATCCAAATTGATATATTTCGAAGATAAGGTGGGTATAGGTCGAAATCCTCTCATCCAATAGAATTTAGACAAGTTTAGGTATCAATTTTAACCTTATCATTTAGATTTAACTTTAAGTTAGATAATTTAACCTTTACCGTGTTTTCTTGTTTTCTTACACTATAAGGTTAATAAACTTACTATATCAAGCCAAACGAACCCCAAGTTTCTTATTATTAATATATATAACATTATCTAAGTCATTTGGCCGAACCTTAGATTTTTAGGAATAAAATAACAGTTAATAATATAATATTTGTTTTAAAAACTATTTTGTGTCAATTTTGACACTATTTGGTAATTGATTTTTTGTAAAACTCATAACAGAATGATTAGTTCGAAAAAAGTTAATAAAATCAATACTAACAGGTCATATTAACCTATAAAATTAGTGGAATTCATAAAAAGTCTCTAATTACATTTATTTGGGTATTTATAACATCAATTATGTTAATATTTCATTAATAAGATAATTATTGCATCATTGTTGTGTCATAAATAAATTAAATTATATAATGTCTAAAAATTACAAATAAAATACCATTATGTAGGAAATATTTTAATCTTTCTAATTAATATTAATAGTTGAATTTATCTTATGTATAACCCTATATTTAAAATGATTTACTTATTAAACTTTGATCTTAACTATTTTTCCATTCTTTAAATAAATTAATAATAAATGTCCTAATCTAATCCAAGTGGGATTAAATGGTCATATTTTATTCCTAAGGTTGTTTTTGGTCGAATTACACTTATCCAATAGAATTAAGACATGTGTTAGGGTAATAATAATATCATTTTTACCCTTAATTACCCTATTTACTTTTAACCGTGGTAAAAAAAAGTAAAAAGTTACTATTCACCAAAAATTATTTTCATCTCATTGAACCACATTTTAGTCCTTGATATTAACCGTGTCTCTCGGATTTTCGAAATTCCACTCACAGAAGCTGTAAAATTAAGTTTTATGAAAAATTCAGTTTTTTTAACTACCACTTAGTGGTTTCACTATTCATCAAAAAATGAAAGTTTCTAGAAAAATACCAAAAATTAGGCCTAAGATATATTTGATATTATGAATTCAAAAATGATGTCTTTTTTATCAAATTCAAAACATATCTGTTACATTAACTAATTTAAAAATTAATTCCCGTCGTCAAAACAAATAGCGTGTTTTTAAGAGATAATAACTATCAAAAGATTGAGACTTGTTTATAACTGGTTTAAATGTGAAATTACATCCAATGACCAACATTGTATTAAATTATAAAAATATATTCTAAATATACTTTAAAACCACTCAAATTAATAATTTATCACTATTAATTATTTCTATTAAAAAAGTTGTTTTTAATTAAAATTTAGCAATTTTCACTATTCATCAGAATATGAAAGTTATTCGAAAAGTACCAAAATTTCACCCTAAGATAATTTCGTTATTCCGAATCCAAAAATGAATCCTTTGAGAGATAAAATTTCTAAAATTTTAAAAGGTGGTTATTACTATTCATAACGGCTAGTTTTAATAATATTTTAATAGTATACCATTGTTTAGTGAAACTTAGTATTGCGTACTACACACACTATCGAGGAAGGTCGCGATTGCATGTAATGCAAGGCAAGTCAAAGATACGTGTTGTTCAAGATCCTTTTGGTGTAGCGTACAACACAAAACATTAATGAAATTAAAAAGAATATTTTTCATAAAATCTCGGGGTGTTACAAGGAATGTGTTAAAATAAAATAAAATAAGGTGTAATATATTATTGAGTGAATAATGGGTGAACCTTTTACCACTTTATTTATTGATCCATATTAATGGTGGTAATGGGGTAAGTCCTTATTTTCTCCCATGAACTTGGTGGTTGAATTCATTCATTATCCTTGAGGAACCTTAGTTTAGTTTACCATATTACATAGTTCATAAGTTTATTATAGCTGAATCATTTGACCATGGGTGGTCCATTAAATGAATCCTTTATTTATTCCATTGCATCAAACAAAATTTTTATATCCATTTAATAATATTGTTCTTGATCCCATCCTTTTCCACACTTGAAAAATTTTCCAATTCCCTTAAAATAGTTTCCTAGGTGCTTATTCAATTTTTTTTATCATATATAAAATTTTATATTCATCCCTCCATGTATGTTCACATTTGATCCACTATTATGAAACTTATTCCTTAAATTCTTTTATCTATGTATATGAGGCCATTTAAACTCTACATACTTCATATCCTCTTTAAGAGCTCACTAAATTATGTATTCATAACTACAAAAGTCTTGAATCACAAGAGTTTTTAGAGATGCAATTTTAAACCACTAAATAATCTGCAATATTTGTTTCACGATTGATAAAATACCACAAGTTTTCCTTGAAATCCTAGTGAAGTTAATATCATATATTGAAATAGATTCCTTCTTATTTTTCTTGCACTCTAGAAATTCCATCTCCCTCATGGCACAAAGTGCATGAGGAAAATATCTATTAAATACCCTATTCATAAATTCATCTAGAAGGTTACATACCCCTTATATTGACCAATTTTATACAACCATTCTTGAAATATTCGACCGTACCATATATAATTCTACTCCATCTCATTCCTACACTCTATTATACCATTTCTCCACCAAATTAATTCTTTATAGACTCAATTCCATTCAACTAAATTCTGGAGTTGATTAAAAATTACAAGGATAAGTTTAGGATGATCTAAATTTATAAGAGGTATATTCTTTCTTTATATACTTTTTATTTCTTTTAGTATTCTTGGCTAGTATTATAATATTTGGATGATGGGGAAGTGATTAATTCTTATACCATATACCTATTGAAACCTATATTTATGATTTTTCATGTTTTATTATTAATTATTTTAACTATTTTATCAATAGTTAATTGATTATAGGGAGAATGAGAATAAATGATAGTTGAATCATTAACTATGCACAAAGGCATTGATTACTATATCCTAAGGAATGAGAGTTCAAGGGGTGTAGTGGTAACCTAATAACATAATTGAAACTAGAATCAATAATTCCTAAGGATAAGAGAAAACATATGAGGAATCTTGACTTGGGAAGTAAGTACTTGGATATCTTAGTAGGTAATTATATATATTTATTATTGTTTACAATCAAATTTATATTGTAAATTCACTTGGAATGATTCATTAGGTTAATGAAAAACCAAAATTTCCTGAAATCCACTCATTGATTCAAAACTCTTTGTTTTTTATAGTTCATAATCACCACTAATACCATGAAAAATTTATATAAATTAATGAAAAGCACACAAAAAACTTTTATTTTAATTAACACATACAAAAGACACTTTTAATTTTAGTTTTCTATTATTTATACATAATTTATAAATTAATGGATTGAAAAAGCTCTCCTTGTGGAAATTATGTAGTTACTCACTGGTAAAAATATATTTTTGTTAAAATTTACTTCAACCACAAATTGGATCTATTTTTAGAGATATGTAATAGTTTATTCACAAATTTTGATATCATTTATTTAGAAAAAATCATAAAAAACACAAAACACAAAAAAAATGGAATTCATTACATTTTTATATAGATTTGAGATACCTAATAATTTACTATTGGAATTTAATTTTCAGGTTCAAATTGAGGAACTTATAAGCTCACTATATCATCAATTTTGTGCCACTATTTGATAAATTTAAACATAAAATAAAGGTATTAAGGGAAACATATTAAAAGGAATGGAAAGTGATTCCACACAACCTATTTTATGGAAAGATGGATGTGGAAAACAACACTGTAATATGATTAGGTAGATTTGCAATAAAAATTCACTAAGAATGAAGGACTTTGAGATACACCAAGTGAGGGGGAACCAATAAATCATCAATTTATCACAATGGTAAATGAATTATATGATCAAGAACAACCAACTAAAACTTCTACATACTTTTAGTTGCACATCAATATAATATTCTTACATGTTCATCAAGGAATTAAACACTACTATAAATGCATTTCACCTCAATGGAATGATATAAAATGGGTTCTATTTAAATCAATTCCATTATTTATTGAAGTGTATGGGTGTTAGATGGTTTCTAAATCCATAAGAGGATACATTTGACATTTGGAAAGATTTATATGGTAAATTTTGGAGGATATACCATCCAATTGATTATACCTAGGATATTAGGAAGACAACCATAAATTTTAATCAAGGGGAATATGAGCAATTTCATGAAGCATGGAAAATATACCAAGGTTTATACCTTCAATTAATGAACCATAAACTCCCACCCACATTGCATATGAAATATCTTTATAAATGACTCACGTCTAACGGACAAATCTTGGTGTATATAATATTTTAAGGTTATTGTGGAAATAAGAGTACCATAGAGCTTAAAAATATTTTCAAAAAGTTATACTTTAATTCTAAAGAAAAGTAGTCAATAGGAAGAATGGGTGAGATTAAGAAAGAAACCACCAAAAATTAGGTTCACTTACAGTTTTTTAAACTTCAAAATTAGTTACAAATGTTTGTGTTAAGACCCCAAAGAAAAAAGTAGGACTATTATGAAAGTGGAGTTCATAGGAATAAATCAAATTTATATGGGAATTATTGGATGATAGTATAATTTTAACCATTTAAAATAGATTAAATACATAATATAATCCTTATAATTTATCAATTAATAAATGAGGTATATTTAAATCCAAGTGATTAAGGTTTAAGGGGAAATCCAGATCTAAATTTGAGAGACAAATCCTAATTTTAGTAAGATAGAATTACTGGAAATCAATTATTTAATGATAAAATTTATATTTAAAGCCATAAAAGCCATGGTAATTATATAAAAACGCAATTTATGAGTAAAAAATACTCCAGGAAGGATATAAATCTAATAATTCAAAGAAAAATAAGGGCTATTTAGTGTAGATAACATGACCGAAATCGTGTTTTCTCAAAGTCAAATTAGATATATTGGAGGGACCAAATGGAAATAAACATAAATAAACTTTATGGATTATTTAAATCTAATAATTCTTGAAATTATGGGCAATCTCAACCAATTAATAAGGGGAGAACACAAAATGAATTCAATGTGAAATGACACTCAAACTCACTTGATAAGGATAAAGGAATTGAAAGGACCTTGGAAAATCTTCAAGTAATTCAACCAAAACTCTCAAGGAATAAAAATAAGATATAAAATTTTATAGAAAAAGTCAAGGATTATAATAAATATACTCAATTTTTTTCTTAATAATAGATGAAAGGATTGTAAATATTTCACAAAACACTCAATATTTTATCCAAAACTCTGAAACTAAAGTGGAGATGCTATCCCAATAAAATAGTGAGGAAAACCAAGGAGTGGAATAAAAATAAGCTAAATACCACCCTTTGGAGTGTTTCATAGAAATTAGTATAATAATTGGAAATGTAACTGAATAGGGAATCTCACAAGAAGATGGAAGTGAGCTGTTAAAAGAGAAATAAGGGGATAAAATTTTAAAAATGGAACAAAATGATATAGAAAATAAATTTTTGAATGAGTGTATACTTTAAAATATTGATAATAAGAACTAAATTATGAAAAAATATATTTAAAGTGATTCAATAATTGAAAATTAATCTGAGAAGCTCACTTCCATCCATAAAGTAATATTACTATAATGTGTAGAATAAGGAACTTATGCCTTAAGAAGATGAATAAAAAGAGTAGAGTCATGCCTTTCAAGATGTCAAAAAACATAAATTAACTAAATAATTTCCTGAAGGTTGAAAATAAAAATAGGATCAATTAAAAAGGAGTAGTATTTATTAAATATTGGATTCCAATTGAAGAGGATGAAGTAAAATTTACTATATTAAAGAGGGAAGATTCATTCTTAATGTATATTCACTTTAGGATAGCTTGAAGAATAATAAAATAGATCTCGAAACATAGAAAATTAGGGAAAATCCTTAGTGGAGTAACCAACTGGGTCCCTACTAAAGAAGAACCATTTTCTATTAGATTATAGTTTAGCTTGAGGAAGAAGAGTCAAGTTGAGACTATAAAATAATAACTTCTTGTGAGCCTACCCAAGTATAGGAATTATGGTTAATTTTTTAGTTTTTTATTGTGTGTTTTATAATAAAATAAAGAATAATGAGTATACTTGTATTTTTTAGGAATATAAATGAAAGAAATAGAAAACTTTTGAAAGTGAATAACACACAGACTACCAAGTAAAAGAGGTCACAATGTGAGGGGAATGTTATACTATTACTTACTTTTATTTTCTAAAATGATTGAAATAATTATTTTAATTCTAAATTACATCTAGATACTTGTGTATACATTGATCATACTTTTAAAATTAAGTGTGTGTATAGGGAGGATAAATGTGTGCAGTGTAATGTTTATTGAAATTGATCATACTTAAGAAATATATCCACGAATATCAAAGTGAAAAATTTTCCTTGATGACTTTGAAACACTTTTTTATAAAACTTGGTCATTGAGAGTTAATAATATAGGACTTAGGTACATAAAAATTTTATATGTACACATTTTATTTATGAAAGAAACCTTGAATGATTTATTTTTTATATAAATGAGTAACACTTCAATGGTCCTCCCAAATTAACAACTAAATAAATAATTAGAATTTGAGTAGTGTGAGTAACTAAGATCAAAACTATTTTTTCTTAAAATGGATCATATTAATTTTTTATTTGAGAAAGATAAGAATAATTAATAATATTAAAGTGAAATATAATAGTTGGATGCATGAAATTTCCTCCATGTCTTGACAATTCCAATTGCTCCCATGGGATTCTTGTTACTTGGGGTTTATTGGTTCTTAATTAGTACCAATTAATTCTTAAATAAGTGTAATTCAAATCTCATGGCTAAAAATTTGTGATTTTTTTTCCAAGTTACTGATAGAGATAAAGTTGAAGATAAATGTTGAATTCATGTGAACTAGAAGAAAATGATATTATCTGATTAGTTCATAGTGATGAATCATTGATTAGGTGAAATTTTAAAGTGGGATAATGAACTTGAGTGGGGGAATTAAAAATTTAATCATGTTAAAATTTGGATCTAAACAATTCCTTATAAATTAAAATTCAATAAATGAGGTTTGAACCAAATAATAAGCCTTTTAAGAAGAAATACTTGATGATAAATAATTCTCAAGTGTAGAAGAATGTGGTTTTCTTATTTTTGTTATTTTTTGATTTAGACCTTAGATAATAAACCAGTGCTTATGGGAACCAAGGGAATAAAAACCAACATCGTCATCTGTATAGGACAAACTCAGAGGCCCACAAGCATATATGAATATATAGATACATTATGGAAGAAACTACCAATAAAATTAATTCCCATCACTCCCAAATAAACACTATATAAATTTGAAGGATATGCTGAGCATAATGAAGGATTTCCCATCCCCATATAATTTTCAATGCGGGATGTTGGAAATCTAGAAAAATTCTTATGAAACTTTGTGGCTACCTTGATCATATTCCCATCATTGGATATGTACCCTTATCATCCTAGACATACATACCACTTAAACCTCATCTCCCCATTGAGATCACATGTACTTAAATTTGAAATACCTTATCATAAATCAAAATTAATATCTATACCCCTCTATTTCACTGAATCTAACCCATGTAAACTTGGGTGCTTAACGATTTTGATAAATAATATTTGGTATGTGAAATTACATTATCATAGACTTCAAATATCAATTTAATTTATAAGGATTTCCTAGATCATTTTTGGAGTTTTGATGCCATGTTCTTCAAATTCATACCACTAGAAAGATAATGAAGCTAGTTCAACCATGGTCATTACCAATGACACCATACGTCCCCTCCAATGGACTGCCACATTCCAAAACTATCTCAAGATAACACAATGAATTCTTAAACATATCAACACAACACATTTAATCTAATGGATTCTCACATGATAACAAATTCATGGATTCTCTAGCAACACCTCAGCCTCAATCACCTGCATTTATATTTATTATCTACCCAACGCACTGAACCCATGAAGACTTAAGGTAGAAACTTGAAACCATATCATAGATATAATTATCAAGATCACTCCCACCCTTGATATAACATCAATGAAGCATAAGGAGAATCTTTATATAATTTGTTTTCTTAAATTAAGTAATTGGTTATGAATAATTCAAGGTGTATCTCATTGGTAAAGAGAGATATGAGATATGAAATATTTTATTTTTTAGGAAGCTTAATATTGCGGGTAAAAATTAAAAAAGAATCTTGAACCATGAACCTCATACCATACACTATCCATCATACCATTTAATATTTTATTCTCATTATCATATTCCTAAAGGCCCAACCCACAAATAATCATCCATCCAATCACCCAAATTTATCTATACCCAAACTACTATCATCACTCCATACATCCTCCTACATAAATACCCCATTCATCTATTTATCTCAGAGGTTCAAAATCCCTTATACATTCCCATTTTATCAACATATTCTTTACCCATTTATCCATTTCTTTTATAGAGAATTTCCATCCCATTCCTCCACTCCATTCTACCATTCCTCCACCCACTTCATTCATCATAGACTTTCTTATATCTATCTAGGTAGCTGAGTTTCAAAAAAATTACAAGTAGAAGTGGAGTTTGATTTATATTCATGATGGGGACATTATTTCTTCCCATACTTTTCATTTATTTTAATATGCTTGGATATTATTATAATATTGGTATTAGGGGAAAGTGATTAATTCTTGTATCATATACCTCTTAAACCACATATTTTTTATTGTTCGTGATTGAACATTAATTCTTTTAACTATTTTTCCAATAGTGAATTGATTCTAGAGTGAGGGATAAGAAATTATATTTGAATCCCAAAACATGCATAAAGTTATTTATCACTACATATTATAGAATAAAAGTTTAAGGGGTGAAATTAAAACCTAATAATAGAACCAAAAATAAAATAAATACTATCCAAGGATAAGAGTAACCTCATAGGTACTCTTAACTTGGGTATTAAGTTTATGGATACCTAAAGACGTAAGTCTTTGGATTTTGTGACATTTACAATCAAATTTAAATTGTAAATTCAATTTTTATGCTTCACTAGTAAAATTAAAAACAAAAATTCCCCCCACTTCACTCATTAATTCAAAATTCCGTATTGTTTCTAGTTCTAAATCACTGCCAATACATTAAAAAAACACAAAAGATAATGAAAAACACAAAAGAAACTTTTAATTATTGAATGAATGCACAGACAAACCCCATTTAATTTTATTTTTCAATATTTATACATAATCAATGAATTAGTGGACCAAATAACCTATTCAAGTGTAAATGATCCAGTCAATACCCATTAAAACTATATGCGCACTCAAATTTACTTTAAGAATTAAGATGAGATGGTCAAATCATATGGGGATTTTGGTGAGACCTATTTATGACCATAAAGGTTAATATAGTAATTAATGAATTCTATAGAACACCAAGGGGTAGAGTGGCTTGAAGCGATTATGGATATCATAAGAGTTCCTTATCTATGGGGAGTTGGGAATTGATGAAATTTTAGAGCTATTATTGAGATGTTAGAAACTGTACAATGAGTAAGAATGTGTGAGTTATTTTGTAGAGAGTAAGGTCACTGAGCTTGGAATATATCCACTGGGACATGGGAGTCAATAAATGGATCATCGATGACATTGTGTTATGGTATTGTAGCGAACTATGATGGTAATAGAACCTAGAGTGATGCTTATGGGATTGGTCTATTAGGTTATAATGTGCATGGATCATGGGTGACAATATTTGGGTAATGATGTGATCCAAGAAAGTCAATCCTTACTAAGTAAGGATAAAGGAAATCCTATAGCAGGGAGCACACCATAAATCCATTCTAGGTGTGACCTTTTTTGGATGAATCTTGATGAAAATCATAGGAAATGTGTATAAAAAACCCAACATTGTGGTTATTAAGTTTACACATCAACACATGGATACAAGCATCCTATATTTATTGGGTTAACAAAAATTCACAGGTATAGGTATTAATATAGGATGATTATGTAAGTTTTTACATTTGGTAATTATATAGGTTTAATATTTTATAAACGGTCTAGTGGGATGATTGGGTTGGATATTTTTGGTACTTATAGAAAAGTACATCAATACATTTAATGGAGAAATTTTTCATGAGATAGATCGAGTATCAAGTACGATACTATGAAATTTGATGTGAATGATTGGGATATGCACAAGTGTAGTGCCAAAAAATAGTGGTTTTACATATAACAACAATATTAATCATTAAATTATGATATTGATGTTTTGGTAAATTATTAAAATCACTTGGATCAGGACATTGTCATTGAATTTGTGAGCCTAATTAGAGTAGTGATGTGTAAGTAGTTGAGTTTTTAGAGGATTTCAGTGAAGTGGGGTATTGGATAGTGTATTTAGTTAATGATAAAGTATGGTGGCTCAGATATAGATTCAAGTTAATCATTTGATTGTCCAATAGTGTGTATGATGGACTGAAGCTTTAGGATTTCGGAATTTGGATAGTTGTGATATCCCAAAATGAAAACTTCAAGAGGGGTTGAATTAATTTTTTTTAAAAAATAAAACTTATCATAAAAATAATTATACAAATACTTTGGGGTTTAGTAAAGTATTTTATCATTTTATTGTTATAAAGGGATGTAGTTTATAAAATAGAGGGATCTTTGAATAAAAAACTACAAGAAAATATAAATATATGAACACAAAAAATGATAAATGATTTTGGGATAATTGGTCCCTACATATACTTTTTTATTAATAAAGGATTAAAATTTCTTATCCCTGAGATTCTTCTCTTATTAACTAAAAGAGGAAGGGGGATCTTATACCTAGATCCATATTTCCAATATTCAATTTACTTTATCAAATATTTAATAAATAATTATTATTTCTAATGAATGACCATGAGAATGGAGAGATGCAAAATATTGGAAGTGACTTTGTGTCTTTTTGATGTGAAATTAGTAAAAATAAATAGGGAATGAAGGGTGAGGATCAAGATGCATAGAAAATCATATTCAACTAATGATAATCTTTGAGGGCAGAGAGATTTTTTTGGTTTTTACAAAAATATATAAATAATTATATCTCTTAGAAATATATTACAGGGAAGAGAAATTGATCATAAAATGGTTTCCTTTTAAGTATATTACTTGATAATTTATATAGACTTATGATTTTGACTGTAGTAGAGGACGATGGCATTAATTTATTTATCATTAAAATATATAGTGTTTAAGGAATCCATTGGAATTTGACGTTGGGTTTATATTATTTGAATAACCATGAAAATTATTTTTCTATTGGTTTTCATTAATAATAATTATTAGATTTTGTTTTACAATTCCTAAGGTGAAATATTTTAAATTATATTTTTTGATATTATTTAATGTAATGTATCATATTTTTCTATGTATTATTTTTAAAAATTATATGGAATTATTTCGATACCGGGCGCGAAGAAGGCACATCATTCCGAAGCCTAGAGATCCCGGAAATATGGTTTGAACTTTTTAAGTTAAGTGAGTCGGCATATGTGCGCGGTTGTGGTAGTTTCCAAATAGATACCCAGATTGAAAATCTGAGGGCACCGTTATGTCTGGGATGATGAATTTACCTAAGTACAAGTATAACCTCGACCGGCGCGGGTCGAGGGAAAAAGTTATTTTTTTTGATGTTTTTAGTAAAATAAAATAAAATAAATTCGTAATGTTTATTTTATTTCATTTTGGAAATATCCGCTGCAGTGCAGCGATGGGACAACTGTTTCAGTAATTAATGACATGTCATAATGACTCAGAAACAACAACATTGACTCATTAATACCGCAGTGTAATGGAATTCCAAACACGTTTCCCTTTTTATTGAGATAATCGAATGTTGCTCGTTGGCAAGGATTGAGAGGAAACTCTGGAGAATCTGTGAAGCTTTGGAGAAAACTCTCAACGACAAACGACGACGAATCAAAGTTGATAATCACTGCACTAATGAAGTTAGAGGATCTCAATGATGACGGTAGCACGAACCCTTCGTCAGCAATTGATCGCAGTGGAGGTAGGGGTTGTTATTTCGATTCTCCTTTCCCCATTTCTGAATTTAAACGACGAATGCAGATCAACCACGAACAAGTTGTTCCGTGGATTCATACATTCTTGCGGGAGGTTTTTCTTTGTATAATTCTGGGGAATTAATCCATGTTAAATTATTGTTTGATTTCACTCCGTTTGATCCTACTAATGGGATCGGATCAACGCCGTAACGAACGATGGCGGAGGTTCGTTCCTCGATTTATTTTATTTGATTTTGTTTCCCCCTTTCCTTCTCACGCGTTCTTTATGTTCTTCGTGGGGTGATGAACAACAGATCGTTGCGCATCCATTTTGCGACGTAACAATCCCAAACTGGAGATCCGACATCACAACGACCCTATGGAGGTGCGACGACCATGACAGATAACGAATCAGCTCAGAATGGAAGAGACTGTTCTTCGAGTGTTCTTCGTGTGGGAGGATCAAAACATGTTTTCGGGGCTAATTGGAGGCCCGAAAACAATGGATATGACTTCAGGATGTTGGGAAAACCTAGAAGCTAATGTTTCGTGGCGATCAGACTGTCAGAATGAAGATCGCGGCATCACAGGAGGCGCGCCGGTGAGAAGCGTCGTTTCTAGAAAATTCTAGAATACACGGCGTGTACTTCCGAAGAACACACTGTATAGTACTGGCAGTGACGACGGATAGGGTTTCATGGGTCATATAGTAATCACACCGCATTTGACCCTGGTTACATGACATGTTGGACCTTCCCCAAAGCTCGGCGTGTATTTTGGAAAGTACACAGACACGGGTTGGACTACATGGCTTGAGACACGATGTGTACTCTCTAAGAAGCATCTCAGAAGGAACTTCACACGACTAGGCCTGTATCCATAGGATACATGGACACGGGATGGAGTACACGACCGTGTACTCTACCACACGGCTAGGCGAGGCCAGTAACACGGGTCACCCCATGTACCGATTACACAGGATGACATACATGGGTTGAAGCTGTGTACGGGAACATGACCGCGTACATGAAGCTAACCCCAGATAACTTGGACACGATGTGTAATCCGTACCACACACCATATACTGAATTTTTTCTACACGACTAGCATTACGACATGGGTTGTTGTACACGGGCAGTACCTGTGGTCTGAAGACACGGCGTGTGACATTTCTACACGCCGTGTACTTTTGGGAAAACGACTTGGTCTTCTTGTCCACCATATCTTGGACACTTTTTTTTGGGTTAGTGCACCCCTCTTCTTGTTCCCCTGAAGTTTAGGCATCATTTCCTTCTACAAGAGTATGATCCCTTCAGCAGGACTTTCTGTGATAGAGTCAGGAATCCATCCGAGATGCCCAGATAGAGATCCTCTATCCACTCTTGACCCTAGGTAGAGTCAGGAATCAACTTGACCAAATCTACCAGGCGTTGATCCTATACCTAGCAGGTGAATCTGGACGAGTTTTGGTATCTGCCATGGCCCTGGCAGTGATCCTCATATATGTATCGTGATCTTTCCCCACTTAGGAGTGTGTCCCCCGTAATGAGTGTATCTATCTATCGTGATCTTTCCCACTTAGGAGTGTGTCTCCAGTAATAAGTGTGGCTATATCTTGTGGATTTTCCTAATGAATAGTGCTTCTATTACGGGTTTTATAAGAGCTATTAGACTCATGGAGTGAGTTCTCCTGAAATGAGTGCTTTGTGGAATCTTTGAACTGAATCCCTAACGGGGGTATGCGGTTGTGTGACTTGTCTCTAGACTGCGGGTCTGGGTTTTGATAATATATGGTTTGTGTTTCTCTTTCTATATGTTCTGTAGAAATATACTGTGCATAGATAACTGTACCTTTATTTCGAGTACTGATTTGTGGTTTTTGGGGTCCTCTACTAAGTACTGTTATACTCACCCCTACACGGGCTTTGCCCGCACGTGTTGTGTCTTATGCAGACGAGCAACCTTTTGAAAGAGTCTAAGGAGGAACAGGACAAGACCAAGCTTTCTGAGTTCCCTGCAGGCCAAGTCACTCCTACGGCTACGAGCAGTAGTCCCAGTACCTCTTTGTGTTTACAGGTTGGACCATGCAGTTTTCAGACTCTTGTTTTGGTGGGCCTGTATTCTGGACCAATTTACTTTCAGTACTTCACCTTCCATCGTACTATGTTGGTTGGGTTTAGTTGTATGCATGCATTTTGTTCCTTAGTGGTTTTTAAATTTCAGAATTTGTGGGCTTGGAGATGTGTGCGTGTGTACAGGTACTTAGGCAATGCCTCCCATGTTAGTAATATGCCTATTCCGTGCTAGTCACTGGCCCCTGGTCTATTGGAGGTGGGCTTGGGGAGTCACAGCATGGCCCCCACTGGGATGGGTCACGACAGAGTGGTATCAGAGGCGGTCAGTTCTACCTTAGGACCAAGAGTCTGTGAGATTGGTTTGGGGTGACAATGTTAAGTGTTTCGAGTTCGGATTTCAGGCCAGAGACTCCAGTGTTGGTGCGGCGACCGATGTATCTATACACCAGGAATTTGATAACCTTATTTTCAACTCGGTACATGAAAAAACTAGTTGCGGGGAAGTAAAATAATGGTACATGCATCATATAGGAATGGGTTGTGTTTTCCATATCCTTTGTGTCAGCTATCCAGATATACTCATTGACTATGTTACATCTTGTTTCATTATAGGATGCCTCCATGACGCATACCCACTAGGATTCAGTAGCACGATCATGAGAATAACCCCCTCAGTGAAGAGGCTTCGATACAGTGACCAGTTCCTCAGGCATTTCCACTAGGTGGTGCACCTGCTATACGACCACCAGTGGAGCAGCCTGTGGTACCTGCAATACCGACCGATGAGGGGCGCAGGCTGAGCGCGCTCCATGAGTTCTAGAGATAGATACCCCTCAGGTTCCGAGGTGAGACTGACCCTCATGTGGCTGAGTAATGGCTTGAGGCAATGACCAAATTTTTTCGTCTAGTGAGGACACCAGTGGACCAGATAGTGATCCTAGGAGAGATCCTTCTTCAGGGTTTGGCGAGACGATGGTGGAGTCTGACCAAATAGACTCACGATGAGGAGACTCTTTCATAGATGGAGTTTGAGAGAATCTTTAGGGAGGATTTATCTCTAGTTACGCTGAGAGAAGTGCGCATCCAGGAGCTTCTTCAGCTCCAACAAGGCAGTTTGATAGTAGCTGAATATTCATCGAGGTTCACCAACCTCACCCAGTACTCGATGGATATGGCCAGGGATAAGTAATTCAGAGCTCGGACCTTCAAGAGAGGTCTACTACAGGAAATCCGAGTTAGTGTTGTACCTATATGTATTTCGACTTATGATGGAGTGCTTGAGAAGGCCTTGGTGATTGAGAGCTTCTTGGCGGATCAGAGACAGCTGATGGTAGTCAGCAGCATGCAGACATGTGCGGAGACCCCGACAGTAGGGAGCTGATATCAGGCATAGTGATCTGGATGTTGGAAATGTCATAGGAGGACCCAAGATAGAGGATCGATTGTCCAGGGATCTCAGGCTGGATCCAGTCAGCCTAGGGAGAAGCGATTCTACACGTGTGATGGTAGGGGAAATCTCACTAGAGATTGTCCGACCCGTCGAGCTACTAACATGGAAGTGGTGGATGGAACACCAAGTCAGAGGCAGAGAGTGAAGCAGACAGACCCACCAGGCAGCGGACATGGCAGAAGAGCAGGGAGAGCTTTGGGTGGTGGCAGATGCTTCAACTTACTTCCACCACCACCCCCAGGAGGTTCACACCAGGCTCAGGGAACTGGGGGATAGGGATGGGGACAGCTTCATGCGGTCGAGGCGTACAACCCAGGGAATCTAGGGATGATTCGAGATATGATCTGTGTCTTTTATACCTTAGCTTCCATACTTATAGACACAGGTTCCAGTCATTCGTTCATAGCCACATGTCTTGTGCGAAACCTTGAGATTCTGGTAGAACCATTGACTCGATCCTTACGCTTGGAGACACCTACGGAAGGAGACTCAATGATCACGCACCTTTTCAAACAGCATGATCTTACCCTTGGAGGTGAGAGTTTTGGTTGGAACCTCTTGGTGGTAGCGTCAAGGGATTACAATGTCATTCTCGGTATGGATTGGTTATCTTCAGTCCATGCCCATAATGACTGTTTTAGGTGAAGAGTGTGGTGTGTCCACAGTGATGGGATGAGGTTTTCCTTTGTCGGAGAAAGGGAAACCCATGCAGCGCAAAATGGGCTCATTCATAGGAGGGTGCAACCAATCACTCATGAGTTGGCTAGCCTTTCCCTTGGAGCATTGGATGTTGTGGGCTCCCAATTCCCAGTAGTAGTGGTGGAGTATGAGGATGTATTTCTCGAAGATGTTCCAGGATTACCTCCCTATTAAGAAATCGACTTCTGCATTGAATTACACCCCAAAATGGCACCGATTTCCTCATCAGCATATCGGATGGCTCCCGCAAAGCTTCACGAGCTGAGGGTGCAGTTGGGGATTTATAGAGAAAGGGTTTCATGAAACCCATCATTTCACCCTGGGCGGCCCCAGTCTTGTTTTCCAAGAAGGTAGACGGGAGTCTGAGGTTGTGGGTGGATTACTGGTGCCTGAACCAGGTGATGATGAAGAATAAGTACCCACTACTAAGGATCGACGACCTCTTCGATAAGCTAAGAGTGTCATAATGGTTATTTAAGGTTGAACTTAGATCATGTTATCACTAGTTATGATTACGAGACGAGGATATACTGAAGATGGATTTCAGATGCCGCTACAGTCACTATGAGTACTTGGTGATGCCTTTTGGCATGAAGAACGCCCCCATAGTGTTCATGGGACTGATGAACTGGATCTTCCAGCCGTACTTGGACCGGTTCATAGTGGTCTTCATAGACGACATCCTTGTGTACTCGGTATTATAGGAGGAGCATGCGAGACACCTATAGATGGTTCTAGATGTACTTCAGGAGAACCAGATTTTTGGAAATCTCTCAAAGTTCTAGTTCTAGATTCAGAAGGTCCACTTTCTGGGACATGTCATCTCAACAGATGGAGTAGCTGTAGACCCAGTCAAGGTGAAGGCTGTGTTATCATGGGAGCCACCTCAGAGTGTAACGAAGGTTCAGAGCTTCCTTGGGTTGGCAGGATATTACTGGAGATTCATTCCTAATTTCTCCCGAATATCAGCACCGATGAAAGCCTTAACCAGGAAGGGGAAACCCTTTATATGGACAGAGAAATGCCAGCGGGATTTCGAGGAGTTGAGACAGAGTTTGACAAGTGCCCCAATCTTGAGATTGCCGGAGGAGGGTGTCAAGTACATAGTTTTCTGCGATGCATCAGGGACTGGGCTTGGATGTGTCCTGATACAGAGGTAGGCAGCGATTGCTTATGGTTCACACCAGCTTAGGCCACATGAGCAGAACTATGTAACCCATGATCTCGAGTTGGCTGCGGTAGTCTTTTCATTGAATATGTGGTAACACTACCTTATGGGTGAGCGGTTTATCATCTAATTTGACCACAAGATCCTCATGTACATATTTTCACAAAAAGATCTAAATCTGAGACAAAGGAATTGGATAGAGTTCCTCTAGGACTATGATTTCGAGATTTTCTATACTCATGGGAAGGGGAACAAGGTGGCAGATGCTCTTAGTAGAAGGTCGAGCTCACATCTGTTGAGTGAGGAGACATAGTAGTTAGCCACATTGCAGTTATCTTTCATGGATGGAGAGGATATAGCTTATCTACAGTCGATGGCTGTCACCCCTACACTCTTACAACAAGTTAGGGAAGCACAAATTGGGGATGTCGACTGTGAGGCTTTACGTACTGAGTTATCCACAGGAGATGCTCTTGATGGGTATTCACAAGGTGGGGAGAACATACATCTTTTTAGAGGATGCACTGTTGTACCAGTGTCGTTGCGGGAAGAGGTCTTGAAAATTTTTAATACATTATCTTTAGCGGTACATCCTGGAGTGGAAAATATTACCAGGATATCTGATGATAGTTCTAGTGGTCGGTCATGAAGAAGGCAGTCACAGAGTTCATTTCTCGATGCCTCACATGCTAGTAAGTGAAGGCCGAGAACCAGGTTCCAGCGGGATTAGCTCACCCTTGGAAGTTCCAGAGTGGAAGTGAGATGGAATATCGATGGACTTCGTGACAGGCTTACCACAGACATCTAAGGGGTATGATTCCATCTGGGTGATTATTGACCGACTCACCAAGTCGGACCACTTCCTAGCTATCAGGGAGTAGAGTTCCATAGAGATCTTGGGACGCCTCTACGTGCAGGTGATAGTTCATCTTCATGTCATCCCCTCGACAATAGTCTCGGAACGAGATGCCCGTTTTACATCCTGGTTGTGGAAGGGATTTCAGGAGGCTTTTGGGACTCAGTTACGCTTGAGCACAACTTTTCATCCCCAAACAGATGTTCAGATAGAGAGGACCATTCAAGTTCTGGTGGATATGTTGCGAGCCTGTATCTTGGACTTTGGTCTCAATTGGGAGGACCACCTACCACTTGTGGAGTTTGCGTACAACAATATATACCACTCCACCATTGGTATGACACCATTCGAGGCCTTTTATGGGAGACCCTTCCGGTCACCGCTTTGCTGAACCGACCCCAGAGAGTCATCACTCATGGGTCCAGAGTTGGTGCGAGATACCACCGAGAAGGTGCAAATCATCCGGGAGTGGATGAAGACTGCATAGAGCCAGTAGAAGTCTTATGTTGATAGACGACAGAGACCTCTGGAGTTCGAAGAGGGAGACCACGTCTTTCTTCGGGTCACACCTTGATGAGGGTTACCGAGATTCGGCCGGGGCGACAATCTATCTCCGAGGTTCATCGGACCTTTCCAGATACTGTGCAGAGTTGGCGAGGTGGATTACCGCCTAACTCTACCGCCACAATTGCATCGGGTACATTAAGTCTTCCATGTGTCGTAGCTAAGGAGGTACACGCAAGACCCATCACACATCATCGACTGGGGCGAGCTGGACATCAAGGATGGAGTGACCTTTTCTGAGTACCCGGTGAAGATTAAGGATCGGCAGGATAGGATCCTTCATGGGAGATCGATTCCCTAGCATGCATCTGGTGGCAACACGAGAATCTTTAGGAGAGCACGTGGGAGAGGGAGGCTCAGATCTGTGTCTAGTACCCACATCTTTTTGAGTATCCTTGTTTTGGATTTTCAGGGATGAAAATCACCAAGGTGGGGATAATGTAATGTCTCATATTTTTCTGTGTATTATTTTTAAAAATTATGTAGAATTATTTCAAGACCGGGCGTGAAGACGACACATCATTCTGAGGTTCAGTGAGCCTGGAATGGTGGTTTGAAATTTTTACGTTAAGTGAGTTGGCATATGTGTGCGGTTGTAGAAGTTTCCAAATGGATACCCAGATTGAAAATCTGAGGGCACTGTTGCATCTAGGACGACAACTTTACTTAATGATGAGTCTAACCTCGACCGGCACAGGTCGAGGGAAAAAGTTATTTTTTGGATGTTTTTAGTAAAATAAAATAAAATAAATTCGCAATGTTTATTTTATTTATTTTTGGAAATATCCTCTACAACACAGCGATGAGGAAGCTATTTTAGTAATTAATGTCATGTCATAATGACTCAGAAACATCAATGATTACTCATTAATACCGCATCGTAATGGAATTCCAAACACGTTTCCATTTTTATTGGGATAATCGAATGTTTCTCATTGGAAAGGATTGAGAGGAAACTCTGGAGAATCCGTGGAGCTTTGGAGAAAACTCTCGGTGACGAATGACAATGAATCGAAGTTGAGAATCACTGCACCAACGAAGTTGGAGGGTCTCGACATAGATGGTAGCATGACCCCTTTGTCAGCGATCGATCCCATTTGTGGTTGGGGTTGTTATTTCGATTCTCCTTTCCCCATTTCTGAATTTAAGCGACGAAATCAGATCAACCACGAACAAGTTGATCAGAGAATTCGTACATTCTTGCAGGAGGGTTTTATTGGGATGATTTTGGGGAATTAATCCATGTTGAATTATGGTTTTATTCTACTCCGTTTGATCCTACTAACGGGAGAGGATCAATGCCGTGACGAATGATGATGGAGGTTCATTCCTCGATTTGTTTTATTGGATTTTCTTTCCCCCTTTCCTTCTTGAGCATTCTTCATGTTATTTGCGGGGCGATGAACAATGAATCGTTTGCATCCGTTTTGTGACGCAATGATCCCAAACTGGAGATCCAACATCACAACGACCCTACAGATGTGCGGTGACTATGATGGATGAAGAATCAGCTCAGAATGGAAGAGACAATTCTCCGAGCGTTCTTTGCACGGGAAGATCAAAACAGGTTTTTGGGGCCGATCGGAGGCCCAAAAACAATGGATACAACTTCGGGATGTCGGGGTAACCTAGAAGCTGGAGTTCATGGTGATCGGACAATCAGAATGAAGATCACGACATCACGAGAGGCGCACTAGTGAGAAGCGTTGTTTCTGGAAAATTTCGGAATACACGGCGTATACCTCCGAAGAACACACCATGTAGTACCAATGATGGTGGTGGATAGGGTTTCGGGGTTCAGATAGGAATCAAACGATGTGTGACCCTAGTCACACGATGCGTTGGACCTTCCCCAAAGCTCGACGTGTATTTTGGAAAGTACACGGACACAAGTTGGACTACACGGCTTGAGACACGACGTGTACTCTCTAAGCAGCATGGAAGAAGCGACTTCATATGACTCGGCCTATATCTAGGTGATACATGGACACAGGATGGAGTACACGACCATGTACTCCACCACACGGTCAGGCGAGGCCAGTAACGCGGGTCACCCAGTGTACCAATTACAAGGGATGACATACATGGGTTGAAGCCATGTACGGGCACACGACCGCGTACACGGAACTGACCCCAGATAACTTGGACATGGCGTGTACTCCATACCGCACGCCGTGTACTGACGTTTTTCTACACGACTAGCCTCACGACATGGGCCGTTGTACACAGGAAATAGCCAGGGTCTGAAGATACGGCGTGTGACATTTCTACACATCGTGTACTTTTTGGAAAATGGATTGGTATTCTCATCCACCGTATATTGGGCATGTTTCATTTGGGTTAGTGTCCCCTTCTTCTCATTCCCCTAAAGGTCAGGCATCGTTTCCTTCTATAGGAGTATGATCCCTTCAGGAGGACTTTCTATGATAGATTCAGGAATCCATCCGAGAGGGCCAGATTGAGATCCTCTATCCATTCTTGACCCTAGGTAGAGTCAGGCATCGATGTGACAAAATCTACCATGCATTGATCATATACCTAGTAGGTGAATCCGGATGAGTCACGGTATCCTCCATGGCCCTGGCAGTGATCCTCATATGTGTATTGTGATCTTTCCCCACTCAGGAGTGTGTCTCTCATAATGACTGTATCTATCTATCTTGATCTTTCCAACTCAGGAGTGTGTCTCCCATAATGAGTGTGGCTAAATATCGTGGATTTTCCCAATGAAAAATACTTCTCGGACGGGCATCATCATAGCTATTAGACTCGTGGAGTGAGTTCTCTTGGAATGAGTGCTTCGTGGAATCTTCGAACTGAATCCCTAATGTGGGTATGCGGTTGTGAGACTTTTCTCTAGACCATGGGCCTAGGTTTTGAGTATATATGGTTTGTGTTTCTCTTGATATATGTTCTGTAGACATATACTGTGCATAGCTGACTGTAACTTTACTTTGAGTACTTATTTGTGATTTTTGGGGTCCTCTACTAAGTATTGTTATAGTCACCCTTGCACTGCCTTTTCCCACACGTGTCACGTCTTTTGTAGATGAGTAGCCTTTTGAAAGAGTCTAGGGTGGACCAGGACAAGACCAATCTTTTTGAGTTACCTATAGGCCGAGGTGCTCCTATAGTTACGAGCAGTAGTCTGAGTACCTATTTGTGTTTACAGGTTAGAACTTTTAGTTTTCAGACTCTTGTTTTGGTGGGATTGTATTCTAGCCCAGTTTACTTTCAGTACTTTACCTTCCGTCGTACTCTGTTGGTTGGGTTTATTTGTATGCATTCATTTTTTCCCTTAGTGGTTTTTACATTTCAACATTTGTGGGCTTGGAGATGTGTGCGTGTGTACGAGTACTTAGAAAATTCCTCCCATATTAGTAATATTCCTACTCGGTGCTAGTCAGCAGCCCTTATCCTATTCGAGGCGGGTTGGGGGAGTCGCGGTGTGGGCCCCACTGGGACGGGTCACAACTTTTAATAGGTGGTTTATATGTTTGGTATTTATTTGGTACAAAAATATCATCTTTCGATCTTTTCATTGAGTCCTAGTGTTTAATTTGGTGTATCAATTAATCAATAGAATATCTCTTATTTTTCTAATATTTGATGGAAAAATAATTATTCAGATATCAATAGTTTTAGATAAAGCATTGCATCTAGTATAATTGTTACTGTATCTCTTCATAGAAAAAATATTTAGTAATAACAACTATGTGTTTTGATTATTAAAATAGATGAACCAATTGAGGGTATTCAAACAATAACCCAATAATCCCCCTTTTTCTGATCACAAGACATGGTAAGAAAACATAATATAATTTTATAATTAACTTTTATTTAAAAAAAAATCCCCTAATTTGGTGAATAATATCATATTGTTAGTTTTTTCACCACCTTTGGGATGATAAAAAATAAGAATAAGCAAAGGGTAATGAGAATATACATAGTATAAAATAAAAAATAAAAGAGAATAATGTATTAAAAATTAAATTTCTTTTATGGAGAATAAAAAGTCTAGTTCTAGAGACTAGAAATATATTCCTAAAGGATAAATAAATCCTTTTTATTTTCATTATGAACTCAAAGAAGATAAATTAGAGTAGTTTTGTACTTAAGGTGATTACTCTAATGTTTAACTATTTCCCGGTAGAGATTAATGGGTCTATAGTGTAGATCATAAATATTATTTACAAATTTTAGTAAATAAGGATTTTTTAAATAGGAATAATGGAGGATAAATTTTGGGTGGGTTGGTTGGTAATTGGAGAGGCTAAAATAGTATTGAGTTTTTATAATAACATATTTCAATCACCGGTGTGCTTTTTCACTAACTATTTTAGATTCTGGAGGGGTTTAAGTATACCAACTATAAAGTTAGGTTTGGTAGGGTGAAGCTGAGACTAGTGTGAGGTAGGGGTATGGTGGGAGGAAGATCTCATATTTTTTATGTAGTCAAAAAAATTATAAATATAGAGATGATGTTCATGAGGTGGTGTTTATGAATATAAATATACATGAGATGAGGAAGTGGATCTAGGGATACCTTGAATAGAAATAGGTGTGGTTTGGGTAGGTTTAATAGTAAGTGGAATGGAATTCAAATATTATAAGGTGGAGATAATGTACCAAGTGTTTATGGGAAAGGGGGAAAGGGAGGTAGTTTATAAATGGATAGGGAAGGTAGGGAAAAAATTATTTGAGTGTAAAGAGGTAGTATTGTAATGGAGATTATAGTTATAAAAGAAGTAAGTGAATAGATTATAGGGTTAGTGGATAGGGTATCCACAATAGTGGTAATAGAAATGGTGTGAAGGTAGTAACAAGCTAGGTTATGAAAGTGGTCATAGAAGGATTTATAGAAAAGGTTTTAAGTGGAAGGGTCAGAGGGATGAGTTTAAAAATAGGTAGAGTTTATGATATAACATTAAGATGAAGGATTAGAGGATTTTTAGTGTGATTTGATGGTGAAAAAAATGGGTACATAAAGAGAGAGTGCATGATGTTCAGTAGAGGAAGATATGAGTAAATAGGGAGGGGGGAATTTTAGGACGACAAAAAGAAAGGGAAGAAGGATGAGAGTAGTATATAAGGGAAGGTTGAGGAACAATTTTATAGGTTGAGTGTGGTTTAACATTAATGGATTCCTTTAGAACCTGAATCTTCTCCCATTTCATGTTTTTCATTTTATAAAATCATAAATCCAACATTCGTTAAACATCTTATTATTCAAGATACTGAGAGGTGGAATCCCTTTTCTTTTAAGAGAAGGGTCATAAATCAATATATTTATTATGATCACTATCCTAGACATCAGTAGGTTCCATTATTTCCTCAGGATTCCTTGTGAGAGAACCGATGACTTGAAAAGCTAAGGTCGTAGTAGCATTGTGATTTATAATTCATCTGTCCATAAAGAAAAAATAATTCCAACCATATTATACTTATATGTGTTTGATGATTTATTCATTTATGGGTTTATCCATAACAATATAAGAAGGACCAAGCTCAATCTGTGGATACTTGTTGTGAAGGAGGAAAAGTATGATATAAGAAATTAATAATCTATAGAGAATATTGTTTTACACTAAGATTCCAAGAGTCAACAACGATGATGTAGTCAAAAATGAAATTTGAAACATTGAAATATTATATTCTAATGAAAAATTTTAGATATAATTTTTTTTCACCTTAATACAGTTTACATCACCTTGGCATGGGACAAGAAGAGTTTGTATCCATTTACTTATGATTTAAAATTTAGTTTTGAGGGACCTATGTTTGGGGGAGTGACCAGCTATCCCAAAAAGAAGTTTTAAGCCTAATTCCTTCATAAATGTTTCATATGTATCTACGATTTAGTGGGATATGAGAAAAAAATTTTCAAATGAGATTCTAATAAATTCAGTAAATCATTTTAATAGAGAGAAAGTACCCTTACCTTGGATTATAAGGGAGAACTAGGTATTTTACTTAGTAATTACTGATTGTATAATAGTAAAGTACTCTTGAATGATATTCAAGTGATATGGTAAAGTATTGGGATTCAAAAGAGTGAAATTCTTCCATTTTTAATGAGAAAGGCTAGTTTTGAGAGTGGAATTACTAAAAATTCAGGTTAATTCCATATTTTGAAAAACCATGGTAGTATAACCCATATTTCATGGTTCAATAGAATTATGGTGATAGGTATCATCATGGTACCCTTATTTCCATGGTTTGAGAAAACTAGAAATGGGGGAATCATATGACCTATATTTCCATGGTTCCAAGGATGTAAGTAATAGGGGTATCCCCAGTGACACCTATTTCCATAGTTCTGATGAATTATGAAAATATGGATAGCCTATTTTCTTAATCTTTAAATGTATAATAATAAAATAATAATTTTTTAATATTTAATATTTAATATTTATTAATAATTAAATGAAAATTTTAATAATAAGTGAAAAATATGTCTTATTTGAGTGGATTAAACCCTACTTTGTTTCATTAAAGTTGGGAAATTAAATATTGTTGGGAGTTTTTTTAAAATTTGGACCCATTTATTTGTTTTTAAACCATGAAAATTTCAATAAAAAACTATGGAAATAGTTACCTATGTCCATAGTTTTAAATCCATGGCCATAAGGGTTGTGAATACGAACACCCAATTTCCATGGTTTTAAAACCATGGTAATAGGTTTCTACTTCCATGGTTTTTATAAACCATAGTAGAAGGTTAATACGCCATCACCAATCTCACCCACAATAAAAAGAAACCCTAAAAATAAGATGAATTCACCAAATTACATAATTTTAAGGATGATTTCAATGGTTTTGAACCATGGAAATATCCCTGATTTTTAGTTATAGAGGAATGAATGTCATACCACTTTTTATCAATTACTCTCTCATAACTGAATTCCCTTATTGTGAAACCATCTTACCGATGTTCCATTTTATTGAATAAAAACATTTGAAGAATCAATCAATGAAAAAAACATAAGGAAGATACTTAGTAGATATATCTCTTAAAAGAAATAAGTAAAGGAACTTGGGAACTATTTAAATAAGTTTGGGCCCCCTATATCAATATATTTAAAAAGGTATGGAGGGATAAAATTTTATCTAATTTTATGATTTTTTTTGATAATGTAGTTATTCAATCATTTTGAATTAAAAAATTTCACATAATCATGGAATGTCTCTTATTATCCCAATTATATATTCAATGATGTTATATAGACAAGATCAAGGTAAAAATTTATGGATTGATATAGTATTTAATGAATTGTAAAAATCTAAAATATTTAGAGGGAATTAAAAAGTTGAAAATAAAAGTATTATAAATTTTTAAGTCCATATTAAATTTCCATGTTTCTTGATAGATGGTAACTATTTTGGTGAATGAGTCATATGTCATGGTTCAAAGGATCCTAAAAAGACGAGGGTTCTCCAAAAAAACATCTTAAACCTTTCTCCAAAAAGTTTTATTTATTACTGGTGTATATCATAGGGTTGAGTATTGTCATTTGAATTCAATAATCCCCATTTTTGGTTTGATTCAGTAAAATCTCATTGAGTTAAATGTTCTAGTAAATATGTTGTATAGTTTATCTTCTATTCTAATGAACCCGTGAGTGATATCTTATTTTTTTGTGGGATTTCAAAGGTTGTGATGTATGATATTAATGCATTTGGATATAGGGTGATGTTCCAAATTTTTAGATAGTGAGATGAAACTCTTGTTATCATAGATAATTAGTATGTGGGTGTTCGTGGAACCAAATTAGGAAATATTTGTTTTCATCCAAAAAAACCATAGACAATAATTTCTGGTTTCTATATATTCATCTTCATTATCAGAAAGTGTGATAAAGTATTGTTTTAGTCTAGAACATGACACAAGTTATTCTATAAGGAAATAAATTATGATATATGTAATTATTTTATATAGTATATAACTTTCAAATTCAACATTAGAATTGATTTTGAGAAAGAGATAATATTTATAGGGATAAAACAAACCAAGGTATTAAGTTACTTTTAAATATTAGAAAATTATTTTAACAACCTTTAAATGATACTCTTTAGGATTATATTTTCATATAAAATATAGGTATACAAAATAATTAATGTCTATTTGACTTGAAACTAAGTATAGTATACCTCTGATCACCCCTCTATAATTTTTTTTATCTATTGGTTTCTTAGATTTATTAATATCTAACTTACATTAGTCACTCCTAGGAGTACTGATATTAAAGTAATTTTCCAAACAAAAATGTTTTAGTAGGTCATTGGTATGCTTGTGTTGAGCCAAAATGTTATCTTATAATGTTTAGATAATTTTAAAACTAGGTAAGAAATTATGTTCTCTCATCATTATCATTTAAAATTCATTTTACATAGCTTTTATAAAACATTCTTTAATAAATTTTTGAGATAATATAAAGATAATATCATTTACATATATTTGAACAATTAAGGTCACTTCAAAAACTTTCTCGATAAAAAATGTCTGATCTATAATTCCTTTTGTATTTTTTTTGTCATAGTAAGTTATATAAATTATCATACCAAGAACTAATATATTTTTTTATGTTTATACATATCCTTGGTAATTTTAAAAACATGGTCTCGTAGATGTGATTTTTTTAAAACTCAGAGGTTGTTCATCATAAACTACTACATGAGTGAAACCATTTAAAAATTCACTTTTAATATCCATTTGAAAAAAATGTGATGTTTATATGATCTACAAGATAAAGTAAAATTTGAATAGATTCAATCCTATCTACTAGAGGGTAGGTTTCTTCACAATATTTTCATTCTTAATTCTTATACAATTTAGAAAAAATATAACCTTATTTTGGATGATTTTATCATTTTTATCACATTTATTTTGGAAGAGCCATTTAGATCCTATAATCATAGAACACTTAGGCCTTTTATTTAGATTATATAGTTAGTTCCCATTGAACTGATAATTCTCTTCTTTCTATTCCATAATCTAGTTTTTATCACCAATTTACCCATTAACCATTTTCATTTGAACAGGGATATAAATTCATGATGCCACATTCATTCTAGAGAGCACATCTAGTTGAAACTAGTCAGTTGATATCATCAATGACCTTGCTAATCGAACGATACTTTGTTATTCATTGAGTTCTATGATTAAAAAGAATATTTATTCTTAGTAATGGGTGAATTAACTTTTGGTTCATCATTTTCCAATTCAAGATTTTCAATATTAGTATTTGGGGAAGTATAAGTGGGTATTCAAATTTCATCTAGATTATCTTTGAGAAGTTTTGACTTTTTTTGAAAAGGTCTAGTTTCATTTAATTTCACATATTACTTTTCATCAATGATATATGTTTTTTATTTATGATTTTTTAAAATTTAATTATATTGGAGTAGACTAAAATTCCCCCTTATCAAATTTTGAATGAAAATTTCTAGGATTATCTTTGGAATTTTGGATGAATACCTTAGATCCAAAAACCTTTAAGTATACTATCTTAGGACTTCTACTATTACACTATTTATAAGGATTTTTCTTCAAAAGGATATGAAATAATATTTTATTCATAAATTACTATAAAATATACATATCCTTGGAATATAAATACTTGTGAAGGTTATATTCACACAACATCATTTAGAAAATAGTTTGGAGTGTTCCATTTATTTTTTCAAGTATTCCATTTTTATATAGTTTTCTTATAGTGTGGAAACATTTTTTAATTCCTATTAATTCTGAAAAGATTAAAAATTAATATTTTCAAAAGCACCTATATGATCACTATGGATAGTAATCAATGGAATGTGATTTTATTTTGAACCAAAGATATTTTTTTGTAAAATTTGACTGCTTTAGATTTTTTTAAAAAAGAAATAAAATCCAAGTGTATTGAGGGTAATCCTAAAAAACATAAATATAATACTTTTATATGGTACCCATAATTTTAATTGGTCCAAAAAGGTCTATGTGCACAAGTTGGAGTGTTTCATAAGGTGAAAAAATGTTTATTAATTTTAGGATAACTTTATATTTATTCCTAAATTTGAAAGGATCACTTATTTTTGATAAATCAAACCTTAGATTTAGTATATAATTTATTATATCATTCATGGAGAGTTTTTTAAAGGTATTAAATTTACAATTCCTAATAAATCTATCACATGACCATGAATTATTTTCCATATCCTTTAGTAAAGGGATGTTTTGGTTTGAAAAGTCACTTAATATTAAATTTTTAATATTTTCATAGAGGTTTATAGATAGTATGTGATATCCTTTTACATTAGTTATAGAATATGAGTTTATTCCAAAATTAATAGAATATACTTCATCACATAATCGACTTATTCTTATTAGGTTGCGTTTTACTGCAAAAATATATAGAACATTAGAGATAAAAGGTTGACCTTGTATGGTGAAATCTCCCTATACCACTACCTTTCTATGTATAGTGTCTCCAAAGGTAAAATATCCTCTATCCATATCATTTAAGTGTCAAAAGTTTTATTTATAACCAGAAATGTATTGTAAGTAATTATTTTCCATGTATTAGATGTTATTATATCTTCCATTGTCATTCAAAACATTATCCTACATATTATGTTACCATGGATTTTGGTACCCATATTTTATTAAGTCTAGAGATATTAGAAAATAAAAAAGTTTGAACCCATACTTGTTTCACCATATTATGTTCATAGTATATAAATTTTTTGACATAAAAGTATTTATCTAACCAAAGGATTTGGGTTTAATTAGAGAAATTTTATTTTTATAATTTCCTCTATTCTAATAGTATGTATAGAATGGTTTTACTTCTAGTATAAACCTATTAATTATAAATTTGTTTCTTAAGGAAACTAATTACCCAATAATTTTTTTAGAAATTTAAGGTCTTTAGGTTTTTAGTGCATTTTAATTGTTTTTATTCCCTAGGATAATGTTTTAAATCCTTATTTTGGATTTCACTATATGAGGTTAGTTGTACCACCTTTTCATGGTCAATGGAGGGTTGAAAAATAATATTTTTGGAATATAGTTTTTCTTTTAGTGTAGTTATTATATAGAGAGTCTTCTATAGATTCCTCAAGTAGAGAATAATATAATTACATGAAGGGATGTAAGTCACTAAACTTTTCCATATGCTACACATTTGTTATTATAGAGAAGAATCCATAAATATTTTGATTATAATCAATTTTTAAATAAATTCAAGATGATGATTCTTTGATGTAACCCCATGTTTATAACTTCATTTCATTATTTTATTTTATTTTCTTTTACCTTCTTATCTCCTTTCATTTGTTTCAAGTATAGTCTAATTTTATGTTTATAGGATTCTTAAATTCATATAAGATAACTTATTCTTTCTCTATTATTCATTATTTATCCCAAGATTTATCATGTTTACTTCTCTTGTCTGATTTAGGATTATTCAAGTCATTTATCCAGAACATTCATCCTGTTTTCCTAGAAACAATAAAAAACTCATCCTCACTGAATTGTTGATCACTATCATCTAATGGATCCATGGTTATGTTAAACTTCTTGGATATTCCCTTATTTTTGTTTTACAATTTATTTATATCCTTTGAAACTCATATCACATTTCATGAGAGTTCTAATAATCTATTATAATTGAAGTTTTTTGATACTCTTATTGTATTCTATAATAGTCCTCTTTGACTCTTATTCTCTTGGTAGGATATCAATGAACATTTCTATAATAAAATTTTCATAAATATCATTTTCACAAAGTTTTAATATTTTATTCATAAATTTTGTGAGGCACTAATATATTATTGATACATATTCTCTAGGTAATAAATAAAAACTTTTATATTGAGATTGAACCATTTTCCTTTTGGTTGGGAGTTACTTTTCAGTTCAAATGTGTGTA
This sequence comes from Viscum album, assembly GCA_963277665.1. NCBI lineage: Eukaryota > Viridiplantae > Streptophyta > Magnoliopsida > Santalales > Viscaceae > Viscum > Viscum album. The sequence goes on along the minus strand of OY728159.1, from coordinate 1,885,257,740 downwards.
GTCTCATACTTTGTCTAAATCTCACAAGTTAAATTACATGAAGATAACTTTCTATATATGTTATATAAAATATAATATAAGAGATAATATATTACCTTTTTATTAATAATATATTCCTTTTTCTCTACATCGGTGCATGTTTTAGGTTACTTCTCAGGGGATTTTTAAAATTTACTAAGAATGTAAAAATATTCAATTCAATATATAATAATTAGGGTTTAAATTTTCTCTATCTAAAATTCATATTATGTTCCATGAAATAAGAGTTCTTGGATGATGTTGTAAAATTTAAGGCTTCTTTTAGGGTTCTACATGGACATTTTTTAAAAAAAAACACTTTCTCTATGATGGGTTAATGTTGAAAAACTATGAAATAGAGACTGCATATGATACAAATAGTTAAATTAGAATAGAAACTCTAAAAGGGTGTGGATTGAAATGTTCTTTTCAAAATAAGTTTTTTAGAAAAATAATAATCTGGATACTCTAGGGGTTATTAATATAATAGAACACCGCAATATGATAAAGATAAGTAGTTTCTAAAATAGAGGGAAATTTTAATAAAAAAATACAAGAAAATGTAAAGAAAAGAAATAAATGAAATGAACAAGGAGTTCAGGATAATTAGTTCCTATGTCTCCTATCTTTTCCTAATAAATCATCCCAATATACTATCCTTGAATATTTTTCACTTATAACCCAAAATTGTAAAGGGATTGTTATTACTAGATCTAGTTATCAAGCTCTAAGTGTAAGAAGTTCCCACTTATTATAACAAGTATTTAGTAAATACTCCTTTGTTTAAATGAATAGTATAGAGAATGGATTGATAAAAAGGTAGATAGTAGATTAGTTTCTTTTTTATGTGAGATTAATAAGTAGAAGTAGGGAACAAAGGGTGAGGATCAAGATCCAGTTAAAATAAAAATCAAGTGATATTGATCATTGAGGGTAAATAGATTCTTCTAGTTATTGGAAAGTTTAATGAAATAGTATAACTCTAATATTTTGATCATAGGGAAGAGAAATTGATCATCAAAAGGTAATATTTTAAATTTTTTTCTTGATCCTTTATATAGAAATTTTATTCAGACCATTATAGATTAAAATTCATTAGTTTATTCATTATTGTCACACAAGGCCTTACGAGACTTCTTTAGAATTTAGTGATGAATTTATTTACTTCTATAGTACTAATTTTTTGTTAATATGTTTATATTTATCATCACTATGAAATAATATTTGAAAATTCTTGAGTTGAATTATTTTAATTTTTTTTTTCAAAGGTTCTTTGACAGGGGATTATAACTTTGATCTTTATTTAGTGTAATAATATTATCTTCCAGTAATTGCATTAAATCATTATGGTTAATTCAATATAAAAATTATTTAATATATTATCTCTGATTATTTTGATATTTTATGGGTAAAATGATTCAGATATCAATATTTTCAAATAAATAATTGTTATATAGAACTGTCTATGCATCTCTTCATAGAAAAATCAATTCATCATGGTATTCATGTATTATGGTTAAAAAAATAGAGGAAAATATTAAGGATATTCTAAGAATGCATTGATAAGTTGTATTGGTTTGGGAGCAGTATTAGCATAACTACAACTATTTAGAGTCCAAATGTTATAAGAAACAAAAAATCTTAGTGACTGACATGGGTTAATAGAGATATATGGGGATTATTCTCAAGTATGATAAATAGTATGGTGGGGAGTTTGTAATGACCTACACCATCATGTTTTATTGGAACCAAAAAGATCCCAAATCTAGTGGAACTGGAGTTGGGTTGAATTTTAAATTTTGAATTCAAATAAGAAAATAGATCTTGTAAATGTGTTCAATATGATTGAAATGGAGTTTTAGAGGTGATTTTTTTTTGTAAAAAATGATCAAATTGGAATTTTAAGCATTAGTTAAACAATAATAATGGTTAGGATCTAACGATAACAATTATATAGCACATTCTTTACAAAATGAGTATATAAAATGTCATGCCAGTCAACATAGACTAACTAGATCACCCATAGGATGATTATATACTGACATACCCAAAATAAAAAAACAAAATACTCTAAAGTGTCACTAAGGTTCCTCCTAGTATATTCCCAAGATCCATTTACATCTTACCCATGCATACCTTACACCTATTTTCAGTTATAAAACAATCATAGAGTCCTTTCCCTTACCAATGTCACAAGATATGAAGTCCACACATGTCCTAGAGGTTCTGTGTAGGGTGTGATTTGTAAACTCAATAGGCCACCACCAACACTATTCCTAGATAAAATCCACACATGTATAGGTGAATTAAAAGTGAAATATACAATAATAAAATCAATAGCCACATCCTGCTCTACTTTTTTCTCATCAAGCCATGGGTGAGTATCCTACCTACTTTGACTAGGGTCAGAGTGGGACAATACAACCATGGTATACACATATCCAGAGGCATTAAAATTCCTCCAACCATTTCCAATCAAATTATCCTATCCATTGGAAACACCTATAAGTCTCCTAACACCATCTAAATAACACCCCCTTTTCCACATCTAGTTGATCGGTCCAAATAGAACCCACACATACAATGAACTTCTCAACCAAACTGGTGATCAAAATCACCCCTATTTTCAATTGCCACATCTACATCATATCCCTTATTCTATTAAATTATCAAAATCATCACCCTAAGATACTCATCTATAGAGAATACTTTCAATAATCCAGTTTCAACCCCATCATATGGGTCCCTCTATGTGATCATGACCCCCAACGGACCTATCCTCAATGATTAGTTGTATAAAAAACAATTTAAAATCATATAAACTTAAAAAATCTCAATCCACACCATCATAAGTGGTTGACACTACCTCACATCATACCGATGAACAATTTCATTCCATAACTTCACAAGTCACACCTATCACATTCCCCAAGTTCCACATCAAGAAACATAACCCATGAATCATCACTTGAAAACACATGGGAAATTTACAAGAAATACCTCAATCCATCAACCATAATTCAACATGACCTTAATAAAACTCACCCTATAGACACATGTAACTACACTAGGATACCCCTAGGACACTTCCCTTAATTCTCATCGACTATATCGAATCCAGTTTTTATTTACGCACATGACTCTACCCATTCCTTACAATCACATTATACAGAAAGTTATATAAATAGTGAAACTATATAGGCACCAACATCTTGGTAAAATCGGGAGAATGCATGTAAAATCCCACCACTCAATTTTAATTGGGGAGAAAGAAATCTTCATTTTAGATAAAAATACTTAAAATGTTTATTTTAGTTAAAAAACATAACAATGATGAAAAAACTAGAAACTAATGATATAAAAAGATGAACCTTAACTATAGTGACTCCCTATGATTAATTTCTCAACGAACAAATGGCTAAAATCTTAATGGGAGGAAAGAAGAATGAGAGATAAGGGTTGTAAGTTATAATCTCATTTACTGCTTAGAAAATGGGGGATCCCTTAATTTAATAAAGTTTTTACAATTTTATTAATTAATTAAAATTAATAAAAGAAACTAGAAGCCATAGGGTACCCGGATAGCCTCCATAGGGCACCCGCTCTATGGTTACCAGCCACCCTGTGGCCCCCAAGCCCTCATGCTTCCCTGATAAGCACACTAGGTACTCAGTACTGGTCCATTGGGTGCCTGGTGCCATATATATTTAATGAAAAACATATAACACTGTAATAAAATTCCCAAAACTAACTCCCATGCTATCACCAACACTCTTCACACCTAAAATACACCTAATTAAACATGTAAAATACAAAATTAAACTCAAATCACCTCACTAAAAAAACCTAGGACATCACAACCTCCCCACCATAGAACAAATCATCTTTAAGCTACATCCAGCCACAAAAATGATCAATCAAGATCAAAACATAAGCATCATATTCTTCGAATCCCTAGGATATTGATATAGTTCCAAATATATCCATATATTTGTAATCACCATGACCAAAACATATAATAAAACTAATTCAAATCATGGGAACTACCAATCATAATAATTACTTACCCATTTACATCACAAACATAATACATGACATGATGATGGCACTGTACCTAACCATCAACCCAAAAAACACAACTACCAGTCATCAAACACACTATATCCATTTATCATACTTGGTTCTCAAACCTTAACCAGTACTTGTTCGGTATTTTTCACACAAAAAACACTATGAATTAGTAACAATTATTTAAAAATAGAATCAATATAATTAAAACATACTTTTAACTATAAAACACTCTATATCATTCTCATAAAAGGTTGTATTGATCATATAAAACTACCCTAAACCCTGATATCTAGATTCTTATCCTCCATGTTGAGTCACATTTTATACTCAAAAACCCCCCACTACTGATCACAATATCATTTTCCATGGACCGAGTACACAAATGAACTCAAACTATACCTCCTTGTAGCACTCTCGATCCTGCCTCAGATGTCTAATTATGACTTGATCCATGACCACCGGCGACCTATGAAATTTATTGACAAAACCTCTCCAAATTTATTATTTTCCTCAATAACAAGACACCTTAGGTAGTAAATCACATTGGGTATGAATGTGTCCTCACTTCCCACACTGGTAACACTTAAAAGATGACCCACCCTGAGGTGGAAAAGATGACCACCTTAATAGGTATCCTCTTTCACCAACTTTTGGATACCCAAATATCCACTACAAGCCTCACTTGACACCACTATATGACTGAGTAAACTCCACTTAGTCATATTTCACTCCATGATCAATTCACGATTCAACACTTTAAAAAATTATGTCAACATGAAAATGTTCACCAGTAACCTAATAGCATGGAAAATACCATCATCAAATAACTATACATTGGTGATCACATCTCTCACTAATTTTGGCATAAACCATAGAAAGTTTTGTGATCTTAGTCGAAATATATATGATAGAAGTCTCCCCCTATAACAATTTCATGAACTCATGGGCTCAATCCACCTTCAACATCATGATGAAAAAGTACTCAAATAATCTTGGTTCAAAATCCTTCCAAGACATACCTGTATGTCTACCAGATTATACCTGTATGTCCCACTAATTTTTCACTATTCTCCTAAGAATATACATCACCATATTCACCCTCCACCCAGGAGACATCTCAATCTAGTCAAAGATGGTATGGGATGACTAAATCCATAACCCGAATTCTTGTAGTCTTACTTTAACCTAGAATAATAAAGGATTCTATGATTGTAACTTCATCATCAGATACGCTAAAAATGGATCAACTCTCTGAGTCCCTTGGTTAATACTCTAGATGATCTATACTAGAATCACCCATAACTGGTCATTAAAAAATTTCTATAGCTCAACCAGATTATATGGCTACTTTGGAACCCCTTTATATGAATTATTCTTATATCCACCCTATGGGGACCCTATTGTCTTATGCCTTGGTGGAACCACATCTCTACCCTCATGGGAAAAAATAGGTATACACATTAGTGTGTGCTCATCTCCACCATCTCAGCATTCTTACAGAGGATATCCCAATGATATATTACTAAAAACTAATTACCATTTTCATTACAAATAAAACAACCCAAATATTGAAAATATGGAGTGATATAATAGGCACTACATCCCTATACCACACGCTTACTTATCTACACATAGATCTCTCTCTATATTATTTTATATAACTGCTTACCATTTTCATATTCAATCACCACACACACACACACTAGACATAGACAACACACCCACACACACACACAAGATCCACTAACTCGATGATTCCAAGTATTAAGATCCTAGTTTAAGTGAGTAGAATTCCATAAAGAAACTATACAATGAAATACCATATAGCTTATTGTTAATGATTTAAATAACTAAACCATTTTACATAACTAGAACATGTATCACAAGCAAGAATACATATTACATATAGATCCTACATGCATAAAATGATTCATGGGTACACATATCTTTCCTTTCAGGCCCAAGAGTAAAACCATTAATCAATAACATCAAAATATCATGTTTATCTAGGTTAAATAACTCAGGTATAATATCAAAAAATAAGTACAAAAATCCTTGTTCCCTGAAATCCTAGTCATCAGCATGTACTTGTGTTTTTCATTCACATAATACATCATCCACAACAACTTCTGACACATCCCTAAGTCTATATACCATATTCTAAATAAAATAATAAAAACCTATTCTGATACAACTTTTCAATGATCCATGACCTAGATCACCTAAATAGATTTGATCTAGGTGTGCCGCATTACCTCAGGCCCGCCTCTCCGTATGCCAGAGGCTTCTAACTAGTGGTGAGGGTTTTATAGAAGATTGTGGGGATACTAAAAAATATAAATATAAATATATAATAATTATATAATCAATAAAAATAAACAACCAATCATATAGAAGTACAAGAATGATCATAATTTACATGAGCCAACCATAATAGATATATAACACATCCTTTAGAAAATAATTATATAAAATGTCATACTAGTCATACAGAGTGTAACTAGATCACTCGTAGTATTATTATATACAAACATACCCTAATTAAAAAGAGAATGACTCTAAAATAACACCCAGTATCCAATTTCTATATCCCCAAGATCCATCAATGTCCCAGTCGTGTATCCCTAACACCTATATCTATCTATGCACCATAGGGACCATTAACTCTCATGTATTATGTGATATGAAGTCTACACATCTCCCAAAGTTTCCATGTAGGGATTAAGTATGAAATTTATAAGAAACCACCAATAGTATTCCTAGAAAATATCCACACATATATGGGTTCATGTAAAGTGAAATATACGACAAACAAACAAATAACCACATCCCACTCCACTCTATGATCATTAATATGTGAGTGAGAATCCTACCTACTTTAACCAGTGCCAGAGTTAGATAATGAACCCATAGTTTTTACCTAGATAGAGGTGCTCTGTTCTCTTTTAACAATTATGATCAACTGCACCTAGCCATTAGAAATACCCATATTACTCACAACACAATCTAGAGACCATGATTTATTTTTTATGTCAGGATCATTAGTCCCGACGAAATATACACATATATTGAATGCATTTCTAAAACTGATGATAAAAAACCACCCCTCAATTCCATGAATACATCTATATGATATCCATCCTTCTATTGAATGATTAAAATCATTAACTTAAGTCACCTATCTATAGAGGATACTTCCAATCATATAGTGGTCAACACCATCCTCTAGGTCCCTCAATGTGCACATGGCCCCCAATGGACTCATCCCCAATGGTGAGTGGCATAAATAATATCCTATAACCACATATGATTAGAAAAAATCAATCATTACCATTGGAAATGGTCAACAAAAACTCGCATCATACCAACAGTCTATACATCCCCATATCCACACAAGTCACACCCATCAAATTCCCTAGGAACCATGTCAAAAAATACAACCCATGAACCATAACTTGAAACCATGTGGTAAATTTGCAAGAAATACCTCAGTCCATCAACTATATTGTAACACACCCTTGGTGTATCTCACCCCATAACCACACATATATTCACTAGACTGTCCCTATAACACTTCCCTTGACTCTGACAGACTATAGTCGGTCCTGTTATCAACTACTCACACGACCCTACACATACTCTCAAATCCCATAATGAAAAAACCTATCTACATAATGGAAATATATAGGTACCACCTTCTTGGTATAATTAGGACCCTTCATGCTAAATTCCATAGACCAATTTGGCTTGAGGAGGAAGAAATCTAGGTTATATAGAAAAATAACTTAAATATAGTTTTTCTTAGAAAACCTTGAATTACGATTAAGGATAATGAGATTTACCCATGGTTACTCCTTATGAAAAATGGATCATTGAATGGACCATAAATAGATAGAAATACCCTTGAAAGGAGAGTAGAATGAAAGATAAGGGGTGGGGGTTGAGATCACTTTTACTGCTAGGAAAATGAGGGATCCCATCATTTAATAGAAGTTAAAAAATCGATCAATTAATTAAAATTTAAGAATAAACCACCCTAGAGACTATCAAGTACTCAGTCATCCTACACCAAAACTGGTACCCACAAGATACCCATCTTGGGGTCACTGACCACCCTGTTCCAAGCACACCTTGTACTTGGTAAAATCTAATTGGGTACTTGACTCCATCTGTTATTAAGGAAAGATAACTCACACCATAATAACCTTCCTAAAACTGACCCCATATCCTTCACTGACCCTTTAAACACTTTAAATACACCTAATTACACCTGGTCAAGTTGAACTTAGACTCAAATTACCTCACAAAAATACCCTATCTATTAGTTTTTGAGGTTTTTTCTAATTTTATTTTAATATTCTTTAGGGTTAGGGGGTATCTAGATATCCATATAGGGGGAGAGATCCTACATTTATTCCCTTTCTTCCTCCCTCATTTCCCAATAATTCATGGTAGTTCGGGTAGTGATGGTGTAACATTTTGAGGAAGGTTATTTCCCTTTATTCTTACTCACTTATTCATATTCATATTTATCTAATTTTAGTGAGGTAAAAATTGGTATTTAAGGATAATAACGCTATATAATTGTGTATTTGTATCAAAATGATGGGTCTTTCATATACTAGGGTCGGAGGAGGATGATAAGTGATGAAATCATGCATTCACTTACCATTTTTCTCAAGGAAAGTTACTTAATAAATTTATTAAGGGAGTTTTGAAAAATTAGATGAAATTGATAAGCAATTGTGTTATGATAATTCTAGAATTCACAGTGTGTACTTCCGAAGAACACACCGTGTAGTACCGGCAGCGGCAACAACTAGGGTTTTGGGGGTCAGATAGGAATCACACATGTGACCCTAGTCACATGGTGTGTTGGACCTTCCTCGAAGCTCGACATGTATTTTGGAAAGTACACAGACATGGGTTGGACTACTCGGCTTGATACACGGTGTGTAATCTTTAAGAAGCATGAAAGAAGAGACTTCGCAGGACTCAACGTGTATCCAGGGGATACATGGACACAGGATAGAGTACACGACTGTGTACTCCACCACACGGCCAGGCGATACCTGTATTATGGGTCACCCCATGTACTGATTACACATGATGAAATACATGGGTTGGAGCCATGTACGGGCACACGTCCACGTACGCGGAGCCAACCTCGGATAACTCAGACACGATGTGTACTCTGTACCACACGCCGTGTGCTGACTTTTTTCTACATGACCAGCCTCACGACATGGGCCATTGTACACAGGCAGTACCCGGGGTCTGAAGACACGCCGTGTGACATTTCTACACGTCGTGTACTTTTTGGAAAATGGCTTGGTCATCTTGTCCATCGTATCTTGTACATGTTTCGTTTGGGTTAGTGCCCCCTTATTCTCATTCCCCCGAAGGTTAGGCATCCTTTCCTTCTATAGGAGTATAATCCCTTCAGCAAGACTTTTTGTGATAGAGTCAGGCATCCATCCAAGAGGCCCGGATCGAGATCCTCTATCCATTCTTGACCCTAGGTAGAGTCAGGCATCGACGTGACCAAATCTACTGGGTGTTGATCCTCTACCTAACAGGTGAATCCAGATGAGTCGCGGTATCCACCATGGCTCTGGAAGTGATCCTCATCTATGTATCGTGATCTTTCCCCACTCAGGGGTGTGTCTCCCGTAATGAGTGTATCTATATATCGTGATCTTTCCCACTCAGAAGTGTGTCTCCCGTAATAAGTGTGGCTATGTTTTATGGATTTTCCTGATGAATAGCGCTTCTCAAACGTGTGTCATCAGAGATATCAGACTCGTGGAGTGAGTTCTCCCAGAACGATTGCTTCGTGGAATCTTCTAACTGAATCCCTAACGGGGGTATGCGGTTGTGCAAATTGTCTCTAGACCGCGGGTCTGGGTTTTGATTATATATGGTTTGTGTTTATCTTTCTATATGTTCCGTAGAGATGTATTGTGTATAGTTGACTACACCTTTACTTATAGTACTGCTTTGTGGTTTTCGGGGTCCTCTACTAAGTATTGTTATACTCACCCATGCACGGGCTTTGCCCGCAGGTGTCATGTCTTATTAGAAAAGAATACTTTTGACAGAGTCCAGGGAGGACCAGGAGAGGACTGAGATTTCTGAGTTCCCTACTGTACATGGCTCTTCTACGACTATGAGCAGCAGTCCCAATACCTCTTTGTGTTTACAAGTTGGACCTTGTAGTTTTTAGACTCTTGTTTTAGTGGGCTTGTATTCTGGCCCAGTTTACTTTCAGTAATTTACCTTCCGTCATACTCTGTTGGTTGGGTTTAGTTGTATGCATGGATTTTGTTCCTTAGTGGTTTTTTACATTTTAGCATTTGTGGGCTTGGAGATGTGTGTGTGTGTACGGGTACTTAGGTAATTCCTCCCATGTCAGTAATATGCCAACTCAGTTCTAGTCACTAGCTCCTGGAGAATTGGAGGTGGGATTGGGGAGTCGCGGTGTGGGCCCCACTGGGATGGGTCACGGTAGAGTGGTATCATAGGCGGTCGGTTCTACCTTAGGACCAAGATTCTGTGAGATTGTTTTTGGGCGACAGTGTTAAGTGTTTTGAGTTTGGATTTAAATCTAGAGACTCCAGTGTTGGTGCGGCGACCGACATATCCATACACCAGGACTCTGATAACCTACTTTTCAACTCGGTACATGAAAAAATTAGTTGTGGGGAAGTAAATGAATGGTACATGCATCATATAGGAATGGGTTGTGTTTTCCATATCCTTTGTGTTAACTATCCAGATATACTCATTGACTATGGTACATCCTGTTTCGTTACAGGATGCCTTCGCGATGCATACCTGCTAGGATTAAGTATCACGATCACGAGGATGACCCCCTCAGTGAAGAGGCTTTGATATAGGGACCAGTTACCCAGGCGTTTCCACCAGGTGGTGTACATGCTATACCACCACCAGTGGAGCTGCCCGTGGTACCTGCAGTACCGACCGATGAGGGGTGCAGGCTGAGCGCACTCCATGAGTTCCAGAGATAGATACCCCTCAGGTTCTGAGGCGAGCCCGACCCTCAAGTGGCTGGGGACTGGTTTGAGGCGGTGACAAGAGTTTTTCTTCTAGTGAGGACACCAACAGACCATATGGTGATCCTAGGAGCGAGCCTTCTTCAGGGTTCGGCAGGACGATGGTGGAGTCTGACCACATAGACTCACGATGAGGAGACTCTTTCATGGATGAAGTTTGAGTGACTCTTTAGGGAGGAGTTCTCTCTGGTTACACTGAGATCAGTGCACATCTAGGAGCTTCTTCAGATCTAGTAGGGCATTTTGACAGTATCTGACTATTCATCGAGGTTCACCAACCTCACTCGGTACTCGATGAATATGGTCAAGGATCAGTACTTCATATCTCAGACCTTCAAGCGAGGTATACAATGGGACATCCGATATAGTGTTGTTCCTCTATTAATTTCAACTTATGATGGAGTGCTCGAGCGGGCCTTGGTGATCGAGAGCTTCTTGGCGGAGTAGAGATAGCCGACGACAGTCAGCAGCAGGCAGACAGGTGCAGAGACCCCGACAGTAGGAAGCCAACATTAGGCATAGGGATCTGGACATGGGAAATGTCATAGGATGACCCAGGATAGAGGATCGATAGTCCAGGGCTCTCAAGTTGGATCCAGTCAGCCTAGGGAGAAGCGATGCTACGCGTGCGACGGTAGGGGAAATCTCGCTAGAGCTTGTCCGACTTGTTGAGCTGCTTATAGGGAAGCGGTGGATGGACCATCCAGGCAGAGGCAGAGAGTGGAGAAGATATACCCACTAGGCGGCGGATGTGGCAGAAGAGCAGGGAGAGATACCATTGGTGGAATACGCTTTGACTTACTTCCACCACCACCCCCAAGAGGTTTGCACCAGGCTCAGGGAGCTGGGGGACAGGGATGGGGATAAATGCATGCAGTCGAGGCGTACAACCCAGGGACTCCAGTAATTATTTGAGGTATGATCTGTGTCTTTTCTACCTTAGATTCCGTACTTATATAAATAGGTTCCAGTCATTCCTTCATAGCCACATGTCTTGTGTGATACCTTGAGATTCCAGTAGAATCGTTGACTCAATCCTTACACTTGTAGACACCTACGAGAGGAGACTTGACGATCAAACACCTTTGCAGACTGTGTGATCTTACCCTTTATAGGTGGGAGTTTTGGTTGGAACCTCTTGGTGTTAGCTTCGAGGCCTTACGGCGTCATTATCAGTATGGATTGGTTATCTTCGGTCCATGCCCAGAATGAATATTTTAGGTGAAGAGTGTGGTGTGTCCATAGTGATGGGACAAGGTTTTCCTTTGTCAGAGAAAGTGAAACCCAGGCAGCGAAAAATGGGCTCATGCATAGGAGGGTGAAACCAATCACTCATGAGTTGGATATCCTTTCCCTCGAAGCAGTGGATGTTGTGGGCTCCCAATTTCCAGCAGTACTGGTGGAGTTTGAGGATGTATTTCCTGAAGATATTCCAGGATTACCTCCCTGCAGGGAAATTGACTTCGGCATCGACTTACACCTAGGAACGACACCAATTTCCTCATCAACATATCAGATGGCTCCCGAAGAGCTTCGCGATTTGAGGGTGTAGTTGGGGGATTTGCAGAGAAAGAGTTTTGTGAGACCCAGTGTTTCACCCTGGGCGGCCCCAGTCTTGTTTTCCAAGAAGGCAGACGAGAGTCTGAGGTTGTGCGTGGATTACCAGCACCTGAACCAGGTGACGGTGAAGAATAAGTACCCACTACCAAGAATCGATGACCTCTTCGATCATCTAAGAGGGTAACAATGGTTCTCGAAGGTTGAACTTCGATCAGGTTATCACCAGTTATGAGTACAAGATGAGGATATACCGAAGATGGCTTTCAAATGCCGCTATGGTCACTATGAGTACTTGGTGATACCTTTCGGCATGGAGAATGCCCCCGTAGTTTTCATGGGACTAATGAACCGAATCTTCCAGCTGTACTTGGACCGGTTCGTAGTGGTCATCATCGACGACATCCTTGTGTACTCGTCATCAGAGTAGGAGCACACAAGACACCTGCGGATGGTTCTAGATGTACTTAGGGAGCACCAGATTTATGGAAAGCTCTCAAAGTGCTAGTTCTGGATTTAGCAGGACCACTTTCTAGGACATGTAATCTCAGTAGATGGAGTAGCTATAGACCTAACCAAGGTGGTGGCTGTGTTAGCATGGGAGCCACCTAAAAGCATGACGGAGGTGCAGAGCTTCCTTGGGTTGGTAGGATATTACCAGAGATTCATTCCTGATTTCTCCTGAATATCAGCACCGATGACAGCCTTGACCAGGAAGGGGAAACACTTTATATGGACAGAGAAGTTCCAGTAGGATTTCGAGTAGTTGAGATAGAGTTTGACGAGCGCCCCAATCTTGAGATTGCTGGAGGAGGGTGTCGAGTACATAGTTTTCTGCGACGCATCAGGGACCATGCTTGGCTGTGTTCTGATGCAGAGGCTGGCAGTGATTACTTATGGTTCATTCTAGATTACGCCACATGATCAGAACTATGTGACCCATGATCTCAAGTTGGATGTGGTAGTCTTAGCATTGAATATGTGGAGACACTACCTTATGGGCGAGCGATTTATCGTCTACTCTGACCACAAGAGCCTAAGGTACATCTTTTCACAGAAAGATATGAATCTGAGATAGAGGCATTGGATACAGTTCCTCCAGGACTATGATTTTGAGATCATCTATACTCCTGGGAAGGGGATAAAAGTGGAAGATTCTCTTAGCAGAAGGTCGAGCTCATAGCTGTTGAGTGAGGCGACAAAGTAGTTATCCACGTTGCAGTTATATTTCGTTGATGGAGAGGATGAAGCTTACCTGTAGTTGATGGCTGTCACCCCTACATTCTTACAATGAGTTAGGGAAGCACATCTTGGGGATGTCGACTATGAGGCTTTAGATGCTCAGTTATCCACAAAACATGCTCTTGATAGATATTCTCAAGGTGGGGAGCACGTAATTCTTTTCAGAGGATGCACTGTTGTACCGGTGGTGTTGCGGGAAGAGGTCCTGAAGGAGTTTCATACATCCCCTTTTGCGGTACATCCTGGATTGGAAAATATGTACCCAGATCTATGATGATAGTTCTGGTGGTTGGGCATGAAGAAGGTAGTAGTAGAGTTCGTTTCCCGATGCCTCACGTGCCAGCAGGTGAAGGCTGAGCACCAGGTTCCAGTGAGATTAGCTCACCCCTGGAAGTTCCAAAGTGGAAGTGGGATGAAATATTGATGGAATTATTGACAGGATTACCACAGACGTCCAAGGGGAATGATTCCATCTGGGTGATCGTTGACCGACTCACCAAGTAGGCCCACTTCCTAGCTATCAGGGAGTAGAGTTCCGTAGAGAGATTGAGACTCCTCTAAGTGCAGGAGATAGTTCAGCTTCATGGAGTCCCCTCGACAATAGTCTCGGACCGAGACGCCCGTTTCACATCCCAGTTGTGGAAGGGATTGCAGGAGGCTTTTGGGACTCAGCTACGCTTTATCATAGTGTTTCATCCCCAGATAGATGGTCTGATGAAGAGGACCATTCAGGTTCTAGAGGATATGTTGTGAGCCTATATCTTGGACTTTGGTTGCAGTTGGGAGGACCACCCACCACTGGTGAAGTTTGCGTACAACAATAGCTACCACTACACAATTGGTATGACACCGTTCGAGGCCTTTTATGGGAGACCCTTCTGGTCACCGCTTTGCTAGACTGACCCTGGAGAGTCAGCACTCATGGTTCCAGAGTTGGTGCGAGCAACCACTGAGAAGGTGCAGATTATTCGGGAGCAGATGAAGACTGCATATAGCCGGCATAAGTCTTATGCTGACAGACGATGAAGACCTCTAGAGTTCAAAGAGGGAGACCACGTCTTTATTTGGGTCTCACCTCGATGAGGGTTACTGTAACACCCCAAGATTCCATGGTACGTTTCCCTTTGAATAATGCAATAGCTTTCATTGTACGCAACTTCGAGACTCTAACACGCCGCGACTAATCAAAGCAGCCGTTATGAATAGTAATATCCACTTTTTTAATGTTTATAAATTTTATCTTTCAAAATGGACTTCATATTTGGATTCGGAATATTGAAATTAGCCTAGGGTGAATTTTTGGTATTTTTCTGAAAACTTTCAATTTTTGATGAATAGTGAAAAAACATTGAGTTTTGGTTTAAAAACAAATTTTTATTTAAATAATTATTTATTTTATTTAAATTTAATTAAGGTCAAAATAGATACATAATACCTATATAAGTTTAATGTAATTCATTGAAGTTATTTTAGAATAATTTTAGATATATAAAAATTTGATTGAACTTTTCACCGTCTTTTACCCACCTCCTAGGAGAATTTGGAAATTCACATAAAACTTAATTTTACCACTTCTGTGAGTGGAATTTCGAAAAACCGAGAGACACGGTTAATATCAAGGAGTAAAATGTGGTTTAATGAGATGAAAATAATTTTTGGTGAATAGTAACTTTTTACTTTTATTTACCACGGTTAAAAGTAAATAGGGTAATTAAGGGTAAAAATGATATTAATATTACCCTAACACATGTACTAATTCTATCAGACAAGTGTATCTCGACCAAAAATAACCTTAGGAATAAAATATTATCATTTAGGTCAACTTGGATTAGATTAGGACATTAATTATTATTTAATTCAAAGAAGAGTTAAAAGAGTTAAAATCAAAGTTTAATTACTAAAACATTTTTAATATTGGGTTATACATAAGATAAATTCGATTGTAAATATTAATTAGAAAGATAAAAATATTTCCTATATAATGGTATTTTATTTATAATTTTTAGACATTAAATAATTTAATTTATTTATGACACAATGGTGATGCAGTAATTACCTAATTAATGAAATATTAACATAATTGATGTTATAAATACCCAAATAAATGTAATTTGAGACATTTTATGAATTACACTAATTTTCTAGGTTAATATTACATATTAGGATTGGTTATATAAATTGTTTTTGAAGTAATAATGCTGTTATGAAATTATCAAAAACAAAATACCCAAATAGTGTCAAAATTGACATAAAAGAGTTTTTAAAACAAATATTATAATATTAATTGATATTCTATTCATAAAAATCTATGGTTCAGCCAAAGGACTTATATAATGATATTTGTATTATTAATGGAGAACTTGGGGGTCTCTTGGATGTATATAGTAAGTTTATTAACTATATAATATAAAAATACAAAGTGACATGGTAAATGTCAAACTAATTAACTAAGAGTTAAAATTAAAAGATAAGGTTAATATAATGACCCAAACCTGTCTAAAATATATTGGTTGAAATTATTTCAACCCATACCCACCTTAAAATTTAAATAATCCACTTTTGAGCCATTAGAAACCGAATATGAATTTATTATAAAATAATATTTCTATCTTTTCCAAAGGTGCCCCTCACCCCTCTTATAAAAGGGAACTCCCCCTTCTCACTAATTTACACATTCAAAGCCTTTTGGATCGGATAAACCCTACCCAAATATTCTCTCAACTTCCCTCACTTAGACCTAGAGGCCTTAGTTTGATCAGAAATACAACCTAAGGATCCCTTTTGATCAAATCAAAAGGAAGAACCCGTAGAAGAGGTAATGTTTTCACCACCCTCTTTCAAGTTCCTTTCTTCTTCAAATTCTTATTTCTTTGTTATTAAAATTATAAAATAATAACTCCAGTATATTCTATATACCGTGATTTCATTATAAATATGGTACAGCCATATTCAGTATTCTATCCATCCTTTGAATGACATGTCACCATACGTGCGTATGTACGGCTTACCGTCTCCACGTCGTAGTGTAATTGTTATTCAAAACATTATTATTTGGATGGGTATAATAATTATGTGTAATTAATGTAAATAATAAATATAACATGGTAATTATTCTTTATATATGATATAATATCCAATTATATATTATTTTAATAGAAAAATAGTGATATTGTCGCTCATGCGTACGTACGGACTACCGTCTCCACGAACGCGATGAGATTCATTCCCCATTGTATCCATTCAAGTATAATTCTCATTTTATGATTAAAAATAATGTTTAAGGACTTGATATCATTCAGGATATTAATAATATAAAACCTATCCATAACAAACAAAACTTATGTAACAAAACATATAAAAGAAAACGAGTAAGTAAACACCCAAAACGACGATAATACTAAAATATTATTAACAAAGAAATATTATAAGATCATATATGATATCATAATTATGTATATGGTTATTGTATAATTTAATAAAAATGATTTAACTATTATACAGGAGGTTAACCTACCCTCAATCAAGGAAAAGTACAAGGTAATGGGTTTTCATCTCACTCCTTATTCTCGTGAGATTCATGCCATAGTTCCACTATTACCTTTTGTGTGGTGTATGTGCTGCCCATAATTGTATTATTTGTGTAATAAACATTAATTTATGTGTATTTACATATTCATTATATGATACCTCTTTCATGGGGTGTATGTTTCATAAGTTACCAAATTGGTAAGGGTTTATTTCACAATCTCTTCATTATCCGAGGTTGTTTATACGTAAATATCTACTGGGACCTCTTTATCATCCACATCCATGTTTTTTATAAAAATGTATTTCAAAACATTATTACTATTTTACAGAATAAGGGTTAAAATCATTTATACCCTTGTTTGATTTTTTATAAGATGTTTATAAAGTAATCTTTCTGTGGTTTTCCAAACAAGGTCCTTTTAACCTTTTCGACAAAATTAATGTAAGAATGTATTTTTTTAACTTATACGGCGGGTGCGGCTATTTTATACCATTATAAACTCATCAAAGCTTCCCTTACAAGATTATAAGAATATTTTAAAAGTAAATGTTTTCTTTTATAATTATGTGACTTTTAAATTATTTCAAAAAAAGATATATTTCTCTCAAATAGTTTTGATTTCATCTATGTCAACATCCTTTGATAAATTTTACACTTTTTTGAAGTTGTTTTATTATGATACAAATCTTCCATATTGTATTTAAGGTTTTGTGATATTTCTGACTATGGATGAGTTATTTTTATGCCATTAATGGTTTATGATTAATGTTTTGACATTTCGTATGCTAGTTTTAATACGAATGTTTATGTTATATTTAATCATCTTCTTAAGATGAATGTGTTGGACTAGTATGTTTCAGGTTGGGGACCGATAAAAGTAAGCCCTCCGGGTTGGGGTCCGGTTACAACAGACCCTCCGGGTTGGTGTCCAGTTATTAGAGGCACTCCGGGTTGGAGTCCGGTTACAGAGGCTCTCCAGAATGGAGTCCTGTTACAGAGGCTCTCCAGGTGGGGTTCCGGTTATAGTTATCCCTTAAGTCTTGGCATGAGGCATTGACACAGAAATTAAAGTTCTGCATTATGCATTCCATCATTATGAAAGTGGTTATTGATATTTAATGTTATTATTCAACTAGTAGAATATCCATGTGATTAATTAAATGTCATTATTTCACTTTATTTCTGCCATATTATGCTGAAGTTCAATTTTAAATGTCTTTTGTTTTAGTTATACATTGCCTTAAATGTTTATGATTATTTATAAAAGTTTCCACTATATTGTTATCCTTACTAATCATCTAAGCTCACCCCTTTCAATGTTTTCTTTTTCACAGGATGTGAAGAAATAATTTATGAGTGACCTGCAGGGATAGTATGAGGGGATATGAAGACAAGTTGTTGTTGTAGTAGTTTTCACTTTATGATGTAATGTAAACTTTATGAATGTATCTAGTTATTACAAGGATACTAAACTAATCGGTCTTTCGAGACTTGATCTTTTGTGATCATGCCAATATTATTTAATAATGCACCGACTCTGGGTAACTGAGGTCGGGGCGTTATAGTTGGTATCAGAAGAAGTTTAGTAAAAACCTTGGAAGCTAGATTTAGATAAACTATGATTAGAGCACATAAACATAATATGGACTTTGAGTATTAGTATGGAAGAACTTACTAGAATTTTGGTATTGTAGAGATTTTGTGAGTTTTAAGAGCAATACATCCTTGTATGGATACGAGCAGGTAGAGGCGGCTCTGGCACAGATGTACCTAGGGGTAAAACCCGAAAATACCACTTTGAGCTAGACTCAAACATGAATTGGTGCACAACAACGAGCCTTGCTGCACTCTTGGTTACGACACTTCTGGGGGATATGCTTAGGATAATTCTCATTTTCTTTACAAATCATTATGAAGGGTTTATGAGTATATACTTATTCAAAGAAAACATTTTTATGATTATGGATTATATCCATAAACTATTCAATTTATGTTAAGTTTTTTACAAGTATGGAATTATGTATTTTGAATCATAAACTGATCTAGTTTATGCCATTGTTTAGAAATGGAACCTAGTGGAAGAAATTTAAACCGTATCAATTCACGCACTCCATGTAGGGATTTACCTCATGATCAAGTTAATTATAGTAGAGCTGGTAATGCAACTGGTGTTGATCAGTTAATCACCATACTGGGACAACTCACTCTGGTTATGAATAATAACCTTACCCGTATGGAGCACCCTGATCTGCAACGTGGAGGATCAATGTTAGATCACTTCATGAGGTAGAAACCACCAAAATTCAATGGGAGTAAAAATCCATTGGTAGCTGAGCAATGGATAAGTTCCCTAGAGAAAATATTTTAGGATTTGGGGATTAGTGAAAGGGAAAAAGTTATCATGGCAGTTTACCACCTCACTAGAGATGCTGATCAATGGTGGTCATTGATTCAAAACACAAAGGAAGATGATGAAGTATCAAATATAAAATGGAGAGAGTTCAGAGATATTTTCTTAGAAAAATACTTTCCTCGTGACCATCGAGCAGATATGGAAAGGAAATTTCTGAGTCTGAGACAAAAGGAGGATGAGAATGTCACAAAGTATGAGGCTAACTTTACAAGGTTAGCAAGGTATGCTGGAGATTATATACGTAACCCAAGAAGTAATATTGATCGTTTCTTTGATGGGTTAAAACCATTTCTCCGTCGAGCTTTAGTATCACAATCCTTATCATCGTATGAAGATATTGTCTCGTGTGCTATCAAGACAGAAAAAGAATTATCTAAGTCTTATGACAACAATGTAAAGCAAGGGAAGAAGACAATGATGGAGAAAGAGACAGATAAAGGGAAAAAGGGAAAGAAGGATTTTATATTATGTGATAATTGTGGCGAGAAACACCCCGGTACTTGCCTAAAAGGAATGAGAGTTTGTTACAAATGTGGAGAAAAAGGTCACCAGACTCGTGATTGCGAGGGAAAGAAAGAGGCTGTCAATGTTGAATGCTACAATTGTAGAGAAATGGGGCATTATGCAAATGAATTCCCTAAGCGCCAAGGAAACTTAACTCAGAAAAGGCCAAGGGAGCAAGGCCAAGCTTATGTTGTTACTACAGATGAAGTTGAATAATTAATGTATTTGTGTTTTTGGACTTAAGGATTATATTCTGGTTATAAGAATAATGTGATATATAAAGGATTTTACTGCAGTACTTGTTGTTTTCATTAAGGTTTAAATATGATGAAGTTAATCATATTATTAGTATGTGACAATAATAGAAACTTTACTTTGTTTGGGGAATCTGATGTTAAAATTGATTTTGGAATTTAGAGACCTTTTAGAGAAAGTCTGGATAGAGGTATTTTGGATAACTATAATGGTTGGAATGGATTAAGTTGAACTTTGGATATTATTGTTTAAGGTTAAAACATTTTTGAAGATTATTTTTGGAATATTATAATACTGTAGTTTTAGGAAAAGGACAACCTGTAGGTCAGGGGATAACCCGTCACGTCAGACAAAGCTGTAGGAATCGAACCCACAACCATAGTGCGACATGACTTTATTACCTACCACTAGCCTACAGGAAGTCCCTGGTTATTATAAAATAGTTTTCTTAATCTAAATGGTATGCGTTAATATTTGTAACCTTGTATGATTAGGATAAATATAATATTTATGAGTTCTATTATATTTTTGAGTGAAAGATGAGTTTGTGGTAGAAATTAGTTTAGGGTTGAAACCCTACTTGTCAAGTATATATATATATACCTCTCTCTTATTCTATGAATAAATTAATTGTTAAACCTTAGGAAAGGGATATTAAAACAAAAAATGTGTTATCCTAATACCTTATGTTTTGTTGAATTGATGATATTTTAAATCACCATAGATTGAAGGCTTTGAGACCCTCAATTTTACACTTGTTTGTGATTGATGACCTCAATCACTCCCTACAAATATTTACATTTTTCCTCCAATTACGTGTCTTTAATTTCCACCAATTTTCTCCTAATCGAGATCATAATTTGGTGGTGACTTTTTCATTTTCCTTTCCCTCTTATTAAGGATACATTTTATTAACCTTATTTCCGATGTGGGTTTTCCACAAAGGTTTTTTCTATTTTCAACCTTTTATTTTCAAAGAACAATTTCTAATTGCGAGGATGCAATTATTTGAAGGAGGGGAGAATGTAACACCCCAATCTTCCACAGTACGCTTCCCTTTGAATAATGCAATAGCTTGCATTGTACTCAACTTCGAGACTCTAACACACTACGACTAATCAAAGAAACCGTTATGATTAGTAATATACACATTTTGAAATTTTATATTTGAAAATGGACTTCATATTTGGATTCGGAATATCGAAATTAGCCTAGGGTGAATTTTTGGTATTTTTCTGAAAACTTTCAATTTTTGATGAATAGTGAAAAAACACTGAGTTATGGTTTAAAAATGAATTTTTATTTAAATAATTATTTAATTTATTTAAATTTAATTAAGGTCAAAATAGATACATAATACCTATATAAGTTCAATGTAATTCATTGAAGTTAGTTTAGAATAATTTTAGATATATAAAAAGTTTATTGAACTTTTCACCGTCTTTTACCCACCTCCTAGATGAATTTGGAAATTCACATAAAACATAATTTTACCGCTTCTGTGAGTGGAATTTAGAAAATACGAGAGACACGGTTAATATCAAGGAGTAAAATGTGGTTCAATGAGATGAAAATAATTTTTGGTGAATAGTAACTTTTTACTTTTATTTACTACGGTTAAAAGTAAATAGGGTAATTAAGGGTAAAAATGATATTAGTATTACCTTAACACATGTCCTAATTCTATTGGACAAGTTTATCTCTACCAAAAACAACCTTAGGAATAAAATATTATCATTTAGGTCCACTTGGATTAGATTAGGACATTAATTATTATTTAATTCAAAGAAGAGTTAAAACAGTTAAAATCAAAGTTTAATTAATAAAACATTTTTAATATAGAGTTATATATAAGATAAATTCAATTTTAAATATTCATTATAAATATAAAAATATTTCCTACATAATGGTATTTTATTTATAATTTTTAAACATTAAATAATTTAATTTATTTATGACACAACGGTGATGCAGTAATTACCTAATTAATGAAATATTAACATAATTGATGTTATAAATACCAAAATAAATGTAATTTGAGACTTTTTATGAATTACACTAATTTTATAGGTTAATATGACATATTAGGATTGGTTATATAAATTTATTTTGAAGTAATAATGCTGTTATGAAATTATCAAAAACAAAATACCCAATAGTGTAAAAATTGACATAAAAGAGTTTTTAAAACAAATATTGTCATATTAATTGATATTCTATTCCTAAAAATATAAGGTTCGTCCAAAGGACTTATATCATGATAGGTGTATTATTAATGGATCACTTGGGGGTCTCTTGTATATATATAGTAAGTTTATTAACTATATAATATAAAAATACAAAGTGACATGGTAAATGTCAAACTAATTAACTAAGAGTTAAAACTAAAATATAAGGTTAATATAATGACCCAAACCTGTCTAAAATCTATTGTTTGAAAGTATTTCGACCCATAACCACCTTAAAATTTAAATAATACACTTTTTATCCATTATAAACTGAATATGAAATTATTATAAAATAATATTTCTAGCTTTTCCAAAGGTTCCCCTCACCTCTCTTATAAAAGAGAACTCCCCCTTCTCACTAATTCACACATTCAAAGCCTTTTGGATCAGACAAAACCTACCAAAATATTCTCTCAACTTCCCTCACTTCGACCTAGAGGCCTTAGTTTGATCAGAAAGCCAACCTAAGGATCATTTTTGATCAAATCAAAAGGAAGAACCCGAAGAAGAGGTAATGTTTTCACCACCCTCTTTCAAGTTCCTTTCTTCTTAAACTTCTTCTTTATTTGTTATTACCATTATAAAATAATAAATCTAGTATATTCTATATACTGTGATGTTATTATAAATAATTTACAACCATATTCAGTATTCTATCCATCCTTTGAATGACATGTCACCATACGTGCGTACGTATGGCTTATCGTCTCCACGTCATGGTGTAATTGTTATTAAAAACATTATTATTTGGATGGGTATAATAATGATTTTTAATTCATGTAAATAATAAATATAACATGATAATGATTCTTTATATATGATATAATATCCAATTATATATTATTTTAATAGCAAAAGAGTGATATTGTCGCTCGGGCGTACGTACGGACTACCGTCTCCACGAATGCGATGAGATTCATTCCCCATCGTATCCATTCAAGTATAATTCTCATTTGATGATTAAAAATAATTTTTAAGGACTTGATATAATTCAGAATATGAATAATATAAAACCTATCCATAACATACACAACTTATGTAACAAAACATATAAAATAAAACGAGTAAGTTAACACCCGAAACGACGATAATACTAAAATATTATTAACAAAGCATTATTATAAGATCATATATGATATAATAATTATGTATATTTTTCTTGTATAATTTAATAACAATGTTTTAACTATTATACAGGAGGTTAACCTACCCTCAACCAAGGAAAAGTACAAGGTACGGGGTTTTCATCTCACTCCTTATTCTCGTGAGATTCATGCCATATTGCCACTATTACCTTTTGTGTGGTGTATGTGCTGCCCATAATTGTATTATTTATGTAATACACTTTAATTTATGTGTATTTACATATTCATTGTATGATACCTATTTCATGGGGTGTATGTTTCGTAAGTTACCAAATTGGTAAGAGTTTATTTCACAATATCTTCATTATCCGAGGTTGTTTATACGTAAATATCTATTGGGACCTCTTTATCACCCACATCCATGTTTTTTTAAAATGTATTTCAAAACATTCTTACTATTTTACAGAATATGGGTTAAAGTCATTTATACCCTTTTTTGACTTTTTATAAGATGGTTATAAAGGAATCTTTCTGTGGTTTTCCAAACAATGTCCTTTTAACCTTTTCGACAAAATTAATGTAAGAATGTATTTTTTTAACTTATACGGAAGGTGCGGCTATTTTCTACTGTTATAAACTCGTCGAATCTTCCCTTACAAGATTATAAGAATATTTTCAAAGTAAATGTTTTATTTTATAATTATGTGACTTTTAAATGATTTCAAAAAAGATATATTTCTCTCAAATAGTTTTGATTTCATCTATGTGAACATCCTTTGATAAATTTTACACTTGTTTGAAGTTGATTTATTATGATACAAATATTCCATATTGTATTTAAGGTTTTGTGATATGTTCGAGTACGGATGAGTTATTTTTATACCATTAATGGTTTATGATCAATGTTTTGGAATTTCGTATGCTAGTTTTAATACGAATGTTTATGTTATATTTCATCATCTTCTTAAGATGAATGTGTTGGACTAGTATGTTCTGGGTTGGGGACCAGTAAAAGTAAGCCCTCCGGGTTGGGGTCCGGTTACAGCAGACCCTCCGAGTTGGTGTCTGGTTATTAGAGGCACTCCAGGTTAGAGTCTGGTTACAGAGTCTCTCAGGGATGGAGTTCGGTTACAGAGGCTCTCCGGGTGGGGTTCTGGTTATAGTTATCCCTTAAGTCTTGGCATGAGGCCTTGAAACAGAAATTAAAGTTCTGCATTATGCATTACATCATTATGAAAGTGGTTATTGATATTTCATGTGATTATTCGACTAGTAGAATATCCATGTGATTAAGTAAATGTAATTATTTCATTTTATTTTTGCCATATTATGATGAAGTTCAAGTTTAAATTCTTTTTTTAGTTATACATTGCCTTAAATGTTTATGATTATTTATGAAAGTTTCCATTATATTGTTATCCTTACTGAGCATCTAAGCTCACCCCGTTCAATATTTTATTTTTCCCAGGATGTGAAGAAATAATTTATGAACGACCTGCAGGGATAGTATGAGGGGATATGAAGACAAGATGTTGTTGTAGTAGTTTTCACTTTATGATGTAATGTAAACTTTATGAATGTATCTAATTATTCCAAGGCTACTAAACTAATCAGTTTTTCTAGACTTGATCTTTTTTAATCATGCCAATATTATGTAATAATGCACCGACTCTGGGTAACTAGGGTCTGGGTGTTACAGTTACGGAGATTTGTATGGGGTGGCAGGCTATCTCCGAGGTTTATCGGACCTTTCCAGATACTGTGCAGAGTTAGTGAGGTGGTGTACAGCCTAGCTCTACCGCCATAGTTGCATCGGGTACATGATGTCTTCTAGGTGTCATAGATGAGGAGGTACGTGCATGACCAATTGCATGTCATCGACTAGGGTGAGTTTGAAATCGAGTATGGAGTGACCTTTGTTGAGTACCCAGTGAAGATCGAGGATTGGTAGGAGAGGATACTTCATGGGAGATCGATTCCTCTAGTGCGCATCTGGTGGCAGCACATGAATCTTCATTAGAGCACATGGGAGCGGGAGGCTCAGATCCATGCCCAGTACCCACATATTTTTGAGTAGCCTTGTTTTGGATTTTTGTGGACACAAATCCCCAAGGTTGGGAGGATGTAATGTCTCGAATTTTTCTATGTATTATTTTTAAAAATTATATGGAATTATTTTGAGACCGGGCATGAAGACGACACATCATTCCGAGGCCCAGTGATCCCGAAATGGTGGTTTGAACTTTTTAAGTTAAGTGAGTCGGCATATGTGCGCAGTTGTGGCAGTTTCCAAATGGATACCTGGATTGAAAACCTGAGGGCACCATTGCATCCAGGACGACGACTTTACCTAAGGATGAGTCTAACCTCGACTAGCATGGGTTGAGGGAAAAATTTATTTTTCGGATGTTTTTAGTAAAATAAAATAAAATAAATTCGCAATGTTTATTTTATTTCTTTTTGGAAATATCCGCTGCAGCGCTGCGATGGGGCAGCTGTTTCAGTAATTAATGTCATGTCATAATGACTTAGGAACATCAATGATGACTCATTAATACTGCAGCATAATGGAATTCCAAACACCTTTCCCTTTTTATTGGGATAATCGAATGTTGCTCATTGGCATGGATTGAGAGGAAACTCTAGAGAATCCGTGGAGCTTTGAAGCAAACTCTAGGTGATGAACGACGATGAATCAAAGTTGAGAATCACTACACCAATGAAGTTGGAGGATCTTGATGATGAAGGTAGAACCACCCCTTCATCAGCGATCGATCCCAATTGAGGTAGTGGTTGTTATTTCGATTCTCCTTTCCCCATTTTTGAATTTAAATGATGAATGTGGATCAACCACGAACAATTTGATCCATGGATTCATACGTTCTTGTGGGAGGGTTTTATTGGGATGATTATGGAGAATTAATCCATGTGGAATTATTGTTTGATTCCACTCTGTTTGATTATACTAACATGATCGGATCAATGCCATGACGATGGACGATAGAGGTTAATTCCTCAATTTGTTTTATTGGATTTTCTTTCCCCCATTCCTTCTCACGCGTTCTTCACGTTCTTTGAGGGGCGATGAAAAATGGATCATTTAACATCCTTTTTGTGACACAACTATTCCAAACTATAGATCCGACATCACAATGACCCTACAGAGTTGCGACGACCATGACTGACGACAAATCGGATCAGAACGGAAGAGACCGTTCTTCGAGAGTTCTTCACGCGGGAAGTTAAAAAACTGTTTTCAGATCCGATCAGAGGCCTAAAAACAATGGAGACGACTTCGGGATATCGGGGAAACCTAGAAGTTGGTGTTTCATGGCGATCAGACTGTCAGGAAAAAGATCACGAAATCACGAGAGGCGCATTGGCGAGAAGCGTCATTTCTAGAAAATTCCAAAATACACGGCATGTACTTACAAAGAACATACCGTGTAGTACCAACGGTGGTGGTGGCTCAGGTTTCGGGGGTCAGATAGGAATCACACGACGTGTGGCCCTGGTCATACAGTTTGTTGGACCTTCCCTGAAGCTTGGCGTGTATTTTTGAAAGTACACATACACGGGTTGGACTACACATCTTGAGACACAACGTGAACTCTCTAAGCAGCATGGCAGAAGCGACTTCGCAGGACTCGACAGGTATCCAGTGGATACACAAACATGGGATGGAGTACATGACCATGTACTCCACCACATGGCCAGGAAAGGCTAGTAAAGCGGGTCACCCCGTGTACCGATTACACGGGATGGAATACATGGGTTGAATCTGTGTACAAGAACACGACCGCATACACGGAGCCGAACCCGGATAACTCGGACACGACGTGTACTCCGTACCACATGCAGTGTAATGACTTTTTTCTACATGACCACCCTCATGACATGGGCTGTTGTACACGGGCAGTACCTGGGGTCTAAAGACAGGGTGTGTGACATTTCTACATACCGTGTACTTTTTGGAAAATGGCTTGGTCTTCTTGTCCACCGTATCTTGGACATGTTTCATTTGGGTTAGTGCCCCTTCTTATCATTCCCCTGAAGGTCAGGCATCGTTTCCTTCTACAGGAGTATGATCCCTTCAATAGGAATTTCTGTGATAGAGTCAGGCATCCATCCGAGAGGCCCATATCGAGATCCTCTATCCATTCATAACCCTAGGTAGAGTCAGGCATCGACATGACCAAATCTTCTGGGCATTGATCCTCTACCTATCAGGTGAATCCAGATGAGTCGTGGTATCCACCATGGCCCTGGCAGTGATCCTCATCAGTGTATCACGATCTTTCCCCACTCAGGAGTGTGTCTCCTGTAACGAGTGTATCTATCTATCATGATCTTTACCACTCAGGAGTGTGTCTCCCATAATGAGTGTGGATATCTCTCGTGGATTTTCCCAATGAATAACACTTTTCGGATGAGCATCATCATAGCTATTGGACTTGTAGAGTGAGTTCTCCTAGAACGAGTGATTTGTGGAATCTTCGAACAGAATCCCTAATAGGGGTATATGGTTGTTGGACTTGTCTCTAGACCGCGGGTCTGGGTTTTGAGTATATCAGGTTTGTGTTTCTCTTGCTATATGCTCTATAGAAATATACTGTGCATAACTGACTGTACCTTTTACTTTGAGTTCTGCTTTGTGGTTTTCGGGGTCCTCTACTGAGTATTGTTATACTCACCCCTACACGGGCTTTGCCCGCACGTGTCGTGTCTTGTGCAGACGAGCAAACTTTTAACAGAGTCCAGGGCGGACCAGGACATGATCGAGATTTCTGAGTTCCCTACAGGCTGAGGTGCTTCTACGGCTACGAGCATTATTCCGAGTACCTCTTTGTGTTTACAGGTTGGACCTTGCATTTTTCAGACTCTTGTTTGGTGGGCTTGTATTCTGGCCCAGTTTACTTTCAGTACTTTAACTTCCGTCATACTCTGTTGGTTGGGTTTAGTTGTATGCATTCATTTTGTTCCTTAGTGGTTTTTACATTTCAACATTTGTGGGCTTGGAGATGTGTGCATGTGTACGAGTACTTAGGAAATGCCTCCCATGTTAGTAATATGCCTACTCGGTGCTAGTCAGCAACCCTTGGCCTATTAGAGGTGGGTTTGGGGAGTCGCGGTGTGGGCCCCACTGGGACGGGTCGCAAAATTTAATAGGTGGTTTATATGTTTGGTATTTATTTGGTATAAAAATATCATCTTTAGATCTTTTCATTGAGTCCCAGTGTGTAATTTGGTGTATCAATTAATCGATAGATTATCTCTTATTTTTCTAATATTTTATGGAAAAATAATTATTCAGATATCAATAGTTTTAGATAAAGCATTTCTCTAGTAGAATTGTTACTATATCTCTTCATAGAAAAAATATTTAGTAATAACAACTATGTGTTTTGATTATTAAAATAGATGAACCAATTGAGGGTTTTCTAAGAATAACCCAATAATCCCCCTTTTTCTGATCACAATACATGGTAAGAAAACATAATATAATTTTAAAATTAACTTATATTTTTAATAAAAACTCCCCTAGTTTGGTGAATAATATCATACTGTTAATGTTTCACCACCTTTGGGATGATAAAAAACAAGAATAAGCAAAGGGGAATGAGAAGATACATAGTATAAAATAAAAAATAAAAGAGAATAATGTATTAAAAATTAAATTTATTTTATGGAGAATAAAAAGTCTAGTTCTAGAGACTAGAAATACATTCCTATAGGATAAATAAATCCTTTTTATTATCATGATGAACTCAAAGAAGATAAATTAGAGTAGTTTTGTACTTAAGGTGATTACTCTAATGTTTAACTATTTCCTAGTAGAGATTAATGGGATTATAATGTAGATCATAAATATTATTGACAAATTTTAGTAAAGAAGGATTTTTTAAATAGGAATAATAGAGGATAAAGTTTGGGTGGGTTGGTTGGTAATTGGAATGGATAAAATAGTATTGATTTTGTATAATAACATATTTCAATCCCCAATGTACTTTTTCACTGACTATTTTAGATTCTGAAGGGGTTTAAGTATACCAACTATAAAGTTAGGTTGGGTTGGGTGAAGCGGAGACTAGTATGAGGTTGGGGTATGGTGGGAGGAAGATCTCATATTGTATATGTAATCAGAAAAATTATAAATATAGGGATGATGTTCATGAGATGGTGTTTATGAATATAAATATACATGAGATGAGGAAGTGGATCTAGGGATACCTTGAATAGAAAGAGGTGTGGTTTGGGTAGGTTTAATAGTAAGTGGAATGGAATTCAATGCTTATAAGGTGGAAATAATGTACCAAGTGTTTATGTGAAAGGGAGGTAGTTTACAAATGGATAGGGAAGGTAGGGAAAAATTATTTGAGTGGAAAGAGGTAGTCTTTTAATAGAGATTATAGTTATAAAAGAAGTAAGTGAAGAGATTATAGGGGCAGTGGATAGGGTATCCATAATAGTGGTAATAGAATAGGTGTGGAGGTAGTAACAAGCTAGGTTATGAAAGTGGTCATAGCAGGATTTATAGAAAAGGTTTTAAGTGGAAGGGTCAGAGGGATGAGTTTAAAAATAGGTAGAGTTTATGATATAACATTAAGATGAAGGATTAGACGATTTTTTAGAGTGATTTGATGGTGAAAAAATGGATACATAAAGACAAAGTGTGTGATGTTCAGTAGAGGAAGATATGAGTAAAGAGGGAGGGAGGAATTTTAGGATGAGAAAAAGAAAGGGAAGAAGGATGAGAGAAGTATATAAGGGAAGGTTGAGGATAAATTTTATAGGTTGAGTGTGGTTTACCATTAATGGATTCCTTTATAACCTGAATATTCTCCCTTTTCATGTTTTTCATTTTCTAAAATCATAAATCCACCATTCCATAAACATCTTATTATTAAAGATATTGATAGGTGGAATCCCTTTTCTTTTAAGAGAAGGGTCATAAATCAATATATTTATTATGATCACTATCCTAGATATCAGTAGGTTCCATTATTTCCTCAGGATTCTTTGTGAGAGAACCGATGACTTGAAAAGCTAAGGTCGTGGTAGCATGGTGATTTCTAATTCATCTGTCCATAAAGAAAAAATAATTCCAACCATATTATACATATATGTGTTTGATGATTTATTAATTTATGGTTTTATCCAAAACAATATAAGAAGGACCAAGCTCAATCTGTGGATACTTGTTGTGACGGAGGAAAAGTATGATATGAGAAATGAATCATATATAGAGAATAAGGTTTTACACTAAGATTCCAAGAGTCAATAGTAATGATGTAGTCAAAAATGAAATTTAAAACATTGAAATATTATATTCTAATGAAAAATTTTAGATATAATTTTTTTTCACCTTAATACAGTTTACATCACCTTGGAATGGGACTAGAAGAGTTTGTATCCATTTACTTATGATTTGAAATTTAGGTTTGAGGGACCTATGTTTGGGGGAGTGACTAGCTATCCCAAAAATAAGTTTTAAGCCTAATTCCTTCATAAATGATTCATATGTATCTAGGATTTAGTGGGATATGAGAAAACATTTTCAAAATGAGATTCTAATAAATTTAGTAAATCATTTTAAGAGAGAGAAAGTACCCTTACCTTGGATTATAAGGGAGAACTAGGTATTTTACATAGTAATTACTGATTTTATAATAGTAAAGTACTCTTAAATGATATTCAAGTGATATGGTAAAGGATTGGGATTCAAAAGAGTGAAATTATTCCATTTTTAATGAGAAAGGCTAGTTTTGAGAGTGGAATTACTAAAAATTCAGGTTAATTCTATATTTTTGAAAAACCATGGTAGTATAACCCCTATTTTCATGGTTCAATAGAATTATGGTGATAGGTATCATAAGGGTATCCTTATTTCCATGGTTTGAGAAAAATTTAAATGGGGGAATCATATGACCTATATTTCCACGGTTCCAAGGATGGAAGTAATAGGGGTATCCCCAATGACACCTATTTCCACAGTTATGATGAATCATGAAAATATGGATAACCTATTTTCTTAATTTTTAAATGTATAATAATAAAATAATAATTTTTTAATATTTAATGTTTAATATTTATTAATAAGTAAATTAAAATTTTAATAATAAGTGAAACAATGTATTATTTGAGTGGATTAAACCCTGCTTTGTTTCATTAAAGTTGGGGGATTAAATAATGTTGGGAGTTTTTTTAAAATTTTGACCAATTTATTTGTTTTTAAACCATTAAAATTGAAATAAAAAACTATGGAAATATTTACCTATGTCCATGGTTTTAAATCCATGGCCATAAGGGTTGTGAATACAAACACCCAATTTCCATGGTTTCAAAACCATGTTAATAGGTTTCTATTTCCATGGTTTTTATAAACCATAGTACAAGGTCAATACACCATCACCAATATTTCCCACAACCATAATAAACTGTGAAAATAAGATGAATTCACCAAATTACATAATTTTAAGGATGATTTCAATGGTTTTGAACCATAGAAATATCCCTGATTTTTAGTTATAGAGGAATGAGTGTCATACCAATTTTTATCGATTACTCTCTCATAAATGAATTCCCTTATCATGAAACCATCTTACTAGTGTTCCATTTTATTGAATAAAAAACATGTGAAGAATCAATAAATGAAAAAAACATAAGGAAGATACTTAGTAGAGATATCTCTTAAAAGAAATAAGTAGAAGAATTTTGGAACTATTTAAATAAGTTTGGGCCCCCTTGATCGATAGATTCAAGAAGGTATGGAGGGATAAAATTTTATCCAATTTTATGATGGTGTTTGATAATGTAGTTAGTCCATCATTTTGAATTAAAAAATTTTACGTAATCATGGAATGTCTATTATTATCTCAATTATAGATTCAATTATGTTATATAGATAAGATAAAGGTGAAAATTTATGGATTGATATAGTATTTAATGAATTGTAAAATTATAAAATATTTAGAGGGAATTAAAAAGTTGAAAATAAAAGTATTATAAATTTTAAGTCCATATTAAATTTCCATGTTGCTTGATAGATGGTAACTATTTTGGTGAATAAATCATCTGTCATGGTTCAAAGGATCCTAAAAAGATGAGGGTTCTCCAAAAAAGCGTCTTAAACCTTTCTTCAAAAAGTTTTATTTATTACTGGTGTATATCACAGGGTTGAGTATTATCATTTGAATTCAATAATCCCCATTTTTGGTTTGATTTAGTCAAATATCATTGAGTTATATGTTCTAGTAAATATGTTATATAGTTGATCTTCTATTATAATGAACCCATGAGTGATATATTATTTTTTGTGGGATTTTAAAGGTTGTGATGTATGAGATTAATGCAATTGGATATAGGGTTATGTTCTAAATTTTTAGATAGTGATACGAAACTCATGTAATCATAGAGAATTAGTATGTGGGTGTTCGTGGAAGTAAATTTGGAAATAGTTTTTTTTTCATCCAAAAAAACCATACACAATAATTTATAGTTTCTATATATTCATCTTCAATATTAGAAAGTGTGATAAATTATTGTTTCATTCTAGAACACAACACAAGTTATTCTCTAAGTAAATGAAGTATAGAAGATGTAATTATTTTATATAGTCTATAAATTTCATATTCAACATTAGAATTGATTTTGAGAAGAAAATAATATTTATAGGGATAAAAAAAACCAAGGTATTAAGTTACTTTTTAATATTAGAAAATTATTTTAGAAACCTTTAAATGATACTCTTTAGTATTATATTTTCATATAAAATATAGGTATGCAAAATAATTAATGTCTATTTAACTTGAAACTAAGTATAATATACCTCTGATCATCCCTCTATAAATTTTTTTATCTATTGGTTTCTAGATTCATTAATATCTAACTTCCATTAGGCACTCATAGGAGTACTGATATTAAAGGAATTGTCCAAACAAAAATGTTTTAGTAGGTCATTGGTATGCTTGTGTTGATCCAAAATGTTATCTTATGATGTTTAGATAGTTTTAAAACCAAGTAAGAAATTATGTTCTCTCATCATTATCATTTCAAATTCATTTTTCATAGGTTTTATAAAACATTCTTTAATAAATTTTTGAGCTAATATAAAGATAATATCATTTATATATATTTGAACAATTAAGGTCACTTCAAAAACTTTCTTGATAAACAATGTCTGGTCTATCATTCCTTTTGTATTTTTTTGTCATAGTAAGTTAGAAAAATTATCATACCAAGAACTAATATCTTTTTTATGTTTATACAGATCCTTGGTAATTTTAAAAACATGGTCTCGCAGATGTGATTTTTTAAAACTCATAGGTTGTTCAACATAAACTTATACATGAGTAAAACCATTTAAAAATTCACTTTTAATATCCATTTGAAAAAATGTGATGTTTATATGATCTAAAAAATAAAGTAAAATTTGAATAGATTCAATCCTATCTACTAGAGGGTAGGTTTCTTCATAATATTTTCATTCTTAATTATTATACAATTTCGAAAAAATATAACCTTATTTTGGATGATTTTATCATTTTTATCACATTTATTTTGGAAGAGCCATTTAGATCCTATAATCAGAGAATACTTGGGCCTTTTATTCAGATTCCAGAGTTAGTTCCCATTGAACTGATAATTCTCTTCTTTCTATTCCACCATCTATTTTTTATCACCAATGTACCCATTAACCATTTTTCATTTGAATAGGGATATAAATTCATGATGCCACATTCATTACAGAGAGCACATCTAGTTGAAACTAGTCAGTTGATATCATCAATGACCTTATTAATCGAATGATCCTTTATTATTCAGTGAGTTCTATTTTTAAAAAGAATATTTATTCTTAGTAATGGGTGAATTACCTTTTGGTTCATCATTTTCCAATTCTAGATTTTCAATCTTAGTATTTGGGGAAGTAGAAGTGGGTATTCAAATTTCATCAAGATTATCTTTGAGAAGTTTTGATTTTTTTAAAAAGTTCTAGTTTCATTGAATTTCACATATTACTTTTCATCAATGAAATATGTTTTTTATTTATGATTTTGTAAAATTTAATTATATTGGAGTAGACTAAAAGGCCCCCTTATCGAATTTTTAATGAAAATTTCTAGGATTATCCTTGTAATTTAGGATGAATACCTTACATCAAAAAACCATTATGTATGTTTTTTTATTTATGATTTTGTAAAATTTAATTATATTGGAGTAGACTAAAAGGCCCCCTTATCGAATTTTGAATGAAAATTTCTAGGATTATCCTTGGAATTTAGGATGAATACCTTACATCAAAAAACCATTATGTATACAATCTTAGGACTTTTAACATTACACTATTTATAAGTATTTTTCTTCAAAAGGATATTAAATATTATTTTATTAGTAAATTACTATAAAATATACATATCCTTGGAATAGAAATACTTGTGAAGGTTATATTCACACAACATCATTTAGAAAATATTTTGGAGCGTTCTATTTATCTTTTCAAGTATTCCATTTTTATATGGTGTTATTATAGTGTGGAAACGTTTTTTAATTCCTATTAATTCTGAAAAGATTAAAAATTAATATTTTCAAAAGAACCTAT
The DNA here is from genome assembly GCA_963277665.1 of Viscum album. Classification (NCBI taxonomy): domain Eukaryota; kingdom Viridiplantae; phylum Streptophyta; class Magnoliopsida; order Santalales; family Viscaceae; genus Viscum; species Viscum album. The sequence goes on along the minus strand of OY728159.1, from coordinate 1,885,222,163 downwards.
ATGATCACTATGGATAGTAATCAATGGAATGTGATTTTATTTTGAACCAAATATATATTTTTTTGAAAAATTTGGCTGCTTTAGATTTTTTAAAAGAGAAATAAAATCTAAGTTTATTGAGGATAATCATAAAAAAACATAAATATAATACTTTTATATAGTACCCACAATTTTAATTGGTCCAAAAAGGTCTATGTGCACAAGTTGGAGTGTTTCATAAGGTGAAAAAATGTTAATTTATTTTAGGATAACTTTATATTTATTCCTAAATTGGAAAGGATCACTTATTTTTTATAAATCAAACCTTAGATTTAGTATATCCTTAATTATATAATTCATGGAGAGTTTTTAAAGGTATTAAGTTTACAATTCCTAATACATCTATCACATGACCATGAATTATTTTCCATAGCCTTTAGGAAAGGTATGTTTTGGTTTGAAAAGTCACTTAATTTTAAATTGATAATATTTTCAAAGAGGTTTATAGATAGTATGTGATATCATTTTAAATTAGTTATAGAATATGTGTTTATTCCAAAATTAATAGAATATCCTTCATCACATAATTGACTTATTCTTATTAGGTTGTATTTTAGTGCAAAAATATATAGAACATTGGAGATAAATGGTTAACCTTGTATGGTGAAATCTCCTCATACCACCATCTTTCCATGTACAATGTCTCCAAAGGTGAAATATCCTCTATCCATCTCATTTACATGTAAAAAGTTTTATTTATAACCAGCAATTTATTGTAAGTAATTATTTTCCATGTATTAGATGTTATTATATCTTCCATTGGAACTCAAAACATTATCCTACATATTATGTTACCATGGATTTTGGTACCCAAATTTTATTAGGTATAGAGAGATTAGAAAATAACAAATTTTTAATCCATACTTGTTTCACCTTATTATGTTCATAGTATATAAGGTTTTTAACATAAAAGTATTTATCTAACCAATGGATTTGGATTTAATTAGAGAAATTCTATATTCATAATTCCCTCTATTCTAATAGTATGTATAGAATTGTTTTCCTTCTAGTATAAACCTATTAATTATAAATTTGTTTCTTAAGGAAACTAATTACCCAAGACTATTTTTAGAAATTGTAGGTCTTTAGGTTTTTAGTGCATTTTCATTTTTTTATTCCCTGTTATAATGTTCTAATTTTTTTTAGGATTTCATTATATGAGGTTAGTTGTACCACCTTTTTATGGTCAATGGAGGGTTGAACAATAATATTTTTGGAATATAGTTTTTCTTTTAGTGTAGTTATTATATAGATAGTATTTTATAGATTCCTCAGGAAGAGAATAATGTAAATACATGAAGTAATATAAGTCACTAAACTTTTCCATATGCAACACATTTGTTATTAAAGAGAAGAATCCATAAATATTTTGATTATAATAAATTTTCAAATCAATTCAAGATGATGATTATTTGATGTAACCCCATGTTTATAACTTCATTTCATTGTTTTATTTTATTTTCTTTTACCTTCTTATCTCCTTTCATTTATTTCAATTATAGTATAATTTTATGTTTATAGGATTATTACATTCATATAAGATAACTTATTCTGTCTCTATTATTCATTATTAATCCCTAGATTTCTCATGTTTACTTCTCTTGTCTGATTTAGGATTCTTCAAGTCATTTATCCAGAACATTCATCCTATTTTCCTAGAAACAATAAAAAACTCATCCTCACTGAATTGTGGATCAATATCATCTAATGGATCCATGGTTATGTTAAAATTGATAGATATTCCCTTATTTTTTTTCCATTTATTTATATCCTTTGAAACTCATATCATATTTCATGAGAGTTCTAATAATCTATTCTAATAGAAGTTTTGTGATACTCTTCTTGTATTCTATAGTAGTCCTCTTTGACTCTTATTCTCTTGGTAAGATATCAATGAACATTTCTATAATAAAGTTTTCATAAATCTTCTTTTCACCGAGTGTTAATATTTTATTCATAAATTTTTCTAGGCACTAATAAATGCTTGATACATATTCCCTAGGTAAGAAATAAAAATTTTTATATTGAGAGTGAATCATTTTCCTTTTGGTTTGGAGTTACTTTTCAGTTCAAATGTGAGTAGTCTCCTACTTTGTCTAAATCTCACGAGTTAACTTACATGATGATACCTTACTATATATGTTACATAAAATATAATATAAGAGATAATATATTACCTATTTATTAATAATATATTTCTCTTTCTCTACATCAGTGTATGTTTTAGGTTACTTATCAGGGTCTTTGTAAAATTTAATAAGCATGTAAAAAAATTCAATTCAATATATAATAATTAGGGTTTACATTTTTTATCTCTAGAATTCATATTATGTTCCATGAAAGAAGAGTTGTTGGATGATGTTGTAAAATTTAAGTCTTATTTTAGGGTTCTACATGGACATTGTTTTTTAAAAAACAGTTTCTCTATGTTGGGTTAATGTTAAAAAACTATGAAATATAGACTACATATGATACAAATAGTTAAATTAGAATAGAAACTCTAACAGGGTGTGGATTGGAATTTTCTTTTCAAAATAAAACTTTTAGAAAAAGAATAATCTGGATATCTATGGGTTATTAATATAATATAATACCACAATATAACAAAGAGAAGTAGTTTTGAAAATAAAGGGAAATTTGAATAAAAAATAAAAGAAAATGTAAAGAAAATAAAAAATGAAATGACCAAGGAGTTCAGGATAATTAGTTCCTATGTTTCTTATCTTTTATTAATAAATTATCCCAAGATACTATCCTCAAATATTTTTCACTTATAACCCAAAATTTCAAGGGGAATGTTATTCCTAGATCTAGTTATCAAGATCTAAGTGTAAGAAGTTCCCACTTATTATAACAAGTATTTAGTAAATACTCCTTTGTTTAAATGAATAGTATAGAGAATGGATTTATAAAAAGGTAGATAGTATATTAGTTTTTTTGTGAGATTAATAAGAAGAAGTAAGGAACAAAGGGTGAGGATCAAGATCCAGTTAATATTAAAATCAAGTGATATTGATCATTGAGGGTAAATAGATTCTTATAGTTCTTGGAAAGTTTAATGAACAAGTATAACTCCAAGATTTTGATCACAGGGAAGAGAAATTGATCATCAAAAGGTAATATTTTAAATGTTTTTCTTTATCCTTTATATAGAAATTTTATTCAGACCATTATAGAGTAAAATTCATTAGTTTATTCATCATTATCACACATGGACTTATAAGACTTCTTTATAATTTAGTGATGAATTTATTTACTTCTAGAGTAATAATTTTTTGTTAATATGTTTATATTAATCATCACTGTGAAATAATATTTGAAAATTCTTGAGGTAAATTATTTTAAATTTTATTTTCAAAGATTCTTTGACAGGGGATTATAACTTTGATCTTTATTTAGTGTAACAATAACATCTTCCAGTCATTGCATTAAATTATTATGGGTAATTCAATATAAAAATTAATTAATAGACTATCTCTGATTATTTTGATATTTTATTGGTAAAATGATTCAGATATCAATATTTTCAAATAAATAATTGTTATATAGAACTGTCTATGCATCTCTTCATAGAAAAATCAATTTATCATGGTATTCATGTATTATGGTTAAAAAAATAGAGGGAAATATTAAGGATATTCTAATAATGGATTGATAAGTTGTATTGGTTTGGGAGCGGTATTATCATAACTACAATTAGTTAGAGTCCAAACGTTAGAAGAAACATAAAATCTTAGTGACCGACATGGGTTAATGCAGATATATGGGGATGATTCTAAAGTATGATAAATAGTATGGTGGGGAGTTTGTAATGACCTACACCATCAGGTTTTAGTAGAACCAAAAAGATCCTGAATCTAGTGGAACTGGAGTTGCATTGAATTTTAGATTTTGAATTCAAATTAGAAAATAGAGCTTGTAAATGTGTTCAATATGATTGAAATGGAGTTTTAGAGGTGATTTTTTTTAAAAATGATAAAATTGGAATTTTGGAATAAGTCAAACAAGAATAATGGTTTGGATCAAACGATAACAATTATATAGCACATTCTTTACAAAACGAGTATATAAAATGTCATTCCAGTCAACATAGGCTAACTAGATCACCCATAGGCTGATTATATATTGACATACCCAAAAGAAAAAAAAATACTCTAAAGTGTCACTAAGGTTCCACCTAGTCTATCCCCAAGATCCATTTACATCCTACCCATGCATCCCTTACACCTATTTTTAGCTATACAACAATCATAAAGTCTTTTCCCTAACCAATGTCACAAGATATGATGTCTACACATGTCCTAGAGGGTCCGTGTAGGGTGTGATTTGTAAACTCAATAGGCCACCACCAACACTATTCCTAGATAAAATCCACACATGTATAGGTGAATTCAAAGTAAAATATACAATAATAAAACCAATATCCACATCCTAATCTACTTTTTTCACATCATTCCATGGGTGAGCATCCTACCTACTTTGACTAGGGTCAGAGTGGGACGATACACCCATGGTCTACACATAGCCAGAGACATTAAAATTCCTCTAACCATTTCCACTCAACTTAACCTATCCATTGGAAACACCTATAAGTCTCATGACACCATCTAAATAACACCCCCTTTTCCACATCTAGTTGATTGGTCCAAATAGAACCCACACATATGATGAACTTATCAACCAAACTGGTGATCAAAATCACCACTATTTTCAATTTACACATCTAAATCATATCCCTCATTCCATTAAATTATCAAAATCATCACCTTATGTTACTCATCTATAGAGAATACTTCCAATAATCCAGTTTCAACACCATCATATGGGTCCCTCTATGTGATCATGACCCCCAACAGACCTATCCTCAATGATTAGTGGTATAAAAACATTTTAAAATCATATAAACTTGAAAAATATCAATCGAAACCATCATAAGTTGTTGACACTACCTCACATCACACCGTTGAACAATGTCATCCCATAACTTCACAAGTCACACCTATCACATTCCATAGGTTCCACATCAAGAAACATAACTCATAAATCATAACTTGAAAACACATGGGAACTTTACAAGAAATAACTCAATCCATCAACCATAATTCAACATGAACTTAATACAACTCACCCCATAGACACATGTAACTACACTAGAATACCCCTAGGTCACTTCCCTTAATTCTCATCGACTATATTGAATCCAATTTTTGGTTACTCAGATGACTCTACCCATGCCTTACAATAACATTATATAGAGAGTTATATAAATAGTGAAAATATATAGGCACCAACATTTTGGTATAATTGGGAGAATGCATGAATAATCCCACCACTCGATTTGAATTGGGGAGAAAGAAATCAACATTTTAGAGAAAAATACTTAAAATGTTTATTTTATTTTAAAACCATCACAATGATGAAAAAACTAGAAACTAATGGTATAAAAAGATGGACCTTAACTATAGTGAATCCCTATGATTAATTTTTCATCGAAAAAATGGCTAAAAATACTCATGGGAGGAAAGAAGAATGAGAGAGAAGGGTTTTGAGTTATAATCTCATTTACTTCTTATAAAATGAGGGATCCCTTAATTTAATTTTTTTTTGACAATTTTATTAATTAAGTAAAATTAAAAAAAGGAACTAGAAGCCATAAGGTACCCGGATAGCCTCCATAGGGCACCCGCTCTATGGTTACTAGCCATCCGATGGCCCCTTAGGCCTCATGCTACCATGACAAGCACACTGGGTACTTAGTACTGGTCCATTGGGTGCCAGGTGCCATATATATTTAAGAAAAAATATACCACACCATAATAAAATTTCCAAAACTAACTTCCATGCCATCACCAACACTCTTGACACCTAAAATACACCTAATTACACATTTAAAATCCAAAGTTAAACTTAAATCACCTTACTAAAAAACCTAGGACATCACAACCTCCCCACCATAGAATAGATCATCTTTAAGATGCATCTGGCCACAAAAATGATCGATCAAGATCAAAACATAAGCATCATATTCTTCGAATCCCTAGGATATTGATATAGTTCCAAATATATCCATATATTTGTGATCACCATGACCAAAACATATAATGAAAATAATTAAAATGATGGGAACTCCCAATCATAATAATTACTTACCCAATTAAATCACAAACATAATACATGACATTATGATGGAACTGTACCTAACCATCTACCCAAAAACACACCTACCAGTCATCAAACACGCTATCACCATTTATCATACTTGGTTCTCAAACCTTATCCAGTACTTGTTCAATATTTTTCACACAACACACACTATGAATTAGTACCAATTATGTAAAAATAGAATCAATATAATTGAAACATACCTATAACTATAAAACACTCTATATCATTCTCATAAAAGGTTGTATTGATCATATAAAACTACCCCGAACCCTGATATCTAGATTCTTATCCTCCATGATGAGTCACACTTTATACTCGACAAACCCCCACTACTAATCACCATATCATTTTCCATGGACTAATTACAAAAATTAACTCAAACTATACCTCCTTGTAGCACTCTCAATCCTGCCTCAGATTTCCAAGTATGACTTGATCCATGACCACCGACTACCAATGAAATTTATTGACAAAACCTCTCCAAATTTATTGTTTTCCTCAATACCAAGACACCTTAGGTAGTCAATCACATGGGGTATGAATGTGTCCTCACTGCCCACACTGGTAACATTTCAAAGATGACCCACCTTGAGGTGGAAAAGATGACCACCTTACTAGGTATCCTTTTTTCCTACTTTTGGATACCCAAATATCCACTATAAGCCTCACCTGACACCACTATATGACTGAGTAAACTCCCCTTAGTCATATTTCACTCCATGATCAATTCATGATTCACCACTTTAAAAAATAATTTCAACATGAAAATGCTCACCAGTAACCTAATAGAATGAAAAATACCAACATCAAATCACTGTACATTGGTGATCACATCTCTCACTGATGTTGGCATAAACCATAGAAAATTTTGTGATCTTAGTGGAAAAATATATGATAGAAGTCCCCCCCATAACAATTTCATGAACTCATGGGCTCAATCCACCTTCAACATCATGATGAAAAATTACTTGAATAAACTTGGATCAAAATCCTTCCAAGACATACCCGCATGTCTACCATATTATACCTGTATGTCCCACTAATTTTTCACTATTCTTATAAGAATATACATCACCATATTCACCCTCCACCCAGGAGACATCTCAATCTAGTCAAAGATGGTATGGGATGACTAAATCCATAACCCAAATTCTTGTAGTCTTACTTTAACCTAGAATAATAAAGGATTCTATGATTGTAACTTTATCATCAGATATGCTATAAATGGATTAACTCCCGAAGTCCATTGGTTAATACTCTAGATGATCTATACTAGAATCACCCATAACTGGTTATTAAATAATTTCTATAGCTCAACCAGATTATATGGCTACTTTGGCACCCCTTTATATGACTTATTCTTATCTCCACCCTATGGGGACCCTATTTTCTCATGCCTTGGTGGAACCACATATCTACCCTCATGGGGAAAATCGGGTATACACATTAGTGTGTGCTTATCTCTACCCTCTCGGCATTCTTACAGAGGATATCACGGTGATATATTACTAAAAACTAATTACCATTTTCATTACACATAAAACAACCCAAATATTGAAAATAGGGAGTGATATAATAGGGACTACATCCCTATACCACACACTTACTTATCTACACATAGATCTCTTCGTATATTATTTTATATAACTGCCTCCCATTTTCATATTCAATCACCACACACACACACACTAGACACACACAACACCCCCCCCCCCACACACAAGATCCACTTACTCGATGATACCAAGTATTAAGATCCTAGTTTAACTGAGTATAATTCCATAAAGAAACTATACAATGAAATACCATATAGCTTATTGTTAATGATTTAAATAACTAAACACTTTTCCATAACTAGAACATGCATCACAAGCAAGAATACATATTCCATATAGATCCTACATGCATAAAATGATTCATGGGTACACATATCTTTCCTTTCAGGGCCAAGCGTAAAACCATTAATCAATAACATCAAAATATCATGTTTATCCAGGTTAAATAACTTAGTTATAATATCAAAAACTGAGTACAAAAATCCTTGTTCCCTGAAATCCTGGTCATCAGCTTGTACTTGTGTTGGCCAGTCACATAATACATCATCCACAACAACTTCTGACACATCCCTAAGTCTCTATCTACCATATTCTAAATAAAATAATAAAAACCTATTCTGATACAACTTTGTAATGATCCATGACATAGATCACCTAAATAGATTCTATCTAGGTGTGCCACATTACCTCAGGAATGTCTCTCCGTATTCCAGAGGCTTCTAACTAGTGGTCAGAGTTTTATAGGTGATTTTGGGGATACTAAAAAATATAAATATAAATATATAATAATTATCTAATCAATAAAAATAAACAACCAATCAAATAGAAGTACAAGAATGATCATAATTTACATGAGCTAACCATAATAGATATATAACACATCCTTTACAAAATAAGTATCTAAAATGTCATACTAGTCAGACAGAGTGTAACTGGATCACTCGTAGTATCATTATATACAAACATACCCTAATTAAAAAAATAATGACTCTAAAATAAAACTAAGGATCCAACTGCTATATCCCTAAGATCCATCAATGTCCCAGTCGTGTATCCCTAACACCTATATCTATCTATACACTATAGGGCCCATTAACTTGCATGTATTATGTGATATGAAGTCTACACATCTCCAAAATTTCCCATGTAGGGATTGAGTATGAAATTGATAAGCCACCACCAATAGTATTCCTAGATAATATCCACACATATATGGGTTCATGTAAAGTGAAATATACAACAAAAAAACCAATAACCACATCCCACTCCACACTATGATCATTAATATATGAGTGAGCATCCTACCTAATTTAACCAATGCCCGAGTTAGATAATGAACCCATAGTTTTTACCTAGCCAGAGGTACTCTGTTCTATTTTAACAATTATGATCAACTATGACTAGCCATAAGAAATACCCATATTACTCAAAACACAATCTAGAGACCATGATTTATTTTTTTACTTTGGGATCATTAGTCCCGACGAAATATACACATATATTGAATGCATTTCTAAAACTGATGATAAAAAACCACCCCTCAATTCCATGGATACATCTATATGATATCCATCCTTCTATTGAATGATTAACATCATTACCTTAAGTCACCTTTATATATAGGATACTTCCAATCATATAGTGGTCAACTCCATCCTCTAGGTCCCTCAATATGCACATGCCCCCCAATGGACTCATCCCCAATGGTGAGTGGCATAACTAATATCCTATAACCACATATGATTAGAGAAAATCAATCATTACCATTGGAAATGGTCAAAAAAAACTTGATCATACCAACAATATATACATCCCCATATCCACACAAGTCACACCCATCAAATTCCCTAGGAACCATGTCAAAAAATACAACCCATGAACCATAACTTTAAACCATGTGGTAAATTTCCAAGAAATACCTCAGTCCATCAACTATATTGTAACACACCCTTGGTGTATCTCACCCCATAACCACACATATATTCACTAGACTGTCCCTATAACACTTCCCTTAACTCTGAAAGACCATAGTCGGTCCTGTTATCAACTACTCACATGACCCTACACATACTCTCAAATCCCATAATGAAAAACCTATCTATATAATAGAAATCTATAGGTACTACCTACTTGGTATAATTAGGATCCTTCATGCTAAATTCCATAGACCAATTTGACTTGAGGAGGAAAAAATATAGATTATATAGAAAAATAAATTAAATATAGTTTTTAGTAGAAAACCTTGAATTATGATTAAGGATGAATAGATTTACCCCTGGTTATTACTTAAGACAAATCGATCATTGAATGGACCATAAATAACTAGAAATACCCTTGAGAGGAGAGTAGGATGAAAGATAAGGGGTGGGGGTTGAGATCACTTTTACTGCTAGGAAAATGAGGGATCCCATCATTTAATAGAAGTTAAAAAAATCAATCAATTAATTAAAATTTAAGAATAAACCACCCTAGAGTCTATCAAGTACTCGGCCATCCTACACCAAAACTGGTACCCACAAGATACCCATCTTGGGGGTCACTGACCACCCTATTCCATGCACACCTAGTACTTGGTATTATCTCATTGGGTACTTGATTACATATATTATTAAGGAAAGATATTTCACACCATAATAACCTTCCTAAAACTGACCCTAGAGCCTTCACTAACCCGTTAAACACTTGAAATACACCTAATTACACCTAGCCAAGTTGAAATTAAACTCAAATTACCTCACCAAAATACCCTATCTATCATATTTTGAGGTTTTTCCTATTTTATTTTAATATTATTTAGGGTTAGGGGGTATCTAGATATCCATATAGGGGGAGAGATCCTACATTGATTCCCTTTCTTCCTCCCTCATTTCCCATTAATTCATGGTAGTTTGGGTAGTGATGGTGTAACGTTTTGAAGAAGGTTATTTCCCTTTATTCTTACTCACTTATTCATATTTATCTAATTTTAGTGTGGTAAAATTTTTTATTTAAGGATAATACCACTAGATCATAGTGTATTTGTGTCAAAATGATGGGTCTTTCATATACAAGGGTTGGAGGAGGCTGATAAGTGATGAAATCATGCATTCACTTACCATTTTTCTCAAGGAAAGTTAATTAATAAATTTATTAAGGGAATTTTAAAAAATTAGATGAAATTGATAAGTGATTTTGTTATGATAATTATAAATTTTTAATTTTGGGTGATTTTTAGTCATGTATGATCTATTAGCTTTCTATTTCTTAATATTTTGATTAGTATACACCGTTTGATGTGTTTTAATATGTTATATATATTAAATTAATTGTAATAAAATTAATAAAGTTAATTATAAGTGGTTAATAATTGATTTATTTGGTTCCTTGATTGAGATAAGGGCCTGTGAATGTGGATGTTGGTTGCGGTGATCTTGTTTGGATAGATAAGGCATCTTAGGAAAAGGAATAACTTCATAATAAGTTACGCGTTCCTTGATTTTACCACTTTTATATGTGTTTTCATATACTAAGTGAGGTGTTAGTAGGGGTAAGTGGGTGTAAACAAACTAAAATAGAACCAATGTGGGTTTCCATGCGTGAGGCGAGATAAGTGAGGTGTGTTAAGTGTTATGACTTTATCACATAGCCATCTAGTGCTATATTACCTATTTAAAGTCTCAAATAGGGTAAGGTGGAACCAAATAAGGTTTCTAACCTTGAGTAATGGATATAGTGAACTAGGTATTTTGATATAATAGGGTGTGATGGTTCCATTGAGTGATGGGCTTGTGGTGAGTCTTGTGAGTGGATTCGTAAGAATCCTTATGGGATTTAGGTTATCTAAAGGCGTAACCCTCAGTCTTGAAATAAAATATTTATGAAAGTCCTTAAAGGGACTAGTATGTTTATAGGGGAGTTTCATCAAGGATGGACTTGTGGGGGAACCACCCAATAATTAGTTCAACTTGGGGGTTAGAGTATGGGATGAGTTCATATTGAGATTTATGGATTAGTCATTATGTGATAGGTCACTTTTGAGATATAATTATGTTATGGTATAGACCAATTATGTTCTTGTTGGATTATGTGTAATGACACACTAAAGGTTGTGTGACACCCTGAGATTTTATGAGATATATTATTTTTAATTTCTTTGATGTCTTGTGTTGTACGCTACACTAGGATTAGCTTGCACTATACACAACACCGTATTAGCTTTCAGTATACACAACAATATTATTGGCTAGTGTTGCACACAATTTCAAGTTCTTTTGATATAATTCATTTCACACAACACTAAGTATAGATTTTGTTCAATTTATAAATTAATTAAGTTTGGATTATGTTATACACAACACCAAAGAAAGATTATACTACACGTAACACTGACTTGGCTTTTGTTACACGCAAGAGTGACCTTCTTCGATAGCTTGCGTTGTACGCGATACCGAGTTTCACTAAACAACGGTATATTATTAAAATATTATTATGTAATGGGATATAAACTAGATGTTATGAATAGTATTAATAAAATTTTAAATTTTATATTATTTGAATTCATTCTACACATTTTCTAGAACACAATAAGAAAAAAATAATTTTTTTGTATAAAAGAATTATTTCTTCAAAAACCCAGTTTTACTACCTTTTGATGGTGCACCCATTTTAAATCTATTTTGTTTACATTTTTATAAGTTAAACTTGACAAAATAAACTTCTTCTTTAGAATCAGGATATAAAATTTTACTTTGGATGAATTTTTGATATTTTTTTGATAACTTTCATATTTTGATGAATAGTGAAAATATGCTAAATTTTAATTGATTTTTTTTTCATTGAAATAATTTATATGGTTAAAATATATTATTGAATGATTTTAAAGAATAAATAGAATATATTTTTATAGTTTAATACAATTTAATTCATTTTCATTAATTTTAAATTTAATTCACATGTAAAAACATTTCAATCTTTTTCAATGTTTTAAACAAAAAATGGTATTTTTCGACAACGGGATTAATTTTAAATTAATTACTGCAACTTCTATGTTTGGAATTTTGAAAAATGGATTCCATATTTGGAATCTGTAGGTTCAAAATATATTAATGGGATACTTTGAGTTTTGGGAATTATGAATAGTAACATTGGTAATTATTTTTAAAATTCTATTGGATGAATAAAAGTCGACTAATATCACCTAAGGGTCCAAATAGATTCATTTCATGGACTTTTTTCCATGAAAATGATATAATTATTATTAAAACCAAATAAAGTGACAACATGTCGCTTTCTTATATCTTATAAGTGTAATAATTTTAATTTAGTGATAAACATCATTAAAATTCAAAAGTAATTAGTCACTAGAAAGATAATTAAATTATTATATCATAATGTGAATTTATTTAGAATTTTTAGAGATTATTTAATTATCATTAATGATGACATAATGAGGATGTAGAAATTATTTTATTCATAGAAAAATCAAATAAATGGTTTTAAAAAATATTAAAATAAATATCATATGAACAAATTAATGTGATCCACTAATTTTCTAGGTGAATATGACATGTTAGGAGTGTATTTAATATTTTGGTTCGAATTAATCTTATGTGTGAATTTTATTTAAAGTCTAATAAATGAATAGTTTCAAAATTGACACTATTAACATTTTATAAATATAACATTTTATTAAATTATTTAAAAATCATAAAAATATTTAAAAATTAAAAACTGATAATCATAAGGTCTAAAATATCATAAAGTATCTATTTATGTTCAATCAACACCACATAAGTAAATATTCATTACCATTAAATATTTAGAATGTTATTACCAAAATTAAAATTTAATAGAATAACTAAGTGTCACTTAAAATGATAAGGTTTAAATTGAAAATATAAGATGTACAAAATTTATTGGTTGATGATATTACAACCCTATATATTATCATCTTCTAATTTGGGACACTATGAAGGTTTTTGGGTAGGTTTTGATTTTATTATAAATTAATATTTTTGAGAGTTTCCTAAAGGGACCCTCTACTCTATTATAAAAGGGCACCTCCTCCCTCTTCTCTTAACTCCATTTTAAGCCTTCAAGTTCGGCCAAAACCTACCCATTAATCTTTTCAACTTCCCTAGTTACATTATATAGGTTCTGGTCTTCTCAAAATACAAACTCTAGTGCCCTGAGAGGAAATTTAAAGGAGGCACATCGAGGAAGAGGTAATCTCTTCTACCGATTCTTTTAAATTTATTTCTTCTTCTACTTCTTCTTCTTTAGTTGTTTCATTATAAAGTAAAAAATAGGTATCAATAATATACTGATATGTTATTATAAATTTGAAACAACCCTATTTTACCTTATATCCATCCCACGAAAAACAAAATCACCGCGTGTGCGTACGTATGGCTTACCGTCTCAACGACGCGATGAGATTCATTCTCTAGGTTAACCATTAAAGAATGATTATAAAGTATATATAATAAATAATCATGAAATATATTACATAATAATTCTACTAGATTTAGTTTTATATATATTTCATTTACTTACTACCATTGAATTCAATAAGGAAACAAAAACATCGTTCATGCATACGTACAGACTACCGTCTCCACGAACAGTGTATTCCATTTCATTATATATATATATATATATATATATTTGTATACTGAATATATGTAATATATAAATCATGTTTTACATTCTATAAGTAAGTAAATCATTATATAAGTAATAATATCAATAATAACAATTCAAAACACGTACGATAAATAAAACAATTATTACCCAAAAAGTTACTTAACATGGAATTGACAAATGAAGGGGTAATATAAAGTCTTAAGTGAATCATGTATGATATAATAAATATTATTATGGTTATATTACAAGTTAATAATATGTTTAAATCCACTATACATGAGTTTTGGACACATACGGAAAAAATCGGACCTAAGGTAAGGGATAACTTTTCCAATCTCATTTTTATCCAAGATTGTTTATTCATATGTTTTTACTGGGGATATATTTATCATCCATGTACATGTTTTCTAAAAATGGTTTCATAATTTTTTTAATATTATTATTTGTATATTTATATCCATTTTACCCCCCTTTTGACTTTTACAACATGGTATGGAAGGAATCCTTCTTTTGTTTACCATATGAGGTTCTTTTGACTTTTCCAGCAGAAGTACGAGGAGAATGTTTTTTTAACTTATACGACATGAATGAGTTTTTAAATCTTCATAAAGCCTTGTTTCCATGAATCTTCCACAACAAGTTTACAAGTTTATTTTAAATTAAATTCTTTTCTTTTAAAATTTCATGACATTTTGAGAAAAGAAAACATTTTTGAAGAAGAAAGGATATTTTCATCAAGAACTAAGTTCAAGTGTTTTATCAAAATTATTTTCCATCTAAGATGACATAGGTTTATGTTTATATCCCTATCATTAATTTTATTTGATTAATTTTTTGATTGAATTATTTTTATGAAGACCATTTATCTTATATGTATTATGTTATGATGGAATGATGTTTAAGAACCCCATTTTATTACATGGGTTATGCTATGATGAATGATTTATGTTTTTGTGACACACATAAGAATGGTTTTATTATGAGATGGGTGAGACCTATATCTCCCTCCAATGCATTGAGTAAAGAGCTATATCTCATGAGATAGACATGGCTGTAATGACAAGTAAATCTGGTTCAGTAATACAAATCGGGAACGAGGAGTGAACTCAGTTCAGTAATGGACTTTGTCCACTATGATGATCCTGACAACAATGCCTTAGATAATATGGAAATCATGTTATGTGCTTATTAGTTTGACACAATTACAAGTTTTATTCCAATGATATCCTATCATGGTTAATGTCCCTTTATGATCTATTCCTTATGTACTGCCAAGTTTTATTTCATGACTCAATATTTTGATTGTTTAAAATCTATGTTCATGTTTTTATGTTCAAATGTTTATGGTTTGTTTTATGATCTCCATGTTTACCCTTACTGAGAATTTGATCTCACCTTTTTATGTTTTCTTTTCCCTAGGATATAAATAAAGGTTTTAGGTGGGAAAACAAAAGGGAAAGATCTTTATGGGAGATGTTGAAGATCTTTCACCAAGTTAGAAGATTATGTTTCACGTTTCCAAAGGCACTAAATTAATATGGTCATTGGACGTCTATTTGTGTCATTTATTTAAGTATTCCCCAAAATAAATGTAATGTCCACGTATGTAAAGTTTGGGTCTCTACTGTTGGTATCAGAGGGAAGGTTTAGTTAACCTTTGGAAACTAGGATGTGATAAATTTAGTGAGATCCCTAGAGATATTTCTAAGGTATGTCTAGGGATGTCCCTAAAGTTAAGTATAAGTATAGGCTATAGTCAGAGAATTATGGTAATGATCATGAATAACCTAGGATTAAACCCAATATGTTATAGATTTAAAGTACTCCCCCTTGACTATGTTGTTTTCCTAGTATGATTTTTGCCTCTCACACTATTCTTTTTGAGTTTTAGACAATGTATGGAACCCGAAGGAACCATGTTAATGATCAATGCACTGGGAAATGCAATGATTTTCCTCCTGAACAACCAAATTTTATGGGAGATGGAATGAAAAATATTATTTCTATACTTACACAGGCTATGAATCATTCTGGACTCCCAAACGATCAAGGAAGGGAACAAAATTCTATTGAGTCCTTAACGAGGTAATGTCCACCTTCTTTTAGCGGGTCTTATGATACAATTTTTGCTGAACAATGGATTAGTACCATTGAAAATATATTTTCCATCCTTCATTGTTCAAAACAAGAAAAGGTCATTTTGGCGGTCTATCGTTTAGAAGGTGAAGCATACCAATGGTGTACTCTAATTAAGAATACAAGGCAACAAGATGAAATTGAATCTATGGAATGGGATGAGTTCAAGAACTTATTTTTCAATAAGTACTTCCCTCTTATTCTTCGAACAAAGATGGAAACGGATTTCCTTGAGCTTATAAAAAAGGATGATTAATATGTTGGTACATACGAGGTGAATTTTACAAGACTTGTAAGGTATGCTTCTAGCTTTATAATCCAACCAGAAAGTAAAGTTTATCAATTCTTCAGTGGCTTAAAACCAAGTCTTAGAAGGGAATTAGCTATAAGATACTTAATTATCTATGAAGAGATTGTGCATTGTGCTATCAAGGTATAATTAGAAGTTGGTGTTATATATCCATCTCATGGTTTTGACAAGAAAAGAAAGAGAGAGTTCAAGGAAAAATCTTAAAACAATGGTAAAAAGAAGATGAATGTTTCATTATGCTCAAAGTGTGAAAAGAAGAATGGTGGATATTTTATTAAAGGGACTTGCAAATGTTTCAAGTGTGGAAAAGAAGTTCATCGAGCAGTTGAGTGCTGAAGTAATGGGAGAAAGGTTTCTAATGATATAAATGGAGAAACGACTATAGAGAACACACCACCAACAATCCAATGCTATAAGTGCAAGTAAATGGGGAATTATTCTAACCAATTCCCTAATCCATGGGTTAATGATGATCGAAATCAACGAACTCTTAAGGAAAAAGACAAAGGGAAGTCACATGCGATCACTATTGGCGATGTTGAGTATGAAAACAAAGTGGTGGAATGATTAAGTGTTTATGTAATGGGATTTCAAAATAGTGTTGTGGAATCTAATTTATAGTATTATGGAATATTTGAATTTCTATATATTGGTATATTTTGGTTTTCCATAATTATATGGTACCAGTAACCATGAAAAGTGATTGAAATATTTTTGGAAAGCATGTGATATGCGCATAATTATGGGATAAGAATAAAATAAGATATTTGATAGTATTAATGATCTCATGATCGATAAAAGGACAATGTGATATCATGGTTTGAATATATTTAATTTTTAGGATTTTGGTATGTGGAAGGAGTTAACTTTTGATAGAATTCATGTTTTCACTAAGGTTCTATGGTAATTCATTTTATTATGATGTTTAAAGAGAATACATGATTAAGGTATTCAGATATTTGGAATGTGACAACTAAGAACTGCCAAATGAGATATGGGAGACAAATGTAAAGTTTATTTAGTTAAACTCCTTCAAAAGTTTTTTTCTATTTTTTGGAAGGATTATAATTTTATCCATTTATGGATAGTATAGTTTATATTCTGGTTTAATGTATTATCTCACTATAGGTAGACTTATGCATATTTAATAATCTGTTCCAACCTTTTTGTTGAGATAGATGGAATGACCTATCATTCTATCGTATGATCTGCTAACACTTAAAGAATGAAAAATTCAACTTCATTTCCTTAAATAAGAGATGAAGTCAAAATTGTTCAGGGAATGACCAACGGTGATATTACATTAAAATCAAGTAAGTATTTCTCTTTATGAAAAAATTATTCAACTTTAGGGAAATGATCTTAAAAACCAAAAATGTTATCCTAGTACCCTCTTATCTGATGAATCATATGGTCCCTTAAATCATCGCATATTTATGTATTTATGGTAGCTAACTTTTTCAAAAAATTATTCTCTATCACTATCCATTAGAACTTGATGGTTACATTTTTCTTCCATATCCATGTTTTCACTTCGGACCTATGTTCTCATATATGGAAACCTAGTAATGAGTTAATTTGGGTAACCATGATGTTTTTAACTTTGCTTTTTAAAATGAAGTTTTAGTATTCCTTTTTACGATGTGGATTTCCATGAAAGAAACTTTCAAGTAGTAAACTATTTATAACCACAATGAATTTCAAGGGTGAAATTCATTTTAAGGGGGGTAGAATGTGACACCCTGAGATTTTATGATATATATAACTTTAAATTTCTTTTATGTCTTGTGTTGTATACTACACCAAGATTACCTTTCACTATACACAACACCATATTAGCTTTCAGTTTACACAACAATATACTTGTCTTGTGTTGCACACAATTTCAAGTTCTTTTGATAGAATTCATTTCATGCAACATTGAGTATAGATTTTGTTCAATTTATAAATGAACTAATTTTGTATTATGTTATAAAAAACACCAAAATAAGCTTACATGATACACAAAACTGATTTGTCTTACGTTACATGCAAGAGCGACCTTCCTTGATAGCTTGAGTTGTATGCGATATCAAGTTTCACTAAACAATGATATATTATTAAAATATTTTACGTAATGGGATATAAACTAGATGTTATGAATAGTATGAACCAAAATTTAAATTTTATATCATTATACTTCATCCTACACATTTTCTAGAATAAAATATGAAAAAAATCTATTTTTTTTGGATAAAAGAAGTATTTCTTAAAAAAATGCAGTTTTACCACCTTTTGATGACACACCCATTATAAATCTAGTTTTTGATACATTTATAAGTTAAATTTGACAAAATAAACTTCTTATTTATATGTGGTATATAAAATTTTACTTTGGATGAATTTTTGATATTTTTTTGATAACTTTCATATTTTGATGAATAGTGAAAATACACTAAATTTTAATTGAAGAAAACTTTTTTCATAGAAATAATTTATATGGTTAAAATATATTATTGAATGGTTTTAAAGTATAAATAGAATATATTTTTATAGTTTAAGACAATTTAAGTCATATTAATTAATTTTATATTGAATTCATATGTAAAAACATTTCAATCTTTTGCAATGTTTTAAACAAAAACCCGTTTTTTCAACAACATGATTAATTTTAAATCAATTACTTCAAATTATGTGTTTTGAATTTTGAAAAATGGATTCTATATTTGGAATCATTAGATAAAAAATATGTTAATGGGCTACTTTTATTTTTGGGCATTAGGAATAGAAACTTTGGTAATTATTTTTATTACCATAGTTAAAGTTAAATCGTGTAATTAAGGGTAAAAATAAGATTATAAAATTACCCTAAAACCTGAAAAAAATTTATTGGATAAATAAAAGTCGACTCATATCACCTAATGGTCAGAATATATTCATTTCATGGATTTTTTTCCATGAAAATGATGTAATTATTATTAAAACCAAATAAAGCGACAACATGTCACTCTCTTATATCTTATAAGTGTAATAATTTTAATTTAGTAATAAACATAATAAAACTTCCAAATTAATTATTCAATAGAAATATAATTAAATTATCTACATCATGTGAATTTATTTATAATTTTTATATATTATTTAATTATCATTAATGATGACATAATGGGGATGTAGAAATTATTTTATTCATAGAAATATCAAATAAATGGTATTAAAAATATTAAAATAAATATCATATGGACTAATTAATATGTTCCAAGAATTTTCTAGGTTACTATGACATGTTAGGAGTGTATTTAATATTTTTTATTGAATTAATATTCTATGTGAATTTTATTTAAAGTCTAATAAATGAATAGTGTTAAAATTGACACAATTAACAATTTTATAAACATAACATTTTATTAAATTATTTAAAAATCATAAAAATATTTTAAAATTAAAAATTTATAATTATAAGGTCTAAAATTTCATAAAGTATCTATTTATGTTCAATTAACACGACAGAAGTCAATATTAATTACCATTAAATATTTAGAATGTTATTACAAGAATTAAAATTTAATAGAATAACTAAGTGTCAATTAAGAGGATAAGGTTTAAATTGACAAAATAAGTTGTCCAAAATTTATTAATTTATGTGATTAAAACCATATATCATCTCATATTTGAATTTGGGATACTTTACAGGTTTTTGGGATGGGTTCTATTTTATTATAAATTAATATTTTTGAGAGTCTCCTAAAGTTCCCCTCTCATCTCTTATAAAAGGGCACCTCCTACCTATCCTCTTCACTCCATTTTAAGACTTCAGGCATGGAAAAACCCTGAACATTCCTCTTATCAACTTCTGTAGTTACATTCTAGAGGTTCTGGTCTTCTCAAAAGACCAACTCCAGTGCCCTAAGAGGAAATTTAAAGGAGGCACGTTGAGGAATAGGTAATCTCTTCTATCGATTATTTTAAATTTATTTCTTATTACATTCCTCTTATTTAGATATTTCATTATAAATTAATAAAATTAGTATCAATCATATACTGATATTTTATTATAAATATGAAACAACCCTATTTCAACTTCTATCCATCCTACGAAAAATGAAATCATTGCGCGTGCGTACGACTTATCGTCTCCACGACGCGATGAGATTCATTCTCCATGTTAACCATTCAAGAATGATTATAAATATATATAATAAAT
The DNA here is from genome assembly GCA_963277665.1 of Viscum album. Taxonomy (NCBI): domain Eukaryota; kingdom Viridiplantae; phylum Streptophyta; class Magnoliopsida; order Santalales; family Viscaceae; genus Viscum; species Viscum album. The sequence continues at coordinate 1,885,201,150 of OY728159.1, read as the reverse complement.
AATCATGAAATAATAATTCTACTATATTTATGTATATATATATATATATATTTCATTTACTTACTACTATTCAATTCAATAAGGAAACACAAACAATGTTTATGCGTACATATGGACTACTATATCCATGAACTGTGTATTAAATTTCATTTATTATATATATATTTATGTAATGAATATATGTGATATATAAATCATGTTTTTCTTTCTGTAAGTAAGTAAATCATGATATAGGTAATAATATCAAGAATAACACTTCAAAATATGTATGATAAATAAAACGATTATTACCCAAAAAGTTTCTTTAACATGGAATTGAAAAATGAACGGGTAATATAAAGTCGTAAGTGAATAATATATGATATAATAAATATTATTATGGTTATTTTACAAGTTAATAATATTATTAAACCCACTGTATATATGTTTTGGACACATATATAAGAAATCAGACATAAGGTAAGTGATAACTTTTCCAATCTCATTTTTATCCGAGATTGTTTATTCGTAAGTTTTTACTGGGGATATATTTATCATCCATGTCCACGTTTTCTAAAAATGTTTTCATAAATTGTTTAATTTTCTTATGTGTATATTTAAAGTCATTTTTACCCCCTTTTTACTTTTACTATGTGGTATGGAAGGAATCTTTCTTTTGTTTACCATACGAGGTACTTTCGACTTTTTCGGCAGAAGTATGAGGAGAATGTTTTTTAACTTATATGGCATGAATGAGTTTTTACATATTCATAACACCTTATTTCTATGAAGATTACACTAAACATTTATAATTTTAATTTCAATTAAATTCTTTTCTTTTGAAATTTCATGACATTTTGAGAAAAGAAAACATTTTTGAAGAAGAAAGGATATTTTACTTAAGAACTATGTTCAAGTGTTTTATCAAAATTATTTTCCATCTAAGATGAAATAGGGTTATGTTTATATCCCTATTATTACTTTTATTTGATTAAGTTTATGATGGAATTATTTTTATGAAGCCCATTTATCTTATATGGATTATGTTATAATGTCATGATGTTTAGGAACCCCATTTTATTACATGGGTTATGCTATGATGAATGATTTATGTTTTTGTGGCACACATAAGAATGGTTTCATTATGAGATGGGTGTGGCATATATCTCCCTCCAATGAATTGAGTAAATATTTATATCTCATGAGATAAACATGGCTAGAATGAAAAGTAAATCTGGTTCAATAATACAGGGATGGAACGAGAAGTGAACTTAGTTCAGTAATGGACTTTTTCCACTATGATGGTCTTGGAAACAATACCTTGGATACTATGGAAATCATGTTATGTGCTTATTTGTTTTCCAAAATTATATGTTTTATGCCAATGCTATCCTATCATGGTTAATTTCCCTTTATGATCTATGGCTTACGTACTGCCAAGTTTTTTTTCATGAATCAAGATTTTGATTATTTAAAATATATGTTCATGTTTTTATGTTCAAATGTTTATGGTTTGTTTTATGATCTCCATGTTTACCCTTACTGAGAATTTGAGATCACCCATTTTTTTTTCTTTTCCCCAGGATATAGAGAAAGTTTTTAGGTGAAAAAACAAATGGTAAATATATTTATGGGATATAATGAAGATCGTCCACCAAGTTAGAAGATTATGTTCCAAGTTTCCAAAGGTAATAAACTAATATGTTCATTGGGCATCTTTTTGTATCATTTATTTAAGTATTCTGTAAAAGAAATGTAATGTCCATGTATATCAAGTTTGGTTTTCTATAGTTTTTTAATTGGTTTGATGTTTAGATGATAGGTCTAATCCATGACCTTGGCATGGGAATTGTAGGGTATAGCCTCGGGTAATATTCACTAGAGAAGTGAGTATCGATAGAGATGAGATAAGCCAGGAATGGACAAGACTACAAAGCATATAAGTTTTCATAATTCATGTGATGTGGTTAATGATATTAGCTAAGGGTAAGAATATAGTTATGTCAGGTTATATTTCACATGAAGTATGAAATTTTATAGTTGAGGCATAGTATTTGGGTAAGGTGATACCCATGATTATAATTCTGATTTCTTATAATTTATGTTGTTTTGATACACCAATTGAACTGAGGGGTAAATGGTTGTCAAAATTTCTATATTATGGTTTTTAGAGGATTTGAAATAGGAATGTAACTGCTATTAGGAAGATGTTTTTAGATGGTACAAGTTTATAGTCAATCCTATAGAGATTTTTATATCCATACATTGGAGTTGGGTTGACCAAGGTTAGATATAATCCAATAATATTATGAGATCATATGGTTTGGGTGTCATATTTGGTTCCCTAGAACTAAATAACATTGTACTTTTGATTTCTAGAATATTCTATGACTATAATATTCATAAATAACTTATCACATGATAATTTTCTCTGTATAACATTAATATGATAATGTCATCGGATTATTTGTCTCATTGAATAATTATAACAATTACTTACTATAATGAGAACCTTAAATCACTATAAAAATATCTGTAAACATATATTCTATGGTTAGATGAAATAATTTCAAACATTTTACTAACTATTTAAGAGAGTAATCTCATAAACAACACCGATCTTGGGAAGTAATAATTTCTCAATAATCATCACATATATCAAGTATTGATAAAAAATATAACACTATACTCAAGTAGGGTGCATAATCTTCAACATGTTTTGGATCTCAGTTATGCCTCAATATAACTTTTCATTTATAGATAGATGGTTTTACAAAGTGGATTATACTGACCTTGGAAGACATGTTGTGTGAATATGTTCTAGATTTTTGAGGTTTGTGGTTTAAAAAGTTACCCTTAGTTGAGTTTTCCAATAATAGTAACTATTACTCAACCATTGACATGGATTTATTTAAAGATCTATGTGTTTGAACTTCCAGATCTCCATTATGTTGGACCAATGTTAGAGATTCATCAATTATTAGAACATAATCGGTGTAGTGAATAAAAAATATACTCTAGGTGATTCATGAGTGGATGAAGGAAGTAATGATCTTATGGAGTTATATGCTAATCATGTAATGAGAGATTTGTAGTTTGAAATTAGAGATCATATATTCATGAAGGTATCACCTCATCATGGGTAGTGATGTTTTGGTCATTAGAGTAAGATTTCTCTTTGATTTATGGGGCCTTTTGAGGTTTTATAACACATTAATGAAGTTTTATATAAATTAACACCCCACTTAGATAGATCAGATCCTGGATGTTTTGTACCTATCATAACTTCATTAGTATCTTCATGAAGATTCCCATGTCATTTATTGGGGGTAATTTGGATTCTGAAGATGATTTTACTTTTGAGGAATGACCTGTTGAAATTCAAGACCATTAGGAGAAGGTGTTATGTGGGTGTTCTATTATTTGGTTCATGTCCTATGGTAACATAGTGTCTTATAAGAGTTTAATTGGGAACATGGGCCACAAATACGTTATCAATAATCTGATTTGTTTGGTGATTGATTTTTTTGAGATGATATGTATAAACTTGACTTTATTAATGATATTTTAATGATATTGTATGATTTTTTTACTTACCCTTATGATGAATTGGTTGTGATTTTTTATAGCAAGATCACTGTTTGAGAGGTATCTTATAGGGTGTTAGTTTTTTAATCACTCTTTTGTTTCTTTCCCATGATTGGTTTGATTGTTGTGGATGAGAATCATTTGAGAGGTATCTAATGCAAGGGATTGAATTTTCTTAAAATGTTACTTCATCATTTCTTATGTATTGGGGGAGTTCATGGATGTTTAGTGGTATCCTTGAGGGCTAGGAAAATATTTTTTTCTAGTTTTCCTAATGTATCACGTAGAGAGGATTAGATTATGGTATGAGGGTTTTATTATATAATGGGGTTAGGATATGATATTTAGAAGTTTAGTTGTTTAGAGAGGATTTATTGGTTACACCACAAGAGTTTTGGTTATGGAATAATGAGTGTCATGAAATTTCTAATTAATCTTACACTACCTAGTCATAGTATATAGTACATATACTATAGCATGAAAGTGTTTTGGGAGTTCTTGGGTTATTCTTATATGAAGATAATTCCATGGGTTAATCCTATGTGTGTGCCTCAAAGTTAATCTTGTATGGGATCCATCACAGTGTGGAGGGTCTTATCAAAACATAAAGGTCTAATTGGTATGTTTTAAACATACATGGGGTGGATTTAATCTTAAATGGGATTTTAGATTAAAATCACATGGGGATCAGTTGTGGCATGATTGTGTTCACTACACCATGATTTCCAATTGGATGATTTCCTTGGTTCAGTCTCTCTAAGAGTGATTTCACCATGATGCTCAGGCTGAACTATGATCCTAGCATAGGGTTGTTTGGGTTGAGGGAAAATTATGAGGATTTATGCTATGATTTTAAGGGGTTTGGCCACTATTATAGGACAAAATTATCCAAATTATGAACCTTATTATTATCATAGAAGAAATGGTCCTCAACCATGGTGAAAAGGGGTAGTTGCATGTGGAGATTTCAGAATAATCTTTGGATTTAGGCCAGTTACAGTGTGATAAATCCCTTTCATGCCCTGATTTATTTTTCCATGTTTTCCTAAAAATATATGATGCATCTAAAATTTATCCTATTTTTTCCTTCTTCTCTTAAACCCTAGGCATTTGCGGGAAAATTTTGGATAAACATAGGCCTCTATGTTGGATTGTTAAGCGTTTTCTTTATTCAAAGACTACCTTTGATCCAAGGTATCTCTTTTCCTTCCCTTCTCTATATTTTTCTCTTATTTATTATTTAAATGGAATGATAGTTCTTATTATATCAAGTTTTTTGAATTTATCATTGATGATTTATGGATTTTTCATGATGGATGATGTTGTAATACCCTATCTCTACTCACTCTAAATAATAACCGGATTGACCCCCACATGGCTTCAGCTGCACCTCCCTAAATTCCAAAGGCTACTGACTAGTAGGGGGACTATGGAGGAACCATGTGGTGGGGGGGGGGGGTTATTGTACCAAATCCAATTTTTTATTTATCCTTTTAATATTTAAATATATATCTATGGATTTTTTCCCAAATTCGATACTGTGTTTGGGTGTCGCAGGACCCCGAAATTAAAATATTAAAAATATTAATATATATTAAATAATGTGTGCACATATTTTTTATATAAATGGGGTTTCCATTGATTTATACCTTGAATAGAAAATCTGAGACCATAGTTGGATCAATAATGTGAAGTTTTACCCTAGGTATGACCTAAAGTTGTTCGGTATCAGGTGTTCGGTTAAAGGTGACCATTGGAGAGTGTGTTAAGTCATTAAATAATTAATTTATTTAATTTACTTAAACAAGAAAAAGAATAGTTCTAATCTATATATTCTTCATTATGGAAATACCTAGGGTTTCCACATAACCTTTAGAGATTAGAGGAGACAAAGAAGAGATTTTTTGATGAATGAAACACATTGTGGAGTAGTGATCATTTTTCAAAGGATTTGTCTTCGCCAATGAAGTTATTAAATATTGCCAACAACAACAGAAAAGACAAATTATTCATCATTAATCAATCAAAACATGAGTTATATCATGTTATTTCATGGTTTTCCAACCTTTTAATTGTTTGAAAATAATGGATTGTTTATATTTTTTTTCAGCGATTTTCATTCTTCTCATGAACCCACTTATTTATTTATTTGTAGTTTATCAATTTATATCTTGAAATCACCAATTTATTCATTATAAAATGGAATACAACCAAAAATATAGACACATTCATCCCTCACTTTATTGTTTTGTGTTTTTATACCATTGTTCTTCACATTTACATTATCATTGTTTCCTTTGGATGATATATCGACAAATACTGGGTAGAAGACCATTGAAAAATCATTATTTGGCATAACAAATCGATATCATGGGTTTGGGTTTGGGATCAAGAGCACAACCGAGGCATGATACATTGTGATGGGAGATTAGAGATGTATTAGAGGAAAATTGAGGGTTATTTAATCATGAGTTTCAATGTATAGAGGGGCAACATGACATGATTGAATCACGAGTGGTTTGGGTGGCCATAATCCAGACACTGATGGTAGATTAGGTGCGATTAGACATAGATCTAAGTCTCTGGGTGCAATTTTAGGTAGAAATTGATGTGGTGTCATTATGGATGATATGCATGAAGGATTATTTTATTTCTAGAAAATACTGACATATACAACATGTATTCCAGGAAAACATACCATGTAGTCCCCTAACTGTAGTGGTTAGGGTTTCTGGTGGAGTTAAATATCACATTCCATGTATGACCCATACATGATATGTGATCTGGTGATGGAGTATCGATGTGTACCCTAATATTAAACAGGCTTAGACATGGCCTAGTAGATGGGTATGTCTAGAGTACATGGGCATGTCCATGTATTCAGACATGACTAGGGTAGGTGGAAATGGCTAGGTACATGTGAACGACTAAAGTATATGGGCATAAAACAAAGTACATGATCATGGTCCAAAAGACATAGGCATACTCTAGGATACCAAGACGCACCATGTATTCTATATATATACTATGTATATCCATATGAATAGGCAAGCTGTGTACAACTGAGGACATGTCCGATGTAAAGGTGAGGTCACATGCCATGTGACCCTATATACATGTCGTCTACTTTCCCTAGGAGATTTCACCTTGTGTATGAACCTATTCAGGACTTGGATTTGGCCCCATGAGTAGCCTATCCTGAGCATTTTTTCATGTAGGATGTTATGGTTGACTTTATTTTGGAATTAGATATACAACACAAGGTTTTATGAGTGAGATGCTTATTTCAACGATGTTTGGATGATGGTAGTGACCAGTTTTGATCACCAGATATATTTTAGAGTTGGTACACCCTTATTGCACTGGGGTGAAGATCCCTTATACTCTTTACACTGATAGATTCAGTACCCCATAATAAAAATGGTATGAGTACTTTATATTTGAAGTGGTACCCCCATCATCAAGATTAAATAGGGAGAAGGTCCTCTATTGGAGTTACCCCCTCTACGAATATGGAGCATAGTGGAAAGGTGTGGTCCCTCCATATGGATTATTTTATAGTTATGTGTTGGGAATTAGAGATAGACCATTGGGAGCTGCAGGCTGACTCATGATTCTTAGCTAGTTATGGAGACGGATATCCACTTTCTCTCTCTCACTTGGGTTTCTTTTGAGCATATCCAATTTTTTATTTTCTATACCCTATTGATTATGGTTTAATATGAATATTATATCTTTATATTACTCCATTTTTTTTGTTTTTAGGGATTCCTACTGGGTATCTATATACTCACCCCTATATGGTCTTCTTCAAAACATGTTGTGTATTTTATAAGGGACAGGTAGATTGGTGGTGACCTTGGTGGACCTGAGTTCAATAAAGAATAACAGTTCTTGGTGATTACAATGTTCAGTTGTTATCCTTGAATATTGTGAGGCATGATCTCTTCAATCTTTCCTTCTTTCCAGTTTTTATCATATTGGGGTCACATTTCTAGTTGGGTGTGTATTTATACCTTTATACTTTTCATACTATGATGATGTACTTTTATGTTTTTCCTAAAGGTTGTTGCATGCATGGTTTGTACTCTAGATGCATTAGTATTCTTTTATATATCTACACTATTTCATGGAGCTGGTTGTGTGTTCAGATTCAGGTACTTAGGATAAGGCCTCCTAATTCAGTGTTATTCATACTCGACACTTGTCTCCAGCCCCTAGCCTATTGGAGGTGAGCTTGGGGTGTCACACCCAACATACTGCTAGCCCAAGTAGGGATTGGTGGATCAATTCATGATATAGTGGTATCATAGTTATTTTTTCCCATGGGTTAGTGCTTGGAGTTGGACATTATTATGGGGATTGGTTTGGGAACTTAGGGAAATGATGTTAGAGTGTCTTAAGTTCATCTCTTAGACCAGGAAACCCAATTTTGGTGTAGAGGTTGACATATACCTACACCATAACTCGGAATACCTATTTGATGAATTAGTATACCAAGACATTAATTATAGGGAACCAATGGTACATGCATCATATTGGATTGGGTCTTTTGAATTTAATGTCCTTCTTAAGTTATCTCCACAAGTATTCTCATCCAACCATGGTATGTATTTTAACTTTTAGGATTCCTCTGTGGTGAAAACTGACTAGGATATCGATACAGGATCACGACGATGATCAGTTGAGTGATGAGGCCTTAGTTCATGGATTAACTCATGCGGTGTTTTCTCTAGGAGATCATAGAGTAGTTCCACATCCTATATAATATCTAATAGAACTAGTAGGTTAAGATGAAGATGCATGAAATATTAACACATTATGAAAGTTCCATTGAAAGAGACCACTAAGTTTTCATGGTGAGACATACCCTCAAGAAATAGAGGAATGGATATAGGTAGTGATTTGAGTCTTTATACTTGTTCAAACCTTGATTGATTAGATGTTTATGCTTTAAGTTAGCATTCTTCATAGAGAAGTAGAGTGTTGGTGGAGTCTTATCACTCAGACTCATGATGAGGTGAAACTATCATGGTTAGAATTCCAAAAGTTCTTCTATGATGAGTATTAACCTATTATCTTGTGCTTTGTGTGTATTCAAGAGATTCTTGAGCTATAGTATGGTGACATGTCAGTCACTAATTACACCATGAGTTTTACTGACCTCACGTGTTACTCTCTCAATATGGTGTGAGATGGATAATTCTGGGTAAGAAAGTTTGAGTAGGTCCTTCTCAGAGACATCCATGTTAGTATAATATCTTTATGTATTCAAACTTATTCTAGAGTGTTAGAGTGGGATTTAGTTACAAATATCTTCCTAGTATAAGGATGGTAGGAGGTGGTGGCCGACAGTGGGCATCATGGGGTTGAGTCATCTGCAGCAGCTAGAAGCCATCGGTCTTCAGGGTCTTGGTGTATAAGACCTCCCCATTCTTAGAATCAAACATAAGGGTATTTATCATAGGATTATAATAGAGGATATAGTCATATAGTATGTGAGATATTCTATACTCATGAAAGGTGATGTCATATGGATCGATATTTCTTTACTCGATGTGCTGAAGAAGGTATGCATACAATAGATAAACTTACACAACAAAGATAATGTTGTGATCAAGGATCTCCTAGGTATGGTCTGGGTGGCCCCTAGGGAGGATATTCTAATATAGGATCCACAGGTGGAGGATGATTCTTTGAGATATATCCATAACCACCACCTAGTGTTCCATGTTAGGATCAGAGGGATGATGTTCATGGGAAAGGGTACTTTAATTCTATTGAGGGATATGACCAAGTTACTCATGAGATGATTTGAGATACCATATGTTTATTTTATACTTTGTCTCCAGTAATTTTGTACACAATATCTATCAATTTCTTTATATCCATATCCCTTTTATGAGAGACAAATATTCTAGTTGAGTGTTTATCTTAATAGTTATTCTTAGAGGTACCTACAAGGAGTGATTCTTCTATATCTTACATCTACCAGAAGTGCAAGATAGAATTCAGTGGAGAGAGTTTATCATGGTACCTATTGGTCATTGTGATAAAACCTTATAATTTAATCTTGGGTATATACTGGTAGTCCATGTTGCATAACCATATATACTATAATTTTGGGATAGTTATATTCCTTTGTAAAGTTGGGATGATATTCTCCTTCATGGGAAAGAGAGATCTTATGGATGAGCGGAAGGGATTCCAAGTAAGAATCTATACCTATCACTCATTAGTTAGAGAGTTTATCCCTTAGTTCAATTGGAACTTTAGTCATCTGAATTCCAATAGTTGCGTAGGATTAAATGGATGTCTTTCTTGAAGATGTTTTGGGACTACCTCCACAGTGGGAGATTTAATTCTACATCAACTTTCACCCTCGAACCACACCAATATCTTATGTGGAATATCATATTTCCCCCAATGAGCTCCGATATTTGTGGGTTCAATTAGAGGACCTTAAAGAGAATGGTTTTGTTAGACCTAGTGTGTCCCCCAGGGTAGCTTCAATATTTTTCATAAAGAAGGAGGATGATAGTTTGAGGATTTGTGTTAACTATCATCTCTTAAATAAGGTAATAATCAGGAATATATACCACTTTTCAATGATTTAAAAACTCTTTGACTAATTTCAATGCTTGATTTGGTTCTTAAAGACAAATTTTAGGTCTAACTACCATCAATTTAAGGTTAATGAGGATGATATTATCAAGACGTCATTTTGATGTTGCTACAGACACTATGAGTTCTTAGTAACATCTTTCAACATGAAAAAATTCCCCATATTATGTTTATGGATCTTATGAACTAGATCTTCCAGCCACACATAGACTGATTTATAGTTTTCTTCATCAAAGACATTCTCTCATACTCTGAATTAGAGGAGAAGCATATAGATCATTTTAGGATGGTCCTAGACTTACTCCATGAGCACCATCTATAAAATAATCTATAAAATTGTTAGTTTTAGATCCATGATATTAAATTTATAGGTAATTTCATCTATGATAATAGTTTATATATATATCCATTGAATATTGATGTAGTTTTTTATTGGGAACCACACAGGAGCGTGTCAGAGGTGCAATGTTTTCTTGGTTTGGTGGGGTACTATATTAGGTTTGTGGAAAACTTTTCCATGATAGTATCCCCTTTGAATGAATTGATTTGGAAAGGGAAATTGTTTACTTGGACTGAACAATATAAAATATCATTCGAGGATTTGAGGTAGTGGTTGAATAGTTCCCCTATTTTTGAGATTGCTGGAAGAGGGCATTGAGTATGTGGTGTTTTGCGATACCTTGGGATCCATGATCGATTGTGTGTTGATGTAGAGGTATGTATTGATCACTTATGGTTAAAGGTAGTTGATACACCATGAGTATAATTAAAATACCCATGAATTAGAGCTAGAATCAGTATTCTTTACTTTTAATATGTGGATGTATTATCTTATGGGTGATCATTTTATTGTTTACTCAGACAATCAGAATCTCAGGTACATCTTCACTATGAGAGATCTTAATCTAAGATAGATTCATTGGTTGTAGTTCCTATAGTACTATGAATTTGAGATAGTATATACTCTAATTAAAGGCAATGGGGTGGAAAATTACCTTAACATGAAATCCCATTATCACTTGGTAGAGGAGGTATCTGAGTAGTTGGATTCATTGTAGCTGACCTTGGTAGAGGTGAGGGGTAAAAATTATCTTCTGTTGATGGTGGTGACTCCACCAATTCTTCAACATGTGAGAAAGGATTAGTTGGGAGACATCAACTGTGAGGTTTTATGTGATCAAATATCCTCAGGAGATGCATCATATGGATTTTATGAAGAAAGGGAGCACATAATCCTTTTCCAGGGATGAATGGCGGTTCTGGTCACATTGTGTGTGGAGGTATTGAGGGAGTTTCATACCTATCCCTTGTATATAAATCTATTTATGTACAATATGTATAAGTACCATTAGTAGTAGTTTTGGTGGGATGACATGAGGAATATTGTGGTTGAGTTTGTTTCTCAATGTCTCACATGTTAGCTTGTTAAGGCTGAACATTAGGTTCCATTAGGTTTGAATCAATCTCTTGAGATCCTAAAATAGAATTGGGATGGAATATCAATGGATTTTGTGATGGGGATTCTATGAACTGTGATAGGCCATAATGAAATCTGGGTTATTGTTGACTAACTTACTAAGTTAGTGCATATTCTTTCCATATGAGAGTAGATTTTGGTGAAGAGTTTATGGAAATTGTACATGTCCAGATTCATGGGTTACCCATGATGATTATCTACAACCATGATGATATGTTCTCATCATGGTAATGGATGGGTTTGTAGAAGGTGTTTGGGACCCAAATATGAATGATCATGAAATTTTACTCCCTGATGGATGAGAAGAACAAGTAGAATATCAAGGTGTTGGAAGATATGTTGAGAGCCTGAGTGTTAGAATTCAATTGGGGATAGGAGGAACACTTACCATTGGTGGAGTTTTCTTATAATAATAACTATAATTATACTATTTCTATGACAATTTTTGAGGCCCTGTATAGGAGACCTTACAGGTCACCCTTATGTTGGAATGAGAATGGTGAGACATCTCTTGTTGGGACAGAGCTAGTGCAAGAGATGATAAAGAAAGTCCATGTGATCCAAAAGTGTATGAGGATAGCTCAAATACTAAAAAATCTTATACAAATTGACATTATAGGCCTTTGGAATTTGAGAAGGGAGGATATGTTTTCCTTAGATTCTCCCCACGATGAAGATTGTGGATATTTGGCCAGAGAAAAAGCTATCCAAAAGGTTTATCGAGCCGTTCAAGATCCTATGGAGGGTTGGTGAGGTTTCTTACCATTGATTATTTCCCCCATAGTTAGACGAAGTGCATGATGTATTCCATGTGTTGCATCTGAGGAGATACATGAACGATCTGACACATGTTATTGACTAGGGTGAGCTGAATATTGAGGATAGATCCACCTTCATGGAGTAACTAGTGGCGATTGAGGACTTATAGAAGAGGAACCTGCATCAATGGACCATACATTTGGTTTGAGTTCTTTGGCAGCATGAGAGAATGCAAGAGAGCTCCTAGGAGTGCAAGAGACAAATGTGGGTTCAATTACCCCACCTTTAATATAGATTTTTCTTTTCAGGTTAAAATTAATTTAAGGGTGATAGAATTTAATGAATCTAGTTATTATAGTTTTATCCTTTGAATATTTCTATATATATATATATATCAGGATTTTCCCTCAGATTCAACGATGTGGTTGGGTGTTGTAGGACCATGTAATTAATATATTAAAAATACTGATATATATTAAATCACACACTCATATTTTTTTATATAAATGGTTTCCCTATTGATCTATACCTCATATTAAAAATCTAGGACCACAATTAGTTCTGGAACATGGGGTTTACCCTAGGCCTGATATAAAGTTGGTTGACATTAGGCGTTCATTTAAAGGTGAACATTGGTGGGTGCATTAAGTAATTAAGTAATTAATTTATTTAATTGACTTAAACACAAAAAACCTAGTTATCCTCTATATATTCTTATTTATGGAAAATTCTTTAGGTTGGACACATAACCTAAGTAAATTAGAGGATTCAAGGAGGATATTCATTGATGAATGACAATAGATTATGGAGTAATGATTGTTTTTCAAAGGACTTGTCTTTTCTAGAAAAGTTCTTGGATATCACCAATGATAATGAAATAGACCTATTCTTTACTAGGGATTGATCTGAACTCAAGGTAGGTTATGTTATTTAGTGGTTTTCCACCATTTTAATTGTTTAACAAGCATGGATTATTTATTTTATTAATTTTTTAGTGATTTCCATTCCTCCCATAAGACCAATTATTTTTTTATAGTTTCTCAATTTATCTATTATGATCACTAAATTATTTAGCAATAAATGGGATAACCTAAAAAATGTCCTTGTTAATCCCTAAATTTTATGTTTCATGATTTTATCCCATCGTTCTTCACACATTAATCATTGGTGCTTCCTTTTGTTGGAGGTTCAAAAAATACCTGGTAGACGATCGTCATGCAATCATTATTTAGTACAAAAAACTGATACCATAAGTTCAGGTTTGGGATCGATAGAATGAAAATGTTCAATACGGTGTGATGGGAGATCAGAGGATGATAAGGGTAATTCACTAATAGGATTTTGAATATGGAGGGGCAATGTGATGGGATCAAATATCGAGTGGTTTGAATGGCTAGAATTAGTCCACTGAGGATGGATTGGGAGGGGTTGACCCTAGATCTGAGTCCCCAGGCATGATTGGAGGTATAAACAATGGTGGTGAGGGTGTGGGTGATACATGGGAAGGATTATTTTGTTTTTTGAAAACCATGATATACACAGTGTGTAGCCTAGGAACACATGCCATGTTGTACCCTAACTACATCAGTTAGGGTTTCAGGTGGAGTTAAATATCACATTCCATGTATAACCTAGACACGCTGTGTGACCTAGTGATAGTGTATCATAGTGTAACCTAGGTGCACATGGGATTGGACATGGCTTGGTATACATGAACGACCAAAGTACATGAGCCAGACCATATACTCAGACATGAACAGGGTACCCAAACATGGCCAGGTACATGGGCATGATCAGAGTACCATGAACGAGACAAAGTACATGTGAATGGACTGGAAGACACTGGAATACCCTGGGATGCCAAGACATGTCATGTACTCTATTTACATTCCATGTATATCCACATGGATATCCAAGACACATACAGAAGAGGACATGCCTAGGTGTCTAGGTTAGGTCACACACCGTGTGACCCTATGTACACATAGTATAATTTCCTTAGCATGAAAGTAGGATTTTATTTAAAAATTGTCAAAAAAAAACCAACAAACAACCAACAAAAACTTGGAACATTAGGTAGGGATAAAAAAGTGAAGTTAGAGTGCATCACTTCTAACAATACTCACACATTCAGAAGGAAGAGAACCCATACTAGTAAAAATGGTGATATTTCCATTCTGAGTGGTCCTTGAAGTAATAAAATCCACAACCTTATTACCTTCATGCCATGTTTGAATCACCTGCACATGATTTAAGAGGAGATAAATTCTTCATATGATATAACTAATGCTCTAGGGGATAACTAATTTCTTGTGAATGGAGTTTAGATGATAAGTGAGTCCGTCTCCACAACCAAAAGCTTCAGATTTATATCCATACAAAGTTCTATAACAGTAAGAAAATCCATGGACTCCACCATAAGAGAATCACTGTAACCATAATCAGAAGATTACACCATTATCACCAATCCCATACAATCTCAGATCATAAAAAAACCTCGAGAAAAACCATTCAAGATGAATTTTTCAGTATTCAACTTCAGGCCATATTGAGGTGGTATCCACTTCACCAACCTACCTTGCGATGACACCCGCAGTAGGAGGGAGATGGGATATCTGGAGGCGGAAAACATTATCAATGAGGGAACCTTGTTCCAGGCCTGCACCAGCAGACTGAGATCAACTGCCATACCACATGACCTATCCAACATAGTGAGTTTTAAGAACCTCACACATTCATGTCGATGTTTATTTCTCACTTTCCATATGGTCCAAAACCCCGCAATAAACAAGATCAAATGAGCCTTATGCTCATATTTATTATCACTGGAATTGCTAAACCGGCCATGGAGGAAATCCTCTAAAGATCCATTATACCCTCCAAAATTAAAAAAATCTCCTAGATTCATCCAGATAACAACTTCCCACTCCCCATGGTGGAAAAAATGATTCTTGGACTCCTCACTTGGTGTTGAGAAACATGGGAATTTAAAATCCAAATGAATTTCCTTTTGCTGAATCTCCATATCCATGGGTATAACGTGTTTCCTAATATGCCAGACAAGGAAACCAAAATTAGCTGGATTGTTTTGGTATAAAAGGATCACCCCATTCATCCCAATTAACCAAGTTTCACAGAAGAATATGGAGAGATTTGGCATTGAAATTACTTGAATAAGATCACGGGAACACCAATATATATTCTTCATCAATAAGCCTGATATTATTAAAAAATTTACATTTCTATAGATTGAGAGTTGTTTGAATGAGAAAGGGATACCTGCTAGCTTCCTTAAAGGAAATACATAGAGTGGGGCAGTGTGAAAATCCTAACTTTGACCCTACCCAATTATGATTCCAAAAACCAATATCACCATGACCAACGATCCAACGCGCATGATGCTAGAGGTCCCTGACATGCCCTTAAAGGCTTTTCCACATTCTCATAGCCCAATCATTGGAAACCTCAAGAGATGACTTATACTTCCATATAATGAACTTCCCCCATAGAGATTAGCCTTCAAGGACCTCCCAAATAGTATTTTATTGCATAAAATGCATGTTGTTCTCCACATTCCTTACATTAATGCCTCTAGCCTTCGGTTCTCTGGAAAACCATTCTCATGAGGACCAATGACACCATCCATCGTCATTAGCATCCCACAAAAACTTCACAAAAAGATTCTCCAACATTCTTATAACCATCTTGGGAATATTAATAGAGGAAATTATATGCATTAGGATGGAATAAAGGACACAATTAATTAATGTGATTTCACCATCGAAATAAAGAAACTGATTTTTTCAATTGTTGATCCAACTTGAAATTCTGTCCAGGAGCCCTTTGAAATACTGAATATGTATTTTTCCTAGTGCAATAGGAGAACCCAGATAATCCAATATGAAGTGTTTCCTAGAGATACCAAGATTTTTTTTCAATCCAACTACATCTCCTCTCAGGACATTTCTTTGAAATTAAGACATTGCTCTTGTGCTTGTTTATGTGTTGTCCACTCCACTTGCTATAATCATCCAAGATCATGTTTATGTAACCTCTTTATTATGGTTTGAGTTGACTATTATATCTTTCTATTACCCCATTTTTGGTTTTTAGGGCATCATACTGGGTATGTATATACTCACCCCTGCATGGTCTTTACTCGTACGTGTTGCATCTTATGTAGATGAAATGAAAATCGATGGTGAACTTGATGGACCTAGTTTCAATGGATTATAGTGGTTCTTGGTTATTACTATGTTTTGTAGTTAGACTAAGATATTTTGAGATGGGATGTCTTTACTTTTTCCCTATTTTTAGTTGTTTTTAGGCTGGGAGCTCATTTCTGGTTGGGCATGTATTTTTTCCTTTATATTTTTTTGTATTATGGTTTTTTCTTTGATTTTTTTCCTAGAGGTTTTTGAATGAAAGTTTTATACTCTAGATGCATCAATATTCTTTTATATCTATTCACTATTAATGGATAAGGTTGTTTGTGTGTGTACAAGTAATTAGGTTAAGGCCTCCCAATTCAATGTTATGCCTACTTAGTGCTTATCCCAAACTCCTATCCTACTAGGGACAAGCTTGGGGTGTCACAATTGGATTACTGCTAGACCAGGTGTAGTCCCAGTGGGTTGGTTGATGATAGTTATACCTCCTATATCAGATTAAGAAACAAAGATAAATAACCAAACATCATACACATAATATAAAAACATCCATTAGAGTACACATGCTATATAATAAAGAACCAACAATGAAACAAAATGTAATATACAACTCGAATGGTCATGCTTGGAAAATTAAAAAGAAATACATAGACTAATGGGACAATCGACATATAAAAAATGAAAGAATAAAATGAATGTACATGAGGCTCTAATCCACTCTGATCCATACCAAATCCCAAGATCTATATCCCATCCAAGTTAATTCAACTCGATCTAAACTTTAGGACCTAACCCAACCCATACATTCAATAAACTTGTAAGAGATTCTTAGGTACCCATGTGTAATGGAGATCTAAACAAGGCGTGAGTAAATAACTTAGTAGGAAACTATCAACGTGGCCCCATAATAATTATTATATGTTGTGATATGTTCATGTGACATGATCATCTTAAAAGAATAAATAAACTATAGAACACAATGATATATATTAACCACCGTCAAAAATTACTTTGTCTGGATAATAGAATTTCTCCAATCACATCATGATGACTGAGAAAACCATAGTTTCACCACTACCCCAAATGAATACTACTATATCCCAGAACAATCCTAATAACTATTTTTGAACCTCAAGTCTATGACCCCACTTTATTGTAATTTCTTTGGACAATGCTAGAGTGTCTATGAGCATGAACATAACCTTAGGGGAACCTATATACACTCACTAGGGATCCCATAATCACACCTCCATCACAATGAGTAGTGAAACCTAGGTTATCACTAGAAATATCTCATCCTCAAGCTCTAAGGTTAAACCTCACAATAGTACTAATATTTTCTAAATGTCAGGTTGACATCTAATTCTTAGGAGAGGGAGGCCCTAAGAAATCCTATACATCCTATCTTGACTGATTCCTTAGTGACCAAAAGAAATAAAATGGAATACCCTTATAGATCCCATAGTCAATAAACTAGGAATCCAATAACCTAGATCTCCTTAATAAAATAATCAATGGTGCTTCCACTCAATCCTAGGGGAGAATCCTAGGCATCAATCATGGGTATGAAACTATCATTCTTAATACGTCTAACATCTTTTCTCAAGGATATATTCACACCCAACACCTCATACTTCTATTAGAATCCTTAATTTCCTAGGAATTCAAAATGGTCTAATGGAAACACCATTCAAATTCTAGTATTCCTAGGCATTCAAAATGATCTTACTAAAATAGAATAATACCAGGAATATCAAGAACTCCTATACACACAAAACACATAAGATCTAATACTGGATCCCATATACCACCACTAGGAATACACTATTGCATTATCCATATCATAGGATGTTATCCAGACTAGGAATCCACCACTAATATATCATGACATCAAATCCCAAATGTATAAGGAATTCTAGGGTCTCAAACATCTCATCATGTGATTCCTCGACATCCTGGGAAAACACATAAGTTTTTGGACCAACAAAAAATTCCCAAGAATCCTAATAAATCACATGTCATCAATCATATCATAATTAAAAATATACATACAACATGGACTATCCGAATAATAACACCCATCATTAGCATCTTATCCTCATCAGACTTTCACGTCAGTTCGAGTTCTAGGGTGACACCCACAACCATCTCTACCCATATCCATACATGTCTGATCATGATTGTTCTATCAATAGAGTATCCCTGAAGGGTTTCCTAGGTCATAGTACAATAGAGGCACCCTCACCTGGGTCTTTGGTCTTAGTTATATATTGGGTCAACACCTGAGGCTTAAGTATGTCACATACCACAACGTCATCTACAAGTTAGCATGGACTCACTAGCTACATGGGGTTCGACACATAGTCAATCGATAAAAATATGTCCCATAAACCATGTCAGTTATCAAGGTCTCACTAGTCAGTCTGATGACCCAACCAAACATTTTTTACCTAAGGCATGTTCATCTAGTCCTAGTAATGTCATAAGGGGATAAATTAATTATAGAGACCCCAACTTTTCATAAAAAATTATATATCTTATTATTTAAATATTAATTACATATTAATATGATTCATTTCATAACTATAAAGGTTTTTTGGAAACTTGGTTACATAAAAAACTGGTACATAAAAGATCTACATTATTTCCCATGTATTTCTTCACAACTAGCACCCTTATTATACCTATCATACTTAAAACCTTTCTTCATAACCTGGGGAAGGGAAACATAAGAAAGGATGAGATTATATGACCAGTAAGGGTAAACACATGAGTTATAAATACATGATCATAAGATAAGTATAAGGTTATGATAACAAGATATTAGTAATTTAATATCATACCCATCAATTCATAGATCATAATCATGAAACATGACATAACATTTTATCAATAAAAATACATAAGACATAGGAGCGTGAAATCATCAATAATCAGTCATTATCCATGATAAAATACATAATAATAATACATAAGCTTTTTAATACTCATAATCATAGAAAATAATTTCCTTAGTCAAGTATCACTTCCAGGACTATCATAGTGGATTGGGTTCACTACCCATTTCATCATTTCCTTAGTCAAGGTTTGGTCCCAAGAATATCTTATTGGAAAAAGTACCATAATAAATTGGGTTCACTCCCCATTATAGTATTTATTATCTCATGAGATATCTATATTTACCTAATGAATTAGAGGTATATATAATTTTGGTCCCACCCATTACATAATAAAAACCATACAGATCTATTCCATATTATCATAAAACATTCATTATAACATCAAATCATAACCCGTGGAAAGGATATGAGTTTTATAAAAATTTTATCATAATAATAAAAAACCATAAAGAGAAAGAATAGAAATGGTAACATTGAATCATATCCCCATTGAATAATAAGAAAAATTAATGTTTTTTTATAGATAAAAATACATTTAAAATACCACTAAAACATTTCTTGAGGAAAATATCATTTTTATTTGAGATCATTTATTTAGAATATAAAATTTTCCAAAATATTAAGGGATATTTTTTATTGAAAATAGAAAATAAAAATTATAAAGGAATAATTAAATAAAGTGTATTCATTATGCAATGAAAATCCATTAATGTAGTGTATATTAGAACAAAAACTCCTTTCACATTTTTGGTAAAAGGTCAAAAGTACCATATTTGGAAAATGATAAGAATGTTCATTTGAAACCTATAAAAGGAAATTTAAATATATTAAAAAATTAATTTAAAAAATATTTTGATAATAATAAAATAATTATTGAATTTTTTTTAAATAAAATATATACATGGAAGAAAAGATTCCCAGCCAAAGGAAAAAATAAGGTCGAGTTTCCTTAAAAAAATTATTTTAGTATCTTGAGTACTTAAAGAGGGAAAATAAAATAAAAAATTTAATATCTATAAATAAATATATTAGAATAATATTCATAAGATTTTGGAGAGATATATCATAGAATCTCATCATCAAAAAAATTAATCATAAGAAATCCCATTGATAAAATGAGATCGTAACATAAAACCCTTACCGCTGTGGTATCTGTTTAATCATAAACCCCATAAAAGTAATATATTAAAATTTAAATTTAAATACCATGAGAATAAATGTATTAATTAAAAAAATATAAATGAAGTATTAGTTAAACTTCATAAAAGAAGATAGGTTTATAACATCAAACATGTCTCAATGTGATAGAATTGAGATGATAATCCCTTATGGATTTAGTGATTTTTAAAACAAAAGTAATTCAATGATTGAAAATAATATAGTTATATAAATTCATTAAATTAAATCATGTATTATGAAAATATATATTCTTGGGAAGTATATAAACTATAGAAATAAAAAATTGGTTCATAGAATGAAAACATGTCTCAATGAATAGAAATTGAGATGAAACCCTTACCTCAAGTATGTATTGCTTCATAAGCACTCTAAAGTATTGTATAATAAATTTAAATTTATTATAATTATATGAAATAACCATATTAATACATATAATATCATATATAATCATATTATTTCATTTCAACACTCGTTTATTAATAATTATCTATTAAATACATCATTTTGAGTGTTAAATGCTTCATTTTTCATGTATGTTTTAGTTCAACAATTATAGTATTTGAAATTTGATCATGGTTAATCCATATAGAGAATTTTAATAATGATATAAGTATAATATATATTCATTATATACATATTTATTACCATTAATATTAAGTGGTGATAAAAAATTAATTACACCACTTTTTGGAGATGGTAATCCATACGTACACATGAGTGATGTTTTCACTTTTTGATGGTTGGAAGGAAATATATGTATATGATAAATTAAATTTAAAGAATAATTATTATATCATAAATATAATATATGTTCATTAAATCTATCCTTGGTACAATCCATGTAAATCTTAAATGATAAACAATTCACATAGCTTTGTGGAGGTGGTAATCCACACGTACGCATGAGCGACATTATTGTTTACCAATGGAAAAGAAGGTAAGATTGTAGATATGATATTATAATTAAATAAGAATAATTATTCATAAATATCATATATAAATATTAAACCAATAATAATAACCATCCATGAAATATGGTGATGGAAAATGAATTATATCGTTATGTGGAGGCGACAGTCCACACGTACACACAAGCGATACTTTCATATCCCATTAGATTGAGAATATGTGGTAAATGGTTGTGAAAAAATCATAATAAAATCTAGATATATTGATTATATAATATTAATAATGTTTTTATGGATACAACTAGTTTATCTAACTTGTAAAAATAAATAAAATTGAAAGATCCAAGTTAATATTTATACCTTTTCTTTGAGAGACCTCCTTTGGCTTACACCTTAACCCTTGAAGGATTAGTATTAGGAGAGGAAAATAATATCTAGGATTAAATTAAGGATTATAGGAATATTTTTTAGTAGTTTTTTGATGATATATAATGCTTAAAATGTTGTGAACAAGTGAAGAGGAGAGGTTCCCTTTTATAAGTGTGGGGATGGACACATGGAATTTATTAAAAGATTTCAATGATATAAGGACACTTTCATGGGAAATTAGATAAAAATAAAAAAAAGATTAAAATTTAGAATAATATAAGGTTTAAATATCTTAAAACAATGATAATTATACAGGTTTGGGTGGAAATAATACCCTTATATCTAGGTTTAAACCCTCCTCGGTAAACCTCTTTTAACCTTAACCGTGATAACAAAATTTTACTGTTTTTACTAATCACTATGAACAAAAACTAAGTCAATCCTATTAAATTATATTAATTATGATGATTAAAATTATGGAATTAATTTTACCAAATTCAATTTCTATAAGTGGTAGAATATAATTTTAGATAAGTGCACAAACCGCAACAAAAACCCGTTTTAGAAAAATTATTTTTTAAGCATAAAACACAATTTATTTCCATTAATTTCCTCGAAAAATAAAATAAAATGAATGTTAAAATATATTAATGAATATATAATTTATAAATTTCAATAAAACCATTAATAAATATAGATGAATTTAATTTATTAAGATAAAAACACAATGCGTACATAAAAACCGATTTTAGAAAAATATATTTTAACGCCAAAAAATTAACTTATACCATTATAAAGTATAATGATGATTCCTATGTAATTAATTATATTAAATATAATTAAATTATATGTTAATTTAATATAAAATTCAACACATAATGATACTTTTACTAGGAAATAAATACCAATTTTTACAAAAAAATTGGTTTTTTACTATTCACTGAAAAATAAATCTTTTTAGAAAAATCCTAAAAATTCACCCTAATATAATATTGAAATACTTATTTAAAATTTTATATTAATTTATTAAATTAAAATTTATTAAATGGTAGAAATTAATTATAATTTTCATGCAAAAAATTTAATAAAAACCATTTTTGAAGAAAAAATATATTTGAAGCATAAAATGGCTTTAATGAAAATCGAGTACTTATTTATTATAAATTAATCAATAAATTTTAATTATTTAAAAAATTTATACTAATTTTTTATAATTGTTTTATTATTACTCATACGTACCAATTTAACAGCTCGCTTATAACAATTTACTGTGTTGCGGTTCATATAGACTTGGGGTTCCATGTAAGGAAAGCTATCAAATAATTACCTTTTATTTAAAGAAAAATATATTATAAAATACATAGGTGTTATAGTCACTCACCCATATGTCAGATAAATGAATCCAAATGATCCAATGGTCTATACGGTCCTTATATATCCTATTCAGGCCATGGATGTCTCAATCATCACTGATCACTACTTGGGTGTACAAGATTCAAAAGCATGGAAAACTATGCCATATTTATTCAATTTTTTAGAAGTAAACCACTCATGGGGGTCCAAATATCTCATTTCATGACCTCATCCATCAAATACTGAGGCATCATGTGGGCACCCTAGGGAAAATGTGGCCTAGGCAGTCATTTATTTTATTCAAGGCATTCAAATAATTTCTCATAATAAAATTAAGAATTTATTTCAATTTATATATTTAAATTAAACAAGAGGACCCCACCAATTAGGGAGATCCCACACATCACATTCCATATATGAAAAACATATATACCATGGTCTTGTATGTGAGACCACCTACCTCACTTGAATATTTTCTAATTTATTTACAAGGGCCAACAACTTTACTAAGACCCATAGAGGTCTGTCCATGATAAACCAAACTTGGTCCAATCACCTATGATCCTATCTCAAAACATAAATCCCATAATAATTAATTACAATAAAATTATAATTAATTAATTAATTCAGTAAATAAATAAAATATTATAGAATAATTGGAAGAAAGCTCAACGCTTCACTATGACGCACTGGAACTGAAGCCAAAAACTTATGGGAGGTCTACAATAGACCCTCAACACCAACCCAGGACAAGCCCATAAGTTCTAGAGACATTACATAAATACTTTAATTTTATTAAAAATAAAAACCATAAATAAATCTATGGAATGATGTACCTTTGATGAAATTATGAGTGAAAGAAGACGGACTTCGTCTCGGGATGCCCTCTTCCTAGGCTGCACAGAATCCCCCTCACATTTGGCTGATTCCACCATCCTCTAGTTGAATCAACATTATATCACTATCCAAAAACCTTGGGGGATGGATAGTAAAATTACCAGCCTTCTCCTACTAAGAAAACACCATGAAACCCACTGGTTAGCTAGTGCCACCTACAACGGCACCATGCCACTGCACACCCCACCTTCTAGCTAGTGGGATGGAATTGGCTAACTAGTGGCTACATACTACAATACTACTTCCCTCTGAAGCCATATTGCTACTTTTAACCACCTTCTAACCTTTATTAAATATCTTAAACACCCATTTTTAAAGGTTAAAATTCTATGAAATCCACTCCAAGTCCCGATTCAGAGTCTGGTCTATGTACTAATTGGAAATTCATAATTTGTTTGGATTTAAAAATTCTTGTATTGACACGAGACACTAAAAATTTCTCACCATAAAACTTCTCATTCCTAATAATTTTAGGTGGTCATATAACCATAAATACCTACCAATATAGGTTTTCAATTCCTTATCAAAAGTTTTTGTTCTGTTCTCAAATTCCAAAAGAAGATACAAGGAACAACCTCCAACTCAGGATACTCAAACCACCAAAACCAGAGACAATTATTGTGAATACTACCAAAACACTAATATGAAACTCACCTATTCTCATTCATCCAAGAACACAATCACGTCATAATTCAATTCATCATCAGGTCTATAGTTCTCCCCACCATTGGATTTATCTCTTAATGTACAATTCTAATGCTATGGTTCTTCTTCTATTGGAATAGTCAAACAAAGAAGCACCCCCCACATTCTAAAGACACACCTGATGCTGTTTACACCCTATTGGTTTGATCAAACACAAGAACATTGTTCAATTATAATTACAAGTTCTTTTTTCCAAAACCAAATTGATATGGATATGTAAACACTATCCAGGTAAAGCTAGAAGAACACCTAATTTACCTCAAATCCCAGTTTAATTCCTAAAACACACTCATCATATCAAATGATGTGCCCGATGTAGTTTGTAACTCACCAAATTTCATCTCATGGAAAAACACTAGTCAAAACTCCTTTGGGTGACCCTTATCAAAAGCGCTTGTCTCTAACCATTGACACGATACCAAAATTAACCAATCATGATTCCCTTAATCTTGGAGGCATCCCACAATCATCCAAGTACCGACACAAACATTTATACACAAAACCCATTGTGATCTCCTTGATTGGATCATCAGTTTATTGAACCCATGTTGTTATTTTATTGAGTACTAACACATTCTTGATATAATGTATTCTGATCATTATAACCAAAATAGAGCCCAAATCCCACACTAAAACTCCACCTAATATCATATCCAAATTTATGTTAGAAACTCATTGGTTTTTTGGCATCTAATTTCCATCAGATCCATCCACCAATCAGTCTCTGAAAACTAAAACCCTACCCATATGGGGTCACATAACCTATTATTGATATCATTATCTCCACCTTAGGAGCTTCATTTTCATAACTTCAATAGGTTAAAACCTCAACCATCATGGCCCATGCTTTGTCCTCCCCCATACGCAATTCCTGGATGGGGTCGATCCCGCTCATACTCGAGCGCTATAAACATCCTTTATTCTCCATTCATACCTTCCACGAACTGGTTCCCCAACATTTTCCAATATATAGTCCATAATGAGGGCCTTTCCCATGATGGATGATGGTTCACTCCCACCTATACGACTTCCCTTATACCACTCATTGAGAATAACTCAATAGGTTTTATTTCTGAACATGTATTTCACTCCTCCCAATCCTCTATCAACTCATCCTAGGAAACAATTTCCTTTAAACAACTCTTGGATCAACTGTGTCACCGCATCCTAAGTAGGGTGTGAGTATATAACTTAGTAGGGCACCACTAGTTTGGTTCTGTACTAACTAGTATATTCTATGATGTATGCTTGTTACATACTTATATAAAAAACACAAATAAACTATAGAACAAAATAATATATATATATATATATATATATATATAACCATCAATAATTTCTTATAAATGACATAATAATACCTTTAAGCATGTCATGATGACCACAAAAACTACAATGTCACCACTTGTCCAAGGTAATACTCTTATATCATGGGACAAACCAATAAAAATATTAGATCTTTAGATCTATTACTTTGATCGACCTTACCTAATTTCACCAGTACTGGGGTTTCTCTAAGAATGAGTATCATCTTAGGGGGAATCTATCCAATCACTGGGGATCCCACACTCACAACTCCATCATAATGAGTAGAAAACCTTGGTGCACCACTTGGTATCTATAATTCTCAATTCCCAAAGGATGAACCCCATGGTAGTACCTAGGCATTCTCAATGCCAATAAGATGTCTAATTATTAAGAGGGGAAGTCCCTTGGAAATCATATTCATCCATGCATGACTAATTCTTGGGAAACCCATAAAATGAAATGGAATACTATTCATGATCCCATGTTGAATAACTTGGGCATCCAATAACTCATGACTCCTCAACTGAAACATCAATGGTCCATCCGCCAGATCTTAGTGTGTAACCTAGGAATCGATCGATGGGATGTAAATATCACCCTTAAGATGTCCAACATCCATTATCAGGGATATACACCCACCTGGAACCTCATACCTTCATTAGAATCCTGGACATCCTAGGAATTTGTAATGATCTAATGGAAACACCATTAGAATCTTAAGATTTCTAATAATTTGAAATGGTCTCACTGTAATATAGGAATACCAATATCTCAGGCATTCCTATATACACACAACAAATAATATTTGATGCTAGATCCTAGGTACCACCACTACTAATCCACTATTACATCAACTATATCACTGAATTATAGCTAGACTAGGCATCCTCCCACGATATATAATGACACCAGATCCTAAACTTATCGGTCATCCTGAGGTCTCATTCATCTCATTAGGTGACTCCTAGTAATCCCAAGAAACCACATTAGTTTCAGTCCCAACAAACAATTCTCAGGAATCCTGGGTGATATAATTTCATTAATCATATCATAATTAAATATATAACTACAAAAGGGCCGGTCGGATGACCATACCTATCATCAACATCTCTACCCCATCAAGATAACACATCGATTCAGGTTCTAGGGTAACACCCACAAACATCTCAACCCATATCCATATGTACCTGCTCATGGTTAGCCTATCATTAGGGACCCTAAGGGTCCCCTTGGTCATAATATAGTAGATTCCCCATCACATGGATCCTCAGACAGAGCTAAATCTTAGGTTAATACTCCATGCTCTAAGGATTTTATATCCCACAACATTATAAATAGGGTATCATGGACTCACCAACTGCATGGGGTTCACCACCTAGGAAATATTACTAAATATGGCCAGAATCTAATCACAGTTGTCGAGGTCTCACTAGTTATACCACTCACACAATCCTTCCTTTTCTTCCTAATTCTTGTCCATCTAGGCCTAGTCATGTCATAAGGGGGGATGGTCACTCACCCCCATGTCATCCCAATGAACAACAAGGATCTAAGGGGTCATAGGGTCATCACATGGACTATTTAGGTCATGTATGTCTTACTCATCACTCACCCCTACTTGGGTGTACATGATTTTAAAGCATATGACACTAAGCCATGCCTTTTCAATTCATCATAAGGACACCCCTCATGGGGGAGAAAATGTAATAGGTTAAGGGCTCAGCCATCAATAGCTGATGTGTCATGATGATTCTCTAGGACCAACAGGTCCAAGGTGATCACTCATTTTTTCAAGGAATTCAACTTATTTCTCATAATAAAATTTAAAATTAATCTCAATTTGAATATTTTAATTAAACAAGTGGGCACCGTTAACCAGGATGAACCAAAAAATCATATTCCATATACCAAAAATATAAAAACATATGTACTTCAGATCAACTACCTGATTTGAAGCTTTTAAAATTTATTTCCAAGGGCCAACAACTATACCAAGGCTTGATGAGGTCCGTCCATACTAAACCAAACCCATGCTAACCACTCAGGCTCTTATCTCATACCATACAAACCATAATAATTAATTGTAATCAATTTATAATTAATTAACCGATACAAAAAAAATCACATAGTATGGTATAATTAGTTAAAGCCTCACCATGTCACTACCCCACATTGAAACCAAATACAATAGCCCATGTGAGGTCCACATAGACCCCAACACCAACCTAGGCCAAAACCCTAGGTGTTAGAACCATTCCATAAGTAATTTAATTAATTAAAAATAAAAACTTTACAAAATAATTAGTGTAATGTACCTTTAATGAAATAGTGAGAGATAGTAGGAAGACTTCATCTCAAGACATCCTCTTCCTAGACTTCATGAAAGGTCCTCACATTCAGACAATTCCACCATGCTTTGATGGAATCATATTTAAATCCCTAGCTGTAATTAGAAGGAATAAAACATCTCAGAAGATAAGGAATAATGAAAAAGGAAATGAATAAACATACCTTATATTTATGTTAGAATCCATAAAAATCCTCGCTTTTAAAGGGGGATCCATGGAGAGAAAAGGGAGGGGTGGATTGGCCAAATGGCCCCCCTATACCCCCATTCCTCTTAAAAAACCTGAGGGGATAACTGGTAATATTACTAGCCTTACCCTCCTAAGAAAACACCCATAACTCTACCAGCTAGTTGGAGGCACCTGTAGTGGGACCAAGCTACTACCCATCCCAAAAAACACCCATAACTCCACCATCTAGTCGGAGGAATCTATAGTGGTACCAAGCTACTACACATCCCACCAGCTATCATGTGGCTACAAACTACAACCCGACTAGCCCAATTTCCCACTGAATCCCTCTTGCTTCCCCTAACCACCTTTCAACCTTCATTCCATTTCAAAAATACCTCTTTTGAGAGGTTCAAACTCTCAAAATTCATCTTTGAGTCTCGATTCAGAATCCAGATCATCAAATAATTGAAAATTGAAAATTTATCTGAATTTATAAATTCCCGTACATACATGAGGCACTAAATATGTCCTTAGGATTCTTGGGTTTATTGTGAGGTTTATCATTGGTGTTCATAATTTGTTGTTACAAATTCTTCAATGATAATTGAAACTTCCTATCATGGTAAGGGATTCAATACTTATCTTATTTTAGTATGTGTAAGTATGGGATTAACATGATTTTATTTTCTAATGGGTGAAGAGTGGGAAACAAACCAATGGAGACAATGTACCAAAAAAATATGGAATTGAAAGGGGTACTTGTATAACTTTTTTGACACTCAAAAAACACTTACAAAGTGAATTAAGGAAGAAATATGGTTGAAAGAAGTTATTTTTGATGATAAGGAAATATTCACATGTAACTCAAGTTGTGTGAGGCAATATATGTAGCATTATGAAAAATAAGTTTTACACACACAAGTCTTCCAAAAATATATTACTTGAGACACCATGTAATGGAATATTTTTGAAATTGTGTAAATAATCCAAAAGAAACCGACTTCCATGATCCAGAAGACTGTAAATACACCTAAACTCACTATTCTAAGTGTTAAAAGTTTAGATTCAATATTTTAGGGAAGAAAAAGTTCTCAACTCATGCAACCCCAACTTCTGCTTCCTCATGTAATTCAAACAACCACAATATACTCCTAAAGGTGAGAAAATTATGTGAATTAACTCATTCAATCCCTTAAGAAAATTGGAAATCATTTGAGTTGTTCTCATAAAACCCCCTTCCAAGATGAAAACACCTCACACAAGTTTATTAATGCATCACACAAGTCAAGGTCTCACATAAATCCATATTGTGCGACACAGTGTTATTGTTAACCCATATAATACCTCATATATGAAGTAATATTCCATGAGAGTTTATGTTATATGGGACCTAAATCCACTTAATCTAGATTCGTCTATGAAAACTCTATACACACAAATAAAATTTTGTAATGATGGAAAGAATTTTCATACGTCCCACACATATCCTTCCTAATCTCAAGTAACACCAAACCCTCTTATTAGGTGTAAACCCCAACCATGTACTCATTTATGATGCAATACTTGGTCCAATCAATAAACCATGCCTCTAAATGGGAATCATACTAGGTTAAATATCTATAAATTTAATTCACCTAAGTCATATGTTGGGTTGAACCAAACTAGGAATCCAAATTCATAGGTCCCATTCACTCACAATTCCCTTTTTATTGAAATAGGAAAGAAAATATAGAGACCATGCCTATGAGGCTGGTAGTAATGCATACCAAGTGTGTATTTATTAAAAAAAATAAAACATTTAGTGGGAAAGGACCCTTTATGATAAAAAATTGAGACACAAAATGAGGGATATCCTTTTCTTGTCAATGAATTTGCAGCGAAGTTTACCTCTCTACAAGTGTGACAGACCCTGATATGATGATTGATGTATCTCTTGCATTTACGGATCAGATAAATTAGCTCTCAAGGGAATTACTCGTTGTCCCGTAGTAGCCCAACCAGCAAATTGGAATCTGAATCTACCTCTGAGATGTAGATGTTGTAAAGATCATACAACAACAGGTCGGTCACCATAACAATGGCCTCAGCCTTTAATGATGATCCCATCCCAATAAAGTGTTGAAATCCAAAGTAATCGATCCATTTTCATCCTTGAAAATACCTCCTCCTCTAATGTTTCCGGTTATGCAAGACTGGTTGACATTCATCTTCAACCCCAAGCTAGGATCCTCTAATTTGATTCACCTACCAGTGTTCATGTTTCCTGTATCCTTCATAACCATAAAGGATCTTCATTCCAATTTATGCAACACCACTGAAGAGATCACTCCCCTAATGATCTTTTCCAGTTCCACCATAGAAATCATTAAGGGATTTCATCTGCATATCGAAGACCTGAATACCATCCCTCATGGTGTTCCTCATATCCCATATGATGAAACATGTTTCAATGAAGAGCATTCAATACACCCTAGCCTTGACCCCTTGGAGAACTGTCCCCAAGAACCATTTCGATAGAAAGATGGATGCATCCTTATTTCCCATGAAAATCCCCACTCCTTTCTAATAAAGCACCACAATTTTTTAGCCCAATCGCTCAAGAAAAATAGGTGACCAACAGATTTAGAGATAGTATTTTCACAACATATACATTTTAATGTGAGGGCCAAACCCCTTCTTTGATCATTGCCATCTTTTGGAAGAGTGTGATTTCTCAGACACTAGACCATGAATTTTATATTCACTGGTAGCTCCTTGCACTAGGTTAACGAGGCCCAAAAGTCCTTCACAATGGTTCCTTGCCTTGCACATAGAAATTCATGAATTGCGAAGCACTCGAACCTAGAACTAGAAAACACACATCTATCTGGTTCATTATTCTTATAAACATTATCATAGTATAACTTCTAGTGCTAGTCCAACATCACATTTATGAACCTAGGATGGAGACTCACTTCTTGAAAGGATATACATGGTGTTGGGAATCCAGAAAAAAATGCCTCTCTAGCCCAGTTATCAGACCAGTAATTGATATCAACCCACCCCACCACCCACTAGATGTTCCCCACTAGTGTCTCTAGATGTCAAACCATGCTTCTAGCTAAAACTGACATTCTCCCTGCCTTGTTTTCCCATAAGCACTAGTTTCTACTATGCCTATATCTCATCACCCTTACCCAAAACGTTTTCCCTTGTATGATTTACTAGTCCAACCTTTCTTTCATTCCATTCATGATATCAGTCACAATCTATAAATTAAAGCCTCCCTTTAATCGATTTCACCATTTTACCAAGAAGCCCAATGGAATTTTAATGTTTGATAGGAATCCCATAAAAATCCGTAAGGACATTTTCAATCCTATCAACAGTACCCTTTGGAGCTTTCATGACTTAAATCATGTGAAGGGGAATAGATGTGAGAACACTATTAATTAGGGTTATTCTCCCTCCAAAGGATATTTTTTGATTTTTCCAATTTTCAATTCTTTCTATTATCCTATGGATGATATCATCAAACAATATTTTCTTTATGCAGCCATTAGAAAAAGGATTCCCTAGATAAACCAATGAGAGGGTGCTCCTTTGAATGCCGAGTATTCTTTGAATGAACCATGATAAATTGCTTGAGAATTTGTAGAAATATAGAAATTGATTTTATTTTGGTTGATCCTTTGGCCATTTCATTTTCCATAGGCTTCCACAATTTTAAAAAACCATTAATCTAACTTTTCCTACCATTAAGAAAGAAAATAAAGTCATCAAAAAACATCAGGTGGGTGACCAGTCCCTGCTTTCTCCTAATTATTATTTTTTTAATTTTCCACTTTTTCATACCACTGTTGATGTTCCTTGAGATACAATACTGTTCTAAAATGAAGATTCTTGGTGATAAGGGGTTCTATTCTCTAAGGCCTCTAATAGTTTTAAATAAACTAAACCTTTCCCCATTATAGAAATGGAAATACATGGAGAGGCCATGCATTTAAATAAAATTTCAATATCCCATTCCCTGAAACTGAACCTCCTTACAAACTTCATGATGAAGCTCCACTCAAGATGGTAGTACACCTTATCAATGTCTACTTTGATCATAATGTTTGAACCTATTACTTTCTTGTCGATGTCATCCACCAACTCCTTAGTTATCCTGATTTTCCCTTATATGTGTCAATCATGCACAAAGCTGTGATATTCCTTTGAGATGAGCTTAGGTATCAGGTAGTAATAATTTTGTTGATAATGCAGGCCAGGATTTTATACACAAAATTACATAGTCATATCGGCCTATACTAAGAAGAGACACGAGGTCCTTTGTAACGACCCAAACTCTTAATTCTTAGAGCTGGTGTTTGCTATCAATTACATTATCATGATTTCAAGGAATCAAAATCCTTAAGGACCAAGAGTTTGGTAGTCTTGGTAAACTAGATACATAAATGAGACTTGTATCACAAATTACTACACTAATTACAACATAATTTTCTTCTTCTTTATAAATAACTTCTAGAATAACTTTATTTCATCTAGTATATCCCTGCATATATTTCATAGCATGCATCTTAGATTCCTGGAGAAATAAACATAATAAGGGTGAGAAAAAATGCTCAGTAAGAGTAAAATATAGAGAAATAAATAATAAATAAAGGATAGTAATAATTATGGAATGGTAAATAAATAACACACATAACATGCAATCAATAAACTAAGAAGTAAGTGCATAAACAATATGAAAAGGTAATTCACATTCCATTTAATCAATGAACTAAAAATGAAATGTATCCATAGATATGTCAATGAAAAATATCATGGATGAATAATAACTAAAACTATATGAAAGAAATTGATAATTATTGGACTTTATGTCTAAGGAACAAGAAAACCTATACCGTCAATACCTTTCACAAGACAGTTTAAAAATATGTACAGAAACCCATTTAATTTGTGGAACTAGTTTGTATCATGAGAACCTATTGATGCATCAAAGAGATATATAAAGTTCATGATCCACCAGTCAATACAAGTCCAAATAATTACTCATATAGAATATCCAAAATAAATAATATGCCTAATAAAATATCAGTATTGAATAAACAATATTGAATTATAAACATTTCCTCAAATAATCAAATAACTGTCAAACTAGTCACATTATGTAAAATTGTATATGGCTTAGGAAATAATAATATTCATGATAAATGAAATGGATAATTTAGGAAAAATTAATTGTTCAATAATCATAGAAGATTGAATATTTCAAGGGGACTAACAAATAAATAAAGGAAGTGAATGTGAATACTATTCTTGGCCAAATAAATCATAAACCATCCATAGGAAGAATAAATATGGTATCAAAACAACATATCCCAAGTGGAGTAAAATAAAGGATTGTCGTCATTTATTAATGGAAATATTATAAAAATATATTTTAAAAACATTCTCGAGGAAAATATCATTTTGTTTTGAAAAAAGTTTTGAAAAAAGTTTCCTTTAAAAATAAATTTTAAAAATATATTATTTAAAAATGAACCTTTTAGACATGCAAAGGAAACTTCATAGGAATGAGAGCGGGTAAATCCGTACATGCTTCAAAAGAACATTACTTTTTCACGGTAAAAAGGTTAGAAATATGCCTTGTTAGAAAAGAGACAAGAAGATTCCATTGAAAGAACTGGTAAAAGAAAAAAAGGGTAAAATTTTATTTACCAAATTATTTTGAAAACATATTTGAATTTTTTTTAATAAAACATGGTTTTTAGAAGAAAATAGGTTCTCCAACTAAAGAGAAAAATGAAGTCTGGTTTTATTAAAAACATTTTCTAAAGAACGTTGAGTACCAAAGAGTGGAAAATGATACTAATACTTGAAATAGTTCATGAATAATCATAGTATAAGAAAATTTAAGGTTTTATAGAACAATTTTTATATATTTTACTCAAACAAAAATACCATTTAAAGACCATTAAAGTTATTTTTGAGGAAAATAATATTTAAACATTCCAAAGTGTCGCATACCACTTTGAAACATTTTAAATCATAAACCTCATGATGGAATAATATTAAATGAAAATTTTAAATACCATTAATTTAAATTAATTCATGATATAATATATAAAAACAAGAATTAGTTACACCACACAAAATAAGTAAGTGGTGAAAATGGCATTTGTCTCAAAGAATGTAAAAAGTGAGATGAAAATCCCTTCCCTTGCGTCCGACTTGTCTTGGGTGTCTTTATATTCCTGAATAAAAAACTTATGTTAATTATTTACTTAATTGAGAACATTTTTAATGCGTATAAATACTTTTATTTTACTTTTTATTATGTTGTATACAAGTACTTAAACAATTAAGTTTACGTTGAGTGTTTTGACCATATTCGGTTTATGTGACGGAAAAAACTTTGGTAGATAAAATATGTTCGAAGGGGTAATTATATAACATATCCAAAATAATAATAATAAAATAATTATTATATTTATACATATATTATACTTTTAAAACCAATCATTAATTATGGTTATGAAAAATGAACCAACAGTACACTCATGGAGAAGGTAGTCCATACGTACGCATGAGTAACGTTCTCATTTTTCAATGATCATTATGGAAAAAAGTTAAGTAATACTATATTGTTCCATAATTATAATTATTTCATAAGTAACATATTATTTAATCATATATACTTATATATATAATTATTGTGATGTAAAATGAATCACATTGTGTTGAGGAGGCGGTAGTCCACACGTCCATGAATGACGTTATCACTTTGTGTGTGAAAGGGTAATAAAGAAAATGATATATATATATATATATATTATATTTATATAAAGGTAATTATGTCATTAATATAAAATAGATGTTTTTTATTTAGCATATTTTTAATTAAAACCATCATTTATACATTCCATGTATTATGTGAACAAATCACATCGCTTTGAGGGGGTGGTAGTCCACACTTCCACAAACGATGTTATCGTTTTTACATAAAATGGAAAGTATAAAGATATTTTCTTTAAAATAATTAAAGAAGATTAAAGACATAATAAATATTATATATAACATATATAAATATAGTTTTAATCATAATGGCCACCATGAGAGGTGGTAAAGGAAAAATGAACAATCATCGTTTCGTGAGGTGATAGTTCACCATACACGAAAATAGTATGTTCGTTACCCATTAGATGGAAGTGTGTCTAAGTGTAGGTTGAGACATTATAATAAAAAAATTATCATATTGATTATACATTTTTTATGATAATTTAATAAGAATAATTTAGGGGTGGATAATGGAAATGAAACTAAAGAGCTTAAGGAAATATGTTACCTCTTAATCGGGTAACTCCTTTTGGTTTGCACCAAAGGGCATCCATAGATTTATTTTTGATCAAGGTGAGTTTTATAGGATGAGTTGAGAGATTTTTAGGATATATTTGGGAAGATATTGTCTGAAACAAGGTGGATTGATAGGTTGGAGGTAGTGGGAGGAGATGCCTTTTTTATAGTGGAGGCGGAGTGGGACTCATGTAATATTTTGAAAAATGAATTCCATACACATTTTTCAAATTTAAATTGGATATAATAATGGTAAAAAGTATATCCAATGGAGTATAGGTTCTAAATATGGACTTACAATGGATCTTTGACAAGTTTCTAGGTCATTTGGGCCCTTAAGATTAAGGTTTATCCCCTTATTAAGCTTAATTTTACCTTAATCATTGTAATTAATTTTAATTAAATTAATTAATATTTTTGGTCAAAAACTAAGTTGAACTTATTAGAAATTAAAAAATATTATTATTATAAATATGGAATAAATTTTTCCAAATTCTAATCACATAAGTGATAGAAATTAATTTAAATTTAATCTTTCAGACGGGACGACATTGCAAGTTTTTAAAGTAAAAATGTCCAAAAGTTTTCTATGTTTTTATAGTCAATTTAAAAGTGAAATTGATTCCAATTACCTAAATTATATTAATTGATAAATATTTTA
This sequence comes from Viscum album, assembly GCA_963277665.1. Classification (NCBI taxonomy): domain Eukaryota; kingdom Viridiplantae; phylum Streptophyta; class Magnoliopsida; order Santalales; family Viscaceae; genus Viscum; species Viscum album. The sequence continues at coordinate 1,885,164,417 of OY728159.1, read as the reverse complement.
TCTTATTAAAATAAATTATATGAAAAGTAGTTTTGAATTAAAATTGAGTATTTTTCACTATTCATTAAAAAATAAAACTTCACAGAAAAATACCAAAAATTCACCCTAACCAGATTTTTATGTTTAGATTTAGAATATTCAGTTTATATTGACATTTAGAATCTATAAAAGTTCCAAAAATTAATTTAAAATTTGTTCTCTATTAAAAAGAGGTAAAAATTCTTTAATAAGATTATAGGTTTTTATGTATAAGGTTGAGTTTGTTATTTTCTTATACTTATCAAATATATTGGATGAATATGAAAAATATTTGATTGAATATATAATATTTATATTAAATTAATATCACTCACTAATTGTAATTAATTTAATTTATTTGAGTAAAATAACTTTGTGGTAATAAAAATAGTTTTCTATAAAAATATTCCTTTTATATTCAATTGGTTGTTGGTGGCACCGAATTTTAGATAAGGCCATGAATGGAAAATTTTGAGCAAAACAAAGGTAGATTTTGAATCAGTGTACAATCCCGAGATGCTCAAGGGAGGTGCGCACAAGATATAAGGGCTGAAAGAAAGATTGACAATGGAATTCAAGATCTTACACGACCAATGCGGCGTCAAATGGAGTCTTCTGTGGAAACCTTTTGAAAACTAGCCAAGTCTGCAGTGCAAACAAAGAGGGTCCTGAACTCAAGATTCAAAAATGCATGTAAGATCTTCTGTGCCCAATGCGATGTCAAAAATGGATAGCCTTTAACTCACTTTGAGCGTTGCTACCGATGTTTCCGACTATAAATAGAAACATACCTTTTCACTCCAGGGGACAGTTATAGAAGACGAATCGATGCTCTACTGCATGAAAGACAGGCGTTCCGCGACCGCATGAAAGACATGGCCTCAAGGTACTGGATCTTGCGCGACATGTCTCCCAGGATCCCTCCTTTGGCTGGGCCCACTAGGGCTTTATCCTCACCCATTTCCTTTTACTCCAAGTGTTCCCTTGTGTTGGAAAAATCTTGCGTGCATGGTCTCCCCTTGCATGTACCCACTCGTTTTGAGCGTAACCACCCACTCTTGTGTGCAACCCCTTATCTTGTGAACACCCCTTAAATCTTGATCGCACCTCTCCTTGTTCACTCCACGTGTCGTCCTTACCGTAAGGCACCATGTGTGAACACCTATTATGCACGACAACCTTGTCTTTCGCATACTTCTCCCATACTGACCTCTAGGTTTGTACGAAGTGATTTCAAGGTCCCTTGGGCGGTGCTTCATTTTGCGTTTCTTTGTCTCTTGCTTCTTCACATAGGCACACTAATAGATATTTATTCTTCACATAGACATGCTAACGTGATCCCTTCAATGGATCAATCCACAACCCCTTCTCACCACAACATTGCTGGTGCCTTCCCTTCACCAAGGGTTAAAGCGTGTCGGTTATGTAAGTCCTAGGGGCGGGGAGTGAATCCTTACCATCCAAGATACACGATATTAAAATGCCAAGAAATTGAGTCCTCAACACAATATGTTAAAACATGATGGACGCCTGTGTGGTAGGTCCAATAGAATCAGAGAGGGGATGGGCATGGGTTCCCTCCCGCTCTCTCTTTCCCTCTAAGCTTTGTCACCTTTCACACATCGGGCAGTCTCCACATAAGCCCCAACACCCTCTGATGGGTTGATTTAGGTATGATGGCCATATCCTCCTAGTAAATCTATACCCCTACTCGGGATTCCCTCCCGGAGTAATTACCAATCTCTATCCCCCTAGGCCGCTAACCACACGTAAGCCCCACTCCATTCCTCACAGAAACCATTTGTGATGCGATCATCAGATCTTCATTGCCTCTTGTTTCTCACACCGAGCATGACTCACGTGGGCTTAGAGTAAGCATCGACCATGAAACCCTCTTCGGGCTGCCTTAGTGTGTAATCCCCATCCCCCACCCAATCGAACTACATGGAATTTGATATTTTCCCATTCCAGGCAAGGTATGTAGGAGGCCTCTTTGATTTTCAAACCCATCACCCATCGGTCCCAACCACTTCACATCAGTTTACCCTCACCCCGTATGATGTTAAAGGATATGCCTCTTTCATCTCATTTGACATTAAATTATACATTTTTGAACTACATGGGTTTTTATCTCTGTCTCCTAGGTAGGGTATGTAGGAAGTCTCCCTGTGGTTCAACCCCAAACACTGGTAAACTTCAGTGTCCCCTATGTTGGGACCCACAAGCTTGGTCTATCCCTTAGTGGCATCATACCAGCTCCCAGGCAGCTAACCATGCGTAATCCTTACACCTAATTCACACTCCTCCAACCAAGAGTGTACCTCTTGTGATGGATTATAACTATATGTAAGCCCCAACATGTCTTCAGGTCGCTGTCCTTTGTGTACAACCCAATTCTATGCCCCATTCTGAACTATGTGGGATTTGATTCCATACTATGGGGATATGTAGGAAACCACCTCGAGGTTCAAGCCCATTAATCATGTCCCATCCTGGTCTCTCCCTTGAGCCTTTGTGTTTAGGGAAGGTCATTCCCCAACCCAGAGGTTCTACTTCCTTTGGGTGCCATCTATGCATCCATTCTCATGAGTCACCTTCTCATGCATCCCATCTCCCCACCAAACTACATGGACTTTGATTCCATGACACAAGGATATGTAAGAATACTCATAGAGATTAAATCCCAACACTACCATAATCTTCATGTCGGTTTCATCTCAATCACCATTCGCTTCATTTAACCCTCCATCATCTATCCTGATTCTTACCCGGGCTAGCATATCCTGGTGAGATCATGCTATCCATCTAGTTGCTTCCCTTTGTGGAACTCGGGAAGCTAACCATTCATAATCCCCACATGATCCATAACCATCAAACCAAGGTTGTTACTCTTGCAATGGGATTCTAACCATGCATAAGCCCCAACATATATTTGGGTTGTTTTCCTTTGGGTACACCCCGATTCATCACCCCCTTTGAACTATGTAGGTTTTGATCCCTGTCTTCTATACATGGTACATAGGAAGCCTCCATGAGGTTGAATCTCAGCCAATGGTAAACCATGGTATCCCCTTTGTAGGGACCCAAGCATCCTTGGATCCGTCCTTATTGGATGTTTTGATCCACCCATCTAGTAAGCCTCCCAGGTGCTCCCTCCTAGGGATGTACCCATCTGATCCACTCCCATCAGTGTTCTGATCAGTCTGATCCATCTCCACTAGATGTTAAACTCGTAGAATACCCTGTGTTAAACATGGGAATCCGAGGAAAACCTAGAAGACATGCCTATGACATATAATTCCCTACACTCGACGTGGGATGCCTCGGGCTTCTGCACCCTCGAGAAGCCCTATCATAAAGGGAATAAATCTAGGTGTACCAGTGTTTCACCGTCCAGACACACCAATGATGGTCAATGTGAATACTCCCCTGACCGAAGGCTTCTGCTCTAACTTGAAACCTTGGAATGTCCTGACAGAAGTAGTGTAATTAACCGGCATCGACAATGGTGTGGCACTGGGAATGAGATTCACGAACAACGTCTTAAATCAATGATGGAGACCTGGGATAAGTGACAAATTACAGGGAGGAATCCAAAAAAGGAGAGACCAACATCCCATCATACCGTTTTGATCAAGTAGACAACATACCTAATTAATTGATAGATTTTTCCCACCTTTGGAAAGTGGGAATGTGGGGAAACAGCTAGCGCATCATACCATGACGACGCCCACACCCCGTAAAAAGCATCAGAAACAAAAATAGTGAACCCAATGTGAATATTCTCTTCAATATTAAGATTAGTATAATTAAATATATTATTAGATAAGCATGTCACCAGATTCATCTATTCGACACTCGATCTCGCCAAGAGAATAGTGGGCCTGGCGTTAAACTCACCAAAGTTTGGGGTAGTTAATCTTTGAAAATTTCAGTCTGTGATATTGTCAGCATGGATATTTATATCCATCCATTGAAGACGGAACGACGCAGGGGCAGTGTGCATCGATTTTATATTTTCTATACCAATGAGTTAATTTTCCTTCTTTGTAGTACCCAAGCTCAAGCTATATGAAACCGATCATCTCCCACCTGTGGACTTAGGGGAAGGGGAAGTAGGAATGATGCAATTCTACATGAATTCATCTCCTCTCTGATGGCTCCCATGACCACAGATATTGGGCACCCATTCCCCCTCTCACACTCCGAATTTATTCAAATAATGGTGATTTATACTTTTGTTCAATGATATTAACAAGAAGGGGTCATCCAGATGAGAGACATGGCCTTCCAAGACATGGAGGCCTCGGTGCCCCGTCAACACCGCCACCCCCAAGGGCCACACTAGGAGCCACTTCTCCTACCTATGACCTTCAACATCTTCGAGATCCTATCCCTGGAGCGCTCCTACGACTCACTCCCTTATGCTAACAAATTAAGGGATGTCCGAGTACACCTTTCCAGGACTTCATTTAGGGATTCACCGAGGAGGGCTCCCACCTGGCTACATCTACATATCCAACCAGTCCTACAGACCAAAGATCAGGCAGTCCATCCCCTTGTACATCCAGCTTAGTTTATTTGACCCAAAGTCAACGTCGGCTGCAAGCTCAGGAGTATACCCACCAGGGGGAATAATCATCCATGACTTCAATGTTCTGAGCCACCACCGACACGATCTATTAACCCACTACCATCATTAGGTAGGGGAACCTCCCAATTATAGAGTAGGGGCACTTTCAATCTTGACCAAAGTTAAAGCACCAGTTTCCCTGTGAGAAGGTTGAACTAACTATCCTAGTTATTGGTACAAGCAGCATCCATCGTGGGCCGACCCGCGATGATGACATCCAGTACAGAGGTCCTCCCCATAATAGTATCAGATATAGTGGATGTGCTCCCCACTCCTTCATTCGATATAGAGGTCCTCCCCATGCCACTATCCTCAACTCCAGTGGAGTCCCTCCCCACTTCATCAATATTCATCACGAAGTTCCTCCCCATGATCCTGGCCTCAGGTATGAAAATTTCCCTCACATACCAAGTTCTCAATGTGAGGGTCTTCCTCACCCAGTCACCCAACATCATGGAGGCCCTACCTACTTTCTCATCGATTCCAGTGGAGTTCCTCCCCATTATAGTGATAAAAAAAGTGGAGGCCCTCCCCACTTCATAAATGACGAACACAAAGGACCTTATCATGTACAATATAATCAGTAGGAATCCCCTCTTAGTACTTTTGCTACCAGGGCTGGTCGACGAAAAGATCCTTCCCACAATATTGATGGCCACCTTGTAGGTCCTCCCCATGTGTTTATTAAAGGTTCCGAGGCCCGCAGCGGAAGCCAGTGGGCCGGGGATTTTAAAATTTTTCATCGATGAGTCAATGAGACTTGTTGACACTGACGATATGAGCCCCGAAAAGGTCTGAGGATCTCAAGTAAATTATTAAGAGAAAAAAATAAAACTTAAAACATACCTATTTAAAATCTAAATCCGTATTCGACTACAACGTGTCAATAGTGATCTTTGTTCAAAGTATCCAAAGGAGGAACCCTCTAGATCATCCACACAGGCTTTAAAAATCCGCTGGAATGTCGATCATCAAATTCTAGGTGCTAGCACGACAATCCAATGATACTTTAGAAGTCCCGACGATCACCACATCAAGATTCCTTCTATGCTTGAGAAAGATCTTGATCCGAGTTATTGGATCAAATGCTTATATCTCTAAAAAGTGGGAGGAGAGAGAGGCTCTCATTTTTATTCCTTGAAAATGAATTAATAGTAATAATAGCCACACAAGAGAGAGAGCCTCCTTTATTTATAGTGGTGTTGCAAAATACCAGGTTGGGTTCCTCAACCCCCGTTTATTTCAACATCCACTAAATAAATAATTTTGATGAACTAAAATATGTCAATATTATTTATTATTTTATCACATACATGTAATATATATAAAATATATTACGTGAAAAAAATTGATCCATTTAACTCGACTCATTGTCCCGATTTATATTAAAAGAACCTTGAATATTAAAATAATATATGTTCGATTAATATTATCTCATATTTAATAAACTTGTAAATATATTAAATAAATTCAATCCTAAATATTCATAACTTGAATATTAATGAATCTATTTAGTTATTTTGGGGATTGAAAACCTGGACAACACTCAGACCCCATGGGGCCCCCCCACTATGTCCATATACCTATTCAACTGAATAGTGTGGATTCTTGAATACGCTATTGTGTGTGACTATCTAGGAAATTATCTCGATAGTGGTGAATAAAATCCATAGACCAAGAGGGGAGTCTAGCAACCCATCATGGCCCCTAAAGAGAAAAGGACTGTCATAGCAATGACAACCATCATACGAACACTAACTCTATACTATAATATCTTTGTCATTAAATATCTCATAAATCAGGACGCACACTTGTGTCATCGTCCTTTTCTTGATTTTTTCATCTTACCAGATGGATTTACCTTTCGACTACTTTGGCCAAAGACTTATAAAGGCAACATAATCCTGATCAACCAGGCCTGAGATATACAACTTTTTAAACTTGAAAGTGACAAATCCTTTTTTGACCATTCAACCAATGTCATACCACCAACGATGCACCCAACACAAGATACCTCGCCACGATTTCAATACCATGGTTTTTTCCTTACATCAAAGTATGAAATCAAATGATACACACTGGTAATGATCTCAAGTTAGGAGACCAATACACATGTCTATAGATAGGAATGACCAATGTCACCCAAAACATGTGGTGTTCCTATTGTCAGGTCTTTCCTCCTGATCTCACTACTATAGATCACCAAGTGTGAACTTCATGAGAAGAAGTCTCAATGCTTATGATTCCCCAGCACATGATAGTCAAACATCTACTATGTCCAATCAGTAATATGTATCTAGACCATAGAACATATATTTAAGATTAATGTCATAGTATCTCGAGGTTCTAATTATATTCTGGGATCTTCTATAACCTCTCAAAACGATGATTAATCTATGGAAATTACCATTATATAGTGGATGCAGAAGTACCTACACTATAATGGTAATAATAAATCATGTATAACTAACTGTACACATGATTTGGTAATCAAAATTACTTCATAGTTGGGTCTAGGGAACCCACTATTTAAACACTCCCACTTGTACTAGAGTCAACTTGCTAACCAAACCTGTTAGCTACTCACATGATAAAGATCATGATTCTACTAAGTAATGAATTTAACTGTTGGGACTTCCACGTTTTTTCTATGTTGAATATCTGCTGCATGCGACCTCATATCCTTGAGTAAAACTTCTCAAGATGAGGTATCCCCGAGTATATTACTTTTTTCCATTTTCATAACTTGTCAACTTAGATAGTAAGAATATCATAATTTACATTATGATAATACTTTTCTCACTAGTTGTGATACCAAGAACTAGAAAAAATCATTGTATTTAACTACTTCTTAGCTACTTTAGAAGTTTCAACGTACTTGGTATTTATAGATATGGCTACCACTGGATTTTATGAGCTTGACTCGCTCATCGCCTTATCCTAAATATGATACTAGATCAAATTGATCTTAGAAAGACTAGTTTATGTCCTACCATAACTAGTATTCATTTTTCTCTATTTACCAGGTATATATCATTTGTACTTTCCAAAGTACAAGATGATATTTCTAATTGATTCACTTGCAGTGCTCCTAGATATAATTGATATCTGCCTACTATAAATTATATCATGGAAATATAAATTATAGTACATAGCATGACATATATGATTGATCCATCGCTGAAGTGTATGGAACTCAATTCAAAAATTTAATCTCTTCCCATGTTTTGAACATGTCAACCTTGAGAGATTAAGCCATGTGACATTGACAACAATTCTGAACTTGAATTATTCCAAATTGTATTTTTCAATACAATGTCTCTTTATGTATGATTGACTATGTACAAGAAACCATTTGATCTACCTCAGTAGATCATTTTCCCTAGAACTTAGGTTTCTAATTTAAGTCAATCATTGGAGAATTAATTTTTATCCTGATCTTATCTAACTGTAAGATCAATATATGTTTTCAATATGTTTTTGAACATATTTATATTGAAAAAAATTAGCGCCCCCACTAACCTTTGGTAGACACAAGGAAAATATTCATTTTAAATGAATGCTCTAAGATCTTGTTGCTTACTTTAATCCTGAATAGGATTTTTATAAATTGAAACCTACATTGGAATTTTATGGTGTCATCATCCCTTTCTGGTTGCATCGTATAGACACCTTCCATGAAATATGATCTTGACATCCAATGACCAATAGAATAATCTTACAAATTTATCCATGACAAGAAAAATTCTAATGGATTTAGGCATACCGACTTGATATAACCAATCGAGCCTTATTGGTACCACACTTGTACCATCCATGTATCAAATCACTTGAATACCCACCGCAGTATCAAATTTATATTCCCCTGTTCAATTTGATACATGGAATCCATTGTTGAATTTTAATTTGTCTTGTCAATATTAGCTAATTTCCATATACTGCTTACTTGTAGGAATCATTATTCTTAATAAATAATTTATCATCGGCCATGGTAAATATAAAACCATAACTATGGTTTCATCCTTCCTACATAGTATGTTTCTCTGGAACATTCTTATTCCACATGCACTTGTGGAACTTGTTCCTATGACAACCATTTATGCATCTCAAGAATTGACTAAACCCAAGAAAATTCATATCCCACTATCTATAATAGAGATATGCACCCTTATATAGAAATTTAGTCTAATACTTGACTACATATTTTCTATCTTAGGGATTTATGTAATATCCTAATCAATTGTTAGGATATTTACCTTATATGCACAATGTGATTAACTTGATGCATGTTTATTTAAATCCTAAACAAATGATTTTCATCTTTAACACATATCCTATGACGTAATGGATTTTCATCATAATATGACTCGTATGATATCCATTTATCATTTTAGTTTCCATATTGGTTATGGGTTTACACTATTATTTACAAAGAAAATCTTGAAATATGATGGAAGTTATTGCAGGTTGTAACATTGACACTACTTACATCATAAATTTGATGTATAACATATGTGTTTAGGAATTTCCCCACACTACATGTTTTTTGATCAATGTTAACATATAAGACTTTATCATCGATCCTCCTTATGAACATCAATATCGTTATGTAGATAAGGTAACATGCGTTTAGGAATTACTCCATGCTACATTATCATGATCGATGAACTTTTGGTCAAGATATTCTTAGGCATGCCGATCTGAAGCAACTCATATCTTCTGACCATGTATATACTTCACTATTACATTCCTTAATAAATTAAAGGAATCTTATGAAGTATATTTACCTCTAGATTTCCTTTAGAATAGTTCACGCTTACTTGTTGAACTAACCCCAAAAGCTTTTGTGGCATACCTTTATTTCTAAAGTGTTCTTTGTCTAAACTAAAGATGTCAACAATACTAAAGTTATTTAACTATACTGAGCCTAAATACCATACAAGGTATATTCTTGATGTCCACTTTTAGTTTTGCTTGACAAAGAATCATCTTTCCACAAGTAGATAAGTCTTATATTTTATATTCATCATGTATTGCCTTTGATTCAAGTATGTCTGAACTATTTGTTGAGTACTTTATACCATAAACAACATTCATTCCTGAACTTTGAATAATGTCTCACTATGACCAAAAGGTCTTGTGAGATAAATGTTTTGGTTATACTCAATAACTTGTTCAATTTGAATCAATCACTTGGAAATGTGAAGTTATGTGTTTCTCACCGCTGGCATATGAATCACCCTTTCTCAGCTACTTGGTGAAGACACTTTACTTCTTATAATTCTCTTACACTTACTTGGTTATTGTATTTAAATATGAATATGATATTGTCATATTGTATTCAATACCCAAAAAGTATGTTAGAAACATTAATTTATATTGATGAATATAAATGGATGAGAAGTGGGAACTTGCTTCTAGTATTTTAGTCTATTGCATTTTTAAACTTCCATAAATTTATTTCAATATGTGATGTAAATAACCTCCTATTAAATAACCAACCTCTTTTATTTGAAGGAAATTATGAAGGTTCCTTTGGCATAACTTTCCATATGCGTTTTCACCCGGTCTTTCAATTTATTCACCATAAGAAGAAGATGATGTTATCTTTAATATTATTATTACTTGGTGAACCATAACATAAAGGTAATGAATTTCTTACTCTATACCGTTCATTTGTATGCTTAAACAAAACTAGAGAAATTGGGTTTAAAAGGTATAAGAATGGGATGACATGAAATATTATGAACTGTATTTCACAAACTGAGTGCAATCATCACATTCAAATCTTGCTTCACTTTCTCCTTGGAAATTTCTTAGAGATGAGACTACATGCAACATCATCCATGTCATTATGTAGAGACCAAAACTAATATTAGACATTGATGATAGAATTATGACAGAACCATAATATACTTGATTCATGAGTCTCCTGTAAGCAATTTTACACTCTCGCTTCGTGAGGTGGCTTAACAGGTTGGAACACTAGCTCCATGAGTTTCAGATATAGTAGTATTATGCAGAAGTGTCTGTACTATATTTGAAATTCGTGCTAGTTTTGACATTAAGTTTTTCCATTATTTATCATAGTTTTTACTTGTGGTATTACTTCCCATTTTTTTAAAAAATAAACTTTAACAGATTAGTACTTTTTATGTTGATTACCGAATGTGACATTATTTATTAATTTAATCATTAAATATCTCCCACTAATTTATCAAATTCTAGGAACCCTATGTACTATAATCAGAATACTCTATCATTTGAGTATTCTAGTGGAAAGGTTCCCTGAAACTCCCTCATAGTCTACAAGCTATGGATACACCACTACTCGGAGGGTTCAAGGTAGTATTTTGGCTGGCCAACCACATTAACTCATAGTTCCTTGATCTGTTGAGTGAAGTATCAGCTTCTAAAATCATTACTTGATTTACTCAATGCTTTCCACTAAAATTACAACAAGATAGCTATGGATATTTCTTTGCTGCAATTTTAGTTAAGTCAACCCACCACCCTAATAAGAACTCCCCAGTAGTAAGAGGAACCCTTAGCTATGGCATGACCAGCACCCCAAACACCCAATTTTTTCAAACTTGAATGATGGAAGGGCGTAATGACTTAATATTACTTTGACGGTTTTTGTGTTTTTCTCTCAATGAATGTAATCCATTTCTATTAATCTTGTTCATCTATGTTGTCGTTCTCACAACTGAACATTAACAGAAAAACATATGCCATTTCTTTATGCATTTTATCATCTATTATTTTATGTATTTCTCCAGCTGTTCTAAAATGCATAAAATAATAAATAAATGCATAAAGGTAAATTGCTACCCAACTGGTCTTGACCTAAGGGCATCGTACCTGAGTCAAAGCTTGACTCATAGTGCATCTTTCCCCCATCTTGTATGTTCAGTTCACATCTGAAGTATCACCTTGTCTTGGTGGGGTCCACATCACGTCTTGGAGTGCCACCTCGTTTTAGTTGGGTCCACGTCACATCTTGCATCATCTTCGATAGTGAAGATTGTCTCATCATGGTGGGGTTAATGTCATTCACTGTCTTCGTCTGAAGTACAAAGATACTCATGCGTAGGTGAGGGGAACTAGGGGTATAAATGTACACCATGAAAATTAGATGCACATGCCCTTATACATTTTAACCGAAAAGAAAGACGATGCATAGAATGTCTATTTAATTAATTACAATCATTGCATGTAGTTAATTAATTAATTAATTAATTAATTAAATGCAGACATACAAGGGTTGGTGCTCAAGACCAGTAGATGAGTAAATAATGTGTGATAAAATTAAATTGCATAAATTAAGTATGAGGGTTATTTAATTAAATTAAATGAATTAAATAATTCAAATATTTTAATTATTTATCAGTCCTCTAATTAATATAATTTTAATATCGAAATTAAATTAATTTAACTTAATTCAATTTAATAATCAAATTGAATTAATTTTCATCAGGGTATTAAAATTTATTTATTCTCATCCAAAATTAAAAAAATTAGTTAATTTAATTTAAATTCCATAATTATATTAATTAAAATTAAAACTTGGGTCTCGAAACCTTGCTCTGGCCCATCACGGGTCGTGCTGAACCTGCGCAGACCCATAAAGGGTTGGGCAAAGCCCATGCTTGGCTTATCTCGGTTAGGTAGGTCCGCCTAGACCCAAACATAGTCGGGCATGTCACGACCCGTCCTCGGGGCCCGTGCCGTGACTACCCAAAGCCCGCCTTCCAAAGGCCAGGGGCTGGCGACTAACACCAAAGGATTAAATCCCGATAAAAAGGGAAGGCATTACCTTTATGAGATGTAAACACACACAATTAGAGTATAAGCGGAAGCAAACACTAAGTAAGCAGTATAACAAAAGTAAGTGCTGAAAAGTAAGTGGACCAGAATATAAACCCAACTGAAAGTACATTACAACTGAAAAGAGAGTACAATAGCTGAAAAGTAAAGCAGCAACCACCAAGTCATCCTATGGAATTCCCACCTGAAGGGTGGGTACAGATAGTCTCATCAGCTCCTTAGGTATATCCGTCCGCTCTGTGTACGTCCTGCCTGATAGACCACCTCAGGGTACCGTCCTGCTCCACGAGCCTCAATCACGATCAGCGCTGTCCGTCGTCTGCAACCACCACAACGTAGTGCAGGCATAAACCGTGCAGAGGTGAGTATATGATACTCAGTAAGGAACCCGAGACCCCCGAAGGTCTCCTAGAATTCACAAAGGATAAACCCCAAAGGAAAGATACAAACACAAAGTATCAACCAACTCTACTTAGGTATATGCCCATTCATATACATAAGTCATCAATTCCAGCTCGGCTCCAACACACAAGCCCAAGTTCAAACCAGTCCACACAGGAAAGTACTATCCAGTCCACCCATGAAAGTACAACTCAGTCCACATAGGAAAGTACAACTCAGTCCACACAGGAAAGTACAACTCAATCCACATAGGAAAGGACAACCCAGTCCATAAAGGAAAGCACAACCCAGTCCACACAGGAAATCAAGTCAATCACATCAATGATAATGATTGAAAGTCAAGACTCATCTCACACAGGTATACATAATTTTTAAAGAAAAAGAGATGATCATATGTAGTTACTGATTCATCTAACTGGGACCCATGTAGGATACTAGACCAGCTAAGCTGTCGGACCCACGTAGGATACTAGTCCAACTACTCTGTTGGACCCACGTAGGATACTACAACAGAGGTCAATACTGTCGGACCCACATAGGATACAAGTACAGTAGTTGTCACCACCGAACCCACAGAGGATTCCAGTATGGTTTTCCTCATCGTCGAACCCACGAAGGATTCTAGTACGAAATTCTTCACTGTCGAACCCACAGAGGATTCTAGTATGGAAGTCGTTGCAGTCACAGCCAGCTCTAGGGTTCCCGCACACAGCATACTCGATTCTGGGAGGGTCCTCTCCTCGAGTCAAAGGGATGGATACATCAACCGTTACGAAGATAAGGGATGATGTAACCCAATTTTCTGTCCCAAATCTTAGGGGTAAACCAATAAAAACGTTCCCAAGTCATAGAGAACAAGATGATCAAGCCATTTTCCAAAAGTACATGGTGTGTGGATATACGATACATGCCATGTCATCAGACACCGGGTACTGCCCGTGTGTTACGGCCCGTGTCACAGGACTGGTCGTGTAAAAAGAAAGTACACGGCGTGTGGTATGGTTACATGCCGTGTCTTCTATCCACGGGTACTGTCCGTGTACCACAACCCGTGTCGATGGGCTGTTCATGTAAAAAGTATGTACACGACGTGTGGTATTGTTACACGCCGTGTCCAAATATATGGGGTCGGCTCCGTGTATGTTGGCCATGCCTGGCCGTGTGGTGGAGTACATGCCCGTGTACTCCACTCCATGTCCGTGTATCCCTGGAATACATGCTGAGTCCCACGAAGCTTCTTATGCCCTTCTGTGAAGAGAATACACGCCGTGCCTCTTGGCCGTGTATTGCTGCCCGTGTCCGTGTATTTTCCTGAATACCCGCCATGTCTCCCGAAGCTACTTTTGCTATTCTGCGTAGAGATTACATGCCGTGTGGCTGGGGTCACACTCCGTGTGTTACTTGTCTAAACCTGAAACTAAAGACGCAGTACGCCCACACTATATAGCATGTTCGTCAGAGGTACACACCGTGTATTATATAATTTTCCAGAATCGACGCCTCTAGCCAGCGCGCCTCCCGTGATGTCTTTTCTTCATTCTGATGGTCCGTTCATCATGAAACTTCGGACACTAAGTCGCCCCGATGTCCTGTAATCGTCTCCGGTGTTTTTGGGCCTCCGATTAGCTCCGAAATCACGATTTGATTCACCCAATCGAAGAACAGTCAAGGGACGGTCCCTCCCATTCTAGTTTGATCCGTTTCCCACTATCGTCATCGCACCTCCGCTAGGACTTCGTGATGTTCAGTCTTCAATCGGGATCGTTGCGTCACACAATGAACTTGCAACGTTTCGGTGTTCATCACCCATGAATAACACGAAGATCCCAACAAACATTCACAAAAACTGCGGAGGGATGGGGCCGTGTTCGTTTGGCCCGATCCTTCCGCGTTATTTTGGTAGCAAGCGGGTCAAGATAAACAAAAGAAGGAAGAATCAGCGTTGCTCAAATAAAAACACACCCCTAACTCAAATCAAGAAGGTTGACCGCTTGACGAAGGAAGTAAAATCTTTCGTTGTTCCGTTGACGTTGTCGCGGGATGACGGCGTCGCTTCGTCAATGTCGAGAAAAAGGAAGCCGAGGTTGGCACCGACGTTCTTTGCGTTCTTCAACGAAGAAGATGAAGTTCTTTCTCCAAGGAAGAAGAGCTCTACCTCTCTCAACACAACAAAACTAACCCCCAAAATAAAATAAGCTACACGTTATTTTATTTTACATTTCCAAGCTTTTCAAAAACTCAAAAAAAAATCAAAAACTAAACCATTAAATTAAATGAGCTTGAGTTGTAAAATTTAATGGGGTGTTAAGTTGGAAAGATTAATGAGGGAGAGAGAGAGAAGAGTTACTCACATTTAAGGGGATTTTAAGGAATTTGAAGGCGTGGGGGCTTGTGTGGGACCCACCTATCCTTTAACCTTTCAAGGGAAGTTATCAACCTAGTGGGTCCCATCCCAACTTCCACACATAGGTTATAACCACTTAGAAAGGAGAAATAAAATCATAACACAATTTTATTTCACTTTACACTTAATCCACCTTTTTAAACAACTCCTCCCGAGCAAACACAACTCTAGTAAAAGTCTTCTTAAGCAATTAACGGCGCTGCGGTTTCATCAGTGCCCTCGGATTTCGATTTTGAGCACTGGTTCAAAAGTTAGAAAAACCCGCCCGTTCGTTCACTGAACGTACCCGAGCTAAATTTCTGAAATTGATTCCGGGCACACCGGGCCTTGGAATTAGGTGCCTTCAGAAACTGCGTACTCGTAAAATCCCAAATAAATTTAAGAAAAAAAATTTCCTTGAAATTTATAGGTCATTACATTACTTCCACCTTAGGGATTTACGTCCCCATAAAGATACATTATAAAATAGGAGAAAAAAATGAGGGTACTGAGCACACATATGAGCCTCCCGCTCCCATGTACTCTCCTGGAGGTTCTCATGCTGCCACCTGATGTGCACTAGAGGAATCTATCACCCACGTAGGACCCATTCCTTTCGATCCTTGATCTCCACTGGGACCTCTGAAAAAGTCACCCCGTCATCAATGACCAGCTCCTTATGGTCGATGATATGCGTCGGGTCATGCACGTATCTCCTCAGCTGAGATACGTGGAAGACGTCGTGCACCCGGTGCAACTGAGGTGGAAGAGCCCGACGATAACCCACCTCCCCTATTCTGATGAGAACCTGGAATGGTCCAATGAAGTGCGAAGATAACTTACCGCCCCGACCGAATCTCTATAATCCACGTCGAGGTGAGACCCGTAAGAAAACGTGGTCACCAACCTCGAACTCTAGTGGTCTCCGCCTCCTATAAGCATAAGAATTCTGTCGGATTTGAGCTGTCCTCATCCGCTCCTGGATGACCTAAACCTTTTCTGTCGTAGCATGAACCATCTCCGGTTCTACACGTACTCACTCCAACACTATCCACAAAGGATATCAACAACGCGGCTAGCTACTCTGTCGCCTCTCCAAGTAGCTAAATGCTCATCCTCATAGTCCTGGAGGAACTCAAGAAATCGTCATTATCTCAGGTTCATATCTATCTGAGAAAAGATACACCTGATACTATTGAGTTGGTGAGAACCGTAAACCATTTTCTCGACGAACAATGGGTGAGACTAGCTATTTGTAAGAACTTAACCCCACCCTTATTCATCTACGATCTATAAGAGCTTCTGAGATTCCTCCTCTTCTGAAAAGAGAAATATGGTCTCATCCCCTGGATGGACCACGTCCTTTTCCTAATACAGTCAATCCTGACATGAATGGTACTATTTCATGCCATGGACGACGTCGTAAGGCCTCGACACTACTACCAAGAGATCCAACCATTACTCTCGCCTCCAAGGGTCGAGTCACACTGTCATAAGCAGTGTGTGGTCACTAGGTCTCTTCTAGTAGGAATATCGAAAGTGAGGATCAAGTCAACGGTTTTAACCGGAACCTCTCAGTATCAATTACATAAAAAGGACAGGGAAGAAAACGTCACAAGAAAAAGTGTCTTTTATTACCGCAACTCAAGGTACAAAGACACAAAGCATCCACAAACAAAACATCAACAATGCTTGAAGCAACATGAACAAAAGTCTCCATGTATGGAGCTAGTCCCGCTCCTATCCATCTGCTCCCAGAGCTCCATGATCATAGGCCTCAGCTGCCTGAAGCTGAGCTCTCCCCATCCACCTATTCCCTGTGGTTGGGGTGGTCTTCCTGGTGGTGGTGGTGGTAGAGCCTCAAAGCGTCGCCCACCACCCACTGCTCGGCCAGCTCCTCTACCTCGTCTGCCTGTTCCCTACGGACCTCCATGGTCAAAACCCTTCCTGGGAGGTCCCTATACCACCTGCTTCTCATCTACAGGGTGGGTCGGGCAATCGCGAGCCATGTGAACCTGCCCACCGCATGCATAGCACTGCCTGCTCCTCGTATAGCTGGCTCTATTCTAAGTACCTCGCACAACCGAACCTGTTTCCTGAGATTGCTCATCTGATGGTCTAGGCCACTTGGTCCTCTGTGTCATCTGTCTACTGCCGGCTGTAGAAGACTCCGCTGCGGGTCGTCCTGTAGAGGGTCTCGCCGTTGGTGACTGCTCAACGATAAAAATTTCCACTAGAAGGACTCTCTCCAGCACCTCTGCCTGCATCGAGATATTGAGGGAGATCATCAAAGCCCTGATCTCATGCCTTAGTCCCTGCTCAAAGGTTCGGGCCCGGAAGAATGGGTCTCGTACCATGTCTGTGGAGTAGCGCGATAGGTCGGTAAACCTTGCCGAGTACTGGGCTACTGTCATGCTGCCATGTCGCAGCTGTAGTAACTCCTGAATGCGTACCACATGGAGGGTGGCTAGAACGAACTCCGAGCAGAAGAGGCTCCCGAAGTTCGACCCAAGGAGAGATGTATCGTCGTGCACCTGGAGCATCAGGCTCCACCACCTACCTGCTTCTACGTGCAGGAGACTCGCTACAAAGATCACCATGAGGTCAGATGGTGTCCCTACTAGCCTGAAAACTCGTATAACAGCCTCTAGCTAATCCTCGGCGGCCTGATGGCCCATCTCCCCACAGAACCTAGGTGGTCTCTGATGCTGAAACTCATGCAGTGAACTAAGGCGATGTGCACTCTCAGCTGCTGGGGCTGGTGGCATCGGTGGCTCGACGGGTAGAGGTACCGCTGGTGCCTACGCTGTAATAGGGCCCTGCATCGAGGCCTCGTCGCTCGGTGGGTTGCCATCTCGCACGTAACTGGGAACCCTAGTTGGCTGCCATCATAGGGCCATCCTGAAAAGGGACATGTATGCCACTGTCAAGACAGTATACCTGGTGAGATGACACAAAGTAATCACTAAGAAAACTTTTGAAACACACATGCCATCAATGTTTTCATGCACTTAGTCAGAAATCAGAAGTCAGAGTCCTGGTGTATGGATACGTCGGCCACCACACCAACACTGGACTCCCTGGAATAATAACCACACTCAATACCCTTAACACTATTGCTTCACAGAAAATAATTTATCAGAGTCCTAAGTTCTGCGGTAGAACCTCCCTCTGATACCAATTTGTCACGACCCGTCCTCGGGGCCCGTGCCGTGACTATCCCAAGCCTGCCTTCCAAAGGCCAGGGGCTGTCGACTAGAACCAAAGGTGTAAATCCCGATAGAAAGGGAAGGAATTGCCTTTATGAAACGTAAACACACAAAATCAGAGTATAAGAGGAAGCAAACACTAAGTAAGAAGTATAACAAAATTAAGTGCTGAAAAGTAAGTGGGCCAGAATACAAACTCAACTGAAAGTACAGTACAACTGAAAAGAGAGTACAACAGCTGAAAAGTAAAGCAGCAATGAACAAGTCGTCCTCCAGAATTCCCACCTGAAGGGTGGGTACAAATAGTCTTGTCGACTCCTCAGGTCCGTCCGTCCGCTCCGTGTACGTCCCGCCTGATAGACCACCTCCTGGTACCGTCCTGCTCTACGAGCCTCAATCACGATCAGCGTTGTCCGTCGTCTACAACCAACACAACGTAGTGTAGGCATAGCCTGTGCAGGGGTGAGTATACGATACTCAGTAAGGACCCTGAGACCCCCGAAGGTCTCCCAGAATCCACAAAGGATAAAACACAAAAGAAAGATACAAACACAAAGCATCAACCAACTCTACTTAGGTATATGCCCATACATATACCTAAGTCATCAATTCCAGCTCGACTCCAACAAACGAGCCCAAGTTCAACCCAGTCCACACAAGAAAGTACTATCCAGTCCACCTAGGAAAGTACAACTCAGTCCACATAGAAAAGTACAACTCAGTCCACACAGGAAAGTACAACTTAGTCCACACAGGAAAGGACAACCCAGTCCACAAAGGAAAGCACAACCCAGTCCACATAGGAAAGCAAGTCAATCGAATCAATGATAATGATTGAAAGTCAAGACTCAGCTCACACAGGTATACATCATTTGTAAAGAAAAAGAGATGATCATATGTAGTTACATATTCATCTAAATGGGACCCACATAGGATACTAGACCATCTAAGCTATCGGACCCACATAGGATACTAGTCCAGCTACTCTGTCAAACCCACGTAGGATACTACAACAGAGGTCAATATTGTCAGACCCACGTAGGATACAAGTACATTAGTCGTCACCTCCGAACCCACGAAGGATTCTAGTATGGTTTTCGTCGTCATCGAACCCACTAAGGATTCCAGTATGAAAGTCTTCACTGTCGAACCCACGGAGGATTTTAGTACAGAAGTCGTTGCAGTCGCAGTCAGCTCTAGGGTTCCCGCACACAACATACTCAATTCTAGGAGGGTCCACTCCTCGAGTCAAAGGAATGGATACATCAATCACCACGAAGAACAGGGATGATGTAACCCAATGTTCTATCCCACGTCTTAGGGGTAAACCAAGAAAAATGTGCCCAAGTCAGAGAGAAGAAGATGATCAAGCCATTTTCCAAAAGTACACGGCGTGTAGATATATGATACATGCCATGTCATCAGACACCGGGTACTGCCCGTGTGTTACGGCCCATGTCACAGGGCTGGTCATGTAAAAAGAAAGTACATGCTGTGTGGTATGGTTACACGCCGTGTCTTCTGTTCACGGGTAATGTCTGTGTACCACAGCCCGTATTGATGGGATGCTCGTTTAAAAAGTATGTACACGGCGTGTGTTATGGTTACATGCAGTGTACAAACATCTGGGGTCGGCTCCGTGTATGCTGGCCATGCATGGACGTGTAGTGGAGTACATGCCCGTGTACTCCACTCCATGTCCGTGTATCCCTAGAATACACGTCGAGTCTCACGAAGCCGCTTCTGCCCTTCTATGAAGAGAATACACGTCGTGCCTCTTGGCCGTGTATTGTTGCACATGTCCATGTATTTTCCAGAATACCCACCATGTCTCGTGAAGCTGCTTCTACTATTCTTCATAGAGATTACACGCCGTGTGGCCGGGGTCACACGCCGTGCGTTACTTGTCTAAACCCAAAACTCAAGCCGCAGTATGCCCACACTACACGGTGGGTTCATCAGAGGTACACGCCGTGTATTCTGGAATTTTCCAGAATCGATGCCTCCGGCTAGCGCACCTCCCGTGATGTCCGTTCTTCGTTCTGACGGTCCGTTAATCACGAAACTTTGGACACTAAGTCGCCCCGATGTCCCGTAATCATCTCCGGTGTTTTCGGGCCTCCAATCAGCCCCGAAATCACGATTTGATTCACCCGCTTGAAGAACGGTCAAGGGACGGTCCCTCCCGTTCCGGTTTGATCCGCCACCCGCTATCATCGTCGCACCTCCGCTAGGACGTCGTGATGTTGGTTCTTTAATTGGGATCGTTGCGTCGCACAATGAACTTGCAACGTTCTGGTGTTCGTCACCCATGAAGAACACGAAGATCCCACCAAACATTCACAAAAACAACGGAGGGATCGGGCCATGTTCGTTTGGCCCGGTCCTTCCGAATTAGTTTGGTAGCAAGAAGGTCCAGATAAACAAAGGAAGAATCAACATTGCTCAAATAAAAATACACCCCTCAATCAAATAAAAAAAGTTGATCGCTTGACGAAGGAAGGAAAAGATTTCGTTGTTCCTTTGACGTTGTCGCGGGATGACGGCGTCGCTTCGTCAACGTCGAGAAAAAGGAAGCTGAGGTTGGTGCCAGCGTTCTTCGCGTTCTTCAACAAAGAAGATGAAGTTCTTTCTCCAAGGAAGAAGAGCTCTCCCTCTCTCAACACAACAAAACAAACCCACAAAATAAAATAAGCTACACCTTATTTTATTTTACTTTGCCAAGCCTTTCAAAAACTGAAAAAAAAATCAAAAACTAAACCATTAAATTAAATGAGCTTGATTTGTCAAATTAAACGGGGTGTTAAGTTGGCAAGATTAATGAGGTAGAGAGAGAGAAGAGTTACTCACATTTAAGGGGAGTTTAAGTAATTTGAAGGGGTGGGGGCTTGTGTGGGCCCCACATCTCCTTTAACCTTTCAAGGGAAGTTAGCAACCTAGTGGGTCCCATACCAACTTCCACACATAGGTTATAACCACTTAGAAAGGAGGAATAAAATCGTAACACAATTTTATTTCACTTTACACTTAATCCACATTTTTAAAAAACTCCTCCCAAGAAAACACAACTCTAGTAAAAGTCTTCTTAAGCAATTACCGGCACTGCGGTTTCATCGGGGCCCTCAGATTTCGATTCTGAGCACTGGTTCAATAGTTAGAAAAACCCGCTCGTTCGTTCACTAAACGTACCCAAGCTAAACTTCAGAAATTGATTTCGGGCACACCGGGTCTCGGAATCAGGTGCCGTCAGAAAATGCGTACTCGTAAAATCCCAAAGAAATTTAGGAAAAAAAATTTCCTTGAAATTTACGGGTCTTTACAGGGCATATCTACCTGGTTCTATTTCAAGACAAATAGGACCATGTAGAGCTAGGGTGGTGTGGAGTCGTGAAGATAGGGGTCGACACCCCTACTGTACGATGGAAGAAAAGTCCACCAGTGCTATCCGTCGGTCAGCCAGAACCATGAGCGGCAGCCGGCAGGGGAGGCCGTGACGGTAGACGGCCTTACTTCAGGTCGATAGGGATGACGGTCCGATGCTGGGTCAAGGCGCTATGGCTGGTAGGCGGGATTCCTAGGGCGTCTGAGAGTTGGGATTCAAGGCAGTGATGCGGGTGACCAGTTCTGAGGAAGGTGGGATAAGAGCCTGTTGGGAGGAGCCCGACCTTGGGAGGAGGCCAGCAGCGACAAGGAGGTAGGAAGAGGCGCCGTCCATAGGAGCGGGGTAGAAGGAGGCCGGCTTGGTAGAGGCTGAAAGTCGGGATCTGGAGGCGGCGACCGAGATAATATTTCCCGGTGCGGTGCCGGCTGGATCCAGTACGAGAGGCCGACGGAGTGTGAGGCGAGGGCGCATGGAGGTTGGGGCGGCGGGCCGCGCGGTAGCCGGGAGGCGAGACTGGGTGGAGGCCTGGTGCGAGGTCGACCCTACGTGCTGAGGAAGCTACAGTAGGGGGTCTTCTGCGGACCCCCTTTCCCCCCCTTTTTTTGAAGTCTTTCTTTTCCTTTTTTTAATTAAGAAGTCTCCTTTTTTAATTAAAAAGGTCAAGTCCACCATCTTTTAATAATTATAAGTCTCCTCCATGAAAAACCACACCCCCTTTTTGTTTTTCCAAAAGGATACTTAGCCTTTTAAAATAATAACAATAAAATTATTATAATAAAATAATAATTTATTATTATTATAGTATTATATTATTATTATAATAAAATAAATATCATTATAATAACAAAATTATTATCAAAATTATAAAATTATAAAATATAATTTGTACAATTAAGATTATTTCTGATGAACCGATCGAAACTTGATCTGTTCAACATGATGAAATAAAATTTTAGAACCCAAGATCAAACCGCATGTTTAATCAATTCTGAAAACTTAAAATGTCCATAACTCAGTCATTTAGCATCGAATTGACGCGTGGTTTGAACCATTGAGACCGTTTTTGAACCCTCTATTTAATTATAATGCAAATTTAATTTTCTAGGCTCAAAAAAATTATCCTATCACTCTGATACCACTGAAAGGTTCCGGGGCCCGCAGTGAAAGCCGGTGGGATGAGAATTTTAAAAAATTTCATCGATGGGTCGATGGGACTTGTCAACGCCATTAATCTGAGCCCCGAAGAGGTCTAAGGATCTTGTGTAAATTATTAAGAGCATAAAATAAAACTGAAAACATACCTGTTTCAAATATGAAGTCACGATCAATTGCAACTTGTCGATGGTGATTGTTGCTTGAAGGATCCAAAGGAGGAACCCTCTAGATTGTCCACATGCACTTCAAAAATCCGCTGAAACGTCGATCATCAAATTTAGGGTGCTATCACAGAGATGCGACGATGATTTCGACGTCTCGACGATCACCGCATCGAGATGCCTTCGATGCTTGAGAAAGATCTTGATCCAAGTCCTTGGATCAACTGATTCTCTCTCTAGGAAGTGGGAGGAGAGAGATGCTCTCATTTTTATTCCATGAAAATGAATGAATAGTAATAATAACCACACAATAGAGAGAGCCTCCTCCTTTATTTATAGTGGCATTGCAAAATACCCGGTTGGGTTCCCCAACCCCCATTTATTTCAACGTCCACTAAATAAATAATTTTGACAAACTAAACTATGTCAATATTATTTATTATTTTATCACATACTTGTAATATATATAAAATATATTACATGATAAAAATTGAGTTATTTAACTTGACTCTCTATCCTACTTTATATTAAATAAACCTTGAATATTAAAATAATATTTGTTCAATTAATATTATATCATATTTACTAAAATTATAAATACATTAAATAAATTAAATCCCAAATATTCATAACTTGAATATTAATGAATTTATTTAATTCTTTTAGTGATCGAAAACTTGGACAGCAGTCAGACCCCATGGTGGGGCCCACTGTGTCCATACACCTATTCAACTAAATAGGGTGGATTCTTGAATATGCTATTGTGTGTGACCCTCTAGGCACTTATCTCAATAGCAGTGAATAAAATCCATAGACCAAGAGTAGAGTCTAGCAACCCATCATGGCCCCTAAAGAGATAAGGATTGTCAAAGCAACGACAACCTTCTTACGAGCACTGACTGTGTACTAAAATCTATTTGTCATTAAATATCTCATAAAGCAGGATGCACACTTGTGTCATCATCCATTACTTTCTTTTTTATTTTTTGATCTTACCTGTTGGATTTACCTTTCGACTACTTTGAATTATTAAGGCCGGATCATCCTGACCAACCAGGCCTGAGATATACAACTTCCTAAACATGGATGCAAAAAAAATACTTTCTTGACCATTCAACTAATGTTATACCACCAAGGATGCAACCAACACAATCTACCTTGCCAAGATTTCAATACTGTGGTTTTTTCCTTACATAAAATTACACAATCAAATGATACACATTGGTAATGGTCTCAAGTTAGGAGACCAATACACATGTCCATAGATAGGAATGAACAATGACACCCAAAACATGAAATGTTCTTATTGGTGGGTATTTCCTCAAGATCTCACTACTAGAGATCACTAAGTGGTAAATTCATGATAAGAAGTTTCAATGCTTATGATCCCCCAACACCTGATAGTCAAACATCTACTGTGTCCAATCAGTAATATGTATCTAGACCATATAACATATATTTAATATTAATGTCATAGTATCTCGAGGTTCTCATTATAGCATGAGATTTGATATAACCTCTCAACATGACAATTAATCTATGGGAATTACCATTATATAGTGGATGAAAAAATATCTACACTATAATGGTAATAATATATCATGTATAACTAACTGTACACATGATATGGTAATCAAAAGTTCTATATAGTTGGGTTTAGGGCACCCACTATTTCAACATACCAACTCCAGTATAAGCCCTCCCCACTCCAGCACTATCAAACATGGACGTCCTCCCCATGTTCCATTCAAAATTTTTCTGAGTGCCCCTCGCACCCCATATAATTAGAGCAGAGGTCCTCCCCACTTCTGTAATAGCCGATATAATGGCCCTCCTCATATCCCATCTAGTGTGGGTGAAGGTCCTCCCCATTCTAACACCAATATGCATGGAGGACCTCACCATGTCAAAAACCTACCCTATCATGACGAACCATCCTGGGGAAAGTGGGAGGGTCACCGCTACCAAAGGAAGAATCTTGAGAAGCTAAAAATCGTAATCAAACCTGTATTCTTTTCAGATTCTGAGGTGGAGTGCGATTCGATGATGGAACCCTCACCCCAATATTTTGTGTTCGGGGATGGGGAAGGAATAAGGCATATAAGCCTCATCCTTTTGGAAGGTGAGGTCCACCAGATCCCTGCATCCCTCCGATGATACATATAGGAGAAAGAAGATTTGGCCCCTTTCTAGGCACTGACTGTGCAATCCTTCTTATCGTAAATAGGATCATTCTCCACCTTAACAGGATATCACAAAGAGTAATTATGGGGACGAGTAGAGGACAAGAAATAGTGTGAACCACTGCCAATGACCACTACCCCTACATGGGAAGTAGTGGTTTTTAGTTCATATTATGGAGATGTGGTGGCATAATCAGTGCATTCATCGGAAGACAGCCTGAGATGTGGTGTCTTGTCTGCTCATGCACCTTACTCTCCAACGACCAGTCTACCAACGCAACAGTCCACTTCAGTACCATTATCTGTCCCTCAACCTCCCCCATTTGATGAATGGGAAAACCAAGGGTTGGATCCTGAGTCTGAGCTGAGAAGTTTGTGGAACATTCTTTCTGTGGATCACCTCCCTCAGATGTTCTATCCCATTGCAAAAACAAGTTTCAGTAATTCAGAATATCCCACCCAGGAGGAGGTCACGTGCTTCTGCTAAACTCTATGGGAAACACACTTCCATATTTGTCATCAACAAGTAGCTTATCCCAAGATCCAGGAACACTTCGATGACATCGGCCCACAATGCCACATGGTCGACTTGGTTTCACTCTCCTTGGATCAGCACCCTGAGTCACCCAGTCATCATCGGACCCTCCAGCAAAGATGCATCCAGAGCTTTATAGTGCTCCACATAATTATTAAGGAGGCTTCCCCCTATGTCTAGATCTGTGTTTGGGGGAAGTACGTTGACCTTCATTTCAGTCCTATCCGGCACCAGCCCGACTTGCTAGGTGATATTGAGGATATGCCTCCAGATACAGTCACGGTTAACATGGATGACCTATTAGAGAAATAAACTGAGCTAGGAATCATTAGAGAAAACTTAAACCCTATGGTGGTTCCACAACTTTTGGATCCCTTGGGTAGGGTTACTCACCAAAAAAGAATTTTCTTGTCCCTTCCTACACCTTCCGAGTCATTATCCTTCAGTCGAGACCCCAATAAGAGTAAAGAAAACCCTAGGGCCATCAAACACTCTGATCCATATGGATCAGTGTAGAAGAATAAATATGACCTTGAAAAGGATTCATTGTGTCAATAGATTACGAAATATAAAAATATGGTTGATGAACTTCTCACCGAATGTGCTACGGAACATCATCCATATTACGATAATCCTCAATCGGGGCAGCAGGGGCAGGTACAACCTCCTCCCGATGAGTTTCCTCCTAGTGACCTTGACCATCCTACCAATATAGATAGATTAGAGGCCAAATTTTATGGTAAGAGGGAACAATATGCATAACCCAATCCACTTGATTTGCGTGATAACCCTCCTTGGGACCCAGCTCAGGTTCCCCCAGATGCTCTACAAGTCGTTCCCATGGCAGTTCCGCAAGTTATCCCACCAGTCGCTCTACAAGGCACTGGGTCTGATTACCATATTGAAGAACCTACCAATGCACTGGTGGTCAGGGATCCTCATCAAGATAGGAATCCCTACCAAGATGATCCAATGGTCTCTCTCATTTCCCATCTCAAGGATTTGGAAACCCAAAAAGTTGCAATCCTTCTTGACGGAAAGCGAGATCCGACATGGGTGGATGATATTCTAGCACCTCGGGGTTTAGGAAATCCTATATTCTTCCCTTTTAATGGGACAAGCAACCCACTGCAAAATCTGGCCCACTTCATTTAAAGGTGTGGACCCATGCTGGGAACTCCAGCACATCAGAAGGCCGCCAAACTCTGGTGTTTTTTGCAGACACTGGAAGGACCCACGTTTGTATGGTACAACCATCTACCCATTAGTTCAATAGCCGGTTGGGAGGATCTTATTAGGCATTTTATCTACCAATTCAGTTCCATGACCAAGAGAAAAATTATTACTGAACTCTTTAATTTCAAGCAGAGGCCTGGAGAGCGCATCACCGACTTTGTTTCCAGGTGGAAGGGCCTCACATATTCCCTTGATATTACACTAACCCATGACTAGATACTGATGATGTGCATAGGGAATATCAAGACCAAGTTGGTCCCTCCTCTCATCACTCAGAACTACCCTGTGAGATTTTTATATTTCTATGACAATGCCCAGTGTCTAGAGGAAGCCCTGCAGCAAGACAATAAGGCATGTCTGTTGCCTCATGTGGTTCCTGCAAGAAGAGATGCTAAGGTCGAGCCCACCACAGTAGCACAAATAGAGGCCCTAGGTAGCTGGAATTGTTACCAGTAGATCCACCTTCATAGCTCAGTCGAGGCCCACCACCTTAGGCGCAACCTCCAACTCCGCAGCACCCACCTTATAATTAGTAGGTATCCCCACATAACACGCTATCACCACCTAGGAGAGATAATCAGGTTCTTCCTCCCAGTCAGGCTCCTCCAACCCCTCGTCAGGTCCAGGATCCTAGAGATCCTTTCTCAGATTAGAGAAAACAAACCTACTCATTTAATGAGGATCAAGTCCCCTATTATTTCCGAAGAACCTTGGACTAGGGAATACTATGGTTGTCAGAATGCAAGAAGCCAGAAGAGGAAGATCTCACTAATCGCCCCAATTACTTCCCCTATCACCAGTTCCTTATGCACACCCTCAAGTAGTGCTATGTGTTTAAATACTGGATTTTGGACCAAGTCAATAACAATGTAGTCAGGTTGGGTCCAGCACTGGCATACATGGCATGTGTGTTTATAAATCTTGACAGTGATAGCGAGGGATAATGGCAGCAGGTTTCTAACCACATGTCTCCAAAATATGACTAGATAGATCTAAAGGCTATCACTCATGCACATGGTATTATCCGTGCATGTTTTAGTCAACCCGATCCTTTGAAGTCACCAAGTTCCCCACATCAACTACTTCTGTGTCAATATCTCAGTCTTCCTCTTCCCCGAAGGGCAAGCATCGATGACTCAAGGGAAAGAAAAGGCCCCCATTGATGCCATCGTCATACCATACTCTTGGATATTTCATGCCCCTAGAGATGGTGATTGCGCCCAGGATCTGTCCAGTGATGGAGGGTTCTTCAAGTGATTATCAGGGGTACACTTCAATCAATACCGTCGAGTTGGTAAACCCTTACATGGTTCCTGAAGAAGAGTGCCAGGAAGACCCTCCCAACATCCCCATCCAATGCTAGTGTCGACAGATATGTGGGTATTCGAATTGTCAGAATGAATTGGTCAGTGATTCCATCCAATCCGTGCACACCAATGATACCATACAACATTCCCAGTGTAGAGCTCAACACGCAAAACCTTATCATCTCATTTTATCAGATTCACCTCCACCACCATTTGTGTTACTTGATCAGGCATAGCCACCATGAATGTGCCATGGTTAGTCAAATTCTGTCATGGATAAACCTCAGTTATCTGGACCTCAGCTGGTAGTCTCTCTACGCTATTTGACTAGTGATCAACAGGACATTCCCAACACCAGCCAGAATATGCCGGTTCAACTAGAAATGCCCGTAAAACCTCCTACCACAGAGCGACCTATTGTCAGCAGAAGTGTACAACTGAAACAACAGTATGATATCCTCAAGCATCTTTCAAGAATTCCTGTGAATCTCTCAATCCTCAAGGCTCTCCTCTTGTGAGAAGATATACATGAATCCCTTGCAGAGGATTTAAGAAGACCCCTCTAGTTTGAGACAAAGGTAGAAGCCACAGAATCCTTTCGTGCAGAGACAATCGAGCATATGGAATGTCATGAAATCATCTCTTTCTCTGTAGAAGATGAAGGTTCTCCTATACAGGGGAAGATCTGCCCACTGTACATCACTGGCCATTTCAACGGCGTGGAGGTGTACCGCTGTCTTTTCAACATGAGATCTAGGATAAACCTTATCCCAACCTAAACACTCTAAAATATGGGACTTTCTGAGGTGGATCTAAGTCCCTCTGACCTGAAAATTATAGGTTATGATAGGATGGAGAAAACACCAGTTGGAAAGATTCACCTGAAGACCCAGTTTGCTGGCCTATTTTCCAGCATCGAGTTCATGGTTCTCTCACAAGACACTACTTACAATGCCTTGATGGTTAGAACATGGCTCTATATACATGCATCAGTCCCTTCCCCATATAAAAAATGACTTAAGTACTCCCTTAATGTTCGAGTAGGCGTAATCCAAGGTAATGCATCCCCCTCTGCCTCTTGTGAAGCATGCTACTTGGATGCTGACTATTACAAGAGAAAAGACAAGCAGATTCAGGATAATGAAGCTGAATATGCTATGACTACGACTAACCCATGGATAGACCTGGATGATGCCTACATTTTCCCGATTCACTAATTAGAGGCCACAACCTCGGACTTGGGGAAACGCTTCGTTGTCTCTAGAACGAATGGGAGGCATGTTCCCAAGTCTAAGGAATGTTGTGATATCCCCTTGTATTCATGCAAAAATCAGGATTGAGTGATCCCATATTCCCCCACTCCTATAAGGTATCAATATTTCCACCCCATGGAAACATCAATGCATCATACTTTCTTTTTTCACTGGGATGGGAAAAACTGAATCAAGCCGACACACCTCTATTTATTTGATATCCTCAAACATGGCCCATTGGGTCGAAGGCTAGATGGGATCGGGTCAATAGCTTTTTCTACCATGGTTTCAGCAGTGCAAGAGCCCCCGATGAGGTGTCCACTGCCGCTCAGGTTGGCACCAGTGTCCCGTCAAGATCTGTCAACTCGGAAGATTTTCCTTGTAACACCCCATGCTTCCATGGTACACTTTCTTTGAATAATACAGTAGCGTGTGTTGTACGCAACTTCAAGGTTCTAACACACCGCGACCAATCAAAGTAGCAGTTATGAATAGTAATATACAATTTTTGAAATTTTATAAATTTTATCTCTCAAAATGAAATTAATTTTTGGATTCGGAATATCTAATTTAGCCTAGGGTGAAATTTTGGTACTTTTAGGATAACTTTTATATTTTGATGAATAGTGAAAATTACTAAATTTTAATTAAAAACAACTTTTTTTAATTGAAATAATTAATAGTGATAAATTATGAATTTTAGAGGTTTTAAAGTATATTTAGAATATATTTTTACCATTTAATACAATGTTGGTAATTATACATAATTTTACAATTAAACCGGACATAAACAAGTGTCAATCTTTTTATAGTTATTGTCTCTTAAAAACACGCTTTTTGTTTTAACAATGAGAATTAATTTTAAATTAATTTCTGTCACTTCTATATTTTGAATTTGGAAAAAAAGATTCCATATTTGGAATCAGGATATCCAAGATGTGTAAATAGGTGTTTCGGTGCGGATGTGCGTCGGGTTACGCTGTTCCGCCAGGACGCGTTCGCGCGTGCACCCGTCAACCCGAGGGGATGGGCGCGCGGCTTGTGGTCCCGCAGTCCCTCTTTCCAAGGGCGGGCGGCATCCGTCCCTTATTCAGGGGCGTCTGCTCCTTGATCGAAACCGGGATGATGGGATGTCGGCTTCTCCTTCCTTGGACGTCTCCTCGGAACTTGTCGCCTAATCCGGGTCTCCCTCATAGACTTAAGAATGTTCGTGAATCTCGTTCCCGGCGCCATATCTTCATGGACACCGGTTAATTACGCTGCTTCCGCCCGGACGTTCCAAGGAGTCTGGGCGGGGCAGCAACCTGCGGTGAGAAGGCCGGGTGGCTCTGGGTGCTGGGGGCGTGTCGTAACACTGCGGCTCTGCACGTCTGTCTTCCGTCCCTAATAGGGCTTCTCGAAGGCACGATGGCCTGAGGCATCCCGTACTAGGTGCGGGGAACTGTGTCACCTGAGGTTTTCCTCAGCTTCTCGTGTTTAACACGGGGTATGCCGCGAGTTTAACGTCCAGCGGGGACGGCATCGGACCGATCAACACGAAAAGTGGATCAGATGACAGAACCCCTTGCGGGGAACCTCCGACGCTGGGGCCAGCACATGGGCGGCTTCCCAAGTAACGTGGAGTGAAGTGAAGTGGCATGACCCCACCGGGATGTGGCGGCCCGGGTAAGGATCAGGGTGGATGATGGAGTAAAGAGCTTGGACCCCAGAGGGGCTTCCTACGTACCGCGCGTTAACACGGATCAAAGTCAACGTAGTTCGGGCATACAGTTTAACGTCATGCTGGACGTCGGCAAGCCGACTCACGAAGAGGTCGAGGCCGCCGTGCGGAGGATTGAACCGAACCACCTCGCACGGAGGGGGATGGAACGGCCGGGTGGATCACAGTTTCACGTCATGCTGGACGATAAAAGGGGAAATGGAAAAGGGGGGCTGTGGGGAGGCACCGTGGAGATACACACGGGCAGTCTCCCACAGGGGCGGATTCATAGGTGAATCAACGCAAGCGTGAACCCTGGAGGGGTCCACTGATGGACGAACCGACGTAAATACGACCGGGACGACCAGGTGGTGGGCTTGAACCTCGGGGAGGCTTCCTACGTACCCTGTATAGGAGACAGGGATCAAAGTCCACGTAGTTCATTCTGTCAGGACTTACGCACTTGAGGCAGCCCGGATACTGCAAAACTCAGTTGGAAGGGACTTGGACCGAAAGCAAAAGACACCTCGATCCCAGTCAGACCCTCTACTGGCTTCGGCAGTGGGGAGGTGCAATGGAGATACACATGTGCAGCCTCCCACGAGAAACTAGGGGTTTGTAATACCCTGCCCCCGTAGGGAAAAGCCACTCCCATTAAATCGTCCCAAAAGGGGGACAATCCCGACATCCCTGCAGAGACGAGCGGGTGGGGGCCACGTCCAAACCGGGGGAGACCCTGCGTGCGGAGCACGGGATCAGGTTGCGGACGGTTTAGCGTCTTGCCAGACGAAGTACAGTTTAACGTCATGTGTTGAGGACGAGGCACTTGGCAGTTTAACGTCTTGCAGCACGGACGATGGGGGCTAGGCAGTTTAATGTCGTGCAACTTGGACGGGTGTGCAGTTTAACGTCATGCTGGGCATAGGTTGCCGGACGAAGCACTTGGCAGTTTAACGTCTTGCAGCGCGGACGATGTACAGTTTAACGTCGTGCAGGACGTATATGCAGTTTAACGTCATGCTGGACGAGTATGCAGTTTAACGTCATGCTGGACATAGGTGCGTGTCACTTCGCGCAAGCCTGGAGGGCCGCACGGGAAGACAACGCACGGTGCGGGCACCCGGGATGAGAATCATCGGGTGCCACACAGGCGGGTAACCTTAGGAGGTCAACGGGGACGACCCTGGCAGATTGCGCGCAAAAAGGAAGCTTTGCGCGCAATACTGCGGGCCGGCGCGCAATCGGGGCGGCTGGCGCGCAATTGGGCCAGCGCCTTGCGCGCGGATGCTTGAGATTGCTCACACCGGGCTTCGGATAGCGCGCGGGGGCAACGGCTCATTCTTTAACGAATGGCCTCTTGAAAGAAGGGGGGGTGCGCGCAATCAGGCCGGATTGCGCGCACCCCGGGGGAAATTGCGCGCAAGCGGGTTCTTTTGCGCGCAAAGGCCTTAGGGTGAGTTTTTATTCAAATGAAAGGAGCCAGCGGGGATTGCGCGCGAAGGCGGACCCCGAGGCTTTCTTGCGCGAAAGAAAGGAGGTTACCTGAAGTTCGTCATTGCGCGCGGAAGGGGTTGAATTGCGCGCACGAGAGACGTTTCGACTTCCAGCAACCTTTGAAACGTTGGGGGTC
This sequence comes from Viscum album, assembly GCA_963277665.1. Classification (NCBI taxonomy): domain Eukaryota; kingdom Viridiplantae; phylum Streptophyta; class Magnoliopsida; order Santalales; family Viscaceae; genus Viscum; species Viscum album. Next base: position 1,885,131,401 of record OY728159.1, on the reverse strand, counting down.
GCCTTGTATTTATAGGCAACCCCGGGCGCGGAATCCAGGATGCGAGCGCGAAATTCCCCCCGCGGGCGCGGAATCGGGCGCGGCGCGCAAGGGAGTCGCGCGGACCCGCGGCGCGCAAAATTGCGCGCCGGACCGGCGCATTGCGCGCATCCCGGGGGGGTTTGCGCGCGGAACATCCCCTTTGCGCGCGTGCCTCTGAAATTCCGCGCAAGGCCTCCGGGCCCTCCGAAACGTTCTTCCGACTCCAAATATCACGTCACTTTCCGCATCCGGAGCTTCGTTTGGGACCAACGGACTTTTCCGGCGTCTACAAAAGCCCCCCCTCGGAATCTGATCGGCGAGAGGTCGCAACGATCGGGTTCCGAGGGAGACGCCGGAATGCCGAAGTCCTGGGCGGCGCGGGACTTAGGCGCGCAAACAGGGGCGCCGGTCGCGAAATTCGCCGCTGCGGTCGCGCAAAGCGCTTTCCGCGCAGCGCGGGCCCGGCCTCGCCTCTAAATAGGGGCGCTGGGTCCCGCGTTCCGTACTCTGGCCTTCCGCGCGATAAGCTCCAAAGCTCTCGTGCGCGAAATTGCCTCTTCCGGTCGCGAAATTCGCCCGATCGGCGCGCAAAACCGTCCGGATTTCGCCTGTTTTTGCGCGAAACCCCGGAACTTTGCGCGACAGTCTTCCCAATTGCGCTCCGTCCACTTGGATTGCGCGCCAACCTTCAAACTTTTCCACCAGCCTCGTCCGATCCCGCACGCTTCATCCCTTAACCCGCACGACTCCCGAATCTTCCGAGATGGCCGCGCACAGAGGAAATGAAGGGGATGCCGCCACCCGCAGAGCCGAGATGGCGACGAACGAGGAGGTTTACGGAGCCAAGGAGATTGTTTCTAACAATCAATCCTTGTTCGACTTACTAACGCCGGGCCAGAAGACATATCCACTGTCGGACAACCTGCCGCTCTGGAACTTCGGCATCCTCGATGAGGTTCCGGTGCCAGGATTCGAGGTTGATGCGCCGCGAACCTGGGTGACTCGGGAGGACGAGCTTCACCGCTATAACATCACCAACAATGGGCATCCTGCCAGGGAAACCAGGCACTTGGATGTCTACGTCCTGAACCCGAGGACGCGAACCATTGATGGGGGTGAGCCTACAGCGGAGAATTCTCCAGCCCTCTACTCGAGCACATACCGTCAGAGTGTCACTGACGACACCAAGGGCTGGCTGAAGGACTGGGACTTGCGATCCGGGGGCAACTTTACCAGTGAATGGGCCTGGGCGTTCTGGGTACGCCACACTTGCGATCACTTCGCAGAGGAGCTGCGGTACATCGGCCTGTTCGAGGCGGTGTGGACGTCGCAGTTCCACTTCTACCAGCAGTCTGAGCTCGGGCCGGAGCTGTTCACTCGCTGGTCCCCGGATACCAACACCTTCCATCTTCACCATGGGGAGGTCGGCATCGGTCTCTGGGACATCCACTGCATCGGAGGTATCCCGCTGGAGGGCTACCAGTACGATGAGTTCCTGCCACCGAAGAACATCTGGGAGGACAGGTCACGGACTCCCATTCTGACCTGGCATCTTCTTGACCTGGCTACGCAGCGGCTCGGGATCCAAGACTTCCAGAAGGACATAGCCTACAAGGATTGGTTCGGCCAGTTCCTGGAGCATGACCCGGCGGTCAAGATGCCAGGCAGGGGGAAGCGGTGCCCGACCGCAGCTCAGAGGAGCCGGAACGGGTCGTACTGGCGGGTCCTGGAGACGGGCGATTACCGCTCATGGGGGTACCGCGTCATCGAGGCCCGGGACCCGAACGTCCGGTACGCGGCGTTCCTGGCCGCCTTTCTGAGCGGGTGGCTCCTGCCAGTGCGGGATGCGAGGATGGGCGTCCGTCCGGCGACGCTGGCGATGGCGGGCGCCATGGCTGCCAATAAGAGGTACAACCTCGGGGTCCCAGTACTGGCGAGGCTGTATGCCATTCTGGGACGCATCTCACGAGGGGGGTCGCCACGAAGGATCTGTGGGCCCTTTCAGTTCTTCCACGGCTGGGTGGCTGCTCACCTTGGTGGGTATACGTTCCCAAATGCCATCAGTCCTCCGGGCAACGGCCTGCGACCCTCCCTGCTGAACATTGCGGGGGTCGCTCCGATGACCCTCAGTGAGGAGGGCGTGAGGGTTCGGATTGGCAATCATGCCAATTTCAACTTCAGCCCGTTCCCCACTCCCGTCGGCCAGATGATCGACAACGGACAGGGCCCGCTGGAGCAGCATGAATATTTCCTGAACATGCGGGGCGGGGTGCTCGTGGCTCGGATCGACGGGAAGGTGATCTGCGAGCCTTACGTGCCGACCCGGTTCGCCAGGCAGTTCGGGTGCCTTCAGCGGATGCCGAAGAGGGTATTCACTGCTGTCCGGGAGGAGACGAACCCCGGCGTCCTTCGCCAGATGTGGCTGATGTTCGTCGCCTTCGGCTCTGGCGACGTCATCACCCTCCCTCCTACCGGAGTTAACGCAGGCTTGGCAACCGAGTACGCCGAACACTGGGCCATCGCGTACCCTGAGGGGCTCTTGCGGAAGCTAGTTCGGCGGCTCGAGGCTACCCGTGCGGAGACCGGGCGTCAAGGAAGGAGGCGAGGCGCCGCCACACGGGGGAGAACGGAGGCGCGCCAAGCAGCGGAGCCGGCGCGGGCAGGGACTTCGGCGGCGGGCGCATCGCAGGCTGCCGCCACGACCTCGGCGCCCAGAGAGGGGGCGCATGCGTCGGTCGAGGAGCGGCCCGGGAAGCAGGTGAGGCGTCTGCTCGAACCCTCCCACGATGCAGTCTTCCCGGCGCTGTGGTCGGCCTGGATGACCCTGCGGCAGTCACTGGGGACCGACGTCATCTGGCGAAAGATACTCAGAGAAGGAATCTATCTGCCAGAGGTCGGGCGCCTCCAGATCACCGACAGGGTGGACTTCAACCGGCAATATGCATATCTGACGGCCATGGACGAGTACGCACGCCAACGTGGTCAGCGTGCGGAGCCATCCCTTCTGGTGAAGGTGATGCTCGGTCTCGAGCCCGCTCCGGAACAGATGCCGCCGGAAGAAGATGACAGTAACGACTCCGAGGAGGAGGAGGAGACGGGGGAGGATGAAGGCTCCGAGGGAAGGTCCCATCGGGGGAGCCCACGGGAGAGCGGCGAGGTGGCCGGCTCTGACAACGTTGATGTCACTGAGCTCCTCGAGGTCCGCTTCTATCCCTACTCAACTTGCTTCATCCATTCTCTTATGCAGCTTCTAACCCGTTTCTCCATCCTTCTCAGGAGCACACGGACGTCGGTCAGGCGTCCTCAACAGGAGTAGGAGAGGCGCCAGCAGGACAAGGCGGGGGCCAGGCACCCATTATCGATTTGACAAGCGCTAAGGGGTCCCCTGCTGCAACTGTTCCTGCGGCGACCGGGGTAGCGGAAGATGACGCTCCGAACTCCCGTAAGTCTCCCTACTTTACTGCTGGTGCTTGCCATTGACGATCCGTGACTAACCATGGCATGCCCTGCGCAGTGATCTCAACATCGGAGGCTCGTCGGGTTGCCGAACCCGGGCCATCTACGAGTGGACCAGTGGTGGACATGCCGCCTGCTCCGGAACAGGCTTCCCAAACCGAGCCGGCCCCGCCAACTGCTGATCAAGGGGCTGCGGGCGTCGGCGGTGCTGCCACCGGAGAGAGGTTGGGGGCTGACGAGGGTGTCAGCGCCGCTGGGGAGAGAGAAGAAGGTTGCCCGGATGTTGGGGAACCTATCCCTCGTGAGGACCTCCCAGGGGCGGACCCTGCAGCAGACCTGCTGGCTGCCTTCCCTGCCTACCGGCCTGCCGACCCAGAGGAGATGGATGACTCGGACGCGGAGGCGGTCGAGGATAGCCGGGTAACGCGACGCAGGGGGTGGAAGTGCATCCAGCGCTTCCTCAAGCGAGACCCATCGGAATGGCTGGGGCGCATGGGATCACTTCAGACCTGGCTGCGCTTCCTGTGTGCCGGGGGAGCTGATGCTCAACGCCTCCATCTGACGGTCCGTGATTTCATGGCCGAGAAGATGCGCGAGAGCCGCCGGCGTGCCGACGTCGCACAAAGTCGGGACATGTCGGAGAGCACGCAGGCGCTCATCGCGGCAGAGCAGGAAGTCCGGCGCCTCGAAGGGCAGGCGGCAGAGAAGGAGGCCTTCGTCGCAGCATGTACCGAGCTTTTGGAGCAACTATCGGCACAACTGATCGACGCTCAGGTACAGCTGACGGAGGCGGGCCAACAGATGGTCACACTCCAAGTCGAGCGGGAGCGTGCACAGGCCAGGATTGACGAACTGCGTGCTGCGACCGCCGACGAGGAGAGGGCACGCAGAGAACGAGAAGCAGCCCTGGAGGCCGCCAGCCAAAGGGTAGCGGCATTAGAAAGGCTCATTCAGCACGCTAATCCCTAAGGGCTGTTTTTTGCCATTCCCAGAACATTTGCTTCCGCTACTTAATATTTTGATCCACTTGTATGAATCGCCATATTTATCTGCGTCTTTTGGTTTAACATGCTCAACCACAATTCGTTGTCTTGCGGGAGTGTTAACCAAGCATCAGGCATCCATAATTGGGCCTGGGTTTCTGGAGAAAAGAGGGAGGTCATTCCTAGGAAAGGAGACCTCAGACCTAACCAATGTATCATCCCCCAACTTGTTCCAACACACGAGCGGGACAACGCTAGGGGCGTTGAGATTTTATCCGAACATAGGGAAATGAGAAAAGGTGAATCGCGTGTCCCGAATCCAGACATCCACAACGATCGGCCTTCCAGGAAATGCCCAAGACGGTAGGCGGACAGTGGATCGACCATAACAACTGCAATAGACGGACCGAAAAAGGCCATCATTCATATTGCAGGAGGCGGACCACATGTCATCATGAATACCGCTTTGGGGTTCCTTCAGACACAAGGGTGGAAAATCCAGATCAACAGGGCATGCGAAGCGTGGGGCGAAGTGACGATTTGTTCGGACAGAATCCAACGCTCTCAAAATTGCGCCACCGTGGGGAAAGCGTATTGGGCGGATGCACTAATCTGGCCGTGAGTCACCTCAATTCTCAGACAGCACCTCTCTGACGAGGAAACTGTCGCTTCCCATCATTGCGATGGGGCATCCCGAGCTGAATCGGGGAGAATATCACAACTGCACCACTCTACCCGAAGTCAGGCCAGACGGCCGGCGACGAGGAGGGGCGGGACTTATCGATCCCTGAGGCTGGACCCGAGTCGAAATGCCCGGGCGTTCCTACGTACTCCATCAGGCTGGAGATCAAGCCACACGTAGTTCTGTGAGTGCAGTTTAACGTCATGCAGGACGTAGGACCCCATTTGGGGTAGATCTTAGTTTAGGGTCTTAGAGCTCGGACCATAAGGGCTGGATCTTAGTTTAAGGTCTTAGAGCTCGGACCATAAAGGTGGAGGATCTTAGTTTAAGGTCTTAGAGCTCGGACCATAGGGCTAGAGGATCTTAGTTTAAGGTCTTAGAGCTCGGACCATAAGGGCTAGATCTTAGTTTAAGGTCTTAGAGCTCGGACCAGAAGGGGAGATCTTAGTTTAAGGTCTTAGAGCTCGGACCATAAAGGGGGGATCTTAGTTTAAGGTCTTAGAGCTCGGACCATAAGGGGAGATCTTAGTTTAAGGTCTTAGAGCTCGGACCATAAGGGGAGATCTTAGTTTAAGGTCTTAGAGCTCGGACCAGAAGGGGAGATCTTAGTTTAAGGTCTTAGAGCTCGGACCATAAAGGGGGGATCTTAGTTTAAGGTCTTAGAGCTCGGACCATAAGGGGAGATCTTAGTTTAAGGTCTTAGAGCTCGGACCAGAAGGGGAGATCTTAGTTTAAGGTCTTAGAGCTCGGACCATAAAGGGGGGATCTTAGTTTAAGGTCTTAGAGCTCGGACCATAAGGGCTCAAAGCACGCCACATCGTGGTCATATCCCCTGGATATGCGAAGATGCACTGAGGGATAGTGTCAAGAGTGTCGAGGTTTCGCCTGGTCAGAATGGGAGGTGGAAAATGTGAATCATGCGGCCATTCACTCGAGGACCGGGAGCACCGGCGTGACGATATGAGAATACTGCCGACCGTGGCGGAAAAGCAGCATCAACATCGCACCAACCGTTGGTGGAATGAGGCAGCAAACGAGCATCGACCGCTCAATCGCAGGATTTATATCGATTTGCTGCCCGAGACCATTGGGGGTACCGGCCCGAGTCGGTGGGAGAGCACTGAGGCATTGTGTCCGAACCGTTCACGGGGGCTCCACCCAGGGCGTAGCCGATGGGTCCGAATGAAAGGGAGCACGAAGCCTGAAAAGTGGAGGAAACCTGACCAAGCGGATCCTGACCCTCCTGGCAATAAACCAGAGTACTCTTGACACCGGTGGACCACGGCAAGGGGTCGGGGAACACGCCTTGAGGGTGACCTGAAGGCGGCGGATTCCCCAGAGAAGGGGGAATCTCTAAGAGGTGGGGGGCTGGACCCGAAGTTTCAAACATCCGGGCGTTCCTACGTATCCCATAAGGATGGGAATCAAGCCGCACGTAGTTCTTGAAGCGCGGTGCAACACAATCGGGCACCAGCGCGGGGAAGAGTGCGGGTCTGACCCTCGCACTCAAAAGGAGCGGCATTTGATATTTCTTGTTTGTCCTTAAAGATGAATGGTTTTTCTTTGTGCGGCGACATACCCGTGATTGAGAAATCTCTGGCGTCGCCACAATAATCAAGCCATGGAAGGCATTGATGAATGGCGTGGTCATTAACCAGCGCCCAACATGAGTGTCCCCTGAGGAGGACATCACGATGCAGTGCCGTTTCTCGTCGGGCGGCCAAGACGATCACAGTTTACGGTCGTGTGGTAGGACCAGACAACACAGTTTAAGGTCGTGTGGTTCGGACCATGGAGGAATCCGCTTACCGCGGTACGGCGGACACGGCGGAGGTGGGAGCATACCCAGCCCTGCGGTCACGCACGATTCCAGGAGAAGAGTCTTGGGATGGGGGTCTGCGTATGTCCATCACCCGAGGGGCAGAGATGCTAGCCTCCAGGTATACTGGGCCCAGAACGCAATTGTTCGGGCGACTCCCTCCTCCTTATGGGGACGAGGGTCCAGCTACGCATGGCCCTTAGGGAGGATATCTGCATATATCCTTGGTGCTCAGATCATGGGAGCCTCGAACGACATCATTACCCTGGTTGGTCTGCCTAACGTGTAGAGGCGTACCGGAGGTCGGTATGAAGAGAGTGTCAAGATCCCACTACAACGCACAAAGGCGGAGTGTGATGAGGACTGCGCAACCAATGTTCAGAGCCCGAGAGAGCTGACATGGCGATCAAGGACGTTGCTGACGCATTCGCAACACAACATCCGATCGCGTCAGCCTAAGACGGGGCAAGCAAACGAGCATCAACCGCTCAATCGCAGGATTCATATCGATTTGCGGCCCAAGACCCACCGGTAAATCGACCCGGAGCGGTGGGAGAGCACTGAGGCATCGTACCCAAACCGCTAACGAGGATCCCTTTGAGTGAAGGCTCGAACAAGAGGAAGCGCGAGGCCTGACAAGCAACACAGGACTTGTCGGGATTGAATCTGACACTACGAGTCATAGACCGAAGCACCCAAAACATGTTAACAGATCTCCGGAAAGGGTCGGAGGACTCACCCTGAGAGCAACCAAAGGGGGCAGATCCCCGTGATCAACCAAGAGACGGGGCTGGACCTGAGACACAAGCGTCCAGGCGGTCCTACGTATCCCATAAGGATGGGAATCAAGCCATACGTAGTTCTGGAAAGGCAGTTTAACGTCATGCAGGACGATGAGGGGTGTGAGGTAGTCCCACACACGGGGGAGGCGTACGGCGCGGCCAGTAGACCGACGCGAATGAGGACATAATCCCCCGCTCACGCGATACGCCTCGCACAAAAAGGAGGGGAACTGGGGCCAGAGGCCCAACGCGGGATAGGGATTCCCGGGAAATGGGGCTGGGCCTGAAACATGATGTCCAGGCGGTCCTACGTATCCCATAAGGATGGGAATCAAGCCATACGTAGTTCTTGAAGTGCAGTTTAACGTCATGCAGGACGATGAGGAAAAAAAGAAGGGGGGAGCAGAAGGCATCCCCAAACGTGGAGGGGGGCGTACAGCGTGACGAGCAAACCGACGTGAATGAGGGCATAGCCCCACACTCACACCATACGCCGCACACCCCGGGGCAACTGGGCCAAGGGCCCGAGATGGGATGGAAATTCCCGAAGGATGGGGCTGGGCCTGAAACACGAGGGTTCAGGCGGTCCTACGTATCCCATAAGGATGGGAATCAAGCCATACGTAGTTCTGGAAAGGCAGTTTAACGTCATGCAGGACGAATGCTGAACAGTTTAACGTCTTGTAGCTCGGACGTAGTGCAGTTTAGCGTCATGCGGGACGAAGCACTTGGCAGTTTAACGTCTTGCAGCGCGGACGAATGCTGAACAGTTTAATGTCTTGTAGCCTGGACGAATGCAGTTTAACGTCGTGCAGGACGTGGTGACACTCAGGCAAAGTATTGCTTGAGGAACCTAGCGTTGGTGGGAGGAGTGACACGCTCACCATCCATAGTCGCTAGGGAGTACGCGCCATTGGGATAGACCTTGTGGACAACAAAAGGTCCCTCCCACTTGGGCTCCAACTTGGGCGGCTTCCTGCCGGGGATCATCGGTGCTCTTAGGGCTAGCACTAGATCACCCTGCAGGAAGGAGCGGAGGCGAACCTTCTTATTGAAAGCTCGAGCCATCCTGCTTTGATGCCTCTCCAAGTTGTGCAAAGCGCGAAGTCTATTCTCATCCAGTGCTTCCAACTCGACTAGACGGGCTTCAGCAACTCTGTCCGGCGCTTGCTGGTCGTAGACCGCAGTGCGCAAGGACGGTAACTGGATCTCGATGGGCAGGACGGCCTCAGCTCCATACACCAGGGAATAAGGGGTCATCTGGGTGGAATTGCGAGTCGTCGTCCGATAAGCCCAGAGGGCGTTGGGGAGCTTGTCCGGCCAACTCTTCTTGTTCTGACCAACCATCTTTTGCAGAATGTTAGAGAGGGTTTTGTTAAACGCCTCGATCTGTCCATTCGCCTGCGCATGATAGCGAGATGTATGGTTCGAGCGGATGTTGTACTTGGCGTACAACTTCTTCAACTCGGCTGCTCGGAAATTGGTTCCGTTATCCGTGAGGATAGCGTGAGGCACTCCAAATCGATAGATGATGTTGGAGGTCACGAAGTCAGCGATCGAACAGGATTTGACCTCTCTGAGCGGAATCGCTTCTGCCCATTTGGAGAAGAAGTCCGTGGCGGTCAGAATGAACCGGCACTGGCGAGCTGTCGCCGGCGGGTAAGGTCCTACAACGTCCAGTCCCCAGACTGCAAAGGGCCAGGAATACCTTGTGGTATGGAGAGGCTCCGGCGGCCGATGCACAAAGTTCGCATGAACCTGGCACGCATGGCACCTCCTGGCGTACTCGATGCAGTCATGGATCATAGAGGGCCAGAAGTATCCCAACCTCCGAATCTGGTGGGACAGCTTCGGCCCAGTCTGGTGGGCGCCGCATGAACCAGCATGAACCTCTTGCATGACTCGTGGGATCTCAACTCCCTGAAGGCAACGGAGGAGAACACCATCAAATCCGCGTTTGTAGAGGATCTGCTCCAGGCCGGGACTGCTCTGGAGGACGAACTGCGATGCGCGGCGTCGAACTCGCTCGCGCTCGGCCCGATCTGACGGAAGAATGCCATGTTGGAGGTACTCAACCAAAGGCGTCCTCCAATCAGGGGCTGATCCGACTGCTATATCTGGGGTACTCGGGGCTCCGGGCATAGGGGCAACCGTGGTGAGATTACTTACCAACGGGCCGCGATCTTCTTCCGGGATAACGGGAGCGATGAGCCTGCGGCGCGTCACGCGGACGATCAGGTTGTCCTGTTCAGGTTCCGCAAGTGACGCAGCCAGGCTGGCCAAAGCATCTGCTCGACCGTTCTGCGACCGGGGAATATGGACAATTTCTGGCCGAGAAGGGAACCGGGCCATCAGAAGGAGGGTGCACTCCAACAATGGCACAAGTTCCGGCTTCCTGACAACGTAGTCGCCATTGATCTGCTTAACGACCAGCTCGGAGTCCCCTTTCACGCACAGACGGGGCACGTCGATCTCGAGAGCCAACTCGAGGCCGGTGATGAGGGCATGGTATTCCGCCTCATTGTTGGTACAGCCCTCTGACAACAGGAAAGAGTATGGCAGCACGGCTCGCTCCGGGGTAATGAAGACGATGCCCAAGCCCACTCTATTGAGCTTAGGATTATCGAGTCTTCTACCGGTGGGGCTCCGGGAGGCACCGTCAAAGTGCATCTGCCAGCATGGATCGGCTCGATCAACCGAGAGAATGGTCTCATCAGGAAAGCCTAGATCCAGCGGCTGATCCGCGGAGGTCGGGTGAGCGGCCAGAAAGTCTGCCAACGCTTGCCCTTTGATGGCCTTCTGAGACACATACCTGATGTCGAACTGCTGGAGAATCACAGCCCACCGCGCTAGACGGCCAGTCAACATAGGTCGGCTCAGGATATATTTCAACGGGTCTACCCGAGAAACCAACTGTACCTCATGGTGCTGCAAGTAGTGCCGTAATTTCTGTACGGCAAATACGAGCGCCAGGCAGCTCTTCTCGATGGGGGAATACCTAACCTCCGCATCGAGGAGCATGCGACTGAGGTAATAGAGGCTATTCTCTGTTCCCTCGTTGTTCTTCTGGGCGAGAAGGGCACCCAGGGACCGTTCCAGGGCGGTCACATAAAGGACCAGCGGCTTTCCGGATACGGGCGGCATCAGGACCGGAGGTTGAAGCAGGTACTGCTTGATTTCCTCGAAAGCGGTCTGACACTCTTTATCCCATACATAGGTGGCACCCTTCTTCATAAGCCGAGAAAAGGGCTTACACTTGCCGGCCAGATTCGCGATGAATCGGCGTATATAGGCTAAGTGGCCTTGGAACCCTTGCAGTTCCCGGACGGTACCCGGGGGAGGCATCTGGCTAATCGCCCTGATTTTCTCTGGGTCGATCTCAATACCCCGGTATCTTACCACAAATCCAAGGAACTTTCCGGAGGTGACCCCAAAGGCACACTTCAACGGGTTCATCTTCAGGCAGCGAGACCGGAGGAAGCTGAACACTTTCTCAAGATCTTTGAGATGGTCCTGACGCTGGCGCGATTTTACAACCAAGTCGTCGACGTAGCATTCCACCAGTGTGCCGAGGATTGGCTTGAATATGCGGTGCATCGCCCGTTGATAGGTGGCACCTGCATTCTTCAGGCCGAAGGGCATGACCCGGTAGCAAAAGGTGCCTTGGGGGGCCCTGAAGGCAGTGAACTCCTCATCCTCAGGGGCCATCCGAATTTGGTTGTATCCGGAGTATCCATCCATGAAGGAGAGGGCTTGGAACCCTGCCGTGGCATCAATCAACAGCTCTGTCACTGGAAGGGGAAAATCATCCTTCGGACAGTGGCGGTTGAGATCGCGGAAGTCGATGCAGACTCTAATCTGCCCGTTCTTCTTCCTGACCGGCACAATGTTGGCCAGCCATTTGGGGTACTGAACTTCCCTCACGAAGTTGGCTTTGATAAGCTTGTCAACTTCGGCCTCAACCATGGCACCATGGGATGGGTGCATTTTCCTGGGAGGCTGCTTGAACCCGCGATGGTTCGCCGGGAGACCAAGGCGGTGGACGGCTACCTGAGGATCTAGCCCCGGCATCTCGTCATAGCCCCAAGCGAACACATCACGGTGCTGCCTGAGAAAGTCCACGTACTGCTGCCGCTCCTCAGAGGGCATGGCGGCACTAACCAACGTGGGTCTTGGATCGGCCTCGGTTCCAAGGTTCACCTGTATTAACTCATCGACCGTGGCGGGGACGCCCTCCTCAAAGGCTGGGGGTGCGTCTTCCATACCCTCTCCACTCGGGGAGGGATCATCCACGGGAGAGACTGCGTTGGAAACTGCATTGGGGCTACCAGATCCTGCTGGGCCACTGGTGCTGGCGCGGGCGGTCGCGGCCGTCTCATCAGGAGACTCGCGGACCGTCAAGACCATGGCGACGTCCAACCGGTGAATCGGGAGGACGTAAGCGTCATCCAGACTTGCCCAGGGATCGCTTGCAACAGCGACAGGCTCAACCTCACCTGCCAGGATCTGCTTATCCTTGCTCTTGTAATAGTCCGCGTCCAGATAGCGGGCTTCACATGAGGCAAAAGGAGAGGCATCTCCTTGAAGCACGCCTACTCGACCATTAAGGGAGTATTTGAGGCATTGGTGGTATGACGAGGGAACCGCCGCATGAAGGTGAAGCCATGGCCTGCCCATCAATGCGTTATACGCAGTGTCCTGAGAGACTACCATGAATTCGGTGTTGGCAACCAAGTCACCGAACTGGGTCTTCAAACGTATCTTGCCGACCGGGGTTTGCTCGGTGCGGTCGTACCCCTGGATCCTGAGGTCGGAGGGAATCAAGTCATCCTCAGACAACCCCAATCTCCGGAGCGTCCGAGTTGGAATCAGATTAATCCCGGACCCCGTGTCGACAAGACAGCGCCGGACTTCAAGGCCATTGAACTGGCCAGTGACATACAGCGGACGGATGTGTCCCTGTATAGGAGGGTCCTCATCCTTACCAGAGAACGAGATAACTGCCTGACATTCGGCGTCCTCGATCGTTTCGGCGTGGAAGGCCTCTGCAGCCGCAACCTCTGTCTCGAACTGGAGGGGGCTCTTCAGGGCTTCAGCGAGTGCCTCGCGCATCTCAGATGACATGCGCAGAGCCTCAAGGATGGAGAGCCTTGCTGGGATGTCGGCCAAGTGCTTCAGGACATCATACTTTTTGGCCAAGCGCGAGCTCCTGGTTGCAGGAGATTGCTCTGCGGTTGGTGGCATGACGGGCCTTACCGGTTGGATCGGCGGCCGACTGGTACTTGGCGCATCTCGCTGTTCACTGGTCGCAGTCCGGGAAATGGTCACCGTACTGGAGTCAGGAGGCCGGGATGGACTTGTGGCAGGGCGGAGCTGGTCGCGACGCGGCTGAGGCGGTTCTGCCCGGTCCCATACCACAAACAGTGGCGGAGGCGAATCCGTCATCCCCGGATGGGGAGCCTGCGCACGTTGAGCTCGATTTTGAGCCTGCCGCCTAGTCTCAGTGGCGTGCACGGCCTGGCCGGAGGTACCGACGGCAGTGCCCCGGCGACTCCTGCTGCTGCGGTTCTTCCGACGGTGGCGACGACCGGGGACACTAGGGAGGTCCACCTGGTGTTCTTCAACGTCGGGAACCGAAAAGGGATTTACCAGCTCGACGGTGTTAACCGAAGCGTACCCAATACCGTCATCGGACGAATCATCCATCACCGGGCGGATCCGAGGAGGGACCCCCATCTCCGGGGGCATGAAATCGCCGAGAGTACGGGATAGTGGCGGAACTGGCGGGGCGCGCTCTTCCTTCTTGCGCTGCCGCCGTTTGCTCCTCTTGGAGGAGGCAGACTGGGACGACGATGCCGAAGCAGCACCCGCAGGTTCTGGGGGCTCAGGCTGATTCAAGCGCGCACGGATGATTCCCTGGGCGCGAATGGTCGTCTTGCGGGCCATCCAGTTATTATACTTCTGGGACCCGCGGTCGGAGACCAGCTGCCATTCGTCCTCGTTGCCACTATCGTCATCTGATCCCACGAACACGCCCGCTACCTGTGCTGGAGCTGGGCCCAACCTGATTACATTGTTGTTAATCTGGTCTTGGAGCCTGTCCTTGAACACATAGCACCGCTGGATGGTGTGCCCCAGGGCCCGATGGTAGGGGCAGTAGCGGGGGTTATCCGTGAGATGTGCCTCCTCTGGCCTCCAGCACTCAGGCAATCGCACAATCCTCTGCTCCAGGGCGCTCCGGAAATAACCGGGGACCTGATCCTCATGGAATGAGTACGTCAGGTGTCGCGGGCCCCTGGGAGCGCGGTCTTGACGAGGGGCTGGAGGGGCCTGCCGAGGAGGTGGACCCTGATTATCTCGCCGGGGTTGCGGCGGTACATTACGCGGAGGGGCCGGCCGGTTCTGAGGCTGCCGTTGCTGGGCCGGGAACTGAGCCCGTGGAGGCGGATTCCTGTGAGGCTGCGGAGCTGGCCTCACCGGCAGCAGCTCCAACGGCCTGGGAGCCTCTATCTGGGCCACAGCAGCGGGCTCAGCCCTGCTGGCTCTCCTTGCAGGAATCATAGGAGGCAGCGGGTGTGCCTGGCTGGCCTGTTGCAGGGCTTCCTCAAGACGTTGAGCTTTGTCTGAGAAGTCCCTGAACCCTCCGGGGTAATTCTGAGTAATCAGGGAAGGGACCAGCTCGGTCTTGACGTTCCCGACGCACATTGTCAGCAACTGCTCCTGAGTCAATGGCATGTCAAGGGAATACGTGAGACCCTTCCATCGGGCGACGAAGTCCGCGACTCGCTCATCAGGCCTCTGCTTGCACTTGAAGAGGTCTGCGATACTCGTCTTCCGGGTCGTGGAACTGAACTGGTAGAGGAACTGTCTACGGAGGTCCTCCCAGCTGGTTACCGACCCGACGGGGAGCTGGCTGTACCAGACAAATGCTGGCCCTTCCAGTGTCTGGACAAAGCAGCGAAGCTTAGCGGCCTCTTGCTGCACCGGAGTCCCCAACATAGGCCCGCACCTCGAGTTGAAATGGGCCAAATGTTGTGGCGGATCTCCGGTCCCGTTGAAGGGGGCGAAAGTGGGATTCCCGAATCCCGGAGGCGCCGGCATGTCATCCACCCATGCTGGGTATGGCTTGCCGTCCGGTGGGATCGCCACCTGCCGAGTCTCCAAGGCTTCCAAGCGGGCAATGAGTGCCGCCATCGGATCGTCCGGACATGGGTTCCAGTCCTGGCGAGGATCTCTAACCACGAGCGCATTGCATGGCCCTTCAATCGGGTCGTCGACCGGATCGTCGAACTCGGCAGCTCGTGGGATGGCTGGCGGAGCGGCCCTTGGGGCAGCGGGAGGAATCCGAGCGGGATCTCTCGGGTAGTCGCGCTGCTCGGGAGGGTGTGGCGAAACATACCGCGCCCTCTTGCCGTAGGCAATGGCCTCTCTCCTGTCGGCGAACACGGCGTAATCACGGTTGCCCGGGAGAGTCTCATCGAGGGGTGGTTGTTCCGGTCCCTGCTGCCCTGGCCTGGGATCACCGTAGTCAGGCCGCCGTTCTGCAGCGCGCTCGGCGAGGAGCTGGTCAACCAGCCTCTTCTGTTCGGCGAGCTGCTGACGTAGCGTAGCCTTCTCGGGATCCTCCTCTGCCTTCCGCATGGAGGCAGATGGGTCGGCGGGCCTTATAGCCTCGCTGTGCTCTTTTCCTTTGCTGACGTTTCGGCTCAACGTCAGTGCTTCAGTGGGTGCGGGGAGCCCCAGGAGGTTCCTCTGATGAAGAGTAACTCTCACTGATGGGTCTGACGACGGCTTGTCTTCGGGGGGGAAGCCCCCGTCGAGAAGTTCCAAGTCGTTCCCCTCTCCCGACAGGTCAGCCATATTGACTGTTCCTGTCCCTGGGGATATACCCTCAGGGCCACCCAACGAATCGGGCTGTCGGCGAATCACACTGAAGCGTAGGGCAGCGTACTGCCCCCATCCACGGATATACACGTGGGGAGTGGCTTCCTCGATAACTTTGCGGAGTACTTGAAAGCACTCAACGCATCGTTGTTGGAGGGCCTCGTGGTGCCCAAATGACCCGGGGTGCCGAACCGCGGGGAGCATGGCCAGGTCAATTTGACGGCACTGCTCACCAATATCCTCCAGGTGTAGTTGACTCCCGGGGTATGGCATTTGTAGGCAGTGAAGACGGGAGTGAGTCTCCCGGAGAGTTCGGCGGAAGCACTCGAACTCATCCGGGGTGAGCGATTCGGGTGCATCAAAGCCCGGTCCTGCGACTGGCCAAAACTTCTCAGGGAAGTGGCCCTCTGTAAGGACGGTCCAGAAGCTCCACGACTCAAACTCGGGACCCAGATCTCCTCGGTCCTCTTCCATGGCTGGGAACGGACGGGGAACTGGTAGTGGTGCCGAGGCGGGCCGTCGGGCCGACGGGCTGGCCGGCGGTGAATACGGCGAGCAGGCCGATTGGCCTCCATATCCCGGGCCTCCCCCTGAGGGTGGCGGTGCCCCAGCTACCACATCACGATAGGACGGGCCGGCGAGCGAACATCCTGCCGTAGCATCGGTGCTCGCCGAGGGCGCACCAGATCGTGGTTCGACCGTCGGTCCCCAGAAAAAGTCTCCGGCTTCTCTGATCGAGATGGAAGGCACTTCCGGAGGGGCCGGTACCAACCGCAAGTTTGATCCTTGGGGGTCTACCAGGCCCTCGTTACTCCGGATATACCTTCGGAGAGACGCGGGGATCACATCGATCTCGCTCTCGGGGAGCACGAGGCTGACGTGCCGCATTCCTACCCCTGGCCTTGACTGGCGGGATTGGGGAAGGGGCTCTGTCGCCGAATCGTACTCTGCCTCTGAGTCAGAGAAGCAAACCGGTCGGATCTCTGTCCGGAACTCCGCAACATTCTTCCCTCGGCGTCGACGCCTTGCCTTCCTGCCCCTGGGTGGTTCTTCGGGGCAGGGCTGATCTCTGTCCTGGCGTCCTCCGGCCGCACTGGTGCTGGGGCCGAGAGGACTGGGAACCAAGGTGCGAGGGGCACCGGGACAGATATCAAAGGGGACGCGGGGAGAGATGATTCCGGGCAGGCCTCCGGGTCGGGATCGGAAGGTGGGATGACCCATGCCTCCTGGATCGGCCACACAGAGTAGATCCTGCCGGTGAATAGCGCTACCGCGAGGTGGTCCGCGGTGGCTACTGCCAGTGCCAGCAACCGGGAGAGTCAACCCAACCTGCCTTTGGGGCGGTCGGGGCCTCGATCCGGGTCGGGCATAGGAGTTCCCCTGCTCAGGATACGCAGGGGCCTGGCGACTGGAGCCAGCAGTGGCTCGGGCCAGTGCGGCCGCTGTTGCTAGAGCCCCAAGGTGGGCATCCTCTTCCGCTCGTGCCCGACGTTGGCGTCGAGACAGACGAGCCGGGATGAGCGGCGCGGGCAGGTGGAGAGCCTGTTCCTCGACTTGAGGGGCCTGGCGGCGATGTCGCCGTGGCCTGGCGGGAGCCCTTATCGTGGATCCCTGGAGCGGACCTCGGATAGGGTGATCCTGGGCATCTCCCACCTCATCCGCATAAGGAAGGGAACTGTCAGAGCGCTCCGGGGATAAACTCCCGAAGCGATTGGACGTTGAGGTAGGCAGCGGTGCCTCCCTGCGCGGCCCTCGGGGGCGGCGGTGGTGGCGAGGCGCAGCCTCCTCAAGGTCCAGGCGAGCCATTTCCCTAGTGGGGATGACTCCCTCTTCCTCGTATCTCCGCACCAGGGTGTTGATCACCCTTCTCTGGATGACCTCCGAGGGGGAGAGAGGGCGTGGTCGTCCCGCAATTGCGGCTGCTGGGACGGCTGTGGAACGGGCGGGACCGCGCGGAGTAGCCGCGTCGGTGTTTCCCCTGTCCCTGCGCCGGTGGGCGGGTGGCGATCGGGCACTGGGTCGGGCGACCTGATTTCTGAAAGCAGGGAGAAAGACCCATTAACACTGACAGGAAAAAGGAATCGACAACCAACCATTAGCGCCACGACGCCTTCCGTGGGGGGAACCCAGGCCCTCGACGTTGCGAGACGGAGTGCCCGATGTCCCTTCCCCAGCCCCTGGCGGGTAAGACTGAATGCTTGGCCGGGCAACACGCCGGTCTTCCAACACCTCTGAAAGCCATCGGTCTTCGTATCGAGGAGAAGAGATTCACGTCGGGTTCACCATTTTTCTGTTTCGGTGCGGATGTGCGTCGGGTTACGCTGTTCCGCCAGGACGCGTTCGCGCGTGCACCCGTCAACCCGAGGGGATGGGCGCGCGGCTTGTGGTCCCGCAGTCCCGCTTTCCAAGGGCGGGCGGCATCCGTCCCTTATTCAGGGGCGTCTGCTCCTTGATCGAAACCGGGATGATGGGATGTCGGCTTCTCCTTCCTTGGACGTCTCCTCGGAACTTGTCGCCTAATCCGGGTCTCCCTCATAGACTTAAGAATGTTCGTGAATCTCGTTCCCGGCGCCATATCTTCATGGACACCGGTTAATTACGCTGCTTCCGCCCGGACGTTCCAAGGAGTCTGGGCGGGGCAGCAACCTGCGGTGAGAAGGCCGGGTGGCTCTGGGTGCTGGGGGCGTGTCGTAACACTGCGGCTCTGCACGTCTGTCTTCCGTCCCTAATAGGGCTTCTCGAAGGCACGATGGCCTGAGGCATCCCGTACTAGGTGCGGGGAACTGTGTCACCTGAGGTTTTCCTCAGCTTCCCGTGTTTAACACGGGGTATGCCGCGAGTTTAACGTCCAGCGGGGACGGCATCGGACCGATCAACACGAAAAGTGGATCAGATGACAGAACCCCTTGCGGGGAACCTCCGACGCTGGGGCCAGCACATGGGCGGCTTCCCAAGTAACGTGGAGTGAAGTGAAGTGGCATGACCCCACCGGGATGTGGCGGCCCGGGTAAGGATCAGGGTGGATGATGGAGTAAAGAGCTTGGACCCCAGAGGGGCTTCCTACGTACCGCGCGTTAACACGGATCAAAGTCAACGTAGTTCGGGCATACAGTTTAACGTCATGCTGGACGTCGGCAAGCCGACTCACGAAGAGGTCGAGGCCGCCGGGCGGAGGATTGAACCGAACCACCTCGCACGGAGGGGGATGGAACGGCCGGGTGGATCACAGTTTCACGTCATGCTGGACGATAAAAGGGGAAATGGAAAAGGGGGGCTGTGGGGAGGCACCGTGGAGATACACACGGGCAGTCTCCCACAGGGGCGGATTCATAGGTGAATCAACGCAAGCGTGAACCCTGGAGGGGTCCACTGATGGACGAACCGACGTAAATACGACCGGGACGACCAGGTGGTGGGCTTGAACCTCGGGGAGGCTTCCTACGTACCCTGTATAGGAGACAGGGATCAAAGTCCACGTAGTTCATTCTGTCAGGACTTACGCACTTGAGGCAGCCCGGATACTGCAAAACTCAGTTGGAAGGGACTTGGACCGAAAGCAAAAGACACCTCGATCCCAGTCAGACCCTCTACTGGCTTCGGCAGTGGGGAGGTGCAATGGAGATACACATGTGCAGCCTCCCACGAGAAACTAGGGGTTTGTAATACCCTGCCCCCGTAGGGAAAAGCCACTCCCATTAAATCGTCCCAAAAGGGGGACAATCCCGACATCCCTGCAGAGACGAGCGGGTGGGGGCCACGTCCAAACCGGGGGAGACCCTGCGTGCGGAGCACGGGATCAGGTTGCGGACGGTTTAGCGTCTTGCCAGACGAAGTACAGTTTAACGTCATGTGTTGAGGACGAGGCACTTGGCAGTTTAACGTCTTGCAGCACGGACGATGGGGGCTAGGCAGTTTAATGTCGTGCAGCTTGGACGGGTGTGCAGTTTAACGTCATGCTGGGCATAGGTTGCCGGACGAAGCACTTGGCAGTTTAACGTCTTGCAGCGCGGACGATGTACAGTTTAACGTCGTGCAGGACGTATATGCAGTTTAACGTCATGCTGGACGAGTATGCAGTTTAACGTCATGCTGTACATAGGTGCGTGTCACTTCGCGCAAGCCTGGAGGGCCGCACGGGAAGACAACGCACGGTGCGGGCACCCGGGATGAGAATCATCGGGTGCCACACAGGCGGGTAACCTTAGGAGGTCAACGGGGACGACCCTGGCAGATTGCGCGCAAAAAGGAAGCTTTGCGCGCAATACTGCGGGCCGGCGCGCAATCGGGGCGGCTGGCGCGCAATTGGGCCAGCGCCTTGCGCGCGGATGCTTGAGATTGCTCACACCGGGCTTCGGATAGCGCGCGGGGGCAACGGCTCATTCTTTAACGAATGGCCACTTGAAAGAAGGGGGGGTGCGCGCAATCAGGCCGGATTGCGCGCACCCCGGGGGAAATTGCGCGCAAGCGGGTTCTTTTGCGCGCAAAGGCCTTAGGGTGAGTTTTTATTCAAATGAAAGGAGCCAGCGGGGATTGCGCGCGAAGGCGGACCCCGAGGCTTTCTTGCGCGAAAGAAAGGAGGTTACCTGAAGTTCGTCATTGCGCGCGGAAGGGGTTGAATTGCGCGCACGGGAGACGTTTCGACTTCCAGCAACCTTTGAAACGTTGGGGGTCGCCTTGTATTTATAGGCAACCCCGGGCGCGGAATCCAGGATGCGAGCGCGAAATTCGCCCCGCGGGCGCGGAATCGGGCGCGGCGCGCAAGGGAGTCGCGCGGACCCGCGGCGCGCAAAATTGCGCGCCGGACCGGCGCATTGCGCGCATCCCGGGGGGGTTTGCGCGCGGAACATCCCCTTTGCGCGCGTGCCTCTGAAATTCCGCGCAAGGCCTCCGGGCCCTCCGAAACGTTCTTCCGACTCCAAATATCACGTCACTTTCCGCATCCGGAGCTTCGTTTGGGACCAACGGACTTTTCCGGCGTCTACAATAGGTAACTTTTATTTTTATACATTTTGAATAATTACTTCGTTAAATATTTTATTTACCATGGTTAAAGGGTAAATCCGGAAAATAAGGGTAAACAACTAATATTAAAATAATAATAAATTACCCTAAAACGTGTCCTAACCTTATTGGTTGATATATTTCCGAACATGGGCATCTTTGGGTCGATTTTGGGACCCATGGAGCCACTTGTAGGTGATAGGGACACTTTATATTAATTAAGTTAAAGTAAATACAAAAATGACAAAAGCATATATCTTTTAGAAAAACAATTTTTATAAAGGGTTATATAAGTTATATTTTTGACAATAAATATTAATTAGAAAGATAAAAAGATTTAAAACATAACTTTATTTTATTTATAATTTTTAGACATTAAATAATTTAAGTTATTTATGACACAATGATGATGCAGTAATTACCGTATTAATGAAAGATTAAGATAATTGATATTATAAATACACAAATAAAGGTAATTTGAGAGTTTTTATATATTAAAATAATTTTATAGGTTACTATGACATATTATAATTGTTTATAATTTTTTTTTTCGAATTAATAATGCTGTTATAAATTTATCAAAAACAAAATACCCAATAGTGTCAAAATTGACATAAAAGAGTTTTTAAAACAAATACAATATTATTAATTGATATTCAATTCTTAAAAATATAAGGTTCATCCAAGAGACTTATATTGTGATAGGTTTATCATTAATGGACCACTTGGAGGTCTCTTGGAAGTTTATAGTAAGTTTATTAACTATATAATGTAAAAATACAAAGTGACATGGTAAATGTCAAACTAATTAACTAAGAGTTAAAACTAAAAGATAAGGTTAATATAGTGACCCAAACCTGTCTAAAACCTATTGGTTGAGTGTTTCTCGACCCATAACCACCTTAAACTTCAAATAATAAACTTTGGAGCTATTATAAACCGAATATTAATATATTATAAAATAATATTTCTAGCTTTTCCTAAGGTGCCCCTCCTCCCCCTTATAAAAGGACACCACTTATAACCAATTCTTCACACATTCAAAGCATTTTGGCTCGGCCAAACCCTGACCAAATACTCTCTAAACTTACCTAAATTCAACCTAGAGGCCTTATTTTGATCAGAAATCTAACCTAAGGAGCCCTTTTGATCAAATCAAAAGGAAGAACCCGAAGAAGAGGTAATGTTTTCACCACCCTCTTTCAAGTTCCTTTCTTCTTCAACTTCTTATTTATTTATTATTCCCAATATAAAATAATAACTCTTGTATATTATATATAATTAGATGTTATTATAAATATGGTACAACCATATTCAGAATTCTATCCATCCTTTTAGTGACATGTCACCATACGTGCGTACGTACGGCTTACCGTCTCCACGTCGTGGTGTAATTGTTATTCAAAACATTATTATTTGGATGGGTATAATAATGATGATTAATTCATGTAAATAATAAATATAACATGATAATGATTCTGTATATATGATATACCAACCAATTATATATTATTTTAATATCAAAATAATGATATTGTCTCTTGTGCGTACGTACGGACTACCGTCTCCACGAACACGATGAGATTCATTCCCCATCGTATCCATTCGAGACTAATTCTCATTTGAAGATTAAAAATTATTTTTAAGGACTTGATATCATTCTTGATATAAATAAGATACAACATATCCATAACAAACATGGCTTATGTAACAAAACATATAAGTTAACACCCGAAACAACGATAATACTAAGATATTATTAACAAAGCAATGTTAAAAGATCATATATGATATCATATTAATGTATATGATTCTTGTATAATTTAATAAAATTTATTTCACCATTATACAAGAGGTTAATCTACCCTCAACCAAGGAAAAGTACAAGGTAAGGGTTTATTTCACAATCTCTTCATTATCCGAGGTTGTTTATAAGTGATTATCTATTGGGACCTCTTTATCATCCACATCAATGTTTCTTAAAAATGTATTTCAAATCATTATTACTATTTTAAAGACTATGCTATAAAGTCATTTATACCCTTGTTGAATTTTTATAAGAAGTTTATAAAGGAATCTTTCTGTCGTTTTCCAAACAAGGTCCTTTTTAACCTTTTCGACAGAATTAAAGTAAGAATGTCTTTTTTTAACTTATATGGTTGGTGCGGCTATTTTCCGCCATTATAAAAGCATCAAAGTTTCCCTTAAAATATAATAAAGATATTTTCAAAGTAATTGTTTTATTTTATAATTATGTGACTTTTAAATGATCTAAAAAAAGAGATATTTCTCTAAAATAGTTTTTGATTTCATCTATGTCAACATCCTTTGATGGGTTTTAAGCTTATTTGAAGTTTATTTATTATGGTACAAAACTTTTATATTTTATTGAAGGTTTTGTGATATGGTTGACTGTGGATGTGTTATTTTTATACCATTCATGGTTTATGGTGAAAGTATTGACATTTCGTATTCTAGATTTAATACGAATGTTTATGTTATGTTTAAACCTGTTTATATGAGGAATGCATTGGAATTAATAAGTGACGGGTGGATCCTTCTATAGCTCCTTGATGCATCAGTAGGTCTCATGAGACAAACTAGTGTCTTGGCACAAGGCCTTGACAAAATCTTATTTTTAGTCTTGGCACAAAGCCTTGACTATGTGGTTATGATAGTCTCGCATTATGCATTCCATCATTATGAAAGTGGTTATTGATATTGCATGGGATTATTCTACTAGTAGAATTTCCATGTGAATAATTAAATGGAATTATTTCATTTTATCTTTTCCATATTATGCTGAAGTTTAATTTTAAAAGGCTTTTGTTTTAGTTATACATTGCCTTAAATGTTTATTCTTATTTATGAAAGTTTCTGTTATATTGTTATCCTTACTGAGCATCTGATCTCACCCCTTTAAATGTTTTATTTTTCCCAGGATGTGGAGAAGTAATTTATGAATGAAATGCAGGGATAATATGAGGGGATATGAAGTCAAGATGTTTTGTAGTAGTTTTCACTTTATGATGTAATGTAAACTTTATGAATGTATCTAGTTATTCCAAGGCTACTAAACTAATTGGTCTTTCGAGACTTGATATTTTGTGATCATGCCAATATTATGTAATAATGCACTGACTCTGGGTAACTGGGGTCAAGGAGTTATAGTTGGTATCAGAGGAATTTTAGTAGAAACCTTGGAAGCTAGATTTATGTAAAATCTGATTAGAGCACATATCCCTAAGATAGACTTTGAGGATTAGTATAGAAGAACTTCCTAGAATTTTGGTATTGTAGAGATTTTGTGAGTTTTTAGACCAATACATCCCTATATGGATACGAGCAGGTAGAGGTGGCTCTGGCGTAGATGTACCTAGGGGTAAAACCCGAAAACACTGCTTTGAGCTAGACTCGAATGGGAACTGGTGCACGACAACGGGCCTTACTGCACTCTTCGTTATAACACTCTCGGGGGATATTCTTAGGATAATTCTTATTTTATTTACAAACCATTATTAAGGGTTTATGAGTATATAATTCCTCAAAGAAAACATTTTTATGATTATGGATTATATCCATAAATACTTCAATTTATGTTAAGTGTTTTACAAGTATGGAATTATGTATTTTGATTCATAAACTGATCTAGTTTATGCCATTTTTTAGAAATGTCACCTAGTGGAAGAAATGGAAATCGTATTAATTCATGCACTCCATGTAGGGATTTCCCGCTTGCGTAAGATAATTATAGTGGAGCTGGTGATGTAACTGGTGCTGATCAGCTTATCACCATACTAGGACAAATCACTCAAGTTATGAATAATAACCTTACCTGTATAGAGCACCCTGATCCACAGCATGGAGGATCAATGTTAGATCGCTTCATGAGGTAGAAACCACAAACATTTAATGGGAGTAAAAATCCCTTGGTAGCTAAGCAATGGATAAATTCCCTAGAGAAAATATTTCAGGCTTTGGAGAGTAGTGAAAGGGAAAAAGTTATCATGGCCGTTTATCGCCTCACTGGAGATGCTGATCAATGGTGGTCATTGATACAAAACACAAAGGAAGATGATGAAGTATCAAATATGTAATGGAGGGAGTTCAAATATCTCTTCTTAGAAAAATACTTTCCTTGTGACCATCGAGCATATATGGAAAGATAATTTCTGAGTCTGAGACAAAAGGAGGATGAGAATGTTGCAAAGTATGTGGCTAACTTTACAAGGTTAGCAAGGTATTCTAGAGATTATATACGTAACCCAAGAAGTAAGATTGATTGTTTCTTTAATGGGTTAAAACCGTTTCTTCATCGAGCATTAGTGTCACAATCCTTCTCGTCGTACGAATATATTGTCTCATGTGCTATCAAGACAGAAAAAGAATTCTCTAAGTCTTATGACTTTAAAGCAAAGCAAGAGAAGAAGAGATCTGCTGATAACTCTGGAAATGGAAATAAGGGGAATAAGGGAAAAGTTGAATATCCATCTTGTAGTAAATGTGGGAAGAAACACCTTGGTACTTGCTTGAAGGGAATGAGAGTATGTTACAAGTGTGGTGATAAAGGCCACCAAGCTCGTGATTGTAAGGGGAAGAATGAAGCTACCGATGTCCAATGATACAATTGCATGGAGATGTGACATTATTCAAATGAATTTCCTAAGTGTTAGGGGATCTTACCTTAGAAAAGGCCAAGGGATCAAGGCTAAGCTTATGCTATCACTACTGCTGAAGTAGAAGCTCCGAAAGACGTGGTGGTAGGTAATTTAATGGTTTCCTCAAGTTTAGAAAATGAATTATTTGATTCTGGATCATTGCATTGTTTCATATCTTCCCAATTTTCTAAGAAAATTAGATATTTTCAATTTGATTTAACAAGGGAGTTGTCAGTTAAAACTCTTAAGGGAAGTATCATTGCAACAACGTTTTGTGAATCAGTCCCCATTAGAGAACATAAATGTTCTTTATCTGCGGATCTCATCATCATACCTATGATTGAGTTTGATATAATCCTCAGTATGTATTGTCTTTTGGACCATGATGCAAAGATTTATTTTAAGAAGAAGGAGGTTACGATTTTTGATGACGATGATAAAGAACACCTTATCTTTAGAGCAGAATCATCACCACCTAATTCTTATCTAGATCCACCCCCAGTAGCTCAACTAAATTCAATTATTGGGGAGGAAGAGAATGAAATTACTGTGGGTGAGGAAAGGAATGTTCAAATAGAGTATGTACCTATTGTGAAAGAATATGTAGATGTGTCTCCAGAAGATTTACCTGGACATCCTCCAGAACGAGAAGTTGAGTTTTCCATTGATTTAATTCCTGGATGAAGGCCTATATCAAAGACCCCTTATAGAATGGCCACTGTAGAATTAGTGGAACTAAAGAAACAACTAGAGGAATTGAGTAATAATGTATTTATTCTCCCTAGTGTTTCTCCATGGGGAGCCCCTGTTCTTTTTGTTAAAAAGAAAGACGAATCTATGAGGTTATGTCTCGACTACAGGGAGATCAATGCTATAACAATAAAGAACAAGTATCCTCTACCTTGCATTGATGATTTATTTGACCAAATGCATGGAGCTCAATACTTTTCAAAGGTCGACCTTTGATCTGGATACCATCAGTTGTGTGTGAATAAGGGAGACATTCTAAAGACATCATTTCGATCCAGGTATGGGCATTACGAGTTTACAGTAATGCCTTTTGGGATGACTAATGCACCCTTTGTATTCATGGATCTAATGAATAGAGTTTTCAAGGAATATCTCGATGATTTTGTGGTGGTATTTATTGATGATATATTTTTATACTCCAAAAGCTACGAAGATCATGAAAATCACTTGCGCATTATCCTGAAGACTCTGAGAAGACATGAATTATATGGGAAGTTTAGTAAGTGTGAATTCTGGCTTCAGGAGATTTCTTTTCTTGGTCATATTGTCTCTAAAGATGGAATATCTTTTGATCCTTATAAGACCAAGGCAATCCATGAATGGCCTGCACTAACGAGTATAACTGAGGTACACATTTTTATTGGTTTAGCAGGTTATTATCGACGTTTCGTCCAGAATTTTTCCCGATTGGCTAACCCATTAACAAAGCTCACACGTAAAGGGGTTAAATTAGTTTGGACAAAAGAGTGTGAAGAATTTTTTGAAGAACTGAAGAGAATATTAGTCAATGATCCTATATTGACTCTACCATTGGGGAATTATGGGTTCGTTATTTATAGTGATGCATCGAAGAAAGGACTTGGTTGTGTTCTTATGCAGAATGATAGGGTTATTGCCTATGAATCACGTTAGTTGAGAATTCATGAGCAAAAATATCCTACTCATGATCTCAAGTTAGCAGCTGTGATCTTTGCTTTAAAGATATGGAGACACTACTTCTATGGTGAAAAATGTGAGATTTATATTGATCACAAGAGTTTGAAGTATATTTTCTCACAAAAATAACTCAACATGAGGCAAAGAATATGGCTTGAATTACTCAAGGATTATGATTGCACGATACACAACCACCCGAGGAAGGCCAACAAGGTGGAAGATGATTTAAGCAGAAAAGATCATGGAGTTTTGAACAATATGAGAATTGGAAGGGATCCAATTTTCATGGATCTAGTGAAGATAGACATGGGAATAACCATGGAAGGTGAAACATCAATGTTTTTTCAAATGGTTTCCAAACCATCTTTACTAGAAAGGATTAAGAGTTCTCAGACTAATGATGAAGAATTTCAAAAGAAGATTAAAGCTGTGAATGATGGGAGATTGAGAGACTTTGTGTATGAAGATGGAATTTTGAAATTTGGGAAGAGACTTTGTGTTCCCGATATACTTGATCTAAAAAGGGAATTGCTGGATGATGCTCATAGTTCCAAATTCTCTATACACCCTAGGAGCACCAAAATGTATAGAGATTTGAAGGAACATTTTTGGTGGGACAACATGAAGAGGGAGATTGCTGATTTTGTGTCAAGATGTATGGTTTGTCAACAAGTGAAAGCCGGAAGGCAACAACCTGGAGGAGTCATGAAACCACTTCTTATACCGAAGTAGAAATGGGATAATATTACGATGGACTTTGTCATGGGGCTACCAAATAATCCTAGAAGGAACAATTCAATATGGGTTATTGTTGATTGTCTTACCAAGTTAGCACATTTTCTTGCTATAAGAGAAGATCTACCACTGGAACGTCTAGCAAGACTATATATTAATGAAGTTGTGAGACTTCATGGAGTACCCCTATCGATTGTTTCTAATCGTGATCCCCGTTTTACTTCAAGATTCTGGAAAAGTATTCAGAAGGCCTTGGATACTAAACTTCATTTGAGCACTGCCTACCAACCTCAAACAGATGGAAAATCAGAACGGACTATTCAAACCTTAGAAGACATGTTGATATCTTTCTCACTTGACTTTCAGGGTATGTGGGATCAATATTTACCTCTGGTGGAATTTTCCTATAACAATAGCTTCCATTCAAGTATTCGGATGGCACCATATGAAGCGCTATACAGAAAGAGATATCGCACACTAACCTGTTGGGATGACGTTGGTGAAAGAAAACTTATAGGCCCAGAACTGGTGTAGGAAACGATGGAAAAGGTGATGGTAATCCAAAACCACATCAAAGCAGCTCAAAGTAGGTATAAGATCTATGCCGATAATCGAAGGAAGGATTTGGAATTTCAGGTAGGAGATCATGTTTTCTTGAAGGTATATCCATGGAAGGGAGTTATACGTTTCGATAAGAAAGGTAAACTGAGTCCCAGGTACATCGAACCATTCGAAATTCTAGAACGAATTGGGGCTGTAGCTTACTGTTTGGCAATGCCGCCAAATCTCTCCAAAGTTCATGATGTGTTCCACATATCACTGTTGAGAAAATACATGCCTGACCCAACACATGTACTTACTTATGCAGAATTAGAACTAGAACCCAATATGTCTTATTGCGAAGAGCCCATCAAGATATTTGATACAAGAGAACAAGTGCTGAGAAACCAGACGACTCGTCTGGTAAAAGTTCTATGGAGAAACCATAAGATGGAAGAGGTAACGTGGGAACCCGAGGAACTTATGATGAAGAACCACCCAAGTCTTTTCATGCGGTAGTATTCTAGAAATTTCGAGGAAAAAATTATTTGAAGTAGGGGAGAATGTAACACCCCAAGATTCCACGATACGCTTCTCTTTGAATAATACAGTAGCGTGTGTTGTACGGAACTTCAAGATTCTAACACACCGCGACCAATCAAAGTAGCTATTATGAATAGTAATATACAATTTTTGAAATTTTATAAATTTTATCTCTCAAAATGGACTACATTTTTGGATTCGAAATATAGAATTTATCCTAGGGTGAAATTTTGGTACTTTTCAGATAACTTTTATATTTTGATGAATAGTGAAAATTACTCAATTTTAATTAAAAACAACTTTTTTAATTGAAATAATTAATAGTGATAAATTATGAATTTGAGTGATTTTAAAGTATATTTAGAATATATTTTTACCATTTAATACAATTTTGGTCATTGGACATAATTTCACAATTAAACTGGACATAAACAAGTGTCAATCTTTTGATATTTATTATCTCTTAAACACATGCTTTTTGGTTTAACAACGGGAATTAATTTTAAATTAATTTCTGTCACTTCTATGTTTTGAATTTGGAAAAACAGATTTCATATTTGGAATCAGGATGTACAAGTTGTGTAAATAGGTAACTTTTATTTTTAGACATTTTAAATAATTACTTCGGTAAATATTTTATTTATCATGGTTAAAGGGTAAATCTAGTAAATATGGGTAAAAAAATAATATTATAATAATAATATATTACCCTAAAACGTGTCCTAACCTTATCGGTTGATATATGTCCAACCATTGGCATCTTTGGGTCGATTTTGGGACCCATGGAGCCACTTTTAGGTGATAGGGACACTTTATATTAATTAAGTTAAAGTACAAAAATTACATAAGCATATATCTTTTAGCAAAACAATTTTTACATAGGGTTATTTATGTTATATTTTTGACTATAAATATTCATTATAAATCTAAAAAGATTTCCTAAATAATTTTATTTTATTTATAATTTTTAGACATTAAATATTTTATGTTATTTTTGACACAATGATGATACTGTAATTACTGTATTAATGAAAGATTAAGATAATTGATATTATAAATACCCAAATAAATGTAATTTGAGAGTTTTTATAAATTAAAATAATTTTATAGGTTACTATGACATATTAGGATTGTTTATAATTTTTTTAGAAGTAATAATGCTGTTATGAATTTATCAAAAACAAAATACCCAATAGTGTCAAAATTGACATAAAAGAGTTTTTAAAAGAAATACTATATTATTAATTGATATTCAATTCCTAAAAATCTAAGGTTTGGACAATAGAATTATATTATGATAGGTGTATCATTAATGGACCACTTGGGGGTCTCTTGGAAGTTTACAGTAAGTTTATTAACTATATAATATAAAAATACAAAGTGACATGGTAAATGTCAAACTAATTAACTAAGAGTTAAAACTAAAAGATAAGGTTAATAAAGTGACCCAAACCTGTCTAAAACCTATTGGTTGAGTGTTTTTCGACCCATCCCCACCTAAAAAATTAAATAATCTACTTTTGAGCCATTATAAACTGAATATTAATTTATTATAAAATAATATTTCTAGCTTTTCCTAAGGTGCCCCTCCTCCCCCTTATAAAACGACACCACTTCTAGCCAATTATTCACACATTCAAAGCCTTTTGGCTCGGCCAAAACCTTCTAAAATACTCTATCAAATTCCCTCAATTCAACCTAGAGGCCTTAGTTTGATCAGAAATCCAACCTAAGGATCCATTTTGATCAAATCAGAAGGAAGAACCCGAAGAAGAGGTAATGTTTTCACCACCCTCTTTCAAGTTCCTTTCTTATTCAACCTCTTCTTTCTTTGTTATTAAAATTCTAAAATAATAAATCCAGTATATTCTATATACTGAGATGTTATTATAAATATGGTACAACCATATTCAGTATTCTATCCATCCATTTAATGACATGTCACCATACGTGCGTACGTATGGCTTACCGTCTCCACGTCGTGGTGTAATTGTTATTCAAAACATTATTATTTTGATGGGTATAATAATGATGTGTAATTAATGTAAATAATAAATATAACATGATAATGATTCTGTATATATGATATACCATCCAATTATATATTATTTTAATATCAAAAGAATGATATTGTCGCTCGTGCGTACGTACGGACTACCGTCTCCACGAACATGATGAGATTCATTCCCCATCATATCCATTCGAGAATAATTCTCATTTGATGATTAAAAATAATGTTTAAGGGCTTGATATCATTCTGTATATGAATAAGATACAACATATCCATAACAAACATGGATTATGTAACAAAACATATAAGTTAACACCCGAAACAACGATAATACTAAGATATTATTAACAAAGACATGTTAAAAGATCATATATGATATCATATTAATGTATATGATTCTTTTATAATTTAATAACAATTATTTCACCATTATAAAGGAGGTTAATCTACCCTCAATCAAGGAAAAGTACAATTTAAGGGTTTATTTCACAATCTCTTTATTATCCGAGGTTGTTTATACGTGATTATCTGCTGGGACCTCTTTATCATCCACATCCACGTTTCTTAAAAATGTATTTCAAATCATTATTACTATTTTAAAGACTATGGGATAAAGTCATTTATACCCTTGTTGACTTTTTATAATAATTTTATAAAGTAATATTTCTATCATTTTCCAAACAAGGTCCTTTTTAACCTTTTCAACATAATTAAGGTAAGAATGTCTTTTTTTAACTTATACGGTGGGTGTGGCTATTTTCCACCATTATAAAATTGTCAAAGCTTACCTTAAAATCTAATAAGGATATTTTCAATGTAAATGTTTTATTTTATAATTATGTGACTTTTAAATGATTTAAAAAAAAGAGATATTTATATCAAATAGTTTTTATTTCATCTATGTCAACATCCTTTGATGGATTTTAATTTTATTTGAAGTTTATTTATAATGGTAAAAAACTTATATATTGTATTGAAGGTTTTGTGATATAATTGACTGTGGATGTGTTATTTTTATACCATTGATGGTTTATGGTGAAAGTATTGACATTTCGTATGCTAGTTTTAATACGAATGTTTATGTTATGTTTAAACCTGTTCATATGAGGAATGCATTGGACTTAATAAGTGACAGGTGGAGCCCGCTATAGCTCCTAGATGCATCGGTAGGTCTCATGAGACAAAATAGTGTCTTGGCACAAGTCATTGACAAAATCTTATTTGTAGTCTTGGCACGAGGCCTTGACTATGGGGTTATGATAGTCTGACATTATGCATTCCATCATTATGAAAGTGGTTATTGATATTGCATGTGATTATTCGACTAGTAGAATATCCATGTGAATAAGTAAATAGCATTATTTCATTTTATCTTTGCCATATTATGCTGATGTTCAATTTTAAAAAGCTTTTTTTTAGTTATACATTTCCTTAAATGTTTATTCTTATTTATGAAAGTTTCTGCTATATTGTTATCATTACTAAGCATCTGAGCTCACCCCTTTCAATGTTTTATTTTTCCCAGGATGCGAAGAAGTAATTTATGAATGACATGTAGGGATAGTATGAGGGGATATGAAGTCAAGATGTTGTTGTAGTAGTTTTTACTTTATGATGTAATGTAAACTTTATGAATGTATCTAGTTATTCCAAGGATACTAAACTAATCAGTCTTTTGAGACTTGATCTTTTGTGATCATGCCAATATTATGTAATAATGCCCCGACTCTGGGTAACTGGGGTCGGGGCGTTACATTCATCCTATTTATGATCCTCTCTTAGTGGATTAATAAGAGGATTTGGAATACCCCCTCCTGCATTCTAAGAGAGTGTCTCCACTACGGTTGATGAATTGGTACATGTGAACCTCAGAACAAAGATGGATTTGAAACCAACATTGATCAGTATCGCTATGCCTGTAGAAGAGAAACAACAATACATGGATTTACTAAGGAAGCATCATGATGTATTTTACTGGTGTTATGATGAGATAATAGGGCTATATCCTCAGGTCGTTGTCCACTGTAGCGGTCTCCCATAAAATCATCACTGGTTCAAACAACCTCCTAGAAAGATGCACCCTTCTCACAGTTCCATGGTCGAGGATGAGGTTGAAAATCTCATAAAATACAACTTCATTAAGGAGGTACAATACCCTAGTTGGTTATCCAACATTATTACCATTATGAATAAGAACATATAGATTAGAGTCTACATCAACTTTCGGGATCTCAATCGTTACTGTCTGAAGGATGACTTTCCCCTTACTGGGACAAAAATACTGATCGATGCTACTGATGGGTTCTGGGATCTTTCCTTCATGGATGGGTATTCAAGATATAATAAAATATGAATGGAACCTGAGGATGAAGAGCCTAAAATCTTCACAGCACAACAAGTTACTTTGTGCTACCACGTAATGCCTTTCGGTCTAAAGAATGCAGGTGCCACCTATCCGTGTTCCATACACCGCATATTCAAGATGATCCTCAAGACATTGGTGGAATGTTACATGGATGATCTGGTGGTTAAATATCTCTAGCTTCAGAACCATCTCAGAGATCTTGAGAAAGTGATTTGATTCCTCCATTCCAGCCTTCTGAAGATGAACCCCTTAATGTGTGACTTTAGGGCCACCTTCAGAGGGTTTCTTAGATTCGTTGTCAGATACAGAGGCATCGAGATCAATAGAAAAAAGATCAAGGCCATCAGTAAAATGTTTCCATTAAGAAACCTCTGAGATATCCAAGGTTTTCAAGGTCACTTAGACTACATACAACGATTCATTACAAATATGGTTGACAAGTGTAATCCCTTTTTCTGGATCATAAAGAAAGGCGTCGATTATCAGTGGGATGAGGAGTGTCAAAATAACTTTGAGGAAATCAAGTAGTACCTACTATAGACTCCAGTTATGATGCCACCAGTTTCCATAAATCTACTGGTTCTTTATGTGACCACTCTAGAAGGGTCTCTTGGAACCCTTATCACCCAGAAGAACAATGAGGGAACAAAGAACAGTTTATACTATCTTAGCCGCATGATCCTAGACACGGAAACCAGATATTCCTCTATCGAGAAGAGCTGCCTCACGCTGGTATTTGTAATGAATTTTTTTGACATTAATTGCAACACCATGAGATAAAACTAGTGTCTCGAGTGAATATGTTTAAGTACATTATGAACCGGCCCATGTTTACATACCGTTTATCTTGGTATGAAGTGAACCTTCAATAGTTTTACATCAAGTTTTTACCCCAGAAGGCTATCAAGGGATATGAATTGTAATACTTTCTTGCCGACCATCCAGCCACTGTAGATCAGTCTCTGGATCTTGATTTTCTAGATGAGGCAATTCTCTCAGTGGATCAAGCCATTCTGTGTTGGAAAATTCACTTCGATGGTGCTTTCCGAAGCCCCATTGGAAGACGAATCAATGATCCTAAACTCAAAAGAGTAGGCCTAGGTATCATCTTCATCATGCCTGTACAAGTTATCCTATCATATCCATTCCTGTTGTCCAAAGGATGTACCAAAAATGAGGCAGTGTATCAGGATCTCATCCCTGGTCTGAATTTGGCCCTTGAGATTGATGTTCCCCACTTACATGTGAAAGGGGACTCTAAACTGGTCTTCATGTAGATAAATGGTGACTACATCGTCAGGAAGCCAGATCTCGTACCTCTGTTGGAGTATACTCTCCAGTTGATGGCCTCGTTCCCTTCTTCACTATAAGTTACTCATTTCCCTCGATCGCAGAATGGCCCAGATGATGCCTTGGCTTGCCTGACCACATCTCTCAAAGAGCCTGACTAGGACGATTTGATTATCAATGTGTCACATCAAAGAGTAATTGCTCCCGTCCCTCCAGAAGATGATGATAGCCCACAGCTAAGCCACCTTACTACCGGTGACTCCAAATCAGGACCTCCAGGTCCCACTACCATGATGTTGGAAGGAACCACTGACTAGATGACTCCCTTTATCGAGTATCTCCAGCATGGAAATCTCCTAGAAAACCGAGACTAACGGGAAAAAATCTAACGATGCACAGTGCAATTCACCCTCCAGAGTGATCCCTGTCTTGAGAAGATCCTTTATAGATGCGGGTTTGATGGGATTCTCCTCCATTTCATTCAAGGAGGTGATATTTCTCAGTTCATGTGGGAAGTTCATGCTGGTTCCTACATGGCTCATCTAATAGGGCCAAAACTCCCTCATCAGATTTGAAGATTGGGGTATTTTTAGACCACTATGATCCATGACTATATCAAGTTTTCCAAGAGGTGTCATGCATTCCATATCCATGATAATTTTTTGCATCGGTCTCCAGAGCCTCTCCACACTACCAAGTATTCTCGACCCTTTGTGGTCAGGGTACTCGATGTCATGAGGCCATATCCACCAGCGACAGCTCGCGAGTGCAAGTTCATCCTGACCGCTACATATTTATTTTACAAGTGGGCAGAGGAAATTCTTCTCAAGGAAGTAAAGTCTCGTTCCATTGTTGAATTTGTGAGATCCAATATCATTCACCAATTCGAAGTCCATTAGGACATTCTCATTGATAAGAACACCAAATTCTGAGCATCCAAGCTGAAGAAGTTGTACGCCAAGTAAAATATATGTTCTAATCATACCTCTCTATATCATACAAAAGCAAATGGGTAGATCGAGGCATTCAAAAAAACTCATCTCTAACATCTTGTAGAATATGGTTGGTCAATACTAGAAGAGTTGGCCGTACAAACTCTCCAACGCTCTCTAGGCTTACCGGACGACGACTCATAATTCCACCTAGGTGACTCCATATTCTCTAGTGTACAGAACATATGCAGTCCTACCCATTGAGATTCAGTTTCCCTCACTACATATAGCCATCTACGATCAGTAGGAACCAGAAAAAGTAGCTAAAATGCGTCTGGTTGAACTAGAGGCCCTCGATGAGAACAGACTCCATGCCTTGCACAATATGGAGAGGCATCCGAACAAGATAGCCAAGTCTTTCAAAAATAAATTCCATCTCCATTCTTTCCTTCAAGGTGACATAGTATTGGACCTCAGAACACCAATGATACCCAGTAAGAAACCTCCAAAGTTGGATCCCAAATGGGAGGGACCTTATATCATTCACAAGGTTTACCCCTATGGTGCATACTCTCTAGTCACCATGGATGGTGAGTGTATTACTCCTCCCACCAATGATAAATTCCTCAAGAATTATTTTGCTTAAGAGTACTTGTCACCATCTTTACTACAAAACATTAAACTGCATGATCTGTTAGGGATGAAGGATGTAAAACTACCTAGCACTCGTCCCACATGATGATAAACTACAAAATGGTCTGAGTTCTACGACATTAAAGTAATACGCCTTACGTCCCAAATGACGTTAAACTGTATTATCTTCTTGACAGATGTTAAACTGCTCATCACCATCCTACAAGATGTTAAACTACCTATCTTTGTCTTGTAAGATTGTAAACTATAAATGGTCTGATCTCTACAACCTTAAACTAAGATCTACTACGTCCTTACCGAATGACGTTAAACTATACACCATTTACATAACTATGCGTGGCTTTATTCCCATCCTTATGGGATACATATGAATGCCCAAACATTTCAACTTTGGATCTAGCCCCAGGTACCTTGGCATTTCTAGCATCTTGGCCCAAGTTCTCACTTAGGATTATACGGTGTGCTATGGACTCTATGTCCTCGTTGACGTCGAGATATTTTTTCCATACCGTACACATCTCCTTGATTCAACCCTCTTTCATCCATAGTCCTTACCGCATGATGTTAAACTACACACCGTTTTTAGAAATATGTCCTTCATGATTCCCATTCTCATGGGATATGTAGGAATGCTTGAACATTTTGTTTTTTGGTCCATCTTGGGTTCATCTATTCTTTCTCTCAGCCACTTATCTTGAGTTCTCTCCTAGAATTATGAATGGTATGGCATATATGGGCTTATGTTATCATTAATTCCAGGTTATTTTCCACACCATACACATTCCTCCTCGAGGCACCCCTTTTCTATGTCCTTATCGAATGATGTTAAACTACACAGTGTTTTCCGAACTACATGTGGCTTGATTCCCATCCTCATGTGATATGTAGGAACACCCATAAATTTCATCTTCAGGTCCAAACCTGTCTTTTTGAAACCTTTTATACCTTATGTACCCTTGTCCTAAGTTCTATGTGGGGGGTGTAGTGTGGTGTGGACTTATGTCCTCATCCACGATGGGTTTACAATAACCAAGCCACATATCTCTCTCTTTAGAGCTCTCCATCCCCCTTTCTTTCACTCATATCCTCAATTTGTCTTCTCTAAATTGGGCCCCTAGACCCTTTTTAGTGATTCACCAATGTGCTCATATGCACTATGGTTTTGGACCAAGAGTGTTGGATTTCATGTGGACATGATTTCATTTGTTTCCATGCTTCAAATCTCCCTTTATTTGGGTTTATATCATCTTTCATATCTAAAAGGGCCCCAGAACGGTATGGATGATCGGCCTTATGGCTCACCTACTACTTTGGGCCAACGTCATAGAGGATTTTGAACAAAATTATGTGATAGGTTTTGAATTTTGAATACAGTCAGTGATCAACACCCATTTGTTGTTCCAATTTCAAGCCAACGCGATGAAGGTGATATGTTTCGAACATGGTTTATAGTTATCCTCCATCATTGTGCCATCCCCATCGAACCCTAAATATTGGAATCGTGATTCACATCCATTTCCACTCTATCATGTTCAAGTGGAATTTCAACACCCTTGGTGTTATCCCTCCATATGCATTTGTACGTTAAGAGGGTGAATCAACGTCATGGTTTCATCCTTGACTCTACATCATTACTCATTCTATGTATTCCATGTGTTGTAAGGATCTTCTCTACCCTTATTTCCCACATCGAGCGTAGCTCATGTGGGCTTAGGGACTTAGTCAAGGTTTATGGCCGCTTGGAGAAATATCACTCCTTAAAGTCCGAGCACTAAGGCCTTAAAATAATACCCCCTAATCATTACCACATGACATTAAAATATGTGAATTTTGAGAAATATGTCTGGCTTGATTCTCATACTCATGGGATACATAGAAACTCTCAGAAATTTCGTATTCAGGTCCATCTCAGGCTCCACTAATTATCTATTCTGTTCAACCATTTTGACCCTGATTCTTATGAGATTGTGTGGTGTGGTGTATGCGGACTTATTTACTCATTCACATCAAGTCTATAATAGAATCACCATGTAATTCCCCTTATGGGCTAGCCCCTCCTATCTCTGTCCTCACCGCATGACGTTAAACTGTGTGGTGTTTCTAGAACTACATAAAGATTGATTCTCATCCTCATGGGATACGTAGTAATTCCTGAACATTTCATATTTGGGTCCATACCTATGTCCTTTGATCTTTTATATCCCCTTGGCCTAAGGTCCCCTCCCCCTGGGGTTGTGCGTGGTGTGGTGTGGACTAATATCCTCATTCATGTCGGGTATGCTTTATCACGCCATGAAAATTACCTTTAGAACCTCATTCTTCTGTGTGTGTCCAATCCATATGATGTTAAACTATACTTCCTGGTCCCACATGACTTTAAACTATTGTGTCTTTTCCACATGACATTAAAACACATGGGTTGGTCCTGTCATACGGCCCTAAACTGTGAGACTATCATCCTGCCCGCACAACGAAAAATGACACCGAATTGTGGTGTCCTCGCTTAAGGGGGCATCATGTTTGGTATCAGTCATCCACCATTCCATTTTTCAAGGCCTACATATGGCTTCATTCTTGCGGCAATGCCCAGATTCTCCGTCCTGAGTTTGTTGCTTAAAAAAACACATCCACACTAAAGAACAAACAAGATTTATCAAATGCCGCTTCTTTTGGTGCATGGGCCAGACCTTCATGACAGTATTGACCCTGGCATTGGTACCCTACCATGAAATTTTCAAGAACTACGTGTGGCTTGATTCCCATCATCATATGATACATAGGAATTCCCATACATTTCATCTTTGGGTCTAGCCCTAGGTACCTCAAATCCTTCCTTCTTTCTGGACCCCTGGCCCAAATTTTTCGGAAGCACGTGGTGTGGAATATGTGAACTTATACCCTCATTAAAATTGGGTTTATAATATCCATGTTGCATACTTATCTTTATGTATCTACCTTATATTTTCCTTTCATCTGTATTACATTAAACTGCGTGGTGTTTCTAGAACTACGTATGGCTTAATTCTCATCCTTATGGGATACATAATGACGCCCAAAAATTTCGTCTTCAGGTCCATCCTAGGATCATCAACCCAGTTTCCCCCTTCCTGTATATACTTATCTACCTCTATTATGACTCACCAGCATGCTCATATGCAATGTGGTTTAGGACCTAGATTGTTGGATTCCGCATGGACATGATTTCATTCGTTTCCATGCTTCATGTCTCCCTTTATTTGAATTTCCATCATCTTTCACATTCGAAAGGACCCCTGGATGGTATGGATGATTAGCCTTATGGATCACCTACCTCTCTGGGCCAACGTCCTGGAGTATTTTGAATGACATTATAAGACAGGTTCCACATTTTGAATTTGGTTAGCGGTCGACCCATAGATGTTAGTTCCCATTTCAGATCACATGATATGGATGGTGTGTTTCAAACACAGTCAACGGTTATCCCACATCCTTACACCACCCCCATTAATCCATAAATATTGGTCACATGATTCACATCCCTTTCAACTCCATAATGTTCAAGTGGAATTTCGACACCCTTGGTGTTATCCCTTCGTGCACCTATGCACATTAAAGAGGTTTAATCAGCATCGTGAGGGTCATCTTTAACTCCACACCGTCTCCCCCAGCTATGTTTTCCATTTTTTACAAAGATATTCTCCTCCCTTGTTTCCCACATTGGGCATAGATCATGTGGGATTAGGGATATGGGTAAGGTTTCTACATATGTGTAAAAACCACACTTCTCTTGGTCTGAAATATATCATCTTAATCCAGGAGCTTTTCTCCCTTAGTTTGGGCATCATGACATTAAAATATGAGCGTTCTTATAGAAATTTGTGTTAGGGTGTAGACTATTTCATCCTCATTCACATCGGGCCAGTTTATCGCACCACGTCACATATTTCTACTTTGGGTATATTCCCATTTTTGGTCTAGGCTCTAGGACCATAAAATAAGATCTCTTACATCCTTATTGTATGGAACTAGACTATGTATTCTACGCCTAGGCTATGTAATAATAAATTACATAGCCATTCGATGTCTTCTCTTTCAAAGATGTTTCCCCTTTTGGTATTGGATGCCTGTCATACCACCTTCAAGAACTATAAATGGCTTGATTCCCATCCTCATGGGATATATAGTGATGCCCATACTTCTTGTATGTGGTCCAACCACATCACCAGGAACCCTCTTGCGCCATTCTAGCTTGAGTTTCCTCAGAAGTATGTGGTATGGTGTGGACTATTTTGTCCTCATTCACATCGAGTTTGCATTAGATGTGCCACGTACCTTTCTCAAGAGTTCACCATTTCTCTGTCCTTACCACAAGACAATAAACTGCATGGGCATCTCCTCAAAGTATGAATTTTAACTGCCAAAATATCCTGAACAAGTTCTGGAAGCCCCATGACAATTATGGGATGTGTCAACCTCCTCGCCAAATAGAATTTCCCCCATCAGTGTTGGTCTCTAACCACACTACGTTCAAGAACTGCGTACGACTTGATTCCCATCCTTATGGGATACATAACGATGCTCAGACATTTCACCTCGGGCCCAGCCCTAGGACTATTAACTTTCCTAGTTTATTTCCCAAAATCAGGGTATGAACTTTGACCTTAATCTAGGAGTTACAATTATATGTAAGATGACTTCAAGAGTGGTCCCTCTTGGAAGTAGGTCTGATCTCAATTTAGACTGATACGCTCACCCGATGCATTTTTTTCACGGTGGCGTAATTCTAAGAGTACTGGACTCCATCTGAACAAACCATCCTTCCATCACCATGCTATGTGTGACCTCTATTTCGGACCCCCATTCCCTTTTACATCTAAAGTAACTCCCTAATAGTTAGAATGCTCATCCTTAAGGCTCACCTACCATCTTGAACCAATATTCCAGAAGGCATGGGATGACACTTCGCGTTTGGCATGTGTTTTGAATACAGTCAGTGGTCAACCCTCATTTGTTTGTTACCATTTTAGGCTAATGTTATATGAATGATGTGTTTCGAATTCGGTCAACAAAAATTCTCTTTCATCATGCCATCATCACTACGTCCAGAATTTTGGGTATCATAATTCACATTCTTCATTCCCTTTGTTTGGATTTATTCCAAAACCCCTAGAGTTATCCCTCTCATGCACTAGATTATGTGTGAATGAGCATTTTTTCTATTTTGAGTGTGACACCCAAAGCTTCCACGATACGTTTTCCTTTGAATAATGCAATAGCTTGCATTGTACGAAAATTTGAGTTCTAGCACACCACTACCAATAAAACTATCCATTATGAATATTAATACCCACATTTTGAAATTTTATTTTTTCAAAATGGACTTCATTTTTTGATTTGTAATATCAAATTTAGCTTAGGGTGATTTTTTGGTATTTTTCTGAAAACATTCAATTTTTGATGAATAGCGAAAAACACTGTGTTAATGTTTAAAAACTGACTTTTATTTAAATAATAATAATTATTATTTAAATTTATTTTAAAGTCAAAATAGATACATAATACCTATATTAGTTCAATGTAATTCATTTGATTCATTTTATAATAAGATTAGATATATAAAATTTTATTGAACTATTTAACGTCTTTTACCCACCTTCTAGGCACATTAGCAAATTTGAATAAAACGTAATTTTACCGCTTTTGTGAATTGAATTTCAAAAATTTTAGAGACACATTTGACATCAATAAGTAAAATTTGGTTCAATAGGATGAAAATAATTTTTGGTGAATATTAACTTTTGAATTTTATTTCCCCCAGTTAAAAGTAAATAGGAAAATTAAAGGGAAACATGATATTATAATTACCCTAACACATGTACTAATTCTATTGGATAAGTTTATTTAGACCAAAATAAATCTTAGGAATAAAATATGATCCTTTTGGTCCACTTGGATTAGATTTGGACATTTATTATTATTTTATTTAATGAAGAGGTAAAAGTGTTAAATTCAAAGTTTAATAACTAAACCATTTTTAATATAGGGTTATACATAAGATAAATTAGATTATAAACATTCATTAAAAAAATAAAAATATTTCCTAAATAATTTTATTTTAGTTATAATTTTTAGACATTAATTAATTAAATTTATTTATGACACAATGATGATGCAGTAATTACCTTATTATTCAAAGATTAAAATAATTGATATTATAAATATTAATATCATTTTAAATTGAGACTTTTGATGTATTCCAAAAATTTTCTAGGTTAATATGACATGTTAGGGTTGATTAAGTAAATTTTTTTCTAAGTGATAAAGTTGCTATGACTTTAACAAAAACCAAATACTAAATAGTGTCAAAATTGAAATAAATGATTTTTAAAACAAATTCTATATTATTAATTGATATAATATTCCTAAATATATAAGGTTATGCAAAATGATGTAGAAAAGGTTAGATATATAAATAATGAACTTTTTGGGGTTCTCTTGGATTTTGATAGTATGTTTATTAACCATTTATTATAATAATACAAGAATACATGGTAAAAGTTAAACTATTTAACTAAGAGTTAAATTTAAAAGATAAGGTTAATATGGTGACCTAAACCTGTCTAAAACCTATTGGTTGAGAGGTTTTAGACCCATACCCACCTTATCCTCTAAATAAATCCTTTTTTATCCATTATAAACCGAATATTATTGTATAATAAAATAATATTTCAAGATTTTCCTAAAGTAACCCTCACCTCTCTTATAAAACGGTAATTCCCCTTATCTAAAAATAACACCTAAAAATCCATTTGGATCAGCCAAAACCTACTAAAATATCCTCCCAACTACCCTAAATTAAACCTAGAGTCTTTAATTTGATCAGAAAGCCAACCTACAGAGCCCTTTTGTTCAAATCAAAAAGAAGAACCCAAAGAAGAGGTAATAATTTCATCACCTCTTTCAAAGTTATTTTCTTCTTCCACTTCCTCTTTCTTTGTTGTTTCCATAAAAAAGTTATAAATATAGTACCTTATACATAATTTGAAGTTATTATAAATATTTTATAACCATATTCATTATTCTATCCATCCTATGAATGACAAAGTCACCATACGTGCATACGTACGACTTACCATCTCCACGTCGTGGTGTAGTTTGTTATTCAACACTTCATTATTTGGATGGGTATAATAATGAGTATAATTTATGTAAATAATAAATATAACATGTTAATTATAATTTATATATGATATAACATCCAATTACATACAATTTTACCGTCAATAGAATGATATTTTCGCTCGTACGTACGTACGGATTACCGTCTCCACAAACGTGATGAGATTCATTCCCCATCGTCATAATTCAAGAATAATTTTCAATTTATGATTAAAAATAATGTTTAAGATATTAATATAATTTTGGATATGAATGAAATACATCCTATCCATAACAAACATGACTTACGTAACAAAACATATAAAGGAAAACAGATCAGTTAACACCCGAAACAATGATACCACTGAAATATTATTAATAAATAAATATTAGAAGATCATATATGATGTCATATTTATGTATGTGGTTATTTTATAATTTAATAACAATTATTTAACTATTATATAGGAGGTTAACGTACCCTCGACCAAGGAAAAGTATAAGGTAAGGGTTAATTTTACAATCTCTTTTTTATCTGAG
This sequence comes from Viscum album, assembly GCA_963277665.1. NCBI lineage: Eukaryota > Viridiplantae > Streptophyta > Magnoliopsida > Santalales > Viscaceae > Viscum > Viscum album. Next base: position 1,885,087,682 of record OY728159.1, on the reverse strand, counting down.
GTTATTTATAAGTAAGTATCTACTGGGACCTCTTTATCACCCACATCCGTGTTTCTTAAAAATGTATTTCAAAGCATTTTTACTATTTACTAGACTACGGGTTGAATTAATTTATACCATCATTTTAATTTTTATAAAATAGTTTTAAAGGAATCTTTTCATCACTTTCCAAACAAGGTACTTTATGACCTTTTCAACAAATTAAGGAAAGAATGTTTTTTTAACTTATACGACGGTTGTGGCTATTTTCTGCCTTTATAACACCTTCAAAGCTCCCCTTACAAGATTATAAGAATATTTTGAAAATAAATGTTTTCTTTTAAAATTACATGACTTTTAAAGGATTTCAAAATAGAAAGATATATTTCTCTCAAATAGTTTTGATTGCATCTATGTCAACATAATTTGTTGGATTTTATATTTGTTTGTAGATGATTTATTATATTTAAGGTTTTGTGATATGTTTGATTGTGGATGTTCTATTTTTATACCATTCATAGTTTATGGTTATTGTATTAACATTTCTTATGCTAGTTTTAATACAAATGTTTATGTTATGTTACAACCTTTTCATATGATGAATGCATTGGACTTAATAAGTGACGGGTGGAGCCCGATATAGCTCCTCGATGCATCAGTAGGTATCATGAGACAAAATAGTGTCTTGGAACAAGGCCTTGACATATTATTATTTGTATTCTTAGCAAAATTACTTGACTATGTGGTTATAATGTCAAGCATTATGCATTCCATAATTATGAAATTATCTATTTATATATCATGTGATTATTCAACTAGTAGAATATACATGTGAATAAGTAAATGGAATTATTTTGATTTATATTTTCCATATTATGCTGATGTTTAAGTTTAAAAGGATTGTGTTTTAGTCTTATACATTGACTTAAAAGTTTATGCTTATTTATGAAAGTTTCCGCTATATTGTTTTCCTTACTGGGAATCTGAGATCACCCCTTTCTATGTTTTTATATTTCCCAAGATGTGAAGAATTATATTATGACTGACCTGTAGGGATAGGTTAAGGGACATGAGTGTGCTCAAAGGGGGAAAATGATGTTTTTTTTCATGATGTAATGTAAAACTTATATATGTATCTAGTATTTCGAAGGATACTAAACTAATTGGTCTTTCGAGACTTGATCTCTTGTGATCATGCCAATGTTATGTAACAATGCATCGAATCTGGGTAAATAGGGTTGGAGCATTACAATTGGTATCAGAGGAAGTTTAATACAAACCTTTGAAACTAGATTTAGAAAAACTCTGATTAGGGAACATTACCCTAAGATAGAATTTGAGGATTAGTATAGAATAAATTCCTAAAATTTTGGTAATGTAGAGATTTTTTGATTTTTCCAAGAAAATACATCCCTTTTTGGATACGAGTATGTAAAGGCAGCTCTGGCACAAATGTACCTAGGAGTGAAAAATATGACAAGGAGTTTTGGGCTTGATCCGGGGTATCCTGGCACATGATAACGGGCCTTGCTACACTCTTGGTTATGACACTCCCGAGAGATATGCTTAGGATAATTCAAATTTTCTTTACAAACCATTATAAAGGATTTATGAGTAAATAATTCCTCAAAGAAAACATTTTTTTATGATTAGATATTATATGCACAAATTGTTAAATTTATGTTAGGTATTTTACTACTTTGGAATTATGTTTTGTGATTTATAAACTAATCCAGTGTTTTACATTGTTTAGTAATGGATCTTAGTAAAAGGAATAGAAACCGTATCAATGCACATAATCCATGTATGTATTTACCTCATACTCAAGATAATTATAGTGGAGCCAGTGATGCAATCGGTGCTGAATAACTTATAACCATACTGGGACAACTGACTCAGGTTATGAATAATAACCTTACCCATATAGAGCACCCTGATCTACAATGCAGAAGATCAATGTCAGACCACTTCATGAGGAAACAAACACCAACATTAAATGGAACTAAAAATACATTTGTAGCTGAGTAATGGATACATTCCTTAGAGAAAATATTTCATGCTTTGGGGAGTAGTGAAAGGGAAAACGTTGTTATGGAAGTTTATCGCCTCATAGGAGATGCAGATCAATGGTGGTCATTGATTCAAAACACCAAGGAATATGATGAAGTATTAAATATGGAATAGAGGGATTTTAAAGAGCTTTTCTTAGAAAAATACTTTCCTTGTGACCATTGAGCGGATATGGAAAGACAATTTCTTAGTCTGAGGAAAAAGGAGGATGATAACGTTGCAAAGTATGAGGCTAACTTTACAAGGTTAGCAAGGCATGAAACAGATTATATACGTAACCCAAGGAGTAATATTGATCAATTATTTGATGGGTTAAAACCATTTCTTCATCTAGCATTAGTCTCATAATCCTTCTCATCGTACGAAGATATTTTCTCATGTGCTATAAAGACAGAAAATGAATTCTCTAAGTCTGACAACTTTAAAGAAAAGAAAGAGAAGAAGAGATCTATTGAACACTCTAGAAATGGAAATAAGGGGAAGAATGGAAAAGTTGAATTTCCGTCATGCAATAAATGTGGGAAGAAACACACCAGTACTTTCCTGAAGTGAATATAAGTTTGTTACAAGTGTGGTGAAAAAGGCCACCAAGCTCGTGATTGCAAGGGAAAGAAAGAGGCTATCAATGTTGAATGTTACAATTGTAGATAAATTGGGAATTATGAAAATGAATGTACTAAGTGCCAAGGAAACTTACCTTATAAAAGGCCAAGGGAGAAAGGTCAAGCTTATGTGATCACTACTACTCAGGTTGAAGCTCCGAATGGTGTGGTGGTAGGTAATTTAATAGTTTCCTCAAATTTATCCAATGATTTATTTGATTCTGAATCATTGCATTGTTTCATATCTTGCCAGTTTTCTAAGAAAATTAGACATTTCAAATTTGATTTAACAAGGGATTTTTCAGTAAAAAATCCTAAGGGAAGTATCATTGCATCAATGTTTTGTAAATCAATAACCATTATGGCATATAAATGTGCTTTATCTGCTGATCTTTTTTTCATACCCCTGACTGAATTTGATATAATCCTCGGTATGGATTGGATTTTGGACCATTATATGAAAATATATTGTAAGAAGAAGGAGGTTACAGTTTTTGATGATGATAAGGAATACCTTATCTTTAGAGCAGAAACGTCACCATTTTATTCTTATCTAGATCCACCCTCAATATCTCTACTAAATTCAATTATTGGGGAGGAATGGAGTGAAATAACTATGGGTGAGGAAAATAATTTTCAAATAGAGGATGTACCTATTGTGCAAGAATATATTGATCTTTTTCTAGTGGATTTACCTGGACATCCTCCAGAATGATAAATTGAGTTTTCCATTGATTTAATTCCTCGTTCAAGGCCCATATCAGAGACCCCTTATAGAATGGAATCTGTGGAATTAGTGGAACTAAAGAAACAACTAGAGGAATTGAGTAATAAAGGATTTATTCTCCCTATTGTTTCTCCATGGGGAGCCCCTATTCTTTTTGTTAAGAAGAAAGATTGATCTTTGAGTTTGTGCATTGACTATAGGGAGATCAATGCTATAATAATAAAGAACAAGTATCCCTACCTTACATTGATGATTTATTCGATCAAATTCATGGAGATCAATATTTTTCAAAGATTGATCTTCGATATGGATATCATTAGTTGTGTGTGAAGAAGGAAGACATTCTGAAGACAACATTTCATACCAGGTATGGGCATTATAAGTTTACAGTATTGCCTTTTGGACTGACTAATGCACCCTCTGTCTTCATGGATCTAATGAATAGAGTTTTCAAGGAATATCTTGATGACTTTATAGTGGTATTTATTGATGATATCTTAGTTTACTCCAAAATATATGAAGATCATGAAAATTACTTGCACACTATTATAAAGACTCTTAGAAGAAATGAATTATATGGAAATTTTAGCAATTATGAATTTTGGATTTAGTATATTTCTATTCTAGGCTATATTGTCTCTACAGATGGAATCTCTATTGATACTTCTAAGGAAAGAGTAATACAAGAATGGTCAACACCGATGAGTATAACTGAGGTATGCAATTTTATTGGTTTAGTAGGTTATTATAGGTGTTTTGTCCAGGATTTTTCCCGATTGGATAACCCATTAAGCAAGCTCACACGTAAAGGGGTTAATTTTTTTTATAAAAAAGATTGTGAATAATGTTTTGAAGAACTGAAGAGAATATTAGTCAATTCTCCTATCTTGACTCTACCATCGAGGAATGATGGGTTTGTTATTTATAGTGATGCTTCAAAGAAAGGACTTGGTTGTGTTGTTATGCAGAATGATAGAGTTATTGCCTATTCATCACGATAACTAAAAATTAATGAACAAAAATATCCCACTCATGATATTGAGTTAGAAGCTGTAATATTTGCTTTGAAGATATGGATACACTATCTCTATGGTGAAAAATGTGAGATATATACTGATCACAAGAGTTTGAAGTATATTTTCTCACATAAAGAACTCAACATGAGGCAAAGACAATGGCTTGAACTAATCAAGGATTATGATTTCACTATACACTACCAACCGAGGAAGGAAAATAAAGTGGAAGATGCTTTGAGGAAAAAGGATCATGGAGTTATGAACAAGATGAGAGTTGAAAGATATCCTATGTTCATGGATCTAGTAACTATGGATATGGGAATAATCATGGAAGGTGAAACATCGGTAATTTTTCAAATATTTTCCAACCCATATTTAATAGAAAGGATAAGAAGTTCTTAGATTGATGAAGAGGAGTTTTAAAATAAAATTAAGGATGTGAATGATGGGAGATTGATCGACTTTGTATATGAAGATGGAATTTTGAAACTTGGAAAAAGGCTTTGTGTTCCTGATATACCTGTTATGAAAAGGGAATTGTTGGATGATGCTCATAGATCTAATTTCTCTATACACCCTAGTATCACTAATATGTATAGATATTTGAAGGAACATTTTTGGTGAGACAACATGAAAAGGGAGATTATTGATTATGTGTCAATATGTATGGTTTGTCAATAAGTGAAGGCTGGAAGACAACATCCTGGAGGAGTCATGAAAACTCTTCCCATACCTGAGTGGAAATGGGATGATATTACAATGGAATTCTTCATGGGACTACCAAAGACTCCTAGAAGGAATGATGCAATATGGGTCATCGTTGACCATATTACCAAGTCAGCACATTTTGTTACTATAAGAGAAGATTTACCACTTGAACATTTATCAAGACTATATATTAATGAAGTTGTAATACTTCATAGATTTCCCCTATCAATTCTTTATGATCTTCATCCCCATTTTACATCATGATTCTAGAAGTCTTCAGAAGGCCATAGATACTGATCTTTGTTTGAGCACTACCTACCACCCTCAAACTGATGGACAATCAGAATGGACTATTCAAACCTTAGAAGAAATGTTGAGATCTTTCCTAGTTTACTTTCAATGTATGTGGGATCAATATTTACCTATAGTATAATTTTCCTATAACAATAGCTTCCATTCGAGTAATCATATGGCACTATATGAAGCATTATATGGAAAGGGATGTTAGACACCAACTTGTTGGGATGATGTTGGTGAAAGAAAACTCGTAGTCCTAGAACTTGTTCAGGCAACAATGGAAAAGATGAAGATTATGCAAACCCACATCAAAGTAGCTCAAAGTAGGAAAACGATCTATGCCGATAACCAAAGAAAGGATTTGGAATTTGAAGTAGGTGATCATGTTTTCTTGAAGGTATCTCCATGGAAGGGTGTTGTATGATTCAGTAAGAAGGGTAAATTAAGTCCCAGGTACATTGGACCTTTCGAAATTCTAGAACAAATTGGAGTCGTAGCTTACTATTTGGCAATGCCTCCAAATATCTCCAAAGCTCATGAAGTGTTCCACTTATCACTATTGAGAAAATACATGCCTGACCCAACGCATGTACTCACCTATGAAGGAATAGAACTCGAACCTGATGTGTCTTATCGTAAAGATCCTGTCAAGATTCTTGATACCAGATAACAAGTGTTGAGAAACCAGACGACTCATCTGGTAAAATATCTTTGGAGAAACCATAAAATAGAAGAGGCAACGTGGGAACATGAGGAACTTATGATGAAGAACCACTTGAATCTTTTTATGCAGTAATATTCTAGAAATTTTAAGAATGAAATTATTTGAAGGAGGGAAGAATATAACACCCCAAACTTCCACGGTACATTTCCCTTTGAATAATGCAATAGCTTGCGCTGTACGCAACTTCGAGTTCCAGCACATCAAGACCAATCAAACTAGCTATTATGAATAGTAATACCCAATTTTTCAAAATTTATAAATTTTATTTTTCAAAATAGACCTCATTTTTGGTTTCGTAATATCAAATTTAGCTTAGGGTGAATTTTTGGTATTTTTCTGAAAACTTTCAGTTTTTGATGAATAGTGAAAACACCGTGTTATTGTTTAAAAACTGAGTTTTATTTAAATAATTTATCTTTTATTTAAATTTATTTTAAAGTAAAAATATATAAATAATACCTATATTAGTTTAGTTTAATTAATTATAGTCATTTTATAATAAGATTAGATATATAAAATTTTGTTGAACTATTTAACGTCTTTTACCCACCTTCTAGGAAAGTTAACAAATTTGCATAAAACATAATTTTACCACTTCTGTGAATTGAATTTCAAAAATCCGAAAGATACAGTTGACATCAGTAAGTAAAATGTGGTTCAATATCATGAAAATAATGTTTTTTGAATAATAATTTTCGAATTTTATTTACCACGATTAAAAGTAAATAGGGTAAATAAAGGTAAAAATGATGTTATAATTATAATAAAACATATACTAATTCTATTGGATAATTTTATTTAAATCCAAATCAACCTTAGGAATAAAATATTATCCTTTTGGTCTACTTGGATTAGATTAGGACATTTATTATTATTTTATTTAAAGAAGAGTTAAAAGTGTTAAATTCAAAGTTCAATAACTAAACCATTTTTAATATAGGGTTATACATAATATAAATTCTACTATTAATATTAATTATAAAGATAAAATTATTTCCTACATAATGGTATTTTATTTATATTTTTAGACATTAAATAATTAAATTTATTTATGACACGATGATGATGCAATAATTACCTAATTATTGAATGATTTTAATAATTGATAATATAAATATTAATATAATTGTAAATTGAGACTTTTTATGTATTAAACGAATTTTATAGGTTAATATTACATGTTAGGGTTTATTAAATAATTTTTTTTCTAAGTGATTAATTTTTTATGACTTTAACAAAAACCAAATATTAAATAGTGTCAAAATTGACATAAATGAGTTTTTAAAACAAATACTATATTATTAATTGATATAATATTGATAAAAATATAAGGATTGGAAAAAGGACTTATATAAGGTTATATATATAAATAATTAATAACTTGTGGTTATCTTTTCTTTTTATAGTAATTTTATTAACCATTTATTATAATAATACAAGAATACATGGTAAAATTTAAACTATTTAACTAAGAGTTAAATCTAAAAGATAATGTTAATATGGTGACATAAACCTGTCTAAAACCTATTGGTTCAGAGGTTTTAGACTCATACACAAATTATAATCTAAATAAATATTTTTTTATCCATTATAAACCTAATATGATTGTATAATAAAATAATATTTCAAGCTTTTCCTAAAGTGACCCTCACCTCTCTTATAAAAGGGTAATTCCCCTTCTCTCAAAATCACACCTCCAAAGCCATTTGGGTCAGACAAACCCTGATCAAATATCCTCCCAAGTAACCTCAATTAAACCTAGAGGCATTAATTTGATCATAAAACCAACCTAAGGATCCATTTTGTTCAAATCAAAAGGAAGAACCTGGAGAAGAGGTAAAAATTTCATCACCTCTTTCAAAGTTCTTTTCTTATTCAACTTCATATTTCTTTATTATGTTCATACCAAAGTAATAAATCCAGTACCTTATAAATAATGCGATGTTATTATAAATATTGTACAACCATATTCATTATTCTATCCATCCTATGAATTACAAAGTCACCATACGTGCGTACGTACGACTTACCGTCTCCACGTCATGGTGTAGTTTGTTATTCAACACTTCATTATTTGGATGAGTATAATAATGAGTATAATTGATTTAAATAATAAATATAACATGCTAATTATAATTTATATACGAAATAACATCCAATTACACACAATTTAACCATCAATAAAATGATATTGTCTCTCGTGCGTACGTACAGATTACCGTCTCCACGAACGCGATGAGATTCATTACCCATTGTAATCATTAAAGAATAATTTTAATTTTATGATTAAAAATATTGTTTAAGAAATTAATATCATTGTGGATATGAATTAAATACATCATATCCATAACAAACAAGACTTATGTAACAAAACATATAAAGGAAAACGAATTAGTTAACACCCAAAACAATAATACCACTGAAATATTATTAATAAAGCAATATTATAAGATCATATATGATGTAATATTTATGTATGTGGTTATTGTATAATTTAATAACAATGATTTAAATATTATAAATGAGGTTAACGTACCCTCTACCAAGGAAAAGTATAAGGTAAGGGTTAATTTTACAATCTCTTTATTATCCGAGGTTGTTTATAAGTAAGTATCTACTGGGACCTATTTATCATCCACATCCGTGTTTCTTAAAAACGTATTTCAAAACATTTTTAATATTTACTAGTCTATGGGTTATAGTCATTTATACCCTCTTTTTAATTTTTATAAAATGGTTTGAAAGGAATCTTTCCACTGCTTTCCAAATAAGGTACTTTATGACCTTTTCAACAAATTTAGGAAAGAATGTTTTTTTAACTTATACGGCATGTGTGACTATTTTACATTGTTATAACACCTTAGAAGATTACCTTACAATATTATCAGAATATTTTTAAAATAAATGTTTTCTTTTATAATTACGCGACTTTTAAATGATTTCAAAATAGAAAGGGATATTTTTCTCAAATAGTTTTGATTTCATCTATGTAAACATCCTTTGTTGGATTTTATGTTTGTTTGAAGTTGATTTATTGAATTCAAGGTTTTGTGATATGTTTAACTATGGATGTGCTATTTTTATACCATTCATGGTTTATGGTTAAAGTATTAACATTTCTTATGCTATTTTTAATACGAATGTTTATGTTATGTTTCAAACTTTTCATATGAGGAATGAATTGGACTTAGTAAGTGACAGGTGGAGCCCGCTATAGCTCCTCGATGCATCGGTAGGTCTCATGAGACAAACTAGTGTCTTGGAATAAGGCCTTGATGAAATATTATTTTTAGTCTTGGCACGAGGCCTTGACTATGTGGTTATGATGTCCGACATTATGAATTCCATCATTATGAGATTAGCGATTGATATTACATGTGATTATTTGACTAGTTGAATATCCATGTGAATAAGTAAATGAAATTATTTTGATTTATATTTTCCATATTATGCTTATGTTTACGTTGAAAAGTCTTGTGTTTTAGTCTTATACAGTTACTTAAAAGTTTATGATTATTTATGAAAGTTTCATCTATATTGTTATCTTTACTGAGCATCTGAGCTCACCCCTTTCTATGTTTTATTTTTCCTAGGTTGTGAAGAAGTATATTATGACTAACCTGAAGGGATAGGATAATGGATATTAGTGTGCTCAAAGGGGGCACAATGTTGTTGTTTTTTTGTTTCATGATGTAATGTAAAACTTATGTATGTATCTAGTACTTCCAAGGCTATTAAACTAATCGGTCTTTCAAGACTTGATCTCTTGTGATCATTCCAATGTTATGTAATAATGCACCGAATTTGGGTAACTAGGGTCGAGGAGTTACACTGAGGACCCTATTATCTGATCAAGACCCCTATCTTATTTCGAAAAAAACTCTAGGTGGTCATCCAAACCCCAGGTTTTTGAAGGTTTAGTCGATTCTCCCATACACAAAGTGAATAATTATGTAGTATTCTCTTTTTTCTCACACCAGGTATGACCCATGTGAGATTAGAGATTGATCACTAATTAATTCAATGTTATGGTCAGAATGCACTAAAATAAGCAAGAAAACAAATAATAAGTCTATGCACACAGTTCGGAATAGGAAAGAAAAAAGTGAGATAGGTTTATGTGTTCAGCCAGAACATGGACCTTATGGATCAGACCCTTTGAGGGATTGTTCCAATACCGAAACATTCTAGATTGTAGCCTCCTTGGATGCTTCTCGATACTTGAGATCCCTCTATTCATTAGATTCTACAGAGTAAAACTCATTAGCTTTGGCCTATATTCGTGCCTACTCATCTTGGAACTCAATAAATTGATGGCTTGCCTGTACTGCTTGATCCTGGGAATCTGCCATCTGGGCCTTCACCTATTCAATGAGATCATATTGGCTCACAATAAATTACACTCTTTTTTTTCTCACTCTTCAAGGCATCCAGCTTCTTGCCCAGATTTAAGAAACTTCTAGGTATTCTCTAATTCCTTATGACACCATGAAATATCGAAGCGTTGTCTACTCTCCCATATCTTATAAAATATGTAATCACATATCATTATATGAAGACGGTGAGCATCCAAACCTTAGGCATAAAGAAAGCATAGCCATGTGTAAAGTGACCCCATCCGGATCAACCATTATTCCTGTGACTGACTAAGAAATCATTTGATGCACTTCCACACCATGCGCCGCATCATATGACTCTTCCAAGCTACATAGGGATCAGATTCGTTCATCTCCTCAGGATCCATAGGCCTAAACTTAGGAAAATAGCTAGGAGTTCAATGGTTGGGTCCTCTTTTGGAACTCTTTCCTCTTCAGTGACCTCAACCCTTCCAGCCTGGAGCTCAAACCTGGAAGCAACATCACCCATGATTGTAGCTTCTTGCTCATCAGGTGCTAGGAAAGGACCAGCTTGAATAGTTAGCTCTACGAGAGCTGGTGCAATCACTAGTAAAGGTCCCATAGATGTTCTGGACTTGGCAGTTTTCTGAGACTCTAGACTTGTGATTTCTACATCAGGAACCAATATCTTGGTCATCCAAGTCCTCCAATAAAATACACGATTATACAAAGGAAGAAACTTACAAGAGCCAAGAGCAGCGATGTGCAGTGATTGAGTCATGGTAGGAGCTGCCACAACAGGAGATCCCTCCACACTTGTTAATTCAATAATTGGTGCTGACACCTTATGGATGACTAGAATAGCTTGAGACTCTAAGGTCTCTATTTTAGCCCTTCCATCTGGTTCATCGCAACCCACTTCAATCATGGCTGGTCCTCCGACTACTTCAACCATGGTTGGTTCCCTGACCTGCTCGATCTGAAATGCAATCTCATGAGGATGTTCTTTCACATCCATGGGTATATCTTCATCCCCCATAGGGAAGGATTCCTAGATATCATCATAGATGTGTTTCTGAATAGGATAGAGTTTGGTCAGTGGATTCAATTTATGAAAAGAGAAAGGCCAGTAGGGATAAGAGTTGAGACTCACCTCGAGTTGTTCGACCAGTTGTGCATCAGATACTGTGATCACTCCACCCTCATGTGGCTTCCCTAGTGGAAAACTGTTTCCAGATTTATCTCACATAAAAAACCTTCACTCCCAACCTCATCTTCTCCCTCATCCTCTTCCCTCTCTTCTATCTCTTCCTCTTCCTCCTCCTCTTCATCCTCTTCCTCCCCTTCTTATTCTTCTTCCTCATCGTTGTCATCCTCAGATGACAGATTTTTTAGGTTATGCTCCTAGAAAAGCATCACTTTCACTAGGATATTTAGTTCTTCATACCACCCTCATTGGCATGAATACATATCCATGGTTTTCAGGTAAACATTTCAGTGATGAAAGTTTACCCTCTGTGCCACCTGAATGAACCCTATGTCTAGTAAGTTAAGCACCGTGTGCACCAGTCTCCGCCATAGTTCTTCAGTGGACATAGATTATCATAGAGTCCTCCATGAAGACCATAGATATGAAAAAATGGCATTCGAAATGGGATTTAGGAGATGCCTTAGTTTCTTCCTAGTGAGTTCCCTGGCTGGCCCACGAGGTTTCCCATGAGACCACCCCTCTTCAGAAGATGGAGGCACATTCTCACCTCATGACGCTCCCGTAGACAAAGTTCCATCCCATGCCATTCCAGCTACCTGACTTATTCCTTGTCTCGCCTCCCCAATGGTACCTTTTATGCTTCCCCAATGCACTAACTCCACGCTTACCACCTTGATTTTATGAATGTGTTTCCATAGAATCGCCTTTGGGTACATTGCTATCTAATGGTCAACATACTCTATTGATAGGCCATCATTGAAATCAGTAAGGGGAAGGGTGATGAATTCTCCAAAACCTGAAGTCATGAACATGATCCATAGTTGGTGAAGAATTCAAGGGTATCACTCTTCATGAACCACTGTATATACTTTATTTAACATCCACTACATATACCTGAATTTCCCAGAAAACCTTGTCGGCACATATGGTTCACGAAAGATTTTTCCATCAATCTGGGCTACCAACATGCCACCCCTTATACATTTCAAGTACTCCCTCTTCTCTAATGGTGATCACCCATCATTTACCATCTAGCTAGGTGGGGTTCTAATCGGATGAAAATTGATGTTGGTATGGTTTCCAATCTTGAGTTTGATCCCTTCCTCTTTGAGCGTCAACGGGAAAATTCCAGCAATATTCAGGAGGGATGGTCACAGACCGTCACTTAGAGGGCAGATGACATTCGATAAGTCATACCCACCACAATGATCTATAACCCATCCATAAGAATCTAGAATGGTCCGCATATCCTCTTGATAATGATCCCTCTAGAATTACGTCCCAGAATTCTTTATAGCTTGGAAAATACGAGAACCCCTAGATTAACCTTGTTCTTGGCCTCCATGATTACGACCATCACTGCCATTCCTGGACAAAACCCCCATCCTCTTGTCCCTCACTAGCATTAGCCACCCGCTCAGAAATGCAACAATGGACCTAGAATATCATACATTCATGTCCTAGATTTCATTTAGACCAAAGCCCCATGATCGATACTCTCCTGCTTCCAATACTATCAAGTATGATCCCACCTCCCCCTCTGTGATGTGTTCAGGCACTGCTTCCCTCATCCTGGAATTTTTATTGCTTTGTCCTGCATCAGAAACAGACTGAACCACCCCAAATAGGTTATATCCTTTAGGATGTACTTGATTTGAAGCTTCTCCTTAGCCATCTTCAACAGATGCCATGTTATAATGGGGGTTCACATCCTATCCCCCAAATTTTCTCTATTGGAAGGAACTCATCGTATTGGTACCCTTACATGGGAATCCCCCTTATGCAATGAATATCCCACAAATTGATGCCTACCTCCCAGTGGTGGATGTGGAAGGTATTCGTGTCAGGATACCACTGACTAAACAGATTCGGTACCAAGTCTTGTTGACAGTAGAAGTGAAACAATGATATCCACACAGATTTAAACAGCCCGATAGACCATAGATATTCCCTGAACTCCTCACATGTCTGGCGTACCCAGTACGACCATGTCCATTAATTAATGAAATTTCCACCAAACCTGAAGTCCCATTCCTTACAGATTTAGTCTCACCAGTGATGATGCTTCTGAAGGTGCTCTCATAGTGAGATTGAGATTCCTCAAGAGCCATATCACTCCCTATAATAGTCCTAGTCTTCATATTCAAGACGTAGATGGCCATGTTCTATGTTTCCATGGTGGGGTGACTGTTACTTATAATGTTGGATAGTGGAAGGCTATCCTCACGTGTTATCCCTAACTGTGGCATATCAGTCTCAAAGCCTGGCATCAACACCTCTTCCAAAATACCAAAGTTTCATATTAGTAGACTGTCACTCAGAACATAATCCTTTTTATCTCATGTTATTATACCAAAAAGCATCTTATTATCAAACATGAATCTTCTCACAAGAAGAATCTAAGGGTTTGTGATCATATGGGTCCTCCTTGAAGTAGCAGTAGCTTCCCTCTCAGCGTCAGTCGGTTGAGAAGCCATTTATGTCAGGTCCTAAATTCACAAAGGGACTTGTGAGGAAAAGAATTAGGTTTCAGCACTGAAGATAGTATGTTTCTTTCAAGATGAGATTAGGTCTTTCAAAAATTTGTCTAAGTTAGGTGTGTGTAAGAATCGATAGTGGCGCGAAAGGTCCCGCAGGTGCGTGAAAAACTCAGACCAAATGCTAGAACTTTTTTTTTGTAGATATGAGGATCTTTCACACACAAGATAAAAGGCACTTGTTGTATAGAAAAGTCAATGTGGGAAACCAAGTCCCCCCGACGTATTTATAGGCATGGACCGGTCCTTTTGCAAGTGCAGAAGTGGTTTACATGCCGAACGGTCAGTTTTTCACACACATACCAACATATGCTCTAGTTTTTGGAGTGTCCCTCAGAATTAAACCATTGGGTCCCCCTTCATCTTTGATTCAGAGGGGGGGGGGCATTTGGTGGCACCTAATTTCAGATAAGGCCATGAACATGCACTGTTGAGAAAACCAAAGGTAGATTTTGAATGAGTGGGAAATCCCGAGATACTCAAGGGATGTGCGTGCAAGATATAAGGGCTGCGTGCAAGATTGAGAATGGTTTGAAATATCTTTCATGACCAATGTGGCATAAAATGGAGTCTTTCATGGCGACCTTCTAAAAACCATCCAATTTAGCGGTGTGAAGGAAGAGGGCCCTACACGCAAGATTAAAAAATGATCGAAAGATCTTCCACGCCCAATGCGGCGTAAAAAATGGATTGTGCATAGCTCACTTTATACACTACTTCCTAAGTTTTTGTCTATAAATAGAAATGTACCCCTACACTTTGGGGGATAGTTAAAGAAGACGAATTGATGCTCTGCTATGTGAAAGGCATCCCTTCCACGACTGTATGAAAGATATGGCCTCAAGGTCCTGGATCTTGCGCGATAAGTCTCCTAGGGGTCCTTCTTCGGGTGGTCCCACTAGGGATTGATCCTCACCCATTTCCTTTTACTCTAAGTGTTCCCTTGTATGGAACCAATATTGTCTGCATGGTCTCCCCTTGCGTTCACCCACTTGTTTTGCGCGCAACCGCCCACTGTTGTGAACAACCCCTCATCTTCCATGCACCCCTTCAATCTTGCGTGCACCCTTCCTTGTGCGCTCCACATGTCATTGTTACCTTAAGGCACCATGTCTGATACGCTCTTATGTGCGACATCCCTATCTTGCACATACTTCTCCCATACGACCCTCCAGGTTTGTACGAAGTGATTTCAAGGTCCCTTGGGCGGTGCTTCATGTTGTGTTTCTTTGTCTCATGATTCCTTTCATATGAATTCTAACGTCTATTTCTTCTTTTCATATCCATGATAACACGATCCCTTCAATGGATCACTCCACCACCCTGTCTCTCCAAAAAATTTCTAGTGCCATCCCTTCACCAAGGGTTAAAGCACACCAATTATGTAAGTCCTAGGGGTGGAGAGCGAATCCTCACCATCCAAGCTGCAAGACGTTAAACTTCCAAGCACCCATGTCCTCGACACAAGATGTTAAACTATGATGTCCGCATGTGTGGTAGGTCCAAGATGATTAGAGATGGGATGTGAATGGGTTCCCTCCTGTTCTCTCTTTCCCTATGAGATTTGTCACTATGTGCACCTCAGGAAGTCTCTATGTAAGCCCTGACACCCTCTGATGGGATGATTTTGGTATGATGGCCACATACTCCTCATACATCTAGACCCCTACTCGGGATTCCATTTTAGAGTAAGTCCCAATCTCTATCTCCCTGGGCTGCTAACCATGCGTAAGCCCCACTCCATTCCTCGCAGATGCACCTTTCGCAACACGATCATTAGGTATTTATTACCTCTTGTTTCTCACACCAAGCATGAATCATGTGGGCTTAGAGTAAGCATCGACCATGACACACTCTTCGGGCCACCTTAGTGTGTAATCCCCATCCCCCACCCAACCAAACTACATAGACTTTGATCTTTTCCCATTCCAGGAAAGGTATGTAGGAAGCCTCTCTGAGGTTCAAGCCCATCACCCATCAGTCTTGACAACTTCATGATAGTTTACCCTCATCCCATATAACGTTAAACAACATGCCTCTTTCATCCTGCATGACGTTAAACTATACGTTTTTGAACCGTGGGTTTTTATCCCTGTCTCCCAGGAAGGGTATATAGGAAGCCACCCTGAGGTTCAAACCCAAACACTGGTAAACTTCTGTGTCCCCTTTGTTGGGACCCACAACCTTGGTTCGTCCTTTAGTGGTGTCAGACCAGCTCCTGAGAAACTAACCATGCGTAAGAACTACACTCAATTCACACTCCTCCAACTAAGAGTGTCCCTCTTGCGATGGGCTTCTAACCACATGTAAGCCCCAACGTTTCTTTGGGTCATTGTCCTTTGTGTACACCCCAATTCTATGATGCATTCTGAACTATGTGGAATTCGATTCTCTACCACGAGGATACGCAGGATGCCTCCCCATGGTTCAACTCCATCACTCATGTCCCATCATGGTCTCTCCCTTGATCCTTTGTGTTCAGGGAAGGTCATGCCCCAACTTAGAGGTTCTACTTCCTTCGGGTCCTATCCATGCATCTATTCTCATAGACCGCCTCCTGAGGCATCCCATCGCCCCATTGAACTATGTGGACTTTTATTACCTACCAAAAGGATACATATAAATCCTATTAGAGGTTCAATCCCAACACCACCATCATATTCACCTCGGTTCCATCTCATTCCCCATTCACTTCATTCAACACTCCATCATCCATCCTGATTCTTACCCGGACTGCCACATCCCAGCGAGATCATGCCATCCATCCAGTCGATGCCATTTATGGCACCCAGGAAACTAACCATGCATAATCCCCACATGATCCTTAACCATCCAACCAAGGGTGTCCCTCTTGCGAGGGGCCTCTAACGATGCATAAGCCCCAACATGTCTCCGGGTTATTTTCCTTTGTGTACACCCGGATTTATCACCCCATTTGAACTATGTGGGTTTTGATTCCTGTCTTCTACACATGGTATGTAGGAAGCCTCCTCGAGGTTCAATCCTAGCCAATGGTAAACCATGGTGTCCCCTTTGTAGGGACCCAAGCATCCTCAGATTCATCTTCATTGGAAATTTTGATCCACCCATCTAGTAAGACTCCCAGGTGCTCCCTCCTAGGGGTGTACCCATATGATCCACTCCCAGCAGTGTTTCGATCAGTCCGATCCATCTCAAATGGATGTTAAACCCATGGCATACCCCATGTTAAACATGGGAAGATGAAAAAAACCTTGGATACATGCATATGGAATAAAATTCCCCGCACTCAATGTGGGATGTATTGGGCTTCCGCTCACTCAAGAAGCCCTATCATAAAAGAAATAAATCCAGGTGTACTAGTATTTCAATGTATAGACATGCCAGTGATTTCCAATATGACTAATCCACTGACCAAAGGTTGCAACCCTGAATTGAACCCCTGGAATGTCTTAATAGAGGTAGTTTAATTAACTGGTGTCCAAAATGGTGTGGCACTGTGAATGAGATTCACGAACAACATCTTAAATCTATGAGAGAGACCTGAACTAGGCGGCCAAATCCAAGGAGGAATCCATGGAAGGAGGGACAAAAATCCCATCATCCTATTTCAATCAAGGATAAAACTTCCTTGAATAAGTGACGGATGTCACCCGCCTTTGGAAAGTGGGGATGTGGGGCAATAACCAGCGCGTCGCAGCACAACAACACACGCGCCCCGGTGAAAGAGTTAGAAAAAGTTATTATATTTGTTTCTAATTAATTTGTAATAAATGAATTTATACTTATTTAAACAATAATTTTTGATAAGTTATTTTTTATTATTTAAAACTATTAATTTAACGGCTAGTTCATATCTTATTATATTTTAATTATTGTCTGATAAAACTCGGTCTTGCATGTAAAACAAGCCATCAAAGAAGGCCACTCTTACGTGTAATGCATGCTAACTATATATTGAATGAATTGAAATATATAGAATGTATTGAATATATTTTAAATATTAAATATATTATCAGGTATCCTGATATTATATTCCCTTACGCGCTTGGTGTCACTGTCATACCTGCTATCGAATACAATTTTTATACTTTGGATTTTCAGGGAGTTACATTATTACCACCTTATTTAAATTGAGTCCTTGAAATTTAAACTCAATCTTGGTAATATATTGTTTTATACTTCTTATGTTTAAATCCCACATTGCGAGAAGGATTCATAATACATCTTCTATAAAAAATATAATGGGAAGTACAAAGGTCACATGGACAAACATATAACTAGGTCTCTAAGTAAGAGAACATTAGTAGAAAGTAAAGATATGTACTTAGAAGAAAATCATAAATATTTATAGGGAGTGATTGAGGTCATAAGTCACAAACAAGTGAATGATAAATTTAAAGTTGAGGTCCTCAAAGCCATAAATCCGTGATGATTTAGAAGACAATCGGTTCAAAAAAAGGTATTAGGACTATTTTTTTTGATCATTTTCCTAATGTTGAGTAATTATTTTACTTCCTATGAATTTAGGGTAATATACTTACTTGAAATATTTATATAAACACAATTTCATCATTTAGTTATACTTATATCAAATTAAAATTCATCCTAAAAATTAATTTTTATTTTTGAAGCACTAAAATACATTTTTAAAGGATCACAAGGCTCCTAAAAGAGCGACAAGTCTAACTATTTATCTCTACCTATTTTCCAAAACTAATATGGTAATAAAATTAATATCTTAAAATAAAAAGTAAAATTATAGGTTCATCATTAATATTTATTCATAAATTTTTTTAACTAAAAACCATGACATATTAACCAGGATATTGTATAGGTCATAGGTTGGCATAAAACCTTTATCATCCTTCATTCATGGGTTCAAGGCACGCGACCTTACTAGATTTGATTGGTTGTCACTCAAATTACAAGTTTTCATTTCTAAATCCAAATTAATATAATTTCTAAAATAAATATGATGGACATCCTTGAAATAATTTTAATAACTAAATATCCTCTCAAATAAGGTTTTCAATGCAACCTTAATACATAAATAATTCATCCATTTATCTCCACATAGGTCCTTCCTTTGTATAAGGTTTATCCATAATATAATTTTTATGATTTATAAATTATGGAATTGTAGGTTTATCCTAGGTCATTCATTCTCAAAATCCTTCATGATGGTTTGTAAAGAAATTAGTAATTATACTAAGTATATCTCTTAGGAGTTCCAAATCAGGTGTGTAGTAAGGCCCATTTTTGTGTACTATGTTATGTCGAGTTAGCCCCAGCACACCTTGTTAGAGTTTTTACTCTTAGGTACATCTGTTCTAGAACCACATCCACTTGTAGTATCTATAAATAGATTTATTGCAAGGAATACCAAAATAATCTCTACCTTACCAAAATTCTAGGATGTTATTCTATATTTATCATAAAATTATACCTTCGGGTTATGTTTTTTATTCTATGTTTTCCAAAATCTAGTTCCCGAGGTTGTCACTAAACTTCCTTTGATACCAACTATAGTGACTCAACCCCATAAGGGCCAAAGACAGTGTCTGCTATCAATTACATTGGTATGATTTTAAGGAATAAAATCCCGAAGGATTGGGATTTTAGTAGTCTTGGTAAACCAGATACATAAATGAGACTTGTATTACAAATGAGTAAACTAATTGCAACATATTTTTTATTATTATTTAAAAATAACTTTGATAATTAGTTTTTTCCTTCTAGTATATCCTTGAATATATTTCATAGTACACTTCTTGGATTCCTGGGGAAGAAAACATAATAAGGGTGAGATCAAATGCTCAATAAGGGTAAAATATTGTGAAATAAATAATGAATCAATGAGATTAATAATTATGACATGGTAAATAACTAATCACAAATACCATGTAATCAAAAAATTGAGAAGGAAGTTCATAAACAATATGGAAAGGTAATAACAAAAAAACATTCCATTAAAATAACTAAATAAGGAAAAATAAATATGGGAAGGTAAGAAAACTGAATAACATTCCATTTAATAAACGAATAAAAAATGAAATGTATCCATAGATATGTTGATACAAAATCTCATGGATGAATAATAATTGAAAATATATGATAATTATAAATTATTGGATGTCGTGTCTAAGTAACATGAAAACCTATACCATCAAGACCTTTCACAAGATGGTTTAAAACTAATGATAAAACACATTTAATTGGTGTAACTAGTTTGTATCATGATAACCTATAGACACATTGAGGAGCTATATAAATTCTAAGATCCACCCATCAATACCATTCCAAATAATTCCACATATCAAATAACAAAAATAATTAATACACCCTATCAAATATCCATATTGGATAAAGAATACAGAATTATCAATATTTTTCTAAATAATAAAATAACTTTCAAAGTAGACACTGTATGTAAAATGGTATATGATTTATTCAATAGTAACATCCATGATAAATGAAATGGATAATTTAGGGGAAATTCAATGTTGAATGATCATAGGATATTGAATATTTCAAGGGGACTAAAAAATAAATCAAGGATGTGAATGTGAATACCATCCTTGGCCAAATAAATCATAAACCATCTAGGGGAATAATATCAATGGTATAAATACAACATATCCCAAGTGGGTTAAAATAAAGGGTTGTTTTTGTTGATGAATGGAAATGTTTTAAAAAGATCCTTTAAAAAAATTGTTGAGGAAAATATCCTTTTGTTTTGAAAAACCTTTTATTTTAAAATAAGTTTTAAAAATTTTTCTTTAAAAATTAACCTTTGAAACATGAAAAGTAAGCTTCTTAGTAATGAAGGTGGGTATAATATGTACATTTTGTAAAAGAACATTCTTTTACATGGTAAAAAGGTTAGAGAAAATGCCTTATTCGGAAAGCGACAAGAATATTACATTGAAAAAATTGTTAAAATAAAAAAATATTAAAATTGTATTTTGAAAATAATTTTAAAAACATTTTTGAAAGCATTTTAATAAAACATGGTTTTTAGAAGAAAATAAGCTCTTCGACTAAAGAGATAAATGAAGTTGGGTTTTCTTAAAAACATTTTCTGAAACACCTTGAGTACTAAAGAGTGTAAAAATAACACTAGTACTTAAAAGAGGTCATGAATAAATAGAGGATAGTAAAATAAATGGTTTTATTGAAATTTTTTTATATAATTTTCTTCAAATCAAACACCATTAAAAGATCATTAAAGTTGTTATTAAGGAAAATGATATTTAAACATTCCAAAGTGTCTCATACCACTTTGAAACATTTTAAATCACAAATATCATGAAGGAATAATATTAAATTAAATTTTTAAATACCATAAAGATAAATTAATTCGTGATAAAATATATAAAATTATGAAGTAGGTACACCACACAAAATAAGTGGTGAAAATGGAATTTATCTCAAAGAAGTAAAAAGTTAGATGAAAATCCCTTACCATGCGTCCAACTTGTCTCATGTGTATTTGTATTCCTAAATAAAAAAATTATGTTAATTATTTAATTTATTTAGAAACATTTTCATTTTTATCATTACTTTTATTTCACTTATTATTATATTGTATACAAATACCTAAATAATTAATTTTACATCGAGTGTTTTGACCAAATTCGGTTTATGTTTTGAAAACAACTTAAGTAGATCAACTATGGTCAAATGGTTCATTATGTAACATATCAAGAATAATAATCATGAAATAATTATTATATTTATACATATCTTATAATTTTAAAATTAAACATTTAATATGTTTATGAAAAATGAACCAATGTTACACTCATGGAGACGGTAGGCCGTACGTACGCATTAGTAATATTCCCATTTTTCAATGATCTTTATGGAAAGAAGGTAAGTAATACTATATCATTATAGAATGATAATTATATCATAAATAAAATATTATTTAATCATATATACTTATATATATAATTATTATGATGTAAAAGGAATCACATTGTGTCAACGAGGCGTTAGTCCACATGTCCACTAATGATGTTATCACTTTGTGTGTGAAAGGGTAATAAAGAAAATGATATATATATATATATATTATTTCAATAAAGGTAATTATGTCATGAATATTAAATATATTATGTTTATGTCTCATATTTTTAATTAAAACTATCCTTTATAAATTCCATATATCATGGGAATGAATCACATCCCTTTGAGGGGGTGGTAGTCTACACTTCCACAAACGATGTTATCATTTTTACAAAAAATGGAAATTATAAAGATATATTTTTTAAATTAATTAAAGAATATTAAATAAATAATATGTATTATACATAGGATATATAAATATAGTGTCCATCATAATGGCTACCATGAGAGGTGGTAATGAAAAAATGAACAATCATTGTTTCCTGAGGCGATAGTCACCGTACACGTAAACACTATGTTCGTTACCCATTATATGGAAGTATGTATAATTTTTGGTAGATACATTTTCATAAAAAAATAATAGTATATTGATAATACTAATTTTTTCATATGATCATGAAATATGAAGAGTTGAGAGGGTGGATAATGAAAATGAAACTAGAGAGCTTAAGGAAAGATGTTACCTCTTAATCGGGTAATTCCTTTTGGTTCACACCAAAGAGATTCCTTGGATCACTTTATTCCAAAGTAGAGGATTATAGGATTAGGGGAGGTATTTTTAGGAGCTATTTACTAAGATATTGGTTGAACCAAAGTGTCTTGAGAGGTGTGAGAAAGTGGGAGGAGAGGATGCCTTTTTATAATGGAGGAGGAGTGCCACTCTTGTAATATTTTGACAAAGGAATTCCATACACTTTTTTCACATTGAAAGTGGATCCAATAATGGTAAAAAGTATAGAAAAGGCAGTATATGGTAGAAATATTTCCATAAAACTTATCTTGGACAAGTGTCCAGGTCATTTGGGATCTCAATATTAAGGTTTAGTCCCTTATTAAGGTTAATTTAGCTTAATCGTTATAATTAATTTTAATTACATTCACTAATATTTTTGGTTAAAAAATAATTTGACATTATTATAAATTATAAATTATTTTGATTCAAAATATTGAATCCATATTTCCAAATTACAATAATAGAATTGGTAGAAATTAATTTAAATTTAATCCCATAGATGGGACGACATTGTGGGTTTTTAAAGTAAAAACGTCCCAAAGTTTACTATGTTTCTGTAGTCAATTTCAAAGTGAAATTGATTAAAATTAGCTAAATTGGATTAATTGATAAAAATTGGATCTAATTAAACATTTAAACCAATTTAAAATATGATTTAACCTTATAAATAAATTAGATGAAAAAGCAGTTTTGAACTAAAACTGAGTATTTTTCACTATTCATTAAAAAAATGAAACTTCATAGTAAAATACACAAAATTCACCCCCAAAAAATATTTATGTTTCTATTTAAGATATTAAGTTTATTTGGACACATAAAATCTATAAAATTTCCTAAAATATAATTTAAAACAGGTTCTCCATTAAAAAGAGTTAAAAATGCCTTAATAAAATTATAGGTTTTTTATGTATAAAATTGGGTTTATTCTTATCTTATGATTTAAAAATATATTGGATGAATATAAAAAATATTTTATTGAATATATAATATATATATTACATTAATATAACTAACTAATTTTATTTTATTTAATTTATTAGGGTAAAAAAACTTTGTGGGAATAAAAATATTTTTCTATAAGAATATTCCGTTGTTATATTAATTTATAATTAATTTGTAATCAATAAATTTATATTTATTTAAACCATAATTTTTATAAGTTAGTTATTACTATTCATAACTACTAATTTAACATCTAGTTTATATATTTTTATATTTTAATTATTATTTGTTAAAACTCGATATTATGTGCAATGGAAGCCATCGAAGAAGGTCACTCTTACATGCAACACACACTAACTTAGTGTTTCATGCATTTAAATATATAGAATATATTGAATCTATTTTAAATAGTAAATATATTATAAATTCTTTGGATATTATATTCCCTTAATCCCTTGGTGTTGTGTGTCATACATGCTATTGAATACAATTTTCCAACTTTGGATTTTTAGGATGTTACATCCTTGAACTTTAGAATGAACACAACTTTTGAGGCATTGGTGGACCTGTTGAGGCTCACCATCTTTAGTAGTCCCATATTGTCTCATATAATCTAGTCTTAAATATGTGCCAGAAATACACAAAGAAGGACCCCAGAAATCCATTAGGTCTCGGAGCACTTTCCTGATTCAAGTTACACATGGCTGTCCAAACTTCTTCCTAATTCAGCTTAGTGACCAACATGTCATTATCTGCCTCAACCACCATTCTCGGTATGTTCCTCAAAACATCCTCCTCATTAATACAACTTGAAGGACCGTTTGAGTCGCCTGTGGAGTCACCTGCTATGAGCTCTTGAAAGTGGTCGAGCACCATTTTCTCGGCCACCCCCAAATCTGTAGAGTACACACCATCATCCAACCTCATGTTTATTTTCCTAGTCACCTTCAAATACTTAACACAAGATTTCATGTAACTCGTGTTCTTATCTCCCTCCTTGAGCCAAAGGGCTCTTGATTTCTCCTTCCATGGTTGTTTCTAAACCAAAATTCTATCAGTGAGAATGATTTGTTTTTTAGGAGAATCAAAAAAAATTCATCATACCACCCGTCTTAGAGACTCCCCTCCAGCCTCTCGATCTCATATTTTAGATTCTACAAGGTGTACTATGTTTTTCCTCCCTTCTATCTAGCTCTGTTGGTATTCATCACATTTATTGATGAGAGAGGAAAATTATTCATGGAGGGATTCATCACATTTATTGATGAGAGAGGAAAATTATTAAAGAGGAGATTTATATAAACATTAATTGAGGATTTTCTCCCAACATTAATGGATATTTAATTCTCAATATTAATGGATGAAATAATGGATGTTTACTACATTAATTGGTGATTATGGAATTGGTGTCTATATAAAGAGGATGCAGCAACATATTTCAGGGGTGTGCCAGCAAGATGTAGCGGGTAAGGGAGACCCGGGAAGGGGTTGTCGTGTTTACGGTGTCTTTTGTGACATTAAGAAGACGAAACAATTATCTTGTACATGTGGTGATGTTATTGGAAGCATGTTCAAGTACAGTCCATCAGGAGAAATAAGGGAGTTTCCGCATTAGCAGTAGCATGTGCGGAACGTCGGCGTTTTACCGGTACGAAGCAGCGGTGATGCAATTGATGATCAAGGCCACATATCGAAAATCTTCCTGATAGCGGTGATTAGGTGGAATGTCCTAGTTCATGATCGGTGGTACATCATAAAGGAGAGATCATTCGGGTGTTGAAAACTGGTGCGAGGCTGACACATGTTTGGGTGAAGATCTCCGAGGTAGTGACGTTTCGTCGACAAAAGGGTGACGTTTTGTCACAGATTGATCTTCCGATACATGGAGTTGGCTAGTTGTTTATCAGAGAGAAGATAGAGGAATATCAGGGTGTGGTTTTCACATAGGTTTTCTATGCTCTCTCATTTTTAATTCAAGTTCGATCATTACTTGGATTCTTTGTATTCTCTAATTCATAGTGGGTATTTGGGAATTGCCTCGTGGTTTCTTAATCCTCTGCATGTGAGGGTTTTTCCATGTTAAAAAACCATGTGTGCTAATTTATTTATTCTACTTATATCACTTTCATATTTCATCCGGTTTCTCATGATATTTTTGGCAATAAATTTTCGGCCCAGAATCGGGATTCTCCCCAACAATCCCTGGAAGCCATTACTCAGGCTTTGGAGCTGATTTGAAAGGCCTTCCCAGGAGACCGCAACTTCTGACCTATCCCAGGAGTCCTTCACCATTTGCATGAAGCCTTATAACCTCATCCAGTTCCTTGAGTAAACAAAACAATAATCTCTCCTGATGATTCTTTTAATCTAAACTTCCATTGTTAAGTGGTTTGAGAGAGTTATAGTGAGGTCAGTGACAATTGTTTGTGAGTATTATACAATGCCATGGAGGTTGTCAAGACATCAATCAAGCCTACACTAGATGCACTTGGATCCCTTCCTATTATTTCACCAGGTAAATTTGTTCCCCTTGGAGCCCAGGTCCATCAAGCCTGTGTCAGCCATAATTTTTTTGAAATCCAACATAGATCTAGCGGGGTAATGCACACCTCCCTTTTTCTTGGAATCCTTGTCATTGTATTAAAATCCCCTCCAAATAACCACGGTGAGAACCTTGGATAAAAACAGGAGAGCTGCTTCCACACCAAATCCATTTTGGATCAAGCACCCAAACCCCATACATTCCAAATGAGGACCTGAGACATTTAGAAACCATATTTTGTGGCCTTTTGGCCTAATGGAGTACCTGAATCAAATTCAAAAATTTGACCAAAGCAGCCTTTGGCCCTATCTTGAGTAATGAGAACACTATCGGGCATCCTACCCATGGACACCATGCCATTACCTTTGTCAAAAGGTGGGGGAGGTAGCTCTTTTGGCAACTCCAAAAAATATCCAAGAGTGGCAAACCTATTACTTGAATCCAAAGTGGAGAATTTGAGCTTCACCTTTCCCTTCAACGAACACTGGATTAGAAGAGAAGACTTCTTCTGGGAAGTCCTAGGTGAGAACTCTTCCAAAAATCATGGTCTTCAAATAGCAAGAACCCACAAGCCTAAATGGATATGGAGCCAATAAGGAAAAAAAGAACACATGCTAGCTGAAAAAGGAAGGCTCACCACGGACCCCTCCCAAGAGGGAAGAAGGACTTGGAAACACAGAAATATGGTCGGACTCGGAGACATCATGGCCCTACCCAGAAAATCCAGCATAGCCCTAATATCTGTCTGTGGTGTGTCGGGCCAACACATGTGCACCTCACTCCAAATAGGAGGAGAAATTTAAATTTAGGGGCGTCACATGCTCGCTGGGATTATGTTGGGGCGAAGCGGAGGTGTGTGGTACCTCAAACACACAAAACGGAAGTAAAACGGAGATTTATGTGGTTCAGTCAGATGAACTACATCCACGAGATAAATATGTTTCTTCTCTATTTCATTTCTCTCTGGTTCTCATCGGAGGATCACAACACACACACCCCCTTACACCACAAAATATCTACTATTTAAAAACATGGGAATAAACCCCATTTTATAGATAGATCGAAAACAGATATTTCTCTGGTTGTTGGGGTTGTTCCATCTACCCAAGAGACTTCATCCTACCACATGCCGGAGGTCCATGAAGGCTACCCACTGTGTCGGCTGAACTGCTGCTCGTCTACGGAGCCGGCTACTGACATATGTTTCTTCTCCCGATGAAAAGTTCCATCCCATATTGGGTGTTCCCCTCACAAATCTCCCCCTCATGACCAATTTGGGGTAGAATATTTACCTGTAGTCTCCTTGCAGGTGTTGAAAACTTCATCAGCAAATCGAACACGCTTCTTCACGCCAGATGATATGGCACTTCCACTTTCTTCACTCGATCTCGGGCTAACTACGGTCCCCAGCAAATGATACAACCCTTGGGACTCCTTCCTAGTAAACATCGTTGCATCCCCACGTGATATTTCCAACACTCCACTTGTTATGGAAATCTTGAATCCTTTCACATCAAGTGTACTCAATGATACCGGGTTCCGTCTCATCCTCAGAACAAATTTCATGTCATCCAGTTTACGAACTCCTCTATCGGGTGTCTTCAATTTCCTCTTCCTGACTCTTTGAACCTCACATGTTGACCAATCACCATGTCTCACCGAGTCTCGCACCTGCTAAAAAGTATCAAATGTACCTCTTGTCGTACATATGTGTGTCGATCTCCCCGAATCTAGAACTCATCCATCTTCCTTTGTATTTTGATCTCACTCGTTCTTCATTATCAGAAAACGACATTCCCACTTCATGTGCCCGAATCTTTTATAGTAATGACACTGTACTTATCCCCATTCAACTCTCCCATATGAGTATGAGCTTCCCATTATCACATAGATTTCATCATCTGCTGATAAACCTATGATGTTTACATCCTCTTCTTCAACTTTCTTCTTCCCAGTAATATAACTTTTGCGCTCTCCACAATCACTTTTATAGTGACCATTTTTCTCTCACCAGAAACACATAATTTCTCTAGGATCACATCCCCTAGATTTTGGTCGCCATTATTTACCTCCTGACTGTCGATGTCGGCTCCTCCCACGCTGATCATCTCACATTGCTATGATTTTCTCACCTGAATGCGTTGCGGGTCTTTGAAATGCTTCCGAATCTGGAAGTGATGCCATCACCTCATCTAGCTTCAATGACTCCTTCCCCATGAGCAATGCAGTCACAAGCCCATCAAATGAACAAATTCTTTGAATTCGTTCCCTCATCCATGTGAAACTGGTACAATTTCTTCATTAAGAACAATTTGTTGGTGAGTGACTTCTCCATATACCGCTACTCCAACTTCTTCCAGATCTCCTTCGGTGATGTCTCGTCTAACACCGAGTACTTTACCTCATTCTCCAGATATGTTCAAATTGTGCTGATGACCCACATCTCGAGATCTTCCCAATCATCGACACTATTTGTCTCAGGATTTTCTCCGATCAACGGTCTAATCATGCCCTACTGAACCAAAATATCTTTCACCATGCTTTTCCACAAGAGGAAATTATTTATACCATCGAACATCTCGATATCAAATCTTGGTAGTGCTCCGCCACCATCCATCGTCGTTGTCGCAAAATGCGATCACCACCATCGATGCCAAAACCTTCTCAAACCACCTAATAGAGTAACTTTTTTTAAAAAAATAACCACATGGATGCATCTGGAAGGGTCAAAATAGTCAGAATCGACTCCTAGATCACTGAAATCGGACATCAATTGGCCGAGATATCACCAAAACAAACTCAACGGTCTAGATCCCCTACTGATGTGGCGATGACATGGCACGCCGGAGTTCCTGCCGGGATCTCACCAGAATTGTCACTGGTGGCATGAACAGTGTCATATTCTCCGGCAAGGGGGTACTGTTCACCCGTGGGATTGACCAAACTTTGAACGAGTCTACCGAGCTCGTTTCAACTCTGATTTTAAAGCTTCTTGCACCATTGGATTAGTCTCATCATCCTATTCACGGATCTGGCATCATAAAAATTTTCTGACCACTTTCAATTATCTGGCCATCGGAAAATTGGCTGCAGGCTCGCCATCTCACCTTCGTTCGCTCTGACTCGCCTCTTATACCACTTGTTGGGGCGCAACGGAGGTGCGCGGTACCTCAAACACACGAAACAGAAGCAAAACAAAGAATTACATGGTTCAGTCAGATGACCTACATCCACGGGATAAAGAGGTGGCTTCTCTATTTCATTTCTCCCCGGTTCTCATCGAAGGATCACAACACACACACCCCCTTACACCACAAAATCTCTACTATTTCCAAACACGGGAATACAACCCATTTTATAGATGGATGGAAACCAGATATTTCTCTGGTTGTTGGGGTTGGTCCATCTACCCAAGAGACTTCCTCCTACCGCCTGTTGGAGGTCCATGAAGGCTGCCCACCACGTCGGCTGACCTACTGCCTATCTACGGAGTCGGCTACTGACATATGTTTCTTCTCCCACTAAAACGTTCCACCTTCTATTGGGAGTGGCCCCCACAAATTAAAATTTTAAGACACTACATTGAATGACAGCTTATCATTGGTCAAAGAGGGGAAATCGGAGCTGAGAGGATCTGGAACCGGTGAGGAGAAACCTAGAGGCTTTGACACTGCAATAACAGTGACATCAGAGTCAAGGACTGATTCTTTTTCCAATGAGGAATGCTATGAAGATGTATGACTATGCTTGCAGAAGTCCATCAAGTGACCCTAGATTCATTAGAGCTCACATAAGCATGGTATTTCTTGATAAAGAATGCAATACCACCATACGAAGCCAGCTGGAGGTCTCACAGTGCTGCAAATGCAGAACGAACGTGGAAGAAGATCAATCACTGAAGGTGATCTTGATATATTCACAGGAATAAAATCGCACTAGAGGAGCACACAATTTATTTCTTATCTATTCTGTTTGAAATACAACACACACGACATACATATTTATACCAAAATATTCACACACCAAACCAAACAAAAAATATAGATAAGAAAAATTCTGCAGATTAGGTGCCACTCATGTCTTCAACTCCTAACATGTCAAGCATCTTCCTTTGAATTCCTCTGGCCTCCATCGCAATAGTGGATAGCAGACACCATCCAAGGAAAACATGTTTATTATCCAACATCTACCCTTAAACATGTTTTCCTTGTGACCCATGATTTTTCATCCTATCCATGTGGGTGACGAACCGGTGCAATGACTTCACGATAGTAAAAAACTTCCTTTTTATTGTAGCCTTTAGTGGTGTCGATGGAATGAATATCCTCATCTATCACTTTCTTCCACATGTCATCAATTTTACCTTTCCTGAAACTAACTGGATTGGAAATCACCAAAAGAAAATACAAATTAACAAACTCTTGCATTGGTTCTGTTCTCTCACATATATCCGCAAGGCTTCGAACATTTTGAATACGTATATGAGAAATTTCTCATTAAATGTCTTCAGATGTAGGAGTATGTGCTGATGACATCAGAGTTTCTTCAGTTCTTCATTCCTCCAATGGTACTTCTTCAACTATTTCGTCATCTTCTAGAGTGATTCGTACCACACCAGAATCATCATATTCATTCCACTTAATTATATTTTTTTCATCAAAGATAATATCTCTAATGAATATAATCTTCTTGGTGATGGGATTATACAACCGATATCCCATTGCTCGATCTCTGTATCCCATAAGGACACACTTTTCTCCTTTGTCCTCAAGCTTTGTTCATTTTGCCTTCGGGATCCTAACATAGGCAATAGAACCAAAAAATCTAAGACAACTCACACATGTATTATGAGTACTCAATGCTTCATGCAGCGTCTTTGCTTCAAGATTTTTTACTGGGCATCTATTGAGTAGATACACTGCACACAAATCCTCTTCAATCCAGAATGTCATTGACACTACTTTTTCTTTCAACATGCTTCTTTCCATGTTGAGAATGGTGTGATTTTTCCTCTCATCTACTCCATTGAATATGGGTGTGTAAGCTGGTGTCAATTGATGCTGAATTCCATGATACTTGAGGTACTCTTGAAACACATCACAGGTGTACTCTCCACCTTGATCAGATCACAAAGTTTGTATGCGATGGTTGCTTTGATTTTCCACCAACGCCTTGAATTCATGGAAGACGTCAAACACTTTTGACTTCATTTTGAGAAAATATATCTATGTTTTTCTGATAAAATCATCGATAAATGTTAGAAAATACCCCATTTTTTCCATCTAATTTTTTATTTAATGGACCACACACATCGGTGTGAACTAGCTCCAGTGGTGCTGCAGCTTTCATTTGTATGATTTATTTATTTGATTTGTGATATGTAGAAACCAGTGTTTGTGTGTATGGTTTATTTATTTCATATGTATTGATGTGTAAATTAGTTTATCTTTTTAAGATTTAATTTATGAATGATGTGTTTGTTGTATGAATCCGTATTGAATGCTTAGGAAAATTAATTACGTCATGTCTAAAATGTTGTATGAATTCATATTGAATTTTTATGAAAATTAAATATGTTATAAAAAATGTTATTTTGAAAGTAATAATAATTTAAATTATAATATTTTACACACTAGTAATATAATTTGGGAATAATATATTAGTTATATGCATCATATTTAAATTTATAAAAAAATATATAGAAAACTTTTTTTGTTAATGGTATAAAAACAGTTTTGTATAAATAATTTTTTTAAATTATACTAGTTATAATTAAACTTATTAAATATAAAATAGATGTAGATATTTAATATTTATTTCATATAGTAATATATATTATAAGTATACCCAAAACATGGTAAGTTGTGTGATGAATGATCTTGAGATAACCAACCGATGCATAATTGAAATTGCATGTCTTGTTTTGTGAATGTGGCTATTTAATTTGAAATAATTGCATTTATTTTTCTCTATTGATGACATGTGAGTCATCTATGACTAAGTATGTAAGGACCTATGTGTCCGCTTAAAAAAAGTTATGTATTTAGTACCCCTATACCCCCTCACATGCATGTGAGTAAATTTGTAATTAAAAGGCAATCAACAAGAGGTGTCCCTGAAGAGGCGTCCCCGGAGAGGTGTCCCCGAAGAGGAATTCAAGAATAAGAATTTGACATGAGGCATTTATATTTGAAAGTTGATTGGTGGTTGCTGAAATATTTGATAATAGAGACTCAATGAGTCTACCCATAGGTTTTGGTTTGTTTATCAAATAATTATAAACTAATCATAAGTCTCAAGATCAATTCATCATTATTTATTCATAAGTAATTAAAATATATAACATTATATAAAATAATGTAAAATATTGATGTAGAATATAATATTTTTTTAATTATTTTTTTATAGGTAACAATTTCTGCACAAATATATTTCAATGGTAAGACTAGTTATATGGAGTAGGGATTTAGTTATAGTATGCCACCTGTCATAGTGGTAAATATTCATGGTTGTATGACATTGGATGCAGTTTGTAATAAGATTTATAATCAGTTAAAATTGAGGGTCTATCAGTCCATTTCTTCACCCACATATTGACATCTACAACATCCTGAACGTTTCTGGCACACCGAGTACCCTTTAGTCGATGATGATGATTGGATGGATACATCTTCCTTATTTAGACAGCAGTGTGCTAATGGTTTGATGGAGTTGTATGTGGTGATTTTTGATATAGATGTGGTGAAACTGACTACTACAGAACTGTGTTTTGTGAGATCTGTAGAATTTGGTCCTTCACATCAGTCTTTTTCATTGCCTCCTTTTCATTTGACTCTAGTAATAGAAGAAACATATGAAGAAGATGATAAAAATTTAGAAGGAAATGTTGATGAAATACCTTTGTGTGCTGATATAGTGAATGAAAGTTTATCTAAGGAAGAAGAATCTGGGGAGCCATCAGGAGATGATATGGGTGAGGGTGATGTGGGGGATGAACCTTCTGAGGTTCCTTTGAGAGATGTGGGTGAGTGTGATGTGGGAAATGAACCTTCTATGGTTCCTTTGAGAGACATACATCCACGACATCCACCGATTAGTGGTAATAATCTTTCAGTATTGAGTTCCTTAGTTAAAGGAATGTCTCGTGAACAATATTTTTATTGGGATGTCATTACACCAGCTTCTGAATTCCCTGGAATTATAGGGAACATGTCTATATCAAATAATAACGCCATCTATTTTAGGCTAGATTTTGAAATGAAATTGGCCATGAAAAATGTGATAAACCAATACCACATTTAGTGATATTTCACATTTGTGGTTGATGAGTCAAAGAAGACAAAATATATCATTCGTTGTGAAAAATATGGGCCAGAATGTAAATTTCGATTAAGGACAATATTTGAATTTTTTTTTGCATCTTGGAGGATAACCAAATTAGAAGGGCCACACACTTTTGTGCATCCAAGCTTGTCACAGGATCACTATTCCCTTGATTCAGAGTTTAAATCAAATTTTATTTGTGAGATGATACGAACATGTTAGGATGTTCCCGTTTCCCTTATTCAGGAAAGAATTCAATAATTGTATAACTACAAGATATCATATACCAAAACATGGAATGAAAAACAGAAGGCAATTGTAAAAGTGTATGGTGATTGGGATGAATCTTATGCTATGTTTCCACAACTTATAGAATTGTTATCTCTCAATAATCAAATTGTTTATCAGTTGGACGCTGTTGAGTATGTATCCCCCAATCACCGAGTTGATTGAACAAAGGTGAAGTTCAACAGGGTTTTTGGGCATTCAGGCCATGCATTGCTGCCTTTCCCTATTGTAAAAAATTTATTCAAGTCGATGAAACTTTCCTGTATGGAAATTATACCGGTGTTCTACTCATTACTGCCATACAGGAAGTAATCATGCTCCTCTGCCACTTTATTTTTCTACTGTTGAAAAGAATAATTTTGAATGTTGGATCTAGTTTTTGGCATGTGTACATGTTCATGTCACAAAAAACCATGGCTTGTGTCTGATATATGATTTTCATCGAGTAATTGTAGAGTCCATGGTTAGTTATGGGTTTTCATGGACTGAGCCGAATTCTTATCATCGTTATTGCACTAGAAATATTGCAAGTAATGTGCATAAACATTTTAGAGACGATGCCATAAAGAAGGTGATCCTCAAGTTGGGTATGTTTTTCTAAACTTATTTTTTTAAACAAAATTTATTCTCCATTTTAATACATTATTATCTTATGGTTTCAGCATATGATCCCCAACAAGAAAGGTTTGATCGACACCTTGAAGAGATCCAAACTGCTAATGAAGATGTGTATGAATATATGATGCAGATTTCAAAGGAAAAATGGTCATTAGCATATAATGGTGGTAGAAGATATGGCCATATGACAACTAATATAGTGGAGTGCATAAATGGGATCCTCAAGGGTGTGTGCAAACTTCCGATCAAAGGGTTAGTGAAAGAGACATTTTATAGATGGGTTCACTACTTTGTTGACCGGTCCCAAAAGGCCTATCAGAGGATGAAAAACAGAATGTGTTTTATGTAGCATTTCCAAAGTGATATTGATCTGATACTGAATGAGGCTTCAAGATGAAATGTTATAGCCTTTTACAGGGAAAATACGAACTTTTAGGTAAGACTGTGCTATGACCGGGCTACATGCACTAGTGGTTGAGTGTTTTTAGTGATGTTAGATAATAGATACTGTGATTGCGGCAAATTTTAGGCATTTAGATATCCATGTGCACATGTTATCACAACTTGTGCTTCAGTAAATATATCATGATATACATATGTTGACCTAGTGTATCACATGAGAACTTTGGTTAACTGTTATAGTGCAGCTTGGATGCCTGTTGGTGACTTTCATTCTATCTCATTGCCCACTAATCAGCCGACCATCATCCCTGATATTTCCAGGTTTCATAATTTGGTTATGTTTTCATTTATGATTTTTTCAATGCCTTTTGTTTTTTAAATTAATGGCTTTATACTACTAGGTTACGGCCTTGAGGAAGACCAAAATCAAGGTGAATCAAAAATAAAATGAATTGGCCTCGACAATGAGTACGATGTTGTATTTGTCATGCAGATGGACATACTCATAAGAGATGTCCCCAAGTGGTAAAAAACAACTCTACATCTCGTCATCCATGATCAAGTTTGTGTACCGTATCACGAATATGTGTATTTTGTTTTGTATGTGAAAGTTTCAGTATTGAATCCTTTTATTTATGACTTGATCTATTTCTAACATGTTTTAATTTTGGTTTGTCTCATTTTTTGATTATCTAATAAAGAATTTTGTGATACTCAAACTATTCAAAAAAAAAACAATATAGAATGAAAATGAATATATCATGCTTCCACATGTAACAAATATAGTAATCCACACACAACAAATGAAGTATAAATCGAAAATATTAACACAATCATTTTTCATTTGATTGTACTAGATTTATTTAAATAACAGTTGGATTTTTTTATTGAACCTCTCATACCACATGAACCAATGCATACTACCTTGAGATTATATGAGAAAAATGACATATCACTAATACCATCCATATGATTATCATCCCTATGTATTCAAGTATCTTATGTCCCACACAAAAGAACATTCTCATGGAATCCCACATGCAATGCTTACAACACCTCTATAGGTTTTAATTAATGTAGGACTCATAAATATTGAATCTCAAAATTAGGTAATAGGGTCCTTTATTTATAGAGGGGATTGGTCAAGTAATAAAAAAACTAGTCCACACAAAAAAAATCAATGATAAATTGAAAATATTAACACAATCATTTTTCATTTTATTGTTCTAGATTTATTTATATAATAGTTGAATTTTTTTATTGAATTCACTATAATAAAGTAACGATGATGCCATTTGTGCAGATGAAAGATTTTCCGTTGCTCACATCTCAGGATACTCATGTATCATGACTACTTTTAGAGGGACGTCTAGTACCTCCGTTGAGTGTACGCAGATCTCACCATTTCTATCATACCGTACCACCTCCTGCCATCATCCCTCATCTTCGTCATGCTGGATTCTATGGCGTAGTGATGTGAGACTTCACCTTTCTTGATCATTAGATCATTACTGCGCTTATAGAGAGATGGAGGCTAGAGTCACATACATTCCATTTTAGAGAGGGGGAGATGACTATTACCCTGCAAGATGTGGCCATTATGTTGGGCCTCCCCATCGATGGTGCAGCTCTAACTGGCCGAGTTGGAGTAGATTTGTCAGATCTTCTTCATAGACTACTGGGCATAGAGGCCCTTGATTATGGAAGAACCATCATTGGTGGTATATTACACATGGCTTGGTTAGACCATCACTTCACACAGTTAGCAGAGGATGTTGATGAGATCACCATGCTGCGATTTGCACGTGCATATATTTTGAGGTTGATCGGTGTCACACTTTTTGTTGATCACTCCGCTGCTTTTGTACATTTGATGTATTTATCTTTTTTAGAGGATTTGGATGATGCATGTTTATATAGTTGGGGGTATTCTTGTCTATTATATACATACAGGGTGTTATGTAGCGCATGTCGCATCGATAATATGCAGATCACGAGATGCATGGTTCTTCTACAGATGTGGGTATGGGAGCACATACCTCGTTTAGCTCCATATGCTCGTGTTCCATTACCAGTAGATATTGTAGAAGAGGCTCCATGTGGATGCTGGTATGTTATTTCATCCTTATATTGTCTAACTTAATTGTATAACTTTCTATTATGAAATATAAATATAAAAATATTATCGATAGGTGGAGTCAGGCACATCGACATTCAGATTCCCCCAGACACGACGTCCACACCTACAGACTTATGTTGGACAGCATTCGACCACACGATGTAAGTGATTATTATTTATATTGTTAAATATTTATTCTTTACTATACATGTATTCATTTATTAATTGATTATTTATTTTTTCTTTCAGATTTTATGGATTCCATATACAGATTCTATTATCTAGAGTCTTCCACCGTACTGTATGACGATGCTTGCTATCGGATCCTGCAAGGTTCCATTGATTCATTTTCATATAGTTAAATGGCATCAAACCGATAGAGTTATGCGGAAGTTTGGATTCTTTCAGCCTGTTCTTTACCTACCTAGTCAGTTAGATTCACCATAATCCCTGAAGATGTCAGGGAAGAGAGATTTTGATTGTAGGAGATACCATGCCAGATATATGGATTTATAGGATAGAGTACATGAATTCCAGTTGCGAGCGACGGGGACAATGCGTTTTCATTTGGCAGATCAGATGGATTATGTAGCTTGGTACTATAGGTCCCTAGTCAGATTTCTGACATGACATGGATGAGGCTTTCATGAGCTAGTAGACATAGTTCCTTCCACAATTTAGTGGAATTTTTATTCATATTACTTTAAAATATAATTGTTTTTGTAGGATGCTCGTATCTGTCATCTACTACACATGTGTGATCCAGTAGAGCACACTGTATTTTACACAGCATGTTTTCACACCCTTGTATCATAGTTTCTTCCTTCGATGCATGAGATTTATCATGGAATTTTCTTTGATCCGCCACATGATGAGGAGGTTACAGAGCTTGCTGAGGCTCATATAGATGTACCAAGGGTGACGACCCTGTTATGGATCTTGATGTTCCACATGAAGAGGTTTTTCATCTTGATCAGTCAGATGTTGGTCTTACATAAGAGGAGGGTATTAGGCATGATCAGTCATATGCTCCTCCAGCTTCTCTGGATCAGCCATAGGTAGATACACACACTGACATGGTTGGCATGGATTATTTATTACAGACATCCACAACACATCATCTATCTTATTTCAATGTTGGTGAGCGTTCTAGCCAGCCTCCACTATCATTAGATGCAGGACAGGGTACAGACGGTGAGACTATACATCCACCGCCTATCACACAGGAGGATGCAGGGGTGGCTGCTGAGGATGATGTGAAGTGTACTCCTGAGTGCAGACAGAGACGGACACGATGTGGACGCGTCCAGTATACACATGGCTGTGGGATAGAGGATCATCCACGTTGATTTTTGATTTACAATACATTATGTATGTGCAATACTATTATCATTTATAGAGTTCTATTTTTTTAATAAGTGTCTTACTTTCATAAAATATGTTCTAAAATTAATATTTTCCATTTGGTATTCATTAATAAATATTAATACTCTGGATGAAAAGATCTGTGAATATCAAGAAATCTTGACAAATATTATTGATCTCAATGATTTGAATCCTAAAATCATGGAACATGATTCTTTGTTTTAAAACATTAAATTGAATGAAGAATAATTTCAATGAATGATGAATAATTATGAAGATTATATGATTATGATTGAAGATAAAAAACCACAATATGAGATGTATGGAATTAGAAGTTCATTTGGCCAATTTTTAGAAAATACATATTCAAACTTTATAAAAGGACACATGTTCTACTGGTACAAAATCTTCACTGGAGGATTTTACTGTTAAAAAACCTCCATCATGTGATAAAATTATAGAAATTATGAAAAAGATTGATTTTATATTCTTCTAAAATAAGAAACAATCCTTAAGAGGGTTAAGAATGTGTTAGCATATCTAAGAATAAGTATTGAAGAAGATCATCCTTGGTGAAGTTATATAAGATTTCAAAACTGATGTTTATAAGTGTTTCTCTTTAGGGGGATTTAAATGAAGAAATATTAAATTACTGACAGAATTAATATATCAATTAGAATCAAATATAATTACTGTAGAATGTTTAGTAAGATCATGTTATTAAAAGATAAATGTTTTTCTAAATATCTCTTCCTTTGTTAACAAAAAAATACTGAATAGAAATGGGTTGTAATTTAATTAATAAAATACATAAGAATTTGTTTCTTCTAAATAAACGATGATTTTTGTATCCTTTCTGTTGGATGTGTGAACGGTTTCACACCTCTTTTAGAAACTTCATAAAGGATGCGTGAACCCCATTCATGAATTTACCGTTGCTAGGATTCGTGAACGGGGTTCACAAATCCTTCTAAGATGGGATGAATGATGCGTGAACCTAGTTAACGCATCTCTTCATGCCGAAGATGTGTGAATGGGGTTCACACATCTGGAGACCCATTTTGAATTTTTTTCAAACCCTATACCTTTTCCATAATTTTTTTTAAAACACATTAATAAAAAAACCCAAATTTCTTCATCTATAACTTTCTTCCACATGTCATCAGTTTTAGCTTCCCTGAATCTAACTAGATTGAAAATCACCAAGAGACAATAAAAATTATCATACTCTTCTATTGGTTTTGTTCTCTCATATATATTCACAAGGCTTTGAACATTTTGAAGATGTATATGAGAAATTTCTCATTCAATGTCTTCAGATATAGGAGTATGTGGTGATGGCATCAGAGGTTCTTCAGTTCTTTGTTCCTCCAATGGTACTTCTTCAACTATTTTGTCATCTTCTAGAGTGAGTCTCACCTCACCAGAATCATCGTCTTGATTCCACTTAAATGTCTTTTTTTCATCAAAGACAACATCTCTGATGAATATAATCTTCTTGGTTATGGGATTATACAATCGATATATCATTACTCGATCTATATATCCCATAAGGACACACTTTACTCCTTTTTCCTCAAGACTTTTTCGTTTTCCCTTTGGGATCCTGACATAGGAAATAGAACCAAAAAATCTAAGATGACTCACACTTGGCTTATGAGTACTAAATGCTTCATGCGACGTATTTTCTTCGAGATTTTTTACTGGGAATCTATTGAGTAGATACACTGCACACAAAGCCTCTTCAACCCAGAATTTCATTGATATTGCTTTGTCTTTCAACATGCTTCTTGCCGTGTTGAGAATGGTTCGATTTTTCCTCTCAACTACTCCATTTAATTGGGGTGTATAAGTCGGTGTCAACTGGTGCTGAATTCCATGATGCTTGAGGAACTCTTAAAACACATCATAGGTGTAATCCCCACCTTGATCAGATCACAATGTTTGTATGTGATGGTTGCATTGATTTTCCACCGGCGCCTTGAATTATTTGAAGACGTCAAACACTTTCGACTTCATTTTGGGAAAATATATCCATGTTTTTCTAATATAATCATTGATAAATATTAGAAAATACCTCTTTTTTCCATCTGATTTTTGATTTAATGGACCACACACATCTGTGTGAACTTGCTCCAGTGGTGCTGCAGCTTTCTAGTTGGACTTCTTTGCAAAGCTATTTCTATGCTGTTTTCTTAGAACAAAACTTTCAAAAATTTGATTCAGGTGTCAAATGATATGAATCCCATTCACCATATTCTTGATTCCTAATAATCTTAAACTTTCAACGTTTAAATTCCCGAACCTGAGATTCCATATCCAGTCTTTATCATCACGTACCATCGTCAAAAACTATGGTACGTCGGGTTGGATCATGAGCAGAAACATGCGATTCTTCGCCATTGGTACTTTTGTGATCAACCTTCCTTTTTCATAAAAAATAATCATTTTTTTTATTTTGTAGGCTTATGTGAAAGCCTTTTTCCATCAATTTCCCAACACTCAAGATATTGGTCTTCATGTCAGGTACATAGTAGACATCGGAGATGAAAGCATGATTTTCGTCTTTTTACTTGATTAGAATATATCCTCTTCCATAAAAAAATATTATCGAGATATTGCCAAATGAAATATCTCATCAAACCCTCTCATATATGTTCATAAACAAGTGTTTGTTCCCTATCATGTTATTTCTAGATCCAGATTCAAGATACCACATACATAGATTTTATGGTGATGTTTGTGCCATCAATGCATGGGACTCATCAAAAGGATCTTCTGCTTCGATGATATGTGCCACCTCTACATTATTCTCCATGGGTTGCTTGTACCAACATTCATTACTATATTATCCACATTTTTGACAATTATAGTATTGAATGATTATTTTGTTTGGTTGGCGATTGTTAAATCCATCCCTTCTTCCTCATCAACGTTCTTGTGGAGTATAGGTTTGATATTCACGACCTCCTTGTGTTGGGCTTCTTCCACCACATCCTTCTCGTCCTACTCTTTTTGGATCAAATTGTTGTCCATGGAATCCTATACCTCAGTTTCTTTGAGATGTCCCCCCTTGATCCTTTTCAGAGTTGTTTAAATACAACTTGGATTGCAGGTCATGCTCCACTCCATTGGTATCGCTCGAGCGGTTCACCTTCAATTCATGGGATTGAAGAGATACCAAGAGTTCTTCGATATATTTCATCTCAAGGTCCTTTTTTTTCTAGGGCAACGACTATGTAATCAAATTTTGGATCAAGGGATCACAAATTTTTCTCACATACCCGCATGTCAGCAATATCTTCTCCATTTCTTCTTAGTTGGTTCAACACAACCATTACACAAGTATGAAACTCATCAACAGTTTCATAAGTTTTCATAAATAGGGATTCAAACTCACCTTGCATAGATTGAATCCAAATCCACATTAGTTTTTTAGAGACTTGGAATTCTTTTTTAAGAGTATCCCAGATCTCTTTCAATGATTTCCATGAAGAGATTATTTTGAAAGTTGCTTCCTTAAGGACTTGATAAATGTAGTATTTCACCTTGCAATCCTACTTTCCTGCCGCTTGAAGAGTAGTTTTTTGAACATCTAATTGATCATCCACCACTGATTTGGATTATGGCTTGGTGTTTCCATCCTCCATGATATCCATGATTTCATGGGTTCCAAAAATCGCGTGTATTTGGATGCACCAATTGTTGTAATTGTTTATCATCAGCTTCAGGATCAAATCTTGTGAAAATTAATTCTCCATAGAGAAAAAATATTTTTTATGGATGGGAAAAAATAACAGATGCATATATCTGGAAGAGTGGAGTATTTTTTTCAAAGTTACAAACTGCTATATATATATATATTTTAATAGTCTAGTTTTCCAATTTTGTTTGGATTGGCAGACCACAATATGTTTGAGTAGAAGGATTCCGATTTTTTTTTCAATAACAAATGAATGATGATAATTTTTTATTTTTTGTGTATTCAAATGAAAGATGGAAATGGAGGTAGAAAAAAGTGAATGTTTAGAGAGAAGGAGGTTTCAAAAAATTAATGTGGTAAACTTTACCCAATTCCAAAAAAGCATCCTTGTTGAAAAAGTTAATGTGGGGTATGAAAAAAAAACTAAAAAACTTTTCCCAATTCAAAAATAATCCTTGTTGACAAATAAATGAAAAAAAGTAGGTATATGTGTAAATGTTCACCTTATTCACCCTTTTCCTGGCACTGTAATTCAGTTGCAGATCTTAGGGATCGCTCTCAAAACAGCTCACTGTAACCCTGACTCTGATACCACTATTGGAGGTCTCGCAGCGTAACAAACACATAATTCATGTGGAAGCAGATCAATCACTGGAGGTGATCTTGATATATTCACAGAAATAAAATAACAGCATATAAACCCATGATTTTTTTCTTATCTCTTCCGATTTAAATACAACACACAAGAAATAAATATTTATACCAAAACATCCACACACCAAACCAAACGAATAATAAAGATAAGAAAAATTATTC
This sequence comes from Viscum album, assembly GCA_963277665.1. Classification (NCBI taxonomy): domain Eukaryota; kingdom Viridiplantae; phylum Streptophyta; class Magnoliopsida; order Santalales; family Viscaceae; genus Viscum; species Viscum album. Next base: position 1,885,044,731 of record OY728159.1, on the reverse strand, counting down.
ATAGTAGGTGCCGCCCATGTCTTTAACTCCTAACACGTCAAGAAGCTTCCTTTGAATTCGTCCAGCCTCCATCGCAACAGTGGATGGTAGGCACCATCCAAGGAAAACCTATTTATTATCTAGAAGTTTAGGGTTTAGGATTTTGAGATTAGGGTATAAGGAATAGGTTTTTGGGTTTAGGGTTTATCTTTTAGGTTTTAGAGTTTATGGATCAGGGTTTCAGATATAGGGTTTTTGGGTTTATGGTTCATCTTTGTGGAATTCTACGAAGCCAGATGCCTATGCCTGCAGAAGCCCATCAAGTGACCCTGGATACAGTAGTTCCCACATAAGCGTGGGATTTCTTGAGAATGAATAATATACCACCATACGAATCATTTTTCATCTCTAAGGAGGATTTGAGGGGGGATATCATTATCCAGGTCAAGATCAACACAGATGCATGGGCACAAAATAGATTGCATGAACCTGGTGCTGGCATCAGTGAAAAGGAATATACCAATGACATTTCCCAAAACCTATAAAAATGAAGGGTTTTGGAGTGGAAGTGGGAGGCTAGGAAGGCATACCCATAAAATCACCAAACTGTCCTCTTTTGTTGTGGTTAATGAGTCGCAATACAGAGGTAACGAAAAACCACAAAACAATGAGAACAAATCTGGCGATGTGCGTTGATAAAGAAAGAATCAAAGACAGGAAATAAAAGTTGCAGAAAAATAAAATGGACCAGGAATTTACGTGCTTCAGATCCTTAGGGATCCTACTTCAAGAAAATAACACCACACACACACACAAAATTTTTATTTCTATGAACAAGAAAAACTAGATTTATATTAAGGAAAGATCAACAAAACTACAATATAAATAGAAAATGAACTGCTGTAAGAAAATGCCGAAAAAGACTATAACAATCTTACAGTTCTGGGTGAAATAAATCCAGATGGTCTTGATCTCTTCGCGTAAGGTTCCAAATGAATGATTCCTCTTGTGGCGCTGAAAGAACACAGATCAGATCCTCCTCTGTCAGGTACTCGACCTTGCCTCTTCTCATACGAAGACCACTATCCTCGAAGATCCACCAGACGTGATGTGAAAGAAACACACCACGGAGTTCGAAAGGTGCAGATATTCACCACCAAGGAAGGAAAGAACCCATATTAGGGTTTGAGAACCAAAAACGAGGAGCAGCAGTAATCTGGAAAAACCATAGAAGAAAAATCAGATATCCTCAATTCGAACCATCCACAAGGGTGATGAAACCCCCTAGGAGATGAAACGCCAAAACCGCATGACCAAGGAGAGTCTTCCACGAGTCTAGGGAACTGAACAAACCATCAATTCCTGGAACAAAATGCTATAATACGTGGACAATGAGGATAACAAGGGCAGACACACAGATGGACGACCAGGAGAGAAAGAGTTCAACACACTCATATTTCCAAGGTGGAAATCTAGTCCAATAACTAGGCTAACATCTGAATGGGCCAAATAAACATCCCATAGAAACATAAAACAAGTCCAACATAAAATCCAGGTGGTAAAAGATATAAATCAAAATAATAAAAACATGGTGCTAATTTAATTAAATGGAATAAATATAAAAACATTATTAAAAATGTTATAAAAAAAATTTAATATGAAAACTAAAAATTAATAAAACTTAATTCACATCATTCCCATAGTGGGTTTTCTAGGACCACCTTGAAAACATGAACCCCCATTTCCAAAGTTATGTTCCTCTCTTGACCAAGCTATTACAAAGTCCTCTTTGGATAGAATATGAATAAAAGAATTAGATATTGAAAGCATGGAGATGGATGATGGATTGGATAAACCTCAAGAGTCTAAGAAGGACCTAAAAATATATAAATGAGGTATATATCATCCAAACCTTTCAACAAGGGTTAGATGGTGTAGCGCCATTTCTTCTTCTAACTCCCTTTCTGATAAGTACACCAGCAAAATTCCCTCCCCCTTGTTAGGGAAATGAGGGGTGAGGGAAATGCATGGGAAGGGTGGGGTATGTTTGTAAGACACATGTAGGAGGGGCCTATAAGAGATTCCTTAAAGGATCAAAAGATTGATTCCCCACCATCACCTGGAGGAGGAAACCACTAAGAAGGATGTGAAGAACCCCATGATGTCGGTAGCGAGAAATCCAGTGGGGAATCTAGAGGGTTCGAAGCTGGAGGAGACATGAAAAAGGGAAGAAGATAATAGAACACTAGATATCAAGCCATCCATAATCCGCATAGGGCCCATTCAATCCCTTATTTTCACCCAATTAACAACACAATAATCCTTACCGTATGATGTTAAAAATCACACACTTGTCATTTCACGTGAACTTAAACTGTGAAACTCAAATTATGTGTTTTTTTTCTTCTTAGTCCAAAAAGATACATATGATGATTCTTTTAGTTTTAATCAAAAACTCCAAACACCATCAAATACATCACCTTATTGGAAATCAACAATCCTTCCATATAATTCTTACATGAAGTGAAACTATGAGTGTCCCAATAGGACATTAAACTACAAGAGTTTCCAATATTATTTAAATCATGAGTTTCCTTATAAGTATTTAAACCATGAGTGTACCCATTTAAATTTAAACCATGAGTATCCCCACTAGAATTTAAACTATGAGCATCCCCACCTAACTTTAAACCATGAGAATCTCTACAGGATATCAAAAAATGAGTATCCCTATAGGACATTACACTATGATCATCCCCACATGACTTTAAACATGATTTTATCCACTAGACATTAAGATAAGGATACCCATATGTGACTAGAATACAATTCCCTATGTGACAAGAATAGGATGTCACACTTACCTGATGCATCAGAAACCCACACTTCCCCAGGTGATGAGCATGGGATGCCTTATGTGATGAGCATGATATGCCTTATGTAATGAAAATATGATTACTTATATGATGGACATAAAAATACCTCATGGTCTAAATTGAGGAAGATATAATAACATCCAAGATACCCAACATGCCTAATAGACTCACCCACTCTAACTAAATGTGTTCACCCTATAGAGGCAACAAGTTAGGCAATTAACTAATGCACACATTAATATGAAACCTGGAAAAGGATTAATAATCATGTATTAAATCTATAAGGGAATATTAGACTTGGAGACAAGATCCTGAGTGAAATGTATTCAACCTACCATCCTCCCATTCCAATTAAAAGGCACCAACACCATCATCTTTAGGGTGTTACGACCACCCATCATTGGTAAGTGGGATTAAGGGACTCAAATACATGTGAACAACATGAGCTTGTGTATAAGAAACAATCCCAATGGAAAGAATTAGAAACATATATGATGAATCATATCTGAATGAATTCTCCTTCAATAATGAGTAGATCAGTAATGTTAGACATCACCACCATTAGGAATCACCAGTGTTAGGTTTCACCAATATAAATGGTGAACCCAATGTGAATCCATTATATTTAAATAGAAAGAGGATATGTAATGTTGGTCTTGTTAGGAATCACCATCATTAAGAACCTAATCACTATTGAATTCGAATTCATATAGAATGACAACTAGTGAACATGCATGGTGAGGTGATCCTATAATGGTTAATAAGAATGGGTGTAGAAGGAATGCCCATGATGCCATTGAATCCCATGAACACCCACATGTGGTGATTACACACATGTATGACCTGGTTGATACTTCTATATCTCCCATGGATACTGGATACACTAACTTATTTCAACAAAAAATATGATCCAATGATAGGTAGTCAATTACATCATTCACCATGATGAATTGGAACGTATCATTCCCACTAGAAAATGGCTTGAGATGACCTAGAATGAAAGGGGCCACACTGACGCCCCCAGTAGTAAAGACCCAGTAAGGGGAAAACACCCCCTATCATCACTAAAACTAATTTAAGAGCCTATAACAGGAGTGAATAGATAATTAATTCCTCTACACTATGTATAAAGAGGATATACAAGGTGTGAAAGGCCCTAATTTAATCCACGAGTTTTCTAAGAGGGGTCCCTTTAGCCAATGTTTCTGACATTGAAAAACTACTTAATCAACAACCAAATTTGTTAGAGCCCACTCCAATTTTGGATTCCCCAATCCAGGACACTTGAAAAAAAATTCTAGGGTTAGTTCATCAATATTTATCCTTAATCAGCTGCTCCCATAGCTGGTGTCACTCCCACTACTACCGCTTCACTCCTCACTATTCCAACCACTGGGAGGGAAATATCTCATGTAGATTTGGGATCGAGACACTAATCACCAACCAATAATATTGGGTTTACTATCCTAACCACCAACACCACAAAATATCATCATGGAGGTCCTACACATGATGAAGAAATATACCACCCTGAAGGTATTCCCCAAGGTGAAGTAATTACCACTCATCATGGAGGTCTTTTCGATGAAACCAATAATAATGCTCATAAAAATTCCCTATTTGATCAAGAGAATATTGTTCTTTAGAAATTTCCATGCTAACATCAAAGGTCCAACATGGAAAATTAATGGTAGATTACCCCTAATCTTTTTGAATCCCATGACACAATGTATTTATAAGAAATGCTCATGCCTCTACCACCATGACCATAAGGGAAAAATAATCACAAGATAAGGATGTTTATTCTATAGATTGAGGTGAATATAATATAAAGGACCCTCCATAAGTACCTATGCATGGGTGATTTCCTATATCCCTTCTAGGTATTTTTTCTGAAACTATCCTCAACACCACTCACATCCTTTTCCTCGACATCTACACTGGATTTGGAAGAAATGTTAGGATCTGAAATAACATTTTCAGAAAAAAAAAACAATATCTAGAAGTGTCATAAGGACCCAATGAACTCCCTTAAAATTAGGATGTATACTCTCCATCCTATATTGAAGTATTGTTAATTCTTGACAAAGATCATTAAGACACCTTCTTAGCTTGGGGTGGGGTGCCTCAAATAACAACACTCCCACCCTCAAATATGAAATAGAGGAGGTCCTCATTGATCCATCCAATAAATTCCCAAAAAATCATTGCCTTGGTGTAGGGGTACCCCTATGAGTGAGATGAAGAAGAATACAAGAACATAAGAGAGTCCCTAACAATTGAATAGATTTTGGTCATGTTCCAACCATAGGTGACTCCGTACTTCTCCATCTTGAAATTGGTCATTGAAAACCATGAAGTGTATATCTAGAAGATTATTTTCAGTGATGTTTATCCACCTTCACAAGAATTAGTTAACCTATCTTCAAATACTCTAGAAAATTCACACCCTTGAAAATAGTTCTAGAAGGAAAACCTAATAGTGATTCTAGAATAAGAACACCATTACTCTTGTGGGTGTCACAAAAATTTCCAAAAAAGTATATATCAAAAGTGCCACAACACTACACTAGATTATTGAATAGGAATATACCCATGTTCTAGTCAAATGATGGGGGTAGTATTTTGTCCTACAGTTCAATCCTCTTAAATGTAAAAAATGGATTCCCAAAGCATGCTTATTCATTATACTAGAAAATCTACACCACTAACCACCACTATGGTGAATTTAATCACTTTTAGAACCCCTAAAAACTGGGAGTGTGATAACACTAATGAAGAAGGTGATTAATATTTTCCCTGAGAGGATCAAAAGAGACTGTTGAAACCCCTAGGTGGTGTCCACACCCATATATAAAGATAGTTCATAGTTATTGAAAGTCTCCTTAACCTTACACTCCCAAGAACCCACACAAACTTTGAATAGGGTAAATGTGTTTTAGATCCTTTCACTATTCTGAAATATAATGATATAAACTATACACATTCCTAGACCATTTATATACTCCAAGAGCTTAAGGTAAGTCAATATCTCAATGCCAAAATCCTTCATGGATATAATCATGACTAGTAGGATGTTCAAGATGACCTCATCACACTTTTGATAGAATCTCAACAACCGATAACATTTATCTGATCAACCATCACTAAAAAAGGGGTTTATTCCAACTCAAGACATAGTATGAAATTACCTACGACACCCTATTTAGTTGATCAATGTTAATTCCCATTGATGGACCATGATCATTCCACTTCAAGAGTCAGTTGAGAAGTTAGGGGGTAGATGCATAAATAGGCTTCCTAGTAAGAGCTGATCGATGCCCTCACCAATCGCCTATAATTTATATAGACACATAACACTTCAATGTAGACCAAAATGAATCTATACCTAGAGTTTGTAGACTCTATTCCCCCAATTCCAAATTTCAGAAACCCAAGATTTAATTTCTTCAATGAAATAGGATATTAATAGAAACACCTCACACACTTTTACTCTTGATTCAACCCAAATTTGGGAACCCCAGAGTAGTAGGAGGTGGAAAATCCTCGTTTCTCTGTTCGAATATTGGGGGTACCTTCTTTTGTTTGGTATAAAAATTTACCACCATTATTCATTACCATATAGGATCTTCACTGAAAATTCCTCTATCAATTTTGATCTACCTTTTACAGGAAGAGTGTAATTGATATCTCCAAATAAAAATAATGATAAAATGAATGCCTTTCTAACTTTATAACTTAATATAAGGGATGGATGTATTCCCTCGATGCTTAACATCCCCATGAATAGTTATTGGGGATATGTGAGTAGAATTTATGGGATGAGCTAGTCCTAACCCTGATCTCCCTAAATTAACCAGGTATATTCTGAGGGTTTTTTCAGAGCTAAAGGGGGTCATGTAGTTGAATAAGAAAATGTGTCATCTAATAACTCCCTCACTTGTTAAAAATACTGGAAGAGTAAACATGGATGATGTGATGTAGGCTTTGTCCCCTCAAATGATCTGGATCCAAGAGGCCCCACAGAATAAGATCCATTATATACAAACTCATTCTGAGAATATTTTCTTGGGATCTATTAGGGATAAGCAAACAATATCTTTACATCTCAAAAAATAGGCTCTACTCCTTTATGGATAAGTAGGTTTCTGAATTCATTATATCTTATATAGAGAAGAAATTTCTCAAGATTATAAACATCAAGAATCCACAAGAGGACGAGATAAATAATCATCCCAATAATTTCACCTACCATAGATTAATTATAAAAATCATCAAATAGTGTTTTATCTTCAAGGTATGGATCTAATTCATGATAGATCATAACATAGTGGAACTGGGTGATCTATAGGTTCATGTCACATGAATTTCTACAATTCCAAATGCTAACATGGGTATCAAGGACTAAAAATAGGTTTTGATATGAGAATAATATAAGCTCAATTATTAGCTATCCTAAATGTTCAATACTTGATCCAAAGAATCATTCCTTCATGTATTAATTAGAAATAACCTTCCCTATCCAGTTTATCCTCTCTAGTGGTGTTGTCATATTAACAGACCTCTAGAGCTTGAAGGAACCAACATCATAATTTCAAGGGTGATCGAGAGATTATGCTAGTTCCAAATTCAGTGTGTAATATAATAGACTTCATTCCCCTAGTATTGGAAGGAAGTCCCATGATCCATCTGAATTTTGAGTAATCATATTATGAGGAGTAGAATTTTTACACTATCAAAATCAATAGATTAGTAGAACATTATAACCAACTCATGAATAAAGAACACCTCACAAAACCTTCTAAATCCTCCCACTAATTATCTTGAGCTAAGGGAAGACGATCCCTAAGAAAGAATACACTAAATGAAAATCATTTTTTTGTAATGGGTTATTTACAACAGACTACTATTCCATCACAAATTTTTTGCGGGATCGAATAATTTATGATATACTAGTTCATCTGTTGTAAATAAATGTTCTCAATATGGTTTTTTGAGATGGATTGACTAGTCGATCATAAATAATTTTGGCCTACACGCACATGAGGTGGTGAGAAAGACTATTTGCGACAGGATGAGAATTTCATCATAAATAGTTCAATCCAAAAAAGTATTTGAGATGGACTTAGATGTCCATTTCAAATACCCTCTTCTGATAAGGGGTTTTTATGATATATCTATTAAAAAATACCCCATATTTATAATAGGTATTTGTGATAGATCCATTGAAAATTAACATAAAACTAGGTATTTACGACATATTTCATCACAATTACAATTATTTGTGATAACCCCATCGCAAATACTCTATCAATAAGTTTTTTATAATAGACCAATCCATCATAAATACTATTTCCATGAGTGATAAAAATTATTTTTGGCATAGGATTTTTGCGATGGATATATCACACATCAAAAATACTAAGATGATCCAAGTATTTTACATATATTATTATATAATTCGTAAATATAAATATCTATTAAAAAAACACAAGGACTGTAAAGGAATAGTGCCTTTGGAAGACTAGGTTCTTAATACATAAAACATGGAATCCTTATTTTATTTTCAATAGTAAGCTCCTAAAATTCATTAAATCTAATAAATTTGTATGGGATAATATGGGGAATTCATAAAGAAAGGGGTGATCTAAAAATCCTAGTTAGGGAATAAACATGAAAAGAAAATATAACATGTGAGTCAAAGGTATAACATGATTTCATAAAAGAGAAGGCACATGAGTAACCACATGGAATCATAACATAAAGAACATGGTATAATAAGATCACGATATCATAGGAAATGTGGTAGAAACATTAAACATGATATAATCATAAGTCAATGCTAACTTCCAAGACAAAATAAAATGGTGGAAAAAGACCCATAATGAATTAGGTTCACTCCTTAATCCCATACATGGCTTCTCATGAGACCATAACATTACCGAATGCATTTGAGAACTATTTGGGAATACCAATAAAAACTGGTTCATGATCTATGTGTTCCACATTAAAGAGATCAATCATAAGTCATAACATAATAGTTACCCATAAATATAAAATGAGTTTTATAATACTTCCTCATATCATATTTTATGTAAATTTTATAATTAATGCATTTGAATAATGATCATAAGGAATGTATTAACCCATCAAAGGAAGGGAGAATAAACTAGGTATATATATGTGGAAGACATATATACATAATTACAAAGAAATCCATAACATAAAAGGTTGGTGTAATTGAATAATGTAATTTAGAAAAAATCCTGATGAAAACAAACTTTTCACTTTGAGTAACATAAAATGATGTCATCTTAGATGGAAAATTATTTTAAAAGATCACTTTGAACACTTCTTGAGGAAAATATACATTCCATTTTTGAAAAAGTTATTTAAAATTTAAAACTTTCTCAAACATTAAATATATTTTTTAAAAAATAACCTTTAAAACCTAAAAAATTAATCTTTAAAACATTGAGTAGTAATGAAAGAAGAAGACTTCCATTCATGCCGAATATGTTAAAAAACAAAGATTCAATTCACATTTTTGTAATAAAATTCAAAAATTACCTTGTTCCAAAAAATATAGGAACATTGATTTTAATTTTTTTTAATAAAAAACCAATTAAGGGTAAAAATGAGTTTAAAAAATCATAGTAAATAATTTTTGAAATAATTTTTAGAAAACATGGAATTGGAAGAAGAAGGATTTTCGACCAAAGATAGAAATAAAGTCATATTTTCTTTAAAAAAATTCTCAATAATTTAAAGTACCAAAGAGAAGAAAATTTAACTATTACTTAAAAACATCATGATTAATGATAGGATAAGAAAATTAAATGGTTTTATTAGATAATTATCTTATAATTTCCTTAAATGTAAATTAAACCATAAGAAATCCTGATTAAATTGAGATTGAAACATAAAGCCTTACCTCTTTGGTAACTTTTGAATCATAACTTGACACTAATTAAGTAGATGAATTTTAACTTAAAATATCTTGATATAGTAATGATTTATGATATATTATGTAAAGGGTCAGTATATACACCATTCAAAAAAAATTAGGTGCATAAAAGAACATATGTCTCAAAGAATGATGTTTGAGACGAAACCCCTAAAAAGTTCATATCATCGAGGTGAGAGTTAATAAATAGGGTGTTTATTTGTAGTAAATTTATATTCACACAAATAAAATTGTAAATACAAAATAATTCAATCAAAATTCATTTCACACATAATTATAGCATAATATAATCAATAAAGTAGTCGTATAACCCAATGAATAGAAAATGAGTTATAAAACCCCTTACCTCACACTTCCCTTTAGGTGAGAACTCTTTAACATCATGTTAATTGGTTTTAAACATGTTATTAACTTATAAAAAACCATTTTATTATTTATAATATCATATATTATAATTTTATAACATATTATTACCCATTTGTTAAGAATTTCATTATCACTTTTGTTTTGGGTGTTAATTGTCCTATTTTCTCCTGAACGTTTCATCATGAAAGTTATAGATCTTGAGCATAGGTTATATTTTCATCATCTAAAAAAATATATTAATGTTATGAATATAATTTTTTTTCATTAGATATATCTTTAGAATCATTATTTAATATTGGAAATGGATAATTAATCACATTGCTTCATGGAGAGGGTAGGTCGTACGTACGTACGAGCGACATTATCATTTCATTAATGGGTGAAAGTGTAAGGAAGTGGATTGTATATCAATTTTCCAGAATAAATATAATGTCATATATATATATATATATCACATATATTCATTAAAATTGTCCCTTTTTACCATCCATGTAAATCAACTGTGAAAAATGAATCACATCACTTTGTGAGGTGGTAGTCTTCCGTTCAAATGAACGAAGTTGTCATTTATTCAATAGATAATAAAGTAAGAATTTATAACATTTAATTATTTTAAAAAAATATTTATATTAAAATAATATCATATATAAACATAAAATTAATCATTATTACCTTCCATGTGATGTGTAAGTGAAAAACTAATGACATCGTTTCGCGAGGCGGTAGTCCGCCGTACACACGAATGATGTTATCACATTCTCTACAGAATGAGACTTAAGAAGGTATATATGATATTATAATTAAATAAGTATAATTATATCATAAATATAATATATAAAAATTAAACAAATAATTATATATATTCGTGATATGTGGTTATAGAAAACAAATTATGTCGGTTTGTAAGACGATAATCCACCGTACACACAATCAATAGTTTCATTTAACATTTGATGGAGGTGGAGATGGTTTTAGATTATGTAATTAATATTAAAAATATCAGTATATTTAATATAATTAAGTTATTATATCATCATGGTTTAATAATATTTTAAGGAGGTGGAATAATAAATAAAATAAAATAATCAGTTAATGATGTTACTTCTACTTTAGACAACTTATTTTGGTTTGCACCAAAATCCTTATGAGGTAGGATTTAGGAAAGAAAGGATTATACGATTAGGTAAGGAAATTAATGAAGTCATTTGGGAAGGTATTGTAATAAATAATGGGTTTTTAAGTGTTAATAGTAGGGGATAAGAGGTGGCCATTTATAAGTGGGAGAGAGGACACACTTTGAATTTTTGAAAAGAAAGAATTCCATCAACATTTTTATCATGAAAAAGGATAAAAAAATAGACCATTTAATAACCTTAGAATATATAAAGTAGAAATATGAACATAAAATAGGAATTATAAAATATTTCTTTCATTTTTAAACCTTATCATTTTAGTTTAACCCCTCGGTAAACCCGTTTTTACCTTAACCATATTAATTAATATTTACAGTTTTCAATATTCATTATGGTAAAAAATTAAGTTGAACTTATTAGATAATATAAATTATTATGGAATGAATTTTTCCAAATTAAAATAATATAATTGTAAGAATTTAATTTAAAATTAAATCTGCAGATGTGTTGAAAAAACTGTTTTTTTGAAGAAAAAGCTTCAAAAGTTTAAAGAGATTTTATGTCATAATTCAATATGAAATTGATTTAAATGACCCAAATTAGTTAAATTTTAATTTAATTTCAATAAATTTGCTTTAAAACCAATTTAAAATATAATTTAACTTTATAAATAATTAAAATTAAAAGTCAGTTTTCAATTAAAAATTAGTATTTTCACTATTCATCAAAAAATTAATATTTTGAAAAAATTCTCAAACAAAATTAACATGTATATTTTTGAAATGAAGTTTATTTTTTCAAATAAATTTTCGAATTTTTTTAAAAAATAATTATAAATTATGCACGCAAAGCACAACTAAACCACATTTTAGAAAAATAGAGTTTTTAGAAAACATTTATTTTTCTTTCCAATGGTTCATATTTTATTAATAATTAATAGATTACCATTTAATTTATTTTATACATGTGTAAACCATATAATTTTCATAATTTAGTTAAACCTATTCATACCCACCAACTTAATGACTTGGTTATAATGGTCATGTTTAAATAATAATATTTTAATAGAGTATTCATTTAAACTCGATGTTGAATGCATTACAAGCTATCAAAGAGATTGAAATTATTAAAAAAATATTATAAAAAATTGGGGTCTCACATTCCCTTATAATATTAGAGTTTCATATTACATATGCTATCCAACATGATGATCATCTTTTAAAATCTTAGGGTGTTACATTCTACCCCCTTAAATAAATTACACCCTCTCAATTTAATCTTGATATTCTTAATAAAGGGTTTGAAATTTGAGAATATATTTGTTGGAAACCCACATCATAAAAAGGTTTAATAAAACATAATCTTGATAAGAGTGAAAGGGATGTACAAAGGCCATCTAGAATAAAATATTACTAGGTTTCCATGTAGGATAACATTGGTGGGAAATGAATAAATGGACATGGAGTATAATATTAACTCTTAAGGATTAATAGAGAGTGATAGAGATCGTTGATCACAAGAAAGTGAATGATCATGAGAATGTCAACAACCAAAAAACCATAAATATGCGATATATTAAAATACCATGGATTTATTAGATACGAAGTTAATAGGGTTACATTTTTTTAATATCCATTTACCTAAGTCAAGGGATTATTGTTCTATCAAGATAGGGAACACTATAAAATATAATTACTTGATAATATATTTTTATTTCATAAAAAAAAATCATCAATTTTTTTCTTTTATCAATTTCTACTTTACTTTTTACTATAATGAAATGAATATCCAATATGATTTTTTAAATCTTTAAGCACTAAAATTAACTTTTAACAGATCATAAGATCCATATAAGAGTAATAAGCTATTACTCCTATTTTAATTAAAACCAAAATGGTTAGCACAAGGTAATATAATAACCAAAAATATATATGAATATATTAATCTCCCAAATTAAACAATGAAACCAAAGGTTTAACATATATAGTTCCTTAAATAAATAACCCAATATCTAAAATTCCATCAATAACCTCAACATGAAACTCAAAGGTTATCTCATACCCTTTCAACATACATATCCAAAAACATAATATAATTCTTCACAAAAAATACTTTATATTAATAAAAAAGGTTATATATACTTAAATATAATAAAATGTATCTTGAAATATCATTAGTCACCCCAAAATCAAATAAATTGATCATATAATTTGTTTCCTAGAATTAACATAATATTTAACATTCAAACCATCTATGTAAAAACAATTTTATACTAACCAATACATCACGTAGGCTAGTGGTAGGTACTAAACCCTTATCTCCCTTTGGTTTTCGGTTCAAGACCCATAACCTTGCTAGATATTTTGTGTAACAGCCTGTGGATTCTTGGTCCATTACTTTTCCATTTGGATAGTTGGATGCATTTGGAGGAGGTCTCGAAGGCTCAGTGGAGTTAAAACTATAGGAGTACTATAAGTGGAGCACTAGTGAAGAAAACATTTTTTACATCACTATTTTTTATGTCGGTTATATATAACTGATGTGATAATATGTGAAACGTGGGTTTTTACGTCAGTTATTTTATAACCGACGTAAAAAATGAGGCGAGTATATTTTTAACGTCGGTTATTTTAATAACCGACGTTACAAATCGTGCACGTTCATTTTTTACATCGGTTATAAATTAACCGACGTAAAAAACCAAAGTGCGGGGTTTTTTATATCGTTTATTTGATAACCCACGTAATAAACGAGATATCTACGAGTTTTTTACGTCCATTATTTTACAACTGACGTAATAAATGCGGCATTTGAGGCCTTTTTGACGTCGGTTATTTTATAACTGACGTAACAAAACAACCCGCAAGAGTTTTTTACGTCGGTTATTGTATAACCGACGTAAAAAATCGTGATTTATGATGTATTTTTTACGACGGTTATTCTATATCCGATGTAAAAAACCAACAAGTGGATTTTTTTATTTCGGTTATAAAATAACCGACGTAAAAAAGCTGTATCTAATACATTTATAATGTCAGTTATTATAATAACCGATGTTATAAATGTAAAAAAAAACAGTTTATAACGTCGGTTATTAAATAACCGACGTTATAAAACATTTAAAAAATTAACAAGCCCCGTGGGTTGTCATTTACAATTTTTCGATCGACAGTCTGGTGGCTCGTCTCTCTCGCGCGGTAAACCCTAATTAGCTCGTCGATCTCGCTATGTTAAAATCGTTTTTCCTTCATCATTTATCATCTTTACTCTCCTCGGATCTATCATCTCAACTCGCAACACTCAAGTAAGCCTTCCACAAATTTATTTCGTTTGTTTTTTTCCCGAATAGTCTATATTTATGTTTTGCGATTTTTGTGTTTAAACTAGGTAAGATTCTTCCATTTTGAACCCTCTTACCTATTTTTTCCATCATAATCTTATTTATCATCCGCAAATCTATTAGATCAACTCGCAATATTCATGTAAGACTCAACTACTTCTATTTAGTTTTTTTTGTTTCGCGAATTCCCGACATTGATGGTAATTTTTGTTGTCATTGACAACTAATGATCTCATTCACCTATATTACTGCATAGAATGGTTATTGATTAAATGTACGAATTAGGAAATGATATATCATGTGTTGTTGTTGCTTATTTTTATCCTCTTTTATATGAGAATCTATTAGACATATAATTTAATGGCCGTTGACCTCTATGGCCCTTCGATGCATCGTTATGTCTCATGATTCCAAATAAAAATGGGTTCTGCTGAGGGCTTACCCTAGTATTTTTTGAGGCCTTGGCCAAGGCCTTAACAATATGTTTAAGATTTCTAGAATTATCCATTACCTCATTATGATATTAGTTATTGAGAAAACTTTTGATCATTTGACTAGTTGAATATCATTGGTTATTTTTAATTATCATACGATCATTTAAGTAGCCATATTTAATAATATTTAATTCCATATCTTTCATGCTGAAGTATATATTAAATGCATGTGTTTTTAGTTATTCACCATGCCTAGTTTTTATATGTAAACCATTGTTTGGGGGGTTGTCTGGGGGGGTGGGGGGCTGTCCAGAGGGTAGGGGGGGTGTCCAGGGGGGTGTCCAAGGGGGTGGGTGGGTGTGGGGGGATGTCCAAGGGGGTGGAGCCTATCCAGAGGGTTTTTGGGGGTTGTTCGGGGGGGGGGGGGGTGTCCAAGGGGGTCGGGGGTGGAGGGTGGTGTCCAGGAGGGGTGGGGGTGCTGTCTGGAGGGGTGGGGTGTTGTCCAGGGGGTGGGGGGCTGTCCAAAGGGTTGGGGGGTGTCCAGTGGGGTTTCCAAGGGGGCTGGGGGTGGGGGGTGGTGTCCAGGAGGGGTGGGGGTGCTGTCTAGAGGGGTGGGGGGCTATCCAGGGGGGGGGGGCTGTCTAGAGGGTTAGGGGTGTCCATGGGGGGTGTCCAAGGGGGTGAGTGGGTTTGGGGGGCTGTCCAAGGGGGTGAGGGCCTGTATAGAAGGTTTTGGGGGTTGTTCGGGGGGGGGGGGGGGGTGGGGGGCTGTCCACAGGGTTAGGGGTGTCCAGGGGGGTGTCCAAGGGGGTAGGGGTGGGGGTGGTGCCCAGGAGGGTTGGGAGGCGCTGTCTAGAGGGGTGGGGGCTGTCCAGGGGGTTGGGGGTGTCCAGGGGGGGTGTCCAAGGGGGTGGGTGGGTGTGGGGGGCTGTCCAAGGGATTGGGGGCCTATCCAGAGGGTTTTGGGGGTTTTCCGGGGGGTGGGGGGGGGGGGGGCTGTCCAGAGGGTTGGGGGTGTCCAGGGGGGTGTCCAAGGGGTAGGGGGTGGGGGTGGTGTCCAGGAGGGGTGAGAGGTGCCGTCTAGAGGGGTGGGGGGCTGTCCAGAGGGTTGGGGGGTGTTCGAGGGGTTGTCCAAGGGGTTGGGTGGGTGTGGGTGGCTGTCCACAGGGGTGGGGGCCTGTCCAGAGGGTTTTGGGGGTTGTCCGGGGGGTGGGGGTGGGGGGTTGTCCAGAGGGTTGGGGGTGTCCAGGGGGGTGTCCAAGGGGGTAGGGGTGGGGGTGGTGTCCAGGAGGGGTGGGGGGTGCTGTCTAGAGGGGTGGGGGGCTGTCCAGGGGGTGGGGGGGGGGGCTGTCCAGAGGGTTGGGGGTGTTCAGGGATGGTCCAAGGGGGTGGGTGGGTGTAGGGGGCTGTCCAAGGGGGTGGGGGCCTGTCCAGAGGGTTTTGGGGGTTGTCCGGGGGTGGGGGTGATTCTCAGGTTTACTCCATTTTCTCCAATTTTCTATCAACCATATAGGCACCATGATTTTCATTGATTAAATGGAATTTAAAACTATTATATCTAACTATATTTTTTTTAAAAAAAAATATTCAAGCATATTTTTTTTAAATACCCATAGATTTGTTTTATATTTCAAATTTTTTTTGCATTCAAGTTATGTTTTTTTTTCATATAAACATATATTTGTCTTATCTTAAAAATATATATATATTTTATATTTGTTATAGGTAATAATGAGTCGAAGTTGGATTACGGCACATCTAATGAGAAATGAATATGAGGAAGGTGTTAATGCCTTTTTAGAATTTTCTAAACGAAATGTTCCAAGTAGTGAAATTTTTTTCTGTTCATGCCTGAAATGTTTGAATATGAAGAAGTTGAAAAGTAGAGAGATAAAAGATCATCTGATTTGTTATGGTTTTAATCCGAGTTACAACCCTTGGATTTGGCATGGTGAAACTGGATGGAATGTCACTGATGATGATGATTCACAAGATGGTAACTCCGATGGAATTGAATAAATGATTCGCGATATTTTAGCAGAACAAATTGAGACAGAACTAACAGTTGCACGTCTATATGGTGTTGCTGAAAAACCATTATATCCTAGTTGTACAGATTTTACGATTTTTTCGGCGGTTTTAAGATTGATTAACCTGAAGGAGAAACATGGATGGAGTGATAGAAGTTTTACAGAGCTGCTACAATTGCTGAAAGACATTCTTCCAAAAGATAATGATCTTCCAGATTCACATTACAAGGCCAAGAAAATATTATGCCTGATGGGATTGGGATATAAGAAAATACATGCCTATTTGAATGACTACATTATATATAAGAAGGAATATGAATTTCTGTCAGAGTGTCCTAAATGTGGGACATCACGGTATAAAGTGAAAGAAAAATCACAGGATGATGTAGAGATTACAAATCTCCCTTCAAAGGTATTTTGTTATCTTCCTATAATTCATCGTTTCAAATGTTTATTTTCTAATTCACATGATGAAAAAAGGTTAATATGGCATGCTGATGAGTGGGTATGTGATGGAAAAATACGTCATCCAGCTGATTGTCCACAACAGAAGAAAATTGATGTGCAGTATTCTACATTTGGAAGTGAAATTAGAAATCTCAGACCAGGGTTATGCACAGATGGAATGAATCCATACTAAACTCTCAGTAGCACAAATAGTTCATAGACTATTTTATTGGTAATTTATAACCTCTATCCTGAAGTTTGTATAAAGTGAAAATATGTCATGTTGAGTATAATGATCTCTGGTCCAAAGCAACCCAACAATGATATTGATGTTTACTTGTCACCGTTGATTGATGATTTGAAACTGTTATGAGCTGATGGTATTAGGGTGTATGATTCTTATAAAATGGAATATTTTCAACTGCATGCAGTGCTTCTGTTCACTATAAATGACTTCCCAACGTATGGAAATTTGTCTGGATACAGTGTTAAAGGGAATAAAGCATGTCCAAATTGCGAACAACAAACATCATATTGTAAATTGCATCATGGGAGGAAAACAGTGTACATGGGTCATCGAAAGTTTTTGCCTATGGATCACCCTTATAGAAGACTAAAAAAGGCATTCAATGGCTTACAATAATTTGATACTGCTCCAAAACCTTTATCCCCTGATCTGTATTTTGAGAGGGTGAAAAACCTTGATGTGACATTGGGAAAGACACATAAATCCGGTAATGATAGACATATTTGGAAGAATTGGTCAATATTTTTTGAGCTACCATATTGGAGGTATCATGAAGTTAAACATAATATTGATGTCATGCACATGGAGAAGAATATATGTGATTTTTTGATTGGAACATTGTTACATATTAATGTAAAGGAAAAAGATGTGTTGAATTCAAGATTAGACTTACTATCAATGGGAATACGTTTGGAGTTAGCTCCAACTCCTAAAGGAAGACGAACATTTCTTCCCCCGTCTTTTCATACATTATCGAAGAGGGAGAAAATTAGCTTTTGTTAGTGTCTTCGTGATATCAAAGTGCCTCAAGGTTATTCTTCAAATTTAAAAAATTTTGTCTCATTGAAGGACTTGAAGTTGATAGGTATGAAATCACATGATTGTCACGTCATGATTCAACAAATTCTACCAGTTGCATTGCGTGGAATATTGCCCATTCGTGTCAGAAAGACTATAATGAAGTTGTGTTATTTTTTCAATTCAATTTGTAACAAGGAGATTGATGTGAATGCTTTGAACATTTTGGAAAAGGATTCAATTTTTATACTTTGTCAATTGGAAATTTATTTTCCTCCAACTTTTTTTGATATAATGGTGCATTTAATGATTCATCTGGTTTGAGAAATAAATCTTTGTGGACCTGTAAATCTTCGTTGGATGTATCCTTTTGAAAGGTATATGAAAATATTAAAGGGGTATGTTAAAAATCTATATTGAACTAAAGGCTCCATTATTGAAAAGTATATTTATGAGGAGGTAGCAGAGTTTTGTACGAGCTACTTGGCTCCGGTGCAACACATAGGTTTGCCTCCATCTCGCCATGAATGAGTTAATAACGAGGGAAAGGGGATTCGCGGCTTGAAAGTAAAATCATTGTCAACTAAACAGATGAAGAAGTTAGAATCATACATCTTGAATAACATAGCTGATTCTCAACTGTATATCACATTGCATATTAATGAGTTGAAACAATTTCATCCAAAGAAGAAAGAAATGTGGATTTTGAATGCGCACAACAAAACTTTTATTTCATGGATTAAAAATACTTTGCTTGGTAGATCAGATGTATCAGAGACATTAAAATGGATAGTGGGTTGTCCATGTTTAAATGTGATAACATGGTCCGGTTATGACATTAATGGTTATACATTTCATACGAAAGCTCAGGACAACAGAAGTGTAGTTCAGAATAGTGGTGTATTGGTGTTTACAGAAGCAATGCATTTTTTGAGTGCTAAGGAAAAAAACGCAATTTCTGCATCAAGTGCATATTATGGAGTGATTGAAGACATATGGGAGGTTGATTACTTTAAAATTAAAGTTCCCGTTTTTAACTGTAAATGGTTTAACAGTAACAACAGTGTCAGACACGATGAATTTGGAATGAAACTTGTTAATCTAAATAGATTGGAAGACACAACTGATTCTTTTATAATGGCAACACATGCAAAACAAATTTTCTATGTAGTAGATCAATCAGATATGCAGTGGGCTGTTGTTTTACAAGGGAAAAAACAATATGTTGGTGAGGATGAAGTTGATGAATATGCTGATTTATGTGAGATACCTACTTCCATGGAAATATTAATAGAACATAATGATGATCATGTTGAAGACATAGTTTGTGCCATAAGGAACGATCACGACGAAGGAATTTGGGAAAAAATCCATTTGTACATTCCTAAAATTACAGGTAACATATGTTTATTTCTTGTTTACATTTATTTTTTACATAAATGTTAGATATTGTAAGTTTTTTATTTATTAAAACATGTTTTAAAACAAAATAAGTATAGGTTTTTTTTTTGTTTTAAGTTTGTTTAGTTACTTTATCATGTTTATAACCATTACATGAATTATATATCTATTATTTTTGTTCACTGACAATTACTTTACCATGTTTACCAGGTTTACCATTTTTATCATGTTTACCATCTTGACCATCTTGACCATATTTACCATTGTTTAACATGCTTACCATATTACCAATGTTTACTATTACATAACTTAGTACACTTTTCTATTTTCTGATTACAGTAGTATTAAAATATTTGAATTTGTATATTTGTGAACTAACGTTTGTTTTTTTGATTTGAAGGATAATGACAGATCATTCATTTGATCAACCACATGATTCTAGAGATGAGCATATTGGTCATACCTCTGGGGATGAACATTCACATGCTCCTATTACGATAAAGAGTTCAAAGGTTGGTAAACATGGGTGCACACGTTTACCAAAATTATCACTTGCCCGTACGAAGGATCAGTGGATAGTCGTTGAGTTTTATGATGATGATATTCCTAGAGGTCCGAATGCAAAATATTTTAAGAGTTTTGAAGCAACTCAGGCTAAGAGAAAAGTAAGCATTCTGTATGATGACTGGAGAAGTGTGGATAAAGAGATAATCTCTCAGTTGAGGGAGATGATTTTAGTAAGATATTTTGTTATTGTTTGACTATTATTTTAATGTTTCTGGTATATATAATATGTTTACCCTCTTATTTATTAGATGAAATTTGATATTCCTAACACTGGAGGAGTTAGGAAGAAATGCTTATCGTTGGCTGCCAGGAGATGGAGGGATTTCAAATCAACCCTCTCATCTGATTTCATTTATGGTCATAGGATTCATGACAATCCATGTCATATATATATCCTTTTATAGATGAAGACACATGGAGACCGTTTTTTGAAAGTAGAAGAAAAGGGTCATTTTTGGTAAGGGCGATGTAAACTTTTATAAGCTTTCTTATATAAATGATCTTATTAATGTTTTGTTAATGATTTCTTATTCTTAATTTATAGCGAATAGGTAAATCTCATCAGAAGATCCAATCTAAAAATGTATACCCTCATAGTTTATCTCGGGGAGGGTATGCATTTTTGGAAGAACAAATGATGGTGGAAAAATTTCAACAACTAAGAGATGAGTCTTCAAGCTCTGGAGAGGTGGCCCATCCATCCCCTCCATCTAGACATGGAAAATGGAAGAGAGCTCGGAAGGGCAAAAAAGGGCAATATCTTTTGGAAGAATCGAGAATCGTAGCTAAGAGGATTGTAAGATATCTATTTTATTTATTTAAGTTAATTATTTTCTTCATATAATTTCAATCATTATAGAAATGTTCAATTAATTAATACAGGACTCTATTGAGGAGCAGAGTTCACAGGGGACATTTATAGCTACTAGGAGGGAAGATATTTTATCTGTAGCATTGGGAAGGCCCGAACATCCTGGTTGTGTAAGAGGTTATCCGGAAGGTGTATCGGTAAGAAAAGTTTTTCCACGTTATTTAACTTCTAACGTTGAGGGGGTTTATAAAAAAAATAGAATCCTTGGAGGCTGAAGTTCATAATATTAATGTGACGATGGAGGAAAAGATTAGATTGTCGGTGTAGTCTATGTTTACAGACATGCAAAGACAATTTCAGACTATAGCTCCCACTCCTCCACCTCCCCCTACAGACCCCATTATTTATCCTCCACCTCCGCCAGTAGCTCCTACTCCCCCACCTCAGCCTGCGGACCCCATTTTTTATCCTACTCCTCCGCCACAACTTCCTACTTATTTCGAGTTGTATGTTGATGATTCTCAACATCATATAGTAGCATATGGGTTGGTATATTGTATAGGAGATACAGTTCATCATCAACAATTAGAGGTAGATAATTAGAGGGTCCTTGTACATGATATTATAGATAGATCAGCTCGGGTACCATTACCTACAGATTAGGTGGCGACAGTTGGACATTGTATCGGCCATTTTTTAATTTGGCCATCCAGACTTCTTAGACTCATTACCATAGAGGTATGGATGTTATATCTTTTATTTTATTTTATTTTATTAAAGGTTTTTTATCATTTGAAAACTAATATATTTTTCAATTTATTTTTTACAGGAATACTTCAAAGGTAAAGAAATACTGTATAGACAACAACAAAGACAAATGGTTATGACATCAGATACAAATTCTAGTAGTCTTGACAGAGTGTCAAGATATTCAAATTTGTTGGCGGGTCATTATGAGTTTCCAATGGAAGCTCATGTTTGTGGACGTGAAATAAGTGTGGGTATTATGAAAACTGATATCATGGAGCTTGTTACTGGAGATAAGTTGGGAATCAACGTGGTGCAAATTTTTTCCATGTAAGTCTTAACACCTTTTCCCTACGTTATATTTATTAAAAATGTATACTTATGTATGTTTTGTATTAGGTATCTTTATAAAATTTGTGAGAGGAATGATATGACAGATGTATATGGATTCATGGACCCGCAATTGATTTCCCCTGAAGCATGTGCATTGAATGAGGAACAAAGAATGGTTTATATTGCTGAAAGACTTGAAAAGATTATAGTCACACAATGTTGGATGATGCCTTTTTGTGAGAGGTATGAAACACATCTATCTCAAAGAGTTAATTATCTTTTAACATAAAAAACCAATAACGTTAAATTTCCTTTTATCATTGATCATTGGATGTTAGGGGTTTTTTCCCAAGGGAGAAATCACTTTATTGGATATGCTCTGTCCATGATGATGTTCGGGAAAGTTTTAAGAATATATTGGAAAAGTAAGTTTCAATTTCTCAATAGTTTTATATATTATAATGAATTCTAAATTTACCCCATTCGTATTATTTTCTAACAGTGCATGGGCCTACTTTCGAAAAAACACAAAGAAAAGGAGTGCAAAGATCAAATATGTAAATGCGAAGGTAAATATCCATTTATAAGTTGTAATTTTTGATTTATTACATAAAAATAATATATTGAATTTACACTCATTCAAACATAATTTTCATGAACAACAAGGCGTCATCGAATGCAGATATTATATGTTAATATTTATGTATGAAATAATAACAACTGGGATAGTTGTGAATTTTGACCTGGTAAGATTTCCTCTTAAAATTTTCCATAATATTTCAATTTGATTTATTAATTATACACATTAACTACTATCCTTTTCATTTTTAGCTTTTTGATGACCCTCAACCCTATACTGTTGAAGACATCAAACACTTACAAGTGGAGTGGTCAAATTATTTTACAGGTTTGATTGAATTTTAGTTGTTTGTAATGTAAAATGTAATTTTGAATATTGTCATTGTAATTGTGTATTTGGTAGTCGTTTAGGTTGGATTTAGTTTTTTTGAAGTTGAAAGTGTAAGTTTTGAATGTTATATATGTGAATGTTTAATTTTTCTCTACTTCTTGTTTTGGTCTAGTTATGATGGTTTTTCTAGTATGGATTCTGGTCTGGGGGGAGGGGTTCCAAGGGTGTGTGTGGGGGGGGGGGGGTGTTCAGTGGGGTTGGGGGTGTCCAGGGGTCTGGGAGGGCTGTTCGGTGGGGTGGGGGGGGGGGGCAGTCCAGGGGGGTGGGAGGGTTGTCTAGGGGCGTGGGAGGGCTGTTCAAGAGTGTGGGAGTGCTGTCCAGGGGGTGGGGGGTATACATGAGGGTGGGGGGGGTTGTCCAGGGGTGTGGTGGGGGCTCCAATGGGGTGGGGGAGGGCTGTCCAGGGTGTGGGGGGTATACATGAGGGGGGGGGGGGGGGGGTTGTCACGGGGTGTTTGGAGCTGTCCAGGGGGTCGGGGGCAGTCCAGGGGTGTGGTGGGGGCTGTCAAGTGGGGTGAGGGGGTGCTGTTCAGGAGGGTGGGTGGGGGGGGGGGGGGTTGTCGAGGGGTGTTTGGGGCTGTCCAGGGGGTTGGGGGGCAGTCCAGGGGTGTGGTGGGGGCTCCAATGGGGTGGGGGCAGTCAAGTGGGGTGAGGGGGTGCTGTTCAAGAGGGTGGGGGTTGTCGAGGGGTGTTTGGGGCTGTCCAGGGGGTCAGGGGGCAGTCCAGGGGTGTGGTGGGGGATTCAATGGGGTGGGAGGGGTGTCTAGGGGTGTGGGGGAGGGATTTCCAGTGTCTAGTGGTGTGGGAGGGCTGTCCACGGGTGTGGGAGTGCTGTCTAGGGGGTGGGGGGTATACATGAGGGTGGGGGGGGGGGGTTGTCCAGGGGTGTTTGGGGCTGTCCAGGGGGTGTGGTGGGGGCTCCAATGGGGTGGGGGAGGGCTGTCCAGGGTGGGGGGGGGGTATACATGAGGGTTTGGGGGGGGGGGGGGGTTGTCCCGGGGTGTTTGGAGCTGTCTAGGGGGTCGAGGGGCAGTCCAGGGGTGTGGTGGGGGCTGTCAAGTGGGGTGAGGTGGTGAGGGGGTGCTGTTCAGGAGGGTGGGGTGGGGGGGGGGGGGTTGTCAAGGGGTGTTTGGGGCTGTCCAGGGGGTCGGTGGTAGTCCAGAAGTGTGGTGGGGGATCCAATGGGGTTGGGGCTGTCAAGTGGGGTGAGGAGGTGTTGTTCAGGAGGGTGGGGGTTGTCGAGGGGTGTTTGGGGATGTCCAGGGGGTCGGGGCAGTGCAGGGGTGTGGTGGGGTCTCTAATGGGGTGGGAGGGCTATCCAGGGGTGTGGGGGAGGGCTGTCCAGTGTCCAGGGGTGTGGGAGGGCTATCCAGGGGTGTGGGAGTGCTGTCCAGGGGGTGGGGGGGGGGGGGGGGGTATACATGAGGGTGGGGGGGGGGGGGTCCAGGGGTGTTTGGGGCTGTCATGGGGTGTGGTGGGGGATCCAATGGGGTGGGGGAGGGCTGTCCAGGGTGTGGGGGGTATACATGAGGGTGGGGGTTGTCCTGGGGTGTTTGGAGCTATCCAGGGGGTCGAGGGGCAGTCCAGGGGTGTGGTGGGGGCTGTCAAGTGGGGTGAGGGGGTGCTGTTCAGGAGGGTCGGGGGGGGGGGGGGGGGTGGGTGTCGAGGGGTGTTTGGGGCTGTCCAGGGGGTTGGGGGGAAGTCCAGGGGTGTGGTGTGGGCTCTAATGGGGTGGGGGTTGTCAAGTGGGGTGAGGGGGTGCTGTTCAGGAGGGTGGGGGTTGTCGAGTGGTGTTTGGGGCTGTCAAGGGGGTTGGGGGGCAGTCCAGGGGTGTGGGGGCTCCAATGGGGTGGGGGCTGTCAAGTGGGGTGAGGGGGTGCTGTTCAGGAGGGTGGGGGGTTGTCGAGGGGTGTTTGGGGCTGTCCAGGGGGTCGGGGGGCAGTCCAGGGGTGTGGTGGGGGCTCTAATGGGCTGGGGGAGGGCTGTCCAGGTGGTATACATGAGGGTGGGGGCTGCCAAGTGGGGTAAGTTTTATATTTTATCAATGTAAATGATTAAATTTGCTTTAGTTCTTGTTGTGATCTCCTTCTATTTTTGTGGTACGATTTCTTGATTTGGTTTCTGGTTGATTTTGGGGGAGAGCAGAGGACTGCATTTAATTTTTTTTTAATAAAATTTGGCTTCCACGTCGGTTATTTTATAACCGACCTGATAAAGAAATCGAGAAGGGTTTATCACATCAGTTATTTAATAACCGATGTGATAAACCATTTCCCAGGCCTTTTATCACGTCGGTTATTTATTAATCGACGTGCTAAAGACCCCCCGTACTGGTTTAGAACGTCAGTTATTATATAACTGACGTGATAAACCATCTCCCAAGAGTTTATCATGTTAGTTAATTAATAACCGATGTGATAAACCGGGGGGGGGGGGGTTATAACGTTGATTATTATATAACCGATGTGATAACCCCCCGGTTTATCACGGTGGTTATATAATAACCGACGTCATAAACCCCACCCCCAGTTTTTTCATGTCGGTTATTAATTAACTGATGTGATAAACATCGCGATGTTATGTTTTTTACATTGGTTTTTAAATAACCGACGTAAAAAATGTTATTTATAACATCGTCCGTATTAACATCGGCTAAAAACTGACATAAAAAATGAAAAATAACTGACGTAAAAAACATTTTCTGCACTAGTGAGGTTCATGACATGAAATAGATTCACGTCATGAGATGGTGATTCACTGTTAGTGTAGTTGGAGAATTCATGGATTGTGTTTGGATTAGGTGTTCATCATGAAACATATTCACATCTTCAAATATGAATTCATGAAGTGTAATAAATAAAGGTCAAGGAGGTGTGAAATTCGGTGGGAGTTTGATATATTGAGATTCACATCCTAAATGGGTTACACTATATGAAAGTGTCAGGTTCTAGGTTATTTTATAACCCTTTAGAATAATTTCTTTTTATTCATCCATATCTATCTCACTCTCTCATCATGAGAAAACCCTAGGTGCTCGGAAGAAACCTTCTAGACCTCTTCTCCCATTCTTTAATCCTTGGGTTCTAATGGATTCCTATTGGTGATCTATGGTGAGTTATCCTCTCTTACCCATGAATTTACTTCAGTTCTTCTTTGGATATTCACTACAATTGTGTGGTTTTGGTTTGGGTGTGTATGGGATGAATTTATGAAAACACTTTGGTGTGATATTTGTTGATCCAAGGGTTCCACGTACAGTTGTTGTTTGTGGGATATTTCTTCTTCACCCTACGGTGTACTACAAGATCAGAAATCTTCATTGAGGCAGGGAATCCTCTTTATGACTATTTTACATGATTTTTTTGGGATATTCATTATTTTTATTACCTTTGGGATTATAGTAAGGGTTGGCATAATCATTTAATAAATTTTAAAATTGGAATTGATTGTAATGGGGATTTTTCATATGCTTTACTGCTTTGTTATATGTTGTTGAGGTTACTTTTCATGCTTGTTGTGAATTATGAAAATAACGGCTGTTGGGAGCCTTGTTTTTGCAATAGTTATCATGTTTTGATGACCATTTCTATATTTTTATGTGATCAGACCCTGAATAAAAAAACTAAAGAACATATATTCAGCTAATAAATTGGTTTCTCCTAGATTTTGGTTTGTTTGACAATACCAATGCTAAAAAAATATTGAATGTGATAAATACCCTAAATAATTGTGGAAGACAGTTTGTGATGTTGTTTTTATGCTTTTTCTTTCCATGTATCCCTATGTGGTTTTGGATTTTGTGAGGTGGTGTTAGTGATCATATGGGTTGTGAAGTACATTGGGAAGTGATGTGGTGTTTGGTTGGCATGGAAACAATGCAGGAAGTGGTTTTGGGGAAGTGGTTGTGGTGAAGTGGTTATGGTGCAGTGGATGATATTTTAATATGTGGTGATAGTGTTATGTGTAATTTTCCTTGTGAGATGTGGTTGGGATGTGTGGTTTTAGGTTGTTGTGGTGAGATAGATTGGGGGATGTGATGTGATGATGATGGTGGATGTGTGGTGTGCTGTAGAGGTGGTTGTGTGAGTTGTTCCAATTGTAGAATGGCGTGGTTGAGATAGTCACTTGGTTAGCCATGGGATGAAATATGATGATAAATGAAAAAATAGACTATTATATAAACATGATGGACTGGAAATGGATTCATGGTAATTGGCTAACTGAATCAAATAAACGAATGGATTTTGTAATGTGAAATGAAAAGGCTAACAAACAAATGTGAAAAAACCTCTAACTGAAAGTGGGAAATTTTGTGTGTCTTGTGTGGTGGTTGTGTGGTGTTTCATATATCATTGGTAGTGGTTGTAATGGTTGATGTGTTGTAGGGTGGTGGTGATATGGTGCGATCTAGTGCAATTTATGTGAACCCATAGGTTAGATGTTGTGTGTTATCTATATATCATGTATGTTTATGTTATTTTATATGCCCCCCTGAGTCAGATAGCCATACCAATGATAATATCTGATGAGTTTTGGGTGTTTTACGCAACATATATGATATTAGTGATATGGTTGGATGGCTACCCCCTCTCCCTTGACTTTCCTTCAGCAGTAGTGATATGGGTTGGTGTTGGAGATTACCCAATAATGATGTGTTGTGTAGCCCAGGTGTATTCGGGGGGGGGGGGGATGTGATGTATTAGAAAAGTTGTTTATGGGTGAGTCATGATGTGGTGTGATGTGATATTTGGTGGGGGACATATGTTTTAGGATGAGGGCACAAAGTTGGTTTCCTTGACGTTCATGATACCCTACTGCTCTAGTTTCAAGACATGTTGTGTTGAAAAGGTTTTTGCAGGCGAGATGTGATGTGATGTGATGTGATGTGTGGCCTAGTTTTCTATTGGTGGGATGCGATGCGATGTGATGTGATGTGTTTCCCAATTGTCTGCGGGTGGGATGTGATGTGATGTAGTATGTGTTGAAGGGATGAGAGCATAAGATGTTTGATGTTGGGGTGTGAGAATGGAGGGTCAGTGAGGAAGTAGTAGCGGGGAACCCTTATTTGTTATGATCTTGATTCTATGTTATTATATTGGATGTTTGATTTGGTGATAAATACATGGTTGGGCTAGTTTTGGTTAGATGACATGTATAGGTTCTTGTTGGTTCTGCTATTTTTTCACTATCACATTTGAATACTCTTTTGAAACATTCACTTGAGGCCTTGGATATGTCCCAGCTGAGTATACCTTTTATGATCACCCTATATATATAAAATTTATTTTTGGTTTCTAGGGGGAATTTGGGGTATGAACTAGACATTACTAACTAGGATGGAGTTTCTATTGAGTCACTGCCATAGATTTGTCTTTTGGTATATTATTAGAAACTTTATATATATTAGTTTTACTTTATACATGGATTGTAAGATAGTTTTTGGTTTACCTCTATATTTTATTATAGAGATTTTTAGCTATTTTTTATCCTATATTCCAATCCTATTTAATTTATAGAGGGTAATGCCTCCCATACTGTGATATTTTTATAGCCTCAGTGCTAGTCACCAACTTGGTGCTTATTAGAGGTGGTACTCAGGGGTCATTATATCTCTCCCATCATTGTGGTATCTTTAGGGGGAGGGGGTCATGATGGAATGGTATCAAATGAGGGGTTGAGAGATAATATGAAGTTTGGAGTTAGGCAATATGAGGTTTTCAGGATTTGGTATGGAAACATTGCTAATTAACTTGGTGTGTGATATAAACCAAGGTGACCAACTAAGAAATGGGATTTTAGGCCCCCCATGATCGAGTGCATGAAATCTGAGCTTATTTAATGGCTAAGTGAGGTGGGATTTTTTGAAAGGTAGAGACCTAAGAGAGGTACATGCATCATGATTATTTGTTTTCTTGTCTGGAATGGGTTGTTGTGGGAAAATAAAATTAATAAATTAAATAATCTTTGGTAAAATTCCATGTTATCGAGCATAGAGTGTTCTTCTTACTTTTTATGAATTAATCTTGTTCATAATTTAAAATTATCTCAGGAATTTTAAGTTTATCAAGCATATAAAGTTTATCGTTGGAGGTTTGACAAGTTAGAGGAGGACGAGGCATGACAATAGGCTTTATGTGCCTTTCAATGACAGAGTTTGGGTAATTATGAGGGGAGCATCTATGATCTAGAGAAAGTGAATTGGTTAGAGGATATTGAGATCAATTTTTGTTTAATCTAAGCATGAGTTGAGTTCTAGGTTCCACTTGTATTTAGTTAGATATAGGGAGTTGTGTGTCAGTGATGGACACTATTTCTTGGTGGCCATAAGAGGAAGTTGTGTTACAGACTGAATTTCAGAGGGAGTTCCAGGTGGAGTTCCTTTCATTGATGATGAGGGAATCCAAGATGAAAGAGATTATCTCCATTAATAAGGGGAGTATGAGTGTAAAATATCTTGGGATCAGCTTCAAGGACCTCCTATAATTTTACCTGATGTATTTCTAGATAAGGAGTACAGAGCATAGTGTTTGGAGAAGGTTTTTCACCCAGTGATCAGGTATGTGGTCACACTATTTATACTCCCAATATGTCAAGAGGTGAATAAAAAGGATAAGGTTATCAAGAGGATGATTTAATTTGGTGTTGAGCCTTGAGAGAGTGTCCAATAGGGTGTTATGAGGAGCAGATCTTTATACAACGAGTTACGGGTGTTTAGTAGTCACAGTTCCATTTTGTGAGGAACCAACTATGACAGTTTCTTCCCTATTCAACCAGGACAGGTGGTTTTTGATCACCTACCATGGGTTTTCTATTTTCAATATATATCATTGAGAGACATGGGAACTACTAGGCTCGGTTTTTGAATGCTCAGTGGGGTCATTTTCAGATGGGTGGCCAAGCCCCTTTTTCAGCAGTAGTAGTTGCCTCTAAGGCAGTTTCAAAGGTAGGGAACATAGGTTGTTGTTCATCAGTAAAGAGTATGCGGATTTGGAATAGGGAAGCCTTGTTATGGTCCCTATACATAGAGACCTAGGTCTAATCATGGTTGTTGAGTCTGACAGTAGAGAGGTAGAGGATATGGGCATGGTTAGATGCATACGTTAGAGGCAGTAATACCAATAGAGCTGAGAGTTATTCAAGGTATGCCTAGTTTATCCTCTACCCTTGTGCATGATTTTCTTGATTTAGTATCCTCACACTCCTTTATCACTACTTATTTAGTTCATATTTTGGGACTGGATGTGGAGAGCTTTCTAGTTCCCCTAGTCTTATCTACACTAGTTGGAGGTCAATCTTCTTTGTTTGATGTGTGTCGAGGGTATAGAGTGGTGATGGTGAAA
The DNA here is from genome assembly GCA_963277665.1 of Viscum album. NCBI lineage: Eukaryota > Viridiplantae > Streptophyta > Magnoliopsida > Santalales > Viscaceae > Viscum > Viscum album. Next base: position 1,885,013,945 of record OY728159.1, on the reverse strand, counting down.
CACTAGTCATTGGGGGAATTATTCTTGTTACAGATATATCCCTATGATATTATCATTTTCATGCATTGGATGTATTCCATGCATGTAGTCAACAAATTCTTTCATAAAAGAGTTATATTTTCTAATGTAGAGGGATAGTGAGTGGAATTCACTGGTGAGAGAGGTTATCAGTTGGGTAGTAGGGAATTGTGGCCTATTTTTTCATAGTTGGTGAAGCTGTTAGTAGAAAATCAGGTTTTGGGTGTTCCTAGGTTTGTGGAGGATTTCTTGGATGTTTTCCAAGAGTAGGTTATATAACTACCTCCTCAGCATGACCTTGAGTTTGGGATATATTTGCAGCTAGGTGCATCTATAATTTTAATGGATCCCTATTGGATGGTTCCCATAGAGTTTCATGATTTAAGGCTACATGTGGATGATCTTATGTATATGGGTTTCATCCAACCTAGTGTGTCTCCATGGGGCACAAATAGTTTTGTTCACAAAGAAGGAAAAAAGTAGTCTGAGGTTGTGTATAGACTACCAGAGGTTGAATTATGTGATAGTTAAGAACCGTTACCCCCTTCTGAGGATCGATGATATATTAAACCATTTTAGGGGAGCTATCTGGTTCTATAAGATTGATATGTGGTCTGAATATCACAAGTTGAGGGTGAAAATGAGGATGTTTAGAATACTACCTTCAAATGCAGGTATGGGAACTTCGAGTTTGTAGTCACACTATTTGGTGTTACAAACAGACCTGCTATGTTCTTGGGTTTTTTTAAATCTATGTTCCATGAGTTCTTGGACAAGTTCATCATCATGTTCATCAATTATATCTTGGTTTACTCAAAGTTAGAAGTGGGAAATGTGAATCATCTCAGAGTTATTTTGTAGGTCCTTCGACACCAAAAACATAATGAAAAATTGTCCAAGTGTGAGTTTTAGATATGAACGGTGAGTTTCCTTGGAAATGTGGTGCCTTGGCAGGGTGTGGTAGTAGACCCATTGAAAGTCAATGAAGTTTTTTCTTGGGAAAAACCAAACAATATGGAAGAGGTTCACAGTTTCCTTAGTCTCAAAAAATACTATCAGAGGTTTTTTCCATATTTCTATTAAGTTTCATCCCCACTAACAGTGTTGAATAGGAAGGAATGAGATTTTTTGTGGATAAATCGGTGCTAGAAATCATTCAATTTTCTAAAGGAGAAGTTGGTTAGTGCTCTAGTTCTTTGTTTTCCAGAAGAGGGTGTGTAGTTTGAGGTGTTTTGTGATGCATCCCATATAGTATTGGGATGTGTGTTGATGTAGTAGAGAGTGGTGATATCTTATGGGTCTAGGTAGTTATGTCCATATGATAATAACTATCCCAGTCATGATATGGAGTTTGTGTTAGTTGTGTTTGTGATAAAGTTATGATGAAATTACCTCATTAAAAAAAGTTTTATGGTTTTCATCGATCACAAGAGAATGTGATATGTTTTCTCTAAATATTATCTGAATCAAATCCCAATAAGGTTGATAGATTTTCTTAATTATTACAATTTTGAGATATCTTGCACCCTAGGTAATGGTAATGTAGTTGCTGATGCACTGAGTTAGAATTCCTGAGAGGATGTGTCTTAGGAGTCTTCAAATTTTTGAAAAGGAATAGATGAGATTGTGATGATTTTTATTGATGTTGGGGAGAGTAGTGGATGATATTGTATTCATAATATGACCATGGAATTATCTTTGACGCAATAGGTGGAAGAGACTTAGTGGATAGACTCAGAGGAAGAGGTGATGCATGATTGTGTTGGATATGGTAATGCTCCTAAGGGATGGTCAGAGGATGGTTGGAACTGGGTATTGTTATATGGGTGGTTTTTTTGTAGGTGATTCTTGAGAGATTTATCTGTGAGTTTCATAGATCACATTTAACAGTACATATTGGTGTGACAAAGAAGTATTGTGGCTTGAGGAGATATCTTTTGTGGATGGGGATGAAATGGTCAGTGACATAGTTTGTGGAATAGTGTATGGTTTTTCAACAAGTAAAAGTGGAGAATTGTGTTCTGAAAGGGTTTTAAAATTATTTAGATGTACCCAAGTGGAAATGGGAGGAAATATAAATACATTTCATTATAGGTTTTCCCTGATCTTAAGGAGGGTGTGATGCAGTTTGGGTGATAGTGGACCAATTGATGAAATCATCTCACTTCCTGGAAATTCGTGAGTTGAGTTCCATGGATGTTTTGGAAAGGTATATGTAGAATATTTGGTTAGGATTCAGGGGGTAACATGGAAAATTATCTCTAATAAAGATCCTTATTTTACCTCATGAGTCTGGAGGGGTTTGCAACATGTTTTTGAATCCCAGTTGTGGTTTAGTACTAATTTCCTCCCTAAAAAAGATAGTCAGATGGAACAGACCATCCATTTGCTAGAGGATATGTTTTAAAACATGAATATTAAAATTTGGTGTATCTTGGGTAGGAAATATACCTTTGGTCGAGTTTTCAATCAATAATAGCTATCACTCATCCATGGGCATGGATTTGTTTGAGGCATTGTATGGGCGATTGTTTCATTCTCCATTGTACTATATGGTGATTGGGGAGTCAAAGGATCTTTGTCCTAATGTAGTATAGAGAATTATTGAGAAGATGCATTTGGTTTATGAGTGGGATAGTGCGTAGAATGATTTTCAAAAGGCCTATGAGGATCATAGGTAGATGCCCCTGGAGTTCGAGGTTGGAGACCATGTGTTCTTGAGAGTCTCCCCTCTGCACGAGTAGTAAAGGTTTGGTAGGAGGGGTAAGCTTTATCCTAGATTTTTTTGTCTCCTTTGAGGTGTTGGGGAATGTTTGTGAGGTTGCATATTAGTTTTTATTACCACCGTGATTAGAGAGGACCCATAATGTCTTCCATATGTCTCAACTTCATTGATATCTTCACAATGAATCCCACATTATTAACTAGGAAAAGTTGGATACCAAGGAAGATACGACATTTGGGGAGAAACCAATGGAGATATAGGATCACCAATAGAAAGTGATGGATGGGCATACCATTCCATTGGTTCATATGTTATGGAGGCATGGTGTTCTAAAGGAGATTACTTAGAAGAAAGAGATGCAGATGCCTGCTGAGTACCTCAAGTGGTTTTGAGCATTTCTTTGTTTTATTTTGTTTTGGATGATGTGATGTTTGGATATTACTATAATTTGAGATGTTATCTTTTCTTTAATGATTAATGTGTGATAAATTTTACAACACATGAAAATAATATGTATAGATTCCTAATCTAGAGGCATTATACTATGATGTGACTAAAATAATGCGGGCGAGTCAGTGCTGCCCAGAGAAGATAGTATCTTGACATGGAGGATGGAATTCCATTATTTTCATGCACATTATGGTAATATATATTAGTTTTTGTAGTGGTTAGTATGGGATGTGTTTATGTTGATGTGGTTTTCTGGTGATGTGGTTGGATATTGGTAGTATTTGCGATATGATAGGATCCTTGAAAGGTATCTCATGGGGTGGTTGTTTGGACCCTTTATTTTCTTTGGGTTTTTTTTTGATTCTCAAGAGTGATAATTGTTTGAGAGGTATATAATTTAACTTTCCATTACTTACTAGACTTTTAATTTTACTTTTGGGATGATGGAGGCATTCAGAGGAGGTTTAGAGGGCTCAGTGGAGCTGGATCTATAGGAGTACTACAGGCGGCAGTTCACGACACAAACCAGATTCACATCATGAGATGATGATTTGTGGTTTGTTTAACCACACAATTCATGAATTATGTTTGGATTAGGTTTTTAGTGTGAAAAATATTCACATCATTAAATTTTAATTTAATAAATGTAATAAATAAAGGTTGAGGTGACATAAAATTTACTAGGAGTTGAAATTATGGGGATTCCCATCGTGAATGGGTTATACGACATGAAAGTGTTAGGTTCCAGGTTATTCTATTACACTTTAAGATAATTCATTTTCATTAATCCATATATATATCACTCAATATTATTCTAGGATAACCCTAGGTTTCTCAATGATACCTTCTTTCCCTCTTCTCTCTTGCTTCAATCCTTGGGTTCTAGTGGATACTTTTTGGCGATCCATGGTGAGTTCTCCTATCTTAACCATGATTTTACTTCCATTCTTCTTCAGATATACACTATGGTTGTGTAATTTTTGTTCAAGTTTTGTATGAGATTCATTTTTAACAACCCATTGGTGTAGTGTATGTTAATCTATAGTTTCTATGTGCAGTTGTAGTTTAAGACATGCTTCTTCTTCGCTCTACAGTGTGGAGTGAGATCAGAAACATTCTTTAAGGTAGGGGATCCTCATTATCATTATTTTATGTGCCATGTGTGGTATCTACGTGATTTATCTTATGTTTGAGTGGATAATAATGGCCATATTAATCAAATAATAAATTATAAAAATTGAAATTGAAGGGAATGGGGAGTCATATCATGATTTACTACTTTGTTATATGATTTTGAGATTGTTATGAATGATTTTTGAAAATAAGAGCTATTGGGAGACTTGTTTGCACTATTGTGGTTATGCTGTAATAACCCTTACTGTTTTTTGTGTGATCGTACCATGAATTAAATGTCTAAATAATGTATATTCATCTAATAAACTAGTTTCTCCAAGATTATGGTTTACGTGATAATACCAATGATAAATAAATATTGAATGTGATAAATCCCCTGAATAAGTGTGGAAGTCAGTTTGTGATGCTTCTATGTAGGATTATGCTTACTATGTTTCCCTATGTGGTTTGGGTTATTTCCAGGTGGTGGTAGTGACTGGAAGGGATGTGTAGCATGTGGTACAATGATGTGGTGGTTGGTTGGAATGTATGTAATATGGGCAGTGGTTGTTGTGCAGTGGTTATTACATAGTGATTTTGACATAGTGGTTGATGTTGTGATATGTTGCGATAGATTTATGTGGTAGTTTTATTTTTAGACATGGTTGGGATGTGTTATGTGATGTTGTCATGGTGAGATGGTGTAAGAACCCTATTTTTTTCACTCAGGTATGGATCCTTTAATTTTTTTTCTAATTATTTGTTTTGGACCTATTACAAATGCCTAATGAATACAAGAAGGTTATGGGGGGGTGTCTGAGGATTATTTAGAGATCAAAAACCCATCTGGTGGAAAAAATTAACTTGAGTCATGGTTCAAAGATACCATGAGATCTAATCCACATGGTTTCCCTAACAATATGAGTGCTGGATAGAGGGGGAAGGTAGGGCACACAATTTTCCATAACTAAGCGCCTAGAAATGCACACCCATGTAAAGAACCTGAATCTTTTAGAAGAGGAGTACACATGGGTAGATCATAGTTTAGAAAACCAAACTCCCACAACCGTTTAAGGTCTCTCTTCAAACAAAGAGAGGCACACAATTTTTCTAACCATGCACTGCAACTCTGTGCCCCTATTTTTTTTGGTAAAAAGAACAATTTTCCCTTAAATTATTTAAAACTTAACCCCTTATACTATTTTATTATTTATAGTGGATGAATCTCTCCTTCCTTGCATTGTAACACCCAAAGTGACCTATTATTATTTTTTGATCTCACTCCTTCATCTAGTGTCTAATCGAAGCACCATTTATTTCTTTGGATTCCCTTATGTGAGATCTAAAATCCTTTAACTCAGTTTTTTGTTCTTATTTCCCTTGATGAATCTATTTTGATGTAGGATAATATGCCATATTTTAAAGGATTTGATCAATTATTTATATTTATTGTGATCCATTCCAAACTATAGGTTGATATTGGATGAGGAGAGTGCTATAGGGACGGGTTGGGTGGTCTATGACTCATCCCTCAAGTCTCGCCATTATATAAAATGTTATTATTGTACACATTCTGATTTCATCAGTCATTGAATATTTAATTCACATTACTTTCTTATATTCACTGTGATCATATTCTAGAGACCTTTATTTATATGGTTATCACACTTTTGGTAGTTGATACCTTAATGCTTTCCACCCAAGTTGGGTGTTTCCTCAATTATGCCTTGGTAACCCATGCAACTTTACTTATGAAACTATTTGGGTGTGTGGGTTGAACCTTATAATGATAATCCCTGTTCAATTAAATGATTTATTTATTACTAATAGAAATCATGTGTAGTTTCTACTTGACCCTTATAAGGAAAGTGTTTCAATATAATAGATGAATCTGAATTGTAAATAGAAAGTATAATATATGTATCACTTGGAAAAATTGAATATAATTGAATGACTTGGTTGTATGTTCATAGCACACCTTTCCATGTTTTATGGAGGGAAGTAGAGTGAACCTAATTAATGATTAAGTAATTAAAATACTAAATGGTTTCATTTCCTTTCTCTTCCTTATCACACTAATGAAAGGTACGGAATGGAACAAATTGACTTAATAAATGGAATGAGTTTTACATATACTAATTTATTAAATGATTCAAGTATAAGGTACCTATTGTATATGGAATTGTTCATATTTATAGGATCAATCAGACTCAATCCATCCTTGGATTCCTGAGGGAATGCCTTGAGCACCTGTGTACACCATTTCGATTCAAGGATCTAGTTTCCAAGGGAGATACCCACCTTGTAACTTTCCCCTTATCTTCCAGTGGATGCTGAACATGAAACCATAGGATCACTTCATTATCATTTAGTCATTAGGATTCCTTGGATACACTTCTTGAATCCATGTTGACTTCTTGGACATGTGGTGCCATGGATACACCAATCCGGACCCGTCATGCTTAGCCCATTTTACCTTGGACATGATCCTTGGACTTGGTTAGAACTTTTTATAGTGGAATGCATTAGGTGATGCCCCTTGGATTACATGAAAACACCTTATACTTGGGATTTAGTTTATTAATGAGTTGTATTTACCCCTGAGGTAAAGGATTCCTAGGTTATTACCTTGGATCCTATTCATTATTATCATAATCAAGGATTCCTTGGTTATTACCTCAGATAATATAATAATAATCATAATATTATTAGTATAGGTTGACTTTTTCATACCTTATATCCTCTTACATCACTTATTATAAACTAGAACATAATTAATTAAATGATTACTTGTTCAGAAACCAGATAAGGCTAAATCATGTATCCTTGTATTTAATTTGTTATAATATATTTACATTGATATATACCTATACACTATTCAGTTTAAATTCATAGAATGGATGTCATAGATGCCATTGGTGGCGCACTACTGATATTTATCTCACACCCTATCCAGTCCTCCATTAGTACCCAGGAATATTATATGTATAAAACTATTGACAAGGGGAAACATCCTTATTTAGACACCTGATCTTGATTGCTTGCTTTAAGATAGAGTTTGGTAGTAGACCACTAGACCAGGATCAGGATGTTTGATTGTTTTTTGATTCTTTTTGATTATTTTGTATAACATGTATTTTATACTACCATGTATACCTATTTTCCAGGTTTATAGAGACATTAAATACATGATCATCAGATTTTGTATATGATCTAGTTTCTTGCTTTGATTATCATCTATTATTTAGATGTTTATGTCTGTTTCTGCTATGACAGGTTACTAGTCATGTTGTTATAACATCCATTTTCATTGATCCATCAATTTACATATGCTTCCGTTATTTCATATGTTTATGTTATATCTATTGTGATCCACTCTGATATGAGGGAATAGTCTCCCCACTAGAACAAACTAGGCCCTCACTTATAGTCGGAAGCCTCTTTCATATGTGGAGGCATGATTGGGTCCATGTGGCCAACCGAGCATGGGGATCCTTTAAGTGGAATTTGGTTAAGGACGTCACGAAGTGGTATCATAGGGGTTCTTTTATTTATTTACTATTTTGAGACAATAGAAAAGAAATTATGAATTATTTAGAACATGGTTATAAGCTATTCTTGGGAGAATATTACCTATGCTCGGGGTAAATGATGATTTTCCTGAAATAAAAATTGTTGTTCTATATTTAATTTATTATAGATGATAAACTTTCATCATTGGGTGATTCACATACCCTGTGATAGTTATTATTATTATAATGATTTATAATTTAATTCTATCCTTGGACTGATGATATGAGGGAAATTAAGTATCAATCATGCATCATTATAGTCACCTAAAATCCACATTCCATGCATAATAAATTCCATATAGGTTAATTTAAATGCTTTCATTTACCTATATTTCCTATGATTGTTGAGTGAGCCATGTTTGTTATATATTCTTGTGCTACTAACACTTTATTATAGGGCATGGGAATGGTTATTTAAAGTGTTAACATCAATCTAAATAGTATTTTCCTGTATAGGTTGATGGTGGAAACTTAAATAGGTAGTTTTTACCCAGGTCGGCTATGTACCTCTGGTTACATGAGTTGCTCTTTGGCTAAGATTGAGTGATTTCTAGTTTTAATTCATGAGGTGTATGAGACCTTGTGGGTTGGAATGAGTAATTTACCAATTCTATCCATCATATATTTCTTGTTAAATTTTAAGAACAAATTTAGATAGGGTTAAATATAAATTAAATGGGTGTTGATTTTAGGGATAAGGTGTATGAGCTCTTATTCACTGGGAATGGTGATCTATTTTTAGTCAAACATTGATATATGTATATAAGAAAATGTAAACTTATAATTTAAATCTTTACTTATAAAATGGTTTGGTTACCAATAAATGAAGAGGCAATGTACTATTGAACCTTCACCCATTGGAACCCCTGTAATTTAAACTTGAACACTCACCAATAAATAGCCTCCTAAGAGGGTAGTTGGGGTAGTACACCTTGTGTAGTGATCCCTCTTTCTTGCGTTCTAATTCCTCTAGTGCTTCTATCTTCTTGAAATCTATTTTGAGGCATGTGATTAGAATTTTTAGAGCTATTCCGACTTGATGTCTTTGTGTAATGCACCATGTGGGTGGAAATGAACACACACCAGAGATAAAGGCCCCTGAGCTGCCAGTCTTAACACCAAGAGTGACACTTGAGGCAACACTTGAAATACCTGATCTGGGAAAAGACTCTCAGATTTGTGAGAGTTTCCTACATCTTATGTAGTCCATGAATGGTGATCCAAAACCTATAATGAATATGAATGATTTGACTCATGAGTTCCATAAGAATCATCCTCCCACCATTCTAGGGGATAACGATCCACATGCTACTGAGTCTTGACTAGAGTCCACTATATCTATCTTTGAGCATCTAGATATTCCTCTAGAGAGAATGTTCAAGATTTCCACCTATATTCTACATGATTTAGAAAAATTTTGGTGGGATGTTATTACCCAGGCAGGTCATCATGAAAGCATGGTAAGGGCTGGTTTTCAAACTATCTTATATGATAACTTATTTCCTAAGATAATGAGATCTCACCAAGATAGAGAGTTAATAAATCTAGAGTAGTTTTCTATGTTAGTCATGAATTATTCAATGCAATTTAATATGTTATAGAGATTTTCATCACATCTAGACATTGATGAGATACCATGTGCTCATGATTTCATGGATGGATCTAAAATTCCATCCATAATCAGGTGAATGTTTTTTCCCACCTACTTTTTAAGATCACTAACCGGGCTCTTATAAACGATCACAACCTAAGGGAATGCGATAGTACTGGGAATAAAGGTTCAGTGCCAAGGTAAGATAGTAGATCTTCTGATAGTAGGAAGCATTCCCTTGAGGTTTCACATCAAAGTAGTGGCAGTTAGAGTAATCACACTAGCATATTCATTGTATTCCATTATTGTAGATGGAAGGGGAATTTGAAGGCTCATTATGACAGAGACCCAATGAAGTTCCATGATTGTAACCTTATAGGGAATCTTCAGAGATTATTTCATACCTTTCCATATGCTTCCAGTGGAAGAGGCTCTACAATAGCTCCACCTTCAGGGGCATAATATTTTACACCACTTTAGGTAGGGATTTTGAGTAGCACCAGTAGGACTATCCAAGTATGAGGTCTTGGACATTGTATCCAAAATTTTGATCATCAGCACAAGCAGATCAAACATGCTCATGGTAGTCCAACTGTAGCACAAGGTTGTAGATCAGGACAGTTTCATACTCTATAGCTGATACCTGAGGATCAGAGTGCAGATCCAACTACAACACGAGGTACTATTATAATATCCTCCAATATAGTATCTTCTTTATTTGATACAAGTTCTTCACACCCCTTTATCTCTTTATGGATCATGGAAATTATCACGTTGTAAATTCAATATTAGTGTTTCATGATGACTCTGGATAAACCGCTAGTTGTACAATTTGAGGAAATACACAAATATAGGGACTTCCCCTTGAGGTAGAAATGTATCAATTATTTTAGGACCTCTTCATCTTTGATATGATGGGCTTAAATGTCATTATCAAGATGGATTGGTTGGTTCCATATCATGCCTATATGGACTTCTATCACTACTGGTTGTCTTTTACTTCACCAGAGGGCATCAACTATCTTCAAAAGGGTGAGTGGGATGTACATACTAGTATATCTAGAACAAATCATCATGGGATAGGTGGAGGGACCTACCAAATTTCTTTTCCTTTTGCAGAAGAGTAGGTCTTGACTAAAATATATTTTCCTCCCATGGTAGATCATTTTAGGGATGTCCTTCTCGATGATTTTCTTGGATTACCTACTAAGAGAGAGGTAGAGTTTACAATCGAGCTTGTTTTAGGAGTATCTCTAGTGTACATTCCTCTATATATGATGGAACCTACCAAGCTCTAGGAACTCAAGAAATATTTGGAGGGTTTAGAGGCCTAGGGTTTTATTTGACCCAACACTTCTTTAGAGGGTTCACCTGTGATTTTTCCCAAGAAGGTAGATGGGAACCATCATTTATGCATTGACTACCAATAGTTGAAAAATATTATGATTAAGAATTAGTATCCAATACATCGAATAGATGATTTCTTTAACTAGATTAGAGGAGATAGGGTGTTTTCTAAGATCAACTTAAGATCAGGCTATCACCAGGTGTGAGTCAGGCCTTCCGACATACCATGTAAAATTTTTTGTAGTAGGTATGGTATGTATGAGTTTCTTATTATACCATATGGTCTTTAAAATTTACCCACCATTTTGATGGATTTGATGAATAGGTTTTTCCACCCCTATCAGGATTTTTTTCATGGTCTTTATAGATATCATCTTAATGTATCCTCACACTCATAGAGACCATGATATGGATATTGAGATCATTTTGAATACACTGAGAGAGAATCATATTTATTCTAATCTTGATCAATGCCAATTCTAGATTAAAAAAGATCACTTATAGGGTAATATTATCTTAGAATCAAGAGTATCTATTGACCTTGATACAGAGAGTGATATGGTTTCTTGGGAGAAACCCAAGAATGTGCTTGATATACATAGTTTATTGGGGATGGATGGATATTACAAGAGTTTGATAGAGGAATTTTCATGCCTTTCTTCCCATATTACTGGTCTTAAAAATAAGGGTGTTAAGTTTTTGTGGTCAGAAGTGTGAAAAAATAATTTTAGTATTTGAAAGGGAGGATTGTTTTTCCACTGATTCTGATTCTTCTAGAGCATGGAATAGGATATAAAGTGTTCTTTGATACATATGGCATTGATATAAGTTCAGTTCTAATGTAGAAGGATAGATTAGTTGAGTATGTATCTCAATAGTTGAGGCCTCATGATAGAAATTAAACGACACACAATCTTGAGTTGATAGCTATTGTTTATGCCTTACACTAGTGGAGACACTATCTAATGGGTGAGTGCTGTAACACCCCAAGATTTTATGAAAAATATTCTTTTTAATTTCATTGATGTCTTGTGTTGTATGATACACCAAAAGGAGTTTGCACTACATGCATCCCTGAATTGGCTTGCATTAAACGCAATCACGACCTTCCACGATAGCGTGTGTTGTACGCAATACCGAGTTTCACTAAACAATGATATGATATTAAAATATTATTAAAACTACCTGTTAAGAATAGTAATAACCACTTTTTGAATTTTTTTAAATTTCATCTTTCAAAATGGACTTCATTTTTGGATTCGGAATATCGAAATTATCCTAGGGTGAAATTTTGGCATTTTTCTGAAAACTTTCAAATTTTGATGAATAGTGAAAACATTGGGTTACTATTTAAAAACGGACTTTTTATTTAAATAATTATTTATTTTATTTAAATTTTTTTAGGTCAAAATTGATACATAATACCTATATAAGTTCAATTTAATTCATTGGAGTCATTTTATAATAATTTTAGATATATAAAAATTTTATTGAACTTTTCACCGTCTTTGAACCATCTCCTAGGAGAATTTGCAAATTCACATAAAACTTAATTTTACTGCTTCTGTGTGTGGAATTTTGAAAATCCGAGAGAAACGGTTAATATCAAAGACTAAAATGTGGTTCAATGAGATGAAAATAATTTTTGGTGAATAGTAACTTTTTACTTTTTTTTTACCACGGTTAAAAGTAAATAGGGTAATTAAGGGTAAAAATGATATTATTATTACCCTAACACATGTAATAATTCTATTGGATAAGTGTAATTCAACCAAAAACAACCTTAGGAATAAAATATGACCATTTAGGCCCACTTGGATTAGATTAGGACATTTAATATTATTTTATTTAAAGAATAGTTAAAATAGTTAGAATCAAAGTTTAATAACTAAATCATTTTTAATATAGGGTTATACATAAGATAAATTCGACTATAAATATTCATTAGAAAGATAAAAATATTTCCTACATAATGGTAGTTTATTTATAATTTTTAGACATTAAATAATTTAATTTATTTATAACACAATGGTGATGCAATAATTATCATATTAATGAAATATTAACATAATTGATGTTATAAATACTCAAATAAATTTAATTTGAGACTTTTTATGAATTATACTAATTTTATAGGTTAATATGACATGTTATTATTAATTTAGTTAACTTTTTTCGAACTAATCATTCTTTTAGGATTTTCACAAAAATCAATTACCAAATAGTGTCAAAATTGACATAAAATAGTTTTTTAAAAAAATATTATATTATTAATTTTTATTTTATACCTAAAAATCTAAAGTTCGGACAAATGACTTAGATAAGGTTATATATATTAATAATAAACAACTTTGGGTTCTTTTGTCTTTTTATAGTATGTTTATTAACCTTATAGTGCAAGAAAACAAGAAGACACGGTAAAAGAAAAATTATATAACTTAAAGTTAAATCTAAATGATAAGGTTAAAATAGAAACCTAAAGCTGTATAAATTCTATTGGATGAGATTATTTCGACCTATACCCACCTTATATTAAAAATAATTCAATTTTGAGCTATTAAAAACCGAATATGACTTTATATTAAAATAATATTTTTAGTTTTTCCAAAGGTGCCCCTCTCCTCCCTTATAAAAGGGCACCTCCTCCCTCTTTTCCACACACCACTTTGAGTCTTAAATCTCGGCCAAAACCTGAAAATTTCTCTTTTCCACTTCCCTAGAAACATCCTAGGGGTTCTGGTCTTCTTCAAAGACCAATATTAGTGCCCTAAGAAGAGGTTTCAAAAAGGCGTGTCGAAAGAAGAGGTAATATCCGTTACCGATTCTTTCAACTTTATTTCTTCTTCTAATTATTCTTATTTAGTTGTTTCATTATATTGTAATAACATAAGTATCACTAATATACTTATATGTTATTATAAATATGAAACAACCCCATTTCATCTTCTATCTATCCTAAGGAAAACGAAATCACCGCACGTGCGTACGTACGGAATACCGTCTCCACGCCGTGGTGTAATATGTTTTTCCACCACCACCTTACTTGGATGGGTATAATGGTGTAAAGAATAAATACATATTATTATTATAACATCATAATGATTCTAAGATATTATTCCATTCACTCCAATTTGATTCAATAAATATGGGAATGATATCCTCGCTCGTGCGTACGTATGGATTACCGTCTCCACGACGCGATGAGATTCATTTTCCATGTTAACAATTCAAGAATGATTAAAAAGTATATATAATAAGTAATCATGAAATATATGAAATAATAATTCTACTGGATTTATGTATATATATATTTATGTCATATACTTAATTCCATTAAATTCAATAAGGAAACGAAAACAGCGTTCATGCGTACGTATGACCTACCGTCTCCATGAACGGTGTATTTCATTCCATTTATCGATCTATTATATATATGTATATTCTGAATATATATTATATATAAATCATGTTTTATATTCTGTAATTAAGTAATCATGATCTATGTAATCATATGAATAATTACAAGTTAAAACACGGATGACAAATGAAACTATTTTACCCAAAACGCTCTTTAACATGGAATTTACAGAAGAACGGGTAATATAAAGTCATAAGTGAACCATATATGGTATCATAAAAATCAATATGATTCTGTAATAAGTCAATGACATTATTTAAATCATTATACAGGAGGTTCGGATACATACGAAGCATATCGGACATAAGGTAAGGGATAATTATTCCAATCCCATTCTTTTCTGAGATTGTTTTTTCGTAAGTATTTACTAGGGTTATGTTTATTATCCATGTCCATATGTTCTCAAAATGTTTTTATAAAATGTTTAATTTTCTCCGATTTTTGTTTAATTTCATTTTTACCCTTTTTTTACTTTTACCACATCGTATGGAAGGAATCTTTCTTTTTTTACCAAATGAGGTACTTTTTGACTTTTCTAACAAAAGTACAAGGAGAATATTTTTCTAACTTATACGGCATGAACGGATTTTTACAGTTTCATAACGCCTTATTTTCAAGAAGATTACTCTACAATATTTCATGATTATTTTCAAAAAAATCATTTTATTTTAAAATTTCATGGTTTTTTGTGAAAAGAAAATGATTTTGAATAAGAAAGGATATTTTCCTCAAGAATTCATTTCAAGTGTTTTATCAAAAATATTTTCCATCTAAGATGACATTATTCAGTATGATTATTTTTCAAGTATAATGTCTCTATTATTTACATGGTTTGATTTTTATTATGATGAAATGCTATCCATTTGTTTTATATGGATTATGTTATGATGGAATGATGTTAATGAAACCCAATTTATTCTTTGGGTAATGATGATTGATTTATGATTGTTTTGTGGCACACGTAAGAATGATTTCAATATGAGATGGGTGGGACCTATATCTCCCTCCAATGCATTGGGTAAAGATTTATATCTCATGAGATAGACATGGATGGAATGGTAAGTTAATCCGGTTCAGTGTTACAGGACTGAAACGAGGAGTGAACTCGATTCAGAAAGGGACTTTGTCCACTAACATGGTCTTGGAAGCAATGCCTTGGCTACTATGGAAATCATAACACGTGCTGAATGGTTTCTACAATTACATGTTTTATTCCCATTATATTTTATCATGATTGATGTTCCATTATGATATATGCCTTACATACTTCCATGATTTATGTCTTTGCTCAAGATTTTGATTTTTAAATTTCATGTTCAAGTTTTTACTTTCAAATGTTTATGGATTGTTTTATGTTCACTATGTTTTCCCTTACTGAGTATTTAAGCTCACCCTTTTTATGTATTTATTTCCCCAGGATATAAAGAAAGGTTTTAGGTATGAAAACAAAAGGGGAAGATCTTTATGGGAGAATTTGAAGATCCTTCACTACAATTAGTAGATTACGTTCCAAGTTTCCAAAGATACTAAACTATTACGGTCCTTTGGTGTCTGTTTTTTTTATGTACTAAGTATTCCGCAAAAGTAATGTAATGTCCATGTACGTCAAGCTTCGGGTCTCTACATTTGGTATCAGAGGGAGGTTTAGTCAACCTTTGGAAACTAGGATGTGAAAACTATAGTGAGATCCCTAGAGATATTTCTAAGGTATGTCTAGGGATATTCCTAAGGTTAAGTATAAGTATAGGTTATAGTCCTAGAATTAATGTAACGATATTTGAATTAAAACTAAGATGTTAGATGTAGAAGGTACTCCCCCTTGATTATGTTATTTTCCTTGTATGATTTTTTCCTCTCACAGAATTCTTTTTATGTTTTAGTCAATGGAGGGAACCAGAAGGAATTCGGTTAACATTGAATCCAATGGATAAATTGGTGACTATGAGAAACAAAATTGCGTAATGGCTAGAGAGAAAGATATTGTGATTATGCCGAATCAGTCATCGTGATATATTATTAACAAGGTGAAATTTAGCGGTATGCCTAATTCATCAAATAAGAGGAAGATAGAATTTTATGCATGTTCGCATGTTGAGAAGCATAAAGAAAGGAAGATTGAGATTTATAAAGAAGGGAAGAAGAACCTTGAGGAATACCTCAAATGGAGGGACATATGTTATCTGTGTGGAGAAAAGGGTCATAGAGTGATAGACTGTTATGGAGTTCAATGTCTTATTTGTGGAGAACATGGGCATTACCCAACTCAATTCCCTGACCTAAAAAGTTACTTATAAATCAAAGAAGGAATTATTCCAGGATATTCATTGAAGCGGATGGATTGAAGTGTTTATGTATTGGTATTTAAGAATAATGTTGTTGAGGTACTTTTATTGTGTATTAGAATATTTTTATATTAGTCTATTGTGGTTTTCAATAATTTTATGGTACTGGTAACCATTAAAAGTGATTCAAATATTTTGGAAAGTAGATGATATGCGCATAATGAAGGGATAAGGAGAAAATGAAATATTTGACAGTATTCATGAGCTCATGATTGATATAATTACTAAGTGATATCATGGTTTGAGTATATAAAATTTTGAGGATTTTGGTATGTGGAAAGTGTTAAATTTTAACTGTATTCATGTTTTCACTAAGGTTCAATGGGTATTCATTTTTTTAAGAGAATACATGATTAAGGCCCTAGAATGTTTGGAATGTGACCAATAAGGCATATCTTATGATATATGGCGATCAAAGATTGTATTAACATGCTTGTTATATGAACTCTTTGGTGATCATTTTCACTATAATATGAGATTGGACAGCTGTATTTTGGATAAGCCTAAAGATTGGAATGGATTATGTTGGACATAAGTTAGTATTGTTTAAGGATAGAACATTTTCGATATTATTGATGGAAAGTTATAATAATGTAGTTTTAGAAAAATGAAAACCTGCAGGACATGCGAAAACCCATCGCGTCGGACAAGGCTGTGGGAATTGAACCCACAACTGAAGTGCGACATGCCTTTATCGCCTCCCATGGCCTACAGGAAGTCCCTTTTTAGTAGAACCTAGTTTTATTATATTAAGAAGTATGATATAAGAAGTATAATTCCATTTTAGGAACCATATATGATTAATCTCACTATAGATGGACTTATGTATTTTTGATAACTTTTTCTAACCTTTTGTTTGAGACAGATGGAATGACCCATCATTCTATCACATGATTTACTAACACTTCACGAATGACAAATTCAACTTCATTTTTTAAGAGATAAAGTGGAAATTGTCCATGGAATGACCAATGGTGAGACTGTACCAAAATCAAGAAAGTATTTCTTCTAATTCCAATTTCTTCAACTTTAGGAAAATGATCTTGAAAAACAAAAATGTTGTCCAAGTGCCCTTATATCCGATGAATCAGATGGTACCTTAGATCATCAAAAATCTATGGCATTGTGATTGCTGGATTTTCCATAGCCATGTTCTCTACCACTCTCCATTAGAACATGATGGTTAGATTTCTCTTCTATATCCATATTTTCACCTATGTGGAAACCCAGTGATTAGTTAATTTGGGTAACTTTTACGTTTCATACTTTAGTTTTTAAAGATTGGTTTTGGTATTCCTTTTTACGATGTGGGTTTCTATTAAAGAAACTTTCAAGTAGTAAACCATTTATAACCCCGATGAATTTCGAGGGGGAAATTCATTTTAAGGGGGGTAGAATGTAACACCCCCGAGATTTTATGAAAAATATTCTTCTTAATTTTATTGATATCTTGTGTTGTACGCTACACCAAAAGGAGCTTGCACTATAAACATCCCTGACTTGGATTGCATTACACGCAATCGCAACCTTCCACGATAGCGTGTGTTGTACGCAATACCGAGTTTCACTAAACAACGATAAGCTATTAAAATATTATTAAAAATAGCCGCTATGAATAGTAATAACCAATTTTTGAAATTTTGTAAATTTCATCTTTCAAAATGGACTTCATTTTTGGATTTGGAATATTGAAATTAGCCTAGGGTGAAATTTTGGCATTTTTCTGAAAACTTTCAATTTTTGATGAATAGTGAAAACACTGGGTTACTATTTAAAAACTGACATTTTATTTAAATAATTATTTATTTTATTTAAATTTTTTTAGGTAAAAATTGATACATAATAGATATATAAGTTCAAATTAATTCATTGGAGTCATTTTATAATAATTTTAGATATATAAAATTTTTATTGAACTTTTCACCGTCTTTTACCCATCTCCTAGGAGAATTTGCAAATTCACATAAAACATAATATTACCGCTTCTGTGAGTGGAATTTCAAAAATCAGAGAGACACGGTTAATATTATGGACTAAAATGTGGTTTAATGAGATGAAAATAAATTTTTGGTGAATAATAACTTTTTACTTTTTTTTTACCACGGTTAAAAGTAAATAGGGTAATTAAGGGTAAAAATGATATTATTATTACCCTAACACATGTCCTAATTCTATTGTATAAGTTTAATTAGACCAAAAAGAACATTAGGAATAAAATATGACCATTTAGGCCCACTTGGATAAGATTAGGACATTTAATATTATTTTATTTAAAGAATAGTTAAAATAGTTAAAATCAAAGTTTAATAACTAAAACATTTTTAATATAGGGTTATACATAAGATAAATTAGACTATAAATATTCCTTAGAAATATAAATATATTTTATACATAATTTTATTTTATTTATAATTTTTATACATTAAATAATTTAATTTATTTATGACACAATGATGATGCAGTAATTATCCTATTAATCAAATATTAACATAATTGATGTAATAAATTTTCAAATAAATTTAATTTGAGACTTTTTATGAATTATACTAATTTTATAGGTTAATATGACATGTTAGTATTGATTTAGTTAAATTTTTTAGAACTAATAATTCTTTTAGGATTTTAACAAAAATCAATTACCAAATAGTGTCAAAATTGACATAAAATAGTTTTTAAAACAAATATTATATTATTAATTTTTATTTTATACCTAAAAATCTAAGGTTTGACCAAATGACTTAGATAAGGTTATATATATTAATAATAAACATCTTGGCATTCTTTTGGCTTGTTATAGTATGTTTATTAACCTTATAGTGTAAGAAAACAAGAAGGGACGGTAAAAGAAAAATTATTTATCTTAAAGTTAAATCTAAATGATAAGGTTAAAATAGAAACCTAAAGTTGTCTAAATTCTATTGGATGAGAGTATTTCGACCTATCCCCACCTTATATTCAAAATAATCCAATTTGGAGCTATTAGAAACCGAATATGACTTTATATTAAAATAATATTTTTTGTTATTCCAAAGGTGCCCCTCTCCTCCCTTATAAAAGGGCACCTCCTCCCTCTTTTCCTCACACCACTTTGAGCCTTCAAGCTCGGAAAAACCCTTCCATTTTATCTTCTCCACTTCCCTAGAAACATCCTAGAGGTCCTATTCTTCTTCAAAGACCAATCTTAGTGCCTTAAGAGGAGGTTTCAAAAAGGCGTGTCGAAAGAAGAGGTAATATCTGTTACCGATTCTTTTAACTTTATTTCTTCTTCTACTTATTCTTATTTAGTTGTTTCATTATATTGTAATAAAATCAGTATCACTAATATACTGATATGTTATTATAAATATGAAACAACCACATTTCACCTTCTATCCATCCTAAGGAAAATGAAATCACCACGCGTGCGTACGTACAGAATACCGTCTCCACGCAGTGGTGTAATATGTTTTTCCACCACCACCTTACTTGGATGGGTATAATGGTTTAAAGAATAAATAAATATTATTATTATAACATCAAAATTATTCTATTATATTAGATCATTCAATCCAATTTTATTCAATAAATATGGGAATGATATCATCGCTCGTGCATACGTACGGATTACCGTCTCCACGACGCGATGAGATTCATTTTCCATGTTAACAATTCAATAATGATTAAAAAGTATATATAATAAGTAATCATGAAATATATGACATAATAATTCTAATGGATTTATGTATATATATATGTATGTCATATACTTAATTCCATTAAATTCAACAAGGAAACGAAAATAGCATTCATGCGTACGTACGACCTACCGTCTCCATGAACGATGTATTTATTTCCATTTATAGATCTATTATATATATGTATATTATGAATATATATTATATATAAATCATGTTTTATATTCTGAAATTTAGTAATCATGATCTATGTAATCATATGAATAATTACAAGTCAAAACACGGACGACAAATGAAACGATTTTACCCAAAACGCTCTTTAACATGGAATTTACAAAATAACGGGTAATATAAAGTCATAAGTGAACCATATATGATATCATAACAATGAATATTATTCTATAATAAGTCAATGATATTATTTAAATCATTATATAGGAGGTTCATATACATACAAAACATATCGGACATAAGGCAAGGGATAATTATTCCAATCTCATTCTTATACGAGATTGTTTCTTCATAAGTATTTACTGGGGTTATGTTTATTATCAATGTCCATATGTTCTCAAAATGTTTTCATAAAATGTTTAATTTTCTCCCATGTATGTTTAAAGTCATTTTTACCCTTTTTTTACTTTTACCACATCTTATGGAAAGAATATTTCTTTTTTTTCCTAATGAGGTACTTTTTGACTTTTCTGACAAAAGTACAAGTAGAATGTTTTTTTAACTTATACGACATGAACGGATTTTTACGGTTTCATAACGCCTTATTTTCAAGAAGATTACTCTATAATATTTCATGATTATTTTCAAAAAAATCCTTTTTCTTTTAAAATTTCATGGTATTTTGTGAAAAGAAAATGATTTTGAATAAGAAAGGATATTTTCCTCAAGAAATCATTTCAAGTGTTTTATCAAAAATATTTTCCATATAAGATGACATTATTCAGTATGTTTATTTTTGAAGTATAATGTCTCTATTATTTACATGGTTTTATTTTTATTATGATGAAATAATATCCATTTTTTTTATATGGATTATGTTATGATGGAATGATGTTAATGAAACCCAATTTATTCTTTGGGTAATGATGAATGATTTATGATTGTTTTGTGGAACATGTAAGAATGATTTCAATATGAGATGGGTGGGACCTATATATCCCTCCAATTCATTGGGTAAAGATTTATATCTAATGAGATAGACATGGCTGGAATGGTAAGTTAATCCAGCTCAGTGTTACAGGACTGAAATGAGGAGTGAACTCGATTCAAAAGGGGACTTTGTCCACTAAGATGGTCTTGACAGCAATGCCTTGGCTACTATGGAAATCATAACATGTGTTGAATAGTTTCCACAATTAAATGTTTTATTCCCATTATATTTTATCATTATTGATGTTCCATTATGATATATGTCTTATGTACTTTCACGATTTATGTCTTTGCTCAAGATTTTGATGTTTAAATTTCATGTTCAAGTTTTTACTTTCAAATGTTTATGGATTGTTTTATGTTCACTATGTTTTCCCTTACTGAGCATTTGAGCTCACCCTTTTTATGTTTTCCTTTCCCCAGGATATAAAGAAATGTTTTTGGTATGAAAACCAAAGGGGAAGATCTTTATGGGAGAAGTTGAATATCCTTCACTACAATTAGTAGATTACATTCCAAGTTTCCAAAGACACTAAACTGTTACGGTCCTTTGGTGTCTGTTTTTGTTATGTACTAAGTATTCCGCAAAAGTAATGTAATGTCCATGTACGTCAAGCTTCGGGTCTCTACATTTGGTATCAGAGGGAGGTTTAGTCAACCTTTGGAAACTAGGATGAGAAAACTATAGTGAGATCCCTAGAGATATTTCTATGTTATGTATAGGGATGTCCCTAAGGTTAAGTATAAGTATAGGTTATAGTCCTAGATTTACGGTATCAATATTTTAATTAAACCTAAGATGTTAGATGTATAAGTTACTCCCCCTTGATTATGTTATTTTCCTTGTATGATTTTTGCCTCTCACAGAATTCTTTTTATGTTTTAGTCAATGGAGGAAACCAGAAGGAACTCGGTTAACATTGAATCCAATGGACAAATTGTTGACTATGAGAAACAAAATTGTGTAATTCCTAGAGAGAAAGATATTGTGATTATGCCGAATCAGTCATCGCGATATTTTATTAACAAGGTGAAATTTAGTGGTATGCCTAATTCATCAAATAAGAGGAAGATAGAATTTTATGCATGTTCTCATGTTGAGAAGCATAAATAAAGGAAGATTGAGATTTCTAAATAAGGGAAGAAGAACCTTTAGGAATACCTCAAATGGAGGGACAAATGTTATCTGTGTGGATAAAAGGGTCATAGAGTGATAGATTGTTATAGAGTTCAATGTCTTATTTGTGGAGAACATGGGCATTACCCAACTCAATTCCCTGACCTAAAAAGTTACTTCTAAATCAAGGAAGGAATTATTCTAGGGCAATCATTGAAGTAGATGGATTGAAGTGTTTATGTATTGGTAATCAAGAATAATGTTTTTGAGGTACTTTTATTGTGTACTAGAATATTTTTGTATTAGTCTATTGTGGTTTTCAATAATTTTATGGTACTGGTAACCATGAAAAGTGATTCAAATATTTTGGAAAGCAGATGATATGCGCATAATGAAGGGATAAGGAGAAAATGAAATGTTATATAGTATTCATGATCTCATGATTGATATAAAGACTAAGTGATATCATGGTTTGAGTATATAGAATTTTGAGGATTTTGGTATGTGGAAAGTGTTAACTTTTAACTGCATTCATGTTTTCACTAAGGCTCAATGGGTATTAATTTTTTTTCAAGAGAATACACGATTAAGGCCTTAGAATGTTTTCAATGTGACCAACAAGGCATATCTTATGATATATTGGGATCAATGATGGTATTAACATGCTTGTTATATGAACTCTTTGGTAATCGTTTTCACTATAATATGAGATTGGACATCAGTATTTTGGATAATCTTAAGATTGGAATGGATTATGTTGGAGATAGGTTAGTATGGTTTAAGGCTAGAACCTTTTCGATATTATTCATGGAAAGTTATAATAATGTAGTTTTAGAAAAAGGACAACCTGCAGGATGGGCGACAACCCGTCGCGTCGGACAAGGCTCTGCGAATCGAACCCACAACTGAAGTGCGACAAGCCTTTATCGCCTACCACTGGCCTACAGGAAGTCCCTGTTTAGTAGAACCCAGTTTTATTATATTAAGCAGTATGATATAAGAATTATAAGTCTATTTTAGGAACCATATATGATTAATCTCACTATATATGGACTTATGTATTTTTGATAACTTTTTCTAACCTTTTGTTTGAGACAGATGGAATGACCCATCATTCTATCACATGGTCTACTAACACTTCATGAATGAAAAATTCAACTTCATTTATTTAAGAGATAAAGTGGAAATTGTCCAAGGAATGACCAATGGTGAGACTGTACCAAAATAAAGAAAGTATTTCTTCTAATTCCAATTTCTTCAACTTTAGGTAAATGATCTTGAAAAAAAAATGTTGTTCTAGTGCCCTTATATCCGATGAATCAGATGGTACCTTAGATCATCACAAATCTATGGATTTGTGATTTCTGGATTTTCCATAGCCATGTTCTCTACCACTCTCCATTAGAACATGATGGTTAGATTTCTCTTCTATATCCATATTTTCACCTATGTGGAAACCCAGTGATTAGTTAATTTGGGTAACCGTTACGTTTCATACTTTAGTTTTTAAAGATTGTTTTTGGTATTCCTTTTCCCTATGTGGGTTTCTATTAAAGAAACTTTCGAGTAGTAAACCATTTATAACCCCGACGAATTTCGAGGGAGAAATTCATTTTAAGGGGGGTAGAATGTAACACCCCGAGATTTTATGAAAAATATTCTTTTTAATTTTATAGATGTCTTGTGTTGTACTTTACACAAAAAATAGCTTGCACTACACGCATTCCTGACTTGGCTTGTATTACACGCAATCGTGACCTTCCAGGATAGCGTGTGTTGTACACAATACCAAGTTTCATTAAACAACGATATGCTATTAAAATATTATTAAAACTACCCGTTATGAATAGTAATAACCACTTTTTGAAATTTTTTAAATTTCATCTTTCAAAATGGACTTCATTTTTGGATTCGGAGTATCGAAATTATCCTAGGGTGAAATTTTGTCATTTTTCTGAAAACTTTCAATTTTTGATGAATAGTGAAAACACTGGGTTACTATTTATAAACCGTCTTTTTATTTAAATAATTATTTATTTTATTTAAATTTATTTTAGGTCAAAATTGATACATAATACCTATATAAGTTCAAAGTAATTCATTGGAGTCATTTTATAATAATTTTAGATATATAAAAATTTTATTGAACTTTTCACCGTCTTTTACCCGTCTCATAGGAGAATTTTCAAATTCACAAAAAACTTAATTTTACCGCTTCTGTGAGTGGAATTTTAAAAATCCGAGAGACACGGTTAATATCAAGGACTAAAATGTGGTTCAATGAGATGAAAATAATTTTTTGTGAATAGTAACTTTTTACTTTTTTTTACCATGGTTAAAAGTAAACAGGGTAATTAAGGGTAAAAATGATATTATTATTACCCTAAAACATATCCTAATTCTATTGGATAAGTGTAATTCGATCAAAAAAAACATTAGGAATAAAATTTGACCATTCAGTCCCACTTGTAACACCCCAGGATTTCATAGTGTGTTATTTCTTAAAAATAATTCAATAACTTGCACTACACGCAACACCGAGTTCAATCACACCATGACGTACAAAAAAAGCCATTAAAAGAGGTCATGAATAGTATTAACAACATTTTGAACTTTATATAATCCTTATAATTTTAGAATCCCTATTATGATTTTCTTAGTCATAATGCAAGAACAGATTCATTTTCAGTATTGCACTTTTATCAACTTTAATAGTGAAACCTTTTTAAATAAAATATTTTAAACTACCTGAATAAATTGGGACATCAAAAAAATTTAAAATGAAACATCCCAAGCTTCCACGGTACGCTTTCCTTTGAATAAAATAGTAGCGTGTGTTGTACGCAACCTTGAGTTCCAACACACGCCACAACCAATCAAACTAGCCGTTATGAATAGTAATACCTACTTTTTGAAATTATATATATTTTATATTTTAAAATGGACTTCATTTTTGGATTTGGAATATCGAATTTAGCCTAAGGTGAAATTTTGGTACTTTTCGGATAACTTTCATATTTTGATGAATAGTGAAAATTACTAAATTTTAATTAAAAACAACTTTTTTAATCAAAATAATTAATAGTGATAAATTATGAATTTTAGTAGTTTTAAAGTATATTTAGAATATATTTTTACCATTCAATTTAATGTTTGTCATTGGACATAATTTTACAATTAAACCGAACATAAACAAGTGTCAATCTTTTGATAGTTATTATCTATTAAAAAACACGCTTTTTGTTTTGACAGCGGGAATTAATTTTAAATTAATTTCTGCCACTTCTGTGTTTTGAATTTAGAAAAATGGATTCCATATTTGGAATCAGGATGTTCAAATTGTGTAAATAGGTAACTTTTATTTTTAGACATTTTGAATAATTACTGCGGTAAATATTTTATTTACCATGGTTAAGGGTAAATCCGGTAAATAAGGGTTAAAAAATAATATTATAATAATACTAAATTACCCTAAAACGTGTCTTAACCCTATTGGTTGATACATGGTCGACCATGGGAATCTTTGGGTCTATTTTGGAACCCCATGGATCCACTTGTAAGTGATAATGACACATTATATTAATAAAGTTAAAATAAAAATAAAAATGGCATAAGCTTACATCTTTTAGAAGAACAATTTTTACATAGGGTTATACATGTTGGAATTTCGATTATAAATATTAATTAGAAATCTAAAAAGATTTCCTACATAATGATATTTTATTTATAATTTTTAGAAATTAAATAATATATTTTATTTATGACATAATGATGATGCAGTAATTACTATAATAGTGAAAAATTAAAATATGTGATATTATAAATACCCAAATAAATATAATATGAAACTTTTAATGAATTAAACTAATTTTTTAGGATACTATGATATATTAGGATTGATTTAATTGACTTTTTTCGAAG
This sequence comes from Viscum album, assembly GCA_963277665.1. NCBI lineage: Eukaryota > Viridiplantae > Streptophyta > Magnoliopsida > Santalales > Viscaceae > Viscum > Viscum album. The sequence continues at coordinate 1,884,987,496 of OY728159.1, read as the reverse complement.
TAATCAATCTGTTATGAGTTTCACAAAAATCAACTAATGAATAGTGTCAAAATTGACATAAAAGAGTTCTTAAAACAAATATTATATTATTAATTGATATTAAATTCCTAAAAATCTAAGGTTCGGCCAAGATACTTATATCATGATAGGCTAATCATTAATGGACCACGTGGGGGTAGCTTGGATGTATATAGTAAGTTTATTAACCATATTATATAAAAATACAAAGAGACATTGTAAAAGTGAAACTAATTAACTTAGAGTTAATACTTAAAGATAAGGTTAATATAAGTACCCAAACCTGTATAAATTCTATTGGATGAGTTATTTTCGACCCATCCCCACCTCAACCTTTGAATAGTCAACTTTGGAGCCATTGGAAACCGAATATGAATTTATTATAAATTAATATTTCTAGCTTTTCCAAAGGTGCCCCTCACCCCTCTTATAAAAGGGCACTCCTCCTTCTCTTTTCCTCACACCTCTCAAGCCACTTGGCTCGTCCAAACTCTGCCCAACTAAGCTCCCCACATCCCTCTCCTCCTCCTTGAAGCTTCCCCTTAGGCAGAAAGCATTTCAAGAAGTCCTTTGGTTCCAACCAAAGTGAGTTACCTAAATTAAAGGTAACGATTTCTCTTAAATTATTTTCATTTATTTTGCTTCTTCAACACCCAAACTATTTTTATTTCCTTTCTTTTGTAACAACACCAGTATCCTCAATATACTAGGATGTTGTTATAAGAAGGATTCAAACTACACATACACACAACTCCATCTAATGGATGATGAACATAATGTTTCTGTGGATGGCAAACTAACGCCTCACGAAACGATGATTGTTCAAATACATCTTACCGCCTCTCATGGTGGCCATTATGATGTCACTGTAATTAAATATGATATTAATGATATATATTTTATATATAAGCTTCTGTAATTCCATTTTATTTCATACCATTATTCGTTTCATGTTGTATATACATACGATAATTTCATTTGAGGAAGTGCGGACTACCGCCCCCTTAAAATGATATGACTCGTTCATACCACACATGGAACGTATAAAGGATGGTGTTAATGAACATAAGTAACATGTATAAAATATTATATTATACTGGAATAGTAATATACCTATGTATCATCTGTATTTGATTCTTTTAAAATAAAAATTAAATGGAAGTAGCGTTCGTGCGTACGTACGGACTACCGTCTCCACGAACGCGATGAGATTCATTCTCCATCGTATCCATTCAAGTATAATTATCATTTGATGATTTAAAAATGATGTTTAAGGACTTGATACCATTCTGGATTTGAATAATATACAACTTATCCTTTACAAACATGTCTTACGTAACAAAACATACAAAAGCAAACAAGTAAGTTCACACCCGAAACAATGATAATACTAAGATTTTATTATCAAATCAATATTAAAAGATCATATATGATATCATATTAATGTATATGATTCTTGTATAATTTAATAACAATTATTTAACCATTATTCAGGAGGTTAACCTACCCCAACCAAGGAAAAGTACAAGGTAAGGGTTATTTCACAATCTCTTCATTATCCGAGGTTGTATTATACGTAATAATCTACTGGGATCTCTTTATCATCCACATCCATGTTTCTTCGAAATGTATTTCAAAACATTTTTACTATTTACATGAATATGGGTTAAAGTCATTTATACCCTTGTTTGACTTTTTATAAGAGGTTTATAAAGGAATCTTTCCGTCGTTTTCAAAACAAGGTCCTTTTTAACCTTTTCGACAGAATTGAGGTAAGAATGTTTTTTTTAACTTATACGGCGGGTGCGGTTATTTTCCGCCGTTATAAAATCGTCGAAGCTTTCCATACAAGCTTATAAGAATATTTTCAAAGAAAATGTTTTATTTTATATGGATCTTAAATGGTTTCAAAATAAATGGAGATACTTCTTTAAAAAGAATTTTGATTTCATCTATGTCAACATCCTTTGATGGATTTTAAGATTATTTGAAGTTGATTTATTATAATACAAAACTTATATATTGTATTGAAGGTTTTGTGATATGTTTGAATGTGGATGTGCTATTTTATACCATTCATAGTTTATGGTGAAACTATTGACATTTCGTATGCTAGTTTTAATCCGAATGTTTATGTTATATTTCAAACTTTTCTTCAGATGAATGTGCTAAACAAGTATGTTCCGGGTTGGGGACTGGTAAAAGTAAGCCCTCCAGGTTGGGGACTGGTAAAAGTAATCCCTCCAGGTTGGGGACTGGTAAAAGTAAGCCCTCCAGGTTGGGGACTGGTTAAAGTAATCCCTCCAGGTTAGGGACTGGTAAAAGTATGCCCTCCGGGTTGGTGTCCGGTTATTAGAGGCACTCCGGGTTGGTGTCCGGTTATTAGAGGCACTCCGGGTTGGTGTCCGGTTATTAGAGGCACTCCGGGTTGGGTTCCGGTTAGAAGTAACCCCTAGGTCTTGGGATGAGGCCTAGACAATGAAATTAACGTTTGACATTATGCATTCCAACATTATGAAAGTGGTTATTGATTTTTGCATGTGATTATTCGATTAGTAGAATATCCATGTGAATAAGTAAATAGCATTATTTCATTTTATTTATGCCATACCATGTTGAATGTTCATGTTTAAAAGGCTTTTGTTTTAGTTATACATTGCCTTAAATGTTTATTCTTATTTATGAAAGTTTCCGCTATATTGTTATCCTTACTGGGCATTTGAGCTCACCCCTTTTCTATGTTTTATTTTTCCCAGGTAGTGAAGAAGTTAATTATGAATGACTTGCAGGGATATTATGAGGGGTTAATAGTATGGATATGAAGACTTTGTTGTTGTAGTAGTTTTTTTTCACTTTTAAATGTAATGTAAACCTTTATGATTATATCTAGTGTTTCCAAGACTACTAAACCAATCGGTCTTTCGGGATTTGATCTTTCTTGTGATCATGCCAATGTTACGAAGTAATGCACCGACTCTGGGTAGCTGGGGTCGGGGCGTTACAGTTGGTATCAGAGGAAGTTTAGTACAAACCTTGGAAGCTAGATTTAGATAAACTCTGATTAGAGCACATAGACCTAAGATGAACTTTGAGGATTAGTATAGAAGAACTTCCTAGAATTTTGGTATTGTAGAGACTTTGTGAGTTTTCCGAGCAATACATCCCTGTCTGGATACGAGCAGGTAGAGGCGGCTCTGGCACAGATGTACCTAGGGGTAAATCCCGAAAACACCGCTTTGAGCTAGACTCGAACGGGAACTGGTGCACGACAACGGGCCTTGCTGCACTCTTGGTTACGACACTCCCGGGGGATATGCTTAGGATAACTCTCATTTTCTTTACAAATCATTTTGAAGGGATTATGAGTATATACTTCCTCAAAGAAAACATTCTTATGATTATGGATTATATCCATAAATAGATCAATTTATGTTAAGTGTTTTATAAGTATGGGATTATGTATTTTGATTCATAAACTGACCTAGTTTATGCCATTGTCTAGAAATGGCGCCCAGTAGAAGGAATGAGAACTCCAGCAATGCACATGATCCAAAGAGAAAGAAGGATCATATCTTTCATGGTCTTAAGCCAGAATTTATAAGAGAAATAGTCTCCCATGTATTATCATCATATGAAGAAATAATATCATGTGTTGATAAGATAAGTAAAGAGTTTACTGAGTCCTATGGCTTTGAAGGGAAGCAAGAGAAGAAAAGGATGGAAGAGAGAAAGATGGATAAAGGGAAGAGGGAAACGAAGAATTTTCCCATATGTGGTAACTGTGGAAAGAAACACCCTAGAAATTGCCTGAAAGGAATGGGAGTTTGTTATAAGTGTGGAAGAAAAGGGCACAAAGTACGTGACTGCAAGGGTAAGAAAATGGTTTTAAATGTACAATGCTTCATTTGCAAGGAGTTTGGACACTACGCGAACCTATGTCCCAATCATCAGACTATGCCGCAAATGATGTTATTGGATAATAATCAAGTTATGATACTACCACAGATGAAGAGGAATGATTAGAGTTCTTAAGTTGATTATGTCAATTGAGTGTTGTATCAACAATGTACTTGTTATAATAATTATGGAGTATATAAGGATTGTACTGCAGTACTATTTCATAAAGGACTTGAGATTGTGTGGAACAAAGAAAAGTGACTCAATAGTAGGATAAATTTTTGGAAAATATATGGTTGAGAGAATGATAAATCATAATATAGTTCTGATACTGAGGAAGTGATTTTAGAATAATACATGATTGATTTGGATAAATTATATTGGATATTATTGACTACCTTGAAGCTGATTAATGATTTGTATATTCCATCATTGTTGGGGTTTAAAACATTTTTGGATTAATGAAGTATATCTAGCATTCTATATGGAATAAGGGAACATGAATGTAATCAATAAGGAATATGGTAATATATGATGAAGGTATTCATATGCTATTACGGGGTAAAAAGGATCTATATTATGTTTACCTTCCTTATAAATGTTGGACTGTGAGTTTGGATAGAAGTATTTTGGATAGTTCTAGTTTGGATTATTTTGGATTTCCATAAAAGGACAACCCGGAGATCGGGCGGCAACCCGTCGCGTCCGGCAAGGCTGCGAGACTTGAACCCGCAACCGAAGGGCGACAAGGGTGTATCACCTACCACTGGCCCACGAGATGTCCTGGATTAAATAATGTAGTTTTTATTAAAAGATCTTTTAGATGAATTATAAATTCGTTTATTTTGGAACCCTATACGAATAGTGTAAATAGAATTTTTTTACATTCTATTATCTTTTAGAGTGAAAGATGAGTATGTGGTAGAAATTTATTAATGGATAAAACTCTAATTATAAAGTAAGTATATCTCCATATGATCTTAGCCAATCTCATAAAAAATTCCTCAATATTAAGAAAAGAAAATTAGAACAAAAATGTTTTCCTAGATGGTACCTTAAATCATCACTAATTTATGGCTTTGGGATTGTTGGCCTTTTCATAGCCATGTTCTCTACCACTCTCCATCAGGTAATTGATGGTTAGATTTTTCTTCCATATCCATATTTTACTACATGGAACCCTAGTATGTGTTATTTTCAGTAATCTTCACACTTTCGACTCTTTATTTTAAATAAAGGCCTCATTAATTCATTTTTCGATGTGGGATTTCAACTAAGATATTTTGAAACGTCAAAAATGTGTTTTCCTAATACCCTATGTTTTACCGATGGTATTTCAAATCATCATAGATTGATGAATTTAAGGACCTCAATTTTATACTTGTTTGTGATTGATGACCTCAATCACTACCTATAAATATTTACGTTTTTCCTCCAATTATATGTCTCAAATTTCCACCAATGTTCTACTAATCGAGATCATAATTTGGTGGTGACCCTTTCATTTCTCTTTTCCTCATATTAAGACTAAATTTTAGTAACCCAATTTCTGATGTGGGTTTTCCCACAAATATATTATCTATTTTCAACCTTTTATTTTCGAAGAACAATTTCAAATTGCGAGGACGCAATTTATTGAAGGAGGGGAGAATGTAACACCCCAGGATTTCATAGTGTGTTATTTCTTAAAAATAATTCAATAACTTGCACTACACGCAACACCGAGTTCAATCACACCATGACGTACAAAAAAAGCCATTAAAAGAGGTCATGAATAGTATTAACACCATTTTGAACTTTATATAATCCTTATAATTTTAGAATCCCTATTATGATTTTCTTAGTCATAATGCAAGAACAGATTCATTTTCAGTATTGCACTTTTATCAACTTTAATAGTGAAACCTTTTTAAATAAAATATTTTAAACTACCTGAATAAATTGGGACATCAAAAAAATTTAAAATGAAACATCCCAAGCTTCCACGGTACGCTTTCCTTTGAATAAAATAATAGCGTGTGTTGTACGCAACCTTGAGTTCCAACACACGCCACAACCAATCAAACTAGCCGTTATGAATAGTAATACCTACTTTTTGAAATTATATATATTTTATATTTTAAAATGGACTTCATTTTTGGATTCTGAATATCGAATTTAGCCTAAGGTGAAATTTTGGTACTTTTCGGATAACTTTCATATTTTGATGAATAGTGAAAATTACTAAATTTTAATTAAAAACAACTTTTTTAATCAAAATAATTAATAGTGATAAATTATGAATTTTAGTAGTTTTAAAGTATATTTAGAATATATTTTTACCATTCAATTTAATGTTTGTCATTGGACATAATTTTACAATTAAACCGAACATAAACAAGTGTCAATCTTTTGATAGTTATTATCTATTAAAAAACACGCTTTTTGTTTTGACAGCGGGAATTAATTTTAAATTAATTTCTACCACTTCTGTGTTTTGAATTTAGAAAAATGGATTCCATATTTGGAATCAGGATGTTCAAATTGTGTAAATAGGTAACTTTTATTTTTAGACATTTTGAATAATTACTGCGGTAAATATTTTATTTACCATGGTTAAGGGTAAATCCGGTAAATAAGGGTTAAAAAATAATATTATAATAATACTAAATTACCCTAAAACGTGTCTTAACCCTATTTGTTGATACATGGTCGACCATGGGAATCTTTGGGTCTATTTTGGGACCCCATGGATCCACTTGTAAGTGATAATGACACATTATATTAATAAAGTTAAAATAAAAATAAAAATGGCATAAGCTTACATCTTTTAGAAGAACAATTTTTACATAGGGTTATACATGTTGGAATTTCGATTATAAATATTAATTAGAAAGCTAAAAAGATTTCCTACATAATTATATTTTATTTATAATTTTTAGAAATTAAATAATATATTTTATTTATGACATAATGATGATGCAGTAATTACTATAATAGTGAAAAATTAAAATAAGTGATATTATAAATACCCAAATAAATATAATATGAAACTTTTAATGAATTAAACTAATTTTTTAGGATACTATGATATATTAGGATTGATTTAATGGACTTTTTTCGAAGTAATCAATCTGTTATGAGTTTCACAAAAATCAACTAATGAATAGTGTCAAAATTGACATAAAAGAGTTCTTAAAACAAATATTATATTATTAATTGATATTAAATTCCTAAAAATCTAAGGTTCGGCAAAGATACTTATATCATGATAGGCTAATCATTAATGGACCACGTGGGGGTCTCTTGGATGTATATAGTAAGTTTATTAACCATATTATATAAAAATACAAAGAGACATTGTAAAAGTGAAACTAATTAACTTAGAGTTAATACTTAAAGATAAGGTTAATATAAGTACCCAAACCTGTCTAAATTCTATTGGATGAGTTGTTTTCGACCCATCCCCACCTCAACCTTTTAATAGTAAACTTTGGAGCCATTGGAAACCGAATATGAATTTATTATAAATTAATATTTCTAGCTTTTCCAAAGGTGCCCCTCACCCCTCTTATAAAAGGGCACTCCTCCTTCTCTTTTCCTAACACCTCTCAAGCCACTTGGATCGTCCAAACTCTGCCCAACTAAGCTCCCCACATACCTCTCCTCCTCCTTGAAGCTTCCCCTTAGGCAGAAAGCATTTCAAGAAGTCCTTTGGTTCCAACCAAAGTGAGTTACCTAAATTAAAGGTAACGATTTCTCTTAAATTATTTTCATTTATTTTGCTTCTTCAACACCCAAACTATTTTTATTTCCTTTCTTTTGTAACAACACCAGTATCCTAAATATACTAGGATGTTGTTATAAGAAGGATTCAAACTACACATACACACAACTCCATCTAATGGATGATGAACATAATGTTTCTGTGGATGGCAAACTAACGCCTCACGAAACGATGATTGTTCAAATACATCTTACCGCCTCTCATGGTGGCCATTATGATGTCACTGTAATTAAATATGATATTAATGATATATATTTTATATATAAGCTTCTGTAATTCCATTTTATTTCATACCATTATTCGTTTCATGTTGTATATACATACGATAATTTCATTTGAGGAAGTGCGGACTACCGCCCCCTTAAAATGATATGACTCGTTCATACCACACATGGAACGTATAAAGGATGGTGTTAATGAACATAAGTAACATGTATAAAATATTATATTATACTGGAATAGTAATATACCTATGTATCATCTGTATTTGATTCTTTTAAAATAAAAATTAAATGGAAGTAGCGTTCGTGCGTACGTACGGACTACCGTCTCCACGAACGCGATGAGATTCATTCTCCATCGTATCCATTCAAGTATAATTATCATTTGATGATTTAAAAATGATGTTTAAGGACTTGATACCATTCTGGATTTGAATAATATACAACTTATCCTTTACAAACATGTCTTACGTAACAAAACATACAAAAGCAAACAAGTAAGTTCACACCCGAAACAATGATAATACTAAGATTTTATTATCAAATCAATATTAAAAGATCATATATGATATCATATTAATGTATATGATTCTTTTATAATTTAATAACAATTATTTCACCATTATTCAGGAGGTTAACCTACCCCAACCAAGGAAAAGTACAAGGTAAGGGTTATTTCACAATCTCTTCATTATCCGAGGTTGTATTATACTTAATAATCTACTGGGATCTCTTTATCATCCACATCCATGTTTCTTCGAAATGTATTTCAAAACATTTTTACTATTTACATGAATATGGGTTAAAGTCATTTATACCCTTGTTTGACTTTTTATAAGAGGTTTATAAAGGAATCTTTCCGTCGTTTTCAAAACAAGGTCCTTTTTAACCTTTTCGACAGAATTGAGGTAAGAATGTTTTTTTTAACTTATACGGCGGGTGCGGTTATTTTCCGCCGTTATAAAATCCTCGAAGCTTTCCATACAAGCTTATAAGAATATTTTCAAAGAAAATGTTTTATTTTATATGGATCTTAAATGGTTTCAAAATAAATGGAGATACTTCTTTAAAAAGAATTTTGATTTCATCTATGTCAACATCCTTTGATGGATTTTAAGATTATTTGAAGTTGATTTATTATAATACAAAACTTATATATTGTATTGAAGGTTTTGTGATATGTTTGAATGTGGATGTGCTATTTTATACCATTCATAGTTTATGGTGAAACTATTGACATTTCGTATGCTAGTTTTAATCCGAATGTTTATGTTATATTTCAAACTTTTCTTCAGATGAATGTGCTAAACAAGTATGTTCCGGGTTGGGGACTGGTAAAAGTAAGCCCTCCAGGTTGGGGACTGGTAAAAGTAAGCCCTCCAGGTTGGGGACTGGTAAAAGTAAGCCCTCCAGGTTGGGGACTGGTTAAAGTAATCCCTCCAGGTTAGGGACTGGTAAAAGTATGCCCTCCGGGTTGGTGTCCGGTTATTAGAGGCACTCCGGGTTGGTGTCCGGTTATTAGAGGCACTCCGGGTTGGTGTCCGGTTATTAGAGGCACTCCGGGTTGGGTTCCGGTTAGAAGTAACCCCTAGGTCTTGGGATGAGGCCTAGACAATGAAATTAACGTTTGACATTATGCATTCCAACATTATGAAAGTGGTTATTGATTTTTGCATGTGATTATTCGATTAGTAGAATATCCATGTGAATAAGTAAATGGCATTATTTCATTTTATTTATGCCATACCATGTTGAATGTTCATGTTTAAAAGGCTTTTGTTTTAGTTATACATTGCCTTAAATGTTTATTCTTATTTATGAAAGTTTCCGCTATATTGTTATCCTTACTGGGCATTTGAGCTCACCCCTTTTCTATGTTTTATTTTTCCCAGGTAGTGAAGAAGTAAATTATGAATGACTTGCAGGGATATTATGAGGGGTTAATAGTATGGATATGAAGACTTTGTTGTTGTAGTAGTTTTTTTTCACTTTGAAATGTAATGTAAACCTTTATGATTATATCTAGTGTTTCCAAGGCTACTAAACCAATCGGTCTTTCGGGATTTGATCTTTCTTGTGATCATGCCAATGTTACGAAGTAATGCACCGACTCTGGGTAGCTGGGGTCGGGGCGTTACACACTTGGATTAGATTAGGACATTTAATATTATTTTATTTAAAGAATAGTTAAAATAGTTAAAAATAAAGTTTAATAACTAAAACATTTTTAATATTGGGTTATAAATAAGATAAATTCGACTATAAATATTAATTAGAAAGATAAAAATATTTCCTACATAATGGTAGTTTATTTATAATTTTTATTCATTAAATAAGTTAATTTATTTATGACACAATGATGATGGAGTAATTATCCTATTAATAAAATATTAACATAAGTGATGTTATAAATACTCAAATAAATTTAATTTGAGACTTTTTATGAATTATAATAATTTTTTAGGTTAATATGACATGTTATTATTGATTTAGTTAACTTTTTTCGAACTAATAATTCTGTTAGGATTTTCACAAAAATCATTACCAAATAGTGTCAAAATTGACATAAAATAGTTTTTAAAACAAATATTATATTATTAATTGTTATTTTATTTTTAAAAATATAAGGTTGTGCTAAATGACTTAGATAAGGTTATATATATTAATAATAAACAACTTGGGCTTCGTTTGTCTTGTTATAGTAAGTTTATTAACCTTATAGTGTAAGAAAACAAGAAGACACGGTAAAAGAAAAATTATTTAACTTAAAGTTAAATCTAAATGATAGGGTTAAAATAGAAACATAAACTTGTCTAAATTCTATTGTATGAGAGTATTTCGACCTATCCACACCTTATATTCAAAATAATTTAATTTGGAGCTATTAAAAACCGAATATGACTTTATATTACAATAATATTTTTAGTTATTCCAAAGGTGCCCCTCTCCTCCCTTATAAAAGGGAACCTCCTCCCTCTTTTCCTCATACCACTTTGAGCCTTCAAGCTCGGCCAACCCCTGCCAATTTCTCTTCTCCACTTCCCTAGAAACATCCTAGAGGTTCTGGTATTCTTCAATGACCAATCTTAGTGCCCTAATAGGAGGTTTCAAAAAGGCGTGTCGAAAGAAGAGGTAATATCCATTACCGATTCTTTAAACTTTATTTCTTCTTCTACTTATTCTTATTTAGTTGTTTAAATATATTGTAATAACATAAGTATCACTAATATACTGATATGTTATTATAAATATTAAACAACCCCATTTCACCTTCTATCCATCCTGAGGAAAACGAAATCACCGCGCGTGCGTACGTACATAATATCATCTCCACGCCGTGGTGTAATCTGTTTTTCCACCACCACCTTACTTGGATGGGTATAATGGTGTAAAGAATAAATAAATATTATTATTATAACATCATACTGATTCTAAGATTTTATATCATTCACTCCAATTTGATTCAATAAATATGGGAATGATATCATCGCTCGTGCGTAAGTACGGATTACCGTCTCCACGACGCGATGAGATTCATTTTCCATGTTAACAATTCAAGAATGATTAAAAAGTATATATAATAAGTAATCATGAAATATATGACATAATAATGCTACTGTATTTATGTATATATATATGTATTTCATATACTTAATTCCATTAAATTCAATAAGGAAACGAAAACAGCATTCATGCGTACGACCTACTGTCTCCATGAATGGTGTATTTCTTTCCATTTATCGATCTATTATAAATATATGTATATTCTGAATATATATTATATATAAATCATGTTTTATATTCTGAAATTAATTAATCATGATCTATGTAATCATATGAATAATTAAAAGTCAAAACACGGACGACAAATGAAACGATTTTACCCAAAACACACTTTAACATGGAATTTACAAAAGAACGGGTAATATAAAGTCATAATTGAACCATATATGTTATCATAACAATGAATATGATTATGTAATAAGTCAATGACATTATTTAAATCATTATACAGGAGGTTCGGATACATACTAAGCATATCAGACATAAGGTAAGGGATAATTATTCCAATCTCATTCTTATCCGAGATTGTTTCTTTGTAAGTATTTACTGAGGTTATGTTTATTATCCATGTCCATATGTTCTCAAAATGTTTTCATAAAATGTTTAATTTTATCCCATGTATGTTTAAAGTAATTTTTACCCTTTTTTTTACTTTTACCACATCGTATGGAAGGAATCTTTCTTTTGTTTTACCAAATGAGGTACTTTTTGACTTTTCTGACAAAAGTACAAGGAGAATGTTTTTTAACTTATACGGCATGAACTTATTTTTACGGTTTCATAACGCCTTATTTTCAAGAATATTACTCTACAATATTTCATGATTATTTTCAACAAAATCCTTTTCTTTTAAAATTTCATGGTATTTTGTGAAAAGAAAATGATTTTGAATAAGAAAGGATATTTTACTCAAGAATTCATTTCAAGTGTTTTGTCAAAAATATTTTCCATCTAAGATGACATTATTCAGTATATTTATTTTTCAAGTATAATGTCTATATTATTTACATGGTTTTATTTTTATTATGATGAAATGATATCCATTTGTTTTATATGGATTATGTTATGATGGAATGATATTAATGAAACCCAGTTTATTCTTTGGGTAATGATGAATGATTTATGATTGTTTTGTGGCACATGAAAGAATTATTTCAATATGAGATGGGTGGGACCTATATATATCTCCAATGCATTGGGTAAAGATTTATATCTCATGATATAGACATGGATGGAATGGTAAGTTAATCCGGTTCAGTGTTACAGGACTGAAATGAGAAGTGAACTCGATTCAGAAAGGGACTTTTTCCACTAAGATGGTCTTGGCAGCAATGCCTTGGATACTATGGATATCATAACATGTTCTGAATGGTTTCCACAATTACATGTTTTATTACCATTATATTTTATCATGATTGATGTTCCATTATGATATATTCCTTACATACTTCCACGATTTATGTCTTTTCTCAAGATTTTGATGTTTAAATTTCATGTTCAAGTTTTTACTTTCAAATGTTTATGGATTGTTTTATGTTCACTATGTTTGCCCTTACTAGGAATTTGAGCTTACCCTTTTTATGTTTTCTTTTCCTTAGGATATAAAGAAAGGTTTTAGGTCTGAAAACAAAATGGGAAGATCTTTATGGGAGAAGTTGAAGATCCTTCACTACAATTAGTAGATTACGTTCCAAGTTTCCAAATACACTAAACTATTACGGTCCTTTGGTGTTTGTTTTTGTTATGTACTAAGTATTCCACAAAAGTAATGTAATGTCCATGTACGCCAAGCTTTGGGTCTGTACAAGTGCCTTATGGTGTATAACAAAAAAAGGGTCTCAAATATATCTTTACACAACATGAATTTAATCTTAGATAGTGAATATGGGGTGAATTTCTTCAGTCCTTCAATTTTGAACTTGCCTATATTCTTGGAAAAGGCAATGCAGAGGTGGATGTGCTGAGTCAAAAAACTCAGGCACATGATGTACAGGAAGTCAGTGATGAATGGAAATTTATGGCCCTATTTTTCGAGTTGTATATGGAGTTTCATGACATTAATGGGTAATATTATCTATCAGCCTTGATAATTACCTATTTCCTCCATGATAAGGTGAGGAGTCAGCAGTTCTTAGATCCCGAAGGTTTGGTTCTCTAGAAGATTATTTCAGGAGAGTACCCAAATCTGAATTTATCTATAGAGAAAGACAACATATTATATATAAATGGATGTTTTCGAGTTCCTATAGATATTATATAGGAACTGATGTGAGATTCCCACACTTCTTAGTTTGTAGTTCATCAAGGAATCTTCAAAATGTATTGAGATATCTAATGCAAGTATTAGTGGCCTTTGATAAAATTTCAGATACCAAGTTTTATCACTGAGTGTACGACATGTCATCAGGTGAAAGTGAAGTACTATAGAACTAATATCATGTTATAGATTCTTTCTATATTGGAATGGAAATGGGAAGATGATGTAATGGATTTTGTAGTTGGCTTACTGAGGTCGCCTCGAGGTAGCGATGCAGTATGAGTAGTCTTGAATAAAATGAAGAACATATCTCACTTAATTTATATCTGGGAGACTTTCTAAATTGATGATATGGGGTAATTCATACTATAGTTTTAGATAGGGATGTTCATTTTACATCAAGGTTTTGGTATAGGTTATAGAAGGTTATGGGTACACAGGTTCTTCTAAAAAAAAACTTTCACCCTCAGTCCGATGACCAGTCGGAACAGATAATACATGTGTTAGAAAACATGATTTGAGCATGTTTCTTTTATTTTGGAAGTTCTTGGGAGAAACATATCCCTATCATTGAGTTCATATATAATAATTGGTTTTAAGGGACGATTCAGATGACTCCCATTGAGGAATTGTATGGAAAAATATTTTGTTCACCTATGTACTAGTTAGATATAGGAGAGGCAGTGCTACCAGGTCGTCATATCATGCAACAAACTTCAGAGCATGTTCATTTGATCAATAATTGTATGTCTATAGCTTATTCTACATATAAATATCATGCCAATTTCCATAAAAATCCTATAGAGTTTGAGGTCAGGGACCCTTTTATCCTATGAGTATCTAATAAGATTGGGAATATATGGATATAAAGTCAAGGGAAGATGTCACCTCATTATGTCAGGCCGTTTGATATTATGGAGAGAGTCGGTCCGGTAGCCTATATATTGTTACTAACTAAAAGGTACCATGACATGCACAAAGTATTCCATGTTTTACAACTTCTCTGTTATCATGATGACCTATCTCATTCTTTCGATCTCAAGGACGTTGAGTTAGATGTTCATGCTTCTTTTGAGAAGTATCCTATATGCATCATCAACCAGATCATAAAGTATCTCGAAGTCTGGTATTTCCATTTAGTATGGGTGCTATGGTAGAACGACCATGTACAAGATGATAATTTGGAGTGGGAGGCCAATGTATATACTCAATTTATAGAGTTATTCTCAGATAGTGTTTCTCCTCCCTTAGAAGGTGAACTCGAGGATGAGTTATCGTAAGGGGAGAAGATAGTAAGAACCAGATTTTTCACTTAGGAATGGATCATTTAAATTTCAATATAATTCATTTTTTGGACCTATTATGAATGACTAATGAGATCATGAAGGTCACAGGGGTTTCTGGGTATTGTTTGGATCTAGGAACCCTAGTCGGTGGAAAACATGCACTGGATGTATGGATAGAATAAATCATACAAGCAAGTACATACAGTTTCCCAAACCATACGAGTGTCAGATAGAGGGGGAAGGCATGGCACATGGTTTTCCCTAACCATGTGGCCAGGGCCTCACGCCTATGAGGTGAAACTACAAATTTTATAATAGGTGGACTCATGGGTAGATCATGATTTTGAAAACCATGCTCCCCCAACCATGTGGGGTCCCTCTTAAAACAGAGAGAGGCACACTGTAGGTGCACAGGTTTTCTAACCATGTGATGCAACTTTGCGCCAACTTTTTTTGGGGAAAAGACCAATTTTCTCTTAAATTTATTAAAAAATAACCCCTTATCCCATTTTCTTATTTCCGGGGGATAAATCTATCCTTCCTTACGTTGAAGCTACCAAAGTGATCTCTTCCTAGTTTTTGACCTCGCACCTTCATCCAGTGTTCGATCAAAGCATTGTTCATATATTTGGATTCCTCTGGGTTAGAGATACAATACTTTATCTTGGTTCATTATTCTTGATTACCTTGAAAATTTTATTTTGATGTAGGATCATATGCCATTTTTTAGAGTGTTGATCATTTATTCATATATCTTCTAATCCAGGCCAAACTATAGGATAATACTGGATGAGGATAGTGTTATAGGGTTGAGTTAGGTGGTATATGACTATCCACTAATTCTATCTATTATATAAAATTCCGTCACTGTGCGCACACCAATTTCATCAGGTGTTTCCTATTTAATTCATATGACTTTCTTATATTCACCATACTCGTATTCTAGATCCCTTGATTTACATAGATATCATTCCATTAGAGGTTAAGACTTAAACGATTTCCAACTCAAGTAGGGTGTTTCCATAATTATTCCTTGGTAACCCATGTGGGTTTACCAATGACACCGTTCATGTGTGTTACTTGACCCTACTAATGACAATCCCTTTTCAATCAAATGATTTGTGAATTGATAATGGTTAGCATGTGTAGTATCCACTTGACCTGTCAACGTTAAATGTTTTAATATAATAGATGAATCTCAATTGTAAATGGAAAGTATAGTATATGTATCACTTGACTTAATTTAATGCAATTGAATGACTTGGTTGCATGTCGAAAGCACACCTTTCCATGATTTATAGAAGGAAGCGAATTTAACCTAATTAATGATTAAGTAATTAAAATGCTAAATGGTTTCACGTCCTTGCTATGCTTTTACACACTAATGAAACATATGAAATGAACCAGATTGACTTATTAGATGGGATTAGTATTATATTGCCTAATTTATTAAATTAACCATGTATAATTTTACTATTTAATATGGAATTCTTTATATTTATAAGAGTGGTTAGACTCAAGACAACCTTGGATTCCTAAGGGAATACCTTGAGAAATCATGGATGCCATTTAAATTCAAGGAAACCATTTTAAAGACAGATACCCACCTTAGAACATTACCATTTTCTACCAGTGGAATATCATCATGACGCTATAAGATCCCTTCATTGTCATTAAGATATTTTTATTCCTTAGATACACTCCTAGGATATATATTGACATCTTGGACACATGGCAATAGGGATGCACCTATCAGGACTAGTCATGCTTATTATGTTTTACCCTGGAATAAATCCTTGGTCTCAGTTAGAACTTTATATAGTGGAATTCCTTAGGTGATACCCCTTGGATTACATGCAGGCCCTTTATAGATAGGATACAGGTTATTAATACGTTTGATAAACCCCAGAGGTCAAGGATTCCATAGTTATTACCTTGGATCCTCTTAATTATTATCATTATTAAGGATTCCTTAGTTATTAACTTGGATCCTATATTATTATTATTATTATTATTATTTTCATAGGATGCCCTAGTTACACCTTAGATCCTCTAACATCACTTATTATAAATTGGAACATAATTAATTAAATGATTACTTATTTAAACACCAATTGAGGATGAAGCAGGTATTAGGGTATTTACATTGTTGTATTATCTTTAATTTTGTATATACCTATACATTATTTCAGTTTATATACACAGACTGTATGGAATAGACATCATTGGTGGTTTCCTACTGAGATTTATCTCACACACTATCCGGGATGACATCGACACCCGGGAATATTATATGTATGTAGGCTTTGACAAGGGGAAGAATCCCACTTTGGAAACCTAATCATGATTTCCTACTTTAGGATGGATCTATAAAGTAGATGATCAGACCGGTGCCTAAGATGATGGATATTTTTTGTCTTCTTTTTTATTCTTTTTTATATCATATATTTCCTAGTACCTTGTATACCTATTTTCCATTTTTATAGAGACGTGACATACATGATCATCAACTTTTTCATATGATTTATTTTCTATATTTAATTATTATCTATTGTTTGTATTTTTATCACTGCTTCCACTATGGAAGGTTATTTGTATAGTTGTTATAATGTTTGTTTCCACTGTTCCATTTTTTTACATATGTTCTTGTTATTTCATCTATTTATATTATATTTTATGTGCTCCAGTCTAACATAGATAATAGTATCCCTACTGACACACCATAGGCCCTCGCAACTAGTTGGAAGCCTCTGGGGTACGAGGAGGTGCGCTTGAGGCCATGTGGCCAACCGGGCTCAGGGTACATTTGAGTGGAATCTGGGTCGAGATGTCACAAATGTCTTGAGAAATGTGACACGATAACAATATTGGGTGTGTTGTGTTGTAGAGGTGGTTGTGTGAGTTGTTCCAGTTATAACACGTCTTGGTTGAGATAGTTACCTGGTTATACATGGATGAAATGTGATGATAATTTTTTTGTCTAGTAGGTAAAGAACATGGATTGGAAATGGATGCATGGAAATTGGAAAAATTAATTGAATAAATTAAAGAGTTGTCTAATGTGAAATGAAATGGATAATGAAAAATTGTGGAAAAAACTATAACTGAAATTGGGAAATGTTGTGTTTCTTGTGTTGTGGTTGCATGATGTTGCATATAATGGTGGAAATTGTTGTGATGGTTTATTTTCAATACAGTGGTGGTGATGTGGTGTGTGCTTATGAAGTTTATGTGAACCCATAGGTTGGGTGTTGTTTTTTATCTATATATCATGTATGTTTATGTTATTTTATATGCACCCACTCAGGTTGGATACCCTTACTAATGCTCAGAGGTGCTGAGTTCCGGGTGTTTTCCACAACTTCTAGGATACTAGTGATATAGATGGTCAGATACCCCCTCTTACTTTCTATTCCTTTAGCAGTAGCGATGTGGGTTGGTTTTGGAGATTACCTAGTGGTGATGTGTTTTTTAGCCCAAGTGTCTTCGATCGGGATTTGATGTGTTGGAAAAGTTTTCTGTGGTTGAGATGTGATGTGGTGTGATGTGATATGTTGTGGGTGTCATTTGTGGTAGGAGTATGTCATGATGTTGATGTTATTCATGTTCATGATACCCTACTACTCTAGTTATGAGACATGTTGTGTGGCCCAAGTGTTTTCCTATAGGATGTGATGTGATGTGTGGGCCAGGTGCCTATGAGAAGGATGTGATGTAATGCGATGTGATGTGATGTGTGTTCTAGGTGTATATAGGAAAGATGTAATATGATGTGGTATGTGTGGAAGGGATGAGAGAATAGGATATTTGATGTTGGGGTGTCAGAGAAACAAATTAATGGGGACGATGTAATGGGGATCCTCTCTTTGTTATGATCCCAATGTTATATTATTACATTGGATGTGTGATTTGGTGTAAAAGCCATAGTGAGGTTGGGATTGGTTAGATGACTTATATAACTGCCTTTTAGTTCTATTGTTTGTTCACTGGCACATTAGCATACTTTTTTCACATGTTCACTGGAGGCCTGGGATATGTCCCTATTGAGTATACATGTTATTCTCACCCTACATATATAAATTGTGTTTTAGGTTTCTTGGAGGACTTTGGGGAATGAACAAGACACTACAAGCTAGGATGGAGATGTTGTTGAGTCACTATCATAGATTTGTATTTTGGTATTTTGTTGGACACTTTTTTATGAATTGGTTTTTCTTTATTCATTTATTGTGGGGTGGTTTTTGGTTTACCTTTATAGTGTCTGTTGGAGTTTTTTGGTGATTGTTTATCCTATATCCTAATGTTGTTTTATTTATAGAAGGAAATTCTGCATATACTATGAGATTTTTATACCCTTGATTCTAGCTTCCAACCCAAGGTCCATGGTATGTGGGAATCAAGGGTCATCATCTTTCTCCCCTCATTGGGGTATATTTGGTGGGATGGGTTCATGACATGATGGGTTTTCTATGACAACCCTGGTCTTTTTATTACACAATTAAACATAATTTATTACGTAAACTTCACTTTATACAACATACAAGATCGAGAGGTCTATTGTCTTTGGGGATTAGGATCATTACATAACAACTTAAAATATGAAATAAAACATCTTTATTGAAAACTTCCTTTACATGACCACTACATTCCCTCGTACTTAGCATTGTAATGGATAACCCGAGGACATGCATAAGAAAAGGGTGAGCTATAAAGCCCAGTAAGGGAATAATCAGGGAATAAAATGAGTAATAAAATAAATTTTAGAAAATAGAAATGTCCATATAACACAAGAGAATCATAAACATAAAGGCATGATGAAGCATGATAATCATAACATGGAAATGTGGCAACAACACTTAACATGGAATTATCATGAGCGAAGGCTCATTGCACATGGAGCACGAGTAAACCCTCATTGAACATGAAGCATGAGTAAACCCTTGTTTCACTTGAATTATAATTATTAAACACCCATTTCACATGACGTATCATGATACTATACTTTACCCATTGCATTGGAGCTCTATAAGGGTGCACCCTTCTTAAACATTTCATTTCATGCATAAGTGTGCCACATGGATCATAAATCATGGATTCATAAAACATCATCATTTATTCAATGATAAAGGAATGTGGAATTAATAAATGAAACTTTATAGTCAATTATTAAATGCGCATAAAGGTGAATACCCTTGATAGAGAAATGGACATGGTATTCACTACACAATGACATTCGCTTCGAAAATCGATGCAATTTTGGGAGCATAACGACATGACGTAAGAATTCATAAAAAATGGTTGATGAGAGATAAAGGAGTGTCTCATCATATTTAAATAAAATGGACTGTAAGGGGGTCATATAGATACATGTCCCAATAATTGTAATGTAATTTAGATTCATGATACAAAAGAATTGCTCGAATGTAAGTGAGGGGAGATAAATTCCTTTCGAAATTTCGACATAGTAACAGGTGTACATGGGAGGAATTAATGAGAGATAAAGGGGCCTCCCATCATCAAAACATAAAGAGGAATGTATGTGGGAGGTTCTAAATCATATTCCAACATTTTTAATTGAAAAAAGGGCATAACAACTTAAAGAAAATTGGACAAAAATGAGAAAGGAAGAAAAACCCTTACTTGGAAGTGTGCTTACAAAGGATTGATAGAGGATTGATATAGGCTTCCTGTGAGCTTGGGGAACATTGGGAGGATTCTAGAGATAGTAGGAAAGAGGTTGGATGAACTTCAAAGGCTTTGAGTGAGGTGGAAGTGGGATCATGAGTGGATTTATATAGGAAAGGAGAGGGAATTGTTTATTATTTAGGTTTGAGACACCTCACATTAAAATAATCAAAACCAAAAACCAACCCATGGTTTTTGACAATGGTTTATTCCAAAGTGGAGCGTAAAACAGTATTTTATAAGTCCAAAGTCCTAACTTCTTAAAATAATGGGGTTGCTTATGTGGAGGTGAGTCACACTCCCAAGGAAAACAATTTAAAAAGACAAAATGTTTAATAAGTCTTGAAGGGTCCACTAAAGCTTTGTAAAATAAATAAAACAAACCCAAAATCACATTATTTTAATGGTAAAACATATATTGGCCGAACATAAAGTTTATATTATTTTATTACATCACTATTGGGTCATTATGATGTCATAAAACACATTATATATTTAAATGACATTTAATTTTTACCCAAAAATCTGACTGTCTCAGAAAATTATGAAAAATTCAGCATTGGATAATTTCAACATCCTGATTCCAGAAATAATATTCATTTTATCTAAATAAATTGGTAAATATGTTAATTTTCACTTCTAAAATAAAAAACGACATTTATCGAAAATTCATGGGTTTTGACAAAAAATGGCTTTCAAACCTTAATAAAAATTACAATTGCAACCACAAAATTATATGATCATTTATATTTAATAAAAAAAAATTAATAATAATAATAATATTTTATTAAAATATTATTTAATTCAAAAAATCCATTAATTCATCAAAATATATTTCGTAGTTGAACATTAACTAAAAATACTATTTGCGCTTTAAAAACTATTTACAAGGTAACAATAATAAAATAAAAGTATATTCATTATTATATAAAAAATAATGTACATTACCACCATGATAAGGTCTTGTTACATAACCCCTTATAACACCCACATATGACCGAATAGTAAGGTGTGCGATGGTGACAAACTCTTGGGGTGGCTTGGATAACATTGCTCGGGTGGTAATCTCTATCAACTTTCACTTCTCTCGTAGCCGGTCCCGCTCAATCTTAACATATTAAAGTTTGGCTTGGACTTGGTCAAGAGCGAAGACTAAAGACACAAAATCCTTTTCGAGCACTAAAAAATGGGCTTCGTTTGGGGAACTTTTACTGGATGAGGCCATTGCTTCCTTTGTCTGAGTAAATTGGATTTGTTAAAACCCTATATTTATACCAATCATGTGATCACTGTTCAATGACAATATTACCAATGGTCAAAATTCTTCACAGTATTTTAAAATCCAAAAACACAAAACTAAAGAAGTTGACATTTTATATAAACATTTTATATAAAGTGACATTTAATTAGATCAAGAGGGATTTCCACTAATGAAAGTTTGGGACATTACAATCTTCCCCCTTAAGAAATTTCACCTTCAAAATTTCCTTCTCCCACACTAAAAGAGATTTGGGTAACTCTACTTTATCATTTACTCTGATTCCCATGCCACTTATTCAAACTTGTGGTTTTTCCACAACACCTTGACTAGGGGCATTGTCTTATTTCATAGAACTTTTTATCTACGATCTAAGATCTTCACTGGTTGCTCCTCATAAGAAAGGTCATCCTCTAAATGTACCACCTATGAAGAGAGTACATGTGAAGGGTCCGGTATTTACTTTCTTAAGAGGGATACATGAAATACATCATGTACTTTGGCCATGGTAGGTGGAAGTGCTAGTCGATAAGCCACATCCCTGACACGATCAAGAATCTTGAAGGGGACGATGTACCTTGGACTTAACTTACCTTTCTTTCCAAACCTTATGACCTTCTTCCACAGAGATATGCATAGAAATACCATGTCTCCATCTTTAAACTCAAGGTTTCATCAACAATTATCTGAATAACTCTTCTATTGACTATGGGAAGCCTTGATATGCTACTGAATGGTTTTCACCTTATCCACAATTTCTTCGACCATTTCCAGTCTAAGAAGCTTATACTCACTGACCTCATCCAAACACACCGATTTTCTACACCGTTTCTCAAAAAGGGCTTCATATGGTGCCATTTGGATGCTCGAGTGGAAACTGTTATTATAAGAGAACTCAACCAGAGGAAGATTTTGATCCCATCCTCCTTTAAAGTCCATTGAGCATGCTCTCAACATGTCCTCAAGTGTTTGGATAGTCCGCTCGGATTGGCCATCAGTTTGAGTATGATAGGCCGTACTGAAGTCCAGTTCAGTATTCAGAGCATATTGAAGACTCTTCCAAAACCTAGAGGTGAATCTTGGATCTCGATCAGACACAATAGATAGTGGTACTCCATGTAGCCTTACCACTTCCCTGATATATATCTATGCTAGTTGATACAATGAGAAATCCTCCCAAATAGCAATGAAGTGTGCAGCCTTTGTAAGACAATCAACAATAAACCAGATTTCATTGTTGCCTTTGGATGTCTTTGGAAGTCTGGTGACAAAGTCCATGGTGATGTTCTCCCATTTCCATTCTGGTATGGGCAATGGTTGCATCATCCCCATAGACTTCTGCCTCTCTGCCTTCACTTGCTGACACACCAGGAACATTGATGTATATTTAGCAATCTCCTTCTTCATATTATACCACCAATAATACTCTCGGAGATCTCGATACATCTTTGTGTTTCCTGGGTGAATAGAGAAATTTGAACTATGTGCATCATCCAAAAGTTCCTTCTTAAGCTCCAGACTTGATGGAACACATATTATTTTCCCAAATCTAACAATTCCTTCTTCATTAACATTAAACTCTGAGGATTTCCCTTTTCTGATAGCTTCAACTTTTTCCTAAATTCCCACATCATCCTTTTGAGCATCCTTTAACCTTTTCAAAAGTGATAGTTGAGAAATAATTTGTGAAAGGATTGATTATGTTCCCTTCATTATGATTCCCATGTCCATCTTCATCAAATATAAGAATATTGGATTGTTTTCAATTCTCATCAAGGATAGAATTGATGGGTCCTTTCTACTTACAGCATCTTCCACCTTGTTCGCTTACCCAGGGTGGTAATGGATTGAGCATTCATAGTCTTTGATCAGATATAACCATCTTCATTGGATCATGTTAAACTCTTTCTGTGTGAATATATACTTGAGGCTATTGTGGTCCGTATATATTTCACACTTCTCCCCAAAGAGCTAATGCTGCCAAATTTTCAAAGCGAATATCACTACAACCAACTTGAGTACATGTGTTGGATTGTTTTGTTCATGAACATTCAATTTCCTTGAAGCATAGGCAATGAATTTTTCATTTTGCATCAACACACATCCCAATACCTTATTCAAATCATCACTGAATACCACAAAAATTTCTCCACTTGTGGGTAAAGTGAGCACATGCACGATGATAAGACTCCTTTTCAACTCCTTGAAGCTTTCTTCACATTCATCACTCTAAGAAAACGTTACTCCCTTCTAAGTTATCTTGGTAAGAGGGTTGGACAATCATGAGAAATTTCTCACCAATAATTGATAATATCCAGCTAACCCCAAGAAGATACAGATATCCATTACCGATGTTGGCCTCGATCATCCCTCAATTGCGTCTGCTTTGGAGAGATCCACAGATATCCCACTGCTTGTAGTGATATGGCCCAAGAATGAGACCTCCTTCAACTAGAACTCACACTTTCTGTACTTTTTATAGAGCTTCTCTTTCTGAAAGGTCTCTAGGACAGTTCTTAGATGCTCCTCATGATCCTCCTTGGTTTTGGAGTATATCAGAATATCATCTATAAATACTACCAGTTTTTTTTGAGGTAATCTCTAAAGACTCTATTCATCAATTCCATGAAGATTTATGGAGAATTAGTGAGTCCGAAAGGCATTACTATGAATTCAAGGTGCTCATATCTTGTATGAAAAGCACTCTTGGGGATATCTTACTTCTTCACCCTTACTTGATAATATCCCAATAGCAAATCCACCTTGGAGAAGTATTGTGCTCCACACATCTGATCGAACAAGTCATCAATTCGTGGGAGAGGATACTTGTTCTTTATCGTGATTTTTTTGAGCTCACGATAATTGATGCAAAGGTGCATTGACCCATCCTTATTATTGAAAAAAGGACTGGTGCACCCCATGGTGAAGCACTTGGGCATATAAACCCTTTATCCATATTATCTTGTAATTGTTTCTTCAGCTCTTCAAGCTCCAAAACAGCCATTCTATATGGAGTCTTGGATATTGGAAATTCCCCAGGTATAAGATCAATTGAGAATTCAAAATCTCTTCTAGGAGGAAGACCATGAAATTCCTCGGGAAACACTTCAGTGAATTCCCTCACAATAGGCATGTCTTCAAGGATAGTTGCTTCCTTGGACTCAATCATCTGATCTAGATACGCATGCTCATAGGTAAGTAATATCCATGCTTGAGATGATGGAGCTAAAAAAGATTCATATTCCTCCTTGCACTTGTATAGAATCGGGGGTCGATTATCCACATGGAGAGTGATTTTCCTCTCCCGACAATTTATGTTGGATCTATATAAGGAAATCCAATCCATGCCAAAAATCACATCAAATTACACCAAAGGGTGTATGATGAGGTTCACTGGGATGTTTAATACAAAGATTATGACATGGAAGGAGTTATATTCACGGGATGAAATGATTTCCCCATTTGTCGTACTCACTGACATCTTCACTTCCAAGATTTGTGGCGGTGCTGAGATTGTTCTACTAAACTTTTGAGATATAAAAGAATGCGTAGAACCTGAATCAAAAAGTACGTTCACTATTCTTGAATGAATAACTAGCGTACCTATCACCACTTCGTTGTTGGGGTTCACTTCGGCAATAGTGATGGAAAAAGCTCTCCCTTGATGCCTTGGAGGTTGTTGGTTGCCTCGGAAAACCCTTGGCTTAGAGAACTAATTTGAAGGATGCCCTGGTTCTTTGCAGTTGCAGCAATGAACCACACATTGAGGTTCGAAAAGAGTGTTCCTCTCCTCTGTCGCAGCCGCGGGTCTTTCTTGCCGATAGTTAATATCCAAGTTCCCTTCTCTTCCACACGTAAAGCATTTCCTTGTCCCCTTTAAGCAATTTTTGGGGTGATTCTTTCCACACCTTTGGCAAGTGGGGCGCTGGATCTTCTTAACATCGTTGGATTTATCAATCGGACTGCCAGCATTGAAGTCCACCTTACGCTTCTTATCCTCATGATACCCATGAGATTCTCCAATCTCCATTTCAACCTTGAGGGCACATCAGACAATTTCCTCATAACTGTCAAAGTCACAGATCACCAGCACTTTCCGCAAGCTAGGTTTCATCCCACCAAAGAAGCAGTCAACCTTGAATTCAAGGGTAATGAAAAATTTGGAGGAGTATCGTTCAAGCCTTGTGATGTTTTCCTTGTACACTCTGATAGATTCTTCTTCTTTTTTCTTGACAGAAAGGAAGTCCCTTTCTATCTTAAGCAAGAGGATTCGTGGAAAATATTTATCGAAAAACAACTTCTAGAAATCATTCCATTACAATGCCTCGATATCCTCCTTAGGATTCGTATTTTTGATCAACGTCCACCATTGATAATATTTATCCTCCATACGATAAGCAGTCATGATAACCTTCTCTTGTTCATAACATTGAATGATAGAGAAGATCTTATCAATGGAGTTGACCCATTGTTCAGCGATTGAGGGATCAGATGATCCATTAAAAGTAGGTGGCCTTTGTCTCATGAAGCTCTCTATAGTGACTTGTTCTTTCTTAGGGGGGTTGAACGTTCCTCTTGACCCATGTTTCTATTAAAATCTTGAGTTAGATTAGAGAGAAGCATGACAAAGTTCTCAATTCCCGCTCCCATTGGATTGGGCATCTCACTAGTACAATCATCACATTGATCTTCACATCGGTTGTTAGCCCGAGTCCTCCTATTACTGGCCATTGGATGGAATAAAAGGAAAGCTAGGGGTAACATATAAAGGGTAATACAAGGACAAAATTGATGACTTATAAATAACTTTTATTTCCTTAACATATGAATCTATTGGCTTCAGTCTATGTTATCCATGATCTACTTTCTAACATATATTCTTAGGGCATTTTTTTAGTCCCATAATAATGGTTCATACCAATCTTGTGAATTTACCAAAGCATATCCCCCAGGAGTGTCAGAACCAAGAGTGCAGCATGACCCATTGTCATGCACCATTATTTGTTCGAGTCTAGCTCAAAGTAGTGTTTTTGGGTTTTACCCTTAGGATACATCTGTGTTAGAGCCGCCTCTACCTGCTCGTATCCAGACAAGGATGCATTTGATTGATAAACCACTTACTCAATACTCACCAACACTTAGGGATGTTTTTAATATACTTATTCTTGTCTCTAAGTCTTCACTATGGTTTTCTAATCCTAATCCCAAAAATAAACCTATCCTTTGATACCAACTATGACAACCGTGATCTTTTTATTACATAATTAAACATAATTTATTACATAAACTTCACTTGATACAACATATAAGATCTAGAGGTCTAGTGTCGTTGGGGACTAGGATCATTACATAACAACTTAAAACATGAAATACATCATCTTTATTGAAAACTTCCTTTACATGACCACTACATTCCCTCCTACTTAGCATTGCATGGGATAACCTGAGGACATGCATAAGAAAAGGGTGAGATATAAATCCCAATAAGGGAATAATCATGGAATAATATGAGGAATACAATACATGTTAGACAATAGGCATGTCAATAGATCACAAGATAAGCATAAACATGAAGGCATGATAAAGCATGATAATCATAACATGGAAATGTGGCAACAACACTTAACATGGAATTAACATGAGCCAAGTCTCATTGCACATGGAGCATGAGTAAACCATCGTTTCACATGAAGCATGAGTAAACCCTCATTTCACTTGAATTATCACGAGTAAACACCCATTGCAAATGACGTATCATGATACTATACTTTACCCAATGCATTAAGGGCACACCCTTCTTAAACATTTCATTTCATGCATAAGTGTGCCACATGGATCATAAAACATGGATTCATAAAAAATCATCATTTATTCCATGATAAAGGAATGTGGAATTCATACATGAAACTTTATAATCAATAATTAAATGTGCTTAAAGGTTAATACCCTTTATAGATAAATGGGCATGGTATTCACTACACAATGACATTGGCTTTGAAAATCGGTGCAATTTTGGTAGCTTAACGGTGTGACATTAGAATTCATAAAAAGTGATTGATGAGAGAGAAAGGGGTGTTTAATCATATTTACATAAAATGGACAGTAAGGGAGTCATATAGATACATTTCCCAACAATTGTAATGTAATTTAGAATTATGATACAAAATAATTGCTCGAATGTAAGTGAGGAGAGATAAATTCCTTTCAGAATTTCAGCATAGTAACGGGTGTACATGGGAGGCATTAATGAGAGATAAAGAGGTTTCCCATAATAAAAACATAAATAGGAAAGTATGGGGGAGGTTCGAAGTCATACCCCAACATTTTTAATTGAAAAAAGGGCATACCAACTTAAAGAAAATTGGACCAAAATGAGAAAGGAAGAAAAATCCTTACTTGGAAGTGTGCTTCCAAAGGCTTGAGAGAGGCCTGAGAGAGGCTTCTTGGGATCTTGGGGCACCTTGGTAGGATCATATAGAGGGGAGGGAAAAGTTTGGACGAACTAAAAAGGCTTTGAGTGAGGAGGAAGTGGGAGCTTGGGTGGGTTTATATAGGAAAGGAGAGGAAATTGTTTATTATTTAGGTTTGGGACACCTCACATTAAAGTAATCAAAATCACAAACCAGACCATGGTTTTTTCCAAAGGGGAGTGGAAAAAAATATTTTATAAGGCTAAAGTCCAAACTTCTTAAAATAATGGGGTTGCTTATGTGGAGGTGAGTAACACTCCCAAGGAAAACAATTTAAAAAGACAAAATGTTTAATAAGTCTTGAAGGGTCCGCTAAAGCTTTGTAAAATAAATAAAACAAACCCAAAATCACATTATTTTATTGTTAAAACATATATTGGCTGAACATAAAGTTTATAGTATTTTATTACATTACTATTGGGTCATTATGATGTCATAAAACACATTATATATTTAAACAATATTTAATTTTTACCCAAAAATTCGACTCTCTCAGAAAATTATGAAAAATTTACCGTTGGATAATTTAGATTTCTTGATTCCAGAAATAATATTAATTTTATCTAAATAATTTTCTAAATATTTTAATTTTCACTAATAAAATAAAAACTGACATTTATCGAAAATTCATGGGTTTTGAAAAAAATTGCTTTCAAACCTTAATAAAAATTACAATTGCATTCACAAAATTATACGATCATTTATATTTAACAAAAATAAATTTAATAATAATAATAATATTTTATTAAAATATTATTTAATTCAAAGAATCCATTAATTAAACAAAATAGATTTCTTAGTTGAACATTGACTAAAAATACTATTTGTGCTTTGAAAACTATTTAAAGGGTAAAAATAATAAAATAAAAGTATATTCATTATTATATACAAAAATAATGTACATAAACATCATGCTAAGGTCTTGTTACATAACCCCTTATAACACCCACATAAGACCGAAGAATAAGGTGTGTGATAGTGACAAAATCTTGGGTGGCATGGATAACATTGCTTGGGTGGTAATCTCTATCAACTTCCACTTCTCTCATAGGCAGTCCCACTCGAGCTCAACATATTCAAGTTCGGCTTGGGATTGGTCAATAGTGAAGCCCAAAGACGCAACCTCCTTTCCGAGCTCTGACAAATGGGATTCGTATGGGTTACATCTACTAGATGAGGCCATTGCTTCCTTTGTCTGAGTAAATTGGATTTGTTAAAACCCTATATTTATACTAATCATGTGATCACTATTCAACATCTATATTAGCAAGGATCACAATTCTTAACAGTATTTTAAAATACAAAGACATAAAACCAAAGAAGTTGAAATTTTATATAAATTTTTTACATAAAGTGACATTTAATTAGATCAAGAGGGATTTCCACTAATGAAAGTTTGGGTCGTTACATTTTCACCTATAAGAACTCGGATCATCATTTCAGGTATGAATCTTGTTTTCAGGTGTTTTTGAGAAAAAATGGAAGTTTTGGAAATTTTAGGAGTACACGGCGTGTACTTATGAGTACACACCATGAACCATGTTACCGCGTATGACCACGGATTGGGCATGTAACGACTGAGACATGGCCATGTGGGGTGACGTGGCAGACTGTTAATGTCAAGGGCTGGTTGAAGTGAATACACGACATGTTCATTAATAGTACACATCATGTTTTTTTCTTTTATTTCATTAAATAGACCTGGGCCGCATCTCATTCATAGAAACATCTTATTCTAGCCCTGTCTCATCCAGGACTAACCAAAATCGCCGAATATTCTCTAAGCCACCGACTCGCCATTTGTTCTCCGAATCAAACGCCATTGATTGCATTGGAATAGTCACAGTGAGTTCTTCCTTATTTTAGATCCCCTCCTCTTGATTTCTCCCCTTTTGTGAGTTATTCTAGGTTGAGAGTTTTTAACGTTTTTGTGGATCTACGATGTTCTATGTAGAATTAAAGTTTGATATTAAACTATATCGATTGTACAATATCAAGGTAGGTGGTTTGTTCCTTTACATAGTTTTCATTGAATTATATGTGCAAAAAGTGCCGAATACCCTAGATTAGGTTATTGAGTATCTTGAATTTTTAACCCTATTTATGCCTACTTTTGTTTGTTTTCTTGGGTAAGGATTTTGATTATGAATTAGGTTTATTACCTTTCTACGTATGTGTTTTCCCATGTTTTCTTGATATTGGCTGTTGTTTCTAGAATTGCCTCATAGGCTATTTTGTTTCTATGCCTAGTGCTATTAGGATGAAGTTGATTTTATATGAAATTCTTGTGATATCCATTTTAGCTACTTAGCCTTGTTGTATTTGAGATTACATTGGCTGTTGGAAATTATTTGTGCACTATTTTATTACACAGGGCTGTGGGAACCTAGTGTAGTGATACCGAAGGGGGAATTGACATTGAGGGATTCCCCAGAGTGTCTGTTATACTTTTCACGTTATGAGACCATAGGGGGGATTGATGTTGAGTGATACTTGAGAGTGTCTATAGTTTACCTTCACAAAAACACACGGGGAATTGATGTTGATTTCTTCCTTAGAGAGTCTATAGTTTATCGTTAAAAGACCACATGAGGAATTGACGGTGAGTGTTTCCTCAGAGAGTCTTTGTTTTTATGAGACCAAAGTGGTTAGACTATGTGAGCTATCCCAGTGGGTCATTATACCTTTATTGTTAAATGATAAGTTGAAACTGAGGGGTTAGGTCGTGATAACTTTCCCATAGGGTTTCTTGTGAATTATTGTTTGAATAATTAATAAATGCAAATGAAAGTAGTTTGAAACTATAGGATTATTTAATTTTGAGTACTTCCTTGTTTATTACTCAATTTTTCATATTTCCTACTATGTATATATTCACTGATAGTTAGGCACAAATATTTGGGGAGTTCCCTACTAGGATTCGTCTCACAACCTGTTTGGGTCATGCTTTTGGGCCCAAACTGATTATATTATTATAGGTATAAATAAGGTAAATCACCCTTCTACTTCAGGTACTTGATTGTTGTAGAGCTAGAGAGAATGGGACCAA
Organism: Viscum album; assembly: GCA_963277665.1. NCBI lineage: Eukaryota > Viridiplantae > Streptophyta > Magnoliopsida > Santalales > Viscaceae > Viscum > Viscum album. The sequence goes on along the minus strand of OY728159.1, from coordinate 1,884,956,025 downwards.
GATGAGGCTTATGATGCTTCTAGAGTTTACTTATTATTATTTTACTTTGATTTAGTACTGTATTTCCAACATTGTTACATGTTTGGATATTTTCCTAGACATATATGACATGCATCATTTATATATGTTCTCCAGTTGTTTATTTACTTTTAGTCTTCCAATTTTTTCTTATTGTATGGTATTATTACTTCCTTTTTGTATAGAATTGTTATTCCCCTGTGTTAATCTTCAAATGAGGGCATATTTTCTTCACTAATACACCCAAGGACCTCGTTGTTAGTCGGAAGCCTCTGGTATTTGGGGAAACGTGCTTGAGGTCATGTGACCAACTAGGTACGGGGCGCCTTTGGGAAGCACTCAGAACTGGGATGTTACAAAGTGGTATTAGAGGATTATTTTATTCTTCAACTTACTTTTTATATCCTATAAATAGGGGTAGGAAGGAATAGGCCGCTGATAATAAGTTGTGCTTGGGAGTAGCTAACCCGTGTACAAGGAAAATCCAATATGCCTCAATAATTGCAATTTTTTGGTTTTGCAATTTTTTCTGTTGATTTGACTTCATCGTTGGATGATTAACATGTTTTGTGATGTTATCATTGATATTTTTGAGGTTCTATTTATGTTTAAACCCAATGAGATGAGGGTATTCCATCTCATGCATCATATAGAAACTTTCTTGAGATCGCATGTCATGCATTCTTGTGATTCCATTTAGGGTGCATTACCGATTTTATGTTGCTTTGATAGATTTTGTGCTAGATATTAATGCTGTTGTGATAGATGTGTCAATAGAATACCTGATATTTGATAGGGTATTGGATTGTGTATGGTTTTTCTTGAATTAATGCCAAACTTTGGTCCCTAAGGTGTTATGGGCCCTCATGGATCGAAATTTGGTGGATCATGTGTTTGATTGCACTATTATATATGTATATACATGAATATGATGGAAATATTTTATTCATAGGCATTATGGTCCCCCACAGATCAGAATTTGGAACTTTAATGGATGTTTCAACATTTTTATGGGTTCCGAAGTAGTTTATGAGGATTACTGTCCAGAAAAACACAGAATACACGGTGTGTAATGATGAATACCCACCATGTATCCTTATGTTCGGAAGAAATTTTTTTTCTTAAGTATACGTTGTGTACTATATGTACACACTGTGTAGTTCTTATCCATGTGATTGACTATGTGAGCAAAAACACGGGGTTGATAAATTTTGGGTGACACACACCGTGTACTTGGAGTACAAGCCATGTTGTAAGAGCCATGTATCTAGCCATGTGACCAATGTCACGGGTGGATGAAACTCAGGTTGAACACACCATGTTCCATTCTTTCACGCCGTGTAGAGTCGACCGTGTCACCGACCATGTGACTAACGACACAAATGGTTATAACATAAGGGGTACACATCGTGTCCAGTGTGCACACACCATGTAGTGTTACCTAGGAAGGAACCGTGTGGTTTAAACATGTAGAAGAACTTGGGAAGGAGGGAAAATTCAAGTACACACCATGTCACAGGATGAACACGCTGTGTGTAGGGGTGTTACATGACTAGTTTTGGTAGAAGTACATGCCCATTTTGAAACCTATGGGAACACCCCATGTGGAGGGTATACACGCCGTGTAACCCTATTTTGTAAAACATGATTGTTTTTATTCTCTTATTCCTTTTGTTCACTTCTAAGTTTCAATCCTTGATAATAATGAACAAAGGTTTGCAATTGACCTTGTAGAGTCATGCCACCAATACTTCCTCCAGCTATGCACCAGATACTAGGAAATGATAAGACACCAAACATGGTAGATCAGGTAATACCATCGGGCCCTCCCGTCGTGCCCTTCTTGGAACCATCCGTCATTTGGGATACAGGTGTAGATGCACAGTTCTGAGAAGGATTCATGAGGTTTATACTGACCTTCCAAGGAGCACTGTACCCTTCCCTGTATATGGAAGAGTTGACGCAAATTTTTTAGTAGAAACATCCTCCCACTTTCTTAGGGTATGGAGGACCTCAGGCTGTAGAGTCATGGTTAGAAACCATACTGTCGATCTTCAAGAATCTCGATATACCTCCAGAGAGGTGGGTGAAGCTCGCTACGTATATGCTTCAGGATTCTACCAAGAGATGGTGGGATGTGATTTCACAGGCAGGACGCTAGTAGGTTATGGCTTTGGATGTGTTCCACCATACCTTATATGACTACTTTTACCTAGATACTTCGAGGGCCAACCGAACCCGATAGTTCATGAGTTTGGAGTAGAATACACTCTCAGTCATAGAGTATTCTTCCCTCTTCACAGAGTTGTATCACTTCACACCCATTATGGGTGTGATGAGTTTTTTATGGAGAGGAAGTTTGAGGATGGTCTTAGGAACGACATACAATCTCTGGTGAACATATTCAGGTTGTATTCCATATCTTATATAGTCAATTGGGTGCTAATCATTGATTGCAACATGATGGATTCTAGATCTGTGGGCCAGGGCGGTTCCGCATCTAGAGTTGGTACACTTTAGACAGACAGCAGGAAGCGTCGTAGGGAGTCTACATGTAGATATTTGAGTAGATGAGATACTCCTTTATGTAGCCAAGTAGTATTCTATCAGTGCGGGAGGAGCAGGTATATGAGGCCACATTGCCTGAGAGATCTAGTGGAGTGCTGATCTTGTGGCAAGATGAGTCATATTCAGCGTTTCTGTTATTTTTTCTCACTAGCAGCTAGTGATAGGGGTTCTGTCATGACTCCACATTCAGAAAAAGGACCACCAGTTTCTCCTTATTTAGGGAACTGAAGTTCGTCCAGCCACTTAGGCTGAGCAGGTGTCTGTGGCTATGGGAATCAGGTTATAGGTTTCTAGCAACAACAAAGTGTATCACCTCAGGGTAGTCAGACAGGGTCACAGGACCGTGGTACAGGTTAGACTTTTGAAGTGAAGTAGACCTAGTATAAGAAGGATCCCAAACCCTCTACAGTCGAAGGTATGATTCTAGTTACCTCAGTTTTAGCTTCTTCACTTTTCAATACAAGGGATTCCAATAGTTTCATATCTATTGTTTTTAAGAGATTATTGGGCTCTGTATCTTTACTTATGAGGATGTTATGACACTGGAAACTCCTTTGGGGACTAGAACGGCTAGAGTACGTAAGTTCAAGGAGTTCCCTCTTGAGGTTGGTGGGTGTGAATTCTTATGGGACCCTTATGTCTTAGAGATGACAAGCTATGATGTCATTCTCAGAATGGACTGGTTAATTACATTCTAGGATGTTGTCAATTTCTATCATCGTAGGGTGAGTTTCATGTCACCAGAGGGTAGATTGTTTCTATATAATGGTGAATGGGATGTCCAGGAGAGCAGAGCGGGACTCGAGTATCAAGGGTTGTGAGAAGTTACAACTCAGATTACTAATCTGTATCTGGATGACCAGGGGGCTTCATAGATGGAATTTCCTCCAGTGGTGGATCATTTCAGGGATATCTCTCCAAATGAATTTTCCGGTTTGCCTCAAGAGTGAGAGGTAGATTTATCTGTTTATCTTGTTACAAGAGTGACACTGTTTTCCATTACTCCTTATAGGATGGTTAAACCAGAGTTACAAGAGCTCAAGAAGCAGTTAGAGGAGTTACAAGAAAAGGGTTTCATCTGACCTAGTACTTCTCCTTGGGGTTTGCCTATCCTATTTGTGAAGAAGGCAGACGATACCCTTTGACTTTGTGTGGATTATCAGAAGCTGAACCAGTTGATGATCAAGAACCGATATCCCTTATCGGGGATTGATGATCTCTTTGATCAGCTTCGAGGAGCCTGGGTGTTCTCAAAGATTGACTTGAGATCTGGTTATCACCAGTTGTGCATTAGACCATCATATATACCACTTATAGCCTTTCAGAATAGGTATGGTCTATACGAGTATGTGGTTATGGCATTCGGTCTCACGAACACGCTTGTAGTTTTTATGGCACTGATGAACCAATTGTTCCATTGATACTTGGATACTTTTGTGGCAGTCTTCGTGGACGATATCTTAGTGTACTCTCACACTCGACATGAACATTCTACACATCTTGAGATTTTTTTGAGTACACTGATATAGCATCAGTTATATTCTAATCTCTCAAAATGCCACTTTTGGATGGACTAGATTCACTTCTTAGGTCATGTTATCTCAGAGGCAGGAGTATCAATAGAACTAGATAAATTGAGATAATTAGTTTCCCAGAAGCATCTAAAGAACGTTTTTGAGTTACAAAGTTTTCTAGGGCTGTCTGGTTACTATAAATATTTTATGTAGGACTGTTCACGCTTAACATCACCACTGAAGATCTTGACTAAGAAGGGTGTGAAGTACTAGTGGACATATTCCTTCAATTCAGCATTCCAAGAGCTAAAAGGGAGGTTGAATTCAGCACTGATACTGGTTTTTCTAGATCTGAGAAAGAGATATATTTTTTACTATGATGCATCAGGTATCGGGCTAGGAGCAATGCATTCCTTTGTAGGGGGAAGGATTCCTTATGTAAGAGTCTCGGCAGTTGAGGAAACATGAGAGGAATTACCCAACACACAATCTTGAGTTGGCTGCAGTTGTTCATGCTTTACACTGTTGGAGACATTATCTATTGGGAGCACATTTTTTTGGTTTTCACCGACCACAAACGTCTCAAGTATATCTTTACTCAGCACGATCTAAATTTGAGACAGCGAAGGTGGGTTGAGTACCTTCAGTACTTTGACTTTGAGCTTGCCTACACATCTGGGAAAGGAAATGTAGTGACTGATGCGTTGAGCAGGATGAATTAGATATAGGTAGTTCAGGAAACCAACAGTGAGTGGCAGCTCATGGCTCTGTTCTCTGAAATGTATTTGGTGGTGCACGAAAGACAAGGGAAGACATTTGTTTCTTTTATAGTTGTTACATCTACTCTACTTGAGCGAGTGTGAATGAGGCAACTATCAGATCCTAAAGGCATAGTTCTATAAGAGAGTGTGATATGAGAGAACCCTATTCCTAGATGGACTATAGGTGAGGATGAGATCTTGCGTTTTCATGGGCATGTGTGGGTGTCAGGAGACATACACGAGGAGATTTTGCAGGTTTTTTATTCTTCAGTTTGGATAGTTCATCCTAGTGACAGCAAGATGTATCGATATCTACACCATCATTATTGGTGACCAGACATGAAGAAAGATGTCGCTAGTTTTGTGATGAAGTGTTACACCTATAAGAAGGTGAAGGCCGAGCAATAGCGACCACCGGGGATTTTATAGTAATTAGACATTTCCGAGTGGAAGTGGAATGATGTAACAATGGACTTTGTGACCGGTGTACCAAGTTCGCATCAAGGGAATGATGCGGTTTGGGTTTTCATTGACAGAATCACGAAGGTTTCACACTTCTTACCGATCAAGGAGTCCTTTAGTGTCGATGAGCTTGGAAGGATATACATATGAGAGATTATACATTTACATGGGGTTCCACACTCCATCATTTTAGACAGGGACACCTGTTTTACTTCTCATGTCTTGTAGGGATTATAGAGAGCTATGGGTACACATGTAGTTTTGAGTACAACTTACCATCCCCAGACAGATGGTTAGTCCAAGCATACAATTCAGGTGATGGAGGAAATTCTTCGAGCATGCGTCCTAGATTTTGGAGGTTCTTGGGAGAAGAAAATACCACTGGTAGAGTTTTCCTACAATAATAGATTTCAGGAAACTATTTAGATGACACCTTATGAGGTTTTGTATGGTAGGCCATTTTGATCACCCCTATGTTGGCTGGAAGCAAGAGAGGCAGCTATGCTGGGACCTCATATTGTCCAGGAGACCACAGAGCATGTGGAGTTGATTCAGAAGATGATGGATACTGCACAATCATGGAAGAAGTCTTATGATGATCGACATAGATGACCAATGGGGTTCGAGGTTAGAGATCAGGTTGTCCTATGTGTCACACTGAGGTTAGGACAGAGAAGGATTATGAGACAGAGAAAGCTTTCATTGAGATACATTAGGTCGTTTGAGGTTTTGGAGAGAGTCAGGATGGTTGCCTATCATTTGCAGTTACCTCATAGGTACCAGGCTATGGACAATGTATTCCATGTTTCTCAGCTGCGACATTACTTCTCAGAGCCATCTCAAATTTTCAACCTGAGGTGTTTGAGTTGGATTTGGATGCATCGTTCGAGGATAATCCTATCAGGATTGTTGATCTCAGTACGAATGTTCTCTATGGCTGGTCCGTTCCTCTAGTATGGGTGCTGCAGTAGCACGGGCGAATACATGACGAGACTTGGGAGAGGGAGACCGATGTGCAATCACAGTGGATGGAGCTGTTTGAGGATTCCTCTTCTCCACCACATTTCTAGGGAAATTTGGGGATGAATTTATTTAAGGGGGAATGCTTATAAAAACCCGGATCTTCATTTCAGGCATGAATTTTGTTTTCGGGAGTTTTTGAGAAAAATAGAAGTTTTGTAAATTTTAGGAGTACACATCGTGCACTTAAGAGTACACACCGTGTACCCTGTTACCGTGTATGACCGCGTCTTGGGCGTGTAACGGCCACGACATGTCTGTGTGGGGTGACATGGTAGACCGTTAATGTCGAGGGCCAGTTGAGGAGAATACACAACAAGTTCATTAATAGTACACACTGTGTACTTTTTATTTTATTTCATTAAATGTACCGGGGTCACATCTCATTCATAGAAACGTCTTCTTCTAGCTCCATCTCATCTAGGAGCAATAGGAATTTTCGAATCTTCTCCGATCCATAGACTCACCATTCATTCTCTGAATCAAACACCATCAATTGTGTTGGAATCACCTTGATGAGTTCTTCCTTCTTCTAGAGCCTCTCCTATTGATTTCTTCTCTTTCATGAGTTATTCAAGGATGAAAGTTTTTGATGTTTTTCTGGATTTATGACATTATAGTTAGAATCAAAGGTTTATATTCAACTATATCAATCGTACAACATCTAGGTAGGTGGTTTTTTTCTTTCCGTAGTTTTCATTGAATTATATGTGAAAAAAGTGCCGAATACCCTTGTTTAAGGTATTGCGTGTCTTGGAATTTTAACCCTGTTGATGCCTACTTTTGTTTTTTTCTTGGGTAAGGGTTTTAATTATGAATTAGGTTTATTACCTTGATATGGATGTGTTTTCCCATGTTTTCTTGATATTGGATGTTGGGTCTAAAACTTCCTGATAGGCTATTTCATTTCCATGCCTAGTGCTGTTAGGATGGATTTGATTTTATATGACATGCTTGTGATATGCATTGTAACTACTTAGACTTATAGTATTTGAGATTAATTTGGCTACTGGATATTGTTTGTGCATGATTTTATTACACATGGATGTGGGAAACTAGTGTAGTGAGACCAAAGGGGGGAATTGACATTAAGGGCTTCCCCAGAGTGTCTGTTATACTTTTCACATTGCGAGACCATAGGGGGGATTTATGTTGAGTGCTCCCTTAGAGTGTCTATAGTTTACCTTCATGAGACCACATGGGGAATTGGCGTTGAGTGTTTCCTCAAAGATTATGTAGTTTATTATTAAAAGACCACATGAGGAATTGACGGTGAGTGCTTCCTCAGAGAGTCTTTGATTGCATAAGACTAAAGGGGTTAGACTGTGTGAGCTATCCCAGGGGGTCGTTATACCTTTATTGTTAAATGATAAGTTGAACCAGAGGGGTTAGGTAATGATAACTTTCCCAGAGGGTTGCTTGTGAATGATTGGTTGAATAATTAATAAATGTAAATGAAATAAGTTTGAAACTCTAAGATTGGTTACTTTTTAGTACTTCCTTGTTTATTACTCCATTTTGTATATTTCCTGCTATGTATATTTTCTCTGACAGTTAGGCATAGATATTTGGGTGGTTGCCTACTGGGATTCATCTCACACCCTATTTGAGTCATGCTTTTGAGCCCAAATAGATTATATTGTTGCAGGTATAGATAAGGGAAAACACCCTTATACTTCAGGTACTTGATAGTTGTGGAGATGGAGAGCATGGGACCAAGCTGAGACTTGCGATGCTGCTGGAGTTTACTTGTTATCTTTGTACTTATCTTTAGTAATGTATTTCCAACATTGTGAAATGTTTGGATATTTTCCTAGACATATGTGACATGCATCATTGATATATGGTCCCCATTTGTTTATTTACTTTAAGTCTTCCGATGTTTTCTTATTATATGGTATTAATGCTTCTGATGTTGTATATTATTGTTATTCTGCTGTGTTACTCTACCAATGAGGGCATATTTTTTCCACTAACACAACCAAGGCCCTCATTTCTAGTCAGAATCCTCTGGAATTCAGGGAAATGCACCTGAGGTCATGTGTACAACTGGGTATATGGCACCTTTGGGCGGCACCCAGAACTGGGACATTACATCACCCTTCTTACATATTATCCTTTTTTTAAATGTGAAAAACATTTTGTGATAAACATATTCATTTGCAATGATCCTATAATGTTCTCAAGAATATTATGTACATCTTAAAAAATAAATTAGTCATCAAATATCTCTTTTTTTAATCACTAAGGTTTTCTATATAGCTCATCATTTTCAACACAATTAACTAATTACCTCAAAATAAATCATATATCCAAGATTATATTTTCCTTAATTATGTGTTTTTTGTAGAGTATAACCTTACCATTAAATCACCTTTAAATACATTCAATATATTATTGAAAATACTTCATTCAATACTTATAAAAAATAATCCTTAGATATATATTTCACATTTCACATAATTCTTAAATTCTTGTACATAAGCATTTAAATCATTTGAATTCATTCATAAACCATTAACTAAGATTCATCATCTTATTCCTTAATACCTCCTTACTATCATATATGATTTTCAGTCTCTTCATCATTAATAGAAAAACCATTACTTTTACAAACTCGTTGATCATCTTATTTATCTTCCCCCCTAGGAAATCAATTTTATAATGTCCATAATTTCCACATTAAAAAAATTCAACCATTGATGATACCTTTGGGAGAAAATTATTCTTATCAATTTTGTTAACCTAAATTTTCATTTTTCCTTATAAATTACATTCTTTGTGTCGTTTTCCACACCCAAAACATCTTCTTGTTCCTCTGATACATTCAATTGGGTTTTTCTTTCCTCATTCTTGGCATATAGTAAATTGAATCTTATTTTCTCCATGGTATCCACCACATGATCTCTACGTGAACTCAATCCTTTTATAATTTGGATAATTCAAGTATCGTTTAAGTTGCAGGTTGTTAATAAATGATAACTAATTAGGAATATTCACAATATCCTTAACTCTTATCATAATCCCATTTGGTTTCTCAACAACACGTTTTATATCACATTCAATATTAACCTAGTTCCTTATAGTTTTTACTATTGAATAGAATTATAAAACAGAGTGTGAGAAACAATATTAATAGTTGGAAACAACATAATCATGAAAAAATATTTTTAATATGACTAAATCAGGACACATTCATTTCAATCTAAGACTCCTTTGGTTTAACATAGGTTATTCATGACCATCATCTATTCAAATCCTTCATAATTCTTCATAAAGAGTTTATAAATTTACAAAGCACATCCCTATGGAGTGTTAAACAAGGTGTGAATTAAGGCCCATTGTTTGATACTTGGTAACACTAAAGTCATGTTCTACATGCCGTTTTTTGAAATTATTACCACTAGGTAAATATATTCTAGAACCATGTCCACTTGTAATATCTAGACAAGGATGTAATTTCTCAAAACCACTCGCTCTATACTTCATCAATATTACAAGATATTCTTATATACTTAGTATTATTATTAGACTTTTCCATAGTATTATTACTAATGTTTTTCATCATATCTTCAAAGGTTAACTAAACATTCCCTATGATACCAACTGTGGTGACCCAATAAATTTAAACATATTATTATATGATTCTTAAACATAAATATACAATAATAAAAAATAAGGGTCTTAATGGCCTGGTGTCTTTAAAAGACTAGGTTTTAAATATATAAAACATGGAATCCTTATTTTAGTTTCCATAGTGAGATCCTAAAATCCATTGATGCTCCTAAATATGCATGTGATCACCTAGGGAATATATAAAGAGATGGGAGACCTAAAAATACCAGTAAGGAAATAAAAATGATATGGAAACATAACATGAGAGTCAAATGTATAACATGATATCATAAAATAGAAGGCACATGAGTAACCACATGGAAGCATAACGTAAAGAAAATAGTATCGTAATATCATAAGATCATAGGAAATCTAGAAGAAACATAAAACATTACATAAGAATAAGTCAAGTCTAACTTCCAATAAAATATCACATGGTGGAAAGAGTACCATAATGGATTTGGTTCACTCCCTAATCCTATACATGATATCTCACAAGACTATAACATTACCCAATACATTGGAGTGCTATATGGGTACAGCAATCATAACATGTTCATGATCTATATGTACCAAATAATGGAAATCAATCATAAGGCATAACATAAGAGTTTCCCAATGAAAGAAAATGAGTTTCACAATCTGGATTCATATCATATTAAAATGAAATTCTATAATGAATTCATTTGAAAAATGACCATAAGGAATGTATTACCCTGCGAAATTAATGGAGAATAAACAAGGTATATATGTGAGAGATGTATATACATAATTTAGAAGAAATCAATAACATCAAAGGCCTTCGTTATTGGTGAAAATACTTGATAGAGGTAATATTTTCATTATTTTTAATGTGTATTTAAATGATTTAATCCCTTCAATTTTAACAATTTGATCCGATTTGAATCATTTTTGGATTTTTGGTGAATTTTAGGCCAAAATGTGAAATGTTCTTAATTTTTGAATTTTAATAGTTTTCTATCACTTTCCAGGAAAGTTCAGGATCCAAGCAGGCTGGGTCATAAAAATTTATTAATGAAAATAAAATACACGAAAAAAAAACATAATACAAGTGGAAAAGGAGCCACCACCAATCAAAGTGGTCACACAATGACCACCCAAAATATTAATACCGATATTCCTATCAACCCATCAGATAAAGAATACAAATATCTCATTAAGAATGGTCTCAGATAACACCTCCATGACACCAAAGTTGTCAACGCATTCCATCAACCAACCCATCTATCCCACAACCTCATGGCCTACACCGCGATCTCTATGGATCTTCTCCGCACAACCAAACAAAAGTGACCACATATCGGTCCTTAAAAAAAATCCTCACGTGACCAACAACGTGTATCACAGCCCGAGGTTAAGATTTCCCGTGGCCCAAGGTCTTCATATTCCCCCTCGCGTAGCTCAACGTCACCTATCACCTTCACCCCGAAGTCAGAACCGCATCATGAGACTCTCCATCACCCATCGTCGCTGACATTGCCAGAAGTCTGATCATTCGAGACAGTCCTGGTCCAGCTCCCCGTCTAATGTGCAGTCACCAAAAACGCCTTCTGCATATGACTCTCTCACCCAGTCACCATACGAAATGCTAGAGTGCCTATTCGGTCCGACGAACGCCGCCCCACCGAGTCCAACACCGCAGTCCCAAAATCACAGTTAGTCAGAACTCTTTCCAGCCCTTCCATCACTACCGGCCTGAGTAGCGCCCGCACATCGACTCGTCGGGATCCCACACATGATCCTCATACTTTCCACCGTCCAGATCAAACCATCCTCCCTCTTTCATCGAGTTGCAACTCTTGTCCTCAACCACGAAACGTGCGAGCCCTACACTAGCCGAGCGTCGCCATCCACTGCCAATGGCCCAAAATCCAACCCTAATTAGATCATCATCACCTCCGTCATGCGGGGATATCTTCATTGCACCTTCATCACAAACCACACTCGACGTAGCCAAGGATTGTTCGATCTCAAGAATCAAACCAACATCGGGAGATAATGAAATAAATAAACAAGTAGAGTGACCACTCATAGCTTGAAATTCATCACCGTGATCATTAGTTTCACCGTTATAAATGCTTCTCGGCCGTGCCCTACCACATGCCGCAAACATCTGGTAGTGGCCAACAATATCATCATCTTCGTCGATGGATATTGGTGCCAAATTATGTCTAGATTGAAGAGAGAGAGAGAGAGAGAGTTTCTCCATTTTAGAGCTAAAAATCATCACTTCTATATTTTAAGCATAACATTTTTAATATTTATCCAAATGGTGTGATTTTTTATACTTTTATTTTTCATGGGATTCAACTTTATAAACTCAACCTTGAGCTCATTCAAAATACAACAAGGCCAAACAAATGAATCAATTTAAAAAATATTAATAGACAATAGAATGAACCCCTCCTCATTAAATGAGAAATTTCTTGGACTAAAGATCCCAAAATTAAGTTATGACAACTAAAAATGAAATTGGACTCAAATTATAATGCACACATTTAATTTCAAATAAATATTCTCCCATTAAGGTTGTGCTTACATGTTCCAAAGTGGAGGAAGATGAAGGGTTTATTCAGACAATAAAAGTGTTATTGACTAATTTGGGAATATATTTTTATAAAAATTTACAATGACATTTAAATTTTTAGGGTTGATAGAAAAATCAATTAAAAAAACTTTTAATAAGGAACCTTGGTGATTTTTTGACCTATGGTAGGAAGAAACTTAGAAAAATTTCGGTGGATAGATTTTTGGGGAGATATTTTCTATATTTATTTTTCCCTATTTTGTTCTTCTTAGTTTCGTAATGAATTCTTATTCACCCTTATTCTTGGATACCCTTAAAATGGAGGGGTAGAATAATAAGTGAATGGAGAAGGAAAGGTTTTTCTTTTGTAATTCTTGAGTTCTTTCATGTAGTGACATTATATCTTTTCTCTCTTCTGTGAAGTTTATTTCAATTTATAATATTGGGTTTTATTAGAAAATACAATCATATTTGGTTTTAGATTATGTTTTTGTTATTTATTTGGTCAATGATAATTATCTCCCTCCACTAGGTTATGGTTTATATATGATGGAATATACCAGATCTTAATGTTGAATTACTTAGTGATCATCAGTATTTGTGGGAGGGGTAGTGGATAATCTAGATTTTATTGGATATACAAGACCCAATTGGGTATTTCCCAAGTTAATTGATGGTACTTGTTGTAACTATCTCACACATTGGAAGGAGGGTAAACCAAGATAATAATTTGGAAAGGTTTATTCTCATTATCATTATTTTACCAAGGGACCAAGAGGAAGGAATTTTGGAATCTAACTGTAATTGAATTAGCATAATATGATCGGATAAATTAGAAGTAGAATAATATTAAATTTGGATGACCAACACTCGGCTGATCACCCAAATCATATCACTATTTTCAATCACTTTTTTGTAATTTTTCTTAATTCTTCTTCCTAATATCTTTCTTTTGTCTCATTTATTTATTTTATTTTCAAAATCAAACAATTTTAAAAAGAAACAATTTTTACACTAATTTAATGTGAAGAACTTTATTGTTTCGTGATCCTCTATGAAGAAAACCTAAGTTAACCACTTTACAACATTTTAACTTTGGAAATAATTTTTTTAAACACCCCATGATAGGCACATATCAAAACTTGGAATCATTTTTAAGTTTTCAGTTCTAACAATCTAATTTTAAATATTTGAATGTTTTCAAATTTAAAAAAATTAAAAAAATGTTTAACTCACCTTAGTCTATGCATGATAGTGTTTCTATATTTCCTAAACAAATTAGGGGATCTTGAAGAAAAATTCACATAGAGTAGAAATTCAAGGTTCTCATCCAAGACCATAAATAAAACCTCGAATACCCAGTTTTGGAGGGATTTTATAGATAATTAATTGAACTCCAGGAATACTTCCATGAATTATATCAAGAATTGGACAAGTTACAGAAAGAGTATTCCTTGTTTCCCAACAATATTTTTGAAGAAATTACCCTGGTGCAACAAGAAGATGAAATTAAAATAAAAGATCAGTTGAAAGGAATTCAAGAATAAATATAGGATCTGGGGATAAAAATAGAGTGTCTAGTTTAATATCACACACATCCTAAGAGAAACTCGAACCTAAATATGTGCTAGTGGTGGAAGTGGATTCCCCACTCATCTTTGATTTTGATGAACCTAGGGAGGCCTTTATGGAATTCAAAGAAGATATATTTAGTCCTTTTCAAGAATTGTTCAAGGATATTGATGAAGAATATCTTCCTTATAAAGTACATATAAGAGATAAATAATTTTTTTGACTTATGTATTGAATATGAGGTGGAATATGATCTCCCCATCCCTTGCAAGGAAGAATAATAAATAATAATGTATATATACCTAGCTTTGTAAGACGATGAAACCACTAAAGTGGTGGGATTTTAAGAGAATATGAAGGATCTTGACTACCTACCTCTATCCAATGAAATTCATCTCTAAGAGGCACTTTCCATTCAAGAAGAAATTTAAGCCAAAAAAATTCAGAGAGATGACATTTTATTGAATTCATTAAAATCTAAATTTATTGAAACTAAATTATGTATCACCTCTAATTGTATTAAATTTCTAGATTATTTTAACACTTGTATTTATTTAGAAGGTTTATAATAAAAAATTAATATTCATCTAGATATTAAGATATGGAGATCCCTACACATGCTGAACACTCATTGGAGGGCGTGCATGAGGAGGTTCAATGGATTTGTTTAGGGAAATAAAGACATAAGATGATTAATTTTAAGGGGAAGAATTTGATATCGATTCATCAGGATTTAATTTGTTTCAAATAAATTTACACTCTAAATTTTAATTTAATTATTCCATTGATGCAAAATGCCTAAATAAAACATTGGGGAATGAAAAATAGGTTTTGAAAGTGGAAACCAAGAAAGAGGAGGACTCATTATTTATCCTACCAAAACCATGAAAGTTCAATATAATTTTCATGTGGGTAAATTTGGTGTAATATATCCATGGAGTCCTCAAAAAAATAAATAAGTTAATGTGATAAAGAAGATGTACTGGTGGTTCATCTCAAAGAAAACCTACCCACTATCTGATTGGAGATAACCAAATGGAACTGCCCATCTAGAGGTAGTTAAAATCTAGGGCCCACTTAAAGGATTAAACCAAGATCAATCCTTATATTCTCATTCTAATTATATTTTATTTTTTTCCCAATAAATTTATCATTTTTTCTTTTTATCCTTTTCTTGTATATTTTTAGTGAGAAACACTTGGAATCTTAACTCAAAAATTCACTTCTAATAAGTCAGGTTTACCACTCCTCAACACTTTTTTGTTGTGATTAAATTATAAGTACACTTACATATTAAATAAAATTTAATAAATTAGAGACACAAAATCATTTTAGTGTGGGGATATAACTTTTGTAGTTTAGGATTTCCAATTTTTGTTTTTTTTCAAAAGAAATGTTTTTTTTTCAAATTTTTGTGTTTTTTATTTTTTATTTTTTGTGTGTTTTTGAAACACGTATGATCAAATGATTATATTTATCATTTTAAACCCATTTAAATGAGTAAAAAAATTTATCCCACGAAACTAAACAAAAATTAATTCTAAAAACGACTTTGTTTCATGTTCATAATTTTTTGAATTTTATAAAAAGACCATTTATTTTTGAATCCCATGCCACATATCACTATATTTATATTTGAAACCACCTTCTCAAGAGGATTATAAACCATTTATTGAATATTAATTACATTTACATCACTTATTTATAGAACTAAACCATGATTAATTTAACCAGAATTTAATTTATTCCTTTCAAAACTTGAGGTTTTGAAGTAATTTTAATTTAAATGATTGAGGAATTTATTTGGTTTTAAAGCCCCATTTTCAAAAGAATCATGTTTATTCTATCCATAATTATACATTTAATCCTTATATCTCTTAGAATTCATGAACGTAATGTCACTTTAGCTACATTAAAATCAAATGTTCCTTTTCCAACATGCTATTGAAGTGAGATGAAATGATATATTGGAAATTAAGTATAGTGGTAAGATATATTGTGTTGTGATACATCATTTAGTGATATTTTGGATGGAAAATAAAATTATTAAGAGATTATTTTTATATTGAAAAAGTCATTATTTAAAAATATGTGTGTTTATATATCTTTAAAGAAAAAATCTATGTATTCATGGAGCTTTAAATATAAAAAAAGTTTTTCCTTATAGGATATTTTAAAGAGAAGGAAATAATCTGAAATTTGGGGAGAAGATTCTGTGATAAAGATTAAGAACTGGAGGATTTGTGGTCTATCCATGAAATAAATTTTGATATTATTTTTGAGGATATTTGTTTCTAAGGTGAGTGAGGAGTAGACCATACTTGAGTGAAGACTATAATCATGTCATTTTTCTTTTAAAACGAATCAATCACTCCAAACTCAGCCTCATAATTGTTGACATATAAATCCTACCAACGAAACCCCTTTGAACAAGCCTAAAAAGTACTCATGATAAAAATATGCCCTTGGCTCACATTGGGTGGATATATATAAATTTACCAAGCCTATGGTGACTCTAGCATGGTTTTGGATGAGAAAATACTTATTGAAAATTGACATATTTAAGATGAGAGAAAATTCATGTGATTTAGGATTATTGTTTCCATAGGAGGAGAAATGAAGTAGAAATTTATTATATTTTGTTAATGTATAACTTGAAATAATTATTTTTTAGGAGGCATGATATTTTTTTTCTTGTTTTCAAATTAGTAGATCTCATGGGTATGTGTTTTGAACTTTTTTGATTTGTTTTGAGGCTTACTTTTCATAGAGTCTAAATGATAAGTATGGGGAAATTGATATAAATAATATTTTAATTATTTTTAATGTTTATTTAAATCATTTCATACATGAAAATATATCAATTTGTGATAATTTTTATTATTTTTGGATTTTTGGTGAATCTTGGGCTAAAATGTGAAAATTAATTTATTCTGGAATTTTGTTATTTTTATTTCAATTATTTATTTCAAACATATATTCTTAAATATTTATCCAAATGGAATAAATATTTCTTAGGATTTATTTTTCATGGGATTCAACTTCTTAAACTGGAACCAGAGCTCATTCGAACTTCAATTGGACCAAAAAAATAAATCAAGTTGAAAAATATTTTTAGTCAACAGAATGGAACCCCTCATTAAATGAGAAATATATTAGGATACAAACCTAAAAATGAGATTATTATATCTAGAAATTATATATTTATAAAACTCTCATGAAAAAATTAAATTTAATGTAAATATTCACTTATTAAGGTATCCCTTACATGCCCCAAAGTGGAGGAAGATGAAGGGTCTCTTTAGATAGAAAAAGTTTGCGTTATTAATTCAAGAATAACATTATTTAAACATGTCAAATGAAATTTAAATTTTATGTTAAATATAAAAATAAATTAATAAAATCTTTAAATAATTAACTTTAGTTATTTTTGGCTATATACTTGGTAGAAATAGAGAAAACTTTCAGTGGAAATATTCTGGAGGAGAAATTTTTTTCTTTTCCTCATCCCTCTTTTGTTCTTATTAATTTTATAATGAATTATTCTTACCCCTTATTCATGGATACCATTCATATAGAGTGGTAAAATTCAGAGTGATTGGGGAAGGGGAAGTTTTCCTTTTTTAATGCTTGAGTTATTTCACTTAATGGTATAAAATATTTTTTCTCTTTTATAAAGTTGATTTCAATTTTTAATAGCTGTTTTTATTATCAATTGCGATTGTATTTGAATTTAGATACTATTTTTGTTATTTATTTTTTTAATGGTCATCATCTCCCTCCACTAGGTTCTAGTTTATATATGATTTAATAGATAAACTCTTAGTGGTGAAGTACTTGTAAATCCTCAAAAACGTGTGGGAGGAATAACAGACACTCTTGATTGTCTGGGATAAACAAGACCTAATCGAGTATTTACCAAGTTAATTGAGGTCATTAACTACCTATCTCTTTCACATTTTAAGTAGGGTAGACGAAGATGATATTTTTGAGAGGTTTATTCTCACCACCACTATTTGATCAATGGAGTGAGAGGAATCAATTGTGAAACATCTATTTAATCTACTTAATAGAGGATGATTAGATAAATTGAAACTAGGATAACATAGAATTTAGATGTTTGACCCAGAATTTATCACCAAACTCATATAACTATTTTCAATCACATTATAATTTATTTAGTTATCAAAATTTTTCTTAATTAATTTATTTTTTTCATTTTTTTCATTTTTTTTCAAAATCAAACAATTTAAAAAACATCTAATTTTTTATCTAATTCAAAGTGACAAACTGGATTTTTGCACGTTTCTCTTAGAAGAAAACCTAGGTTAACCACTTTACTACTTTTTATCTTAGTAAATAATTATTTTTTCTACACCTCAAAATAGCCATGTTTTAATAATTTTAAAAAAATTCTTGAGTAAAATAACCTTTTAAATTTGAATAACATCAAAGGATATCATCTTATATGGAAAAATATTCTGAAAGATCTCTTCAAAAATTTCTTGAGGAAAATATCCTTTCCTTTTGGAAAACACTTATTAAAAATCAAAAACATTCTAAAAAATTAAATAAAACATTTTTTTAAATAACCCTAAAACATAAAAATGAATATCTATAAAATTTAGTGGTCATGAAGGAATAATAGTTCCATTCATGATGAATATGTTGAAAAAATATTCCTTTCACGTTTTTGTAAGAAAAGTCAAAAATTAATTTGTTTAAAAAAATGTAGGAATATTAATTTTTATTTTAAAAAAATAAATTTATGGTAAATATGACTTAAAATAATCATAGTAAAATATTTTTGAAAACATTTTTAGAAAATGAGAATTTGTAAGAAGGATTTTTGATCAAAGAGAGAAATGACGTCTGATTTTATTAAAAACATTTTCTCAATAATATGAAGTTAGAAAGAGAGGAAAATGTTACTATTACTTTAAAACTTCATGAATAACTATAAGATAATAAAATTAAAGGATATATTGATAAAATAATTTATTCAATATAAATTCAAGCATAAGCAATCCTGATGAAAATGAGATCGAAACATAAAACCTTCCTCTTTGGTAACTTTTGAATTATAACTTCCCATGAATGAAGTAAATGAATTTTAGCTTAAAATATCATTATATAAGGATTATTCAAGATATAGTATATAAAGGGGTAGTATATACACCATTAAAAATAAACTAGGTGTATAAAATAACATGTGTCTCAAAGAAGGATATTTGAGATAAAACTCTTATAAAGTTCATATCATTGAGGTAAGAGTTAATCAATGGTATGATTATGTTTAATAAATGTATATCCACACGAAGAAAAGTGAAAAAAAGCATAAAGAAATCAAAATTCATTTCACACATAATTGTTTTATAATATAATCAACAAAGTAGTCTTATAACCTAATCAATGGAAATTGAGTCCAGACACCCCTTACCTCACGCTTCCCGTCTGGTAAGCACTCTTTGACCACCTGTATAGTGGTTTTAAACTTAATATTAACTTATAAAAGATTAATATTATTATTTATAATATCATATATGATCCTTTTATAATATATCTGCACCTTTTAATTAATAATATTTCATTATCACTATTATTTTGGGTGTTAATTTCCTTGTTTTATCAGGCATGTTTCATCGTGAAAATTCTGGATTTTGAACATAGGTTACAGTTCCATTAAATATAGAGTTATATTAATGTTATATATTTTATTTTTTTTAATTATATTAATCATTATAATAATTATTGAATTTTGAACATGGAGAATTAATCACATCGCTTCATAGAGATGGTAGGTTGTACGTACATACAAGATATGTTATCATTTCTTTAATGGGTGAAAGGGTAAGGAAGTGTGTAACGACCTATAATTTTATAAATAAAACCCCCATTGTGATTGAATTAAATGTCTTTTTATGGTTATGGAAAATATATGAAATTGTTTGGTTTTATTATCCTACCAAATTTAAAAGACTGTGAAGCAACATAACCATTGATAATATAGTCATTGAACAATGATCATATGATTAGTATAAATATTGGGTTTTACTAAATCCAATTAACACAAACAAATGAAGTGGTGACTTTGAATAGTAGGATTGTATATTATGAATCCAATTTATCATAGATTCTAAGGGAGATAACATCACTATGTTTTTCCCTTGAAAAGGCCCAAGCTGATATCCAAAAATTAAATTAGGAAAAAAAGTATTTATTGGAGAATTTCAATATCATTGAGATCATGGAACTAACCATGTACGTTGAACCACCACAAGAAAATATTACCATCAAACACCTTACCCTTAGGGTGTTTTCTGGTGTAATAAAGGGCTATGTAACAAGCAACTAATAATATAAATATGTATATTTTATTTTCAATATAATAACGATTATATTTACTTCTTATTTTTATTACATTAAAACTAATTTTAGATTTTTTATATGATACAACACAAATTTTATTTTTTGGGTAGTATGAAATTTTAATTAATAAATTTCCCTCGATGAATTAATGTATTTTTGAAATAAATTATATTTTAGTAAAATATTATTATTAAATATTTTTTATTAAATATAAATGACAATATAATTTTGATGATGTCAAATGTAATTTTTATAAGGGTTCGAAATCTGTTATTGTCAAAAAACACATCATTTATAAAAAAATGTCGATTCTATTTTAATAGTTAAAATTCATATATCTAGAAAATTATTTTGATAAAATAGATTTTATTTTTGGAATCATCACATTAAAATTATCTAATGGTAATTTTTTATTAATTTTCTAAGACATTCGAATTTTCGAGTAAAAATTAAATACATTATAAATATATGGTGAGTATAATGACATCATAATGATGAAAAATTGATGTAATAAATGATATAAAATGTATCCAAGACCAAATATATATTCCCCATTTAAGATAATGTTATTTTTAGGTTATTTTGTTAATTATATAAATCCACTATGAATCCTCTTAAACCTATATTATATTTTAAGTTTTTAAAATCATTTCTGTAAGAACATGACTCAATTACACATCACCAAGGGTAATATTTTAAATATTTAAGACCATAGACTTATAAAATAATGATAACCAGTCCTATTTTATAGAAACCATTGGAAAAAATCATGATATTTGTTTTTGTTTTTTCATTACATTATATTATAGAGTCCAAACCCTAGGTTTGGGAAATAATAAAGAACTCTCATCTCTCTTCCTATATAAACCCACCCAAGATCACATTCCTATTCACTAAAAAACATTGGGTCATATCCTTAATATTAAACTCCCTCTCTATATTCATTCAATGTGTCCCAATGATCTCACTAATATCCTCCCAAGATTTTGGAATCACCCTCTCAAGGTAAGGGATCCGCTCTTCTCCGCTTTATTCAAGAATCTTTTTCATTTTATGCCCTTTTATTTCTAATTACTAATATTGGGATATGATTATACACATAAATATTACTGACCATTTTATGTAAAAATGATGATATACCCCTTTCAATCTCATTAAACCATTTTATGAACCTTTATGTACTATACATCGTTATGCTATCAAAATTTCACTGTGATTTTTTCCATGATAAAGCTTTTTGTTGAGAATTCCATCATTATTTCCACTCATGGTTACTCACCTAGTTGTACCTATACATCATTTATTGTGGAATACCATATATTTAGCCCACAATCCTTAATATTGGGATTAAATGTGATGAAATATGTTCTTAATTTATATGATGTATGTGGCATACTAATGCATTTACATGATTGGATTATGATGGGTGCGACCAGATAGCGCACCAATGCATTGGGTAATGGTTTAGTCTCATGAGACACCATGTATGGTGAACATGAAGTTATCCTAAGCACATTATAATATTATGTCTTTTTTTTACTTTAACTTATGCTTATGACGTCATGTTTTGATTTGTTTCCACAATCCCATGTTTCCTATATGTTACCAAACTATATCATGCCTCATTGTTAGTGTTTATGATTATCACCCATTTATTTCCCATTGATATACCTATTTCATAACATGTAATAACTTATTCTTGTTATTATTTTCTTATTCTTTTATCAGGATTTATATCAAACCCCTTTCTTTTGTATGTCCCCAAGTTATCCCATGTAGTTTTAAGAACGATGGATGAATATTAGAATGTTAAGTATGTTTTCAATATTGTTGATGTAACCTTATTTTAATTTTTTATGTAATATACCTAATTACAAGAGACACTATACTTCTTGATCTTATGGGTTTTATTATGTGTATTTTTTTGTAATATATTATGAATTAATGTGCAATAAAGACAAGTGTTTTCATAGTTTGTATCAAAGGAAAGTTTATTTATTTTTGGGATTAGGATTACGAAAATCTAGAGAAAGACTTAGGGATAAGACTAAACATAATAAAACACACATATTTTTTTAAAGTGTATATTAAGTTTTTCTAATAAAATACATCGCTTCTTATATTCTACAAGTGTATTTGGCTCTGGAATAGATGTACATAGGGGTAACAACTGAAAATTCCATATTGAGATATATTCAATTAGGAACTGGCGCAGGACAATGGTTCTTACTGCACATATAGTTTGACACTCCCAAGGGATATGCTTTCTTAAAATCACATTCTCTTGATGAACCATTATTAAGGGAATAAAAAAATTCCATAAAATGTTATGTTAGGAAATATATCATGAATAACATAGATTGAATCCAAGAAATTCATAAGATAAGGAATAACTTTCACTTATAATTTATCCATTTAATGTTAATGGATTTCTATTTATGTGTTTAATAGTTCAAAAATACTCATTCCTAATTTTCACTTAATTCTATCCAATAGCCAAAAATATGAGGAATTGAATAAACAACCAATGTGGAGGGAAATGTGATGAATTATATATTAAGATTCCCAATCTATTAGGAAAAGGAATTGTGAACTTTGTGATGATACTATCTCAGTTGACTTAGGTTCTGAAAGGAAACCTAAATCAGGTGGAACACCCAAATACTCCTAAGAAATAAAATCCTTCAATTGAGACCTTTATGTGACAAAGTCCTCCAACTTTTAATGGATCATCCAATACCTTAATCATAGAACAATGAATCAACTCCGTTGATAAGATATTATTAATCCTTCAATGTTCTGAGAAAGAGAAGGTTATACTAGTTGTTTATCATATGGAGAGTGAAATTGACCAGTGGTGGAAATTGATCTTACATACAAATCTCGAGGAAGAGATCAAAGTTCTGGGGTAGAAGGAATTATGGAAAATGTTTTTCAAAAAATATTTTCCTTAAACTCCCTGACTTAATGGAAAGGCATTTCTTTTCCTAGAAGAAAAAAGATGATGAATCCATCGGGGTGTACGAGGAAAACTTCACATGTTTTTCATGATATGACTCTATCTTTTTCATTAACCCCTAATGAAAATTTAACCTCTTATTTGGTGGGATAAAACCAGGTATATAAAAAGCCTTGAAGATATGATACTTTGATAACTATGATAAAATTTTCCAGTTTTCCCATAAAGTTGAAATGAAGATCAGAAAATATCAAGGGTATCATGGGGGTAAGAAGTAGAAAGTGGAATTTAATTCTGGTGGGGTGATAGAGAAATCAAAAGGTGGTATGCAATTTTTACATCCCACTTATCAGAAGTGTGGAAAAAATAATTTCATAAATTTTCTAAAAGGGATAATAAAATACTTTTGGTTCAAAAAATAAGGGAACCTAGATAGAAATTTTGAATGGGAGAAACCCACCAAAGTAATGGAATATAGGAATTATCTAGTATACTCTAATCCTATTATATAATATTTCAACTAAAAGGAATAAGGACACTATGAGAACCATTACCCTAAGCCAAGGGATCTCGGATAAAATCAATGCCAACAACCTCCAAGGAAGTAAGGGTGAGCACATGCCATCACAACTACTAAGGTGGATCTTGAAAATGAAGTGTTTAAAGGTATGATAGTTATTCATTCAAGAATAGTAAGAATAATTTTTTATTCAGGTTCTATGAATTCCTTAATATCATCCAAGTTTATTAGAACTATTCAAACACTACCACAAATAATGGAAGTAGATCTTTCAATGAAAAAGGGAAATTAGGAAATTATTTCTTCCAATGTATATAACTCATCCCCCATAAATATTTATGGTATGAAATTCCCAGAGAACCTTGTGATACTACCTTGTGTTGAATTTGATGCCATTATGGGTATGGATTGTCTTTCCTTTTATAGAGTCCACATAAATTTCTATGAGAAGGAAATCACTCTCTGTATCGAGAATCATCCTATGATTCTATACTAGGGAAAATAATAGGATGAATATTCTTTAGAAAAAACTTATCAAGAATGGATATTATTGACCTATAAGTAAGAATATCTAGATCATATGATTTAGTATAAGAGAGATACCATCCTTGAAGACATTCCCATTGTAGAGGAATTCACTAATGTGTTTCCTGAAGAATTTCCCGGTCTTACTCCAAGTTGAGAGGTTGATTATTTCAATCGATCATATACATGGAGAATTACCATTATCTAAGACTCCATATAGAATGGCTATTGTGATAGTTGAGGAGCTGAAGAAACAACTACATGAGAATCTAGATAAATGGTCCATACGCCCAAGTACTTCAACATGGGGTACACCGGTCCTCTTTGTTAAGAAGATGTATGGGTTGATGCACCTTTTCATTAATTATCATGATTTAAACAAGTTCATGATAATGAAAAAGTATAATATACCATGTATTGATGACTTTTTTATTAGCTACATGGATCCCAATACTTATCTAAGGTGGAGCTTTTGTCAGGGTTTTATAAAAAAAGGGTGAATAAGTAGGATATCCCCAAGATTGCTTTCCGTACAAGGTGAAGAAACTATGAGTTCATTGTAATACCATTCAGACTCACTAATGATCCAAAAATATTCATGTACTTTATGAATAGAGACTTTAGATATTAACTTGATAAATTTTTGGTAGTATTTATAGATAGTATTTTAATATACTATAAAATAAAGGATGATCATGAGCATTATTTGAGAACTGTGTACATAAAATGTGAGTTCTGGTTAAAGGAAGTCTCATTATTGGGGAATATTATCACAATTAACAGGATACCTATAGATCCTTCAAAGAAAAATGAAATTCAAGTATGGTTGAGGCCAAAATCTATGATAGATATCCTTAGTTTCCTTGGACTAGCTAGGCATTATCGACTATTTGTGAGAAATTTATCTTGATTTTCAAACCCCCAAACCAAGATAAATCAAAATGGAGTCAAGTTTGTTTGGAATAATGAATTTGAATAAATATTCACAATGTTTAGAAGGAGGATTACCACTACACCTATAATTATGGTACCCACATATGGGGAACATTTCATGGTATACAACGATGCTTAGAAGAAGGTTTTGGTTTATGTACTAATGAAGAATGACAAAGTGATATCCTATGACTCAATGCAATTGAAATTTCATGAAAAGAACTACCCAAAACATGATATAGAGTTGGATGTAATAATATTTTCATTAAAAATATGACATAATTATCTTTTTGGGGAGAAGTGTGAAATATATATGGATCATAAGAGCCTCAAGTATACATTCAAATGGATAAAGAGATGAATATGATCCACAAAATATGGTTAAAGATGAAAAAGGACTATGAATTCCCAATCCACTACCATCTAGGGAAAGCAAATAAATTGAAAAATTCTCTAGATATAAATGATCCAAAAATTTTATCATTGATGAGAATTGAAAAGTATATGATATTCTTAGAGTTGAAAAGGATGGACATAAGAATCATAATGGAAGGAAAATCATCAATCCATTCACAAATGATTGCTCAACCGTCCTTTCTAGAGAAGATAAAGGATTCTCAAATAGATGATATGGAAATTCATAAGATGGAATCTATATGAAAAGATAAATCCCCAGAGTTTAAAATCAATGAAGAAGGAGTTATTAGATTCTAATCATGACTATGTGTACCATAAAATCATGAGTTAAAGGAGATGGTAGATGATGCACATATATCAACCTTCTCTATCAACCCAAGGAGCATAAAGATATATTGATATCTCCAAGAGAACTATTGGTGGGACAATATAAATAATTATATCAAAAAATATACATCAAGGTGTCTTGTATGTATGCAAGTTAAGGTTGAAAGGAAAAAAATACAAGGGTATAATGCAACCATTACCCATACTTACATGGAAATGAGAAAACATAACCATTTAATTTTTCAATGTTATTCTGAATACATCAAGAGTAAATAATGATATATGAGTGATTGTGGATCATCATACAAATACTTATCAATTCATTTCAATTTTATAGTAATTCTCATTCAATCAATTTTCAAGGATATATATTAGAGAAGTGGTGAGGCTGTATGGAACAACACTATCAATTGTATCTGATTGAGACCCAAGATTTACCTCCAAGTTATAGAAGAGTCCCCAAAATGATCTAAATACTGATTTGAACTTCAAAATGACTTATCACCCTCAAACTGATGGCCAATCTGAGTGAACTATCCAGACACTCCTGGACTTTTTGAGATCATGATCGATTTACTTCTGTAAGAACCCGGTTTTCACTCAGGTATGGATCCTTTAATTTTCCATCTAAATCTATACTTTGGACCTAATATGGATTCCTAATGAGTTAGTAAAGGTTCCAAGGGTTTCCTGGTCCTGTTCAGAGCCCAAAACCTATCCTTTTAGGGAAAACAGGCTTGGCACATGTTTTAGAGTAAACTGTGAAGCAATTCCACACGGTTTGGAAAACCATGAAGATTTTGTTTTTTTAGATAGAGCCATCTCACATGGTTTTTACACGGCCATGTGGCCTAACCATGAAAGAACCCCCTTTTCGTAGGTACCCATGCAGTGGTTACACACAGTTTTTCAAACAGTGCAGACAAACTGTGCAAATGCTATTTTCTGTGTAAAATGTCCAATTTTCCCTTAATGATCTAATTATCCTCCCTCTTCCTCCCTAACCTGAGAACCAGTGGGATTAAGCCATTTTCCTCCCAATTTAGAGCAATTTGAAGACCAAGGATAGGGATCAATTTATCTTCTTCATCCAGGATCCATTCAAGATTCTCTTTATCACATTGGATGCACAACTGTAAGTGATCAAGTCCTCTTGAGTCATTCTTCTTCTCTTTTTCTCTCGACCAAGATATCGGGGTATGAGTATCTTTCAACTTTTCTAAGATATACTATAATCCGAGGAAAATCAAGGGTCGACACCGAAGGACAAGAGTTTTACAATCCTAAGGTTGGTGGTCGGAAACTCGACCCTAATGTTCGTTGATTTTGGAATATCTGTGTGGGGCCCGCTGATTTCATTAGGAGCTGTTTTTTAAAATTACATGCCTTGATTATACTTATTAGAATTGTATGGTTATGATCCTTTCAAATATGTGATTAGTTTTAGTGGTTACACCTACAACTCAATCCTCCCCATGTTCAAGGTTATTCCATATTTGAGTTTTAGTGTTTTGGCACATTTGAGTCACTGTTAGGGTGTGTCTTCACTTGACCTTACAAATGGTGATACTTCCTATAGTAAATGGATTTTTTAATGATAATTTCATAACGGAATGTACCATGTATTCTTACCAGTTGACCCACCTAAGGTAAGTGATTCAATTGATTATTAGATGTGAAATGTGAAATGGAAAATATACCAAGTGTATAACTTTTCCTTGTCAAATGAGATTTAATGAAGGTTACATGTCTGTTGCACCACATTCCATATTGATAGAAGGTAGAAAAGTGAACCTCTATAATTGAATATGACTAATGGTTAATTAAGACATGATTAAATGGTCTCAATGCTACTTGGACTATCCTCACTAATGGAAGGAAAGGCTTGAACCTAATGAATGATTACATGATTAAAATATAAAATTGGAATGGACTGACTCGAGCTCGCCTTGGATTCTGAGAGGAGAATACCTTAGGACTTGGGAACCCCATTCCAATTCAAGGATGTGGTTTTCTTAGGTAGACACCCACCTAGACTTTGGTTCTTTTCTATTCCTTGGACACCCAATATACTGTTGTAGGATCCTTTACCTTATTACATGATACCTAAAATACACTCCTTGGATATAGCATTGACTAGTAGGTTCCATGATTAAACCCCATAGGGACCTTTCCTTGTATAGCCCCATTTTACATTGGTCTATCACCTTGGAATCGGTAGGCACCTTATTATGGAATGCCTTGGATTACACTCTTACCCCTTAGCTATATTTAGATACTACTGAGTTAGTGTTCCATGAGATCTACATTACCTTAGTTATTACCCTGAAACTCCCTCACTAGATACCATTTTCTGGTTGCCTTGTTATGTCTTAGGACCTTCACTACTTACACTATCATGAGGTGATGTCAGTGTTGGTTATTCCTTACGTGGCATATTAACATTAAATGGTAAATACTTAATTAATGAACTGGTTACTTGTTCAAACACCAGCTAAGGTTAGAAGAAGGTATTTGGGTATTTAGTTATATTGGACTGTTTTCATACTTTATATATTCATTCCAACACACTACTATATTCCATTACATGGGCCGAATGTTATAGACTCCATTGGTGGTGGCCCACTAAGATTTATCTCACACCCTCTCTGGACGTTGTTTGGTACCCATAGTAGATTACCTGATTGTAGGTGTTGATAAAGGGAAGCATATAGCTTCAAACACTTGATTATATGATGATAGGATGGATCTTGATAGCAGATGACCGAGTTGGATCTTG
Source organism: Viscum album (assembly GCA_963277665.1). Taxonomy (NCBI): domain Eukaryota; kingdom Viridiplantae; phylum Streptophyta; class Magnoliopsida; order Santalales; family Viscaceae; genus Viscum; species Viscum album. The sequence continues at coordinate 1,884,927,118 of OY728159.1, read as the reverse complement.
GGATGCTTGGAGTAGAATTTGTTTTCTTTTACCTTATGGAACATGTTATGCCTATTTTCTTGTATCCATGTTTTCCAGTTTTCTAGTAACATGACACTACATCTTCATTGCACTAGTTGATACAATTACTGTTATTCTCATTTATCTATTACCTCTGTTTTCTTATGCTATTTATTTATATTGCTTCCTATATTTACTATTGTTTATATCCTCCCACTATGCTACACTCTACTAATGAGGGAATATTATCCCCATAGACACACCCTAGGCTCTCATTGCTAGTCACCAACCTCTAGCATTTGGGGAGATGCGCTTGAGGCCATGTGACCCAACAGGTTTGGGGCACCCGTTAAGTGGTATCTGGGTCCAGGATGTCACAAAGTGGTATCATAGGTGGTTTATTTTATTTATTTACTATTTTGAGACAATATATTGGAGAATAGTAATGATTATGACTTAGTCATAATCCATGATTGGGCATCGTGAACCCATGTTCGGGGTAAAAACTAAGTTTCCTAAATTATAATTTCTTTTCTGATTTTTCCTAATACAATTGATATTATTTTACCATTGGGAGACACACATGCTGTGTTGTGTGTTTGATTATTTCTCTATTTGAGGATTTTATTTCATCCTTGTCTTGATGATATGAGGGCAAGGAGCATTGTTACATGCATCATTATAATGACCTATAATTCACATGTTATGAATATTTCCATACCATATAGGTGCATTTCACTAATTTTCATTGCTTGATATACAAATGATTGATGAGTGATATTGTGATAGTTAGCTTATGATTGTGTCACTTTGGGCTGTGATTGAGTGATTACCTGTCTCAATTAATGAGGTGTATAGACCCTCATGGATTGGGATGAGTAATTAACAGATTCAAGCCATTATACTATAAATAAATGGGCTTTATTTCTGGTGATAGGTGTATGTGCACTGATTCATTGGAAATAGAAATCCATTATAACGTGAATCATGAAATCTAAAATGAATTGGTTATACATCCTTATCCCTCCTTTTCATGTTTATGAACTATAAAGGAGTAAACCTAGAAATTAACTGCAAAATGACTTGAAACTTATAATTGAGTACTTATTGATACCTGGCCGTCTAAGCGGGTAGTTTGGGTAGTATACCTTAGGTAGTGAGTTTTCCTATGCTCAGATTTCGTTAGTGATGCTATCTTATATTTCAAATCTTATTCCGAGGTGTGTTATTTTAATTTTTAGACTAATTCCTCCATGACGTCCTAAAGTCATTTTCCTAGAAGGTGGGGACGATCATTCTCCAAATGTTATGGGCCCAAAGCTGCCAGTCTTACCTCCTAGTGTGCCACTTGAGGCGCCACCAGTTGTACTTGATCTGGGAAATGATGCCCAAGTCCATGATATTTTCCTATGTCTGATGCAGCCCATGAATGATTCTCCATGGGTTGCACCTACGATGGCTGATCTGACCTGTGAGTTCCTGCAGCAACATCCCCCTACTTTATCAGGGGATGATGGTTCTCATACTATTATGTCTTGGATAGAGGCCATGATTTCTTTATTTGAGAATATGGAAACACCTCCAGGGTAGGGATTCAAGATTTCTATATACATTATTTGGGATTTGGCCAAGCGTTGGTAGGATGTGGTTACCCATGAAAATAGTTATCAAGGCATGTTATGAGTTGATTTACAGACTACCTTATATGATCATTTCATTCCTCAGGAACTGAGAGATGATAGAGCCAGAGAGTTCATGCATCTCGAGAAGGGTTCTATGTCAGTTATAGAATATTCAACACGTTTCACTAATTTAATGTGCTTTTCACCACTTCTATCCGGTGATGAGCTTTCTCATGCTAGATGTTTTGAGGATGGGATCCAATATGCCATCCAAACTCAGGTGAATGTATTTCTCCTACCTACCTTTTCTGAAACAGTTGATCAAGACCTTATCACTGAGCGTAACCTAAGGGACTACATGATTACTGGGTTTAAAGGATCAGCGGCGCGTCTGACCAGTAGTTCTTCTGGTGGTAGGGAACGTTTCCTTGAGGTTTCTATTTAGGGAAGTGGCATCTAGAGTATCCAGTTTGATAGCTTTACGGTGTGTCATCAGTGTGGAATACTGGGGCATAAGAAGCCCTAATGTGACAGAGAACCTAAAGAGTGTCGGGCTTGCGGCTGTATGGGTCATATTTAGCTTTTCTACTAGACCTTTCCACCAAATTTGAGTGGAAACAGATCAACATAATCTCCACCTTCAGGAGAGAGTTCTTTTGCGCCACAATAGGCAGGGAGTTAGAATAGCACTGGTAGGTATGGCTATGGAGGAGGTCGTGGCCATGGTAGTCCAACCCCTGATCACCTTTAGCGTTAACAGGGCAGTCATGATTATGGTAGTCCATATGTTTCACATGGCTGTGGATCAGGTCAGGTGCATACTTTGTAGCCGATACCTGAGGATTAGGCTGCAAGACCATCTATAGTAGGAGGTACTATTCTAGTATCCTCTACTATTGTCTATGATTTGTTTGATACATGTTCTTCAAACTCTTTCATTTCTGCATTTATCGTGTAAATCCTTGGACTAGAGATACAGTGACACTATGGTGTAACAAACCTAGATACGCCATTAGAGGTATGAACAGATGGAATACGCCTGTGTAGGGACTGTCCCCTTGAGGTATGTAGTTACCCTTTCTTATGAAATATTTTTATTTTTTAGATGAAGAGCTTTGATGTCATTATTGGGATATACTGGTTTGTTCACTATCATACTTTTGTAGACTACTATCGCCACATGGTATCTTTTACATCACCAGAGGGAAAAAACTATCTACATAAGGGTGAGTGGGATGTCCAGGCTAGTAGAGCAGGACCAGAGCATCATGGGTTAGGTGGAGTTACCACCCAGATTGAAAATATCTTCATGGGGGATTAGGGTTTACATCATTATAATTTAACTCCAGTAGTTGATCATTTCAAACAAGTCTTTCATAATGATTTTTCTGGCTTACCTCCTAAGAGAGATGTATATTCTATAATAGAGCTTGTTCTAGGAGCGGCTTCAGTGTCTATTTCTCCTTAAAGAATAGTTCCTACAGTGCTTCATGAGCTCAAGAATAATTTAGAGGATCTAGAGTCCAAAGGTTTTATACGGACTATTACATCCTCTTTGGGTTCACCCATGGCTTTCACTAAGAAGGAAGATGAAACGCTTAATTTATGCATGGATTTCAGATGATTGAACCAGCTTATGATCAAGAACTAGTATCCACTTCCTAGAATAGATTATCTCTTTGACTATCTTTGAGGAGAAAAGGTCTTCTCTAATATCGACCTGAGATCGGATTATCATTAGGTGCAAGTAAGACCATTAGAAAAACCTCATACAACTTTCTGTAGAATTTATGGTCTGTATTTGTATCTTGTTATGCCGTTCGGTCTGACGAACACGCCTGCAATTTTCATGGCTTTGATGAATAGAGGTTTCTACCCCTATTTGGACTCTTTTCTTATGAACATTTTGGATGACATCTTGGTGTAATCTCACACTCATAGCGACCATGCCAAACATCTTGAGTTTATTCTGAGTACACTGAGGGAGCATAATTTTTTTCCAAGCTTGCTAAGTACCACTTCTGAATCGAAAAGGTCCACTTCTTAGGTCATATTATTTCAGAATCAGGAGTATCTATTGAACCTAAAAAGGTTAGTGATGTAGTTTCTTGGAAGAATCCCAAGAACGTATTTGATATATAGTTTCTTGTGGATGGATGGATATTACAGGAATTTCATACAAGACTTCTCACGTCTTGCTTCACCTCTTACTGGTCTTACAATGAAGGGTGTCAAGTTCACATGGTCAGAAGCATGTGAGAAATCCTTTTAGGAGCTGAAAGGGAGAGTTGTATAGAAACCTATTATAATTCTTCTTGATCTGGGTATAGTTTATACCATATTCTGTAATGCATTAGGAATTGTCCTAGGAGCAGTACCGATATAAGAAGTCAAGGCCATTACATACGGATATCATCATTTGAGGCCTCACGATATAAATTACCCAATGCACGATCTTGAGCTTGTAGCTGTTGTTTATACCTCATGTTGTTGGAGACACTTTATTTTTGGTGAGTGCTTTGTGGTGTACATAGAACAAAAGATCCTCAAATATATCTTTTCTCAGCACGACTTGAATCTCAGACAGCGGAGATGGGTCGAATATCTACAATCCTTTGATTTCGAGCATGCATATACACCTTGAAAGGGAAATGTGGTCGTTGATGCACTGAGTGAAAAAACTCAAACACATTCCATACAGGAAGTCAGTGATGAATGGAAGTTAATGGACCTCTTTTATGAGCTTCATATGGAGTTTCATAATAGTCACGAACAGTCTTACCTCTTAGAATTAATAGTTACCTATTCCCTCCTTGAGAAGGTGAAGAATAGGGAGTTTTCAGATCCTAAAGGTTTGGTTCTCTGTGAGTGTATATAAAGAGATAACCCACCTCTAGATTGGTATATGGAATGAGACGACATTCTTCATGTACGTAGACGCATTTGGGTTCTCGTAGACATGAGATAGGAGTTGATGAAAGAGTCCCATGCTTCTCAGTGGGCAGTTTATCCCGGAATCTCAAAGATGTATCGAGATATGAAATGCCAGTATTGGTGGCATGTGATGAAACATCATATAGAAGGATTTATCACTAGGTGTCCCACCTGTCAGCAGGTTAAGGGGGAGTACCAGAGACCTGCAGGCTTGTTATATCCACTTTGAATCCTAAAATAGAAATGGAAATATGTTCCTATAGATTTTGTAGTTGGATTACCTAGGTCACTGAGCTGTAGCGATGCTATATGGGTAGTCATTGATTGAATAATGAAATAATCCCACTTCATTACTATACAGGATACTTTCTTAGTTTATGAGTTGGGAAGACTGTATGTCCGTGAGATCGTACAACTACATGGGGTTCCTCATACTATCGTTTCAGATCAGGACTCTCATTTCACTTCATGGTTTTGGAAGGGTTTGAAAAAAGCTATGGGAACTCAAGTGATTCTAAGAAAAAAATTTCCCTGACAGACTGATCGAAAATCCGAACTAACGGTATAGGTTTTATAGGATATTCCTTGAGCATGTGTCCTTGATTTCAATGGTTCTTGGGAAAAGAATATCCCTCTTGTCGATTTTTCCTATAATAATAGTTTTTAGGTGATGATTCAGATGTCTCCTTTTGAGGTCTTATATGATAGGTTGTGCCGTTCACCCCTATGATGGCTAGAGGTTGGTGAGGCAGCCCTACTAGGTCCTCATCTCATTAAGGAGACTTCAGATCATGTTCAAATGATCAGAAAACATATGAATAATGCTCAGTCTAGATAGAAATCTTACGCTAATTATTTTTGAAAAACTCTTGATTTCAAGGTTTGGGATCATGTTTTTCTTTCGTTATATTCTAGTATAGGGCCTATATAGTTACGTAAGCAGGGAAATCTGTCACCCCATTATGTAGGGTTGTTCAAGATCCTAGAGAGAGTCGGGCTGGTAGCCTATCGGTTACTACTACCTCAAAGGTACCATACCATGCACGCCATCTTTCACGTCTCACAGATTTTCCAATATCATGCTAACCTGTCGCATAATTTTGATCCTAAGGAAGTTGATTTAGATATCGATGCTACCTTTGAGGAGTATCTAGTGTGTATCATTGACTATAGCACAAAGGCTCTACGAGGACGGTCTTTCCGTCTAGTATGGGTGCTATGGCAGCACGACCGAGTACAAGATGTGCCTTGAGAGAGGGAAGCCTACGTATGTGCCTAATGGCTATAGTTGTTCTCAGACTGTGTTTCTTTACCCTCATAAGGAGAACTCATCGGTGAGTTCTTTTAAGAGGGGAATACTATAAGAACCTATTTTTTCACTCAGGTATGGATCCTTTAATTTTCAGTGTAAGTCTTTACTTTGGACCTAATATGGATTCCTAATGAGTTAGTAATGATTCTGAGGGTGTCCGAGGCTTCTTCAGAGCCTGGAACCCATCCATTTTTTGAAAAACATGCTTGGAATAAAATTTAGAGTAAACAATGAAGATTGTGTTTGTTTGGACAGATCCATCTTGCACGGTTTGTGCACGGTCTTGCAACCTAACCATGTGATCACCCCCTTTTCCTAGGTACCCATGTATTGTTTGCATAGAATTTTTCAAACCATGTGGACAAACCATGCATAGGCCATTTTTTGGGTAAAATTTCTAATTTTCCCTTAATGATCTAATTAACCTCCCTCTTCCTCTCTAACCCAAGAACCAGTGGGATTAATCCCTTTTCCCTACAATTTGTAACTTTATGAAGGCCAAAGCTAGGGATAATGTTATCTCCTTCTTCTGGGATCTATTCATGATTTCGTTCCTCATGTTGGATGCACAATAGTAATTACTTGATTCCTCTTGAGTCGTTGTCTTTCTTTTTTTCTCTCGACTGAGATATCGGGGTATGAGAATTTTTTACATTTTCTTAGATCTACTTCGAACCGAGCCAAATCAAGGGCCGATAATGGTGGAGGAGAGTCATACAAGCCTAAGGTGGGTGTTCTATAACTCATCCCTAAAGTTCATTGATTTTAGGAATATCTATGTGGGGCCTACAAATTTCTTCGGGAGATTTTTATTAAATTTACATGCCCTGGTTATACTTGTTAGAATCATATGGTTATTATCTTTCCAAATATGTGATTAGTTGTTAGCAGTTACACCCACAAATAAATCCAACCTATGTCGAATGTTATGCCATATTTGAGTTTTAGTGTTTTGGAACATTTGAGAAACCGTTAGGGTGTGTCTTCACTTTACCTTCCTAATGGCGAACCTTACTATAGTAAATGGATTGTTATTAATGAGAATTTCATAATGGAATATACCATGTATTCTCACCACTTGACCCACCTAAGGTAAGTGCTTCAATTTATTATTAAATGTAAAATGTGAAATGGATAATATACCAAGTTTATAAATTGGCCTTGTCAAATGAGTTTGAATTAAGGTTACATGTCTGTAGCACCACTTTCTATATTGATGGAAGGTAGCGGAGGGAACCTCTATAATTGAATATTCCTTAATTCTTAATTAATAAATGATTAAATGGTTGTAATGATACATTTCTTATCCACACTAATGGAAGACAAGGCTTGAACCTAACGAATTATTACATGATTACAATATCAAATAAGAATAGACTAACTCGATCTTTCCTTGGATTATAATAGGAGAATACATTGGTACTTGGGAACCCCATTTCGATTCAAGGATACAGTTTTCTTAGGTTGAAACCCACCTAGACTCCGGTTCTTTAATATTCCTTGTATGACCAGTATACTACTATAGTTTCCTTTACCTTATTATATGATACATTGGATACACTCCTTGGATCCATCATTGACTAGTAGGTTCCATGGTTAAGGCCCATAGGGCCCTATACTTGTTTAGCCCCAGTTTACCTTGGTTGATCACCTTGGACTCGGTAGGTGCCTTATTGTGGAATGACTTGGATTACGCTCCTTAGGTTACACTCTTACCCCTTATCTAGATTTAGATACTGCTAAGTTAGAATTCTGTGAGATTTACATTACCTTGGTTATTACCCTGGAACTCCCTCATCAGATACCATTTTCAGGTTACCTTGTTATGTCTTGGTACCTTCACTACTTATAATATCATGAGGTGATGTCAGTGATGGCTACGACTCACATAACCTATTAATAATAAATGGTAATTACTTAATTAATGAACTGGTTACATGTTCATACACTAGCGGAGGGATGAAGTAGGTACTTGGGTAATTAATTATATTGTACTGTTTTCTTACATTATATTTTCATGCCTGTACACTGCTATATTCCATTACATGGGCAAGATTTTATAAAAAACATTGGTGGTGGCCCACTGATATTTATCTTACACCCTGTCCAAGCATTTTTTGGTACCCAGAGTGGATTACCCTCACATATTTTATTTTATGAAATAAATATATTGAGAGTGAAATTTTTACATGGAGGAAGATTGTAACAAACTGAACTTTTATAAAAAAACCACCTTTGTGATTGAATTAAATTCCTCATTATGGTAATAGAAAACACATGAAGTGACATAGTTTTATTATCTTATTAGATTTAAAATATATTTGAGCATCATAATCTTGGATAATATAGCTATTGAAAAAATGGTCATATGACTAGTATAAATATAGGTTTATGATAAATCCAACTATCATAGACAAAGGAATTGATGGCCTTGACCAGTAGGATTTTATCCTATGAATACCATTTATCAGAACCTATAAGGGAGATATAATCAATGTTATTTTCTCTTGAAAAATCCTAAGATGAGATCTAACAACTAAATCATGAGAGAAACTATTTACTAGAGTAGTTCAAGCTCATCGAGATCATGACCTAAATCATGTACAATATTACCATCACATACCTTAACCTTATGGAATTTTATTGTGTAATAAAGGTATATATATCAATACCATAATAATATAAATATAAATATTTTATTTTTAATAGATTAATGATTTTATTTACTTCATATTGTTATCACTTTAAAAATTATTTTTGATTTTGACACGATAAAACACAAATTATATTTTTGTGTAATATACAATTTTAATTAAGAAATTTACTTTGATGAATTAATGGTTTTTTGAATAAAATATTCTTTAATAAAATATTATTATTAATATTTTTTATTAATTATAAATTATAATATAATTTTTATGATGTCAAATGTAATTTTTATAAGGGTTTAAAAATTATTAGTATAGAAATCCATCATTTCTCAATAAATGTCGATTCTATTTTAAAAGTTAAAATTCAAATATCTAATAAATAATTTTGAGAAAATAAACATTATTTTTGGAATCACCACATTTAAATTATACAATAGTGAATTTTTCATAATTTTCTGAGATAATTGAATTTTCTGGTAAAATTAAATATGGTATAAATATACGGTGTGTATTATGACATCATAATGACCAAAAAGTTACATAATAAATTCTATACAATATATAAAAGGTCAAATATATGTTTTAAATTTAAAATATATTATTTTTATGTTATTTTTTTAATTTTATAAATGCATTATGAATCCTCCAAAACCTATATTATATTTTAAGGTTTTGAAATCATTTCATTAAGAAAATTACTCACTTCCACATCCCCAAGGGAAATATTTTAATGATTTAATAAATTATCCTTAAAAAATAATTAACACATTAATCTTTGGTAGAAACCATGGGAAAAAACCATGGTAAGGTTTTTGGTTCTTCATTACTTTATTATATAGAGTCCAAAACCTAAGTTTGGTAAATAATAAAAAAATCCCCTAACTTTTCCTATATAATACCACCCAAAATATTATTAATATTAACTTAAATTCATTTTATAAAATCCTTAATCTTCTATAACATCTCTAGATTCTTACCTAGGTGAATCAAATCTCTCAAGATGCTCTTGCCAAGATTTTGTAATCACCCTCTCAAGGTAAGGGATCCTCTCCTTCTCCTCTTTTTTTAAGAATCCTCTTCAGTTTATGCCCTTTTATTTCCAATTAATAATGTTGGGATATGTTTATACACATCCATATTACTAGAAAATTGATTTATAAACGATTATATACCCCTTTATATCTCATTAAACCATTTTATGAACCTTTATTTACTATCATTTTCTACCGAAATTTCACTGTGATTTTTCCATGCCAAATATTTTTGTTGTAAATATCGTCGATATTTCCACTCAAGGTCATTCAACTAGTTTTAAATATAAATAATTTATTAGAGACTACCTTTTATGTAACCCATAATCCTTAATCTTGAGATTAAATGTGATAAAATATGTTCTTAAGTTATATAATTTATGTGGAACACTTATTCATGTACATGATATGATTATAGTGGGTGAAACTAGATGTGATCCAATGCACTGGGTAATGTTTTAGTCTCATGATATTTCGTGTATGATTTAAGATAGGTTATCCTAACAACATTATGTTATGATTTCTTGGTGGTAAACCATGACTTATTCTTATGATGTACGTTTAAAGTTGTTTCCACATTCCCATGTTCCATTTATGTTGTTATGTTATATCATGCCTCATTGTTCATGTTTATGAGTTTCACCCCTTTTTTGTCCCATTAATATGAATATAATCTAACATTTAATACATTATTCATGTTATTATTTTCCTATCTATGTAACATCCCAGCCGAAGATCCCCGTAACCTGTACCTCAAGCCAGTGGGTCACATAGCCTCAAGCGTGACTCCCCATACACCAGAGGCTGCCAATTAGCAGCGAGGGTGTAATGGTGGTATAGTGGGAAGAATATACCCTCACAGAAGAGTGGAATAATTGATATAATAGATAACATTGAACAATATAAGAATAATATAAATAGACATAATAACAACGCAATGGAATAATAATTATAACCGATATAATAGACAAATGCAGAATAGAAAGTAAACAGAACAACTGAATAAATATCTCCAAATCCATTAGGCAGTGTCTGATACAAGGATGCATGGAATACTAATAATAAAAAGGGAACATGGTCCTGATAGACACAAGAATTATATACAAAGTAAAAAAATAACAAAAACTTATCCACTAGCATCTCAATATAACACCTGGTCACATGCTCCTAAGCTCCATCTATAAGAAAAAGCATATAAAAAACCTGTAGAAGGGTGCTTTCCATTATCCTACATACAGGTAGATAGTCTTCTTGGGTACCATAGACATCCTGAGTATGGTGTGAGATAAAAATCTCAATTTTATACCACCAATGGGTTCTATCTGTAATCCTGGTAGAGATCATAAATAAATAGTGTGTTGATATAATAGAATAAGAAAGTAATGCTAAAATAAATAACCAGCACACTCAGGTTCCTATAAGACACCTAGTGGGTCTACCTACTTTGGATCATTTTTGGAAGGAATTTATGAAGAGTCAATATATATATAGTAACAATATATATATATATATATATATGAATTATATATATATATTTCATCAACCTATATGAACCAAGTACGTGCAAACGTAAGTTACCATATACTTGGAATACTAGTGATGGATGGATCAGGGTGTAACTCAGATATCCATGACCAATCTAATGAGCCTATAAGCTCAAGAAATATCGCACATTCCCTATATCCTAATTAGATAGTGAGATGTCATGAACAACACTTGGGATGGTAAGTGAACATTCATTTCATTAATCTAAGAAAGGGACATGGAATGTAATGACCACCATCCTCACAGTGTAAATGGTGAGAGATGTCATGCTCAACACCCGATGTAAGGAAGCATGATATCGTCATACTCAACTAGCCATTTACCATCATGTCAAAACCTCTATAAAGGTGTAATATAATTTTAATTGTCATGGGGAATTACCTCCCATCCATCACTTTTATCAAGAATATATATATAAATAAGGTGTATTCATATTCATAACATAAAATATGAGGCAACACCGTTGATATGTTCCTTTATTCAACTTCAATTCCATTTAAAAAATTACAATTCATAATAATAATTTTATAAAGTAGTAATAATGGCATGGACTTACCACCCTCTATGCCCCTTTAATTTAATTCATCCAATTCACTTGAAGTTGGGTAAACATCATGCATTATCCACTCTATTCAATGAAACCTTCCCATTTAATTCCTTAAGACATGGAAAAAAAATTCCAGAAGGCTCAAAGTGCCTCTTTGTAGGTGTCATGGTAAAAAGGGAAAACTCCTACTTGGGAAATTAAAACTTTAATAGGAAAAAACACCTAAGAGGTGCCTTGGATTCCATTTTATACTCATGTATCAAGGTAAATTTCATTTAAAATATTAGATGGAAGTTACAAGGGAGTTCCATCATTTTAACAAAACTATCTATAATGGACAATTTCACTTGGATCACCCGAGGGGTGGCCATATAAGGTGCATACAACCTAAGAACTACCAAAAAGGGTCAATCAGTTCATAATAAGATGAAATGATCAATTTCATTTGAAGAAATCAATTAAATGGAGATGCTCGGAAAAATATGGCATGTGGAACAATAGAATAATTATGAAACATCAAAAATCAAAGGAAAAAATATGTGACCACCTACCTCAAGGGAATAAACAATGCCTCACTCAACATGAGTCTCAGATTCAGAGTAGGCTAGGAGAGATCTAATAAATAATCCAATGCCCTAAAAATAGGTCAAATGACCATTCACCTAAATAACATAATGGATCTGAAGGAAAACATAGATAGGAGGTAAGTTACTAGGGGATCTTACAGAGACAAATACAATGCTTCTGATAGATCACGGAGAGGACACCATATGGGAGATCAAGATCAATGCCTAGATTAAGGTGTTTTTGAGCTCAAAGGAGGAGGAAACTCAACCCATCTGCTTGAGGAAGAAGAAGAAAAAGAGACTATTTTTACCCCAAAATACATAGGCCCATGGTTTGGCTACATGGTTTAGCCAAACCATTCACAAACATTGTTCAGTTCATAGGTACTTTAGGGTACATCGTATAGTTAGGAACACTGTTTGACTAACCATTCACAAACCATAAAAAATGTATATGTACCAAACCTATAACCAGCTTCATGGCCATGCACCCTTGGTCACACAGTTGTAGACAAATAGTGCAGCCCAATCCCTTCTTCTTATTCATAGCTTCAAGCTTTGAACGATCCCAAGATGCACCCATGACCTCCTTAGATTGATTAGGACTCAAAATTTGGGATGTTTATGGAATTAAAATTGAAAAACTAATGATCCATACCTTCATTAAAATATGGGTCATCACAACCTCCCATCTTTAAAGAAACTTATCCCCAAGTTTTCCTTCTAATGGTAATAAGGTATCGTCATCCAAGAGTTCCATCCATAGAGAACGTATATTAGATTCCCACTCCAAGGTCTAATCCTATACTCGATCGTGCTAACATAGCATTCATACCAAAGGAACTGACCAAACATGGAGTTTCTTAATGCTCCAATCAAATATACTCACTGGATACTCCTCGAAGGAAGCATCTATATTGAATTCAACCTCATCAGATTGAAAGACATGTGATGAGTATGGATAGTATCAGTAAAGTGTAGATAAATGAAATACATCAAGCATATACTAGTATCTTTGAGGAAGTGATAACTGGTAATCCACTGGCTCGATACATTTCACAACTTCAAAGGGTCCAAGTAAACTTGGTGAGAGGTTACCCTGCTTCTGAATATGTCTATTTGTTAACTTGGGTGAGAATCATAAGAAAAATCAGTCTCTGAACTCAAAAGCAAGAGGTAGCCAACATCTATTGGCAAGTGACTGAATTCTAGACTGAGCTATCATCATGAAATTATTAATCAATTGGACATGATCTGTAGTATCCTGAATGAGACATGGTCCAAGAATAAATTCCTCCCTTGAACCTAGCTAACAAAGAGGTGATTGGAAAGGCCTACCATATAAGGATTCATAAGGACGCATATCGATGGTAGCCTGAAATATGTTATTATAAGTGAACTCCACAAGAAGAATGTGTGTCTCTTAGGAGCCTATAAATTCAAGGACACATTTAGAGAGCATGTCCTCTAGCACATAAATCATACACTCCATATTTACATTGGTATATGGGTGATAGTTTGTTCTCAAAATCACCTATGTACCCAAGTCCTTATTTAACCCCTTCTATAACTGTGATATAAAATAGGAATCCCTGTTAGAAATGATAGAATATGGTGCTCTATGAAGACGTACAAGAACCCGGACATAAAACCTTCATAAGTCGTCTACTGAGAAGGTCTCTCAATAAAGTAAGAAGTGTGAGAACTTCCTAAATCGATCAATGAAAAACCATACCATATCATTGCCACGAGGTGATATGGGTAGACTAGTACTGAAATCCATTGAGACATCATCTCATTTCCACTCGGGTATACACAATGGTTTTAGAAGCCCTACAGAACGCTGGTACTCTACCTTCACCTGATTATAGGTTGAAGACCAATTGATAAAGCAATAAATATCACATTTCATACCAATCCATCAATACTGTAGTCATGGATCTTGATAAATTTTGGTGACCCTAAGTTGAACCACCCATACTGAGGCATGGAATTATCGTATCAGCTCCTCTTTCATGTCTTTTGGGACCCATCCATGCCCATGGAACTGTAAGGTATCATCCCCATCCGTGGTATAACCTGATGAAGTATCATCATCTAAACTTCTTTCCCTGAGGACAAGGACTTTGGGATCAGATAACTTGACTCATATGTACTTGTTAAAAAAGAGTTTAAGTCACTACCAAGGATGAGAGGATAGTCTTACCTTGGTCCTCCAGAACCTCAATGTGAATCTATGAGAATAAATCCATAATCTACTATTCTCAATTGGATTCTTGAACCACTTATGTATGAGTATTACATCTCAGAGCATTAGCCACATAATTTCTTTTACCAGGTGTGTAGGAAAGCTCCAAATCAAATGACTATATGTAATCCACCCACTTGAACTACCTGAGATTGAGATCACACTGTGTAAAGATGTACTTGGTGAGTTTTTGATATGTGAATACCAACAAATTCTCTCCAAGTAGATAGTTTCACCAATAGAATAATGCATGAACTAAAAAAGCTAGCTCATGGTCATGCATCAGGTAATTATTCTTATGAGGTCTCAAATGTTGATACCTATACGTGATGACTTGCTTGCCCTGCATTAGAAAATATCCAAGCCTAACACCCGATGCATCATAGTAAATAGTAGTGCTCCTTCTAGGCTCTAGAAGAATTAGTATCAGTGCTGAATTCAATCCACCCTTCAACTCCTAAAAGGATGCTTCAGAAGCTTCTAACAACATGAATTTTACACCCTTCTTTGTCAATCCCCTAAAAAGCACTGAAAGTCATGATAAATCCTGGATAAAGTGCCTATAATATCTGGATATCCATAAGAAACTCAAATTTTCAAATACATTGTTGGGATGCTCCTAGGAAACTACATATATCACTTTCTATGGGTATACTGAAACTCTTGACTCCGAGATGATATGACCCAGGAAGTGGAATTTATTGATCAAAAAGTGGAATTTACTAACCATATCATAGATTTGATGCCCTCTTAGTGTATTCAACATGATCTCAAGATGGATTTTATGATCATGTATGGAGCGTTAATACACCAATATATATTCAAAAAAGACTACCATGAATGAATCCATATACGTGTGGAAGATCTGATTCATAAGATCCATGAAGACAATAGGTGTGTTTGTGAGTTTGAACGACATAACCAGGTACTCATAGAGACCATACCTACTCCATAATGTTATATGAGGTATGTCTAATGTCTTGACACACACCTAATGATAAAATAACCTTGGATCTATATTTGAAAACACTTTTGATCCCCAGAGCTGATCAAAGAGTTCATCTATGCTAGGTAGTGGATACCGATTCTTTACCGTGAGCTGGTTCTATAGACAGTAATCCACATAGATATTAAGGTAACCTTCAAAATTCTTATTTAAAAAAGACTGATAAACCCCAAGGAGAAGTGCTAAGGTGTATAAATACTTTAGGATCTAGATCATCCTACCGCTTCTTAAGTTCCAGGAGTTCCTTATGTGCCACCATATAAGGAGGAATCATCACTGGTTCTACTCCTAGTACTAGTTCAATAGTAAAATCTACCTCTCGCACTAGAGGTGGACTAGAGAAGTCATTGGGAAAGACATACCTAAAATGATCCACTATATGAGGAAAATAAGCAGGTTTTAACCCTTAATTATCTTGGAAAAGATTGGAAATATGATCTGTCACATTACATATACTCTGCAGATCGAGTCCAGCTTGAGTCACAATGACATCCCATTCTCCCTTATTCATGTTCTTAACACCCTCTGGTAATGTAAACATCACCCCTCAATGATATAAGTCAATACTGAAATGATAGGGAACTAACCGGTCCTTCCCAATGATTACATCAATGACTGTCATGTTGAGAATGTAAATATTCCTCATGAAAAGGTAACCACATATCTCAAGAGGAAAATTATTATAATGGATAATTCCCTCAGAAAAGATACCTATTGAGGTTTCTATCCTCATAACACCATAGAAGTGCTCAATATCAAGGCCCAAACTCTCAATGATTTCCTCAGATATAAAAAAGTGAGATATGATTGTGTCAAATAAAGTAGACACTAAAGTAGAGGCTACTAGAATAGTATCTCGTATAGTATAAGTTCTAGCGATATGATCCTCAGGTGTAGGATGGACTACATGTAAATAGCTTTTACCACGACCCTAATTCACTACCTAACTTTCCTAAGCAAGATTGATCTACCAGCACTAAGAATCATAAGTTTGACCACCCCTGACCCAACCGCCACCTCAGCCTGATTGAATGGTGGTATTCCAACTGTATACCTATCATGATCCCACTGGCCCGGATCCTAACCAAGGAGTATGTGTAGATCCCTACTTTCTAGGAACTATTAGAAAAGTTCGAAAGAAATGCTGGATATGTCCTATCCCACCACAACCTCTTCACTCCATTGGATCCTACATGCACTGAGGTTTAGTTTGCTTCAACTTCCCACATTGGTGAAAAACCTTAAATATGTCATCATTTGGAGGTTGATTGCTACCACCTCTACGATAATCCTCAAAGTGACGCATGTTCATAGAAGAAGAACCCTTTAAATATTTATCTACTGAATCGTCCTGGATCACACCATCAACTTCCCTTAGATTCCAATTTGTAAGAAGGTACTGGTTGATGATTTCTGAAATAGTTTTCAACCTAAACACATTAACCTGCAACTAGATAGAATAAACAAGCCCATCCTCAAATTTCTTAGTAGTCATAATTTCAATTCCTACCGGAGTAGGAGTGATCCGCTACAACTCAGTGAAACGAGAAGAATAATCCATAACATATATAAAGAACTATACTTTACATACATTGATATTAATTAAAAATTGGAGAATATTCATTAAAAAATATAAAAAATCCATGAAAGGACTGTATTGGTATAGTGTATTTAGAAACTGGTAAACATAAACAACTGGTTCATAATACAGCTTCATTATCTCCCACTTATTTCATCATAACTAGAAACCATTTTGAAATATCTAATTTCATAATCTTATTCATGACCTGGGGCAAATAAACACATGAAAGTGTGATCTCAAATGCTCAATAAGGGTAAAAAAGTGAGATATTTATCATATAATAATAATAATACATAATAACATAACATTTGAAAATCATATTCTGAATATGAAGGATTGTGATATTATTCCATTGTATAAATCATAAAAGTTCATAAGAATCAATGACCATAATTTGAAAAGTCATAACATAAATAACATAAGAAATGAAATTTTGTGGCATACACACAATCATAGAAAATCATTCCATATTAGTCAAGGCTCATTGACAATACCATCATAGCAGAAAAATTCCATTACTGAACTGAGTTCACTCCTCATTCCAGCCATGTACTACTAAATAGAGATCGTTTCCAATTCCATCCATGTCAATATCATGAGCTATAAATCTTTAAAAAATTCATTGGATTGAGATATAGGTCCCACCCATCTCATAATTAAATCATTCATACGTGTTCCATAAAATACATAAATCATTCATCATAGCATAACCCAAGGAATAAAATGGGTTTCTTAAACATAATTCCATCATAACATAATCCATATAAAAGAAATGGATTTAATAATAGAAGTTAATCATAAAAAAATAAAACCATTGGAATAATAGGGATAGTATACCTGAAATAAAAACCTATTAAATAATGTCATCTAATATGGAAAATAATTTTTATGAAACACTTGAAATTAATTATTGAGAAAAATATACTTTATTCTTCAAAAATGTTTTATTTTCTCAAAATGCCACATAATTTTAAAAGAAAATAAATTAATTGAAAATAAACATTAAATATTGTAAAGGAAGCTTCATGGAAATAAGGAATTATAAAAATGTAAAAATCTATTCTTATCGTATAAGTGAAAAGAGAACATTCTTCTCATACTTTTGCCAAAAAGTTAAAAAGTACCTCATACTGAAAAAGAAAAAAGATTCCTTTCATACCATTTAATAAAAATTCACTAATGGGTAAAATTAAATTTAAAAAATTGTATAATGATAGAAAGAATATTTTTGAATACATATTTAGGAAACATGTATGGTGATGATAAATATACCCCAGTAAATACTTACATATAAATGATCTCATATAATAATGAGATTTCATAATTATCCCTTACCTTAAGTCTGTTTCCTTTGTATGTATCCAAACCTCTTGTATAATGATTCAAATAATATCATTGAATTATTTAAGAATCATATTAATTTTTATGTTCTCATATATGATCATATTATCATCCATTTGTTAATAACATTTCATTATTACTTGTTATTTGGGTATTAACTACTTCATTTTCTTATGCATGTTTTGTCGAACAAGTTCAGGTTCTCTTTAACATGTAATAGTTATATCATTCCAAAATTATATTAACATTTTATATATAATATTTATTCATTTCATACATTTATATAATCATTATTTAATTAATATCATGTAAAATGAATCACATTGCATCGTGTAGACGGTATGCCATACGTACGCATGAGCGATGATATCATTCCCATAATTTTTGAATGGTATTGAAGTTAATGGTGTATAATATTTCAGAATAAATATATGATAACCCTGCTTTTATTACAACTTAAACATGATTTATTACATAAAACTTCACTTGATACAACAAACAAGATCGAGAGGTTTAGTGTCTTTGGGGCTTAGGATCATTGCATAAAAACATAAAACATAAAATACAACATCTTTATTGAAAACTTCCTTTACATGACTACTACATTTCCTCGTACTTAGCATTGAATGGGATAACCTGAGGACATGCATAAGAAAGGGGTGATCTATAAAGCCCATTAAGGGAGTACACATGGAATAACATGAGGAGTACAATACATGTTAGACAATAGGAATATCAATAGAGAATAAAAGAAACATGAACATAAAGGCATGATAAAGAATGATAATCATAACATGGAAATGTGGCAACAACACTTAACATGGAATTAGCATGAGCCAAGTCCCATTGCACATGGAGCATGATTAAATCCTCATTGCACATAAATCATGAGTAAACCCTCGTTTCACTTGAATTAGCATGAGTCAACACTCATTTCACATGACGTATCATGATACTATACTTTACCCAATGCATTGGAGCGCTATAAGGGCACACCCTTCTTAAACATTTCATTTCATGCATAAGTGTGCCACATGGATCATAAAAGATGGATTCATTAAACATAATAATTTATTACACGATAAATTAATGTGGAATTCATACATGAGACTTTATAATCAATAAGTAAATGTGCATAAAGGTGAATAACCTTGATGGAGAAATGGGCATGGTATTCACTACACAAAGGCATTGGCTTAGAAAATCAGTGTGATTTCGGCAGCGTAATGACGTGACATAAGAATTCATAAAAAATTTGTTGATGAGAGAGAAATGGGTTCCTCATCATATCTAAATGTAATGGACAATAAGGAGGTCATATAGATACATTTCCAAACAATTTTATTGGAATTTAGATTCATGATACAAAAGTATTGCTTGAATGTAAAAGAGGAGAGAGAAGTTCCTTTCGGAATTTTGACATAGTAATGGGTGTACATGGGAGGCATTTAATGAGAGAGAAAGGGGTCTCCCATAATTCAAACATAAATAGGGCAGTATGAGGGAGGTGCGAAACTATACCCCAATATTCATAATTGAAATTAAAAGGGCAAAACAACTAAAAGAAAATTGGACAAAAATGAGAAAGGAAGAAAAAACCCTTACTTGGAAGTGTGCTTCCAAAGGCTAGAGAGAGGCTTGTGAGAGGCTTATTTGGAGCTTGGGGCACCTTGGGAGGATTCTAGAGAGAGTAGGGCAGAGTTTGGATGAACTCCAATGGCTTTGAGTGAGGAGGAAGTGGGAGCTTGGGTGGGTTTATATACGAAAGGTGAGGGAATTATTTATTATTTAGGTTTGGGTCCCCTTACATTAAATTAATCCAAACCACAAACCATCCCATGGTTTATGACTATAGTGTTTGGAAAAGGGAAAAAGAAAAAAATATTTTATAAGGCCAAAGTCCTAACTTCTTAAAATATTAGGGTTGCTAATATGGAGGTGAGTCACACTCCCATGGAAATTAATTTAAAAAGGTAAGGTGTTGAATAAGTCTTGAGGGGTCCATTAGTGCTTTTAAAAGTAAGTAAAACAAACCCAAAATCAAATTATTTTAATGGTAAAACATATATTGGCCGAACATAAAGATTATAGTATTTTATTACATCACTATTGGGTCATTATGATGTCATAAAACACATAATATATTTAAACGGTATTTAATTTTTACCCAAAAATTTGACTGTCTCAGAAAATTATGAAAAATTCACCATTGGATAATTTCGATGTCCTAATTCCAGAAATAACATTTATTTTATCTAAATAATTTTCTAAATATGTTAATTTTAACTTTTAAAATAAAAACCGACATTTATTGAAAATTCACTGGTTTTGACAGAAATGTCTTTCAAACCTTAATAAAAATTTTAATTGCATTCATAAAATTATAAGATCATTTATATTTAATAAAAATTAATTTAATAATAATATTATTATTTTATTAAAATATTATTTAATTCAAAAATTCCATAATTTAATAAAATATATTTCTTAATTAAATAATAACTAAAAACACCATTTGTACTTTAAAAACTATTTACAATGTATCAAAAATGACTAGAAATTATAATCATTATTATATACCAAAATAATGTACATGGACATAGTGCTACTTATTTGTTACATAACCCCTTAAAACAGCTGCATAAGACCTAAGGGTAAGGTGTGCGATGGTGACAGATTCTTGGGGTGGCTCGAATAACATCGCTCGAGTGGTAATTTCAATAAACTTCCACTTTTCCCATAGACGGTCACGTTCGTGCTTGAAATTATGAAGCTCAGCTTGGGCTTGGTCAAGGGAGAAGCCCAAAGACGCCACCTCTTTTCCGAGCTCTGAAAAATGGGCTTCGTATGGGGAAATTCTACTAGATGAGTTCATCGCTTCCTTTGTCTGAGTAAATTGGATTTGTTAAAGTCCTATATTTATACTAATCATGTGATCACTGTTCAACGACTATATTAGTAATGGTCAAAATTATTGACAAAAAACCAAAGAAGTTAACATTTTATATAAACATAAAGAGACATTTAATTAGATCAAGAGGTATTTCCATTAATGAAACTTTGGGTTGTTACAATATTCCCCCCTTACGAAATTTCGCACTTGAAATTTTCCTTTTCCCACACTAAAATAGACGTGGGTAACTCAACTTAATCATTTCCTCCAATTCCCAAGTCGCTTCTTCAAACTTGTGGTTTCTCCACAACACTTTAACGAGGGGCATTGTCTTATTTCGTAGAAATTTTTCTCTACGATCTAAGATCTTCACTGGTTGCTCCTCATAAGAAAGATCGTCATCCAATTGTACCACCTCAGAAGAGAGTAAATGTGAGGGGTCTAGTATGTACTTCCTTAAGAGGGATACATGAAAGACAACATGTACTTTGGCCATAGTAGGTGGAAGTGCTAGTCGATAGGCCAAAACCCCGACACGATCAAGAATCTCGAAGGGGACGATGTACCTTGGACTTAACTTCCATTTCTATCCAAACCTCATAACCTTCTTCCACGAAGATATGCATAGAAAAACCATGTCTCTAACTTTAAACTCAAGGTCTCGTCGACGATTATCTGCATAACTCTTTTGTCGACTCTAGGCTACCTTGATATACTGCTGAATGGTTTTCACCTTATACACCATTTAATCGACCATTTCTGGTCCAATCAGCTTACGTTCACCGACCTCATCCCAACATGTCGGTGTTCTGCACCTTTTCCCATATAGGGCTTCATATGGTGCCATTTGGATGCTCGAGTGGAAACTGTTATTATAAGAGAACTCAACCAGAGGAAGATGTTGATCCCATCCTCCTTTAAAGTCCATTGAGCATGCTCTCAACATATCCTCAAGTGTTTGGATAGTCCGCTCGTATTGGCCATCAGTTTGAGGACGATAGGCCATACTGAAGTTCAGTTCATTATTCAGATCATGTTGAAGACTCTTCTAAAACTTTGAGGTGAATCTTGGATATCAGTCAGACACAATAGATAGTGGTACTCCATGCAACCTTACCACTTCCCTGATATATATCTGTGACAGTTGATCCAATGAGAAATACTCCCGAATATAAATGAAGTGTTCAGTCTTTGTAAGACGATCCACAACAACCCAGATTGCATTGTTTCGTTTGGATGCCCTTGGAATTCTGGTGACAAAGTCCATGGTGATGTTCTCCCATTTCCATTCTGGTATGGGAAATGGTTGCATCATCCCCTTAAACTTCTACCTCTCTGCCTTCACTTGCTGGAACACCAGGCACTTTGATGTATATTCAGCGATCTCCTTCTTCATATCATCCCATCAAAAGTTTTCTCGGAGATTTCAATAAATATTTGTGCTCCCTGGGTGAATAGAGAAATTTGAACTATGTGCATCATCCAAAAGTTCCTTCTTCAGCTCTGGACTTGATGGAACACATAGTCTTTTCCCAAACCGCACAATTCCTTTTTTATTAACATTAAACTACAAGGATTTCCCTTTTTCGATAGCATCCACCTTTTCTTGAATTCCCACATCATCCTTTTGAGCATCCTTTAACCTTTCCAAAAGAGACGGTTGAGCAATCATTTGTGAATGGATTGATGATGTTCCCTTCTCTATGATTCCCATGTCCATCTTTATGAATTCTAAGAAGATTTGATCCTTCTCAATTATCATCATTGATAGAATCGCTGGATCCTTTCTACTTAGGGAATCTGCCACCTTGTTCACTTTACCAGGGTGGTAATGTATTGAACAGTCATAATCCTTGATTAGATCTATCCATCTTCTCTGGCGCATATTAATCTCTTTCTATGTGAATATATTTTTAAGACTCTTGTGGTCAGTATATATCTCACATTTCTCTCTATAGATATAATGCCACAAGATTTTCAAGGCAAAGATCACCGCCGCTAACTCCAGATCATGCATTGGATAGTTTCACTCATGGATTTTCAACTACCTTGAGGCATAGGATATCACTTTATCATTCTGCATCAGTACACAACCTAAGCCCTTCTTTAAAGCATCACTGAATACCAAAAAAAGTTCCCCACTTGTGGGTAAAGTGAGAACTGGCGTAGTGATAAGCCTCCTTTTCAACTCCTTGAAGCTTTCTTCACATTCATCACTCCAAGAAAACTTTACTCCCTTTCGAGTTAGATTGGAAAGAGGGTTGGACAATCATGAGAAATTTCTCACAAATCATCGATAATATCCAGCTAACCCCAAGAAGCTACGGATATCTGTTACCGATGTTGGCCTCTGCCATCCGTCAATTGCATCTGTTTTGGAGGGGTCCATAGATATCCCATTGCTTGTGATGATATGGCCCAAGAATGAGACCTCCTTCAACCAGAAATCACACTTGTTGTACTTTTCATAGAGCTTCTCCTAGCACAAAGTCTCTAGTACAGTTCTTAAATTCTCCTTATGATCCTCATTGGTTTTGGAGTATATTAGAATATCATCTATAAAGACTACCACAAATTTGTCTAGGTAATCTCTAAAGAATACATTCATCAAGTGCATGAAGATTGCTGGAGCATTGGTGAGTCCGAAAGGAAAAACTATGAATTCATTGTGCCCGTATCTTGTACGAAAAGCAGTTTTGGGGAAATCTTACTTCTTCACCCTTACTTGATAATATCCTGACTGAAAATATACATTAGAGAAGTATTGTGCTCCACGTAGCTGATCGAACAAGTCATAAATTCTTGGGAGAGGATACTTGTTCTTTATCGTGATTTTGTTAAGTTCACGATAATCGATGAAAAGCCACATTGACTCATCCTTCTTCTTGACGAAGAGGACTGGTGCACCCCATGGTGAAGCACTTGGGCGTATAAACCCTTTATCCAGATTCTTCTGTAGTTGTTTCTTCAGCTCTTCAAGCTCTACAACAGCCATTCTATATGGAGTCTTGGATATTGTTAAAGCCCCGGGTATAAGTTCAATTGAGAATTCGACATATCTTCTAGGAGGAAGGCCAGATAGTTCCTCAGGAAACACTTCTGCAAATTCCCTCACAATAGGCATTTCTTCAAGGATGGTTTCTTCCTTGGACTCAATCATCGGAGCCAGATACGCATACTCATAAGGCAGTAATATCCATGCTTGAGATGATGGAGCTAAAGGAGATTCATCTTCCTCCTTTCACTTGTAAAGAATCAGGGGTCGATTCTCCATATGGAGTGTGATTTCCCTCTCCCAACAATTTATGTTGGCTCTATATAAGGAAATCCAATCCTTGCCAAGAATTGCATAAAATTCCACCAGAGGGAGTATGACGAGGTTCACCGGGAAATTCAATCCACAGACTATAATATGGGAGGACTTATATTCATGGGATGCAATGATTTCCCCATTTTCCGTACTCACCGACATCATCACTTCCATGATTTGTGGTGGTGCTAGGATTGTTCTACTAAACTTTCGAGATATAAAAGAATGCGTAGAACCTGAATAAAAAATTATGTCCACTATTATTGAATGAATAACTAGCGTACCTGTCACCACATCATTTTCGGGGTTCAATTCAGCAGAAGTGATGTCAAAAGCTCTTCCTTGCTGCCTTGGAGGTTGTTGGTTGTCTCCGAAAACCCTTGGATTAGGGCACTGATTTGAAAAATGACCAGGTTCTTTACATTTGTAGCATTGAACAACGCGTTGAGGTTCAAATGGAGCATTCCTCTCCTCTTCCATAGCTGTGGGTCTTTCTTGCTGACAGTTAACAGCTAGGTGCCCTTCTCTTCCACACCTGAAGCATTTCCTCATCCCCTTAAGGAAATTTCCAGGGTACTTCTTTCCGCACTTTTGGAAAGTGGGGTGCTAGATCTTCTTAGCACCGTTGAATTTATCCATCGGACCACCAGAATTGAATTCCACCTTACGCTTCTTGTCCCCATGATACCACTGTGATTCCCCGATCTCTATTTTGACCTTGAGGGAACATCAGACAATTTCCTCATAGCTGTCGAAGTCTTGGATCGCTAATGCTTTCCGCAAGCTAGGCTTTAGCCTACCAAAGAAGCGTTCAACCTTGCATTCGGGGGTAACAACAAAGCCGGAAGCATATCGTGCAAGACTTGTGAAGTTTTCCTCGTCCACTCCAACAGATTCTTCATCTTTTTTCTTGAGGTAAAGGAAGTCCCTTTCCATCTTAAGCCGGAGGGTTTGCAGAAAATATTTATCGAAAAACATCTTCCAAAAATCCTTCCATTCCAACGCCTCGATCTCCTCCTCATGATTCATATTTTTTATCAACGTACACCATTGATTAGCTTCACCCTCCATACGATAAGCCACCAGGAGAACCTTCTCTTGTTCAGAACATTGAAGGATAGAGAAGATCTTTTCAATGGACTTGATCCATTGTTCAGTGATCGTGGGATCAGATGATCCACTAAAAGTAGGAGGCCTTTGTCTCATGAAGCTCTCGATAGAGACTTGTTATTTCTTAGGGGGGGGGGGGTTGAACATTCCTCTTGACCCGTGTTTCTATTCAAAACTTGAGTTAGCTGAGAGAGAAGCGTGACAGAGTTCATGATTCCCGCCCCCATAGGATTGGGCATCTCATTAATACAGTCATCACATTGATCTTCACAACGGTTGTTAGCCCATGTCCTCCTATTACCGACCATTGGCTGGAATAAAAGGAAAGTTAGGGGTAACACATAAAGGGTAATCCAAAGACAAAAGTTGATGAGTTATAAATAAACTTTCATTTCCTTAACTCATGAGTCTATAGGGTTCAATCTAGGATTTTCATGATCTAATTTCTAACATATATTCTTAGGGGATTTTTTTTTAATTCCCTTAATAAGGGTTCATACTAAGCTTGTGAATTTATCAAAACATATCCCTCGGGAGTGTCGTAACTAAGAGTGCAGCAAGACCCATTTTTGTGCACCAGTTCCCATTTGAGTCTAGCTCAAATCGGTGTTTTCGGGTTTTACCCCTAGGATACATCTGTGCCAGAGCCGCCTCTACCTGCTCGTATCCAGACAGGGATGTATTTGATTGATAACCCACTTACTCAATACTCACCAAAACTTAGGGACATTTTTATTGTACATAGTCTTGTATCTAAGGCTTTACTAGGGTTTTCTAATCCTAATCCCAAAAATAACTAAACATATCCTCTGATACCAACTATGAAAACCCTGCTTTTATTACAACTTAAACATGATTTATTACATAAAACTTCACTTGATACAACAAATAAGATTAAGAGGTTTAGTGTATTTGGGGATTAGGATCATTAAATAAAAACTTAAAACATGAAATACAACATCTTTATTGAAAACATCCTTTACATGACCACAACATTCCCTCGTACTTAGCATTGCATGGGATAACCTGAAGACATGCATAAGAAAAGGGTGAGCTATAAAGCCCAGTAAGGGAGTACACATGGAATAACATGAGGAGTACAATACATGTTAGAAAATAGGAATATCAATATAGCATAAAAGAAACATGAACATAAAGGCATGATAAAGCATGATAATCATAACATGGAAATGTGGCAACAACACTTAACATGGAATTAGCATGAGCCAAGGCCCATTGCACATGAAGCATGAGTAAATCCTCATTGCACATAAATCATGAGTAAACACTCGTTGCACTTGAATTAGCATGAGTCAACACTCATTGCACATGAGGTATCATGATACTATACTTTACCCAATGCATTGGAGCGCTATAAGGGTGTACCCTTCTTAAACATTTCATTTCATGCATAAGTGTACCACATGGATCATAAAACATGGATTCATTAAACATAATCATTTATTCCATGATAAAGGAATTTGGAATTCATACATGAAACTTTATAATCAATAAGTTAATGTTCATAAATGTGAATACCATTGATGGAGAAATGGGCATGGTATTCACTACACAAATGCATTGGCTTAGAAAATCGGTGCGATTTTGGCAGCGTAACGACATGACATAAGAATTCATAAAAAATGGTTTATGAGAGAGAAAGGGGTTCCTCATAATATCTACATGTAATGGACAGTAAGGAGTTCATATAGATACATGTCCCAACAATTGTAAAGGAATTTATATTCATGATACAAAAGTATTTCTTGAATGTAAAAGAGGAGAGAGAAGTTCCTTTCGGAATTTCGGCATAGTAACGGGTGTACATGGGAGGAATTTAATGAGAGAGAAAGGGGTCTACCATAATTAAAACATAAAGAGGGAAGTATGAGAGAGGTGCGAAACCATACCCCAACATTCATAATTGAAATTAAAATGGGAAAACAACTTAATGAAAATTGGACAAAAATGAGAAAGGAAGAAAAAACCCTTACTTGGAAGTGTGCTTCCAAAGGCTAGAGAGAGGCTTGTGAGATGCTTCTTGGGAGCTTGGGGAACCTTGGGAGGATTATAGATAGAGTAGGGTAGAGGTTGGACGAACTCCAAGGCATTTTAGTGAGGAGGAAGTGGGATCTTGGGTGGGTTTATATAGGAAAGGTGAGAGAATTCTTTATTATTTAGGTTTGGGTCCCCTTACATTAAATTAATCCAAACCACCAACCATCCCATGGTTTTTTCCCATAGTTTTTGGTAAAGGTAAGAGGAAAAAAATATTTTATAAGGACGAATTCCTAACTTCTTAAAATATTAGGGTTTCTTATGTGGAGGTGAGTCACACTCCCATGGAAATTAATTTAAAAAGGCAAGGTGTTGAATAAGTCTTGAGGGGTCCATTATTGCTTTGAAAAGTAAGTCAAACAAACCCAAAATCACATTATTTTAATGGTAATACATATATTGGCCGAAAATAAAGATTATTGTATTTTATTACATCACTATTGGGTCATTATGATGTCATAAAACACATTATATATTTAAACGATATTTAATTTTTACCCAAATATTTAACTGTCTCAGAAAATTATGAAAAATTCACCGTTGGATAATTTCGATGTCCTGATTCCAGAAATAACATTTATTTTATCTAAATAGTTTTATAAATATTTTTATTTTTACTTTTAAAATAAAAACCAACATTTATCGAAAATTCACGGGTTTTTGACAAAAATGGCTTTCAAACCTTAATAACAAATTTAATTGCATTCATAAAATTATATGATCATTTATATTTAATAAAAATTAATTTAATAATAATAATATTATTTTATTAAAATATTATTTAACTCAAAAATCCCTTAATTTAATAAAATATATTTCTTAATTAAATAATAACTAAAAACACCATTTGTACTTTAAAAAATATTTACAATGTATCAAAAATGACTAGAAATTATATTCATTATTATATAAAGAAATAATATACATGAACATAGTAATACTTATTTGTTACATAACACCTTAAAATAGCCGAATAAGACCTAAGGGTAAGGTGTACGATGGTGACAGACTCTTGAGGTGGCTCGGATAACATCGCTCGAGTGGTAATTTCAATCAACTCCCACTTTTCCTGTAGACGGTCACGTTCGAGCTTGACATGATGAAGCTCAGCTTGGGCATGGTCAAGGGCGAAGCCCAAAGACGCCACCTCTTTTCCGAGCTCCGACAAATGGGCTTCGTATGGGGAAATTCTACTGGATGAGGCCATCGCTTCCTTTGTCTGAGTAAATTGGATTTGTTAAAGTCCTATATTTATACTAATCATGTGATCACCGTTCAATGGATATATTAGAAACGGTCAAAATTCTTGACATAAAACCAAATAATTTGACATTTCATATAAACATAAAGAGACATTTAATTAGATCAAGAGGGATTTCCATTAATTAAACTTTGGGTCATTACACAATATCATGTTATAATAATATATAGTTATTATTTCCATCATTATATCCATCCAAGTAATATGGGGGTGAAAAACAGATTACACCACAAGGTGGAGATGGTAAGTCGTACGTACACAGACGTGGTGATTTCATTTTTTATAGGATGGATAGAAAGTGGAATATTGATATTAAATAATCATAATATCATCTTATTATATAATTTATATAATAGTTATTACTTTATAATGAATCAAATCATGTGCATGAAGTAGAATAAGAAAGAAGTTTAAAAGAATCCATAGACCAGATTACCTCTTCTTTGATGTGTTTCCTCTAAATATCCTCTTAGAGCACTAGAGTAAGTATTTGAAGAGTACCAGAACCTATAAAACATAACTAGGTAAGCTGATAAGGGAAATTGATAGGGTATGACTGATCTTGAAGGCACAATGTGAGGTGAAGAGGTGAGGGAGGAGGTTCCTTTTTTATAATTGAGGTTAGGGGCACATTTGGGATCTCCAAAAAATATTAATTTAACATAAAATAAAACCCCTTAATAAAACATATAAAATGTACCAATTCTAAAGATGATATGATATAGGGTTTTAATATCATCAACCAATAAATTTTTGATAGGTTTTTTTGCCAATTTAAACATTACTATTTTAATTAACAGTTAGTTATTAAGATAACAAATATTTCAATATTAAAAGGGTGAAATATTTACTTATTTGATGTTTATTAGACCATAAATAAGTACCTTAGAAAATTTAATACCATTTAATAATTATTATATATATTTTTTAAAAATGTTTTTATATTTTTAAATAATTTAATAAAACATTATTTTGATAAACAATCTATTGTGTCAATTTTGAAACTATTCAATTCATTGTTTTTAAAAAATATTAAGATAAGAAGTTAAATTCAAACCAACTATTTTATTATATTAATAATAGTTCAAGGTAATCTTTAAAATTAATTATACATATTAATTATCCAAAATTTTATTTATTTTAATATTTTTAATAACATTTATTTTTTATCTCCATTAAGAAAATAACTACTACATCAATTTTGTGTAATTATTTAATATACTTATTTGTTGAGTAAAAATTAAAAATAAAATAATATTATTAAGATAAATATTATATATTTGATAATAATACTTGTATTTTAATTTGTTTACCATAAACATTTAAAATGTTATACTTATTAAATTATGAATGTGACAACATTAACATCACTTCAAATAAAATAATATAAGTGTCACAATCTCTTCTATAAGGCTCCAAATGGTAAAAAACTCTACCCTTGGTTGGTTATGATCTAGATATAGTTGAAAAATAATATTTGGTCATGTTTTAGGGTATTTTATGGTTATTATAATTTTAATAAAAATTTCTTTATTGATTTCTCATCAAATAATTAATTTTTTACATCATCAAAGTATAAGTCTTTAAGGTAATTATTTATTTCCTTAAAATTTAAAATAAATTATCATGATAAATAAAAACATTTTAGAATTAAATTTAGCATTTTTAATCCAATTTATCTTATTTATATCTTTATTTTAAAAATGATATAGTTATTAAAATTGGGTTAAGACATATTTAATTTTTCTTTAAATAAAATAAAATAAATATCCTAATATCATCCAAGTGGATTCCAAAGGACACCATTTCAAACCATGTATTATTTAGGTAAAAAAATTCTCATATAATTATATTAATACAAGTGTTAGGATATTTTATTATAGTATTATTACCTTTAATTACTCGATTTACCCTTTTATCATATTAATAAAAATTACCAAAGTTTCTATTCATAATGCACAAAAATAAAATAAATATATTTACATAATTTGGAACTACTAGTTCCAAATATGGAATATGTTTTTAAAAATTCAAAACAAATAATTTTCATTATTAATTTAAAATTAATCTCGTTGTCAGAAAGAGAGAAAATGTTTTAAAAGTTAAATCATTGCAAAAGATTGAAATATTTTTCCATCTGAATTCATTGTAAAATTAATTATAATGAAATAAATTATATGGAATGATAAAAACATATTCTATTTATACTTTAAACCCGTTGAATATTATAATTTAACCATATAAATTATTTTGATGAAAAAATATGTTTTCAATTAAAATTTAGTGTATTTTTACTATTCATCAAAATTTGAAAGTTATTAGAAAAATATTAAAATTTCATCCAATGTAAATTTATATATCCCACTTCAAAAGAACATGTTCATGTTTTCATATAAAAATAATTAATTTGCCAAAATATTATTTTAAAATGGGTTCACCATTAAAAGGTGGAAAATTACGCTTTTGAAAAATATAGCTTTTTATACATCAAATATGGTTTATTCATACCCTATGAAAAAATATCTATTGTATGAATATCAAAAAAAAATTATTAAGTTTTTGACATATATGTATCATTAATTTCATTTACTAATAGTAATTCACTCAATTTATTAATACAAATTTAGAATTGATTTATATTTTCATAAATAATTGGAAGCCAATGAATTCACCATACATTTTCATAATTTAGTTATATTTATTCCCGATAACAAAAAAGCTAGGTTAAAATGGTATTTTTATACTAAGGACATATCATGGTTCGTTTAAACTCATGATTGCATGCAATAAAATCTATTAAAGAATTAACATTATTTAAAGAAAATATTTCATAAAAAATATTAGGGTGTTATATTCAAGACCCCATAAACTAAATTTCATTCTAGAAATTCTTCACTTGGATACACACATATAAGGATATCTCTCCCTCATCATATCATAAAGTTCCCATTTAGTTTCCTCCGATTAGTGGTTCCGCCAAAAAACTTTAACCACGAGAGTGGTCCTGTTTCATAGAATTTTTTTGCTATGATCCAGAATCCTTATTTGTTGTTCTTCATAAGAAATATCTTTTTTTAGAGAAAAATCCCTCAAGGTAACATTGCAACATTTTTGGGTTGGTTGTGTTTGTTGACAATGCATGTTTCCATGGTGACTTTTTGAGTTCCAGAGTTGTTGTTGACAATCCAAGTTGACATGAACCATGACAAAAGAATGGATGATCAGGAGGCAGAACAAAATAACAGATAAAATATAGCTCCATGAAGATCTCATCAAAATATGGAAAAGGAATGAGTTTCATGAAGATGTGATCCTTGAATTTGATTTTGTGAAGACATGAAGAATGTTGATGGTGTGCTTCGTGATTACGATGAGCTTCGTAAACAAAAAAGATGAATGGAATTTCAAGGGATATTTGTAGTGGTGGCACAAAGGAATTGACAGAACACTCCACAATTACGATGAGCACCGCGATCCAAAAATTTCCGTGGTGCTTTGCGATATAGAGATAATTTTGGCAAGAATTTCGGAGCTTTGCAATTTGAGATGATGTGGAGCTGAATTCGCACAGAATGTTCTCAAGTTGGTGAAATCACCTATAAATAGGTTTTGACCCCCTCGGGATAGGTATAGTGTTTTCCATAGAAAAATTTGTAGCTCTCAAATCTGAAAGGAGGTTCATGGAGGCAGTTTGCTTCACGAAAGATAGGAGCTTCGTGATATATTATCTAGCTCCGCAAAAGAGGTGTGTTTTTCATTGGCTTAGTGAGCTCTGAGAAGGAAGTAAATTTGAGACGGATTGAGATCTGAGATGGCCTAAGATCTGTAAAGTCTTGAGATTTGTGAAGGTTTGAGCTCTGCGAAGCAGTGAGCTCTGCGAAGTGGTGAGCTCTCTAAAGGTGTGTACTTTGTGAAGATGTAGGGACTTCTTGAAGGCTTTTTTGAGCTTAGCAAAATTAGGAGCTTAACAGAATAGGGAAGTTTGCAAAGGTATTTAAAAAGGGTATTCATTAGTGGATGAAATTTGGAATTTAATAGAGAATCTATCTATAATTGAGGCTATATTTATTAGAGATGATGAAGAGACCTACTGGTCTATAAATTGTGAGTGGATCCCTTCCAAGTGAAGCGACCAAAGGGAAGAGGAAGAAGGTGATTTTTTGTACCAGTAGTGATCCAGTGAGAGAGAAATAAGGAGTGATCCTTGGTAAAGTAGTGAGCTAACCCTAAACATTGTAAAGGCAGTGAGCCTGGGCATAGAAGTGATCTAGACCAATCATTATTGGAAATGATATTTAGCAGATTTGGTACATTGGTACATTGTCGTTATATGCTCCTTGGATGTAGCCCAGTGAGGGTAAACCAAGTAAAAATATTTGTGTATGCGTGATTGCATTCCTGCATCACATTCAAAGCATCAACATCATTAGTTAAATAAGGTAAGAATAATATCAATAGTAACAAATAAGTGAAAACAAAGTTACCCTTATAATATTTAGGTCAAGATCCAGTGGGGAAGGAAAAAAATTGAAATCGAATATCCATACCATGATTCACCCCCTCTCAGGGTATTTAGGCCCCTTATGGTCCTAACAATTGGTATCAGAGGGAATGTTTCTTTTATCAAATTTGTTTTTATGACTTGTTTTAGTCAATTTATCAAGTTAAAGATTCAGCATTCTCTTATCTTAGTGTCCCATGGAAAAGGGAAGAACCTCAAAGAAGAAGCATAAGTCTTGTGAAATTCCACAGTGTGGAAGTGTCAACGGAAGTAGTGTGATTTAGTTGAAGGCATCATGCAGTGAAAATAATAATTATTTGGATACATCATATAGTGAAAATAATTACTCATTCAATGATGTAGAAGGAATGAGAGAAGAACCTGATATTCCAAGTGATGCTGGAACTACTGATGAGGAAGAAACTCCGAGAAGGTGAAAAGTGGATGCTTTCCATGAAACAAAGAAATTGGATCAAAATTTGGAAGAAGAGATTAAAGATAAAGATATCTGAATCCAATCAATGGAAATTGAGGTTAATAAGCTAATAGGATGAAATCAAAGGCTTATTGATGTGGCCACTAATATTAGGAAGAAGAATTATTCCCAATCTGAAGAACTGCAAAAGTTGTCTATAAAGAGAGAAAATATCAAAGCTGATATCAAGGGAAATAATATGAACTTAGATGAAATTTAGTATCTGAAAGCCAAAAATGATGATCTTGCTACACAACTATCTGAATTAGTTTAGAATAATCAAAGGCTATAATAAGAGAATGCATCCTTCTATGATTCTTTTTCTCAGTAAAAATTGAAAATAAAAGAGCAAGGTGATATGGTAGATAAGCTCATATGAGAACTGGAAGATGAGATGATTATAAGGAAGAATATCATAAGAGAAATCAACGATCAACTTGAATCAAGAAATAAGAAGATTCAACAACTGGAGGAAGATATAGAATCATTCAAGAAAGAAATGGAGAAATCAAATGACAAAGGAAATCCTATGTTGATGGATGCACTTCACTTACTATTCGATTGTCCTTCAAAAGGCTATGATAAAAGGAAAATAAAGTATACAATTTCATAGGAGAAGTAAGAACATATTTTATCATCTCAAAGACCATATATTATAGGAAATTATAGAATGGGATATGATGATCCCCCTCAAATGCATGATTGTAAGAGAGTAGTGAAGAGTTCCAGAGATAAGAAAAACATCATAGGTGTTAGAGATAGACCAAAAAAGGATGTTATTGGAAGTAGTGATAACATATACTATTTTTGTGGTATTCATGGTCATACATCAAGATTTTTTTCAGAGGCTCAAGAATACATATCATTCCATGATGATATAAAATTTTTTAAATATGAGAATAAGAAGAAGATTCATGAGAATTATGAAAGAATAGTCTATTAGAATAATGTATCCATGAAGTTATTCTATTATGGAATAATGGGACACAATATGAGTATGTTTCAAGAAGACTGGGAGCTCAATGTCATAGGAATAACTAAATATGCATCAACATCTCATCTGAGAAATAATTACATGAGTTATGTCTTTAATAACATATGTTTTATATGTTTTGATCATGGGAATTTGGAAAGACATTGCAGCAAGAAGAAATCAGGGAAGGAAAGGGAACCCAGAAGGAGATCCCCACCACAGGCATTGTACAACGAAGAATACTATATTGTAAGACAACATGGTAAGATGAAAAACAGGTTTACAGTCTTAGGTGAATCAAAAGGAGCTCAACGAAAGGTGTATCAATCACATCCTATATTACACTGACAAAAACTCCCCTACAATGGAGGTGGAAAATCCTAGAGAAGGAATGGGGAGATGAACCAAGTGTAATTAAGAAGAATTTAAAGTCAGTATAAAGAGATATTCATTAGAAGAATAAGCAAGAGAAGATGATCAATGGAGTGACTCCAACTCAGAGAAGGAATTAGGGGAAGTGGAATATTAGTGGAACATCAAAGAAAGAATTTTCTACCTGTGGGATTAAACCTTGAAGTGTTAGAAAGACCAAGCCTGTAGAATCTACATATCATAAAAAGATCAGCATGTGGGTAAATAATTCCTAGTCATATGGCTAGAACAGTTTAAGTTAGCTAGACAATTGAAGCAGGCAAGGGATGAGTGAAATTCTATGCAAGAAAGAATCAAAGGGTTGACCTATCAGGATCAACCACAATCCCCTTCTTGAGGATTCCAGAAGTTCCCCTATCCCTATGTGTATAAATTTTATTAACCAAATTTCTAGTGTTTTAGGTTCTAGGGAAGATATGATACAAGGGGAAGTGGCATCAAAAGATGTAAAGTATTGATGTTATGTGATCTGAAATGTCAAATTATTCAAATCAGTTAACAGTGATGAAGATGAATCTGGAAGAATTCCATGAAAGGAGTTAATGTTATATGGCTGCATGAGATAGGAGGAAGTAATTGAGCACAATAGACAGTGATTATGTTATTAACAATATATCTTGTTTCCTAAACCTATTTTGACTCTGTAGGCATAGAGGTTTTGATGATGTCTCATTACAATGTGCCACATGAGAATATATGATGCATGAGAAAGAGAATGATTTTCAGACAAAAAATTGGTCTCAATAACTAGAAGAGTTACACATCATAGGGGGAGATCTCTATATCCTAATTAGATGTAAGATAACAATGGGATATAAAAGATGAATGTTTATGTTCATGAAGAATGATTGGAGGACAAGGAGAAACACTAAGGAAGATGAGAAAAGTGATTGAAAGAAATGATTTCACTATTGTGGAAAATGAAGAGAATACTCAACAACACAGTGAACCATTTATTAATGAAAGTGATGAAGAGGAAAGAAACACAGGAGGAGAAGAAGTTGCCAAAGTTAATTCATAAGAAGATACTGATGATGATCACAAGGAAGTAAAATCCGTATCTGCACAAAATCCAAGGAGTCAAGCTGAAATTGATAGGAAAAGTATCATTGGTGATCAGTCAGCTCTAGTTTATACAAGAATAAAGAAATCACTATATCAGAAATCTTTCCTATCTCAGTTAGATCCTAGATTCTTTTCTAATGAAGCTGAAGATGAAGATTGGGTCCAGGCTATGAATGACCAGCTAGATCAGATTGAGAAGAACCAGAAGTGGCAGATTGTTTTGA
Source organism: Viscum album (assembly GCA_963277665.1). Classification (NCBI taxonomy): domain Eukaryota; kingdom Viridiplantae; phylum Streptophyta; class Magnoliopsida; order Santalales; family Viscaceae; genus Viscum; species Viscum album. The sequence goes on along the minus strand of OY728159.1, from coordinate 1,884,890,431 downwards.
GCCCAGCAGATAAGAATGTCATCTGGACTAAATGGGTCTATCACAACAAGATTAATGAATATGTAATAGTGATTTTAAATAAAGAATGAATTGTGTGCAATGGATACTCCCAGATAGAGGTTATTGATGTTGATGAGATATTCACACCTGTTTCAAGGCTGGAAACAGTACGATTATTCTTGGCCATTGCAGTGCAATGGAAGTTCAAGGTTTTTCGGATGGATTCCAAATCTTCATTATTGAATGGGGTTCTGGAGGAAGAAGTTTATATCCAACATACAGATGGTATTCTCATTCATGAGGATGAGAACAAGGTTTTTTTGTCTATAAAAGGTGTTATATGGGATGAAACAATCACCAAGAGCATGATACTCAAGGCTTGATCAATATTTGAAGAAGCTTGGTTTCCAGCATGGTGGAGTTGATTAAAATATCTATTTCAACAATGAAAATAATCGAATGATGATAGTGATGGTTTATGTCGATGACATAATATTTGGCGGATCAGATGAAGCTCAGTGGAGATAGTTTTCAAAATTCATGAAAAGTGAGTTCGAAATGTCAATGATTGGACAGATGAAATTTTTCCTTGGTTTACAGGTGTCATAAGGAAGGAATGGAACTTTAATTTCTCAATAAAAATACTAAAAGGTGGTTTCGATAAGATTTGGAATAGAAAATTCCAAGGAGATGAAAACTCCGGTTGCTACTTGGATAAAATTCTCAGAAGATGATAATGGAAAGGTAGTTAATATCACAGAATACAGGTAGATTACTGAGAGTTTTTTGTACCTGATAGTGAAAATACATGATATTGTTTTCACCACATTCCATATAGCGTGAAATCAAAGAAATCCCATGGAAATCCACATGCTTGTAGTGAAAAGAATAATTTGGTATATCAATGGAACTGTGGATTTCTGTTTGATGTACAATGGAAAATATTAGTAGAAGCTGTTGGGATATACATATGTAGATTGGGCCGGTTCCACAGATGACAGAAAATAAACATCAGGATGTGATTTCTATCTTGCTGTATTGTGTATTTCTTATCTAAGAAAGAAGAAAGATTTCATTTAATTGAGCACCGTAGAAGCTGAGTATATTGAAGCCACTCAAGCATGCACACAATTACTATGGATGAATAAACAACTTGATGATATGGGAATGGAATTTAAGCCTCTGATTAGAATCTAGTTTGATAAATCAAGTGTTATAAATATCAGCAAAAATCTCATCCATCACTCAAGGACAAAGAAAATTGAGATAAAGTATCATTTTATCAAGGATAAGGTTGAACAGGGAATCATGAAGTTGGAGTATGTGCCTACAAATCTATAGGTTGAAAACATTCTGACAAAATCCTTATCCAATGAAGCTTTTGAGAGGCATTGAATGGCTTTGGGAGTTCAGTCGACTCCCCACACTTGAAAAAGTGTAGATGTTGGAACCCCCACTCTTTCCGAGGTATGTTGTGTTTTACCAAATGTGATTATATGTGTTATCTAATCTATTGAAGACCATAAAAGAGTGACCTTTGGGTTCATTGACAAAGGGGGATAAATAGTTCATCAAGGTAATGTGGCTAAATAAGGGATAAAATATCTTAGTCGAAGACACGGGGAGAAGCTGATAGGTGAAGCAGTGAGATAAGGGGAGAGAAATGAGATAGGGGGAGAGTATTGAATCTGATGATGCTTGTAGTGATTAATCAATGATTAGATATAACAGAATCTGGGGTTCATGATGAAATTAGTTTATTGGTATCAGTACGGTATCAATTATTGGTGTTCGAAATGAATTGATTCATTGATGAAATTCTCATACTAGTCTTGTTTCTCATGCCAAGCATTTCTCATGTGGGATTAGAATATGTGGTGAGTGAATCTTTGGTCATTGTTTAAATCAAAAGATGAAAAGGATGTAAGATTATGGAAGGAGATTTTGTGAGGAATAAAAGTATAGAGAATCGTCATGAGGAGAGTTGTCAACAAACCCAAAGGGGGGGATTGTTGGGAAAAAATCCATCAAGGTAACATTGCAACATTTTTGGGTTGGTTGTGTTTGTTGAAAATGATGGTTTACATGGTGAATTTTAGAGTTCTAGAGTAATTGTTGATAATCCATGTTGACAAAGAATAATGACAAAGGAATGGATTATTTGGAGGTAGAACAAAAGAACAGATACAAGGTGGCACCGTTTTCTAATGTTTGCCAATTTTTTGGGGTCCAAAATTTTGGAGTTTTGGTGAGAATCACAAAAAGTGAATTTCCTTGAAGATCTCATCAAAATATGGAAAAGGCATGAGTTTTGTGAATATGGTCTCCTTGAAGTGGATTTCACGAAGACATGAAGAATGTTTATGGTTTGTTTCACGATTATGATGAGCTTCGCGAACGACATAGATGAAGGGAATTACGAGGGAGATTTGCAGCGATGGCACACAGGAATTGACAGAACACTCTGAAATTACGACAAGATCCGTGATCCAAAAATTTCTATGGTGTTTCGTGATATAGAGATAATTTTAGTGGGAATTTCAAAACTTTGTGATTTGAGCTGATGTAGCACTGACTTCGCACAGAAGGTTCTTGAGTTAATGGAATCACCTATAAATAGGCCTCGACCCCCTCCAAAGAAGTAGAGAGTTTTCCAAAGAAATATTTTTAGCTCTCGAATCACAAATGAGGTTCATAGAGGTAGTGTGCTTCATGAAAGATAGGATATTCTCAACAGCTAATCTAGCTCCACGAAAGAGGTGTGTTCCGCGTTGGCTCAGTGAGCTTCGTGAAGGAAGTCACTTTCTGATAGATTGAGCTCTGTGAAGGCCTAAGATCTGAGAAGGATTGATCTTTTTAAAGTCATGAGAACTATAAATTAGTGTGCTCTATGAAGCAGTGATCTCTACGAAGGTGTGTGTTTTGTGAAGAGGTAGGGACTTTGCAAAGGATTGTTTGAGCTTCAAGAAATTGGGAGATTCACAGAATATGGAGCTTTTAGAAGTTATTTCAAAAGGGTATTCATCAGTGGATGAAATTTTGACTTCAATATAGCATCTATCTATAACTGATTATGTATTCATTAGAGATAATGAAGAGACCTAGAGGTTTATAAACTGTGAGAGGATCCCTTCCAAGTGCAGTGACCAAAGGGAAGAGGAAGAAGGTGATCCTTTCTACCGACAGTGAGCCAGTGAGAGAGAAATAGGGAGTGACCCTTGGGAAAGCAGTAAGCTAACCCTAAACATTGTAAAGGTAGTGAACCTGAACAAAGAAGTGATCTAGCTTGATCATTATTAGAAGTGAACTTCATTGGATTTGGCGCATTGGTACATTGTCGTTCTATGCTCCTTGGACGTAGCCCAGTGAGGGTAAACAAAGTAAAAATATCCATGTCTTCCTGCTTGCATTCCTGCATCATATTCAAAGCATCATCATCATCAGTTAAATAAGGTAAGAATAAGATAAATAATAACACATAAGTGAAAAAAGTGACCCTTATAATATTGAGTTCATGATCCAGTGGGGGAAGAAAAAAATTTAAATAGAATATCCATACCCTAATTCACCCCCCCTATCAGGGTATTTAGGCCCCTTTTGGTCCTAAAAATCTTTCTCCAAATGGTACAACATCATAATTTATTACATGAGAAGGATCAGGTATTTAATTTCTCAAGAGAGATACATGGAACACATCATTAACTTGAGATATATTTGGTGGAAGCAACAATAGGTGTGTTACCTTCCCAAAATGGTCCAGAATTTCATAATGACCGATATACCTATGGATCAGCTTTCTCTTCTTTCCAAATCTCATTACTCTATTCTAGGAAGATATTCATAGAAAAAACTTATCACCCACTTCAAACTCTAAGTCTTTTCATCAGTTGTCATCATAACTTTTTTGTCGACTCTGAGCTGCTCTTATGTGTTGTCAAATAGATCTTACATTTTCTACCATTTCATTAACAAGATCAGGTCCTAATAGATTTCTTTCCCCAACTTCATCCTAGAAAGTTGAATTTTTTCACTTATTCCTATAGAGGGATTCCTAAGAATCCATCTAAATACTGGAGTGGAAGCTATTATTGTAAGAAAATTCTACCAAAGGTATGTGTTGATAACAACCACCTTTGAAATATATAGAGCAAACTCTCAAAATGTATTCTAGAGTTTGAATGTTTTTATTAGACTGAACATATATTTGAGGATGATAAGTAGTGCTGAATCATAACTCTGTATCCAGAGCCTACTGATGACTTTGCCATAAGTTCGAGGTAAACCTCGGATCTTGATCAGATATAATGGAATGTGGTACTCCATGAAATCTTACCACTTCTTTTACATATATACTAGAAATATGATCAAAAGATAAATACTCTCTAATAGATATGAAGTGTGCCGAATTTGTATGGTGGTCAACTATAACCCATATAGAATTATGTATTTTTTATGTTTTGGGAATTCCGATGACAAAGTCCATATTGATGTTTCCCATTTTCATTCTGGTATGGGTAATGTTTGTAACATCACGTTAGACTTCTGTATCTCGACCTTAACTTGTTAAAAAACCCAGCAATGAGAGACATATTCAACAACATCTCTTTTCATTCCATCCCACCACAAATACTCTTTCAAATATCTATACATCTTTAAGCTTCGAGGATGAATATATAATGAAGAACTATGAGCATAATCAAATAGCTCCTTCTTTAATTCTTATATGAGAGGAATAAAAACTAGGTTCCTAAACCTTATTATTCCATCACAATCAAGATTGAATTCCGGAACATTTATCACCTTATTTTGTAGCTCTACATCTTCCTTTTGTGCCTCCTTAATCTTCACATGTATAGATGATTGATCATTCATTTGAGAAAGATAAGATTTCTCCCCTTCCTTTAAAATTTCAAGATCCATCCTTATAAAATTCATAAATATTGGATATTTTTGTGATCCTAATCATTGATAGGATAGCATGGTCCTTTCGACTCAAATCATCTTCCACCTTTCTTATTTTCCCAAGGTGGTAATGTATTGAGTAGTCATAATCTCTAATCAACTCCAACCATATTCTTTGGTGAATATTCAGATCATATTTCTTGAAAATATACTTTAAACATTTATGAATAGTATAAATATCACACCTTTCACCATAAAGATAAAGAATCCATATATTTAATGCAAAGATTACCGTAGCTAACTCTAAATCATGATTTGGGTAAATATTCTCATGTATTTTCATTTTTCGCGATGCATAAGCTATCAACATATAATTTTGCATGAGAACACATCCTAGCCCCTTTTTGGATGCATTAATATAGATCACAAACCTTTCTCCATTATAAGGAAGTGTGACCATAGGTGCACTAGCTAACCTTATTTTTAGCACTTTTAAAGTCTCTTCACATTCCTCTACCCATAAAAACTTAACTCCTTTACAAGTGGACTTGGTGAGTGGATTAGATAATTGTGAAAAATATTTCACAAAACGTCTATAATATCCATCCAAACCAAGAAAACTTTGGAACTCAGTTACTGTTGTTGGTCTTGGCTAACTTTTAATAACTTCTGTTTTTTTAGATCCAAAAATATCCCCTATTTTTTTATTATGTGACCCAAAAAATGAAACTTTTTGAATCCAAAATTCACATTTAGTAAATTGAATATAAATATTATCCCTTCTCAGGGTCCTCAGTATAATTCTCTAGTGATATTAATGTTCTTACTTTCTCTTCAAATATATAATAATATCTTCTATAAAGACTACCAAAAACTGATTAAGATAGTCTCTAAAGACTCTATTAATTATATCCATGAATATAGTAGGGGGATTTAGTATGCCCAAAATGCATCACAATGAATTCATAGTATCCATACCTTGTACAAAATCAATTAAAAGTATCATTGATCCATCTTTCTTCTTAATGAATAGAAGATGTACTCACCAAGATGATACACTAGGGTGTATGAATCCCTTGTCAACATTCTCTTAGAGTTGATTCTTCAATTCCTGCAACTTAATTAGGGATATTATATAAGGTCTCTTTGAAATAGGCATAAAACTTGGTATGAGTTTTTTTTGAGAATTCAACTTCACAATTTTTTGGAAGACCTAATAATTCTTTTAGAAAGACATCATTAAACTATTGTACAATGGGTGTATTCTTAATTGTGAGTTTCTCCCTAACCATTTAAGATAGATAAACTTCATTTATAGTGATCAAGACCCATAATATAGAAGAAATCTGTATTGGAAGGTTATATTCATCATTGCATTTATAGATGATAATTGATTAATGTGTAATATGAAATATGACTTCCCTTCCTTGGAAATTGATATGAGGCCCACTAAGAAAAATCCAATACAATACAATAATCAAATAAAATTCTACAATAGGAAGGATCCCAAGATTTATAGGAAGAAATTTCCCACAAAATTTAACTAGAGAAGAATTATAAACTTTTTATGCAACTATTGTGCCAGTAGGAGTTGTCACAGCTAACTCGACATCTAATTATTGAGGTAATATGAAGATACCCTTAGAAAATTATTCAGAAATAAAAGATTTGGTGGATCCAAAATTAAATAAAACATTTTCTACATTAGAGTGGATGGTAAGTGTACCTTTCAGTTTTTTAGTATCATACTCAACATCACCAATAGTGATTTTGTGTGACTTTCCTTTGTCTTCGTCCTTAAGAGTTTTCTGACGTCGATTATCATCAATAACCCTTGTGTTAGGTCATTGATTTGTGTAATTACCCATTTCCTTGAACTTGTAACATTGACGTGGAGGAGTTTAATTCTATGTATCCTTTTCTATATTTTCATAATTAGACATCTTTTTTCCATTACTTTGCTATTAAACAATCTGATGACCTTATCTCCCACGCATAAAAAAATTTCTAGTCCCTTTAAGAAAATTTATTCCATGTTTCTTTACACACTTGAGCATAAGGGGAAACTCATCTTCTATTCAATGTGGTCTTTAGATTTTCCCTTGAATTCCGTTTTTATATTCTTATCAAACCCATAGGAATGAAGGGTTACTCCAATCTCCATCTCAACCTTGAGATCACATTGAACGATTTAATCATAGCTATTGAAGTCCCTTATGTCTAATGCCCTTTAGAGACTTGGTTTTAAGCCACTAATGAATTGATCAATTTTAATCTTAGGCTGGATCATAATTCCATAAGCATACCTTGAAAGTCTTGTAAAATTTTCTTCGTAGGTACCAATAGATTCATCATCCTTTTGGTTAAGATCAAGGAACTCCTTCTCCATCTTATTTTAAGAATAAACGAAAATTACTTATTGTAAAATAAGTTCTTAACCTCATCCCATTCCATGGATTCAATTCCATATTTTTGACTCGTATTCTTAATATGGTTCCATAATTGATCAGATTCACCTTCCAAATGATATATTGCTAAGATGAATTTACAATTTTCTAAACATCGAAGAACAGAAAATCTCTTTTCAGTGGTACTAATCCATTATTCAGCCACTAATGGATCAGAAGACCTGCTGAAAGAAGGTGGACACTGCTTCACGAAGGAATCGATAGAATATTGTTCCCTCCTTTTCTTATTTTTGTAGACCAATATGATTCATTGCTTGAGAAATTTGTGTGATCATAGCTACAAGATTTTTTATTCCATATCCCATAACATTTAGTTGCTTAAGAGGACAATCATTGAATTGCTTGTCACATTCAGCATTAACACAGTTCCTCTTGGTTACATCCATTGACTAAAACCAAGAAGCATAATATGAGAAACACTTAAAATAATGGGAAAACCACATAATAAATATAAAAATGCCATGATAGGACCATACAAGTATAATATATTTAGAAACTGAGAAACACAAACAACTGGTCCATAATACATCTTCATTGTCTCCCACTTATTTCATCCTAACTATACCCCCTTTTGACATATCTTATTTAATACCATTGTTCATAACCCAGGGCAAAAAACATATGAAAGGGTGATCTGAAATGATAAGTAAGGGTAAAAAAAGGAGATATTGATCATATCATAATCATAATTCATAAGAGTATAAAATTTGAAAATATTATTCTGCATATGAAGGATCGTGATATTATGCCATGGTATAAATCATAAAAGTTCATAAGAATCAGTGAACATAATACCAAAAGGAATAATATAGGACATGAACTTTTTTGGAATACACATAAGCATAGAAAATCATTTCATATTAGTCAAGGAACATTTCCAAGACCATCATAGTGGACAAAGTCCACCACCAAATTGAGTTCAATCCTCGTTCTAGCACTGTACTATTGAACCGAGATAATTTCCTATTCCATCCATGTATATATCATGGGATATAAATAATTACCCAAAGAATTGGTGGGAGATATAGGTCCCACCCATCTCATAATGAAATCATTCTTACATGTTCCATAATAACATAAATCAATCGTCATAGCATAACCCAAGGAATAAAATGGGGTTCTTAAACATCATTCCATCATAACATAATCCATATAAAACAAATGGATTTCATAAATATAAGTTAATCATAAAAAAAATAAAACCATAGGAATAATAGGAATAATATACATGAAATAGAACCCTATTAAATATTGTCATCTTATATGGAAAGTAATTTTGATAAAACAAATGAAATTAATTCTTGAGGAAAATATCCTTTCTTCTTCAAAAAATTTTCTTTTCTCAAAATGCTGTGAAATTTTAAAAAGAAAAGAATTTAATTGAAAATAAACTTCAAATATTTTAATGTAAGACTCATGGAAATAAGGTTTTATTAAAATGAAAAAATACGTTCATGCTGTATAAGTTAAAAGAGAACATTCTTCTCATACTTTTTTCAGAAGGTCAAACAATACCTCTTACCAAAAACAACAAAAGATTCCTTTCATACCGTTAAAGAAAAATTCACCAATAGATAAAATTGACTTTAAAAAATTGTATAAGGATAAAAAGAATATTTTTGAATACATATTTAAGAAACATGTATGTGGATGATAAAAATACACCAGTAAATACTTACGTATAAATGATCTCGAATAATAGTGAGATTGCAAAATTATCCCACACTTTAGGTCTGATTTCGTTTTTATGCATCCAAAAATCTTGTATAACAATTTAAATAATATCATTGAATTATTTCAGAATCATAGAAATTTTTTATGATATCATATATGATCATATTATCATCCATTTGTTAATAACATTTCATTATTAATTTTTGTTTGGGTATTAACTACTTCATTTTCTTATACATATTTTTTCAAATAATTTCCAATTATCCATCATAAGTAATCGTTATATAATTTAAAAATGATATTAACATAATATATACAATATTTATTCATTATATAAATTTATATAATTATTCTTTAATAAATATCTTATAGAATGAATCACATCGCATATTGGAGATGGTGGGTCATACGTACGCATGAGCGATGATATTATTCCTATAATTGTTGAATGGTATTGAAGTAAATGGTGTATAATATTTCATAATAAATATCATGTTATAATAATGATAATATATATTTACAATTTCCATCATCATAACCATCCAAGTATGGTGCTGGTGAAAAACATATTACACCATGGCGTGGAGATGGTAAGTCGTACGTACGCACGCATGGTGATTTCATTTTTCATTGGATGGATATAAATTGTAATATTTTAATTACATAATCATAATAACATCTAAGTATATATTTGATACTAGATTTAATACTTTATAACTAAACAACTCATGAATAGTAAGTACAATAAGAAATACGTTTGAAAGAATCGGTAGAGGAGATTACCTCCTCTTTGACGTGCTTCCTCTAAATATACTTTTAGAGCACTAGAGTTGGTTTTTGAAGAAGAAAAAATCCCATTTAATGTAACTAAGTAATTTGAGAAGGTAAATAGATAGTGGATGGCCGACATTTAAGGCTAAAATTGAGGTGAATTGGTGAGGGAGGAGGTTCCCTATTATAATTGAGGTGAAGGACACTTTTGGGATCTCCAAATATATTAATTTAATATAAAATAAAATCCCTTCTAAAAACCTCTAAAATTGTACAAATTATAAGATTATATGAGATAGGGTTGTAATATAATAAACTAATAAATTTTTGATAAGTTTTTCTATCAATTTAAACATTATTATTTTAATTAGCACTTAGTTATTAAGATAACATATATTTTAATATTAAAATGGTGAAATATTTACTTATTTTATGTCAATTAGATCATAAATAAGTAAATTAGAAAATTTTACACCATATAATAATTATTCTATATTTTTTTAAAATGTTTTATTATTTTTAAATAATTAAAAAAACTTTATTTGTATAAAGAATCAATAGTGTCAATTTTGACACCATTCAATTCATTGATTTCTAAAAATATTAAGAAAACATGTTAACTTTGAAAAAACTATTTGATTATATTTATCAGAGGCCAGGTTCGTCAATAAGATTTATTGGATATATTAATTAGCCAAAATTATATTTTTTTAATATTTTTAATAAGATTTATTTGTTATCTCAATTAATAAAATATGTACTAAATCAATTTTCTGCAATTATTTAATATAATTATTTTTAAATAAAAATTAAAAATAAAATAATACGATGAAGTTAAATCTTCTATATTTCTTAATAATACTTTTATTCGAATTTATCTTCTAGAAAATCTAACATTTAAAATGTTATACTTATTAAATTATGAATGTGAAAACTTTAACATCACTTTGAATAAAAAAATATAAGTGTCACAATATATTCTATATGAATCCAAAATGGTCACTAACTCAACCCTTGGATGGTTATGGTTGTGATATAATTGACCAATAAGATTATTTCAAGTGTTTGGGTATTTTTATGGTTATTACCATTTTAATAAAAATCAATTTATTTATTTGTCATTAATTAATTAATTTTTTACATCATTAATGTATAAGTCTTTAAGGTAATTATTTATTTCATAAAAATTACAAATAAATTATCATGATAAATAAAAATATTTTATATTTGAGTTTAATATTTATAATCTTATTTATCTTCTGGATAACCTTATTTTAAAAATGATATAGTTATTAAAATTTGAGTAAGACATTTAATTTTTCTTAAAATAAAATAAATTAGATGTCCTAATCTCAAGCAAGTTGCTTCTAAAGGACACCATTTAGACCCAAGGATGATTTAGGTATAAAAAACTCATCAAATGATATTAAGAAAAGTGTTAGGGTAATTTAATAACAGTATTCTTACCCGTAATTACCCGATTTACCCTTTTACCGTATTAATAAAAATTACCAAAGTTACTATTCATAATACCAAAAAATAAAATAAAACTATTTAGATAATTTAAACCTTCTAATTCCAAATTTGGAATCCTTTTTTAAAAATTTAAAACACATAATTTTCAGTAATTAATTTAAAATTAATCTCGTTGTTGGAAAGAGAGAACAATTTTTAAAATTTAAAACATTGCAAAATATCGAAATGTTTTTACATCTAAATTCAATGTAAAATTAATGCTAATGACATACATTATATTGAATGATAGAAATATATAATATTTATACTTTAAAACAATTCAATATTTTAATTTAACCATATAAATTATTTCGATGAAAAAAGTTGTTTTCAATTAAAATTTAATGTATTTTTACTATTCATCAAAATTTGAAAGTTATCAGAAAAATATTGAAATTTCATCGAAGTAAATTTTTATATCCAACTTCCAAATAACATGTTTATGTTTTCAAATAGAAATTATCAATGTGTCAAAATCATAATTCAAAAAGGGGTTCTTCAGTAAAAGGTAGAAAATTACCCTTTTGAAAAATATAGATTCATATACATCAAATAGGGTTTATTCATACCCTATGAAAAAATATCTATTGGATGAATATAAAAAATATTTTATTAAGTACATAAAATATATATTTCATTAATTTAATTTACGAATATCAATTCTCTCAATTTATTTATATGAAAATACAAATATATAATTGATTTACATTTTCATAAATAATTGGTATCCAATGAATTCCCCATATTCTTTCATAAGTTTGTTATTTTTATTCTCTATAACATAACGGATAGGTTAAAATGATCATTTTATATTAAGGGAATCTCACAGTTCTTTTAAACATACGATTGTGTGCAATGAAATCTATTGAATAATCAAAACTATTTAATGAAAATATATCATAAAAACATCTGTGTGTTACAACAGACATACTCCCTTATTAAAAGTTTATAAATTCCCTGACTCTATCAGCCCTTAGAGTCTGAGGAAAAGAGTAGTCATAGAATATCATCTGTAAATTTACCAGACCATATCTCTATGCTGATCTTCCTGGGTGATTATGTCCCACCACCTCTTGGTTGAATTTCATAGCATATACGCCGCATGATTGAAAATTTTCTCTAGAGGTGTCTCAAGATGCTCAAATATAGATAGGATTAATTCGATCCAAGAATCCACAACATGAGGTCCACCACCCCCCCACAAAGGTGGGATGATGCTGCTACTGAAATTAATGAGTCAACTCTATCATACTCAGGGTAGGTCTAATGAAACCTTCTATATTATGAATCATGTGAAAAAAACCCTCTAAAAACTAGGAATCAGTGCCCATATCAGGAACAGGAAGAGGTACCACATGTGGAACTATAGGAGGAATCACTAGTGGCTTAGGGCCCTCCACCTCAAGAACATGATCGCCATCATCTTTAGGGAGTACGATAGGAGGATTTAAGAAATAGCGAAGATTGAATTTAAGTAACTAGTATAGGATTACAACCTTTATATATAAATAATAATACCTATCTGTCTACTTAGAAGGCATGTTCTAGATGGTAGAAGATACCCTAAGGTCTGTAAGAACATAAAAGATAACCCACTACCCACTACTAAGATTGGGTTCAGGTCAAAGCCATTGTTTCACATGTATAAAATAACCAATCTGACGTTAGATGTCACATTCAATGTGAATTTTTGCTGGTTCAATCGTGTAAATTAATTAAAATGGTTTAATTAGGTGGTATACCACTTTTGATCAATAAGGGCCCATACTCCATATTAACCAAATATATGATATCCCTTCAAATCATACCATAACACATTCCAGCCCATGCGACGAATGGTCCATGGCTCAATGTTCCATAATTGAATGATTAATGTGTATTATTTAACCTATTCAAAAAAACACTATTAGGATAAGGAATGCACTTTAAGTATCAATTATATTTTCCAATATCTGATAGAAGTGTTATCACAATTCAATACATATTCAGAGAAATATCAATATGTAATAGGTAAATGGATGCAGAAAATAGACATGACATAGAAAAATGCATGGCATATTAGTCCCAGTGTTCATAATAATAATGCATGGTCTAATGAAAATTACACATTTCATCGGTCCAAGGATGAAATAAATCCTCAATTAGAATAATAATAATAATAACTACAACACAAAATGTGTGTCACCCAATAGTGAAATGACATCAACAGTAATGGTAAAAATATTAAAAACAATTATAATTTAGGAAACTCAGCCTTTACTCCAAACATGGGTTGACAATGCCCAAGCATAGATTATGGCCAATTACCATGCATTCCAAATCTCCAATCTATTGTCTCCAAATAGTAAATAAAAAAAGGAACCAGCTCTAATACCACTTTGTAATGTCTTGGCCCTAGATCCACTTAACTTGTTCCCCAATCTGGTGGGTCACATGACCTCAAGAGCACCTCCCTATACACAAGAGGTTTCTCCCTAGTAGCGAGGGTGTAAAGGTGGTAGAATGGTGATACTGTACCCTCATGTTAGGGTTCCACAAAAAGATACAATAGATAACATTCAATAGTGGAAGCATAACATAAATAGAAAAAATAATAATGTAGTGGAATAATAAATATAACTTATATAATAGACAAATATAGATGTGAAAATAAACAGAAAAATTGAATAAATATCTCAAAATCCAAAAGTCAATGTATGATACACATACACATGGCATGCTAATAATAAAAGGGGAATATGGGTCAGACGGATACAAGCATACTATACAAACTATAGAAAGAACAAAAAATTCTCCACTAACATATTGAGTTAATGCCTGATCCTATACTACTAAGTTCCATCTATAAGAAAAAGCATATCAAAAACCTATATAATGGTACTTTCCCTTATCTATACATGCTTATAGATAATCTTCTAGGGTACCAAAGGTAGCCTAAGTAGGATGTGAGATAAAAATATTAGTAGTCCACCAGAAATGATGTATGCATGTAATTCGAGAAGATCTCATAACTAAAAATTGTGAAGGTATAATAGAATAAGAAAGTAATGATGAAATAAATAACCAACCCACTCTGGTTTGTATAGGAAACTCGGTGGGTCCACCCACTTCATCTCATTGTCAGAAGGAATGTTTGAATAATCAATATATATAGTAATAATATATATATAGTTGAATAATATATATATATATATATATATATTTAATCCACATATATGAACCAAGTACATGTGGACATGAGTGGCCATATACCTGGAATACTAGTGTTGGCTACACCAGGGTGTAACTCAGTCATCCATGACTAGTTTAACAAACCCATAGTCTCAATCAATAGGATTCATTCCCGGCATCCCAATAAGAGTGTGATAAATCATGCATGACACTCGGGATGGTGAGTGAGCCATAATTTCATCACTCTAAGAAAGGCACATGGTGCGTAAATCGCACATTCCTCACAACGTCAATAGTGTGAGACATTATTCTCAATACCCAATGTAAGGGAGCATGATACCATAATGCTCAACTATTCCCTTACCATCATGTCACAACCTCTATAAAGTTGTAATATAATTTTAACTGGAATGGTGTATTACCTCTCATCTATCACTTTTATCAGGCATATATATATAAATAAGGTATATTTATATTTATAACATAACACATGAATAAATTCCACTCATGTGTTCCTTTAGTCATGTTCAATTCCATTTAAAAAATTATAATTCATTATAAGCATTTCCTAATGTAGAAACAATGTCATGCCCTTACTACCCTCCATGAACCCTTTCATTTAATTCATCCAATTCACTTGAAGGAAAGTAACCAGCATGAATTAGACACTCCATTCAATGTAATCAACCCATTTAAATCATTAATGCATGGAAACATTTCCATAAGGCTCAAAGTGTCAATTGGTAGGTGTTATGGTAAAAAGGGACAAAGACTACTAGGGAAATTTAAAATATAAGATGGAAAATAACCTAAGAGGTGCCTTGGGTTCCATTTAATACTCATGTCTCGAGAGAAATTTCTTTTAAAATCTAAGATGGAAGGTATAAGGGAGTTTCGACATTTTAAGACAATTATCCACAATGGCCAATTTCACTTGGGATACCTTAGGGGTGGCCATATAAGGTGCATACAACCTATGAACTACCAAAAAAGGGTCAAAAGGTGAATAATAATATTCAATGTTCAATTTTATATGATGCAATCAATTAAAATGAGATTCTTGACAAAATATGATGTGAGACACAATGAAATAATTACGAAACATCAAACCTGTAAGGGAAAACAATGTGACCAACTACCTCAAGGTCGTAGACGATGCCTCGCTCGATATCATCCATTGATTTAGAGTAGGTTGGATGTGATCTGATAAATGGTCCAATGACCTAAAAATAAGGCAAATGATCTTTCATATAAATATAATGATGTATCTAAATGAAAAATTATATTAAATCTAAGATACTAGGGGAGATTACTGAGACATATTCAATGCTTCAAATAGATCTAGGAACAAACACCACATGAGAGATCTAGCTCAAAGCCTAGATTGAGGTGTTTTTGAGCTCAAAGGATGTGGAAAATCAACAAATACACTAGAGGAATAAAGAAAAAAATGTAACACCCCGATCTTCCACGATACGCTTCTCATTCAATAATGCAATAGCTTGCATTGTACACAACTTCGAGTTCTAAAACACCGTGACTAATCAAAGTAGCCGTTATGAATAGTAATAACCACTTTTTAAAATTATAGAAATTTTATATTTCAAAATGGACATCATTTTTGTATTCGTAATATCAAAATTAGCCTATGTTGAATTTTTGGTATTTTTCTGAGAACTTCTAATTTTTTATGAATAGTGAAATTTACTTAAAAACAACTTTTTTAATAAAAATAATTTATAGTGATAAATTATACTATTTAGTGGTTTTAAAGTATAATTAGAATATATTTTTACCATTTTATCCAATGGTGGTCATTAGAATTAATTTAACATTGAAATTGGACATAAATAATTGCCAATCTTTTGACATAAATTGTTTCTTAAAAACACGCTATTTGTTGTGACAGCGGGAATTAATTATAAAATTAATTAATGAAATTTATATGTTTTTAATTTTGTAAAATAGACATCATTTTTGAATTCTGAATATCAATTATAGCTTAGGGTGAAATTTTGGCATTGTTCTGAAAAACTTCAATTTTTGATGAATAGTGAAACCACTAAGTGGTAGTTAAATAACTAATTTTTCGTTTAAATGAAATATTACCATTTCTGTGATTTTATTTTCAAAAATACGACATACATGGTTGTCATTAAGAAGTAAAATGTGGTTCAATGAGATTAAAACAATTTTTTTGTGAATAGTAACTTTTAAGTTCTTAATCGCGATTAGAGGTAATTAGTGTAGTTTAAGGTAAAAATAATGTCTTAATAATATGAGATGAGCTTGAAACTTGTACTAATACTATTGGATGAGTCATGGACGACCAAGAAAACCCATGGGTCAACTTGGGGACCCCATGGAGCCACTTTGGTTGGAAAATGACATTAATATATATTTATTTAATGTTAAAGTAAAAAATGACACAAACATGAAATGTTTTACTAAAAAAATTTTTACATGGGGTTATACAAGTCATATTTTTGACTATAAATAGTCATTTTAAATCTAAAAAGATTTCCTACATCATAGTAGTTTTTTATAATTTTTAGACATTAAATAAATTAAATTATTTATGACATCATTATGATGCAGTGATGACCTCATTATTTAACGATTTTAATAAAATGAAAAGAAAATGTACAATCCAAGGCTTACACTTGTCCAAAGACTATTGGATGGGTATATTTAGAACCCTTATCACCTTAGCCACGAATTATATAAGTGTGGGACCATTATAATCCGAAAATCATTGTATAATAATGTAAAATTTCCTTACCTTCCAAGAGTGCCCCTCCTCTCCTCTTATAAAAGGCCCCCACCTCTACCACCTCATTCACACTTTCAAGCCATTTGGATCGGCCAAACTCTTCCCAAATACTCTCCCAACTTCCCCCTCTTACTCCTAGAAGCCTCACGTTGGGCAGAACTCTTCCCAAGGAAGCCTTTGGCTCAAATCAAAAAGAGTTACCCGATTTTGAGGTAATGTCTTCTCTAATGTTGTTTTGTTTTATTTTTCTTCTCCAACCCCCTAAACTCCATTTATTCATTTCTTTTGTAACAACATCAGTATACTAAATATACTAGGATGTTTTTATAATAAGTATTCGAGCTACACTTACACACACCTACATCTAATGGTTAAAGAACATACAGTTTCTGTGGATGGCGAATTTCTGCCTCACGAAACGATGATTGTTCAACACTCATATAACACCTTCAAAGGTGGCCATTAAGATGTCACTATATTTATATATGATATATAATATGTTTATTTTTTTACTTATGCTTCTGTATTTCTCATTTATGGCATACTTTATGATTTCCATTATGGGTAAAACACGATAATTTCATTTTTGGAAGTGCGGACTACCGCCCCCTCAAAGTGATTTGAATCGTTAATGCCATATGTGGGATGTATAAAGGATGGAGTAAATGGTATTATACACTATATTATACTGGAATTATATTATACATTTATATAATTATGATTTCATTCCATTAAATACGAAATAGAAATGAAAGTAGCGTTCATGCGTACGTACGGCTTACCGTCTCCATGAACGGTGCATTTCTTTTCTTACCTCTAAATGTTACGTAATATTATAAATGAATGTATATACTGGATATATATGATATATATGACATCTAAATCATGAATATAAATCTGGAGATAATGGATATTCTACCACATAAACAACTTGTAATTATAAGAAGTTTATTGTTGACTCAAGTACCAAAGATCGACAAAACGACCGTTATTAACTTAAATAATTACATAATGTTCATAACATTGTAATAAGTGATATAAAAAGGATAATGAAATTAAAAATGGTTCTTAATAAGGTATATATTAACTCTAGTTTATTATTCAGGAGGTTAAAGAACGGTTGAGTCAAGTCAGACACGAGGTAAGGGAATTTCTTAACCCAACTTCCATTCTTTGGGTTAATCTCCTTATGTCATGATATTATTATGTCCTATTTTGTATTTTTACGTTCTTTATGTGTACCTATAGTGAATACACATAATAGATCTATTTTATTTTAAAGATGATATTTTTAAGGACTTCTTCTCAATCTCATTTCATTGAGGCATATTTGGTTTTATACACAACTTTCTTTTATACGGTGCATAAACCCCTTTGACTTTTACGTTTATTCAAAAGGAATCTTTTTTTATACGAAGCGTTTTGCTAAACGACAAAAGGGAATGTTTTTTTTCCGTACTTATGTGGCGACAACGACTTCTCCGCCACCGTGACCATTATTTGTGTTTCGGATTCCTCTACAAGCCATCATTTTTTTTAATGAAAAATAAATACAAAGTTTTAACTTTCTTTTATTTTGGTATTGAAAATGGTTTTGAAAGCGTTTTTATTATATCAATGTGTTTTATTGATATCTTGTGATTGAAATGTGGAAATGTTATGTTTCCTTTATGCATGTTTTATGTGATACGATTATGTTATGGTTTATGATATGTTTAAACCTATTCATATGAGGAATGTATTGGACTTAATAAGTGACGGGTGGAGCCCGTTATAGCTCCTCGATGCATCGGTAGGTCTCATGAGACAACTAGACGTGGAATTGGTCGAGGCCCTTTCCCAATTTGATTTATGGTTTTGGCGGAGGCCTTAATCATTTTAGACATCTTGGAAGAGGCCTTGAAAAAATGTTTCAGAATGTCTGGCATTATACATTCCCTCATTATGAAAGTGGTTAATGATATTTCATGTGATTATTCGACCAGTAGAATATCAATGTGAAGAAGTAAATGGCATTATCTCATTTTACTTTTGACATATTATGTTGATGTTCAAGTTTAAAAGGATTTTGTTTTAGTTATACATTGCCTTAAATGTTTATGTTTATTTATGAAAGCTTCCGCAATATTGTTATCCTTACTGAGCATATGAGCTCACCCCTTTCAATGTTTTAATATTTTCCAGGATGTGAAGAAGTATTTTAGGAATGACCTGCAGGGATAGTCAGAAGAGGATATGAGTGTGGACTATGAAGACTTTGTTATTGTAGTTTTTCACCTTATGTTGTAATGTAACATTTATGAATGTATCTAGTGTTTCCAAGGCTACTAAACTAACCGGTCTTTCGAGACTTGATCTTTTGTGATCATGCCAATGTTACGAAGTAATGCACCGACTCTGGGTAGCTAGGGTCGAGGCGTTACAGTTGGTATCAGAGGCAGTTTAGTACTAACCTTGGAAGCTAGATTTAGATAAACTCTGATTAGAGCACATAGCCCAAAGATAGACTTTGAGGATTAGTATAGAATAACTTCCTAGAATTTTGTTATTGTAGAGATTTTGTGAGTTTTCCGAGCAATACATCCCTGTCTGGATACGAGCAGGTAGAGGCGGCTCTGGAACAGATGTACCTAGGGGTAAAACTTGAAAACACCACTTTGAGCTAGACTCGAACGGGAACTGGTGCACGACAATGGGCCTTGCTGCACTCTAGGTTACGACACTCCCGGGGGATATGCTTAGGATAATTCTCGTTTTCTTTACAAACCACTATGAACGGTTATGAGTATATACTTCCTTAAAGAAAACCTTTTTATGATTATGGATTATATCCATAAATAGTTCAATTTATGTTAAGTATTTTATAAGTATGGAATTATGTATTTTGATTCATAAACTAATCTAGTTTATGCCATTGTTTATAAATGGCACCTAGTGGAAGGAACGGAAACCGTATCAATGCATGCACTCGGTGTAGGGATTTCCCTCCATCTCAAGATAATTATTGTGGATCTAGAGATACAACTGGTGCTGATCAACTTATTACCATACTGGGACAACTCACTCAAGTTATGAATAATAACCTTACTCGTATGGAGCACCCTGATCCGCAACGTGGAGGATCAATGTTAGACCGCTTCATGAGGCAACAACCACCAATATTTAATGGGGGTACAAATCCATTAGTAGCTAAGCAATGGATAAACTCCTTAGAGAAAATATTCCACGCCTTGGGGAGTAGTGAAAGGGAAAACGTTATCATGGCAGTTTACCGCCTCACTGGAGATGCTGATCAATGGTGGTCATTGATTCAAAACACAAAGGAAGATGATGAAATATCGAATATGGAATGAAGGGAGTTAAAAGATCTTTTCTTAGAAAAATACTTTCCTCATGACCATAGAGCAGATATGGAAAGGCAATTTCTGAGCCCGAAACAAAAGGAGGATGAGAATGTCGCAAAGTATGAGGCCAACTTTACAAGGTTAGCGAGGTATGCTGCAGATTATATACGTAACCCAAGAGGTAAGATTTATCGTTTCATTGATGGGTTAAAACCATTTCTCCGTCGAGCTTTAGTATCACAATCGTTCTCAACATACGAAGATATTTTCTCATGTGCTATCAAGACCGAAAAGGAATTCTCTAAGTCTTATGACAAAAAAGTAAAGAAAGAGAAGAAGAGAACGGTGGAACAAGAGACAGATAAAGGGAAAAAGGGAAAGAAGGATTTTCCATTATGTGATAATTGTGGGAAGAATCACCCTGGTACTTGCCTAAAAGGAATGGGAGTTTGTTATAAATGTGGAGAAAAAGGTCACCAGGCGCGTGATTTCAAGGGAAAGAAAGAGGCTATCAATGTTGAATGCTACAATTGTAGAGAAATGGGTCATTATGCAAATTAATGTTCTAAGCGTCAGGGAAACTTACCTCAGAAAAGGCCAAGGGATCAAGGACAATCTTATACTGTTACTATAGTTGAAGCAGAATAACTAATGTATTGGTGCTTTTGGACTCATGGATTATATTCTGGTTATTAGAATAATGTGATATAAATATATATAAGGATTGTACTGCAGTACTTGTTGTTTCAGTAAGGTTTTAATATGATGAAGGTAATCATATTTTTAGTATGTGACAATAAGAGAAACTTTACTTTGTTTGGGGAATCTGATAAATTGATTTTGGAATTAAGAGACCTTTTAGAGAAAGTCTGGACAGAGGTATTTTGGATAACTATAAAGGTTGGAGTGGATTAAGTTGATCTTTGGATATTATTGTTTAAGGTTAAAAAATTTATGAAGATTATTTTTGGAATATTATAATACTATAGTTTTAGGAAAAGGACAACCTGCAGGGTGGGGCATAACCCGTCGCGTCGGACAAAGCTGCAGGAATCGAACCCACAATCATAGTGCGGCATGCCTTTATTTCCTACCACTAGCCTACAGGAAGTCCCTGGTTATTACAAAATAATTTTACTAATCTAAATGGTATGTGTTTACATTTGGAACCTTATACAATTAGGATAAGTATAATATTTTTGAGTTCTATTATCTTTTTGAGTGAAAGATGAGTTGAAGGTTGAAACTCTAATTGTCAAGCATAAATATATATATACCTATCTATTATTCAAGGAATGAATTAATTCTTAAACTTTAGTAAAGGGATATTAAAACAAAAAATGTGTTATCCTAATACCTTATGTCTTGTTGAACTGATAATATTTTAAATCAACATAGATTGAAGGATTTGAGGCCCTCAATTTGACAGTTGATTGTGATTGATGACCTCAATCACTACCTACAAATATTTACGTTTTTCTCCAATTATATATCTCTAATTTCCACCAATGTTCTCCTAATCGAGATCATAATTGGGTGGTGACTTTTTCATTTCCCTTTCCCTCTTATTAAGGCTAAATTTTATTAATCTTATTTCCGATGTGGGTTTTCCTCAAAGGTATTTTCTCTTTTCAACCTTTTATTTTCAAAGAAAAATTTCAAATTGCGAGGATGCAATTTATTGAAGGAGGGGAGAATGTAACACCCCGAGCTTCCATGATACGCTTCTCATTCAATAATGTAATAGCTTGCATTGTACGCAACTTCGAGTTCTAAAACACCGTGACTAATCAAAGTAGCCGTTATGAATAGTAATAAACACTTTTTAAAATTATAGAAATTTTATATTTCAAAATGGACTTCATTTTTGTATTCGTAATATCGAAATTAGCCTATGTTGAATTTTTGGTATTTTTCTGAGAACTTTAATTTTTTATGAATAGTGAAAATTACATAAAAACAACTTTTTTAATAAAAATAATTTATAGTGATAAATTATACAATTTAGTGGTTTTAAAGTATAATTATAATATATTTTTACCATTTTATCCAATGGTGGTCATTAGAATTAATTTAACATTGAAATTGGACATAAACAATTGCCAATCTTTTGATATAAATTGTTTCTTAAAAACACGCTATTTGTTGTGACAGCGGGAATTAATTATAAAATTAATTAATGCAACTTATATTTTTGGAATTTTTTAAAATAGACATCATTTTTGAATTCGGAATATCAATTATAGCTTAGGGTGAAATTTTGGCATTGTTCTGAAAAACTTCAATTTTTGATGAATAGTGAAACCACTAAGTGGTAGTTAAATAACTGATTTTTCGTTTAAATGAAATATTACCAATTCTGTGATTTGATTTTCAAAAATCCGACATACATGGTTGTCATTAAGAAGTAAAATGTGGTTCAATGAGATTAAAACAATTTTTTGGTGAATAGTAACTTTTAAGTTCTTAATCGCGATTAGAGGTAATTAGTGTAGTTTAAGGTAAAAATAATGTTTTAATAATATGAGATGAGCTTGACACTTGTACTACTACTATTGGATGAGTCATGGCCGACCAAGACAACCCATGGGTCAACTTGGGGACCCCATGGATCCACTTTGGTTGGAAAATGACATTAATATATATTTATTTAATGTTAAAGTAAAAAATGACACAAACATGAAATGTTTTACTAAAACAATTTTTACATGGGGTTATACAAGTCATATTTTTGACTATAAATAGTAATTGGAAATATAAAAAGATTTCCTACATCATAGTATTTTTATTATAATTTTTAGACATTAAATAAATTAAATTATTTACGACATCATTATGATGCAGCGATGACCTCATTATTTAACGATTTTAATAAAATGAAAATATAATGTACAATCCAAGGCTTACACTTGTCCAAAGACTATTCGATGGGTAGATTTCGAACCCTTATCACCTTAGCCACGAATTATATAAGTGTGGGACCTTTATAATCTGAAAAGCATTGTATAATAATGTAAAATTTCCTTACCTTCCAAGAGTGCCCCTCCTCTCCTCTTATAAAAGGCCCCCATCTCTACCACCTCATTCACACTTTCAAGCCATTTGGCTCGGCCAACCTCTTCCCAAATACTCTCCCAACATCCCCATATTACTCCTAGAAGCCTCACTTTGGGCAGAACTCTTCCCAAGGAATCCTTTGGCTCAAATCAAAAAGAGTTACCCGATTTTGAGGTAATGTCTTCTCTAATGTTGTTTTGTTTTATTTTTCTTCTCCAACCCCCTAAACTCAATTTATTCATTTCTTTTGTAACAACAACAGTATCCTAAATATACTAGGATGTTGTTATAAGAAGGATTCGAGCTACACTTACACACACCTACATCTAATGGTTAAAGAACATACAGTTTCTGTGGTTGGCGAATTTCTGCCTCACGAAACGATGATTGTTCAACACTCATATAACACCTTCAAAGGTGGACATTAAGATGTCACTATATTTATATATGATATATAATATGTTTATTTTTTACTTATGCTTCTGTGTTTCTCATTTATGGCATACTTTATGATTTCCATTATGGGTAAAACGCGATAATTTCATTTTAGGAAGTGCGGACTACCGCCCCCTCAAAGTGATTTTAATCGTTAATGCCATATGTGGGATGTATAAAGGATGGAGTAAATGGTATTATAAACTATATTATACTGGAATTATATTATACATTTATATCATAATTATTTCATTCCATTAAATACGAAATAGAAATGAAAGTAGCGTTCATGCGTACGTACGGCTTACCGTCTCCATGAACGGTGCATTTCATTTCATACCTCTAAATGTTACGTAATATTATAAATGAATGTATATATTGGATATATATGATATATATGACATCTAAATCATGAATATAATTCTGGAGATAATGGATATTCTACCACATAAACAACTTGTAATTATAAGAAGTTTATTGTTGGCTCAAGTACCAAAGAGCGACAAAACGACCGTTATTAACTTAAATAATTACATAATGTTCATAACATTGTAATAAGTGATATAAAAAGGTTAATGAAATTAAATATGGTTCTTAATAAGGTATGTATTAACTCTAGTTTATTATTCAGGAGGTTAAAGAACGGTTGAGTCAAGTCAGACACGAGGTAAGGGAATTTCTTAACCCAACTTCCATTCTTTGGGTTAATCTCCATATGTCATGATATTATTATGTCCTATTTTGTATTTTTACTTTCTTTATGTGTACCTATAGTGAATACACATAATATATCTATTTTATTTTAAAAATGATCTTTTTAAGGACTTCTTCTCAATCTCATTTCATTGAGGCATATTTGGTTTTATACACAACTTTCTTTTATACGGTGCATAAACCCCTTTGACTTTTACGTTTATTCAAAAGGAATATTTTTTTATACGAAGCGTTTTGCTAAACAACAAAAGGGAATGTTTTTTTTCCGTACTTATGCGGCGACAATGACTTCTCCACCGCCGTGACCATTATTTGAGTTTCGGCTTCCTCTACAAGACATCATTTTTTTTAATGAAAAATAAATACAAAGTTTTAACTTTCTTTTATTTTGGTATTGAAAATGGTTTTGAAAGCATTTTTATTATTTTAATGTGTTGTATTGATATCTTGTGATTGAAATGTGGAAATGTTATGTTTCCTTTATGCATGTTTTATGTGATACGATTACGTTATGGTTTATGATATGTTTAAACCTATTCATATGAGGAATGTATTGGACTTAATAAGTGACGGGTGGAGCCCGCTATAGCTCCTCGATGCATCGGTAGGTCTCATGAGACAACTAGACGTGGAATTGGCCGAGGCCCTTTCCCAATTTGATTTATGGTTTTGGCCGAGGCCTTAATCATTTTAGACATCTTGGCCGAGGCCTTGACAAAATGTTTCAGAATGTCTTGCATTATACATTCCCTCATTATGAAAGTGGTTAATGATATTTCATGTGATTATTCGACCCGTAGAATATCCATGTGAAGAAGTAAATGGCATTATCTCATTTTAATTTTGACATATTATGTTGATGTTCAAGTTTAAAAGGCTTTTGTTTTTGTTATACATTGCCTTAAATGTTTATGTTTATTTATGAAAGCTTCCGCAATATTGTTATCCTTACTGAGCATATGAGCTCACCCCTTTCAATGTTTTAATATTTTCCAGGATGTGAAGAAGTATTTTAGGAATGACCTGCAGGGATGGTCAGAAGAGGATATGAGTGTGGACTATGAAGACTTTGTTAGTGTAGTTTTCACCTTATGTTGTAATGTAACATTTATGAATGTATCTAGTGTTTCCAAGGCTACTAAACTAATCGGCCTTTCGAGACATGATCTTTTGTGATCATGCCAATGTTACGAAGTAATGCACCGACTCTGGGTAGCTGGGGTCGGGGCGTTACAGTTGGTATCAGAGGCAGTTTAGTACTAACCTTGGAAGCTAGATTTAGATAAACTCTGATTAGAGCACATAGCCCAAAGATAGACTTTGAGGATTAGTATAGAATAACTTCCTAGAATTTTGTTATTGTAGAGATTTTGTGAGTTTTCCGAGCAATACATCCCTGTCTGGATACGAGTAGGTAGAGGCGGCTCTGGCACAGATGTACCAAGGGGTAAAACCTGAAAACACCGCTTTGAGCTAGACTCGAACGGGAACTGGTGCACGACAACGGGCCTTGCTGCACTCTTGGTTACGACACTCCCGAGGGATATGCTTAGGATAATTCTCGTTTTCTTTATAAACCACTATGAACGGTTATGAGTATATACTTCCT
Organism: Viscum album; assembly: GCA_963277665.1. Lineage (NCBI taxonomy): Eukaryota > Viridiplantae > Streptophyta > Magnoliopsida > Santalales > Viscaceae > Viscum > Viscum album. The sequence goes on along the minus strand of OY728159.1, from coordinate 1,884,863,998 downwards.
TAAAGAAAACCTTTTTATGATTATGGATTATATCCATAAATAGTTCAATTTATGTTAAGTATTTTATAAGTATGGAATTATGCATTTTGATTCATAAACTAATCTAGTTTATGCCATTGTTTAGAAATGGCGCCTAGTGGAAGGAATGGAAACCGTATCAATGAACGCACTCCGTGTAGGGATTTCCCTCCTGCTCAAGATAATTATTGTGGATCTAGAGATACAACTGGTGCTGATCAACTTATTACCATACTGGGACAACTCACTCAAGTTATGAATAATAACCTTACTCGTATGGAGCACCCTGATCCGCAACGTGGAGGATCAATGTTAGACCGCTTCATTAGGCAACAACCACCAATATTTAATGGGGGTACAAATCCATTAGTAGCTAAGCAATGGATAAACTCCTTAGAGAAAATATTCCACGCCTTGGGGAGTAGTGAAAGGGAAAAGGTTATCATGGCAGTTTACCGCCTCACTGGAGATGCTGATCAATGGTGGTCATTGATTCAAAACACAAAGGAAGATGATGAAATATCGAATATGGAATGAAGGGAGTTCAAAGATATTTTCTTAGAAAAATACTTTCCTCATGACCATAGAGCAGATATGGAAAGACAATTTCTGAGCTTGAAACAAAAGGAGGATGAGAATGTCGCAAAGTATGAGGCCAACTTTACAAGGTTAGCGAGGTATGCTGCAGATTATATACGTAACCCAAGAGGTAAGATTGATCGTTTCTTTGATGGGTTAAAACCATTTCTCCGTCGAGCTTTAGTATCACAATCGTTCTCAACATACGAAGATATTGTCTCATGTGCTATCAAGACCGAAAAGGAATTCTCTAAGTCTTATGACAACAAAGTAAAGCAAGAGAAGAAGAGAACGGTGGAACAGGAGACAGATAAAGGGAAAAAGGGAAAGAATGATTTTCCATTATGTGATAATTGTGGGAAGAATCACCCTGGTACTTGCCTAAAAGGAATGGGAGTTTGTTATAAATGTGGAGAAAAAGGTCACCAGGCGCGTGATTGCAAGGGAAAGAAAGAGGCTATCAACGTTGAATGCTACAATTGTAGAGAAATGGGTCATTATGCAAATTAATGTTCTAAGCGTCAGGGAAACTTACCTCAGAAAAGGCCAAGGGATCAAGGACAATCTTATGCTGTTACTACAGTTGAAGCAGAATAACTAATGTATTGGTGCTTTTGGACTCATGGATTATATTCTGGTTATTAGAATAATGTGATATATATATAAGGATTGTACTGCAGTACTTGTTGTTTCAGTAAGGTTTTAATATGATGAAGGTAATCATATTTTTAGTATGTGACAATAAGAGAAACTTTACTTTGTTTGGGGAATCTGATAAATTGAATTTGGAATTAAGAGACCTTTTAGAGAAAGTCTGGACAGAGGTATTTTGGATAACTATAAAGGTTGGAGTGGATTAAGTTGATCTTTGGATAGTATTGTTTAAGGTTAAAAAATTTATGAAGATTATTTTTGGAATATTATAATACTATAGTTTTAGGAAAAGGACAACCTGTAGGGTGGGGCATAACCCGTTGCGTCGGACAAAGCTGCAGGAATCGAACCCACAATCATAGTGCGACATGCCTTTATTTCCTACCACTAGCCTACAGGAAGTCCCTGGTTATTACAAAATAATTTTACTAATCTAAATGGTATGTGTTAACATTTGGAACCTTATACAATTAGGATACGTATAATATTTTTGAGTTCTATTATCTTTTTGATTGAAAGATGAGTTGAAGGTTGAAACTCTAATTGTCAAGCATAAATATATATATACCTATCTCTTATTCAATGAATGAATTAATTCTTAAACTTTAGTAAAGGGATATTAAAACAAAAAATGTGTTATCCTAATACCATATGTCTTGTTGAACTGATGATATTTTAAATCAACATAGATTGGAGGATTTGAGGACCTCAATTTGACAGTTGATTGTGACTGATGACCTCAATCACTCCCTACAAATATTTACATTTTTCCTCCAATTATATGTCTTTAATTTCCACCAATGTTCTCCTAATCGAGATCATAATTGGGTGGTGACTTTTTCATTTCCCTTTCCCTCTTATTAAGGCTAAATTTTATTAATCTTATTTCCGATGTGGGTTTTCCTCAAAGGTATTTTCTCTTTTCAACCTTTTATTTTCAAAGAAAAATTTCAAATTGCGAGGACGCAATTTATTGAAGGAGGGGAGAATGTAACACCCCGAGCATCCACGATACGCTTCTCATTCAATAATGCAATAGCTTGCATTATACGCAACTTCGAGTTCTAAAACACCGTGACTAATCAAAGTAGCCATTATGAATAGTAATAATCACTTTTTAAAATTATAGAAATTTTATATTTCAAAATGGACTTCATTTTTGTATTCGTAATATCGAAATTAGCCTATGTTGAATTTTTGGTATTTTTCTGAGAACTTTAATTTTTTATGAATAGTGAAAATTACTTAAAAACAAATTTTTTAATTAAAATAATTTATAGTGATAAATTATACTATTTAGTGGTTTTAAAGTATAATTAGAATTTATTTTTACCATTTTATCCAATGGTGGTCATTATAATTAATTTAACATTGAAATTGGACATAAACAATTGCCAATCTTTTGATATAAATTGTTTCTTAAAAACACGCTATTTGTTGTGACAGCGGGAATTAATTATAAAATTAATTAATGCAACTTATATGTTTGTATTTTTTTAAAATAGACAGAATTTTTGAATTCGTAATATCAATTATAGCTTAGGGTGAAATTTTGGCATTGTTCTGAAAAACTTCAATTTTTGATGAATAGTGAAACCACTAAGTGGTAGTTAAATAACTGATTTTTCGTTTAAATGAAATATTACCACTTATGTGATTTGATTTTCAAAAATCCGACATACAAGGTTGTCATTAAGAAGTAAAATGTGGTTCAATGAGATTAAAACAATTTTTTGGTGAATAGTAACTTTTATGTTCTTAATCGCGATTAGAGGTAATTAGTGTAGTTTAAGGTAAAAATAATGTTTTAATAATATGAGATGAGCTTGAAACTTATACTACTACTATTGGATGAGTCATGGCCGACCAATACAACCCATGGGTCAACTTGGGGACCCCATGGAGCCACTTTGGTTGGAAAATGACATTAATATATATTTATTTAATGTTAAAGTAAAAAATGAAACAAACATGAAATGTTTTACTAAAACAATTTTTACATGGGGTTATACAAGTCATATTTTTGACTATAAATAGTAATTGGAAAGACAAAAAGATTTCCTACATCATAGTATTTTTATTATAATTTTTATACATTAAATAAATTAAATTATTTACGACATCATTATGATGCAGCGATGACCTCATTATTTAACCATTTTAATAAAATGAAAAGATAATGTACAATCCAAGGCTTACACTTGTCCAAAGACTATTGTATGGGTAGATTTTGAACCCTTATCACCTTTTCCACGAATTATATAAGTGTGGGACCTTTATAATCCGAAAAGCATTGTATAATAATGTAAAATTTCCTTACCTTCCAAGAGTGCCCCTCCTCTCCTCTTATAAAAGGACCCCACCTCTACCACCTCATTCACACTTTCAAGACATTTGGCTCGGCCAAAATCTTCCCAAATACTCTCCCAAATTCCCCCTCTTACTCCTAGAAGCCTCACTTTGGGCAGAACTTTTCCCAAGGAAGCCTTTGGCTCAAATCAAAAAGAGTTACCCGATTTTGAGGTAATGTCTTCTCTAATGTTGTTTTGTTTTATTTTTCTTCTCCAACCCCATAAAATCCATTTATTCATTTCTTTTGTAACAAAACCAGTATCCTAAATATACTAGGATGTTTTTATAAGAAGGATTCTTGCTACACTTACACACACCTACATCTAATGGTTAAAGAACATACGGTTTCTGTGGATGGCGAATTTCTGCCTCACGAAACGATGATTGTTCAACACTCATATAACACCTTCAAAGGTGGCCATTAAGATGTCACTATATTTATATATGATATATAATATGTTTATTTTTTACTTATGCTTCTGTATTTCTCATTTATGGCATACTTTATGATTTCCATTATGGGTAAAACGCGATAATTTCATTTTAGGAAGTGCGGACTACCGCCCCCTCAAAGTGATTTGAATCGTTAATGCCATATGTGGGATGTATAAAGGATGGAGTAAATGGTATTATACACTATATTATATTGGAATTATATTATACATTTATATCATTATGATTTCATTCCATTAAATACTAAATAGAAATGAAAGTAGCGTTCATGCGTACGTACGGCTTACCGTCTCCATGAACGGTGCATTTCATTTCATACCTCTAAATGTTACGTAATATTATAAATGAATGTATATACGGGATATATATGATATATATGACATCTAAATTATGAATATAATTCTGGAGATAATGGATATTCTCCCACATAAACAACTTGTAATTATAAGAAGTTTATTGTTGACTCAAGTACCAAAGATCGACAAAACGATCGTTATTAACTTAAATAATTACATAATGTTCATAACATTGTAATAAGTGATATAAAAAGGATAATGAAATTAAAAATTGTTCTTAATAAGGTATATATTAACTCTAGTTTATTATTCAGGAGGTTAAATAACGGTTGAGTCAAGTCAGACACGAGGTAAGAGAATTTCTTAACCCAACTTCCATTCTTTGGGTTAATCTCCTTATGTCATGATATTATTATGTCCTATTTTGTATTTTTACGTTCTTTATGTGTACCTATAGTGAATACACATAATAGATCTATTTTATTTTAAAAATGATCTTTTTAAGGACTTCTTCTCAATCTCATTTCATTGAGGCATATTTGGTTTTATACACAACTTTCTTTTATACGGTGCATAAACCCCTTTGACTTTTTAGTTTATTCAAAAGGAATCTTTTTTTATACAAAGCGTTTTGCTAAACGAAAAAAGGGAATGTTTTTTTTCCGTACTTATGCGGCGACAACGACTTCTCCTCCGCCGTGACCATTATTTGAGTTTCGGCTTCCTCTATAAGCCATCATTTTTTTTAATGAAAAATAAATACAAAGTTTTAACTTTCTTTTATTTTGGTATTGAAAATGGTTTTGAAAGCGTTTTTATTATATCAATGTGTTGTATTGATATCTTGTGATTGAAATGTGGAAATTTTATGTTTCCTTTAGGCATGTTTTATGTGATACGATTATGTTATGGTTTATGATATGTTTACACCTATTCATATGAGGAATGTATTGGACTTAATAAGTGACGGGTGGAGCCCGCTATAGCTCCTCGATGCATCGGTAGGTCTCATGAGACAACTAGACGTGGAATTGGCCGAGGCCCTTTCCCAATTTGATTTATGGTTTTGGCTGAGGCCTTAATCATTTTAGACATCTTGGCCGAGGCCTTGACAAAATGTATCAGAATGTCTGGCATTATACATTCCCTCATTATGAAAGTGGTTAATGATATTTCATGTGATTATTCGACCAGTAGAATATCCATGTGAAGAAGTAAATGGCATTATCTCATTTTACTTTTGACATATTATGTTGATGTTCAAGTTTAAAAGGCTTTTGTTTTAGTTATACAATGCCTTAAATGTTTATGTTTATTTATGAAAGCTTCCGCAATATTGTTATCCTTACTGAGCATATGAGCTCACCCCTTTCAATGATTTAATATTTTCCAGGATGTGAAGAAGTATTTTAGGAATGACCTGCAGGGATAGTCAGAAGAGGATATGAGTGTGGACTATGAAGACTTTGTTATTGTATTTTTTCACCTTATGTTGTAATGTAACATTTATGAATGTATCTAGTGTTTCCAAGGCTACTAAACTAATCGGTCTTTCGAGACTTGATCTTTTGTGATCATGCCAATGTTACGAAGTAATGCACCGACTCTGGGTAGCTGGGGTCGGGGCGTTACAGTTGGTATCAGAGGCAGTTTAGTACTAACCTTGGAAGCTAGATTTAGATAAACTCTGATTAGAGAACATAGCCCAAAGATAGACTTTGAGGATTAGTATAGAATAACTTCCTAGAATTTTGTTATTGTAGAGATTTTGTGAGTTTTCCGAGCAATACATCCCTGTCTGGATACGAGCAGGTAGAGGCGGCTCTGGCAAAGATGTACCTAGGGGTAAAACCTGAAAACACCGCTTTGAGCTAGACTCGAACGGGAACTGGTGCACGACAACGGGCCTTGCTGCACTCTTGGTTACGACACTCCCGGGGGATATGCTTAGGATAATTCTCGTTTTCTTTACAAAACACTATGAACGGTTATGAGTATATACTTCCTTAAAGAAAATATTTTTATGATTATGGATTATATACATAAATAGTTCAATTTATGTTAAGTGTTTTATAAGTATGGAATTATGTATTTTGATTCATAAACTAATCTAGTTTATTCCATTGTTTAGAAATGGCGCCTAGTGGAAGGAATGGAAACCGTATCAATGCACGCACTCCGTGTAGGGATTTCCCTCCTGCTCAAGATAATTATTGTGGATCTAGAGATACAACTGGTGCTGATCAACTTATTACCATACTGGGACAACTCACTCAAGTTATGAATAATAACCTTACTCGTATGGAGCACCCTGATCCGCAATGTGGAGGATCAATGTTAGACCGCTTCATGAGGCAACAACCACCAATATTTAATGGGGGTACAAATCCATTAGTAGCTAAGCAATGGATAAACTCCTTAGAGAAAATATTCCACGCCTTGGGGAGTAGTGAAAGGGAAAAGGTTATCATGGCAGTTTACCGCCTCACTGGAGATGCTGATCAATGGTGGTCATTGATTCAAAACACAAAGGAAGATGATGAAATATCGAATATGGAATGAAGGGAGTTCAAAGATCTTTTCTTAGAAAAATACTTTCCTCATGACCATAGAGCAGATATGGAAAGGCAATTTCTGAGCCTGAAACAAAAGGAGGATGAGAATGTCGCAAAGTATGAGGCCAACTTTACAAGGTTAGCGAGGTATGCTGCAGATTATATATGTAACCCAAGAGGTAAGATTGATCATTTCTTTGATGGGTTAAAACCATTTTTCCGTCGAGCTTTAGTATCACAATCGTTCTCAACATACGAAGATATTGTCTCATGTGCTATCAAGACCGAAAAGGAATTCTCTAAGTCTTATGACAACAAAGTAAAGCAAGAGAAGAAGAGAAAGGTGGAACAAGAGACAGATAAAGGGAAAAAGGGAAATAAGGATTTTCCATTATGTGATAATTGTGGGAAGAATCACCCTGGTACTTTCCTAAAAGGAATGGGAGTTTTTTATAAATGTGGAGGAAAAGTTCACCAGGCGCGTGATTGCAAGGGAAAGAAAGAGGCTATCAATGTTGAATGCTACAATTGTAGAGAAATGGGTCATTATGCAAATTAATGTTCTAAGCGTCAGGGAAACTTACCTCAGAAAAGGCCAAGGGATCAAGGACAATCTTATGCTGTTACTATAGTGGAAGCAGAATAAATAATGTATTGGTGCTTTTGGACTCATGGATTATATTCTGGTTATTAGAATAATGTGATATATATATAAGGATTGTACTGCAGTACTTGTTGTTTCAGTAAGGTTTTAATATGATGAAGGTAATCATATTTTTAGTATGTGACAATAATAGAAACTTTACTTTGTTTGGGGAATCTGATAAATTGACTTTGGAATTAAGAGACCTTTTAGAGAAAGTCTGGACAGAGGTATTTTGGATAACTATAAAGGTTGGAGTGGATTAAGTTGATCTTTGGATAGTATTGTTTAAGGTTAAAAAATTTATGAAGATTATTTTTGGAATATTATAATACTATAGTTTTAGGAAAAGGACAACCTGCAGGGTGGGGCATAACCCGTCGTGTCGGACAAAGCTGCAGGAATCGAACCTACAATCATAGTGTGACATTCCTTTATTTCCTACCACTAGCCTACAGGAAGTCCCTGGTTATTACAAAATAATTTTACTAATCTAAATGGTATGTGTTAACATTTGTAACCTTATACAATTAGGATAAGTATAATATTTTTGAGTTCTATTATCTTTTTGAGTGAAAGATGAGTTGAAGGTTGAAACTCTAATTGTCAAGCATAAATATATATATACCTATCTCTTATTCAATGAATGAATAAATTCTTAATCTTTAGTAAAGGGATATTAATACAAAAAATGTGTTATCCTAATACCTTATGTCTTGTTGAACTGATGATATTTTAAATCAACATAGATTGAAGGATTTGAGGCCCTCAATTTGACAGTTGATTGTGATTGATGACCTCAATCACTCCCTACAAATATTTACGTTTTTCCTCCAATTATATGTCTCTAATTTCCATCAATGTTCTCCTAATCGAGATCATAATTGGGTGGTGACTTTTTCATTTCCCTTTCCCTCTTATTAAGGCTAAATTTTATTAATCTTATTTCCGATGTGGGTTTTCCTCAAAGGTATTTTCTCTTTTCAACCTTTTATTTTCAAAGAAAAATTTCAAATTGCGAGGATGCAATTTATTGAAGGAGGGGAGAATGTAACACCCCGAGCTTCCACGATACGCTTCTCATTCAATAATGCAATAGCTTGTATTGTACGCAACTTCGAGTTCTAAAACACCGTGACTAATCAAAGTAGCCGTTATGAATAGTAATAACCACTTTTTAAAATTATAGAAATTTTATATTTCAAAATGGACTTCATTTTTGTATTCGTAATATCGAAATTAGCCCATGTTGAATTTTTGGTATTTTTCTGAGAACTTTAATTTTTTATGAATAGTGAAAATTACTTAAAAACAACTATTTTAATAAAAATAATTTATAGTGATAAATTATACTATTTTGTGGTTTTAAAGTATAATTAGAATATATTTTTACCATTTTATCCAATGGTGGTCATTAGAATTAATTTAACATTGAAATTGGACATAAACAATTGTCAATCTTTGATATAAATTGTTTCTTAAAAACACGCTATTTGTTGTGACAACGGGAATTAATTATAGAATTAATTAATGAAACTTATATGTTTGGAATTTTTTAAAATAGACATCATTTTTGAATTTGGAATATCAATTATAGCTTAGGGTGAAATTTTGGCATTGTTCTGAAAAACTTTAATTTTTGATGAATAGTGAAACCACTAAGTGGTAGTTAAATAACTGATTTTTCGTTTAAATGAAATATTACCACTTCTGTGATTTGATTTTCAAAAGTCCGACATACATGGTTGTCATTAAGAAGTAAAATGTGGTTCAATGAGATTAAAACATTTTTTTGGTGAATATTAACTTTTAAGTTCTTAATCGCGATTAGAGGTAATTAGTGTAGTTTAAGGTAAAAATAATGTTTTAATAATATGAGATGAGCTTGAAACTTGTACTACTACTATTGGATGAGTCATGGCCGACCAAGATAACCCATGGGTCAACTTGGGGACCCCATGGAGCCACTTTGGTTGGAAAATGACATTAATATATATTTATTTAATGTTAAAGTAAAAAATGACACAAACATGAAATGTTTTACTAAAACAATTTTTACATGGGGTTATACAAGTCATATTTTTTACTATAAACATTAATTGGAAGGATAAAAATATTTCCTAAATCATAGTATTTTTATTATAATTTTTAGACATTAAATAAATTAAATTATTTACGACATCATTATGATGCAGCGATGACCTCATTATTTAACGATTTTAATAAAATGAAAAGATAATGTACAATCCAAGGCTTATACTTGTAAAAAGACTATTGGATGGGTATATTTAGAACCCTTATCACCTTATCCACGAATTATATAAGTGCGGGACCTTTATAATCCGAAAACCATTGTATAATAATGTAAAATTTCCTTACTTTCCAAGAGTGCCCGTCCTCTCCTCTTATAAAAGGCCCCCACCTCTACCACCTCATTCACACTTTCAAGCCATTTGGCTCGGCCAAACTCTTCCCAAATACTCTCCCAACTTCCCCCTATTACTCCTAGAAGCCTCACTTTGGGCAGAACTCTTTCCAAGGAATCCTTTGGCTCAAATCAAAAAGAGTTACCCGATTTTGAGGTAATGTCTTCTCTAATGTTGTTTTGTTTTATTTTTCTTCTCCAACCCTCTAAACTCTTTTTATTCATTTATTTTGTAACAACACCCGTATCCTCAATATACTAGGATGTTGTTATAAGAAGGATTCGAGCTACACTTACACACACCTACATCTAATGGTTAAAGAACATACGGTTTCTGTGGATGGCGAATTTCCGCCTCACGAAACGAGGATTGTTCAACACTCATATTACACCTTCAAAGGTGGCCATTAAGATGTAACTATATTTATATATGATATATAATATGTTTATGTTTTACTTATGCTTCTGTATTTCTCATTTATGGCATACTTTATGATTTCCATTATGGGTAAAACGCGATAATTTCATTTTAGGAAGTGCGGACTACCGCCCCCTCAAAGTGATTTGAATCGTTAATGCCATATGTGGGATGTATAAAGGATGGAGTAAATGGTATTATACACTATATTATACTGGAATTATATTATAAATTTATATCATTATGATTTCATTCCATTAAATATGAAATAGAAATGAAAGTAGCGTTCATGCGTACGTACGGCTTACCGTCTCCATGAACGGTGCATTTCATTTCTTACCTCTAAATGTTACATAATATTATAAATGAATGTATATAATGGATATATATGATATATATGACATCTAAATCATGAATATAATTCTGGAGATAATGGATATTCTACCACATAAACAACTTGTAATTATAAGAACTTTATTGTTGACTCAAGTACCAAATATCGACAAAACGACCGTTATTAACTTAAATAATTACATAATGTTCATAACATTGTAATAAGTGATATAAAAAGGATAATGAAATTAAAAATGGTTCTTAATAAGCTATATATTAACTCTAGTTTATTATTCAGGAGGTTAAAGAACGGTTGAGTCAAGTCAGACACGAGGTAAGGGAATTTCTTAACCCAACTTCCATTCTTTGGGTTAATCTCCTTATGTCATGATATTATTATGTCCTATTTTGTATTTTTACGTTCTTTATGTGTACCTATAGTGAATACACATAATAGATCTATTTTATTTTAAAAATTATCTTTTTAAGGACTTCTTCTCAATCTCATTTCATTGAGGCATATTTGGTTTTATACACAACTTTCTTTTATACGGTGCATAAACCCCTTTGACTTTTACGTTTATTAAAAAGGAATATTTTTTTATAGGAAGCGTTTTGCTAAACGACAAAAGGGAATGTTTTTTTCGTACTTATGCGGCGACAACAACTTCTCCGCCGCCGTGACCATTATTTGAGTTTCGGCTTCCTCTACAAGCCATCATTTTTTAATGAAAAATAAATACAATGTTTTAACTTTCTTTTATTTTGGTATTGAAAATGGTTTTGAAAGCGGTTTTATTATATCAATGTGTTGTATTGATATCTTGTGATTGAAATGTGGAAATTTTATGTTTCCTTTATGCATGTTTTATGTGATACGATTATGTTATGGTTTATGATATGTTTAAACCTATTCATATGAGGAATGTATTGGACATAATAAGTGACGGGTGGAGCCCGCTATAGCTCCTCGATGCATCAGTAGGTCTCATGAGACAACTAGAAGTGGAATTGGCCGAGGTCCTTTCCCACTTTGATTTATGGTTTTGGCCGAGGCCTTAATCATTTTAGACATCTTTGCCGAGGCCTTGACAAAATGTTTCAGAATGTCTGGCATTATACATTCCCTCATTATGAAAGTGGTTAATGATATTTCATGTGATTATTCGACCAGTAGAATATCCATGTGAAGAAGTAAATGGCATTATCTCATTTTACTTTTTACATATTATGTTGATGTTCAAGTTTAAAAGGCTTTTGTTTTAGTTATACATTGCCTTAAATGTTTATGTTTATTTATGAAAGCTTCCGCAATATTGTTATCCTTACTGAGAATTTGAGATCACCGCTCACCCCTTTCAATGTTTTAATATTTTCCAGGATGTGAAGAAGTATTTTAGGAATGACCTGCAGGGATAGTCAGAAGAGGATATGAGTGTGGACTATGAAGACTTTGTTATTGTAGTTTTTCACCTTATGTTGTAATGTAACATTTATGAATGTATCTAGTGTTTCCAAGGCTACTAAACTAATCGGTCTTTCGAGACTTGATCTTTTGTGATCATGCCAATGTTACGAAGTAATTCACCGACTCTGGGTAGCTGGGGTCGGGGCGTTACAAAAAAGATAAAGTTTTATAACTTTAATTTAGGTAATAAATGGTCTTTTCACCCCAAAATACATAAGCTCATGGGTTGGATGCATAGTTTGGAAAAACCATGAAAAATGATACTGTGAGACCCAGTCCATTATTTCCATTTTGGTGATACTGAATCTGAATGAGCCCCAGTCACACCCGTGACCTGTTTGTATTGATTAAGGCACAAATTTAGGAGAATTTAAGGAATTAAAATTGAAAACCTAACAATTTTTACCTTCGTGAAAATACACGTTGTTAAAATTCCCTTACCGGGCTTTATAAGTTACCCCTTTTTTATGTATGTCCCCAGGATATCCCATGTAGTTTTAAGAACGATGGAATGATATAATCATGTGAAGAAAGTTTTCAATAATTTTGATGAACCTACTATTTTTAGTTGTTATGTAATGCACCTAATTTCCAAAGAAATAATACCTCTCGATCTCTTGGGTTGTATTATGTGTATTGTTATGTAATTAATCTTGAATTAATGTTAATTAAAGACAAGGGTTGTCATTAAGTTTATTCTATATTATTTTTCAAGAATAAATATCATGTCATATATATCACATATATTCATTAAATTTATCCTTTTTTACCTTCCATGTAAAGTGTTAGTGAAAAAAAATCACATCCCTTCGTGAGGAGGTAGTCCGCTGTATACATGGACAATGTAATCATTTATTCAATGGATGGTGAATTAAAAAGTATATGATATATTAATTTTCTATAATTATTATTATGTCATTATTATCATATATACACATTAAATTAATCCTTGTTACATTCCATGTAAATCATATGTGAAAAAAGAATCACATCACATCACGAGGTGGTAGTCCATCGTACAGATGAATGACGTTATCACCTTACCTACATAATAGAATCCAAGAAGGTATATATGATATTATAATTATATAAGTATAATTATATCATAAATATAATATATAAACATTAGATACATCATAATATCAAGATTTGATAAATGGTGATGGAAAATTAATTACGTCGGTTCGTGAGGCGGTCGTTCACCATACACATGATCAATAGTTTCTTTTCCATTTTTGGAAGGAGGATATGGTTGAAGGTAATATAATTAATATAAAAATATTTAATACAATGATTTTATTATATAATCATGTTTTAATTATATTTTAAGTACTTGGAAGAATAAATAAAATAAAATTCTTGGTTAAGGGCATTACCTCTTCTTCAGATAACTTTGTTTGGTTTAAACCAAAAGCCTTCCTAGGTAGTATTTATGAACAAAACAAGGATTATATGATTATGAGAGGGAATTAAGGAAGTTATTTGGGTAGTTATTTTTAAAAAACAATGGGGTTTGGAAGTGTGAAGAGGATAGGAAGGGATATGAGGAGGAATTTTATAAGTGGGAGAGAGGACACACTTGGAATTTTTGAAAAAAAGAATTCCAACCACATTTTTATCATAAAACATGGCTCTAAATGGACCATTTTAAAACCTTATAAGAGATAAGGTCTAAATATGAACATAAAATAGGAATTATACAAGTTTTGGGTCATTCTTAAACCTTATCATTTTAGTTTAACCCCTTGGTAAACCCATTTTTTACTTTAACCGTTGTAAATAAGTTGTACTATTTTCACTATTCATTATGGTTGAAAACTAAGTTGAATGTATTAGATAATATAAATTATAAAAATTATAAATATTGAATAAAATTTTACAAAAATAAACTCACATAAGTGGAAGAAATTAATTTAAAATTAAACCCGTATACGTGTCACAAAATTGTTTTTCGAAAGAAAACATTTCAAAAGTTTAAAAAGTTTTTATATTAGAATTAAATAAGAAATTGGTTCCAATGAAGTAAATTATTTATTTTCAATATAATTTAACTAATTTTAATTTAAAAACAATTTAAAAGGAAATTTAAAAATTTAATTAATTTAATTGAAAATATATTTTTTAATAAAAAAATTCAGTATTGTTCACTATTCATCAAAAAATTAATCTTTTTTGAAAATTCTCAAAAATTAAACCAAAGATTATTTTCAAAATTAGATTAAAAATATTATGTTTATTTTATAAAATAAATTTTATAAAAGTGGTAAATATTAATTTTAAATTATGTGCGGAAAGCGCAACTGAACTGTTTTTAGAAAATAATTGTTTTTTAGAAATCACTTATTTTTCTTTCAAATGGTTCTTATATATTTATAATCAATAGATAACCATTGGATTTACTTTATACATGAGTAAAAAATATAATTTTCATAATTCAGTTAGTCATATTCATATCTTCGAACTTAATAGCTATGTTATAATTATTATGTTTAAATAGTAATATTTTAATAGAGTATCACATTTTGTTTAAAAATGGTGTTGCATCCATCAAAATTTTTCAAAGAGATTAAATTTATTTAAAAGAAATATATATCATAAATACACAGGTGTTACATTTCCTTATGATCTTGGTGTTGCATGTCATATACACTATCCAACACGATGTTCCCCTTTTAAAATATCAGGGTGTTACAAATACCAATCACAAATAATCAATCTATCTTAAATAACCATCATAAAAATTTCATCACAAAAAATCTCACCATAAATATTCACAACCCCTCCCCCTCCTCACATTTTCTTCATAAGACTTCTATTTATATCTAAAAAACATTAATTTCATATCTCACATTCAACTTAGTAGATTCTAGGCCAGATCTCTAAACCATTTGACAAAGTACTGATTTCGAGATATTTTTAACCTTTAATTTTAATTATAAATAATTTTTTTACATTTTTTTTTAATTTATATAGTTTTTTAGTTTTTTTAATTTATCAATTT
Organism: Viscum album; assembly: GCA_963277665.1. Taxonomy (NCBI): domain Eukaryota; kingdom Viridiplantae; phylum Streptophyta; class Magnoliopsida; order Santalales; family Viscaceae; genus Viscum; species Viscum album. Next base: position 1,884,848,803 of record OY728159.1, on the reverse strand, counting down.
TTCATTAAATATTGTAAAAATTAGTAAAATTCACTACAAATTGGTACAAATTATTATAAATTGACACACATTAATATTAAATTAGTATACAGTAATAAAAAATATTATAAATTCGATGTGGTGGTGATCATGCAGTTGACTCAGGTTCTCAAATATTTTCTTGGATTTGAGAATTGGTTTTCATTTGGGATTTCATTTGTATTGGGTCTTGTCCCTATGGGCTTTTGGGCCATTTATTTCTCAGGATATGTGCCTCTGGGCCTACAAGATAGTATTGGGGTTTCCCTTACCCATTTTCAAAAGGGGTTCCTACTTTCTTTTTCTCTTTTTAATAAAAGGGGTTTTCCCCCAAACATTTAGATAAAAAATATAAATTCATATAAATTATTAAAAATTTATATGAATTTATATAAATTAGTATAAATTCAAAAAAAATATACATTCACAAAAATTAGCATAAATGTAAGATAATGGTTTTTCCTTCAGGTATGAATCATTTTATTTTCCAACTTAAGATATTATTTATATTCTTTTTGGCTTAGAACACAAGACAAGATATGGGAAGGTTGGGTTATTTTTGGAAAGGAAGGGGAAGATGGCAGTAGATTGGTTGCATTCCAATTACACAACGTGTAATTGGAATACACAACATGTATTTAATTACACAATGTGTAATGGTCTGGTCAGAACCTTTCACAGTGTGTAAAGGGTTTTTCTAGGGGAAAGATCACAATATTTAAATGACATGTAAGGAATTTACACATGAATTAAATGCTTGAGTTTTTTAAAAGAGGCATGGTTTATTCCTTTTCTTTGGACATAAGCCCTTACCTCCCTTTTCACACGCATGAAAAACTAGGAAATCCAAGAGGTAGGATTTTCTCCCATTTACAGACGCAAATTTTATTTCTTTCACTATCAGTATCATTGGATCCATGCCGGTAAGATCTCAATTCCATTTGTGCCATTCCTCATTTTGTTTGGTATCAACTGCACTATTTAGGTGCAATCTAATTTGCCCTATTTTTAGGTTTCTCAGATGTTCCTTGATTTTATTCTAATTTGAGTCAAATCTAGAGTTGATAATGGATGAGATATCCTCTACAGACCTATGGTAGGTTGTATGATGAATTTAGTATAATTTTTAGTGGTTATATATATTCTATTGTGCCGGGAACCCAATATTTGGAGTGTTTCCATAGTAATGAGTTTTAATACTTGAATTGAATTGTTTAATATAGCCTATGTAATTAGAGAGCCCACCATTAAATGTGTATAAGTTTAGAAACATCAATGAAACAACCACTTTGGGTGATTTTATTAATTAAATGGTCCATTTTAAGGCATATGAGTTTGGATACCCTTTAGGTGTCCCGTTTACCCCATGGATTGGGATGTTATTAATGGATTGATAAATTACTATTGAATGTAAAATGTAATTTCAATTGAATTTATTAATCAGAAGGGATGGATGAATTTTCCCTTTGATTTGGGCATATGTATTCTCTTTAAGATTTAAATTCTTTTTATTATGAAATTCCCATGTAAGTTAAATTAAATGCAAGCCTTCTAAGCATGCCCAATTCTTGATTCACCTCTTGAGGTGAGTTTGAATTAAATTGTTCTTGGTTTTGACTTTAACATGGATTTAATGAAATTGAATAAATGGTATTAAATTGATTAAATGATTATATTCCTTGTGTGACACATGTATTCATATGAGAATACTATGGATAGACTCAAATAGATTGAACCTTTCTTATGCCTGAGTGATACTTGGACTCCCTAGAGGACTGCCAAGGTTGGACTCTGAGGCTTGAATTATATTCCAAGTGATACATGGGTTCATATGATAATTACATGGATGTGATCAAAGGGAATTGATCATTTTTCCATGCGTGATAATTGGTATCCCTTAGTGGACCACCAAGGGTGGACTCGAATGGAAGAGATGTTACACCACACCTAGAGAAATTCCTGGGTTCTTGATGATCTTCATGGATGAGCTCGTAGGGTGATGGTTTATATTTTACCTGGAGTGATAGCTAGATTAAAAATTAGGATTTCCATGTACAATCTCAAGTTCTAAAATTTATTTATGAATGAAATGAATTATATGACATGTTTTCTAATCCAATAAAAAAGATTGGATTCAATATTGACTTACACTTTATGGATGGCCTGTTTAGGCATCCGTGATACATGTGATTATAGGGGATACTAGGCCTTATTCCAGGTCCTGAGACTTGTTCATTAAATTAACTAAATGTTTAAATGAGTGTGATAATAATTTACGCAGACCTTACTATTAAATTACAGACTTTTTTCTTAAATGTAAATGATTAAATTAATTGATTGTAAAATTTTAACCTAGACTTATAAGATGTTTACATTTGAGGAATTTATTTACTTGTTATATTTTACATACCTACTAGGATAAGTTCTCACACCCTATTTGGGCCACCTTGGGTACTCAAAAATATTATATGATTATAGGTATGGATAAGGGGAAGCACCCTGCTATAGGTTCTTGATAGATTCTTATGAGATAGAAAGCATGAGACCAAGATGAGGCTCACGATGCTAGATGGATACTTTTGGAATTTTGTTATTTATGGTACATGTATTTTATTATACTACTGTGTACTTTTTTGTCTATTTTGTAGAGACATATGACATGGATCATCATCATCATTGTATATGAGAATATTTTGATTTTGTTATCTATTTCTACTAGTTATCTTTTATTTGTATGATTTAAATATTATAATACTTGTATATTATTTATATTCCACTATTCTACACTCTGGTGATGAGGAAATAGTATCCTCACAGACACACCTAGGCCATCGTTGCTAGTTAGTGGACTCTAGTATTTGGGGAGATTCTCTTAAGGCCTTGTGACCAACCAGGATTGGGACACTGTCGTGTGGAATATGAGTTTGATATATAATAAAGTTGTGTCCTAGGATTATTTTCTAGTTTGATTTAATATTTGGAGAAAATATAAAGGGATAGGAAGGAATCAAGATTTAGAAATGAGATTTTCCTAGGCATAAATGACCTGTGTATAGAAAAAATCCAAATTTCCTCGAAGTAAATTACTATTTTTTGGATTTTTACTATTAAAAATGATTTGATTACATAATTGTTGATGCACTTGAATTGTGATGTTATTATTAATGTGATTATGGTTTTTATTTCGTTACAATCTAATGATATAAGGGTATGCCATCTCATGCATTATTTTTGGCACTTTACAGAAATCACATTCCATACAATTTGGCATGCCATTTAGAATGCATTACTTATTGCATGTTATTATGATAGATGTGATGACACAAATACCTACTATACTGATATGTATTTTGGAACATGTTCTGATATGAATTAGGTGGATTCCATACTTTTATTCCTAAGGAGTATGACCCCTCATGGACCAGAATCTGGAAAACCACAGGTTCAAACCATTAAATTGAAATATGATATAAATGTGAAATGAGTATGAATTCAATTGAAATGGGAAATGAATAAATGACAATGAAATGGAAACTGAAATTTATTATAGTAGATAACTTAACCCAGAACTGACCTTAGTAGTGGGAAGTAAGTCGCATCTCTTTCTTCTATATGATCTGTACGATGCCCAGACCTAATTCTAAGAGTAGGCAGAGGGGTGTGTTATATATAGGAAGGATTGTAATTGCTCTATTTCTATATATGCACTTTTGATCTATGAATCTTGATAAAAATATTGATCTGGGGTGTGATCTTGGAATTTGTAGGGGTATTCCACTGTGACGACCTCCATTTGTACCTGGGAGGGTGGCGATGACCACACTCCAGAGGTGGTGGTCCATGGGCTACCAGTGGATCCTCCAGTAGTTCCAGATATAGCACCAATAGTTGTACTAGACATAGTTGCTGGTACCATTATGTGAAAGCCTTATAATGTTTATGTAGACCATTCAGGGAACACCAAAACCTGCCCCGACTATGGAAGAGTTGATACATGAGTTCTAGTAGTAGCAACTTACCACATTTTTGGAGGATAGTGGAACAAAGGATGAGGAGTCATAGATAGAGGACATGCAATTTATCTTTGAGAATCTAGAGACACCTTCCGAGAGGAGGGTAAATATATTTACATATATTTTGTGTGATTCATCCAAGATTGGATGGGATGTCATTACTTAGACATAATGTCATCGACAGATGGCCTGGAGGAATTTTTATATGGCCTTATATGATTACTTCTATCCTAATATGTTGAGGGCCAATAAATCCTAAGAGTTCCTACACCTAGAGTAGAGTATGTTATCAGTGATTGAATATTTAGACCATTTTAATGAGATTCAGTGCTTCACAACTATTCTAATGGGTGATGAGCTATCTAAATCCAGGAGATTCGAGGATGGTATCAGGTATGGCATCTAATCAAAGGTGAATTAGTTTCAGCTAACTAAAATTTGTAAAATAGTGAATTAGGAACTTATCAAAGATCATAAACTCATAGATGCTAGAGGTCTGAGTCGAGGCAGTTCAACACCTAGATCTTGTATTGCATCGACCATCAGTAGGAAACATCATCTGTAGCTTCACTGTAATGATATTAGAAGCTATTCCACATACTCAGGTAGCCAGGTGAGGTGCTATCAGTGTGGTAGGCTAGGAAATATGAGTCCACATTTTACAAGTGACCCAGTATAGTGCTGATCTTGTGGAAAGATAGGCTATATATAGTGATTTTGCAGAACATTTCCTTTGGCAGCCATTAAGAGGTCTGAACTAACTCTATGTTAAAGAACGTGGTCAGCAGCTTATTATCAGGCAGGGAGTTGGAGTACAATTGGATAATTTGCCCAAGGTGGTGGCCATGGTCATGCTAGTCAGACTCCGGTTTTAAAACGATAGAAGAAAAGATATACTCAGGGTTGCCAGGAAGTATCACAGGTCCACGGTTCAAGCTAGGTATACGTAGTGCAACGGACCATTGAGAAGCATGATCCTGAACCTTCTGTAATTATAGGTACTATTCTAGTGGACCTTAACTTAGTTTATGCACCTTTTGATATAGGGGATTCTCATATCTTTATATCTTTTACCATTTTGGAGATCTTTGGGCTCAATGTTTATATTTCTGATGGATTTATGATGCTTGAAACTCCATTGGGAATTAGAAATGAGGATGTACATTAGTGCAGTGAGTGCCCCAATGATATTGGAGGGTATCACTTCGTCTGGGACCTCTTTTCCCTCGAGATGATATGTTTTTACATCATTATTATGATGTACTAGTTGGTCTCCTTTCATGAGTTTTTCGACTGCTATCACTGTAGGGTGACCTCCACATCACCAAAGGGTGGATCATTTATTCACATGGGTGAATGGGATGTATAGGAGAGATGATATGGGTCTGAGTGTAGTGGAATGGGCGGGATGATATATTAGATTGCGATTATGTATCTGAATGATTAGGGAACTTGTCAGGAAGATTTCCCTCTAGTAGTTCATCATTTCAGGGATGCCTTCCCAGATGAATTTTTAGGATTACCTCTAGTGAGAGAGGTAGAGTTATTTACTGAGCTAGTTCCAAGAGCTTCACTAATATCCATTCCTCCTTATAGGATGGATACTATAGATATGAAATAGCTCAAGAGGAAGATAGTGGATTTACAGTTAAAGGGTTTTATCCAACTCAGTACTTCTCTATGGGTTTTTTCGGTCCTTTTTTAGGAAAAGGCGGTTGGAACCCTCAATATATGTGTGGATTATTAGAAATTAAACTAGTAGACAGTTAAGAACAAGTATCCTCTTCCATGGATAGATGATCTCTTAGACATTCTATGAGGAGATCAGGTGTTCTCAAAGATTGATTTAAGATCTTGTTATCATAAGTTGTGTGGTAGGCCATCAGATGTACCGCACACAACTTTATATAGAAAGTATGGTCTATATGAGTATTTTTTTATTCCATTTAGTCTAATGAATGTGACAAAGGTCTTCATGGAATTGATGAACCGTGTATTCCATCATTATATAGATTCATTTGTATGATTTTCATGGATGATATCTTGACATATCAGACAATCGACACAACTATGCTGAACACTTTGGGATCATTTGGAATATACCGAGAGAGTATCAGTTATATGGTAATATTATGAAGTGGATGGATCATATTGACTTTATGGTTCACATTTTATCATAGATAGGAGTATCAGTTGACCTAGAGAATGTGGGAGACATAGTTTTTTTTAGAATCCCAAGAATATCTTTGATGTATAGAGTTTATTGGGGTTAGTTGGTTACTATAGGAATTTCATATATGACTTCTCACACCTAGAAGTGCCTATCATGGGCTTGAAGAAAAAGGATGTGATGTTTTTTTGGTCATATTTCTATGAGATGACCTTTTAGGAGTTGAAAGGGAGATTTACTTCGATGTCAATACTGATTTTTCCAAAGTTAGGTAGGATTTATATTGTGTAATGTAATGCATTAGGTATCGGGCTTGGTGTAGTTCTTATGCTGGGAGATAGAGTCATGGAATGCAGGTCTTAGCAGTTGAGGCCACACAAGATGTATTACCCATCACATGATTTGGATTTAACTGCAGTTGTTCATGCATTGTACTGTTGGAGACATTAATTACTTAGAGATCATTTTATGGTGTACACATGCCACAAAATCCTCAAGTACATATTTATACAGTGTGATCTGAAATTAATGTAGTGAAGGTGGGTTGAATACCTACATTCATTCGATTTTAATTTTTTCTCCATACTTGGTAAAGGCAATGCAGTGGCTGATGCACTGAGCTGGAGGAATCAGGTATAGGAAGTTCCACAGGACAATAGCGAGTGGGAGCTCATGGGTTTGTTCTTCGGGATAAAATTGGAGGTTCACAATAGTCAGGGGAAGAATTTTCTATCATACTTAGATATTACCTCTACCCTTCTGGATAGAGTTAGGATGAGGAAGATATCATACCCAGAAGGCCTAGTTCTATGGGAGAGTGTGGCAGGTGATGAACCTACTCCTGATTAGACCATAGACGAGGATGAAATTATTCGAGTACATGGTCATGTATGGGTTTTGAAATACATGCATGAGTAGATGATGTGGAGTTTTCATGATTTATCTTGGGAAATGCATCCTAGCATCACCAAGATGTATCATGATTTACATTTCCAGTACTGGTGTCTAGGTAGGAAAAGAGATGTAGTTGGATGTGTCATGAGGTGTTCCGCCTATCAGAAAGTGAAGATAGAACACCATAGACCACCTGGATTTTTTCAATAGTGAACCATACCTAAGTGGAAGTGGGTTGATGTTGTGATGGATTTCATGATAGGTTTACCGAGGTTACCTCTAAGTAATGATTCTGTATGGGTTTTTGTTGATATTCTCATGAAGGTTTCACATTTCCTACTGATCAAATAAATCATTAGTGTTTATGATCTTGGGGGGTTTTATATCTGTGAAATAGTATGAATTTATGGGGTCTATCAAATTATCATTTTAGACAAGGATGACTGGTTTACTTCATGGTTTTAGAAAGGGAATCAGAGGGAATTGAGTACCAAGGTTATTTTGAGTACAACATATAACCCCTAGACAGATGGATATTCACAACACACGATTAAGGTTCTTGAGGACATGATTCAAGTATGCACCCTAGACTTTGGAGGATCTAGGGAGAGACATAAACCCCTGGTTGACTTCTCCTGCTATAACAGCTTTCAGGCTACTATATATATGGAATCTTATGAGGATTTGTATGGTAATCCATTTTCATCAACTCTATATTGGTTAAATATAGGAGATGCAGCTATTCTTGGAAATCGTCTTGTTCAAGAGATCACATAGAAAGATAAGTTGATATGAAAGAGGATGGTTACTGCACATTCTCACCAGAAATAATAGGTTAGTAATTGAAGAAATCCTCTGGAGTTCTAGGTCGGTGATCGGGTTTTCTTACATGTTTCACTGAGTTTAGGAAAAAGTAGAATCATGAGGCATGGTAAGATTTTACCATGTTATATTGGGCTATTTGAGATTCTGGAGAGAGTCCATCTAGTAGCCTATCGGCTGCAGTTACCTCATAGGTACCGAGCCATGCATGACGTATTCCATATATTTGAGTTACGTTGTTACTATTTAGAACTGTTTCATGCCTTTCAGCCTGAGGAGGTTGAGTTATAGGTATATATGTCCTTTCAGGATAATCCTATTCGTATTAGTGATCATACCACGAAGGTTCTATGAGGCTAGTCCATTCCTCTATTATGGATGTTATGGCAGAAAAACTATGTAAGGGATAATAAATGGGAGTGGGAGCCCAATGTATGATTGTAATGGCCGAAGTCAATCTCAAAACATGATTCACCACCCTTAGAAGGGAAATTAAGAGATGAATTTCTTTAAGGGGGGATGTTTGTATGATCCGGATTTTTTTCCTTCAGTTATGGATCCATTTATTTTCCACTATAAGCTCTTATTTATATTCTTTTTGGATTAGAACTTAAGGCATTCCATGTGTCAGTTTGATTGTTTTTGGAAAGGAATGGGTAGAGGTATGTGGGTTGGCTATATGCCAATTACACGATGTGTATTTAATTACATGACATGTAATGGCCTATCCAGAACCTTTCACACTATGTAAAGGGTTTTCCTAAGGGAAAATACCTAGATATTTACATGACGTTCAATAAATTTACACATCATGTAAATTCATGAGTTTTTTTTAAAAAGAGGTAGGGACTTCTAATTTTTTCCAACATAATCCCTCACCGACCTTTTCATGTGGAGGATCACCCAAGAGATCCAAGAGGTAGGATTTTCTCCCAATTGTAGATCTGAACTCTATTCCATTTTTCATGTATCTCATTAGATCTACGCCAGTAAGATATCAATTCTTCTTATGTCTTTACTCATTTGGTTTGGTATCAACTGCACTATTTAAGTGCAAGATAATTTTCCCTATTATTAGGTTCTTCATAAATTCTTCAATTTTCTTCTGATATGAGTCGAATTAAGAGTTGATACTAGATGATCTATCTTCTATGGACCTACAGTAGGTGGTATCATGCCATTCATTTAAATTATAGTGGTTATATATATACCATTATGCCACACACATAATATTTAGAGTGTCTCCCTTGAAATGATTTTTAATCATTGAATTGAATTATTTAGCATGGACAATGTAATTAAAGAGTTAATTGTTGAATTTTTATAGGTCGAGAAATTTCAATGAAAACACCCATTTGGGTGAGTTGATTAATTAAATGGGAAATTTTGATGGAATATGAGTTTTGATACCCTTGAGGTGTGTTGTTTACCCCACACCTTGGGATGTTAATAATGGATTATTAAATTGTAATTGAATTTGAAATGTAATTTAAATTGAACTGATTAATGATAAGGGATGGATGACCATTCCCATGGATTTGGAAATGTATATGGTCATTAATATTGAGATTCTAGTTATAATGAAATGCCTATGTGAGTTAAATTAATGGAAACCCTTCTATGCTTGGTCAATTCTTGAGTCACCTCTAGAGGTGAGTTAGAATTAAATTGTTCTTTGTTTTGACCCTGACATAGATTCAATGAAATTGAATAAATGGTATTAAATTGATTAAATGCTTATATTCATTGGGTGACTCATGGATTCATATGATAATTACATGGAAGGACTCAACTGGCTTGAACCTTACTTATGCCCTAGTGATACGTGGACTACCTTGAGGACTAACAAGGATGGAATCTAAGGCTTGACTTTTATGTCGAGTGATACATGGGTTCATATGATAATTTAATGGATGGATTGAAAGGAAATTTGATCATTTTTTAATGGGTGATACTTGAGCTCCCTTAGTGGACCCCCAAGGATAGACTTGAATCAAGGTTATATTACACCCCACCTAGAGTGATACCTGGGTTCTTGAGGATCACCGTGGATGGGCTCGTAGGGTGATGGTTTACATTATACCTAGAGTGATACCTAGATTCCAAATTATGAATTCCATGGATGGGATCAAGTTCTAAAATTGATTTATGAATGAAATGACTTATATGACCTGTCTGCCAAGACAAAGCACAAGATTGGATTCAATCTTCACTTAAACTTTATGGATAGTCTATTTAGGCATCCTTGGATATGTGTGCTTATAGGGGATGTTGGGCCTTATGCCAGATCCTGAGACTTGTTGATTAAATGAACCGAATGTTTAAGTGAGCATGATAATAATTGACACAAAACTTACTATTAAATCATAGATTTTTTTCATAAATGGAAATGATTGAATGAATTGGTTATAAAATGTGAACATGGACTTGTAGGATGTTTAATTTTGAGTAATTCCTTGTTATATTTTTCCTGCACACTATTATTATATATATTCACTGAATGGACGTCACATACCTTGGGTGGTTTCCTACTAGGATTATGTATCACACCTTGTTCGGGACGCCTTGGGTACCTGAACATATTATATGATTGTAGGTATGTATAAGAGAAAGTGCCCCACTATAGGTTCTTGATAGCTGCTTAGGAGTAGGCCAACATGGGACCAATCTGAGGCTCATGATTCTAGCTGGATATTTTTAGCTTTTTTTTATTTTTGATACATGTATTGTATTGTACTACTGTGTACTTGTTTTGGCTGTTTTGTAGAGACATATGACATGTATCATCATCATCATCATTGTATATAAGCTTATTTTGATTTTTTTTATATATTACTACTAGTTATCTATGGTTTGTATGATTTACTGCTTCCGCTACTTGAATGTTACTCATATTTTACTATGGTACACTCTGGGGATGAGGGCATAGTCTCTCCATAGACACATCTAGGCCATTGCTTCTAGTCGACAACCTCTACCATTTGGGGAGATGCGCTGGTGGCCATGTGACCAACTAGGCTCAGGGCACTATTGACTAGCATTTGGGTCCAGGTCATTACAATAAATTTGGACCATTTAGTAATAAAAATTTATATACATTAGTATAAATGAGTATAAAATAATAAAAATTAGTTTGTATTAGTATAAATTAGTATAAATTAATAAACATTAGTATAAATAAATATAAATTAAAATAAATTGATATAATTGACTATAAATTAATATAATTTACTATAAATTAGTATAAATTAATATAAATTAAAATAAATTACTATAAATTAGAATTAATTCCTCACAAATTAGTATAAATTAATATTAATTAATATAATTTGATATAATTTGGTATAAATTAATATAAATTAATATAACTTAATATAAATTAGCATAAATTCATAAAAATGGAATAAACTAATTAAATTTGTATAAATTAGAATCATTTAATACAAATTAATTTTTTATACATTTGTATCAATGAGTATAAATTAATAAAAGTTATTATACATTAGTATAAATTATTATAAATTAATTTAAATCACTATAAATTTATATAAGTCACTATAAATTGATATAATTTACTATAAATTAGTATAATTTAGTATAAATTAATATAAATTAGTATAAATTAGTATAATTCTGTCACAAAATATTATAAAATAATAAACATTTGTAATTTTTTTTATAAATTTGTTTAAATTAATAATAAATACTTAAATTAGTATAAATTTAAAAAATTAGAATAAATTAATATAAATCAGTAATATTTTGTATAAATTAATATAAGATACTATAAATTAGTACATATTTTAAAAAATAATAATAATAAATAAAATTAGTATAATTAATTATAAATTAATAAAAATTATTATATCTTAGTATACAATAAAGAAAAAAAATTTAGAAAATAATATAATTTTGTATAAATTATTATAATTTAGTATAAATTTGTAAAAAATTTGGTACATTAGTATAAATTAGTATAAATTAATATAAATTGTTGTTTTTGGTATAAATTAATACTAATTGATATAATTTACTATAATTTGATATTAATTACAATAACTTGATATAATTTTTGATAAATTAATATATTTTAATATAAATTAATATAAATTACTATAAATTTGTATTAATTCATCAAAAATTGATATAAGTTAATATAAATTACTATAAATTGATACATTTTAGTATATATTGATATAATTTAGTATAAATTGGTATACTTTAGTATAAAATAGTTTAAATTAACAAAAATTATTATACATTACTATAATATTAGTTTTAATTAGTATTTTTTATAATTTATTATAAATTAGAATATATTAGAACACTTATGATCTGATTACACATGTTGCATAGATGTGCTACATATGAATCCATTCATGTGTGACTAAAGCCTCCTATACCTGCATGAGAGGAAAATCCAACGCCCAAAAATTATATTTCAAAAATTCAAAATTTAGAATCATCTTTTAATTGTAATATTTCATAAAATATATTATAAAAAATAATTAACTAGTCATTTAGTGAAAATAAGTTATGTAATACATTTTTAAAATTTTATATAATCAACTACTTATTATTATTTTTTAGAAAACTATAAATCTAGGTAATAAATGAATTTGTTTTCTATGAGATGATGATTGGATTAATCATCATAGAAATATAAATGGTTATGGTATAAATCCAATCTATATTGAGGATATTTAAGTGTTTGTATCATTCACATTATGAAATTTAAATATATTTCATAAGGAATAATTTTGTCCATGTGTAAGAAGTTTGATCTCAGAAGATATGAAACATTTGATAACGTTGGGGTTTATCTTTTATGTTTTACTTTTCAAAATTATTATGTCTTTTGGTATCAACATAGTGAATTCAATTTAGAAGGAAATGATTTTTTTGGTTTTAGAACCATTAGAGTTTTAAAATTTATCAGATTATTCTATTAGACTAGATTTTCAAGAAACAAATACTCAAAATTATAATTATAATACTGAATTGGAACTATCTAGAATTTTTGATTTCTTGAAATCTACCTAGGAAAACTTATATTCCATATGTATGATAAGAAAATTTAAATATGTTACCAAATTTATTGCTATTAAATCTGATTTTTAAATGTCAAATAGTTTATTTGATCAAATATTTTTTGGATAAATCATTTTTCCTAAAGGGATTATATTTCTTATAACTTTCTATGAAAGAAAAAACTTGGTTCATAATTAGGGTCTTAGTTATCAAAAGATCCATGCATGTTTAAATGACTACATCATATATTATGGTGAATATGAATTTTTAGTTTACTATAAAACTTGTAGACAATAAAGAAATAAAGAGGAAAAACAAGAAAAATACATATTTATTCCAATTAAATAATTTAGTCATTTTCTGATTACATCTAGACATTAATATCTATTTATGTCTCACAACACATCTGCATTAATGCCATGACATAGTTCAAATGTTTCTATTGATAAAATATTAAATTATGTTTGTGATAGTGATTCTTAGAAACACTTTGATTATGAAATTTTGTATTTTTCTTTATAACCTAATAAAATATGGTTGGGTATATCTATTGATGATTTCTATACATTTGGTGCTTACAAAGATAAATATTCTGATTCTAATATTTTCATACCTCTATAAAACTTATCTTCTTATATGTTGATGAAGTAACCACATATATATATATATATATATATATATTGAATTAATACTTCTATTACATTCAAAAAATAATATCAATGTTTATTTGAATCCATTGATCTATGTGTTATTTTTATTGTGTAACAATAGTGTAACTACATATGATGTAGTTTCATATTGTAATTTTATACTCAAAGTTTGATTAAATGTGGAAAATAAATTACTCTATGGCATGTGGTGTATTATCTAGATGTAGTATACATTATCAAAAATATTTTCCAAGCAACATGGATTAAAATAAAGTGTTTATGGTTCTAAATAGAATAAAGCCTTGTTTTTTAACTATCATTGCAAATTTCTTTTTACAGATCATCCATTATGATGGAATATAATGAATTTTAAAAAAATTAGAATTGAAAGAGATGAAACTCCAATTGTACTCTTAGTTATTCGAGTAAAATATTTTCTATCTTTATTAACTTCTATTACTTTTGGCCCTACTATAAACTAATAAAAATAAGAGGTTTTAGGTGAGATCATAGTTGGATCAAGTGAAGTATTTTTGGGAGATGCCATATTTTTATAATTTTTTGGTTTGAAACATGTTAAATTTAATTCATATTTAGAAGAAATATTTTGATAAAATATTTTAGACCAAGTTAGATACACTTGACAAGACCAAAGGTAATGTGAAAGCATAGTTAAATATTTCTCAAATTTATAGGCATCATGAAATTTAGTTATTTAAAAATTAAATAACACAAAAAATGTATCCAAAATCAGTTTATACACATTCTATAAAAAGTTAGTTGTTATTTTATTAGCTGATTAATGATTTTAGGTTACCAGTTGGATATGATTTTAATTTTCCTCATAATGTTAGAAACGGAAATATTATCCCGTTAAAAAGTCATAACTATCATGTCATCATACAAATATTAATAAATATTAGGATTAGAGGTTTGTTAAATTATTCAACATGGGATACATTTACTAAAATATCATATTTATTCTAGGATATTTTTGTCGAAAAAACAGACTTAGATACACCTAGAATGTCGTAAAAAGATGTTCAAATCTTATGTAAATTGGATAAAATATTTTCTTCAACCTTTTTTCCACTAAGTGGAACATTTAATATTGAATTTTCTGGATAAAGCGAAATTTTAAGGGATATTAAAATTCATATGGATGTACTAATTTGATAGATGTATGAAAAATTGAATAAGAAGGTATGTTATAAGGAATCAGTTGAAGATTCATTTACGGTAGCATATTTTAGGAAGAAATTTTAAATTTCTGCTCTTCTAATTTTCAATCTAAATATCTTTCAAACCACAATTGAATGGGTGATTTCATAGACCACCAATTTTTAATATTCAATCATCATAATCTTGAATTAGATAGTGATAATGAATTATGGATTTGATATGAATAACTTCATAAATATCATACATATATTCTGCTCAATTGTAAATAAAAAACACAATTTGTATAGTGAGTACTCATTTTACTCATTTTTTTAAATAATTGTTAAAATTAAATTTATATTAATAATTTTGGAGATTATATAATGATCCTATAAGGCCCCTGCCTTAAAAATTACATAATTTTGAGATAATTAAATATTTTAACTCTAATTCACCTCAATGATCCTTTTTGGTTTAGAGTTTTAGAGAATTGGTCCATTATTAATATATATCATCCCATAATCATACAAGATGATACTATCAAAACAGTATCCATTTGTTCCACAAAAGAAAACCCTTTTAAAAATTAAACATGATTTCTTTTCTTGAAAAAAACTTCTTGACTTCCTCATTTCTCTTACTCATCCTTATACCCCATGAAAACATTTTAAAAACTTTGGATGAGAATAAACATCTTAGTAAGGGATAAAAAAAGAAGGAAAATTGTTAGTCTTAGGAAAACATTTAAACAATTAATACTTTATCATAACGTAATACTTTTCACCTTTTTGAAGTAGTAAATACTCTTCACTGAATATAACATCATTTATGACCCTTTTCGTAACCAAAATATAACATAAAACCATAGAAAGAACACATAACATATAAAAGGTCACATGGGACATAATTATACTTAAATGGAATAACTATATGATTGACTTCCACACATATAATTCTAACAAATGGAATAGCCATAAGACCGACTTCCATACCCAATACATTAGAGGTTATAACGTAACCAACTATCATTGGATTATCACGGAACCACCCATATTTGGTTTATTACATAACCAACCATATTTGGTTTATCACATAACCACCCGTAAAATTTCTAAGTACCATTATATAATAATAAATCATAAATTATTGCAATTATAAACATTTCAATCATAAAATTTCATTTGGAATAACAAAAAATAATTTCAAAATATTGAAATAGTCTCTCCACTTTTAAAAACATCTTAAATACCAAAACACCTAAAAATGGAATAAGAGATTTCTTTTCCTTTTAAAAAACTTTAAAGCATATAGAGGAAGACAAATATCAAATAACAGTTTCGCTGACAGAGAAGTCATAGTCACCGCATACGTTAAAAACATTCTTTTTTGTTATTTAGTAAAATTATTTTTTAAAAAAATATTCCCCTTGAATTAAAAGTAAAAGGGTTTTATTATACGCCATATAAAATAAGGTGATTTATATTATCAAAATATGCCTCAATGAAAGGAGATTGAGATGAAGTCTCGTAAATTGAGTTTGACTCGTCACATACAATCGTTATGTTATTGAATAATAAACTTAGGTTAATTTCTAGTTTCATGAGAAAAAATTTCAAGTTTATCATTCCTTTTATATCACTTATTACCATGTTATAAAAATTAAATAATTATTTAAGTCCATATCAGACGTTTTGTCGATATTTAGTACTTGATTAAAAAATGAACATGTTTTGATGTAAATTTTCCATGTGGTCAAAATTCCATCATATCCAGAATATTATTATGGATTTAAATATAATATATATCTAGTATATATGTATTTATAATGTCCAAAATATTTGGAGGTAAGAAATTAAATGCACCATTCATGGAGACGGTAGGCCGTACATACCCATGAACGCTACTTATGTTTCTTTACCATATTAAAAGAATAGTAATCGATTGCCAACGAGCCCGTACCCAAGTGTTACGGGCTCCTGCTTGGCATCCAAGAGACCCAGGTTTAAAAAAAAGTGGAGGCGAATTTCTGGGTTAATGTAGTAGTACTGTAGCAGTTACTGTTCAGTATTGTAGCAGCCAGAACTATTCACCCGATTTGGGTCTTCGGGCCACCGGTTTGGGCCTACGGGTCTCCAGGGACTTTGAGTCATCAAAGCCATTCATGCCACAGGGCCTTTGGGTCACGTAGACCCTGGAGTAGCCCATTTCACACAGAAAAGGCCCCAGAAGAGGATCAGGGCAACAAGAGTAGAAGCCACCAGATGCAGAGCTAACCAGATTGGAAGAATGAGAGGGTACGGCAGCCGCCATTGGGACCAGGCACTGTGCGGCTTTGTACGGTGCAATGCTAGCTGATCAACAATGCAAGGTAGGGAGCTTAGGTGATCAATGATGCTAGACGCTGGAGGGGGGGGGGGCAGTTCTAGTGGGCTGGGCCAACAGGTCATGTAATGGGCATGGTATGCCTCTAGGCCATCGGGTCATGTATTGCAGGTCATGTTGGGCCTTATGCCTTGGGCCTACGGGTCATGTACGAGTTCTCCTTCAACCATTAAAAGGGGTATTATCTATAATAAAATAAAAATAAGGCCTTTGGGCCATTCAGGAAAAGAATAGTAATCGAATGGTATGTATATTATAATACTAGTGTTATATTAATGTCATTTATTACTCATAGGTTTAATAAAACCATCCTTCAAACATTCCATGTATAGCGGTAACAAGTCATATAACTTTGAGGGGGAAGTTGTCCACACTTCCTCATATGAAATTATTGTATTTACAAAACATGGAAATAATAAAGGTAAGTTCTAAATAAAAATTACATAAACATAGAGAAAACATTAGTATAATATATATCATATGTGACACAACTTCCATTATAATGGCCTCCATGAGAGTTGGTAGGGAAAAATTGAACAATCATCATTTCATTTGGCAGTAGTTCACTATACAATGAAATAATATGTTCATTACCCATTAAATGGAGGTGCATGTAAGTGTAGGTTAATAATTACCATAAAATAATCCTAGTATATTCAGGATAATTCTGTTGTTATGTAATCATAAAATAAGAATATTATAGGGAGTGGATAATGGAAATGAAACTAAAAAACATGAGAGAATGTGTTACCTCTTAATCGGGTAACTTCTTTTGGTTTATAAAAAAAATGCTTCCTTGGGAGTATTTTTACCCTAAGTGAGGCTTCTAGGATGAGGGTAGGGTTTCTAGGAAGTTTTTTGGTTATGTATTGGATGAACCAAAGGGTTATTGAATTGTGATTATTAGATAAGAGAGGGTACCTTTTTATTGGACAGGAAAGGGGTACCCTTAAAAACTCTTAAAATATTAAAACAATATAAATTAATTTTTTAATTCAAAAGGCTCCAACATGAGATATATAGAAGATATAATTAGGATAGATCACAATCCTCTAATAAAATAATTTTTAGAAATGTATTTATTTTGTTTTAAACATTATATTTTCAGTTTACCCTTAATTATTCTCTTTTAATTTTAATTGTGGTAATAACATTTTAATTATCAATAGGTTATTAATTTTACTTATATTGGGTAAATTTCTCATAAATGTAAACTTAATGAAATTTTATACCTTATCAAAGTTACTTTTTTATATTTATTTATTTTAAATAATTTAATAATTTACTCTTTTTATAAAACATCAATTATGTCAAGTTTGACACTATTCATATTATTGAATTTAAATAAAATCTAAGAAGAGAGATAACATAGAACCAAATCATTTAATTGTCTTATAAAATATCATATTCACCTATAAAAAATTTTATGACATAAATTATTTCATATAATATTTATTTTAATATTTATAATATCATTTATTTCATTCCTTAATTAATAAAGCAATCACTGCATCATCATTATGTAATAATTAAATCTAATTATTTATTGTATAAAAATTATAAATAAAATACCATGATGTAGGAAATATTTTTATATTTCTAATGAATATTTATAGTTGAATAGATCATTTTTATAAACCCATATTAAAATTGTTTTATTAAGAATATTTATGTTTATAACATATTTTCCTTTACTTTAAATTAAAATATATAAGTGTCATAATCACACTCAATGGCTTCCAAAGGCCAAATTTTTATTCCAAGGGTTTTCTTGGTCATCCAAGTATCATCAAATAGAACTAGGATACGTTTTAGGATAGTTTTATATTATTATAATATTATTTTTACCCTTATTTACCAGATTTACCCTTTAACCGTGGTAAATAAAAATAATTACTAAAGTTACTATTCATTATGTACAAAAATAAAAGGGACCCATTTACATAATTTTTACCTTATTTTTATAAATATGGAATCCATTTTTCCAAATTAAAAAACACATAAGTTTTACTAATTAATTTAAAATTAATACCTGTTTTTAAAATGAGAAAAAGTTTTTTAAAAGTAAAAACCATCAAAATATTGACATGTCTTTATATCAAACTTCAATGTGATATTACCTAAAATTACCAATATTGGATTAAATGATAAAAAAATAAACTAAATATATTTAAAACCAATTCAAATAATAATATATTAATACAAATAAATTAGATGAAAATGCATTTTTGAATTAAAAATGCAATATTTTTTCACTATTCATTAAAATAAGAATTTTATCAGAAAATACCTAATTTCAACCAAAATAAATTTTGATATAATGATTTCAAATAATAATTTTATTTTTTCAAATAGAACATATGAATTTTGAAAAAACTAGATTTAAAAATGGGTCTCCATCAAAAGACAGTAAAGTGAAATTTTAAAAATATTAGAGTATTTTATGCTTTAAATTGGATTCATTCTAATTTTAAGCCTCTAAAATTTATTGGATAAATATAAAAAAATTTAACAAACATGTGTAATCATATTGTAGTTTGTTCTATTCATTTTTTAATAAAATAGTTGGGTGTTAACTACCATTTAAAATATTAATAATATTATTGTAATATTTTTTGATATAACTCAGTATTGTGTGCAACAAAAGACTTTGGAGAAACCCGTTGTTGCATGTCGAGTATGCTATAGGACAAAGAACCCCCCCACCTTTAACTTAAAATTAATATATTATTTATAAATATTAATAGATATGAAAATTTATTATTATATAAATACCTGGGATGTTACATGCTTGCCCCCTTTTGAAAATTGCATCCCCAAAATTTTATTTACTTATCAAATAAGTGGGGGGTATTTCTACCTCATAGTATTTTTATATTCTCATGTTGGCTCTTCAACCATATGGTTTTTCCACAAAACCTTTACATAATGAATCACCTTATTATGCAACAGTTTTTCTCTATGGTCAAGAATCTTTACTGACTGTTCCTTATATGAAAGAGTCTCTTCCAGCTAAACTACCTATAGACTCAAAACATGATATGGATCTGACATATAATTTCATGACATTGAAACATAAAAAATATTTTGTACCTTGGAAAAACTCGGATGTAAATCCACTTAATAGGAAACTGAACCAACTTTCTCTAAGATTTCATATGGTCCAATGAACCTCAGACTCATCTTCTCTTACTTACCAAAACACATCACAATTTTCCACGGTGAAAGTTTTTGAAAGACATGATCACCTAACTCGAAATAATGATCCTTCCTCTGATTATCTTCATAACTTTTCTACCTGCTTTGAGATATCCACATATGTTTCGGAATCAACTAAACTTTTTCTTCTATCTTTTCTACCAATTCTGGTCCCATCAAATTTGTTTCACCTACTTTATCCCAAAATGCTGGAGTTCAACACCGTTCTACATATAATGCTTCAAATGGTTCCATTTATATACTGGAATGAAAACTATTATTATAAGAAAACTCAAAAAAATAATGATTTTTATCCCAACTTTACTAGTAATCCATTGAACAAGCACTTAGCATATCCTCCATGGTCTGAATTGTTTGTTCTGGATTCCCATCTAATTGAGGATAAAATGTTGTACTAAAATTTAATTTAGTTCCTAGTTACTTATGAAGGTGTTTCCAAAAGTTAGAAGTGAATCTGGGATTAGGATCTAATATAATGGATAGGGTAACTCTATATAACATGAATATATCTTTAATATAAAATCTATAAGTTGATATAGATACAGTGTATATCGAATAGGAAGAAAATGAGAATATTTAGTCAATCGATCAACAATAACCCAGATTGCATTGTTACCTCGAGAAGTCTTCAGTAATTCCACTACAAAATCCAGGGATACAATTTTCCATTTCCAACCTAGAACTAATAAAGTCTGAAGCATCCATTTTGGAAACTACTTCTACGCTCTATTGACAAATCAAACATCTCAGGGTAAAGTTCACAATATCTCATTTCATTTAATCCCACCAGTAATACTCCCTAATATCTCTGTACATCTTAGTACAATAAAAATGAACCAAAAATAGAGAACTATGAGCTTCACATAGTAACTCTTTCTTTAAATATGAATCACAAGGCACACATAAAATATTCCCAAGCCTGAAATTATAGTCATTATCAATGTTAAATTCTAGTAACATACCCTTCTAAACCAATTCACCTTTTTTTACAAGTCACTATATTCTTTTAGCGCTTACTTAATTATATCTCATATAGATGATTTCACTGCCACCTGAAACAATATAGAGAAATTCCCTGCACCAACAACTTCCAATCCAAAATGCATCAAATCGATAACCAAAGGATCTTGTTCCAAATGTAGCATTACATTTTCGACTCAATAAATCTACTACTTTATTTTCATTTACTAGATAGTAAATAATCAATAAATAATAATCCTTGATTAATTCCAACCATATCCTCTATCTCATGTTTAATTTTTTCCGAGTGAATATATAATTCAAACTTTTATGATCAGTATATATTTCACACTTTACGCAATACAAATGATGCCTCCAAATTTTTAATGAAAAAACTACAACAGCTAATTCCAAATCATGTGTAGGTTAATTTAACTCATTATGTTTCAACTGACTTGAAAAATAACTTATCATTATGCATTAGGAAAAAAACACGCCTTTTCAATGATGCATCTCTGTAGATAAAAAAAATTCACCATTCCTAGAACGCGGGGCCAAAACTAGAGCATTTACCAATCTTTTTTAAGTTTCTAAAAAAAATCATCACATTATTTGGTCTTGATAAACTTAACTCCGTTACATGTTATATTTTTTAGTAGGCTAGATAACTGAGAAAAGTCTTCAATAGACCTTCGGTAATAACCCGCTAATCTAAGAAAGCTACTAATCTATGTGATATTGGTTGGTGTTATCCACTCTTCAACAACTTTTATTTTAGAAGGTTCAATAGTTATATCATTTTTAGAAACAATATGTCCAAGGAATGAAATTTATTTCAACCAAAATTCACTGTTACTGATCTTTCCATATAATTTCTTTTATTTTAGGGTTTGAAAAAAAAAAATCCTTAAGCGACTTTCATATTCCTTCTGGATTTTAAAATATACCAAAATATCATCTATAAAAACAACCGAAAACTGATCCAAAAACTAATGAAAGACTTTATTCATGAGATTAAAAAATAAAATAGGTGCACTAGGTAACCCAAAGGTAATAACTACAAACTCATAATGCCCATATCCCATTCGAAACACTATCTTTGGAATGTCATCCTCCTTCATCTTCAGATGATGATACATGATCCTCAAATAAATCTTTAAAAAATACTGAGCTCCCAAAATCTGATGAAACAAATCATTGATATGAGGTAAATGATACTTGTTCTTAATAGTGATATTATTCAAGGCTCTGTAATCATTACATATTTTCATAGAACTATATTTATTTTTCAAAATTAAAACTAGATCACCCCATGGTGACGTGCTAGGTCAAATTAAACCTTTATCAAGTAATTCTTGAAACTATTTTTTCAATTACACCAGTTCTACTTGAGCCATTCGATAAGGGAGTTTAGAAATATGCTTATCATCAGATACTAAGTCAATAATAAATTCAACCTCCCGATTAAGAATAATACCAGACAATTCATCAGAAATAAAATCCGTAAATTATTTCACTACTGGAATGTCACAAATCAAAACTGTTTCTTTCTTTTCAACAACATAATCCAGATAACATTCAATTCAATATTTAATAAATCTTTTAGATTCTTAGTATGTTATCAAAGGTATGAAATATTTTAATAAAAGTTTGTTGTATTTATAATCTATTTTAGCATGATAAATTACGATCCAATCTATACCCAAAATGATATCAAATTACACTATGGGAAGTTCAACAATATTTTGAGGAAAGACTATCCCACTAAAAATAATTTTAAGATCCCTATAAATATTTGTGGCTTTAATAATTCCTCCTAGAGTCTTTACCAAAAGTTCTATATCACATTCATGAGGTTCTATTTCCAATTTACTTGAAAAGCTCTTGGAAATGAAAGAATGTAAAGATCTAGAGTCAAATAGCGTAATGACATATTTTGAAAAATCCTATAACATACTTGTCACCACTTCAGTTGATGGTACCACATAAATCATAGTACTATAAAATGACTTTTAAATTTCCTTATTATTTCTATCTTTCTATTTTCCACCCTGGGTAATCAACTCTTGACACACATTGGCATAATTTCATATTTCATTGCAACTAAAATATCTTACCACTAGTTTTTCATTGCATGAATGATCATATTACTTAGAGTTATGAGAAATATGACCAGTATTACCCCATCATAAGCACTTCCCAAACATTGAGAGGAATTATCTAGGATTCGTTTTACCACACTATCAAAAAGTTGTAAATTTAGTTTTCTTACCTCCCTACTTCTTTGATTAATTCTTTCCCATTGCCTTCCAACTGAATCACTTCTTTTGTTTTCTCTCATGGAACACATGATCATCAGAGAAATCCATTTATAAATTATCATCACACTAGAAAAGTTTCTCATATATTTTGAAATCATGAGAAGCTAACATCCTTTGATATTTCACCTTCAATTCTAAGTAAAACCGATTTATCTTACTATTAATATCCCGGATAAAATTTGGTTTGTACCTTGAAAAATGGGTGAAATTTTCTTCATATGAAGCCAAATAATCTTCTTCCTTTTGTATAAATTCCATGAATCGATTTTAAATCCTAATTTAAAAATCCTTAGGAAAATATTTCTCAAGGAAGATATTATTAAATTCATTTTATTCCATTGTTCTAACCTCTTCACTTCCTTAGACATTTTTAATCATTGAACACCACTGATCAGCTTTACCTTCAAAACTATAAACAAAAAGACCAAACTTTTGATTTTCTAAACACCCCATTACATAAAAAAATCTTTTCCAATTCTTTAATCCACCCTTTATCTTTCACAGGGTCAGATGATCCTCTGAATGATGGGGGACTTTGCCTCATTAAATGATCCACTATCGACATATTTCTCTGTGGTTGGTCTGTTTGATCCCATGCATGGACACCACCACTATTTATTTATTGAGTCAACTAATCCATCACTATAAAAAATGATTCATTTCTCATTCTGACCATCTCAGGATGTTGATTTGGAATGTTATTTCCCTCTATATTCCTTCCATGCACAACTGCCCTGTTTCCTCTGTGAAAAACTATTATGAAAAAAATATCTTAGATGAAGAAACATGGTAATCTTAAAATTATATATCATTTCAATTTTACCATAAGGTGAAAATATTTTATGGTTATTCTATGAAAAATATTCTAACTCCTAATGTTATCTAAACCGACCTCTAATACCAACTATAAGGCCCCAACCTTAAAAATTACTTAATCTTGAGATAAGTCAATAATTCGATTTTAATTCAAATCAAGGACATTTTTAGGTCTAGAGTTTAAATAATTAGACCATGATAAATACATATCACCCAATAATAATATAACAGGATTCTATCAAAATAGTATCTATTTTTTCACCAAAATAAAACCTTCTAAAAATTAATCATGATATATTTTCTTGATAAAAATATTCTTGACTTATTCCTTTCTCTTACTCATCCTTATACCCTATGAAAGCATTTTGAAAACTTGGGATGAGCATAAAAATCTCCGTAAGGGATGCACAATAAAGGAAAACTATTAGTCTTGGGAAAACATGTAAAACATGAATATTTTATCATAAGTAATAATTTTCACCTTTATAAAGTAGTAAATACACTTCACAAAATATAAGCTCATTGATTACCCTTTTTGTAAAAAAAATATTCCTATAAAACCATAGAAAGAAAATATAACATATAAAGGGTAACTTGAGTCATAATCATACTTAAATGGAATAACAATATGGTCAACTTCCACACATATCATTATTACAAA
This sequence comes from Viscum album, assembly GCA_963277665.1. Taxonomy (NCBI): domain Eukaryota; kingdom Viridiplantae; phylum Streptophyta; class Magnoliopsida; order Santalales; family Viscaceae; genus Viscum; species Viscum album. Next base: position 1,884,823,685 of record OY728159.1, on the reverse strand, counting down.
TTTAATATACATAAGAACAAATTCCATACCCAATGCATTGAAGGTCATAAAATAACAACCCTTACTTGGTCTATCATAGAACCACCCATATTTGGTTTATCACGTGACCATCCATCTTTGGTTTATCACGTAACCACGCGTCAAATGTCTAAGTACCATTATATAATCATAAAACATAAATGATTGCAATTATCAACATTTCACTCATAAAATTTCATTTGAAATCACAAGAAATAAATTCAAGATATTGAAATAGTAAATCTACTTTAAAAACCATTTTCAGTAAAAAACTACCAAAAATGGATTAAGGGATTTCTTTTCCTTAAAAAACATTAAATCTTATAGAGGAATCCAAATATCAAAAAACAGTTTCAACGGTGGAGAAGTAATTGTCACCACATACGTTAAAATCGTTCATTTTTTTCATTTAGTAAAATGATTCATATTAAAAACATTCCCTTTTAATTAAAATTAAAAGGGGTTTATTATAAAACATATAAAAAAGGTGGTGTATATTATCAAAATACTTTTCAATAAAAGTAGATTGAGATAAAGTCCCTTACCTTGAGTTGACTTGTATCGCCCAATCATCATGTTGTTGAATAATAAACTTTGGTTAATTTATACTTTATTTAGAAACTTTTTCATGTTTATTATTCCTTTTATATTACTTATTACCATGTTAAAAAAATTACACAATTATTTAAGTTCATATCGGACGTTTTTTCGATATTCGGTACTTGAGTCAAAAATGAACTTGTTTTGATGTAAATTCTCCATGTGGTCAAAATTAAATCATCTAAAAAATATTACTAATTATTTAAATATCATATATATCCAGTATATATGTATTTATAATATATATAATATTTGGAGATAAGAAATTAAATGCACCGTTCATGGAGACAGTAGGCCGTACGTACACATGAATGCTACTTCCATTTATTTGTCATATTAAAAGAATAATAATCAAATGGTATGTATATTATAATAAAAATTTTATATTAATGTAATTTAAATTTCATAGGTTTAATAAAATCATCCTTCATATGTTCCATCCATAGCGGGAACGAGTCATATCGATTTGAGGGGGCGGCTGTCCACACTTCCTCAAACGAAATTATAATATTTATACAAAATGAAAAGAATAAAGGTATATTATAAATATAAATTATATAAGAATAGAGAAAAAATAAATATAATAAATATAATATTTAAAATAGTTTCCATTATAATTTCCACCTTGGGAGGTGGTAGCGAAAAATTGAACAATCATCGTTTCGTGAGGCAGTAGTTCGCCGTATAGAGAAAGAGTATGTTCTTTACCCATTAAATGGAGGTATGTGTAAGTATAGGTTAAAAACTTATCATAAAATAATACTAGTATATTGAGGATAATTTTGTTGTTATTTAATCATAAAATAATAATAGTATAGGTAGTTGATAATGGAAATGAAACTAAAAAGCATGAGAAAAGGCGTTACCTCTTAATCGGGTAACTTCATTTGGTTTACAACAAAAGGATTCCTTGGGAGGCTTTCTACCCTAAGTGAGGCATATAAGATTAAGGGATGGTTTCTAGGAATATTTTTGGGCATGGATTGGCTGAACCAAATTTTTCTTGAAGTGTGAATATTAGAGAAGAGTGGGTACCTTTTTATTTGAGAGGAAAGAGGCACCCTTGGAAACTCTTAAATTATTAAAATAATATAAATTAATTTTTTTACTTAAAGAGGCTCAAACTTGAGATATATCAAATATAAGATAAATATAGGTCTAAATAATCTCATAAAATATTTTTTATACATGTATTTATTTTATTTTAAAACTTATATTTTCAGTTTACCCTTAATTATTCTTTTTTAATTTTAATCGTAGTAATAACATTTTAATTACTAAGAGGATATTAATTTTACTTATATGGGGTAAATTTCCCATATTTTGAAACTTAATGAAATTTTACACCTTAAAATATTAAATTTTTGATTTAAAAATATATTTAGTATTTTTAAATAATTTAATAAATTACTATTTTTGTAAAACATCAATTATGTCATGTTTTACACTATTCATTTTATTAAATTTAAATAAAAACTAAACAGAGATATAAATTCAATCCAAAGTATTTAATAGCATTATAAAATTTTATATTATCTAAGAAAAAAATCTTTTATTATATAAATTATTTCAAATAATATTTATTTTAATTTTTATAATATCATTTATTTGACTCCTTCATTAATAAAGCAATCACTGCGTCATCATTGTGTCATTATTAAATTAACTTATTTAATGTTTAGAATTTATAAAGAAAATGTAATGATGTAGGAAATATTTTTATATTTATAATTAATATTTTCAGTTGAATATATCACTTATATAAACTCATATTAAAATTGTTTTATTAATAATATTTATGTTTGTAATGTATTTTTCATTACTTTAAATTAAAAGATATAAATGTCATAATCACACCAAAGTGGCTTAGAAAGGCAAAATTTTCATTCCAAGGGTTTTATTAGTAGGATATATATCATACAATATGATTATGCCAAGTGTTAATGTAGTTTTATATTATTATAATATTATTTTTTGCCCTTATTTACCTGATTAACCCTTTAACCGTGGTGAATAAAAATATTTACTAAAGTTACTATTCATCATGTACAAAAAATAAAAGGGACATGTTTACATAATTTAGACCTTCTAATTAAAAATATGGAATCCATTTTTCTAAATTCAAAACACATAACTTTCAGTAATTAATTTAATATTAATTCCTGTTGTCAAAATGAGAAAACACATTTTTTAAATGTAAAAACCATCAAAATATTGAAATATGTTTATATCAAATTTCAATGTGAAATTACCTCCAATGACCAAAAATGGATTAAATGATAATAAAGTAATATAGATATAATTTAAAACCAATTCAAATAAATTATATGAAAATACTATTTTGAATTAAAAATGCTGTATTTTTTCACAATTCATTAAAATATGAATTTTATCAGAAAAATTAAACAATTTCAACCAAAGTAAATATTAATATCACGATTCCAAAGAAGAAGTTTATTTTTTCAAGTAGAACATATAAATGTGACAATAACTTGATTTAAAAATGGTTTTCAATCAAATGGTGGTAAAACAACCTTTTAAGAATATTTGATAATTTTATACTTAAAATAATATTCATTCTCATTTTAAGCCTATAAAATTTATTGGATAAATGTAAAAACATTTAAAAAACATATGTAGTCATATTATCCTTATTTATATTCATTCTCACGAATAAAATTACTAGGCATTAACTACCACTTAAAATAATAATGATATTATTGTATTATTTTTCGGTATAACTCAATGTTGTGTGAAACACAAGATTTTGGAGAAACCTATTATTTACTGTCGAGTATTCTATCAGACAAAGAATCCCTTTTAACATAAAATTAATATTTTTTTTATAAATATTAATAGATATGAAAATGTATTATTCTATAAATACCTGGGATTTTAGAGATCTTATCGATTTTTTTACAAAAATGATCCTATATACTCTTGAATAATATCAACAACTTAATTTTTACTTTTGGTTTGAAATATTGGTAAGATAAATTAGTTATTATTGAAAATTTGAAATCAATTTGTTATTTTATATATTATTAATTAATTTTTTATCTAGTTATTAAGACATGGAAATAAATTTGATAGATTATTATATGCACTAAGTAATCCACCATCAAAATTGGCCAAAGAATATTATTCTCATGTGGTTAATTGATTTCAATATCATACACACGCATAGGTTGAATCAAATAAATCAAAGAATTTTTTTTTGTTTAAAATGATATAATCATAAATAATGTGAAGTGGACTTATATGGTATGATAGATGGAATAATTGAGTTATGTTTTCTCAGGAATAATTATGTAACAATATTTAAATTTTATTGGGTTGATACTAATTGAGTGTTTAATATTCATACATGACATGGAATCTTTGATATTAAATATAAAAGGATTCTAATAGAAAATGAACCATTTTTACTAGCATATCATGTAAATCAAGTTTATTATTTAAATTAATGATCTAATTTATGATATTTAAATGACAAGTGGAGTTTAATAAAAATGAAATCTCAAGAAAATCAATTTTTGGAAATTTAATTTGGTGTTGTTTAAGTAAAAATATTCAATTTTTTTAGGAAACATAACTAAATGCATCACTTAATCAAAAATATATAGATATTAATGATGATACCCCACAATTAATGGATAATGGTGTTGATAATTTTTATGATGGGACCAATTAATTTGATGTTACAAGGGATGATGAAATTGTAGATCATATAGAAATTGATTATGTCAAGGAGGAATATAATGACATTGACACTAATGAAAATGAAGATGAAGATAAATATTAAGATGAAGATGAAGAAATATGTATTATTTTTTTCAATAAATATTTTTAGTTTTGTATATTTAATATATTATTAACTATTATTTGTAGGTAACCTTATTTTAATTAAGTTTATTTCAAAAAATTAATATTCTATAATTTTTAAATTATCAATATTTTTAATAAAATACATAATTTGTTACAAAATTAATTATTTGTTTTATTGTATTAATAAAATTACGGTGACCTGATTCATATATTGATTAAGAATCTAGTACTTGGTGACGTACCTCTTGATTTATCATCAAAGGGCATTTATGTGACACTGACTACTAGGAGGGGATATAGCCTTTCATGATTGATGACTCCCAATTCTATTCCAAAGCGACGAGCATATCATGAATTTGATACTCATCGGAGAAATTAAGTTTAAATATGAATTTTATTTAGTTTTTCATTTGATTTATTTATTTATTAATTATGTTACTAATTATACTCATTTTTATAGTTTTTCACATATTATCATTGGTTAGGATAATTCTATTTTGAGGAACTATTTTTCTGCTTTATGGGTTTTATTGGATCATGTTTCTAGAGAGTTAAATAACCATATATTCAAGAATTGGTTTTTATATGTAAATAAAAAATGAATTTTATTTTATATTTAATAATTTATAGTTTAATATTAACTAATATTTGTAGGTATTATGATTTCCTATTGATGAGAGAATGATACCCTCTATTTGGGGGCATGGGAAGCCTGAATTCCTGATCATTTCTATTAGTTTTTACATAGACTTCATAGGAGATCTATGAAGAGAGAATTTGTGACAATATTTAACAAGTATTTTAAGCCTCATAGATATTAATATATCCCTTCTCAATATTGGGAGCAGTTACGCATGTACTGGGTAGGAGATATTTTCTAAAGGAGATCTGATTCTAATCAATTGAATTAGAAGAGACATGATGTCACACATAGAGATGAGATTCGTACGTTCAGTATACATCATCAGAATTTGGTAAATAATATTATTTAATAATTATATACATGAATTTTAATACCAATTTTATATAATAAATTAATATAGTTTGTAGGTAATACAACCATTACAGAGTCTGATGTGTACAATATGATTTACATTGACAATATCACCAAATATATTATTGATGATAGATAGTTTCATATTATGGTTTGAATTTTTTTCTATTTTTTTTTAAATAACATAATATTTTTTTAATCTAGTTAATTTCTATTTATATGGTTATAAGAGATATTTGAGACAAAATTTTCCAACATGTGTGACATTCCGGTTGAGATAGATGGCGATAAAAAGGGGTGATGCGAGTCACATTTTGATAGAGTGACTTGGATGAGGGTGACATTGAGTGGTTTTCAGAAAGTTCAAGTGATCGATATAGGTTCATGGTCAACCCTGACTAGTTATTATGGAACTAAAGTAATGAAATCATATGGATCAAAGGTATAAACATCATTTTCATCATCACTTTCTACTAAAAAATATGAGGTGAGGATACGAGCTTAGGATAAGGTTATATAGAGATTGGATAGAGAAAAGGAGGATTAGTGAAGATAGTAGTAAGTATAATGAGGAAAACATATCGAGAAGTGATAATAGTAGTACTAGTAACATATGGAGATGATATAGTATATGTTCTAGCTTTCATGTGGTTTAGGGATAGAGTTCCCTCCACTATCTGAACCTGACCCCCACCCCCTCAGTGATATTGTTATTGTATTTTTTTCTATGTGACTTTTTATATAATATATTAGTTTTAATTTTATAATAAATGTTTTTTTAATTTTATGTTTTTTATTAGTTTTTTATTTTTTATTTATTTGCGATTAAATTTTATTTTGGCATAAATAATCACATAATTTTTATTTTTTTGCAATAGAATAATCATTACATCAAAAAATTACTTGCGATGAAATTATGATTCTGTCACTAGATGTTTTTTTGAAGTGGAAAATATAATATGTCATAAATAATATTTCCAAGAGGTTAATTATGATGGTTCATCGCATATAATAGTTTTTGTGATGACCTTTTCCTCAATGGACTATTTTTTATGGAAATCCATTGAAAATAAACCATTGTAAAAAATATATTTTCCTATATTAATAATACTTGCTGGGATATCCATTAAAATATTTCTTATGCTACCATTTCAAGAAAGAAAGAATTATGTAGAGAAAATAAGAATTTCCTCCATTAGGGGTATCAGTCAATACAAATTTACATCCCATTTAGTTGTTTGACTAGCTAAATTATCTAAAACCATCTAACTGGTAGTAAAATTCATTAAGTGCCAACTAAGTACCACCACCATAACTAGCAAGGCCCTCCATACATCTAATAAAAGAGAAACCTTGTTGGGAAAAAAATATACCCCTAACATGAAAGTATAAATTGATCAAGCATCCAACTGGTATCTCATCCAGAAACTCAATCCTTAACATACCTTACATATCAAAGGTTATTTACAAGTCCCTCATTGAGGCCTTGAAGTTTCCCTAGTCCTAGGGACCAAAGTGGCCATTTATAAGACTTATTGTGCAGAATAGGGATATTATGAGGACTTTTAGGACATTATCTCCTACTCCAAGGAAGACGAGGGAATAATAATATTGTGCCAAATAAATTTACAACATGTCTTAGGAAATCACAATGGAATCAACGTCTTCTAATACATGTTGAAAACTAGTTCTGATATCAATCTCATCCTAACCCATATTATTTAAAAAATATGATATATAAAGGAAAAACAAAACCCATACAACTTGATGATGTAGGGATATGATAAGAGAAAACATATGTCTCAGGATAAGATAAAATTAAAGCCCTGATTTTGTGATTTGGAATTCAATAAAAATGCTTGTTTTTTTCATAATACACGACTTTTAATGTTTTACAGAGAATAATTTGGCTCCATATTTAGGCAACCATCCTTTTTCATATCACCAATGCCTCAAATACTCCTTGAATGATTGAGTAGGGGTGATCCATGGTGATGATTTCCCTTAAAATCATGCGAAACCCATTACATTGATTACACGTATTATAATAAAGGTTAAAAGATGTCCTAGGTCGAAGAAGATGAGTGTGTCAATGGTCCAATTTACTTAAAACCCCTTCACTAGATCCCTAGGATGACTTCAAGAGTAGTATTATACTATCTATTCGCAATCTGGAATAAACAAACCTTGAATTTGGAAATCATTTCATCATTCTAAAAAAAAGAGTTCTCCATGATCATCTATTACTCATATGAGGGAAAATTGAATCCAAAATTGGAAAATATCCCTCCCAGTGTACATGAAAAACTTTATCATATACTCATGAATCAACATATCTACCATTTATATTGGAGAGTAGTGGTGACCAACTGGTAGTCAACCCAGCTGTGGTGATTTTATATATTGAATAGAATTTACTTGTAAATATCACATAGTATAGGGACTATTGTGTCCACCAACATTGTATTTTTCAGTTTAATGTTTTAGATAGTTACTATGAAGGATTCCATCCCTACATAGTAACATGATTACACCTATTAACAACTTGTTCCAAGGGAGACAAATTCCCCTTGTAGTCTACATTATTACAATTAATTGGAAATGGATTCAGCCCCTTCTACCTTCAAACAAGTAGTTTCCAATAACATTAATGAGATAATACAGGTGAACCTCAGTACTAAGGATGATTCAAGTCCAATTATTATTAGTGTTTCCATGTCTCTTGATGAAAAATAGTAGTACATTGCATTAATAAATCAACACCATGAATTATTTTGAATAAAAATATATAGAGATTATAGGTTTCGATCATTAGGTAGATATTCATAATTTGGGTATTTCCTTTGAAAATCATGAGTATAATTAGTTACCTAGAAAGATAAACCCCTCCCAAAGTTCCCTAGTTTAGGTTGAGGTTGATAAGATAGTTAAAAAAATCATTTTCAAAGAGGTTCAGTACCCCAAGTGGCTGTATAACATTACCCCAATTAAAAATAATGGTTACATTAGAGTCTGTATAACTTCTAGTATCCTAACTACAACTTTCAAAATGGTGAATTACCAATATTTTTTTATATATTTTCTTATTAATGTAATCACTATATTATAGTAAATATTCTTCATGGATGGATATTATAGAATAAATTAAATCTGGATGGACCCTAAAGATGATGAGGCCATTGAACTCAAGGCACCCTTGGGAACATATTACTATCATGTGATGAACTTCAATTTAAATAAAACTAAATAAGGCTACTAGTAAGCTATATATCACATCTTTAAGCCCCTTCTTGGGAAGATGGTGGAGTACTATATGGATGATTTGGTGGTTAAATACCAAAAATTCTAGAACCATCTTAACAATCTTGATAAAGTGTTTGGCATACCCCATGAATTTTTTTAATATGAACCCATTGAAGTGTGAATTTGGTATCACTTATAGGAAATTAATTTTATTTTTATACAATATATTGGTATTAAGATGAACCTAGAAAAGATGAAGGTCTTCATTATAATACTCTTTTGTGTAAATGTGAGAGTTGCAAGGATTTCAAGGCTGTCTGAATTACATTTGATGTTGTATCACTAACCTAGTAAGAAAGTGTAAGTAATTTTCTAAGATAATAGAGAAGAGAACTAACTACTAGTGGGTTGAAGAATACAAGAGTTTATTTAATGACGTCATGTAATATTTACTATATAACCCACTTCTGATGTATCCTATCTAAAGTAAAACATTGTTTCTCTATGTGGTAAACCTAGAGAGATCCCTCAACACCATCTTAGTACAAAATAATAGATATTACATTTATAATAGTCTATATTATCTCATTTTCTTGATGTCATACACTGAGGAAAAATATCATCCCATCTAGAAGAGCTACTTTGCCTTTTTATTTATTTTTTAGAAGTTATGATACTATTTAAAGAATCATGATGTCCATTTTATCTCATATATTGACCCACTATAGTAAATTCTTAATCATCCTATGATTAATGCATGACTATCTTGGTTTTCATTAATCCTTCAGCAATTCTACATTGGGTTCATTCTATAGAAGGAATCTAAGGACAAGTACTGACATATTTCCTTATCATACAACCAACCCTTGAGGACTTTCCTATGAGTGCCCAGTTTACAAATGATTCCATTATATCCATCAATTAATAAATGAAATGATGATATATACACTTCACCTATACCTTCTGAATCTTGAATAGGAATAATATGAACAACCCTAAACTAAATAGGGTCAAACACTGAATTTTCCTTATTACTCCCTCAATGGACCTCTTTTTTTGGCACTCAGACAATGTTTTTGTTGGAACCATGGTATTATATGCATAAATTGGAGTATGGTTTGTGTTTATTGTCAATCCTCAGTGGAAGTTCAGAATGTTTACTAGCAATGTTTTCATACAGTTCAAGAAGAAAATAATATTAAAGGTGGCGATGTTTCCCAGTGTTTGCCAAATTTTTGGGCCTGAAAATCGACAAATGAAGAAAAGTGTTTTTGGCAAAGAGACTTGCACACCATGTACTTGAAGAAGAGGAGCGCCATATGTTTTTCAAGATCAGAACGTCAAAATATATTAAATGGATAAGGGGAACGCAGGTATTGGGTTGGTCGCACAAGTGACCTGTGCGCCGTGAAGAGACTTACGCGCCGGTGCCTAGCAGGTTTGGAAACCTGTGCGCCGGTTGTTCTTCATGATCAAAACATCAAAATATGGCAAAGGAAAGTAGGTCGCGCAAGTATTGGTTGGGTCGCGCAAGTGAGTAGCATGACAGAGACTTCGGCGGATGGACCTATGCACCGAAACCTACGCCGAGGAAAGACTTGCGCGTCGCCACACATGGTATCTGAATGACTATAAATAGAGAAGAACCCATCCTCATTCGGTATAGAGTTCAAGAATTAGATATTTTTTGAGCTCTCGTTGCGCAAGTGGTTGAGCCGCGCAACTGGTAGTTGGGTTGCACATGAAGAGGTTGCACGCCTGTTGTTGGCTGCGTGCCCAAGGTGGTTTGGGAGTTAAAGGTACAGAGTCGCGCAAGTTTGGAGTTGATAGAGGTGGTGTTTTTTCAAGTGGTTTGGTGTAACCTGTGCGCCGAGTTTGTACTGCGCAAGTGACTTGCACGCCATTCTTGAAACATGCATGCTGGGATTGGTCCTGCGCGCCAGGTATTGCTGAAGCCTGCTGGTCGTCTTGGAGCTGCAGGAAAGCTAGAAAATTGTCCAATACCTTCGGTGCAAAGGGAGATCAGTTTATAGGTAAAAGTTGGACTTCAACAGTGTATCTACACACAATAGAGGATGCATTTATTTAGCAATGATGAAGAGACCTTCACGTCTATAAACTGAGTGGGACTTCACCAATGGCAGTGAGCCAGGGGGAGTCAACGGGAGTGTCCCGAGGGACGCAGTGAGCCATCCCTGAACAATTGTAAAGGCAGTGAGCCTGGGACAGAGTGGATATTCCGAAACCTTTTTAATCCTCATCTAGTGAAGTTTATTGGAATTAGGTACGACCGAAAACCTTTCGGTGTATGATCCTTGGATTTATCCCTTTGTGGTGAACCAAGTAAAAAGTGTTGTGTCTTCTCTGTGCATGTGAATGTTTGCTTTTTTATCTTATTCATCATATAGGTTCATCAAGTTCCTACCAACATGGGAACAAGATCCATCGCATTAAAAGAAAAATTTGTCATCCTGATTCACCCCTCCCCTCTCAGGGTGTCCTGGGGTCCTTCAAGTGGTATCAGAGGGAGGTTGCTGGTGTTGAATATATCCTTTGTCGTCATGGATAATGCAGTCAATGTCAGGGGAGTCGCTCACTTCGATGGAAGTAATTTCCAGATATGGAAGAACATAATAAAATCTCATCTAAGATCTCTTGGAATGGAAGTTCTATTTTCTATTGTTCAAGGAATACAATTCACTAATCCAACATGCCTGACTATGACTGACACAGACAGGAAAATTCTTGATGCAGATGCTAAAGCACATAATGCACTCACCACAGCCTTTTCGGATCAGATCTACCAAAAGGTGATGAATTGCACCTCAGAAAAATCCATGTGGGATAAACCCAATAATATTTATAAAGGATATAGAAAAGTGAAGGAGGCAAAAATACAGGTGGTGTACAATAGGTTTGATGATTTGAAGATGTATCCTGATGAGAATGCATAAACTTTCTTTAATCGAATCACTGAAGTTGTTGGAGAAATTCGGGGGCCTAGGAGAAGAAATCAAAGACGTTGAAATTGTGAAGAAAATACTGAGAATAATTCCACCCCTGTACAATGAAAAGGTATCAGCCCTTGAGGAAAGAGATCTTTCAAAACTTTCTTTGGATGACCTTCTAAGCATCTTGGTAGCATATGAAATTAGAATAAAACCAGAAGATGCTATAATCTTGTGAGAAAGGAAATGGAATTTAAGGCCATGGATAAACTAAAAATTTTGAAAGATAGTAGTGGTGAAGATGATTAAGAAAAAGAAATTCATTCTCTCATTTCAAAGAAGTTCCAGAATGGAAAAGTGAAATTCAAAGGGAATTTACCTCTCGCATGTTTTCGTTGCGGAAAAGTTGGGCACATTGCCTCTCAGTGCTTAAGAAAGATCAATGATGAAGATAGTGAAGATGAAAACTTTGAGAAGCCTCGGAGAAGGTTTTTCAAAAAGGGATACTTCAAATTTGGAAAGAAAATTCAAAGGAAGAGTCTTTTCTCTGAAGAAGAAGAAGATGATAATGAATTCTGTGATGAAGAAGAACCAAAATTCAAAACTGGGAACCATTCTTCCATGATGGCCACTGTTGAAAAGTCAGAAGATACTGGTGGACAAAAATAGTTGAAAACTTGTTCAGATCCCAAGATGCAACTTAAGGATGTTGTTCATAAGCTTAAGACTAAATGTAAGAGTTGCAATAAGTGGAAATCAATTGTAGAAGAATCAACTGAATATGTTGATCAACATGAAGCTGAAATTGAACAACTGGAATAATGTTTGAAGGTACAGTCTAAAATAATTGAAAGAAATGATGATGTAGAGGATCTAAAGCTGAGAATTGAAGAGCAGGAAAAGGTCATCAATGACCTCACCTCCAGACTAGAAGAAAAATCCAAGAATATTAAGGGTCTTGAGGAGGAAGTTGTTACTCTTAGGATTAATCTTGAGACTGAATCAATTCCAAAATAATCAAGGAAAAAAATACAGTTTGGAAGATTCTCAGATGAAGAATTACTGGAAAGAACCAAGTGTGGTTCAGATGGGGTTGGAAAAATTTTGAGTGATCAAATACCCACTTTAATGGGAAATAGTGGAATTGGGTGTAAAGTTGAGACATCAACTGTTGGAAGTGAAAATATCCAAAAGAAAGATAAGATTAAATTTTAACATGTTGAAACATTACCTAAAGTGTTGAAAAAGGAACCCTCAATCCAAACTAAAAGGAGAACTAAAAATTATCCTCAAACATTCAAAAATGACAGGCATTCTAACTATTCTCCCAAGGAAGAAGGTATGAGGATAAATTCAAGCGAGAAGACTTTTACTCTCATGAAGTGTCAGTTCTGTGGATATCTGGGTCATACCATGTCTTATTGCGAAGAGGCAAGAAGCTATCTGAATGGAGAAGATATAGGAGTTCAACAAAATATAACAAATTCATATCCTAATTCTTATATAAGAAACAATTTCTATGGATATTATTTTCGTTGTTTTATCTTTGGTCACGAGGATGCTAATTGCAGACAAAAAAGGGACATGGACACCTCATACCAAAGTTCGAGAAAAGTCAAGTCTCGTCAGCAAGACAGTGTTTCTCTTTCAAACGAGTTTTCTCCTCTCAAAGAAGATTTATACTATGAAGAACCTAGATATGCAGAAGAGATAATTGAAAGTCCATTAATACTCTATACTCAATCCAATGTCTCATGGAAGGAAAGGAAGAAGATGGAGAAATCCAACCTTACAGAGGTGGCCCTCAAAGCTATAAAGAACAACAGTACCTGGATTCAGGATAGCGGTTGTTCATCTCATATGATAGGTAATGCCAACCTGTTAACAGATATCAAAAGGAAGGTTGATGGTATAGTTCTATTTGGTAATGATAGAGCTCTAAAAATAAAAGGGAGTGGAAGTACCGAATTAACTAATGGAGAACTAAAGAAGACTTAAGACCTTTACGCAGATGGACTACATCATAATCTACTCAGCGTGATTCATATCTGTGACTCGGGACTTATAGTTACTTTTAATCAGAATGGCTGCACTATCAAGAGAAAGACAGGCAATTCACTTATGAAGGGATGCAGAACAGAAGGAAACTTGTATCAGGTTGATAGTAAAGAAAATGTCTGTTACATGACTGTTGAAGAAGAAAAAAATTTATGGAATCAGAGACTGGGACACATCAATCAACAAGACATGGAGAAAATATCAAAATTTAGGATTTTCATGGACATTCCCAACCTGGAGCGTGAGCGTGAAAAGTCTTGTGATGCTTGCATTCGTGGGAAGCTGGTCGACAGTTCATATCGGCTAAAGAAGAAAAGGGCATCTGACCTTCTTGATCTAATTCATACAGATGTATGTGGGCCGATAAATGTTACTGGAACACATGGAGAAAGGTACATTGTCCTTTTCATAGATGATTACAGTATAATGGAATGTGCGATGGTCATTCACTGGAAACGACAAGTCCTTGATTGCATGATAACATATAGGTGAATCGCCGAGAATGATACCAGACGAACAATCAAAGTGTTGCGATCTGAAAATGGAGGAGAATATACATCCATTGAATTTGAAAATTATCTGGAATAGCATGGGATACAACATGAGGTAGCTGCTTGGAGAACTCCAAAACAAAATGGAGTTATTGAACATAAGAATCGACAGGTGAACAACATGACGCAAACTATGCTGATTGAGAGACGTATTCCACGACATTACTAGAAAGAGGCTGTTCAAGCTGCATTGTATATTCAAAATCGAACAGGACTTTATATGGGTGAGACGAAGACACCATATGAATTGTGGCATGGAAATAATCCCTTTTTGAAATACTTTCGTGTCTTTGGAAGTAAATGCTTCATCAGTAATAAAGAAGGAAAATAAGGGAAGTATGATGACAATGCAGATGAAGGAATTTTCCTCGGTTACTCAATGAACATCAAAGCCTACAAATGTTTCAAAAAGTGTTTAGGAAGGATTGTGGAAAGCAGTGATGTTAGGATAATCAAAGAGAAACCCACAAATGCTTCAAGGACGTCATATGCTGATGTGATAGAAAGTGAGGAAGAAAGTGAACGTGGAGAAAATACAAATACAGAAATAGAGGAAGTTGTACAAAACACTCAGCAGCCACATCATGATGTTGACTCAAAAGAAGAATATGAAGAAGAAACTGTGGCTGGAGAGAATGCAACTGAACCTCACAGGAGAAATCATAGAGATGAGATTGATCCATCCAACATAATTGGGGACAAGAGTGCACCCACTCAAACAAGAAGGATGAGGAATAACACGCAATCTGCATTTCTGTTAGTTGTGGAGCCATCCTCATTCGAAGAAGCTACAAAGGATGAATCTTGGGTGAAATCCATGAATGAAGAATTAGATCAAATTGACAAGAATTAGACCTGGGATCTTGTCCAGAGACTCAAAGGTCACAATGTGATTGGTACCAAACGGATCTTCAAAAATAAGATTGATGAGCATGGATGTGTCATCAGAAACAAGGCATGACTAGTATGTAAAGGATACTCCCAGATTGAAGGCATTAAAGTTGAATAAACTTTTTCTCTAGTGGCTAGACTAGAATCAATCAGGATTTTCCTTGCCATGGAACTCCAAATAGGATATAAAGTATATCAAATGGATGTCAAGAGAGAATTCTTGAATGGTGTACTAGAAGAAAAAGTCTACATTGAACAACCAGTGGATTTTGTTCTAGGTACTGATGAAACAAAGGTCTTCAAACAAAAGAAAGATCTATATGGTTTGAAGCAGGCACCACAGGCATGGTACTCGCGGCCAGAATCGTATCTCAGGAAGCTACAATTCAAAATAGGAGGAGTAGATCCCAATCTCTATGTGAAGAATTCTCCAAAAGATCAATTCATGGTTCTAGTCTATGTTGATGATATCATATTTTGTGGCAGCAGACATAAATCAGTGGAAGAATTTTCCAATCACATGAAATCAGAATTTGAAATGTCTATGATTGAGGAGCTCACATATTTCTTGGGGCTACAAGTGATTCAAAAGAAGGAATACACTTTCATTTATCAGGAAAAGTATGCTAGAGAACTGCTGAAGAAGTTTAATATGCAAGACTCTAAACCAATGTCAACTCCAATTTCAGTTGGAACTAAACATGGAAAGCATGAAGATGAAGCATATGTAGATCCCACTATGTATAGGAGGATCATTGGGAGCCTACTGTACCTGATAGCAACACAACTAGATATTGTCTTTGCCAAATGTCTTGCAGCCTGCTTTTAGAGTAATCCAAAAGAGGAACATATGGCAGTAGTAAAAATAATATTGAGATATATTCAAGGTACTCACAATTGTGGGTTATATATTGCTGCAGAAAGAGACAGTGAATTATCATCATTTTATGATGCTGACTGGGCTAGCGACGTTGTGGACATAAAATCCACCAGCGGTGGTGCTTTCTATATTGAGAATAAATGTGTTGGATGGTTGAGCAAGAAACAAGAAATTACTTCTCTTATTATTGCTGAAGCTGAGTATATCTCTGCCACGAAGGAATGCACTCAACTGCTATGGATGAAACAACAACTAGCAGATATTGGTTATGAGGTAAAGCAACCAATGGTCATTTACTGTGATAACAAGAGCGCAATTGATCTTACGAAGAATCCTGTTCAGCATTCTCGTACAAAAAATATTGAAATCAGTTATCACTTTATCAAAGAAAAGGTTGAGCAAGGAGTAATTATAATGGAGCATGTGGGGACTGAAGAGCAAGTGGCGGATATTCTGACCAAGCCACTGTCAGCAGCTTTGTTTGAAAAGCATCGATTGAACTTTGGTGTTCAGCCACCTCCTAGTGCATAAGGAGGTTAAGAAAAACACCTCTCCCCAGTTTTGTTAATTGTTTTTTTCTGTTTATGACTGTGATGAAGGTTTGTGGGGGAGATACTATCCAGGGGGTGTGGTATGAGCTGAACAATGAATAAGTACCGATCTTTGGGTTTATTTCCAATGGGGGAGAAAGGAATAAATTCATCATCAGAGGATGAGAAGGAACGTCAGAGGATGAGAAGGAACTCCGAAAACAGGGCATCATTGAGAATTCCAAAACACTAGAACCCACATCAAGCTTCCTCTCTTGATTTCTACACCGATCATTGCTCACGTAGACATAGAGTGTTGGATGAGTTGATTATTGAATTTTTGGTTTGCACATGGATGGGGATCTATTGAATTTATTTTCTGATTTCCAACAAACCCAAAGGGGGAGATTGTTGGAACCATGGTCTTTTATGCATAAATTGGAGTATGTTTTGTGTTTGTTTTCAATCCTCAGTGGAAGTTCATAATTTTTACTAGAAATGTGTTTATACAGTTCAAGCATACAATAGTATTAAAGGTGGCACCATTTCCCAGTGTTTGCCAAATTTTTGGGCCTGAAAATGAACAAACGGAGAAAAGTGTTTTTGGAAAAAAGACTTGCGTGCTGTGTACTTGAAGAAGAGGAAACTTTCGCGCCATATGTTTTTCAAAATCAGAACATCAAAATATGGCAAAGGGATAAGGGTCGCGCAGGTATTAGGTTGGTCGCCCAAGTGACCTACGCGCCGTGAAGAGACTTGCGTGCCAGTGCCTAGGAGGTTTGGAAACTTGCACGCCAGTTTTTATTCATGATCAAAACTTCAAAATATGGAAATGGAAAGTAGGTCGTGCAAGTATTGGTTGAGTCGCGCAAGTGAGTAGTGCAACAATGACTTGGGCGGATAGACCTATGCGCCGAAACCTATGCGCCGGGGAAAGACTTGCGTGCCGCTACGCAGGGTATCTGAATGCCTATAAATAGAGGAGCACCCCTCCTCATTCGGTACAGAGTTAAAGACTTAGATATTTTTTGAGATCTCATCGCACAGGTGGTTGTGCCGCACAAGTGGTAGTTGGGTCACACAAGTAGAGGCTGCGCACTAGTTGTTAGCTGTGCGCCCAAGGCGGTTTGGGAGTTAAAGGTGCAGAGTCGCGCATGTTTGGAGTTGATAGAGGAAGTGTCGCGCAAGTGGTTTTGTGTCACCTGTGCACCGAGTTTGTACCGTGAAAGTGACTTGTGTTCCATTATTGAAACTTTCATGCTGGGATTTGACCTGTGCGCCAGGTATTGCTGAAGCCTGCTGGTCGTTTTGGAGTTGCATGAAAGCTAGAAAATTGCCCAATACCTTCGGTGCAAAGGGAGATCAGTTTACGGGTAAAAGTTGGACTTCAACAGTGCATCTACATGCAATAGAGGATGCATTCATTTAGCAATGATGGAGAGAACTTCACGTCTATAAACTGAGCGAGACTTCACCAATGGCTATAAGCCAGGGGGAGTCAACGGGAGTGTCCTGAGGGATGCAGTGAGCCATCCATGAACAATTGTAAAGTCAGTGAGCCTAGGATAGAGTGACTATTCTCAAACCTTTGTAATCCTCATCTAGTGAAGTTTAGTGGAATTAGGTACGACCAACAACCTGTTGGCGTATGCTCCTTGGATGTATCCCTTTGTGGTGAACCCGGTAAAAAGTGTTGTGTCTTCTCGTTGCATGTGAATGTTTGCCTTTTGATCTTATTCATCATACAGGTTCAACAAGTTCCTACCAACATGGGAACAAGATCCATCACATTAAAAAAAAATTGTCACCCTGATTCACCCCTCCCCTCTCAGGGTGTCCCGAGGTCCTTCAGTTTTCCTCTTAGAAAATGGTCAAATATATCACTCCCCTTCATGATTAAAACCTAGATATCACAATTCACCTTACTTCCACCTTTATTTTTTCAAGTTAAGTTTTGAAAATCTCCATGTTACCCCCTCACAGATCCTTAGATGTTTATAAAATGTATAAGTATTTTAGAATTATACCCAATTGGATTCCACATATTCACATGTTTCCCTGTATAGGATAATTACATATTTTTATCCCGAACCATCAATACTTGTTCGACACTATCATGTGACATGGGTAATATTATATTTCCTCTAATTTACCACACCAATTATGAATCACGTGGTTTTATAGGTTTTATTAATTATTCAATTAGTGTTATTGAGATGTGTCCTGATTAGAATTAGGGATCTCCTCATCGTCCTAGCTACATGACATTAAAATATATAACCCTTGTCTATCCTAAATTTATTATGATAAACTATGTAGTACCCAATCATCCTAATGAAACGATGTTAAATTGAACACCCCCATTAGTCCTAGATGTATGAAAATCATATCATCATTGTCATATGATGTGAAACCACATGTTTAATGCCACATTATGTTAAACTGTATGCTCTTCATAGTCATTATATGATATTAAACTATATAATCAACATTGTTACTGCATGAATTTAAACTACATGGAAATATATTTATCACGTGGATTATAAATGGGTGATGCCTTGGTCATATTCAAATATGATTCCCCATTTGTGGTCATGTTGTCTCCATCAACATCCCACTTTGGTGTTTTCTATCTACGAAACTTATCTCCTAAAAATATTTATGTCTAGATTACTATTTTATGGGATACGTAGTGACACATGGGTGAATTATCCCAAGATAAACCATAAAATTAATATCTATTCCCCTTTCTACCCCCAATAAGGAGAATATTATCAATACACATTGGGTTTCAGTCTTTGGTTTCTCCCCAATACACCCATAAATTTCCTACCCCTATTTCTTGTACATGATATATGTTTGTGTAACGAAATAAAGAACCATGCGTGGAATGATTCCCATACTAGAGGACATGTAGTGATGCCTAGATATCCTTTTATGTGTCTGTCCATAAATCTCATGTCACCCTCACCATGCCATGGTGTTCACTACCCTTTTATATTGTCCCATTTACCTACTTGGAACCAATATAATGTTCTCCTCCAAGGTTATGATCTAAGATGTTTAACCTAAATCTTATACCCTATATTCCATGAATCATGACCATAAACTATATACATCTACAGCCATGATAGTATATACTAGAATTGGTTTCTCAACCCTTGTTAGGACTACCCTACCCTATTTCTATATAGACTATCTCCCCCCAAATTTATGATTAAAACTACACATCCATAAAACTATTTCACCAAAAAAGTTTTATTTCCATGACGTTAAACTAAGAACAATGTATTGTTGATTCTATTACCTAATATTTATTCAATTTCATGATCAAATCTTCATGAAATTAAACTTCATCACACATATGATCTAAAATATTTAACCTTAAATTACTATCCCACATTTAGTAAAATATATATGACTTTAAATTAAGTAGTATTAAGGATTATATTGGTCCTCTCCCAGGATATTGAGCCTATTCTCATGTCTCTCGTAGAGTTTTAATTTTCATATGGACCAAATATTACTATCCTAAATTCCCTCTTTTTTCTGGGTATGCCCCATCGATATGCACAATTCACAGTACTATAACCCCAAGAGTGCTCAAACTCTCCTTAAGATTTTCCCTTATTTTTTAATTATACTTTGTATCATAAATTCCAAAAAACTCTCCTCAGTATACATTGATCACTTTCACCCCAGTCTTGGCTACTAATTCCCATATAGGGTATACATCTTGGAGGAATTTTTTTAAATGGGAATGTGATGGACCCATTGTTTCTAACATAGTTAGTTTTTACCATTAACATATTTTCCCCATATTCAACAACACAATGGTAGAACCCAATATTTATGTATATTTATAGAAATCATCTAAAACCAATATTCCCCTTCACCCTATCGGTTTAGACTCTGGGTTTAATAATTCACCCTTTCCCCCACTTTCCATTGATCAAGTGTATTTTCAACACCCTTGGTGTTGCACCCCCATGTATATTTTAACATTGGTAGGGTGAGTTAGTATTTTATAATCACACCAACCCATATCCCTTATTCTAACAGGTTTCCTCGTGTAATTCAAAATGATGTTATAACCTCAAACCATCCACCCATAGAGTACACTATTAGGTAATATGAACTATATTATATTTATCTCTTGTTTCTAAAATAGATCATTACACACATAGGATTAATGATTTTAGTTATTCAATTTATTAACACAATTTAGATGAAATGATTTTAATACAGGTCACTCATACAATTATTAATTTAATTAAATGAAAAAAATAATGAGTGTCATCCATATAATAGAGCCTCTACTTTGATATAAAGTTAGCCTATGGATTTTCATAATCCATCAATTCTTCAAGATAATGTTGATGGTTGTGGGTGAATGTTTGTCCCTTACACCTTGATCTTGATATTTTTCACCCTATGATGTTTCAACAAAGTGAAAGGCTTCCAAAAATGTTTGAATTAGAGTGTGAGAAGAAGAACACTATTGGATACTATATTTGGTCAAGACTCATCAGATTCACTAACAATTGGTGACATGGACCTATTATAGGGTCCTCCACTATTCCATTACTATTCTAAGGAATATTAATGAAAGAACCTTATTTCACACAAAATAATTTTCATATAAGTTTTGTATAATAATTAGAACTATTGGAAGTTTCAGAATACTTTTTTCGTAAGGTGATATTTAGGAGATAATAATGGAGAATAATAACTCAGGATACTCCTGGAAGTGGATAAGTTCCATGAAAAGAGATGAATGGGATCATTTTATATGAAATATTTATGGTATTATTTTTATTCCCCACTCATATTTATAAGAAAATGGTTGACCCAAGTTATGAAAGTATTGGGGGTTGATATTCTAAACACCATTAGTTTCTTCTAAATTTAGTCACCCACTTTCCTGTTAGACCCAATTTCGAGGGTTAGAGATTTTCCATGATAAAAAAACTTTTATAAATTAGATCAAGGAAGGGAAATAAATAAATAATTTATTTTAAAGAATAAGTAAATATTCTCATGGAACTGAAGTTGTGTGAGTCCATATTTGAAGCATTACACAAATTTAATTTCCATATGCATAAGTCTTCCATAAATCCATTACTTGGGTCTTCACACAAAGTCCAAGTTGTGAAATAACACAAATATTATATGATAAGATGAATTAAATGACAAAAAATCCTTTAAATAACCCTCACATAACTATTCTAATGGTTTACACTTTGGTTTTTTAATTTCAAGGAATATGAATCTCTCAACTCATGCAACCTCAACCTCCAAGCCCTTTCATAATTAAATAAACCATAATAGACACTTATAGGTGAGAAAAGTAAATTAATTTACTAAAAAAATATATTTATAAAATTAAAAAGTATTTTAGATTCTCTCTCATACCCCCTTCTATGAATAAAACACCTCACATAAGTTGATTAATGCCTTGCACAAGTCAAGATATCACTTAACCCTATCTTGCATAAAAAATGTTATTGGTAATCCACTTAATACCTAATATAAAAATCAATATTCTCTATGATTTAATGATATATGGGAACTATAACCACTCAATATATACTCACCTATGTAAACTCAATATGAAAAACCAAAACAATACCCCACCGAGAAGCATTTTCATAATCCCCACAAATACCCTTCCCCCCTAAGTAGTACTTTGTCCTCTTATTTGGTGTAATATTTGGCCATGTTCTCATTTATGATATAATCCATAGTATACTTGATGATCCATGATTACAAGAGGGGCGCATACAAGGTTTAACATTCATATATTGACTTCACCCGAGTCATCATCCAGGCTAGAAAAAATTTGGTATACCAAGGCATAGGCCCCCCTCAATCCCTTGTTGCCACAGATTTCACAACATAAAAACCTTATTGTATATCATTAAAATTCATAGAAAAGTTTAGTCACATGACCATATATTATTCTACTTGATTCATGTGGGGTTTTATTTATATTATAATAGGATATATGGGGTGCCTCTTTGAGGTTTAATCCAAAAATCAAATAAAATAAAACCCATCACCTTCCTAGAAAAAACCAATCCTTTTATAGAATCCCCATAATTATTTAAAATTTGAGAATACCAATAGAAATTCAAACTGTGAGCATATCCACTGAACTTTAAACCATGATTGTCCCTATATGACTTTAAACCATGAGCATCTCCAAAGGAATTTAAACTATTAGTGTCTTCACTAGAAATTAAACTGTGAGCATCCCCAATGGACTTTAAACCATGAGTATCCTCACAAGAATTAAAACCATAATCATAACCATTGGAAATTAAATTAGGATCATCCCCACTGGTCATTAAACCATTAGTATAACCTCTTTACATTAAAACATTCACACCCTTCTATAATAAGAATAAGATTCCCTATGCAACAAGAATAAGACGAACCACCTATCTGATGCATCAAAAACCTATCCTTCCTCATGCGAAAAGCTTGAGATATATTATATTAAGATCATGTTATTCCTTGTATGATGAAAAAAAGATAAATTATATGATTGGAATATGATTCATTCATTATCTAACATGAGGAATATAGAATAGTATTAAAGATTCCCAATATGACAGATAGACTCATCCTCTTCAACCGAAGGTGTTCACCCTATTGAGGTAGAAAATAATGTAATTAACTAATTTACACATGAATATGGAGTTTGGAGGGTGATTCATGTTCATGTATTAAATCAATATGGGTTTACTAGAATAGATGATAAGATACCGAGTGATATTCTATAAAAATCATATCCCCCTATTCTAATGAAAAGGATCTAACACCATCACCATAATGGAAACATAGACATCCACACTTGGAAAGTGGGAATATGGTAAACAAATGTATGAAAAAAACTTGAGTACTCGTTCAGAAGTGGTCCTAATGAAAATCATCAGAAATAAGCTCCACATGTGATTATGTTTTTATTCATGTTGTTAGATCATGATATTTCTAGATAGTGTGATAGTTTTTATATGAATTTAAATGCTTTCACTGTATATTATCATCCCAAAATCATATCAAACAACATAAAAATGGGAAAACAAGGAGTATAATGAATGAAAAATTCATGGAAGTTACCATTATTCCTTATAATGTATTATTATGGTTAAGAATTTGATCTAATGTGTTACTCATTATATATTTCTATTATTAGTGGCTTTTATATTAGGTTTTTTTTCTTGTTGAAGTCTGATCATAATGAACCAAATTAATAATGTTGGTAAGAAAAGATGTTTTTTTGGAATTAATAGAGATATTTGATTACATTTTTTCCTTGTTTGATTAAATATTGTATGTATTGATTGAAGCAAATTTAATTATTTGTTGGTATTTTTTATTATTTGTATAATGATTTACTACCATATATTCTAGAATATTAAATCCCTAGCAATGTTTTAAATTGAAACATAATTTTGAGTAGTATGAAAAGGCAGGGGTTGATTTTTTCTTTAATTTTTTTGGGTGTATGTTATTATGGTTAATAGTGGGATGGTGTGGTTGATGTAGATACGTGTTGAGGATGAAGTTATAGTGGTTTTATTATGAAAGAGAAGGGGGTTAAATTGGTCTTATTTTATTACATATTTAATATGATTTTTTATTTATTATTCTACACCACTTGAGTCAAATAACATGACTAATGCCCATATTTTCCCTAAGTTTTAGGAATTCTCCGAATATCTCGGTTATCAAGGATACTGAGAGTTCACTAACCCCTAATCTACTCATTATTCCAAACATAGTATGATATGTGGGAATATCTGAGCTATAATTTCTTATGGTTATGGGATGTGTACTCATATGGGCTATAATGTCTCATTGTTATAATATATATTTCTATATGGTCTATGTAAACTTAAAGTTATAGTGTATACATATATCTAGGTTTTAATGTCTTATATTTACTACATGTTTATGTACACATGAGCTATAATGGATTTAATTATAATTTGTAGTTACACTACTTGTAGTGGATCTTAGCCTTATAATGTGACTATAGGGATGCAAAGGTGACGTTAATTTGATATTTGATTATGGTTGGGATTATATATAAGTGTCTATGATGTGTTAACACAGATGTGCAATATTACTTATAGTGGTGATGGGTGTGATTAAATGTAAGGTATTGGGGATTTGGGTTATTAGTTTAGTAGAAAGTGAAAGTGGGGTACCTTTAATCATAGATATGTTTTCAATTTTATATTACCAACTTTAATGTTATACTTGGTGAGTGAGCCTTGGTGAGTTTTGGAACTAAGATGGCCTAATTTAGGGAATGTGTTGTAATTTCCATTAATTCACTAAGGATTTAGTTTATAACTTTCACATTTTCATTATACATTTTCGGGAGGATCTTACTAAGTATAACTAAGTTCTCATATATATATATATATATATATATATATATATACTTTTTTAGGTCCAAAGGTGGGAGTGGGTGATCGATCTGAACCTTACTACCTTGTCAGGGGTTGTTCAAGGATTGCCTTTTTCTATGAGTTGTTTTTGTAGGTTTCTCTTTTAATTATCTGTATCATTATAGTTTGAAAATTATTGGTTAAATTTAATGTTTTACATTTAGGGGATAATAAATTTTGTTAATTGAGGTTTGGGTTGGAATTATGAAGGTTTACACATACTAAAAAATTGTTTTTAGATGTGTTTTGAATATCAAGGAAGACTCCTGGGGTTCAAAAGGAATCCAAAAGAGGAACAGGAAATCCATATTGCTATATAAGCCACTAAATTTCCAATGACCAACCAATGTCTAGATAGTGGGAATGAAAGTAGCCCAGAATCCATGCTAGGATCACCGAATAGTCAGTGAGACCCCACAGGTGGGTTTAACTGGGAATATTTTAATAAGAGGAATTTTAGTATTTTAGTTCTTGAGACCATTAGGATTTTACTTGTAAGGGGACTTGGTAATATCCAATTCTTGGATTAATTACATCTCCAAATCCTCCTCTTAATTCCCTTTAAACTGATGAGGAATCTGGGTATAACGGAGTGATGAATTAAGGTATGATCATCATTTTTCTTCCATTATTGAACATTTATTCCTTTACCTATAAATCCTTAAATTTTATTTAGAGATTCAAGGTAACTTCCATTACGTAATGGTGTAATTGAATAATAATAATGATACTTTAGATCATATTTCATAGAGGATGTTCTAAGATGTAGTCTACACACCGTTGGAATCAGATTCATTAAGGTAAGCTTCAATCATAAATTAATTTAGGATTACTAGTTCAAATTTGTTTTTTTGTGATTACTTTAGTATCATGTGATAGGTATTTATTGTGGTTTGATGTTGAAGTTGTTCCATGGACCCTATGAGTGATATTGTTCGAGATTCTTACATGATGAAGGAAATCTATGATCTTTATTTCAATTATTCCACATTTTATTAAATGAAGTAATTAATTGTAATTGTTTTTAAATTTTCTCACTATGATTCCTGATGTAAAGTAGGGTATCAAGTTAAGATTTTGGATTTCTAGAGGTATGGTTATTCTAGGTGGAGCCTTAGTAGAGATCCACAAAATAGATAACTCTAATTGAGGTAGGTGGACCCTATCATACAAAACCATATATATGTTTATAAATGGGTGTGAATGTTTGTGTGAATTTTTGGAATGGGATTGGGTAGAGTGGCTAAAGACAGAGAGAACCTTATGATAGAAGATGAGGGTAGTCCTATGCCCCCAAGGTAGGATAAGTTCTTAGAAGAACATAGAATATTCGAAAACATCTGTCGACTAGGCTGTCCATGGGGTGTGTCTTATTGTTTCAATAGTGAGAGACCTTGGAAAGTTTCGGGATGTAAGTTGGGTTATGGAAGTATCCTAGGTGGTCCCTCTTCAGTATTTTCAGTATGAATATGGGATTTGTGGTCAATTGCTATGTGGTATTCCCAGGGATACATTAGATGAGATCCTATCAAGGGTTATGGAAACCATTTAAGGACTTGTAATTGAGATGCCATGGGAGTTTTTGGGTAAGAACTGGACCCTGTCTACTAAGTCCAGGTTTGAGGTGAGCCTTTGGGATATGAAAACACCATAATAAGTCCATTCCATGTGAGGTTATTTAAACAATAGTGTATTATTTAACACACTTAAGCGTGTGTGTGCATATTTGTGAGAACATTTTTTAGAGATGGAATGTTTGGTAGGCATGTTGTATAGTGAAAACTATGTTTGATGTGGTTTCATATGGTGTGTGTGTGTCTGGGGATGCCTTTTTACTACGTGATATGATTGATACTTTGATATTATTCCTTATTGTGTGTAAATTATTGGTCTGTGGAGGTTCTCCATCTAGTATCAAGGTGACTAGAAGAGTGTTATGACCTACTTATCCCCCCTGGGAGGCATGTGTAACGTGTGATGTGTGATAGAAATGATAATGGATTTGGATACATAGTAGGATTATAGAAACCTTGAGGCCTAACCTTAGGATTTTAGATCGATGAATCAGTGATGACATACTGGTGATCATCAGAATATAACAATACTAGTTGATGGTAATTAAATATGGGTAGAGGTAGAGATACATGAGTCATAACATGGAGCATACTAAGTTTATGGTATGAGTTGGGGCGAGGTGTATGTTGTGACGATGTTATAAGTCAGATCTGAACATTTTGATTTGATGGGAGTTTGATCATGAAACCTTGAGATGGTTCTTAGGAGTTGACGAGTGCTTAGTGGGTATACCATCATGTGAGGATAGATGAATGACTTAGGGTGGGGAATGCGTTGTTCTTTAAATATAAATACCTTAGGGTGGGGAATGTGGTATTACTTAAATACTACCACCTTAGAGAGGGGTGTGAGGTGTGTATTAAAGGTGAAAATTTTTAGAAAATGCGTGATTTATTTCTATAAAGGTGGAACATGGGCATATGACTAATGGGAGTAAGGTGTTTAAATGATGCGTGGACCTTGTAGCATGTTTTGAGACATGTGTTAGCCTTGTATTCTAATTTCCAACATTCGGTGATGCATGAAAGCATATCATGATCTAATTAATAAACTGACTACTTCATACTTTCCTTCTAGTAAGGTACTATAATAGGTGTGTCTAGGTGTCAGGGTGGCTTGGTTAGCACCCAAAAACCCAATGAGTCTGTGTACCTCATCAAGTGTCGTGGTTTCCTAGTTAGTACATGAAGACTCAATGATAATGTCTAATTATTAGTTAACTTTCCTTAGGAATACACACACATATGTCATTATATATTAGGGGTCATTTTTGAGAACCTAATGAGATGTATTTCTCACACCCTGCACGAGCACTCTAGTGCATGTGCAGAATTTATATCTACTTTCAGGTTGAGCACAAGACATGTAGTGGATCGAGCTGAGGTATATTGAGTGTATTGAAGATAGGGTGTATAAGGTTTGGGGATTACCAGAGAGTTTCTATATATTTTGGTTTCCAGTTTATTTGTATGTGTGGTTGGCATAGTGGGAAATAAATTCTATGTTTCTGTTCTAACATCTTATCGATATAGTATTGTTTTTATTGATTTACTACATACTTTAATGATTATTATATATGATCATTATTTTATTGTTTCTAATGATATTATATACATTGATTTGGGGGTATAGTCTACCCACAACATAGTTTTGTCCCTCTCCTCTAGTTGGCAAGTTTTGGTGTATGAGGAAGAATGCCTAAGGCCATGTGGCACTCCAGACCAGACCTATTGATCTAGTTGGGGTGTTACATCAGTCATAATATTTATTTTATTCTTATCTTTATTTGTATGAAATTACGTACATTGGGATTGGTTTATTTTTTTTATGGAGATAAATTTTGGATTCTTATTATTTTATTGGTAATTTTAACAGAAATTCCTCCCATATGTGCATGTTCTATACCCTTGGTTCTAGTTTCCAATCTGTGTCCTATTGGTGGTGGGCATCAAAGGTCACTCCTATCTAAACTTCCATCCTGAGAGGTGTACCCATGGGGATGGGTTGTGAAATTCATACTACTCTTCTTAGTTTATCAGGGAGAAAGTAAACAAAATAAAGGGGTGATGTCACATTCTAATCAAGAAGTATCATACAATGGAAACTAACATTGCATAATTAAGGAATAAAAAAACGTTGAGAAGAAATAACAAAATGGATTCAAGAAAATATATCCATGGAAAACATAATGATAAATAATTATATGGATAAAAACAACTCATTTCAGAGTGATGGGATTCATAACACCACAAATCTTAATAAATATTCCAATCCCTTGATGAAGACATTATAACCAGACTCTCAAGGCTTTTTTCTAAGACATACATGATAGAGTAGACATATAATAAATATCCCAAACTCATTTTTCTCATGAGAATTATTAATTCATCGATGAGATATATAATTATAGTCCCCAAAATTAAATAAAATCTCTAATAAATTAACCATATGAAAATTTCTGGCTAACAGTACATGTCATAATGTTTAAAGGAATAATTTACGTACACATGTCTTAGTATTTAAAACATGTATATATAGAATTAATTGTATATTAATTATTAGTGTTTCCCTATTAAATTAAACTAAAAGTAAATCTTGGAAAATATGAATCAATATTGTTTAAATTATAGGATATTTACAATTTAATGGAATCTATCCTTAATAACGGTGAAATAAGTTGGGATGTTTTCATTGTATAGGGGTATTAGATGCAATGTTTGGAGACTAGAGAAATGATAGAAAATAATCTATTGGGAAAAAAATATTATAATATAAGAATATTTTGGAATTATAATAGCTTATGATGGTGGAATAATACGTTGAAATGGTAATTTCTTGTTGACAATTCAATCACAGACTTGTAATAATAAAAAATAACATCATTACATATGGAATTATAAAAAAATTGAAAGGTCATAGAAAGATAGGTGAAGATAAAGGTATATAAACCCTTAAATTTTTATGACCCATCCTAAATCTTGATAATGTTATCCTCATATCCTTATGAGTTTGATATCATTAAATATAAATACATGTAAGGGTTTGAGAGACCTTACCTCACTAAGTATCTTTAGAAAAACTATTAGGATTAGATTTTGGGAGAGGAATGGAAATTAAATTTGAAACCCTTATCTACCCATGTATTTTCCAAAATATTATTGAGAGGGAAAATGATAAAAAAACTATGATCAATGGTTTTAGAGTGGAGATAAAAGGAAGGATGGGTGAGTTTTTATTGAAAATAAATGGGTTTTTATCAATTTTTAAACATAGGCCTCAGAGTATAGGTTGTTTATAATTTTAAAACCATTGGATTTCCCTTGATATTAAATCAAGTCATTTTATATTTAGGAACTTGTTTTTTTTACTTTAAATTTTTTAAGAATTGAACTCCCTTAAATTATATTATTTTGTATATGAAAAATACTTCTATTTAGAAAAAATATTTTCTAAACTCTTAAAATATATTTTAGGGTTTTTAAAATTTATTTTATTATTTTAAAATAAATTTTTTTAATTAATAATCCTATTTATAGATTATAAATCATTTATTTTATTTATTACATATTTTTTTCATAATAATGAAGTCATAATTATTTCCATATAAACATATTTTTTACTATTCTCCCAAAATTTGACCATCAAAAACAAATTAATAAAAATCCAACGTTGTTTCATTTTTATATGATGATTCTAAATTTTAGTTCCATATTATGAGAATAATTATATATATATATATATTAAAATCTTAATGACAAAACAAACATCTTAGTATATTTTAAAATCATGAATATGGCACCAAATTTTTTTAAAAAACATTTTAATAAATATTTTTTTTATTTTAAAACATATGTGTATCATTATATTTCTATTCATTAATAAATATAAATTATTAATTATTAATAATTATTTTATTTATAAATGATTTATTCATTTTATCGGTCACTTGTATGTATAACAATTATATTACTATTACAATATTCTGACTCCCAATAACCTTATTTCAATAGCCACATTACATTTATAACAGTCACATTATTCCCTATATATACACTTTATTCGAACATATAATATCATCAATATCATTCTCTTAGTTCCCATACCATTTCTATTCCATTGTTTATCATTTTCTTCATAATAACAATGTATCTTGTAAATATATCATTATTTTCAGAGTTTGATCCAATGAAGTTTATGATTATAGTGCTTCCCTATATTATTATGTATTCTATAACCCTAGTTTTGTCCATTAGTATATATATAATTTTCTAGTGTGTATTTTATCATGATTATAAAGTCAAATAGATTGTTATTGTAATAATATTTTTATTTATTATAGCCATTTCTTGGGCTTAACATTAAATTATCAAAAATAAAAACCAAGCATTTTTATTATTTCATAGTAATAAAGTTTAAAAATAAAGATTCACATTCATCATTAATACTAAAGATGTCAGTGAACAAAAAAAAATGAATTCCATAATAAATAATCTTAAAATAACATCATCCACCTATAATAAATAACTATCATTAGGAGTTTAAAATAAATAAAAAACAATAAAATACTATTTTTTATATTTAAATATGAAATGTTATTTTTAATTATAATAAAAATAAATAAAACAATTTATTTTAATTAATGTATGAAACTTTTAATACACCTAGATTTTTTTATTTAATAATTAAATCTATTATGCATAAATATTTATTTTCATAATTTTTATAAAATACCTAGAAATTGTGAAAGGTTTATTTTTTAGGATTTTTTATAGATAGTAAAACATGGAAATGAAGAGTGAAAATATACCAGTCATTTATAATATTTTATATGAATGTAAAATGACTAAATTTAAGTAAGGAATAATTATAAAACCATTATTTTATGAATTTATAATCTAATTATCATCCATTATTATCATTCCCCCAAACATTAACTTTATAAAAAGTTGAAATTAACCTTATTACCAACCCCAGGGTTCCAAAAGTATCATTTATCAATCACATAATGTCAATAATAATCCCTAAAATCTCACATATAAATACCACTTGTACAAACAATTATTTTAATACTAAATTTTTATTTATCTCTATATATATCATTATATATAAAAAAATATAGATCTATCTATAATTTAAAATATTTAAAATGATTCAAAAGGTTGGTTCTAAAGCTAGTAAATAAATAAAGTGAAGAGTTTTTCCCTCTTAGTTCATTAAAATTTTATTTCAAGTTATTTTATTTATTATTTTTATTTTTATTTCCCCTATTCATTATTTTATAATCCATATCTAAAAGTTCTTATAGTTATGGTATGGGGTTTATGATCATTTTAATAAAAATGTACCACATAAAGTTTTTCAAAAGTTTTTATTTTTTTTATTATCATAATTTGAACTCTTAAAGTATTCTTAAATGATCTAAATTATTGAGTAAATTTGTAATTAAATTTATGTAAAAGAGAAGAAATTAAAAAAATTTAAATAAATTATATTTTCATGAATAAATAATCCTTAAATAAAAACGAAAATACCTTGTAAACAAGAGATTATATTAATAAATAATAAACCTTGTATTACTTGAGGCAATATATTTCTTTATAGGGTGAAATTTGAAAATTGTTGTGTTTTTAAACCATAGAGTATACCTATCTATAAATATGGTATTAAGCCTCAAATCCTTCATATTTTAAATTTTAATAAGTAGATTCATTCTCTAGAGAGTTTGAGAATTCCCTATAGAATCATTTATAAACCACTTCAGTAATTTTCACTATATGAATTTTAATTTAGTTATGATTTATAATATAGATTTTTAATTTTTATTTATTTTTTAATTTAATATAATTATTATTTCTAAACATAACTAGATAGAGGGGGATTCTATTGGAACCCTCCCCCTTTATGGGATTCTTTAGGCTACCACAAATCTTGATTTACTACCCATGAAGGGTGGTGGGATGTAAAACAAGATAACTGATCATCACAATAAAATAATGACTTTTTATTTATCTTCTATAATATTTACATGGAGGGATAAGTAATAAAAAAATGATAAAATTAGGACTTCCTGACAAAGGTGATCTTTGGCTTGTCTTTACTGGTGAAAAAGGACAGTAATAGTTCTAGGGGTTGAGACCTCCATGCCACCCCTACCATCTTGAACTCCTATTAAATTGGATGACTTATTATATATCATATTAAACTCACAACTTATTTATGACCACCCAATATTTATGACTACAATTTATTGGGTTATACATTATTTTTCTTGAAAAATATATTTATAATTAAATCACACACTAATCCCAAACCATTAATAACCATCAAGGGGCCACGTATCACTCATTGATTTGGAGATGAAATATTCAATGGATTAAAGGGGAGACAATGCTTTGACTTAAAAACTATATCACATGGAATGATCCCATTAACCCACCCTCATAGATGTTAACCAAGCCTTCGTACTTTTGATTAATTATGACACAAAATATGATTGGGTCCACCCATCCCCAAATGATCCTTAGTTTATCACATGAAGAGGGTCATTTGATAATATAGTCACAAGATCTTGGTGGTGTGGAGGTCCACTCATGACTCCTACTATGTGGAATGCATGCTTAAGTGATACATGGAATCCTATAAATCCCCTTATCATAATAGGGTAAACATAAATACTGATACCCCAATTATCCTAGAAGATAAGATATTACAATAATACAAGAACGGAGCGAACAATATTTGTAATGTTTATTAAGAATGTTTCACCCACTCTAGTATTTAGGTGATCAGAATTTTTTTTGATCAAATATATGTATCAAAGTAAACACATAGTGTAAATAAAGAAATTAACAACTTAAACAATGAACATATATTACAAGAAAATAAGAAACATCATAGAGTATTTAATTAAAATCCAAATAATGATAAAAGGATATTATTACAAATTTTATTAAAATTAGAGGAACCCTTTTATTCTACCCAAAGATGTTGGAGAATCTATAGAAAAGACCTTAGGTTTCCCAGTTTCTCACAAAAAAACTTCCTTGACACAAATAGTAGAATGATACAAGCTTCACCCTAAAATATTATTCAACACACCATTGGTAGTAGGATCATCAAACATTGAACTCCTCTTTGATCTCCTTTACACGTAGAAAGTCTGAACTAGGAATTTTTTGACACACTATTATAGTAACAAGACTCCTCATTCAGATTCCTATCAATATCAATGATTACTCACAAGATTATCATTGATAATGAAGAGAAGAAGATAAAAAATATTATTTTTAACTTAGAGATTTAATAATAATCCTCACATAAACAATAAATTTTTGTAAAACCCACCAAGAGAAAATAAAATCAAAAGAGATCTATGCATCAAGATGATACTAGATTCAAAATTATCACATGTCATTTAATTATATTCCATCCCTTGAAGATCAATCCAATTTATAAGAAACTTCATAACAAACTTCAATAGTCATATTCTAAGATCATCAGGTTTGGTTGAAACATCATCAGAAGCTTCATCATCTATCAATGAGTGTAGCTCTAACTTTCGATGAAAGTACCCAATTCATCATCATATTTATTTTTCATGTTTTAATATTTAAACAATTCATCAAAATAAACAAATGGATGTTAAGTCTACAAAAACTGAACATAAACCAAATATTTATGTTATCTAAAAAACTAAGTAGAGTGTATTTTTTTTCAAAACAATGATAAGAAGAGTTATTTGACTCAAAAATCTCCCCATTTTTAATAATCACAAAACATTCATGAAAACTTAAATATAGGTAAGTATGATAAAAATTTAAAATGGAATCTTCTTTTACAATCTTATAAATATCCCTTTGGATATAACATTCATGATATTTAAATCACTCCTTTATGAAACACATAGGGTTAGTAAAAAAACCCCCCTTAAAAACACCCTTTAATAATTATCCTCCTTGATAAGATAATAAATAACATCATACAAATTTCTCTAATTTCTCCCTAGTAAAAGAAAATGAAAAATTACCAAAAATCACTCCAATCACTCTAATTTCTCCATTTTCTAACATTTTTGATTTTGAAAAATAAAAAATCAAAGAAGAGTCATATAGAAACAACTAATTAAGAATAAGTGCACTAGTAAAATAGTTATATTATACAAAATATAAATTTACCTATAATTTTTGATAATATTACTCCTTCTCGGGATATGTAATGGATTCATAAGGGTAAATTTCTTTTCTTCTTGTAACACATGTTTTCTCTATTTGAGGTGATTTTATTTTCCTTAATTAAACATCATAATCAAATAGAATTTTTTTCCCTCCCTTTAGAATTAGAAAAATTAATTTTTTTAGTGACAATAATTAATTGATGATAAGAATTAAAAGAGTGAGCCTTGAAACATTTATCATCAATTACCTATGGGAGATATTCTTCTAGTTCCAAATATTGTTCTAAATAAATTCTCCTATAATCCATAGAATATAAAAAGACTCTTATATAAAAGAAGAATCAAATTTACCAGTCTCAATGGTTAACTATATTTGTATTAATTTTTTGTAATGTCAGAAATTTTATGCACAAATAAATATAAGGTATCTATTTAAATGTAAGAGTAACTTTATAAATCATTAGATTAGATTTAAAAATTATGATATTAAACACCATGAAACATAAGTGAAATATAAAATTCATAAGATTAATGTCTATGAAACATATTATGAAGGATCATAAAGTAGATAACATTTGATAATTAATGATACATAAGATATTTGTGTAAAGTCTTTCTATACAAAAGATATTAATATTAAAATAAAAACTTGTACAGAAAATACATTATTTTTTTATAATAATAAAACCATAAAGTAAATCAAAACTCTTAGAAGTTAATTAATATTAAATTTAACTATACAAGTTAGCTTTTATTAGTCATAGTTCTAGAGGATATTCAAAACAAATTTAATAACTTCCATTCAATGAACAACCAGATAATATAATATTCCTTCATGAAAAGTTATCATTATTAAAGATAAATAATGTAACCCCTTTTCTCAATAATGTTTTCAATTTAGGGATATAGTGAAAAGAGAAGAAAAACCTATGTTCCCATTTCATTGATAAAACCTAAATTTTTTTAATATATTAAAATATAATATAATATAAGGGTTTAATAAAAATTCCTATAAAATATTTTTTAGTTATGATAAACATGAGAATAATATCTCGTTTTTGTAATCTTGTGTTCTCTGTCCTTGTTTTTATGATCTAAGGTGTGCTTTTGATCTTTCAGAGATATGCCTCCGAGACGTCCTCCAGTTGTACGTCTGTCGACAGGCAGTGATCAGACGCCATATATGGCTGATCAGGGAATTCCTGTCGATCCTCCAGTCAGGCCAGCCTTGGCACTGGCCATCATACCAGTTGCAGGCGCTGATGCGTAGTTCAAGGAAGGTTTTATGAGGATGATGCAGACCTTTCAGGGAGCAGCGCCTCCTACCTCGACTATGGCAGACTTGATGTAGGTTTTCCAGTAGCAGCATCCTCTTACATTCTCGAGGGAAGGAGGAACTTAGGCTGCAGAGTCATGGATGGAAGCCATGCTGACTATCTTCGAGCATTTGGAGACACCTCCAGAGAGGCGGGTCAAGATCGCTACCTATATGCTCCGAGTCTCCCCCAAGAGGTGGTGGGACATGATCTCACAGGCGGGTCATCAGCAGGTTATGGCTTGGGAGGAGTTTCAGCGCGTCTTTTATGACTACTTCTACCCGGAAACCCTGAGGGCCGACCGAGCCCGGGAGTTCATGATCTTAGAGTAGGGTACTCTTTCTGTCATGGAGTATTCCTCTCGTTTCACTGAGCTACAACGTTTCACACCCCTCTGGGATGGGAGTGGGGTGTTCTTAGCAAGGAAGTTTGAGGATGGAATCAGGCAGGAGATCCGCTCGTAGGTGAATATCTTCCAGTTGACATCCATCACTTCCATTGTCAACCAGGCACTGATTGCGGAGCACAATCTGAGAGACTCCGGAGCTTCGATCTAGGGCAGTTCTACTTCCAGAGCTAGTTTTCCTCTTGATGACAGCAAGAAGCGCCGTAGGGAGTCTATGCGTGGTGATCCGAGGAAGCATGATGCATCGTCAGGAAGCTAGGTGATATTCTACTAGTGTGGCCGATCAGGGAACACAAGGCCGCAGTGCCAGAGAGACCCCGTGGAGTGCCGATCTTGCAGCAAGATGGGTCACCTTCAGCACTTCTGCAAGTTTTCTCACCAGCAGCTGGTGACTGGGGTTCTTCTATGACTCCTCGTTCAGGAGAAGCCCCATGATTTTCTCACCATTCGGGGAACTGGAGTTCTTCCGACCGTTTGGGCGGAGCTGGAGGTTGAGGTCGTGACGGTCAGCCACCAGTCCCTCAGCACTAGCAGGGAGGTTCAGCTCAGAGTGGTCAGCTAGGGGCACATGGCCGCAGTACAGGCCAGTCATTCATCGGGGAGAAGACCTATCAGGAGAAGGATCCTGACCCTTCTACATTTCGAGGTACGATTTTAGTAGCCTTAGTTTTATATTAAGATCTTTTCGATACTGATGATATGCATAACTTTATCTCTGTTGCTGTCATGGAGAGCCTGGGGCTCTGCATCTTTTCTTCTTCCGACTCGTTGACACTAGACACACCTTTGGGGACGAGGACATCTAGTGTATGCTAGTGTAGAGAGTTCCCTCTCAAGGTTACAGGGTATCATTTTTTATGGTATCTCTGCATCATAGAGATGACAGGCTATGACATCATCCTCGGGATGGACTAGTTGGTTCCATTACAGGCAGTTGTCAACTGTTATCACCACAGAGTGAGTTTCATTTCACCAGAGGGTGAATCTTTTCTCTATAGAGGCGAATGGGATGTTTAGGCGAGTCGGGCAGGACTCGAGCATCATGGGCTCAGAAGGGTGACGGCCCAGATTTCTAGTCTTTATCTGGACGATCAGGGGACTTTGGAGTTATACTTTCCTCCAGTGGTGGATCGTTTCAGGGATGTCTTTCCAGATGAATTTTCGGGTTTGCCTCCGGAGCATGAGGTAGACTTCTCTATTGAGCTTCTGCCAGGAGCAGCACTAGTGTCCATTCCTCCTTATAGGATGGCCACACCTGAGTTGCAGGATCTCAAGAAGTAGTTGGAGGAGTTATATGCAAAGGGTTTTATCCAACCCAGTACTTCTCCTTGGGGTTCTCCTGTCCTGTTTGCGAAGAAGGTAGATGGTACCCTTCGGCTCTGTGTGGATTATCAGAAGCTGAACCAGTTGACGATCAAGAACCGATATCCCTTTCCAAGGATCGATGAACTCTTTGATCTGCTTCGAGGAGCCCGGGTGTTCTCGAAGATCGACTTGAGGTCCGGTTACCATCAATTGCGTGTTAGACCATCAGATATATCTATGACAGCCTTCAGAAGTAGGTATGGTCTATACGAGTATACAGTCATGCCATTCGGTCTCACGAATGCGCCTGAAGTTTTCATGGAACTGATGAACCGAGTGTTCCATCCTTACTTGGACTCCTTCATCATGGTCTTCATGGATGATATCTTGGTGTACTCTGACACTCGACATGACCATGCCACACATCTTCAGAGCGTTCTGAGTACACTGAGAGAGCATCGGCTTTATGCTAAACTCTCAAAGTGCCAATTTTGGATGGAACAGATTCACTTCTTGGGTCACGTCATCTCAGAGGATAGAGTATCTGTGGACCCAGATAAAGTGAGATCTGTAGTCTCCTGGGAGCATCTGAAGAACGTTTTTGAGGTACAGAGTTTCCTTGGGATGGATGGATACTACAGATGCTTCATTCAAGACTTCTCATTCCTAGCAGTACCGTTGACAGGTCTGACCAAGAAGGGGGAAAAGTTCTTATGGTCAGATTCTTGTGAGTCAGACTTTCAGGAGCTCAAGGGAAGATTGATTTCAGCACCGATACTAGTCTTTCCAGATCCAGACAAGAGATACACTATTTATTGTGATTCTTCAGGTATCGGGTTGGGCGCTATGCTTATGCAGGGAGATGGAGTCGTTGCGTACGAGTCTCGGCAGTTGAGGCCACATGAGTGGAACTACCATACACACGATCTGGAGTTGGCAGTTGTTGTTCATAACTTATGTTGTTGGAGACATTACCTTCTGGGAGATCACTTTGTGGTTTTAACCGACCACAAGAGTCTCAAGTACATATTCACTCAGTGTGATCTGAATTTGAGGCAGCGCAGGTGGGTTGAGTATCTTCAGTATTTTGATTTTGAGCTTGCCTATACGTTGGGAAAGGGCAACGCAGTGGCAGATGCGTTGGGTAGGAGGACTCAAATTTAGGCAGTTCAGGAGGCCGGCAGTGAGTGGTATCTAATGGATTTGTTCTCTATGATGCATCTGGAGGTGGACGATAGACAGTGACAGACCTTCCTATCTTATGTAGCTGTTACCTCGACACTACTTGATCAGGTACAGATGAGGCAGCTATCAGACTCAGAAGACTTAGTCCTGCGGGAGAGTGTGTTAGGAGAGGACCCCCTTCCTGGATGGACAGTGGGCGAGGATGAGATCTTGTTATTACAGGGACGCGTATGGGTGCCAGCAGAGATACATGAGGAGATGATGCAAGATTTTCATTCCCCAGTTTGGGCATTTCATCATGTTGTCACCAAGATGTATCGGGATCTTCATCACCAGTACTGGTGGCCAGGTATGAAGAAAGATGTTGCTGGTTTTGTCATGATATTCTCTACTTGTCACAGGTGAAGGCGGAGCATCAGTGACCAACATGCCTTTTATAGCAGTTACCCATTCCGGAGTGGAAGTGGAATGATGTTACGATGGACTTCGTGACTAGGTTGCCAAGGTCGACTTGGGGAAACGATGATGTTTGGGTTGTCATCGATAGGCTCACTAAGGTTGCTCAATTCTTTCCTATCAAGTAGACCTTCAGTGTTGATGATCTAGGCTGACTATACATCAGAGAGATCATTCGTCTGCATGGAGTTCCACACTCTATTGTTTCAGACAGGGATGCATGCTTTACTTCTCGGTTCTGGCAGGGACTTTATATTGCTTTGGGTACCCAGGTACTTCTGAGTACAACATACCATCCCTAGACTGATGGCCAGTCCAAGCGCAAAATCCAAGTACTTGAGGATATGCTCCGAGCTTGGATCCTAGACTTTGGTGGTTCTTGGGAGAAGCATATTCCTATATTGGATTTCACCTACAACAACATTTTCCAGGTGACCATTTAGATGGAACCTTACGAGGCTTTGTACGGTAGGCCATGCCGATCACCCTTATGCTGGCTGGAGGCAGGTGAGGCAGCTTTGCTGGGATCTCGTCTTGTTCAGGAGACATCAGAGTAGATATAACTGATTTAGAAGAGGATGGCTACAACACAGTCTCGGTAGAAGTCTTATGCTGATCAGTGGAGATGACCACTGGAGTTCGAGGTAAGGGAACGGTTTTTCCTGTGTGTCGCACTGAGGTTGGGACACAAGAGGATTCAGAGACAGGGAAAGCTTTCTCCACGGTATGTCGGGCCGTTTGAGGTGTTGGGGTGAGTGGGTCCAGTTGCTTATCAGTTTCAGTTACCTCGGAGGTACCGAGCCATGCACGGCGTCTTCCACATCTCTCAGCTCTGACATTAATTTTCATACCCTTCTCATGTCTTTCAGCCTGAGGAAGTTGATCTGGAAGCGGATGCGTCATTTGAGGAGCATCCTATCTGGATTGTCGATCGCAGTATGAAGGTTCTCTGTGGGTGGTCTGTTCCCCTAGTACGGGTGCT
This sequence comes from Viscum album, assembly GCA_963277665.1. Lineage (NCBI taxonomy): Eukaryota > Viridiplantae > Streptophyta > Magnoliopsida > Santalales > Viscaceae > Viscum > Viscum album. The sequence continues at coordinate 1,884,783,281 of OY728159.1, read as the reverse complement.
ATGACAGCATGGGCGAGTACAGAATGAGACATGGGAGAGGGAGGCCGATGTACGATCGTAGTGGCCGGAGCTGTTTGGGGTTTCTTCTTCTACGCCTCGCTAGGGAAATTCGGGGATGAATTTATTTAAGGGGTGAAGCTTTTAAGAACCCAGATCTTCTTTTCAGGTACGCGTTTCCTTTTTTTGGAGTTTTTAAAAAAATGGAGTTTCTGGAAAATTTTGAAGTACACACCATGTACTCTTCTCCGGCTCGAAGCCGTGTGCTGGTTGTGCCCGGGCCACACACACGGTGTGTAGGGGCGGTGTGGAGGCCGATTTTGGCAGAGTACGAAAAACCTAGTACATTCTGTGTACTCTAAAAGTACACGCCATGTACTTTTTTTTCAAAAAATGCATCGGGGTCGCGCATGATGGACAGAACACACCTCTTCTCTAGGTTATTCTTTTGAGAGCGACCCGTACGACCGGATCTTCTCTAAGCCCCTGCCTCTCCATCGGTTCTCCGATTCGAGCACAGTTGATTACGTTGGAAGCGCAGCGGTGAGTTCTTCATTCTACTTGAGCCTTGTTTTCCAATTCTTCCTCCTTATCAAGTTATCTAAGGTTGAACATTTTGTGCGTTTTCTCATATCTACGATGCTCTAGGGAGAATCGTGGTTCTAGTATATCGATCCCCTAGCATCAAGGTAGGTGTTTTGTGCCTTTCCGTAGAAAGTATTTGAATATTTTGTGCAAATTACGCCAATTCCCTTGAACGAGAATTGCACATTTCTTGTTTCTCCCTTGATTGATTTCCTGATTTCTTGATTGCTATAGTAGAGGTTTAGCTTTGTGAATAGAGTAGTTTTGTTGTACTCTGGATGTTTTCCATGCTTGTTTTTCTTATTTGGCATTTTCCAGTTTCCATGCCTAGTTGTAGGATAGTGGAACTGTTGATTTGTTATGATGTTGTGCCTTAGAATGATATCCAAGTAGTTCTTGAGGTTTACTTGGAAGATATACGTACGCTGAGCATGTTAGTTTCACACAGGACTGTGAGAACCTTGTGTAGTAGACCACATGGAGAATAGACGTAAGAGCTTCTCCAGAGTGTCTTTTAATACGATGCGAGACCACAGGGGGAATTGAATATGAGTGCTTCCTCAGAGAGTCTATAGTTCCTCGATGTGGGCCACATGGGGAATGAGACGTTGAGTGCTTCCCCAGAGAGCCTTTAGTACGATATGAGACTATAGGGGGAATTGATGGTGAGTGCTTCCTCATAGAGTCTACTTTTAGCTGAACCAGAGGGGTGTGACTATGTGTGCCTCCTAGAGGGTTTCTAGTATTTCTAGGTTGAACCATAGGGGTTATACTGTGAGTGCTACCGAGAGGGTTACCTATTTGCTACTTGTTGTTGGTTGTTTACTTGCATACTCTGTATGTTAGAACTATGGTTTTTAGCTGTTGTGTGCTTTCCTATTTACTGTTCCTATACTTTACTTTCCATGTATTCATTGACTGTTTGGCACAGATCTTTGGGTGATTTCCTACTAGTATTGTATCTCACACCCTGTTTGGGCCATGCTTTTGGGCCCAAGAATACTATGTTGTTGCAGGTATAGATAAAGGCAAGTGACCTTCTACTTCAGGTTCTTGATTTCACTAGAGTTGGAGAGCATGAGACCGAGCCGTGGATTGCGATGCTGAGGAGTTTACTTTGTTTTCTTTACACTTTTTTTTCAGTTGTACTTCAGAATGTGGGTTTGTTTACTATTTTCCATAGACATATGTACCATGTTGTGTCATTATTATTTTATACATTGTTTCCGCTATCCAGTTCACTTGTTGTATGCAGGTTATTGTTTCTGTTATTGTGACCGGTTGTTCTTCCACTGTATACTTTACCAAATGAGGGAATCGTTTCCCCACCGACTGACCAGGGCCCTCGCTGTTAGTAAGAAGCCTCTGGCGTTTGGGGAAACAGGCTTGAGGTCATGTGGCGAACCGAGTACGGGGAACCAGTAGAGGGGCTCCAGATTCAGGCCATTACAATTTTTCAAACCATCAACCAAATATAATGATAGTGATGATCACACAAATATAGATGGGATAAATCAAAGATACATTCAATAGAGGAATTATCCTCATCTGTTTTTGGTTTGACTTGATTCATTTCCATTAGAACGATGAATGAAGACCTAAATTAAATAATCAATATATCCAAATAATCTTCTTAGATTAAACCCACACCTACAATATAGTTGAATCATTAATCAATCTATTGGTAGGTTTATCTATGTTCATCATAGAGGAAGAAAACAAGGATAAAACAAAAAATAGAAATACCAATACAATTGAATCATGAATCAATCTATTGGTAGGTTGATTTGTGTTCATATTAGGGTAAGAAAACAAGGATAAAACAAAAAATAGAAATTCCCTACATCTATATGGATCAATCAATGGTGAATAATGGTTTCACATTACTGTTGTTGATGAGATCCTCGTGTTCTGTTACACCCTGATCATCGATCCAAAATACTGTCATTGTTTATCTAGGAATGATTCTTAAACACCCTCTCTAAAATATTTAGGGTTATAAAACTAACCTTGGGATTTTTCTATAGTAATATATATATATATATATATATATATATATAATAGGTCATGGTAAATAATTAAATTTTTTAATTTATTCAATTAATTTATTTAAACATTTGTGCACAACCTCACCCAACCCGAACGTCAGATGCATTCCAAGATTATATCACTTCTATGGTAAAACCCATGATCTGAACTTAATGGAGGCCTCATATTTCTGATCTCGGACTCTATTTAGTAGTTATTCTAATTTTTTAGGAAACCTCTTACACATGATAATTAAAATATTTCAAATATCAATTTTGGGAACATCAGGCCCTGGAATCTCACTCTTTCTCAGCGCCAAGCTCTGTAAATCATCCTTTTAATATTCCAAAATAAAACTTAGAAAAATCATAGTCATTAAATTCTCCTCACCTTGGGGGTTTACTTCTCGGAAATCCAAAAAATCCACATAAAGAGATGTGGGTACTAAGAACACATCTAGATCTCCCGCTCCAGGGTTCTCTCTTGAAGAATATTGTACTTCAACTAAACACAGACTAGGGGAATTGATCACTCATGATTGATCATATCCTATTAATCCTCAATTGATATCGGGTACTCAACAAAGGTAGCTTCATCCTCAATTTCCAGATCACCCCAGTCAATATCATGTGATGAGTTGTATACATACCTCCTTAGTTGCGCCACATAGAAGATGTCATGTACTTGGTCTAGATACGGTGGTAGAACTAACTGGTATGCCAACACTCTATCTCTATGTAGTATCTTGGGAGGTCTAATGAATATCAAAGATAGTTTTATGCCCTAGAAAAATACCTATAATTCGCATCAAGGTGAGACCCTCAGGAACTCATTCCCTCCATCATCAATCTTAAAAGGACTTCATCGTCAGTCCACATAGGACTTATGAACGATTTTTGTAGTCCTCAAATTCCCCTTGATGATATGAACCTTCGTTGTAGTTTCTCAAACCAACTCTAGGGCCGTGAGTGCTGAATCTAAAAGTTTTATCCATCATAGTGGAAACCCTCATGGTCTCCCCTACACAACCTTGAATGGTTCCATACCATTAGTGGAATGGTATTAGTTTTTGTACACAAAATCCACCAATGATAGGTGATCCTCCCAACTATAACAAATGTCTAACATGTAATATCATAGAAATTTCTCCAAGACCTGAATGGTTCAATAATTTTGGCCATCATTATAGGGGTGAAAATATATGCTCAAACACAACTAAGTCCCAAAGGACTCATGAAATACCTTCTATAAATAAGATGTAAATTGATCATGATGGTCAAAAACTATCATTGAGGGAACTCCATGAAGTATTACTATCTACTTCAGGTAGAGGCATCCTAAAATATCTACTAAAATTTTCTCTCTAATTGGTAGGAAGTGGGTTTACATAGAGAGAAGGTATATAATCACCGAGAGGGAATTGTGTCCCCTAGATGTACGTGGTAACCCCATCAACAAGTCCATAGATATCCCATCCTACTTCAACTTTGGCACCTCAAGGGGATGTGATAATCCCACCAGAACCTAGTGCTCAACCTTTACTTGATGAAAAGTAAGTCATCAAGAGATAAAATCTAAAACTCCTTTATTCATCTTGGTATATCTTCTCCACACCTAGATGTACCACTAATGGATATGTATGAAACTTTTTGAGAACCTCCTCAAACAACGTCACTGGTACCATTGTGTTTCCTCTAAAAATAATGGTATGCTCCCCACATTTAGAAAATCCATCCAGATCATGTTTAGTGGATATATGAGTACATAGGGTCTTAGAGTCAGTATCCCTTAGTTGTGCCACTCTTAATCACTGTAAAAGTAGATGATTTACAACCATTGACTGATGGTAAGATACTCCATTCCCATAAATAAAGTATATTTTAAAATATGTTAATTAATCTGATGCCTTACTCAGAAACTGTGAAAAATATCTCTTATTGAGATATTCTTCTACCACATTCCCCTTCCCATAAGAATATACTATCTCAAAGTCATAGTCTGAGAGGATCTATATCCATCACCTCTGTCTCCAGTTTAGATCATTTTATGAGAAGATATAATTGAGACTATTGTGGCTTAAATGGATGATAAACTTCTCACCTACCAGGTAGTGTCTCCACATATTTAGCATGAAGAATACCACTGCTAACTCAAGATCATGGGTCAAATAGTTCTGCTCAAGTGGTCTCAGGTGACGTGAACCATATGAAATCATCTCTTGAATCTATATCATAGAACAACCAATACTAGTCCCTGAGGAATTTTAGAACATTACATACTCATCACCCTCCTCTGGAAATCTCAATATGGGAGCGCTTGTCAATCTCTCCTCAACTCCTAGAAAGCCTACTGGAACCTCTCTTTCCACATGAAAGGATTACCAATTTGGGTCAATGGGAGATGATATCATAGAGATATCATGTATGAATCTCTAATAGTATCCTGAAAACCCAAGGAAGCTCCACACCTCATACATTCTCATGGGTGTCTTCCAATAAATCATTGAATCGACCTTTGCCTAGCCCAATTTTATGCCATCTATTGAGATAAAATGTCCTATAAAGCCTCATGAATCTTGAATAGGAACTTTGTGAGCTTCCTCTGAAGATGGAACTGTCATAGTACATCTAGGACCATCCTCAAGTGTCTAACATGATCCTCCTCAGACATTGAGTACATTAGTATATTTTTGATGAAGAATACAAAAAAATGGTCTATGAAAGGTTGAAAGTTATAGTTCATGAGTCCCATGAACACTTCTAGAGAATTATTCACACCATAGGGCATCACCAAGTACTCATAGTGACCATAAAGACATCAAAAATCAATATTCATTATATCCTCAAACTGTACTCACAAATAGAGATTTCCTGATCTGAGGCTAGTCTTTGAGAACCATCGTGCCCCTCTCAACTAGTTGAATAGGTATTCAATCCTTGGTAGTGGATACTTTTCTTTATAGTCACTTGGTTTAGGATATGGTAATCCACACACAACCTCAACCTCCCTTCCACTTTATTGGAAAACTATACTAGAATTTTGTAGGGTGAAACATCGGGTCTAACAAATCCCTTCCTATGAAAGTCCTCCAATTACACCCTCAACTCGCAAAGCTCTATGGGAGCCATTCGATATGCTGCTGTAGATATCTGGTTCATTTCATGATGTAGATAAATATATAATTTTATCTATTGGTAGAGATTTAATATTAAAACATCTTCAAGGAATAAATCCTCATACTAGGAAACTAAAAACTCATAGAATCCACTACACCAAGGATCATGATAGCCAATTGATGAGTAGTTGGATACAGTATCCTATGTATGAGTCCAAATTATTCTTCATGTGTTTCATTTTCCTGCAAAAAGGAAAACCTAGAACCATAATTATGGAAAAAAACATCCCTTTCATGAAATAGTATATCTGGGCATGAAATGTAGATAACCTATCTATACCTTTGATGACATCGTATGGCCTCATTACTGCTACATAGAGATCTAAAAAGAAAACATCACCTCCAAGAGTCAAGTCACACTATCGATACTAGTGTGTTATCACAGATTCAACTCCAATAGAGTCTCTAAGCATAAGGTTCAAGCTAAAGGATCAACCAAACTCTCTAAGCCTCGAACTAGGTAAGTGGAAATAAATTAATGAATTAATATTGTATCTGTAAGTGCTACAACTAAGGTAGAAAATAAATAGATGATACCTTGTATTATCCTTATAGCCTCTGGGTCATAAGCCTCGACCACACGAATCTTCTCTTTCCATTTCCCCCCATCTCCCTAAGCCTGGTGTGGAACACCTGGGGGTGGTGGTGGTAACAAGTCAAATAATCTACCAGAGATAGCTTATCTCCTAGTACCTCTTCCACGTCCACAGTTCTGTAGACCTTCTGGCTCTTTCTGTTACCTCTACCTAGTTATCACATCCAATATCTCTCTGTATTTCATATGATGGGTCATAAAATCCGATGAAATATGTCCCCTACCATCACAGGATTAGTACTGACTCTCTCTTGGATGATTGTATCCATCCCATGAGCCCTAAACCATCGACCCTCTATCATGGGATCGACTCCCAAAATGTGTCACACGTATAGGTGCTTGTGTCTAATGTCAAAAACCTACTTCCAAATATTAATCTCTTGTGTTCCCACTGATGGAACCAAATATCTACATCTACTGAACCAATAAAATATCAACCAAAAAGAGAACTATAGAATCACAACATAGGTAAAAGTTCATATAGGCATCACACTAGATCATATGTCTTTGAGAAATCCTCTTTTGAAGGTTCAAGCCTAAAAAAATAATCATACACCATATCTATAATATACCAAGAGAGGTTGGTGAACCTTGATAAATACTATGATACAGTTTTACTACCACAAAAAATCCATAGAAGATCCTAAATTCACACATCCCTCAACATATATGGAGATAAATTCTCTCTAAAAAGGTTCTCAAACTCTAACCATATTATAGTCACCTCATAGTATGAATGGGTAACTAAGCGCCACCACCATCCTATAGATCCATAGAGAAGGATTGCTGCTAGGGACACAATATAGTTGTAGGTATACTAACGAGATGAAAAAATCACATCCCTGCATCAAGATAGTCCTCAGTTTTCTATGGATTAGAATCTCATTAAAACCTGAGGGGTCGTTGTCACTGAAACTCATAAAGCACTCTCAACCTACACACCTAATTTGCTGGCACTGGTGGTATTAACTACTTCTCAATAAGCGGTGGTATGACTAGTGTACCACATGGAGGTAAAACCTTCTGAATAGGTCCCTGTATCGAATCCTCATCACTGAGGGGATTATCACCATGATCCTGATGTTAAATCGAAGTTGTAAAATATTGTGGGCATCTGGATATATATAATATGTACTAAGTTCAATGAGTATATCTATAGAGATGAATAATTAAGGACATGGAAACCACAACCCATTCATATGTGATGCATGTACCAATGTTTTCCCTACAACCAGGGTATACATGTACCAAGACATCAAGTTGGTTATTAGAGTCCTGGTGAATGAATATGTTGGCTACCACACCAACACTGGAGTCCCTGGCCTAAGAGTCAAACATGAAACACTTAACACTGTATCCCCAAACCAATCTCACATATTTTAGTCCAAAGTTATAATTGACTTCCATTTGATACCAATCTATCATAACACAGACCAGTGGGGCCTAAAATATGACTACCCAAGCCTACCTCCAATAGGCCATGGGTAGGAAGCCTCTTCTAAGTAGGCATATCACTCACTTGGGAGGCCTTAACCTAATGTACCTGTACACACATAAAAATATCTAAGAACCTAAAATGATGAAATGTAAAACAAAATATATCCATGAATTAATACATAAAAAATCCCACCATCATAGTACCACAAGAAGTAGTGGAAATAAAAATGTCCAAATACAATCCCAGAAAAAAGAAATTGAGAATGATTTCAACCTATTAAGTGTGTGAGGGATGTTTTCAAGGTGACCATATGAACAACCCTCAGTCTTTCTATCTCACTAAGATCCATCCAAACCTAGTTCCTCTAGGGATTCTTCAAAAGGTGGATAATCTACATAAAACATGAAATGTGCGGGAAATGACCATGTAGGGGTGAGTATAACAATACACAATAGGACACTGTAAAATCACTAAGAATATAACATCAAGAATAACAGTCTTTTCATGACCGATATATGTAAACATAACATATAATAAGAATATCCAGATATACTGAACACATACACATAGTCTCAACTAAGGTCACAATCATAATTCCCGTCGAGGATCCCTGCTAGAAGGTTCCATATAGAAATCATTTAGGAGAACACACTCCGTGATACAAATAGAACTGATGAAATCCATTCAATATTTAATGCTCATTGAGTCACTCCATAATAATTATAGATTGTAAATCTAAAGAGAATGATACCCATATGGGGACTACACCTAAGTCCATGTGGTATAGCAATAGCCTAATATAGATTAAATTTCTATATAGGGGATAAATTTCTGTGTAGTGTGTATAAGAACAAAGTTTTTATCTTAGGTATGAATCTTTGAAATTTGGTCTCATTCACTATTTTGTACCAAATAAAAAATCCTAATGGGTTGATTAAGGTTTTAGGTGGTGTATAAGGATTTTTCAAAGCTCAAAACCCTATCTGGTGAAGAAAAACATTGGGACACATGGTTAGTAGAAACAGTCTGGACCATACTGCATGGTATCTCCAAATAATGAGGGTATGGATATTGGGGTGAAGTAGGGCACACAATTTTACCTAACCATATGCTAGGGGCTTCACACTCATGTAAAATGTCTGCAGTTTTTAGTAGAGGATATTTTCTTGGTTGGCACATAGTTTCCCAAACCATGGAGCCTTACCATGTGGGTATCATCCTTAAACAGTGAGAGGAACACGATTGGCACATGGTTTATCCAAAAGTGTGTCCAAACCTTGAAACATTTAAACTTTTTGTCTAATTACCATATTTCCCTTAATATGATTATAGTTTAAAACTCCTTGTTTTGTATTTCCTCCATCCATGGACATATTCTTCTCTTGTTGGCGATCCCTCTTCAAGCCTAAGAAAGGATATTCTATATGTCTTCCATATAGAGTCTAATAGAAGCACCACTCATCTCATTAGATTTATCTTGGTATGATCTCAATTCGTTATTAGAAATTATTCATTTCTCTTCTCCTCCATAATTTTATTGAGTTATATGATCTATAATATATTTTCAAAGCATTGATCCATTCTTTAGATATCTTCCAATATAGAAAAAAATAAAGGATGATACTGGATGAGGAGAGTCATATGAGCTTAATGTTGGTGGTCTATGACTCATCCCTCAAGTTTCAATGTTTTATAAATTTCTGTAGTTGTGCGCATGCCGATTTCATCGGGTGTGACCTATTAATTCATTTAATTTTCTTATAGTCATTATAATAGTATTATAAGACCCTTTTTAAATATTTTATCAATCATTGAAGGTTAAATCCTCATCAATGACCACACCATGTATAATTTTTTTCCATATATATGCCTTTAGTGGTTTGTTGTGTTCCTCTAAACCACCATTCGGGTGTGCTTTGGCTTGAACCTGCTAATGGTAATCCCTTAATAAAATGATTTATTAATTTAAATAGTTTTACCTTGTAGATGGTAATGAAAATTTACCTGAATAAGGTAAATGTTTCAATTAATTAATGAATCTTAAAATGACTTATGGCTATTATACTATGTATGTGACCTGGCCTTATTGAATGTAATCGAATGGCTTGGTTTCACGACCGTAGAACCCCTTTCCATGTATAATGGAAGGTAGAAAAGTGAAACTAATGAATTAATTATAACTTATACAAATCAATGGATGGTGTCATGTCCCTTTATCCATTTCACTTGTATGAAAGGAAATGGAATGAACCAAACGACTTATTAAATGGAATGATTATTACACGGTAAAATTAATTAAATGAATTAAGTATATGGTGCCAATTGAATATGGACCTATTCATTATTATATGAGTGGTTAGACTCGTTCTAGCCTTGAATTCCCAAGGGAATTCATTGAGTACTTGTGGATACCATTCTGATTCAAGGAAGATGGTTTCCAAGGGTGAGACCCATCTTGGAACTCGGTCCTTTTCTACTAGTGGATACTTGGTATGACACTATAGGATCTTTCCATTATCATTACAGGATGACTTGGATGTGATATTTTGATCCAAAATGATGTATATGAACATGTGGTACCTTGAGTTCACCCTTGGGCCTTGTCAATTCTTAGCCTATTTTAACATGGATGAGATCCTTGGAGTGAGTTATAATTATGTTACTATGGAATGCCTTAGGTAATTACCCTTGGATTACACTCTTATCCCTTTAACTAGGCTATAGATAATTACTATGTTGGCTTGAACCATTAGGTCAATGATGAATTTCTATTGCCTTGGATCCTATTTACTATTATCATTATAACATGATACCTTGTTATATATATTAGATACTTCACTTTTAATATCAGTATATGTATTCAGTTATTCTTGTACCTCACATGACTTATTATATAAACTAAATTTAATTTGTTTAATGAAATTATATCATGTTCTGAGATATTACCAGAAAAGGATGAATTAGGTACTTGGGTATTTACATTACTGTAGTTATTTACTTTCATGTATGCATGACTTCACACTAATTTAGTTTATATAACAGGAACTGGATGTTATAGATTCCATTGGTGGTAGCCTATTGAGGTTTATCTCACAACCTATATTGGATACCACTAGTAGTAATGTAGATTAAATATATATAGATGTTGATAAGGGGAAGCATCCTACCCTGGACACTTGATATTTCTTGCTTGCTTAGGATGGAGTTTGGTAGAAGATGGATGATCTGAAGATAAGGATGTTTGGATAGTTTTAGGTTTCTTTATTATTATTTTTTATTGATATTTATATCTTCTACCTGGTATCCATGTTTTTAGTTTTGTAGATACATGACATGGATCATTATTATTTTTCATATAACTCAACTTCCTATTAATTCTGATTATTATCTATTAATTGATTTTTTATTCATTTATATATTTCTTCCTCTATTTACATATTATTATATATATCCATTTTGGTACACTCTAGTAATGAGGGAATAGTCTCCCCACATACACACCCTATGTCCTTGTTGCTATTTAGTAGCCTCCTGCATTCATGGAGATGTGATTGAGGCCATGAGGCCAATTAGAATTGGGGAACCTTTGAGTGGAACAAGGGACAGGTATGTCAAAAATTGGTATCAATGTTTTTTTCATTATTTACTAGTTGGAGACAATAGACAAGATATTTGGAACACTTTGGGACTTGGTTAGAAGTTGTGACTGGGAATAGCTAACCCATGTTTGGGATAAATGCCGAGTCTCCTAAAATAATGGTTGTTGTTTTTATTTTCTCTATTACTATTGTTATCATTTCACCATTGGGTGATGCCCATGATATTTTGTGGTTATTATTATTATTATTATTATTATTATTATTATTATTTTGATTGAGGAGTTCATTTGATCCTTGAAACGAAAATGTGAGGGAAAAAGAATCATTATTGGAACCTATAATTGACATTCCAGGCACATTCCATGCCATATAGGTTCATTTCATTGCTTGCATTGCTTGTATTACTTGTGATTGTTAATTGTTCCTTGTTATTTATATATTTATGTGATTCCCTTTGGATATGATTAACTGATTTCTATTTTCAATTAATGAGGTGTACAATACCTCATCGTTTAGAATGAATAGTTTACCGAGTAAAGCCATTGTACATAACATGTTAAATTTTGAGCATGAATGTAGACTAGGTTGACTAGAAATTAAATGGGTTTTTATTTTAGTGATAAGGTTTATACGTACTAATTAACTTGGAATAACAATGTAGTTTTAATCAAATTTTGATATAATTATATAATAAAATAAACATTAAACTGTGATACCTAATTAAAAAATGAAATGGTTTCAAATAAATGAAGAGGAAAGGTATAGTGGACCTTTCACCCACTAAAACCCGTATAATTTAAACTTGATCACTTACCAATACCTAGTCATCCAAGAATATAGTTGGGGTAGTATACTGTGGATATCATTCTTTTACTCTTATGATATTCTTCCTCTAGTGTTTTTATCTATTGGAATATTTTTTTGAGGCTTGTTCTTGGAATTTGTACAACTATTCTACTATGATACCCTCATGTCATGTTCTAAGCGGGAAGTGATGACAATGCACTAGATGTAGTGGGACCTGAGCCGCCATTCTTACCAAACTGAGTGCCACTTGAGGAACAACCTTCTATACCTAATCTGGACACTTACAATCAACTTCATAAGATTTTTATGCTTCTAATGTAGTCCATGCAAGTTTCTCCATGAACGCTACCTACAATGAATGTTCTGACTCATGAGTTCCAGCAGCAGCATCCTCTCACCTTCTTGAGGGATGGCAGTCAATAGGCTGCTAAGTCTTTCTTGGAGGCCACCCCATATATCTTTATGAATATAAATATGCATCCATAGTGGATGATAAATCATGATACCTATATGCTTCATGATTTGGCCAATCGCTGGTGGGATATATTTACCCTCGACGGTCGCCATCATGGTAGGATCTGGGCTCATTTTCAAAATTCCTTCCATGATCAATTCCTTTCTCAGATGATGAGGGATGACTGAGATAGAGTGTACATCTATATCTATCAGGGTTCTATATTATTCATGGAGTAATTATCATGTTTTAATAAGTTTTAGAGATTTAAACCACTTCTATCTGGTGATGATCTTTCTCTTTCTCGATGTTTTGAGGATGGAATTCAGTATACCATCCATAATCAGGTGAATGTTTTTCACCTACCTACTTTATATTAGATCTTAAATTAGGAACTTATAATTGAGAAAACATGACGGAAGGTGATAGTACTAGGCATATAGGATCAGTGTCAAGACAATCCAATAGATCTTCTTGTAGTAGGTAACATTCTATCGTGGTTTCGCATCAGAGACATGGTAGTTAGAGTAACTGCATTGGTAGCTTCGTTGTATTCCATCAATGTGGAGGGAAAGGGAATATGAAGACTTAGTGAAATAAATACTAGACATAGTGTTTTACTTGTGGTCGTATGGGACATATTCAATGATTATGTTAGACATATCCATCTACTTCTAGTGGAAGATGATCCACACCAGCTCCACCTTCACATGCATGGTCTTTAACCCCGTGTCAGGTGGGGATTTGGTGTAGCACTGAAAGGAATGACTGATGAGGAGGTTGTGGTTGTGGTAACCAAACTTCAGATCCTCAGTTCCAACAGAGCAGTCATACTCAGGGTAGTCCATATATAGGATAGGCTCATGGATCAGACCAGTTGCATGATTTACAACTTATACCCAAGGATCAGAGTGCGTGACCATCTACAAAACGAGTTACAATTCTAGTAACCTTCACTATAGTATCTTATTTATTTGATATAGGTGATTTAAACTCCTTCATCAATTTATCGGTCATTGAAATTATCAGGCTATAAATTCAGTATTACTTTTGTGTAATGACTCTGGATACACTATTGGGAGTACAATTAGAGGGAATATTCTATTTCAAGGACTGTCCCCTTGAGGTAGGAAGTTACCCTTTCTCATGGGACCTTTTTTTTTCTCAAAATGAATTTCTTATATATGATCCTCGAGACAGATTGGTTGGCCCCATATCATGCATTGGTATACTTCTATCACTATAGGCTGTCATTTACATCACTAGAGGGCATAAGTTATCTACAAAAGGGTGAGTGGAATGTCTAAGATAGTATAGAGGGACCAGAGCCTCATGGGATATGTAGGGTGACTAACCATATTTTTAGTCATTATATGGTATAGAAGGGTTTTCCTCAAATTTATTATCCTCCCATAGTGGATAGTTTCAAGGAATTATTTCCCATTTTTTTTTCTAGAATACCTTTTAAGATGGAGGTAGAGTTTTTTATTGATCTTATTCTAGGTTTAGACCCAATTTCCATTCCTCCATAAAGTATGAAACCTAATTATCTCTAGAATCTCAAGTACCCGTTTTAGGATCTGGAGGCCAAATGTTTTATATGGGATTGTACTTCCTCCTAGGGTTCACCTGTGATTTTCAGCAAGAAGGCGGATGAGACACTTCGTCTATGTGTGGATTATAGATGGTTGAACCATCATATGGTCAAGAACCAGTATCCAATTCCTTTAACAGACGATCTATTTGATAAGTTCCAAGGATCTAGGGTGTTTTCTAAGATGGAACTGAGATCGGGATATCGTCAGGCATTAGTCAGGAATTTAGGCATACCACATACAACTTTACATAGTAGGTATGGTCAGTATGATTATCTTGTTATGCCGTTCGGTATTATTAACATGCCTACTATTATCATGGATTTGATAAATAGGGTATTCCATCCCTATCTAGATTATTTTTTCATAGTCTTTTTTGAAAACATCTTGGTGTATTATCACACTCCATAAAGACTATTAAAATTATCTATAGACCATTTTGAATACAATAAGGTAGAACAAACATTATTCTTTGATTTATAAGTGCCCATATAGATCAAAAAAGTTCACTTATTGGGTCATATTATCTCGGAATTGGGAGTATCTATTGAACTATAGAAGGTGAGTCCTGTAGTTTCTTTGGGGAAGCCCAAGAAAGTGTTTAATATATATAGTTTATTTGGACTGGATAGATATTAAAGTCAATTCATAGAATACTTCTCCCACCATGATGCACATCTTACTAGTCTTACAAATATGGGTTTCAAGTTCCTATGGTTAGAAGAGTGTGATAAATACTTTTAGGAGCTAAAAGGAAGGATAGAATCAACACCTATTATGCTTCTTCAATATCCTAGAAGAGGCTATACTGTGTTTTGTGATGCATCTGACAACGTGATATGTGTAGTACTAATGCTGTAGGATAGTCATTATGTATGGATCTTGGAAGTTGAGTCCTCATTAGAGAAATTATCTGACTCACGACCTTGAGCTAGCAGTAGTGGTCCAAGCCTTACATTGCTAGAGACACTATCTGATGGGTGAGCATGTTGTGGGGTATACAGAACACAAGAGCCTAAAATATATCTTTACAAAACACAAATTTAATCTAAAATAGTGAATATGTGTTTATTATCTTTAGTCCTTTCATTTTGAGCTTGCATATACATCTGGAAAGGGAAATGTAGTAGCTGATGTGACGAGTCGAAAACTCAGACATAGGCTATATGGGAAGCCAGTGATGAATTGAAATTTTTGGCCCTCTTTTTAATGTTGAATATAGAGTTACATAAAAGTCATTATCAGTATTATATCATATTTTTGAAAGTTACCTCTTCACTCCTTGAGAGGATAAAGTTAGGTATTTTTTAGATCTTGAAGGATTGGTTCTATGAGAGAGCATAATTGGAGAGGACCCGACACCGAATTGGTCTATAGACAGCGAAATCATCCTACATATACATGGATGTGTATGGGTTTCTATAGATATGATAGAGGAAATGATGTGATAGTCCAACGATTCCTAGTGGCCAGTTCATTCATGCATCCCCAAGATGTATCAAGATATGTGATGTCGGTATTGGTGTCAAGGGATGAAACTTTAGATTATAGAATTTATAACTAGGTGTTCCCTGTTAGTAGGTTAAGGTGGAGCACTAGTGACCTATAGGATTGTTACAGCCACTTCCAGTCCTAGAATAGAAATGGGAGGATATTGCTATGGAATTTTTAGTTATATTTTCATGGTATCCTCAAGGTAGTGATGCAGTTTGGGTAGTCATTGATAGAATAATGAAGGAATCCTAATTCCTTCCTATCAAGGAGACATTCTCAGTTGATGATCTGGGAAGAGTGTATATCTATGAGATCATTTGACTACATGGGGTTTCTCATACAATTGTTTTAGATAGGGATTCTCATTTCACGTAACGATTCTGGAAGGGGATGTAGAAGGCTATGGGTACATAGGTTCTTCTAAGAATAGTTTTTTACACTCAGAACGATTTTCAGTCAGAATGGGTGATACAAGTGTTTGAGGAAATTATCTAGGACTACGTACTTGATTTTGGAATTTCTTTAGAGAATAATATACCTCTCATTGATTTATCCTATAATAATAGATTTCTATAGACAATTCAGATGGCTCCTTTTGAGGTCCTTTATTATTGGCCATTCCATTAAACCCTGAGCTAGTTAGATGTAGGAGAGGAAGAACTACTTTGTCCTCATCTCCTGAAGGAGACTTCATAATAAGTTCAACTAATCATGAAGAATATTTATACTAATCAGTATTGTAACACCCCAAGCTTCCATGGTACGCTTCTTTTCGAATAATACAATAGCGTGTGTTATACGTAACTTCGAGTTCTAACACACCACAACAAATCAAACTAGCCGTTATGAATATTAATGCCCAATTTTTAAAATTTTATAAATTTTATCATTCAAAATGGACTTCATTTTTGGATTCTGAATATCGAAATTAGCTTAGGGTGAATTTTTGGTATTTTTCTGAAAACTTTCAATTTTTGATGAATAGGGAAAACACTAAGTTATAGTTTAAAACCGAAATTTTATTTAAACAATTATTTATTTTATTTAAATTTATTTTAGGTAAAAATAGATACATAATACTTATATAAGTTAAATTTAATTCATTGGAGTCAGTTTATAATAATTTTAGATATATAAACATTTTATTGAACTTTTTACCACCATTTACCCACCTCTTGGGAGCATTTGCAAATTTACATAAAACTTAATTTTACTACTTTTGTGAGTTTAATATAAAAATCTAAAAGACATGGTTGAAATCGTTAAGTAAAATATGGTTTAATTAGATGAAAATAATTTTTGGTGAATATTAACTTTTATCTTTTATTTACCACGGTTAAAAGTAAATATGGTAATTAAGGGTAAAATGATGTTATTATTACACTAAAACATGTCCTAATTCTATTGGATAAGTGTAATTCGAGAAAAAAACCTTATGAATAAAATATGAACCTCTTTGGTCCACTTGGATTAGATTAGAACAATTATTATTATTTTATTTAAAGAAGAGTTAAAAGAGTTAAAATCAAAGATTAATAACTAAAACATTTTTAATATAGGATAATACATAATATAAATTAGACTATAAATATTCATTAGAAATATAAAAATATTTCCTACATAATGGTATTTTATTTATAATTTTTAGACATTAAATAATTAAATTTATTTATGACACAATAATGATGGTGTAATTACCTTATTAATGAAATATTAAAATAATTGATATTATAAATATCCAAATAAATGTAATTTTATAATTTTTATGAATTAAAATAATTTTTTAGGTTAATATTATATTTTAGAGTTGATGAAATGATTTTTTTTCTAAATAATAATGCAGTTATGAATTTAACAAAAATAAAATAGCAAATAGGGTCAAAATTGACATAAAAGAGTTTCTAAAAAAAATATTATATTATTAATTGATATTATATTTCTAAAAATATAAGGTTTTTTAAAAGGTCTTAAATAATATTATATATGATATTAATGAACCACTTTAGGTTATCTTGGATGTTTATAGTAATTTTATTAACCATATCATATAAAAATACAAAGAGACATGGTAAATGTCAAACTATTTAATTAAGAGCTAAATATAAAAGATAAAGTTAATATAGTGACCCAAACCTGTCTAAAACATATTGGTTGAGTGGTTTTTGACCCATCCCAACCTTAGAGTATAAATAATTAATTTTGGATCCATTAGAAACCGAAAATGATTTTATTATAAAATAATATTTCTAGCTTTTCCTAAGGTGCCCCTCACCCCTCTTATAAAAGGGCACTTCCCCTTCTCTCTAATTCACACCTTCGAAGCCATTTGGCTCAGAGAAACCTGGACCAAATACCCTATAAACTGTCCTCCCTTTATCCTAGATGCCTTCCTTTAGTCGGAAATCCAACCTAAGTAGCCCTTTTGATCAAATCAAAAGGAAGAACACGGAGAAGAAGTAAATATTTCATCACCTCTTTCAAGTTCTTTTCTTCTTCCACTTCCTCTTTATTTGTTGTATACATTATAAAATAATAAATCTAGTATATTCTATATAATGTGATGTTATTATAAATATGGTAAAACCATATTCATTATTTTATCCATCCTTTGAATGACATGTCACTATACGTGCGTATGTACAGCTTACCGTCTCCACATCGTGGTGTAATTGTTATTCAATACATTATTCTTTGGATGGGTACAATAATGATGTTTAATTGATGTAAATAATAAATATAACTTGATAATGATTCTTTATATATGATATACCATCCAATTACATATTATTTTAATATCAAAAGAATGATATTGTCACTCGTGCGTGCCTGCGGATTACCGTCTCCACGAACGTGGTGAGATTCATTACCCATCATATCCAATCAAGACTCATTTTCATTAGATGATTAAAAATAATGTTTAAAGACTTAATATCATTCTAAATATGAATAAGATACATCCTATCCATAACAAACATTACATACATAACAAATCATATAAAGGAAATCAAATTAGTTAACACCCAAAATGACGATAATACTAAGATATTATTAACAAAGCAATGTTAAAAGATCATATATGATATCATATTAATGTATATGATTCTTGTATAATTTAATAACAGTTATTTCACCATTATAAATGAGGTTAACCTACCCTCGATCTAGGAAAAGTACAAGGTAAGGGTTAATTTCACAATCTCTTTATTCTCTGAGGTTGTTTTTACGTAAGTATCTACTGGGACCACTTTATCATCCACATCCATGTTTCTTAGAAATGTATTCCAAAACATTTTTACTATTTAATAGACTATGGGTTTAAGTAATTTATACCCTTTTTTTACTTTTTATCAAATGGTTTTAAAGGAATCTTTCTGTCATTTTCCAAATAAGGTACCTTATGACCTTTTTGACAAAATTAAGGTAATGTTTTTTAACTTATATGGCGGGTGTGGCTATTTTCCGCCATTATAAAATCATTGAAGCTTCCCTTACAAGATTATAATAATATTTTCAAAATAAATGTTTTCTTCCATAATTATATGACTTTTAAATGATTTCAAAATAGATAGAGATATTTCTCTAAAAATGTTTTTATTTCATCTATGTCAACATCCTTTGATGGATTTTAAGCTTGTTGAAGTTGATTTATTTTGATACAAAACTTTCATATTGTATTGAAGGTTTTGTGAAATGTTTGACTGTGGATGTGTTATTTTTATACCGTTTATTTTTTATGGATAAATTATTGACATTTCGTATGCAAGTTTCAGTACTGGAAATTTAAGGTATACCAACAGTTGAAAACCGTTGGTATAGGGTGGAGAACAATCAGTATAAATTATACCAATGATTTTAGAAATCATAGCCTAGTAAGCTATGAAAATAGTCACATACCAACGGTTTGAGATAAAACATTGGTATATGTGAAGAAATCTAATCTATACCAACAGTTTTATAAAACCGTTGGCATAGAGTTCTTATACAACACATATGCCAACGGTTTCAAAACCATTGTGATATATATTTTTTAGTATTCCATTCACCCCTATACCAATGGTTTAAACCATTGGTAAAGTTTTTCTACCAACAATTCAGAACCATTGGTAAAAAAAATACATACAGAACCTATAACAACGGTTTAAAACAGTTGGTATAGGCTTTGTTGTAAAATTCACACAACAACCTACTCTGTGTGTTGCTGTGTGAATTGTACATAATACATATAATGAAATACATAATGAGGATACATAATTAAAAACTGATAATTAGAAGGATACATTATTTAATAATCAATTATGAATACAATACATTAAAAACTGAATACGTATTTATATGTGATACAGAATTCAGAATACATACAAAATTACATTTTTTATAACACAAACATGATTGAATTTAGAAATTAGAAGCTAATAACCCAAAATAAGGAAATTAATAAATGAATTCAACCAAACACAAATATAATGTCATGGTTTGGGGTTGGTGTCTTTGAAATTAGTGATGATGATAATGGGTGTGTATCAATAAGCTTGTGTCACTTAGCGAATATAGTTTTCCCTGGAATATTAAATGTCATGTGTTTTAGAATATGGGTATGATTTACTCACATGAGAAGTGGATTGTGTGAGGCTGGACCATGGATCATTGTGCTAAAGTATCAACACAATCCAAATACCTTTGGTTGTTTTTCCATATGCCAGTTGTTTTTACTTAAAATGATGTTAATTTTAAATAAAAGAGAGACAGTTAGAGTGATACTGGCCACAACGTACCTCAAATTGAGGATGGGTTGACTCGTACACATCACATATGACCCATGGATCATTTTACTAATGTATCAATGCATTTGGTTGGATTTCCGTATGCCAGTTGTTGTTTTCACTTAAAATGTTGTCCATTTCAAATAAAATTGAGACACTTGGAGTGGTACCAGCCACAGCAGGCCTTAGATTGAGGCTCAGTTGACTCGTACATGTCTTAAATGACCCATGGATTTTTTGTGCTAAGGTATAAACACAATTCAAATACGTTTGGTCAGTTTTCCGTATGTCAGTTGTTTTTACTTAAAATAGTGTCCATTTTAAACAAAAGAGAGACACTTAGAGTGATACCGGCCACACCATACATTATATTGAGGCAGTGTTGACTCTTAAACATTAAAAATGACCAATGGATAATTTTACTAATGTATCAACAAAATCTGAATGCATTTGGATGGTTTTCCGTATGCAAGTTGTTGTTTTCATTTAAAAAGTTGATCATTTCAAATAATGGTGAGACACTTTGAGTGGTAATGGACACACCACGCCTCAGATTGAGGTGGGGTTGAGTCATACACATTAAAAATGAATCATGGATCGTATTCCTAAAGTATCAATATAATCTGAATAAGTTTGGTCCATTTTCTGTATGGCAGTAGTTGTTTTCACTTAAAATGATGTCCATTTTAAACAAAAGAGAGACATTTAGAGTGGTATCGGCCACACCGTGCCTCATATTGATGCGGGATTGACTCTTACATGTCAAAAATGTCCCATGGATCTTTTTCATAATGTATCAACACAATCTGAATATGTTTGGTTGGTTTTCCGTATTCTAGTTTTCGTTTTCACTTAAAATGTTATCCATTTCAAATAAAAGTGAGACACTTTGAGTGGTACCGGCCACACCGCACCTCGTATTTATGCGAGGTTGAGTCATACACATCACATATGACCAATGTATCATTTTACTAAAGTATCAACACAATCCAAATACTTTTGGTTTTCGTATGCCATTTGTTTTTACTTAAAACAATCTCCATTTTAAACAAAAGAGAGACACTTTGAGTGATAACTGTCACACCGTGCCTTGGATTGAGGCGGAGTTGACTCTTACACGTCACATATGACTCATGGATCATTTTACTAAATTATAAACACAATACTAATGAGTTTGGTCGGTTTTCCATATGCTAGTTATTGTTTTCAATTAAAATGATGTCCATTTTAAACAAAAGAGAGGCATTTAGAGTGGTACCGGCCACACCATGGCTTGGATTGATACAAGGTTGACTCTTACATGTCAAAAATGTCCCATGTATCTTTCTAATAATGTATAAACACAATCCTAATGCGTTTGGTTGGTTTTCCGTATGCCAGTTGTTGTTTTCACTTAAAATGATGTCCATTTTAAACAAAAGAGAGACATTTAGAGTGGTATCGACCACACCGCACCTCATATTGATGCGGGGTTGACTACTACACATTAAAAATTCCCCATGGATAGTTTTCCTAAAGTATCAACACAATTTGAAAATGTTTGGTTGGTTTTCTGTATGTCAGTTGTTGTTTTCATTTTAAATGTTGATCATTTAAAATAAAGGTGAGACACTTTCAGTGGTACTAGACACACTATGACTTAGATTGAGGCGGGATTGACTTTTACACATCAAAAATGAATCATGGATCATTGTCCTAAAGTATCACCAGAATCCGAATACGTTTGGTCCATTTTCCATATGCCAGTTATTGTTTTCACTGAAAATGATGTCCATTTTAAACAAAAGAGTGACATTTTGAGTGGTACCGGCCACACTATGCCTCATATTGATGAGAGGTTGACTTTTATATGTCAAAAATGTCCCATGGAGCATTTTACTAAAGTATCAACACAATCCGAATGTGTTTGGTTGGTTTTACGTATGCCAGTTGTTGTTTTCACTTAAAATGTTGTCCATTTCAAATAAAAGTTAGACACTTTGAGTGGTACCGGCCACACCGTGGCTCAGATTGATGTGGGTTTGAGTCTTCCACATCACATATGACCAATGGATATTTTTATAAAGTATCAACAAAATATTAATGCATTTGGTTTCTGTATGCCAGTTGTTTTTACCTAAAATAGTGTCAATTTTAAACAAAAGAGAGACACTTTGAGTGATACCAGTCACACCGTGCCTCGGATTGAGGCGGGTTTGACTCATACACATCACATATGACTCATGGATCTTTTTCCTAAATTATCAACACAATATTAATGAATTTGATCGAATTTCCGTATGTCAGTTCTTGTTTTCACATAAAATGATGTCCATTTTAAACAAAAGAGGGACATTTAGA
The DNA here is from genome assembly GCA_963277665.1 of Viscum album. Lineage (NCBI taxonomy): Eukaryota > Viridiplantae > Streptophyta > Magnoliopsida > Santalales > Viscaceae > Viscum > Viscum album. Next base: position 1,884,760,414 of record OY728159.1, on the reverse strand, counting down.
GTGGTATCAGCCACATCGTGCCTCTGATTGATGCCAGGGTTGACTCATACATGTCAGAAATGTCCCATGGATGATTTTAATAAAGTATAAACACAATATGAATGGGTTTGGTTGGTTTCCTGTATGTTAGTTGTTGTTTTCACGAAAAATGATGTCCCTTTTAAACAAAAGAGAGACATTTAGAGTGGTACCGAGAAAACCGTGCCTCAGATTGATACGGGGTTGACTCCTACAAGTCACAAATGTCCCATGGATCGTTTTACTAAATTATAAACAAAATTAGAATACGTTTGGTTGGTTTTCCATATGCCAGTTTTTTTACTTAAAACATTGTCCATTTTAAACAAAAGAGAGACACTTAGAGTGGTAACGACAACACTGTGCCTCTAATTGATGCGGGGTTGACTCATACGCATCACAAATGTCCCATGGATAATTTTCCTAAAGTATCAACACAATATGAATGTGTTTGATTGGTTTTCCGTATGCCAATTGTTGTTTTCACTTAAAATGTTGATCATTTCAAATAAAGGTGAGACACTTTGAGTGATACCGGCCACACCATGCCTTAGATTGTTGTTAGGTTGACTTCTACACATCAAAAATTTCACATGGATCATTGTGATAAAGTATCAATAGAATCTGAATACGTTTGGTCCATTTTCCGTATGTTAGTAGTTGTTTTAACTGAAAATGTTGTCCATTTCAAATTAAAGTGAGACACTTTGAGTGGTACCGGCCACACTGTGACTCAGATTGAGGCAAGGTTGAGTCATACAGGTCAAATATGACCCATAGATCATTTTCCTAATGTATCAACACAATCCAAATACGTTTGGTTGGTTTTCTATATGCCAGTTGTTTTTACTTAAAAGGGTGTCCATTTTAAACAAAAGAGAGAAATTTTGAGTGATATCGGCCATACCGTGCCTCAGATTGAGGCAGGGTTGACTCGTACATATTACATATGACTCATGAATCGTTTTCCTAAAGTATCAACACAATATGAATGTGTTTCGTCGGTTTTCCGTATTCCAGTTAGGCAAATCGTGCAACAACAATGATAATATCTTATACTAAAACTATAGACAATGTGCATAATCTGCATCCCCTGGTGCATGGTTAGGGAAATTCATGAACATTTCTTCTAATATATATCGCTATATGTTTTTTAGATACCTTGTGGGATGGACATAAATTTTTTACTAACCGTGAGGCATAGTGTTTTTCTACGCCGACTGGGGTTCTGAGCTCCGAACAGGCCCCTGAAGCCCCATAAACCATTATAACATCATTAGGCTTCCATATTTGGTCAAAAATAAAGAGTTATACTGAATTAAAAAATATCCATACATGAGTGAAAAACTAGGTTCCGAAATAAAGAGTTATACTGAATTCAAAAATGTAATGGATCAATCTGCCCCTGATCACCATCACCATCACCACTATCATCATCAGCCTCATCCTTTCTGCCATCTCTATCCTTGTCGTTGTTGTCATCATTGTCCCCATTCTCATCCTCGGCCCCATCCTCACCCTCGGCCCCATTCTTGCCCTCGTCCTCATCCTCATCCTCACCCTCGTCCTCTTCAGAATCCTCGTCATCACCAGAAACGTCATCATCTTGACCGCCACTAGAACTGCCACCTGGTGCATTGGATAATGCACCCATCGACGACATATATTTTTGACAAGTCGCGATGGCCTGTTGTGGAATTGATGAAGATAAAGCTTTGATCAATTTCATAAATTCTTTCTCCCTCGTTCGAACCTGTTCTTCCAACTCGCTGACCCTTTTATCAGACTGTCTTGCATGCTCCGTGACCTGTTCCTACTCGGTGGTACTATAATGGATACTTAGAGAGGACTGATACCTCATCGGGAATATATTCTTACCAGGTCAGCAGCGTACTCAACCAGAGTGCTAATCTCCCAAAACCTTGTATAAATGATCATGTGGCCCTAAATTTTTTGGCTCATGGACATCAAGGGCCTCTAAAGCAGCCTGTTAAAAATATTAATAGATTATTATATTTCAATATATATATTAAACTTTGACATAAACAAATTAAAACTTACAATCTTTTCTTGTGTCGGTTCATTAACCACAGTTCCATCTTTTTTCCTTCTACTCAAGAAAACAATTTTTCTTGAGGGAGATGTCCTACAATATTCAATTTGTGCTTCAGTAATGACATTGAAACAATATAAAATAAAAGTATAATCATATATTAAATATTCAATAAATCACATAATTTATATAGGAAACAATAAAAAGGGAAATTCCTAAAGAAAAATTATAAACAACTATATCGTACCAGCTGCCTCTCATGATCTCACATAGTAGTTCCCCCCAAAGTCTGGAGGTACTGCTCTGAATCAATGTTTTTTCTTGTTTTTTTCAGAATATTTCAAAATAATGTTTAATAATTAATAAGATAATATTAATGAAAAATATGAAAACTGACATTTAAATACCTCAAATGGGATTAATACCTTAAATTTGGAAGTCGACCCATGGGTAATCATTTGACGATATTGATCTATCGGGTAGTCATCCACGATAGGTACTATCTCCAACTCCGTACCCACTCTATCACACCAGCCAACATAAAACTCATTCTTATAAGCTCTCCAAAGCTCTCCTAGCTCCATTAAACATGCTGGTCGTGAACCTTCGCCATCAGGGAAGTTAAACCGAAGCTGACACCCAATAAATTAATTCATATAGATACAAAAAAATACTACATTAAATCCAATATTTTTTTTACCCATATTTGTGCCCACGCATTATCCTTGACTTCGCATGGCAGATGTCTCCAAGAGAGAGGGCTGACCAGAATGATGTCAGAGTATTTGGCTAGCATCACCAAAAAACCCTGACATTCCTACCCAGGTTTATCAATCATCTATCCATCATCATTGTATTCAACCATCAACTATGTATAGTGGTTCCATACTGCACACAACCAAGTACGCCCCCTCCCCTTCCTTTTATCAGTTGATGAATCTGTTATTAAAGAAAAAAAATATTAGTACAAGTTATAATAAAAATACATTTTGGTATAAAAATTTGTTAGATTTATATAAATATACATGTTGTAGTTAGATCAATGGGTGTCACTAGATGTGAAAAAGATGAAGGAATATCCTATACAGGTGGAGTGTCCCTCAGTGTATGCTCCTCAGCCACGTACTGTGTCAGAGTAGGAGCCAAAGAAGGTGTAATATAATAGCTCAGAGATAATGAACTAGAAGAAAAAGATGATGGAACAAACATCTGGACAACTGGTAGTGTAAACATTAGAGGCCAAAAAATCCCGTGTTTCCCTAAAGACACACCAGGATCAAAATGGGGGGTAGAAGATACATCTGTGGTAGGGGAATAGTCCAATTGGGTACGACCAGTGGATCATCTAACTCTCACACCACGAGCCCTCATACCACCGACCTCAGTTCCAAGACCACCAGATGATCATCTAACTCTGACACCACCCCCCTCCTACCACCATCCTCTGTAATGGGAGAAATATCAGGCTCCTTGTTGCATATATCTCATCTAGGGGGTGGATCCAAAAAAAAGTTCAACACAAAATTAAACACTTGATATTTTAATTTATTGAAATATATATATTTGAAGTAAAATACTCGCAATAGGGATGAGTGGAGGAATTCCCATCTGTGTCATGCGACGATTATTTTCTGTCATATTTTTCCACTGCATCTTTTCAATGGGTGTCATTTCCTGTAATGAAAACAAATATGGAAGTAATTAGAAACACATAACTAATGTGTAACTCAAAATAAAAAATATTGAAAAACCATTCTGATAAAAAAACATAAAGAAACAGAATATTTATGGTGGTTTGAAGGTAAGTTCTAGGATACACACTCTGAATGATGTAGGTGAAACATGTAGTTGAGAACATGACTATGCAATTATATATATTTCCCACCACAACTTCAGGTTCACAATAAACTCTGACAATTGAGCTATTGGAGTCATCATAAGTAATAAATGGATTGCTTCCAATTGCAGTAGGGATAGTGTCAACTTCATCATCACCATCATCAACAACATGTCTAGTATTTAATTCAATAATTACACTGAATTTAGGATGGAGATGATCTTTGACATAAAAAACTTGTTTCACCCTTGATGCCAATACATACGGTTCATCGGTGGCAAGGGTGCGAGTCATATAAATAACTCAAAATCCACAATCATAAATAATGGTTCCTTGCCTCGACATTGAATCAAACCATTGACATTTCATCATCGTGACTCGACCATGTGGGTAATTATAAAAAATTATTATTTTCTCCACGACTCCACAATAAGCTACATTTTCAGAATGAGTTCTATTATCCGATGAACTGGCATAACAGTCTGTTGTGGAAATTAGCATAACACCATCATGTTGTGTTCTCATGTTTCTTTCTCATTCATTGATAATAAATTTGTATCCATTGATCACAAGTTATTTACAAGCACGAACCATGGTATTAGGACCAAAAGCCAAAGCTCTTATTTCTTGAAGAGTTAGAGATAATATAAGGACGTTATAATCATGAGTTTTCAATGATTTCAGCTTCAAATATTTTCTGTTGAACTATTTTGATATATTTCATGAATATCCATAAGTAACTTTAATAGTCTCTAGCAGTTTTAGAAATTTATTTTTTTCAGCAGTTGTCATCACATAAGAAGCACATGGAACTTGCCATTTATTTTCACCGATACAGAAAAGATGAAATTTTGGTCTGATCCACCAATCTACCAAGTCATGCAGAGATCGTAAATTATCTTTTGTCTTCCCCTTGACATTTAGCAGAATCAAAAGAAACATTTCACATATATTCTTTTCAATGTGCATTACATCTAAGCAATGACGTAACAAGTTGGTTGACCAATACAACCACTCAAAGAATATACTCTTCTTCTTCCAATTGTAACAGTTATCATTGGAAACATTTTTTCTTTTTCTAGATTTCATTACACCCTTCCTAAATGAATAACTGAAATCTTTCAATTCATTAAGCACATCAGTTCCAGACATATGCTGAGGTGGATCATCAGTCTCCATGGTGTTGTGAAATCTTTGACGATTGTTTCTATATGGATGGTTCATTGGAAAGAATCATCGATGTCCTATAAAACTAAAACTATGATGATATTTCAGTCTTCTCGATCGATTATTCTTCATAAAAACAAGACATGATAATTTTCCTTTTCTGCTCCATCCAGACATCATTGCATAAGCCGGAAAATTATTAATCATCCATATAAGCGCAACACACATCTGAAATATGTCTTTCGAACATGCATCGTATGTGACCACACCCACATCCCAAATAAGTTTCAAATCATTTATTAAAGGTTGAATGTATACATCTATATCATTGCTGAGATTAGAAGGGCCAGATATCAGTATAATCAAGAAAGTGTAAGGCTTTTTCATACGAAACCATGGGGTAAGGTTATAAATGTGTATGAAAACCAGCCATGTGCTGTACAAAGTAAGCATATGCCCAAATGGATCAAAACCGTCACATGAAATACCCAGTCTCACATTACGCATGTCAGCTCCAAATTCAGTATATCGAGCATCAAATATCTGCCATGAAAATCCATCTATAGGGTGGACCAACTCTTCATTATTCTTTATTCTCTCACTATCATGCCATCACATTTTTACTAATATTTCATCAGACATGAAAAGGTTTGGTAATCTTGGGATCAATGGAATGTGCCACATTACTTTTTTTGGCACATGAGATGGTGTTTCATCATATTTTGGATTCCATCGGGAGGTCCCACATTTGATACAATCATTTTATTCAGCAGTTTCCTCCAAAAATAAGCTGCAATCATTTGGGAAAGCATGATTTTTTTTGAGAATCCATGTTCATCAACTTACTTCCATTCCATATAGTCGTTTGAGGGAATATCTGCACCATCTGGAAGTAATTCCTTCAACAAGGTAAGAATGTAATGGATTACAGTATTTGAAATCCCATACATAGTTTTCCCATGAAACAATCGAATTAAAAATTTATACTTTTTCATTTTACCACATTGCCAATATACTGGAGTCGTCGCAACATCATTCAATTTTTTCACCCTATCAACATCATCATTTTCATTGGACACATTATGAGTGCTTGTATCGAAATCTTGTTGGTTGGACATCCTTTCCTTCTCATGATGCTAAATAAATGGAAACCAATCATATATCAAACTCTCCAATTTAGTCCTATCATTTAGATCATCAAAATTTTGAGATTATATTTTCATTGTGATACCACACATAATAGTTTGTTTGGAAACCATATTTGGTTATATGAAAGATAACTACTTCACGACTCAACCAAGGTCTTCCAACAAAATTAGAACATGGGAAGTGTATGCGACCACTATCTGAAGCCTTTTCAAATGAAAAATCTAAAAAGCTGTTCAAATTATTTTGAAAATCAGTTGAAATCTGATCAGTTTCATACATCTAACTTCTATCCATTCTGTAAAAAAATTGAAATAAGTCATTTCAAAGAAATTCAATAATATTGAAGTTCAATCAAAAAAATATTTAGGTAAATGAAATTTTTTTACTTTATATAAAAGCAAAACTGACAGATTACTCTATATGATAATCATATTTAGAAACACAACAGAATATAGTGTATATTAGAGAATAAGATACATAATTTCTAATGCCTATATTCAAGTATTTCCCAGTAAGATATTGGAAGTGGATCAAGGAATACATAATCCTTAAGGGTCTTGTAGGGAGTACATGAGTTTTATACTTTAACTTCTTCATGGAGATCAGGATGAGGAGTAGGATGAGGATCACATCAAAAGTATTTATGGCCTCATTAAGATTCACCTTAACCATGGATTAAAGGATCCTAGGTTTGGGGCCATAGATCATAGGTTGGTAGGGTGTATTCATTGAATCATGTCCCAATTGATTTTGGAGAGGGACCTTCAATAGTTATAGGTATGAATTTGATTAGAAACACCTATAAAAAGGATATCCATGAATTGTGACATCCCAAACCAAGATGCCACTCATTAGTGACCTGAACCCAAATGGTCACATGGCCAAAAGCACATCTACCAAAATTCCAAATGTTATTGATGAATAGTGAGAGCCTTTGGTGTGTTTGGGGGAGACTATTCCCTCATTACCTTAGTTGCACTATTTTAATATTATCAGTTAAAAAGTAGAATAAAGATAACAATAAGAAAATATTAGAAATGGATGAAAATAATCAAATCATTAATACCAACTAATAACAGAATCATAAACCGAATGATGGTAATGTATGTCATGTATCCAGAAGAAAAACATAGTTACAAGGAAGTAGTACTATGAAAGAGGCTAAATAAATTCTGAAATTCGACCTAGCTTCTTAAGCTACAACCCAATAATCTACTACATGCTCCATCCTATGTCATGTGAGTAGTCATGCATCTATAAAATGGTGATTCCCCTTATCTCAACATATAATCATGTAGTTTATCCGGGTACCTGATGGAATATCAAACAATGTGTGAGATACAATTCATGTAGGTGACCACTGAGAGGTCTATAACTACCTAGTCTATTTATATAACATTTTAATATAATTATTTTATAAATTAAAGTGACAACTAAAAAATATAAAAGGGTTTTCTATGGTTCTAGAGAAAAAATCTAAAAGGGTTTTATAGGTTAAATCAAATCAGAAAAAAATAGATACACATCAAAATAAAAACTTAAAACCGAAATATTAGATAGATAAAAATAAAAATAAGGTACCACTTAAGAAAATACTTAATTTGGGATGGTTCGGATGGAGATTCAGCAGCTTGGATGGGGAAAGCTGAGATTCCAACCGTTCGGATGGAGGAACCGAGATGAACCAAAGAGAGGTGTTGTCCGAATGGGGGAGAGGTGCTCTGATCGCGGGGGAAAGGTGTTGTCCGAATGGGGGAGTGGTGCTCTGATCGTGGGGGATAGGTGCTGTCAAATTAGGTTTCTGTCCGAATGGGGGAGAGGAGAAGGGCCGTGCGGGGTTATTGGGGCAATCCTTTACCAACGATTTTGAAAAAACGTTGGTAAAGGGGGGAAATTTAGACCCCTTTACCAACGGTTCTAGTGAACCATTGGTAAAGGGTGTCCTGCACCAGTTTGTACCTACGGTTTAAGAAATCCATTGGTAAAACTCTTATATAACAAAAGTTTAAGAAAACCGTTGGTATATAAGTGTTGGGAAAAAACCCATATTCCAGTAGTGTGTTAATACGAATGTTTATGTTATGTTTAAACCTTTTCATACGAGGAATGAATTGGACTTAGTAAGTGAAGGGTGGAGCCTACTATAGCTCCTCGATGCATCGGTAGGTCTCATGAGACAAACTAGTGTCTTGGCACAAGGTCTTGAAAAAATATTATTTGTAGTCTTGGAACAAGGCCTTGACTATGTGGTTATGAAGTCTGGCATTATGCATTCCATCATTATTAAAGTGGCTATTGATATTGCATGTGATTATTCGACTAGTAGAATATCACTTTGAGTAAGTAAATGGCATTATTTGTATTTATATTTTCCATATTATGATTAATTTTATGTTGAAAAGGCTTTCATTTTAGTATTATACATTGCATTAAATGTTTATGCTTATTTATGAATGTTTCCACTATATTGTTATCCTTACTCAGCATTTGAGCTCACCCCTTTCTATGTTTTATTTTTCACAGGATGTGAAGAAGTATTTTATGACTGACCTATAGGGATAGTCTATGGGAGTTCAGTGTTGTCTATGGAAACAATGTTGTTGTAGTTTTTGATTTTATGACGTAATGTAAACCTTATGAATGTATCTAGTATTTGCAAGGCTACTAAACTATTTAGTCTTTCGAGACTTGATCTATTGTGATCATTACAATGATATGTAATAATGCACCGACTCTGGGATTCTGGGGTTGTGGAGTTACAGTTGGTATTAGAGGAAGTTTAGTACAAACCTTGGAAACTAGATTTAGGTAAACACTATTTAGAGCACGAAGCCCTAATATAGACTTTGAGGATTAGTATAGAAGAACTTCCAAGAATTTTGGTATTGTAGAGATTTTGTGAGTTTTCAAAAAAATTCATCCCTTTCTGGATAAGAGCAGGTAGAGGAAGCTCTTGAATAGATGTACCTAGGGGTAAAACCCGAAAACACCGCTTTGAGCTAGACTCGAATGGGAAATGGCGCACGACAACGGGTCTTACTGCACTCTTGGTTACGACACTCTCGGGGGATATGATTAGGATAATTCTCATTTTCTTGAAAACCCCTTATGAAGGGTTTATGAGTATATACTTCCTCAAGGAAAACATTTTTATGATTATGGATTATATCCATAAACTATTCAATTTATGTTATGGGTTTCACAAGTTTGGATTTATGTACAACGATTCATAAACTAATCTAGTTTATGACAATTTTTAGAAATGGAACCTATTGGATGGAATGGAAATCATATCAATGCATGAACTCCATTTCAGGATTTCCCCCTACTCAAGATAATTATTGTGGAGTTGGTGATGCAACTGGTGCTGATCAGCTAATCACCATACTGGGACAACTCACTCAGGTTATGAATAATAACCTTACCCATATAGAGCACCCTGATCCACATCGTGGTGGATCAATGTTAGATCGCTTCATGAGGCAACAACCAACAACATTCAATGGGGGTTCAAATCCAGTAGTAGATGAGCAATCGATAAATTCCTTAGAAAAAATATTTCATGCCTTGGGGAGTAGTGAAAGGGAAAAAGTTGTCATGACAGTTTATCGCCTCACTAGAGATGCTGATCAATGGTGGTCATTGATTCAAAACAAAAAGGAAGATAATGAAGTATCAAATATGGAATGGAGAGAGTTTAATGAAATTTTCTTAGAAAAATACTTTCCTCATGACCATCGAGCGGATATGGAAAGGAAATTTCTGAGTCAGTGGAAAAAGGAGGATGAGAATGTCACAAAGTATGAAGCTAACATTACAAGGTTAGCGAGGCATCCTACAGATTATATATGTAACCCAAGAAGTAAGATTGATCATTTATTTGATGGGGTAAAACCATTTCTTCATCGACCAGTAGTCTCACAATCCTTCTTGTCGTACGAAGATATTGTCTCATGTGCTATCAAGATAGAGAAAGAATTCTCTAAGTATTACGACTTTAAAGTAAAGAAATAGAAGAAGAGATATGTTGAACACTCTAGAAATGGAAATAAGTGGAAGAAGGGAAAAGTTGAATATCCATCCTGTAGTAAATGTGGGAAGAAACACCCTTGTACTTTCCTGAAGGGAATGGAAGTTTGTTACAAGTGTGGTAAAAAAGGCCACCATGCTCGTGATTGTAAGGGGAAGAAAGAGGTTGTCGATGTTGAATGATACAATTATAGAGAAAGGGGGCATTATGAAAATGAATGTCCTAAGCGTCAGGGGAACTTACCTCAGAAAAGGACAAGGGATCAAGGCCATGCTTATACTATCACTACTTCTGAGGTTGAAGCTCCGAAAGACGGTGTGGAAGGTAAGTTAATGGTTTCCTCAAGTTTAGAAAATGCTTTATTTGATTCTGGATCATCGCATTGTTTCATATCTTCCTAGTTTTCTAAGAAAATTAGATATTTCCAATTTGATTTAACAAGGGTGTTTTTAGTAAAAACTCCTAAGGGGAGTATCATTACAAAAAAGTTTTGGAATCAATCCCCATTAGTGAATATAAATGTAATTTATCTGATGATCTCATCATCATACCCATGATTTAATTTTATATAATCCTCAGTATGGATTGGCTATCAGACCATGATGCGAAACTTTATTGTAAGAAGTAGGTTACAATTTTTGATGATGATAAGGAGTACCTTATCTTCAGAGCAGAAACGTCACCACCTAATTCTTATCTAGATCCACCCCCAGTAGCTCATCTAAATTCAATTATTGGGGAGGAAGAGAATTAAATAACTATGGGTGAGGAATGGAATGTTCAAATAGAGGATGTACCTATTGTGCAAGAATATGTTGATGTGTTTCCAGAGGATTTACCTAGACATCCTCCAGAATGAGAAATTGAGGTTTCCATTGATTTAAGTCTTGGTTAAAGGCTCATATCAAAGACCCCTTATATAATGTCCATTGTGGAATTTGTGGAACTAAATAAAAAACTAGAGGAATTGAGTAATAAGGGATTTATTCACCCATGTGTTTCTCCATGGGGAGCCCCTTTCATTTTTGATAAGAAGAAATATGGATCTATGAGGTTGTGCATTGACTACAAGGAGATCAATGATATAAAAATAAAGAAAAAGTATCCCCTACCTCGCATTGATGATTTATTTGAAAAACTACATGGAGATCAATACTTTTCAAAGAATGACCTTCGATCTGGATATCATCAGTTGTGTGTGAAGAAGGAAGACATTCCAAAAATAGCATTTCGAACTAGGTATGAGCATTACAAGTTTACAGTAATGCCTTTTGGATTGACTAATTCACCCTCTGTCTTCATGGATCTAATGAATAGAGTTTTCAAGGAATATCTTAATGACTTTGTTGTGGTATTTTTTGATGATATCTTGGTTTACACCAAAAGATATGAAGATCATGAAAATCACTTGCGCATTATCCAGAAGACTCTTAGAAGACATGAATTATATGTGAAGTTTAGAAAGTGTGAATTCTGGCTTCACGAGATTTCATTTTCTTGGCCATATTTTCTCTAAGGATTGAATCTTTGTTGATCCTTCTAAGACCAAGGTAATCCAAGAATGGACAGTACCAATGAGTATAACTGAGGTACACAATTGTATTGGTTTATTAGGTTATTATCGACGTTTCTTCCAGAATTTTTCCTGGTTGGATAACCCATTAACAAAGCCCACACGAAAAGGGGTTAATTTTTTTTTGTAAAAAAGAGTGTGATGAATTTTTTGAAGAACTAAATAGAATATTAAATAATGATTCTATATTGACTCTACCATCATGGAATTATGTGTTTTCTATTTATAGTGATGCTTTAAAGAAAGGACTTAGTTGTGTCCTTTTTTAGAATGATAGTGTTATTGCCTATGCATCACGACAACTAAAAATTCATGAGAAAAACTATCCTACTCATGATCTTGAGTAAGCAGCTGTAATATTTGCTTTGATGATATGAAGACATTATCTCTATGGTGAAAAATGTGAGATTTATTCTGATCACAAGAGTTTGAATTATATTTTCTCACAAAAAGAACTCAACATGAGGCCAAGGCGATGGCTTGAACTACTCAAGGATTATGATATCAATATACACTACCACCCGGGGAAGGAAAATAAGGTGGAAGATGCTTTGAATAGAAAGGATCATGGTGTTCTGAACAAGATGGGAGTTGAAAAGGATCCTATATATATGGATCTAGTAAAGATGGATATGGGAATAACCATGGAAGGTGAAACATCCATGATTTTTCAAATGGTTTCCAAACCATATTTACTAGAAAGGATAAAGAGTTCTCAGACCGATGATGATGAGATTTAAAAGAATATTAAAGCTGTGAATGATAAAAGATTGAGTGACTTTGTGTATGAAGATGGAATTTTGAAATTTGGGAAGAGACTTTGTGTTCCCGATATACCTGATCTAAAAAGGGAATAGTTGGATGATGCTCAGAGTTCCAATTTCTCTATACACCCTTGTAGCAATAACATGTATAGATATTTGAAGGAACATTTTTGTTGGGACAACATGAAGAGGGAGATTTCTGATTTTGTGTCAAGATGTATGGTTTGTCAATAAGTGAAAGCTAGAAGGCAACAGCCTGGAAGAGTCATGCAACCCCTTCCCATACCTAAGTGTAAATGGGATGATATCACGATGGACTTTGTCATGGGGCTACCAAAGACTCCTAGAATGAATGATGCAATATGGGTCATTGTTGATCGTCTTACCAAGTCAGCACATTTTCTTGCTATAATAGAAGATTTACCACTTTAATGTCTAGAAAGACTATATATTAATGAAGTTGTGAGATTTCATAGAGTAAAACTATTGTTTGTTTCTGATCATGATCCCTGTTTTACATCAAGATTCTGGAAAAGTATTCAGAAAGCCTTGGATACTGAACTTCGTTTGTGCACTGCCTACCACCCCCAAACTGATGGACAATCAGAACAGACTATTAAAACCATAGAAGACATGTTGAGATCACGCTCACATGACTTTCAAGGTATGTGGGATCAATATTTTCTTCTAGTATAATTTTCATATAACAATAGCTTCCATTCAAGTATTTAGATGGCGCCATATGAATCGTTATACAGAAAGAGATGTCATACACCAACCTGTTGGGATGATGTTGGTGAAAGAAAACCCGTAGGCCCAGAAGTTGTGGAGGAAAAAATGAAAAAGGTGAAGTTAATCCAAACCCACATCAAGGCAGCTCAAAGTAGGCAGAAGAGCTATGCCGATAACCAAAGGAAGGATTTGGAATTTCAGGTAGGAGATCATGTTTTCTTGAAGGTATCTCCATGGAAGGGTGTTATACGTTTTGGTAAGAAAGGAATATTATGTCCCAGGTACATTGGACCTTTCAAAATTCGTGGGGCTGTAGATTACTGTTTGGAAATGCTGCCAAGTTTCTCTAAAGTTCACAATGTATTCCACGTATCACTGTTGAGAAAATATATGCCTGACCCAACGCATGTACTCACCCATGAAGAATTAGAACTGAAACCCAATATGTCTTATTGGGAAGATCCTGTCAAGGTTCTTGATACAAGAGAACATGTTCTGAGAAACTGGACGACTCGTCTGGTAAAAGTTCTATGGAGAAACCATAAGATGGAAGAGGCAACGTGGGAACCCGAGGAACTTATGATGAAGAACCACCTGAGCCTTTTTATGCAGTAATATTCTAGAAATTTCGAGGATGAAGTTATTTGAAGGAGGGTAAAATGTAACACCCCAAGCTTCCATGGTACACTTCTCTTTGAATAGTACAATTGTGTGTGTTGTACGCAACTTCGAGTTCTAACACACCACAACCAATCAAACTAGCCATTATGAATAGTAATACCCAATTTTTGAAATTTTATAAATTTTAAAATTCAAAATGGACATAATTTTTGGATTCAGAATATCCAAATTAGCTTAGGGTGAATTTTTGATATTTTTCTGAAAACTTTCAATTTTTGATGAATAGTGAAAAACACTGAGTTATAGTTTAAATCCAAATTTTTATTTAAATAATTATTTATTTTATTTAAATTTATTTCAGGTCAAAATAAATACATAACACTTATATAAGTTCAATTGAATTCATTAGAGTCAGTTTATAACAATTTTAGATATATAAAAATTTTATTGAACATTTTACCGTCTTTTACCCACCACCTAGGAGCATTTGCAAATTTACATAAAACTTAATTTTACCGCTTCTGTGAGTTGAATTTCAAAAATCTGAGAGACCGATTTGATATCAATAAGTAAAATGTTGTTCAATAAGATGAAAATAATTTTTGGTGAATAGTAACTTTTAACTTTTATTTACCGTGGTTAAAAGTAAATATGGTAATTAAGGGTAAAAATGATATTATTATTACCCTAACACATGCCCTAATTCTATTGGATAAGTATAATTCGACAAAAAAACTTAGGAATAAAATATGAACCTCTTTGGTCCACTTAGATTAGATTAGGACATTTATTATTATTTTAATTAAAGAAGAGTTAAAAGAGTTAAAATCAAAGTTTAATAACTAAAACATTTTTAATATAGGGTTATACATAATAAAAATTCAACTATAAATATTAATTATAAATATAAAAATATTTCCTACATAATGTAATTTTATTTATAAATTTTAGACATTAAATAAGTAAATTTATTTATGACACAATAATGATGCAGTAATTACCTTATTAATGAAATATTTAAATAATTGATATTATAAATATCCAAATAAATGTAATTTGAGATTTTTTATGAACTCCACTAATTTTATAGGTTAATATGATATGTTAGGATTGATTAAATGATTTGTTTTCGAAATAATAATGATTTTATGAATTTAAAAAAACAAAACAGAAAATAGTGTCAAAATTGACATAAAAGAGTTTTTAAAACAAATATAATATTATTAATTGATATTCTATTCCTAAAAATCTATGTTTCGGAAAAAGGTCTTAAATAATATTATATATTTCATTAATGAACCACTTGAGGTTCTCTGGTATGTTTATAGTGTGTTTATTAAACATATAATATAAAAATACAAAGAGACATGGTAAATGTCAAAGTATTTAACTAAGAGTTAAATATAAAAGATAAAGTTAATATAGTGACCCAAACCTGTCTAAAACCTATTTTTTTGAGTGTTTTTGGACCCATACCCACCTTATCCTTTAAATAATTCATCTCAGAGTCATTATCAACTGAAAATGATTCTATTATAAAATAATATTTCTGGATTTTCCTAAGACGCCCCTCACCCCTCTTATAAAAGTAAACTTCCCCTTATCTCTAATTCACACCGTAAAACCCATTTTAATCAGAAAAAACCTACCCAAATACACTCTCAACTATCATCCCTACATCCTAGAAGCATTACATTAGTCATAAATCCAACCTAAGTATCCCTTTTGATCAAGTCAAAAGGAATAACCCGAAGAAGAGGTAAATATTTCATCACCTCTTTCAAGTTCCTTTCTTCTCCCACTTCTTCTTTCATTGTTTTTTCCAATATAAAATAATAACTCCATTATCTTCTATATACTGTGATGTTATTATAAATATGTTACAACCATATTCATTATTATATCTATCTTTTTAATGACATTTCACCGTACGTGCGTATGTACGGCTTACCGTCTCCACGTCGTGGTGTAATTGTTATTCAATACATTATTATTTGGATGGGTATAATAATGATGTTTAATTGATTTAAATAATAAATATAACATGATAATTATTCTGTATATATGATATATCATCCAATTATATATTATTTTAATATCAAAAGAATGATATTGTCGCTCGTGCGTACGTACAGATTACCATCTCTACTAACGCGATGAGATTCATTCCCCATCATATCCATTCAAGAATAGTTTTCATTACATGATTAAATATAATTTTTAAATAATTAATATCATTATGAATATGAATAAGATACATTCTATCCATAAAAAACATTACTTATGTAACAAAACATATAAAGGAAAATGAATTAGTTAACACCTGAAACGACGATAATACTAAGATATTATTAACAAAGAAATGTTAAAAGATAATATATGATATCATATTAATGTATATTATTCTTCTATAATTTAATAACAATTATATCACCATTATACTAGAGGTTAACCTACCCTTGACCAAGGAAAATTACAAGCTAAGGTTTAATTTCACAATCTCTTTATTATCTGAGGTTTTTTTTACGTAAGTATCTACTGGGACCTCTTTATCATCCACATCCTTGTTTCTTAAAAATGTATTCCAAAACATTTTTACTATTTACTAGACTATGGGTTAATTTCATCTATACCCTTGTTTGAATTTTTATAAAATAGTTTGAAAGGAATATTTCTGTCATTTTCCAATCAAGGTACCTTATGACCTTTTCGACAAAATTAAGGTAAGAATGTTTTTTAACTTATACGGCCGGTGCGACTATTTTTCACCGTTATAACATCATCGAAGCTTCCCTTACAAGCCTTAATTTTAAATTATTTCAAAATAGAAAGAGATATTTGTCTAATTGTTTTTTTATTTCATCTATGTCAACATCCTTTGATGGATTTTAAGCTTGTTTGAAGTTGATTTATTATGATACAAAAATTCCATATTGTATAGAGGGTTTTGTGATATGTTTGAATGTGAATGTGTTATTTTTATACCATTCATGGTTTATATATAAAGTATTGACATTTCGTATGCAAGTTTTAATTCAAATTTTTATGTTATGTTTATACCTTTTCATATGAGGAATGCATTGGACTTAGTAAGTGATGGGTGGAGCTCGCTATAACTCCTCAATGCATCGGTAGGTCTCATGAGACAAAATAGTGTCTTGGCACAAGGCCTTGAAAATATCATATTTTTAGTCTTGGAATGAGGCCTTGACTATGTGGTTATGAAGTCTGGAATTATGCATTCCATCATTATGAAAGTGGCTATTGATATTGCATGTGATTATTCAACTAGTAGAATATCCATGTGAGTAAGTAAATGGAAATATTTTGATTTATATTTTCCATATTATGATGAAGTTTATGTTGAAAAGTCTTTTTTTAGTTTTACACATTTCATTAAATGTTTAATCTTATTTATGAAATTTTCCACTATATTGTTATCCTTACTGAGCATCTGAGCTCATCCCTTTCTATGTTTTATATTTCCCAGGATGAGAAGAAGTATATTATGACTGACCTACAGTGATAGTCTATGTATTTCAGTGTTTTCTATGGAATCAATTTTGTTGTAGATTTCCATTTTATGATGTAATGTAAACCTTATGAATGTATCTATTATTTCCAAGGCTACTAAACTAATCGGTCTTTCAAGACATGATCTTTTGTGATCATGCTAATGATGCATAATAATGTGCCGAATCTGGGCTTCTAGTGTCATGGAATTAAGAGTCTAGACAAAAATATTATGCTGATTACCATCGATGACCTTTGGAGTTCGTGGTTGGGGATCGTGTTTTCCTCTGGGTATCGCCTAGGCTTTGGAATGGACATATATGGAGGAAATAGAAGTTGTCACCTCATTATGTCAGGCTATTTAAGATTCTAGAGGGAGTCATGCTGATAGAATATCAGTTGTTACTACCTCATAGGTACCATGCCATGCACGACTCTTCAACGTTCCATAGCTTCACTAATATCATGCTGACCCATATCATACTTTTTTTCCTGAGGAGGTTGAGATAGATGTCAATGCTTCATTTGAGGATTATCGCATACACATCATTAAACAATTCATGAAGGCTCTCGGAGCCTGGTCTTTCCCTTTAGTGTGGGTGCTATGGAATCACAACCATGTATAGGATGAGACGTAGGAGTGGGAGGCCAATAAACATGACCAGTGTCCAGAGATGTTCTTAGATAGTGCTTCACCACCCATGGAAGGTGAACTCAAGGATGAGTTCCTTTAAAGAGGGAAGACTATAAGAACTCGGTTTTTATATTAGGTATGAAACCTTTTTAATTTAGTATGATTATTTATTTTGTACCTAATATGGATTTATAATGGGTATGTGAAGGTTTTGGGGGGTGTCCATGACGTATTTAGAACTCAGATCCCTGACCGGTCGATAAAAACACTATGCCACATGGTTAGTAGAAACCATGAAACCCAGACCATAAGGTCTCTCCTAAATGTGCGGGGCTAGATAGTGGGATGAAGTAGGGTGAACAATTTTCTCTAACCATGCACCCAGGGTCATATGCCAATGTGAAATTTATAAAGTTTCTTGTATAGTAGATTCATAGGGTTAGTGTATGTTTTCCCTAACTGTTCTTCCAAACTATACGAGTGACCTCCTTAAGAAGTTAGAGGTGTACGACTAGGGAATAGTTTGGAAAACCATGCATCCAAACCGTGTGACCCTTAAATTTTGGATGAAATGAACATATTTACCTTAATGATTTTGAAGTTTGAAACTCTTTCTTGTTTTCTTATTTACTCCAACCATGGACATATTCTCCTCCCACTAGTGATCTCTATTCCAACATAATCTTGGATCTTCCATATATATTCTATTCTAAGTCCGATCAAAGAACCATTCATCTCATTGGATCCATCTTAGTAACATATCGATTCCTTTTCAGTGGTCCTTTATTTATATTTTACTCGATAAAGTTATTGAGGTGCAGGATCATATGTCATATTTTTAGGGAATTGATTCACTATTTATGTCTATTCAAATTAAATATAAACTAAAGTTTAATACTATATGGGGAGAGTCATATGAGCTTAAGGTAGGTGGTCTATGGCTCGTCCCTTAAGTTTCATTATTTTATAAATTATCGTAGTTGTGCACAGACCGATTTCATTGGGTGTGGCCTATTAATTCAAGTGACTTGCTTATAGTAATTATAATCGTATTATAAGACCCTCGTTATATATGTTATCCATTATTGGAGGTTACTTCCTCAACTCTGACCACCACATGTAGGATGTTTTCCATATATATTCCTTTAGTGGTTTGTTATGTTCGTCTATGCCACTATTTGGGTGTGCTTTATCTTGACCCTGATAATGGTAAAAAATTACATAATTCAATGAGTTATTAATTGAAATTGCTATACCTTTTATATGGTAATGCCACTTGACCCTTCTAAGGTAAGTTTTCTTAAGAATTAATGAACCTTAAAATGGTTTATGGTAAGTATACTAGGTATATGACTTGTCCTTACTAAATGTAATTGAATGGATTGGATGAAAACCTATAACACCCCTTTCTATGTATAATGGAAGTTAGAAGAGTGAACCTAATGAATTAATTATAACTTATACAAATCAATGGATGGTTACTTGTCTCTTTATCCTTGTCACTTGTTTGAAAGGGGGGGGGGGAATGAACCAAATGACTTATTAAATTGAATGAGTATTACATGGCCTAATTAATTAAATGAATTAATTATATATTGCCGATTGAATATGGACCTATCCATTATTATAGGAGTGGTTATACTCGAGCAATCCATGGATTATCTAGGTAATTCCTTGAGCACTCGCGGATGCCATTCCGATTCAAGGATGCCAGTTGCCAAGGGTGAGACCCACCTTGGGACCCGATCCTTGTCTATTAGTGGATACCCAATATGAAATAGTAGTATACCTCCATTATCATTATAAGATTCCTTGGATACACTCCTTGGATTCAGAATGATGCATATGGACATGTGGTTCCTTGGGTACACCCTTGGGCCTAGTCATTGCTTATCCCATTTTACCATGGATGATATCCTTGGAATATATTAGAATTATGTTATTGTGGAATGCTTTGGTCAATTACCCTTGGATTACACTCTTACCCCTTTAGACATACTATAGATTATTATTTATTTTTCTCAACCCCTGAAGTCAATGATGCCTTGGTTATTACCTAGGATCCGATTTAATATTATCATCATTACAAGATTCCTTGTTATATCTTGGATACTTCTCTATTATTATCATGATATGTTGTCAGTGCTATTTTTACCTCACATGACTTATTATATAAACCAAATTCAAATTGATTAATGAAATGATCTCATGTTCAGAGACATTACAATATGAGTCTGAAGTATGTACTAGGGTATTTACATTACTGTACTACTTTATTTTATATATTAATGCCAACACACTATTTTAGTTTATATTATATGGACTACATGTTATATATGACATTGGTGGTTTCCTACTAAGATTATTCTCACAGCCTATCTGGGTTGACATTGGTACCCGACCAGATTACATGTGTGCAGGTGTTGACAAGGGGAAGCATCCTACCTTGGACACATGATATTGCCTGCTTTATTAGGATCAATCATGGTAGAAGATTACTGAGACAGAGCTTGTGATGCTTGGATAGTTTTTGGATTCCTTTTTCTTATTTTTTACAACATGTTATGCCCGGTTCCTTGTATCCATGCTTTCTAGTTTTGTAGAGACATGACATCCATCATTATAATTATGTATATGATTCATCTTCCTATTATAATTGATTATTGTTTGTTATAATAGTTGTTATTAATTTCTATACTGATCTTTATATTTACCTATTATTATATTTATCCACTGTGATACACTCTAGTAATGAGGGAATAGTCTCTCCATGGGCACACCCTAGGTCCTCACTGCTAGTTAGATACCTACAGTGTTCAGGGATATGTGCTTGATGCCATGTGGAAACATCGGATGGGGGAACCTTTGAGTGGAACTCAGGTTTGAGATTTCACAGTGTTGGTCATGATGATACCAGGAATCCCACGTAGAGAAATAATTATGATAGATGATCCCACTCCAAGTGTAATGGAAGTATTCCAATATCTATATCCAAGACTGAAGTCCCTAGGAAGGGATAACCATCCAATATATATGAAGTGATTACATACTAAAATCTTAGGGAATGTATCAAGATAACACACACTAAAAAAATGATCCCAAGCTAAATATGACAATGTATTTATTCTATATATGAAGGATTACATGGTCTGTATAGGTAGTACACCACGTATCCCTTAAGTAATGGCTCTAACCCATGTACCACGGTCCATTACCATGTCCATGTCTGAGTACATACCATGTCCAAGAGTATGTACTCCTGTCCATGTCTGTGTCTATGTATGTTCATCCATTCATGTACCCATGTACCTTCCTAGGTACATGACGAGCTAGTAGGCAAGGGTCCCATACTGTGTGATAGGGATCACACGCCATGTGATACTTAACTCTATGAGGAACCCAAAAATCACAACCAAGACCCCATACATGGTGTGTGCTCATGTGTTACATGCGGTGTAGTGAGGAAGTTCTAGAAACCTGATAATATTTTCCCTGAATCTTCATACACTCCTCTATCCCTTGATCCAACAATAAATCACACCAGAGATTATTGATCTGGTTTGGTTGAGCCTTGCCTTCACATCTCACAAGAATACGACCACCAAATCTCATGAGAAACACCTCCATCGCATCTCCTGGTAGATGCACATAAAAAACCACACAAATGATTCATTCCTTATAAATCATCATAGATTGATCCTATCATCGATCTAAACCTAGATCTACGATATCAATTTCTTGTTCCAAGAAAAGAGTGCACATGGATTGATTAATCGATATTTTTTGAGCCATCAACCAAAATTAATACCAGTGATGATCACATGAATAACGATGAGAGAAATATAAGAAAGAGTAATAAAACTTGACCATGTTTGGTTGGCCTTGATCTGTTTCCATTAGAATGATGAATGAATAACCAAAATAAATAAATAATTTATCCTAATAATCCCTCCAAAATAAACCCTCACATGCAATATGATCAAACCAAAAATCAATCCATTGTTCAATTGATTTATGTTTGTTATAGGATAAGAAAATTGGGATAAATCCACAAAATACAATCATCCTACCCTAATTTGGATCAATCTCTTGTGAAGAACGACCACACATCACTATTGTTGGAAAAATCCTTGAGTTTCATCACACCCCGATTGTTGATCCATGATCGGGTCATTGTTAATTTGGGAACAATCCTCCAACAACCTCTCTTAAATTTCTAGGGTTGTGTGGCTAACATTAATATTTTTCCATAGAATCGTATATATAGAAAAAAATGATTCATGATAATTAATTAATTAATTAAATTTATTCAAATATTCTCCCATGACCACACCCAACCTGAAAATATGATGTGATCCAATGTTATACCATGCCTAGGGTAAAACCCATTCTCTAAACATAATAGAAAACTCATATTTCTAATACGATCATACGTTTAGGATTTATTCCACCTTTTTAGGAAAACCACGCATGCGTGATAGTTAAAATAGTTAATATATTTTAAATATCAATTCCTAGTACATCCGGACTCAAAATATCACACCATCACAATTCCTAGCTCTGTAAATAATCCGTATAATATTCCAAAAAAATTGAAAAATAAAATTCAATACCAAGATAAAAAATTATTTATGTGATAATTAAACCTTATAACCTCTTGATTTTGACATGCACCAATGGAAACAAACTGAATGGGCCCTTGAGGATGAAGCGTCATAAATAGTTACATATTTTTATTTTATATATTTTCATGTGATTTATTTTATAGGTGGATTTAAGGGATTTAATTTATTAGTTTTATAGGATAAATGAATCACATATTGTGTGAGTGTTCCCTTGGGGATAGTGACAACCCTTATCACATTAGAGTGGGACATGATGTGGAAATATCGATCTTAATAGAAACACATAAATTATACCAATGGGGTTGAGCCATGTTAGAGTAGTCATAGATCTCGGTTTTGTTATGATTTATGTTTAGAGTGGAAACATTGAGGATTTTTTTAGTTTAGGGAAAAAATGTTTGAAAAATTTCAGTTTAGTTTATTTGTCTAGGGAACTGAGCCATGAATATAGTGACTTACACATTCCTATATAAGGATAATAATCATCTTCTGGATGAATTGGATTTATAGAGAATTGAATTATAGTTATGTTTGTACTTGAACCATATAATGATATACATGATATTATTTATGTGTGTCCTTTATTTTTATAGATAGGAAATTTTATGATGGATATTGAATATTTTGTTTTTATAATTTAAATGTTCCCTCTTATCATGTCATAAATATAAAATTGATCAATTTTTAAAATTATAATATAATATTTTATATAAACCCAAATGAGATAAAAAGTATGGTATAAGAAGGGCTTGGAACCATTTTTATGTCATAAATTTATAGTTAGGATAGTGATGAAGATTCTATTTAGTGGCCCATATCAAAGGAATCAACACCAATTATTGAGGACATGTTGGAGATCCTTATAGAGATAAGGATATACACAATTATAGTTTTACTTCCATAGGTTACGCACGTTCAGGGGTTAGTAATATTATTAAGTAATAAAGGATTTTAAAGAAATATTTACTAGAGTTTTCAGTCTATTTAGGGAACTCACATATAATAAATTGGTTTCTAAGATGTTTAGTGGACCATGAAAATGATAGGACCAGTTTGGGATATACCTAACACTGAGAGGGGGGTGAATCAATGTTGGGAACTTTTAAAACCAATTTCAACTTTTATACCTGTACCTCTTGACCTGTTAGGATCTTTATTCTCTTATTCTGTTTTACCTGTCGCATGCAATAATAGAAAGCAGTAAAAATATGCACACGATATTTTTACAAGGTTCACCACTCAATAAGAGTAGCTACATCCTTGCAATGCATGGGGATGACTAGTGCATAAATTCTCCACTATAATGTGATATGATGTTACAGTGGATTGGCTAGGAAAACAATCCTATAGAGAGTGTGAGTCCCTAAACATAATAGGGGGGTGGGAAACAATCCTCTTCCCTTGACTGGTGATGACCCAACCCAACTTTCTAGTGTGAGTCCTTACACTTTAGAGGGGGGTGGGAAAAAATCCTCTTCCCTGGACTGGTGATGACCTAGCCCAACTTGCAGCGTCTAGCTGGTTCTTTATACTGCCTATGGAGATAGTCTTCTTCCTTTTTCAAAAGGTAGGTTCTGATCTTGATCTTCTTCAGTGCTATTCACTTGATTACTTACAAAGTAGTAGGCATGCAATTCTTCCTTCTTTCCTTCTCTTATTTTCAAGTGCAACACTATCTTCATTAGAATTCTTCTTTCTTTTTCTTAGTGAAACAACAAACTACACTAAAACATATTCTCTCTTCTTGGTTTATTCTTCTTCTGCCTTTTCTCTTCTCTCTATGCAAAAAACCTGTAAACTGCACACTCTTCTTCTTCTTATGCTTCTTCAATGAAAAACCAGCTGCACTGAAACCTAATCTTCTTCACACATTTTCTTTCAGAGAAAAACCATATGCATTGATCTCTTCTTCTTCTTCTTCTTGCTAGAATCACAAGTTCTCTTTGTGATTGTAAAAACAATTAATTATAGATCAACTTAGCATCATCACAGTTGAACAGATGCTGGTAATAACTTCTAGAACAACTCACAACTTGCACGCCAATCCGTACTTGCGCGCCACCCTTCTTGAGCACCTCTCTAATTGCGTACCACCTTCTTGTGCGCCACTCACTACTTGCACGCCAATATTGTGCAAAACTCACAACTTGCGCACCACCTTTGGCTTATACACACTTCCTTCATGCGCACCTCTGGAATCTTGTGCGGAAAAACTTGCGGGAAGAAACACGCGCGACAAAACTTACACGACACCACTTGAGTGACACCCTGCTTGCGTTCCTTATAAATAACCCTCAGCTTGCGCGCCACTTAAGCTTGTGTGCCACTTACACTACTTGTGCGATCAGAGATCAAATTTTCTCTTAAGTGTTGATCCTTAAAAAATGAGGGGGAAAGTTTTTTATTTATAGGAATTTTTGTGACATGCGCGCCACATACACATGCACGCAAATACTTGCGTACCGCTCTATCATTTGCGCGCTGCTACAACACTTGTGCGCCCTTCCATCACTAGCGCAACACTTTATTTACTTTTTCCGATTTTGATATGATGATGTTGGAATATGACTTGCGGGCAACATGGAATCGTGCGCCATTACTTGCGCGACACTCTTGACTTGCACGAAACTTTATAACTTGCACGCCAACTTATTTCCTTTGTCATATTTTGATGGGATGATCTTTGAAATATGACTTGCGCGCCCCTTATACATGCGTGCCAATACTTGCGCACCACTTTCTTTCCTTTTCCATATTTCTGAAATAATGCTATTTGAAATATGACTTGAGCACCTATAATACACTTGCGTGCCGACACTTGCATGCCGCCACTTGCGCGCCGACACTTGCACACTGCCACTTGCACGCCTTCTTCTTGCCTTTTTTATTTTTGGATAGTATGATGTTGAAATGTGTTTTTCAAAAAACACTTATTTACTCTCTCTATCCATCATACAACTTGCACCCCAAGTTCTCCAAACATGTGTTGATTGTAAAACACAAATCAGCAAAGCATCATCTGGTTTCGTCCATTCTTTTTGGAATATGAATTCCAAAGTACTTCTTTCATCCTCAATTCAAATCCACAAATCCTTTTGAAGTGTTAATTCCAATGGACTCTAATCATCTCTCTTCATCCAAAAGTGGAGGGTTGAGGCTTCTTCAAACACCTTCAATGTTGTAGACAATGTGTCACCTTTGACACAAGTTCTTTGAACTTAGGATCAGTCCAACAATTGTCTGAATTGACTTCATAGATAATTGGCCAAGCATGACATTCAATTTTATGATTTCATAACAATTCTCCAAGCATCCTCACTTTAGCCGATCTCTAATGACTTTGTATTCCTTCTTCATATCCTTCTTCATTTTGACCAATATTGACAATTGTTGACAACAAATACAATCTTCATACACAAAGTGGTCCCAACAATCTCCCCTTTTTTATTTTGTTGTCAATACCTTAAAGTCTCCTCAGATGAATGTGTCAATGTAAAAATGAGAATCTTATCTCTCCCCTTTACTTCTTTCTCTCCCCTATACATTCATTTCATTTCTCTCCCCATTATTGAAAAGAAATACAAATTTCATGGTAGAGAGGGTATCATTCAATACTTAAGCAATGTTCCATCAATCATTTCACTCTAGGTCTACTTGAGCAATGATCGGTGTAGAAAACAAGAGGACTTGATTTAGACAAAAAAGTTGTCCATTACCCACTAAATATGACACCATATGAGATGAGAAATCATAAACTTCTCTTCAAGGGGTTTCCACTTTCATTCGAGGCCGATGATATTGAATGTGATAAGAAATAATCAACCTGAAATTCCTGCCCTCACTTAAGAAAACAGATAAAAAACATTCAAGTGAAATTTTTAGGATAAGTGGCCATGGGGAACTTTCATGCTTCTTATGTCATTGATTATCTTTATTACTTCCCCTTTGTAGAATGATCTTTATTTTGAGTAACCAGGGATGAGAGATTTAGAAATAACATACCATTTCCAATGACACGATCTTCAGACAATCTCCAGAGTAGTAGAATTTAGTACCAAATAAAGTTTATACTTATTGAGGAAATGATTATGGAAACTTATTCACATGTCTCCCCTCAAGGGAACACTTCTCATCACTGAATCTTAGGTTCTCCACCCCTGAGATCTTTCTTCACTTTCAATTCCCTGTATTATCAGAACAAATACAATACACAAAGATTTAAGGGAATAAGGTGGATCCTCCATGCTTCTCCAATGTGAGCAGGAAGGCTGAGATG
Source organism: Viscum album (assembly GCA_963277665.1). Classification (NCBI taxonomy): domain Eukaryota; kingdom Viridiplantae; phylum Streptophyta; class Magnoliopsida; order Santalales; family Viscaceae; genus Viscum; species Viscum album. The sequence continues at coordinate 1,884,733,422 of OY728159.1, read as the reverse complement.
ATTTTCTCAACCAAGATGCTCCATTTTCTCAACTCCTCACACTTTCACATTTGATCTTTAATTTTGAATGTGGCTATGTGGATCTCAATACTTCTTCTATATCTTTGTGTGTGAATCTTCGTTCTTCAAGAGCTTTCTAAACACTAGAATCTCCTGGTGCAAATTTCATCCTCTTCATGAATTCTTGTTGGGCTAGAATAAATTCAAAGCACTTTCTGACAGTATGACCAGCCTTGTTGCACCTCACACAAAAAAAAATCTTCATCTTCATGCAGAATCTTATTTTTGTTTTTAGCACAATTCTTAGCATGTGCATCTTCCATTTTTCTCATTCTGTCCAAATCTTCTGGCCAAACCACCAATATATCATTATTGATTGAGGAATTAAAATTGGATCTTCTACATGGATTCTTATGAGTGGCTTCTTTCTTAGTAGTTCTTTTGGACGCACCACCCTTCACCTTTTTGGATTTATAATCCAATGACTTCTCATCATTCCTTCTTGAAATATTCTTTGGAGAATTTGTTTTCACATTATTCGTCTGATTTCTTCCCATGGATGCTTCTTAGTTTTTTCCCAGCTTCTGTTTTTTTCTTTTCTTATATGAACATGAACCATTCATATGACCACTCCTATTACATAAATCACAAATTTTATCTAACATTTCAAATCTTTTTGCAGTATACAGATGTTTCTGGATTTGTGGATGTTGTTTCTTCTTCTCTGAAATTTTTCCCTTGAGATGGACTTTCTAGATGCTTTTACATTTAAGGGATTGTACCAGCAATCCAGTGCACAATGTCCAATCCTATTGCAACACCAGCATTGACCAACAAACCTTGACTTCTTGTCATATTCTTGATAATGTTGTTGAGTCTTCTTCTTGGTATGTTGTTCTTTTTGTGGGGATCTATCTTCCATATTATTTCCCTTATCCACCCTAGCCATGGTGGTAGGTTCCTTTTCATTTTTCTTCATCCATACTTGCTTAGAATTTTTCTTCCAACCTGCACTTTTGGTCGAGGCAATTTTAGAGACATTAGTACAAGTTGGTATGGATGATACCTTTACTTTCTGAGCTTCTTTTGATAGATCAATGAGTGAAGCCATGATCTTCTTATCAAATGTTGGAGGTCTTTTGACAGTAGAATCCTCCATTGAGCATTGAATACTGACAACAACTGTTTCCTTCTATTGTGGAGACTCAATATGTGTCATCTCAATATTGGTAAAATAAACATCCAATTCTAGACATCTCATATTGAGGATGACGTCCTGGTCTTCAATCATAGTCATCTTCTCTTCACAAGCCTTATTTAATCTTTCAAATTCATCTTTATGCATCTTTACTTTGTATTATAACAAAGAGTCAAGTTCTTTGATCTTCTTGGAGTTTTCTTCCAAATATATCTCCATAACATCATTTCTCTTTGTCACCTCATCTTCAGGTTCATGTATCTTCTCTTCTTGAGTCTTGTTGACTCCCTCTTTCTCTTAAACATATTTGAACCACTTTTAAGAACTTACTTCAAATCCCATCTTTGTTGCTTCGAAGGCTCCAACCTATCTGGAGATCTTTAAACATTCGAAATTTTTTTCTTGTAATACTTTCTCCAAAGCAACAGTTTATTCTTCCTATTGAGTGATATTTTCCTGCATGCATTGAAATACACCACAAACAAGAGATTCACGTTCTTCAGGAATACTGTGTAGAATCATTCTTAATCTGTCAACTGATATTTTTTGAGATGTTGTAGATTGATCATCACCACTTTTACCAGCATTTTTATCATGATAATAATTTCCATATGTACTAACACATACCTCCTTATAATTTGAGGTAGGAATGTTGTCCATCTTCTTGGTGGGGACTGGAGCCACCTTCTCATTACTTTCCAAGTCTGGTGTGTCTTTAATGTCAGCCAGATATGGAGACCCAGATGCATCCTCTTCCTTAGATAAGAGGGAATTATTATTCAATTTTCTCTTATCTTTCTTTTTCCTATTCATCATGGTCTTGGTAGATATATCTTTTTGCTCAGAGATAACTGAATCATTACAAACACTGCTCTTCATTATTGACTCAGGAAAGGAACTAAAGTTTTCAAAAGAGAATAACTTAATTGTAGAGAATCCAACAGAGGTGAACCTATCCCTCTGATACCAATTAAGAGGACCAATTTGGGATATACCTAACATTGAGAGGGGGATGAATTAGTGTTGGGGACTTTTCAAACCAATTTAAACTTTTATCCCTATACCTCTTGACCTGTTAGGATCTTGATTCTCTTATTATCATTTCTCTATCTCATGCAATAATAGAAAACAGTAAAAATATGCACACGATATTTTTATAAGGTTCACCACTCAATAAGAGTAGCTACGTCCTTTCCATGCATGGGGATGACCAGTGCATGGATTCTCCACTATAATGTGATATGATGTTACAATGGAGTGGATAGGAAAACAATCCTCTGGCCAGTGTGAGTCCATACACTTTAGAGGGGGGTGGGAAACAATCCTCTTCCCTAGACTGGTGATGACCTAGCCCAACTTTCCGGTGTGAGTCCCTACACTTTGGAGGGGGTGGGACAAAATCCTCTTCCCTAGACTGGTGATGACCTAGCCCAACTTGCAGTGTCTAGCTAGTTCTTTATACTGCCTATAGAGATAGTCTTCTTCCTTCTTCAAAAGGTAGGTTCTTATCTTGATCTTCTTCAGTGATCTTCACTTGATTACTTGAAAAGCAGTAGGCAAGAAATTATTCTTTATTTTCTTCTCTTCTTTTCAAGTGAAACACAAACTGCATTAGATTTCTTCTTTCTTTTTCTTAGTGTAATAAACAACTGCACTAAAACTTATTCTCTCTTCTTGGTTTGTTCTTCTTCTTCTTTTTCTCTCCTCTCTATGCAGCAAACCTGTAAACTAAACTATCTTCTTCTTCTTATTCTTCATCAATGAAAAACCAGCTACACTGAAACCTACTCTTTTTCACACGTTTTCTTTCAGTGCAATACTATATGCACTGATCTCTTATTCTTCTTCTTCTTGATAGAATCACAAGTTGTCTTTGTGATTGTAAAAACAATGAAGTTTAGATCAACTAAGCATCATCATAGTTGAATAGAAGCTGGTAATAACTTCTAGAACAACTCAAAGCTTACGCACCAATCCTTTCTTGCGCACCACCCTGCTTGCGCGCGTCCCTGCTTGTGCACCACCCATCTTGAGCACCACCTGTTTGCACGCCTCCCTGCTTGCGCACCACCTGCTTGCACACATCCATGCTTACACACCACCTTCTTGCGTTCCACTCACTACATTCACGCCACTATTGTGAACAACTCACAACTTGCATACCACCTTTGGCTTATACACACTTTTTTCTTGCGCACCTCTAGTAGCTTTCACGGAAAAACTTGCACGGAAAAACTTGTGTGGCAAAACTTGCGCGACCAAACTTGCACGACACCACTTGCATGACACCCAGATTGTGTGTCTTATAAATTACCCTCAACTTGCGCACCACTTCAGCTTGCGCACCACTTACATGACTTGCGTGATCAGAGCTCAAATTTTCTCTTAAGTGTTGAGCCTTAAAAAATGAGGAGGCAAGTCATATATTTATAGGAATTTTTGTTAATTGCACGCCACATACACTTGCGCGCCAATACATGCATGCTGATCCATCACTTGTGTGCCGCTTCATCACTTGCGCGCCCTTCCATCACTGGCGTGACACTTTTTTCCCTTTGTCATATTTAGATATGATGATGTTGGAATATGACTTGTGCGCAACATGCACTTGCACGCCAATACTTCCGTGACACTCTTGACTTGCGCGACACTTTCTAACTTGAACTCCATTTTATTTACTTTATCATATTTTGATTGGATTATCTTTGAAATATGACTTGAGCCCCACTTATACTTGATCTCCAATACTTGCACGCCACCACTTCCGTGCCACTACTTGCGCGCCAATACTTACGCGCCACTTTCTTTCCATTGATATATTTCTAAAATAATGCTATTTGAAATATGACTGGCGTTCCTCTGCATCACTTGCGCGCCAACACTTTCACTCCACCACTTGCGCACCGACACTTGCGCGCCAACACTTGCGCGCTGCCACTTGCGCGCCTTCTTCTTTCCTTTGTCATTTTTGGATAGTATGATGTTGAAATGTGTTTTTCCAAAAACACTTCTTTACTCTCTCTATCCTTCGTACGGCTTGCACCACAATTTCTCCATACTTGTGATGATTGTAAAATAAAAATCAGAAAAACATCATCTGGTTTCGTCCATTCTTTTTGGAACATGAATTCCAAAGTACATCATTCATCCTCACTTCAAATCCTCAAATCCTTTTGGAGTGTTAATTCCAATGAACACCAATCATCTCTCTTTATCCAAAAGTGGAGGCTTGAGGCTTCTTCAAACACCTTCAATGTTGTAGAAAATGATTTACCTTTGACACAAGTTCTTTGAACTTAAGATCAGTTCAATAATCATCTGAATTGACTTCATAGAGAATTGTCCAAGCATGACATTCAATGTTATGATTGCATAACAATTCTCCAACCATCCTCAATTTATCCAATCTCTAAGGACTTTGGATTACTTCTTCATATCCTTCTTCATTTTTACCGATATTGACAACTGTTGACAACAAATAAAATCTTCATACCCAAAGTGGTCCCAACAGAAAACACACCTCAGAGAGGGGAGGGGTGTAAATTAGGTGTGCAAATTTTTTAACAAATTACAATTTCATCATTTAAACCCCTATAATACCCTTTTTATTTGAACCTTTGATTCTAGTTAAGACCATTTTATTATATGTTGTTCATACAATTATACATTTATATGAAATATTATTCCTAAAATTAAATCAACACAAGGGTTTTTAAAATATTCTTCCCTTTCCTAGGAAACCTACTCCATTCCATACATGGGATTTCCAAGGCATAGATTATAAAATATAATATTTCTATAAATACAAGTGGATTTTAATGGGTAAAATTATAATATATATCACACCATGTTACACAGGCGTGTGATCACTATATTACACAATTTATCATGTGCAACATTCAACTGCACCTCTTTAATATAGCATCTCACAGACTTCTATTTAAATGAAATCCCACCAGCTAATATTTTCAGTTTATTCTTCATCTAGAAATAGATGAAATACCAATCCATGGACATCTATAAACCCACAAATAATTATATTCTTCCTCACAATATAGTGACTTTATCTAAGTTCAGTTATTTAAACACAACACAAACAACTCAATCCCTTTTTTTAAATCACAGCTCCTAGTTTTCATGAATAATATTACTAGATTTCTCCAATAATAATAATAATACTTTCTAGAAAAATATAATACTAGGTGAGTCCTTAATATATTTACTATAGATATATTAAACCGAACTACAAAGGTCTGTTTATAGCGCACTCCATCCCCTCCCACTCATTCTTCTTACACAATGTCTGTTTAGATGAAACAATTCAGATCAACCAATACTTTTTCTTATAAATCTTTTAAAATAATGGATATTTTAGGATCTTACTATTTATTTATCTTGAATACCCAACAATATTCTACTTCATCTTAGTAACATATATATGTTCCTTTTATTCATTGAGTGTTATTTATATTATCCCTTCAACTCCAGCTCTTAGTTTTTGATATTTTTTGAACAACATTATTCGCTCAATTATTTTATTTTTAAAGATAGGTCACCTAAAAAAATATATTTTATATATACTAAATATATAATATATCCATGTGATTTTGTTCCCATGATCCTAATTAACCATTTTACTATTTTATTTATATTTGGGTGATCTCCCATCATCTCAATATTCTAATTTTATCTTAATGGTTTTACACTATACATTTAATGGATTAACCTTATTTTATCATCTAATTTTATTCTTATTTTTCTTAAAAAATGAAATCTTCTATATTCTTCTAGTAGGGTTGAGTTCAACATTTTCTATCTTGTATCATGAAGAATTACTCTATGAAGAATAACTCAAATACTCAATACATTGAACTTATATATTTGAAAAATATATCTAAAAGGACTAAAAAATTACATTTTCAGTGATTATTTGAATTTAGAAATAATAAGGAGTCATCCCACTTGAATACCTAATATATTTTTTGGTGTTCCTAATTTATTATAATAAGATTCAAATTCCATATAAAAAAACACCATTAAACTTCTAATAGATATGGAAAGTGATAACCCATTTTGAAATAATTCATGAAACAACTGGAGTCAAATTTGGAATGTGACATTTTAACCATTGAATATTATATTTAATAAAACTAGGTTTAATTCCCAATTTTAATCACAAAAATAAATTTCAAATATTCTCATTAGAAATTACCCAACACCAAAAAATGTTATTATCTTAGTTACACCTTTTTAAATATTTTTCAAATTAGGCTTATATCATGCCTATTAGAAGCATAATGATGTTTTGATCATATTGTAATAACTCAAATAAAATGTAAATTTATTTTCACTTTAGATATAATATATAGTAATACTTCTTCATTATGCAACATTATTATTTTTTAACAAAGTATTGGTGAAACAAAAAGTCTTACAGAATTTATTTTAAAGTTATTTGATTTCATAATTTTTTGAGTTTTAGGTAAAATTGAATTTAATATGAATTTTTAACCCTAAAAAAATAATAAATTCATATGAAATATTTTTCCAACCCATACTAAAATTCTGAAGTCTTACCAAATTTCATTCCATGTCATATAAAATAAACTAATGTCATAAAAAATCATATAAAGTATAAAAAAACTATTAAATCCAACGAAAACTTTCATACTAATCTAATTTTAATCACTCCATACATTTAATCCATACAAATTTCTTTTAGATTTATTATAAAAAATACTCAGAATAATTCTCACATTAAACTCCAAATTTACAGACTCTCAAATAATTCTATAACTTCTTCATTCAAATTTAGGGCTTCTTAAAACCTTCCCAAAATTAACCTAGGGTATTCTTAAAATAAATTTGGTATCCTTAATCTAAAATCCCATTGGATGATTTCTTCAACATCACGGGTCTTCAATAACCCAAATTAGATATCTTTTTACAAATTTCTCAAAAGTTATTTAATCTATTTATAGCATCCATCATTTCAACCTTCTTATGAATGTTATAGAAAACAATTTTATAATAAATACATTTTTTCACATGATGACCATATCTTTCAACCATATTATTCAATAACCACCATGTAGAAAATTTATAGCCATTCCTTAATAGGAAATATAAAGATCCACTTATCATTACCAATGATATTATGAGAAACAAATTTATCAACCTTTACACAAAACAATGGGAAACACCTTTTACTTCCCCTTCTAAAAAGATATATATTCTTCATTTCATAGTTAATGGATTATAAATATTTATTATTCAACCCACATTGACTAAATTCATATTGATGAAAATCTAATCTATGATTCTTCATGTCTAAGGGAACTTCAATCTCTCCCATTGGAATTATTTTCAATTAAAAAATTATCCTAAATTCTATGTAATCTTTCTTACACTAATTAAAATTAAATGAAAAATATGGAAAATGATGTTCTCCCCCTTAAATGACTTTGTGGGGAAGTGTATTCTTATCTCGAACTTACTCTCCTAATTTTAAGAAATTCATTTTCTCCCCATTTATTCATCCACTTTTAAAATAACTCAATTTGTTACATGGGAGAAGGGTGATACTACATTCTTATTAGTAAGGTTACAACAACAAGATAACTCTATGTATATATGGGATAAAAATTTATAGAAAACAACATTGAGAAGTACAGAAAATAATGTTTTCCTTAATACTCACATCAATGTGTCACCAACTCAAACTTCTTATTTTCAAGGGGTGGTCAAAATGATTTTCATGATTTTAAAGAATCTACATTAACTTGAACACACAAATTAAAACATTTAAAGTGTTATATTTCCTTTTCTAACTTTTTAGATAAACACTCCACTTTATTTAATGAATAATAAAATCTAAATAATGTCCGAGAGAGTGTAAATAATTCCTCATTCTTCAACATTTACTGGGGCCATCTACAATTATAGATTAGTAAAAAAGATGAATATTATTGGAAACATCACATCTTTTGAAATATCACCCTAAACACATTCTTTATAAACCTATTAAAATTAAATTTCTATCATTGAAACAAAAATATAGTTGATATAGGAATAGGGTAGATCCTATAACAACTCCTCAATATGAGTAATAGGGTTGAAAAAACTTTTTGAACCTAGAATACCACTTCATGATTGATATATTTTTCGATTTCCACATATTAACTTCACATGGTAGCATGGAATTATCGATTTTTACTTTTATCATTGTTGTATTATCCTTTTTTAACCTGATCATTTATATAACAACCCTACTCTTTATTAAACACTTAAGCATGATTTATCACATAAACTTGCACTTAAGACAATTCCGAGGATCGAGAGGTCTAGTGTCTTGGGAAATTAGGAACATTATATGAAAAATTAATACATAAAATAATTTTTTTTAATTTAAAACATCTTTTACATGACCACAACATTCCTTTGTACTTATCATTACATGGGATAACTTGAGGACATACATAAGAAAATGGTGAGCTATAAATCTCAGTAATGGAGTAAATAAGGCATAAAATGAAGAATAAAACACATGTTAGAAAATAGGTATATCAATGGAGAATAAGAGAAACATGAACATAAATGCATTGTATAGCATTATTATCATAACATGGAGATGTGTCAATAATATTTAACATGATATTAGTATAAGACATGGTTTATTCCACATAGAGCATGAGCAAAACCTCATTGAACATGAATTATCATGAGTAAACACTCATTTAACTTGAATTAGAATGAGTAAACCCTCATTGAAAATGGTTTATCATGATACTATCCTTTACCTAATGAACTTGAGTGCTATTAGTGCACACCCTTCTCAATCGTTTCATTTCATGTATAAGTTTTCCACATGGATCATATAACACAAAATCATTTAACATCATAAGTTATTAAATGATTAAGGAATGTGGAATAAATAAATGTAAGTACCATTCAATATGTATATTTTTATATAGGTGAATAATATTGATAGTGAAATGGGTATGGTATTCACTTACATGATGATTTTGGCATGGGAAAATTTGGTGTAACTTCAGCAACACAACAGCATCAAATAGAAATCGTAAAATGGGTTGATGAGATAGAAAATGGTATCTCATAATTTATAAATGAAATAAACAGTAAGGGGGTCATGGATCATAATATCACAACATATGTAATGGAATTAGGATTCATAATATAAAATAATTTCTTGAATGTAAATTAGGAGAGAGAAATCCATTACGGAATTTTGGCATGGTAACAGGTGTACACGTGAGGCATTAATGAGAGATAAATGGGTCTCTCATTATTCAAACATAAGTAGGGAAGTATAGGGGATGTTTGAAATCATACCACAATTGTTTTAGTTGAAAATAAAAGGGCATAACAGTATAAGGAAACTTGGACATAAATAAGGAAGGAATGTGAGGATCCCTTACATGGAAGTGTGATCACAAAGGCTTGATAAGATTGAGATAGGATTCTTAGGAGATTGGGGAACCTTGGGAGGATTATATAGAGATGTGGGAGGTTTTTGGTCTAGCTATAAATGGTTTTAGTGAAGAGAAATGGGATATTGAGTGCTTTTATATAGAAAATGAGAGGGAATTCTTTATTATTTAGGTTTCAGGCACTACACATAAAACTAATCAAAACCACAAGACACCCCATGGTTTTTTCCCAGGGTTTTTTTCAAAGAGAAGTGGAAAACATTATTTTATAATTCCAATTTCCAAAAATATTAAAATATTAGGTTTTCTTATGTGTAGGTGGTCACACTCTCATGGAAATCATTTTAAAATGTAAAATATTTTAGAAGTCTTGGAGGGTCCACTACGACATTGTAAAATAAATAAAACAAATATAAAATCACATTATTTTAAATTTAAAACATATATTGGCTGAATATACCTTTTATAGTATTTTATTACGTCACTATTGGGTCATTATGATTCCATAAAACACATTATATATATAAACAATATTTAATTTTTACCCGAAAATTATAATGTCTCAGAAAATTGTGAAAAATTCACTGTTGGATAATTTTGAAGTCCTGATTTAAAAAATAACATTCATTTTATCTAAATAATTTTTTTAAATACATTCATTTTTACTTTTAAAATAAAATTGACATTTATAGAAAATTCATGGGTTTTGACAAAAACGTCTTTCTTACCTTAATAAAAATTACAATTGTTTTCATAAAAATTATACAATCATTTATATTTAATAAAAAGTAATTTAATAATAATATTTTTTAAAAATATTATTTAATTCAAAATTCCATTAATTCGTCAAAATATATTTCTTAATTGAATTTAAATATTAACTAAAAAAATACTATATGTGCTTTAAAAACCATTTACAAAGTAACAATAATGAATTGAATGTATATTCTTTATAAAATAATAATGAACATAATCATAGTTCTAGGTTCTTGTTACATAACCCCTTATAACACCCACATAAGACCTAATGGTAAGGTGTGCGATGGTGATAGACTTCTGGGGTGGCTAAATTAACATAAATTGGGTGGTAATCATTATTAACTTCCACTTCTCCTATAGGAAGTTCTTTTCAAGCTTAATGTGTTGAAGATTGGATTGGGATTGGTCATGATAGAAGCCCTATGATGCTTCCTCCTTTCCGAGCTCCGACAAATGGGCTTCGTATGGAGTAATTCTACTATATGAGGACAACACTTCCTTTGTATAATTAAATTGGATTTGTTAAAGCCCTATATTTATACTAATCATGTTATTACTATTCACCGACTATATTAACAATAGTAACAATTATTAGAGGTATTTTAATATCCAAAAATTTAAAACCAATGAAGTGTATATGTTTTTTATAACCATTTTTAATAATAATACATTTAATTAGATCAAGAGGAATTTTCATTAATAAAAGTTTGGGTCATTACAATCTTCTACCCTTAAGAAATTTCTCCCTCAAAATTTCCTTTTACCATACTAAAATAGATAAGGGTAACTCTACTTCATCACTTCCTCTGATTCCCATGTTGATTCTTCAAACTTTTAGTTTTGTCACAACACCTTAATGAGGGGAATTGTCTTATTTCATAGAACTTTATCCCTATGATCTAAGATCTTCACCAGATTCTCTTCATATGAGAGTTCATACTCCAATGGTACCACCTATGTATTGAGTACATGCGATGGGTCTGGAATGTACTTATTAAAGAGTGATACATGGAATACATCATGTTCTTGAGACATGTTTGGTGGGAGTTCTAGTCGATAGGCAACTACTCCAATGCTATCAAGGATCTCAAAAGGGATGATGTACCATGGACTAATATTTCTATTATTCCCAAATCTCATATCTCTCTTACACAAAGATAAGAAGAGGAATACAATTTCTCCAACATCAAACTCTAGGTCTTGTTGACGGTTATCATCATATCTCTTTTGTCGACTCTGAGTAGCTTTAATGTGCTACTGGATGGTCTTAACTTTCCCCACCATTTCTTCGACCATTTCTGGACCTAGGAGTTTTCGCTCCCCTACTTCATCCCAACATGCCGGTTTTATGAATCTCTTCCGATAAAGGGATTCATAAGGATCCTTTTGGATGAGTGAGTGGAAAATTTTATTGTATGAGAACTAAACCAGAGGAATATGATGATCCCATCCTCCTTCAAAGTCCATTGAGAATGCTCTCAACATGTCCTCAACTTTTTGGATAGTATGCTCAGATTGGACATCATTTTGAGGATGATAAGCCATAATGAAGTTCAACTCAGTATTCAGATCATGTTGGAGACTCTTCTAGAACTTAGAGGTGAATCTTGGATCTTGATCAGATACAATCGATAGTGGTACTCCATGAAGCCTTACCACTTCTCTGATGTATATCTGTTCCAGTTGATCCAATGTGAAATCCTATCGAATTGAAATGAAGTGTGTAGTCTTTGTAAGACGATCCACAAAAACCAAGATAGAATTTATTACTTTGGATGTATTTGGAAGTCTAGTGACAAAGTCCATGGTGATCTTCTCCCATTTCCATGTTGGTATGGGTAATGGTTGCATCATCCCCTTAGAATTTTGCCTCTTAGCCTTCACTTGCTGACATACCAAGAACATTGATGTAAACTCAATGATCAAATTCTTCATGTTATCCATTCAATAATCCATTTGGAGATCTCAATACATCTTTGTGTTTCCTGGGTTAATGGAGAAATTATAACTATGTGCATCATCCAAAACTTCATTCTTTAACTATAGACATGACAGAACCCATAGTCCTCTCCCAAATCCCACAATTCCTTCTTCAATAACATTGAACATTGAGGATTTCTCTTTTCTGATAGTTTCCACTTTCTTCTAAATTCCCACATCATCCTCTCTATAATCCTTAAACCTTTAAAAAAGATATAGTTGTGAAATCATTTGTGAAAGGATTGATGATGTTCCATTCTTTATGATTCCCGTGTCCATTTTCATCAAATATAAGAAGATTGGATCCTTTTCAATTCACATCAATGAATTTGTTGCTGGATGATTTCTATATAGAGAATCCTCCACCATGTTTTCTTTCCCCATATGATAGTGAATTGAGTAGTCATAGTCTTTGATTAGCTCTAACCATCTTCGTTGGCACATATTAATCTCTTTCTGTTTGAATACATTCTTGAGGCTTTTGTAATCTATATATATTTCAAACTTCTCCCCAAAGAGGTAATGTCACCAAAATTTTAAAGTGAAGATTACTACATCAAACTCTATATCATGTGTTGGATATTTTTTCTCATGAAATTTCAATTTCCTTGAAGCATAGGTAATGAATTTGTCATTTTTTATCAACACATAGCCCAAGACCTTGTTTTAAGCATCACCGAATACCACAAAAGTTCTCTACTTGAGGGTAGTGTGAGCATGATCATAGTGATAAGACTCTTTTTCAGCTCCTTGAAGCTCTCTTCTCATTCATCACTCCATGAAAACTTGACTCCCTTCCGAGTTAGCTTGGGAAGAGGGTTTGACAATTGTGAGAAATTTCTCAGAAATCAGTTATAATATTCAGCTAACCCTATGAAGCTATGGATATCTGTTACCAATATTGGCCTTGACCATACCTTAATTGAATTTTTCTTGAAGGGATCCACAGATATCCCATTTCATGTGATGATATGACCTAGGAATGAGACTTTTTTCAACCAAAACTAACTCTTTCTATACTTTTCATAGATCTTCTCCTTTCGCAAGGTATCTAGTACAGTACTTAGATGCTCCTCATACTCCTCCTTGGTTTTGGATTATATTATAATATATTCTATAAAGACTACTACAAATTTTTCGAGGTAATATATAATGACTCTATTCATCATGTACATGAAGATTTATAGAGTATTAGTCAGTCCAAAAGGCATTACTATGAATTCATAGTGCCTGTACATTGTATTAAAAGTAGTCTTGGAGATATCCTCCTTCACCATTGGTAATATCCTGAACGCAGATCCACATTGGATAAGTATTGTGCTCCATGTAGCTAATCAAACAAGTCATCAATTCGTGGCAGAGGATACTTGTTCTTTATCATGATTTTTTTGAGCTCATGATAATCAATGCAGAAGTGCATTGACACATCATTATTATTGACAAATAGGACTGGTGTGCACCCCATAGTGAAGCACTTGGTCGTATAAAACCTTTATCTATATTATACTACAGTTTTTTCTTTAGCTCTTCAAAATCCTCAACATCCATTCTTTATGGAGTCTTGCATATTGGCAACGCCCCAAGTATAAGATCAATCGAGAATTCAACATCTATGCAGAAGGAAGACCATTTAATTCCTCAAGAAACACTTCAGTGAATTCCCCCACAATAGGCATGTCTTCAAGGATGGTTACTTCCTTAGACTCAATCATCTGATCAAGATACACATGCTAATGGGGTAGTACTATCCACACTTGAGATGATAGTGCTAAAGAAGATTCATCCTCATCCTTACACTTGTATAGAATCGGGAGTTGATTCTCTATATGGATAGTGATTTCCCTCTCATGACAATTTAGGTTGGCTCTATATAGGGAAGACCAATCCATGCCAGGAATTACATCAAATTCCACCAGAGGGAGTATGATGAGATTCACCAGGAACATCAATCCAAAGATTGTGATAGGGGAGGAGTTTGATTCATGGGATGCAATGATTTCCCCATTTTCCATTCTCATCGACATCTCTACTTCAATTATTTGTGTTGGTGTTGGGATTGTTCTACTAAACTTTCAGGATATAAAAGAATTCATAGAACTAGAATCAAAAAGTATGTTTTCTATTCTTGAATAAATAACTATAGTACCTATCACCACTTCGTTTTTGGGGTTCTCTTTGACAGTAGTGATGGAAAAAGATCAAACTTGCTTCCTTGTAGGTTGTCGGTTTTCTCTGAAAACTCTTGGCATAGGGAAATAGTTTTCAAAGTGCCCTGGTTCATTACAGTTGATGCAATGTGTAACACCCTGAGATTTTATGAAAAATATTCTTTTCAATTTTATTGATGTCTTGTGTTGTACGCTACACCAGAAGGAGCTTTCACTACATGCATCCCTGACTTGGCTTGCATTACACGCAGTCGCGACCTTCCACGATAGCATGTGTTGTACGCAATAACGAGTTTCACTAAACAACGATATGCTATTAAAATATTATTAAAACTAGCCGTTATGAATAGTAATAACCAATTTTTGAAATTTGGTAAATTTCATCTTTCAAAATGGACTTCATTTTTGTATTCAGAATATCGAAATAAGCCTAGGGTGATATTTTGGCATTTTTTTGAAAACTTTCAATTTTTGATCAATAGTGAAAACACTAGGTTACTATTTAAAAGCCGACTTTTTATTTAAATAATTATTTATTTTATTTAAATTTATTTTAGGTCAAAATTGATACATAATACCTATATAAGTTCAATGTAATTCATTGGGGTAATTTTCTAATAATTTTAGATATATAAAAATTTTATTGAACTTTTCACCGCCTTTTACCCATCTCCTAGGAGAATTTGCAAATTCACCTAAAACATAATTTTACCACTTCTGTGAGTGGAATTTAGAAAATATGAGAGACATGGTTAATATCAAGGACTAAAATTTGGTTCAATGAGATGAAAATATTTTTTGGTAAATAGTAACTTTTTACTTTTTTTTTACCACGGTTAAAAGTAAATAGGGTAATTAAGGGTAAAAATGATATTATTATTAAACTAACACATGTACTAATTCTATTGGATAAGTGTAATTCGACCAAAAACAACCTTAGGAATAAAATATGACCATTTATTCCCACATTAATTAGACGAGGACATTTAATATTATTTTATTTAAATAATAGTTAAAATAGTTAAAATCAAAGTTTAATAACTAAAACATTTTAAATATAGAGTTATACAAAAGATAAATTCGACTATAAATATTCATTTGAAAGCTGAAAATATTTCCTACATAATGGTATTTTATTTATAATTTTTAGACATTAAATAATTTAATTTATTTACGACACAATGATGATGCAGTAATTGTCCTATTATTGATATATTAGCATAATTGATGTTATAAATACTCAAATAAATTTAATTTGAGACTTTTTATGAATTATACCAAATTTATAGGTTAATATGACATGTTATTATTTATTTAGTTAAACTTTTTTGAACTAATAATTCTGGTAGGATTTTCACAAAAATCAATTACCAAATAGTGTCAAAATTGACATAAAATAGTTTTTAAAACAAATATTATATTATTAATTGTTATTTTATTCCTAAAAATATAAGGTTCGTCAAAATGACTTAGATAAGGTTATATATATTAATAATAAACAACTTCGGGTTTGTTTGGATTGTTATAGTAAGTTTATTAACCTTATAGTGTAAGAAAAAAAGAAGACACAGTAAAAGAGAAATTATTTAACTTAAAGTTAAATCTAAATGATAAGGTTAAAATAGAAACCTAAACTTTTCTAAATTCTATTGGATGATAGGGGTTCAACCCATCCCAAACTTAGCTTCAAAATAATTCAATTTGGAGCAATTAACAACCGAATATGACTTTATATTAAAATAATATTTTTAGTTATTCCAAAGGTGCCCCTCTCCTCCCTTATAAAAGGGCACATCCTCTCTATTTTCCTCACACCACTTTGAGCCTTCAAGATCGGCCAAAACCTGACAATTTCTCTTATCCACTTCCCTAGAAACATCCTAGTGGTTATGGTCTTCTTTCAAGACCAATCTTAGTGCCTAAGAGGAGGTTTCAAAAAGGCGTGTTGAAAGAAGTGATAATATCTGATACCGATTCTTTCAACTTTATTTCTTATTCTAATTCTTCTTATTTAGTTTTTTAATTATATTTTAATAACATCAGTATCAATAATATAAATATATGTTATTATAAATATTAAACAAACCCATTTCACCTTCTATCCATCCTATGGAAAATGAAATCACCGCGCGTGCGTACGTACGGAATACCGTCTCCACGCCATGGTGTAATCTGTTTTTCCACCACCACCTTACTTGGATGGGTATAATGGTGTAAATAATAAATACATATTGTTATTATAACATCATACTGATTCTAAGATATTATATAATTCACTCCAATTCGATTCAATAAATATGGGAATGATATCATCGCTCGTGTGTACATATGGATTACCGTCTCCACGACACGATGAGATTCATTTTCCATGTTAACAATTCAAGAATGATTAAAAAGTATATATAATAAGTAATCATGAATTATATTACATAATAATGTTACTGGATTTATATATATATATATGTATGTCATATACTTAATTCCATTAAATTCAATAATGAAACGAAAACAGCGTTCATGCGTACGTACGGCCTACTGTCTCCATGAACGGTGTATTTCTTTCCATTTATCGATCTATTATATATATGTATATTCTGAATATATATTATATATAAATCATGTTTTATATTCTGGAATTAAGTAATCATGATCTATGTAATCATATTAATAATTACAAGTCAAAACATGGATGAAAAATGAAACGATTTTACCCAAAACGCTCTTTAACATGGAATTTACAAAAGAACGGGTAATATAAAGTCATAAGTGAACCATATATGATATCATAACAATGAATACGATTATTTAATAAGTCAATGACATTATTTAAATCATTATACAGGAGTTTCGGAAACATACGAACCATATCAGACATAAGGTAAGGGATAATTATTCTAATCTCATTCATATCCGAGATTGTTTCTTCATAAGTATTTACTGGGGTTATGTTTATTATCCATGTCCATATGTTCTCAAAATGTTTTCATAAAATGTTTAATTTTATCCCATGTATGTTTAAATTCATTTTTTCCCTTTTTTTACTTTTACCACATCGTATGGAAGTAATCTTTCTTTTTTTTTACCAAATGAGGTACTTTTTGACTTTTCTGACAAAAGTACATGGAGAATGTTTTTTTAACTTATACGGAATGAACAGATTTTTACGGTTTCATAACGCCTTATTTTCTAGAAGATTAATCTACAATATTTCATGATTATTTTCAAAAAAATACTTTTCTTTTAAAATTTCATGGTATTTTGTGAAAAGAAAAAGATTTTGAATAAGAAAGGATATTTTCCTCAAGAATTCATTTCAAGTGTTTTATCAAAAATATTTTCCATCTAAGATGACATTATTCAGTATGTTTATTTTTCAAGTATAATGTCTCTATTATTTACATGGTTTTATTTTTATTATGATGAAATTATATCCATTTGTTTTATATGGATTATGTTATGATGGAATGATGTTAATGAAACCCAATTTATTCTTTGGGTAATGATGAATGATTTATGATTGTTTTGTGGCACAAGTAAGAATGATTTCAATATGAGATGGGTGGGACCTATATCTCCCTCCAATGCATTGGGTAATGATTTATATCTCATGAAATAGACATGGCTGGAATGGTAAGTTAATTCGGTTCAGTGTTACAGGACTGAAACGAGGAGTGAACTCGATTCAGAAAGGGACTTTGTCCACTAAGATGGTCTTGGCAGCAATGCCTTGGCTACTATGGAAATCCTAACTTGTGCTGAATGGTTTCCACAATTACATGTTTTATTCCCATTATATTTTATCATGATTGATGTTCCATTATGATATATGCCTTACGTACTTCCACGATTTATGTCTTTGCTCAAGATTTTGATGTTTAAATTTCATGTTCAAGTTTTACTTTCAAATGTTTATGGATTGTTTTATGTTCACTATGTTTTCCCTTACTGAGCATTTGAGCTCACCCTTTTTATGTTTTCTTTTCCCCATGATATAAAGAAAGGTTTTAGGTATGAAAAAAGGGGAATATCTTTATGGGAGAACTTGAATATCCTTCACTACAATTAGTAGATTACATTCCAAGTTTCCAAAGACACTAAACTATTACGGTCCATTGGTGTCTGTTTTTGTTATGTACTATGTATTCTGCAAAAGTAATGTAATGTCCATGTACTTCAAGCTTCGGGTCTCTACATTTGGTATCAGAGGAAAGGTTTAGTCAACCTTTGGAAACTATGATGCGAAAACTATAGTGAGATCCCTAGAGATATTTCTAAGGTATGTCTAGGGATGTCCCTAAGGTTATGTATAAGTATAGGCTATAGTCCTAGAATTATGGTAACGATATTAGAATTAAACCTAAGATGTTAGATGTATAAGGTACTCCCCCTTGATTATGTTATTTTCCTTGTATGATTTTTGCCTCTCACAGAATTCTTTTTATGTTTTAGTCAATGGAGGGAACCAGAAGGAATTCGATTAACATTGAATCCAATGGACAAATTGGTGACTATGACCAACAAAATTGTGCAATGCCTAGAGAGAATGATATTGTGATTATGCCGAATCAGTCATCGTGATATATTATTAACAAGGTGAAATTTAGTGGTATACCTAATTCATCAAATAAGAGGAAGATAGAATTTTATTCATGTTCGCATTTTGAGGAGCATAAAGAAAGGAAGATGTAGATTTCTAAAGAAGGGAAGAAGAACCTTGAGGAATACCTCAAACGGAGGGATAGATGTTATCTGTGTGGAGAAAAGGGTCATAGAGTGATAGACTGTTATGGAGTTCAATGTCTTATTTATGGAGAACATGAGCATTACCCATCTCAATGACCTGACCTAAAAAGTTACTTCTAAATCAAGGGAGGAATTATTCCAGGACAATCATTGAAGAGGATGGATTGATGTTTTTATGTATTGGTATTCAAGAATAATGTTTTTGAGGTAATTATATTGTGTATTAGAATATTTGTGTATTATTATATTGTGGTTTTCAATAATTTTATGGTACCGGTAACCAGGAAAAGTGATTCAAATATTTTTGAAAGTAGATGATATGCGCATAATGAAGGGATAAAGAGAAAATTAAATGTTTGATAGTATTAATGAGCTCATGATTGATATAATGTTTAAGTGATATCATGGTTTGAGTATATAGAATTTTGAGGATTTTGGTATGTGGAAAGTGTTAACTTTTAACTGAATTCATGTTTTCACTAAGGTTCAATGGGTATTCATTTTTTTTCAATAGACTACATGATTAAGGCCTTAGAATGTTTGGAATGTGACCAACAAGGCATATCTTATGATATATGGGTATCAATGATGGTATTAACATGCTTGTTATATGAACTCTTTGGTAATCGTTTTCACTATAATATGAGATTAAACAACAGTATTTTGGATAAGCCTAAAGATTGGAATAGATTATATTGGACATAAGTTAGTATTGTTTAAGGCTAGAACATTTTCAATATTATTTATGTAATGTTATAATAATGTAGTTTTAGAAAAAGGACAACCTGCAGGACGGGCGACAACCCGTCACGTCGGAAAAGGCTGTGGGAATCAAACCCACAACTGAAGTGTGACAGGCCTTTATCGCCTACCACTGGCATACAAGAAGTCGCTATTTAGTAGAACCCAATTTTATTATATTAAGCAGTATGATATAAGAAGTATAAGTCCATTTTAGGAACCATATATGATTAATCTCACCATAGATGGACTTATGTATTTTTGATAACTTTTTCTAACCTTTTGTTTGAGACAGATGGAATGAGCCATCATTCTATCACATGATCTGCTAACACTTCACGAATGAAAAATTCAACTTCATTTATTTAAGATATGAAGTGGAAATTATACAAGGAATGACCAATGGTGAGACTGTACCCAAATCCAGAAAGTATTTCTTCTAATTCAAATTTCTTCAACTTTAGGGAAATGATCTTGAAAAAAAATGTTGTCCAAGTGCCCTTATATCCGATGAATCAGATGGTACCTTAGATCATCACAAATCTATGGCTTTGTGATTGCTGGCTTTTCCATAGCCATGTTCTCTACCACTCTCTATCAGAACATGATGGTTAGATTTCTCTTCTATATCTATATTTCCACCTATGTGGAAACCGAGTGATTAGTTAATTTGGGTAACCATTACGTTTCATACTTTAGTTTTTAAAGATTGGTTTTAGTATTCCTTTTTACGATGTGGGTTTCTATTAAAGAAACTTTCGAGTAGTAAACCATTTTTAACCCCGATGAATTTCGAGGGCGAAATTCATTTTAAGGGTGGTAGAATGTAACACCCCGAGATTTTATGAAAAATATTATTTTTAATTTTATTGATGTCTTGTGTTGTACGCTACAACAAAATGAGCTTTCACTACACGCATCCCTGACTCGGCTTTCATTACACGCAATCGCGACCTTCCAAGATAGCGTGTGTTGTACGCAATACCGAGTTTCACTAAACAACGATATGCTATTATAATATTATTAAAACTAGCCGTTATGAATAGTAATAACCACTTTTTAAAATTTTGTAAATTTCATCTTTCAAAATGGACTTCATTTTTGGATTCGGAATATCGAAATTAGCCTAGGGTGAAATTTTGGCATTTTTCTGAAAACTTTCAATTTTTGATGAATAGTGAAAACACTAGGTTACTATTTAAAAACCGACTTTTTATTTAAATAATTAATTATTTTATTTAAATTTATTTTAGTTAAAAATTGATACATAATACCTATATAAGTTCAAATTAATTCATTGGAGTCATTTTATAATAATTTTAGATATATAAAAATTTTATCAAACTTTTCACTAACTTTTACCCATCTCCTAGGAGAATTTTCAAATTCACATAAAACATAATTTTACCCTGTGAGTGGAATTTCGAAAATCTGAGAGACACGGTTAATATCAAGGACAAAAATGTGGTTCAATGAGATGAAAATAATTTTTGGTGAATAGTAACTTTTTACTTTTTTTACCACGGTTAAAAGTAAATACGGTAATTAAGGGTAAAAATGATATTATTATTACCCTAAAACATGTCCTAATTCTATTGGATAAGTGTAATTCGACCAAAAATAACCTTAGGAATAAAATATGACCATTTAGGCCCACTTGGATTAGATTAGGACATTTAATATCATTTTATTTAAAGAATAGTTAAAATAGTTAAAATCAATGTTTAATAACTAAAACATTTTTAATATAAGGTTATACATAAGATAAATTAGACTATAAATATTCATTAGAAAGATAAAAATATTTCCTATATAATGGTATTTTATTTATAATTTTTAGACATTAAATAATTTAATTTATTTACGACACAATGATGATGTAGTAATTATCCTATTAATGAAATATTAACATAATTGATGTTATAAATACTAAAATAAATTTAATTTGAGACTTTTTACGAATTATACTAATTTTATAGGTTAATATGACATGTTAGTATTGATTTAGTTAAATATTTTCGAAATAACCATTCTGTTAGGATTTTCACTAAAATCAATTACCAAATCGTGTCAAAATTGACATAAAATAGTTTTTAAAACAAATATTATATTATTAATTGTTATTTTATTCCTAAAAATATAAGGTTCTACCAAATGACTTAGATAAGGTTATATATATTAATAATAAACAACTTTGGGTTCGTTTGGCTTGTTATAGTAAGTTTATTAACCTTATAGTGTAAGAAAACAAGAAGACACGGTAAAAGAAAAATTATTTAACTTAAAGTTAAATATAAATGATATCATTAAAATAGAAACCTAAACTTGTTTAAATTATATCGGATGAGAGGATTTCTACCCATCCCCACCTTAGCTTAAAAATAATTCAATTTGGAGCTATTAAAAACCGAATATGACTTTATATTAAAATAATATTTTTAGTTATTCCAAAGGTGCCCCTCTCCTCCCTTATAAAATGGAACCTCCTCCCTCTTGTCCTCACACCACTTTGAGCCTTCAAGCACTGCCAACCCATGACAATTTCTCTTCTCCACTTCCCTAGAAACATCCTAGAGGTTCTGGTTTTCTTCAAAGACCAATCTTAGTGCCCTAAGAGGAGGTTTCAAAAAGGCGTGTCGAAAGAAGAGGTAATATCTGTTACCGATTCTTTCAACTTTATTTCTTCTTGTACTTATTCTTATTTAGTTGTTTCATTATATTGTAATAACATAAGTATCACTAATATACTGATATTTTATTATAAATATTAAACAACCCCATTTCAACTTCTATCCATCCTAAGGAAAACGAAATCACCGCGCGTGCCTACGTACGGAATACCGTCTCCACGCCGTGGTGTAATCTGTTTTTCCACTACCACATTATTTGGATGGGTATAATGGTGTAAAGAATAAATACATATAATTATTATAACATCATACTAATTATATGATATTATATCATTCACTCCAATTCAATTCAATAAATATGGGAACGATATCATCGCTCGTGCGTACGTACGGATTACCGTCTCCACGACGCGATGAGATTCATTTTTCATGTTAACAATTCCAGAATGATTAAAAAGTATATATAATAATTAATAATGAAATATATGACATAATAATGCTACTGGATTCATGTATATATATATATGTATGTCATATACTTAATTCCATTAAATTCAATAAGGAAACAAAAACAGCGTTCATGCATACGTACGGCCTACCGTCTCCATGAATAGTGTATTTATTTCCATTTATTGATCTATTATATATATGTATATTCTGAATATATATTATATATAAATAATGTTTTATATTATGGAATTATGTAATCATGATCTATGTTATCATATGAATAATTACAAGTGAAAACATGGACGACAAATGAAACGATTTTACCCAAAACGCTCTTTAACATGGAATTTACAAAAGAACGGGTAATATAAAGTCATAAGTGAACCATATATGATATCATAACAATGAATATGATTCTGTAATAAGTAAATGACATTATATAAATCATTATACAGGAGGTTCAGATACATATGGAGCATATCAGACATAAGGTAAGGGATAATTATTCCAATCTCATTCTTATCCGAGGTTGTTTCTTCGTAAGTATTTACTGGGTTATGTTTATTATACATGTCCATATGTTCTCAAAATGATTTCAGAAAATGTTTAATTTTCTCCCATGTATGTTTAAAGTCATATTTACCCTTTTTTTTACTTTTACCACATCGTATGGAAGTAATCATTCTTTTTTTACCAAATGAGGTACTTTTTGACTTTTCTGAAAAAAGTACAAGGAGAATGTTTTTTTAACTTATACGGCATGAACGGATTTTTACTGTTTCATAATGCCTTATTTTAAAGAAAATTAATCTACAATATTTCATGATTATTTTAAAAAAAATCATTTTATTTTAAAATTTCATGGTATTTTGTGAAAAGAAAATTATTTTGAATAAGAAAGGATATTTTCCTCAAGAATTCATTCCAAGTGTTTTATCAAAAATATTTTCCATCTAAGATGACATTATTCAGTATTTTTATTTTTCAAGTATAATGTCTCTATTATTTACATGGTTTGATTTTTATTATGATGAAATGATATCCATTTGTTTTATATGGATTATGTTATGATGGAATGATGTTAATGAAACCCAATTTATTCTTTGGGTAATGATGAATGATTTATGATTGTTTTGTGGCACACGTAATAAAGATTTCAATATGAGATCAGTGGGACCTATATCTCCCTCCAATGCATTCGGTAAAGATTTATATCTCATGAGATATACATGGCTGGAATGGTAAGTTAATCCGGTTCAGTGTTACAGGACTGAAACGAGGAGTGAACTCGATTCAGAAAGGGACTTTATCCACTAAGATGGTCTTGGCAGCAATGCCTTGGCTACTATGGAAATCATAACATGTGCTGGATGGTTTCCACAATTACATGTTTTATTCCCATTATATTTTATCATTATTTATGTTCCATTATGATTTATGCCTTACGTACTTCCACGATTTATGTCTTTGCTCAAGATTTTGATGTTTAAATTTCATGTTCATGTTTTTACTTTCAAATGTTTCTGGATTGTTTTATGTTCACTATGTTTTATCATACTGAGCATTTGAGCTCACCCTTTTTATGTTTTATTTTTTCCAGGATATAAAGAAAGGTTTTAGGTATGAAAACAAAATGGGAAGATCTCTATGGGAGAAGTTGAAGATCCTTCACTAAAATTAGTAGATTACGTTCCAAGTTTCCAAAGACACTAAAGTATTACGGTCCTTTGGTGTCTGTTTTTGTTATGTACTAAGTATTCCGCAAAAGTAATGTAATGTCCATGTACGTCAAGCTTCGGGTCTCTACACAATGAACAATGCATTAAGGGTTAAATGGAGCATTCCTTTCCTCTGTCATATTAGCGGGTTTTTCTTATTAGCAATTAATGGCAAGGTGACCTTATTATCCACACCTAAAGAAATTCCTTGCCCCCTTCAGGAAATTTCTTAGGTGATTATTTCAGCACATTTGGCAAGTGTGGTGATGTAATTTCTTTCCATTGTTGGATTTATCAATCAGACTTCCAGAATTAAAATCCATTTTCTGCTTCTTATCCCCATGATACCTATGAGATTAATCAATCTCCATTTTTACTTTTAGGGAACATCAGACAATTTCCTCATATGTATCGATGTCACAGATCGCTAGGGATTTTCGTAGGCTTGGTTTTAGCCCACCAAAGAAGCAGAGAACCTTGCATTCAGGGGTAACGACAAAGACGACAACATATCATGCAAGCCTTGTGAAGGATCCACCCATAACTTACAATGTCCAATTCATTCCTCATACTAATCAGGTAAAACATAATCAAAATAAATATTTGCATTGAAAAACTAAGATATAAAATATTAATACTTATACTAATCACAAAAACATAATCATAAACCATCCAGAGTAATATGGTGAATCGTAACAAAATTTTCCATGCTCAATAAAAATGATTATAAAACATCCAAAAACAGTGATTATATAAATACAAAATATACTCATTGGATCATAAATATAATAATATTTTTTGTCATTTATGAATATAAATACAATAAGAATATCATTAAAAACATTTTTGAGGAAAATAACCATTTCACTTTGGAAATCACTATTTTCAAAACCAAAAGTTTAAAAAATAATTTTAAAATAATTTTCATTGAAAATAACCATTAAAAATTATATAATAATCTTTAAAACACTGATTAGTCATGATAGGGAGAAATTCCTTTCATTTCATACATGTTAAAATAAATATTCATTTCACATTTTCAGTAAAAGACAAACGACACTTGTTTTGAAAACAAAATAAATATTAATTTCAAAAAACATTATAAAAATTCAAAAAATGTGTAAAAAATTATTTAATAAATTATTTTTAAAAGGATATAGTACATTTTGGAAAACATTTTCAGAAAATATGGATTTTTATGAAAATGGATTTTTGATCGAAGAGAGAAATAAAGTCGAATTTTCATAAAAACATTTTCTCAATCATATTAAGTACCAAAGAGTAAAAAATGGTACTATTTGTTGAAAAAGTTCATGACTTACTAGAGGAGAATAAAATATATTATGTTTGAGATAGAAATATAAAAAAATTATCCCCTGGGATATTTGAATAAAAACAATCTCGAATAATGATGAGATTTTGAAATAAACCTTTACCACTTTGGGAACTTTTGAATCATAAGACCTGTGAAAGAAATAACCTCAAATTAAATTTTAAATACAATGAATAGAAATAGATTCATGATATAACATATCATAAGGGGTATTATATACTCCATATAAAGGAATAAGTGGTGAATATGGTGTATGTCTCACGAAAGTAAAAGTGAGTTGAGAAACCCTTACCTTAGGTTTGAATCCATTCATATATGTTCAGTCCTCCATTATAATAAATATTTGTTTATTATAAATATATTAAATAACCTTAATAATATATATGATAACATAGGTTTCTCCATTATAACATTTTACCACCCATTTGTTAAAAATATATAAATTAATTTCATTATTTTGGGTGTTAAATACCTTGTTTTATCTTACGTGTTTTGAAAAAATGTTACAGTAATTATATATTGGATATAGATAAATCATCACCATAATTATATTAATTTTATAAATAGTTTGTTATTAGAAACATACTTTCAACCATTCTTGAAAACTGGTCAGTGAAAATGAATCACATTGCTTCATGGAGACGGTAGGCTGTACGTATGCATGAGTGATGATATCATTCCATTAAAGGGTAAAATGGTAAGGTAGTGTATGAAATATTAATTTTATATAATTTAAATAATTAAATATATATTAGATATATTTATTAAATTTTTTCCATATTACTTTCCATGAAAAGAGTAACTAAAAAATGAACCGCATTGCTTCATGAGGCGATAATCCACCATACACATAAACGACATTCTTGTATTCTCAAAAGAATTAAAAGTAAGAATTTATATATGATATTATAACTAAATATTTCTAATTATATCATAAATATTATATATATATATATATGCATTAAATAAATCATTATATCTAACCATGGAAAGATTTGATGGAAAATAAGTTACATCAGTTCGTGAAGCAGTGGTCCTCTATGAACATGATTGATTGTTTCATTTCCTAGTGATAGAAGTGGAGATGATAAAATGGTATGAAATAAATATAATAACATTTATTATATTTTAGACAATTTTTTTATTATATTTAAGTGTTAATATATAATTTAAGGTTATAAAATAAGAATGAAAAATAATGAGCTTAGTAAATACAATTAACTTCTCTTAGAGAAATGTCTTTTGGATCTCTTCTTAAGGACCCTAGGGTTGGTATTTTGAGAGTAAAATAATATTTTGAAATTTTATAAGGATTTTTGTGAATTATTTTTCATTTTTTTAAAATAAATGGCTTGATAGGTGTTAATAAGTGAGGGTAGTGAGTGCCCTTTTATAGTTGAAGAGAAGTGACATTTTTTGTAAACACAAAAAACTATTAAATAATGTGAAATCACTATCCCATAAAGTGGATAAAAAATTTATAATTAAAGGGGTGTAGGTATGATATTTTTTATCCTCATATCCACAAAAAAACATGTTTTGAACATGTCGTTCCATAACTCCATGTTACCTTACTTTTACCACTTTAGTTTTTTCACTATTGTCACTATTCTTTTTAACCAAGGTAATATATCCTTTTAGAATAAAATAAAATGATACCTATTAGATAATTTTTACCCACTAAATATTAATATTAATCGCAATTTATAAAATAAAAATTCTATTTTTTTTTTGAAAATTTAATTTTAACACATGCACATGTAATGTGAAAAAAAACTACTTTAACCATAATCACGTAACAATGTTTTTACTATTTAGGGGTCAATATATTTAATTTTAATGTAAAATTATTACATTAAGGGACCATAGTATATATTTAAATACATTTAAAAATAACTTGGATGATTATATAATATTTATGAATTTTAAGTCATTCAATAAAACATCATTTATTATGAAATAACATTAAAGTCAATTTTGAAATTATTCATTTAATTAAAATTTTAAAAAAATCAATACAATGATGGAATTAGAATATATTATGTTTAAATCTGTATAAAATTATATATTTATCTAAAAACATAATGGAATATAATAATTCATTCTATAAATTTTACTTTTTTCATTTTTAGTATCTTTTATTTTATAATTATATTAATTAAATAATTACTATGTTGGCGTTGCTTAAGAATTTAATGTAATTATATGATTAATAAAAAATAAAAATAAATTAACCACATTAAATAAATTTCATTATTCTAAAAATTACCATCCATATTTGTTCACATGTTACTTTTTCCCTATGTGAACACTTAATTGAAATTTAATATCTAGATGGAAACATTTTTTCCTTTTCTTTAGTTAAATTATTATATAAGTAAATTTCTTATAAAGGGTCCACAAAAACACTTAAAATAAATTATATGGTGATAAGGATCTAAATATAGCCCCAAAAATGGAATTAGGCAAGTGTTTAGGTTATATTAACCCTTATATTTTTAGTTTAACCCCACATTAAACTCATTTTAACCTTAACTGTGGTAATTAATTTTTATTGTTTTCACTATTATCTTTAGTAAAAAATGAATTTGAACTTATTAGATAATATAAATTTTTATAATTAAAAATATGAAATAATTTTTTACAAGTTAAATTCAAAAAAGTGGTTGAATTAAATTTAAAATTAAATCACAAATGTGATGAAAGAGCGGTATTCAAAAGAGAAAATTTTCATAAGTGTTGAGTGTTTTAATATCTTAATTAAATATAAAATTTATTAAAATGAAATAAATTAGTCAAATTTTAATATATTTAAAATAAATTTTCTATAAAACCAATTTATAATTCAATTTAAATTTATAAATAATTTAAATGAAAATGTAGTTTTTAATAAAAATATCTATTTTTCACTACTCACAAAAAAATAATCCTTTCATAAAATTATAAAAAATCCGCCCAAAGATAATTTTGACATGTATATTTCATTAATAAGTTCATTTTTTCAAATAAATTTAATAATGGTGTTAAAAATTAATTTTAAATTATGTATGCAAAGGGTGACTAAACTTAATTTTAGAAAAATATAGTTTTTCAAAAAACATTTCTTTTTCTTTCAAATGATTCTTATTTTATTTTTAATTATTATATAACCATTTAATTTATTTTATACATGTTTAAACCATATAATATTTATAATTTATATATTTTGATTCATACCCTGCAACTTAATGAATGATTTATAATTGTTTTTTTAAATATTAATATTGTAGTAGAGTATCATGTTTTCAAACTCGATGTAGCGTGCATTGAAATTTATCAAAGTTATTGATTTTAATTAAAAATAAATATATCTTAAAGTCTCAAGGTGTTACATTCACTTCTAATATTAGTGTTTCATATCATATATTCTATCTAATATGATGTTCATCTTTTAAAATATCATATTGTTTCATTTTAGCCCCTTAAATAAATTGCATCCTCATAATTTCATCTTTATCATGGTAGTAAAGTGTTTAACATTTTTAAATAATTTTATTGAAATCCAAAATTTTAAAAAGGGTTAATAAAACATCCACTTGATATGAGAGTAAGGGAATTATGAAGGCCATCTCGAATAACACACAACCGATTTCCAAATATGATAACATTGGTCGAAAGTGAAAATATGTACATTGAAGGAAAACCTAATGACCAAGGATTAATAGAGTGTGATAAAGATAATTAGTCACAAGAAATTGAATGATATATAAAATTTAAGGACAAAAAATCCATAAATATATGATGAGTCAACAAACCATTTGATTCATCAGAAATGAATATACTTGGCTAATTTTTTTTTATGATCTTTTTCTTAGAGTTGTAGAATTCCATTACCTTTTAGAATAAGAACATAAGAAAATATAATTACTTAGCATCTTTTTATTTAATAGGCAAAATTTCATCCTTTTGTTATGCTTAGATCAATTCCCACATCATTTAGTACTCTAATAAATGAATATCCAAAAATAAATTTTTATGCCATAAGATCATTTAACTGATCATTAGAATGAAAAGTCATTCCTCATATATCTAGATATTTTAAAAAAAATGGTTAGGTAAAGTTATTAAATATCACTCAATGTTCAACTTAATTCATTCTATATATAGTTTTCCTTAAGACTTGTTGAACATATGTCTAACAAAATTAAATATCAAAAATTTAGAAGGTATGTCACTAAATAAAAATTATATTACCTAAAAAAATTAAATTTTCCCTTAATTTCATATTCAAAATATGTGAATACCTTGATCACCAAAATACCTTTAATAACACATGTATACTTCCAAAAATAAAATCAAAGGTTGTTAAATATATTCCATAAATCAATACTTGAAGTAAACTCTAGAAAAGATAACCTAAACTGTCAAACCCAAAAAAAATTCATGGTCACCAATACTATCCCATAAATATATAATTATTACCTCAACATAAGTAATATATTAAGGGTTATCCTCCATTAATCATGTGTTTTCTACATGGTTCATCTTTCCACTGAATCTCTTTTTCTGATCGTTGGTACTATTCAACATATTCTCTCAAATCCTTTAATGAATAGTATTGTAATACAACCCTTACAAATTTCATGATTATTATAACCATGATATTATTAATAAAATACTCCTATAACATAATTAAATAATCTAAATACAAGAACATTAATAATTCCACTTCATCTCTGGTAATAGCATAAGCTTGAACTTGATCCCATAGATTCTTATAAAATATATCCCCTTGATACTTAGGGCATTCATTTATATAGTACCCCATCTCTTTATAGTTTAAATTATGATCATAAGAGGTTTCCTTCTTACCCTTTCAATAAATAGAATGGTATGATTTCCTTATACACTTATATCAAGCCCCCTTCCATTTAATCAAGTACCAGGGTGTTTCTTTTCATAATTATCATATGGGAAAAAATCCATCTTTATGTTCTTCCCTTTATGAATATTTTTATCTTTCACACTCTTCTTCTCTTTATTGCCACAACATTCATAAGACATTGAGAATAGTTTTTCATATTGATAGAATATGATACCATTTTATCATATTCCGATAATGTATGGGAGAGTAGTTCCCTTAAAAATATTATCTTAATCCCATCAAGGAAACAGTTATTCTTACTCACTAAATTATGTGCATTGATATGGTTCCCATTACTCATACTATGTTCAATTTCAAAATGATTTAATATACTAGAATAGATTATAAAATTTTGTATGATAATGCATAATCCCCAAACTAGTGAAACAATTAACATAGATTGAAAAAATTTATGCGTGGTTAATATCATAATCATAAACATGGTTTATTTAGGGTAATTTCTAAATCAAAAAAATATTTTCAAATACTTCATAATCATTTGTAAGTAAAAGGTTAATTTTCTTAATAACATTTTCTAGGAGTGTCAAACCAACTGTACAGTAAGGTACATTATCATGTATCAAGTAATGCTCGAGTCAAGCCCAATATACCTTTTTCAAAGTTATTACCCCTAGGTAAATCTATTCTAGAACCATGTGAACCTATATTATCTAGAAAGGGATGTATTTCTGGGAACACAACATAATATATACCTTAAAAATATTATGATGTTTCTAAAAAATTATCCTCAATTTCTATCATAGTGTTATGTTCCCTAATTTATGTTTTTAAAATATTTTTCCCAAGGTTTCTACTAAACATCCTCTAATACCAAGTATAAAGACCCTAACCCTAGTAAGCCCTAGTTAGTGATTAATTTATAAAATTTGAAATAGATATAAGGTACCATATTTGAAAGGACTAAATAGTTTAGAAATATTGGTAAATGAGATACATACTTTAATTTCACATACATTTGAAAACATCAAATACAAAAAGTGTTTTCTTTGAGAATTCCATTATTCCTCATAGCGTATCCCTGTATATAAATCTTAATAAAATTATTAGTATCTTGGGGAAAATAAAACATAAGAAATGGGTGAGGTCATATTCTTAGTAAGGGTATGTGTATAGTGGATGTTCTTATGAATAAATAATAATCATAAATATGGAATGGTAAATCACTAAAAAAAATTCCACTTGAACAATAACTTTCGAATAATATAGTTGGAATATACGATGTTTAAATAAAGATATATAAATAATAACATAATATTTAAACATATCCATATGTATGCTAACTAATTAAATAATCACATAGAAATAAATAACTGATATCATAATGAGGGAACACATAATTTTAGACATTTGAAACATTTTATCAAGATCTTTTAAAAGAGAGTTTAATTATATGGGTAGAAACATTTCTAAATTTCCAACTAATTTATCTCACAAGACCTGTTGATTCATTGAGGGGTTATATATAATCAGGCTCCACCCATCAATTACTATGTCCAATGTATTCCTCATATAAAAGGACTGAAACACAATAAACATAAAAATTCATCTTGAAAAATAATATAAAAAACTTTAATACATTCCCCAATCAAACAAACATAATCATAAAACATCCAGAGTAATATGGTGAATGGTAATAAAATTTTAAATCCTATAAAAAAATGATCATAAAACATCTGAAAAAATAATAATGATTATATCAATACAACACATCCCCATTTGATCATTAGTAAGATAATGTTTTTTTCATTGATGAATAGAAATACCAAAATAATATCATCCAAACCTTTTTAAGAAAAATAACATTTTCACGTTGAAAATATATTTTGTTAACAAAAATTTCACTTTTTTTAAAAAAAATTCATTTAAAAATAATCCTTGAAACATATAAATTAATCTATAAAACATTGAGTGGTAATGATGTAAAAAAATTCCATTCAAACCATACATTTTAAAACAAACATTCCTTTAACATTTTTGGTAATAGACAAATATGACTTTTTTTTTGAAAATGACATGAATATTCATTTATATTTTTTTGTAAAATAGTAAAAATGGATAAAATGTCTTTAATAAATCATTTGGAAAAGGTAAATGAATATTTTTGAAAATATTTTATAAAATATGGATTTTGATAAAATTTATTTTCAACTAAAGAGAGAAATAAAGTCCAATTTTGTTAAAAACATTTTCAAATTCATATTAAGAAAAAAGAGTGAAAAATGGTACTATTATATAAAAAATTCAGGAATAACCAGGTTATAAAAAATATGGACTTTAATATATAAATATCAAATAATTCCCCTAAAAAGACTTAAACAAAAAAATCGTGAATAATGATGAGATTGTGAAATAAAACCTTACCACTTTGGTAACTTTTGAATCATAACCCCATGAAAGAAGGAAATTAAATTAATAATTTATATACCATGATGATAAATATATTCATGACATAACATATAGTATTGGGAAGTATACACACCAAACAAAGGAATACATTGTGAATATGGTGTATCTCTCACAGATGTAAAAGTGAGATGAGAAACCCTTACCTCAGGTTCAAATCCATTTTATTGCTTCCAAACCTCCCATATAATAAATATTGGTTTATTATAAATATATTTATGAAACATACACATATATATCATATCATATATGATCCTATTATAACATTATGGCACCCGTTTTTTAATAATATTTCATTATTTTTATGTTTTTGAGTGTTAATTGCCTTGTTTTCTCATGCGTGTTTTGTCATGAAAGTTACAGTTCATGTACATAGGATATAGTTCCATCATAAAAAAAGAGTTATATTAATGATGTAAATATTAGTTTTTTCATTATATTAATCCTTAGAACAATTTTTGAAAAGTGGACATAGAAAATGAATCACATCGCTTCATGGAGACGGTCGGATGTACGTACATTTTACTGACGATATAATTCCATTAAAGGATGAAAGGTTTAGGAGGTTTATTGAATATTAATTTTCAATAATTTAAATCATTTCATATATATCACATATATTCAATAAATATTTCTATATTACCTTCCATTTTAAATAGTAATTGAAAAATGAATCACATCACTTCACGAGGTGGTAGTCTGTCGTACACACGAGTGACACTATTTTATTCTAAAAAGAATGATATTATAACTCTAGGAGTATGATTATATTTTAAAATTTTTTATATACATTAAATACATCATTAAATACAGTCATGATAAGTTTTTATGGAAAACATTTTATAAAAGTTTGCGAGATGGTAGTCTTCCGTATACAAGATTGATGATTTTGTTTCTGATTTGATGGAAGTGGAGATAAATAAATATTATTACAAAAATATAATAATATATAACTATATGGCAGATAATGGTGTTAGTTTGTTTGAAGTGTTATGAGAAAATTTAAGGTTTGTTTCCAACGCTTTCGTCGGGGTGCGCGCATTCATCACGTAGGGGAGGACGCGTAGCTTGTGGCCCCAAATTCCAGCTTTCCAAAGGTGGGCGGCATCCGTTCCTTGTTCAGGGACGTCTCCTCCTTGATCGAAACTGGGATTATGGGATTTCAGTTCTTCCTTCCGTGGATTTCTCCTCGGAACTCGTCACCTAGTACGGGTCTCCCTCATAGATTTAAGGTGGGTTCGTGAATCTCCTTCCCGGTGCCATATCATCCTGGACACCAGTTAATTACGCTGCTTCCGTTGAGACGCTCCAAGGGGTCTGGTCGGGGCAGCAACCTTCGGTGAGGAGAATGGTCATGCTGGGGAATCGTTGGCATGTCTTGACGCTGGGTGATTGGCATGTCTGTCTTCTGTCCCTTATTATAGGCATTCTCAAGGGCGCAGAAGCCTGAGAAATCCCACATCGAATGCAGGGAATTTTCATGCCATAGGCATGTATCTGAGGTTTTCCTCGGCTTCCCATGTTCAACACCGGGTATGCCTCGATTTTAATGTCTTTCGGAGACAGTTACACTAAGGGTGTGTTTAACACGGGGTATGCAACGAGTTTAACATCTTGCAGAGACGGTTATGCCAAGGGCGTGTCTTCTGTGGTTTTCCTCAGCTTCCCATGTTTAACACGGGGTATGCCGTGAGATTAACATCTTGCAGAGATGGTTATGCCAAGGGCATGTCTTCTGAGGTTTTTCTCAGCTTCCCATGTTTAACACGGGGTATGCTACGAGTTTAACGTCTTGCGGAGATGGTTACGCAAAGGGCGTGTCTTCTGAGGTTTTCTTCAGTTTCCCATGTTTAACATGGGGTATTCTGCGTGTTTAACTTCTTTCGGAGATGGATCGGACTGATCGGAACACTGAGAGTGGATCAGATAAAAGGACCCCCTGAAGGGAACATCGATGTTGGGGCTAGCACGTGTGCGTCTTCCCAGATACTATGGAGTGGAATGAGGTGGCATGATCCCACCGGGATGTGGTGGCCTGGGTAGGAATCAGGATGGGTGATGGAGTGAAGGTGGCATGAACCTTGTGGAGGCTTCCTATGTACCATGACTTGCATGGATCAAAGTCCTAGTACTTCAAGCATACAGTTTAACGTCATGCGGGATGGGGGCATTTAGGGCTTACACTCTGAGGTGGCCCATAATAGTGGATATGGGGCTTACGCTCTGAGGTGGCCCATAATGGTGGATATGAGGATTATGATCTGAGGAGGCCCATAATGGTGGATATGGGGAATACGCTCTAAGGAGGCCCATAATGGTGGACATGGGGCTTACACTCTGAGGCGGCCCATAATGGTGGATATGGGGCTTATACTCTGAGGCGGCCCATAATGGTGGATATGAGGCTTACCCTCTGAGGCGGTCCATAATGGTGGTTGGTAAACCAAAACTTAGGGGTTGGAACAACCGAGTGACGGGCTTGAACCTCGTGGAGGCTACCAACGTACCATGCCTTGACATGGATCAAAGCCCCTATAGTTCGGGAAAACAGTTTAATGTCATGCGGGACGGTATACAGTTTAACATCATACGGGACGAGGCAAATAGTTTAACGTCATGCTAGACGAGCAATTTGGGGCTTACGCTCTGAGGCGACCCAATGTTTTGGCGAACCGACGTGAAGAGGTTGGAACGACTGTGTGGTGGGCATGAACCTCGTGGAGGCTACCTACGTACCATACTTTAGCAAAGATAAAATTCCTCGTAGTTCACCGGGATGGGGCTTAAGCTCTAAGGCGGCCCATAATGGGTGTCATAGTCGATGCTCACTCTAAGCCCACATTATTCATGCTCAGTGTGAGAAATAAGAGGCAGCATAGACCAGACGATCACGTCACGAATGGTGCATCCGTGAGAAGCAGAGAGGGGCTTACGTGTTGAGCGGCCCTTGGTGCCGGGACTTACTCCAAGATGGAGGCCCGTGATGTGAAAAATCACATAGGGAGAGGGATTTGGGACCGAAAAAAGGATATTCCTCATTCCCTATCACACCCTCCCCTGGCCTTGGCGGTGGGTAAGTACAAAGGTTCAAGGGTGCTAGCTTCTGCAAGAGAGGATAGGGGCTTACGCTCTGAGGAAGCCCTTCCCTCATTGACAAACGCCACTCCGAGAGAAAGGATATCATTCCATGCGAGGAATATTCCATTCCCGTGGAGACAAGCGATGTAAAGAATGTCTGAGCCGAGGGGGGACCCTACGTGCGAGACATAGGGTCAGATCACAGTTTAACGTCATGTGTTGAGGACGAGGTGCTCGACAGTTTAACGTCCTGCAGCTCGGATTAGCTGGGTTTAATCCACACCCCTAGGGCTTACATGCCCAACACCCTTTACCCCTTGTGGGAGGGAAGGCATCGACAAGGCCGTGGTGAGAGGGGGCCACAGGGTGAACCATCGAGGGGACCACATTAGCGTGGTTATGCGAAGAAGCAATAGCTGTTAGTGTGCCTATGTGAAGGAGCATAAGGAAAAGCAATGTAATGGGAAACACCGCCCAAGGGACCTTGAAATTACTTCGTATGAGCCTGGAAGGCTGTACGGGAAAACAACACATGGCTCACATGCCCGGTATGGAGTACATTGGGCGCCTATGCAGGGAGGTACCCCGGTGGGTGTCAAATTGAGGGGTCCTGGGGTTTGCACGCAAAACACCAGGATGGCGCACAATTGGGGTAGAGGGATTGCGCGCTGCTAGGGAGACTGCGTGCAATGGGCTTGGATTGCGTGTGGGGGAAACGACCGATCCCTAAGGTAGGGAAAACCCTAACGATGGGATTGCGCACAATTGGGTTTCACGCGCAAAGGAGGGAGTGCGCGCAATGGAAGTGATTGCGTGCAAAGGAGGAACCCTGAGGAGTTTTCAATTTTATTTAAGCCAGTGGGATTGTGTGAAAAGGCGAACCCTGGGGCAATGTTGTACGAAAAGGGTCAATACCAGAAAGTCATATTGCGTGCACGGGAGTCCAATTTCACGCACAAGTGCTGGTCTGAATTCCGCAACCCCGAAACAGAAGGGGCTCCTTCTATTTATAGGCCTTAGGCATCGCGAAATCTGGGAACTGTGTGAAATCTTCCATGCTAGGATGGGTCTGCATGAGAGATCACACCACGCAGAATCGGGTGTGCAAAATTGTGCGCCCCACCAGTTCTTTTTCGCGAATCCCGGACTTCCTTCGCACGGGAAACATTTTTTTGCACAAGTCCTCTTTAATTTCGCGCACCACTTCAGGGCCCTCTGAACTGGGCCTCCGAGCCCGAATATGGCTTCGCTTTGTCATTTTGGAACTCCCTTTAGGAACTAGGGACTTTTTCGGCGTCTAGAAATTCCCCCCTTAGAATTGGATCTACGAGAGGTCGCAACGATCAGATTCCAAGGGAAACGCCGAAACGCCAAAGTGGTGGATTTCGTGGGCACTTTGCGGGCAAAACCCAAACAGGGCGTGCAACAATCTAGGTCGGTGCAGAATTCACATTCTGCGTGGCGTGGAACCCCGGACTCGCCTTTAAAAAGGGGCACTGGGTCCCAAGTTCCGTCCTCAAGCTTTTCCACGCGATAGGCTCCGAGCTCTCACGTGCGAAATAGTCTTGGCGACGACGCGGAAAACACGCTGTGTTAGCGCGTAATTCCTTTCGAATTCCGGTCGTATTTCCATGTGAACTCGGGATATTCCACACAAAGTGCTCAGATTTCGCACCTAACTCCTGGATTGCACACCGAAGACCCAAATTTCACGCCACTCTCTCTGATTCCATGCAACTCTCAAAACATTCGAGATGGCCGCAAACCCAGTCGATGAGGGGGAAGCCGCCACTCGTAGAGCGGAAATGGCAGAAAACGAAGAGGTTTATGTCACCAAGGTGGTTGTTTCCGACAACCTTACCTTGTTAAACCTATTGACCCCTACCCAGAAAGAGTATCCTCCGTTCAACAACCTCCCGCTCTAGAACTTTGGCATCCTAGAAGTGGTTCTGTTGCTGGGCTTCGAGGTGGACACACCGCGGTCATGGGTGGCCCGGGAGGACAACCTTTACCGTTACAACATCACTAACAATGGTCATCCTGTCAAAGAGGCTAGACACATGGATGTGTATTTCCTGAAACTGACGACCAGGACCATTGATGGGGGTGATCCTGTTGCAGAGAGCTCCCCGACCCTCTATGCGAGCACATTCCGTCAGAGCATCAGAGACGATACTAAGGGCTGGATGCAAGATTTTGACCTGTGGTCCGGAGGAAACTTCACCTATGAGTGGGCCTGGGCGTACTGGGTTCGCCATACGTGCGACCAATTCGGGGCCAAGCTGCGGAACATTGGTCTGTTCTAGGCGGTGTGGACATTGCAATTCCACTTCTACCGTCAACCCGAACTCGGGCTGGAGTTGTTTACCTGATGATCCCCTGACACCAACACATTCCATCTTCACCATGGTGAAGTTGGCATCATCCTCTGGGATTTTCACTGGATCAGAGGTATCCCACTGGAGGGCTACCAATACGACGAGTTCACCCCTCCAATGAACACCTGGGAAGACAGGTCACGGACCCCCATAATGACGTGGCAACTGTTGGAGCTGGCCGAAGAGAGGCTGGGGGTCAAGGACTTCCTGATGGAAATTGCCTACAAGGACTGGTTCAGCCAGTTCCTATAGAAGGACCCGGCGGTCATGATGCTGGGACGGGGAAAACGGTGCCCAACCGCGGCTTAGAGGAGCAAGAATGGGTCGTACTGGAGGACCCTGGAGGTGGGGAAATACCAATCATGGGGCTACCACGTCATTGAGGTCCGGGACCCGAATGTCCGATATGCCGGGTTCCTCACCACCTTCCTGAGCGGGTGGCTCCTTCCGGTGCGGGATGCAAGAATGGGCGTCCGTCCAGCAACACTGGTGATGGCAGGCACCATGGCTGCCAACAAAAGGTTCAATCTGGGGGTCCCCGTGCTGGCTAGGTTGTATTCCATTATGGGATGCATCTCCAGAGGGGGGTCTCCTCGGAGGGTGTGTGGCCCCTTCCAAATCTTTCACGGCTGGGTGGCGACTCTTCTTGGTGGATACACTTTCCCGAACGTCATTCGTCCTCCGAGAAACGGCCTGTGACCATATATCCTGAATATTTCCGGGGTTGTACCAATGACGCTCAATGAGGAGGGCGTAAGGATTCGAATCGGTTACCATGCCAATTTCAACTTCAGCACGTTCCCCACCCCGGTCGGCCAGATAGTGGATAATGGGCAAGGCTTGCTGGAGCAACAAGAATACTTCCAAAGCATCCGAGGTGGGGTGCTTGTAGCTCAGATTGTCGGGAAGGTCATCTGTGACCCTTACGTGCCATCCCGATTCGTCAGGTAGTTCGGGTGCCTCCAGCGAATGCTGAAGAAGGTATTCACAAACATCCATGAGGAGATGAATCCATGCGTCCTTCGCCAGATTTGGTTAATTTTCACCACTTATGGCTCTGGTGATTTCATTACCCTTACTCCTACTGGGGTCGACGCTGGATTATCAACCGAGTATGCCGAACATCAGACTATCACGTACCCTGAGGGTCTTTTACGCAAGCGAGTCCGGAAACTCGAGACTACCTGCGTGGAAACTGGGCGACGGGGGAGCAGGAAAGGTGTTGCTAAGAGGGGGGAAACAGGGGCGCGCTAGTTAGCAAGGCCTGCGCAGGCCGGGACCTCAGCAGTGGGGACATCGCATGGTGTCACTGCGACCTCATTGCCTAGAGGGGGGTCACACGAGGCGGCAAGAGAGCTGCCCGGGAAGCAGATAAGATACATGCTCGAACCTTCCTATGATGCAATCTTCCCAGCATTGTGGTCGACCTGGATGACCCTATGGAAATAAATGAGTGTTGAAGCCATTTGGTAGAAGATAATGCAAGACGGGATCCAGCTGCCAGAGGTTGGGCTCATTTGAGTTACCGACCGGTTAAACTTCCATCGGAAGCATGCATATCTAATGGCCATGGACACATACGCGTGCCAAAGGGGTCAGCGTGCAGAGCCACCTTTCCTGGTGAAAGTGATGCTCGGCCAAGAGCATGATCCAAAAGTGATGCCACCGGGAGAAGGTGACAGTGATGAAGAGTCAAAGGCAGAGGAGGAAATAGGAGAAGATGATGGTGAAGGAGAAGATTAAGGAGAAGAAGAACCTGAAGGTGATGGGTCGTAGGGGGCAGCCTACCAAGGGAATCTCCAGGAGAGCGCCGAGATTGTCGGCTCTTATCTTGACATAACTGAGATACTCGAGATCTGTCTCTATCCTTATTCATCTTCCTTCTTTGTCCATTCTCTTCTGAAATTTCTAATCCATATCTATATTTCACTCAGGAGAACACAGGCGCTGATCAGGCATCCCCAATATAGGAAGGAGGAGAGGCACCGGTGGGACAGGATGGGGCTCCGACGCCCATTATCGAACTGACAAGTGAAGAGTGGTCTCCTGCCACGACGACTCCTATAGAGGCCAACACACCAGAGGATGACGCTCTGGGTTCCTGTAAGTCCCCTGCTTTGCTACTGGTGATTACTGTCAGAAAACCCAACTAATCAGGATGCTCCTCGTATAGTGATCTCGGCATTGGAGGCTCGCCGGGCTGCTGAGCCTGGGCCATCCGTGAGTGGAATAGTGGTGGACGTACCACCTCTTCCAGAACATACCTCCCAAACAGAGTCGGCCCCAGCAATTGGTGAGAAGGGGGCGGAAGACATCAGCGGTGATGTCATTAGAGCAAGGCCAGAAGCTGACGGAGGCACCGTCGTTGTCGGGGCGAGAGAGGAAGGTCACCCGGACATTGATGATCCTATTAATTGTGAAGGAATCTCTGAGGAAGACCCTGCTGCTGACCTGCTGGTTTCCTTTCCTATGTACCAGCTGGCTGATCCTGGGGAGTTAGACGATTCAGACTGAGAAGCGGCTGAGGAGATCCAGATGACATGGCGTAAAGGGTGGAATTGTATTCAGCACTTTCTCAGGAAGCCTTAGGTAGATTGGCTAAGGCAGATGGGATCACTCCAGACCTGGCTGTTCTTCCTGTGTGTCGGAAGGGATGATTCTCAACGCCTTCATCTGACGGTCCGTGATTACATGGCCGAGAAGATACGTGAGAGCAGCCAGTGCACCGACGTTGCCCAGTGTCAGGACAAATCAGTGAGCACCCGAGCATTCCTGAGGGTGGAGCAGGAAGTCCGACACCTCAAGGGGCTGGCGATGGAGAAGGAGGTCTTCATCGCAACATGCTCTGAGGTTGTGGAGCAACTGACAGCCCATCTAGATGATTCCCAAAAACAATTGATGGAGGCGAGTCACCAGATGACCATCATTCAAAATGAATGGGGTCAGGCGCAAGCTTGGATTGGAAAACTGCGCTCTACAACTGTTGATGAAGAGAGAGCCTTCCGGGAACAAGAAGCAGTCCTGGAGGCCACCAGCCCAAGGGTAGCGGCGCTGGAAAATCAATCCAAAATTTTGATCCTTAAGAGCCCATTTTTTGGCCATATCATGAACTTTTTCTTGTACTTCTCATCATTCCGATCCAATATATGGACAAATGCATTTATTTATACCTTTGGTTGGATATACTCAACCATAATCTACCACTTCGTGGGAGCGTCAACCAAGCTTCAGGCATCCGAAATAAGGACTGGACTTCTGAGGAGGGGACCTCAGACCGATTGATATATCATCCTCTCAATGTGTTCTTACACACGAGCTAGGAAATGCCAGGGGAATTGAAATGTATCTGAACATAAGGAGATGAAAAAGGTGAATCACATTACCCAAATTCAGAACACTATGGGGGGGCGCGACGATAGAAGATAATTGTTAACCGTGGAGGAAACACATCATCCATATCGCAATGTCCGGAAATGGGGACAATAAATGAGGGCTGACCGCTGAACATGTTCGCAACATGGGGCCTAACTCAAATATCGTCGATCCATCTTCCGAAACGTTGGCCTAAGATAGCAGGCGGACCGTAGGTCAATCATCCATATTGTTACAATAGGCGGACCAAAAGCCTATAATCCATATTGTTACAAAAGGCAGACCAAAGTTCTGTCATCCATATTGTTAGGGGGTCCCATCAAACACGACCAGTCTTCCGGAACGTTGGCCCAGGACACAGGCGGACCGTAGGTCAATCATCCATATTGTTACAATAGGTGGACCAAAGGTCTATCATCCATATTGTTACAGCAGTCGGACCAAAGGTCTATCATCCATATTGTTAGGGGGTCCCATAGAACATGAAAGAGGATGAAGATTCAAATAAAAGGGGCACGCAAAGCGTGGAATGTGGAGGGGTGGTTTGTTCGAACAGAATCCAACACTCCCAAAATTGCGCCACCGTGGTGGAGGCGCATTAGGCAGACGCATTAATCTAGTCACGGATCCTCCCAATTTTCAGACAGGACCTCTCTAGCAAGAGAACTATCGCTTCCCAACATCACTATGGGGCATCCCGAACTTATTCAGGGCAGATAATACAGTTACACAACTCCCCATGAAGTCAGGCCAAGGGGACAACTGTGAGGAGGGATGAGATTTGGTAATCCCTGGGGTTGGACCCAAGACGAAATGTCCAAGCGTTCCTATGTATCTCATAAGGATGAGAATCAAGCCAAACGCAGTTCTAGAAAGGGATGTTATTTTAAGGTCTTACAGCTCAGACCAAAAGAGTAAGGGAAGTGAGAGACACATGGTAAAGTGGTTGCAAAACCCGACGTGAATGGGGGAAAGGTCCTGCTTACCATGTGCTCCTTGGAGACGTGTTTAGGTCAAGGGACCGAACACAAAAGTTAGGTTGGGCCTGTGGGGAAGTTCCTAGGTGATCCTACATATCTCATAAGGATGAGAATCAATCCATCCATAGTTCTTGGATGTTCATTTTAACATCGTGCAGAACGAGAAACAGGAGGGCTAATTCTCATAATAGGGCGCACGTGGTGTGGCTATCGCAAACCCGACGTGAATGAGGAAGTAGTCCTACTCACCACACCACATGGACTTGTGGTTAAGGTCCCAAAGGTGGGATAGACATGAGGAATTAGTGGCCAAGCTGGACCCAAGGAGGCATGCGGGTCTATCCCTCGCACCAAGAGAAGAGGTATTTGATATATCTTGTTTGTCCTTGAAGGTGAATGGTTTTTCTTTCATTGAACGACCGACCTAGGGTAGAAATTTCTAGCATCACCAAAATAATCAAGCCATAATAGGCATTGAAAAATGGTATGGTAATGGACCAATACCCAACGTGATGCCCCCTATGGGGAGGTCACCACAATGCAGTGCCGTTTTTCATCGTGCGGCCGGGACGATATCATCACAGTTTATGGTCGTGTGGTAGGGCCAATCAGCACAATTTAAGTTCTTATGGCTTGGACCTGGGGGGAAATGCATGATGCGATAAGGTGCACCTGATGTAGATGAGGGAATATCCTCATACCGTCACCGCGCGCGATTCCGGGAGAGGAGCCTTGGGCCAAGGAGCCGATGAGGGTCCAACAATTAGGGGGGCTTGAGACACTAGCTTCCAGCCGAGCTGGGCCCAAAACGCAATGTTTGAGAGACTCCTAATTTCCCATGGGGATGAGGGTCAATCTACACATGATCCTTAGATAAAAAAGAAGAATATAACCTTGGTGCTCGGATCACGGGAGCCCCGAGAGACGCTGTCACGCAGCTTTGTCAGCTTGTTGTGTGGAGGTGCACTGAGGTTTAATGCAAGGAGTGTCAAGATTACACCTTCACACAATGGGGTGGAACATAATGTGAATCATGCAACCAACATTTAGGGCCTAAAGGAGACGGCGTGACGACATAGGATTTTTGATGACCATGTTCGCAACACAGC
Organism: Viscum album; assembly: GCA_963277665.1. Classification (NCBI taxonomy): domain Eukaryota; kingdom Viridiplantae; phylum Streptophyta; class Magnoliopsida; order Santalales; family Viscaceae; genus Viscum; species Viscum album. Next base: position 1,884,689,008 of record OY728159.1, on the reverse strand, counting down.
ATCCTGCCGCGTTAGATTAAAATGGGGACAAACAAATGAGCATCGACCGCTGACCATGTTCGTAATGCAGGATTTGTATCAATATGTTTTCTAAAACCCTCGGAGGCATTGGAACATGATGGTAGAGGAGCCCTTAGGCGTTGTATCCAATCTTTTCTTGGGGGTCTTTCCGGGTGTGAAAGATAATGGGGGCCCGAATGAAAGGGAGCACGAAGCTTGACAAGTGGAAAAAAACTTGCCTATGTCGAATTTGAAACTCCAGGTCCTAGACCAGAGTACTCTAAGCACATTAGTAGACCACTGGAAAGGGTCAAAGGGCTCAGTTTGAGAGCGGCCAAAAGATAGCGGATTCCCGGGATAAGGGGGCATGATGCAAAAAAACCCTGTACCACATCTATAAATCTCCCTATGGGGAGGGAAAGGCCAAAAGACTGAGGTAACTAGGAGATCGTGGGATCTCATAAGAGATGGGGCTGGACCTGAAACCTAGACATTTAGAAAGTCCTACATATCCCATGAGGATGGGAATCTAGCCGTACGTAGTTCTAAAAGCACAGTTTAACGTCATGTAGGACGATGAGAGGCATCTCATCCAGGAATGTGCACGACACGACGGGTAACCCATTGTGAATGAGTACATAATCCTACACCACACCGCACACTCTGGGTAAGGACTGAGGATAAGGGGCCTGAGAAGGCCAAGGGGCCTGAGGCTGGGCCTCGATCAAGAAGGCCTAACCAGCTTGCAGTTTAACGTCTTGCAGTGAGGACGGGAATGTAGTTTAAGGTCATACTGGACCACAAAGATCTTAGTTTAAGGTCTTAGAACTCAGACCAAAAGGGCCCATATGTAGGGACAAATGCAGTTTGAGGTTTTATAGACCAAATGCAGTTTAGGTTCATGCGGGACCGAGTGCATTTTAGGGTCATATGGGACCGGGTGTAGTTTAGGGTCATGCGGGACCAGGTGCAGTTTAGGGTCATGCAGAACCAGGTGCAGTTTAGGGTCATGCGGTACCGGGTGCAGTTTAGGGTCATGCGGGACCGTTATCCAGTTTAAGGTCATGGGGGACCCTGTAGGGTCAAGAAAAATACTACTTGAGGAACTTGGCGTTTGTGGGATATGTGATACGCTCGCCATCCATAGTCACCAGGGAGTACGCGCCATTGGGATAGACCTTATGGACGATAAAAGGCCCCTCCCATTTGGGCTCCAACTTGGGTGGTTTCCTGCCGGGAATCATTGGCTCCCTGAGGGCCAGTACTGGATCGCCTTACAGGAAAGAGCGGAGGTGAACCCTTTTACTGAAAGCTTGAGTCATCCTGCTTTGATTCCTTTCCAGGTTGGGAAAGGCGCGAAGCCTATTCTTATCCAGCACTTCCGATTCAACTATACGGATTTCGGCAACTCTATTCGGTGCTTGCTGGTCGTAGACCGCCGTGCGCAATGAGGGAAACTAAATTTCGATGGACAGGACGACCTCATCTCCGTACACCAGTGAATACGGGGTCACCTGGGTGGAATTACAAGTCATTGTATGATAAGCCCAGAGGGCTTTGGGGAGCTTGTTCGGCCAAATTTTCTTGTTCTGACCAACCATTTTTTTGCAGAATGTTAGAGAGGGTTTTGTTAAAATCCTCAATCTATCCATTCTCCTACACGTGATAGCGGGAGGTATGGTTAGAGCGAATGTTGTACTTGGCCTACAATTTTTTTAGTTCGGCCGCTCGGAAGTTCGTTCCTTTATCCGTGAGGATAGCATGAGGCACTCCAAATAGATAGATGATGTTGGAACTAATGAAGTCAGTGATAGAACGGGCTTTGAATTCCTTGAGTGGAATGGCCTCTGTCCACTTGGAAAAGAAATCTGTAGCGGTCATAATGAACCGGCATTGGCGAGCCGTTGCCGGTGGGTAAGGTCCTGTGACATCCAACCCCCAGACTGCAAAGGGAAAAGAATACTTGGTAGCGTGGAGAGGCTCCAGTGGCCAATGCACAAAGTTAGCATGAACTTGGAATGCATGACACCTCTTGGAAAACTCGATGCAATCATGGATCATGGAGGGCCAGAAGTACCCGAACCTCTGAAATTGGTGAGACAACTTCGACCCATCCTGATGGGCGCCACATGAACCAGCATTAACCTCTTGCATGACCTAGTGGATCTCGACTCCTTGAAGGCAACGTAAGAGAACACCATCAAATTCGTGTCTGAAAAGGATCTACTCAAGGCTGGGACCACTCTGAAGGGTAAACTGCAGCGCGCAACGTCGGATTCGCTCGCGCTCGGCCCGGTCTGATAGAATATTACCACGTTGGAGGTATTCAATGAAAAGTTTCCTCAAATAAGGAACTACTTCGATCACCGTATTTGAAGTACCTGGGACCCCATACGTAGGGGAACCAGTGGTAAGATGGTTCACCCACGGGCCGTGATCACCCTCCAGAGTAGCAGGAGCAATGACTCTCTGGTGAACCACGCGGATAATCAGGTCATCCTGTTTGGGCTCCGCAAGCGATGCGGCAAGGATGGAAAAAGCATCTGATTGACCATTCTGTGGCCGGGGAATATGAACGACTTTTGTTCGAGAGGGGAACTAAGCCATTAGATGGAGGGTGCACTCCAACAATGGAACGAGTTCCGTATTTCTTACAACATAGTCACCATTGACCTGCCTGATGACCAGCTCGGAGTCCCCTTTCACATGCAGATGGGGCACGTCGATCTCGAGGGCCAGTTCGAGGCCAGTGATGAGGGATTGATACTCTGCCTCATTGTTGGTGCAACCCTCTAATAATAAGGAAGAATATGGTAGGATGGATTCCTCCGGGGTGATGAAGATGATACCCAGGCCCACTCTATTGAGCCTCGGATTGTTGAGTCTTCTATCGGTGGGGCTCCGGGAGGCACCGTCAAAGTGCATCTGCCAGCATGGGATGATATGATCGACTGAGAGGATTAATTTATCAAGAAAACATAGATCCAGTGGCAGATCTGCGGAGGTTGGGTGAGAAGCTAAAAAGTCTGCCAACGCCTGTCCTTTAATATACTTCTGAGGTACGAACCTGATGTTGAACTGCTGGAGGATCACCACCCACCGCGCTAGTCAGCCAGTCAACATAGGTCAATTATGGATGTATTTGAACGGGTTTATCGGAGAGACCAGCTGTACCTCATGGTGCTGCAGGTAGTGCTGCAATTTCTGTACAGAAAATACAAGCGCCATGCAGCTCTTCTCGATAGGAGAATATCTAATTTCCGTATCGAGGAGCATGCAGCTGAGGTAATAGAGGCCGTTCTCTGTTCCCTCGTTGTTCTTCTGGGCGAGAAGTGCGCCAAGGGACCGTTCCAGGGTGGTCACGTAAAGGACCAACAACTTCACGCAAACGGGTGGCATCAAGACCGGAGGTTGGAGCAGATACTGTTTTATTTCCTCGAAGTCGGTCTGACACTCTTCATCCCATTCATAGGTGGCACCATTATTCATGAGCCAAGAAAAGGGATTACACTTTCCAACCAGATTCTCAATGAATCGGCGTATGTAGGCTAAGTGGCCTTGGAGACCTCAAAGTTCCTGAATATTGCTCGGGGGAGGCATCTGGCTGATGGACTGGATCTTCTCCGGGTCGATCTCGATGCCTCAGTATCTGAAAACAATGCCAAGAAACTTCTTGGAGGTGACCCTGAAGGCACACATCAGTGGGTTCATCTTCAGGTGGCGGGAACAGAGGAATCCAAAAACATTCTAAAGGTCCTTGAGATGGTCCTGACGCTGGTGATATTTGACTACCAGATCATCCACGTAGCATTCCACCAATGTCCCGAGAATTGTATTGAATATACGATGCATGGCCCGTTGATAGGTGGCACCTGCATTCTTCAAGGTGAAGGGCATAACCTGGTAATATAAAGTACCATGGGGGGCTCTAAAGGCAGTGGACTCTTCGTCCTCGGGGGCCATCCGGATCTAGTTGTACCCAGAATACCCATCCATGAAGGAGAGGGCTTGGAACTCGGTCGTGGAATCAATCAGAAACTCTCTCACTAGAATGGGAAAATCATCATTCGGAAAATGGAGATTGAGATCACGGAAGTCGATACAGACCCTGATCTTTCCGTTCTTCTTGCTAACTGGAACAATGTTGGCTAGCCACCGGGGGTACTGAACATCCATGAAGAAGTTGGCTTTAATAATCTTGTCAACATCGGCCTCAACCATGGCACCGTGAGAAGGGTGCATCTTTCTGGGAGGCTTCTTGAACCCATGATGTCTTGCTGGAAGGAAAAGGCGGTGGACCCACCTGGGGATCTAGTCCTAGAATCTCATCGTAATTCAAAGCGAACACATCACGGTGATGTTTGAGGAATTCAACGTACCTTTTATGCTTCTTGGGGGACATGGAGGCACTAACCAACATGGGTCATGGGTCCGCCTCGCTACCGAGGTTCACCTGTACCAATTCATCGACTGTGGTAGAGACACCTTCTTCAAAGGTAGGGGGAGCATCCTCTAGATCCTCTTCTCCACGTTTGGAGGGATATTCCATGGGGGGAGCTGTTTCAAGGCTACCAAACCCTGATGGGAAGCTGGTGCCGGCTTGGGTGGCAGTGGTCATCATATCAAGAGACTCACGTGCCACTGAGACCATAGCGACGAAGGCAGTCGATCCAATCCCATATGGTCTTCGTCCCAAGGGGCCACGCTTGATGACATCAAAGTAGTAGTGGCGCGTTGGCTTGAGCCGGTTAATTCCAGCCCGACGAAAGAGACAGGTATGACATACTGCCGTTGCCATGAGCCTGATGTTCCGATACCGTACAGGGGTAGGAGGTTCCGGGATCACTTGAGCCTGGTTGGTGTAGGAGTACGAGGTGATTTTCTGTCATCACTTGGACCTAGGAATATTCATTCCTCTTGTACCTGAGTCCACAAAACATTGCCCCATGTCGGGGGTTGTGGCCTCCAACTAATGGATTGGGAAGATGTAGGAATCATCCAAACCTGCCCAGGGATCACTTGCGATAGTGGCGTGCTCAACCTCACTTGCCAGGATTTTCTTATCCTTTTTCTTATAATATTCAGCGTCCAGATAGCGGGCTTCACAAGAGGTGAAATGAGACACATCTCCTTGGAGCACGCCTACTCGACCATTAAGGGAGTATTTGAGGCATTGGTGATATAACGAGGGGACCGCCGCGTGAAGGTGGATCCATGACCTACCCATTAACGCATTGTAGGTGGTGTCCTGGGAGATAACCATGAATTCAGTGCTGGAAATTAGGCCACTAAACTGGGTCTTCAAGTGAATATTTCTGACTGGAGTTTTCTCGGTCCTGTCATTCCCCTGAATCCTGAGGTTGGAGGGAGTTAAATCATATTTAGACAGACCCAGCTTCCGCAGTGTCCGAGTTGGGATTATGTTAATCCCGGAACCCGTGTCAACAAGGCAATGGCAGACTTCCACGCCATTGAAGTGGCCAGTGATGTACAATGGGTGAATGTGCCCATATATGGGAGGGTCTTCATCTTCACCAGAGAATGAGATAAATTCCTGGAATTTGACATTCTCAATTGCCTTAGTGTGGAAGGATTTTGCAGCTTCTACCTCCATCTCATACTGAAGGGGGGGCCTTAGGGCCTCAACGAGTGCCTCACGCATTTCAGATGATAGGCGAAGAGCCTCAAGGATAGAAAGCCTTGCAGGGATGCCAAAAATGTTCTTCAGGACATCATACTTCTGGGCCAAACATGAGCCTCTGCATACAAGAGGTCGTTCTACGATTGGAAGCGTGACGGGCCCTGCCGGCGGGACCGGTGGCTGACTGGTACAGGGCACGTCTCGCTGTTCACTAGTCGAAGCCTGGAGAGTGGATGCCGGATTAGGACCGGAAGGCTGGGGTCAGCTGGAAGCAAGGCAGAGCTGCTCGCGGCACGACCGAGGTGGTTCTGCCTGATCGAGAAACATGAATAGTGGCAGAGGCAAACCTATCGACATCGGATAAAGGGTCCGCATGTGCTGAGCTCTGTACTGGGCCTGCTTCCTGGTCTCGGTGGCGTGCACAGCTTGGTTGGAGGTGCCAACTTTCATGCCACGACGATTCATGTAGCCATGGCTCTGCTGACGTTGGCGATGGCTAGGGACATTGGGAAGGTCCACGTGGCGTTCCTCATCGTCGGGAGTCAAAAATGGATTTACAAACTCTATGGTGTTAACCGAAGCATACCCCTGACTATCACTCGAGGAGTCATCCATTATCGGGCAGAGTCTCTAAGGGATCCCCATTCCTGGGGGCATGAAGTCGCCAAGAGTGAGGGATGACGATGACATTGGAAGGGCACGTTCTTTCTTCTTATGTCGTCAACGCTTTCTCTTCTGGGAAGAGGTAGGCTGGGATGACAATGTTGAGGTAGCAACCGTAGCTTCTAAGGGCTGTGTCTGATTTAGGCTTGTGCGGATGATGCCATTGGCATGGGATACCATCTTGCAAGCCTTCCAGTCATTATAATTCTAGAACCCATGGTCGGAAACCTACTTCCATTCATTCTCGTCGCCACTACTGTCATCTGATCTCACAAAGACACCCGCCACTTGTGTCGGGGCTAGGCCTAATCTAACTATATTATTTTCAATCTAGTCTTGGAGCCAGTCCTTGAATACGTAGCATCGCTGGATGGTGTGCCCCAGGGTCCAGTGATAAGTTCATTAGTTGGGGTGATCAGTGAGATGCGCCTCTTCTGACTTCCGGCACTCAGGCCGCCATAAGATTCTCTGCTCCAAAGCACTATGGAAGTAACCAGGGACCTGAGCCTCGTCGAACGAGTATGCCTAATTGCTTCTGTCTGGAAAGGGGGCTCTAGATGGTTGTCCCTAACGAGGGGCCGAATGAGTATGCTGAGGAGACGGAGCCTGATTATCTCGCCTAGGTGGTGGCGCTGTGTTACGCGGAGGTATCTGCCGATTTTGAGGCGGTCGCAGCTAAGCTGGAGGTTGCGCTCATGGAGGCGGAACCCTATGGCGATGCAGAGCTGGACTCATTGGTAGAAACTCTAGCTGACTGGGGGCCTCGATCTGGGCCACATCAGTGGGCTCGGCTCTAGTAGATCTCTTTGCAGGGAGGGCGCGCTGCTTGTTGCCCTACATTCCCGCTTTCCAAAGGCGGGCGGCATCTGTTCCTTGTTCAGGGACGTCTGCTCCTTGATCGATGCCGGGATGATGGGATGTCGGTTCTTCCTTCCGTGGATTCCTCTTCGGAGCTCATTACCTAGTCCGGGTCTCCCTCATAGATTTATGACATGTTCGTGAATCTCATTCACGGTGCCATATCTACATGGACGCCAGTTAATTACGCTGCTTCCGTCAAGATGCTCCAAGGGGTCTTGTCGGGACAGCAACCTGCGGTGAGGAGAATGATCACGTTGGGGCGTCGTCGGCATGTCTGTCTTTGGTCCCTCATCACAGGGATTCTCGAGGGTGCGGAAGCCCAAGGAATCCCACATCGAACGCAGGGAACGCGTACCATCTGAGTTTTTCCTCAGCTTCCCATGTTTAACACGGGGTATGTCACGAGTTTAACGTCTTGCAGAGACAGATCGGGTTGAAGGATCCCTAGGGGGAACACCGATGTTGGGGCCAGCACGTGGGCCGCTTCCCATATATCATGGAGTGGGAAAGGGTGGCACGATCTCACCGGGATGTGGTGGCCCGGGTAAGGATTAGGATGGATGGTGGAGTGAGACATGGGGATTACGTTCTGAGACGGCCCAAGAGGGGGGATACAGTTTAACGTCATGCAGGATGCAATACAGTTTAACTTCATGCGGGATGCGATACAGTTTAACGTCATGCGGGACGCGATACAATTTAACTTCATGCAGGATGCGATACAGTTTAACGTCATGCGGGACGCGATACAGTTTAACGTCATGCGGGACGCGATACAGTTTAACGTCATGCGGGACGCGATACAGTTTAACGTCATACGGGACGAAGGATTTGGGGCTTACGCTATGAGGCGGCCCAAGGTGGTCAGGGAACCGACATGGAGAGTTCGGGACGACCGGGTGGTGGGCTTGAACCTCGTGGAGGCTTCCTACGTACCATGCGTTAGCACGGATCAAAGTCCACGTAGTTCGCTGGGATGAGGCTTATGCTCTGGGGCGACCCATAAGAGGATTTCATGGTCGACGCACACTCGAAGACCACATGAGTCATGATCGGGGTGGGAAAGAAGAGGAAGCAGGGACCAGATGATCACGTCGCAAAGGGTGCGTCTGTGAGAAGCGGAATGGGGCTTACGCATTGAGCGGCCCAAAGGGGAAATAGGGGCTTACGCATGGTTAGCGGCCCTTGGGATTGGGGCTTACTCCAGGGTGGAGGCCCGTGGTGCGACAAAGTGCAGTGGGAAGAGGACTCCACTGGCCTTGGCAGGGGGGAAGTACGGAGATGCACGGGTGCAATCATCTGCAAGAAAGGCTATGGGCTTACACTCTGAGGCATCCCTTCCCCCGCGGATAAACGCTGCTCCGACAAGGGGGATCTCATTGCATGTGAGGAAGAGTCCATTCCCGTGGAGACGAATGGGTGTAAAAAATGTCCGAGCTGGGGGGACCCTGCATGCGAAGCACGGGGTCGGATCACAGTTTAACGTCTTGTGTTAAAGACGAGGTGCTTAGCAGTTTAACATCCTGCAGCTTGGACGAGGTGGGTTCACTCCACACCCCTAGGGATTACATGCCCAACGCCATCTACCCTTGTGGAAGGGAAGGCATCGGCAAGGCCATAATGAAGGGGGGTCGCAGGGCGAACCACCGGGGGGTCCACGTTAGCGTGGTTATGCGAAGAAGCAATAGCCATTAGCGTGCCTATGAGGAGAAGCATAAGGCAAAACAACACAATGGGAAACAAGGCCCAAGGGACCTTGAGGTTACTTCGCATAATCCTGGACGGTCATGCGGGAAAACAACGCATGGCGCGAATGCCCGGCAGGGGAGACATTAGGTACCGATGCAGGGGGCGGCCAAGGGGCGTCAAGGTGAGGAGTCCTGGGTTTTGCGCGCAAAAGGGAAGGTTTGCGTGCAAAAGACCGGGACGACGCACAATTGGAGCAAAGGAATTGCGCACGGAGAGGGAACTATGCGCAGGGTATTGCGCGCACGGCACGGTATTGCGCGCATGAGGCATGGAGTGCGCGCAAGGCTGGAATACTACGGAGGGGGCAAATTCACTGAAGCCGGTGGAGTTGCGCGCAAAGGCGAACTACGGGGCAAGGTTACGCGAAATGAGGGCTTTACCTGGAAGTCATCTTTCGCGCGGGGGGAGTCAAATTGCACGCATGAGAGTCTCTTCGGATTCCTCAACCCCCAAACCGGTCGGGGTCACCTTCTATTTATAGGCGACCTCTGGCGCGAAATCCAGGTGGCGTGCGAAATTCTTCGTGCCGAGAGCAGCCGGCGCGCAAAGGATCGCCGCGCAGAATCGGGGCACGCAAAGATTGCGCGCCTCAAAAAATCAATTCCACGAAACCCAGTGATTCTACGCACATAGAACAATTTTTCGCGTGGAGCCTCCTTTATTTCGCGCACCACATCCCGGACCCCCGGATCGGGCCTCTGATTCCGAATATGACTTCGCTTCGTCATTCTGAAACATCCTCCGGGAGTTATGGGCTTTTTTTCAGCTTCAACAAATGCCCCCCCCTTGGAATTGGATCGGCGAGAGGTCGCAACGATCGGATTCCAAGGGAAACGCCGAAACACCAAAGTGTTGAGCCTCTTGGTCAAGTTACGCGCCAAATTCTGATGGGGCGCGCAAACCTACGGACGCACGCGAAATACTCTTTCTGCACGGCGCGAAACCATGGCCTCGCCTATAAAAAGGGGTGATGGGTCCCAGATCCGTACTTCCGCTTTTTCCGCACGATAAGCTTACCGCTCTTGTGCACGAAATGGCTTCCACTACTGCGCGTAATAACGCTCTGGCAGCGCGGAATTCCATCCGAAATTCGGCCGTAATCTCACGCCTGTTCAGGATTTTCCGCGCTCCGTGTGTTGATTGTGCGCTCATCTCCAAGATTCCGCGCAACTCAGCCAGATTTCGTGCCGAACTCTCCAATTCCGCGCACTGCATCCTGATTTCGCCCAACTCCCGAAAAATTCGAGATGGCGGAAAACCGAGTTGATGAGGGGGAAGTCGCTTCCCGTAGGACAGAAATGGCGGCAAATGAGGAGGTTTATGGCACCAAGGTGATTCTCTCCAACAATATGACCTTTTTCAACCTGCTGTCACCGGCCCAGAAGGCATATCCCTTATCAGACAACCTCCCGCTCTGTAATTTTGGCATCCTGGGGGAGGTGCCACTGCCGGGCTTCGAGGTGGACACACCGCGGTCCTGGGTGACTCGGGAGGACGAACTTCCTCGCTACAACATCAGCAACAACGGCCATCCTGTCAGGGAAACTAGACATATGGACGTTTATGTCCTGAACCCGAGGACGAGGACCATTACCGGGGACAAGCCTATGGCGGAGGATTCTCCGGCCCTCTACGCGAGCACGTTCCGTCAAATCATCACGGATGACACGAAGGGCTGGATGAAGGATTGGGACCTGCGGTCCGAGGGTAACTTCACCAGCGAATGGGCCTGGGAGTTCTGGGTTCGCCATACCTGCGACCAGTTTGGGGATGAACAATGGTATATCGGCATGTTCGAGGCAGTATGGACATCGCAGTTCCATTTCCACCGCCAGCCTGAACTTGGACCGGAGCTATTCACCCGGTGGTCTCCTGACACCAACACGTTCCACCTTCATCATGGGAAAGTCGGAATCAATATCTGGGACGTCTACTATATCAGAGGTATCCCACTGGAGGGTTACCAATACAACGAGTTCATTCCTCCAAAGAACACCTGGGGAGACAGGTCGCGGACGCCTATGTTGACGTGGCACCTGCTGCAGCTGGCCAAGGAGAGGCTGGGGGTCAAGGACTTCTTGAAGGACATCGCCTACAAGGGCTGGTTCAGCATGTTCCTTGAGAGGGATCCCGCCGTCAAGATGCCGGGACAAGGAAAACGGTGACCAACCGCAACTCGGAGGAGCAAGGACGGGTCATACTGGAAGACCCTGGAGGTAGGGCAATACCAATCATGGGGATACCGCGTCATTGAGGCCCGAGACCCGAACGTCCAGTATGCCGGGTTCCTTGCCGCCTTTCTGAGCGGGTGCCTCCTACCTGTGCGGGATGCGAGGATGGGCGTCCGTCCAACAACTTTGGTGATGGCGGGCTCCATGGCCGCCAAAAAATGGTTCAACTTGGGCGTCCCCGTTCTGGCCAAGCTATATACCATCCTAGGGTGCATCTCACGAGGGGGGTCGCCTCGGAGGGTCTGTGGTCCCTTCCAGATCTTCCATGGCTGGGTGCCGGCTCATCTCGGTGGGTATACTTTCCCAAACGACGTCCGTCCTCCAGGAAATGACTTGCGACCATCCTTGATAAACATTGCAGGGGTGGTGCCATTGACGCTCAATGAGGAGGGCGTGAGGATCCGCATTGGCAACCATGCCAACTTCAATTTCAGCCCGTTCCCCACACCGGTTGGCCAGCTGGTGGACAACGGGCGAGGCTCTCTGGAACAACAGGAATACTTCCAGAGCATTAGGGGCGGGGTGCTCGTGGCTCGGATCGACGGGAAGGGGATCTGTGAGCCCTACGTGCCGTCCTGATTCTCCAGGAAGTTCGGGTGCCTTCAGCGAATGCCGAAGAAAGTATTCACAACTGTCTGGCAGGAGAAGAATCCATGCGTCCTGTGCCAGATGTGGTTGATGTTTACCACCTTCGGCTCTGGCGACGTCGTTACTCTTCCTCCCACCAGGGTCGATGCCAGCCTAGCAACCGAATATGCCGAAAACTGGACCATTGCGTACCCTGAGGGGCTATTACGCAAGCGCGTCTGGCAACTCGAGGTTACTCGCGTGGAAACCGGGCGACGGGAAAGAAGGCACGGTGCCGTCGGAAGGGGGGAACCAAGGGTGCGTCAGGCAGCGAGGGCTGCGCAGGCCGGGACTTCGACAGCGGGAACATCACATGGTGCTGCCACGTCCTCGTTACCCGCAGGGGGGTCACATGAGGCGGCCATGGAACTGCCCGGGAAGCAGATAAGATATCTGATCGAACCTTCCCAAGACGCAATTCTCCTGGCACTGTGGTCGTCCTGGATGACCCTGCGGCAATCGCTGAGCGTCGAAGCCATCTGGTAGAAGATAATACAGAACGGGATCCAACTGCTGAAGGTCAGGCTCGTTCGAATTACTGACCGAGTGAACTTCCATCGGTGACATGCTTATCTAATGGACATGGACGCATACGCACGCCAAAGGGGGCGGCGTGCGGAGCCAACTTTCCTAGTGAAAGTGATGCTCGGCCAGGAGCATGATCCGGAAGCGATGCTGCCGGGAGAAGGCGACAACGACGAGGAGCCGGAGGGGGAGGAGGAAACCAGAGAGGACGAAGTCGAGGGAAAAGATGAAGAAGAGGAGCCCAAAGGTGAGGGGTCGCAAGGGGTGACCTACTAAGGGAGTCTCCGAGAGAGCGGCGAGATTGCCGACTCTGATCTCGACATAACCGAGATTCTCGAGGTTTGTCTCTATCTTCAGTCATTTCCCTCATTCATCCATTCTACATTCCAACTTCTAACTCACTTCCCCATCCTACTCAGGAGCAATTGAGCGTGGACGGGTGTCCCCACGAGGGGAGGGCGGAGAGGAACTAGTGAGACATGATGGGGATCCGACACCCATCATTGAATTAACCAGCGCAGAGGGGTCTCCCCTTATGGTGGCTCCTACAGCAGCCGAAACACTGGGGACCGACGATCTGGATTCCTGTAAGTCTCACGCTTCACTACTGGTGCTTGGTGTCAAAAGATCCCGTCTGACCAGCGTATGCCCTGCGTAGTGATCCCAACACTGGAGGCACGTCAGGCTGCGGAGCCCAGGCCATCCGCGAGTGGATCAGCGACAGACATACCACCTCGCTTGGAACATGCTCTCTGCACTGAGCCGGCCCCGACAATAGATGAACGGGGGGCGGCGGACATCCGCGGCGCTGTTCCTGAAACGCGGTCGGAAGCTGGTGGAGGCATCATTGCTGCTGGGGTGAGAGAAGGTCGCCCGGACGTTGAGGATTCTATTCCCCACAAAGATACCCCTGGGGTGGATCCTACTGCCGATCTGTTGGCGGCCTTCCCCCTATACCGACCCGCTAACCCTGAGGAGATTGATGACTCATACTCAGAGGCCTCCGAGGAGAGCCGGATGACACGACGCAAAGGGTGGAAGTGTTTCCAGCTCTTCCTCAGGAAGCCCCAGTCGGATTGGCTGAGGCGGATGGGATCACTTCAGACCTGGCTGCGCTTCTTGTGCGCCAGAGGGGCCGACACTCAGTGCCTTCATCTGGCGGTCCGTGATTACATGGCCTAGAAGATACGCGAGAGCAGCCGGCGCACCGAAATTTCCCAATGCTGGGAAGGATCGGCGAGCGCTCAAGCGCTGTTGAGGGCGGATCAAGAAGTCCGGCACCTCGAAGGGTAGGCGGCAGATAAAGAGGCCTTCATCGCAACATGCTCTGAGCTCGTGGAGAAACTGACAGCCCAGCTGGCTGATGCGCAGGAACAACTGGTGGAGGCGAGTCGCCAGATGACCGTACTTCAAACCGAGCGGGAGTAGGCACAAGCTAGGGTTGGCGAGCTGCGCTCTATGGTGGAAAATGAGGAGAGAGTCTTCAAAGAGCGAGAAGCGGTCCTGGAGGCTACCAGCCAGAGGGTAGCAGCGCTGGAAAGATTTCTTCAGCACGCTGACCCCTAAGGGCTTTTTTTTTTTCCATCTCATGAACTTTTTGCTTGTACTGCTCATTGTCTATATCCAATATGTGGTCAAATCCACTCATTTTTATCCTTGGTTTCATGCGCTCAACCATAGTTCTGAAACAAATAACAACTCATCCCTAGGATCTTGTGGGTCGTGCCCAACGCAAGGAGCAGAAGATGCTCCTACCATCATTTCGTTCAACTGCGGGGCATTGACCAAGCTTCAGGCGTCCAAAATTGGGCCTGGACTTCTGAGGAGACCCCTGAGCTGATTGATGTGTCGACTTCTCAATGTGCCCTTACACACAAGAGGGGAAATTCCGGGGGCATTGAAATCCATCTGAACATAGGGGAATGAAGAGGAAGGGTGAATCACGCTGCCCAAATTCGGAACCCAATGGGGCGCAACTATGGAGGATAACTGTCAACCATGGCGGAAACACAACATCCATATCACGTTGGCCTGGAATGGGAGGAAAATAAATTAGGGTTGACCACTGACCATGTTCGCAACATGGGGCCTAACTCAAATATCGTTGGTCAGTTTTCCAGAACGTTGGCCCAGGACAGTAGGCGGACCATAGGTCGAGCATCCATACTATTAGGGGGTCCTTTCAAACATGACCAGTTCTCCGAAACGTTGGCCCAGGACAGTAGGAGGACCATAGGTCAAGCATCCATACTATTAGGGGGTCCCGTCAAACACTAAAGGAAATGAGGGTCCGAACAAGGGGGGACGCAAGGCGTGGAAGGTGGAGTGGGGGTTTGTTCGAACAGAGTCCAACACTCCCTAAATTGTTCCACCATGGAGAAGGCGCATTAGGCGGACGTACCAACCTGATCACGAGTCGTCCCAATTTCTAGGAAGGACCTCTTTGGCAAGAGAACCACCGCTTCCCATTATTAAGATGGGGCATCCCAAACATGCTCATGGTAGATATCCCGATTACACCACTTCCCATGAAGTCGGGCCGAGCGACCGACAATAAGGAAGGATGGGGTTTAATAATCCATGGGGCTGGACCTAAGATGAAACGTCCGGGCGGTCCTACGTATCTCATGAGGATAAGAATCAAGCCACACAGAGTTCTGAAAATACAGTTTAACATCATGCAGGACGAAATACAGTTTAACGTCATGCGGGACGAAATACAGATCTTAGTTTTAGGTCTTAGAGCTCGAACTATAAGGATCTTAGTTTTAGGTCTAAGAGCTCGGACCGTAAGGATCTTAGTTTTAGGTCTTAGAGCTAAGACCATGGAAAGGGGAGAAATGGACACATGGCCAAGCAGTTACAAAACCCGACGTGAAGAAGGACCTAATCCCTACTTAACATGTGCTCTCTGGGGAAATGCTCGAGTCGAGGGACCGAACACGGAGGTAGGCTGGACCCGCGGGGAAGTGCCCCATGCGTTCCTACGTATCTCATAAGGATGAGAATCAAGCCATACGTAGTTTTGAATGTGACATGGTAAGATACCAATGCCAAGGGAAAAGGGGAGTGCGGGTGTGGCCCTTGCACTAAAAGAAGCGGCATTTGATAAATCTTGTTTTTCCTCTAAGGTGAGTGGGTTTTTGTTGTTGTGAAGCGACAGGCTCAGAGTATCAGGCCATGGTGTCACCACAAGCATCAAGACGTGATAGGAATTGAAAAATGGGATAGCATAAAACCATTACCCAACGTGATTTCCTCTACAACGAGGTCACCACAATGCAGTGCCGTTTTTCATCATGCGACCATGACGATAATGTCACAGTTTAGGGTCATAAGGTTTGGACCAACAACATAGTTTAAGGTCATATGGTTTGGACCAACAGCACAGTTTAAGGTCATATGGTTTGGACCAACAGCACAGTTTAAGGTCATATGGTTTGGACCAACAGCATAGTTTAAGGTCAAATGGTTTGGCCCAACAGTACAGTTTAAGGTCATATGGTTTGGACCAACAGCACAGTTTAAGGTCATATGGTTTGGACCAACAGCACAGTTTAAGGTCATATGGTTTGGACCAACAGCACAGTTTAAGGTCATATGGTTTGGACCAACATCACATTTTAAGGTCATATGGTTTGGACCAACAGCACAGTTTAAGGTCATATGTTTTGGACCAAAACCACAGTTTAAGGTCATATGGTTTGGACCAACAACACAGTTTAAGGTCATATGGTTTGGACTAACAACACAGTTTAAGGTCATATGGTTTGGACCAAGAGCACAGTTTAAGGTCATATGGTTTGGACCAACACCACAGTTTAAGGTCATATGGTTTGGACCAACATCACAGTTTAAGGTCATATGGTTTCGACCAACAGCACAGTTTAAGGTCATATGGTTTGGACCAACAGCACAGTTTAAGGTCATATGGTTTGGACCAACACCACAGTTTAAGGTCATATGGTTTGGACCAACAGCACAGTTTAAGGTCATATGGTTTGGACCAACACCATAGTTTAAGGTCATATGGTTTGGACCAACAGCACAGTTTAAGGTCATATGGTTTGGACCAACAGCATAGTTTAAGGTCATATGGTTTGGACCAACCGAGAGAGGAGCCTCGGGCAACGGGGCCTACGAGGGTTCAACAATCAGGGAGGGCCTGCAGGTGCTAGCTCCCAGCTAGGCTGGGCCCGAAACTCAATGTCTAGGCGACTCCTCACTCCCCTAAGAGGATGAAGGTCAAGCTGCACACAACCCGTAATGAAGATACCCAAGCACATACTCTAGCGCTCAGATCGCGAGAGCCCCGAGAGACACCGTTACATAGCTCGGTCTGTCTGATGTGTGGGGGTGTACTGAGGGTTAGTACAAGGAGTGTCGAGATTCCACCTTGGCACGGCAGGGAAAAACATGACATGAACCGTGCCACCAACATTCCGGGCCTGGGGAACCGGCGTGACGACTGAGGACTACTGTTGACCATGTTCGCGACACAGCATCCTGTCGTGTTAGCCATGGGGTCAAACAAATGAGCATCAACCGCTGACCATGTTCGCAACGCGGGATTTGTATCAATTTGTTGTGTGAAACCCTCGAGGGCATTGGCCCATGACGGTAGGAGAGCCCTCGGGCGTTGTACCCATGCCGTTCTTGGGGGTCCCTCTGGGTATGAAGGATGACAGGGGCCCGAATGAAGGGGAACACAAAGCTTGGCAAGTGGATGGAACCTGCCTAAGTCGAATATGGCACTCCAAGTTCTAGACCAGAGTGCCTTGAGCACATCAGCAGAACACTGGAAAGGGTCAGAGGGCTCAGTCCGAGAGCAGCCAAGAGATGGAGGATCCCTGGGAAAAAGAGGGGCGTAATTCCAAACACCCTAGGCACCGGGAGATCGTGGGATCTCTTAAGAAATGGGGCTGGACCTGACATCTAGGTGTTCAGGAAACCCTACGTATCCCATAAGGATGGGAATCAAGACACACGTAGTTCTTGATGCGCGTCTTTAAACGCATTGGATAGAGGAGGGCTAAACCCTGAGGACAGGGTGCACGGGGTGAAGCTATCGCAAACCCGACGTGAATGGGGACATAATCTAACACCACGCCACACGACCCTGTGGTCGAAGTCCCAAAGGAGAAACAGACGCGACATCAGACCTCAAGATGGACCCAAAGACGAAAGGTCTGGGCGTTCCTACGTATCCCATTAGGATGGGAATCAAGCTAGACATAGTTCTGGAAATACAGTTTAACGTCATGTTGGACGAAATATAGGTCTTAGTTTTAGGTCTTCGAGATCGGACCGTGAAAAGGGAAGAACCAAAATAGGATCTTAGTTTTAGGTCTTAGAGCATGGACCATGGAGCCCAGATGTAGGGCAGAGTGTAGTTTAAGGTCGTGCTGGACCATACAGTTTAAGGTCATGCAGGACCATACAGTTTAGGCAAAGTACTTCTTGAGGAACTTGGCGTTGGTGGGAGGAGTGATACGCTCACCATCCATAGTCACCAGGGAATACACACCATTGGGATAGACCTTATGGACAAGAAAAGGTCCCTCCCACTTGGGTTCCAACTTGGGTGGTTTCTTGCCGGGAATCATTGGCGCTCTGAGAGACAACACCAGGTCACCTTGCAGGAAGGAGCAGAGGCAAACCTTCTTATCGAAAGCTCGAGCCATCCTGATTTGATGCCTTTCAAAGTTATGTAAAGCGCAAATCCTACTTTCGTCCAGCGCTTCCAATTCGGCTAGACGGATCTCGACAACTCTGTCCGGCGCTTGCTGGTCGTAGACCGCCGTGCGCAGTGAGGGCAGTTCGACCTCGATGGGAAGCATGACCTCAGCTCCGTATACCAGGGAATACGGGGTCACCTGGGTGGAATTGTGAGTCATCGTTCTATAAGCCCAGAGGGAGTTGGGGAGCTTGTCCGGAAAACTTTTCTTGTTCTGACCAACCATTTTTTGCAGAATGTTAGAGAGGGTTTTGTTAAACACCTCAATCTGTCCATTCGCCTGCGCATGATAGCGGGAGGTTTGGTTAGAGCGAATGTTGTACTTGGCGTACAATCTCTTCATCTCGGCCGCTCAGAATTTGGTTCCGTTATCCGTGAGGATAGCATGAGGTATTCCAAACCGGTGAATGATATTGGAACTCACGAAGTCGGCGATATAACTACCCTTGACTTCCCTAAGCGGGGCTGGCTCTGCCCACTTTGAGAAGAAATCCGTGGCGGTTAAGATGAACCAGCACTGGTGGGCCGTCGCCGGCGGGTAAGGCCCTACGACATCCAACCCCCAGACTGCAAAGGGCCAAGAATACTTAGTAGTATGGATAGGCTCTGGTGGCCGATGCACAAAGATAGCATGAACTTGGCATGCATGACACCTCTTGGCGTACTCGATGCAGTCGTGGATCATGGAGGGCCAGAAGTATCCCAGTCTCCGAATCTGGTGGGTCAACTTCGACCCGGCCTGGTGGGCGCCACAGGAGCTAGCGTGCACTTCCTGGATGAACTGCGGGATCTCAACTCCTTGAAGACAACGGAGGAGAACACCATCAAAACCGCGCCTGTAAAGGAGCTGCTCACGGCTGGGACCGCTTTGAAGGGTGAACTGCGGCGCGCGACGCCAGATTATTTCCCGCTCTGCTCGGTCCATCGGAAGATTGATGTGCCGAAGATATTCAACCAAGGGTGTCCTCCAGTCAGGAACTGTCTTGATCACCACGCCTGAAGCCCTGGGGGGTCCTGACGCGGGGGCACCAACGGTGAGATGGTTCACTCACGGGCCACGACCACCCTTTGGGATAATAGGAGCAATGACTCTTTAGTGCGCCATGTGGATGATTAGGTCATCCTGTTCGGGCTCCGTGAGTGATGCGTCCAGGATGGCCAAAGCATCTGCTCAACTGTTCTGCGACCGGGGAACGTGAACGACATCTGGTCGGGATGGGAACTTAGCCATTAGATGGAGGGTACACTCCAGCAACTGCACGAGTTCTAGATTCCTGATAGCGTAGTCACCGTTAACCTGCTTGACGACTATCTCAGAGTCCCCTTTTACATACAGGTGGGGTACGTCAACCTCCAGAGCCAACTCGAGGCCGGTGATGAGGGCATGATATTCCGCCTCGTTGATGGTGTGGCCTTCTGACAAAAAGAAATAATATGGCATAACGGCTTGCTCTGGGGTGATGAAGACGATACCCAGGCCCACTCTGTTAAGCTTAGGATTGTTGAGACTTCTACAGGTAGGGATTCAGGAGGCACCATCAAAGTGCATCTTCCAACATGGGGTGGCGTGATCGACTGAGAGTATTGCCTCATCAGGAAAGCCCAAATCCAGCGGCTGGTCCGCATAGGTTGGATGAGCAGCTAAGAAGTCTGCCAACGCCTATCCCTTGACGACCTTCTGAGGTACGAACCTAATGTCAAACTGCAGGAGTATCACCGCCCAACGCACCAATCGGCCGGTCAACATAGGCCGACTCAGGATGTATTTCAACGAGTCTACCCGGGAGACCAGCTGTACCACGTGGTGCTGCAAGTAGTGCCGCAATTTCTGTACGGCGAATATAAGCGCCAGGTAGCTCTTCTCGATGGGAGAGTATTTAACTTCCATGTCGAGGAGCATGCGGCTGAGGTAGTAGAGGCTATTCTCCATTCCCTCATTGTTCTTCTGGGAGATAAGGGCGCTGAGGGATCACTCCAGGGCGGTCATGTAAAGGACCAGAGGCTTTTCGGGAGCGAGTGGCATCAGGACCAGAGGTTGAAGCAGATACTGCTTTATTTCCTCAAAAGCGGTCTGACACTCTTCATCCCACCCATTGGTGGCGCCTTTCTTCATGAGCCGAGAAAAGGGCTTACACTTGCCGGCCAGATTCACAATGAATTGGCGTATATAGGCTAAGTGGCCTTGGTGGCCTCGAAGCTCCCGAATATTACTCGAGGGAGGCATATGACTGATGGACCTGATCTTCTCGGGGTCGATCTCGATACCTCGATACCTGACGATGAAGCCAAGAAACTTTCTGGAGGTGACCCCGAAGGCACACTTCAACGGGTTCATCTTCAAGTGACGAGAACGGAGAAAACCGAACACTTTCTCAAGGTCCTTGAGATGGTCCTGGCGCTGATGAGATCTAACCACCAGGACATCTACATAGCACTCCACCAGCTTCCCAAGGATCGGCTTGAATATGCGGTGTATAGCCCGTTGATAGGTGGCACCCGCGTTCTTCAAGCCAAAGGGCATAACCCAATAGCAGAAAGTGCCCTGGGGGGCCCTGAAGGCAGTGAAATCTTCATCCTCGGGGTCCATCCGGATCTGGTTATACCCGGAGTACCCATCCATGAAGGAGAGGGCTTGAAACCCGACCGTTGCATCGCTCAACAGCTCTGTCAAGGGAAGGGGAAAGTCATCCTTCAGACAGTGGCGTTTAAGATCGCGGAAGTTGATGCAGACCCTGATCTGCCCGTTCTTCTTCCTGACGGGCACAATGTTGGCTAGTCACCTGGGGTAGGACTTCCCTGATGAAGTTGGCCTTAATGAGCTTATCAACTTTGGCCTCAACCATGGCACCGTGAAAGGGGTGCATTTTTCTGGGAGGCTGCTTGAACCCGCGATGGTTTGCTGGGAGGCCAAGGCGGTGGGCGGCTACCTGGGGATCTAGTCCCGGCATCTCATTATAACTCCAGGAAAACACATCACTGTGCTGTCTGAGGAAGTCTATGTACTGTTTCCGTTCCTCGGGAGGCATAGTGGCGCTGACCAATGTGATTCTCGGGTCCGCCTCACTACCGAGGTTCACCTGTACGAGCTCATCGACCGTGGCGGAGACGCCCTCCTCAAAGGCAGGAGGAGCATCTTCCATGTCTTCTTCTCCGCTTGTGGAAGGATCGTCCACGGGGGGAGCCATTTTGGGGCTGCTCAACCCTGATGGGGAGCTAGCACCGGCTTGGGCGGCAGAGGTCATCACGACGGGAGACTCGTGCATCGCGGAGAACGTAGTGACTAAGGCGGTTGATCCAATCCCATCCGGCTTGCAGCCCAAGGGCCCCCGCTTTACGACATCGAAGCAGTGGTGTCGCATTGGCTTGAGCCGGTCGATCCCGGCTCGGCGAAACAGGCACGTATGACGTACTGTCGTTGCCATAAGCCCAACGTCCCGATATCGTATGGGGGTAGGAGGCTCGGGGATCACCCGGGCCTGGTTGGTGTAAGAGTACAAGGTGATTTACCGCCGTCACATAGAACCGAAAATATGCATTCCTCTGGTACCCGATACAACAAAGCACTCTCCCATATCAGGAGTCATGGCCTCCAACCGATGGATTAGGAAGACATATGCGTCATCCAAACCTGCCCAGGGATCGCTCGCGACAGTGGCAGGCTCAAACTCACCTGCCAGGATCTGCTTGTCCTTGCTCTTGTAATAGTCAGCGTCCAGGTAACGAGCTTCACAAGAGGCAAACGAGGACGCATCTCCTTGGAGCACACCCACTCGGCCCTTAAAGGAGTATTTGAGGCACTGATGGTATGATGAGGGAACCGCTGCGTGAAGATGGAGCCACGACCTGCCCATCAACGCGTTGTAGGCAGTGTCCTAAGAGACAACCATGAATTCAGTATTGGCAATTAAGCCACCGAACTGGGTCTTCAGACGAATATTACCGAGTGGAGTTTGCTCAGTCCTGTCATACCACTGGATTCTGAGATCGGAGGGAGTTAAATCATCCTCGGACAACCCCAGTTTTCATAGTGTCTGAGTTGGGATCAAGTTAATCCCAGAACCCGTGTCGGCAAGATAGTGACGGACCTCCATTCCATTGAACTGTCCAGTGATGTACATCGGGCGGATGTGCCCCTGTATGGGAGGGTCTTCATATTCACCAGAGAATGAGAGAACCTCCTGACATTCGGCGTCCTCAATCACCTCGGTGTGGAAGACTTCTGCGGCATCTACCTCCGTTTCAAACTGGAGGGGGCTCCTTAGAGCCTCGGCGAGCGCCTCACGCATTTCAGACGACAGGCAGAGGGCCTCAAGGATGGAAAGCCTCGCCGGAATTCCGGCCAGATGCTTCAGAATATCACAATTTCACGCCAAACGCGAGCTTCTGCTTACAGGAGGTCGCTCTGCGATTGATGGCATGACGGGCCCCGCTGGCGGGACCGGTGACTGACTGGTACTAGGCACGTCCCGCTGTTCACCAGCTGAAGCCCGGGAGGAGGCTGCCATGCTAGGACCGGAAGGCCGTAGTCAGCTAGTGGTAGGGCTGGTCTGGTTGCGATGCGGGCAAGGCGATTCCGCCCGATCCATCAACACAAACGGTGGTGGAAGCGAACCTGTTGTCACCGGGTGAGGGAGCCGCGAGTGTTGCTTTCTATACCAGGCCTGCTGCCTGGTCTCGATGGTGTGCACGGCTTGACTGGAGGTGATGACCGCCATGCCCTGGCGATTCACGTTGTCATGGCTCCATAGACGTTGGCGACAGCTGGGGACATTGGGGAGGTTCACCTGGCGCTCCTCGTCGTCGGGAGCCACAAAGGGATTTACCAACTCTACGGTGTTAACCGAAGCATACCCCAGGCTCTCGGGGAGGTTCACCCGGAGCTCCTCATCGTCGAGAGCCACAAAGGGATTTACCAACTCTATGGTGTTAACCAAAGCGTACCCTGGGCTCTCGGGGAGGTTCACCCGGTGCTCCTCATCGTCGGGAGCCACAAAGGGATTTACCAACTCTACGGTGTTAACCGAAGCGTACCCCAGGCTCTTGGGGAGGTTCACCTGGCGCTCCTCATCGTCGGGAGCCACGAAGGGATTTACCAACTCTACGGTGTTAACCGAAGCATACCCCGGGCTCTTGGGGAGGTTCACCCGATGCTCCTCGTCGTCGGGAGCTACAAAGGGATTTACCAACTCTACGGTGTTAACCGAAGCGTACCCTAGGCTCTCGGGGATGTTCACCCAGCGCTCCTCATCATGGGGATCCACAAAGGGATTTACCAGCTCTACGGTGTTAAGCGAAGCATACCCCGGGCTCTCGGGGAGGTTCACCCGGCGCTCCTCGTCGTCGGGATCCACAAAGGGATTTACCAACTCTACGGTGTTAACCGAAGCGTACCCCGGGCTCTCGGGGAGGTTCACCCGGCGCTCCTCATCATCGAGATCCACAAAGGGATTTACCAACTCTACGGTGTTAACCGAAGCGTACCCCGGGCTCTCAGGGAGGTTCACCCGGCGCTCCTCGTTGTCAGGAGCCACAAAAGGATTTACCAACTCTACGGTGTTTACCGAAGCGTACCCCGGGCTCTCGGGGAGGTTCACCCGGCTCTCCTTGTCGTCGGGAGCCACAAAGGGATTTAATAACTCTACGGTGTTAACCGAAGCGTACCCCGGGCTCTCGGGGAGGTTCACCCGGCGCTCCTCGTCGTCGGGAGCCACAAAGGGATTTACCAGCTCTACGGTGTTAACCGAAGCGTACCCCGGGCTCTCGGGGAGGTTCACCCGGTGCTCCTCGTCGTCGGGAGCCACAAAGGGATTTACCAACTCTACGGTGCTAACCGAAGCATACCCCGTGCTCTCGGGGAGGTTCACCTGGCGCTCCTCATCGTCGGGAGCCACAAAGGGATTTACCAACTCTACGGTGTTAAACGAAGCGTACTCCGGGCTCTCGGGGAGGTTCACCCGGCGCTTCTCGTCGCCGGGAGCTACAAAGGGATTTACCAACTCTACGGTGTTAACTGAAGCATACCCCGGGCTCTCGGGGAGGTTCACCCGGCGCTCCTCGTCGTTGGGAGCCACAAAGGGATTTAACAGCTCTACGGTGTTAACAGAAGCGTACCCCGGGCTCTCGCTCAAGGAGTCATCCATTACCGGACGGGGTCTCGGAGGGATCCCCATTTCTGGGGGCATTAAATCTCCAAGCGTGCGAGAAGACGACGACAACGGCAGGGCGCGTTCTTTCTTCTTGCGCCGCCGCCTGCTCTTTTGGGAAGAAGTAGGCTGGGACGACGATGCCGAAGCGGCGTTCGCAGATTCCGAGGGCCCTGGATGGTCCAGGCGGGCACGGATGATTCCATGGGCACGACGACCGTCCTGCGGGCCATCCAGTCGTTATACTTTCGGGACCCACGATCGGAAACCTGTTCCCACCCATCCCCGTCATCACTACTGCCATCTGATCCCACGAAGACACCTGCCACCTGTGCCGGGGCTGGGCCCAACATGACTATGTTGTTGTCAATCTGGTCTTGGAGCCATTCCTTGAACACATAGCATTGCTGGATGGTGTGTCCCAGGAACCGGTGATAAGGGCAGTAGTTAGGGTGATCCGTGAGACACACCTATTTTGGCTTCCGACACTCAGGCAGTCGCACAATCCTCTGATCCAAGGCGCTACAGAAATAACCGGGGACATCTGCCTCACCAAACGAGTAAGCCCGATTCCTTCTGCCTGGAAAGGGGACTCTTGGGGGATGACCATGGATAGGGGACAGTGGATTAGGCCGATGAGGCAGAGCCAGATTACCTCGCCTAGGTGGTGTCGGTGCGTTATGTGGAGGCGCCTGCCGATTTTGAGGCGGTCGCTGCTGGGCCGGAGGCTGTGGGGGTGGACCCCTATAAGCCTGCTGAGCTGGCCTCACCGGCAGCAACTCTAGCTATCTAGGGGCCTTTATCTGCACCACAGCAGCGGGCTCGGCTCTGGGGGCTCTCCTTGCAGAGATCACAGGATGCAGCGGGCGTGCCTGACTGGCCTGTTGCAGGGCTTTTTTGAGGCGCTGAGCCTTGTCCGAGAAGTCCCGAAACCTTCCAGGGTAATTCTGCGTGATTAGGGAAGGAACCAACTCCATCTTGATGTTCCCCACACACATCGTCAGTAATTTCTCCGGAGTCAGTTGCATGTCAAGGGAGTACGTGAGCCCCTTCCACCGGGCGATGAAGTCCGCGACTCGCTCGTCGGGCCTTTGCTTACACCTGAAGAGGTTTGCAATGTTCGTCTTCCAGGTTGTGGAACTGAACTGGTAGAGGAATTGTCAACAAAGGTCCTCCCAGATAGTCACTGATCCAACAGGGAGCTGGATGTACCAAACGAATGCTGGTCCTTCCAGTTTCTGAATGAAGCACCGGAGCTTGGCAGCCTCCTGCTGCGCCGGAGTCCCTAACATAGGCCCACACCTTGAGTTGAAGTGGGCCAAATGTTGTGGCGGGTCTCCAGTCCCGTTAAAGGGGGAGAAAGTGGGGTTCCCAAATCCCGGCGGGGCCGGCATGTCATCCATCCATGCGGGGTACGGCTTGCCATCCGGTGGGATTGCCACCTGCCGAGTTTCCAGGGCCTCCAAGTGAGCAAAGAGTCTTTCCATCAGATCATCTGAATGCGGATTCTTGTCCTGACATGGATATCTAACCACAAGCGCATTTCCAGGCTCTTTGATATGATAGTCACGCTCAGCGGCTTGGGGGGCAGCTGGCGGATCGACTCTCGGAGCGGCGGGAGGAAACCGAGCAAGGTCTTCCAGGTTGCCTCGCTGCTCGGGAGGGTTTGGTGAAACATATCGCGCCCTCTTGCCATGGGCTCCAGTGTCTCCCCTGTCAGCAAACACGACACAGTCATGGTTTCCCGAGGGGATCTCAGCAAGGGGTAGATGCTCCTACCCCTGCTTTCCTTGTCTAGGGTTGCCGTAGACAAGCCATCGCTCTGCAATGCGTTCGGCCAAGAGCTCATCAACCAGCCTCTTTTGCTTGGCTAGCTATTGGCGCAGCGTGGCCTCCTCAGGATCTTCCTCTGCCTTCTGCACTGAGGCAGATGGGTTGGCAAGTTTGACAGACCCGACAGGCTCTTTAACCTTGTCGATGTTTCGGCCCAGCGCCAGTGCCTCCGTGGGTACAGGAAGGCTTAGGAGGCTCCTCTGTTGGCGAGTAATCCTCCCAAATGGGTCCAGTAGCAGCCTGTCCTAGGGGGGTGAGTCCCCATAGAGGGGCTCCACAACGTTTCCCTCATCTGAAGGTTCAGCCATGTTGACTACTACTTCCCTTGGCGACGTTCCATCAGGGTCGCCCAGTGGATCGGGCTACCGGCGGATCGCACAGAAGAGGAGAGAAGCGTACTTCCCCCACCCACGGACGTGCGCATAGGGGTTGGCCTCCTCAATAACTCTGCGGAGTACTTGAAAACTCTGGATGCATTGTTGCTTAAGGTCCTCGTGGAGTCCCAGCGACTCGGGGTGCCAGACCGTGGGGAGTGCTGCTAGGTCAACCCGGCGACACTGCTCACCAATCTCCTCAAGATGCGCTTGGCTCCCGGGATAAGGCGCTAGCTGGTGACGGAGGCGGGAGTGAGTCACCCGAAGAATCTAGTGGAAGCATTCAAACTCTCCCGGGGTGAGTGACTCTGTCACATCAAAACCTGATTATGCGACCGGCCAAAACATCTCAGGGAAGTGGCCCGCTGCAAGAATGGCCCAGAAGCTCCACGGCTCTGGCTCGAGGTCCGGAACTTTCCGCCCCTGATCGTCCACCGAGGAAAGTTGGGGAATTGGAAATGGTGTCGAGGTAGGCCGTCGGGGCGGTGGGATGACCGACGGGGAATACGGCGAACAAGCCGATTCGCCGCCGATCCCTGGGTCATCCTCCCGGGGTTGCAGTGCCCTGGCCGCCACATCACAATAGGAGGGGCCGGTGGATGGGCCTCCTGTCACAACTTCGGTGCTCGCTGAGGTTGTGTCACCTCGCGATCCTTCTGTTGGTCCCTAGATAAGTTCCTCACCCTCCCTAACAGGGGCAGGAGATGCTTCCGAGGAGATCAGTGGCAACTGGGGGCTTGATCCCTGGCGGTACGCCATGTCCTCATCCTCCTGGATATACCTTCGAAGGGAGGAGGGAATTATACGGATCTCGCATTCAAGGAGTACGAGACTGATGCACCACGTCCCCATCCCTACCCTCAAATCAAAAGGTTGGGGGGGGGGGAGGTTCTATCGTCGAGTCGTACTCTACCTCAGAATCCGAGAAACGGACTGGTCTGATTCCCGTCCGGACTCCCCTGACATTCCTCCTACGGTGACGATGCCTGGCCTTCCTGCCCCTGGGTAGCTCCTCAGGGTAAGGACGACTTCCGTCATGGGGTCCCCCGGCCATAATAGAGCTGGGGCAGAGGGGACCGAAGGCCGGGGTGCGAGAAGCACCAGGACATATGTCGAAAGGGACATGGGGAGGACCTCCATGTGAGTGAGCGACTAGATACACAACGGCTCCATGCTCGCGACCGGCGGTAGGGGGAGTGACCCTATACCCCATGCAGTGGGTGCTGGAAGGAGTCATACCCGGAGCAGAGCCGTCGCGAAGAAGCTTTCGGCTTCCCAGATCGGTGGCACAGAATGAGCCTTCATGGCGAGCGGCACTACCGCGAATTGGTCCATAGTGGCCATTACCAGTGTCCGCGATCGGGAGATTCGACCCAACCTGCCTGTAGGGCGGTCGGGGTTTCGATCTCAGTCAGGCACATGGCTGCCCCTGCTCAACATGCGCAGGGATCTGGGAACAGGAGTCAGTAGTGGTCGGGGCCACAATGGTTGCTGATGCTGGGGCCCCAGGATGGGCATTCTCCCACACTCGCTCCCGACACTGGCATTGCGTCAGATGAGCCGGAACCGGCTGTGCGGGCATGAAGATTTCCTGCTCCTCGGCTCAGGGAGTCGGGCGGCGGCGTCAATGTAGCCTGGCGGGGGTTCTGGCTATTAACTTTTGGGAAGGATCACCGATCGAGTGGACCCAGACATCCCCCACCTCATTGGCGTAGGGGAGGGATGTGTCACTGCGCTCTGGGGATAGGCTCCCGAAGCGGTTGAACGTTGGCGTGGGGAGCGGAGGCTCCCTGCGCGGCCCTCGAGGGCGGCGATGGTGGTGAGGCACGACCACCTCTAGACCCAAGCGGGCCATGCCCCTGGTGGGGATGACCACTTTCTCGTCATACCTATGAACCAGGTTATTGATCACCCTCCATTGGATGATTTACGATGGGGAGAGGGGACGCAAGCGCCTGGCTGCTACGACGGTCGAAGTCGAAGCGTCCGTGGGATAGGTGGGACCACGCAGGGTAGCCGCGTCGGCACTGCCCCTGCCCCTGTGCCGGTGGGTAGGTGGCGATCAAGCTCCAAATGCAGTGATCTGATTCCTGGAAACAGAGAGATGAACCCATTAGTATCAACAGGAAAGGAGATCAACAACCAAGGCCCGAAATCATTCTGTCTTCCATGGTCGGAGAGAGGGATCCACGCTGACGACGTCACAGAATGGAGTAGTCAACGTCCTGACGGCCTCGACCCCTGGCGGGTTCACGTCCCGGTGAGGGTTACCTGGACCTAGTGACATGCTGTTATTCCGATGCTCCAACGGATACCATTCCCCGTGTTGAGGAGAAGAGATTCACGTCAGGTTCACCATTTTTTGTTTCCGACGCTTTCGCCGGGGCGCGCGCGTCCGTCCGCCAGGGAGGGCGCGCTACTTGTTGCCCCGCATTCCCGCTTTCCAAAGGCGGGCAGCATCCATTCCTTGTTCAGGGATGTCTGCTCCTTGATCGAAACCAGGATGATGGGATGTCGGTTCTTCCCTGCGTGGATTCCTCCTCGGAGCTCATTCCCTAGTCCGGGTCTCCCTCATAGATTTAATACGTGTTCGTGAATCTCATTCCCGATGCCATATCTACATGGACACCAGTTAATTACGCTGCTTCCGTCAAGACGCTCCAAGGGGTCTTGTCGGGAATGAAACCTGTGGTGAGGAGAATGGTCACGTTGGGGCGTCATCGGCATGTCTGTCTTTGGTCCCTCATCACAGGGATTCTCGAGGGCACAGAAGCCCGAGGCATCCCACATCGAACGCGGGGAACGCGTACCATCTGAGGTTTTCCTCATCTTCCCGTGTTTAACACGGGGTATGTCACGAGTTTAACGTCTTGCAGAGATGGATCGGGTTAAAGGATCCCTAGGGGGGAACACAGATGTTGGGGCCAGCACGTGGGAGGCTTCCCATATATCATGGAGTGGGAAAGTGTGGCATGATCTCACCGGGATGTGGCGGCCCAGGTAAAGATCAGGATGGATGGTGGAGTGAGACATGAGGATTACGTTCTAAGACGGCCCAAGAGGGGGGATATAGTTTAACGTCATGCGGGACGCGATACCGTTTAACGTCATGTGGGACGCGATACAGTTTAAGGTCATGCGGGACGACATACAGTTTAACATCATGCGGGATGCGATACAGTTTAACGTCATGCGGGATGAAGGATTTGGGGCTTACGCTCTGAGGCGGCCCAAGGTGGTCAGGGAACCAACATGGAGGGGTCGGGAAGACCGGGTGGTGGGCTTGAACCTCGTGGAGGCTTCCTACGTACCATGCGTTAGCACGGATCAAAGTCCACGTAGTTCGTTAGGATGGGGATTACGCTCTAGGGCAGACCATAAGAGGATGTCATGGTCGATGCGCACTCTAAGCCCACATGAGTCATGCTCGGTGTGGGAAATAAGAGGCAGCAGGGACCAGACGATCACGTCGCAAATGGTGCGTCCATGAGAAGCGGAATGGGGCTTACGCGTTGAGCGGCCCAAAGATGAAATAGGGGCTTACGCGTGGTTAGCGGCCCTTGGGGTCGGGGCTTACTCCAGGGTGGAGGCCCATGGTGTGACAAAGCGCAATGGGAAGAGGACTCCACTGGCCTTGGCAGGGGGGAAGTACGGAGATGCAGGGGTGCAATCATCCGCAAGAAAGGCTAGGGGATTACGCTCTGAGGCAGCCCTTCCCCCGCGGACAAACGCCGATCCGACAAAAAGGATCTCATTCCATGTGAGGAAGAGTCCATTCCTGTGGAGACGAATGGGCGTAAAAATTGTCCGAGCTTGGGGGACCCTGCGTGCGAAGCACGGGGTCGGACCACAGTTTAACGTCGTGTGTTAAGGACGAGGTGCTTAGTAGTTTAACGTCCTGCAGCTTGGATGAGGTGGGTTTGCTCCACACCCCTAGGGCTTACATGCCCAATGCCCTCTACCCCTTGTGGAAGGGAAGGCATCGGCAAGGCCATAATGAAGGGGGGCCGCAGGGCGAACCACCGGGGGGTCCATGTTAGCGTGGCTATGCGAAGAAGCAATAGCCATTTGCGTGCCTATGTGGAGAAGCATAAGGCAAAGCAATGCAACGGGAAACATGGCCCAAGGGACCTTGAGGTTACTTTGCACGAGCCTGGAAGGTCGTGCGGGAAAACAACGCATGGCGTGCATGCCCGGCAGGGGAGACATTAGGTACCGGTGCAGGGGGCAGCCAAGGGGCGTCAAGGTGAGGAGTCCTAGGTTTTGCGTGCAAAAGGGAAGGTTTGCGCACAAAAGACCGGGACGACGTGCAATTGGAGCAAAGGAATTGCGCGTGGAGAGGGAACTACATGCAAGGTATTGCGCGCACGGCAGGGTATTGCGCGCACGAGGCACAGAGTGCGTGCAAGGCTGGAATACTGCGGAGGGGGAAAATTCACTGAAGCCGGTGGAGTTGCGCGCAAAGGAAAACTACGGGGCAAGGTTGTGCGAAATGAGGGATTTACCTGGAAGTCATCTTTCATGCGGGGGGAGCCGAATTGCGCACACGAGAGTCGCTTCGGATCCCTCAACCCCCAAACCGTTCGGGGTCACCTTCTATTTATAGGCGACCTCCAGCGCGGAATCCAGGTGGCGCGCGAAATTATTCACGCCGAGCGCAGCCGGCGCGCAAAGGCTCGCCGCGCGGAACCGGGGCGCACAAAGATTGCGCGCCTCAACAGCTCAATTCCGCAAAACCCGGTGATTCTACGTGCACAGAACAATTTTTCGCGCGGAGCCTCCTTTATTTCGCGCACCACATCCCGGGACCCCAGATCGGGACTCTGATTCCGAATATGAATTCACTTCGTCATTCTGAATCTTCCTCCGGGAGTTACGGGATTTTTTCAGTGTCAACAGACCGGAAGGCTGGGGTCGGCTAGAAGCAAGGCAGAGCTGGTCGCGGCACGGCCGAGGTGGTTCTTCCTGATCGAGAAACATGAACAGTGGCAGAGGCAAACCTATCGACACCAGATAAAGGGTCTACATGTGCTGAGCTCTGTACTGGGCCTGCTTCCTTGTCTCGGTGGCGTGCACGACTTGGCTGGAGGTGCCAACTGTCATGCCACGGTGATTCATGTAGCCATGGCTCTACTGACGTTGGCGATGGCTGGGGACATTGGGAAGGTCCACGTGGCGTTCCTCATCGTCTAAAGTCAAAAAGGGATTTACCAACTCTACGGTGTTAACCGAAGCGTACCCCTGACTATCACTCGAGGAGTCATCCATTATCGGGCGGAGTCTCGGAGGGATCCCCATTCCTGGGGGAATGAAGTCGCCAAGAGTGCAGGATGCCGACGACATTGGAAGGGCACGTTCTTTCTTCTTACGTCGTCATCGCTTGCTCTTCTGGGAAGAGGTGGGCTGGGATGACAATGCTAATGTAGAAACCGTAGAATCTAAGGGCTCTGGCTGATTTAGGCTTGCGCGGATGATGCCATTGGCATGGGCTACCATCTTGCAAGCCTTCCAGTCATTATAATTCCAGAACCCATGGTCGGAAACCTGCTGCCATTCATTCTCGTTTCCACTACTGTCATCTGATCTCACAAAGACACTCGTCACTTATGTCGGGGCTAGGCCTAATCTAACTATATTATTTTGAATCTAGTCTTGGAGTCAATCCTTGAACACATAGCATTGCTGGATGGTGTGCCCTAGGGTCCAGTGATAAGGGCATTAGTTGGGGTGATCAGTGAGATGCGCCTCTTCCGACTTCCGGCACTCAGGCCGCCGTACGATTCTCTGCTCCAAAGCACTACGGAAGTAACCAGGGACCTGAGCCTCGTCGAATGAGTATGCCTGATTTCTTCTGTCTGGAAAGGGGGCTCTAGAAGGTTGTCCCTAACGAGGGGCCGAATGAGTATGCTGAGGAGGCGGATCCTCATTATCTCGCCTAGGTGGTGGCGCTGTGTTTCGTGGAGGCATTTGCCGATTTTGAGGCGGTCGCAGCTAAGCTGTAGGTTGCGCTCATGGAGGCAGAACCCTATGACGATGCAGAGCTGGCCTCATTGGTAGAAACTCTAGCTGACTGGGGCCCTCTATCTGGGCCACATCAGTGGGCTCGGCTCTAGCAGCTCTCCTTGCAGGGATTATAGGAGGTATCGGGCATGCCTGACTGGCCAGTTACAGGGCCTCTTCGAGTCGCTGAGCCTTGTATGAGAAGTCCTGGAACCCTCCAGGGGTAATTATGAGTGATCAGAGAAGGAACCAGCTTTTCCTTGAAATTCCTTACGCACATTGCCAGTAATTTCTCGAGAGTTAGTGGCATATCAAGGTAGTATGTGAGCCCCTTCCACCGGGCGATGCAGTCTGCGACTCGCTCATCGGGCCTTTGCTGCACCTGAAGAGGTCTGCGATGTTCGACTTCCAGGTTGTGGAACTGAACTGGTAGAGGAATTTCCTATGAAGGTCCTCCCAGCTAGTCCTAGATCCGACAGGGAGATGGATGTACCAGATGAATTCTGGTCCCTCTTGTGTCTGAACAAAGCAACGGAACTTGGCAGCCTCCTGCTGCGCTGGAGTTCCTAACATAGGCCCACACCTCAAGTTGAATTGGGCCAGGTGCTGTGGCAGGTCTCCTGTCCCGTTAAAGGGGGTGAAAGTGGGGTCCCCAAATCCCGGAAGGGCCGACATATCATCCACCCATGCTGAGTATGGCTTTCCGTCCGGTGGGATCGCCACCTGTCGAGTTTCCAGAGCCTCTAAGTGGGTGATAAGTGCTGCGATTAGATCATCTGGACGTGGGTTCCTGTCCAGACAGGGATCCCTAACCACAAGCACATTGCCGGGATCTTCAATTCGGTAGTCAACCTCAGCAGCTCGCGGGGCGGCTGGTGGAGTGACTCTTGGGGTAGCGGGAGGAACCTGAGCAGGGTCTCTTGGGTGATCATGCCGCTCAGGAGGGTTTGGAGAAACGTATCGCGCCCTCTTTCCATGAGCTCCGACCTCTCCTCTGCCGGCGAACACGACATTATCGCGGTTTCCCGGGAGAATCTCGTCGAGGGGTAGTTGTTCCTGCCCTTGCTGTCCCAGCCTAGGATCACCGTAGTCGGGCTGCCACACTGCAATGCATTCGACCAGGAGCTTATCGACCATCCTCTTCTACTCAGCAAGTTGTTGGCACAACGCGGCCTTCCTGGGATCTTCGTCTTCCTTATGCAC
Source organism: Viscum album (assembly GCA_963277665.1). Classification (NCBI taxonomy): domain Eukaryota; kingdom Viridiplantae; phylum Streptophyta; class Magnoliopsida; order Santalales; family Viscaceae; genus Viscum; species Viscum album. Next base: position 1,884,655,421 of record OY728159.1, on the reverse strand, counting down.
TGAGGTAGATGGGTCTGCGAGCTTGATTTCCCCAACACTCTCTTTACCCTTGCTGATATTCCGGCTTAGTGTTAGTGCCTTAGTGGGTGCGAGGAGACCTAGGGGGTTTCTCTGTTGACGAGTAACCCTCCCGGATGGATCCAGTAGCGGCCTATCCTCAGGGGGTGAGTCCCCATCGATAAGTTCAAAACAGTTCCCCTCTCCCGACAGGTCGGCCATGTTGACCGCTGCTACCCACGGGGGCATGCCCTCAATACCGCTTGGTGAGTTAGGTTGAAAGAGAATCATACTGAAGAGAAGGGTAGTGTACTGCCCCCATCCACGGACGTGCACATGGGGGGGGGGGGGTGGCTTCCTCAGTAACTTTGTGGAGTACTTGAAAACTCTGGATGCATTATTGTTGGAGGGACCTATGGTGGCTAAGTGACTCAGTGTGCCGAACTGCGGGGAGCGTGGCCAGGTCAAACTGACGACATTTCTCACCGATATCCTCGAGATGTGCTTGAATCCTGAGATAAGGAACTTGCTGATGCTGAAGACGGGAGTGAGTCAACCGAAGAGTTTGGAGGAAACATTAAAACTCTCCCGGGGTGAGCGATTCTGGTACATAAAAATCCAATCCTGCGACCAGCCAAAACTTCTCGGGGAAGTGGCCTGCTACGAGGATGGTCCAGAAGCTCCACAACTCAGGTTTAGGACCTGACCCTTGATGGACCCGCTCATCAACCGAGAATGGCTGGGAAACTGGCAGCAGTGCCGATGCAGGCCGTTGGGCCGGTGGAGAATACGGTGAGCAGGCCAATTGGCCGCCGAATCCTAAGTCTCCATCCAAGGGTTGCAGTGTCATGGATGCCATGTCACGATAGGATAGGCCAGCGAACAGGCCTCCTGTCACAGTTTCAGCGCTTGCCGAGGGTGTTCCATGTCGCGACTCTTCCATCGGTTCCCAGAAATGTTCTCCACCATCTCCGACCGGGGTGGAAGGTGCTTCCGAAGAGGCAAATGTAACTTCACATTTGATACCTGGGAGTATGCCATATCCTAGTCCTCTTAGATATACCTCCGGTGGGAGGCAGGGATCATACAGATCTTGCATTCAAGGAGTACGAGGCTGACACGCCACGTCCCTATCCCTGCCCTTGACTAATAGGACCAGGGGGAGGGCTCCATCGCCGAGTCTTACTCCACCTCAGAGTCCGAGAAACAGACTGGTCTGATTTCCATCCGGCCTTCCCTGGCGTTTCTCTTACAGTGAAGACATCCCGCCTTGCTACCCCTAGGTAGCTCTTCAGGGCAGGGCTGATTTCCATCATGGATTCCTCTGGCCGCAATCGTACTGGGGCGGATAGGATCGAGGGCCGAGGTGTGAGGAGAACCGGGGAAGACATCGAAAGGGACACGGGGCTCTATGTGGGTGAGTGAACGGACATGCAATAGCTCTGTACTAGTGGTCTTCGCTGGGGGAAGTGACCCCATACCTAGTGTACTGAGCGCGGGAAAGAGTCCCACCTAGAGCATTACTGTCATGGGGAAGCCTTTTGCATACGGCGAGGGTGGTGCCAGGTAGGCCTCCAAGCCGAGGTTGGAAGAAGGGAGGACCCATACCCCCAGAAACGGTAGTATGGAGTAGGCCTTCACGTTGGATGGAACTACCGCGAATTGGTCCGCGGTGGCCATTGCCTGTGCCAGCGATCGGGAGAGTCGACCCAAGATGCCTGTGGGGTGGTCGGGGCCTCGATCCGGGTTGGGCATGTAACTGCCCCTGCTCAACATGCACGGGGGTTTGATGACAGGATTCAGCAGTGGCTCAGGCCACAGTGGATGCTAACGTTGATGCCCTAGGGTGGGCATCCTCTTCTGCTCACGCCTGACGCTGGCATCAGGTCAGATGGGTTGGAGCTGGTGGTGCAGGCACATGGATTGCCTGCTCTTCGGCTCGAGGAGTCGGGCGGCGGCGTCAACGCGGCCTGGTGGGGGCCCTTGCCGTGAACCCCTAGATCAGGTCCCTGATCGAGTAAACTTGGACATCCCCCACCTCATCGGCATAGGGAAGGGAGGTGTCGAGGTGTTCTGGGGATAGGCTCCTGAAACGGTTGAATGTCAGTGTGGGAAGCAGCGACTCCCAGCGCGGCCCTCAGGGGCGGCGATGGAAGTGAGGCACAACTTCCTCGAGATCCAAACGGGCCATGTACCTGGTCGGGATGATCCCTTCCTCCTCGTACCTACACACAAGGTAGTTGATCACCCTCCGTTGGATAATCTCTGATGGAGAGAGGGGGCGTGAGCGCTCGACAGTCACGGTGGTTGAAGGAGCTGTGGAAAAGGTTGGACCGTGCAGGGTGTCAGTGTTGGTACTGCCCCTACCCCTGCGCTAGTGGGCATGTGGAAATCGAGCTCCGGATGCAGCGATCTGATTCCAGAATGTAGGGAGATGAACCCATTAACACTAGCAGGAAAAGGAATCGACGACCAATAGTCCAGAGTCATTCCTCCTTCCGTGGTCGATAAGAGGGACCCACGATGAAGATGTCATGGAACGGAGCGCTCAACGTCCTGACCACCCCAACCCCTGGCGGGTTTCACGTCCTGGTGCTGGGTGCCCGAAACTGGTGACATGCTAATCTTCCGACACCCCAAACACTACCTGTCTACATATTGAGGAGAAGAGATTCACGTCGGGTTCACCATTTCTGTTTCCGATGCTTTCTCTGCGATGCACGCATCCGTCACGCAGGGGAGGATGCGTAGCTTGTGGCCCTGCATTCCCGCTTTTCAAAGGCGGGCGACATCCGTTCTTTATTCTGGGACGTCTGCTGCTTGATCGAAACCGGGATGATGGGATGTCAGTTTTTCCTTCTGTGGATTTCTACTCAGAACTCGTCACCTAGTCTGGGTCTCCCTCATATATTTAAGATGGGTTCGTGAATCTTGTTCCTGGTGCCATATCTTCATGGAAACCAGTTAATTACTCTGCTTCTGTTGAGAGGCTCCAAGGGGTCTGGTCGGGGCAACATCCTTCGGTGAGGAGAATGGTCACGCTGGGGCATCATTGGTGTGTCTTGACGCGGGGGATTGTCATGTCTATCTTCTTTCCCTTATTATAGGGCTTCCCGAGGGTGTGGAAGCCCAAGGCATCCTACATAGAATACAGGTAATTGGCATGCTATAGGCATGTATTTGAGGTTTTCCTCAGTTTCCCATGTTCAACACGGGGTATGCCACGAGTTTAACATCTTGTGGAGATGGTTACTCCAAGGGCGTGTCTTCTGAGTTTTTCCTCAGCTTCCCATGTTTAACACGGGGTATTCCTCAAGTTTAACGTCTTGCGGAGACAGTTATGCCAAGGGTGGGTCTTCTGAGGTTTTCCTCAGCTTCCCATGTTTAACACAGGGTATTCCGCGATTTTAAAGTCTTGCGGAGACGGTTATGCCAAGGGCGTGTCTTCTGAGGTTTTCCTAAACTTCCCATGTTTAACACAAGGTATGCCACGAGTTTAACATCTTGCGGAGATGGTTACGCCAAGGGCGTGTCTTTTGAGGTTTTCCTCAGCTTCCCATGTTTAACAAGGGGTATGCCGTGTGTTTAACATCTTTCGGAGATGGATCATACTGATCAGAACACTAAGAGTGGATCAGATAAAAGGACCCCCTGAAGGGAACTCCGATGTTGGGGCCATCACGTGGGAAGCTTCTCGGATACTGTGGAGTGGAATGAGGTGGCATGATCCCACCGGGATGTGGTGGCCCGAGTAGGAATCAGGATGGGTGATGGAGTGAACGTGGCTTGAACCTCGTGGAGGCTTCCTACATACCATTCCTTGACATGGATCAAATTCCCCATAGTTTGAGCATACAATTTAACGTCATGCGGGATGGGGTCATTTGGGGGTTACGCTCTATGGCGGCCCATAGTGGTGGATATGGGGATTACGCTCTGAGGCGGCCCATAAAGGTGGATATGGGGCTTACACTCTGAGGTGGCCCATAATGGTGGATATGGGGCTTATGCTCTGAGGCTTCCCATAATGGTGTATATGGGGCTTACACTCTGAGGCGGCCCATAATGGTGGATATGGGGCTTACGCTCTGAGGTGGACCATAATGGTGGATATGGGGATTACACTCTGAGGCATCCTATAATGGTGGTTGGTGAACCAAAACTAAGGGGTCAGAACAACCGAGTGATGGTCTTGAACCTCGTGGAGGCTACCTACGTATCATGCCTTGACATGGATCAAAGTTCCTGTAGTTCAGGCATACAGTTTAACGTCATGTGGGATGGTATACAACTTAACGTCATGTGGGACAAGGTAGACAGTTTAACATTTTGCTGGATGGGAAATTTGGGGTTTATGCTCTGAGGCGGCCCAAAGTGTTGGCGAACCGATGTGAAGAGGTCAGAACGACTGGGTGGTGGGCTTGAACCTCGTGGAGGCTACCTACGTACCATGATTTAGCACAGATCAAAGTACTCATAGTTCAGAGAGATGGGGCTTATGCTCTGAGGCGGCCCATAATGGGTGTCATGGTCGATGCTCACTCTAAGCCCACGTGAGTCAAGCTCGGTGTGAGAAACAAGAGGCAACAGGGACCAGACGATCACGCCACGAAGGGTGCGTCCGTGAGAAGCGGAGAGGGGATTACGCGTTGAGCGACCCTTGGTGTCGGGACTTACTTCAGGATGGAGGCCCGTGATGCGACAAAGCACATAGGGAGAGGGATTTGGGACTTAACAAAGGATATTCCTCATTCCATATCACACCCTCCCCTGGCCTTGGCGGTGGGGAAGTACAGAGGTGAATGGGTGATAACGTCCGCAAGAAAGGCTAGGGGATTACGCTATGAGGAAGCCCTTCCCCCGTGGACAAACTCCACTCCGAGAGGGAGGATATCATTCCATGTGAGGAAGATTACATTCCCGTGGAGACGAGAAATGTAGAGAATGTCCGAGCCGGGGGGGACCCTACGTGGAAGGCACTGGGTCAGATCACAGTTTAACGTCATGTGTTGAGGACGGGGTGCTCGGCAGTTTAACATCCTGCAGGTTGGACGAGGTGGGTTCACTCCACACCCCTAGGGATTACATGCCCAACACCCTCTACCCCTTGTGGGAGGGAAGGAAATGGAAAGGCCATGGTGAGAGGGGGCCGTAGGGCGAACCATTGAGGGGTCTACTTTAGCATGGCTATGTGAAGAAGCAATAGCCGTTAGCATGCCTATGTGAAGGAGCATAAGGCAAAGCAGCATAATGGGAAAAACTGCCCAAGGGACCTTGAAATTACTTCATACGAGCCTCGAAGGCCATACGAGAAAACAACGCATGGCGCGCATGCCTGGTATGGAGGACATCGAGCGCCTATGTAGGGAGGCACCCCAGGGGGCGTCAAGGGGAGGGGTCCTGGGGTTTTCCTGCAGAGAGAAGGTTTGCACGCAAAACACCGAGATGTCGTGCAATTAGGGCAGAGGGATTGTGCGCGGCTAGTGGGGTTGCATGCAACAGGATTGGATTGCGCGCAGGGGGTAATGACTGATCCCTATGGTAGGGAAAAACCTAACGACGGGATTACGCGCAATTGGGTTTCGCGTGCGAAGGAGGGAGTGCGAGCAATGGAAGTGATTGTGTGCAAAGGAGGAACACTGAGGAGTTTGAAATTTTATTTAAGTCAGTGGGATTGCGCGCAAAGGTGAACCCTGGGGCAAGGTTACGTGAAAAGGGTCTATACCTGCAAGTCATATTGCGCACGCGGGAGTCCAATTTCACGCACAGGAGCTGGTCTGAATTCCGTAACCCCGAAACGGAAGGGGATTCTTCTATTTATAGGCCTCAAGCGTCGCGAAATCCGGGCGCTGTGCAAAATCATCCGCGAAAGGATGGTTTTGCGTGAGAGGCCACACCGCGCGGAACCGGGCGTGCAAAATTGCGCACCCCACCGGTGCTTTTTCGTGAATTCAGGACTTCCTTCGTGCGGGCAACATTTTTTCGTGCAAGTCCTCCTTAATTTTGCGCACCACTTCCCGGCCCTCCGAACCGGGCCTCCGAGTCCGAATATGACTTCACTTCATCATTTCGAAACTCCCTTTAGGAACTACAGACTTATTCAGTGTCTACAAGGTTGTAAAAGAAGAAAGAAAAAGAATGATCTTAGTGAAGAAAAATACCTTCTCTTAGAGAAACCACATTTAGATCTCTTCTTAAGGACCATATGGTTGGTATTTTGGGAATAAAATAATATCCAAAATGTTTCTAAAGATTTTTAAAGGTATTTTTCCATGTTTTTTCTATAAAAATTACTTTAGAGATATGAATATGTGAGGGGTGTGAGTGCCCTTTTATAGTTGAGGAAGAGTGGTATTTTTTGTAAATACCAAAAACTATTCAATAATGGAAAGTAACTCTCACCCAAAGTGGATAAAAAATATACAATTAAAGGGGGAGAGGGACGATATGGTCGAGCCACATCTCCACCACACAAAAAAAAACACATGTTTTAAACATTTTGTTCCCTAACTTCTATGTTTCCTTACTTTTTCTATTTTAGTTTTTCACTACGGTAACTAGTATTTTTGAAAATGATGATTTGTAATTTTAGTAAAAAATAAAATGGTCATTATTAGATAATTTAAATCTAATTTTTATTAATGTTCAATAAATTTTATCAAATTAAAATCTTATGTGCGCTGAAAGTTAATTTTATCACAAGCTCTTGTAACATGAAAAACACCGCTTTAACCTTAACTATGATAACAATTTTTTTTACTCTTTATGGGTAAATATAGTTACTATAAAAGAAAATTTGATCCATTAATGGAACAAAGTTTATATTTTAAAAAATTTTAAAACCAATTTGCAGAATAATTTTTTTATTAATTATAAGTTATTTAATAAAATATCATTTATCATAAAATAACATCAATGTCAATTTTGACATTATTCATTTAATTTCAATTTAAAAAATATCAATACTATGATGAAATTAGAATATATTATTCTAAAACCTGTATAACATGATATATTTATCTAAAAAAAATAAAACATTATTTAATTCAAATTATTTTACTTTTAATATTTTGGTATCATTTATTTTATTTTTCTATTAATTAAATAATTATAACATTAACGTTGATTAAGAGTTTAATGTAATTATATAAATACTAAAAATTAAAATTAAATTAACCAAATTTAATTAATTTCACTATTCTTAAAATTGGCATCCATATTTATTCACATATTGTTTTTCCCTATGTGAACACGTAATTAAATTTAAAACCTAGAGGGTGAAATTTTGTCTTTTTATTTAATTAAATTATGATATAGGTCACTTTCATGAAAATGTGTTCCAAAACTAAAAAACATAATTAATAAGGTGATAATTGTCCAAATATTCTGATAAAATAAAAATTTTAAAAATTTTTAGGTCATTTTGACACTTATCTTTTTAGTTTAACCACACAGTAAACTCATTTTAAGCATAACCATCGTAATTAATTTTTACTATTTTCACTATTCATTTTGGTAAAAAATTATGTTTATATTTTTAGAAAATATAAATAATTACTATTAAAAATATGGAATATATTTTTTTCGTATTCAATTCAAAGAATTGGTAAAATTAAATTTAAAATTAAACCACACATGCAATGAAAGAGCGGTTTTCCAAAGAGAAAATTCTCATAGGTTTTTTTTAATATCAAAATTCAATATGAAATTGATTGAAATAGACTAAATTAGTTAAATTTTAAAATAATTAAACTATGTTAAATTTAAAATTAATTTAAATTATAATTTAACTTTGTAAATAATTTAAATGAAAAGGTAGTTTTCAATAAAAAGATGTATTTTTCACTATTCATAAAAAGTAATCTTTTCAAAAAATTCTCCAAAGAATCTCACAAAGATAATTTTGGAATGTATATTAAAAAAATAAAGTTTATTTTTATTCAAATAAGGTTTCTAAATGTGTTAAAATTAATTTAAAATTATTTATTCAAAGCACGATTAAACCAGCTTTTCGAAAAATGCTGTTTTTCAGAATTCATTTTTTTTATTTCAAGTGGTTCTTATTTTATTTATAATTAATAGATAATGATTGAGTTTATTTTATACATGTTTAAACCATATAATTTTCATAATTTATTTATTCAAATTCACACCCTCTAACTTAATGACTAGGTTATAATGGTCTTGTTTAAATAATATTATTTTAATAGTGTATCGTGTTTCATTTAAACCTACTCTTTCATGAATTTCAAGATATGAAATATATTTAATTTATTTAAAAATATATATATCATAAAGTATCATTGTGTTACATTCACTTCTAATCTTGGAGTTGTGTGTCATACATGATATCAAATATGATGGTCAATTTTCAAAATTTTGGGGTATTATAATCACCGCCTTTCATGGTTGGTTACTATAATAGATTTAATATATATAAATATATTTGATATTAATGTTATAATTTTTATTATATAATTAAAAAACTTTACTAACATTATTTGTCTCACAATTCATTGGAAAATGGAAACATTACTCATGTGTAAGATGAACTATCATCTCCTTGTTTTAACACAATTATTTTTTTATAACCACCATAAATAGTTGGTTAAAAAGTATAATTAATATATAAAATTAATAATTATTTCATTATAATTATTCTATAGATGACGTATCAATGAAATATTTTACCATGATCAACACACCGAAGTTGTTTTGGAGTTATGAACCAAATGTCCTAAAAACACCGACGTGGACTTTACCAATTAAGTAATTAAATATATATTTGAAATTAATGATTTAATGATAAAGTATTATAATTTTAAAATGTTATTAGTAAATTAAATAATTAAAATAAGTTCATTATACAATATTTAGAGAATATATGTTGTAATTTGGGAGGCGAGGTAATTGACTTCTAGTCTCAATTTTATTTCCTTGAGACTTATGTTGTTTTTAGCACACATTTTAATTTTTTGTTGTATAAAAAATATTTTGTATAAATTTTATCATTAATTTCATAAATTATAGTGTTTATAAATCCATTACATGTTATTTACTTTAATATTTCATTAGTACAAATGTTATCACTTAGTAAGGGATACTTTACCTTAAAATATCATTTAAATATTTTAAAGATTTAATTTATAAATATTTTCCCTCTATGTAAATATTATTAAAATAATTTGATGTATGTATTTATAATGGAGTAAATAAATTATAAAATAAAATTTTCTGTATCCTTTTAATTTCATTCAAATTTTTTTAATAGAACTTTTTTACATATTTTTAAGATATATTTTGACTTTATTTTAAAAAGAAAAAATGATTGTTCTTTTTTAACAAATAAAAATTAAATAACTTTTCATACCACCAAAAATTAATTTTATGTTTCTATTAATATATATTATTCCATTTCTTCTTCAAAAAAAAATTTATTGACCTTTTTTATAGTTATTTTATTTTTGAAACTTTTTCTTTAAAGGAAATGGTGATATCAATATCCAAAAATGTTTTTCTTAGGTGTTTAAAAGTATATTTCTATGAGTTTTATGATTGAAATGAAAGATTTTATGTGTTTCATGTATTTTATAGTCCTTGGGGATTTTTTATGAAGGTTGAGCCCAATATATCTCACTAATTTATTGTTTAATGATTATGTTTGAAGATACCCTGGTTTTTCTCAATAAGACCTTAGAACATTTCTAGGAACATTTTCAGAGGCAAGAGCTGAGACGATGCATGATTATGAGGCCCATCATGATGAAAATTAATTTTATAAAAATGTTAAATATATTTTTATCATGTACACATATATTTTTCATAAATATTGTAATATATCATAAAAATAAACTCCGATCAGAAATATAATGGTACGGTTGAGTCCAGAACATAGAGTTTGACCTAGGTAGGACATAACTTTTGTCGGCATGCATCATATGTAGAAAAGTTATCAAGGAATTCATTGTAAATAAAATAATAGAATATTTTTTTTAACGCTAATCCAAAAAACTCATGAATGGAGAATCAGATTAGAAATTCAAGACCACCGTTGAGTTTGTAATGCGATTTTTTCCTTAAATGTGCCTAAAATAGGCCAGCACATGGCATTTAGTTAAAGAACCAATTGACAGGTTCATTTAACTAAAATAAATAATTAAATTTAATTATTTTATTAAATGATATTGACCCATTTTTATCCATAAATATAATGTTATGGAGGATTTTCATGTTTATCCACATAACCCTGGAACCCTCGAGAGGAGTTTCTCTTCCACCTATGTTTGAAAATCGACAACGAAATGTTCGGGGATTGAGACGACATAAAAAATTAGAGCATATTAGAAAAAAAATGAATATAATAACTTCTTTGGATCATTGGAGGAAATGTTTTTTGATGAATAATGAATAAAAAAATCCTGGCATAACTTTTATTTGTGGTCTTATCCCTATTTAAAATTAGAGACGAATGAAAATTATTCCTTTCCAAAATTAATTCTCCCACCAGTCATCCATTGGTTTATACAAAATGTTATTTTTAGAATTAGAGTTATTCAATATTTAATTTATTTAATTGATAACCCATCATGTTATCGAACCCCATCAGTGATGGATAAATGCGGACATCGATCGATTCTTTTTCAGGTTTCATGATTTTATATCTTTTCCACCCTACGTGTGATTGTTGTCAGTATTTATTTTGTTGGAGCATGGACTAGGGAACAATGGATCAAAGTTAGCAACTCATCATGTTGGGATTGTGTGACAAGGATCGATTTATGGGTGGATCAAATGATGGTAATTCAGTTGTGGTTGATGGTGAGGCTCGCCCACCATAGATCTCAGATCTACGGGTGTGGAAATAAAATGTATGAGTGTGGAAATTGGATATACGAGTGTGATGGTGGCTTGAAGGGAAATGGACAGTAGAGGTGGTGACATCGAGGTAACATCAATGGTGGTCTGACCATGGGAGGAGTTGCAGGCGATGTTGTGCATGGGTTGCAATTAGGGTTTAAGGCGTTAAATGGGGAAGAAGAAGTTGACAGAGTGTTAACGAAATAAAGGAAATTAAAAAATAATAATGAGAGAGTGACGCATAAGGAGGTGGGATTCGAAGGCACAAAAAAGGGGGAAATAATTTGGTGTTTGGAATGATTTCGAATTAAGGTTAAAAAAATAAAGTGTAAAATATTATTATTATTATTATTATTGTAGGTAAAACCTTAATTCACACGTAACTTCTTTATACGGTGTCAGATTGATGAACCATCAATAGAATTATGAACCAAAAATCAAAATGGTCATTTTTAGACCAATTTTGGATACCTTTTTTGGACCCATGCCTCAGGTCAATGAAACATCCAATAATAGTAAAATTATTATTATTATAGGATATTTTATCTGACATATCTCACTCGTACGATGTTGGAAGAACAAACCGTGTGTGATGCTGTGACCCTGAAATTAAGACGGATGTTTCAAGACTAATTTTTGGTATTTAAATTGAGACCTAGGAATGACCCCCATGAAGCCTGGTTCAAGTGTGTTGTGATGAAATTCATATTTTTCACCGGGTGTCTGATTTTGAAAAATAAATAGTCGATCCAGTGTGTTTTTCCATGATAATCACAATCTTGCAATCGGAATATTTTATTTCAGGATTGAGGCATGGGCCCCATGAGGCACTATTCATGCACAATACTGCTAAATGCAGCTTCTACATTGGATGTTTGATTTGGGAGAATGAATAGTTGACCATGTGTGATTTTCCACAAGGATCCCAATGGTGTGATCCTTTTGGTTATCTAGGTCCGTTTAATGAGGCATATCGGTGAAATTATGTTTTCTCCTTGGACCGAAGATGTGACTCTTGTGTTTTTTAGGCATGTGGCCAAAACACGTAGTGTTGAACCCTTACATGTCGTATAATGATTCATGGATAGCAAGCCATGTTCTGGCGAGGACACAACCAAGCAGTAGAGAGAGACCACACACCGTGTGGGTCCTTGACATGTTGTGTACTATTTTATGAATATTTTTCTTCCATATATCCTTCATTTGAACATATATTTTATTCCATGAATATATTATCTTGAATATTTTTCCATTGTAGAACACGATAGTGCCCTCAGAAGAAGCTTTCAAGATACGATGTGAATGTTTCTGGTCGGAAAACCCATAGGCGATGCCCGATGAAGTTAGCGGTCATACAGAATCACCAGAGAAATACCAAGATTACCCTATATATGGGATGGGTAATGGAATTCCATGATGGTAGTTCCAGGATTACCATCTAGTAGGAACGGGTAGTGTCATTTATTGATGAACTTTTGAGCTACCCTCCAGTTGGACTAGGTAGTGGAGTTCTTCAATGTTCTAGGCTTATCCTCTAGCTAAGCTGGGTAGTGGTGTTCCTTGATGAAATATTTTAGCCATAACCTTCCATCATAGTTGGGTGGTGGCATATCCTTGGTGACTCACTGGGCTTACCCTCTAGTAGGACTGGGCAGTGGCGTTCCCTGATGACCATCCAGAGTGGTATCCTCTAGTTAGGATGTGCAATGGTGTTCTTTAGTGACTACTAGAGTAGGACTATCTTATCGTACTAGGGAATGATATCCTTTCATAAAACAGTGACCCTCAACTATAAAACATAGCAACGAGGTATGGTTTGACATACATTTGAACTCACGAGAAAGATGAAACATTTCCCCACCGAGATGCATTCTTGTGATGTGACCTAAAACTGTGTGGGAAAGTCAATTCCACCCAAAGAGGATAATATCAAGGTGTGGTGATTGATTCACTTTGAATTGTGTGTTCTGGGTAGATGCATGAGGTACTGGGCATCGTAGATAGACATACATTGGAACTGTTGGTTACTCTTCTTCTTGGGCCAAGATGTGAGATAGAGATCCCATTACTCTCTCATTTGATCTTCTTTGGCTGAGAATATATATATATATATATATATATATCTTATTTCAGTACCCACTTTTTGGTTTTGGTTACTGTCCTTCTAGAAGAGGCGAAGATGTGCAAGGTATGACACATGATTTCTATGTCTAGATTCTCGTGGTTGGACGAGTCTACTCTTCTACTATAGTTAGTGAATACTCTATAAGAAGTTTATTTTCTAACCATTTAAAGATTCTTGTGTTTGGATGAGTTTACTTTCACTCTCTTGTTGGGTTGATCTGTACTCATTTTACCATACCTTGTTCTCTCCACTGATTTCTTCTTTAGTTAATCTCTGACTGCACCCCATTTTCTTTTTTGGGCCATTCTACTGGGAATTTATAAACTCACCCCTGAATGGGCTTCGTAAAACACATTCTGAGTATTTGAAGATGAAACACAATTTGATCGCGATGTTAGAGAAGCTTAGGGATACAATGTTCTTAGACTATGTACGGTGGTTGTAGCTTGGGATACATGTGATGGGCTCTCTCAACTGTTTAACCTTTTATATTTTTGTTAAGTGGGAACATATTTCTGGCTTGGGCATGTAATTTCCCCCTTTTTCTTTTAAGTATACACTACCATACTTCATTCTGTTTATTTGTTCCTTCATATTTGGTATATTTATAGTAGTGTTGCAATATTCATTTCTTTCACTCTTCACTTTTGCATTGAGTTTACTGTGTTCATGTGTACATGTTTTTTGGAAAAGGCCTCATCGATTTTCGTGTGCCTTCAGCACTTGTAACTACCCCTAGCCTATGGGGGTGGGGTTGGGGAAGTTGTGGATTGAGACTCTGCTTGGGTGAGATTATGACAGATTGTTATGAGATCATGTTCACTACTTGGGACATTGTTTGGACATTTCCCCCTTAAGTGGATTGGTTGGGTTTAGGGAAACAGGGTCAAAGTGTCTTGACTGAGGCTCTCAGGATAGGGAGCCCAACGAGGGTTACCAGAACAAATGTATCCATTCCCCAGGATCTTAACTACCTACTTTTCGACTCGACATACTGAGACAATTGTTGCAGGGATTAATGGTACATGCATCATATAGGATTGCATATTTTATTGTCATTTTTATGTTTTCTCCCCATTTTTTATCAATATACATATATATTTATATTTATATATATATGCTCAAATGACCATGGTATGTCTCAGACACTTTTGAGATACCTCCGTGATGAAAGCTAACAGGGATACTAGCTCTTCGTGACAACGATCCTATGAGTGATGAGGCATCATTTCGAGTTCCATCTTATGAACCCCTTCCTCTAGGTGGGTAGGTAGCAGAACCTCCAATCTCGAGTAGAAGATCATTCTAGCAGACCAAGATGAGAATGCACACATGTTTAGCATGCACCACGTGTTCCAGCATCAGAGACTACTGAGGTTCTGTGGTGAGCTAATCCCTAGGTAGGAGAGGATTTGATAGAGTCAATGGTCCACATCTTCAGGTTTGTTCGGACCCTGATAGATCATATAGTGGCTTTGGGATCTAGTCTTTTCCATGGAGAAACTAGGCATTGGTGGAGCCTAGTTACCCAGATGAATGATGAGTTGACACTCTTGTGGGATGAATTCCAAAAACTATTCCATGAGGTGTAATACCCCTACTGTATACATTCAGTTCAGATCCAAAAGCTTCTAGTGCATAAATAGGAAGGGATGACAGTGGCTGAGTATGCATCTAGGTTCACAAAACTTATGTGGTACTCTCTCGACATGATTCGCGATGGATACTTCCGAGAATAGAAGTTTGAGCATGGACTATATTGAGAGATAAGATTTAGATTTTTTCCCTAGTACATCCACACCTATACTAGGATGTGGGATATAGAACTGGTGGAATAGAGATTTCTTTCAGTGGGATTCCAGATAGTTGGAGCTGGCATTGGGAACCCCATATCTGAGTCATCTGCATTAGCTAGTAGGTTACAGTTTGTGGGATCTCAGTGCAGGAATCCCTTTTGTGAGCAGGCTTAGGCACACAGTCTTAGAGTGCAGGGACAGTGCAGAGCATTAGAGAAACCTAGGGAGGGTTACTGCTATGCTCGAGACAGGCGAGGTCCCATGGGCTGAGACTTATCGACCAGATGTGCTAAGCATCTGAGATATATAGAAGATAGAAGGCCACAATAGAGACAATGCCATGATCAAGGATATCCTAAGTTTGGATATGGTAGACCACAGGGATTCAGAGCTGTGTGTTCAAGGAGAGGTTGTGAGATGGCATGTCGAAGAAGGTCTTTGAATTTCAAGTTGAGTTTTTTTGCATGACCTTTTTAATGGGGATTCCACTAGTATGTGTGGCAGAGTTTCTGGTTTGGGGTTACTCTCCTTCCAAGAGAGGAGAATACCCATGGGGTATGAAATGTGATTTATATGTCTAGATTCTTATGGTTGGATGAGTTTAATCACCTTACTTGTTCTTTTATACCCTTGTGTTCTCGACATAAACCTTGATACAGAGATGAATAGTTATCAAATATAGGCCGAGGTAGTTGAGAACACATTAGAATAACTATGTGACTAACTACCTAGAGATGGAAGTAGTAGTATTTACCCAGAGAATGTTAAGACACTACCTTTTGAAAGGCTGCTTTGTGGTTTACTCATACCACCAGAGTCTCTCATATGTTTTCACTCAGAGATACCTAAACTTGAGATAGTGCCACTGGTTGGAATTCATACAGGACCATGATTTCGAGATAGTTAATACTCTAGGGAAGGGCCATGTTGTAGTAGATTCCCTTAGCAGGATATCCCATGTTCTCTTAGTGCAGGAATATTTGGGGCAGTTAGCGTCCCTGCAGCTGACCCTGGTAGAGTAGAAGGGTATAATTTTTCTTCATTCAAGGGTGTTGACTCTTTCACTTCTCGAGCGCGTGAGTGAGTCTCAATAAGTGACATCTACTACAAAATCATGTGTGAGAAGATATCATTAGGAGTTTCATGTAATGGATTTTATAAATAAAGGAATAATGCCACACTTTTTCAGGGATGATCCATGATTCGGATCATGATGTGAGAGGAAGTGATGATGGATTTTCATGATTATCCTTTGGATATACATCTTAGTGTAGTGAAGATCTATGTGCAAGCTTAGTGTCCCCAACTATTTTCTTAGTTTTTAATTTTTAGGTATGGAAATATTTTAATAAGGGAATAATTTAGAGACCCCAGTTTTTTCTGGAAATAATTTGGAATATTTTTAGGAATATTTTCGAAGCCAAGCATTGATACGACGTGTGATTCTGAGGTCTATCGTGCTCGAAATTAATTTTATAAAAAATATTAAATATATTTTGTCACAACTGTGCATTTTTAAAAAAATATTGAAATATCTCCTAAATTTAAACTTGTATCATAAATATGAGGGCACAATTGTGTCCAAAACGTGGTGTTTACCCCAGGCATGACTCAACTTTTTCTGCATGGTTCATCTGTGGAAAATTTCACCGAGGATATAACCATAAATAAACTAAGTGAATAAAATTATTTAATTTTTAATGTTAATCAAAATAAATCTTGAATGAGGACTTGGATTGGAATTCTGAGACCACATTTGAGTTTTTAATGGGGTGTTTTCTTTATGCATGACCTAAAGTAGGTCGGTATGATGTGTTTAGTTAAATCAGACATTGGTAGGTGCGTTTCACTAAAATAAATAATAAAATATAATTATTTTATTAAATGAACTAGACAAATCATTATCTATATATGTAATTTTACAGAGGATATCCAGGGTTATCCACATAACCCTAGAACCCTCGAGAGGAGTTTTTATTCCTTCTCCGTTTCCAGATTGACAACAGAACGTTGGCAGATTGAGGCAACTTTACAAATCATAGAATATTAGAACCCCGATAACCCAAAAAATACCTTTTATCATTGTTAGAAATGTTATTTGATGAATAAGGAATAAAAAATAAAGGCATGAATTTTCTTTGTGGTCTTATCCCTATTCCAAATTAGAAATGAACACGAATTAATCCTTTCCAAAATTAATTCACGTATCGGTCTTCCATTGGTTTTTACAATGTTTTTTTATAAGAATTGCATTTATTTAATATTGAATTTATTTAATTGATAACTCATCAAATGATTGAATCCCAAAAATGATGGACAAATAAACACATACATCGATCGGTAATTTTTTGTTTTTCATGATTTTATTTATTCTCTGCCCAACCTGTGATTGTTTTCGGTATTTCGTTGGTTGGTTTTCATATTTTGGATCCATGGATCGATGGTATAAAATTGGTGTCTGACAACAGTGTGACAAGGACCGATTAATGGGTGGATTGGATGACCGGAATTCATTTTTGTTTGACGTCAAGGATTAGTTTTTTAGGTTGGAATATACAAAGTAACACAAGAGGTGGGTTAATTGTATCTTTTAAAATATGTTTCCACCATTTTGGATTTTGACACCCACTTTGAGTTATGTGGATATGAAGTTTTTTTGTCTTTATAAAAATATATAGTGGATAAACAAAAATAAATAACACAACTTTTTATTGCGGTTCGGGGCACAATGATTCCCCAGTCTACTATACCAATAACTATCTATTTGGACATGGTAAATCTCACTAGAATAGTACTCTTATCACATGACCATAAATCCACTACTGAGTGCAGGTAGTTGACACCATTAAAACAAGACTAATAATAATGTATTTTAGTTATATAAGAGAAAATAAATAATCCATGAATTAGATCAAGAATCTGATACTCCACCACAACTGAGTACGAGCAGTTCAAACTCTAATAAATCAAAATATTTTGATTTGAATGGTTAAGGTTTTTCTTCACCGTTGTAGTATCAAGAAACTGATAATAGATAGATCTTCCTCTTCAGAAAAGAATATATTCATGAATGAAATAGTCTTAAGCAATCCTTATTTCACAATGGTCTTAAATATGGTAGAAACTAAACATAATTAAACTTATAATAGTCAAATATTGAACATGTATATCTCTAAAGTGGTAGCTTCTTTCAGAATAAATCATTCATTGCAGCAGCATTGTAAAATATAATCTCTTTAATATATTTTTATATTTTAATTTCTTATCACACACACATATATTTATATATTTGAAGATATAATCTAAATAAGTATATTGAATATATATCTTTTTTCTGTATTCCATGTCCAAAAGAATAGCCTGATCGATCACGAAAATTCAAATTCCAATTGTCTAGGATAGTTGAAAATTCCCATAGAAATAAGAGAGATTTTCTATGATGAACACGGTTCTTTAAGAAATCAAAATTATCCTTCAATTGGTCATTAATTTTGAATTGACTATTGCTGAAATATCATATTGAAAATATGGTTGAAAAAACATCCCCGTTGAGAACACAAAGTAGTGTTGAGCTGTGTAGCACATGGTTCCTTTGTATAGCATAGGGTTCCTTCATGTAGCATATGGTTCCTTTGCGTAGTGTAGGGTTGATACCATACTCTCACCTTTAAATAATGTTGGGATTAAAATTAGTTTATGGATGACACCATACTTTCACCTTTATGTAACGTAGAGAATAAAAGTAGCGTAGGAATGATAATATATTTATCTATCCTTACCAATATAAAATCCTGAATGTAACATTAATTAACCATATGTTTGACTTTTCCATACGTAGGGTATAAACAGTAAATCTAGACTCCAACATATGATTGTTGATCTATACACATGTCAATTTTCCAAATGTAAGGATGCCGATCCAAACACAATCTATTTAGGGTAGCATAGGGTTGATACCATACAAAAACATTATTTCTACAGTGTAACATAAATTTGATACCATACACAAGTGTTTCACCCTTTTAGTGTAATGTAGGGATTGAAATAGTATTTCGAGTGTAATTCCCGTAACGTTAAATTCCTTAAACAGAATATAAAGTCTTGAAAACTCATTCACAAAAACATTATTTGATATCAAACATGGGAATTTGTAAACATAAAAATCATCATAAATGCTAATGTATTGTTGAGACAATACATTCCCAACAATCTCCCCCTTTTTGATGATCACAAAACCTATAACATAATCGATAAAAACATTTAAATAAAATATATTATTTTAAAACATAAAAAAATACATAATGAAAATATTTTGATATTTTAATTTCACAATATTTTTTTGATAAATGAAAATTTCCCCAATGAAATCTTATGTTTCTCAAATATTCTCTCTAAATAATTCCCTTATAAATTTTCACCCGATGATTATTCTCCAAAAATTTCTCCCACAATTAGTGATATCAAAAAGGGAGTATGAAAGAATAAATGATATAACCCACATTTAAAATAGTACTGAACTACAATGAATAGATATAAATAATAGCATAAGGAAAATAAATCTAGGATTGGTAGTTTAAGCATTGATCTCAAATAAAATAAAAGATACTAAAAACCTAATAAGAAGAAAAAAAATTGAAATTAAAATGAAATAATATATTTTGGAAAAACTAAAGTAAAATTCTCAGTCAAAAAATGGGTCTTCAAAATGAATGGCTTTTGTTTGAAACTGTAGGGATAAAGGATTCATTAGTATGAGGAAGGGCTTTAACTGCATCGCTAATATGAAGAAGCTTCAAAATAAGGCTCTGGAAATGGTTGTTGAAGACTTTTGACCATTTTTTAATAAGATTATTAAAATCATTTCCATTCTTTAAATTCTCAACTAGAATGAACTTCAGAAATTCATACGCAGCTTCCTCTGACTGAATGAAGGAGGTCATCTTGTCCTTAATTTGATTAAGCACTATTCCCAACCAAGATTCACTTGAATTCAGTTGACTTATTAGATGTCTTTGATTTTCCAATATCACATTTAATGGATTACTATCACACTAAAGAGTGCATATAATATCATTGAAATCATCTAGTGTAGGGGTATTTGCTTCAAACATTCGAATTAGTTCTGGCAGTGTCTGTTGAGAGGAGGTTGATACTTGACTAATTTACCTGAGAGACTGAAATTTTCTCCCTATCATTACCATAAAATCATCAAAATATAATTTCTTAATAGATTCATCTCTCAAAAAATTGAACTCTCTAGAAATATTATTGATATGTTATTTAACATCTCTAATATAAATTAGATGTTATTTTAATTCCCTTAAATGGAGCTTCTAAGCTTCTAACTCAGATATTGGCACTGAAGAAACCTTGTATTCTTAATATATTTTTTTTCAGCCTCTAATTGTTCTCTAATAAATGGTTTCTAAGACTCCAATAGATTAATATTTATATCTAAGGCTTCAACATAAGAATTATAATTTTCTAGAGATAGAGTGATAGGGTTTGTAATAACTTCCATGCGATGAAATTCTATTAAGACCAAACTTGTCTCTTCATTACCAACAGATCTATTTCCTAAGAAATATCCTCCAACAAATTTAGAAATAGGAACAATAAGAGTTTAAGTGTCAGGAAAATCTTCCCTGATATGTTGTTGATTGTGAGCCTCCTTCTTAACTTGCTCAACCACAGGATTCTCACGCCCAGCTAACCCTGGTACTTCATCCATAATATATTGAACAAAAAATGAAATTCTTATTTTCTGAAAAAGAGATTATTCTGGACTTTAAGTGACATCTTCATCAGGTCTTTTTCGAATAGAACCAACTAAAGGAATAATCCTTTTCTCCCCCTGAGCAACTAACAACAACCATTTTTGTTGTTCTAAACTAACTAGTATTCAACTGTTGAAAAATTTTCTCTAGAAAAATACAATTTTCTTAATAGTTCCAACATTAAACATGTTTATATGGTGACATTTTCTTCCAAATAAAATATTTACAATATTTCCTTTCCTTCATAGAAAAAAAAAGAAATAATCCATCTATAGGGATAATATCCCATCTTCACATCCATATGGCAGAAATGGTTTAGATATCTTATCATATACCGATAAAAATTAAACATTATCAGGTTCAAAAAAAAACATGATATACATGTTTGGATATTGGACTTTATCTAGTAGAGTAGTCCTTGGAAAATTTCCATATTGAATAAAAATCAACATAACATGGCGATTAAAAGTAAGATCTTTCATCATTACCTTCTCAATTATTCTTTTTTCAAACTAAAAAAACATAATATCCCCTAAACAATGTCTTATATTATTGATATTTCTCAAATAAAACAAAAACTCTACCTCACGGGGACAACATAACATCTCATCCATTTCAACAGAATTGATAGAGAATTTAGAATCATTAATCTTAGAGACAATGGTATCTTCATCAATTCCAAGACTAAACGAAGAATTTCTACAAAATTAATTTCCTTAAATTTCATAAAACACATGCATGTTATATTATATAAAATTATAAAATAGACCATTAAATCTACTCAATTGCCTGAGAAAAATATTCATAGAATAAAAAAAATTACCTTTCCTTCCTCTAATTTGAGGGATTTCCCTAAAGCATAAGTAGATACATCCAACTCATCATTTATAGATCTTCGAGAGGTTTCCATCTCTAAAGGTTTCTAGATTTAAGGGATTGAAGGATTAGGGTTTCAGAACACATGAATCTAAAGAATATCTTTAAACAGAAAGGACTTGTAGGAGAGGAGAAAGATAGCGAGATAAGAAAAACGTTTTGGTCACATCGATTGATAATGTACTCATTAATTTTTATTTTTGAAAAGACAAGTAAAATAAAACCAAAAATAAAATTCTAAATTAAAATGTAATTGAACAAAAAATATTAAATAAATATTACTACAATAAAAAAAGAGACTATAAATAAATTAATAAATCATAACTTAAACTCAAATATTCCTAACTCCCCATTAATAAAATCAAAACTTGCACTGGGAACAAGTTTAGTAAAAATATCATCTAATTAATATTTGGTGTTAAACAATTCTAAAGATATATCCTTTTTAAGGACATGATCTCTTTGAAAATGATGTTGTATATCAATGTTCTTAGTCCTAGAGTGACTTATAGGGTTTTTTGGAATATTTATAGCACTTGTATTATCACATAAAATAGGTATACTATTAAAGTTTAGTCCAAAGTATATTAGAGTTTTTTTAACCCACAATACTTTTGCACGAAACTGCCAATATATACATATTCTGACTTAGTGGTTGATAGAGAAACTAAGTGTTGTTTCAAACGAGACCATAAAACAAAATATTTTCTTAAAAATAGGTAGGATCCTAAGGTACCTTTTCTCTCTAATATACAAACTCTAAATTCAGCATCAGAATATAAAATTAAATTAAAATCATAAGTTTTTGGGTAATGAAGAGATTAAAAAATATTTCTTTTAAAAAATATAATTTCTTAATAGTATTAAGATCGTACTCTTTTGGATTTGATTAAAATCTACCAAAAAGACTTACAAAAAACATAATATCTAGTCTTCTTATAGTAAGATATTACAAACAACCAATAATACCTCTATATAACATGTTGGCAACTGGTTTTACAGCTGCATCCAAATCATGTTTTATATAGATACACATAAGATTGTATATGTCATGCTATTTTCATGTCCAAAATTTTTCAATAAATCAAAAATATAATTACTTTGATTTAAAACAATTCCATAATATTTTGAGTAAATATGAAATCCTAAAAAGAAATTTATTTCTCCCACAATATTCATTTAAAATTATTTTTGCATTAAATTTTAAAAATCATGATAAATCATTTTATTTGTTGAACACAAAATAACATCATCAACATAAATTTGAACTAATAAAATTTTTAAACAAATAGTTTTCTTAAAAAGTCTAAGATTTCTAATACAATAGTAAATCTTTTCTTCAAAAGATAATAACTTAATATTTCATACCAAGCTCTAGGTGTTTATCTAAGGCTATATAGATATTTAGTAAGTTTAACAAGAGTGTTTTATTTTTTTGAATTTTCAAAACCAAGGGGTTGTTCAACATAAACATCCTCCATTAAATAACAATTTGAAAAGGACGACTTAACATACTTATGATATAATTTATAATTAAAATGAGATGGATAAGATAAAAGGATTATAATGGATTTTAATATATCTACAAGGGAAAAGGTATCATCATAATCTATACCTTATTCTTGATTATAACCTTTGGATACTTATCTATATTTGTTTCAGGTTATGATCCCTTGATCATCATTTTTATTTCTAAAGACCCACCTTATTCTTATAACTGGATAATTGGTTAGTCTCTCTACTAGTTCCCAAAATTAATTTCTTTTGAATTGGTTTATATCCTCTTACATTGGTAATATCCAATCCTAATCTTCTATTGATTCTTCAATAATATTAGGTTCTAACTGATCTATAATGGTAGAGAAATCATCTAGTTTTCCAATATTTATTCAATGTCTAATTTTTCTGTCTAGGTCTCCTATAACAGTTTCTAATGGATTGTTCTTTAGATCTATAGACTATTTATGCAAGACACTTACAGATTCATCAGTATCATGTTCTTCTGAACTAGACTAAATTTTATTAATATCATTTCCAAAATCATTTTTGGTGCTTCAAGTCTCATGTTTTCAAAAGAGTGACTAAATTCATATGCTTGATATTTCTCTATAATAAAAGGTCCAGTTTCATCAAACTTCACATGAACTGATTCTTCAAAAATCCTAGACTTTTTATTAAAGACTCTATATGATTCAGAGGTAGAAAAATATCCCAAGAATATTCCTTCATCAGCTTTTGGACAGAACTTACCAAGGTTGTACTTAATATTCAAGATATAAACCTTGAATCCAAAATGGTTAAAGTATTTTACATTTGGATTTCTATTATTCCAAAGTTCATAATGTGTATTTTGGAAAATAGTCCAAATTAAAACTCTATTCATGATATAGAAAGATGAGCTTACAGTTTCTACCCAATGATAGGTTTGAAGAATGTATTCATTCCACATAGTCCTTACCATTTCATGAATATTTCTATTTATCCTTTAGTAAAAATGTGAGCAACAATCTTTTAGGATTCAACTTCAACCTGCAATTCCTTGATTTTCTTTTCATGATTGATACTATTTGATGTAGAAGAATTGAATTTTTCATGTATCTCTTGATGTTGTTTTAGCATGGTATATATTTCACCTAAAATAACATTATGAAGGTTTTCAATGATTTATGGTTCTATAGAAAAGAATAATATTTTTCTTCTAACATAGATTAGTAGGACACAAATTTATCAATTGAGAGGCTACTAGTATCATAATCAGAACAGTAATAAGTTATTACCTTTTTCTCTTCAAACATAAATCATATGTTGTCTTTGAGATTTTATTTATCCTTCTCAAAAGTAGACTTTGAATGAATTCTTGAGTCTTAAGATACAGTCCATGTAGATTTAATTTCTGTTTTTCTTTTGTTCTCATAATCATCATTTTTATGATATCTACTTTCCAGAATGTTTCTTTCAACTTTTAGTTGAAGAAAATCAGGACTGATATAACCCAATTTCTTGCATTCATAGCATCATACTTCTCTTGGTTTTTTCAACCGTCTTGAAGGATTTTTCGAGTCTTTTTTATTCTTGTAAAATTTGATGAACTTTGTGGATAGTTGACACAATTCCAATTCAGAATCAAAGGTATTTGAATTATTTTCTTCTTTTACTTCTTGCTTTAATCTTCTTCTATGCTTGCCAGATGTCACTTTCAGAGAAGTATTTTACTTATTTACTATAATCTTATGATATTCAGCTTCATCCTACATTTCTAATTCATACATCATTAGTGTTCCAATTAGTTATTTTATTTTCAGATCTTTAACAGCTGATGATTGGTGAATTGTAGTAGATATTCCATTCCATTTAAAAGGTAGTACTCTTAGTACTTTCAAAGATTTATCAGATTGTTTGATGGGTTCACCTAAGGCTATAACATTGTTGAAAACTTATATAAGAATTCCATTTATCTGTGTGATCATTTCACTATCAAACATTCTAAAAGTGTCGAATTTTAGTTTATCTATAGGATATAACATCTTTCTAACATTATCTATTCCTTCATAAGTGATTTCAATAGATTTCGACATCTCATTCGCAATTGGGAATTATGATACACTATTGAATTCATATGATCCAATACAAAAAATAATAGAATTCATTACTTTATAATTGATATCAAACTCAGATTCTATTTTATCAGTCCATGTTTCTGGTTTCTCATGAATCTTATAAGGAGAAATAATATTCGAGTATATTTTGAATCCATGATTTTTTACATAGAAAATCATTCAAGATTTTTAGCATCCATAATTTTCACCATTAAAACTTAGTGCACGTACCATAGACATTCCTTCTCTTGGATCAACCATTATCATATTCATATATGCCTTATACTTTTAGCTTGTAATAATCTTATCCAAAGTCTCTGTTTGATACAAATTGTTAGGTCGAAATATAAAAGTAACATAAGAGGAGGGGTGGAGGTGAATTTTTTATTTTTAAAAAAATTCCATAATTATAGATTGGTACACACACTATGATTAATGTTGATGTGAATTTGTTTCTTATGTATGAAAATATGAAAAGGATAAACCGAAATAAAGAACATAACTTTTTACTGTGGTCCAGGGAACAAAGATCCCCTAGTCCACTCTACCATTCACTCTCTCTACGATCTTGGTAAATTTCAGTAGAGTGATCCTTTTATCACAAAACCATAAATCCGCAACTGAGTGAATGTAGTTAACAACTTTAAAATAATACTAATAAAAAAACCTTCTAGTTATATAATAGAGAACCAGTTATACAATATTAGATTTATAATCTAATACTTCACCACAACTGAGTACAAGCAGTTAAAACTCTTATAAATCAAAACATTTTGATTTGAAAAGTTTAGGTTGTTTTTCAAAGTTATTGTAGCAAGAAACTAAAAATAGATGGATATTAATCTTTAGAAATGAATATCATAAAGAATGAAATAGTCTGAATTAATTATTATTATATAATGATCTTCAATAAGGTATCAACTAAAAGGTAGTAAACTTACAATAATAAAATATTGAACATGTATATCTCCAAAGTGTAGCTTCATTCAGAATCGATCATTCGTAATAGTAGAAATGTAAAAGATAATATCAATAATATATTTTTATATGTGAATTTATCATCACAAACACATATATGTATATATTTAAAGAGATAATCTAAATAAATATATAGAATAGATAGATTTCTTCAATATTATAGATCTAAAATAATAGCCTGATTGATCAAAAAAATTTAGATTCCTATTTTCTAGGAGCGTTGTAACTTCACATAAAAATAAGAGAGATTTTCTCTGATGAACACAATTCTTTTAAACAATCAAAATGATCCTTGAATTTATAATTAATTCTGACTTAACCATTGTAGCTATATTAGATTGAAAATGCATCTCAAAAAACATCACCGTTGGGAGCACAACTTAGGGTTGAGCTGTATGGCATAGGGTTCCTTTATGTAGTGTAGGGTTACTTTGCGTAGCATAGGGTTGATACCATACTCTCACATTTATGTAACATAGGGAACAAAATTAGCTTAGGGATGATACCATACTTGTATATTTATGTAACGTAGGGAACAAAAGTAGCATAGGAATGAAAATACATACGTTTATCCTTGTCAGTATAAAATCCCAAAGGTAACATTAATTAACTATATGTTCAAATTTTCCTCAGATAGGGTATTAATAATAAATCGAGACTCCAATATAGGTTTTCGAATCCATAAATGTTTTTATTTTCCAAACGCACGGATGTCGATCAAAACTTAAACTATAGAGTGTAGTGTAGTGTTTCTACCATACAAAAGTGTTTCAATTCTTTAGTGTAACATAGGGATTTAAATTGTATTTATAGAGTAATTCCCATAACACTAAATTCCTTAAACAGAATACGATTTCTTGAAAACTTGTTCAAGAGATCTTTATTAAAAAACAACCAATGGTATTTATGAACAACAGAATCATTATAACTATTAGAGTATTGTTGAGATAATACATGACCAACATGGTCACCATAGATCTTGGATTTACGGATGAGGATATCATATCTATGAGCATGTAAATCAGATCTATGGGTGTGCGTGATGGTGGATTGAGTGGCAATAAATGGTGGAGGTGGCGACATTGAGGTAGCGCTAGTGGTGGCCTGACCATGGGAGACATTTATATACAAGGAACACACAGCTATGTGTGGGTGAAATTATGGTTGAATATGTTAATTGGGGAAGAAGAACTTACAGGAGAGTTAAGGAATTAAAATAAAAATAAAAATAATAATAAGATAGAGAGAGAGATGTGCCATGAGGTGGAAGTCTAGCGTTCTTCAAAGGGGGGAGGAATTTGGTGTGTGAAATGATTTTAAATTAAGGCTAAAATAATAATAATAATAAATTTTCATTATGATTATTTTTTTGGTAAAACCTTAATCCACTCGTAACTTCTCCATACGGTGTCATATTGATGCAGCATAAGTAGGAGCATGACCCTACCATTGAAACAATCATTTTTTGGGTTGATGTTGGATACCTTTTTCAGACTCATGCCTTGGGTCATTGAAATATCCAATAATAATAAAATTATTATTATTGCAGGATATTTTATCTAATCTATCTCTCTCATATGATGTCAGAATAATGAACCATCTATGATTTTGTAAACCTGAAATTAAGAAATATGTTTGAAGACTAATTTTGGGTATTTAAATCGAGATTGAGGCTTGACCCCTATGAACTCTGTTTTGGGCGTGCTACGGTGAAATGTGAAATTTTCATTGAGTGTCCAATTTGGACAAATGAATAGTCAATACCTTGTGTTTTTCCATGAGAATCACAATGGTTTGATTCAGATATTTCATTTCTGGATCGATACATGGGCCCCATGAGGTTATATTCATGTGCAATAATGTGAAACGTAGATTTATCACTGGCTGTCCGATTCAGGTGAATGAATAGTGAATCATGTGTTCATTTACGAAAGGATTGTAAAATTCTTATCTATTTCGTTATTTGGGTCCATTTGAAGAGGAATATTTGTAAAATTACATTTTTGCTCTTGGACCGAAGACAAGTCTCATATGTTTGTCAGGCTTGTGGCTAAAACACATCATGTAGTAATCTTACACATCGTATAATGATACATGGCTAGTAAGCTATGTTATGAAAAGGAAATGACCAAGAAACAGAGCGGGACCACACACCATGTGGGTCCGTGACATGTTGTGTACTACATTATGAGTCTTCATGCTTCCATATCTCCTTAGTTTGAACATATATTTTGGCTTGTGAGTAGCATATCCGAAATTTGTTTCTTCATAGAACATTACACTTCCCTCAGAAATGGATTCTGAGATATGATGTGAATATTATAGGTTTGAATGCACATAGGTGACACCCTATTAAGGCATTTATCATAAAAAATCACTAGAGAAGTACCGAGATTAACCTATAGCTGTTCATGGTAGTGAAGTTCCCCGATGGGTGTTTTGGGCTTACCCTCCAGTAGGGATGGAAAATGGACTTCCCTGATGATCTTTTCGCATTACTCTACAATTGGAATAGGTAGTGGGGTTCCTTGATGTTTTATTCTTACCCTATAGTTGGTCCGGTTAGTGGCCTTCCTCGATGACATCTTCCAGGAAGGACCATCCAAATGGATAGAGAAGTGTCATTTCCTTAACAAATCACTGTGCTTACCTTCTATTAGGACTAAATAATATCATTACCCAATGACCTTCTCGAGTGGTTACCTCTATCCGATCTAGGAAGTGACGTTCCACAATTACTACAAGAGTAGGACCCTCTGTTCATACCTGGGCACGAGATCCTTTAATAAACCGGTGACCCTTGACTGTGCGTCATAGTGAAGAGGCAAGGTTTGATGTACCTTTGGACTCAATAGAAATTGGGACCCTTAACCCACCAAGAAACATTCATGAGATGAAACCTAAAAACGTGTGGTTCAGTCAATGCTACCCAAATCAGATAATGTCAAGCTATGGTGATTGATTCCCTTTGTCTTGTGTGTTTTGGGTTGATGCATGTTGTGTTGGGCATTGTAAATAGACTGATTTTGGAACTATTCTTTACTCTTCTTTTTAGGATGAGTTGTGATATGGATATCCCCTCACTCTCTCATTTGAGATTTTTTGACAGAGAATATATATATATATATATATATATATAATTTCAGTACCCACTCCTTGGGTTTTAGTTACTCTCCTTCCAAGAGAGACAATGATGTGCTGGGTATGCCACGTGCTTTCGGTATCTAGATTATTAGGGTTGGAAGAGTCTACTCTCCAACTATAGGTAGAAAAGATTCAATTATAAGTTT
This sequence comes from Viscum album, assembly GCA_963277665.1. NCBI lineage: Eukaryota > Viridiplantae > Streptophyta > Magnoliopsida > Santalales > Viscaceae > Viscum > Viscum album. The sequence goes on along the minus strand of OY728159.1, from coordinate 1,884,626,129 downwards.
TTCATATCATTGTTTCAGTATAATTGTGTTTGGATGGGTTTACTTTCAATATCTTATAGGGTTGTGTCGTACTCTTTTTACTATACCTTGTTCTCCCCACTGATTTCCTATATAGTGTACCTCTTACTGCTCCCCCTTGGCCTTTTGGGGTCATTCTATTGGGCATGTATACACTCACTCCTTCATGGTATTATCCTAATATGTGTCATTTATTTTCATACGATAGACAGGTTGAACGTGACTTCAGAGGAGCTTAGGGATACAGGGTGTTTGGATCGCGTATGGTGGTCATAGTTTGGGATATTGGAGTTGGGATCTCTCAACTATTTACGATTTTCTAGTTTTGTTAGGTTGGAACATATTTTTTGTGTATAGGTGTATTTCCCCTATTTTCTCTCTAGTATAAACTACTATATTTCATTCTGTTTAGTGGTTCATGCATATTTGGTATATTTATAACAGTGTTTCATTCTTCATTTCTTTCCCTCTACACTTTCTCATTGAGTTGGATATATTCATGTGTACATGTCTTTAGGTAAATGACTCCCTATGTTTAGAATTCCTACAATGCTTTTAACAACCCCTGGCTTATGGAGGAGGGCTTGGGGTAGTTGTGGCTCGATCCCCATCTTGGGCGAGGTCCTAAAAATGTTCTTCATAGAATGATGTCGTAATTAACCAAGTAGGTTAATCCATTTGTAAGGGATATTTAAGTATTCTTTTAAATGTTCTATAAATATGATTTCCTAAAGAATATACATGAATTTTTTAGACTTTCTAATGTGTTTTCATGGAAATATTTTGATTTTATATGGTAATATTTTGATCTATTATTCAATGTAATGATTATTCCCTTTAAGGGTAAATAGGTATGTTTATAAGTAATTTTTTTCATAGGTTATTATGTTTTATAATAATCCTTGATGATTATGATTTTTACTTTACGATTTCTTATGATATGGTTTATTAAAAATTTTTATCTGTAAATCTAATTTCATACGTAAATAAACAATTAATTGAACTCAAAGTTTATTATGTTAAAGGAAAACATTATTATATGATCTCATGGATTTGAAATAGAAAAATGGGTTTTCTTTTTTCCCTGTATATACCTTACTATGATTTGTTTCTTATACCACATTTTCAAATTATTTTTCATAGGGCTTAATGATGAGTAGAAAAGATAAAAAAATAAGAGTTTTAGATATGGAAGTTAACTTAAACAAAGAAAGTGTGTCTTTATAAATAACTATTTTTGTGAGAAAAATTGAAACAATATGAAATTTTCAACTTGGAAAGATTTTTTTATTGATTATATAAAACTCTAAACCTAAAAGGACCTTGGGTATGTAAGAGATCCAATATTTTTGTAAGATTATGTAAGATTTAGATTACTAAAATTTGGTCACATGTATTGATATGAAAGCCATAATTATAAATATTTTTATTTTAGCATAAAATATTGGAGTGTGGGTTCATGGATGTTATAATATATTTTTTAATACCCATATCCTAGAATTAACCATCTAAGAAAAACATTAATTTGAGATAGTGGAAAAAAATCAATGATTCTGACATACCTTAAAGACCACCATTTTTCGATTGCACAAATTATTAATACTGGAAGGCCCATATAAAAGGCTATATAAAATATATTTTAATTTATCACTAGATTTTAAGGATAAAACAATAAAATATACTAGAAATCAATATATAATATTTTAATATTAATGATACTACAAACTATGTTCTAAATTAAAAGGTAATGAATATTTTATATAATGCATTTAGAATAAATATATTTAGGTCTATCTTGGATTGTAAAAAATCACATGTTATTTGGATAATATTTCAAGTAACTCATTATGGAACTGATAAATTAAAAATTACTAAACATTTTATGCTTGTATATGAGTATCATGACATTAAAATTGGTGAATATAAAATTGTTAATGAAATTTGTCACCACTTTACTTGTATTGTAAATGGTATGAGTTCCTTGGGGGAAGCACTGGATAATATTTATTTAATATAAATAGTTCTTATATATATAACATAAAAAATCTATTTTATAAAAGTGGAATGTAAAACCCCTAATATTTTAAAAGATCAATATATTCAATAGCTTTTATGTCACACAACATTAAGCTAAAATAAACCACAAAATAATATTATTTTAAATATGACCTTTATAACCTTGCCATGTAATTGAAAGGTATGATTATGAGTAAATGAATTGTGAAATTTATATAAAATTTTCCTAGTTAGTATAAATATATTGATTTTTTCTTAGAAAATAAGCACTCAAATTTTTGTAAAGTGATTTTATTCTTTAAAACAAATTTTTCTTTAACAATTGTTTTTATTGATTTTTCGAGTGATTATTATAATATTCTAAAACTTTTAGAAATATAATTTGAGAAAGGGGTATTATTTTTTGTTTTATCATTATCTTAGGATGAAATTATTATATTTTTTCCCAAAAGATTGATTTTTAGTGAATATTGAAAAGTACTGATTTTATATAAAACTATTTATCTTCTCAATTATTTAAAAAGCCCCATTTTGTTTTGAATTGGTTTTACAATTTATTTATTTAATTTTGATTAAATAAAATCTAATTAATGTCATTTTAATTTAAAACATTATTAATTTTTGTATACAAACAATTCTATACTTAAAAATTCATTTTTCTATAAAACTATTTTATCACATTTTATGGTTCATTTTAAAATTAATTTCTAAAAATTATATGTATTTAATTTTATAAATTGATTATATATTTGGAATTATATTTTATAAATTCTATAAATGGGTAAAAATTATTTTTTTCTCATAATGAATATAAATCTTGGTAAATATTTTTCACCTTGATAAGGGTAAATTTGGTAATTACGGTTAAAAATAACGCCACAAGGCTATAAACATCAAATTTAACACATGAATTATTTATATTGGGTAAGTTTAGGTTGACCATAAAATTTATATATTGAAAAAATATGCCATTTTGGTACCATTGTTCCTTGAAAAAATAGCTTTATATTATTTTTAGTGAAGGAAAATTCCAAAATTTCACTCTCTTGATTTTAATTTATATTATAAATTCACATAAGGATAAGAAGATGTTATGAATGAATATACAAATTTATTATGATATCGATTAACTTATTTTTAAGATTTAAATTTATTTTTAAATTTATGTGATTGTATAATTACCATAATTTATTATGAAACATTGACAATGTGTTTGTGCAAGCAGTAGAAAGATCAGCGTAAATGATTTTAAACCATAAAAGTAATATTTTTTTGATTAATTCTGATGTAACATGAATTTTATGGTTAATAATAATGTATAATGGATATTGAAAGAGTTTATATTATAATTCATTACTATTATATATGTCTTTCAAGTGAAAACATATATGAAATGTTATTAAAATTACTTTAATATAATTTTATATTAAATAATATATAATTAAATTTTTTAAAAATCATAATAATCGTGAATTTAGAAAAGTAGAATTGGATATGGTAAAATTTTTCATATATTTACCTTTTGTGAAAAAATTGTTATCTTAAAAGTAAATTTATAACCATTCAGTAATGAATAAGTTGTTACCATAGTTAAAGTTAAAATTGGTCAATGAAGGGGTTAAACCCAAAGGCATGAATTAAAATGTGACATAAATTTATTAAAGGTTTATTGGTAAATAGGATTTCAACCTTATCCTATCTAGAATTTTTTATGAATATTTGATATGCATTCACATGAAAAATAGTTGATTATAATTAAATCATTTAATTAATTCCACGTTTTCCCTTTCCTTTGCTATAAAATATTCTCTATTATTCACACTACCTTGAGCCACTTAGACAGACTGAACCCTATGAAAACCTCTTCTAAACATCCTAATGAAATATGTTGAGGTTTTGTTCTCTTACAAATAACAACCCTAGGATCCGTAAAACGATATCTAAAAGAGGTTCTTTATGTAGGAGGATTTAAATAAAATACATGGAATGTTGGGAGGTGAGGTTAGAGATCTCTAGTCTCAATTCCTTTTCATAGAGACTTAATCTATTTTAAAAACATGTTTTATATTTTTCATGTATAAAATACCTTATGGATGTATTTTATCATTATGTTATGAAATTAAAGTGTTTAAAAACCAATTCTATGTTATTTCTTTCAATGGTACATTAGTTTAGAAGTTATCACTTCAAAAGGGACAATTTCATTAAAATCGTTTTTTAAAAGATTAAAAGATTTATTTTATAAATATTTTCCTGTAGGTACATATTTTAATATCTTTTTATGGATGTATTTATATTTAAAATAAATATTAAAGAAAATTTTATATCAATGTTGACTTTGTTACCAAGGTTTTTAATTTTTACGTATTTTATACGAAATGTTTTGAATTTTTTTACAAAGTAAAAAATAAAAGTTCAATTTTAACACATAAAACATCAATGGATTATCCCACCACCATAATTTTAATTTTATGTTTAGATTCATTTATATTTTTCTATGTTTTCTTTAAAGAAAAAAACTCCTTCCCTTTGTTATGGGTATTTTATTTTAGAATATTGGGTTTTAGAAGAAAGTGATATATCAATATTTAAAAATGTTTTTATTATGGGTTAAATTGTATATTTTTATGCTTTTGATGATTTAAATTTCAAGATTGTATGTATTTTATGTATTTTATAGTAATTGGGCATTTTTTATGATATCATGTGTTCTTGATATTTCTCTATAATATATTGGGAAATTATTATATTCTCCAAAGAATGATATGGAATTAACTGAGTAGGTTATTCCATTGGCGAGGGTTCTTATTATAGTTCTATAAAGATTATGTCCCATGGAACCTATATGAATTTTATATTATTTCAAATTATTTTTATGGAAATATTTTGATTTCATATGGCAAGATATTGATCTCTTGTATAAAGGATTTATTATTCACTTTTGTGGGTAAAAGGCATGTTTTTATGAAAATATTTTCCTTATTTATCATTTTTTTCTAGGAAAATATCATTGTTATTATTTTTCGTTATGTTTTATTATAAAGTGCCTTTTGAAAAAAATTATTAGAGTTAATTTCATGTGAAAGTAAATGATTATTTTGACTCAAATGTTATAATGTTGAGCAAAAACTCTCTTATACGATCTCATGGGTTTAAAATAGACTAATGGGTTACTTTTTTTATATATGTAATTTTCTGAGCTTTATTTATATCATCCCATGTTTTCGAATGATTTTTAATAGGGATTAAGGGTGAGTATAAAAGTTAATAAACGTATTTCCAGACATTTAATTTACCTTGAATTAAGAAAGTGTGTGTTTATAAAGAACTTGTTTTTTGAAAAATATGGATACATTGTGTGAGTTTCCACTTTGGAAGACTTTTTCCTAATTCTATAAAATATAATCCAAAAAGTTCATTGGGTATAGAAGTGATCAAATATTTCTTTTTAATGTTATAAGTTCTGTATTGATAAAATTGGGTCACATTTATCAATATCAAATCCAAAAATATAAAGACTACAATTTTAGCAATAGATCTAGGAGTGTGATTTTAGGGCTGTTAAATTGGGTTTAGAGAAAGTCTTAGATAAATTTGGATATTAGGATGATTCAGTGTGACTTTAACTTAAGATTTATAAATATGATCATGGTTTTATTTGTTTAATGTAGACCATATGTTCAAGTTCATATGCACCCCTTATAAGGTTTTAATTAATAGGAAGTTGAGATGATTAAGATTACTTTGGAATAAATTTATGGTAATACAACCTTTGAGTTTTGTATGTGTTTTAGTGAAAATTTAATTTCATGAATAATTGTTTTATATATTATAGAAATATGTTTAAATTTATTGATAACATTTATGGCTACGATGATATTTTATGTTGAGGTAATTATGGTTTATTAGTTTAAAAGGGATATTAAATGTTATAAACATATGATTAGTCAAATAGATAAACATTGGATTTATAAGTTATTGGTGACTAAGTGATTAAATCTATTTTTATAGAATTTCACTTTTTTGGGAACATTATATGATTACAGTAAGTTGAAATAATTTTACAAATGACGAGTTTTTAATTTGGGAATAATTGTTGAATTATCATTTACAAGTACATATGATTTTATGTTGGATTTATGTTAATTGAGTTTATATATAGAAAAGTTTAGTATATTTGTTATGATTTTATGATTAAGGAATATTGATTTATGGCATGTGAATTTATGATATATTGATGTTATTTGGAGATAAATAATAATTTTGTATTTGAGGATTTTGTGATCAAATCATTATGATTTTTGGGTTTTGAACTTTTTTAGGAATATTTTAAACTTTTTTAATAATATTTTTTATATAATGATTTATGTTAAACTTTGGGTCTTATTTTTGTGACGTTTGATATTAATATTTTTACATATGAAGGTTTATTCATATTCAATATTATCTTACCCTATTCATACCACTTGGGTTTTAATTAATGACTAAAAATATAGGGAATAACTCTTCATACGTTTTTGAATATTCTGATTCATCAGATGTTTATTTTAGTGCTTTTGGCATGAAAAGTTCATTTTAGATATTAATTTCTAAGATTAAGATATGTTATATATGTAAAAATTTATCATAGAACAACCAAAAAGAAGAAATTATTCTTTTAAAATGGAAATAAATCAATTAATTTTATTTTGTAAAATTATATATATTTATGGTAAAATATTTCATCAAATCTTGGAAAAGGATCTTGAAATAAAAATGTTATTATTTTACCATCATTTCTAATTAATTTATGGTCTTCTTTATCCCTTACTATTTTGTGGTTTTGTGTTTATTATATTTCTCATGACCACAGTATATATAACTCCCCATAATTATTTAGACATTAATTTTTCCTCCATGTCTATATTTTCACTTCCCACTAATTTTATCATAAGTGTAAACATAGTTATTTTTTATTCCATATTACCTTCATATTTCCCTTTCCCCCTTCTCAAAAGGATAATTGTTACCACTTTTGTTGTTGTGTGTTTTAACAAATGTATTTTAAAATGTTAAACCATTGATTACAAAGATCAAGAAAAATGTTAAGTTCTAAATTTATTTATGGGGGTGGATGTGACACACTAAGATTTTAAAAGAACACTATGTACGATAACGCATACAACACACACCACTGAGCTTAAAAAAACCATGAAATGAATTTATTAAAATATTATGATATAACATGTATGCTGAATTATAAATAATGACTAAGATTAAATGAACCATTAAATATATATAAAATGGCCCTACTCAATATAATGATATTTATTAATTCTTATAAAATAATCACTCAATTTTTAGAAAAGTGATTTTATTTTTAAAAAATACGTATTCTTCAAAAATCGTTTTTATTTTTGTGAGAGAGAATATTACAATGAATTCCTTTTAAATTTAGAAATATTATTTGAGAAAATAGATATATTCTTTGAAATAATATTTATTTGAGGATTATATTTTCGTATTTTCTTCTTAAAAGATTTATTTTTTAGTGAATATTGAAAAAATAAATTTTATAGAAATCTGTCTTTTCTTTTATAGAATTTACAAAGACCCATTTTTATTTCAATTAGTTTTAAAATTTTATCAATAAATTTTAATTTAATATAATCTAAATAATGTCATTGGAATTTATAGAATTCTTAATTTTGGTATAAAAACATTTTTAAAATTAAAAATTATTTTTTCTTGAAAAGCATTTTTCATGTGGTTCTGTGGGTTTATTTTAAAATTAATTTCTTAAACTTTTAGGGATTTAATTTTATAAAATAGATTTCATATTTGGAATCTTAATATATAAATTTGGTAAATATTTCAATTTTTTGATAATGAATAATAATCTTGGTAAATAGTTTTCACCTTAGTAAGGGAACATCAGGTGATTAATGTTAAAAATAATTTGATAAGGAATTTAATATCTATATAACACATTAATTAATTTTATTAGATTATTTTATTTGATCCAAAACATTATATATTCTAAAAATATATCATTTTGGTTCCATTTTTCTTTGATAACTACCTTTATATTATTTTAAGTAATGGGAAATTCCAAAATGTCACTCTGTTTATTTTAATTTATATTATAAGATCATAGAGGTATAAAGAGATTTTATTGATGAGTATAAAAGTTTATTTTTAACTTAATTGATTTATTTTTGTGGTGGTAAATTATTTTTAATTTTAAGTGATGATATAATTATCTTAAATCGTTACACAACGCTGACATATTGCTTGTGCATGTAGTAGAAAAATCCAAGTAAATTATTATAAAAACCTCAAAAGTTATAATTCTTAGATGAATTTTGGTGTAACAAGAAATTTATGGTTAATTATAATTTTTAATTGATTGTGAAAGAGTTTATATTAAATATTATTGTCTTTCTTGATGTCTATCATGACAAAATATGTGAACAATTCTTAAATATACTTTAATGGGTTTTTATGTTAAGTAGTATATTATTAAATGATTTAAAAATCATAAAAATCTTGAATTAAGATAAGGGTAATGTTATATGGTCTAAAATGTCACCAAATTACCTTTTTTGATCTAATTTTTATCTTATAATTAATCTTATAACCCTTTAATAATGAAAAAGTTGTTACCAAAGTTAAGGTTGAGATTGGACAATAAAGAGGTTAAATCCAAAGAAAAGGTTTAAAATTCCCTATAAACCTATTTTAATGTTATTGGTCTAAAGGATTTCAAACACAACATATATGATGTTCTAAATTTTGGCCACTTGGTACAAATTTTACATGAAACATAAATTATTATATATAAATATTATGAGTAATTCCATGTTTTCCTTTCCTTCACTATAAAAGGAAGCCACATCTCCTCTATTCTAAATTGAACCTTGATCCACTTAGATATACCAAAAACTCTTATAATAATATATGTACATCTTATAAAGGGGTTTTGATCTTCAAAATACCATTCCTATGGTCTTTAAAGAGTTATCCAAAAGAGGCTCTTTGAAGAGTAGTAGTTAAAGAACGTACATGACATGTTGGGAGGAAAGGTAAGGAATTTATATCCTCGATTTCCTTTCTTTAATAATTATTCTATTTTACCACAATTTCTCTTTTTGTGTTCTATAAACTGTGTTGTGATTTTATTTTAGGATTAATTTATGAAACTAAAGTGTTTAGAAATCTATTCTATTTTGTTTACTTAAATGATTCATTTAATCTAAAGTTATCTTGTTGTGAGGGACACTTTAACTCAAAACCTCATTTTTAATTATTTAAATATTTATTTTCAAAATCTTTTCCCTCCATGTACATATTCTAAAATCTTTTAATGGTTGTATTTATATTGAAAAAAATTATAAATGAAATTTTAGGCCTCTATTGAGTTTATTTCAAATGAATTCAGAAGGAATATTTTTATGTATCTTATATGGAATATTTTGACATTATTTACAAAAGGGAAAAATAAATGTTCCATTTAAACATATATTATGACAAAATATTATCCCCCACCATAATAATTATTTTATGATTCTCTTAATTTACAAGATTTTATTTTTTCTTTGATGAAACCTACCTTTCCATTGTGTTGGGTATCTTAATTTGGAAAATTTTTCTTTAAAGGTAAGGGATATATAAATATCTGAAAATTTTTATCTTTTAGGTTTAAAATTATTATTTTTGATTATGATGGTATAAATGAAATATTATATGTTATTTGTGTGTGTTATGGTCCTAGGAAATGTTTTATGATGAAGGGTGAGCCTAATATATCTCTCCAATGCATTGGGTAATGAATATGTTATTTATATAATTATATTGGATTTAACCGAATAGGTTATTCCATTTGTATGGGTTCTATGAAGATGATGTTTCAAGGCACCTATATGAATTTTATATTCTCTCTAATGAGTTTTTATTGAAATATTTCTATTTTATAAGCCATGATATTAATCTCTAGTTTAAATAAATGATTATTCCCTTTGAGGGTAAAATGTTGTGTTCTTAAGAAAATTTTTTCATGGGTTCTAATGTTTTCTAAGAAACACTTATGAATATGATTATTATTTCATATTTTATTATAAATTGTTTAAAAAAAAAATCATAGTAAAACCGATTTTATGTGTAAGTAAATACTGATTTTAATTCAAATTATATTATGTTAAAGGAAAAGTCCTCTATATGATCTCATGGTTTTGAAATAGGCTAATGGGTTATTTTCCTTTTTTATATATGTCCCTTATTGAGTTTTTTCTCAACCAACAATTTCTAATGATTTTTCATGGGTCTCAAGTAAGTGTAGAAAAGTTAATAAAGTTATAGTTCTAATTATGGAATTACCTTGAATGGAGGAATTGTTTATTTATAAAGAACCTTTTTATAGGATAAATAGTCATTGTGTGTAAATTTATACTTTGAAAGAGTCTCCCATATTTCCCTTAAACTATAAACCTAAAGGATCCTTGGTTATGTATGTTATCATATATTTTCATTTGATTCTTTAAGTATTTGATTAATAAAATTGGATGAAAGTTATTAGTATTAAAGACATAAACATAAAGATTATGATTTTTGCACCAGGTCCAGGAGTGTGGGTTCATAGCTACTATATGGAAATTTAGGGATGTAAGAACATTTGAGAATTTAATCTTGATGAATTAATTATATATATGGTGAAATATCAATTGTAAATTAACACATTTGTTGAAAAATTGATAAAAAGGAATGGAATTGCATCAAATTTTTTAAATTTTCCTACTTGCAACTCAAATTCAAATCTATATGGAAATAAAAAACAGATGAGGTTGATCATGTTTCATTGGGAAAATATAATATTAAAAAAAGGATAATCTATAATATTTAAAATTTACTTTCCTTAATGGTATTAAAATAATAAAAGAAAAGGTAATGTTATTCCTAATGATTCATTAAAAGTAGATTTTTATTAATGTAGGAGGAAAGGTAACATTAAACATGACTAAAAAAACTAAAGAATGAAATAAAGAATAAGAACTAAAGGAGAGGAGAGAACTTGCAGCTGCATAGAGATATACTAAAGACTTAGATTCCAGTGATGGTTTTGGTTTTGAAAATGAAAGAACAAAATTATTCTTGATGGAGTCATCAAGTAAGGTAGGTGAATAGGAATATGAATCTTCTCCATTAAATTATAAAAATTCTTCAATTTATTTATTATATAATAAAATTAAGAAATTAAGAAATAATATAATTATAATTTCATAGATAAAAAAGGATATTATGAAGAATTATATGAAAATTATGGAAGGAAATAAGATAAATCATGAATAAAATGAAACAATAATGAATAAAACTTATATTATAAATGATAAAATCTATTCTGATTTGGAATTTATTCAATAGTAAAATTTTAAACTTAAGGAGAATCTTTATAAAAATGAAAAAGTTTAAGAAGTAAAGTTTAATACTATTCTGGATAAAAATGATAACATCTCAAATGAAGTTAAAAGAGTAAAATAATATCTATCCATATTTGTTAAAGGTAGGGAAAACTGCGGTAAAATGGTAAGAATGAATAAAATAAATAAAATTTATATTGGTCTTGGTATGATAATAAATTACCTAAAATTTATAAGAAATATTTTTGTAAAAAATTCCAAGTTAAGTGTTTCAATAATAACTTATTTTAAATGTTGAAGGAAAGGAAATGATAAAAGTGAATGTTCATTATGATTTCTATAATTTCACAATTACACCAAATACTATATATACTTATATTTATCATATATTGAACCTTTAAATAAATTTGTTAATTAGTTTGGATTATTAATAATTCATTTTTTGACCTAATTAGGCCAAAATTTTATTGGGTACAAAAATTATCTTAAATATTTTTAAATAAGGAATGTGTCTTGGATTTTTTAAGAAAGACACTTAATATATGAATATTGTATGTACTTGGAATTTTACTATAGATACTTCAAATTTCATACCATTCTATATTTATGAAAGAGGTAATGTAACAGTTGGGGACAACAAAAAATTTAATGTGAAATAATTTAGATATGTTTGTATTTAAAAATATATTATCATTTATAACGTATAATATATTGAAGGTTTGAATCATAGTCTAATAAGTATATCACAATAATGTGATGATGTCATGGATGTAAAATTTCAAAATGATCAGCGTATTATTTATAAAAATTAATTTATTTTATTTTTTTCTAATTAAAAAGATCATATGTATTCAATCAATTTAGATGAACAAACTATAAGTCCCCAACCTTAAACATTACATAATCTTGAATTATGTCAAGAATTTAAATTGAGGTTCTTTTCAGGTTTAGAGTTTTAGATAATTAGGCCATAACTATTACATATCAACTTGAATATTTCAAGTAGTCACTACGGCCTAGTATCCATTTTTCATAAAATATAAACTCTTAAAAAGAAACATGTCTGGTACCATGTTTTAGACATCATAACTTTTCCTTGATCACATCTGTGTCACTATTCCACTTACCATCCTGTGAAAAACATTTCAAAAACTTGGGATGAGAAAAAAGCTTAGTAAGGGATACACAAAGAATGAAAACTGTAAGTTTTTCAAAAAAAAACAAGTAAACCATGAATACTTTATCATATGTAATACTTTTTACATTTATTAAGTATTAAATACTCTTCACGGAATAAAAGATCATTGCATACCCTTTTGAAACCAAAATATTACCATAAATCCCATATAAAGAACACATAACATATAAAGGTAACTTGGGACATAGACATACTTAAATGGAACAACCATATGGCCGACTTCCACACATATCACTAAATGGAATAGCCATACGGCTGACTTCCATACCCAATGCATTGGAGGTTATAACGTAACCACCCATCCTGGTTTATCACAATACCACCTGTCATTTGGATTATCACGTAACCACCTGCCAAATGTCTAAGTACCATTATGAAATCATAATACATAAAATATTTCAAATATAAACATTTCACTAATAAAATTTCTACATTTCAATCACAATATATCATTTCAAGATATTGACATAATCAATGCTTGATCAAACCATTTTCAAAACCATTTAAAACATTTAGTAAAGTGATTTTTGAATCAAAGTGTCTCATACCACTTTGAAGCTTTTAAAGGAATTAAAAATTTTAAACAGTAATTTCCATATAAATAAATACCAAAAACCATTTTGAAAACATGGACATTAATGAGAAATATTTATAAGAATAAATCTTTAAAATAATATTTTAGTTAAAGAGTTCTTATCCAAATGAGATATGCTTGAATATAAATAATTGAGGAATAAAATTCAATCAAAATATTATAATATCATGAGAATAAAGGGATTCATGATATAATATTCCAAAGGATAGTATATATATCATATAAAAGGGAATTGGTGCATAACAACAATGAAGTCTCAATGTAATGTAATTTGAGACGAAATCCCTTATAAAGATGGTACCCTTGGATTAAGGATAAATCAATTACATAATCATGTGTGAAAAATAAAAATACACTCAATATAAGTGGATATTAAGTTTGAAACGATCAGAGGTCATTCACACATATTTATAACATGACATAATAAAGAAGTATATGTTTAACCCAAAGAATTGATATTGCGTTAAGAAGTTCCCTTATAGAAATTCAAAAGCCTAACGACGTCACTTTAAAATTCTGAAAAATAATTTGATGGTAGAGAAAAGGGTATATCATCACTTGGACATAAAATTTACATCATCAAGGATATAGAAGAATATATCGCAACATTATAAGATTTAAATTAAAAGACATAACAAAAATAAGTCTTTTAAAAAGAGGAGGGTGAAAGGTTCCCATACCGATTTGGTAACTAACAAAACATACACACTATAAAAGATGGATGAGAAAATGAAGATGTAAAAACCCATAAATTTATTTATATTACACAATTAATACATTCATGGGCAGTACATAAACTACACAAAAGGAAAATTGTGGCAATATATCATGAGTCTCACTAGAATAAAAAGTGAGATGAAAACCCCTTACCACGTTGTAATCAATCGAGACATATGACCAAGAGTTAATAAACACCAAATTAAATACAGAAAACCATGAATATAAAATTAATAATGATAATATATATCAAATGGAAGTACAAAATACACCACATTCAAGAAATAAGTAACAAACAATGGAATTCTCACGGAATTAAAAGTGAGATAAGAAATCCCTTACCTCGTGTCCAACTTGACTTGTTTGTTCCTTGTTCTTAATGAATAATAAACATAAGTTAATTTATACTTTATTAATAACCTTTTAAAATTTATTATTCATTTAATATCACTTATTACCATGTTATAAACATTATGTAATCATTTAAGTTAACAATGGTCGTTTTGTCGATATTTGTTATTTGAGTCAAAAATGGACTTCTTATAATTAAAAGTTGTTCATGTGGTCAAAATTTCATTATATCCAGAATTATATTCATGATTTAGATATTATATATATATAATATATATCCAGTATATAAATGTATTTATAATAGTACATAACATTTGGAGATAAGAAATGAAATGCACCATTCATGGAGATGGTAAGTCGTACGTATGCATGAACGCTACTTCCATTTATATTTTGTATTGTAACATAATGATACATAAGTATAATATAATTCCAGAATAATATCATATATAATTTCATTAACTCTACCATTTATGCGTTCCACATAATGCATGAACGAGTCATTTCACTTTTAGGGGGTGGTAGTCCGCACTTCCTCAAATGAAATTATCGCGCTTACCCATAATGGAAACCATAAAGGTATGCTATAAATGAAAAAAAAAGAAGAATAAATAAAACATAAAAATAGTATATATATAATATATAAATATAGTTCCATCATAATGGCCACAAAGATAGTTGATTGGATATATTTGAACAATCATCGTTTCGTGAGGCAGTATTTCACCGTCCATAAAAACAGTATGTTCTTTACCCATTATAAGGTGGTGTGTGTTTGTTTAGTTCAAATAAATCTCATAAAAACATCCTAGTATATTTAATATACTGGTTTTTTTATAAAATAAATGAAAAAAAATATTATAGGGGGTTGGATAAGTAAAATAAAACAAAATAAAACAAAAGAATTTAAGAGAAACTGTTACCTTTAATTCGGGTAACTCTCTCTAGTTTGAACCTAATGGACTTCTTGAAATTCCTTATGCCTATGGTAAGTCTTATAGAAGGAATAGATATATCTTTATAGATTATTTGGGAAGTTTTTGGATGATCCAAGGGGCTTGAGAGGTGTGAGGAATGGGTTAGAAGTGAGGGCTTTTTATAAGGGGGAGGATGAGTTCTTTAGGAAAGTGTGAAAATATTATTTTATTATATAATGATTTTCTGTTTCAAGAGGAAAAAAACTCACTAAGGTCAAATATAATATGACTAATGGTCTAAATAAATTCATCCAATAAGAATTGGATAGGTTTTGGATCTTATTTTAATATTTATAATCTTGTTTATTTAAATCATTTATTAATGAGGTAAATACTGCATCATTTTTGTGTCATAAATAATAATATTAATTTGATGTCTAAAAATTATAAAACAATTACCATGATGTATTAAATATTTTTATATTTCCAATTAATATTTATAGTTTAAAAGATAAAGTATATAAAAACATTTAAGAATTAATTTACTAAAAGATATTTGTTTTTTTCATTTTTGTCTTTACTTTAAATTAATTAATCGAAAGTGTCATTATCACTCCCAAATGGATCCATGGGGTCCCAAATTTGACTCAAGTATTACCACACTCGGAAATGACTCATCTCATAATGTTAGGACAAGTTTTAATGTAATTTTTTATTATTATAATATTCTTTTTTACCTTGAATATCCTTATTTACCTTTAATCACGGTAAATAAAAGTCAGAAGTTAATTTTCACCAAAAAATTATTTCCATATTATTGAACCAAATTTTACTTATTAATAACAACCATGTATGTATTATTTTTTAAATTCAATTCACAGATGCGGTAAAATTTTATTTAAATGAAAAATTCAGTTTTTTAACTACTAGTTAGTGCTTTCACTATTCATCAAAAATTTAAGTTTTCTGAAAAATACCAAAAATTAAACCTTATCTATATTTGATATTCATAATTCAAAAATGATGTATGTTTTAAAAAAATTCAAAACATAGAAGTTTCATTAATTAATTTAAAATTAATTCCCGTTGTCAAAACAAATAGCATGTTTTTAAGAAACAATTTCTATCAAAAGATTGACACTTGTTTATGCCCAATTTCAAAGTGAAATTAATTAAATGACCAAAATTGGATTAAATGGTAAAAATATAATCTAATTACACTTTAAAAACAATTAAAAAGATTATCTATCCATATAAATAAATTATATTAAAAGGCATTTTTGAATTAAAATACAATATTTTTCACTATTCATCAAAAAATGAATTATATCAGAAAAATTACAAAATTTTCCAAAGTAAATTTTGATGTCCCAATTCTAAAGAAAAATTTTATTTTTTCAAACAGTACATATAAAAGTGACCAGAACTATATTTAAAGAGGGCTCTCCATCAAAAGGCGGTAAATTGTCCTTTTAATGAATGTTAGAGTATTTATGATTAAAATTAGATTCTTTCTTATTTTAAGACTCTATAGTTTATGGGATAAATGTAAAAACATTTAACAAACATGTATATTCATATTGTAGTTAGTTATGTCTCTTCT
Source organism: Viscum album (assembly GCA_963277665.1). Classification (NCBI taxonomy): domain Eukaryota; kingdom Viridiplantae; phylum Streptophyta; class Magnoliopsida; order Santalales; family Viscaceae; genus Viscum; species Viscum album. Next base: position 1,884,609,322 of record OY728159.1, on the reverse strand, counting down.
TTCCAATAAAATGGCTAAGCGTTAACTAACATTTAAAATTATATTATATTATTATTTTTCAGTATAACTCAACGTTGTGTGGAACGTAAGATTTCAAAGAAACATGTTGTTGTGTATAGGGTATGCCGTCGAACATAAGATCCCCTTCAAAGTAAAATTAATAATTAATTAACAAATATTAATAAATATGAAAATGTCATATTCTTTATTTACATGTGATGTTACACAAACCAAATAGAATATTAAGTGTTTATATGCAGCTGAAAAAAAAATGAAATTTTGTTAAATAGGTTTCACTATAAGATGTTAAATAACTGTCAATATTTTTAACAATGTGAGATAAATGTAAACATTAATCATGTTTGTGAGCCATACAAAAATGTTACAAAATACGCAGTTCCTTTCATACCTATCAATGAAGTCCAAAATATAAGGCCTATACAACTTATACATCTTAACATATTTATAATTATAAAAACTACTAGTCTAGGAGCTCAATAATATGTGTTTTCTATAATTGATGATTTTAGTTAGTTTACATGGAATTATTTTTTATATAAATTTTTTAAACTATTTTGATTTTTTTACTTATTATAGAAAGTTAAAAATGAAAAGAGGATACATAATCCTAAATATTATAATTAATTGATGTGGAATGTTTTTAAATCTATAGTTTCAATAGATTTTCAATCAAAGTTATTATTTTCATAACTTTTCAGCTCTTAGGACACCAAATAAAAATAGAGTTATGGAAAGGTAAAAGATAATACTTCATAAAATGAATTGAACTATGTTAAAAGAGTTAGTAATATCTAAATATTTGGTTAGAAGAAGCTATAAATATAGATTTATATGTTTTAAATTGAATTATTATTTGATTTTTTTTTAAAAGACAGTTTATAAACTTTTGAAAGTAGACAAACACAATATTTTGTTTTTAAAGTATTTAAATATAAAGTTTGTATTATTAATAAAAAAATTATATATATAAATTTTATTTCAAATCAGATGAAGGTATATTTTTGGATCATTTAAATGTATGTACATAATATAGAGTTTATAAAAAATAAATATAACAGTTGAAAAATATTTACTTGATAAATTTTATGAAAACAATTTAAATGAACCGAATTATTATTTAGATAAACTTAAGGAATATTTTAGATATTTTAATTTTGGGGAGGTTTAACCTCAAAATAAAAATTCACACATTGAGGGGGATATTTGACCTAATAATATAATATGAAAATCACAAATTGATTATACTTTAAATAAATTTGTTCCAAAATTTTATTCAAGAATTGAAACCATAAATTATTTGAGATATTTTTATCAATATAACACTTTCATTTATGATTTTTCTCCAGACAGTGTTGTTGAATCTTTTAATGACTCAAAATAGATGTTATTTATAAAATAAAAGTAAAACTAGTTTTTTACAAATAATTTTTAGTATTTGGTTAAAGCATCTAGATATTTTCATGTGATTGGTACAAAATGGTTTTTAGAAACCAAAATGATGAATATGGAAATATTATAAGAAATAATGCTATATTTTTACCCAAGGATATTATAAACAAGAATGTATTTTTTAAATAGATTTAAGTGTGAATTGGAAACCCAACTCACAATTCTAAAAATTTTATTGAAATAAAAGAGTACAATGAAAGTACGAGATAAAATGCACTTGCACCAACATACAAATAGCTTAAAATGGAAAAAAATTTTGCAGAAGACATACCAACTCCTCCTCGAATCAAGTTGTTTATTGGTGGAATCAAACTGTAGCATGATTATTAGAAACTAGGAGGCCAGTGTGGTGGAAAAACAGAACGTACCAACCACTTTTGAAATTCAAAGACGGATCCTGCTGATCACTTCATCACTCTATCAATACTCAAGTCAGTTTTATGCATACAAAAATCCCTTAAAGAGGGACCAACCTAATAGAAATGTAGATTTATGCATTGAAAATACAACATCAGCCCTTGATGACATCACGAAAAATAGAAACTCTGTTAAGAGTATACCCAAGAAGCCATGGACTGAAGCTTCTCTTTAGCCAGAATATCTCAAATGCCAGAAGAAACATCATAATAGCTTCATTAAAGCAGGCTGCATGATTAAGCATGTTCTGAAACTGGCAAGAGTATATTTCAAAACCCCCATAGTGCAGGTCTGCAAACATCCATTGTACAGTTCCATTGAGTAGAACCGGTTGAAAAAGAGAAATAACGCAAGAAAAAGAAGAAACAGCTTCAGGGAATCAGAAGAATCTTGACAGCTTCATTTTCAGGGTATCTCATTAAAATTGAATCTTGGATTCTTTTTAAATTCATCTTCCACTTTGATGAACATCCTCTTTATGATATCAAGATATGCATCTGCTAACATCTCTCCTTTTTTATACTATCTAAATATAATATTGTCTTTCTCATCCATCCATGCATCAATTGACTCATCCGAGTCAGAAGAATTGGAGGAGCTTGCTGAAGCATTTGATGAGGCAGACACTTTATCAGTAGGGGCTGGCTATGGGGGTATTGTGTTTTGGTCCTTCATGTTGGTATCTAGGGAACATGTGATAATTGTTATTTGAAAATTGGAATGATCCCTACCTTTCCAGGCGTTTCTATCACTTGGAGTGATGAAGCCATCTGAGTCAACCAAAGCGTTCTTCCCATTCCTAGCTCTTGATTTTAGAAAGTCTTCTTCAAATTGACAGGGTTTGTCAATTTCAACATGCAGGGGATCTTCACGATCTGATTTCTCCTCCTATTTATATCTTTGTATAGGTTTTCTTGCTTCAAGAATAGGTGAGTCAACATTGAAGACTTTCTTTCCTTCTTTAGAAGTCCTGAGGTCCAAATGCAAGAGATATTCTTGATTCAATTGCACCTCTTCTTTATCACTTTGTATAGATTTTCTTGCTTCATGAATAGGTGAGTCAGAGTTGAATATATCTTTCTTTCCTTATTTAGAAGTCCCGAGGTTGTGCATGGTCTCGACATCATAATGGGAGGGAGACTGAATCTATGAGAGGCCCCGGGGATTCTTGATATTAGTGCAGTCAGTAGTAACTGTCTGAGAAACAGGGGGCATTATGGGGGTTTCCTTTTCCACCCAAAAAGATTTATAGAGAGGGGGAGGCTGAGGTTCATTACATTGAGTTTCACATTCATTCATAGAGTTACCAATTCATGGGCATTTTTTGAAGAAAGTTGGGGCATTCTCAAAGACCACATCTTGAATAAAACCATTATCCCCATTTGGAATCTAGAATCAGGATGTAAATTATTTAGAAACAATCAACTCGATGAAAATTCTAGCTACAGAGGGGTGTGAAAGGTTTAAAGAGGCAGAGTAAGTCTTAATGGGTAGCCCGAATATACCAGTAATGGAAAATAAGGAACTTTGTTTGAAAAGGTGAAGGGGAAATTCGGGAACCCTAGCCAGAGAGGGACAATGGGGGGCTCAACACTTAAGCAAAAGTCCTGAGACCATTTAATAATATTCATTTTGAAACCCCCAATGGACCAAAATACACAAGTCCAAAATCAATAATATTCATCCTCCAAAGAAAGTTGAAACAACACATGCCATGAATTCAATAAACCAATGCGGAACATAACAAATCTGATGTTTTCAAGGGCTTTTCGAAGAAAAACAAGTGAGGGTCTATGCTTATAAACCTTACCAACTAGAGAAAATAGTAGATTCTAAGATAAAGTGTGTACCTCATCATTTGAGAAGGAAATCTATGATAGACCTAGGTGAATAAAATTTTTGGGGTCAATGCGTTTTGAGGTCTTTGATTCAGCTGGAGGAGCATGACCGGTGACAATATCTGCGAAGGATCTATAAATAAGAATGTATTGATTATAAAGAAACTTTAACATTACATTCAATGTTATAATCTATTAGAATATTATTATATCGTAAAACTTTTTTATAGTTCTAAACTGTTTCAAATGGATGTAAAAAGTTAATTTTTAAATGGAATATTTCTTAAGAAATATTTTTAAAACAACAATTTTTTAAATGAAAATAATACTAATAATGTGTTAATACGTTATAAATATTTACATGGAATTAAATAATCCCAAGTTCTTGGTATGAAAGGCTATCATAATTTCTTTTGAAAAATGGTTTGTTTAATGAAATAGTTGATCCCACATTAATTAAAAATAAAAAATCTAAATATATTTTTATTTCGAAAATTTATGTGGCTGATATCAATTGTGGTTCTTCAAATGATACATTGCGTAATAACTTTTTAGAATTAAATTCAAATGAATTTGATATGTGTCTTATGGGAAAATTGAAATCCATTAAGGGTTTTTAGTTATTTCAAAGGGATTTAGGAATTTTTCTAAATTAATATAAATATTCTAAGGAATTGTTTAAAATATTTGGAATTGATAAATAAAAAAATAAAATACAACTATCGGAGAAAATTTTATATGTAGTTTTGTGTATACTGTAAAAACTATGGATAACAAACTTTTTGGAGATATCATCAAGAATTTATTATGTTTAATTACATTTAGAAAAGATTTGATTTTTAATATTTTTATTTCTTATAGATTTTATAATAATTTTATGGAAACTATTTTAAAAGCTATAAAAATAATTAAAAATTATATCAAAATAAACCTTTGTATATTTTATCCTAGAAGTATAAAATTTAATTTAAAAATCAATTCAGATTGAAATTTTTATTAATGTAAAATTGATAGGAAATGGAAAATTTATACGTGTCACTTTTGGGGAAAATGTTTATTTTCATTGAGTTTATAGAAGAAGATTAAATTCTATTATAAGGTATTTTTATTAACTCTTATTTATTAAGAAAATTCTCATTGATTTTTATTATTATTTTAATAAATTTCTTATATTATTTGAGTATTCTACTACTATTGTAATTTTTTTAAACCCTTCACATTATTATAGAACTAAAAATATAAAACTTTGATATCTTTTTATTAGAGATCTTGTTAAAAATGGAGAAATTTTTTAGAATATGTATAAACTGATGAAAAGTTTGATGATATTTTTAACAAGACTTTGTATTTAACTGAGTTTGAGAAAATTATGTTTGAAATTGGAATGACGGAGATATAATTATATTTGTTTTCACAGAATCATTATATTTACAACATGAATTCATAAAAAGTTTAGAGACTTTCTTGAAGGATAACATCATTTCACCTTCATAATCCCACTTCATGTCAACTCTATTAATTTGGAATTCATCATTGCTAAGGAATTTTATTATCTCTAATCAGTAAACATGGTTAATATTCTTGTATTTTATGGTTTAATTCCATAAACACATTTTTTCTTATCTAGTAAGTATAAAAATAAGTTAAATTCTCTGATTTACTTGCATATATTTTAATATATGTTTTTTATAATTTGTTAAATATTCTAAAATCTTTTCGTAGCTTCTTGAATCTTATAAAGTTTGTATATAATAGGTTTTACTAAGGATTCATGAAATATGGAATTAAAAATCTATGTACATTGGTTTTTATATTTTAAAAAATTATTTAATAAGGATAATTTCGATTTACTTTTTAGTTGGTATATTTGTTTTCTAAAAAATGCATAAATTTAGTGGAATATTTAATATTTAAATTTAAAATATTCTTGATATATGATGAAAGAAGTGGGAGACATGTATAGTAATTTATTCTTTTTTATTTTTGATAATTTCGAAGGAAGGGGGGGAATTTGAAATTATATTTTATTTTGTAATTACTAAAAATGGAGTGAATATTGAGTGGATTGTTGCTACTTAACTCAATTATGTTTTTATAATTACAAAATTATTATTTAATTTCCCCTAACATGAGTTAAGAAATATTCTTATACTCGTATTGATTATAGAAAATTATTATTATTATTATTATTATTCTTGAATTTTTATTCATATTCATTAGGTTTTCTATAAACACACTTTGGAGATAGATACAATTTATTATGTGTTGGGTTATGACTCATACATTGAAATTTTCATGATTGTATAATTATAATTAACGTAGAAATACTTTATTACAGTTTAATCATCTTTACTATAGTTATTATTTGTTAATTTATTATAGTCAATTATTTATTCATTTTTTATTTAGTAATTATTTTTATTATTTATTTGTAATATTTTTATTTAGTTTTTTTTATTATAATGAATTGAATTTTTATCTAATCTGAAAGCCATACATTTTCTTAGAAAGTGTTACATTTTGAATTTAAAGTCTCATGATAGGGTCATGAAGTCATATGAAAAATTTTAAAGTCTTGATTTTTTTTATAAAGTTATATAAAATAACATGAATTCATAAGAAATTATTAATATTCTTATGAAATGGTAAAATAGTATTAAATGGAATATAAAGTCTTATTTTTTATATTAAAGTCTTATCTAATATTATAACAACTTAATGAATAGTTAATGTTTTAGAAAATGAAAATATCAAAAATTGTAAAGTCTTACATGGTTTGTAAATTAATACATGGATTATAAAGTATTACATGGTATGTAAAGGTACATATTCAGTGAAATGTCATAAATGATACTTATAAAGTTATACTCGCTTCTTATAAAGTTTTACAATCAATACAAATTCATACATGCAATAAAAAGTCATAAATTTTTATTTCAATGTCTTAGAAAAAAACTAAAATATTATGTATATGAAATACTATTTGATTTAGATAATTATAAAAGTATCATAGTATTAGTAAAATCATATGAGATAACAATTTAGTGATATTAAATTCTAAATACACTCTATTTTGGTTAGTTTTTTGTACTCTTATTTTATTTATATTTATGCTAATTTTTTCATTGATTTAATTGTTTCATTATCACTTATTAGTTATTTCTATGCTTGAAAAAAATATTTGAGGGTTTTTCACGTAGATTTAAATAATAATCACATGGGTTAGAACATTTTAACATATTGATACTTTATTCTTGGAAATTTTCAAAATTCAAATTTGGAATGTTTTAAATATAAAGATATTGTTTATATTGTTCATAGTGAGTATTTCAAGAACGTATATATTGATTATCATGAGAATATTAATTTTGATGACAAGTTTTTTGTACAACTATTTTATGTTTTATATGTTTTTAAAGATTCTAACAATTTTTTTTATAGTTCATTATTATTGATAGTGAAAAATATGACATTATGAAAAAAAAGAGACTAAAATAGCTATACATGATGTTATAGGGTTTAAATGTTGTCTTCTATAAAGAAAAATTATATATAGTGATCAATAGACCTAGTTAAAATAGCTAAGAATGAGGAAATTTTAAATTAAATTGTGTGAAATTCTTTTGAAATCATTATTATGACGGACTTGGGAATGAATAGCTTCTGATCTTATTCTGCTAAGTTGATTACCATTACCTCAACACTCAATTTTTCATTATATTACTACTTTATATCTTGTTGAAGTATTCATATCTCTTAATATATATGTTAGTGCGATTTATTCTTTTGAAGTAAGAAAGAAGACCTTAGTTTCAGATTACAATACTCCAAAAAAAGGTACATGTGGGTTATGCCTCCACGTAAAAAGGTAATTTCTTAGTTGTTTATTGGTTTGGTAAAAGAACTGGGATTTAGTTTGTGCCTTATTACAGATAAATTCCAGGTTAGTTCTTACTCCACATTAAAATTAAGGTTACAGGTTTTGCCTCCCAGCACGAGAAAGGAAATATTGGGTATGTGCCTTTAGATGTAAAAAAATAATTTTAAAGGGTTCTAACTCCACTAAAAAGTCGGGTAACTTTTGTAGTGGGTGATTTAATCACATTTTGTGGGTTTGAAGAGTAAAAATGGGATTATTTTGATCCAAAATATTATAAAACCATTCTCTTCATTTGTTCCACACACAATTATCTTAATTGAGACTATTATTTAAAAATTTATAAAAAGTTTAATTCATCCCCACTTAACCATTTTCAATTCAGATATCTAGAACAAATAGAGTGGAAGTTTAATCAATGAATATTGAGGAGTTATTTTTTTGTGACCCACCCTAGAATATCATTAAGTTATCTAGTTTTTAAGACATATTAAGAACTATAAGATATTTTTTTTCCAAATTTATGTAGGATATTATCTCCCAGAACTAACCTCAACAAAAAGGGAACACTATTCACATGAACTATTTTTTTGGAATTATTCAAAGTGAATAATAAGATATTGAATTACACACTACCATTAATATTAACATAAGATGCTATGGACTTAATGGTATTTGATAATTAACATGTGAAAATTCTAGGATGAAATATGAAATTAGATAGACTAGTGATCAATCAAGGGTCTGAAATATTGAGGCCCCATGTTTTTAATTTTGTATACCATGATTTGGGGCCAGTGGCTATATTATTTACAATGAATATATAAGAAATTACATACTTTTAGGGAATTATATGGTCTTTATAAAACATATTATCCTCAATTTTTTTCATAATTGGATAAAAATATGAGCTAAAAATGGTGGGTTAAATTCTTATTAGACTATAACTATTTGATTTACTACACCAATGGAAAGAAAAATATTATTGAAAACACCATTAATAAGAAAAATAGTTTAAAACTAGTAAAAATGATTTCATATAGTGGTATATGATGGAGTTTCAAGATATAATATACATGGATATGGTCAACGAGAAAGATATAGATTATATTAAATTAGTTATAAGAAATATTGTACTTTTTCATTTGGTGAAATAATTTCAGAGAGGAGATATAGAGTATAAGGTATGAAAAAAAATCAAATTTCATAAGGTGACGATTAAAATGAAATATCTAAATTTAGGGAAAATGATATCTTATTAGGATCAAGATTAGTTATTTTATATAAGATTTAAGAGGATAAAATGAGGGAGTTACCCAATTATACATTGGTGCTATATTTGATAGATATAAAGATTTACCAGGATCTATAAATCCCCATTGTTGGATAATAATAAAGAGGAATACAGCAGAGTTTGTAGTGATTCCTTAATTATGAAACATAAAGGATAATAACAATATTATAGGTTCTCAGGGTTAGTCACTAAGAATCCCATAGTGGTAGTTGATTGATATACCATTATATTTTATTACCATACTTCCATATTCAGTGTAGAGAAATGAGATCCTCAAGGTGATCATTGATGGATTGATGAATAGAGTACCATAAAAAACTGTATATAGACATGATTCCATATTGAAACCCCATTTTTATTAAATATAATATTATATATTTGGATCTAAAATATGTTTGAGTTTACCATTACACCATCTCATGAATGAGAAATCATAATGGATAATCTAGATAGTTGGGGATATTTTATGAATATATGCGCTACAGTTATGAAGAGAGCTGTTTGATCATCTTATATTATTTTATATTTCATACAATAACAACTACCACTCCATGATAATTATTTATTATTTTAATAAATTTTATGAGAGTCCTTATGGGTTATCATATTTCTGGGGAGAGATTAGATATATAATTATTATTAGATTAAAATTAGTGTAACAAATCATAGAAAAGGTGCAAGTGATACGTGCATAGAAAAAGGTAGCTCAAAACATTAATAATTAATATGGTAGTTAAAGGTAGATAGCCTTAAAGTTTACATTAAAAGACCTTGTTTCCCTAAAATTGACATAATTTTGAGCTTATAAGTGGTTTAATTAGGGAATAAACTTATCCATAATGTTCATCAATTCATTCTAGTTTTCAGATCTTGTTACCAAGGTGGCTTATCGCTTACCACTATCATTATAGTTATGGAAACCTCATAATGTTTTCCACTTAATGAAACTCAATAGTTAGGAAAATGATCATTTTCATATATTTTATTGAGGAGATATAGAAATATAAAATGATTTCATAATTATATAGGGTTCATTATCAATTGAAAATCCCCAAACAAGGTCCTTTATTAGAGGATAACTCTCCATATAAGATCCCTTTGATTGTAGACTTATATTTAGAAAATATTTCCTAAAATCACTTTTATGGGACCTCAGCTCATTCAAAAATATTACTGATATATAATAATTGAATCCTATTTGAATAATATTGGGATTTAAAACTATCTTAAAGGACATAGTAACCCATAAAAAATTCATCAACCATTAAAATAAAACTACATATCACTATGAAATAAAATAAAATTTATGACGCAATAATTAATTAAAATATAATATATAATTAAGGAATTCCATGTTATATAAAATTAAAATCCCCAAGTGGTATAACAACTCTAAACCATAGTATATTGTATATCATTATATAAAAATATTGAACTACAACACCAAATTACTCCCACGCATTAGCTAAGGTCTTCAGAAACTATCTCTAACAATATTAGGTAAATATTATAAACAAATTACATATAAATTATGTGTGAATATATTAATATACATAGTAGGTTCCATTCTAAAAACTCTTATATTTATATGTGAATAAGGTAAAACAATGAATCTATGAATAAAGAAGGTAAAATCTAGAAGACAACTAACCATCCCTAAGTATGTCCATTATATTACTTTAATCCCATATCCCAAAAAAATATACACTCTATATTTGAAGATATATATATATATATATATAGTATAAATAACAACAAAATAAATCAGTAGGTCCTCCATTAACGATTTTACAACCATATTTTAACCACTGATACAAATACCAAATGTAATGAGTATCTTATCCCTTACTGACGGAACACATTACCTCAATCATCATTTTTTACATCATATAAATAATATATACTAATAAATACCATCATTATTATAATATAGAGTGAGATATAGAAATATATTAAATTTAAAACTATAAAAAACATAGATTCCATGTGAAGGTCATGGGTCTTACTTTTGTTTCCCTTATGGGTTGTTTTCTTATCCCTCCCAACTTTTATTCCAGATTCCCTCCATTATAAGTGAGGTATTAAAAAAACTAAAAATCAGAGTATTATGAGTCCATAAATTATATAATCCATAGATATTTATTATCTATATTGAAAAATTAAAACAAGCCTCCCACCTATGCAACTCACAATATAGGATTTAGGTAGTTGATATCATGAAAATTATATATATCCTATGAATTAATAGGTTTTTAATCTCACTAATAGTAATATTAATTTTGTTACCATTATATTTAATTATATTTTTTATCAATAAGTAAACTATGTGTTCAAGGAGATATCATTAGGTGTTGTTGAGATACTGTCATATTAATTAGAAAAGAAAGAAGTGGTGATTCTTGGAGGATTACTATGAATACATCCTCAATATTTATTTGTGAAAATTATTTAATTAATATTCATAGATATATTTGAGTTTTTGGTGGATGAAGTTACACTAGTTTATAATACTGTTGAAGTGTTTTTGAGATGTTTGAGGAGGCATTAGACTGATTAGAGGTAGTCTATATGAAAATTTAGTGATGTTGTATTGAAGTAAAAAATTATTAGAGGAACTTATATAGAGTTTCAACATAGTGTTTTTGGTTTATTTAGAGTTCATCCAGAAGTAGGAATATGTAAAAGACACTGATATAGAGCAACTATGAAAAGTAAATGGTTCCAAAAAAGTGTTCTGGTATAGAATTCATGGAGCTAATGTAGAGTTCATCCAAAGATGATATTTAGAAAATTACTCAACATAGAGATGTGTTGTTGAGTTGGAAATGTTGATGTCGAGTTGAATGTAGAGTCAACCTTTCTACATAGATTTTATTAATGAGAAAAAATGACAGATACATGAGAAAATAGGGTTGTTAGAGGGTGACAATGATTTGTTTTATAACTACATAAATATCAACCCAATGTAGAGTAAAAAACCATTGTGAGAATTCGTGAAATATTTATCTTAAAAGATAATATTTTTAGAAATATAATGTTCACAGTGAATTTATGTAAGATCCCATGTTTATACTAGTTGTAAATTATAGTAGTAATATGAATTTTTCTTTAATGGATATGTCAAATTTTTAATCAAGATTGTGAATAATATTTTGAGAGATGAAATTCCATAAGATGAGGTTTTTAAATGAGGGATTAAGACAAGGGGTTATCGTAGGTCTGGGCATGAGATTTATAGGCTTAAAATTATGTTTAAGGAGTTTTAGAGTATTCTAAATAGGGTGCATGTTTTTGTGTTCACAATTTAGGAGAAACAATGAGACAGATTGATGATTAAGGGGTTTTAAGTTCATTTTAATTGAAAATGATTGAATTCCAAGGTCAGAGAAGAGTTAGGGGTAAACCGTACTAGAAAAAAGGAGAAACTTTAAAAGTTATTTGAGTACATGAGACATCCTAACACCTCAATATTTTATGAAGTATCTTTTTTTCAAATAAATTTAATTTATTTAATAGCATTCATTACATTCAAACCGAAGTTTAAATGAATAGTGTTATACTGTTAAAATACCTTAATTTAAAAAGACAATTATTGAATTACTGTTGGATATGTGGGTTTATTAGGGAAAAAAGAAATTATGAAACATGAAAGGTTATATATGTATAAAATTAATTTATTGGTTTTAAATTTATTATAAATGAAAATAGAAACTATCTAAAACAAAAAGAAATATTTTTTTTATGAAAAAAATATTTTTTTATGAAAAATATATTTTATGCTTGGAATTAATTTTATCTCAATTAATCACTATTTTTGAATGATTTTAATGAAATATATACCTTATATATTCAATAATATATTTTAATATTCATTAAATATATTTCTAAGCATAGGACAAGTATAAATCCAGTTCTATTCCTAAAAATGTATTTTATCTAAAAACTGATTTTCATCCTGTTTTGCACACTTATTTTAAAATTATTTTATGTAACTTTTGGAAATTGAATCTGATAAAATGGACACAATATTTTGAATAAAAAATTCCAAATTTGGTAAATATACCCCTTTTATTTCTGGTCAATATAAATAGTAACTGTGGTAAATTTTTTCACCTCAGATAAGGGTAAATCAGGTTAATCTATGTCAATAATAAGTGATAAAGCCATAATTCTTTCATCCTAATTTTTATTTAATGAAAAACATTACAACATTATCACCTTAATCTCTATATTTATTAGTTTAATTGACACCTTTCCATGAATATTATTTATATATTATTTTAATCAAATAAAGTTTCAAAATTTCATTCTCTTAGATTTAAATATCCCTTATGTGTTTACATTGGAAAAAAATAATTAAAAAATAATATTAATATTAATATTTGAATAGTAAAATTATATCCATAATGTTAATTTATTTATAAATTTTATCGATTATATAATTACTTTAAATTCATACAGAATGCTGAATCATTATTTATTAAATTAATCAAATTATTAAATAAGTGATCTTGAAAATATTTTAAGTTATAAAATTTTAGTAATTTATAGTGTCACATGAATTTTATTGAAAAATATGACATATTAGTGTTTAATGAAAGATTAAATTCGTATTTTCAATATTTCTTTATGCATTTGATTCTAATTAAATTAATAGTTTCAAAATTGAAAATACTGTCATTTTATCAGAATAATATTTTATTAAATTATTTAGAAATGTTAAAATTCCTGAAATAAAATAGTTGGATATTTTATGGTCTAAAATTTCATATCCTATCCATTTATGGGTCAATTTTTACCTTATATGTAAAAAATTATAACCCTTTAATATTGATAAAGTTTTTAAGGTAGTTGAAATTAAAATTGGTTAAAAAAATATTAATCAAAATGACATGGTTTAAAATGACACTAAAACTTGTCTAAATTCAATTTAATTATGATATTACGACCTTATTATACCTTATCTCAAAATACCTATCTATTTTGAGTCATTTTTATTAATAATTAATTTTTTACAATTTACTGTTTTGGGAAATTCTAAATGTGCACCTCATATCATGTATAAATGGGATCATACTCCCTCAATTATTTACACCACATCAAGTCTTCTAGATTCACCATAACCTAAAAAAATAACATATAAACCTTCATATACACATTTTAGAGTTTTTAATTATAAAAAAATACTGACTCGCGGGTCCTTCAGGGGAGATATGAAGATGTTCTTTCAAAGTAGAGGTAATCACCTTAACCAATCACTTTCTGTTATACTTTATAATTGATTTGAAAACCAATGTACTTAGTGAGAGGATGATACCTTTGGTTCATGTGATATGGTATCACAGTTCTAATTCTCATGAGACATGGGATCACAAGGCACTAATGAGAGATAAGTGGCCTTATCTTCTCAATATAGATGCTTCTTGATAGGATTTCTAAGGAAATAATGTTTTTATGGTGGGGAGGTATTAATATCCCATTACACTTCTGATAGGTACATTTTAAACCATGTCATGATTTTCCATCAATCTATCTGGGTAGGGAAAAAGATGAATTGGGAGGATTCCTATAATGGCGAAGTCATGGATTTTTTGGATTATCAATATAAAGGTATACTTGTTTTGCAGTATTCTAAGAATTTACATGCTGTGTAATGTGGTTACATGACACGTGAATTATAATGATAATAAACTCTATTTCTATTAAAATGAGAAGGATTTTTAAGTGATTCTTTGAATTTTCAATTTCATGACGTGTAATTGGCTTAAAAATCATATAAATTCTTAAAAATTATTGTTAAACAAGCTATTAAAATGTAATCTCTATTTAACTTTTATAGATTTAGTTTTTTGAACCCAAGATCCTTTCCCATGAATTTTTAGTGCTCTCAAACCCTTCTGAGTCATTTCGACTAGCGATTGATTATGGTTAAGAATACGGTGTGACTTTCTAGGTAAGCGTTCTCCATATCTCTTTATATAATTACTTTTCTCCCCTTGGGGATTGATAGATAATCTTTGGGTTAATGGATATAAACCCTTGGGATTTGATAGATCATCTTTGGGTTAATGGATATAAACCCTGTGATGTTGAATCAAATTTCTAGTTTGAATTCATAGATCTTCCACACCTTCAATCTAGTTGGCAGTTTCTATTGCAGGCACTAAGTTTTCATGAAAGGTAGGTGGTTAAATCATGATGAAAAATTATATTAACCATAAATTGATTTATTTAATAATAATCCTTTGAATTAAATAAAATATCTTGATTTTAGTTAAATATATTTCAATTGTTTTTTTTGGAAAATCAAAATTCCTTTGAATTGGGGTTTGAAAATGTGGTTTTGGAACTAAATTGGGAAACCCCCAATTCCATTAAATTGGGGCCTATTTATAATTTTTTTTAAATTTAATATGTTTAATTAAAAATTTGGATTTGATAGAATTTTTTTCAATTAAATTACTAAATTTAATTTTGGAAAAGTATTTTATGGAAAATTGTGAAAAAACCTTAAATCTATTGAATTGGGGGTTTATTGTGAAATAGATGGAATTTTTTGAAAAGTTATATTATTGAACAAAACTAGTGAAAGTGGATTTTGAAATTTAATTTTTAATTGATTTTGATTTCTTATATTGTGAAAATGGATTAAAATGGTTTTGATTAGAACTTCTGGGTTCTATATTGAAAAATTACATGTTTTTAATTAAAAACTCATGTTATGGTTTTTAAATGGAAATTGGAATATTTGAAATGAAGAATGGAATTAATTGTATTTTAAAATTTCTTGACATAAATTTACCATCTTTGTTTTGTAATAGAGAACATGAATGTATTAGGTAGTAAGTGAGTTATTTGGATGAAAATTTATTCTTTACAATGTTCCAAAACTTAAATACGACTTGTAACATCCTTAGGCAATAGTGATGAGTCATCTTTGGCCTGATTTCAGAGGGAAAGTTTTACATATTATTGTGTCACATTGACTGTGGATTTCGTGTAGCCTGTAACTACCATACCTTCTGAGTCACATGACCATGTTGCTCACTCAATTGTATTTCAAATGAATATATTACATAGTTATAAATTTTTTTACATGACTTCTGATTTATATGAACTATGTTATACAAAAGTGTTTATTTAATACATTTATGAAAAGTAAATTTTTTAAAAAAAATATATTCCATCACTTGAATAGTAAATCCTTTTCCTAAAATATTTCAATCTTTTGTACTATAAATCATGAATTGTTTTAATTTGGTTTTTGAAAAACCAAACCTATTTTTATTTAAATTGAAATCATGTTATTTGGATAATTTAATACTAGAATCTATTGTGGAATCCTTGGTGAGACCCTTTTTCTCTTTCTAGTTATCACCCTACATATGACTTCAGGTGTTTTTAGATTATCTTCATCTAGGATCGAGTAGGGGTAAAATACCACTTGGAGGGGGTTTTACCTATAAATACTTGGAATTGGGGATTTGTGTCCTTTGGGACTTGTGTAGTTTTTTCTATTTTCTGGTACGTAGTTGTAGTACTTTGGGCCATTATTCCTACTTAAATTTTGGAACATATCTTCTTGTGGAGTTTCTTTTGTATGAATACTTCCTTTTTTATTTTACTTTTGCAATGCTAGTGGAAAAATCATTCCCAATTTCATTTTTGTATGATGCTAGGTGCTAGTCACCAACCTGTGGTGATTGGGAATGAAATTTGGGATATATAAGGACTGGCTCAATTATTAGGTTACTAGGTTACCTGATCTAGTTCATGACATCTACCTTCTAACATTTATATCTATAGGAAAATGATAATGTTTCTCGTGCGTGCGTGTGGACTTCCACCTCCAAGAAGTGATGTGAATGGTTATTCATTTATATTTTAATGGGCGGTAATATGGAAATATTTAAGGAATATATATGACATATATAACATGATATTTATTCTTTAAAGATGAACTATAATTTACCATTCTTTTTCCCCATCTATCAAAAGGATAAAACAAAGACCAGTCATACGTACGACCTACCATCTCCATGAATGGTTTAATTAAATTTTTTTTATCTAAATTTTATGGATGAATATAAGAATGTATATAATGAATATATGTTACAATAATATAATTATCAACATCTTTAATATTATTTAACTAGTATCAATGTACAAGGACTGGAACTACCAAACTAAAAAACTCATGATAACTAAAACAATTAAAACTCAGAAAGGATTATTTTAAGGAATTATTGATAAAAAGGATGTTAGAATGTTATTAAGAGATCATACAATATTTTATAATTATCTGTATGGTTATTTTATATAATTATAATAAAGTCTATTTTATTATACATGAGGTTAGAGTGCTTTTAAATTAAGGGGAAATTGAGGTAAGGTATATTCGTCCCACTTTTATTTCTATGAGACACATGCTTTATACACCACTTATTTCTTTGTGTGGTGTATATACTATCCATGAATATATTTTATGATTATTATTATAAAAATTATGGGGATTTACATTTCCATGTAAGGGTATTTATTTATTTGGACATATGATTGAAATGTTACAAATGTAGTAAGGGTATTATGTTATAATCTCATGGTTTATCAAGATTATTTATGATTAAGTATACAATGATGAAATATTATGATATATCTCTAAATAAGCTCATAAATTTTATTATCCTCTATTTATTTCTTGAAGATACGTGCTTAAATTTCCTTTTCCCCAACCTTGTGTACTTAAGAGACTGGAAATATATTTTTAAGGAAAATTGAATTCATTTCACTATTAGACTGAAAAAGATTTTTCATCCAAATCTATATTATATAAAATGGATTTAAAGATTATTTATCCTATTATAATATTATTTTTTAAATTCATTTTTTTTCTATGTTTCAATTTTTAAAAAATGATTTGAAAAGAAACTTCTTATCATTTTCTGAATGAGGAGATTTTTATCCTTCTTTCAACAGTGTTAAAGGAATGTTTCATATCTTATATAACATGAATGTATTTTCTTTAGTTCATAAATAAATTTTACCTTGAAGATAAATTTTAAAAAATTATAATCTTATTTTTAAATAATGTTTTTCATTTATATATTCATAGTTTTTTAACAATTGATTTTAAAATATAAAGGTTTTTTTCCTTAATTTGCTTTAATGATATTTTAGTGTTATTATTATTAAAAAAATATAAAACCCTTTTATTTCACTGATTACTTACTGGGGATATGATTCAATTATAACATCCTTATTTTTTATTAGGATGTTTAATGTTTATGATGAAAATATTTGTATCAAACCATCTATTTTCCATAGGTCATGTTGTGATACTATGATGAAATGTTTATGAAACCCATTTTATATCCATGGGTTATGCTATGATGAAATTTTTATGAAACCCATTTATTTTCATGGGCCCTGAAATGATGAATTTTTATGGTCTTGTGGCACACATATGTATGATTTTCTTTATATGATGGGTGTGACATATATCAACCTATAATGCATTGGGTAAATAATGATATCTTATGAGATAAACATGATAATAATGGTGAGTGAACCTAGTTCATTAAGGGAATATTCCCACTATGATAGTCAGGGTAGTGAACCCAATTCAGTAAGGGACTATTCCCACGATGAACGTTATGGGAGTGAACCTTGAATACTATGATAGTTTGGGGAGTGAACCCATCCCATAATAATATAATTCTAAATGATACTTAACTACCAAGTAAATGATTTTATATTCTTATGGCTATTCCACAAATCAGTGCCTTACACCAATATTGAACTTTTATGGTCCATTTTCTTTTATTCATTTACGATTAATCTATTATAAACTATCATGGTTTATAACATGAATCTAGATTATGATATATGATATGCAGGGTATGGTTTCTAAATTTTAAGATCATCTTCCCATTCCCTTTTCCGGATGTTATACATATTTGATCATTGATATTTCCATTTTTATCCTTATTGAGAAGTAGAGATCACCCTTTTTATGTTTAATTTTCTAGACTATGAGGAATGTTTTTTTGTATGATAATTCTAAAAGGGTGATAGTTATGAATATCTATGTGGGATAATTTTTAGAGCTATTATGAACTAGTTGTTTATGTTTCTATGTTTACAATGATACTAGAATAATAGTAATCATATGTGGATCATTATTTTATTTAAATTATATTAATCTTTTTAGGTGTAATATATATATTTGAAAAATATGATTCACTATAGTTGGTATCATAGAAAGTTTTGGTTATCCTTGGGAATCCGGGATGCAAATTTTATTTAAAAACTCCATGTATAAGTCTATATATAGGATAATATCCTTATGTTTTGGTAATAATAATGAACAAAAAAGGTTAAACATAAGGTATCATAGAAGAATGTTTCATGATTTAGAATCATATAAATTATTTTCTCATGATTATGTGGTTTCTAACCATTATTATTGTAGATGAAAATATATATTTTTGTTTTTAGTCATTTTTTGGAATCGAAAGGAATCATGTTAATGCTGAATGTGATGGAAAATGAAATTTGTTTCTTCCTAAGTAGCCAAATTTTATGGTACCGAGAATGAAAATAATTGGTTCTATTCTCACAAAAATTTCAATAAATATGAATCACATTATTCTTCCAAATAATAATATAAGGAATTAATGTTATTTTTAGTATTTGATGCTGCAATGAAAACATCTCTTTGTGGGTCCACTAATCAAATTATCTCTCAGAAATATATCAGTACCATTTAAAAGATATTTTTTGTTCTTCAGTGTTCAGAACATGATAAATTTATTCTTGATGTTTATTGTTTGGAAGGTGAAGAAGACCATTGGTGAGATCTTATCATGATCACAAGAAAATAAAAATAAATTGAATATATGGAATGGGATGATTTTAAATGCATATTTTTCAACATATACCTTCCTTTTATTCTTTATATAAAAGGAGAAATAATTACTTGAGTTAAATTAGAAGGATGATGAATCTATTGGTACTTATGAGGAAAATTTCAGAATTCATTTGTGGTACGCTTTGGTTTTTTCATCAAACATAAAATTAAGGATGATCAATTATATAGTGCCTTAAAACCAATTCTATGAAAGGTTTTAGACAAAAGTTACTTCAATATTTATAAATAAATTGATTGATGTGCACTCTAGGTGGAGATTAAGGTTTGATTTACCCATCAATATCATGGTTTTGATAAGGAAATAAAAATATAATTCAAAGAAAATTCTAATTACCATAGAGAGAGAAAGATGAGCACTAATATATTCTCAAAATGTGAAAGGAAGCATGGGGGAATTGTTTTAAGGGAACTGGTAAATGTTTCAAGTTTAGAACAAATGGTTATTAAACAATAGAATTCTAATGTGATTGGATGAAGTTATCTAATTATAAAAATAACAAGAAATCTCCATGGAATTCACCCCCAAATCTAGTGTTCTAAATGTAAGGAGTATTGTAATTATGAAAACAAGTTCCCAAATTTGAAGGTTAATGATGATGATTGAAATAAAAAACCTATGAATCCTAGAGAAAAATAGAAATATCATGTGGACACTATTTCTAATGAGGGGTACGATAATGGCATGGTTTTAGAACCCACATTTTGTAGGGATTGTATTTATTGTAAAATGATTGTCAGTGGTAAAAAATGACGATTAATACAACATGAATATTACATTGATGTCAATATGATGCAGAAATTACAACATTGATGGAGCTTGGATGTCATCATCAAGTCCTGAACATCTAAGAATTATGTGATTGGTTTGAAGACTTTTATTTTCTTGATTATGGATGGAGTAGGCATTTGTATGTTTGCAGACGTTTTTTTAGGAATTAGGACACATTGTTCTTAATAAAGACCCTTTTAAATGTTCATCAAACTCACTGTTGGTTAATAATGACGATCTGATTATAATCAAGACTATAATTAGATTTAATATGGATCTAATACAAATATGAAAGTGAAATGAATGTTTCAAGGAAAGGGGGATAGTACTGATGCTGGAAGTTATATTGAGCATAAGTTTGAAAGAGAAGTTGTTCTGCCAATATTATTCATGTTTGATTGGTGAAAACTTGTTTTCTATAAATGATGATACTAATCATATTATGGTTCGATTAGAAGGGAAAATTTTACTAGAAGAAAAGGAAGTTACAATAAATTCTTTTGTAAATCTGATGATACTTTGTTGTTCTGTATTTAAAAAATATAACAATTTATTTGGAGAACTTGTGATGTAATATTTATGAAGAAAAGGGGGATAAAAGAGGATTCCAATTAGTTTCTAGTTTTATTGGAATTAAATTTGATACTGGATGACTTCGAATCATTATGGTTTGTTTTTCTAAAGAAGAGTTTTAAGGTGGTGTAGTTTCCCAGTGTTTACCAAATTTTTGGGGTCCAAAATTTGAAGGATGACTAGCATTGTAAAATATTGATTTCATTTAAGGCCTTATGAAAATATTGAAAAGGAATGAATTTCACCAAGAATGGGTTTCACGAAGGGTGGTTCCTGATGGCATAAAGGATTGAAATAAACCTTCATGATTATGAGAAAATGAGAAGTGGATCATTGAGAAAGGTTGTTTTCTTGGAATGAAACTTCATAAAAATGTTAATGGAGTGGGTTTTGTGAAGGACAAGACTAGATTCATGAAGACATGCAACATTGTTAATGGTGATGGTAATATTCATGATTATGAGAATTGGAGCATTGTGAGTGTGCAATTGTTTGACGGTGATCTCCAAGACAACTAAAAATACAGAGGGAGCATCGCAAATGGAGGAGTACCATGAAGATAATTTTGACTAATCCGAAATATGCACTGAAGGTGGGTGAGTATTAAAAATGGGTGAGCCTCTAAATATGAAGCAACCTAACTTCATTTATGATGAAAAGTAGTTAGAGAAAATTGGGATTTCTCTGATTTCCCAAAGGTAGAGAAGCTCTTCGAAGACACCTTTCTATGTAGGTTTATTCGTGAATGTTGGGAGCTCTGTGAGGGAGATTCATGAATAACAATATTGAATATCTAGTCCAGGTTAACAAGTGCTTGGGTATAATACATGCATTGTGTGTCAAATGAAGTAGAAGATAATGTCCAATCATTATTCAGTTATCCAGGACATATCAATTGTGATGATGCTAAGCTGAGCTCATCTTCATTGATTTACTAATCACAAAGTCAATTTATGGATCTTGAAAAAATGATAAGAATATATCTCAGTGCAGTGGGTTTTTTACTGAATAAGGAAGAGAAAAAAAGGGAAGAGGTGACTGGCCAGATTGATATCTATTGATCATAATTTCAGTCATAGAGAATTCAGTTCACTAGTCTACTATATTAATATTATTTTTACTGCTAGAAGAATAAGACAGTTAAACTATCAAGTTTTGTTCTATAAATAAGTAAGAAGAAGTTACTTTCCTGTTGTTTTGTATGTATCCAATGGAATTAATTTTTTTTGTAAGAAAAAAGAAGCATTGTGACATCCAATAGGTATTAATTGGTGGAAGACTTTATTTGTGTCTCAAATTCTTGTATAGGAGAAGACTGTATTAGGAGACAGTATAAAGATCCAGCCAAGAGCTATAAACCAGGCACTATTGGATATTTTTCAAAGTGATTCACGTGTGTAATGGAATATCCTACTTATTATATCCACACAAAAGGATTGTTTTCTAGTGGTTGTATGGTCATAATTATTTCAAGACCATGACAGGGACTAGTTACTATTATTGAGTAGAAAACCTTGTAAAAATATCTTGTTCTATCTTTTATACTTTAATATACTAGAAAGAAATAGAGAAAAAAGAATAAGAGAATCAATATCCTAACATGTCTAAGAGGTACACAGATAAAATGTTGAAATTAGATTAAAAAGTCCCCAACACTGATTCACCCCCTCTCAGTGTTAGGTTTATCCCAATCTGGTCCTATCAATGGTGAAAGCTACACTTACCATTATCTCTAGAATGAATAATGTATTATTTTATTCTAGATCTATCCACAATTTTATATCTGAAGAGTTTTTTAAGGGTATCACTATAACACCTTATAAATTAGACGCTGATTTAGTATTAAAAAACCTAATGGTATGATGATCGTATCCTAAGTCTATGAATCTTCTTCGATAAATGTTTGTGGTAATGTGTTTCCGGTAAATATTTTTATTCTTTTTATAGTTGAATTTGATGTTATTTTTGGAATGAATTGGTTTTTAATATATAAACACTACATCAATTTATGAGGAAGGTAAGTTAGGTCTCGTATTCCAAGACAACCATTGATCATCTATTAGTGTAATGAAAAATAGTCTTTCAATGTAAATTACATCCATCATATGGGTCATGATTACATTCAAAAGTTGTGTTTATCTCAGTTGATTATGGATGCAATTAACATTAAATTTTTTCTTATTATGTAGGAGTATATCGATGTCTTTTAAGGAGAATTTCCTTGTATTCCACAAAATTCTGAAGTGGAGTTTTTAATAGTATTCATATCTACTGCAACACTTATTTCCAAGAATCTATATATAATTGCCCGATTGAGTTGGAAGAGCTGAAAAAGAAACTCCAAGAGAATCTTGACAATGGATTCACTCATCCAAGTGTATGACCTTAGTTTTAAACTATTCTATTTGTTAATAAAAAAGATGGATCAATGTGAATCTATATTGATTATCAAGAACATAACAAGATCACTATCTAGAAAAAGTATCCCTGCCCTGTATTGATGACTAGTTTGATCAACTAAACAAAGATTATTTTTTTGAAGATTGTTCTTCATTTTGAATATCATTAGTTATGGATCAAGAATGATGATATAGTACAAATAAAAGTTTATACAAGGTATGAAAACTACAAACTTATAATGATTCTGTTTGGTCTTAATAATTACTTATTTATCATCATGGACTTAATGAATAGATTCTTCAGATACTACCTTGATCAGTTTATTGTAGACATTATATTATATATTCTTATTTACTAAAATATAAATGAAGATAATGGAGATCATTTGAGAATTGTGTTGAAGTCCCTATGTAAGGGGTTGATTTTCGAAAAATTTACCAAATGTTAATTTAGGCCTCATATAGTTTCATTATTGTGTAATATATTCTCAAGTGAGGGTATATTAGTAGACCCTTAAATGAAAGAAGTTACTGAACATTAGCATAGACCAACCACTACAATTGAGATATATAGTTTTCTTGGTCTTGTTGGATATTATCATTAATTTTTAGAGAATGTTTCATGGATATTGAACCCAATCACAAAGTTAACTTGAAATGGATCCAAGTTTATGTGTAAAAATGAATGTGAGGAATGTGTTAAGGAATTTAAGAGTATGCTAGTCAGTACACCTATGATCACCCTACCCTGTAATAAAGAATGGTTTGTAATCTATAGTTATGCATCAAATAATGGACTAGGATGAATCCTATTGTATAAATATATTTTTATAGGTTATGCCTCGCAAAAATTAAAGGTCTATGAATAAAATCACACAAATCATGATTTATAGTTAGCTATAGTAATTTTTAATTAAATATATCAAGGAATTATCTATATGGAGAAAGGTGTGACATATATACTTATCACAATAGTTTGAAGTGTATTTTCAATAAAAAATAGGTGAAGATTCACCAATGAATATGGTTTGAGCTGATTAAAAATTATGAATTCTGAATACAATACCACCCTGGAAGAGAAAACAATGGGCCAGATGGTCTAAGTCAAAATAATCATGCTAGTATGTCTATGATGAAGATTAAAGAAGATCTGATATTTTTTTTTGAATTACACATGATGAATCTTGAAATATTTAAGGAATGTGACATGCTGAACCTAGGATCCACTCAAAGGTTCCTTGATCCTAGTTGGCCACATGGTCTCAAGTGTATATCTTTGAATACCAGATGCTACCGACTAGTAGCAAGGGCCTAGGGAATGTCCCTGGAGAGAATATTCCCTAATTACTAGAGTGTCTCATGTTAGATAAATTAGTTAACATATAAGTAGAATAATAAGTATAGAAATTAATAAAAACTCATGAAACAAATAATAATCATATGTAAAAGGAAGCTCAATATTATACAAATTGATGATGATATATGTCATATATCAACAAAAATTGAAAACATAGATACATGGAAGTTGGAATAACATGGTATAGAAAAGAATATAAAAGAATCCAAGAACTATACAGAATCCTGAGGTCTAGCTCAGCCATCTTCTGCAAAGCTTCATCAAAAGAAGGTAATAAATATCAGGTGTCTAAAGTATGGCACTTTCCCATATCAACTACTGCATACATGTAATCTGACCAGGTACCAATGACGTCCTAGATAGGGTGTGAGATAAATCCAATTAGGAAACCACAAATTAAGTCTATGACGTCCAGTTTGCATAATATAAACATAAATAGTGTGAAGGAATGTATATATAAAAGTAACCAGTATAATAATGTAAGTACTCAAGTACCTACCTCAGCCTCAACTGTTGTCTAAACATTTAATAATTTCATTTATTAATTATGTTCTAGTTTATATAAGTAATAAAAATTAGGTATAACCAACAATGACATTCTAATATGATAATAATATTGATAATGGATCCAAGATATAAAAGGGAATCTATGATGATGATAATAATAGTAAAGAGGATTCAAGGAAATAACCAAGGCATCCTTGACCTCAGTAGTCAATCCTACATAGTAATAAATTGTATCCTAGATAAAGGGGTAAGATTGTAATCCAAGGAGAATCTCCTATGTAATTCCACAATAAAATAATTTTAACTGAGTCTAAGGATATCATCTAAGGTAAAAAGGTATAAGAAATGACTAGGCCCAAGTGTGTATCCAAGGAACCACACATCCATAGATGTCATACTTGATCCACAGAGTGTATCCAAGGAATCCTATAATGATAATGGAGGGATCCTATAGTGTTGTACCAGGCATCCATAACTATACATGTATAGGTTTCCAAGGTGGGTATCAACCTTGGAAACTAGTATCCTAGAATCAGAATGGAATCAACAAGATCTCAAGTATTTCTCTTGGAATCCAAGGCTAGCTTGAGTCTTACCACTTCTATAATAATGAATAGGTCTATATTCAATAGTCACTATGTACTTGATTCATATAATTAATTAGTACATGTAATACTTATTCCATTTAATAAGTCAGTTGGTCTATTCCCTTTCATTTCATGCAAGTGACAAGGCTAAAGGGATCTGAAACTATCCATTCATTTGTATAAGTTATAATTAATTCACTAGGATCACTTAGTTATCTTACATTATACATGGAAATATTTCTACAGTTGTGAAACCAATCCATTCAATTACATTAAATAAGTACAAGTCATATACATACTATAATTTCCATAAATCATTTTATGGTTCCTTAATTAATTAGAACACTTACCATAGAAGGGTCATGTGACATTACCATATACAAGGTCTAACCATTTCAATTCATAACTCATTTAATTATTGAAGGGATTACTATTATAAGGGTCAATATAATGCGCACCCAAACAACATTATAGAAAAACATACAAAAACACTAAAGGAATATATATATAAAACTTAATTGGGATGGTTAACAATGATTTCATAATCTCAAATGATTGATAAAATTTATAAAAAGGTTCTCAGAATATGATTCTAATGACTATAAGTGAGGCATGTGATTTTTATAGGCCATGCCTGATGAAATTGTCACACACACAACTATGAGAATTTATAAAATGATGAAACATGAAGGATGAATTATAAACCACCTTCCTTCTGAATGTATGACTCTCCACATCTAGTATCAGCCATTAGTTTCTTCTAGATTGGAAGTGACCGGAAGAACAGATCAACATATTGAAAATATCACATACGATTCTACATCTAAATAACATTCTTGAGGGAATGAAGAATGACGAATGACTAAAAATGAATTAAGATTTTACCACGAGGAATACAAAAAGATGAATAGTGCATCTATCAAACTATAGATAAAAGAGATATGGAAGATCATAGTTTAGGATTGAATAGGGATCACCAATGGGAGAAGAAGCTATCCACGGATAGAGGAAATAAGAAAACAAGATGGAGGTTCAATCCTTAAACTCATTAAGGGAAATATGAAAATTTTAACAAAAAATTAAGGGTTATAGGATTTGGACACATGGTTGGACAAACTATACTCTATCCATTTTCCTCCCACTCATTATGGATGGAACCCTCTTGTTTAGACCAGACTTTTAGGAAACCCATGAACGAACCATGTGAATCACCTATACAAAAAACTATAGAAATTTCAAATGAGCATGAGGCCACTGGAACATGGTTAGGTTAAACAATGTGTTCTACATCACCCCAATATCTATCCTCACATGATTCATAGAGACCGTGTGGGTTCAGTCACATGGTTTCCACTAATCATGTGGCCCAATTTTTTTCTCCACCTGTCAGGGTTCATAGCTATGAACAAGCACCAGACACCCCTAAAATCATTGTGAAATCAGTAGGAATCTGTAGTAGGTTCAAAATAAATAATTATACCAAAATTTAAAAGGAAAAATACCTATGATAAAAACTAGGTTCTTATAGTCTTCCCACTTAAAGGAACTCTTCCCCGATTTCAACTTTAAAGGGTGGAAAACACAATCTGAGTGAAAATCATGGAACAGGGCACATACATCATCCTCCAACTCTCATGTCTCATCCTATATAGGTCCATGATTCCAAAGAAGACATTATATAGGAAAAAACCAGCCTCATAGATCCTTTATTCATTTGTCAATGAAGTGTATATGAGACTCCCCAAAAAAAGACTTAACATCTAACTCACCTTCCTCCGGATCAAAAGCATGAGATAGGATAGCGTGTTATTTGTGAAGTTGTGAAATGTGGAATATGTTGGGAAAGACACAATAGATATGAGGTAGTAAAAACCAATAAGATATCATCCCGAATCACCCTACAATCTCAAACAAACAAACATAACGAGGTGAAACCTTCCCATTCCTCTGTATATGTCCATGCCTAAGCTTGGGAGATACCAGCAAGAAAACATATCCCCATCCTCAAACTACAGAGGTATTCAATTGCGATTGACATAAGATTTCTATCTAGAATAAGTAGTAGAGATACAATTCCCGACAAGATGAATGTAATTCTATGTCTCCTGTATGAGACGAGGACCTATTAGGGCTACCTCCATTGCCTTTAACAAACACAGGGTTGAACTACATGACCTACCATACTCATCCTAAAAAAATACAATTGAATTGTTTTCTGAAAGATATTATTTTTGGAGAACTTGATAAGAGGGATATGATTCTCCCAAGAGCTGACCAAAATAAGGATGCATTCCTGAAGCATATCCTATAACACCAATATTTTCCATTTTGTCTGGCCAACAGTATGAGGGTGAAAGGATGTTCTCAGAAGCACTAGTGTACCCATATCCATCTGTAGCCTCTTCCAGAACCATGAAATGAAGTGAGAATCCCCATATGGAATGATAGTAAAAGGGAAACCAAGAAGTCAGATGATCTGACAAGAATACAATCTTCCTATATCATCAACAAACAATGTATCCCAAATAGTAAGGATGTGGGATACTTTTATCATTTAGTCAATAACTACCCATACTACATTGTTAACTCGAGGCGAACATAGTAAGAAAAATACAAAATCCTTGGAAACATCTTCATATTTACATTCTGGTAAAATAAGTGAATGTAATAAGCCAAAAGGTCACTGGTACTCTACCTTACACTACTAACAGGTTGAATACATAATTATAAATCCAACTATATGACATTTCAACCTAGACCACTAATAATGGTGCCTCAACCTCGACACATCTTGGATATGCCTAGATGAACTTCACAATGAGAAGTGTGGGACTTGTGAATCCGTTCCTCTCTTATGTCTATTGGATCCTAGACACATCCATGTATATATAGGATGTCAAATCTCTCCACAAACCAATCCAAAGGCGGGTCCTGACCCGAAATTCTCTCTTAGATAACCAATCATTCGGGATCTAAAAACCTCTTACTCATTACCCACTCAATAAGTAGAGATGTAACTATTAAGGCTAATATATTAGACTACTCATTAATTTCATGAAACTGCATATGTAACCCAAAAAATAGGGTCATAAATTTCTATTCATCACTATATTCCCGTACGCCTGATGCCTTAGTTTTCTAAATCAGTGGATCACTTACAGTATTTCCCTTCCCAGGCATATATGAAATCTCAAAGTCAAAGGACTAAATATATTAAACCCATCTCCACCATCTAAGGTTTAATTAACACTGAATAAATACATATTTTAGTCTATTGAGGTATGTATACACCAAAATGTTCCCACCCATTAGATAGCATCCCCAACAACATAATTCATGGACAAATGCATCTAGCTCGAGGTTGTACATTCGGTAATTTATCTCATGGGACTGCGACTACTAAGATCCGAACACAATGAATCTATCTGCCTACATAAAAATTACTCCAATGTAGATTATAGATGCCTCACAGAACACTATATAACCTCTACCAAGATATAGAAGAATCATAATTGGTGTTGAAACAAGAATCCCTTTTATCTCCTAAAAGGACTTATCACATGCTTTTGACCACATGAACTTAAAAACCTTCTTTGTAAGACTAGTAAGAGGTGGAACATAGTGTGATAAGTCCTATAAGAAATAGCTATAATATCTTTTCATATTAAGATACTCCATATATCAAACACATTCTTGGGATACTCCCAAGAAACCACAACACTCATCTTATCATGGTCAACATATACTCTTGTTCGGAGAAAATATGACCCAATAAGTGTACTTTTTCGATCAAGAAGTGGCACTTATCAAGATTGGAATAAATATAATTCCAAATAAGTGTATTTAAAAAAATCTCAAGGTTTTTATTATGGTCTATATGAGTGTGAGAATACACCAAGATGTCGTCCATAAAGGCACTGACAAAAAAATCCAATTAGGGATGAAAAAATGTATCCATTAAATCCCTGAAAACGGTAGGCACATTCATAAGACCGAATGACATAAAAAATACTCATACCTACCATACATTCCATGGAAATATGTATGAAGTTTTTTTGTTGTCTAACTCGTACATGATGATAGCTTGATCTCATGCCAATCTAAGAAAACACCCTAGCTTCTCAGAGCTAGTCAACAAGATCAATTATTTGAGGTAGTTGATATTGGTTATTGACTATAATCTGGTTCAACCATCTGTAATCCATTCATAGATGAATGGTACCTTACTCAATCTTGTAGAAAATTAACGGAAAAACTTATGAGGAAGTTCTAGGATGTATAAAACATTTGGCCTCAAGATCCTCCAAATGCCTCTTGAGCTTCTAAAGATCAGTAGGTTCCATATTTTATAGAGGAATGGAAACTGGATATGCTCCTTGATGAGATCAATCATAAAACATACCTATATCTCAAGAGTTAAGAAAGAAAAATAATTAGGATATATGTTCCAGAAATGATATACCATGGGAGGAAATTTAGACATATATACTCCCTGCTTCTCTACAAAGATACTACCAATATAGGTGGTTACTCCACATATCCCATGATGTTATAGTCATTCTATACTATCCTGGAAATTCCACTAACACTTGTGTAGATAACAACTACCCTTTGGTTATGTAAATGATACCCTATGATAATAGTAGTTTAGCAAGGCTTGATACTAGACCAACCAATCCATCATGATAATGAAATCAAAGTTTTCCATCCTGATAAAAAAGAGGTCCCACAAGAAAGGGTAGCTGTCTACCACATGGGGAAGTCCCTGCATTGGTGTATTCCCTTTGACCATACTCCCAATGGTGTATCTATAGTCATTACAACTTAGTAATACAAAATTTACAGCTAGAGACATTCCCTAATAAATAAGGAGATGATTGAGTGTGAAGAATCTGTATCAAATAAGGTAGATAATATAGTAGAGGATACTAGAATAGTACCTTATACTATAGATGGTATTGCACTCTGATCCTTGGGTATCTACTATATAACCTGAAAATGGCTTGATCTTGGATCATGTGCTATAGCTGGAATACCTAGAGAATGACCACACTACTGGAACTAATGATTTTATGTCTAGACACCATGATCTTAACCTCCGCCCTGACTAGTCATGTTGGTGCCACCCAAACTTCCCACCTGATTCACCGTCTAAGAACCTGACCTTGAGGGTGGAGCTGTCACATATCCTCTAATACTAAAAGCATATGCAATGGTCTGATATAATCTCTAAAGATACACCATACGGCTGCAAGCATACCACTCCATTTTGTAACTATCACACTAAGGATTTAGAATTCCATGCCATCCAAACTGATGAAATACAAAAAATCTATTAGTGTGGTTACTCCAGCTTCCACCGATCTAACATGAAACCTCGAGGAAATGTTTCCTTCCACCAGAAGAAATACTATCCAGCATTGACATCGATCCTCTATACCCAGTACTATAACATTCCCTCGGGTTTTTCTCTGCGATAATAGCCTGATTGATGATATCAAATAATTTAGGAAGGAAAAAATTGTTCACATGAGTGTGGATGGAATACTGGATCCCATCCTCATAAAGTATATCACATGAATGCTTACCACCGACAAGAAAGGTGAAAAGTGCTAAAATTTAGTAAAATTCACTTAATACTCTATGAATGACATAAAAACCGCTCTAGATGCATGAAATCTCTGGTTTGGTAAGACCTAAAAATCTGAGGAAATAAGTGGTCATAGAAGGCAATCAAAAAATCATTCCATATCACCCCATGATAGAGACCATCATGGGTAATTACGTTCCACCAATGCTTAGTCAAATCACAAATCATATAGGTAGAAATATTGAACACCATCTCTAGAGATATGTCTCTATTCTCAAAGATTTATAGGGTGGTTCCAACCAAGAATCAATGACCTGTGGACGTCAATCCCCCTAGAAGGTGGGATGATGCTGTTGTTAGAACTCACGAGTCAGATCATCCATTATAGGTGCATTTCATAGATCACCCTTCATAACTTGCATCAGACGTATTAAACTCTCATGAAGTTGAGTGCCAGTTCTCTGATTAGGTATTGAATGCTTTGATTCAGGGGGAACAACTTTCTGTAAGAATGGTGGCTCAGGGCCCACTATGTATAGATCATATGCATCTCCACCCTTCTAGCACACAAAATGAGGATTTCATGGAGGAATAGGTATAGAAATTATAAGAACATGAATCAGAAAAAACTTAATTGAGAAATAAATACTAGAAAAAGTAGATCATAAGAGTAAGGGATCACTACCCAGGGTATACTACCCAAATATCTGTTTAGAAGTCCATGTATTGATTAGTTCACATGTTTAAATCATAGGAGTTCTAATTGGTGAAATGTAAAATATAGATTGGATCTTCAATTACTAGAAACTATAACATTTTTAATTCACGTTTCTCTCTTTTAGTATCAATTTATTATAAAATTATATAAAATTATGATTAAATTTTATTTTCATTCTTAGTGAATCAGGACCCATACACATTATCACTGAAATAGACCCCAATTTAATTTCTAATTAACCTAATCCACATTCAGTCTCAGAATGTTACATGTTATATATGATGGATTGACATATTGAACTACACATTCCAACCCATAAGGGCCCAATCACCTCATGAATTAAAAGTTACAATCAATCAATCATAGACAATGATTTGAGTAGGCATAAAATCACTGCCATAACATCACTCAACAATCAGAAGAATAACAGGAAAATTTAACCAATGAAATGCATCTATATGGCATGTGAAATGCATGGAATGTGAATTCTAGTTGACTATGATGATGCATGTAAGAATTATTCTTTCCCTCTATATCACTAGGATAAGGATAAATTGAAATAATTAATTAGAATAATAATAATAACCACAACACAACATGCACGTCACCCAATGGTGAAATGATATCTTTAATAATAGGAAAAAATAGAACAAAAATCATTATTTTAGGAAACTCTTCATTTACCTTCAACAAGGGTTAGCTATGCCCAAGAAAAAATTATAAAAGAGTTCCAAAGCGTTCATAATATCATGTATATTTTCTCTAAATATTAAATAATGAAAATACATCTAAAACCACTTTGTGAATTACCAATCCTGGGTGCTACTCAAAGGTTCCCTAAGCCAATTTGTCCACATGGCCTCAAGTGCATCTCCCCAAATGATAGAGACTGACAAATTGTAGCAATGGAATAGGGTGTGTCTGTTGGGGGACCATGCCCTTATTACCAGAGTATAGTACAATGCACAAATATAATAAAAGGTAAATAGTGTAATTATTATAGAAATGAATTAAAAATCATGAAATAGATAATAATCAAATATAAAAAAACTGAATTGTATACAAAATGATGATGATACATGTCATGTCTCAATAAAACTGTAAAACATGGATGCAAGGAAGTAAGAATAACATGATATACAAAAGAAGAAAAAATATGTAAAAAACTATCCGAGCATCCCAAGATCCATCTCAGTCATATTCTTCCAAGATTCATCCTATGAAAGCATGAAATATATGGTGTCCAAAGAAGAAAGCTTCCCCTTATCAATACCTACAGACATGCAATCTACCCAGTTACCAATAGAATCCTAGATTGAGTGTGCAATAAATTTTAGTAGTCCACCACCAACGAAATATATAACATCGAGTCCATATAATATAAACTAAATATGTACATAGAAGAATATATAAATGTAAGCAGTATTGTAATGTGAACACACAAGTATTTACTTTTTCATCAGCTGGTGTCTGAACATTTAATCATTTCATATATTAATTTTGATCCAGTTTATATAAGTAATTCACATGAGCTATAACCAGCACTGACATCCAAACATGATAACAATAATGATAATTGATCCATGAAATAACAAGGAATCCAAGATGATGAAAATAATAATAAATAGGATCTGAAGTAATAACAAAGGCATCCTTGACCTCAAGGACCAATCCAACATAGTAATAATCTACAACCTGGAAAAAGGGGTAAGAGTGTATTCCAAGGGATTCTCCCCTGGAATTCCACAAGAACATAATTCTGACAGAGTCCATGAATCTCATCTAAGGTAAAATAGGATAAGAAATGACTAGGCACGAGTGGGTATCCAATGCGCCACATGTTCATAGATGTCGTGATGGATCCAAGGAGTGTATCCAAGGAATCCTATAATGAAATTGGAGGGATCCTATGGTGTCATATTGGGCATCCAAATGTAGACAAGGATCACGTTTTCGGTGGGTATCAACCCTAGAAACCATCATCCTTGAATTAGAATGGTGTCCATGAGAGCTCAAGGCAGTCACTTAGGAATCTAAGGCTAGTCCGAGTCTGATCACTCCAATAATAATGAATAGTTATATATGAAATATTCACCATATACTTGTCTCATTTAATTAATTAATCAATTTAATACTCATTCAATTTAATAAGTCATTTAGTCTATTTTTTGGTCCAATATATCTATAATACTGATTAGGATCATAAAGAATATTTTTAGTTGTCTACACTTACAAGAGGGTAGGGGGTGAATTGTAGTTTTAAAAAACATAATTTAAATGAAATAACAAAACAATCCCAATTACTCTTTAAGTATAATTATAGGACATGGACCTGAGTCCGATAACCAATGTCATAGAATCAGAACTAGGATATGGTATAATGAAATTAGAGTGAGTTATTATAATTACTATGGATTTTATTTATTAGAGTATAATAAATGTAATCGTAATGAATAAAATTAATTCAAATGCAATGTTATTACCATAATTAGATTAATATTGATAAAACAAATAGAATAAAAAGATGAATATGATTATTCAATTTCGATTAAATTTTTAGTGGAATATAAACACTTGTAAGTAACAAGAAATACAAATTCATACAAAAGAAAGAATTACTTTCAGGATATTAAAAAAATAATTCTTTTACCCTTAAGAGAAAGGTAGTATATAACCCAGACTAAATGTATCCACTATTTTATATTTACAAAATGGATATATTTCCTAACAAAGGAAATACCTCTATATAATGATCAGAATTACTCTATATTCCTATACCCTAAATCCCTCAATATGATTATCATATTCTCTATCTGCCAAGCCCCGATAGCCCTTGATCTGATGGATCAAATTATCTATCTACTTATCCCCACAGTCCCTCAATCTAATGAATTTTATTCTCTATCTTCCTATCCCCAGAAACCCTCAATTTTTATGATGATAAGATGTATATTACAATGTAAAATATCATAAGTAGACAACTTGAAAAGGTTTCCTTATAACTAAAAAACTCTAAAATTTTTCAAAGTCTAGGAACAATATGTTCATTCTTTGAAATCATTAGATATCATTACAATGAGAAATTGATAATGAAATCAATCATTAATAATAAACTATCATATTTCATATTCTTATCCAAAATTTTAAAATGACTTGATATTTATAGGAATCTTCCCAATGGTCATCTTGACCTCTAAATGATAATATTATCTTTGAGGTTGTCACAATGACTTAGACAACTGTATCTTTACTGCTTATAATGATATGGTGTAACTATATGTCTTCCATCATATTTATTTACACTGTTATAGTGTAAAATCATTCCTTACATTTAAAATAAGTTTTTCATATTCTGAATATAATCACTATCTAGTACGATGGACTTCCTTATGATTTTCATTATGATATCCTTTATGATTATAATTTTGATGTTATCGATAATATTATTAGACCAATTGTTACGAATTTATCATTACGATAGTCCTGACATAAATTCCAACTTTTGGTATTGATAAAGGTGAGTCAATTAATCTAATATACACTCATTATGATAATCACAATAAATAATGTAACGTTTATTTTTGTAATAATTTAGAACTTATTCTACAATTGAAATAGAGATATAAAAAAATTCTAAAATAATTAGACATGAAATGTTAGTAAACATGTTTTTAAAAATGTGTTTGTGATTTACAAAACTAATATAATGGAAAAGTGAGAAATATAATTTCTAAATCTACAGTACCCTCTTTATGGAAAGCACAAATCACAAAACATAAATGAAAAAATAACTTTGAAAAACATACAATCCATGTTCTTTTACATAATTATATTCAAAGTTATTCATTAAAACATAAGCCTCATTGAGATTAAAATTCATCTTAATATGATGAAGAGTATGATGTTGAATACAATTTATGGCCCATAAGGATAAAATATTCCGTTAATGATCATATTCTCTCCCTTAATATAAAATTATCATATATTATCAAAATTACTCCCCCTTTTTTTAAAAAAATCCTTTAAAAAAAATTTATCCACCTTTGTGTAATAATACCCCCCTTTATAATTTTCAAAAAGATATAGAGAAGGATTCAATGTTTCTATAAAAATTTATAGAAAAAAATATATAAAACAATATACTGAAATAACTTATCATCCACAAAATAAATACAAAAGAACATTCAACCAATAAGAATTGGTAAATATTGAGACAAATTATAATTGGATGAAAACGTAATTTATCCATAAACTATCTTTTAATTGTTTTACAAAATAAGTACAAAAAGAGTTCAAAATAAAAAAGGTTAATATTTGTTCATGATGGGTTTCATAAAATACTTCATATTTTTGGTCTCTTTTCGGTACTTCTTCAACTTTAATAGACTTTATTCTTAAATATAAGCTTTCTTTAAAAACTCTTTGTTCTCATCCCTGAATATGTTAATTTCTTCTATATAATATTTAAGTCTAGTAAAATCCAACTTCATATATAAAATATTTCTTTTCAGACTGTTTACTTGCTCAGTATGATTTTCATTTGTATCCTTCAAGTATTTCAAAGACATAACTATATCAGAAATGTCTTTTGATAATTGAATGAATCAATTTTCTGATTCATTAAAGAGATTATATACATATTACATGTTATCATCATGTAATTTGATATTAGTATCAACTATATGATTCCATTTCACCATATTATTACAAGATCTCTTATGATTTTGAGAACTTACTTAAAAAGTTTTCAAATAAGATTCAATCTGAATAAATCTATTAATTAAAACTTTTAATGAATCTGATTTATCATTTAGACTTTCTTGAATTATTTTTCCCATTAATTAAAATTTAATGTTATTATCATAATCATATTAATATGGATAAAAAATAGAATATAAAGATGAATATTATTATTCACTTTCTATTAAATGTGAAGCGAAAAATAAAAACATTTAATTTACTAGTAATAAAATCTAATAAAAAATAATGATCGACTTTTGAGATATTAAAAATTTTCTTTTTAAACCTTAATAGAAAGTTAGTCTATAAACAAGACAAAAAATGTCCAATGTTTTATACTTACATCAAAGTATGTCATCCCTTACCAAGGAAATCCCTTGATATGATTATTAGAATGATTTTTTATTCCAATCCCCAGAAGCCCTTGAGATGATGATTGGATTCTCTATCTACCTAGCCCTGGTATCCCTCAATATAATGGATCATATTCTATGTCTTATTATCCTTGGATGCCTTCAATCTGATGGATTATATTCTCTATCCACTTATCCCCAAGATCCCTCAATCATTACAATGATTAGACAAAAATTAAAATTAAATGTTTATAAGGAGACAACCTGACAAGGATTTATTTAAACTAAAAATCTTTAAATAATTAAAAATACTTAGAACAATATATTAATTATATGAAATCTTCAGATCTCTCCATAATGATAAATCGAAAATTAAATCAATTAGAAGAAATCATAAATCATCATTCATTCTCATCTCAAAACTCTTCAAATGATTTGGTATTTATAGGCATCTTCCCAATGGTAAAATTGATCTCCCAAAAGTCATAGTTTCTCCTAGTTTATCATAACAACTTGGAAAGTTGGAACTTGACATCTCATAATGATATTGTGTAACTAAATTTTATAATTTTTATTAATTTAAAACATTACTGTGCAAAAGTATTCCTAATATTATATGATTTCCATATCTTGAATATAACAATAGGTCTGTCTAATGGACTTCCTTGAAATTTCTAGTATGATATCCTTTATGAGTATTAGTCCAGTGTTATCAGTATTAATATCATTACAATTTTTTGTAATTTTTCATTATGATATTCCTGACATAAATTCTTACTTCTGGAACAAATATAGGTGATTATAATTATTTAGACACATACATATAATGATAATCGTAATAAATAATGTAAATTTTATTTTCATAATACATTAGAACTTATTACAAGTATGGTAAAATTATTTTTTCTTCTAAAAAAACATTCTAAATCAATTAGACCTTAAAATTTTGTAGACATATTTTTAAGAAGGTGTATGTGATTTTCAAAACTAAAGGAATGGAAAAGTGATAAATAGAATTTCTGACTAAACACATTCCCTTTGCTTTCTTACTAGTGGAAATGATAAAGGGACATGGAACCATCCTTTGAATTTTATAATTTCTAATTAATTCATTAGGTTCACTCTGCTACCTTGCATTATATATGGAAATGGGTGATATTGCTGTGCAACCAATCCATTCAATTAGATTCAATAAGGCAATGTAATATACATTGTATGATATCATTAAACTATTTTAAGATTCATTAATTAATTGGAACACTTAGGTTAGAAAGATCAAGTAACATTACCATATACAATGGAAAACCATTTAAACTCATAACTAATTTTATTAAGGAAGGGATTACCATTAGTAGGGTCAAGACAATGTACACCTGAAGGATGGAATAACCAAACATAAAAAACCACTAAAGGCATATATATGGAAAACAACCTATATGGGGTGTTTGAAACTGAGGTCATGAACTCCATCCATCGATAAAATTTATAACTAGGGTCTTATAATATGATTCTAATTACCATAAATAAGGCATGTGATTTTAATAGTCCATGCTTAATGAAATTGGCGTGTGCACAACTAAAAAAATTATAAAATAAAGAAACTTGATAGATTAGTCATAGAACACCCAATTTAACCTTGTACGACTCTTGTAATACAATATTAGTATTTAGTTTGTCCTAGATTAGAAGAGATATTAGGAATGTATCGACACCATGAAAATAGGACATATGAGGGTACATCTAAATAGCATCATACTGGGAAAGAAGAATGAAAAAACACAAAAAATAAATAAATAAATATCTCATTGAGGGGAATTTAATTAGATTAATATAGAATCAGTCAGATTCCATATAGAAGAGCTATGGAAGATCCTAGTTTAGTCTTGATGAGGGATCACCAACTGGAAAAAAAGTTGTCCACTAGTAGTGGAAATAAGAAAAAAAATAGGATTAAAATTTAAACTCATTAACTGAAATATGGTCATTTGACACAATATTTAGGAGTCTCACGGTTCGGCTGCATGGTTGGATAAATTTTTTGCCAATCATGTCCCTCCCACTGCTTAAGGAGGACATCTACATGGTTTTTCTACCTAGTTAGGGAAACTACGCGCCAACCATGTAAATAACCTCTAATAAAAACTACATACATTATTTACGTGTATAAAGCCCCTGGAACATAGTTAAGAAACATCATGTTCCCTTATTCACCACCCATCTTGCCCAACACAGTTAGTAGAGACCATGTGGGCTAGGTGCACCGTTTCTACTAACCATGAGACCTATTGTTTTTCCCCACCGATAAGGGTTCTGAGCTCCGAACCAGCCCTGAAAACCCCAGAAAGCATCATTAACTCATTAGGAATAGATATAAGGTAAAAAATAAAGAAATATACAAAATTTAAAAGGATCCCCAAATGAGAAAAAAAACTACTTTCTTACAAGGAAGGGGAGAAATATTATCTTTCTCAAATGAGTGTTAACCATCTATCCAAGTGAAGATTAAAGAGGAGAAGAAGAAAGGCACTGTGATAAAAAAATTGTTATGAAATGTTATAATTTTCAACACTTATTGTGATAGAATAATAATGTTTAGGAACTATATATCTATCCCTTCAGTACCATATTTGTAGAAGGATATGATCGATGAATCTCATAGTTCATTATTCCCTATTCAAC
Organism: Viscum album; assembly: GCA_963277665.1. NCBI lineage: Eukaryota > Viridiplantae > Streptophyta > Magnoliopsida > Santalales > Viscaceae > Viscum > Viscum album. Next base: position 1,884,569,224 of record OY728159.1, on the reverse strand, counting down.
CAGGAAGTAAGAAGATGTAAAAATATTTGAAAGAGTTTTTATGATGGGATTTTATGAGGTTATATATTATATAGTATGTCTCTTAGTGATTTATATTATATAAAGTTACATATAAAGACAAAAGTCTAATGGGATATTATAACCATTACCCTTACAAGAATTAAAATGGGAAAGCATCACCATGGATTTTGTCATCAGACTACCAAAAACATCTAAAGGGAATAATTCTATTTGGATTGTAGTCGATACAATGTTAGAAAACATCATTAAAAATAGAGAATCTTTATATCTTAATCAACTTAATTGATTAAATGTTAAGAAAGTGGTAATATTTCATGGTGTACCACTTTAAATCATATCTGATTAGGATTCGATGTTTAACTTGATGATTTGGATAACTCTTCAATAGGATCTAGTTAAAGAGTGAAGTTTCAAATTTTTTTATCATACTTAGAAAAATGTTTAGTTTTATAGTCCCATTGAAAATCTAGAATACATGTTGATATCTTTCTCTATTAATTTTCAAGGTGTTTGGGATCAACACATTCTTTGGTGTAATTTTTATATATTAATATTTTTCACTCCAGCATTCATGTGGCTACTAATGAAGAACATTATGGTATGAAATTTAGAACTCCAAATTGTTGGAATGAATTTGGAGAAGAAAACATATTGGGACCTGATCTTTATAAGGAAATAAAAGAGAAGGTTATACCCATTCAACAACACATAGAAAAAACTCAGAATTGACAAAAAAATTTAGGCTGAAAATTATAGAAAAGATATAGGGTTTGAAGCTCATTATAAGGTAATCTTATTAATATATCCCAAGAATAGGGTGGTTGTATTTAGAAATATGGGGAAGATAAGACCTATGTATAATATTAATTTGGAAATCCTTGATCATATTGGGACGATAGCTTATAGATTGATGCTTCTACTGAATCTCTCTCAAGTTCATGATGTGTTTTATATATTTCCTCTCAGGAAGTACATACCTAATAATTTATATGTACTAAACTCATAGGACACACTAGTCGATCAAGATATTTATTTTTAAGAACAACTAATAATGATTATGGATTATAGAGAGAAATATCTACGAAACAAGACCACTCACCAAGTCAATGTTTTGTAGCACAACCACTAATTTGAGGAAGCTACCTAGGAACCTAAGGATGCGATGAGAATGATGTATCCTCATTTTTTTTATCAAAGTGTTTAATTTTAGTAGAATAATTCATTTTAATAGGGTTAGAATGTAATACCCTGATATTTTATGTAATATATTTTTGAATTAATTTTTTTACACCATCAATTACACGCAACACAAAATTTTAACGAACCACAATATACTATTAAAATAGTTTTATTTAGAATGATAGTTATCACCTTGATATTGATTGGAGGATATGTATAGGACTAACTAAATTAATTAAAATGAGGGGTTATATATGTATAATATTATTTCAATGGTTATCAATTGATTATAAATGAAAATAAAAATCATATGATTGAAAACGAAATATTTTTATGAAAAATAGTTTTTTGTGTGAAATTTATTTTTATCTTATTTAATAAATATTGGTGAATTTTTTTAATGAAATTTATAAATTATGTATTCAATAAATTTTTTTAATATTCATTTAATATTTCTTTTATTAATGGAAAAATAATAAACAATGTTTATTATCTTAATGGAAACTTTTCCACAAAACAGATTTATATATTATTTAATTCAAATAATGTTACAAAATGTCACTCTCTTACTTTTAAATATATTTTATGGGTTCACATAAGGAAAATGTAACACCCTATGTTTTTATGAACCATTTTTTTAAAATAAATAATATTACATTGATATATTTAATTTAAAAAATCTTGAACTTAATTTTTTTATATGCTCCAACAAGTTAACCTTACACAACAAGCTACATTTCCTTATCTTTCATTACACACAACATTGAGTTTCTACAAAACAAAATTTAATTATTATCATTATTTTAAATAATAGAGTTATAACATTTCTGTTAAACTTATTAACATGAATTGTAATAATTATTTCTTATTAATTATTTATAATGTTTTCATTTAGATGAAAAATATTGATAATTAAATATATAATTTTTAGAAATGTCTACATGATTTGAAAAATATTATTTTTCTCCAAAAAACTACTTTCTTTTTCTTTTGAGAAAAATGATAAAATTATTTTTTACACTTTTAGAAATTTAATATGATAACATAAAATTCATTTTTTAATTCAAAATATAAAAATTATATTTGGGTAAATTTCTAGGTTTCTGTTTCTGAATAAAATGCATTTTTGGATGAAGAGTGAAAAATACTAAATTTTGATTGAAAATTGTTCATTCATCTAATTTATTTATATAGTGAAATTATATTTTACTTTGAGTTTAAAGAATAATGAGATAAATTTATATAAACTAATCCAATTTAGTTCATTTTAACCTATTTCATATTCAAATTGGATATAAAAACATTTTAAACATTAAAATATTTTTTCTTTAGAATCCCACTTTCACGACACGTATGCTGGATTGATTTAAATTTAATTTCATCCAATTATGTTATTATCATTTGGGAAAATTTATTCCATATTTATAATAATAATAATTTATATTTTATAATAAGGTTTAATTATTTTTTGATCATAAATATTAGTGAAAGTAATAAAATTATATCCATCTATTAAGGTAAATACGAGTTTACTTTGTAGTTAAACATTAATTTAAGGTTCCAAATACTGTATAAATATGTAAAAAAGACATTTTATGTACATATTTCAACCATATAATTCCTTGTTTTTGAATATGGAACATTATTGGTGGAACATGATGTATGAAATACCTATCAAAAGTGTTTACCATTATATATTTACAAGAATTCCACTCCTCTTCTACTATAAAATGGAACTCACCCCCTCACTTATTTAAACGTATCAAGCCATTTAGATATTAAAAAAACTATCAAAATATCCCCAAAAATTTGATATATTTATCCTATATTCCTCACTTTAGACATAAATCCAACCAAATAAGTTCTTTGGTGCAAACCAAAAGGAGTTACCAAAAGAATAGGTAACATTATTCAACAAGCACTTTTGTTTTATCCGTTTATCCACCCTTTAAATTATTTTTTATCAATATTAAATAGTAAAACAATTATAATAAATATAATGAGATATTTTTATTTAAATGGTATAACCAGCACTCAGATACACATCCATCAGATGGGATACAAAATCATCATTCGTATGTACAATAGACTACCGCCTCTTGAACCGATGTTGTTTGTTCTTCCATTACCACCTCTCAATGTTGAGAATAATGATGTAATTTATATTTTTATTATATATATATATATATTATATTATATTAATAATATTTATGATGTTTTTATAATTATTTAATTCTTATATAATACATACCTACATGTTTTTTATTTTTTGTGAATACGATAACATCATTTGTGGACGTGTGGACTACCTCCTCATAAAAAATGCAATTCGTTCATTCTTTACATAGAATTTATTAAGGATTGGTTTAATAAAAATATTTTTTATTTAATAAATTATAATTTTCTTGCAATTACAATACATATGTATTATTTACTTTTATTTCTTTCAATACAACAAGAAAATGCAAACAACATTCATGCATATGTATGACCTACAGTCTCTATGAAAAGTGTATTTCATTTCATACTTATATCTTTAATAGATTATTATAAATACATATATAATGAATATATATGATATTTATATCATGTTTTAAATTCTTGAGATTATTAAATCCTTATATAATTAAGAGGACAAAAAATATACCAAATCAAAACACATGTGAAAAACAAAGGGGTTATTACCCGAAACGTAACTCCAAAATAAAAAAAAATTATTAAATGGGTAATACAATATCATAAGTAAATAATATATTGTATTATATAAGTGAATATTATTGTGTAATATATTTATAATAAACTTACATTTACCATCACTGAGTTTCTAAAGAGTATGACGAGAGTCAAGATATATGGTAAGGGTTTTCTCGTATCACTTTTATTTCTGTGAGATATATAATATATTCACCATTAATTATTTTTATGTGGTGTATATATTGCTATATGAGATTTTATATCATTAATTTAAATTATTTATTTATATCGAATGTTTCAATTGATTTTATTCTTTCACGTGTTTCAAAATTCGAAAGTTACTCGAGTAGTTAGTGGATTTTTAATCTCACTTTTATTTTTGCAAGACTTATGCCATATTCACCAGTTGTTTGTTTTGTGTGGTGTATATGCTGAACATGAATTTATTATATGATTATTATCCTTAAATTTATGTGTATTTACATATACATTTGGTGATCTATATTCTAGTGGGTCTATGGTCAGAAAATACCAAATCAGTAAGATAATTTTATCTCAATGGTCATTCTTTGAGACACATGTTATGTTATGAACCTACATTATTTTATGAGATCTATATAATGAAATTTCACATGTTATATCATTAATATATTTATTTTCATGGTGTTTAGATATTCATTTAATTTTATTTTTTCATGGGGACTTTGATCCAACTTTACCTTAATGGTAAAATTCTATTGATACAATCTCATCGTTTATCGGGATGATTTATGATTATGCTTCTAGTTATGAAATATTATGATATATATCTTGAGATTTATCATTAATTTTATCAGAACTTATTTATTCATGTTATCTTAATTTAATTTACCATTTCCCCACTATTTGGTACTTGAGAAAATTAAGAACATGTTTTAAGAAAACCCGACTTTATTTCTCTCTTCAATCAAAAACATGTTTTCTTTAAAAACCTTATTTAAAAAAAATTCCAAAATGTTTTACTATTCTCATATGATTTTTAAAATATATCTTTACCCCTATTTTAAATTTTTTACAATTGGTTTTAAAATTAATATTTTTGGTGTTTTCTGATCAAGCCACCATTCTAAACATTTTTCGATGCCAAAAAAGAATTTTCAAAATGTATGGATTTACCTTCCATAATGAACATTATTTAATTGAATATTCCATTTAATGTTTACAAAATATTTTTTTAAATAAAATAAATTTCCAAATATTTTGGAAATTATTTCTTTTAAATTGGTTTTCAGATAAAATGTCTTTTAAAAAATTTTATGCCTTAAGAAGGGATATTTTTCTCAAGAAATTTTTTATATGTCATTAAAAATTATTTTCTATATAAGAACACATATATTAATGGTACCTATGACTTAATAGGATTATTATCCCAGTATATGATTCTTATTCTTTCTCTAAATTATTTATTCTTTTGATGACATTTTTTATGAAACCTAGTTCTCTACCAGTGGTCATACCTTGATAAATTCTTGTGAACCCGGATCCTTTACATAGGCTATTCTATGATTAAATGATTATGAAACCTTTATATTTTCCATAGGTTATGATAGAATTATATATTTATGATTTCCATTTTCATTTCATGGGATAAGACATGATGTTTATGAAACCAATCTCTTTTTATGGGTCATAACATGATGAATTTCTTATTATCTTATGGAACATGTATGTATGATTTCATTATGTGATGGATGTGACATTTATATCCCTCAAATTAATTGGGTAACTATTTATATATCATGAGATAATGATAAGACCAAGTTGATGAGCTTGAAACATTATGGGTAAAATGTGTGAACTGATCCACTATAAGTAAAAGACTATGAATGGGGATGGTAGCATGTCCCACCCGGTAGGTGTAGTCTCCATGAAGTACCCTAATAAGATTTGGAAATGATCCTTGACTTATATAGAATGATTTTAAATATTCCTGTGTATACCAAAATTCTATATCTTATTCCTAGGTTATGATTTCAAAGCTTGTTCTCTTGATTCCCTTATAATTCATATCTTATGAATATCAAATATTTATTCAAAAATTCATGTTTATGATATTTGATATGTGGGGTATGATATTCTAATTTTATAATCACATTATCACACCATTATTCTCTTGATTATGCCTACATATCTCCCCTGTATTCCCTTAATGAGAATTTGAGCACACCATTAATTATTTTTCCATTACCCTAGTTATGAATATATGTATTATGTGTGATGTGTCTAAGAAGGGTGATATTCATGAAGAACATAGTGGGAGATGTTGTGTCTCTCTTATTGATCAGTGTATATGTTTCCATATTTCCAAAGGCACTAAACTAATATGGTATTTAGGCATGTTCTTGTGTAATGTAATAAATTTTCCAAAAAAATGATGTAATGTCTATGAATGAGAAGCGTGGGTCACTATAGTTGGTATCAGAGAAATTTTTAGTTAAAATTTGTAAACTACAAGGAAAAATTCACAGTGGGATCTCTAAGTACATGTGTATAAGGATATGTCTAAGGATAAGTCAATGTATAGGTTAATGTCCAATAATTATAGGAAAGTATTGAGTGAGAGATTTCCTAAAAAATGAATCCCTATCTGGATAGTAAAACTAAATTTAGTTTGGGAACATATATACAAAGTGGTAATAACCTTGAACATATCCTATTGAGATAGACTAGATCAGGAAGTGGTTCACGATAATGGGGATGGATTCCCTCATGGTTTCACACTCCTTGGGGTTATGATTTTCAAATTCCCAAACTCTTCATGAACTATCAAGAAGGATTTAAATGGAAGTCGACTATGAATAAACTAGGATAAACCTAAAGTGTCATTATTTAAATAATGTATAATAATTTATACATCCTATAAGTGATTACATGATTATGTGGTTTTACACTAGGATTATTATTTATTACTCTATGTTTTTTTTCTTTTAGTCTATAGAATGAAGGAACTGTGTTAATAGTGACTACGATGAACAATGCAATGATTGTACTCCTGAACATCCACATGATATAGAATATGAAATTAAAAATCTCATTTCTATACTCAAATAATTTTCTTAACCAATGAATAATTCTAGACATAAAAATTATAAAATGAGGGAAAAAAATTATATTAAGTCTTTTATGAGGAAATATCCACCTTATTTTAGTGGGTCTTCATATCCACTAGTTGCTGAATAGTGTATCAGTTCTAATGAAATTATTTTTTCCATCATACAGTGTTCAAATGATGAAAAATTCATTTGGGATGTTTATCATTTAGAAGGTGAAGCAGACTAATGGTGGACTCTAATCAAGAATACAAGGAATCAAGATGAAATTGAATCCATGGATTAGGATGCGTTCAAGAACATATTCTTCCATAAGTAATTTCCTATTTTTCTTTGTATAAATATGTAGAAGGTGTTTTGTGATTTGAATAAAAATTATGATAAATCTGGAGGTACCTATAAGAAAAATTTTACAAGACATGCGAGGTATTCTTCTTGTATTATCATTCAACCTGAAAGTAAGGTTGATGGATTCTCGAGTGTCTTAGAACCAAGTATCTAAGGATAGTTGGCTATAAGAGACTTTAAAAGATATGAAGAGATTTCATGTTTTGATATCAAGGTGGAAATGGAGGTTTGAGTAACATATCAATCTCATCGTTTTTATAATAAAATGAAGATGGAGTTGAAAGGAAAATCTTAAAACCATTGAGGTAAGAGTATGAACAATATGTTATGCTCTATGTGTGGAAATAAGAATGGAGGAAATTATATTATGGGGTCTAATAAATTTTTTAACTATGGAATGGAAGGACATCAGGAAATTTATTGTTTAACCTATGAAAAGAAGTTGGATAATGATACAAATAGAGGAAATGTTGCTCAAAATGCACCTCCAAAAATTCAGTGCCTCAAGTGTAAGGAGAATGGGAATGATGTTAACTAGTGCCCAAACTCAAGGGTTAATGATAATGATCTATGTCAATAACCTATTAAGTTTAGGTAAAAGGTGAATTATCACATGATATATGTTTTCAATTAGTTGTGTGATAACGATATGGTGAAAGGTACACTTAGCATCCACTCTAAAACTTTAAGTGTCATATTTGATTACGAATCTACCCAGTATTTCATATATAAAAAAATTTATAAGGGTATTAAGATTTAAACCAAATTATTAGATATGGTATTAGTAGTAAAAAACCATAATGGTACTATGATCACATCTAACGTTTATGACTCCTCTATGGTTGTTGTTTGTGGTAATGTGCTTCCTACAAATCCTTCCATTATTCCTTTGGATGAATTTGTTGTAATCTTTGGAATGTATTGGATTTCTCTGCATAAAACCCACAACAATAGTCGAGTAAAGGAAGTTAGTTCTGATACTTTGAACCAACCTATGATTGTTTATCAATGTGACGATATATATGAACTTACTATGGAGATTACATATAGTGTATGGGTCATAATTACCATTCAAAATAATTTTTTTTCTCAAATGGATGAGGAGAAACTTGACATCGATGATATTCTTTTTGTGTGGGAATTTGTGGATGTATTTCTAGAAGAGTTTTCAATCCTTCCATATAATCGTGATGTTGATTTCTCAATACAACTCATACTTGGTTCCAAAATAATTTCAAATACTCTCTATAGAATGTATTTCATTGAGTTAAAGGGATTTAAGAAACAACACTAATAAAACCTTGATAAGGGATTTATTCATCCATGTGTGTCCCATTGAGACACACCCATTCTTTTTCTTGAAAAATAAATATGGATCAATGAGAATCTTAATTGATTATTATGATTTGAACAATATCATAATCAAGATTAAGTATCCTCTTCCCCAAATTGAGAATTATTTTGATCAACTACACAAACCTTAATACTTTTCCAAGAATAACATTCATTATGGATATCAATAATTGAGGGTCAAGAATGAGGTTATACAAAATAATAGATTCTATAAAATTTATGGAAACTATGAAAATATAGTGTTTCCTTTTAGTCTCACTAATTCACCTACTATCTCTGGGTATATGATTAACAGTCTTTAGATATTACCTTGATCACTTTGTGGTAGTGTTTATAGATGATATTATTATCTATCCAAAGAGTAATTCTTATCATGAAGACCACTTGAGAATTGGATTAAATACCTTATGGAAGAAGAAAATGTTTGAAAAAATTTAAAAATGTGAATTTTGGCTGAAAAATATTCATTTTTGGGTCAAATGATACCAAGAGATGGTACAAAAGTTGATCCATCAAAGAGGGAAGCTATTGTATGTTGGTCTAGAAAAACCACAATGACTAAGATGCATATATATCTTGGTTTAGGTGGATATGATCAAAATATTGTGGACTTTTTTATGACTATCTAATCCTATGACAATGTTAACTAGGAAGGGTCCTAACTTCATCTAGAAAGATGAATGTAAATAAAATTACACAAAACTAAAGTGAAGGTTATTCAGTGAACCTGTGATTACATTACCCTATAATGTAGAAGGATTTTTAATCTATAGTGATATATCTAAGAAGGGTCTAGATGTGTTCTTATTAAAAATATAATGGTTATATCCTATTCATTGTGACAATTTATGATTCATGAGAAAATTTACCCATGTAATGATTTGGAGTTAGATTAGGTATTTTTTGCTCTATTGATACAGAGGAATTATCATTACACTGAAAAGTGTGATATATATACCGATCAAAAATGATTAAATTATATATTCAGATAGAAAGAGTTGAGGATGTTCTAGGGAAGAATGTTATAGGTAATAATGGATTATGAATTCTGAATACATTTGCACCCTTAGAAAGTGAACAAGGTGGCCAATGCATTAAGTTGAAAGGATCATGCTAGATTATCCCTAATGAGGATCAGAAAGGATCCATTTTTTTGTATTTTCAAAGTTTTAATCTAGAAATAATTGAGGATGGGGAAAAAGAAAATCATTAACTATTGAATGTATAAACATCTATCCAAGTGAAAATTAAAGAGATGAAAATGAAAGATGTGGAGATACAAAATATGGTTAGAAATTTTCCCGAGTTTAACCATGATCATGATGGAATGATAATGTTTAAGAACCCCATATACATTCCCTTAATACGTTATTTTATGAATGATATATTAGATGAATCTCAAATATCTTCATTCTCTATTCATAATAAAATTATGAAGATGTATAGATATTATAAAGAATTCTTCTAGTGGTATGAAATAAAGAGATATATCCTAAAGTTTTTATCTCGGTTCATGGTATTCCAACAAATTAAGGATGAAAGGAAAAAGTTTAAGGGGGTGTTACATCCGTTACCCATACTAGAATGAAAATGGGAGAAAATAAATATAGATTTTTTTTCATTGGAATCCACAAGACCACTAAAGGGAATAATGAAATATGGGTGGTAGTTAATAGACTTACTAAGTAAACACACTTCATTGATACCAGATAATTCTTCTTTCAAGATCATCTTTCCAAGATATACATTAAGGAAGTGGTAAGGTTACATACAGTACCAAATTACATTATATCTGATCAGTATCCAAGGTTTGCCTCAATGTTTGGGTGAAATATTTAGTAGGTGTAACACCCCAGGTAAATAAAGAGTATGAAATTTTCACATTTATCCATATTTGTGAATATAATATTAATATGACTTTAAAGGGGATGCTATGCTCGATGGTGTACCCAACACACAACAACGTGTTTCTTGGTCATCTTAGGTTGCACTCAAATAATAAAATAATATTACTTTAAATGGTAGTTAACGCCTAGCCGTTGTAATGGCAGGAATGAACAGAACTAACTACAAAATTATTATATATGTTTGTCAAATATTTTTACTTTTTCCAATAAATTTTAGAGGATTAAAAATGTAAATGAATCCAGTTTTTAAGTGTAAACATTCTAATATTCTTTAAAAGGTCAATTAACCGCCTTTTGATGGAGAACCCCTTTTAAATAAACTTTTTTACAATTTTATTAGATTTATTTTTCAAGATAAAAATATTATTTATGATTGGGACATTGAAATTTACCTTGGGTTAATTTTTTGTATTTTTCTGACAATGTTCATTTCTCAATGAATAGTGAAAAATACTGCATTTTACATCAAAACTTCTTTTTCATATAATTTAATTATATGGTTATATTATCTTTTTAATTTGTTTTAAAGTGTAATTAGAATATATTTTTACCATTTAATTCAATTATGGTAATTGGTATTAATTTCACTTTGGAATTAGGCATAAACAAGTGCCAAACTTTTCATAAATATTGTTTCTAAAAAACCCGCTATTTGTTTTGACAACAGGAATTATTTTTTAAATTAATTATTTCAATTTATGTGCTTGGAATTTGTTAAAATGGATTACATATTTGTAATCAGAAGGTCCAAATTATGTAATTAAGACTCTTTTTTTTTGGACTTTATGAATAGTAACGACGGTAATTATCTTTAATTATCTTGATTATGGAGTAATTGGGTAGATAATGATAATAAAATAATATCATAACAATACAAAATGACAACAACATGTGTCCTAAATCTACTTGTTGTCTCATGGCCGACCATGGTATGCCTTGTTCCAAACTTGGGGGCCTCGTGGAATCACTTTTGTGAGAAAGTGATTTTTTATCTTTTTATTTTTAAAGAATGTTAAATGTAACAAAGAATGTATCACCTAAGTAAAATATTTTTAATTTTGTCTACATAAATGATCTTTTGGACTATAAATATTCATTGGAAATATAAATAGATTTCATACATCATAGTATTTGTTTTATAATTTTTAGACATTAAATAAATTAAATTATTTATGACATCATGATGATGTAGCGATGACCTCATTATTTAACGATTTAAATAAAATGGAAAGACAATGTAAACTCTACAACCTAAACATGTCCAAAACCTATTGTATGGGTGGATTTAGAACCCTTATCACCTTATCCACGAATTATATCAATATGGGACCTTTTAAATCCGAAACGCATTTTCAAATAAAGTAACATTTGCTTACTTTCCAAGAGTTCCCCTCCTCTCCTCTTATAAACGGCCCCCACCTCTACCTCTATACCCACACTTCCAAAGCCTTTGGCTTAGCCAAACCCTGCCCATTTTGTCTCTACACATCCCTATCTAACTCCTTGAAGCCTCACTTTGGGCAGAATCCTTTCCAAGTAAGCCTTTGAGGTCAAATCAAAGGAAGTTACACGATTAAAAGGTAATGTCTTCACTTGAGTCCTTTTGTTTTATTTTGCTTCTCCAACCCCCTAAACTCTTTTTATTCATTTCTTTTGTAAAAACTCCAGTATCATCAATATACTCGGATGTTTTTATAATAAGTATTCTAGCTACACTTACACACACCTACATCTAATGGTTAAAGAACATACTGTTTCCGTGGATGGCGAATTTATGCCTCCCGAAACGATGATTGTTCAACATTATTTTAACAACTTCAAAGGTGGCCATTAAGATGTAACTATATTTATATATTATATATAATATTTTTATGTTTTACTTAAGCTAATGTATTTTTAATTTATGGCATACCTTTATGGTTCCCATTATTGGTAAACGCGATATCTTCATTTAAGGAAGTGCGGACAACCGCCCCCTCAAAGTGATTTGATTCGTTAATACCATATGTGGTACGTATAAAGGATATATTTAATGATATTATATATGATACCATAATGGAATTAAAATAATATTATTTATCATGATGTTTTAATTCCATTAAATATGAAATAGAAATGGAAGTAGCGTTCATGCGTACGTACGGCTTACCGTCTCCATGAACGGTACATTTCATTTCTTATCTCAAAATGTTATGTACTATTATAAGTACATATATATAATGTATATATATGTAATATATTACATCTGAATTATTGATATCATTCTGGAATTATAACATATATATATATATCTCATTTTGTTTTAATTCTATTAATATGACAAAAAAATGAAAGTAGCGTTCATGCATACGTACGACCTACCGTCTCCATGAATAATGCTTTTAATTTATCTCCAAATTCTATGGAATGGTATAAAATGAACATATAATGGATATATATGATATTTAAAAAATCAATACTATTCCAGATATTATGTAACTATAACTACATGGAAAATTATTTTCCAACAAGTTCAATTTTTGACTCATGTACCAAACATCGACAAAAACGTCTGATATGAACTAATATTATTAACAAATTATTATAACATTAAAATATGTGATATTAACTGAATAATAATCCTTATAGGAGGTCCTAAAGCAATTATAAATTGACCAAAGTTTATTATTCAGGAATATAATGAAACGAACAAGAAAAGTTGGACTTGAGGTAAGGGATCCTTCTACTCTCTTTATTTTTAAGTACACTCTTTTATGTCATTCCTTTTAAGCTCATCTTTATTATGATTGGGATGTTATTTTATATTAATCCTACTTTAATTATTATGTTCATATGATGAGAGACCCTATTTTCTCTCATCAATCCATTTTTGGAAGTTTTGAGTGGCGCCGTTAGGCTGTCGAATTTTCGTAAGAGATCTAACCTCTCTCTTTCTTTTCAAGTACTCTCCTTTATGTCACTTCTTTTAAGCTCCTATTTGTTATGTTGGGGGATGTTATTTTATATTAATATTTCTGTACATTTTATTGTAATATTATGAGAGGCCCTATTTGATCTCATCAATCCATTTTCGGAAGTTTTATGTGGCGCCGATAGGCTGCCGAGTTTTCGTAAGTGATTTTTCATCTCACTTTTATTTCCGTGAGATTTGTGCTACATTTTCCACCATTTCATTTGAGTGCTATACGTACTTCCCATTATTATAATATTTGTGTAATATATTTTCTTTTATGATTATTTACATCAATGTTGTATTGTCCTTCTTTCATGGGGTGTATGTTTCGAAAGATACCCAAGTCGGTAAGGGAACCTTTCACCCTCCCTTTTTAAAAGACTTCTTTTGTTGGGTCTTTTAATTTACATATTGTAATGTTGGGATATGTTCTTCTATATCCTTATTGATGTAAATTTTATTTCCAAGTGATGAGATACCCTTTATCTCTCTCATCAACTCTTTTTCTAAAATTTTATGTGACGTTGTTAGGCTGTCGAATTTTACCAAGGGAACTTCTTAACCCAATTTCGATTTCTTTGGGTTCAACATGTAGTTATTGGATATGTCATCCTTTGAATATGTGTGAATGACCTTTGATTGTTTTACACTCAATATCCACTTATATTGGGTGTATTTATATTTTTCACACATAATTATGAGATTGATTTACCCTTGATTTAAGGATACCTTCTTTATTATGGATTTCATCTCATTTTACATTTCTATTGAGACTTCATTGTTTTTATGCACCAGTTCACTCTTATATGGTGTATATACTGTCCTTTGGAATATTATATTATGAATCCCTCTATACTCATGATATTATAATCTTCTAATTAAATGTTATTCCTCAATTATTGTATTCAAGTGTTTCTCATTTTGTTAAAAACACTTTAACTAAAATATCGTTTTAAATGTTTTAATGATTTATTCTTATAAATATTTCTCATTAATATCCATGTTTTCAAAATGGTTTTAAGGATTTATTTATATGGATAATAATGGTTTAAAATGTTAAAAGCTTCAATGTGGTATGGGACACTTTGATTCAAAAAATATCTTTATTAAATGTTTTATATGGTTTTGAAAATGGTTCTTAGAATGGATTCATTATTTCAATATCTTAAAATGTTATATTGTTATTACAATGTGGGAATGTTATCTTTTTTTGTGCTTAGGTTATGTTCTATGATTATTTTATGGTTCTTGGGCATTGTTTATGAATACGGGTGGTTCCGTGATAAACTAAGTGCGGGTGAGCCCGATATAGCTCTCCAATGCATTGGGTAACGTGAAGGAGTGAAACGTTTAGGTTTCTCCGAAGAGATTTAGGGAATATACTATAGTGGGTTTTCCAAACGTAACCATGAGGGTTACTCCCTACGTAAGAATGTTATGAATGCCTCAAGTTACCTTTTATGTCTTATGATTTCTATGATTTTATGAGGTATGTTAAAGTGCCTATGTTTTATGGGTAAAGTATGATTTCATTCTTATGTACATATGAACTCATGTTTCCTTTACATATTTTTTATATCCCTTACTGAGATTTTTATACTCATCCCATGTTTTAGAAATGTTTTTCACAGGTCAAGGGAAGGGTACATGATATGATGATAGTGTCAAGGAAGTGTCAAGAAAGAACCCATGTTTTATTTTAAATATGTTTCCGTTGAGGCGAAAAATGAATACTATCTTTTATTTAACCACTTTGTGTAAATGTGGAATGTAATGAAAGTTTCATGATCTAATTCTCTAAAACTCTAAATTTGAAAAGATCCTCAATGTGTAATCTTTTAATAACTCAATATTAAGTAAGGTTTAAGGATGTGGCCATATAGTTGGTATCCAAGGTCATTTTAGATAACTTTAGAGGTTAGGGTATCCTCTAAGCATAAGTGACATTACCATAATGGTTAGGATTTCAGAAAGAGTCCTAGTTTTAGATAAAGTGAATGAGTAAGTATATAATAGTGTTTATATTCCTCATTAGTACATGATGGTTCTATTGATATACTCACACTGACCTTTCTGTTTTTAGTGAATGTATGGATCTAGCAGGCACGAAAGAGACAACAGGTTTGAAGGAAACTGTGGTGGTTCTTTGTTTATGATACTAGATAAAATGGGGGATTCAATGAAGAAACTCGTGGTTGTTCTAAACCAACTATCAAGGAGTCATGATCAACCACTTGAACCTTGGCATGTTCTCTAATGCATCATGTACGAGATGACAAATCAATGTGGAAGTTCAGGTAATAATTATAAAGGTAACCATTAGAGTTTATATGATCCTTACTTTTGAGGTAATTATGGGTTATTATATGATATGCTGGAAAATGAAAGGCATGAGATAAACTTGAGGTTAAAATATGTTATGATTATTTTTGAAGATTTTATCTCGTTTTGGGGAATGTTTTAAAATTATATTGTTTTGGAAAAAGGACAACATGCAGACCGTGTGACAACCCGTCGCGTCGGACAAAGCTGCGGGAATCGAACCCACAACCAAAGTGCAACTAGTATTTATTGCCTACCACTGGACTACGTGAAGTCCCTGGTTAGTTTGACTGATTTGTTTTAGTTAGATGATTTTATGAATTAAGAGTAATTTGATTTTGGGTTATTTATGGAAATTTATTAACCTATCATGGAGGATATGTGATTAGGTTAATTACTTTTCAATACGAGACATTAAGAGCAACTGATGTTGTTTGGAGATAAATGTTACGATTTAACTTGGAAGACTATGTGACCAAATCCTTCAAATATTTGTGTTTCAATCTTAGTTTGGTTTACTTTGAAGAATTTTATGGACAAATTGTTTATCGGATGGTCCTCGTTGAACTTTGGGTTTTGTTGGGAAAATTTTGGAGATTAAGAATAGATTTTCTTTTTATAAAGGGTTATCCTTATCTGGATTATCTGATCTTGTACTAATCTTTTTGGTTTTGGTTTTGGTTAAAGTCTAAAGGTATGGGAAGTATATAGTTCTCTTTGATGGATTAGGTGATTCTCTAGAAGTTGATTATAGTACTCTTAATGTGAACAAGTCTTCCTAAATACTCGTCTTTTGGAGAAAATATGAGTTTATGTTGAAAGTCAACATGATAAGTGATTATGTTTCCTTGTGAATAAATTCCTCAATAAAAAGTAACTTAAAAAAATGTTTTCTATTAACTTTTCCTACTAGGGAATCGAATACCGTTTAACCCATCACAAGTTTGTGATTTTCTTATGGTTAAATTTCTCCTAAACATGTTTTCTATCACTCTCCATCAGAACATGACCCTTTGTTTTTTCCTCCATGTCCATATTTTTATACTTTGAATCCTAGTATGGGTTAACTTGGGTGACCTTTTTACTTATCTTTCTTTATTTTAAAGTGATTGTTTTACTGACTCTTGTTCCGATGTGGGATTTTCAATGAAGTTTCCAAGCCCAATTTTAAAATTGCGAGGACACAATTCCCAAAAGGGGGGAAGGATGTAACACCCCAGGTAAATAAAGAGTATGAAATTTTCACATTTATCCATATTTGTGAATATAATATTAATATTACTTTAAAGGGGACTCTATGCTCGATGGCGTACCCAACACGCAACAACGAGTTTTTGGAAATCTTACGTTGCACTCTAATAATAAAATAATATTATTTTAAATGGTAGTTAACGCCTAGCCATTGTAATGGAGGGAATGGAAAGAACTAACTAGAAAATTATTATAGATGTTTTTCAAATATTTTTACTTTTTTCAATAAATGTTAGAGGATTAAAAATGCAAATGAATCGAGTTTTTAAGCGTAAACATTCTACTATTCTATAAAAGGTCAATTAACCGCATTTTGATGGAGAACCCCTTTTAAATCAACTTTTTGAAAATTTTATAAGCTCTATTTTTCAATATAAACATATTATTTATGATTGGGACAATGAAATTTACCTTGGGTTAATTTTTTGTATTTTTCTGACAATGTTCATTTTTCAATGAATAGTGAAAAATACTGCATTTTACATCAAAACTACTTTTTCATATAATTTAATTATATGGTTATATTATCTTTTTAATTTGTTTTAAAGTGTAATTAGAATATATTTTTACAATTTAATTTAATGATGGTCATTGGTATTAATTTCACTTTGGAATTAGGCATAAACAAGTGCCAAACTTTTCATAAATATTGTTTCTAAAAAACCCGCTATTTGTTTTGACAACGGAAATTATTTTTTAAATTAATTATTTCAATTTATGTGTTTCTAATTTGGTAAAATGGATTACATATTTCGAATAAGAAGGTCCAAATTATGTAATTAAGACTTTGTTGTTTTTCGACTTTATGAATAGTAACGACGGTAATTATCTTTAATTATCTTGATTTAGGAGTAATCGGGTAGATAAAGATAATAAAATAATATCATAATAATAAAAAATGACCACAAAATGTGTCCTAAGGATACTGGTTGTCTCATTGACGACCATGGTAGGCCTTGTGCCAAACTTGGGGGCCCCATGGAATTACTTTTGTGAGAAAGTGACTTTTTATATTTTTATTTTTAAAGAATGTTAAATGTAACAAAGAATGTATCACCTAAGTAAAATATTTTTAATTTTGTCTACATAAATGATAGTTTGGACTATAAGTATTAATTGGAAAGGTAAAAATATTTCCCACATCATATTAATTTTTTTATAATTTTTACACATCAAATAAATTAAATTATATATGACATCATGATGATGCAGCGATGACCTCATTATTTAACGATTTAAATAAAATGGAAAGATAATGTAAAATCTAAGACCTAAACATGTCCAAAGACTATTTGATGGGTGGATTTCGAACCCTTATCACCTTATCCACGTATTATATCAATGTGGGACCTTTTAAATCTGAAACTCATTTTCAAATAAAGTAACATTTGCTTACTTTCAAAGAGTGCCCCTCCTCTCCTCTTATAATAGGCCCCCACCTCTACCTATTTACCCACATTTCCAAAGCCTTTGGCTCGTCCAAACCCTGCCCATTTTGTCTCTCCACATCCCCCTATAACTCCTTGAAGCATCACTTTGGGAATAATCCTTTCCAATGAAGCCTTTGAGTTCAAATCAAAGGAAGTTACCCGATTTAAAGGTAATGTCTTCACTTGAGTCCTTTTGTTTTATTTTGATTCTCCAACCCCCTAAATTCATTTTATTCATTTCTTTTGTAAAAAATATAGTATCATAAATATACTTGGATGTTGTTATAATAAGGATTCAAGCTACACTTACACACACCTACATCTAATTGTTAAAGAACATACTGTTTCCGTGGATGGCGAATTTCTACCTCCTGAAACGATGATTGTTCAAAATTCTTTTAACACCTTCTAAGGTGGCCATTTAGATGTCAATATATTTATATATGATATATGATATGTTTATGTTTTACTTAAGCTTCTGTATTTTTAATTTATGGCATACCTTTATGGTTTCCATTATGGGTAAACGCGATATCTTCATTTAAGGAACTGCGGACTACCGCCCCCTCAAAGTGATTTGATTCGTTAATACCATATGTGGTACGTATAAAGGATATATTTAATGATATTATATATGATAACATACTGGAATTAAAATACTATTATTTATCATTATGTTTTAATTTCATTAAATATGAAATAGAAATGGAAGTAGCGTTCATGCGTACGTACGGCTTACCGTTTCCAATAACGGTACATTTAATTTCTTATCTCAAAATGTTATGTACTATTATAAGTACATATATATAATGGATATATATATAATATATTACATCTGAATTATTGATATCATTCTAGAATTATAACATATATATATATATATATCTCATTTCGTTTTAATTCCATTAATATGACAAAAAAATGAAAGTAGCGTTCATGCGTACGTACAACCTACCATCTCCATGAACGGTGCTTTTAATTTATCTACAAATGATATGGAATGGTATAAAATGAACATATACTGGATATATATGATATTTAAAACATAAATACTATTCTGGATATTATTTACCTATAACTACATGGAAAATTATTTTCTAACAAGTTCAATTTTGGACTCATGTACCAAACATCGACAAAAACGTCTGATATGAACTAATATTATTAACCAATTATTATAACATTAAAATATGTGATATGAACTAAATAATAATCTTTTTAGGAGGTCCTTAATCAATTATAAATTGACCAATGTTTATTATTCAGGAATATAAAGAAACGAACAAGACAAGTTGGACTTGAGGTAAGGGATCCTACTCCTCTCTTTCTTTTTAAGTACACTCTTTTATGTAATTACTTTTAAGATCATCTTTATTATGATTGGTATGTTCTTTTATATTAATCCTACTTTACTTCTCATGTTCATATTATGAGAGACCCTATTTTCTCTCATCAATCCATTTTTGGAAGTTTTGAGTGGCGCTGTAAGGCTGCCAAATTTTCGTAAGAGATCTAACCTCTCTCTTTCTTTTCAAGTACTCTCCTTTATGTCACTTATTTTAAGCTCCTATTTGTTATGTTATGGGATGTTATTTTATATTACTCTTTCGGTAAATTTTATTGTAATATGATGAGATACCCTATTTGATCTCATCAATCCATTTTCGGAAGTTTTATGTGGCGCCGATAGGCTGCCGAGTTTTCGTAAGGGACTTTTCATCTCACTTTTATTCTCGTGAGATTTGTGCTACATTTTCCACCATTTCCTTTGAGTGGTATATGTACTGCCCATTATTCTACTATTTGTGTAATATACTTTATTTTATGAGTATTTATATCAATGTTGTATTGTCCTTCTTTCACAGGGTGTATGTTTCGAAAGATACCCAAGTCGGTAAGGGAACCTTTCACCCTCCTCTTTTTAAAAGACTTATTTTGTTGGGTCTTTTAATTTACATATTGTAATGTTGGTATATGTTCTTATATATCATTATTGATGTAAATTTTATGTCCAAGTGATGAGATACCCTTTATCTCTCTCATCAACTCTTTTTCTAAAATTTTATGTGACGTCGTTAGGCTGTCGAATTTTACCAAGGGAACTTCTTAACCCAATTTCGATTTCTTTTGGTTCAACATGTAGTTATTGGATATGTCATCCTTTGAATATGTGTGAATGACCTATGATTGTTTTACACTAAATATCCACTTATATTGGGTGTATTTATATTTTTCACACATAAAAATGAGATTGATTTACCCTTGATTTAAGGATACCTTCTTTATTATGGATTTCATCTCATTTTACATTTCTATTTAGACTTAATTGTTTTTATGCACCAGTTCACCCTCATATGGTGTATATAATGTCCTTTGGAATATTATCTCATGAATCCATTTATTCTCATGATATTATAATGTTCTAATTAAATGTTATTCCTCAATTATTGTATTCAAGTGTTTCTCATTTTGTTAAAGACACTTTAACTAAAATATCGTTTTAAATGTTTTAATGATTTATTCTTATAAATATTTCTCATTAATATCCATGTTTTCAAAATGGTTTTAAGGATTTATTTATATGGATATTAATGGTTTAAAATTTCAAAAGCTTCAAAGTGGTATGGGACACTTTGATTCAATAAATCTCTTTATTAAATGTTTTATATGGTTTTGAAAATGGTTTTTAGAATGGATTCATTATTTCTATATCTTAAAATGTTATATTGTTATTACAATGTGGGAATGTTATCTTTTTTTTGTGCTTAGGTTATGTTCTATGATTATGTTATGGTTCTTGGGCATTGTTTATGAATACGGGTGGTTCCGTGATAAACTAAGGGTGGGTGAGCCCGATATAGCTCTCCAATGCATTGGGTAATGCGAAGGAGTGAAACGTTAAGGTTTATCCGAAGAGATTTAGGGAATATACTGTGGTGGGTATTCCAAACGTAACCAAGAGGGTTACTCCATACGTAAGAATGTTATGAATTCCTCAAGTTACCTTTTATGTCTTATGATTTCTATGAGTTGATGAGGTATGTTAAAGTGCCTATGTTTTATGGGTAAAGTATGATTTCATTATTATGTAAATATGAACTCATGTTTCCTTTCCATATTTTTTATAT
Organism: Viscum album; assembly: GCA_963277665.1. Taxonomy (NCBI): domain Eukaryota; kingdom Viridiplantae; phylum Streptophyta; class Magnoliopsida; order Santalales; family Viscaceae; genus Viscum; species Viscum album. The sequence continues at coordinate 1,884,547,549 of OY728159.1, read as the reverse complement.
CCCTTACTGAGATTTTTATGCTCATCCCAAGTTTTTTAAATGTTTTTCACAGGTCAAGGGAAGGGTACATGATATGATGATAGTGTCAAGGAAGTGTCATGAAAGAACCAATGTTTTATTTTAAATATGTTTCTGTTGAGGGGAAAAATGAATACTATCTTTTATGTAACCACATTGTGTAAATGTGGAATGTAATGCATGTTTTATGATCTAATTCTCTAAAACTCTAAACCTGAAAAGATTCTCAATGTGTAATCTTGTAATAACTCAAGATTAAGTAAGGTTTAAGGATGGGGCCTTATATAAGGATAATGATATAGAATAGTGTTTCAACACTACTTATAATCATCATTCAGATGGCCAGTCTAAAAGAATAATTCAAACCCTAGATGATATATTGAGATCTTGTTCATTGGATTTCCAAGGGGGTTGTGATAAAAAAATTACACCATTTAATTTTTCTTAAAAAAATATATTTCAATAAATAATTCATATGGATCATTATGAATCCATTAATGGGAAAAAATATAGATCTCTAATATATTGGAATGAAGTTTGAGAAAGAAATTTATTTGAGAATTGAGATTTATGATGAAATGGAAGAGAATGTTAGAGCAATTCAATAGAATATCAAGGAAGATTAGAGTCAGAAAAAAATTTATACTAATAATTTTCAACATGATATAGAATTTCAATTTGTTGAGAAGGTGCTTCTATGAATCTATCCCTAGAATATGGTTATGAGATTTAGGAAGAAAGGGAAACTAAGACCTAGGTATATCTGTCCATTTCAGATACTTGATTATATCAATATGGTTGCCTATTTCTTGGAATATACAAAAAACTTATCACAATTACATGACGTGTTCCATGTATCTCTCCCCGGGAAGTACATACCTGAACCTTCACATGTACTTAATTGAGAGTTCATATAATTAGATCATGATATTTCTTATGGGGAACAACCAATTACAATTTTAGATCACAAAAATAAAGTTCAGTGAAACAAGACAAATCACCTGGTCGATGTTTTTTTGAGAAATCACTAGTTAGTGGAAGTTATGTGGGAACTTTAGGATATTATGATATACAATTATCCTCATTTAGTTTTATTAGAATAATGGATTTTGAGGGTGAAATTCATTTTAAGTAGTGTAAAATGTAACACCTTGAGTTTTGATGAACATTTCTTTTCAAATAACATAAATTTTATCGATGTATTTCATTACACTCAATTCCAGTTAATATTTTTATATTCTCTAAAACATTTTAATCATTCACTATAACCAACATCATATTAGCATGTATTATACAAAATAATTAGTTTCTATGAAACAACATTTTATGATTATAATTATTTTGAAAAACATAGTTATAACATAGAATTTAAACTAAGTAAAATGAATAGTGATAACTAATTTTTAAATATTATTTATATTAGTTTCATATAGATAAAACATATTGATAATAAAATATATAATATTTGGAAAAGTCTATATGTTTTCAAAAAAACTATTTTCTCAAATGAAATTCTTTCATGTCCTTCTGTGAAAAATAATAAAAATAATTTTAAACATTTTATACATTTTAGAAATTGAATTTTATAAAATTAAATTTATTTTTTAAATCATAATTTAAACATTATATTAGGGTAAATTTTTGGGGGTTTTTCTGTAAAACATCTCTTTTGGATGAATTGTGAAAAATATTGAATTTTAATTGAAAACTTATTTTCTTATTATTTAGTTATACAATTAAATTGTATTTTAATTTTGTTTCAAAGTATAATTAGATCAATTGAATATCATTTAATCCATTTAGGACATTGTAACCAATTTAAAAATGAAATTGGATATTAAAAAATTTTCAAAAATTTAAATATTTTCTCTATAAAAACCCGCTTTCGCGACACATATGTATGATTAATTTTAAATTAATTTTTAACACTTATCTATTTATAATTTGAGAAAATGGATTCCATATTGGGAATAATAATAATTTTTTATGTCTAATAATGTCATTAATTATTTTTTAAAAAAATATTAGTGCATTTAACTAAAATTAATTGCAGTGATTAAGGTAAAAACAAGTTTACTTTGTTGTTAAACATGAACTTAAAGATAAATAATAACATAGAAATACATCCAAAACCCATTTAATGGACATATTCTAAAAATATGATTCCTTTTAACGAATATGTACCACTATTTTAGGCACATTATGAAAGTAATACCTCTCAATAGTGTTTTCTATTTTAAATTTACAAGAATGCCACTCCTCTTCCACTATAAAAGGGAACTCACCCACCTAACTTATTAACACATATTAAGACATTTGGATCAACAAAATTTCTATCCAAATATTCTCCTAACTTACCTATATTCATCCTATAATCCTTCCTTTGGGAATAAATACAAAATATAAGTCCTTTGGTGAAACCAAAATGGGTTACCTGATGAAGTGGTAAAGTTCTTCAATGAGAAATTTTGTTTTATCTCTTTATACACCCATTAAATAATTCATATATAAATTTTATATAATAACCTATGTATCCTGAATATTTTTCTTAATTTTAATGGTATTACCTACGCTCATACACATATCCATCAAATGTGATACATAATCATCGTTCTTGTGTATGAAGGACTACCACCTCGAGAACCGATCTCATTCAATCTTACATTACCATGACTAAAGGCAGGTAATAATGATAAAAATTATGTTTTATATGATATATATGATATTTATTTATTCTTTATCCTTTTAGTATTATTATATGAAATATTAATTCATTATTTCTACTTTTTGGGAATACAATATCATCATTTGTGGACGTGTGGACTACCACCTCCTCAAAGCGATGTGATTCATTGTAACACCCGAGACTTTTATGTTATATAAATCAGCAAAGGAATCTTTTTCTACACAACACTTGCTTGGCTTGATTTACATGAAATCACGACCTTCCTCGATAGCTTGCGTCGTACGCAATACCGAGTTTCACTAAACAACGACATGCTATTAAAATATTATTAAAACTAGCCGTTATGAATAGTAATAACCACTTTTTAAAATTTTATAAATTTTATTTTTCAAAATGGACTTCATTTTTGGATTCGGAATATCGAAATTAGCCTAGGGTGAAATTTTGGTATTTTTCTGAAAACTTTCAATTTTTGATGAATAGTGAAACCACTAAGTGGTAGTTAAAAAAAATGAATTTTTCATAAAACATAATTTTACCGCTTCTGTGAGTGGAATTTCAAAAATCCGAGAGACACGTTTGATGTCAGTAATTAAAATGTGGTTCAATGAGATGAAATTTTTTTTGGTGAATAGTAACTTTTTATTTTTTTTACCATGGTAAAAAGTAAATAGGGTAATTAAGGGTAAAGATGATATTATTATTACCCTAAAACATTTCCTAATTCTATTGTATAAGTGTAATTCGCCCAAAAAAAAACTTAGGAATAAAATATGACCATTTAGGCCCACTTGGATTAGATTAGGACATTTATTATTAATTTATTTAAAGAAAGGTTAAAATAGTTAAAATCGAAGTTTAATAAGTAAATACTTTTTAATATAAGGTTATACATAAGATAAATTCGACTATAAATATTCATTAGAAATCTTAAAATATTTCCTACATAATGATAATTTATTTGTAATTTTTAGACACTGAATAATTTAATTTATTTATGACACAATGATGATTCAGTAATTATTTTATTAATGAAATATTGACATAATTGATGTTATAAACACCAAAATAAATGTAATTTGAGACTTTTTGTGAATTAAACTAATTTTATAGGTTAATATGACATGTTAGTATTGATTTAATTAACTTGGTTCGAACTAATAATTCTGTTATGATTTTCACAAAAATCAATTACTAAATAGTGTCAAAATTGACATAAAATAGTTTTTAAAACAAATATTATATTGGTAATTGTTATTTTATTCCTAAAAATCTAAGGTTCGGCCAAATGACTTAGATAAGGTTATATATATTAATAATAAACAACTTGGGGTTCGTTTGGCTACTTATAGTAAGTTTATTAACCTTATAGTATAAGAACACAAGAAGACATGGTAAATGTAAAATTATTTAACTTAATGTTAAATCTAAATGAGAAGGTTAAAATAGGAACCTAAACTTGTCTAAATTCTATTTTATGAGAGGATTTCGACCCCTCCCCACCTTAGCTTTTAAATATATCAATTTGGAGCTATTCAAAACCGAACATGACTTTATAATAAAATAATAGTTTTAGTTATTCCAAAGGTACCCCTCTCCTCCCTTATAAAAGGACACCTCTTCCCTCTCTTCCACACAGCACTTTGAGCCTTCAAGCTCGGCCAACCCCTGCCAATTTCTCCTCTCCACTTCCCTAGAGACATCCTAGAGGTCCTGGTCTTCTTCAAAGACCAATTTTAGTGCCCTAAAAGAAGGTCTCAAAGAAGCACTTCAAAGAAGAGGTAATGTCCGTTACCGATTCTTTCATCTTTATTTCTTCTTCCACTTCTTATTCTTTAGTTGTTTAATTATGAAGTAATAACATCAGTATCACTCATATAATGATATGCTATTATAAGTATGAAACAACCATATTTCACCATCTATCCATCCTACGGAAAAAGAAATCACCACGCGTGCGTACGTACGGAATACCGTCTCCACGCCGTGGTGTAATCTATTTTCCACCACCACCTTACTTGGATGGGTATAATGGTTTATATAATGACTATATTTGACTATTATAAAGTGATACTGATTCTGAAATAGTATACATACACTCCAATACAATTCCACGATCATAGGAATGATATCATCACTCGTGCGTATGTACGGAATACCGTCTCCACGATGTGATGCGACTCGTTATACATTATCTTCATTTCATAATGATTATATAAATGAATTGAATGAATGAATATGATATATATTACACTAATACCATTATGTAAATGAGGTATCTATAACCTAAAGAGAAGAATACTAATTTATTCGACAAGACACACATAAGAACAAAACGTTATAAACACCCGAATAACAAGTAGCAATGAAATATTACTAGTAAGAAGCTAAGAAAATGACCATAGATGATATCATAAAAATAAGTATGATTCTGGAATAAGTCAATAACATTATTTAAATCATTATACAGGAGGTTCGGACATTTACAAAGCAAGTCGGACCTAAGGTAAGGGTAAATATCACAATCTCATTTTTATCCGAGATTGTTTATACTTTGGTATTTACTGGGGTGTATTTTATCATCCACATCCATGTTCCCTCAATATGTAATGTTATTTCTATCCACCTACAATTGTTTAAATCTAAATTTACCCTTCGGTGAGTTTTTAGTAAAAGATATGAATGGAATCTTTTGTCATTTTTCGTACGAGGTACTTTTTGACTTTTCCGACAAAAGTACGAAGAATGTTTTTTTTAACTTATACGGCATGAATGGATTTTCTCCAAGAAGCTTCCTTTACAAGTTTTCAAGTTTATTTTTAGTCAACTTCTTTTAGTTTAAAGTTGTATGACATGTTAATAAAGGAAAAATGTTTTTGAAGAAGAAAGGATATTTTCCTTAAGAATGGAGGTCAAGAGTTTTATCAAAATTATTTTACATCTAAGATAATATGGGGTTCTGTTTCTATCCCTATTATTACATTGATTTGATTATGTTGTGATGGAAATATTTTTATGAATTCCTTTATCTTATATGAATTGTTTTATGATGTCACGATGTTTAAGATTCCCATTTTTTATTACATGGGTTATGCTATGATGTATGGTTTATGATTTTGTGGCACACATAAGAATGGTATCATTATGAGATGGGTGGGACCTATATCTCCCTCCAATTCATTGGGTACAGATTTTATATCTCATGAGATAGACATGGCTAGAACGGTAGGTTATACCGGTTCAGTGAAACAGGACTGAAACGAGGGTGACTCGGTTCAGAAAGGGACTTTGTCCACTAAGATAGTCTTGGAAATGAGTCTTGACTAACAAGAAATGATTCTCTATGATTATGTGTGTATTCCAAAAAGTTTCATGTTTTATGTTATGATTATTGTGATTACATTTCACTGCCATGATTTATCCCATGTTATGAAATTATGATCTCTTTTGCAGGTTAAGATTTCCAAAAGTTATGTTCTTGTGTATACGATGTGATTGATATTTCTTTTGTTTACCCTTACTGAGCATTTGAGCTCACCCTTTTGTATGTTTTCTTTCCCCAGGTCAGGAAGAAGGTTATTAAGTAGGATATGCCAAAAAAGGGACTCTAGATATGATGAAATAAGTGGGAGGAAAAGTTGATGCTTTATGAACCAGTTGTTTATGTTTCCTGGTTTCTAAAGACACTATACCTATACGGTCCTTTCGGGGTTTTTGTTTATATGTTGTAATAAGTATGCTTAAATTTTGAAGTATTAACAATGTATGTAAAGTATGGGTCGTTATATTTGGTATCAGAGGAAAGGTATAGTCAACCTTTGGAAACTAGGATGTGAAAGCCTTAGTAAGAACCCTAAGGATAAGTCTAAGCATAGAACAAAATATTAGTGTTTTAGAAATGGCCATGAATAACCTAGGATAAGACCTTAACTGTGAAATTTTATTCTTGAATATGTGGTTTTCCTATTATAATTAGTGTTTCTCACACTATTCTTCTTGGTTTTAGTCAATGGCTGGAACCCGAAGGAATCGTGTTAATGCGGAATGCGACGGGCAATGCAATGATTGTCCCCCTGAGCAACCAAATGTTATGGGAGCTGGAATGAAAAATCTTGTAGCCATGCTCACACAACTTTCTCAAGCTATGAATCATGCAGGACATCCAAACGAGCAAAGGAAGGAGCAACATTCTGTTGAATCCTTCATGAGGAAGCGTCCACCTTCTTTCAGCGGGTCTATTGATCCATTAGTTGCTTAACAATGGATTAGTACTACTGAAAAGATATTTTCAGTTCTTCAATGTTCTGAACATGATAAAGTCATCCTTGCAGTGTATCATTTGGAAGGAGATGCTGATCAATGGTGGAATCTTATTAAGAATACGAGGCAAAGGGATGAGATTGAGTCCATGGAATGGGATGAGTTCAAGAACTTATTTTTCAATATGTACTTCCCTCGTATTCTCCGAACAAAGATGGAGAAAGAGTTTCTTGAACTGAAGCAAAAGGATGATGAATCTATTGGTACCTATGAAGCAAAGTTTACAAGACTTGCAAGGTATGCATCTGGTATTATTATCCAACCTGAGAGTAAGATCGATCGATTCTTTAGTGGCTTAAAACCAAGTCTTCGAAGGGAGTTAGCCATAAGGGACTTCAATAGCTACAAGGAAATCGTTCGATGTGCTCTCAAAGTCGAGATGGAGATTGGAGTAACCCATCAGTCATATGGGTTTGATAAGAAGAGGAAAATGGAATTCAAAGGAAAATCTAAAGAGCCCACTGAAAAGAAGATAAGCTTTCCCTTATGATCAAAGTGTGGAAAGAAACATGGAGGGAGTTGTCTTAAAGGGACAAGTAAATGTTTCAAATGTGGAAAGGAAGGTCATCGTGCATTTGAATGCCACGATGATGGGAAAAAGATGTCTAATGATTCAAACAAAGGAAGGGATACACAGAATGAACCTACTACACTTCAATGTTTCATGTGAAAGGAGATGGGGCATTATGCCAATAAATTCCCTAATCCAAGGGTTGATGATGATGGTCGGCGTCAAAAAACTCTTAAGGCTAAAGACAAAGGAAAGTCACATGCAATTTCTATCAGCGATGTGGAGTACGATAACGATGTGGTGAAAGGTACACTTACCATCCACTCTAAAGTAGCAAATGTTTTATTTGATTCTGAATCCACCCACTCTTTTATTTCTGAAGAATTTTCTAAGGGTATCACCGTATTACCTCAACAATTAGATGTTGAGTTAGCCGTGACAACACCTAATGGCACAACAGTCGCATGAAAAGTTTATAATTCTTCTCCGATCGAAGTTTGTGGGAAAGTGCTTCCTGCAAATCTTGTGATCCTTCCTATAGTGGAATTTGATGTGATTCTTGGCATGGATTGGCTTTCTTTATATGGAGCTCATATCAATTTCCAAATAAGGGAAGTCACATTTCATATTCCAGATCAATCTATGATCGTCTATCAATGCAAGGATGAACATAACCTTCCAGTGGAAATTTCTTCCATTTTATGGGTATTGATTCCACTAAATGAATGTTATTTATCTCAAATGGTTGGTGAGAAACTCACGATTAAGAATATGCCCATTGTACGGGAGTTTGATGATGTCTTTCCGGATGAATTACCGGGTCTTCCACCAAATCGTGAAGTTGAGTTTTCAATAGAACTCGTACCGGGTGCTTTGACTATTTCAAAGACACCTTATAGAATGGCCCCAATTGAGTTGCAGGAATTGAAGAAGCAACTCCAAGAGAATCTTGATAAGGGATTCATACGCCCTAGTGCGTCACCTTGGGGAGAACCTGTTCTATTTTTTAAGAAGAAAGATGGATCAATGAGACTCTGCATTGATTATCAAGAACTTAACAAGATCACTGTCAAGAAAAAATATCCTCTCCCACGCATTGATGACTTATTTGACCAACTACGTGGAGCTCAATACTTTTCCAAGATTGATCTTCGTTCAGGGTATCATCAATTAAGGGTCAAAAGGGAAGATATACCAAAGACGGCTTTCTGTACAAGGTATGGACACTATGAATTTATAGTGATGCCATTTGGTCTTACTAATGCCCCTGCTATCTTCATGGATCTGATGAATAGAGTCTTTAGATACTATCTTGATCAATTTGTGGTAGTATTTATAGACGATATTCTTGTCTATTCAAAGAGAAAGGAAGAACATGAAGATCAATTGAGAATTATATTGAAGACCCTGAGAAAGGAGAAGCTTTATGCCAAATTTACCAAGTGTGAATTTTGGCTTCAAAAAGTTTCATTTTTGGGTCACATAATCTCAAAAGAGGGGATATCTGTGGATCCAGCAAAAACAGAGGTTATCGAAAGATGGTCGAGACCAGCAATAGTAACTGAGATCCGAAGTTTTCTTGGTTTGGCTAGATATTATCGATATTTTGTGAATGATTTTTCACGATTATCTAATCCACTCACCAAGTTGACTCGGAAAGGAGTTAAGTTTTTCTGTACGGTGGAATGTGAAGAGAATTTCAAGGAGTTGAAAAGAAGGTTATCCAGTGCACCTGTGCTCACACTGCCTTGTAGTGGAGAAATGTTTGTGATCTATAGTGATGCATCCAAGAAGGGATTGGGGTGTGTTCTTATGCAAAATGATATGGTGATAGCTTATGCTTCACGACAGTTGAAAATCCATGAGCAAAATTACCCAACACATGATTTGGAGTTAGTTGCGGTAATCTTTGCATTAAAGATTTGGAGGCATTACCTTTATGGTGAAAGGTGTGATATTTATACTGATCATAAAAGTTTAAAGTATATTTTCTCGCAAAAGGAACTGAATATGCGTCAAAGAAGATGGTTGGAGCTGATTAAGGATTATGATTGCTCAATCCATTACCACCCTGGGAAAGCAAACATGGTGGAAGATGCATTAAGTCGACAAGACCATGCTAGTTTATCCATGATGAGGATCACAAAAGATCCAATATTTATGGATTTACAAAGGATGGATCTTGGAATTATAATGGAAGGGAAAAAATCTTATCTTTCTCAAATGAATGTTCAACCATCTATACATGTGAAGATTAAAGAGGCACAGAAAGGAGATGTCGAGTTATAAAAGAAGGTGAGAAATGTTCCTTAATTCAACCTTGATTGTGATGGGATAATAAAGTTCAGGAATCAGGTTTGTGTTCCTCCCATCCCCGAATTAAAGAAGGAGCTGCTGGATGAGGCTCATAGTTCTTCATTCTCTATTCATCCTGGAAGCACGAAGATGTATAGGGACCTGAAAGAGTACTTCTGGTGGGATTTCATGAAAAGAGATGTTGCTGAACATGTCTCTCGATGCTTGGTTTGTCAACAAGTTAAAGCTGAGAGACAGAAGTCTAAGGGGATGTTACAACCATTACCCATACCCGAATGGAAATGGGAAAACATCACTATGGACTTTGTCACAGGACTTCCTAAAACATCCAAAGGCAATAATGCTATCTGGGTCATAGTTGATCATCTTACAAAGTCTGCACACTTCATTTCTATTAGAGAGGATTTCTCTCTAGATCAGCTTGCCAGGATATATGTAAAGGAAGTGGTAAGATTTCATGGAGTACCACTTTCTATTATATCTGATCGGGATCCAAGATTTACCTCGAAGTTCTGGAAAAGTCTTCAGCATACTCTGGATACAGAGTTGAGTTTCAGCACTGCTTATCATCCTCAGACAGATGGTCAGTCTGAGAGAACAATTCAAACCCTAGAAGATATAATGAGAGCTTGCTCTATGGATTTCAAAGGAGGTTGGGATCAACACCTACCTTTGGTAGAATTTTCTTATAATAATAGCTTTCACTCCAGTATTCAGATGGCTCCTTATGAAGCTCTCTATGGAAAGAAATGCAGGACTCCAACTTGCTAGGATGAAGTTGGGGAAAGAAAGCTACTAGGACCTGATCTCTTTGATGAAATGGCCGAAAAGGTCAGATCTATTCAACAACACATAAGAGCATCTCAGATTCGACAGAAAAGTTATGCCGACAACTGAAGAAAAGACCTAGAGTTTGAAGTGGGTGATAAAGTGTTCTTACGAATATCGCCCTGGAAGAGGGTTATGAGATTTGGAAAGAAGGGGAAGTTGAGCCCTAGATATATCGGTCCTTTCGAAATACTGGATCGTATTGGGAAGGTAGCTTACCGATTGGTGCTTCCACCAAATCTCTCTCAAGTTCACGATGTGTTCCATGTATCTCTCCTGAGAAAGTACATACTTGATCCTTCACATGTACTCAACTCAGAAGTTGTACCGCTGGAGCAAGATCTTTCTTATGAAGAACAAACGATATAGATTATTGATCGTAGCGAAAAAGTCCTACGAAACAAGACCACTCGATTGGTGAAAGTTTTATGGAGGAACCACCAATTAGAAGAAGCTACATGGGAGCTTGAAGATATGATGAGGGAGAGGTATCCTCATCTGTTTGTTACAAAGTGACGAATTTCAAGGGAGAAATTAATTTTAAGGGCGGTAGAATGTAACACCCGAGACTTTTATGTTATATAAATCAGAAAAGGAATATTTTTCTACACAACACTTGCTTGGCTTTCTTTACACGAAATCACGACCTTCCTCGATAGCTTGCGTCGTACACAATACCGAGTTTCCCTAAACAACGATATGCTATTAAAATATTATTAAAACTAGCCGTTATGAATAGTAATAACCACTTTTTGAAATTTTATAAATTTTATTTTTCAAAATGGACTTCATTTTTGGATTCGGAATATCGAAATTAGCCTCGGGTGAAATTTTTGTATTTTTCTAAAAACTTTCAATTTTTGATGAATAGTGAAACCACTAAGTGGTAGTTAAAAAAACTGAATTTTTCATAAAACTTAATTTTACCGATTCTGTGAGTGGAATTTCAAAAATCCGAGAGACATGGTTGATGTCAGTAAGTAAAATGTGGTTCAATGAGATGAAAATAATTTTTTTGGTGAATAGTAACTGTTTATTTTTTTTACCACGATAAAAAGTAAATAGGGTAATTAAGGGTAAAGATGATATTATTATTACCCTAACACATGTCCTAATTCTATTGGATAAGTGTAATTCGACCCAAAACAAACTTAGGAATAAAATATGACCATTTAGGCCCACTTGGATTAGATTAGGACATTTATTATTAATTTATTTAAAGAAGGGTTAAAATAGTTAAAATCAAAGTTTAATAAGTAAATAATTTTTAATATAAGGTTATACATAAGATAAATTAGACTATAAATATTCATTAGAAAGATAAAAAGATTTACTACATAATTATATTTTATTTGTAATTTTTAGACATTGAATAATTTAATTTATTTATGACACAATGATGATGCAGTAATTGTTTTATTAATGAAATATTGACATAATTGATGTTATAAACACCAAAATAAATGTAATTTGAGACTTTATATGAATTCCACTAATTTTATAGGTTAATATGACATATTATTATTGATTTATCTATCTTGGTTAGAACTAATAATTCTGTTATGATTTTCACAAAAATCAATTACTAAATAGTGTAAAAATTGACATAAAATAGTTTTTAAAACAAATATTATATTGGTAATTGTTATTTTATTCCTAAAAATCTAACGTTCGGCCAAATGACTTAGATAAGGTTATATATATTAATAATAAACAACTTGGGGTTAGTTTGGCTGCTTATAGTAAGTTTATTAACCTTATAGTATAAGAACACAAGAAGATATGGTAAAAGTAAAATTATTTAACTTAATGTTAAATCTAAATGATAAGGTTAAAATAGGAACCTAAACTTGACTAAATTCTATTGGATGAGAGGATTTCGACCCATCCCCACCTTAGATTCTAAATATATCAATTTGGAGCTACTTAAAACCGAACATGACTTTATAATAAAATAATAGTTTTAGTTATTCCAAAGGTGCCCCTCTCCTCCCATATAAAAGGACACCTCTTCCCTCTCTTCCACACACCACTTTGAGCCCTCAAGCTCGTCCAAACCCTGACACTTTCCCCTCTCCACTTCCCTAGAGACATCCTAGAGGTCCTGGTCTTCTTCAAAGACCAATTGTAGTGCCCTAAAAGATGGTCTCAAAGAAGCACTTTAAAGAAGAGGTAATGTCTGTTACCGATTCTTTCATCTTTATTTCTTCTTCCACTTCTTATTCTTTATTTGTTTCATTATGAACTAATAACATCAGTATCACTCATATAATGATATGTTATTATAAGTATGAAACAACCCTATTTAACCATCTATCCATCTTACGGAAAAAGAAATCACCACGCGTGCGTACGTACGGAATACCGTCTCCACGTCGTGGTGTAATCTATTTTCCACCACCACCTTACTTGGATGGGTATAATGGTGTATATAATGACTATATATGACTATTATAAAGTGATAATGATTCTGAAATAGTATACATACACTCCAATACAATTCCACGATCATAGGAACGATATCATCACTCGTGCGTACGTACGGAATACCGTCTCCACGATGTGATGCGACTCGTTCTACATGATCTTCATTTCATAATGATTATATAAATGAATTGAATGAATGAATATCATATATATTACACTAATACCATTCTGGAAATGAGGTATCTATAACCTAAAGAGAAGAATAAGAATTTATTCGACAAGACACGCATAAGAACAAAAAGTTATAAACACCCGAATAACAAGTAGCAATGAAATATTACTACTAAGAAGCTAAGAAAATGAACATAGATGATATCATAAAAATAAGTATGATTATGGAATAAGTCAATAACATTTTTTAAATCATTATACAGGAGGTTTAGACACTTACAAAGCAAGTCGGACCTAAGGTAAGGGAAAATATCAAAATCTCATTTTTATCCGAGATTGTTTATACTTTGGTATTTACTGGGGTGTATTTTATCATCCACATCCATGTTCCCTCAATATGTAATGTTATTTCCATCCACATACAATTGTTTAAATCTAAATTTACCCTTCGGTGAGTTTTTAGTAAAATATATGAAAGGAATCTTTTGTCGTTTTTCGTACGAGGTACTTTTTGACTTTTCCGACAAAAGTACGAAGAATGTTTTTTTTAACTTATACGGCATGAATGGATTTTTTCCAAGAAGCTTCATTTACAAGTTTTCAAGTTTATTTTTAGTCAACTTCTTTTAGTTTAATGTTGTATGACATGTTAAGAAAGGAAAAATGTTTTTGAAGAAGAATGGATATTTTCCTCAAGAATGGAGTTCAAGAGTTTTATCAAAATTATTTTACATCTAAGATAATATGGGGTTATGTTTATATCCCTATTATTACATATATTTGATTATGTTGTGATGGAAATATTTTTATGAATTCCTTTATCTTATATGAATTGTTTTATGATGTCACGATGTTTAAGATTCCCATTTTTTATTACATGGGTTATGCTATGATGTATGGTTTATGATTTTGTGGCACACATAAGAATGGTATAATTATGAGATGGGTGGGACCTATATCTCCCTCCAATGCATTGGGTAAAGATTTTATATCTCATGAGATAGACATGGTTGGAACAGTAGGTTATACCGGTTCAGTGAAATAGGACTGAAACGAGGGTGACTCGGTTCAGAAAGGGACTTTGTCCACTAAGATAGTCTTGGCAATGAGTCTTTACTAACAAGAAATGATTCTCTATGATTATGTGTGTATGCCACAAAGTTCTATGTTTTATGTTATGATTATTGTGATTACATTTCACTTCCATGATTTATCCCATGTTATGAAATTATGATCTCTTTTGCAGGTTATGATTTACAAAAGTTATGTGCTTGTGTATACGATGTGATTGATATTTCTTTTGTTTACCCTTACTGAGCATTTGAGATCACCCTTTTGTATGTTTTCATTCCCCAGGCCAGGAAGAAGGTTATTAAGTAGGGTATGCCAAAAAGGGACTCTAGATATGAAGAAATAAGTGGGAGGCAAATTTAATTCTTTATGAACTAGTTGTTTATGTTTCCCAGTTTCTAAAGACACTATACCTATATGGTCCTTTAGTGGTTTTTGTTTATATGTTGTAATAAGTATGCTTCAATTTTTAAGTATTAACAATGTATGTAAAGTATGGGTCGTTATATTCATTCACACATTACATGGAATGTATTTAATATGGGTTTAATAAAAAATAGTATATATTAAATAATAATTATACTTGAATTATAATATATATATATATGTATATATCATTTAAGTTTCTTTCTTTCAATACAAAATTAAAATGGAAACAATATTCGTCCGTACGTGCGACCCAGCATCTCCCTGAACGACATATTTCATTTAATACTTCTATATTTTATAGATTATTATAAATAAATATATAATGAATATGATTGATAGTATTTCATGTTTTAAATTTTGGATATAAATAAATCATGATATAATTAAGAGGATAAAAAATATACCAAATCAAAACACATACAAAAATCAAAGCGGTTATCACCTAAAACGTAACTTTAAAATTGAATTGTTATTAAATGAGTAATTGAAGTTAATAAGTAAATAATATATAGTGTGATAAAAATTAATTTGGTTATCTAATAGATTTATAATAATATTATATTTATCATACATGATGTTTGGATGTGTAGGATGAGAGTCATGTCATTAGGTAAGAGTTTTCTCATCCCACTTTTATTTCTATAAGATATATGCTATATTAACCATTGATTATTTTTATGTGGTGTATATACTTCCCTATGTAATGTTATATTTCTAATTTAATTTATTTAATGATATTAAAAGTATCAATTCATGTTATTATTTCCCATGGATCATAATTCAAAAGTTACTCAAGTCGGTAAGGGGATTTCCAGTCTGACTTTCATTGTTGAGAGACTTATGATAATTCACCACACATTTATTTAGTGTGGTGTATATAATTAATATTAATTTATTATAAGATTTTTATCATTAAATTTATATGTATTTATAATTCCATTTTATGATCTCTCTTTCATGGGGTTTACAGTTCAAAAGTTAGCAAACCAGTAAGGTAATTTTGTTTCAATTTGCCTTCTTTGAGACATATGTTATGTCAGGAACCTAAATTATTTTATAAGATGTATATACTGAAATTTGAAATTAAATAGAATGAATATAATTATTTTAATGATATTTTAGGCTTCATTTAGTGTTATTTTTTCATGGGTACTTTGATTGAAATTTACCTAAGTGGTAATTTTTTTGCTACAATCTCATCATTTATCAAGATTATTTACGATTATACTTACGATGATGAAATATTATGATCTATATCTAAATTATTATCATGAATTTTATTCTCCTCTTATTATTAATTTTATCTTTAGGAAATTTTACCATCTTCCAATCAATTTTTCCTAATATAATTAAGAAAATGTTTTAAAGAAAATTTGGCATTATTTATCTCTTCGTCCAGATACATGATTTTTAACTGTTTTAAAAAAAATGCTTTATAAAATGTTTTAATATTATACTATGATTTTTAAAATACATTTTCCCATGTTTTTACTTTTTTTAAAAATTATTTTTGGTAGTCGTAGTAGGACACTCAATATGTGGGTGAATTCAGTTCCTATAAAAATTTATGTTAAAAACAATATTTGAAGGTCCCCAAATTTAAAAGAAAAAAGGCTAGTTATTCAAAGTAGTGAATTTATAATAGTTTAACTATTAAAATAGTTTCTCAAAAGATTTATTATTTAACAATTATAACAATATGAAATGTTTTTATAACTTTTGAAACCAGATTACTAAATCAAAACAGTTATAAATACTATCCAAGACTAACTATCAAAGTTAAAATTAGTTTTCTGAAATATGAGTTAAAACTGAGTAAAAATAAATTTTAAAATGCAACAGATTAAAAAAAGTGGTTCAACCTCAACAAAATACCTAGTAGACTACACTAGGATATCACCTTCTACCAAGAAAAATATATAGGAAGCTTTGACCTACACCCTGGATCAGGGTTTACACAATCGTACATAAGACTATCCAGGTCACTTGACCTCCACCTCAATTCTACGTGGGAAATATAATAGCCAGGTCACACATGACCTATTCCGTACTTACACGTGGCTGATACAAGGTATAAAAATATTTTTGTGTGAGGATATCTTGTATCCTCTAGTTCAATGAGGAGACTATGTGTGTTTTTAGTATAGACACACATACACAAACACACTATTTGGATGTTTAATAAACAAATACATAACTGATATTAATATGTTAATAAGGGATTAGAAATTTTATGAGTGTTGTTCTATGCATCTCTGGAATTCTAATATATAGAATATTTGATGTTTGGGTCCTTTTTTTAAAGAAGACTCAGAAATAGAGTATCATGAGTTCAATGTTTTGATTTCAGTTTAGTGAGATGCTCTTCTTCTCTTCTATTTGTTGTTGATGCCAGGATGTTTGAAATATTGATCTACAATAATAAATCTAGTAGAGGAAATTAGAGTTCTTCTTTTGTTGTTCTGTGTGTTCTTTCATGCATGTATATTATCTCTAATAATTTTTTCAGCTTGAGATCCATTGTGTATTTAATATTTGGGTTGTATTTGTGTTATGGATGAAAATAATCATGATATCTTCACCTCAAACCTTATATGTTTAGGTGTCATATTTATGAAAGATCATTAATTTTTTCACTATTATTAAATGACTCAAATATGATTGTTAGAATCAAATTTTAAATTTAATTAAAAACTAATGATTTATTTTAAAGAATTATATCACAATTGATGGTGAGATAGAAGAAGTGCCACAATCACGATGAGTTTGAAGCGGTGCCAAATTTAGCAGTGACATCATTCAAGAGTTTGACAACTTGTAGCACATTTATGGTGTTTGGTCACTTTTGATTTTTGGAACCGATATCAATTTTACGATGTCAGGGAAACATTGTCACTAGTAACAGTGTCTAGTCATTTGTCAAAATTATGAATGGTGTCTAGTTACAATGTCTTCGAAATGGTAGCATGGAAATAGTGTAAGGTCCTTTGTGAAATCTAGAACAGGTAGCAAGGTTACAGTGTTAGGGAAACAATTTCATGGACTTTACCGATTTCCAGACTAAATTATGAGACCGTTTGATCACAGGAATGGTGTCTCATACTTAGTCAAATATCTATTATATTTCTTAGGAAGTAATACACACACAATGGATTAAGCTTAATCAAAATAATAATAAAACATACTAGAACAAGAGAAGTCCTAATTTATAAGATTTAAACATGATTCCCATGAAATACATGATTTGGGATTTACATGATTTACATGATTTTCCTGATTTTCATGATTTATGAGGATTAAAACAACATGAGTCCAACAATATCCCCCCTTTTGATGGTAAAAAATAGTGGCATTTACAAGCCAAGCATTTTATTACTAAATATAGTTATTATAGAATATATATAACAAATAACATAAATGAAGATAAATATCTAAAAGCACGTTTTTTATTTTTCCTTTTATAGAACAAATGCTAGCTCTTCTCCCCCTTTGGGATTATCATAAAGAGAATTAAAAAGGAAAACAGAATAATAAAAGAAAATAATAAGGAAAGAAAAGAGAGAACACTTTTCATTGAATAAATTGAGAGAGTAGAGTTACAATAAGAAAAATGAAATAGAGACCAACCCTATAAAAAAAAGTATTCACTTCTCATCAGATTCAGAAAACTTATCCAGATCCGAGTCCGAGACAACAAGAGTAGAAGAAATAGGTGCATACATGGAGGTGGTAGAAGCAGTAGGAATGGGAGGAAAAGAAATCCTGTAATGATAGAATGGTTAAGAGTTAGTCTGGTGAAAGACCGAGGCAAAGGATATTCCATAATAACAGGTCTGATCTGTCTTTGAGCCTGAGAGACAAACATGGTGACATGATAAAAATAAGTAGAAGAAGTATTGGTAGAAGGAATAAGGCAAGACATCAAAGGAGTTACTTCAGGAGCCATGATGGTTGTGTTCTGAACATGTAGATAAAGCTTTAATAGATTAATAATGCATGTGATGACTTCACCACCATACTGCATGGCCTTTTGAAAATCATCCTCATTATCCATGAATTTCTATAGAGTATGTGTGAAGTCCCTTAACTTCTGAACACGATCCTTGAAATCTTGAGTTACAGTAGGAAGCTTTAAATTATCTATAAAATACATGAAGTGATTTTTCAACTCATGCTTGTAGTAGATTATATTGATGTAGTAATCAAATTTTTTGGATATTTATTCTTGAGCATCAGTGGGAATTTTGGAGTGAACTCTTACCAAGTCAAGCCCATGGTCACTCTTCTTGACAACTGTATCAAGACGTTCGGTATCAAAACCTTCAATCAAAGACTAAAACTATTCCTTAATTACAGAAACGACTATTTCATTGTCCAAGGGGTGAGATAGCTGAGCAGATGTAGATGTAGAAAAAATAAATGATGCGATAGTTTTAATATGATTTAGAATAGTTTTTAAACATCCCTTATATTCATTGGTCAGTTTATTAGGCCTATAGAGAATCCCACACATCTCATTTTCTATTTTGGTGTTGTTCTCAACAACCTTTTTATACATAGTAATCATGTTTAGTTGAATCAGAGGTACAAAATTATGTGGACTCTTATTAGCATCATCCTCAATGAGCTTAACAAAATGATATTGAATAGCTTGCAATTTTTTATTCATTTATTCAACCATATATTTTAGATATTTTACCTCATCACTCAACTTATTGTTATCAATCTAGACTACCTGAATTTCATGAATCATCTTGGGTTTGATCTTATTTAAGATTTATCTAGAATAAAAGAAGCCTCTCTTTTACTATGATTGTCCATATGGGTAGGATATGAATTCATGAGGTTCTTAAAACCAGAAAAAAGTGTCTCCAAATACTTTCAATTCATCATGAGTTACATAACTAGGAGTTTATTAAGTTAGTTCAAGAGTAAGAAGTGAAAGTGGTTTTGGTTCTTTAGCAGAAAAAACATGAGAGACCGGTTTTATCTAAAACCCAGTTGAAAGATCTAATCCATGAACTAATATTCCATGAGACTGATAAACATCAAAATACCTTGTAAAAATGTACAAGGTATCCATAGAACATGATTAAATATGATTTGGCACTTCAATCCTTTCCATGTTGAGGATTTTCTCCCCCTCAGTAGATGAATCTCTTGGGGGGATAGGATACTCAATCTATTAACCAACATTTATATTCTCTCCTCTATCAAATTCATCATACATCTAGAAAATTGAAAGGCTTGATCCATTATTTATTCAGTAGATAAAATAACTTCTGTTTTAAGATGTTCTTACTCTATTTGTTCCTCATTGGAATCATGCTCTTCCAAAACAACATTTTCCTCTTCAACATAAACTTCTCTTTTAGCAATAGTTTCATCTCCTTTGCTAACATATTATTCACCTTTAGAGAGAGGATATTATATAGAGGGAACATACTGTGGTTCATGATATTATTCCTTTTTTTATCTTCATCATAACCTTTTTATCATTCAGGTTTATCAACTTATATTCCTTCATCTGAGTATTCCACAAGATCATCTGATTCTAAACTAGGGTTAGTGACATTCTTAGGTCTAGAATGGTGCTCAATAGTATTAAAATCCTCATATAATATGTCATTATTTTCAACACATGAACACTTACATGGATTCTAACGGATATTAATTCATTTACATGTATCCTTATATATAAAAAATCATAATCCTCAACCAGCTTTTCATTCTTACCAACTACACCTTTGGCTAGTAGAATAGTAGAAATCATTCTTGAATAAAATAGGTAAGTTCACTTTGAGGTTTTCATGATCATGTCCTAGATGTGAACAACAACATACTTGCACAAATTAATCTTGTGAGAATTATTCAGAAGATGTATCAAAAACACATCTAGATACCTGAGAGTAGCAATGTCTCCTTTCCTTAGACAAACTAGGTGTTGAATAAAATTAAAGAACAACCTAGTCTCTCCAAAACAATCAGCAGTAATAGGCCTAATTTTTTTTTGGTTTCCAGTCACCACACCCAATATATATTCTAATATAAATATGTCACTTGGAGGATAATGAACCCTCCAATCATCCTAAAAAATTCTTTCATGTGGTATTCTTAAGAAGGCATCCCACAACCTCGAAGAAATGGTAATTCTCTATCCACTCCCTAGCGTCTAACCACAAAATCATCCTCAGAGATGAAGGAAAACTAAACATACCGATAAAATTAAAAAACTATCTTTAGATAGATGGGTATCTTTTATTTTTTAAACCACTATAACCACCCATGTTCATCTAAGTCCTTTAAAACAAGAAAATTACTTGACAGAAGCCACTTCGCTCAAATTTATTTTTAGGTACGACCTTGCGATCCTCAAGACCTGGGTTTAGTGGTTTATTGGGCATGGTAATTAGAGTATTTTTTGGTTTCATTGAATACAAGTGTTTTTGAAGAGATGATGAAGATGGACACATCATCCTAGGCATTCAACATAGCCTCATGTAAGAGGACGAGTTTAAGAGAAAAGAGATCGGATTTGCGAGTTGAGAGTATGAGTGTAGAGAGAAGAGAAAATATGGGTTTTTATCATTTAGGGAGTTGAAATGTCACAAAACAAAAGCGAAGTATATAAGAAATAAAAAATTCAAAACACCGATATGGGATATATATATATATATATATATACATATAAAGATTCATAACATTGATACTAGAACAGGAAGTCACAATGTCAATAAAGCAGTGTGACTCAAAACGGTGCAACCATGGTTAATGAGATAACAAACAAGAGGTAGTAAGTTGAGGGATAGTTACTGAGAGATGGTAATTGTTAGAAAGTATACTGGTCACTCAAGGATGATCATTCATAATTCATGTATGATGTACCTCATCCTTTCAGAATTTAATGGCTCGGTGGAAATGTCAGCAAACTGATGTTCAGTACCAATGAATTCCAAAGTAACATCACCTTTTTGATAATGATATCTTAAAAAGTGATATCTTACATCAATATGTTTTTTTCATGAAAGTTAAATATGACTCTTAGAGATGTTAATATCACTTGTGTTATCACAGTTTATAGGGACATGTCTAAATTTATATCCATAATCTAGCCAAGTGTGTTTCATCCACAAAATCTGAGCACAACAACCTACTAGCAAAAATGTATTTATCTTCGTCAGTAGACAATGCAAAAAAATTTCTTTTTTAATACACCATTATACTAGTTACTTGCCAGAAAATTCACATGATCAAAAGGTCATTTTTTCTATTTAACATAGAACCACCAAAATTAGCATCTGAATAGCTAACCAAGTCAAATGATTGTCCTCTAGGATAGAAGAGTCCTATGTTGGTAGTATGTTTGAGGTATTTTGAAAATCCTTTTAACTACAAGAATATGAGACTTTTTTGGAGTTTCTTGAAAATGGCCACACATACACACACTAAACATAATATCAGGCATACTATTACTTAATTATAGTAAACCCCCGATCATTCCTCTGTAAGTGGTTTGATCAACATATTTACCATTCTCATCAAGATCCAACTTACATGTGGTACTCATTTGAAGTATCACTACATTTAGTATTATCTAAACCAAAATGTTTTAGAATATATTTAGTATATATACATTGATTTAAAATAATACCTTCCTTATTTTGAATGATTTTAAATACAAGAAATAATTTTAGTTCACCCATCAAACTCATTTCAAATTTATTTTGCATCATCTTTGAAAAATCAACACATAAAAAATATTATGAAGATTAAAAAATAACATCATCAACACAGATTTGAAAAACTAAGACATCTTTAGAAATTCTATTTATAAAGAGATTAGGATCAACTATAACTTTTTTACAACCTTTGGAAATAAGAAAACTAATTAGTCTATCATACCAAGCTCTTAGATCTTGATTTAAACCATATAAGTCTTTTTATAACTTAAAAACATGATTTGGAAAATGAGGGTTTGTAAAACCAGAGGGATGTTCAACAAAAACACCCCCAACTATATACCCATTTAGGAATGAACTCTCAACATCCATTTGATATAGTTTAAAATGTAGATGCGTGCATATGAAAGCAAGATTCTAATGGATTCATGTCTAGAAACTGGTGAAAACGTTTTCTCATAGTCAATCACTTATTCTTGACTATAACCTTGAGCAACCAATCTAGCTTTGTTTCTTAAAATATGACCAGCTTCATCTACTTTATTCCTACACACCTATTTAGTGGATATGGTCAAGGTGTATTTAAGTCTATCCACAAGTTTCCAGATGTTATTTATTTCAAACTGATTTTATTCTTCTTGCATATCCATCTCCCATAATTCATCATTGATTTCCTCATTAATGTTCATAGGCTCAAGCAATGAAAAGAAAGCTTGATGTTCAACATGATTTCTTAGTGAAGCTATATTCTGAGTACTTTTATCTAACTCTCCAATTAAAATATCTAAAGGATTTTTTAATGGTTATAAAAGATCTAGAAAAAAGGGCTAGAGATTTGGGATTCTCCAACTGGATCAAGTTCATTATGGATGGATTTTGGAGAATTTCCAAAACTAGAATATTTTACAGAATTCTTGATAGCAGGGTCAAAAGATTTCACATTCATATCTAGAATTGAAATATTATCCTCATGGTTTTCTAGTGAGGTATTAGGTTCATGTAGATCTGTTTCATCAAATTTTTATTATGCAGATTATTCCACACATTTTGTTCTTTTGTTAAATACTCTATAGGCTTTACTAGAGGTTTAATAACCTATGAAAATTACTTCATCACTTTTGGATGAAAATTTGTCAAGATTATCCTTATTATTGATAATATAAACTTTGTAAAGAACAAAATTTATGTAATTACCTTTGGGTTTTATATTATTCAAAAACTCATATGGATTTTTTTAAGAATTGGTTTGATTAAGACTCTATTAATAATATAAAAAGATATATTCACAGCTTCAACCTAAATGTAGATAGGTAAGTCATTTTCATTAATCATGGTTCTAGGTATTTCGTGTACGGTTCTATTTATTTTTTATATAACTCCATTATGTTGAGGTGTCCTAGGGGCATAGAAGTTATGACTATATCCATTTTGTGAAAAAAATGATTTAAATTCTTAATTTTCAAACTCATGCCCATGGTCACTTTTTAAGGATTTAATTCTAAGAAAAGTTAGGTTTTCTATTGTTCTTGAATATTTGGTAAAATGAGAACAAGATTCCATTTTGTGAGTTATGAAAATGGTCCAAGTATATCTAGAATAGTCATCTACTAGAACATAGACATAATGCTTCCCATTAAGACATTAAACTCTAAATGGTCTAAAAAATTCCCTGTGAATGAAATCAATTGGTTGAGAAGTTGAAACTTCATTCTTTTGTTTGAAAGAGATTTTGTTCTCTTTACCCTTTTGAAAAGGATTACAAAATTTTCAATTTTGAAACTCATGTTTGGGTATATCCTAGACTAACCCTTTTCTAGAAAGCTTTATAAAGGAGTGTATATTTCATTTTACTAGTCTTCTATGTGAAAGCCCAGACTCTTTATAAAATACACTTAAGCATGAATTTTTTTTAGAATCTAAATAATCTAGGTTAACAACATAAACATTTTCACTTATAAAAGAAGAAAATACTAATTAGTTTTTAGAATTAAAAATATTACAAGAATCATTTTCAAATTTAACGTGAAAAACATCATCACACAATTATGAAATACTAAGAAGATTATATTTTAATCTATCAACAAAAAGTAATTTAGAAATTAAAACCGAGTTAGAGATACTAATTTGGACAAGGGAAATTATTTTTCCTCTAGAATTGTCACCAAACGTGACATTTCCACCATAAACCTTTATAATTTTCTTCAAGAATTAATAATCTCATGTCACGTGTCATGAACAACCACTCTCCAAGTATTTTATAATTCTACATGATATCTTTGAACAACATTCCTTCAAAATAATTAAGTAAAAGATGATTTTGGTAGCCATATTTTTTTTGGGTCTAGTAACATTATTAGTAAGAGCTTTGGGAACCCATACTTGCTTCATGGGTTCATATGAACAGTTGTAATGTATTGGTAAAGTAAAATTTGTTTGGTCTTAAAAAATTATAAGCAGTTAATGACTTTTTAGAGATTGAACTAGAAAATTATCCTGTTTTGGGTATGAAAAAATATCTTCCAAAATTTGTTATAAAATGAGTTTTATCTATGTTCCTCTATCCATGTTGGTATCCTCTACCAACAATATATGTAGGAGTTACTTTCATACAAGTGTTTTTGTTAGATTATTATTTCCATTGGTAAATTTTCCTTTTTCCTTTTTCAATTGGTTATTAGATAATTTTAGTTCATTGTTCTCCTTTTTGAAATAGATAATTATTTTCCTCTTATATAGTAAGATCATATTTAACAGTAGAAGTGAGAGATTGCTATTTCTTTAAAGATTTATATTTATCTTTTTATTCACTGCATATATCTTCAAGCATTTGGCAGTATTCAAACATTTCTTCATTATTCATATTTTCATAATCACTTTCATCTCTAGAATAATAGGAATTCAATATAGGAGACTCAAGGGTTACATCCGATGTGTTTTTTGTGAAACACATATTGTTTTTTTCATACTTTTCATCCTCTGAAGATTTTAAGTCTCTTGAACTATCCTCATAAGAACTCCATGTTTCATTAATTTCCTTTTTATAATTTCTATATTTTTCCACAAACTTCTTTTTATAAATTATCTTGGGAAAATATTCCTTTTAATATCAATTTCTCTTACATTCATAATAGATTATTTCATTTGAGTTATCATTCCTTTTCTAGTCCTTTTTTTCAGTTTCCCTTTTGATTATACTATCCTTTATAGCTAGGCTTCATGAATAATTTCTTCCTCCTATAAAACGTTTTGAAAATTATGTATAGTTGAGACATTTCCTCATCACTATTTGATAGTAAATCATCATTACTTGTATGATTAGAATGAGTCTGTATCCTCTTCTTTTTTTATTTTTGGGAGTAAAGGTTTTGAAAGACACTAACATTATCTTTGGTCCATCTTCTCTCTCTTTGTTTACCTTAAACTCTTCCTCATACATCATCAATCTACCTATCATATCCTTGAATAGAAAATTACTAATATCACATGATTCTCTAATTGATAGTGAGGTTCCTCGTTATCTTTTTGGTAGACACCTGAGTAGCCACATGATTTTTTCTTTGGCACCCACTAGGTTTCCAAGAGAGATCGTTGTATTGACTATTTCATTAAACCTAAGATACATAGAAGAAATGGGTTCATTATGATTCATCTTAAAGTTATTATTATTAATAGTATATGAATTTACCCTTGTTTCTTTTTCATTAGTTTTCCCTTCATGAGAGATGGCTAAGGTATCCCATATTTCATAGGTAGATTTACAAGCAGATATTCTATTAAATTATTCATCCCCTAAGGCACAAAATATGGAATTCATAGCTTTATAATTAATATTATATATAGTTTTTGTAGCTTCACTACATGTTGTTATTGGAGTTACTAGTATTTTATATTTATCTACTATTACTATCCAGATATCAAAGACCATGCTTTCTAAGTACATTTTCATTTTAATTTTCCCCTAAGAATAATTTGTTCCATTTAAGTAGGTAGGTCTTTTGGTACTATCACCTTCTTGTTTATTATCCATAACAAAGAAATAAAGGATAGGTTTTAACGAGGTAGAAATTTACAAGTAACATAAATTTAGATATCTTTAAAACAAAACTTAATCATAGTTGAAAATATTTAAAAATTCTTTAAAACTTTTGAAAATAGTGGTTTAATAACTATCTTTGATAGAAAATGTTGGTCAGAGTAGTACACTCAAGAGGGGGTGAATTGATTTCCTATACAAATTTCTGTTACAATCATTATTTTAAGGTCCCCCAATTTGAAAAACAAAATAGGCTAGTTAATCAAAGTAGTGAAACTATAATAGTCTAACTGTTCAAATAGTTTCTCATAAGATTGATTAATTCCCAATTATAATAATAAGAAATATTAGTATTACTTTTGATCCTAGTATACTAAATAAAAATATTTATAAATTCTACCCATGACTAACTACGAAAGTAAATCTTAGTTTTCTAAAATATACGTAAAAACAAAGTAAAAATAAATTTTAAAACACAGAGGATTAAAACAAGTGGTTCAGTCTCAATCCAAGACCTAATCCACTACACTTGGTGATCACCTGCCACCAAGAAAAATATATTTAATGATTTGATCCACACCCTGGATCGGGGTTTACACAATATTACACAAGACTATCTAGGTCAATTAATATATACCACAATTCTATGTGGGAAATATAACATCCAAGTCACACATGACATATTCTACAGCTACACATGGGAGAAACAAGGTGTAAAAAGATTTTTGTATGAGGATATCTTGTATCCTGTAGTTTAGTATAGGAGACAGTGTTTGTTTTTAGTATAGACACACACACTACTCGAAGTTTTTATAAAATAGTAAAAAAAAGTGCAGAATATAATATGAATGGATTAGAAATTCTCTGAGTGTTGTTCTATACAGCTCTAGACATCTATGATGTAATAGATTTTATGTTTGAGTCCTTTTCTGAAAGTATAATAAGAAACAAAGTATCATGAGTTCAGTGTTCTGATTTCAGTTCAACAATATACCTCTCTTTTCTTCTTTTTGTTGTTGTAGAAAGGTTGTTCAAATCTTTTATCTATGAAAATATAGATAGAAGGGTAAAGTATAGTACTCTGTGTGTAATTCTATGTGTTCTTTCATGCATGTATATTTTCACTAATCATTGTTTCTGCTCGAGTGACACCTTGTATTTAATATTCGGGTTTGATTTGTGTTATGTCCTATAAGAAGCACAATATCTTCACCTCGTACCTCATACTGTTAGGTGTCATGTCTAAAAGGGATCATTAATCATGTTAGTGTCATTAAATGACTGAAATATGATCATTAAAATCAACTTTTAAATTTAATTTTAAAAGGCTGAATATTTGTGTAAGGACTGATTTCACAGTTGATGGTAAGGTTGAAGCGGTTCCACATTCATTGTGATTCTGATGCAGTGCCGCAACCATTAGTGAATTCCTTAATGATTTTGAGAACTGGTAGCACATTTATGATGTTTGGTCCTTTATAATTTTTGGAACTGGTATTAAGGTTACTATGTCAGGGAAATAGTGTCACATATAACTATGTATAGAACATTGTCAAAGTTATGAATGGTGTCTTGTTATGGTGTATTGGAAATGGTAGCACATAAATAGTGTTAGGTCTGTTGGGATATCTGGATCTGGAAGCAATGTGACGGTGTTAGGGAAATCGTGTCATGGACGTTGCTGATTTTCAGACTAAATGCTGATATATTTTGATCACAGAAATGGTGTCTCATACTTAGTCAAATGTCTTCCAGATTTCTTTTGAAGTAATACTCACAAAATGGATTAAAATTAATCATAATCATAATAAAACAAAGTATAACTAGATTAATCATGATTTATATTATTTAAACATGATTCCCACGACTTACATGATTTGGGATTTACATGATTTACATTATTTTCATGATTTTCATGGTTTTCATGATTTCTGAGCATTAAAACAAGAGGAGTACAACAATTTTAAAAAGAATAATATTTTCATTTTCCTATCAAGGAACATTTATAAAAAATTTATGGTGAAAAATGTAATGTTCGACATGTATGGATTTCCATGCCTCAATGACTGTCAATTCATTGAAGATTACTTTTCATGTTTACAAGGTTATTTTTTTAAATAAAATGATTTTCCGAATATTATAATTTTTTTAAATTGGGTTTCAATGAAAAAGGATTTAAAAAGTTTTTTATGTATTAGGAAAGGATATTTTCTTCATGAAATGTTTTGAATGGTCCTTTTAAATTATATTCCATCTAAGATGTCATCCGTTGGTGTTACCTATACCTTATTGGGGTTATAATTCAAGGATACCATTTTTATTTTTTCTATGAATGGGTTATTATTTTGATGACATCTTACTTATGAATCCCAGTTCTCTTCCAAAGGTTATACCATGATAAATTATTATGAAATCAATACATTTCAATAGGTTATTCGACGATTAGATGATTATAAAACCTCTACCATTTCCATAGGTTATGATATGATGATTTGTTTATGATTCCAATTTTCATTACATGGGGTTTGATATGATTTTTATGAGACCCATAATTTTTTGTGTCTTGATATGATTAATGTATTATTATCTTGTGTAACATATATGTATGATTTCATTATGTGATAGGTGGGACATATATCACTCTCCAGTTTATTGAGTAATGATTTATATCTCATGAGATAATTGCAGAAACTAGTCAATGAGCTTAAACTACTATGGTAAGATGGTATAACCGGATCCACTATTAGAAAATGACCATTACAGGTTATCGTGTTGTGTCCATCCCAATTGGTTTAGTCCACATGATGTTTCCAAATAAAATTGGTAAATGATCCATGACTTATAGGGAATTATTTTTCAGGTTTATGTTTCCGACACAATTCCTTATCTTATTTATATGTGATGCTTTCATGTATTAGGATCTTGATTCCCTTATGATTCAAGTCTAATGAACTTCCAATATTAATTCCATGATTAATGTTTATGATATTTGATATGCAGGGTGTGATAATATGATGTTATGATCACATTATCGTACCCTTATGCTCATGACCATGGTTACATATCTTCCTTTTAAACTCTTACTAAGTATCTGAGCTCACTCATTATCATTCTTCCTTTCCACAGGATATGAAGATATGTATTATGTATGATGTTTCTAAGAAGGGTTCTAGTAATGAGGAGTATAATGGGTGTTGATGTATCTCAATTATGGACTGGTTTTTTATGTTTCATTTTTTCCATGGGAACAAAACTAATACAATATTTAGGAATGTTCTTAGGTAATATAATAAGTTTTCCACAAAAATGATGTTATTTCTATATATGAGAAGCATGGGTCTCTAAATAAAATAACAAGTTATGAAATAACATTAATGGTAAATTTTTCATAATGAAAAAATATTCATGATGTTAATTTATTTATAATTTATAGGTGTTACACAATTACTTTAAATTATTACACAACTCCAAAACAGTATTTATTCAATTAATGGAATAATAAAAAAATGATTTGAAATTATTAAATGTGATATAATTTGATTACTTTATAGTGATCCATGGATTTAATAGGTAACTACAACATAGTATTGTTATGTAAGAATATTATATTATAATTAAAACCTTTTCATTATGTATTTTAATTTGAATAAATAAATAGTGTCAAAATTGACAATAATAATATTTTATCAAAAATATATTTAATTATATTATTGAAAAATCATAAAAACATTTAAATAATATTATTTTAAAATTATATGGTATAAAATGTGATAACATGGACATTTATGTGAAAATTTTGAGCTTATGGCTAAAATTTACACCACTTTAATATTGAAAAAGTTTTAGAGTAGTTAAAACTGAAATGTGTTAACTAATGTTTAATAAAAATGGTGAGGTATAAAATGTCAAAAAAATGTCGCAAATCTATTGTTTATTGGTATTAAAAATATGTACTACCTTATCTTAAAATACCTTTATATTTTGAGTCAATTTTATTGAAAATTAATTTATTATAATTTAATCTTTTGAGAAATTCCAAAAAGTGACCCTCACAAAAATTAGAAAAGGGAACCTCCTCCCTCACTTATATACTAGAATTTGAGCATTATATTTAGAAAATACCATACCAAAATAACTTCTAAACTTCAATATACACAATATATAGGTGATGGCATTCCAAAAATACCAACTCTAGGGTCCTTTGAAGGATATCAAAATCCTGAATGGCCCAAAGGCCTTCATTTTTTATTTTATTATAGATAATCCCCCATTTAAGGGTTGAAGGGGAACCCATAAATGACCCGTATGCCCAAGTAACAAGGCCCTACATGACCCATAATACATGACCAGAAGGCCTAGAGGCATACCATTACCCGTAGGCCCAGCCCACTAGAATTGCCCCTCCCCGGCTTTTGCATCATTGATCACCTTTAGCTCCCCAACTTTCATTTCTGATCGGCTATCATTCCCCCTTACAAAGTTGCATGGTGCCTGGTCCCGATGGCGGTTTCTATACCCTCTCATTCTTCCAATTCAGTTAGCTATGCTTCTGGTGATTGCTACTATTGCTATGATCCTATTCTAGGGCCTTCTCTTTGTGAAATGGGCTACTTCAGGGTTGTCAATGTCCTGAAGGCCCTATGGCCCGAAGGTATTTGATGGACCGAAGGCCCTTAAGACCCATAGGCCCAAACCGGTGGCCCGAAGGCCCAAATCGGGTGAATAGTTCCGGTTGCTACCAAAAGAAGTTCTTTCAAAGAAGTGGAAGTCGCCTTAATCGGTCACTTTATTTTCTAATTAAACATTAACTCCTATAAATATTTGATATTTTTCATAAAATAAATATATAATTATACTAAATATACATAAATTTTATTATTATTATGAAAACACCATTATTCTCCCTCTTTCCCTTCAAATGGTAAGTGAAAGTACCACTCATGTGTATGTACGAATTACCGTCTCCACATAGTGATACAATTAATTTTTCATCAATATATATTATGAATGAGTATTATGATATGTTAAATATTGATATATGATATTTATGACATTATTTTAATTCTATACTTATAATATGATACCCACATTATTAAATTCCATTCTATTGGAAAATGATAACGTCGCCCATGCGTATGTGTGGACTACCACCTCTAAGAAGTGATGTGATTCCTTTTTCATTTACATTTTACATGGATGGTAATTAGGATATATTTATTGAATAAATATGATGTATATAAATCATTATAACAATTATTTATATATTAATTATTATTTACCTTTATTTTTTCCATCTTTTAAAAAGTGAGAAAATGTTCATGCATATGTATGGCCTACCATCTCTCTGAATGGTGAAATTAATTTTCTCATATCTATATTTTATGTATCACTATAAATTTGTATATAAAAAATATATATTTTATATATATATATATAATCATTACCATCTTAAATATTCTGTATCTAATATCAAAGTACAAGGACTAAAACTATCTAACTGATGTAATATTGATAAACAAAACAGTTAACACCCGAAAATGATGATTTTAAGGAATTATTGATAAAAGGGGATGTTGAAATGATATAAATGGATCATATAAGATATTATATGTGTAAAGATCCAACCCTAGTTTCTAGGGACCGGTGCCTTATAAATTACAATAGATTTATTACAAGAAAGTAATATCTTGAAGGAACGAATAGTTTAGTAAATTTTTACTTCCATATACATACATAAGTTCAACATTACAACATGAAATGAAGGAAAACATAAAATTTCCACTGGGAACATCCACAACTCTAAGATTATCCCAGTAAGTTGATAATAATATACCTCTCTATGTATTAGAAAGAATTAAACATAATAAGGGGTGATATTAAATTCTCAGTAAGGGTAATCATTATAGTGGAAGATAACATAAACAATACTCATGGTGAATAATTGAAAACACAAGTATTTAAAAATAAACATGAACATAATATGAAAGGAATATGAGTTAAGAAAATATTCCCAAAATAATACATAATCATGGGTATTCTACTAGTCTAATTACCCCATGAACTATGAATTTATATCGTCATTATGAAGGGAAATGTATATAACGGACATTCTGAAACATAATTTCAAGGCCCCGACTAAGAAATCCAAAAATTATTAAGGCATCGTCCAAAACCATATCTAAAAATGGGAAAGGCCTCAACCAAGTCCATAAGGATTTTTCTCATGAGAACTACTAGTGCGTCAAGGGGCTATAGTAGGACCCACCCATCATATAATAAGTCCAATGAATTCTTCATATAAATTGGGAAAACATAAAAAATATATACATTCATATTGAAACTTACATATGAAACATAAATAACATTCCCTGAACATTAAGCATAAATACGAACCATTCAGAGTAAATTAGTGATTGGTTTTAAGATAGCACATCCAAAATAAAACTAATAATATACCATTAAATTAAATACGTTAGATTATATAATAACTATTAATCCCAATATTACATAATAATCAAAATGAGTGTTGAAATAGATGAATATAATCTTAAAAAATCATCGAGTAATTATTGAGATAAACACTCTTTTACTTTAAATGGAAGAGTTATTTTGGAAAAGTGTTTGTATGAAACATGAAATTAATTAAGATATTATTTTCAAATAAAATGAGTGATTTTTTAATGATAATGGGTTATAAAAAATTTATTATTGAGTGTCCTTGAAAATAGGTAATAATTTGAGAAATTCTATTGAGTCGGGCTTGTATTTCGGGAACAACTATTGGAAGATCCTTTTAAAAAATATAATTACTCATAACTGAAGGTACGATTCTGGTTGGTACACACATATATAACATTCACATAGAATTTATTAGGAGTAAATATTAATTAATAATAATCTAATTGAGTTGAGTAGATAATAAAAGAAACTCGGATGAAAATGGAAGTTCACGTGGAAAACCCTTACCTTAAGTCTGAAGGTGTTCATAAATTGATCTTAATGACCTGAATAATCAAATTTAGGTTCATAAGTTAATTATTAACCCCATATAAATTTAATTGATTTATAATAACCTTATTATGTTTATTTATGGCCTTTTGATGTGTTATGAAATTCAATTTCATTATTTTAGTGTGTTTTCTTCCTTGGTTTTCAAGACCAATTTACTTATATTCATGTATAGATAAACACGTAGAATGAGAATTTTAATCAAGAATAAAAGTTTTATATTATTAGTGGAAAAAAATAATATTACACGGTCAAAAAATTCATTTGGTAATTGGTAGTGAATATGAATCATTATATAAAACATTAATGACAATTTTTTGGTTAATTGGAGGTTTTATGATCACAACGAAATCATTTTGATTTATAAATTAATATCATGTGCACAAAATGATTCAACAACATTAAATAAGTTATAATACATATATTATAGTCTTTTTCAACCATAAAAATAATTTATGATCAGAATTTAATATGGTATTAGAAATTGAAAACTCTTCATCCTTGAATGTGATAAATTAACACAACCTCAAATGGTGTTATAATATCTTGTATAAAAGAATGGGAATATAGAGATGATAAAGAATTATTCCTTTATCAAACCCACATTCTAGTACATGTATGGTATTGGACTCATCACAACATTTGTATCAAATTAGGTGAGTAAAGAAAAATAAAATAAGAGAACTCAAAATAAAAGAAAACAAAAGTGGAATTTACCTCCGGAAATAATCTTCTCTGAGAGCCTCTTTAGGGGATAGGTTGTGGTATTTGTAAGAAACCAACGAATATTTGAAATGGTGGAGGATCTTGGTAGGATACTTTATCAGAATTTATACAAGGCATATGTCTTGAGAGTAGTGAAGAAAAGTGGGAGTGAGGGTGGGGGGGGGGGTTATAGTGGAGGAGAGGAGGGTTTTCCAATTATTTTACTCATTATTTTATTATTTTTCCAATTAAAACCAATAGTATTTATTATTATGAAAAAGAATTGTAATATTTTCATGTGATTTCAAACCATGTGTGCTTACATCATCCATGATTCTAAGAAAAGTGATTTCAACTAATAATGTATATATATAGTAAATTATCGTATTTTACTATTCATCAAAAGAGTACTTAAGAAAAATCCATAAAAATCTTCAGAACTATTTTTCAATATTTATAATTATAAAATGAAATCCATTTTTTGAAATAATTTTCTAGATATAATTAATTTAATTTTTAAATAAAATCATAATTTATTCAAAAAATAACAATTTAAAGCTATAATTCGTTTTATATCACCAAGAAAAATTATTCAAGATCCCATTATCCTATAACCTTAAGACAATAAAATATTAATATGATCTAATATTCATAAGGGTCATATTACTATTCATAAGGGTATGCTACTATTCAAAAAAAATATGTTTATCTTATTAGACTCTAAATATTTAACTAAACACAACCATGTATGTTAGTTTTTCAAAATCCAAATCATAGAGGTTAAAAAATTATGTTTACTGGCTAGGTTATAAAAATATTTTGTTTTGTAGAGACTTATTTTTTTTATGCATTCGATATTAAATTTATTTTCAATATCTTGGGGTGTTACATTATCCCATCTTTCCAAAAATTTCATCCTCAAAATTAACAAAATGTTACCTCATAAAAAGATTTGGGTAGTTCTTCATCATAAGCTCCTCAAGCTCACGTGTTTTCTCTTTGATTTTATGATTTTTACAAAGTATATTTACCAGTCAAGTCATCTGATTACTCAACACATATTCTTTAGTTTCTAGAATCAGAATAAGGTCTTCACAGTAACTTAGGTCAGGTTCCAACTCTATACCTTTAGAAGTGAGGACATGCATTGGGTCTGGAATGTACTTTCTCAGCAATGAGAAATGGAACACATTGTGTAGTTTAAATAGGCTAGATGGAAAAGCCAAATGATATAAAACAACTCCAATTATCTCTAGAATTTTCATAAGGGCCTATGTACATAGGGATCAGTTTCCCTTTATTTCCAAAAATTATAACACCCTTCCATGGAGATACTTTTAAAAAAACACGATCTTACACTACAAATACCAAATCCTTCCTTCGATTACCAGCATATCTTTTTTGTCTACTTTTAGATGCTTTGATATGGATTTGAAGAGTCTATACCTTCACCGTTGTTTCCTCCATAAGCTATGGCACCACAATCTTCCTTTCTCAAACTTCATCTCAACATGTTGGTGTACAACATCTATTTCCATACAATGCTTCATATGGTTCAATTTAAATATTGGAATGGAAACTTTTATTGTAGAAAAAATCCACTAAATGTAAATATTGATCCCACATACTTCTAAAGTCAAGTGAAAATGACCTCAACATTTCCTTTAAGGTTTGGATCATCCTTTCTAATTGCCCGTCAGTTTGTGGGTGATAAGAAGTACTCAATCGAAGGTCAGTATCAAAATATCTATGAAATTTTTTCCATAATTTCAATGTGAATCGTGGAAGAAGATTAGAAAAAATTGAGATAGGTTCTATACGAAGTCTCAAAAATTCATTGGTATACAATCACTCTAGGTACTCTTGTAGAAAATCCTCTCTTATAGGGAGGAAATGTGCGGATTTTGTAAGTCGATAAAAAATTACCCATATTACATTATTCTTTCATGGATTTTTGGGTAATATAGTGAAAAAAACCATGGCGATTTCATCCCATTTCTATGTAGGAATAAGTAGATGTTGCATGACTCCTCTAGGATGTTGTCATTCAGCCTTCACTTGTTGACAGACTAAACATCTTGATACATAATCATGAATTTCCCTCTTCATGTTTTCAACCAAAAAAGTATATTTCAAATCTCTATATATTTTAGTGCTACCAGGTTTTATAGAGAAACTTGAGCTATGAGAATCATCCAATAACACCCCTTTCATCTCATGCATATAGGAAACACATAACGTCTTCCCAAATTTCATAATTCCATCTTCACACATGAAGTCAGCCAACTTAATATATTTCACATCATTAATTTTCTTTTGAATATTATCATCATCAGAATATGAAGCTTCACTTTGTTTCTAATAAAGATTGTTTGGAACCCATTTGAAAAAGTAGTGATGTTTTACGTTATTTGATAATTCCCATATCCATCCTCACTAGATCCATGTACAAAGGATCCTTATAATTCCTCATTTTTTTGAGGACTCCATTATCCTTCTTACTCAATGCATTAGATACCTTATTTTCCTTTCTTGGGTGATATTGTAAGGAACAATCATAATCCTTGAGTAGTTTGAGCCATCTCCTTTTCCTCATGTTGAGTTTTTTCTATGAGAATATATATTTTAGAATCTTATGATATATATATCTCACATTTTTTTCCATAGAGATAATGTATCCACATCTTCATAGAAATTATTACCGCTACAAACTCAAAATCATGAGCATGATAGTTTTGTTCATAAATTTTTATCTGGCTTGACGCGTAGGTAATAAATCATTAATTCTTCATAAGGAAACAACCATTTCCTTTCTTTGATACATCACTATAGTTCAAAAACCCATCATTCCATGATGGTAGAGTTAGGATCAGAGCATTCACTAACCTCCTTTTCAATTAGTTTAAATATTCCTCAAATTATTTTTTGCATTCAAACTTAACCCCTTTACATGTATGCTTGGCTATTGGGTTAGCTAAAAGGGATAAGTTCTGAATGAAATGCTGATAATAACCTACTAAACCAATAAAACTATGTACCTTAGTTATGTTCAATAGATTAGTCCATTCATGCAAAACCCTGGTATTCACATGATCATAAGATATTTCACCCTTAAAGACAATGTGTCCATGAATGGAAATTGGTTAAAGAAAAAAACCACACTTGCTAAACTTCCCATATAACTAATTTCTTCTAAGAGTCTTCATAATAGTGCAGAAGTGATTTTCATGATATTTGTAGGTTTTGGAGTATACCAAGATATCATAAATAAATAGTACCACAAAGTCATAAATATTATCCTTGAAAACTATATTAATTAGATCCATGAAAATATAGGGTTCATTAGTTAGTCCAAAAGGTATTACTGTAAACTCATAATTCCCATACATGGTTCATAATGATGTCTTTGGAATATCTTCCTTCCTCACACACAATTGATTATATCCAGATCAAAGATCAACCATAGAAAAATATTGGTCTCCTTTAAGTTGATCAAATAAATCATCAATGTGAGGTAGGGGATACTTGTTCTTTATTGTTATATAAAATATATCCCTGTAGTCAATGCAAAACCTCATAGATCAATCTTTCATCTTAACGAAATGAATAGGGTCTCCCCATGGAGAAACACTAGGGAGAAATAAATCATTTATCACTAAATTCCTCTAGTTTTTTCTTCAGTTCTTCTAATTCCACCACTTCCATTATACAAGGGGTCATTAATATGTGCCATAAATCAGGAATTAAGTTAATGGAAAACTCAATTTCCCACTCTGGGGGATGTTCAGGTAAATCATCTAGAAACACATAAAAATATTCTTGTACAATAGGTACATCCTCTATTTGAACATTAATTTCCTCACCTATAGATATTATATTCCATTCCTCCCCAATAATTGAATTCAGTAGAGTTATTGGGGGTGGATCTAAATGTGAATTATACTGTGATGTTTCTTCTTTAAAGATAAGGTATTCTACATCATCCTAAAAAAATACAACCTCCTTCTTCTTTCATTAAATATATACTTTATGGTTCTAAATCCAATCCATACCGAGGATTATATCCAGTTCAATCATGGGTATGAAAATAAAATTAGCAGACAAAGAATGTTTATATTCCATAATGGAGACTTCCTGACATAACTTTTCTGCAACGATACTTCCCTTAGGAGTTTTGACTAAAAACTCCCTTATTTAATAAAATTGGAAATAACTAATTTTCTTGGAAAATTGGGGAGATATGAAAGAATGCGATGATACAGAGTCAAATGAATCATTGAATAAGTTTGATTAAATGATTAATGCACCTTACACCAGGTCAATAGGAACTTAAATATCAATATTTATGATCGCATAATCTTGTCCCTACTCCCTTGTACTTTTATGGGGAAAATTTCCTTAACACTTTTGAAAATAATTAGAATAGTGTCAAATCTACCTAAAACTATAGTATTAAACATTAATAGATTCTTTCTTCCCCTTGAAAACACCATAATGGTGTCCTTTATATCCACACTTGTAGCACACCCATTTTCCTTTTATGCAGGCACTCGAGTGTTTCCTTCCACAATTATCACAGGATGGATATTCAAATCTTAACTTATTCCCCATTTACTTATTTCCTTTTCCAGATTTTTTAGTAAGCATCTTTTTCTATTTCATTCCTTAAAATTTATATGACATAGAGAACTCTTTTTCCCTCTTGATAGCACATGAGACTATATATTCGTATAATAAGAATGTTTAGCAGACCATCGCCTACCAGAGGAATTGATTTATCCCATAAAATAATCGATAAATATTTCTCCTTGGATTACAAATATATTCCACAAAATTACTTTCTAGTCCTGTGAAGTTATCTTCATACTTTGAAAAATTATCATCTTCCTTTTGCCTCCAATTCATAAATTTCATTTCCACATCTGCTCTTTGTTCACGAGGAAAGTTTTTCTTTAAGAAAAGTTCTTTAAATACACTCCATTCCATTTTTCTATCTCTTATCCCTCATTTGTGTTTTTAATTAGTGACCACCGTTGATCAAAATCTCCCAATAGATGATAAACTACCATGATAAACTTCTCACTTTCATTACTTCCCAAGGATAGAAATATCTTCTCTAAGGAACTTATCCACTACTCCGCTATGAATGGGATTATAGTCCCACTAAATGATGGAGGATGTTGTCATATAAAGAAATCTAACATTGCCCCTTGATGTTGTGGATTTTCATTCTACATACGGGTAAGGTTATTTTTAAAATCCTGAGTAATTTTTCCCAATTTAGTTATATGTTGTTCTTCACCCATCACAGCTCCATAGACAACATCGTTATCTTGAACAAGAGGGAAATCCCTACATGGGATACACACGTTCATGTGGTTCCCATTCCTTCCACTAGGAACCATTTCAAAATAATGGAACATAATAGATTAGGTTATGAATCATAATTTACTATATTAACTTAGAAAAATACATAACATAAATTGAAATCCTGTGTATGGATAAGCCCATAATCATGAACATGGTTTCTTTGAGAAAAAATTTACATTTAAATCCTTCATAGTGGATTGTAAGGAAAATGTGAATTATCCTAAGAAAATCTATTGGGAGTGTCAAACCAGGTGCGTAGTAAGGCCTATTGTTATGTACCAAGATACCCTGTGTCAAGCCTGAAACTCCTTGTCAGAGTTTTCAATCCTAGGTAAATATATTCTAGAACCACGTCCACTTGTAGTATCCAGATAGGGATGTATTTTCTAGAAAGATCCACATAATCTATTCCTTACAAAAAATTCCAAGATGTTATTTTCTGTTTATCTTCAAACACTATATAAGGGGTTTGTTCCCTAAACTATGTTTTCTAAATCTAGTTTCCTTGTTTTCTACTAAACTTCCTCTTATACCAACTATAAAGACCCGACCCCAGTTTTCTAGAGTCGGTGCCTTATTACATTACATTAGAATGATTACCATAAATCAGTATCCTGAAGTAATGAATAGTTATATAGATTTGGAATTCAAGATACATACTTAAGTTTGAAATTATAACATAAAATGAAAAAAAAAAACATAAAAGTTCCACTAGGAACATCCACCACTCTAAGATTATCCATGCAAGGTAATCATAATTACCTATTCATGTCCTGGAAAAAATTAAACTTAAGAAGGGGTGAGATTAGATGCTCAGTAATATTAAACATTATAGAATAAGATAACATAAACATTAGGCATGATGACTAAGTGAAAACACATTCCTTTAAAAATAAACTTGAACATAATATGGTATGAATATGAGATGAGTAAATATTTCCATAATAAAACATAATCATTGGTATTCTATTTGTAGAATAACCACATGAACTATGAATATCTAGATTCATAATGAGGGAAATTCATATTCTGGATATTTGGAAACATACCGTCAAGTCCTCGTCCAAGACATTAAAAAATGATTAAGGCCACAACCAAAACCATATCTAAAAATGGGAATGGCCTTGGCCAAGTCCATATCTATTTGTCCCATTAGACTTATCAATGCATATAGGGGATATATCGAGCCCCACCCATCACATAATAAGTAAAATGAATTCATTATATGAATGGGAAAAACATAAACAATATATACATTCATATTGAAACTAACATATGAAACATAAATAACATTCCCCGAACATTAAGCATAAACACTAACCATTCTGAGTAAATTTTTGAATGGTTTTAAGATAGAACATCCCCAGTAAAAATAATAATAAACCATTAAATTAAATATGGTAGATTATATCATAAATATTAATTCCAATAATACATAAAATCGACATGAGTTTTGAAACAGATGAAGATACTCTTATAAAATCATTGAGTAATTGTTGAGATAAATACTCTTTTACATTGAAAGGAAGAGTTCTTTAGGAAAAGTGTTTGTATAAAACCAGAAATTATGTAAGATAGTATTTTCATAATAAAATCAGATATATTAGAAATATTATGGTTTCAAAAAAAATATTATTGAGTTCCCTTGAAAATAGGTCAGAATTTGACAAATTCCCTTGAGCCGGGCTTGTATTTTGGGAAGACTTTTTAGAATACACTTTTAAAAAATATAATTACACATAAATAAAGGTAGGATTATGGTTGTTACACATATATAGAACATTAAAACCGAATTTATTAGGATTAGATATTAATTAATAAGAATTTAATTGAGGTAAGAAGAAAAAAAGAAACCCGAATTAAAATGGAGGTTCGGGTGGAAAACCCTTACCTTAACTCGGAAAGTGTTTCTCACTTGATCATAATGATCTTAATAACAATTTTTTTTGAAAATTTAATGATTCTAGAATCTTAAATATATGTTATTTATTTATAATAACCTTATTAGGTTCATTCATTTTCTTTTGATGGGTTAAAATATTCAATTTCATTGTTTGGGAGAATTTTCTTCCTTGGGTTTCATGAACGATTTACTTATATTCAAGTATAGGTAAACATGTAGAATGAGAATGGTTTCCTAGAATATAATTTTTATTTTATTAGTAAAAAAATCGAATATTAAATGGTTATAAAATTAGTTTGGTTATTGGGAGTGAAAATTAATCATTATATAAAACATTAATGACAATTCTTTGGGTTAATTGGTGGTTTCTTTATCACAACGAACTCAATTTGATTTATAAATTAATATCATTTGTAAAAAAGGATTCCAGAACATTAAATAACTTAAAATACCTAAATTATTGTATTTTGAAACCATAAAAATGGTTTTATGACCATAATTGAATATGGTAATTGAAATTGAAAACCCATCATCCTTGATTGTGATAAATTAACACATCTCGGATGGTGTTTTCATTTGTAGTATAAAAGAAGGGGAAATGAGAGATGATGATGAATTATTCATTTATCATAAAACAATTCTTGTACATGTATGGTACTGGAGTCATAAATCGTTTGTATTAAAGGAGGTGGGGAAATAAAAATAAAATAAGGGAACTTAAAATAAAAGAAATGAAAA
The DNA here is from genome assembly GCA_963277665.1 of Viscum album. Classification (NCBI taxonomy): domain Eukaryota; kingdom Viridiplantae; phylum Streptophyta; class Magnoliopsida; order Santalales; family Viscaceae; genus Viscum; species Viscum album. Next base: position 1,884,505,336 of record OY728159.1, on the reverse strand, counting down.
GAGGAATTTACCTCTTGAAGTAAACATCCTTGAGAGCAATTTTAGGAGAGAAGTTTTGGTATTTTTATGAGACCAAGGGCGTAAGGATGTGGAAGAGGAGCTTGGGAAAATATTTGAGTATAATTTAGGTAAGGAACAAGTCTTGGGAGGAGTGAAGAGAAGATAGAGTGAGGGAGGTGTTATAGTGGAGGAGAGGAGGGGGTTCCCATTATTTTACTCATTATTTTATTATTTTTCCAAATAAAACCAATAGTATTGATTCTTGTGACCAAGAATATAAATATGTGCATATGATTTTGAACCAAGTGTTCTTAAATATACCACGATTCTAGTAATATGCAATTTTACTAATAATGTATATATACGATAAATTACCGTATTTTACTATTCATAAAAAATTCGAGTATTTTAAAAAAATCCTAGAAATTAACCAGACCATTTTCCGGTGTTTAGAATTAAAAAATGAACTCAATTTTTTTGAAAATAATTTTTCAGATATTTTAACTTAATTTTTAAATAAAATCATAATTTATTCAAAAAATAACAATTTTAAAACTATAATTCATTTTATATCACCTTGAAAAATTATTCAAAATCACATTATCTTATAATATTAAGACAATAAAATAAAGATATGATTTATAATTCACAAGGGTAATATTACAACTCATATTACTATTCATAAGGGTATGTTACTATTCACTAGAATTTTAGTTTGTCTTATGAAACTCTAAATATCTTACTGATCATAACCATGTATGTCAATTTTCCAAATTTAAATCACAGAGGAGGAAAAATTATGTTTACCGAATAGGTTATAAAAATGTGGTGTTTTTAAGCGACTTCGTGTTTCATGCATTCAATATTAAATTTATTTTCAAAATCCTGGGTTGTAAAAATGTGTATGAGTATGGTCCTAGTATATAATTATAAAAGTTTAAATTTATTATATAGGAGGTTAATTTTTTTTTTGAAACAAGCGGAACTCATGGTAAGGGATTTTCTTCTCACTTTTATTTCTATGGGACACATGCCTTATATGCCACTTTTTTCTTTTATGTGGTATATATACATTCCATGAATGTATTTTAATATGATTATTATAAAAATTAAGGTGATTTATATATCAATATTAGGCTTGTGATGTCAGCTGAATTATGATTCAAAAGATAGGCTTGTGATTTCAGGTGACTTATGATTCAAATGTCTCTAAAGTGGTAAGGGGTTTATGTTATAATATCATTATTTAAAGGGAATGTTTATGATTAAGTTTACAATGATGAAATATTTTGATCTATCACTAAAAAAATTATTAATTTTATTCACCTACAAATATTTCCTTAAAATAAATTTCATCATTTCATTTTCCTCACCATATGTACTCTAGATACCAGAAATATGTTTTTTAGGAAAATATAATTAATTTTTATCTTTGGGTGAATTTTTTTGTCCATATCCTTATTTTAATTTTTTTTTAAAAATGTTAATAACATTAACTTGTGATTGTTTAAATTCATTTATACAGAAGTTTTAATTGTTACAAAATGGTTTTAAATGAATATTATTGTTACCTTCTTAATGGGGTTCTTTTTACCTTTTTTTCCAACAATTTAAAATGAATTTTTTTAACTTGTAATGTGTGAATTAATTTTCCATCCATCTTAGATAATTTTTTATTTGAATATTCCATTACAAGTGTAAAATTTTATTTTCATATAAAATCGTTTCCTTTATATATGTTTAATTTTTTAATAAGTGATTTAAAAATAGAAAGGTAATTTTACTCAAGAATTCATTAATGATATTTTATTGTTATTTATATTCCTCAAATAAAACAGCCACTAATTTCAATTATTCTTTATTAGGGATATGATCGAATGATACCACCTTATTCATTCTATAAATGGTTTATGTTTATGTTGAAAAGATGTTTATGAAACAATTTTTTTTAGTAATTTAGGTTATGATGAAATGATGAAATTTTTATGATATCCATTTCCTTTCCATGGGTTATTCTATGATGAAATGTTTTTGAAACCCATTTCTTTTCATGGGTTATAATATGATTAATTCATTATGATCTTTTCTAACATGGATGTATGATTTTCATTATGTGACAGGTGGGACCTATATCTCCATCCAATGAATTGGATAAATATTAATATCTTATGAGATAAATAGGACTTGAACGGGGAAACAACCATATTCCTTAAGGGACTATGTCTACTATAATAGTCTTGGGAGTAAACCCTGACTACAACGATGATTTTAGGAGTGAACCCATTACATTATGACAACCTTTTAAATGAGTCTTAATTATTAAGGAATTGATTTTAAATGTTTATGTGTATGCCAAAACTCAACATCTTATACCTATTTTAAACTTTAATAGTTCATTTCATTTGATTAATTAATTATTAATCTCCTATAAACTAGCTATATTTATTCCATGGCTCAAGATTATGATCTATACTATGCAGTGTTTAGTTTTCAAAAGTTAATTTCATGTTCTCAGACCCTTTATATAATGGTATGCCAATATGATCATTAATATTTACCTTATTAATCCTTACTAAGAATAAGTGAGATCCCATTATTATGTTTCCTTTCCTAGGTTATTAAGAAATGTTTTTATACATGATATGTCTAAATATAGTTATATTTATGAAGATCTAAGTGGGAGACTATGTATAATTATTACAAACCAGTTGTTTATGATTTCATACTTCCAAAGGTGTTTGAAATATATTATTATGTAATTGATCATTATGTTATTTAAATAATATTAATTTATTTAGATGTAGTATCTATTTGTGGAAATTACGGGTCTCTGTATTCACGAAACATGGCCTTTTCACAGTTTCAGAAAAATAGTGCAACTTGTTTAAAAGGGGAGGAAGTACTGATAGCATGGTCGACACATGGTTTTTATAAATGTAAGAAATAACTGATTGAGGGCACGAGGGGTTGGGAAGTAGGGAGTTCATGACCGGTTCATGGTTTGGAAAAATTTTATGCCAAATAATGATGCTACCTAGAACATTATTAAAGGGGTGACTTTACCAAAATCCCCCTTAGGGTTTTAGGCCACTACATGCCCTTTCTCCCCAATTTGATGCACACAAACTATGGGTGTCCCCATGCTCTTCCTCATAATCCATCCCCTTGAATTGGGGTGTGTTCTTGGAGATTATTTTGAGCTTTAGGTGAGTTATTATACTCCAGTGGATTCCTTTCAACATCCCCTCACAAGTCTTTAAGTTTAGAGTTCTTCAATTTATGTTTTGTTGATGATTCCAAAAAAACATGGTGGAATCATCCATTTCTTTTGAGTATTTTGGTTATATTTCATATATGAGATCCTAAGATTAATTTGAGGTGTTTTTTCATGAAATTTCATTATGTTACACATTAGTGGTGAATTCTTTTGGGTTTTCTATAATGTTTAGTTTAATAAATTTTTTTAATGATATTACATATTATGGATTTTATCAGGAATGTGGTTGGAAGTCTATATTGTCCTCTTATAGTGGTTTCATATATTTTCAATAAGATGTGAATTCCTAGAGAGTTTTCAAGCATTACTCTAATTTTTTTTGGTTAATTAATTAATAATATCAGTTATAATTAATTAATATATTTATCTTGGTATGAGGAAAGAGCTTGGGTGGTTGAGATGTGATCGTTTGGATGTTAAAGATTCTGGATGAGAATTGGACAAAGCTTAACAAGGCTGATGGAATTTGTTAATACTATGGAAGTATTATTTAAATGTGGTATGTGTTCTAAGATATTTATCAATAGTCTTTTTTAATTGATTTTCATGTTTATTTATTTTTCTCCTTAAATCCCACATGTGGTGTGTTTGTTCCTTGGTTAAAGTAAATGGTTTTAGGCTATAAAATGATACCTGAGACCATCCATGGATTCCATTGGATCCATTTTTGTTTAAAAGACTAAATCTGTGGCTGCCCATGGGGTATACCATTTCTTTGAAAAGAAAAAATTTTGTTGTAAAGGGTAATGAAAATGGGTTACGAGCATAACCCAATTAGGATCATTGGTTAGCTCAATTGAATGGTTAAGGGATACTTAGTAGGCCATGGGAAAACATGCTTAAAATATGTTAAAAGGATGCATTGGAATTATTTTATTTGTTAATAAATTATTAAATACCCATGAGGCCTTTTAAATGGAATTAAACACGTGCTTTGGGGTTTGAAATATATTTGGGTGTCAAAGTGGGGAAAACTATCTTATAAAATTGTGAATGTTTTAAAATTTTGTGTTTAACTCTATGTAGATTTTAAAACAGAGTTTATAAATGGGATTCAAATGTTGATTTGAAATTGGTGTTTGGTTTCCCTTTGTGCGAAGACGTTATGAATCTTTCAATGGTTTTGAAAGAAAGAAAGGCTTTGGCCATGTTTTCTTATTAAGGGGTTGTAAGAACCTTGGTAAATAAAAATTATTTTAAAAAGGTATGTTTGTGAATTTTAAAATTCTTTTTAAGGTTTTGATGTCTAATCATAGATGTTTAATAAATGATGAATGGTTTAGGTTTTAGACTGATGCTCTATGAAATGGTGGTAAACGGTATAGTTTATAGACCAGACTAATTCTCCTAGAACTTGTAGAAAACATTATATGTTAGGTGATGGACGAATTCTCATGGTATGTGTGGTATTAAATAGACCAGGAATTAGACTAAAGATCTGAGTGATAGTAGTATACTTTATGGATTAGGTTCCTGACTGTTTCCTTAGGCACATTGGTATACTAGATGTGAATGGATTGTGGATTGATGCTATTTATCCATGGTTTATGTTACTGGAATGATACTATGGGAACTATTGTTTAAATTTATGAATATGTTATCTAATTATGGTGTAAAAACTATTATTTTAATGATTTATTAGGTTCAAGAATAATGTTATAGGTACTATTTTTATGAAGTATGGTTCCAAATATCAGATATGGAGACCCACATCCAAGGTTTAGAGAACCAAATAAATGTTCTTTGATTTCATGATCTAGATGATGGATGGAAATCCCTTTCATGATTAATGGTATATTTTACCCCTATCCAATGAATAAAATGAACAACTTGGTTTGATTCACATTGGTCGGCCTTGGTGTCTCCATAAAACATGAGGCCCAATGGGTTACTAGATAGACTATTTCATCCTTGAGATGTAAATTCTTTTCAGTACTATTTTTATTGAACTTTTTATATGAATTATCTACTAATATGACTATTAGTTTCATTAAACACCATTGGTGGTGGCCTAAGAAGTTTTACTCACCCTACTCGAGAAACCACTACACATGTGTACCTGAGAAGATCTTGTTTGTTTATTTCATTCACAAGCTGGAAATGAGGCCCGTTTTGAGTTTTTAATGATCAGGAAGGATAGAACAAATGAAATTAATTCACTGGATGAGGTCATAATCTTAGATTACGTTGATCCATTTTTTATTGATTTTATTATTATTCATTAACTCTAAATAACTGGCCCATTCGGTGGTCAATTGTAGGGATCATTTGTCTAATCAAGCTGTTATTGCATTATATTGTATCTTATAGTATGATCTGTTCAGTTATTATTCTTGTGTACTATGATGTGTGTGATGCATTTCTATTTATATTAATATTTCACACTCTAATATGGGGATATAGACTCCTCATAGTCCCTCCTTATACCCCCATTACTAGTTGATAGACTCAAGCATATGAGGAGGTGTGATTGAAGAATTGTATAAACCATATTGGGGAACCAGTTTAGTGGATTCTGGGATGAGATGTAACAAAGTGGTATTAAGGAGCTTTACATTCCTATAACTTTACTATTTTGGAATTAGTGGACTAAAGACATAGGAATGTGTAAGCTCTTGTTATGGATATCAGGATAGTGTATCATGAACACTTATTCTAGTAGGAATTCAGGGTTTCTAGAGGATGGGATTGTAGTTATGATTTGTGATATTATGATTTTATTTGAAATTTATTTCATTAAAGTCACATGTGGTTTGTATTTAATATTTTTTTGATAATTTCATCGATACTTTCCCATTATAAAGAGACTTGTGATCCTATTATGACTCTTGTCCTATAGATTCAAGACGCATCTCTTGCATAATTATAGGAATGTAGGATCCAAATGTCAAAGGTCTTCTATATTGAGGCTTTGATAATGATAGAGGCTCAATTTTTTTAATGTGTCAAGAACTGATCATGTGGAGTTTTCTTATGAAATTACTTTGTGGAATTATACTTAGATATGAAAAATTATATTTTTTGATTAAGGGGTATGTGGATTTCTGTTGATATGTTTGATGATGATGATATTGATGTAGTCCTTATGCACAAAAAAAGGACTAACCTTAGTGGGTCAACACGATATAGGTTTATGAATTTTTCACCCTTAGGGGTATGTTTTTCAAAATTGGTCACATGACGTAGTCCACTAGGGATATGTTTTATGTTCATATTCTCAGAGAGAATGGGTTCCCGAGTAGTTTTTAGTTGGTTTACCATTTTATATGAGACCCAGATATGGGTGTTTTGACATATTGATGTCATCTGAAGATGGTATATGAGTGTGTTTGATTCCCTATAATCTATGTCCTTATATGAAATGGTGTAGACCTAGGTGGTAGTACATAGTGACTTTTTGTGATACTTTACTATTGGTGCTATATGGGAGAGCCCAGTGACCTTCTTGATGTGACACCAATCTAGGGAGTTAGTGTTATACGCATTTTTAGGGAAACCTGTGAGTGGGGTTAGATGAGTTGTAGGTTCATTTAGGTGTGTGATGTATGAGTGACTGTTTTTTTTACTCTTGACAATGGTTTATGAAAGGTGAAACCTAGTATGGGGTTTAAGAACATTTTATTCCTTTTGTTTTAAAAGGGATCACTTGTGTGGTAGTGTTTCTTCCTAGTTGTTAGTATTTTGGGTGGAAGGTTTATTTGGGCTCCTAGACCAAGTAATGGTTATGCAAGTGGGATGTTATTTTGGTTATGATTTGTATTGATAGAATAGGAGGAGATCTAGGGTACATGGTTTTAAATGTGTGATTTTACTTTGGGTGGTGACCATACATGAGAGTTAGATACAAAAAATTCAAAGATGGGAAACAGGTTCTTCTTATGGATAAGGAAACACTTAAATAGTGTTTGGTTATGTATATGGTTTTGTATTGGCAAGTTTCCTTAGGTTTTCAAGGTATAACATGTGATCTTCATTGGTTGATATTTTCATTCGAGGAAGACATGCCATGTTGATAGGTATTGTGGGTCAAATTTCATGGGTTGTGACTTTCTAGAGTCATAAATATCTTCTTTTTTGGGTTATAAGACAACATGTAATGGTTAAGTAGACATGAGACCTTAGTTACATGAGATCTAGTGACATTCCATATTATTTGGCTTTTGGATTAGATGTTACGGGAGAATACACCCAAGGTACTCGATTTATGTAGGAATCCATCAGTTGGCTGAGAAATGATAGGGGTGTGATGAGGTAGTTATGGGAAATAAGGATTTGGGGATTTGAATGGGTTTTAAATTTCCCTGATATTAGAGGTGAACTATGAAAAAATTGGTTTTGGTGGAATTCTTTGATGAAATCTTATTATAATCTTAGTTTGGAGATGACCATATCCAATATCATGACATCATCCTGAATTTTTTTGAGATATTCATGACTATACACCTATCTACCAAAATGATTTTTTTTGGATTGATGAAGGGTATCATTGGAGGGGGATCTCATGGAGCGGTGTAAGTGAATTTCTATGGTGGGAGGTGCACCATTAGTCATTGTGATTATGTACTTTTAATGGAACAAATGTCATAAAATGTTGTGGGTACCATTCATGGAAACTGAGAATGGGAGATGGTTGAATTTTTTTCCTCTCTAGTGTGATAGAGTCAATCGACATCTAATTATTGGGTTAATGGTATATGGAGCATGGGTCATGGTGGTTAGTGTTTTTTGAGAGAGGTGGTAACCATTACTCTCCTATGGTGAGAAGTGACGTGTTGGTCACATGGGTAATTCCCTTATACTGGAAGTGTAGTTGGTGTGTAGAACTGACTTTGGATCAACCATAATGTCATTGTGATTCGAGTGAGGAATAATTGTGGTGCATGCTTTAAAATTCAATAGGGAATGAAATCAAGAAATTAGTTGTGGTGGATGATCAAGTCAAGCACTATGTTATGGCTTGAGGTGGTCCTCAAATAGAGTTTGAGGTTATTGTTTTAGATGTTAATATGTGGTGCAGTAGAGTATGATGTATATTTTATGTCAATGGAGGATATGACTGTGTAGTCTCACTGAGTGTGAGGTACATACTCCATTGGCCATGTTCGAGTGATTATGGGATGCCTCTAGATGTGGAGGCATCATGACTAGGTGAGATGATAATGTGTCAGAGGATGGAGCTAGGTTGGATAGGGATATCTTGACATGATTTGTTATTTTTGTTAGATTTAGCAAGTTTCAAGTCACACCCCATGTTTTGTTTTGTAAATGATGGGTTTGTTTTGGAAATTGAATTGGAATATTGTGGAAAATCCAGTTTGTTCTTAATTAGTGCATAGATGATGGATATGAATCTACTCCATTTAGTTTCCAATGATGGCGATGAGTGTTTATTTTTAGTGGAAATATCATGGGTGTAGGTGCACAATATGTATAATGACCCATGTTTCTGTGACAAGGTAAAATTAGAAGGAAATGTGAATTAAGGAGTTTAGTGGATGGGTCGTTCTTTGAATCATGATTCAGAACATAATTATGTGAGCTGGAACACTTCAATGTGTTATTTTTAGACATCAGCAAAGGCTAGAGAGGATTCACTGGGGTCTTATTGGATTTATGGAGCACTAGACCCCAATAATCACAAGTTTGGGTGTCTAATAGTGGCACATAGTTTTTCTGAAACCATGTGACCCCCAACAGAAAATTGTGTTGCCTATTTTAGAGGATCAGTAGGTGGCACACAAGCTGTGCATGGTATACCCGAACAGTGAAACTATCCCACACAGTTAATGCCACATCGTAAGAACCTAAGAATTATTCATCTCGTGGTTGGTTCATGGTTAGTAAAATCTTGTGGCACAACCATGCAGGGTTGGTTTCCTAGGAAGTGGGATTAGCACGGTCGGTGCACAGTTTGGAAAACTCGTGTAGACAAACTGTGCAACATATTTTTAGGGGTGAAATGACCAAAATCACCTTAATGAGTTTTAAAACACATTTCTCCTCTCTTTTATCATCTGTCAGCTACATGATCCCTCTCCTTTGGCTCATTAGGTTCTTCCTCAATCCTAATCTAGCATTGGTGATTTATCCTCCATTTGTTATCAGATTCGAGCGTCATCGGTCCCTATGGATTCCTCTTGGTAGGCTCTACACTCCTTTTGAATATTTATTATTTTAATATTCTCTTGATCGATTTATTGATTTGAAAGTTAATTTTCCTTATTTTTAGGGAAAATGGTCTTTTTAGTGATTTATTCCAAACCAGGCCAAATTAATGCTTGATTTTGGACTTGTGAATCTTAATAAGCAGAAGGTTGATGGTCTAAAAAAATTTCATCTTGTTTTCATCATTTTAAAATTATCATCATTTCAACGCACACATGACTTTTCCAAACATAACCTTAAAAATGTTTTAGTCAATCTAAATTGGTATACACATATATTATTATACCTACTGAGAATTATTAATTAAATAGGGAATGATAACCTTGACCAAGGACCCCCCATTGGTGTTCCAGATTTATTTTCCCTACTATCATTAATTGATTAATTTTACGAAATGTTTTCTAAGAATTCATCTTGTGTTAATAATTGAATTTCACTTGTAGGTTATTTTCAATTGAAAATAAAACCATCTATGTTCCATGTAAAACATTATTTTTTCCATGTGTTGGTAGTTATTCTAAAATTAATATTTAAACTGAATTGAGTTTTGAACTATTTTAGTTGATGCTTGATTATTCTCAATGAATTTTATATAAATATTTTCTTGTTTTCATAATAAAAACCATTTAATGAGGTTTGTTTTCTTCAAAATTACAAAGTAATGTTTAGTGATATAATACATGATTGGCCATATTTATTTGGTGTTTTTCTATTCTTTGTTTTTATATATTGAATGGAATGTTTAGGAAATTTCCTTGGTTGATATTCATAAAGGTAGTAGTGATTCTATATTGTAAATGGTTGATGATCCAATATACTCCCATAGAATTGGCTTGTTTTATTAATTGGGATACACATGTAGGAAATTTACCAACTGGACTATGGTACATTATAAGTACCTATTATGCCTTTTTAAATGAATTTCCATGTTTTGTAAGATTCAGTGGAACGCTTTATAAGGGATGGATTGACATGATGGAATGCCTTATTCAAATTATTTTAAAATGTTTTAAGTGATGTGACATGTTTATATTGGATGAATTTACTCTTGAATATTTATTTTACTAAATGAATTGAGCTGTCTTAATGAAATGGTTTGTAAAGGGTGGGGACACATGGAATTTATTAAACGATTCAGTACATTGTCGGTTCAAATTGTAATAAATGGAATGTCCCTGTTTATAATGGGATTAGTAAATTCAAAGCATGAGAGTTAAGACCTCATGGATTTATTATAAATATGAATATTACCTTTACAGAGGCTGGGGAATGATGGTAAAAGTTCAGATGAGCATGGAGGTATCACAATAACTTACATTGGGTGTTGAGCATGACATCTCGCACCAGTGATACTATGTGGATGGTGGGCATGATGCAGCACATCCCTTTGGAGTGTTTATGTGATGACACACTCATTACTATCTGAGTGTTTAAATGAAAACACACTCACCATACTGAGTGAATATAATGACATCTCCAACTCATTGTGAGATGTTTGGAACATAACCCTTTATTGTATCTTATAATCCCGTTCGGACTGGTTATGGATGACAGAGTTACTTCCCAGCCCACCTATCGATTATTATTCTAGTTATATGGAAACTTTCATCTACACATACTTGGTTGAAATAGGTGGATGAAATATATAGATATACCACATATATAATATTACTATATGCATAAGATTACTATTCTAACACACTTTATTTCTATGATCTGAAGCAGGTAGAGTTTCCATGTATCCTTTGGGAACCTGAGCGGGCTGGTTGTTGTTTATTGCTATACTGTTTATAAATCATATTACATACACACTATATTACATAGTATTCACAGACTGGATGCAGTTTTAGACACTGTGGGTGGTAACCTATTGGCATTTATATATCATACCCTACTTGAATCACCATTTCACTAGGGTACGTGAGTAGATCTCATGTTCACAGGACCATGGATTCATGATTATTATATTTTTCTTGTACCTAGGAGTTAGGAGCACATGATGGAGATAGAGCTCTGGATGCTCATGGAGACCGCCCTTGGTATTTTTTTTCATTAATTATTTTGTACTATATTGTATCTTATTTCATGTTTTATGTCTATTGTTTTAGTTATGTATCATTATTTATAGATTCATGCATTATATATTGGAATTTTACATCATTTATATTTAGTTTATATTCTTATTCCAGTATTCTATATTTAATTTTATTAATTATTCCATCGTATTATATTGATTATTAACTAATATAAAAATGTGATACTCTGATATGAGGGTACCTTCTCCCCACTATCACCTCTTTAGAACCTCACTTTTAGTCGGAAGCCTTTGGAATATGGGGATTTGTGCTTGAGATCATGTTACCCACTGGTCAGGCCAACATTTTAGTGGTGACCTGGTTCGGGACATTATAAAGTGGTATCATAGGTGTTTTTTCTTTTTTCTTACAATTTTAGGCTGGTAGATAGGAGACTAGGAATGTGTCAATTCTTAGAAAATAGTTGTGCATTGGAGTGATCAACACATGTACATGGAAAAGTCTATGTGGCTTGGGATGGAATTGTTGTTCATACTATTTTCAATAATAGCTGATTATTATTTAACATTGAGTAATTGTGTAATTTCCATTGTTTATTGATTTGGGATATTTATGGGATTTTACCCTTGGCCTAGTATGGAAAGGATGTAGAATTACTTCCAGTATTATAGGAACATATCTATTCACATACACTACGCATTCCATGACATTTAGTTAAATATCTATTCTTCTTGCTAATTTGGAATTTGTGCCTTGGGTGTTATGCCATTATTTTTTTACCTTTAACATTCTTGCTTTTATAAGATGATCAGGTGATTATATGACATTTTTCCTATTTATTTATCATTTATTTCCTTTTTATCATGATTTTGTGCTTGTTAACATGATTTATGTGGTTACTACTTATGATGTAAAGCTAGTTTTGTTTTAATATATAATTTTTTGCATTCGATAAATACATGGGTTGAGATTAAATGGGAACTAGTTGTCACTTCTATGGTGTATGTGTACCTTAAAATTGGGAAAAGCTATCCCATATATGCAAACCATCCTTGATATTTATATATGTTTAGATATCTCTGTTAAAATGTAAAGGTTGGTAAAGTTTATATTTTTAAATTGATATGGTTTTGGTTATATGGGAACTGGATTATGCTCTATAAATTTTATGAGTGCTTTATAGGATGGTGAATGAAAATCAATATAATCATAACATGTTATATGACCATGTTTTAATTTGAAATGGTTATAAATGTAAATGTTATTTAATTTTGAGTTGAAATGAATTGGTTGAATCAGTAAAGGCTTGGGACTCCATCCCACAGGCATGGAGATCATGTGATTATATTCTTAAACGCACAGCTAGACTGGAGTAGGTATGTTGGGACATGTTCCTTATAAGGTAAACCTCTAAAGGTGTTTTGATTCTTTAATAATTAAGTGAATGTTATTAGTTTTAATTATGATGAACTCGAGTTGGCTTAGTAGGAATTTGGTAGGACACCATAATAACTATTACATAGAACAGAATTTAATTCATAAATTTCAAAATTATTATGGGATGCTAATAAATGACTATGGATTAAATATGGAAGTTTATATAACTTTACTATTATTACTCATGGCTCGAATTGAAAAAGGTTCCATTTTCTTTTGTTTAATACTTATGACATTGTGTTTTTTAATGTATTTTAAATGTTTAATTTTTTGAATGTTGATAAGTTTTATGAATTAAAATGCAACACAAAGTGGTATCATTAGTTTAAAACCTCGAGTAAGGGTAGTTTAAAATTTTATTTTGAGATTCATTGGAATAAAAATGTGATATTTTTACATAGGCCACTTTTTCCTTTTATGAAATGTATTAAATGATAGGATCAGAAGCCTAGTGACATTCTAATTGGTGTAAAATAATGATAGGGTATATTCTTATGATTTCATGAGGGGTTATCCCATGGTAGATATCACCCTTAGAGATTAAATTCCTTTCTAATTTAGTGAGATTTACACCGTATGGTTTGGTTATAGATTCGTTGTCTCTATTAGGACTCTTTGTATCTAAATGACAACCTTTCTTCGGATGGGTGGTCATGGTATCCTTGAACCTTTGTTACAGGCAAGAGCATTGAGTAATTCTCAGTTTCATTAGGTTAGACATGAAAAGAGCATCATTGACCACTTTATATGTCTTGTAAAACTATTCTCTTTCTTGGGTGACATGGAATGTAGTCATTATTTATTATAATCATTTGGGATAATGAACTTTTGAGCCAAATTTCAATGTGTTCCACATGATACATGATTTCATAGGGTGGACAAGAGATGGATAGTATCGAAGATTGACATGATCCTATCATTGGGTGTGGAAAAAACAAATATTTTCTATGTTAAAATATAGTATAATAGTTAAACTAGGTTGTCTCCAGATAGGAGCGCACAATAATCAAGTTGACACCTTAAAATAAGAGAAAGAAGTAAGGTTTTTTTAAGAAAATGATTGATTTTTGAAAAGACAAGAAACTTAACAAAGGAAATAAATTCAAGAAAAATATTTAGACAAATCAATAAAAAAAGTGATTGAAACTTTTATATGATAAGGGTGATTAGGTCAGGGCCGGTTCTCCAAGTTTAATTCTATCATAGTTTCAATTTATCCAATTCTCTTCTACAAAATCGATAAAAGTGAGATTCCTTAATCGATTTATCTCACTCCTTTGGTAAAATAGTAATGGTAAGAATAAACCTTAAGAAAATATTATCTTAGTCTATTATACTTCCAATATGTGATATAGTTGTAGCTAATACCCCAAATTAGCTTAGGCAGTTCCCAATCTGTCCTTTTTTATCCCAAACAATCAAGAATATGAACTACCCCTCTCACACGTACTGACGATCGCCAAGTACTTCACCACTAATCCCTGATCTATTCCATTGTAATTAGACCAAGACCTAGTGGAGGGATAAATTGACCATGTACCAAAGAAATAGAAAAAACAAAATCTAAAATCAAAATACAATCTTACGTGATAATAAAAACCGTTACATAAAATTGAAACTGATTTCGCAGAAGAGAGAAAAGGATATTAAAACATATAGTGCATGAACTTGAGAGTTAGAAAATGGAAAACCTATCCTTCCCCAATCACTCATAATATTTACCCCACCATTTTAAGGGTAACCAATTTGAAGTAGAAAGAATAATCCTTTATAACACTAAGAAAAACAAAAGAGATAAAATAAAGAACATAAAATTTGATGCTCTAGAATCTATCCTCCAGAAGATTTCCTATTTTCTACCGACCAGACGGCCAAAAATTACCAAGATCTATGTATAAAAAATGAAAGTATTGAAGTTTTATATCGACCCTGAAAATCCCAAATATTTTGGACATGTGTAAAGGATGATATGGCTGGATCATTGAACACGACATTTTCTAGCTACAAAATACTGTTCCAACAACTCCTCTTTGACTCACTCAAAAGATTCTTTAATGAGCTTCTTTATTCATAAAATTAAACGTGAACATGATCCGTTAAGTACTCCATCTAACACAGATGGAGAACCTCATTTGAAGGTTGGTAGATGAAGATATGATTTATTTAATGTGGTAGGGTCCACTCTGTCATCAGGAATAAGTTTTGAAATTGATTGGTTTTTCTATGATAATATTTTTCGAATTAGGTCATGGAAAAGAAAAGAAAAATTGATCCCACAAATCAATTCAGGATAAAAAGATGAATCTACTCATTTGGATCCAAATTATAAAATTTATTCCCAAAATACAGAAGCTCCACAAAACTGTAAAATTTACAAAATTAACCAATTTTCACATTTTATCTCAAAACTCACCAAATATCATAAAATGTTGAAAATTATCTCACATTGATTAATTGGTTGGGATTAAATCATTTAATAACATATGAATCATAATGAAAATATTTTCTCTATCAATTCCCCCACACATAGCACTTGGACTCCTGGATAAGTTAGAATCAAAATCAAATCAATGCATATTAAAAACACATGCCCATAAGATCCACCCATTTGACAACAAGAAACAAAAGATATCATGCCTCCTCAAAAACCATTATTTCAAGTTCTTCACTTCAAATCATTCAATATATTTCCTCTTTTTTTTCTCTCTCATGCACACAAAACACTTACCTCACTTCCATTATCACTCATCACACAATTTTCAATTTTTAAGAAATGTCTTTCTCATCCAAACTCATGCAAGGGTCGCCATAGGCTTGATAAATTCATACATATCCACCTGATATGAGCCACGGAAAGGTGTTTATCCTGAGGAATTTAGAGGATTTTTTTTGTGTCTTACAGTTGGTAGTATTTATATGTGAAAAATTATGAGGCAGAATAAGGAGGGCTCAACTCTTTTTGAAGCAAAATTGCATTATTCTAATTTTCACTCAAATATGGTCTCCTTCTCAATCCCCTTATCAGTAAATTAGCTCCATAAACATGAAATAAATCAATTATATTTTATACTATTCATCATTCTACAGTAAAATTCTCATTCATCTCAAACATGATTTTTCTTGAAAGCTCCAAATAGGCACAACTTTCATTTTCCATTTGATGCTCCGGAAAGGCACAACATCTCTTATCATGAAATCTCCAGAAAAGGAACAGATTTCAATAGAAAGATTGTTTTAGCAGTAAGAACATCTCTTCAAAATTTAATTTTCCACCTTATTTTTCTCCAAATGTTGTAACAGAAGACAAGACAACTTCTCCCACACTTAAGTTCAACTAGATCATGCAATTTCACTTCAAGAGTGGGTTGGATAGGGAAAATTAGCTTGTAATGTGGATAACCTAGTAGTTTTGTCATGTATTCTATGGGATACAAGGATTACATGTACAAGGTAAGGCATTATAAAAAGGATTATCTTGAAAAAGGGGCTTCATAACCAAAGAAATACCTCAATCATTTAATACACAAGTACCTCAAACCCTCATGTTTTGATAGGAATAAATAAAATTCTGGTTAAATCAAGTATTATTTAGTTCCCTAAAAAAGTGAATTGAATGTAATGTATATGAAAGAAATGGTTCAGAATCCTCACAGGAATGTGATTTCAAATATAAAGACAATTAGATGTGGTATAAGATTAAAAAATTAGAGTACTTTTCATGAAATTATAAAAGATTTGAACTTGAAACAAAGTCATTTTCAGAAATCATTTAAGCTTAGTTTCATGGGATAAATTGTTTTACTCATGGAAATGGGTTTCAAATATTTCAAAGATAATCATTTCACCACAAAAGTTTCAGAAACAATTTTTTTTTGAATATAGAAAAAACAATAAATAAAAATCCTAAACTATAAAAGTTCCCCCCCCCCACACTTAAATAATGTAGTGTCTTCAATGCATTTAAATGGATTTAATTAGATTTTTAAAATGAATCACAACAAGAAAGAAAGTGTTAATTAGAGGTATGACCTAGAGGATTTTATTGATAATTAGGTTGGAGGAGTGTGATCTCCTCCACTTGATATGATGGAATGGTCCCGTGGAATTTCATTAGCCTATGTACATTAATAGTGAATGGATCCTTCTCTCCATCCTTTACTATCTACACAACACCAAAAGGATATACATGAGTAACTATATATAGGACGTCCCATCTAGAATGATGTTTACCTGGCATCAGCTTGAGTCTTGAGTTGAGTAACTACATTATGTCTCTAGGATGTAAGTCTTTTGGTTGGATCAGTTTGTCATGAGCCACTCTTGTTCTTTATTTATAAATTATGGAATCTTAAAATTCTTCCATTCAAATTACTTCCAACTCTTGCAACTGCAATCTTCTTTCTTTTCTAGTACTTTCAAGATCCAAATTCATCTTTCTCACAGCCCAATATGCCTTATGCTCCAATTCCACTAGAAGATGAAATATTTTTACATTAATCAACTTATATGGACTCATTCCAATTGGTGTTTTTAGGCTATACTGTAAGCTGATAATGTATCTTCTGATCTCTGTATCCAATCTTTCCTATTTGGATTTACATTATTTTCCAAAATTCCTTTGATTTCATGGTTGGACACTTCATCTTTCCCATTAGTTTGTGGATGATTGGGAGAAGCTGTTTTATGATGAACCACATACTTATTCAACAAATCCTCCATTCTCCTATTACAAAAATGAGTCCATTGATCACTGATGATGTCTCTGGGAACTCCAAACCTACAAAATACATAAGTCCTGACAAAATCACAAACAACATTTGCATCATCAGTCGTGGTGGCTTTTTCTTCCACCCATTTGGATACATAATCATCTGAAAGAAGAATATAAGAATTTCCAAATTAAATTGGGAAAGGGCCCATAAAATCTATCCCCAAACATCAAAAATTTCACAAAAAATCAGTGGCTTTTGGGGCATTTCTTTTATCCTTGAAATATTTCTAGAAAACTGACATTTTTCACACCTTTCTAAAAATTCATGAGCATCTTTAAAAAGTGAGTGGCAATAAATTCTAGATTCTAAACCCATACTAGTTGTCCTTTAAGGTCAGAAGTGGCCTCCACAAGATAATGCGTGAAAAAACATAAAGGTAAAATCAACATCACTTTTAGGTAAACATTTTCTTACCACTTGTTCATTGCAAATCCTCCAAAGAAATGGACCATCCTAGTTGTGATATCAAGATTCAGAATTCATCATTTGAATTTGGTGGAAATTTAAATGAGATGGGAGCTGAGATGTTACAATATAATTGACCATATCATGATGCCAAGGCACTTCACCTTCAATCAAGTACAATTTCTCTCTTGGAAGGAGATCATTCAATGGTTCTCTATCAGGGATTTCAGCTTCAGCGGTGTTAGGTAGTCTAACTAAGTGATCAGACACTTGGTTCTCATATACCTTATTGTCTTTGATTTATATGTTAAAATCTCCTATTAGTTACATCCATATCACTAGCCTCAGTTTAGATTCTTCCTTCTTCATCAAGTACCTAAGAGCTGCATGATTGGAAAACAAAGTGACTTTAGGTCCAAGAAGATATGAACTAAATCATTCTAAAAAAAAGACAACTGCTAAAAACACTTTTTCTATTATTGTGTAGTTGAATTGGGATACATCTAAGGTTCTTGAGGCATAGTCAATGACTTGTGTCCTACCCTCAATTCTCTGAGAAAGTACTTCTCCAACTGCTTGGTTTGAAACATCACAAATTAGCTCGAATGGTTCTTCCCAATTGGGTGGCTGCATTACTGGTGGTGTAATCAATCTCCTTTTAAACTCATCAAAGGCTTCCCTACATGAACCATTGAAATTGAAATCAACATCTTTCAAAAGTAATATAGATAGAGGGAAAGATATATTTTTGAAATATTTGATAAATATCCTATATAATCCTGCATGTTCTTAAAATTATCTAACATGTTTGACACATGTTGGGTAAGGAAAATAATTTATCACTTAAATTTTTGATTTATCAACATCAATGACTTTATGTGAAATTTGATGCCCCAGGAAAATTCCTCTCTCAACCATGAAATGACACTTTTCAAAATTAAAAACAAGGTTCTTTTCAATGCATGTTTTCAAAAAAATTTCTATATTTTTCAAAAAATGGTCAAAAGAATTTCTAAAAAACTTTGAAATCATCCAAGAAAACCTCCAAGAAATATTCAACGTGGTCAGAATATATACTTACCATAAACCTTTGAAATGTACCTAGAGCATTACACAATCGAAATGGAATCCTTTTTTAATAAAAATTACTCAAAGGAAAAGTAATGGTAGTCTTATCTTGATCCTCGGGAGTGATGGGTACCTGAAAATAACATGAAAATCCATCCAAAATGCAATAATGAGCTCTCCTTGCTGATCTCTATAACATATGGTCAATGAACGGGATAAGGAAATAATATTTTTTAGTGACCTAATTCAGCTTCCTAAAATATATGCATACTCTACAGTCAATCTGAATTCTTATAGGGATTATTTCATTCTTCTCGTTCCTCACAATGGTTTGTCCATTTTTTTTGGAACTACATGGATGGGGCTAACCCAGTGTGAATTGGAGATGGGATATATGATCACATATTCAAATAGATTCTCAATATCCTTCTTCACAACTTCCATCATGGTGGGATTCAGTCTTTTTTGGGCTTGTCTTATAGGTTTGGAATCTCCCTCAAGAAGAATTCTACGTGAGCATATTTTTGGGTTGATTCCTGGGATATCACCTATGATCCACTCTCTTCCATGAACAGTCTCTCTCAAAAGTACAATAAAAGATTTTTCATAGGTTTCAGACATATTATTAGCAATTATTACTGGTAATTTCTCTCCCTCCATTAGATACAGATATTTTAAATTAGTGCGGAGTGGTTTTAATTCCAAATAAGGGGGATAGTCAAGGGATGAAACTATGTTAAGGCTCCCCACATCCAAATGTTGGTAATCCTACACACAATAAATCATATCATCATATTTATCTTTTAACAAATCATCAATGAAATTATATTTTACCTCTTCCTCCCATATTTAATCAAAATCTATAGCAGTTTGGGAATAAACATGTTCATTGATATTTTTAATTAAAGAAGTATCACCTAAGGATAATAATTCATGGAACATACCTGATTCTGCAATGGGTTCAGTACCTACTTCATGGGAGAGTGCAAAGAGTGAATGATCAACTAATGGGTACCTCATGGATTCAAAAATATTGAAGTGGGTAGTGCTATTTCCATACTCCATGGTGAGTGTCCCTTCATGGAAATTGATGACTGTTTTGACCATCTTCAAGAAAGGTCTACCCAAAATGATGGGTGAGTGTGATGGGATCCTATAATCTTCCATATTTAGCACATATAAGTTAGCTGGGAATAATAGATCTTTGACTTTCACAAGGACATCCTCCAGAACTCCTACTGCGAAAAATGTGGATCTGTTTGCAAGCTGGACCACAACTCTTGTGGGTTTCAAGTCTCCCATTTGCAAAGAAGTGTATACTGAGTGAGGAAATACATTAATTGAAGCACCTAAATCACACAAATCATTAGAGAAATTTAAAGAACCAATTATGCATGGAATTGAAAACTTCCCCAGATCTTGACATTTGGTTGGCAATTGGGGTGTGATAAGGGCTGAGACACTTCTTCTTAAGTTGATCATCTCATTCCATTGAAGTAACCACTTATTGTTAAAAATATCATTCAAAAATTTTGCATACCTTGGAATTTCTTTGAGTGCTTCAATCATGGGGATATTGATTTCCACTTTCTGGAATGTGTCTAGATTTTTTTGAAGCACTTCCTCCTGAAACCTCTTTGATTAAATCATCCTTTATGGAAATGGTGGGGGTAATTCATTCTTCTCCATTTGTTTCCCTAACAATGGTGTTTATTTTCTCTTCATCCTATACCTACCCTTCTCCTCCTCCTCTTTATTCTATTCTTCTTGGTTCATTTTCACATAATTTTCAGAATTTCCATCATCATTATACCTTAGCCATTGTGGTCTTGTTTCGGGATCAATGGTGGATGGTGGTGGGAATTATTTTCCACTTCTTTTTTTTTATAATGATGACATTCTCTTTTGGGTTTGGGATTGTTTGGGAAGGGATTTTCATTGGATAATTGGCTAGGAATTCCATGAGACTGTCAAACTTGTTTGAAAAATCTTTTACGGTGCCTTTCATCCCCTCAAACTCAGATTTATGATGTTGGTTTTGAATTGGAGGTTGTGAACTAGTGGATAGCTACTCATAGGGTCTCTGGAAAGGTGGTGGTTATTGGTAAGATGGCTAGTTATAAGATTTCTTTTGTTAAAATGGTGGTGGGTTCTCGAATGGGGGTTGGTTTTGAAACAGATTTGGGTATGGGGGTCTAGATTGAATTTATTGATTTCCAAATCCATATTGGACTTTGTTAGGATCTCTACATCCTTGATTTTTCTAGAACTTCTTTGGTTGATAGGCTACTGCACAACTTTCCATTCCCTATATTTCAGCACACTGGTTAGTGAAATGATCTGGAGATGAGCATAAACCACCTACCTTAGCCGGTGCTTGTTGTTCACTCACCTATTTCAAGGACATCTGTCTCACCAAACTAGTTATCTCTTCAATCATAGTTTCTAATAATTGTGATGGATGAGAATTTTTTACCTCAGGAATAACTCATGTTCCAATACCTCTTGTACCAAATTGTTGTGAGTTTTGAGAAATTTTCTCAATCATGCCCTTGGCATCTTCTGGTGACTTATCAATCAATGCAAATCCAAATGAAGAATCCAGAAGGTTTCATTCATTGTCCAAAAAGCCTTGATAAAAGAAGACAAGAAAGTGGTGCTCCTCCATTTCTTGATGTGGGTAGCTATCACATGACTTTAAAAATCATTCCCAAGTACTCGTAAAGCATTTCTCCAGATGCTTGAATGATGGAATAGATTTCTTTACTACTGGTTCTTCTCCTAGAGGTGGAGAAGAATAGTTTCATGAATAATCTTACCAAGTCATTTCAATCATTTGCATCTCCAGGTTGTAGGTCGTACAACCATTATTTGGCAGCTCCTTCCAATGAAAAGGGAAATTTCTTCCACTTTACCTTCTCCTCAGCTACTCCTCGGGGTCTGAATGTGGAGTAGACATGCCTGAACTCTTTGATATGTTTTTTTGGGTCTTCACATGCCTAGCCCTAATACTTTGGGAGCAATGTAATCATGTTAGGTTTCATCTCAAAATAATTTTGTAATACATGCATGTCAATTTTATTATTTTGATTAAGGAATTGTGGTGTAAAAAGGTCTCTATGTGTTTCTTTTTTATTTCCAGCCATGATAAGAGGCTCAGAGTTAACACTTGATGTTTCAATTGAGTTTTCAAGAGAAATTTCCTCAAATTCAGATTGAAAATTAAGGTTTCTATGTATATTTAACAAGGTTCTTTCAATTTCAGGATCTATGGGGATAAGGCCAAAGTTTGTACTTCTATTCATACAATAAAAGAGAGAAAAAGAAAAAAGGTTGGCACTACCTCCCCGACAACAACACCATGTTTTGACACAAGCCTGTGATTGGGTGTGGTGAAATCAAATATTTTATAAGTTAAAATATAGTATAATGGTTAACCTAGGTTGTCTCTAGAGAGGACCACACAACAATCTTGTAGTCACTGTAAAATAAGAGAAAGAAGCGAGGTTGTTTTTTTCGAAATTGATTGATTTTTGAAAAGGCAAGAAATAATTTTAACAAAGGAAAGAAATTTAAGAAAACTATGCAGAGAAATCAATAAAAAAGTGATTGAAACTATTATATAAGAAGGGTGATTAGGTCAGGGCCAGTTCTATGATTGTAATTCTATCATAGTTCCAAAATGATTCATCTCACTTCTTTGGTCAAATAGTAATGGTTAGAATAAACCTTAAAAAAAACTTATCTTGGTTTACTCTCCATCCAATATGTGATATGATTTTATCAAATACCCCAAATTAGCTTAGGAAATTTCCAATCGGGTATTGTTTGTCTCAAACAATCAAGAATATAATCTACCCCTCTCACATGTACTGAAAATCGCCGAGTACATCACCACTAAGACCTGATCTATTACATTTTATATAGACAAGAACCTAGTGGAGGGAGAAATTGATCATCATCCAAATAAATAGAAACAACAGAATCTATAATCAAAATACAATTGTACATGATAATGAAAACCATTACATGAATTTGAAACTGATTTCGCATAAGAGAGAAAAGGATATTAAGTCATGTAGTGCATAAACTCAAGACTTATAAAATAGAAAACCTTACCTTACCCAATCACTCATAATATTTACCCTACAATGGTAAGGGTAACTGAGTTTAATGAGAGATAATAAGTCATTGAAACACTAAGAAAAATAAATGAGTGAAAACAAAGAACATAATATTTGATGCTCTAGAATCTGTCCTCCAAAATATTGCCCCTGTTCTACCGACCAGATGGCCGAAAATCACCAAGGTCTCTTTACAAAAAATGTTTGTATTGATGTTTTCTATCGACTCTAAAAATCCCAATGATTTTGGACTAGCATAACGGATGATATGGTCGGATCATTGAATGTGACCTTTTCTAGCTGCCAAATACTGTTCCAACCACGCTTATTTGACTCACTCAAAATATTCCTTAATGAGATACTTTATTCTTGAAATTAAATGTGAACCTGATACTTTATGTCCTAAATCTATCCTAGATGGAATAAGCTCATTTGAAGTCTGGTATCCCAATATATGATTTATTTAATATGGTAAGGTCCACTTTACCGTCTAGAATAAGTTTTCCAATTGATTGATTTTTCTGTGATAATTTATTTCGAATTAGGTCATGGACCAGAAGAAAAAAATGGATCCCACAAATCAATTCTTCCTAAAAAAAGGTACTATCTAATTTGGATCCAAGGTATGAAAGTTATTCAAGAAATAAAAAATCTCCACAAAACTGTAAAATTTACAGAATTAACCAGTTTTCACATTTTATCTAAAAAACTCACTAAATATCGTAAAATATGGAAAATAAGCTCACATTAATTAATTGGTATGGATTAAATCATTGAATAACATATGAATAACATATGAATAATAATGAAAATATTATCCCTATCATGGATGTTCCATTTTTATTCTAAAATCCCAGGGTGGTATGTGTTGTTATACACAGTACCTCTCGAGTTTCGAAATGATGTAATAAACCAGTTGAGTTCAGTGGAATCATTGAATCTTGAGTTGTTGAGTACATTCTGGTGTTATCTTTAAATAAGAGTGACTTGGGAATTAAATTAATTTTTTCCCCAATGATCGAGATGAATTTCCAATGGGATCGAGTTTTCTGACATAACGGTTAGTTTGGTATTGGTTTTCATGCCAAATGTTTTGATGTTGTGAGTATGCCTTTGAGGAGTGACACATGTATATTTAAGTTGGTTTAGTTATAGATTTCTTATAAGTGATTGGTGTATCTTTCCTTTTTATTACAAGTAAGATCCAATAGTGGGAATATCAAGTCAATTAGATTGAATGTGTTCCCTTCCAAGTAGAAGGAACAAAACAAAAGAAGATCATTGGAGATGGTCGATAATGCTTGACTGCCATTGTGGATAGAAAGTTTTAAATAATTTTAGTTATTGATCTAAAAAATTAAATTCATGTGGTTAGATGTGTATGAAACCCCTATGAAACAACATTGGTTAAGGATAGACTTTGGTGGTTATTTCGAGTGATCATAGAACACCTCAGGTGGCAAAGGCCTGTGTTTTGTTAATGATAACACATCAGTAGGTGAAGTCGATATTCTTTCAAGGAGTTATGCAATAGTGGTTTGACTGAA
This sequence comes from Viscum album, assembly GCA_963277665.1. NCBI lineage: Eukaryota > Viridiplantae > Streptophyta > Magnoliopsida > Santalales > Viscaceae > Viscum > Viscum album. Next base: position 1,884,480,505 of record OY728159.1, on the reverse strand, counting down.
TTTGTTTTGGTATTCTCGATATCCTATTAGTGTACTATTATTAAAGAGATGAGAATGTCCCCTATCTTGATGTTGTCCTTGTGGAACTAAGATAGTGTCAATTATATGTCTTTCTAAAGTTTAAAAGTTTTTGGGCTTGATAATTAATATCTATATAAGTTTTATAATTGATTCCTGGTTTTCTTTGAGGCGAGGTTAGTCCTGAGTAATATTTGGGTTCCCGTGTAGGAACAATTTGGATGAACTCTGGGACCCCAGCTACTCTTATTTGACTTTACCACCTAGAGGATGTCTCTTTAGGATCAGTCAATGATCTAATGTGGATGTCTTGTCCTTGTAAGACCATAACTATATTAACATGGAGTATGGAATACCTTGGATTTTTTCCTAAGACTCTGGTTTAATGAATCAAAGGTAATAATAGACATCTTGTTGGGATCATAAGTGACTCTTAAAAGGGTGATGAGTTCCAGTGGGCTGTGTCTGACTTACACATGTGTTTGTGCTGATGCACAAAAAATTAATTTTCTAGGTAATGGTTTTACTAAGGAACTTCACCAGATGTTAGGAAAGTAATTTTGTGATTATATTCATTTAAAACAAAATATTCCTTGGATAAAGGCATTGTGGTTCATATGTAATACAATATAACTATAAGCTGTGCGTTATTTAGATAAGTCATATAGAAGTGGATCGAATAGTTTTTTTGTTAAATGAATACAGAGGAATGAATCCTATTTTAAAAACACTGCCAGGTTAAGGAGGGTGTGGTGTAATGGTAATCTATAGATTTAAAGGAATGCGTCATTGACCAATTTTAGTTAGGTCGATAGGGATTTATCCATTTCTTCCTGATGAGGTCTCTGATATGACCCCATGTGTAATCGCATTCACCTTGTTAAAGAAATCACACCAAGAGAATTGATATAACTCTTAGGGAATTCTATAAAGGAAATTTTGACGGTGGAAGTTTCATGGATTAGAATTGGACCCTTATAACATTAATAACTATGGTGAGGAGAACCATTGGATTGATGTTTTAAGGGATGATGATGTGATTATGTCTCCAGATAAATGGAATTAGGTAAGCTCTGTTTCAGTGTTTAGTCAGGAAATGAGTGTTGGGTCAGGTTTTCATGCTTATGTTTCGTATGACTAAGTCAATGTGTGGAGGTGTAGTGGGAATTTGGAAAGCTACATGACCATTTAAAAGATACTTTAAGACTGTTTTAGGTTTGGTGATATTTTCATTTGTCCCGAAGGCTTCTCAGGGAAAAGAAGTTATAAGGTGGGGAGATTGTAATGACATGTGTATTTGAACCATGGTAAAATTCTAAGGGAATTTGAATCATGGAATTTAGTGGATGGTCCATTCATTAAACTCAGATTTGGATTATAATTTTGAGAGTTTTATACTTCAAAAAATTGTTTTTAGACTTCCGTAATGTCCTAAGAGGCATCCCATGTGTCTCATTGAATTTTTGGGGAACCAAGACCCAAAATTCACAAGTTTGGGTGTCTGATAGAGGTTCGTGGTTTTTCAAAAACTATATGGCCCACAATATCAAACTGTGAGGCATATTTTAGAGGATTTTCTTATGTCGCACGAGTTGTGTATGGTTTACCCGAACATTGTGCCTAGCCCTCATGGATAATTCCACTTAGGCAGTGCCTAAGAACTATTCATCGCATGGTATCCACACATTTAGGAAAACTGTGCAATATAACCATGTGTGGTGGGTTTCCTAGATAGTGGGATCTGCATGGTTGGTGCATGGTTTTGAAAAACCATGTGGTCATACCTTGTGACATTGTTTTTAGGGTGAAATAACCAAAATTCCCTTAATGAGTATTAGAGTTCATTTTCCCTCAATTTTCTCCTCCTCTCTCTACGTGAGACCTCTCCTTTGGCAGCTTCGGTTCATCCTCAAGCCTTATTTTGGAATAGTGATATCTCCTGCATTAGTCATCATATTTGAGTGCCATTAATCCCTATTGATTCTTCTTGGGTATATCTATATTAATTTTTAATCTTCATTCATTTAATCATCTCTCGATCGAATTATCATTATGTAATATCATTTTCCCTATTTTTAGGGAAAATGCCTCTTCCATGAATTTCATCCAAATCAGACCAAATTAGAGCTTGATATTGGACATGTGAAGTGTACTAAGCATAAGGTAGGTGGTATAAAACTTTTTCCTCAAGTTTACATCATTTTAAAAAAAATATCCATTACACCACACATTGACCATGTCCATAAGTTGATTTAAAAATGTTTTGTTCAATATAAATTGGTATACACACCTAGTATTACACCTATAGAGGATTATAAAGTAAATAGGTAATGATTACATTGACCAAATACTCCCCTTAGGTGTCCCAACATTATTTTCCGATTATAATTAATTGAATAAAATCCACAAATTCCTTATAATAATTCATCTTGGTTTAATAATGGAATTCCAATTTTTGGTTATTGTTAAACTAGAAAGGGAACCTTCTATGTTCCATGTAAAACCCTTTTGTTTTTTTTTCATGTTTTGGTAGTTATTCTAAAATTATTATTTAAAGTGAATTGAGTTATTACTATTATTGTGTATTCTTGATTATGCTCAATGGATGGTTTATAAACAATGGATGGTTTTTATAATAATACCCCTTGAATGAGGTGAGCTATATTCAAAATTATAAAGTAATTTTTAGTGATCTAATACATTCTTGATCATATTTCTTTGGTGTTTTCCTATGCTATGTTTTGATAAATTGAATGGGATGTATTGGACATTTCCTTTGCTGATATTCTTAAAGTGAGTTGGATTTCTATATTTTAAATTTATAATGAACCACGATCCATGTAAGGGTTTGGATTTTTTTATAAATGTGGATGATCATATAGGGAATTTCCCACCTTGACAATGGTACCTTCTAAGATTTTCTTGAGCATTGTTAAATGAATTTTCATATTTTTTAACAGTGAATGGAATGATTTATATGGAATGAATTTGCAAGGCGTAATTACTTAATTTAATGATTTTTAAATGTTTTAAATTATGTGAAATATTTATATTTAACAAATTGCCTCTTGAATAGTTATTTTCAGAAATCAATTGACTGGTTTTAATGACATTATTTGTAAAGGTTGGTGAGGCCACACAATTTATTTAATGCATGAGTATATGCTTTGTTTGAATTATAATAAATGGAATTACCTTGTTTATAATTGTCCTAGTAAATTTAAATAATGAGAGGTAATACCTCATGGATGTGTTATAAATACGAACATTCATTTTACATGGGTTATGGAATGATGGTGAGGTTTATGATGAGTATGATGGTATCAGGTACCGTTACACCGGCTGTTGGGCATGACATATCACACCAGTGATACTATATTGACGATAGTCATGACACAACACATCCTTTATGACTGTAGAAATGACGATGAACTCACTAATATTTGAGTGTTGACATTATTATACACTCACCATCTCGAGAGAAAATCATGAAATCTCCCACTCATTATGAGATTTAGGGGATATACCCTTTACTGGCGCTTATTGTCTTGTTAAAACTGGTTATGGATGACTGAGAAATTATTATTCTAGGTATATAACCAATTACATCCATATATACATGGATCATATAGGTGGATGAATTATATGTCTAAACTATGTATATATTATTACTATATATAAATGGTTACTGTTCAAACGCTCATTTCATCCATGAGTTGAAGTAGGTAGAGCTGCTAGGTGTCCTTCGAGAACCCGAGTGGGGTGATTGTTGTTTATTTCAGTACTGTTAATAATTCATATTAAATGAACACTTATTTACTTATTATAAAAGTAATGGATTCAGTTTTAGACACCATAAATGGTAACCTTCTGGGATTAATATCTCACACCATGCTCAAGTCTTCATTTCACTGGGGTTCCTATGTAGATATCATGTTCATAAGATGGTGGATTATTTATTGTTCTGTTTTTATTATACCTGAGTGTTGGGAGAAAAAACCGAATTGGATCTCAGGATTCTCATTGAGATATCCCTTGGTTTGTTTATTTTTTTTTATTTTTTATTATATTGGATCTTTTCTCCTATTTCATGTTTACTGTTTTAGTTATGTATCATCACTTGAACATGCTAGAATTGTATATTGTCACTGACCATCATTTATATTCAATTTATATAATTACTCAACTACTATTTCTATCATTTTATTACTAATTCCCCCATCGTCTATTGATTATTAATTAATATACCATTGTGCTACTCCTATACAAGGTTACAATCTCCCCATTATCACCTCCTTAGACCCTCACTAGTAGTTGGAAGCCTCTAGAATACTGGAAGGTGCACTTGAGGCCTTGAAACCCACCTTTATGACCATTATTTTATTTGTTAGTAGGGACATGTTGTTACAATAAGTTGATGAATGAGTTAGGAATGTTCTGGGAGCATGAGTTTTCGGTTTTAATGGAATTTTTTGATAGTGGAGGCATTAATAATGGGAAATTAGTAGTGATAGGATGAAGCTTATAGTGGGGATCAACATAACCCCAATGAGTATATCGATTAAATATTAACATTAATGGATATTACTTCCATTTTTTATGAACATTCAGAACATTACAAAATTTCATACCCAAAGATTGTAATAGTTTAGTTTTTTGGAAACACAATCTTTTAACTTGTAAGAAGATATTCAATGTATCCCATTAAGATATAACCCTGTATCACTAGTAGATAAAAACCTTATTCATAACATAGAGAAATTAAACATAATAAATTAAGAGCTCATATTCTCAATATGGTAAAATAATCGAGATACGTAAGCATAACATGAGCATGATGATATGAGAACAAGAGAATAACATTTGATGATCATAACCTATGTACCAAAAATCAAAATTTTGAGTCATGGATTAAATATTGTCATTTCATAAGACATGAATCATAATATAATCAAATAGCATTATCCATGAGATCATAACATGGGTATAAGACATGAAATTATGGCATGCACATAAGTATAAAAAATCTTGTGTCAAGCCTACCAACCAAGATCTTCATAATATGTTAGGAATGGGATAATAACCCATGTACTTACTTTAGTCTTGGTATTTTCTCCCATTTACCCTCTTGTTTGGGGACTGGGATGCCCTCCCTTGTATCCTCTTATTTCAGGACCATGATTCCCTCCTGTGTACCCTCTTATTATAGGTTCAATATTCTAACCTATGTACCCTCTTATTATGGGATTGGTATGCCCTCCTGTGTAACCACTTATTATAATCTTGGTATTCCCTCCAGTGTACCCTATTGTTATAGGATTATGATTTCCTATCATGTAACATATTTTTATAGGCTTGAGATTCTCTCCAATGTACCCTATTATTACAGGTTTGGGATTCCCTCCCATATAACCTCTTGTTATAGGTTGAGATTACCTCCCATATACCCTTTAATTTCATTGAACATTCATCATTACCCAATTAATTGTATGGAGATATAGGTATCAACCTTCACATAACAAAATCATACATAAGTTTTCCATAAGAAAAAAATAAGTCACTGTATCATGACCCATAAAAAGAGATGGATTTCATAAAAATCATATCATAACCCTTGAAATGAGATGGGTAACATAAACATTTCATCATATAATAAACTTATGAAAATTGAATGGATTCATAATAATTTCATCATAGAATAACTTGCGAAATGATGAGGTTTCATAACTGTTTTTTCATGGTATAACTAGTGGAGGATAAAAAAGTTTCATTAAAATCAGGACATAAAAACATAGACCATTCAAGAAGGAATGTGAATGGTATTCCTGTATTATATCTCATGTAATGAATATGTAACACCAATGGATTTAATATTATATGGATAAGTATTTTGGGAGATCATTTAGAGTACCTCTTATGGAAAATAACCTTTCATTGAAAATAACTTTTTAAAACATAAAACTTTTTCAAACTCATTTTATTTGAAAAATATATTGAAAACATATAAAGTCATATTTTAAAATCATTTAAAATATATATTGAGTGAAATATGATTTCCAATTTTAAAAATTCTTCTAACATCATATAGAATTTTGAAAACTTTTTTCTTTGAATATATCTTTTAAAACATATAAAATAATCATTTAGAAGATTTTAAAAATAATTATCTATTAGAATATCCTTGAAAACTTATAATGAAATATTTTACAACATTTTGAAAATAATTTTCTTTTAAAATATCATTCATAAATTAAAAAATACGTTTTTAAAACATTTTTAAAATAATTTTCTTTGAAAATATCCTTGAAAATATAATTGAAATATTATATAATAATATTTTAAAACATTTTGAAAAAAATTATCTTTGGAAATATCCATTAAAACTTATAAATGAATCGTTGAAATCATTGAGATCCTTTTATTTTAATATAACCATTGAAAAAATAGAAAGGGTGCTTTGAAAATCATTTAAAACACTTTTTAAACATAAACCATTTTTGAAAAACGTTTCCTTTGAAAGCCACTTTTGAAACAAATTTTTTTCCCAAAATTATTGAAAAAAGTTTCTTAAAAAATAACCTTGTAAACATGAAAATTTATATTTAATGGAATTATGGTCATAACGATGGGTAATTCCATACATTCTGAACATTCCTTTTGCACCATAAAAAGTTTAGAAAACATGCTTGATCAGAAAATGATAAGAAGATTCGTTTCAAAACCATTTAAAAAAAATTGAAAAATATTAGTAAAGTTTTATTAAAAATATCAGGATAATCCTAAAAAAAATTTAAAACATTTTTATGAAATATGGTTTTGAAAGGACACATATACTTGACTAAATAGAGAGATAAAGTTATATTTTCATAATTGTTTTATTAATTATATTAAATACCAAAGAGTCGAATATTCTACCATTAATTAGTTATAAAACTAATAAATATAGGATAAGAGATTTCATGAGAATTATTAAGATATGGATCATATGATTTCATCAATGGAATCATAATCCAAAACAATACTGATAAACGACGAGGTTATAGAAATAAACCCTTTCCACTTTAGTGAATTTGAATCCTAATACCCACGAAAGAGTAACATTAAATAAAGATTAAAATATAATTTAATGAATTTTTTTTTGATATACCATGTGAAAGGGTATTATATACACATTGTAAAATAATTTTGGTGTATAACATAACATGTGCCTCAAAGAATCCATGTTGGGAAAAAATTACCTTATCGATTTGGGTACTATTAAACCGTAAAACCTAGGAAAGAGATACCATAAAATGGATATGTAAATACGAATAAATTTATGGAAAATTATAGTAGAATAGATTCATGGGAATTATGTACACCACACAAAATAAATGATTTGCAGATAATGCATATGTCTCGCAGAAATAAAAGTGAGACTGAAAATCCCCTCACTATATAGGTAACTTTTGAATCATGATCCCCATGAGATAATAACATCAATTAAAACTTTTAATATCATTTAATAAAGTAAATTTATGATATAACATGTAATATTTCAGTATATACGCCACAAAATAATAATAAGTGGTGAATATAGAATATATCACATTGAAATACAACTGAGATGTGAAATCCCTTACCTTACATCTTGACTTTATTCATACAAGGTCAATATCATGGTATAATAAATATAAGATTATTATACATCTACCAAAAAAGAAATTATTATATCTCATACCATATATTATTTTATTATGACTTTATACCACTTTTTTATTAATAATTCCATGTTATTGTTTTATTTTGGGTATAATATGACTTGTTTTTCCCTATATGTTTTGATTATTATTATTGATCCTATTAAATAGATCATGATTTAATTATTTAGAGAATGTGAAATATGATATAAAGAAATTATATATTCAGTATATAATTATTTATAATAATATATAAAATATTTAAATATTAAATTAATTACATCGTTCATGGAGACAGTAGGTCGTACGTACGCATGAACACTATTTCCATTTTATTATCATATTAAAAGAAATAAATTAAATGAAACACACACAAAAAAATATTATAATTGAAATAGAATTATTATGTCATATATATCATATAAATTTACTAAACCCATCCTTAAAAAATTTCTTGTAAACTGCGAAAAAATCAAATCGCTATGAGGAGGCGGTAGTCTGCACATCCACAAATGAAGTTATCATATTCCCATAAAATGGAAAGCATGAAGGTGTGCGTTATATAATAATTCAAGAAAATTAAATACATCCTTACTATCATATATATCATATAAAAATAGTATTTACATCATTATTTCCATCATTGATAAGTGGTAATGGAAGAATGAACGACATTAGTTCATGAGGAGATACTTCGCTATACACACAAACAATGATTGTGTTTCCCATTTGATATAATTTTGGGTGAGTGTAGGTAGTAACATTATCATTACAATATATCATTTTTTAAATATAACTATGTTATTATGTAATCATGAAATAATAATAATTTAATGGGTATAGAAATAAATAATAAAAGTGTTTGTTGAAGGTTGCTACCTCTTATTTGGGTAACTCCTTTTGGTTTTCACCAAAGAGATTCCATAGTTGGATTTATTTATAAATAGAGGATTATAGGATTAAGGGAGGAAATTTGGGAGCTTATTTTGGCTGGTTTTGGATGAGATAAAAGGTTTTAGAGTTATTAATAAGTGACGGGGTCGAGTTCCCTTTTATAATGGCGGAGGAGTGGATTTCTTGTAAATACATAAGGATATACAGTATTGAGAAGACCCCCATACATCATGTGCCTCTAATAATTGTTCCTTCTCTATACAAGGGAGGATAAGTTGAAAATATTTCAAGAAAATAGCTTTTATAAATATTTCTATGTTATTTGTACCCTTAAGAAAAAATTTAACCACTAAGTAATCTTGATTTAACCTTAATAACTGAAATTAATATTAATTAATTTCACAAATATTTTTGGTCAAAAAATACGATGAAATTACTATAAATTATAAATTATTCTCAGGAAAATAACTAAAATTCACCCAAAGTAAATATTTATACTCCCCCTCTGTAACACCCCGAGATTTTATGAAAAATATTCTTTTTAATTTCATTAATGTCATGTGTTGTATGCTAAACCAAAAGGAGCTTTCACAACATGCATCCTTGACTTGCCTTTCATTACACGCAATCGCGACCTTCCTCGATAGCGTGTATAGTACGCAATAACATGTTTCACTAAACAATGATATGCTATTAAAATATTGTTAAAACTAGCCGTTATGAATAGTAATAACCACTTTTTGAAATTTTATAAATTTTATTTTTCAAAATGTACTTCATTTTTGGATTCAGAATATCGAAATTATCTTAGGGTGAAATTTTGGTAATTTTTGGATAACTTTCATATTTTGATGAATAGTGAAAATTACTAAATTTTAATTAAAAACAACATTTTCAATCGAAATAATTAATAGTGATAAATTATTAATTTGAGTGGTTTTAAAGTATATTTAGAATATATTTTTACAATTTAATACAATGTTGGTCATTGGATATAATTTCATAATTAAACCAGACATAAATAAGTGTCAATCTTTTGATAGTTATTATCTCTTAAAAACACACTATTTGTTTTGACGACGGGAATTAATTTTTTAATTAATTAATGGAACTGATATGTTTTGAATTTGGTAAAATAGACATCATTATTGAGTTCATAATATCAAATATAGCTTAGGCCTAATTTTTGGTATTTTTCTGTAAACTTTCATTTTTTATGAATAGTGAAACCACTAAGTGGTAGTTAAAAAAATGAATTTTTCATAAAACTTAATTTTACCACTTCTGTGAGTGGAATTTCAAAAATCCGAGAGACACGGTTGATGCTAGTAAGTAAAATGCGGTTCAATGAGATGAAAATAATTTTTTGTGAATAGTAACTTTTTACTTTTATTTACCACAGTTAAAAGTAAATAGGGTAATTAAGGGTAAAAATGTTATTATTATTACCCTAACACATGTCCTAATTCTACTGGATAAGTGTAATTCGACCAAAAACTACCTTATGAATAAAATATGATTATTTAGGCCCACTTGAATTAGATTAAGACATTTATTATTAATTTATTTAAAGAAGGGTTAAAATAGTTAAAATCAATGTTTAATAAGTATATCATTTTTAATATAGGGTTATACCTAAGATAAATTCGACTATAAAAATTCATTATAAAGCTAAAAAGATTTCCTTCATAATGATATTTTATTTGTAATTTTTAGACTTTAAATAAGTTAATTTATGACACAAAGATGATTCAGTAATTATCTTATTTATAAAATATTGACATAATTGATGTTATAAATACCCAAATAAATATAATTTGAGACTTTTTATGAATTCCACTAATTTTATAGGTTAATATGACATGTTATTATTGATTTAATTAACATTTTTCGAACTATTCATTCTGTTATGATTTTCAAAAAAATCAACTACTAAATAGTGTCAAAATTGACATAAAATAGTTTTTAAAACAAATATTATATTATTAATTGTTATTTTATTCATAAAAATCTAAGGTTCGGCCAAATGACATAGATAAGGTTATATATATTAATAATAAACAACATGGGGTTCGTTTGGCTTCTTATAGTAAATTTATTAACCTTATAGTGTAAGAACACAAAAAGACACGGTAAAAGTAAAATTATCTAACTTAAAGTTAAATATAAATGATAAGGTTAAAATAGGAACCTAAACTTGTCTAAATTCTATTGGATGAGAGGATTTCGACCCATACCCACCTTTGCTTCGAAATTAATTAATTTGGAGCTATTTAAAACCGAATTTGGCTTTATAATAAAATAATATTTTTAGTTATTCCAAAGGTGCCCCTCTTCTCCCTTATAAAAGGGCACCTCCTCCCTCTATTCTTGACACCACTTTGAGCCTTCAAGCTCGGACAACCCCAGCCAAATTCTCTTCTCCACTTCCCTAGCAACATCCTATAGGTCCTGGTTTTCTTCAAAGACCAATTTTAGTGCCCTAAGAGGAGGACTCAAAGAGGCGCTTCAAAGAAGAGGTAATGTCTATTACCGATTCTATCAACTTTATTTTTTCTTCCACTTCTTCTTCTTAGGTTGTTTCATTATGATGTAATAACATCATTATCACTCATATAATGATATTTTATTATAAGTATGAAACAACCCTATTTCACCATCTATCCATCCTACGGAAAATGAAATCACCTCGCGTTCGTACGTACGGAATACCATCTCCACGCCATGGTGTAATCTATTTTGCACCACCACCTTACTTGGATGGGTACAATGGTGTACATAATAACTATATATGGTTATTTTAAATTTATATTTATTATGAAATAGTATAAATACACTCCAATAAAATTCCATGATCATGAGAACGATATCATCGCTCGTGCGTATGTACGGACTACCGTCCCCACGACGCGATGAGATTCAATCTCCACATTAACCATTTATGAATGATTATAAAGTATATATAATAAGTAATCATGAAATATATGTCATAATAATGATACTGGATTTATGTGTATATATATGTATTTCATCTGCTTAATTCTATTCAACTCAATAAGGAAAACGAAAACAACATTCATGCGTACGTACGGCCTACCGTCTCCATGAACGGTGTATTTCTTTCCATTTAATAATCTATTATATATATGTATATTATGAATATATATTATATATAAATCATTTTTTATATTTTGGAATTAATTAATCATGATCTATGTAATCATATGAATAATTACAAGTCAAAACACGAATGACAAATGAAACGATTTTACCCAAAATGCTCTTTAACATTGAATTTACAAAAGAACGGGTAAAATAAAGTCATTAGTGAACCATATATGATATCATAACAATGAGTATGATTATGGAATAAGTCAATGACACTATTTAAATCATTATACAGGAGGTTTGGACACTTACGGAGCAAATCAGACCTAAGGTAAGGGAAATATCACAATTTTATTTTTATCTGAGATTGTTTAAACTTTGGTATTTACTGGGGTGTATTTTATCATCCACATCCATGTTGCCTCAATATGTAATATTTATATCCTTATACAATAGTTTATATCCAATTTTACCCTTCGGTGAGTTTTTAGTAAAAGATATGAAAGGAATCTTTTGTCGTTTTTCGTAAGAGGTACTTTTTGACTTTTCCGACAAAAGTACGAGGAGAATGTTATTTTTAACTTATACGGCGTGAACGGATTTTTACGGTTTCATAATGCCTCATTTTCATGAAGCATACTCTACATGCTTTTATGACTATTTTCAACAAAATACTTTTATTTTAAAAGTTCATGGCATTTATTGAAAAAAAATGATTTTGACGAAGAAAGGATATTTTTCTCAAGAATTCATTTCAAATGTTTTATCAAAACCATTTTCCATCTAAGATGACATTATTTGATATGTGTAATGTCTCTATGATTTACATGGTTCACTTTTCTTATGATCAAATGTCCATTTGTTTTATATGGATTATGAAATGATGGGATGATGTTTATGAAACCCATTTTATTCTTTGGGTTATGATGAATGTTTTAAGTTTATTTTGTGGCACAAGTAAGAATGATTTCACTATGAGATGGGTGGGACCTATATCTCCATCCAATTCATTGGGTAAAGATTTATATCTCATGAGACAGACATGGCTGGAAGGGCAGGATAAACCGGTTCAGTAATACATGACTGAAACGAGGAGTGATCTCGATTCAGAATGGGACTTTGTCCACTAAGATGGTCTTGGCAGCAATGCCTTGGCTACTATGGAAATAATTACTTGTTATTAAAGGATGACAAAATTACATGTTTTATTCCCATTCTATTTTATCATGATTGATGTTACCTTATGATATATGCCTTACGTACTTCCAAGATTCATGTCTTTGCTCAAGATTTTGATGTTTAGATTTTATGATCAAGTTTTTGCATTCAAATGTTTATGGATTGTTTTATGTTATCTATGTTTACCCTTAATAGGAATTTGAGCTCACCCCTTTGATGTTTTATTTTCCCCAGGATATAAATAATGGTTTTAGGTAAGAAAAGAAAGGGAAGATCTTTATTGGGAGATGTTGAAGATCTTTCACCACGATTAGAAGATTTTATTCCGAGTTTCCAAAGACACTAAACTATTACGGTCCTTGTGTGTCTGTTTTTCTTATGTATTAAGTATTCCGCAAAAGTAATGTAATCTCCATGTACGTCAAGCTTCGGGTCTCTACAGTTGGTATCAAAGGAAAGGTTTAGTCAACCTTTGGAAACTAGGATGCGAGAACTTTAGTAAGATCACTAGAGATATTTCTAAGTTATGTCTAGGGATGTCCCTAAGGTTAAGTATAGGTTATTGTACTATAATTATGGTAACCCAAGATGTTAGATATTGATGGTACTGCCACTTTATTATATTGTTTTCCCTAGAATGATTTTTTCCTCTCACACTATTCTTTTTGGGTTTTAGAAAATGGTTGGAAACAAGATGATTCACGATAATGGAGGATATGATGGACAATGGAATGATATTCTTCATGAGAAACCAAATTAAATGGGATTTGGAAGTCCAAACATCATTATTATTCCGAATCAGCAATCTCATAATATGATCAGTAAACTCAAATTTGGTAAGTTTCCTGACTCGGATAATAAGAGAAAGATGGAGTTTCATGATGATCATAGAGGAAATAAAGTTCAATTTCCCCTATGTGAATCAAGTGGGAAGAGGCATCAAGGAGAATGTTTCAAAGGAACTGGAAGATGCTTTGCGTGTGGAAAAGAAGGACACAAATCCAGTAAGTGCAAAGGAAAATTTTCAGTTAACACCAGGGATGAGGATAATGGTATTGCTACGACATTTACAATGGTTAAATGTTTTAAATGTGGAATGTACGGGCATTACGAAAACCAATGCCCTAAGGGAAAGTCTCATGAAGAGAATCAGTATGGTCGTATGGGTAGTATTTATGTTGATGATGATGAAGAGACTACAAATGATATGTGAGTTGAAATAATTTTTGAAGCTCGATCAATGGTTTAAGAAGGTAGTGTAATGATTACATGTTTATCAAGTGTAATGTTGTATAAGTAATCTCATGGTACTATAGAATAAAGGGACATCTAAGGATTGTTACAATGTTGTCTTTCCTTAAGTTTTTAAAGTGTATGATGAATGTTACCAGTAACCATGAAAGGTTATTCAGATATTTTTCGAAATTAGATGATATGCGCATAATGAAGGGATAATGAGAAAATTAAATGTTTGATAGTATTCATGAGCTCATGATTAATATAAGGAAATAGTTATATCATGGTTTGAGTATATAGAATTTTGGGGTTTTGGTATGTGGAAAGAGTTAACTTTTGACAGCACTCATGTTTTCACTAAGGTTCAATGGGTATTCATTTTTCAAGAGAATACATGATTAAGGCCTTCGAACGTTTGGAATGTGACCAAAAAGAAATATTTTATGATATATGGGGATCAAAGATGGTATTAACATGCTTGTTATATGAAATCTCTGGTAATTGTTTTCACTATAATATGACAATGGACTAAAATATTATGGATAAAAAAAAGATTGGAATGGAATATGTTGGACATAAGTTAGTATTTTTTTAGGATAGAAATTTTTTCGATATTATTGATGGGATGATATAGTAATTTAGTTTTAGAAAAAGTACAACCTGTAGGATGGACGACGACCCATCGCGTCGGACAAGAATGTGTGAATTGAACCCACAACCGAATTGCGACTGGCCTTTATCGCCTACCACTAGCCTACAGGAAGTCCCTGTTTAGTAGAAAATAGTTTTATTATATTATGCAGTATGATATATGAAGTATAAGTCCATTTTAGGAACCATATATGATTAATCTCACTATAGATGTACTTATGTATTTTTTGATAACTTTTCTAACCTTTTGTTTGAGACAAATGGAATGACCCATCATTCTATCACATGATCTGCTAACACATCACGAATGACAAATTCAAGTTCATATCTTTAAGAGATGAAGTGGAAATTGTCCAAAGAATGACCAACAGTGAGACTATACCAAAATCACGAAAGTATTTCTTCTAATTCCAATTTCATCAACTTTAGGGAAATGATCTTTAAAACCAAAAATGTTATCCTAGTGCTCTTATATCTGATGAATCAGATGGTACCTTAGATCGTCACAAATTTATGGCTTTTTGATTACTGGTTTTTCCATAGCCACGTTCTCTACCACTCTCCATCAGAACATGATGGTTAGATTTCTCTTCCATATCCATATTTTCACCTATGTGGAAACCCAGTGATTAGTTTATTTGGGTAACCGTTACGTTTCATACTTTTGTTTTTAAAGATTGGTTTTGGTATTCCTTTTTATGATGTGGGTTTCTATTAAAGAAAATTTCGAGTAGTAAACCATTTATAACCCCGACGAATTTCGAGGGAAAAATTCATTTTAAGGGGGGTAGAATGTAACACCCCGAGATTTTATGAAAAATATTCTTTTTAATTTCATTAATGTCATGTGTTGTACACTAAACCAAAAGGAGCTTGCACAACACACATCCTTGACTTGCCTTTCATTACACGCAATCACGACCTTCCTCGATAGCGTGTGTAGTACGCAATAACAAGTTTCACTAAACAATGATATGCTATTAAAATATTATTAAAACTAGCCGTTATGAATAGTAATAACCACTTTTTGAAATTTTATAAATTTTATTTTTCAAAATGGACTTCATTTTTGGATTCGGAATATCGAAATTAGCTTAGGGTGAAATTTTGGTAATTTTCGGATAACTTTCATATTTTGATGAATAGTGAAAATTACTAAATTTTAATTAAAAACAACTTTTTCAATCGAAATAATTAATAGTGATAAATTATTAATTTCAGTGGTTTTGAAGTATATTTAGAATATATTTTTACAATTTAATACAATGTTGGTCATTGGATGTAATTTCATATTTAAACCAGACATAAACAAGTGTCAATCTTTTGATAGTTATTATCTCTTACGAACACGCTATTTGTTTTGATGACGGGAATTGATTTTTAAATTAATTAATGAAACTGATATGTTTTGAATTTGGTAAAATAGACATCATTTTTGAGTTCATAATATCAAATATATCTTAGGCCTAATTTTTGGTATTTTTCTATAAGCTTTCATTTTTTGATGAATAGTGAAACCACTAAGTGGTAGTTAAAAAAAATGAATTTTTCATAAAACATAATTTTACCGCTTCTGTGAGTGGAATTTCAAAAATCCAAGAAACATGGTTGATGTTAGTAAGTAAAATGTGGTTCAATGAGATGAAAATAATTTTTGGTGAATAGTAACTTTTTACTTTTTTTACCACAGTTAAAAGTAAATAGGGTAATTAAGGGTAAAAATGTTATTATTCTTATCCTAACACATGTCCTAATTCTATTGGATAAATGTAATTCGTCCAAAAACTACCTTAGGAATAAAATATGACCATTTAGGCCCACTTGTATTAGATTAGGACATTTATTATTAATTTATTTAAAGAAGGGTTAAAATAATTAAAATCAAAGCTTAATAAGTATATCATTTTTAATATTGGGTTATACATAAGATAATTTTGACTATAAAAATTCATTAGAAATCTAAGAAGATTTCCTACATAATTATATTTTATTTGTAATTTTTAGACTTTAAATAAGTTAATTTATGACACAAAGATGATGCAGTAATTATCTTATTTATAAAATATTGACATAATTTATGTTATAAATACCCAAATAAATATAATTTTAGACTATTTATGAATTCCACTAATTTTATAGGTTAATATGACATGTTAGTATTGATTTAATTAACCTTTCTCGAACTAATCATTATGTTATGATTTTCAAAAAAATCAATTACTAAATAGTGTCAAAATTGACATAAAATAGTTTTTTTTAAATATTATATTATTAATTCTTATTTTATTCCTAAAAATCTAAGGTTCGGCCAAATGACTTTGATAAGGTTATATATGTTAATAATAAACAACATGGGGTTCCTTTGGCTTCTTATAGTAAGTTTATTAACCTTATAGTGTAAGAACACAAAAAGACACGGTAGAAGTAAAATTATCTAACTTAAAGTTAAATATAAATTATAAGGTTAAAATAGGAACCTAAACTTGTCAAAATTCTATTGGATGAGAGTATTTCGACCCATCCCCACCTTAGCTTTGAAATAAATCAATTTGGAGCTATTTAAAACCGAATTTGGCTCTACAATAAAATAATATTTTTAGTTATTCCAAAGGTGCCCCTCTCCTCCCTTATAAAAGGGAACCTCCTCCCTCTCTTCCTCACACCACATTGAGACTTCAAGCTGAGACAACCCCTACCAAATTCTCTTCTCCACTTCCCTAGAAACATCCTAGAGGTCCTTGTCTTTTTCAAAGACCAATTTTAGTGCCCTAAGAGGATGACTCAAAGAGGCGCTTCAAAGAAGAGGTAATGTCTGTTACCGATTCTTTCAACTTTATTTCTTCTTCCACTTCTTCTTATTAGGTTGTTTCATTATGAAGTAATAACATCAGTATCACTCATATACTGATATGTTATTATAAGTATTAAACAACCCTATTTCACCATCTATCCATCCTAAGGAAAATGAAATCACCGCGTGTGCGTACGTACGGAATACCGTCTCCACGCCGTGGTGTAATCTATTTTCCACCACCACCTTACTTGGATGGGTATAATGGTGTAAATAATAAGTATATATGGTTATTGTAAATTGATATTGATTCTGAAATCCTATAAATACACTCCAATACAATTCCATGATCATGAGAACGATATCATCGCTCGTGCGTATGTATGGACTACCGTCTCCACGACGCGATGAGATTCATTCTCCACGTTAACCATTCATGAATGATTATAAAGTATATATAATAAGTAATCATTAAATATATGACATAATAATGATACTGGATTTATGTGTATATATATGTATGTCATCTGCTTAATTCCATTCAACTCAATAAGGAAAACGAAAACAACGTTCATGCGTACGTACGACCTACCGTCTCCATGAATGGTGTATTTCTTTCCATTTACTGATCTATTATATATATGTATATTCTGAATATATATTATATATAAATCATGTTTTATATTTTGTAATTATGTAATCATGATCTATGTAATCATATGAATAATTACAAGTCAAAACACGGATGACAAATGAAACGATTTTACCCAAAACGCTCTTTAACATGGAATTTACAAAAGAACGGGTAAAATAAAATCATAAGTGAACCATATATGATATCATAACAATGAGTACGATTCTTGAATAAGTCAATGACACTATTTAAATCATTATACAGGAGGTTCAGACACTTACGGAGCAAATCGGACCTAAGGTAAGAGAAATATCACAATCTCATTTTTATCCGAGATTGTTTATACTTTGGTATTTATTGGGGTGTATTTTATCATCCACATCCATGTTTCCTCAATATGTAATATTTATATCCTTATACAATAGTTTATATCCAATTTTACCCTTCAGTGAGTTTTTAGTAAAAGATATGAAAGGAATCTTTTGTCGTTTTTCGTACGAGGTACTTTTTGACTTTTCTGACAAAAGTACGAGGAGAATGTTATTTTTAACTTATACGGCATGAATGGATTTTTATGGTTTCATAATGCCTCATTTTCATGAAGCTTACTCTACATGATTTTATGACTATTTTCAACAAAATACTTTTATTTTAAAAGTTCATGGCATTTATTGAAAAGAAAATGATTTTGACGAAGAAAGGATATTTTCCTCAATAATTCGTTTCAAATGTTTTATCAAAACCATTTTCCATCTAAGATGACATTATTTGATATGTGTAATGTCTATATGATTTACATGGTTCACTTTTCTTATGATGAAATTTCCATTTGTTTTATATGGATTATGAAATGATGGGATGATGTTTATGAAACCCATTTTATTCTTTGGGTTGTGATGAATGTTTTAAATTTATTTTGTGGCACAAGTAAGAATGATTTCACTATGAGATGGGTGGGACCTATATCTCCCTCCAATTAATTGGGTAAAGATTTATATCTCATGAGATAGACATGGCTGGAATGGCAGGTTAAACCGGTTCAGTAATACAGGACTGAAACGAGGAGTGAACTCGATTCAGAATGGGACTTTGTCCACTAAGATGGTCCTGGCAGCAATGCCTTGGCTACTATGGAAATCATTACATATTCTTAATGGATGCCACAATTAAATGTTTTATTCCCATTATATTTTTTCATGATTTATGTTCCCTTATGATATATGCCTTACGTACTTCCAAGATTCATGTCATTGCCCAAGATTTTGATGTTTAGATTTTATGATCAAGTTTTTGCATTCAAATGTTTATGGATTGTTTTATGTTATCTATGTTTACCCTTAATGGGTATTTGAGCTCACCCCTTTGATGTTTTCTTTTCCCCAGGATATAAAGAAAGGTTTTAGGTAAGAAAAAAAGGGCAGATCTTTATTGGGAGATGTTGAAGATCTTTCACCACGATTAGAAGATTTTATTCCGAGTTTCCAAAGACACTAAACTATTACGGTCCTTGTGAGTCTGTTTTTCTTATTTATTAAGTATTCCACAAAAGTAGTGTAATGTCTATGTACGTCAAGCTTCAGGTCTCTACACCCTCTCTCCTCATGGTTGAAATTTAATGTTTATATGATGGATTCAGGTGCACCAGGACCCTTGGGTTTTTCTATTATCTTCCACACTCGTTAGGACTTTGTTAAAAGATGATTATATCATTTTTTTAGTAATAGATCTGCAATCGAAGTTAAACTATGGGTGATGATCCATGATATATAATATGAAATAAAACATGGATAGAGATTAATTTGGGTGAAATACAACCCTGTTGTTTTTTTTCCTTTTTTTAAAGAATCGGTCTAGGAATGTTCCATGGAGAATGCTTCCATTTTGGATTGAGTGTCTCTAGTTAAAGGAAGAAATTAATCTAAATGCGACTCATGTCTACAATGAGTAAAATCAATTTTTAAAATAATTTTCAATGAATGAAATTTATGAAGAAAGTTCTATATGGTTCTTTTTGATGTTGTACCTCTATTATCATTTGGATGAATTAGATTCATGTAGTCTTGTTTATTCATGATTATATAAAAAACCTTATAATTCTACTTTCATTGACTTTTAGTGATTCTTTTTAGGAATGGGATTTGCATGTCTTCAGATGATTTTTGATTTAATATTGATACTCCACTTTCAAAAATTTAGTTTATTTTGTCAAATAAAAATTAAAAAAGTGTCAAAAAATTTGTTTCAAATAGTTTCACCATTAAAAGGTGGAAAAATTACATTTTAAAAAAATACATATTTTTATTCATAAAATTGTACTTATTCTTACATGATGCCTATCAAATATACTTGATGAGTGTAAACAAATATTACTGAATATATAATATATATATTTTATTAAAAAAATTCATCAAAAGGGGGTTTCGTAATTTATTGAGATAGAACATGATTGTACATAGAATAATAGTTTTCTTAGAAAAGGGTTTTTTTGTTTTATAATAGTTTGTACTTTCATTTATAACTAATTGAAAAAAAAGGATTCATTTTTATACATGTGTAAATAATATTTTTGACAATTTAGTTAATCTTATTCATAACTTCTATTCTAATAGATAGGTGATAAATGTAATATTAATTTAATAAAAATATTAATAGTATATTATAGTTTGGTAAAATCAGACTAGTGTGTAATGTAAGCTATAGAAGGCACACAACATTGTGTGTAACAAAATAAAAACATATTGTTGCATGTACCAAAATATAATCTATGTTTTTCATGTATCACAAGATTAAAATGGTGTTTAAATCTACATAAAGGAAACTTATTTCTTTAATATAACATATGATATATTCAATGTTTCTTGAAATGAAAATATGAAAGATTTTAAATAAGTTTTGAAAAAAATTCAAAATTTTTTGTATTATTTCAATATACCCCCCTAAAATGTATTCCTTCCTAAAAATTAGTCTGGTTCATCAAAGGTTTAATAGATGAATGCTACTTTCATAGAATTGCAAATCATAGAAATGAATAGTGAAATTTCCATTAAAAAAATGTTGGAATCAAAATGGTTAAAAAAATTAACACATAACTATGTTTACATATAATATAACATGGATGAAAAGCGTAAATTATAATATAGGGAGATTGAGTTCATTGATTGCGAGAAAATTAATGATCAATGTAATTTTAAATGCCCCAAAACCATAAAATTTTGATGATTTATAAGACCATTCGTTCAATATAAACGAAGGTATTATGATAAATCTATTTCAATATCCTATTCATAGAGTTGAGGAATTATTTTATGATCTAATAAAACAATGAAATATATTTACCTGATTTTATTCATTTTCATTTGAGCAATATCAACCATTGGTTGTTCCTTTCTTGATTTCCACTTCATCGATTACTCCAAGAAATGAAGGTGAATTTCTTATTCATGAACCACAAATAAATCATGAGTTAGAATGATAAGTTATTCCATCTATCTTTAGTTAACATCATAAAAAAGGTTAGAATAGGTTATACAACATGCATAAATACTCATATTTTGAGATAATACCTTAAGTATAAAAAAAATCATCTAATGTTTAAATTAAACATTCCATAAACGGTTAACCTTATAACCCTTCTGAAATTTGAAAATCCAAAACATTAGAAAGTTTGTCATTAATTTTTTTCAAATTCATCTTAAAATTGATTCCCCTTATATCACAAATTATCTCTTGGTTGTCACACACCATGCATGAGAATACTATTATGATGTTTTCTTTTGAAATAACATAATAAACTAGATTACTATAAAACAATATTGAAAACATGCATTTTTTATAATTCAAAATATTATTGGACATATTACTTAATTAAAATAAATTTCATAAATGCCATGTATGATAGAATAAACCAATATGTTAAAAAATTCATTATCAGTTTTGTGGTAATAGATACTATCCAATTTACATTATTCAAAACAATCATCTCTTTATCCAATCCATACACAATTTTCACAACACCATGAACACATTAAGGGTTACCTTCCCTTAAACAAAATATCATATTTCTATTAAATAAATTTTTTATGTCATTAGAACCATTCAAAATATCCTTTTAGATACTCAATGAAAATATTATACTTAATGATTTATATTACATAATTCTTTAATTCAAATACATTTACACATAAATCATCAATATTTATTCTTAAAACATTACTTAGGCTTCATCATCTTATTCCTTAATACCCATTTCCTAGAATATGAATTAAGAATCATGTATAATGGTTACTCAAACTCAATTTAATCATGCTTCCAATGTTTAATGTAAAAAAATATTATACCATCCCATACCTTTCACATTTCATTTGTGGCCTCTATATATTTAGTAGTATAACCAATAATAATATCACCTTCCAGATTCTCTTCTTGTGATTTCAAATTAGGGAACGTTCATAATTAACATACTCTCCACGTCTAAAACATTCAATTTTAACCCATTTCTTTATATTAGGTACTATTTACTATGACCATAAAGCATAGTGTAATCAACACTTATCATAAATGAAAAAACAGAATCCTAAAATATTTCTTATAAGATTCCCAAATCATGACACTTTATTTTAAATCTATGACTACATAGGCTTATCCTTAGAGACATTCCTAGAAAAATACAGAGAAATATCCCTAAGGATATTAATAAGGTTATCTCATCCTTGTTTCAAAAGGTTTACTAAACCTTTCCTTTAATACCAACTATAGTGACCCAGGCTTAACATACATGGATATTACATCACTTTTAATGAATATTCAACACATTAAAAAAGTACATCCTCTAAGACAATAATATTTTAGTGTATTTTAAAACATAATCATATAACTTGGTGAAATATATTAATGTATCCCATTAAGATATTCCCTTTTATTACATCTACTTTAAAACATTCTTCATAACCTAGGGAAAAAAATAATTAAGGGTGTGCTTAGATGCTCAGAAAGGGTAAATAAAAGAGATACGTAAGAATAACATGAGAAAGGGGTATGAAAACATGATTATAACATTTTAATATCATAAATTCCATATAAAATATCATAATCATGGGACATGGTATAAATATTGTCAGTTCATAGGATACAAATCATAAGGGAATGAAAGAACATGAGGCATGATATCATAAGATAGGAATAAAACATGAACTTATGGAATACATATAAGGATATCAAATATTATGTCATGTCTACCTCAAAAGACCTTAATAAAATGTTATACATGGGATAATCATCTATATAGCTAATTTGAGATTGGTATTTCTTCTTGTGTACCCACTTGTTTCGGGTTTGGGATTCTCTTCTGTGTTCCCTCTTTTTGTGGGTTCAGGATGCCCTCATGTGTACCATATTGTTGCGGGATTCAGATTCCCTCATATGTACCATCTTATTAAAGTCTTGGGATTCCATATTATGTACCCTATTTTTATATTCTTGGGATTCACTCCTATTTACCCTCTTTTTATAGGCGTGGGATGCCCTCCCCTTTACCCTCTTGTTACAGGCTTGAGATTTCTTCCAGTGTACCCTCATATTACAGGATTGGGATTCCCTCCCGTGTACCCATTGATATCGTTGAAGATTTATCATTACATAATATATTGGATGGATATATTTGTCCCACCCATCACATAATGAAATTGTAATGTCTTGGATTTTCTATTTTTTATTTTTGAATATTATATAGAATTATTTCGAAACCGGGCGCATAGACGACACATCATTCCAAGGTCCAGTGATCCCAGAATGGTGGTTTGAACTTTTTTAAGTTAAGTGAGTCGACACTTGTGCGCGGTTGTGGCAGTTTCCAAACGGATGCCTGAATTAAAAATCTAATGGCACCGTTGCGTTTAGGGAAATGAATTTACCTAAGAATGATCCTAACCTCGACATGCGCGGGTTGAGGGAAAAAGTTAATTTTCATACATTTTTAGTAAAATGAAAATAAAATAAATTGCTAAATGTTTATTTTATTTTTATGGAAACATCTATTGTAGCGTAGTGACAGGGCAGCTGTATCAGTCATTAATGTCATGTCATAATGGCTCAGAAACAACAACGATGACTCATTAATACTGCATTGTATTTTGGTTGTCAATACGTTTCCCTTTTTATTGGATGATCGAACGTCGATCGTTGGCAAGAAAAATCTAGAGAAAACACTCGGCGGAAAACAACAACGGATCGAAGCCACGAATAATTGTGCCAATGATGTTGAAGGATCTCAACGATGATGCCAGTGCGAAACCTTTGTCCGTGATCGATCCCAGTTGAGGTAGGGGTTTGTTATTTGAATTCTTTTCCCCGTTTTTGATTTTAAACGACAAATGCAGATCAACCACGAACAAGTTGATCCGTGGATTCATTCATTCTTGTGGTAGGGTTTTATCAGGATGATTCAATGAATTGATCCATGTTGTTCTGTTATTGTTGATTCTTGCTCCGTTTAAGCCTACTAACGGGAGTAGATCAACACTGTGACAAACGGTGGTGGGGGTTGGTTCCTCAAATTGTTTATTGGATTTCTCCCCCTTTCTTTTCTTGCACGTTCTTCATGTTCTTCATGGGGTGACAAAAAACGGATCGTTGTACATCAGTTCTGTGACACAAAGATCCCAAATCGAAGGTTTGACACCACAACGACCTTGCAGAGGTGCATCGACGATGGCAGACGACGAATCATACCGGATCGGAAAAGGGCGTTCTTCGAGCGTTCTTCGCGCGAGAAGATCGAATCAGGTTTTCGGAGCCGATCAGAGGTCTGAAAACATCGGGAGCAGCTTCATGGTGTCAGGACGACCAAAACATAGAAGTTTCGTGGTGATCAGACAGCCAAATCGACGACCAGATCGACGAACGGATCATCAGCAGAGGTGTGACGGTGGAAGTTTGTGTTTTTGGAAATTTCCAGAATACATGGAATGTACTTCCAAAGAACATGCCGTGTAGTGCTAGAGGCGGCTAGGGTCTTGAGGGTCAGAGAGGAATCACATGGCGTGTGACCCAGGTCACACGGTGTGTCAGACATTCCCTGAAACTCAATGTGTATTTAAGGAAGTAAACAGACACGGGATGATCTACACGGCTTCAGGAGACACGTCTTGTACAACATGGAAGAGGCGGCTACATGGTACTCGGCATGTATCCCGGGGATGCATTGAAATGGGATGGAGTACACGACATGTACTCCATCACACAGCCAGTCGAGGCCAGTAACACGGGTCACCCCATGTACCGATTACACGGCTTTGAGTACACGGGTTGATGACAGTGTACATGCACATGGCCAGCGTACACGGAGCTGACCCCAGTTACTCGGACATGGAGTGTACATTGTACTACATTTCGTTTACCCAGTTTTTCTACATGACCAGCCTTACGACATATGTCGTTATACACGGGCAGTACCCGAGGTCAGACAACAAGGCATGTAACTTTTCTACACACCCTTTACTTTTTGGAAAACAAAATGGTCCTCTTGTTCACCGTATCTTGGACATCTTTCATTTGGGTTAGTGCCCTTTCTTATCATTCCCCTGAAGGTCAGGCATCATTTCCTCACACAGGAGTATGATCCCTTCAGTAGGACATTCTGTGATAGAGTCATACATCAATATAAGAGGCCCATATCGAGATCCTCTATCCATTCATGACCATAGGTAGAGTCAGGCATCAATGTGATCAACTCTACCGGGAGTTGATCCTCTACCTAGCTAGTGTATCACCTAACTGGTGAATCCGGATGAGCCGTGGTATCTGCCATTGCCTTGGTAGTGATCCTCATCTGTGTATCGTGATCTTTCCCACTCAAGAGTTTCTCTCCCAGTATGAGTGCTTCGCGGAAACATCGAACTGAATCCCTAACTGGGGTATGCGGTTGTGTGACTTGTCTCTAGACCACGGGTCTGTGTTTGGAGTAAATCTGGTTTGTTCTATATGTTCTGCAGACATATACTGTTCATAGTTGACTGTACCTTTACTTTGTGTACTGCTTTGATGTTTTCGGGTTCCCCTACTGAGTATTGTTATACTCACCCCTGCACGGGCTTTTCCCGCACGTTTTGTGTCTTGTGCAGATGAGCAGCCTTTTGACAGATTCCAGGGAGGACTAGGACCAGACAGAGCTTTCTAAGTTCCCCACTGGCCAAGGCATTCTTATGGCTATGGGTAGCAGTCCCAGTACCTTTTGTGTTTACAAGATGGACTTTGCAGTTTTCAGACTCTTGTTTTTGGTGGGCTCGTATTCCGGCCAAGTTTACTTTTTTGTACTTCACCTTTCGTTGTACTCTGTTGGTTGGGTTTAGTTGTATGCATGCATTTTTTTTCCTTAGTGGTTTTTACATTTTAGCATTGTGGGCTTGGAGATGTGTGTGTGTGTATAGGTACATAGGCAATGCATCCCATGTTAGTAATATGCCTACTCGGTGCTATTCACCAGCCCATGACCTATTGGAGGTGGCCTTGGGGAGTCACAGCGCGAGCCCCACTAGGACAGGTCATGACAGAGTGGTATCAGAGGTGGTCGTTTCTACTTTAGGTCCAAGAGTTTGTGAGTTTTGTTTGGGGCAACATTGTAGAGTTTTTTGGGTTTGGATTTCCGGACAAAGACTCCAGTGTTGGTGCGGCGGCCGACATATCCATACACCAGGACTCTGATAACCTGCTTTTCGACTCGGTACACAAAAAAATGGGTTGGGGGGGGGAATAAAAGGTATATGCATCATATAGGAATGTTTTTTGTTTTCTATGTCCTTTGTGTCAGCTATCCAGATATACTCTTTGACCGTGGTACATCTTTTTTCCTTACAGGATGCCTCCGTGATGCATACCCACTAAGATTCAGCAGCACGATCATGATGATGACCCCCTCAGTGACGAGGCTTCGATACAGGGACTAGTTCCCCAGGAATTGCCACCAGGTGGTGCACCAGTTATGCCACCACCAATAGAGCAGCCAGTGGTACCTGCAGTACCGACCGACGAGGAGTGTAGGCTTAGCACACTCCATGAGTTCCAGAGACAGAGACCCCTCAGGTTACAAGGTGAGCCCGACCCTCAAGTGACTAAGGACTGGCTTGAGGCGGTGACTAGAGTTTTCTGTCTAGTAAGGACACCAGCAGACCAGATGGTGATCCTAGGAGCGAGCCTTCTTCAGGGTTCAGTGGGACGATGGTGGAGTCTGACCACACAGACTCATGAAGAGGAGACTCTTTCATGGACGGAGTTTGAGCGACTCTTCAGGGAGGAGCTCTCTCTGGTTACGCTGAGAGATGTACGCATCCAGGAGCTTCTTCAGCTCCAGCCGGGAAGTATGATAGTAGATGACTATTCATCGAGGTTCACCAACATCGCCAGGTACTCGATGGATATGGTCAGGGATAAGTACTTCAGAGCTCAGACCTTCGAGCGAGGTCTACGACGAGACATCATAGCTAGTGTCGTACCTCTATGAATATCGACTTATTCTGGAGTGCTCGAGAGGGCCTTGGTGATAGAGAGCTTCTTAGCAGAGCAGAGACAGCCGCCGACTATCAGGAGTAGGTAGAAAGGTGCAGAGACCCTGAAAGTAGGAATCCGACATCAGGCATAAGGACCTGGACGTGGGAAACGTCATAAGATGACCCAGGACAGGGGATCAACAGTCCATGGCTCTCAGTATGGATCCAATCAACCTATGGAGAAGCGATGCTACGCATGCACAGGTAGGAGACATCTTGCTAGAGATTTCCCGACCCGTTGAGATGGTGACAGGGAAGCAGTGGACGAACCACCGAGGTAGAGGCCGAGAATAGAATAACCAGGCCCACCGGGTGGTGGATGTGGCAGGGGATCAGGGGGAGCTACAGGTGGTGGAAGACACTTCGACTTACTTCCACCACCACCCCTTGGAGGTCCGCACCTGGTTCAAGGAGGTGGGAGACAAGGGTAGGTACAGTTGCATGTGGTCGAGAAATACGACCCAGGGACTCCAGGGATGATTCGAGGTACGATCTATGTCTTATCTACCTTATCTACCGTGCTTATAGACATAGGTTCCAGTCATTAATTTATAGCCACATGTCTTGCACAAAACCTCGAGATTCTGGTAGAACCGCTGGCTCGATCCTTACGTTTTGAGACACCTACAGGAGGAGACTCAATGATCACACACCTATGTAGGCAGGGTGATATTACCCTTGGACGTGAGAGTTTCAGTTGGAACCTCTTAGTGGTAGCGTCGAGGCCTTACAAAGTCATTTTCGGTATGGATTGGTTATCTTTGGTCCATGCCCAGATCGACTATTTTAGGCGAAGAGTGCGGTGTGTCCACTGTGATGGAACGAGGTTTTCCTTTGTTGGAGAAAAGGAAACCCAGGCAGCACAGAATGGACTTATGCACAGGAGGGTGCAGCCAATCGCTCATGAGTTGGCTAGCCTTGCCCTCAGAGTAGTGGATGTTGTGAGCTCCCAATTCCCAGCATTAGGGGCGGATTATGAGGAAGTCTTTCTTGAAGATGTTCTCGAATTACCTCCCCACCGGGAGATCGACTTCTGCATCGACTTACACCCTGGGACGACACCAATTTTCTAATCAGTATATCAGATGGCTCCCGCAAGGCATTGTGAGATAAGGGTTCAGTTGGAGGATTTGAAGAGAAAGGGTTTCGTGAGACCCAACGTCTCACCCTGGGCGGCCCCATTCTTGTTTTCCAAGAAGGCAGATGGGAGTTTGAGGTTGTGCGTGGATTACCAGTGCCTGAACCAGTTGATGGTGAATAACATGTATCCACTTCCGAGAATCGATGACCTCTTTGATCAGCTAAGAGGGGCATAGTGGTTCTCGAAGGTTGACCATTGATTAGGCTATCACCGGCTACGAGTGCGGGATGAGGATATACCGAAGATGGCTTTCAGTTGCATCTATGGTCAATATGAGTACTTGGTGATGCTATTTGGCATAACGAATGGCCCTTCAGTGTTCATGGGATTGATGAACCAGATCTTCCATCCATACTTGGACCGATTCGTAGTGGTCTTCATCAATGACATCCTTATGTACTCGACGTCTGAGGAGGAGCACATGAGACACTTGTGGATGGTTCTGGACGTACTCCGAGAGCACCAGCTTTATGGGAATCTCTCAAAGTGCCAGTTTTGGATTCATGAGGTCTACATTCTAGGACATGTCATCTCAGCAGATGCAGTAGCTGTAGACCCAGCCAAGGTGGAGGTTGTGTTAGCATGGGAGCCACCTCAGAGCATGACGGAGGTGCAGAGCATCCTTGGGTTGGCATGATATTACCGGAGATTCATTCCAGATTTCTCCCAGATATCAGAACCAATGATAGCCTTGACCAGGAAGGGGAAACCCTTCATATAGACGGATAAGTTCCAGAAATATTTTGAGAAACTGAGATAGAGTTTGACGAGCGCCCCGGTCATGAGATTGCCGGAGGAGGGTGTCGAGTACGTAGTTTTCTGCGACACATCAAGGACTGGGCTCGGCTGTGTCCTGATGTAGTGGCATGCAGTGATTTATTATGGTTCGTGCAATCTTAGGACATATGGGCAGAACTATGTTACCCATGATCTCGAGATGGCAGTGATGGTCTTCGCATTGAAGATGTGGTGACACTACCTGATGGGCGAGCGATTTATCGTTTACTCTGACCACAAGAGCCTCAGGTACATCTTTTCGCAGAAATATATGAATTTGCGGTAGAGACGATGGCTAGAGTTCCTCCAGGACTATGATTTCGAGATCATATATACTCTCAAAAAAGGGGAATAAGGTGGTGGATGGTCTTAGAAGAAAGTCGAGCTCACAACTGTTGAGTGAGGCGACACAACAGTTAGCCGCGTTGTAGTTATCCTTCATGGATGGAGAGGATACAACTTACCTGCAGTCAAGGGCTGTCACCCCCACTCTTATAGTGAGTTAGGGAGGCACAACATGGGGATGTGGATTGCATGGATTTATGTGCTCAGTTATCCACAAGACATGCTCCTAATGGATATTCACAAAGTGGAAAGAACGTACTTCTTTTCAGAGGATGAACTGTTGTACCAGTGGCATTGCAGGATGAGGTCCCGAGGGAGATTCATACATCCCCTTTGGCGGTACATCCTAGGGTCAATAAGATGTATCAGGATCTCCAACGATAGTTCTGGTGGCCAGGTATGAAGAAAGTAGCAGCAGAGTTCGTTTCTCGATGCCTCTCATGCTAGCAGGTGAAGGCTGAACACCAGGTTCCAGCGATATTAATTAACCCCTGGAATTTCCAGAGTGGAAGTGGGATGGAATATTGATGGACTTCGTGACAGGCTTACCATAGACATCCAAGGGGCATGATTCTATCTGGGTGATCGTTGACCGACTCACCAAGTCGGCCCACTTCCTAGCTATCAGGGAGTAGAGTTCCGTAGATAGCGTGGGAGGCCTCTACGTGCAGGAGATAGTTCGTCTTCATGGAGTCTGCTCGACTATAGTCTCATATTGAGATGCCTGCTTCACATACCAGTTGTGGAATGGATTGCAGGAGGCTTTTGGGACTTAGCTACACTTGAGCACAGCATTTCATCCCTAGACTAATGGTCAGATGGAGATGACCATTTAGGTTCTGGAGGATATGTTCCGAGCTTGTATCTTGGACTTTGGTCACAGATGGGAGGACCACCTAACACTGGTGGAGTTTGCATACAACAACAGCTACCACCCCACTATTGGTATGGAACCGTTCAAGGCCTTGTATGGGAGACCCTACCGGTCACCACTTTGCTTGATTGACCCTAGAGAGTCCGCACTCATGTGTCCAGAGTTGGTGTGAGCTACCACAGAGAAGGTTCAGATCATCTGAGAGTGGATGAAGACTTCACAAAGCCGGCTTAAGTTATTTTCTGACAGATGAAGGAGGCCTCTGGAGTTTGAAGAGGGAGACCACGTCTTCCTTCGGGTGTCACCTCGATGAGGGTTACCGAGATTTGGCTGAGGCGGCAAGCTATCACCAAGGTTCATCGGACCCTTCCAGATACTGTACAGAGTTGGAGAGGTGGTGTACCTCCAAGCTCTACCACCACAGTTTCATCGGGTACATGATGTCTTCCACATGTCGTAGGTGAGGAGGTACATGCACGACCAGTCGCATGTCATCGACTGGGGCATGCTGGACATCGAGGATGGAGTGACCTTTGCTGAGTACCCAGTGGAGATCGAGGATTGGCAGGAGAGGATCCTTAGTGGGTGATTGATTCCCTTGGAGCACGTCCAGTGGCAGAACGAGAATCATCAAGAGAGCTCGTGGGAGCAGGAGGCTCAGATCCATGCCCAGTAGCCACATCTTTTTGAGTAGCCTTCGTTTTGGCTTTCCGGGGATGTAAATCCCAAAGGTGGGGAGAATTTAATGTCTCTGATTTTCCGTGTATTATTTTTAAATAATATATGGAATTATTTTGAGACTGGGTGCGAAGACGGCACATCATTCTAAGGTCCAGTGAGCCTGGAATGGTGGTTTGAACTTGTTAAAGTTAAGTGAGTTTGCACTTGTGCGCGGTTGTGGATGTTTCCAAACGGATGCTCGGATTAAAAATCTGAGGGCACTATTACGTTTAGGGTAATGACTTTACCTAATAACAAGCCTATACTTGACCGGCATGGGTCGAGGGAAAACGTTAATTTTCGGACATTTGTAGTAAAATGAAAATAAAATAAATTGCTAAATGTTTATTTTATTTTTATGGAAAAATCCGTTGTCGCGTAGTGACAGGGTAGCTGTATCAGTCATTAATGTCATGTCATAATGACTCAAAAACAGCAACACTGACTCATTAATACCACAACATATTTTGGATGTCAATACATTTCCCTTTTTATTGGGATGATCGAACGTCGATCATTGGCGAGAAAACTCTAGAGAAAAATCTCGGTGGAAAACGACGATGGATCGAAGCCATGAATCGTTGTGCCAACAACGTTGAAGGATCTCGACGACCGTGCCAGCGTGACACCTTCATCGGCGATTGATCCCAGTTGAGGTAGGGGTTTGTTATTTGAATTCTTTTCGCCATTTTTGATTTTAAACGACGAGCACTGATCAACCATGAACAAGTTGATCTGCAGATTCCTTAATTCTTACAGGAGTGTTTTATCAGGATGATTCAGGGAATTGATCCATGTTGTTTTGTTATTGTTGATTCTTGCTCCATTTAAGCCTAATAATGGGAGCAGATCAACATTGTGACGAATGAAGGTGGGGTTTCGTTCCTCACTTTGTTAATTTGATTTCTCCCCCTTTCTTTTCTCGCACTTTCTTCGTGTTATTCATTGGGCGATGAACAACGGTTCGTTACACGTCCATTCCATGACGAAACTATCCCAAATCGATGGTTCGACACCACAACGACCTTGCAGAGTTGTAGCAACGATGGCGGATGACGAATCAGACCAGATTGGAAAAGGGAATTCTTCGAGCGTTCTTCGCACGAGAAGATCAAATCAGGTTTTCAGAGCCGATCAGAGGTCCGAAAACATTAGGAGCTACTTCATGGTTTTGGGATGACCGAAACCTAGATGTTTCGTGGAAATATGACAACTGGATCGATGAAAAAATCATCACCGGAGGCACGATGGTGGATGTCCGCGTTTCTGGAAATTTCCAGAATACACGACATGTATTTCTGAAGAACACGCCGTGTAGTGATGGAGGTGGCTAGGGTTTTGGGGGTCAGAAAGGAATTACACAGTGTTTGAACATGGTCACACGGCGTGTCAGACTTTACTCGAAGCTTGGCGTGTATTTAAGGAAGCACACAGACACGGGATAATCTACATGGCTTCAGGAGACACGGCGTGTACAGCATGGCAGAGGTGGCTATGTGTGACTCGGCATGTATCCAGGGGATACACAGGCATGGGATGGAGTACAAGACATGTACTCCATCACACGTCCAGTCGAGTCCAAGAATGCGGGTCACCCCGTGTACCGATTACACGGGTTGGAGTACATGGGTTGATGACCATGTACAAACACATGGCCACCGTACATGGAGCCAACCCCAGTTACTCAGACATGGAATGTACATCGTACTACACACCATGTACCCAGTTTTTATACACCACCAGCCTTATGACACGGGCAATTGTACATGGGTAGTACCTGTGGTTAGACAACACGACGTGTAACTTTTCTACACGCCGTGTACTTTTTGGAAAACAACATGGTCCTCTTGTTCACCGTATCTTGGACATATTTTGTTTGGGTTAATGCCCTTTATTCTCGTTATCCTAAAGGTCATTCATCATTTCCTCACATAGGAGTACGATCCCTTCAATAGGACTTTCTGTGATAGAGTCAGGAATTCATCTGAGAGTCCTGGATTGATATCCTCTATCCATTCCTGACCCTTGGTAGAGTCAGGCATCAGCGTGACAAACTCTACCAGGCCTTGATCCTCTACCTAGCTGGTGTATCACCAAACTAGGGAATCTAGATGAGTCGCGGTATCTGCCATGGCCCTGGCAGTGATCCTCATCTGTGTATCGTGATCTTTCCCACTCAGGAGTGTGTCTCCCGTAATGAGTGTGTCTACCTCTTGTGATGGTTCCCGATGAACGGTACTTCTCGAACGGATGTCATCAAAGCTATAAAATCATGGAGTGTGTTCTCCCGGGATGAGTGCTTCGCTAAATCTTCGAACTGAATCCCTAACGGTGGTATGCGGTTGTGTGACATGTCTCTAGACCATGGGTCTGGGTTTGGAGTATATCTGGTTTGTTCTATATGTTTTATAGACATATACTGTGCATAGATGATTGTGCCTTTACTTTGTGTACTTCTTTGTGGTTTTCGTGGTCCTCTACTGAGTATTGTTATACTCACCCCTACACGGGCTTTTCCCGCACGTCTGGTGTCTTGTGCAGACGAGCAGCCTTTTGACATAGTCTAGGGCGGACCTAAACAGGATAGAGCATTTCGAGTTCCCTACAGGATGAGGCGTCCCTACGGGTATGAGTAGCTGTCCCAGTACCTTTTGTGTTTATAGGTTGGACTTTTCAGTTTTCAGAATCTTGTTTTTGGTGGGCTTGTATTCCGACCCAGTTTACTTTTTTGTACTCTATCTTTTGTCGTACTCTGTTGGTTGGGTTTAGTTGTATGCATGCATTTTTGTTCCATAGTGGTTTTTACATTTCAGCATTGTGGGCTTGGAGAGGTGTGCATGTGTACATGTATATAGGCAATGCCTCCCATGTTAGTAATATGCCTAATCAGTGCTAGTCACCATCCCCTAGCCTATTAGAGGCGGTCTTGGGGAGTCACGGTGCGGGCCCCACTGGGACAGGTCATGATAGAGATCATACATATGTGTTCCATAAGATAATAAATAATTTATCATATCATGACCCATAAAAACAAATGGATTTCATAAACATCATATCATAACCCATGAAAATAAATGGAGATAATGAACATTTAATCATATCATAACCCATGTAAAATAGATAGGTTTCATAATTATGTAATCATAGAATAACCCATTAAAGGAAGCATATTTCATAAACATTTTATCATGGTTGAACCAATATAATAGAAATTGTTTTCCTAAACATCATGACATCAAAACATAATCCATTCAGGAGGGAATATGAATTATATTCTGGAATTTTATCCAATGTTAGTAATAGGTTAAACAACGGATGGAATCTTAGATGGTGAAGGATTCCATGAGATCACTAGGAGCATTTATTACGGAATATAACATTTCCTTGAAAATCACTTTTTAAAACATAAAATATTTTCAAAATCATTTCCTTTGAAAACCACTTAAAAAACACATGAAGTAATATTTACAAATAATTTAAAACATTTCTTAAGGAAAATATCCTTCCCAATTTTAAAAAATCTTTTTAAATCATAAAACATTTTAAAACATTTTCATTTAAAATATCTTTGAAAACATATAAAAAACCTTTAAAATATTTTGAAAACCATTTTATTTGAAAATATCCTGGAAAAATTATAATAGAAGATTTGAAAATTTTTTGATAATATTTTTCAATGCAAATATCCCAGAAAACATAGAAATTGCGTCTGAAATTTTTTGAAAATTATTTTATTTTAAAAGATTCTTTAAAAATTTAAAAATA
This sequence comes from Viscum album, assembly GCA_963277665.1. Lineage (NCBI taxonomy): Eukaryota > Viridiplantae > Streptophyta > Magnoliopsida > Santalales > Viscaceae > Viscum > Viscum album. The sequence continues at coordinate 1,884,445,154 of OY728159.1, read as the reverse complement.
TAATTAAAATGATTTTAAAAATAATTTTCCTTAAAAATATCCTTGATAAATTATAAACGAATATTTTATTTTTTTTAAATTAATTTTTTTTGAAAACAACCTTGAAAACTTATAATGGAATATTTGAAATTATTGAGATTATTTTCTTTGAAAACAACCATTGAAAACATATCAAGGGAGATTAGAAAATCATTAAAAACACCTTTTAAACATCAAATATTCTTGAAAACCTTTTTATTTGATTTTTTTATAAATAATGACAATTAAAAAATATTATAAGACACATTATTTAAAAATAAACTTATAAAAATGAAATGGAAGCTTCAATTAAATGATGGTCATGACGGAAGGTAAGTCCATATATGCCGGACATTCCTATTTCAACATAAAAAGTTTAGAAAAGTTACCTGATATAAAAATGACAAGAAGATTAAATTTAGAAACATTTTAAAAAAAAATTAAGACATGGGTAACAATTTCATTAAAATATGTAAATAATAGTAAAAAAATTGAAATAATTTTTAGAAAACATTGTTTTAAAAAGACACAAATTTCCAACCGAATAGGGAGATAAATTCAAATTTTCACAATTTTTTTTCTTAATTATCATAACTACCAACAAGTGGAATATTGGTACCTTTACATCGAAAAATAATGAATGAACATTGGAGATGTAATTTCATGATAATTCTTCAGATATGGATAATAAAATATCTTTAATTTAAGCATAATCCTAAATAATACTGATAAATTATTAGATTATAGCAATAAACCCACATCACTTTGGTGACATTGAATCATAAAACCCAAGAAATTTTGACTTTAAAAAAAATATAATATAATTAAAAGATTTATATTCATTATATAAAATTTTTAATGGTAGTATATACACCTTGTTAAAGAATCAAGGTGCCTAACATAACATGTGTCTCAAGGAAGGAAAATTGAGACAAAATTACATTACTGATTTGGTAACTTTTGAACCGTAAACCCCATGAAAGATACATAATTAAATGGATATGAAAATAAAAATAATTTTAATTATAATAAAAATATAATAAATTCATTGTCATTATATAAATCACACAAAAGAAACGAGTCATCAAAATATGAGATAAGTCTCGCAGAAATAAAAGTGAGACTAAAAATTCTTTTACTACATGAGTAACATTTCAATGAGGATCCCCATGAAATAATAACATAAATTAAAAATTTAAATATAATTAAATAAATTAAATTAAGGATATAACATGTAATAGGTCAGTATATTCACCAATAAATAAGAATAAGTGGTGAATATAGCATATATCTCCCAGAAATAAAAGTGAGACGAGAAAACCCTTTCCCGAAATCATGAATTTATTAATACGAATTAAAAACTCTTTTATAATAAATATATGTTTATTATATATATATAACATATAACTATATTGTTATATCTCAAACGATATATGCTTATATTATGACATTATATTTCCCATTTATTAACAATTCCATGTTAATGTTACGTTTTGGGTAATATCCGCTTTGTTTTTCATTTATGTTTTGACTTGTTATTATTGATCTTCTTAATTAGATATTGGTTTACTAATTTCAATAATTTAAAACACAATAAAAATATAAATTATATTCACTATATTAGTTTTTATAATAACCTATCAAATATTGAAATATGTAATGAAATACACTTTTCATTGATAGGGTAGGTCGTACATACGCATGAACTCTATTTTTGTTTTCATATCTTATTTAAAGAAAGAAATTAAATGACATATATTTAAATATAATATAAATAACTAGAATTAGTATATCATATATATCATATAATATTATTAAGCTCATCCTCAATACATTCCATGTAAACTATGAACGAATCACATAGCTTTGAGGAGGCGATAGACCACACATCCACAAATGAAGTTGTTATATTCCCAAAAAATGGAAAGAATGAAGGTATGTGTTATATAATAATTCCAAAAGGATAAATATGTCATAAATATCATATAAATAAAATAAAAAAGTATTTCCATCATTATCCCCAACCATGATTGGTGGTAATGTAATAACCAATGACATTAGTTTGTAAGGTTGTAGTTCTCCATACATACAAACAGTGATTGTGTATCCCATTTGATTTAAGGATATTTGAATTTAAATAATAAAATTATCAGAAATTTTTTTTAATATATTTAATATACTTAGGTTATGTTTTAATAATTATATAATAATTATTTAATGGATGGAGAAAGACATAAACAAAAGTTTTTATTGAAGGATATTACCACTTCTTTGGGTAGCTCCATTGGGTTTTCAATAAAAAAAATTCCTTGGATGGATTTATTATAAAAGTTAGGATTATAGGACTAAGATATGGAATATTGTATCTTATTTTGTCTTTTTTTTACATGAAAAGTGATTTAGTGGTGTGAATATGTTATGGGGGTTGAGTAACCCCCTTATAGTAGAGGATGAGTGGCATTCTTGTTAATACCAATAGGTAAACACTATTAAGAGGTCGCCTTACATAATGTGCCCCCAATAATGGTACCTTTAATTTATAAATGAGGTTATGTTATAAATATGGTCCTAAAATGGATTTTGGATAAGTTTATATGTTATTTTACCCCTTAAGATAATGTTGTAGCACAAATTAATCTTGTTTTTACCTTAATAACTATAATTAATTTTAATTACATTCAAAAATATTATCGGTCAAAAACTAAGTTTCACAAACTATAAATTATTTATTATAATTATTCAAAATATGTAATCAATTGTTCTAAATTATATAGATATATGTGGTAGAAATTTATTTTAAATTAATCTCACAGACGAGATGAATGAACGAGTTTCTAAATATAAAATGTTTAAAATTTTGAATTTTTTTAAATACAATTTCAATGTGAAATTGATTACAAGTAATTAAATTAGATTTATTGATTTATAATGGAACTAATTATTCTTTAAAACTAATTTAACATATAATTTAACTATATAAATAAACTAGATAAAAATGTAGTTTTAAATTAAAATTTAGTATTTTTCACTATTTATTAAAAGATGAAACTTCTTATAAAAATAAAAAGAATTCACCCAACGTAAATTTTTGTATTACTATTTCAAAAATTATTTTTATTTTGTGAAATAAAAATTATAAAAGTGTAAAAAATTATATTTAAAATAGTTCTTCCATTAAAAGGTGGTAATATTTCCTTTTAGAGAAATGAATATTTTTATTCATAAAATTAGATTTATTATTACCTTATGCATATAGAATATATTTGATGATTATAAATTTTTCTGTATATATAATATATATATATTTATTTATAAACATTCATCAAAAGTTTTTTTAATTTCTTGAGATAAAATGTGGTTGTACATAGAAAAATATTTTTCTTAGAAAAAGAAATTCTTTATTTTAAAATAGTTATTACTTCATTTCATACTAATTGATAACCAAATGATTCATTTTTTTATATTCATGTAAATCATATTTTCAAAATTTATTTAATATTATTCATATCTTCCATTCCAATGGGTAGGTTATAACTATAATAAAATTTTAATAACATTTTTTATAAGATAAGTTAGTTCGGTAAAACCCATCATTTCATGTAGCGCAAGCTACCAAAGGAACCCGAAATTGTGTGTAACACATTAAAAATAGATTTTTGTTCATGAGAAAAGATGATATAAGTTTTGAATACTTCATAAGATTAAATTGGTGTTTCATTTTATGCAAATGAAACTTAGTTATTTCATATACCATAATATATATTCAGTGTTGCATGAAACAAAAAATATCGAAGTGTTTATGTTAATTAAAAAAAATCAAAAAAACATGGGGTGTTACATTATACCCCCTTAAAATTAATTTCCCTATCTAAATTATTCTATTTAATCAAAGGTTTAATAATTTAAAGGCCATTTCATAGAAACCCACATTGTAAAAATTAATACAAAAAATTCCTTTAAAAATGATGGAATCATAACTGCTACCCTAAGTAACACATACCTATGTTAACACATTGGATAACATGAAAGAAAAGTGTAAATAATTATAGAGCTTGATTGAGGTCATTCATTATAAGAAATTGAATGGTTAATGGAATGTTAGTGGCCTCAAAACCATAAATCTACGATGAATTATAAGACTTTTGGTTGAATAGAAACGAAGGTATTGGGATAAATCTATTTCAATATCCCTTTCCTAGAGTTGAGTAATTCATTTACTATCTAATAATTAACACTATATACTTACTAGGATTCATTCCTTTTCATATGCACAATATAAATCTTTGGTTGTGCCTCACATGGTTTCCACTTCATTTTGTACTCAATGAAATGATGGTGAGTTTTTCATTCCTTAAGCACTAACATATCATGAGTTAAAATGATAAGTCATTCCATATATCTTTAGTTAAAATCACAACAAAAATTTCATCACAGGTTATCCAATATGAATCAATCATTATATGGTGATATAATACATTAAAAATTGAAATCGTCATTTGAAGTTTATCTTAATCATTCTATAAATGGTTAACCATGGAACCCTTTTAAAAGATGAAAATCCAAATAATTATGAAGTTGTTCACTATTGTTTTTCAGAATTATCTTATCATTGATCCCCCATATATCATAAATTAAATTTTGGTTTTCACATACCAATCATGGGAATAATTTTATCATGTTTTCTCCTTAAACATGTTAATAACCTAGATTAAAATAAAACCTTATTGAAAAAATTCATTATTTCTTATTCAAAATATTATAATATATATTCCTTAAATCTAAGAAATATCAAAAACTATATCCATGATAGAATAATCCACTATTTAAAGAAACCCCTTATCAGTTCTGAAGTCATCAATACTATCCAATTTACTTTATCACAAACAATCATCTCTATATCTGTGTTAAATACACTTTTCTTAACACCAGAAACACATAAAGGGTGACCTTCCCTTAAAAAAATATAAAATTTTCATAAAATCCATTTTATATGTCACTATATACATTCAAAATATCATTTTAAATCCTTAAAGAAAAAAATATACTTCATTATTAATATAACATAATTTTTAAATTCCAATACATAAACACTTCATTCATCCAACATTATTCTTAAACCATCACTTAGGATTCATCATCTTCTTCCATAGTACCCTTTTCCTAAAATATGAAATATGAATCATATATTAAGGTTAATCCACCTCAATTTAATCATTCATATTAAATTTCATTTAAAAAATACTGTTATAGAATCCCATACCTTTGACTTTTCACTTGTGGTCTCTAAGTATTTTGTAGTATAACCAATACTCATACTACCTTCCTCATTATCTTAATGATATTTCCACCCAGGTAATCGATTTTCACAAATCCCAATCCTTCAATATTTTATACATTAAATATTAACACAATTCATTCTAGTTCCTACTATTGACTAAAACTTGGAAGAATAGTGTGAGAAATACTCATCATAGCAGAAGACAACATAATCCTAAAAAGATACTTATAGGATTCCTAAAACATGACACCTTGTTTTAGATCAATGAAACCTTAGGCTTATACTTGATGAAATTTATAGTCATACCCTTATAAATATACAAATTAGACTCACAAAAGTTTTCTCATCCTTGTTTAGGAAGGTTGAAAATACCTTTCATTTGATTCCAACTATTAGAACACAGGCTTAACATATATGTATATTGCATAATTTTGATTAATATTTAGCACATTAATAAAGTACATGCCCAAGGATTGTAATATTTTACTATATTTGGGAGCATAAACTTCTAACATGGTGGAATATTTACAATTTCTCCCACAAGTATATTCCCTTTTACTACTCCTACTTAAAAACATTCTTCATAACATGGGTAAAGGAAACATATAAAGGGTGAGCTCGGTTTCATATTAAAGGTAAATAATGGAGATACAGAAGCATAAAATGACCATAGGGGTATGAGAAAATGAGGATAACATTTAAAGATCATACCATACATATAAATGATAATAATAATGCGTCATGGAATAAATAATGTAAATTCATTAGGCATGTTTCATAAGGGATTCAAAGAACATGAGCTAAGAGAGAATAACATAAGAATAAAACATGAAATTGTGGCATAAACATAGGAATCAAAAATATTATATCAATTATAACTACCCGGACCATCATAACATGTTAGTATTTGGATAATAACTCATGTACCTTCTTTGGGATTGGTATTTCATCCCATATACCCTCTTGATTCAGGATTGGGCTACCCTCTCGTGTACTATCTTATTACTGGCAGGGTATGCCATCCTATTTATCCTCTTGTTACAGGCTTGGGATGTCCTCCCATCTACCCTCTTATTATAGGCTTGATAATACATCTTATGTAGCCTCTTGTTATAGGCTTGGGATTACCAACCATTTACCTTCTTGTTACATGCTTGGGATTCCCTCCTGAGTAGACTCTTGTAAGAGGATCGAGAATCCCTCCTGTGCACACCCATTTTTAAAGACATGGGATTCGATCCTATGTAACATTTGAGATTATTTATGAATTATAATTACCCAATGCATTTGAGGGATATATAGGTCACAAACATCACAAAATAAAATCAAACATACTTCAGCCACAATATAATAAAGAATTCATCAAATCATAACCTATAAAAAGAGATTGGTTTCATAAACATCATATCCAAACCCATTAAATGAAATAGGTATCATAAACCTTTGATCATAACATAACCTATGGAAAATATATAGTTTTCATAAATATTTTATCATATAATAACCGATTAATGGAAGCATGTTTCATTATTGTTTTATCATGTTTGTACCCATTGAAGAGAAACAGGTTTAATAAACATCAATCTATCAAAACACAATCCATTAAATAGGGAATATGAATGTTATTCTTTAATTTTTGATCCTAGGTAAGTAATAGGTAACACCAAAGGATGTCATATTATAAAGAAAATGATATTTCTATAACATGGTGTATTTTTTATGAATAATTAGCTTTCATTGAAAATCGATTTTTTTTTAAAAAAAATTAACATAATTTTCATTGAAATAAATTTTAAAAACAAAAAGGAATAATTAAAAATAATTAAAATAATTTCATGAGGAAAATATCAATTTTTCATTTAAAAAATATTTTTATATCATAAAACATTTTTAAGAGCATTTTCATTGATAATATATTTTAAAACTTATAAAAGAAGCTTTAAAAACTTTTTGAAAATGATTTTATTTGAAAATATTTTTTTTTAAATTATAAAGAAAATATTGAAAAAAAATTTAAAACAATTTTCATTGAAAATATTCATGAAAATTTATAAAGAAATATTTGAAAATTTTTTTAAAATAAAATTAAATTAAATTAAACATGAAAAAAATATAAAACAAGATTTGAAAAATTTTGAAAATAAATTTTATTCAAAATATCCTTTAAAACATATAAAGGATGATTTGAAATGTTTTTGAAAACTATTTACTTCTAAAATATCCTTCAAAAATTATAAATGGAAGTTCAAAATCATTTAGATCATTTTCTTTGATTATACCCTTGGAATACTTATAAACGGAGTTTTCAAAATCATTTAAAAAACCTTTTAAACATAATATATTGTTCAAAAACATTTTTATTTGAAAACCACTTTAGAAAAAAAATCCAGAATATTAGATATATTTTTATTTAAAAATTAACTTGTAAACCTGAAATGTAGTCCTAATATAAATTATGGTAATGATGAGGGGTATGTCCATACACACTAGACTTTCTTTTGCAACATAATTTTTTTTAGAAAAGTGTCTTGATTGGAAGATGATAAGAAGATTAATTATAAAAAAACTTTTTACAAAATAAAAAACATGGGTAAAAATTTATTTAAAAAAATAATAGGATAATAGTAAAAGAAATATAAAACATTTAAAAAAATGTTTTTTTGAAAGGACACTGATTTCTAACCAAATAGAGATATAAAATCTTATTTTTAAAGAAAATATCTTTTTAATTAACTTAAGTAAAAAAGAGTTAAAAAACAATAACATTACTTGGATATAACACGAATAACCATAGAGTAATAAATTTAATGAGAATTATTGATATATGTATAATAAATATTCATCAATGTAAGAATAGTCCTAAACAATCCTGATAAATGATGAGATTGAAGCAATAAACCCATACCACTTGGTAACTTCAAATCCCAAACCCCATGGAATAATGACAATAAATGAAGCTTAAAATATCATGAAAATAAGTATATTCAGGATATAACCTGTCAATGGATAGTATATACACCTTGTAAAATAATGTAGGTGCATGTAAAGTCCCATGTTTTGGAACTAGGTTAATATAAGAAGTTTTTTTGTTTTTGTTTATCAATGGGTCGTTTTTTAAACTGAGTTCTAGAACTTTATTACGAGTTTTGGAACACCTAAAGGTTACGTTTTTGGGCTTGTGAAATTTCCCGATACTTTTATTGGGCGTCCCAATGAGTCTTGAGAGCACTGAATTCCGAAAAGTATACTTTAATGGATCTGTACGGGCTGCGCATAGTTGCTGTCCAACTCATGTAGCTTACCCAATTTATCATTTTATTTATTGAAATTAAATAATATTAAATGGGGTTTTTCATGTTTAAATGTAGGAATGTGCTATTAATAATAATTTTATTATTATTATTATGGAGTCATAAATTATTTTGATGCTTTGATATTTTAATTTCATGTTAAAGGAGTGTAACATTTATGAGAATTTAACGTGGCTTTTGAGATTCTCAAAGAAACGTTTAATTAAATTAGGGGTTTCAGATATAATGAAGCATTGTTATTAAATAAAGGTGTTTATCTTTTCAAAGGTTTAAAAAATAATAATGAGATAATTATGATTTTAGTTTTTTTAAGGTAATTATTATTATTATAATGGAAATTAAATTAGGGGTTATGGGTTTGAGTTTTTTATCATATTGATGATATTGTAATAAATTGTGGGTTTGGGTTTTAAATAAATGAATTTTGGAATAATAATAATTACAATTTTTTATTATTATTATTTTAGTTAAATAAATATTAAAATAATTAAATTAAATGATCAATAGGGAGTTTCATGATTATTTATTAAATGTTTATTAAAAGAATAGTAAATAAAGAAGAGTTTTTAATTTAATGGGGGAGTTTTTTCACTTATTAGATAAGTGTTTAATGTGTATAATAATAATAATAAAATGAGTATTATTATTTTAATTATTACATCCAATTATTTAGATTAATTTTAAGGGAAAATAAATATAATAAAATAAAAAGGGGAGGCGCAACCAGCAGGTGAGGCCCATGACACCCCATATTTTCTTCTTCCTTAGGTGATGCACCCGGTGAGTATAGACCTCATGCTCCAGCTATTCCAGATCCTTCCCTATGGCACAACCTCCCACAGTTCATGTCACCTTCTCCCTAGTGTGTAACCATCGGCCGAACCCCCTCGCAGCAGTTCATGACACTCCCGGGGAGAACCTATAGCACGCCACCCCTATCCCGAACTCCACTTTGAACATAACAGTTCCTCTCGAAACCCTCACGAATCATGTACAACTCATTATGGTGAGTCTTTCAGCATATAAATCATGATTCGAATCGTCCATTTGACTACTCTCTCACCTTTTTTTTCTCGGCCAAAACCCAAAGGTTCGGGTTTAATTGGATTATTATGTTCCTCTATTTTTAGGATATGAGAATATTGACTCGGGACCCATTGGTCCATAATCCATCATCTGCTGCAAAGGCTGATGTGTATGGACTCATATTTGCTTGTCTCTATTACTTTGGGTAAGGATATGTATTTATGTTGTATGTTTTTCACAATATAATTTAAAGTCTGTCAAATTATACGAGTCCATAGTACTTTATTTGAGGTGTATTGAGTCTTGTCATTCCATTTTTGTGATTATAAGTTATGTTGTAGTGATTTTTTATCAATGTAGCAGGAAAACACATTTATATATATAAGTATATATTTATATACACAAAGGTGTTTGTGTACGATTGCATACTAGATACAGATTGGTTGTCGTCGTATTTCAAGCCATTGAATATTGTTTTGGTTCCACCCCGAGGCAGGGTCCCAAATCTCTATCACATTATTTAAGAATTATTTTATTCTTTAAATAATTTTAGAGGATGAGTTTCCTTGACATTGGAACTGCTAAATTTTCTTTAAATGAGGATTAGAGATAAACTGTTGGTTGGTGGTAATGTCATTTCATGCTTTCTTAAGGTTGGGTTACTCTATGTATCCCTTATAAAAAAAGAAATTACCATCTATTGGTGTTTAGAATTTATAACTAGCTATAGAAAACATGTTGAGATTATGGACTGAATATAAAACAGTCAAACATGAATCACCCATGGGTCTTCCTTAGAAACGAGACTTAAATGGCGTTGGACATTGACACCGTTTAGTGTGAGTTTTTAACCTATGTCACAAATTGTTAATTATGAAAGTGATAATTTATCAGTTGTAGAATAAAATTATTGAATGGGGAGGATGAGTAATAGGTTAATTAATTTAAGAATTAATTATATAGTCATGAGTTGAAAAAATTGTGGCATTTAATGAATATTGAGAATATTGATTATTTTGACATGTTCAGAATATAAATTGAGAACAGGTAATAATAATTGTATAGATTAATTATTAAATTATAAATGGTAAATGGTTAATTATATGATGAACTAGTTAAAGATATATGATTTAATTAATTAATTTTCATGCATTAAGTTAAGATTGTGAATTGATGGATTGTTATTACTATTGGACAATAATATTTTTGGATGCATATTTATTTTTCATGCCTCAAGTTGTCTTGGAAGGGGTTTTTAAAAAATATGATATGTTGTGTGAGATGGTTACTAAATATATGGGCCTTGTTCAACATGTTTTGAGATGATTATGACGTGCATGTAAATTGTTATAGTCCTGGACAAATTAATGTTTGAGTGGACGAGTTCATACTTGTAAAACAATATAGATAATTAAATGTTGTGTTAATTATTTAGTTAGATTTCTAAGAATAATTAATTTTTAATGAATTATTTACTATTGATATGTTGAATTGTTAATTAATCATTGAATTATTTGACGGGTGATTTATGTTGTTAATTAGTTGTTGAATTACATAACGGATTGGATTAATTAATTTACGAGTTAATTAATGGTAGGTTTTGGGGTGTTAGACATAATGTTCTACACCAATGAAAAATATGTATGTATGATTGATAAATGGGTTGTGAGATAGGGACTAATGATCCAAATAATCATGGGGTGTTAGACATGGTGTTCTACACCCGTCTTGCATGCAAATATTATTTTACAGGACAAAGACTGATGCTCTAAATAACCATGGGTTTTTAGATAAGGAGTGACGCTCCAAATACTCAAGAGGGTGTTAGGCATGACTATCTACACCCATTAATTGACATTGGACTATGTGTCTAATTGTTTGTACATGAAATTAATTAATGGTTAATAGAAACTGTTGTGACATAATGATTTGTGAACTGAATATGAGGAAGGGTTCAGACTTATTAATGATTTGGGTGAATCACTGATAGTAGATGGACCCAGGATAGAATCACTATTTTAGTTGATGGGCTTAGAGATAATATATGAATGATTAAATTGAATATATTTTTACGCGTTATCCAAGAAAAAGCACAAGCTTGGATTTAGACTTTACTTTGATTACTTAGATGGTCTTTAGAGACATCTATGGTGAGTGACTTATATAGAGGATGTTGGGCTTTGGCCAAATATCGAGACGTTCATAATTTAATTAGGTTTTAATAATTGATAAATGAAAATCATTTTTTAATTATTGTTTATTATGCATGAAAAATGTATAATACATGTTCAAACACTAGCCGAGGGATGAAGCAGGTACTTAGATATATAGAAACATTGTACTCCTTAAATTATTTATTCATGTTTTCACACGGTTTAAATTTTTTATTAAATTTCGAGATTTGGGGTTGACACCAGTTATCTAGGACTTCTGAGATTTATATATCACACCCTACTCGGGACGCCATTACTCTAGGTACACTGAGTAGATTCTATTTGGTTGAAATATTGTGCTATTTTCATATACTTTGGAGATTGGAGTAGGGGACTGAGAAAAAGCTTAGGATTCTCGAGGAGACTGCCCCTGGGGCTTTGAGTCAATTTTATTTACTTTTTTATTGGAATGTAAATCATGTGTTTTGTTCATTACTTTCAATTTTTGTATCAATAGAATTACATGCATGCATCTGTTGTATAATTGGTGTTGGCCACTTATAAAAAATATGTACTATTTGTCTTCCACTACTAGATCATTTATTAGACTACTTCCTCTATTTATTCCCATTATCTATTATTGAAATTTTACATGAGGGTATATTCTCCCCATTGAATATCCATATACCCTCGCTTTTAGTCGGAAGCCTCTGGCATTAGAGGAGACGCGCTTGAGGTCATGTGGTAGTCCGTCGAGACGTCAGTTTAGTGGTGAGAAGTGTCGGGACGTTACAAAGTGGTATCAGATGAGGTTTTATTTTCCTTTGTCTTACTTTTTTTTGGGTTGGTAGATTGGAGACTAGGAATGTGTTGGTGCTTGGTTTAATAGCCGTTCTTGGGAATGATCACCCCATGTTTGGGAAATGACCAAGTGGCCCGAGATGGAAATTAATGTTTATCGTATATGAGGTTATGGTTTATATGATTTCACCTTGAGTGACTGGTGTAATTTCCAATTCTTATTGATTTAGATAATTTTGAAGAAAAATTTTCTTGTCCTAATATGGAAAAAAAGTTTCATACATACATCATCTTAGGAACATAGATATTCTCATGCCATGCATGTAACATTCCATGTAGTTGCATTAGTAGGATGCCTGCTAATTTGGATTCTGTGCCTTTGGTGAAATGCCATGTTTTGATGTGCTTTAGAATGACTCTATAAATAACATGTTTTAGTGATAGATTTAACATGCTTGAGTGATTATATTCCATACTGCCTAATTTATTGGTGTGTTTTGTTGTTGTTCCATACTTATGTTTAATAGCAAGATTTTGTGTTACTGGTTACGATAACATGCTAGAAATGTTTTGTTGTGTGAAATGGATTCTCAAGTTAAAATTTTAATTGAATGTTGATTGTGATAAATGGGAGACAAATTCTAGTTATAAGGTGTATGGGCACCTTATTGATTGGTAGATGGCCAGCGACGTGACTAGACCATATAACCATAGTATGTTTGAAAGTTTTTATTAATGTAAATTGTCTGAGTTTTGATTATAATGAATTGTTGCGGGGATTCTTTTTGAAGAACCCGGATTGAATAAATGGGACCCTTGGAGGTCCCCTTTTTGGTAAAAGTAATTTAGATGCTAAATTTTCTATTTATTTTTTGATAACAGTAAATGTGAAATGTTTAAAAAGGTTGTTTGTTATAGCTTTCCTATTTGGCCCATATGGAATTGTTTTGAAAACCATTTGTCTTGTTGTGAAAATGTAATTGTGTGTTTTTTGAAATTCATTCAAATTTTAAATGGTTAGAATGAATGAATTAAAATGGCTAAAAAGAAAAAAATGGATTTTGAACCTCTATATTTCAGTTTTGTGTGACCAAGAGAGAGGGTAGATGTTTATGTTTCATAAGGGGATAACTCGAGGTAGGTTGTACCCTTAGAATGTTCTAGACTATTAATGTAAGTTTGTCCCACTGCTCGAGAGGACTTCTCGGGACTCAGGTGTTATAGAACACCGATAGAATTATGTTAGAGATTTTTTTATCAATGTTTGACATGGTGATTGTGGTTCGATGAACATCACACGCATGCATTAAGGTGTTATAAAATAGCATGACAATAAGAGTATGGTCTTTTCTTACGACAACATGTATAATCCTGAGGTAGGTAGTGTTGCATCGATTTCGATAAACGTTTTGGTCGGTGACACTGAGTTATAAACAAAGTCGTCTTGAAGTAGTCCGCCTGATCTTCTTAATGACCATGGTTTTTTCTAAATGTGCTCTTCAAAACACATTGAGCATGTCCCCTATCTTGACCTCATCATGGAGACACTAATATAGCTTCAGTCTTATGCCATGCTATAGTTTAGATGTTGATGGGCTAGATGAGTGGTTGTTATCTGGGTAGTAAACTGAATGCATGGATTCTTGAGGCTACTCCTTTATTCGTGTTGGCGAACAATTTTTTTTAAAATATCCTTGTGATTAATTAACTTGGAAATTTCACTAGAGTTCGGGTAAGGACTTCGTTATACTTTAGAATTATTTTAGAATAGTTTTAAAAGAACGTCGTCAAATAAATGGAGAATGTGGTTTTTGGGTCTGCAATGCCTTTTGAGGGAAGCACGCACAACCTATTCTATTGGTTGATTGAGATTAATCCATTTTCATTGATGAGGTCTCTATAATAGCCTCATATATAAGCTATGTTTTATTTTTTAAGCTATAAATTGAGTTTTGGCTATGGTTTTAAAGGCTTATTCACTAGGCTTGTCAAGGGTTAAAGGTGCGTTTGGCATTGGGAATGCAATGTGATAGATCTAATGTGATTAAATTCCCATGGTGGATTTTTTTAGTAGTTCTAAATGGATTCTAAATGACAAGATGTTTTTATGGTGGGTATATTGTAAAGTTTCATGTTTTTGAACTGGGTTAAAATACGAAGGTTTTTGATTTTTTTCTTTTTATCAACGAATTCGTTTTTTAACAGAGCTCCAGAACTGAATTCCTAGTGTTGGAACACCTAAAGGTGTCATTTTTGGACTTGCGTAATTACCTGATAATTTTAGTGGGTTTCCCCATGAGTCTTGACAGCACCGAATTCAGAAAATTTCAATTTAATGGTTTTTCATGGACTGCACATAATTACTGTCCAACCAGTGAATCTTACCATGTTTAATATTTTATTTATTTAAATTAAACATTATTAATTTTTTTTGTGTTTAAAAAGAGAAATATGCTAATAATAATAAATTATTATTATTAATATGTTTTCATAAATTATTTTCATGCTTTGAGATGTTAATTTCATGTTAAAGGAGTGTAACATTTATAAGAATTTGATGTGGATTTTGAGATTCTCATAGAAAAATTTAATTAAATGAGGGGTTTCAGATTTATGGAATCATTGTTATTAAATAGAGGTGTTGGATTTATCAAATGTTTTAAAATATTATTAATGAGATTATTATTATTTTAGTTTTATGAAGACAATTATTATTATTATTATGGAAATTAAATTAGGGGTTATGGGTTGGAGTTTTTATCATATTAATGATATTTTAAAAACATTGGGGGGTTTGGGTTTTACATAATTTAAAGTTGGAATAATAATAATGATGATTTTATAACTATTATTTTGGTTATTTAGTTAAATAAATGATAAAATAATTTAATTAAATGATTAATAGGGAGTTTCATGATTAATTATGAAATGTTTATTAAGAGAATAGTAAATAAAAGAAGTGTTTTTAATTAAATGGGGAGTTTTTCACTTATTAGATAAGTGTTTAATGTGTATAATAAAAATAATAATAATAAAATATGTATAAAATATTTTAATTATTACATTCAATTAATTATATTAATTTTAGGGTAAAAAAATAAAATAAAAGGTGCGGTGCGATCTGCAGGTGAAGAACATGACCCCCTATTTTCTTCCTCCATAGGCGATGCCCCAGGTGTGTAGCACCCTCACACTCATACTATTCTGGCACCTTCCATGTGGTGCAATCTCCAGCAGTGCATGGCCCTTTCTCCTTAAAGTGCAGCCATCGACTGAACCCCCTTGCAGCAGCGCACGACACTCCCGGGAAGAACCTGTAGTGCGCCACCCCTATCCCAAACTCCACATTGTGTGTGACTGTTCCTCTTGAACTATTTACAAATCATGTCTACCTCTTCAGGGTGATCCTTCAAAGTACAACTCTTGATTCTCATTGTCCATTCTAATACTCTCTCTCACCTCATTTTCTCGGACGAAACCCTAAGGTTCAGGTTTAATCTGATCGTTATGTTCCTCTATTTTTAGGATATGAGAATGTGGATTCAGGACCCATTTGTCCATAATATAGCATCCACTACCACAGGTGAGTTGGATGGACTCATTTTTCCTTATCTCCATTTCTTCAGTTAAGGATACGCATTTCTGCTATTTGTTTTCCACCATCTAATATAATGTTTGAAAAATTATACGAGTCCCTAGTACTTTATTTGAGGTGCGTTGAGTCTTGTCATTGCATTTTTATGATTACAAGTAATCCTATAGTGGGTTTTGATCAATGTAGAGGTAACACACACACACACGTATATATATATATATGTGTATATATTTATATACATAATGGTGTGTGTGTGGTTGTAGACCAGCTATGGATTGGTTATCGTCATATGTTAAGCCGCTGAAAATTGTTTTGGTTCCACCCTGAGGTAGGGTCCCCAATATCTATCCCCTTATTAATGAATTATTTTCTTCTTTAAATAATTTGAGAGTATGAGTTTCCTTGAAATTGGAACTACTAAATTTTAGTTAAATGATGATTAGAGATAAACTATTGTTTGGTGGTAATGTCATATCATGCTTGCTTAAGGTTGGGTTTTTGTATGTATCCCTTATAAATGAATAAATTACCATATGTTGGTGTTAAGAATATATTTCTAGATATTGAAAATATGTTGATATTATGGACTTAATATTAAACTGTTAAACAGAAATCACCCATGGGTCTTCCTTGGAAATGAGACTTAAATGACATTGGACTTGGAAACCCTTTAGTGTGTGTTTTTTAACCCATATCACAGAATGTTAATTATGAAAATGATGATTTATTAGTTGGAGAATAAAATTATTTAATGGGGAAGGATGGGTTATAGGGTAATTAATTGAATAATTAATTATCTAGTCATGAGTTTGAAAAATTGTGTCATTTACTGAATATTGAGAATATTAAATATTTTGACATGTTTGGAATATAAATTTGAAACAAGTAGTAATTAATGGATGGATTAATTATTACATGATAAATCTTAAATGGTTAATTAATTGATGAACTGGTTAAATATATATGATTTAATTAAATAATTTTCTGGCATTAAATTAAGATATCGAATTAATTGATTGTTATGACTGTTGGCTAATAATATTTTTGGGTGCGTGTTTATTTTTCATGCCTTAAGTTGTCTTGGATGGAGTTGTTTAAAAATATGATATGTTGTGTGAGATGGTTTCTAAATATCTAGGACTTGTTCAAGTTGTTTGGAAGGGATTATGACGTGCAGGTAAACATTCATGTAAATTGTTAAAGTTTGTGACAAATCAATTTTTTAGTGGACAGGTTAAAACTTGTTAAAGAATTTGGATAATTAAATGTTGAGTTAATTATTTAGTTGGATTTCTAGGAAAAATTAATTGTTAATTAATTATTAACTATTGAGATTTTGAATGGTTAATTAATTTATTACTTATTTGAAGAGATATTTATATTGTTAGTTATTTGTTGAATTAATTTATAGATTGGATTAATTAATTTATGAATTAATTAATGGTCGGTTTTTGGGTCTTAGACTTGACATTCTACACCAATGATAAATATATATGTATGATTGGTAAACATGTTGTGAGACAGGGACTGATTCTACACATACTCACGGGGTTCTAGACATGGCATTCTACACCCAACTTGTATGAAAAAATTCCTTTATGGGACTTGGACTGATGCTCCAAATACGCATGGGTTGCGAGACAAGGACTGGCGCTCCAAATACTCACAAGGGTGATCGACATGACGATATACACCCATTAATTGACATCGGACTATGGGTCCAATTGGGAATACATGAAATGAATTAATTTTTAATGAGAACTATTGTTACATAAAGATTTCTGAACTGGATATGAGGAAGGGTTCAAACTTATTAATGATTTGGGTGTATCATTGTTAGTGGATGAACCTAGGATTGAATCACTATTTTAGTGGATGGGATAAGAAATAGTATATTGAAGATTAAATTTAATATATTATGATGCGTTATCCAAGCCAAATCAAAAGCTTGTATTTGGTATTTACTTTGAATTCTTAGATGGTCTTTAGAGACATCTGTGGTGAGTGACTTATACGAGAGATGCTAAGCTTTGGCCAAATCTCAAGACTTTCATAATTTAATGATGTTTGAATAATTTATAAATGAAAATTATTGTGTAATTATTTTTGAGTATGCATGAAAAATGTATAATGCAGGTTCAGACACCAGCTGAGGGCTGAAGTAGGTACTTGGATATATAGCTACATTGTACTCCTTACTTTGTTTATGCATGTCTTGCAACGGTTTAAATTATTTATTAAATGTGTTGATTTTAGTAGACACCGGTGGTCCCAACCTACTGAGATTTATATCCCACACCTTAATCAGGCTGCCATTACACTGGGTACCTGAGTAGATTTTATTTGGTTGTAGGGTTGTTCTATTTTCATATACTTGGGTGATAGGAGCAGAGGACTGAGAAGAAGCTCATGATGCTCAAGGAGACCTCCTCCAGGGCATTGTGTCATTGTTTATTTATTTCTGTATTAAAATGTAAAGCATGTTGTTTTGTTCACTACTTTACATTTTTTGTATCATTATCATGTCATGCATGCATCTTTTGTATAATTAGTGTTGGACACTTTTATAAAATGAATACTATTTGTCTTCCAAAACATTATGATTTACTAGACTGCGTGCTCTATTTATTTCCATTGTCTATTATTGAACTCTGATATGAGGATATAGTCTCCACATTGACTATCCATAGACCATCGCTGCTAGTCGGTAGCCTCCCGCTTACGGGGAGAGTCGCTTGAGGTCATGTGGCGGCCGGTCTGGCCATCATTTTAGTGGTGATTTGGGTTTGGATGTTATAGTGCATAACATAACCTGTGTCTCAATGAAGAAAAATTGAGACAACATTACATTACCGACTTGTTAACTTTTGAACTGTAAATCCCATATAAGAGTTACAATAGAATGGGTATTTAAATACCATTATATTTAAGGATAATAATTGTAACACCCCAAGATTCCATGGTACCCTTCTCTTTGAATAATACAATATCATGTGTTGTACGCAACTTCAAGTTCTAACACACCACAACCAATCAAACTAGCCGTAATGAATAGTAATACCCACTATTTGAAATTTTATAAATTATATCTTTCAAAATGGAGTTCATTTTTGGATTTGGAATATCGAAACTAGCTTAGGGTGATTTTTTGGTATTTTTCTGAAAACATTCAATTTTTGATGAATAGTGAAAAACCCAGAGTTATAGTTTAAAACCGAATTTCTATTTAAATAATTATTTATTTTATTTTAATTTATTTTAAGTCAAAATTGATACATAATACCTATCTATGTTCAATGTAATTCATTAGAGTCAGTTTACAATAAGTTTACATATATAAAAAGTTTATTGAACTTTTTACCATCTTTTACCCACCTCCTAAGAGCACTTGAAAATTTTACATAAAACATAATTTTACCGCTTCTGTGAGTTGAATTTCAAAACTACAAGAGACACAGTTAATATCAGTAAGTAAAATGTGGTTAAATAAGATGAAAAAAATTTCTGGTGAATAGTAACTTTTTATTTACCACAGTTAAAAGTTAATCGGGTAATTAATGGTAAAAATGATATTATTATTACCATAACACATGTCCTAATTCTATTGGATAAGTGTAATTCGACCAAAACAACCTTAGGAAAAAAATATTATCCTTTAGGTCCACTTGTATTAGATTAGGACATTTATTATTATTTTATTTATAAAAGAGTTAAAAGAGTTAAAATCAAAGTTTAATAAATAAAACATTTTGAAAATAGGGTTATACATAAGTTAAATTCGACTATAAATATTAATTAGAAAGATAAAAATATTTCCTACATAATAGTATTTTATTTATATTTTATAGACTTTAAATATTTTAATTTATTTATGTCACAATGATGATATAGTAATTACCTAATTAATGAAATATTAAAATAATTTATATTATAAATATACAAATAAATATAATTTGAGACTTTTTTTGAATTAAACTAATTTAATAGGTTCATATGACATATTAGGGTTGGTTCGATAAATTTGTTTCGAAGTGATAATGCTGGTATGAATTTATAAAAAAACAAAATACCAAATAGTGTCAAAATTGATATAAAAGAGTTTTAAAAACCAATATTATTTTATTAATTGAAATTATATTCCAAAAAATATATGGTTCCTCCAAAAGACTTATATAATGATAGTTCTATCATTAATTAACCACTTGGGGTTCTATTGATAGTCTATATTTGGTTTATTAACCATATAATATAAAATTACAAAGAGACATGGTAAATGTCAAACTATTTAACTAAAAGTTAACTCTAAAAGATAAAGTGAACACAGTGACTGAAACCTCTCTAAAACCTATTGGTTGAGTGGTTTTCATCCCATCCCCACCTTATCCTTTGAATAATATATTTTGGATCCATTAGAAACCAAAACAAATTTTATTATAAAATAATATTTCTAGTTTTTTCTAAGGTACCCCTGACCCCTCTTAAAAAAGGGAACTTCCAATTCTCTAAAATTCACACCTTGAAATCCATTCAGATCAAAAAAACCCTACCCAAATAACCTCTTAACTGTACTAACTTAATTTTATAGGCCCTAATTTAGTCAGAAATCCATCCTAAAGAGTCTTTTTGAAAAATCAAAAGGAAGAACCCGAAGAAGAGGTAAATATTTCATCACCTCTTTCAAGTTCATTTCATCTTCCACTTCTGATTTCTTTGTTGTTTCAATTATAAAATAATAACCCCAGTATATTCTATATACTATGATGTTATTATAAATATGGTACAATCATATTAATTATTCTATCCATCCTTTGAATGACATGTCACCATACGTGCATACGTACCGATTACTGTCTCCACGTCGTGGTGTAATTATGATTCAATACATTATTATTTGGATGGGTATAATAATGATGTGTAATTAATGTAAATAATAAATATAACATAATAAATATTTTCTATATATGATATAACATCCAATTATATATTATTTTAAGAATCATATTGTCGCTCGTGCGTACGTACGGATTACCGTCTCCCCGAAAGCGCTGAGATTCATTCCCCATCATATCCATTCAAGAATAATTTTATTTTTTTGATTAAAAATAATGTTTAAAGACATGATATCATTATGGATATGAATAAGATACATCCAATTCATAATAAATATGACTCACATAACAAAAAATATAAAGTAAAACGAATCCGTTAAAACCCAAAACGACGATAATACCAAGATATTATTTATAAAGCAATGTTAAAAGATCATATATGATATCATATTAATGTATATGATTCTTGTATAATTTAATAAAAATTATTTCACCATTATATAAAACGTTAACCTTCCCTCTACCAAGGAAAAGTACAAAGTAAGGGTTAATTCTAAAATCTCTTTATTATCTGAGGTTGTTCATATGTAATTATCTACTGGGTCCTCTTTATCATCCACATCCATGTTTCTTAAAAATGATTTTCAAAATATTTTTTAATATTTAATAGAAAATGGGTTAACTTAATTTATACCCTTATTTTACCTTATATGTCTTTGAAAGGAATGTTTCCGTCATTTTCCAAACATGGTACTTTTTGACCTTTTTGACAAATTTAAGGTAAGAATGTTTTTAACTTATACGGCGGGTGCGGCTATTTGCTGTCGTTATAACATCGTCAAAGATTCTCTTACACGCTTATATGAATATCTTCAAAATAAATTTTTTCTTTATAATTATGTTACTCTTAAATGATTTCAAAATAGAAAGTTCTATTTCTCTAAAAACGGTTTTGATTTCATCTATGTCAACATCCTTTGATGGATTTTATGCTTTTTTTATGTTGATTTCTTATGATACAAAACATATATATTGTATTGAAGGTTTTGTGATATGTCTGACTATGGATGTGTTATTTTATAGCATTCATGGTTTATGGATAACGTATTGACATTTCGTATGCTAGTTTTAATACGAATTTTTATATTATGTTTAAACCTTTTCATATGAAGAATATATTGGACTTAGTAAGTGATGGGTGGAGCCCGCTATAGCTCCTCGATGCATTGGTAGATCTCATGGGAAAAACTATTGTCTTGTCACAAGGCCTTGACAAAATCTTATTTGTAGACTTGGCACAAGGCCTTGACTATGTTGTTATGAAAGTCTAGCATTATGCTTTCCATCATTATGAAAGTGGATATTGATATTGCATGTGATTATTCGACTAGTAGAATATCCATTTGAGTAAATAAATCGAATTATTTTGATTTATATTTTCCATATTATGATGAAGTTTATGTTGAAAAGGCTTTTGTTTTAGTTTTATATATTTCCTTAAATGTTTATTCTTATTTATGAACGTTTACGCTATATTTTTATCCTTACGGAGCATTTGATCTCACCCCTTTCTATGTACTATTTTTCCCAGGATGTGAAGAAGTATATTATGAATGACCTGTAGGGATAGTCTATGGGATCTCAGTGTTGTCTATGGAAACAATGTTGTTTTAGTTTACCATTTTATGATGTAATGTGAACCTTATGAATGTATCTAGTAATTCAAGGCTACTAAACTAATCAGTCCTTCGAGACATGATCTTTTGTGATCTTGCCAATGATACTTAATAATGCACCGACTCTGGGCTTCTGGTGTTGTGGAGTTACAGTTGGTATCAGAGGAAGTTTAGTACAAACCTTGGAAACTAGATTTAGATAAACTCTTATTAGAGTGCATAGCCCTAAGATAGACTTTGAGGATTATTATAGAAGAACTTCCTAGAATTTTGGTATTGTAGATATTTTGTGAGTTTTCGATGAAATACATCTCTATTTGGATACAAGCACGTAGAGGCGGCTCTGAAAAAAATGAACCTAGGGGTAAAACCCAAAAAAACCGCTTTGAGAAAGACTAGAATGGGAACTGGTGCACAACAATGGGTCTTGCTGGAGTCATGGTTACACCACTCCCAGGGGATATTCTTAGGATAATTCTCATTTTCGTTAAAAACCATCATGAAGGGATTATGAGTATATACTTCCTCAAAGAAAATATTTTTATGATTATAGATTATATCTATAAACTATTCAATTTATGTTAAGTGTTTTACAAGTTTGGATTTATGTATTACGATTCATAAAATAATCTAGTTTATGTCATTGTTTATAAATTGTGCCTAGTAGAAGGAATGAAAACCATATTAATGAACTCACTCCATGTAGGGATTTCCCTCCTACTCAAGATAATCATAGTGGAGCTGGTGATGCAACTGGTGCTGATAAGCTAATCACTATACTGCGACAAATCACTCAGGTTAGGACTAATAACCTTACCCGTATGGAGCACCCTGATCCGCTGTGTGGAGGTTCAATGTTAGATTTCTTTTTGAGGAAACAACCTCCAAAATTCAATGGGGGTAAAAATCCACTAGTAACTGAGCAATGGATAAATACTTTAGGGGAAATATTCCACGCCTTGGGGAGTAGCAAAAGGGAAAATGTTCTCATGGCAGTCTACCGCCTCACTGGAGATGCTGATAAATAGTGGTCATTGATTCCAAATGTAAAGACCCGTAAATGGTATGGTTATTTTTTTCTTAAATACATGGGAATTTTACTAGTCCACAGTTTCTGATGGCTCTTGATTCCGAGGCCCGGTGTACCCCGAATCAGTTTCTGATATTTTTTTCGGGTACAACCAGTAAACGTAAGTGCGGGTTTTTATATCTTTTGAACAAGTGCTTAGAATTGAAATCCGAGGACACCGATGAACTCGCAACGCCAGTATTTTCTTAAGGAGACCTTTACCGTAGCTACGTTTTATCGGGAGTGGAAGTTAATTTTTGGGGATTCTTATAAAATTAAATAAAAATTATGAGTGACATAATTTTACTTAAGTGGTGGTTTTATCCTACAAAGGGAAGTTGAAGGTGGGGCCCACCCCCACATAACCTCACATGGGAGGGTATTATTTGATAGGGCCCACACAAGCTCAAACTCTTCAACTCTCCCTTGAACCCCCTTTAAATTCTTGGACTTCCCATTAATGTGCCAACACACCCTTGTAATTAATTATTTGAATCCCTAGAAATTCTTGCCAAATCCATGCAATTAATTATGTGAACCAACATAATTAATTAATTTTGAGTGTTTGAATTATTTTGAATTCATTATTCCAACATTAAAGTAAGGGATGATATTCTTTTATTTTGGGTTGGCATAATCGTTGGAGAGCTTGGGAGAGAACTCTTGGAAGAACACTTTTTCTCTCGACGAAGAACGCTGTTTCCACCGAAGAATGACGACGTGCCTCCTTACTTTTCAACTGGGGAAAGAAAGGGAAGACATTTCCTGCAAAGAACATCGCCAACGACAATGGAATTCCCTCCAACATTGATGGAATGACATTCGTGTTCTGTGACTCGTCAACGTTCAATGAAGAAATACGAGGTAGGGGTTTGTCTTTATTAAATTATATCATCCTTCTTAGAAGGTGGACAATTGATATCACCTAACATGGATGGCACAGGCTGAACAAACACGGCCCGATGTCCCTCCGTTGAGTCTCGTTTGGTTGACGTTGGAGGCGGAGCCGAAAGTGTGTGGTGTTGTCGCACCGTGCTGGAGAAGAACCGCGACGCCGTCACGCCGTGGTGGAGGTGCGTAGGAGGCCGGCTGAGCCAGCCGCCATGGAGCCAGATCGCGGGACGACCGGCCGGTCGACCAGCCGGCCCGCTGGAAGACTGCGGTGTATGCAAGCGTTACGTGGAGGGAGATCGCGGGCAGCTCAGCGGGAGGAACCAGCTGGCCGCCTGCCAGCCAGGCTGAAGAATCTCAGCGGTCGAGGGCGCCGCGTGGAGGAAGACTGTGGCCCGCAACCGCGGGCTGCTTGGGTAGGTGAACCGGCCGGCTACGGTCAGATGGGCTGGAGAATCGTGGCGCCTCCAAGCACCATGTGGGAAGAACTATGGCCCGCTGCACAGGCTGCGTGCGTCGGGCAGAACCGGCCAGCTACGGTCGGTCGGGCATGGGAGGAGGTGGCAGTGCTTGGCACCACCGGGAAAACCGGACAGGCCTGCAGCACGGGCCAGTTCTGCAGGTGGACTGCGCCCAACCAGGCTGTGCTGACCCCCCATCCGGGTTGAAGCCACTGAGCAAGGTCGGGCCAACCCACCAGCCCACTGGGCTTGACAGGCCGGGCCCGTCTCCGCTTAGATGCAGATAACTCCTATACTACACGTCCTATTGACGTGCCCTCTACAGCACTGGGACCCTCACGATGAGGTGGTACTTTTACGATACTCTAAGTGAGTTTTGACATGTTTGAAAAAATTCTGGGTTTGGATCGAGCGTAAATCCAACCAGGCCCCTGGAATAGAAATGATAATAACTCTCAGACCGGGTGTCCGATTGACACGTCGTCTGTCACATTGGGTTCCTTATGATGAGAAAAAACTACGAGATACATCAACTCAGTACTTTAGTATATTTGAGGTATCAACACTTGACTTGAGGATCAGACCCTCCCAGAATCGAGTGTGCTATGTGCGGGAACCCTAAAGCAGGATGCGATGACTATTGTTCCGGAATCCTACGTGGGTTTGACAATGATGAGTATTGTACGGGAATACTCCATGGGTTCGATATCGATGACTACTAAACTAGAATCCTATGTGGGTTCGACAATGATGACTACTGTTCTAGGATCTTTCGTGAGTTTGAAAGTTCTTACTTCTGTTCCTGTATCCTATGTGGGTCTGACCGAATAGCTGGTCCTATATCCTGTGTGGGTCCGACAACTTAGCTAGTCCTATATCCTATGTGGGTCCAACAACTTAGATGAATCAGTGACTACATCTGATCATCTCTATCACTCTACTAAGGATGAATACCTGTGTGAGCTGAGTCATGTATTTCAACCATTATTATCGTGGTGATTGACTTTACTTCCTTTGTGGACTGGGTTGGGTTTGGGATCGAGAGATGGATCCAAACTTTGACTGGTAACTTAGGTATATGTATGGTCATATACCTAAGTAGGGTTGGTTGATATTTCGTGATTGTATCTTTCCACTGTGGTTTATCCATTGTGGATTACGAGAGAACTTCGGGGGTCTTAGGGTCCCCTACTGAGTGTTGTTATACTCACCCCTGCATGGGCTTCACCCGCACCTTGTTGTGTTCTGTGCCGATGACTAACAGTAGTGATCGGGGCTAAGGGTGACGGACGGAGGTTGCTCGGAGCTGGACTAGACAGGATGTAACGTAGGGACTAGTTGTTCGAGTTCTGTACCAAACCTTAAGGTAGGATTCTCCGGTGGACGATCCAGGAGCTGTTTTCCCTTTTTTACATGTACTTGTACTTTTTGTTAAGTTGGGTTTTTATACTGGCCCACTTACTTTCAGCACAACTTAATTTTCTATTTCAGTACATTTTTCATTTACTACTTGTGTTTAGAATGTGTGTGTGTTACAGGTTAAAAGTAAATTCGTTCCCATTTATATCAAGGATTCGCCTTTGGTGCTCGTCTCCAGCCTTTGCCCTATGGAAGGCAGGCTTAGGGTAGTCACGGCATGGGCCCTGAGGACGGATCGTGACAAATTGGTATCAAAGGAGTCAGTTCTACCGCAGGACTTGGTCTCAGATTCTTTTAACGGAAACAATGTTATGTGTTTTGGGTGTGGTTATCAGTTTAGGGAAACCAGTGTTGGTGCGGCGACCGACTTATCCATACACTTGGACTCTGACTTCTGATCTCCCACTCAGTGCACGAAAACACTGATTACGTGTGTGTATCCTTGAAAAAAATTTCTTTGTGATTACTTTGTGTCAGCTCACCAGGTATACTATTTTAACCATGGTGCACCTATTAATTTTCAGGATGGCCCCACAAAGTCTTCCAACTAGGGTTTGGAGTTTCATACGAGATGGTTGCCCACCGAGCGACGAGGCCTCGGTGCAGGACCCCATCACAGCGGAGGTACCAGGGGTAGCACTACTCGCTGGGGCACCGATACCACTAGATCCAGCAGTAAAGAGTGCACGCCACTTGAGTGAATTGCATGAGTTCCAGTGCCAGAGGCCACCCAGGTTCCGGGGAGAGACGGTCCCACATGCAGCTGAGGATTGGATGGAGGCTGTCATGAGAGTTTTCAGATTGGTAGGGACACCATCCGACCTCATGGTGATCCTTGCTACGAGTCTCCAGCATGTAGCTGCTGGCAGATGGTAGAGCCTGATGCCCCAGGTGCATGACATGGAATCATTACTCTGGACAGACTTCTAGAGTCTCTTTTGCTCAAAGTCTGTTCCATCCACCCTTTATGTGGTGTAGATTCAAGAGTTACTTCATCTGTAGTAGGGAAACTTGATAGTAGCTCAGTACTCATCGAGGTTCACTGACCTCTCATGCTACTCCACAGATATTGTACGGGACCCATTCTTTAGGGATCAGAACTTTGAGCAGGGACTCATACAAGATATTAAGGCTTCAACGATTCCCCTCAGCATTCCGATGTAGGCAGGGGTGATGGAGCGAGCCCTTATAGTGGAGAGTTTTCTCACTGAGTAGTCACCAGTGGCGAGACCCACCATAGGGAGACACGTAGTAGAGTCTTCTGTAGCCAACAGTAGACAGATGACGCAGATGTCCAAGAGGACCAGGCCATCAGGTGGGCGACCCCAAGATACATGTTCAGTTGTGTGGGGAACACGAGATAGAGCCAGCTATACGAGGAGCAGGCAATACTATGAATGTGGCGGGTAGGACCACATGGCTCGTTCCTGCCCGACCCGCCATGCAGATGAGTAGCATACAACAGAGGGAGCTCCCAGGTAGAGGAAGAGGTTCGACGGTGGTGGTCTGCCGGGAGTAGGCGGACATGGCAGAGGAGTTGGCCGAGCAGCGGGTGGTGGATGAAATTTCGAGGCTCTACCACCACCACTCCTAGGAGGTCCAACCCGACCACAAGTAGCTGGAAGAAAGAGGCGGGCTCACCCCAGGAAGTTGAGGCTTGCGACCACGGCACTCCTGAGATGATTCGAGGTACTGGCTATGTCTACTACACCCTTACTGTAGTACTTATAGACACAAGTTCGACTCATTATTTTATTGCCACTAACCTCATTCGGATCTTGGAGATTCCGACGGAGTCGTTGGATCGATCCTGACGGCTAGAGACTCCTACGGGAGAAGAATCGACGATTACGCACTGGTGCTGGCAGTGTGAGCTTACTCTAGGAGGCGAGAGATTAAGCTGGGATCTTCTTGTAGCGGCGTCGAGGCCTTACGATGACATCTTGGTTATGGACTGGTTATCCACAATTCATGCTCAGATTGACTGTATTATGTGCAAAGTGTGGTGTATCTGCATAGATGAAACCATGTTCACCTTCACCTGTTAGAAGGGAGCCTTTGCAATGTAGGATGGACTTACACAGAAGAGGGGGTAGCTGATCCCACATCAGTTGGCTAGTCTCATCTTTAGAGCAGTTGATGTGCGGAGTCCGAGTTTTCCTACTGTGGTGGATAAGTACGTGGATGTTTTCCCTGATGACGTTTCAGGACTACCTCCTCACAGAGAGGTAGACATCTACATTGACCTGTACCTCGGGACAACACTGATATCTACTCCAGCATAT
Organism: Viscum album; assembly: GCA_963277665.1. NCBI lineage: Eukaryota > Viridiplantae > Streptophyta > Magnoliopsida > Santalales > Viscaceae > Viscum > Viscum album. The sequence goes on along the minus strand of OY728159.1, from coordinate 1,884,416,342 downwards.
TGGATGGCTCTCGCCAAGCTTCGTGAGATGTAGGTACAGCTGGAGGACTTGCATGGGAAGGGATTTATTCGACCTAGTGTTTCACCCTAGGAATCTAAGATTTTGTTCGCCAAGAAGGTGAATGGGATCTTACGACTGTTTGTCTACTAACATCTCCTGAATCAGGTAACCATGAAGAACAAGTACCCACTCTCGAGGATTGACCACCTCTTTCATCAGCTCAAGGGAGCACGATGGTTCTCGGAGATAGACCTCTGGTTAGGCAATCACCATCTTAGATTTCGAGATGAGGATGTGCAGAAGACGACCTTCAGGTGTTGGTATGGCCACTACGAGTTCTTGGTTTTTCCCTTCGGCATAACCAACACACCAGCAGTGTTCATGAGTCTCATGAATAGGATCTACAAGCCTTACCTCGATTGTTTTGTCGTATTCTTCATCGAAGACATACTGATTTACTCGACTACTAAGGACGATCATGCCTACCATTTGCGGGTAGTACTGGACACCCTATTAGAGCACCAGCTATATTGTAAACTCTTGATGTTCCAGTTCTGGATTCGAGAGGTTCAATTTCTGGGACACGTCATATCAGAGGATGGAGTTGTAGTGGATCTAGTGAAGATCGAGGTAGTACTTTCATGGGAGCCACCCGGATGTGTCACGGAGGTGTGGAGGATCCTAGGACTGGCTGGGTACTATCGAAGATTTGTGCCAAACTTCTCTAGAGTTGCAGCACTGCTTTCAGCAGTGACGAAGAAGGGGAAACCCTTCATGTGGTCAGATAGATTCCAGTAGAGCTTTCAGGAGCTGTGGTAGAGATTAACCAGTTCACCCATATTGAGGTGACTGGAGGAGGGCGTAGGGTATGCAGTTTACTATTATGCATCATGGACTAGACTCGGGTGTCTCCTGATGCAAGAGCGAGTAGTGATCGCGTATGGATCACGACAGTTGAGACAGAATGAGCAGAATTATACTAACCATGACCTATAGTTAGTAGTAGTGGTCTTCGCCTTGAAGATTTAGCAGCACTATCTGAAGAGTCTCAGGTACATCTTCTCGCAGAAGGACCTGAACCTGAGACAATGATGATGGGTCGAGTTCCTCCAGGACTCTGACTTCGAGATAGTCTATGCTCTTGGGAAGTAAAATGTTGTAGCAGATGCTCTCAGCAGAAGATCAGACATTCAGCTACTAGGAGAGGCGACAGAGCAGCTAGCCGCATTGCAGATATCATTTTTGGATAGAGATGGAGCAGCCTTTCTATAGTCTCTCACAGTGACTCCTCCACTTCTACAGTGAGTCAGAGAGGCACAATGTGGGACGTTGACTGTGAGATGCGACGTGCTCAGATATCCTCAGAGGAGGCACATCATGGGTTTTATGAAGTTGGGGATCATGTCATCATCTTCAGAGGACGTACCATGGTACTAGTTTCACTAGAGGAGGAGATGTTGAGGGAGTTCCACACTTCCCCTATAGCAGTACATCCAGGAGTGGAGAAAATGTTTCAGGACCTCAGAAGACAGCACTGGTGGCCGGGTATGTAGAAGGAAATAGCAGAGTTTGTCTTGCGATGCCTCACTTGTCAGTAAGTGAAGGCCGAGTACCAGGTTCCAGCATGCTTGGTTCAGCCCTTAGAGGTCCCAGAGTGGAAGTGGGATGGGATATCCATAGATTTTGTGATGGGACTTCCATGAACATCCAGAGGACACAACTCTCTATGGGTGATTGTTCACCGACTCACGAGGTCGTCCCACTTCCTACCGATTATAGAGAAGGGCTCTGTAGAGATCATGGGATGCCTCTCGGTACAAAAGATCATACGGCTTCATGGTGTGACATCGACGATTGTCTCCGATCGAGATGCTTGTTTCACTTCCTGAATATGGAAGGGGTTTCATTAGGCTTTTGGGATGCAGGTTCACTTGAGCACTGCCTTCCATCCTCAGACGGATGGTCAGACTGAGAGGAACTTTTAGACTCTCGAGGAAATGTTCTGTGCATGTGTCCTTGACTATTGTCGTAGCTAGGAGGATCACTTACCCTTGGAGAAGTTTGCGTACAACAACAGCTACCACTCCACCATCGGGATGGCACCTTATGAGGCATTGTACGACCGAGTTTGCAGATCACCACTGTGCTGGACTGACCCAGGGAGTCAGCACTTGTAGGACCAGAGATGGTATAGGATATGACGGAGAAGGTGCAGATCATGCAGGATCAGATGAAGAATACACAGAGAAGACAAAATTCTTATGCTGATAGGAGACGGAGACCACTACATTTCGAGGATGGTGACCACGTCTTCCTATGGGTCTCACCTAGACAAGTTCTATGAAGATTTCGATGAGGCGGAAAGTTATCTCTATGATTCATCAGACCTTTTCAGGTCCTCGGCAGAGTAGGAAAGGTGGATTACCTTCTGGCCCTTCCACCTCAGTTGCACAGGGTGCACGACGTCTTCCATGTATCTCAGCAGAGGAGATACGTGCACGACCCATCCCACATCATCGACCATGGGGAGCTGGACATTGATGATGGGGAGAAATTCACGGATGTTCCAGTTGAGATAGAGGATCGACAGGAGTGGGTCCTACGTGGATGGTCCATTCCTCTGGTGCGCATTCACTGGCAGCACGGGAACCTCCAGGAGATCACATGGGAGCGTGAAGCTCATATTCTTGCTCAGTACCCCCATTTGTTTCCTTAGTGTGTGTCGTAGCTTACGAGGACGTAAATCCCTGATGTGGGGAGAATTCAAAGAACCATAAAGCTGGTGGAAATTTTTTTCTTAAATACATGGGAATATTATGAGTCCACAGGTTCTAACGACGCTTGATTCTGAGGCCCGGTGTGCCCGAAATCAATTTCTATATTTTTGTTCGGGAACGTTAATTAAACGTACAGGCAGGTTTTTTTATCTTTGGAACCAGTGCTCAGAATTGAAATCTGAGGACACCGATGAACTCGTAGTGCCAATAGTTTCTTATGCAGACCTTTACTACAGTTGTGTTTTATTGGGAGTGGAAGTTAATTTTTGGGGATTCTTAATAAATTAAATAAAACTTTTGTGTGAAATAACTTTATTTAAGTGGTGGTTTTAGCCTCCAAGGGGAGGTTGGAGGTGGGGACCACCCCCACATAACCTCCCTTGGGAGGATATTATGTGGTGGGGCCCACACAAGCTCAAACTCCTCAACTCCCCCTTGAACCCCCTTTAAACTCTTGGACATCCCATTAATGTGCCAACACACCCTTGTAATTAATTATTTGAATACCCTTGAATTCTTGCCAACTCCATGCAATTAATTAGGTGAACCAACTTAATTAATTAATTTTGATTGTTTGAATTATTTTGAATTAATTATGCCAACATTAAAATAGGGGATGATATTCTTTTATTTTGTGTTGGCATAATCGTTGGAGAGCTTGGGGGAGAAATCTTGGAAGAACACTTTTTCTCTCGACGAAGAACACCGTTTCCACCGAAGAATGACGATGCGTCTCCTTCCTTTTTAAATGGGGCAAAAAAGGGAAGACATCTCTTGTGACGAATGTCGCCAACGACAATGACATTCCCTCTAATGTTAAAGGAACACCGTCCGTCTTTAGTGACATCTGTATTCCGTGACCCGTCAACGTTCACCGATGAAATACGAGGTAGGGGTTTGTATTGATTAAATTATATCATCATTATTCGATGGTGGCCAACTGATATCACCTAACATGGAGGACGCGAGCCGAAAAAACAGGGCCTTACATCCCTCCTTTGAGTCTTGTTTGGTTGAAATAGGAGGCGGAGTAGAAAGGGCGCGGTGATGTTGCACCATGCCAGAGAAGAACCGCGGCATCGTCGCACCGCGGTGGAGGTGTGGAGGCGGCCGACCAAGCCAACCACCATGGAGTCGAACCGTGGGACGACCAGCCGGCTGCTTGCTGGCCGGGCTGAAGAATCGTGACGCCCACAGGCACTACGTGGAGGAAGGACGATACCCGAAACCACGGGCCACTTGGCTGGGCAAACCAGCCGACTCTGGATGGCCGAGCTAGAGAATCGCGGCGCCCGTAGGCACCCCGTTAGAAGAATAGCGGCCCACTGTGCAGGCCCCGTGCGCCGGGATGAACTGGCCGACTATGGCCGGTCGGGTAGGGGAGGAGGCGGCGCCGCTTGGCACCACTGGGAGAACCGGACCGGCCCGTAGCACGGGCCGGGTCTGCAGGTGGGCCGTGCTCAACTGGGCTAGGCTGACCCCCTAGTAGGGTCGGACCCGTCGAGTCGGGTCGGGCCAACCCACCATCCCACTAGGCTTGACAGGTCGGGCCCGTCTTCGCTTAGATGAGAATAACTCCTAGATCGCGCATCTGATCGATGCGCCGTCAACGGCACAAGGACCCTCGCGATGAGGCAGTACCTTTGAGATAATATATGTGAGTTTTAGACATGTTTGGAAAATGCCCAGGTTTTTATCGAGCGTAAATACTACCAAGCCCCTCGAACAGAAATGCCAATAACTCTCAGACCGAGCATACGATTGACGTGCCTTCTGTCGCGTTGGGTTCCATATGATGAGACAGAACTACGAGATACTTCAACTCATGACTTTGTGATAGTTGATGTATCGACACGTGACTTGAAGAGCAGACCCTCTCCGAATCGAGCGTGCTGTGTGCGGGAACCCTAGAGCTAGCGGCGAAGACTATTGTACCAGAATCCTACGTGGGTTCGACAACGATGATTACTATACCAGAATCCTCCGTGGGTTCAACAACGATGAATACTAAACCGGAATCCACTATGGGTTTGACAGAGATGACTATTGTACCAGGATCCTTTGTGGGTCCAATGGTTCTGACTTCTGTTCCTGTATCCTATGTGGGTCTTCCAGAATAACTGGTCCTATATCCAGTGTGGGTCCGACAACTTAGCTGGTCTTGTATCCTGTGTGGGTCCGATAGAATGGATGAATCAGTGACTACATCTGATCATCTATATCACTCTATGAAAGATGTATAACTGTGTGAGCTGAGTCATTTCTTTCAACCATTATTACTATGGTGATTGACTTTACTTCCTTTGTGGACTAGATTGTGTTTGGGCTCGAGAGTTGGAGCCAGACTATGACTGGTAACTTAGGTATATGTATGGGTATATACTTAAGTAGGGTTGGTTGAAACTTTGTGATTTTATCTTTCTATTGTGGTTTATCCTTTCTGGATTCTGGGAGACCTTAGGGGTTCTCAGGGTCCCCTACTGAGTATTGTTATACACACCCCTGCACAGGATTTGCCCGCACCTTGTTATGTTCTGTGCATACGAAGGGAAATAGTGATTGAGGCTGAGGGTGATAGACAGATGATTTTTTGGAGCTGGAATAGATGAGACATACTGCAGGGACGAGTTGTTTGAGTTCTTTTACCTACCCTTCAGGTAGTATTCCCCAAGGGATGATCCAGGAGATGTTTTCCCATTTTACTTGTACTTGTACTTATTGTTTAGTTGGGTTTGTATACTGGCCCACATACTTTCAACACACCTTACTTTTCTATTTTAGTACTTTTTTCCTATACTACTTGTGTTCTAGACTGTGTGTGTGTGTTACATGTTAAAAGGCAATGCCTTCCCTTTATATCAAGGATTCACCTTTGGTGCTAGTCGCCAGCCCCTGGCCTATAGTAGGCAGGCTTGGGGTAGTCACAGCACGGGCCCCGAGGACGGGTCATGACATAAAACACAAAGGAATATGATGAAGTATCAAATATGGAATAGAGGGAGTTTAAAAAAATTTCTTAGAGAAATACATTCTTCATGACCATCGAGCGGATATGGAAATACAATTTCTGAGTCTAAGGAAAAAGGAGGATAAGAATGTCTCAAAGTATGAAGCTAACTTTAAAAGGTTAGTGGGGCATGCTGCAGATTATATATGTAACCAAAGAAGTAAGATTGATCATTTCTTTGATGGGTTAAAACCATTTCTCCATCAAGCATTAGTCTCAAAATCCTTCTTTTCATATGAAGATATTGTCCCATGTGCTATCAAGATAGAAAAATAATTTTCTATGTCTTACGACTTTAAAGAAAAGCAAGAGAAGAAGAGATCTACTAAACACATTGGAAATGGAAATAAGGGGAAGAAGGAAAAAGTTGAATATCCATCCTGCAGTAAATGTGGGAAGAAACAGCCTGGTACTTGCCTAAAGGGAATGGGAGTCTGTTACCATTGTGGTAAAAAAAGACACTAAGCTCGTGATTGTAAGGGGAAGAAAGAGGTTGTCGAAGTTGAATGAAACAATTGTAAAGAAAGGGTGGAATTTTGAAAATTAATTTCATAAGAATCATGGAAACATACCTCAGAAAATTCAAAGGGATCACAGACAAGCTTATGCTATCACTACTGCTGAGGTTGAACCTCTAGAAGACGTGGTGGTAGGTAATTTAATGGTTTCCTCAAGTTTAGCTAATTCTGTATTTGATTCTGTATCATCTCATTGTTTTATATCATCCCAGTTTACTATGTAAATTAGATATTTCCAATTTGATTTAACAAGGGAGTTATCAGTCACAACTCCTAAGGGAAGTACCATTGCAACAAAGTTTTATGAATCAGTCCCAATTAGGGAATAAAAATGTTCTTTATCTGCTGATCTCATCATCATACCCATGATTGAATTGTATATAATCCTCGGTATGGATTGGATTCCAGACCATGATGCAAAAATTTATTGTATGAAGGAGGTTACAATTTTTTATGATGATAAAAAGTACCTTATATTTAGAATAGAAACTTCACCACCTAATTATTATCTAGATCCACACCCAATAGCTCAACTAAATTCAATTATTGGGGATGAAGAGAATGAAATGACTATGGGTGAGGAAAGGAATGTTCAAATAGAGGATGTGCCTATTGTGAAAGATTATGTTGATGTGTTTCTAGAAGATTTACCTGGACATCCTTCAGAACGAGAAATTGAGTTTTCCATTGATTTAATTCCTGGTTCAAGGCCCATATTAAAGACCCCTTATAGAATTACCACTATGGAATTTGTGGAATTAAAGAAACAACTATATGAATTGATTAATAAGGGATTTATTATCCCTAGTTTTTCTCTATGGGGAACCCTTGTTCTTTTTCTTAAGAAGAACAATGGATCTATGAGGATGTGCATTGAATATAGGGAGATCAATGCTATAACAATAAATAACAAGTATACCCTAACTCACATTGATGATTTATTCGACCAACTACATGGATATCAATAATTTTCAAAGATTGACCTTCGATCTGGATATCATCGGTTGTGTGTGAAGAAGGAAAACATTCCGAAAACTGCATTTCGAACCAGGTACGGGCATTACAAGTTTACAGTAATGCCTTTTGGATTGACTAATGCACCCTCTATCTTCATGGATCTAATGAATAGGGTTTTGAATGAATATCTTGATGAATTTGTAGTGGTATTTATTGATGATATCTTGGTATAATTCAAAATCTACGAAGATCATGAAAATCACTTGTGCATTATCCTGAAGACTCGTATAAGATATGAATTATATGGGATGTTTAGCAAGTGTGAATTATGGATTTAGGGGATTTATTTTCTTGGGTATATTGTCTCTAATGATGTAATCTCCATTGATCCTTAAAATATAAGGGCAATCCAAGAATGGACAGCACTAACGAATATATTTTAGGTACACAATTTTATTGGTTTAGCAGGTTATTATAGACGTTTCATCCAGAATTTTTCCCGGTTGGCTAACCCATTAACAAAGCTGACACAAAAAAGGGATTAAATTTTTTTAGACAAAATAGTGTGAAGAATGTTTTGAAGAAATGAATAGAAGATTAGTCAATGCTCATATATTGACTCTACCATCAGGGAATTATGGGTTTGTTATTTATAGTGATTCTTAAAAGAAAGGACATGGTTCTGTCCTTATGCAGAATAATAGAGTTATTGCCTATGCATCAAGACAACTAAAAATTCATGAGCAAAACTATCATACTCATGATCTTGAGTTAGCGACTATAATCTTTGCTTTGATGATTTGGAGACACTATCTCTATGGTGAAAAATGTGAGATATATACCGATCATAAGAGTTTGAAGTACATTTTCTCACAAAAATAACTCAACATGAGGCAAAGGAGGTGGCTTGAATTACTCAAGGATTATGATTGCACTTTAGACTACCACCCAGGGAAGGAAAATATGGTGGCAGATGCTTTGAGTAGAAATGATCATGGAGTTTTGAACAAGATGAGAGTTGAAAGGGATCCTATATACATGGATCTAGTAAAGATGGGTATGGGAATCACCATGGAAGGTGAAACATCAATACTTTTTCAAATGGTTTCCAAACCATCATTACTAGAAATGATAAAGGGTTCTTAGGCTATTGATGAAGAGTTTCAAAAGAAGATTAAAGCTGTGAATGATGGGAGATTAAGTGACTTCGAATATAAAGAAGGAATTTTGATATTTGGGAAGAGACATTGTGTTCCCGATATACCTGATCTAAAAAGAGAATTATTGGATGATGCTCATAGCTCCAATTTCACTATACATGCTAGGAACACCAAAATGTATAGAGATTTGATGGAACGTTTTTGGTGGGACAACATGAAGCAGGAGATTTCTGATTTTGTGTCAAGAAGTATAGTTTGTCAATAAGTGAAAGCTAGAAAGAAATAGCCTGGAGGATTCATTCAACCTCTTCCCATACCTGAGTGGAAATGGGATGATATCACGATGGGCTTTGTCATGGGAATACCAAAGATTCATAGAAGGAATGGTGTAATATGGGTCATTGTTGATCATCTTACCATGTCAACACATTTTCATGGTATATGATAATATTTACCACTTGAACGTCTAGGAAGACTATATATTAGTGATGTTGTGAGACTTCATGGAGTACCACTATCGATTGTTTCTAATTGTGATCCCCATTTTAAATCAAGAATCTAGAAAATCCTTCAGAAAGCCCTGGATACTGAACTTCGTTTCAGCACTGCCTACCACCCCCAAAATGATGGACAATCAGAACAGACTATTCAAACCTTATAAGACATGTTGAGATCATGCTCACTTGACTATCATGGTATATGGGATCAATATTTACCTCTGATAGAATTTTTCTATAAAAATATCTTCCATTCATGTATTCAGATAGCACCATATGAAGCGTTATACAGAAAGAGAAGTCACACACCAACCTGTTGGGATGATGTTGGTGAAAGATAACTCGTAGGCCCAGAACTGGTGGAGGAAACGATGGAAAATGTAAAGGTAATGCAAAACCATATCAAAGCATCTCAAAGTAGGCAAAAGAGTTATGCTGATAACCAAAGGAAGGATTTGGAATGTCAGGCAGGAGATCATGTTTTCTTGAAGGTATCTCCATGGAAGGGTGTTATATGTTTCAGTAAGAAGGGTAAATTGAGTCTCATGTACATAGAATCTTTCAAAATTCTTGAATGAATTGGGGACTTAGCTTATAGTTTGGAAATTCCACCAAGTCTCTCCAAAGTTCATGATGTGTTCCACGTATTACTATTGAGAAAATACATGCCTGACCCAACACGTTTACTCACCTATGAGGAATTAGAACTGGAACCCAATTTGTCTTATTGCGAAGAGCATGTCAAGGTTCTTGATACAAGAGAACAATTGTTGAGAAACCAGACAACTCGTCTGGTAAATGTTCTATGAAGAAACCATAAGATGGAAGAGGCAACGTGGGAACACGATGAACTTATGATGAATAACCACCAAAGTATTTTTATGTAGTAATATTCTAGAAATTTCTAGAATGAAATTATTTGAAGGAGGGGATAATTTAACACCCTAACCTTCCACGGTACGCTTCTCTTTGAATAATACAATAGCATGTGTTGTACAAGACATTGAGTTCAAACACACCACAACCAATCAAACTGGCCGTTATGAATAGTAATACCCATTTTTTGAAATTTTATAAATGTTATATTTCTAAATGGACTTCAATTTTGGATTCGGAATATCGAAATTATCTTAGGGTGAATTTTTTTTTATTTTTCTGAAAACATTCAATTTTTGATGAATAGTGAAAAACACTGAGTTATAGTTTGAAACTGAATATTTATTTAATTTATTTAAATATATTTTAGGTAAAAATTGATACCTAATACCAATATTAGTTCAATTTAATTCATTGGAGTCAGTTTATAATAATTTTAGATATATAAAAATTTTATTGAACTTTTTCATGTCTTTTACCCACCTCCTAAGAGCATTTGAAAATTTACATAAAACATAATTCAACCACTTCTATGACTTGAATTTAAAAAAAATGAGAGACACGGTTGATATCAGTATGTAAAATTTGGTTCAATAAGATGTAAATAATTTTTGATGAATAATAACTTTTTACTTTTATTTACCACGGTTAAAAGTAAATATGGTTATTAAGGGTAAAAATGATATTATTATTATTACCCGAAAACATGTCCTAATTCTATTGGATAAGTGTAATTCTACCCAAGACAGCTTTATAAATAAAATATGATCCTTTAGGTCAACTTGGATTATATTAGGACATTTATTAATATTTTATTTAAAGGAGAGTTAAAAGAGTTAAAATGAATGTTTAATAACTAAAACATTTTTAATATAGGTTTATACACAAGATAAATTCGACTAAAAATATTCATTAGAAATATAAAACTATTTCCTACATAATGGTATTTTATTTATATTTTTTAGACATTATATTATTAAATTTATTTATGACACAATGATGATGCCATAATTACCTAATTAATAAAATATTAAAATAATTGATATTATAAATATCCAAATAAATTAAATTTGAGACTTTTTATGAATTAAACTAATTTTCTTGGTTAATACGAAAAATTAGTGCTGGTTAGATGAATTTTTTTTGAAGTAATAATTCTGTTATGAATTTAGAAAAAATAAAATACCAAATAGTGTCAAAATTGAAATATAAGAGTTTTTAAAACAAATATTATATTATTAATTGATATTATATTCTTAAAAATATTAGGATCGACCATAAGAATTATATAATGATATGTTTATCATTAATGAACCACTTGGGGTTCGCATGGATGTATATAGTAAGTTTATTAACCATATAATATAAAAATACAAAGAGACATGGGAAATGTCAAACTATTTAACTAAATGTTAAATCTAAAAGACAAAGTTAATATAGTGACTCAAACCAGACTAAAACTTATTGTTTGAGTGGTTTTCGACCCATCCCCACTTTATCCTTTAAAAAATATATTTTTTTAGCTATTCGAAACCAAAAATTATTTTATTATAAAATAATATTTCTAGCTTTTCCTAAGGTACCCCTCACCCCTCTTATAAAAGGTCACTTTTCCTTCTCTCAAATTCATACAATAAATGCCATTTGGATCAGCAAAACCTACCCAAATACACTCTCAACTGTCCTCCCTTCATCTTAGAGGCCCTCTTTTAGTCAGAAATCCAACCAAAGGATCCATTTTTATCAAATCAAAAGGAAGAACCCAAAGAAGGGGTAAATATTTAATCACCTCTTTCAAGTTCATTTCTTCTTCCACTTCCTCTATCTTTGTTTCTTACATTATAAAATAATAAGTATAGTATCTTCTATATACTATGATGTTATTATAAATATGTTACAACCATATTCAATATTCTATCCATCCGTTGAATTACATGTAACCATATGTGCGTACGTACAGATTACCGTCTCCACGTCGTGGTGTAATTGTCATTCAACACATTATTATTTGGATTGGTATAATAATGATGTTTAACTGATTTAAATAATAAATATAACATGATAATAATTTTTTTATATATGATATAACATCCAATTATATATTATTTTATGAATGATATTGTCACTGGTGCGTATGTACGGATTACCATCTCCACGAACGCGATGAGATTTATTCCCCATCGTATCCATTCATGACTAATTTTAATTTGATGATTTAAAACAATTTTTAAAGACTTTATATAATTCTTGATATTAATACGATAAATTCCATCCATAAAAAATATGACTCACATAATAAATAATATAAAATAAAATGAATCTGTTAACACTCGAAATGATGATAATACTAAGATATTATTAACAAAGAAATGTTAAAAGATCATATATGATATCATATAAATGTATATGAATCTTGTATAATTTAATAACAATTATTTCACCATTATAAAGGTGTTTATCCTACCATCGACCAAGGAGATTAACAAGGTAAGGGTTAATTCTACAATCTCTTCATTATTCGAGGTTTTTCATATGCAATTATCTACTGGGACGTCTTTATCATCCACAACCATGTTTCTTAAAAATGTATTTCAAAACATTTTTTACTATTTAATAGAAAATGGGTTAAATTCATTTATACCATTATTTTAACATATATGTTTTTGAAAAGAATATTTCCATTGTTTTCCAAACAAGGTACTTTTTGACCTTTTTGACAAATTCAAGGAAAAAATGTTTTTTAACTTTTATAGCGGTTGCAGCTATTAACCATCTTTATAACATCGCCAAAGCTTCTCTTACAAGATTATAATAATATCTTCAAAATAAATGTATTCTTTATAATTATGTGACATTTATAATAATTCAAAATAGAAAGTGATATTTCTCTAAAAAAGGTTTTTATTTCATATATGTCAACATCCTTTGATGGATTTTAATCTTATTTGAAGTTAATTTATTATGATAAAAAACATTCATATTGTATTGAAGGTTTTGTGATATGTTTGAATATTGATGTGTTATTTTATACCATTTATGGTTTATGGATAAATTATTGACATTTGGTATGCAAGTTTTGATAGGAATGTTTATCTTATGTTTAAACCTTTTCCTATGAGGAATGAATTGGACTTAGTAAGTGACGGGTGGAGCGCGCTATAGATTCTCAATTCATGGGTAGGTCTCATGAGAAAAAATAGTGTCTTGGCACAAGGCCTTGAAAAAATATTATTTGTAGACTTGGAACAAGGCCATGACTATGTGGTTATGAAAGTCAGGCATTATGCATTCCATCATTATGAATTTAGCTATTGATATTGCATGTGATTTTTAGACTAGTAGAATATCCATGTCAGTAAGTAAATGGAATTATTTTGATTTATATTTTCCATATTATGATGATTTTTATGTTGAAAATTCTTTTGTTTTAGTTTTATACATTGCCTTAAATGTTTATGCTTATTTTTGAAACATTCCGCTATATTGTTATCCTTACTGAGCATCTGAGATCACCCCTTTCTATGTTTTATTTTTCCCAGGATGTGAAGAAATATATTATTACTGACCTACAAGGATAGTCTATGGGATCTCAATGGTGTCTATGGAAACAATTTTGTTGTTGTTTTCCATTTTATGATGTAATGTAAACCTTATGAATGTATCTAGTACTTCGAAGGATACTAAAAAAATCAGTGTTTCGAGACTTGATCTTTTGTGATCTTGCCAATGATACATAATAATGCACCAAATCTGGGATTCTAGGGTCGGGGCATCACAATAATAATATAATAAATTCATGGGATGTATATACACCACATAAATGAAACATGTGGTGAATATGACAAATGTATCATAGAAATAAAAGTGAGATTAAAAATCCCGTCACTAGAGGAGTAACATTTGAACTGTGATCTCGAAGAAAGAAAAAAATCAATTAAAACATTAAATATCAAGGAATAAATTAATTTCTTGATATAAATTGTCATAGGTCAGTATATGCACTACATAATAAGAATAAGTTGTGAATATAGAATATACTTCACCGAAATCATAGTGAGATGAGAAAACACATTCATTAAGTCTTGACTTTGTCAATAAACATCAAAAACTATTGTATAATAAAAATAAGTTTATTATAAATCTACCATATTATCACATTATTATATCTAATACCACATATGATTATATTGAGACTTTATATTACCTTTTTATTAATAGTTCAACGTTAATGTTATGTTTCTGGTAATATCCGCTTTGTTCTTCATATATGTTTTGATTTGTTATTCTTGATCATCTTAATTAGATCATGATGATATTATTTAAAAAATGTAAAAAATGATATAAATATCATATATATTCAGTATTTTATTGTTTATAATAATATGTAAAAATATATAAATATGAAATGAAATACCTCGTTCATTGTGATAGTAAGTCGTACGTACGTATGAACATTGTTTCCATTTTCATTTAGTATTGAAAGAAATAATGTAAATGAAATATATTTAAATATATATTATGAATATCATTTAATCATTACTTAATATATGTCATATATTGTTTTTAAACCCTTCTTTAATACATTCCATGTAATGTGTGAACGAATCACATCACTTCGAGGTTGTGGTAGTCCACATGTTGACAAACGATGCTATCATATTCCAAAAAAATAGAAACACATGATGTTACGTGTTATATAATAATATCAAAAGTATAAAAAAATCATAAATATCATACAAAAATATTTTAAAAATCATTATTACTACCTTTCAGATGTAGTAATGGAAAAGTTAACGATATTGGTTCACGAGGGTGTAGTCCCCCATACATACAAAAGTGAATTGCATGTCCCAATTAATGGATGTGGGTGTGAGTGTAGGTCATGCCCTTAAAATAAAAAAATATAAGTATAATTAAAATATTGAGTTTATTATATGTTCATTATATAAGAATAATTTAAGGACTAGAGAAATAAATAAACAAAAGTTCTTATTGAAGGATGTTGCCTCTTCTTTGGGTAACTCATTTTGGTTTTCACCGAATGGATTCCATGGTTGAATTTATTTCAAAAGGAAGGATTATAGGATTAAGAGAGGGAAGATGATATATTAATTTGGTAGAGTTTATATGATACATAGGTATTGATAGTTGTGAAGAAGTGGGGGGGGGGGGGTTGAGTGCCCTTTCATAGTGGAGAAGAAGTTGCATTCTTAAAAATAAAAAAGGTAAATACTATTGACATGTATCCCTTACATAATATGACTCTAATAGTATTGAATTTTATATAATGTTATTATAAGGTCCAAATATTTTCATAAAACAACTTTTGGAAAATTTTATACGTTATTTGTCCCCTTAAGTTAATGTTTAACCACTAAGTAATCTAGTTTTTACATTAATCACTGGAATTATTTTTAATTAATTTCACAAATTTTTTTGGTCAAAAAATACATTAGACATACTTGAAATAATAAATTATTATGGTTCAAAATATTTAATACAATTTTCGGAATTATTTAAACATATGTGGAAGAAATTAATTTAAAATTAATCCTAGAGACAGGATGAGACAACATGTTTTAAAAGGGAAAATGTTCAAACTTTCGAACAGGTTTTATATCAAATTTCAAGGTGAAATTGATTCCAATGATTTAAATTGTATTTA
The DNA here is from genome assembly GCA_963277665.1 of Viscum album. Taxonomy (NCBI): domain Eukaryota; kingdom Viridiplantae; phylum Streptophyta; class Magnoliopsida; order Santalales; family Viscaceae; genus Viscum; species Viscum album. The sequence continues at coordinate 1,884,400,885 of OY728159.1, read as the reverse complement.
TTTATTTATAATGGAACTAATTATACATTAAAATATATTTAAAATATTATTTATGTATATAAATAAATTATATTGAAATGTTGTTTTGAATTGAAATTCATTGTTTTTCACGATTAATCAAAAAATAAAACCTCTCATAAAAATATCAAAAATTCACAAAATTTAATTTTTTATATTCCGATTTTAAAAATGATTTTTTTTTTCTAAAATAGAAATTATTAAAGTGTAAAAAAATTATATTTAAAATATGTACTATCTAAAAAGGCGGTAAACTTACCTTTTAGAAAATTCCATATTTTTATCCATAAAATAGAATTTATTCTTACCTTATGATTATCAAATCTATTTGACGAGTGTAATTTTTTTATTGAATATATAATATATAAATTTTATTAAAATAATTCTTCCAAAGTGGTTTGTTTAATTTTTTGAGATGAAACATGTTTGTATATAGAAAAATAGTTTTCTAGAAAAAAATTTCTTTATTTTTAAATAGCTCTTACATTAATTTATAACTAATTGACAACCAATGGATTCATTCTTTATACATGTGTAAATAATATTTTCACAATTTAGTAAATATTAGTTGTTACTTCCATTATAATGTCTAGTTGATAACAATAATAATATTTTAACAACAATATTAAAAGTATATTGTGGTTTGGTAAAATTCTACCTTGCATATAACACAAGCTATCGAAGGAACTTAGATTTGTGTGTAACATAATCCAAAAACCATGTTACATGTACCAACATATAATTTTGTTTTGTGTATAGAATAATATTTACTTGGATTTTTTCCATGAAAACCAAACATGGTGATTTCATATAACACAATATATATTCAATGTTGCGTGAAATGAAAAATATCAAAGAGTTTAAATTAATTTTATTTTTTTTCTCAAAATATTTGGGTGTTAATATGAGTATTTAGGAGACTAAACAACATAATTTAAATTAGATGGTCATGGGAATATTACATCTTTGTGTTTTGGTTTTGAATATAAGTGTTGGATAATTTTTCGTTCAATTGAGTGACTTTGGTTAGAGGTATTACCATCATACTATCTTATGATTATGAATCTAAATAGGGATATAAGTTATACTGGTGTTTAAAATAGGTTCGGTTTTGTAGATGGATGAACACTAATACATCCTAGAGACTGGAAGTATTATGGTGGGAATTTTTTAAAATCTCAAATCCAGGTGAGTTGGAAATTCTATATGGTATTTTAATTTTCATTTATTAGATGGGTCAAATTTTAAATCAATACATTGAATAAAATTATACGAGTTTGACTTACTTAAAATGATGTTTTGATATTATTAATGAATATCATGAGGTATCTTGGGTGTTAATATGATCTTTAAATGCTTTGGGATGAGTTTCATAAGTTTTGGTGTTTTCGGGCCAGGGTGCATGGTTTAGTGTGCATAGTTTAGGATAAATTTGTGACACCTTGATCATCAAAGGGGTTTTAGGTCATTTTGAAATATGAAAAGAAGAGTTTTATGGATATAGAATGGGTTGTGGTCAACCATGTGATACAAAAAGTTGAAAACATGTGAGGTAGTTGATATAATAGGACATGGAACATTACCTACACAGAGTTTTAGACAATTTTTGTGCCTTACTGCAGAGGGGAGGTAATGATGAAAATATGGTTGATGCACAATTTGTCAAATCATATAGACTAAACATGTGGGATATGGGGTGTCGTATTGTAGGCCCACATTCTTTGTTTATATTTTGACAAATCATGCATCCAAACCATGCATCTACCTTAAAATGCATTAAAATAGGGTCTTTAAAAAAAACCCTCAGATTTTTAGGCCATTCCACCCCCTTTCTCCCACATTTGGTGCACATGAAACTAGGGTGTCGTCAACCCCTTCCTACTCCATCAACCCATTGATTTGGGGTGTTTTCATGGATATTATTTTGTGTTTTATGTGAGCTATTTCTTTTGGGAAATCTTTTATTTATCCCCTCACATATCTCTAATTTTAGACTTCTTTGGTTTAGTTTTGGTTGACGAATCCCCCAAAGCATGGTAGAATCAACCATTTCTTATGGTAAATTTAGTCACCTTTCATAAAAGAGATCCAAATATGGATTCTTTAGGTTGTTTCTTAATTTTTATTTTAGTTAAACATTTGTGTTGAAATTTATTAGGTTTTCCCTAACATTTAGTTTAATTTTTTTTATAATGGTATCATCTCTTAGGGATTTTCCTTTGAATCGTTTTGGATTGTATTTAGACCGTGTTTGGAATTTTTGTGGAGTTTAAATAAAATTTGAATGCATAGTGATTTTTTTTGGAATTATTCCACGTTGGGTATTGGGTAATTAATTATTTATATTAGTCATAATAAATTAATTGACCTTTCTTGGTGTGATGATAAAGCTTGGATGGTTAAGACCAGCTCATTTGGATGCTGAGGATTTCAGAAGAAACTATTTTGGGCCATGAAAAGGCATCTAGACTTTAAAAATATTATGTAAATAACTATCAAATTGTTTATGTGGCCTAATAGATTTACCGATAATATTGTTGATTTATTTGCATGTGTTTTTGGGTTGTTACTTAAAGACCATTGTGGTATTTTTGTTCTTCAGTTAATGTAAATGGATTTGGTGAATAAATTGATACCATATGGCTTCTATAAATTTTTTTTGGATTAATTGATGTTTATAAAACAGATTCTATAAAAACCCATGGGGTGGTCCAATTCTTATAAATGGGGGAATGTGTTTGTAAAGGGTAATGTAAATGGGTTATGAGAATAAACTAGTTAATCTCATGGGTTGGATAGATTGAATAGCTATGGACTAAATGGTAGGAATTGGGGATAAATCTTTAAAAATAATTTAAAGATTGACTTAGAATGATTTTATGTGTTACATTTTTATGAAATATTTATGAGGCCATTGATTTTTTTAAACATGTGATTTGGGATTTAACATTGATTTGGGTATCAAAGGGGGGAATTCTATGTTTTAATATACATATTGTTTTAAATTAAGGTATTTACCACCAATTAGATTATAAAATGGGATTAATAAATGGGTTTAAAATGTAGTTTTGAAATGGTAGTGTGGGTTTACATTGGAAAATTTCCTTCATGTCTCTTTCAGTGATTTTGATAGAAAGAAAGGCTTTGGAATTGTTTAGGAATTAAGGGTCCATAGGGCCCTAGTAAGTGAAAATGGTTAACAAAATAGTTTTTTTATGTCTTTTCAATTGCTTTGTAAGGTGAAGATATTAAACCATATTAGTTTGAGAAATGATGAATGGTTTATGTGTCAGGATGATGCTCTAGGAACTGAGGGTAAACAATATGTTTTAGGTGCTGGATTGATGCTCAGGAAACTGATAGAAAAATGAATGTCTTAGGTGATGAGCCGATACTCTAAGGATGTGTATTATGATACGTACTGGGCTTTAGAATAAGGTTTTAAGAACTTATATTATTTTTAATGGTTTAAGTTACAGATTAATGCTATAGGAATTCGAGTATACCATGTAAGAATGGATTTAGTATTGATTCATTGCATCCTTATTTCAATGTGTTGGAATGATTATTTGGGAAACATTGATTAAAATTATTAAAAGGTGTTGTACCAATTCTCTGCGCACTATTTTTCAAATGTATGAGTAGGCTCTAGATTTAGGCTCCATATTCTATTGTTATGATGTATGGTTTTGAAAGTTGGACATAGATACCCACATATAGGGTTTAGAGAACTAGATTAATGTTTTATTATTTCATGAGTCATATGATGGATGGTAATAAAATTATTTATTTAAGGAATATTTTACCCCTTTCTCCGGAATCTGATGACCAACATGGGTTGATACACATTAGTGGGATCAGGTGTCTCCATTGAACCTAAAATCTAATGGGTTACCTGATAGACTATTGTGTACCTGATATGTACATTCCTTTGAGTACTATTTATTTATCCTACCATTTATCTACATACATGACTTCTCTAACTGGTATTTTATTTAGAAATTTTTTTTGTTGGAATATGAATTTATACTCACACCTTACTCAGGAGACCACTATACATGGGTACCCAGAGGATCTTTTATTGTTATTGGAGTCTTAGGTTGGTACTATGGTCGTTGTTTATTTTTTTCATGATTGGGTAGGATATCCCATATCGAACAAAAGATTAGATAAGGTTCAAAATAGAGATTCAGTGGATCCCCTTTTATAGATTTTTTTATTCGGCATGTCTGTGTATCTATCCCATTGGGTGGTTAGTTATAGGAATTATATGGCCGTTCAGGCCCTTACCTTGTTAGATTTTATATTATAGCATTACCTATTTAGTTATTATTTATTTTTTCTCTATTGTGTATGATGACTAGTTATTTATACTAATAACATGCACTCTGATATGGGGGTTTAGTTTCCTCACATTCCCACCTTATACCCACACTTCTATTTGGTAACCTCTAGAATATGAGGAGGCACACTAGAGGTCATGTGGAAAATTTTCTCAGAGAATTAATTTAGTAGATCATGTTCCAAGATGTTATAATGTAAAATGGGTATAATATTCTGACCACACCATGGTGATGACAATTTTTTTAATAGTTCCATGTATGAGAAAAAATGATTTTTAACATGTTTCCATTCAAAATTGATTACTATTTTGAGACTAAACTTGTCGTAGTCATATGATTCAAGTAGAGACGAAGGAAGTAATAGTCAAGGGTGAATATGGTGTGGTTTTGATGAGATCTTTTCTATAAACATGAGATCCAATGGAAAAGATGCATGATTCCATGAACATGGATAAATTATAAGACTTTGAAACTTTTTTATTTTATAAGAATTAAAGATGTGATGGTTTATATCATGTGAAGAAGATAGAAATAACCTAAGTCCTTAGGATATTCAAATGTAAATATTGACTAATAATCAAAATGAGTTTGATTGAAAAATTAAATCAAAATTTTTTATTATTTTAAAAGGGAAGGTCAAATACCTCTGAATGTCATGAAGATTCTATATTTTGAATATAAAAGTTACTATTTACAATATTGTGAATAAAAAATGTGCAGTAATAAAAGTTTAATAATATTGGAGAATATTATATATTCATAAATAAATCATGAGAATTTTTTTGACCATGATACTTTCTTATATCAAGGAGAGATGAAGTGTCTAAATTTGAGGAGACATTTTGTTGAAGTTGACGAACTACTACAAAAGTATTCAAAATAAAGAGAAGAACTCGCGATCTTTATGTTCTGGAGTGATTTTTCAGATGAATAGTGAAAATCATCCTTGAAGGTACTGTACATTGGTGAAATAGGTCATGAACACTCATAGAGGAAGATTAGTTTCTCTTTTGCAGAAGCAACATAAAGTGAACATGAGATGTTTTTATCATTGGATCAAAATTAATGAGACGAGTTTGTGACTAGGGGGTATGACTAGTTTATTTTTATTGGAAATGTATCAAAGAAATGGGGGATTACATGTCGTTGGGGTGTACAAAAAATCATGTAAGAAGTGTTGGTGGACGGGGAGGATAACTACATTATGGATGGATGATTGATCACTGGGGTGCATAACTATATTATATCATAGTTTGGGGATTGGGTAATATAACCAGTCACCAATATATGTTAATTAAGATTCATTTAAATTTATAAAAATATTATAATGTAGAATCCATAGGCTGGGTGTCTAACCAACAATGAAAAGAAGCAATATTTTATACCATACCTTTTAAATCTTTTGTGCTGAAATCTCCATATAATTTTTTCTTATAAGGTGTAGATAAGATAATAAACATGATAGGATCGAGGATTTAACTAGTCATATATGTGAAATTTGAAAAGCGTGAAATTTTGTGAAAATAAAATAAATCAGTAATTCACCCCTCCCCCTATCAGTGATATATATATAGACTCAGATCACTTTAGTATATATCTGTGATGGTATTACAATAAATAATTTATACGCACTTCTGGATTTTATATTAATTACTCCATCTTAAAACATTACAATATAATTTGGGGGTGTTTTATAGATTTTTAATATATTTATCAACTAGTATTAGGACACATATGTAATATGACACACAACTTTTCCATAGAGATGAGAAAGGGGGAAATGAGGTGTAGGTGAAATGAAACCACTAATAATCTGGAATGATCTTGTGAAATATTTTCACCACCAATGCTATATTCCAAGATCCTCATCTAATGTACTAGTTGAAAACATATAATCATTAGTCAAAATTATGACTACTATTAAAACTAATGTTTTATCATCTAAAGGATTATAATCATAAAGGGAAACTTAAAAAAATGGTAAAACCACCTATCATATTTGTAATGAGAAAATAATGAAATTCAAACACCCATGAACGATGTCAGTAACAAAAAAACATTTTAGATTAATAAAATCATTATCAAAACCACTATTATAGAATAAAAAATTAAAAAAATAAATTTTCATAAATATCTTCATCATAAAAAATATTTCATCATTCCCCTCTTTAAAATTCTAAAATTAAGTTATTTAAATTATTTTCATCATATTACATTTTCAATTTAGCATTCTAATTTTACCTTTATATTATCATGAATTATACACCAATTATTAAACAAAAAAATAATTAAAAGATAATATAGATGAAATTTATGGGTCTTCATCCTCAATCTCATGACATTTCATTTTTCCTCAATATTTATAATTCAATCATCACATATCGTTCTTTATACACCATCATTAATTTTCTATATTCAGAGGGATTCAAGGAAATTTCCATAGTTGAGAAGATGTGATATTTTTTTTGAGGAAAATTAGAGGTCCATAACCTATATATATATATATATATGATAATATTCTTCCACTCCTAAATAGTTTATCAAAACAAATCAAATATATTATAATGGATTTTGAATTCCAACCTTTTACTTTCCCATTTAAGAAACACAAAAATTCTATGAGTAGGACTATCCTCATTGCATTTATCCAAAGAACCACATATATATGATATTTACATGTAAACACATCCATATTAAAGATTATTATTTATTTATGAAAATAATTTCATGAAGAATAAATTTTTAAAATAAATAAATAAAAATTTATAAATTTCCAACATTATCCAGAAAATCAACCCATCTTAATTTTTCATAATATTTCATACAAGGATAGATATCCTATTATGAGTTCAAATATAGAGTTGAAAACTTATTTTGAGATAAATAATATTTATAATTTTACATTTTAAATATAAAAGTACTAAAATTAACATATATTGTTTTTCACAGACTCTATGAAAACCAAATTCAACTCTTTTCCAATGAACATTGGAGTGAGAGACAAAAATATATCCCAAGTATCCCCACATAACTTCTTGATTATTTGTTTTTGTGATTTAAATCCTTTAATGGGAATTTAATTTAATGAATATATATTTCGGTATTTTTCAATTAATATAATTTATGTTTATAAAATTTTATCCCTAACATTTTTAGATAATTTGAATGCTTGATTGAATATTACTATATTCTTTTATGAATTAAATAAGAAAAATAAATAAATAATTAATTAATTAATATTTTTATAAACTTTAGACCCTTAAAAATATATATATTTCATAAAAAAGGCATTGAATTGAAAAAATATAACTGTTGTCCTGCTCAGGTTAATGTGTCTCCTAAAGGACTGATGGTTAGGAATTTGGAATTATAGACCTTTATAAGGACTTCTATCTTTAAAAAAACGATTAACACTCTAACCCTTCTCATTTTTATATTTTTTAAGGGCAAGATGTAATATCCCCTTACTTGTCAAAAATGACCATTGATCGAACCATGGTTATACATACCTTATGCGCACCTCCCTGTACACTAGAGGGAACTGACTTGTAGTGGTAGTCTAAGGGGTGGTCATGGGGTGACTATACCGATTATAAAAGAAAAAAAACTAGTCATTGTAATAATAAATAAAAGGAAATAAAATGACATGAAAATAAATAACCAAACATATAACATGATTTACAAAATAAACATTTAGGCTATGATACTAGTAATATATAAGGAACTAGATTTCCCATGGCCTATTGAAAAGATATACTAACTGACATGAGAATAAGGATGCAGATACCATAATAAACCATAAATCCACTGACCTGGGTTCAAAATAACAACACATGACTTGTTACCCATGAATATACCACACCACTCTCTACTGAGCACAAGAATTTAAGCCTTTACCCTTAAATGATGTGTGAGATATAGAATCATTACATAACCCAATGGGTCTTTATAGGGTGGTGAATACAAAACATAGTAGACCTCCACCAGTGGTTTCCTTAAGGGATATCCACACACATATATATGTTTTTAAAATAATAATATATAAGTAAACTAGAGGTACACACATTAAGAAATACCACTCTATCTCATGCCCAATGAACTATGAGGGAGAACTTAACTAGTTTAAGCCAGTTCCAGAGTGGGATGAGACACCCATGATATGTCAAAACCAAAGACACCATGGCTCTATAACTATCACATTCCAGGAAATGGCACATATTATTAAAAACTCAATTTAACCATTCTAAATTAATTTTGATTTCTCAAAGTCACACACACACAAACACACACACACACACCCAACCCATGGTCATAGGTCAACAAGCCAGGGATAAACCTTTCTCATTTCCAAATCAACAACTTTGGAACATCCCTTTCATCGAGAGACAATTAATCCCCCAAATAGTGATCAAAATCACCAAACAATTCCCATATCCACCTATAACATTCCTATCTTCTACCTCAATGATCAACACAATATTTCACTACTTCTCATCTATGAAGTATAAAACTGACATAAAATAGTCAATACCACTTCATGGGACCTTTATTTTGTGGACACAACCCCCCAAATACCTTATACCCACTAGGAGAAACATCACCATTGACCTAAAATGTCATCTTGGTAAAACATTGTAACCAATATATTCACTAATGATCAACATCATTCCACATGTTTTATTGACAACCCATGTCAGAAACATCCAGGTCTTTCATCAATTCAAAAAAGAAAAAGAAAAATATAGGGTATCCCATGTATCCCATCAATAAATAATGCAACCATCAACCCATCATCCCTCACATACCAAATTCATTCCATAAACTATTTATCTCACAAAAAATATACCCAAGATGACCCTTAATATTCCCCCATTATATTAAAGACTGACTGTGATTATAACTCCCAATCAATTCCATAACCCCAACCAAACCCGTAATTACACAAAGCATAAAAAATATAAATAATAGTGATAAATAGAGACCCCAACCACTTAGGTAAATTACCATTCTATTGGAATCCATTAACATAATTCAACCTTGACTAATAGAAATGTAAAAACTAAATAAATAGGACTCTAATAGATTTTTTAGTTGGAACTAACATTATTGATGAAAAAACATGAAATTGATGTCAATAGGCACTAATCCATAACAACAGAGTCCCTTGGGAACTATTGGCTCAAATAATGGACAATGAATATAATTAATCCTACTTAAGATGGTAATATAATGAGAAATATGCGTGGAAGAATCCTCCTAGATGAATGAGGTATCCCTTTATTCTATGTTATAATTCATAACCAAATATTATATTAAATTAATATGTTTTTTAAAATGTATCCATACCCCCATTGTGCACCTGCCACTTGACCACCAGGTACTCAGGGTCCCTCCAGGCGTACCCCCTCATTTCTTAGGTTCATCGAGTACTTGGTACCCAGCACCAAGTACTCAGTGTAATTGTCCTTAAAGGGAATATAGATCGATACCATACTTGAATGCCAGAAATGATACTTCTAACCTACCTTAATACCCCAAGAATCTCAAACTGACCCAATCACACATGATATAGATTTCCTTGGCCCCAAATTCCATTAACTGAATACTAAATACATTATAACCTCTACACCTTATGATAAATAATCATTTATATGTATTAGAGTGAGACATTGACTTTCCATTAATAAAACCCAATCATCCCACTTATACCATCCCTTTGATACAAATATAATATAAAAACACATTTCTAAACCCAATAAAACAAGAAAAAAATATAAATATATTGATTCATTCTATGGGTACTCATAGTCATATAAATCACCAACCCCATAATGCTTTAACATGCCTATTAAATAAAACGACGACACTGCACTAACTATCATCTTAGAACATACATGTTTTAACCATTAATATACATTCAACATGAATTATACATCACAATCACAGGTTAACCAACTATTGGTCAATGCATTTAATCATACACATATAATGAACCAACATCCATCATGATAAAACAAAAACCATGTATTGAAAACATTCAACGAATATTAATTGATCATAGTCCAACATATAAAACCTATTATCCACATCATAAAACTAACATACCCCCTAAAATCCTAAAACTTGAACATCATGGGGTGTCACACTCAATTTTTATAGTTACCCCACTACTATTCAATATTCACACTACCTTGATCCATATGAATAAATGATATCCATATACTACATGGATTTCCTACTCTTGATCCTACTTCAAATGCATGAGTCTAACTAGATCCCCATCCTACATCTACTTATGAGGTTACCCTATAAAATTCCTCAAGATTTTTTATCTATCCATACACCTAAAACTCTATTGAAGGTCATTATCACTGAGATCTATCATATCATATCTTCTTATAATGGAAATATTTCATAAAGAAGCCACTCAATGATGAAAATATCGACCCATTACTCTGACCACCCTATAAGATATTCTCATCTCCCAACTTACTGATACCCAATTCCCCACTACCTACACCAATCAATTCCATTTCTATACTAGGAATACCAAAAACACTAAAATTTCACTCCACAATCATTGAATGATTCACTACCTTAATAATGAAATAAAGATGAATATATTTACTTACAGCCTAATCATAAAAAAAGTATAACCTCAAGAAATCATATATTGTTTACCAATTCTTCTTCCAAAGTAATTGTAAATCACTATAAATATTTTAAACTAGTAGAATAATCCATAATTCCTTCCACACCTATAAAAAGTGAATGAATGCTTGAGATTTACCCACCCGAAATTTCTCAATGGAAGAAATTATCATATTTCATCACCTATATGTCCTTCCAAATCATCCCCTCATGGATACCAATCAAAACACGTGAATCCCACTATAATAATTCCTTCCCAAAATGTATACACGTGTCTAATTTCACCCTACATTATAGTGTCATATTGATCTTACTAAATATGGTCTATACTAAAATGATATAATAGTTCAGGGCCTAGGGAATGATATCTCTCTGGAATAAAGGAGGATGTTGTGACTAAAACTCCCTATCTAGATACACCATGTAAAAACATGCACTTAAAGCCATATAGTCTATACTCTATATAACATGTACTAATCTCACAATGATATAATCATCAAAACACTACCCTAGATCCATTCCCGCTCTGTCTTCCTAGGATTTCATGGAATTTATACACATTTTTTCACTCTCATCTCAGAACTATGTGACCAAAAATGACTTATGCCTTTGTAAATGCCCCTATACACCCTCATGGTGCTTCAAAGGTCGTTTCCAAAGTGTTATATAATTGGAATCCAAATATTATTCTAAAACCATATATCATATCTTAGATATTTTATATTGTGTAATCTATAAGAGGTTTCACATTCCACTATCGAATACAGTGTACTACCTGCTTCCCAAGTCTCTTATTATCTACACTCATATCCCAAATGACCCATAAAAGGCTCAAAAATAACACAAAAATATAATCCACACAACTAGTAATACAAAACAATCTATCATTTCTAGTTTATCTTTATAGTGTCCCACCAAGATACTATGAAACAAAACACTATAAAAACTGTTGTTGACACTTTAAAAAATCACACCATTCTATTCATGAACCAACTAAACAAGCACACAAAAAAATATTCACATGAGTTCTATTTGCCTAGAATTATCCATGATAAGGGTCACCTATTTCATTTATTGTCCAAGAGTTACATCATAAATCACATAACCTTCAAATAAAAATCTGCAACCAAAAACCTAACAATGAAAATAAAAAACACCACAAATATAGGATTTTAAAGAATTCACTATACAAGGTTTATCTATATACCTATATAGATATGTTTCCTAGTGCTATCCATCCTAAACCTCCATATACCAATACTAACTCAATCAGTACTATATCATGGAAATCAATTTTCAATACTAATTTTTAGTGTCCCATATGACCCATTAAACATAACCCATGACCAAATCAGTCTTCCATAGAACTCAGGTGAACCTACACATATACTAGGGGATACCAACTAGAAATGGGGATCTAAAGGGTGATCATGGGGATACTACAACCTCTAGAAAAAAAATAACAATGATAAAAATATTAATAAATAATAGGTGATGAAATAAAAACAACATGAACAACCAAAAATTCAGAATGCTTTACCCAAATGTATATATACAATGTCATACTTTTCATAAATAAGGAACTGGATTACCCATGGATGATTGAATTAAAATTTAGAACAATATATGAAAAAGGATTTAACTGAAAAAAGGAATTATAAATCCACTCAACGCATGTTTAAAATACCAATACATTACAAGTTACCCATGCATTCATCACACTTAAATCCACTACGCTTTATAAGTAGAGCCTTTACAAATAAATAATACATTAGAAATAATTTTTCCTTTATCCCAATGGTCTCAAAAAATATTTTTAGAAAATAACTCATTAAGCCTCCACAAGTGGTGTACCTAGCTCGCATCCACATGTTCATGAATGTATGAAAATCATTATTTATGAGTAAACTAGAACTACACACATTACCAATTCCACTCCATCTCATTCCCAATGATATATGAGTGATCACTTTACCTACTTTAGTAAGTTCCATAGTTATATAATGTAACATAATAAACATTTAAAAATATTTAATTTTCCTTATCTATATATAATGATTTTCATAATTATGTATATAATATTTTTTTAAACACGAGACACATAATTCTGTATTTCATTAAACGATAATGTTGTGATTATCGAATAAATATATCCAATATAATTATAAATTTAAAAATGGTTAAATAAATAGAAAAATAAATATATATTATAATAATATAAAAATTTGGGTTATCATGATCCCCTAGAATCATCACTACAATGAAAAACACTGTAAAAAATATAGAACATTAGTAAACTAATCAATATTTTAGAATTGAATAATTTAGAACATTGGGGGGAATTGAGTTTAATTTTTATTGAATGAAAAAAGAAGTATTTATAAAAAGTATTATGAGAATTGGAATAGTGATATGACCATTGGAATAGTAACTTGATCATTAGTAATAGTAACCTAACTATTGGGAATAGTAACATGACTGTTGGAATAGTAAATTGACCTTAAAATTGTAAAATTGTACATAGCTAAAATTTATACTTAGTAACTTCAGATAATATAAATAGTTTAAATCCATAAATAAATATTGTTATTAAAAAATCAAAGATATTATAAACACTTTTTTTAATAAACTTTATTTTAATGTATTTTGTCAAAATCCTATTTTTAATCCAAATAATTAATATTACCTGAGTTATAGATTTATTTTGATAAAATTAATTTCATTTTTAGATTCAGGACATCAAAATTTTATAAGGGTTATTTTTTTTATTTTATAAAATACCTTACTTTTTAATGAATAGTAAAAATATTGTTTTTACATAATTAGTATATTTTAATTAAATCATCCAACATGAAATTAATAACATAATAAACTATATAAATTTTTGATCAAGCAGAAACAAAATTAATAATATAAATGATTATTTTAAAAATAATTAATATAAATTCAAAATCTAAAAACTATTTTCTAATGTCTGAATTGAAAAATTATTCAATTAAAATATCAAATTTTCATTATTCCACATTCCATTTTAATAAAAAATGAATTTAGTTTTAGAAGGAAATAAAATTCCTAGAATAATTTTAATTTTATTAATATATTACATAAAATCTCCATAATATAACTATTCGTATTTTTACTATTAATATTATATTTATATTATATTTTATCTTAAAAACACCCCCCACTCTAGTATATATAACTCATCTCCCTCCCCAAATAAACAAATATCCCTAAATTACCAAATCTAAAACTCTAGCCAAATAAATTATATCAAGAACCTTCTAATGCTTAATGATATTTTCTAATAACTCAACTCCAAATATTCAAGGAGATTATTTTTTTTAGAAAATAAGAATCATTGAGAAGAAGGTTAGTTTTCATCAACGTTTTCTCTTGTTTTCCTTTTATCTTCCTCAATTTCTCCATTCCTTGGAAACCCAAACCTTATAAAATTAACTAAGTTGTATGTTAACATTAAATTAATTATTTTAACCCAATACAATTATTGTATTTATGTTGTATATATATTTCATACTTCTCTTTCCTATTCATTTGATAATGTCCCATAAAATGCCTGTTAACCGTCCTTAAGGAAGTTACCCACACTATATTTATAAAAAACATTATGGGTTAGTATAATAAATTATTTATAATATAAAAATATATAAATAAAATTATTTATAAGATTTTGGATTTAATTTAAACGAGTTATTAGTAACAATAAAGCTATATCATTTAATCAAAGAAATACATGATATTTTAAGGAAAATATGATATCAAAATGTTCCACCACTAACATGGGAATTAAGAAATATAATCAAATGATTTTTAATTTTAAATAGATAAAATGAACATAATTCAATAATAGTTACATTTTTTAATAAAAATTATTTATTATATAGGATTTGGAAAAATGATTAAATAAATCTGGATTGAAGGTAAGGGGATTCTCTAAAACAACTCTTAATTTTTGTGTTATCTCCCCTTTCAAAAATATTTTCTGTAAAGATATTACTATAATGTATATAAAATGTATTTTCATTATTGTTTCATTTTTCTATTTGGGTATATATATGTTCCTGACCTATCAAAATGATTTTGAAGACAATTTCATAGATATTTCAAAATGTATTCATTTTCTAAAATCATCACATCAACTTATTTTGAATTTTTCTTATACACTCCAAAATAATTATGTTCTAATCCAAAATATTAAATCTATAATTCATTTGGGAACCCCAATTCTTATTCATTATATAAACATTATGAATCCTGTATGAATCCCCTTCCTTTTCATGGGTTTATTTCATGTATATAATTTTTATATATTGTCTTCTCATGTGGCATGTAAGAATATGCACATTTAAGGATGTGACAGATGAGACTAGAAATATATATCCCTCAAATTCAATGAGTAATGTGATATATATAATGTGATTATGTGTATTATGCATGAACATGATGCTATAATGTTTTGAATCCCTCAATTTAATGTACACATGTTTTTTTTTGTACATAATTTTTTCAATATGTTTTAATGTTTTTGGAGGTGGGATACAGGTCTTCTAGAAGATGAAAATAGAAAGGGGCTAGGATTATGGGAATGGTGTAGCTTAAAAAGATGTAGCTTCTTCACCGACTAGTTGGTGGAGTATTAATTATCTGAAACTTCACATCATATCCCATCGGTGAGCCAGTTAGGTTCATGTGGTGAGGTAGTTTTTCCAAGAACTCACAAGCTATCCAGTGGGGCTCCCAGGGAGAAAATATTCAATGAAGTCCCCATCGGTTGGCTAGTGGAGGTTATTGGATATCTAGTGGCACTATTCAGGGACCGATAAGGAAGTGGATTTATGTAGTTTTTGTTAAATTCCCTACCCTTATCCTATTTTATCATTATCTAAAGTCTCTCTCAACCCCCATCCCCATAGGATATCTCTTCTGCAAATTTTCAGCACTATCATCTCCTTTCAACTCCTCTATTTTTTGTTTAAACATCATTTTTAGGTTGTGATTACAGTCTGATGAGTTTTATCTTGATCTAAATCAACTAAATTATCCTATCCCTGAAAAAAACCAACAATATTATCAATTTATTGATGAAATTAAATTGTGTTTTCATTATCTAACTATGGAATTGATGTATGTTGATCGAATTGACACTACTATTTTGGGTATCATCTTCTATGCATTGTTTAAACCTAGACCATTGATGATATTCTTATGTATGTGTGATATTATCCTACTATTTGGGGGGTATTTTCTCATTATAATTTGTCCTAGAATTCTAATACTAGAAGATTGAGAATGGTTCTAGGATTTAGTGATGTAATTGAACTCATACGGAATTTGATTCCCATCAAATCATGATTGCAGCTAAGGTAGGTGTTCCATGTAAAATTGCATGTTTATAAGAGTAATTTGAATGTTTTTGGCCTATATGTGTAGCCCCATGAGATATATGCTTGATGTTTGATCACATTTTTTGTGTTCATGTACAATCAGTGAGACCTATGCTCAATGATTTCTCACACGTGGTTTGTTGTAGTTATGAATCTATCTTGATATGATGTGATATTGATTTGTTAGATGGTATTTATGTGTGGAATGATGAATTTTTATAGGTTTATCCATATAGACTATCCCCCTGAGAGATATTTTACATACATTATTTAAATTGTACATGGGCTTTCCCTTTTATCAGGATGATAAAAACATGTTTTGTTGGATATTCAATCAAGGGGGGATGTATCAGACATGGCTAGTTTACATTCCTTCAAACATGGAGCCAAAATAGCTAGATCTAGTCTCTAAGGACACAACACATAAGTTATGATTGTGGGATAAACTTTTTTTTTATCTTCACCATATTTAGTTTCCTAAATTTCAACAATATATTATAAGATCATATGTTAAATACAATTGGTGGTATCCTAATTTGTCTTGTACTAACACCCCGCTCAGGTAACTTAGTGTTATTATAGATTTAATGACCAGAGATCGGGGAAGGGAAATGCCCCAATGGTGGGTGGTTGAGAAGTTTTAGTTGGAGGAAACAAGCATCATATGATTGAATTCAAGAAATATGTATGATCCTACTTTTTATTATTTTATTTTATCACATATATTGATCCACCGCCAGTAGGGATCCTTTTCATAGTTTTAGATTTGTGTGATCTGACACGCCATACCCCTGTTACAAAGGTTGGCATTTTATTTGTATGTTGTTCCTTTTATTATTTATTTATGAATTTATTTGTTCCTTATTAGATTTTTTTTATGAATTCAAATGTATGCACTATTTTATTATCTGATACCAAGAGAATATTTTCCCAAGGATGTCCCTCGGATCCCTCGCAGCTAGTCTAAAACCTCTTGCGTATTGGGAGTCATGAATGAGGTCATGTGTAATACTATCTTAAACATGGTAGTTTGGGTTGGGGTGTTACAATATGGTATTATAGAACCAGGATTAATATATTATTTTCCTTAGATTCTTTGATTTTTTGAATGTTAGTCAAGAGAAGGGATGGATGGGACTCGAGTGGGGAACCTTGTCAGTGCTTGGACATCAATACGTAGTGGACCTATGAATTTGTATGGAAAAGTATATTGATGATTCAATTTTTTGATTTTTCCTTTGACTGAATTTCAAATTTTGTGATTCACATGAAGACGGTATACTATTTTTTAGGATTTTTTTAATTCAAGCATCATGTTTGGGTATGTAGGATCACATGCCATTTGTTCATTTCTTGTATCAGATAGATACCAAATAATATAATTAATATTGAAATTATGATATGTTCTTTTGGTGAATTAGTACTTTTGTTACTTATTTTCATCTTGAGTATTCTATGCTTGAGTGTATTTATATAGTTGTGACTAACGTGTAGGTACATAAGGTTTGTCTTATGCCACAGGTAGTGTTTAAAGGGTTATGCCTTATTCCATGGGTAACCTCTTAGGATGAACCTTGTTATAAACCATTATGTGTTCCTGTGATATATTATCAATATTTTTGGTTTATTTATTACTTCTCACAATAGATTGATCTATAATTTCTTTAAATTAAACATTACGGACATCTTGCATGACTAGTTACACCACCTATTGTAAAGAAGGATGCATTTGATAATGATCCACTTTTTATTCCAGCTGATAGAGATTTACAAGAAATCCTTTCAGAAATCTTCTGACTATTTCTTTGTTAAATATGAGTAGATCACATAGGTGGTTTTATGATGGTTTACTATGCTCATGATTTCCAACATGACCACTAAGAATTCTGGGGAACTAGAGGCCTCTATGATGCAGATTATTAGATACGAGTAATCAAAATGACTTTAGACCAGGTGGAGACCCCGTCATATTACAAGGCAAATCTTGTGACCTTTATGCTTCAGGGAAAAATTAGACTGTGGTGGGATTTTATGATATTTAGGATAGAATACATGAAGGGATGATATGGGTGACCTTCAAGGGCCTCTTCTTCAAGGAATTCATTCATGATGTACCAATGTTGGACCACGTATAAGAGTTTATGGATCTCTAATAAGGGATGATTTCTATTTCTTCCCAATCAGTGTGATTCACCAAGTGGATTTTGTTTTCTCCTTTTATAGCTCATAATGAGGTTCATAAAACCTATAGGTTTGATATCAGGCTTCATCTAGAGGTATATTCCTTGTTAAGAACTTTTATATGATGAACTGCAATAAAGTACAACATATGTCTCTGAGGATAGAGAAGGTAATCAGGGAAGAGAGATTTTTCGGTCTTCTTTTAACTACCGCTAGTTCATTAGGTTCCTTCATTAATTTATTTTAAGATTTTTCTTTTAGGAATAGGAGAAAGAAGTCATATTATGGAGACCAGGGTGGTGGTTGATAGTTAGAGTAGATAAAAGGTTATTTAAATACCTCTAGGGGATATGCATATGGTAGGTTCTATAACTATGGTCAAAATGGAACTATCTCAAAGACTATCACATCTCTCTCAGGACTTGACAATCGTGTGGCATGATTCATTATCTGAAGTACCTGTATTCCAATAATCCATAGATGAAAACCCCAAATTTAGGATATGGAGTGTTTAGGACCTTAGTAGAATGTGTATAACTCACAAGGATTGGTATATAAAGTTACACAAGATCCCCTGGGTTGTCATTTAGTGGCTACATGTAGGGAATAAGTAGATGATCATGATTTGTTTTGATGGAGTATAGGTTAATTCGATAGTTCGAGGTATGATCCTAATCACTTATCCACTCTCAATTGAGTTTTTGATAGATCTGAATCCTAGTAGTTTTTAAAAAATCAAAGAGTTTCTTTATTAGACCTATAGTTAAGTCCCTTCTGATCTGTTACCTATCGATGGACCCATGGGATAAAAGGTGGACCATATTAATTTTTTTTGATAATTTCCAACAGTGTTGTTAGATTTGTGCATTTGTAGAGCTTCAAAATTTTTGTATATTAGTTTAGATGTTAAACTTGGAATGGATTAGTTTACTAGATACCATGAAAACATTGATTGTTATCATAGATGAGAAAATTTTATGTCACCAAAAGAGGATAAGTTCATGTTGACAAGGGAGTGGGATGTTGAAGTTGGAAGAATGGGTAGAGAGAAGTTTTTTTAGCACAGATGGCTTCACCTAATCCTTATAGCAGATGAGATGGTAGCTACTTACTATTTTACTACTATAGTATACCTTTACCAAGATCTATTTCCAAAATATTTCTGACAATTACCTCCTAAAAGAGAGGCTGTTCTGATATTGAGTTCATGCTCAGAGCACATCCCATATCGATTCCACTATAATGTATATCTGAAGTTGTGTTGATAGTGCTCAAGGAACAAATTTATGATCTTAAATCTAAGGGCAGTATCATACATAGTACTTCCCATTGGGGTTCTCCATTATTATTCGAAATGAATGCATAAGGTAGTGTTCACATTTTTATGGACCACAAGAAGTTGAACTTGATCTCTGTAAAAAAAGTATATGTATCCAAGAATTGATGTCTTTTTCAATGAATTAAGCAGATACTAGTGGCTTTAAAAGATAAATCTACATTCATGATACCTTCAACTTTGGTTTTAGGAGAAATACATAAAAAAAACAACATTTAAGAAATGATTTTTGTTGTATGAGTATCTTTATATGACTTTTGGATGCATGAATACTACATTAGAGTTCATTGCTATCATGAATAAGATATTTTAACTACAAATAGAATATTTCTTTGTTGAGTTCATTGATGAAATCCTTGCATATTCTAGGCCATTGGAATCACATGATGGACACATTGCAGTCTTATAGATTATGATTTGAACACATAGGCTTGACACCAAATTATTGAAGTATCACTTTTAGATATATGAAGTTTACATTCTTTGAAATGTGGTTTCTCGAGAAGGAATATCAGTTGTTCTCGAAATGGTAGATTTAGTTATATCGTAGGAATGATTGGGGAACATGTTTGAGATTCATAGTTTCCTTGATTTTTATGGGTACCATAAGAGGATAATTCTTGACTTTTCTCACCTAGAATATCCCAAAAAAATGTTTACCAAGAAAGGATTTGAGATTTATTGGATATAATAATGTGAGGATTCCTTCTTAGAGAATATGAATTGGTTTCATCAGCTCTGATTCTGATTACTAATCTAGGAGTTGGGTATGCAGTATTTTTGGAATAATCTAGAATTAGATTGTTACTTGTTATAATGTACATATATAAGGTAGTTTTTATGTGTCTTATAACCTATGACTCAGTTATTATAAATTCCCTACTCATGAATTACAGTTGGAATATTTGGTTCATCTATTTAAATGTGGGTGACAGTACCACATCAATGAGACATTTATCATATATATAAACAACAAGATTATTTGGTATATTTTATCATAGTTTGAAATCACATATTTTTAGAGTAACTGAGTGTAATTATTGATAAAAATTGACTTTGAGTTGGAGTATTCTCTAGGGAAAGGAAATGACATTTATGATGCTCTTTTTAGAAAGACACCAGAAGTTGGTGATTGAAATTCAGAAGTAAGTTAGAAGCTAATATATATACTGATAGTCTGGAAGTTATGTGTAACAAAATATCGATGGCTAGTTAATTTTGTATCATTAGTGATCATTTATGAATTGGTAAAATGAGTTAGGTGCTACCAGGAGTCTAATCTAGAGCGTCTTGTGATGCGTAATAGGTTGGCTACAAATAGTTCCATTTTAGGATAGACTTTAGATGATCGTGGCATACTTTTGATTGTTTTAAGAATGATATTTACTTATTCCATGAGAGTATATATGATAAAATACTCTCATGATACATAGTTTTTAGTGAAACTTGGATCCGCAAAAATGTATCAGGATGTCAGATGAAAATTCCCATTAAGTAAGATGAAAAATTAAATTATACACTTTATCTCACATTGTCTTAATTTTCAGAAGATCAAGGATGAGAATCAAAGATCTGGAGTATTTCTATTGACAGTTATAGTGGCTATGTATAAGTGGGATGATGTGACCAAAGACTTCATGATAGGTTTTCCCATGACCCTGAGAGTTTGAGATACTGTGTGGGTTGGTGTAGATCGATTGACCAAAGATGATCATTTCATAATGATTTGAGAGGATAACATGATATATCATGATGGAATGTTATATGTTTTAAGGATTGTTTGGCTATATAGATTTCCATTGAGTGTTTTTTTATATAGAGAATCCTAGTTCACATCATTGTTTTGGATAATCTATCAGAAAACAATGGTGATTCAACTAATGATGAGGATGAATTTTAATCCATATATTGATAGGTAGTTAGAGACAATGATGTATAATTAAGATGTTATTATTTGGGTGTGTATCCTAGATTTTTTGGGATATTATTATTATCACTAGTCTTATATATATTTTACCTACAAAAACATATTATACTCCTCAGTTCATATGGATTTGTTTGATGCTATGCATGGGTGGCCATGTTGTTCTCCAATTTACCAGAATCAGAAATGTGAATATTTAGTTGTTGGGGCTAGAATGATGTAGGATACCTCAAAATGGGTGCAGCTAATTCAGAAGATGAGATTTATAGATCAGAACATATAGTGGTCAGATGCTGACTAGAGGAGATGATCCTTGGAGTTCACCATGGGTGATATAGTTTTATTGCAGTTATCCTCTATGTTATAGAATAGGTGTTTCGAGAATACCCACCTATATATGGGAATAGTGGCCTTAATATAGAATGTAAATGTGTATAGATATATATTGAAATCCTTAAAATTGAGGATGAATGATTCTACTACTCTAGGATGTTAGGTTTGGAACTTAGTGGTGGAGAAGTAATTATAAATGAATTTAAGAAGATATAGAAGTGGGTTTTTGTGGGCAATATCAAGTTTCTATAACCATTTAAATATAATAAAGTTCTTATGTATAGAGTCGAATATATCATACCAATATTTTTTAATTATTTTCTAAAGAAGGCATCCCATGAAATCCTGTCATTTTCTTTATCAAAGGATATCAGAATATATATTAATGACTGCGGAAAACCTAATAAGGATGAAGTAATAATAACAAAGGATTATATGATAAATGAGATGGAGTGAGTAATGAATTTTTAGATAAATAAAAAATATTATAAACAATTGATCGTAAGATAATTTGATTAATTATATTTATTACCATTTTAAAAAAAATTCAAACGATATTGATATTCCTTCATTTAAATTAATATGATTTCATTATTTCTATATACATTGATTTTCATCCTTAGGATAAAAAAATTATTTGATATAGATAATATTGATATGATGGTTTATATAATGAATCTATAGATAATAATTAAATATTAATAACCTAAAATATTTAAATAAGGTTAAGATATTGAGGCTTGCTTTCAATAGTAATATGAATATAGAAATTGTAAATATAACAATTATTAATGAATCTTTTTCTAGGTCCAATGTTTTTTCATTGGAAATATATATTCTAGAAGTTGATAATTTCTGTAATTTTTTCAATATCCTATATATAGAATTATTTCCATAAAAAATGTTCTCTCCCATCATCTTGGAGTTAATATTTCATTTTAGAGAACATCTTAGGACTAAGTGAGCTTATTTTGGACATTTCCACTCCCACTCATTATCTTTTTATTTGTGTGTTAGTGGAATTTCCTTATAGGGAAGAAATCAAATCATAAGAATATTAGAGTGTACATATAAAAAGAGAATGGTTGATAAGATGACTTATTGAAAAATGGGAGTTTCTAACTAGTATTAGACTATATTATTGATTGAAGACATGTTTTTTAAATCCTTCCTAATAATTTTTTTTTACTTTACATTTCCTACCATATTAGGGAGGAAAACAGTTGTAATTAAAAGGGAATTATTGACCTGGAAATTTGACCTGAACCAATATCAATATAAATAATTCTATGCTCATGGAATAGGTCATCCCAAGCTTATGTCACAATGATATGTACTTTTATGGTGATTCTATTTTTTAATGACATATAAGAAGGAATACATAATATGTTTTGATTGCAAGATTATTATAAACATAAAATTTTTCTAACTAGAATAACATAGAGGTGTATTGGTTATGCATGGGTTTATGGTCCCTGAGGAATAATTATGAATTATAATTAAGTTTATTTCTATCATAGATAATAATGTGATACAATTTAAAGAAATATATCAGTGGAGATTCACCAATATATGATCATTATGTACATGAATACTTTTCGTATTAGATCATGAGTAACAAACTCACACACTATATAATGAAAAATAAATGATGTATTTTCATCACATATAAAACTATTTGGTCCACCAACCATTCACCAATGAACTTATGTATTGGATCATCACCAATATATTTTTGAAATTTTCAGCTCTTCACCAGTTGCATAGTTCATCACTGATGAATTCAAGGATTTACTGGCTCATCACTAGCAGGCAAGTTTTTCACCAATGAATTTGTGGTTGTACTAGATCATCGCCAACATATATAGATATTTACTAGCTCTTCACCAGTAAGTTTTCCCATCACTAATATATTTAGTGATCAATTAGATCATTGTAATCTATTTGGATTATTACCATCATATTCACCCATTAGATCATTACTAATGGATATATCTGAAGGGAGGGAATATGTTCTTTTAGAAACTAAGTAGTAGGGGTAATCTAGAGTGTTTTAACATCCATGATGGATTAAGGGTTATACTAGGATTTAAGGTCTCCCAAGATGATAAATTGTTTGAGAATAGGAAGAAAGTACCATAGTGTTGGGATTGGGTCTGTAAATATATTCCTATATATCACATATATAGGAAATCACTTGTTATATGTCACAATTTAAATCAATGTGGAATTATTTTTATATTTCATAAGGGGGTTTGACAAGAGCTAAAGGAATGTCATTTAAGATCATGAAACTGGGTCCATTTATGTGTCTTTTAATGTCATGAAACCAGGGATATTGGTGTTCCTTTTATGATTATACAACCAAAATAGTTATGTATTTCTTTTTTTTGTTCATTAAATTAATACCGTGATGTGAAGTATTCCTATAAATGGGTTTAATTTTAGGAATTATGTATGAATGAATATTTTTTGTTTACACTGATAAATGAGATGGGTGAAGGTTTAGGGATTATCAAATAAAATTAGCCCAGCTATAGTCACTTTATTTCTATAAAATATAGATATAGGGAGGAATATTAGACCTATGGTAGGTTAAAACCATTGGAAAAAAAATTGGTATTATGCTAAGAGTTGTGACCAATGTCATGACTAATTTAGAAGTTTTATGATTTATACTAAGAGGTGGAAAATCATAATACCCATGTAATATAGTTTGTTATTATATAAATATTACCCACTATATTATGGATATTAAGTAGTAGGGGATGTTGGTAATCAACTAGACAAAAGAATTAGAAAACATGAGTCAGAATTATGAAAGAGAAACCTAGGGTTTTGGGTATGTTGATAAAATTTGGGAAGGTAGGTTACCTCGTTAAGGGAATCATAGAATCCTTATAAGTCCATAGTTAATAGAAAAGGGCATGAGAGATATTAGGGGTCATTTAATCCCTTAATAATTATGAAGTGTGAGTTTACATATTTTTTTCTCTTTTACAAGAATGTTCAGAATTAGACATGTCTAATCCATTATTTTGAACATTACCACACATTTCCCATAAAGTTGGTGGAATATTTATTTGTAAATATCAGTTTTCCTAAATATTTTGTACTTTTTTTTATTCATGATAAGTGGATTCTCCCTTGATAAGGGAATTATATAAGTATATTTGGAGTTTAAGTCCTTTTCTCCTCAAATATTTTGGTCTTCCATTGATACATTCTAAATTTCAACTTATGATTGGGGGGATTATATGTAAACAAAATTTGGAAACTCATAAATGACAGAGGATATAAAACATTCTTTTTTTTAATTTAATTTTACACCTATTGATGATGGTTTTTTATTTTTAGATCTATTATATGGGCTCATGTTGATTTTCATTCATGATAGTGGAGGGGATTTATAGTCTAAATATATTTACCCTTATCTAAGTGTATCACTCTATTGTTTGTAGGTATTATGAGGTATTTATAGACGTTTTTTTTACTTAACATGAATGTTAAATCATAAGATAACAAATGATATTAATGATTGAAAATGGAGGAAATGGGGAAAACCCATAATATCATACAAAACTGAATACTATAGTACATTGAACTGTGATTCATGTTTGAATATTTTCACATAGAACATTAGTTATGATGATTCAATGTATACTATCAATAGAGGAAGTTATGAAGTGTTTAACTTCTATGAAATAAAATATTGGAAATAGTGTAATTAGAAAATTATTATGTATTTCATGTAGGTGAATTTTCATAGTGACTCCATATTTGGGTCCATAAGTCATCCATGCAGTCTCACTTTCATGACATGAATCATTTATGAATCCTATTGTACATGGGAACACACATACTTTTACATGTGTGGGGGTCATCAAATGAACACAAATTTTACATTTTCTTTAATTTTTGATATATATCACTTTGATCATCATTTCTTTTAGTCATAGTTTTTGGTTCATGAAATTCCATCCCTTAGATCTAGATTCATTCATCAAGAAAAGAATCCAATTATGAAATAAACATTGTTCTTTAGTGTTTGTTATCACATTCTCAGGATACATTGTAATATCAACGTTATCTAATGTCCTTTTACATAAATGGTTTCAATACCATCACATGTCCCACTGAATTTCTAGAAGCCTTGTATAAAAATTTATCTTTTGAAAAAATTATATTCTATATTTTTTTACTCAAATAATTATTACACTGTAACATGTAATAGAAACTTAGTTTTCCATAAGTTACATAAGTACTAACCTATTTTTAAAATCAATTTCTATCCATTAGGTAATGTTTTTCATGCCTCTCCACTATTTCACAAACCAATAAAATCCATATGAGAACATAATTTGGGATTTTTTTAAAAAAAATTCTCGATTCAGATAATTTATTTATTTATTCTGTACTCATGATATAGAAAATTGATACAAGTCTATCTCATCTGAATAAATTGATCACTTATCATAGATAGGATATAATGGTAAATAATATCAATATTGGTTTGTATAATCACATTCAATAGAACCATCACACATTACTAAACATTATTATGTAGAAAAATTTGAAAATACCATTGATTGGAAAGGTTTACATTAAATATATTTAGTCTTTTGGATAATATAATAATAATTAATTATTTATAAAATTATGAAACCATATATATTTTGGCTCATTTTTCTATCTATACCCTAGTAATTATCCAATCATGTGGGAATATCAATCATATAGAAAGAACCCAAGAGATTTATAATCTTCAGAACCATCCTTGGATGGTTCCTATAAAGATAAATTGTGATAGAGTGATATATAGAATTACTTTTCCATCCTGGTCTCCTCTATCATTGATCAGATTAGGGGTTAGAATTCATAGTGGGACCTCTGATCTAAAGGAAACATTATGGGTAAGTTATTTTATCCATTTTTATTTCATTAGAGCTACATATAATCTAAAACATATCTCAAGGATGCCAAGATATATGTGGAATTATAGGATTTGAAAATCCTGGTCATTCACTATACTGATATAATTCTAGATATTTTTCAGAAATACTTCCCATATAAAAATATTTCCCATTTGATGCACCATGATGTAAGAGTTTCTCATTTGGATTTCCCCAATAAAGGTATAATACCCATATTAGGATATATATAAAATGAATTTTTGGTAGTGTTAAATATTTGATAGGATACTAGAAAAACGATGGGTTTGGATAAAGGACTTCTAGAAGTTATCATTTATAAACTGAGGATGGATTTTCAAATACATATTTATATTATTTTTATTGACTATATATATATCATTTTATATATCCATGGAGTAAATATAAACATGTGAATTCCAAATATTCATTTAATTTACCATAAATATAGAAAATAAAGAACATACATGTATTCCTTAGAAGGGAGAAGATACATAGAATTATGTGTAAATGTTTGATCATAGAAAAGGAAACATAATTAATTAGATGTATTTTTTGGAAATGTGTCAATATTGGTCGTTGCAACTAGTCAGAGACTCACTAAAAAAATTCACCCAAATATATTTATCATGGGTGAAAAATTAGAAAGTGTACATTGGATTTAGTTGGTAGTGTTTGATATGGGTAGATAATACATTGATTTAGACCATATCATCCAAGGAGAGTACCCTTATAAGGCATGTAGGATATTTAAAATTCATTATGTTCTGCTGTTAACATATCTTTTGTGAAATGAACATAAAAACCCAAACTTCATCACTTTCTTTGATTCAAGGTTATTGTTATTAAATATTTCAAGTGTTGAGATAATGTTTGTAGGAAGAGATGTTTTTTTGGAGAATTGGGATTTCAAAATCAATTTATTTTTTGTTTACTATGATACAAAAACTAGGATGAATATAGAAAATATTAATGATAATCTTGAATATGATTCATAGATGATGGAATTCTTGGATGTACTACTCATATCACATCGAAATGGGGAGATGGTGTGTCTGTTTCACACACCATTCTAATCTTCCTAAAACATTCACCACATGATATAGGCAATCCCACTATCGTATTGGGATGTCATTCAAGAGTTGAATCCAATTATCATGTCCAATTATAATAAATATGTATTCAATATATTAGGATATATTTTATTTCCAGCAAAAAACATGTTGTCAACTTGTTTTTTTTTCTTATGCTCAAATGTGGGTGTAAGACTACACAAATTCCCAGTTAAGGGAGTTCATCTTATAGATATTCAATAGAACAATTCTAATGTTTCCATAGGATGATCAAGAACAAGAACAGTAATTGTGAGTGAAATGAAATCTTTCCTAACCTATACTTTCCTTTGGTCATTTTATGACTTTAAAAACTACTAAGAACACTACTTATTATAATGAAATCATGTAAATCATAGGTTAGTCAACCTCTTTAATTGTCTTTGAGAGAAGTGTCATGTGTGGGGTTGAATTTTTTCAGGGTTTATTTGGTTGAATATTATGAGAATACTTAAATTTTATAGAGGTCTAAAAACACCTCATTCCTCTCAATAATGCATTAAAATGATATATATCTAGAGGAATGGGTAAATGGGATTTATTAAGTCAAAATCATGGTGTTAGGTATATTTAGGGTCTCTATAACAATTGAATGGTTGGATTAGAAATTTCAGGGACTTGAAAGTTATTAGATTGTTTAATTATTGTGTTGTATAAATAGGTTATATCCTCAAGTTATACAAACCGATATGATTTTCTAGTAATGAAAATGATATTACAAATCAATTCTTCTTCAAATATGAACAATAGAGATTTTTTAGGCTATGAAGAATGGAAAAAATGAGAAATATATTTTCACTAGAGGTTCCATGGTGGTTATATCAAATAAATATTATAAGGAGTTTGAATTAGTCATAGATGATGATGAGAAGAAAAATTATTCTTCATGTTGAGAGGAGATTAAAAATTCCATATGAGCTCCTCCAAAAGAAGAAAATATTTATCTTTTATTTCTATTAGTATTTATGAACAAATACTTATCAGATTATCCATATAGGGTCTATAGAATATAGAACCATCTCATCCATCTTTGGGACACTCATAGCCCCTTCTTGGTAGGGTTAGACATTTTTTCTTTGGTGAATGTTAAGGTTCAACCATTAATGTCTAATGAAAGTCCCCAATAGGATGTTAATAGGAATTTCATCTATCTTGGGGACAATTTCCTAATATGAAAAAAATTATTACTCCTTGTAATAATTATAAAACAGTATGAAAATTCCCTTAAATAGAATGTTACTCAGAAAAATATGTGAATCTTTTTCTATTGGTGGTAAAATCCTTTGCACCAATCAATAAGAGTCAACACCTACTGAGGTATGAGTAGTATAGTAGAGAAAAAAATTATAAGAGTTAATTTATATGATATTATTTCGTGTCTCAAGACCCATAATCCATATAAAAATCATCCTAAATATCATAATCTTGAAGCATTGTGAGGGAAATGGTGTTTTAGAATGGATAAAAGATACCATTTTACATGGCCTCTCTAATCCTCATAAGGGATTTTAGAATGTTAAATTCATGAGATAATATATATTAACTAATATAAACCTAATAAAATAATTGATGTGTTTTTGGAAAAAATAGTGTATATAAAAAATGAACAAGTAGAGTGATCATCAATTTTGTAAAAAGTATGAAACTCTATGCATTTCACCCAAGCTATATTGCCTATTTATTAGAAACTAAGCCTCTTTATTCATGTGATTAGGGTGATGACGTGAGTTACATTTGATAATAGTATTTTTCCTTGATTATAATATAATTTCTCAAACCCAAGACCAGTTCTAAAATACAAATTCATGATTTATCCCAACACTTCTCTACTGTGATAGACAAACAATGTATCCAATCCATTAGGATATGTGTAAGGGAACAAATACATCACAACCTCATGTATTAATAGTTGTTTAAGGTTATATTTTTTATCAAACTAAAGGTGATGGATATTCTTCACATCACTATGAAATTATATTTTTGATGATACACTTTTACAAAAAATGCATCGATTGAGATGGATTGTTTTATCGTTTCCCTATTCACAGAATATGAACCTATACTTGTAATTGATGTAGAATAATATTAATATAATGTTATTGAAGAATTTATATTGATGAATAATTCATAGTGTATCCTATAAAATATAAAAAAAAATCAACTATATTAGAAAGGTCACAAATTAAGTCACATTTAATAGCTCTTAAAAATCCAGGGACCAGTGGCTTTATGTATATTTAACCTTAGGCAATGATCTAGAATTTTTTGATTATTTCATATTTAAAGGAAGCCTAAAATCCAATATATCAAATTTCTAGAGAAATATAATGATACTAGAAATGGTGAGATAAAAAGGATTCAAAACACTCTACTTGTTTTATTGAGAATATAAATAAATTAGAATGATTCCATTCATAGTAGGTGGATACTAAAAATGACTCGAACAATGTCAAAAACAAAAAATAAGTTATATTGTTGGAATAAATTTTTTTTATAATGAGTTATAATAAATATACATTAAACTAGAATTTGATGATTATAGATTTTCATAGTTGTAGGATTGTGTTTATGCCTCCAATCACACATTTACTAGGTTGAGGGATTCAGTAAACCAACAGTTATCTTTATGAGAAAATTGTTATAAATATGTAACCCAATTATAAAAATATATTGCAAGGAAATTAATAGTTAAAAATTTACTCTTAACTTTTTACTTATCACAATAGAAAAAACCCATTCCTTAGTTTAGTAGTAAGGTCATTAAAAACTATGAGAAATTACTAGACATCAGATGGAATGATATCATAACCCTTTAACTTGTTTAATTTGATGAAGAATCATTACCTAATATGTAAACAATACTTGATTGTTTTTAAGTATTTATAATGAATAATATAAAATATAATTTAATTATCTTAAACATAAGAAAAAAATGGAATTTATTATAAATTATTATTTAGTGTGCTTGATTCAATGAAGTAAGTGGTTGAAAAACTATTCTAGGGGCTAGTTACAAATATTTTTTTTCTTACAATAGATCCACACTCTAAAAAATAGTTTCCATGTACATTTTAATAGTTGAAAACAACATGTAAACACGTTTTTTTGTTGAAACTTATTTTTGAGTGAAATAAATATTCATCTCCTCCTTGAGTTCATCAATGTGAAAATTGACCACTATGATTCCAGGTGAGTTTTTAAATAAATAATTATTTCTCTAACCTTATATAAATACCATGTAAAACTATAAATTCAAACTCCATGTTCTATATGAATATTGTTTGAAACAGATATGTTCAAAACCCTAATTCCATGTCAACCTCAATTGAACCTAGTGTATTTTCCATGAAACAAATTTAGGGGCCTCTGAACCATGAATCTCCAACCACCCATGTAGATGGGAGCT
This sequence comes from Viscum album, assembly GCA_963277665.1. Lineage (NCBI taxonomy): Eukaryota > Viridiplantae > Streptophyta > Magnoliopsida > Santalales > Viscaceae > Viscum > Viscum album. The sequence goes on along the minus strand of OY728159.1, from coordinate 1,884,369,245 downwards.
ACTCCCTATAACCCCCATCACCTCATTTCCAAGGTAAAATGATGGATTTTTGTCTTTGTGTATAGTTTAGAATGTATGAAATCAGCAATATAAATATTAACATTCTCTCACTTTGAGACTGATTCTTGAGATATTCTACTATATTAATTTTCTCCTCTAATAGTTATTAATACATTTCCCCCATTGTTATAGTATCTTGTAAGTGCAATTAGAGTACAAAATGACTCATTTAAAAAATGACCATTACCTTCATCATCATGATAGCTAGATTTAGGATTCCATGAATCTTATTTAAATACAAAAAATACATACTATAGTTATATTACGAGGAAGTGACATTTCAGTTGAATATTCTTTATGAAAGAATGAAAAAAACTCTTCACAAGATATATCATATGTTTGATATCAAAATATAACACATTTTCCCCTTTCCATTATCTAAATATTTTAGAAAACATCTTATCCATTAATTTCATCATATTATACCTATATAGTAGACAATGTCGCAATATACTATAATTTTGACACCCAAAAAATAACAGCATCTCCACATGTATAATAATATCCAATATAATTCCTATTTTCAACATCACCTCCAAATATTATGTTAATATATCCCTATAAAAGGAAACATATCTTAAATAAAAAATACATATCCTCCCCCACTTAAATTATCTTAGAACCCACTTCACAACCTCTCGAGGCTGTCTTTCTATACATTCCATATACCAATTGAATGTTTCCATTTCATGTACGACATCATATTGAGTACAAACCATGGTATACATAGAAGTCCCTATAGATAATTCATATGTTATTTCTTCCATGTATACATGTATATCATCCATATTTAGCGATTACTCCTTTAATAACATTAAGTTACATTCAAGAGGATTAATAAGAGGTTTTTTCCTAACATATTTAACCTATTTAAAATCTTCACAATTTTGGATTTAGGTGGTATATTCAATGTTAAAATAACCTAATATTGTAAGATCCTCACCCAAATAATATTATTTTAACTCTCTTAAATCCACAATTTAAAATTATTTTTACAATTTTATCTTCAACATATTGACTCTTTGTTCACTAGTCCCTATAATGAGAATATCATTCAAATACAATACAAATTTGATATAAAAATTAACAAATTATTTTAAATAGAAACATTAATATATTATTGAAATCTTGTAGTCAATATTTCCCTTAAATATATTGAATTTATAATTATATTACCATGTTTACAACTTCAATTCATATATACTCTTGTTATATTTTGAAAAAAATATTTTTTGGAAACAATAAACCCTTCATGTTTCCCCATTTAGTTATCCCCCTATAATTGTTCATGAAGGAATGGATTATTCACATTAATATACTAAAAATTTAATCATTCTAGAAATAATTTATCAAAATAACTCTAATAGTTTCTATCAAAATAATGAGAGAAATAATTCCACTGTAATCCAAACCCTATTTCTATTGGAATCCCTTTACAACTAGACAAGATATATACATTTTACCACCATTATGTTCTTTATTGACATGGTATAGTCATTTAATGTGCATGTATTTATAACCTTATGGTAATATAGTAAGTTTTCAGGTTATATTATCATGAAATAATGAAATTACATCCTTCATTACTCGCTCCAAATTACTTGAATACCCAACTTTCACTACTTATTTATTACACTCAGGTTATCCAAAATTACTCAACAACAAATAATGAACATAATATTCATATATATATATTATAATATGTCTTTAAGTTCAAATCCTATTAGAAATTGTTTTACAAAGGTTCACAGGTTAATTCGTAGTCTACACATACCCCTATTCCAGGATGCAATCATTATCAACATTCTCATGAGATAAGGGTTACTTTATCACATTATTTGATTTAGAATAATTTCTATCCTTATAAAGAACACATTAATGAAAGTCTAAATCCATTCTTTTATTGATCTATCTATTTTAATTTTTCCAAAAGTTGTTAAAAAATTGTTTATTTATATATCCAATTAAAAATATTTACGGGATTTAACATCTAACATATACCTAGAATATAATTCAACATGAACATATGATAGACACCCAAACACTTTAAAATATAAAATATTTACCTTATTTACTGTATATACTTTCTCAGTAATTCTCTCTCCCGATGGTATAGCTGGACATTGAATTATCAATTATATATTAATGTTAAAAGATTCATCCCAAAAAACATTGGGAAATCAACAATGTATCCTTATAATCCTATCACTATTAATCCAAGTTCTATTAATCCATTTATGACACTATTTGGTTTATGTGTTCTATGAAATATCTTCTTTACATAAATGTTATTTAATATTGGAAGAAATTATTTTAAATAATGAGTGTTGTACTATCCACTACTAATCGATCTAAAACACTTCAACTTTATACATATTTCATTGTATATAAGACTTTTACATTTATAAAATATAGAAAAAATATCATACTATTTTTTAGAAAATAATCCCATACAATTGAGGATGATTTATCAATGAATGCCACATAATAAAGATATGCACTAAGGGAATGTGTGGGAATGGGTACCCATACATCATAATGTATAAAATCTAGTTGTTGTACCTATGGTTTTTTTTTTCGGCCTTTTGAAAAGGAAACATCCCTATACTTTTGGAGAATAAATTTCTCATCTAATTCAATGTCTATAGATTTTATATCTAGTTTAATTAAATTCATCAAGAGAAACTTTTAACCATTTTCTTTAATATGACTCAATATACAATGATAGTTTTTGGAGTCTGTTTATAAATTAAAATAAGTCACGATATTATTAGAATAAATTTTCATGTAAAGTGTTCCATTATTAACCTCCCATGCTATAACCATATAATCTTTTGATATTTTCTTGTATCCATTAAAAAATGTTTCATAATAACCACTATTATCAAAATTTTCAATGGATATTAAATTTATTAATTGTCTTGGAATATATCTTACATTATTTAATTTATAGAAATTTTTGTTTTGGGTATTAATTTTCACATCACCTTTTCTGAAAATCTTTTTATTTTCATCATCCTCATGATTTACCAAAGAAAAATCTATTAATATAAGACCCTATGGGACTTCCAATATGAGAAATATTTTATCCTCAATCCTTTCTATAGTAGTTTTCAAAATCTCACTACAAAAAACCTTTTAATTATCATAATGTATTTATTTACATATCCCTTCATCCAAAAACTCTCTCATGTTAAATATTATACTTTGTATTTCTCTTAGATCTATATTTTATACTTTGACCTACCTATAATGTTTATCTAACTCAATAATCGCCCCCAATATTCTAAATTCATAATATTTCCATATAATTTTCATGATTCCCTTCCTAAAATATCGTTACTATGTATGAGATGATGAAATTAATTTAAATTAAATTTTTTCATTCCATAGGGAATACTCACTACTGATATGACTACTTCCCATCCTTCTAGTAGTGATGATAGACCTAAAAGTGCATTGATTTCATCCATGAAATAATCCTTCATTGATATATATTTTCTTAAAATAATATTACATTTATTGATATTTTTTTTAACATATGTTTGTCTAGATTTAGGTTGGATAGTCTACACATCAAAAACACCTCATTTTATGTTGAAGTAATTTTATATAAACTAGAAAAATACTTAATCGATCCCATACTTTTCTTCTGTAAATTGATATTAAATGATAAATTCTTCACCAAAGGTATGTATATAATTCCCAAGGTCCACAAATCCTATAATTCATGATAAAAAGTTGACATATTCGTTAGTTCTGCTTCATTAGTACTAAGTGCAACTACTTCTTACACAAATAATCTATAATCCAAATCTTCTAAAATACAATTTAATTTCAACAAAAGTGAGTTATATTAAACATTAATTCATTTAATTCAATTTTTCTTAAATAATAACTTTTCTTTGAACATAAATATAGTATCTAATACAAAATGTTTCAAAAATCAGAAAACACAAAATGAAAAATTGGACGTGAATAAAATATGTAAATTTTTCTGGTTTTGGAGTAATTCCCAATATTCAATATAGGGCATAACAATTTCAATATTTTAGTGTAGAGATATAGATATATTTTTTTATAATAGATTCAACCACCTAATTTTAGTGACCAAGTAAATTTTAATAATGACTAAAAGTTATATGGTAATTTTTTTAGTTAAAACTACATTTAAGTGATATAAAGTTTTAGCTCAAACACGTGTGAATCTATGTGGAGATTGACCTTTATATATCTATGTACATTTCACATGAAAAATTTATTCCAACGACCTTATTAGATACTATTAATGTTATCTCATTATTATATGTAAACGCTGCATGGAATTAGTATTTCCAAACAATAATTATGTGTTAACCCCACATAAAATTAATAACAACAAATCTATATATACCCTGCAAAAAATAGTCAACTTATATCTCAATTTAATATTAATGGGATATTTTTCATAAAAAATGAAAATTTAGTCTCCTCCCATATTTGTGAACTTAAATGGATATTTTCGAGTTATTTGTTCTTATACCTTCACCATAAACTAATTTTGATTTTTAGTATAACTATTTGAAATTGATTATTCACTCTAGGATGTTTACACATGAAATTTATATGTAATATATATATGGGAGCATGTTTCATTAGTAAAATACATGGTTAGATTATTTGAATATTGAATGATTGTAACTTTCATTGTAGAATTTTCCATAACATAGTTTTAATAGCTGTAAGGTTTTATTCAAAATAGTTTTGGGTACATCCTAATGTTGTCATTGTTCCCTTTTATATCATCAAGATTAAATCATTTAAAAAACCTAAAAAACTATTTTAATTAGATACAATGATTTTTTTCTTATATCTCAACTAATTTTGGGTTCCATTACCTATCCCATGATCTTTATACCACATCAATTCACTTTTTTCATCTTTTTATTAAGACTAGTAATGATTATGTCTTAATTGGAAATGAATATACTTGTACTCATGCTTCACATTATGTGGTTTTAACATGAAATGTACCATATATCATATCATTTTAAGTGTAAGATAATTCATATTTTACCACTTATTCCATGGACTTTAGGGTATCATATATTTATGCATTTCGTGTCTTATAATTTTTTGGTCTTAGATCTCAGACCACAAAGTCGATGAACTTTTTTGTTATACATATTGGAAAAAATGTGATTTGAAGTTTAGTTTTATACAACATAGACTAAAGGGGTGGTTGTTTTCCTAAAAATATCTTTACTAACTAAAGCATAATAATTGGTTTAAGATAAATGTTTATACTAAATGGAAAAAAAATTATTCCATATTTTATCGAATATATACGATGAATCGTAGTTTATAGTCATAGATCCCGAACTATAATTTAGTTCATGATTAAGTTCAAAAAAATTTAACAAGGTATTTTTATATGTTTTAGTTCATAGATCATGGACTAATTCTAGTGTTTAATTAAATTTTGTAACAATAACTAAATAAATGTTAATGTAAAAAAAATCTAGTGAAAAAAATATGATGTAATAATATAGTGAATAGTAAAAAAATGGAAACCTCTCTATTTAAAATCTTCTAATTTTCATTAAATTCATAGAAACAATGAGATTGAATTAAATTTGTTGGGATAGATTTCCATCCAATGGATTTATTTTCATTTCATTTATGTTCTATAATGTTTTCATAATCCATGTATGGGTTAGAATATGAGAACTATGATATTTACTTTTCTCGGGCCACACTTTATGAGTTTTAAACGTACCAAGTTTTATATATGTAATATTTTACCTTTTATTGTATTTTAAATATGAATAAAATTACATTTTAAAAGTTTAATATGCATATCTTTGAGAAAGGGTGGATTATAGTGTATAGTTATAGAACATAGACCGAAATGTGGTTGCATGCCTAGCATAGATGGAAGAACTGATTCAACATGAATGTTGAGCCCAAAATCAGCATGAGTAACAATAATGGGGAAGAATGCATATATTTTAAGGTCATAGTATCTTAATTTTCATAGATTCTAGTGTATAAAACATTGAATAGGGTATGGATCTTATTATTAGGTTGTAGATTTAGACCAAAGTGGGGCTACTTTACCAGCATGGTTGTGACCAAACTGATTTAAAAAGAGAAACAAAATAATATAAGCAATATAGATTTTAATTAATATGCAATGATAATGTTTTTTATGGTCATACACCTTGAACTATATTAGTTTTTTTATGTTTAGGGTATTACAAATTTTATAGAATGAATGTCTTTAGTACATTGTCATATAACCTGGACTAGGAAGATACATATAGTCGTATGGTAAAAATATTGGACATAAGGGACGACATTATTGGTTACAGTAAAAACCAAGAATAATAATAAAGTAAAAAAAATATAATTTTTTTTAAATCATCATAAGGATTATATGGTTGAATTTTATGGCCATTCAAATTAGATTATAATATCTCTCTTATTTTGTGGTTGTTGATCTTGGACCAATGTATTGTTCATTTCAAGATAATGTAACTTGGATAAGAAATGTGGATGGGTAAATTACCCCAATGAGTTTAATTTTCCTTATATAAACGAAAAATAAGATTTTTTATGAATGGAATTAATTTGTTATGATTATATTTTTAATTTTTTGAACCTAGGTATATCAGAAGAGGTTTCAATATTTTACAATATTTGAATTTTTATAATGGAATAATAATGAGTAGGTTAGTAAGATTTTTGACCAAGTTTGAATGATGTGGTCAATACAGTACTACTAGATAGATATTCTAAGGGTTAAATATCTACATGAAGGAATAACATGTTTTACTATAACACTATTGAAGGTTATAGAACCATTTAATCAAGAAAAATATATTCTCTTGGATTGGTATATGTGGGATATGTATGTATCATAAGATTCATCACCATTATAAATGGGGTACATTGAGATAAAATCTTCTCATTAACAATAACCATAAAAGGTTTTTTATAATTCAAATATTTGGGATATAAATAATGTTATATGGGAGGGAAGTCTTCTAAGATGTTTGTACCATTTAAAATGAGGATAATAAAATAGAAATGACATGTAGTGTTGAGATGGTGTGTAAGTGGATGAAAGATTGTTAATAAGTTTTTAATATGATATTTAGGCATTTCTATGTATTATGTGATAATAGGAATCAAGAAACAAAAAGTTTTATAAAAGGGGGAAATATAATGTTGTCATAGTTTAGTAAAATAATCACAGATGATGGAAAATGTAAAAGGTAGAATTAAGTGTTTGGTACCATGATAGAATATCTAGGTCTCCCTAAATTTAATCCAAATATTGGGTTGGGGAAAACCAAATGTGAATTGATAGGGCCAATAATATAATATATTTTATAGGTTATAGAATAAAAGTAAAATTTATAGTTGAGCCTAGGACTAGGGATCCATGAATCATTGTGTTTCCTTTAGTAATACAAATTGATCAAAAAATAGTTCTAAAAATACACTATTCGATGAGAAACCTAATAAGAATGTTCAAAAAATTATGATTTTAATGTGTGAAGTGGAGGATACTCTGGTATAAGTATAAGAGTCCAAAACCAATGTGAATTACATGGGACCAAACACCCGTGTGAAATATAAGTTGGAATAAGAAATAAACGAGGGAGAACTTTCTGTTCAGTCCTAGGATAAAATATCCAGGTTTCTCTATACATCTTATGATGATTGGAATAAAGAGACAGATAGTTCTTTAATATTATTCATTGGTTTTGGTAAAATAACGGAAGAACAACATGAATTTATAGGACCGAAAATATATATCATTTGGATTATATAATTATATGAAGGTGGATAAAGGTTTGTGAAATATCTCTATGAACATCTAGATTATATAAACATTAAGATTAGGGTTTTATAGTATACTTTAATAAAACAAAATCAGTGCATCATGTAGTTTAAGGGTCTTGTGATAAGAACCACATTGTGTATTTTAACATCATAAATGAAGGTTGATATGTCATACACATTAAAGGTCTTGTGATTAGGAAAATAAAAATTACTATTTAAGGTTGTGTGGTAAGGGCCTAATTCTATGTATTTTAGGTTCATGTGATGAGTAAATTGTATGGTATAATCAAATTTCATGTGGCAAGGACCACTGAAAACTCAATGTGAAGAGATTTAAAGTATTTCTTAAGAAACCTTGAGTTGGTGGTTAGCAAAATTAAATCTCCATGCAATGTTATTAGTATGTTTCCTTCATTATATTAGACATTTTATATGATATAATGTCCCAAAAATTTATATTTTAATTCTAAAGTATTCTTACCAATTATAACCAGTTCCATTTTAGCTAACATAGGTTATCATTAAATTAATGACCGTAAGCCTACTTTATTACAAAACACCCATGCCATTTTTTAAAGACCTTGATGTTATGTAATATAAAAACCACTTATTCTTGAAATTTTTGAAACCATCCAATAAAATTTGTGCATGTAAACCTTTAATCAATTGTTCATAAATTACTATTCTAAGTGAGGGTGGCCAAACCTCAGTTGGAAGAAAATATTATATCCCATATACAATGAAATATATATTTATGTTTTTATGTATGTATGTAGTGGTATTATAACACCATAACACATTGAATTGTTTTTAGTCCGTGTCTTTTGTCTATAAATACCATCATCAATAATATATTTGATAGAGCCTTTTAAAATCACACTATATATCCATCATAAACTTTGTGACAATGGGATGAGTGATTAGACATAATATGGTACTTTGAGTATAATATTTTATATTCATTCACAGAAATTTTTTCACTATCATCCTATGGATAACATAACGAATTCCAATTTGATTGATAAGGTTGGATTTTATGAAACTGATATTTGATTTTATTTCCATTTCCTTTAAATAAAAAGTATCAACTGACATTGAGAAAATTTAGTGCTTGTGAAATGCTATTTCATTATAGAAATTTAATAAAAGTTTATAATACCATAACATCTTGGACCCATGTGTTAAATGGATAAGATTGTATTTTTTCATGTAGATTTTTTTGTGGTTAATAGATAAAATCAGCATAAAATTGGTCTAACTGTCATTTTCTTAAGAAATTTATTGAGTCAAGAGTCATCAATGGAAATAAACTCCCAATACTATTAATTTTATGGGAATTTTTTTACTCATATAGTGATAACGACATGTTATTACATAGACCTCTTTTATTACCTAGAGGGTCCCTCCTCCTTCAATACACTGAAACTCAACCAAATAAAAACTTTATATAATGAATGTCTGTGTGTAATAAAGGTCAACACATAGGAAAAAGTTCATAACCTATTTGTGAGTTTCCCCTATTGTATAAATTGTTTGATAGTGACAAATTATAGAGATAATATACTTTTTAAGGAAAAGAATTAGTTTTTTGATTAATTTAAGTGGATGAGGATTCATCCAAGGGTAGGTTAGCATCAATGTTTTCCATTTCCCATAACACATTGTTAGAGAAATTGGTAATCACCCTCTGATGTGACACACATATGATAATATTATCTTGATTCAAGAAATTCATTATGAGATATAAATTAGATAGTGTGTCCAATGAATACTTGTTTAGTCATAGAACATAAAAAACAACTAGTAGAAAGGGAATTTGAATTGTTAATTTAAAATAATGATCATGTGGGGGTTACAAATCCTTTTTTATATGAAATTTTCTACACTTTTTTTTATTAAATATTATTCAAATTTTTTATGGGTGATCAAGAGTTGAATGGTTATCTCTAGAGCTATGACCAAAGCCTGGTAATTTTCCCCATTACTAGTGAAATCCTCTTATAAAAGGAATGAGTATAAGAGCAATTCCCTAGTATAGGAAATAAAAAATAACCCCTACACTAGCCATGTTGAATTATTGGTCCTCTATCTTTTTATAGTTGGACCTTGTGATGTTTCGTGAAAGTATATTTCCTATACACCAGAGGAATTGTTGATGGTTAATAAATCCTCATTAGGCTGCCCTTATCCAAAAGAAATTTGTATGAAGTTATGTTGGAAGAAAATATGTCTTCATGTTCCTACCATTTGGATTCCATCTATAAGTTAGACTAGATATTAATTTACTGAGTAAAGATGAGAAATTTGGACTGATACTTAGTTAGTATCGAATGAATATGGATATATTTATATGGATAGATATAGTAATCCAAGTGAATAGTATGTTGGTTTAGTAAGTTTCAATACATATATGTGAAAAATATTAGTCTGAAACAATTCATGTGTACTATGATGAATACTTTACCATCCTCCAACATTATTCAAATATGGAAACATTATAATTTTTTTATAAAATTATTTTTTGGGATATGAAATCATTGATATACCATTACAGAGTTTCCACATGGACTTTAATGTGTTATCCTTATATATGAGGCATCAAAACTGGAGGGTGTGAGGAGCATTGTTTCACTTTTTTAAATATACAATCATAATCCTCATTAAATTTAGAAATATTTTATTTTATTCATTATCATTATAAATGGAATATAATTTTTAGTGAGTTTTGTAATGAATCATTTGAGATAGGGTTCCATGCTTTAAGGCCTCTCAACTCCTAAATGTTATGAAGAGGGTACATGTAAAATATTATCCTAGTGTTTTCTTTATTGAACTCGATTGTCATGACCCATCCCCCGGGGCCCAAGCTGTGACTACGCCAAGCCCACCATTAATAGGCCAGGGGATGGCAACTTGCACCAGAATGGAATATCCCTAAAATGGAAAGGCATTGCATTTTAACTTGTATAGACACACAGTCCAAGAACACAACAAGAAGAAACCACTATGTAAACTGCTGTAGTAAAAAGAGTGCAGAAAATAAAAGGGCCAGAATACAAGACCAACTGTAAAAGTACAAGTACAACAAAAAAGTATGATACAACTGAAAAGGGAAAAAATAGCTCTTGGATCATCCACTGAGGATCTTACCTGAAGGGTAGGTATAGCTCATAATCAGTACTCCCTGCATCACATCAGGCCAAATAGTCCACCTCCGAGCACCGTCAAGTCCTGGCTCCCTCAACATCGATCAATGTGTTCCGTCATCTGAACAAGACACAAAAAGGTTCAGGCGTAGCCCATGAAAGGGTTAGTATAATGATACTCAGTAGGGACCCAGAGACCCCATATGTCTCATAGAGTTCCACAAAGGAAATACCACAAAGCAAGACAACAATATCAAAGCACGAATCAATAGAAATCAAATATAATTAGGTATATGCCCATACATATACCTAAGTTATCACGACATTATTATCTCATACATGAAGAAATAATACCACAAAGGTAGCACCACTAAGGTAGAAGTACCACACATCTAACACCATGGAGGCAACACCATGAAGGTAGAAGTACCACACATGTAACACCACAAAGAGAGAAATACCAAACAGGTAACACCATGAAGATAGAAGTACCACATAGGTAACACCACGAATATTGAAGAGACTCATCTCACAATCAGGTATAACATATGTAAAGAAGTACATATGATTAATTGTATGCTAGATCATCTTATTCTGTTAAGAGGCACTGCTTCTGACCCACACAGGATCGATAGGTAACTAACCCCCGCTGACCCACACAGGATCTAACCCACACATGATCTGTATGCACTGACTCACATAGAATCGCTGAGCACTGACCCAAAAAGGATCTGGTAGTATCTCGCCCACACAGGATCGATATATGCTGACCCACATAGGATCGATGTTCTTTCTTCATGTTACAGCCTACCACAGGATTCCTCACACCTGGTGTGTTCAAGTTCCGTAGAAACTGCCTCTCGACATATTGGTCATACCTAGACCAACACCTAGCTCCACAAAGGAGTAACCCAAATGACTACCATGTTTTAAGGGTTCCAATGCGACAAACGGTGCACTAATCGGATTCACGGTCTGTGAGTTATAAGCATTTTAGTTTTGGGGCCCGGTGGGATTCGAGTTCAATTAAAACCTGGCCGTACTAAAACTATCTCCAAAAATCAAGTGGAGTAAACCAAAAGAACCGTCTCTCTCCAAGGATCCTAGTTCCATAGACGGTTCGTCAAACTGACACCAATATTTCATGTTATGGACCTTTAAGTGTTTCTGGGGCCAGTCTGACCCGGTCGAACTGACCCAGCCCGACCCGGTCTGGGAGGGGCGGCGGCGAGCTCGGCCCTCTAGGATGAGATCTGGCCTGGCCTGCAATGTGGCGGGCCAAAAAGGAAGGCCTGACCCACTAGAAGGCAACCCGCTGGGCGGTGACCCGGCCGCGTAAGGTGCGGTCCGCAAAGGGTAGGTAGCCCATCTATGTGAGGTGCAGCCTGAAGGGGGCGCATCCTACTATTCACCCAAGATGGCTGGGGGGGGCAAGGCCCCCTTGTATCCCGAAAGCCCAGATGCCATTCAGTTTTGTGAAACCGCGACACCACGTGGGCATCACGCGGTCACATCAAAACCCGTCGGGTAGGCGTGGGTTTTGCCTCTTCCGTGGAATTGGCCACGACCCTCTGCTCACTGGCAGCATGATGGTCTCATCGCCTCCCCTTCCTTGGCCGACGGATGTGCTGACCTCCTCCTCAATCCTCCATAGATGATGAGCCGTGACCCTTTTCTCACCGGCGGCATGCAACAACATGCCGCTCCTCCTCCGCGGCTGGACCGCTGCATTGTTCCTTGACCTCCACTTATGGTGTGCTTTGGCACGCCACCTCCTTCATAGCTGGTTGGTGCCGCCATGCCGACGGTCTTCCATTGAGGGTGCAAGGCTAGAAAATTAGAGGAGGTTTCGGGTCGGGTTTGTTAAACCTGCACCCTCCGTGTTAGATCGTAATCATGAGGGATGATTAAAGGGTTAAATTAATTAACTTGAATTTAAACAAGGATCAAATCCCTACCTCCAAAACAATAGTGATCACACATTTGTGGAAGAGGATTGGTGTTCTCCATCCCCCCCAACTAGCCTCCAATGACGTCGCTCGATCGTCGATCTTCGGTTCGGGGTTTCTGTGTTTCTCGTCATCTCCTGGTGGAACCTACTCCATCCTCCAAGGGTTTGGCATCACTGCACTTTTTCAGTACTTCGTTGTTTGGAGAAGCAGTGTCGATACCTCTCCCCAAGCTCCATATAAATATGAGAGGGGTAGGGTGTGCAAAATTAGAGTAATTAATGGAGGCCCATTAATTATGAACCTTCCCAATTCCCCTAGGATTTTTTTACTTAAGGTTGAAAGGTTAAGCCATTTATTGTCTTGGCACGCCGCTAGTCCCATGCTCCACTTGTTTGTTGGAGGAAAAGTTAAAAGAGAAAATAAAAATTAACAAAGTTATTTTTATTATTCTTCTAATAGTCCCAAAACATAACTTTTTATCTAATCCTACCGTGGTCGAAGTGAATCCTCCCTTAAGTAAATCCCAGCGCTATAGATTCAATGATGCCCTTTGATTTTTAATCCAAGTACCAGTTCAAAAGTTAGAAAATACCGCTATCATGTTTACTGAACGTACCTTAAAAAAAGTTCATAAATACAATATGGGTACATTGGGACTCGAAATGACGCGCCGTAAATTTTCGTAGACTCATAATAATTCCATATAATTTTTTTAAAAAAATATACATGGAATATCCGGGTCTTTACATTCTACACACCTTAGCATTTTTCATCCCCAAAAGAAAAAACATAGACTAAAAAATCAAATGGGGGTACTCTGCACAAATTTGACCCTCCTGTTGCCATGTTCTATTTTGGAGGTTCCCGTGCTTCCAGTGAACGCACACCAGAGTTATCGACCACCCACGAAGGACTCCCTCCTGTCGATCGTCAATCTGTACTGGAACCTCTGTAAAGGTCACCCCATCATCAAAGTCAAACTCGCCATGGTCGATGATGTGAGATGGGTCATGCACATATCTTGTCCGATGGGATATGTGGAAGATTTCATTCACCCTCTCCAACTGTGGTGGAAGTGCCAAGCAGTATGCCACCTCGCCAATCCTATGAAGTATTAGAAATGGTTTGATAAACCTTGGTGATAACATACCACCTCATCCAAATCTCCATAGTCCCCATTGAGGAGAGACTCACAAGAATACGTGGTCTCCCTCCTGTAACTCCAAAGGTCTCCACATCCTGTATGAATAAGACTTTTGCCTGCTCTATATAGTCTTTATCTACTCCTGGATGATATGTACCTTCTCAATGGTAGCCCATACCATCTCAGGACCGATAAGTGCTGACTCCCCAAGGTCTATCCAGCATAGAGGTGATCTATAAGGTCGACCATATAGGGCTATGAATGGTTCCATACCGACAGTGGAGTGATATTTGTTGTTGTATATGAACTCCACCAAGGGAAAGTGATCCTCCCAATTGCGGCCAAAATCTAGGACGCATGCAAAAAGTATGTCCTCCAGTGTCTGTATGGTCCGCTCTGTCTGACCATCCGTCTGAGGATGAAAGGCGATGCTCAAATGTAGATGAGAACCGAATGCCTCATGTAATCCCTTCCACAATCGGGATGTGAAACGTGAATCATGTTTAGAGAGGATCATTGATTGAACCCCATGATGTCGCACAATCTATTGTACGTAGAGGCTTCCCAGGCCATCTCTGATCCCAAGTCTCAAATAGGTAGGAAGTGGGATGACTTGATGAGTCAGTCAATGATCACCCAGATGGAATCATGTCCCCTGGATATGTGGAAGCCCATAAAAAATGTCTTTGGAGATAACTTCCCACATCCACTCCGTCACCTCTAGTGGTTGAGCTATGCCTGCGGGAACATAATTCTCAGCCTTCACTTGCTGACAAGTGAGGCACCGTGAAACAAACTCTGCCACTGCTTTCATCATCCCTGGCCACCAGTGATGACGCCGTAGGTCCTGGTACATCTTTTTCACACCAGGATGTACTACCATAGGGGAAATATTTAACTCCTTCAACACCTACTCTTGTAGCACCATTGGTACCATGGTACGTCCTCTAAAGTAGATGACGTGATCCCAACCTTCAGAAAAGCTGTCAGGTGCCTGTCTTGAGGATATCTGAGAAAGTCGAGCCTCTCTGTCAATGTCCCCAAGATGCGTCTCCCTAACTCATTGAAGAAGTGGGGGAGTGACTGTCATAGACTGGAGGTATGCTTCTCCATCTCTATCAACGAAGGATATCTGCAATGTGGCTAACTACTATGTCGCATCACTCAGCAACGACAGACCAGACCTCTTATGGAGTGCTTCTGCAACTACGTTCTGCTTCCTAGGAGTATAGACTATCAAAAAATCATTGTCCTGGAATAACTCTAGCCATCGCCACTATTTTAGGTTCAGGTCCTTCTGATAGAAGACATACCTGAGACTCTTGTCATCAGAGTAGAATGTAAAACGTTCTCCCATCAAGTAATGTCTCCACATCTTCAGGGTAAAGACCACTACTGCTAACTCTAGGTCATGGGTGGCGTAGTTTTTCTCATGTAGTCTTAGATATCAGGAAGCATAGGCAATCAATTCTCACTCTTCCATCAGGACACATCCATGTCTGGTCCCTGAGGAATTGTAGTAGAATACATACCCAAAAGCCTCCTCAGCTAGCCTCAATATGGGGGCACTCATCTGTCTCGGCCTCAGGTCCTGAAAACATTACTGGAATCTCTCCATCCATACAAAGGGTTGTCATTTCTTCGTCAATGCTGACAAGGGTGCCAAAAATATGGAAAATCCAGGCATGAATCTATGGTAGTATCCATCCAACCCAAGGAAACTCCTCCACTTGGTCACACTCTCGGGTGGCTCCCAAGAAAGTACATCCTCTATCATTGCTGGATCTACTGAAAATATAGACTCTAAGATAACGTGTCCCAGAAAGTGGACCTCTTGTATACATAACTCGCAGTTTGAGAGATTACCATAAAGATGGTGTTCTCAGAGTGTATCTAGAACAATTTGCAGACGATAGGCATGCTACTCCTCCATCACTGAGTAAATCAAGATGTCGTCAATGAAGTCCACCACAAAGAAATTGAGGTATGGCTAGAAGATCCTATTCATGAGTCCCATGAACACTGTTGGGGAATTGGTCATGCTGAAAGGCTTAACCAAGATCTCATAGTGGCCATACCGACATCTAAAGGACATCTTCTGCACATCCTCATCACGTACCCTAAGATGATGATAGCCTGATATGAGGTCTATATTCAAAAACCAATGATATCCCTTCAGTTAATCAAAAATATCATCAATCATCAGAAGTGGATACTTGTTATTCACGGTCACCTGGTTCAGGCACCGATAGTCTACACAAAGTCTCAAACTCCCATCTGATTTATTGGTGAACAAAATCAGAGATACCCATGGAGAAACAATGGGCCTTATGAAACCCTTTCTCTGCAAGTCCTCTAGCTGTACCCGTACCTCACAAATCTCCATGGGAGACATCCGATATGCTGGTGTAGATATTGGTGTCATCCCACGGAACAGGTAGATGTAAAAGTCTACCACTATGCATGGTGGTAGTACAACAACATCATCAAGAAAGTCATCGACATACTAGTCCACCACTACAGGATAGCTCATACTCTCAACAACTACTACCTCGAGGGTAAGGCTAGCCAACTGATGTGTGATAGGGTCCACCCTCCTCCAGGTAAGTCCATCCTATGATACAAAGGTTCCCTTATCACCTGTGAAGGAAAATCTGGTCCCATCTTTGCGGACACACAACACTTTGTACATAATATAGTCAATATGGGCATGGACTATGGATAAACAGTCCATACCTAAGATGACATCATAAGGACTCAATACCGCTACTAGAAGATCTCTGCCGAAGCTCTGACCTCCTAGAGTAAGCTCACACTGCCGACACTAGTGTGTAATCGTCAAAATCGCTCCCGTAGGAGTCTCTAGCAATAAATATTGAGGCAATATCTCCACAATAATCTCCATGCTCTGAAAGAGGGCCATGGAAATAAAAGAGTAACTAGAACCTATGTCTATAAGTACTGTAACTAATTTAAGTAAACACATATCATACCTCTAATCATATCCGGAGTGGCACGGTCATATGCCTCAACTGCCTGAAGCTGAGCTCGTCCCTATCTGCTTGCTCCCTATGGTCGGGGTGGAGCACCTGGAGGTGGTGGCGGTAGAACCATGTATCGCTACCCACCGCCAACTGCAGGACCCGATCCTTTGCCTCATCTGCCTGCTACTTGCGGACCTCCCAGATCGAATCTCTTCCTCTGCCTCGACAGTCCCTTGACTATCTTCTGGTCATCCGTACGACGGGTCAGGTAGTCTCGAGCCATGTGGCCTTTCCTACTGCATGAGTATCATTTCCTGCACCTCAGCTGTCCTCGTCTATACTGTGAGCCCCACACCACCGACTATGTATCCTGAGGTCATCCACTAGAAGGCCTAGCTCACTTTGGCCCCTACGTCATTCATCTAATGCCTTCTATAGATGACTCTGCTACCTGACGTCCGATGGTGGCTCTCATTGTCAGCGCCTGCTCACCTAGGAATCTCTCCACCAAAAGAACTTGCTCTAGCACCCTAGCCTGCATCGGAATGATGAGTAATATCATTGATTCTTTTATCTCCAATCAGATACCCAGTTCAAAGTTCCGAGCCTTGAAGAAAGGGTCTTGTACCATGTCGGTGGATTAGTATGAGAGATCAGTGAACCTCATCGATTACTGGGTCGGAGTCTTGCTGCCCTACTGTAGGTATAGTAGCTCCTGTATACACCCTGAGCATAGAGTTTCTTGGATGAACTCGTCCCTGAAATAGATCTCGATGTACTCCCCGATGAGGGTCACCTCATCGTTTATCTAGAGCATCAAGCTCCACCATCTCCCTGCTGCTTCCTGAAAAAGACTAGATACTAGGATCACCGTAAGAACTGCTGGTGTCCCAATAAGGCGGAAAACTATGACTAAAGCCTCCTTCCAGTCCTCAGCTGCCTATGGGTCAGTCTTGCCTCAGAACCTCAGAGGCCTCTTCCACTGGAACTCATTCAACACACTTAGTCGGCCTGCACCCTTTGCTGCTGGGGCTGGTGTCAACAACTTCCCAATAGGTAGTGGTGCTGTTGGTACACCACCCGAAGGTGCTAACTCTGTAAGAGGGACCTACACTGATGCCTCATCGCTCAGTGGGCCGTCCTCGTGTAATCTCTTAGGAATGCTAGCTGGATATCTATGTGGCGTCATCCTGAAAGAAGATAGGTGTTCCGTCATCAATAAGTTATAGCTTGTGAGATGACTCGAATAGATCATAAGAAAAACTTTTCAAAACACACGCAATCAATGTTTTCATGCATTGAGTCGGAAATCAAATGTTAGGGTCCTGGTGTATGGATACATCGACTGCCACATCAACACTGTATTCCCGAAACTTAAAAGCACACTTATAACACATAACACTATTTCCATACTAAAAATATTAGAGTCTTTGTTATTTTGTAGAATCAACACCTCTGATACCCCATTGTCACGATCCGTCCCCCGGGGCCCGCATCGTTACTAACCCAAGCTCGCCTTTCAAAGGCTAGGGGCTGGAGACTAGCACTGGAAAGGTGTATCCCTCAAACAGGAAGGCATTTCCTTTTAACATATACATACATAAATTCCAAGAACACAACCAGAAGCAACCACTAAGTAAACTGCTATAGTAAAAGGAGTGTTGAAAGTAAGAGGGACGGAATACAAGCCCAACTGTAAAAGAAAAATTACAACTGAAAAATAAGAGACAACTAAAAATGGGGGAAAATATCTCTTGAATCATCCACTAAGGATCCTACCTAAAGTGTAGGTACAAATAACGATTAGTAGTCCCTATGTCACATCATGCCAAATAGTCCACCTCTGAGCACCATCCTGTCCTGGCTCCCTCAACCTCGATCAATGATGTCCTTTATCTTCAAAAGACACAACAAGGTGCGGGTGTAGCCTGTGAAGGGGTGTAAATAATGAAACTCAGTAGGGAACCCGAGACCCCATAGGTCTCCTAGTGTTCTACAAATGAAATACCACAAAGAAAGACCTCAATCTCATGGCATGAAGCAATAGACATCAACTCTACTTAGGTATATGACCATAAATATACATAAGTTATCAAGACAAACTCATCTCATACATGAGGGAAGAATACCAAAATGGTGACACCATGAATGTAGAAGTACCACACAGGTAACACCACGAAGACAACACCACAAAGGTAGAAGTAACATAGAGGAAACACAACCAAGATAGATGTACCACAAAGGTAACACCACAAAGATAAAAGATACTCTGCTCACAATTAGGTATAACTTAAGTACATAAGTACAATTGATTAGTTTTAAGATAAATCATCTTATTCGGTTAAGAGGAACTGCTTCTGACCCACACATGATCGATATGTAACTAACCCCCGCTGACCCACACAGTATCTGACCCACACAGGATCAGTATATGATAACCCCCATAGGATCGCTGAGCACTAACCCACACAAGATCTGATAGTAGCTAACCCACACAGGATTGATAGATACTGACCCACAGAGGATTGATATTCTTTTATCACGTTACAGCCTACCACAGGATTCCTCGCACCCGGTGAGCTCCAGTTCTGTAGAAACTGCCTCTTGAAAAATTGGTCATACCTCTACCAGCACTATGCTCCAAAAAGAAGTAACCCAAAGGACCACCATGTCATAAGGTTTCCCACACGATAGACAGTGTGTTAATCGGGATTCCTGGTCTGTGAGTTATAAGAATTTTAGTTCCAGGGGACAAGTTGGATACGTGTTTGATCCAAACCGGCCATACTCCAATTGTCTCCAACACTCATGTGGAGTATAGAAAAATTATTGTCTCTCTCCAAGGATCCCAGCACCGCAGAAAGTTCATCAAAAAGACTACCAAATTTCATGTTATGGCCTTGTAAGTGTTTTTGGGTCCGGTTGGTCCCGGGGCCAGTCCAACCCGATCTGGGCTGGGCTGTGGAGGGTTCAGCCCGTTGGGCCAAGGAACAGCCCGACCTGTAGGGGGCAGCCCACAAAGGGTGGCCCAGCCTGCAAATGGCGGCATGCTAGGACGGACTAGCCCGCAAGGGGGAAACCCGCTGAGTGGAGGCCCGCTTGACTGGGGGCCCTCTGGGATGGAGGCCCGCTGGGCGGCGGCCTGCTGGTTGGGTGGCCCGCTAGGCAGGCAACCCACTGGGAAGAAACCCGGCCGTAGGAGCACGGCCCGCAGGGGGCGCGACCCGCTGTCCGCCTGAGCTGGTGGGGGGGGGGGGGCGAGACTCCCTGATATCCTGAACGACATGGAGGCCATTCGGTTTTATGAAACAGCGACACAACATGGGTGCCTCCCAGTCATCGAGGATCCCACTGGGAGGAACAGGTTCCGCCTCCATTGCGGCTTCGATCACCGCCCTCTACTCGCCAAAAGCACGCTTTTCCAGCTACCTTCCCGCTCGCCGGTGGATCGCTAGTCATGCCACCTCCCATTCCTCGGCCGACTAATGTGTCGGCAGCCTCGTCTGAACGCCGTGGCAGAAGCACCATGAACCTTTGCTCACCGGCGGCGTGCGACGTCACACCGCACCTCCTCCATGGCTGGCTGTTTCCTACTGCTCTAATGACCGCCACAGCATAGTGCTGTAGCCTCCTCTTGTGATGTGCGTCGGTGCGCCGCCTCCTTCGTAGCTGGTTGGTGCCGCCGCACCGACTTTCTTCCACATAGGGCGCAAGAGTAGCAAAGCAGCAGAGGGTTCGGGCCGGGTTCGTTAGGACCACACCCTCCACATTAGCTCTTAATGATGAGGGAAAATTAAAGGGTTCAAGAAATTCACTTGAATTTAAACAAGAATCAAACCCCTACCTCAAGACCGATGGAGAGAGAACATTTGTAGAAGTGGGTCGGTGTTCACCGTCCCCCGCAACCAGCCTCCAACAATGTCACTCGATCGTCGATCTTTAGTTCAGGGTTTCAGTGTCGCTCATCATCTCCCACTAGAACCAGCTCTGTCCTCCAAGGGTTTGGATTCTCTGCACTTTTTCAGCACTTCGTTTTTTGGTGAAGTAGTATTGACACCTCTCCCAAGCTCCATTTAAGTAGGAGAGGGGGTGGGTGTGCAACATTCGAGCAATTAATGGAGGCTCATTAATTTTGAACCTTCACATTTCCTCGATGACGTCATTAATTAAGATTGAAAGGTCAAACCATTTATTGGACTGACATTCCACTGGTCCCATGATCTATTTTTCCGTTAGATGAAAAGTTAAAATAGAAAATAAAAATTAACGAAGTTATCTTTATTATTCTTTTAAAAGTCCCAAAACATATGTTTTTCTATGGACCTACTATGGTATTAGTGAAGCCTTCCATAAGTGAATCATGGTGCTGTGGATTCAATGGTGCCATCAGATTTTTAATCCGAGTACTGGATCAAAAGTTAGAAAATTCTGCTCGCACGTTTACTAAATGTACCTTATAAAAGGATTAAAAATTAATTCTGGGCACACCGGGCCTCAGAATCACGTGCCGTCAATTTTTGCAGACTCATAATAGTTGTTTATAATTTTAAAAAAAATTACATGGAAAATATGGGTCTTTAAATCAATTCATTGTTAATAGATCATAAAAATAATTAGTTACTACAAGTGAATTATAATGCATATTTTACTATGTTCATATTCCATATGTTTTTATAGTACAGTGAAAACCACCTCATGATTAGTAATATGATCATAACTAATGTGTGATTTTACTACTAGTTCATTCATATATTGTTCTACTGTTTTCCATGTAGATTAATTGAAAATGTTATGCATTAATCATTAATAGGTGGATCCAAAATTATTTAAGTTGTTTTATATCACCAGATAACTATACTCCCATTGGGGTACTCATAAGGAAATTCCCTCTTCAACTTTTGTATCCATCGAGATTTGATTGTACCCATAGTATCCATTCAAATTTAGGGCTTCATATCTTTCTAGTAAATAAATTAAAAATTCAATGGGTGGAGATAAAAAATATATTCTTCTAGGCATTGATAGAAGTGATTTTAAAAGTTGATACACACTTTTAACTATATTTTTTTACTATTAATTGGGATGTTATTGTCCATACATTTTTGATATTAAACCTCTTGGATAAAGTGGTACTTGATTAATAGATCCACCTCATGCTCTACCATGGAACCAAAAGGCGTATATATCCGCTTTATATACTAATTATAATCCTGAATATTGGATAAAATACTGAGAATGTGAATATATTTCAAGGTATCTAGACCTTGAATTTTAATGTAGATTCCTATAAAATGTCATAGTGTTTGAAGATATACATGATGTATTTATATTATTCATCAGGTTTCATGGAGATAATAATTAGATATGACCGTGGATATTATTTGGTGAACATATGTACTTAAATGAGCCCATCAACGGTTTTCGTGATGAATTATTCGAATGTAGGTGGAGCATTATTAAGCTCCTCTTAATTCAGATAAATAGTAATAAAGGGATTATTATTATCTTCAGTTATGGATAGATATATAGTGTCATATTTTCCTTTATTTTAAGGTTTATTTTTAGTCATATCTCGAGTCATATAACTATACCAAAACTATGTTAGTAGTCACATAGCTTCAGAATCATTTTTTCAATGGATATTTACCTTTACTATATCATCCAAATTTATTAGCTGAGTTGAATGAATGTCTTAATTAAAATATATTATTTTTAATGGAATAATATGTAAAGGTAATTTAATTGGGGTTTAAAATGAAATAATTTATTTTATTTGATGTATAATATCAATTAAAAAATTTATTTGAACATCATTAACTGGAAAAGAAATTTTCTATTGGGTATTTAACCTTATGGAGAAGAAAAATATGGTTTATCATGTCTAGATTTGTCTCCTTGATATGATTAATGTGATGTTGGAAACTATACTTCATTTCTTTCCATAGGCTATCTTGGGTAGCTTATAATCACATGGGAACTACTACCTACATTTTTTTCTCTGTTTAGGCCTATTCTCGTCACTCATTTAATATATAATATATATATACTGAGATTAGAATGCATCAAAAATGTAAATTATTACCATGAATAAATAATACTTATCTATTTAAAAATTACACAAAACATTTGTGATAAGAAGTTAGTATGATAGTGTGAAAATGTAAACTATGCTAATTTAATAGAGCATTGATTGTTTTATCCTAACTAGGGACTATAAACTATATTTTAGAGAAAATATCACCAAATTATTTTTTAATTATAATCTTTTCCAAATAATTCTATTCAATTTTTTCATAAACCATGATTGGGAAATTGCATTGTGTTATATCATATTATTTTAACTTGTGGAAGTAGAGGGTTCAAGATGGAGGTAGAATGACCCTAAAACGAATCTCCACTAATATTTTTGTGATTTACACACTGTTAAACTAGTTAGATAAAAATATATGATTGATGTTCCCTTGTAAAATTTCTCTAAGGTTTTATCAATAACGAAAATTACAATGTCTCATTTTGAATTTTTTTAATGAATTTTATTCATACAAGGGAAAATCATCTTTGTTATACTATTATGGGTTTTTAATTTCTTTGAAAAGGGACTCCCTGAGTTATTTAAAAAAATGAAATGAATTCAAAATTAAGGTTCATGTTGGATCCATAAAATGGGATTTATCACATTATATTTATAGGAAAAGGGACAAAGTCTTCTATTATGGACCTTATCTTGAGATTTATATATATAAGGCATAAGAGAGCATGAAAAAGATACCCCTAGAGTTTAGGGTGATAACTCTTTTGTGGTATGGGAGACAAAAGTGCTATGTCCCATGAGATTCTTGAATTGACCAGGTTATAGTGGAAAAGCTAACTATTGTACCAGATAGATTAGAGTGGGAGAAAATGTTGGATTATCTTTGATTAATCTATTTCCCTTATGAATATCTTTAAATGTCCATTCTTATTATTATAACAACATTTGTGATGGGATATAGAATAACTCTGTGGATAAAATTTTGGTTGTTTATTACTCTACGTAAATGGAATATTCCATGAATGTAGTGGAAAAAATTCATCTCATATAAAATGTGTTCACAGATATATAGTATGTAAATAAAATAAAATTGTGGTAGGAAAATTGAGACTCTTCATCAGAGGAGGATTCTATTTGGAAGGGTTTAACCCATCATCCTATTATTAAGGTAATGAATCCCATCGGGGTATAAATTTTGATAGAAACTAATGGGGATTCATATTCCTATTTTTTTTATGTTTAAATCTATTCATCTAATTTTTATATGTTTTTTCTGAAAATATTACTAATGGGGAGAGGGTGATAACTATGGTCATGGATAGATGTCTTAGTCATCCCGAGATGATATACCTTTTCATGATTAACTAATTGTTGGGTAACCTAATCATCAATCCTAAATTTCTATTAATTTTATATTTCCTATAATTGTCTTCCTTATTTGGGAAATATTGAAACAATATGTATAACATGTTCTTTGCGATTATCTAACAATACATTACCATTATCTGCTATTTTATAATTGAAGACCATAATGAAAAATCGATCTAAAATGGAGAGGCCTAAAATTTGATGACATGGGAAGTTGTTGGGGTGATCATAATGACATATTTCATTAAGCATCCAGATATATGGTAGTTTGATCTTGTTACACTTTAAGGAAGATAAAAATATCCTAGAAACATGATCATTCTAGAAGGATAATTCCATATTCTTATTGGATTATAAATCATGAAACCTCCAATACGTGTACACAAATTCTACATTATTTTTAGAGTGAATATTTTTTAAGGTCAAGGTGGTGGTTCCACTTGAAAGATGATTTTCTAGGATGTTGGATCATGCATTATATTTTTTAAGAGATGAAATAACTATCTCTACCTCCAAGGTCCTTTTATTTTGTAACAGCGATGCTGACCAAGACTTAAACCTGATTTGATTAAACGTGTACACAAAAAATTATGGTGTTTTGATGAACCTATATAATCCACTAGGGTATTTCACTCAGAATATAAATTATATTTTTCTCATATTTTTTAATCCACTATATATCTCCCTAAGAGTTTTTATTAATGTAATTATGCCTCTTGAGAATATGTTAGACTCTTTTACATATAGATAAATTTAAAAACTCTCTCATTTTCCTCCTTGTTACAATTAATGATGTTATAAATACTATTTTTTATCAATATAGTATAAAAATTATTGATGGATATTGCATAACTAGAAATTAATTCTATTTCTATGTTGATGTTCCATATGAATGCATTTTGTTATAGTGTTTGGATAAAGCACCTAATTTTCACTATCAGTTGTTGTTCAAAAGTTCTCAACACTAGGCCATAATCGGAAAAAATGTGTGTATGCTTCTATTTTATGTCACTCATTCCATTTAAGGATGAAAATTTAGGTCTTAAAATATTCATCAATGGAGGAATTAAATCAACCCAATCAAGATATAACTTACTTTTGGTTGTACTAATATGAATATTTCTTTAATATTTTCCAACGAATTAGTCAGGGTATCAATATTTTAGCACGAATTATTACTCATTGTATTATAGTATATCCTAGATAGATCACCTGAACTATAACTGTATGATAAATTAGGTATGGGATCTTATTGTACCACTATATAGGTGGTTAACTAATATTTTTAGTGCTATCTGAGTACAATATAGTGGGAAAGTTCCATCATAACTGGATGATAAATTCCTTCATTAAGGAAAAAATAGATTGAATAATTTTGTTCTTCAATAATATTATCATAAACATTGGGAATATTTTTTTTAAAGATAACAAAATTAACCTATCATAGTATTTCAATTTACTATATTATTTAGAAACTATCCACCTTAGTTGATATTGGATCAACAATGTTAGGTAGTGGATGAGAAGAGGATTTGGAAACACCCTTCCCCTTATCCTTACTAAATTTATATTTTGTGGTTTGAAAGTGAATATTTGGAGGGGACCCTAAAAATATGGTAAATATTTTTTTTGGTACTGAGACCCGATATAGTTACATTTCAGTTAGTGGAATTCTCAATTGTAGGGTTATATTTTTTTGGATCATTAGCGATTGTATGATCTGATATATAAAAAATTTCATGAGCCATAATAATCAATAATAATGATTTTTAAGTTATTAGTTTTTCATAATTTCCAATATTTTACAGGGATTTATCTGATTTAGAATATCAATTCAATGGATCACATTGATCTACTATAACAATCATTTGATTACATGTCTTACAACTTCATATCATTTGAAACATTTAATATTTCTTTGATTATGAATACTCCATGATCACAAAATACATGATCCTAAAATATTCCTCTATAACTTCCTTGGATTGTTTAATTTTAATATATATTATTTTTTAAAATTCTGGTGAGGGTGACCCTATCCTTTCAAACCCAAATTTAAAGGGACGATACACTGCTTAATATGAAAAAATTTCACACCTCAAAGGACGGTTATTTTAGGGAGGGAGTCAAGACTGAGCTACCGATATCTTTTTTTTAAACATAATAAATGGGTCATGTTTAGTTCATCATATATTCCCAATATTCTTTTGTTTATATAGGGGTGACCTCCTCATTGACTTGTTGAATCACAGTGAAGATATATATGTGGGCATGTTAAAAGGCGCTCAGACTTACAATATGTCTAAGGTATTATTACTATTAGGAGGAAATCATCGTAAACCTATGTACATATATCATTAGGAGTCATGATATGTTTATAATAAATAGAATAAGGATTTCTCTATCCATTTTTTATAATAAATGTTTCCTACATATTTTTTCAAAGACATGACATGTATACAAACATAGTGTCTTTAGGTTCCACATTTTTATGGGAAGAAAGAGGTTAATATGTACCTTATATGTAATCTCTATCCAAATACTCCCATATTCTCTATAAGATAGATTTATATTCAATATATTTATTATCTAATTTTTTAACCATAATGGCTATTTCCTAGCTTCTTATTAGGAAGGGATGATCTTCTATTTTAATCTATCTTCTCCCCAATGGTTATGTGCTTCGATGGAAGAAGGGATGATGACCATTTCATTATCATATCTTTCAAATGATATAAAAAAAAATCAATCAACGATGTAATGACTAATAATGAAAAATCCATCCTTATGTTGGTATTCTGGTTGGAATTTTTTTTCTTCATAAATAAAATATCTACCAAATGATGAGTTCCTAGAAACCCCATCTTGGTATTTTATTCCATAGGCTTGGAGGACCATGATGTTAATTTTTTTATACTACCACCCATACAAAATTATTTTTAATGGATTTCTATATATGATTCATATCCTTATATGGAATGGAAGACACTATGAAATGGGGATTCAGTTATAAAATTATATATACTTTCCTATCATGGGGATCCATATCATGAACAATAGAAGGATTCCCATTTTTTTGGTAGTACCATTGAGAGGTCCTACATGGGTAAAGTATTAATTGGAACTTTTAGGCCTCCCATACTGGTTATTAATGCTTCCATGAGGTTTTCTTATACAGTAACTAGTCTCCTTTGAGAAGATGGAGTCAGTCACTTGTCCCACAAGAGTGTTCTTGAATGATAAATGGAGCCTCCATAATAATATGACTGTAAATTCTCCATGAGATTACATGTAAATAATATAACAAAACTTCTCTTTATTAAACACTTAAAAATTATTTATTACATAAATTCGTCACTTGATACAACATAAAAGATCGTGAGGTCTAGTGTATTTGGGGCTTAGGAACATTACACAAGATATTAGAACATAAAACACACAACATCTTTATTGAGAACTTCCTTTACATGACCACTACATTCCCTCGTACTTAGCATTGCATGGGATAACCTGAGGACATGCAGAAGAAAAAGGTGAGATATAAATCCCAATAAGGGAATAAAAATTGAATAAAATGAGGAATAAAATACATGTTAGACAATAGTCATAACAATGTATCACAATAGAAACATGAACATGAAGTCATAATAAAGTGTGATAATCATAACATGGAAATTTGGCAACAACACTTAACATAGAATTAGCATGAGAGAAGGCTCATTGAACATGGAGCATGAGTAAACCCTCATTGAATATAATGCATGAGTAAAACCTTTATTCACTTGAATTAGCATGAGTCAAAACTCATTTCACATGAAGTATCATGATACTATACTTTACCCAATTAATTGGAGCACTATCATGGTGAACCCTTCTAAAACATATTATTTCATGCATAAGTGTGCCACATGGATCATACGACATGGAATCAATCATCATCATTTATTACAAAAAAGGGATGTATAATAAATACATGAAGATTTATAATAAATAATTAAATGTTCATAAAGGTGAATACCCTTCATAGAGAAATGGTCATGGAATTCACTACACAATGACATTGGCTTGGAAAATCATAGTGCAATTTCGGCAGCATAACGCTGGGAAATAAGAAATCAAAAAAATGGTTGATGAGAGAGAAAAAGGTGTATCATAAAATTTACATGAAATTTATAGTATGGGGTTCACATAGATACATGTCCCAAAAAACATAATGAAATTTAGTTTCATAATTCAAAAACATTACATGTATGTAAAAGAGGAGAGATAAATTTGTCACGGAATTTCGGCATGGTAATGGGTGTACATGAGTGACATTAATGAGAGATAAAGGGTTATACCATCATAAAAACATAAATAGGGAAGTATGGGGGAGGAGAAAAATCATACCCCAATATTTTTAATAGAAAACCAAATTGCATAACAACTTAAAGAAAATTTGACAAAAATGAGAATGGAAGAAATCCGTTACATGGAAGTTTGCTTCCAAAGGCCTAGGAGAGGCTTGAGAGTGGCTTATTGGGAGATTGGGGGTCCTTGGGAGGATTATAGAAATAGGAGGAAAGAGGTTGGATGAAATCCAAAGGCTTTTAGTGAAGAGGAAGTGGGATATTAGGTGGATTTATATTGGAAAGGAGAGGGAATTCGTTATTATTTAAGATTGGGACACCTCACATTAAACTAATCAAAACCACAAACCAGCCCATGGTTTTTGCCAATGGTTTTTCCAAAGGGGAGTGTAAAACAATATTTTATGAGTTCAATGGCCAATATTCTTAAAATAATAGGGTTTGTTATGTTGAGGTGTGTCACACTCTCAAGGAAAACCATTTAAAAAGACAAAATGTTCTATACATTTTGGAGGGTCCACTAAAGATTTTTAAAATAATTAAAACAAATCTTTAATCACATTATTTTAATGGTAAAACATATATTGGACGAACATAATATTTATAGTATTTTATTACATAACTATTGGGTCTATATGAGGTCATAAAACCCATTATATATTTAAACGATATTTAATTTTTACCCAAAAATTCAACTGTCTCCGAAAATTATGAAAAGATCAACATTAGATAATTTCGACAACGCCATTCCAAAAATAATATTAATTTTTTCTAAATAATTGTATAAATATTTGAATTCTTACTTTTAAAATAAAAACCTACATTTATAAAAAATTCACGGGTTTTGACAAAGAGAACTTTCAAACCTTAATAAAAATTACATTTTCATTAATAAAATTATATGATCATTTTTATTTATAAAAAGAAATTTTAAAATAATAATAATAATATTTTAATAAAATATTATTTAATTCAAAAAATCCATTTATTCATCAAAATAGATTTCTTAGTTGAATATTAACTAAAAATACTATTTGGGCTTGAAAATCTTTTTAAAAATTAACTATAACAAAATGACTGCACATTATTTATAAAAAAATAATGTACATAATCATAGTGCTAGGGTATTTTCACACAAACCTTAATAACTCCTGCATAAGACTTAAGGGTATGGTGTGCGATGGTGACAGACTTTTGGGGTGGGTCAGATAACATCACTCGAGTGGTAATCTCTATTAACTTTCACTTATCCCGTAGTTGGTTATACTCATGATTAAATTGTTCAAAATCGGCATGGGCTTGGTCAAGAGAGAATCCCAATGACGCCACCTCCTTTAGAGCTCCAAAAAATGGGCTTCGTATGGGGTATGTCTAATGGATGATTTCATCGCTTCCTTTGTCTGAGTAAATTGGACTTGTTAATGCCCTATATTTATACTAATCATGTGATCACTATTCAATGGCTATATTTGCAAAGATCACAATTCATAATGGTATTTTAAAATCCAGAAACAAAAAACCAATGAAGTTCACATTTAATATAACCATAATAATACATTTAATTAAATAAAGAGGAATTTTCATTAATGAAAATTTGGGTCATTACAATGGTCCCCCTTAAGAAATTTAGCCCTCGAAATTTCCATTTCCCACACTAAAACATTTGCGGGTAACTCTGCTTCATCACTTCCTCCAAATCCCACTTCACTTCGTCAAACTTGTGGTTTTTCCACAAAACCTTGACGAGGGGCATTGTTATATTTAATAGAACTTTTTCTCTACAATCTATGATCTTCAATGGTTTCTCCTCGTACGAAAGATCATCCGCTAGCTGTACTACCTCTGAAGAGGGTACATGTGAAGGGTATGGTATGTACTTCCTTAACAGGGATACATGACAGACATTATGTACTTCGGCCATGGTAGGTGGAAGTTCTAGTCGATAGGCCACAACCCCAACACGATCAAGAATCTCGAAGGGGCCGATGTAACTAGGACATAATGTCCCTTTATTTCCAAACCTCATGACCTTCTTCCATGGAGATATGGGTATAAATACCATGTATCCAACTTTAAACTCAATGTCTCATCGACGGTTATCAGCATAACTCTTCTGTTGACTCTGGGCTGCCTTGATTTGTTGCCAAATTTTCTTTCACCTTCTCCACCATTTCTTCTACTATTTCTGGTCCTAATAGCTTACGTTCACCGAATTCATCCCAACATGATGGTGTTCCGCAAATAATCCCTTACATGGTTTTATAAGGTGTCATTCAGATGCTTGAGTGGAAGCTGTTATTGAAGGATAATTCAACTAGTGAAAGATACTGGTCCCACCCTCCTTTGAGGTCCATAGAACATGATCATAACATATCCTCCAGTGTCTGAAATGTTCGCTCAGATTGGACATTAGTTTGAGGATGATAGGCCGTACTAGAGTTCAATTCAGTATCCAGAGCATGTTGAAGAATCTTTCAAAAAAAATAGGAGAATATTGGATCTCGATCAGATAAAATCGATAGTGGTACTCCATATAGCCTTAACACTTCTTTAATGTATATCCTTTCTAGTTGATCCATTGAGAAATCCTCCCAAATTGAAATTAATTGTGAAAACTTTGTAAGATGATCCAAAAATACCCAAATTGTATAGTTGCCTTTGGATATCTTCAGAAGTCCGGTGACAAATTCCATGGTGATGTTCTCCCATTTCCATGCTATTCTAGGCAATGGTTGTGTCATCCCTTTAGACTTCTGCTTCTCTACCTTCACTTACGGACAAGCCAGGCACTTTAATGTATACTCGTCAATCTCCTTCTTCGTATTATCCCACCAATAATGATCTCGGAAATCTCAGTACATATTTGTGTTTCCTGGGTGAATAGAAAAAATTTAACTATGTGCATCATCCAAAAGTTCCATCTTCATCTCTGGACATGATGGAACACATAGTATTTTCCCAAATCTCACAATTCCTTCTTTAATAACATTGAACTTTGTGGATTTACCTTTTCTGGTAGCTTCCACTTTCTTCATAATTCCCACATCATCCTTTTGAGCATCACTTAACATTTCCAAAATAGACGGTTGAGCAACCATTTTTGAAATGATTGATGATGTACCCTTATTTATGATTCTCATGTCCATCTTCATCAAGTCTAAGCAGATTGGATCCTTCTCAATTTTCATCAATGATAGAATTATTGGGTCCTTTCTACTTAGAGAATCCACCACCTTTTTCACTTTCCCAGGGTGGTAATGGATTGAGAAGTCACGGTCTTTGATCATCTCTAAACATCTTCGTTGGGGATTGTTCAAATATTTCTATGTGAATATATACTTGATGATTTTTTGGTCTGTATATATTTCACACTTCTCCCCAAAGAGATAATGACGCCAAAATTTTAAAGTGAAGATCACTGCAGCCAACTCCAAATCATGTGTTGTATAATTGTGCTCATGAATGTTTAATTACCTTGAAGCATAGTGAATGAAATTTTTATTTTTCATCAACACACAACCCATGCCCTTCTTCGAAGCATCACTAAATACCAAAAAGAGTTCTCCACTTGTGGGTAAAGTGGGCACGAGCACAGTGATAAGCCTCCTTTTAAACTCCATGATGCTTTCTACTCATTCATCACTCCAAGAAAACATTACTCTCTTCTGAGTTAGCTTGGTAAGAGGTTTAGACAATTGTGATAAATTTCTCACAAATCGTCGATAATATCCATCTAACCCCATGAAGATATGTATATCTGTTAATAACGTTTCCCTCGTCCATCCCTCAATTGCATCTATTTTGGAGAGATCCACAGATATCTGATTTCTTGTGATGATATGGCCCAAGAATTATGCCTCCTTAAACTAGAACTCACACTTGTTGCACTTTTCATAGAGATTCTCCTTCTGCAAGGTCTCTAGTATAGTTCTCAGATTCTCCTCATGATCCTCCTTGGTTTTGGTGTATATGAGAATATCATCTAGAAAGTCTTCAAAACATTTGTAGAGTTAATCTCTAATGAATCTATTCATCAAGTCCATGAAGATTTCTGGAGCATTAGTGTGTCCAAAAGTCATTACTATGAATTCATAGTGCCCGTATCTTGTACGAATAGCAGTCTTGGGGATATATTCCTTCATCACACTTACTTGATAATATCCCGATCGAAAATACAACTTGGAGAAGTATTTTGCTTCACAAAACTGATCGAACAAGTCATCGATTCGTGGGAGAGGATACATGTTCTTTATCGTGATTTTGTTAAGCTCAAAATAATCGATGCAAAGGCACATTGACCCATCTTTCTTCTTGACGAAGAGAACTGGTGAACCCCTTGGCGAAGCACTTGGGAAAATAAACCCTTTATCTGGTTTCTCCTATAGTTTTCTCTTCATCTCCTCAAGCTCCACAACAACCATTCTATACAGATTATTGGATATTGGAAAGGCCCCAGGTAAAAGATAAATTGAGAATTCATCATCTCTTCTAGGTGGAAGACCAGAAAATTCATCAGGAAACACTTCAGCGAATTCCCTCACAATTGGCATGTCATCAAGGATGGTTTCCTCCTTATAATCAATCATCCGATCTAAATACACATGCTCAAAGGATAGTAATATCCACACTTGAGATGATTGAGCTAAATAAGATTCATCTTCCTCCTTGAACTTGTATAGAATCGGGGGTCGATTCTCCACATGGAGAGTGACTTCCCTCTCACGGAAATTTATGTTGGCTCTATATAAGGTAAGCCAATCCATGCCAGGAATTGCATCAATTTTCACTAGAGGGAGTATGAAATGTTTCACTGGGAAATTCAATCCACAAATTATGATAGGGGATGAGTTATATTTATGGGATGCAATGATTGCGCCATTTTCCATACTCACCTACATCTTTACTTCCATGATTTGTGGTAGTGTTGGGATTGTTCTACTAAACGTTTGTGATATAAAAGAATGCATATAACCTGAATAAAAAAATATGTTTTCTATTATTGAATGAATAACTAGCATACCTATCACCACTTTGTCGTCGGGGTTCACTTAGGCATTAGTGATGGAAAAATCTATCCCTTGCTGCCTTGGAAGATGTTGGTTTCCTTTAAAAACCCTTGGCTTAGGGAACTGATTTGAAAGATGCCCTGGTTCATTATAGTTGTAGAAAGTAACAATGCGTTGAGGTTAAAATAAAGCATTCCTCTCCTCTGTTACAACCACGGGTTTTTCTTTTCAGAAGTTAACAGCTAGGTTACATTCTCTTCCACACCTAAATCATTTCCTCAACCCATTCATACAATTCATGGGGTGCTCCTTTAGGCACCGTTGGTAAGTGGGGTGCTGGATTTTCTTAGCACCATTGGATTTATCCATCAGACAACCAGCATTGAGGTCCACCTTATGCTTTTTATCCCCATGATGCCCCTGAGATTCTATGATCTTTATTTCAACCTTGAGGGCATATCAGACAATTTCCTCATAGTCATCAAAGTCACGGATCGCCAGCACTTTCTGTAGGCTAGGTTTCAGCCCCCCAATGAAGTGGTCAACCTTACATTTGGGGGTTACGACAAAGCCGAAGGCTTATTGTGAAAGCCTTGTGATGTTTTCCTCGTACGCTCTAATAGATTTGTCTTCTTTTTTCATGAGGGCAAGGAAGTCCCCTTCCATCTTTAGCCAGAGGGTCCAGGTAAAATATTTATCAAGAAACATCTTCCAAAAATCATTCCATTCTGACGCCTCGATCTCCTACTCTGGCTTTGTATTTTTGATCAGCGTCCACCATTGACCATCTTCACCCTCTATACAATAATAATCCAGGAGAACCTTCTCTTGTTCAGAACATTGAAGGTTGGAGATGATCTTTTCAATTGATTTGATCCATTGTTCGACGATTGAGGGATCAGATGATCCATTAAATATAGAAGGGCATTGTCTCATGAAGCTCTTGATAGCAACTTGTTCTTTCTTATGGGGGGTTGTATGTTCCTCTTGACCCATGTTTCTATACAAATCTTGAGTTATCTGAGAAAGAATCATGATAATGTATGTGATTACAGCTCCCATCGAATTGGGCATCTCATTAGCAAAGTCATCACATTGATATTCACATCAGTTGTAAGCCTGAGTCCTCCTATTACTGGCCATTGGATGGAATAAAAGGAAAGTTAGGGGTAACACATAAAAGGGTAATCCAAGGAAAAGACTAGTAACTTATAAATAATTTTTATTTCTATAACATATGAATCCATAGGCCTCAATCTATGATATTCATGATCTACTTTCTAACATATATTCTTATGGGAATTTTTTCCCTCAATAAGGGTTCATACTAAGATTGTGAATTTATCAGAGCATATACCCCAGGAGTGTCATAACCAAGAGTGCAGTAAGACCCATTGTCGTTCACCAGTTCCCTTTAGAGTTTAGCTCAATGTGATTTTTTTGTGTTTTACCCCTAGGATTCATCTGTGCCAGATCTGCCTCAACCTGCTCGTATCTAGACAGAGATGTATATTCTTGATAAGCCACTTACTAAATAATCACCAATACATAGGGATGTTTTTTTATACTTATTCTTGTCTCTAAATATTCACTAGGTTTTTCTAATCCTAATCCCAAAAATAACTAAACCTATCCTCTAATACCAACTATAACAACCCTACTATTAATTACACACTTAAACCTGATTTATTACATAAAATATTCACTTGATACAATATAAAAGATCGATAGGTCTAGTGTCTTTGGGGCTTAGGAACATTATATAATATCTTAAAACATAAAACAAACAACATATTTATTGAAAACATCCTTTACATGACCACTACCTTCCCTTGTACTTAGCATTGCATGGGATAACCTGAGGAAATGCAGAAGAAAAGGGTGAGCTATAAATCCCAGTAAGGGAATAAGCATAGAATAACATGAGGAATAAAATACATGTTAGACAATATTATTATAAATGGAGAACAAGAGAAACATGAACATAAAGTCATGATAAATCTTGATAATCATAACATGGAAATGTGGCAACAACACTTAACGTTGAATCAGCATGAGCCAAGGGTCATTGCACATGGAGCTTGAGTAAAACCTCGTTGCACATGAAGCATGAGTATCCCTTGTTTCAATTGAATTATCATGAGTCAACACTCATTTCACATGATGTATCATGATACTATTCTTTACCCAATGCATTGTAGCGCTATCAGGGCACACACTTCTTAAACATTTCATTTCATGCATAAGTGTGCCACATAGATCATACAACATGGAATCAATCATGATAATTTATTCCATGATAAAGGGATGTGGAATAAATACATTAATCCATATAATCAATAAGTAAAATTTCATAAAGGCGAATACCCTTGATATAGAAATTGGCATGGTATTCACTACACAATGATAATGGCTTGGAAAATCATAGTGCAATTTCGGCAGCATAACAATGTGATATA
Source organism: Viscum album (assembly GCA_963277665.1). NCBI lineage: Eukaryota > Viridiplantae > Streptophyta > Magnoliopsida > Santalales > Viscaceae > Viscum > Viscum album. The sequence continues at coordinate 1,884,332,913 of OY728159.1, read as the reverse complement.
AGAACTCATATAAATGGTTGATGAGAGAGAAATGGAGTTTCTCATCATATTCAAATGAAATGGACAGTAAGGGGGGAATATAGATTCATTTTACAACAAACTTAATGGAATATAGATGAATAATTTAAAAGAATTACTTAGATGTAAAAGAGGAGAGAGAAATCCCTCATGGAATTTCGGCAAGGTAACATGTGTACATGGGAGGCATTAATGAGGGAGAAAGGGTTCTCACATCATCCAAACATAAATAGGGAAGTATTGGTGAGGTGAGAAATTATACCGAAACATTTTTAATTGAAAAAAATGGGCATAACAACTTAATGAAAAATGGACAAAAATGAGAAAGGAAGAAATCCCTTACTTGGAAGTGTGCTTCCAATGGCTTGGGAAAGGCTTGAGAGAGGCTTCTTGGGAGCTTGGGACGCCTTGTGAGGATTCTAGAGAGGGGATGGAAGAGGTTGGACGAACTCCAATGTCTTTTAGTGAAGAAGAAGTGGGATCTTGGGTGGGTTTATATATGAAAGGAGAGGGAATTGTTTATTATTTTGGTTTGGGACACCTCACATTAAACTAATCAAAACCCCAAACCAGCCCACGGTTTTTTCCCATGGGTTTTTCTAAAGGGGAGTGGAAAAAAATATTTTATGGGTCCAATGGAAGAACTTTTTAAAATAATAGGGTTTCTTATGTGGAGGTGAGTCACACTCTCAAGGAAAAAAATTTAATAAGACAAAAAGTTTGATAAGTCTTTGAGGGTCCACTAATGCTTTGTAAAATAAATAAAAAAAATATAAAATCACATCATTTTAATGGTAAAACATATATTGGCCGAAAATAATATTTATAGTATTTTATTACATCACTATTGGGTCATTATGATGTCATAAAAAACATTATATATTTAAACGGTATTTTATTTTTACCAAAATATTCGACTGTCTTAGAAAATTATGAAACATTCACTATTGGATAATTTCGATGGCCTGATTACAAAAATTATATTCATTTAATATAATTTTTTTTAAATATGTGAATTTTTACTTTTAAAATAAAAACTGACCTTTATTGAAAATTCATGGGTTTTGAAAAAAACAGCTTTCAAACCGTAATAAAAATTACAATTGCATTCATAAAATTATACGATCATTTATATTTAATAAAAAGTAATTTCATAATAATAATAATAATAATATTTTTTGAAAATATTATTTAATTCAAAATTCCATTAATTCATCAAAATATATTTCCTAGTTGAATATTAACTAAAAATTCTATTTGTGATTTAAAATCTATTTACAAAGTAACAATTATAAAATGAATGCACATTCTTTATACAAAAATACTGTACATAGTCATAGTGATATGGTTTTGTTACATAACCCCTTATAACACCCGCATAAGACCAAAGGGTAAGGTGGGCGATGGTGACCGACTCTTGGGGAGGCTCAGATATAATCGTTCGGGTGGTAATCTCTATTAGCTTCCACTTTTCCTGTAGTCAATTTCGCTCAAGCTTAACGTGTTCAAGATCGTCTTGGGCTTGGGCAAAATCGAAGCCCAATGACCCCACCTCCTTTCCGAGCTTTGAAAAATGGGCTTCGTATATGGAAAGTCTACTGGATGAGGCCATCGTTTCCTTTGTCTGAAAAAATTGGATTTGCTAAAGCCCTACATTTATACTAATCACTTGATCATTGTTCATCAACTATATTAGCCACTATCACAATTCATAATGGTATTTTAAAATCCAAAAACATAGAACCAGTTAAGTTAAAATTTTATATAACCATAATAAGACATTTAATTATATCATGAATAATTTCCATTAATTAAGGTTTCAGTCGTAAAAAATAAGGTATCAAAACATAAGGTACTGGATGAAAAAATAGATAAATCGATATATCTATAATATGTCGGAATGGTTTTCCCACAGAGAGGCCTCCTCCTAGTTTTATGGGATTGGGAAGCTAGGATTAGAGTATCCTCAATTATCTTTGAGGTGACTAATCTCATGTAGCTATGGTGATGAACATGATTATATCTATTATAGATGACTCTAATTTAGTCCAACATATATAAGAAATGTATTTATTATCCTTGGGTGATAATATAAATCACACAACCTTATTTCTTCAAGATTATTTAATACTACTGAGTAGGATAATATCACTCTGTCCTTATTGTATTGTATCTCTAATGCATCAACCTCTTATTGATTTGGATTTTTGGTGGGATCTAGTGGGTGATAGTTCCTAGTAGATGAAGTAGAAACACTATAGTAATGATGGATCAGTACGTAGTGATTGAGTGTTGTAAATAAAAAATTTTGTGTCGACTAAAAGACCCATGGATTTTATGCATCATAAAAAAACTATCAGTGTAGTATCACAAGTAATAAGGATTTATTGATAAAATTATTTCACATGTAAAATATTTCAGACCAAAATAACAATTTTTATGTTTCATATTGTTTCATCCACTATGAAATTCCTTTTACTTTATGTGTGTGAGATAGCTTCCCTTTAAAGAAGGAAATAGAATCATAAGTGTATTTAGGTGAATATATTAAAACCGAGAAGTTTAGAGGTTATATTATCCTATAAATGATATTATTTTATGGTCTAAAAATATATTACAAATTCAATAAACATTTAAAAAATCTATCATAATAATAATTATAGTTTATTTGTATCTCCCTTATACATAATGTGGCGAACACTCATTATAGATGGGATCAATTTATCAAGACATTTGAATGGAAACCATATCGATGTATATCATCATATACTAATGAAATTGAGCATGCCATTATTATTTCACAATGATGTGTATGCATGTGTGTTAACTATAATTTAAATCTATATAGGAAGAAACACTAAAATTCAACACCTTTTAGAAATACATAAAGAGGTTTAGAGTGTATTCTCACCACTCACATAGATTTTATCTAAATATCTATCTACCAGAGAGTATATAAGTAATGTCTGATATTGGGATCCATTAATAATACTTAAATATTGTGCCCGTGTTTATATTTATACATAATGGCGATGATATAACAATTGTGGAAATATATCATGATAATAATTTTAATTTATGCTTAAAATATACAAAAATTATTTTGTAATTTGTGAATTCCAAATTAACTAAACTATATGATAATTACAAATAAATTATATATTAATATAATATAATGAAGTTACTAGACCACATGATCTTCCTCAACTAACATAATTATTGTCTCATAGCTAATATGTTTCATAATTTAGAAGATAATGACATGTTGGTTGGCTTGTGACCATAAGATTTATTGATTTAATTTCTCATCACTAGTAGGTCAATAGATCACCAATGAATTTTAGTATTTAATAGATAAACACCAATATATTTTTGGATTCATAGGATCATTAATAGTAATTTATATTATCACCAACATATTTGGTGATCTACTAGATCATCACATGTAAGTTGGATTGCTAAAAAATATTTATAGATTAGCTCATTACCATCATACATATTTGAAAGATGCATATTTGGGGGAGATACTGATTAGTAAGGCTGAAAATTAATTTTTTTTATCTTGGAAGGATTAATTGTTAAATTAGGATTTAATATTTATCAAGAAGATGGATTGTTTTACAAGAGGCATAAGATACCTCAATATTTGGATTGGTCCTATAAATAGATTCATATATATCATCCATTGGGGAATAAAAATGTGTTAGTTAAATTTAATATTTGAACTCCATATGATAATTCTTCTTTTTCCTTTAAATTTTATTTGACAATGACTAAAGATGTTCCATTTTATTTTATGCAACTATGAATGTTGGTGTGACTTTAAAAATCATACAACAATGACAATTTTTTTTCTTTTATGGTTGTAAATATGGGTTTATATCATTTTATAGTACATTATCATAAAAGTATGATATTTTGGTGAAGCATTCGTACAAATGGTTTCATGTGTGGGAATTATGCATGAATGACCATTTTTAGTTTGTACAGACAGATGAGACAATTGAAGGTGTGGGGGTTACAACAAAATGGTAGACCATATTAAAGAACCTGAAACCCATTAAGGATGGTTGTAGAGAAAATATTAGACGAATTTAAGGTTTTAAATAGTTGGATAAATGTTTTCTTTACATCATGAAACAATCCATATTTTCTTTATAGAGACATAATATGTTTTTGAGTAATGATGTTTCAATTTTTATAAAGGGTTAAATGGTAAAATTTCCAAAACTGTTGAACCCATTAAAATTTAAATATTATTTTATTGAACTCATAATAAGGTTTATACCACTTCATTTAATTTTTGTTAATTTTCGAGAATATTTAATTTTAAGGGATATTTAATATTTATTAAATTAAAAATTTTTTATCCTCTACGAACCAAAGTTAATATCTTCTAAATAGAATCTAAAATGAAAATTTTGACACCATTATTAAGTCGAGAATGGGGTTTGTTTCCTATGAATGGTATAAGTTATGTTCTCATGTTATGGACCTTGGACTGAGAATTTTGTGGGTTTTTAAATATTTACCACATTGACATACATCTATAACTATAAATAATATTTTTCTCCTCTGTCAAATAAGAACTATCATATGATTTACTCTCAGCACAAACTATAGGAAGGGGTTATATGAAATAATTTTTTTGATTGAATTGATGTAAAAAACAATAAAAAAGGAGAATTGATGAACCAATATTGAATTATTCAACTTGGTGTCAATGAAAACAAATTGGGCGAAGAAGTTTACTCCATGATTTATGTCATGTTTTCTATTTGCCCTACCTTATTTTTTAATTCTCCAATTGATTGAGTTCTTGATCCCAATAGTAATTAAAATTGAAATTGATATTAAATTATCATAAATATAATATTCAATAACTATTTCATTATACTAAATACAAAATTTTTTTTATTCAATGATTTCACATGTTTATAAACTTTGACTATTTGATGAATAATCATGGAAACATTTACTTTATTTTAAACTATTAAATTTCATGATAATTTAATTATGAGTTTCCAATAATAAATTTTTCATAGTTTAAGTTTTTGTGTTGTTTTTATGATGTTAGATATTAATAATAGTGTTACTGTTAAAAAATATTAATATTATTATTATGACTAAGAGTTTCATATGGGTTCCATAGATAAATTTTCATTCATCCATAGGCTAATCCATTTCTCGATTTTCCATGTTCTTTAATGATTGAAATCTAGAATCCAATTTCATGTTGTTATACCTAACAATAACTAGGGTTATTATATATATATGTACCCACCATTACCATTTTGATTCAATAATGAAATCAAGTTGTAAGAGTGAGAAACAATCAATGGTTTCAGGTTTTCATGTGGTAGGCGTTGTGTGACAGTGGTTTTTAAGGGGTTCTAGTCAGGAATTTGGTACATGATTGAATGGTAGTAAATCAAATGACATCTGTCGACCAATTATTAAATAATAATGGCAATAGAGTAATATTATTTTATCATTACTCTTTGTTTTTAGGGAATCATATTTGGTGTGTTTATACTCACACCATCAAAGGATTTATTCCAAAACATGTTGTGTCTATACATATATTTCACATATTAGATTGTCAGTTACAAACATGAAGATGGTGGAGATGATACATAGTAAATTTAGGTGGGCTATGTAGGGATATGGTTATTGGTGGAGTTTATTCTATATGAACATATAGTGAGGAGGTGTCCTCCTATCCAAGGATTCAGTCACATATGGAGATTTTAGGATATTTCTATAAATACTCCACTTTTTTATTTTAATTTGTGGTGTTGTACTCATTTTTTAATATATTATTCTTGTATGGTTATACTATTCAATTGATTATAAATATTTCTAGTGTGTTTGGGTATTATTTTGTATTATAGATGAATTTATGTTACATATTTTTCTACAATGAGGGATACCATGTATGTTAATTCCTTTATAGTGTTGCTCAAAAATACATATCATATTATTGGTGGGATTTGGGTGGGACGCTCTTCTTACCACTGGACCAAGTGAGAACTACGTGGGTTAGGTCGTTTCAAAATAGTATTAGAGTATATCATGTCACATGGATATATTTAAGAGTTATTTTTCTTGCAAATATTTGTTTAGGAATTTATGGAATTGATGATAAGTGGGTATTGAGTTTTGTTATTAGACCATAGAGACTAGCATAGGTGTAGTGACAGATGTATCATTTAAACTAGACTTTGATAAACTATTAGTTAATCCAAAACATAAAGTAATATTTTTTAGGTATATGCATCACATTGGGGACATCTATGATATTTATCCTAGTAATTACCATGTTAACTCATAGAAATATTCTCTAGTAATTTTGTTTCATGACATTAAAAACGAAATGTTACCTATATATAGCTTACTATTATTTAGAGGTGAATTTTTGATTTTACCATTCTAGTTTATAATCTCTTAAAAACTAATTGGTTGGAAAAAACGAATTAATTCAAATAAAAATTTGTGATTAGTAAGTATCTTATTTATAGAGAATATGATATTTCCTACAAAGATAGACATGTCTTTTTATAGATGTAATACACTCTATAAATTTCAATTATAGGTGCAAAATGAGTTTATTAGGTGATTATAATACTTGGAAGATATTTTTTTTAATTTTGAGAAATTCAATTATTACCTAGATTATTTACTCATAGATAAAATATAAATTCTTTTATTGGATTTTACCCCCTCATATTATAAGACATTGATTGACATTTACCTAAACTCGTAATTTATTTACTCTACCATGGTTGTGTTTTGAATAATTATTTACGATGTTTTGAAAAAATTATGATTATTATGAAATGATTTTAAAATATATTCAAACATATTTAGTATCACATGGTCATCACCAAGATTTTTTGAAGTTAAAAATGAGGTATACATTGAACATCTCATTGGAATATTTTGGAAAATATCAAGTTATTGAGGAAGGAATCCAATGTTATAATTCATATCAGCTATTTTAATTTACTATATTCCACACTTATCTTAGAGACAGAGAGTAATAATTTTATTTGGAATTTTATAATAAGTGGTGAACCTTAGATCATGACAACACAACAATATCCTTTAGTTAGTAAAAGTAGTGTCATGAATGAGCCTTTATATCAATAAAATATTTGAGATTAGAATTATTCTTATTATAGTAACTATAAGCATTTTGGGGAGGTGATCTTGTAAAAAGAGTTTGGGGTTCTATAGTGGATAGAGATATATGATTCTGTGTATCATATCCATATATTAATTTTGGTTAATTTTCATCCAAACCAATGTTATAATATTTAGGTTGTGGATGGGTTTACAAGATGAATGGATCAGATCAAGCAGTAATTGACAAGGTTCGAGGTTGAATTTGTGTATTATTAATATAACTCATTATCAAAAATATTTAAAGGATCCATTCCATTATTTTGGTATTGTATTTATTATATCAAATATTTCAATGGGGTTCCTAAAAAGTTCTTAAGGACTGAGACTGAAACTGATGACGATTATATTTTACTCATAACAGTTGAGATATTGGGTTTTTTCTAAAATAAGGATAAAGATTTCTATGTTTCAATAGGATTTTATGATACCCTTTATTACCGAATCTAGTTTGGATTGGACTGTTTGTGATATTTTCTTAATATGTATAGGTTATTAGGGAAAATAATTCATTGATTTAAACCAACCGTCCCCCAATTAATAGCTATAGTTTGACATAATTTATAAATTATGGAAACACTATCACTTGTAGATGTGGTTGAGAATATGAATATTATAAAGGATATTTCACCATTACTCCCAATGAGGTATTTGATTTGATATAGGATTTATTAAATGGATGTAGAAACATTTAATATAGTTTATCGGATAGCCTGATTAGGCTCAGGTAGTTGACAACATTGCTAATAAAATAGCTAGAGAAAGATTTTCATTAAGATTTGTGTGACCTATTTGATCTACGGGCTAAAACAAATGGGTTTATGATGGTTAATATTATATCTTTTTAATACTATATTTAATTTAATTTGGAATAAATTCTATCAATTGTATTCATATATTACCAAATAAATGTTGGATATATAGTCATGATGGTGGATGCAATGATTTACAATGCTGTGTTTGTGATTCATATGAGTAATCACACTGTTCCTCATTTATTTCAACCTCATTGATTTGAATTAGAGGGTGATAATACTAAATTTTAGAGGTGTTATTTGCTTCAATTTGAGTGTGTTTTAGTATAATAGGCTCTTGAGTATTGAGTTTGTTATGTGAGAGACTCATTTAGTATTATATTTGAGTAGTAGTTATCTTATGTTAAGCTTAAGGTTATGATTAATTATATGGTTTGAGTGGTGTAATCACATCAAACACTTGTAGAAGTAAATTCCATTAATCAGCTGATGTTGGAGATATCTGAGTAGCCAGCCTTAGTATGGATGTTATAATGGAATGGGAAGGTATTGTATGTATTTATATAATGACGAAGTCCCTTAAATTTCAAATATTATGAGTTTTTTAAAATAGAAACATTCAATATGGGATCATGTGTTTTTAGGTATGTGAATGCAGTGAAATTCTAAAATTATCTTTAAATTGGCGTGTACACCATTTTTTATTTCAGATTGGATATTTTAGTTTTTAGTGAAACTAATTTATATTTGTTTCTTAGGGGTTATTGGTTTTTGTTCATAGAGTGTTTGAAGGAATAAACTAATGTTCTGGAGCTAATAGAGTAGTGTGATCTAAATTCCTAGGTCCATATTCTACATGTTGTAGTAGAATGGATCACCAATGAGATTAGGGTTGATAATTTAGTGTATTTATGTGGTTATTGTGATTTATTCCTGTTATCATAAATAACATTAATTATGGTCAACCACAATCAAAACATGTTATTTTTTATGACTATGATCTGATTTGGTGTTTGGGGTGTGGTTGTGTAGGTACACAGATGATAAAAGGTGGGTTTTACTTTTATATCAGTGATTTACTTTTTCTAAGGGTTAAAAACATTCGTTTTTGCACCCTGTAAAGTTATAATAAGAATCTAAAATAGATATCAAGGAGATTTACATTATGATCCCTTATAGGGAAACTGGGTACCTTAAATTGTATAACTATAAAAAAGGATTTGATATAGAAAAATGGGTTCTATGAAGTAGATTATGGTATAATATTGAAAAGGTGGGGACTATAATTATCACTCAGAAGGTACTTTTTATAATAATCCTTTATAAGGTTAATATTTATGGCTTGAGGTTTTCATTTTTTGATATTTATAATGGTGAACTAGGTTTAGGACAATATATAGTATAATGTCTTGGTGGAGTCCATATAATGTGATATTATTCTCATGGATTAGTGCAATGGTATTGAATTGATTGAACTTGTGATGGTGTTGGAATTAATGGAATATAATCTAGGTGAAATTAGTAGAAGAATAAATTTTATCTAATATATCTGTGTCATGGGCTCACTTAGAGTCTCGATCTCCTAAGGAAAATAAAATGCATATGAATGTTGTTTTCTTATTTATGAGGTTTCTTTAGGAGATTTTTAGTTTACTATTTATGATTTTTTCTTTTCAATAACAAAATTTGTAAAAGTGGGGAGGATGTAGTTACCCAAATTTTGCCTCAGTGAAACTTAATTTTTTATTCAGTTTTGAAATGATGGGTCCACTGAAGGTGTAAAAAGGTAAACATAACATTATAGTAGAACACAAATTTTTTTATTTTTCCATTGATATTTAAATATTGTTTATATTATTGCACTATTTTTTTAAAGTCCCAAGATAATAAAATTTCAAGGGATATTTAATATCTATTAATTAAATAAATATTTTCCACATAAGTGTTAATGTTAATAACATCTAAATAAAGGATAAAATAAAAAATATAACTTCCTTGAAATTTCTATAATATGAAATTTTTTATAGATACGGTATACGTTCTTTTCTTAGGTATTAATCCCTAGACTGATCATTTTTAATTTTAATTAATATACACCTAGTTTACCAAGAGGTGACAATATAAAATCAAAGTTTTCATCTACCTCTAGAATTATCCATCCCCTTTTTTCCTCTCACCTCCAATGAGATGAATATTATGAATGATAGATTTTTGTTTGATGGAATTGATATAGAATCCTAGAAATAAAGTTGACTCATGCGGAATCATTGATTGATTTGATATGGTTTTAATAAATAATTTAAATGATAAAGTGTATACTATGAGGCATGTACTTTTTTTTTTATTTTTTCCCACCCCATTCTTTGATTCTTCTCGTGATTCAAATATGGAGCAATATTTGAATTAAAATAAATAGACTAAACGATAAAAACAATATTATACAATAATTATTTGATTTTGAATAAATTGGGGATTTATTTATACAAGAATTTTACATATGTATGAACATTAACTATTATATGAATAAGATATGTAAAATTTTATCTCATGTTAATTATTATTTTTGATGATAATTTTATTATACTTTTCCACAATATAAATTTCAATGGTTTTATGTTTTTTTTCTAATTATTTATGTTGAAGAATAACAATAATATTTGATTTAAAATTATTAATAATACTATTATGACTAAAACATTACTTATGAATGTATATGGATAAATTTACATCAATTCGTAATCTTAACATCATACCTATTTTAATTACAACATTCTAGGATTAAAATTTTTGAAAACAAAATATTTAGTGTTTAGACCTCACACTGACCACTATTTTTTGATATCTACATCCCATCCATTTTGGTTTTGGTTTGACCATGATACTATGATGAAACAATGAGAGATGGATGAGCAATCATAATTTTGACATGGAGGAAGTGCAATTATAGGAGGATTTGGAAAATTTATAGGAATTAATTCATCCTTAAGAAGGGATGATAGTTTAAAAAATAAAAATGGTTATCCAAAGAATCCCTAATAAGGTGTGGTGGAGGCTTTAGGGATATAATATTCTAGGGTATACAACATTGTGAATATTGGAAAAGGTGAAAACCTGAACCATGAGATGAAATTAATTGTAGATGTGTAATTAAAAAGTATATGTTATGTAATATTATAGGAAACATTTCATGTGTTATTCCATACATGATTTGTGGGTTTACTCATAATAAAATATATGACAGTTCATGTGACCGTTGATCATATATTAGGTGACCACATGTAACATGTGTGTTTTTTCTGGGATTATATTCCTTGTTGTATACCCCACATACATGTTAGGTCAATGTGCTAGTTCCAAATGATGCATCTCCCAGAAAATATGTTTTGTATGTCAGAATAGGAATCTATTGGGGGTAAACTCCACTAATCCAATAGAATATACATTATCTTAGGGACACATGAAAAATAATCCCTAAAACATAATTTAATGAAACATAACATTATAAATAAATATATTATAAGATAAGAAGAAAATCCTCACCCTAAATCACTAGATTATGTTTAACCTCACCAAAACTCAAGAATGCAATCAAATAGAAATTAAATCAATTTAAAGGATTAAATGGATTATGTGATTCAATTATTGTTTCCTACATTTCTAAGAGAAAACTATTTCATTTTAATTCATTTCTAATCTATAATAATTATAATCACATTGACTAATGTGTTTGTTAATAAAATACTTTTTCAATTTATTTTATATTTTATAAGATTTTCACATTTCTTTTCCTTAGATTAAGAATATCTAGCTTAAAACATGGAATAATTTGAATGGGAAATAAAAATAAAAAATTTATTAAATCATTTTTTTAAATTTCTAATTCAAATATTTAATTAATAAAATAGTCATACATTTTTATGAAATATTTTATAAATCTATTAGAAAGTATATTATACTAATTTTCATTATTTTGAGAGAAATATGGATTAACTAGATGAATCCCAAACTAAGTTTATATTTTAAAGAGTCGATGGTCTAATTTTGAAAATTGAATAAATCTTGGGAAATGTATGAGTCATTAATTAGGAATTATACTTGTCATAAAGCCTAAATTATGGGTAATCTATAGCTGTCATATTAATCATGGAGACTAGTGTATGAGTCATTGATCAAATAACATGCACAAGTTATCACTGGCCAACATATGATTCACCAGTGTATGAGTGCCAATATATTTGTTTTTTTAATATGTCTGGTCATTTACATTGTGTATTTTATAAATAGGGTCAACTAGTGATAAAATTTCTAAAATAATTATTTCATGATTCAAAATGAATTTTCATTATTTTTTTTCTCAAAAAATATGAAAAAATTTATTTAATCATCCATATAAAATTCATCCAACTGAATAAGGTGAAGATCATGGATATGAAGAATGAAATAAATGTTGGAAATTACGAACTAAAGAATATAGAATGTCAAGATAATGATTTGTAAGATAATAGAGAATATATGGGAATAAAATAGAACACATGAGGGTTCAAAACTCACCAAGAGAACCTGACACAAGATCAAGGAAGAGGAATAATATACAATCCATGAAAGGAAGATAAATCACCATAATGGAAATTGATCATTATTTTTCATCTATAAAAGGGGATGATATTCACTATAGGGGGAGAATATGACCATCAAATTGAGCTCAGAGCTAATGCTGTATAATTTTAGTTTTTTCTTTTACAACAATTTAGTGATAGAACACTGAATCATAGTGGGCGAGGAAATTAAACATTACCCCACCATTATCAATGAATTATATGTTTAATTTATTATTATATTATTCTTATTTTATATGGAACTATATGATTTCGTTGATAATGAATGGTTTTCATTTCTATTTGCATCTAAATATTTACCCGTTTTTATAAAAATTACACTTGTATCTTATTAGATACCTATATGATGAATTGTCTTATGTTTATATAGAAGTGATTAAAGAACTTGAATCACTAAGGCCAGACATTATTGGGGAATATTTTTATCATTTCACTTATCTATTTAAATAAAAATCACATGGTGAAGGGGTTAAATAGAGGTTTTATTTTATTAGAGATTGTGTGAAAGAGATTAAAATTGAATTATTATTTAACAGGTAAGTGAGGGAAATATCCAATATGAGAACAAAAGTTTAAAACTAAATATAGTTACCCTTTTTATTTTCATTATAAAACACGTACAATGAACCCAAACAACATATAACAAAGCCACACCAGAAAATACCTATTTTATAGAGATAACATGAGTCCCACTATTCACCTTGTCTAACGTGGGTTTAAAATTGTTTTTCGTGTGGTTGACAACATTTTCTACAAAAAATTGGTGTCATATCCAAGGACTTAGAGAAATGGTGTGTGTTTTTGTTTATTTCATTTTTTGAAATTTTTTGGATACATGATCATATCTAATTCTAATCAACTTTTTGGAATTGATCTAGAGACTAATAAAACATTATTGGAAAGCTTCCAATATTTAAGAATCACTAAAAATGTTGAAAATTATTTTTTCATAATAGGAGAATAAAATATCCATATTATTTTTTATATTTATTCATCAATAATTTATTTTAGGATTAGAAAAAGGAAGAAAATATTGTCTTACTAAATATAAAAATTCAATAATTGTATAAAACTAATTCCAAAATTAATAAATGGACAATAAAACCAAAAAATAAATATGAGTTTTAACTAAAAACATGACTAATACTATTACTAAATATGTTTTGATGGACTAGAAGGAGGGGATACCAATCAACATTTTAATGAATTTATAAATATGTGTATTAACATAAATCCTAGTAGAGTATAAGAAGACCAAATATGTTAGAAGGTTTATTACATCTCCCTGGAAGGAGATTCCAAGCATTGGATTTATAATAAAAAAACTATAAAATCCACCAGCAAGGATAAACTATAGAGGTTATTCATTCAAAAATTATTTCCTTATGTGAGATGTACCCAAATTAATGAAGGAGGTCTATGGAATGAAGAAATCAAGTGAAGAGACTCAATCTGAATTTTGGGTATGATTAAAGAGTCTAAAAATATCATTCCCACATTAACTATTTAATGACCATAATTTTTTATTATTATCTTACCATGGATTATTGGATAATGATAGAAACATAATGGATTCTTATTAAGGAAGATAACTGATAGAAAATTAGCTAATTAATATAGTGAACTAATTGAGAGGATCTCATTAAAATCTCATTTTTTGGGTAGTAGATCTACCATTAGAGGAGTATATGATGTAAATTTTTATGATTATGTATTAATTGAAACTAAAATTAAATAAAAAACTTATATTTTGAGAGTGTTATCATTAATAAATTTTTATGATGTTTCACTATATACACCTATATGTGTTTTCCAAATTTTCTGTTATTTGGATCAGTTCATTAATGGGTGTCCTAAAGTGAAAGTGAATAAAAATATAACGCCATTTATTAGAGTTATATCCAAAAAACCAAATATAATTAAAGGATTTAATATGTATAAAACAATAAATCATGTAATTGGAAATCACTATCAATCAGGGCTACCCTTCCAGCAAACCTATCGATATTCTTTTAAACCACCACCAATTAAAAATAATATTTCATAACCCAATAAATGTTACCCAACTTAACGAAATAATTAGGAACTGTATATGAAGAATATGGTTTCAGATCTAGCGGAGTCTCAAATTACTACAATATCACATGTTTTTAAGAACACTTTACTCGATATTGTATACACCATGCAACACCAACCATAAACAAACCATGAAAAATTATTATATAGATGTTATCGTTATAACATAGCTGCTAAATTGGATGGTATGAATTTGAATAAAAATAATAATTAAATATATATGAAGTTCATACTCAAAAAAATATTGATTAATTCTTATTAAATAAAAAATTAATTTTTTCAAAAAATATTATTATTCCTGGAAAATGTTTTTTTTCAAAAATTACTTTATTTCTTTCTATATGAAAATAATAAAAATAATTTTTCCACATTTATAAAATATAATTGACTAAAATAATTTCATTTTCGGAATAAAAAACAAAAAAAAATTGATTAGGGTGAATTTTTTAGATTTTTTCTAAAAATATTTCTTTTTTAATGAATAGTGAATAATAATTATTGTTATATAAATCTGTATTTTTGATTCAAGAATTTATAATGTTTTATTTTTTTTAAAAAAAATAAAAAATTATTTTGATTATATTATTAATTATCTAATTATGGTATTTAGAATTGATTTTATATTAGAAAATGGTATTATAAAAATTTATACTTATATGACATTTTTCTGAAAAACATTTCCACATTGTGTTTTTCATTTAAATATTAATAAAATATAGTCGAATAATTCTAATTGAATATTAAAAAATGTATTCATTATTTTTAGTTAAGTGGAATAATTTTTTTTATTAGTCCCCTTTTATTTCTAGTCATTATAAATTGTATCCATAACAATTAATTTTCCCCACTATATGGGTATATTGGTTAATTAAAGTTAAAAATGATGCGACAATGCATTAAATTAAACTAATACTTGAATTAATTTAATTTTATTAGTATAACTCATCTATTAAAATTCAGATTTCAAATATATTATTTTTTTCATTTCACCAGGATTTTTACCTTTATAAAATTTTATGGAAAGGCTTGATAAAAATGTCATTCTCATTATTTTATTAATATTAAATTTTGACATAATTATAAATACAACTTATGTTTGGTTTGAAATATTCATTTCAAATATTAATGTATTATTTTTATCATGTATATATAATTATAATTTTTTATTATTGAATTAATTACCCTAAATTCATGCATAACACTAACTAAACATTTATTAATTTAATAGAAAAAAAGATAAATTATTTTTAAAATACAAAAATTAAAATAATTTGAAAGAATTATTGTGTGTTATAAATTTTATAAATTAAAATAACATTATTTAATTTTTTTTAAGGATTATATCGTAATTATCTCTTTTCCATGATGTATTCAAAATTAAATTAAATGAATTGTGTTAAAAATAATATTAATGATATTTTATAATAAATAATATTTTAAGAAATTATTTAAAATTTATAAAATGACTTATATTCATTTAAATGATTTATATATGATTTTAAAAATTAAAAATGTTCCATTTTTATTTTAATTTTATTGTAACAATTTTAACATTTAATAGTTATAAAATATTAATATTACAGAAATTATCAAAAGGGTTAATGGGGGTTAAAACATAATATAAGAGTGAAAAAATTACAATAACATGTAAAAAATTTATTTTATGAGAGTATTTTGACATATACCCATATCAAAACCATATTATATAACTTTGGATTCAATTTACCATGAAATATATTTAATATTAATTAAATACTTTAAGAAATTACAAGAATTCCCCTCCCCTCAAATATCCAAGGACACCTCTCCTTTATTATATTTACAGAAAATCGATCCATATAGCTTGGAATCCCCTAAAATGTCTCCTATAAACATATTTAGTCATTATTTAGTTTACTTACCTTCCAAAAGGCAAACCCTAAGTTCCTTAAGAGGATACTGTAAGGAAGTTAACCGAAGAAGAGGTAATCATCTTTACCGAATCTTTCATGTTTATTTATTTTTCTACCTACACTAAATGGGTTATATCAATCATAAATATTTTATTTAGTATAATAAATATACTATTATTTTATTATGATCATGGTAAAAACATATTCTATCTCTTTTCCAATATGTGAAATGTGAAAACATCACTGGTGCTTACGTAAGGCTTACCGTCACCATGTAACGATGAAACTCCTTTTTATTCACCACTTTTCATTTATTGTTATAAATATAGAAATAATGAATATATATTATATTTATTACATAGATAAGACTTTGAAATAATAATATCACATATAACTTCTAACCATCAAATCTATTAAAAAACAATAATGTCGCTCATTAGTACGTGTGGACTACCACATCCACAAAGCAATGTGATCCATTTTTCATGTATGATTTCTGTGTATGTTAATGAGGATGGATTTAATGAATATATAGGTTTTATATTATGTAATAATTATTCTTGAAATATTAATCATTATTCAATACTCTTTTATTAAATCAATGGAAAAGTGAAAACACCATTCATCTGTACATCCGAACTACCATCATCATTAATGGTGTAATTATTTTTTTTTATATCTATTTTTATGGATGAATATAAATATATACATATACATATTGAATATATGTGATATATATAAAATTAATAACCTTATGGATATAATTTAACCATCATAAAATTAGAATGATCGGAACTATAGAATCAAAACAGTTATGAAAAACGAAGAATATAATACCTGAAGTAATGATAATAATAAAAGATTATTAAAAAATTTGTCATAAAAGTTTATAAAGGGATAATATATATGTTATTATATATATTTATATGTTATTTATGTAATTATAACAAATATATTTTTATTATACATGAGGTGAAATCATATTAAACTGAATGGAACACGAGGAAAGGGATTTCGTCTTACTTCCACTCCATTGAGAAATATTCAGTATTATGCATGAATTTTTTTTAATGACTGTGTAAACATTTAATTCGAGTTATTTGACATGAATATACTTCTATTTTTGTTTTTTAATGATTCGATTCATGATACTATTTCATGATGTGTGTTTAAAATAAAATATGATCTTATTTATTTTTTTCAACGGTTATAATTTTATTCTATATCCATATTTTTCAGAACAAAATTTTGAAAATCAATAATAATAAAAATATGATTTATAAAGGATATTTTAGGTTATCTAGTAATTTTTAAATGTTATGAAAGGAATATTTTTAATGTTTTCTTGAACCGGGTTATTTTAAAAAATTATTTACAAAAAGTCAAAAGTAAGATATTTTTTCTAAATTATACAATTTTTACTGACCTTACCTCCACCATAAAAATATTCCTTTCATAACATGTAAAAATTACTTGATAACCTAAAATATCCTTTATAAATCATATTTTTATTATTTTGGATTTTCAAAATTTTGTTCTGAAAAATATGGATATAAAATAAGATTATAACCGATCAAAAAAACAAATAAGATCATATTTTATTTTAAACACACATCATGAAATAGTAACATGAATCGAATCATTAAAAAACAAAAATAGATGTATATTCATGTCAAATAACTCGAATTAAATGTTTACACAGTCATTAAAAAAAATTCATGCATAATACTGAATATGTCTCAATGGAGTGGAAATAAGACGAAATCCCTTTCCTCATGTTCCATTCAGTTGAATATTATTTCACCTGATGTATAATAAAAATATATTTGTTATAATTACATAAATAACATATAAATATATATAAAAACATATATATGATCCCTTTATAAAATTTTATGACTGATTTTTTAATAATCTTTTATTATTATCATTACTTCGGGTATTACATTCTTCGTTTTTCATAACTATTTTGATTATATAGTTCCGATCGTTGTACTTTTATGATGGTTAAATTATATCCATAAGGTTATTAATTTTATATATATCACATATATTCAATATATATATATATATATATTTATATTAATCCATAAAAATGGATATAGAAAAAATAATTACACCATTAATGAAGATGGTAGTTCGGACGTATAGATGAATGGTGTTTTCACTTTTCCATTGATTTAATAAAAGAGTATTGAATAATGATTAATATTTGAAGAATAATTTTTACATAATATAAAACCTATATATTCATTAAATCCATCCTCATTAACATACACATAAATCATACATGAAAAACGGATCACATTGCTTTGTGGATGTGGTAGTCCACACATACTAATGAGCGACATTATTGTTTTCTAATAGATTTGATGGTTAGATGTTATATGTGATATTATTATTTCAAAGTCTTATCTATGTAATAAATATAATATATATTCATTATTTCTATATTTATAATAATAAATTAAAAGTGGTGAATAAAAAGGAGTTTCATCGTTACATGGTGACGGTAAGCCTTACGTAAGCACCAGTGATGTTTTCACCTTTCACGTGTTGGAAAAGAGATAGAATATGGTTTTACCATGATCATAATAAAATAATAGTATATTTATTATACTAAATAAAATATTTATGATTGATATAACCCATTTAGTGTAGGTAGAATAAGAAATAAACATGAAAGATTCGGTAAAGATGATTACCTCTTCTTCAGTTAACTTCCTTACGGTCTCCTCTTAATGGACTTAGGGTTTGCCTTTTGGAAGGTAAGTAAACTAAATAATGACTAAATATGTTTATAGGAGACATTTTAGGGGATTTCAAACTATATGGATCAATTTTCTATAAATATAATAAAGGAGAGGTGTCCTTGGATAATTGAGGGGAGGGGAATTCTTATAATTTCTTAAAGTATTTAATTAATATAAAATATATTTCATGGTAAATTGAATCCAAAGTTATATAATATGGTTTTAATATGGTTATATGTCATAATACTCTCATAAAATAAATTTTTTACATGTTATTGTAATTTTTTCACTCTTATATTATGTTTTAACCCACATTAACCCTTTTGATAATTTATGTAATATTAATATTTTATAACATTTAAATGTTAAAATTGTTACAATAAAATAAAAATAAAAATGGAACATTTTTAATTTTTAAAATCATATATAAATCATTTAAATGAATATAAGTCATTTTATAAATTTTAAATAATTTTTTAAAATTTTATTTATTATAACATATCATTAATATTATTTTTATCACAATTCATTTATTTTAATTTTGAATACATCATGGAAAAGAGATAATTAGGATATAATCCTTAAAAAAATTTAAATAATGTTATTTTAATTTATAAAATTCATAACACACAATACTTATTTCAAATTATTTTAATTTTTGTATTTTAAAAAAAAATTATCTTTTTTTTTCTATTAATTTAATAAATGTTTAGTTAGTGTTACGCATGAATTTAGGGTAATTAATTCAATAATAATAAATTATAATTATATATACATGATAAAAATAAAACATTTATATTTAAAATGAATATTTCAAACCAAACATAAGTTGTATTTATAATTATGTCAAAATTTAATATTAATAAAATAATGAGAATGACATTTTTATCAAGCCTTTCCATAAAATTTTATAAAGGTAAAAATCCTGGTTAAATGAAAAAAATAATATATTCGAAATCTGAATTTTAATGGATGAGTTATACTAATAAAATTAAATTAATTCAAGTATTAGTTTAATTTAATGCATTATGGCATCATTTTTAACCTTAATTACCCAATATACTCATATAGTGGGGAAAATTAGTTGTTATGGATACAATTCATAATGACTAGAAATAAAAGGGGACTAATAAAAACAATTATTCCACATAACTAAAAATAATGAATACATTTTTTAATATTCTATTAGAATTATTTGACTAAAGTTTATTAATATTTAAATGAAAAACGCAATGGGGAAATGTTTTTCAGAAAAATTTCATATAAGTATAAATTTTTATAATACCATTTTCTAATATAAAATCCATTCTAAATACCATAATTGGATAATTAATAACATAATCAAAATAATTTTTAATTTTTTTTAAAAATAAAACATTAGAAATTCTTGAAACAAAAATACAGATTTATATAACAATAATTATTATTCACTATTCATTAAAAAAGAAATATTTTCAGAAAAAATCTAAAAAATTTACCCTAATCAATTTTTTTTTGTTTTTTATTCCAAAAATGAAATTATTTTAGTCAATTATATTTTCTAAATGTGGAAAAATTAATTTTATTATTTTCATATAGAAAGAAGTAAAATAATTTTTGAAAAAAAAACATTTTCCAAGAATAAAAATAATTTTTGAAAAAAATAATAATTTATTTAATAAGAATTAATCAATATTTTTTTTTGAGTATGACCTTGATATATATTTAATTATTATTTTTATTCAAATTCATACCATCCAATTTAGTAGCTATGTTATAACGATAACATCTATATAATAATTTTTCATGGTTCGTTTATGGTTGGTGTTGCATGTTGTATACAATATCGAGTAAAGTGTTCTTAAAAACATGTGATATTGTAGTAATTTGAGACTCATCTAGATCTGAAACCATATTCTTCATATACAGTTCCTAATTATTTCTTTAAGTTAGGTAACATTTATTGGGTTATGAAATATTATTTTTAATTGGTGGTGGTTAAAAAGAATATCAATAGGTTTGCTGGAAGGGTATCCCGGATTGATAGTGATTTCCAATTACATGATTTATTGTTTTATACTTATTAAATCCTTTATTTATATTTGGTTTTTTGCCACTAACTCTAATAAATGGATTTATGTATTTATTCAATTTCACTTTAGGACACCCATTAATTAACTGATCAAAATAACGGAAAATTTGGAAAACACATATAGGTGTATATAGTGAAACATCATAAAAATTTTCTAATGATAACTCTCTCAAAATATAAGTTTTTTATTT
Organism: Viscum album; assembly: GCA_963277665.1. NCBI lineage: Eukaryota > Viridiplantae > Streptophyta > Magnoliopsida > Santalales > Viscaceae > Viscum > Viscum album. The sequence goes on along the minus strand of OY728159.1, from coordinate 1,884,311,356 downwards.
AATTTTAATTTCAATTAATACATAATTATAAAAACTTACATCATATACTCCTCTAATGGTAGATCTAGTACCCAAAAAATGAGATTTTAATGAGATCCTCTCTATTAGTTCACTATATTAATTAGCTAATTTTCTATCAGTTATCTTCCTAAATAAGAATCCATTATGTTTCTATCATTATCCAATAATCCATGGTAAGATAATAATAAAAAATTATGGTCTTTAAATAGTTAATGTGGGAATGATATATTTAGACTCTTTAATCATACCCAAAATTCAGATTGAGTCTCTTCACTTGATTTCATCATTCCATAGATCTCCTTCATTAATTGGGTACATCATACATAAGGAAATAATTTTTTAATGAAGAAACTCTGTAGTTTATCCTTGCTGGTGGATTTTATAGTTTTTTATATTATAAATCCAATGCTTGGAATCTCCTTCCAGGGAGATGTAATAACCCTTCTAACATATGTGGTCTTATTATACTCTACTAGGATTTATTTTACTACACATATTTATAAATTCATTAAAATTTTGATTGGTATCCCCTCCTTCTATTCCATCAAAACATATTTAGTAATAGTATTAGTCATGTTTTTAGTTAAAACTCATATTTATTATTTGGTTTTATTATCCATTTATTAATTTTGGAATTATTTTTATACAATTATTAAATTTTTATATTTAGTAAGACAATATTGTCTTCCTTTTTCTAATCCTAAAATAAATTATTAATGAATAAATATAAAAAATAATATGGATATTTTATTCTCCTATTATGAAAAAATCATTTTCAACATTTTTAGTGATTCTTAAATTTTGTAATATTTCCAATAATGTTTTATTAATCTATAGATCAATTCCAAAAAGTTGATTAGAATTAAATATTGTCTTGTATCTAAAAAATTTCAAAAAATTAAATAAACAAAAACACACACCATTTCTCTAAGTCCTTGGATATGACACCAATTTTTTGTAGAAAATGTTGTCAACCACACGGAAAACAATTTTAAACCCACGTTAGAAAAAGTGAATAGTGGGAATCATGTTATCTCTATAAAGGAGGTATTTTCTGGTGTGGATATGTTATATGTTGTTTGGGTTCATTGTACGTGTTTTAGAATGAAAATAAAAAGGGTAACTATATTTAGTTTTAAACTTTTGTTCTCATATTGGATATTTCACTCACTTACCCATTAAATAATAATTCAATTTAACTCTCTTTTACACAATCTCTAATAAAATAAAACCTCTATTTATCCCCTTCACCATGTGATTTAAATTTAAATAAATAAGTGAAATGATAAAAATATTCAACAATAATGTCTGGCCTTAGTGATTCAAGTTCTTTAATCACTCCTATATCAACCTACTACAATTCATCATATAGCTATATAAAAAGATACAAGTGTAATTTTTATAAAAACTGATAAAAATTTAGATGCAAATAGAAATGAAAACCATTCATTATCAATGAAATCATATAGTTCCATATAAAATAAGAATAATAAAATAATAAATTAATGTCTCCTCAGCTCCTCGGGTCCGGACGTCCGCTCCGTGTATGTCCCTCCTGATAGTCTACCTCCAGATACCGTACCACTCCACACGCCTCAACCACGCTCAGCGTTGTCCATCGTATGCAACCAACACAACGTAGTGCGGGCATAGCCCTTGCAGGGGTGAGTATACGATACTCAGTAGGGACCCTGAGACCCCCGGAGGCCTCCCAAAATCCAAAAAGGATAAACAGCAAAGGAAAGGTACAAACACGAAGTATCAACCAACTCTACTTAGATATATGCCCATACATATACCTAAGTCATCAATTCCAGTTCGGCTCCGACTCACGAGCCCAATTACAACCCAGTCCACACAGGAAAGCACAACCCAATCCACACAAGAAAGCAAGTCAATCAGATCGATGATATTGATAGAAAGTCACGACTTAGCTCACACAGGTATACTACTCACCAAGAGGGGTGATGATGATTAGATATAGCCTCTGAATCAACTCCTCTGCCGAACCCACGTTGGATTCAAGTACATAAGTAATCGATGCCGAACCCACGTAGGATCCCAGTACAGTAACCATCACTGTCGAACCCACATAAGATCCATGTACTGTCATCATTGTTGCCGAACCCACGGAGGATGCAAGTACAATCATCCTCGCTGCCAAACCCACGTAGGATCCAAGTAGAGTCTCCATCGTCGTCGAACCCACGGAGGATCCCAGCACGGTAGTGGTCGCAGTCGCAGCCAGTTCTAGGGTTCCTGCACACAGCACGCTCGATTCCGGGAGGGTCCTCTCCACGAACCAAGGGGGGTTGATACATCAACTGTCATGAAGTCCAGAGTTGATGTATCACGAAGTTCCGTCTTGTCAATAGGAACTCAACGTGACAGACGACGCATCAATCAGACGCCCAGTATGAGAGTTATTAGCTTTTTCTCCTAGGGGCCCGATTTATTTTTAAGCTAAAACCAACCCGACCATACTCCAGAAGCGTCCAAACCTCAAGAGGAGTAATCCAAATGAACCGTCTCACTATGATGAATTCAACGTAACTGACGTCATGTTATTCGGATGTCCGGTCATTAGGTTATAAGAGTTTCTGCTCCAAGGGCCCGGTTGGTTTCGGGTTTGAACCAACCGGGACGTACCCAAAATTTACCCAAATATTGAGTATAATATACCGAACGACTGTCTGGATCCAAGGATCCCAACGCAACTGACGGTGCGTCTATCGGAGGTCTGCAACCCAAGATATGGGTGTTTGAATGAACCTGTCCAAAAATTGGGGGTTTCGGCCCAGTCCGGCCCAGCCCAATACCCCCCCCTGGGTAGGACTGAACTGGGTCGACCCGACCCTGGTCCAGGTCCAGCCCAATTGGGCGTGGCCTGGCCCGGTGGGCGTGGCCCGGCCTGGCTTAGAAGCCGGCTGTGGCTCGGCCCACGGCCGCGCGGTGCGCAAAGTGGGGTGCCACCCCCTTGATTCCGGAACGACAGACCCTACAGGGCCAGCCCTATGTGATGGTTGGGGGTTTCAACCCCCTGTTTTTCTGGAAAACGGATGACTGTTATGGCCGGACGGTTGAGCCTCCGCAGGACCCACGCAGGTCCTGCCTCCCGGAGCGCTGGTGGCCAGTTGTCCGGCCACCCCCGCTGGACCGCCGCGACCCTTCTTTGACCAGCGTGGCGCGACGGTACTGCACCCCTCCACCGCGGCCTGCTTCGGCCGCAGTTCCTTCGGCTTCACCGGCGCGGCGTGACGGCGCTGTGCACCACCGTCGTGTCCCGCTCTGGCCGCGGTCCTCTTCATCCTCGCGCGGTACAACGACACTGTGCTGCCTTCCCCTCGATTGTCAATGTTGATCAACAAGAAAACAGGGAGGAGAAACCGGTCGTGTTTGTGTGATCCGGTCTCCTCCCGTTACGTTGGTAACAAGTGGCCAAAATAACAGACGAAGAACGTTAAATTAAACTTGAACGAAGATAACCCCTACCTTGATTTAACGATGAAGTTTGTCGGCGATGCAGAAGATGGCGTTGTGGGGTGAGGTTTCAAATATTGTGTTGGCGTACGTCCAAGGAAGGAACGACGCCTCACACTAGCTGCGAAGAGAAGATGAAAAGGCACGTCGTCTCTCCTTGTGGTGACAGCATTCTTCGTCGAAGGGTGTCGTTCTTCGTGGGAGGAATTAGAGCTCTCTCCCCAATTCTTAACACAACAAGCTAACCCCAAAATAAAATAAGTCTCATCTTATTTTATTTATTCATGCCATGCATTTAAATTTCAAAAGTCAAACACATATCTTATTAATTGATTAAGTGTGTTGGCATGATTTAATGTGGGGAGTGGAGAGAGGATAAGTCACCCACTTAATTACAAGGGGGTTTAATGGGGAGTTTAATGGGTTATGGGGAACATGAATGGTTAGGTTCGTGTGGGCCCCCCATCACCTTTATCTTCCCAAGGGTAGGTAGTAACTTGTGGGTCCCACCCCAACTCCCACACTTAGGATTTAACCACTTAGAAATATAAATAAAATTGTAACACAATTTTATTTTACTTTTCATTTAATCCACTTTTTTTAAACAACTCCTCCCGAGCAGACGCACCTTCGGTAAAGGTCCTCTTAAGCAATTAGAAGCGTTGCGGTTCCATCGGTGCCCTCAGATTTCCATTCCGAGAACCGGTTCAAAAGATTGAAAATCCCACTTGTTTGTTCACTGAACGTACCCAAGCTAAACTTCGAAAATTGATTCTGGGAACACCGGGCCTCGGAATCCAGTGCCGTTAGAAACTGCGTACTTGTAAAATACTAAATAATTTATGAAAAAATATTCCTTGAAATTTACGGGTCTTTACATTATCCATGAGATAACTAAATTGATATTGTAAAGACCCAGAACCCAGTAGCCAAAAGTTGGTTCCTCAATTTATTACATTTGCATAAGATACAAGAAATCACATCCCAAATGACCGAATAGTTTAGTAGTCATGGTAATGTAGATAAAAACATGAAATTCACGTTATAATTTAAAATTTAGAATACATGAAGATTTTCAATGAGGGTTTTTCTATACTCCCTTTGGGTAACCTTTCATATCAATCATAATATACTTCTTAGAATATTAGAGAAAGATGAAACATAAGAAAGGGGTGATCTCAGATGCTCTGTAGTGGTATAAATATAGTATAAGCCATTACAAACAATCATAAATGATTATGGAATGGTGATTAACTAAAAAACATACCATTTAATCAATAACTTCTGCTTAATATGGAATAAATGAAAGACGATCAAATAATTCCATAAATATAATAACATATGAATGAAACTTAACCATGGATATTATACTAGTGTAATAATCATATATAATATTAATATCTAATATCATAATGAGGTAATTAATTTTTTAAGAAATCATAAACACATGGTCAATGCTTCGAAAAAGACACCACACATAAACGGGAAAGGCCTCAACCAATACCCAAACTATTTTTTCTCATGAGACCTATCAAAGCATAAAGGGGCTATAATGGACCCTACTCATCACTAACTAATTCCATTGAATTAATCATATGAAAAGGTTTAAAAATAAAAAAAAAATATAATCTAGAATAAAAAATGTTAATACTTTAACCAAAAACCATGAATAATATCAAAATAGAACATCCACAATCAAAATAATCACAAACAATTCAATATAATATGGTAGATGGAATCATAACTGATCAAACTCATTCACAAATAATATCAAAATAATGATTCTGATCTATATAAAAATACTATAAAAAAATCATTAAAAATTTCATGGGAGAAATAACCGTTTTTTATTTGAAATCATTTAATTAAAATACTATAAAATATTAAATTAACAAATTTCATTGAAAATGATCTTTTAAAATTATACAGAAAGAATCAAGACATTAATGTTTCATAATGGAAGAAAAAAACACTCATTCTGTGTATGTTAATAAAACATTACTTCCATATTTTGATCGAAAAAGTCATAATGGACCTCATTTAAAAAATGAAAAAAGATTACATTCATGCTTTTTTATAAAAATTCAAATAGAAGTTAAATATTTAAGAAATATATAAGGAAATATTAATTTTAGTTGATTTTTTTTAAAATGTTCATTGTATAAAAATGTTTCTCAACGGATAATTAATCTCAAATAATCCCATATTAAAATGTGATTGTTAAATAAACCTCTCCACTTTATAATCAGTAGAATTTTTGAACTATAAGACAATACAAATTATTTAGATTTGAAAATACAATAATATTCAGAATAGGAATCATAAAATACATATATGGGAAGTATATACACCAAAAAAACAAGTAGTGTATAATGTATGTGTCCCATAAAATAAAAATGGGACAAAAATCTGTTACCTTACGTCTGATTTCCTCTATACAGATCTAGAACTCTTGTATAGTGGTGTTAAAAATATTATTAACTTATACCAAAATCATAATAATATTTGTAATTTAACATATCATCCCCTAATAATATTTTACCACTCGTTTATTAATAATATTTAATTCACTTTAATGCTTCAGTTGTTAATTTCAATGTTTTCTCAAGCAGGTTTTTTCATGAATGTCATGGATCTCTTTCATTGGATATACATAAAACATATATATAATAATATTTATGTATTAAATATGTTTTTTAATAATTAAACATATTTTTATAATAAATATTGTATGGTTATCATGTAAAACAAATCACAAAGAATTGTGTAGTAGGTAGGTCGTACGTACGCACGAGAGACGATATCATTCCCTTAATGGAGAAAGATTAAGGAATTAAAAGGTATATTAATTTTTTCCAGACTAAATATCTAGTCATTATTGTCATATATATCCACTCTTTCCATATTTATACCCATCCAACTAATGTTTTGATGAAAAACACATTACACCATAGCATGGAGATGGTATTTCTTACATAAGCACATGCGGTGTTTTCAATTTTCATAGGATGGATAAATCAAGGAATATAGTTTTAACATAAGAAAACATAAATTGATATATATTATACTGGAGTTATTAAATTATTTTTGAAATATCACATTAAGAGAAGTATAATAAGAAATGAACCTGAGTGAGATGGTAAAACAATTAATTACTCTTCGATGGAATTCTTTTAGATATTTTATTAGTGGATCTAGAGATGATATTTTGGGAAGAACTAGAGATCAAAAAGTTTTCTGAGGATTATGGAAGGAGAAATGGGTAGGGTTTGGTTGGTCTACAAGGCTCAATGTGGTGTGAAGATGTGAGGAAGGAGGTTCCCTTTATAATTGAGGTTGTAACGACCTAGAATTCTATCAATACAATTTCCATTATTAAATTTATTTCATATACTATAATCCATATATAACCACACAAAGAACACAATAATAAACTTATAAATGAAAACCGAATTAAATAAAAGGTATTTACAAAAATTAAAGAACACAAACCAATGGAATAATATCATGACCTTTAGAATAGTAATATAACAATTAAGAATAGTAAACCAACCAATAGATTATTAAGCTCCCCTATGAAATTATAAATAAAATTTATGAATCTTATAATTAAAAATGTGATATATTTATATCATTTAATAAGTAAATAAATGTTTTAAAATTAAGAACTTAAGTATTGGTATTTGGGTTAAACCTAACAATTTATTTACAATATTAGAATTAATAAAATGAGTTAAAAGAAAATTTATCTTCATTTAATAGATTCAAATAAAATATTTTGTTGTCTTATGATTTTATGATAATTTTATGAGACAGTAATTAATTTAACATAGTGTTATAAATTCGGTTATAATTTTAAAACTGGTATTTTTCAAAAAAAAAATTATGATTTTAACTAAAAATTTAGACTTCTCATATTTAAAAAAATAATTGGAATAAAATGGATTCAATTTTTGAAATTTAAATTTTGAAAAGTGGTTAGGGATTATTTTTGGGATTTTTCTAAAATATTTTTCTTTTTTTGTAAATAGTGAAATACAATAATTTATGGTATAAGCTAAATACAAGAATTATTGAGTCATGGATGACATAATTAAGGGATAAGAACTCACTGGTTCTAAATAAAAATAACTAGTTACATATCATAGTCATAATAATCCACATTATTCATATTTTTGAGCCAAAATAATAAAGAAATGAGGAAAATAATAAAAAAACCCTCTCTACCCCTATAAATACCACCAAAAACCACGTCATCTCCTTACAACTCTAATGCCTTGAATCGTGTACACATTATATCGAATATGATTCCCAAGTCTCTCCCACATATCCATAAGCCTTTGGTCTCAATAATATACTAAACCAAATTCTTCTAAAGAGGTTCTCATCTGGAAGAATTCATGTGGTAAAAACCTATTTATTTTTTTATTTCTTTTCAGTTTATTTTATTTTATTATTCTATCCTCACACAACATTATAAAAGTGTAATTATAAATCTACAATATTATATATAATTTAATTTTATTATTTTTAGGGAATATTCCATCATTAAACCACTTCTTCTCTCCCAATTATACCAAAAAAGAAAACATTGTCTGTTAGGTGATGATTTATTACCTTGAACGGTGAAAACATTTCAACTTACATTACCATTTTTTTGTATAGTCATAAAAAAAATTAATTCTTGAAAAATATTTTAAAATTTATGTTGTAATAATTTTTATATTATGTAAGTAATATATAATAATTATATTAAAAAAAAACAAATCTTGTTCGTGATTTTCAAAAACCGCCAATTTAATCTAAACGAGTATTATGGACGTTTTATCTAATGAATCATCATTATATCTGATAATAATAATTGATAAAACCATTTGAACTTGTTTTTTCATTAATAACATATAATTTAAATTCTACATAATTTTTCTCATTTTAAATTATATTTCAAACATGTATACTAGTGAACCAAACCTAAAAATCAAGGAAACAAACACACCTAAACGATGGAATTAAATATCATAACTCATAAAAAAGTCCATAAATGGACTTAATAAAATTATAATAAATAAAATACATGTTAAATAGGTTATTAATTAAATTATTAATGAATCAAGTTTCATTATTGATGTCCTCAAGAAGGTGTGCATGACACTTTCACACACAAGGTAAGGGATTCTTTCTGAGCATCCATTTTTTCCTTGGGGTTACAATTTGTCACTCTTTATATAAATGTAATTATATTTAATTTTTATATTATTATTCAACATTCTGTTTATAAGTTCCAAAAATGAGTATCTAGATCAGTTCATTCTTATTTTATGAGAAAATACATGTTTCAAAAATGTTTCCTTATAAATTCACCCCGATAAGAAAATTTGATTAAATGGATCTTATAAATTTCTTACCTATTTTTAAGTGCACTGAATAATCTATTTTAACAAAATTTATTTTCTAAAATCACTAATTTTGTCATATAAAACTCTCCTTGTTCATTTTTGTTTTTATACAATTAATTATTCATTTTTTGTTTTAATGAATCATTAAATTTTTTCATAAACTACACAAAAATGTCTCATTTATAAAGATTATTAAAATTTTTTACATGTGTTCACTTTACTATGACATCAATTAACATGATTTATGCCTATTTTACTTTATAAATGTTCATGTATGACTTAAATCCTTTCTTTCATGGAAAATTTTATGATAAACCCATTTTATGCTCCTTGACATGATTTTGATGCCCATTTATTTCAATGGGTAACCATTATGTTTATATTTTATTACTTGCATGTCACACATATGAATGTAAATTTTATGATGGTTTCACAGAAATAATAATCCATTTCATTGGGAAATGTTTAGTCTCATGAGACATCATGTTGGGACGAGGAGTAAACTAGATTCCTTTATGGGGCTTGGTCTCCCATGTGCAACGATCTTGGTAGTAAGCCCTGACTCATGCTCATCCATGTGAAATGTTCTTGGAAGTTATCCTCAACTCATGATTACGTCATGTTATATGTTGTTTCCACATTCTTATTATTCCATGGTTACATTATCCTATGATCCACATGCTATGCTTCCTTATGTTTACTCATATTCCATGCCATTCATGTCATCATGTTATGCATTCTAACCCATGTGCTATGATTTTTTATTATGATTATCCCCTTATATGGATTTTTAGCTTCTCCCATTATTCATATAATTCCCTAGGTTATATTATGAATATGTAAGGTCTCAATTTAATTTAATATCTCGTTATGAGGATTAAAAAATAATGATTTTATTTTGGTTTCAGGATTTTTAATGGTGTACCTAATTTTACAAAGACACATATATTTACAATACATGGTTGTAATGGATGGTTAATTAGGCTTAAAATCATGTAATTATATGTGTACATGTCTAGGTTCATTATTTATGGAAACATGGAAAGGGATAGTTTTTTTGGTTATCAGGACTAGAAAAGTTTAATAAGAACCCTAGGGATAATTCTATCCCCTTGGATAAAATAGATTAAAATTTTTGTAATATAAAGATAGTATATACATTCCATTTATAATTTTATCCTTTAATTTTCAAAAATTTCTTTCGAAATTCATATTATATAATTATTGAATCCCTTTAATTTTATATTCTTTATCTTAGTTAATGGCTATAATTAGGAGAAACAATTCTAAAAAATCAATGTGATAAGAGATGTGATGACATCTCTAATGAGATAAAAAATATAATGGTAACGAGTGCACAAAACATTATAAAAATACTTGATCAAATGGATCAAGTTAGGAATAAAAACATGAATCAAGTGGAACACCATTAATCTCATAAGAAATGGAATGTTTTAGTTGAATATTTATTACATCAAAGGTATCCATATTTTGTTGATATTCTGATCCCCTCGTCACTGAATAATTGATTAACTCCATTGGGAAGATATTTTATATCATCCAATGATCTAAAGAATATTTTTTTTCTAGTGGTATATCATTTTGATGGGGAAGGTGATCAGTGGTGGGAATTGATCAAGAACATGAATTCCAAGGATGAAATTGATTCTATGGATTATGAAGATTTCATGAAAAAATTTTGGAATAAATTTTTTCCCAAAAATTTCCATCTTAAGATAGAAATGTAATTCCTAAAAATGAATCATAAGTAAGAAGAAACTATTAGGGAATTTGAGGTAAAAATTATTGGACTTTCATGATACACCTCTGGCTTTGTTAGGAAAACCGAATGCAAAGTGTATCACTTATTTTGTGTACTAAATATTAGTCTTTGAAAGGCCTTGGAAATATCAGACTTTTATAACTAAGAGGATATTGTATATTATTCCCTTATAGATGAAATGTAGATCATAGACTCTTAGTGGTATCGTGGTCTTAGAGAAAACAAATTACAAAATGGTGTTTAACAAGGGAAAATCAACACATGAATCCCATGATGGAATGAAAACCAACATCCCATGTGTCAAAAGTATGGGAAGAAGCATATTGGGGACTTTCTAAAGATCACCAGGATATGCTTCAAATGTGTTATAGTGGGATATCTGGCGTATAAATGTAGATGCAATATGAATAATCCCACTAATGCAGAAGAATAAGGGAAGGTTTAGATAAACACATAACCTGTAGTGCTCTGTTCCAACTACAAGGAAAATGGGAATTTTGCAATCAAATTCACTAAGATCTGGGTTGTTGGAGGCAATAAAAAACAACCTCCAAGGTAGAAAGGAAGTTCATACACTACCACTACTTCTGAGGTGGATCTCAAACATGATGTGGTGATAGGTATGCGGTTAATTCATTTAAGAATATAGAATTTACTACTTATTTGTTGTGCTATGCATTCTTTGAAATCTTGAATGTTTAATAGAACTATTAAAACACCACAAAAAATATGGAGGTTGAGATATCTATGAGAATAGAAAATGGGGAAATTATTTCATCCAATGAATTTAAACCCTCCCTAGCTAATTTTTGTGGACTTAAACTCCCAGTACATATTGTAATATATCCTTTATTAGTGGTTGATGTTATTTTAGGAATAGATTGGATATCATTAAATAAATCCAAAATCACCATTCAGTAATGAGAGATCACTATTCACATACCGAAGTATCCTCAGATTTTATAAAATTTTATGGAATTGGATGAGTATCCTTTAGAATCAGAATCTCAAGTGTAAATATTCCAACCTTATGAGAAATAATATCGATCCAAAATTATTTAGAAAAAGTAGAGAAACATGATCGAAGACATCCCATTAGAAGGGACTACATTGATGTGTTCCCTGAAGAATTTCTTGGTCTTCCTCCTGATCAAGAGGTTCATTTCTCAATTTTGATTTTTCATAGAGCTCTGCATAGAGCAAAGAAACCTTATTGAATCAAAACCATCATGTTAGAGGAACTAATTTAGTTACAAGATAATATAGAAAAGAGTTTTATATTCTCGTGTTCTTCCCCATGGGGTGAACCAATCATATTTTTTAAGAGGAAAGATGAATCAATACACCTATGAATTTATTATCATGAGATCAAAAAAATCACAATAAAGAACAGGTACCCCCTAAAACGAATAGATGATATATTCGATCAAATATGTAGATCCTAATATTTTACTAAGGTGCCCCTTCAGTTAGGATATTGCTAATTAATGGGGAGAAAGGAAGATATTCCCAATAATAACATTTGAACATGGAATAGAAACTCTGTGTTCATAGTGATGCCCTTCTGACTCACTAATTCCCCGTCAATTTTTATTCCCTTAATGAATAGTCTTTATAAATTACCTCTACATATTTTTGGGAGTCTATATTGATGATATTCTTTTATATTCCTAGATCAATGAGGAATATGAATAGAATTTTAATACTATGTTGAAGACCTTGAGAAGGGAGAAACTATAGGAAGTGTACAATAAATTTGAGTCATGTATGGAGGAAGTTTCACTCATGGGGTATGTTATCACCAACAATGTAATATATGTGGACCCTTCCATGAAAAAGTGAATTGATGTGTTTCGCACTCCAACATCTATAATGGAGATCCATAGTTTCCTTAGTATAGCTGGGTATTACAAATTATTTATGAAGAACTCTCCACATTTTTAAAACCCACTAACCAAGATGACATAGAATAGAATAAAGTTTCTCTAGACCACTGAATGTGATGACTATTAACAAGAGTTGAATAAGAGGCTTATCACTATATCAGTGATCAAAATATCGACAAATGGGGAATTTTTTATCGTACACAATAATTATTCAAAGAACGGATTTGGGTTTTTATTGATTCAAAATGATAAATTGATATTCTACGCCTCATGGAAGTTGAAAATTAATGATAAAATCATTCACATTCAGAAATGAAGTTAGAGGATGTAATCATATTGTTAAAAAATCTAGCAACATTATATCTATGGGGAGAATTTTTAGATATATACTAATCACAAGAGTATAAAATATATATTCACAAATAAGAAGCTCAATATGTGCCAGTGAAGATGGTATGATCTCCTCAAAGATTATGGATTATCAATACACTCCCATCCCGGTAAAGTAAATAATCTGGTAGATTCTATAAGTAGAAAGGATCATATGACTTTTTCATATATAATAATTGAGAAGGGTACAATCATCTTAGACTTTCAAAGGATGACCATGGGAAAAATTAATAAAGGAACATCATCAATCCTTTCTCAAATGATTTATCAAACATCCCTTGTGATGAAAATAATGGATTCACAAATAAATGATATAGAGATTAAGAAAAAGGTAGGATCTATTAGAAATTTAAAATCCAAAAAGATTAAAATTGATGAGGAAGGAGTTATAAGATTTGGTTCATGATTATTTGCACCATCCAATCCAGAGATAATGAAAGAGTTTCTTAAATATCCACATAGCTCAACCGTCTCTATTCACCCTATAAGCACAAAGATGTATCAAAATATCTGCAAAAACTTTTGGTGGGACAATATGAATAAAGATATTTCAGAAAATATGTCAAATTTCCTAGTATGTAAGCATGTGAAGGATGAAAGAAATAAGTATAAGGGGATGACACAACCATTAACTGTACCAATATGGAAATTATATAACATCATTAGGGATTTTATCACCGAACATCCAATGAAATCCATAAGAAACAATGCTATATGGGTTGTATTGGATTGTTTTACAAAGACATATCACTTTACCGCTACTCAAGAGTACTTATTCCTAGATCAATTTGAATGGATATACATCGATGATGTGGAAAGTATATATAGAGTAACACCATCTATTTTATCTGATCAGAATCCTAGATTCAACTTCATGTTCTATAAAAGTCTCCAACATGTTTTAAACACTAAGATGATCTTCACTCTGGTCTATTATACTCAAACTGATGGACAATCTAACCAGACTATTCATACACTAGAAGACATGTCTTGAGTATGTTTTATGTACATCAATGGAGGATGAGACCGACGTCTTCCTCTAGTTGAGTTATCCTACAACAATAGTTCCCACCAAATAGATCCATAAAAAGCCCTCTGTGGAAGAAGATGAATAACACTAGCATGATGGGATGAAATCGGTGAACATAATATGGTATAACATAAAATGGTCAAAGAAATTGTAGAAAAGATGAAAACCATTCAACAACACATCATGGAATCCCATATTTGACAGAAGTGAAATATAGAAAATCATTGATGAGACCTAGAGTTTAAGGTTATAGACATGGTATTCCTCCACATATGTACATGGGAGAGGATCAGGAGATTTGGCAGGAAAGGAAATCTAAGTCCTAGGTACATCGTCCCTTTTGAGAATATTGATTGTGTTGGACCTACGACCTATCAACTATCACTTCCACCTACTATGTCTCAATGGAACTATTTTATTCCATGTACTCCTCTTAGGGAAGTATATACTAGATCCCTCTTATGTACTAAATTAATAGGTGGTACAATTAGAGAATGACCTCCATTACAAGGAGTATCCGGTGATGATCTTGGATCAGAGTGATAAAGTTATATGAAACAAGACCACTAACCTTGTCAATGTACTATGGAAAAACCATATGTAAGAAGAGGAAAGATAAGAATTCGAGGAAGGGATGAATGTGAAATACCCTCACCTATTTTTCCCTTAGATTGTAAAACGAAATATTGAGGGAAAAATTTCATAAGGAGGGAAGAATGAAATGACTCCGAAATATATAAATGAAATTTCCATTATAATAATAATCTCATATAGAATAAATCCCATAAAATCACATATAGAACGCAATACAAATGTTATAAATTAATAATGAATGAAAAAAAAGTTATTTATTGAAATTAATGAACCAAAACCAAGGGAATAATAATATGATATTCAAAATAGTAATGTTACCATTTAGAATAGTAACCCAACCATTTGGATTTTAACATCACCTAGGAAAGTATAAATAAAATTTAGGCATCTTATAAATGAAAATATTATATATTTATATCATTGAATAAGTAAATAAATGTTTTAAAAGTGATGAATTGAATATTGATATTTTTAAGAAACCTAACTATTTAGTTACAATTTTATAATTAAAAAATTATTTAAAAGAAAATTTGTTTCGATAAAATATATTCATAAATTAATACTTTTTTTCCTTATGATTTTAAGATAATTCTATATGGCTGTCATTAAAATTTTAATGTGTTATAAAATCAAATATAATTTATAAAATTGTATTTAAAAAAATAATGATTTTAATTAATAATTAAATTTCTCATATTTATAATTTTTTCCATAAAATTGATTAAATTTTGGAAATCTATACATTGATAAATTCTTAGGGTGAATTTTGTGGATTTTTATAAAATAGATGAATTTATGGTGAACAACGAAATACAATAATTTATCGTATAAGCTAAATACAAGAATTATTGAGTATGGATGATGTATGAATTAGGTAATAACCCGATGTTTCAAACTCACATGCACTAGATACTATACATAGTCCTAATAATTCACATTATTTATAGCCTTGAGCCAAAAAATAAATAAATGAATAAAATAATAAAAAAACACCCATATCCTCCCCTATAAATAAAACCCTCACCAACTCTTCTCCTCAAACCTATAAATCCTTGAAGACTATAAAAATTCAACCTATTGTTCTTTAAATATATATCACCCAAGTATAGGATCCTCTTTATCAAAAAATAAACTATCCACATTCCCCTAAGGAGGTTCTCAAGGAGAATAATTTAAGTGGTAAAAAACTTATTTTCTATTCATTCAATTTCATTTCAATTTCTTTTATTTCCTTATTTTTTACGCACATCCCTTTATATAGATGGAATGATAAATATATTATATTCAATATAATATAATTATATTATAGAAATGGAATAATCTATCATCAAACCTCTTCTCCTATCACTTTTATTCTAAAAATGAAAACATCATCCGTGAGGTGTTGATTTATAGCCTTCAAGGATGAAAAATATTCCATTTTCATTACTGCCTTCATTGATGGTCATAAAAATATTATAATTGTGGATTTTTTTAAATATATTTTTTTAACCCTTTTTATGTTCTATAAATAACATATATATATAATTTTAAACAACAAACCCAGACTAGTTCGTGATGATCAAAAAACCCCAATTTAATCTAAAAAATTATCATTAAAAGTTTATCTAATGAATCATACTCATATATGGAAAATAATAATATATAATACCATTTAAACTTATTTAAGATAATAAAAAATATATAAATTCATTTGTGGATTATTCTTCTCATTTTATAGGATCTTTCATTCATGTAATCATGTGAACCTATCCTGAAAATCTAGGAACCCCACACTCTTGAACTACGAAATTGAATATTATAACTCATAAATAAGTGGATAAATGAATTTAATAAAATTATAATAATTAATATAAATACTAAAAAATTTATGAATTAAATTTTTTAATAATAAAATTTCATTATCCAGGTCATTAATTAGAAGTGTGGAACACTTTCAATCATAAGGTAAAATATTATTTCTAAACCACCATTTTTTCCTTTGGTTTATTCATTATCTCTATTTATCCAAATGTAATTATTCTTTATTTTTATATTATTCTTAAAAATTATGTTTAAATGTTCCAAAATCATGTATCATTATCTATTCAACATTATTTTAATGGAAAATACATGTTTTAAAAAGGTTTCCTTTTCAATTCAACCCAATATGAAAGCATGATTAATGGTAAAGTTACCAATTTGATTACCATTTTAATGTTCACTCTATAATATGTTTTAATACAATATTACTTTTTTCTAAAATCATTTATTTTATCATCAGAAACTATATTGGCTAATTATTAATTTTATACAAATAAGTATTCCTTTTTTAAGAATCATTAAAATGTTCTGCAAAGCTGCACTAAAGTGGCTCATTTCTAATGTTTTGGCAATAGTATTTTTTTAATGTTTTAACTTATTATTAACACCACTTATCATATTTTATTTCTATTTTACTTTATTAATGTACATTTATGATTTCAATCCATTCTTTTATGTTCACTTTTAGGATAACCCCATTTTATATACTCCATGACATGATTACGATACCCATTTTGTTCTGAGGGTAAAAGTTTTGGTTTTTTTGATTCTTCACGTGTCACACATATGAATGAAAATTTTATGATCAGTGTGCCCATATATCCTTCCAATTAATTGTTTAATGTTCAGTCTCATGAGACGCAATGTTGTGATATGGAGTAAAGAATATTTCATAAAGGACTTTGTATGCCATGTGTAATGGTCTTGGCAGTAATCCTTGAATCGTGATCCTCCATGTGAAATGGGCTTGGCTGTTATCCTTTCATCATGATAATTTCATATTTTATATTGTTTACCAATTCCTATGATTCCATGATTACATGTTCCCATGGTCTATGTGTTATGATTCCTTATGTTTATTTGGGTTCTAGGCCTTTTCATGTCATCATGTAATGTCATATAAAGCATATGTAATGTTTTAGTATTATATTTACTACCTTATTGGGCTTTTATCTCATCCCTTTTAGATATTTTTCCATAGTTTATCATATATTGATGTAAGGTGTCAATGGATGTAAGGATCTCATAAAGATGTTTTTATTTTTGTTTTATGCTATTTAATTATGTATCGAATATTAAAAATACCCTAATATTTATAATCCTTAGTGGTAATTGATGGTTAATTATGATTTAAATCATTTAATTATATGTGTTTAAGGATATGTTCATTATTGAGGTGATGATAACTTTTGGAAACTCTCAAAAATTTAAATTAAAATAAATTTGTTTTCAATTCGCAATGAATCAAAAATGATTTATTTAAAACATATGATGAGGATGGGTTGAAATATTCTAAACTAATAATTTTTAGAGAACTTTACATCTCATTATTACCCTTATCCTATGGAATTAACCCTTATATAAACCCTTTAACTCTTGCAGTGAAAACATGTGTTTTTACTATTTGAATGATAATATAGTTACTCTAAAATTTCAAACGAATCATAAATGAGTATTGGAAGAAATTTTAAAATTTATCACTATTATATGAATAAATTTTATAAATTTATGATTTTTATATCATTTAATAAAATATTATTTATTTTAAAATACCATTAGTTTCAATTTTGAAACTATTCCTTACTTGATTTTTTAAAAATATGATAAGAACATGATAATATAGAACAAAAAAAATTAATAAATACTTAATATGTCCATTACATCTATAAAATTAAAGGATGAAATAAATTTTATGAAATTATATTTATTTTAATTATTTAATAACCTTTATTTGATATGTCCATTAATTAAACAGTTCTTACTTCATCATTGTGCTAGCCATTAATTTAAAATTTTATTCCCTAATATTTAAAAATTAATTATCATGATGAAGAAAAAAAGTTTCTTTAAAATTAATATTTATAGTCTATGTTATATTCATAATAACCATATATAAAAAATCAAACACTTACTAAAATCATGAGTGCGACATATTGGGCTTTCCTTAGAATAAAATACTAAAAAAGGACTAATGTAACCCATGTGGTTTCAATAGGCCATAAAATTAGACCATGGATGATTTTGGTTGATCATAAAGCATAAAATAAAAATAAGAAAAATTTATAATACTTATAATATTCATTTTTACACTTAATTACCTTATTTACTTTTAATCATGGTAATTAAAAAAAATACTTAAGTTAATATTTATATTTTACAAAAATAAAAGGGAAATGTTTACAATCCATGGACCTTATGATTCCAAATATGGAATCCATTTTCTAAATTTTAAAATACATTATAGTATAAAATTAATTTAAAATTAATCCTATTGACGGAATGAGAAAACAAATGTTTAAAGTGAAAATGTTCAAAAGATTGAAATATTTTTGTTGGTCGGAGTGGATACTCAAAAGGGGGGAGATTTGAGTTCCAATTAAAATTTCTGTTAAAAATATTTATATTAAAACCCCCCAATTTAAAAACAAAGTTAAACTGTAGTGAATCTATACAGAGTGTAAAGGTTCAATTAGTTTCTAAAAGATTTATTAGGTCTCAGTTAACTTAATTTGAAGATTAAATTAACTTTTGAAACTAACTTACTGGTTTACAATAAGAATAAACACTTGATAATTTAACTATCAAAGTAGCTTCAAAATAGTTTTGTATTTCAAAGTAATAGTAGCGGAATATGAAATAAATATATAGTATACTTATATACTTAAACTAAAATGAACAGCAAAGTTAACCAAGAGGTTCAGCCTCAAGCCGAGACTTAGTCCTCTCAACAATTTATATAAATTGACCCACACCCTGGATCTGGGGTAAACAACAGTACAATACTGTCCAGGTCCAAAGACCTCTACCACAGATCTTCATGGGAAAACCAAACAACAACACACAGGCTGTTCAGGACTTACTCGGCCTCGACCACTATCCACAGTGGGAAACAAAGGGTTATGATGTTTGAGTGAGGATTTAAGAATCCTCTAGTTTAGCTTAGGAGACAGTGTGTGTGTGTAAAATAAACAGGGTACACAAACTACTCAAAATGTAAAGATAGAATCACTAAAGAGAAGTATGATCGAGTTTAGAAATTCTTTAGTAGATAGCAGTGCAGCTTTGGACTCATTTGGTTTATCTGAAAAGCTTCTGAGTCCTTCTCTAGTTTTTATTAGAAAAAAGAGTGTCGTTTTCTTCTTTGATTCTTGGTCCAGCTTAGCAGCCTAAGAGCATTAAGTGTTTGTTGTATTTCATCATTCAAGATGGATCTTGTGTTCTCCTCTAAAATAAGTTTCATCGTGTATGTCCAGGGTTCTTGGAGTATGGATGTATATGAGAGAAAAATGCTCCACATTTGAATGATGTTTAGCTCTGGGCTCTTTCACACTTCGTGTGCCTTCTTAGTGCCTTTTTTGTCACATACATGTCTATGTCCAGTGTTCTCTTTCCATCCCTTTATAGATTACAGCTTCGGAAGAAATGAATAATCGCCTTTTTCATGGGTACTAGGTACGGTTCCCTGACATGCAACAGAAATCATTAAATAACATAACTGCATTAAAACCATCAAATGTAACTGTTAGCTAAATAAATAAGTAGTATGAAGAGTATAGGGTTTGACTAATTGGTCAATAATTAGTAGGTTTCTATTGGTAGACGTGGATGGTGAAATTTGTGTCGTCTAACCTTCCGTCGGTAGCTCTTTTGAACTTGCATCGGTAGCTCATATACTGGTGACTTTAGTTCCATCGGTAGCTCTTGTTATCGGTAGATTTTGATCCATCAGTGGCTGTCTCTTCATTAGTAGCTCTTTGCATCAGTAGTTCTATCGGTAGACTTAAACTATCATCAGATTTCTATCGGTAGCTCTGGGTTTTGATTCAGTACTCATATCAGCAGGCTTACTCTATCAGTAGCTACTGGTAGACATGCACATCGGTAGCTCATATGTTCTGTCGGTAGACTTTGTGTCTGATTACCGGTAACTCTGGTGTGTTCATATCAGTCACATCAGTGTATCATTAGGACAGTCAGTAGCTCGTATCAGTAGCTCTTAGTGTTCTGTATCGGTAGACTTGGCTTATCGGTGACTCTGTCTATCAGTAGACTAAGTACCGGTAGCTCTATATCAGTAGCTATACCTAGATTAGTGGCTTAACACTTGTCTGTATTATGAAAAACTTATCTGAATGGGTTATAAGAACATCATAACTCATATAAAAATGGATAAAAAAAGATTAACATATCTCATGGATTATTCTAATATTATTATCATCTTGATCATAGATCGAAGGAATTAATATATAAAAAATAGTAGATTGATATTATCAAAGTATATGAAAGAAAAATTGGGATTATCAAAATATGTGAGGTCAACAATCTCCCCCCTTTTGATAATCACAACTTATTATATTGTAATTTTTAGAAAATGAATCAGAGGATATATAATTAAACTCAAGTTTCTTAGAGAAAACAGTATGGTATAAAACATAATTTATCAGAGATAGAATTAAATGTATCAGAGATAAAAGAAAAAAAACATGATATCAGAGGTAAATTTTAGTAGTATCAGAGAACTAAATGAAATGATATCATAGGATGATAGTAAAGGCACTAGTATTAGAAGATGAAATTCAGAGATATCAGTGGGGAAAAGCATGATAGCTCTTAGATAAAATTTCTCCCCCATCCATTAATATCTCTCCCTCTGGGTGAATATGACTTCCTCTTTTGATACTTAGAGAGTATTTATCCCCCTTTGTAAAATATATCTCCCCCTTTGTGATAATAAAAAAGTGGGAAATAACAAAAATAAGGGAAACAATAATAATAGAAGAAAATCAATTGTATTATACATGACAAAAAGGTACAAATACAGAAAACAAATTACATAGGATTTCTATCAAACAGTCCAACCACTTGATCAATCCACATCCTCAATGTGAGATTTTCCCTTGGGATCAGAAAAGGTTGCAGGTGGTCAGGATTCTGGTGAAGGCTTAGGAATTCCAGAAATGACCATAGGAGGGTCAGTAACTGACACTGTTCCTGGCCTATATTGAGTAGTTCTTTGTGTGATCATAGGTGTGAGGCTTCGAATGGATTGGACAAGAGGCATATGAATTGGAGAAGTAGTGGAGGCAGAGGCAGGAAAAGCAGCAGGGACAATTACTGGCCTAGCATCAACATGTAGAAAAGGCAGCAACAGATTTCTGAAATACATAATTATTCCTCCTCCTCTCTCGATAGCAGATATGAAGTCATCCTTGTTCTCCATAAACTTCTCCAACATTGAAGTCAATTCTTATAGCTTGCTAACTTTGTCTCTGAAGGCTTGGTTGACTGGAGGAAGTTTCATATTCTCAATCAGAAGCTTGAAATGACTGGTCATTTGGGTCTTTGTGTAAATTTTGGAGAAATAGGTGTCCACCTTTTCTTTCAATTATTTGTGAGAGGCAGAGGATTCTCTCATGTAGTCTTGGACTATCTTCATAATTTCTATGGCTGAATCTCTGGTAGAAAGAACAACTCTGCTCAGCTCAGATGAGTCCACAGAGCCACTGGTTGAGGCAGAACCAAGCTCTTCTTTCATCATATCTCGAAACTGATTGAAATCCATTGAAGGTTTAGATGCAAGATAACCAATAGAGAAAGATATAGTCTCTTTGAAGCTTTTGATCAATCCACTGATAAGAGTTTGATCTTGGGAATCCTGGATTGTAATATGATCTTTCATAGAAGTTTTGAAACCTTCAAAAATTGAAACCATCTGGCTTACAACACTCTTCACATAAGCTAAGTCCTTATCAGCTTGGGATTTTGAGCTCATGTAAGAGTTTAAATAAAAAACATGTTCCTTTAGAGCTTCAAGATCTGATTCAAGTCTAGAAACTTGAGCCTGCAATTCTTTAACTTCTTCAACTATATCTCCCATAAAGGTTGATAAATTATAGGCAAGTGATAGTTCAAAAGATCTTTCCAACATAATCATTTCTTCAGCAAAACTCTGCTTCATCTCAGCAACTATGGAACTAAAAGATTGTTTCAGCTCATCTTTGAAGATATCCATATCATCCTTGGTAACCAGATCAGCAGGTGCAACTGCTACTGATGTTCTTTTAGAGGATAAACTGACCACAAAGTCAGTCATAACTAATTGAATTGAAGATACCATAGAAACTTCCATTTTCTTTACCTCTTCCACGAAACTTTCCTTAAGATTTTTCTTTAAAGTATCCAGGTCATGCATTCTGACCACATCTTTAGGAAATAACTCAGAATCAACATCATAAACAATTTTTGGTCTATTTAGAGATGCTTCATTATCTAAATCTGGATAGTCTAAACCACAGACTTCAAAACCAGGGTCTTCTTCCCAATCATTAAAACCAACATCCACTAAACACTTACAAACATATATTGATGCCCCCCTCAATGGGTGTATCCTCAATTAGGATAATAGCATTCCTAGCAGCATTCTCAGTAGGTCTTTCATCCTGAGGAGAATCTTCCACTATCAATTCTTCTTCAGCAACAGCTGGAGGGTCTTCTGGATTAGGTAAGGGTATGTCAACTTTAGTTGCTTCCTCATTAGGTACTAAATATTGTTCAATAACTGGATTCAGACTCAAATCAGATGATATAGATGCTTCAATCTCATGAACATCTTCATTTTCTACAGTAGCCACTTCAACATCCTCTAATGCAGCTTCTTCCTTTTCTGATTTATGTGGAAATAGATTTTCCGGAGCTGGGCTAGGAGGCAAGTCAGGGTCTCCTCCTTCATCCACAGAGGATTCTTCCTCTTCTGAATCATCACTATATTCTGGCTCCTCATCATCAGGTCCCAGATCTGGATCCCTCACATTCATTGGTCTTAATGGATGATTCACAGGATTAAACTTTTCATACACCCTCTGGTTATCATTGACCTATTCTCCTCTCCAAGGGTTCCAATTTATTTTTCATGTACTTACAAACTGTAGTTTTGATACAGAAGTTATTCTTTACTACCACTATCTCATCTTGAGACTCAGCAACCCCTTTTACCTTGATCATCACAGAGATTAACATAGTAAAGAATAGGGAATTTTTCTTTGATTTCAGACTTGTCATATCTTCCATCTGAAGCATCAGAAATCTGCACAAATTAACCTTTAAACAATGTCTTAAGAGGTGTAGGAGATAGATATCCTGATATCTCAAATTGGAAAAGTCTCCTCTCCTCGGTATCAAGATATGTTGAACAAATTTGAGTAGCAATCTATTCTATCCATCCATTTCTGCAGCAACTACTTTTCTTTGACTTCCATCACCAGTCAGTTATTCCAAAGCAGTCTCATAATCGAAAATATCACTGGTTGGTGGCATGGCTCTCGCGAAATATCCAGATAATCATTCATGTGGAACTTTCAAGCACTCATCCCATTCAAAAGATGAAAACGACATCTCCTTTCCTTTCAAAAAAGAGGCTACTCAATTTTCATTCTCCGATTCTTAAAAGGTTAAAAAATCGTAAAATTGTTTCACTAATTTTGGAAAGTAAGGACCATTGTTGTTTGAAAGACACTCTACCCATTTTTGATCTTCAAGAACTTCGAGCACTAAGGACCTGCTAGGCAGTTTCCATTCCACACAATGTTCATTTTCAATCACAATAACTTTATTTTGTAGATGAGGATTCACTGGTCGTCTCCCCAACCTATTTCTAGAAACACTCCCAGTACCACTGTCTTCTTGCACGATCCTCTTCTTCTTTGTTTTCGGCTCAACAGAGTCATCTCTGATGGTAGGAAGTTTGGTTTTTGCCATCGCTGAATCGAAGGATTTAGTTTTCTCTAAGGATTCAGGAGCTAAGGTTCGAGGGTTATGGTTTAAGGCTCAGTGGATTTAGAAGTAGCTCAGACTTTAGTTTTATCATTTAGGAATCATAAAATAAATAAATAAAATGAAATAATGTAAACAAGATTCAGATTTTGGCGGCAGAAAGAAGTTTTAAAACAACACACATTGGTGAGAATTTCTATCAGTGAGGTTACATCGGTGAGGTTTCACATCGATGTGAATTTTACATCGGTGAGAATTGTACATCTGTGAGAATTTTACATCGGTGAGAATTTGACATCAGTGAGAATTCTACATCGGTGAGAATTCTACATCGGTGATAATCCTACATCGGTGAGAATAGCTACCGATTGATGTTAAACATACCTATCTCGTGTCTAATGTAACTTAACATATCCGAACTCAAAGGTTTAGTGAAAATATCGGCTAATTGATGTTCAGTGCCTATAAACTCAAGAGTAATATTACCCTTTTGGTAATGATCTATCAAGAAATGGTGCCTTACATCAATGTGTTTGGTCCTAGAGTGAGCCACAGTGTTCTTTGAGATAATTACTGCACTAGTATTTTCACAGTTGAATTACACGTGCCTAAAGTCATATCCATAGTCCAATAGAGTGTGTTTTTCATCCACAGAATTTGTGCATAGCAACTACCAACAGCTATTTACTCTGCTTCGGCAGTGGATAATGCTACATAATTCTGTTTCTTACTACACCAAGATACTAAGGACTTTCCCAATAAATGACATGTTCCTGAATTTCTTTTTCTATCCAACTTGCAACCAGCTAAATCATTATTTGAATAACTCATTAACTCAAAGGGTTGTCCATTTGGGAAAAACATACCAAGGTTTATAGTATGTTTAAGATACATAAAAATTATTTTAACAGCAAGTAAATGAGATTCTTTTAGATTATCTTGAAATCTTGCACACATATACACACTAAACATAATATCTGGTCGACTAGCAGTAAGGTAATGTAAGCTTCCAATCATACCTCTATAATTGGTTTGATCCACTAGTTTCCCAGTTTCATCTGCATCCAATTTACAAATAGTGCACATATGAGTTTCACTTTCCATAATAATATCCAAAGAAAAACGTTTTAAAAGATCCTTTGTATATTTACTTTGATTCAAAACAATACCATTTTCATTTTAAAACACTTGAAATCCATGAAAATATTTAAGTTCTCCAATTAAACTCATTTCAAATTCATTTTTCATACTCTTTGAGAAATCATTACATAAATAATGTTTAGAAGATCCAAAAATAATATCATCATCATAGATTTGAATTATTAAAACATCTTTAGAAATTATTTTAATAAAAAGAGTTGGATCAGCAATCCCTTTAGTAAAACTTTTTGAAATAAGAAAATTACTAAGTCTATCATAACAAGCTCTTGGAGCTTGTTTTAGAACATATAAAGCTTAAGAAAGTTTAAAAACTTGATTTGGAAAAGAAGGATTAATAAATGCAGGTGGTTGTTCAACAAAAACATCTTCAACAATAAAACCATTTAGAAATGTACTTTTGACATCCATTTGATATAACTTGAAATTCAGATGAATAGCATAGGCATGTAAGATCCCAATGGCTTCTAATCTGGCTATAGGTGAAAAGGTTTCCTCAAAGTCTATATCTTATTCTTGAATATATCCTTCTGCAACTAGCCTAGGTTTTTTTTTCAAACTATGTTTCCAGACTCATCAACTTTGTTTCTAAAAACCCATTTAGTGCCTATTGTTAAAGTGTCCTTAGGTCTGTCAACTAATTCCCAGACTTTGTTCCTTTCAAATTTATTTAACTCTTCTTACATATCCATTACCCTAAATTCATCATTGATAGCATCATTAATATTTTTAGGTTCTAGCTGTGAAAGAAAGGCTTGATGTTCAACCTGGTTTCTTAGAGAAGCTCTAGTCTGTGTCCCTCTATCAAGATTACCAACAACAGCATCCAAAGGATTATTATTTAGAATCCTTGTTGATCTTGTAATGGTAGGACTAGAAAATTCAGGTTCATCTATAGGTTCGGGATCCATAGCATAAGATTCTAGAATATGTCAAGAACTAGATGTTTTTATAGAAAGTTCTTTAGATTTATCATTAAGGTCCGGAACACACAAATCTTCTTCAAGATTTTCAATAGAGATCTTAGGCTCATGTGGATCAGTTTCATCAAACTTGATGTGAATAGATTCTTCTACACATTTGGTTCATTTATTAAGGACTCTATAGGCTTTTCTACTTAAATAATATCCAAGAAAAATTCCTTCATCACTCTTAGAAGAAAACTTGTCCAGATTATCCTTTGTATTAAGAATAAAAACTTTACAGCCGAAGACTCTAAAGTAACTAACTTTAGGTTATCCATTATTCCATAACTCATAAGGGGTCTTATTAAGAACTGGTCTAATTAAGAATCTATTAATGATATAACAAGTTGTATTAACAGCTTCAGTCAAAAAATAAATAGGCAGGTCATATTCATTAAGAATGGTTCTAGCTATTTCTTGAAGGGTTCTATTCCTTCTTTCTACTACACCATTCTGTTGAGGTGTTCTAGGAGCAAAAAAATTGTAACTATAGCCATTGTGTGATCAATAAGATTCAAACTCTTGATTTTCAAACACATGTCCATGATCACTTCTTAGAGTTTTAATCTTAAGTCCACTAAGAGTTTCTACAGATTTGGAGTATTTAACAATGTAAGAACTAGCTTCACTTTTGTGAGCTAAGAAGTATACCCAAGTATATCTAGAAAAGTCATCTGCTTGAATATATACATAGTGATTCCCATTTAAAATAGAAACCCTTGATGGTCCAAACAAGTCCATGTGAACCAACTCGAGAGGTTGAGAAGTTGAAACTTCTTTATTTTCTTTAAAAGAAACTTTATGTTGTTGTCCCTTTTGACAGGGATTACAAACTCTATCAATTGGGAATTCAAGTTTAGGTAGATCTCTAACCAAGTTCATCCTAGTCAGTTTTCTAAGTGAACATATGTTGTAGTGTCCTAATAATCTGTTCCATAGCCAAGACTCTTTATAAAAAGCATTTAGGCAAGTAATATTTTGTTTGTATAATGAATTTAAATCAACTGCATGAACATTTTCATTTCTTAAAGAAGAAAATACTATTTTTTTTTTGAATTTAAAACATTACAAGAATCATTTTCAAACATCACATTAAATCAATCATCACATAATTGAGAAATAGTTAACAGGTTATACTTAAGTCCATCAAAAAATAAAACTTTGGAAATTAATACTAAATCAGTGTTACCAATTTGACCTAGGCCGATGATCTTTCCTGTAGAATTATCACCAAAGGTGACATAGCCTCCATCAGCCTTTATTAAACTATTGAAACACGAGTAATCTCCAGACATATGTCTTGAACATCCACTTTCCATGTACCATACCTTCTTGTGAGAACACTTCAAAGATTTTTCCTACAAAACAGATTTTGATAGGAAATGATTTTGGTACCCAGATCTTCTTGGGTCCAGAAAGTTTAGCAATCAAAGCTTTAGGTACCCATATTTGTCTTATGGGTTACATATAATTAATAGAATAAATAGATTTTGAAAGATAAACTTTAGTTGATCTATAACCATATGAATAACTTGTTGAAGCATAGGGATTTCCATAACTTGAACTAGCAGTATTCTGTCCAGATTTAGGAATAAATCTATTCTTAATAAGCTGTCTCTATCCAGGTTTGTAGCCTATTTCAGTAGTGTATTTTGGCGCTACTATCTTTCCTAGCATTTGAGTTAGTGTATACTTTCCACTTGTAAACTTCTCTAAGTCTTTTCTATATTTTCTATTTGACATTTTTAGTTCTTTATTTTCCTTTAACAGTTGAGCATTCTTCTCTTTTTAAATAGTAAGATCGGTTTTAACAGTATTAGTGAGAGAATGTTTTTTCTTTAATGATTTATATTTATCCTTAAGTTCATTGCATGTCCCTTCCAGCATATTACAGTATTCAAATAATTCCTCACTATTCATGTTTTTAGAATCAGAATCAAAGTCTACATCATCTCCAGAATAATAGGAAATTAAAATAGGAGTATCTAAAGTTACCTCAGATGTGTTGGTCATGAAAGACATGTTGGCATGATTATTCTTAGAATTAGTAGCTTCTGATTCACTTGTGCTGTCCTTAGAAAAACTCCAGGTTTCTTTCATTGATTTCTTTTACTTATTGTCCTTATAATCATAATTCTTTTTTACTTTTAACTTTGGACAATCATCCTTGATGTGTGCTTTCCTTTTACACTCATAGCATACTATTTCATAATTCTTGTCATCTTTCTTCCGATCCTTCATCCAGTGTACCTTGTTGTCATACTTTCTTTTGTAATTAGATTTACTAAATAATTTCTTCTTCCTATAAAACTTCTTGAATCTATTGTATGTCTCAGCCATCTCAGCATCACTGTCTGAATCAGAATATTCACTAGTTGAACTCTCAGTAGGTATTTTCATTTTCTCCTTGTCTTTTACTCTTATAGGGAGTACACTTGAAAGCTATGGATTTTCTCTTAGGTTCATCATCTTCCTCCTTATTCACCTTGAGTTCTTACTCACACATCGTTAATTTAACAATAAGATCTTTTACTGGCAGGGCTTCAATGTCACATGACTCTCTAATTGAGATAGAGGTGCCTCTCCATCGTTCTAGGAGACATCTCAGTATCCTCATAA
This sequence comes from Viscum album, assembly GCA_963277665.1. Lineage (NCBI taxonomy): Eukaryota > Viridiplantae > Streptophyta > Magnoliopsida > Santalales > Viscaceae > Viscum > Viscum album. The sequence goes on along the minus strand of OY728159.1, from coordinate 1,884,282,242 downwards.
TTTGTTCCTTAGCTGAAACATCTTTCCCAAGTGAACTCATTGTATTAAATATCTCATTAAACCTGAGCTACATATCATAAATAGGTTCATCATTTTTCATTTTAAAATTGTCATGTTTAATAGTATAAGTATTGAATCTCATTTCATTATCATTGGTTGTTATTTCATGAGAAACACCAAAAGTATCCCATATTTCACAAGCAGTTTTGCAAGCAGAAATTCAATTAAACTCTTCATCTCCTAATGCATAGTACATGGCATTCATAGATTTACAATTATTATTATAATCAGCCTTTGTTGGTTAATCCCATGTTGTTCTGTGAGTTTATGGAATTTTATATTTAGACTCTATAGCAGTACAAATATCAAAACCCATGCTTTATAAATGAATTTTTATTTTAAGTTTCCACTGGGAATAGTTGGTTCCATTAATGAAAGGTGTCATATTAGTAGTAGCACCCTCTATTCTATTATCCACAACTATATTTTAGAAAAGAGAATTTTTTAAAGAGATAAAATTTAGAACTAACAAAAATTTAAGATCTTTAAAGATGCAACAAAAATCACAGATGAAAAACAGAGTATTTCAAAAATCCTTAAACAAAAATAATCCTTTGATACAAAATGTTGGTTGGAGTGGATACTCAAGAGAGGGGTGAATTGAGTTCTAATAAAAATTTCTGTTAAAAATTTTTCTCTTAAAATCCCCCAATTTAAAAACAATGTTAAACTATAGTGAATCTATATAGACTGTAAAGGTTCAATTAGTTTCTCAAAGATTGATTAGGTCTCAGTAAACTTAATTTGAAGATTAAATTAACTTTTGGAACTAACTTACTGGTTTAAAATAAGTATAAAAACTTTCTAATTTAACTATCAATGTAGCTTCAAAATAGTTTTTTATTTCAAAGTAATAGCAACAGAATATGAAATAAATATATAGTATACTTATAGACATAAATTAAAATTCACAGAAAAGATAACCAAGAGGTTCAGTCTCAAACCAAGACTTAGTCCTCTCAAAAATTTATATAAATTGATCCTCACCATGGATAGGGTGTAAACAATAGTGAAATACTATCCAAGTCCAAAGACCTCTACCATAGTTCTTCGTGGGAAAAAACAATAGAACACAGGTTGTTCAGGTCTTACTCGACCTCTACTGTAGAGACCTGAAGCCTGACGTACATTGACATTACATTACATTTGCGGAATACTTAGTACATAACAAAAACACACACAAGGACCGTAATAGTTTAGTGTCTTTGGAAACTCGTAATATAATCTTCTAATCGTGGTGAAAGATCTTCAACATCTCCCATAAAGATCTTCTTTTTTTTTCTAAACCTAAATCCTTTATTTATGTCCTGGGGAAAGGAAAACATAAAAGGGTGAGCTCAAATGCTCAGTATGGGTAAACAAAAGAAATATCAATCACGTCATATTAATAAGAACATATCTTTTGGAAATCTTAACCTGCAAAAGAGATCATAATTTCATAACATGGGATAAATCATAGTAGTGAAATGTAATCCCAATAATCATAACATAAAACATGAAACTTTGTGGCATACACACATAATCATATAGAATCATATCTTATTAGTAAAGACTCATTTCCAAAACTATCTTAGTGGAAAAAGTCCATTTCTGAACCGAGTCACCCTCGTTTCAGTCCTGTTTCACTGAACTGGTATAACCTACCATTCCAGCCATGTCTATCTCATGAGATATAAAATTTTTACCCAATGCATTGTAGGGAGATATAGGTCCCACCCATCTCATAATGATACCATTCTTATGTGTGCCACAAAATCATAAATCATACATCATTGCATAACCCATGTAATAAAAATTTGAATTTTTAAACATCGTGACATCATAAAACAATTCATATAAGATAAAAGATTTCATAAAAATATTTCCATCACAACATATTCAAATCCATGTAATAATAGGGATAGAAACAGAACCCTTTATTATCTTAGATGGAAAATAATTTTGATAAAACACTTGAACTTCATTCATGAGGAAAATATCCTTTCTACTTCAAAAACAATTATTCTTTCATAACATGTCATATGATTTTAAACTAAAAGAAGTTGATTAAAAATAATCTTGAAAACTTGTAAAGGAATATTCTTGGAAATAATGTTTTCAAAATCCATTCATGCCATATAAGTTAACAAAACATTCTTCTCGTACTTTTGTCGGAAAAGTCAAAAATTTCCTCGTACGAAAAACGACAAAAGATTCCTTTCATATCTTATACTAAAAACACAACGAAGGGTAAAATTGGATATAAACTATTGTAGAATTATGTAAATATTAAATATTTAGGAAAAATGGATGTGGATGATAATATATACCTCAGTAAATACCAAAGTATAAACAATCTCGGATAAAAATGAGATTGTGATATTTCAATTACCTTAGGTCTGATTTGCTTCGTAAGTGTCCAGAACTCTTGTATAATGATTTAAATAATGTCATTAACTTATTACAGAATCATATTCATTGTTATTATATCATATATGGTTCAATTATGACTTTATATTACCCGTTCTTTTGTAAATTCATGTTAAAGTAGCGTTTTGGGTAAAATTGTCTCATTTGTCGTTCGTGTTTTAACTTGTAATTATTCATATGATTACTTAGATAATGATTACTTAATTCCAGAATATAAAACATGATTTATATATAATATATATTCAGAATATATATATATATATATAATAGATCAGTAAATGGAAAGAAATACACCGTTCATGGAGACGGTAGACCGTTCGTACGCATGAACGCTGTTTTTGTTTCCTTATTGAGTTGAATGGAATTAAGTAGATGACATACATATATATACACATAAATCCAGTAGCTTTATAATGTCATATATTTCATTATTATTTCTTATATATACTTTATAGTCATTCTTAAATTGTTAACATGGAGAATGAATCTCATCACGTCGTGGAGACGGTAGTCCGTACGTACGCACGAGCGATGATATCATTTCCGTAATTATTGAATTGAATTGGAGTGGATGATACAATATATCAGAATCATTATTATGTTATAATAACTATATATAGTTATTCTTTACACCATAATACCCATCCATGTAAGGTGTTGGTGGAAAAGAAGATTACACCACGGCGTGGAGACGGTATTCCGTACGTACGCATGCGCGGTGATTTCGTTTTCCGTAGGATGGATAGAATGTGAAATAGGGTTGTTTCACACCATAATACCCAGAACCTCTAGGATGTTTCTAGGGAATTGGAGAAAAGAATTTGGCAGGGGTTGGCCGAGCTTGAAGGCTCAAACTTGTGTGAGGAAGAGAGGGAGGAGGTGCCCTTTTATAAGAGAGGAGAGGGGTACCTTTGGAATAACTAAAAATATTATTTTATTATAAAGTCAAGTTCGGTTTTAAATAGCTCCAAATTGATTTATTTCGAGGATAAGGTGGGTATGGGTCTAAATCCTCTCTTCCAATAGAATTTATACAAGTTTAGGTTCCTAATTTAACATTATCATTTAGATTTAACATTAAGTTAAATAATTTTACTTTTACCGTGTCTTCTTGTGTTCTTACACTATAAGGTTAATAAACTAACTATAAGAAGCCAAAAGAACCCCAAATTGTTTATTATTAATATATATAACCTTATATAAGTCATTTGGATGAACCTTATATTTTTAGGAATAAAATAACAATTAATAATATAATATTTGTTTTAAAAACTATTTTATGTCAATTTTGACACTATTTAGTTATTGATTTTTGTGAAAATCTTAACAGAATGATAAGTTCAAAACAAGTTTATTAAATAAATAATAACATGTCATATTAACCTATAAAATTAGTGGAATTCATTAAAAGTCTCAAATTATATTTATTTGAGTATTTATAACATCAATTATGTCAATATTTCATTAATATGATAATTACCACATCATCATTGTGTCATAAATAAATTAAATTATTTAATGTCTCAAAATTACAAATAAAATACCATGATGTAGGAAATCTTTTTATCTTTCTAATTAATATTTATAGGAGAATTTAACTTATGTATAAACCTTTATTAAAAATGTTTTATTAAATAAACTTTGATTTTAACTCTTTTAACTCTTCTTTGAATTAAATAATAATAAATGTCATAATCCAATTCAAGTGGGCGTAAATGGTCATATTTTATTCCTAAGTTTGTTTTTGGTCTAATTAAACTTATCTAATAGAATTAGGACATGTGTTAGGGTAATAATAATATCATTTTTACCCTTAATTACCCTATTTACTTTTAACCGTGGTAAATAAAAGTAAAACGTTACTATTCACCAAAAATTATTTTCATCTCATTGAACCACAATTTACATAATGAAATCAACCGTGTCTCTCTGATTTTTGAAATTCCACTCACAGAAGTAGTAAAATTATGTTTTATGAAAAATTCAGTTTTTTTAACTACCACTTAGTGGTTTCACTATTCATCAAAAATTGAATGTTTTCAGAAAAATACCAAAAATTATGCCTAATCTATATTTGATATTATGAACTCAAAAATGATTTCTATTTTACCAAATTCATAAAATATCAGTTGCATTAATTAATTTAAATATTAATTCCCGTCGTCAAAACAAATAGCGTGTTCTTTAGAGATAATAATTATCAAAAGATTGACACTTGTTTATGTCTGGTTTAAATGTGAAATTACATCCAATCACCAACAATGTATTAAATTGTAAAAATATATTCTGAATATACTTTAAAACCACTCAAATTAATAATTTATCACTATTAATTATTTCTATTGAAAAAGTTGTTTTTAAATAAAATTTAGTAATTTTCATTATTCATCAAAATATGAAAGTTATATGAAAATTACCAAAATATTACCCTAAGCTAATTTCGATATTCCGAATCCAAAAATGAAGTCCATTTTGAAAAATAAAATTTACAAAATTGCAAAAAGTGGTTATTACTATTCATAATGGCTAGTTTTAATAATATTTTAATAGTATATCATTGTTTCGTGAAACTCGGTATTGCGTACTACACACGCTATCAAGGAAGGTCGCGATTGCATGTAATGAAAGGCAAGTCAAGGATGCGTGTTGTGCAAGATCATTTTTGTGTAGCCTAAAACACAAGACATTAATGAAATTAAAAAGAATATTTTTCATAAAATCTCGGGGTGTTACATTCTACCCACCTTAAAATGAATTTCACCCTCGAAATTCGCCGGGGTTATAAATGGTTTACTATTCGAAAGTTTCTTTAATCGAAACACACATCGTAAAAAGGAATACCAAAAGAAATCTTTAAAAACAAAAGTATGAAACGTAACAGTTATCCAAATAAACTAATCACTGGGTTTCCACATAGGTGAAAATATGGATATGGAAGAGAAATCTAACCATCATGTTCTGATGGGGAGTGGTAGAGAACATGGCTATGGAAGAGCCAGCAATCACAAAGCCATAAATTTTTGATGATCTAAGGTAACATCTGATTCATCAGATATAAGGGCACTAGGACAACATTTTTGGTTTTCAAGATCATTTCCCTAAAGTTGAAAAATTTGAATTAGAAGAAATACTTACTTGATTTTGGTACAATCTCACTGTTGTTCGTGCTTTGAACAATTTCCAATTCATCTCTTAAAGAAATGAAGTTGAATTTGTTATTCGTGAAGTGTTTACAGATCATGTGATAGAATGATGTGTAATTACATCTGTTTCAAACAAAAGTTTAGCAACAGTTATCAAATATACATAAGTCGGTCTTTGGTGAGGTTAATCATATACGATTCCAAAAATGAACTTATACTTCATATATCATATCGATTAATAAAATAAAACTAGTTTCTACTAAACAAGGACTTCCTGTAGGCCAGTGGTAGGCAATAAAGGCCAGTCGCACTTCGGTTGTGGGTTCGATTCCCACAGCCTTGTCCGACGCGATGGGCTGTCACCCGTCCTGCAGGTTGTCATTTTTCTAAAGCTATATTACTATAACATCCCATCAATAATATCGAAAAACGTTTTATCCTAACTTATGTCCAACATAATTTATTCTAATCTTTAGGCTTATCTAAAATACTTCGGTCCAAGCTCATAGTATAAAGAAAATGATTACTTGAAATCTCACAGAACAATCACGTGAATGCCATCATTTATCCCCCATATATCATAAGATATATATTGTTGGTAAAATTACAAACATGTTAATACCTTAATCATGTATTCTCTTGAAGAATGAATACCCATTGAACCTTAGTTAAAACATGAATGCAGTCAAAAGTTAACTCTTTCCACATACCAAAATACAAAAAATCTATATACTCAAACCATGATATAACCTTCTCCTTATATCAGTCATGAGCTCATGAATACATTTAATTTTTTCCTTATCCCTTCATTATGCGCATATCATCTACATTCCAAAAATATCTGAATAACCATTCATGGATACTGGTAACATTAATCATACACTTTCAAAACTCAAGGAAAGACAACAGTGTAACAATCCTTAGATGTCTCTTTATTCCATAGTACCATGAGATTACTTGTACAACATTACACATGATAAACATGTAATCATTCCACTACATTCTTAAACCATTGACTGAGCTTCAACAATTCTTTCATCTCACATATCATTTGTAGTCTCATCATCATCATCAACATAAATACTACCCATACGACCATACTGATTCTCTTCATGAGACTTTCCCTTAGGGCATTGGTTTTTATAATGTCCGTACATTCCACATTTAAAACATTTAACCATTATTGATGTCGTAGAAATACAATTATCCTCATCCCTGGTGTTAACTGAACCTTTTTCCTTTGCACTTACTGGCTTTGTGTCCTTCTTTTCCACACCCAAAGCATCTTCCAGTTCCTTTGAAACATTTCCTTGATGCCTCTTCCCACATAATTTACATAGGGGAAATTGAATTTTCTTTCCTCTATGATCATCATGAAACTCCATCTTTCTCTTATTAGCCGAGTCATGAAACTTACCAAATTTTACTTTGTTGATCATATTATGAGATTTCTGAATCGGCATAATAATGATGGTTGGACCTCCAAATCACATTTCATTTGGTTTCTCATGAAGAATATCATTCCATTGTCCATCATATCCTCCATTATCGTGAATCATCTTGTTTCCAGCCATTTTCTAAAACCCAAAAAGAATAGTGTGAGAGGAAAAAATCATGCTAGGGAAAACAACATAGTAAAGGGGGAGTAAACTCAATATCTAACATCTTAGGTTAAATTCTAATATCGTTACCATAGTTCTAGGACTATATCCTGTACGTATACTTATCCTTAGGGACATCCCTAGACATGCCTTAGAAATATCTGTAGGGATCTCACTAACGTTTTCGCATCCTAGTTTCCAAAGGTTGACAAAACCTTTCCTCTAATACCAACTGTAGAGACCCGAAGCCTGACATACATTGACATTACATTACATTTGCGGAATACTTAGTACATAACAAAAACACACACACAAGGACCGTAATAGTTTAGTGTCTTTGGAAACTCGAAATATAATCTTCTAATCGTGGTGACAGATCTTCAACATCTCCAATAAAGATCATCTTTTTTTTTCTAAACCTAAATTTTTTATTTATGCCCTGGGGAAAAGAAAACATAAAAGGGTGAGCTCAAATTCTCAGTAAGGGTAATCAAAAGAAATATCAATCACGTCATATTCATAAGAACATATCTTTTGGAAATCTTAACCTGCAAAAGAGATCATAATTTCATAACATGGGATAAATCATAGTAGTGAAATGTAATCCCAATAATCATAACTTAAAACATGAAAATTTGTGGCATACACACATAATCATAGAGAATCATATCTTATTAGTCAAGACTCATTTCCAAGACTATCTTAGTGGACAAAGTCCATTTCTGAACCGAGTCACCCTTGTTTCAGTCCTGTTTCACTGAACCGGTATAACCTTCCATTCCAGCCATTTCTATCTCATGAGATATAAAATATTTACCCAATGCATTGGAGGGAGATATTGGTCCCACCCATCTAATAATGATACCATTCTTATGTGTGCCAAAAAATCATAAATCATACATCATTGCATAACCCATGTAATAAAAATGGGAATCTTTAAACATCGTGACATCATAAAACAATTCATATAAGATAAAAGATTTCATAAAAATATTTCCATCACAACATAATCAAATCCATGTAATAATAGGGATAGAAACAGAACCCTTTTTTATCTTAGATGGAAAATAATTTTGATAAAACACTTGAACTTCATTCTTGAGGAAAATATCCTTTCTACTTCCAAAACATTTATTCTTTCATAACATGTCATACGATTTTAAACTAAAAGAAGTTTATTAAAAATAATCTTGAAAACTTGTAAAGGAAGCTTCTTGGAAATAATTTTTTAAAAATCCATTCATGCCGTATAAGTTAAAATAAACATTCTTCTCGTACTTTGGTCGGAAAAGTCAAAAATTACCTCGTACGAAAAACGACAAAAGATTCCTTTCATATCTTTTACTAAAAACTCAACGAAGGGTAAAATTGGATATAAACTATTTCAGAATGATGTAAATATTACATATTGAGGAAAAATGGATGTGGATGATAAAATACACCCCAGTAAATACCAAAGTATAAACAATCTCGGATAAAAATGAGATTGTGATATTTCCCTTACCTTAGGTCCAATTTGCTTCGTAAGTGTCCGAACCTCCTGTATAATGATTTAAATAATGTCACTGACTTATTAAAGAATCATATTCATTGTTATTATATCATATATGGTTCACTTATGACTTTATATTACCCGTTCTTTTGTAAATTCATGTTAAAGTAGCGTTTTGGGTAAAATCGTCTCATTTGTCTTTCATGTTTTAACTTGTAATTATTCATATGATTACTTAGATAATGATTACTTAATTCCAGAATATAAAACATTATTTATATATAATATATATTCAGAATATATATATATATAATAGATCAGTAGATGGAAAGAAATACACCGTTCATGGAGACGGTAGACCGTTCGTACGCATGAACGCTGTTTTCGTTTCCTTATTGAGTTGAATGGAATTATGTATTTGACATACATATATATACAAATTAATCCAGTAGCTTTATAATGTCATATATTTCATTATTAGTGCTTATATATACTTTATAATCATTCTTAAATGGTTAACATGGAGAATGAATGTCATCGCGTCGTGGAGACGGTAGTCCGTACGTACGCACGAGCGATGATATCATTTCCGTAATTAATGAATTGAATTGGAGTGGATGATACAATATATCAGAATAATTATTATTTTATAATAACTATATATAGTTATTCTTTACACCATAATACCCATCCATGTAAGGTGTTGGTGGAAAAACAGATTACACCACGGCGTGGAGACGGTATTCCGTACGTACGCACGCGCGGTGATTTCATTTTCAGTAGGATGGATAGATGGTGAAATAGGGTGGTTTCTTACTTATAATAACATATCAGTATATGAGTGATACTTATGTTATTACTTCATAATGAAACAACCTTATAAGAAGATTTGGAAGAAGAAATAATGGTGAAAGAATCGGTAATGGAAATTACCTCTTCTTTGAAGCGCCTCATTGAGACCTCCTCTTAGGGAAAAAACGTGGTCTTTTAGGAAGACCAGAACCTCTAGGATGTTTCTAGGTAAGTGGAGAAGAAAATTTTGCAGGGGTTGGCCGAGCTTGAAGGCTCAAAGTTGTGTGAGGAAGAGAGGGAGGAGGTTCCCTTTTTTAAGGGAGGAGAGGGGTACCTTTGGAATAACAAAAAATATTATTTTATTATAAAGTCAAGTTCGGTTTTAAATAGCTCCAAATTGATTTATTTCGAGGCTAAGGTGGGGATGGGTCGAAATACTATCATCCAATATAATTTATACAAGTTTAGGTTCCTATTTTAACCTTATGATTTAGATTTAACATTAAGTTAAATAATTTTACTTTTACCGTGTCTTCTTGTGTTCTTACACTATAAGGTTAATAAACATACTATAAGAAGCCAAACGAACCCCAAATTGTTTATTATTAATATATATAACCTTATCTAAGTCATTTGGCCGAGCCTTAGATTTTTAAGAATTAAATAACAATTAATAATATAATATTTGTTTTAAACCCTATTTTATGTCAATTTTTACACTATTTAGTAATTGATTTTTGTGAATATCCTAACAGAATGATAAGTTCGAAAAAGTTTACTTAAATCAATATTAACATGTCATATTAACCTATAAAATTAGTGGAATTCATAAAAAGTCTCAAATTATATTTATTTGAGTATTTATAACATCAGTTATGTCAATATTTCATTAATATGATAATTACTGCATCATCATTGTGTCAGAAATAAATTAAATTATTTAAGGTCTAAAAATTAAAAATAAAATACCATGATATAGGAAATCATTTTATCTTTCTAAATAATATTTATAGTCGAATTTATCTTATGTATAACCCTATATTAAAAATGTTTTATTAAATAATCTTTGATTTTAACTCTCTTAACTCTTCTTTGAATTAAATAATAATAAATGTCCTAATCTAATTCAAGTGGGCCTAAATGGTCATATTTTATTCCTATGTTTGTTTTTTGTCGAATTACACTTATCAAATAGAATTAGGACATGTGTAAGGGTAATAATAATATCATTTTACCCTTAATTACCCTATTTACTTTTAACCGTGGTAAATAAAAGTAAAAAGTTACTATTCACCAAAAATAATTTTCATCTCATTGAACCACATTTTACTTTATGACATCAACCGTGTCTCTCGGATTTTTGAAATTCCACTCATAGAAGCGGTAAAATTATGTTTTAGGAAAAATTCAGTTTTTTTAACTACCACTTAGTGGTTTCACTATTCATCAAAAATTGAAAGTTTTCAGAAAAATATCAAAAATTAGGCCTAAGATATAATTGATATTATGAAGTCAATAATGATTTCTATTTTACCAAATTCAAAACATATCAGTTGCATTAATTAATTTAAAAATTAATTCCCGTCGTCAAAACAAATAGCGTGTTCTTGAGAGATACTAACTATCAAAAGATTGACACTTGTTTATGTCTGGTTTAAATGTGAAACTAAATCCAATGAACAACATTGTATTAAATTGTAAAAATATATTCTAAATATACTTTAAAACCACTCAAATTAATAATTTATCACTATTAATTATTTTGATTGAAAAAGTTGTTTTTAAATAAAATTTAGTAATTTTCACTATACATCAAAATATGAAAGTTATCCGAAAATTACCAAAATAAAACCCTAAGCTAATTTCGATATTCCGAATCCAAAAATGAAGTCCATTTTGAAAAATAAAATTTACAAAAATTCAAAAAGTGTTTATTACTATTCATAACGGCTAGTTTTAATAATATTTTAATAGCATATCGTTGTTTAGTGAAACTCGGTATTGCGTACTACACACGCTATCAAGGAAGGTCGTGATTGCGTGTAATGAAAGGCAAGTCAAGGATGCATGTTGTGCAAGCTCCTTTTGGTATAGCGTACAACACAAGACATTAATGAAATTAAAAAGAATATTTTTCATAAAATCTCGGGGTGTTACATCTACCACAATACATAGTAGGAAACAAAGGGTTATGATGTTTGACTGAGGATTTAAGTATCCTCCAGTTTAGCTTAGGAGAAAGTGTGTGTGTAAAACAAACAGGGTACACACACTGCTCAAAATGTAAAGATAGAATCACTAAAGAGAATTATGACCACATTTAGAAATGATTTAGTGGTTAGCAGTGCAGCTCTGGACTCGTTTGGTTTATCAGAAAAGCTTCTGAGTCCTTCTCTGGTTTTTCTCAGAAAACAGAGTGTCGTTTTCTTCTTTGATTCTTTGTACATCTTAGCAGCCTGAGTGTATGAAGTTTTTGTTGTAGTTCTTCATTCAAGATGCAGCTTGTGTTGTCCTCTATAATATGTTTCTTCATGTATGTCCAAGATTCATGGAGTATTTATGTAGATTAGAGAAAAATGATCCACATTTGAATGTTGTTTAGCTCTTGGCTCTTTCACCCTTCGTGTGTATTCTTAGTTCCTTTCATGTCACATACATGTCTTTGTCCAGTGTTCTCTTTCCATACCTTTATAGCTTTCAGCTTCGGTAGAAAAGAATATTCTCCTTTTTCATGGGTACTAGGTACGGTTCCCTGACATGCAACAGAAATCATTAAATAACATTAACTGCATTAAAACCTTAAAATGTAACCATTAGCTAAATAAATAAATAGTATGAAGAGTATAGGGTTTGACTGGTTGGACAATCATTAGTAGCCTTATATTGGTAGACGTGCACGATGAACATTGTGTTGCAGAACCTTCCATCAATAGCTATTTTGAACTTGCATCAGTAGCTCATATACCGGTGACTTTAGTTCTATCGGTAGCTCTTGTTATCGGTATATTTTGATCCATCGGTAGGTGTCTCTCCATCGGTAGCTCTTTGCATCAGTAGTTCTATCGGTAGACTTACACTATCAGTAGACTTCTATCGGTAGCTCTGGTTTGTGATTCAGTACTCGTATCAGTAGGCTTACTCTATCAGTAGCTACTAGTAGACATGCACATCGGTAGCTCAACTGTTCTGTCGGTAGACTTTGTGTCTGCTTACCGGTAACTATGGTGTGTTCATATCAGTCGCATCAGTGTATCGTTAGGTTGGTTGGTAGATCGTATCGTTAGCTCTTAGTGTTCTATATTGGTAGACTTGGCTTATCGGTGACTCTGTCTATCGGTAGACTAAGTACCGGTAGCTCTATATCAGTAGCTATACCAAGATTACTATCTTAACACTTGTCTGTCTTATGCAAAACTTATCCGAATGGGTTAGAAGAACATCATACCTCACATAAACATGGATAAACAAATATTAACATATCTCAGGGATTATTATAATATTATTATCATCATGATCATAGATTTAAAGAATTAATATATTGAAAAATAGTAGATTGAGATTATCAAAGTATATGAAATCATAATTGGGGTTATCAAAACAGGTGAGGTCAACAATTTTTATATCAAAATTCAACATAAAATTGATTTCAATGAACAGAATTAGATTACATGAAAGAAATGTTAAAATTATACCTTAAAATAAATTGAAAATATTATTTAACATTATAAAAATTTAGATGAAAAATTCATTTTCAATTAAAATGGAATATTTTATTATTGTTCATCAAAATAAGAAATTTATCAGAAAATAACCAATAATTAAATAAATTAATTTTGTAAATTATTATTTAGAATATTATGTTTATTTTTTCAAATATAATTTATAAAATTTTCCAAATATACATTGAGAAAACACATTCCATCAAAAGTTGATAAAACTATCAATTTATAAAAATACAAATTTTATGCACAAAATCCGAGTTTTTATTATATATTGTGTAGAATAATGAATGTTAAAATCTATATAAAATTATATATATATATATCATTAATATCACCCTAAAAGTGTTATTCTTTTATTTTGTTGGTATAAAACCCAATTGTATTCATTTAAATAGTTTTCATAAAAACTGTTTATTTATATTAAATTAGTTATATATATATAGTTAATTAGTAACCGATGAATTCTATATTTTTTTTAATAATTTATCTAATAATATTCATAGCCATCAATTTAATTTTTAGCATATAATTTTTTTTAAATAATAATATTAATAGTATATCGAGGTTCATTTATATTTGGTGATTCGTGCAACATAAGATATCAAAGACACTAATTTTTTTTAGAAGAGGGATAATGTAAAATCATATAGTGTTACATATATTATCCTTGAATTCATTTTTACCAATGTTATGGATTAAATGTCTTGTGTTTCAGGTTATTTAACTTTCCATATTTATTATACCTTATTTACTCAGGTTAAGTTTCACAATACCAAACCATTAACAAGAATTTTAGATCAAACATATGTTATTTACTTTCCATAGGTTATGAATAATAAATCATTTCATGAATTTCAATGATGTAGAAAGATTATGTTTGTTACGTTTATATTTTATTCCTAATGTTAATGAGTATCATGTATTTTTCTAGTTATCCAAGACTACTAACCTAATCGATCCTTTGAGATTAAGATCCTTGTATTGATGAAAATGTCATAAAGTAGAAACTAATTCGGGGTTATGTGAGGTAGGTTCATTACAATTTTTATCAAAGTAAAAGGAGTAAATCCAATCCTTGGGAACTCTCACATACGAACATTGGGTGATGGATGACAATCCTACAAAGGGATTCATGAGGAGGGAGCTGTCAATGGGGACAATGGTAAGAGTCCCACCCATGAGGTGTAAATCTCCATGGAGTGCTCTAATAGTTATCAGATATATCCCACTAGGTATGTCACCATACCATTAAAATTAGTATCAGATAAATTTTACTAAAAAACAAGGAAATAATATTTTAAATAAACATAGCTAACACGATAATGATAATAATCCCTTATCAATTTTAATTTTTTTTACCATTTGTTGTATTTTTATTTTGTGGCTCAATATTCATGATGATTATGAGATAAATTAGTGTGTTCAATTATTTATTGACGGTGACTAATATAAGAAATAGAATCAATACCCATGGTCAATATATGGATTTCTCCATAGAGCTATCATATACAGTTGGTTTTAGCGATATAAAAAACAAAGACATATTATGATAGCTGACCCCGGTTATGTATAATAAATTTTTACATAAAGAAAAATGTTGTTACATGTCATGATACACCTATATTAGATCATTTCATGTGATAGAAGAACCCATCATTTTGTGGAATTACTAATCCTATTTTAGCTAATCAATAGATAAATTCCAATAAAAAGATATTTCTCACCTTGGGATGTAATGAAATGGAAAAGGTTATAATAGTAGTGTATTGTCTTAGATTAGATGCTGATAAATGGTGGTTCTTGATCCTGAATACTAGGGATGAATAATAAATTAGACATATATATTGGAGATAATTTAAGGAAATATTCTTCAATAAAAATTTCCCCCAGAGAATTGAACTGAAATGAAGATAATGTTCATATGCTAATTGAAAAAGGAGGAATAATGTGTGACAAAGTTTGATAATACATTTTAACAAAATCTAGTTTTATTATAGATTATATATATAATATGGAGAAAATGATTGACCATTTATTTAAAGGCATTATAATAAATCTCTAAAGTGAAGTATTTATCAAATTTTTCATCATATGATTAAATAATATTATGTTCTATCAATATAAGGAAGTAATTTTTGAGATCCTATATCTTCAATGGAAATCAAAAAAAAATAAGAGGAAGGATAAGAACTATGAAACAATTAAATAATCAATGAAAAATATTGGAAAAAATAAATTACAATCACGTGAAAATTATTGAAGAAAAAAACCTAGAAAATTCCTGAAGGAAATGGGAGTTTGTTATAAGTGAAATGATAATTGTGATATGGATAATGAATATAAGGGGATGAAATAAATAAATTATTTCTAACGATTGAACATTAGATAAATGAGGCATTATTAACCCTTATTCCCATGATTCAATAGAACATAATGTAGAAAAGCCCAATGGGAGAAGATGAAGCTTATGAGATCACTACATCTAAGGTTGAAGTTCCCAAACATGAGGTGGAAGGTACTTTAATCACATACTCAAATTTTGAAAATGATTTATTTGACTCTGTATCTTCATACTGTTTCATAAATTTCATATTTTCCAAGATAATTAGACTTTTCCATAGAAATTTAATACGGGATTTATCAGTCAAAAATAATTTTAGAAATCTCAACACAACAAAGATATGTTAGTCAGTTCCCAATATTCCATATAAACTAGACCTAATTTCTGAATTGATTTTTATACCTATTAATTATTTTCAAATAATCCTTGGTATATATTGGATTTAAAAATTTAATGAAACATTTTATTAAAAAGGGAATAAAATTACTTTTTATGATTAAGAGGATGAATTTATTTATCTTTAGAGGGAAGAATTTATCATCCAAGACATTTATAGGTCCACCTCATGTTTCTCTTATGAATTGGATTATTAGAGAGGAATTTTAGATGTAATCATTGAATGAAAAAGGCGATCTTTGAATTAGTAATGAACAAACTGTACAAGAATAAATTGACATATGTCATGAGTAATTACCATGATATCCACCAAAATGTGAATTAGAGTTTTTATTGATTTAATCATTGGTTAAATTTTTATATAAAAGAATCACTATAGAATGTCCACCATTTAATTTAATGTATTTGAAGAAAATACTAAAGTATTTGTGTGAAAAGGGATTTATATTCGCTAGGGTTTTACCTTGAGGACCCATTTCTCTACTCATTAAAGTGATATATATATATATATATATATATATCTGTGATGTTTTTCATTGATTATAGGGAATTAAATTCTATAATGATACATACACATCACATTAATGAATTATTCAATCTACGTCACAGTTCAATTTTTTTTTGAATATTTAACTTCATTCTAGGAATCATCAATTGTGAGTATCTGCATATTATATTATTAAGATAATTTTTTGAATAAGGTAGATAAATTACAAGTTTATAGTAATTCCATTTGGATTGAATAGTTTACCATATGTTTTTATCGATAATGAAAATAGATTAATAAAGGGATATATTGATAGTTTTGTTGTGGTATTTATTAATGATATCTTGGATAACTCTAAAATCATTCAGGGTCAGGAGAATAATTTGTAGGTAATTCTTGAGACTCTTAAGAGAAAAGAGTTATATGGAAAATTTAGAAAGTGTGAATTCTAGTAAAACAAAGTTTATTTTATTAGATATTCTTCATCCAAGTGTAGAATCTCAGTTTATCCTATGATGAGAAAATAATTCAAGGAATGGACTACATAGAAAAAATCAACAGAGGTATGTAGTTTCTCATGTTTTGTAAGTTACTATTGTTGATTTTTTCAAAAATAATTCCTGATTGGATAACTTGTTAGATAACCATACTCATAAATGGATTAAGTTAAAATGGATAAAGGAATGTTATCTATGTTTGGAGGAATTAAATTATAGATTTTTCATTTCTCTAATTTTAACTCTACCAATAAGAAATAATGGATTTGTGATATGTATTGATGCATCGAATGAAGGAAATTATTGTGTCCTTATGTATGGTGAGTAATATATTTCTTATGCATCATGTAAGTTAAAGATTCATTAAAAATTATTATCCAACCCCTAATCTGAAGTTGGAATCCATAATATTTGGTCTGAAGATATAAGGTCATTATCACTATGGTTAAAGATTTTAGATACACACAAACAATAAGAGACTAAAATTAATCTTCTAATAGAAGGATATTAATAGGGGGGGTGAGATAATGGATCAAGATACTAAATTATTATGATTTATTAATATATTACTAACCAAATAATGAAAATAAGGTCATAAATTCATTTAGTAGGAGGATAATGGATTCCATACAAAAAATTAGGATTGATTGTGATTCTATGTTCATGGATTTAATAAATATAGATATGTGAATTATTCATTAAGGGGATAAATCAACCCATTTTATAACTACATTCAAACTATATTTGTTATACAAGATTAAAACATATCATCTTGATGATGAGAATATTCAAAAGAAAATTAAATCCATTCAATATAATAAATTGGATGACTTCATATAAGAGTATGGAATTCTAAAATTTGGAAAGAGGTTATGTGTAATATAAATTCCGGATCTAAAAAATATAATTATTATATGAATCTCATGGATTGAATTAATCCAAACACCATTGTATCTAAAATATGTATAGAGAATTGAAGGATCATTTTTGGTGGGAAAATACGAAGAGAGAAATTGTTAATTACATGTCTAAATTATTTATTTTTCAAAAAATTAATGCCGAGATATTGTATAATAGATGATTTATGCATCCAATACCTATTCCTATGTTGAAATGGTATTAAATTACTATAATATTTTTCACTAAATTACTAATTAATTATATAAATAATGATTCAATATTAGTTATTATTGAAAATTTTGACAAATATGCACATTAACTCACTATAAGATAAGATTGAATTCTTAAGAATCTTTTATAACTCTATATTATTTAATTCAAAATACTTTATGGTGCATATCATTCAATTATGTTTTTTCGGGATCCACAATTTATATTAAAATTCTTGAATTTTTTTCCAAAGGATCTTGGTAAGGAGCTTCATATGAGCACATCCTATGACCCTCAATCTAATAGACATTCTGAATGTACTATTAAAAAATTGGATGACATGTTGTGTTCTTGCTCACTATACTTTTAGGGTATGTGGTATTAGTATTTGACTTTGTTAGTTTTCCTATAAAAATAGTTTGTACTCAAGAATTCATATGGCATCGTATGAAGAACTATATGAAAAAAGATTGAATTATCCATCTTTTTTGGAACATGTAAGGAAAAAAAATTTTGGGTATAAATAATATTAATAATACAAAGACAATATTAAAGCCTATCTAGAATCATCTCAAATAATCTCAATGATGGAAAATGAGTTATAATGATAACAGAAGGATAGATTTTGAATTTTGATTTGGTGATCAAATTTTATTAAAGATATTTACAAACAAGGGTGTTACAAGGATTTTTATGAAGTGAAAAATAATCCTCAAGAACATCATAATATTTCAAATTATGAAAAAAATTGGAGTCGTGTCTTACTAATTAGAAATACACCAAAACCTCTCAGAATTACATGATGTGTTTAATATATCATTCCTAAATAGGCATATACCTAATCCAAGGAAAGTGAACAACTATGATTAAATATAACTAGAACCTAATATACCACACTATGATGTTTCTATCTATATTTTTGACACTAGAATGACAGTTTTGAGGAATTAAATAACTTTATTAGAAAATTTAATATGGAGAAATTGTAAAACAGAGGAAGTAATCTGGGATACTAAGGATGTTATGAATAAAAACACCCTAATATGTTTACATGGTGAAATTGATTAATGATTTAAGTTTATAATTTTTATAATTGTGAATAATTTAATATCCGTAGTTTTGAAGAACACTTTGTTCAATAAGGTATACAACATGAAACACCAAGAAATAATGAACCATAAAATATTATTATTTTAATATGACCATTATAACATAGACATGGAAATGAAGGGTATGCATAAGTAGCAAAAAATTATGAAATATTTGTGAATGAATTACTAAAAAAATTTACTGAATAATTCAAAGAAAATAAAAACAATTTTTTAGTTAAATCATTTTACTCTAAAAAAATGATTTTTATTGGTTTCTGTGAGTAAATAATACAATTATATTTTCCACTTTTAGATAATTTATTTCTTGAAATTAAATTAATTTTTAAAATTATTATATTAAAAATATATTATAGTGATTATTTCGGGATATTTTTAAATGACTTATTTTTTAATGAATGCTGTAAAATTATATTTTTTATCGAAAAATGTATTTTTATAAGAATTTGAAATAGGTATATTTTTTTGAATGGTTTAAAAAAATAGTTAAATTATATTATATATAATATAATTATGGTATTTTTCATTAATTTATACATGAATTTGGTAAAAATGTATTTTCATAGATTGAAGAAATATTTCTAAAAAAACTATTTTTCTTTTCATTTTTCATTTTGATATTAAAAAAATTTCTATCAATTATTTACATTTCTCACAAAAAATGGATTAAATATTTTTAATTATTAGGAAATTTCTTGGAATTATGAGCCTTTTATTTCTATTCATTAGGAATAGTAGCAATAATAATAAATTTCAACCATAGTAAGGTTAAATTAGGTAATTAAACATAAAACGATTATTTGATAAGGCATTAAAAAACAACCTAGAACTTGAATTAATTTTTTCTTGTTCATACATCATCCATAAAAATCCAAATTTTACCTATATGACCTATTTTTGTTATTGGAATTCGATTTTTAGCTTTATAACATTTTATGTAAAGAATTGTAAAAAACACCTATCTCTTTTTTGGTTATGTTTAATTCTATTATACAAGGGAAAATATAACTTATTCTCATTTATAAATAGAAATTTTAATTATAAAGGATTTAGTTTTATCATGATAATTTATTTATGATATCTAGTGTTGAAATAATTACCTTAAATTATTTTCCAACACCGACACAACATTTATTTTATAAATATAATAATAAAAATAAATTATTTTAAAACACTTATAGTAATATAATTTGAAATAATTATCATGTTTCCGGAATTTTTATATAAATTTAATTTTTTTTTAAATTCTTAATGGGAAATATTATAAGTCCCTTTTTGTATTGATTTATTTAAAGTCAAATTAAATGTATATTGTTAAAAATTATATCAATAATATTTTATAATAAACAAATTTTCAGTAAATAATTTATTTTTGTTGGAAATATTCTATTCATACAAATTTTTAATGCATGGTAATAAAAATTATTCATTGTCCATTTATTGTTCTTTTTCCATTTCATATTAATATTATTAACCATTAAAGTGTAGAAAACATTAATATTCTGGTTATTTTGGAAAAGGTTGATGGGAGTTAAAATTAAATCATAAGGGTGAAAAAATACCAAAAAAGTGAAAAATTTTAGTTTATGATATCATTTAATCTTATCAACATATTAAATTAAAATTTTATCAATTTTGAACAATTTTGGTATGAAGAATTATTTATATTAATTTAATACTTTACGAAATTCAGAGAATTCCTCTCCTATCAATTATAAAAGGACACCTACCCTTTATATTCTTTACACCGCATTGATCCATATAGATTTACCAAAACCTAAAATTAAAATTATATAAACCCTTATCCTTGATTTATACATTCCATCCATCAAAAACAACAACCCAAATTCCCTTAATAAGAGATGTAAGAGAAGTCTACCGAAGAATATGTAATCATCCTTACCTACACTTTCATGTTTATTTCTTCTTATAATTCCTATTAATATATTGAAACCATCATAAATTTAAAAAAAAAATTAAAGTAAATATAATTATTTTTTTAATATTATCATGAAACCATATTATATCTCTTTTCCATTGCATGAAAGGTGCAAAACTCAGTCTTACGTATGTACGAATTACAATCTCCATGTAGTTGTGTGATTATATTTTCATCACCACTTTACATGGATTATTATAAATATATAAATAATGATTATATATGATTTTTATATAATAAATATTATATTTTAACAATAATATCATTTATACCTTCTTACCTTCCAATCCATTGTAAAATTATAATGTCGTTCGTTTGTACGTGTGGACTACCACCTCCACAAAGCGATGTGATCCATTTTTCATTTAAAAATTATATGGATTTTAATAAGGATTTATTTAATGAATATGTATGAAATATAATATGTAATACATATTATTTAAATATAAATTATTTTCTACATTTCATTCATTCCATCCATTAAAAATTTGAAATCGTGTCAAGCATACATATAGCCCTCATTCTCCATGAACAGTGTAATTTACTTTTCTATATAAAAATTTTATTGATGAATCTATATATATATATATATTGAATATATATGATATTTAAACCTTGAATAAAAATATAAATACATTGTACCCATAAATACAATACAAGGACAAAAAATACTATAACAACATATACATGAAAAATGATGTAGGTAACACCTGAAATAATGATACTAACAAAATATTGTTTAAAATAGGGAGTAAAATGTTATAAATTGATCATATATATGATATTATATATGTTTATATGGGATTTTAATGTAACTATAAATTATCTAATGTTATTATATAGGCGTTTAAATAACTTTATACAAAAAATAAATGTGAGATAAGGGATTTCTTCTCAATTTAGTCACCATTGAGATATTATATTCTGACCTGACAAATTTTTATGAGTTGTATATTAATAAAATTCGACATATTTTCCATGGATAAAAATTTAATCATGTTTATTAATTATTCAATACAATTTATACCTTCTAGAATTATGTTTAAATGAAAATATGTTCTTATTTCTCTTCTAGACTAGGAATATTTTTATTTCATATCTATATTTTTCAAAACAAAATTACAAAAATGCCCTTTATTTCCAAAAATTATTTATAAAGTGTATTTTAAGTTATACATTAATTTTTTACATGTTATCAAGGGAATATTCCTAATTTATTCGCAAAGGTGTTCATTTTCAACTTTCCTTACAAAATGTCAAAGGGATTTCTTTTTTTAAAATAATACAGTGTTAAAGGAAATTTATTTCTCCATAACTATTTTACACGATTCAACTTATTTTATAATATTGAAAAGTATTTAAAAAAATATTTTGAGAAACAATTTTTATTCTATTTAATTTTTTATAAAACTGACTTGAATTTAGTTCAAAACCTTTATTTCTAATGAATTAAAAGTAATACTTTATCTATTTTAAATTTATGGTTATTAACTTTCTGTTGAAATATTAACTATCTTGTGATCATTAAAAATTAAATTTACATTAAATATCCATATTATTTCTATCATGTATATGGTTATTTCCTAAAATATATACCATTTCTACATAAGGGTTTTTAATTTGAAAGTTATTTGATTGACTGGGGAAATATTGGTATTCCATATTTTTTACTCAATAAAAATATTTATCTATAAAGTAAAATTATTCTTGAATTAAATAAATCATTCTATGGATGAGTAATGCATTGGATATACAATTTTGGGTGGGGCCTAGAATTATATATCCCTTTTATGCATCAAACGTTCTCATGATTGAAATTAGTTTACCAAATTAAATGGGGATTTTGACATAAAATTAAATGATCTCCATGTAAGATCTTCATGATAGTGTATCATGATATCTGAGACCATGAAATCCCATAGTATGCACCTATTTCATTGATAATATAGTTATAATTATCAATGAGATTACTCAATTTATTTTATCCATAGATTCATTTTGTGTTGAATTTATGGATTGAATGGATTGTGTTTCAAGTTATTTACCTTATCATATTGATTATACCTTATATAATCATGATAATATCCACTATAAATAAACCATACTATGAAAATTTGCTCACCCTTATTAATTAATTTTCCCTTACATATGTTATGAAGAATAAATATTTGAATAAGTTTCATGTATATAGAAGATTTACCTTTTCCATTTTTATATTTTATTTCCAATGTATAATGGGTATCATGTGTGTATCTCATTCTATAAGACTAGTAAACTAATAGATAATTTTGGATTATACCCCTAATATCTAACACAATTTAATAAATTTTACATCAGATTTAGGTTACTGGAGTTGTGGTTGTTACACTAACCAACAATCTACTGTTATAACTCTTGGATAAAAACTGAAGGAGCAGAAATGTTAGTTTGGACATATTATTTCTTCTTTAAATAACATGGTAAATCAATGGTCAATATATATTAATACTTAATAAGATTAAAAACATTAGATTAATTATGTTCATTCACTTGATGAGGTGGAAAATAAATGAAGATAAATGAACCATCATTGGAAGAAAAATATTGAAGTTTACATTCCATGGAATTAGAACCAATCCATATGAACGAATAATAAGTGGAGATTAAACTATTGGAAAGGTATAAAGGAATGTAAGAATAGAATATCCAACTCAATTCCATCCTCCCTTCTCTTCATGGATGGTCCCATTAATGAAAACCAGTAAATAATACATTCAATAAGAAGTTTTGGACACCTTCACGAAGGTAGAAATTTACATCCTATTATTGCGTGCCAAAAATAAAATCCCATGTTATTCGATGTTTCCTAAGAATATGTGTACCAGGAAAAGAAATTGAAAAGGATGTGAAATTGAATGTATGGGAATAAATGTTTTTAATCTAATAAATACATAATTATATAGAAAACGTAAATATATAGGCAAATTTACTTTCACCTACACCATTTGTGGACTCTAGAAAAATAGTTTTTTTGTTTAATGGCTCAATTGATACACTTATTATCTAGTAGGAGTTTTATAAGATTTACTAGTACCCTTATCACTAGAAGATCAAGATAAGGCCATATTCAGCTACCACTTAGCTACATCAATATATATATATATATATATAAATAAGTTTTCCTTTTGGTTTATTAAATACCCCTTGTAATTTTTAAATATGAAAGAGAAATTGACTTTTTAGTTCTGATATAAAGATTTATGGAGGCATTTATTGATGGATTTAAAGTGAATATGAAATATTTGGAAATCTATCTGGAAAATACAATTTTATTTAAAAATAATTATAGTAAATATAACTAGTTTTCAGAATTTTAAAAATTTCATTTTACAGTGGTGAAGGCTATTTTCAAGGCTATATAATTTTTTTTGGATGTAATATATGTGAAGAATTTCGAGGATGTAATTATTTCCACACTATCTTACCACCCATTAAGAAATATATTAGATAATTTTTAAGACATGTAAGATTTTATAAAAGATTTATTATAAATTTTAGTAATACTAAATTTACTTTTACCAACATTATAAAAAAGAATACTACTTTTGCGTTTGAAGAATCATGAAATATTTCATTTAATAAAGTAAAAGAAAGAATGAATAGTGCCCTTGTAATCAATCCCCCAGTCTATGATAAACCATATTATGTTTTATGAGAATCCTCTAATTAAGTAGTGGGGTAATTAAAATAACCAAATATTAATACACATTAATATGTGATCTCTTATGCTTCAAAGACTGTGGACATAGCTAAGATTAATTACACAACATTATAGAATGATTTTTTCCTATTTTTATTGCATTTAAAAATTTCATTCATATGTTTTAGGATACAAAGTACCAGTTTTTCTGATCATATAAGACTCATATATTTGATCAAGAAAGATGGTGAATAGAAAAATAGGATAGGTGGATATTTCTTCAAGAATAATTCAACATGGAGATCATAGACAAGATGGGATATGAAAACATAGTAGAAAAATGTGTGACTAGAGTTATTCAAACTAATGAGGTCAAAACACCTAAAGAGATAGCTCTCAATTATTCTCTCCATGGTGAGAAGTTGTATGATGTGTCTAAGAAACGATGGTTAAATGACATGGTGAACTTATTACTCACCGAAAAGTTACCTAACTTATTTTCAAACATATGTTTTCTAATCTAAAATATGAATCAAGATAATAGGTTCGACCTGATGTTTATTTATTAAAAACATTTATTGGTAAAATTATTATTAGATGTATATCAGTGGAAGAGGTCACTTTTGTGATTACGTTTCTTCATAAACATGTAAGTGATGTGTTTTTAGAATACATAGAATAAATAGAAAAGTTTTAGAACATGGTTTGTTTCACAAAAAATTCAAAGACTCAATTATTTTTCTATAAATATGTAAGAATTTACAATTCACTGGGGGATTTTTTAAAAGATATGAAATTATAAAAAAACCACTTGAGTTTTTATGAAATAAATAATATATGAGTTATAAATTACATGAGATTTTTTTCGGGTCCTTTATGATTTTCATTTTCCTAGATCCTATTAGTAGTATACCATGTTTATAAGTTTTTTTTGAAACTCATGAAACTAGAAGTGATGATTCAAAAATTGGTTATTGATTTTCTAATATCAAATATTTTTTAGTCTTATTGTACCTCAAATAGTGCTTAGTGATCATGGGACACATTTAAGAATCTTGTGCACAAAAGTACTTATGAGAAGATATAGATTTTAAAATAGGACCTCTATTGATAATCATTCAAAATCAAATGGGTTATACAACATCTACAATATAAAAACAAAATAGGATTTTGAAAATAAAAATAGAGCCCAAATCTAAAGTCTTTTGAAAAAATTATATAGCAATAATTTTTGGTATATGGGTTGCTATCAAAACCCCTTTAGGTGGGTCCCATTATAGGATAGTTTGTAGAAAAAAACTAAAAAATTTATATTGAATTGAATATCAAATTGTACTCAGCTATAGAGAATGTAAGCCTAAAATTTAGTAACACTAATATGCAAAGGAATCTTAAAATGATGGAACTAGAGGAGATAGGGATATAATCTTGTGATAAATCCATTATATTTAATTAATGGACCATATATATACATAGAAATATTATTAACAAAAAAAATACATCCAATTTTGTGTCAAATTACTGTTGTAACACTCCAGAATGAACTCATGCTAAGTAATCTTAATTTGAAATGGTCTATAGGAATTTATTTGTTAATACATTTCCATTTAGTGTACTGGAAATCATAGGAGTTGTATAAAAAACCATTTATTGTGAATAGGAAATATCTAAATAAGTTTCATGAGATTTTGTTAATGAAACCAATGAAGGAGTCTAATCTCTTACATGTTGAATATAAATAATAACTGTCAAGTTATGTCTTCCCTTTTAAATAGTATAGACACCCAAATTGTGTTGAATTCTTTTTATTAGTGGTAGAATACTAAAAAAAATTAGAAGTGGGGTTTAAGATATGTTTCGTGTAGAGGGAATAATATCACATGATGTAAATACCAATAGCTATTTTTCTATGTTTCTATGGTTTTTTATCCATAATTAAAATAGAATAAAAAATTAAAATCTATTTTTGAAATTTTATTTACCCCATAGGAAAAGGAATAAATAAACTAGTTGTAGCAGGATATATGTAAATTTATTTCCTTAAAACAAGGAAAAGTATTCTCAGTGGAAAAGTCAATAGAGGAATAAATATGATATCATGAAGATACCGTAATTTTGAACATGAAAATTGTTAACATTCCAATTTTGATTGACAAAAACCTCAGTGATCCTCCCTAAATGAAAATTTTATATATCATATTATCTGACGTAAAAAATGTAGGTGGGTAGATATCACGAAATATTATTAGGTCAATAACGAATGTGATTTTGTGAGTTAGTCATTTAATAGAGATAGAGAGACCTAAGAGTCTACTTCCCCAAAATTGGTTTTATTCATTTTATTTTTTAATGATTTTAAGGGGGGTCCAAACTATCATAAGAAGGTTTCGTTCTATTTTTATCTACATTACATTAAAATGTTTTTTATAAAAACTGGTATAGGAAAATTACAGTAAGTGATAATTTATAAAGAGTATGAAATGATTTGGGAAATTTTCGTCTTTGATGAAGACATGGAAGATGATATGATTGCATAAAAAAAGAATTATATTTGAATTGTGAAAATTATAATAATAAAGGGATCTTAAGGGAAATATATCATTGAAAGTATCCACTTATTAAGATCTAAATTACACTACATTCCATTTTATTTAAAATCTTGAGAATAATTGAGACCCTGTGAAATTGGGGAAATGTTATTTTTTAAGTGTAGTGGATTTATCAAACAACAATTTTTTTAGTTTTTATAAGATTCCAACATATATTTTAATTTAATCAAGAATAATATTTATAAAGAAAATAATAACTTTCATTTAGGAGAGAAATGAAGAATTGCTTAAATCTATTTTTTTTAATTACTTTATTCAACGATGAATTTAATTAAAAATCAATACATTGAAAATTTTTAACATATATGTTTAATATTTTTATTTTATTTTATTTTTATTTTCATTATTTTTAATCAATTATGGATTAACTCGATAATGAAGAAACTATGTTTAGGGTTTCATGAGTTGCAGTTTTAGGGATAAAAATTGGATAAGTGTTGCATAATGTATAAGTGATTCACTAGGTTTCATAATAGTTGACAACGCCAATTAATGAGACATTAATTTATATTGTATATGTTATGGTGACCAATATAAGAGTAATTTATCCAATAGTTTTTATGATTTTTCTTATATTGGTTATCAATGGTCTATTTATTAATCCCATGTGTATGAGTGGATAACGTATGAGTCATTTTTATATGTGTGGTCTATCCCTTTGGGTGATTTGATAAAGAGGGTCAACCAGTGGATAAATTCATTAAATAATTATAGAATGATTAATCTAAAACCTCATAACTTATTTGGGGTGTTCAATTAATGGGGAATTTGAATTTTTGAGTTGGTGGATGGGTCATTATGCGAACAGAGTTTCGAAATAGAATTTTTGGTGTCTGAATGACTCAAGGTACTATTTTTTGGACATTGAATAGTGATTTGGTGTGGATCATGATTAGTGGGAGAGAACTTGTAGAAGGATTGGTGGTCATGGATGAAACCTACAATTACTCTCTTGCTGATGGTTAGGCTAGTGACCTTGTTAGCCTGTAGGGTCTACCAGCTAGCCAGTGGCTAGGATTGTGACCCTACTAGCCTGAAAGGTATACCAGCTAGTTGTTTTCTATGTATTGGCTAGTTTATAGTTTTATGTAGTGGAAGGTGACACTGCATATAGACACATGTTAGATTTTGTCCTCCATCATCAATCTGATGATGTGTTTAGGGGGTAGATTTAGAATTCTGCACCATTGGTCATTATATGTGGTGAAACTCTTTCTCTATTGTATTTCTCTCATAGACCATGGTTGGATCCCCCACTCCATATTTTTTGTTCCTTGGTTTATGATCTTTTTCTGTGGATGACTTCATCAATTTGAGGTATATTCCACCATCGGTTGACTTATGTTCATCACCCCCTTCATCTCATCTAATTTATATCCTCTATGGTATTTGGTTAATTAATGATTCCACAGGATCATTAAATTTTTTTCCTGATATGATTCGTATTTCATGTATCCTATCTTGAAGACATCCCAATACTTCACACTCTCATCCTTGCACACCATTTTTATGATGTATTTTGATGCGATGAGTTTTCTATGATTTGTTCTTGAAATTAAATTAAAAATATATTAAATGGACACAACTTGTTAAGTATTTGGATTAGGTTGATAATAGAAATCTATTATTATCCTCGTATAGGTGTTTGGTCATGCTTTTTTATGTGATAGTGACACTCGATGGGTTTCCAATGCTTTTCCCAATTGGAATTAAATTTATCAACAAAATATAATAGTTATAATTAATTAATTTTATTTTTTTGTCATGAGTAAGGGGACTTGGTGATGATAAAATCTTGAGTTTATCCTAGTTGAAACATGGTGGGATTCATAACAGTGTTCATATTAGATAATTAAATGGGAATGATTTAAAATAATATATGTCTTCCTCGATACTCACCCTATGTATTATCCCATTTATTACTAGTGCGTGTGATGTGTGGCCTCACGAATAAGGATGTTGTATTATTTTAATTAAATAAATTCATTTTTTTAAAATGTTATTGAAAACTAAATTCCAAATAAATTCCATGGATTTATAAAAGTGACAAGGCCATTCACAACCTATCCCACGAGGTAATTCCTGGACCACTGATGTTTGACACCCTATAATAAAAAATTTTCTTGAGATGCCTAAACCTCACGAGGGATGTAAAACGTATAGAATTAAATGGATGAATGTGGTGGAACTAGATTAGGATACCATGACTACCTCCCTTGATAGCGTTGAGGACTTATGGATGTCTGTCCTGGGGGTTTTCCAGCTTTGAAACTAAAGTTGTCTTAGGTTCATTTGCATTGATTAAATGAACATCGGGTAAGTGAATTCCCCCACCCTCCCTGAAGTGGTTATCCTATGTTGATCTACCTTGATCTTGTTGGTGAGCCATCTGGTCAGTGCTTAGATCATGAGTGACCCGAGATGTGAGATGGTAACTATAAAATCACTAAAACAAAGCAAATAGGACTTGTCAATTTAATATATATAATCCCATGATGGTGTTTAAGTGTTTCTAAGGGATGAATTGGGATTAAGGACACCAAGAAGGTACCATTAACATAACTTGAACAACGGTACCCAACTAGGTTGATTGTGTTATGTGATAACCTTGTGGATCCCATGTACGTTTATGATTCTATGTTATGATTTGGGGAGCCGAAGTAGGTTCCCAAAAAATGAGATGACTTGATAATGGGTAGGGATGATCATGAGTTCCACACAAGAACTTGTATCAATTTAAAGACCTACACAAAAATGCAAAGTTGGTAATTCTCATGGGAGACCAACTATGGTTTTTTGATGGGTTTTGTAGATGGACTCCCATGTTTCAGTTCTACACACACACACTCATAAAAATATATTTTGATACATGAAATGGTATACACTCTCAGAGATGTTTTGATATGAAATGAAAACCTTCCATGGGGTGGTGGTTATATTATTTATAAGGAAAAAACACTTTGGGTTTCCATGAAAATACCTATGGGGGGTCATAAAATCTCTTTACGGGGAGGTTATGAAAACTACCAATGGGGATGATGTGACACTAAATAAAACAATACTTATTGGTTTGTTGTGATAATATTTGTGGGTATTCCATGGATTATAATTCAGTATTATTGGTTTTGTGATATCTTACAACTTGCTAGCTACTAGGGGATTGTGGAGTGTTCGGTGTATATGGTTGAGTCTCCCACATTAATGGGGATATATTATTGGGAACTATCATATAACGGGAGAGGGAATTCCTGGAGTTTTTATAATGAGGAAAATAAGTCCCCAAGTCATTATACTATATAACAAATTGGGTCAGTCCCTTGGTTCATTATTAGTATACTGGGGTGGAATACCACCGTTTTGGATAATATGTTTGAAGATAATCACTATGTTCATAGAGACACTCTAACACTGGCCGAATTCGGTATGGTCAATCAGGGTCATATCCCTATGTATTGATGTTGTTTTATTTATTTATTTTTCTAAAATTATTTATTCATTTGTAAAATAATTTCATGTGAACATATCATGGAATATACTAGATATATATGAGACCCCATTGGTGGTTCCCTACTCATTTATGTATATACAACCTGCAAAGGATTCCATTGAACTTTTTTAGCTGATAAAATCTCACTTTTTTGTACGAATAGGTTGGGTATCGTTCCAAATTATATTTATTGGATGGGATGTCTCAGATGGGTATAAGGAACATGGGATGAGGTATGACCCAGAGTTGTATTGTAGCCTTTAGTATTTTGTTTTTTTTTTCTTCAGTTTGGATTAGCCTAGTTGGAGTACAGTCTTATATTTATATATTCCAGCTTTTGTTTTTTTATAGCATGTTTGCTTTATTTATTATTACTATATGATCTGATGTTCATGTTCCTTGGTTATTTATTTTTTATTACACACTCAGATGTAGGGGGTATAGTCTCTATATGGTACCACCCTAAAACACATATTTCAATTTAAAAACCTTTTATATATGTGGAGGTGTGCTTGAGGATATTTAGCCCCATAGATCTGGTTACCATTTATAGTGAGATGGGTCGGGATGTTATAATTTAAAATACATTTTCATTTCATTAGAGTAACCAAATTAAGATATATTCTTCCAACCATATATGAAACATATATATGAATGGTGAATCATAAGATCATTGAGTTGAAGTAACTTTCGAATGCTTGAGATTCCGAGCTAAATATTTAGGTACCCTACGATTAAGACAAGAAATTATTTAGGTAAATGTGACTGGGGCACTGGAATACTTGAGGTTTACAAATTTCCTGAGAGAGCATGGATTATTACCAAGGAATAGGAATATCATTCCATCCATGTGAGGAATATAAATTACCCAAAATGACCATATATTTTTTTATTCTATAAAATGGAATGAGATTAACTATAGATGTCGAAGTTGATGACCCAATTTTTCTAGGAGGTTTTAGTGAATAATCTCATTTATTTCTTCCATCCCTTTCAAATGATGGTACACTGGAATAATAATGTTCAGGCTAAGGAGATTTCCCTTAACCTTGTTAGTGAATTCAATGATTAATTTCTAATTCAATTATTCTTTAATTCTCTATTTGTATATTATATCTTAGATAGAATATGATATCCATTACACTTATCATTTTAATATTTCTTCTATTATTCTAGGTTTAAGCACATATGCCACCTATATCATACTTATAAACCATATGATGAAGGAGGTGGTTGGAATCGGGGGTGATAAAATATTTCAATCACTAATTATTGGTATGATTGGGGAATTGAGGGATCATTTAACTTTTATATTCAATAAATAATCATTATGGAGGGTAATAAATTACAGTTACTACTGATTAGAGAGATATAATGAGAGTTAAATTAAATCATGATTTATTAGTAATGTGAGGTAAATATATAATGTATGACCATACTTTTGAAAATAAATTTATGCACCCTTTTTAATTTTCATTCTCAAACACATAAACTTAACCCACACAACATAGAATAATGAAACATTAAAAACTCCTTTATCTTTAGAGACAACCTGATTTCCACTATTCACAACATTGAACATGGGTTTTAATTTATTTTTCTATGTCGACCACAAATTCTACTATTCCATGAGATAATTTGACAACTAATTTAATGTAATCCCAAAATCTAGACATTAACTATTATCAAATGGTCCCATATAAACATAGTAGGTCTGATTTATCCTTCTTGTTGAAATAAATCCAGATATTCATAGAGGTCCCTCCATTGAGTATGGTGAATACTAATTTCTTTTGGTATATCCTGCTAAAATAATAAAATAATATAGAATAGTAA
The DNA here is from genome assembly GCA_963277665.1 of Viscum album. Lineage (NCBI taxonomy): Eukaryota > Viridiplantae > Streptophyta > Magnoliopsida > Santalales > Viscaceae > Viscum > Viscum album. The sequence goes on along the minus strand of OY728159.1, from coordinate 1,884,249,533 downwards.
AAAATAATTTTATATTATAAAAATGATTCATACGTATCAAACCCCATGATAAAAAAGTATGAGGAGAATACTTTGTTGTATCATCATTGTAATAACTACATAAAATAAACCATAACAACCATTCAATATTTGCAAGATCACTGAATATAAGTACACACATTATAAGATAATATCTTTTGACGAAACTACTTCAACTAAAGTCACCAACTACAAATTTCATCATCAAACCGTATCTATCTTCTAAAACTATTCCCTCAAGTTCCATTGTTAACAAATTAAATATGATTTACATTGTTTGAAATCTCCCAATTGAATAATACTTCATGTAAACCTTGAAAACCTCCAAAAATTAGGTATAAAGTTTTCTTCCCACATTCATAATAAAAAATATCTCCATCATCCTTTCATTCACCCAAGTCCCCAAAAGGCAAAATATTGCCTCAATCATTCATGAATAAACACCATGTTGAACATGTAATTTGGATTTTTTATTATAGTTATCTTCCAATTTTTTATCCTAGTCCTCTATTATCTTCTAGATGAAAGGAAATTTATTGTTATGTGCTTCATCCATTAATTAAACACTAGATTATTCTCCAGGTTTACTATACTCTAACTATCACTACAGGTAAATCCTCACACCTAGATTCTTTATATATCTTTTAATAGAACATGTTTCCATATTAATTCGTTATAATGTTCTTCTGTTGCTGCATACTATTATTCTATTAAAGATAGTTATATTATCGATTTAATCCAAGCCACCGGCCGTACTATCTTCCTTAAAATGTAAAGTAACAGTCAATTTTTCTCTTCTAAGTATTTGATCCTCGGAAAAAGTCATCATCATCATACCCCTACATTGATTCATCTATCAAAAAACATAAGGTTGTATCTTTTGATCCTTTTAGATACCACATGTTCCACTTCACATTCGCCTAATGTTCATTCCTTGGATCCATCCTGAAATGACTGGTGACTCCTATTATAAATGTAATTACTAATCGATTTCATACCTTGGTGTACATTAGGATTTATATAATTAATTCATCTAGAAATTTCAATATGTAATTCACGTCATATTACCTTTTCAACACATTATCCTTGGAAATTTTGATGTTTTTGATCAAAATAGTTGAGATTGGATTATATCCACACATTAAAAACCTTTCAATTATCATCCAGATATAATCCCTCTTAGAAAACACTAAAATTTTGGCTTTTCTATACCTACAAATCAGAATATGTAATACTATCTTGGAATCATTGAGATTTTTCATCATGAATATTTTATAAAAATCATACTCAATCTTATTAATTTCCCTCTATTTTATTCCTAATAAAAACTATGACATCCATATAAAAAAGAAGGTTGATTATGATTCAATCACCATATACCTTCCAATATAAATAATGAGTCATGTTTATCCACATGGAACCATAGTATTACATCAAATAAGAAAACATATGGTTCTATAATATTGTTTATTCTTTAAAAACCATGATATTTCAGTTCAAATTTCACAACAAATCCCCATTCTTATTTTCATAATAACCCACTTGATTAATGATGTCAATTTAGTTTTCCAAGTCACCATGGAGAAATTATATCTTTATATACATCTTATACAAGTCAAAATATTAGTTATAAACCACTCTCACAACTATGTTGATGTTTGTGCACTTAATTATGGATAAATATATTATAGAGAAGTTAATTAATTCCCTTCATTGGAATCCTATGAAAAACAGCTTAGAATTATAGCTTTTTATACAATCAGGTTCTTATTTTAAATAGAAACCTGATTTTTTTGTAATTATTAATTTCCTTGTGTTAGATTCAATAATTTCAATGTTTTATTTTCTTATAATGAATAAAACTAAACTTTTATAACTAGATCCCACTTATCAAAATTGTTATGACCTTTGTCATCGTTTGGAATATCCATCATCCATTAAATGTAAGAAGTCAAAATCAGTTTTGAAACATTGAAAAAAATTATAATGGTAGTAAATCAATAGAAAAATATCATAGCCTCTTCCCTTCTAATTACTCCATCATCTGGGGAAATAATGTTTGGGTACATTGACCCATGATATAGTTGTCCTAGAGATATGTATAGTACATATTCCATTGCCTATACATGAAAAATTTATATGCTCCCTGAACACTTTGAAACTTCTTTCATTCCCAAATCCCTTTCTAAATCAACTTGTACATAGTAATTAAATTCACTATTCATAAATTCATTTTCTACAAAGTTCTAGTATTTATTCAAGACCTTATCATTGAATAGAAATTTTCTTACTTCTGATGTCTTGTCTCTTATAATAATCAAAAAATGAGATTCCAATGTTTTGATAAATATATCATATATAGAAATATGCATGGGATTTATATTTGAGTTTATTCCATTCCTTAGAATATATAAAAACATAGGTGGGTCTATGAAAATGATTGAGGGAGCTAACAACATTTGGTTTTTTATGAAATAGTTACTCTAGAATCTCCCACCCCATCGGATATGATAGAATTTATTTATATCATAGTTGACCATTATTCCCAATTTTTTCGATATTATATATCATAATATCTACACTATGTAATTTCCATCAATTTACAACTCATTCATTAATCCACACCATTTTTCTATAGTTTCCCCTGTGAAATTTTATCTATCCTAATTCTCTAAATCTACCAGTAGTCTTATAGATTCCATCTACTATACTCACTAATATCATGACATTAAGAACATTGGATTTTTACAGATCTCCCATTCCCCCATATCCTTCTATTGAAATCAAAGTATAGAAAACTCAAAACTATGTTTTAGAAATAAAATCTATAATTTCCATATTGAGTCATAAATGAATATGGAAATGTATAATGGCTCCTAGTGAGAAAATGTTCAGATACGTCCCTAAAAATATGTTTGAGAATTATCTAACTTCAAAAATACAATATTTCAAAAATAACTTTCTCTACTTACATTGTATAAATATCTCACAAATTTGGATTTTACAAAGATCAACCCTCAATGGAACATTTTTTGTGGAAACTTTCATATTTTTCTCACTGAGATAGATGAGTTGACATATCCTAAAATCCAATTGATTGATAGTTATAACATTTAAAATTATCACTTTATCCAATATTATAGTTATAATAATTCATCTATCCTATACTATTATTAATATGATTATAGAGAGTAAAGTAACATTCCTTACACCATCCATGAATATTTTTTCAGATCTTGTTTTATCTAGATAACCCATATAATTTTTTTTACATTGGACTAGCATGTGTTCAACTTATTTTAACTTCAAGAATTTTTTATTTAGTATTCAAATTTTAACAACACCCTTCACACTGACCTCAATAGCTTCATCATCAACTATTTTTACCTTTCATAACCTCCTAGATATATAATTGAGCATTCAACCTTGTTCTTCTCTAGAATAGAACAATGATATATAATTAATCACCCACAATTCCACCTAAATGATAACACTCATCAGTAGAGTCCTACCACTGTTAGCTAAATTAATAAGACTCGGTCATTTAAAAGATTCCCTGCTGAAGTTCACCCATAAATCTTGGATTACTTTAATGATATTCCCTTTTTTCCGGTAGTGGAAACATATAGGTCCCTATTTGGTTAATTTACCTCAAATAATTTTTTTAACTTATCCATTAATTTCCAATGAAATTTCTTCTAATGAGGTAACCATACACTATAATTTTAATTTAATTTATATTAAATATGATATTGGACATCCCTGCAACTTAGATATTCATTATGAATAACATTCATGACATCCCCTAACATGCATTTAGTTTCCTTGAAATATTTATATACAACAGTTACCATAACATCTCAAGAATATGTGAGGGATGTTAATTATGTTAGTATTAACACATAATCCAAAAACATGAAACTGAATGATTCAATATAACCTTAGATCATGATATGCCTTTTACATGGCCAGACACATGTCTAAATTTTGATAGTATCCTAATGAATAAAAATTGAATCATGAACACTTTGTTTAAAGATACTAGATTCTCATATATATGTGCCAAATATTTCATTATCTCTACTATTCTCTTCAAATCCAAGATATTAAAGGAAAAATTATGATCTAATGATATCCTGATAAATCCAAAAACCTTTATCTCTACGCTTTCATATCATTTTTACTATATATTCATCAGTTCAATCCCTATTAACAAAGCTACCAGGTTCTTTTGAATTATAAAATCATTATTTTTAATTATTTATAAGCCAAAATATGTCCTATAAAATTTATCTATTTGGTATTTTCCTTGTTATGATGTCGTAAATTTTGATAACACTAAATCCCACTGAATCAAAAATAAAATTAAGTCATTATTAAATATACATGAGTGTACTGAGTGGGAATTTCTAACACCTGAACTAATATTTGATACCAAATGTTGGGGATGAACTCTAATAATCCATTAGGAGATACACTCTAAAACTGCTATAAGGAAGAAACACGTATGAGATCTTCCTTGACTTGAAGGTAACCTATGACCTAAATATAGAGAAATATAGGAATAAAATACTCACTATATATCAAATAACGAGGCCAAACCCTAAACTCACTCCCATACACATTCAAATAGAAATATTAAATAAATGTAATTGACCTGATTTATTACATGATTGAAATGTTAAGTCTATTGGTTAATGTCTAAAATATAGGTATATTATATACCATGATATAATTAGGTTGTATAATATAATATTCATATGATGAATTCTATTGAAAATTATGAAACTTTATCTTGTGATACATGAGATATATCTTTTAGCTTTAATTAGATAACATAATTGGGTGTATAAAATAGGTGTTGTGTGTAGGAAACACACCTCCTGAATAGTTATTATAAATTATGATCCATGATATTATTTACTTATGGATTGTATTTGGTTTATTAATGTGTTTAATGAAAAAAAAATGGGAAGTAATATATGGGTTTTATGGGATGGAACCCAATACAGTTGATACAATTTATACTATTCATTTAATAAAGAGCATAATGGATGGATATTCAAGGGTTGTAATCACACCTATTACTTTACCCTAGATATAATAAAGACTAAAGAATATATCTTCTTCCAAAATCACTATTAATCAAATAATAAAGTTTCTAACACTCATTTAGGGATTGAGAATCTACAAGATATGATTAGGGATCCAATAGTAGGTGTACAACCTTCAATGTGAAGAAGAATTAATATAATAATTTAGTGATTTCCTTCAAACACATTTCATTGAAGAAAAAATATGAATTCTATGATAGGTTTGATACATTTATATTACTCTTCTTATTTTATATTCTTGTTGATTTATAAAAAAATAGATAAACCATTATATGAATTTTTTTCCATTGGAAATGATCATTTGACAACCCCTAAACCCATTACTGTTATCAGATCCATTTTCATCAAATAATTCATTTGCGATCCTATTGATGTTTTAAATAAGTTATTTTCATAAAGACTTTAATCCATATCATAAAATATGATACACTATATTTCTTTAGTTTTGGTTAGACAGAACATATGACTAATCCATATCATAATTCATGATACATATGAGACCTATATATTTAAACAATGGAATATGATATGATAAAAGTTATTTTAAAATATAATCTAATTAAAAAAATTCTAGAAAATATTGTATCAAAGTGTAACTATGATTTTGATTATATAATTAAATATAATAGGAGATTTATGATTATTCCAATCAAATAATAAAATTGTAATCATAATATATGATTTGTTTTCATGTAATATAATACAATTAATACAAAATTTTACTCTTTAGTATTAATTTTATAATATGAATTCTTATAGGATTATCAATCATTAAATGTGGTATAGATAAAAAAATTATTTTATTTTATTAAATTTAAATAGGGTTTATAAAATGTTTATAAATTAAAATTTTTATGAATTATAATATTGGATTTTTCATTCTTAAAGAAAATATGAAATGTTCATATTTGTTACTAGTGTGTTTGGAAAAAAATAAATTATTAGTTTATTAGTTTATTCCATTAGATAATTAATGATTATAATTTTTTATGAATTATTAATATTTTCCATGATTTACTTATGTGATAAAATGCTTCCAAGAGATAGTTCTCTATATTTCATATAAGGTATAATATCATAAATATTATAATTCCTGTTCCTTGAAATCTGTTTTTATTAATGTTATAAACTTCAATTTAGAAGTTGAGCATAGTTTGTGTATATTAGTCTAGAGTTTTATTATGAATAAGATTCTATCTTGAGTAAATTCACCTATAAGAGAGGGGCATGGGGTCAACAAACCAACTATCCTGAAATCTTATTTATAGTTCTATAATGGTGAGGGGTTGGTTATCAATTTCCCTAGGATTACTCATCTGAATGATTTAAAAATTCTCCAACTCTTAGAATTAACATGATGAGTTCATGTACCTTATGAACGAGATGATTTTGGATGTATATATGGATATATTTTGATTCTACTTTTGGTTGAGTAACAAAAACTTATAGTTTATGATAAGAGTTAAACATTAATATTGTGTGATCACATTAATTTGTTTAGTGGAATATGGATTCCAAAACTAAATAATTTGATGAATGTATACTCCATGGAGTAAATTATGATATGATATTAATTTAATAAGATGCAATGGGTTAAATATTTAGGTGATGTATACTAAACTGGTGAGACCTATAATATAAAAATAGTCAAATTATAAGTGTAAGATTCCATCCAAGTAGATCATATAAATTATGTGATCATTTGAAAATATGGTTCGGTCTAAATATAGGTTCTATTTTATTATCTTCTATAGTTTATGTATGTAATGGGTGATCCTGATAGGTTTAGTAGCTATTTTTTTCATTTTCATTGAGTTATAGTTGTGAGGATACCCTAATACAATTAGGTTATAACAGGAATTGACACATGTGAATATACTTAAAGAATTTGGATACAGATTTCATCTTATTATCTATATATCAATCATAAGTTTTATGATTGGAATTATATTCAACATAAATATCCATGTGAAGGGAGAAATGGAAAATTGAACTTGTACATAGTAAAATATGAACCATGACTTAGTAAATGATTGTTTTTTATGGGGTCATCATTTTTAGTTGGATTAATCTCATTAAATGTCATTCATGAAAATAAATAAAACATGATCTGACACATATATATGTATATATTATAGATTATATATGACTATATAATAATAATTCTGACATCACTTATAGATATGTCCTATAATACATTTCTAGATTAGTATCTAAGGCCGATAATTTTCCTCTAAGATAAGTATTCTAAGATTTTTAATGTAAATGTTATGGAGGTCAATTTCACTAATAATAACTCAATAGTATTGGATATTAGGTTTCTGATACATATCTATGATGATAAACACAGACTTAGAGAAACAAGATAATTAAAGATGGGTGACGTTGATATTTGTGTCTACAACAGAGAAAAAGTTACTACATTATCTGTCGACACTTATATATTGACTTTACTAGATGGATTAGTCCTATAATTAGATAAACCCAATTACGTTCCCTCCATTAGACTGTTTTATTGAATCATGTTTGGGAAATGGGTTTTCATTTAAGATTAAAAACAAGGGTTGTTATATATATACATGAAATGTTTTATATAATTACTAATATAGTAAATTATTTATATATTCTAGATTTGTATAATCCTATCCATAAAATTTAGAATAAGGAGGTTATATTTGATTACATTCCCACTTAACTTTTGTATTTTCTCCGTTGACATATAAATGAAAAACACATCCATGAACTCCATAGAGATGGATTATTGAAACAATTTGATTATGAATTCTTTGATTGGTTTGAATCTTATTTATATAGAATGATGATCAAGTAAATTTTAAATAGAAAATTTTAAAGGGTTATTAGAATATTATATATCATAGATAATAATATTTTACGATTAATATGTAATCAAGAAATTAGTGGTTTCAATTACATAGTTACTTTTACTGAAGAATTTAAATGGTATCATTATGTGTTTTTGATGAGACATAAGTATGAAATTTTTTCAAAGTTCAAATGTTTTTAGAATATATTATAAAATCAACTAGGATAGTATACTATGATTATCTAATAATGTTATATAGGGGAATACTTAATCTAGGAATTCATTATGCATATGAGAAAATATGGAATTTTAACACAACTCATTCCACCTAAAAGATCCTGGTGGAATTATGTGTCAAATAGGTGAAGTCATACACTATTTGACTTGGTATGATTGATGATGCGTCAATGTGACCTTCATATTTTATTACGTAGTTATTGTTTTGAGTCTTCTATATTCTAATTGAATCACATTCTATCAAAAGTTGTCATAAAGATAGTATATGAGATATGGACTATGAATCCATCCAAAATATATATTATAAATATTTGGGAATGTGAAGATCTCATATGATGATTTAATTGTGATAATATTTTAACCAAAGAAAATAAATGTATATTTATTGGATATCTTAAGGAAAATATTGTCTATTAGTTTTATAATCCTACTAAATTAAAAGTGTTTGTGGTCCAAAATGATATATTTTTTGAGAAGGAATATATAATCTATTCAGTAAGGGTGATGAATGTTGAGCTGGATGAAGTTAAATACCAATAATTAGAAATTATTCAATAGGTAGAAGTTGAAGAATTTTCATAAAGAGTAGTCGAATAAGAACTGATTCATGCAACATAATAACATGAAGATGTAGTAGGATTTATCATGAAATTGGGAGTTATGGATTCATAATGGAAAATGATGATTAATTAATATACAAAGAAGATAAATGTACTACATAATGGGAGTCAATTGATAGTTTTAATACTAATAAATTTTTAAAATACATGAAATATAAAATAGAATCCATATACATAACCTAGTTTTGAATTTATGAGATGCACCAAAAGGGATATGTCCATAAGGTGAAGGTGAGGTTTATTCAAGAAAATCATTGGTATGGAAGAGTATCTATCTATAAATATTGTCTTGTGGAAAAATGATTTTAAAAATATCATAGTAACGACTATGAAGAAACATTTTAACTTGTAATAATAATAAATTATATTTTTATATTTCTTCCAAAAATATCACTTTTATTAGGAGATATCTAAAAAATATCAAAAAAATATTATTCATAGTTAATTTATTTGATGATGTGTATATGATACCATCTAATGGTTTCAAAAATCCAAATGAGTCTTCTATGGCATGGAATTTTCAATAGACTATTTGTGGATTTAACCAAAGCTTGTTAGTGTTGGAATATCTAGTGTGAATATGAGATAAAAAAGATTGGTTTCATCAAAATATTTTATGATTATTATTTATATAAGTTGATTAATTGGAATATAATAGTATTTATAATAACTTATTTAGATGAAATAATTACTTTTTGAAATGAAATAACAAACATATACTCTACAAAGACATGGTTTAGTAAATTCTCTTTAATGAAAGACATGGTTGAAGTATCCTACTAATTTTTCATAAAGAGATATAAGGACATATGAAAGAGGTTTCTAGGACACATACATTGTCAAAGTGTAAAATAGATTAATCATGGAGAAATCCAAAATGGATTCTTTACCTATTTCACAGAGAATAAATATTAATAGGATTTAGGTTAACTATAAGAAATTGGAGCTACAACAAAATTTTTAATCTTGTTTTGGTACACGTACCTTAGAGAAAGCCTAAACCAATGGTTTTGACAAAACTACTATTATAGGTACCATGGAGAGACCCTATACCAATGTTTTGTTCCAAAAACATTGGTTCAGATCTCTTTTAGAGACCCTATAAAAATACTGTTTCCAAAACTGTTGGAATAGGTCCATTGTAGAGACCATATACCAATAGTTTTTGGAAAATCCATTGGTATAGGTCCCATGGAGAGAACCTATACCAATATTTTTTCTAAAACCATTGGTATTGGTCCCAAAAATCGGGTTACCAAGACCAATGGTTAAGATAAACATTGTAAAAGGTCCATACAAATGGTTTTGAGAACCATAGATATAAGTACCCATATTTTTTATTGATTATTTTCTCAAATAGAATTAAATACATAAATAGTTAAATTATTTTTAAATATAAATATACAATTATCAGATTAAGTAGAAAAAATAATAATAGCTTAGTGGTTAGGTTACGGAAATATAAATGAGAGGTACTGGGATCAAAACCATGCTAGATTTTACTTTTACATTTCATATACCTATGGTTTTTCAAAACCATTGGTATAGTTTATTTATATGAACTATTATCATGGTTTTCATAAACCCTTGGTATTGGTTTATACCAATAATATAATATCCAAGGACCCTCTAAACTGTTGGTATAAAAAATATCAATAGTTCCAAACTTTTGTAATAATATTATTTTTTCTAGTAGTGGTTCCTTATAAAGAGTTATATTGGAAACAAATAATTCCCTATAAATCCTCCATAGGTCCTATATTATAGTCCATGTAGTGTACTTGATCTAATTTTTCTTATGTTCACATAATTACAAGTGGATTACAATCTAATCATAGTGAGTGTCAATATATCTCTGTTAAGATTATACTTAATAATTTAATAATGCCAAAGATATTTTCTTGGTCTTTGGAAGAATGGATGATATTTTTGTAAAGGCATGCACCAATTAATGTTCTAAATATAGTATTATATATAAGATATATCAATTTTTTTCATCAATGGTTGAGCCATAGGTTGTAAGAGTTCTAAAAAAGCTATAATGGAAGACTTGGAAATATAAGTACAGTGCATTATTACATCAGATGTCATGAAGGAAGAATTTTGGATCAATAAGGTCATTTTAAAACTAGGTTTGGTTCCGAGAATCATGTTAAAAAATGATCTTCACAGTGATATGAATGAATTAATTTCCCCAAGAAATTAACCCCTCTAACTAAAGGACCAAACAAATCCTTTATAAAACCACTGATATGAGATATAATTTAGAGGGGGTAATAATTGGATTTAGTGGGAAGATGTATTTTGTAGTTCGTCGGATCCACTTAGAAAACCATTACTATTATAGGAGAATCAGGGACTGGTTTAGTGACTTTGTATACAACACACAAGAGAAAAATGCAATGGATTTATAATGTATCGTGATATTATAATAATGGAAATATATATTTATCATTCATTCATGTGTATATTAATTTATTTTTCATAAATAGTGGAATGATATATCCCTATAAATAATAACATAGAGTGTTCACTAATTAATTATCATCATGAAGTATTATGGATTGTGATGATATGTTTACATTGGGATGATTAGATGAATCACGAGATAATAAGGAGTGAATTATTATTTAAATGGATCCATTGTATATCCCATTTAATTCCATGAAACCACCAATATACTTAGGGGTGTATTATTATTATCAATCATTTTTATTGTATGTTGGTGAGATAACTGGAATGAGAACCTTGATACATTGATGATTTTTTACATAATACATTGAGTCTTATATAATCATGGAGTGCTATGGAATACAGATGATCTGTCATCTGTTGGATCTGAAAGAAGATGAAATTTTTTCACTCATATTATGAGAAATTACATTTGGAAAATGATTTAATTATATTGAGGAAGTGCATGTCCATGATTAGTTGTGTAATATATGATTTGTCCATCTACATGTATGAGGGACACGTGATGTTCTCAACTTCTAGATAAATGGAAAGTGATGTAATAATTAACATGTTCATCATTTTTCAAAGAATGAAGAAAGAAAGAGATAGCATATATTATTTTTTTTTTATGTTTTGTGGTAACTATATTTCATCAGAAAAGAGATAAATTTTGTATACCTATGATCTATATGATATATATTGTTGTGTATATGATCACAAGATATATGAGTCTATTTGATGGAAATCATACTAGACCCCTTAGTATCTTGTGTAGCACTAATACATTTCGAGATGATGTTCGTTGACTACATATATGAAATATGGATACCATATTTATTTTCAATAGTACTATGGAATATATGGTCAAATAGTTAAACCATTTGATAAGGATTATGTTTTTTATGAAGTGGTTGTTCCAAAATGAAGAGAGTTTGATAAAATTATATCCCAAAGAGGTTTGATTGAATTATAAAGAGTTATGATATATTTTTTAAATTACTTTTGGAATTTGTATATAAATGGGATATTGTTTGTTACACTCTAAAATATGTTTATATCATAGCCTATGATATACCTAGTCAGATAATACGATATTTATATGATTAATTTCATTTTATAAAATAGGCCTATATCATATGATGCATGAGATTCCTATGATAGATTTAATAATTGGTTATGACTTGACATATGATATACATGTTGTATGAATGAAACATACCTCATGTATGGTTATTATCAGTTATGATTCATTGTATAGATTATTTATGGATTATAATAGGCTCATTGAAGTGTTTAATGAAAAAAACATTAATTGTTAGTAATGTAATGGTTTTTTGAGATTAAACATGATAAAAATGATATAAAAAATATTCTTCATTTAATGATGAACATCGAGGATGGATATATATTATAGGAAATTTCTCTTATATATATACCATGGTCACATACAAGATTACCAAATATCTATTCTTCTTGAAACACTATTCATCATATAGTAATTGCATAACACCCCTTCAATGTATAAAATTCCTAATGATACGACTAGAGACCCATATTTTGGGGGACCATCATTAAAAGATAGAAGAAATTTTTTATAATTGAATGATTTCCTTTAAATTCAGTCCATCAAGGATAGAATATGGAGTTTGTGACATTCATGATATATGTATGATTATTTTTCATATTTTTTATCATGATAATTAATTAATGATAGGAAAACCATTATAATGATTGGTTTCTACTAAAAATAATCATTATATGATCCCCTAAAACAAATAAAACTCTCACATCAATGAGAGAACACTTCTAAATTTTTATTCCTTTAAATTTTAAATTAATTATAACCATATTCAATATTACATTGATTAAATAACTAATTGAATTTTTTTTCTTAACCTCAACATCGCATGTGTATAAGTGACCCCAATCAATATTTGGACATAGAAGGTTACCCAATTTCACTAACATATAATATTCATAAAATTCATTCCATTGAGTTTTTAACATCTAATTTCTTGTAGAACACACAATTATAACATTTGACTTCATGAGAATATTATAATTTACTTTTACATTCCAACAAAGGATTATAATTTATAAGATCATTTTGTAATCAAATAAAAAAGATAATTATTTGACTCATTATCATTAAAATACATATATATATATATATAAATTAGAAATTATAGTAAACATTATTTGGACTATTTAACACATTCACCCCCATTAGAGTGTATCATCTTCTGACTAACCTCCCTCTACTGAAGTCTTCATCTAAAACATCCTTCATTAAAATGAATCCATCTTCTTGAGATTCTCCTTCTAGATGAATTATTTATAACTTTAAGTGGATTCAAATTCCTAATTTCATCTCAAAATGTACATGAAGTATATTTAAATTTTCCCCTGGTTCCCCACCCTTTGTATCTCATTATAAATACAAAGTGGTCTTACTGTGTTCTGAATATACATACAAACTATCCTATGCGGTTTCAAATGACATGTGATATACAATTTATATATTTTATCCTTGGGTGTGATTTTAGGAGTAGTAGATATTAAAACCTAGGTGGACTAAGGGGACTCACACACTTCGTACTCTAAGCTATACATTGTGTAAGTTAAATATTTTAGGATGTGAATCCAATAACGGTTCACCGAATTTAGGTTGAACAAAAGCAGATGATCAGGTGAAGTTCACTAAATATAATTTATCTAGATGGTGGGATTTGGATTTTTAATTAATATATATTTTTTATGTAGTGAAATATATTTTTTAGTGGATGATAGGGTATTTATTTAATGATAATGTCTGATGGAATTGTTCACAAGTGTTGGTCTAGAATATAGGTTAATGAAATTTATAGAAAAATATTAACTCTGAGAGTTCATCAGGTCATGAGTTAATGTCAACAAGGCTACTAGAGATCATTATACACCATTATAAATATATGGGGATACATGAAGATTAGTTCCTAGTTCAATATCAGTGATAAGCTGGATGCTTCTATTAAAGGAATAGGGGACATACATAAATAGTGACATAATTAGTTAATATTGATCTAAGTTTAATCATAGAATAACTAGGTTTTAATTTAATTTAATTAATCCATATTTATGTTACTTTTCCAATTGAGAGAGTAAAATTATAACTTTAATAGAAATATAAATAACCCCTATGTTTTTTTCATTTATGTAGGATACATTTTTAGAATCAGGTGATTAATTTTATCAATTCCATTATTGTCTCTTTATTTTATATTTTATTCTTATGAGGTGTTAGTCCACTTAGTGTGTGAGTTATAAATTTTTTAAAAAGAGAAAGGTCGGAGGCTTCATATTTTATTTTATAATTATCCGTGAAAGTCCATCCAGATGATTTGGTTTTTCTATTCATACATGTTAAAGTTATGCTTCAATATATCGAACATTGTGTCAATAAACTCTGAACATGTGGTATGAGGTCTTATGGATCATGTGATGTACCATTAAATATAAGTATAGGTTGATTTAGTTTTTTACTCACACTTTTCTTGACATTGTTTTTTTATTTAATTTTACTATTATTTGATTTGATGGTGTTGGATGAAGGTAAGTTCTAGAATGATTAGTTTCATATAATGGATTTATGTTTCTAGAGAGTTCGTATGGATGGTCATCTGATTCAGTAGAACCTATATGTTTATTTAATTGTAGTTTGTATAAATAAAATGGAGAGGCTGGAATGAGAATGATTGGATAAGAATTCACATTGATTGGAAAGTATTTCATTAAAACATAACATTTCATTTAACGTATGAGAAAAGAAAAAAATGGTATAAGTGATAAAAGAAATTTTGGATATAGACATAAAAACTAATGAAATTTAAAATGTGTTTGTAATGTGGTGGTTGGTTATCATGATGTTTTTGAAAGGTAATATAATGGATGATCATGTGAATGATTTTAATATGATCTATTGGTAGATCAAATTGGTGAAGATAAAATTATATGATTATGTTTCTGATTATTTTATCTATCGTCACATTCAAGGAGTTGAGATGAAATAGTTATTAATGATAGTAACTCCTACAGAAATAATAACATAGCCTTTGAGGATTTATAAAACCCAATCATCAATAAATAACCTTATCTAAGGGAAATACAAGAATCATCAAGTAGTACACTCAATATAGATAGATGAGTATAGTCACCATAGGGTAAATATCAAAATAAACTACTTGATGATAATTTTAATGGGAGAATTAATTGAAAATAGGCTATCTCTCGTCTTATGTGTTGGGTTTTTTGCATGAAAGGTTACATAAAAATGATCTATGGGATTCTCAGTGATAATGTTGAATGGGTATCCACAAATAGAATATTAAATTCCATAATAAAAAGAGAAGAAAGAAATCCATTGATCATAAATATCAATATTTCAATGGAGTCAGGGGTTATCACCTCTGGGGAACTATTCTGTTAAGTTATAGATTAGAAATTCAGGGATAATTATGTGTATAGAAATTTTGGCAGTTTGAATTTACTTATTGATGAGGATCTGGAGATCATTTGAAAGGGATAAATTAATTTTGTGATGAATAATATAGGTTCCATAAAGATGAAAGAAGTTAGACTCTCTAGTGTGATATTAAATAACTACATTACCATAGGATAATAGAATAATGTAGTATATTAGACAAGATATTGGAATGGATTTGGGATTATAACATGATTTTCAAATGTGGTTTTAAGAGGAGTAAAGGATATGACCCTTCATTTGGAAAAATGATGAAATACAATTGTAATGATCTGAATTATAAATTTAGGAGATACAAATGTTGGAATTATAAGCATAGTAATATTAGTGAGAGTAATATCAATGTATTAATAGACAAAGGAATGATGATTCATAATAACATGAATATTAGAATTTATTACATTATTATGTTAGGGAAAGAGAGACGAGTTTACTTCATCTCAAATGTACAAAAACCCAGAGAATGGAAGCTATAATTAGTTCACTAAATAATTTAGTGACCTCTCCCAATCTAGTAATAAAATGGGATTCTTTATATTATATCATTTATTATTGATTCATGTAGGATAGTATCGAATTAAATTCTATGTTAAATTTTTTTTTGTCTATAAGGATTTTATTCACTGTAATTCTATGATGGAAAGATAATCAGATGATCAGTTAAAATGTGTATAATCCAATAATCTTGGTGAATATAGTAGACATAGATTTTGATGCTTTTATCTAATGAAGGGGACCTTTATAGAGATTAAAATGAAAAAAATAGAAAATCCTTTATTATAAAATATTAAATTGATATTTACCAATAATCCTAGAAGAATGAAATTTAACTCTATATTTCCTAAGTGTTTTGGGTGAAGGTAGTAAACATTACAAGTTAAATTATCAATAGAAGTCCAACATAATTACTATAGCATGAGCTTCTTAAGCAGTTATGATCCGATAAATGTATGAAAATTATCGTCTTCAATGTTTTAATAATTACTTTATATGCACATATGGATTCAAAGGATGATGATATATCGAGGTAAAATCTAAGTCTTGTTTCATAATTATATATGAATCATAAATTTTTTGATTTTGTCTATGGGTCAATTAAAAGATATAACACATTAATACACCATATTTTTAATTAAATTCAAAGGTTTCACAGATGGTAAAAAAACATGAACTCTAAAGTAGGTGATGGAATAGAATACACTATTGAATTCTATGTTGATCTAATTAAGGATAAAAAATTGAGAAAATTTCTAGAGAAATTAAATGGAAGAATAATTATTTTATAAGTATGACCTATAGATGACATGATAAAAACATAAATGGATAATTAAGATAATGTGGTAGCACAAAAAGTTTGGGATTTTGAATATGTAACATAAAAGAAGAAGAGATATTTAGTGAAAAGAAACAAATTCAAGTGAGGAGATCAACTAGAGTAAGAAGAATAATCCAGAGCATTGAAGTGGATATAAACATTATTCTTATTAAGGAAGTTATGAAACAAAATACTAGATGAGATAACCTTTATTATTGATGTGGAACAACTGATGACATTGATGAATAAGAAGCTTCATTTAATTAATTCCATAAGAACATGTGTGGTGATAAAGCGGCCACATGGGAAAAGGGAAATAGATAATATGTGGGTATTTTAGTTGAAGTAATAGGTTAACAAGTACAAGTTGTTCAATTTAATAGTTTTGAATACATTTTAGCAAAAACATGGCGTTTCTTTGTCAAAGATATTCTCACAATAAGTTAAACTTGAAAATATTTAGCTAGTTCTATGTATGGTAGCATTATAATACTTATACAATGAATATATGTGTGTTATGAATATAATATTTCATGATTATTTGGTGTAAGAAACACATATCCATCAGTTGATGGGTTTTTAGAATAATTATAACCTTAACATATTTTTTAAGTCCATAAAAATTATTTTCTCACTCCAAAAGGTTCCAAGAATACGGAGTAATAAAAAGGAAGGAATCACCTAGTACAAGGTTTACAATTGTTGCTAATGGAGGGAATTTTATGATGGGACATACATGATACATTAACTCTAAGTTGATGATATGTTTCTTTATAGAGTATAAAAAAAGATTCAATAGCTAATTTATCAATTGTTCGCAAGGTTTGAGATGAAGGATCTTATACAGGATAAGAATATTTTGGGGATGAAATTTGAGAGATATACGAAATTTGATACATTCTTTATATTTTAGAGGGACTAAATTTTAAAGGTCATGTATGTTTTTATGATGGATAGATATAAACCATCCTTGAACCCATTGGTTATTAAAATTATGTTTTATTTGGGGAAGGTACTTAATTCCTAATCTAAAGTTGAGTATATATAAAATGATCCATTTTCATTAGTAGTATAGAATTTGATGTATGAAATAAGATATATATAACTAGATATTGAATTTATATTGGTTTTTTAATAAATTAAATGAAAAATCAATGAATGAAATACTATGAAAACATGAAATGTATCATATATTACTTGAAGGTAAAAAAGATACAACCTTATGTTCTGGAATGGATGATCCCTTGTGAAGATATATTGATGTTGTCATTGCTGGAAATTTAGACACCAAGAGGAGTATTGCGGTAACTCAATTGGGAAGATGTGGTTTCTTTTCAAGTGAAATCTTCACCCTCTTTGAATTTGGATGCTAGTGGAATAAAGGAAAGGCTGGAGGCTATGTTTATTATTACAATATTTGTGGCTTTGAGATATGTTTTCAACTTTTTTCAAATAAGGTGATAGTTGGTGTCTGTCTACATATAGATTTATATTTACTAACACACATTATTTACCTTAGTGGTTATTGTCTTTATTGAAATTGGGATGGTCATAATGGTTATTTTTCTATGTGGTTGACCATTTTAGGGTTTTTTTTATTTTTGAAACTTCTACTGTGTTGGAATTTATGTCTTTTCCAATTTATTCTCAGTATAGAAATCAATTGTGTGGGGCATGGATTCTGGTTCTTGTTGTTTTTTAATTTTTCTCACATAACTAGTAAAGATCGTTTTATTCAAAAGTACAAAAAAAAATTAGAGTATATATGAATTTTCTATGAGTTCATAATTTTTTCCCTTGAGTAAGGTATGAGGATTCTAAACATTCATTACACATAGTTGAAAATGTCAATTAAGATTACATGGATTCACTATGAATATGTTATAAAGTTTTTTATCAGGATATTGGATTCTTTGTAAATCATCTCCTGACATGATCCACTCATTCTAAATAATTTATAAACACGCATTGAAAATGATCAAAGGTTAAATTTCATGTACCAAAGATGTAGAAGTCATGTTTTAGAAAATTTATTTAAATCCTTATATCTTCTCATATAAGTGTCATGAATGGACACATGACTAGTATATTATGATATATTTAACACATGGGGAATGATGGTGTACATTTCATGAATATTTTGGGATATTTTTTATGTTTATAGGACAGATGGTTTTGTTAACTTTTTAGTGATGATATTAGTGAAATGGGGATTTATTAATAGTTGTCACAGTGTTAGTAACACACATGTAGATGTTCTTAGTATAGAGCATGGGTGACTCATGTTTATTATATTACATGTACTCCCTCCCAGTATTTGGGGATTAGTACATAAATCATTGGGGCATGGGTACTATATTCAAGCATGGGTTTAATACCACCTTAATCTAGATGAGGTTTGGGTAATCCATATTGGATATGGGGTAAGTAATTGCTTATGTGATGGGCTAAGGGTCCTCTATATATAAAGGTAAGTGTTTACACTATGTGATAATTTGAGGGTTTTTGATATATTAGGGGTTTTCAACCATTAAAATTATTTCTACCTAGATAAGTGGGGGTCCCCTATTATAATTCCTATTTTTATTTTCATGTGATCAATGTGGTAAGGGTGGATATTGTGATGTGTGATTCTGGTTAAAAGTTTTCAAAAATGGAAGGTCCTATAAATAACCACTAATATATGAATCATAGATGCATTGTTTAAATCCGACTATTTTAGTATTTGGCTACCTTAGCATATTTCATTTTAATGAGATAAAATCTTTCATGGAGTTTAAATTTAATGACTAGGAATTTCTTTTCCCATGGATGTCTTGACATTGGAGAATATCAATTTCATTGTAACAATCAATCTCATTTCCATCAAAAAAAGGTTTGAAGTTATCCTATTGTTATACATTTAAATTATGTTTTAATGAATTCTTATAAGGTATTTTTATACTCACCCTACATGGTATTTATGTTAATATGTGTTCCATCTATATAGATATTTCATGGACCTACTAATCGGTAGAAGATGTGAGCATGGTATAGATTATACATTGTTAATGATGATGGATCATGGTGTGTGATATTTTCTAGTGGATTTTATTTCATGAGGACATATAGCGAGTCCAGCCTATCCCAACATTTGGTTACACTTGGTAATTGTTTCATTATTTATATTTAATACTCTTTGAGGATTTTCCTTTTTGACACTGTACACGTAATTTGATATCTCATGAATGAAATTTTATAAGGTTTGGTTGATTATTTTTATTATGGGTCTTGTTTCCTATTTTTCTAAATTATAGAAACAATTAGGATATGTGTTTTTATAGGATAAATAATCCCATGTATGTTTATTCCTTATTGGTGTTGTTTTATAGTCCCTTTCCAATTGGATGTCTGCTTGGGTGGAACACTTACCTTCTAGTCACCTCGGTGGGGTCTGGTGGATTGGGGCATGTCACAGCAAGAGAGATTACTAGTCTCATGTCCATGAAATATGTTTTGAAATTTTCACTATGTGGTGTATGTTCTTTAATACAATGTAACATCATAGTGTCCTATGTTGAAATATGTGTTAGAGATTAATTGGAAAGGTGCATTTGTTAATGAAATATATGGGAGAATCACATAATTATAGTTGGGATTATATAAAAATAATGAATATGGTGACATATATGAATATATGAAATGTAAATGGCATATCTAAGAATAACTTATAATATTTCTTAGTCTAGAGAGGATGGATAAATATAAGAGAGACATCAAACATGGGTTGAATCCTTATTTAAAGGGAAGGAACCAGAATATAAGAAAGGGTTTCTCAATTTAAAAAATTTACTAATTCAACTTGTGAATCCATTCATGTTTACCATTTAAAAATACTACCATTGTGTATGGTGAATACTCCACAAATTGTTTATGGTTTTACATAATCAATATAACTTGTGTGAAATGTGTGAAAGTCATACTAATGTGTTTCCATTTTAGGGAACTTATTTAAATATATATGGAAAATATATACCTTTATTTTTAGATAATTGGGTTCATTATTGGTAAAACATAAATGTTCATTGATTCTTGGGAGGCTCATGTTTTAGTCCTAAGTGAGGAACTTACACACAAAACATTGTGCTATGGTTTTCTTTGATTTTAAATCGATTATGAACTATAAAAAGATTCTTTATTTTATGTTTTTTCTCTTGGTGAATACATATTAATCCTTGCATGAAGGTGGTTGGTTTCATGAGATTATAACATTTATTCTTCATCCAATCATGATAGTCATTTAAAAATTTATATTTTGGTGTATTTATAGAAAATTTATTCAAATATGTGAACATGAAGGTGTGCAGTGAAAAAAAACTTCATGCATGAAATATTAGAGTTAATGGTGTGTAAAACTCCATTATATATTAATGTTAATAAAGTGGGGGAGCTAAAATAATTTTCATTTTAAAATCCATATAAAAAACGTTTTTCATGGTGACTTTATGTATGATCACACCGAGGGTAGTCTCACAACAATAAAATTTAGTGATGGTGGAATTTGGAGTCAGCCGCATATTTTATGTGGGGTAGTTTCATAATGGCTCAGTATTTGATAACCCAAATAATTCACTCCATGTATCTTTTCCTATGATAAATGTTTATCACATATTGTAGATAGTTTATAATATTCTTTTGTAAATTTGTGGGTTGTAATTTTCACACACATTTTCCTTTTTTCCTTAAAAAAATTATTAAAATCACCTTTATCATTAAATTATGTTTATAGGTATATTTTTAGTATCAATATTAATTGTTTTGAGTTATATAATCTCTATCCTAAATAAATAATTTCATACCTCCATGAGTTAAAAGCCTTAGTGAAAAAATCAATGAGTTGATCATCCATTTTTTTAAAACTAAGTGCGATGTGTCCATTTTTTTATAATCTAATTGTAATTTATGGTGAATATCTATAATTCTGAATCTATATTGAAACGATTAAAATTTAGATAGGGAGAGGATATTGGTGTATATTTTTTTGACAAAAATGTTTGGGTTTATTTGTTCAAAAGATTAATCGTGAGGGTTTGAATCGTTCCAAAATCATTTATGACGGGTTCACCATTTTAAAATGGCTTCCAAAAGGTTTTGTTTGGGTGAATGATAATACCCAACATTTTCATTATTTGGAGTGTTTTTTAACATTATTTCTAAAGGTATGTGGTTTTTGGGAAATAGTCTAACAATTAATAGGGACTCACATTGGTTGAGAGGATGGGAGGTCGGGCTCATCACATTATTTTGGGGTGAATTATTTCCTAATTGTGGAAATCTTAAATATTTATGACATATTCATCAATCCATCATTAATTCACATTATAACATGGGTCACCATTTTTATAATAATCAATTATTAAGAAACATGGAATTTAGAATCATATGCACATATTTGAGGTTCTTAATTGTTGTATATATTTTTATATATATGAGGTCTCTATCAATGGTACACTTTTATGTACAAATTAGAGATTATTTGTTCATTTATTATTATGATTCTAGTTTTAAGCCCCGTGGTGGGGCACTCTGGAATTTAACATCATCTAAGGAGAAGGGAGTTTATTTGATGTCATGATCGGGCCCATGATATGGGATTCTTATGTATCCTTTGGAAATGAATCAGAACAAACATAATGTAGTTCCACATAACAAGACACATCACAACTTTTAATGTTATGTGATAAGGAATAAACCATGTAGTTTAACATCATGCAGTATGGTTGTTAAAGTGAATGGTTATTATTAAATTGCTGGTGTAGGACTCATGTTCAAGCTACCCAAGTAACCTTGAATAGATACAGACTCCTAAGTTGGTTGCCCCCCAAATGGTAATACGGACTAGAGGTAATTAGGGTGATTTTGTGTGTTAGTTTTAGACCTTATATAGTCCTTTACAATATCCCATTTGGATGGTAATCAAATCCCATGATGTTTAGATGGGGTTGAGCACCCATGCCTTTGGAGAACCTATGAATATTTTTCTCACATAGGATAATACACTTTGAGATTGATACATGGCTTTGGGGACCAAGGAATATGGAGTCCCACTAATGGTTTGTCTCATAGAGGATATTTTCTTTTGAAATGGAAACATGAATTTGTGGACCCACACCTATGTAGGCCCTATGATTGAAGATGATTGGAATATCTAGAAAATAATTTTCTACTGAGACATGCAAGCAATTATATAGATGTCATGATCATAACTAACCTATAGGACCACATGATTCATTATAAGATGTGGGAAATAAAAGGAACCCAATGATTTGGAAAACCATAAAATTATTCTCCCACCGGTGGAAGAGGCTAGTGATACCTGATAAAAAGAAAGGTATATATTGTTCTAGTCACCTCTCTCATTTTAATAACTTGGATAGTCACATATGATTATCCCTATGTCCACTACGAATAAAAAAGTATATGGGATTAATCGAGGATATATTTCCATGTCCTTCTTCCATAGGAGAGAGTATGACAAGAAAATAATACCCATAAAATGGAAAATAAAGTGGGATCACCAACTCAATTTCTGAAACAGAAGGTATCTAGTCTTACAAATAAAAAGGGAATGAAAAGGCCCTAGATCTTGTGTCTGAGACTAAGGGGTCCTTAGAACTTCCCCCAGGTCCGGGGTCCTTGTGATTGAAGATATGCATAATTTCATGCCCCCCAAGGATCTTACCCATCAGGTAGGACAAGTGATTGGCACCTTTGAATGAATTAACAAATAATTGAATAAGAGACACACTAGTGTTTCTATTTCCATGGCTATGACTGTATGGAGTATTTTTATTATTCTCCCTCATAGGTGAGTTCCAAGTAAGATAGTTCCCTCCCATTGGTGGAATAATTATGGATAAAAGGTGTCTCATATAGGTGAAGGCTAAGAAAGATAGAGATGTCTTCACCACAAAATAATTATCCTTTTACAACATGAGTATATCTTTTGGTAAAAGTTCATTTTCTGTTGGTAAAAGGTTTTACCAAAATAAATTTCTTGTTACTAAACTGTTGGCAAAAACTCTATCACTAAATGTTATTGCGACAGATAAAATAGTTCTGTTACAATTATAATAATACCAACAGATAATATATATGTTGGTCAATGTGTATAACAACATATTCATATGACAAATATATATGTTGGTAATAATATTACCAACATATAATATCTATTTATAAATTACATTTAAATAAAAATTATTAATTTTTATTGATATTAAAATTTCATATTATATTTATTAATTTATCATATATAATACACCTGCTTTAATTATCTAACTGAAGATGATTTTCTTGCATGTTCAAACATAGAAAAAGATTAATTATATTATCAATTAAATTTAATATAAAGTTAATCAAGACATATTTGGACATGATTAATACCAAAAGACGAAAAAACTCATGATCCATCTATGCAGCCATCACTGGCGCACCCCCCTCAAAATGAAAAAAAACATGTCGTCTACTGACTGCAATCCTCCAGCACCCATCTTGGAAAAAATATATTTACTTCTTCCAAAGATCTTTCATCACCCCCAAACATGCCTTACATGCCTTTAGAAGAAACAAACCAAGTGAACTCCAGTACCAATGTGGATCCTCAAGTCACTATTATGTCACACCCTCCAGCTCCAAGATCTACAATGCACACAGCCCAAGATGATACCCATAAATCAATGACAAATATCTGCATAAATTGAAAAAAAAGTACAAAAAAGTGAGCTACGTAGAATGAAAATTTTTCCTTCATCATCTCCTTTGACATCTCAACAAATCATGTCACCTCCAGTACTAGTGAGGAACCTCAATCCACTGCTATGTCACACCCTTTAGCTTCATGATCTACACCACACACAATCAAAGAGAATACCCACAAATCAATGAAAACTGGTTCATGAATTAAAACAAAAAACAAAAATAACTGAAAATATAAAAAAATTGATCTGCATAGAATGGACATTTTTCATTCATCATCACTGTTGAAATCTCAACAAATCAAGTTATCTCCAATATGAGTGAGGAAACTCAAGTCGATATTATATCAGACCCTTTAGCTCCAAGATCCACACCACACACAACCAAAGAGAATACCCACAAATCCGTGCAAAATATCTACATGAATTAAAACCAAAATGTAAGTAAATAGAAATAACAAAAATGAAGTGAAATTGAATGATATAATAAGCCAGAAAACATTATAGAACATTTTTAGTTACCTTATTTAAATTGTTTTTAAAATCTAATGGATACACAGTTTGGGAATGGAAATGTAATTTTGAAATACATCTAGTCAGTCTTTTAGGTCTTCATTTTATTCATGCTAAAATCTATAGTATGTTGATTTAGATTTCCTTTACATATCAAGATTCTAGATGTGAAACCTATTACAAAAGTCGCATTTTCTAGAAATGATTCATTAAAGACTAGGAGAAAATTTCCTACAATAAATATATAGTTTTATATAGTGAATATAGCAAAGAATAGTTGTTTTAATCTAAGGATATAACAATATGAATAATTGGATTTCAAGAAAATCCTCAATTCTAGTAATTTATAATGGGTTTTAAAAAAATCCTTAATTTTGAGAAACATGCATGCCCCTTAGAAACCAATTCTTTAACTAAAAATAAAATATTAAAAGATTCCATGTTTTCAGTACACTATATATATAACACAAAAAACTACATAATAGTAGTATGAGTCTCAAGGGGGAAAATTTTGATCTCACCTCACAACTTAGGATGTTTTTCACGTCCTTCATATGGATTCTTACAAACATTCATATCTTTGTAAACATCATACTCATTCGATATTTCATCCATAATTTGACTCATCCCATTAGAATCTATGTGTCATGACAAAGAATAAATGTCAGCAGAGTCTAACATGCTAAATTCATTAGCCAAGCATTCTAACAACAAAGCAAAAACATTGAATTGGGAATGAACCATGAGCACTTTCCATATGACCGAGGACTCAAATACAATGAGAACCATGAAATATGTAACATACCAGTATCACTAGAGGTGGGCGGATAATCAATATTCAAGGATTTATAATGTTTGAATTTCACAGAAACTAGAAGAGTATGCATAACCATCAAAATAAAAAGGGAAATAATAAAATATCCCAAAGCATTTATGCCAAAAAATAATTATAAGCTCAAATCAAGATAATGATACTAATTTACTTATATTGAATAAAATTAATCAATCAAGCAAATGAAAGTAGATAGTACGAAAAATTGTACATTTCAAAATCCATTGAATCTCACTTGCATTTCAATTTTTCAATGCATATTATAAAAAAGCATGTAGTAATTTATAGAAAAACTTTATAGTTATATGTAGGAATATTGAAACTGTACATTACAAAGGCTACTAGAAGCATAAAATATCGTAGAAGTCAGATTGAAAGTACATATTGAACCTTCATATTACAGTGTTACTGAAATTTCATAACGATACCAGAAACTATACATGAAAAAGACTATTAAATAAAACTTATAGAAACATTTGTTAATGTATAGTATACAGAAGCATGCATATTTAATGCATGTAGAAATGACCTATAAATTCAAAGTGATATTATCAGCATTTTTGCTGAAACTACATAATTATATGAAGATTTTTTCTTACATACACTTAATCAGGTATGATATCTACAATAAATTTCTCTGCAATAAATATATAATTCAATTAGTTTGAAATACTGAATACAGTGAGGTATAACAAAGAATATATCTATGAACATCAATAAATAACCTTAGTATGCATTGAAAAAGGAAGTCAATAATGATAGTGAAATGTAGAGAATCTATGTGATTCTTAGAATGTTCATCATTAGTATGCAAAGAACAATTGTGTTCAAGGTATTGAGATATAAATTTTCCTGCATAAATAAAGGATAATTTCAATAGTTTATGTAATATCAATAATTATTAAAATTCAAATATATTTTATCAAATATATGTTATATTTAATGAGATAACTTAATGAATATTTTTATAATCTACCATAAAATCTTCTAACTTTACCATGATTTTAAACTTGTATACATTGCATCGAGAAACTACAGCCTTTAATTGTGTTTCACTGTTATTCTCAATGTAAGAATCCTCAGTAACCAAGTCTAACATGTGGGAAAAAATTTCAATAAATGATAACAAAAAAAATCCATACATCATACAAGATCAGCACCTGCTTCCAGACCAATTACATAGCAGATCAGTTCCAGGAATTGCCTCAAAAGAACACTCCCTTAATCAGTGAAGATATCAACTGCTACCTCCAATCCAGAAAAGAAAAATCCAACCCAGAATCACTTCCATCTTAGTTTTTTTAGTGTCTTATTTGAGTCAAAATCTTGAAAATCAGATTCCAACAAAGACTGCATTAGATATTCCAACAAAGACAAAGAAACTCAACTTTACATTTTTAAAAGTTCATGTCAGGTAGAAATTAGGTGCTCAAGGGTTAATGAATTTGGAAGTGATCAGATAATATACATTGATTATTAAATGAATATGGAACTAATGTGGAATCAAGGAACCATGTCAGTCCTTTTGTCATCAACGATGCCTATACGAATGCGTGAATCCCCACAACACAACAAAAAAGTATTTAAATCGAACTCTGATTTACAATCCAGATCCGTATTAACAATGGTTTCAGAAGGTCCACTACTTACATTCAACATATCCTTGATTAGACACATAGATAAGTTTCTACCCCCACCAAGTGCTAAGGGATAATTCAAGCACAAGTAGAATTATCGAAAAAATAGCCTCAATTCACCATAAAAATTTGTAAATACAAATTTTTGAGTTGTACCTTGATATTTTCTCTTTTTCATAGGCTTCAAGGAAAATTCTGACAGCCCTCCAAACACAGCCCCCTCCTTATCTATTGTGATCAACAAACAATAGCCAGAAATATCTTCAGTCTTATGAATCAGTGTACGCAGTTATATTCCATGTTTAAACATGCTGTATAGAAAAACCCATTGGAAACATTTCAATAAAATTGGGAGGGAAGAGTGCAAGAAGTCATAATGTTCTGAAGACACAAATTAGGAATCGTCACCTACATTTTTAGGCATCGTTGTTTCCAATTTTGTAGGGCTAAGTGCATCCTCAAATATATTAGAACCACTGGCACCCCTTATGGTGGTCTCCTTATTCATATGTAATTCTCAAATATCTTTCCCATCAAATTTGATATGAGAGAAAAAATATGAAATCAATTACCTATATGATTGCGCCTTAGGGTTAGGTTCTGAAACGATGGAGGTGGGAGATGCCCCAAAGGAAGGAGAATGGTGGGTGACATAGAATCTTGGCTGAGAGGGGATGGGGATGCTAGGGGACACAGAGTATGGCTAGGGAAACTGTGGAAGGTGGGTTGCAGTGGGGATGTGCAGGGATTCTAGGGACGGGGGGTGCTAGGAAGCCGCAGGCGGAGGGGTCGCGGGGGGGTGCTGAGGTGGTGGGATACCGGGGACAAAGGTGTTGCGGGGGGATGCTGATTGAGAACAAGCAAGGGGTTCAGAATGTTTAGGTCAATGGCTGGGGGTGATGCCAGAGTAGGGGAGGGCAGGATATGAGGTGGGAGCGCGGAATAAGAGGCGGGGTAGCGGGAGGCGAGGCCGATACATGACAGTGGGTGGCGATCCCTATGAGGAAGAGTCCAATTAGGGTTTTAGTGGTGTTATTTTTTTAAAAAAAGTATTTAAATGTATATTAAATAAATTATATTGAACGATATAAAAACAATTAATATTTTGAAAAAATTCAATAAACAATACTAAAAAATTTAAATATGAAAACATTAAATATTTCAAGAAAATTAAAAATTAAAATCAATTGTGAGAAGTTTTTAATAAAACCCCGAGAAGTAAAAATTTACCTTGGTCTTAAAACTACTATATATATATAAATATACTATGTTTCAATTGATTTTCTATTGATAAGTTCTTTTTTTATTAAATGGTTTATTGTAATAGTTTTTATTGACTGAAAATGATTTATTTGTAATTGCATTATTAAGAAACAATTCATGTGTTAGTAAAAAAATGTTGGTATTAGTATGATAAAGCAATAGATTCAACTATTAGTAAATGATATGTTGGTATTGAACAACCAATATCAATAGATATATATGTTGGTAAAAGAGAGTGTTGGTATTAAAAATTAAATCCAATAAAACGTAATAACTATTGGAATTGATCATTTTTACAAACAGATATATTATCTGTCAATAATTTTCTGTTGGTATAAGCCAGTTTTTTTGTAGTGCATGTATTGGGAAAGGCAAGGTAAGATCATAAGTTCTTCATCCAAAGTAAGAAATCATGAGAAATATATGACCTCAAGATGGTAAAAACCTTGGGAAACAATAATGGGGTGGGGTCTTTTCTCTATTCTCTAATGGTTTCCTTGGAAGGGCCAAAAATATGTACCAGGTTCAGAAAAGGACCTTCACACAAAACATTATTGATTTTGGGGTAAGTGGTTCCTTATGTAGGTGTTTTTTATTTCACCCATTGGATGGACATTTATCACACTATTACCCTTAATTCCTTTGGTTCTCAGTTTTTAGAGAGGTACATGGGTGTTTTTGAGGACTTGTGAAAAGTACAAGGGAGAGAAGAGATTCGATGCTTCTTTGGGGTTTTTCATCATGAAAATAAGGAACACCAATATCCTATTTATAGAAAATATTGGGATCTGAGATGAAGGATGTGGCTCACACAGTTTCTTCACATTGGTCATCACACATTCTTAAACTAAGCGGTTCTCCTGGGTGCACCTGTTCGGGTCCAGCGCATTGCCACTGGTGTGCATGTGTGGCTAGAGGGACAATGCTGATTTTGGGACCTGTATGATATGCCATTGGAAAATAATTCAACCCTTGTAATTATTTAGTTATCCTTTCATGATGTATTTAATTTGTGAACATGTTTTCTTTTGTGATAAAAAGGGGTTTCAACAAAACACCCCCTAGGAATGGATCTAATCAGAAGAACGTGTAATAATCCTATGTTACAGGAGAAGGATGTTGATGGATACATTCTATTCCAAATTCAATTTTTTAACACACCAATATGATTAATGATACAAGAAGACTCATATTCCATGCAAGGGATAAGTGAGAGGATATGTCATGTATATAAACTACACTGGTAGAATTCATAGGCCAAACATGTAGGTGTTTTAGGTTAATATCTTGCATAGGGGTTCTTATATCTATAAATAAATCGGAGGGACCCAGGGGTTCTTCATTAAATTGTCACATTGTTTTGATCATCGAGTTAGTAACCTCACCGAACTAGTTCGTTCAATGAAGCTATGTTCATGAAGACTCGATATGACCTTATATGCGTAACATATTCACTTGGTAATGATAATTTTATCAGTTCACCTTATCAACTGACATATTCTAGGTCACCTTAACGGGTGACCTATACAAGGCCACCTATGTGAGGGACTTGCACATGTCCTTACCTCTTTCAAATTTAGTAGTTTTTTTATTTTTTTGAAACCAATATTTTTCCATAATAAAAATATTAGTATTTCCTTTCAGATTATCAATGGATATCTAGAAGGAGAATGTTTCTGATGAATAAGTTGAAAATCATATCACTGAGATGATTGATGCTGTTGGGACTGATTACTATTACTCATGCGACACTATGCTTCCATTCGTGGAGAAACACATGAAGAATACACACCATGAATATCTATAGAGTATCTATCTTCTATTGTATAACCATAAAATATTTATGTATGCCATTATCACGATGTTGTTGAACTATGTCCCACATTCCTATTTCCCAGAGTAAAATGACTTCCCCACTGAAAAAATCAAGGGTCAAGGTACATACATCAGTGCAGAAGAATAATCCTGGGCCTTATTTAAATCATAGTAGTTTTTCCCTCATATTTTAATTATCATATTACCGAGTTGAATCAACACTTATTCTCATCTATCAACCACAATACCAAGATAGATCGATCAAAAAAGTTGGAAGGAAGAATGAGACTTCCATCTTGGTTGGTGTGTAAAACACTAGTGGATGTGAGAATATTGGGTGTTCAGACCTATGTCAATTATGAGATTGAGTTGACAGCTGGTGGAATCAGTGGGGTTATATAGGAGTCCTAGACGTATGTAAACAAGAATCCAGATATCATTACTGAACTACTAAGCTGTGGATCCCACAAACCAATTCCTTATATCCAATTCGTTGAAAATTAAACATCTTTCAATGGGATGTCAAGAATATATATAGATATTACTTCCATAGAGAGTTTTTTTACAAATTTATTACATCTAAAACCACATGGGAAGATGTATAGAGGATTCCTATTGTAGAACATGAGTTGTTAAAGATTTATTCGGGTATCAAGTACGAAGTCCCTCACCTAAGGGGGATATTAAATATGATGGGTGGATGGGTGACTTCTTGGAACCCATAGAGGATGTTCCTGAATCAAATCATCCCATGGGATGTATCACAATTGTAAATTTAGGAATTATAGATAAAAGATGGCCTAAGATAGAGAATGGAGAGTACATTCAGTGGGGAAATATAACTAAGGCTGACGTACTCAAAAATACAAAACATAAAGGATTCTTGGAAATTTGGAAAATCATCTACATGCTTCCAGTCTACAACTCCAATGGAGGTCTGAGGTCAAGAACATTTTGGATAGTGTGTATGCTAGTGGCGGGGAAACAAAATAGGTTCATATCCCCTATCCTAGAGATGATCTACCAGCTGCATTTCACATTCACAACTAAAAGAACCCCTTTAGAATTTCGATGCCATTCCCTGCATGTGGGGATGGATTGTGGAACATTTCTATTCTTACACTGCGTTGAGTGGAATCAATGTCCCTGGGCCTGTTCCAACAGTTTTTTAGATAATTTATAGAATTCAAACCCTATAGTTTAAGTACAGAGGATCCTCAACCCAACTTAATATACTTAGGGTGTTTAATTTCTTTCTGTATGGGGATCCTCCTACAAGGATGCTCACTATTGATGGAAAATATGGTTACAATATGCAGTCGTATATGATCAATTTTAGGGATGGCGTGCTAGAGGCTTGAATCTATGGTGATATTATATATGAAGCCTATGATCCATATAGATTTTGACACCAATTAAAATGTATGAATCAAAAAACTGTATCATATCTCATGAACATTGTATCAAAGAGACACCCAATGGTGGCTTAAAAGATCTATATTCTCATAGTTGTGGAGGTGAATTGAGATGTAATTAATTTTAATCTTGGGAGTTAGTCTACTAGGTTGACATTCTAGTACGATGAGGCTTTTATTTCATCCTATCCTCAAGGGGTATTGAATTTTTTTTCCTTGAGTCATAGTCGTAACAACTACTAGATGAGGACAGAGTTGTAATGGTGATAAGAGTCTGAGATCTCCCAAAAAACCCCATGCATATTTTGGCCCACTAGTTAGGGAAAAATGGATATTAGAGTTAATATTAGGGTTAGATGGTCTGATCTCAATCATTGATAGGAAACCTGGGCTCCATTTTCCCACTCTTTGACCACAAGAGAGAGATACGAGAGTATTGTGAAGTAAAATATTTTTAGTTATTCCTCATAAAAGGCCAGAAGAACCTTGTATTTTTTGTTGAATAAGGCTGTTTAAAAAGGAAAAATTATGACTTCTGATTTCAAGGACCTATAAAAAATCCTTGATGCTAGGATACAAATTTTATTGATTGGGGATGTTCGAGTTCCACATAACCTACACTTTCATACTAACCCAATAAGGGTTGGAATATATATCCGGGTGTTGGATATTATCATTTTTACCACTGATTATTAGATCTTCACTACAAATCAAGAAACTGGCATGATGGAATGGGGGAGACTGAAGGGGTTTGTGGGCCTTCCGATGATGAATGGGAAGACATCACTGATCCTTAGGATGTAAGTTTTCATCCTCTATTTCTTACCTCATTTGTTCTGTCATTCTTTATTAGGAACAATAGGTCATTGATTAGGAAGTGGTGACCCTGATTTTCAGTAGGTTGTGGGGGAATCAGTCTAGATTCTATTACTGAGTTATGTCCCAACAAGATCCCCTTTTGAGGATGAGGAATTTGGTCATGAATTGTGGGAGATATCCTTCATCCAATGGATGATGGAGAAGGATATGGTGGGAGATTCTTCTTATCTGTGACCTCTAATACCCATATTTTTAAAGGAATGTGCGAGATTACCTCCATAAAAATGAAGGAATAATGGAGTGTTTAGTGCTTTTCCTAGTTCAACATTAGTTTGGGTGAGTTTTCCTAACACAATTTTTTCTTTATCTTTACAGAAAAAATTATTAATTATGCCCATGGGTTGCATGATCCACTTGTTTTTACTCTATCAAGGGGCTTAGAGATGACCCCCTAAGACATGAGGAGCACATCCTGGATGAGGTACTGGCTCCTATTGGGGAGTTTGTTCCCTCAATAGAAAAAGTATAAAGGGTATACGCCTCGTCCTAATCCATCATTGTGTTGAGGGAGGATAATACTGGCACTTTCAACAATCATCATAAGGTGTCATGTTCAAACTATTGACTCTTATTACATATGATATTTCATATTTTCTTCACACAATGGAGTTCCATGTGATCACTACATCTGATCCTATGACTGCCCCAGAAGGGGGTATCATGGATCTCAGACAATCTAATAAAGGAGGTGGTGCTGATATTGATCTGGTGGGTATTAAAAGGGTCATGGGTATTGAAATGACAGTTAATATTATTGATAGAAGAGATAAGTTTGGAACTAATACTAACATGTTAGACACCCTTATTGGTGATGATTCTATGACACTTGAAACCTTGTATAATGAAATAATAGACACAATAAATATATATATTTATATCTCAGTATCCCTTATGGTGTTTGGGGACTTTAATAAGGAATTTAATGGACATGAGTTTTTTTCTTCTTGGAATTTTAAAAAACAGAAATCTTTTCATAATTTTTTGCCTTACAGGAGAGGTCATATTTTTTATCTCTATATATAGAAATAAATTTGAGGCAATTATTTACTAAGGTATATAATTCCACCATACTCCCATTTGTGATGGAGTAACAATTGGGCACCCCAAAGTGGGAGATCCTCAAGGTTCCTCAATAATGGTCACTAATGAAAAACAAGAGGATGTTCATTTTTAAGAGGTCCTTAACTAATGAATTGAGACCAATTATGCGAGAGAGGCATCAATTCCATCCATTGATCCATCAATGTGTGATTGTGGTTAACTAATGTGTTTGTTTCACAGCCTTTTTTGTTTGTTATCTTCCTGATATTAATGAGAAATTTTATCTTATTTTCAGATCTAGCCACATTATTGGCCAAGACTAAGGTCTATTATTATATTATACTTCAAAAAAAACTAATATGTTATATATAAACTATTTCAGTGGGAGAAAATATGGTTTATTCATTTAGTTCACTAATCTAGAAATAAATCTCTCCATCTAAATAGAGTTTTGAGTTAGGCTTGGAGACACATGATGCCCTCTACACCACATGATATATTGATTGGAATGATATTTGGAAGAAATTATTAGATATTATATTTGATAACATTCCATCATTACATCATTGACATTAAACCTTGATTTTTTTTATGGGGTACACTGGATTTGATTACCGCATGATCCAATATGTTGTGAAATCAAACATTTGGAAACAGGAAGAAGAGTAAAGGTCACAGCTTTCCAAGGAACATTTATTGGACCAGTTTGAAGATCATAGAGCTTCTGTATCTCAGGAAGATATTATCCATGTCAAGTAGTTTGAGAAGTATCAACACAACATAGATGAAAAATATCTCAAAATTGAATTCCCTCAAGAAGAACAAAATTTAATAAAGGAAGTGATTATCCAAAACCACCAATCATTGAAGAGAGACTAAGAAAAAATAAAGGATTAAGTGGATTTAAAAATGAAAAAACTATATATTTCTAAAGAGGTTATCACTGCATGACTAGCTGGGTTTTGAAAAGATATCGTGATTGCTCTATCCACAGTTAAACATCTCATGTCCCATGTCAAGGAACACCTATAAACATCGATAGAGGGACTCCAACATATAGATGTGTCTCTTAATTTTAAAACATGAAATAAA
This sequence comes from Viscum album, assembly GCA_963277665.1. Taxonomy (NCBI): domain Eukaryota; kingdom Viridiplantae; phylum Streptophyta; class Magnoliopsida; order Santalales; family Viscaceae; genus Viscum; species Viscum album. The sequence continues at coordinate 1,884,214,209 of OY728159.1, read as the reverse complement.
TTATTATTTTTTAATCCTTGATTTTATATTTATATGTTTATGTACTCAATGTAATCCTAAAAAAATACTACAAATGAATAATTTGATTGAATTCTATTATGTAAAAGGGATAAAATCACAAAGAAAATGATGAAAATCCCTGAATTTTTTCTTAAGTATTTTCACATAGTGATCATAGTATTGCTATTTATAGGGTAAAATGACATACTCTATGATCCATTTTATTTTTTTCATTACCCAAATATTTTTCCAAATCCAAAATGAAGATGAGTTAGTGAGTGAGACTTGACTTTTTCTATGTGTACCCTTAGTGGGTCTTCATCCTAGAAATCTATATGCATTTTGAATTCAGCTCAATTTGGGGATAAATCACATAGAGTGAAAGTATATTGATTTGAGACTCCAATTTTACACATGGTTCCATATTTTGGGTATTCAACCTTGTGAGTAAGATGTCGCCTCTTATTTCAGTTTATTGTTTTGGAATATTAGTTGATGTGATAGGTGTTTTAGGTCAAACAAAATTTAATATGAGTTATGGGATGATGAACCATGCTGGGGTTTTTGGTAGATAATGTTCTTAAATTATTCATATACCCAAAGTGGGGATTTTGAGTCATTATTTTTTGATTTATGGATATGATGCCTAATGTGATTCAAACATACATGGATAGACCACATACCTTATTCAAAAAGCTGTTTCTAGTAAAATGATGTCATTATGGGTTAAGAAGATTGAATAGGTCTCTCATATAGATATAGGTATATCTAGATGATAGACCCATTCAATGGGATAATTATGAAGATCCAAATGGGGTTTGTAACTTCATATCCAAACAAAGGTGACTTCATGAATCATAGATTTCATTACTGATGGCCAGGTTGTTTATGAAGATCCATATTTCTAAATACCACAAAGGGTGAGTTTTCAAGAGATGGAGTCTTAGTATGAATATAGAATCTATATTATCACTGGTCCTGAATAGGAAACTCCTCATACATGATCTTTGATTATCTAAACCTGTTTTCATTCTATTGAATGAAAAGTTTAATCAGGAAAGTCTTTTTCCTGACATGGGCTTATGCGTTTTGTAGTTTAATGTCATGTGGCTAGGAAATGGATCGTATAGTTCAAAATCCAATGGAATGGATGTTAATGGATATGGTTTAAGTTTATTTATCTTTTACTGATATATTTAAAATGTTCCCTTTTGTGGTAATTTATCAAATAATTCTCCATCATATTCATGAATGAAGGGGAATGGTTTTTAATCTATAATATGTGGGTTTCTGGATTTTAATTGTGATATGAGAGAAAACATTCTTGGGTCCTATAAAGATAGAAGAGGTGTCTCCCAAGGATGAATGAACCTTGAGATGAAATTATTTTTTTTGTAAAATTATGGAAATCCAACTAGGGCATGATACTGAATAACCAAAAAAGGAACCCTATGAATGGAATACCCTTTTTGGAGGAGAAATAACCCAAACCAACTGGGAAGTATTAATACATAGTCAGAAAAAGGCATCCTCGGGAATAATAAATTCCCTTAATTATGGATGGGGAAATCTTGTAGAGATTCTTATTTTCCTAGACCCAAAGTTTGGTTTTTGGAATGGTTATTCCTGCATATGGAATGATAATTTTATATCAATATTACCTAATAATTGGTAGAAATGAATTCTGTATGTAGGACTTACCCATACATGAGAAAATGGATTTTCTAATACATATAGGACAAAGACACTAGATCTGGGTTTCTCTAGATATATCATCAAACTAAAAATCAACCCATATGTTATTTTAGAAATACCACCCACAATAATTGGATTCTAAATTATATAATAGGTTTTTTTTTAAATCTGGTCTCACAAACAGGGTGAGAACATAAATTTGATTATCTTATACTCATAAATATGTGAGAAGGGGAATATTTTTATTATGGATGGACCTAGTATTGGAGATCAAGTTGTCACTACATGTCTTGTAATGGAAGTAATCGGGCTAAGCATAGTTCTAGAATTTATATCATACAAAAGACATCTTCTATTAGTTTAATGTCATGCATTAAGAATATCCGATGTCCCTTTCAAGGTCTTGAATCTATGACCATGTCACCCATGAAATGAATTGATACACCTCTATAATTTGGTGAATCATTTAACAACACTCCTAAGACCTTGTGAGCTATTAATGGTGTGAGAATGAAGAAGTGAAAAAAGATTCTTCCACCACATAAAGGCGATTAAAATGAGTGATGGTGAAATTTTGATTTTTTGGTTGATGTAACAATATATATAATCTAGGAAACACCAAATATTTGAATGAGACTCAAGACATGCATAGTTCATAGAATATCATGTAGTTTTGTTTCCAGTGATGAGGAAATCAATCATGCATTTTAACATCATGTGGTAAGGAAAAATTTGACTTGACCTGAAAAAGAAATATTTTGGTTGGGCCCAAGACATTAGATCTATGAGTATCTATGTTTCTTGTCAAAGTGAGAATCAATACACTCATATTTTATGGATTTACATAAACCATACAATTTAATATCATATAGTAAGGAAATATGGTGTCTTGTAGTTATAGGTTGTATTTCTAGGACCTTCTTTCATGAATACGATGAATGATTTAACGCTGTGTGGGATCATGATGCTACGAAATGCTTAAAATATGAGAAAGGAAATTGAAAATCACTATATTATAGTTCTCATATTTGGATATGTGTTATAGAAAAAATTTCAAGGGATGACTGTGGACCAATGTTAGAAATTAGGTACCTAGAATAATATTGTTCATACTTATAGATATAGAAAAACTCCCTCTTGAAGAAAAATGTGCCTCTAGTTGAGAGTACCTTTTTGTGGGTGACTTATAAAAAGTAAACCAGGGAATATTACAACATATTATATCAATTTCATCCTCTGACTAACATTCGCTTTTGGTGGGAGACCCATGAAAATACAACTGGGGCATAATAGTACATCGTTAGACAAAGGAGTCTTTAAAAATTTGAACTCTCATTTCCTATAGGTGGGGTAAACTTATAAAGATCTAATATTTCATATAACAATGATTATGATATGTGTATGGAGTATGTCTAAGAATAAATGAAACAGTTGGAATGTTATTATCTATGGAGTGTGAAGTCCCATTCATATTGTTTTTGATATTTAGGAGAGGGATGTTTTTAATTCCTTGATTATCTCATGGAAGGTGGAACATAAGTTAAGGGCTCATTTATAGATCTCTTTTTGTCTACAGGAGAGGGGAATTGTATTTTTTTCTTCATGGATGGTCCCGAGAAATAGAGTATAGGCTTCACATTGTTTTCTATTTGAGGATATAATCAAGACACGCATAGTTCCCTTAAAAAGTCCCATCTCTAATGTTCTGATCCTTACATAGTGAGAGGGGAATTTTTGTGTTGAAAATGGATCCAAGATTAAAGATATAGTAATAACTACATATCACATTATTGAAACAATAAATAAACAAATAGTTCTTGAAAAAAGGTGTGGAGGGAGACTGTCACCAATGATTATGATCCTCTCAAGGAACAATTTAACTAAAACATAGTTTTACATCAGGAAACAAGGACAAGAACCATGCAGTTTCATGTCACGATATGAGGAAATTCTAATATATTTTAACATATTGTGACATGGATGTCAAGTTATTGAGCTTAATGTCGTAAAACATAGACTATGAAATATTTTAGTTTTAGTCCATACCATCATGACCACATAGTGTTCCTTTTAGGTTCATGCATATTGGACCATGATTATATGTAGTTTAATATTATACAATAGGGATGTTGGTGCGATAAATTTAATCTTCTTTCAACATGGATGATTTTTATTAGTCATATTATGTAAATATTTAGAAATATTTCATTGGTAAGGGCCGTAATGAGATTTCAATGCATCAACATCTTGGAATATGTTATGTTAAACTGAAACTTGCGTTTGGTGTATGGTCCCTCTAACTTGGGCCCATGGCTTGGTGATTTATTCCATGGTATCATTGGGGTAATTTGGTTCAGAATGAGTTTTCTATAGTAAAATGAGTATAGGTATAATTTCTTGTTAAAATATAATGCTATCCAATTTTGATGGAGCTAAATGTTATGCAATTTATGAAATATTTTCTCATCTTTTCACTCTAATTCATTTAATCGTTTTTTGAATTTATTATCTACATATACTTGATCATAGGTGAAAATTTAAATCAAGGGATATCAGATATCAATGGGAAGGACTACTTATTCCCTCTATAGAAGTGAATATGGGGTTTCCCATTTGGCGGTATGGGTTGTGTTCTAGTAATCCAACACATGGTATGAAAGACCCTATCAGCACAAGACCTTTTATCCTTATCCACAATATTTTGAAATATATTTGATATGTTTTTTTTGAAGGCCTCTATAATTCCATTGGCTACTGTATAATAACAATATGAATGGTTGGATTTAATATTATACTCTTGATATTACTTCTCTAAGTCAGTATAATAAAAACCAGTGCCATTTTCCATCAGCATTATATGTGGGGAAAAACATTTGGTAATGGTGTTTTCTTTCACTAAGCTCAACATTATTTTATTCCTGAAATATTTAAGGGGAGTTTTCTTAGACCATTTGGAGATGAAGATTTTAACAGTTAAGATGTATTAAAATTACTTGGACATATCCATATGATACGATCATACAACGACCATTCCACATTTGGTGAAGGGCCATGAGTATTTGGATATTTGTAGAAACGTTGGGGTATGATGGATGATGTTGGAGAACACATGGAAAGAATGGATGTTCTTGGTGATCTTATTGAAATCCTACATTATTGAAGGACATGAAAATCTGAGCCTTCATATTTGATTGGAAATCCTAAACCATGGTGGGTGGGTGCCACCGGCTCCAATAGGTAGTTATTTCATGATGGTAGAGGTCTCTTCTCCACCGATGCATCTGATAAGGATTCCATTGAATCCTCATTTATAGAGTACCTTTTGATGATATGGTCCATCATAAAGAGTGAAATTAATCACTTGACATCTGATTTTCACTTTTATGATTCGATCTGATGAGGGCACTCCATTTTTGAGGCAGTTTACCATGGGTATCATTTAACTGATTGGGGGTCCACGTTGTTCATGGATGTATTTTAACATATTGATTAATTCTATATAAACATAAAAGAAAATGTGATGCCATAAAGTGATGATAAATTCTAATGAAAATTTCATCCAGATCCAGATATAAAAAACAAGGGGTTTTAATAGCTAATTAATATTACTTGGAATTATTTGATCTTGGCACATGATTCAATGTTTAACCCAATGAGAATTTATTCATTATCCCTCAAAAATACACAATCATGGTATCATATCATTCTTTCTGATACCATAATCCCCATTGATATGCATGATTACCTACTCTGGACCACCATTCATATTTAAGTTGTCCATAATAATTTAAAGACCTGGTACTATCCAAGAGATGAGGGTTTGATAAACTGCCTCATTGTTTCTATAATTTTATCACAATATAAATGATTAATACAATGATTACTTCGCAAGAAAGATTAGTATGAATCCTAAACAGAGTTTGTAGGGCATGGGATCTTCCATTATTTTTAGTAGGGATTTTTGATGTGCTGTAAAAATACATTTCACATATCAGGTGTCCATCTTGGGTAGAGAATATATCTTCATCGAGATATTTAGTATTAAGTGAAATTTTTTCTATGGATTGATGTTCTGCAAGGAATTATATTAAATCCTGTAATTTTACTATTATATGGGGCATAAACTTTTTGTCAAACTCTAGGAGGATATCCTCCCAACATGATAAACGTCCATTCAACATAGGATGACTTACTATATATTTGACTAGGTTGTTGTGAGAGTCTAAATGGAGCTCATTGTGTTGAATGTAGAAACTCATCTTCTAAACCATGAATATTAGTTCGAAGAATATCTTCTCGATATCTTAGTAATGAGTCTTAGTATAGATCATGATTATACTAAGATAATAATGGATATTTTCATTCCACACATCTGTATTTTTCATTGGAAAACACCCATTGATCATTCCAGGGATGTCATCTAATTTTTTTGGTTTCCTCTCAACACATAGAATCAACACCAGTGGAATTAGGATATATTTATTGAGACATTCAACTGATTCCTAATAGTCATCAGTCCAATGATATTTGACACCATTCATCGTTAACTTGTTAAAGGGAAAAGAATTACATAGAATGTTTTAAATAAAACACCACAATTTTTCTTAGTGTACATATAAATCCATCTATTATTTGAGGTTCCAAGGTTCTGAAATCTCGTGTATTTCCATTGTCTTCACATGGTAAACATCGATTCCACAATGGTGTATAAAAATTTGAGAGACTTCCCAAAAGTGACTCTAAAAGCACATTTAAAGGGGTTTATCCTTAGGTTATCCTATCATAGTTTGTTGAAGACAATATCAATATCATACATGTTTTTAGAATGATGTAGAGACTTAACCACAATGTTTTTAATGATTAATTCGACAAACCTTACCAATAATGGTTATATTTTGTGATTCATGGTTCGTTAGTAATAACAATGACATTATTCAAGCTAAAGTGAACTTTGTATATAAAAAATAATCTATTAGGTGACTTAAGGTGATGGATTATATATCATATTAGGCCATTAGATTTGATTATACGTTAAATAACCATACATGAAGGTTATTTCTTAATATCTAGTCGTTGCATCAATCAGTATCACTATGATATGGACTAGGAAATCATCCTCCAAACTGTCCTGGTTGAGATATCTGATGTCGATGTAAAACCAAATTTTACTATTTTCATTATTTAGCAGGAAGATTTTGGATATAAATTTTAAATATTGGAATTCATGAATGAAATTGGATGTAACGATCTTTTCCAATCCAACATAAATTATAGAAACATGAGTTAGGTGTATCTTTCGGGCTGCCTATTTTTATCCACGATAGCTTTCTGGTAAGCCCATGTGGTGAGGAGATACATCAAGATAATGTCTTGTAATTTCTATGTAATTCCATGTGAATTGGTCTTGATGTCACTTCATAAAGGTTGTGTATACATCTTGTTTATCAAAAGAACTATTTTCACTGATTAAAGTTGGTGGTTGGTCCTCTTGTAATCATGGATTTATTTGTCCTAGTGTATTTATTATGATAAAAACACCTCATTAAAACCCTTTAGGAGAATCCCTAAGTTCCTCCTATTCTTCCTCTTCCTCTCAATATCTTTTCTTACCTTTAGGGGAAGTAGGAAATGGAGGGATCCCTCCAGAGTTAGGAGAGGAGTTATATTTTAACATTCATAAGATAAAGTGACGTTTATGATGTAGTTGACTGTGTGGGGTCCCTTCAAGGATTAAATGGGGAAGGAGTGAGGGATAAATAAGGGGTATCTTCATAAAATCACTAATAAACTAATGAGGTAGGGATCTGTTGGAGCTCCATGAATGGAATGAAGGAATTTTCATTGTAGATTCTACTATCTTCTAGAAAGATGGTGACCATTTCATCATTTTAAGACATAGTTTTCTTGACTAATATCGTGAATGTTATTGAACATGATCTATTATATTTTCAAATCAATATATTTTATGTATAGATAATACATTTTTTCACCAATATTTTTTAAGGGATTGATCGGGGTATTTTTGGAACCATACAGGACCATGACATAACCAATAGCATCAGTCATAGGTTGTTTCCCTTCCATATGGTAGAATCATGCATCAATGTACAATGTTTTGTAGGATTATAATGTGTCTTTACCACTATATAATTTCCAAATATGAATATTAATGTAATATTTGAGTCATTGGTGGTATGTTGAGGGGATGTGATCATGCTGATGCAACCATGGCCTCCCCAAAAGAATATTGAACCTTGTTTCTTATCGAACGGCCAAAAATTGTGAGTCGGATGCAAGGACAGCAAACTAAGAATTGAGGTTAATTATTGTATATTTATTCTAATAGATCTTTTCATAATCCTAAAACATTAGAGTGGAATTGGAAAATTGGGTCTCCTGGAAGCCCAGTAGGTGAGTCCTTCATACCCGAATGAGGCTAACTCTGGAGTTGTTGTCAATTAAATACCTTCATATTCTAAAGTCATTTATCATTCCAGATACATAAAAGGTCTATTTTTTCCATGTATAATGGAATATCTATCCTGATCCATGATATATATGATCATGTGGAATTATTCAAGATTTATCTCTATAAGATAAACTACAGTTGTGGTGAACTTAGATTAATATTCGTATGGGATTCACAAAGCATCTACAAACACTTCTTGTAGGTCTTTCAATAGACTTAGAGAATTCAGGATTGAAAAAAAGTCTATCACCTTGTCCAATTTCATTAAAATTATATACATATGGTCTAATAATATGTGTTTCCCAATACATGGATTATCTTCTCTAGGAAAATTAGGGATTGAGTAACTTGATGTAGGAAGATCATCACTATAAATAGAATATGAACGTGCTCTTATCATTGGGTGGTTAGGTCGACTAGGTTTTCATACATGATGAGGCTAATTTGGAAGTGAGATCCCCTACATTCGTTCCTCTAGGACGATTGGGTCCGGTTGACCCCTTGCATGTGTGGGGGAACATTCTCGTTTCTACTGGGCATACTGAAGGTCTGTCCCTTGAGTTTTTGTTTTGGAGACGATGCGAACATGGACATATCCAAAGTATTAACTTTAATTGTGAATATAAATTCCAATATTTTCTTGTATCCTGTGTTATATTCTTCCAATTCACAAATACTATACAGGGAACCTAGATTCATAACCATACTCATAACCGTATAATCTAACCATTAAGTGAATGGAATTTATAGAACTGAAGATCAATTATCCTTCGGATGAGGATTCCATATCAAAAGAAAAATCTTAGGGCGCCAATCTATTGGGTGGTTCTCATGATTCAAGGGATGATGAAATGATGTTAGATAGAGTAAAAACAATATTTAGAATTAATAAATGTTTATCTTCCTATGATTTATTCCTTCTCTTCTGGCCATGGATTTTCATGGAAGACTTCCTTTTAGAGGACTACGGCACTGATGGAGTTGGGTGTTTCATATCATAAGTAAATGTGGTGATATTTGGATATTTCAAATGTGTTTGGAGGATATCATGTGTGTAGTTGATAATCCTTCTGACCATAAAATCACTAAAAAAAATTTGTACCACTATTTTTAACTTCCTTACATTTCACCCTCTTCCTCAAGATTAGATTTAGAGAGACATGATACCTATTTTGGTGTCTTGCATAGATTTTATAAGGACCCAGCCTTAAAACATTACTTAATCTTGAATTAAATGAATAACTCACATTGAGGATCTTTTCAAGATTAGAGTTTTAGAGAATTAGGACATAACTATTACATCTTACAAGATAACAAATTAGACACTTCTACCCAGTTTCCATCATAAATAAAAACTCTTAAAAGAAACATGTCTAGTTCCATGTTTTAGATAGCTTGCCTTTCCTTGATCCCATCCTTGACCCTATTCATCTTTAATTCCTGTGGAAAACATTTCAAAAAAACATGGGATGAGCATAAAAATATCAATAAGGGATATAAAAATACGGAAAGGAAACATTAGTCCACGTATATGTAAGAATCAATGAAAACACACTTTACTAATAAAACATAATCACTTTAACATACCTCAAGAAACCATAAGATTTATGAATAACTCATAGAAAACATAAGACATAAAGGTAACTTGAGGCATTCATAACATTGTAATGTAGATAGAAACCATCATGGTTACTTTTGGAATATCCATAATAGTATATTCACTAAATCTATTCAGAGAAACCTTGGCGTTTAACTCCTTCGCGTTACCCAATACATTGGAGAGCTATATCGGTCTCACCCGCCCTTAGTTTTTCACGAATCCACTCGTCTTCATAAACAATTCCCAAGAACCATAACATAATCGTATCACATAAAACATGCATAAAGGAAACATAAAATTTCCACATTTCAATCACAAGATATCAAAAACAAATTGATATAATAAAGTAATTATCAAAACCATTTTCACCACCAAAATAAAAGAAAAGTAAAACATGGTATTTATTTTTCATTTTAAAAAAAAGTTATGGCTTATAGAGGAAGCTAAAAAATAATAATAGTCATTGTGGCAGAGAAGTCGTTGTCACCGCATACTTACGAAAAAAACATTCCGTTTTTTCATTTATTAAAATGCTTCGTATAAAAATATCTTTTTTGAATAAAAGTAAAAGTCAAAGGGGTTTAAACACCGTAAAAAAGAAAGTTGTGTATAAAGAAAAATATGCCTCAATGAAAGGAGATTGGGACGAAGTCCCTTACCACTTTGAAGATTTTAACATTGTAAAACATTAATATCCATATAAATAAATCCTTAAAAACCATTTTGAAAACATGGATATTAATGAGAAATATTTATAAGAATAAATCATTAAAACATTTAAAACGATATTTTAGTTAAAGAGTTTTTAACAAAATGAGAGCCACTTGAATACAAATAATTGAGGAATAACATTTAATCAAAACTTTATAATATCATGAGAATAAAGGGATTCATGATATAATATGCCAAAGGACCGTATATACACCATATAATAGTGAATTGGTGTATAACAACAATGATGTCTCAATAGAAATGTTAAATGAGATGAAATCCCTTATAAAGAAGGTATCCTTAAATTAAGGTTAAATCAATCTCATAATTATGTGTGAAAAATATAAATACACCCAATATAAGTGGATATTAATTGTAAAATAACCATAGTTCATTGACACATATTCATAGGATGACATATTTAATAACTACAAGTTGAACCCAAAGAAATAAAAATTGGGTTAAGAAGTTCCCTTATAAAGATTCGGCAGCCTAACGTCGTCACATTAAAATTTATAAAACGAGTTGATGAGACAAAAAAGGTATCTCATCACTTCGAAATATAATTTACACCAATAAGGATATATAAGAACATATCCCAACATAGTAATATGTAAATTAAAATACCTAACAAAAGAAGTCTTTTAAAAAGAGGAGGGTGAAAGGTTCCCTTACCAACTTGGGTAACTTTCGAAACGTACACCTCATGAAGGAATGACTATAGAAAATTGATGTAAATACTCATAAACAAAATTATATTACAAAAACAGTAGAATAATGGAAAGTACATACACCACTCAATGGAAATGGTGGAAAATTTAGCATAAATCCCATGAGAATAAAAGTGAGATGAAAAATCCCTTACGAAAACTCGCCAGCCTAATGACGCCACTTAAAACATCAAAAAATGGATTTATGAGATCAAATAGGGTCTCTCATAATATGAACATAAAAATTAAAGAATAAGGAATATAAAATAACATCCCAAAACATAAGAAATATGAGCCTAAAAGAAATGACATAAATGAGAGTACTTAAAAAGAAAGAGAGAGGTAGGATCCCTTACCTCAAGTCCAACTTGTCTTGTTCGTTTCTTTATATTCCTAAATAATAACCTTTGGTAAATTTATAATTGATTAAGGAACTCATTTAAAGTTTATTATTCAATTCATATCACGTATTATAATGTTATAATAATTAGTTATTTATGCGAGTTCATATCAGATGTTTTTTTCGATGTTTGGTACATGAGTCAAAAATGAACTTGTTTGAAAATGATTTTCCATGTAGTTATAAGTAAATAATCTCTAGAATAGTATTAATGATTTAAATATCATATGTATCTAGTAAATATTCATTTTATACTATTCCATAACATTTGGAGATAAAAATTAATTAAATGCACCGTTCATTAAAACGGTAGGCCGTACGTACGCATGAACGCTACTTTCATTTCTCTGTCATATTAATGGAATTAAAAATAAATGAGATATATATATTAAAATTCCAGTATAATATATATTTATTATAATTCACATATTTTCATTAATTTTATTCTTTATACATTCCATTTATTGCATGAACGAGTCACATCATTTGAGGGTGAGGTAGTCCACACCTCCTCGTATGAAATTTTCGCATTTGAACAACAAGAAAAGAATAAAGGTATGTTTTAAATATAAAATAAATAAGCATATAAAAAACATAAATACCATATATATAATATATAAAATAATTTGACATCATAATGGAGACCATGAAAGGTGTTAAGATAAGATTGACCAATCATCGTTTCGTGAGGCAGTAATTCTCCATCCACAGAAACAGTATGTTCTTTAACCATTAGACAGAGGTCTGTGTAAGTGTAGCTCTTATATTTATCATAACTACATCCTAGTATATTTAAGATACTGGTTTTGTTACAAAAGGGAGGAGTAAAAATATTTTAGGGCGTTGGATAGGCAAAATAAAACAAATGAACATAAGAGAAGACATTACCTTTAAATCAGGTAACTCCTTTTGGATTGAACCAAAAGGGTTTCTTGAAGAGATTTATGACAAAGGTAAGGATTATATGATGAAGGGAGGGATTTTGAGAGATGAAATGAGCAGAGTTTGGCCGAACCAATGGCTTGAGAGGTGTGGGTAAGGAGTTAGTGGTGGGGTCCTTTTATAAGAGGGGGGAGGGGCACTCTTAGAATGTCAAGAAATGTTACTTTATATTAAAATGAGTATCGGATTTTAAAGGTCCCACATTGATATATTTCGAGGATAAGGTGATAAGGGTTTGAAATATACTCATCAAATAGGTCTTTAACAAGTGTATGTTTTAGATTTTACATTATATTTTCATTTTATTTAATTCGTTCATTAATGAGGTAATCGCTGCATCATCATGGTGTCATAAAGAAATTAATTTATTTAATATCTAAAAATTATAAAATATACTATGATGTAGGAAATTTTTTTAGATTTACAATGACTATTTATAGTCCAATAGATCATTTATGTAGACAAGATTAATTTTTTTTACTTAGGTGTTACATACTTTTGTGATATTCACCTTTCTTTAAACAAATTAAAATGATAATGTGTCACTATCACCCAAAAGTGATTCCATGGGGTCCCAATGTTTGGCACAAGGAATCCCATGGTCGTCCATGACACAAAAAGTATCATTAGAACACATGTTGTGGGCATTTTTTTATTATTATGATATTATTTTATTACACTTAACTACCTGATTACTAATTAATCACGACAATTAAAGATAATTACCGTCATTACTATTCATAATGTCCAAAAACAAAAGAGTCTTAATTACATAATTTTGACCTTATGATCCCAAATATTGAATCCATTTTAACAAAATTCAAAACATAGAAATTGATATAATTAATTTAAAAATAATTCTTGTTGTCAAAACAAATAGCATGGTTTTTTAGAAACAATTTCAATCAATATTTTGACAATTGCTTATGACCAATTTCAAAGTGAAATTAATCCCAATGACCAAAATTTTATTAAATGGTGAAAATATTTTCTATTTACACTATAAAGCTAATTAAAAAGATAATCTATACATATAATTAAATTACATGAAAAAGCAGTTTTGAAGTAAAATGCAGTATTTTTCACTATTCATTTAAAAATGAACATTGTCAGAAAAATACCAAAAATTTATCCAAAATAAATTTCAGTATCCCAATTAGAAAGAATAAGTTTATTTTGACAAATAAAGCTTATAAAATTGTCAAAATTTGTATTTAAAAAAGGTTCTCCATCAAAAGGTGGTAAAATAATCTTCTAAAAATACTAGAGTATTTATTCTTAAAATTGGATTCATGTGCATTTTATGCCTTTAATATTTATTGGATAAATGTAAAAATATTTATAAAACATACATAATCATTTTTTGTTAGTCCTGTTCATTTTTTCCCTTACAACGGCTAGGAATTAACTATTTAAAATAATATTATTATATTATTAGTGTGCAACGTAAGATTTCAAAGAAACTCGTTGTTACGTAGTGGGTAGGCCATCGAGCATAAAATTCCCTTTACAGTAATATTAACATTTTATTCACAAATATTGATAAATATGAAAAATTAATATTCTTTATTTACATGGGTTGTTGCATCCTTCCCCCATTTTTGGAATTTCATCCTCACAATTTTAAAATTGGTCTTGGAAACTTCATTGAATGCCCCACATCAGAAAAAGAGTAAATTAAAATAGAACATTAAAATAAAGAAAGAGAATTACAAGGGTCACCCAAGTTAACCCATACTAGGATTCCATGTAGGAAAACATGGATATGGAAGAAAAAAACAAACGTTCATGTTCTGAGGGAGAGTGATAGAAAACATGTTTAGGAGAAAGTTAACCACCAGAAAATCACAAACTTGTGATGGGTTAAATGGTATTTGATTCCCTAGCCGGAAAAATTAACTGACAACATTTTTGTTTTAATTTACTTTTCATTGAGGAATTTATTTATTTGCTTAACTAAAACATAAGGAAACATACTTACTTGTCATGTTGACTTTCATCATTTTCTAGATTTCATAAACAAACTCATATTTTCTCCAAAAGATAATTATTTAAGATAACTTGTTCACATTAAGAGCACAATAATAAACTTCTATAGAATCAGCTAATCCCTAAAAGATAACTATATACTTTCCATGTCTTTAGACCAAAACCAAAACCAAAACCAAAAAGGTTAGTACAAGATCAGATAATCCCTAAAAAGGATAATCTTTTATAAAAAGAAATACTACTCTTAATCTCCAAAATTTGTCAAACATTATCCAAAGTTCAACAAAGACAATTCAATAAACATATATCCATAAAATTATTCAAAGTAATCAAAACTAAGATTGAAACCCAAATCTATGAAGAATTTGATCATATAGTATTCCAAGTTAAATATTAGCATTTATCTCCAAATAACATCAGTTTCTCTTAGGGTCTCGTATTGAAAAGTAATTATACTAAACCCATATTCTACATGATAGGTTAATAATTTTCATAAATAAACCAAAACGTCATATTTCTACAATAAAAACATAGATTCTTCCAAAATAAAATTCCATCTTTTCTCCTCAATTAAAATCCCAAAGTATTCTATTTTCTATAGGCATATATTGTTTCAACGAAAGAGAGAACATCTTCCAAAATAACCTTTATTACTCAGTCACCAAATCATTTTCCTACATTAAGGATATCCATTTAATAAAACATAAGTTCCCAAAATCAACTTATTCTGGATCCATAAAATCATTTAACTAAAATGTATAAGTCATACTAACTAGGGACTTCACGTATGCTAGTGGTAGGCCATGCGCCCTTGTCACCCTTCGGTTGTGGGTTCGATTCATGTGGCCTTGCCGAACGCAACAGGTTGTCACCCATCTTATGGGTTGTTCTTTTTATAAATCTCCAAAATAACCCTAACATGTTTTAACATCTGTGGTTTCCTTATACCTCCCATTTTCATCCAAATTCATTATGATCTCAACATCTTAATTCTTGAAGTCTTATTTCTCCATCATAAGATAAAATAAAACGATCCCCAAAAAAGAATAACATCATACCTTGATCATGGTGTCCATTTGGTTTCATCGTCATCTTGTTCACGTAGGTAGATTTTCCATGCATTACAACAATGACTTAGAGATCGTTCAAAATAATTTTCTTTCTCCATCCAAAAACACCTTGTACAACATGGGTCATATGGGTGTTCACAGAAAATATTTTTTGGAAAATAATCATGTATGACATATAATTTTAAAACATCTGATAAGACATGATTTCTATAAAATAGTCTAACCAAATTTTTGAGTTGAAACTTTCAATTAATGGTCCTTTTAAAATACCATAGGTATGTTCTGAGAGATTATATTTTAAAAGAAAATATAAATAGGTTGCACAAGGGTCTCCTTCTTCAGAACCTTCTTTAAAAACATAATATGCTTCAAAATCTTGTGATAAGGTAAAATATTTGATAATTACATGATAATATCTACCTTTCTTGAAAATATGAGAATATTTTGAAAATATGATTTGTCTAAATACAACCCATTATCCACGATGATAACAAGGTATAGTGGAGGTATTTGATATCTCAAACAGCTGGTTGCAAGTGAGTTGTATGCTAGAAAAAGTTTCACAATCATCCAAACATGACTTTGCAATAATTATTGCAAGAAAGTCATCAGGAAGAGATAAGAATGTCATTTGAGATCTTCATCCTTCCATTTTCTTGATCTAAAAAAGTTATAAAACAAGGATTTAACTAATATAATAAACATAGGGATTGATCATGTGTTTAACGAAAACTCTTAATCCCTAAAGTTGTCTAAACCGACCTTTGATACCAACTATAAGGACCCATACTTAAAACATTACATAATGTTGAATTAAATGAATAATTCACATTTAGGATCTTTTCAGGTTTAGAGTTTTAGAGAATTAGGACATAACTATTATATCTCCCAAGATAAAAAATTAGACACTTATACTCAGTTTCCATCATAAAAAAATCATAAAATAAACATGTCTAGTTCCATGTTTTAGATAGCTTGTCTTTCCTTGATCCCATCCTTGACCTTATTCATCTTTATGTCCTATGGAAAACTTTTCAAAAAAACATGGGATGAGCATAAAAATCTGAGTAAGGGATATAAAAATACATAAAGTAAACATTAGTCCACGTATACATAAGAATCAATGAAAACACACTTTACTCATAAAACATACGAACATTAACATACCTCAGGAAATCATAAGATTTATGAATAACTCATAGAAAACATAAGACACAAATGAAACTTGAGGCATTCATAACATTCTTACGTAGGGATTAACCCTCATGGTTACACTTGGATTACCCATCGAGTATATTCCCTAAATCTCTTCAGATAAACCTTCGCGTTTAACTCCATCGCATTACCCAATGCATTGGAGAGCTATATCGGGCTCACCTTCCATTAGTTTATCACGGAACCACCTGTCTTCATAAACAACTCCCAAGAACCATAACATAACCGTATCACATAAAACATGCATAAGGGAAACATAACATTTCCACATTTCAATCACAAGATATCAATAACACATTTATATAATAAAAACATTATCAAAACCATTTTCAGTACCAAAATAAAAGAAAAGTAAAACATGGTATTTAATTTTCATTTAAAATAATGTTATGGCTTGTAGAGGAAGATGAAACTCAAATAATGGTCACGGTGGGGGAGAAATCATTTTCGCCACATACATATGACAAAAAAATTCCCTTTTGTCGTTTAGTAAAACGCTTCGTATAAAAATATTCTTTTTTAATAAATGTAAAAGTCAAAGGGGTTTATACACTGTATAAAAGAAAGTTGTGTATAAAACAAAATATTCCTCAATGAAAGGAGATTGAGACAAAGTCCCTGACCACTTTGAAGATTTTACATTTTAAACCATTAATATCCATATAAATTAATCCTTAAAACCCATTCTGAAAACATGGATATTTATGAGAAATATTCATAAGAATAAATCATTAAAACATTTAAAACGATATTTTAGTTAAAGAGTTTTTAACAAAATGAGAGACAATTGATTACAAATAATTGAGGAGTAACATTTAATCAGAACTTTAAAATATCATGAGAATAAAGGGATTATGATATAATATTCCAAAGGACAGTATATACATCATATAAGAGTGAATTGGTGCATAACAACAATTAAGTCTCAATATAAATGTAAAATGAGATGAAATCACTTATAAAGGAGGTATCCTTAAATTAAAGATAAATCAATGTCATAATTATGTGTGAAAAATATATATAGACACACAATATAAGTGGATATTATGTGTAAAACAACCAGGGGTCATTCACACATATTCATAGGATGAAATATTCAATAACTACATATTGAACCCAAAGAAATCGAAATTAGGTTAACAAGTTCCCTTGTAAAAATTCGACAGCCTAACGATGTCACTTTAAAATTTAGAAAACAAGTTGATAAAAAAAAGGGTATCTCATAACTTGTAAATTTTTTTACATCAATAAGGATATAAAAGAACATATTCCAACATAATAAGATGTAAATTTAAAGAACTAACAAAATAAGTCTTTTAAAAAGAGGAGGGTGAAATATTCCCTTACCGACTTGGGTAACTTTCGAACCATACACCCCATGAAAGAATGACTATACAACATTGATGTAAATACTCATAAATGAAATTATATTACACAAAGAGTAGAATAATGGGTAGTACATACACCACTCAAAGGAAATGGTGGCAAATGTTGCATAAATCCCACAGGAATAAAAGTGATATGAAAAATCCCTTACAAAAACTCGCCAGCCTAACGACGCCACTTAAAACATCCAAAAATGGATTTATGAGATAAATTAGGGTCTCTAATAATATGAAAAAAAAATTACAAAATGATGAATATAAAATAACATCCCCAAACATAAGAAAGATTAGCTTAAAATAAATGACACAAAGGAGAGTACTTAAAGAGAAAGAGAGAGGTATGATCCCTTACCTCAAGTCCGACTTGTCTTGTTTGTTTCATTATATTCCAGGATAATAAACTTTGGTCAATTTATAATTTATTAAGGACCTCATTTAAGGCTTATTAATCAATTAATATAACATATTATAATGTTATAATAATTAGTTAATTATGCAGGTTCATATCAGATGGTTTTGTCGATGTTTGGTAAATGAGTCAAAAATGAACTTGTTCGAAAATGATTTTCCATGTAGAAATAAGTAAATCATCTCCAGAATAGTATTAATGATTTAAATATCATATATATCAATTAAAAACTCATTTTATACTATACCATAACATTTGTAGATAAAAAGAAATGAAATGCACCGTTCATGGAGACGGTAGGCCGTACGTACGCATTAACGCTACTTTCATATCTTTGTCATATTAATGGAATTAAAAATAAAAGAGATATATATATATTATAATTAAAGTATAATATATATTTTATATAGGTCAAATATGTTCATTAATTTTTTTCTTTATACATTCCATGTATTTCATGAACGAGTCACATCACCTGAGGGGGCGGTAGTCCACACTTCCTCGTATAAAATTATCCCATTTCCACAACATGAAAAGCATAAAGGTATGTTTTAAATATAAAATACAGAATCATATAGAAAACATAAATACCATATATATCATATATAAAATATAGTTACATAATAATGGCCACCAAGAAATGTGTTAAGAGAAGATTGAACAATCATCATTTCGTGAGGCAGTAATTCTCCATCCACAAAAAGAGTGTGTTCTTCAACCATTAGATGGAGGTGTGTGTAATTTTAGCTCTTATATTTCTCATAAAAATATCCCAGTATATTGGAGATACTGGTTTTATTACAAAATAAATGATTAAATATAGTTTAGGGGGTTGGAGAGGCAAAATAAAACAAATGAACATAAGAGAAGACATTACCTTTAAATTGGTTAACTCATATTGATTTGAATGAAAAGGGTTTCTTGAAGAAATTTCTACCATAGGTAAGGATTATATGATGTATAAATGGATGTGGAGAGATGAAATGAGAATAGTTTGCCAATCCAATGGCTTGAGAGGTGTGGGTAAGGAGGTAGTGGTGGGGGCCTTTTATAAGAGGGAGGAGGGGCACTCTTGGAATGTCTAGAAATGTTACATTATATTAAAATGGGTATCAAATTTTAATGGTCCCACATTGATATATTTCTAGGATAAGGTGATAAGGGTTTGAAATACACTCATCAAATAGGTCTTTGACAAGTTTAAGTCTTCTATTTTACATTATCTTTTCATTTCATTTAAATCGTTCATTAATGAGGTAATTGATGCATCATCATGGTGTCAAAAATAATTTAATTTATTTAATGTCTAAAAATTATAAAAAAGATACTATAATGTAGGAAATATTTTTATCTTTATAATTACTATTTATAGTCCAAGATATAATTTATGTAGTCCAAATTAAAATTGTTTTACTTAGGTGTTGCATACTTTTGTGATATTCTCCTTTCATTAAAAAAATAAAATGATAAAGTGTCACTATCACCCAAAAGTGATTCCATGGGATCCCAAAGTTTGGAAAAAATCATCCCATGGTCTACCAGGAGAAAACTAGTAGAATTAGGACACTTTTTGGGGTCATTTTTTATTATTATGATATTATTTTATTACCCTTAACTACCCGATTACTAATTAATCACGATAATTAAAGATAATTACCGTTGTTACTATTCATAATGTCCAAAAAACAAAAGAGTCTTAATTACATAATTTGGACCATATGATTCCAAATAATGAATACATTTTACGAAATTCCAAACAAATAAATTACAATAATTAATTTAAAAATAATTCTCATTGTCAAAACCAATAGCGGGTTGTTTAGAAACAATTTCTATCTAATGTTTCACAATTGATTATTTCCAATTTCAAAGTGAAATTAATCCCAATTACCACCATTGGATTAAATGTAAAAAATATATTCGATTTTATCTTTGAAAAAAATTAAAAGATAATCTGTCCATATAATTAAATTAGATGAAAATGCAGTTTTGAAGTAAAATGCAGTATTTTTCATTATTCATTAAAAAATGAACATTGTCATAAAAATACCAAAAATTTATGAAAAGTAAATCTCAATATCCCAATTCTAAAAAATAAGTTTATTTTGACAAATAGAGCTTATAAAATTGTCAAAAGTTGGATTTAAAAAAGTTTCACCATCAAAAGGCAGTAAAACAATGTTTTAAAAATATTAGAGTATTTATTCTTAAAATTGGATTCATTTTCATTTTAAGCCTTTAAGATTTATTGGATAAATGTAAAAATATTTAACAAAAATATGTAATCATTTTTTTTGTTCTGTTCCTTCCTTCCATTACAATGGCTAGGAATTAACTATTTAAAATAATATTATTATATTATTAGTGTGCAACATAAGAAACTCTGGGATGTTACAGATTTATCTGTCCAAAGTCCACAGTTTTTTGAAGGATGTATTGAAAAAAAATAACTCAGGGATAGTGTTCCACAATACTAAGTGGATGGGAAAATAGTTTTGGATATATTCAAGTCCTTATTGATCATACATATTGAGCATTAGGAACTTGAACATGTTATTTACTAAACACCTGATGAAGTATCCATGGATTTTTTCATCTCAGAATAAATAATGTTTTTTCTTTAGCTCTTCAAAATTGATTTCAAACTTCTCGCTTCACCCATCTTGGAGAGGTGGGGCTTTCATATGATGCTTTATAGGGGGATAAACATGATATGATGTGGGTTTCCTAGTTGTATATGTTGTGTGGGATAGATTAAACCTGAATTCTATATCATTTTATTTCATTATTCTCTTCCCTTAAGTTTAAATAATTACTCGGGACATGACCTTGGCCTAAAATATAGTATGTCCAATTTTTTTAAAAAACAATAGGGATATCTAAGAAACTATCATGTGTATTTCATAGGGATGATTGGTGTGTAAAACTAATCACAATTATTCTATATATATTTTGAATAAACTACTCCTCGGGAAGCTGTAGGTTTGGGAACTAATTTAGAAATTTCCCTCAAGAAATGATATATAATACCCTCTCATTAAACTATTTTTTTAGTTTGAGAGGTCAAGGGCTATTTAATTCTATAGTTTTGGGAAAAATTCAAAGAGAAAGAACTAATGGGGGTCTTCCCATCCCACGATTGATCCAGCTGAAAAAAGATGTACCATTCAAAGGATGATCCATGTTTTGTGTGTATAAAGATTCTAATTTTCAATGATACTTTTTGTGTAGGGATATATATCATGAGATCATAATAGGAAATGAGATTCATAAAATATTTCTATAAATATTCACAACTATTAAATATTTGAAATGTAGGCTTCATGAAATTTGGAGGGGGAGGGATCAGATCCACCCATTTAGGGTAAGACCTCTTTTCTAGAATCACTGGTGCATTTTGTTCTTCCATATATTCCAGTAAACATACCAATGAATCAATAGTATTGATGTTAAATTGATGGGTGTTTAGTTGATTAATGGATTGAGCAGGGGAAGAAAGAGGTAAATGAATTTTTGGTGGCTCTATTTTCATCCAAGGTGGGTAACCTGAAGGTGACAGTTCAATAATATTTGTCTAACCCATCCCTAGTTGTTAACCCAATATAACGAATATTGATATCTCATTATTTTGGGTTCCAAATATATTGGTCGCATGTCATGCATGTTAAGAGTATGTTCTAGTTCCACTTCAGTTGGTTGGGTGAACACTGTTTGTTGAGGCAAACAGGTTGGGGGTCTGAGTTGAAGATCATATTTTAGAACATATCTTGGTAGAATGTTACTTTGGAGTAATTGAACATTTATTATTCTCAAATATTTATTCGTTTCCTCTTATTAAGAAAATCATTCCTTGAGTGCGAGGGGTTCAACCATTTTGGGATGTGGTTGAGGTACAAAAGTGCCCTTACTATTTTCTTTAGTTGAATATCCATGAAAAGGTAGTAATGGATTAGTTGAGGGAATATCTAAATTTAGAGCAAGCCTCTTATTTTGGGTATGCACCACCTCCTTCAATCATTTGAATGTGGACTGTATTATGAACCGAAATTTCCTCCTCCTACTCCGATCTATTGACCTCATCTTCTTTAGTGTCTGTATGGGTGGTATTATCAATGATCACTAATGAGTAACACATTTAAATAATTTGTTCAGTAAGTTTGAGATATTACTTTTGTTTTTACCAACTAGGATGCCTGATGCTCTCCTTAACTAGTCCATTTGGATTTTTTTACAAATGGTATTCTGAAGGGAATTACATAATTATCTTCATGTTCTAAGGGAGGAAATCTAGTCATCGGATAGGACAACCTAAGAGGATTCATTCTCTAGATTTCCCCCTATTCAAGAGAAGACCTAATACTTTTAATATGAGGTTTTTGAGATAAATAAAAACCCATAATTGTGGAATGAATCTATTCTTACTCACATTATGTAACTTATCGAGACTATTTTTATGAACTCAATGGTCATGTAAAAAATCCCCCAGCCTTTTGGGTTGGGGTTACTCAGGGATTTACATGGATACTACTACCATCATTACCTTTTTTTATTTTATAGATCCATGTTCAAACATGGTTAAGGTTAATCATACAGTATTCAAATAAACCACTTACATCCAAGTAAATTTTTTCCATTTCATAAATTTATGCTATCTGGTGATTAACATCCTTTATGTGGTTGACCTACTCAACAGTTTTAGATGGTTTTCTGTCCTGATGTCTATGAGAGTCAGAAAAGGCTGATTTTTGCTGAGTGTACCATCTGTTGTTAATAAAGAAATTTTTTGATGTTTTCATGCATCTATGACATTGAAAAATGTGATTTCTAACAGAAATTGAAAATTGGAGTGCATGATAAAATAAAATGATCCATGTTTTCCCCATCCTCTGATATAGAGACCAGATAGAGTACCAATGATCATACAATGCATCTTTTTTTACATGTCATGAAATTCATGTTGATGGTATCCTTTCAGCTTTCCCACATTTAGGTTCCAGGCATCTAGGATAACTACCAAGTCAGTTTGGTGGTGTACCCCTTCTACTACATTGACATGTCTTGGGTAATCTTTGTAAGGTGATATTTTTTTACTTTTAAATGATAATGATTTTCCATATAGTGAGTTATATTTTATGCACTAAATATTTTGATAATTAATATGGAATGTTGTATTGGGGATTGGCTAATGTCCAAAAAATGAATGTTTTATTGTCTCTATCAAACTGTCTACTCATGTTCAACATGTATTCTTTGTCTTTTTCTAGAGGCTCCTCAAATGGGTCTAACCAATGTGGATTCTTACCTAGTGATTTATTATAATAAAAAATAATGTTAGGGACTTCCTCTATCATTTTGGATGGTATATGATCTAAGGGTCATTTAGAGAATGACTCTTTCCATGGGTTATCTACTGGATGAGAAAAGTTTTCAATTGTCAGTGATGAGGAATTGGGCATGACTATCCTCATTTCCAAAGTGCACCATGTTATGAGGGATTCTTCATCATTAAATAAATAATGGGAGGACCTTCTTGATAAATGGAAATGACATTATAGGGAGTATTACCATCAAAACTTGATGTTCGACTGCATGGATAGATCCTAGAGCGTATACCCCGGGGAGGACCAGTTGGGAATACAATAGAAAGAGGAGGAAATTCTTATTATTTGATCTTTCTAAAATGTAGAGGGCTACTGTGGCACTCATCCGGAGATTATATCTCAAGAGTGATACAATTTTGGACATGAATTAAGAATTCATGATAAGATGTATGGGGGGACATCAAGATCTTTTACTAATTTTTCTGAAATTTGGTAATGGGAGATTAGGATCCTTAGATTCCTTAGATAAATTTTTGAGGGATTTAAGCACTCCAAAATTATAATGATCATGATTTTATATCGGCCCTTAATTTTCCATTTTTCTTTGGTGAGACGTGTTTTTTGATTCCTTCTTATGGATAACTAGATCCATCTATAGGGGATAAAAGTTTTGAAATATAAAATAGGTTTTAGTTAGTTCCTATGTCACTACCATAATTTTCTGATATGTTTCTGTAATTTTGGAAGGGGATTGTGCTTTCTGTCAAGTTGCCATTAGAATATGATGATTACCTCAAAATAGAATGGGGGTTTGTACTCAATCCATTTTTTCAATCTATCATTGTAGAATTTGTCCCATGAACCTCTTATTTGGGAACATATGTCTGTATTTTCTCCAAAATACCCTATTTTTATGCTAATGACACACCCTACTTATGGGATGGATTTAGGTGTCCACTCATTTACCAACAACACTATCATTATTATAACATAGATTTTTTTTAGGATGTGGGAAGAAATTTGTGTCTCCCCTCTCCACATTGTTAGGATGTGGTTGGTGACTTCTGTGACTTGAATGGGGATATATTCTCATTCCATGTCAAAAGAAGGGTTGTGTTCCTACTCATATACATCATTTCAATATGGTATGTACTAAAAATAACTAGGAGTGGGGGTAGAGATATGGGCTTTCCCATTGTTAATTTCCTAGAATTATCAACTAATTTATAAAACTACTGCAAGGTTAAGCTTCAAATCATGATATTTGTAGGATAGTGTGTGGTCCTGCTCAGGGTTTTCCACTAAATTTGATTTTATGGCATTATTGATGCGAGTATGTGTTTTTTCCTTCCCACATATTTCCATCACATTTTCTTGGAGGGATTATTTTGATGTTACTGAACTTTTTCAAAATACTTGGATAGTGTGAGGATGTGTTTGTATTTTCTCTCATTTGATTGATGAATTTGACTAGAGATATTTTGAGAGAATATAGGTGTGGCCGTTCTCCATATTTTCTATTTTTTTCCATCTGTGGAAAATATTATGCTCCAATTTTAATGTTACCTGGGTCGAATTCCCTTGGATAACACCCTCATCATTCTATGGTTTTATCACCGTGCCACATTTTTAGTGGATACTTCATTCTGGATCCCTTATGAGGGACCCATGTGTTCTATGGATGAGGTCTTTGGTGGCCTCGTAATATGCCTCACCAAGATAAGGGTGGTGCTGATTATTATGTTCTACAGATAGGCTCTCAAAATGGTTCCTAATTGAAATTATTGATTTATGCTTCTGGGAAACCAATGATTAGTTGAGTGGATGGATGATAGATCTTCATAAGTTAGAGGGCCTTTTGGGAAACCTCCTGTTTTGGGAAGATATAATTTTTGTCATAATCCCTGGCCAGTGCATTTAAAACCCAACAATGAAGAATCTTGGTTGGTTATAGAATCCTTTGTTTAGCTGAGGACCCAGATAGTGAAGTGGCGGAAGAATACATCTGTGTGAACTTGTATGACACCATTTGGATCAATTATGTAAGAACCCATACCTTCTTTTTCAGGTATGTTTTCCTTTTCTAGCCATTTTCAGAAAAAGAGGAGAATCTGGAAATTTTGTAAGTACATGCTGTGTAATTTACAAGTACATGCCCTATACTTTTCTTCCGCTTGAGGCTGTGTGCTGGCCATGTCCAGGCCAGTCACACGGGGTGTAGTGATGAGGTGGAGTCCGATTAATACGGCGTATGGAAAAGGGGACTACACGCCATGTACTCAAGAAGTACATGCCATGTACTTTTATTTTTAATTCATTAATTGGACCGGGGTCGCGCCTAATGCACGTTTTCATCTTATTCTACACCTAATTACGTCTAGAGTAACCTAGAGAGCTGATTCTTCTCTAAGCCACCGATTCTTCATCGGTTGTCCGAATCGAATTCCATCGGGTGCAATAGAATCGCAGTGGTGAGTTCTTGGTTCTTCTTTGGCCATGTTTCCTGATTTATCCTCTTATGAGAGTTATCTGAGGTTGAACGTTTTAGAAATTTTTGCATATTTGATCCTTTCTAAGCCGATTCATAGGCCAAGGTTTAAGAATATAGATCACCAAGGATTCAGGTAGGTGGTTTGTTTCCCTATGTTGAATGTCTTTGATTTTTTGGTGCAAAAGTTCTGGGTACCCATGTATCGGGTATCTCGGGTCAGGGTTTTGAACATGTTTTGTTATCTTCCATAGATTTCATGTATTCTTAAGTTTGTTAGATGATTAATAATTTCTTGTTAGCATGTTAAGGATCACCCCATGGGTATTTTCCCATGTTTTGGTAGTTGATTGACGTTTGGTATGGGTTGCCTACGAGGCAACCCTTTTGCACATTGCTAGTATGCTTGTTGACTTGATTGCATGTACTGCCTGCTATTTATATGCTTGTGGATGCATTTATAGATATTATCCAAGTAGTTGTTGAACTTACTTAGGCTTCTA
Source organism: Viscum album (assembly GCA_963277665.1). Lineage (NCBI taxonomy): Eukaryota > Viridiplantae > Streptophyta > Magnoliopsida > Santalales > Viscaceae > Viscum > Viscum album. The sequence continues at coordinate 1,884,187,302 of OY728159.1, read as the reverse complement.
ATAGTCTATTACGCACGACTAAACTACTCAGGGTAGAGTGAACCTGGTGTGGTAGACTAAAGGGGGAATTGACGATTAGGGATTCCCTAGAGTGTCTGTTATAATTAGTATCGATCGCAGGACCTATGGGAATGGGACTCTATGCTTCCTCAGATTTTCTTTAGTTACGAAGTGAGAATATAGGGTGAATTAAACATAAGTGCTTCCTCAGAGAGTCTATATCTTTCGTTGCAAGACCACATGGGAATTGACGGTGAGAGCTTCCCAGAGTGTCTGTTCCTTTGTACGTATACTTGACTAGAGGGGTTTGCTAGCACGATCCACCCAGAGAGTCTGTGCTTTATTTTTTGGTTGGTTGTGATGAGTCCACCAAGTAAATGAACAATCTTGGGTTTGTACTTCTTGCTGTTTAGGTAGACTAATGAGTTACCTATTGTGACCACTTGCTTGCCTTGGGAGTATAGAGCTTTTGCTAGGTTCCTTGGTCGATAGATAAATGATTGTACTGAACTGTTAAATAAATTTGAATGGAGATTGGTAGGATTATTTACTTTAGTGTATTTCTGTTTCTCTGCTGTATTTATCTCCTTTACTTTTTCTATATTACTCACTGATAGTAGGGCACAGATCTCGTGGTGATTGCCTACTGGGATTAGTCTCACACCCTGTTTGGGTCCTGCTTTTCGGCCCAAACAGGTTATATGGTTGCAGGTGTGGATAGGGATTGTGGCCCTTCTACTTAGGGTAGGTGATTTCTAGTTGGAGCTGGAGAGAATAGGACTGATCTCAGGCTTGCGATGCTGCTGGAGTTGCTGTTTACTTTCATACTTTGTTTTCAGTTGTATTTCAGCATGTTGTTGTGTTTTCTACTTTCCTTGGATACTTGTACCTGCTGCATCATTATCATCATTATTATATGTTCATTGCATTCAGTGTTTAGTTTTAGTGTTTGTATGTTGTTTACTGCTTCTGCTATTGAATTTTGTTTTCTTTCTTTGTGTACCTTAACAAATGAGGGCATAGTTTCCCCAATAACATACCAAGGCCCTCACTGCTAGTCGGAAGCCTCTGGCATTTGGGGAAATGCACTTGACGACATGTGATGGACAAGGTATGGGGCACCAGTGGAAGGGCTCCGGATTCGGGTCGTTACAAAGTGGTATCAATGGAGTTCTTTCCTTTTTCTATTGACTTACTGTTTAGTGACATTAGACCGGGATAGGACGGAATAGGTAAATGGTAAATATCTATGCCTGGGCGTACTAGAACCCGTGTACAGGGAAAAAGCCAGATTACCTCGATTATTGTAAGTTTTTAGTTTTGCAAATGTTACAGTTTAATTGATTTCACCATTGGGTGATGCACTTGTTTTGTGTTGTTACTGTTTATATGATTGCGGTTCTATTTTGTTGCAACCCGATGAGAGGAGGGTATGCCATCTCATGCATCATATAGGCACATGTTAGAAGATCAAATGCCATGAATCTTCCCATGCCATCTAGGTTGCATTAGATATTGCATGCTTTTGTGATAGGATTTGTGATTGACAATGCATGATGTTGTGATAGCTTCTATGATAGAATACCTGTTATGTTGATAGGGTATCGTTGTTTGGATCTTTCTTATCACGGACGCCAAACATTGATCTTAGAGGTGTTATGGGCCCTCTAGGATCGGAATTTGGTGGGTCTTGATTTCTTATACTGTTTTCTTGTTATATGCATTGTTAGGATGTCAAGCGTTGATTCGTGGAGAGTATGGGCCCCCACTGATCGGAATTTGGCACCTTAACCCTTTTTTTATGTGTTTTCCGGGCTCTGGTGCAGTTCTGAAGCTACTGTCTGGAAAAACCTAGAATACACGGCGTGTACTTAATATATAAATGTCGTGTAGTTTTTAGCCGTGTCACTGACCGTGTGGACAGGGACACGGAGCTGTCAATGGTTTTCCGGAACATGCCATGTACTCTAGGTACACGCCGTGTAGAGGTTAACTAGGAACCCCACCGTGTAACTAACAACACATGCCAGTTAATGCGTGTTTAGTACACACCGTGTTCTTTATGAACACTCTCGTTATCCATTCCCAGGTACCCGACTGTGTCTTGAAAAACACGGGTCGATGTTATCCTCTTCTATACACGCCGTGTTTGTTCGGAACACGCCTTGTAAGAATCAGCCGATTACCTGGCCGTGTCACGAACAACATAGGACACCGTTTCCCTTAAAGTGAACGTCATGTGTCTTAGGAACACGCCGTCTAGTGTCGACCATGTGTCAGGTCGTGTCGCTAACAACACGGGCCAGGTAAGGCGTGTCCAGTACACGCCATGTCTGCCTCAAAGCACATCGTGTAGTCTTCGGCTGGGACAGTCCGTGTGACTTAGTCATGTAGGAGTAACCAGGCAGGGAGAAAAGGTTTAGTACACGCCGTGTAGTCAGGTAGTTTACACAACCATGTATGGCCAATGTACATGCCCTGAGAAAACATTTAAGAAACACGCCGTGTAGTGGTATTACACACCGTGTAGTCATATTTTTCCCACTTTTAAAGGTTTTTTTCCCTCTTGTTCCATTTTACTCTCTTGTGTTGCAACTGTGATCATCTTTAATGAAGGTGTGTTTTGTTCTTTCAGTGCTATGGCACCAAGATGTCCTCCTATTGCACACCAGGAACCAGGCAGCGATCGTACGCCAGATATGACCGATCAGGGACTGCCGGTAGTTCCACCCATCGTTTCGGACATGAAACCTACAATGATTCTAGATACTGGTGTCAACACTAAGCTCAGAGAGGGTTTCATGAGATTCATGCAGACCATCCAGGGAGTTCAGCATCCTGCCCCGACTATGGTAGAGCTGACGCGGGTCTTCCAGCAGCAGCATCCTCCCACTTTTACAGGGGATGGAGGACCTCAGGCTACAGAGTCCTGGATGGAAGCCATGTTGTCCATCTTCGAGCATCTGGATACACCTCCAAAGACAAGGATGATGCTCGTGATGTATATTCTATGAGATTCCGCCAAGATATGGTGGGAGGTAGTCTCTCAGATGGGGCGCAGGTAGGCTATGTCTTGGGGGGAGTTTCAGTGTACGTTTTACGACTACTTCTACCAAGCGACGCTGAGGGATGATAGAGCAAGGGATTTCATGATCCTACAGTAGGGTACTCTTTGAGTTATGGAGTTTTCCTCCCGCTTCACTGAGTTACAGCGATTCACTCCCGTCCTGGGGAATGACGAGCTCTTTCTAGCGAGGAAGTTTGAGGAAGGCCTTAGACCGGAGATCAGATCACAGGTGAATGTCTTTTAGTTGACTTCTATTACTCTAATAGTCAACCAGGAAATCATCACGGAGAGGAACCTGAGGGAGACTGGAGCTGTGTACCAAGGTGGTTCAGCATCCAAGGATGATTCCCTCCAGACAGACAGCAGGAAGCGCCACTAAGAGTCTACCCGAGGCGGCCTGGGGAAGCGTGGTATTCCTTCTAGTAGATGAGATGTCTCCTATGGCACCTAAGTGGTGTGTTATCAGTGTAGTAGGAATGAGCATAAGAAGCCCCTGTTCTCGAGGGACCCAGTGGAGTTCCGATTCTGTGGAAAGATGGGTCATCTGTAGCGTTTCTACAAGGTTCCCCTTCGAGCAGCTAGTGAAGGAGGATCAGTTTCGACCCTGCGTATAGGAGCAGTATTACCCGCTCTGCAGCAGACTGGGTCTATAGTTCTGCATGACATTTAGTTCAGGGTAGAGGCCGTGAACGCAATGGTTAGGCTTAGGGAGGAGCAGCTCAGGGTTTTCAGGCTGCTACACAGGGTCGCGGTACATGCCAAACTTTTTCTGTAGAGAATATTCATCAGGAGTAGGATCGTAGACCCTCTAAATTTTGAGGTACGATCTTAGTAGTCTTAGTTTTATCTTCATCCCTTTTTGATACTAGTGCTTCACATAGATTTATCTCTATTGCTGTCATGGAATGACTTGAGCTCTTTGTCTTTTCGTCTGCGAACATGTTAACTCTCGACACACCCTTGGGAACTCGGACATCTAGCGCATGTTAGTGCCAAGAGTGCCCTCTCGAGGTTGTAGGGTATCTTTTCCTATGGGACCTCTATGTCTTGGAGATGACGACTATGAAATCATTCTCGATATGGACTGGTTTGTTCCATTCCAGTCATTCGTCGATTGCTATCGCTATTGGGTTTGTTTCGTATCACCTGAGGGTGAATCTTTCTTTCTTAAGGGTGAGTGGGATGTTCAGGCGATTCGATCTGGAATCGATTATCATGGTCTAGGAGGAGTTATGGCCCAGATTTCTAGTCTTTATCTGGATGACCAGGGGACTTCATAGTTAGATTTTTCTCTCCTGGTTGATCTCTTGCCATATGTCTTTCCAGAAGACTTTTCAGGTTTGCCTCCGGAGCGTGAGGTAGACTTCTCGATTGAGCTCATGCCAGGAGTAGCACCGGTGTCCATTCATCCATATATGATGGCTACACCTGAGTTGAAGGAGATCAAGAAACAGTTGGAGGAGTTGCAGGAAAAGGGTTTCATCCGACCCAATACTTCTCCTTGGGTTTCTCTTGTCCTGTTCGCGAAGAAGGCAGACGGTACCCCTAGGCTTTGCGTGGATTATTGGAAGTTGAACCAGTTGACGGTCAAGAACCGATATCCCTTGCTGATGATTGATAATCTCTTCTATCAGCTTCGAGGAGCTCGGGTGTTCTCGAAGATCAATTTGAGGTCCGGTTATCATCTGCTGCGCGTTAGGCCTTAAGATATACCTCTGACAGCCTTCAAGAGCAGGTATGGCCTCTACGAGTATACGGTTATGATGTTTGGTCTTTCGAATGCACCAGAAGTTTTCATGGCGCTGATGAACCAAGTGTTCCATCCTTACTTGGATTCCTTCATCGTGGTCTTCGTGGATGATATATTGGTTTACTCTCACACTTGACATGACCGTGCAACCCATCTTGAGATCATTTTGAGTACACTGAGGGAGCATCTTCTTTATGCTAAACTCTTAAAGTGCCACTTTTGGATGGACGATATTCACTTCGTGGGTCATGTCATCTCAGAGATAGGAGTATCAGAAGACCTAGAGAAGGTGAGAGCAGTAGTTACCCAGGAGTAGCCGAAGAACGTCTTTGAGGTACGGAGCATCTTGGGGATGGTTGGTTACTACAGGCGGTTTATACAGGACTTATCATTCCTAGAAGCACCACTAACATGCTTGACTAAGAAGGGGGTGATGTTTTTTTGGTCAGAAGCCTGTGACTCAGCCTTCCAGGAGCTGAAGTGGAGATTGACTTCAGCACCAATCCTAGTTTTTCCAGAGCCAGGTAAGAGCTATATAGTTTTTTGTGATGCATTTGGCATCGGACTTGGAGCAGTGCTTATGGAGGAGGATCCAGTGGTTTTGTATGGATCTCGACAATTGAGACCTCATGAGAGGAATTATCCTACGCACGACCTGTATCTGGCTACGGTTGTTCATGCTTTACGTTGCTAGAGACATTACCTTCTGGGAGAGCATTTTGTGGTATACACTGATCACAAAAGTCTCAAGTACATCTTCACACAGCGTGACCTGAATCTGATATAGGATAGGTGGGTTGAGTATCTCTAGTCCTTCGATTTCGAGCTTTCCTATATGCCTGGAAAAGGCAACGCAGTGGCTGATGCACTGAGCAAGAGAACCCAGATACAGACAGTTCATGAGGCCAACAGTGAGTGGAAACTGATGGCTCTGTTCTCGGAGATGAATTTGGAGGTGAACGACAAGTAGGGGAAGAATTTCCTATCTTCGATGGTTATTACCTCTGTACTTCTGAACCGAGTTCGGGTGAGGCAGCTGGCAGATTCAGAAGGCCTAGTCCTACGGGAAAGCGTGTCAGGGGAGGAACCTCTTCCCGGGTGGACCGTTGGTGAGGATGGTATCTTGTGTTTACAGAGATGCGTATGGGTGACAACAGATATACGCGAGGAGCTGATGCGAGACTTCCATTCCTCAGTTTGGGCAGTTCATCTTGATGTCCCCAAGATGTATCAGGATCTTCATCTCCAGTACTGGTGGCCATGAATGAAGAAGGATGTTTCTAGTTTCATTATGATATGTTCTACTTGTCAGTAGGTGAAAGTAGAGCATCAGTGACTAGAGGGGATTTTACAGTAGCTACCCATTCCAGAGTGGAGGTGGAACGATGATGCGATGGACTTCGTGACAGGGTTACCGAGATCATCGAGTGGAAACAATGCGGTGTGGGTTGTCGTTGACAGGCTTCCGAAGGTTTCTCACTTATTGCTGATAAAAGAGACCTTCGGTGTCGATGAGCCTAGATGTTTATACGTCCGTGAGATTGTGTGCTTGCATGGGGTTCTGAGTACTATCGTTTCAGATAGGGATACCCGATTTACTTCTCATTTCTGGCAGAGGCTACAAAAAGCTTTGGGCACACAGGTGCTTCTGAGTACAGCCTATCATCTTCAGACAGATGGTCATTCAGAGCACACGATCTAGGTGCTTGAGGATATGCTCTGAGCTTGCATTCTAGAATTTGGCGGTTCTTGGGAGAATTATAATCTTCTAGTGGAGTTCGCCTAAAACAACATTTTTCAAGCGACCATTCAAATGATGCCATATGAGGATTTCTATGGTAGGCCATGTCAACCACCTTTATGCTTGTTGGAGGTAGGAGAGGTAGCTTTACTGGGACCTCGTCTTGTTCAGGAGACTTCAGAGCAGATAGAGCTGATTCGGAAGAATATGGCTACTATACAGTCTCGTCAGAAATCTTATGCTGATCGTCAGAGATGACCTCTAGATTTCGAGGTCGGTGACCAGGTTTTCCTACGTGTTACGCCGAGGTTGGGACATAAGAGAATCAGGAGAAATGGTAGGCTTTCACTAAGATACGTCGGGCCGTTTGAGGTTCTAGAGAGAGCCGGGCTGGTTGCTTATAGGTTGCAGTTACCTCAGAGATATCAGGATATGCACGACTTCTTCCATGTTTCTCAACTTCGATGCTGTTTCTCAGACCCGTCTCATGTTTTTAGACCCGAAGAGGTTGAGATGGATCAGGATGCATCATTCGAGTAGCATACCATCAGGATTGTTGATCTTAGCGCAAAGTTACTCTGTGGCTGGTCTGTTCCTCTAGTATGGGTGTTGTGGCAGCACGGTCGTGTGCAGGACGAGACTTAGGAGAGGGACGACGATATGCGATCACAGTGGCCAGAGTTGTTCGAGTTTTCTTCTTCTCCACCATACTATGGAATTTTGGGACGAATTTCTTTAAAAAGGGATGTTTGTAAGAATCTGTACCTTCTTTTTTAGGTATGTTTTCCTTTTCTGGATATTTTTGAGAAAAAGAAGATAATCAGGAAATTTTTTAAGTACACGCCGTGTACTTTTCTTCTACTTGAGGCTGTGTGCTGGCTGTGTATGGGCCAGTCACAGGGGGTGTAGCGATGAGGTGGAGTCCGATTAATACGACGTACAGAAAAGGGGACTACACGTTGTGGACTCAAGAAGTACACGTCGTGTACTTTTATTTTTATTTCATTAATCGGACTGGGGTCACACCTAATCTACGTTTTCATCTTCTTCTCCACCGAATTACGTCCAGAGCGACCTAGAGAGCCGATTCGTCTCTGAGACACCGATTCTTCACTGGTAGTCCGAATCGAATGCTGTCAGGTGCAATAGAATCGCAGCGGTGAGTTATCGGTTCTTCTTTGGCCATGTTTCCTGATTTCTTCTCTTGTGAGAGTTATATGAGGTTGAACGTTTTAGATGTTTTTGTAGATTTTATCCATTCTAGGCCGATTCATAGGCCGTGTTTCAAGAATATAGATCACCAAGGATTGAGGTAGGTGGTTTGTTTCCCTACGTTGAATGTCTTTGAGCTTTTGGTGAAAAAGTGTCGGGTACCCATGTATCGAGTATCTCGGGTCAGGGTTTTGAACCTGTTTTGTTATCCGACTTAGATTTCTTGTATAATTGATGTTATTAGATGATTAATAATTTCTTGTTAGAATGATGAGGATCACCCCACGGGTGATTTCCCTTGTTTTGGCAGTTGATTGTCATTTGGCACGGTTTGCCTACGAGGTAACCCTTTTGCACATTACTATTATGCTTGTTGACTTGATTGCATGTATTTCCTGCAGTTTATTTTCTTGTGGATGCATTTGTAGCTTTTATCCAAGTAGTTGCTGAACTTACATAGGCTTCTAACATTCGATTACGCATGACTAAACTGCTCAGGGCTGAGTGAACCTAGTGTGGTAGACTAAAGGGGGAATTGACGATTAGGGCTTCCCTAGAGAGTCTGTTATAATTAGTATCGATCGCAGGACCTATGGGAAGGGGACTTTGTGCTTCCTCAGAGCGTCCTTAGTTACGAAGCGAGACTATAGGGGGAATTAGATGTAAGTGATTCCTCAAAGATTCTATATCTTTCATTGCAAGACCACATGGTAATTGACGGTGAGAGCTTTCCAGAGTGTCTGTGCCTTTGTACGTATACTTGAATAGAGGTGTTTGCTAGTAGAATCCACTCAGAGAGTCAGTGATTTATCTGTTGGTTGGTTGTGATGAGTCTACCAAGCCAAAGAACAAACTTGGGTTTGTACTGCTTACTGTTTAGGTAGACTGCTGAGTTACATGTTGTGATTACTTTCTTGACATTGGAGTATAAAGTTGTTTCTAGGTTCCTTGGTTGATAGCTAAATGATTGTAATGAACTTCTAAATAAATGTGAATGAATATTGGTAGGATTATTTACTTTAGTGTATTTCGGCTTCTCTGCTGCATTTATCTCCTTTACTTTTGCTATCTTACTCACTGACAGTAGGGCACAGATCTCGTGGTGATTGCCTAGTGGGATTATTCTCACACCCTGTTTGGGTCCTTCTTTTTATCCCAAACAGGTTATATAGTTGCAGGTGTGGATAAGAATTTTGGACCTTCTACTTCTGGTAGGTGATTGCTGGTTGGATCTGGAGAGCATAGGACCGAGCTTAGGCTTGCGATGCTGCTGGAGTTGTTGTTTATTTTCGTACTTTGTTTTCAGTTGTATTTCAGCACATTGATGTGTTTGATGCTTTCCTTAGATACTTGTACCTACTGCATCATTATCATCATTATTATATGTTCATTGCTTCGGCTTTTTAGTTTTAGTGTTTGTATGCTATTTACTGCTTCCACTATTGACTGTTGTTTTCTTGCCTTGTATACCTTACCAAACAAGGGAATAGTTTCCCCAATAACTTACCAAGGCCCTCGCTGCTAGTCGGCAGCCTCTAGCATTTGGGTAAATGCGCTTGAGGTCATGTGGAGGACCGTGTATGGGGAACCAGTGGAAGGGCTCCAGATTCGGGTCTTTACAAATGATAGATATGATTGAATGTTCAGAAAATATATATGAAAAATACAAGAAATAAAAAATCATTAAATTAGAATCACAATAGAAAATATCATGCATACTTGACTATTTTGTTTTTTCCATTTTTAATTTTGGGTGAAAAATGGTACTAACATGTGGGTAACATAGTCATATTGGTTATGGATTCATGTTGGGTTCACCATTTAGGATCTGATTTGTCTAGGGTTTTAGTTAGTTGGGTTGATTTTTGGGGTTCAAATGGTTACAAAATCATTCACATTGGGTTCAGCGATTTTGTTTTTGAGGAAAATGTTTTAGGTTTTTTGCTTGAATATTTGATTGTGGGGGTTTTATTGGTTTCAAAAACATTCATTTTGGGTTTACTATTTTCGAGCAGTTTCCAATTTGGTTTGTTTGTGGAGCCAAAAAAACCATTCAATTACCTCATTCAGAGGGTTTTATAAACCTTCTTTCTAAAGTTAGGTGACTGTGGTAAAATGGTCCAACAATGCTTAGGGACACACATTGGTCGAGAGGATGGGATATTAGCCTCGTAAATACCTTTTAGGGGGAATTATTTCCTACTTTGGGACTCTCTTTACAATTTATGACATATTCGTGGATCCTTCGTTCATTCACATGTATTACATGGGTCTCCCATGGGTTATAAATAAATTATTAAAATGCATGGAATTTGGAATCATCTTTATATATCCATGGTTATCCATCGATGTAGATATAATTATGTATCCAAGGGTCTCCAAAGTTGTTACCCTTTTATAAATTGATTATAGATTCCTGGTTCGTTTATTATTACGATGTAGGTTTTAATTCATTCGGTGTGGCACATAGAAATTTAATGTCATTCTGGGATACGAGAGTTATTTTGATTTCAGTATTGGCCTAATGAGATGTGATTCATAGTTATAATTTTGAAAGGAATATGAACACATGTATTTGGGTCCCACTTAATCGGACATATCATGCATTTTAAGGTTATGTGATGAGGACTAAACTAAGAATTATAATGTCCGGCAGCAAGGACATATAGGAGAATGGTACTTATTTTATGGATGATTGGGGACTTAGGGCAAAGTGGACCAGGTGACTTGGAAGAGATGTGGACTCCTAGGATTGATGTATCCTTTCTATGAATGTGACTTAGATGGAATTAGGGTGATATTGGGTTATTGGGTTTGGAACATTGAAAGGCTTCCTACGTATCCCATTTTGATTGGAATCAATCCCCATGCAGTTTGAGTGGGGATGAGGACCCACAGATATGATTCCCATCTAATGATTTTTTTAATAGAGGATATGTCTCATTGATAAGGATACACGGATTTGAGGACTCACCCCTATAGAGGCCATATAATGGTTTTTATTTCAAGGGATATGGCCCTTTGATATCAATACATGGATTTGGAAACCCACACCAATGGATGACCTTTGAATGAAAGTGAATGGAATATAAAAAAATTATTCTCTACCAAGACATGAATCTAGTCATTGGTATGTAATGATCATAGAGAACATTTAATCCCACATGAGTCATGATTAGATGAAATAATAAATAATTACATGAATATTTGGTAGACTTTTCAATCCTTCTTTCATTGTTGGAAGAGGCCGAGGATATGGTAGATGATGAAAGGTAATTGTTGTGCCCTCCCATATTCATAACCATGATAGTGACATTTGACTATGCATATGACTACCACCCATTATAATGGCCAACAGAATACTCTAGGAGGTATTCCCTTCTATTGGTTTCCAGGGAGAGTGGAAGATATTCCATTAATCCACATCAATGGGAAAATCAAGAGTGACCCCCCAGCATCTCCACTGAGTGGTCTAAGGTATTAGTGTTGTAAAATGCATGAAAAGTACCTAGATATCATGTCTAAGAGGGGGAGGGGATCCCTAGAACATCCCCTAGGGTTGGGGTCTTTACGATCGAAGGGATGCATAACTACATGCACCCCGTGGACCTTATCCGTCAAATATGATAAGTGTGGTACACCACTAACTGAAGAAATTCATAACTGAAAAGGAGACACACTGGTGATTCTATCATCATGGTTGTGAAAGTCTAGAGAAATTTTTGGAGGATTTTTTATGGTCTCCCTTAAAAGGGCGCCACATGTATGGAGGTTTCCTACTATTAATTCCATTAAGAGTTCTCAAATTACTCTCGCACAGGCGTAGGCTGTTCATTCTGGAGGGGTGTTGTGTTGGATAAGGCCCATGAGAATCATATGTTATCCACACATGCTATGTATACATGAGCTACATATGAATTTTGGATGATGGAAGCCTGGAAAACAACACTTGGGATAAGTCTTTCTCTAGGCACAATGGTTTTTCTCAGGTTTCCTTGGAAGAGCCTTGCATAAGTCATGATTTTGGGAAGGGGCCTCCATTCTAGTATTTATTCGAGTAGATGGAATTGGTTACTCATTTATGTGTTTTGTATTTCATAAACTAAAGTGAAATTTATCAAACTATCCCCTCATTTCTATCTTCTCCTGGTTTTTGGAGAAAAACCTAAGTGGTTTTGAGTACTTGGAAAATGGACTACAATGATAATATCTTCAAGGATTCTCTGGGTTGTTTTTCCATCCTAAATAAGGAGCTCATGGTCATATTTTTAGGAAATTGTGGGAAAATATATAAAGGAGGTGGATTTCAAAGGTTATTTTCCCTAGTCACTACCTAGGTATTACCTCAATAGTTCTTCTAGGCATGCTTGTCTTGGGCATGGACACTAGTACGGGTGCGTAGGTCTAACCTAAACTACGATGCTGATTTTAGACCCTGTATGATATGCCTTTTTCAAAGAATGTGACCCATGGAATTGATCATTTCTCATTTCCTTAAAGTATTTCCCATTTTAAATTTCTTGTTTTCATCAAAAAGGGATGTAAAAAATGTTTCAACTATAACTGATAGATACAATAACATTATACTAATATATATTCAACTTTAGTAGTGGAAAATAAAATATGATGTTGTTTCTTATTTAACTAAGACATAAAATATTGTATAATAAAATTAAAAGAATCAGATGCATTATTTCTATCTAATATACATTCTCTAAATTAATTTTAAAATAACTTTTGAAAAAATAACCTATTAATGGATAAAAAACAAGGTACATTGTTTATTTTATTTTGTAAAAATTAGTTTTTATATTTTTAAATTATAATATTTTATAATAGATCAAAACCGAGAACATAAATGCTCTAAAACATGATTGCTTTAATTTTAATTAAGTTTAATAGGGAAATAAAAATATCTCAGTATATTTTATAATATTCAAGATTCTTAACAATATTAAAATATAACTTACATGTATTACATACTAGAGTACTTAAAAAAAATAAATTATATATCATAAATAATTTAAGGAGGAATATATTTTATGATAATAAACAAATATATATTTTCCTAATCAAATTTATTTATTCAAAATACAATTTTCTTTATTGTTATTATTTTAATTATTTAATAGGATTAAAATCAATTTATTATTTATTTATCGATTTTTGGTGATTTTTATGTGAAAAGAGGATAATATAGTGAAATTTGGTTAAATTACTTCTTTTTGAAAAACTATTATTTTAGGATAATTCTGTAGAATATTAATGCGATAAAACGTAGACAACAACTAGATTACCCTAAACCTAGGGGAAATCCAACTATCTTGTTGGAAGTATAAACTTTTAATACCCATGGATTGTTGTACATGTTGGAAAATCACCTTTGTGGGACATTATAGGTGTAGGTGAATGTGATATTGTATACAAAAGCATATGGGCCCAAAGGCCCAAAATGTGTAGGAACTGGGTGTGTGTTGGTTATCATATACTAGATTAAGTCATTAGATAGAGTGGGAATGTAACCTTTTTTGTGTCCCAAATTCTACAATATCATTTATTAATGATAGAATTTTCCACCACATATTTTTTGTGGAATATGTTCCAGGGGAGAAATTATTCATACTTACTCAAACAGCTTAATTTCATCCAAAAAAAAATCTACTCTATCTCATAAAATTCTTCCACTACCTAACTCAATTCCTAATGTCTGAGCAATACATATATTAACTAAAAAATAGTATTTCTATAACTAAGGGCATTTATTATTTCATATATGATGCTTGTAATTTTAAAATTACAATCATGGTAAATCCAAACAAGGTAGGATATAATTTTAGTAGTCCACTGCGATGGCCAAGTATATTCCATGCACTGATGTTGTGTGAGGGATAGATGAAGGTTGTGTCATGGAAAATTTCCTACATCGATGTTAGAAGATAAGAACATTAGGGTTTTACATTGAATTACAAGGATGTGTTGTAGGCTTTTGGTACATTATACATATGATCATATTTCACGGGATATTGGATATTGTATAAATATATGTTCCTACACCATAAGGATTCACCTAGACCATGGGGGGTTTATACTAGGTAGTGACTCAGTATATAAGATATAGTATTCCATGACATAGATGGTTTCATATATGCTAAAACATACTATATGAAGATGAAATAGGTTATGATGAGACAAATTTTAATAAGAATATTGAGATAATCACCAAGGGATTTAGATCAATTTAAATCAAATATTTTCAGTCACAATGACTATGGACTATGTTTTAGTATGATTCTAGTTCATTTCATCACTCTCAAATGTTATATTGGATCTCATTCATAAACCATTATAGTGTGGAAAAATTGTATACACCACATTTAAGGCTTTATCAACAATGTTTTAAATTATTGAACTTATATATATTAGGGTTTTCATGGGATATTAGGAAGGGGGTTTATATAGGTTTTGGAGGAAGATTCAAGCATGATTTTTACCTTGAATAAAGAAGACAATAAGAAGAAACAACCTCACTAATTGAAGGAATTGAAAACATTGAGAGTATGGTTAGTAGGAGGAATATTCATTTTTAATAAAGGAAATTGAGAGTTATATATTTAACTTCAATGATAAGAATAAAATGAATGGTTTAATTGAGGTTTCAACACTGTAAATGAGATTAAATAATTCTATCGTCATCAACCATAGATGTTACTACATTGAATTTGTTTTTTCATTGTTTATTGTGTTATGACCAAACTAATAATTTGATCAATCCAATTAACTTTTATTTTATAGAACAATGAATTTTTTTAGTTTAATAATTTAAATTCCATCATGCAGGATTATTTTGTATTCATTGGTTGATAAACCATCATCAATGAGTGAATAGACTCATAGAAGAGGGTAGTTCTAATTGATGTGGATACATACATAATGTTTTCATTCTAATTTTCTTATAAATGATTCAAAATTAAATATATAACATTGAGATTTAAGGATTATTCTATCCACTAATAACATAGTGAGATAGTAGATGATTAGGGTATGAAACCTAGTGTGATAGATAGTAGTGAGTTAGTGATAATAGACTCAACTCTACCGCCAAATAAGATATTAGACCTACAACAAAGAGGATTTTGGTATCACCTAGGGGGAGGGGCCAAATTACATAGGTAGAATTAGTTTTTTTAAATAGGTGAGGCTAAATATCCCCAAAATTCACATATTTATTGATTATATTTAATTTATAATTTAATTTAAATGACATGAAAATATGAAAACTCTCCCTTAATATATGTAACGCTTTATTCATCCTTCATAACATTGTTTACAATATGTTTTAATTTTAATTTTAATTATTTTATGTTTATTTAATTTATTATAATTTTATGTCAATCATAATTTAGTAACATTATGGAAAATACAATGAAATTTGTAATAATAATTTTTTGGGAATCCTGCTACCTCATTGGATTGACATCACTATGTATACTATTCTATGCTTTTGTAGTAAGTGTAGGTCAGATTAAAATAAATTATAAAATTCGATAGTACATCAGAATAATGACACCATCAGAACCTACCGTGTATTTTTAATTGTTCCCATGGAATAAAATGGTACTAGTGAGGGTCTACGAACCTATTATTTAGGTCAAGTCTAGTATTACCTTATTTTTGTTTTCTAAATTTTGTTTATATTTTTTATCCATTATTGTTTTAATTTTTATTTTCAATTTTATTTTGTTTTTGTTCATGGTTTCATGTAAAATGAATGATCAATGAAATTATTATTTTATTACACCCCCATATATTTCATATCAATAGGAATATATCACTTCATTAATGGAATAATTTTTACTATAGTGGTAACAACGATGGGAGATGTGGAGTACTTTTAACTCATAAGGTTGTGAAGATTTACAGAACCAATATTGGAGCAACTATAACTACTCACCATGTAGAGGATTTAATCTCTTTAAAAACATTTATAGTGAAAATATAAATGGATAGAATTATAAACATCAAGGGTTTTAGGAGGAAAGTGAACATGAAGTGATGATAGAAACACACTTAATGTACACTATGATTAATTAATTAAAAATAAAGGATAAAGAAACAAAATTCAAAGGTATCGATGAGATTATTGTGATAACTACAACATTACATAAAAATATTGACATCTGTTTTCGATTTTCATTCCCTATCTTGATGAATGTAATAAAGTATCCAAATAAAAAAGAAAATGGAGGAATAAAATTGGTTTGTGGTTAAAGATGAAATGGAGGAAACATATCTCATTGAGAATGATAAATTTTTTATAGGGAAACTAGAAACTAAAGAAGAAGATCCTATAATATAGGAAGTAGATTCAGAAGAGGATTATTAGGAAGGTAAAAAATCCAAAATCCTATATATTAAAGAGGAAGAAGGATTTTCCATTATGGACATCATTGAATAAATGATGTCTTAGAAAGAAGAAGATTCCTCATATGAATGTAGAATCATAATTGAAAAAAATTTCTAGGGACATGGAAATATTTTCATGGAAGAGGATGAACACACCCCAAACATTTAACAACACCTTAAGGATCTTATAGAGTTTCACCATGAAGTTCACATGGTTACATTTGAGAAAATGTATAATAATGACCAAATACCCATCAAACTCACAGAAATCATGAATGATGAATCTGAATAGGACTCCCTCATACACTATCATGATGAAGAGGTTATAAACATTGTGTATGTAATCAATAAAATAATATAGGAGAGGAACTCACAGTCTAGAGTCATGCGAGAAGCCTGCTTAAGAAATTCTCCAAAAGATAAAATAAAGTAGGAGATTGAATTTAGTAAAGATAATGAATGATTTGAAGAGGATGACCATATCAAACCTTAACAAGAGGGTATCATGGATACAAAAATTCATAAGTACATCACAGAGGTAATAGAAAAATATAGAGTGTCGGGGACAAATATTGAGGATCTAGAGATATTCTTCATGAAAGAAACTTCCCCAATGCAAGAAATTTATTTATTCATAGATGGATGTTTTGATGAAACATACTCTCCTCCACCTAAAATGGGATGGGAATAATAGAAAATAAAATATTTATTAGAAAATTTAAATATAAATAACATAAATAGAGGAACCTAGATAGATCTTGTTTGGAGATTCTTGTACATAATATGAATAATAGATAAGATACAATTACCAATCTCAAAAATGATTATGGGGTAATGGATATTCTAGATTCACTATAATATTTAAAAAAATGAAAAATGTAGTGATGGAGACCATTATGTTTGATTAACTTATTAATGATTTTGGTAATGACACACCTCTATCCCAAAAAATAATGAAAATGATGCAGGTAATCTAGGATACATCTAGAAATTGAGTAACACACTAAAGGAGGAAGATGTGGTTATATATGAATTCTACCAAATCGGTTTGGGTGTGGTGTATGATAATACAACACCATAAAATGTTTTTATAATTTCCAACAATCAGTGTTTCCCAAGGGATTGTTTAAAATAAAACATAGTTGAAGTTGTAGAAAAAGTCGGTTATCATAACCCTGATGGCCATATGAAAAAATAATCACTTCAAACACATGGGAAAGAAGAAATACCAAATTAAATTACTAAATCCAATACTACACATGGATATAAAATAATATAAGAAGTGATTAAAGTATGTGAGAATGATAATCATATAAAAATTCTGATGGAAGGATAACCTATGATGCTTAAAAATGATTACATAGATGCTAGAATCCCAATGATGAAAAAATTCCAATGAAGTGGAATAAATAGCTAATGGGGTTTTGGAATACCATAGTCACCATGCTATATTTTGCACGAAAGACCAAACCCCAACACCCATGAAAATGGGGATTGTTGTTGAAATTCTCAAACACATCACACAAGTGAATGAGGAAGAACACAAATAAATAATAGAGGGGGATTGATGTGAACATTATGGAATTTTGGAAACAAAAGGACCTATGAAACTGTATAACTAATAACATTAGAGTGTCTCCAAATTTTTACAAAAAAAACATAACTCATGTAGAATTTATAAAGGAATATGAGAGGGGGATTATATTAGTGAGTTTGAAGAAGCATCGAATATAGTAGGGCTTGAGAAAGATGAATCTTTAACACAATAAGAGGAAGATGATTCCATATTTAAATGTTATATCTTAATATTTAAAATAAATAATGAAAATGATGTTTTTATAGAGGAAAGACCAGACTTTATTGATATTTTAAAGAAAAAATCACCCCAAACTAGAGGAAGATTGTGAGGATAAGGCTAAGGGTGAATAATTGCATATATTATATATATATTTTGAATATAATTAATAGGACTGTGTGACAGAGGAGAAGTTCTAATGAATTGATATAATTTTTTAAAAAGTCCCCTAAGAATGTGGTCATGATAAGGAGGAAACTATTGGGATTTAAAGATTGATCACAGAACTCAACAAAAAGAAGGGAGTAACTGTAGAATATAAATATTTATTTCAAAAAATAAAAGAAATACAAGGGTTAGTACAAGGTATATTTTAAAAAAAAATACGTATTCCCTTATTAGAGGAAATTAAATTATGTAATTGGAAATGAGGATTGCTGGATTTTGAGAACTATAGATATCAGATGTGAAGGTGGAGGAACTCTACCTCGTATGGGATTCCCCTGTCTTGTTAGAAATTACAATCGAACTATCCAGAACCTTTTCCACCACTCAAGTCGGTTTCACACTACAGTCAATGTAATTTTGAAGAATATTCAACCCATATGATTAGGATTTTAATTTATTTATAGAACTAGACCAGGTAAAAATAAGTAATAATCAAGTTACACGACACTTAAGGAACATGGTTTAGTATAAATACCAAAAAGAAACTTTTTTATGTGAAAACCAATCTTTTTTTGTACTTATTTAAAGGATTTAATTTGAATTTTATTTTTCATTTCATATTTAGAAATTCTTTTTTTTGGTTTATTAAACTAACATTTATTTTTGAATGTTAATGATTTAAATCAACACGTTTTCTTCATAATATTTTATTGTAAGTCAAAATATTTTATGAAATAATAAATAACATTCTTAGATTGAAAGAGAAATATCCAAAATTTAAGGATATTTATTTCCAAATTAATGAATGTGGGGATCTAGAAGAAGAATATTCTTTAACAGGGAATATTTTCTTTTTCTCTTATGGTTTTTGGAAATTTCTTACGCGATAAATAATTAAAAAAATGGTTTCACCCTCCTAAAATTGGATGAACATATATAATGATGTTCATATTAAGTGTTTGGGAGGAATCCTCACATATCCTTCATATGGATTTTTTCATCATTAGTAGAACTAGGAGAAATCCTCTATCAGGAGATATTTTTATTCATATTAGAAAATATTTAGTTTTTCATTCCAATAATTGGAAAAAATATAGTTGAATTTTTTTTGGATGTCACAAGATTATTAAAATTTTGAATAATTGAAAAAATATTACATATATAATTTTAATTATTTACATTTATTCTTTGAACTTTTCATTTAGAAGAATAATTATTCATGTTCGTGATAAGAATTGATTATATGAAATTTTAAATAACTATCCTATAGAGGATTCTATGCTATTAGTGAAATTATCTTTCATATAGATTATTCTTTATATATCGTAGGATGTGTTCCACAATAATAAATTTTTTTATTATGAAAAATAGATGATTTGGAATTGCTAAAACCAATCAAGGACACTGAATGTGTATACTTGATCCATTTTATTTTGAGGCCTAACATATATTATATCCTTTATGAAACCCATTGATATCATCCAATTCCGTTATATGATGCTACATTACACACCCATTTATCATTCCTTCCCAATTTTATTTACTTGAAATTCATGATCATTAATTTTTATCTTAAAAGTGTTGTTGGAAATTTTTATTTACGTGATGAAAATTTGGTACTGATGTTAGAAATAGGGTTTTGTTATATTGTGTTTTTTGGGAAAGGTTCCTTAAATTTATTATTATGATTTATTGTGACTCCAACATTTTGAAAAAAAATGAAATGAAAAAATTTGGGTTGCGTATTAGAAGAGTCCAAAATTATCATTTCTTGACAATTGATAATAATAATTTGGCATTGGTTAGTGGATTTGATATTGTATCAACCACAAATTTTGATGAAAAATGAAAATTGAAGAAAAAAATAAGGATTGGTATGGGATTATTCATTTGTTTCATGGTGTTTTTTTCCTCACATTGAGTTCATGGAGTTTCACATTATGTTGTTAAAGGTGTTAGAGGTGAAGAATATTTTATTGAATTTAAATAAATATAATGAATTTTACTTTTATAATTAGACCCTCCTTTTTAGAATTTAGATTTTAATTTTTAAATAAATACCTACCCATATTGGCCCTGAATAAAAATAAAATTATTGAAAAAATACATCATATTTTTTATACTTTAACTTTTAAATGGATATTGAGATGACTTCAAATATTATGGATATTTAACACATTATTTATATTCATTATAAATATATTTTAAATGCTCTTTTATTGTGAGTGAAGTAGATTATGGAGTGGTAATTCATTATTTTCATCAATATTTAATAAAAACATGTGTCACACGATAGTTTTTATTTTATCTTATTTATTCTTCTTAACCATTTTTAATTTTTCTTTTCCATTGAGTTTTGGATGTTTCAAATATAAATTTTTAGTTTTTGGGATGTTTTCCTTTATTTTAAGCATTGTGTGAATGGTTATGTGGAAATCAAGCAACCACATGATGAAGATTATCATTTAAGATCATTTTTCTTGGAAATTTTGGATTTTATGGCTATGAGTGGTTATATATAAATAGTTTAGACCCATGGAGTAACTGTGTGGGTCTTAGGGTGTCCCTAGATGATGGCACATAGTTTGAGCGTGGTTAGTCCAAATTGTGTGAGAGGTGTGTACATGGTTTTGAAATGTTTGATACAATAAATCCATATGGTCGGTGTATGGTTTACCAGACCTGGAGACTATACCATGTGGGTGTCATTTGAGTCCAATAGGGAATGCATGGTTGGCACATGATTTTCTATACCATGTAGAATAATCACGTGTAGTACCTAGATTCATTAAAAAATATTTTCTCCCATTTTTTCCTCTTTGATTTTAACCCTAAAACACATTCATCTTACCAAATTTGGATTAAGAGTACCTAGAGATCTCCTCCCATCTTTATTATGCATACCATATTCCTCCCATTGTGATTTTTGCTGGGTTATTCTAGCTTTGGGTCTAATTTGTCAAGTAAATCCCTTCCATTATTCTCACACATTCTTCATAATTCATTGTTTCTTGGTATCCTATTACAACTTTGATCCTATGGTCTAAGGTTCATGTTTATTCAGTTTTAATTTTGCTATTTTTCATTATTATAGTTCCTTTTGGGTGTTCTAATCTCTTTGAATCCCTTTGAGGCCATTCCAGGCCGCCATTGTCCAAGAAATTTGAGTTTGAGGAAGGTTTCTCTTTTTTATTTGGACATTAAATTTAAGAAACATTAATTTATTGACATTCACACATTTCTAAGATGCTTGTTAGTGTTTTTTATTGTTTATAATAATTATTTGAAATGAAATAGAGTGAAATTTACACATAATTTAATTGTATGTAGTTTTTTTTTTGTTGAGATTCGCACAACAAGTGTTCAATTAAATTACTAGTTACCACTATTTAAATGAGTTCTTTTCTCCCAAATGGATCTTTGCGTTTTCAATTGTGTTTATAAATGGATTTTGGATTTATAAGTGGTGTGCTTGGGTTTTAGTTAGACATGTATTGATACATAAAGATTACCCAAAGACCAGTGGAAACTATTTGAAAATGGATTGATTAGGAAAACTCTGCTTGGGTTGTATCTTTTCCCTTGTTCATTTTTATGGGGAGGGTATGTTCATATCATTATACTTCCATCATATAATAATGGTTCAGAGGAAAAGGGATTATCCCTTAGTGTAATTTGAGGGTGAGGATTGGTTGTTTGATCCATATGGTGATTTTTTCTTATTATATATACGGTCTATTTTTTGGATTTTCATGGCTCACAGTGATTCTAGATATGACATGGGAACCTACAATAGTAATTTTAATTTTTTAAAATTCATGGTATACTAGTTTAAGATTAAACTCTAGATAATGTTCCCATAGTACGGACATGCTCTTCTTTTTGGATAGTTCCACACTATTTGTCAACGTAGGGTATGATGGAGTGTTAGGGATTTTTAACGACATCATGTGCACCAAAAATATGGACTAGGATACCATATGTTATAAATTTTCTCTTGAGATCATAGGTATTACCATGATCATTGGAACTTTCTTATCAACGGAAGAAGATCTAAGTTCCTCATCTGTCCTAAAAACTTATGGTATGCTTTCCCATTTCCATTGTTATGATGTCATAGACTCTTGATCCAATAAAGATATTTATTTTGGTAAGGTTTATTTCATGTGTTTTTAAATGTTGTATGAAAATTTTTGAAAAATGTTTCATTCTTATTTTCATTTTTTTTCAAATTCACCCAGCCTCCTACTCATATTATCATTATATAAAATTATTATCATTTCCATTTTTAGAAAGACATATTTTAAATAAATTTCTTAATGGACTATGATTTATTTTAAAATAGAATATTTTAAAACCTATTATTATATATTTTATTCAAAACATGTATCAAATTAATATTTTATTTAATGTAAGTGAATATAGAATAGATTACTTTATCATGCATATTGAGTTTTAATACTCAGGCCTATACATCTATTATTTTTTTGCCTCATTTGTGGGTTCATGATTTTTTATCACTATGGAGAGATTTTGGGTTTTGTTTTCAGTTAGTGGTATGCATGGTCACATGGAGATTCGTTTGGCCATCATGTTTAGTTTCTTGTGTTTATGTGTTTTTTATTCTTGTTTGTAATTTTAGTTTATATTGGGATGATTTATTTAATTCCTGGATTATATTTATATTATTTTGTGTTAAATATTTCCCACTATCTCTTATTGATTCCCTTGGTGGTCATCACCACCGTGGGGTGATCGGGAACACATCTCAATGATGTTACATGCCAGATTAGGTGACTGATTCAGGCTTACTCAGGATGGTTCATTAAAAAGTGTTATCATATAATAGGTTGTTTATAGGACCTAGTTATTATTACACACTTTGTAATTTGTGATTTCAATTGAGAAAGATAAGTAATGTCATGACTTGGGGTGTAAGTATGAGGAGTTTTTGGGACAAAGCTTTATGTTCCAATCATTGTGTTACAATGGGAATATGGGTTTTGAGTTTCTATATTTTGATTTTAGTTATCATTATTTTCTCAGTATTTATTAGCTTTGGTTGATGATGTTATGTTTATTTAGTGTTTTGGGAATTTTTTATGGGTTTTTTGTGTTTGGGGAATGAAATGGGGGTGGGGATCGTTGTTTTTGGTGAGCTCATAGGGCCTTGAAATTAAGATGGTCTTGGGGATGTTGTCCAAAATGACTTTATGTGGTAGTGCTGTTATTGAAATATGGACACAAAACATATTTCCAATTAACCCATTATCACTAATCCCTTCTTGGAATTTATTTTAGGTCTTTTAAAATTTTAAAATTGTTTCAAAAACCTTATTTTAAATTATTAAAAATATATTTCAAATGGTGATGTTTTGATTTTCAGAAATGATAAATGGGGTTTTCAAAAAAATTTAAATAATTTATTGGAAATAAAATTTTAAATATATTAAATTTTGATAAAGTTAGATTTTTATTAATTTATATTTGATAAAATTAGTCTTTTTTTAAATGTGAAAGTTGTTTAAATTGGAATAGTTGAATAATGATTGAAATTAAGGGGTTTTATTGGAATGAAATTTCTTTAAGTATGTATTTAAATTTGGTTTTCCAAATAGTGGTTAGTGGGATATTTGAAGAGTTTTTACGAATTTTTGAGTCTGTTTCTTGTTCTGTATGGGGTGTAATAGTGATAAGTTTTAGATAGTGAGTTTGTTTTGATAGTGTTTCTAATTTCTTGTTACATAGAATACAACCCCAACAGGGACTAAATATAAATTCATGGTGTAACTATGGGTGAATCATATTTATAGGACCCTATTTCTAATCAAACTAAATACTTCCTCTTCGAATATCAGAAGTTGAACCCTCCTATCTTTTATGGTCCAATGAATAATTTTGAAGAAGAAGAGTGGATGCTAAAAATTGAAAGGATATTTGGTTTCCTTGAGTTACCAAAATGTATAATTGTTACTTTTTTTCTTTTATTCTTAATGTATTGAGTTGGAACTAGTGTAATTGAATCATTAAGAAGAAGCCGTATGAATAAAATTCTCAAGAATTTTTTTTGGTCTCGTACATTTGACAATACTACCCTAAAGTTGTGATGGTGGTGAGGGTGATGAAGATGTTCACACTTGGTCAAGGTGACAGATTGATATTGGAATCCATCCAACTTTTTTTGATCTAGTACCCTATCTTTCAAAGTTGTCTAATGATAATTCATTGAAACCATAACATTTTGAGAATGGGATTTTTCCAAACCTCCATTTGAGGGTGTCATAATTTAGTCTAAACTTTTTTCTAATGTGGTAAGGAAAGTAGTTAGGGTTTAGTCAATTTATAAAGGGGTTATCTTGGTTTCCATTCCGCATTCATTGTCTGGAAGGATTGAATTAAATTTCATTAAGGATAAGGGGGAGCAGTTGGAAGTTGATTTTGTATGAGGTGGATATTAGAGGCCTTACAATCTTTAATCAACTTCTTCTAGTCATAGGGCCCTATGGTTTCATCAATGCAGAAATGAAGGTCATAGTAACCCTTCATGCACTAGAGTTAAAATTATTTTTTGTCCTCGTGGTTATTTGGGCCATCTTATAAGGTTATATGAGGGTGTCAATCGAAAAGGATATTAGAGTTAACTCCACTCCATAGAAGAAGCACATAGCTCAATCAGATAAATGTGGTGCTCATGTGAGTTCTTTTTATGGTTTAGGATGTAAATTAATCTTTCATTATAATGGGTTTCTGTTTTGGTTTTTTCCTTTTTCGTTGGAATGAAATAGAATATTTTTTCATCTTTTTGTGAAGTTCTATTCTAATAGAAACTCCATTGTAGAAATTTTAAATTTTTCATCTTGGAGGGAATGCGTGTTTTGTTGTCTATTAAGTTCCCTTTGCCTATTTTATTCTCTGAAATAGTGGGTAGTTATTTTGGATTGGGATGTTAGTGTTTGACCAGTAGCATTGTGTTACCACCAAGATAGAAATTTAATATAGCGGGGAGTCCATAATAGCCTCCCCTTTCAGTTAAAATAAAATAAATATTTCTCCCCTATCCTCGTGAGTTGTATGAGTATGGGTTTTCCTCCCCTTGATGAGTTATGGGATCTTGAAGTAGGCCAAATGGGTTTTATTGTGGTATAAGGCTGGGATTGTGGTCTCAAAATTTTTTCATTTTAGAAACAATTAGAATTCAATCGGTTGTTTCCTAAGGGAATATATGTCTTGCCTTTGAAGTGGTTGAGGTGTTCTTCAGTTTGAGGTATTGAATCATGTGAATGTGTGAACTAGTGACTTTAGCACAATCAAATGAAATCGTTATGGATCTATGGGGGAAGAATGTGTTAGTATTAGGATAATTATCATACTGTGGTTTTTAATTTTTCATTCTTTTTTTGTTTTTCATTTTGTCACTATATTTTACCTTGAGTTTTGGATATTTTATATCTAAATTTTGAGTTTTGGGATACTTTTCCAATGTTTCATTATTTTCATTGGATTAAGGGTAAATTTTGTGATCTCCTGATGAAGAGTTTCTTTTCAGTTTATTTCGTTCTTGGACAATTAGGCCACCATGGGTAGCAAACAGTTAGATTTAAATCATGTGGAACCAGGAAGTATCTTTGTGGGTACTGGGGTGTTCTTTAAAGAGGGAGTATGTTTTGATAACCATTATTCCAAGCCATGAATGAATCATGCACATGGTTATTGAATTTTTTACTGAACCAAACTACACAATTGAATCACAGTTTTGAAAACTATGCAGCCTGACTATGCGGGTGTCCTATGAATCGTGTAAGGGATGCACAATTGGTATAGTATTTTCTAAACTATGTGCAGTTTCACGAGTCACTGAAAATGGTTTTCAAACATTTAATTCTTTTCTTACCCTAAAACACCTCATTCTTAAAACATTTGGATTGTGTGACACTAGGGGGATCCACCCACCATCCTCACACCTCCCCACTAGTGATTCAATGTGGTTTCTTCATGATTTAGGGATATATTTTCAAAGTAATCTATTCATTTATTCTTCTTCTTCCTTATTATTTCATGTTTAATGGGCTCCACTTATCTCTTGGATCCTTTTGGGTCTTTTTTTCTCTTTGTATATCTTTGAATCAATTATGGGTAGCTATTGTGAAATCAATTTGAGTTGGAGGTAGGATTCCATTTTAATTTGGCCTTTAAAATTATGAAATAATAATTTCAAGACATTCAAACCTTGTTTTTATGATAGTTAATGAAATTTATTTTTAAAATAATTGTTTGGAATTAAATCATGTTAAATTAAACTTGATGTTAATTGCGTAGAGTAAATTTATTGAGTTTCACACACTATGTGTTTGATTAAATTTCTCGGTTGTCCCTTTTAAATGAGTTTTGTTTTAATAGATGGATATTTGGGTTTTTATGTATGTTTATTAATGGAATTTGGATTTAGAAGTATTTTTATTAGAAGAATATTTATAAATGTTTTGAGAATTATATTATAATTGTGGCCTGGATGGAACTTTCAGAAAACTGTTTACTTTGGAAAACTCTCATTGGGATGTGTCTTAGGACAGGTTCATTGTTAAAGGGGTTGGGATTCCCTCGACATGGGTATTACAATATTATATGATGGTTATAAGAAAATGGGACTACCATTTTATGTGATTTAGGGGTAAGTATTTATTATGTGAACCATGTGGTGACATGTGATTATTGTTTATATGGCTGTCTGCTGGATTTTCTTGGATCGACCCTATTTTAGATATGAAATGGAAAATGAGAATATGTTGCATAATTGTATGATAATTCTTACTGAACAAATTTAGGATTACACATTAGCTTATGGAAACAAATTACGGACACACTATACATTGGTTATTCTACCCCTCTGTTTGGATAGGTATTGTATGATCAAGCGTCAGTGATGTTTAATTGCATCAAGCATGCAGACAGGATTGATTAAGACACAATATGATTAAGATTTTCCACTAAGATCCTATATATTCCCATTTTCTCTAGAACTTGTTTATATGTGGTGGATAGTCTATGTGACTCATATAACTTGGTAAATTTTTTTACTCTCCCATAGTCCTTGTAATGTTTCCATTGATTCAATTATATTTTACTATGTATCCTTTAGTAAAGATAAAGTTTTAGTTTTTTAATGTCTTATGTAAATGGTTGAAAATTATTTCATTCATTTTTTTTAAAAACCATCACCATAATCCTCATATATTTATCTAAAAATGATAATATCCTCATTTTTAGTAGGGCTTATTTTAAAAAAAGAGGACCATTGACTATGATTTTTTCTAAAACATAATGTTTAAATACCTCTTTTTAAATAGTTTCTTTCAAAATTGAATATAATGAATATTTTATTGAAAGTATGTGTATGGGGAATAATTTACTTGGGTACGCCTATTGAGTTTTAATTCTCACTTCTGTACATCTATGAATGTTTTTAGTCTCATGTGTATGTCCAATTTTTTTTATCTCCCTAGATTTATATTGGGTTTTGGGTTTGTTGAGTGATCTATGAGGTCAAAAAGAGATCTGTTTGGTCATCCTGTTCAGTTCTATTTTTTAATTTATTTTTTTCATTAATATGGAATATTTTATTTTTTATTAGGACTATTGTTTGACTTTAGATTTTTTGTTTATTTTATATTTGGAAAAATCATTCCCACTGTCTCTCATTGATACCCTTGGTACTTTTTGCCACCTCAGGGTAATAAAAAACTCTCCTTATGGATGTCACAGTTAACTCAGATGAACGGTATGGGGTTTTCCTAGGTTGTCTCATGATAGATTGAAGGATGTTATAGTAAAAAACAGAATTAATTATAATGTTTTAATAAATAATGTTTTTGAAACTTGATTTTGGTTATGTTTGATGCTTTAAAAAATATTTAGTTATGACATTATTTCATAAGAATTATTATTTGATAATTTATCTTGTTGAAGTTTGGAACAATTGTAGAATTTATTTTGAGGTTTTTCTTAAGGATGAAAAATTATTTTTGTATATTTAGGTTTGATGAGTATAAATTTTATATATTTTTCCCACATTTATTTTATTAATTAAAATCCCAACTATGTTAATTATTATTATTTTAATTGTTTAATGGAATAAAAATAAGTTCATTATTGATTTATAGAGTTGTGTTTTTTTTAAGTGAAAATATTATAATATTGTGAAATATTCGCAACAAAATTCATGTTGGAAAAGTTTTTTGTGGCATATTCTAGAGAATAATAAAGGGATAAAATTCATCAAACACATGGATAGCCCTCAACCAAGGCATAAGTAACTTAAAAATCCTAATTTCTAGTTAGCCATGACCAGAATTAAAATAAATATAGGTGGGGTTGGCCCTTAAATATATAGAAATATGAGAAGGTGCATGTGAGAACATATGTGAGAGAATATGGGGATAAAGATGTGATATTTATTGGTTCTGGGTGCATATGGGTTGGCTTTCACTGACAGAATCCACGAAATAGGGATATACTAAAACTTATATTTAATATCTAATAATGCATGATAATTTATTAATTATAGGAAACTCCTATATTGATATAATGTGGGACACATTTTATGGGTGGAATTGCTCATACTAATCAAAACATTATCGTTATAACCACAACACACTTATCCTTCACCACAAAAAATCCAAAAATTCCATGCCATGACACTCGATATCCAACTGCCACATATATTCACTATAAAACAATATTTACACCACCAAGGAAGATTGATAATTCTTACATAAATTGTAAAAATTTCAAATAACTAACTTGTTAGATCTCAATGATCATAAATGACCATCAGGTAGTCCACTGTGATGGATGAGAAGGTTTCACACACCCTAGAAGTACGAGGGAAAAATGGAGGTTTTTATATGGTCCAATGAATATTTTGATGGATAAAGATGAATAAATAAGTTTTTTATGGATATTAATGTATCTACAGTAGGAAGATTTTGTAATATGGAGTTGATCATATTTCCAGGTAGATCAGGATTTCCATGGTTATGGGATCTAGCACCGTAGGGATTCACGTATACCATGGAGGGTTTAGATTAGGCACTAGCTCAGTCTTGTCATTATGTGACTCTATCGAATAAATATTTTCAATAAAAATTAATCTCACTACATGATGAAGGAATAGGTTAATATAGGATTGAGTTTAATTTTTAGATATAGATACACACTATAAGATTTTATATGTTTTTTAATCCTATATTTTTAGATATGTAGACTAGGGATTAGTCTACAACATGAGCCTATGTCTTGGTGTAACTCTCAATGGAAGTGGTGGAGCTTGAGAATAAATCCTTCCATTGTTTAAAATATAGCTATCATATAGTGAAACATAGAAAAAAATGATTAAAAATATTGAACTCCCATATCATTGGTTTTTCATTGGATATTTTAAGGGGAGTTAAGCTAGGTTATTATTGAGACCCATAATTTATACACATATATATTACATTATATTAGATGAAAAATGAATTGAATCACCTCCCAATATGTTTTTTATAACTATCACCCTTTTGAGTCATATCATACATCATACCATTCTTCATAACTCAGGGAAAGGAAACATAAGAAAAGGTGATCTTAGATTCTCATTATGGTTAAACAAGGGAGATATAAACATAACATGAGGCTAAGTGTATGATAAAAGGTTCATAACATTTAGAAAGAATACCCTACATACCATAGATCATAATCTTGAATCATGGAATAAATCATTGTAGTTTATATCATATGAATCATAATTTAATCAAATAACACGATCCATGAGAGTATAAAATTTTCATAGGACATGCATTTATGAAAAACAAATAAGTATAGGAAATCAGTTCCATAGTAATCAAGGGTTACTTACAATGCTATTAGAGTAGAATGGGTTTATATCCAAACCATAATAGTAGTAAAGGTTCACTCTCAAGACTATCATGGTTGGTAGATTACATTAATTATATATGCACACTCCCCATTCAATTCCTATTCATCTCATGATATATCCATCATTTCCCCGTCCATTGGAGGCTTGTATTATTCTAGGCCCACCAATAAAATAATTAAAATCATAAATATGTTTGAACAAGATAATGAAACATTTATCATATCACAACCCATAAAAATGAAATTTTTTTCATAAATATTTCATATTAGAATAACCCGTGGGAAAGAAAGGGTTTCATAAACATTTTCTTATTTCATCATCACACAACCCTTGGAATAGAAATAAATTTCAAACAAATATTTTCATCATAATCATAGATGATCTTGATAAAGACTAAGGGTGGTATGATTAGATCCCATCCCTAGTAAATAATTTGTAATACCAAAGGATTTTTTCTTTAATAAAATTACATTTAATAATCCTTTGGAATATATTTTTTATAAAATATACATTTCGCTTTGAAATATATTCTTTAGAATATATAAATTTGTAAAGCATTATAGAAACCATTATACTTGAAAAGAACTTTTTAAAATATTAATATAATATTTATGTAATTTTGTGGTCATAATTATGGGAAATTTATTTATTACATATAAATTAACAGAAAACATTCCTTATATAAATTTGTAAAAAAATTCAGAAGTTCCTCATTCGTAAAATTAAAGAATGTTTTATTTTATTTTATCATGGTAAAATATTAAATAAATATGATAAGTTAAATTAAAAAATAATGGTATAATATTAAAACAATTGTTTAAAAAACCTTTAGTAAACATGTAAATAAAAGAGAAAAATTAATTAGAAATTATATATTCCAGGTGATAACTACTTATTTTCTCATATATGTTTTGGTTTGGTTGGTTTGGTGCTTATATTTTGATCATGGTTCCATAATCTAAGAAATGTTATTCATGATATAAATATCATATATATATATACACATTATTTACATATTTATAGTTATCTATAAATTTTAGAGATTGAAAAATGAATCACAATATTCATGGGGATGGTAGACTGTACGTACGGATGAATGATGTGTTGTCTTCTGGAAAAATAGAATGAATGGACGGTAATAAATAAATAAACATTATAGAAAAATTATTGTATAGTATATATCATTTATATTGATTAAATCTATCCTTATTACCTTTTAATGAAAATGGAAATGAAAAAAAAATCACATCGCTTCGTGGAGGTTGTTGTCCACATATACACACAAGTGACATTTTCATTTTCCAATGAATTTTTAGGTAAGAAGGTAGATATGATAGTATCATATCAGAAGAAAAATTATTTCATAATTATATTATATAAAAATTAAAATAATCATAATACATATCCATAAAGAATGACGATAAAAAAATAATTTTACTGCTACGTGGAGGTGGTAACTCATACATACGCATGGGCGACAATTTCACTTCCCATTCGATGGGAAATAAGATGGGTAATGGTGGTATAATAATCATAATAAAATTAAAATATATTTAGGTGAATTAATTTATTATTTTATGATAAGTACCATACATTTATAGGTGTTAAATGATTAATTAAAAAGCATTAATAGGTTAAGGATAATACATTTTTTGAAAGGACTCCATTAGATATCTTATTAAGGACAATGGGGTTTTCATTTTGGGTAGAAAAAATATTATAGAATATGTGTAGGGAATTTTAAAATGGAATTTATTATCATTAAATCATGATAGAAGGCTCAAAGAGGTGTAATTTAGAGAAAGTTGGGGTGTCCATTTATAAGGGAGGGAGAGGACACACCAGAAATTTCTTAAAATATTAAAATATAATAAATTAATTCTAATGAAAAATGATTCCAAATTTCCATTAATTATACCAATAAAAGTATAGGGTTGATATAAAATCATAAAATAAAATTTGTATTTTTTAGGTATCATTTTAATCCTTATTTTTATTAAAACCCTTTGTTGACAATTTGTTTCTTTAAATATGGTAACCAAAATTTAATTTTTAAATTGTGATGATTTTTACTATAAATGAAAAAATGAATCATAAATGGACCATGATTTATTTTGACAACCATATTCTATTCACTTGGCCAATGATAATATATATTATTTTTAAATTATAAATCATTTTGTAAATTGTTATTTATTATGTAATATCATTAATGTAGATTTTTGAACTATTCATTTAATATGATTTAAAATACACCACAAAAAGATGTAATTTGAATATAATCTTTTCAGATATCTCTAAAATTTCACGTTCTTCAAAAAAAATTGTGTAACAGACTAACTCACTAAAAAATATTACTTTTATTATTTTTAAAATAATTTATTTTATTTTTCAATTAATTGAATAAATATTAAGACTGCATTACATAAGCATTTAAGGTAATTATATAATAAAATAAAATTATAATTAAATTACGATCATTAACATAACATCGTTATTCTCAAAATAATTATTATGACATAATGACAGCTTTCTTTTGTCAAAATGTGAACACATAAGAGATATATATATTAAGAGACTGACAGTTTGAATTTGTCTTTGCTTTAAATATTATTCATAACATTTTATTTTATAATTATACATAAAAAAATTAAATTAAAAAAATATGATGATAAAGGTTTAGTTAATTTTATCACATAATAAATAAGATGAAAAATGGTGACCTTAACATTTAATTTTATCTTAGGTTAACCCGATTTACCCATTACTAATGTGATAAATTTTACCAAGGTTACTATTTATAATGCATAAAACTAAATGGGGAATATTTTAAAAAATTGAAACTATTTATTCAAAATATAGAATCCTTTTTTAACAATTAAATCTTTATAAGAGGCACAAATTAACTTAAAAATTGTTTTTAAAATGTGGAAAAACTTATTTTTAGGAATTTTTTAAGAATAATGATACATTTATTATTATTCCTTAAAAAGGATGAATGTTAATATATATACATATATATTTTTAAAATATTTCAACAATAGTGATAAATTTCATTTATTAATACCGAAACACATTGCGCACATAAAAATAGTTTTTTTAGAAAAAAAAGTCTTTTTTCAAGGATTTTAATTTTCATTTATAATCTAATGTTTTCTAATGAATTTATTGTATCCATGTCTATACATTTAATTTTTAATAATTTAGTTATTACTATTTATAACATCCAATTTAAAATTTAGGTTATAATGGTATAATATAATATTATTCTTTAGACATCAGGTTTCATATATCACAAACTATCAATGAAAAAAAATTATAGAGATTTATATTAAAATCTTGGAATGTCACATTATGCCCACCTTAATATTAATTCCACCATAGAAAATATATCACTCCAGCAAAAAAATTAGGATATCTATGTTTCATTACATAATCGGGTTCCCAATTAGCTTCTTTGAATTTCTAATTCCTCAATTGAACTTAACCTAGGTGAGTAATCATATTTTCTATCATTTTATCCATATAATCCAAGATTTCTACTAGTTATTTATAATAAAGAGAATGATCCTTTGGTGTGACCACTATGTTGAGTACATGTTAATGATTTGGTATGTACTTCCTTATGAGAAATATATGGAAGACATCATGATCTTGAGAGAGGGTTGGTGATAGCACCATGTAATAATATAATGTATCTAATTGATCAAGAATCTCGAAGGGGAAACCATACATAGGGATCAAATTTTCTTTCATTCTAAATATCATTACCATATTCCATGTAGAAATTTATAGAAACACATTCTTACTAAATTCAAACTCCAGGTCTCACCGATGATTGTTATAAGAAATTATTTGTCGACTTGGAGATGACTTAATGTGTTATTGAATAGATCTAACATTATCTATAGTTTCATCTACTATCTTAGGTTACAGTGGATTTCTTTCTCCAATTTCAGCCCAACATTTTCGAGTTTTACAGTTATTTACATGGAGTGATTCATATGTTTTTATATTAATACCCAAATGAAATTTATTTTTGTATGAAAACATAACTAGTGGAAGGTGTTGATCCCAACCACATCGAAAAACCATATAACACGATTATAGCATATCTTATAGATTTTGAATGTTTATCTTAGAATTACCATCTTTCTTATCAGGATGTGTTGTAATAAAATTTAACTCTTTATCTATAGCCTACATAATAATTCATCACAACATCAAGGTAATCCTTAGATCCAAATCAGATTCAATAGAATGTGATACTCCATGATACCTTAACACATCCTTAATATTAATATAGGAATTCTATTCAATAGAAAAATCATCTTTGATGGAAATAAATTATGATGAATTTTTACTCAGATCAATTAAAACACAAATTAAATTATGCACTTTATATATTTTAGGGATTCTGAGATAAAATCCGTGGTGATTTCCCCATTTCTATTTATATATTGGTAACAATAGTAACATCCCCTTATACTTATTTCTATAATCCTTAACTTGTCTACATACCAACCACTGAGATACTCTAAAATATCTCTTATCATTTTTTCCCACCATAAATATTTTTTCAGATATCTATACATCATCATACATCCAGGATGATAGACCTTGATGAACTATGAGCCTCATCAAATAGAACCTTCTTCAAATTTGGTATTGATGTCACACATATAGGTTTCATGGACATTATTATTCAATAAAAATCAATGTTGAACTTCAGAACATTTTTAACCTTGTTATTCAGTTCCACATCTTCCTTCTTCGCTTACTTAATATTCTTATAGATAGATGGATGAAAACTCATTTGAAAAAGATAATATTTCCACCATTTCTAAATTATTTCTATATTATTCCTATGAAAATATATAAATGTTGGATCTTTTGTGATCCTCATTATAGATATGATAGCATGATCCCTTTCACTCAAATCATCTACAACCTTGTTAAATTTCTTATAGTGGAATTGTATTGAACAATCATAATCCTGAATGAAATAAAACAATCCTTCCTAGCACATATTCATTTTTTTAGTGAATATATACTTTATAATTGTTGATCAGAACGTATATCACACATTATTAAAAAATGATTATGACTCCATATATTTCACAATAAAATATATTATAGATAACTTTAAATCATTAGTGAGGTAAGTTTCCTCAAGAAGCATCAACTTCAATTAAACATAGGCTGTCACAATATCATTTTTCATGATAATTCATCCCAGTACCTTCTTCAATGCACCAATATAGACTGAAAACACTTCTCCATGATAAGGTAAGGTATGAACATGTGTGATGATTAGCCATATTTTTAGTTCCATGAAATTTTATTAATAGGTCGGCATCTAAAAGAACTTGGATTCCATGAAATTTAACTTACTGAGTGGATTATAAAATAATGATAAATTCTCCCAAAAATATACATAATATCTATCGAAACCATGAAACTATAGATCTCAGTCATAGTGGTTATTTCGGGCCAACATTCAATACCATCAGTCTTTGATAGATGTAATAATAAACCCTCTCTTGAGATTATGTCACCCAACAATAAATATTTATGTAGAAATAATTCACACATTGTTAATTCTTCATACAAAGTCTCTATCCTTAGGTAAATCAATACAATAATAAGGTTATCTTCCTTATATTCCTAAAAATTATTATATATAAAATTATACTATATAAAGACTACCAAAAACTGATCAAGGTAATTTATATAGAATCACTTCATTTAGTCCATGAATATAGTTGGGGAATTAGTAATACCAATTGGAATAACTATATACTCATAGAGTCTATACCTTGTATGAAATTATATATTAGTTATAACCTCTTTCTTGACCCCATATTGATGATATACAAAATTAAGTTCAATCGTGGATATTTATTTGACTTCAATGTATCTGATCAACAAATTCCTCAATGAATTATTCTTGTTCTTGATATTGACCTTTTTCTGTTCTTGACAATCAATGGATATCCAAATTGATCCGTCTTTATTATTAGGAATCAGAATAGTTTGACCCTAAGGTGACACAAATGGACAAATAATCCACATACAAATATTCTCTGAGAGTTACTTTGTCAATTATATCAAATATAGCTGGTTCATTCTACATGTAGTATTTAATGAGTTGAATTTCCAAGTATGAGTTATATTGGAAAAAACATCATGTTTTGGTGGAAGACTATGAAAATATTCAATATAAAATTAAATAATCATGCATAAGAAGAATATCATCGATGTTTATTTTCTCCCAAACTACATTTTAGAAACAGAACATTTTAATAGGAATCAAGATCCATATTATGGATACAATTTTTTTTAGATATTCATATGTTTCATTATATAGATATATTATTATATGTTGGTTCAGAATAACAAAAATTTCTTTTTTTAAGTCACTAAGTTATCTTAGGGATTTTTTATTCCATTAGTTTTTGAAAATCACGAAAACATTTTCATAAGGAAAATTATCTTTTTATAATAATTACATTCTAATGATAATTTCTCTTTTTTCCAAGGAAATAATTTTTCTTAATTCTTAAATTAGTTTTTATAAGTTATGCTTAATGATCCATGTCTAAGTTTAACCATGTATATTTTTAAAAGACCTAATTTCTCTAAGAGTAATCTAGTCATTACCTAAAACCTTGGAGTCATATAATTCCTTATATACCGAGTATTACTATTTTTAAACTACAAATTATCAAAAAATACAGCACTGAATTTTATGAAAATCAGACTCTGAATACTCTAAAAATCAAACTCCAAATTCATTGAAAATATGACTATAAATTCTATGAAAATAATACTCTGAATGATTTGAAAATCAGACTTCAAATTCATATAAAATTAGACTCTGAATTCTTTGAAAATCAGACTATGAATTATTTGAAAATCAAACTCCGAATTATCTAGAAGTCAGACTTTGATCTCTCATTTTTTAGATGCTGAAATCCCCATAAATCAGATTCATAATGCATCAGAATTTAGACTCCAACTGTCTATTATTTTGGAATCTAGTTGTTCATATTTTTATAATCCAATTATCAATTCCTTAAGAGTCCGATAAAATATTTTTCTTATAGTTACCTCATTTTCTTAAAGTAAGGTTTTAGTTTTTCAGATCCTATTTTTCATAGGTTTCGTAAACATGATATTATTTTCCTTATATTTTATTATTTCTTATACATGGTATTGTTTCCCACATTTTATTACAAGATATGATGTTGTACAATCTATTTTTAACTAACTATTTGATGTGTGAAACATGTCTAAGTCCCTTCGAAAATCAAGGATAAATATGACAGTTTGAGGAGGAGATGATCGTTGGGATTTCTGCCTATAAATGCCCCATCCATTTGATGAATTTAAAAAGTAGTGTGTTGGAACATCTATAGATTACTTGTTGTGATGCTATGAATATATTTCTAGAGATAGAGAGACTCTAATGCTTTGTGAGATATATGAACAACTTGTTCACCCATGAATATCTTTTTTAGCCTGCCTAGTGAAACTCCAATTGACTGATCAATCAATGGATTCCAGGGATTGAAAGGAAGAGGTTCCAACTACATCATAGTTCAGAGGATTTTAGGGATTAGAAGACATATTATGATACTATTCTTGAGGTATTACATTGGCGTGGGTAAGATTGAATTTATTGAACATATAAATCATGGGAATTTTATCCAAGGTTTTTGGATACCCTTCTTTTTGTAATAAAGGATTTCTTATACGTATTTAGTTATTTTGATACATTTTTATAATTTTGACATATTTTTCTAATGAATGAAAGTATAACTTTCTCATAATTTCTTATATTTTCATACTCTAATATTAATAAAATTCTATACGGTTTATGGTAGAATCTTTCCTTAAGATAAAATTGATTATGTTTCTTTATGGAAAACTTTTTTTTTTGTTTCAATTCATTATAATGGGACCTGGCCCTTCCAATTATCTCTTTGTTTAATATCTGAAGAGGGGTAGTGAGATAACTTGTCTAACATTGTTAAACATATATTTTTTAAAGGTAACAATGAATTTTTTTAAACATACAATTCATCATCCTATTGTAATTGAGTATCTAAATCTATATTTCGATCCTAAAATTGGTATCAGAGTAAGGTTTCTGAAATAATTATAATTGAATATAAGCATTCTTTCTATACTGTTCGTATTTAATTTTACATGTTCAAGTGTTTTTTAATGATTTTTTAAAATATATTTTTTACTCAATATTTATTTGGAAAATATATTTTGTATTATAATATAAGGATTGAATGTTGGTTATATAGATAATATGAATCCTACCAAACCAATTATTATTTATTGTAATGATTATGAGTACTAAAGAGATAGGATGAATTATTTTGTTATAGACACTAATGTGTATAATTTTATCATGCTCACTATAGATTACAAGATACTGTAAAAGAAAGTTAGAACATTTACAAATCAGGAAGACAAAGAATATCAACATAACTACAAGGTACACAATAATCTTTAGATTCCATGACCAGGAATATCTATAACCAAACATCATATTGTGATGAAAGCAATAGTATTTGGAATAAATTTGATGTTACACATGTTGGAACTTTAAAAGTTATAGAAGCCTGAAGAGCAATGTTAAGAACTGAATATCATGGATTTACGTTTCCTTATGGAGAACCAGTTTGTAAATTGAAACCATGATTTATGAATATCATCAATAGTCATCAATCAATTAGGGATAAAGGACTTGATTATGAGGTTATTATGGATATGATAGTAGATATTATTCCCAATGAGTTGGAATCTAAAAGGATAATTATCAGTGATAATAGGAATGTATCTTACATCACTATTGATGAGTTATTTGGAACTCATATTCAGCATGAAACAAGAATGAAGAGAGATACAGATTTTAATAATAATAATGGATGGGATATTATTTGTGTTTCTAAGCCAAACAATTGAAATCTTGTTTATATAGATCTCCTTATAAAAATCAATGATTCAGTTAGTTTTTATGAACAAGGAGGAAGGGAATGTTTTTCTTTCAAGCTCCATGGGAAGACTTATTCTTTATCATTCAACAAGGATGTTATTATATTAGACATACATTATGAAGGAGATGCTATCTTTTTATCTCACATTTTTCCAAACAAGGATGGTGGTTTTGATAAGGTTAAGGCAATTGAGTTCCTTGGACTTAAATGAGTTAATTCGCTGAAAATCAATCATCTTTCAATCAATTTTAGATTGATATCCCTCTGGATACAAGGATTTCTCATTCAGAGGAAGGGAGATAATGATTTCCTTAAGAAATGTGACATATTTATTATGGATTTCTTGGTGAGACTAATAAATATAAACCTCATGAAGTAAATTCTTAGGACAATGAAGAATATCAAGATTAATACCCTCAATTCTATGATAATAATGTATCCATCGATATTTTGGAAGATAATTGTTCTATGATTAGAATCCTTCAAGATTACATGCAGTTCAAAACCCAATGTTTATAAGATATTATTGTTGAGTGATGATACACTAAGAAGGATGAAAATTGATTTCATTATTAATTCAGGAGAGTTCTATGATATTCCAGATAGTGAAATTCAAGCTGCTGATAAGAAATTAGATATAGGTGAAAGATCCAAGAAAACCACAATGAAAAGAAAAAATAAAGAACAAGAACTGAAAGAGAAACTGAAATTACTGGAATTAGTATCTTCTCCACCTAATCTACAAAAGAAAAAGTCCTTTTCTAATGATTTAGTAATGAAGTGGAGAGAGATGAAGAATAAAGATAATGAAGGAGATGTAGTGTTTGGGTTAGACCCTACCAAGGCCAAGGCCTTAAAAATCCAATAACCTAAAGAGATTGAATATAAATAAAAGGAGAATAATTAAATAAGAATATGACAAAAGAATAAATTTTTCATGCATTTATTAATGATATTGAGAAAGCATCTGAACAAATTCAGGTACCAGAATGTCCCATAGAAGAGTCAATGCCGATAGAAACTCTAGGAAAGAATGTTTCTATTAATGAAACCACTATTGAAGAATAATAAGTACATGAAAAATAAGAACAAGAATATGAATAATATTAAAGTGAATATTTAATAAAAATGGCTGAATAATATCATATGAAGGAGAGTCCTAATGTCATGTTTTCTATCAGAACTTCCCGAGTTGAATCCACCAAGATAATATTATAAGGGAAAGATGATGATACTCAGGATGAGGTTGAGGAACCTTCAGATGATGATAGTGGTAATAATGATTTTATTCTTCTTAATGATAGTATGGAAATTGGTGAAGATTTTTCTAATAAAGAAGTCGATGATGATGATAAAATTGTTCATGTTTCTGATAGTGAGCATCAGACTCTGAAAGATGAGAAGGAAATTTATAATGTTGAGAAAGGTTTGCTAGTGGTTGTTTATTTTCTTGGGAAATACGTGGTTATAATATCAATGAATTATATTTTTGGAACATCTAATAAGAATGAAAAAGATCAATATAATATTCCCTCGCTAGCAAAAAAAAAATTCTTCAAAATCTTTATCTACCATGGGAAAAGATTTTGTTTGTCTATTCGTTGAGTTAGCTACTAAATATCATTCCCTTATTTCCATGTATTGATTATTTGTGTAAAGTGATTCAACATACAATCAATAAAAAGTTGGATTCAATAAGCATGATCATGTAAAAGTTTGTCAAAAATTAAGCTAAGTTCAAGACTTTTCATATTTTTTATGATGATCATGTGAGATCATGCAAGGAAATAACAAAATGGTCTGATTCATTGATTGATGATATAAAAATCATAGATGATTTCCATTATTCAGTAAAGGATTCATTTGATAATTCATATTATACAATCGATAAAATTTCAAAAAATCCTTCAGAAAAGATGAATCAAGAGAAAGTTTACTAGATCCAAGAGGATAAAGACGTGAATGGAAAGCTTAATTTAGTTTTTCTAAAATTGAAAATGGAAAGATAACTTAGGGAAGAGTTGGTAGAAAAATTAATATAGAAAAAAGAGATGGTAAAGTTTCAAGATGAAATTATTAATTCATTATAATAAATAATTTAAGTTATTGAAAAGTGAAATATTGATCATTAATGGATTCTCAAGAAGTTTAAGGATGATCACAAAGAGTTGAATAAGTTTAAGAAAACTGTGAGAAAGTTAATGCTAGAGGAAAATAAGGAGGATGAATGATTTTATAACTCTGATATTTTTTTTTATTTTTCCTTGTACCAAAATTTTCAAATCATAATGAAATATCGTTATCATTACATTGTATTGTATTGAAAATTAATAACCATTCAGGTACAATTTTTTTTTATTTCCTTACAATTTGTTATTAAAAATCACAAAGGGGGTGAAAAAAATGATCAAAATAATATTATGTTAAAAGAAGATAATTTCATAATAGAGAGGATATTATAAAAGGGGGAGATTATTCAAAGAATATATTCTTATGGAAGAAGAAGTAACATATCTAAGAAAAAAATTAATTAGATCTATATAGATTTCAAAACCAAATGGGGAGTTAGTCTTATTCATTATGGGTCATAAGTAAAGGGAGATAATTATTACTTTTAAAGTTCAAAAATATAAATCCATATTCTTTATATTATTTATCAATAAGTTTTTTGTTCATTCTATAAAAGGGGGAGATTTGTTAATTCAATATGTTCCCTTATGAATTTTCCATTCTTTATGTTATAAAAATCACAGACATTTTCATAATGAAAATTAACTTTCTCTAATAATTATTCTCTTACAAATTTTTTTTTCTTTTTCTAAGGAAATATATTTTATTAATCATTAAATATACTTTTATATGTTATGTTTAATGATATGTATCCTTGTTTAAATGTTTTTTTCTTAGGAACGAATTTCTATAAGAATAATCAGATCCTTATATAAAATTTCGAAATCTTACATTTACTTAGATACCGAGTCTTATTGTTTTCAGACTCTGAATTCTATGAAAATCAGACTCCAAATTCTCTGAAAATCAGACTCTGAATTCTCTGAAAATCATACTCTAAATTCTCTGAAAATCATAATCCAAAT
The DNA here is from genome assembly GCA_963277665.1 of Viscum album. Classification (NCBI taxonomy): domain Eukaryota; kingdom Viridiplantae; phylum Streptophyta; class Magnoliopsida; order Santalales; family Viscaceae; genus Viscum; species Viscum album. The sequence continues at coordinate 1,884,145,140 of OY728159.1, read as the reverse complement.
TCTCTAAAAAAAACAGACTTCAAACTATCTGAAAATCATAATTCTAATTCAATGAAAATAAAACATAGAATGCTGGGTAAATTAGACTCCAAATTCATTGAAAACCAGACGTCAAATTATCTGTAAATTATACTTTGAAATCTCATATTTCTAAACTACAAAATTGTAATAAATAAGATTCAAAATTCATCATAATTTAGACTCTGAATGTCTATTATATCATAATATTATTGTTATATTTTTGGACTCTGATTCTCAATTCATTAAGAATCCGATTAAATATTTCCCTTACAATAACCTCATTTTCTTAATATAAAATTTTAGTTTATTGGATCCTATTATTATTAAGTTTCATAAAATTATATTTTTTCCATACATTTTACTGTTTCCTACACATAGTAATTTTTCCCAGGTTTTCTTAAATGAAATTATGTCATACAGTCTATTTTTAACTAACCGTTGGGTGAGTGACATGTGTCCAGATCCCTCCAAAATTCAATGAAAAATATGACCGCTGGAGGAGGAGATTAATCTTTGGATTTCTTCCTGCAAATACCCAATCAATTTAAAGAATTTAATAAGTAGTGTGTTGACACATATAGAGATTAAATTATGTCATGCTGCGAAGATAGTTTTAGAGAGATAGACTTTCATGCTTTGTGTGGTCTATGAACATATTGTTTAGTTGTAAACAACTTGTTCAACATTTATAGTGCGAATCCGATTGGATGATCAATCAAGGGATTTCAAGATATAAAGGCAGAGGTTCAGAATACCTTAATGATTGAGGGCATCCATGTATAGGAAGAAATAGGTGACAACTTCCTTAATGTTTTGGGGCCTCTGGGGATAGGAAAACATATTCTGATATTTTTATTGAGGGATTACTCTAGAGAGGGTGTGATAGACTTTATTGAATGTATAAATCAAGGGAACTTTATCCAAGGTTGTTTGATATCCTTCTCTTTGGGTTAAAATATTTCCTATAATTTTTTTTACAAGTTATTAGTTCTGCTATATTTTGTTAAATAATGTCTGTATAACACTCTTATACTTTCTTATATTTTTTTACTTTGATATAGATAAGATTATATACACTTTAATTTAGAAACTTGACTTAAGATAAAATTTAATAAGTTTCCTTAAGGTAAGATTTTTTAATTTCTGGTTCTTTATAATTGGACATAGGCCCTTCCAATTTTCCCTTAGTTTAAGAATAAATGAGGGTTTTCAAATTCACCTTGTTTAACTTTGTTAAACATAGATTTTCTTAAGGTTAAAAAAATGTTTTTAAACTTACAATTCACCCACTCATATAATTGAGCATGTAAATTTATATTTTTATCATATATCATTACATCCTCATAAATTGATATGAACTTTCTATAAAGAAATACAATCCATTCCCAAAATAACACTGAATTCAACAATAATAATCGTATTGAGATTTGTATAATGAAAATTCCCACAACATTTAATCGGAGAATAATCATAGACTTGATATGAGATCATCATACCATTAGATGATTTCACTATTAATTTATCATATATTAATTGTAGTTAGGAATTATATTTCCTTGATAATTTTATTTATATACAATAATTTATATAAATAATCTAAATTAAGATACTTCAACATTTCACTATTCCAGTAACCACATCAAATTCATAGTTCTTTCATAATTTCATTACTAATACCAAAATTATTTATATGACCATAAATAATCCTTAACAAGATTTATTAATCTATAAAAATAATTCATTGGATTTCCAAATCAAGAATCCTTGTTTTTAATATATGAAATCCTAGGATTAAACTAGGTAATCAATGATCATTATCAAAAAATTAGTATATTTTACTATGTATAAACTTATCCCCATGGTTCTCATTATGGTTTTCTCATCTTAGTTTATAATGGTAATAAAAAATTTCTCACATAATGAATATATTGACCTATAATTTTTATACATTTATATTACATATTATTGGATGAATATTAATTATGAAACAAAAATAACCATGATATAATAGCAGTAGTCAAGTATCTTTGGAAACATTGATATGTAAAAATATGTTTTATAAGTTTATTACATTATATCCCACTAAGTTATTCATAAATAGAACCCTTATTATACATATAATTCATACCACCTTTCATCATAACACAGGTAATATAAATATAAGAATGGGAATCTCAAATTCTTGGAATGGGTAAACTAGGGATATGTCTACAAAACATGAGCATTAGGTTTTCTGAACACGCGAATAACATTTAAAACCAAAACCTACATATTATAGATCATAATATTGAATCATGGAAAAATATTTTTAATTAATAGTACACGAATCATAAAGTAATTAATGAATATGATCCATGAGAGCATAACATTGTCATATGACATGGATTTGTTTCATAGACCTAATAATATAAAATCATTTCCTTAGTTATAAAAGTTTACATCTAAGACTACCATAGTAGATTTTATTAACTCTTAAACTCATCATAGTAGTCATGGTTTACTCACCAGACTATCATAGAATAAATAGTCCATTAACGATGTGGGTTCACTCACCATTCCAATCATGTTTATGTCATAATATATCCTTTTTTACCCAATTTATTATAGGTATATAAAATATTAGGGCCACATGGGACATAATGAATTTATAAATATGTGTAGAATGTTGTCATAAAACATTAATCACATAATATCCTATGAAAATGAAATCGATTTCATAAAAATCTAATTATAGTATAACATGCGGGAAAGAAACATTTTCATAAAAATTTCATCATTCCATCATTACATGGAATGTAGAAAAGAAATGGGTTTCACAAAAATATTTTTTACGCTAAAAAACCATCTAGAGAAATAATAATGATGGTTCATTGGATAATATCCCTGTTAAATAATTAGTCTAAAAAATTGTGTCTTCTTAGATGAAAACAAATTTAATTATCACCTAGAATATTTCATGAGGAAAATGTCATATTCAATATGAATTCACTTCTTTAAAATGTTCAAATTTATCCAAATATATTGAAAATTTTTTGTTTGAAAATAATAATGGAAAGTATTAAATAAATCTTCAAATAATGGAGTGGTCATGATGGGAACTTATTTCATTTGTTCCATATAATCTAACAGAATTCATCCCTTTCAAAATTTTCTAAAAAAAGTCAAAAGTAAGATGTTTCGAAAATGAAAACAGTGGTTATTATATTTTTTTTATAATAATTAAATCATGGGATTAGATTAATTTATTCAATAATAGTATATTATTAAAAAAACTCTTTAAAATATTTTTTTAAAACAACGAAATTTAAGAGAAATTATCTTTGACTAAAGGAAGAAATAAAGTCATTTTTTCATAAAATCATTCATTTAGTTACATGAGTACTTAATGTTAAGAAGATTAAGTAAGAATATGTAATATAAGTAAATAATAATAGAATATTAAAATTCATGAGTATCATTAAAGGTAGATAATAATATTTCTTCCTCCAAAACATGATCATAAACAATTCTGGTAAACAATTAGATTGTAACATAAAACACTTACCTCATGTTTGACTTCCTTAAAAGATGTTAAAAACTCATATATAATGAATATATATTTATTATAAATATATTAAACAACTAAAATAATATATATATTATCAAAAATGATTTATTATATCCTTTTTATCACGAATTTATCTACAATTGTTTAATAAAATCATTGTTCCGGTGATAACTAATTTGTTTCTCGTTTATGTTTTGGTTCGGTAGTTTTGGTCCATATACTGTTATCATGGATGAATAATATAAATAATATTAATAATTATATAATTAATATATATATATATAAATATATTCATTGTTAAAATAATTATAATCACCAATAAAATGTAGAGATATAAAAATAAATTACTCTTTTCATGGAGATGAAAAGATGTACATACCCTTGTACATTATTTTAAATATGAAAGTGTTGAAATTAAATAAAGGTAAATAATAATTAAAAATTAAATTATTTTTTTAATTCAATATATATCATATATATTAATTAAATATACACTTATTACCATCCAATTAAAACAAAAATTTAAAAATTACATTGATTTTTGGCGGTTGTAACAACCCAAGATTTTGTAGTAAGTTATTTTCATTAAATTCAATAGCTTTCACTGCACGCAACACTGAGTTCGACCGCACCACAACTTACCAAACTAGCCGTTCAAAAGCAGTTATGGATAATATTAACTGGATTTTGAATTTTATATACTCCATATAATTTTAACTTATGTATTGTGTGTTTCTAAGACATATTATAAGAACAAATTCATTTTTTCGGATAAAAAAATGTATTTTTCAAAAAAAATCATTTTACCACCTTTTAATAGAGACCCCCTTTTAAATCAAATATTTGACCCTTTTAGAAATGAATTTTTACAAACTAAAATATTTCTTTAGAATCGGGACATCAAAATTAACTTTGGATGAAATTTTGGTATATTTATAATAATATTCATTTTTTATGAGTAGTGATAAGTAATTTATTTTTATTCAAAACTGCCATTTAATCTAATTTATTTATATGGTTAGATTATATTTTAAATTGTTTTTGAAGTGTAATGAGATTATATTTTACCCTTTAATCAAATTTTGGTCATAGGAATTAATTTACTTTGAAATTATATATAAACAAGTGTTAATCTTTTGATAGTTATTGTTTTTTAAAAACATGCTATTTTTTCGACAACAAGAATTATTTTTAAAAATAATTAATCCAAATTATATGTTTTTATTTTGGTAAAATAGATATAATTTTTGAATTTGGAATGTCAAATATAGTTTAGTCTGATTTTTTGGTATTTTTCTGAAAAACATCATCTTTTGATGAATAGTGAAACCACTATGTTCTAGCTAAAAATCTTGATTTTTCATTTAAATTAATTTTTACCAATTCAATGAATTAAATTTCAAAAATAAGATATACATGGTTTTTATTATTAAGTAAAATGTGGTTCAATAAGATAAAAATAATTTTTTTGAATAGTAACTTTTGAGTTTTATTTATCAAAGTTAAAGGTAATTAGTGTAAATCTAGGTAGAAAAATATTATAATAATACAAAATTACCTTAACACTTATCCTAACCTTATTGGATGAGTTGTGTCTGACCATGGTCAGATTTGGGTCGATTTTGGGACTCCATGGAGCCACTTTGGAATGATAATGACACTTTATTTTAATTAACTTAATGTAAAGAAAAAAATGACATTAACAAAGATCTTTTAGTATATCAATTTTTACATGGGGCTCTATATATCATATTTTCTACAATAAATAATCATTGTAAATATAAAAATATTTCCTACATTATTGAAAATTGTTTTATAATTTTTAGACATCAAATAAATTAAATTATTAATGACACAATAATGACTTAGTATTTACCTCATTAATAAATGATTTAAATAAATATGAATTTTAATATTAAAATAATATCCAAAAGATTTTCAATTATTATTTTATGATTTTATTTCTACCATGATTCATTTTATCTTTGAATTTAATTAGTTTTTGTCATTTATAAACCGAATATCACTATATAATAAAATAATATTTTCACACATTCCTAAAGAGCTCTTTCTCCCCCTTATAAAAGGACATCACTTCTAACCCATTCCACACACCTCTAAACACCATTTTCTAGTCTAAACCCTACCCAATAAATCTATCAAGATCCCCCTATACCTCTTATAATCCTTAACTTAGGTAGAAGTCACTTCAAGAAGTTTTTTTGGTTCAAACCAAAGGAAGTTACCCAAATTAAAGGTAACACTTTCTATTAAATTATTCTGTTATATTATGTTTAATTTTACTTCTCCAACCCCATAAACTCTTTTTATTAATTTATTTTATACATAAAAATCATCCCCAATATACTAGGATGTTGTTATGATATGGATTTGAACTACACTTACACACACCTATATCTAATTGGTGAAGAACGTACTGTTTTTGTGCATGGAAAACTAACGCCTCACGAAAGGATGACTGTTTGATTATCTCATACCACCTCTCATGGTGGCCATTAAGATGGAACAGTATTTATATATGATATATATATTATGGTTATGTTTTATTTATGCTTCTGTATTTTCCATTTATATCATTATTTTATGGTTTCCATTATAGGTAAAAAGCGATAATTTCATTTGAGGATGTGTGGAATACTGGCCCATCAAAATGATATGACTCGTTAATGCTTTATGTGGGACATATAAAGGATGTAATTAATGATATTATATATGATATTATACTTTAGTTATAATATAACTGTGTATTGTTATGTTTTAACTACATTAAAATAAAAAATAGAAATGAAAGTAGCGTTGATGCGTGCATACGGTTTACCGTCTCCATGAACGGTAAATTTCATTTCGTATCTTCAAATGTTATGTGTTGTTATAAATACATATATATACTAGATATATAATATATATATATATAATATCTAAATCATGTATATAGTTTTAGAGATAATGGAATTTTGACCACATGGAAAAATTTTAATTATAACGAGTTCATTTTTTACTCAAGTTCTGAACAACGATAAAATATCCAATATGAACTCAAATCGTTAAAAAATTGTTATAGGAATGTAATATGTGATATAAAAGGAATAATAGACTTGAAAAAAATTCTTAATCAAGTAGAAATTAACTTAATTTTTTTATCCAGGAAGAATAAGGAATATACAAGACAAGCTGGACTTGAGGTAAGGGGTTTCTTATCTCACTTTTAATTCTATGAGATTTCCATTGTTCGCCACTTGTTTATTAGAAGTGATGTATTTTGTACTTATATTTGATATATATTATCATGATTGTCTTTATAATCATGGTATTATGTGATTCATTTGGTGGTTACTAACTTTTGGTCATACGACTCGATTGATTACAACGAAGTAAGGGTTTTTCATCTCACTTTTTATTCCCGTGAGATTCATGCTATATTGGCCACTATTTACTTTTGTGTGGAATTTGTACTATCCATGATTGTATTCATGGTGTAATATACTTTAATTTATTTATATTTACAAATTCATTTTATTATCCTTATTTCATGGGTTTTATGTTTCATAAGTTACCTAATCGGTAAGGGAATTTAAAATTTCAATTTCCACTCAGTGGTATTTACACAAACATCATTAATTATTTTACTCCAAGATTATGTGTGGAATCGCTATTTATTATTTACGAATTTATTTCCACTCCCCTTTCTGTGGATATAATTATTATACACAGAATCACTCCATTAATAATTTCTCATGTCATTGATATAAACATGATCTTTACTAAATTTCCATTCATTGAGTTAAACATCCAAGTCATTGGTATTATTTTTACAAGAATATGTGTGAATGTACTCTGAATTATTTACACTGAATATCCAAAAATATTGAGTGTATTTCTATTTTTTACACAAAATTATGTCATTGATTTATCCTTTACCTAAGGATACTATCTTTATAAGGGATTTCATCTCAATTTACATTCCTTTGAGTCTTATTTGTTGTTATGCATCAATTCACTTTTATATGGTGTATATAATGTCCTTTGACATACTATATAATGAATTCCTTTATTCTCAATATATTATAAAGTTTTGATTACCTAAATTATTTGTAATCAAGCATCTCTCATTTGGTTAGGAACTCTAACTAAAATATCATTTTAAATGTTTTAAAAAATAATTCTTCTATATCTTTCTCATTAATGTCCATGTTTTAAAAATGGTTTTAAGGATTTATTTATATCGACATTAATGTTTTAAAATTAAAATTCCTTTTAAAATTTTCAATTTGGTATGGGATACTTTGATTCAAAAATCTATTTTTAAATGGATTCTTGACAAATGGTGTGACTTTTAAATGTTTTGAAGAAAAAGGGGTGATATTTCTCTCAAGTAGTTTTGATTATTATTATTATATATGTCAATATCCTTCATTATTTTGATATTGTTAATCTATTGCAATAAAATTTTCCATATTGTATTGAATGAGTTACGTTTGACTGTGGATGTGCTATTTTTATTGCATTCTTGGTTTGTGGATAAAGTATTGACATTTCATATGGTAGTTTTAATATGAATGTTTATGTTATGTTTAAAAGTTTTCATATGAGGAATGCAATAGACTTATTAAGTGATGGGTGGAGCCTGCTATAGCTCCTCGATGAATTAGTAGGTCTCATGAGACAAACTAGTGTCTTGGAACAAGGATTTGACAAAATATTATCTGTAGTCTTTGCACAAGGACATGGATATGTGGTTATGATGTCCTAAATTATGCATTCCATAATTATGAGATTAGCTATTGATATTTCATGTGTTTATTAGACTAGTAGAATACCCATGACTATGCTTTATTGTGGCATTATTTACTCATCTCATATTCCTGCCATAATGTGATCATGTTTATTATTTGTAAAGGAAAGCGTTTTCAATTATTAACCATAACTAATGTTTATTTTATATTCTGTTATAGTGCTTACTCTTACTGAGCATTTGTGCTCACCCCTTTCTCATGTTTATTTTCCCAAGATATGAAGAAGTTAGTTATTAGTGACTTATGGGAATAATATTGGAATATTGGATGTCTCTAATGAAATAAATTAGTGTTTTTTTTCAAGTTGTAGTGTTAAACTTAAGTATGTATCTTGTTTCCAAGACTACTAAACTGATCGGTCCTTCTGGACTTGATTCCTTGTAATCGTGCCAATGAATTAAAATAATGCACCAACTCTTGGATTCTGGGGTTGGGGAATTACATTTGGTATCAGAGGATGTTTAGTACAAAAAATGAAACTATATTTAGATAAACTCTCATTAGAGCACATTACCATAAGATAATTTTTGAGGATTAGTATAGAAGAACTTTCTAGAATCTTGGTAATGTATAGATTTTGTGTATTTTCCAAGATGTACATCCCTATATGGATATGAGTTGGGAGTTGCAGATTCTCAAAAGGTGTACCAAGGAGTGAAAACTCTGAGAAGGAGTTTCAGGCTTGACCTGGGGTATCCTGGTATACGAAAACTGACTTTTCTACACTCTTGGTTACTACACTCCCGGGGGATATGCTTAAGATAATTTACATTCTCTTTACAAACTAATTTGAAGTATTTTAATATAATATGAGAATAAATGGCCTCGGTTAATCCTAAAGTGTTTTAAATTGAAATAAATGTTTCATGATATTCTCTAAATGATATTATGACTATTATTACCCACTAAATGCTTTCTGGTTTTAGTCAATGGCTGGATTCCATGGAATTCATAGTAACTTTTAGCATGATGTACAAGGTTTGAACAGTGGTAGAAATGAGCAACAAAATTGAATGTTGATAGGCGTACAAGATATTGTGTTCATTCTAAATTAGTTTTCATAAAATATGTTCAACAACATGTATATTAAACAACTCCCAGACTCAACAAGGAAGAGAAATGTGGTGAATGATAAGAGATCAAGCATTGAAGACCATGGAGAAAAGAAAGATCATTCTACATCATGTATAAAATGTGGAAGGAGACACCTAGGAAGTTGTCTTAATGGAACAAATAAATTCATTATGTGTGGGAAGGAAGGACATAAAGTAAATAATTGCAGAGGAAATATGACGAGTACTATTTATGAAAATAAAAATGGTTTTAAGAATCCATTTACAATCATTTTTAGTAAATGTAGCGGACATGGACATTACTCAAGTGAATTCCCTATTCTATGGGATATCCTCTTGGTCATGGAAGAAGCTATGTTGAACGAAATGGAGGGTGAAATGTTTAAAAATTATTAGTGCTCTTTGTTGATGGGATTACATTGGAAGACTTTTCTCTTGTATTTGTAGCCCTCTAGTTTGTGATGTGAAAATGATATTTTAGGAATATGTATCTTTTCTCTTGTGGATATAGTTATAAAAAACAATTTGGTTTTATATGATCATTGAGTTAGAGAAAATTACATGTTATTAAATTTTGGAATGAAAATGTGAGGTATGAGATAACATTTGTGATGAAATTATGTTATAGTTATTTTGAAAAATCAATCTCAATTTTGGGAATATTATAAAATAATATAGTTTTTGAAATAGGACAACATGCAGACCATGTGACAACCCGTCACCTCAAACAACAATGAGGGAATAGAACCCACAACCATAGTGAGATTGGGATTTATCGCCTACCACTAGACTATGTGAAGTCCCTGGTTATTGTGAGTAGTTCTTTTTAGTTAAATGATTTTATTGATCAATAAAAAGTAGATTTGGGATCTTATTTCTTATCAAATGGATATCCTTAGTATATGAAAATTATTTGTTGATTATGTGATAAATATTATTTTGGAAGACGTTCTCTCTATTGGGAATACTATGTGCCAAAGGAAAATAGAATACTGTGGGATTTAATTTGAAGAGTAAAGGTGGTTTTTTACCTATGTTTAATTGTGGATTTATAGCGATTTGGGTTATTTATGGAAATAATTAACCTATCATAGAGAATATGTTATTAAGTTAATTACATTTTAAGTATGTGACTCTTAGAGTAGTTAATGTTATTTGGAGATAAAATTTAACATGGAAAACTACGTAAGAAAATTATTCTGAGTTTTGGGTTTCATTATTAGTCTGTATTATATTAAAATATTTTGTGGACAATTGTTTTTTGAAAGGTATTTACTGAACTTTGGGTATTTTTGGTTTTATTTTTGAAATTAAGATTATTATTTCTTTCTCTAAAGTATTTTCCTTTTTGGGGATCATCTGATCTTTTACTAACAATTTTGGGTTTGGTTAATCTCTAACGAAAAGAGAAACATATAGTTCATCCATTGTGGATTATGTGATTCTATATAAGTTGATTCTAGTGCTCCAGGTGTGACCAAGTCATATTTAATTCTCATCATTTGGTGTGAATAATGAGTCTGTCGTAAGAATTAGATAAAATAAGAAACTATACTTGTCATGTATATTTTTGTTTTCTTATTATATGAATAAATTAATTTATAAACTTTAGGGAAGGGATATTAAAACCAAAAATGTGTTATCCTAATGCTTTATGTTTTATTGAACCGATGGTATTTTAAATCATCATAGATTAAAGGCTTTGACCCTCTCAATTTTACACTTATCTGTGATTGATGACCTCAATCACTCCCTATATATATTTATGTTTTCCCTCCAATTATGTGTCTCTAATTTTCACCAATTTTCTCCTAATCGATATCATAATTTAGTGGTGAATTTTTCATCTCATTTCCCCACTTATTAAGACTAAATTTTATTAACCAAAATTTCGATGTGGGTTTTCCACAATGGTATTTTTCTATTATTATCTTTTTATTTTTGAAGAACAATTTCAAATTGAGAGGAAACAGTTTATTGAAGGAGGGTAGAATGTAACACCCTAATATTTCATAGTAAGTTATTTTCTTTAAATTCAATAGCTTGCGCTACAAACAACACCGAGTTCGAGCACACCATGACTTACCAAACTAGCTGTTCGAAAGCAATTATGAATAGTATTCACTAGATTTTAAATTTTATATACTCCATATAATTTTAACTTATGTATTATGTGTTTCTTAGACATATTATAAGAACAAAATCATTTTTTTAGATAAAAAAATGTATTAAAAAAATCAATGTTACCACAATTTAATGGAGAACACTTTTTAAAACAAATAATTGACAATTTTATATATTAATTTTGAAAAAATAAAATTTTTCTTTATAATCGGGAAATCAAAATATAATTTGGATGAAATTTTGTAATTTTCCTATTAATATTCATTTTTTTATGAATAGTGAGAAATAATGTATTTTAATTCAAAACTGCCATATAATTTAATTTATTTATATAGTTAGATTATATTTTAAATTGATTATTAAGTTTAATTAGATTATATTTTTACCCTTTAATCCAATTTTGGTCATTGGAACTAATTTAACTTTGAAATTATACATAAACAAGTGTCAATCTTTTGATAGTTATTGTTTCTTAAAAGCACGTTATTTGTTTTGACAACCAACATTAATTTTAAAATAAATTAATCCAACTTCTATGTTTTGAATTTGGTAAAATAGACATCATTTTTTAATACAGAATATCAAATATATCTTAGGATTAATTTTTGGTGTTTTGTGAAAAACATTAATTTTTTATTAATAGTAAAACCACTAAGTAGTAGTTAAAAATACATATTTTTAATTTAAATTCAATTTTAATGCTTTTAGGAATTGAATTTCAAAAATCCAAGATACATGGTTGTTATTAGTAAGTAAAATGTGGTTCAATAAGATGAAAATAATTTTTGGTGAATTGTAACTTTTGACTTTTATTTACCGTGGATTAAGGTAAATAGGGTAATTGAAGGTAAAAAGAGTATTCTAACAATACAAAATTAACATAACACTTATCCTAGCCTTATTGGATGAGTCATGTACGACCATGGGAATACTAGGGTCTATTTTGGGACCCCATGGAGCCACTTAGGAATGATAATGACACTTTATTTTAGTTAACTTAAAGTAAAGTCAAAAATGACATTAGCACATATCTTTTAGTATATCAATTTTTACAAGGGGTTTTATAAGTAATATTTTCAAATAAAAATAGTCATTGAAAAGATAAAAATATTTAATACATTATGGTAATTTTTTTATAATTTTTAGACATCATGTAAATCAAATTATTTATGACACCATAATGATTTAGTATTTACGTAATTAATAAATGAATTAAATAAATATGATTATTAATTTTAAAATAATATCCATACCTGTAAAATTATTATTAGAATACTTTATTTCAACTATGAGCCCTTTTATATTAAACTTTAATTTTTTTTTGACCTTTAGAAACCAGATATCACTATATTATAAAATAATATTTTCACTCTTTCTTAAATAGCCCCTCCCCCTTATAAAAGGACACTAATTCTAACCCATTCCACACATCTCTCAAGCCCCATGGCTCATTGAAACCTTTACTAAATAATCTATCAAGATCCCCCTATTCCTTATATAAGCCTTAACTTAGGTAGAAGACACTTCAAGAAGTTATTTTGGTTACAACCAAAGGAAGTTACCCAAATTAAAGGTAACACTTTCTCTTAAATTATTTTATTTTATTTTGGTTTATTTTGTATTATTTTACTTCTCCAACCCACTAAACTCTTTTTCTTAAATTATTTTATAACAAAACCAGTATCCACAATATGCTATGTTGTTTTTATTAGATGGATTTGAACCACACTTACAGAAACCTTCATCTAATTGGTGAACAACCTACTATTTCTATGGATGACAAAATAATGCCTCAAGAAACGTTGATTGTTCGATTATCTCCTACCACCTCTCATGGTGGACATTAATATGGAAATGTATCTATATATGATATATACATTATATTTATATTTTCTCTATTTTTCTCTATTTTCCATTTATATCATTATTTTATGGTTTCTATTATGGGTAAAACATGATAACTTCATTTGAGGAAGTGAGGACTACCGCCCCCTCAAAATGATATGAATCTTTAATTACTTATGTAGGATGTATAAAGGATGGAATTAATGATATTATATATGATATTATACTGGGATTATAATATACCTATGTATCATTATGTTTTAATACCATTGAAATACAAAATAGAAATGAAAGTAGCGTTCATGCGTACGTACGGCTTACCGTCTCCATGAACGGTACATTACTTTTCTTCTATCCAAATGTTATATGCTGTTATAAATACATATATATATATATATATACTAGATATATAATATATATATTTTTGATATATAAATCATTTATATCATTCTATAGATAATGGAATTTTGACCACATTGAAAAATTGTAATTATAACAAGTTCATTTTTTACTCAAGATCCGAACATCGATAAAATATCCAATATGAACTCAAATAAATAACTACTTGTTATAGAAAGGAACTAAGTGATATAAAAGGAAAAATAAACATGAAAAACATTCTTAATAAAGTATAAATTAACTAAATTTTATTATTCAGGAACAACAAGGAACATACAAGACAAGTCGAACTTGAGGTAAGGGGTTTCTTATCTCACTTTTAATTCTATGATATTTCCATTGTTCCCCACTTATTTATTGGATGTGGTGTATTTTTTAATTAAATTTGATATTTATTATCATTATTATCTTTATATTAATGGTATTATATGATTAATTTGTTGGTTATTAACTTTTGTTCATACGACTCGATTGATTACAACAAAGTACAGGTTTTTCATCTCACTTTTTACTCCCATAAGATTCATGCTATATTGGACACTATTTCCTTTTGTGTGGCATATATACTATCCATGATTGAATTCTTGGTGTAAAATAATTTAATTTATGCGTATTTACATCTTCATTTTATGGTCCTTCTTTCATGGGTTGTATGTTTCATAAGTTACCAAATCGGTAAGGTAATTTCAAATTTTATTTTCTACTCAGTGGGGTTTACGCATATTTAATTGATTATTTTACTCCAATATTATGTGTGGAATCACTATATATTATTTATGTTGTAATATCCACTCCCATTTATGTGGATATACTTTTTATACACATAACCACTTCATTGATAATTTCTCATGTCATTGATATAAAGTTGATCATAACTCAATTTCCATTCATTGAGTTAAACATCCAAGTCATTGGTATTGATTTTACAAGAATATGTGTTAATTTCCTCTGATTTATTTACACCTAATATCAAATAATATTGAGTTTATTTATATTTTTCACACATAATTATGTCATTGATTTATCCTTTACCTATGGATACTGTCTTTATAAAGGATTTAATCTCAATTTACATTCCTTTGTGACTTCTTTGTTGACATGAACCAATTCACTTTTATATGGTGTATATAATTTCCATTGAAATAGTATATAATTTAATCCTTTATTCGCAAGATATTATAATTTTTTGATAAAATAAATTATTTTTATTCAAGCATCTCTCATTTGGTTAGGAAATCTAACTAAAATATCATTTTAAATGTTTTAAAAATTTATTCATCTAAATATTTCTCATTAATGCCCATGTTTTAAAAAACATTTTAAGGATTTATTTATATGAAAATTAATGTTTTAAAATTAAAATTTCTTTTAAAAGTTTCAAAGTGGAATGTGACACTTTGATTAAAAAATATACTTTTAAACGACTTCTAGACAAATAGTGTGACTTTTAAATGTTTTCAAGAAAAGGGGGGATATTTCTCTCATATAGTTTTGATGATTATTTTCAACTATGTGAAAATCCATCATTATTATCGATTGAGGTTAATATGTTATAATATAATATTCCATATGGTATTGAATGAGTTATGTTTGACTATGGATGTGCTATTTTTATACCATTCATGGTTTCTGGATAAAGTATTGACATTTAGTATTATAGTTTTAATACGAATGTTTATGTTATATTTGAAACCGTTCATATGAGGAATTCATTGGACTTAGTAAGTAACGGGTGGAGCCCGCTACAGCTCCGCGATGCATTGGTGGATCTCATGAGACAAACTAGTGTCTTGGAACATGGCCTTGACAAAATCTTATTTGTATTCTTGGCACAATTCCTTGGATATGTAGTTATGATGTCCGACATTATAAATTCCATAATTATTAGATTAGATATTGATATTTCATGTAGTTATTCAACTAGTATAATACCCATGACTATGTTTTATTATGTAATTATTTACTCATCTCATATTCCTGCCATAAAGTTTTCATTTTTATTATTTGTAAAGGAATGTGTTTTTAATTATTCACAATGCCTAATGTTTATGTTATCTTCTGCTGTATTGCTTACTTTTACAAAGAGTTTGAGCTCAACACTTTCTCATGTTTCATTTTCCCATGATATGAAGAAGTTAGTTATGAGTGACATACAAGAATAATCTTGGAATCTTTGATGTTTATAATTGAATAAATTAGTATTGTTTTTCTTTTCAAGTTGTAGTGTTGAACATATGTATGTATCTTGTTTCATAGACTAAAAAACTGATCGGTCCTTTGGGACATGATTCCTTTTAATCATGCCTATTTATTAAAATAATGAACCGACTCTTAGATTCTGGGGTCAGGGCGTTATAGTGGTGGTATTCCACACGTACGCTTGAGTGGTGTTATCATTTTTATACTGATTGTAAGGTAAGAAGTTATATTTTATATTCTCATTAAAAAATAATAATTACATAATTAATATAATATATTAAAATTTAACCCGCCATAATTTCAATATAAAAATGTGGTGATGAAAAATGAATTATATCACTATGTAGAGATGATAAGCCAAATAAATAAATGAGAAATAATTTCACTTACCATTTTATGTGAAGGGGGTGGATAATGGTGGCATAAAAATCATAATAATATTTAATTATATTAAGAATAAATAGTTATTATTTAATTATTAAACCATATATTTATAGTAGGTTAAATAATATTTAAAAATAAAGTGATCGGTTAAGAAAATTACATCTTCTTTGAAAGATCTCTATTTTATATCCTATTAAAGAACATAGGTTTAGTATTATTGGTATTTATAAATCAATAAACCATGTATAAGGATTTTTAAAAGAGAATATTATAGGGTTTTATTATTGTTAAAATCTCAATGTGGTGAAAAGAAGAGAAAGGAAGGGTGTCCCTTTACAAGGGAATGAGGGAAAAAACATGAAATATCTTAAAATATGTAAATATAATAAAGTAATTATGAATTAAAATTCTTCTAAATAGACATAAATTTAATAACAAAAAATATTGGGTCAAAATAAAATCATAAAAATAAATTTATAATTGATTTGGTACAATTTTATACTTTTTCTTATTTATTAACCTCCTCAATAATCATATTTGACCCTGTCTATGATAACAACTATTTCCGTCTTAAAGGTTTATGAATTTACCCCTAAATTAAAAATGAGTCAAAAATAGAACATGGTTTATATTTTAAAAAGTATTCCATTCAAGTTATAATTTTTTGATTTTTATGAATTTTATATCATTTAATAAAATATTTTTTTTAAATTTCATTAATGAAGATTTTGGAGCTATTAAAATAATTTTTGTTAAAATACATGGAATAAAAGATAGGGTAAAAATAAAATATCTTCATACATCCATGATATTTCATATGTGTCACTAGAATTCCTGGAACAACGTAATTCAATTAAATCATATTTAATTTAATATATTTAAAATCCTTTATTTTATTTTTCTACTAAATTAATAAATAACTAATCAGAGTTTCTTAAAAATTTATGGTAATTATATAATTATGAAAAATTATAAATAAATTACCACAAAAAAATAAAATTTATTATTCTAAAAATAATCATTAATATTCATTTATACCCATATTTTCTACACATGTGACCACGTACGATATATTTAAAATTAAGAGAGTGATATTTAGTATTTTAATTTGATTTAAATATTGTATGGGTATTTTTAATGGAAAAGTGTCCCTTAATGAGTTTCATTTTAAGCGTATGTTGATACGGGTCAAACAACCATCATCAAATTTGAATTTATATGAACAATGATTGCTTAAGCATTTATTTTTATCCTAGGCTAAATTGATTTACCCTTTAATGAGGTGTTAAATTTTACCACATTTATTATTTAAAATGATTAAAATTAAAAGGGACCAATTTATGTATATTGGACCTTAATATTCAAAATTTGGAATCAATATTTCAAAATACAATTTTTAAATGTGGTATAAATTATTTTTAAAATAAGTGAAAAATCACAAAGAATTTTTTTTTACAAAAGTAAAATTTATTAATAATAATTGATTTATTCATATCTCATGTAAGAAAAAAAAATTATATTAATGTAACTATATATATATACACATTTCATTTAATTTATTAAAAAATAGTGATCAATTTAATTTATTAATATAAAAAATAGTGGGCTTATAAAAATTGATTTCCTTTAAAACTGATATTTTCTTTTCAAAATGTTTTTATTTTAATTTCTAATAAAATTATAAACAATGAATTTATTATATATATTTGTAAACCATAAATTTTTCATTATTTATTTATAAATATTTATATCTTCCAATTTAACGTCTAGGTTATAATATTATACTATATTATGATTCTTTTAGACTCGGTGTTTCCCATGTGGCAAGCTATCGTAGAATATTTTTTAAAGGGATCTATATTATAAAATCCGAGGGTTTAATTATTTTGGAAGAGTTATTATGTATGATTATTCCCCTGAATAAAAAAGAGAAAAAAACTCACTAATTGAAGGAATAGAAAACATGGAGGCTAGGAGTAGGAGGATGCTTGTCCACTAATTGCAGTGGTAGATGAGGGTTTCATGAGGAACTACCTCAAGAGTAAGGAAAAGACTAACTAAATTGAGTTTTTATCTTTATAAGAAAGGGTAAAAAATAAGTTCATCATTGAACACCAATGTTTCTATATTGATTTTCTTTTTTCATTCACTTCTCATTCTATAATGACCAAACACATATTTTGATTAATTTAAGTATGTGTTATTTCATTAAAAAAAATATATTTTATATTAATGATTTTTATTATCTTTTATTGAATTAAATTATCTTCCATAGTCGATGAACCATTGGCCATGAGTAGCTGAACTCATAGAAGAAGGTAGATATGAATTATGGGATTGTTTATGTCATCTTTTCATTATAATTTTCATATAAATTACATTAAATTTATTGTATCACATTGAGATTTAATAATTATTATATATTATAATATCACACAGAGAGAGAGATGATAATTAAGGGATGAAACCCACTGTGAAAGAGGGGAGTGAGGGAGTAAAATATGACTCAACTATACTTATTATATATGATCTATAACCTATTTAACATAGTTTTTCTAGATCAACATGAGAGTGATACTGAATGACCTTGGTAGATTTAGTCCATGATGTTAGGTAAGAATTAATAATTAAATAAGTATCATAGATATTGATTAAATTTAACTCATCAGTGATGTCAATTTATTTTAAATTAAACTATATATGCCTTGGATTTTAGAAACAATGTCTTCATGTGTTTTAACACAGTTTACACATAATTTAAATTTTTTAAATTATTATTTGTTGAGATTTTTTATTTTACTTTTTTTTAATTCAAATTTAATTGGAATAATTAGGTAGACCTAAAAAAATCTCAAAGATTATTGATGGGATTACTTCTTCCTCATGTGATCGACTCCGCACTTTCCTCTATTTGACAATTTTGAAGTTAGAGTCAGTCATGTTGAAATAAGTTATAAAATTTGATAGTATATTATAATAAATACACTATCCCTTAATATTAACAATAAAATTACATTGGCATATAATAATAGTTTTTATATTTTATGGAATTTGAAAACCAAGAAAGAAATTTATTCCACCCATCATTCTTTCCTCAAATAATCATTTCATATGTTTTGAGAAATATTTTCAGAGTGATATTAATGTTTATCCAAATATAATATAATATATATAGATAATGATAATTAATTTATCGTAAAACAAATTAATAACAAAAATATATTGATATTCCTTTCCTTTTAGAAAACCTTGTTTGAAAATGAAATTTAATCAATGGTTATACCAATATCTTTGAACTTATAAAAGTCTATAAATATAATTGGTAAGTTTAAATAAAATTTATAAATGATATTGAAGTATAAATGTAATTGGGGTTTTAAGGTAAACCAAATCCTAAATGAAACCATTTAAAATGGTATTTTCTATATATATTTAAAATGACAGAAATTCAAATGTATTATAAAGACAGGTTGAATTTAAATATATTATATTTTAGCTATTAGTTAAAATTTTTCCTCTTAATTTATGTCTTAAAATTTGTTTTAAAATTTTTCACAAGTTAAACATTATTTTTTTATTATAACTCTTTTTTTATCAAATTTACTTTATAATACCTACTATGACCCAATAACTAGTAAACTAGAGTCTATTTGTTTTTTTTCTTCTATAAAATCGATTGTGTTTTTCTTGCATTTATTTCATTTATTTTTTTAAAACCAATAGATTATTATTTTGTCTTTTAGTTTAAGTGAGTTGATAATTTAGGATGCACACATTAATTTAGGAGATTAAAAGGGTCCATTATTGATTGTACATAAAGAAAAACCATTGTAAAAAACCTAGAAGGACTTGAGGGAGCTATTACCAGACATGATGTCCAATGTTAAGAAAATAGAGATGATGAAACCATGAAACATTAATATATTAAATGATATTTTATAGAATAGAAGTTGTTGGATGAAGATGGTAGGGCCACATTAGGATATATTGTATAGAGATTAAATTGAGGTTGTAGAAATATCATTTTTTTCTTGTTTATAGTGGATGAAATATGTTCATAACATCTATTTAAAATGTAATTATGGATCTATCACAATTGATGTTAATATTATAGGTCTATGGGGATCATCATTTTCATGGATATTCTAGCTGGATCTTGATAGGTAATGTAAGAGTTACATACTTTGGAATAATGTATTGATTATTTCATTGATGAAATTCCTATTTCTATAGATTATTTGTAAAATAACAAGTTCAAATCTATTATAGATTAAGATGAGGTGTTTGAAGCTATTACATGCCTGGATATAGATAGTTTTTCATATTTAGATGGACTTTCTGGTTCCTTCTACAAAGAGGCTTGGGATTATATCGATAATGATCTAGTATAAGTATTTCATGACTTTTTTATTGGTGGGATGCATCCTATAGTTTCTTGAGTGATTGTTCATACGCATATTCCTATGGGGAGTCCACCCATTCCCTTTGTCCACTTATTCACTATCATCATGTGGAATTTCTCTTACATAGTGATAGCTACCATTTATATGGATGTCATAACCAAATGGTAGGAGCCATTTGGATTACTAGTATTGATTTAAAATTCAAATTTATGAGGGAAGTATTGATATTATAATAGTCGAGGAAGACATATAAACCATAATTTGAAGACTAGAAAACAATTTCAAATCTAGTCACTACATGTAGAAAACATTTAATAAAAAAAAATGTGGTTCCTCTCCCACTTTCTAGATGAAGATAGATTACCAAAGCATTCTAATCTAGTGAATCCTAAAATATCACATTAATATGATATTAGATAATTCTTATTAGATCATGGTTATGGGAGATATTGAATTGTGGGAAATGAAATGGATAGGCACAATGCTACACATCATAGGGTGTCCAGTCATGAAAATTATTTATAAATAATCATGAGATCACTTTGATTTTTTTGAATTTATACCTAATGTAAATTAAAAAACCCTTTATGAATCTATATTTCTAGTCTACTTCCCTAAAATCGCAATTTTCAAACCATGTAATTCAGGTTCATAGTCATCATTATCTTCTCACAAGTTTAACTATATTTAAATGAGTTTCAATAGTTAGACCACCAACAGATTTTTCAATTTCACCCCCATAAATTTTAATTTTCTTATTTGGATGATATTGGACTGATCCATAACAATTGACATTTATATTTTGAAGATTTATATTCCACTTTCATATAAATATCTTTATACTGTGTAGAGTAATGTGGATATAATTTTTTAATTACCTAAAAAATGTGAAAGAGAGAGGTATATTTTCTTGAACCTAGAGGAATGACCTAGTTTACATCATTAGTTAAATTCAATTGATCATTTCTTATAATCTTTTTGTTCCCATAAATAATAGGGGATCCATATATTATTTTTTATAAAATCATACATCTCACATTAAGATGTTCATTGATTTGAGAGGGTTTCAATGTGGATGATGATAGTAATGCGAGACCTTCAAAATATTATCTCATATTAAAATTAATAGATTTTGTTATCTCACATTATCATCTTTTAAAAAACTTTTATTTTCATCATTTAATTTTTAATCAACTCTCTATTTCATACTAACTAAGGATTCCAGAAAGTAGGGTGAATTTTGGCCATCGTGTATGATGGAAAGCACCATTCCATGGTATCAAATTCGATAGTGATTAGTTTTGTGTTCAAGGAATGATATATGGATGAGGTATCATACCTAATCACTATGGTTTAGTAACAATTTATTTCTCTAAATGTTTGGGTGAAAAACTCCCATAATATGGAAATTTAGGCTTTATTCGTTAGTTTAACTCTTACATACATAAATAATATGGAACATTAAGTTATTGAATTTTAATCTAAATTGGGTGTTTATTTTATTTTTATGAACTTCCATAGTGAATTGGAGTGTTACTTTTTTCATCAGAGATTTCTAATACAGGATTTAGTAAGCGGTGGAGATCATTAACACCTAGCATGATGGAAAGGTCATAGTTGATTTCATGGATTGAAAAGGGAATTAGATAAAGGATTTGATCATTAATATTAATATTTTTTCTTTAACCATGGATACATTGACCTTCTTATGTAAGTACAACCTTGGATTCCAATACTTTCGACCTCATTGATGTCTTTTTTTAAATAACGACTAGAAATTATAAACCCTATAAAATAAATTTTCTCTTTGATAACTTATGTTACATTCTACACTCGATGTAAAAAAACTAATGAAAAGTATATTAAAATATTAGTAAATATATTACAAGATATATAATGGTATATAATTAAAATTTATTGCCTTTGGAAGATAAATTATTAATGTGTAAATATTGAAGAAGGGTTATTTTAAATAAAACTTGTTTTTATATATAATTTATTTTATTTTAAATATACTAATTTAAAAATTTTAGAATCTAATTAGGATAAAATATAATTAGTTTTTTAATTCCATCAATAAAAAGATGATTTTTTTTCAAATTTATTCTGGCGAGGTTAATTTTCAGTTGAAAAATAAGGATTAGAGAAAATTTTATTTTTTATGATTTTATCAGTATGTATGTGTATCTTTGAAGATTAAAAATAACTCTATATAATAAAATATGTATCTATGGAATAATATTATGCATTTCAATATATTATTTGAGATTATAAATCTTATGACCAATATTTGTAGAACTAAATTAAAATGCTAGTACAATAAATAGTGTTTTTTGTCTTTTCTTTGAATAAACTATTTTCAAGGAGATATCCTATTTTTTCTTGTAGTTAAATAATAATTTGTTTTTATAATAATATTTTTTATTTCATGAGAAATTATGATTATAATAATTATGTCTTAAAAATGAATTTAAATCAATAAAAAAATCTTTTTTAAATACTGCTTTTACGTGTTATGTGTGTTTATTTTAAAATTAACCTCTTTATCCCATAAAAATATTATTAAGTAAAATTATTTAAAATTTGCAAAAAAAAATTTAAAAATTTGTTAAAATTTTCATTCTTAATTTTCTCATTACTATTAATTACAAATGTTATAAATTAATTAGAAAGGTAAAAGTAAATTTGGGCTAAAGATAACCAGTTAAACAAAAATGTATTAGAAAATAATTTTTTTTCTACAAAATTAGTGGGTGTGGAGAATATATACGATAACTCTATTCACCTCAAATTTTACCCCTTTTAGATCCATTGAACATGGAATTGTAACATTATATTATTATAGATACAATGGTTACTTAAAAAACTATCATTCTCTTCAGATATAAAAGGTAACACCTGCACCACATCAAGACTCACTAATCCATAGAATTAATTATTGAAACTCTTCCAACACTATCATACTATAACCCCATCCAAATTAAATTATATTTTTGTTACCTTTAATTTTTTAAACCCTCCATTTATAAGGATTTTTTCCAAGGGAAAACTCATACTTCCAATTTGATTATTACCTTTAATTACTGTATTATTTTACTCTACTCCTTAAAAAATTATCTCTAAATATATTAATATAATTAAATTGGTATCTTTATTAAAATTAAATTTCATAATATTAATTTAAAAATGATTATTCATTTTTTTCCTCCAATAGTAGAGACCAAAACATTAATCATGTGTATGTGAAAACTATAACCTTAGTGACACAAAGAGGTTCATTTTTTATCACATCCTCTCAAGGATATTTTCAAGGATGGATTTTATGAATTAATATATTCTCTATTTCACAAATTAAGTTTTTAAAATATAATTCTTCATATACCATAAAAAAACCCATTATTTGATAAATGTGATAATTAATCGTGCATATGGTGGATTACGACCTTGACTAACAAAAAATGATGTTTTTCATCACAACCATCATAGATTGTTATAAGAATTGATTTACTGAGGATATGAGATAATTATGAAATGTTTATTATTATTAATATAACATATTATTATTATTTAAGAAACAATCCCTTACTCATGAAAACATTGTAACACATTACCATTTAGGTCGATTTAGACTTTTATATAAATGACATTATAAATATTATGTCATCAATGATTATGGGATGTCATATGATGGTAATATCATGAAATAATGATATATTTAATATTATTTAATGATTATATAATTTTTTATAATATTTAAAATATTTATCAATATACATCCTTTTGATCATTAAAGTTGTCATCAAAATTTCTATTTTCACAGTCCGCAGTCACATATTTCACCTAATGAAAATGGGACTTATGTAATCATTTAAAAAATTATTATTATATATTGAATGATCAAGTAATGATATCTTTAAACCAAATATTTATTTTTGAACCCATCTTCATGAATTTTTTATGAAATAAGCAACAAAAAGTGCAAACACCGGATAATTAAAATAAACTTTAATCAGTTAATATAATTTTAATATATGGTTATAAAATAATGATAAAATTGTAGTATGTTTATATTAAGGTTCTAAGATATGTAATTAAAATATTTATATTCATTATACACGAGGCTAGATCATGGTAATGTAAGAATAAATACAATGTAATGGTATGTGAAAGCAAAATTTTCTTCCATTGAGTTGTAAACATTCTTATTGAAAATTCTTATTAAAATTTTTATTAATTATACCCAATGAATATTTTTTATTATATTTATTAATTTGTATATATGGTTTCAAAATTATTTCTGATTGCATCATAATTAAATTATTCTTACCAAAAATAATATTTTTCTTTTTAGGGATTTGTCTCAAAATTTCCTTCTTTGAGACACATTTTATATTTTGCAATTATATTAATATAAATGGTGTGGATAATTCCTAATGGATATTATCCTTCATAATGTTTATGATATTTTTAATTAATAAATTATTTTCATTGGGTTATAAACACCGATCTTTCACTATTATCTTTTATTATTGATATATTTTATCCTCTATTGATGTTATGTTTATTTACTCATAATTTTCTAGTGAAATAAAATGTTCACACCAAATTATTCAATATAAATGATTCCAATGTTCCTGAGAAAATAATGTTTATTAAGAATAATTCTCATTTATTTTAGTGTATTTTCCCTTCATATCCATATGTTTTCCATCTTTCTAATGTTAGACATTCCCCAATGAAAAATAAATTTGTTTAAATCCCCAATTATTCTTATATTCCCCTTTATTAATTTTTTTTTAAAAATATTTTTACTCTTTTCCTATGTGGGTTTTTGAAAAAGTTATTTTATAATTTTCAAGTGGTATTTAATCCTTAAAGAAATTATTTTATCTTTTATTCCATGTTCTCTTTGGATAGATATTATGTATTTTTAAATCTCAATTTTTTAATATTATTTCATAAAAGTAAATTCATTCAATATCACAAATAAGAAAAAATATAGTTCCAAAGGTTTGGAATCATTTGTATATGTATCGATACCAATGGTATAGTCTATACAAATGTTTTGGTGGGATTTTGAATATTTTGGTGTTAGTATAGACCTATACCAATGGTATTCTAAAACCATTGGTATAGGTATTTTGAAATCCCAATAACAATTGTTTTGAAAAAATGTTGGAATAGGTAATGTTTTAATAAAATCTTACACGGTTTTTATCCTAGAACAACCCCTTTATATTCAAATGATCGAAAAAAAATCTTAATATGATTTTTGTGAACATAATTTGATATATATATGTATATATATGTATATATAATTACAAGTAATTTAAATTTTTATGTATTTAATTTTATTTGAAAAATAATCAATTAGAAATATGGGTATATATATCATTGACTCCCAAAACAGTTGGTATATACATAATCCAATGTTTTTTATACCATTTTTATAGGTACCCTAATTTTTGGGACCTATTCAAATGGTTTTGGAAACACCATCAGTATAGGGTCTCTCCATGGGACCTATACCAATAATTTTTTAAAATACATTATTATAGGGTTTCTATAAGGGACGTATTCCAATGGTACTAAAAAAACAGTTGTTATAATATCTCTATAAGACACCTATAATAATTTTTTTTGGAAAAAACGTCGGTATATTGTATCTAAAAGGGAGTTATACCCATATTTATGGCTAAAACCATTAGTATAGGGACACTCTAATGTACCTATACCAATGGATTTCCAAACTGCTAGTATAAGTTCATTTTTATATCTAAAATTTATAGTCGTGAATGTTTTCTGATAACCATTTAAAAAATTATTATTCATGGTGAATGTATCTTGTTAATTTATTCTAAAGATAACTGAAAATTATATAAACTATTATGTTATTTCTACATCATTTTCCCAATTATCTCATAAGGATTACCATCATTTTATATTATTTATCTTGAATAAACCTCAATAGGTTATTACAAAATCTCATTTTGAGGTCAGTGCGTTTTGTTATCAATTATTTACATGATTAAGGTTGGTTTATGTGATACCATCTTGATGTATTGTGAAACCCATTTTCATTCCCTGGGTTGATTGTGACATGGAAAAGGAAACCAATTTTTTTTCCCATTGTTTTTCATGATATTGAGAATTATTGGGGTCTCATTGAACTCATGTGTATTAGTGATTATGGGTGTGGTCATATATCCTCCTTTGATTCATTAGATAAAGTTTTATACCTCATAGGGTAAAGATGTTGAGCATGTAAATGATTTCGATTAGCTATGTCAACAATTTTTAGTATGAATCCGACATACAATATCTATATTTACAAGAATTATGTGAAACAACATTTATATTACCAATGATCCTATTATTTTTTTTGAACTCAATATATATTATCACAGATCACAAAAGAAGTGTGGGCAGGTATATAATTGTCTATTTTCACAAAATTGAGCATGAACATGATGGAAATTAGCTATATTCACAATATTTAGCATGAACATGATGAATGTTTGATATATTTGTTGGAATTATCAAAAACATGATGTAGAAGAGATATATTCCTAAGATTGAATCTAAATATTATCTAGACTAGATACACTCACAAGAATGAGTTAGAACATGATACCGACTAGCTACATCAATAATGTTATGAATACCTATACATACAATTATTCCATAATTATATAATATCTTTATTTATAATGATTGTTGAATATTTTTTTTATTGTAATATGTTTTCATACTTTTTTATGGTGTATTTTATTATATTGAGTTCACTTTCATTAAGAAATAAAGAAAACTAATATTGTCTAATGTTATTTTTAATAATATATTTCTTTCATGTTTATTTTTAATCTTATTATTATTATTTAACCCTCGATGTCATGTTGATAAGTGTTCCACTATTGGGTGTTTTATCAAATACCTTTCTTATATTTCCCTTACCCAAGGTATGCAGATAGGAATATCTTATGAGAATATTATAAGGGGGTTTAGAAGAGTTTGATTTTTGAAAAAATTTTCTAGGTTTTTTAAAATTAATTTCCTATGTAGCTGCTCCCAAAAGATAATAATCCTTTGGGCCATCGGGTTATGTGACTGGTTATGAGTGGTATTATCTAAAACATAGAACCGGTATATTATTTATGTATGCATATATCAGGGCATCTCAACTAGTATAAAAGGAGTGTTTAGTTATTTCTGATGAGTAGTTTAGTTATTTTTGGGGATTAGGATAAGGGAAAATCTGTGAAAAACCTAGTGATATGTCTAAGAGATAAGTATATATATATGATTACATATTAAATTTTTATTAAGGCATATATTATGTGATTATTATAATAATTACCAGCATAATTAGATACTAGAAAGTGTTTGTGCTGATAAAAATATCAGCTAGGGTTAATCACCCAGAAATCGGTTGGATGATCATTGAGTCAATCATCACCCTATTTATTAATGATTTTTACTAATACTACACACCTATAGAGACACTCATGGGGATATTATTTGGTTAATCTTATAATTTTTAGGAACCTTTATGAATGATTGATCGCCTAGTTACATTGTGGGATTATGTTTAGAGGTAAATTACAACACAATTTAATTTAACATATGTTAAAAAAAATAATATTTTTTGAGATATGAGTGATCTAGTTTGAAGTAAAAGAATTATAAGCTAATATTAACGATAATGGAAACAAGGAAAAATCTATGCTACTCTTAATCATAAAAAAACATCATGATATAAAGGTTAAAAGTTTCAGTGAAGATCCACTCTTGATTTTTTGATATCTAAATGGAATATTGTTTTAGCCACCCGAGTTGGCATTATTTTTTTTGAATAGAATAAAAACAACACCCCAATGATTTGATATTTTCATATATTATTATTGTATAAACATTTGATGTTTGTGGAAAATTCTTTAGGAAAATATTATTATCCCAAAATTGGATGAATTCATTGTGAATTTTTAAATGTATTAGTAATCACCAAATAGAATCCTTAGTAATACAAAAAATATATAAAGGTCCATATATGATGGAAATAATACTTGTTCCCCAAAGTAGTTATCCACATGAAATCAGGTGAACCTCCACATACCCCAGGGGTTTTACACTAGCATATGAGATATTGGGTGGAACTCTAAAGTGACTATACCACCATATCAGAGTGCACAACCATAAGAAAATAAAATATCATTATACCCATCATAGAATGTGGAAGAATAAATAAACTGAAACTAAAACATTTCATAATAAAATGAAATACAACAATTTCCTAAACAACAATTCCATACATACAATATCAATCTCCCACTGATCCAATCACATAAACAAATTAGAAAACTAAAAAATAATTACATCATACCCTAATACTAACTCTAGAACATATCACATACGAGGTCTCTAGTACCCTGTTGAGATGCTCTATCCCAATCATCAAACTCTATATGAGCATCCCTTTCAAACATGAAAACATGGGCCCTAGCCCAATCCACCATGCTTCAATTCTCAACATGAATGAATAAAAAAGGTATTCATACACAATGAGGTTCATATACATGGGGTGATAAATTCAACTTAGTAGGTCACCCCCAACATTGAATGTATAACCAACTACCATAAGTGATGGATCATGTAATATGATCAGCCTATATGAAAAATAAATAAAAAAATAAACTAATAACACCACCTTAGATCCTTAGGACCAAGACCATGAAGAACCATACCTACCTCGGTCCATGCTGGTCATATGTACAATATAACATTGGGATCACATGTTGACATATATGGAACATCAATCCAAGTTTCCCACATGGATTTAGAATGATATGTCCTCCCATCCCAACCACAATGAAATAAAGTCACCAGTCAATATACAATAATGATCAATCTATTTATCCATCCAATATTCAAAAAACTATGTCTTTCCATCCAAACCATAATTTACAGAGGTCATAGGTAAACAAACAATGAGGTTTAGTCTAGGTATTCAACTAGGATTTGGAACATTATTATTGAAAATCCAAACCATAATTCGAAGAGGTAACAGGTAAACACACATGGATCCTCATTACAAGTATCTAATTGGTATTCATAATTTCTTGTACAACCATTCCAACCATGATATGGAATTCCATGTCCATACCCATGGAGGTAGGGGAATGAATACATCCACAAAAAATATAGTGGACCAGGTAACCTAGAGCATCAGTATATCCCATCAAATACTAGAGACTCAAGAATGAGTCCCCCATATAAAAATCATTATTCAAAGTTCATCAAACAAGGAGTGTTAGTCTAAGTATCAAATAGGTATCCTACACAACATGTCCATCGATCCCCAACCAACTATACATAATCACACTGGCCCTTTTAGCATATTCCCATCACCTATACTATATAAATATGTTGTTACTAAATAATAAATATAACTACTAAACCATATAGTATACTACATCTGATCAGAGCCTCAATCCAAAATCTCAATCATGTTTGTGGAACCTCATTTACACCATACTGAAAAATATCAAAAAAACAGTCCCCGAACATCAGTAATGTATTCATACAATAAAAAAACTATCAGTACTGATACAAAACATATTATCAAGCCACATATCATAAGGGAATGTGGTTTCATATCCATCCTACCCCACCATAGATGCAGAGTGTAAAATCACCTATCTAGAACACCATATATGAGACCTTGTAACCACACTATCAGTCAAAATATCCAATCCTATTAACTAGGGATCCAACAAGAAATACTCACCCATTTCACAACGACTATATAATGTAATGAAATCCTCAACATCAATAAACTGAGAAACATATTAAGGGATATCCATATTCATATGCTGATCATCAACATCTCATCCCCACTAGATCATACATCACTTCAAACCCCAATGGAACACCTCTAACCATCATTATCCAAAAAACAGACACCCGCTGATGGTCACCCTAATGATCGACAAAACTACATGCGCTCTATATAAATACATAAAAAAGAATCCCTCTCTAGATTCTTGGAATTAAAAGTAATGTTGAGGCATTCATCTTGGATCATATTGGACCAAACATAATTTGAGAAATCCCTCTCCTGGTACGTGTTCCTAACCAAACTATATGGACAACACTCATCACTATAGGGGTCAAACATCCAGAAAACTAGTCTATAATAAATCATAGAATCACATTATTCAATGAGAATAATCCTTGTGAGTGAATATAGCCTCATAACCATCCCTTGGGTTGATCTGAACACCCATTCTATTCATCAACTCATGTCACAACTCGATCCCACAGACTAAGGAAAGTCACACACCCAACAAAAAATTATGTCTCCAACAAACCCATATTACATTCTTTAGTCATTATCATGGACAATTCCTTGGATTCATCCCTTGTCTCTCTCTCAGGAGACATCTGAACTAATTTTTTCTACGAAAACACATATTTTACCCCATATTTTTCATCAAAACTCCTATTAAAATCCCTATAAAATTCCCATCGGTTTCACCATCACATTATACATTTTTTATAAAAATTTAAAATGGACTACACTTGTGTCCAATGATGACTTTAATGATCCAAAGCATCAAAAAACCCCCAAAATGGTATGAAAAGGGGTAGTACAGGGTGTGTATGCCTGAGTACATGACGTGTACTCCGATAACCCCACACAGACTTTTACTACAAGACGACAAGGTGTGTAAAATCAAAGTATATGGTATTTAAAACCTATACAAGGAATGAACCCTGAATGGGGTACCTTCCCTTGCACCTAGCCTGGTTTCACCATTTTCTGCTTTCTGTCCATGTGCTCCTACATGGCATATAACCCACACGGAGTCTTCCAATGTACACTACACAACCATGCCCCCTTACACTGGTGGTCTATCTATGTAACCCACCACACATAGAAATACACAGTATGTTTCTTCCTATGAACTACATTAAAATTAGTCATATTATTCTATTTTCCAAAAAAAAATATAGAACACATGAAGTGTGTTATTAAATGTACACATCCTTTAGTCATGTTTTCTGAACTGAAAATAGCTATAGACCTCCCAAAACCCATGTTTTTTCAGAATAAGTACATATGAAACTACATGGGGGTAATTATCATTAATTATACATCTCTATAATAGGATAACTACTAAAATATGAGGATTGGGGAATTAAACACAAAACAAGCCTACCTTGTGCTGTAATCATTGATGTTTTGCGTCCAAATATGCTCTCGAAATGAAATGTAACTCGATCTGGGTCTCGATCTCTTCCATGGAAAATTTCTGGTGACCTCTTGTCCTCCCCTCCCACCTAGTCCAACCATCATGTTCATGGGAGTATCCCTACCCTTCCTAGAATGCACATGAGACCCTAAATATGTGTGTTGGGGGAGGGGGTGGTGTTTTAACTAAATAATTAATTTCATATTTTACACCCATATTGAAACCTGGAACCCAAAGAAGGTTTATACATTGTATAGGAAAATACCCTTTTTCCATAATCAATCATGGAGGTAAGTATCAATATGACGATCGATTTAAAATATATCAACACACAAGCCCAGATGAGTGATTTTATACTTAATTAATTAAATATTATATATTCACCAAATCCTGAACTACCTATAATTCAAAAAAACATTAATAATATGGTAAATACACTATTAATGGACAAATATATTAGTCAAATTAATTAACAATGATCATATCCTAGGGTAATATGACAATTTTAACCCTCAAAATCATCTGATACAAAAATGTAATTTTTTTCTAAAATTTTAAAATTCCAAAAACCAGTATCTATATACCCCCTCTATAAAAAAATTCATCCTCAATAATCCCCAATTGTATTCTAACCACACATCCTGAACCACCTTGGTCATCAAATAATACTCAACTTATTGCATTCTACTAAGAGATTCCAAATTAGTTTATTTTCATAACTCTTTAGATAATGTGTGAATGACATCAATGTCCAAGAAACCACTTTCTGCCATAAAAAACCACTAGAACATTACCTAAATGCACTATTCCATACTAAAACAACACATAATCAAATAACATTGATCATCATGATCATGGGGATACACAATAAAGAACACAACCCATAATATATGATTTTGATCCACGATGATTCCCACTATCGAAGTTACCTATCAATACACATCGATAAATGTCCACTGACCATATCAATGTTGTTTTTAGTGAATCATCGAATTTACTCTCCTAAATATTGTATAACCATTACTGATATGAATATCCCCCTTCTTGTAGTATCATTATTATAACCGCAAAAACTAAAGACCATTTCCACAACTGTTGCCTTATTCACAACCAAAGCTTAAAAACGGACCTGACCATTAAGTTACTACCAGATAAACAAAATAAAACATCATAAATTTAACAGTATTAACATCTGAGAGAATCTACCATAGTGTTGACTAACATATTATCCATCACATGGATCTCACTCATATAAAGTCGATGGTTCAGTTCCCACCTTACAGATTCACATACACTACTCCATAAACACAACTCTATAATGTCCATTTATTAGACTATTAATATAATCTAGATAGCATGGCATATAACTGATGATCTATCATCATAATTAGTACGATGTCAATATATTGGGAAATATTTTATTTACTATAGGAGTATGAAATGAAATCATTGATTAATAACACCACAAACTCTTCAATTCCCAAAAAAATATCATATCTACACCAAGGGCCCCATGTCATCTTACCTACAATCCATTCATCAAACTGAGAACAGGTCTCAGACAACTCGTTGAGGCCTTCTCAACTCAAGTATCATGGGTGTTTTCTCCCAGGACATCTGGTCCACAAGCCAAATAACACAACACATCACTAACAAAAATTTATCCATTATCCCATTAACACTTAACCATTAAGCTCACATGTGTAACCGAACCATATAACCTCATTATGATTCATGAATTCACATCTCACGAATGTTTATATTAGAAATACTATTCATATAACCCTCATCACCTACTTTGATTATGATCCAACTTAAAACCACCAAGAAAAACCAATCGGAAGAATAGTTAAATGAGTTAGGCACATGAATGATGATGCCCCTCTTAAAACCATACATAATCCTTGAGAACATGTATCTAAGTGACCATCCTAAAAAATCCATCCAATGATCCTAAAACTCAAACCCACTTTCACACTTATTGCACCATTCTAAAAATTACAAAGCCTAAAACTATGCCCATGTACCCAAAATCAAACTCACCTATGTCAAACCCTCAAAAGGAAACTGACACTAACTCCCTAACTATATTCAAAACAAAGAAGATCATTAGGATCTCCCACCTAGCGCCATTGGTCAAGTACGAAAACAAGACATAGGGTCTAACCACAAACGTCTAAGATAACTCTCATAAGGCCACTTCTCACGGGGTGTCAAACACACTCCAATCCCAATGTCTCCAAGAATCAACATACAAAAAACCCATATTTTTGTTCCCACATACTAAGAACTTAATCTTATAAAAATCCCAAAACCATGGAAATCATCCTCTCCAAGAATCATCACATCAGAATTATCTTTAGAGGAACAATCAATAGAACCAACCTAAAAAAACACCCCACCAGGGTCCCTATACCTACAATGCACAAGGTCTACATCAACTTCTTTCTCATCATGCGTCTCACCGTAGATCCACAAAACATGCCATCATAAGGAAATCCAAAAAAATCACACACTAGAAAGCATATAATATTTGTATCCAATGTGCCTATCATGATGCATGATACACTTCTTGCATAAGTTGGCCAAGAGTAAAATCCAAAAAAAATTCCTCTTTCCAAGAAGCCAAACTTCTAAAATCCGTCATAAATCATAAAATCAAAACAACATGTACATTTCCTATGGAAACATTCATATTCAAATGTAAAATTGAAAAACCAATAGAATCAATCCTCGCTCTAGTATCCTGGAATTCCTACCAGAATTGGTGTTCACAATGAACTAGCTGATATCCATCACATGATGCAACACATTTCTATATTTATAGTATAACATAACCCAAATAGTACAATAATGGGAATAAAAACACATCTCATACCAATTTATAATTTCTTATCAAACAATCAACTAAAAAAGGTTCCCCAATATGGGTATTCACAAGACCTCAAGCATGCATCCACATATTTCAGAGCCAGGTGACTATTAGTACAGTTCTAGGGTGGATCTATGAGAATACAATACCACCATATCAGATTGAAAAACAAGACGTAAATAAAAAAATCATGCACATCAGAAAATTCCAATGAATAAATAAAATGAAACTAATGTATGATATAGTAAAATGAAATACAATATTGGTCTCAACATTCATGCCATACATAAAACATCAATCACCCACTAGAATAATCCCATATATTAAATAATCAATGGAAAAATAAATACATTAGGCCCTACGGCTAACTCTATTCCATAAGACACACTCGGTCTCCAGTACCCTATCGAGCTGCTCCATATCGATCCTTAGACTCAACCTTAGCATCCCACTTAACTATGAAATTTCCGGCCTCAGAATAATACATCATGAATCTATGTTCAAATTTAAATCATAGATAAAGGATGAACGTACATCGAAGTTCACATACAAGGGGTGAGAAATTAATATCATCAGGAAACCCCTAATTGGATCCTATAACCGGATTTAGTTAGTGGATGATCATTAAATATGCTCATCATAGTAGAAAAATAACAGGAGAAATATAGTAATAAAACCATTATTGATCCATGGGTACTTGTACTCGATTAACCATACCTACTTCATACCATGATGTTCATATGGAAACATTAACATATGGTTCATAGGACTACATACAAGGAGCATCATTCCAGGTATATAACTAGGATTTATAACACTATGTCTGACCATTCCAAAAATAATTAACAGTAGTCAAATTTCTACATACAAGGAGAATCAATCATGGTTTCTACCATGATAAAAAACTATATGTTTAACCATCCGAACCATAATTCACATAGGTAAAATGTTGATATACAAGGAGGATCAATCCATGTATCCAATCGGGATTCAAAGTGGTCTGACCAACCATCCCAAAAATAATTCACAAAGGTAAAATTTCATCGTACATGGAGAATCTATCCCAGTATCCAACCAGGATTCGTAATTCCAAATCTGACCATCTCAACCACGATATGGAATACCATGTATGTACTCTTAGTGTTTGCATAATTATTCAATCCTATGAAACAACAGTATAGCAGGGCGCAAGGTGCATTAGTCATACATAACAAAAAATGATATATGAATAATCAGTACATCATACCAAAATAATTATTCATAAGATATAAAAA
Organism: Viscum album; assembly: GCA_963277665.1. NCBI lineage: Eukaryota > Viridiplantae > Streptophyta > Magnoliopsida > Santalales > Viscaceae > Viscum > Viscum album. The sequence continues at coordinate 1,884,108,933 of OY728159.1, read as the reverse complement.
ATGAGTATTAGTACCAATATCCAATCAGGATATGGAAGGACATGTCTTACCATCCCCAACCAACCATATATATTCATAGTTGTTCCTGTATTTTCAGTCTGACATTTATACCATATATAAAATGCAGACCCTAGACTGTATGTCTAGAACCTAATACATGTAGTATAATACACATTCCTAGAGTCTTAGTCCATAATCAAAAGCATGCATGTGGAACTTCAAGTACAACATACTCAAAAAATTTATATAATGTTCCCGGAACCTCTATCTGACACTCAAATCATAAGAAAACAATCAGTACTGATATTGATTGTCTCATCCAGCCACATTTCATAAGGGCATGGGAATCATGTCCAAAATACACCACATTAGATATGTAGAATCATTACAGTCATCCAAAACCATATTTATAGACCTAATGTGCTCTCATTCCAAATATCACATCCGAGTAACCTAAGATCCAACCATGAAAATTGAACCATTTATCAGCATCCATATGGAATAAAACAATCCATAACCTCAAGCAACTTATAAACAATTCAATTAATGGATGAATGACCATACCCATCATTAAATTCTATGTTTCATTAGCTCACACATCACTTCAGGTCCCATGAGAAGATCTGCAACCCTCACTATACAAACAAAAACACCCACTCATGGTCACCCTAATTATCAAGCACTCACCAAAATCAGTGAGTTATTATTTAAATAGTGGCATCCCTTTATGGATCCAATGAACAAAAACTAATGTGGTGGTATTTCTCTTGGATCCCCTAGGTTTGAACATAATAAGATACACCCCTATCTCAATATGTCATCAAAACCAAGATATCAAGGAAATGCTAATCAGTCAAGGGTTACACATCCAGAAAAATATTCTATAACAACTCACAATCTCATAGTTTTCATTTAAATTAAAACTCATGAGAGAAAATGGAATCATGCCCATGTATTTTCCATTAAAGCGTAGTTTGTTTAGAACACCCAACCTTTGTATCATCTTATGCCAAAACTCAGTCCTACTAACCAAGGAAAATATCATACACAAAACCCAAAGGGGTCTCCAATGATCTCATACTATAGTTAAAAATAATTATCAGGACCCTCACCTAGGAATCGTCCCATGTCTCACCATCAGGAGACATATAAAATCACCTTCTATAGGAAAACACATTTATCACAACTTACTGAATGCAAATAGCCTATTAAAATCCCTTAAAAGTCTCATGGGTTTCACCATCGTGTTCTACATGGGAAAACATAGAAAATATACTCCACTTTTGTCCAACTATAAATATCAGTTGAAGAAACATCCAATTCAATCATAAGGGTAAAAAAAGTTGTAGTACAGGGCAAGCTAGAGTGCAAAGCCCCACATCGTCATAAGACTTGGCGTGAAAAATCTAGGTACATGATATATAAAACATGTACACAGTTTGTAACCTAAACAAAGTACCTACAAATATACCTCAAACAACTTTGTCATGTGTCTCTTTCTCGAACTGTAATCGTACATGGAATATAACCAAAAAAGGCTGGTTGTGTCCCCTACACAACCACGTCCTCCTCTAAACAGATCAATTTTCCATGTACTCAGACAAATGATGAGCGATACTACATGAAATTTATTCTTGAAGAAACACTATATAGTTAACTTATCCACATTTTCCTAGAATAGGATGAAAATAGGGTGTGTATAATTTAAACCAACTATCATGCAGCCAGGTTTTCCAAACCAGAAAACCCTACGACTCTCTTGATACCCCTATTTTTCCTTGATTAGGTACATATTGACCCACATGGGGTCCTTAATAGTCAATACAGGGCTCTAAAAGATAAAATAGAACAAAAAATGGGGATCATATAATTAATCTCAAAATAGTCCCACCTCTTGGTGTAAACGCTTAATCTTCAGGTCCAAATATGCTCTTGTAAGATACTACACATTAATCTGGTCCTAATATCTACCATAGACAAATTCTAGAGGCACCTTCCATTAGGCCCCACATAGTCTAGCCTTCATACAAAAGGGAGGAAACCAACCTCTCTTTACGTTCATAGGAATCTCAAAGTTTGTGTGTGGGGGGGGGAGGGGGTGTTATAATTAATTAATTAATTTAATTCCCATTTGACACCCATAAGAAAACATAGACCATGAATAGTGTTTATACCCTACCTAATAAAAAACCCATATTCCAGGATCAACCATAGAGGTGGAATGTCAATGATACACGCCGTCCAAAAGATATCGACTCTCAAAGAGGCATAAATAATTTATTAATCAATTAATTGAACATTAAATATTCTTCCCAAAGTTGGACATCTTGGAATTTCACAAAACATAAATACTAGGGTAAACGCTCAAGTTTAAGACCAATAATGTGTTTGAAAAAATTATCTGAGATAATATTATTGAAAAAATTTACCCTTCCACCCCTCACTTTCCTCTGAAATAAAAAATTTAAATTTCTGCTCATATTTAAAAATCATGAAAAGTTTCATCTCTAATAAAAAGGGAAATACATTTCATATTTCAAAACACCTTATGATGATATATTATTAAAAGGATAGACATGATATTTCTTGGAAAAATAATTCCATTATTGGTGTTATGATACCTAATATTAGGGGATGGTTAACTCAATTGGTTGGAGAAAACCCAATATTAAAATTGACATATTCTGATGAAAAATGATATATTTTTTAAGTGTGATAAAACTGTAGAAAATATATTTTTATTAGAGTTTATCTCTTAGACACCCTTATTTAGTTTCACTAGTAAGTGGTAATTAAAAATATGAGGATGAAATTTATTTATGTTGGAGAGAAAGTGACAAACCAAAATTCTAGACATTTTAAAACTGATGGTATGTTTGATAAAATCCATTACAAGCTACACCCAATGTAAAAACCCATAAAATTTAAAAAAATTATTACTAAATTAATAATAAATATTAATGTGGATGATAAATAATATTTATCACCTTTTGAAGATAATAAATTGAGATGAGTTAATATTGAAAAAGGAATACAATGAATATATGATTATTTCATTTTCATGTAATTTATTTTAATAATTTATAGATATAAATTTTATAATATATTTTCTATAAAATCAAAATTCAATTTTTAAATCCTTCCATTAATATATTCTTAGAATTAAATTTTCAGTTTTCTCTGAAAAGGTTGTTTTTTATCAAGAATATAGGTTTTTTGAGAGAATTATGTATTTTATTATTTTATAATTATGAAAGTGTGTACTAAAAGATTAAAAAAAATTATATAATAAAATACTTATTTAAGGACTATAATTATTCATTTTAATATATTCATTGAACATAGAAATTTCTTTTCTGACATTTTAATAACTAACATTAAATGATAGATTAATGGACATATTTTTAGTCTTTTATCGGAATCAAGTATTTTCAAGGTGATATTTGGTTTGGGATTTCTATAATATATGAATACCATTTATTTTCTTATATTTATTTTTTTCATTAGATCATATATTTTTAGTTACTATGGATTTCAGATAAATTTTATTCCTAAAACACACTTTTCAAAAAAAAATTACGTTATATCTGTTTATATTTTAAAACTAACATTTCAAACCTATAGAATTTTTTTTGTTAAAATTATTTAAAATTTTAAAATAATAAGGCTTAAATTAGGTAAAAGTTATAGATTTAAATTTTTTTCACTAATACATAATTCTGAATATAGATTTTAACTACTGAGTAAAAAAAGGAAATTTGGGTAAATGATTAAAATTTAAAAGAAATAACATAGAAACACTCAAGAATGTATTAAAAATGTGGGGATGAGGATTATATAGACCTAAAAATAATTAAACCATATGTTTTTACACATTTTTGTTCCATAAATATTTTAATAGTTACATCACATTATTGAAATTCTAATGATTAATTCAAAAACCTCAAATCTTTTCACTTGTAAAAAGGTAACACTTGCAACACTTAAAGATGAAACTATCATTTGAATTAAATGGATCAAATTTTCAATTTATCTCCTAATATATATATTTATTTCTTTAATCATATTATGGTAACCTTTCGTTTCTTTAATGCCTTCATTTCCTATGAGTTTTACAAGAGAAATATCAAGGTTCTAGAGTGAGTATAACATTAACTTAATCTATTTTTTACTAATGTAAGTACAAAATTATCTAAATTCTTATTAAAATAACTAAATAAGTATCATTATTATGTTTAAATTTTATTATATTAATTGAAGACCAATTATTCATTTCATTCCATCTAATAAGAGATGCCAAAACATCGATCATACAAACGTGCAGACTACCACCTTTACAATGCGATGAGGTCTATTTATAATTAATTATTATCAAGGATGGTATAAATGATAGGCTTTATGAAGAAATATATTTTACATGTAAAAAATTAAACTATTAAATAATTATGTTTTTATATACCATCAATATAACCATTTATTCATAAGTGAGATCGTTAGTCACATGTATGGATGATTATAACCTCTATAAACAAAGAATTCCATTTTTCATCGCCAACCATCTTGTATGGTTATAATAATTTCTTTATTGAGGATATATGACAATTATGAAAATTTTAAACTTCTAAATATGTCATATTATCACTATATAATGACATTAAATTACTAATGAAAAAATTATAACTTGTTCAATATTCTATATAAATAATGTTATGTAAATAATGTCAGAAATGATAATGGGATGTATTATAATGGTAATGTAATGTAATAATGATATAATTAACATCTTTTAATTATTTTATAAGGATTTTAATTATTTAAAATAATTATTATTATATCACCTTTGATAATTAAACACGTCGAAAACTTGTAGATCATGATATCCATTTCAAATTGTTGAATTAATTTCAATCACCTAATGAAAATAAGAGATAATTAATGATTACAAAACCATGATTATTCTATATTAATTTATATAGAAAATGGTGAAATTGAATGTACTTATTGATAATTTATATTTTCTATGTGATGTTTTAACGAAATAATTAACAAAACTTCTAAGGAACGATAATGAAAATAAAATGTTATATGTTAATATATTTGTAATATATGATTATAAAATATTTTAAATTAGGTATTATTTTTACATTAAAAAAATTATATATTGTAGGTCGGAGTGGACACTCAAGAGGGAGGTGAATTGAGTTCCAATTAAAAGTTCTATTTAAAAATTATTTACCAAATTCCCACAAATAAAACACAGAATTAAGCTGTAGTGAATTTATATCAAAGTAAAGGTTCCGGTAGGTTCTCAAGGGATTGATTATTTCCCAGTTAATCAAATCAGAAGAGTTGATTAACTTTTCAAACTAACTTACTGATTTACAACTAATATAAACACTTGCGAGTTTAATTATCAATGTGACTTTATAAAAGTTTTTGGTTTTAAAGTAGTTTTCAGCAGAATAAAAATAACTTTGAAATGAAATAAGAACAATAGATATAACCAAGAGGTTCAATCTCAAGCTGAGAATTAGTCCTCTCAAAACGTTATATAAAAGTGATATACACCCTGGATCGGGGATTACAAAAGCATACAACTGTCTAGGTCTAAGACCTCTACCACTGTTATTCGTGGGAAACAAACACAACAACAAACTAGCTGTCTAGGTCATGCATGACCTCTACTACTATCCCAGTGGGAAATAAAAGATGGAAGAGTTTGAGTGAGGATTTACAGATCCTCCAGTTAAAGTTCAGGAGACAGTGTGTCTGTAAAAATTCAGCAGATAACACACACTGCTCGAAAAGTAAATAATAAATCACAGTGGAAAAGATGTAGAGTTTATAATGGATCTAGTGATTGCAGTGTAGCTCTAGACTTCTTCCAATTTGATCAAAAATATTTCTGAGTCCTCTTCTGGTTTTTGTCTGAAAAAACCGAGTGTCGTTTGCTTGACATCAAGGTTCAGAGATAATGAAATTGTAATCGATGAAGTTCTTGTGTGGATGTTCTCATTCTCATTCTCGGCTCTTTCTGGTATGCAGGAATGTATATTCTCTTCGTGTAATTTTAGTCATCTCTTTTCATGAACACCTTTTTTATCACCTTCTTATTTTTTTGTCACGCTCTTATTTTTTTCCAACCACCTTTTTCAGCAGCAAGAGCATCTCTTATTTAAAGCACGAGCTCCGGCAACAGAAGTTATTTCCTTTTTGCAAGTACGAGGTACGATTTCCTGACATCCAACAACACACAATAAATAAATGTTAGTGTATTAAAATATACCTGATATGACCATTGGTTAGATTAAATAATGATAAAGAAATTAAAGCAGCATCGGGTTCTGTCTCTAGAACGGTATTCATGGATATCGGTAGGTAGGTGTCACGGAAAGTGCCACGGTTGGTCTGAGTATCAGTAGACATCATTTGTAATGGTAGACTTTCTGTCTGTAGATTTTATTGCATCAGTAGCGGTAGACTTTCTTGTATCGGTAGCTGTAGACTTGTCTTGTATCAGTAGCGGTAGACTTGTATGTATCAGTAGCGGTAGACTTGTCTGTATCAGTAGCGGTAGGCTTGCCTGTATCAGTAGCGGTAGACATGTCTGTATCAGTAGTGGTAGACTTGCCTATATCAGTAGCGGTAAGTCCCTATCGGTATCTTCCTTGATGTATCGGTAGACTTTGATGTATCGGTAGACTTGTGTAACAGTGACTAATCTGTACCGGTAGCTCTCACATAGCGGTAGACTTAACTATATCGGTATCTCTGTTCTGTATCAGTAGCTCTATTCTCTTTAAGCATTCTATTGGACGAATGAGTTAAGTCAGAGTATACATACATCTAGTAACTGAAAGTCTAATACTAAACATAAAATAATAGAGCATTTCTTAACCAAATTCATTTATTATAATATAATTATCATAACATATAAATATGTGTCTGAAGTACACAAATACTAAAGTAAGTATTTATCCACAATAAGAATCATCAAAATATAAATAATCAATATTGATATTATCAATATATAATAAATCATAATTCGGATTATCAAAATATAGTAAAGCAACTAGATTCCTAGAGGGCTCAACAATATCCCCCTTTTTGATAATCACAACTTATGCCAAAATGAAAAGAATTACAATCAGAGAAGAATTAGAATCGGAGAAAAAAGATTTATTTTATTAAAACAAAGCTTCCATATTCCTCCCCCTATCAAATATACTACAAGATTCTCTTAGGTATCATTTTACCCCTTTGTGTTTTTCTCCCCTTTGTGGTTTTCTCCCCTCTATGTTTTTCTCCCCTCTGTTAACTCTTAGGACTCATGTTTTTCTCCCCAATTGTGATTAACAAAAACAAGGGATCAGAGAAGAGATAAAGACTAGAAAATTAATAGATACATAGTATAGTAGAGAATGTAAGAGGTATTTCATTAATGGAAAAGAGATACACTGATAAAATCAGAAGGTTAAAAATACAAGTGAATCCTACCAAAAATTTCTAGAATCACTCAATCGTCCTCTTGAACAGGAGTCTTTCCCTTAGGATTAGAAGAGGGTGCAAGGTCAGATTCAGTAGAAGGCTTAGGAATAGTTGAAAGAACAACCGGGGGGTCATCCACTGAAACTGTTCTGGATCTGAAATATGTGCTCTTCTGTGGGATCATAGGTGTCAAGCTGCGAATAGCCTAAGTGAGAGTCAACTGAGGTGTACTCCTAGAGGCAAAAGTAGTAAGAGAAGTAGGTACAATCATAGGTCTGGCATCCACATGCAATAAGGGTAGCAACAGATTCCTGAAATCCATAATAATACTCCCTCCCCTCTCCATTGCAGACACAAAATCATCTCGATTTTCAATGAATTTATCCTAGGCAGGAGTAAGCTCCCTGAGCTTCCTAACCTGTTCTCTGAAGGCCTGAGTCACTGGAGGCAACATCATATTTTCCAACAAGAGCTTGAAATGGTTGGTCATTTGATGCTTGGTATAGACCTTCTCAAAATAAGCATCCACATTATTTTTAATTGCCTCTTGAGAAGCAGTAGTTGCCTGTAGGTGATCACGAACAAAACTACTAACTTCCCTAGTGGTAGCAAGGATCTGAGTATCAGAGGAGCCACTGGTACTGGCCTTAGCCAACTCTTCCTGAATAACAGTTTTGATATAGCCAAGGTTCATAGAGGAGCTGGATGAGGGAAGGGGTTTAACTGAGAAAGCTACTGTCTACTTGAAAGATTGTGTCAAATTACTAACCACCTCCTGGAGAAGTTCATCTTGACTGTTCAAGTGTTCTTTGACTGATTTTTTAAAAGCCTCAAAAACTTCCACAAATTTCTTGACTACTTCTTTGATATATATGATATCAGTGTGCACTTGGATTTGAGAACTGTTCAAAGCAGTCAATGAAGCAATCGATTGTCTTAGAGCCACTACGGCTCTTTTCCAACTCTCAATTAGAGTATGGAATATTTTAACTTCATCCATCATTCCTTTCACTGGACTTGCAACAACACATCCCAGAGATAGCTCCAGGGATTTCTCCACACTTCTCATTTCATAAACCAGACTTGTATTCAAATATGCCACTGACTCTCTCAGTGCTTCATTCAATTCAGCCTTTAAGGACTCAGGGTCCTCCTTGGTTTCCAAATTCTCACCCACAGCAGGTAGGATAACCGATTCTCTTTGGGGCTGGTCTTCCTCATCAGAGTCTTCATAATTGAGTCCAAGAACCATGTATCATGGATCTGATGTCCAACCTTTAATGTCATACAAAACAGATACTGAACCAAGATGCTCCCCCTCACTTGGAATATTGTCCTGAGGTATCTCCTCCAACTGTTCTTCTTGATGTAATTCTATAATTTCCTCTACAACTGAAGCAGATTCAATACCCATTTTCTCTGATGGCTCAAGAACTCTCTCAACAACAGATGCTACTTCTGCTTCCTAATCAAGAACTATATTGACTGTACTGTCTATAAGAGGGCTCAAACTGAGATCTTCTTTTTCATTTTACTCATCATTTGCTTCACCAGAAGCCTCCTTTTCTCCATTAATGACAGGATCAGATTCGGTTGCCTCATCCTCTTCAGAGGTTTCCTTAACAACATACTGACATGCTTCTTCTTCTTCTTCATCCTCAGTCTCAGTATCATTGTCCTTCAAAATAGTTTCTATACTTGGTAGTTCTTTTGGAGGGATAGCTGTTCCATAAAAAATGGTTCGAGGCATAGGACTAGAAGGTAAATCAGGGTCTCCTCCTTCCTCAACTGATGTCTCTTCCTCCTCATCTTCATCATCATTATAGACCAGTTCTGGCTCATTTGGTCCAAGACTAGGATCTCTCACATTCTTTGGTCTAGAGGGATGGTCCTTTGGTGTGAACTTATCATATATTCTTCCTTCATCATTCACCCATGATTTTCTCCAAGGATTCCAGCTGACGTTCATATATTTACAGATAGACCTGGTGATGAAGAAGTTATCTTTAACTACTATCATTTCATCTTGAGTTCCATCCACCTCCTTTTCATTCATCATAATAGAAATCAAATTTGAGAAGAACAGTGCATTTGACTTAGACTTCAGTCTAGTCATATCCTCATTCTGAATCATAATCAATCTACACAGATTTACCTTAACTCCATGCTTCAATAGATGTAACAAATAAATATCCTAGAATCTCAGTGTACAAAGTCTCCTCTCCTTGTAGAAACTACATGTTGAATAAACTTGAAAAGAATTTTATCTTCCCCTGCCATCACTGCAGCTATGATTTTTCTAGGGGTCCCATTCCCTGTCAGCTCTAACGAAGAATCTTCATACATAAACAAGTCACTAGTTGAGGGTATGGATTTTGAATAAACAGAATAATCACCTTTATGTGGCCCTTTAAAGTTCCCATCCCATTCAACCAAAATAAAAGAAAATTTGTGACCATTTACATTATAAAACATCTTGTTTTCTTATTCAGACTTCTCAAAATGAACGAACTCATAGAACTATTTAAACAGTCCTGGATAATAAGGTCTATTGTTGTTTGTGAAGAACTCGAGCAAACCTTGGTCTTTTAAAACCTTATGATCCACACACATTCTCTCCATGAGCCATTCTGCACAGACCTCTTTCTCAACGACAATCTCTTGCCTTGAGAGATGTAGGTTTACTGGATTCCATCGAGCTACACTTTCACCGCTTCCACTGGCATCAGCAATGCTCACCTTCTGTCTTTTCGCTTGCGTCTCGTCACTACCATCTGTAACCTGAGTTCTCTTAATGCGGGCCATTATAGATCTGAGGTTTATGGTTTTATGGCATGAGAGGTTGATGTTGGAGGGATTCGAACAGACGAGTTCGCAGTGAGATTGAGTGAAGTCTCATATCGGGTTTAATATCATTTAGGATTCACAAATAAAATAAATCTTTTTTTAAATGGTTCGAAGTCTTGGCTTTACATATGTTTAAAACAGCGCGAGATGTACTGGTAAAGTCTCCTGACGGTGAGGTCATCTAATGTTGAGGTCTCCTAATGGCATGGTTTCTCTAACTGTGAGGATTCTATAACGGCGAGGATTCTCTAACGTTGAGGATTCTCTAACGGTGAGGTTTCTCTAACGGTGAGGTTTCTTTAATCGGTGAGGTTTCTATAACGGTTTAAGAGTAAGTTATCATTCCTAATTCGTGTCTAATGAAACTTAATCTTTCTGAACATGAAGGCTTAGTGAAAATATCAACTAATTGAAGTTCAGTGCAAATAAATTCAAGAGTTATATCACCTCTTTGATAATGATCTCTTATAAAGTGGTGTCTAACATAAATGTGTTTAGTTCTATAGTGAGACACAGGGTTCATTGAGATGTTGATCGCACTAGTGTTGTCACAGTTAATTGAAACATGCTTAAACTCAAATCCATAGTCCAATAAAGTGTGTTTCATCCACAGAATCTGTACACAGCAACTACCAGCAGCTATATACTCAGCTTCAGCAGTAGATAATGCAACTGAGTTCTGTTTCATACTACACCATGATACTAGTGACTTTCCAAGAAAATGACATGTTCCAGATGTGATGTTTCTATCTAAATTGCATCCTGCAAAGTTAGTATATGAATAACTTCTTAAAACAAATGATTGTTCTTTTGGGTAAAACAGGCCCAAATTGGCAGTGTATTTAAGATATTTGAAAATCCTTTTAACAGCAAGTAAGTGTGACTCTTTAGAGTTATCTTGAAATCTAGAACACATACATACACTAAACATAATATCAGGTCGACTAGAAGTAAGATAAAGTAAACTCCCAATCATACCTCTATAATTAGATTGATCTACTGGTTTACCAGTTTTATCAATATCCAATTTACAGGTGGTACTCATAGGTGTATCACTTCTCTTAATACTATCCAAACCAAAACGTTTTACTAAATCCTTAGTATATTTACTCTGATTTAAAATAATACCATCTTTAGTTTAAAAGATTTTTAATCCAATAAAGTACTTAAGCTCTCCCATTAAGATCATTTGAAACTCATTTTTCATAATCTTTGAAAAATCAGTAAATAAAGAATTTTTTGAAGATCCAAAAATAATATCATCAACATAGATTTGTACTATTAAAACATCTTTTGAAATTATTTTTATAAAAAGAGTGGGATCAGAAATTCCGTTTGTAAATACTTTTGAAATAAGAAAATTTGTAAGTCATTCATACCAAGCTCTTGGAGCTTGTTTTAAACCATATAAAAATTTATAAAGATTAAAAACATGATTTTGAAAGTGAGGATTTGAAAAACCAGGTGGATGTTCTACAAAAATATCTTCAACAATAAAACCATTTAGAAAAACACTTTTCACATCCATTTGATATAACTTGAAATTCAGATGTCATACAAAGGCAAGTAAGATCCTAATTTCCTCTAATCTAGCTACATGTGCAAAGGTTTCCTCATAGTCACTTCCTTATTCTTGATTGTAACCTTGTGAAACTAGTCTAGCTTTGTTTCTAATGATATTTCCAGATTCATCAACTTTGTTTCTAAACATCCACTTTGTGCCTATGGTCAAAGTGTCTTTAGGTCTTTCGACTAGTTCATAGAATTTATTTATTTCAAATTGATATAGTTATTCTTGCATAGCTATTACCCAAAATTCCTCATTGTTAGCCACATTGATATTTTTAGGTTCTAACTGTGAAATAAAAGCTTGATGTTCAACCGGATTTCTTAGAGAATCTCTAGTATGTGTTCCTCTATCAAAATTTCCTACAACAGTATCTAAATGATGGTTCTTTAGAATCCTAGTCGGTCTTGAAAAGGTATGTCTAGAGATTTTAGGTTCATCAACAGGTTGGGAGTCAACAGAAGAAGGTTCTGGAAAATTTCCAGAACTGGACGTTTTAACTATAGGTCCACTGTCTTTATCATTATGGTTCAAAATAGAGAGATCTTCTTCAAGATTTTCAAGAGAGGTCTTAGGTTCATGTGGATCAGTTTCATCAAATTTGATGTGAACAGATTCATCCACACATTTGGTTCTCTTATAGAAAACTCTATAGGATTTACTAGAAACAGAGTAACCTAGAAAATTCCTTCATCACTCTTGGATGGAAACTTATTAATATTATCTTTAGTATTAAGAATAAATACTTTTCAACAAAAAACTCTGAAGTAGTTAACCTCAGGTTTCCTATGGTTCCACAACTCATAAGGGGTTTTCTTTAGAACAAGTCTGATCAAGACTCTATTGATAATATAACAAGTTTTATTGACAACTTCATCACAAAAATAAACAGGTATGTCATACTCATTGAGCATGGTTCTGTCAATATCCTGAAGGGTTCTAGTCCTCCTTTCCACTACACCATTTTTTTGAGGTGTCCTAGGGGCAGAGAAATTGTGACTATAGCCTTTGTGTGAGCAGTAGGATTCAAACTCATGATTTTCAAACTCACGACCATGATCACTCTTCAAGGTTTTAATCTTAAGTCCACCAAGGTTCTCTACAGACATGGAATATTTAACAAAGTAATAACAAGCTTCACTTTTGTGAGCTAGAAAATATACCCAAGTATACCTAGAATAGTCATCTACAAGAACATAGACATAGTGATTCTTATTTAAACTTGAAACTCTAGAAGGTCCAAACCAATCCATGTGAACCAACTCGATAGGTTGAGAAGTTGATACTTCTTTCTTTGATTTCATGGAATCTTTATGTTGCTTTCCCTTTTGACAGGGATTACAATCTTTATCTAATGGGAATTCAAGTTTTGGTAGGTCTCTAATTAAGTTCAACTTAGAAAGTTTTCTGAGTGAATGTACATTGCAGTGTCCTAATCTTCTATGCCAAATCCAAGACTCTGTGAAAATCATTTAAACAAGTAATATTTTTCATAGCTAAAGAATTTAAATCAACAGCATAAACATTTTCATTTCACAAGGCAGAAAATACTAAAGAATTTTTAGAATAAACATTACAAGAATAACTTTCAAATTTAACATTGAAACCATCATCACATAACTGAGAAATACTCGGTAAATTATATTTACGTCCGTCAACAATTAAAACTTCAGAAATTAATACTGAGTCAATGTTACCAATCTGGCCTAAGCCGATGAGTTTTCCTTTAGAATTATCACCAAAAGTGACAAAACCTCCATCAACTCGGACTATACTTTTAAAGCATGAGAATTATCCTGACATATGTCTTGAACATCCACTGTCCAAGTACCAGGTCTTTCTATAGGATCTCTTTAAGAAAGTTCCCTACAAAACAGATTTAGACCGGAAATGATTTTGGTACCCAGATTTTCTTGGGTCCAGACAGTTTAGCCAATAAAACATTAGGTACCCAAATTTTTCTTATGGGTCTCATAAAATTTGTAGAATCAACAGATTTGGAAAGATAAACATTATTAGATCTGTAATTATAAATATAACTAGTTGAAGCATACAATCCTCCAGAATTATAACTATCTACATTCTCTCCAGATTTATGAATAAATTTAGTTTTGGTAAATTTTCTTTGTCCGGGTTGGTATCCAATTCTAGTAGTATATATAGGTGAAATCTACTTACCTAGAATTTTATTAAGAGTATCTTTTCCATTTGTGAATTTTTCTAAATCCTTCCTATGTTTCTCATTTGACAATTTCATTTAAGTGTTTTCTTTAAGTAATCGAGCTTTCTTTTCCATTTCTATGTCAAGATAAGATTTATGATTAACAGTTAAAGCATACTGTTTCTTTAAACCTTTGTATTGGTCTTTCATCTCATTACAGGTTTCTTCCAACATATCACAATATTCAAATAGTTTAGATTTTGACATATTTTCAGAATCAGAATCATCTCCAGAATAATAAGAATTTAAAGCAGGAGTTTCAGATGGTACCTCAGAGGTGTTTGACATAAAACACATGTTTGCCTTATTTCTGATTTCAGCTTCAGAAGCTTCAGATTCACTGGAGCTATCCTCATAAGCACTCCAAGTAGCCTTCATGTCTTTCTTATACATATTATCCTTATACTCATATTTCTTCTTGTATTTCAGTTTTGGACAATCTGCTTTTATATGTCCTTTTCTCTTGCGCTCATAGCAGACAACTTCATCAGAATTGTAAGATTTCTTCCAGTCCTTTTTCTAGTGTTTCTTATTGTCATACTTACCTTTGTAATTTTATTTTCTAAAAAATTTCTTTTTCCTATAAAACTTCTTAAGTCTTCGGGCTATGTGAGCCATTTTTGCATCACTATCAGATGCACTTTCACTTTCTTCACAGCTTGAGCTATCACTTACAGCTTGAAGTTTCTCATTATTCTTTGAAGTAGATTTCTTGAAGGCAACTGACTTCCTTTTTGGTTCATCTTCTTCGTCTTTGTTTACTTTAAGCTCTTCTTCATACATCATCAACTTACTAGTAAGTTCCTTAACTGGAATTTCACCAATATCACAAGATTCTCTAATTGAAACAGAAGTTCCCCTCCATCTTTCAGGTAGGCATCTCAAAATTCTCATGATCTGGTCCTTTGATGAAACATCTTTTCCCAGTGAGATCATTGTGTTGAAAATTTCGTTAAACCTGAGATACATATCAGAAATGGGTTCATCATGCTTCATCTTAAATTTATCATATTTTATAGTATAGGCGTTCAATCTCATTTCCTTAACGTTAGTTGTTCCCTCATGAGAAACACTTAGGGTATCCCAAATTTCTTGTGCAGTCTTACAAGAAGATATTCTATTAAATTCCCCATCTCCTAAAGCAGAATACAGAGCATTCATAGCTTTGCAATTATTATTGTAGGCTGTCTTAGTAGCTTCATTCCAATTAGATCTAACAGTATTAGGAATTTTATATTCTGATTCTATGGCCATCCAAATATCAAAACCAATGATTTCTAAATGGATTTTCATCTTAATCTTCCACTGAGCATAGTTGTTTCCATTGAGAAAATGGTGGTCTATTAGTAGCAACACCTTCAAGTCTGTTATCCATGATAACTAGGTTAAAATAAAAATTTTAAAGAGATAACAATTTAGAAATAACAGAAATTTTAAGAACTTTAAAATAAAACTAAAATCACAATTCAAAAACAGAGTACTTCAGAAAATCATTTAATCCCTCTGATACCAAATGTTGGTCGGATTGGTCACTCAAGAGGGGGGGTGAATTGAGTTCTAATTAAAATTTCTATTTAAAAATCATTACCCAATTCCCCCAAATAAAACACAGAATTAAGCTACAGTGAATTTATATCAAAGTAACGGTTCTGTTAGGTTCTTAAGGGATTGATTATTTCCCAGTTAATCAAATCAGAAGAGTTGATTAGCTTTTGAAACTTACTTACTGGTTTACAACTAATATAAACACTTACGAGTTTAATTATCAAAGTGACATTAAAACTGTTTTTGGTTTTAAAGAAGTTTGCAGCGGAATAAAAATAACTTTGAAAAGAAATAAGCACATCAGATATAACCAAGAGGTTCAGTCTCATGCTGAGACTTAGTCCTCTAAAAACATTATATAAAAGTGATCCACACCCTGGATCGGGGATTACAACAGTATACAACTGTCTAGGTCTAAGACCTCTACCACTATTATTCATGGGAAACAAACACAACACCAAACCAGCTGTCCAGGTCCCGCACGACCTCTACCACTATCCCAGTGGGAAATAAAAGATACAAGAGTTTGAGTGAGGATTTACAGATCCTCCAGTTAAAGTTCAGGAGACAATGTGTGTGTAAAAATACAGCAGATGACACACTGCTCAAAAATTAAATAATAAATCACAGAGGCAAATATGTAGAGTTTATAATGGCTCTAGTGATTGCAGTGTAGCTCTAGACTTCTTCCAATTTGATCAGAAATGGTTCTGGGTCCTCTTCTGGTTTTTGTCTGAAAAAATAGAGTGTCGTTCGCTTGACATCCAGGTTCAGAGACAATGAAACTGTAATCGATGAAGTTCTTGTGTGGATGTCCTCGTTCTCGTTCTCAGCTCTTTCTAGTATGCCGGAATGTATATGCTCTTCGTGTAAGTCCAGTCATCTCTTTTCATGCACACATTTTTTATCACCTTCTTATTTTTTTGTCATTCTCTTATTTGTTTTTCCAACCACCTTTTTTAGCAGCAGGATCATCTCTTATTTAAAGCATGAACTCCGGCAATAGAAGTGATTTTCTTTTTGCAAGTACGAGGTACGGTTCCCTGACATCCAACAACACACAATAAATAAATGTCATTGTATTAAAATATACCTGATATGACTGTTGGTTAGATTAAATAATGATAAAGAAATTAATGTAGCATCGGGTTCTGTCTCTGGAATGGTAGCCTTGGATATCGGTAGGTGGGTGTCACAGTAAGTGTCATGGTAGGTCTGAGTATCGGTAGACGTCATTTGTAATGGTAGACTTTCTATCGGTAGACTTGATTGCATCGGTAGCAGTAGACTTTCTTGTATCGTTAGTTGTAGACTTGTCTTGTATCAGTAGCGGTAGACTTGTATGTATCAGTAGTGGTAAAATTGTCTGTATCAGTAGCAGTAGACTTGTCTGTATCAGTAGCGGTAGACTTCTCTGTATCAGTAGTGGTAGACTTTTCGGTATCAGTAGTGGTAGGTCCCTATCGGTAGCTTCCTCGATGTATCAGTATACTTTGATGTATTGGTAGACTTGTGTAACAGTGACTAATCTGTACCGGTAGCTCTCACATAGTGGTAGACTTAACTGTATAGGTAGCTCTGTTCTGTATCGGTAGCTCTATTCTATTTAATCATTCTATTGGCAGAATGAGTCAAGTCAGAGTATACATACATCCAGTAACCGAAAGTCTAATACTAAACCTAAAATAATAGAGCATTTATTAACCAAATTATTTAATTATAATATAATTATCATAACATATAAATATGTGTCTGAAGTACAGAAATACTAAAGTAAGTATTTATCCACAATAAGAATCATCAAACTATAAAAAAGCAATATTGAGATTATCAACATATAATAAAGCATAATTGGGATTATCAAAATATATTAAAAAACTAGATTCCTAGAGGTTTCAACAATATCCCCCTTTTTGATAATCACAACTTATGACAAAATGAAAATAATTACAATCAGAGAAGAATTAGAATTGGAGGAAAAAGATTTCTTTTATTAAAACAAAGCTTCCATATTTCTCCCCCTATCAAATGTACTACAATATTCTCTTAGGTCTCATTTTCCCCCTTTGTGTTTTTCTCCCCTTTGTGGTTTTCTCCCCTTTCTGTTTTTCTCCCGTTTGTTAACTCTTAGGACTCATGTTCTTCTCCCCCTTTGTGATTAATAAAAAGACGGGATCAGAGAAGAGATAAAGACTAGCAAAGTAATAGAAACTTAGTACAGTAGAGAAAGTAATAGGTATTTCATTAATGGACAAGAGATACACTGATAAAATCATAAGGTTAAAAATACAAGTGAATCCAATCAAAAATATCTAGAATAAATCAATCTTCCTCTTGAACAGGAGTCTTTCCCTTAGGATCAGAAGAGGGTGCAGGGTCAGATTCTGTAGAAAGCATAGGAATAGATGAAAGAACAACCAGAGGGTCATCCACTGAAACTGTTCCGGATCTGAAATCTATGCTCTTCTGTTGGATCATAGGTGTCAAGCTGCGAATAGCCTGAGCTGGAGTCAACTGAGGTGTAGTCCCAGAGGCAGAAGTAGGAAGAGTGGGAGGTACAATCACAGGTCTGGCATCCACATGCAAGAAGGGTAGAAACAGATTCCTGAAATCCATAATAATACTCCCTCCTATCTCCATTGCAGACACAAAATCATCTCGATTTTCAATGAATTTATCCAACGCAGAAGAAAGCTCCCAGAGCTTACTATCTTGTTCTCGGAAGTCCTGAGTCACTGGAGGGAACTTCATATTTTCCAGCAAGAGCTTGAAATGGTTGGTCATTTTATGCTTGGTATAGAACTTCTCAAAATAAGCAACCACTTTATTTTTAATTGCCTCTTGAGAAGCAGTAGATGCCCATAGGTGATCACGAACAAAACTACTAACTTCCCTAGTGGCAGCAAGGATCTGAGTATCTGAGGAGCCACTGGTACTGGCCTTAGCCAACTCTTCCTGAATAACAGTTCTGATCTGGTCAAGGTTCATAGAGGAGCTGGATGAGGGAAGGGTTTTTAACTGAGAAAGCTACTGTCTCCTTGAAAGATTATGTCATATTACTAACCACCTTCTGGACAAGTTCATCTTGACTGTTCAAGTTTTCTTTAACTTATTTCTTTAAAGCCTCAAAAACATTGAAAAATTTCTTGACTACTTCTTTGATATATCTGATATAAGTGTGCACTTGGGTTTGAGAACTGTTCAATGTAGTCAATGAAGCAATCGATTGTCTTAGAGCCACTACAGCTCTTGTCCAACTCTCAATTTGAGTATGGAATATTTTAACTTCATCCATCATTACTTTCACTGGACTAGCAACAACACATCCTAGAGATAGCTCCAGGGATTTCTCCACACTTCTCATTTCATAAACCAGACCTGTCTTCAAATCTTCCACTAACTCTCTCAGTGCTTCTTTCAATTCAGTCTTTAAGGACTCAAGGTCCTCCTTGGTTTCCAAATTCTCAGCCACAACAGGTAGGATAACTGATTCTCTTTGGGGCTACTCTTCCTCATCAGAGTCTTCATAATTGATTCCATGAACCATGTATCCTGGATCTGATGTCCAACCTTCAATGTCATAAAAAACAGATACTGAACCATGATGCTCTCCCTCACTTGGAATATTCTCCTGAGGTATCTCCTCCAACTGTTCTGCTTGATGTAATTATATAATTTCCTCTACAACTGCAGCAGATTCAATTTGCATTTTCTCTGATGGCTCGAGAACTCTCTCAACAACATATGGAACTTCTGCTTCCTGATCAGGCACTATATTGACTGTACTGTCTATCAAAGGGCTCAAACTGATCTCTTCTTCTTCTATTTCCTCATCATTTGCTTCACAAGAAGCCTCCTTTTCATTATTAATGTCACGATCGGATTCGGTTGCCTCAACCACTTCAGAGGTGTCCTTAAAAACATACTGACATGCTTATTCATCTTCTTCATCAGTCTCAGTATCACTGTCCTTCAAAATAGTTTCTCTCCTTGATAGTTCTTTTGGAGGGATTGCTGCTCCATATGAAATGGTTTGAGGCATAGGACTAGGTGGTAAATCAGGGTCTCCTCCTTCCTCAACTGATTTCTCTTCCTCCTCAGCTTCATCATCACTGTAGACCGGTTCTAGCTCATTTGGTCCCAGACCAGGATCTCTCACATTCTTTGGTCTAGAGGGATGGTCCTTTGGTGTGAACTTATCATATATTCTTCCTGCATCATTCACCCATGATTTTCTCCAAGGATTCTAGATGACTTTCATATATTTGCAGACAGTCCTGGGGATGAAACATTTATCCTTAACTACTATAATTTCATCATGAGGTCCAGCCACCTCCTTTTCTTTCATCATAACAGAAATCAAATTTGAGAAGAATAGTGCATTTGACTTAGACTTCGGTCTATTCATATCATCAATCTGAATCATAATCAATCTACACAAATTTACTTTAACTCCATGCTTCAATAGATGTAACAAATAAATGTCCTGGAATCTCAGTGTAGCAAAGTATCCTCTCCTTGTACTAACTACATGTTGAATAATCTAGAAAATAAGTTTATCTTCTCCTGCCATCTCTGCAGCTATGAATTTTCTAGGGGTCCCATTCCCTGTCACCTCTAACAAAGAATCTTCATACTTAAACAAGTCACTGTTTGAGGGTATGGATTTTGAATAAACAGAATAATCACCTTCATGTGGCACTTTTAAGTTCCCATCCCATTCAACCAATGTAAAGGAAAATTCGTGACCATTTACGTTAGAAAACATATTGTTTTCTTATTCGGACTTCTCAAAACGAACGAACTCATAGAACTGTTTCATCGGTCCTAAATAATAAGGTCCATTGTTTTTTGTGAAGCACTCGAGCCAACCTTGTTCTTTTAAAACCTTAAGAACCATGGGCTTTCCCTCCTTGAGAAATTCTTCACACACCTCTTTCTCAACGACAATCTATTTCCTTGAGAGATGCAGGTTTACTGGATTCCTTCGAGCTACACTTTCACCGCTTCCACTGGAATCAGCAATGGTCACCTTCTGTCTTTTCGCTTGTGGCTCATCACTACCATCTGTAACATGAAGTCTCTTAATGCGGACCATTACAGATCTGAGGTTTAGGGTTTTGTGGTTTGAGAGGTTGAGGTTGGAGGGATTCGAACAGAGGAGTTCGCAGTGAGATTGAGTGAAGTCTAATATCGGGTTTAATATCATTTAGGATTCACAAATAAAATAAATCTTTATTTAAACGGTTTGAAGTCTCAGCTTTACATAAGTTTAAAACAACGCGAGATGTACTAGTAAAGTCTTCTGACGGTGATGTCTTCTAACGGTGAGGTATCCTATCAGTGGGGTTTCTCTAATGGTGAGGATTCTCTAACGGTGAGGATTCTCTAACGGTGAGGATTCTCAAACAGTGAGGATTCTCTAACGGTGAGGATTCCTTAATGGTGAGGATTCTCTAACGGTGAGGTTTCTTTAATCGGTGAGGTTTCTTTAACTATTTAAGAGTAAGTTATCATTCCTAATTCGTGTCTAATGAAACATAATCTTTCTGAACTTAAAGGCTTATTGAAAATATCAGCTAATTGAATTTCAGTGCCTATAAATTCAAGAGTTATATCACCTCTTTTATAATGATCTCTTAGAAATTGGTGTCTAACATCAATGTGTTTAGGTCCAGAGTGAGACACCGGGTTCTTTGAGACGTTGATCGCACTAGTGTTGTCACAATTAATGAAAACATGCTTAAAATCAAATCCATAGTCTAATCGAGTGTGTTTCATCCACAGAATCTGTGCACAGGAACTACCAGCAGCTATATACTCTGCTTCAGCAGTAGATAATGCAACTGAGTTCTGTTTCTTACTACACCATGATACTAGGGACTTTTCAAGTAAATGACATGTTCCAGATGAGCTCTTTCTGTCTAACTTGCATCCAGAAAATTCATCATCTGAATAACTTATTAAATTAAATGATTGTTCTTTTGGTAAAACAGTCCCAAATTGGCAGTGTATTTCAGATATTTGAAAATCCTTTTAACAGTAAGTAAGTACGACTCTTTAGGGTTAGCTTGAAATCTAGCACACATACATACACTAAACATAATATCAGGCCGACTAGTATTAAGTTTAAGTAAAGTCCCAATCATACCTCTATAATTAGTTTGATCTATTGGTTTACCAGTTTCATCAATATCCAATTTACAGGTGGTACTCATAGGTGTATCACTTACCTTAATACTATCCAAACCAAAACGTTTTAATAAATCCTTAGTATATTTACTCTGATTTAAAATAATACCATCTTTAGTTTGAAATATTTTAAATCCAAGAAAGTACTTAATCTCTCCCATTAAGCTCATTTCAAACTCATTTTTCATAACCTTTGAAAAATTAGTACATAATGAATTTTTTGAAGATCCAAAAATAATATCATCAACATAGATTTGTACTATTAAAACATATTTTGAAAATATTTTTATAAAAAGTGTGGGATCAATAATTAATTTTGTTAATCCTTTTGAAATAAGAAAATTTTTAATTCATTCATACCAAGCTCTTGGAGCTTGTTTTAAACCATATAAATCTTTAGAAAGTTTAAAAACATGATTTTGAAAGTGAGGATTTTAAAAACCAGGTTGTTGTTCTACAAAAAAATATTCAATAATAAAACCATTTAGAAAAGCACTTTTCATGTCCATTTGATATAACATGAAATTCAGATGTGATTCAAAGGCAAGAAAGATCCTAATTGCCTCTAATCTAGCTACATGTGAAAAGGTTTTCTCATAGTCAATTCCTTCTTCTTGATTGTAACCTTGTGCAACTAGTCTAACTTTGTTTCTAATGATATTTCCAGATTCATCAACTTTGTTTATAAACACCCACTTTGTGCCTATGGTCAAAGTGTCTTTAGGTCTTTCTACTAGTTCCTAGACTTTATTTCTTTCAAATTGATTTAGTTCATCTTGCATTGCTATTACCCAAAATTCATCATTGATAGACACATAGATATTTGTAGGTTCTAACTGTGAAAGAAAATATTAATGTTCAACATGATTTCTTAGAGAAGCTCTAGTCTATGTTCCTCTATCATGATTTCCTACAACATCTAAAGGATGGTTCTTTATAATCCTATTTGTCTTGAAAAGGTAGGGCTAGAGATTTCAGGTTCATCAACAGGTTGGGAGTCAACAGAAGCAGGTTCTAGAAAATTTCCAAAACTGGATGTTTTAACTATAGGTCCACTGTCTTTATCATTATGGTTCAAAACAGAGAGATCATCTTCAATATTTTCAAGATAGGTCTTAGGTTCATGTGGATCAGTTTCATCAAATTTGATGTGAACAGATTACTCCACACATTTGGTTCTCTTATTGAAAACTCTATTGGATTTATGAGAAATAGAGTAACCTAGGAAAATTCCTTCATCACTCTTGGATGCAAACTTATCAAGATTATCTTTAGTATTAAGAATAAAGACTTTGCAACCAAAAACTCTGAAGTAGTTAACCTTAGGTTTCCTATGGTTCCACAACTCATAAGGGTACTGCTTAAGAACAGGTCTGATCAAGAATCTATTGATAATATAACAAGATGTATTGACAGCTTCAGCCCAGAAATAAACAGGTAAGTTATACTCATTGAGCATGGTTCTGGAAATTTCTTGAAGGGTTCTATTCCTCCTTTCCACTACACCATTTTTATGAGGTGTCCTAGGGGCAGAGAAATTGTGACTATAGCCGTTGTGTGAGCAGTAGGATTCAAACTCATGATTTTCAAACTCACGACCATGATCACTTCTCAAGGTTTTAATCTTAAGTCCACCAAGGTTCTCTACAGACTTGGAATATTTAACAAAGTAAGAATAAGATTCAATTTTGTGAGCTAGAAAATATACCCAAGTATAACTAGAATAGTCATCTACTAGAACATAGACATAGTTCTTCCCATTTAAACTTGAAACTTTATAAGGTCTAAACAAATCCATGTGAACCAACTCGAGAGGTTAAGAAGTTGATACTTCTTTCTTTGATTTGAAAGAAACTTTATGTTTCTTTCCCTTTTGACAGAGATTACAAACGTTATCTGCTGGGAATTCAGGTTTTGGTAAGTCTCTACTATGTTCATCCTAGAAAGTTTTCTGAGTGAATGTACATTGAAGTGTCCTAATATTCTGTTCCAATGCCAAGAATCTTTATGAAAATCATTTAAACAAGTAATATTTTTCATAGCTAAAGAATTTAAATAAACATCATAAACATTTTCATTTCGCAAGGCAGAAAATACAAAAGCATTTTTAGAATAAACATTACAAGAATAATTTTCAAATTTAACATTGAAACCATAATCACATAACTGAGAAATACTCAGTAAATAATATTTATGTCCATCAAAAAATAGAACTTCAGAAATTAATACTAAGTTAGTGTAACCAATCTGGCCTAAGCTGATGATTTTTCCATTAGAATTATCACCAAAAGTGTCGAAACCTCCATCAACTCTGAATAAGCTTTTAAATCATGAGAATTCCCCTGAAATATGTCTTGAACATCCACTGTCCAAGTACCAGGTCTTTCTACAGGAGATCTTTAAGAAAGTTCCCTACAAAATAGATTTAGACAGGAAATGATTTAGGTACCTAGATTTTCTTGGGTCCAGACAGGTTAGCCAATAAAACTTTAGGTACCCAAATTTGTCTTATGGGTCTCATAAAATTTTTAGAATAAACATATTTGGAAAGATAAACTTTATTAGATCTGTAACTATGAATATAAATAGTTGAAGCATATGAACCTCCAGAATTATAACTATCTACATTCTCTCCAGATTTATGAATAAATTTAGTTTTGGTAATTTTTCTTTGTCGAGGTTCGTATCCAATGCCAGTAGTATATCTAGGTGCAATCTGCATACCTAGAATTTTAGTAAGAGTATCTTTTCCATTTGTTAATTTTTCTAAATAATTCCTAATTTTCTCATTTGACAATTTCAGTTCAGTGTTTTCTTTAAATAATCAAGCATTCTTTTCCATTTCTATCTCAAGAACAGATTTATGATTAACAGTTAAAGCATACTGTTTCTTTAAACCATTGTATTTTTCTTTCAGCTCATTACAGGTTTCTTCCAACATATCACAGTATTCAAATAGTTCAGATTTTGAGATATTTTTAGAATCAGAGTAATCTCCAGAATAATAAGAATTTAAAGCAGGAGTTCCAGATGTTACCTCAGAGGTGTTTTTCATAAAACACATGTTTTCCTTATTTATGATTTTAGCTTTCGAAGCTTCAAATTCACTGCAGCTATCCTCAGAAGCACTCCAAGTAGCCTTCATGGCTTTCTTATAATTATTATCCTTATACTCATATTTCTTCTTGTATTTCAGTTTTGTACAATCTGCTTTTATATGTCCTTTTATCTTGCACTCATAGAAGACAACTTCATCAGATTTTTCAGATTTCTTCTAGTCCTTTTTCCAGTGTTTCTTGTTGTCATACTTACCTTTGTAATTTGATTTTCTGAAAAAATTATTTTTCCTATAAAACTTCTTAAGTCTTCTGGCTATGTGAGCCATTTCTGTATCACTATCAGATGCACATTCACTTTCTTCACAGCTTGAGCTATCACTTACAGCTTGAAGTTTCTCCTTATTTTTTGAAGTAGATGTCTTGAAGGCAACTAACTTCCTTTTTGGTTCATCTTCCTCACATTTGTTTACATTAATCTCTTCTTCATACATCATCAACTTACCAATAAGTTCCTTAACTTGAAGTTCACCAATATCACAAGATTCTATAATTGAAACAGAAGTGCCCCTCCATCATTCAGGTAGGCATCTCAAAATTCTCATGATCTACTCCTTTGATTAAACATCTTTTCCCAGTGAGATCATTGTGTTGACAATTTCGTTAAACCTGAGATACATATCATAAATGGGTTTATCAGGCTTCATCTTAAAATTATCATATTTATTAGTATAGGTGTTCAATCTCATTTCCTTAACGTTAGTTGTTCCCTCATGAGAAACACTTAAGGTATCCCAAATTTCATGTGCAGTCTTACAAGCAGATATTCTATTAAATTCCTCATCTCCTAAAGAACAATACAGAGCATGCATAGCTTTGAAATTATTATTATAGGCTGTCTTAGTAGCTTCATTCCAAGTAGATCTAACAGTAGTAGGAATTTTATATTCTGATTCTATGGCAGTCCAAATATCAAAACCCATTCTTTCTAAATGGATTTTCATCTTAATCTTCTACTGAGAATAGTAGTTTCCATTGAAAAATGGTGGTCTATTAGTAGCAACACTTTCAAGTCTGTTATCCATGATAACTAGGTTAAAATAAAAATTTTAAAGAGATAACAATTTAGAAATAACAGAAATTTTAAGAACTTTAAAATACAACTAAAATCATAGTTGAAAAACAGAGTACTTTAGAAAATCATTTAATCCCTATGATACCAAATGTTGGTCAGAGTGGACACTCAAGAGGGGGGTGAATTGAGTTCCAATTAAAATTTCTGTTTAAAAATCATTTACCAAATTCCCCCAAATAAAACACAGAATTAAGCTGTAGTGAATTTATATCAAAGTAAAGGTTCTGTTAGGTTCTCAAGGGATTGATTATTTCCCAGTTAATCAAATCAGAAGAGTTGATTAACTTTTGAAACTAAATTACTGATTTACAACTAATATAAACACTTGCGAGTTTAATTATCAAAGTTACTTTAAAATAGTTTTTGGTTTTAAAGTAGTTTGCAGCGGAATAAAAATAATTTTGAAAAGAAATAAGCACAGCAGATATAACCAAGAGGTTCAGTCTCAAGATGAGACTTAGTCCTCTCAAAACGTTATATAAAAGTGATCCACACCCCAGATCGGGGATTACAATAGTATACAACTGTCCTGGTCTAAGACCTCTGTCACTGTTATTCGTGGGAAACAAACACAACAGAAAACCGGCTGTCCAGGTCATGCATGACCTCTACCACAATCCCAATGGGAAATAAAAGATGTAAGAGTTTGAGTGAGGATTTACAGATCCTCCAGTTAAAGTTCAAGAGACAGTGTGTGTGTAAAAATATAGCAGATGACACACACTGCTAAAAAAATAAATAATAAATCACAGAGGCAAAGATGTAGTGCTTAGAATGGCTCTAGTGATTGCAGTGCATCTCTAGACTTCTTCCAATTTGATCAGAAATGGTTCTGAGTCCTCTTATGGTTTTTGTCTGAAAAAACAGAGTGTTGTTCGCTTGGCATCCAGGTTCAGAGACAATGAAACTATAATCGATGAAGTTCTTGTGTGGATGTTCTCGTTCTCGTTCTCCTCTCTTTCTGGTATGCAGGAATGTATATGCTCTTCGTGTAAGTTCAGTCATCTCTTTTAATGCACACCTTTTTTATCACCTTCTTATTTTTTTTGTCATGCACTTATTTGTTTTTCCAACCTCCTTTTTAGTAGCAGGAGCATCTCTTATTTAAAGAATGAGCTCCGACAACAGAAGTGATTTCCTTTTTGCAGGTATGAGGTATGGTTCCCTGACATCCAAAAACACACAATAAATAAATGTCAGTGTATTAAAATATACCTCATATGACCGTTGGTTAGATTAAATAATGATAAAGAAATTAAAACAGCATCAGGTTCTGTCTCTGGAACGGTAGCCTTGGATATCAGTAGGTAGGTGTCACAATAAGTGTCATGGTAGGTCTGAGTATCGGTAGACGTCATTTGTAACGGTAGACTTTCTGTCAGTAGACATGATTGCATCGGTAGCGGTAGACTTTCTTGGTCAGAGTGGACACTCAAGAGGGGGGTGAATTGAGTTCCAATTAAATTTCTGTTTAAAAATCATTTACCAAATTCCCCCAAATAAAACACAGAATTAAGCTGTAGTGAATTTATATCAAAGTAAAGGTTCTGTTAGGTTCTCAAGGGATTGATTATTTCCCAGTTAATCAAATCAGAAGAGTTGATTAACTTTTGAAACTAAATTACTGATTTACAACTAATATAAACACTTGCGAGTTTAATTATCAAAGTTACTTTAAAATAGTTTTTGGTTTTAAAGTAGTTTGCAGCGGAATAAAAATAATTTTGAAAAGAAATAAGCACAGCAGATATAACCAAGAGGTTCAGTCTCAAGATGAGACTTAGTCCTCTCAAAACGTTATATAAAAGTGATCCACACCCCAGATCGGGGATTACAATAGTATACAACTGTCCTGGTCTAAGACCTCTGTCACTGTTATTCGTGGGAAACAAACACAACAGAAAACCGGCTGTCCAGGTCATGCATGACCTCTACCACAATCCCAATGGGAAATAAAAGATGTAAGAGTTTGAGTGAGGATTTACAGATCCTCCAGTTAAAGTTCAAGAGACAGTGTGTGTGTAAAAATATAGCTGATGACACACACTGCTAAAAAAATAAATAATAAATCACAGAGGCAAAGATGTAGTGCTTAGAATGGCTCTAGTGATTGCAGTGCATCTCTAGACTTCTTCCAATTTGATCAGAAATGGTTCTGAGTACTCTTATGGTTTTTGTCTGAAAAAACAGAGTGTTGTTCGCTTGGCATCCAGGTTCAGAGACAATGAAACTATAATCGATGAAGTTCTTGTGTGGATGTTCTCGTTCTCGTTATCCTCTCTTTCTGGTATGCAGGAATGTATATGCTCTTCGTGTAAGTTCAGTCATCTCTTTTCATGCACACCTTTTTTATCACCTTCTTATTTTTTTGTCATGCACTTATTTGTTTTTCCAACCTCCTTTTTAGTAGCAGGAGCATCTCTTATTTAAAGAATGAGCTCCGACAACAGAAGTGATTTCCTTTTTGCAGGTATGAGGTATGGTTCCCTGACATCTAACAACACACAATAAATAAATGTCAGTGTATTAAAATATACCTCATATGACCGTTGGTTAGATTAAATAATGATAAAGAAATTAAAGCAGCATCAGGTTCTGTCTCTGGAACGGTAGCCTTGGATATCAGTAGGTAGGTGTCACAGTAAGTGTCATGGTAGGTCTGAGTATCGGTAGACGTCATTTGTAACGGTAGACTTTCTGTCAGTAGACATGATTGCATCGGTAGCGGTAGACTTTCTTGTATCAAATCCGCTCTTTGAGTCATAATCACACATATTTGATTATTATATTTCAATATTAACAACTTATAATCTATTTTGATGTTATATTTTATTTACACCTCATTTTTTAGAGAAATATTGTTTTATACTCAATTCTACTACCTTGATTATTCTATTATTTCATGTAAATGCATTTTTTAAGAGCAATTCAATTTATATTAATTCCCTCTTCCACTATATCACTATTTTTTACATCCCCCAATTGTTCTCATTTTCCAAGTTGAAAATAAATTTTTTAAATTTATAGTGATCCTTATATTACATTTTAATCATTCTAATATAGTTTATATGTTGGTAACTCTTTTCCAATATGTGTGTTTGACAAAGGTAGTTCAAAATATTCAAAGGGTTTTCTATAATTTCAAAATAATTTTTTTATCTTTCACTCCAAATTCCATTTTACCAAACATTATGTATTTTTAATTATGTATTATTATTATTAACTATTATTATTATAATTTAATGTTTCAAAAAATTCCCTTCACATTTTCTAATTTTTTTTCAATGTGACCGTGTCTCCTTCTTTTAGACCAAAGATAAATGTAATTTGTAACTTATTTTACATTTATCCACAATTTGAATATTTATCTATCTAATATTAAATTCATTGGAATTTATTTATCATGAATAAAAATATAAATTTTTTTAGGAAGAATATTTTTTAGGTTATTGAGTTTTTGTTATCAATTGTTTATATTCTAATGGTTAGTTTTATGGATACCTTCACGAGGTTCTATGAAACACAATTTTCTTTACATGGGATGTTTTAATGTTATGAATGAAAACCATTTTTCTTCTCACATGTTTTTAGGATATACTTAATTATTGATTTTATATGACACTAATATGGATGGATTATTATGGGTGATATACTATATCACCCATTAATGCATTAGTTAAGGTTTTATTCCCCATGAGGTAAATATGTTAAGAATGAACGTAATAAATATTAGATACATCCAAAAGATTATGTGTGAACAAATGGATATTATAAATGTTCACAAGATTAAGTGAGAAAAAAATTAATTTTAGCTAAATTCAAATGATTTAGGATGAACATTATGGGAATTATTTACATTCACAAGATTGAGCATGAAAATGATGAATATTAGAAAATTTCACAAGATTGAGTGGGAATATTGTTCAGATTAGACGTGTTCTTTAGATTAAGTTTGAACACGATACATATTAGAAACATTAACCAGTTTGAGTGTATAGATATCAAATATTATATATGTTTAAAAGATTGATCATGAAAAAATTTCAAATTACTTATGTTAACAAAAATTCATCTGAAATCACAAAAAAATTTCAATGTTAACAATTTTATGGATAACTATGCTATTCTGATTAAATAATTATATCTTATATTCTTTTGTTGATCCCTATGGAATATGTTTATTATATATTGTTTCCAAACTATTTTTATATGATATATGTTGTTATTATGAGTTTATATGCCCTTCCACCATGGCTTATGGACAACTCTTATTATCCAATCTTCTTTTTGAAAATAAATTTATTTTATGTTGTAGTTTTCTCTTATGATTATGATCTAACCCTTGATGTCATATTGATAAAATATCCCTTATTGATTATTTTAGTTTAACCATTTCTTCATCCCCTAGTTATAAGAATAATTATAACTTATGAGATGTCTAAAAGGGGGTAATTATGAGTTCAACTGTGTAAAAATGTTAACAAGTTATATAAAATAAGTCTCCCATGTAACTAGTCTCAAAGACACTAAAAAATTTGTTCCTATGGTTTTGGTAATTATTTTGATATTTATAATCTAAATAATGAAATTAATTAATTATTTATATATGTATAGCCTGTGCCTTTAAATTTTTTATTTCCCTTATTCTATCCGCCACTCACTTTATTTTTGACCGTGGTTATCATAATATTTTTTTTCAATTGATATTAAAAATGATATTGTTTGTTGGAAGATCCCAATATATTATCTATGTTGCAGGTTTTAATAATAAAATATTACTTTTTCTTACTAGGATTGACCTTTCATTTATTCATTTTAATATTTTTGAGGGTCAGTAATAAAATTTTTTAAATCATAAAATTATTTTAAAATATCATCCATACCATCATGTATATGTTTGAAAATTATTTTTTAAAAGGATTTTATTTCATCAAATTCCATATATACAATATATTTAATGGTATGATTCATTTTATTGATGAAATAATATGACTTTCTTGTTGTATAGTATCATTTAATGGTCCATTCATCATATTTTGAATCAAATTTCATATTATTATCCTTGGGTTTTAGTTTAAAACTTTTATAACCAAAATATCATAAACCTTTAATAATTATATTTAAATCATTCTATATTTTATAATTTTTTCCCCGTAAAATAAGATTACATAAATCATGATTCATAAGGTAAATGGCAGTATTCATTACAGTGACCCAAAACTAATTCAAAATTTTATATTCATACAATATAGTGTGTGAAATATCTTGAATAGATTTATTTCATTGTTCAAATAAAAAAAATTATTGGATTTTTTGTGAAAAAATGTTTTATGGATTTTTCACTAAAATCGTTTTAAAATCCTTTTTATTAATATGTACACTGTAATTACCATGTGTTGGAAAAATAAATTAAATTTAAACTTTAGATATTTTGGTTGTGATTATTGAAAATTAATGTTGAAAATGTTTTGGGGACATGATTTCAGGAAGGAATAGTTATGTACATTCGTGAAGGTGTGTAATAAAATTCATGAAATGAATGAATCTCACACATTCCATATAGACTCATTAAAGTGGTGTTACAAAATTTCATGTGAACGTATTGTAAAGAAAATGTGGTTTTTTATAGAAGTTGGGTTTTTTAAAAATGTAATGTAAATGAAGTTAAGAATGGAATATAATATAAAGGTGTGACATTTTAGTGTTGTGGTAAATATGTGTGTAGGATTGGTCCAACCTATAAAAATGGAACTAATACATCAATAAGAGGGAGTGGACAAAGTATTAAAGAAAGTATGTTATCTCTATCGGTATGTATGGATTATATTAATATATTTCATTGGTGATGGAATTTTTCTTGATAATTAGTTTCACATTAAATAGAATTATTATTTTAAAAAATGATATTTTTACATGAATGTGAGTTATTAAAACAATATCCAATCATAAAAAGGGTGGTACTAAATGAAAAAAATACTTCGATGATCTTTATTAAAATGTGGAATCAATTATTTGGTTTAAATAAGTGCTTCATATCACACCAATTTTTTTTATAATAAATGAAAAATTAGTGTATTAATGGAATATTTTGGATTATTAGTAAACACACATAAAAACGGACAACATTGAGTTATCTAATTCTAAAATATTGGTGATATTGATATAGAGTGTAGTGAGTTATTAAAACATTTTTGTCAGTGAAATAGGCGGGACAATGAGTATTCATCACAAATTGTAATAATGAAGTTACATTTTGGTTATGGATGATTGATATGTGGTTTTTTTATTATCCTTGGAAAATCCTAAAGATATCGAACATTGTAAAATTTTCTGACCTCCCATTTAATTTAAATTATTATTTCCTATATATAATGAAATATATATATGTGTGTTTTTTCTAATTCAATAATATGAATACTAGAGGGGACCATTTAAAAGAAATAAACAAATGCTAATTGTAAAGCCCCAGAAATTCTGTGGGAATTTTTTTCTTACACACATGGTAATTTAACGAGTCCGATGTTTTTGACGGCACTTGATTCTGAGGCCTGGTGTGCCCAGAATAATTTTCTGAAATTTTTTTTGAGTACGTTCAGTAAAGGTACATGTGGGATTTTCTATATTTTGAACCGGTGCTCGGAATTGAAATCTGAGGACACTGTTGAACTCGCAACACCGGTATTCGCATAAGGAGACCTTTACCGTAGTTGCGTTTCAATGTGTATGGATGTTTTTATTTGGGGTTGCTAAATAAATTAGAAAAAAATATGTGTGACATATTTTTATTTATTTAGGTGGTGGTTAATTTCTCCAAAGGGAAGTTGGAGGTGAGGGCTACTCCCACATAAAATCCCATGGGAGGATATTATGTGGTGGGGACCACATGTGCATCTAACCCTTCAACTCTCCTTTAACTCCTTGAACCCCCCTTTTAACTTTTGAACTCCCACATTATGGTGGACCCTCTCCACCTCCCCCACCTTAATTGTGAAAACACAATTAATTAAAATCTTCATTAATTAATTTGAGTGTTTGATTTAATTTGAATTGAATTTCAACATTAAAAATAATAGGGGGCCTATTATTTTACGTTTTTTTGGTGATTATAACTCGGGGAAGCTCTGGAGAATTGGAAGAAAGCATTCTTCCCATGAAGAACATGAAGAACTTATCAAACGACTTCCATCCGCTTTAAAGAAATAGACGTTGTCCGCAATGAATGTCACCAACAACAACACTTCCTCCTCAGACATCCCCCAATGTCAACGGATCGACACCTTCGTCAGCGAAAAAAATTCGAATCAATGTAGGGTGATTTGATTACTTTATATTATATCCATGCTCTTTGAAGTTTACTTGTTAGATGATGGCCAATTGTTATCATTTAACGCGAAGGGGGAATGCCGAACAAACACAGACCGATGTCCCTCCATTGGTTTATGTTGATTAACGTCAGAGGTGGAGGTGGGGCGGCACCATCGCGCAGAACGAAGTGTAGCAGGTCCGCGGCACCGTCATACTGCGATACATGTGCAGGGGCGACCAGCCGAGACGACCGTCGTGGAGCCGGGCAGCGGGACAACCGGTCGGCCGACCGGCCGGCCCGCTAGAAGACTGCGGTGCCCGAATCCACCTCGTGGAGGAAGACCGAATCCCGCAACTGCGAGACGCTCGGCCGGAGAAGAACCGGCCCACCTCATGTCGGCTGGGCTAGAAGAACCGGCTGGCTATGGACGGTCGGGCTGGGAGATGGCGGTACATGCTGGCACCGCGCGGAGGAGACACGGCCCGCGACCATGGGCCGCTCGGGGGGGGAAACCGGCCTGCCACCTGTCGGTAGGTTTGACGAACCATGGCCCTCTGTGTGGGCTGCTCACACCAGACAGAACAAGCCGGCTACGGTTGGCTGGGCAGAGGATGGTGGCGCCGCTGGGCGAACCGAACCGGCCCGCAGCGCGGGCCGAGTCTGTGGGTGGGCCATGCCCCACAGGGCTCGGTCGACCCCCAACTGGGTCAGACCCACAGGGCTGGGTCCATAGGTGGGCCCTGCTCCACTTGGCTGGGCCGACCCCCAGCCGGGTCAGACCAACCGAACCAGGTCAGGCCGACCCGCCAGCCCACTGGGCTTGATGGGCCGTACCCATCATCACCTAAACACGAATATCTCCTGGACCGCGTGTCCGATCGAAGCGCCGTCTACGGTACTGGGACCCCCGCAACGAGGCGGCCCTTTTTTGATATTCTAAATGATTTTTGGACATCTTTGGGAAACTTCTGGGTTTGGAATGAGTGTAAATCCAACCGGACCCCTAGAACGGAAAATCTAATAACTCTCAGACCGGGGGTCCGATTGACACGTCATCTGTCATGTTGGTTTTCTTATGATTAGATAGAACTACTGGATACATCAAATTAGGTCTTAATTGATTTATCTATACATGGATCGAGAAGCGGACCCTCCCAGAATCGAGCGTGCTGTGTGCAGGAACCCTTGAGCTGGCTACAATGACTACTGTACCGGAATCCTATGTGGGTTCAATAGTGACAATTACTGTACCAGAATACTATGTGGGTTCGACAGTGAAGACTTATATACTGGAATCCTCCTTGGGTCCGACGATTGTTCTACTATACTGATATCCTCTGTGGGTTTGATAGCGATGACTATTATACCAGAATCCTCCGTGGGTTCGACAGTTCTGACTTTTGTTCATGTATCATGTGGGGGTCTGACAGAGTAGATGGTACTATATCCTATGTGGGTCTGACAGCTTAGTTGGTTCTGTATCCTATGTGGGTCTGACAGCTTAGATGAATCAGTGACTACATCTGATCATCTTTATCGCTCTGTGAAAGATGTATACCTATTTGAGATGAGTATTGTCTTTAAATCATTATCATTGATGTGATTGACTTTAATTACTATGTAGACTGGGTTGTGATTGGGCTCCAGAGTTGGAGTTAGGCTGTGACTGGTAACTTAGGTATATGTATGGACATACACCTAAGTAGGGCTGGTTGATACATTGTGATTGTATCTTTCTACTGTGGTTTATCCTTTGTGGATTATGGGGGTCCTTCGGGGGTCTCGGGGTCCCCTACTATGTATCATTATACTCACCCCTACATGGGCTATGCCTGCACATCTTTTTGTTGGTTTCAGATGATGGAAAACACTGATCAAGGAAGAGAGTTGTAGAGTTGGACGGTACCCGGAGGTGGACCACATGGAGAGAAGTACTCTGAGCGGATGGCCGGACCTGGGGTGCTAAGGAGGCCATATTTACCCACCATTCAGGTGGGATTCTTGGAGGACAACTCAGTAGTTTTTGTTTACGTTTCTGCAGTTGTAATAGCTTTATTGTTGTTTTACTTTACTTTTGGGCTTGTATTTTCGGCCCCATTCCTTCAACACTTACTTTTTTATATAGTTTTACTTCGTGTTTACTTTCGGTTGTGTACTATACTGCTTGTGTTCAGATTGTGGGTGTGTTACAGGTTTAATGGAAATGCCTTTTCTTTTTACAGGCATTATTCCTTTGGTGCTAGTCTCCATCCCCTGGCCTATGGAAGGCGGGCTTGGGGTAGTCACGGCACGGGCGCCGAGAACGGGTCGTGACAAATTGGAATCAGAGGAGTTGGTTCTACCACAAACATAGACTCTAATTCTTTTAATAGCAATAGTGTTAAGTGTTTTGGGAATGGTTATCAGTTTAGGGATACCAGTATTGGTGTGGCAGCCAACGTATCCATACACTAGGACTCTGACTTCTGATCTCTGACCCAGTGCATGAATACACTGATTGTGTGTGTGTTTCCTTTGAAATGTTATCTTTGTGATTACATTGTGTCAGCTCACAAGGTATACTATTTTAACCGTGGTACACATGTTTCTTTTCAGGAGAGCCCCACGAAGGCAGCCAACCAGGGTTCCGAGTTACACACGATATGGTAGCCCACCGAACGATGAGGCCTCGGTGCAGGGCCCCATCATAGTGGAGGTACCAGCGGTACCACTACCCGCTGGGCCACCGATACCACCAGCTCCGACAGTAGAGAGTGCACGCCACCTGAGTGCGTTACAAGAGTTACAGCGCTAGATGCGGCCCAGGTTCCAGGGAGAGACGAACCCACATGCATCTGAGGATTGGCCGGAGGCTATCGTGAGGGTTTTCAGATTGGTAGGGACACCAGCCGACCTCACTCCAATCCTTGCAACGAGTCTCCTGCATGTAGCATTAGGTAGATGGTGGAGCCTGATGCTCCAGGTGCATGACAAGGAATCATTACTCTGGACATACTTTGATAGTCTCTTTCGCTCAGAGTCTCTTCCAACCACCCTTCGTGCGGTGTCGATTCAGGAGTAACTTTATCTGCAGAAGGGCAGTTTGATATTAGCTAAGTACATAGTGAAGTTCACCGACCTATCATGTTACTCAATGTATATGGTACGAGACCCGTTCTTCAGGGCCCAAACCATCGAGCATGGACTCATGCATGAGATCAGGGCTTTGATGATTCGCCTCAGCATTCCAACACAGGCAGGACTGTTGGAGCGAGCTCTTCTTGTAGAGATTTTCCTCGCTGAGCAGTCACCAGCGGTGAGAACCACCACAGGGCGAAACATGGTGGAGTATTCTACAACCGATAGTAGACAGATGACACAGAGGTGCAAGTAGACCATTCCAACCAGTGGGTGACCCCAGGATACAGGTTCGGTTGTGCGGGGCACAGGAGACAGAGCCAGCTATACGAGGAGCAGGCAGTTCTATTCATACGGCGGGCAAGGACACATGGATAGAGACTGTCAGATCCAACATGCGGATGATCAGTAGACGGTAGAGGGACCTCACGAGTAGAGGCATAGGTTTGACCATGCTGGTCTGTAGTGATCATGTGTACGTGGAAGAGGAGTTGGCCGAGCAGTGGGTGGTGTAAGACATTTTGAGGCTCTACCCCCACCACCACCAGGAGGTCCACCCTGACCACTGTGAGCTGGCGGATAGAGGCGGGCTCATCTCTAGGCAGTCGATCCCTATGACCACGGTGCACTTGAGATGATTCGAGGTACTATCTATGTCTACTCAACCCTCACTGCTGTACTCATAAACATAGGAGTGATTCATTATTTTATTATCGCTACCCTTTTTCGGAGATCGGTGATTCCGATGGAGCCATTAGCTCGATCCTTATGGCTCGAGACTCCTATAGGAGTAGACTCAACAATTATTCACTCGTGCCGGCAGTGTGAGAATACTCAATGAGATGAGAGCTTCAGCTGGGATCTTCCTGTAGTGGAGTCGAGGCCTTACGACGTCATCATGGGTATGGACTGGTTATCCATAGTTCATGTTCAGATTGACTATATTAGGCACAAAGAGTGGTGTATCCGCACGGATGGGAAGAGGATTACCTTCACCGGAAAGAAGGGAGACTTAGTAGCGCAACATGGACTTTTGCAGAGGAGGGGGCTGCCGATCACACATCAGTTAGCTAGTCTCATCCATGGAGCGTTTGATGTGCGGAGTCCAAGTATTCCTGTTTTGGTGGATCAGTACACAGATGTTTTCCTTAACGACGTTCTAGGACTACGTTCTCACAGAAAGGTAGACTTCTATATTGATATATACCCTAGGACAACACCGATATATACTGCAGCATATCAGATGGCTCTCGCCAAGCTTCAGGAGCTGCGGGTACAGCTGGAGGACTTGCAGGGGAAGAGATTTATCCAACCCAGTGTTTCACCTTGTGCATCACTGATTTTGTTCACCACGATGGAAGATGGGAGATTGTGACTGTGTTTCAACTATCATCGCCTGAACCAGGTGACCATGAAGTAAAAGTTATCACTCTCGAGGACTGACGACCTCTTTGATCAGCTCAAGGGAGCATGATGGTTCTCAAAGATAGACATCGGGTCAGGATATCACCAACTCAGATTTCGAGACAAGGATGTGCAGAAGACGGCCTTCAGGTTTCGGAATGGCCACTATGAGTTCTTGGTTATGCCTTTCAGCATAACCAATGCACCAGTAGTGTTCATGAGTCTCATGAACATGATCTTCTAGCCTTAGAGATAATATGGCCATGATAAGAAATCTCTTGAAGCCAGAATTCAAACATGCTAAACTTCCCTTATAATTCATTTCTTCTATGGGTTTTCAGAATAGTGTGCAATTGATTTTCATGATCTTCCTAGATTTTTGAGTATTACAAGATATAATTAATAAATACAACTACAAATTCATCAAGATATTCCTTGAGAACACTATTCATTAGATCCATGAAGACAGATGGTGTATTAGTGAATCCAAAAGGCATTATTGTAAACTCCTAATACTCGTACCTAGTTTGAAATGCTATTTTTGGAATGTCATCCTTCTTTACAAACAACTGGGGATATCCAGATTGTAGGTCAATCTTAGAAAAATATTGTGCTCCATGAAGTTGGTCGAATAAATTATCAATGCGAGTTAGGGGGTACTTGTTCTTTATTGTTATTTCATTGATCATTCTGTGGTCAATGCACAACATCATAGATATTTCTTTCTTCTTATAAAAAAGGATAGGGTCTCCCCATGGAGAAACACTATGGAAAATTAATCTCTCATTACTCAATTCCTCTGGTTTTTTCGTTATTTACACTAATTACACTATGGACATTCTATAAGGGGTCTTCGATATGGGACTTGATCAGAGATTTAAATCAATAGAACACTCAATTTCTCATTTTGGAGGATGTCCAGGTAAATCCTATTGAAACACATCAACATATACCTGCACAATAAGTACGTCCTCTATTCAAAAATTCTTTTTCTCACCCAAAGTTATTTCATTCTCTTCCTCCCCAATAATTGAATTTATTACAGCTACTAGGGGTGGATCTAGATAAGAATCAGGTGGTGATGTTTCTGCTCTAAAGATAAGGTACTCTTTATCATCATCGAAAATTGTATCCTCCTTCTTACAATTAATTTTCGCATTATGGTCCGAAATCTAATCCATTATAAGAATTATATAAAATTTTATGATGGGTATGATAATGAGGTTAGTAGATAACAAACATTTATATGCCCTAATGGGATCTGAATCACAAAACATTGTTGCGACGATACTTCCCTTAAGCGTTTTGACTGAAGACTCCCTTGTTAAGTAAAATTGAAAATAACTAATTTTCTTAGAAAACTGGGAAGATATAAAACAATGAAATGATCCAGAATCAAATAAAGCATTAGATAAACTTCAAGAAACCATTAAATTTCATGGCACCTCATCATTCAGAGATTCAACCATAGTAGTTGTAACGCCCTGACCCCAGTTACCCAGAGTCGGTGCATTATTACATAACATTGGCATGATCACCAAAGATAAAGTCTCAAAAGACCGATAAGTATAGTAGCCTTGGAATAACTAGATACATTCATAAAGTCTTAAATTACATCCTAAAGTAAAAAAACTACAACAACATCTTCTCTTCATATCCCCGCATACTATCCCTACAGGTCATTCATAAATTACTTCTTCACATCCTGGAAAAAATAAAACATTGAAAAGGGTGAGCTCAGATACTCAGTAAGGATAACAATATAGAGGAAACTTTCAAAAATAAGCTTAAACATTTGAGGCAATGTTTATCTAAAACAAAAAACTTTTACAACTAGAACTTCAGTATAATATGGAAAAAATAAAATGAAATAATTCCATTTACTTATTCACATGGATATTCTACTAGTTTAATAATCACATGAAATATCAATAACCAATTTTATAATGAAGGAATGCATAATGCTGAACTTTAATTTCAATGTCATGGACTCGTTCCAAGACCTAAGGGATAACTGTAACTGGAACCCAACCCGGAGAGCCTCTGTAACCGGACTCCATCCTGGAATGCCTCTGTAACCGGACTCCAACTCGGAGTGCCACTAATAACCGGAAACCAACCTGGAGTGACATTAATAACCGGACACCAACCCGGAGGGTCTGATGTAACCAGACCCCAAACCAGAGGGCTTACTTTTACCGGTCCCCATCCCGGAACATACTAGTCCAACATATTCATCTTAATAAGAGGATGAAATCTAACATAAACATTCGTATTAAAACTAGCATACGAAATGACAAAACATTAATCATAAATCATTAATGGCATAAAAATAACTCATCCATAGTCAAACATATCACAAAACCTTAAATTCAATATGGAACATTTTTATCATAATAATACAACTTCAAACAAGTGTAAAATTTATCAAAGGATGTTGGCATAGATGAAATCAAAACTATTTGAGAGAAATATCACTTTTTTTAATCATTTAAAAGTCACATAATTATAAAAGAAAACATTTACATTGAAAATATTCGTATAATCCTGTAAGGGAAGCTTCAAAGATTTTATAATGGTGGAAAACATCAGCACCCGCCCTATAAGTTAAAAAAAAGACATTCTTACCTTAATTCTGTCGAAAAGGTTAAAATGGACCTTGTTTGGAAAACGACAGAAAGATTCCATTATAAAGTTTTTATAAAATGTCAAACAAGGGTATAAATGAATTTAACCAATATTCTGTAAAATAGTAATAATGTTTTGAAATAAATTTTTAAGAAACATGGATGTGGATGATAAAGAGGTCCCAGTAGATAATTACGTATAAAAAACCTTGGATAATGAAGAGATTGTGAAATTAACCCTTACCAATTTGGTAACTTACGAAACATACACCCCATGAAAGCGGTACCATACAATGAATATGTAAATACACATAAGTTAAAGTGTATTACACAAAAAATACAATTATGGGTAGTACATACACCACACAAAATGTAATAGTGGCAATATGGTACGAATCTCACGAGAATAATGAGTGAGATGAAAACACCTTACCTTGTACTTTTGCTTTGTTGAGGGTCGGTTAACCTCCAATATAATGGTGAAATAATTGTTATTAAGTAATAAAATAATCATATACATTAATATGATATCATATATGATCTTTTAACACTGCTTTGTTAATAATATCTTTGCATTATCGTCATTTTGGGTGTTAATTTACTCCTTTTATTTTTTATGTTTTGTCACATAAGCCATGTTTTTATGGATAGGTTGTATATTAATCATATCCATAATGATATCAAGTCCTTAAAAATTATTATTAATCATCAAATGAGAATTATACTTGAATGGATACGATGGGAAAGGAATCTCATCGCATTCGTGGAGATGGTAGTCTGCGCGTACGCACGAGTGACATATCATTCTTCTGATATTAAAAGACTATATAATTGGATAATATATCATAAATACAGAATCATTATGATGATATATTTATTATTTACTTGAATTTCACATCATTATTATACCCATCCAAATAATAATATCTTGAATAAGAATTACACCATGATGTGGAGACGGTAAGCCATGCGTACGCACGTATGGTGAAAGGTCATTCAAAGAATGGATAGAATACTGATTATTGTTGTACCATATATATAATAACATCAAAGTATATATAATATACTGGAGTTTTTATTTTATAATGGAAATAACAAAGAAATAAGAAGTTGAATAAGAATGGAACTTGAAAGAGGGTGGTGAAAACATTACCTCTTAATAGGGTTCTTCCTTTTGATTTGATAAAAAGGGATCCTTAGGTTGGCTTTTTGATCAAACTAATGCCTCTAGGTAGAATTTAGGGATGTTGAGAGAGTATTTAGGTAGGGGATGTCCGAGCCAAATGGCTTTGAAAGTGTGAATTAGTTAGAAGGGGGAGTGCCCTTTTAGAAGAGGGGTGATGGGAACCTTTGGAAAAGTTAGAAATATTATTTTATAATAAATTCATATTCGGTTTCTAATGGCTAAAAAGTAGATTATTTAAATTTTAAGGTGGGTATGGGTCTAAATTCTTTCATCCAATAGATTTTAGATAGGTTTGTGTCATTATATTAACCTTATCTTTTTGTTTTAACTCTTAGTTAATTAGTTTGACATTTTATCATGTCACTTTGTATTTTTATATTATATAGTTAATAAACATACTATATACATCCAAGCAACCCCCAAGTGGTCTATTAATAAAACATATATAATGATATAAGTCATTTGGCCCAACCGTAGATTTTTAGGAATATAATATCAATTAATATTATAATATTTGTTTTTAAAAACTATTTTATGTCAATTTTGACACTATTTTGTATTTTTTTTTTGATAATTTCATAACAGCATTATAACTTCGAAGAAAATTTATATAACCAATAATAATATGTAATATGAACCTAAAAAATTATTTTAATTCATAAAATGTCTCAAATTACATTTATTTTGATATTTATAATATCAATTATTTTAATATTTCATTAATTAAGTAATTACTATATCACCATTGTGTCATAAATAAATTATATTATATAATGTCTAAAAATTATAAATAAAATACCATTATGTAAAATATCTTTTTAAATTTATAATGAATATTTACAATCTAATTTATCTTATGTATAAGCCTGTATTAAAAAGGTTTTAGTAATTAAACATTGATTTAAACTCTTTTAACTCTTCTTTGAATTAAATAATAATAAATGTCCTAATCTAATCCAAGTGGATCTAAATGATAATATTTTATTCATAAGGTTGTTTTTGGTTGATATACACTTGTCCATTATATTTAGGACATGTGTTAGGGTAATATTAATATCATTTTTACCCATAATTACCTTATTTACTTTTAACCGTGGTAAATAAAAGTAAAAAGTTATTATTCACAAAAAATTATTTTCATCTCATTGAATCACATTTTACTCCTTGATATTAACTATGTCTCTAGGATTTTAGAAATTCCACTCACAGAAGCAATAATATTATGTTTTATATGAATTTCCAAATTATCCTAGGAGGTGGGTAAAAGACGGTCAAAAGTTCAATAATGTTTTTATATATCTAAAATTATTCTGAAAAAACACCAATGAATTACATTGAACATATATAGGTATTATGTATCTATTTGGACCTTATGTAAATTTAAATACAATAAATAATTATTCAAATAAAAATTCGGTTTTAAACTATAACTCAGTGTTTTTCACTATTCAACAAAAATTGAAAGTTTTCAGAAAAATACCAAAAATTCACCCTAGGCTAATTTTGATATTACAAATCCAAATATGAAGTCCATTTTGAAAGATAAAATTTATAAAATTTCAAAAATTGGGTATTACTGTTCATAACGGATGCTTTGATTAGTCACGACGTGTTAGAGTCTCGAAGTTGTGTACAATACAATCTATTGCATTATTCAAATGGGAAACGTACTGTGGAATCTTGGGGTGTTACATTATCCTCTCCTTCAATAAATTGAATCCTTGCAATTTGATATTGTTCATTGAAAACAAAAGGTCGAAAATAGAAGATTCATTTGTGGGAAAACCCACATCAGAAATTGGGTTAACAAGATTTAGTCTTAATAATAGGAAAAGAGGAAAGAAAAAGTCACCACCAAATTATGATCTCGATTAGGTGAACATTGATGGAAATTAGAGAAACCTAATTGGAGGAAAAATGTAAATATTTATATAGAGTGATTGAGGTCATCAATCACAAACAATTATAGAATTGTGGGCCTCAAAGCCACCAATCTATAATGATTTAAAATACAATCGGTTCAATAAAGCGTAAGGTATTTGGATAAATAATTTTTGGTTTTAAGATTCCCTAACTAATGTTTAAGAATTTATTTATTCATAGAATATGATAAGAAAAAAATTATACTTTTCAAGTAGAGTTCCATCCTTTAACTAATTTCTACCACAAACTCATCTTTCACTCCAAAAGATAATAGAACTCAAAAAAATATTCTATTTATCCTATTCATAATGTGTTCCAAAAAAATGAATTTATAATTCATCAACCATACCCTTTAAAAAACTACATTATTCAATCTAGGACATCACGTGGGTCAGTGGTAGGTGATACACCTTTGTCACCCTTCTGTTGCGGGTTCAAGTCTCGTGGCCTTGCCAGACGTGGCGGGTTATCACCCGACCTCCGGGTAATCCTTTTTATAACAATCCAAAAATAATGATTAGAAATTATTTAACCAT
The DNA here is from genome assembly GCA_963277665.1 of Viscum album. Taxonomy (NCBI): domain Eukaryota; kingdom Viridiplantae; phylum Streptophyta; class Magnoliopsida; order Santalales; family Viscaceae; genus Viscum; species Viscum album. The sequence goes on along the minus strand of OY728159.1, from coordinate 1,884,064,783 downwards.
AAAAATCTTATCAAATGTCAAATATAATTCATTCCAACCTTTAGACTTATCCAAATTACTTCTGTCCAAACTCACAGTCCAAAATTTATAAGGAATGTAAATATAATGAAGATCTTTTTTTTGCCACATAACAAAATGTGAATACCTTTATCATGTATTATTTTAAAATATGGTAACACCCTGAATTGCCATAAAAACATATTGATTACATTCATGCTCCTTTATTCCTTATAGAATACTAGATATATTCCTTATATCAAAAAACTTTTAATATTCCAACAATGATGAAATAAACAAACCATTAATCAGTTAAAAAGTAGTCAAGAATATCCAATATAATTTATCCAAATAAACCATATCTTATTTCCAAAATTGTTTCCTCAGTATCAAGGCCATATTAAGGATTACCTTTCCTTCAACCATGTATTTTCAAAAAAAAGTTTAACTTGCTGTTGAATCTCTTTTCATAATACCATATAATCTCAAATCATCAATGAAATAGTACAATAATTATTTATGTCCAGTACATCATTGATACAAAACTTCAATGAAATATTTCCAAAATAATAAAATAAGAACATTAGTCATTCCACTTCATCTGTGGTAGTATCATTTCTTTATTATTATCCAATAGCATCATTTGCGGCATAGTTTAATGATTTGAACATTGATTCGCGTAGTGTCCCCACTCCGTGCAGATGAAGCATTGTACATATGAAACCTTTTTCTTACCCTCAAAATCACGAACGTGGTGTCCTTTTTCATCACACTTATAACATATGCCCATTCCCTTCAAGCATTTTACAAGGTGATTCTTTCCACATTTATCACATAAGGGAAAATCCTTCTTTACCTTCTTCCCTTTATCTGTCCTTCTTTCTACCATCCTTTTCTTCTCTGGCTTCCCTTAAAATCCATAGGACTCCGAGAACTCATTACTGATCTTATCAACGCATGATACTACTTCTTCATATGATTATAATACACGGGGGACTATTTCCCTTCTAAATTCTAGCCTAAGACCATGAAAGATATGATCCTTCTTACTCTTTGGATCATGCATATTGCTGGAGTTCTCATTCCTTCTATTGGGAACCATTTGTAAACAATGGAATACACTAGATTAGTTTATGAATATCAATACCTAATCCCAAACTTGTAAAACACTTAACATAAATTAAATTGCTTATCGATATAATCCATAATAATACAAAAATGTTTTCTTTGAGGAAGTATATACTCATAAACCCTTCATAATGGATTGTAATGAAAATGAGAATTATCCTAAGCATATCCCTCGGGAGTGTCGTAACCAAGAGTGAAGCAAGCCCCGTTGTCGTGCACCAGTTCTTGTTCGAGTCTAGCTCAAAGCGGTGTTTTTGGGTTTTACCCCTAGGTACATCTGTGCTAGAGCCGCCTCTACCTATTCGTATCTAGACAGGGATTTATTTCTCGGAAAACTTACAAAATCTCTACAATACCAAAATTCTAGGAAGTTCTTCGATACTAATCCTCAAAGTCCATCTTAGGTCTATGTGCTCTAAATAGAGTTTATTTAAATATAGTTTCCAAGGTTTGTACTAAACGTCCTCTGATGCCAACTGTAATGCCCCAACCCCAGTTACCCAGAGTCGATGCATTATTACATAACATTGGCATGATCACAAAAGATCAAGTCTCGAAAGGCCGATTAGTTTAGTAGCCTTGGAATAACTAGATACATTCATAAAGTCTTACATTACATCATAAAGTAAAAAAACTACAACAACATATTCTCTTCATATCCCCTCATACTATCCCTACAGGTCATTCATAAATTACTTCTTCACATCCTAGGGAAAAATAAAACATTGAAAGGGGTGAGCTCATATACTTAGTTAGGATAACAATATAGTGGAAACTTCAACAAATAATCTTAATCATTTTAGGCAATGTATAACTAAAACAAAAGCCTTTTAAAACTATAACCTCAGTATAATATGGCAATGATAAAATGAAATAATTCTATTTACTTATTCACATGGATATTATACTAGTCAAATAATCACATGAAATATCAATAACCACATTCATAATGAAGAAATGCATAATGCTGATCTTTAATTTCTGTGTCAAGGCCTCGTGCAAAGACTTAAGGGATAACTATAACTGGAACCCATCCCAGAGAGCCTCTATAACCGAACTCCATCCTGGAGAGACTCTGTAACCGGAATCCAACCCATAGTGCCTCTAATAACCGGACACCAACCCGGAGTGCCTCTAATAACTGGTCACCAACCCGGAGGGTCTACTGTAACCGGACCCCAACCCAAAGGGATTACTTTTACCAGTCCCCAACCCGGAACATACTAGTCCAACACATTCATCTTAAGAAGAGGATGAAATATAACATAAACATCCATATTAAAACTAGCATAAGAAATGCCAAAACATTAATCAGAAACCATTAATGGAATAAAAATAACTCATCCATAGTCAAAAATATCACAAAACCATAAATAAAATATGGATGATTTGTATTATAATACGTCAACTTAAAACAAGTGTAAAATTTATCAAAGGATGTTTACATAGATGAAATCAAAACTATTTGAGAGAAATATAATTTTTTTTTAAATCATTTAAAAGTCACATAATTATAAAAGAAAAACTTTACTCTGAAAATATTCTTATAAGAATGTAAGGGAAGCATCAAAGATTTATAATGGCGGAAATTAGCCGCACCCTCCGTATAAGTAAAAAAAAAGACATTCTTACCTTAATTCTGTCGAAATGGTTAAATAGGACCTTGTTCGGAAAACAACAAAAACATTCCTTTATAAAATTCTTATAAAAAGTAATACAAGGGTATTAATGACTTTAAACCATATTCTGTAAAATAGTAATAATGTTTTGAAATAAATTTTTAAGAAACATGGATGTGGTTGATAAAGAGGTCCCAGTAGATAATTACGTATAAACAACCTCGGATAATGAAGAGATTTTGAAATTACCCCTTACCAATTTGGTAACATACGAAACATACACCCAATGAAATAGGTATCATACAATGAATAGGGAAATACACATAAGGTAAAGTGTATTACACAAAGAATACAATTATGGGCAGTACATACACCACACAAAAGGTAATAGTGGCAATATGGTATGAATCTCACGGGAATAAGGAGTGAGATGAAAACCCCATACCTTGTACATTACCTAGGTTGACGGTAGGTTAAAATCATGTATAATGGTGAAATAATTGTTACTAAGTTATATAATAATCATATACATTAATATGATATCATATATGATCTTTTAACACTGCTTTGTTCATAATATCTTTGTATTATCGTCGTTTCGGGTGTTAACTTACTCATTTTCATTTATATGTTTTGTTACATAAGCCATATTTGTTATGGATAGGTTGTATATAATTCATATATAGAATTATATCAAGTTCTTAAACATTATTTTTAATCATAAAATGAGAATTAGACTTGAATGGATACGATGTGGAATGAATCTCATCGCATTCGTGGAGACGGTAGTCTGTACGTACACACGAGCGACAATATCATTATTTTGATATTAAAATAATATATAATTGGATGGTATATCATATATAAAGAATCATTATCATGTAATATTTATTATTTATTTTAATTATACATCATTATTATCCCCATCCAAATAATAATATCTTGAATAACAATTACACCACGACGTGCAAACGGTAAGCCGTACGTACACACGTATGGTGACATGTCATTCAAAGGATGGATATAATATTGAATATGGTTGTACCATATTTATAATAACATCACAGTATATATAAATAATGGATTTATTATTTTATAATGTAAATAACAAAGAATGAAGAAGTTGAAGAAGAAAGGAACTTGAAAGAGGGTGGTGAAACATTATCTCTTAATCGGGTTCTTCCTTTTGATTTCATCAAAAGGGCTTCTTAGGTTGGCTTTCTGATCAAAATAAGACCTCTAGGTTGAATTGAGGGAATTTGAGAGCGTATTTGGGTAGGGTTTGGCCGAGCCAAAAGGATTTAAATGTGCGAATTAGTGAGAAGGGGGAGTTCCCTTTTATAAGAGGGGTGAGGGGCACCTTTGGAAAAACTAGAAATATTATTTTATAATAAATTAATATTCGTATTATAATGGATCCAAAGTGGATTATTTAAATGTTAAGGTGGGTATGGGTTTAAATCCTTTCAAAAAATAGCTTTTATACAGGTTTGGTTCATTATATTAACCTTATCGTTTTGTTTTAACTCTTAGTTAATTAGTTTGACATTTACCATGTCACTTTGTATTTTGATAATATATAGTTAATAAACATACTATATACATCCAAAAGACCCCCAAGTGGTCCATTAATGATACACCTATCATGATATAATTCCTATGGCCGAACCTTATTTTTTTAGGAATAGAATATCAATTAATACTATAATATATTTGTTTTAAAAACTCTTTTATGTCAATTTTGACACTATTGGGTATTTTCTTTTTGATAATTTCATAACAGCATTATTAATTCAAAAAAAATTTATATATCCAACCCTAATATGTCATATTAACCTATAAAATTATTTTAATTCATAGAAAGTCTCAAATTACATATATTTTGATATTTATAATATCAATTATTTTAATATTTCATTAATTGGGTAATTACTACATCACCATTGTGTCATAAATAAATTAAATTATTTAATATCTAAAAATTATAAATAAAATACCATTATGTAGGAAATATTATTATCTTTCTAATGAATATTTACAATCTAATTTATCTTATGTATAATCCTATATTATAAATGTTTTTGTAATTAAACATTGATTTTAACTCTTTTTACTCTTTTTTGAATTCTATAATAATAAATGTACTAATCTAATCCAAGTGGTCCTAAATGATAATATTTTACTCCTAAGGTTGTTTATTGTCGAGATACACTTGTCCAATAGAATTAGGACATGTGTTAGGGTAATATTAATACCATTTTTACCCTTAATTACCCTATTTACTTTTAACCGTGGTAAATAAAAAAAAGTTACTATTCACAAAAAAAAAATTCTTCTCATTGAACCACATTTTACTCCTTGATATTACCCATGTCTCTCGGATTTTAGAAATTCCACTCACAAAAGTGTTAAAATTAAATTTTATGTGAATTTCCAAATTCTCCTAGGAGGTGGGTAAAAGACGGTGAAAAGTTCAATACAATTTTTATATATCTAAAAGTATTCTGAACTAACTCCAATGAATTAAATTGAACTTATATAGGTATTATGTTTATATTTTGACATTAATTAAATTTAAATATAATAAATAATTATTTAAATAAAAATTCGGTTTTAAACTATAGCTTAGTGTTTTTTCACTATTCATCAAAAATTGAAAGTTTTCAGAAAAATACAAAAAAATCACTCTAGGTTAATTTCGATATTCCGAATCCAAATATGAAGTCCATTTTGAAAGATAAAATTTATAAAATTTGAAAAAGTGGGTATTACTATTCATAACGGCTGTACAAGGCTACTAAGGGATCATGAATGATGAAATGTACAAAGAAGTATAATATAAAAAGGAAAATCATGATAATGGGGGATTTGAAATCCAAAAAAATTCCTCAATCTGTTTAATCACAATTATCCAAGCCTATGGTTTTGATAGAAATAAATCATGATCTTATTTAAACATGCATGAATTGGTTATCTATAGAAAAGAGATAAATGTGAAGAAGGTGTCAAAATGGATTCAGAGGCCTCACTGGAATGGGAATTTAAATAATACAGTTAGTTCCATGTGGCATGTGACTAAAAAATAAGAGGTCATTTCAAGAAATTTCCAAATTTTTTAACATGAAACATTATCATTTTAAGCATTCGTTTTTTTTTTAAATTTCAATGGTAAAATTGGTTCAATCCTTTGAATGAGTTTCAATTTATGTATCATGAAATTGGAAGAAATATTTTTTAATAAAATTTTTGATTCAACACCCAAAATTTGAATGTAAAATTCATGGAATTTGAAAACATTGAAAAGAAACACCCATAAATTTAAATAAAAACAAACAATTTTAGAGGAAATCACATAAAATGAAAATCTACCCTATATTGTGCCTCCCCCCACACTTATTATATGTAATGTAGTCATTGTGTAGAAAATTTATGTGACAATTAATTTCATGAAATTGAAGACATAAAAAATATGTGAAAAGGATATACACAACCTGGAATCAACTGTATTCGACATCATGAAGTTGGATCTCCTCCACTAGAGGATCTTGAAAGTCAATATAAATATCATTAACCTATTCCCATTGACTATGAATGTTCTTCCTTTGTCTACTTATTTTATCTATATATCACAAAGAGGAAAAACATGAGTAATAATGATAGGACCAGACCATTTGGAATGGAATTTACTTCCTAACAAATTCAATATGGCATCAAATACAAGAACATTGTCTCTCTCCTTGAAATTTTCATTGAAAATTCTCCCATCATGAAATTATTTTATTCTTTCTTTATACAACCTAGAGATTTCATATTCATTATTTCTTATTTCCTATAGTTCCAATAAATAAAATTTTCTTTCTTTTCCAACAGAAGACAAGTTCATGTTACATGATTCAACAACCCAAAAAGATTTCTTTTCTAACTCAAAGGGTAGGTTAAAATATTTTCCATAGAGCAATCTAAATGGTGATATTTCAATTGGTGTTTTGAATGATGTCCTGTAGGTATAGAGTGCATCATAAATTCTCAAACTCCAAACCCTTCTATTTGTGTTCAATATCTTTTCCAGAATTTGTTTGATCTCCCCCTTGGACAACATAGCCATTCCATTTGTTTGAGGGTGATAGGGTATAGAGACACTATGGTGAACTCCATATTTGTTCAAAAGGGATCCCAGTGTACTATTAAATTTTTTTTACCTTGATCTATAATCAGAAACTTTGGGAATCCAAACCTTGATAATATATTCCCTTTCACAAATTTGGAAACAATTTTGGAATCATCGGTTATTGTGGGAATATCCTCTACCCACGTGGAAACATAATCAATATTAAGAAATATGTAAAGGTATCCAAAAGAATTGGGAAAATTGCACATGAATTCCATTCCCCATACATCAAAGAGGACACAAAAAAGGGTTTTTTGTGGCATCTCATTCCCTTTGGGAATGTTTCCTTGTAATTTCAAATTTTTATAGGTTCTACAAAAGCCGAAAGAAACTACAAAGATAGAGGAAAAAAACCAGAATACATAACTTTTCTTGTATTTAATTGTGGCCAATGCGTCCTCTATAGTTCAAATTTTGACAAAATTGTAGGATGGATTGAAATTAAGAATTTGAAATGCATCTCTGAATAATTTGTTCACTACCAATATACCAGAAGTAATGATCATACAAAATTTATTTCTTTGAATCACCCATCATTTTGTCAAATTTTTTTGGAAAACCAGCAGGGAATTTCATCAAAATCAAAATATCTCACAAGATTAACAAACTGTGGTATTTAACATTGATAAGAAAACAACTCCTTATCTTGAATGTTTTCTTTAATTGGTTTAAATATATATAGTTTTCTATTCCATATAAATGGTATCATACTAAAATGATCAGTAAAAAGGTTCTCACTTCCATTATTATCCTTAATCCCAATATCAAACTCATGTAACAGAAAGATCTATATCAAATGTGTTGGTTTGACATCATGTTTCTTCATTAAAAAAATTTATTGCAGAATGATCATTTAAAACATTCACCATGGATCCCAGTATATAGAATATAAATTTTTCTAGAAAAAACGCAACAACCAACAGTTCCATCTTAGTTATTGGGTTGTTTTATTGGGCATGATCCAACGTTATAGAGGAATATTCAATCACATGAGATTTATTGTCCAACCATTGAATTAATGCTTCCACAAGAGAAAATTCAGATGAATCCGTCATAATTTCAAAGGGAAGGTCCCATTTGTGTTAATGAAAAATGGTAGGTTTTATTAGTTTATGTTTTAACCCATAAAATCCCTTTTTAAAATTATCATCAAAGAAAAATGGGGTGCCTTTTTTGAGAAATCTAGACAATGGAACTGAATCCTTACTGAAATCCATTATGAATTTTCTATAAAATCCAACATCGACAAGGAATAATCTCATGTCTCTCAAATGTTTCCAGTATGTTAATGATGAAATGATCTCATCATTGGATTCATCAACATGAATTACATTGAGAGACACAATAAGTCTGGGTACAATTCCATTACTAACCATGAAATAGAATTCACAATAATGGAGAACAAGGTTCTTATCAATGAAGGATATAAGAACATAAGAAAATCTTTTCAAATAACTTTCAAATGATAATCCATAGATAGTGAAGTCATTTGTAAAAACATACATTCATGTTTCTAGATATCCAAAGAAGATTCTCATCAGACACCTTTGAAATGTTCCATGAGAATTACCCTTACAAAAGGTCATCCTCCAATATGAAAAGTTTCAAAAGGTTTATGTGAATGTGGTCTTCTTTTGATCCTCTGGGGAAATGTGAATTCAGAAATATAAAGAGAATCCATCAAAAAGTAATAGTGGGGTTTTTTTGCTAGACATTCCATGAATTGATAAATCAATGGTAGTGGAAAGTGTTCTTTCCATGTACCTAAATTTATCTTCCTATAATAAATGACCATTATCCATTTATTTGGAAGACTTATAGTGACAATATCACCAAATTCATTCTGTGAGATTGAATATCAACTTTTTTTGGAAAAAAATTGATTGGATATAACAATTGACTTTTAGATGTGGGAAAAATAATTCTAGAAGCCTACAGTGTCGTGTCTTCTTTCTTGATAACCACCAATAGTGTTGGGTTCAATATTCTTTGAAATTGTCTCACCGGTTTAGAATTTTCACTAAACATAAATCAATGCATGAACATTAAGGGATTAATTCTTTTTAAATCAGAGAGAGTCCATCTGATGGAATTCACATGGGACCTGAAGACTTCTAAAATTTGGATCACATGGTCCATTGATTTTTTTTTTTGAAATTATGACAGTTAATTTCTCACCCTCACCTAATAAATAATATTTTTGGTTTTTAGGAAGCGGTTTAAAATCTATCTCATGTGGGGTTTTTACCTGGTTTAAAGAAAATTGTTCTTTATGACAATCAATTTCAATTTTCTCCAAACTTGGTTCACAATAAAATTCAGAAAATCATTGTCGAATATAATTGAAAGTTTTAAGGGTTTATAAAAATTAATTTTCACCAATGCTCAAATCAGTAGCCTCAACATCATTCTATTCTTGATGAGATTCAACATCAGTCAAATATTCAACTTTTAAATCATTAGTTTCTATTTCATCACAGGGAAAAGAAGAGAACATATCAGATCAAAACCAATTGATCATGTTTACTTTGGGGGATGAATGATCCTCATCTTGGTGTTTCACAGAATGAAAAATATTGATGTGAACAAAATATTCTCCAAATTCTAGTGAAAGTGTTCATATTTCCACATTAATGATTGATTTGTATGTTTCCAAAAAAAACAAACTCCCAATAATGATAGGATAATGGGTACTGAAATAACCATCTTCCATATCCAATACATAGAATCAGATAAAAAATATTTTATCTCACTTGAACAAGAACATCCTCTATGACTCTAGAAGGGATGGTGGAACTTCAGTTGGAAATTTGAATGATAAATCTAGAGGGTTTCAATTATATAGCTTGAGGATATGAGTAAACAAAATGCATCATAACATTAATAGAGTCTTGTAGATCAAGCTTGACATCATTGAACTCTCATTTCCCAATGGTTTATGGAATGGTAGAGCTTTCTAGGTCTTTACACTTGTCTGAAAAATCATGTCGAATCATGGATTAATCATTCCTACCAATGTTGACATTTTCTCCTCCATTGAATTTCCTCTTGTTGGTACACATTTTATTCCAAAACATAACATACCATGTAATTTTAATTATATCGTAGATCAATGGTATGTTGACTTAGACTTTTTAAAATATTTTCAAAACCTCCCTATCCATATTTCTTTTAGAATTTGACTTCACCGGTGATCCACTCCTTGGATAAGGAAATGTAGGTTTGATTGTTTCTTGGGTAGTATAAGTATGGTTGGGAGAAACATAAGGACAAAATAGCCTCTATCAATCACTTTTTTTGTTCCAAATAATATTTCCTCTCTTGATATTGTGTTTTCATTTCCACCAGTGGTGGGTTTATCAATAACAGTGTCAGCTGCAGGATTCATTTCCTTAGTTTTAGGTTTATTCAATTTTGTTCCACTCATAAGTTCAATTTCACTGACATTTATTTTCCAGTATGTCTCAGATTCACTTAAAGTCATGATGTCAAACAACCACTCATTTTATTTGTCATGAAACTAATACTAGAGGATAGTTGGCCCATGTGATTCATCAAGGTATTCATCATGTTAAATAATTGTTTTGATATGTATTGTTGTTTCCTCATGAATTCTAGTTTTCATTCCATTTCTTCTTATTGTTTCCCCACTGCCTTTTTAAGGTTAATCTCTGAATTGTTAATGGGAGGTGCATGCTAAAAGATTATGCCAGAATGTTCTTTGGAATTCTCATTGAAATATCTTCATTGGGAATTAATTTATTTTCCTTCGAGGAAGCATCAAGGATTCAAGAGATTCAGAATGATTTTGTTATATTGGTTGTTTCAGACCTGATTGAAATTTTGTTCTGGCTGAAATGGACTTTTTTGAATTAATTGAAATGTTTCTATTGAAAAATTTACACTGTAGTTGTCAGTAGGATTCTTCATTTTCATGCATTGATCACATAAATTTTCATTAAAAGAGAAAATTCTATAGTTAACATTAATTTGAAATTTTTCATCATGTTTAGGTGGTGTGGGTGGGTTATTTGACAACATCATCAACCTTACCATGAGGGTAAAATATGACAATTGACTTACAATTGTGTTTTTTTTCAGGACTTGAAGTGGGGAATTATTGGGAATATTTGACATGTAGAAGGACCCTTGTTCCAAATTATTAAGCATTTTGGGACATGATTTCAATTAATATCCCTAAAGCAGCTGGCATTTTTTCAACTAAAGATCCTCCATCTATAGAATCAATGATTCCTCTATTATTAAGAAACAATCACATATAAAAATATTGAATTAGGTTTTGGTAACTGATTTTATGGTCAGGGAACTAAAATAGATTCTTTTGAACTATTCCCAGTACTCATGTAATGTTTTTCCTTGTGTCCACCTTATTCCACAAATATTCTTATGAATGAAAGATTTTTTTAGGCATGGAAGAAAATTTCAATGAAAACATTCTTCAATTTATTCCAATCACTGATCAATGTTGAATTGGAATATAAGAACCATTCCTGAGAAACTACATCTAATGAGAAAGGGAATGACCTTTATTCCATCTCATTTGCATCGACTCCATGAGATTTCATGTTGACACAGAGGTATCTAAATTCGTGAAGGTGATTTCATGGTTCTTCACCTACAAAACCATTATGTTTTTGATATTGGTGGATGAAACTAGATTTTATTTGAAACATAGATGGTGCATTAGGATATTCTACAATATTTTCGTGGTTTTCATCATAAGATGATGCCAATTCATTTAGGATTCTACTCCCCATCATCGGAATTTTTGGTTCAACCATGTTACTTCATAGTGTGTTGGTGGATAAATCAAAACATGGGATTGGGGGTTTTATAGTATTTCTATCTCTAGACTGAACGGTTCTATCAATTTCAGGATCAACATCTAACAATTTTAGGTCAGAAGTTTGGGTCATGAAAAAATAATTTCAAAAAAAATAAAATAAACTCATGATACCTCCTCATTAACATTTATAGTTAATTTGAGGGTTTTTATCATGAATTCCACAACAAATATTTATCCCTTAGATAAATGAAATATACCAGTCCCTAGGTTTTCTCTCGAGGAGGTTTCATTTTGAGTTTCAAATTTGTCACTTTGGTTTTCATTATTTTTGCAAGAAAATAAAAATTGGATTTGATTAACAGTTTTAAAATAAAATCTGAATGTAAAATAAAGTGAATGAAAACTGATGAACAAGGTAAGGAATTAATAGAAAATAAAGTGGATTTGAAAATCAAAATTTAAACAGTGTATTTACATGAACTTTAACCTCATGGACACTAAGCTATTCCTTGTATTACAATATTTGTCCATTGAATATATAAATGCTCCCCCATAGACCACCAGGTGAACAATAAAATTTATATAGATATGATATATACCCATTAATATGATTGTTTTCCTGCCTATATAAGTGATTAAACTTTTTATAGACCTCATAGTTTCCAAAACTAATTGAGAACATTATGGTCAATGACAACACCATACCAAAGAAATTTAAATAGTGTAAACGATTAATTTACTTCATATTAATAACAACTATCAATGCAAATTTGATGAAAATAAATTTAAGAAGTATAAAGACCGTATTTATTGAAAAAATATAAGTTCAAAAGATATTCAGAAATAGATTACACAATGAGTTCAAAACTCAGAAGTGGGATTTTGTTTGGTGTCGCCATCTGCATCCACTTGCTGTTTAGCTGCACATCTCTTAGGGAACCAATGTCATCCCTATCACAACATTGTTGGACAATTTCATATTCTTGATCTCAATCCCCACCGTGGTGAAGAATATGGTGGTGGATTTTTTGGTGGAGTGACACATCACTTTCTTGTTAGGAATTCCTCCAAGAAGCGGTCTAGGGGTCCTATTTATATGAAAATCCCTCACTCCCTTTGTTGGCATTGAATTCATTTTTTTCTGCACATCGCCTCGTTCACGAAGTGTAATTATGCTACATGTCTTGTATTCCTGATCTTTTTTCTTCACTTTGTCATGAGAATCTCATACCTTGGTTTTACTATTTGACTCACTATATGATGTGTATGATGAGTAAACATCTTGTACTTTCGTTTCCTGGTGTATTTTGAAGTCATGAAATGTCCAGTGTAGAAAATTATTTTTGAAGATGTCACGACGTGTATGGTAATTACATATCATGTATGAATTCTACTTTAGTTTCCATATCTTCTTCATTTCTCCAAAATCTAGTGTCACACTGCATTGCTTCGCTCACGGAACAATGTTTCCATTACCCACAGTCTTGGAACACATAAGACAATTGAAAATAGTTAAAATTCCATAATTACAACATTTTCACAATTTAGCTCAAAGCATTTAATTTTTCCAAAAATGATGCAGTTCATATAATTTTTCAAATTGGTGGTGTTTGAAACACTAAATTGGATATGAAAAATAATAAATATATTAGATCTTTCAGGAGAATAGGTTGATTATACTTATGAGTTTCCTGATAGGTTCCTCATTTAATGAAAATATGGGATAAAAACCTACATCCTCATTATTTATCATGGGCTGATTATGAAGTTTTCAATAACAATCTATATTCCATGTTTTCCTTTTTTTCATATGTCTACGTAACACTCTGATTTACATGGAATGCCCTAGATATGTGGGGAACAAATTAGTTGTATTCCATGTATTCAATTCACATAGTGTGTGTTTCATTAATTATCTAGGTTGGTAGTGTCATTCAATTATAAATGGTGTATTTTACCATGTGGATACGATGATGTTCATTTAAAAACTATGTAAACTACACAAAATGTTCACAAGATACACACCATGTTGTCTGAATAACCATGCTCCACACTGGATCAATCATCACATAGTGTATAATAAATACATTACAATTAATAACTATTCAGGGTTTCATGTATCCCACAACACATACAAATGAAATGGACTCTATTATATAGTGTTTAATCCTGCTACATGTCGTGTAACCCAATCTACTAGATAGAATATTTGGAACCTCCTTCTAGAATCATCAATCATTCCTCATATCTTATTAGATCTTAAGAAAATATAAATTTTTAGTGAATAATACTAAAATTTAAAAAATCATTATATTTTAAAGTCTAATTAGATAATGTATAATCTGTAAATGAAAGATATAACCACTATTTCACATAGTCAATCAACAATCAAATAAATAATTATAAATTTAAACATCATCACTTTGATATCGCATGAAGGTTTTTGATATAGTGGATGTCCCTTTTTGGAGGATAACCATCTAGGTTTTTTTGGATTTTATGGATCATTCTCCCATTGTGAAAGAAATAATCAATAACAAAAATGAATGTTTCTTATCAGGTATTGATATAGATATCTCAAAACATAGATTTGATATTCTTTGTATTAAATTTATAATTAATTTAAATTAAATATGAAGAAATATTCCCTAAAAAATGCACTTTCTTTGATTATTGTATTGATCATCCAGAATCATTTTTAGATTTCCATCATTTCATATAGAGAATCCAAATTTCAGCTTTTATAGTGGTGATCCATATGTTTCTATTTGATCTCCAAATAACACTAATTAAATTAGGGGTACTTGCATTGTGGATCAATCTTTTTATGTTTTTTTCTTAATCAATTAATTTTTATCAAATCTTAACATATTCCATTCCATTCCCCTCATCAAGATAGGATAATAGAAAGATGAATCTTGAGAGAAATACACTGTACAAAACAATTCTCAAATCTTGACAAACCCTATAGAATAGACATAAAAATCAATTTATTGATCAAGATTTTTTGTTAAAATATTATGAAATTTCATAATAGGCATTAAATAATATAATAATTCTTATCTAAATATAGCCCATATAATAATAATATAATTATTATTTTATTGTGTGTGCTATCTAAAACAATGATAAATATTATTTTATCATATTTCAAATTAATATTTATCACCAGACATGGTCTTGGTTTGATCAACTCTCTTGATATTTATCAAATACACACACACACACACACACACACACATATATATATTTATAAATAAATATTATATTCAAAATATAGAAAATAAATACGTATTAAATATTCAATGTATAGAATAAATATTCAATTAAATTTCTGGTTAATAAATATATATTAATTAATTATTTAAATAAATAAATTAATTATTAATTAATTAATAAATAATTATTTCTTTGTGAATATATAGATCAATAAATCCAAAATAAAATTTTTCCACAAACTTGATAATAATATTTATCCGATAATTAAATTCCAAGAGGATTTAATTATGATCAATGAAAAAACATAGTACATGAACTTACATGAATCATTCCCATTATCCTTAGGGGGCTTCCCAAACGTGAAAGATTACATTTTAGTAATGGTTCAATGAACCCTAGATGAGGAATCTAATGTTTCAATGTCCACATCAACACATGAATTCTTACTTAGTAATATAATTCAATTATAATAACATCTCATCAAAGAGGTTTCACACTCATGTCGCCAAACTATGTGCTTGATATGTGTTTCTTTGACTATGTAAAATAAAATTATCATTACACCATGACCATTGAATTTAATGTGATGATTTCATTTCAATCAAAGGGATAAGATAAAAACATTCACTAATATGGAAGTAAAAATAATTCCTTGAATAAATAATTAATAACATTCCATTCATGACACACCCAACATACCATACTTCTCATGAACATATGGTATCATAGTTTTGGCCAGTATATCAAAGTATGTCAGTCATGAAAATTATTATAAAAAATATTAATATTTATATAGAAACCATATTTTTTTCTTTGTAAGACATTGAAATATTTCTATATATATTTTCAAAACTAGGACCTGAGACGACGTGTCATTCCAAAACCCAATGTGGCCAAAATAAATTTTATAAAATATTAAATATATTTTATATTCAGTGTGCATTATATCTCAATGAAAATTGGAAAAATCTAAATTGTTTGATCAGATCAGAATTCAAAGACAATATTTGTGTCTAAAATGTTTTTTAACCCTAGGAAGAACATAAAGTGAGTCAGTGCGAGACGTTCGAACCCCTTTCTCATTGTTCATGTGCGTAAGTTGATTATATAATTATTTAAATTCATTTAACCAAAACATAAATGTCAATAAGATCATCACTATTTAATTTTTTCCAGGGTTCGCTCATAATATTCTAGAATCTTTCAATGATATCTCATCCATCCTCCCTTTGGTAAACAACAAAAAATCCTTGGATCTACATGAATCGAATCATGAAGAATGAAAAAGAGCTTCCTTATACATTGTAAGATGATTTCTTCACCAGCGATCGATCCAAAGTCGTGGTAGGACTTGTATATTTGTTTTGTATTCCATTAGATAAAATGATTGAGTATATCCTTCCATTTCTCTTGTATCTGGGAATATTTAGAGACTTTGAGTGATCCCACGTACAAAAAATGCTTTTATAATTCAGTTGTTTTCATATATAAGCATCATGTTCTTGATCAATGGGCCTAAAACTCTTGGATACAACCAATTTACATTTTTCCCTTGTTGTATTTCATTCTTCACAAGTAGAATCCTTGTGGTTCCTGAATCATCAATTTTTGGGTGGCACTGAGCTCGATCGGGCCCCCGGATCCTTGGAGAATCTACAAAATATGAATGGTTTGTTGAAATGAAGATAGATCTCGTACTGTGGTAAGGAATGGCTGACTCATCCGGTGTTTAATAATCATGATTTTGATGAATGGGGACACAATGATGTGTAGAAGAAAGAACGAATCCCCCATTATGAACATAGGGTGATTTCCGATGGATGATCACTGAAAAGCATTAATATTGTACAGATACATGAGATTTTGGAGGAATCAATGTGGGATCTACTATGGTGTGGCATAATTTGAAGCATGAAGATCAGATCCATAGATATGGAGTTTCGAAAAAAATAGGGCTACACACCATGTGTAATGAAGAACACACAACATGTAGACCCATTTAGTGGAAGAGTTGGGAATTCTGAATCCCATAATAATGGCATGGAATTTAGATCCCTTAACATTCCATGTAACACCTTTCCATGTGAGTGAGCCATTTTACGGATCACTTGTCTGTGCATAGGACATGTTAAGAGTACATAGACTTGGCTAATCAACATGGGTGGAATCCCATGTGAAGAAACAGACCCTATAACAGAGTACATGTTCATGACCATCAGTGACATGACCTAGTTCCCCATTATCCTAGATATGTTGTGTAGTATACATAAACAGTCTCTACATCTACATGGAACATGTTTATTTTATTGTCTAGTGACACAAGGAGGAGGTGAAGGGAAAAAACACACCATGTGGTTTCCCAAACATTCCATGTTCCCCTTGAGTTTAATTCTTGATTTTTAAAACATGTTTATATTTAACATTTAAACTCAAATTGTTTCCCATGAGTGGCCTATCGTTTGTGATTTTCCATGTAGAATGTGATAGTACCATCTGTCGTGGATGTCAAGATACAATGCAAAATTTTCTTGGGATGACACCATCTGAGGTGACCCTAATGATGGCTATGATTAGGTAGGATCAAAAGATGAAGATTCTTCTAGGCATTATCCTTCAATGGGGTTTGGCAGTGGAGTTCCCCAACGACTTCTTACTCGAATTAACCTCCATCGATATTGGGAAGTGGATTTACTCAAAGGATTTATCCAAGCATTACCCCTTATAGGGCTTGACAATGGAGTCCCTTGTTGACCTCTTCTAGGTGTTACCCTCTAGCATAGTAGGGTAGGGGATTTTCCCTGTTGAAGATATTGCTCTGAGCATTACCATCCAATAGGGATGGGCTATGGTGTTCCCCATGGACACTTTCGAGCATTAACCATTGTAAGGCTGGGTAGTGGATTTCCCTAAGGTAATTCAAGAGTGTTACCCTCTAGAAGAGCTGGGTAGTGGAATTCCTTGGTGACAAGAAGAGTAGGACCCTCCTTTCATACAAGGGCATGAGATCCTAACTTGTATTTTTTTCCTCTTGACTATAGGGAACATTGATGAGATTTTGGATGTTGTAGATTTAAACTCATGAGGAGGAGGGATGATTTCTTCACCGAGACATGTTCTTGTGATATTACCTTAAACTATTTGTATGAGTTAGTGCCACCAAATATAGATAGTATCAAGGTGTGGGGAATGAGTCTTGTAAACTTGTGCGTTCTGGAGAGAAGTGTGATATGATGGGAATCATTGTTAGACTTTTGGAATTCTTGGTGACAATTCTTACTAGTCTAATTTTTGAGACAAAGATCCCTTTACTTTCACGTGTGGGATTCTTTGACAAAGAATATATATTCATTCTTCATGATTCACACCGTGGATTTAGATAGTGTCCTTCCAAGAATGACAAATATTCCCTAGGTATTCCACATGATTTTTGTGTTTAGATTCTAATGGTTTCATGAGTATTCTCTACTACTATAGGTGGTGAAGGCTCAATGAGTAGTTCATCTACTCATTGTTCGTAGACCCTTGGGTATAGACGAGCTTACATTCACTCTCTTGTTTGGTTGATCTATAGTATTTCAATGTAACTTTTTCTATCTAATGTTTTCCTTTCAGTTGTATCACTTAAAACTCCACCTTCACACTTTTAGATTATTCTACTGCATATGTATATACTCACTCCTATACGGGCTTTGACCAAACGTGTCATGTCTTTTGCAGATGATGGGCAGATCAACTGTGACATTAGAATATCTTAGAGAAACTAGGTTCTTGGAAAACGTATGTTGGTCGTAGATTGAGATACAGTAGATGGCGTCTCCTAGATGTTTACTCTTTTACAGTTTTATCAGGTTCGGACATATTTATGGTTGGGATTGTATGTTTCCTCTTTAGATTTTTGTTTACACTACCGTAATTTTGTATTGTCTATATGTTCATGCATTATTGGTTTAAGTTTTAGAAGTGTTGCATCATTTCTTCATTCCCTATGAAATTTTTGCGTGGGTTTGGATATGTGTGGGTGTATAGGTTATTAGGAAAAGGAATCCCTAAGTTAGTTGTTCCTTTGGTTCTTGTTGCCTCCTTTAGCCTATAGAAGCAGGCTTGGGGTAGTTGTAACTCAAGGCCTGAAAAGGGTCAGGTCGTGATAGATTGGTATCAGAGAATGATCATTTCTTGAGATGTTTTTCGAGTGTATCACATTTTAATGGATCTATTGGTTTTAGGGAAACAATTTCATGGTGACTTGAGTATGAAAATCAGACCATGGAGTCAAGTAACGGTACATGCGACTGATGTATCCATTCATAACATCCCTAACTACCTTCTTGTCGACTCGGTATGCTGTGACAATTATTATAAGGATTAATGTTACATGCATCATAGAGGATTGAGTCTTTGACTTCCCTTCTTGATCCATCTCCCCAATGTTGTTATCAATATATATATATATATATATATATATATATATATATATGCTCATATGACCATAGTACACCCTTATGACATTATTAATGACTAAAAAATGACAACCTACTTGGATGCCAACTCCAGTTGAGGACGATAACCCTATGAGCGATGAAGCCTCAGTTCAGGGTCCATCACAAGATCTCCCCCCTCTAGGTGGGAAGGTAGAAGCACCAATACCTATCGAGAAATAGATCATCCCAATAGAGTAGGATGAGTACATGTACAGTTTTAGTAAAGTCTACATCTTCCAAAATCTGAGAACACTGAGGTTTCATGACGATCTAGATCCATAGATAGGGGAGGATTGTCTAGATTCGTTGGTCCATGTATTCAGGATTATTTAGACCCTGACGGATTATGTGGTGGAACTCGTATGCATACTTTTCTATAATGTATCATGTTGTTGGTGGAGACTGGTTACACTGATGTAGGATTATTCAAAAATATCATTGGATGAATTATAGTCGTTGTTATGCGATGAGTAATACCCATCCTTCTTACGGTCAGTATGAATATAGGAGCTTGTAGAGATTCATTAGGGAGGGATTATGGTGGAAGAGTATGCGGAGAGGATCTCAGACCTTATACACTACTCAGCTGACATGATCTATGATAAATACTTATGAGAATAGAATTTTGAGTAAGGACTCGGAAGGGAGATTCGAGAAAACATAGTCCCCTTGTATATCCCCACCTATTCCTGGATGCTGGAATGAGAAATGGTGATATATATCATTCTATCAGAGGGATTCCAAATAGTTGGAACTTGAATTGTGCATCCAAGAGATAAATCTCATGTAGCTACTAGCATGAACTAGATAATGAAATATCATAGCATGAGGCACTTTAATGATAAGGCTCTGCAACATATTCATATGGGGATGATTAAATGAATAGAAATATATATTACTAGATAGGGAAGGTTCTTTTATTGTGAACAGTGATGTCACAAGGAACTTGACTGCCATACCAGAAGAGTTGAACATCATGGGAAGAAGGATGATGGACCATTCATGGTAGAGGCAATATTGTGATCATGGATCTCCTAGGTATGGATAGGGTGCTCCATAGGGAGGTATAGATGGTATAAAAGTATGAGGAGCTACAAGTGGAGGAAGAAACTATGAGATCCTTCCCCAACTACCACCATGCGGCTCATGTTAGGCTTAGGGAGCCGACAGCTAGGGCTCTGGACTGTTTCAAGCTTTGGATTTCTATGATCCGTAGCATAAATAAGTATTTGAGGTATGATATTTATTTATTCTAATATTTCCTAAGTACTCCAAGATACGTTTTTCATACATTATTTTAGATCCATACTCTTGGTGGGAGAGCTAGAGCTCATAGTTGATTAGCTAACACAATATCTTCTTTTTGATGCTCCTATAGAGAACACTTATTATGTATCGTTCATATGATGGTAGTGAGAGGTATATCTTTGTGGATAGAGTTTCACATGAGACCTTTTATTTATCATGATGGAACCTTATGATTTCATCTTTGGTATGGATTGAATTTCATTGTTTGAACCCAGATAGATTGTAACCACAGATTTTTCAAATTTCAATGCACTAATGTGATGATATTAACCTTTTATAGTGAGAGAGATCTCATGATAAGGGATGTCGGTTATATGAGAAGGAGGTTTTAGCACATCACCATCAGTTTGAATGTGTATCCCTTGGTGCATCATGATATTTTGGCACTTGGGTTCCTTTAGTTGTGGAGGATTATATGAACATATTCCCTGGAGAAGTTCGGAGAGTACCTCTTAGACGGGTGATGGAGTTTTTCATTGAAATACATCATTCAACTAATCTTATATCTTCTACATAATATCAGATGGAAGCTACTGAGATATAAGATCTATGGTTATAACTGTAGGATCTTTAACATAAAGGTTTCATTACACCCAGTGTATCCCCTTGAGCAGCTAATATCCTATTAATAAAAAAGAGTATAGGATATTATAGGTTTTCATGGATTATCATCTCATAAACCCAGAAAATGATAATGAAAAAGTACCCCATTCTAAGGATTGATGGACTCATTAACCAGTTTTGAGGGACAAAATTGTTCTTGAAGATAGATATCAGTTCCAACTACCACCAATTGAGAGTTCACGAAGAATTTATTACAAAGATGACTTTATGATGTCTCTATAGACACTATGAGTTTCTGAGTGATTCCCTTTGGTGTGACAAATTCCACTGCTACGTTTTTGTCTTTTATAAACCATGTCTTCCATCCCTACCTAGACCGGTTTTTCTTGTCTTAATCATTGAAATACAGGTCCACTCTACAATAGAGGAGTATCTTTAAGAGATCTTAAGTATGGTCCTAGATTTTAATGGAGTGTAGAAACATCAAAAAAAGATCTTGAAGTTCCAGTTCTAGGTACATGAGGTTTAATTTATAGTAAATTTCATTTCTAAACAAGGTTTAGCCACAGATCCATGAAAGGAGGAGGAAGCCCTTTCCTGGGAGTCTCCCATGAAAGGGTTGGAGGTGTGGAGCTTCCTTATCAGGGAGGGGTAATACATGAGTTTTATAGAGAACTTATCCAAGATCGCAACCCCTTTGAATTCTCTAAAACTCGATGGGAATCTATTTATAATGTTTGAGAAGTGGTAGTGGGACTTTGAAATGTCAAGGAAGAGGATGAAGAGAGATCCAATGTTGAGACTACCAGAGGAAGGCATTGTGTTCGTACTGTATTGTGATGCCTCGTGAGCTGGGCTCAATTTTGTATTGATGCAACATCAAGAGGTCACCTCATATGGGTTGAGACGGTTGACACCACATGAGTAGAACAAAAAAACTCAAAACCTAGAGATGGTTTCTATAGTTTTATCCCTGAGGGGGTGGATAATATATATTCTAGGATTTCATTACGTGGTTTACTAGAACCACCAGATTCTCAGCTATGTTTTCACTTAGTGATTCTTGAACATGATACTGGTCGGAGTTCCTATAGGACTACGACTTTATTATAAACAATTATCTATGAAAGCTAAATGATGATTCAAATTCCCGTAGAAGGAAGTAAAAAGCTCTCTTAGTGTCCGAAGCATAGGAGTAGTTATCTTCCTTGTAGCTGAGCCTGGTGGAGTAAGATGGTACAATTTTTTTTAAGCAGATTGTGATGACTCATTCACTTATTGACCGTGTGAGTGAGTCCCATTAGGGAGATATCTACTATGACTCATGACATGATTAGACATCCATAGGCGATGCACCATAAGTATATTCTGAGGAGGGAATCATGAAATCTAGTTCCAAGGGTGAAAAGAGGTTTCAACAATATTGTGGGAAGAGGTGATGTGGTAGTTCAAGACTTCTCTCCTAGATGTACATCTTGGTTTGTGAAATATGTTCAAATATTTTCAGCGGTTGTTTTTGTGGTTTAGTATGGGATGAATCCTAGATTAGTTCATCTCTTGGTGTACCACTTGTTTGTAGGTGAAGGTTGGGGACCATGATCTAGAAGGTTTTTTATCACCTCTTGAGATCTCAGATTGGATGTGAGACAACATATCCATAGACTTTATCATAGGTATTCCCTGAACATCAAAGAGACATGATTCCATCTATGTGATAGTTAACCAACTCACGAAGTTTCCACAATTATTTTCTATTAAAGAGCAATGTTTAATGGAGTTTTTTTTGGTAAGTGTAACTATGGGAGATCATTTGCCTTCTTAGAGAACCCGCAATGATTATATCAGATCTAGACAGACAGTTTATATCATGGTTGGTGGGAATCCTACAGGAGGCATTAATAGCCTAATTGCGGTTTATTACATCCTTACACCCCCAGACCAATGGGAAGATGATGTGCACTATCAAGATTCTAGAGGTTATGTTGAGATCTCATGTGATGAACTTCAGTAGGATCTCGGAGGATCACTTTCCCTTAGTATAGTTTGTGCACAAATACAACTACCACTATACCATTGACATGGATCTTTTTTAGAAATTATATGGGAGACCATAACAGTCACCCTTGTTATAGAAATTGATCGGTGAGAGATCTCTTGTGGGACCAGATATGGTGCATGAGACAATGGAGAAATTGTATGTCATCTGTGAGTGGATGAAGAAGACATACAGTAGAAATAAATCCTACAAAGAACAATGTCAAAGGCCATTGAAGTTCAAGTAGGGAGACCATGTTTTCTTATGAGTCTCACCATGATAAGAAATTTTGAGGATAAACTAGGGATTCAACCTATCCCTGAGGATCATTGAGCCATTTGAGATCAATCTAAGGGTTGGTGAGGTTTCCTACAACCTCAGCCTACTTCCATTGCTGGAGTGGGTTCATGGTATTTTCCACATGTCATAGCTAATGACATATATTCATGAACCTATTCACATCATCGACTAGGGGAGATTCACATCAATGATCAATCCACCATTGCAAAGAACCCGGTGGAGATCGAAGATCGACAAGAGAGGACCCTGCATGGATGATCCATCCCTTTGGTTTATGTCTTGTGGAAGAAAGGAAAAGTGATAGAGAGTTCCAGGGAGAAGGAGAGAAAAGTACAGGTTCACCAACCCATGTTTTTTTTTCAAGTTTCTATTTTTAGGGATGAAAATATTGAAGGAGGGAATTATATAGAGAACCAATTTTTTCCTTATATATATTTTATATATTTATACATATATTTTCAGAGCACAGTGCAAACACAACTTACGATTTTGTGTCCCGGTGTACCTAGAATTAATTTTATAAAAATATTAAAAATATTGTATATTGCATGAAAATGATACCTTAAGGAAAATGAGATACAAATTAAGTGGCTTATAGGATTAGAAATTTGAGATCGTGGTTTTGTCCGTAATGTGGTGTTTACCATATTTGCAACCCAATGTGGGTTGGTATGGGATGTTCAGACCCCTCACTCATTGGTTTTGTGCTTAATTTGATTGATTAATTAATTAAATTCATTTAACCTATACCAAAATGCCGATAAGCTCAAGAATATGAAATTTTGGAAAGGATTGGGTAATAATATTCTTGAATCAACTAGCAAGATCTCATTCCAACTCCCTTTGGTAAATGAAAACAAATCCTTGGATCAACACAAATCAAAGCACGAAGATTGCATATGACCCCCCTTCTATATTGGCAGACATGTTCTTCAATAGAGATCATTAAAAAATAGAGGTTGGACTCAACTTTTGGGGTTTTATTCCCTTATATTAAATTATTGAGAATATTCATCCCACTTTAATATTTTTGCGCCCATTTTAATACTTTTCATGTTCCCACGGTCATGAATTACTTTTGTTATTTAGTTTTTTTTATAATATAAACTATATGTTCTTGATCAATTAGTCATGATCTCTTGGCCTCGATTAATTGAGTTTTATTCTTGTGATTTTATTACATGATTCTTAACAATCTTCATTATTGGAATCCTCGTGGTTCCCTGTTCGAAAATCATAGGGCGACACCGAGCTCAATTAGGCCCTCAAGTCTATAGTAGATCTATGAAACATGGATAGTTTGTTGAAATGAGCATAGATCTAGGATTTTTTTTAGTCAAGGATGAATATTATGGTGTTTAATCATCATGAAAATGATGAAAAGAGGTGATATGGGATGTAGAACAGCGAACAAGACCCCCATGACGAATGGAGGGTGACATCCAGTGAACGACATCTGACAAGTTTGTATCTCAGCCAGATCCATGATATTTTTGGAGGAATCATGGCAGGAAATATGGAAGTGGTGTCTGATTCAATGTGTGATGAATAGATCTATAAATCTATAGTTTCTAGAAAAAACTAGACTACAAATCATGTACAATGATGAACATAAGGCATGTAGACCCTTCTTGTGGAGACATTTGGGTTTTGGAAACCCATAAGGATGGAATGATGTGTACTTCCCATGAAACAACATGTACCACCTTTCTATGTGAGTGATCAATGTGATGAATCACATGGTCGAGAACATTAAATATAAAAAGTACATAAACCTGGCCCGACCACATGGGTGGCACCCCAAGTGATGAAACAAATAGTGTACTAGAGTACAGGGAGACATGGTTTGAGTTCACGAACACGACCAGCAGAGACCCAAACCATGTCCTAGTTAGCATGAACATTTTATGTGGTCCATCTACATATCTTGTACCTCTACATAGACTAGGTTCCGTGTAATGGAGATGGATAAAGGCTGGAAGTGAAGCGGGACCACATGTTTTGTGGTTCCCCACACCCGACTTGTTCCCCATGAGCCCCTTATAAGCATTTTCAACATCCTTATAGCTTTTTAAAAACATGTATTTTTGACCATGAGTATCATATAAAATGTTTTATTCTATTTAGAATAAGATGGTGACATTGATGTGTTGTTTGAGATATGATATAAAATATTCCGGGCCAGACACCTTTAGAGGAGACCCCTTTGAAGGAAGTGATGAGGTATGATAACCAAATGTAAATTGCTCTAGGAATCACCCACCAACAGGGCTGGGTAGTGGAGTTCCCCAACGGATTCTTCCAAGAATTACACTATAGTTGGGTTGGGGAATGGATTTCCCCAATGGGTTATTCCAGGAATTTCACTCTAGAAGGGATGGGCAGTGGAGTTCCCTAACAACCTTTTATTAGTGTTACCATCTAGTAGGGCTAGGCAGTGAAGCTTCCATGATTACGGTATTCTTCTGGGCATTAACCTCAAGAATATATGGTAAATAGAGTTCCTAGAGGACCCTTCTAGGCATAACCCTCTATTAGGTCTAGGCAATGGATTTCCCCAATGAAATTCTTGAGTGTTACCCTTTAGAAAGGATGGAATGTGGAATTCTTCAGTGATTAGCAGAGTGAGACCCTTTAGTCATACCCGAGCATGGGATCCTTACACTGAGTTTGATCAATTCAACAATATTTTATAGTGATGAGACCTAATTTTATATATATTTGGTCTAACAATGAAGAAAGACACGTTCTCCACTGATATGTGTTCCTATGACATGACCAAAACCGTGTGAGAGGTTCATTGCATCACAAAGCGGATAGTATCAAGGAGTGATGATTGATACCCTTAGAATTGTGTCTTCAGGGAAGAAATGTGAGATTTTTGGATTTTTTTGACATTTTCAAGTATTTATGACTCCTCTTCCTGGGATGATATGTGCGATATAGATATCTATAAACTCTTGTTTGAGATTATGTGAGTAAACATATTTATATTCTTTCTTATGGATTCACACCATGGATTTGGATACTCTTCTTCCAAGATAGGTGAATATGCACAAGGTATTCCATTTGTTTTCTATGTTTATCTTCACATGGTTGGATGAGTCTAATATCATGAAATAGGTGGGGAAGGCTCGACCGGTAGTTTATATACTCACTATGATTTGCCCATTGTACTTGGATGATATTAACATCATTAAATTGTTTTTTTGAGATGTACTCTTTCACTATAACTTGTTCAATTTTTTGTTTCCGTCTATTTGTATCCCTTATAGCTCACCCTTCACCTTTTCGGGGTGTTCTAATATGCATGTTTATAGTCATAAATGTATTGGATTTTCCAACTTGTGTCGTTTCTTTTATATATGATGAAATGGTCGACCATATCATTAGAGGATATTAGAGATACTTGGTTCTTGGACCATATATAGTAGTCATATCTGGGGATATAGGAGCTAGGATTTCTCATTTATTTACTCTTTTATATTTTTGTCAGGTTGGGTCATATTTCTTGTTGGGAATGTATTTTTACACATTAATTTTCAATTTACATATTGTACTTTGGTACTTTCTAGTGGCTAACAAATTCTTGGTTTACATTATACTAGTTGTTTTATCCTTTCGTCCTTCCCTATGCACATTTTAATTGAGTTGGATATGTGCATGTGTACATGTTCTTAGGAAAAGGCCTCCTCGAATTAGTGGTGCCTTTGGTGTTTGTCGCCAACCCCTGGCCTATGGAGGTGGGCTTGGAGTAGTTATGGATGGATCCATAGAATTATTTGGGTTGTGACAGTTTAAAGACCATTAAACATCCTCACATGTAAAATATCTAATGACACATAAATAAGAGGAATTCATACAGATTGGTCTGTTATAATAATCTCCCCTCTTAGAGATTACCGAGTGTCAAATTAATGATAAGTTGTATCATCTTCTTAAAATTAATCTCACTTGAAATTAATCATTATGTGTATCCCATAATATTATATGATGTAGATTTGAAACATATATAAGAATATTTTTAGGGAATTTCAATGTTCTTATCCTTGAAGGGAACTCCAATGACCTTATTAATGGGAAATACACTATCAGAAATTATTACATTCTATTCATATAATACAATGAAAAATATATAATGTTATATGTTATAAATAATAAATAATTTTAATATACATGTAATCCAAAATATAATTAGTTGGTTTTATAACACCAAATATAATAGTACATCAGCACTTCAATATTTTATGGTCCATCGATTATCCAAATGTAGATGAACTAAGAAAAAAATGTATTCTTTCACTATTTAAATTATTTACCACATTATATGTATAGATAGGGAAGGAGGTATTAATTATAATAGTGGAATAAGATCAGTAGTGAGGGATACTTACAAGAAATAAACATACCTTGATTCACCCCTTTTATAGGGTATTTACCGTGCTTGGGGATAACACTATGGATAGTAATCAGTGGTATGTGTTTTTTATTTTGAAATATTTTTTTAAAAAAGTAGAGTGATTAAAAATTTTAAAATAGAATTAAAATCGATGAATAATAATAACAAGCCTTAATGGGTACCTAAACAGAGTTGTTTCCATCTATACATGCAATTATTTCCCCAATTTTTTATATATAATGTAACTGAAGTCATTCATAATTCCACCCATTGTTTTCTAGTTTCAAGATAAATTTTAGTTTCTTACTATATTATAATGTATTATAAAATTTTTAGATATAAAATATTAATGTTGAAAGATCCCTAGGTTGGTAATTTTTAGAGTTTGGTCATGGATTAAATGATTCACTATCTAATATTCCTTTTCAATATGTTTTGAGAATTATCTATAACTCCAAGGCAAGGAATATTTTAATCAGAAAATTAACTCAATTTTAGTGTATAATCATTATAATTAAAATAAATTTATAGTATATGATATCCATTAATATTAATTTAAAACATGAATTACCACTTTAAAAAATAAATATCCCTCATTACAAAGTGAAATTCGGTTAATGAGATGTTTTATATGAAAATAATTTAAATTTTATTTTCAATTTATTGTTAAACCGACTTAGATACATCTCATAGTCCCATAAAATGTCCTTATAAACTATCTGAAAATGTGATGAATCCACCATACATTTCCTTTTAGTTCATGAAATGTAATTTTTCTTCAGTTTTATACTAGGAGAAAACAGTATCCATGTAAAAGTTATAATTTATTCCACCATCACATAAACATATATCCAATATATAATTTTTATTAAGGATTTTTATATGTAAATTTTTTAGGTCTATAAAATTTAGTTAAAATAACGGTGACTATATCCTTTTACACATATCATTACACAATTTTAATCATAATTAGGAATCATATTAAAAGATAAATATCATAAAGCCTAATGTCTTGGAAGACTAGGTATATAAAATAGAAAACATGGGACTAAGTAAAATATTAATTTATTTAATCTTCATATAGAGATCCTAACTTCCATTATTATCATACATATTCATAGGATAACCATGGGATAAAATGAAGAAAAGGATGAGATAAAAATCTTAGAAAAGAAATAATCATAAGAATAAAGATTTAGCACATATGTTAGAAGGTATTAAATAATGATATAAGAATGCATGGAACATATGGAATAATAAAATAAAATCAAGGGATCATATAAACATGGATTCATAGTAATATTTAATAAAATATAACAATAATTTATCATGAGTCATGGATCATTGCACATATAAGTTCACAAGTCAAGTTTAACCACCAGGACCGTTGCACATGGTAGCACAAGTCAAGGATAACCACCGAGACCATTACACATAACGTCTCATGAGACTCATCTTTACCCAATGCATTGGATCTATATCGGGTAACAAACATTATAACATGTTCATGGATATTCTTAACACATATATAATCATACATAATCAATCATACATAAACATTAGGGTTACCTGTGGTATAAAATGGGTATCATAATCATGTCATAAAGCATAACAAATGGGAGTATCATAAAAATGTCCATAAAGGAAATGAAATAGATATTGCATGAAAATGGATAGGGTAGAATATTTATATATCATGAAAATTGTTTTCAATATGTAGTAATGACTTTTAAAAAGAGTACTTAAGAATCTTTTGAATAAAAACATTTTATCGAGGTTAAAGGAAAATATCAATGGTCATTTAAAACATAAAAGGGATTAATATTTTATATAAAACCTAAAGTGGATTAAAAATGTTTTAATAACAAAATGGTGGTTTTAGAAAAAATAATGGTTTCTTAAAAATATATTATATTGTGTACTTGTAAATGGGTAAGAATTTGGGAAGTTCCCTTAAAATGGGCTTGCCTATTAAGAATAATTTAGGAGGAAATCATATAAAAAACATGTATATACCCTAAATATAATGATGAAATGAAATTGATACATGATTTTTGAGAATATAAAAAGAATTTAAAATATGTGCATAAAAATAATATATAAATTAATTTGGGTAATATGAAAGATTGTACAACATAATGGAATCGTGGAGGTTCAGGTAGAATCCCTTACCTTAAGTACGACAATGTCCTTCACTATATATTAATGTTCAGGATCACCATATTAAATTCATTAATTTAAATTTTCGAAACCTCTTTTATAGTTAATTGATTTATCATAACTTTATTATGTTAATTCATGAACTTTTTAATGGGTTAAGTGGTCAAATTTCATTTTTGGGAGCATTTGTTTCTTTGGTTTTCATGATTGGTTTACTTATATTCACTTAAGGAAAAACATGTAAGATGAGAATGGTTGTCCAAAATTGAATATTTATGTTATTAGTGAACATAAAAAATATAAAAATGGTTATAAAATTCATTGGGTTATTTAGAGTGAATATGAATCATTTTATAAAACATTAAGGATAATCATTTTGGTTATTCGGCGGTTTTTGATCACAACGAACACATTTTTCAATATAGATTAGTATCATATGTAAAAAATATATAATAACCTTAAATAAACCATAATACATAAAATATATTCAGTTTCATCCATAAAAATGGTTTCATGACCAGAAATTATGATGATTAAAGAAAGTGATAACCCGTCTTCCTTGATTGAGATAAATTAACACACTCGAAAAGAGTTTTCATTTCTATTATAAGAGGACAATAAAGGAGATATGATGATGAATTATTACATTATTATAAAAAAATTATGTACATTTAAGGTACTAGTGTCATTATAAAATTTGGATAAATTATGGCAAGGAATGAAAATGTAAGAAAGGAACTTGGAAAGAAAATAAAAGAAATGAAAAAAAGAATTTACCTCTTGAATATATATTCATTGAGAACCACTATTGGGGAGAGGATTTGGTCTTTTTAAGAGACCAAGACTATTGGATGTGGGATATGGGATTAGGGAGATATTTGAGAAGAATTTCGTCTAGGAACAAGGCTTGAGAGGGTTGAGGAGAGCAGGGGAAGACTGGTGGTATTTTATTGGAGGAAATGAGGGGTTTCTCAATATTTTATTCATTATTTTATTATTTTTCTCAATAAAATAAATAGTAATGATTCATGGTACAAAAATACATAATATATTCTTGTGAGTTAGAACCCAGGGTGCTTACCTCAGTATAAAGTCATCCACGAATCAAAAAATCATGTATTTAGATTATTCGGTAAATTATCATATTTTACTTTCCACAAAAAAAATAATTTATTTCAAAAAATCACAAATATTCACGTTAACCATTTTTTGATGATTAGAATCCCAAAATGAACTCCATTTTATGAAAATTATTTTATAAATTATACATATTTAATTTTCAAATAAAATAACCATATACTTGAAAAATACATATTTTAAAATTAAAACTGATTTTATAATACATTAAAAACTAACTAAGGTATCAAAAAATTATCCTATAATCCTAATATATAAATACAATAAGTTATTGATAAATTTTATGAAAATATATTTTATTTTTAAATTATTAAATTATTCACAAAATTTTAATTAAATATTTATGATTTATAAATATACCGGGACTATCATATAATTATATCGTATTGTCACTTATAAGATAGATAAATTTTATTTATACTTTCATTTTCAAGGTTAATATTTAGGTGGATGTTTTAATATTCATATGTTTTATGTTACTATTCATTAGGGAAACATTACTATTCATACTGGTAAGTTACTTTTCACTAAAAATTATGTTTGTCCTATCAGACTCCAAACATCTTACTGATCGCCACTATGTATGTCATATTTTCAAAAATCAAATCACAGAAGTGGCAATATTATGTTTAAAGGTCACATATTAATTAGTATTTCATTGTGTTGGGATTTAATGTGATTGTATGACATAATAATAAGAAGGTAATATCCATTGATTAAACTTTTTTTCATTACATTATTTGCCCCATATAAAATTTCTCCATTGAAATTTCATTTTGCATTATAAGTTTTAAACTGATGTGGGTACTTTTCCTTCATCATTTCTTCTAGTTCCCATGTTTCCTCTTCATAATTATGGTTTCTCTATAGTACTTTGACAAGGTGTGTAATATAATTTTTGTAGAACATTATCTATAGTATCCATTATATTTACTGGCTACTACTTGTAAAAAAGATCATTCCCCAATAGTACCACCTCTAAAGATAGTTCATGTGATGGATTTGTTAACTACTTCCATAGGAGGGATACATGGAAGACATCATGTACTTTAGACATGGTTGGTCCATGTTCTAGGTGACATGCCACAACACGAACATGATCAAGAATATCGAAGGGGATGATGTACCTGGGACATAACTTTCCTTTCTTCCCTAATATCATGACGTTATTACATGGATATATGAAGAGAACTACCATATATCAATCCATGAACTCACGGTCTCATCGATGATTTTCTGCATAGATCTGTTTTCAAATTTGGGATTCCTTGATGTGTTATTGAATGGTTTTTACCTTCTCCTCTATTTTGTTGACCATTTTAGGTCCTGGCATCTTACGTTCCCCAAATTCATCCCAACACACTACTTTTCTTCTATTTTTCCCATAAAGGGCTTCAGATGGTGCCATTCAGATTCTCGAGTTGATACTATTATTGAGAGAGAATTGGACCATTGGTAGGTGTTGGTCCCATCCTCCATTCAAGTCCATATAACACACTCTCTACATATATTCAATTGTATGAATGGATTTCTTAGATTGTCCATCAGTTTGAGGATGATAGGTTGTACTGGTGATTAGTTCATTACATAGAGAATGCTAGAAACTTTTCACGATCTTTGAGGTGAATCTTGGATCTCTATCAGATACAATATATAGTGGTACTCCATGCATCCTTACCACCTCTTTGATATATATTTGTGCATGTATTTTTATTGAGAAGTCCTCTCAAATTGTGATAAAGTGAGCTGTCTTTATAAGATGACCCACAATGACCCATATTTCATTGTTCTATATTGATGTATTTGGATGTCCTATCCCAAGGTCCATGGATATTTTCTCACAATTTCTTATGGGAATGGGTAGTTGTTGCATCATCCCCTTATACATTTTTCTTTTAGCCTCCACTTGTTTCTATAAGAAGAACATTGATATATACTCAATAATCTACTTCTTTATATTGTCTCACCAAATGTTCTCTCGGAGATATCGATACATCTTTGTGCTCCCCTTGGTGAATAGAGAAGGTTGAGCTATGTGCGTCATTCAGAAGCTCCTTATTTATCTATGGATAAGACGGTACAAATATTTATGTTCTAAATCTTTCAACATCTTCCTCTTCAATCTTGAACTCAGAGGATTTCCCATTTCTAGTAGCATCCACCCTTTTCTAAATTTCCACATCATTTAATTGAGTATCCGTTATTTTCTCCATGGGGGATGGTTGAGAAACCATTTGAGAAAGGATTTATGATGTTCTCCCTTTAATGATTCCACTGTCCATCCTCTGAAAATATAAGAAAGATTTGATTCATTTCAATTATCATCATTGATAAAGATGCATGATGTTTTCTACTTAGGGCATCTTTCACCTTATTTTCCTTACTATGATGGTTGTGGATTGACCAGTCATAATCCATGATGATCCTTAAACATATTTGATGGATAATATTAAGAAAATTGTTTGTGAATATATATTTGAGACTCTTATGATCATTATATATATCATTATTCTCCCCATAGAGATAATTCCGCCAGATCTTCAACACAAATATCGTAGAAACAAACTCTATATCATGCATGGGATAGTTTTGCTCATGGATTTTAATCTTCATTGAGGTGTAGGATATGAATTTATCCTTTTAAATCATCACATAGCCTAATATATTCTTTTATGATCATAGTACACATCAAATATTTCTCCACTTATCGGGAGTATGAGTACTGATGTAGTGATAAGCCTCGTTTTGATATCCTTAATGATTTCCTCACATTCTTGAGTCAAGAAAAACTTCAGTCCCATTCATGTCAGATTGTTCATTGGGTTTTTCAATCATGATATGTTCTTAAAAAATCATTGATAATACCAAGATATACTAAGGAAGATATGGATCATAATTATGAATGTTGTCTTGGGGAACTCTTTGATTACCTTTTTCTTGGAATAGTCAAAAAATACTCCATTACAATTGATAACATGCCCTAATAATGCTAATTAATCCATACATAACTCACATTTACTGTAAATTGAATAAATTATTTCCCTTCAAAATTCATCAACACATTATTCAAATGCTATTAATGTTCCTCCATGATCTTGGAGTAAATCAAGATATCATTGATATTGACTACCAAATATTTGTCAAGGTGATATCTAAATACTCTATTAAAAAAATCCAAAACTATTTTTTTATCATCAGTGAGTCTAGAAGGCATCACTTTGAATTCATAATGTCCAAACCTCGTTCGAAAGGTAGGTTTGGGAATATCCTCCTTCCTTAACTTTAATTGGTGATATCTGAACAGAAGGTCCACCTTAGAGAAATAACTAGCCATGCGTAGAGGATAAAGCAAGACATCTATCTGAGGTATGGGATACTTTTTATTTATCATTATTTTAATTAGATCACAATAATAAATGAAGATTTGAATTAAACCATCTTTCTTATTGAAAAAGAGAATTGGTTCTCCGCATGGTGAAGAACTTGGGAATATAAAACCCTTGCTTAGATCCTCCTATTACAACTTCATCAGTTATTCCAGCTCTATAGTAGCTATTCTAAAAGGTGTATTGGATATTGGAAAAGATCAACGAATAATTTCAATTGAGTTATCAACCTATAGATCTAGAGGAATACTAGTTAATTCATTAGATAAACATAATTGTAATCCCTCATGATGGACATATCTTTCAGAAGTATCATCTCTTTTGTCTAAATCATTTGAGATAGCTTTACATTATCAAAAGGAAAAATTATCCACACTTGAGATATTGGTTCTGAAGGAGTTTCATCTCTCTCCTTAAACTTGTATAGAAATGGATGATACTCTAGGATGTGAACAATGGTCTACCTTTCCCAAAAGATAATGTTGGATTCGTATAAAGATAGACAGTCCCTACCCAAAATTGAATTGAAATCCTCTAGAAGAAGTATGAAAAGATTTATTGGGAGGTTCAGTCTATAAAAATTTACCAGGGAGGAGTTATAAACTTGGATTAAATAATTTACTCATTCTATATTCTCATAGATAACTCAAACTCTATATTTATAGGTGGTTTTTGAATTGTTTTACTAATTATGAAATATAAGACAAAATTCGTAGAACTAGAATCAAATATTATGAACGCTATTCTTTAATGAATAACTAGCATACCCGTCACCACATCAATGTCTAGATACACCTCAAAAGTAGTGCTAGCATAATCCCTTCCTTGTTACCATGTTGTATTATATTTATTTCCTCTAACAACCCTTGGAATAAGGAAATTGTTTACATTTTTTTAAAAGAGGGAAATTGTTTACCTAATTCCCATGTTCCTTACCATTTTAATATTGCACTGTAGTCTAAGTGTTTATCTGAACCATTCTTTAATCTTCCACATTGGTGGGATTCATTATATCCCTTCGGTAGTTTTTATCCATATGTCCCATTCTTCCACATTTTAATAAATTCATGGTTACCTTTTGACAGTTCCTAATATACTTATTCACACAATTTTGATACATGGGATGTTTGATCTTCTTTTCATCATTGTATTTTTTTTACAAACAACAAATTTTAGGCTCTATTTTCTTCTTATTTTCCATAGTCTCATGATACCATTGAGAGTTTTTGGTCCCCATTTTAACTTTGAGGTCACAACAAACAATATCCAAATAAATATCAATGTCTCGAATCACCAACAATTTTTGTAGGCTCATATTTAGTCCACTAATGAAGTGATCCACCATTATTTATGTGTTCATGAGAAATCCAATGGAATATTTTTCAAGCCTTGTGAAGTGTTCTTCATTTTCCCCGAAAGACTCATCTTCGTTCTTCTAGAGTTTGATGAACTCTCTTTCTATATTGAGGTGGAGGGTTTGGGAAAATATTTTTTGAAAATCATTTTCTTAAATTCATCCCAATCTATGGAATAAATTTACTCCTAGGACATTACATTCATGATAAATGTCCACCCTTTATTATGTTTCCCATTAAAACAATATAATTCCAGTATAACTTTCTCTTCTTATGAGCACAAGAGGATAGAGAATATATTATCAATGGAGTTAATCCACTGTTCCATGAAGAGGGGATATGAAGATCCACTAAACATTGGAGGACTTTTTGGCATGAAGGATTAAATGGAAAATTCCTCTTCCTAAGGAGCATAAGATAATTAAACATTATTAAAGTTATTATTCATAACTTGATCTAGTGAAGAATTTATTTTCATATTGTTCTGAGCACCCGTTCCAATCATATCAGGCATATCATTAGGGAAATCATCACATTTCCTAACAATTTGTTTATTCGAATGTGTTTTTTTATTTAACACTATTAACTAAGAAGAATGAACGTACAATTTTAGGTATTGAATAATTATCTATTAAGCATAAAAAATTAAACTTTTAACCTAGAAAGATAAACTCTTAAAGGAAAAGTATATCCTAACTTGTGATTTACTAGGTTTAAATCAATGATACCAGTGATCTATTTCGAAAAAAATATTCTTATGGGCTTCTTTTTTTGTTCCCTTAAAAATGGTTCATAAAAATAATATTAATTTACCAAAGAATATCTCCGAGGAGTGTAAAAACAAGAGTGAAGTAAGGCTTTTTTTCATGCACCAGTTCCCGTTCGAGTCTATCTAAATGTGGCATGTTCAGGTTTTACCCCATGATTGATATGTTCTAGAGCCACATACATTTATTAGTATCAAAATAGGGATTTATTTTATTCATAAACCACTTAATCTATAATTACCAAAATTTATGGAAGATTTCTAAAACTTAGTCTAATCCCTAAGGTTCTTGCTAATGTTATCTATTCCTAAACTCAAAAAATAACTGAACCATCATATAATTCCAACTATAGAGACCCTATCATTTTACACTTATCATTAAATGATTTTAATCATAATAAAGAATCATATTATAGGCCAAGGATCTTAATGTCTACTGTATTGGAAGACTATGTACATAAAACTAAAAACAAGGGACAAAATAAAATTTTCATTATTTAATCTTTTTAAAGAGCTCCTAAAATCCATTTTTCTCATACAGCTTCATAGGATAACCTGAGGATAACATGAAAAAAGATAATCTAAAAATATGAGAAAGGGAACAAATATAATAATAAAGAATAAACACATGGGTTCATAGGCATGCCATAATGATATAAAAATGAATGGAACATATAGAATCATAGTATTGAAATATGGAATCATATAAAAAAAGATTTATAGTAATGTGGAAGAAATATAAAACATGACTTTAGCATGATTAAAGGCTCATTTCACATAGAAGAGAACATTTCAAGGTTAACCACAAAGACCATTTCACATGGTAGCATGAGTCAAGGCTATTCGCCAAGACCATTGCACATAATGCCTCATGAGACTCATCTTTACCCAATGAATTGGAGTTAAATATTGGAAAAAATATCATAAAATGTTCATGGATATGCTTTCCACATAATTAATCATACATACTCAATCATACATAAATTTAACGGTTACCTATAGTAAGAATTGGGTATCATAATCATGTCATAAAGTATAAAAAATGGGATTATCATAAAAATTTACATGAGGGAAATGAATTAGATCATTAATGGATAATGATAGAGTAGAATTGGAATATTTTATGAAGTATTCTGTCTATATTAAGTAATAACATGTAAAAAGAGTACATAAGAAACTTTAGAATTGAAAAATTTTAGTGTGGTTAAAGGAAAATATCAAAGGTTAAAACATAAAAGGGAATAATATTTTATATTAAACCAAAAGATAAAAATGAGTTTTTCCATAATAAAATGAGTGGTTATGTAAAAAAATGGTTACATAAAAACATATTATATAGTTTACTTTGAAATGGGAAATAATTTGAGAATTTCCCTTAAAATAGTCTTGCTTATTCAGAAGAATTGAGTAGAGAATCATTTAAAAACATATATATACCCAAAAGAGAATTATGAGAGGATATTTATACATGATTCTATAGAATATAAAATGAATTTAGAATATGTGAATAAAAATAATAGATAACATCATTTTCTTAAAAAGAAATATGGAAAAACCTGATGGAATAACAAAGGTTCTGGAAGAATCCCTTACAATAAGTATGTGGGTGTCCTTTCCATGATCTTAATTTTATAGATCACCAAATTAAATTAATTAATTAATATTTAAATAAATAATTCTATATGTTTCTATTTTTTTATAATCTTATTAAGTTCATTCATTTCATTCATTTCATTTTTAATGCGTTAAGAGGTTCAATTTCATTGTTTAGAGCATTTTTACTTGGTTTTCATTATTGTTTTACTAACATACATGTAAGGATAAAACATTTAAGTTGATAATGGTTGTATATAATTGAAGTTTTATTTTATTAGTGATCATAATTAATATTACATGGTTATAAGATTCATTTGGTTATTTGGAGTGAGGATGAATCATTATATAAAACATTAATGATAACCATTTTGGTTAATTTGCAGTCATTGAGCACAATAAAAAAATTTTATTTATTGACTAATATAATGTGATTAATAGATTATAGAACCTCTCATAAGAAGTAATACATATATTATAGTCAGGTTCAACCCTAAAAATGTTTTCATGAAAAAAATTTAAGATGGAAAAATAAAATTAAAACCAGTCATCCTTGAATGTGATAAATTATCACATCTGAGATGGTGTTTTATTTTTTAGTATTAAAAGATGGGATAGTAGAGATGATGATCAATTATTCAATTATAATAAAGAAAATTCCAGTAAATTTATGTTTCCAGGGTCCTCATGACATTTTTATGAGAGGAGGGGAGGAAATAAAATTAATGAAAGGACCGTGAAAGAAAATAAAATAAATAAAGAGGAATTTACCTCTTGAATATATTTTCATTGAGAACCTATTTAAGAGAGAGGGTTAGTTATTTTGAAGAGACCAAGGGATGTTGGAAATGGGAGAGGTGATTGGAGAGATATTTTAGTATAATATTTACTATGGAAAAGGCTTGAGTGGTGTGAGGATAGTAGGTAAAGATGGGTGGTATTTATAGTGGAGGAGAGGAGGGGGTTTTCAATAATTTATCCATTATTTTATTATTTTTCACAATACAAGAAATATAAATTATTATTATGACCAAAAATAGTAATACATGCATGTGAGTTCGAAACCAATGTTCTTACCTCCTAAGAACATCATACATGACTCAATAAATCATGTATTTAGATTATTCGGTAAATTATCGTATTTTCCTATTCACAAAAATTCAAGTATTTTAGAAAAATTCCAAAAAATCATCATAACAATTTTTTTATGTGTAGAATAACAAAATGAACTCAATTTTATTGAAATATTTTTATAAATATGAGATATTTAATTTTTAAATAAAATTATCATTACATGATAAATATATATTATAAAATTATAATTGAATTTATATTAATTTGAAAAATTAACTATGGTATAAATAAATTATCCTATAATCTAAAGATAAAAAAACAATAATTTATGAATTATGTTTTATGAAAATACATTTTCCATTTAAATTATTAAATTATTCATTAAATTTTAATTACATACTTATCACTAATAAAAATACCATCACGATGATATAATTATATCATATTTTCACTTATAAGATGGACTAATTTTATGTATAATTTCATTGTAATGGTTACTATTTATATATCCCATTTTCTATTCACAAAGGTTGGATTACTAATCATCAGGGTAACATTACTATTCATAAGTGTATGTTACTATTCACCACAAAATATGTTTGTCTTTTCAGACTCCAAACATCTTACTGATCACATCTATGTTTGTCTGATTTTCAAAATTCAAATCACAGTAGTGATAATATAATGTCTAAAGGAAAAATAGTACTTAGAAGTTATTTTTTGGTTATTTCATGTTATTATATGACATAATTATAATAATAGAATTTCCATTGATTAAACATTCATCCATTGCAACAATAACCTTTAGTGTTTATATTTGTTTTAAATTTCAATGTTTTAATTCTATAAGGATCCATGGAATGAAAGATTTAATCATAAAGAAGGATTTAAATATCTTTATGGATTGATTATTTTTTTAAAATTGTTTGTTTTATGAAGTTTTCAAAAAAAATAGATTTTGGTATAAAATAATTTGTGTATTTTTCAGAAGACATTGAACACTTCATTTCCAGTAATATGAAGAATTTTTTTATGAAGCAAGACATTTTTATGTGTTTTCTCTACACAAACTAAAAAATATATAATATAAATTTTTAATTTTATTTCTAATTATAATTTGATCAAATTTTTAATGACCATTAGATAGTTTATGTCTTGTAGGTATATAAATAATTTTAATAGTAAGGGATAAAACCAATTTATTTTCAAAAGTTAGATCTACATTGGTTATATGATATTTTTTTCTAAGGAATCTTGATTGTGTTTTAAATTTCACGGATATACACATAGATTTCTTATAATGATATAGAGTATATTGTATAATACTAATGTTGTGTGTAATTCATAAAAATTGTTGTTAAAGAGTGAGTAAACTTATTAGTAAGGGATGTATATTTTTTTGTGAAAATAAATAAAAAACCCTGCCTCCATCATCACATTTTGAATCAATTTAAAATGATAATTTTTCACAGAAACCCCATGGGTGTACCTTTATATTATTTTCTCCCTTGATATATCTAAAATTATATTAGTCATACAATTTATTAAGAGAATGTTGACATTTGATGTTTCTTGTACATAATTATTGTATACATATATAAAGAATCTACTTTTACATATTTCATCCAATTATATTTATCTTCTTATATTTCATGTTAATCTATTTTTTCTGACCTAATGTTTATTAAATCTATATTTTTAAATATATTTTATAATGTTTCATTATAATTTATTTGAATCATATTCACTTAATTATAGATAACATTATTTAATTTGATCCTTAATCATTATTGATTTGAAGGATATACCATCATTCTATTCTTAGACATATAATCATATATTATAAGTGGTATATTTTACAATATGAGAGAACCTATACGTTTATAAATTTAAACAATCATTTTAATATTCTTGTCCACTATTATATTTCTCAGAGAATCCCACTATCTTGGTAGGATATCAATGATTTTATCCCCAAGATTATCATCACAAAACTTATTTTCATCAAGTGTTTAAATACAAATAATAATAGTTTTGAGGAGTTGGAATTTGATAGATATGGTTTCTCTAAGATAAACGTTAAAGATTTCATATTTTCACCAAAGCATTGATCAATTTTAAAGAACATTTTAATCTTGCTAAGTGTAATATCAAATGTTTTTCTTTTCTCATGAGATATCATATAGGATGAAACATGGTTATATATGTATCATGAAATACCAAAAAGGAGAGAATAATTCACCTTTCTATTAAGAAAATATTCCCTTGATTTTATAGCAATACTTTCATTATGACTTAATTTAAGAAATTTTTTGTTATTCCTGATCATGATATAACAATTAATTAAAAATTTGATGATATAGTTCTACAACCAAATTCTTTATTAATAATATTATATTTTGTCAAATAGTGGAGGTTATTTATGTTAAATGATTCATGGTTCTTAATAATAATCTACATAACCATTAAATTATTTATGTTTGTTTTGTGTTAGGAAAACATTATATAGATACATTATTTTTTTTCTAATTATTTTCCCATAATAGATACTTCTGAGAGAATTGAATTATAGAAAATATTATTTGGAAGAATTTTTTAATTGTCTATATATTTCATTATTTGAAGAAAATATTAGATGATATAAGTTAAAATCTGGTAGATGAAAAACATTAAATTTTTTTAATAAACATGATAAAAAATTTAATGCTAGAAAATTGAATTTAATAAAGAATTATAATTGACTAAAATTTAATGTAAATAACAAAATAATTTGATAAATGTGTCTAGAATAAGATAATTTTATAAATTCTACCATTATTAGAAAACAATAATTTGGGTGATAAAAAAGTGCATGCACTTTTCTTTTAGGACCACAATATAATCCTTACACAAATGATGTGAGTTGAGTTGAATATGAAGGAGTATCCCACTTTATAAAGAATAAAAAAAATGGAATATCTATATTTAACATGACTGCTCACACACCGAGGGGTGTATATCCTTCAGAACTATTTCACAATTCAGTGATGTGGTAGTGAGAACCTTCCACTGGGATTAATCTACGAATTTTATCCATTATGTGAGAAAAGGATACTCCATCCATTATAGTCATTTTAGAGAATTTATAATCCTATTTTCGCGGTATAAAACATTCAATGTAGTCACATTTGAAATCTAATTGTGTAGTTGTTTCACATGATTCTATTTTATATCTATTTACAAAACATATAATTATGGGCCAAAGTTTTTGTTTTTTTATGTTAGACTTCCTATGAAGCGGTTTTTCTGAAACCTGGTAAGTGCTCATGAGGAAATATTATAATGAATCATACTTTGGCCCTCAGACAATTGAGTTATGTTAGTATCATTACACTCTATTCTTATAAAAAGGCCTACATTCCATACCAAGTTTCATATCCTAACATCGTACTTGAAGATCCCAGCTCTACAAACCCAATTGTTGTCTGGCCATAAGAAAAATTATACTCTTTTTTGCATCATATATAACATCCCATAATTTATATACATAGATATTAATTCCAAATTGAAGAATATTCATTAAAAACATAAAAAATCATGCAAGTACTATATAGGTATAGTGTGTGTATAAAGTGTGAATCATAAACAACTAGTTCACAACATATCTACATTGTCTTTTTCTTATTCCGTCATAACTATACCCCTTTGGACATATCCTACTAAAAAAATTCTTCACCACATGGGGAAGAGAAACATAGGAAAGTATGAGATCAGATTCTCAGTGTGGGTAAAAAGGTCGATACCAATCATATCATAATTATAGGATATTAGATCATAAAATTTATAAATCATATCTTGCATATGAATGATCACGATATCCTGTTATGGAATAAATCATAAATGTTAATAAATAATTAATTAACATAATTTAACAAGTCATAACATAAGAAATGTAATTTTGGGAATAAAAATAATAATAGAAAACCATTTCAATTTAGTCACAGATCATGTCCAAGACCATCATAGCAGACAATGTCCATTACTAAAACGAGTTCACTCCTCCTTCTATCCCTATATTACTTAACCATGTCTACATACCAATATATCCCTATATTACTAAACCAATATCATTTCATGTTAAAGACCAATATATCTCATGAGATAGAACTATTTACCCAATTAATTGGATAGAGATATAGGTCCCACCCATCTCGTAGTAAAATAATTCTTATATGTTCCATAAAAAAATATATTTTTTATCATATCAAAACCCATGGAATAAAATGGGTTTCCTAAACATCGTTCCATCATAACATAATCCACGTAGAACAAATGGATTTCATAAATATTATTCAATGCTAAAAAAATCATACCCTAGTAAATATAGGGACCGTATTCTTGAACCATAACCCTATTAATTAATTTCATATTAGATGAAAAATAATTTTGACATAACACTTGAAATTATTTCTTCAGGAAAATTTCATTTCTTCTTCAAAAATGTTTCCTTTTCTCAAAATTACACCCAATTTTAAAATAAAATAATTTCTTTTAAAATAAAATTGAAATATTACTATGGAATAATCATGGAAATATGGGTTTATGAAATAGTAAAAAATATGTTAAAGTCATATAAGTTAAAACAAAACATTTTTCTCGTACTTTTGTCAGATAAATCAAAAAGTAACTTGTTACAAAAATGAAAAAACATTCCTTTCACACCATATAATAAATGTTCACGAATTTGTAAAATTTACATTTATAAATCATATATTACTATGAA
The DNA here is from genome assembly GCA_963277665.1 of Viscum album. Classification (NCBI taxonomy): domain Eukaryota; kingdom Viridiplantae; phylum Streptophyta; class Magnoliopsida; order Santalales; family Viscaceae; genus Viscum; species Viscum album. Next base: position 1,884,020,528 of record OY728159.1, on the reverse strand, counting down.
GAATATTTTGGAATACATTTTTAGGAAACATTTACATTGATGATAAATATACCTGAGTAAATAATAAATTGTAAAAAATGTCGGGTAACAATGAGATTGTGAAATTAACACTTACCTTAGGTCCCATTTCATTTGTATGTATCCAAAAATATTTTATAATGATTTAAATAATGTCACTGTCTTATTTTAGAATCATTATAATTTTCATGATATCATATATGATGATATTATCATATATTTTTAATATCATTTCATTATTACTCGTTATTCGGGTATTAACTGCTTCATTTCCTTATGAATGTTTTGTTGAATTAGTATTGGGTATACTTTTTAGGTCATTATTATATAATTTAAAAATGTTTTTGACAAAATTTATATAATCTTTTAATAATTCTACTAATTTATAATTTTTTTTCATTAATTGATATCATGTAAAATGAATCTCATTTCATCGTTGAGATGATAGGCCGTATGCACACACGAGCGATGATATCATTCACATAATTGTGAAATTGTATGGTATTTGATGGTATATATTTCGTCCCAGAATACATATCATGTTATAATGATAATATATAGTTATTAATTCCAGCATTATACCACTCCAAGTAAGGTGGTGGTGAAAAATATATTGCACCACAGAGTAGATTCGGTAAGCCATACATACACAAGCATGGTGATTTCATTTTTTGTAGGATGGGTAGAAGCTGGAATACCATTGTTCCAAAATCATATTAATATATAAGTATATAATTTATACTAGAGTTATTACCTCTTAATATATACAACACTTTAAGAGGATGTAAAAGGAGAAATATGACTGAAACAATTGAGAGATGAAATTACATCTTCTTCGATAGACACCCTCAAGATCTCATCTTAAAGTAATATAAAAGGTATTTGGAGAAGAAAAGAACCTATATAATGTTAATAGGGGTGTTTATATTGGGAATGGTTAAGGTATTTCTTAGATTTAAGGCTGAAATTATAGTTATGAATTGAGAAAGAATGTTCCATTTTATAATTTAGGTGAGGGGATCTTTTGAAATATACAAAAATATTAATTTATAATAAAATATATAATCCATCCAAAAAAATACAAAATGTAAAATTTTAGTTGATGATATGAGATAAGGATTAATAAAAAACCAATAAAATTTTGACAAGTTTTTCTATCAATGTCAACAATATCATTTTAATTTAATACATACTAATTATTTTTAATTTTAACTAAGGTGACAAGTATTTCAATATTAAAAGCGCCCAATATTTATCAATTTGTCGTCAATTATATCATAAATGAATAATTTTGAACATTTTCAACCATATAATAATAATGATTATTTTTAGAAATGTTTTATAATTTTTAAATAATTCAATAATATATTATTTTGATAAACAATCAATAGTGTCATTTTTTACACTATAAAATTCATTAACTAATAAAAATATAAAGATAAAAAGATAAATACATTCCAAATATTTTGTTAAATTCTTGAAAGGTAAAGGTAATATAGGAAATTCATTGGATATATTAAATATTCAAAATCTTATTTATTTTAATATTTTTAATAACATTTATTTGTTATCTCTATTAATAATATAATTACTATACCAGTTTTTTGTAACTTTTTTATATACTTTATTGTTGAATAAAAATTAAAAATAAAATACTAAGAAGAATATAAATCCTCTATATTATTTTAAAATACTTTTAGTTGAATATATCTTTGTGAAAATAACACATCAAAATGTTATATCTATCCAAACATAAATGTGAAAAAATTTACATAATTTAATATAAAATATTATACGTTTGATAATAATTTACATATGGCTAAAAATGAAAAATAATTTTATTCATGGTTGATTATAGTCAGGATATACTCAAAAAATAATATTTTATCAAATGTTTTTGTATTTTAATAATTATTATAATTTTAATAAAAATTTATTTTATTGTTTTTTCATCCTTGAAATAATTTCTGCACCATCAATGTATAAGCATTAAATAGAAATATTCATATCTTAAAAATTAAAAATAAATTAATATCATAAAAAAATTAACATTAAATTTAATATTTATTGTAAAATTTAACTTTTCTTAAACCTTATATTAAAAATTATATAGTCATTAAAATTTGAGTAGGACATATTTAACTTTTCTTTAAATAAAATAAATAAAATTTTCTAATCACATCAAAGTGGCCTGAAAAGGATACCATTTTGACCCAAGTTTGATTTAGATAGAAATAATATCATCTAATTATATTAGTAAAAGTGTTAGGGTAATTTTATAATATTATTTTCACCCTTAATTACTCGATTTACCCTTTTAACAAATTTATCAAAAATACTGAAGTAAATTTTCATAATTCCAAAAAAATAAAAGATAACTATACCCATAATTTTTACCTACTAATTAAAAATATGGAATCAATTTTTCAAAATTCAAAACTCATTTGTTTCATGAATTATTTTAAATGTAATCATGTTGTTAGAATGAGAAAACATGTTTTAAAAGATTAAACATTGGAAAAGATTAAAATGTGTTCACATTTAAGTTCAATTTAAAATTATTTCCAATGAACAACATTACATTAAATGACAAAAATATAATATATATTTTCTTTAAAAAAATTAAATAATATAATTTAAGCATATAATTTATTTCATTGAAAAAAGTTATTTTCAATTAAAAGTTATTATATTATTTCTATTTATCAAAATATTAATGTTATGGAAAAAATATAAACAATTCAGCAAAAATAATTTATGTCAAGATTCCAAGGAATAAGTTTATCTTTCCATATATAAATTATTAATGTGTCAAAATTCTAATTTAGAATGGATTCTCCTTTAAAAGTTGGTGAAATTATCCTTTAAAAAAATAGGTTTTTATACATAAGATGGGGTTTATTAATACCATATGAAAGAAATTTCTATTGGATGAATATCAATAATATTTTATTAAATATATAACATTCATATGTCATTAATTTCATTTACTAACTATAATTCACTTAATTTATTAAATCAAAAATAAAAATCATTCCTTTGAATTTAATTGTTTTATATTTTTCATAAATAATTGGTAGCAAATGACTTCACCATACATTTTCATAAGTTAGTTATAATTATTCTTTCTAAAATAAAGGATAGGATGAAATGGTCATTTTATACTAATGGAAACATTCAGTTTGTTTAAACTCACGATAGCGTGGAATGGATGCTATTAAATACATAAAATTATTTAATGAAAATATTTCATAAAAATGTCCAGGTGTTACGTTATTCCGCCATTAAACTGAATTTATCCCTCTAAATTCATAACATGGACTCAAATAGAAGAGGATATCTCAACCTCATCACATCCTCAAGTTCCCACAGAGCTTCATAAAATTGGTGGATGCACCATAAAATATTAACCAACCTAGTGCCTTATTTCATAGAACATTTTCGCTACGATACAGAATCTTTATTGGTTGTTCTTCAAAAGAAATATATTTTCTACAGTAGTATGACATCTGAGTTTAGTACATGTGAATGATTTTGTATGTAATTTCATAAGATAGATAAATGTAACACATCATAAACATGAGATAGATTTGGTGGAAGCCCTAATCAATATGCTACCTCCCCAACAAGATATAGAATTTCAATAGGACTGATATACCATGGGAATAACTTTCCCTTATTAAAAAATATTATTAGTCACTTCTAAGGAGATATTCATAGAATCATCATTCCATCCACTTTAAAATCTGGGTATTTTCATCAGTTATCATCCAAAATTTCTTTGTCGACCCTAAGTTTCTCTTATAAGTTCTTGAATAGATCTAAACTTCTCAAACATTTCATCAACTTGAACAATTTATAATATCTTTATTTCCCTAACATAATCCTTATATGCTATATTTTTTCACCTTTTTCTATAGAGGGATTAATAAAGAGTAATCTGAATACTAAAGTGAATGATATTTTTATAAGAAAATTAAACCAAAGTTACATGTTGATCCCAACCAAATTTGAAATCCATAGAGAAAGATCTCAACATTTCTTATAGTGTTTGAATTTTCCTCTCAGATTGACCATCTATCTAAGAATGATAATATGTAATGAAACGTAACACTATATCTAGATCATGTTGAATAATTCTCTAAATCATTGAGTTAATACTCGAATCCCAATCATATATAATTGAAAGTGGTACGCCATGAAATCTTAAAACTTACATTACATATATCCTAGAAATATTATCAAGAGATAAATCCTCACTAAAATCAATAATGTTTTCGGACTTCATAAGGCGATCGATTATAAGCCAAATAGAATTATGGAATTTAGATGTTTTGGGATGTCTGATGACAATGTCCGTAGTGATGTTTTTCCATTTTCATTCTGGTATGGGTAATGGTTGTAACATCCCATTATACTTTTTTCCTTATGCCTTAACTTTCTGAAAGTCAATGAAACGAGAGACATATTCATAAACAACTATTTTCATTCCATCCCACCAGAAATAATCATGAAGTTCCTTGTACGTTTTTTTCCATACAAAATGAATAGAGAATGAAAAATTATGAGCCAAATCTAATAGTTCCTTCCTTAATTATAGTATGGGATGGAATAAAAAACGGTTCCCAAAACTCATTATTCAACTTCAATGACAGTTGAATTTATTAAAATTTCTCACCATCTTTTAATGACCTAAATCATTATTATACACCTCCTTAATCTTCAATTATATAGAGAGTTGAACATTTATTTGAGAAAGATAAGATTACTCCTCATCCTTTAAAATTTCAAGATCCATCCTTATAAAATCTTGGAGTGTTGGAGCTTTTGTGATCCAAATCTTCCATAGGATATCATGGTCGATTTGACTCAATAAAACTATACCTCATTCTCTTTCCTAGGGTGGTAATGTATTGAGAAGTTGAAAATTTAAATCAACTCCAACCATATTCTTTGGAACATATTAATCTTATATTGTATAAAAATATACTTCAAACTTTTATTACTAGAATAGATATCATAACATTCACAATGAAGATAATTCCACCATATATTTAATTGAATGAATACCGAAACTAGCTCCAAATAATTAGTTGAGTAATTTTTATCACGTATTTCTAATTGTGTAATGCATAATCTATGACCATATAATTTTACATTGGAAAAAAATTAAATACCCTTCTTCTATGGATCAATATATTTCACAAACCTTTATCTACCACAAGGCAGTGTGAGTATAGGTGCACTAGGAAACCTTAATTTTAGATTATTGATATTCACTTCACATTATTCCATCCATAAGATCTTACATCCTTCTAGAGTAAAAATGGTGGGTGGATTATATATCCATGAAAAATCTTTTAAAAAATTTCAACAATATCCATCAAAAACAAGAAAACATTAGATCTCAATTATTTTTTTTTCTATTCCAATGTTCAATAACTTTTTTATGTTGAATCCATATATATCTCCTCTCTTGAGATTATGTGACCTAATAAATGAATATTTCTGATGCCAAGATTTATAGTTGTAAAATTTTAATAAATATTATCATTTATTAGTGTATTCAGTAAAATTCTCATGTGATCTTAGTGTTCTTCCTTTCTGAACTAATATATAAGAACATCATCTATAAAGACCACCACAAACTGATATAGATAGTCTCTAAAGATTAAATTCATTATATCCATGATGATAACAAGGGAATTAATAAGATAAAAATTCATCACTAAATTCATAGTGTCTTTAACTTGTACAGAATGTTGTATTTTGTATATCATCCTTCTTGACACGTATTTGATACTAAATGAAGATCAGTCTTGGAAAAGTATTAAGCTCTATATAGTTGGTCTAATAAGTAATCAAGGTAGGAAATATGATATTTTATCATTATAGTGATCTTGTTACATTCTCGATAACCAATATAGAGTCTCATTGATCTATCTTTATTATTAACATACAAAATAGGTGCAACCCAAGTGTAATGCCCCGGTTTCAGATGCCACTTGAGGCCCCCCGTACCCGGTTGGTCACATGGCATCAAGCATATTTCCCGGAACGCCAAAGGTAGCCGACTAGCAGCGATGACCTTGGGTGTGATATTGAGGAAATTGTTCCCTCATTTGCAGAGTAACACAACAGAAGATAAAAAAATATAAAAAAGAAGAATTAGTAAATATCCAACAACAGTAAACATCAGAATACTAGAATAATAAAAAAACTAGAGCACAAATATTTACAAAATGATGCATGATGCTTATATCTAGGAAAGCATCCAAACAAGTCACAATGCTGGAAATACAACAGCGCTAATCCAATGTTCAAAATAAAATTGAAAAACTTCTCCACAACAGAAGCCAGGTCTTGGTCTCAGGCTCTCCATCTCCACAGCAAGTCATTTACCTGAAGTAGAAGGAAGCTTCCCCTTATCTATACCTGCAACAATATAATCTGTTTGGGCCCAAAAACATGGCCCAAAAAGGGTGTGAGAATAAATTCCGTTAGGCAACCACCCAAATATTTGTTCTTAACAGTAAGATAATATATGGAAAGCAAGGTGAAGAAAGCAGTAAACAGGAAGTACTCAGCAGTAAACAAGATGTACTCAGCAGTAAAAAATACACAGTTCAATATCAAGAAACAAATAAAGAAAAATAGATAACCCTCTGGGAAGTAGTCACAGTCATCCCCTCTGGTCTTTCCTAACATGTACAAGAAATCATCAGGGCAGTACACTCAGCCTAACCCCTCTGGTTCTGTATATGAAGACTCTCTGAGGAAGCAATCATAGTCAATTCCCCATATAGTCTAAGGTAGTCAAGAAATCTATAAGGATGCTCACATGGTCAATTCCTCTTATAGACACAAGGTCAAGGAATCTATGAGGAATCTCACTCGGTCAATTTCCATTATATCCTAGGTCATTCGTAGAATCTCTGAAGAAGCATTCATCATAAATTCCCCTTATAGTCTAAAAAGTTCAAGAATAAAACAAAGACTCTATGAGGAAGCTAACGCGGTCAATCCCCTATGTTTTAAAGAAATCAAGGACTCTCTAAATAATATCACTTGGTCAATTCCCCATATCTTCTCATGTGGTTCTAGGATCTCTGAGGAAGCTCACTCAGTCTATCCCTCGTATAGCCTAATGCGATCAAAGACTCTCTGAGGAAGTTAACTTGGTCAATTCCCCTTATAGTCTACTACACCAGGTTCTCACGGCCCTGTGCAGGTCAACGAGAATAGCAATATAATATGGAGAAAGTAAACCTACATAACTACTTGGCTAATAAATCAACAGAATATCAAGCATGTCAGAAATACAACTCTTCATCCCACAACAACATGCTTGGAAAACATGCAAGGTGGCCAAAGTGGCTAAACAGGACCAAACGGTTGTAAACAGTACATGCATGGGGAAAACATCCAAATCATATCAATTCAACCCTATTCATGTCAAATTATCCTTTACATAGGCACACAAGCATGTCATGCAAGTAACATGGGAAAAAATGGTAAATATGCAATAACCCGTTCAAGGGTATTGGTGGACGTTTCCCATAATACTCAAAGACTTAGAATGTAAAGGCACAAACAACCTACCATGGCATTGGGAGATAAATATACCTGATTCTCAAGGCTTTAATCTCCTTATAACTCCGTAGATCTACAAAAACGTATAAAACATTAAACCCATGATAACATGGAAAAGAGGAGGAATTGGAAAACGATTCTCTAGGAAAGGAAGAACTCACTGATGTGATTCCAACGCAACTGATGGTGTTTGATTCGGAGGACGGACGGAGGCTCGAGGGATTGTCAATGCTCTATGGTCGTACAATGCTCTTAGATGAACATGACCTAAAAGAAGAGTGTTCTATTTGTCAAACATGACCCATGTGCTTTTAACGAAAATAAACAAAATACAGGGCATGTACTTTTGGAGTACACGATGTGTACTCTCCTTTTCTATACTCCACTTTAAGCAGCCACCAAAAACTCACACATGACCGTGTGTGTGGATACTACACGGCCAGCACACGGCCTCCTACGACAAGGAAGTACACGGGGTATACTTAGAAAATTATTAGATACTCCTCTTTTGTCAAAAACCCTAGAAAAAGGAAAAACATACCTGAAAAAGAAGATCCAAGTTCTTACAAACTTTACCCCTTAATGAAATTCATCCCCGAATTTCCCTAGCGCTGCATAGAAGAAGAAACCTCGAACAACTCCTGCCACTACACTCCTACTTCGGCCTCCCTCTCCCAAGTATCGTCATGTACTCGTCTGTGCTGCCATAGCACCCATACTGGAGGAATAGACCGACCATATAGAACCATTGTACAAAAATTGACAATCCAGATAGGATTCTCCTCGGAAGATGCATCCACCTCCAACTCGACTTCATCGGGTTGGAAAGCATGAGACGGTCTAAAAAGTAACGTTGGAGGTGAGAAATGTAGAAAACTTCGTGCATAGCTCAGTACCTCTGAGGTAACTGCAACTAATAAAAAACTGTCCCAACTCTCTCCAACACCTCAAATGGACCAACGTACCTCAGAAAAATCTTACCTTTTCTCATGATCCTCACGTGCCCCAATCTCAGTGTGACACATAGAAAAACCTGATCTCTGACCTCGAACTCCAGAGGTCGTCTCCGCTAATCAGCATAAGGCTTCTGGTGAGACTGTGCAGAAGCCATCCTCTTCCGAATCAACTCGATATGCTCTGTGGTCTCCTAAACAATATGAGGTCCTAGCAAAGCTGCCTCTCCTACCTTCAACCAACATAAGGGTGATCAACATGGCCTTCCATACAAATACTCATAAGGTTCCATTAGAATAGTTTCTTGAAAACTATTGTTGTAGGAAAACTCTATAAGAAGTATATTCTTCTCCCAATAACCTCCAAATTACAGGATGGATGCTCGGAGCATGTCCTCAAGCACCTGAATACTCCGCTTGAACTGGCCATCTGTATGGGGATGGTATGTTGTACTCAAAAGTATCTATGTAACCAAAGCCTTCTGAATCCTCTAGAAAACCCGAGACGTAAAACTAGCATCTTTTTGTGAAACACTAGAGTGTGGAAATCCATGCAAACATACAATCTCATGGATATACAATAGTCCAAAATCATTGAAATTGAAGGTCTCCTGGATCATCAAGAAGTGAGAAACCTTCGTATGTCTGTGAACGACAACCTATACCGCATCATTCCTTTAAGGCGACCTTGAAAAATTGGTCACGAAATCCATCATTACGTCGTTCCACTTCCTATAGGGAATGGTTAACTGCTGTAAAAGCCCTGCTGGCCGCTAATGCTCCGCCTTCACCCACTGACAAGTGGAACACCTCATAATGAAACCAGAAACATCCCTCTTCATACATGGACACCAATACTGACATTGTAGATCACGATACATCTTGGTGACGCCAAGATGAATGCACAAAACTGAGGAATGAATTTCCCGTATCACCTCCTCACGTATATCTACTGGCATCCATACACGCCCCTGGAAATAAAAGATCTAATCCTCGCTTATGGTATATCTAGGAATAAGGTCCTCTTCTAACACAATCTTTCTTAGGAATAAGCCATCATAATCTGATAGATGCCTCGTTCAGACATGATCATGAAGCGTAGAGGTAACAACAACATAAGATAGGAAAGTCTTCCCCTCTCTGTCTTGCACCTCCAAATGCATCTCAGAGAACAGAGCCATAAGCTTCGACTCACTACTGGCCTCCTGAACTGCCTATATCGAAGTCCTTATGTTCAACACATCAGCCACTACGTTGCTTTTTCAAGGTGTATAGGAAAGCTCAAGGTCAAAGGAAAAAAGGTACTCAACCCACCTTCGCTGTCTAAAATTTAGATCACGCTGAGTGAAGATGTAATGGAGACTTTTGTGGTTAGTGAAAAACATAAAATGCATGCCTAAAAGATATGGTCTCCAACAACATAGGGAATAAAAACCAGCTGATTACTCTAGATCGTGTGTCGGGTAGTTCCACTCATGTGGCCTCAACTGCTGAGAGCCATACGCAACGACTCCATCTCCCTGAGTCAGCATAGATCCCATCCCAACTCCTGAAGCATCACAATAAACAGTGTATCCATTGCCAAGCTCTAGAAAGACTAGTACTAGTGCTGAAGTCAACCTTACTTTTAGCTCATAAAAGGATGACTCACAAGAATCTGACCATAATAACTTCACACCTTTCTTGGTCAGCTTTGGCAGCGGTGCTGGTAAGTGCGAAAAGTCCTGTATGAAACCTATGTAGTATCCAGCCAGCCCTAGAAACTCCACACCTCAAATAAATTTTTTGATTACTCCCAGGAAACTACTTCCCTTACTTATATTGGGTGTTATGATACTCCTTCCTCTGAGATAACATGACCCACGAAGTGAATCAGATCCATCCAAAAGCAGATAATTTAGAGCATAACATATAATTGATGCTCCCTCAGTGTACTCAAAACGATCTCAAGATGGGTAGCATGGTCATTTTGAGTGTTAGATTACCCCAAGATATTGTGCATGAAGACCACCATGAAGGAATCCAAGTATGGATGGAACACTCAGTTCATCCATGCAATGAAAACTATAGGTGCGTTCGTGAGACCGAACGTCATAACCAAATACTGGTATAGACAAAACCTTCTTCGAAAGGCTGTAAGAGGTATATCTGATGGTCTAACTCGCAACTGATGATTACCGGACCTCAAGTCAATATTTGTGAACACCAAAGCTCCTTGAATCTATTCAAAGAGATCATCAATACTGGCCATGGGATTCCGGTTCTTGACCATCAACTAGTTTAGATTATGATATTCCACACAAATCCTAAGGGTACTGTCTCCCTTATTCTCAAACAGTACAGGAAAACCACAAGGAGACGTACTCAGTTAGATGAAACCCTTTGCCTGTAACTCTTCCAACTGCTTTTTGAGCTCCTGGAACTCAGTTGTAGCCATCCTATAAGGGGGAATGAACACTAGTGCCACTCCTGGAACATGCCCATTAGAAAAGTATACCTCACGCTCTGGAGGTAAAACTGAAAATTCCTCTGGAACGACATCTCTTAAACGATCCACCACCGGGGGAAAGTGTAACTGTGATGTCCCCTGGTCATCCAGATATAGACTAGCAATCTGAGCTATAACTCCTCCCAACCCATGATGCTCTGGACATGCTCTGATTTCCTAGACATCACACTAACCCCTATGAAGAAAATATCCACCCCTGGTGATATGAAACTCACCCTACAATGATAACAATGGACGACTACCTGGAAGGGGACTAACCTGTCAATTCTAAGAATGAAATCATAACATGTCATCTCTAGGACATAGAGGTCCCATATAAAGTGAAACCCACCAATGTAACACCTGAGAATTTTATGAGAAATATTTTGTTTTTATGTTATATAAATCATCAAATGAATCTTTCACTACACACAACACTAGCTTGGCTTGCTTTACACGCAACTGCGGCCTTCCTCGATAGCTTGTGTTGTACCCAATATCGAGTTTCACTAAACAACGATATGCTATTAAAATATTATTAAAACTAGCCGTTATGAAAAGTGCTAACTGAATTTTGAATTTTATAACATTTTAATTCATCTTATACATTTTCTAGAATGAGGTATAAAAGGAAAATCAGTTTTTATTTGGATAAAAGAAATATTTTACAAAAAATACAGTTTTGCCGCCTTTTGATGGTGCACCCACATTAAATCTATTCTGACATGTTTATAAGTTCAATTTGACAAAATAAAATTCTTCTTTTGAATCAGGATATAAAAATTTACTTTGGATAAATTTTTTATATTTTTCTGATAACTTTCATATTTTTATGTATAGTAAAAATACGCTAATTTTTAATTAAAAACAACTTTTTTCATTGAGATAATTTATATGGTTAAATTATAATATTTAATGGTTTTAAAGTATATATAGAATATATTTTTACCATTTAATATAATCTATTTCATTAGCATTAATTTCACATTGAATTCATAGGTAAAACATTTCAATCTTTGGTAATGTTTTAACTTCTAAAACCCGATTTCTTAACAACGGGATTTATTTTAAATTAATTAATGAAACTTATATGTTTTGAATTTTTAAAAATGGATTCCATATTCAGAATCAGTGGGTCCAAATTATGTTAATAGGATACTTTTTATTTTTTGGCATTATGAATAGTAACTACGGTAAATTTTATTTACTATAGTTAAAGATAAATCGGGTAATTAAGGGTAAATATAAGATTATAAAATTAACCTAACACCTGAAAAAATCCTATTGGATGACTAAAAGTCGACTCATATCACCTAAGGGTTGGATTAGATTCATTTAATAGACTTTTTTCCATGAAAATAATTTAATTATTATTAAAACCAAAGAATGTGACGACATGTCACTTTCTTAAATCTTATAAGTATAATAATTTTAATTTCGTGATAAAATTAATGAAACTTCGAACATGAATAGTCTCCAGAACGATAATAAAATTATATACATCATAGGAATTTATTTATAATTTTTAGGGATTAAATAATTATCATTAATTATGACACAACAGTGATGTTGAAATTATTTTATTAATTAATATATCAAATAAATTGTTTTAAAAATATTAAAATAAATATTATATGAAAACTTTAATTTGCTACACTAATTTTCTATTTAAATATGACATTTTAGTAATCTATTAAAGCTTTTAGATCGAACATATCTTCTGTATATATTTTATTTAAATTCAAATAAATGAATAGTGTCAAAATTGACACTATTGTTATTTTATAAACATAACATATTATAAAATTGTTTAAAAATCACAAAAATATTTAAAAATTATAAATAAAAATTTATATGGTCTAAAATGTCATAAAGTGTCAAATTATGGAAAATTCACAACATATATGTAATTATTTATAATAATTTAAAATTTAGAATATTATTACCACAAATAAAATTAAATTGATAAATAAGGATAATTCAAGATTATGATGTTTAAAATAAATTCCTAACATGTCTAAATTTTATTGGTTGATGCGATTAAAACCCTATCTCATATAATCTTCGGATATCAGTCATTTTGGAAGTTTGTAAGTGGGGTTGGGATTTAATATAAACATATATTTCTTATATTTCCAAAGGTTCCCCTCTCCTCCCTTATAAAAGGGCACCTCCTCCCTCTCCTCCTCACACCAATTTGAGCCTTCAAGCTCGGCCAACCCCTGACACTTTCTCCTATCCACTTCCCTAGAATAATCTTAGAGGTTCTGGTCTTCTTCAACGACCAACCCTATTGCCCTAAGAGGAGGTTAAGAAGAGGCGCGTCAAAAAAAAGAGGTAATATCCATTACCGATCCTTTCCAAATTCTTTCTTCTTCAACATCTTATTCTTTAGTTGTATCATTATGAAGTAATAACATCAGTATCACTCATATACTGATATGTTATTATAAGTATGAAACAACCCTATTTCACCATCTATCCATCCTATGGAAAACGAAATCACCGCGCGTGTGTACATTTGTAATACCGTCTCCACGTCGTGGTGTAATCTATTTTCCCCCACCACCTTACCTGGATGGGTATAATGGTGTAAATAATTACTATATATGATTATTGTAAAGTGATATTGATTCTGAAATAGAATACATACACTCCAATACAATTCCACGATCATGGGAACGATATCATCTCTCGTGCGTACGTACGGAATAACGTCTCCACGATGTGATGCGATTTGTTCAACATGATCTTCATTGAATAATGATTATATAAATGAATTTAATGAATAAATATGATATATAGTACATTAATACCATTCTGGAAATGAGGTATCTATAACCTAAAGAAAAGAATAAGAATTTATTTGACAAAACACGCATAAGAACAAAAAGTAATAAACACCCGAATAACAAGTAGTAATGAAATATTACTAATAAGAGGCTAAGAATATGAACATATATGATATCATTAAAATATGTATGATTCTGGAATAAGTCAATAACATTATTTAAATCATTATACAGGAGGTTCAGACACTTACGAAGAAAATCGGACCTAAGGTAAGGGAAATATCACAATCTCATTTTTATCCGAGATTGTTTATACTTTGAAATTTACTGGGGTATATTTTATCATCCACATCCATGTTTACATAATATGTAATATTATTTCCATCCACCTACAATTGTTTAAATCCAATTTTACCCTTCAGTGAGTTTTTAGTAAAAGATATGAAAGGAATCTTTTGTCGTTTTTTCGTACGAGGTACTTTTTGACTTTTCTGAAAAAAGGACGAGAAGAATGTTTTTTTAACTTATACGGAATGAATGAATTTTTAAAAAATTATTTCCAAGAAGCTTCCTTTACAAGTTTTCAAGTTTAATTTTAATCAACTTCTTTTAGTTTATAATTTTATGACATGTTTAGAAAGGAAAAATGTTTTTGAAGTAGAAAGGATATTTTCCTCAAGAATGGAGTTCAAGAGTTTTATCAAAATTATTTTCCATCTAAGATAATATAGGGTTCTCTTTCTATCCCTATTATTACATTGATTTGATTATGTTGTGATGGAATTATTTTTATGAGTTACTTTATCTTATATGAATTGTTTTATGATGTCACGATGATTAAGATTCCCATTTGTATTTCATGGGTTATGCTGTGATGTATGGTTTATGATTTTGTGGAACACATAAGAATGGTATCATTATGAGATGGGTGGGACCTATATCTCCCCCCAATGCATTGGGTAAATATTTTATATCTCATGAGATAGACATGGCTGGAACGGCAGGTTAAACCGGTTCAGTGAAATAGGACTGAAACGAGGAGTGAACTCGGTTCAGAAATGGACTTTGTCCACTAAGATATTCTTGGAAATGAGTCTTGACTAATAAGAAATGATTCTCTATGATTATGTGTGTATAGCACAATGTTTTATATTTTATGTTATGATCTCCATTTGCAGGTTAATATTTCTAAAAGTTATGTTCTTATGAATATGATGTGATTGATATTTCTTTTTTTACCCTTACTGAGGATTTGACCCCACCCTTTTGTATTTTTTCTTTCCCCAGGACAGGAAGAAGGTTATTAAGTAAGATATTCCAAAAGGGACTATAGATATGATGAAATAAATGGGAGATAGTGTAGACGATTTATGAACCAGTTGTTTATGTTTCCCAGTTTCTAAAGACATATACCTATATGGTCCTTTCATGGTTTTGTTATATGTTGTAATATGTATGCTTCAATTATGAAGTAGTAACAATGTATGTAAATTATGGGTCGTTATAGTTGGTATCAGAGGAAAGGTATAGTCAACCTTTGGAAACTAGGATGTGAAAGCCTTAGTAAGAACCCTAAGGAAAAATCTAAGCATAGAACACAATCTTAGTGTTTTAGAAATGACAATGAATAACCTAGGATAAGACCTTAAGTGTGAAATTTTATTCTTGATTATGTGGTTTTCCTATTATAATCAGTGTTGCTCACACTACTCTTCTTGGTTTTAGTCAATGGTTGGAACCCGATGGAACCTTGTTAATGCGGAATGCGATAGGAAATGCAATTATTGTCCCCCTGAGCAACCAAACATTATGGGAGATGGAATACAAAATATTGTAGCCATGCTCACACAACTTTTTCAAGGCATGAATCATGAAGGACTTCCAAACATGCAAAGGAAGGAGCAATAATCTATTGAATCCTTCATGAGGCAGCGTCCACCTTCTTTCAGCGGGTCTACTGATCCGTTAGTTGCTGAATAATGGATTAGTACTACTGAAAAGATATTTTCAGATCTTCAATGTTCTGAACATGATAAAGTCATCCTAGCAGTGTATCATTTGGAAGGAGATGCTGATCAATGGTGGAATCTTATTAAGAATACAAGGCAAAGGGATGTAATTGAGTCCATAGAATGGGACGAGTTCAAGAACTTATTTTTCAATAAGTACTTCCCACGTATTCTCCGAAAAAAGATATAGAAAGAGTTTCTTGAACTGGAGCAAAAGGATGATGAATCTGTTGGTACCTATGAAGAAAATTTTACAAGACTTGCAAGGTACGCTTCAGGTATTATTATCCAACCTGAGAGTAATATCGATCAATTCTTTAGTGTCTTAAAACCATGTCATCGAAGGGCGTTAGCCATAAGGGACTTAAATAGCTATGAGGAAATTGTTCGATGTGCTCTCAAAGTTGAGATGGAGATTGGAGTAACCCATCAGTCATATGGGTTTGATAAGAAGAGGAAAAAGGAATTCAAAGGAAAATCTAAAGAGCACACTGAAAAGAAGATGAGATTTCCCATATGCTCAAGGTGTGGAAAGAAACATGGAGGGATTTGTCTTAAAGGGACAAGTAAATGTTTCAAATGTGGAAAGGAAGGTCATCGGGCATTTGAATGCCGCAATGATGGGAAGCAGATGTCTAATGATGAAAACAAATGAAGGGACACACAGAATGAACCTACTGCACTTCAATGTTTCAAGTGCAAGGAGATGGGGCATTATGCCAATCAATGCCCAAATCCAAGGGTTGATGATGATGGTCGACGTCAACAAACTCTTAAGGATAAAGACAAAGGAAAGTCACATGTAATTTCTATCAGCGATGTGGAGTACGATAACGATGTGGTGAAAGGTACACTTACCATCCACTCTAAAGTAGCAAACGTTTTATTTGATTCTAGATCCACCCACTCCTTTATTTCTAAAGAATTTTCTATGGATATCACCATATTACCTCAACAATTAGATGTTGAGTTAGCTGTGACAACCCCTAATGGCACAACAGTCGCATTGAAAGTTTATAAATCTTCCCCGATTGAAGTTTGTGGGAAAGTGCTTCCTGCAAATCATGTGATCCTTCCTATAGTGTAATTTTATGTGATTCTTGGCATGGATTGGCTTTCTTTATATGGAGCTCATATCAATTTCCAAAGAAGGGAAGTCACATTTCATATTCCAGATCAATCTATGATCGTCTATCGATGCAAGGATGAACATAACCTTCCAGTGGAAATTTATTCCATCTTATGGGTCTTGATTCCACTAAATGAAGGTTATTTATCTCAAATGGTTGGTGAGAAACTCACAATTAAGAATATTCCCATTGTACGGGAGTTTGATGATGTCTTTCCGGAGGAATTGCCGGGTCTTCCACCAAATTGTGAAGTTGAGTTTTCAATAGAACTCGTACCGGGTGCTTTTCCTATTTCAAAGAAACCTTATAGAATGGCCCCAATTGAGTTACAGGAATTGAAGAAGAAACTCCAAGAGAATATTGATAAGGAATTCATACGCCCTAGTGCGTCACCTTGGGGAGTGCATGTTCTGTTTGTTAAGAAGAAGGATGGATCAATGAGACTCTACATTGATTATCGAGAACTTAACAAGATCACTATCGAGAACAAATATCCTCTCCCACGCATTGATGACTTATTTGACCAACTACGAGGAGATAAATAATTTTCGAAGATTGATCTTCGTTCAGGGTATCACCAATTAAGGGTCAAAAGGGTGGATATACCAAAGAAGAATTTTCGTATAAGGTATGGACACTATGAATTTATAGTGATTCCATTTGGTCTTACTAAGGCCCCTGTAATCTTCATGGATCTGATGAATAGAGTCTTTTGAGACTATCTTGATCAGTTTGTGGTAGTCTTTATAGACAATATTCTTGTCTATTCAAAGAGCAAGGAAGAACATGAAGATCACTTGAGAATTATATTGAAGACCCTAAGAAAGAAGAAGCTTTATGCCAAATTTACCAAGTGTGAATTTTGGCTTCAAAGAGTTTCATTTTTGGGTCACATAATCTCAAAAGAGGGGATATCTATGGATCTAGAAAAAACAGAGGTTATCGAAAGATGGTCGAGACCAACAACAGTAACTGAGATCCAAATTTTTCTTGGTTTGGCTTGATATTATTGACGTTTTGTGAAATATTTTTCACGATTATCAAATCCACTCACTAGGCTGACTCGAAAAGGAGTTAAGTTCGTGTGGACGGACGAATGTGAAGAGAATTTCAAGGAGTTGAAAATAAGGTTATCCAGGGCACCTGTACTCACACTTCCTTGTAGTGGAGAAAGTTTTGTGATCTACAGTGATGCATCCAAGAAGGGACTGGGATGTGTTCTTATGAAAAATGATATGGTGATAGCTTATGCCTCCCGACAGTTGAAAATCCATGAGAAAAATTACGCAACTCATGGTTTGGAGTTAGCTGCGGTAATCTTTGCATTAACGATTTGGAGGCATTACCTTTATGGTGAATGGTGTGATATTTATACTGATCATAAATGTTTAAAGTATATTTTCACACAAAAGGAGCTGAATATGCGTCAATGAAGATGGTTGGAGCTGATTAAGGATTATGACTACTCAATTCCTTACCACCCTGGGAAAGCAAACAAGGTGGTAGATGCATTAAGTCGACAAGACCATGCTAGTTTATCCATGATGAGGATCACAAAAGATCCAATATTTATGGATTTACAAATGATGGATCTTGGAATTATAAAGGAAGTGGGAAAATCATATCTTTCTCAAATGAATGTTCAACCATCTCTACATGTGAAGATTAAAGAGGCACATAAAGAAGATGTAGAGTTACAGAAGAAGGTGAGAAATGTTCCTGAATTCAACCTTGATTGTATTGGGATAATAAACTTCAGGAATCGGGTTTGTGTTCCTCCCATCCCCGTATTAAAGAAGGAGCTGCTGGATGAGGCTCATAATTCTTCATTCTCTATTCATCCGGGAAGCACGAAGACGTATAGGGACCTAAAAGAGTACTTCTGGTGGGATGACATGAAAAGAGATGTTGCTGAATATGTCTCTTGATGTTTGGTTTGTCTGAAAGTTAAAGCTGAGAGACATAATTCTAAGGGGATGTTACAACCACAACCCATACCCGAATGGAAATGGGAAAACATCACTATGGACTTTGTCACAGGACTTCCTAAAACATCCAAAGGCAATAATGTTATCTGGGTCATAGTTGATCGTCTAATAAAGTCTGCACACTTCATTGCTATTAGAGAGGATTTCTCTCTGGATCTGCTTGCCAGGATATATATAAAGGAAGTGGTAAGATTTCATGGAGTACCACTTTCTATTATATCTGATCGGGATCCGAGATTTACCTCGATGTTCTGGCAAAGTCTTCATCATACTCTGGATACAGAGTTGAGTTTCATCACTGCTTATCATCCTCAGATAGACGGTCAGTCTGAGAGAAAAATTCAAACTCTAGAAGATATGTTGAGAGCTTGCTCTATGGATTTCAAAGGTGGTTGGAATCAACACCTACCTTTGGTGGAATTTTGTTATAATAATAGCTTTCACTCTTGTATTCAGATGTCTCCTTATGAAGCTCTCTATGGAAAGAAATGTAGGACTCCAACTTGCTGGGATGAAGTTGGGGAAAGAATGCTATTAGGACCTGATCTTGTTGATGAGATGGTAGAAAAGGCCCGATCTATTCAACAACACATAATAAAAGCTCAGAGTCGACAGAAAAGTTATGCCGACAATCGAAAAAAAGACCTAGAGTTTGAAATGGGTGGTAAAGTGTTCTTACGAATATATCCCTGGAAGAGGGTCATGAGATTTGGAAAGAAGGGGAAGTTGAGCCCTAGATATATCGGTCCTTTCGAAATACTGGATCGTGTTGGGAAGGTATCTTGAATGGAGCTTCCACCGAATCTCTCTCAAGTACAAGATGTGTTCCATCTATCTCTCCTGAGAAAGTACATACCTGACCCTTCACATGTACACATCTCAGAAGTTGTACCGCTGGAGCAAGATCTTTCTTATGAAGAACAACCGATAGAGATTCTGGATCATAGCGAAAAAGTCCAATGAAACAAGACCACTCGCTTGGTGAAAGTTTTATGGAGGAACCACCAATTAGAAGAAGCTACATGGGAGCTTGAGGATATGATGAGGGAGAGGTATCCTCATCTGTTTGTTACAAAGTGACGAATTTCGAGGGCGAAATTCATTTAAAAAGGGGTAGAATGTAACACCCGAGAATTTTATGAGAAATATTTTGTTTTTATGTTATATAAATCATGAAAGGAATATTTCACTACACACAACACTAGCTTGGCTTGCTTTACACGCAACTGCGGCCTTCCTCGATAGCTTGCGTCGTACGCAATACCGAGTTTCACTAAACAACGATATGCTATTAAAATATTATTAAAACTAGCCATTATGAATAGTACTAACTGAATTTTTAATTTTGTGACATTTTAATTCAACTTATACATTTTCTAGAATGAGGTATAAAAGCAAAATCAGTTTTTTTTGGATAAAATAAATACTTTTCAAAAAATACAGTTTTGCCACCTTTTGATGGCGCACCCACATTAAATCTAGTTTTTGACACATTTATAAGTTCAATTTGACAAAATAAAATTCTTATTTTGAATCAGGATATAAAAATTTACTTTGAATAAATTTTTTGTATTTTTCTGATAACTTTCATATTTTTATGAATAGTAAAAATACACTAAATTTTTAATTAAAAACAACTTTTTTCATTGAGATAATTTATATGGTTAAATTATAATATTGAATGGTTTTAAATTATAGATAGAATATATTTTTACCATTTAATATAATGTATGTCATTATCATTAATTTCACAATGAATTCATAGGTAAAAACATTTCAGTCTTTGATAATGTTCTAACTTCTAAAACCCGTTTTCTTAACAATGGGATTTATTTTAAATTAATTACTGCAACTTATATGTTTTGAATTTTGAAAAATGGATTCCATATTCAGAATCAGTGGGTACAAATTATTTTAATTGGCTACTTTTTATTTTTGGGCATTATGAATAGTAACTACGGTAAATTTTATTTACCATAGTTAAAGGTAAACCGTGTAATTAAGGGTAAATATAAGATTATAAAATTACCCTAACACCTACCAAAATCCTATTGGATGACTAAAAGTAGACTCATATCACCTAAGGGTTGGATTATATTCATTTAATAGACTTTGTTCCATGAAAATAATTTAATTATTATTAAAACCAAAGAATGTGACAACATGTCACTTTCTTAAATCTTATAAGTATAATAATTTTAATTTGGGGATAAACTTAATGAAACATCGAACATGAATAGTCTCCAGAAATATAATACAATTATCTACATAATATGAATTTATTTAGAATTTTTAGGGATAAAATAATTATTATTATTTATGACACAATAGTGATGTTGAAATTATTTTATTAATTAAAATATCAAATAAATTGTTTTAAAAATATTAAAATAAATATTATATGAACTATTTAATGTGCTACACTAATTTTATAGATACATATGACATTTTATGAATCTATTAATGCTTTTAGTTCAAACATATCTTCTGTATATATTTTATTTAAATTCAAATAAATGAATAGTGTCAAAATTGACACTATTGTTATTTTATAAAAATAACATATTATAAAATTGTTTAAAAATCACAAAAATATTTAAAAATTATAAATTAAAATTTATATGGTCGAAAATGTCATAATGTGTCAAATTATGGAAAACTAAAAACACATATGTAATTATTTATAATAATTTAAAATTTAGAATATTATTACCACAAATAAAATTAAATTGATAAATAAGGATAAATCAAGTTGATAATGTTTAAAATAAATTCCTAACATGTATAAATTTTATTGGTTGATGATATTAAAACTCTATCTCATCTAATATTTGGATATGAGTAATTTTGGAAGTTTTTAAGTGGGGTTGGGATTTAATATAAACAAATATTTCTTATATTTCCAAAGGTGCCCCTCTCCTCCCTTATAAAAGGGAACCTCCTCCCTCACCTCCTCACACGAATTTGAGCCTTCAAGCTCGGCCAAACACTGCCACGTTCTCCTCTACACTTGACTAGAATCATCCTAGAGGCTCTGGTCTTATTCAAAGACCAACCCTAGTGCCCTAAGAGGAGGTTAAGAAGAGGCGCGTAAAAAAAAGAGGTAATATCCATTAACGATCCTTTCCAAATTCTTTCTTCTTAAACTTCTTATTCATTAGTTGTTTCATTATTAAGTAATAACATCAGTATCACTCATATACTGATATGTTATTATAAGTATGAAACAACCCTATTTCACCATCTATCCATCATACGGAAAACGAAATCACCACGCGTGCGTACGTACGGAATACCGTCTCCACGCCGTGGTGTAATCTATTTCCCCCACCACCATACTTGGATGGGTATAATGGTGTAAATAATTACTATATATGATTATTTTAAAGTGATATTGATTCTGAAATATAATACATACACTCCAATACAATTCCACGATCATGGGAACGATATCATCGCTCGTGCGTACGTACGGAATACCGTCTCCACAATGTGATGCGATTCGTTCTACATGATATTCATTGCATAATGATTATATAAATGAATTGAATGAATAAATATGATATATAGTACATTAATACCATTCTGGAAATGAGGTATCTATAACCTAAAGATAAGAATAAGAATTTATTCGACAAAACACGCACAAGAACAAAAAGTAATAAACACCAGAATAACAAGTAGTAATGAAATATTACTAATAAGATGCTAAGAATATGACCATATATGATATCATAAAAATACTTATGATTCTGTAATAAGTCAATAACATTATTTAAATCATTATACAGGAGGTTCGGACACTTACGAAGCAAATCGGACCTAAGGTAAGGGAAATATCACAATCTCATTTTTGTCCGAGATTGTTTATACTTTGAAATTTACCGGGGTGTATTTTATCATCCAAATCCATGTTTCCTCAATATGTAATATTATTTCCATCCACCTAAAATTGTTTAAATCCAAATTTACCCTTCTTTGAGTTTTTAGTAAAAGATGTGAAAGGAATATTTTGTCGTTTTTTCGTACGAGGTACTTTTTGACTTTTCAGATAAAAGGACGAGAAGAATGTTTTTTAACTTATACGGCATGAATGGATTTTTAAAAAATTATTTCCAAGAATCTTATTATACAAGTTTTCAAGTTTAATTTTAATCGACTTCTTTTAGTTTATAATTTTATGACATGTCAAGAAAGGAAAAATGTTTTTGAAGTAGAAAGGATATTTTCCTCAAGAATGGAGTTCAAGAGTTTTATCAAAATTATTTTCCATATAAGATAATATAGGGTTCTATTTCTATCCCTATTATTACATTGATTTGATTATGTTGTGATGGAATTATTTTTATGAATTACATTATCTTATATGAATTTTTTTATGATGCCACGATGTTTAATATTCCCATTTTTATTTCATGGGTTATGCTATGATGTATGGTTTATGATTTTGTGGCACACATAAGAATGGTATAATTATGAGATGGGTGGGACCTATATCTCCCTCCAATGCATTGGGTAATGATTTTATATCTCATGAGATAGACATGGATGGAACAGAAGGTTAAACTGGTTCAGTGAAACAGGACTGAAACGAGGAGTGAACTCGGTTCAGAAATGGACTTTATCCACTAAGATAGTCTTGGAAATGAGTCTTGACTAATAAGAAATGATTCTCTATGATTATGTTTGTATTCCACAATGTTTCATGTTTTATGTTATGATCTACTTTGCAGGTTAAGATTTCTGAAAGTTATGTTCTTATGAATATGATGTGATTGATATTTATTTTGTTTACCCTTACTGAGCATTTGAGCTCACCCTTTTGTATGTTTTTTTCCCAGGACAGGAAGAAGGTTATTAAGTAAGATATGCCAAAAGGGACTATAGATATGATGAAATAAATGGGAGATAGTGTAGAAGATTTACGAACCAGTTGTTTATGTTTCCCAGTTTTTAAAGACACTATACCTATACGGTCCTTTCATGGTTTTGTTATATGTTGTTATAAGTATGCTTCAATTTTGACGTAATAACAATGTATGTAAAGTATGGGTCGTTATAACCAACCTATAGAGGGAACTCTCTGCACTGACGTACACTAGCCGTTTTAGTCCCCAATGGAGTGTCTAGCATCAAGATATCAGCAGAAGAAAATATGCAGAGCCCAAGGATATCCACGACAGCAACAGATATAAAGCTATGAGAATTCCCTGTATCAAAAAGGGTAGAAGATAAAACTAAGGCTACTAAGATCTTGCCTTGAATGGTATAAGGTCTGGGATTCTTTCCCTGTTGGGTCTGCTCCACTATAGACGTTTTTCCTGCACTACGGCCCTGTGACCTTGCCTGACCACTCTGAGATGATACACCCTGATGTTGCTGAAAACTCGGAGACTGGATACCATAGCCATGACCTCCACGTTGGCCCAAACGGCTGGAAAAACTCTAGTTCCCAAACTGGTGAGAAACTGGTGCCACTTCTCCCGAACGAGGAGTCATTGAAGAACCCTTGTGACCAGCTGCTGGTGAGAAGAACTGACAAAAGAACTACAGGTGACCCATCTTATCGCAAGATCAGCACTGCACTAGGTCTCTCGGTAACGTGGCCTCGTATTTCTACTTCTCCCACACTGGTATCACACCACCTGGATACTGGAAAATGCATCCCACCTACTTGGAAGGTCTGTATAATCCATAAAAAACCCTATCAAAACTTTTCATCACCACCTGTGTCTGGAATAACGGCTAGTTCCATGACTGGAAAAAAAGTAGGACGTCTCAGTTGCATGGCTCCCCAAGGTCAAGAGCACACATTATATTAGAATTATCATGGACTGAAAAATATATTTTTAATAATTGAACAAGATAAGGAAAAGATTAATGTTTTACAAAACAAGACTACACGACATGTATAAAGACTACACGACGTGTTCCCTTATTTCATTCAAATGGGAGTGTACTCTGGCCGAAACTGGTCGTGTAACACCCCAAACACATGGGGTGTTCTCCAAACACACGACATGTACCTGCATCCTCATTCCCTATCCGATTACTTCTACATGGGTAAGCCACAAGGCTCTCCTAATACAAAAATACATGGCGTGTTCAAGGTAGACATGACTTGTACTCAAAAAGCTTCACCTGGCCCGTGTTGTTAGTGACACGACCTGTGTACCCAGTTCACACTACACGGAATGTTCCAGATGGACATGGCGTGTTCTAGACAGACACGACATGTACATTGAAGTCCCAACCAACCATGTGGTTAGTTACATGGCCGGCTACACGGCTGACACAACACGACGTGTTCCAAATGGACATAGCGTGTACGAGAAAGGATCACACTAATTCATGTTGTTAGTGACACGGCTGGGTACCTGGGTCAGCCTACATGGTGTGTTAACTCCCAACACGGCGTGTATAGATTAAGGTTTATCCGTCTGTGTTGTTGGTTACACAGGAAAACACAGGGTCAACGTCACACGATGTGTACAACAAGTACACGACGTCTTCCAACAATCTTTTCTCTATCCCGTGACTCTGCCCACACGGCCAATGACACAGTTAGAGACTACCTGACGTGCATATAAAGTACACAGCGTGTACTTAAGAAAAACTCCTTCTTCCCAAATAGAAGAACACATGGCATGTAGTCAAAACTACACGACGTGTATACTTGGTTTTTCAGGAGAGTAAGCCTCAAAAACTACTCCGGAGCCCAGAAAACAATGAAACACACATTGAAAGTGCCATATTCCGATCCATGAGGGCCCATACTCCCTGCGAATCAAATTTTGGCAACTTATACATGTTTCAAAAAGGTAAACAAGTTAATGGTCCCCCAAATTCCGGTCCGTGAGGGCCCATAACACTTCAGGAACCAAATTTTGGCATTAATTATTGAAAAACCTTACACAATCAATTCTCTAACAAGAAGCAGATATTTTTATCAAGGAATGTATCACAACATCATGTGTATTCTACACAACATCATGCAATCAGTAATGCATCCTAGATGACATGGCAAGAATGCCTGACATGTGATTTCTAGAAAGTTCCTAAATGATGCATGAGATGGAATACCCTCATCTCATCGGGTTGTGACAAAAATATAACATTAATAACATCAACGGTAATAACACAGAACATGTGAATATCCCAATGTTGAAATCAAGTCAACTGTAAAATTGAAAACCAGAAAAATTGAAATAAATGAGGTAGATTGGATTTTCCCTGTACACGGGTTAGCTACTCCCAGACACTGCTCATTACCAAGTACGTATGCCACCCTATCCCTAGTGAAAGGCTCCAACCAGTAATTCAAGAGAAAATAATTCCTCGGATACCACTTTGTAACAACCCGGTTCCGAAAGCCACCAAGAGGCACCCCGTACCCGGTTGGCCACATGGCCTCAAGCGCATTTCCCCAAACACCAGAGGCTGCCGACTAACAGCGAGGGCCTTGAGAGTGATAGTGGGGAAACTATGCCCTCATCGGCAGAGTAACACAGTGGAAGATAAAAAAATATACAAAAGCGGATGCAATAAATATCCAACAATAGTAAATAGCATAATACTAGAATAATTAACAATTAGAGCACATATATATATAAACAGATGCATGATACTTATGTCTAGGAAAGGATCCAAAAAAGTCAAAATGCTGGTAATACAATAGTGCTAAACCAAAGTCAAAAAGAAAACAGATAAAATCTTCAGCATCACATTCCATGGCTTGGTTCCATGCTCTCCAACTCTACAATAAGTCATGTACCTGAAGTAGAAGGGTGATTTCCTTTATCTATACCTGCAACAATATAATCTGTTTGGGACCAAAAGCATGGCCCAAATAGGGTGTGAGACTAAATCCCAGTAGGCAACCACCCAAAGATCTGTGCATAACAATCATTGAATATATGGCATGTAAAGTACCAAAAGCAGTAAATAAGAACTACTCAATAGTAAACAAGATGTACTCAGTAGTAAACAATCCATTTTTCAATATCAAGAAACAAATAAAGACAAACATGTAACCATCTAAAAAGTACTCACAGTCATATCCTCTGGTCCTAATTAACAATTACAAGAAACCCTCTAGGCATTACACTCATCATAACCCCTCTGGTTCTGTATATGAAGACTCTATGAGGAAGCACTCACAGTCGATTCCTCGTATAGTCTAAGGTAGTCAGAAACTCTCTAAGGAAGCTCACGCGGTCAATTCCTCTTATATCTCCAAGGTCAAGGACTCCTTGAGAAAGTTCACTCCGTTAATTACAATTATATCCCAGGTCATTCATATACTCTCTGAAGAAGCACTCTCTCTAAATTCTCTTTATAGTCTAAACACTTCAATAATAAAACAAATAATCTCTGAGGAAGATCACGTGGTCAATCCCCTTATAGTCTAAAGCAATCAAGGACTCTCAAAGGAAGATATCTTGTTTAATTCCCCTTATATCCCCTAGTGGAACTAGGCTCTCTAAGGAAGATCACTCAGTCTATCCATTATATAGCCTAAAGTGCTCAAAAACTCTCTGAGGAAGCTCACTCAGTCAATTCCCCTTATAGTCTACTACACCAGGTTCTCACTGCCCTGTGGAGTTAATAGAGCATAGAAGTGAAATATGGGAAAAGTAATCCTACATAATTTCATGGCTAATTAGTCTACAACATATCAAGCATGTCAGAAATACAACCCTCCGTCCTATAGCAACATGCATGGAAAATAGGGAAGGCGTCCAAACTGGATAAATAGGACCAAATGGTCGTAAATAGTACATGCATGGGAAAAAAATACACAACATATCAATTCAACCCTATTCATGTCCAATTATCCTCTACACATGCACACAAGCATGGATGGAAAACAATAGGGAAAAAACAGTAAACATGCAATACCTTGTTCAAGGGTATTGGTTGAATTTGCACATAATACTCAATGAAATCGAACAGAAAGGCACAAACCACCTACCTTGTCGTTGGGAGATCAATATACATGAATCTCAAGGCTTTAATCGCCTTAGAACATGATATATCTATGAAAACATATAAAACGTTCAACCCACAATAACATGGAAAAGAGGAGAAATTGGAAAACGATTCTCTGGTAGAAGAAAGAACTCACCGATGCAATTCCAACGCAACCGACAGTGTTTGATTCAGAGTACGGATGGAGGATCAGGGGTTCATCAAAGATCAATTGTCATACGGTGGTCTCAGATGAATGAGACCTATAAGAAGAGTCTTCTGTCCATCAGATGTGACCTCGGTGCATTTAATGTAAAAAAATTACATGGCATGTACTTTGGATGTACATGATGTGTACCCTCCCTTTCCGTACTCTCCTTTAAGCGGCCTTCCAACACTCCCACACGACCATGTGTGTGGATAATACATGACAAGAACACAACCTCCTATGGAAAGGAAGTATAAAACGTGTACTCATAAATTACACAGCGTGTACTTTGAAAATTTTCAGATACTCGTCTTTTCTCAAAAACTCCAGAAAAAGGAGAAACATACCTGAAAAGAAGATCTGGGTTCTTACACCAATGGTATGCACTAGGGTGTATTAATACGTTGTCAAGATTATATTGGAGTGGTTTATTCAATTCTAGAAACGCAATTGGTTCCATAATATATGGTTTTATTGAAATAGGCATAACACCAAGTATGAGTTCTATTGAAAACAAAACATCACGATTTGGTGGAAGACTTGAAAATTCCTCTAGTAATACCATATCAATATCCTATAAAATAGGAATATTCTGAATGGTGAGTTACTCCACAAATATTTTAGATATATAACCTTTATTTATAGGAATCAATACCCATAATATGGAAAAAATGTTCACTTGAAATTCATATTCACCCTTCCATATATATATATTAATATATTGATCTGGAATATAATATGTGGCTTACCTTCTATGTAAATTAATATGATCTCTAAATAAAGATAGCCAGAAAATTCCATGAATCAAATAAAATTCAACTAAAGGAAGGATAAATATATATTCTATGATCACAAACCCACATTCTTTCATTAGATAAGAAATATAAATTTGTGATGTGATAGCTTTTCCATTAGGATTTGTCACAACTAACTCAAAATCTAATTATAACGGTAATATAGAGATACCCTTTGATAATTCTTCAGAAATAAAAGATTGGGTGGATCTAGAATAAAATAAAGCATTTTTTCTTTAGAGTGGATGGTAAGTGTACCTTTTACCACTTCATTATCATACTCAACACCACCTATAATGATAACATGTGACTATCCCTTGTCTTTGTCCATCATTTATTACTGATGTCGATCTTAATTTATTACCTTTATATTAGGAAATTGGATGGCATAATTCCATATTTTCTTCCACTTGTAGCATTGATGTGTGGGATGTTCATTCGCTTTAGCTACTTTTCTATTATTATACATCTTTTTCCCACCACGTCGGTATTCAACTACCTGATAAACATCTCTCACACACATAAAAAATTTTCTAGTCCCTTTCAAAAAAACCTCCTCCATGATTCTGTACACATATTGAGAATAAGGGAGAACTCATCTTCTATTTAGTGCAGTCTTTATATTTTCCCTTGAATTTCATTTTTCTCTTCTTATCAAACTGATATCCCTGATTCATTACTCCAATATCCATATCAACTTTAAAATAACATCGAACAATTTTCTCATAGATATTGATGTCACTTTTCTCTAATTCCCTTCCATGTTTTTGTTTTAATACAATAAATAATCGATCATTTTTACTCAATGGAGGGATAATAATTCCGGAAGCATACCTTACAAGTCTTCTAAAACATTCTTCATATGTACCAACAGATTCATGATCCTTTTTATTAAGCTCAATGGAATCCTTCTACCTATTTTTTCGAATAAAAAAAAATTACATATTAAAAAAATAAGTTCATACACTCATACCATTCCATGGATTAAATTTCATCCTATTTCCTCATATTCTTGATAAGATTCCACCATTAATCATCCTCACCTTCCAAACGATAGACTACCAAGATGACTTTATCATGATCAGAAAATTGGAGAACTGAAAATATATTATTATTTGTACTAGTCCATTGTTCAACTATTATTGGATATGAAGAACCAATGAATGAAGGTGGATGCTACCTAATGAAGGATTGAACAAAATGTTGTTCCCTCCTTTTCTCCTTTAGAATTAATGCATGATTCATATCTTAAGAATATAGTGTGAGCATAGTGCTGATATTTGTAATTCAGGATCCCATAACATAAATATTATAAAGGGGACAATAATTATATTTCCCCTCATATTTATCGTTAATGAGGTTCCATTGGGTACTAACTACTGAAAAAAACCATGAAGCATAGTGTGAGAAAGACAGTTCATAATGGGAAAACCACATAATCAAGAACACAAGTTCAATTTAAGACACGTTAGGTTTTATCTAATGTTATTCATGATAATTTACAAAACACTAGGATTGTAGCCTAAACTAGGACATATCGTTAGGGTTTTTTCTAAGGTTTTCTCGTACTAGTTTTCAAAGGTCAACTATAACATTTCTCTGATACAAAATACAATGGACCATAAATTACATACAATGAAATTAATTCAAAATTGAATAATACTCATTACAAAAAATAAAAAACTACATCAAGAACATATAGGTTTATTGTATTTATAAAATTGTAAACATAAACAATAGGTTCATAAGTCATATACATTATCTCTGTCTTATGCCTTCATAACTAGACCCCTTTTAACATGTCTTACTAATACCCTTATTTACAACATGGGGCATAAAAACAATGGAATGGGTGAGATATGATTTTCAGTAATGAAAAATAAGGGATATATCAATAATATGATAATAATAAGACATAATAACATAAAAGATGAAAATATTAACCAATATATGAAAGATCATGATATCATGTCATGGAATAAATCAGAAAAGTTAATAAAGAAATAATGAACATATTCCAAAAATTCATAACATAAGAAAAGAAATTTGTACCATATAACAATGCATAAAAAATCATTTTATATTAGTGGAGGCTCATTTCCAAGACCATTATAATGGAAAAATTCTATTACTGAACCGGGTACACTCTCATTCCAACCCTGTATTACTAAAGCCGGTTTACTTCCCATTCCAACCATGTATTACTGAACTGAGATCATTTCCCTTTCCAAACCTATCTATTTATTTATATTGAAATATTTACCCAATGAAATTGAGTGAGATATAGGTCTCACCCATCTCATAATGATATCATTCTTACATGTCCCACTAAAACAATAATCATTCATTATAGTATAACCCAAGTAATAAAATGGGGTTCTTAAACATCATTCCATCATTACAAAATCCATATAAAAAATAGATTTCATAAATATCATTCCATATTAAAAAACCATAGGAATAATAGGGATATTATACTTGAAACATAACTCTATTAACGATTTTCAACATAGATGGAAAATAAATATTGATAGAACCCTTTGAATTAATTCTTGAGGAAAATATATTTTCCTCATTAAAAATGTTCTATTCTTTCAAAATTCAATGTAATTTTAAAATAAAAATATTTAATTGAAAATAACCATTAAATATTTTAAACCAACATTTAGGGAAATATGGTGTTATGAAAACATAAAAAATCTTTTTGTTTCAAATAAGTTAAAAGAAAACATTCTTCTCGTACTTTTATCGCATAAATGAAAAAGTGCCTCATATCGAAAATGATAAAAGATTAATTTAGTAAAATTTAATAAAATTTAATCGATGGGTAAATTTGGGTTCAAAAAATTGTATAAGAATATAGAAAATATTTTTTGATTGATTTTTAGGAAACATGGAGATGGATGATAAAAATACCCCAATAAATACTTTTGTATCATAAATCTATGGTAATAATGAGATTACAAAATTATCTTTTACCATTTGTTTGATATATTCTTTATATATCCAAACCTTCTATATAATGATTTAAATAATGTCACTGACTTATTCTAAAATCATATTTATTTTTATGATATCATAAATGATAATATTATCATCTGTTTATTGATAACATTTCATTATTACTTCTTATTCGGGTAATAACTGATACATTTTACTTTTCATACATTGAAGATAAAGTTATTTTTATCCTGATGAAGTCATATTTATATCCTTAAAAAATAATATTATCATAATATATATAATATTTATTAATTCTATAAATTTATATAATCACGATTTAATGGATATCATGTAGAATGAGTTTCTTCACCTCATGGAGACAATATGTCGTATATACGCAAGAGCAACGCTATCATTCCCCTAATTTTGAAATGATATGGAATTGGATGATATATAATTTGGTCAGTAATCCATATCATGTTATAATAATCATATATATTTATTATTTCCATCATTATACCCATCTAAGTAAGGTGGTGGTGAGAAATATTATACCACGGTGGGGAGATGGGAAGTTGTATGTACGCATTCTTGGTGATTTCATTTTTATAGGATAGATAGATGGTGGAATATGATGTGTCCATAATCATAATAAAAACTCATTATATATGTGATACTAGATTTTCTAATTTAGTGGAGGAAAACCAATAAAGAAGAAGTAGAAGAAAAATAAGTTTGAACGAACCAGAAGAGGAAATTAACTCTTCTTTGATGAGCGCCCTATAGATCTACCCTTAAATCACTAGAAATGGTATTTGGAAAATAAATATACCTATATAATGTGACTAGGGATGTTGAGAGGGAAAATGGGTAAATTTTTAAGATCATGAATGATCAAATTGATGTCAAGATGCGAGGGAGTATGTGCCCTTTTATAATTGAGGTGTAGGGAACTTTGGAATCTCCAAATACATTATATTATAATAAAATAAAACCCCATTAAAATATAAAAAATGACCTAATTTTGATTATTAGATTAGATAAAGTTGTAATCTCATAATGAAATGAATTTAGGTCAAGCTTTTTTATAAATTTAAACATTATCATTCTAATTTTACACTTAGATGTTCTATTTAATTTTATATAAAATAACAAATATTTCAACATTAAATAGATGAAATAATTACCTATTTTAAATTTATAAGACTTTAAATTAATAATGAAGAACATTTTAGGCAATATAATAATTATTAAATAGTTTTAAAAATGTTTTATGACTTATAAATATTTTAATAATACATTATTTTGATAAAAAATCAATAGTGTAAATTTTGACAGTATTTAAATAATTCACTATTAAACATATAAAGATAACAAGTTAAGTTCAAAAATAATATTTTAATATATTTTAAGTGATAAAGGGAATATTTAATTTTTTTGGTTATATTAATTATCCCATATTATATTTATTTTAATATTTTTAATAACATTTATTTTTTATCTCCATTAAAACAATAATAACCACATCAGTTTTGTGTTATTTTTAAAATAATTATTTTTTTTCTAAAATTTGAAAATAAAATACTATAAAGAATATAAATTATCCATATTTCATAGGAATATTTATAATATAACTTATCTTTATTAAAATTCAATATTAAATTTTTTATATTTATAAAAAAATGTGACAACTTTAACAGCACATTAAATAAAATATTACACGTGTCATAATATTTTACATATGGATCCAAATGTTCAATAACAAGACCCTTGGTTGATTATGGCCATTATATACTAAACCAATTTTATTTAATCAAGTTTTTTGGCATTTTAATGGTTATTATCATTTTAATAACAATTATTTTATTGATTTTTCATCAATTAAATATTTTCTACATCATCAATATATAGGCCTTTAAGGTAAATATTTATTTCCACAAAATAAATAAAAAAACCTTTATAATGAATAAAATTTTATATTTCATATGAGTATTTATCGTTGAATTTTAATCTGTATAACCTAATATTAAAAATGATATGGTTATTAAATTTCCAGTAAGACATATTTTAATTTTCTTTAAATAAAATCAATTAAATTTCATAATCTCATCCTAGTGGATTTCAAAGGATACCATTTCGACCTAAGGATGATTTGGGTTGTAAAAAAGTCATCTAAGGATATTGGTACATGGGTTAGGGTAACTTTATAATATTATTGTTACCCATAATTACTTGATCTACCCTTTTATTGTATTAATGAAAATTACAAAAGTTAATATTTATAATGACCAAAAATAAAAGAAATCAATTTACATAATTTGTAACTACGAATTCCAAATATAGAATAATTGTTTTTAAAATTAAAAAAACATAATTTTTAGTAATTAATTTAAAATTTATCTTGATGTTGGAATGAGAAAATGGGTTTTAAAAGTTAAATCATTGCAAAATATTGAAATGTATTTATATCTAAATTCACTTTAAAATTAATTTCAATGGCCTAAATTACATTAAATGATAAAAATATAATACATTTGTACTTTAGAACCATTAATATATATAATTTAACTAGATAAATTATTTTGATTAAAAAATTTATTTTTAGTTAAGTTTTTTTATATTTTTACTATTTATCTAAACATGAAATTTATCAGAAAAAGTTCAAAAATTCATTCAATGAATTTTTTTTATCCCTATTCCAAAGAAAATGTTTATATTGTCATATAAATGTTATTAATGTGTTAAAATTTTAATTCAAAACGGGTTGACAGTTAAAAGTTTTTAAAACTACCCTTTAAAAAATAAATGTTTTTATACAAAAAAGGTTTTATTCATACCATGTGACTAAAATATCTATTGGATTAATATCAAAAATATTTTATTAAATTTATAACATATATATTTCCTTAATTTCATTTACTAATTATAATTTTCCTAATTTATTAATACAAAAATACAAATAGATCCTTTAAATTTAATTGGATTATATTTTCCTAAATAATTAGTAGCCAATGAATTTACTATAAAATTTTAATAAGTTAGTTATATTTATTTCTGCTAACATAATGGCTAGGATACAATGGTCATATTATAAGAAATTCATCTCAATGTTCATTTAGACTTAAAGTTGAATGAAATGAAAGATATTATGAATTAAAATTATTTAAAGATAATTTTTCAAAAAATCATCTGTGTGTTGCATCACTCATAGATTATCCCACACACAAGCACTGAAGATACCATATTTTCACCCAACTGTATGTTACCAAATAAACAATGGGGTTCCTATAATTATTATTGGAGGTTACCACCCAATATTTGGTGAACAAGATGTGGTTTTCATATGAAAGGACACCCTATCCACCTATTTTCAACACATAGTGTAGTGAAAGGTTAACAAAAGTGACACCTAAAACCCTCAAGTTCACATTTAATAGGATTAAATGCCTATGCCTCCCATAAATCCTCATTAAGTGATTTATAAATTCCAACCTAATGAATATTCGAGAAAATGAATCATTTTCAAGCCCTTAAAGGAAAATATAGGTGATGAATCCAGGAACCCAACCTTCTTTAACATAGATAAATGCCCAGGATATATTATATCAACCCTCACTTGGGTTTTTATTCATCTTAAAATTCAATTTTAGGTTTCAACCACTTTATATTTAGATAAATACTTTCCCAGTTTATCCTAATTTTGAGTCTTTCCCATCTAACAATGTCACACCTAGGAACCCATTTACTCAGGTTAGTTATTTGCAAAGTCATTCACCTAAGTGAGCTACTTGGTAATAGACCTCAACAAGATAGTTTTACCATTAGGGTTCCACTCTAGCACATCTTATTAGGATTACTAATGGGTTACAGTCCTGATAGATCTACTCAATCTATACTCCTCCATTTCTGAGGTCCATAAAAAATCAAGAGTCACACCATGAACAATTTTTTGTAGGTAAAACATAAATTGAGTTATGATACCAATAACCCCCACTTTGATCAACATATTACTAGGATTCAAGATACTATAGTTTTTTTCATAAAAAACATTAGTGAATATTATCCAAATATATTCCAAATAATCATATAGTTGAAATTACCCCTTGGTTTCCTCAAATTTCTTAAGTTGAGATCCTCTTCATGGTTTTCTCAAATGCCTTGAGTTGGGATAGTTTCATTGGTTTCAGAAAATTATGAACCTCACTCATTTATCATATTAAACCAAAAATGGGTAATTTGACATATTTCCACCACAAACTCATTTATATATTCTATTCACCTAATAATTAAATCAACATGACATTAAATAGATTGTATGATATAATACATGAATCAATTTAAAAATATTTACTATGGTCCCAATCATATGACCATAGAAGGTATAAAATTATTTATTAAATGGAACTGAACAACATAGTTTTTGATTCACTTATTAGAGATATAAATGAAAACAATTTAATTTCTCTAATCCCAAATCCACAACACCTCCTTACTCATTTAATAAGAATCCAATACTTCCCCCTATAACATGATAAATTTCAGAGTACCTTCCTATATGACTCCAAAACTATATATCAATTATATATTTGGACCATATTATAGGTAGACTAATTACCATGTCCATTGTACACCTAAATTCAGTTTTTATTCAACCAATTTCACCAAAGGGTAATTAGTATTGATAATAGTATGGAATTCATGATCGTGGATTTAATTTATAAGAAGTTACAATCTTGGAAACAAGACCCCTAATGGTATTATACAACCTATAATACACTGATTCAAAAAAATATTTAATCATAATCACTCATAGTGATCGATAGGTCGTTGAAATTTGGAAAACAAGAGAGATTAATTAGGTTTGAGATAATAAAAGATGTTCTGGATGAATAAAAACATAGGAAAATATATCTAATTTATATTAAATAGAACTTATTTATCTTAATATAAAGTTTAAGATGAATATTATTAATATATTTGATAGTCCAGCACCATTTATAAGTGGGTACAACTATTATTATGAGTATTTTGTTATTACTCCATTATTTAAAATAATTTTACAATGATATTAAGTGTTCAAAATAGAGGACAATGTACAATTTTAAAAACCTATTCAATAAAATGAAATAAATTCAAAATTTAAATTATAATAAATTAAAAAATAGAATAATTTTTATATTTCAAGGATGTTATATATTGTTACAAAGAGATATCTCTATGAATAAGTAAATTTCATAGAAGGACATTTTCAATGTGAGTAGAGAAATAATTAATTTTAAATAAATATATTTCATTACACATTGGAATGTTCTACTTATCTTTTATATAGATTTATGATTATGACTATTATATAAAGTACCTTATGGTTATTTAATGTTGAAAACTCCATAAAATATTTAGCGGAGAAGATAATATATCTCTAGAAATATTGAAATTATGTGGTCACATATACTTTTTATAGTTTTTAGTTTTGGTGTAGACATTTAATTTTGGTATATTATCATAAAAAGATACTAGTAAATAATATAATTTGATAAATATTTAAGGAAAATATTTTTATTTATATTAAGAAAAACTGACCATTTTTAAATACGTCATAATTATAATAATTTCATTAATAATCTAGTTGATATTTTTTAGCATGTCAACCTCATCCACTAGTCATGGAATTTTTTTATTTTTCATGTTGACTATCTAGTAGAATATCTACATCCACTATTATGTTATATATATATATTGATCATTGGAAAATGGGATTCAAGATAAAAGTTAAAAATCTGGTAAATGAACTAATTATTTGCAAATTATGAAGTTATTTAATGTAAACTTGTTTGTGAAATAATAATTGTGTGTTGTAATTATCAAAACCAAGGAGAAGACTCAGTTAGTTCGTTGAATATACTAATATTTATATATATCCTGAATGTTTATAAAATATTAAATTTCTTTTATAATAGAGTGTCAATACTCGAGTAGGAAAAATCATTTCTGAACATCAGACGTATTCCATATGAATTAGTTGATCTTATACACATAGAAATAGTTCAATATAATATTCAATGTTAATTGAAATATTTTATTAATAGATAATCTAAATATAAATTTTCCTATAAGATTTCATTAATTAAAAAATTATAGCTACGAATATTTTCCATTATTTTGAAACACTAATCTTTAAGAAATAAAAATGTTATTTTACTATTTTATTAATTTTATTCTTTACCAAATCCTTCATTTGTATCTTCAATGATAGTTTAAATATTTTATTGTTTTCTATTTTAAAAAATATATATCTCAGTACCATAAAAATATTCTAATCAATGTTGGAGAAACATATACCAAGGATATATGTGAATCAAGCATTAAATTATATAAATAATTATCTACAATCAAACCTCAAAAAAATTTATTCAAGGATTTTAAAAAATTAAAACTTTTTTCGTTATTTTTCTTATTAAAAAAAATCATGACAGTTTTTTTAAAAAAAAATCTACAATTTTAAATGTAACATCCCAAGACATTGTAATATTTCACTTTCAGAATAAATTTCATTGTTGTTCCCATATCACATTATATGAAACACCACGTAAAGATTATTTTAAAAAAAAATAATGTTTAGAATTCTCTAAATGAAACATCATGGTTATCTTACATTATACACAAGATTGACTTTTTTTAATGGGTTGCGTAAGATGTAAGACAATGTTTTACAGAACAATAATATATTATAAAAAATATTATTATTTTATATAAATAGATACATCTAAGACATTAAATTATGGTTGAATTAATTTTTTACAATGTAATTAGAAATAAATATAAAATCCAATTGTATATAAAGATATTGATTTTATACAAACCCATTTTTATGCCCACGAAGTAATTTTATCCTAATAAATTAAATTAAATAATCTCAGTGAGTGATATTATTTTAATATATATATATATATATATATTATATTTAATAATATATATTTTACATTCATAAAATAGGATTTATATTCATAATATAAGAACATATCTAATTTTACACATAAAACCTATTTTTTATAAAGGTTGTTTTACGAAATTTTAATGGAAAACAAATATTAAATATGATTTTTGAACTTTTAAAAACAATATATTTTAAAATAAAATTTATTTTTGATATATAAAAATAAAAATTATTTTAGTGTGATTTTTTTTATTTTTCTATGATTTATAATTTTTTGATGGATAATGAAAATTATTAAATT
This sequence comes from Viscum album, assembly GCA_963277665.1. NCBI lineage: Eukaryota > Viridiplantae > Streptophyta > Magnoliopsida > Santalales > Viscaceae > Viscum > Viscum album. Next base: position 1,883,981,407 of record OY728159.1, on the reverse strand, counting down.
TCAATGAAAAACTCTTTTGTTGTATAATATATTTATATGGATAAATTATATTTTTTATTTGTTTTAATGATTGATTTAATCAATATTATATCAATTAATAAAATTTATACCCTTGGAATAAGTTTTAATTAGAAACTGGATAGAAAAATTATTATGCTTTTGAACATTTTTACTTTAAAGACCCTGTTTGTTGTCACGTCTATGGGATTAAATTTCAATTAATTTTTGCCACTTCTATGATTAGAATTTGGAAAAATGGATTATTAATTTTTAATATTAATAATTTACAATTCATAATATATTCCAATTATTTTTTTACAGTAACTATTAGTGAGAGTGATTAAAATTAAATATAGTGATGAGGATACAAATTATCTTAAAAAGGGACTAATAATTAAACATAAGGGACAAAAAAGTCCTATAACATTTCAAAAATATATTTTATAGAAATATTTCCTTAATAAACTCAATTGGTTTGACTTATTAACATTATTGGATCTACTATCATTTGAAAATTGTGAATGAAATTATATTTTCTAAAATTTACTATAATACCACTCTTACTCTACTATAAGATGGCAGTCACCCCTCACACTTATTAACAGATCTCAAGACACTTTTGATCAACCAATATCTAAAACAATATCTTATAAAAATAACTCCTTTCATCATATAAGACTCACTTTTGATTGAAATAAATCAAAGGAATCTCTTTTCTGCAAACTAATAGGTGTGACTCGAATAAGAGGTAACATCCTTCCGTAGGCTCTTTTGTTTTATTCTCATTACCAAACACCTCAAATTTTATTATTCCATTATTATATTATAAAACCAGTATCATCCATATAATAATATTTTTTTATTATATGTATTTTACTTAAAATAACACACTCTTCCAACTAATGGGTAGTGAAATTACCATATATGTGTTTGTCAAACTGCCGCCTCAGAAAATGATGTCGTAGGTTTCTTATTTTACCACCTCCCATAGTTTGGAATTATAATGGAAAACTATAGGCATATTATATTAATATGATATTTATAGTTTTTAGTTTATTTTATAAATATTATACAACTCATACACTCATGATTTCCATTTTCTTTAAATATTATAACATCGTTTGTGGACGTGTGGACTACCACCACCTCAAAGTGATGTGAATCATTCACAATATACATGAAACATATAAAGGATGATTTTAAATAAATATAAAATAAATGAAATATATATTATATTTATTAAATAAGTAAATTTGTAGATACATAATATATGAATTTATTTACTACACTTTTCAAACACAAAAAATGATAAAGTCGGTAGTGGACGTGTATACGACCACCTCACCAACACGATGTGATTTATTTTACATTAATATAATATATATATGTATATGATATTAAATAATAATTTTGATATAGTTATCATTCTATAACGATTTATTTTTACTTACATTCTTTCCAAAATGATCACTAAAAAATGAGAATATTACTCACGTGTAAGTACAACCTACCATTTACATGATTGTAATGTTGGTTCATGTTTCCTAACAATAAATAATGATTGGTTTTAAAAGTATAATTTATGTATAAATATGATAATTATGTTATTATTATTATTTTTAGATATGATTATATAAGGATACATTTACCATAGTTTTCCTACCAAATTCATTTTTCACCCATAAACCGAATATGGTTAAAACACCTCACAAAAACATAATTGTATTAGTAGTTGAATAAAGAATTATAATAATTTATGAAAAATTAATAATATAATTTTAAAAGGTTCTGAAACAAGTAAATAATTATCATAATTCTATTATTTTGGAATATAAATACACACATGATAATTTAGAGTTATGGTAAGAGATTTCATCTCAATTATCAATCCATTGAGACTTATTTGTTCTTATTAACTAATTAACTTTTATATTCTATATATAATTCCCATTAACATGATATATCATGAATATATTTATTATTATTATATTTTAAATTTAATTTAATTTTATTCCATCATGGGGATTATTATTCAAATGTTTCAATGTGTTATGGGACACATTGGAATGTATAAGGATTATTTTACCCAAGATTTTTTCAATGATATTTGAATGAAATATCCATTCATGAATTGAAAAAATGATTTTTCATACTTATATTATACTATGGAATTATTGATATATCTATATCTCTTATTCTATTGATATATTTGATAAGGAACATTCTTTGTAAATTAAATTGATTACCCGATATGTACGGAATGCTTTAGAGAAGTACAACATGTGTGGGGCCCAGTTATTGAAATCCCCTCTATGCATTGATTATATCATGAGATGAATCAGTTTGCCAAAATTAGATGGGGCATTTCCTAATATACTAAATTCTCTTTTGAAAGGCCTTGATATTAAGGGTACCACGTACCTAGGAAACATGGAATCCAATAATTTAGAATTTCACTCATTTAGACTTAGTTATTATTTATCAGTGATACTTTTATTTGAAATATATATGGATTATTTTAATTCTAAATTTATTGATTAAATTTTATGTTTTTATGTTATTTACCTTTTCATATATATTTTTCATTATCCAGTTATTTTAGTGGTATGTGTTCTCACTTATTTATCATTCCATGTTTCAGATACTTATTGATTCATTATTTCTTCATCTATACATTCCCTTACTGAGTTCCTGAGATTTTCCATAATTTGATTAATTTACATTGGATATGAATAAAAAATCTTTTAATGAGATTTCAGGGGTAATAATATTTTACTTATTTTATTCTTTATTTTCTATTTCCCAACATAATATGGGAATTATGTCTGAAATCCAGTTGCCCGAAACTACTAAACTATTCAGTACCTTGGTATTTTAGGGTTATATTAACGATAATATAAAAATTTAATGCACCGAATCTAGGATTTTGTGGTCATGGAGTGACCGTTGGTATCAGAGGAAGTTTAATAGTATCCTTAGAATCATGATTTTGAAAACACGAATTAGAGAACGTAACCCTAAGATAGAAATTGAGGATAAATATAGAATAACATCCACAATTTTAGGTATGATAGAGATTATGTTGGTATTCCATGAAATACATCCTTTTTGGATACAAAAGGTGGATTTGGATATAGAATAGATGTAATAGGGGTAACAATTTCGACATGGTGTGTCAGGCCTGACTTGAATGTAACCTGGAACGTGAAAATGGTCCTTGTTGCACATATGTTTTGACAATAAAAAAGGACAATAGTATGATAATCCCAAATATATTAACTAGTCATTATAAAGGATTTAAAAGTAATTATCTCCCAAAAAACCATTTCTATGACTATGAGATTATCTATGCATAAACATTTCATTTTATATCTATTGTACTTCCATATTTAGAATTATAAAAAGTTCATAATTTTATGAACTAATCCAGTATGTTACATTATTTTGAAATTGTTATTATAAGGAATAATGGTTTCACTCGTCAGGAAAAATGTAGAGATTTAATTTCCAAGGAATCAAATATAACTGGTTTTGGAAAAGATAAAATTATGGTTATGTTTGTGAAGCTTTATCACGTTATGAAAAATAACCTAGGCCGAATGGAAAAAATGTTTCAAAATGAGTATCTCAAATTTTATATTGAATTATGTGACATAAGCCACAATTTTTTAGTAGAATAACCAATCCAATTATAGTTGATAAATAAATTAATTCTTTGGGGAATATATTCATTGAATTGGGATTTGGTGAAAAGGTAATGTTGAAATTTACAGTGTTTTATGCTAATGGCGATGCTAATCAATGGTGGTCAATGATCCAAAATAATAGGGAGAAAGCTGAAATATAACTCATATAATGGTGAACTTTTATGGAGACATTAATTAATAAATATTTCTTTCATGAGCACAAAATTGAGATGATGAGACAGTTTTTGAGTTTAAATAAAAAGGAAGAATATTGTGCTGGAGAGTAGGAAGTTTCCATTATAATTTTAGCGAGGTGTACTACATATTTTATAGGAAACATAGAGTAAAAGATTGATCAATTCATTGATGGGATTATTCCATGTATTATAAAATCACTGGTGTCCCAAACCTTTTGTTGATACGATATAATATTTTTATGTGCTATCATGGAAAATAAATAATTCTCAATGTTATATGGATTAAAATGGAATCAGAAGATGAAGATAATGTAAGAGAAAATGAAATATAAATGGAAAACAAGAATACGGATTTTTCCACATGTGTTAATTTGGGAAAGAATCATAGTGGTAAATTTATGAAATGATTGTGAGTCATTTATAAGTGTGTAAAAAAGGGTCACTAATAAAATTAATGAAAAGGGAAGAAGGAATACATAACAATTCAGTGAAAAAAACAAGGATATGGGGAACTATGAAAAATAATTCCCTAAGAATAAATATATTATACCATAGAAGAATCTATGGGTTCAAGGTGAAACATATTTTATTGACACAATAAAAGTGGAATAATTAATCTATTTCTATATTTGGATATAAGAAACATGTTGTAAAAGTATTTAATTTATGATTTTATCATGATACGATTTATGAAATATATAAGGGTATTACTGAAATAGTTTTCCATTAAGAATTTGAGATCATATGTTTAATGGTACCAAGAAAAGTGATTATGTATAAAGTTATATTTTTTTTAAAAACACATGGTTAAGGAAAAAGTAACCATTAATATGTTCCTAATGTTATAACATTGATGTTTGGATAATTAAATTATTCATTTGGATAAAAAATAAGATAATTTATAACTAACATGGAACTTAGTAATAAATTATTTAAAAAGCAGTATATGTTATCATTGTTAAATTTCAAATCATCTTTGATTTAAGGAATATATCCAAAAATCTATGTTCTATTTAAAGAATAAGAATAATGTATTTCTTCAATAACGTTTTATGGTAATTCTTGTTATTAGAATATTTAAATTTTTGGTATGTGTTTATTAAAATCCACTTAATGTTATTTAATAAGTTCGTTTTGGAAATTTGTTGACCTGCCTTATAAAGTGTTGGATCATAATATATTGGAACATTAATCCATTTATGAAATGGATTAAGTTTATATTTGGAAGAAGTTTTATAATTTAATGTATAACTTCACCATATGATGGATCATGTACTAAAAAATGAATAAGAAATAGTAAAAGGAAGAATACAAAGTATAATATTGTGTTTATCAAATTAAAACATTTATTTACTTATATTATTAAAGATTGAATAAATTCCCCACACATAGAAAAAATGGTCTGGAAACAAAACATTTTTCCTCTTATCGTCATTTTTGATGATATAAATGACATTTTTCAAAATACTGGTTTAAGGATTTGAGGTAATAAACTTTCATATAGACGTGCTCTCTGTCTCTCTCTATCAGAACATGCTTATTGGGATTTCTTTCATATCCCTGTTTCCATTTTCCACATATGTTCACAAATAGGGGAACCTAGTTACGTGAACATTGTACTTCCCATTATCTATTTTTAAAAAGATGATTCACTAACCATATTCATTATTTGGGGTTTTCGACATTATAATATTTTCAAATAACAATACCATGACTACCAAGATCCATTTTTTTGCGAGGACACAATTTATTTAATGTGGTGATAATGTATCACCCCATGACATTAAAATATTTTCCTTTTAGAATCAATATAGTTTTTGTTCGAAGATTGTTTTATACAAAACACTAAGTTAATATTATGTTACACTAAAAATAAATTTTATATTTATGAACATATAACACCAATTTATCTTATATTAAACACAATAATGATTTTCCTTGATGTCTTGAATAATATGCAGAATGAATTTTACCGAATTATAATATATTATTCAAAATATTATTATTTAATATAATTTGATACATCCTAGCCATTAAATTGATGGTTATTAATAGGATTAAAAAACATATAAAAATATATGGTTTTATTCATTGGATTCAATTTATTTATAAATGAATATAATGACCAATTTAATATAAAGGGAATGTTTTTTATAAAAAAAAACTATTAATTTGTTTCTAAATCCATTTTATCATAATTAATAAAATTAATTACAATTATTGAGTGAAATTAATTAAATATATATATATTATAAATTAAATAAAATATTTTTTTACATTCATCCAATAGGCTTTATAGTCATAATATTGAAACAAAGTTAATTTCACCCCTAAAAACATAAATTTTTATAAAGGCGGTTTCACCAATTTTTAATGGTGATCCAATTTCAATTACAAATTTTAGAGAATTTATAAATTATATGGCTACAAAATAAAATAAATTTTTGTATTAGAAACATTAAAATTATGTTAAGATGAATTTTTAGTATTTTTCTGTGATGTTTAAATTTTTGATAAATAATGGAAAATATTGAATTTAAATTAAAAACAGTTTTTTAAATTTACTTATAAGTCTATATTTTTATTTTTATTTATATTAAGTTTTAATTAGATATATTTTATATCCATTAATACAATTTATTCCATTGGAGTCAATTTCACTTTGAAATTCGACATAAAAACAAAGAAAACTTTTAATCATTTTTAATTTTAAAACCCACATTGTCGTCCCGTATATAGGATTGAATTTCAATTAATATACATCATATATGTGATTGGAATTAGGAAATATGGATTCCATATTCTTTATGAACATAATATATAATTTATAATAAATTCAACATATATTATTACCAAAAATATTTGTCAAAGTGATTGAAATATATAAATAGATTAAGAGGAAAATTAGCTTCACAAGGGACTAAACCATATACATAATGGAACAAATTACCTATAAACATGTCAAAAATATATAATATGGAAATATTTAGACCCTATACTCCCTTGTTTTAAATTTTAATAATTATTGGAGAAATGTTTCAATGTAAAAAATGTTGGTGGAATTCAATTTTCTAAAATATAAAAGAATTCCACTCCCCCCACTATAAAAAGGAACTCACACCTACATCTTATTGACACCTATAAAAACAAATGGAACGGCCATTATTTGAACAAATAGGTAATAAATATCTATAATATAAACCAAAAATCCACCCATTGGGTATAAATCCATCCAAGGAATCCCATTGGTGACAACCAAAAGAAGTTACCTGAATAAAAGGTAACATCCTTCGAATGCAATTTTGTTTTATTTTTTATTGTCCTCCCCATCAACTCTTATTATTTCAGGATTATATAATAACACTAGTATAATCCATAAAGTAAAATTTTTTATTATATTTTTTCTTCTTACACTTATAAACACTTCCATATAATGGGTAACGAACTTACCGTTTATGTATACGGTGAACTACCGCCTCACAAAATGTTGTCCTTTGTTTTTACTTGAAAACCTATCAGTGTTTAAAATTATTTTGAAAATGATTTTTATATATTATACATATGATTTTTTTTAATTTCTTCATGCTACTGAAATTTTAATGTAACACATACCCTTATTCTTTCCATTTTTTGTAAATACTATAACATCATTTCTGGATGTGTGGACTAATGCATCCTCAAAGAGATATAATTCGTTCACACTATAAATAGAACATATTACAGTCGAGTTTAATTAAAAAAGTGTAAAGTAAATGGAATATATAATATATTCATCAAATAATTATTTGACTGGAAACATACTATATCATTTTCATTTTTACTCAGTGTACACACTAAAAACTGATAATGTTAGTCGTAGATGTTTGGACTATCGCCTTCTAAACATGATTTGATTCTTTTTTACATCACCAGAATTATATATATAATTATATATTATTAAATATAATTTTATTTATAATATAATGATCATTATATAAATATATAGTGTTACATATCTTATTTTTATAATGATCACTAAAATATGGGAATATTAATAATGCGTATGTATAACCAACCATCTCCATGATTTTAACATTGGATATTTTTTCATACCTATCATTCCTAATTTGTTTTTAAATAATAATTTAGGTCTAGATATAATAATTATTTCTTTATCATTATTTAGATGTTTATATAAAGTCAATTTGGCCATATTCAACCGACCAAAGTCATTTTTGACACATAAAGTGAAAATGGTCAAAACACTTGATGTAAACTCTATTGTTTAAGTAGTTTTATAGAAAACTGTAATAAGTCATGTAAATTAAATAATAATCATGAAAGAGCTTATAAATCATGTAAATAATTAACTTATTTTTATTATTCAGGAAAATAATGATACAATAGAGAAGTCAGACTCAAGGTAAGGCATTTTGTCTCAATTTACATTCCATTGAGACAAATTTATTGTTATGAACCAAATAACTTTTATATTTTTTATTTAAATCCATTAGAATGTTATATCATGATTGAAATTATACTAATTATATTTTAAATTTCATTTAATGTTATTATTTCATGGGGATTAGGATTCAAATGTTTCAATGTGGTATGAGACACCATGGAATGTTTAAATATTAGTATACACAAGAATGTTTTAATGATCTATCAATGGAATTCCCATTCATTAAAATCAACAAACCTTTGTTTTATTTTAATCCAAGTAGTTATTATTGATAAATATGTATCAATTATTCAATATGTATATTTTATATAGTACATTGTTCATGAATTATCGATTACTCTATTTATGAGGAAATCTTTTGACAATTGTGAGATAAGTGAGGTACGATTATAGATATCCCCTTGGTGCATCAGTATTCCCATGAGATTAATGAGTTAGAAAAATTAGATGTCTTTTTACCTTATATGGTAAACGTTCTGGTGAAAGGTCTTGACGGTAAAGGTACCATTTAACTTCGGAACATTCCATCCAATAATTATGTATTTTATCATTTGAAAATAATTATTATTTATACCTGATATTTTAAATTTATATATCTATGGTCTCGTTTTATTAAATGTTTTTTGATTGAATGGCATGTTTTTATGTTACTTACCTTGGATTATTCATTATTCCTTATCCATTCTGTTGAGTGTCATGTGTCCTCAATTATTTTCCACTCCATGTTTATTATGTTTATTAATTCATTATTTCCCACACTATACTTACCCTTAATGAGAATTAGATCTCACCCTTAATTTGATTTATTTCCCTAGGATATGAAGAGGGAATATATGAATTATATTTCATGTATGATGAGATTTTACATATGTTATTTTTTATTTTCTATTTCACATTATAATATGGGAATTTTTTATGTAATATTTTTTTTAAAACTATTATACTGTTCAGTAACTTGGAATTTGGTTCTTGTATATAAGGTAATGTAATAAAGTAATTCACCATATATGGGATTTTGAGGTTAACGTGTTACATGAAGCAAAATACATTTATAAAGGAATGGGTCACTATTATCCAACTTCAGTTTTTACATATGTGGGAATTTAAATACACCTATAAATATTTCATTATTTTAGTTCTCCATTATATAACGTTAGGTCCTACATAATTAGATTTAGATATTACTTATACAAGCTTAAAAAAATATATCTCAATATTATATCGCTCTATATCTCATGTTATTGAAAAAATCACATTTTGAATCTTGTTTACCCAAAAAACATATACATTATCAAAAATTAAAAAAAAATTCATCAATATTTTTCATACTTATGATGTCATTTAAAAATATTTTAAACAGTTTTTTAGTTGAAAACTAATTTATATATTACATTTGAAAATTATTTTAACTCTAATGAAAACAATGAAAATCCCACTTCTCAATTATTATTTTACTTCATTATTTAATAAAAATACTCGAAACATTCTTTTTAATACTAAAAAATCTTATTCCACAAAAAACTCTTCAATAATATTGAATCACTCAAAAATGACACTGTTAAAAAATCAAACAATATAACTACAATTCTTTGAGGATTTATGTATAAATCTTCATACAATGTCTAAAATGGCTATTAAAAAATTTCATACCGACATAATTGTGATCTATATGGATTATATTATAAATAATCACATAATTTTCACATGTAATGTTCCCTTAGTATCCTTAATCACTCATCAGTTTACTTTTATTAGAATACCCCTATTATGGAACTATGTTCAGTCCACTATCCCGAATTGTCATAATCCAATAAGTGGGTCCCATGATAGGTAATCTACCTGCCCATATTAGGATTTAATCACATATATTAAAACTCAAACCTATGAAATTAAGGCAAAATCTAATCCGGGAATTTTGTGGGTACCATTGTCAATGGGTAACTCTTAGTTATAGGCCATCAATCTAGATTCTGGTATCATCAACAATCTATCATTATAGAATTAAAAGGCCTATTTAGGTTGATGGAAGAATCCTGATTAGGTATTATAAGTATTATCAATGTCATGAATGGTGTTGAGATTAGTAATAAAAAGAATATATTATTTTTATGATTGAGGATGTATGAAATAAATATTCTTTGATAATATAATTATAGTGGATTCATGATATTCCAATGATGTATAGTTGTTTAGTATATCCACTATAGGCATGAAGTACACTTTTTTTTGGATATTTTTAGTACACTATGGGGTGAAAATATTTAATATATCGTTGATATCAGAAAAGAGTTAGTTTTTTATTTTGAACATGGTTCATATTTATGGATTTATAAGTTAGAGAATGAAATAATTAATTCCATGGTATATTTGTGTGTGTTTTTATTGTTAATTATTAAAAATAATGTAGATATTTATATTAATTAAATATCATTAATAATGTAATAGTTTATTTTAAAGATATCTTTATGTTATATGAGTGAAGTCTGAAATATATAGGTTGGAGATGAAAAATTACAAAGGTGTGTTTGAGTCATCCGGTGAAGTACTTCGTATGAGTAATTTTGACTATTTAATTGATAATCTGTAATAACAGAGTGTATTCCATGTGTCCATAATGGTTATTAATTATATTTAAATTTTTTATTTAGCTTTATAAAAAAATTTCATTTACAAAAAAAATATCATTTTTACAGAATACAAAGATGATTTCAGACCTGCATAAACATCATTCACTCTTTATAATGGTCATCTGACACAGTTATAAGGATGATTTCTCTAATATTTTCTGATAATTTTAAAATTATGTATGGGTAGTATTGGTAAATAAAATGATGATTTCAATTTCATAATGGTTAAATAAATAGAATATTTTGAGCATAAAATCATTATGGAATAAATTAAGAATTCAGAATAAATATATTCTGATAAATAATGACACAGTAGATGTTCATTATAATTTTCATTATATAATTTAATAATTAAAAATAATCAAAATAGTTATGATTCAAGATAATTTTTCATGGAAGAAACCTTAAATATATAGATCAATCTATAATACTATGCAAGGATGAACCTGATATATGATCATTCCTTATAGGATCTTATTGTGATGTGAAGTCGAGAGGAGAACTATATAAAATGATATAATTAATATATTTTTTGATGTATTAATTCCATAATAAAGAAGTGATGTTGTAGTTAAATATTTATAAAGACAAAATGGATGTATTTTTACCATGAAAAATAAATACATGCCTTGAATCATGGACCATTAATCTCTTCCATTAAAACATGTAGTTAGTACTAGTGGATCATATATGTATAACGAGAGAGGGGATAATAATTATATATTAAATTTGGTAATTATTTTTTTCACTTAAAAGTATCCTCTCTATCTAGTTAAGATATAATTCTGTCTCTATATCTCTCTAATATTTACAATCATCATTGTATGGAGAATGATGGAAATGAAATCAAATAATTTACACATTTATTTTTACAATGTTCTAACTTAGTGTGAGATATTACAACTTGATACAAATGATTTTTATCAAAGTCCATATATATTCCACTATATTGTTTTATGAATTAAAAGTGTAAGGGTAAAGTTTAATCTTGTAAACCAAGATTAATATCCCATTCATTTCCTCCCACAAACACTATTGTATCCTAGAAGTGGTAATGAAAATAATAATCACATCTGATGAATGATCTTCAATAGATAAAAGATTCTTTAGAAAATGATGGGTGATCTTTCCATTAATTAGAAAATACAATATACACATGAAATACTTTTCAATTATGTCTAAAATATATCCAATGAATTCTACATTGAAATAACATAATATAACCTTCATGATTGATCTACCACACTGCATGCTGACTCAATTAAATTTTACCATCCTTATCCTCTTCATGGGAGATATTAATGCATAGAAACATATATTTTTTGTCATATTCACCTCGTCTTCAGGCACTCAGAATTGTTTTTCTTCTACTTACTCTTACTACCTCCATATTCTATGCGATAAACATTTTTTAAATATAATAATCATACCACTAATCTTATTTTCTCATTTTTTATAATCCTAAAATATTTTCGAGTCAAGAGAATTAAATTATTCCTATTGGTAGCCATATATAAAATTTAATAAATAGAATAAATTTAATACACTAGCCAAAAGTATGATCATAAAATCACAACTCTTGCGTTCTCCCTAATTATAGAAGCACTACAAAAATTAGTTTCCATTACAAACGATATCACGAAATCAAATTGAAGAGGTACCATTGGCATTGAATATTATAAAATACCACATTGAAATTTCTATAAAAAATTCATAAAAAATTAATTACTTTTAAATATCTCCATTGGAAATCATGAAAAAACATTTTTATTTCATCATGAAAGAACCTTTAGAAAAATAAAAGTCATGACATGCCTATTTTTTCTGATGGTGGAAAACTATTAATTAATAGCTTAAAAAATAATTTCAATATCATAAATTAAAAATAAATCATTAAAAAATAAATTTGAATCATTAATTATATCATATGTTTACCGCATGATAGAAAAACCTACGATTTAACTAATCTATATCAAAATTATTGTTGAAATCAAATATAAACAATAATTCCCATTATCATGAACCCATTCTACTACAACTCCTTAGGATTTAGAGTAACTTATTTTAAATTCAACATGAAACTAAAATAAATCATTGATACCTACAAATAGATTTATTATATTTGAAAATTATAATTTGAAAATAAAATTAACAGGTGAATGTGTTATTTACTCTATTATTAAAATAATACTAAAAGAATAAGTGACGGAATCAAGAAATACGAGTCTTATTTTTTAGGCCCGCCTTCTAGAGATTAGAAAAATGGTGGAAACTCTATGGGTTTATCAATACTAAGCCCGATTTGAACTCTAAAAATTATGGTATGAGTGAAATTGTTTATGAAAGAAGTTCATGATTATGAAAATTTCTGTGAGATCCAGACTAGCTGAACCACAACGCATTACATCCCATATATTATTTCATATGATAATATCTTACATATAAATCTTATGGAGTTATGTGAGTATAAATTAAGATAATATAAACATATAATTAAGAATGTAAAAAAACTATATATGATATATATTTTATAAATACCACCTTTTTAATTTTAATAAAACAAGAAGGTCATTTTTAATACTAATTCATTGATAGATCATTGTTTATATTTATAAATAACTAATAGTATAAATTTGTGATAGAAAATATTTTTACAAAAAAAATTAACCATTAAGGAACTATGTTTTTTTCTATTAAGAAACTAAATATATTATGATTTATCGATGATAAATTTTATTGTTAACACACATATATATATATATATAACATAAACTTAGTTAGTAATTGACCTAAAATACTATTAAAATTACATAACAAAAAAAAATATTTTCCAATTAATAAATATTTTCCATTCAATCATATATTTCCATTAAAATGTAAAATTTACAAAATTTAGAATATGTTTTAAAATTATCATTATATTTACAATTCAATATTATCTTACAATTTATTTTTTTGGAATTTATTTGTAAAGATTTATTTTTAGGTATAGAGTTGGAAAATAGATATTTTATTAATTTAGAATATTTTTAGACACTATCATTTTCCAAGAATTTACAAAATAATTTATAAATAAAATTTTCTAGAAAAAATATGTTTTAATGTTGTAAAATTATCAATTATAAAAAATATGTTGAATTTAGAAAACTTATGTTTATTATTTTTAAACATAAGTAATATTTTATTTTAGTGAACATTGTTTTTCATTAGATTTATTATGTTTTAAAAAGGTAGAATTCTATTTTTGATTAATTTGAAATAATAATTACTATTTTTAATAATGTAAAAATTAATTACATATAAAATATTGAAATTTTATAATTTTATAAAAATCATAATTTTGAAGTATAAAAAAATGTTCTTTCAAAAAACTTGTTTTTATAGATTTTGTTTCTAATATTAAAATTGATTTTTATCTCAATTAAAAATTTAATTTTAAAACATATAATCCATATTGGGAATTATTTGATAAAAAATATAAATTAAGGACAATTTAATTTTTATATATTAAAAGCAAATTAATATGCTAAAAATTAATAAACATGGTAAAAATGAATATGGAAAAATTGAAAAATATAAGATTAAAAAAATAAATTTTTCTAAAACAGTTGTGAAAATGCATTTTCTAGGATTTACCAACCATATCCCTTCCCTCAAAACATTATTTCCCATTTCTAGATCTACATGAAATTTTAATAGTGTCTTTACCTATTAAATTATTCCAAAAATGCCACTCCCATTACTATAAAAGAATCCATAACCACTCCACTTCCCCTCAGAGAAAAAGCCTCATAAATTTGACCTAATATACCAAAATAACATCCTAGAACACATATAAACCCCATATATGTTATGGTGTTATGAAAACATCACCACTTAAAACCTTATTGTTATTTGAAAAATTTATCTTCCAAAGGGTAAATAAACATTCTCAATTACCCCTTTTTCTTTCCTGTTATTTCCATTCATCTCAAACCACTTAAAATATAATATTACCATAATAAAATAAATATATTATTATCACAATTATAATGAAATTTAATTATTTTTATGTGATAAACTTCTTCAATATTTTTCTCAACCATTTGAAAAAGGAAAATGTTTCTTGTGTCTTTTGTATATAACCTCCTCCATAAGCAACGTGATCAGTGTTTCACAACCATGTTACATGGATGGTTTGGATAGGGTAATTATTGAATACATAATATATTTTAAAATAAATATGATTATGAAAATATATCCCATTTCATTCCTATTTATGTTCTATGGGAAATGAAATTGACAATTATGTGTACGTGTAGATTATGACATCCATAAAGATACAAATTTCTTTTTTCATGTATAATTTTATACTATATAAATGTCTCCAAAAATAAAATTAAACAGCCTAAAATAATATGAAAAATATCATTATACTTTTATAATATTGATATTATTATAAGTTAATTTTTTTTAATAATACTCACTCATCGATTATAGAATGTTCTTATTTTCTATGGTTTAACCACTAACATATAAAATGATATAAATTTATATAATGGGTGACTATAAATGATTGATCACTAGAACTATTAAAAATAAATTGGGAAAATATTTTTTTTATGGTTCCTGTAATTTTATACTAATATTTAATGTATTATTAACATTGAATTTTTTTTCATTGTAAATTATCGAAAAAAACACGTCACTAATTCTGAATTCCTAAATCAGGACAAAAAATACTATTAAAATAAATTATAGATATATAAATCATAACGAATAATATATTATCATACCTTATATATTCATAGATTTGTGAAATTGGTATCAATGAATTGGAATCAATATTGAATCATTAAGGCACGTATGAAACAATATAAATTTATATCCCTTAATGATGAGTATAAATTATAACTACCAAATAAATTTAAAACAAATTATTATAAAATAATATCAATAATAGTAATAAATATTAATATTTTTTTGAAATATTTGATTAATTTGTTTATGTTTGGGATATAGGAGGTTAAAGTGATTTTAAGGAAGTTAGGAGTAAAAGAAAAACATGTTTTATCTCTATTTACTTTCATTGAGACATGTTTTTATTCAACTAATTTTACATAAATTGTTTGTATGATACTGATATAAATATAATATCATGAAATATTTTTTATTGAAGTTAATTTTTATTCAATTTAATCTATTTATTTCAATTTTTTATTAAAAAGTGATTTAAACTATAAGTTTTTTTTCTTGATTCAACCTCTTTTTTTGAGACACAATGATTAATATATGGATATGGTTTTATGGGATGGATTTCCTATATTCAATGATGATTTTATAATTAATTTTTTTCTTATTTTATAGGGAAATATTTTTTTATATTTTTTTGTTCATAAAATTTTATGATTTTATGCATAATTATCATCATATACAAATAACCCCTTTTTCTTACATATCTATATTAAATATCCTCACTAATATTATCCTTTGTTATTTTTAAATATTTTTTAAATTCATTATTGTATTTAAATAAATATTTACATCTTTTAAAATGGATTACTTATCATGTTGTTTCATGGTGAATTTCGATAAATTTATTTCCAATATATTATGAATAATTTCCCTTAAATTTCTATATTTTAATATTATAATCAATTTCTTTTCAAAAATCATTATGTTTTCTTCATAGCTCAATTAATGATGATTAATTTTAAAATTAATATTTCTCATTTAACTAATTTGAAAATTTATTTTTTAATGTGACCCATCACATGTCTTTTATGAGAATGGTGAAAACATTTTCTAAAAAACCCCTTTTATTGTTTCTTTAACCACAATGGGAGTAAATGTTTATATATCATCCATTACATGTTTAAGATTAGATTTACTTATTTTTATTTTTAATGATTTTGAAAAGAGAAGGAAATATTAGTAAATTTTTTAAACAAAATTTTATATTTGAAAAACAGAATCTCTAATTTTTAATATGGATTTTAATGTATTTTTCTTTAAGAAATAATTTTTTAGTGATTTTAGGTCATCTAAAATAATGTATTTATAAAATCATATTTAAATTTTAAACGTTTTTTTATGATTTCTTTTAGGTTTCAAAGGATAATCATTATAATTTTCAATTAAACTAAAATAAGTTTGCCTTAAAGAAAACATTCTATGGAATTTTTAATCATTTCAAAAAGGATGTTTCAACTTTTTCTTTCAAATTGATTTAAACAATAATATAAAAATGTTTTTTCTTATATATTTAAAAATAATTTTTATGTTCCTTACGTTACACTAGATATATTTTTATAACACTATCAATCTTCTTACTATGGTTCACTAATGGAATGTTCTAGTAACGTTTTTATGAAACCCATTTATTCTCTATGGGTTAATTAAGTGATGTTTAATGTACGAAGGTTGAAATATTCTAATAGAACATATAAGTATAAATGATTCTTATTTTATGGGTGGGTCCTATATAAAAAACCAATTAATTAATTAAATATTTAAAACTTAGGATATAATAAATATAAATGAGTAATGTTGTTTGATCCACTATGAGAAACGAGTTGTGTTTCCTAATCATCTATTGGAAAAGGATTGGGTTTCTGAATACACAATGGGTAACACATTGTGTTCATTAATACATTAGGGGATATAAGATCTGATTCCTTCTCCAAAAAGAGAAATAGGATGTAATGCACAATTTTCTAGGTTATGGCACTAATGCTCATTTTTATGCCACATTTCTATGTTATATGCCCATAATTAAACATTATGGATCATTTTTATTATATAATACTATTATATCTTGTTACATGTCTATTGATCTGAGATTAATTGTTCTTAAATAATGACGTATAGAAATTTATTATTGTTTCCTGATATTATTAATAACATATTTATCTTATGATATTTTTTTACTCATATTCTTAAGAAAAAATCCATTATGAAATTTTGATAATTTTTCCATTAATGGGAACATGATTTCACCGTTTTCTTATATTTTTATTATTCAGGTTAGGAATATGAATATAAAAAATTAGTAGTCTAAAAGTGGGAGTATTTTGGGTTGAATATGGAGAAATGTTAAGACATATTATAGTAGGGTTTAGTTCTTTTTGAGAATTAATTTAGTTTTTTTATTTAGTATGAGAATGAATTTGGAAAATCCTTTATGTAAATCTAATTATAGGATAACATCATGATTCTTAGGTAATGAATAAATTATGTTGTTTCATATTAATTAAATCCATGTTTGAAAACAAACAAGTGGATGTAGGGTGGTATAAATATGGACCTCGGGGTAGTAACTCTAAAATGAGAGTGTTTGGTATTAACACAATATTAAATTGATCCATGATAAATAGGCTTAATTACATACCTAGTTTGAGACTTGTATGGGATATTATTTATCATATTCACAATATATATACAAATCATTTTGAGTTATTTAAATAGATGTCTATGATGTAATATATAATTACTTATGTTGGAGAACCTAATAATAAAATGACCATGGACAACCATGGTTAATCAAAAGGAGATATAGGTTGATTGAATTATTTTATATTTTAATGTAATGTTTCATGGGTCTAAAAAAATGTTTCATTGGATAAAACACCTATAGATATTATTTTCATGTTCACATGATCATATTATTTGATTTTATTCAAAAATTACATAACCTATTTTGTTTTAATTTTTGGTTTGAAATAGGATCATGAAAATGAATTTGTTAATGTTATATAAAAATGGAGTTATATAACCAACTAAGGAATAATATTTGGTTCAAATTATTTATATACATAAAACATTCAATACATGCTTATTATGTGGGAAATAATGAGTCTTGTAGTATCAATGATTATGATGATGATATACCTAGATAAAATATATCTTGAGTTTCTTATAGATTAATTAGATTTTGTCATATGAGAGTAATAAATAATGTTTAGAGGCCAAAATTTATTTATGTGGTGGGGAATATAACACCCTAAAAAATTGAATAACTAATTTCACAGGTAAAACCCTATTGAAATGAATCCATTTAATAATATTTCTATATTCAGATGTTATTGTTTAGATATTAAATTTACAAGTATAAATTATAGAAACCACACTAAAAATAATTTATTCTGGAGAAGCAAGATCGTCAAGTAGTATGAGTCTTACTTATGAGGCACTAGTATCTGAGCTTAGAAAATAGTTGGAATAACTAGTTTTTTATTGGGACTAATACCTATCTAAAATCAAATAATGACGGTAAAATCAAAATAAAACAAGAGAGAAATTAAAGCTTGTGGAAAATTTCATGAGTTCTATGCTTGTAGTACCACCACCTAGAAGCTACATTAGATCATATCTTATACATAGATATTATGTTGAAGTCATGAGGGTTTATATAAGTATAAACTATGATGATATAAATTTGTAATTATCAATTTAATTAATTATTTATATCGCTTTTATTTTTTACATTTAATACATTAAAATTTAATGAAAATTAACATTATTTTTAATACCAATTCATTGATAAACTCAATTAATATAGATAAATAACAAATGACATCATTTTTGACTAAAAATATATTATCCAAAAAATTACATTTTTAGGTGTTATTTATTTTCATATCATAAGAAATCAAATATATAATGGTTTAATAACTAAACAATATTATATATATTTATAAATTACACAAATTTAATTAGAAATTTGTTGGAAGCACGAATAATAATACCTAATTTCCAAAAGTAATTTACATATTAGAAAAAGTTTTATGTGATATATTATATTATAAATTGAAAATATAAATTGATAAATTTATGTATTTTAATATTAAAAAATAATCATCAATTTTTAATTTATCATGTTAAAATTAACTTATTATGACTTTTTTTTAGTTTTATCTAAAAATATTGATTTTTAGGTGAATAGTGAAAATATAGTTTTGATTAATATCATAGGTTTTTACTATATCATTATCTAAGAAAGTATTATAATTTTTATAAAACAATTTCATTGACAATAACTGTTTTTAATGAGTAAAATTATTCATTTGAAAATACAATTTTGAATTTTGAAAATCTGTTTTAAACATTTTGAAACATAAATAATCGTTTATTGTAATAAAAATTATTATTCATAAATTTGTTTTAAAATTTGTTTTTATATGGATTAATTATGTTTTGGATTAATAAAACATTTAATTTGATAAGGGAAAAAAATTTATAATTTTATCTTAATCATAAATTTTAATCATAAAAACACACTCTTTCTAAAAATGTTTTTTTGTGTTATATGCCATAATAAAAAAATTAATCTTCATTTCCATTATAAATTTAATTTGAAATAATAGATTCCGTATTTTGAATCATAAATTAAATATTATATAATAATTATCATTTTATTTTTTGTCATTGAAATGAAATTACTGTGGAATTTTTTTACCATCGTAGAAACCATAAATTGTGATAACAAAAAATAAAAGAGTAAAAGGCATAAAAAATATTAAAAAAATGGTTCAAAATATATGAATGATCCTTTCTAGATCTCAAAACTTACCAAACTATATTATTTTTCAATATTGGATCTTATTGACGTATAGATAATTACTTTTCACATTTATATTGTAACAAAACATTTCAATCCCATTACTATACAATGGGATATCACCACCCTACATCTTATCAAATCTAAAGACTCATAGATTTGATAAAAATATAACTAATGAAATCCCCAACACAACAACTAAACATATTTAGATTATGGGCCAGAATAAAACCTTACTGAAAGTACAAAACTAAGTGCTGAAAAGTAAGTGGGCCAGAATAAAACCTAACTGAAAGTACAGTACAACTGAAAAGAAAATACAACAGTCGAAAAGTAAAGCAGCAACCACCAAGTCGTCCTCTAGAATTCCCACATGAAGGGTGGGTACAGATTGTCTCGTTGGCTCATCGGGGTCCGTCCATCTGCTCAGTGTACATCCCACCTGATAGACCACCTCTGGGTACCGTCCCGCTCCACGAGCATCAACCACGATCAGCGATGTCCGTCATTTGCAACCAACACAATGTAGTGCTAGCCTAGCCCCTGCAGGGGTGAGTATACGATACTAAGTAGCGACCCTGAGATCTCCGAAGGCCTCCAAGAATCTACAAAGGAAAAAACACAATGTAAAGATACAAACATGAAGTATCAACCAACTCTACTTAGGTATATGCCCATACATATACCTAAGTCATCAATTCCAACTCAGCTCCAACACATGAGCCCATGTTCAACCCAGTCCACATAGGAAAGAACAACCCAATCCACACAGGATAGTAAGTCAATAATATCAAAGATAATGATTGAAAGTCAAGACTTAGATCACACAGGTATACATCATTTGTAAAGAAAAAGAGATGATCAGATGTAGTTACTGATTAATCTAAGCTGGGACCCACGTAGGGTACTAGACCAACTAAGCTATCAGACCCACGTAGGATACTAGTCCAGCTACTCTATCGGACCCATGTTGGATACTACAACAGATGTCAATACTATCAGTCCCACGTAGGATTCAAGTACAATAGTTGTCACCGCCAAACCCACGGAGGATTTTAGTATGGTTGTCATCGTCGTCGAACCCACGGAGGATTCCAGTACCTTAGTCGTCACTATCGAACCCACGGAGGATTCCAGTATGATAGTCGTTGCATTCGCAGCCAGCTCTAGGGTTTCCGCACACAGTATACTCGATTCTGGGAGGGTCCGCTCCTCGAGTCAAAGGGGTGGATACATCAACCATCACGAAGACCAGGGATGATGTATCCCAACATTCCGTCCCACGCCATAGGGGAAAAACCAAGCAAAACGTGACCAAGTCATAGAGTACAATATGACCAATCCATTTTCTAAAAGTACACGGCATGTAGATAAGCGATACACACTGTGTCATTAGACATCGGGTACTGCCCGTGTGATACGGCCCGTGTCGTAGGGCTGGTCATATAAAAAGTAAGTACACAGCATCTGGTATGGTTACATGTCTTGTCTTCAGTCCACTCGTACTGTCTGTGTACCACAGCTCGTGTCGATGGGTTGTTCGTGAAAAAAGAAAATACACAATGTGTGGTATAGTTACACGCCATGTCCAAAAGTCTGGGATCGGCTGCGTGTACAGTAGCCATGCCTGGCCATGTGGTAGAGTACATGCTTGTGTACTCCACCTTGTGTCCGTGTATTCCCAGAATACACGTCGAGTCATACCGAAGCCTCTTCTTCCATGGTGAAGGAAGTACATGCCGTGCCTCTTGGTCGTGTAGTTCTGCCCATGTCCATGTATCCCCCAGATTACACACTTAGCATCACGAATTCGCTTCTACCTTTCTATGATGAGAATACACGCCGTGCCTCATGGCCATGTATTTATGTCTGTGTCCATGTATTTTCCTCAAATACACGCCATGTACATCGAGTCTCCTCTGTCAAACTGTGTGGAAAGTACACTTCGTGTGGCCGGCATCACACGCCACGTGTCACTTCATTTGATGTCCATTACTTCTGTCGCTGAACGTTTTCACTACACGACATGTGCTTTGGAAAGACACACAGTGTATTCTAGAATTTTCTAGAAACGACGCCTCTGGCCTGCACGCCTCCCGAGGCGTCCGTCCTTTGTTCCGATGATCCGTTTTCTACAAAACTCTCATTCATAGGTCATCCCGATGTTCTGAGGCCGTTTTCGATGTTTTTGGGCCTCCGATCATCTCTGAAAACATGCCTTGATTCACTGCTCAAGAATGGTTGGAGGACAACATACAAGAAGAATGGCGGAGGAATCAGACCACGTTAGTTTGGTTTGGTTCCTTCCGCATTAGTTTGATAGCAATGGTTTTAGAGAAAAAATCAACATTGAAGGAAATCCAATATTTCTCAATTGAAAACACACCCCTACCTCAATTTAATAAGGTTGATCACTTCATGAAGGATGGAGATGCTTTTATTGATGTGGTCGCGTAATGGCGGCGTCGCATCGTCAGCGTCGAGAAGAAAGAAGCCGAGGTTGAAGTCGGCGTTCTTCGCGTTATTCAACGAAGAAGATGAAGTTCTTTCTCCAAGGAAGAAGAGCTCTCCCTCTCTCAACACAACAATACTAGCCCCCAAAATAAAATAAGCTACAACTAATTTTATTTTACTTTGCCAATCCTTTCAAAATTCAAAAACAAACACACATAATTAATTAAACTATGTTGTCTAATTAATTTGGGTGTTAAGTTGGCAAGATTAATGAGGGAGAGTTACATAACTCATGCGGGGGGTTTAGAGAAGTTAGGGAATTTTAAGTGGTGGGGATCATGTGGGCCCCGCCTCACTAATATCCTATCAAGAGGAGTTTAGGATCAAGTGGGTCCCACCCCAACTCCCACACATGGGATTA
The DNA here is from genome assembly GCA_963277665.1 of Viscum album. Lineage (NCBI taxonomy): Eukaryota > Viridiplantae > Streptophyta > Magnoliopsida > Santalales > Viscaceae > Viscum > Viscum album. The sequence continues at coordinate 1,883,958,040 of OY728159.1, read as the reverse complement.
AACCACTTAGTAAAGAGAAATAAAATTTTAAGACAATTTTATTTCACCTAAACCTTAATCTACATTTTTAAACAACTCTTCCCGAGAAAATGAAACTCCAGGAAAAGTCTTCATAAGGAATTACCAGCGTGGCGGTTTCATTGGTGCCCCCAGATTTCGATTCCGAGCAACAGTTTAGAAGTTAGAAAAACCCACTCTTTCTTTCAATGAATGTACCTGAGTTAAACTTCGAAAATTGATTCTGGGCACACCAGGGCTCGGAATAAGGTGCCTTCAAAAATTGTGTACTCGTAAAATCCCAAAAGAATTAAGAAACTATTTTCCTTGAAATTTACGGTTCTTTACAGTAATTTATAAAATTAAAAAATTAGAACTTCTGGGGAAATAAACATCATTTAAAATAATGAGTTGGAATTAATAGAATAAAAATTACAATCTACATTGAAACAACATCAGAAGAAAGGGGAAACCTTTAGAATATGTGATAGAAAATTACATAATTTGATGATTTATTTGGCCACATTTTCTATCCAAAACATTCAATCAATCAAGGTACTGAAAATTTAGAGTATGTAGAAAGTTTTCTTTGAGGAATATGTATGTTAAAAGAGTAGATCTAATTGAGTAGGTGGATAAAAAAGTTAAATTGTAAAATGATTTTTCACAATAAAATGAACGTATATTTTATGAGATATGGTATATAAATTATATCCTCAAGTGATAGAAGTTTTTTATGTGTGGGATAAATTAATTTTGGAAATGATTCCATGGATTATATAAATATAATTCCTTCTAATGATAAATAAAATTAACGAAAAATGAGAATGAACTCCCTAAGGGTTATTTTGATTTCATGGATATTGATAGGGATATTATTTTCCAAATAATTATTTAAAATATCTAATGGATATCATGATTCCATATAAATAATATACGGTAAAATAATTAAAATAATAAGAATAAAAGAAATTGACTCTATATGAAGATAGATACCATATTGAAAAATTGATATCTGATTCAATTAACCATCTTAGGAGTTTATGATACACCACCTTATTCCCTTTTATTATTTATTTATTTAATAACATGAAGGTTAATAAATGAAATAGAAGACAATGGGGTGGGGTGGAAGGGGTTATCACTTCTGGTCAGCAAAAGAAGATAATTATCATCGATTATTCTAACTAGCAAAAAAAAGAAAATTTTATTTAATCTGATAAGTGTGATTAAAATATAAATAGAGGTTGTAATGAGGTGTTATCTCAGGAAATATGGAATTTTGGTATATTCCTGACAATAAATTATATAATTATGATTGATAATCAAATTTTCAACCCATAATTTTATTCTATAAAACATGCTTGTAAATTGGTCGTTTTAATAGATGTGATAGTAAGAGAAATATGAAGATTAATACCATGAACGTGAATTATTTTAATATGTTTTTAAGATTATTGAAAGATATTTTTCTTTTGAAAATATATTGTACAGTCTTTAAAATGGGACACAGATAATGGTATAACTTGATAGATTTATTTATGGATATCATTGATGCTTGGGTAAAATCACAATTTATTTCTACACTATGTTAGCCCATCCAGAATTAGAGTTGATCTACTAAAAGGTAATTTCATATTAAAATATGTTGTATTATTCTCTTATATTTAAGTGTATTTGGGTATAATTTATAATTAATAGATTGGGAGAATAAATTTATCTATGAAGTTATGGATACACCCTTTTCTCAGCAAAAATTAGTAGAAAATAGGTAATGTTCCAACCCAACATGAACATTTAAAATTTTATCAATTATGGAGGGAATAATAAGAGTTAGATAATTAACTTTGACTTTACAGTTGAAAAGGGGATTGGAACCAATTCCAATGGGGTATATTAAAGTACCAAAATGTATAAGATTTATTTATTTTCAATAAGAATTCAAATAAGTAATGAAAATGTATGTTTGATAATTTTGAGTGAGGTACTTCAATGATAAATAGAAAAGGTAGATGGGGATTATAGTAATATATCTCATTTGAATATATTGAAGACATAAAATTTATAAATATGAAGTTTTATAGTGAGTTAATATTTAATTCACAAGACAAGTGTTTATAGAGAAGAGAATGTCTATAAAAAATTATATTACATTTTAAATAAGCTATCTTATAGATAGATTTAGAAATAGAATAGAATATGATGTTCTATGAAAACTATATAATGTTTATTGGATTTAATAATTTATATAATATGATTATGAACATGTTTTCATTAGGATTGGAGATTTTGATAATCCTTTGGAATGAGTTGAATAGGTTTAAATGTTTTATGAGTGAATTAAGGAATATACAGGTTATATGTGAAGAATTATAGAGGAAAATTCATATGTTTTATCCTATGTAAAACCACATAAGTATCATTTTGATTCTTGATCTAAGAAATAAAAAAGTCATGGAACAATCCCTTTGTGAAAATAGAAATAAAATATCATCATGTGGTTTAGTTACCAATATGAAGATGAGTCCTTCTACAGTGTAAGTATCACTTTTGGATAATAATAATGATTTTTATAAACTATAATTAACATCATTCTGATATCAAAACTTCCATATTCCACCTTAATAAATATGAATTACTATATATCTATGTATAATTTCAATTATTAGTAAGGGGAAACTAAGAAATGTAAGGATGATTCAATGTTTATAAGGGCCAACTAAGAAAACAATTTATAGGATGAATTCCTTATGGAATGAATGGTGAATTTGGAACTAATATATTCTAAAGAAGAAGGAAATATCAAGTGTTTATTAAATGACGTGACTTAGGATTCAAACATCATAAGTACTCCAAAGTTTCATGATTTATGATTAATTTGTGGGTAAAAATATTCATAGTATGGATCAGGATATAATACAATGTAATAATGAAGTCTAGATATACTCACACTTCATATTATTTTATTGAAACATTAATCATACATGAATATTATGTTATCTAATATACACATTATAATTTTCAAGCTAGTAATTTTACATGAAATAATCAATTCTATAATATTTTAGTTATGGAGAGAGTGTAAAATATTTTTCATCATGATATATAAATCCATAATGCAAGAAATGGTTCATGCATCTCATCCATTTAAACAAGGAAGGATTTATATCTTTGAGAAATGTGGGAAAAAATAAGTGGTGATGTTTTAATAATAAATGGAGGGGGAACTGTTTGTACTCATACAAATTTAAAAAGAGATAAATCACATGAATTTAAATGAGTTTAAATGATGACTAAAATTTAATATTGACTTCAATTTCATATGAGAAATATCTCATCAATCTCAACATATTATAATTTCAGGTGAATTCAATGTACTGAATATCATGGATTTGATACTAACATGTTACTTGAGATCATATTTTTAAAAAACAAGGGATATCAGAAATTGATCAAGAAAAGAGAACCCTTTTACACAGAGAAGACTACGATGAAAATCTATCTCATTAATGAAGTAATTGAGCCATATACTTAGTGTTTTATTAGACCAAATACTTTTTATTTTAATTATCAAAAACAATGTTTATAATGTTATTATATAATTTTATATATATTATTAATAAATGGTTTTCTATATCAAATATGAATAAATGGATAATTTTGGAACATACCATGACAAACTGCCACATGTGTAATGTTTTTTATTGTTTGAATAAATAAAAATGACTTTGAAGATCAAGTTTCTATGTGTCACCTTACTACCTATGGTGATCCTCTAGACCACATGAAAAAACTTCCTAACTTTCTTCAGATTATATAAAAATATAAAAAAAGGAAAAGACCATGAATGGGGGTTGAGCTTACAATTGTGTTGATAATAAACTTACCACATGTTCAATCAACCAACCATGTGATAGAGATGTACTTATCATGAGTATAACCTAACAAATATTGAAAATAAATGAATCTAACATGTAAATCTGTGAGGTGACCACACAAAAGAGACTACATAATCCATGATGAAATAATGTTACCATGCTAGGGTATGTAAAATTTTCATCAAGTAATAAGTTGAATACATTTTTTAATGAATTAATCGTATGAGAAAATAACATATCAAATGATGTTTGAAACCTACGGATTGAGAAAAGGATATCACTACATGATCTAATGGACCAACCATGAATACATTCCATACCAATTGACCATATCAACCAACAATTATCTCAACTCGTCGTTTTTAAAATTTATACATCCTTCTATGTTTATTTTATAAATAGAAAATTTTAAATCTCTAATGATATGTATTTTAATAATATATATAAATTTTTGTTCAATTATAAATTCATTGATTATTCTCTAATGTATACCTAAGGAAGAAGTGTTCTTTATGAAGTAATATATAATCACGTGAAGAGAGGAAGTATTCATATGATGCTAAAGACAATAACATAGGATAATACACTAAAAAGAATACTTATTCCAAAATATCCTTGATAGCATATTTTTATAAACTTATTGTAATACTTTTTCAATATTCTTAAAATAAAAATTCAACGGAATCCTAGACATTTAATTTTTTGGATCGAGAAGCACTTTATCCTCCCAACATTAATGTCTTACTCTGTTAGTTTAATCAAGACATGTTTTCTATGTTTTGAATTGTTTTATTTTTTAAAAATAATCCTCTTTTATTAAACTAGAGAGTACATGATATTGTCTCAAAACATTTAATTTGCATTCCCTAAAACAATAGTGTATGTGGTATAATGTGATAGAGTGGCTTATTTTATCCTATGCAAAACATTGGATGAGGCTCCGTGCCTAGATAACCTTGTTATTTTTTGGCTATAAATCCCAGTCCAGATGGTGGATTAGTTTATTTAATAAGAAACTTCTTGTTCACCTGTGATTTATTAGTGGAGGGGATTTGATCTAATCTTGAGACAAAACCCATTGTCAAAATTAAATTTTCAATTATCTGATTTTATTTTAATTTATATTCAAATTTAATAATAATAATATTATTTATTTTTGTATCTCTAATAGTTAAATTAAATTAGGGTTACATATATACTGTTTCAAATGAGTAGATCAGTTACAAAATAGAATGTATTTTTTTAATAATATCAACTGAGATGTGATCATTCATTTGGAATATTTTTTGAATAAAAAATTACACATTCCTTCTCTTTTTTTAACTGGGTGTTTTTATAAAATTAGTTGATTGAGTTTTTTTTTTAAATTGAAATTAATTTGGGAACATAATTCAACCCAACCGACTCATGAGTTTTCCACTATGACCAAAAATTAGTATCGATGAATGGGAAGGAAAACTATTTCTAAGAAGTTATGTATATTAAATATTGATAGTATATGGTGAAACACTATGATCCACTATCACATTAAGATTGATTAAGGACAAGAAAACCAATAATAAATGGAGAACCGATAATATGTACCTATGATGAAACTTGATGATTATCTACCACTAAATAATACGTAAGTTGAATGTATTCTCTCTGATTATAAAGAATATGATAAATCATAGTATCTTTATGAGACTATAATAATATCATTACAATTACTATGACATGTGAGACAAAAACCACCGATGGGAGCCTTTAAATATGAAAGATAGTATGAATTTCTTCTAGTGGGATTCTGGAGCACAAGATTTGATATTTTGTAAGCATAGTGGGAGAATATGATATTGTGATCACTTGTGTGAATTTTAGTAGAAACCCAGTTTTGGGAATCAAAATAATCACCGAAAGAAATAGGATAACATTGAGACTAATTTTTTTAAATTGTTGTGTTATTTTCCCCTTTACTTTCTATATAGATGAGTAAGAAATAATGAAAACAATGATTATGATAATCAAGATGCACATCTGTAAAATAGAGTAAATTAATATGAAATAATCATAAAAATATAGAAGTAACTGATTTAGCTCTCCCCCTCTTAGTTTCTTTCAAATACCATTTCAATATAAATGTTATTTTAATGTTTAATATATTTTTTAAAATTATAAAATATAAAAGGAATGAATATTCTATAATTTTAAAATAATGTTTTATTTGTTTAAAATAACTTATATATTAGTTTTTTTACATATATATATATAATTTTTATGGCTAATTTATAATTTAATGAATTTGGTAACTTGGTTTCATGAAAATAAATGTTTTAAAATTAAAAAATAACTTTTTATTTTGAAATAAAAAAAATATATAAATAAAATCAATGTTGTTAATTTTATCAAATTGAAATGTTTTTTATATTAATTTGAAAGAAAAAATTGGTAAAAATATAAGTGATTCTTATTTTTCGGAATTCTAAAAGCTGAGGATATTAGTTTTTTCATTGATACTTTTTAAAAATTGAAGTATTGGAATGTAATTTTATTATTAGGATTTTATAATTCATTAATAAGGATTTTTATTGGGAGTTTTTTATTTTAGTTGTGGAAAGAATATAATTAGAGAAATTGTATTTCATTCTTTGAATTTGCAATCATGATAGGTTTGAAATTTGAATTATTATTTTAATTTTACTTTTTTGGAGGAATGGAGTTATGGGGGGAGTTTGTAATGACTAGTTATTCAGTTGAAATACTAAAGTATATTATTTCATTATTTTAATTAATGAGTTTAATGGTGACCTACAAACTGGATTAAATTATTGGATTTAGGGAACGAGAATGATAATTATTAACATATTTAAAAAATTTAATGTGGGTACTTTTATATACATAGATTATTAAAAAAATGAGAATTATATGTTTTTTTCCTTTGTTGTGTTTAATTTTTTTGGAAGTGGTTTTCACGGGCCATCGAGAACCGAGTATAGTTCGTACCAGTACCCAGTCAACTTTTTAATAAGACATTGGCTATTGGGTTACCACCAAACAATTATTTGGATTCCATTAAGTCTTAAATAATCTATTGGGTGGTTATTGTGGAACTATCTGGTTCTTGATTGACCCTATATGCTGGTTTTAAAAAAACATGTATATTTTTCTCACTTCCCTTTCTTTATTTTAAACCATCCTTAATGATTCCTTTGGAAGAACCTCATAAAAAAGCATGGGAACTTTTCACCCCCCAAATTTTTCATTACATTCTTCCCTATATCAGTCATAACATCCAATGAGGTTTTTTCTAAATAATTCAAGGTATTAATCACTGTTTATTCTTCTTCATATAGCTTCTAATCTCTTGATATCATTTTATTTTGTTGTGATAAAACTTTTGGAATGTTATTACACCTTATCATGGACAAATCACTCCATATTATATGTATTTATTCTTTTGTATCTAGCGATGGTTGGGGATAATTGAATTCACATTGATGGTTAATTTTTATATTTTGTTTATTATTTACAAGACTACTTTATAGTTATAAATTCTTAATTTTTGGTCAACTTGTTGATTTTAGAGTTTAAGGATCTTGTGAATTTTTTTGTTAGTATTTCAAGAGTCTATTTTGAGTTATATGTGTGGGATTAATTTATATATTAGGTATCTTTATTTATTAAACATTATTATTAGGTTAGAATTGATTTTGGAAAATGAATTAATAATTAAATGAAGAGGCTTCATGGTTTCATGAAAATGAAAACATTTAATATGGATTTTTGGTAGTTATTCTTATCCCCCAGGCGGTTGAGTTGCATTTTTCCAATATTGTGACTACCATGGAATTTTAGACTAAATAATTTATAAAATCAATATTTCATTATATATGAGTGGAGGGTTTTATAAATCAATAATTTTAATTTTAATTAATGTGTTATCAGTGATTATATTATCTTGTTTCCTTTTTTATCTTTACAACCTTATAGTTTTATCATTTGAACTATTAAATTCATCGATAATGTTTTATTTAATTTTATACATACATTCAATATCAAGTGAAATATTCATTGGAATAATCTTATCTAAATGAAAAACATTTAGTAATAGTATTTTTGGCTATGTTACATTATTTTCATATAATAAATTATTTATTCCTCGAATAATTTATTATGGATTCTTTAATTGATTTTATATGGTAGATTAATATAATCTAATTCAAAAAATTCCTTATTGGGGTTTCTATTAATACTTAATTGAAAAATTAATACTTTAGAAATATAATAAAAATATTTTATAGTCTAAAAACAACACATAGCAATTGACTAATAGATTTCATCAATGGTGATATAATAGATGCTATTTTTTAAATAAAATGGGGTATTTAACCTATTTGTTATAATTTTTTAATTTATATAGTCTTATTGTATGAAAAATATCATTACTTTTAGTAAAGGTATTTGGGTGACTCTAATAAGGATGGAAAAAAAGTTATCACGGACAATGTTATCAAATAAATATTATAGGGGTATTTAATATGATTATTAGACTTTTAAATATAATATATTTTCCTTCCTTTTCACATTTATATCTTTATTTTTGGACCATAATATAAATAAATTGTCGATAAAGGGTGGGGGATAGTTCTTGAAAACATTTAACACAAATAAAAAATTAATTTTTATTATTAAATGAATAATTAGGGAAGTAATATTTTTAGAATAAAATATAGTAGAAATAAATTATTGATCCAAGTATTTTTATAGTATTTCAAATTACCAATATCATACAATGCTATTAATTCTTCTCCACTATATAATAATATTTGTTTCCATTGATAAACGTCACATTTAAAGGAGTAGTAACATATTTGTGGGCTCTAAATTTTAATATACCATAGAAACAACCAATATCAAATTTTTTACAAGAGTCCCAAAAAGATTTGACCTGATTATTATTTAAGAGACACAAGGTATGAATATTAAATTTTATTGGTAGAATAACCAATAGAAGACATTATTTTGATTATGAAATGAATAAACCATTGATTATAATTATAAATAAAAGACATAAAATATTAAACAATGAAAATAACTGGGAATTGATGACTGAGTAGATATAATAAGATATGAATGCTTTTGTAGCTCTTTGAAAATTGATCACTTTGGATGTCATGAATATATATATCTATGTTTGATCACAATCACAACGATTAAATATGTTTTGTTGAAGAACATAGTAATTTATCCTGAAAATTATCCACAATCAAACAAAATTTGTTGGTACTACATCCCTTAAAATATTTATAAATAAATATTCAATGATCATATGCATTTTTTATTACGTATGATTTTTTAAAAATCATCATCAGCTTTCAATTATTAAAAATAATTAAAATATGGATTCTTGATTTAATCTATTTAAATATCATTCATATTCAAATAATAATAATTGATCACTTTAATTCATGCATTAAACTATTAAAAACATCTAATATAGTCATTAGAATAAATGTGATTTTTTAAAATAAATTAAATAATCAAAATATCTCCCACAAACTGGTAGTCATGTGAAAATTAAAAAAAATAAAAACATACAATAAAATAGTTGATTTTAATTTTATTACGACCAATATTTTTTCCATGTTATTTTTCTACTCAAAATTTTTCAATATAGTTTTTATTATGAATATTTATTTTAGTAATCAATATAGAAATGAAATCTATTTAAATAATCATTAAATTAAAAATTTTATAAAATAATGAATATATAGATTATGTTTTATAATTTTAAAAAATTAATAATTTCATTTATGTCCTTATGTGACTGTGGAGTTCACACTCGATCCACATGCCATAATGTTGATAATTTCTTCATGTGGTCCATCCACCAGTTTATCATTTTCATAACCATTGTCGAGAAAAATACACTGTGTAGCCACTTTACTCAATGTATAGTCAATTCATAGTAGCATGCTGTCACTACAATAAATAGCCACAAAATATATGTTGAGATAAAACAAGAACGTGAATGGGTATGAAACAAAATAAATGTGTATCATAACGGTAGATAAGGTTTATATAGATAATAAAAAATGTACCATTGAAGTTATAAAAAATATATAAAGGTAACTCTATTTATATATTCTATGTAAAGTTAAGATAAATTTTTTTTATATCTTACATAATGGTAAAAAAAATCTATACATTCTATGTAAGGGTATCCTAGTACACATCATAAAGGATAAACTCAACATATGTAAAGATAAATTTCATATTTTATAGATATTGTAATTGTAAACTATAGATCAAAATAAAGGTAAAATAAAAGTTTTATTCATACAGTAAAGGAAAGATAAATTTTATCTAAATGTCAGATACATTTTAAAAATGTTTGGTGAAAGTAAAAAATAACATACATAAAGAAAATGGAATTTTTATCTGCACTGTGTAAGGGTAATATTTGATTCCTTAATTCTGTGCAAGGGTAACTCGAATCATTCATAAGGGTAATTAGCAATTAGTAATTATTACATGAAGAAAATTAAGCACACTATGTAATATTATGTTTATAGGAAAATGGTACAAGGTCAAGAGGGGGTGAGGAGACGATATTAAAAAAATTAATGAAATAGATTCATTATCAAAATTAATGATGAAAGTTAATTATAAGAGTCAATTTGTTTGAAAAAAGAACTGAAGGTTGTTTTTAATATTAATTTTCCCTAAATTGGAACTATTCTACTATAATACCTCTATACTTTGTGAGCGAGAAGTTGTGTACTAATATGATATTAAAGTGGTATAATAACCTGATTACAAAATCATTTTTATTGAATCTGGAGAGATAAAAAAGCCGACACTGACTTTTTTATGGGGAGCCACTACCATATTAAAGAAATGAATTTTGAATGTGTGAATCATAACCCAAACGAGACTGACATTAAAATCCATAAGACACTACCCATGTAAGAGAAGACAAAATTCTTTTCTATATAAAAGTATAAATAGAAATAAAAGTGTATATGAAGTATACAGAAAAGTGTTACAGAAACAAGAAACCAAAAAAAATAGAATGTAAATGAAGAAACCAAAGTTACTGGAACATTAGTTAAGGATCAACTCATCTTATCAATGTAGAAGACGTCAAAAAATATGTAATTCATCGTTTAATATATATCTCAGATAATGAAACAGAGTATCACATATGACTTTATAGATTTCTCTAGACTTTGAAAGTTAATCAGTTTTCATTGAATAAAAATAGTGTTTTAATGATTTTATCCTCACTTCATGTACGCTGAATTCATCTTGAAACCATTAAATTGAATTAAAAAAAATATCAACCCAATATCCACTTAGGTAAATAAATTTATATTACAAATTATTTATGATAGAGAAAAGTTATAATCTATTAAAAATTATAAAAAAAGTTATTCGAATTCAAAAATTAAAGTTCGTTAAAATTAAATTAAATTTACCTATTTATTAAACCAAATAGTCTCCATAATAATAGTTTAATAATAATTTAAAATAAACTATTGCAATTAAGTAAAATAATTCCTTGAATACAATAACCATTTTTCTATCCATAAAAACCCAAGAACACAATCTATATAAATACATAAAATATTAAAACAATTTTTTTGATGAATTTTACAAATTAAAAACACATTATAAATATTTTAAAATATTTTAAAATGATTTATAAATAGTAAAAATAATGAATTTAAGAAATAATAAACATTCTTAGATGTATGATTAGTCTTTATATAGACAATATTGTATAATATAAAACATATTTTATAAAATACTAAAATATTTTTAAAATAATTTGAATGACATTCATATAATATATATGAATGTTAGAAATCAATAAAACACGAAAAATAAATAAAATAAGTACATAGTTAATAAAATTATAACTAATTCAGAAAAAATATAGCATGATTTTTTTGAAAGGGTAGTTTGAAAAAATTTAAGGTAGAGGTTTCATAATTATTTTATAAATAAGGGTATGATAAAATATTTTTTATAGGTAAAAATCGATTATTTGTTCACATTGAAAAGTGGTTCTACCATGGTTAATACTGCTACTATGTCCAATGCTTCTACCATGTCGATGCTAAAATAATAATGGATAACAATACTATCATTACACTACATTGATACTGCTACCATTATAGAATGCTACCCTCAATGTGAGGCAAGGTACTACCTTTGGCTGGATTAGAAGAAAATTGTACCTTTCAAGCTTAAATGATATACCATCAGCATGAACTATAATATCACGATGAATTGTATTTTCTATCTAGATATACTATCATTGCAGTCCAAGTAGATATATCATCGCAAAATGGTACATATGTTTGTTGTAAGAAGTTATATTGTCCTATGCAAGAGACGATATACCATGTTTCATGATGATCATCCATTGCATTGAAGTTTTACCATATTAATATCTATAGTTGAATGATCTACCATTAGAGTGGTGGATATATATCATTGCATAAAAGCTGAAAATCTATCATTGGTTGGTAATAATATCTATTATCATAATGGAATTTTAGATTTACCATTGTTGTACACATACCATTACAGAAGGATATGAGATATATCATTGCAGATTATTAGAATCTATAATGGGTTTAAATAATATATACCATTAACTATGTAATCTAACATGATGAAAATATCTAATGTGGGTAATATAATATCAAGCATTTCTTAATGAAATATGTCGTTGGAATGATAATCCTCCATCATCAATGTAAGTATACTACTATAGAAGAAACTAACGTGCTTCCATGTGATTCCATGAGGATGTGCAGTGGCACCAATGTACTTTCTAGGAGTGTGGTTTCCTCAATGGAGATGAAATGAGGAAATCTGATGTCTATATTGGAAATGTAGGAAGAATCTATGAATAAAAAAAGAACAAGATGATGAACAATGTTTTATAAATTCATGTCGAAATAATATTAACATAACTTAAATGATTTTTATCCAATATAATAGAAACAATTAGAAAAATATAAATAAATTTTAAATGAATATAATATTTATATATTTTATATAGAAAATTATTCACTTCGATACGACATGAATATAAATATATATCATAAAATATTAATCTATATAAACTATAACTTCATAAGAAATAAATTCAAATGTTATAAAATCATATAAAACATTTAAGGTATCAAAATTAAATTTCTTGATTTTCATTCAATTGATTGAAATATATAAAAACATTTTATCTTAAAAATGAAAAAAACTACGTGTGATTATAGTATATATCCAAATTTCTATCACTAAACTAAAAATATTTGGAATTTTATAAATGCCTCAATTCCATAATTTCTTTATAAACATCATGAAATTTTTAGCAAACAAAAAAATTATGACTTCTATATATTTTATTATGTCATCACCTTCCAAAAAAACTTCTATATATTTTATTCAAATTTTAATAAATCTATTGTCTATACAACAAAACATGTTTCATGACAACTAAAAATATATAGGTCATATTATATTTGAATAACTAAAGACAAATTTAGAACACTATAAAATGAAATATATTGGCCAAAGAAAAGACATATAGTACATTCAGAAAAAATGAAAAAAATATATAAATTAAATTAGACATTTTCATAATTGAATTAAAGTATTAAAAAATACTTATATTTCAATCAAAATTGAAATTTTAAAATTTATATAACTAAATCTAAATAAATAATAAAAATACAGATGAATTTTTAAACTAATTTACAAATAAAATAATTAAGGGTTTTCAAATATTAAAAAACATAAACTACCTAAAAGAAATCAAATAAAAAATACCTACAAGAATATACCAAAAAATATATATCCATTTTTTTATGAAACCTAAAAATTTATAACCTTGTGAATTTTCTTTTTCCTACTTTTTTTAATTAAAAATGTAAAAATAGAACCCCCCCATACATATGAAAAGATGAATTAATTAATATTACAACATTCCAATGTCAAATTTTATTTTTTTCAAGCTGATAAGTGTCTAAAGACTTAGTAAATATGTCTACAAGATGATTTTTAGTAGTAAAAAATTCTAAAATAATATCACCCTTATTCACAATATCACTTACAAAATTAAATATTAAATTGATATTCTTTGTTCTAGGATTCTGTAATGTATTTTTTTGAAATAAATATTTCATACGTTTTATGAAAATTACTATGAAATTTTACACTATAAATTCCAAAAACATTTAATGTTTTCCCAATATATATTATTTAAAAAAACACTAGTATTAGAAATGTACTTTACTTCTTCAGTAGATCGATAAATATATAATTTCTTTTTATAATAGCAATAATTTAACTTTTTTCCAAAAAATGACACATAACAGATGTGTTTTATATTTCAATTCTATAAGCTCAAAAATCAGAGTTCAAATATAATATTAAATTAAAGATTAATATTTAAGAAAAACCCAAGAGGATTTAATAGTTCATTTATAATATTTAATTACTATTTATAGAGCTTCAATATTACTGTATTTAAGATCGGCTTAAAATCATTCGCATAGACAAATAGTAAAATTATATCTTGTGTCGACATAGTTAAATAATGTAAGATATATATAATTCCACTATAATCCTTAATATTTATATATTTAAGAGATTCATTAACATCTAATTTATAACTAATACTCATGGTATTTTTCATAGATTTACAATTATCAATACCCAAAATTTTAACCAACACCTTCGCATACATAAATTGATTAAGAAAGATTCTTTGTTTCTATTGAGATAAATTATGTCCAAGAAAGAACATTAATTCTACCATAAATCTTATCTCAAACTCATATGAAATCAATGTATAAAATTACATACAATTTAATTCACTAGAAGAACCAAAAACTATATCATCAACATAGATTTTCACAATTAAATATTTCATTAAAAATAATATTAATAACTTTTTTAGGATAAAAAGTACCTTTCCTAAAACAATTATTTAATATAAAAACGCCTTTCAAACTAAGGTTGAGGTGCTTGTTTGAGACCATATATAGAATCAGTTAATTTAAAAATGCGATTAAGAATATTTTCATTTTTGAAACATCGGTGTTCGAAACATAAACTTCTTCAATTATAAATCTTTTTAGAGTAACACTTTTCACATACCTTATATACAAAATAAAGCTATGAAAATAAGAAAAATATTACATGATTATAATAACCTCTAACATTGAAATAAGTGAAAATTAATCATTAAATTTTATATTATCGTCATGAAAGAATCCTTGGGAAAAAGTCTGGCTTTATTTATTATAATCTATCCAAATTAATTGATCTTATTTCAAAAGATCCATTTATTTTTAATTTTTTTTACCTTAATGAAATTATACAAAATTAAAATAATTATTTCTAGAAAAAATATTATGGTCCTATTGAATATAAAAAATCATGTTACTATAATTTAAATAATAAATAAAATTATTTGGAATGAAATCAAAAATAAAATATGAATTGGTAAAAAAATTTAAAACAGAATTTCTATTTTTAATATCAAAATCTATATTAACTATTTCCTTTTAAACTGGATAATACCAATGAATCTTCCATGATAATGGATTTTTCCATTAAATAGTATGCTTCCACTCTATTTATTCATTGTCATCCTGATATTTTTTAGAAAATTTTAAAATATATAAAATCATCCTAAAAAACATTAGAATAAAAGATTAATATTATAATATTTTCATCAAAAAGAACAAAAAAATAATCATCAATAACAAAAAATATTTTTTATGGAATCTATAAGATTTACTATTTTTATAATAATTGAGAAAAACACCTTCATCAATATTAACATTAAATTTATCAAAATTATGCTTTGAATTTAAAATAACAACATTATGACCAAAAAATCCATAATAAAAACTTTAGGTTTTTCATTTTCAAATAATTCATAAAGAGTTTAATTCAACATATGTTTAAAATTATTTTATTTTATATATAATTAAATAAAAATATCATTGCCCAAAAAATATCTAGGAGAACTACATTCACAGAACATGGTTCTGGAAATTCTAATAAGAGTTCTATATTTCTGTTCTACAAAAAAAAATTTGTTGTGGTGTTCTAGGAATATAAAATTAATAAAATAAAAATTATTTCAAAATATTTAAGGAAATAAATTATGAAATTAACCTCATTTAAAAATATGAATTTAAATAATCATATACGTTTTTTAATTATGAAATAAATTATAAAAACTAATAAATATTGATAAAGTATCATTATAAAGTTAATGAAAGAAAACCTATCTAAATATATTCTAATAATCAAAAATAAATAATATATATTTGTTTCTTTATTCTAAGGATATACATATGATTAAAACCAAATTAATAAATACATACCAACTCTAATGGTTTATTTGTACATACATGATGGATAGGTGTTAATGAAACATTTCTTTGTTTCCTCTTCATGCACAGATTATAAATATGATTGCTTCCTTTCTTTAAGGATGATAACTATATCACATTATCATGTTTAGAGAACTTATATAACTTTTTGATACTAAAATTAACTAATAATCAATGACAAATGATGATATCACTCTATATAGAATTTAAAATCATAACATATTGAACACTGAGTTCTGTAAAATCAATAGTAAATATATTTTCTTCTCAATAAGAAAATAATAATAATGAATCATCCTAAAAAACTAAACACTTATCATTTTAGAATTTAACCTCAAATCCATTATCACATAATTGATATATATATATATATATATATTTTAAAAAAATTATTTATATAAAACATTATTAATAAAAGTATAATTAGTAATGATAACATTACCTAAACCTTTTATGTAACCTTTGTAAGTGTCTTCAAATGTAATAGTTCCTAAGTAACATTTTTCACTTGAAAGCATTAATTATTCCCCAGTCACATTCCATTAAAATATAATATCGATGTACCATACAATGTTCATCATATATCCAAGGCATTTTTCAACAAAAATAAATTACATGAAATTTTTCTGCCCATGCTACTTTGGGTCCCATTGGATTAGAAATAAATTTTTAGGGATACACACACACTTTTACCAAGTACTGTATATTACTCAACATAATAACAATTTTGAAATATGATTTTTCATAAAGCACAAAGACTATTTGAATCGAAGATAATAATCATTCTTATAGTAACCTTTCATGCCACATTTTAAACATAGAATACGATAAGTTCAACCATGTTTAGATTTAAAAAAATATTATTTCTATAATTTTTTTCTAATATCGTATCATATTATATACCATCATTATTATTTTTTAGTTTATTAAAAGGCATCATCTTGTGATATTTATCATGAATTTGAATAAAATCAAAAAAACATTTCATAAGACTTTTAAAATCCATTTTCTTTTTTTTCTTCCAAATATGTATTAGATTAGAAATTATACTAAACTATATAATAAGACGAGGAAGTATTATTACTTTTTTTCCTTCTTATATGAGTGTATTGTTTTTAGAAACATATATTTAAATTATTTTCCCTTAAGATTATCATATAAATCATCATCTTTGAAAAAATATTTTATCATTCATTAAATTTATTCATTTAACGTATAAATTAAGATTTTCCATAACATTTTCAGAATGAGAGCATCCATAATAAAATCTAGTTTCTCTAATGACATTCCTTAAATCTATGAAACAAAAGATAATAGAATCATTATCATTTCTATAATTTTTATTAGAATTAGATTTTTTGGTTCAAATCGAACTAGTTTTCAATGAGTTTTGGCCTATTTTTTATTTCTCTGTATTTTTTAGATGTGGGTATCCATGCATTACATAACCCTTCATCTTCACTAAAAACAACTAACATGTGAAGCATTATAATTTGTACATCTTTTCTTGTATCCCTTTAATTTTTTCCTTTTAAGAATTTATTCTAATTATGTTCTATTGTCCTTAAATTCTCATTAATTTTTATTCTCCAGATATAATTTTATCAATATCTTATTTTTCATTATATTATATATCATAATCATAAAAACTATTATATAAAAATGCCTGAAAATTAAATTATATTTCATTTCATTTTGTTATAACCTATTTAGAAATGTTTTTTAGTTCCAATTCATACTGAAGAAATGATCCAATCATTCTATCCTGATTTCATTTGTAAAATATATTTCATTCGTCAATGGTTGTCTTCTTTGTGTGCCATATATTTGGTATATCTTATAGTACACACTAAATGATTACTTGGGTTTTCCAATCTTCTCCAAGGAAATTCATTCCATTTACAATGACTGTGATTTAGGGGAACATTTGGTTCATAGTTTCATCTTCACCCATCTGATGTTTTGATACTCAACCCAAATAACTAGATGTTTTTATCGAATCATTTTGTATGATATAAGGATATAAAATTATTTAATCAACAAAATCACATGATGTATCTTACATGAAGACACATGAATAATCACACTTATGTTAATAGAAAAATATAAAATATTCATATCATTGTAATTGAATGAATATATCAACGAATTTACTCATATAAGTGTATTTGGGCCAGCTTTGGTAGTTTTTAATACTATTTCATGATTGACCAGTGGTTTATGAAACAATTTATTACGTATGAATTTGTGATGGTTCTCCAGTACCCATTGAAATTTCCTTCAAAGTGACGTGGCTCCTAAGGAATCTAAGAATAGATTGTACTCATTCATTTCATCTTAAGGATATTTTCCTTAAATAGTGAGGTCTAGGTATACGATAGAGTAATAAAATATGATCAAAATACTCAATAGAATGATTGCGTAAATTAAAAAAGGAAAAATCTCTGATACCAATTGTTATGTACCATTAAATAGAATTATATAGTAAAATAATTCTTAACAGGTTTAAGATTACATACCAATTGATAGGTATAAGAGGTTACTGTAAAATTTTCTAGAGGGGCTTATAGACTGGATTAAAAAAAATAAGAAAATAGATTAATAATGAAATTAATTAAGAAAGTTAATTATTTGAGTTAGTTATAAGAAGAATAAAAAATGAAAAAATTATTTATTTTATATTTTCTCAATCAAAAGTAAAAATAGTATACTCTTATTCTTATCTACTCAAAGAGAGATACATTTTACAGAAATATTATTTTTTATGTGGTATCATAACATGATTAAAAAATCATTTTCTAAAAACATAGGGATAACTAGAATGACACAAACCTATTTATGGGGAGTCACAACCCAATTACGACACCAAATATACACTGTGGAGTCACAAAACAAGTAGTAATGAATTTAGAATCAAAGAGTCAAAAAACAGTGATGGGAAGAAGAAATGAATTTATATGGAAAATTATACATAGAAACTAGAGTTTACGTTATATATAGGAAGAAGTGTTACAGAAATATGAAACTACAAGAATATGTAACTCCCCAGGTAAATAAAGAATATAACATTTTTATATTTATCCATACTTGTAAATAAAGTATTAATATTACTTTAAAGGGAATGCAATGGTCGATGGTGTACCAAATACGCGACAACGAGTTCCTTTGAAATCTTACGTTGCACTGTAATAATAAAATAAAATTATTTTAAATGGTAGTTAACGACTAGCCATTGTAATGGCGGGAAAGAACATAACTAACTAAAAAATGATTATATATGTTTCTCAAATATTTTTACTTTTATCTAATAAATTTTAGAGGCGTAAAATGAAAATGAATCCAATTTTAAGCGTAAACACCATAATATTTTTTTAAAGGTAGATTAACTGCCTTTTGATGGAGAACCTATTTTAAATCCACTTTTTGACAATTTTATTTGTTATATTTGACAAAATAAAATTCTTCTTTAGAATTTGGACATCGAAATTTACTTTGTGTAAATTTTTGGTATTTTTCCGATATAGTTCATTTTTTATTGAATAGGGAAAAATGTTGTATTTTAATTCAAAACCTATTTTTAATATAATTTCTTTATATGATTAGATTATCTTTTGAATTGGCTTTAAAGTGAAATTAGAATATGTTTTTACCATTTAATCCAATGGTGGTCATTGGAATTAATTTCACTTTGAAATTGGATTTAAACTAGTGTCAATCTTTTGATATATATTGTTTCATAAAAACACGCTATTTGTTCTGAAAGTGGGAATTAATTATTAAATTAATTATTTTAACTTATATGTTTTGAATTTTTTAAAATAGAAATAATTTTTCAAATTTGTAATATCAAATATATCTTAGGGTGAAGTTTTGGTATTTTTCTGAAAAACATCAATTTTTAATGAATAGTGAAACCACTAAGTGGTACTTAAAAAACTGATTTTTCGTTTAAATTAAATTTTACCAACTCTGTGTTTTGAATTTCAAAAATCCAACATACATGGTTTTCATTAGGATGTAATATGTGTTTCAATGGTATTAATATATTTTTTGGTGAATAGTAAATTTTAAGTTTTTAATCGCGATTAGAGGTAATTAGTGTAATTTAATGTAAAAATAATGTTTTAATAATATGAAATGACCTAGACACATTTCCTACCCTCATTGTATTTGTCATGGACGACCAATAAAATCCATGGGTCAACATGGGGAACCCATGGAGCCACTTTGGTAGGAAAATGACATAAATAACTTTTTATTTAATGTTAAAATAAAAATGTCACAAACATGAGTGGTTTTACTAAAACAATTTTTACATGGGGTTATTCAAGTCAGAATTTTGACTATAAATAGGAATTGGAAAGATAAAAATATTTCCTATATCATAGTATTTTTTTTATAAATTTTAGACATTATATAATTTAAATTAGTTATGACATCATGATGATGCAGCGATTACCTCATTATTTAACGATTTAAATAAAATGAAAAGATAATGTAACATCTAAGACCTAAACATGTAAAAAACCAATGTTATGGGTTTATTTCGAACCCTAATCACCGTATACTCTAAATATATAAATTTGGGAACTTTAAAATCCGAAACTCATTTGAAAATAATGTAACTCTTTTTTGACTTTCCAAGAGTGCCCCTCCTCTCCTCTTATAAAAGGCCCCCACCTCTACCACCTTACCCACACATATCAAGCCTTTGGCTCGGCCAAACCCTACTCATTTTGTCTCTCAACATCCCTATATTACTCCTAGAAGACTCAAATTGGGCAGAAGTCTTCCCAAGGAAGCCTTTGAGCTCAAATCAAATAGAGTTACCTGATTTTAAGGTAATGTCTTCACTTGTGTTCTTTTGTTTTATTTTGCTTCTCCAACCCCCTAAACTATTTTTATTCATTTATTTTGTAACAAATAAAGAATATTTAATATACTAGGATGTTTTTATAAGAATTATTTGAGCTAAAATTACACACACCTACAGTTAATGGTTAAATAACCTACTATTTCAATGGATGGTGAATTTCTGCCTCACGAAACGATGATTGTTCAATATTCTTTTAACACCTTAAAAAGTGGCCATTAAGATGTCACTATATTTATATATGATATATAATATGTTTATGTTTTACTTCAGCTTCTGTATTTTTCATTTATGGCATACCTTTATGGTTTCCATTATGGTTAAACGCGATATCTTCATTTTAGGAAGTGCGGACTACCGCCCCCTCAAAGTGATTTGATTCGTTAATACCATATGTGGTACGTATACATGATATATTTAATGATATTATATATGATACCATACTATAATTATAATACTATTATTTATAGTTATTTTTTAATTCCATTAAATAAGAAATAGAAATGGAATTAGCGTTCATGCGTATGCACGGCTTACCGTCTCCATGAATGGTGCATTTCATTTCTTACCTCTAAATGTTATGTAATATTATAAATGCATGTATATAATGGATATATATGATATATATTGTATATAAATAATGAATATAATTATGGATATAATATATATTTTACCACATGAACAACTTGTAATTATAAAGAGTTTATTTTTTACTCAAGTAGCAATGATCTACAAAATGAACATTATTAACTTAAATAATTACATCGTGTTCATAGCATGGTAATAAGTGATATAAAAGGAATATTGAATGTGAAAAATGTTCTTATGAAAGTATAAATTAACTCAAATTTCTTATTCAGGAGGTTAAAGATCAATCGAGTCAAGTCGGACCCAAGGCAAGGGATTCTACCTCTCTCTTCCTTTTTAAGTACTATCTTTTATGTCATTTCTTTTAAGCTCATATTTATTATGATTGGGGATGTTATTTTATATTCTTAATTCTGTACTTTTTATGTTTATATTATGAGATACCATATTTGATCTCATAAATCCATTTTTGGAAGTTTTAATTGGCACAGTTAGGCTTCCGAAATTTCGTAAGGCTTTTTTATCTCACTTTGTGTTTTCGTGAGATTCATGCTACATTTTCCAATATTTCCTTTTCAGTGGTGTATGTACTATAAATTATTCTACTCTTTGTGTAACATTATTTCTTTTATGAGTATTTACATCAATTTTTTATAGTCCTTCTTTCATGGGGTGTATGTTTCGATAGTTGCCCAAATCCGTAAGGGGACCTTTCACCCTCTTATTTTTAAAAGACTTATTTTGATATGTCTTTTAATTTTAATCTTATTATGTGATGATATGTTATTATATATATCCTTATTGCCATAAATTTTATTTCCATGTGATGAGATACCCTTTATATCTCTCGTCAACTCTTTTTCTAAAATTTAATGTGACGTCGTTAGGCTGTCAGGGGAACTTCTTATCCCAATTTCGATTTCATTGGGTTCAACATGTAGTTATTGAATATGTCATCCATTGAATATGTGTGAATGACCATTGATTTTTTTAAACATAATGTCTATGTATATTGTGTGTATTTATATTTTTCACACATAATTATGAGATTGATTTATCCTTCATTTAAGGATACCTTCTTTATAATGGATTTCATCTCATTTTACATTTCTATTGAGACTTCATTGTTGTTATGCACCAGTTCACTCTTATATGGTGTATATACTGTCCATTGGAATATTATATCATTAATCCCTTTATTATCATGTTATTATAAATATTTGATTAAATGTTATCCCTCAATTATTATAATCATGTGTCTCTCATTTTTGTAAAAACCATTTAACTTAAATATCCTTTTAAATGTTTTAATGATTTATTCTGATAAATATTTCTAATTAATATCCATGTTTTCAAAATGGTTTTAAGGATTTATTTATATGGATATTAATGGTTTAAAATGTTAAAAGCTGCAATGTGGTATGGGACACTTTGATTAAAAAATCTCTTTATTACATGTTTTAAATGGTTTTGAAAATGGTTTTTAGAATGGATTCATTATTTCAATATCTTAAAATGTTATATTGTTATTGCAATGTGGGAATGTTATCTTTGCTTTATGATTATGTTATGTGCTATGATTAAGTTATGGTTCTTTGGCATTGTTATGATGACGGGTGGTTCCATGATAAACTAAGGGCGGGTGAGCCCGATATAGCTCCCCAATGCATTGGATAACGCGAAGGAGTTAAACGTTGAGGTTTCTCCGAAGAGATTTAGGGAATATACTATGATGGGTATTCCAAACGTAACTAAGAGGGTTACTCCCTTCGTAAGAATGTTATGAATGCCTCAAGTTACCTTTATGTCTTATGATTTCTATGATTTATTCATGATTTTATGAGGTAAGTTAAAGTGGTTATGATTTATGGGTAAAGTTTGATTTCATTCTTATGTATATATGTACTCATGGTTACTTTCCATAATTTTTATAACTCTTACTGAGCTTTTTATGCTCATCCCATGTTTTTGAAATGTTTTCACATGACATAAATTTGAATAGGGTCAAGGATGGGATCAAGGAAATGTCAGGCTGTCTAAAACAAGGAACAAGACAAGACTCTTTTGTTCAAGAGTTTTAATTTTTGTGTCAAAGATTGAAGCTGTGTAGATGTGTCTACTTTGTAATCTTTGAAATGTAATAGTTATGTCCTAATTCTCTAAAACTCTAAACCTGAAAAGATCTTCAATTTGAATTATTCAATGTAATTCAATATTAAGTAATGTTATATGGTCAGGGCCTTATAGAAGTAGAATAAAATATATGAAAGAAAATCTATTGGTTCTTGAATGGAGGGTCATCACATCTTTTCAAGGTAATATATGCTGAAGAATATGCAGTTCATCAATAGAGATAATATTTAGATGATAAAAAGAAGTATATAACAGGATATTACAGATTGTATAGGTCATTGAAATTTAAAAACCTTTTCTAGAAGAATAATAAACTATTTAGGATGTTATCATAGTGTAATGTAAATTGAATTCATACCAAAATTATTTAAAATAATTTTTTTTAAAAAAATAAAAACTAAAATTCTACTCGGAAAAGAAAATAAAATTACAAATTATCCATGTGTGAAAAAACTATCATCCCAAATAATCCTAAAAATAATGGATGTTATTCCAAACCTAGATTAAAATAAAAAATTAATTTCCATATAACTAAATCAAATATTATCCATAAAAATAGTTCAAACATAATATTAAATAAACAATTCACACAGGGTCAAATAATTCCATTAATATTTCAAAAAGACTGATTATAAATAAAAAAATTTGAATACACTCAATATAAATACATAAAATATAAAAATAGATTTTCCATTCATTTAAAAAATAAAAAAAAAATATTTTACAATACTACTAAATAAATTTGAAATAGTTAATGAAATAAATCATAGAAATAATAAATATGCATTAATATATGTTTTATATTTCTACAGATAATGGAGTGTAATTTAAAACATATTTTATAACTGATAAAAATATTTTTAAAATATATCATATGGTATTCATATAATATATATTAATTTCAAAAATTCATATAATTCATAAAATTAATAAAATAAGCAATTCGTTATTAAATATATTAAAAGTAATAAAAATTAATGTCTACATTTTCTTAAAATGGATGCAAGATAAAAATAAAATGGAAGTCATATAAATATTTTATAACTGATGGTAGGATATAATAATATATAGAGATAGTGAGATATTGCTACATTAACATTGTGACATTGTACAATCATGTCCAGTTGTGCTACAATCCCCAATGTCGCAACCATCATGATGCTAATTTTGAAATGGAGTGTAGTAAAACCATTTCAATATAGTGTTACTGCTATAATTGAGGCAAGAAACATCTAAACAGGGGAATTGCAATTTAGTTTGTAGAATCAGATATAGATGGTACTATTTACAATAAAATGATCTATCATCAAGATGAAACTGACATTAATTTTTGTTAATAAAATAGATTATATCTAAAAAAATAATATTTATACATGTCATTTAAATAAATTTTAATTAATAATGGAGCTTTTAAATTACATAATTTATTACAATAAATGAAATTTCTTCAAAAATCTTAATTATACACTATTCACTAGAAAATCAACATTTCATAAAAAATACAAATAACTAAGTACATGTTAATATTGATATGATGAATTTTAAAATGAATTAATTTTATAAAATAAAATGTCTAAAATATCCAAAAATTAGTTAAATTATATACTAAAAAATTAATTAAAATCCTTTTTTATAAAAATATTTTTATTAAAATTGAGTGATTATTTTATAAGAATTTATAAATATATTAATATTAAATAGAACATTTATATATATATTACATAATGTATTTAATCAATTTAGTTTCCTAAAATTTAAAAACAAGGCTCAAAATATTATATTTAAATTATAATATTTAAATAATAAGTCACAATTCATTTAAACTCAGTGTTGAATGATGAATACAATATTGAAGGTAGTGTTATTTTAAAATATCAGGGTGTCACATACAACACTACATAAATAAATTACATCCTCGCATTTTCATCCTATTCTTAGTTTGAAATTTGAAAATCCATTTATGGAAAACACATACAATAAAAAGCGTTAATAAAAAATCCTCTTAGAAGTAGGAAAGGGAAATATTAAGGTTATTTGTAATAATACATGACTTGGATTCAATGTTGGATAACAGTATTGGGAGGTTAAAATATGTACATATATGAAAATAATATATAATTATGATAGGTGATAGAGATCATTGTTCATAAGAAAATGAATGATTAAAATATTTTTTACAACCCGAAAACCAGAAGTATGTAATGAACTAAAATATCATTGATGCATCAGATATGAATGTAATAAAATAACATTTTTTTCTAGATCCTCTTTCCATGAGATTAGGGATTATTTTTATATTAATATAGAGAATAATAGAAAATATACTTACTGGTTGATTTTTTTATTTCATAAAAATAATTTCATCCTTTGGTTGTGCTTCAATATGTTCCATTTCACATATTAATCTAAAGAATGTAAATCCCATCTGAGATTTTTTTACGCTTGAATCACTAAAAATAACTTTAAAAAATTCATAATATCTATAAAATATTAAAAAATTATTAATCTTATCTTTATTGGAACCATATTTTTTAGCACAAAATAATATAATACCAACATTAAATATGAATATATTAATCTCTATAAGTAAATAATAAATGGATTGGTTTAATATAGAACATTTCTTAAATAAAAAACATTATATCCCAAAATCAAATCTAAAACCTCATCGTCAATGATGTTTTTAACATCTAAGGATATCTCATAACCATTAACCAACTTATCTAAAAAGACAGTAGCATTATCATAAATAGTTATTTAAATTCAACCTAAAGGTTATATATATATATATATATATCAACCTAATAAAATGTCTCCCAAAATATCATTAATAACCTCCAAATAAAAAAAATATTTGGATCCACTGATATGTTTCTCAAAATCAATGTAATGTTAATCCACCAAATCCATTAAGTAAAAATGATTTCTTAATAAGTAGTACAGTATATCATCTAGTGGTAGTCACTATACCCATATCGCTCTTCATTTGCGGGTTCATGTTTTATATCCTATCAAGATACAACAGTTTACACTTGGAAATTAGCTTTTCATTTTTTATAAAACTATATAAATATGCTTCCAATAATGTTCCCAAAATATGATGAATATCCTCAAAATATTATTAATCATCAAACCAGTTTTTAAACACTTAGGTTTTCTATACAGCTTAGTTTTCTAAAAAAAATCATAATTTAATATCATTACCTTAACATTAAGGATATTATAAAACTTAAAGTTTACCAATACCATTAAACCAATTTCAAAAAAAATATAAATTTATTCATCTTAAAAATTTAATTAATTTTAACTAAAACCATACTAAACTCAATTTTTATATTATAATAAATTTCTCACAAAATAATATTAATCGACATAAACATCTATAAACTAAAAAAGGTAAGTTTTATTTATATATATAAACATATAGTCAAACATAGAATTATAATACTTAGACACTTTTGGTTTACACTAGTTTATAAATGATAATAATATAATAATGTACTTCATAGTGGTTTGTAAAGAGCAAGTGAATTTCCAAAACATATCCTCCAAGAGTTTCAAACATGGTGTATTGAAAATACCATTGTCATGGATCATGTAAAGATAGATTCAAAGCCCAATGATCCCTTCCATGATTTATTTCCCATCAGAAAAACTATGATAAAGCTACATCTAGTTATAGTATCTTGATTTGGAATAATTTTTTAATGGGTAGGGGGAAACACCCGTTTTTATTAGGGAAAATATCCCTCTTTTCAAAAGAGATTAGAGGTAACCCTTACATGACATGGAGGCCAAGTGGATTTAAGTAATGTTACAATTTTTGATGGATTGAAGTCCCGGTGACCTGAAGGCCAAATCTATACAGCCAAAATTCACATTATGATCACATTTTCCATTCCGCAACACCACATTATTATCATCTATTGAATTGTAATGTCCATTAGTGAGGACCTTCATATAGAACCCCTATTTAAACCCATGTATTGGTGGAGAGCCATATTATGGGTGTATGTGCTCCCATCGTTCATTAGAGCTACCCACCTCAATAATCCTACATGTATCCATGCTAAACTACCCCTAAGATGTGTACCTTATCCTTTTTAGTCATTACCATTCACATGATATGTCAACCCATATACCAAGAACCATATTGTTGTGTAGAGCTTTTCAATACCATTGATGAGATTCCTTTAGTGCCATGCGGTTATTGGGTGATATTGTAGGTTCCAACACACCTATGGATCTTTCAATATACCAACATGTTAATACTATATAAATCAAAGACGCACTATCAACCGGATGCACTAAACTACATACCAGTCAGCTTTTGGATACATGTTTCTTTTTGGTGGCCTATAGGAACTAGATCTTGATTGCCTTTGGTGGTCGGATGGTCCTGTGGCCTTGAAATTCCAATACTATATATCATAGGCCCAAATAATTTGAATAGTTCCACTAAAACTATACTTCAACTGTAACAACTATAGTAAATGCTACAGAACTGGTCCAATAACTCAATAATTCCACCATTTCCAGGATTTTATCCTAGATCTATTGAATGCCAAGAAGGAGCCTTTTCCATTTGGTTACAAGGTCATTGGAAGACATATATGTAATTCATTTAAATCCACTCACTCTCAACTCTAGAAAAATTCCACGATATTTTCCTATGGTTAGATATATCTATATAAAAATCCTTAAACTTGTCCCAAGGATTCTCACAAAAGTATTATCAACCTGGATTGTAATGGTTAAATAATCATTTGATCTGATACCAACTATAGTGACATAATCTATATAAACATGTTATTACATGATTTTTATCATAAACATATATTAATTACTTTCCAATGATCATGAGGATTAGTGTATTTATAATATAAAGTATATAATAAATCAAAATGATGATAAAATAAACCGTCATTCTCCATCGAGTGGTCATAAATCCTTTTTATATCCTAAATGTACATGGGACAAACTCGGGAATACATAGACAAAATAGGTGAGCTAAAAGACCGGTAATGAAATAAATATTATATGGAATCATAACTTCTGAGTCAAAGGTATAACATTTTATCAACAAATAGAAGGATAATGAGTAATCATGTTGAAGCGTAACATAAATAACAAGGTGTCATAAGATCATGGTAACCTAGAAAACATTGAAGCAACATAAAACCTAAAAGAAAAAAACTTCAAGGATGACCACCGAGATGACATCCAATGGTTTAATATTTCCCAGAATGGATTATGTTCATTCTATATTCCCATACATGAAGTATCTTGAGAAAAAAAACATCACCCAATGTATTGGAGGGATATATAATTATAGTCCCTCCCATCAAAATTATATCATGTAAATGCATATGTGTTACATATAAAGAAACCAATAATAATTAATAAGCATATTAATTACCCATTGAAAGAAAATGGGTATCCTAATCTTTTTTAATATCATTATCAAAATATGTTTTTTAAGTAATTTATTTGAGAAATTTTTATAAGGCATATATTAACCCATGAATGTAATAAGGATCAAGCTAGGTATATATGTATGAAGAATAAACACAGAGAAACCCACACATATATCATTTAGAAGAATTCCAAAACATTATCGGTTCTTGTCCATGATAAATATAAATAATATCGAAAAATTAACAACAATATTGAAGAAAATAATCGTTCCACATTAAAAATAACTTTTGAAGAAAAAATAAAAATATTTTATAAAATTATGTTATTTAAAAATAAACATAGAAACATATAATGGATCCTTCATCAAATAGTAGTGTGATATTTATGGTGGTTAATTTTATATATGTTTTATACCTTAAAAGATACATTACATTCACACTACTATAATATGGTTAAAAGTCCCTCATTCTGATAACTATAAAAACATTCCTTTCAAACCCTTAAATAAAAACTTACGCATGGGGAAAAATTATTTAATAATTATTTTGGGGTCTGAAAATAATATTATTGACTTTTTTTAAAATAATTTGGATGAAAAAGGGTTTTTGATCAAAGAGTGAAATAAAGTGATATTTTATTAAAGACAATTTCTCAATTATTTTAATGCCAAAGATAGTAAAATACAAATATTATATGATAATTTTCGGAATAAAATCAAGAGAATAGTATTATATGGTGTTATCATACATTTATAAAATAATTTCTAATAAGGTAAATTCAATCATGAACAATCCTAATTAAAATGAGACTAAAATATAAACCCTTACCAATTATGTAATTTTTTAATCATAAATCCAATGAATGATGTAAATTAATTGTTAATTAAAATAACCTTAATTTTTAAGGTATTTTGATATAATATTTTTATGGGGTAATATAAAAACCATTTTAAATAAATTAAGATAATAATAGATCATGTTTCTGAAATAAGGTAGTTTCAACACTAAACCCTTACCTCAAGTCCAGACATTATTCTATTAGAATTTCATATCCTATATATGAAAATTATATCAATTTTTTTCCTTAATATCTTCTTCCATTTTTTAGCTTATAATTAAACCATAATTTAATTTTTTAGGAAAAAAATTTCTACTTATACAATTTTTCTGCATCAGGTGTTTTGAGGACGCTCTGTTCATAATTTCAAAACAACATCAGCATCCTAACCATGGTTGAAGTACCCATTATTCCATTACCATTAGAATTATAGTAATAATATTACTGTAAATTTTATATAGAAATTAACCTTTTAAAAATAACCATGAATTATGGATATTAAAAATTAATGACATTACCATAATGGAGATAGTATATTGTACATACACATGTGTATCATTTCCAATATTCAATGATCATAATATAAATAATTTAAGTGTTATTTTCAAATAAAAAATTATAATAATATCATAAATATCATTTTATCTAAATAAATACACATATATATACCATCCACGTGACATTTAATAAAAAATTGAATCACATCGCATCGTGAGGTGGTTTCTTACATACACATCAATGACTTTATCATTTTTACATTGATTGAATTGTAAGAGGGTATATGATATATTAAATTTCATGAATGATTTATATTTCATGTATGTAATGTATAAACATTAAATCCATCATCATGAACAACTATTTTAGGTTATGGAGTAAAATAAATTATATAAGAACGTGAAGCGATAGTCCACTGTACACATGAATGATAGTTTCATCTCCCATTTTATGGATGTGAGATAGATGAATATTATTCCATCAAAATAATTTTTTGTAAAGAGTATAGTGTTCCAATATATCTTCAATTTATTTGTTTTGATGATTCAAAAAATCCCTACTTTTATAATAACATTTTTGTTAAGTGTTTTAGATTTTAATTATCTTACACTATGTGTTCACATTTTTATATCACTATATTCAAGTACGTCATCTTATAAGATTCAGAGAATATATTCATCTTCTTGATATTAGAAAGTTTCACACAAGGCTTTATCTTATGATGTTTTATTGGGTCAATAAAGATCCTTTATTCAAATAATAATATGAAAGAACCTTTGGGAAAAATATTCATAGATAGAAGAATTTGATGAAAAGTAACACTTTATCATACGACGGAGAATCTTCATATACTTCATTGAAGATGTGATATCTTACAAAGATATATCGAATTATCTTATGGAATAAATTCTATGATGAATAGTATATTCATCCAATATAGTACAAAGATCTGGAAATGCATATCAATATGATTACAATTCTAATCGTGTGATCTGTAATTTCATACCTTTTGAATATATCAAAATATTATTATACTATTGAAGAATTATTATCATGTGGAAGTCATAACATAAATAAAAAAAATTAGAGAATGAAAAAATCTATAACATTACTATTAAAAATGAAATTCCATATTTGGTATGTGTGGACACATACTATATGTTACATGTCTTATCATAATCACCGCATGTATTATTCGATCATTAGATAAAATAAAATCTAATAGAGAAATACAATATAGAAACAGAAAGTGTGTTGCCTAGAACTCCTAGAATCCTCAAAGGCTATCCTATATAAACCGTTATAGATAACCCAGATGAATGAGTAATAATTGTTATAAATATTTAATATTTAGTATAATTCTTTGAATTTATATCCCAATTAGAATATAGATACATAGAAGATGCATTGTCATATGAATGTTCCTTCATATCAATTTAACAATACCTGAACCAATTTAAAAGAAATATTGTGTGGGAATTAGTTGAAAGTTCATCAAGCATTACTATAATTGGAACATGATTAGATCAAATCAAATCTAATCCGGGAAGATGAAGGAGAACTGGAAAGTGTGTTTCCTAGAATACCCAGAAACCGCAAAAACCATCCTTTAGAATATATTATAGGAATCCTAGATGAATTAGTAAAAACTCGAATAAATTTCAGAAATTTAGTATAATTATCTAATTATTTATTTCAATTATAACATAGATTCACAAAAGATGTTTTAGAAGTTGAATGATTTATCTTAAAATGAAATAATAAATGAACCAATTTAAAAGAAATAAACTATGGGAATTAGTTAAAAGACCCTCAAACTATCCTATAATTGGAACTAAATGTTTTTTTAGAAACAAGTAATATGACCACGTTGTAAAAATATGAATTGAAGCTGGATTGGTTTCTAAAGGATATAACAAAGAATACGTGATAGATTATTACAAAACATTTTCTCTTGTAATTAGATTTGATGCTATAATAATACATTAATCATAGACATCCTATATAAATTTTAATTATATCTGATTGATGTAAAATATTCCTTCTTAAATTGTTTTCTTAATGGAGGAATTTTATGTTTAACAGCCTCCTGGTTTTATAGAACCCCATCTTTGAAAATCTATGTCCAAACATACCATGGGTCTATATGGACATAAATAAGATTTCAGTGTGGGTTATGAATGATTTATTTCTACTGTTTTATCAGTTTCTTATAAAGTTTTAATAATATATCCTTTTTTATTTAAGAAAATTCCTATTTATGTTATCAAATTAGTATAAATATATATATATATATGATGTTATTTTTTGATCAGCAAATGATAATTTAGGAAATGAATTTTTTAAAATCATTCAAAATAATTTGAAATCAGTATGATGGGTGAAAAAATTATTTACTATGTTTTTAGGTTTATCAAAATAATTTTAGAAATATTTTAAATAATATAAAATACATACATGAATTACATAATATGTTTGGAATTGAAATTATTTTTAACTACACAGATCCTATGAGTTCTAATATCAGACATGACTGAAATAAAATAAGAAAAACATTTAAAAACTAATATAGTGGAATCAGTGGATGTTTGTTTTACCTTACTACAGGTAGAACCAAAATTATTATGTCAATATTTCATTCCATTAGATTTCAAAATAATCGAAATCAATTTTATTCAATTCCTCAAAAAAAATTAAGATATTTAAAATGAACATTAACTCTTCGTCAAATTTTTCCAAAAACTATAATTTTAATTTTAATTCATACTCGAATACCATTTTTTCAAGATGTTTATTAGATATTAAGAGAATCTGGAGAACCTTTCATATACTTGGTAAATATATCATGTATTGGTCATGTAAAAAATAACATTCTATAGAGATATCAACTACCAAATATTAGAATATTATTTTAAGAATTTTTTGTGCATAGGCGATGAGGAAGAAACACACCATAATAGATTTGGGAGTTAACTACAATCATGTAAAAATGAGGTGTGATTACACTAGTGATATTAATATATCAATGAATCCAATAAACCATTCATGAAAAAGAACATTGATTTAAGACAATTTATCTTAACAAATCACATAAAAATGATATCTCTTTATAATTAGTTTTTAGACAAAAACAGTTACTATATATCTCTATGAAACCTATTCCTTTTAATAGATTTTATTTTATTAATTCATAATTATGATTTTTAATTCTATAATTCAATAATTTATTTTTTATTAATCATATAAATTTTAATCACATCTTATTACTTATTTCAATATTTTTTTATTCCACTGTTTCAAGAAATGATCACATCTAATATTTCAAATCACATATATTTAGTTATAATTAATCTAATGTTTCTGTGTGAACCCTCTATTTTTATAAAAAACATAGTATCAACTCTACGTGTGAAACGAATAAAAAAACCTTTTTACAAAATTTACCTATGTTAAAATATTTGTTACCCTATCATCCCAAATTTCCAATACATCAACATCTCCAAAAATAGATAAAACAAAAGTAATATATAGTGCTTCATAAAGAAAAGGTAAATATCAATAGATATCAGGAAATGGTTAAAGAGGAAGATCCATTTATTTAAAATGGTTGGATAGAAATAATATTATTTTAAATGAGTTTATTAATAATCATGGATGGTAATACATCTATGATGTGTTTCAAAACTCTAAAGTATTCCGAAAACAAGTTCTGGAGTTATTTGAATCTTTTGTGTTTAACATCATTGAAAACGAATACCTCATATAATAACTGTCAATCAGAAAGTGGTGTCGCTTAATTTTGTCAAGATTTTTAAAATGTTGAAAGTTCCACGTTAAGAATATCCCTTATTTGAAACCTCCTTATCTTCCATGGATGGTGTCACTCCTCCAGAAATAATGAAGTAACTTTTAGGCACTTCTGTTATCGAGAATAAGAAATTAATGATCCTTGATCCATAAATATTTTTTTGTAAAGTTCATTTAGTTTGGAATCCCTCAGAGAAATCGTGAGTTTGAAAAAAATCCTTTTTTCGGATGTTTCACTGATTTATTTATTATTCTTGAAATATTGGTGAACATACCAAGATATATTTTGAGATATTTGAGCCATGTGAAAAATAAATTTAATGACTCGAACAATTATAAATGAATTTTACCTTTGTGGTTCAGTTAAATGTATTATTATGTAATATGGTTATTGAAAACAAACATACCTTCTTGATAATATCATTGGATTTAAAAGACCATTTTGAATATTACCATTGTTAATATAGATATTAAACATCTATCACCTGATTAATAAAAATATAATTCTTTAATGAATCAAATTGACAATGACAAAGGAAGTGATGGCCTCATCCAGTAGGATTGTAAAATATGAAGCCCATTTATTAGATGTTTTAAGGTTGATAAAATCACCATACTATTCCCTTGACCTATACCAACAAGATATCCAATAACTTAAGCATGAGTGAAACTGATTAGGGGAAAAGTTCAAGTCATCAAGATCACAATCTAATCAATGTTCACCAAAAACACCATGAAAGTCTCAATGTTGCACATATTACTATTAGGGAGTATTCCAATATAAAAAATGGATATGTATCATAAACATAACAATATTAATATTTCTATTTAATATTATAATTAATTTATATTCATTTTTATTGTTACTTTATAGAAGTTTTTGAATTTTATTCAATCAAACAGAAATTGTATTTTCATGTAAATCAAGAGATTTTTATTTTCAATTAATGGATATTTTTTGAAATAAATATAATTTTAATAAAATATATTTATTAAATGATATCTATTAATTATTAATGGTAATATATTTTTTATTAATTGGAATGTAGTTTTTATAGGGGTTCAAAAACTATTATTATAAAAAACCGATCATTTTTCAATAAATGTTGAATCTTATATAAAAAGTTAAATTTTACATATTTAAAACATTATTTAAATAAAATGAATATTATTTTTTGAATCAACATTTTTTAATTATTGAATGGTGAAATTTTCATAATTTTTTGGGACACTCGAATTTCCGGGTAAGAATTAAATACCGTGTATATATATACTATGTGTTTCATGAAATCATAAGGAACAAGAAAGAGGTAATAAATACAATAATGGGTATCTTCATCCAAATATATGTTTTCCATAAAAATTAAGCAATTTTATTTTTACTTGAATAATTTTATTAACCATTTATGAATCCACCATAACATATAACGTAATTTATGGTTTGAAATTCGTTTTATTAAAAATGTGACTCATCTCCGCAAAAGAAATCTCAATATTATATCTGGTTCAGCTATTTTCATAATAAAATAAGTAATACCTCTCCACTTTGGAAAAACCCATGGGAAAAACATTGTTTAGGTCAGCGGTTTGAAATATTTTATTTTGTAGAGTCCAAACCCAAAAAATTAAAGAAATCCCTCTCTTTCCATATATAACCACACCAAATATCTCAACTATCATCAATAAAAATAATTTGAACAAGACATTAATCATACCCCCACTCTTTATAATCCTCAAAAGGTCCCCAATTCTTTCAAGAATCCCCTTTCAAGCTTTTGGTGCCATACTCTTAAGGTATGGGATCCACTGTTTCTCACTTTTATTCAAGAATATATTTTATGATATTATCTTTTATTTTTAATTTACTAATAAAGCAGTATATTTTCAAACCTCCCCCATAATACCCTTATTATGTCTATAGGATGATAAACCATGTTCTCCTTCAATAGTTCCTCCTAATCACACTTGTTACCTTGAAGAAATTTCACAAGGGTTCTTTCTCATTTTTATCAATGTTTATTTATCTTTTTAGGACATTTAATTTTCAATTAATATTGATGGGGTATGTTTTCACACCTATAAAATACATCCCTCATTATGTATAAATGATAATATACCCCTTTCTCTCCCATTTACACTCCCGAGTACACCCATTACGATGCCAAAATTTTAGAAGCATCCACTCCTCTCCCTTTTTCTTCAACGTGATTTATTATCATATGCATTATTTTACAAATTATAAATGTATGTACATGACCTTACATGACCCAATTCATTTCCAATACATTTTCAAATGAATAGAGACCCATTTCTAAATGAATTTATCACTCTTTAAAGGGAACCATGTATTTAAGAATATTTTATTCCTCTGGAAATGATTTAATTTAAAAAATATTTTCTATTAATGAATTTTCTACATGTATAATGGATAAAGAAAGTACATCCCAAGCATGTCATTTTGTAGTAGATTAATTAGCTTGTTGGTCATGAAGCATATAACCCTTAGTAGAACATTCCACTATAGGAGATGAATATGTAGTAGCTGGATGTTGTTGTGCTCAAGTGCTGTGGATGAAACACACAGTCACAGACAATGGCATGAGTTTTTTCAAAACATAGGTAATGTGTTTTAATACCTGTTCCATTTACCTAAGAAAAAACCATGCACATCACTCTCATAGAAAAGACAAAGATATTATGCATCACTTTCTTACAGATCACACAATTAAAAGAGATATCATTCTTCAATTTATCAAAACAAAAGATCAACATACTAACATTTTGAAAAAAATCATTAACCTCTGAATGATTTGAATACATTAATAAAATTATTTAAATGATAACCATAAGTTTATAATCCATAATAAATTTTTGTTAAAAACAACTTCAAACATTATGTTACTCTTTTTCATTTGGGGAGTACATATTTTTATATTTCCTATTCTAAATATTTTACCTAATCCAAAATTTTCAGAACATAAAATGTTTTTATTTCACCAATACCTTTTTTTAACCTATGTTCTTCAAGAAGAACCTTATAAATATTGAAAATTCATTCTGGGAAATCCATAAGGTATTTTCCAGTACTCAAATTATCATAATTGTAATTCCTTGTGGGTATTTCTATCTTGTTTTAAGAAAACATTATCAAATTCACATTCATTAAATAGGTTTTCTCCTTAAAAACCAAAAATATTGGAACATAGAAATCATTCATTTTCACTACTACCAATAGTCAGATCAGATCAAGGCAATATCAACAATTGGAATGATTCAAGAATATGATTTTTCACTATGAAGCCTATATAAAGGACCCCTATTCACGTCCCAAATCACTTATCTCAGGGATTTTTAATTGATGCTCTAATTCTCTTCAAAGTCACTTTTAGTTTTACCTATTTCTTTATGATCTGAATGCCTCTCGAAATTTCCAAAAAACAATGAAGGCCTCAAACAAGGATCTAAAGGATTGGTTAATTTATACGAAAATGTTGGTGGATGGAATTTTCATTAAAAAGTATGAATCTATGATTCTGAAAATCATAAAGATAAATCGTTGGGTTGGTCTTTGAATTGGAAATAAAGAATCAGGATCTGGTTTATCCTAATCTTCATATATAATTTTATGATACATTTCAATTTTATGAACAATGATAAAGAGAGATGTTTTCATTCAAAAGATAGGGAAATACTTATTCCTTGTCTTTTTTCAAAGTTTCATGTATCGTTGACATTATTTATGAAGAAGAAGAAATATTTTTCTCACAAAAATAACCAGACAATGAAGGTTCTTTCTAGAAGGGTAAGGAGTTGAGTGCCTTGAAATTTGTTTAGTAAATTCACTGAAGATTTCTCATCTTTCACCCAATTATAGATTTCCAGCTCTATGAATGTAAGGTTTTCTAATTCCAAGAAAGGGAGACAAGGAATCTTGAAAGAAATTTGATATGTTCATGATGGATTTAATGGTGAATCTAAGAAACCTAAACGTCACCAAGTACATTATTTTGAAAATCAAAAATGTTAATAATGGAACCTTCAAGTCTCATATGATAATGTATCCCGTTATTTTTTCTACGATTATTGTTCTATGCATAGATTAATTCAAAATTACCTACATCTCGAAGTACATAGTGTTAATGATTATGGTGTTGATTTATGATACTATGATTAGGATGAAAATTATCTTTAGAATTAAGATATGATAATTCTTTTATCCTCCT
Organism: Viscum album; assembly: GCA_963277665.1. Classification (NCBI taxonomy): domain Eukaryota; kingdom Viridiplantae; phylum Streptophyta; class Magnoliopsida; order Santalales; family Viscaceae; genus Viscum; species Viscum album. The sequence goes on along the minus strand of OY728159.1, from coordinate 1,883,919,381 downwards.
AAAAAGGATGATCAAGATGCTACTATGAAAGGTGAAGTAGTAGAATGTTCAAAGAAAAACCTAACAAAAAGAAAAGATAATTAGCAGGAACTGAAAGAGAATGTAACAGAACCTGAGTTAGTATCCGGTCCACCCAAGATGAAGAAGAAAAAAACATTTCTAATAAAGTTGTCTCTAAATAGAGAGATCATAATAAGAAAAAGAGGGAGTGATAACCCGTTTTTGGGTTAGACCCTACTCTGGCTAATGGCTTAAAGATTCCAGAAGCTGAAGTGGTTGAGAAGCAATAAAAAGTGAAAATGTTAAAGAAGAATATTTCTATAAGAACCTAGATCTTCATATCTGGTATGGATATTTATTTTGGGTTGTTCTTTTAGAAAAAAGGATGAAATAGTAAATATTATGAGAACATGGCGTTTCCTCCTTAGTACATGCTATGTATCCGATTATTGTGCATAACCATGTACTAGCCGTGTAACTTTCAAATACATGGTTGTGTCGGTGAGCTGGATGACCACCTATAGTGGTGTCGATAGAGGTTAGTACATGACACATACATTAAAATAACATGTTGTGTACTTTTATTGATTAATTGGACTGGGGTCACAACTCATATTAAAAACACAACTCTTCATCCGGTGTTTCAGAAAGGGGAGCAACGTACAACCGAATAACTCTTAGCTACTCTCATTCCTCCGTCTAAGCTTTGATTGAGATGCCACTGGGTGCATTAGATTCCCACCGGTGAGTTATCTTTTTCCCTAGAGCCTATGTTCTTTATTTCCCCTCTCTCTTTAGTTATTAAGGGTTTATTAATTTATACCCTTTTCATAGATCTATATCCTTATATGCCGATTCAAGGGCCTGATATCAAGAGTGTTCATCATACAACATCGAGGTAGGTGTATTGTACCTTTCTTTGGTTGTATTTGGATTATATATGCTAAAAGTGTCGAACAACATTAATTAGTTTATTGTGTGTTTTTGTAATTTAACAATTCATAATGACTGTAATGGTTTTTTTGATTGAGAAAGTATTATTGATTGTGCATAATGATTACTACATTGTTTATAGAGGTGTTTCCCTTGTGTCTTTTGGTTATAGAAGTTGGGTCTTTAAAGCATGTTAGGATGCTTTGTTTTCCATGACTAGTATTTTTAGGATGGATTTTCTATGTATATTAAATGCATGTGTTTCACATTATGAATGTCGGACTAAGGGTAATTGACCGTGAGAGCTTCCTGAAGTAGGGTATTTTAATTATGAATTGTTGTTTTGATTGACCAGAGGTATTGACTGTGAGAGCTATCATGGGTCACTGACCAGATGGGTTAGAATGTGAGATCTACCTAGAGGATTTTTATTAAATAAATTTTGGACCACATGGAATGAACTATGAGATGTGTTAAGGGTTCATTAAAATGTATACCAAGGGGGTATTGACCATGAGATCTGTCTGACGATTATTTGTAAATGTATTGTGCTACATGAGACTAAAGGGATTAGACCCTATGAGATTTCCCAGAGGGTATTTATTATTTATTTATTTGTTGATATGTGAAACCAGTGGGGTAGAGACTATGAGAACATTCCAAGAGGGTTTCTTTTCAATGATTCTATCATTATGACGAGTCTTCCAATCCAAAGCACATGTTAGACTAGGTCTCTCTATATTATTTAGATGGTCATTTGAGACGTCTGAGGTTATTTTTATACTAGGGGATACATAACTTTGGATAGATCATGATGTTACAATATTCAATGGTTTAAATTTTTTTTAAATGTAAATGAATGAAATTGTAAACTCTAGGATTGTTTACTTCTGAGTACTTCCTTGATTATTTCTTTATTTCTAAATATTGCCTGTTAAATATATTAACTAACATTTAGGCATAGATCTTTCGGTGTTTACCTACTGGGATTCATCTCACACACTATTTGGGTCATTATAATTGACCCAAACAGATTATATAGTTTCAATTATAGATAAGGGCAAGCTCCCTTCTTCTTGATATACTTGATTGTTGTTGGAGCTAGAGAGCATGAGACCAAGATGAGGCTTGAAATTATGATGGTTTTTACTTTTTTTTCTTTTTTACTTTGGTTTAGTAATGTATTTATATCATTGTGATTGGTTTTTCAACATTACTAGACATATGCGACATGAATCATTTTTAAATGCCCTCCACTTGATTGTTACTATCATCCTTCCACTATTTATGTTGTTGTATGATATTACTTATTATACAACTAATATCTAATTTTTTATATTGTGTTACTCTTCCAATGAAGAAATAGTTTCCCCAATATCACAACCAAGCCACTCACTACTAGTCAGAAACCTATGGAGTTCGGGGTAATGTTCTTGAAGCCAAGTGACCAACCGAGTACGGGACACCTTTGGGCAGCACCCATAACTGGGATGTTAAAAATTGGCATCAAGGTAGGTTCTTTTCCGTTTTGTCTTATTATTTAGAGCCTATAAATAAGGATAGGAAGGAATGGGAAGCTTTTAATAAGTTATAACCAACATTTTCTAACATTTGAATAGGGAAAAGCCAAGTTACATCGAATATTACTATTTTTCTGGTTTTTCAATTATTACATTTGATTTGATTTCACTATTGGTTGATTCACTTGTATTGCTCTATTATCATTGATATTATCGAGGTTCTATTTCTATTGTAACTCGATGAGATGAGGTTATTCCATATCATGCATCATATAGTCACTTGATTAGGATCACATTTCATGCATTCTTGTTATGTAATTTAGGGTGAATTTCCAATTTCATGTTGTTGTGATAGATGTTGTGCTAGATATTCATGCAGTAGTGATAGATGACGTGATAGAATATATGATATTTTAATAGGGTATTGGAATATATAAAGATTAATCAGAATGGATTCCAAACACTGGCCTTTGAGGTATTATGGGCCCTATTGGATAAAAATTTTGTGGATCTTGTTTTAAATTGAATTGATTTTTTTCATGTTGTGATATGAATAAGTATAGAAAAATTTTATTCGTGGGAGTTTGGATCTTATGGGTCAGAATTTGTTATGCTTTGGTCAAAGATTTTAGTTTTTAATGGTGATGGAGGAGTTTTAGAGGCCTAATATCTAAAAACCCATACAACACAGTGTGTGATATTATTTATAAACTCCATGTGTTCTTATGTTCGAGAAGATTGACTTTTCGTAAGTACACGATGTGTACTAAGAGAACATGTCCTATAGTCCTTGATAGTGTGACTCACTATGTTAGAAGAAATATAGGATTGATAAAATATTGGTATAACACATCGTGTACTGAGAGTACACGCCATGCTATAAGAGACCATGTATCCAGCCATGTGAATAATGACACAGGTGGCTGAAATTTGGGTTGTACATGTCATTTTCATCTTACACATATTGTGTAGTATTTGACAGTGTATCCAGCCATGTGACCAACTACACAGGTGGTTGAAAGATTGTGGTACTTTCCGTGTTCAGGGTGAACACACCTTGTAGTGTTAAACGAGGAGAAACTGTGCGGTTCCAGTTTTCTGAGGGGAAAACATGGGTTGTTGATTCTTCTTAAGGAAACACCGTGTAGATTATGTACACCCCATGTAGTTTTCCCTAGACAGAACCTGTGTGAGTCTAGCCCTGTAGACAGACATGCCCAAGAGGGAGGACGTGAGTACACTCTGTGTTCCAGGATGGCACATCATGTACTTATAATGTTTACACACCTAGGTAGGCATGGGTACATGCCTACGTAAGAGAATGAGTGTACACAACGTGTATGAGTACTACATACTCTTTAGTCATCTTTTTCACCCTTTGGGGGTATGTTCCATTTTTATCCCCGGATGTCATTTGTTCACCTGTGGGTAGTCCTTTTTGAGTTGTTTTCCATGTAGATTGCGATGGTGGAACTAGTAGATCTTTATGAGGACTCATAATATATTTTTTGGTGTTTCCTTTCTAAATGGAGAGGTTCTTTCCTCATTTACAATTTCCAGTGGTCTGTTGGGAGTGAGACGAATGTGTAAATGATCGGTTGTGTGTTCTAAACAACCAAGTTGAGACCGTTTATCTGAGATGAGTTGTGAGCTATCTCTCAATACATTTTATCTTGAAGTCATTTCCACATATTTGATGATACTTTTAGCCTATGAATTCTTGAGACCTATTGCTTATATAGTGTCCCTAGTAGGATCCCTCATCTGTGTATTGTTTCGAGGATCCCTATTTTGGGATTCCCTTGCAGTTTACCATTCAAAGATCTCTTGTGGGATTCGTTTACTTATGTACTTTGGAAGTCAGTTTTAATAGATTGATCATATTTTGTGTTCATTCTTTTTGTGGTTAAACAATTTCTATTGGGTTCCCTTTTTGAGGACCTAGGTCGGTTTAACAAGATACTTTTTGGTTTCCATTGCTGTTACAAAGGATCTTTTTGTGAACATTCCATTGGTGTTGGAATGTTAGAGTTATTAAATGTTTTAAGGGAAATTTGGTGAGAGTTTACTATTTTACTTTGAGCTGCTGAGATAATGTAGTTTCCAAGGGAGTTTTGAGCCTAGTGATATATTTTTCATGACCATGTAGTGGAATTTGAAGACATTACTTTGGAATATGCTAACCCATAGTAGGTATCTCTTTTTGAGCTGTTTGTCTTGTTCTATGCTTAGAGCTTTTGATGGTGGTGTGTTCTAGGTTTCGATGTCCCTTGTAAGATGTCTGGGTATCAATGACATCCTTGATAGGAGGGGTGGTCAGTGTTCATTGAATTTCAATATAAGAACAAGCTCACAATTGTTTGGGTCTCCATGTTAGACATGCCTTGGGTATGTTCGGAGATTAGGAGGACTTGTATACCTCCCTTTGGTTTAGTGATTTATGACTTGGTACATCATCACTCAATTTAAATTTTGTGTAAATGATGTGCTTTTGAGCCAGTTCTTGTGTGATTTTTCTCATACCAGGATAGATAGGGTGGACATCATATGAATAATACCCCAAAATGTGTTATTGATCTTGTTCACTTGGGGTACTTTTTTTTTTGAAATACGAAATACTCATCGAGTGTTATATGTTTAAGTCATTAATTGAGTTTGGTTACATAGATGATCTTTGAGCTTTAGTGTAGGTTCTTGGGTTATCTCTGGTGTAGAGTGACCAAAGCGTTCTGGATCCTTTTTTGTCCCACTACATGGTAGAAATCTCTTGGACACATGTGTTTTGACATGCCAGTCATTTTATCTTTTTATGATTCATACCAAGTGGTGTGATGTGGTGATTGTGTTTTGTGGAATGACACACGTAAATTTAAGTTTCTTCCTAACTAGCTCGTTCGAGAGTGGCTAGTCCATCACGAAGTATATAACACACCTAGGTAGGGAGCATCACGTTAGTTCTATTTAAAATTTTTTCTTTCCAAGTAAATGGATAAAAAAAAGGAACATTTATAAATGGTTGTTTTAACTTGGAAGCTTGACTATGGTGAATCTTTTTTCATGTTGGTTCTTTCTATGCAAAACAACGCTTTTGTGATCGGTTGAATGATGATGTGTCACAAGTAAAAACCGAGTTTCCATTAGGAGGTAAATCAATAGTGGTTCGTCTATTATTTTATAGTAATCATTAAAGTACTCTTACTGTACTCTATTTTAAAAGGTGAGCATGTACCCTATCTTGATGTTGTCCCGGGTGCACTAAGAGAGCGTCCAATATACACCGTGCAATAGTTGGAAGTTGTTGGACACATTTGTGATCTTTTTTCTTATTGCGCATTGGATGTGTGGTTTCAGTGGAGGCTTGTTAATCTTGAGTGATACTTGAGTTCTTGTTTAAAAACAGATTGGATAGAATCATGATGCCTACTTCTTCTTGACAAACCCACCAGGTAGATGTCATTCTGGTACAATCAGTTTTCTTTTGTGGACTTTTTGGATTCACATCCACGTCAAACTTGTACAGGGAGAATAGACCAACTTGGTGAGTTCTATAGACTCAGGTTTGATTGATCTGGTGTTATCTCAATCATTTATTTGGGATCATATGTAATTCTTAAAGAGGTAATAATTCTAGTGGGTTGGATCTGGAATTATGTTTTTGTTCATGATGTGGAATAAAACCTTTTGTGATCAAGGGATGGTGTGACATTAGAGTATCATCGAGGGACATATGCAGGATTCATTGAATGGGTTCGTTGTGAGAATGGGGTTCCTTGGGAAAAGGTTTTTTACTATTGATAAACGTCATCCTTCTAAGCGAGGCATTACTAAGATTAGTCATCCTGTGACAGTTTGACTCATCATTGTTCTTGTTCCAAGAGTATGGTTAGGGTAATCCAGTTTGAACACCCCATCAGTTAAGGGTGGTTGTGCAGTGAAAATTCCGAATGTCCTTCGAGGATAGATTGTGTGACGAGTTTTGTAGATGTCGTTTTAGGTTTAATCTTCCCTTGCTGTGAGGCCACTGTTATGTCCTCAATTGTGTTTAGGTTTTCCTAGTTAAATAAAAACACACCTGTAGTGTCGCTGAAATTCTTAGGGGCATGATTTTTATTGTTTTTCAAATGTTGTAGGTATCGTGGTAATGATACAGTGTGAGTTGGTCTCGATAGGCTCACAAATGATGCAAAAAATCGATTAAGGAAACCTTTAGTTTTGATGAGAATAGAAGGATGTATATTCGAGTTATTTTGTATTTTAATGGGGTTCCATAATCTATTATTTCATAAAGGGATGCCCCATTTAATTCTCCTGTCTGGAATGGACTATAGAGGGCTTTGGGTACATATGTACTTTTGAGTATATCTTACCATCCCGAGGTAGATAGATAGTCTGATCACACGATTCAGTTGTTGGAGGATATGCTCGAGTCTACGTCCTGGATTTCAGGGGTTCATGGGAGACACATATACACCTAGTGAAATTTTCCTAAAAATATAGTTTTTAGGCGATGGTTTAGATGGAATCATATGAGGATTTGTATTGTAGGAAATGTCGATCACCCCTATGTTATTTGGAGGAAAGAGAGGCAACTATACTTGGGATTTCTCTTGTCCAAGAGACCACTGAGAAGGTGGAGTTGATTCAAATGAAGATGGTTTTGGCACATTCTTTCTATAAATCTTATATTGGTTGTTGGAGATGACCTCTGGAGTTCCCGGTTGGAGATCAGGTTTTCTTACGTGTCACACCGTGCTAGAGAAAAATGAGAATTTGGAGACATGTAAAGCTTTAACCAATGTACATCAGGCCATTTGAGGTTTTAGAGGGAGTGGGGTCAGTTTCCTATAGGTTTTAGTCAACTCATAGGTACCGTTCTATCCATGATGTCTTCTATTTTTCTCAGTTATGACACTACTTTTCAAAAATGTCTCATGTCTTTCATCCCTAGGAGGTTGAGTTAGATGTGGATGCATCCTTTGAAGAGAAATTTATATGGATTTTGGATCGCAGCATGAAGTTTCTCCATGGCCGGTCAGTTCATATTGTATTGGTGGTATAGTAGCATGGGAGATTACAAGATGAGACTTGGGAGAGGGAGGCCAACATATGATCAGAGTGCTCGGAGTTTTTTTGAAGTTTCTTCTTTTCCACCCTTAGAAGGAAAATTATGGGACAAATTTCATTAAGGGGGGAATTTTGTAAGAATATAGATATTCATTTCAGGTATGGATCCTTTTTTGGGTTGTTTTTGAGAAAAAAGGAAGAAAGGGTAAATTTAAGGATTACACGCCATGTACTGAATTTCCATGCATAACATTGTTTAGGTCGTGTAATGGCTGAGTACATGGTCGTCTAAGTGACCTGGATGAACACTTAATGTGGGACTCGTTGAAGCAATGACAATGTGTGTACATTAAATGAACACACTGTGTACTTTTCATTTTATTTGGTTAATTGGAATAGGGTCGCATCTCATATTTAGAAAAAAAATATTTTTCCCCTGTTTCATACACGAGAGCGACGTATAGAAGAATAAAATTGAGCTCCTCCCATTCCTCTTTATGAGCTCCAACTGAGATTCCTCTGGGTGCATTTGATTCCAATCGATGAGTTCTCTCTTTCCGTAGAGCCTCTCTTCCTAATTTCTCTTCTCTCTTGAGTTATTGAGGGTTGATCGTTTTTACCCTTTTGCGGATCTATGTCGTTCTAGTATGATTCAAGGGCCGAAGTTCAAGGGTGTTCATCATACGACATCAAGGTAGGTGTTTTGAACCTTTCTTTGGTTGTGTTGGGATTATATATGCTAAATGTTCCAAATACCATTTTTAGGGTATTGTGTGTTTTTTTAATTTAACCATACTTATTGCCTTATATGGTTACATTGATTGAGAATGGGTTATTCATTGTTCCTAAGGTTTAATACCTTTTTATAGAGGTGTTTTCAATGCTTGTTTTGGTTATGGCCACTGGGTCTTGAAGGCATGTTATGTTTCTTGGTTTTTCATGACTAGTGTTGTTAGGATGGAGTTTCTATTTATATGAAAAGCACGTGTTTCCCATTATGAACCTATAAACAAGGGGAATTGACTGTGAGAGCTTCCTGAAGTAGGGGTCATTTAATTATTAATTTTTGTTATGATTTACCTGAGGTATTGATTGTGAGAGTTGTCGTGGGTCATTGACCTGGGGGGTTAGAGCGTGAGAGCTTCACAGAGGGCCATTACTAAAAAAATGTAGGACCAGAGGACATTGACTATGAGAGCTGTTAGGGGGACATTATTCTGAATACCAATGGGGTATTGACCCTGACATCAACTCGGGTTGTTTTATCTAAATGAATAGTGCTATGCTAGACCATAGTGGTGAGACCGTGTGGACTTTCTCAAAGGGTCATTATTATTTATTGATTTTATGATATGTGAAACTAGAGGGTTTTAGACTGTGAGAATATTCCCAAAGGGTTGATTCTGAATGATTGTATGATTATGATGAGTCTTCCAAGCCAAAGAACAAGGTTGGACTAAGTCTATCTTAATTGTTTTGATGGTCTTTTGAGATTTATGTAGTTACTTTTATACTAGGGGATACATAGCTTAGGCAAAATACCAATGTTACATAATTCATTGATTTGAATATTTATTAAATGTAAAAAAATGTAATTGAATTTTTTTGGATTGTTTACTTCTAAGTACTTCCTAGTTTATTTATTCTATTCTTAATATTACCTTATATATATATTCACATGCAGTTATGCATAGATCATTTGGTGGTTACCTATTGGTATTCATCTCACACCATGTTTGGGTCATGATTTTAGGCCCATACAAATTATATAGTTGCAGCCATTGACTAGGGAAAGACCCCTTTCTTTATCAGGTACTTGATTGCAATTGAAGCTGGGTAGCATGGGACCAAGCTAATGTTTACGATGCTGCTGAAGTTTGTTGTTTTATTTTTAAATTGGTTTAGTATTTTATTTTCATCATTGTGAATTATTTTTCTATTTTCCATGACATATGCGACTTGGATAATTTATATATGTTCTCTAGTTGTTTATTACTATCAGTCTTCCATTGTTTAACTTTTTGTATGGTATTACTACTTCCACAACTATTTAATATTTTTTTCTACTGTGTTACTCTGACAATGAGGGCATAGTTTCCCCACTATCACACCCTAGGACCTTGCTGTTAGTCGACAACATTTGGAATTTGGGGAAATTTGCTTGAGGTCATGTTACAAATCGGGTATGGGGAAACCTTAGGCGACACCTAGAACCTGGATCTTACAATGTTATAAGCCGAGATTGTTCAATCTTTTCTCTAGGATGTAGAGAAGGAATCTAGACAAATTCATGTACTAGAATACTTATTCTACGAACAAGTGAAAATTTCAACTCTGGTTGCAGATAAGATAAAGAAAGATATTTTTATTCCTGAACTGATTGTTGAAGAATAAGAAGTGTAGTAAGAAGAATAACAAAAATAGGAAGAGAAAAATGATGATGTAAAAAATTGTCGAAGAATATCAGGAGAAGGAGATCCCTTCGGGTAAGCTATCTATAAGAACATCGCAAGATGAATCCACCATGATAATCTAAGAAGTTCAATCTGTTCTGAAAAATGTTTATTCTCCAGATGAGGTTGATAAACATTCAGATGATGAGAGTAGAAATCATGATTTTATTTATCTGATTATGATAAGGAAATTGGTGAAAAAATTGCTGATAACAATGTTGATGATGACCATAAATAGTCCAAATTTCTCATAGTGAGAATAATAATCCAAAACATGAGAAGGAAATATCTAATGTTGAGAAAGGTAAGAAAGTGGTAGTTGATTCACAAAATAATGATAAAGTTTAAAAATCCAAGAAGGAAGTTGTTTTGGGATCATCTAAGGGAAAATATAATGATGAAGTTAATGATCCCTTTCCAACAAAGTATTCGACATCAAAATCTTCACATTCCTTAGGATGCGATTCTGTTGCTCAGTCCTTGAAAAATCTTGTGAATACAATTACCTTATTTCCAAGAATTGATTTCAGGTGCCAACAGCTTCAACAAACAGTCAGTTAGGAGTTAGATTCAACAAGCTTTCTCTTGGAAAATTCTATCAAACTTGAAGCCAATTTTAAGAGTTTTCAAACTGGTTATAATACTCATAGAAGATCTAGAATAGGGATAACCAAATGATATATATTGGTGACTTTTGATCTGAAAATTATGGATGATTTCTACATTTTAGTCAAGGATGCATTTGATAAGTCCGATGAGACAATAAAGAACCATTAAAAAATTGTTTCAGAGAAGCTGTATCAAGAGAAAGCTGCCCACATCCAAGGGGATAATAAATGGAATTGAAATCTGAATTCTGTTGGGTTAAATTTGAAAAGATAAAGAAACATAGAGAGGATATGGAAGAAAATTTCAATGAGAATGAAGAAGTGATAAACTATCAGGAATACAGAATCAAAAATTATGAAAGGAAAAAAAAGAATAGGGTCGGTCGTTCAAGAAATTTGAAGATGATCACAAGGAGTTGATGAAGATGAAGGCAACTCTGAAAAAGCTAATTCCATATGATATGAAGAAGGATGATTGGTTTTTTTTCTTAAACTCCTATATTTTATTGTATTTTCATTGAAACAAATTTTATCATATTAATTAAGAAATTTAACTTTACATAGTTTTGTTTTTCATATTCATATCCTTTTAGGTTATTATTTTTTTTTCCTTCAATTTTTATTCAAAAATAAAAAGTGTGGAAAAATAATGATAAAAATGATTATTAATAAAGATGATACCTAAGTAAGGGGGAGATTATATAAAGAATAAATTATTCATTAAAGAAGAAGTAATATTTTTAATAAGTGCAAGAATACAATCTGTAGGGATTTCAAAACTGAAGGGGGAGTTATTCATATTCACCATCGTCCATAAACAAAGATTGAGAAGTATTTATTTGTAGCATAAATATAAAATCTGTAGTCTTTATATTATTTTATGGAAAATTTTATTGTGCTTTCCAAAATGGGGGATATTGTGAAGGAAATATGTTTTTTTTGAATTTTCCATTCTTGTATAATTTGAAACTCATAAACATATTTTTCCTAAGGAAAATTATTTCTCTATAAGAAAATTTTTCTTAAGGATTATCTACGTTCTTTAACAATATTTTCTCACCTTTCCCATGGTTTACATTGCCAAATATAATTTTTTCTTAAACCAAGTCTAACCATGTGTATCATAAGTCAAAAATCACGCCCTCACCTAACTCTGAACCTTATAGTATCTTAGAATATAATTTTTATAAAATTTTTATAATGATTTCTCCTGAAATCAGACAACAATTTATCCTGAAATGTGAATCTGATATCCTCTGAAATTAGACATCGATTTCTATTGAAATAAGACTCTGATTTCTCTTAAAATATGACTCTGATTTATCATATTATTAGACTTTATCATCTCTTGAAATAAAACTCTGATTTTTTCAGAAATCAGACTCTGATTTTCCCTGTAATAAGGCTCTGATTTATCCTAAAGTCATTCTCTGATATCTTATGAAATCAGACCCTGATTTATCTACAAATCATATTACGGTTTCCTCAAAAATCTACTTCTAACTTCCATGTAATTCAGACTCTAATTATCTTTTATTTCATAATTTTATTTTTATTATTTTTATAATCTGATTAATAGTTTTAAAGAATCTGATTAAATTCATATCTTATTGTTACCTCATTTTCTTAATGTAATGTTCAATTTTATCAGATCATAAATGTGATAATGTATTTTATGCATGACAATGTTTCTCATGTATTCATACAAGAAATGATATCATAAAATATATTTTTAACTAACTGTTGGATGAGTGACACATGTAAAGGTCCCTCTGCGATTTAAGGAAAAATATAACTATTAGAGGAGGGAAAAAACCGTTGAAACATTTTCCTATAAATACCCCATCCATTTGAATAGTTTGATATATGTTGAGATTTATTACATGTGATGACTTCTAGAGAGAGAATTTGTGATGCAAGAGCTCTTCCCATACCTACCTTGTGAAAATGTTGTGAACATCATTTTTCAGGATGTAACAATCCTGTTCAGACTACCTAGTGCTAATTCGATTGTTTCTTATCAATCAAGGGCTTATAGGGATATGATGATAGATGTTATGATCAATTTAAAAATCAAGAAATTGTGGGAGGAGAAAGATAGATTCTGATATTATTATGAACGGCTGACCCTGGTGTGAGTAATAGAAGATTTCTTGAAAGTATAAATCAGGGGACCATTATCCAAGTTTGTTGGATACCCTTCTCTTTGGGATAAAAGATATCCTATACTTTTTTACCTGTATTTGTTACATGTTTTTATTTCTACTTAATTTTTTTATAGAAATAAATTTTAACTTTCTTAGACATTACTACACTATCATACTCCAATTTAAAATATATTCTACTCTCTGTAATGTAGAATTGTTCCCTAAGTAATCTTATCTTATGTTTCTTTATCAGATTCGTTATTTGGATCCTATGAATTTTAGATTCTTAGTTAATAACTAAAGAGGGTATGTAAATCAATCATTTTTAACATTGTGGAAGATATATTTTCTTCTGTATAAAAATGAATGTTTTTAAACCCATAATTCACCACTGTTGTAATTAAGAAATCTACGTATACATTTCAATCATACAGTATTTTTCCAAAAAATAATCTAATTTAGATTTTATTGAAAATGTGAAATGAAAATTTTTATTAATATGTACAGATTGAAAAAAATTTAAATAATCAAATCTTTTATTTTTTTGGAATATTAGATTTTACATTTTAAATTTAATTTACAACGAAAAGGATTTATAATTTTTTTTATGTATTTGTAGTTTTAAATATTTATTTTTCTAAAAAGTTATTTTCCACATGAAATGTTCCAAGTGATCTTTCAACATTAGTCCCCATATAAGATGAAATTAATTGATTTTACTTATTCTTTATTAGGGATATAATATTTTTATACCATTTTCATTCTCTCTTGGGGTGTTTTATTTTTATGATACCAATATTTTTATGAAACCCATTTTTATTCCACAGGTTATACCCTGATAAAATGATAATCAAACCCACTTATTTTTTCATGGGTTAGGCTTTGATGAAATAGTGAAATGATTTTGTTACATTTTTATTGTCTGTAGATTATTTTATAATTAAATTTATATAAAACACTTTTATTCTTCATGGGTTATGATATGATGAATTTTTTATGATCTCATAGCACACATATCTATGATTTTTATTATGTGATGGATTATAACTATAAATTCCTCCAATTAGTTGGTTAATTATTATTGTTATATAACCTCAAAGGTTACATGAGAAAATATCTCAATCCTAAAAGAGGGTACAATAGAGGTCATCCAAAATCCAAAAGAGGGCACACAGGAGGTCAAACCACTGTAGAAGCAGTTAAACGGGTGGACAGCCCAATCATAGCATTTTATGAATGTCTTGATGAGTTCCCTTGAAATATAATTTTTTATGATTATATATATTTCAAATATCCATGAATTATACAAATACTATGCTATCATGACTCATGTTATTTGATTTCTTTCTGATTCATGTCTTATGAATTTTAAATATTTAGGTGATGAATGAATATTATGAACCTTGATATATAGGGTATGATTTTTCAAATGTTATTCTCATATTATCATAACCTTATTTTCATTTTATTATTACGTATCATCCTTTTTTACGATTACTGATCATCTAAGCTCATCCTTTCTTATTTTTCCTTTCCCCAAGTTTTCAAAAAAGGTTTTAAGTTGTGTATGGTTGTGAAGAGTAGTAAAAGGGATGATCATTATGGTACATGTTGAACATCATTCACAAAAGTAGAGGATTATATACCTATTCCAAAAATGAACAAAACTATTATGGTAATGAAGAATATATTTTTGTAATTTTATGAGTATTCATAAAAACATATTCAATATCTATGCAAGAGAATCAGAGGTAACTATAGTTGGTATGAAAGGAATGGTTTTGTCAGTCTTTGGAAACACGAATCAGAAAAACTTTGTGAGATCCTAGTAATAAAAATAAGGATATATCTAGTGATCAATATAAGTATAAGTATAATGATGAGTCAAAGTATAGATAAAATGTTCTATAATTTTGATAAATGATAGATCAAGTTGTTTATAAGATATTTCATCCCTATCTAGATACTACATGTGGATGTGGATCTGGAACAGAGATACCTTGGGGTAGTAACTCTGAAATGGGAACACTGAGTTTTCCTCAATCGCCAACCTGTGCATGATAATGGACCTTTCTTCATTCATACATTGACACTCCCTAGGGATATGATTTATAAATCCACAAAATCTATGAGAACAATCATGAGTGATTTTAAATGGATGATGACTATGAATTTCCTAGGATAAACCTAAGGTATCATAGATTAAAATGAAGGATTCATGATTTATGCATCCAATAAGTGATGTTTTTATAATTATGTGGTTTACCTCTGTGAATAATGTTTCTCACACTATAATTTTTAGTTTTAGTAAATTTTGAGAACCAAAAGGAATTGGGTAAACGTTGAATGTGACAAAAAAATTATAGATGATAAGGTAAGTCAAATGATGACTAGAGTGAATGATATTGTGATTATCCTGAATCAGTTATAATAGAACATGATTAAAAATACTACCCTTATGAAACTCTCAAACATGTAAAGTATGATAAGGGTAGTGTTCACTATGATTATGGGTAGTCTAGACCATAGATGAAATAATAATCAGTTGCCAATATGTCTACAATATGGGAAATATCACTCAATGGAATGTATTTGAGGGATGAGAAGGTGTTTTGGGTGTGGAAATAAAGGATGAAAATGAAGTAATTTCAATGAAAAAGGAAATTTTTTGTTAACAAGATAGATAAGAAGAATGGTATCTCTATGGTATTTCCAACTCTTGAATGTTTAAAATATTTAATGTATGGGAATTATACATATTGATGTCATAGAGGGAAAAATCACTAAGAGACTCATCAAGGATGAAAGAGTAACAATTTTCTATTGATGATTATGAGATTGTAAATTACATATTAATAAAGACATGTATTAATGAATAAGATGATGAATCCATGTTAATGGTTTGAAAATTAATTTGGATGATTGATGTATTAATATATTTGAAGTCAAGGATTATGAAATTTAGAAAGACTATTTATATAATTTTTTCAATAAATATTTGAAAAAATATGTTAAATGATATCGATGGACTAGAAATGTGATTTCATGGAAGGGTGTAGTTTTGATTAAGGGTTGATAAAACATAATATGTTCTAGATGTTAATATAATTATGTTGGAATAAAGATATGTTGGATATGAATAGTTAAATTTGGAATTACTTATTACCTTGGAACCGATTAATGATTTATTAACAAAGTTGTTTATTCTATCTATGATGTAGTTACAACAGATTTGGTTCAAGGAATATATCAAATAATCAATGTTTTATTTAATAAATGAAATATCATTATTGTTTTCAATAATTTTTATGTTATTTTTGGTTATTATGATGCTTCAAGATTATACATGATGAAGGTATTCACATGTTTTTTATGTTACAATAAATATCAATGTATGATATTTGGGGAATTAATGATAAATTTATTTCGATAAATATAGAGACCTTCTTGATAAAATTTTAATTTTTTGAAGGGTTATATGGTTAACTATTTAAAGAATGGTTTATATTAATCATTGGAGGATGTTTTAGAGATTAATGTATTACATATCCAAATAAATAAATATCCATATTGGATAACCAGTTAAAACCACTTTTTAAAAAGGAATGGATGGAAAGACTTATAATTATATTATGGATCTTGTGATCTATTAGTGCTTGAGTAATAAAAAAATAAATCTTCAATTATTATAGTAAGATATAATGTGAAAATTTATCTAATGGACACAAAGGATGAAAATAATGCTTATCATATAGAGGAAATATAAGCCATATGTATAGAATACACTTTGAAATTATTGATCTTATCAGAATAATAGCCTATCCATTATTCCTTTCACAGAACCACTATCAGGTTTATGACGTGTCCCATTTATCTCACTCATGGAGGTAATACCTAAAAAATCTCATGTACTAAACTTATAGGATGTACAACTAGAGAATGACATTCCTTATGAGGAGTAACCATTAGAGATTCAAGATCTAATATATGTGTTTCAACAAAACAAATACCACATACATGGTAAATGTTCAGTAGAGAAACCACCAGCATCCGAAATATAGATGAGAACTAGATGATGTAATATTGTGGAATTATCCTTAGTTATTTGTACCAAAGGGATGATTTTAGAGTGTGAAATTCATTTCATAGGGGTTATAATGTTACACCATAGTACTTTGTAAAATATTTTTTCCAAATGAATTTAATTTTTTCAACATCTTTCATTACCCATAGAACTGAGTTTTGATTCCACCAAACATAACAATGAGTTTCATGAAAATGTAGAAGACTACTGAAATATTATTTCTTAAAATGGTTGTTGTTTTCTATTCTATTTAATGGAGGTTATGTGTAATAGACCAACAGAGTTAAATGGAACTATATACCAGATTCGACCGCCACATGGTGAGGTTAAACAATGACAATTGAAACATGTTTTTAATATAACGAAAAAATAAATACAACTGGAGTAATACAATGATGAAAATTGATACAAAACAATCTATACTATCCAATTCAATAAAATCTAATCTAGTGAGTATGAAAATTCTCATTATTACCAACCATCACCTCCAAACCAACTTGAACCAAAAGCAGTAAGAAATAGTGAAACCATCATACCCATTGTTCCATTCCATTTAACTAAATCATACAATACAACATATATAACATCCCAAAGAAATATTATGAGTGTGATAAAAAAGCCTAATAGGCTACTATAATTTATTTTATATAAGGATAAATATAATGAAATAAAAAGTATTGTATTTTAAAATAAAACATTTTTACAAAGAATTTTCATAAATTGAAACAATTTTGAAATAATTTGCATTTTGGTTTTCATAAAATCCCTTAATATTTTTAAAGGAAGAAATATGAAAGGTAGAAGGGATAAAACAGGTATTCGAATACATTCATCAAAAGGTAATATGGTAAACATATAATTGGGAAATAACATTAAATGTAAATCAATGAGATACAACCACATTTAAAAACCCATGAGCAATATTCTCGGATAAAAAGGAATCATGTAATAAAAAATAGGAAATTAAAAAGAACCTCATGTTGGGCCCCATGTTTGGAATGACATACTAGACTTAAAATTTACTAAAAATAAATAACTGAGGTACCGAACAATATCACATACTACCACATTCTATCGATATCCCATATGATACCTCTTAGTGGTGAAACACTCTTGATGTCTACCCATGTCTTTTTCCCAATTCACCAAAGGTTACAAACATAAAAATTGACAAAAAAATTCAAAACCATTCTCATAATTTTCAAAAAATTTCTTAAGCAGAACCAAGTCTACATTAGAGATCTATCCCTCATTTATAAATCCAAACTATCACACAAGAATTTAAGGAAACACTTGATGTGGATAAACTTTTTTTAATGTAAATTAATTTTAATAACCTTCACCATTCCATGAAATACCTTAAAACCATAAGTCATTTCAATTAAATGGATAGTCCAATGGAAACTGTCAATAATGATAATTAGTTCCTTGAATTATACAATTTTATTGAAACAAATACCACAAAATGGAAAAAATATAGTCACCTTCGACAACGTTGATTTGAAATCAAGTGATGGGACTTTAGAAAATAAGGCACAAAAAAATAAAATAGGGTCGATAGGAAACACTATCTAATAATGAATTCTATCCAAAAAACACTTGACATAGTTCATATAACCAGAGAAATTAATAAACAGAATGAATGATTTCCCAGAGAGGCTCACTTCAATATCCTTGATGGTTGATCATCGAGTGAGTGATCTAGATGGAGTGGATTTCACCAAAATATCCTAGGGTAAGAAATTGGTCCATATAAAGAAATTAAGTGGGCGGAATAATTGAATAAATGAGTGAAAAATTCCCTAAAAACAATACTCATGAGAATTACACATCATGTAATCGCATTAAAGGGCATGAATTATATGAAGGATAAAAATAGCGAAAAATCGGTATCCTTTTATTAAAATAAAATTCCATCACACAACGTGAATTATGTTCATGGAATGTAATCATTTCACAACCTACACCAGATTGATGTATTATTCTTGGAGGCCAATACATAACATGTAATCAATTTACATGGAGTTTAATCACCCAACATTCAAAAAATAGGGTTGTTCTCCATATAAATCCTCTAAAACCAAACATAAAGTTCTCTGGTCTATGGGAAGACCTACTAAATACATTTATAAATTTATACCCATGCTCCATTAATATTGAAAATTCATACAACACCGAACATTAGGTCATTATCCCCTAAAATGTACCTCTATACTAGAGAATCATATAAACACACCCATACAAGAATGGTGAAATAAAACATGGAAAACGTGAATGTGAAATAAATAATTCAATATTTCAATCTCACCACCATAAAGTAATTCTTTCCCAAAAATTTCCAAAATATCCTACTTCCACAAAAACAAAATCTCATTAATACCTCATCAATAATTCCCAAACCACATCTCTTGGATATCCCATCTGCACTACCATAGAACCAAGACTAGAGGAATAATTTTATCATGTAGTACATTCTCTTGGTGATCTATAATCTGAACTGGATTGTCAACCATAATCATGTCAGTCTCATGATCAATATCCTCCCATCCGATCACATTAGAACGATTCATTATATTCCTCTTCAACAAAGAAACATGAAACACATTGTGTTTATATGCACAATACAATAATAATTCCAACTAATATTCATGCTTCATCATTTATCTAGTGATAAAAAATAGTCCCACAAACCCCAGAGCCTACATACCATGCTTACCCAATCGACGATACACTATGTGAGGTGAAACTTTGAGAAAGACATGATCATCAACCACAAACCCTAGTGGCAGATGAGAATGGTCTGTATAAGATTTATGACGAATATATGATGTGAAAAAACTTCTTCGGATCAAAATCACCCTCTCTATCATCTCCTAACAAAGTATAAACCCAATCAAGGACTACTCTCCCAACAATTTCCTACACAAGGGATATCTACAGTATTTTTTATACAACATCTCAGAGGGTTCCATCTAAATAAGATGTTGATAACTATTGTTATAGGAAAATTATACATTAGTTAAATGATTTTCCCAAGTTCCTCCAAAATCAAGCACATAAGAAGAATCTATATCCACAGCAACCTAGATATCCCTATATTTCTGTCCACCCATTTAAAGATGATATGCGGTGATCAATTTATTAAAGAAACCCATAACCCCTAGAAAACCTTTCTAGATCTTGGATGTGAACCATGGGTCCTTGTCTAAACCAACCATATATGTAACCTTAATATGTCTCAAAATATCATGAGAATAAAATTTCCTAAGATGTTTCATATTCATAATGTCCTTGATAGGATGGAAATGCAGTAATTTTATAAGTCGATCAATGACGACCCAAATCAAATCCTTCCCACAAGGATTCCCTATAAATACAATGATGAAATCCTTTGAAATATAATACCATCTACATACCGAAATGGGTATGGGATGTAATAAACCCATAGGTACCTGGTGTTCCCCCTTGATAATCCGACACGTATAAAATTTTGATACAAAATCTACAATCAACCGTCTCATCCCCTACCACAAATACTGATGTCCCAAATCATGATACATACTGGTATCCATAGGGTGAAAATTACAAAAAATACCGGTGTCCAGTATCCATCAACTATTTCCTTAGGTAAAATGGAACAACTAAAAAACTATAGAATCTCAAATCTCTACTATGAGACCGAGAGTACTCACCTGAGGTCTCTCCACCATAAAGGTTTTTACTAAATCATTGGGACATATTTTCTATCAACGGATCTAGATGAACTCTCTCAACAAAATAAGATATGAAATTTTTCAAATCCAATAACACATGTCCTCCAAAATATTCCACTCCCAAGATCATATCAACAAACAAACTCATTAGATACAACTCTTTAACTGATTCCATCACTGCTTGTGTCTGTAATTTTTTAGTGCATAGACAACCAAATTTCTCTTCACATAGGTGTACACAATACCAATATAAAAAATCTGATGGTATTATAACCAGTGTCTATGTCACATGCTCAGATCCATCTATGTGAATTTTTTTAGGATCTTATAATCATAATACACTACAAAACCCTCCCCAAAGAGATATTGTTGTAACATTTTGAGTGCATGTATAACTGTTTCTAACTTAAGATGGTGGGAATGGTAGTTATCCTATGAGGTTGTAATTTAAGAGAGACGTAGGATGCCACCAATTTACCCTAAATTAAGAAACTCCCCAAACCACTACTAGAAGTATTACATAAAATCTCATAACCCAAACTCGGTCTCTGATGGGTAGAAAAAGGTCATGAAGTCATCCTCAACTCTATATCCTCAAAAGATGACCAAAATTTTGCATTACATTAAAAATATACACCATTCTGTGTTAAATGTTTCTTGGATGACCTGTGAAATGATAAATCTACAAAAAATCGCATATAGTAACCATTGAAACCCATCGAAACCCTAGATATCAACCACATTTCTCGAATTCATGTAGGATATATCAACCTATATCTTTTATGGATCCACTCAAACACCTCTCTCAAATATCAAATACCCTCTACATTTCACTTCATGGATCCAAAACACACAATCAAAAAGAACACCATGTAGATAATGTCATGTAGAGGTTTGAATAATGATATCCAAATTCTTCATATTCTTTCCTATAACTTGGAGTATACCAATTTCTAATCCATAAACAAAAAAAAATGTATTAGAACTATTGAATGATCTGAAATCAATAAAAATCTTAGGATCATTATTCAAACTGAATGGAATAACAAGAAAATAAAAATTTCTATACCATATTATAAAAACTGATTTAGGTATATCCTCTTCATGGGATCTTAATTGGTGGTACCTAGTATAAATGAAAAAACTTTCGAAACAAACATTCCAAACAAAGTTAGTCAAAATTTTCATCAATCGAAGGAAAAGTATATTTGTTCTTAACAGTCAACCAATTTGACATTTGATTATCAAAACAAGTTCTAAATCCCCTCTATTTTTTATTAAAAAAGATAACAGGTGAATCCCATAGTGACATGCTTGGATGAATAAATGTTTTAGCTTCCAGGTCCTCAAGGAAGTCCATAAATTCCACCAACTATGCAAGTTCCATTTAGTAAGATGGTGTAGAATTGGGTATCTTACCATGGAGTAGGTCAACAGTAACCTTAACCAGTACCTGTGGAAGTAAATCAATAAAATAATCTAGAGAGTCCTAATGGTATGAAAATCTAACCATAGGTATCCAAATGCACAATAATTGTTCTACTGTACCCTGAAACATCTCTGAAAACTGGCATGAGACTACCAAATCATAAGGAACTACATGTCCTACCCTTCCCAAAATATAGTCCCACTCTTGCTGAAAAATTCTAGTGACCCGATCATAAGATAATTACTAAACTAAATTATGATATCAATATATCTAGGACTTAAAACCAATCATCCAATATATTCCAGTAATCAGGTTTGTTATGTCATGATAAAACACATGGAAGTCCCACTATACCTCAAATCCAGCAGTAATCACGTGAAAAGAGAACAATTAAAACCTTGTCCAGACCATTTTTTGAAAGGTTTGGAAAGATCCAACAATTAGGTCATATTTTTAGAAGGAAATACCAAAAATTAAACAAGCATTGATGTCACACCCCAACCTATCTGTAATTTTTTTATTTTATTTTTATATTTTCTTGGTTTAAAAAAAACTATGTCCAGGATTGGTTTAAACACCGAACAATATTTTTATGTTTTATCAAAAAATGAGGGCTTTTGAATTGACGTTGTGGAGTGCATGGGTGGAGCGCATTTCAGAAACCCCACGCGGCTTCGCCTATGAAACAACATTGTCCTTCTCTCTTTTGTAAAAATTAAAATTGATGAGTTTTATATTTTATTGCGGTTAAGGTTATTAATTTCATTATTATATTTTCTAAAATTAATGTTATTATTATTATTATTATTAATATTATTATTGTTGATATTAATATTAATATTGTTAATATAGATTAAATTTATTATTAATAATAATGATAATATTATTATTAGTTTTGTTTTTTTATTACATTATTTATTTTTTGTTTTTTTTTTCTTCTTCTTATTTTTTCTTCTTCTTTGATTCCCCCTCTTCCACGTGGCTGTCCTGTTGTTCTTTTTTTTCTTTTTTCTTTTCTCCTTTCTCCCATAGCAGACTTCTACTTCCTCATGTTCTCTGCCCTGCACCGTCGCACGACCACCCGTGACTCTCCTGACCCGCGCCACCGGCAGCCGGCCACCCGCACTGTCACGACCCGCCCTCGGGGTCCGTGCCGTGACTAACCCAAGCCCGCCTTCCATAGGCCAGGGGCTGGCGACTAGCACCAAGGCGTAAATCCCGGTAAAAAGGGAAGGCATTGCCTTTGTAAAGTAAACAAACACCACAGAGTAAGCAAGCGGAAAGTAAACACTAAACAAAAGCAGAGTACAACTGAAAGTGCGGAAAAGTAAATGGGCCAGAATACAAACCCAAACTGAAAGTAAAGTACAACTCGAAAGGGAAAACAGCAACTGAAAAGTAAAAGCCGCTACGCCGAGCTGTCCTCCGGTAATTCCACCTGAAGGGTGGGTACAGATAGCTCCACTGCTCCACGGGTCCCGTCGTCTGCTCCGAGCACGTCCCGCCCAGTGGTCCACCTCCGGGTACCGTCCCGCTCTGCAAGCCTCAGCCAAGGTCAACGCTGTCCGTCGTCTGCAACCAACACAACGTAGTGCGGGCAAAGCCCGTGCAGGGGTGAGTATAAGCTACTCAGTAGGGACCCCGAGACCCCTGAAGGTCTCTCAAATCCACAAAGGATAAACCACGAAGAAAGGTACAATCACGAAGTAACAACCGACACTGCTTAGGTATATGCCCATACATATACCTAAGTCATCAATTCAAATACGCTCCAACCTCCGATCCCAAGTACAACTCAGTCCACACAGGAAAGTAAACGTATTCCACACAGGAAAGCAAAACGTAATCCACACAAGATTGCACAACACAATCCACACAGGAAAGCAACAGGATTCAGCTCACACAGGTATACTTCTTCAAAGGACGATAAAGATGATCACTGATCCATCTAAGTCGTCGGACCCACGACGGATCGATAGGTAACTAACCCCCGCAAAGACCCACACAGGATCGGGCCCACACAGGACCTGTAGGCGCTGGTTCACACAGGACCGCTGAGCGCAAGGACCCACACAGGATCGGACCCACACAGGATCGGGCCCACACAGGACCTGTAGCACTGAACCACGTAGGATCGCTGAGTGTCGTAGTCGTCGTCGTCGAATCCACACAGGATCTCTGTACTGTCGTCGTCGCAGTCACAATAGCAGTAGTAGCAGTAGTAGCTGTCGCAGCCAGCACTAGGGTTCCCGCACACAGCATGCTCGTTCGGGAAGGTCCGCTCCACGAGCCGAGAGGCTGATACATCAACTGACACGAAGTCCAAAGTTGATGTATCCAAAAGTTCCGTATCGTCAACAGGAACTCAACGTCGCAGACGGCGCGTCAATCGGACGCCCGGTCTGAGAGATATTGGCATTTTCGTCCCAGGGGCCCAGTTGGTTTTTAAGGCAAAACCAACCCGAACGCACTCCACCTGCTTCCAAACCTTGTGCGGAGTATGCCAAAAGATCCGTCTCACTTATAGGAATACAACACGGCTGACGGCACGTCAATCGGACGTCCGTAGCTCAAGATATGAGCGTTTCCGCTCCGAAGGCCCGGTTGGTTTCGTGAACGAACCAACCCGGCCGAACTCAAAGTAATCTGAAACCTTGAGTGTGATATACCGAAATGACCGTCTCGATCCAAGGATCGCGTTGCCGCAGATGGTTCGTCGATCGGAGGTCCGTGGCTCAAGTTATGGCCAAAAGACCGTAAATGATTCGAAACGGGGGGTCCGGGTCCGGGCCGACCCGGGTCCGACCCGGCCCGGCCGGCGGCGCGGGGGCCGTGGCGGCCTGTCGCCGCACGGAGGCAGCGCGGGGGGAATTCAATTCCCCCGCTGATTGGAAGTCGGCGCGGCTATATGTCGCGCCCCCTTTTTGCAAACCGCCCCCCCCCCCCATGTGGGGGGCTTGATTGGCAGGAAACGGGGGGCTTTGCCCCCCACAAGGAAACCGCCCCCCTCTTAAAGAGGGGGGTTTAAAGTGCTGGCCGGGGGATTAATTCCCCCGGTTTAATGGCATCCGACCGGCCAGCTGGTCGGCCGGTTTTCTCCAACGGGACCGGAAAATCCGGTCCCCTCTTCAGCTTCCGACGCCGGCGGCCCGGCCGCCGGTCTTCTCATCCCACCACAGCCCGGAACCGGCCGCGGTCTCCTCGTCCCGCCGCGGCCCGGAACCGGCCGCGGTGTTCGTCATCCGGCGCGGAGCGACGGCACCGCGCCCCTTCGCCGCGCATTTGATTCCCTTCGACGCGGCGCGACGGCGTCGCGTTCTTTATGATTCTTCCATGGCGCGGCGCGACGGCGCCACGAAATTTAATCATAATATTATCCGCGTGGTGCGACGGCACCACGCCACTTTGATTCATCCACCCGCAAGCAATTCTACAAGAACGATGGAGGGGGGTTCGGCCGTGTTCGTGCGGTACGGCCCCCCTCACGTTAAATAACAACACAACATAAAATATTCAAATTCCTCACGTTAGTCATGCGATCCACGAGCAAGAATAGAATAATTAAACAATAAACAAAAACCCCTACCTTGGGTATAAGTTCGAGGATTTGCCAACGTCCGCGGAAGTCGACGTCGCGGAGATCAGGCGTCGCGGTCGTCGTTCGTCAATTCCGTTGATGAAGAGATGCGTCCGATGTGATACGTCGTTGGCGAAACCTCTTATGTCGACGAAAGGAATCCGAGGAGGAAGCGGCGTTCCCTCTCGTTGACACGGAAGACGAAGAAGAGCGGAGCTGCGTTCTTCGTCGGAGCTTGAGCGTTCTTCGTCAAGATGAGCGTTCTTCGTCAAGATGAAGAAGATGGAGGAGGAGCTCTCAAAATGAAATCCACACAAGTTGGCTAACAAAATAAAATAAGGTCCCTCCTTATTTTATTTAACAAGCCTAGGAATTCAAAACATCAAATTCAAAAACATAACACTTAATTAATTAACATGTCATGTGTAATTAATTAGATGTTAAGTTTACAAACATTAAGAGGGAGAGAGGGGAGTTTAAGGGGGAAGTTGAGAGGTTTAGGTTCGTGTGGGTCCCACCACACTTAATCCTCTCAAGGGAGGTTAATTGGGTGTGGGTCCCACCCCAAACTCCTTTTGAGAGGAGTTAACCTACAAAAGTGAAATAAAAAGAATCCACATTTTTTTATTCAACTTTTTATAAATCTCCCAAAAACTAACTTTAAACCCGCAACAAACGCAACTTCCGAAAAGGTCTCTTTAAGCGAATATCGGCGCTGCGAGTTCATCGGTGCCCTCGGATTTCAATTCCGAGCACCGGATCAAAAGTTAGGAAATCCCGCTCGTTCGTTTAATGAACGTACCCGAGCCAAACTTCAGAAATTGATTCCGGGCACTCCGGGCCTCGGAATCAGGTGCCGTCAGAAACCGCGCTCTTGTAAAATTCTAAAGAAAATTAAGAAAAAAAATTCCCTTGAATTTTACGGGTCTTTACATTACTCCCACCTCAGGGATTTACGTCCCCGTAAAGATACATCAAAATCTAGGGAAACAAATGAGGGTACTGAGCACGCATCTGAGCCTCCCGCTCCCATGTTCTCTTCTGGAGATTCCCGTGCTGCCATCTGATGCGCACAAGAGGAATCGATCTCCCACGCCGGACCCGCTCCTGTCGATCCTCTATCTCCACCGGGACCTCCGTAAAAGTCGCCCCATCGCCAACGTCAAGCTCCCCATGGTCAATGATGTGCGTCGGGTCGTGCACGTATCTCCTCAGCTGAGATACGTGGAAGACGTCGTGCACCCGGTGCAACTGAGGTGGTAGAGCCAGGCGATAAGCCACCTCACCAATCCTGCTGAGAATCTGGAAGGGTCCGATGAAGCGCGGAGATAACTTGCCGCCTCGGCCAAATCTCCGAATACCACGTCGAGGTGAGACCCGCAAGAAGACGTGGTCGCCAACCTCGAACTCTAGTGGCCTCCACCTCCTGTCAGCATATGACTTCTGCCGGCTCTGAGCTGTCCTCATCCGCTCCTGGATGACCTGGACCTTCTCTGTCGTGGCCTGGACCATCTCCGGTCCCACCAGTGCTGACTGTCCGGGGTCTGTCCAGCACAAAGGAGATCTACAAGGTAGGCCGTACAACGCCTCGTACGGTGCCATCCCGATGGTGGAGTGGTAGCTGCTGTTGTACGCAAACTCCACCAAGGTTAGGTGGTCCTCCCAGCTACGACCAAAGTCGAGGACACATGCGCGGAGCATGTCCTCGAGTGTCTGAATGGTCCTCTCCGTCTGACCATCCGTCTGAGGATGAAAGGTTGTGCTCAGACGTAGCTGCGTCCCGAACGCCTCCTGTAACCCCTTCCAAAGCCGGGAAGTAAAGCGAGCATCTCGATCGGAGACAATAGATGATGGCACACCGTGGAGACGCACAATCTCCTGAACGTAGAGGTGTCCCAAGCTCTCTACTGAGCCCTGCTCTCTGATGGGTAAGAAGTGTGCCGACTTGGTGAGTCGGTCAACAATCACCCAGATGGAGTCGTGACCTTTGGAAGTGCGTGGAAGTCCAGTCACGAAATCCATAGATATGCAGTCCCACTTCCACTCTGGAACCTCCAAGGGCTGTACCCAGCCCGCTGGTACCTGATGCTCTGCCTTTACCTGCTGACAGGTGAGGCATCGAGAAATGAACTCTTCTACAGCCTTCTTCATGCCCGGCCACCAGTGTTGTCGTCTGAGGTCCTGGTACATCTTCGCCACTCCAGGATGTACCGCCAAAGGAGAAGTGTGAAACTCCCTCAGCACTTCCTCTCGCAAAGCGACTGGTACCATGGTACGTCCTCTGAAAAGGATGTCGTGCTCTACTCCAAGGGAGAAACCATCAGGTGTCTGTCCCGAGGATATCTCTGCACGCCGTGTCTCACAGTCAGCGTCCCCACGCTGTGCCTCCCTGACTCGCTGCAGTAGTGGAGGGGTGACTGTGAGAGACTGGAGGAAGGCTGCTCCATCTCTATCCACGAAGGATATCTGCAAAGAGGCTAGCTGCTCCGTCGCCTCCTCAAGTAGCTGAATGCCCGTCCTCCTGCTGAGGGCATCGGCTACTACGTTCCCCTTCCCAGGAGTATAGACTATCTCAAAGTTATAGTCCTGGAGGAACTCGAGCCATCGCCGCTGTCTCAGGTTCAGGTCCTTCTGAGAGAAGATATACCTGAGACTCTGATGATCAGAAAAGACTGTAAAGCGCTCGCCCATCAGATAGTGTCGCCATGTCTTCAGAGCGAAGACCACTGCTGCTAGCTCCAGGTCATGGGTAGCGTAGTTCTGCTCATGCGGCCTCAACTGACGTGATCCATAGGCGATCACAGCCCGCTCCTGCATCAGAACACATCCGAGTCTGGTCCCTGATGCATCGCAGTATACTACGTACCCTACTCCCTCCTTAGGCAACCTCAAGATAGGTGCGCTAGTCAATCTCTATCTCAGCTCTTGGAAGCTCTGCTGACATCTGTCTGACCACACGAAGGGTTTCCCCTTCTTCGTCAAAGCTGTGAGTGATGCCGCAACTCTAGAGAAGTCTGGCACGAATCTTCGATAGTAACCAGCTAGTCCCAAGAAACTCCGAACCTCAGTCACGCTCCTAGGTGGCTCCCATGCTAACACAACCTCAATCTTCGCGGGATCCATTGCAACTCCCGCCTCAGAGATAACGTGTCCCAAGAAGTGGACCTCACGTATCCAGAACTGGCACTTCGAGAGCTTACCATAAAGCTGGTGCTCTCGGAGTGTGTCTAGAACAACTCGCAAGTGATAGGCGTGCTCCTCCTCTGTCGAAGAGTAAATCAGAATGTCGTCGATGAAGACCATGACAAACCGATCGAGGTATGGCTGAAAGATCCTGTTCATGAGAGCCATGAACACTGCTGGAGCATTGGTTACACCGAAAGGCATAACCAAGAACTCATAGTGGCCATATCGACATCTGAAGGCTGTCTTCTGCACATCCTCGTCTCTGACTCTGAGCTGATGATAGCCTGACCTGAGGTCTATCTTCGAGAACCACCGTGCTCCCTTGAGCTGATCAAAGAGGTCATCAATCCTCGGTAGCGGATACTTGTTCATCACTGTCACCTGGTTCAGGCGACGATAGTCAACACAAAGTCGCAAGCTCCCGTCCGCCTTCTTGGCGAACAATATCGGGGAAGCCCAGGGTGAAACACTAGGTCGGATGAACCCCTTGCCCTGCAAGTCCTCCAACTGTACACGTAGCTCTCGAAGCTCGGCGGGGGCCATCCGATATTCTGGAGTGGATATCGGGGCTGTCCCGGGGTATAAGTCAATATAAAAGTCTACCACTCTGCGAGGAGGTAGCCCTGGAACATCGTCGGGAAAAACGTCCGCAAACTGATCCACCACTGTAGGAAAACCAGGACTCCGCACGTCAACTACTCCAAGGATAAGGCTAGCCAATTGATGAGTGATGGCCTGTCCTCTCCTCCGCGGAAGTCCATCCTGTGCTGCTAAGGCTCCCTTCTCGCCGGTGAAGGTGAACCTGCTCCCGTCGGTGCGTACACATCGCACCTTGCGCCTAAAACAGTCAATCTGTGCATGGACCGTAGATAGCCAATCCATGCCCAAGATGACTTCGTAAGGCCTCGACGCTGCTACAAGAAGATCCCAGCCGAAGCTCTCGCCTCCTAGAGTAAGCTCACACTGCCGGCACCAGTGCGTAATCGTCGAGTCTTCTCCCGTGGGAGTCTCTAGCCGTAAGGATCGAGCCAACGGCTCTGTCGGAATCTTCGAGCTCCGAACAAGGGCAGCGGCTATGAAAGAGTGACTCGCTCCTGTGTCTAAAAGAACTGCAGCAAGGGTGGAATAGACACAGATAGTACCTCGAATCATCTCGGGTGCGCCGTGGTCGTAGGCCTCTACTGCCTGGAGCTGTGCCTGTCGCTGCCCGGCAGCTCCCTGTAGTCGGGGTGGACCTCCTGGTGGTGGTGGTGGTAGTGCCTCAAAGCGTCGGCCACCACCGTCTACTCATCCAGCTCCTCTGCCTCGTCCGCCTCCTCCCTGCGGTGGGTCGCTGTGCTGGTGTAGACTCAGCAAGGAAGCTCTCGATCAGAAGGGCCCGCTCCAGTACTCCTGTCTGAGTCGGTATGCTGAGGGAGATCAGTGATGCCCTGATCTCATGTCTCAAACCCTGCTCGAAGGTCCGGGCCCGGAAGAATGGGTCCCGTACCATGTCGGTCGAGTAGCGCGAGAGATCGGTAAATCTCGCCGAGTACTGAGCGACCGTCATGCTGCCATGCCGCAGCTGTAGAAGCTCCTGGATACGCACCGCACGAAGGGTGGCTGGGACGAACTCTGAGCGGAAGAGGCTCTCAAAGTCCGTCCAAAGTAGGGATGCCTCGTCGTGCACCTGGAGCATCAAGCTCCACCATCGTCCTGCTGCTGCGTGTAGTAGGCTCGCAGCGAGGATCACCATGAGGTCTGCTGGTGTCCTCACTAGCCTAAACACTCGTACTACAGCCTCCAGCCAGTCCTCTGCTGCCTGGGGATCCGTCTCCCCGCGAAACCTGGGCGGTCACTGGCGCTGAAACTCATGCAGTGCGCTGAGGCGACGTGCATCGTCAGCGGCTGCTGCTGGAAGCATCGGGGGCTCGGTGGGTAAAGCTACCGCCGGTGCCACTACTGGAAAAGGGCCCTGCACTGAGGCCTCGTCGCTCAGTGGGCTGTCGTCACGCTCGACTCTCGGAATCCTAGCTGGCTGCCGTCGTGGGGCCATCCTGAAAAGGAAACAGGTGTGCCACGGTCAGAACAGTATACCTGGTGAGCTGATATAAGTAATCACAAAGAAAACATTGAAACACACACACAATCAATGTTTTCGTGCATTAAGTCGGAAATCAGAAGTCAGGGTCCTGGTGTACGGATACGTCGGCCGCCGCACCAACACTGGACTCCCTGGACTGATAACCACACTCAATACGCTAAACATTATTGCTTCACATAGAAAGATCAGAGTTCGCGGTAGAACCGAACTCCTCTGATACCAATTTGTCACGACCCTCCCTCGGGGTCCATGCCGTGACTACCCCAAGCCCGCCTTCCATAGGCCAGGGGCTGACGACTAGCACCAAGGCGTAAATCCTGGTAAAAAGGGAAGGCATTGCCTTTGTAAAGTAAACAAACACCACAGAGTAAGCAAGAGGAAAGTAAACACTAAACAAAAGCAGAGTACAACTGAAAGTGCGGAAAAGTAAATGGGCCAGAATACAAACCCAAACTGAAAGTAAAGTACAACTCGAAAGGGAAAACAGCAACTGAAAAGTAAAAGCCGCTACGCCGAGCTGTCCTCCGGTAATCCCACCTGAAGGGTGGGTACAGATAGCTCCACTGCTCCACGGGTCCCGCCGTCCGCTCCGAGCACGTCCCGCCCAGTGGTCCACCTCCGGGTACCGTCCCGCTCTGCAAGCCTTAGCCAAGGTCAACGCTGTCCGTCGTCTGCAACCAACACAACGTAGTGCGGGCAAAGCCCGTGCAGGGGTGAGTATAAGCTACTCAGTAGGGACCCCGATACCCCTGAAGGTCTCTCAAATCCACAAAGGATAAACCACGAAGAAAGGTACAATCACGAAGTAACAACCAACACTGCTTAGGTATATGCCCATACATATACCTAAGTCATCATTTCAAATACGCTCCAACCTCCGAGCCCATGTACAACTCAGTCCACACAGGAAAGTAAACGTATTCCACACAGGAAAGCAAAACGTAATCCACACAAGATTGCACAACACAATCCACACAGGAAAGCAACAGGATTCAGCTCATACAGGTATACTTCTTCAAAGGACGATAAAGATGATCACTGATCCATCTAAGTCGTCGGACCCACGAAGGATCGATAGGTAACTAACCCCCGCAAAGACCCACAGAGGATCGGGCCCACACAGGACCTGTAGGCGCTGGTTTACACAGGACCGATGAGCGCAAGGACCCACATAGGATCGGACCCACACATGATCGGGCCCACACAGGACCTGTAGCACTGACCCACGTAGGATCGCTGAGTACTGTAGTCGTCGTCGTCGAATCCACACAGGATCTCTGTACTGTCGTCGTCGCAGTCACAGTAGCAGTAGTAGCAGTAGTAGCAGTCGCAGCCAGCACTAGGGTTCCCGCACACAGCAAGCTCGTTCGGGAAGGTCCGCTCCACGAGCCGAGAGGCTGATACATCAACTGACACGAAGTCCGAAGTTGATGTATCCAAAAGTTCCGTATCGTCAACAGGAACTCAACGTCGCAGACGGCGCGTCAATCGGACGCCCGGTCTGAGAGATATTGGCATTTTCGTCCCAGGGACCCGGTTGGTTTTTAAGGCAAAACCAACCCGACCGCACTCCACCTGCGTCCAAAACTCGGGCGGAGTATGCCAAAAGATCCGTCTCACTTATAGGAATACAACACGGCTGACGGCACGTCAATCGGACGTCCGTAGCTCAAGATATGAGCGTTTCCGCTCCGAAGGCCCGGTTGGTTTCGTGAACGAACCAACCCGGCCGAACTCAAAGTAATCCGAAACCTTGAGTGCGATATACTGAAATGACCGTCTCGATCCAAGGATCGCGTTGCTGCAGATGGTTCGTCGATCGGAGGTTCGTGGCTCAAGTTATGGCCAAAAGACCGTAAATGATTCGAAACGGGGGGTCCGGGTCTGGGCCGACCCGGCCCGACCCCCCTGGGTCGGCCCGAACCGGGTCGACCCGAACCGGGCCGACCCGACCCGGGTCCAACCCGGCCCGGCCGGCGGCGCGGCGGCGCGGGGGCCGCGGCGGCCTGTCGCCGCACGGAGGCAGCGCGGGGGGAATTCAATTCCCCCGCTGATTGGAAGTCGGCGCGGCTATATGCCGCGCCCCCTTTTTGCAAACCCCCCCCCCCCCCACGTGGGGGGCTTGATTGGCAGGAAATGGGGGGCTTTGCCCCCCACAAGGAAACCGCCCCCCTCTTAAAGAGGGGGGTTTAAAGTGCTGGCCGGGGGATTAATTCCCCCGGTTTAATGGCATCCGGCCGGCCAGCTGGCCGGCCGGTTTTCTCCAACGGGACCGGAAAATCCGGTCCCCTCTTCGGCTTTCGACGCCGGCGGCCCGGCCGCCGGTCTTCTCATCCCGCCGCAGCCCGGAACCGGCCGCGGTCTCCTCGTCTCGCCGCGGCCCGGAACCGGCCGCGGTGTTCGTCGTCCGGCGCGGTGCGACGGCACCGCGCCCCTTCTCCGCGCATTTTATTCCCTTCGACGCGGCGCGACGGCGTCGCGTTCTTTATGATTCTTCCATGGAGCGGCGTGACGGCGCCGCGAAATTTGATCATAATATTATCCGCGTGGTGCGACGGCACCACGCCACTTTGATTCATCCACCCGCAAGCAATTCTACAAGAACGATGGAGGGGGGTTCGGCCGTGTTCGTGCGGTCCGGCCCCCCTCACGTTAAATAACAACACAACATAAAATATTCAAATTCCTCACATTAGTCATGCGATCCACGAGAAAGAATAGAATAATTAAACAATAAACAAAAACCCCTACCTTGCGTATACGTTCGAGGATTTGCCAACGTCCGCGGAAGTCGACGTCGCGGAGATCGGGCGTCGCGGTCGTCGTTCGTCAATTCCGTTGACGAAGAGATGCGTCCGATGTGATACGTCGTTGGAGAAACCTCTTATGTCGACGAAGGGAATCCGAGGAGGAAGCGGCGTTCCCTCTTGTTGACACGGAAGACGAAGAAGAGCGGAGCGGCGTTCTTCGTCGGAGTTTGAGCGTTCTTCGTCAAGATGAGCGTTCTTCGTCAAGATGACGAAGATGGAGGAGGAGCTCTCAAAATGAAATCCACACAAGTTGGCTAACAAAATAAAATAAGGTCCCTCCTTATTTTATTTACCAAGCCTAGGAATTCAAAAACATAACACTTAATTAATTAACATGTCATGTGTAATTAATTAGATGTTAAGTTTACAAACATTAAGAGGGAGAGAGGGGAGTTTAAGGGGGAAGTTGAGAGGTTTAGGTTCGTGTGGGTCCCACCACACTTAATCCTCTCAAGGGAGGTTAAGTGGGTGTGGGTCCCACCCCTAACTCATTTTGAGAGGAGTTAACCTACAAAAGTGAAATAAAAAGAATCCACATTTTTTTATTCAACTTTTTATAAATCTCCCAAAAACTAACTTTCAACCCGCAATAAACACAACTTCCGAAAAGGTCTCTTTAAGAGAATATCGGCTCTGCGAGTTCATCGGTGCCCTAGGATTTCAATTCCGAGCACCGGATCAAAAGTTAGGAAATCCCGCTCGTTCGTTCACTGAACGTACCCGAGCCAAACTTCAGAAATTGATTCCGGGCACTCCGGGCCTCGGAATCAGGTGCCGTCAGAAACCGCGCTCTTGTAAAATTCTAAAGAAAATTAAGAAATAAATTTCCCTTGAATTTTACGGGTCCTTACACGCACGGCCTCTGCCTAGCTACACTACGACAACACCCTACTTCGCCCGGTGAACCCCCTACATGTGGCCCAGCCTCTGCCCTACACAACGCTGCCCCTGCTCTACTCGTCCCTTCTACGTAAACCCACCCCAACCCTCTCTTTCACAACTATTTAGAGCCCAACACCCTCAATGTCATTCCACCAGCCGCCGCAGTTCCCCCATGCTTCCCTGCTCCGCCTTCGGCCTGCACACCCTCATTATATTGCTGCCTTCCACACAAGATCCCGCACACCCTGCCATCTCCGGTGGACCAGCCCACCTTCCGCCTCCCTTTTCACCCCTCCACTCGCCAGGGACCCCACACCCCTCCTGCCGCAATCCCGTGCCCAGCTGGCCCAGCCTGCCAGCCTTCGCCCCTCACCCAGCAGCCCAATCTCGAATCGGCTCACCCTCTCTCCTCCCTGCCTCCACGCTTCTCCAGACGTTGAACCTCCTGTACAGTGGTGTGACCATCCAACTGGCCGCACGCCCTTCCCAGCCGCGCGCCCCCCCTGCTGGTGACCTTTCCGGTGCGCCGCAGCTCCACGTTGTAATTCCGAGGTGGAACGACCAGCCATGTTGGCTTGTGTTTCATCATTGTCTGCGTGGCCGACCGCGTGTGCGTTCCTTGTTCTTAATTGGGCATGCGACAAATGCTCGCCTCCGAAGGTGAGCGGTTTGGTTTTGCGCCGTTTTGGGTGCCCTGGTGGCGAGGTGGGTTTTATGTTTTTTTGTTTGGAATATTTTATTTTAGCTTTTTTGTGTTTTTAGATGCATTGTGTTGTTGCAATGCATTGGCGATGTTTTCCGTGATGTTACGGTTGTCAGCAAGATGCACGCTCTTGTGTGCAGTGTGAGTCGTGTCGCATAGTCGGGTTCAAGCTTCAAATCGAGGTTGGTCCCCCACTGCACTCACCTTTAAATTTATAACTATTAATTACTTGATTTTTTTATTAATTTTAATAAGCAGAAAAATAATATAAGATGATAAATTTTTAAATGACTATTTGGTGTAAAAAAAGAGCCATTTATTTTATACAAGACTCATGAAATATATTCCTGACGAGCGGACACCCGTTAGTGAAAGAATGCATGTTTTTCCTTTAAACATAATTCACGTAATTTCGAACGTGGATCTGGTTTTAAAGATAAATGGTTTTTCGAAACATGAATTTCAGGGTTTCTTGAG
The DNA here is from genome assembly GCA_963277665.1 of Viscum album. Taxonomy (NCBI): domain Eukaryota; kingdom Viridiplantae; phylum Streptophyta; class Magnoliopsida; order Santalales; family Viscaceae; genus Viscum; species Viscum album. The sequence goes on along the minus strand of OY728159.1, from coordinate 1,883,883,712 downwards.
AAACGATGCTTTTCTTTAAAGTTTATGAAGGCCCATTTGACACTTTAATGAAATAAATTATTTTGGAAAAATGTACATTGGGGTTACTAAGGGGTGATCTTTGGTGTGTGTTTATTTCATGAGTTGTGTGTGATATTTTTTCATCGTGACTGATTGATTTACCTTGTGTACACACCCCTTTTTATTGCTTCTGTTGACATGGGAACCTGGGATAGTGAGTGAATATTCTGAGAATGATTGTTGCACTAGTTTAGATGACGCACTGGCTAGTGGCCCCATAGCGAGGGAATACTGAGTTATTACTGCTATGGGGATTGGGCCCCTCTGTTAGGTCATGTAGGGCTATGCCGAGCGTTAGGGCATTATGACGTCATCACGTTAGGGCATGCCTTCAAGATGAGTCACATGTATAGTACGTTATAGATTGTTCATGATCTCCTAGGTTCGACCCATGTTTCTAATAGGGTTTATTTTCATGTTGTGGATAGTTGAGAGGACTAGTTCGGTTGCTCGCCACTGTGTGCTACATCTTCCATTTCTCTTGGTGTGTGTTGTGTGTTATGTGTTGTTTTCCTTTTTGGCAAATAAAAAATGTTTGGTTTTCTAATTTTTCATAAAATAAATGTTTTAAAAATGCAATGCACCTGTTCCTTTCAACATTTAAAAATTATTTTCAAATTATAAGGGGAAATGTACTGATACTTGTTTTAGAATTGAATATGTTTGTGTGTGAAGAACCAATATTTTATATAATTTACTTAAAACCTAGAATTGATAAATTCATTATTTGATGGTATGTGTATTGGGAATAGAATTAGTCGGGCATACCTACAGAGTTTTAATACTCACGCCTATAGTGTTTTCCTGTTTTTAGTTTTGCTGCATGTTTGGATCGAGCTCGCTTGCCGTTAGGGAGAGTTGGTTGTGGACTGGTGAGTGACTATCGGAGTTGCAAGAGTTTTTGGTCGAGACGAGTTTAGTGTCTTTTGTATGGTCATTTTCCTTTTTCGTTTTATTTTTTTTCCTTCCGCTGATTTATTTATTTATTTATTTATTTTTATTGGGAGAAATTGTTCCCACTTGTCCTCTATTGATGCCCTGTCACTTATCGCCAGCCCGGGAGGATCGGGAACGCCTCTCGGGTCATGTCGCGGACCGACTCGGGTGATCGGTTCAGGGCCTTCCCGGGTTGGTTCGTGACAAAATTGTATCAGAGCAGGTCGGCTCTTGAGTGGACCTTGTTTTTCAGAGCTCCCATTTTTATTTGGGGTTGCGATGGTAGAAGGATTACAATTGTTAGGAATCGAGTTATATGGACGAGAAGGAAGTCATGAACCCTTGCTCGTTCCTAACCTTGGGTTACCATAGGATGTTAGGGTTGTCTATGTCTTTTGATTCTTATGGTTTTTTATGTATTGGGAAATGAAATGAGAGTTAGGAATGTGACCTCTATGAGCTCGCATGGTCTAGAAATCCATGTGGAATCGGAGACTTTACCCTAGAATGCTCTCAGTGATAGTGGTGTGACTGGAATATGGCCGCCAACCATATGGTCAAGTCACCCATCATCACTAGTTTCCCTCTAGTGAATCATCTGGATTTTCATTATTTCTGAAAAAAATTCCTTGTGAAAAGTGTTATTTTGGTATTTGAAATGACAATGACCATGTTTGACCCATCTTTTTGTTTTCTTGTTCCTTAGTGTTTTCACCCACGAAGGTTCGATGGATGCCCAAGGTGTAGCTTCGGGTGGTGCATCCTTAGAAAATTCTCCAGTTGATCATACCAAAGACTACGTCCTCGAGTTTCAAAAGTTGAACCCTCCCCTCTTTTATGGGCAGACAGATTCTCTTGAGGCAGAGGAGTGGTTACAGAAGATTGAGAGGAAGTTCAGTTTCATTGGGTTGCCTGAGTCATTAAAGGTGAAGTTGGATACCTTTATACTTGAAGGTCCAACCTCGAAATGGTGGAAGTCTGTGTCTCAAAATAATCCTCGGAAAGATCTCACATGGTATTTCATCAAGTCATCATTCATCCAACAGTACTTCTCTTAAGTGACAAGGGTGAGGAAGAGGATGGAGTTGTGAGGTCTCCAGCAAGGTGTCAGATCGGTGTTAGAATTCTTTTGTCGTTTCTTGAACCTGGCTCCGTATGAACCTGGGTATGTTGGAAATGATCCCGTGAATGCTTGACATTTTCAGCTTGGATTACATCCTGAGATGCATTCGATGGTGGGATAATTCAACGTGATCACTTTTCCTAATGTGGGGAGACAAGCTTTCCTCGTCGAAACTGAGTTAGCAGGAGGACATGAGGTGACGAATCCTCCTCTGGCTTTGGGATGTAGTGCAGAAGATTTGATAAGAAGAATGGGAAGCGACATGATGGTGGTGGAACTATTAGAGGAATCAAGAGGCGTTCAGACCTTCAGTCGTCTTCCTCACAGCACAATGCCTTGATCTATCACCAGTACGGTAAGCAGAGGCACAAGAGGCCGATGTTCCAGAATGTTCCAAAACCCTGCCACACATGTGGACGTCTGGGCCACTTACATCGATTTTGTCGAGGAGTTTTCAAGAAGCGCGCTAAAGCCCGACCTGGTTCGTCGAAGGCCACCTCAGTCGTCCGCAGGAGTAGGATGGTGTTTGGAGATCGGTTTGGGGTTTTCTTTTTATAGTGTTTCTTGGATGTAATAGTCATCACCAGTACCGTTTTGTGGTGTTTCTTTTATTTGAGTTGTAAGAATGGTTGTGGTTGATCCTCTTTGAAACCTCTGTTCTAATGGATGTGTGTCTAGTAAAATTCTTGTTCATGTGTTATGATTGGGAATTTTTGAAGCCTAACTGCGAGGCAGGAGATGTTTCCATCATCAGAACTCCATCATTAGGTCCCGGAGTGAAGCTGGCGCATAGCCAGGTGAACCCCAGCGGTGAAGAAGGGCCTTGGATTAATCTTCATACTTTGTGTGGTATGGTTTGTGTTCTTCTGAGGGTGTGGCATTTATGGAGTGATGTTGATGGTAGTTTCGATGCTCTACCCGTAGGGACCTTCCCTTCTCCCCCTCATGGTGGGGGGTTTTTGGACCGTGTGGAAAATCATCATGCTCGGTTAGCCTCATCAGTCCTCATGGTGGGGAGACCCATCTCGGGTCTTTTTGAATTTAGTTAGCTTGTCTCTTATGGTGGGGAGTCCGTTCGGGCCTCCTCGTGTCAGTATAAGAGTTTCGTTTCGGGTTTCATTTTGGTGGTGTTTAACTTGTCCGTGCTTTCAGGATAAGTTGCACGTCATGGGATTTTGGTGTTCGTGTGGATCGATCGAATGGAGGCGCTTATACATTTGGGGGTGCCTGACAGTTACAAAGATTCTTCTTGGGTCTTGGTCTTGTTGTGGCTTCCTAGGGACGGGAAGCAATATGGTGGGGAGAATTGTCACGCCCCGACCTATACATAATTTTTTTATTTTATTTTATTATTTTCTTGGTTTAGAAAAAACTCTATCGAGGTTCAGGTTGAACACCGAACAATATTTGTATGTTTTATCGAAAAATGCATGATTTTTAATTGATGTCGTGGAGCACACGGGTGGAGCACATTTCAGAAACCCCACGAAGCTTCAACTAGTAAACAACACTGTCCTTCGCTCTTCAGAAAAATTTAAAATGGACGAGTTTTATATTTTATTGTGGTTACGGTTATTAATTTTAATTATTATATTTGTTAAAATTAATGTTATTATTATTATTAATATTATTATTGATGATATTATTATTAATATTGTTAATATAGATTAAATTTATTATTAATAATAATGATAATATTATTATTATTTTTGTTTTTTTATTACTTTATTTACTTTTTTGTTTTTTTCTTTTTTTTTTCTTTGTTTCCCCCTCTTACATGTGGCTGTACCCTTGTTATTTTTTTCTTTTTTTCTTTTCTACTTCCTCCCGTAGCAGACTTCTTCTTCCTCCTGTTCGCCACACTGCACCACCGCACGGACACCTGCGGCTCTCTTGACCCACGCCACCGGCAGCCCGCCACCCGCACGGCCTCCGCCTAGATATCTTGTGACAGCACCCTACTCTACCCGGTGAACCCCCTGCATGTGGCCTAGCCTCTGCCCTGCACAACGCTGCTACTGCATTGCTCGTCCCATCTATGTGATCCCGCCCCAGCCCTCTCTCTCACCCCTCTTTAGCACCCAACACCTTCGACATCACACCAACAGCCGCCGCAGTGCCCCCAGGCTTCCCTGCTATGCCTTCGGCCTGCACACCCTCCTTATATTGATGCCTTCCGGGCAAGATCCCGCACCCCCTGCCATCTCTGGTTGACCAGCCCGCCTTCCGCCTCCCTGTTCACCCCCTCCGTTGGCCAGGGACCCCGCACCCCCCCCCCCTGCCGCGATCCAGTGCCCATCTGGCCTAGCCGATCAGCCTTCACCCCTCGCCCAGCAGCCCAATCTCGCATCTGCTCGCCCTCACTCCACCCTGCCTCCACACTGCTCCAGACGTTGAACCTCTTTCGCAGCGGTGCAGCCATCCAACTAGCCACCCACCCTTCCCAGCCGCGCGCCCCCCTGCCGGTGACCTTTCCGGTGCCCTGCAGCTCCACGATAATAATTCGAGGTAGAAAACCCAGCCCTATCATCTTGTATTTCATCTTTGTCCGCACGGCCGGCAACGCGTGCACGCCTTGTTCTTAATTGGGCGCGTGAAAAATGACCGCCTCCGAAGGTGAGTAGTTTGTTTCGCGCCGTTTTTCCTGCACTGGTGTCAAGGTGGGTTTTATGTTTTTTTTTCGTTTGGATTATTTTATTTTAGATTTTCTATGTTTTTAGATGCATTGTGTTGTTGCAGCGCATTGGCGAAGTTTTCCGTGATGTTACGATCGTCAGCAAGATGCGTTCTCTTGTGCGCAGTGTGAGCCGTGTCGCGTAGTCGTGTTCAAGATTCAAATCAAGGTAGGTCCCCCACAACAATCACCTTTAAATTTTGAATTTATTAATTACTTGATGTTTTATTAATTTTAATAAGTAGAAAAATAATATACGATGATTAATTTTTAAATGAATATTTGGTGTAAAAAAGAGATTTTTATTTTATACACAACTCATGAAATATTTTCAAGACGAGCAGACACCCGGTAGTGAAAGAATGCCAGTTTAGCCTTTAAACATAATTCACGGAATTTCAAATGTGGTTCTGGTTTTAAAGATAAATGGTTTTTTCTGAACAAGTGTTTCAGGTTTTCTTGAGAAACGAGGTTTTTCATTAAAGTTGGTGAATGCCTGTTTAGAACATTAATGAAATAAATTATTTTGGAAAAAATCACTTTGGGGTTACTACAGGGTGATCTTTGGTGTGAATTGATTGCGTGAGCTGTGTGTGATATTTTTTCATCGTGACTGATTGATTTACATTGCGGACACACCCCTTTTTATTGCTTGAGTTGACATGGGAACCAGTCATAGTGAGTGAATATTCTGAGAACGATTGCTGCACTAGTTTAGATTATGCATTGGGTAGTGGCCCCATAGTAGGGGAATACTGAGTTATTGCTGCTATTGGGATTGGGCCCCTCGGTTAGGCCATGTAGGGCTATGTCGATCATTAGGGCGTTATGACGTCATCGAGTTAGGGCATTCCTTCAAGATGAGTCACATGTATAGTACATTCTGGATTGTTCATGATCTCCTAGGTTCGACCCATGTTTCTATTAGTGTTTATTTGCATGTGGGAGACGGTTGAGACGTCTAGTTCGGTTGCTGGCCACTATGTGCTACTTTTTTCATTTCCATTGGTGTGTGTTTTGTGTTATGTGTAGTTTTCCTTTTTGGCTAACAACTAATGTTTGGTTTTATAATTGTTCATAAAAGAAATGTTTATAAATGCAATACACCCATTCCTTTCAACATTTAAAAATTGTTTTCAAATTATAACGGGGAATGGAATGATACTTGTTTTAGAAATGAAATTGTGTGTGTGTGAAGAACTAATATTTTATATAATTTAGTTCAAACCTGGAATTGATAAATTATTTATTTAATGGTATATGCATTGGGAATAGAATTAGTCGGGCCTACCTACTGAGTTTTAATACTCATGTCTATAGTGTTATCCTGTATTTAGTTTTGCAGTAGGTTTGGCTTGAGCTCGCTCGCCATTAGTGAGAGTTGGTTGTGGACTGGTGAGCAACTCTCGGAGTCACAAGAGTTTTTGGTCGATACGAGGTTAGTGTGTTTTTGTTGGTCATTTTCTTTTTTCATGTCATTTTTTTCATTCCACATATTTATTTATTTATTTATTTATTTATTTTTACTGGGCGAAATCGTTCCCACTTGTCCTCTATTGATGCCCTGGCGCTTTTCGCCAGCCCAGGAGGATCAGGAACACCTCTCGGCTCATGTCACGGACCGGCTCGGGTGATCGATTCATGGTTGACCCGGGTTGGTTCGTGACATTTGATGATATAAAAGAATGACTATCACCAATATAAATGGAAGCATTCATCATTTAAATAGAAATAAACACGTTACAACTAACTATAACCATCCCAACACCATAATACTCTGGTTCATAACCAACTGTGTAACTATTCAAGGTCTCTGATCTTCCCTGGTCATTCATAGCCACATGGACACCCTCATTATCCTAAATATATGAACCACTAAATTTTTAATCCTCTTCATTATCCTTTAAGACTTTATTGAATGTGATACATTACTACCACAAGATATCATGTCACAAAAAAAACATTTAAATGGACATATCATCCAAAAAGAGGAAATGTATTATGAGACATCCTAAAATTAGTATTGGTATGAAAATTCCTCCCACGCTGGTATAAAACAATCAACTAATACCCTAACGTAGCCCTTGATACTAGTACTAATGAAAACTGACCCCCATTGTGCATCATCTTTAAACCAAAATATATACCCAACCTAACAAGTAATCCAACTGAAGATGCTCTAAAACCTATCTTTCTTGTTATGTCTACCGCATCCAATGTTTCTCTGTCAACTACCTACAAAAAATATAGAAGGAACATGATAATTATCATTGACTAATGTTTAGGCCAATGTCCCAAAAGAAAATATTGAGGCTTGAGGTACACATTAGTGAAAAGCATAAGTGACATATGAACCACCTTAGAAAAATGGGTAGAATAATATAGAATAGTATTCCATCCCTACCCTATGGTATTAAATCCAACACCTTTTCCACATGAAAAATATCAAGGTAAAACTAAAATGAATTATTTTCCTGAGATATGCCTAAGTAACATCCATCTGCAACTTATATTTTGAAATAGAGTCACACCCTCTATTTTATGGACACTCCATAATATACATAAAAAACCACCTTAGAGTCTTTAGGAGCCATCAAGAAGTTAAAGATACTCCAAATCAAATCAAGACACTCTTCAGATACTTTAGCACATTTGTCACTATAGAAGGCATGCAGATACTACTCATTGAATTCTGAGCCTTGTTCCATGACACATCTAGGGTTCTCCAAACCCACATAACCCAGAGTCTGAATTGTTTTTATTACATATTCAATAATATAAGGGTCCTCTAGAGGAATCTCTGGAATACCTATCTCACTACTTATTCAATCAGATTTGTAATATGTCTCCACATAGTAAATTTCTAATAAACATAATACAAAAACCAAATAGAACAAAAAAAAAATCCAAAATGTTAATACTACATTCAAAAATCAAAACAATGTTCTAAAATAAAAATAATTTAAATTAATTATTAGCTATACAAATGAAATACATTTCATAAAATGAAATATGTCAATTTAATTAAAATTACCACACTGTTCATTCAAATGAACTCATACAAAAGGTATCAAACCTTGAAAATCTCCATTGACACCAAATATAACTCATTATTAGTTTCATAAGAGATCTTTCATGACCCTTTTTAGTACCTACTATGTGATTTACGATGACACAGACCAAAATCTAAAAAAGGAAAATAATAAAACACATGTCGTGTTAATACACATTGGCCAATATTTTCCTATGATACCAAATCTTAATAGACTATCCAAGGTAAATCAAACCACAAAAAGGATCCATCTTTCAAAAGGCGATGTGAAACAATGATAAAAAAATCAATTATTGAATATAACGAATCATAGACATATAACAAGAGTATAGTGTGACATAAAATAGGCAAAAAAAATCATAAAATCCAATCGAAAATTGGATAAAACATAGTGATTGATAAGTCTCCATGTGACCAAACCCCTCTTAAAAATTGTCTTGAACTGATTGCATTAATTACTATAGTTTACAACATGATACAATTTTCCCTTCACATTAACTTAATCTTGAAATAAAACAAGTCCAACCTCTCAATGAAAAAAGTTGGGTTTGAGAACAAAGTCTAGTAGGATAAAAAAACAGATTCTATCTGAGGTATAATATCGAGAATGAAAAAATTTTATCATTTAAAACCAAAAATAATTACAAAAACAATTTCCTAAATCCAAACCATTAGTAAAATATTTTCTCTTTGTTTTTCATAAATGTGTTCAATATTTAAAAATAAAAAAATATAATAAGAATAAGTGATAAAAAATGGATTCCAATCCATATAATCAATAGGTAATTAGGTAGACAAATATCCATCGAATAACTCTATAATGAAAAGATATGTGTTACATCCTTATGTAAATGCCACTAATAAATAATCCCTGTTAAAACCCATGATGCGATAAAAACCTATAAATTTAAAAGCACGTCATATTGGGACATACCCTATAAGAATACATAAAAGAAAAGAAAGAGACTAAAAATTTATAACATTAGTACCAAAAAATATCAATTCATGACACATTATATTGACAATCAAAAGGTCACCACGTAGTGGTTCCACGTTCACTAAAGTTACCCATGTATATTTCCTGGTACACCCATTGTTAGAAAAGTGACATTCCTCAAATATTTTTCAGTTAAATGATAAAAATGTCTAAAAAAATTTCAAATCCAATATAAATATACTTCATATTTTGAAAACAAATTAAATCAAAACCACCATAAAAACATTTAAACAAACACTTGGTGTGCATAAACCAATTTTTAATGAAAATCCCATTAAAAATCCCATTTCTAATAAATTAATTGAAAGCATTCATCACATAAATTAAATGAAAAACAAAAATTAAATTATCATGTATAATAATCAATTAATAAATATAACTTATGATATAGAAACAAATACCTTGAAATTTTATTAACCTTGTTTCCTTCGAAAATGGTGATTTGAAACCAAGAGATTTTCTATTAGAAGGTAAGAAGTGACAAGGAATAGAAAATATCGGTGGAAAACACTATAAAATCATGAATTAATACCATAAATGAATACAATATTTTTTATATAACCAAATTATTGAATAATCAGATGGAACACTTACGCAAAGAGGTGATCCACAACAACCCTGATGGTTTTTCACCAAATGAGTGATCTAGAAGGAGTGCAGATCTCCAAAATCACCTAGGTTGATATCTGGGTCATGAGAGGAATGAAACATAAATAATGGAATAAAAAATCATACAAAGTTCCCTAAAATCCCCACTAATGAGAAGTACACATTATATAATTCCATTACACAAATTTAATTCCATTAATATTGAAAACACTAAAAATAACCACCTTTTATAAAAAAATATCCATTACATGATGTGAATTATTTTCATGGAATATAAAAAATTCATGAACTGAACAAGATTCTTGACATATATTTGTGGACTATTACATGGCATATAAACACAATACATGACATGTAGTCTTATAGTAGACATCAAAGAGGCTAGTTACCTAGAGAAGACCTCTAAACACAAAATTAGTATTATATGGACACAATGAACACCTTCTGAATCCATTTAAACCATTATAACTAGAACCCATAAACTAAAAAAACATAAATCCTAGAACATTAGGTCATTTACTGTAACACCCCAAGATTTTTGGAGATATATTCTTTTTAATTTCATTGATGTATTCTATTGTACACTACACCAAGATTATCTTGCGCTATACGCAACACCGTATTAGCTTGCAGTATACGCAACACAATTCATGGCTCGTGTTACACACAATTTCAAGATCGTATGGTGGAAATTTTTCTACGAACCATTAAGTATAGATTTTGTTTAATGTATAAATGAAATATGTTTTTATTACATTATACGCAACACCAAATATAGCTTTCACTACACGCAACCCTAACCTAGCTTGCATTACACGCAATCAAGACCCTCCTTGATAGCGTGTGTAGTACGCAATACCGAGTTCCACTAAAAGAGATATTATTATAATATTATCATGAACTAGCGGTTATGAATAGTAATACCCATTTTTTAAAATTTTATAAAATTTATCCATCAAAATGGACTTCATTTTTTGATTCGGAATATTAAAATTTGCCTGGGGTAAAGTTTTGGTATTTTTCTTAAAACATTCAATTTTTGATGAATAGTGAAAACAATAAGTTACTATTTAAAAATAGTCGTTTTATTTAAATAATAATTTATTTTACATAAAATTATTTTAGTTCAAAATTGAAACATAATACTTATATAAGTAAAATATAATTCATTTGAGTCATTTTATAATAATTGTAGATATATAAAAACATTATTGAACTTTTCACCGTCTATTACCCACCTCCAAAGAGAATTTGAAAATTTACATAAAACTTAATTTTACCACTTCTGTGAGTGGAATTTTAAAAATAGGAGAGACACGGTTAATATCAAGAAGTAAAATGTGGATCAATAAGATAATTTTTTTTTGTTAATAGTAATGATTTACTTTTATTTACCACGGTTAAAAGTAATTAGGGTAGTGAAGGGTAAAAATGATATTATTATTACCCTAACACATATCCTAATTATATTGGATATGTATAATTTGACCGAAAAAACCGTAGTATTAAAATATTACCATCTAGGTCATCTTGTATTAGATTAGGATATTTATTATTATTTTCTTTAAAGAAGAGTTAAAATTGTAAAAATAAATGTTTAATAACTAAAACATTTTTAATATAGGGTTATACATTAGATAAATTAGACTATAAATATTCATTAGAACACTAAAAGGATTTACTACATAATGGTAATTTATTTATATTTTTTAGACATTATATAATTTAATTTGTTTATGACACAATGATGATGCCGTAATTACCTTATTAATGAAATGTTAACTTAATTGATGTTATAAATACCCAAATAAATTCATTTTGAGACTTTTTATGAATTACACTAATTTTATAGGTTAATATGACATGTTATTATTGATTTAATTAACAGTTTTCTAACTAATCATGTCGTTATGAGTTTTACATAAATCAATTACCAAATAGTGTCAAAATTGACATTAAATAGTTTTTTAAAAAATATATTATATTATTAATTGATATTCTATTCATAAAAATATATGGATCGGCCTAATGACTTAGATAAAGTTATATATATTAATAATTATCCACTTGGGGTTCTTTTGGATTTTTATAGTACGTTTATTGACCATATAGTGTAAGAATACAAGAATACACGGTAAAAGTTAAATTATTCAACATAGAGTTAAATCTAAATGATAAGGTTAAAATGGTATCCTAAACTTGTATAAAACCAATTGGTTGAGATAAATTCGACCCATACCCACATTTAATTTTAAATAAATCAATTTTCAGCCATTATAAACTGAATATGACTTTATTGTAAAATAATATTTTAAGTCTTTACTAAGGTGCTCCTCTGCTCCCTTATAAAAGGGAACCTCCTCCCTCTTCTCCTTACACAATTTTGAGCTTTCATTCTCAGCCAAAACCTGAAAATTTAACTTATTAACTTCCCTAGAAACATTATAGAGGTTATGGTCTCCTCAAAAGAACAACTCTAGTGCCTTAAGATGAGGTTAAGAAGAGGCGCGTCAAAGAAGAGGTAATATCCTTTACTGATTCTTTCCAATTTATTTCTTCTTCTACTTCTTCATATTTATTTTTTTCATCATAAATTAATAACATAAGTATCACTAATATACATATATGTTATTATAAATATCAAACAACCCTATTTCATCTTTTATCCATCCTACGAAAAATGAAATCACCGCACGTGCGTACGTACGAAATACTATCTCCACGCCGTGGTGTAATATGTTTTCCACCACCACCTTAATAGGATGGGTATAATGGTGTAAATAAATAACTATATATGATTATTGTATAGTTATATTGATTCTGAAATATTATACATACACATAAAAACAATTCCATGATCATGGGAATGATATCATCGCTCGTGCGTACGTACGGACTACCGTCTCCACGAACGCGATGAGATTCATTTTTCCATGATTAACCATTCATGTATGATTATAAATTATATATAATAAATAATCATGAATGATATTAGATAATAATGATACTGTATTAATGTACATATATTTTTCATTTACTTAATTCCATTTAATTCTATAAGGAAACAGAAACAGCCTTTATGCGTACGTACGACCTACCGTCTCCCGGAACGGTCTATTTCATTCCATTTATTGATCTATCATATATATTTATATTCTGAATATATATTATATATAAATCATTTTTTACATTATTAAATTATGTAAATAATTATATAATTAATAATATCAATAACAACATGTCGAAACACGTACGATAAATGAAACGATTTTACCCAAAACGTTGCTTTAACATAGAATTTACATAATAACGGGTAATATAAAGTCATAAGTGAACCATATATGTTATCATAACAATGAATATGATTCTGTAATAATTCAATTACATTACTTAAATAATTATACAGGATATTCGGATACATACGAAGCATATCAAACATAAGGTAAGAGATAACTTTTCCAATCTCGTTTTTATCCGAGATTGTTTATTCGTAAGTATTTTCTGGGGTTATATTTATCATCCATGTCCATGTTTTCTAAAAATGGTTTCATGTATGTTTAAATTCCTTTTTACCCATTTTTTACTTTTACTACAAGGTATGTAAGGAATATTTCTTTTGTTTACCACACGAGGTACTTTTTGACTTTTCCAACAAAAGTACGAGAATAATGTTTTTTTAAATTATACGGCATGAATAGACATTTATGGTTTCATAAAGCCTTATTTTCATGAATCTTACTCTAAAAGATTTCATATCTATTTTCAACGAAATACTTTTCTTTTAAAATTGGATGGCATTTTGTGAAAAGAAAATGATTTTGAAGAAGAATGGATATTTTCCTGAAGAATTTATTTCATGTGTTTTATGAAAACCATTTTCCATATAAGATGACATTATTTCATATGTGCATGTTTCAAGTATAATTTCTCTATGATTTATATGGTTTCACTTTTCTTATGATGAAATGATATCCATTTGTTTTATATGGATTATATTATGATTGGATGATGTTTATGAAACCTATTTTACTCTTTGGGTTATGATTAATGATTTATGTTTATTTTGTGGTACAAGTAAGAATGATTTCATTATGAGATGGGTGGGACCTATATCTCCCTCCAATGCATTGGGTAACGATTTATATATCATGAGATATACATGGAAGGAATGGAAAGTTAATGCGGTTCAGTGATACATGACTGGAACGAGGAGTGAACTCAGTCCAGTAAGGGACTTTGTCCACTATGATGGTCTTGGCAGTAATTCTTTGGAAACTGTGGAAATCATATCATGTGATTAATGGTTTTCTACAATTAAATGTTTTATTACCATTCTATTTTATTATGATTTATGTTCCATTATGATCTATTCCTTACGTACTTCCATGTTTTATTTCATTTCTCACGATTTTTATGTTTAAACATTATGTTCATGTTTTTAATTTCTAATGTATATGGTTTGTTTTATTTTCTCCACGATTAACCTTACTGAGCATTTGAGCTCACACTTAATATGTTTTCTTTTCCCAGGATATAATTATAGGTTTTAGGTATGAAAAAAGGGGAAGATCTTTATGGGATATGTTGAAGATCTTTCACCAATATTAGAAGATTATGTTCCATGTTTCTAAAGACTCTAAACTATTACAGTCCTTGAGTATTGGTTTTTGTTATGTATTAAGTATTCCACAAAAGTAATTTAATTTATATTTATATCATGCTTTGGGTCTCCACATTTACCACATTAAAGGCTCTCTACCTTGGATAATCCCATTAACACACCCATACAAGGACGATGAAATAAAACATGGACAAAGGGGTAATTGGAATGATGTAATGAGTTGTTACATTATGAATAGGATGAAATAAAATTTTAAAATTTATAATCTTATGTATATATAAAATAATATATTGGTGACTAATTAATTAATAATGAAAATAAAAACCATTTTATAATAAAGGGAATAATTTTATGAAAAAAATATTTTATGCACTAAAATAATTAAAAGCTTGTGAATTATTTTCATGATATTTTTATATTATATATTAAATATAATGGTAAAATAAATATTATTTGATTTATTGAAAAATATTACAATAAAACCAATTCAACTTATAAATAATGTATATTTCCAAAAAAAAGTTTTCTCACATTTTTTGGCACTTAAATTAAAAATAATTTTACAAAAGTTTCATAAAAAAATTAAATTCAATTTTGAAATCAACATGTAGAAATCATATTTGGGTGATTTTTTTGACAATTTTATAAAAATGTTAATTATTTGATGAAAAGTAATAAATACTTAATTTTAATTGAAAACTACCATTTCATTTAAATTATAAATAAAGTAATATTTTATTTTAAATTAGCATTAAATTTAAATTATTTTAGTTATATTTTTATTAATACAATTTAGTTTGTTATAATAATTTTAATATTGGTGTTTTATATGAAATCATTTTATACTTTTGATTAACTTCTCTTTGAAAACCTCCTTCATTGTCGCGTTCATAGGATCATTTTTATATTATATTTTTCCACCTATCAAAGTTTATTTTTAAAAAATTGATTCAATATTTTCAATCATAATATTACTTGATAAATTATATTTTCAACTTATTATTTACCATAATTAATAGTAAAAAAATAATTATTTACTATGGTTATGGTAAAAATTAGTTTATTAGGGGGCTATAATAAAATGAGAAGTGTTAAAATGACCTAATGACATGTTAGAAATATATTTTGTGACCATATTTTCTCCCATAAAATTTATTATAATCGGTAATTATAAATTTTAGATCCTTTTTATGAGAAAAACCTGACTACACTATTTTATTTTAAAATATTACAAGGTTTCCACTCACATCACTTAAAAAAGTTCACCCCCTCCCCTCTCCTATTGGAACCATAAAACCCATTTGTTTAAAATTTCAAACCCAATAAAATATCAACATATATCATCTCATCCTATAAGACTTATTTTGGTTATAAATGCAATGTTACAAGTAATTTGTTATGATACCAAGGAGGATACCCAAATGAGAGTTAACATTCTTAAACATGCATTTTTATTTTATTTGTTCCAAAATTTAAATTCTTATTAAACGTGATGAAAAAAATAATCTCATTATATTTTTTATAATGATATTTTATAATTTAATGTGATTACCTATATCTATCCCATGTCTATAAAATGGGTTAAAAAATCATTCTTTTTGTGTATAGAAGGCTACCGCCTCACGAACTGATGCTATTCAGTTTTCCATTACAACATCTCATGGTTGGGTATAATGATAGATATAAAACATGTTTATGATATTTATAACATTATTATACCTATTAAGTAATTATATAATATATATAATAACATAAACATCATATCATATTTATAAATTTTTATTTCCTTTTTATATGGGATATAATAATGTCGGCCATGTATATGAAAAACTACCACCTCACAAAGCGATGTGATTCGTGTTTTACTAACACCTCACATGGAAGATAATAAGGATGAATTTAATTAAAAAAATTATATAATGGAAATAATTATGATATTAATGAAATATTTTTCATTCTGAAATGTAATATATCACTTTCATTATTATATTTTCAATCACTGAATAATGAAACCATCATTCATATATGTGTGGACTTTCACATTCACAAAGCGGTGTGACTCACTCTTTTCATCACCACACATCATGGATGAAATGTATAAGTATATTTAAGTAAATAAAATTTTATTTATTTTATTATTATAAATAATAAGATATAAAATATTACTTACCTCCATTCCATAATGATCATTGAAAAATTGAGATGTTACTAATGGCGACTACCCTCTCTATGATCGTAACATAATTAATTTCAAAAAATATATATTTAGTGATAGGTATTAGAAGTTTATTTTATGTATAAATATGATAAATATTTTATTATTAATATATTGGATATTTAGGAACCATGATCATTATAAGAGGACCTAAAATAACAAATCAAAACATATATGAAAAACAAAGAAGTTTTTACCTAAAACAAGATTTTTATAAGTAATTTTTAATAAGAAGGTAATAAATTGTCATTAGTAAATCATATATCATATTATATATATAATTAAGTTTATAAAATATATTTATACTATATTTATATTTATTATAATTTTTGTTCGAATGTGTATAAAGGAAGTTGATACTATGGTAAGGGATTTCTATTCTCCCTTTTTGATTCTATGAGACAGGTATAAATTCACAATTTATATATTTTGTGTGGAGTATATACCGACTCATTAAATTGGTATATTATCAATATTATCCCTTTAATGATATTAAAATTTAAATGTTATGTTATTATTTATGGGGATTATGAATCAAAAGGTTAAAAAAAGGGAAAAATAGTTGCATCTCACTTTTT
The DNA here is from genome assembly GCA_963277665.1 of Viscum album. Taxonomy (NCBI): domain Eukaryota; kingdom Viridiplantae; phylum Streptophyta; class Magnoliopsida; order Santalales; family Viscaceae; genus Viscum; species Viscum album. Next base: position 1,883,866,847 of record OY728159.1, on the reverse strand, counting down.
TAATTCTGTGATATATATTCCATTTTCACCACTTGTTTATTAGTTTTCGTCTATATAGTATTGAATTATGTAATTCATAATTATTATAATGAAATTTGTTGGTATTTAAATATATATTTTAGGATCTCTCTTTCATATGGTTTACATTTATAAAATAACTGGGCAGTAAGGGAACTTTGTCAAAATTTTCCTTCTTCGATACATATGTTTTTTTCCACCTATATTATTAATGATGTTTATATAAATACCCGATGAAATTTAATATAATGATGTTATTTATATCCATGATATTTTATCTATCATTTAATTTTATTCTTTCGTGGTGATTATAATTCAATTTTACCAAAGTGGTATGGTTTTTTTGTTATGACCATATCGTTTATCTAGATTGATCCTGGTTATGCTTCCAATTATTAAATATTATAATATGACTCTTAATAAAAACATCTGTTTTCTTATACAATAATAATTTTTAGAAAAGGAAATTCCATTAAATCTCTACTCTTTACATACTCAACAGTTTAAAATAACATTTAAGGAAAATTGTCTTCCTTCTTTGGTCAAAAACTCATTGTTCATCCAAAACAATATTTTATAGAAATTATTTAAAAATATTTTTAATCCTCTTTAAATTAGTTATTGAATAAATATTTTTACCTAGGATTAAATTTTTTGGGAAAATATATTGAATTTTATCTTCGTGTCTTTTTAAAAATAATACGTCTTTAGCTTTAACTGGAAATTTGAATGGAATTTTTGTTATAAAGTGTTTGAGAAGAATGAAATTCAACCCCATAATAAAAATTATTTTATGTGAATATTTATTTATGTTTTATCATTATTTATTTCAATTATTATTATTTCAAAAATTTATAATCAATTTTTTGGTTTTAAAAGTGAATTTCAATGAAAATTCATATTCCTCAAGATATGTTCAATATGATCATTCCAAATCATTCTCCATATTAGATGAAATATCTTTATATTAATTTTTATTTATTATGGATATTATACAAGTATATAATTCTTATTATTTATCTTTATGGTTTCTGTTAATGATTGCATGATATTTTTGAATACCATTTCTCTTCCATGGGTAATACAATGATAAAATGATGATGAATCCCGCTTCGTTTTACACATGTTGGAAATTTATGATATGTCCAAAAGATTATGAAACCTATTTAGTTTATATAGGTTATATTATCATGAATTTTCTTATGAACTCTATTTCATTTCATGGGTTATGACATGATTAATGTTTTATTATCTTGTGGAACACGTATGCATTATTTTCATTATGTAATTGGTGGGACCTATATATAACACTAATGAATTGTGTAATGATTAATGATATATTATCTCAAAGTGTACATGTGATGTTCTCTCAATCATTGAATAGGGTACATGAGAGGTTTTCCCAATCCCTAAAAATGGTACTAACTAAGTCATTGAAATCCCACACATGAACAGAGGTGGGATGTCGAAAGAAAACATGTAATGATTGTCTAGGGGGGTAGCATTGACATAATATTAAATATGATCACGTACATTCCAAAATTACATGTCTTCTTCCAATTTCAAACTTTATTGGATCATTTTAATTTACTTCCTTATGATTCATGTCTTATGAACTTTCAATCATTATGACATGACTCAATTTTATGATTTTTGATATGTGGGTTAGGGTTTTTCAATGATAAGATCATGTTCTCACAAAATTATGTTCATTTTAATCTCATCTATATCCATTTTATACACTTACAAAGAATATATTCTCCCACATTCTTATATTTTTATTCCCCTGGATACAGAGTAAGTTTTATGTATGGTATGTTTTTTAGGAATACTAAAGTGGAAGAAATTTTTGGGATATATTGAAGATCATTCCCCATATTAAAATATTGTACACATAGTCTGAAAAGACACTAAAATATTATGCTATTTAGAAATGAATTTATGTAATAAATTTAATATTCATATAAAATATGTAATATCTATGTAAGAAAATCATGTATCACTATAACTGATAATTGATTTTTTATAAATGTCAAACCCTAATCTGAATAGAATTTTCATAATGATTCATAACCCTAAATCCTTTATTTAGATTAGAAGAATAAATAATATGGTATTTTTTATTGGGAAAATAATAAATCTTCAATTAAAATTAAATAAATTTGAATGAAAATATAAAACAATGAAAACCAAGAAATAATGATGATCATCCGATAGTAGATGATGTCGACGTAGCAGTTATATAATTGATCACTTCAACACTGAAAAATATAAACAATGAATATTCTTCATGATTTTACCTATGAAATCATTATTAGATAAGAACATAAACATGTATCATTAAAATTATAAAAATTTCATTTAAATTAATTTTCACTACATCATTGGATATTTATTTATAAATAAATCACCAACGATCATCTTTATTTCCCATTTCATAGGAGTTTCCGATAATCATCACCTCCATTCAATAAATAATATTATTTAAAATGATGAAACATGTTGTTACCTATTTAAAAATTAGGTATATTCAATAAATAATAATGGATCACATTAATTAATATATTAAATATATATTTAAAAACTTCTACTATTATAATTAGAATAAATTATAGATTAAAAAAAAGAAATAATATTACAATCTATCCCACTATTTTTTTTAATTTGATAATTTTTGAAATAATAAAAGAATAGTGTCCAATAAATTATATGAAACATATTATGTTAATAATTATTTTCCCGATAATTGTATACTCAACACATTATTGCACTGTCTTTATAAAATATATTTATTTTACATTGTAATAGAATAATTAAAACTTTTTAAATAAAAATGTGGTTAAACATTTTATACAAATTATGAATAAAGAGAGTATAATTTATAATTTTTTAAAATTTATAAAGCTTACAATGTGGTGTAACATCCATGGGGTTCACATTTTATGCACTTAATGAATGTTAGATACTTTATTTGTGTGGTTGATATATTAGATTATCATTTTCATACTCACAGTCAATTGAAATTCATCATGTAGTATCATGCTTCAATATATGGTTGATTCATAGTAACATGCAATATATTCATCATATAGCCAAAAAAATAGATGTAATTATAATACACGCATTCATATGGATATGAAATAAAATTCATGTGTTTCGTATTGGTTGATGGGTTTTATATAATCATGAATGAATGTACTATGTAAAATCTAAATAACACATAAAGAAAACTCAATTTATATATGATACATAAAGGTAAGATCAAAATTCTATATATTAATTAATAGTAAAACTAAATCAATACATTTTACATAAGTGCATCCTAATATTCTGAAAAAAATAAAGAATTCAACTTATGTAGGGGAATGTTTCATATATTATATATTGCATAATCGTAACATGAATCACTATGTAATGTTTAACTAAATGTTATATGAACTGTGTAAAGGTTGATAAATACTATTTACATTCCATTTTCATTTTTATCAAGATCAATAAAAGTATAAAATAACATATGTAATGGTAATGAATTTATGTATTCACTGTATAAAGGTAATCTTGGATTCTGTAAGACCACTCAAGGGTAACCCCTACCTCATGTGAGTGTAACCAGAAAATTATAAATCTTATATAAGGATAGATAAACACACAATTTAACGGTAGTAAGAGTTCACCTACACTATATAAGGGTACATACCAAGTTAAGTAGGAGTAAGAATACTATATTAAAGCTAATTTAAGGGTATAAGGAAAAATTATGTGAAGGTAAATAAAAATTTATATTTATTACATAAGAGTATAAGAGAAAGATTCATAAGGGTAAAGGGTAGTTTCAGAAATATGCTTAAGAGAAAAATAAAAATATTAAGAAATAAAATTTCTATTTGAAATAATAATTTAATAAGAATAATAAAAATAAAAATAACAAAATAATACATAATTTGGTAAAAATATTTAGTGGAATAAAATAAGAAAAATACAATTAAAAATATTTAGAGGTAATTGTAATATTAAAAACAAAAAATAACTCATCTATACTCTATAATATATACTCGAAAATAAGTAATCGTACTCTAACACTCTCTGGCTCAAACATTGATTACATATTTTTTATCAAACTTTATGATCTTACCATTATAATTTTGGTTCTATTAAATTAAATTTTTTATTTTCTCCAAGAAATAAATTTGGTTGTTAAATGGGAACCCTTATTGATAAATTATCCACTACATAAAAATAGATATTAGTTTCAATGAAATAATAATTATAAAATAATTATAACTTCTTATTATTTTTTATGTTTTGTAAGCATCACTCATTGTCCAACATCCACATTTTCAATTATTCATGAAATGCATTATCATATAGAGAATCTATATTCTTCTAGGTCCTAATATACTCCTCCAAACCTGACATGACTTCATTAAATCCACAAAATAGGATTTGATCTTGGGAGTGGATCTATTTTGATTATTCATCTTTATGGGGTGTCTGACTGAAAAAATAATATATTATATATGGAAAACTCATCTCCCACCTTCCCCAATTTGAAATAAATAATTCAGACACATGTCAATGTGATGTTGTCCTCTTCTTACTTATCTATTCCCTTGTAGCCTCCAAATTCAATATGTGTTTCAAAATATTCTTCTACAACAATTGAATTCATTAGTTTAATTATTTTATTAAATTTATATTTTGTTCCATCATAATTTTCCAAATCTTACCAAACTATGTACTTTTTGATTGAAAAATCCCCATTAATGAGAAGAATGTCACTCCACTTTTGATAGGGTCCTTTACCCCCAATACTGTGGTCATTGTTTTCTAAATGGTGGAATAAACTATATTAATTTCTAACTTATTCTATTGAGAATTATTAATTACCCTAATTCAATTATACACTATTCATGATTTTCACTCTCGAATGGCGATAGAAAGTATCCTTCCATTTCACTTCACATTCATCCATAAAATAGAGAAATTCATCCAATATTTTCTATCATCTACATTAGGTACAGAATAATATAATGGCTCCACTGACCCACCTTTATGGTTCTATCACATTTTTATTTTGAATTATAATAGTTCCAAATATTTCCCAACCATCAATCCCAATCGGGTCCATATATCCTTCCCTTAAACTGTTGAAGCTATTATATAACATAATCACCAAGTAACCCTCTGTTATGACTAATTCTACCTGTAATGATGGGGAGAGATATTGAAGTGTTTACAAGATCTATAATTTAGAAAGAATCCTTTATCCCCCAAATATAATGTTTAATAATTGTATTTCCTTTTAATATCTTCCATTCCCACTAGAGTTTTTAAAAAACTGTTAATAAAAAAGACTAGGGAGAAACCATCTTTAGATAATTCATATATTATCCAAACCGTTGACATTATCTTACTAGAGATGTGAACATTTCGATTATCGGGGTCTTACACTATACCAATAAAAAATTCCTATACATATTAATAAGACATAATATCAAGTGAACAGGTTCTTAATAGGGGAACTTCATGATGGACTGGTATCCTTGAGTCCTTCATTAATATTTCCATGATATCTATATCAATGTCTCACTCTTTCCATTTCATAAACATTAATATATAGTTTCTTGAAACTATGATACCTACAGGGGATGAAGGAGAATTCATTCCACCAAATTCAACTAATTTGGATTTATTCTCAGGGATATGATCATGGATCATAGCCATAAGTCATATTAATACATTCCAGTAAATATGCTCAAGGTTACCAAGTTAGTTACAAATAGAGAAGAAATCCACTCGAGATTAAAATTCATCTACCTGATTATTTTTGTATCCATTCTCAATCTCTATAAAATAATCAAGGGATGTATCATGTGGTTGATTTTAATACAAATTTGAGGATAAATTTGTTAATAATGAGATTGATAACAACTATATAAGCTAAAAAACTAAACCAACCATGTTTTAAATTATGTCTAGAATTGGGGGAGGGGGTTAAAAATCCACTATTGAACAAGGAATAAAAAACCATATAGATTAGTATGGAGTATCATATTTTACATAAAAGGGATAGGGCCATGATGAAATTTAAAAATGTAATTTGTTGATGAAATATTGGGTTGAGGACAATATGGAAACTTGATATTGTCCCTTTCAATACTGAATCATAAGATAGTGAGGGTCTAGAAGGTTGATTATGACATGTTACAAGGGATTATAGGAAACATGTCGTTGGAATCCTCCAATGGATGATTACTACAAATCAAATACTGAGAAGTGACTGAGTAAATATATAGCCTTTATGAAGATATAAATTGAAAAAGAAATATTTGAAATCCTTCATTGAGTGAAGTGTTATTCAGATAGATTATGATTCCTAAGAATGGTAAGAGAGAGTATTGTTTTGTGAATGGAATGAAAGGGTGATCCTAATCCACTGATAAGTTAGGTCATCCCCCCATATTTGGAGGGGTACCAATATTGGTGGTGGCCATCACTGTTATCCTACAGATGTAAAGGCCATGCCATAAACATTTCATAATATAGTGAAATTAAACTGTATATCAAATTCTTACATTCACAGAGAACTTTTTAGTTTATATTTTTAGAGAATAAGGTCATAAAACGTATATAAAAAACATATTTTACAAAGTAGACAAATCTTATTTGTATTTTTTTATCACAATGTGATGATTTCAGAATAAACAATGATTTACATCCATGAAAAATATTTTTCACTTTAGAATTCAATTATTTCGTTATTTTAAATATCATTAAAATCTATAAAAACAATTTAATGTGACGCATGAGTACAAAAATATTTTTATGGGACATAAAAATAATGAACAAAACTGTTAGTCCATGAAAACTTATAAAAATTTACCATTTGAAAATAAATTTAGGGGGTCAACTAAACATTTTATTTCTATGTAATGAATCTTTTCAAGAAAAATATTTTCATAAAACATTTCATAATAAATATTAAATGAAAAATTAATACTCATGAATGATTGTTTGAAATCATGAACAATCAATAATAATTTTTTTTTTCAGAAATTTATACTTTTCATGATTATGAAGTATCATATACCTTTCATTAACTTAGAAAATCATAATATTTCTATAAAAAACTAAAATATTGCATTGATAAATCACATAGTTAACTTGGTGAATAATTTTCATATTACTATTACTTATACATGGAATAACCAAAAAATTTCACTTGGAGTAACCATCATAGATACAATTAAATTAACTCTTAGTGTTATAATTGAAATAAAAATCATAGCATATTTCCATAATCTCTTAGGGGAAACCTAACCAGTTAAATATATACCTTTGTCCAAGGAATTTGATATTGAAAAAGGGATCACCCAACCTTGGTTTATTACATATCCTCCCAAAATTCTACGAAAGTCTCAATAACATAAATATAAAACATAAAGTATTTTCTTTGAAATAATATTTGTAACCATAATAAAACTTTATCGAATATTAAAATAAAAATTCTATTTTTTTTTGTATATTTATAGAAAATATGGAAATTGGGGTTTTCTTAAAAAAACATTAAATCCTATTAATTAACATGGAAATAAAATAATGGTTATAGTGGTGGGAAGGGTCATTTTTGTCATATATTTTAATATAGAACATTCCTTTTTTTATTTTTCTAAAGGACGTCAAAATTTATGTAAAGAATTTTGTGAAAGATACTTTTTGATATACATTGAAAGAATTTAAAACATAAAACATAATTTTTCATTTATAACTTACTTATATCCATTTAAATAAATCTTTAATATAAATTAAAAAATATTGATATAGAATAAAATGAGAGTTTTAAGGGGATCTTTAACAAGGATTTAAAAAATAAAGTATCTAACAATGAGTTTTACTCATCACATATATAATTTATCTTCATGAAAAATAATATATTTTAAATTATATACATGATGAAGAAAACTTTTAGGTTTATTATTCTTAATATATATATATTATTACCAAGTTTTATACAATTACTAAATCATTTATGCTCACATTGAACATTTTGATGATATTTGATACATATGTCCAAAATGACTAGTAAATACACTATGGTCAAAGAGGTCCTTAATCAATCATCTACAAAATAATAATGATGATATAATTATCAATTTATAATTAAATTATTATTTTAAAACCTATAATGAATTATGGTTATGAAATATGAACTACGTTACAATCATGGAGACGGTGGGCCGTATAGACACATGAGTAATGGTTTCATTTTTCAAAAATCATTTTGGAATGAAGATAAATATAATTTTATTATAAAATAATGATAATTTTCTTTATAAATATCAAAATATTTATTTAATTATATTGATATATATCATCTGTGGTATATGGTGATGAAAAAAGAATCATGCCATTCATGGAGGTGGTAGTCCACATGTTCACACGAATGATGTTTTCATTTCTCAATACATTGAAAGATAAAAAAATTTGTGTAATATTATCCTATAAAAATTATAAATTGTCTTAAATGTCATATATTTATCTTAAATACATCATTATAATACATCCATGAGATATGAGGTGAAAAATTAATTAAATCGATTCAGGAGTTGAAAGTTCGCCGCTCACGCGAATAATGGTATCATTTACCATTTAATGAAGGAGGATATGGATACATGTCATTCCATTAAAATAAAAACATTAACACATATAATTATATTTATGATACTAGTTATATTATTTGATAATTTATTAAGATGTTTGTAATGAGGCGGATGAAGAAATAAAACTAAAACCTACGTTTAAAACTATACCACTTTTTTGGAATGTCTTATATGATTAACACCATAATCCCTCCATCGTTGGTATTATACCTATATATAATTAATGAGGGAATGGATTGTTTTAAAGGTTTTGTGGTTGGATTTTAAGAACTAAATGGTTTTTTATGTGTGAAATAAAGAGAAGGAGTTATGCCCTTTAATAATAGAGGGGAGGGGTACTCCTCGAATTTTCTAATATATTAAATTCATATAAATTAATTTTCAATTAAAAATTGATAAAATATAATTTACATAAAAAATGGATGATTATAGTTTAATATAATATCCTAAAGTAAAATATTCAAAATTATTTACTATGTTTTTACCTGTATTGTATAGTTTTAACAGCATGATAACCCCTTTCTCACTTATAGTGACAATACTTATTTTTAATCTTTGAGGGTGAAGATAGTTTCTATAAATAGAAAACTTCCAATAAATTTACCATGGAAGATATTACCAATAATATTTTTATTAATTGGCCAAATATAATATATTTAATATTTTTTTTCATTTTATAAATTATTATTTATTATAAAATATCAATAATGTCCATTTATAGGATTATTCATTACATTGAATTTAATAACAACGTGAAAAAAGTAAAACATGAAAAAATTATTTTAATATATCTATAAAATCTAATTAACTTCGTTAATATTTGTGTATAGCATTAAATATCTAAAATTATAATAGTGTTAATATTTAAAATATTTTTTATTTGATTTTTTTAATGGAATAATTATTGCATTAGCGTTATGTAACAACTCACAGAAATTATTTCAAAAATAAATATTTAAAATAGATTAAAATGATGAATATAAATAATTTATATGTAAAAATAATATTTATAACCAAAAAAATAGTATGGTTTTCCCCATGATAAAAAAATTATAGTAATTAATAATTGTTAATATCAATATTCTGGAGAACTAGAATAAAAATATAATGAATCCAATGATCCAAAAAAGGATAACATTTTTTTCCTGATATCTTGAAACAATAACCAAACCCGTCATTTTGAAGACAATATAAGATAATTCAAAAAAATGAGAAAACATCATATGAATAAAAACTATATTAACTTCTAAAACAAAAGTAATACAAAAAGTACAATTTGATAATTTATTATATAAATGTTCTTAAAATTCATCAAATTATTATATACTATGATTTAATCCAAAATATCTAACTTATTTTACCAAAAAACAACCCCATACAAATTTATAATTAATATGAAAATAATAACAATCACACATTATATATCATTAAAATAGTATATTTTATAATCATATAATCCCCAAGACAGATAATCATAATATTTATCTCCATAAATCAACAAAAAATAATATATCATTGAAAAATATAATTTAGACTTTATTTAACAAATAAAATTCATTAATTATTTTGTTACTAAATTCTTAGAAAGTTTCCAAAATACTGATCATTTTTAAAAATAACATTAATCATATAATCATCAAATCACTTTCAATCTTCTGGTTATCTATATAAAAAAACATTTATTCAGAAAATGAACTTCCATTTATCTATCGAATTATTTTAATGAAGAAAAAAAATCATAATAACAAGGAAATTACATTTTCAAGTTCTAGGTGATGTTCTATTGTCTCCTTTAGGTTATGGGATCAAGCCTAATTTCTTTTTGACATGTGATTGGTTGTCTCATAGCTTACATGATGTCCTTTTTATAAAACAATATTAAAAGTTTCAATATAAAAATTCCAGAAATGTGATAACATTACCCAAAATAACCATAATATATTAAATATTAATGAAATATTTTAACCTAAAATTTTATCTCAAACCATTCATTTTGCATCCCAAAAATTTAATAACCAATAAGTACCTAAAAAATAAATGATCATATAAATCCTAAAGTTTATCAATACCATTAAAATTATGTCCAAAAGATGAAAAGATAATTCTTCCCCAAATAACTTTTTTAGAAGATAATATTAAGGGATATATATACCTCAATCATCTATCAAAACTCAGTAAAAGAATTCCAAGGTACCCGATCATCAAAAGGGTAATAATTATTTTAATTCTGTGATCATCCATAAATTTACCAGAACTCTTGAATCTGTTATACGTAAAATACTAATCAGTCAGCATTCATTATAATCCATTAACCTTGATAATCAATCTTATTCCTTAATAATTATTCACACTATAAAATATGAATCATAACATATAATTTAGAAATGTCAAACCAAAATCCAAGATACAACCATACCATTAACATGCCATTTTAATTTTCTACATCTTCAACAGTAAAGGAATTTAGTACCACTATAAATATATCTATGATGTATAATTGGTCCCATTCATGATCCTCCCCCATATGACGTCTATTTTAATAAGGACCATTATCCCCATATTTAAAAAATATAATTGGTACCTAGGGACGAACTTATCTCCCATTTAAGAAATTAACTGAATGCTTCCTTTTACATTGGTAGATTATTATTTTATAACAACCATTCCCATAGATAAATATCATCCTATTGTTTTAATACATTTTACTATGTTATTGATTCCTCATTCTTGACACATAGATTGTTGAACATACTTACCTTTATGATCATTATCACATAAACATATGTGGGGATTCCTTTTTCTTAAATTTTATGAATTTGAAATCTCACCAATGATCATGTTGTTAATCACCACCCTTGAAATTTCATTAATAATAACCACAAGAGTTCTCACTACAGATATCATTCCATTTTGTATCTCATTAACACCACTACCACATAGTTACTTCATGTCCATTGTCACTTTGGCCCACACTGGATCCATCCATTGACTAAAACCAAAAAGGATAGTGTTGGAATATCAATAAAAAATATATCTTCTTATAGGGAGGATAAAAATAATATATCCCTATACATGTTATCTCAAAATATTTTTATTTATCCAAAATAAAAATGATTCTACGTAACATACTAACTATTGTTCATATAAAGGAAAATTTATTATATTCTGAATAACATCACACCATATAATGTTATATAAACCACCATTTGATACCAACAGTATGGAAGAAATATTAATCATTTCATATTCTAGTAAATATGAACTAGAAATTACATTTTTGAAATTCCAAAAGGCCTCTTAGGAATAGAGTTTTGGAGATATATTATATAAATCATACATAAAAAACTATACGTTACAAAGTGTAAAATTTTGAACATTATCCATGATATTTAGAATGAATAAATTTTAAAATAAAACATGAGTTCATTAAAAAATTTCAATACATTTATCATGACTTATTAAATTTAATTAAATATCATTTAAACCTATTAAAATATTTTACAACATGGGATGATAATTAAATGATCTGTATGGTATATAAACAAAACGAAAAAACTATTAGAAAAAAATACATCTAAAAGTATTCTGTTTAAAAAAAAGTATTGGGATAAAATAATTATTTTCTATCATAATAAATCAACTTATCATTGAATTTTTTTTCATAAAAATATATTAAATCAAAAGGGAAAAAAAATAATAACGGATTTTTAGAAGTCATAAATACTAATAATAAATTTTCTAAAAATGAGTAATTTTAAATTTTAAAACGTATAATATACTTTCCGTCACCATTTGAAATAATATCATTTCATTAAAAACTCAATGAGTGAATAAAAAAACTATATAGTTAAATCCATGTATCATTTTCATTTCACTCCTATATACACATGGAAAACCCATCACAATTATACTTGGAGTAACGATTTTTTTACACTTGAAATATCCTTCATGGTTAAACATGGAATAACAATCACAATATATACCCATAATCTCTTAGGAGAGTCGTAAATAGTAAACTCTATCCCATTACCCAATGCATTGGGAATATATAATAGGAACACCCATCCTTTGTTTATAATGGATCCACTTATTGACATTAATAATTACATTGTACCAATTGTTAGTAAATAAATTCATTCATTATCAAAACATTCATTGTACCCATACAAAAATATTTTTGGACATTGAAACATTTATTAGATTTTGAAACCTGTTTTTAAAATAACAAGAACACAAGGAATGATGATTTTTTATTAATGAACATAGGGATTCTTTTAATGTAATTCATAAATAAAATAATTTTTATGGAAGAGGGAAAGGTCATTCTCACCATATAAATTAAATAAAACATTTCTTTTTTTCTTTTGGTAGATGGTGATAAAATATTTCATAAAACACTCTTTAAATGAATACACTTGAAAAATTTTTATATAATTTCAAAAGAATAAAAGTGAAATTTATAAATTACTTATATCTGTATGAATAAATCAATAAAATAATTTTATAAATATGTATATGTTAGAAAAAATCTGTTTTAATGGAATCACTATAATATGATTCTTAAATGAAAGTCTCTTACCTTGAGTCAAACATATAATATACGTTCTTTATCATTTTAAATAATAAACTTTAGTAAATGATATAATTTCTTATGAAATTTTATAAACACTATTATTATTTTCAAATAAATTAAAGATATGTTATATTAAATTAATTATTCTTTTGATTTCATATTTGGCGTTTTCATGATATTTCATACAGAACTCCAAAATGACTTTGGTAAGTCAAACTATGGTCAATGTGGTATTTATTCTATAATTTAGTAATAATAATCATGAAATAATTTTAAATTATATAAATCAATTACCATTTTAAAACTAATCTTGAAATATGGGTAAGAAAAATAAATTATCTTACAATTATGGATATTATAGGTCTTACGTACGCATGATCTACATTTCCATTCTTCAAAGATCATTTTGAAAAGAAGTTATTTATCATTTTTATTTCCATAATTATAATTATAAAATAAATATAATATTATTTATTTAATTATAATTATATGTTTCTTCTATTTTATGTGGTTATGAAATTAAATTACATCCCTTCATGGAGGTGGTAGTCCACATGTAAATGTGAATAACATTATCATTTTCAGTATATTTAATGGTAATAAAATATGTGTTATATTATCTCCCTAAAATGATAAATATGTCATGAATATTATATTATATATATATATATGAGAAAAAATTATATTTTGTCCATGAGAAGAGGTGGTGGAAAATGAATTTCATCGGTTCGTGAGGCGGTAGTCCACCGTATAGACAATCAATGGATTCTTTTCCCATTTGATGGAAGAGGAGATATATATAGGTCATGGAAATAAAATATTAACATCATTTTATATTATATAAATAAATTTTTTATTTTATCTTGTTTGAATAATATTTTATGAAGGTGGGAGGATAAATAAAACAAAAACATGTGCATAAAACTATACATCTTCTATTAAAAGTCTCTTTTAATTAACACTTTATGTACTCTATGGTTGGAATTATGAAAAAGACAACCTCTATAATGATGGGAGTGATATTTGGAATGTATTGGGGTAGGGTATCGATAATAAAAATGGTTCATGATGTGTTATATAAATGGAAGAATAGATGACATTTTATAAGAGAGGGGATTGGAATTCCTAGAATTTCTCAAAATATTAGATTAATTTAAATTAAATTTTACTTAAAATGGATCAAAATAGATTTATTTATAATATCAGATGTTTATCTGTCTAAATAACCTCATATAAAAATTATTATACATGTTTGGACTATTTTTTAAACATATGTTTTTTAAAGGATTGTCAACACATTTGGCACATACTGTGACAAAAAATATTTTTATTATTGGATTTACTATACATGAAAAAATGTCATATAAATAGACCGTGTTTCATATTATGAACCATATTCTAATTAACTATATAAATATAATATTTTTTTGAAATTTATATCATATAATATAATCTTATTTATGATAAAATATCAATATTGTAAATTTGTAGAAATATAAATTTCATTGACATTAATGATATGAATAAAACAAGTAAACTTTAAAAAATATATTTTAATAAAAAATTAAAATGTAAATTTTTTTCTATATAGTTCATGGATAACATTATGTATCTGAAAATAAAATACATTTAATATAATTAATATCATTTATTTAAATTTTTTATTAATTTAACAATTACTGCATCAATGATGTGTAAGAATTAAAGTAAATTATATCATTACAAAAAATTGAAAACAAATTACCATGATTAATACAAATAAGAAATATTTAATATTAATAATTAATACTAAACATGTACTCTGGAAATCACCATGTTAAAAATATTATAGTTATTAAAAACAAGAGTACGACATTTTTGACATTTATTCACATAAAGTAGTATATTTGTCATAATCATTTATAAAATGAATGATTAGTTCATATAAGATTATATATGATGAGTATATATTAAATATAATAACAAAATAAAATTTGGACGTTTTTTGAGGTAAATTCATAGTAATTGTCATTTTATTTTTAACCTTTATTTACCCGATTTACACTTAACATAGGTAACCAAAATTTATAAGATTACAATTTATGTTGACTATAATTAAAATTGACTTATTTATAAAAATATTACATTTAAATTAAATTTATTTGAAAAAAAATTAAATTATTATCATAGATTCTAAATTTTCTATTTAAAATCTAATTAGAAAAGCACGATAAAAATTGGGTTTCTAGAAAAATGAAATTATAAAATATTATTTTTTTAATATATTCATGTAGATAATCAATTTAATCATTAGATTATTTAAAATAAAAATAGACTAATTAAATTTTAAAACTAATCCAAATTGAGGTTTTAATCATCTAAAATAAATACAATTGTTATTTTAAATCAGTATTTTTCACTATTAATTTAAAATCAAAACTTTTATGAAATCTCAAAAAAACTCATATTAAGATAAATTTGACATGATGATTTAAAAAATTAAATTTATGATTCAAAAGTAATTTTATATATTTTTAGAAAAATATTTAAAATATTCATTCATAAAAATCATAAAAATCTATTTTTTACGAAAACATCTTTTTGAAGAATAAAATGACTTTACCAACAATTGAGTTATTATTTATGCAGAATTATTTAATACATTTGTAATTAATAAAAACATTTTATATTTCAAAATGTTGTAAATAATGTTCATTTTTTCCAATTTAGTATATATTTTATAACTGTCACATATAAATAATAATAATTTATTGTTCTTTGAAGCTAAGGCTTGTATATCTTGTATTCTTTCAAAGACAGTGTTTCTTTTTAAAATCTTAGGTTATAACATTGTATTCTCAATTTTTATTATAATTTAGGGTCTTATTTTTCTTAGGATTTATCATTCAATATTATTCCCAAATTTTCTTCTTAGTTTTCATTATTTTCCTACGATAATTTAATTATGATCTTAATTTTCGAAATTACTAATGAGATTTTCATTATAGTTGGTTCATTGGCATAGTAATACCAGAAGTCTAGGAAGCGGGTTATTTATTTTTGGTAGTGAACTTTAGTGTTTGATTTTGGTGTTGTGTCGATGAAATTAATAGAAAGAGTCTGTATTGTTTAGGAAGACTTCAAATCTCAACAGTTTTAATACATCTATGAACTCATGGTATCTTATAGACATGATTTGGAAATGGAGATTTGTAATATGTAGTATATTAGGATGAGAGAAATTTATTTTGGATATACAAGATTTATATCATGGTTAGATGAATTTCATAGTCCATTTTAGGGGTTTCTTAAATGACTAAATGTTATTCCATTTATTAAGTGGAATTATATTATGGAATTTGATTGTAATTATATCAGGAGGGATTATTATTTTATAGATACTATATATTTTAATATAAATATAATTTTATACATTTAAGGGGAATATATTTATATAATCCATCTAATTAGGGTGACATGTGATATTTTTGTGTACATTTTTTTGGATTGGTGTTAATCATTAAATATTTACATTCCAGGTGTTTACTTTTCATATTAATATAGATAATAATTATCATCACATCACAATGAACATTAATATAATCCTCAATATAATATCATTTCAAATATTAGAATAATGGACAATGGTTTATGTAGGTTCCATGATCTACACTAGGTTCACTATATATATAAATATATATTTGTATGTGTGTGGGTAAATAAATGAATGATTGGGTTACGACCTTTGGGGAGTGGGATGATTTAAGTGGGACTGGATACTCCCACAAAAACACAAATCATGCAAGATTCTACTATTTAGTATAATAATTTAGGCTACCAAAGTATGGATGGATACACATACACAAAAAATAGGCACACATCATTATATTCCTTCCAAGATAAGAGGGTCCTCATAGGTTAAGATAAACACAATAATTAATCTCTATATGTTTTAATTTCCATCATATAAATTATATCATATTCCTATGGTATTTGATCCCAATATTAGTCTCAAAACATTAGCATATACTTCTTGGAGTGTAAAATGTATCAATGGTTGTTTTCACAACCCGACACAATGGATCTTGAGTTGTAACATCCTCAAGCCCATCTCTATAGGCTTAGGGGTGGCGATAAGAACCTAAATGAATAACTAATATAAGAGGGATTTTTTTTTCGTACCTGTAAACACAAAAACATCCATATCCATGAAGAATCGAAAAGGAATAAATGAATATATAGTAACATATAGAGTAATAATCTTGCTTTCCAACACATATAGGAAATTAAAGAGTACAAAAACATAATCTAGAAAATAGAAAAAATAAATTCCACATTAAAAAATGTACCAACATAAAAAAACATGGAAAGTAAATACTGAGAGATAAAAACTCCCAATCTAAAATATCCAACCACTTTATATGGTAAAATAAACCAGGGTATCCCTATAATTATTTATAATCCCTGCAGACTTACCATTCATCAACATATGACACGAAATATGTGGTAAAAGGAAATGCATTCATGATTATATACCAACCCAATAGGTTGCCCAGAAACTGGTGGGGAAAAAGTAATAGCCCCTATATAAGTAGAAAAAATATCCCATACCAGGATATAAATAAAACCCAATCATCAATGATATATGCTAATGAAATCCCCATATAATAGAGAAAGGGGTTCCCAATATCACCGCCCAGCCTAGGAAAAAAAACTTGCATCCATTCTTGGTGGTCCATCGGCGCTGCCCAGCATCTCACACATCTTTTTGATGAATCATACATATATGGAAACACCTCACCACTGCACTGCATAGTTAAGGGGACATAATATTTATTTATATCTCACATGGACTAATATTATTGTAGGGTTATACTCAGTAGAAAGATACATAGAGGACCCATGACCTATCCAAGAAGGAGGGTTCCACTCTATGGGTGGATAGTGGACCCATTCCCTACTCCATTAGGGGTGTTCCAATCTATGGATAGAGGACACATACCATGTCCCCATATGAGGGGTACATAGTGTATAAAAAAAGATAGTTAGATAGATAGAGGTCCCATTCCTTATTCCAACAAGTGGGTTCCACTCCAGGGGTCATGGACCCATTCCCTATCCCAGTAGGAGGGTTCCACTCTTGAGATAAATAAAGGACACACACCCTATTTCATGTGTTGGGTTCCACTCTAATGGTGGAGGACCCATGGACTATCCCATCATGAGGGTTCCAATCTATAGATAAATAGAATACCACTTCCTAGTACTTGATGGGGTTCTACTATTAATGTCTTGGACCCATTCCCTGTCTCAGCAGGAGGGAGCCACTGAAGGGGTAGAAGAACCATGCACTATCCAAGAAGGAGGGTTTCAATATAATAATACTGACCAATCCATATTTTCCTCATTAAACTTATATGAACAAATAGAACACTTAACACCTCGTATCGTATCTCAAAATAAACCATGAAGTCCATAATCGTAATCAACATTGAAAAAAACATAGGCTAGGATACTCACATGAAAAAATCCGAGTCCAAACCAAGGATATATGAGATGTATAATTTTACCAAAAAACTGGAAGTACATAATATGTAAGAGGATACACAGTATCTATGGTCCGTCAATGATTCTTGGTTGTGTCATTTCCAATATATAATTTAGTATCGATTTTTTACTATAAATCGCAAAAGGGGAATATAAGGTGTGCCTCATCCACCTAAGTCTAGGTCGTGTCCTTTTTTGAATGACACCTTTCCTTCTGGCCAAGCATAGGTACAATTGTTTATGTGTCAGTACATGAGATGTTCATAGATATGCTCGTGACCATGTAATCCCTGAGTGGATATCACATCCCCATCATTGAATCACATGACGTGTTATATTTATCTATCAAAAAACCAAAATCGCCATAACTAGATGTTACACATTGTGTGCTATTTATGATACATGAAGTGTATTTGGCTTTTCTTAATATAATCAGATCTATCACACATATCCTAAATCCATTACCATTCTATTTTATTTTCAACCATTTAAAACTCAAAACCAGTGAAATCTATATCTGGTTGTCGATTCTGACACTCTGATGACAAAAAAATGAATCCTAATACTTCTAGATGATTCTTTCTCACCAAAATCACTTCAAAAATGTAGTTAATGAATTTTCCGAAATCTGAGTTCAAATGGGAATCATCACCCATATATGAAAAAACCTCTCAATCCAGCCTCTAATCAATTATCAATAAATATCATGAAAATCATAAATGAATCTGAGGTTCTGATCAAGATTGATCCTTCCTAGAAATGACCAATGGATGCCCCATAGGCCAACTATGAAGATTGTGATTAAATAATAGGGGGGAAAACCTGAAAAATTATGAATAAATCCTTTTCATTGTTTTCTTTTCTAATGAATACAAATTGCGTATTTATAGGGTGACAAATAAGGGTACAACATGGAAAGTTGAATAAATAATTAAATTTGATATATAGGTTCTTGTAAAGGATAAAAACAAACACATATTCAAGAAATAGATTTCATTATAGGTGATATTTTCATTTTATGGGATAAAATACACAACTGATGTGTTTTACCTCAATTCGGATAAATCATTCGTGAAGAAAATTGCTTCCAACAAAGGTGGAATATCTGTCACTTTTGATGGGCGTCTATTCTCCTTTATCTAATTATTGATCACCACCTGATATCAATCCACAAATAAATAATGTTTTTTCATCCTCTAAAAAGTCACAATATTATATGGATATGCCTAGAGATCATCCATAACCATGATTTTATAGATGTAACGTGGTCTTATACTATTTAATGAATGAATGAATTAATTAATTAATCCACTAAACGCATCCACCAATGTATGGTTTGCCAAAAAAACCCATGGTTACCCTCTTTAGGTTTCACACAGGTAAATCCTCTCATTTTAGATTTAATCACCATCTCATAATTCAGTTTTAGGACTCCTTTTAGGATAAATTATATTATTTATAAAAAACCTTGTATAGATGATATATAATATATATAATATTTTAGTAAGATTAATTTTGAGGACAAAAAACCTTAGAACCAGGTGTTGTCTCAGCACTGATCACTACATATTTTCCTTGATATATTTAAAATTATTATAAGGAAAAGATAGGGTCTATATAATATTAACTCCTTCATTATTTTTGTCCTTGAATAAAAATAAACAATAAATTTGGGGTACAGAGATTGCATCTGGTTATCCAATGACTAGGAGCTCTCCAACATGATCTCTTGCTTCCATAACACACAAACCATTGGAATTATTTTTCCATGATGGATCTACTCCTACTGATCATGGATCTCTCTCAGGTTCTCTATGAATGTGTCTCCATCCTTGATGTCCATCTCACCTGAGATAATAACTTATGTGGGATCATGTACGTATCTTCTCAACTGAAACACAAGGAAGACTTTGGGAACCTATTCAAAATGTGGAGGTAATATGAGGTAGTAGGAATCCTCTCCATCCCTCGTTAATATCTATAAAGGCCCGATGAACCCCATGGATAGATTTCCTCCCCAGAAGAACCTCCACAATTCTCATTGTGGACACACTCTATGGAAAATGTGTTCTCCCTTACCAAACACGAAGGGCCTATGATATCAGTTTACATAAGATATATGCCTTCTATGATCTTTCTCCATCTTCTTGAGAATGACCTTGAACTTATATTTAATTTATTGCACAACCACATTCTTATCAATATTCACCTCACCAATCTCATTCCAGCATAAGGGTGACCTGAAATATCTATCACACAGGTCCTTAAAATGTTCAATTATGATAATAGAGTGGTATATATTATTATAATTGAACTCCACTAAGTAAAGTTATCCTACCATCTCAAAAAAGGTCTAACATGAATGACCGAGACATATCCCAAAATATATGGATTGTGAACTCGGTCATCCCATCTTTATAGGGGTGAAAGGTTGTATTCCTCCTTATTGTAGTCAGAAATTAATCATTCATGACACTTAATAGGGGTTATTTAAACCACACATCACATTTAGAGATAGTATTTGAGGGAATTCCATAAAGTAGGTCCATATCCTATATGTACAAATTCCTTAAAAATTCCACCAAACATTGATCCCTGATAGTAAGGAAGTGTATTGACATTATATGTCAGAAAAATGTCAACATGATGGAGTCATGGACTCTCACTATCTGTGGAATACCTATAAACAATTTTGTGAATATTCCATCCCATTTCCTCTTTTCAATCTCAAGAGGTTGGAATAGACCTTCCATAACCCGGTACTCATCCTTTTTCTACTGACACATGAGGCACTAAGGGATAAACACGAACATGTTTCACCTCATGCCATCCAAGATAACATCCTATGGTGTTCTCCATTAATATTTCACACACTAATATTTAAAAAAAAAGATCAGTGAAACTATGTCATAAAATCCTATCACATCAGGAATAAGACTACCATCCATCCATAGAAAAGGTTATAGTATTCCCTATTTCAAGAAGTCGATCAGGATAAAATCCCATGGATTTTTTATCAGGTATGACATTACAGTCGATGTCTACCAACTGGGCCTCTCTCACACCCCGGATAAGTGAAGGAGTCAAAACCATCAACTTAATAAATGTTTCACCCTTATCTAAAAAGTTTTTCTACTGTAATGAAGATAACTACTAAGAACCCTCTTCCAAAAATAAATCATAGGACATCCTGCTATGGGAATCTTCCACCATGATCTCCATCCCAAGGGTATTGAATATATCAAAGTCATAGTCCTATAGAAACAAAAAAATAGTACATTTGTCTTAGATTTAGGTCCCTATGCATGAATACATAACTGAGAGTTTAATGATCTATGTAAACATCAAACCACTATCCAAAATTATTGTTATACCAGATCCTTATAGTGAATACTACTCCCTCCAACCCACAGTCTTGAGTCACATAGTTTTTTTTGGTGGCTTATCATCTACCTTGACGATTATTTGATAACTACATCCCACTACATCAACTTGTAGTCAATCCCAGATCCAGAGGAATCATTATAGTCTATGTACTCAATACCTTCCTATGATAGTCACAAAACATGAGCAATCATTATCTTTATCCTCAAGTCATAAAAGGCTATCTGGGACATCTCATTATAGGTAAAATTCTATTCATTCCATATTAGGGTAGTCAAATGGTCTATAATTATTGATAAGTCTTGTAGAAACCACCTATATTACCCCAATAAGTAAATAAGATTAGAAACCTCCAACATGATATTGGGTTGCTCAAAATAAATCATTACATTGATCATTTATTGGTCCATAGTTAATCCATTCTCAGTTATAACCTTCCCAAAAAAGTGAACTATAAGGACCCATAATAAGCACTTCTAAGACCTACCATAAGTCTGGAGCTCTCAAATTAAGTCTACGACTATACTCTAATTTTCTATCGGCTCCTCCTCTAACACATGGTACATTAGAATTTTTCAATTATGAAAAAACCAATAAGTCTATGTATAGATAGAGGATATGGTTCATCAAATCCATTAATATAATATATGTATTTTTCACACTAAATTTTTTGACCGAAAACCTATAGTGTCTGTAGTTATATCAAAATGATATTTTTAACATATCATCCTCATGAACACTCAACTAGTGGTCGCCCAAACTGAGATCAATCAAATCTGTCAATCTATAGAAGGGGTACTTTTTCTTTATCATAGTGTGGTTATGGTGATTCTAATACATATAAATTCACATGCCCCCATCCACTATTTTCATGAACAGCATTGGAGCTATCTAGTGGTAACATTCATTTTGAAGAAACCATTCTATCGATTGTCCTCCAACTATAACCACCTATTTTAGGACCCATTATGGTCCATCTGATGTTCCTTTGAATTTATAAAAGATGTCCCAAGTAGTAATACAATAAAACCCCATTTATCTACTTGGAGTTAGTATTGAAAAATTCTTGGGTAATACAACCATAAAATCCTCCATGTTTAAAGGAGTCATGATTTATGATTAACCTTTTATATCTAGGGATAAACATGAAAAATGTATGTTTTTTGGATGAAGCCTCATGCTCGTAGAACTCTGTCACACCACCATGTGGTCTCTCTCAATAATGAAGTAGAATCTCATCCCATATGTGGGAAGTAATATGAATCATTTGTTGTGACAATATTTCTGTTCATGGAAATTGGGAAACCATTACCTTCCCAAAAATACATAATTAGAAGTGTCTCTGTCAACCACGTGATACCTTACACTTATAGAATTTTTTTTATCAAAGAATCATTCCTCATATGAACCTTATGGAGAAGTTATTAGGCTAAAGACTCAACTAGGATCTCTAGGTATCACACCATGATTAAATAGATGAAAATGTGAATCACACCTCTATCTATGTGTACTTATGAAAGAGTATAATAAACATAGATTGTACCTCAAATAATCTCATAAGATTCCTAGTCATTTGTATCTATAGTCTACTGCATCCCATGACCCTGACCTCTAGATCCACGATCCAGACATGGGACTCCTAGTGGTGTGGTGGATGTAGCTCATATAGTCATCCCCTCTTGGAGCCCCACCTACTTTTGTTCTAACTCTACCTCCCTTGGGCCACCCTTCTCTTTCTTGTGAGATTGCTGATCATGACGCTTACACTACCCTGGAGATTTCTACGCCATCTATCTTTAATTCTAATTGTGTCAGGTTGGTAAATCATATTCCTTGTGAACTCATTGATCGCATTCATATAATCAAGCCTATATTATATTCCCCGATCCTATGTGTGTTCCTTATTCTGCATGGAAGCATGTATAATTTTGGTCACGATAAGATCTCCTATGCTAAAATCCTATTGAATGGTGTCTACTAACTACTATAGATG
The DNA here is from genome assembly GCA_963277665.1 of Viscum album. Classification (NCBI taxonomy): domain Eukaryota; kingdom Viridiplantae; phylum Streptophyta; class Magnoliopsida; order Santalales; family Viscaceae; genus Viscum; species Viscum album. The sequence goes on along the minus strand of OY728159.1, from coordinate 1,883,842,693 downwards.
AATCAACGACATGATTCCCACCACCATCTCTAGCTATAAGGAATCCATTTGATATTAAAATCCATATCCAATGTTTCTTTTAAAACAATCCAACATCAGAGGGAATTCATAGGGGTACCACACTACCATGGATGTCTCTATGGAGACCCAACTTAATCTTCGGTTACATGAAGTAGCTATCTCAAATAATTTCATGGGAGTATTGCGCAAGGTTAGTAAACCTCACGAGATAAAAATATAATATAATCCATCCCTATTGTATCTTAATAAAATACTAAATCTAAACTGAGCACAAAGATGTGTGGTAGTACTCCTCACAAAACAACTGATGGAAGGCAAACAATGATAGTGTAGACTCCTCGAGAATCAACACGACTAAGATCGAACAACACCCACCCACTCGATGGAAATGACTAGTTTCCAACAAAACAACAAATTACCTAGTGTATATATAATCCTAAGAACCCATATCCCCAACAGTAGAAAATCTCCACCACCTTGCGATCTATCTCACCACAGAACCTCTACGGCCACTGGCACTGAAATGTGCATAGTGTGAATAACATGTTTTCAAACTCTTCTAACATGGACGGCACTTTATACTAATTAATAGGTGGGGTTGTGATACCTATCCAGTAAGTGGAATGATCTCATGAGATGGACCCTAAACTGAGGCCTCATCACTCATCGTATTTCTATCACATTTCTAAATTAAAAACCTAGCTAGTTGTATTCATAGAGGAATCCAAAGAATTAAATCAAGATGATTCACTGTCAAATGATAATATATATATATATATATATATGGGTAGATGAGTCAATAGGGAAAATAAATTGAATCAATCTTATATGATTCATGTAAAATTGATCTCAAAAACCAATTTCTCTGTATGAAGAGTCAAAAAGAAGGTAGTCGAAGTCCAGGTTAATTTGTATGTCAACAGCCACAGCAACACTAGTTTTCCTATCCTTAAATACTCACTTAAGACACATTGAAAATATTTACCTAAACCCCAAACAAATAATCATTAGGGTACAACTCCAAACACCATCCAAAGGAATGAACTCAGTTTATACTAATATATCATGACCTAACCCAATTGGTCTGGAGTGTTAACTACCATAATCCTAATTCCACAGGCTCGGGGATGGAGAAAAGTTTTGAACGAATAAATAATTTGAAATAACTCTTCCTAAGTACCTATATAGAAATAGAAAAAAATATCTGCATAGAAGTGAGGTGTAATAAAATTAATAATAGAAAAATGTAGAGTACCAATCACTCACACAACAACCTCTTGGGAATAAAAGAGTACCCCAATATAATTTTAAAATAAAATAGGTAAAAATATATGCCCAACAAGAATGGGTTCCCAACTAGAAAATGTGGGAAATTAAATACTAAGAGATCTTTACTCTATATCTAAAGTACCTGACCATCATACATGGCCAAATGAAATAGAGTGTCCCTATGATCCTCTTCAATCATTGTAGATGTGTGCATTATCTTCATAAAACAAAACATGTGCAAGAAAATACCATTCATGGGTGACTATTGAAATACCCTGTAAGATGCCTAAAAAGAATAAGGGGAAATAGTAAGAGACATGATAGAATTAGAAATATCTATCCATAAGAAAACGAAAATGAAAATAAATCAATATGAAGATATTCTCATAAAATAATCCTAGGAGATGGAGAAAGGAAATATCCATCTCATAGCCCACTCTCAAAATATATTCTTCAATTAGTTCTAGGATGTCTATCATTAATTCTAAACATATCAAAAATCTATATGAGAAATCATCCATAAGGGGCCACACCATTCCACTGTGATGAAAAGTCAAGGGGAATAACCAGTAGGTAAGAGAATCATGCCATGAAACAATATGAGGTTTCCCCTTAGTAGATAGATAGATCGAGATCCCACACCCTATCCCAAAAGGACGGTTCACTATAGGGGTATATATAAGACCCATTCCTTAGTCCATTAGGGGAATCTAGTCCATAGAAAGAAGAAGCACACCCCATCCTAGAAGGTGGGTTCCACTCTGTAGATAGATATATATACAAATAGATAGATAGATAAATAGGTAGGTAGATTGATAGAGGACCCATTATCGGTACTAATAATGGGGTACCACTATAGGGGTAGAAGACCCATTACCTAAAATAGAAGGATGTTTCCACTATGAATACATATAGAGGAAATAAGCCCTAGTTTTTCAGGGGTTTTACACTAAAGGATGAAGCGCCATGACCTATCCTAGTAGGAGGGTTCCAATATAGGGGTAGTGGACCCATTCCATGTCCATGAAGAAGGGTTCCACTCTAGAAAATAATAGAGGACACAAACCCTAGTCTATCAGGGGGTTAAAAACTAATGTTAGAGGACCCATTCCTTATCCTAACATGATGTTTCCACTCAGATGATGGATATAAGACCCACATCATGTTCAAGTGTGAGGGTTACACTCAGATGAACCTATTCCATAACAAGAATCGTCAAGATCTATCTACAGAAGTGTCACACTTGAAACATTTCATATCATATCAAAAAGTCCTCCATGAAGTACACCATCGTATTCTGCATGGAGAAAATAGCTATGGTACTCTACTCTTATTCCATAATCCATGTCCAAAAGAAGGAGAAAATATAGGTAGAAGAATACTAAAAATGATGAAGTACATGACATGTAAGGGGACTCGTACATCATGTGGTCTCCCATGATGCATGGTTGTGTCCTTTATAGTACATGCCTCACATTCCATGTTACCCTCTACATCATGTAATGGGAATACAAGGCATGTCACTACCACTCAAGGAAGACCGCTGTCCTCCTGTTCGTACATGTGTTCTTCAAGACATGCCCATATTCATTGGCCATGTGTCAGTACATAAAATCTTAATGTCCATCCATATGTCTATGAACTCACACATTAAATATCGAGTTTCTATCACTGAGTCAAACGGTGTGTGGAATCCCCATTTTCATGTCATATTTTATTTATGGAAACCCCAACCACCAATACCAGGAGCTACATGTTGTGTGTTCTTCATGTTAATTGGTATGTAGTTGGATTTTCCACAAAAACTAAAATCTATCATTAGGATCCTGTGTTCATTCCCTTCAGAATTATTTTCAACTATTGACTACACAAAAAATGGAATCCATTTCCTATCAGAAATTCCATCCCTCTAGATACTAAAAAAATCGTAATCCCCATGTTTAAATCTGGTGTTCCATCACCACTTCTCCCATTATATTTCTAAAAACTTCAAGATCTCAAATCCATTTTAATCATCACATGTATCCCAATAATCATCCTAATCATTCTTATGATTTCTAATATATCTACTTCATGTGAATCTACCATGAAATTGTTGGTTTGATCATGCTCGATCATGCCTGGATTTGTGGAGTCATGGAACTATGGGCCAATCATGAATATCTCAAAGAAATAAGGAAGGAAAAGCACATGAAAAAGGAAGAAACAATCATTGTAAAACCATTCATAAACATAGAATAATAATTCGGGATAGCTGGGTTGATAAATCTTTGCACAATATGCAAAATCAAATAAATAATTAAATCTGATATATGGGAACATGCAAAGGCTCAAAACAAATGAAGATCAAGAAACTTTATTTGATTATTATGAATATTTTAATCATAATTCTGGAGATAAGAATATTATGAGTCCTAAAATGATTTGGATTTATCATTTTTGAAGAAAACTACTTCCGACGAACGATGTAGATATATTGTAATTTTTTCACCGCGATTGTTCTTGATCTAATTATTGATCATCGTCTAATATTGATTCTCCATCACATAATAGTGTATCCTTGCCTCAACAGTCCTAGGGATACGTGTCTAACAGTAGAGATACACTTTAAATAATATTTTACATTTGTAATTAGGTTTAAATCATATAATGACTGAATTAATTAATTAATTAATTAATTAATCCACTAAAATACAATCCAAAACCCATTTTATCCAAAAGTCACATGCCGACCCACTTTAGGACACTCATAGGGTAATACTCACATTTTAGATTCAATGATGATTTCATATTTCTATTTCAAAGTCTATTTATAATAAATTTCATTATTTATAAAAAACCATTTGCATGTGAAATAAAACATATTTAATTTTATTATAAAATTAATCCAAGAACACTTGGCCTTGAAATCATGTGATATCTTAGTTCCTAGTACCAAAAATATCCCATTATATATTTAAATTAATTATTTTTATGAAAAAATAGATTATCTAATGTTATTTAAAAATATAAAAAAACATCTGTTATACATTGACCTTTTTTATTTTTGATTTAATTTTTTTATATGCTTTAAATTTTTATAGAGACACACATATTCATAAAAATGACTATTTTTTATATAATTTTAGGTCTCTTGGTGGTGGATAGAGAGTTTTCAATATGACACCCATCATGCACCCCTCATTGCGTATTTGTCATTATATATGGATATTCAGGTTCTAACATGTTCATTAAAGTTTCATTAATATTCTATGTACTAATATGGAGTTATTGTGATGGAGTGGGAATCCTTCAGGGCTTGGGATAATGTCGGCCAACATGGATTTGTATATTCGATGGCATGTCAACACATTTTTGTATTCATATTTTATAATTTCTTTGTTGCATTCTAAAAATTTCTAGCGTATTGTTTAGTATTTTGTACTAAATATATATAAATTGATATTTATAATGTATGTGTCCATTAAAAATAACGTTATAAAGTTTTTAATATAAATTTCCATAAACCACTCCTAGAGATCCCTATGTTTAGTGTATTTGGGAAATTTGGAATATAATATAACGTGTTTTAAATTAAATACATATTCTTTATTTGAATCTTAAAAACATTCTCTTAGAGGTCACCATATTCATATATCTACATGTGATACAATAAGAGATATAAAGAGAGCCAACAATCATAACATGGAATCAATAGTGGGCAAGATTATAAACCATCAAATATAAATGTCTAATAAAAGTCAATGTGTGATTTAGGAGTGGTAATCATTAAAATCAGAAGAATTTTGAAGAAACATCAATCATTTCATAAGTTAAGGATCGCTTATAAGGTATTATAATATTATGTAGTTAGCTCATTACTAATAAATCATACATATCATCTCATGAGAAGAAATTATTTGCCAATATATTCAGGGGATATATATTTCTAGGATAACCGATTGCATTATATTTCAACAAGTATATGTGTGATATATAGAAACTATATATCAAAGAAAAAAATGGAATAATCCAATGATAATGAAATGGTTCACAAAATGGTTTGAAAATACTTTTCCAAATGTTAAGCCATTTAGATACGAAATAAAATAAGGTAATACATCATAAATGAAACTAAAAGGATAAAAAAAATAATTAATCGTTTTATCACTTGAATAAATGAATAAATTCATGAAAATAAAATAATATCGATTTTTGAAATACAGTATTAAATTTTAGAAACTTTCCAAATAGGATTCCTAGGGTTTGAAATAGTGAAATAATTAATAGAGACATAATATTGTGAATATAACATGACAAAGCAAAAAATACTAATGATAAATGATTTAATTTAAAAATAATATTTATTTATGATGAGTGAGTTATATATATATATAATGTGTGATATTGAACATATCTATAAAAATGAGAAGAATAGGATAAAAACCAAGTTTTACCATGCTTTTAAAGATCTACTAAACATATGAATAGTAAAGTATAAATTTGTACATATTTATGGAGAAACATTTTCAAATTTATTCCACCACTTATAATCAATTTTTTATCATGTATTATTTTGTTATTAACATTATATTATTCACATCAACCATTTCATTTTCATTTGGCTCATGGTTCCAAAAAAGATTCAATATAGTGGTAGTGAATATTGGTCACTATAAAGTGGTCACGTAATCACTTGAAGTGTCATGTTATATGTTTAATATAATTTAAAATTTTGTGTCACTCGAAAAATCATTAAAAAGATAAAATTTTGAGAATCATCCATGGAAAGCGTGTTAAAGTCACATATAAATAACTATGATAGTTTAGCTATAATAAAATTATTATGTCCCCAATTTTAACATGTCAACGATAAAGAGATGAATTTATTTTCTTATTTTATTATACTTAATTATTAAATTTATTTTTTGAAATGTTAATGAAAATTAAATGTGAAAAATAAAATCTCAATATTTATTTTGGTAGCATTAACTTAGTAATAGTGAAAAAATGCTTTTAAGTGATTTTTAAAAATAAGTTGAAAAATAATTAATATTATAGATTTATAAAGGCATTATATTTTATTAACAGATATAATTTAATGTTACATTTAGTGATTATTTAATGTTACATATTGTATAATAGTATATCTGAAATAAGAACCTGAGTTTTGTAACCCCATCCCCGGACCTTGAGTATCCTCCATTGTATTGACCCTAAAGTCTTTTAGGTGGATCTTTTGGCAAAGAAAGAGATTAAGAACTTGTATAGAGGACTTTAGGGAGGTATTTGGGTAATATATGGAAATGGAAAGAGTTCTTGATGTGATCAAAAAGGGTTTTTTATATAGCCATGGGGGAGTTTTATTTTAGACTAAAATAATTTTCATTTTATTATTTATAAATAATACATTTAACAGTGTTGATTAATTAAAATATTTCATATGTATAGTAAAATAAATATTGTTAATTTTACATTAATATCCTCCCAAAACTATATGGAAACATGGGAATATTTTATAAATGGTAAATCTTCTAAAATAGTTTTTCTTAAAATAAAATATAACATATGTTCAAAAAAAATTTATATGTTTGGTCATTAAGTTCTTTTTCTAAATTTATTTATTTATATAATTAAATACTTATTACTTATTGAATTTTTTATAAAATTTTAATTCTAATTTTTATCTATGTGATGTCGTTAATTTTTTTTAAACACTGTATTTTTATAATTCACAAAAAAGATAGTCATTCATCAAAAAATAATAAAAATTCTTCCATAGATAATTCATACATGATCATTACAAATTATTATTTTATTTTATAAAATTAAATTTCATAATATAATAAATTTTAAAATTAAATAGAATAATATTATATAGGAAAAAACATTTTATTTAAAATTTAAGTTATTTATTTTTCATTGAGTGATCAAATTATATTTTTTTATTCATTAATGAAAATATGAATGATAATTATCTATATTTTATCTTTTCCTAAAAAATTATAATTAGGTGTGTGTAATATATAATTTTCACATTACATTTAATATTTTACAAAATAATTTGGATGTTATATTATTAATATGTATAATTAATTTATCATTAACATGTATATTACAATAAATATTTTTATTAAATTATAATATTTATGTTAATTTATTTTATTCCATGAAAATATTATTTTGTTTTTGGAATTTTATTACTCTCATCACTCAAGTATCCATTTTAATGAAAAATTAAATTTACAATAATTAAATATTTATCAAAACGGTAAGGTACTTATTATAATTCCTCTTAGTTATCCTTATCAGATTAATTATTCATTCATTCAAAGATATTAATATTTAATTTATAAAATTTACTATATATTATTAGTATTATTTTATATATATTTTATTTTGTGTCTATGATAATTCAAGGGGATGATGAAGCAACAAACATTTATGTTCTAGTTTTTTTGTTAGTTCTTTTTATTTTCCTATTTTTCTTATTTTTAATGTAATGACATATTTTTATAATTCATATGTAATATATAATGTCCTTGAAATAATTAATACCTGTTTTTATATATAGTTTTCTTTATTTATTCTAAACATTTTACCCCCATATCTTCAGAGACAGAAAATTTTCATATCTAATAACCTTCGATCAGTACATTATTCCCTAATTATGAAATTTAAACATAAAAATTTCAACTCAAATCATAATTCATGAATTGGGTGATTGTATTTTGGTTTAATTACATCCACATCATCCCTCATTGCCTCTCCATAATTATGATTTTGCCATAGTACATTGATAATATGAATGCCCTTGTCTCATAGAACATTATATATATGATCAAACTTTTCCTCCAATTTGTCCTCATTGGAGGGATCCTCAACCAACTAACAACATATATTTTCATTAAGTGTGATGGGTGTGGTTTGAAATTCAACATGTTAGATACATGAAACACATTATTTACTTGTGGAATATTCGGTTGAAGGGAAATTCAATAGGACACAACCCTTATATGATCAAGAATCTTAAAGGGACATACACACCTTAGATATATCATTCCCTTCATCCAGAACCTCATAATTTTATTTCATGGATATATTATATGAAATACATAATCTAAAAATGTCAAACTCTATATCCCCCCCAATTATTTTCTGTTTAAATAATTTTTATGCATTGAGTTACTCTGATGTATCAGCAAACGACTTAGGCATTCTATGGAATATCTTATACCATTTTTGGTTTAAGTATGTCACATTCAAAAAACACCATCGCAGGATGTTACACTTCCATATAACTTCTCATAGGGTTCATCAAATAGGCCAACATAAATTCTATATTGGAATCTACTATTATTGAATACCTTCACCAAATAAGGGTATGAATCACTACATCCATAAAATTAATATAGAGAATGTAATGATAATGTACTCAAATGTAAGAATAATTAGTTTTGATTATAAATTTATATAAATATGATTTTACATACTAATGTTCTACACCACATTTAATTTCATTTAAAGACACTTCCCAAACATTGAGTTGAACCTGATATCTTTTTTATATTGAATCGATTTTGTTGTTCAAAGAAGCCTCACTATTAATTTCAAATACATCATAGAAATATATTCAAGGGAGAAGTATTAAAAAATATTGATGATGTTATCAGTCTTTTTAATACAATCCAAAACAACCTATATGGTATCAGTTCCTATAAATATCGTTGGTTGTCCTAGGGAAACGTTCAAGGTGATATTTACACATTTCTATATTAGTATGGGTAATAGTTACATCATTTCCTTTAAATTATTCTATTCTATCATTACTTGTTGGTGTAACACAGACTTTGATATATATATATATATATACATATATATATTTATTTAGCGATCATTCTACCCTTATTGTCCCATGAGAACTTATCTCAAATATTTATAAATATAATTTTTATTATAAGTTAATTGTGAAATATTGAGATATTAACATCACCCATTTGCACAATATTTTTCTTATGATCAAATGGTATATATAATTATGTCCCAAATTTTACAAACCAATCTATATCATTTTGATCTCCAAAATTTTACCCTCCCTTATTTATTTCACATTCCTTTTTATCGCTTCATAATCTATTAGTAAGTATTTAATTTTCTCAGGGATAGATGGTTGGGAAATCATTTTAGAATTTCATCATGTTGTATGTTCCTTCATAATTCCCATTACTATTCTCTTCATGTATAATAATATTGGATACCTTTGAATCATCAACAATGATAAGTTTAAAGATCATTTTAATTAAGATACTTTTTTTTTCATTTCCATAATGGTATTAGATTGAGAAGTTATAGTAATTTATTAACTCTAACCATCTTCATTTGCTGATGTTGATATATTTTATGTTAATATATAATATATAATTTTATGATAAGAATATATTTAAAAATTTTATTTCTAGTGATAATGCCTCTAAATTTTTAATTAACATATCTATGATTCCAACTGTAAATCATGGGCCATTTAATTTTACACATGCACAATTAAATTTTTATATGATACATGTTATCACATTATCATTTTCTGGAGTAAGAAAACTAAAACCCTTCATAATAGAATGAATATATTTCAAAAATACATCTCTAATTGAGGGTATTTTTATTATTTAAATTTTTATTAAACAATTCGTCAACACCTTAATGTAATGTTCCCATTAATTTGGCCAAAAAACTATACACCTTTTCATGTTATCTATGATTTCAGGGAGGATAAATGTGGAAATTTTTTAAAAAACTACTAGTAATAAATAGATAATACTAGTAAACTATATAAATTTTTCTATATTTATATTATTTTAAATTCATTAACCATCTTAGTATTTTCTTGGTCTGCAAATATCCCCACTCTTATGATAACATGCACACAAAATGTGACATTTTTCATCAATAATATACATTTACTATACTATTCATAAAATTTTTCCCATTGAAATGTATTTAACAACATTTTTAAGTGTTTGTTGTGTTTTTATTACTTTTGGAATATATGATAATATATTTTATAAATACTATATTAAATGTTCCATGATAATCTCTAAATACTCTATTATTGAATTCTATGATGATTTTTTGTAATGTTAGGGAGTCTAAATATCGTTAGAATGAAATAATAGTTTCTTGAAACCATAGAGGATAAAAAATTTGAGTTATAATCTTTTATCACATTCAATTGATGATATATTTAATGATGATAAACCATAAATAAGTATTGATTCCCATGTAGTTGGTTTGACATGTCATCCATCCATGGTAGTGGATACCTATTATTTAATGTGATCATGTTATACTCATGATAATAAATAAAAATATTAATTGACAAATAATTATTCATAAAAAAATTGTATTTTGTTACCCCATGGGGAAGAAATAAGGTATATTGAACCTTTGACCATTATTTCTTCTAGTTTCATCCTCAACGCTTCGACTTTGATTAGATCCATCCTATAGCGATGCATAGATTTGAGTAGATATCTTGGTATATTTTGTGTAATGAACTCAACCTTCAATTCCAGAGGAAAACTGTGAAATTTTGTATGAAAAAAATAAATAAATTTCCATACAATGTGACTTTAATAAAGGATAATAAATTTCTTTTCCTCAATCATTCCGGTGATATTTTATTTCTCCTAAGTAAATAATATCCACACTTTTGAAGAAGTTTTCAAATGGAATTCATAATTCTCCATCAAATTTAATAGGATCAAAGGTAGGTTTATGATATAAAATGTGATTTTTATACCTTTATTGTTGATATTAACTCTATATAAAAAACTAACAAATTTCTTATATTAAATAAAACTATAAAAAAATTTGAATATATATTGATTTTTAAGAATATTATCCCAAAAACGATAATTTGGAAAGAGATATATGATTGAGATATATTGATTTCTCAATATAGTGTTTTCATGTCTATCTATTCCCTTATAACATGTGGTCGATTTAGAATGTTTCTAGATAATATACATTATATGAATGAATGTGAAGAAAAAATTCAAAAAAGATATTCATTAATCTATAATGATGAACTTTTGTACTTATGACCACATAATTTTCATGATCCACCATTGTGGTAATGATAAAAAATGTTCTTCCATGTTTCCTTGGATTTAGAGGTTGTTGTAATCAATTATCCACAATGAAATTGTATTAGTTTATTGAGTTTATTAATTTATATGATTCATCACATTTAAACATTTCACTAGGTAGTGGATAGATTATAACCATCATATCCAATATAATAATTATTTGATTCAGTAAATCCCTCTAAAAATGATTAGTTATATTACATTCTTTTCAACACATGAATAATTTATATGTTACCCTGACAAATTTTCAAGGGTTCTTCTTACCACAATTTTGACATGTGAGTAATTGAATATTATTCCCTACTTTTGGATAATTATAAAAACCCTAATAGTTAAAATACACCTATAACATCTTAATTTGTAACATCCCAAGTAAGTAATGAATAATAATAAATTCTTATCTATATAAATTTATGAATTAGATAGTGTTTTAGAGGCTTAAAATGAGAATAAATCCAATCTTAAGCATGGAATACACTAATATTTTTAAAAGATTGTTTTACCGCCTTTTAATGGCGAACCATTTTTAAATATAAATTTTGACACTTTTATAAGATATATTTTTCAAAATAAAAATATTATTTATGATTGTGACATTGAAATTTACATTGGATAATTTTTTGGTATTCTTCTGACAATGTTTATTTTTTAATGAATAGTGAAAAATACTGCATTTTACATCAAAAATACTTTTTCATCTAATATAATTATATGGTTATATTATCTATTTAATTGGTCTTAAAGTGTAATTAGAATATCTATTTACCATTTAATCCAATGGTGGTCATTAGGGTTAATTTCACTTTGGAATCGGGCATAAACAAGTGCCAAACTTTTCATAGACATTGTTTCTAAAAACCCGCTATTTGTTTTGACAACGAGAATTATTTTTGAGTTAATTATATCAATTTATGTGTTTGGAATTTGATAAAATGGATTACATATTTGGAATCAGAAGGTCCAAATTATGTAATCAAGACTCTTGTTTTTAGACATTGTGAATAGTAACGACGGTAATTATCTTTAATTATCTTGATTAATTAGTAATCGGGTAGTAAATGATAATAAAATTATTTCATAATAATAAAAAATTACCCTAAAATGTGTCTTAATGCTACTGGTTGTGTCATGGCCGACCATGGGATTCCTTGTGCCAAACATTGGGACCCCATGGAATCACTTTTGTGTGATAATGACTTTTTATCATTTTATTTTTTAAAGAAAGTAAATATAACAAAGAATGTATCACCTGAATAAAACATTTCTAATTTTATCTAAATATATGATATTTTGGACTATAAATATTCATTGGAAATTTAATAAGATTTATAAATCATAGTATTTTTTATATACTTTTTAGACATTAAATAAATTAAATTATTTATGACATCATGATGATGCAACGATTGTCTCATTAATGAACGATTTAAATAAAATGAAAAGATAATGTAAACTCTAAGACTTACACTAGTAAAAGACCTGTTTTATGAGTATATTTAGAACCCTTATCACCTTACCCCTTAAATACATCAATGTGGGACCTTTAAAATCTGAAAATCATTTGAAAATAAAGTAACATTTTATACCTTTCCAAGAGTACCCCTCCTCTCCTCTTATAAAAGGCTCCCACCTCTACCTCTTTACCCACACCTCTAAAGCTTTTGGATCGTCCAAGCTCTGCTAATTTTGTATCTCCACATCCATATCCTCATCCTAGAATCCTTACCTTAAGCAGAAAGCTCTTCAAGAATCCCTTTTGGTTCCAACCAAGAGGAGTTACCCGATTTAAAGGTAAAGACTTCTCTAATGTTTTTTTGTTTTATTTTGTTTTTCCAACCCCCTAAAATATTTTTATTCATTTCCTTTGTAACAACACCAGTATTTTCATTATACTAGGATGTTGTTATAAGAATTATTTTATCTACACTTACACACACCTACATCTAATGGTTAAATAACATATTGTTTCCGTGGATGGTGAATTTCTTCCTCATGAAACGATGATTGTTCAACATTCATATAACACCTTAAAAGGTGGCCATTAATATGTCACTATATTTATATATGATATATAATATGTTTATGTTTTACTTAGGCTTCTGTATTTTTCATTTATGGCATACCTTTATGGTTTCCATTATGGGTAAACGCGATATCTTCATTTTAGGAAGTGCGGACTACCGCCCCCTAAAAGTGATTTGATTCGTTAATACCATATGTGGTACGTATGAAGGATTGATTTAATGATATCATATATGATACCATACTGGAATTATAATAATATTATGTGTCATTATGTTTTAATTCCATTAAATATGAAATAGTAATGAAAGTAGTGTTCATGCGTACGTACGCTTATCGTCCCCATGAGCGGTGCATTTCATTTCTTACCTCTAAATGTTATATAATATTATAAATGCATTTATATTCTGGATATATATGATATATATTATATCTAAATCATGAATATAATTCTGGATATAATTTATATTTTACCACATGAACAACTTGTAATTATAAAGACTTTATTTTTGACTCAAGTACCAATGATCGACAAAAGGACCGTTATTAACTTAAATAATTACATAGTGTTCATAACATGGTAATAAGTTATATAAAATAAATTATGAACATGAAAAAGGTTCTTAAACAATAATAAATTAACTCAAGTTTATTATTCAGGAGATTAAATAGCGATCGAGTCAAGTTGGACCCGAGGTATGGGACTTCGTCTCAATCTCCTTTCATTGAGGCATATTTTGTTTTATACACAACTTTTTTTAAACAGTGTATAAACCCCTTTGACTTTTAATTTTATTCAGAATGAATATTTTTTATATGAAGCGTTTTACTAAAAGACAAAAGGAAATGTTTTTGTCATACGTATGTGGTGACAATGACTTCTCCGCCACTGTGACCATTATTTGAGTTTCGGCTTCCTCTACAAGTCATAACTTTTTTTAAATGGAAAATAAATATCATGTTTTACCTTTATTATATTTTGGTATTGAAAATGGTTTTTATAATGTTTTTATTACATCAATGTGTTATTGATATCTTGTGATTTAAATGTGGAAATTTTATGTTTCCTTTATGCATGTTTTATGTGATACGATTATGTTATGGTTCTTTGGAATTTTTTATAAAGACGGGTGTTTCGTGATAATTTAAGGGCAGGTGAGCCCAATATAGCTCTCTAATGCATTGGGTAATGCAAAGGGGTTAAACGTTAAGGTTTCTCCAAAGAGATTTAAGGAATATACTGTGATGGGTATTCTAAACGTAACCATGAGGGTTAATCCCTACGTAAGAATGTTATGACTGCCTCAAGTTACCTTTAGGTCTTATGATTTCTATGATTTATTCATGATTTGATGAGGTATGTTAAAATGCTCATGTTTTATGTGAAATTTATGATTTCATACATGGACTAATGTTTTAATTCCATAATTTTATATCCCTTACTGAGCTTTTTATGCTCATCCCATGTTTTTGAAATGTTTTTCACGGGTCAAGGGAATGGTACATGATGTGATGATAGGGTCAAGGATGTTTCATGAAAAAAACGATGTTTTCATTAAATATGTTTCCTTTGATGGGAAAAAATGAATACTATCTTTTATGTAACAAATTTGTTTAAATGTGGAATGTAATGCATGATTTATGTTCTAATTCTCTAAAACTCTAAACTTGAAAAGATTCTCAATGTGTAATCTTGTAATAACTCAAGATTATGTAATGTTTAAGGATGAGGCCTTATAGTTGGTATTATAGGTCAGTTAAGATAACTTTAGGAGTTAGAATTATATTAGATGATTATCCAAAAATATTTTTTTATGGTCAAATTGAAATGATATACCATTTGAAGATTACCATGTTGCTTCATCTAAGACATGTTTGTTCAGAATGGTTTTCCACAGAGGAAACAGGGAAGTAGTGCTAGGAAGGCATAAAGAAGGAAATAACCTTCCGAATCAGCATCATGAGATGGTCGGAATCGGAACTGAACAGTTTGTTGCAGTAATGGCATAGTTGACTCAAGCGATAAATGGTGGTGGTATCCATGCACGAGATCAGCCAGATCAACCGCATCGGAACATGTCAGTGGTGGAACATTTCATGAGGTAACATCCCCCATCATTCAGAGAATCATCTGACCCTGTTCTAGCTGAAGGGTGGATTAAAGCACTTGAGAAGATTATTGATGTCATGGGGGTGTTCAGACAATCAAAAGATTAGTCTTTCTATTTACCGTTTGGAGGGTGAAGCAGATCTGTGGTGGTCGATGGTTAAAAATATCAGGGACACTGATGATATTGATGCTCTCGACTGGGATGAATTCAAAGGTATGTTTCTTGAGAAGTATTTTCCTAAGGTTGTTCGACTAAGGATGGAAAAAAAATTCCGAGAATTGAGGAGAGAGGAGGACTCAGTGGATGCCTGTGAAGAAAGGTTCACTCAATTGGCAAGGTATGCTCCAAATTTTATCCGAGAACTTGATAGTAAAATCAATCATTTTTACACAGGATTAATGCCAAAATATAGATGGGATTTAGCTTCTCACGAGTTCAAGAGTTATAAAAATCTTGTTATATGTGCTGAGAAGGTGGAAATAGAGTTTGACGATGATCAAGTGTTCTATAACAACCAGCAGAAGAAGAGACCGAGGTGGCAGGAGAAAGGAAAGAATTCTTCAAAAAGTTATAACGGTAAGAAAACTAAGTTTCCAGTTTGTGATAAATATAGTAAAAGACATGCTAGGGAATGTCTTCTAAATTCTGGAAAGTGCTACCGATGTGGTAAGATGGGACATAAGGCTCGTGATTGCACTGGAAAATATCAGGGTGATGGTAAGACCAAATTTTATTTATAGTAAGTGAAATGTTTTAAGTGCAATGAGATGGGTCACTTTGAAAACGAGTGTCTGAACAAGAGCTCGAGTGATTGGAAGCAGTTAGACTACAAGAAAAAAGGGGTGGTGAAATCCTTCGCAACTACTTCAACAGATGACGGGCCATCAAATGAAGTTGTATCAGGTACTTTTTTTGTTTTTTCAGATTATGCCAGTGTGTTGTTTGATTCAGGGTCTACACATTCTTTCATCTCTGAATACTTTTCTAGTAAAATGGGAATACCATCTCAATAAATGACTCCTGAACTTTTGGTAAAAACACCTAGGGAAAATGTTCAAGAAAAAATAATTTATAAGAATCTTCCTATCCTTATTCGTGGAAAGAACCTACTTGAAAACCTTATTGTTTTACCTCTAGTAGAGTTTGATGTTATCCTGGGTATTGATTGGCTCTTTATTTACCATGCTAAGATTGACCGTAGAGCTAAAGAAGTTTTTTTTCAGAAAGAATTTCAGTTTCTATACAAGAATGAACCCTTACTATTGTTAACATATCAAGAGGCCGAGAAACTTGTAAAATATGGAAATGAATGTTACCTTGCACACATTGTTGAAAACAAGGGAACTATTCAGATTAATGATGTACCGGTGGTAAATGAGTATCCTGATGTTTTTCTTGATGAGTTGCCTGGAATAATACCAGACCGGGAAGTTGAGTTTACTGTTGACTTAGTTCTTGATTCTAATCCAATTTCAAAAAACCCTTATCAAATGGATCAAATTAAACTTTTAGAGTTAAAGTAGCAATTGTAAGATTTATTAGAGAAAGGTTTCATTGGACCTAAAACATTACCATGGGGTGCTCATGTTTTATTTGTTAAAAATATAGATAGTTGTATGAGACTTTGAATTGATTATAAAGCCTTGAATAACATCACTGTTAAGAACAAATATCTTTTGCCTCATATCGATGATTTGAATGATCAGCTCCAGGGAGCTCATTTTTTTTCAAAGATTGACCTGAGATCGGGGTACCATAAGTTGAAGGTAAAAGAAGTAGATATTCCGAAGAGCGCGGTTCGTACAAGATATGGCCATTATGAATTTGTAGTAATGACTTTTGGGCGAACCAATACACCTGTTGTATTCATGGACTTAATGAATAGAATTTTCCATGAGTCCTTGGATATGTTTGTGGTTGTTTGCATTGATGTTATTTTGGTGTTTTCTAAAAGTAATGAGGAGCATGAAAGACATTTAAGGGTCATTTTTTCAACCTTAAAAGAAAAGAAATTGTATGGGAAATTCAGCAAGTGTGATCTTTGGTTGCAAAAAATTTCTTTCCTTGGTCACATTGTTTCTAAAGATGGGATAACTATTGATCTTTCAAAAACAAAGGTTGTTGAAGAATGGCCAAGACCCACAAATGTAACTGAGATCCGTAGAATCCTTGGTTTTCCAGGCTATTATCGAAGGTTTGTCAGAAATATTTCCCAGTTATCTAGTCCAATTACTAAGCTAACTCGGAAGGGTGTTATGTTTTTATGGACAAAAGAATGTGATGATTGTTTTCAGGAGTTGAAAACAAGATTAGTGAATGCTCTTGTTTTGGAACTACCTTCCAGAAATAGTGAGTTTTTTTTATCTACAGTGATGCTTCATTTAAAGGACTTGGTTTCATCCTAATGCAGAATGATCAGGTAATTGATTATGTTTCACGTCAGTAGAAAACTCATGAGGTAAATTACCCTACACATGATTTGTAATTAGCTGTTGTTGTTTTCGCTTTGAAAATTTGGAGGCATCATTTGTATGGTGTATAGTGTGAAATATATACTGATCACAAAAGTTTAAAGTATATATTCACTCAAATGGATTGAACATGATACAGAGGAGATGGCTAGAATTAATCAAGGATTATGATTGTACAATTCATTACCATCCGGGAAAATAAAATAAAGTGGCTGATTCTTTGAGTCGAAAAAGTAATGCTTCATAAACAATGTTGCATTTGTAACGTGATACTTTGGTTAAGGATTTGATGAACTTTGGCATAGAAGTTGTTGGTGAAGGATTTCTTTCTGTTTTGATTCAGGTATCAGTGAAATATTCTCTATCAGATAGAATTAAGCAAGCACAGAATTAAGACAGTGAGTTGCAGAAAAGGGTAGAGCTAGTTCAAATGGGTAAGTTTCCTGAATTCAACATTGATAATGATTGTGTTTTGAGATTTGGGAAGAGATTTTGTGTGCAGTGTGATTCACAGTTGAAGGGAGATTTGTTATGTGTAGATCATAGTTCTCTGTTTTTAGTTCATCCAGGCAGTACTAAGATGTATAGAGATCATCAGGAGTATTACTGGTGGGACGGAATGAAAAGAGATATTGCTGATTTTACTGTGAAGTGTTTGACTTGTCAACAGGTTAAAGCAGAGCAGCAGTTACCGAAAGGGATTCTTCAGCCTTTACCAGTACCAGAGTGGAAATGGGAGAATATATCCATGGACTTCGTTGTGGGATTTCCGAAGACACCTTGAGGTAATAATGCAATCTGGGTTATTGTTGACCACTTGTCTAAATCTTCTCATTTCCTTGCTATACGAGATACTTTTTCCCTAGATCAACATTCCCGTTTGTATCTTAAAGAGATAGTCAGGTCACATGGAGTTCCTCTCTCTATTGTATCTGATCATGATCCCAGGTTTACTTCTAACATTTGGAAAGGCCATCAGAAGTCGTTGGGTACTGAATTAAATTTTAATATAGCTTTTCATCCTCAATCAGATGGGCAGTCAGAACGAACAATTCAGACTTTGGAGGATATGCTACATGCTTGTTCTATGGATTATCAGGTATGTTGGGACCACCATCTTTCGTTGGTTCAGTTTTTTGATAATAACAGTTTTCATTATAGTATACAAATGACACCATTTGAGGCATTATATGGGAAGTGGTGTCGAACTCCAGCTTTCTGGGATGAAGTGGATAAAAGGAATTTGATGGGACCAGAATTGGTAGAAGAGTTGGCAGAAAAAGTTTAACTGATATAGAAACACATGAGAATAGCTCAGAGTAGGCAGAAGAGTTCTGCAGGAAACAGGAGGAAGGATCTCTCTTTTGAGGTAGGTGATCATGTTTTTCTCAAAGTCTCACCATGGAAAAGTGTGATGCGATTTGGTAAGAAAGGAAGGTTGTTTCAAAGGTTCATTGGACCATATGAAATTTTGGAGAGAGTTGGATCAGTTGCATACCGAGTGGCTTTAACTCCGAGTTTATCTCAGGTACACGATGTTTTTCATGTTTCAATGTTAAGGAATTACATGCCAGATCCATCTCATTTTTTGAGTCCAGAGGTAGTTCAGCTGGAAGAGAATCTATCTTATGAGGAAAAACCGATCCACATTCTTGACCACAAGGAGAAAGTGTTGTGGAATAAGGTGATTCATCATGTAAAGTTTTTTTTTGGAAAAACCACATGAGTGAAGCGGCAACATGGGAATCTGAAAATGCAATGAGGGATAAATACCCCCACTTATTCAATAAGTAAATAAATTGCGGGGACGCAATTTTCTAAAGGGGAAAGGATGTAACATCCCAATTAAGTAACTAATAATAAAAAATACTTATCTATTTCTTTTTTTGAATTATATAGTGTTTTAGAGGCTTAAAATGAGAATAAATCAAATCTTAAGCATGGAATACACTAATATTTTTAAAAGATTGTTTTACTACCTTTTGATGGCAAACCATTTTTAAATCTAACTTTTGAAAATTTTATAAGATCTATTTTTCAAAATAAACATATTATTTATTATTGGGACATTGAAATTTACATTGGATAATTTTTTGGCATTCTTCTGACAATGTTCATTTTTTAATGAATAGTGAAAAATAATGCATTTTACATCAAAACTGCGTATTCATCTAATTTAATTATATGGTTAGATTATCTTTTTTATTGGTCTTAAATTGTAATTAGAATATTTTTTTACCATTTAATCCAATGGTGGTCATTAGGATTAATTTCAATTTGGAATTGGGCATAAACAAGTGCGAAACTTTTCATAGATATTGTTTCTAAAAAACCCAATATTTGTTTTGACAAAGAGAATTATTTTTAAATTAATTATTGCAATTTTTGTGTTTTGAATTTGTAAAAATGGATTACATATTTAAAATCATAAAGTCCAAATTATGTAATGAAGACTCTTTTGTTTTTGTAAATTGTCAATTGTAACGACGATAATTATCTTTAATTATCTTGATTAATTAGTAATCGGGTAGTTAAGGATAATAAAATAATAAAATAATAATAAAAAATGTCCCCAACATGTGTCATAATGCTACTTTTTGTGTCATGGACGACCAAGCGATGCCTTGTGCCAATTTTGGGGACCCCGTGGAATCACTTTTGTGTGATAATGACTTTTTATGTTTTTATTTTTTAAAGAAAGTAAATATAACAAAGAATGTGTCACCTGAGAAAATAATTTTTAATTTTGTCTACATAAATGATATTTTGGACTATAAATATTAATTGGAAAGATAAAACGATTTCCTAAATCATATTAGATTTTTAATAACATTTAGACATTATATAAATTAAATTATTTATGACATCATGCTGATGCAGCGATTACCTCATTAATGAACGATTTAAATAAAAAGAAAAGATAATGTAAAATCTAAGACATAAATTTGTCAATGACCTATTGGATGAGTATATATCGAACCCTTATCACCTTATCCATGAAATAAATCAATGTGGGACCTTTAAAATCAGAAAATCTTTTGAAAATAAAGTGGCATTTTATACCTTTCCAAGAGTTCCCCTCCTCTCCTCTTATAAAAGGACCCCACCTATACCTCTTTACCCACACCTCTCAAGATTTTGGCTTGGCCAGGCTCTGTTCATTTTGTCACTCCACATCCCTATACTCATCCTATAAGCCTTAACTTAGGCAGAATTCTCTTCAAGAAACCCATTTGGATCCAACCAAGAGGAGTTACCTGATTTAAAGGTAAAGACTTCTCTAATGTTCTTTTGTTTTATTTTGCTTTTCCAACCACATAAACTCTTTTTATTCATTTATTTTGTAACAAAACCAGTATGTTTAATATAATAGCATGTTTTTATAAGAATTATTCAAGATACGCTTACACACACCTACATCTAATGGTTAAAGAACATACTGTTTCCGTGGATGGAGAATTTCTGTCTCACGAAACGATGATTGTTCAACATTCATATAACACCTTTAAAGGTGTACATTAAGATGTCACTATATTTATATATGATATATAATATGTTTTTGTTTTACTTAAGATTCTGAATTTTTCATTTACGGCATACCGTTATGGTTTCCATTATGGGTAATCGCGATATCTTCATTTTAGGAAGTGCGGACTACCGCACCCTCAAAGTGATTTGATTTGTTAATACCATATGTGGTATGTATAATGGATAGATTTAATGATATCATATATGATACCATACTGCAATTATAATAATATTATGTATCATAATGTTTTAATTCCATTAAATATTAAATAGAAATGAAAGTAGCGTTCATGCGTACGTACGGCTTACCGTCTCCATGAACGGTGCATTTCATTTCTTACCTCTTAATCTTATGTAATATTATAAATGCATGTATATAATGGATATATATGATATATATGATATCTACATAATGAATATAATTCTGGATATAATGGATATTTTACCACATGAACAACTTGTAATTAAAAGTAGTTTATTTTTTACTCAAGTTCCAATAATCGACAAAACGGCCGTTATTAACATAAATAATTACATATTGTTCATAACATGGTAATAAGTGATATAAAAGGAATGATGAACTTGAAAAATGTTCTTAAGCAATTAGAAATTAACTCATGTTTATTATTCAGGAGATTAAAGTGTGTTCGATTCAAGTCGGACCTGAGGTATGGGACTTCGTCTCAATCTCTTTCATTGAGACATATTTTCTTTTATAGACAACTTTCTTTTATACGGTGTATAAACCCCTTTGACTTTTAATTTTATTCAAAAGAAATATTTTTTATATGAAGAGTTTTACTAAAAGTCAAAAGGGAATATTTTTGTCATACGTATGTGGCGACAATGACTTCTCCACCGCCGTGACCATTATTTGAGTTTCGGCTTCCTTTACAAGCCATAACGTTTTTTAAATGAAAAATAAATACCATGTTTTACTTTTATTTAATTTTTGTATTGAAAATGGTTTTGATAATGTTTTTATTACATCAATGTGTTATTGATATCTTTTTATTGAAATATGGAAATGTTATTTTTCCTTTATGCATGTTTTATGTGATACGATTATGTTATGGTTCTTGGGAATTGTTTATGAAGATGGGTGGTTCCGTGATAAACTAAGGGCGGGTGAGCCCGATATAGCTCTATAATTCATTGGGTAATGCGAAGGGGTTAAACCTTAAGGTTTCTACGAAGAGATTTAGGGAATATATTGTGATGGGTATTCCAAATGTAACCATGAGGGTCACTCCCTACGTAAGAATGTTATGAATGCCTCAAGTTACCTTTACATCTTATGATTTCAATGATTTATTCATTATTTGACGAGGTATGTTAAAATGATTATGTTTTATGAGTAATGTAGGGTTTCATACATGGACTTTTTTTCATTCTGTACTTTTATATCCATTACTGAGATTTTCATGCTCATCCCATGTTTTTGAAATGTTTTTCACAGATCAAGGGAATGGTAAATGATATGATGATTGGGTCAAGGAAGTGTCATGAAAGAAACCATGTTTTGTTTTAAATATGTTTCTCTTGATGGGAAAAAATGAATACTATCTTTTATGTAACCACTTTGTTTAAATGTGGAATGTAATGCATGATTTATGACATAATTCTCTAAAACTCTAAACCTGAAAAGATCCTCAATGTGTAATCTTGTAATAAATCAAGATTATGTAATTTTTAAGGCCGGGTCCTTATATAATTAGAGTCCCCATTGAATTTTTAGATTCATTAATCAGTATTTCCCCCATAATGGAAAATCAGAAAACAATTTAATATTTATCAATATCTTGAATCAATATTTAATTTTAATGAATTGATTTTATTCCACCAAGGATGCATTCAACCATGATTTTATGGACAATGTTAAACCTAGTGGAACACTTAGAAACAATCATGTATTTTTTTTCTTTTAAAACCAAATATAATAATATTTTCATATCATTGATCAATGTAATTATGCCCTTATTTTAACATTGACTGTGTAATAAGAATATTTAATGAAATATTGTTTCTTGAGTTCTTCACATTACATTTATTTAATTTATTCATTGGGGTTTTTATTCTTGAACAATGTCCACAACTAACCAAGTTCTCCGACTAAGGGAATGATGTGAAATATTACTTTATCATTCATGAAGGATTCAAGCATGAAAAAATGTTTTCTTAACAGATTTTATCAATTTCTACATTATTAATGTATTAAATGATTCAAAAAATGATTCATTATTTATAAGAAATGTGGTTAAACACAATTTTATCAGTTTATCAGGGATTTAGTCACTATTTATGGTTCATGTTTTTTTTTCATAACATGAGTTTGTTGGTAAATCATCACCATGAGGTTTCTAAATCCAACACTGTTCATATTAGGATCTCATTTTGAAAATCATCACATTATCCATAACATTGGTTATTGATATGATTACCAATTTTTCTATATATTAACTAAAACTAATGAAATTTTTCAAATGAGAATAAATCATAAAAATTATGAATATAGAAATAATAATTAAAAAATTACACAGAAAACCAAACATATAACTTACTATGTTTTAATCATGGTCATTAGGTTGTACTTACTATTAATATATTAAACTTAATAACTGAAAATTATTACAATATTATATAATATTAATGATAATTAAACAAACATCTTACGCAAAATATTACATAATTTTAAATTAAATTTCCATATAATGCTTAAAAAAATATAGAGGTTTGGTATCGTTGAGAAATTATAAACACAATGTAAACTTTTTTAAATTAAACAAATAATACTAATTTACATTTTTAAATATTTATAACATATATCAATACATTTATATCACTACATGATGTATTATAGTGTCATATAGAAAACATGTGCTGCGTAATATTTCCCCAAAAGATTGTAAAACATGATAAACAGTTGATGAGATAACATGATAATAAAAAATGATAACATTGAGTCAATAAAGTGAAGGATCATAAACCATCAAAAATAAGTATATGATATGATTGAAGGTTTTATATGATCATGGTAATCATGAGACTCTTATGATTGTGGTGGAAAGATGATGCAAAATGTTTTTCAAGGTTTAATGTTAAAACATCATATAATAACGTGTTAGGATCACTACCTGCATTTCATATATATAATCTCATAGGAGTAAAGAAAAAACAAATTTATTGGTATGATATATAAATATAGTCCCACCATTATAACATAGTACATAATATATTAGTGTTACATATAGAAAACAAGTATTAAACATAAATATGTAATAAACCATTAATTAAGAAATCAGTTACACAATATTTCAATGAGAATTAATAAAATGTTATGTATTATATATAGCTAAAATATTAATTTAAGTAATCATATAGGATAATAAAATATAATAATAAATAAAAAATATAAGTATTTAGGTGATGAATGAAAAGATAAAAGTAGTGGGATAATTAATGATTATTTTGGAGAAATATAATGAAACTAATAACACATCCCCAAAAGGCTTTACAGGGTTTTGATGTAAATAAAAAATAATAATGGAATCATAATGGATTAAATATACCTTATAAAATGAATTAGGAATAATAATTAATGATATATCTTAAGGATAATAGAAATATAAAAAAATGTAAACAGTGATACTAGGGTGATAGATTACACAACCTTAAAAAGGAATAGAACAAAATAAAACCCTTAACTCAAAAATAACATCCTTAAGAAGATCCTATATACTCTAAGTAGTATTGTAAAATTTATAACATAAATTGTTAATAAATATGTTAAAATATATTTCATCACTTATAATCTATTTATTATCATGTATGGTTTAGTAATTAAGATATTATTATTCATGTAAATTGTTTTAATATTGTTTGGGTTTTGGTTTGAAAACCACTTCGATGTTGTGATAATGGTTGATGATCAATTTATAATGGTTCTATAATATTAAAAAAAGTCATTTTATATTTTTAATTTCATTATCAAATATATGTTAATATATTGATCATGAAATGGTTATAATTCATTAAATATTTCTTTGTATGCTTGTTTTAGACACATAAAAAATATGATTTTCTACTTCTAATATCATTATTATCAGGTATGTTTTACCATTATAGAATCATATAAATGGTATTAATTGATTATTAATTTATATTCAATTATGAAATAAATTTTGAATTTTTTATTTTAAATTAATAATTGAATAATAAAATATCATCTATCAATTATGTTGTGTAAAACGTCCGGAATGAAACAATGATTTTATGATATTTTTTAAAATAATATATAATATAGTTAATATTATAATATTGTAAAAAATAAATTTTATTAAATAAATTTTTTCATATTTAATTTAGTTGATTTATTTTTATATATAATTTGTTATTGGTGAATTGAAATTAGAACTTTGCTTTAGAAACCCATACCTTATACCTTGAGTCGCTGCATTTGGATAGATCCTAATTAATTTAATGGATGAACTTTTAGACATTATAGTGTATAAATGAAATGCATAGGGGAGTCTAGAGTGGTATTTACCAACACATTTTTGAATGTAAAGTGTTTTTTAAGTGAGGAAAAGGGATGGAGAAGTGGGTTTTATATACCTAGGGGGTTTTATAGAAAAAATGTATTTACAATATCATTATCTACGATAAAAACAACCATTAGTGTTAATTGATATGAAATTTACTAATGTTTGATAAAAAATATTTTTATTTTACAATCAAAACAATCAATAATTTAATGTAGACATGACATTACATAATTAATGTTAGAGAATAAAATTTATATTTTGTCAATATAATATAACCTAGGACTTGAAAATTGATTTATATCTAGAAATTAATATAATTACATTTAATTTTTTTTATTATTATCATTAAAAAAATTTCAAGTCATTATTGATTTTTATAAATTATTAAGCCATATTTATATATTGATTATGTCATAAGTCTTATATTTTATAAAAACCATCTTTCACTATTCATTAAAAAAATTTTAAATTAATATAAAAACCCCAAAAATTCAACCAAAGGTAATTTTTAGGTTTTGATTCAAAAAATTATGTCCATTTTATCAAATTAAAATTTTTAATATTAGAAATTTATTATTTAAATAAATTTATTTAATATATGGTAACATAATTTTATTTAAAATAAATAATATTTCTTTTACTATGTGTGATAATGTTCATATTTGATTGTATTTATTAATTTTAATATCAATGATCTTTATATAAAATTAATCTTTTAATAAAAATAAATTTACAAATTATGTGACAACTATTAATATTTTTATCCTAAAAATTAATATTTTACAGAAACTCTTTTTCAAGAATTATTGATTTTTATACATATATTTCATTTAATTTGATTTATTCAAGAAATAGTATTATATAATTATCGTATTTATATTTATTTATTTTAATATATCAAAAAATTATTATTTTTTGTTATTTTATCTCTCTTGTCGATCTCATAAAAATTTCAACAGCAAGTATTTATTTCAATGGTATGATAATTATCACAACATTCATATAAATATTATAACCCCATAGATACCACTTAATCTAATCATGATTCCTTCACAAAAAATTATTTAGATTTCTTTGAAAAAAGTTCTTTATTGTTTGTAAACGTTTTCATTATTTACATTGTTTTTTCATTTTTTTCAAATTAAATGAACATATTATGAAAAATAATGTTATGTTCATGATTTATTAATTACTTGGTTTAATTATGCCGTTACTATATTATTAAATTTATGGTGTAAAATTATAAATTATATATAGTGTATATTATTTATGAAATAAAATGAATCTTTTTTATTATGCAATGTGTATAATATATACATTAAAATTTTCACCCAAATATTTAGAGAGGGATGTTTTTTATTTTTTAAAATTTCATGTCATTAGATTGTTTATATTATTCAACTATAAAAATATGTATTATCTGGTATATAAGTTCATATTCTTGTAATTTTTTGTTTATAAACAGATCATGAATTTTTTTCAATAGAATCCAATATTAACCTAGATTATCAGTTAAGGATGTAATCATATCCATGAATGATTTTTTATAAAATCTCTATTAATGTCACCATCCTTTAGAATTAATTTCAAAAATTATTTTTTAAGTAATTCTGGTTATGTTCATTCGATACAGATTGATGATTTATTACATTTATTATAGTGATATTCCACCAATGATAAAGAATACCTCAATGATCTTACATAATAATGCACACATACTAAAATAATATCATTTGAAAAATGAATAAAATTTTTATATCCACAAGCATATAAGGGTGATATGTTTTACACATCATTAACATAGTGTTAATATTACTTTTAAGCACCTTATAAGATATATTTTTAAATTTAATATCTCTATATGATATAATAGTCTTAGGTAGTTCCGGAATTTTAACAAACAACTTTATATATGACCTTTAAATATACATTACTAAATGTTTTTCTTGAATATGTTTGAATGTTATATAATATATCTTCCAATCCACCATTCCATTAATAATAACATTATTCTTTAGTGATTTTTGTCATCTATCATGATTTTCATGGAATTTTGTTTCTATTTCAATTTCAGTATATATATTTATTTATTTAAATGACCCTAAAAATAATATAGTCCTACCTATGGGATGACCAAATTTCATGCAATTTACTCCATAATATCCATATTCATACCTAACTACCATAATATATATCTAATATCATTTTTTATATTTATGATATCTAGGTATATTTCAAAACATGAATGATTATGTTACTTCATAAATTCTCTTATCAAGCAGAAAAGAACTATTAGAACGATTCCATGGATACACCCTTTGATATTTCAATATTGAACAAATACATATCTGAATACACTCAGTATTAGAGTATCCCATAATGCAAATGTACTCCTTATAAACTAAATAAAACAACCGACCGAAAATAATGATCATTAAAATAATAAAGGAATATATACCAAACACAAATTATACATAAAAAATGTTATATAGTTTAATATATTTCTTATATCCATGGAGAATTATTGTAATCCACTATTAAATGTAATAATGAGAATCATTAAGTTATATGTGATCTTACTTATAATTACTTGACTATAATAAAAAAGATATAAAAATCCCCATTGAGAATGCTAATTTATTGGAAATAATTAGAATATATGGTCAATAACTATTTATTATGTAGAGAAAATATTATATGAATATTCATTTATTACAACTTTAGCACCGCAAAGTTTAGGTAATTGACACATTGTTTATTTATTTTTAGTATATAATGTGATCAAGTTATGTTTCCAGAGGTTCATGTAAGTTTTTAATGTTTTTTTGGAATTTATAGAGGTTCAAACTTTGAAAATGGAATATAGAAACTATGAAACTCCTCATAGGATATCGTTCAACTGAAATAGTGGGTACCGGGTAGGCACACAGTTAGAAGAACTGTTTGGCCAAACCATGGGGATACCAAAGAGAAACTATGAAATAGTGTAAATAGGGGAATAGAATGGTTGAAATAAGATTTTTTTATCCTTCTTATCTAATCCTTTATGGTGGGTTTGGATCCATGGGCTAGTACACCGTCAACACATAGTTTTTCTGGACCATGTTCCCTACCTAGGAACCATTGAAATTTAGATCTAAAAATTGTGGATCTAATTTAGATTGACAATTAAATCTCTTATTTTACCCTTAAAAATAAATTCCTCAAATTCATATCCCTCCCATGTTTGTATAGTCCTTTAAAATCAATCCAAAAGATATTCTGAAGTGAATCTAGGTGTCCTATAGAACAATTTTGTCATATGAGATTTTTCATCATTCGTTTCCCTTGTTTTCATCTCCTTCACTCACATGTAATCATGGTTTTAATACATTATAGTTAAATCCATGTAACATTTTTTTAATGATTAAGATATATGAATGTTTTTATTAATGGTAACAAGATATAAGGATATATTTTGGAGTTTCAATCCATGTTTCTCAAATTTTGTTCCATTAGTCATTTTCACCAACGTTTGAGAGGAATGTTGATTCACTATCAAGTACTGTTATTTAGTGCTTGAATACATGGATTAAATTTTATATAATTTCATGAGTTGAAATATGAAAATGATTTGTGATTTTTTGATGGAAAACCTCCTTCATTACGGTTTGTGAAATGATGGAAATTTGTATGTTTTATTGGAAATTTTTTAGATCATGATTTTAAAATGATGTTTTATAATTATATTCTGCGTTTGATGTGTGGATATTTATTTTGTAATTTTTTTAAGTAAATGATTTTTTATTGAAATGGGTATTCATGATTTGCCATGGGTTTTGGAATACATGGCTAGAGTGAGTTCATTTTTATTAACATGTCCTTGTGGAAGGGGCGTCTGTGAATGAGGAACATGGTATTGGTTACCTTGTGATGAGTTAGTTGATCGATAAGAGACCACTCATGAGTATAGAACTTTCACATAGGAATTAATGTGTTGATGTATGGGGATATATAATTAGTAATCCAAATAGATTTTAGATATGGTTTGAAAAAATTGTATGGTTTCTTTCTGTGAAAACATTTTTGTTTGGAATTTTTTTCTGTTTTCATATAAATTTATTTATGTTGTTTTGAAATATTTTATATAAATGAGATAACATGTTCTATCCAAGTGGTGTGAGTTTTGATTTTATTTGGTGAAATCCAACATAATTTTACACTGACCCCCTACTTGGGAACATTAGGGTGTTTGTAGATATTGTTTATCAATCACTGGTAAAGGAAAGGTATCAAGTTTCATTAGTTATAAATCATGATACCATGGGAATGTAATGTGGAGTTTGATATTTCAGTAGGTTGGGAGTTTTTGGGTTTATATATTTCATGTCATTTCGTTTCATTGGTTTTTATTTCCGTATTTTACTCTGATATAGTTTGGTTTTTATTGTTTTTATTAGAGTTGAGTTTTGTACTCATTAATCATATAATTGTTTATGGTTTTTCTAGTGTTGTTGATTTAATTTGAAATGGAATACCATCCCCCAATTTCTTAAGAATCCATTGGAATTTACTTCCACCCATTGGTGTCTTAGGGATGTCACATATGTCATAGTAGAACACCTGTCACTTCTAAAGCCAATGCGGGGCAGGATGCTAAAAATGGTATCATTCATAGTTGATATATCATTTATTTTGGGACAAATTATATTATATTGTTTGGTCCTAATTATGGGATGAGTATTAGTTGGTATATTAGGATGGTAGTTAAGAGTAAGATCCTAGAAACATTAAATGTAAAGTAATAAGAGGAATATATAATCTATTTATGCTAACCTCATGTGACCAAGGAGTATGGGTACTCGACTATTATGATACACTTCTAAGAGTTTGAAATCAATCAACATGTGTTTTTCCTATAAATATCATCACATCCATTTATAGAAATGACTTTACACTACGAGTTCATAATTCATTTTTATTAATGATTTTGGATTCATGAAAATGGATGATTTTTTTATAATATTTTAAATGGTTTGATTTTAAGAAAGCATTGTGGAATTTTAAAAAAATTATGAAAGAGGAAATTATTTAATTTTGAAAAGACTTTTTGTGATATGTGTGAGGCCTTAAAATTAAAATTTCTATGCCTTCAAATTATATAGAATGTGAGTAAATGGTTTTTTCTTGGGTTAGAGAGAATGGAACAATGTAGGAACCATATAAACAGAAGAAAGGAAGCTACTAAGAATATAGTTTACCCTTATCCAAATGTGAACCAATAGTTGATTCATAGTATTTTATTGGATTTTCCAAACATGGATATAGGGAGTAGAAAGAATGAACCAAAGCAATTGAATCATTCTGTTCATTTCCAAAATTATAATTCACATATCCTTTTGGGTGATTTAGAACTGAAAAAATATAGTGTGGATGAATCATATGAATCAAATCATAGATTTCAAATAAACACTAGATGAATTAAAAGTGATGTGGGAATCCTATATACCGTTGAATTTAGCATTCCAGTGGTTGGATTTATTAGTTCAACATAAAATGGACTATGGAATTTCATTGAAGGACTTTGATGAATTGATCAAACCAATTCTATATTCACACATTCATAATTTTTATAACAATAGAAATTTTTAACTTGATGTTGGTGAATTTATTAATAAAAGAGTATGTGGCTAAATTTATGAATTAATTCTTCATTTTAGATGATGTTTCTACTTGTTAATCCTTGAAGGTATACATTTTTCGGATCGTTGTTAAGAACAAAAAATCACACAAATATTGTCATGGTTTTTATAATGGATTATAAAAATATTGTTAATCATGAACTGGTTGAAGAAAGATATATTTTAGGTATCAATGGTGGTGGAATCATGTTCATAGATATTGTAACTAGCGATAACCCTAATTCTATGAATAAGAGGAAGAGGGAAACCTATATACAAGTTGCTGGTATGACATAGAATTAGAAAGAAGGATTACTTAATATTATTCCTAAACATAATATTATTATATGATGGTTTTAGTGTTCTTTTTCTAAGAATGTGAAAATATATTGTATGACCTGACCACGATAATGACACAACTATAACCATATGGGTATCTTTAGTGCTAATATTAAAATTATATAAGGTGGGGTGTTGGGTATATGTATCATGTTTCAAAGACATCATAATCATTATTGGGATGAGTTTAGAATAATAGCTGTCTTTATAAAAAATAAATAATCCATGCGGATTCAAGTAATACCACGAATGGTCAACAAGTTAAATATCAACAAGGTACAAAAGTCCAAAGTGTAATGAATATGAAATTATATAGATCTAAAAAAATGTCCATGGATTATCAATCATAACCTTTGATGGTGAGAGTTATTTTTATTTTGAATTATACCCTTAGGTATGATTTATTTGATACAGTTGAATACCATTCATTTATTTCCTTTTCGCATTCTATTTATCTTTTTGGTTTTCTTGTTGAGGTTATACCTTCAATTTTGAATCATCAAACTCCTATTTTTCAAAGAGAATTTTAATATTTTTTTTACAATTCATGTTCTATAGATATTAATGGTGATGAATAGATTTTAAATTTATCTATATTGGAAATAGATATATGTGAAGAAATACTAATTGTGTATTGGTTTAAAATGTTCAAATATCTCATCTATTGTTATACTATAAGGGTTAGTTTTACAACTGATGAATGAATCAACAATCTCTTTAGAGGATAACAAAATGTAAAGGCAGATGTAATAATATTTTAACCACATTTATTGGACCAATATCATACTAGTTGGTAGCTTTGACCATGGAATCTATCTATGTAATAAGAAATAGTGGTTTTCTAACAATTCATGATCAGTTTCCCAATGTATTTCCTGATTATTTATTAGGGATTCCACCCAATTGAAATGTATAATTTAAATTTGATATTTTAACATTGACTATTCCTATATCATCACCATCTTATTGGATGAATCCAATAAGAATATATGAACATAATTTCAATTTTGAATAGATGGAAAGAAAATTTTTCATTTGTACTAGTATTTCCCCATGGTTAGAAACAATTTTCTTGTCAAAAAGAAAAATGGAACTCTATGCCTTTGTGTGTTTTATCGTAATCATAATCATAATCATGTAATGACATCTAATCAGTATCCTCTTCCACACATTGTTGATATATTTGATCAATTAAAGGGAGATATTTTGTTCTAAAAATCTTACTTGTGTTCAGGATATCAGAAAATACTGGTTTGGTAGAAGGATATTCGAATGATATATTTTAGAAGTAGATATGGCCATTACGTGTATGTGGTTACACCTTTTGGTCTTACGAATACACAATCCATATTTATGAAATTTATTAATTGGATATTTCTAATATATATATAATATTGTGTGGTCCATTTTTTGGATGACATATTGGTGTATTCTATGAAAAATTTTGAGCATGAGAAACACTTGGTGATTGTGTTGGTTAACATAGTGGATCATCATAAATATTCCAAACATTCAAACTGAAATTTTTGGATACCTGAGGTACCTTTAATTGAAAATTTTATTTATCAAAACATAGACTATGTGGATCAAAAAATGTAGAGGATATGATATCAGGTAAACTACTAAAGAATGTATTTTAGATATATAGGTTCATTGTCTTGGATAGTTATTACCAGCTACTTTTTCCTGATTTTTAATGACTAGCTTCACCATTGAAATACTTGAAATAGAATAATATTAAATTTAAATGGAAAAATAAATTCTATAATTCTTTTACTGAGAATAAATTTCCTCTTACATCAGTATCTATATTGATATTTCCTAAATCAAGACAAGGTTATGTCTTGTATTGTAAAGATTCATGATCTTTGTTAGGGTATGTTCTCATGCAGAGAGATGATTTTTTTTCTTATAGCTCACAGAAGTTATAGTTTCATGATAAAAATTAACCAACACATGATTTAGATTTTGCTTATATAGAATATGCATTAAATACATGGTGTTATTACTTCTTTCATGAGAAATTTACAATGTTTATATATCATAAGATCTTGAAAAACATTTTATCAAATATATATTTCAATTTATTATAATGTGGATGGATTTTTTATCTTTCATGGACTGAAAATGACTAAATGTATACAATGAGTAATGTAAAATCATTGGAGGACTCGGGAAGGACAAAATTTTACAGTCAGTTTTTGAAATAGGCTTTAGAGAATTGAAAAATGATGTCAATGATCGCCAATATGTATATGGATTATGAAGACCGAGGTACTGTGATGTTTTCTATCTGGTTTATTTTATTTTTGATTTGGATGAGAAGGCTAAATAGTTACAAAATAGGATTTTTAATGTGTATATATGAGAAAAACCATAATAGTTAGGAGATCATTGAAGGGTGGAATCTTTATAGAGGATAAGTGCTGTGTTTTAGAGAATATATAGTCATAAATGTGTTTTTTCAAGAAC
Organism: Viscum album; assembly: GCA_963277665.1. NCBI lineage: Eukaryota > Viridiplantae > Streptophyta > Magnoliopsida > Santalales > Viscaceae > Viscum > Viscum album. Next base: position 1,883,808,132 of record OY728159.1, on the reverse strand, counting down.
AAGGTCTTCATGCTAATAATCATTTGAGATGGGTTGTTCATAGAGGAAAAAAATATGTATATGTAACTAAAAGTGAATATTAGGTGGTTTTGAATGAAAATTAATGTGCCTAAGTTTGGTATGATATGAATCAGCTGTCATCATGTTAAGGCAGAACACCAATGGGTAGAATCTATTCTACAGTCTTTACTAGTTCTTGTTTGGAAATAGAATCATATAACAATCAATTTTTAAACAGGTATACCATGGATGGTTTAGAAATATGATTCCACATGGGAGATAGTGGGCAGATTCATGAATTTTTCCCATTTCATCCTAATTCATGAATTTTATAGAATGAATGTCTTATCCAAAATCCATATCTGAGATCTGGTAAAAAGGATTGGAATTCCAATCTTGTTAGTATCAGACTAATATCAAAGGGTTAGGTCACATTTTTTAAATCCTTATACAAATCCCTTATGAATAATTTTATTGTGAGAATAATGTATCATCCTCAAAGAGATAGACAATCCAAAATACGATACAAATGTCGAAGTACATTCATTGTTATTTTCTACGGGGAGGATAACTTACCATTAGTGGAGTTCCCATATAATAATAGTTATTAGGACTCAATACATATTACTCATTTTGATGCATTTTATGGGGATCCTTGTATTTCTCAACAAATTTGGTGAAAAAGGAGAGATATCCCTGGTAGGAAAAAGTCTTTTGCAAGAGATAAAAGAAAATAATTGATAGATTAGATAGTGGAATGGGACAGCTTAGAGTCATCTGTAATCATATACAAATCAACATTCATGTGTGTTTTAATTCTAGGTGAGTGATCTTGTGTTCTTTATAATCTCACGATGTCTTGGACATCATCATTTTGGAAGTAGGTAATTCTTTCTCTTCTATACATAGGAACTTTCAAGATACATGAATGTGTTAGTGAGGTGGAATTTCTGTTTGAATTTACACCATCGTTTATTTCAGTTCATAATGTGTTTCAGGTATCTCAATCGAAAAATTTTAAACCTAATACTGACAATGTGATTTGATGGGATCATGTAATCCTTGATCTAGATTCGATGTTTGTTCTTTTGATGACACAAATTTTGGATAGGAAAGAGAAAGTATTGTGATCTGAAGGCATCGTTGCATTATGTTATTTTTTATAACATGGTCAAATTCAATACAAAACATGGGTGTGTGAGATGGAAAAGGTGGTTTCAATATCAAGAATACTTTCAACTGAATGTTAGATTTCATTATTATAGGGACACAAAGCCCAATGAAGAGAAATGTAACATCAATTATTTTAGTTACATGAACCTTTATTCATTTGTTTTCATTATAATACGTGATTGGGTTATGTTTCAATAGATTCAGAGAGAGTTAGGAATGTTTTTTGATATTTTCTAGATGTTCACAATTTGATCATGATTTTTATAAACCGTGAAAACACTCCCATGAAATAATGAAACTGAAATATTGGGAATTATGTAGGAACATATACAGGTTTATGGTTAGGAAAACCCATGAGTCTTCCCAGGAGAAACTACCAATAGTTTGACATAGGGGAATAACATGGTTGGTTCAAATTTTGTCTAACTGCGCAAGCCAACTTGTGACATGGGTTTCAAGATAGTGGCTTGTTTATGGTTTTGGTAAGGTTTACCTAACCTTTCACCCTAACCATGAAACCTGAAAAATTATATCCAAAAAATATTGATCTAAATTAGATTACCTCATAAATCTCAATTTTTCCTAAAATAGGGCATTTCTCAAATTCTTCTCTCTTTAAAGGGTGTGGATACAATTACTCTACATTCACGAGAAATTATGAGGTGAATCTTAGTGATTTAGAGGCTGAATTTTTTTTGTAAGTGATTTTTCTTCATCATTTTCCTAAATTCTATTCTCATTACCTCTCTTATAGCCATATATTTAATCATTTTTGGATAAATTCAAGGCGTGTGATGTCTTTCATGATGAGATATGTTTTTTTTATTTTTGGGAAAAATATCTAACTATTATTTTTGGATATTCAATCCTTTTTTTGTTGTTTTTTGTTATTCCTCATTTTCAATAAGTTTTTATAGGTTTTGTGATACATTGTCAACTCATCATGTTTAGAACATGAATTATTGATTTCAAATTGATTGAATTGAAATTTTAAATAGATGTGTGAGTCATGATGGAAAATAACGTTTGCGTTAGTTTTTTGAAATGATGTTAATTTGTTTTTTTTGTGGAAAATGTATTTGGTTCTTGATTTTAAAATGTTGGTTTTTTAAAATATAGGTTTCATTAATTCTATAAAATTTTTATGGATTTTTTTTAAAAAATAAATCTTTTATTGAAATGGACAGTAAATATTTGGCCTAGGTTTTGGAAAAAAGGATTGTGTGAGATTATTTTCATTGACATGACCCAGTGGAATGAGCATGTTCCATTGTGGAACATAGTAAAGGATAACTTTTGATGACATGGAATATTTATATGATACCACTCACGACTATTAAACTTGCACCTGGGTATGTATGTGTGGATGTCTGGAGTTATGTATTGGGTATGCCAAATGATTTTTGAAATGGATTCAAAGTACTGTTAGGTTTATTTTCATGAAACTTTTTTGTTTTTAATTTATTTTAATTCATATAAAACTAATTATGATACTTTAAAAAAGATGTATAATTTTCTAAAAAGATCTATTAACTTAGAAGTTTTCTGAACTCCTAATGAGTTTTATACTCACCCCCTTCATTGGAACATTGTTGTGTTTGTAGTTATAGTATATTATGAAGCATGTAAAGGAATGGTATATCTTTTATTTTGCGACTAATCATGATTCCATGATCTTTGAGTGTGGAGTTGGAGGTTGGATTAGGTGGGGTTCTTCTGATTTGTCTTCCATGTGTTTTATTTTCATTGGTTTTGGTTTCCACATTTCAGTCTGATATAGTTTGGTTTGGATTGGGTTTAATTATGTTCTATTTTATAATCCTGAATTATTTAGTTGTTGTTGGGTTGTGGTTTTTATAGATTGGTAGTTATATATTCATATTGGAAAATCTTCCCCAAATTTAAGATGAACTCATTGGATGTTATTAATGCATCTCCCTTTTTTGTTACATAACGTTTCATTACATTTTTCAAACATATGATCTTTAAAGATTAGTGTCTTGGAAATTAGGAACATAATACCCAAAAACATAAAACATTCATCTAATAATCTTTTAAGGCTCTATTATATGTTCATTCTATGTTAAATTACTACATCTCATATCCCGGGGACATAAATCAAAGGATAGGGTCAGCAGAAGGCCCAGTAAAGGAAAACAAGGGAAACCGTTTACTTGTGATATCAATAAGAAGATTTTAAAATACATAAAGACTGAAGAAATGGAAAAAGTGGGATATCATAATAAAAATAACACTAATAATAAAATGATATTTTTGTTTACAAAATTTAATTTATACATTCAAAAGAGTATCATCAAGGTCCAACCCCAAGGTATCAAAAAAATTACCATAGTTATTTACCTAGGTATTGTAAAACTAGTTATCATTAGAGATTAGTTTATTTACACAATGAAATAGATCCCTATCAAGGAACAACATTAATATGTTATTATTATCATTTTATACACATATATCCTAATCAAATATTTCAGAAAAAACCGAAATAGAATAAAAGAAATGGGTTTCATAACAAAATGGTGATGTTTTAAAAGTGCATAAAATACATGATCATTACGTAATATATAACCCAAAGAAAGAGAATGGGGGTTTTATATATGTCAATTCCAGTATCAAATATATCATTTTTATTTCCTTATTAATACCATTGATGTAGAATAGGTTTTTTTATTCACATAAATAAAATACGAGATTTTCTTGAGAAAAATAGACAGATTTTGAGACGGAAATTGTGCAACATAACGACTATGAAGAATGGTCTTAGAAAAAAATAAAAAGGGAGGGGATAGGTTTAACAAAATTAATATAAGACTTATAATATTTTATATGTTCTGAATAAAATGAAAATATGAAAATGGTATGGGAATTTAAAATACATACCACATAAAAGGGAAATTGAAAAAAGAGAAGTTTGGGAATTTTGTTACCTTGAAGAGTGACTTCTAAAAACATAAGAATGAGACCTTAGGGATTGATGGAACATTGGGAGGACTCATTGGGAGGTAATACAACCATAACATCATGAATAATAATTTTTTAATTAAATTAAAAAATGGAATGGGTGTGTATTTAAAGAAAAATTGAGGGAGTATTTTATAAAATTTAAAGGACACCTTATTAGTGGTATTTGAAAAACCATGGGATTGACCATAGTATTTCCCACATGAGAGAAATCATATGATATTTTAATATATATGATTCTACAATAATTTTATATTATTCATTAAATCATTATTAGAAATTTATAATGTCCTTAAACATACCGAAAACACAAAACTGTATTTTTACAATTCACTAAAAATTCAACTGTTTCAGAAAAATCCAAAAAAATCATCCAAATTTTTTTTCTATGTATAGAATTAAAAGGTGAACTCCATTTTATAAAAATTATATTCATTTAAAATTAAATAAAAAGAATAAAATACTGACACTAAACTAATGATTTCAAAAACATTTATTTACTTATAATATTATTTAATTATATCACATTACCACTAAAGTTAATAAAACATATTTCTACATGCCTAACTGATGTAACTATTCCATTGGTAAAATTACTATTCATAAGGGAAAAATTACTATTCCAATTTGTAAAGTTACTATTCACTAAAAAATTATTTTGATCTTATTAGACCACATTTTTCATCATAATTACAACCATGTCTGTCAGATTTTGTAAAATCATTTCACAAAAATAGTTATTTAATAATAAAATATGTTTTCACTATTTATCTATAAAACTATTCATCATATAAATCTCATAAAAAAAATTCATAAATTATTATTCATCAAATATAAATATCTTAGAAGACTTCTAAAAATTCATCCTATGTATATTTTGACATTTGAAATTCAAAAATGATTGTTATTTTTCCTTAATAATTTTCTATGTATGAGAAATCATTGAAAAGTTCAATTTTTAATTCTAAAACAAATTTATCAAATTTTTCTTAATTAAACCAATTATTAAAATAGGAATGATGAAATAATAATTTTATTTATACTAAGGGATTAAAAAAGTAACTAAGGCCTCATTAAATGACCCCATATAATGCCCACATAAGACCTAAGATTAAGGTGTGAAATGATGATAGAATCACGGGGTGGCCTAGAAAAAATTTCCAGAGTGGTGATTTATATCAACTTGAAGTTCTCCTCTAAGACATTCCATTAAAAATTAACATGTTGATGTTTAGATTGGGCTCAGCCTAGAAGGAATCCAAATGATGCCACCTCCATCCCAAGCTCTGAAAAATGGGATTTGTATCTACTGAGTCTTCTATATGAGGCCATCAAGACGTCTTTCTGCAATAATAACTATAATCATTTTTAATCACTAATCTTAACATTAAGAGTATAGTTTCTAATGGTTATATTGACCAACGGTCTTATAACAGTCAAAAACCAATGATCTCATTTCTATTATACTCACTTCATTAATAATTGGATATAGTTTTGTTGATTAAAAAATACAATGACATAAATTTTCAATAAATAGTTATTATTCAAAAAATTCAGTTCATTACATTATCCACGCATAAGAAATTTCATCCCTGAAATTACAACTCTCACCCTTTGAAGAGAAAAGGTATGGGTACTTCTACCTCATAGTCTCCTCTAGTTCCCATGTGGCTTCTTCATATTTTTAGTTTCTCCACAACACTTTAACAAGGTGGGTAGTCTTATTGCATAGAAATTTTTCTCTACAATACAAGATCTCCACTGGCTTCTCCTTATAAGAGAGGTCATGTTCCAGTTACACCACCTCAGGATTTAGTACATGTGAAGTGTTAGGTATGTACTTATTTATGAGGGATACATGGAATATATCATGAACATGATCTAGATTTAGAAGAAGTGCAAGCTGATGGGACACTTCTTCTATTCAATTAATGATTTCATAGGGGCCAATGTACATGGGGATGAGTTTCCATTTCTTTCCAAAACACATGACTCTCTTCAATAGAGAATTTAAAAGGAACACTTTTTCACTAACATCCAACATTAAGTCCCTATGATGGATCCCGTCATAGTTCTTCTACCTACATTTAGAACCCTTAATGTGTTGTTGGATTGCAAGAACCTTTTTTGTCATCTCTTGCAGATGATCAGGCCAAGAACCTTTCATTCACCTGATTCATCCCAACAAGTTGGAGTTCTACATCTCTTTATATATAAGACTTCAAAAGGTTCCATTTGAATTCTTGAGGGGAAGCTGTTGTTGTAAGAGAACTCAACTAAAGGGAGATGTTGATCCCATCCTCCTTTAAATTCCATTGTGCATGTTCTCATCATTTCCTAGAGTGTCTAAATTGTTCTTTCAGATTGGCCATCAATTTGGGGGTGATAGGATGTACTGTAATTCAATTCGGTACCCAATTCATGTTGAAGACTTCTCTTTAAGTTTTATGTGATCAATAGGTCATGATCCGATACGATGGAGGACGATACCCCATGCTTCCTTACAACTTCCCTCAAATAAATCCAAGAATGCTGGTCATGAGTTAAATCTTCCCAAATAGAGATAAAATGGACATTCTTGGTGAGACGGTCCAATATAACCCATATCTCATTGTTTCCTTTGGATGTTCTTTGGAGACTAGTGAAAATGACCGTAGTTATATTTTCCCACTTCCATACTATTATTGGTAGTGGTTATAATACCCCTTTAGGATGTTGTCACTCTTCCTTCACTTGCTGAAACACCAGGATCCTTGTAGTGTAGTTGACAATCTCCATTTTAACGTTATCCCGCCAATAATGATTGTGACGGTCCCTATACCTTTTCGTGCTGCACAGATTTATATATAATACAATGTAAGGAACTTCATCCATCATATCCTTATCTATTTCCAGAGTAGACGGAACACATAGTCTTATATAAATTTTCAGTACAACTTCTTGATCTATTTTTCACTCAGAATACCACCCATTATTCATAGGCCCAATCTTCTTTGGTAACAAATCGTCTTGTTTTTTATATTCTTTTATCATCTCTAGTAATTATGGTTGATAAATAACTTGGGATAGGTTTGATGATTTCCCTTCCCTTATGATTCCCATGTCCAGTTTTACTAGGTGACTGATCAAAGGATATCTTTGAATCCTCATCATTTCCAGCACAATGTGTTCTTTTCTAAATAATGTGTCAATGCCTTTATTTGTTCACATAGGACGATAATAAATTGAACAATCACAGTTTTTAAGATGTTCCAACCATCTACTTTCCCTCATGTTTATTTACATTTATTTGAAAAAATACTTCAATTTTTGATGGTCTGTGTGTATATAACACTTCTCCCCATAATGAAAGTGCTTCCAAATATTCAGAGAAAAAACTATTGTATCCTACTCCAGATCATGTGTAGGATAGTTCATCTCACGAGTCTTCAACTGTCGAGATGCATAAGCAGTCACCTTGTCATGTTTCATGATAACACACCCAAGACCTTTCAGATATGCGTTGATTGAAATAATGAATCCTTCTCTGCTTAAGGGAAGAGTTAACACAGGTGCAATAAACAATCTATTCTTCATCTGTTGGAAACTTTCCTCACAATCCATTTTCTAGATAAACTTGACCCATTTTCGATTTATCATGTTTAATGGATTATAAAGTCATGAATTATGTTTCACAAACCTCTTATAATATCAAGCTAATCCAAAGAAACTATGAATATCAGTTACTATTGTAGGATGAGGCCATTCCCCTACAGCCTTTGTCATTATATGGTCAACTTAGATTCCTTAATTGGTTAAAATGTTCCCCAATAAAGAAGCGTGATGTAACTAAACCGCACACTTCCTAAACATTCCAAATAAACTATCCTTCCCTAGAGTCTATTATATAACCAACAGGTGATCTTCATGTTCCTCCTGAATTTTGCAATATATCATAATATCATCAATGAAAACTACCAAAAAGTCATAAATGTAGTCTTTAAATACTCTATTCATCAAATCGATTAGAATAGTAGGTGCATTAGTCAATCCTAAGGGCATAAAAACACATAATGACCATATCTTGATCAAAATGCTGATTTTCCAATGTCTTCTTTCTTCACTGTCAATTTATGATAACCAGATCAAAGATCAATCTTGGTAAAGAATTGATCCACACAATGTTGGTCAAATAAGTCATCAATTCTTTGAAGATGGTATTTGTTCTTCATTGTGATCCTATTAAGATCTCTATAATCAATGAATAGACGCATTAATCCATATATCTTCTTCAAAAAGATAACATGATCTCCCAAATGTGTCACAATTGGTTAGATAAAACCCTTCTCCAAAAGAATGTGGATTTTCTTTCTTAGTTCCTCCAGCTTTATATTTTTTATTCTATTCAGGCTTTTTGATATTGGATGAGATATAGGTATGAGTTCAATGGATAACTCTACCTCTCTTTATGGGGGAGGTCCTAGTAACTCCTAAGGAAATATTTCTGTGTATTCTTCAACTATAGGAACATTATATAACCTTATACTATCATTTCTATCTTTTTCTTCACTGATCAAATCCATATAAAAGGCTATAGGATGTTCTTCTAGAAAAAGATCTGGTTGAGATATCACTCTTTGTAAGATAACTATAGGTTTTCCATTCAAGACATTTTTGAGTTTCTTGCTTCTTTATTTGATCAGAGTATTATACATTGAGGGCTTTTGCATCCCTAGTATAATGTTAAATTCCAACATGGGAATGACTAATAGATTTTTGAAATTATTGTTCTCACTAAAGTAATTTCATGAGTTTCTAAACACTGTTGATGATCTGATAATCCCTTTAGGAGTCTTTACTGATAAGTCTACATTTAGTGGTTTATGAATTTATTATATATTCTTTTCAAACATAGAGTAAATAAAGGAATGTATAGAAACTGAATCAAACTATGTACTTCCGAGATTTGAGAGAACAACAAAATTACCTTCCACCACATCATTTGGAGCTTCAACTTCAGCGGCCATTATAAAAAGTGCCCAACCATTATCCCTTGGGCTATGCTGAGGTTGATGGTGATTCCCCTCTGTTGCCCTTTAAATTAAGAGAGTGATTGTAAAAGTTACCAAGCAATCAAATCATAAAGTATTGGACTTCATGTAGGGATTGCGCCATATTACCTTTTTCATTAGTGTTTGGAAGTTGAGGCTTCACCTCACTACGATAAGTCTGAGCAATATGGATTTCTATTCAAAATATTTTACACTTCCCACTACTGAGCTAGAAGTTACCTGAATGATTCTTCCCCCATTTATTACATGTGGGAAGTTTCACTTGATTTCCACCTCTCCCATGATCAAATCACATCCCCAAACTTGGCTTTATAGATCTATTATTTTCATTCGACTATTTGGACCACTATGTATCAGAGAACTCAAGCTCAACATTCATAGCACTCTGCACGATCTCCTCATAGATATCATATTCCGACATGGATTTATTCTTCTAAATGTGAGGTTTTAGTCCACCAAAGTATATACCAACCATTCTATTGGGATCCATGAAATAATAGGAGGTGGAATGAAAATGTATTATGAAGTTAATCTTGTAGCTTCCCATAGATTCACTGTCCTTATGCTTTAGCATGAGTAATTCCTTCCCCATATTTTGTTTTTATCAGATGATGGAAATTATTATTAAATAAGATACCCTGAACTCTTCCCACTACATAGATTCATTCTCATTTCTTGGCCTTGTGATTTTAATTGGTTCCCACAATAGATCAACTCCTCCCTCTAAGAGGTAAAAACCCAAGGTGACTTTCTCTTGTTTAGAACTATGAAGTAAGGAAAAGATCTCTCTATTGGGATTAACCACTATTATACAAACAATGGGTTGGTATATTCACTTAATGTTGGTGGTCGTTGACACATAAAAGACTCAACCAAATGTTGTTCTATTCTTGGTGAAATTGGCCTCTCAGCTTGATTCAAGTTATTTTCCATATCTTGAGTCATTTCATTCTACATTCCAATGAATGCTTCCATTCCGGATTACATCGGGTGTCCATCAGTGCATGGTCCATTGGGGTCACCATTTTCCTTGTTCCTCCTATTTCACACCATTTTCAAAAATAATAAAACCTTTGTGAGAAACTTGTTTCATTTTATGAAGCATATAAATTGAGAGGTTTTTTAAATCTTAAAACATTATTCTTTAACATGTTATTCAATATCAACATCTGCATTTCCTATAAATTCATCATGATGATTCGTAGAAGGATTTTGATTAACAAAACAAATCCCTTATGAGTGTCAAAACAGGTGTTAAGAAATCCCACTATCATGCACCAGTTCTTGTTCGAGTCTAGCTCAATGTAGTCTTTTCGGATTTTACCCATAGATACATCTGTGGCAAATCCACATCCACTATTTCATATCATGAAAGTGAATTATTTTTTCGGAAACCACTTATCTAATATTTCACCACAAAACAAGGTTGGTTTCCAATATTTAAAATTTTATATAGGGTGATTCCTAAAGATTTAATATCCTAATATAAATAAATAACTAAACAATCATTTGATACCAACTATGGCCTCTCTCTTTTTTATTATAGAACATTTCATTACGTTTTTCAAATACAGTATATTTAAATATTAGTTTATTGGAAATCAAGATCATAAAACATGAAAAAAATAAATAATTCTTCTAATCCTCTTTTAAGTGTTCATCAATGGTCGATAAAAATTTACATTACTATATATCATGACCTGTGTACATTCATCAATGGAGATAGTGAAAAGAAGGCCCAATAAAGGGAAACAAGGGAACAATTTACTTGTGATAACAATAAGAACATGATGAAAAACATAAATATATGAACAACATAAGAAGGGGAATTTTTAAAAGAAAAACATGAAAAATAACATTAATATTTGGCAATATCATGAAATTTAGATATTCATAATGATGTCAACAAGGTATCTCCTGAAGTTGTAATAAAATTATCCGTTTCTATTTACCAATGTATCATAAAACATTTCATCTCTATAAATTAATTAATTTACCCAATGCATCAAATACCAATAAGGGAATACCATAAACATGTCTTTAATTTCATGTGATCGACATAGTTAAAAATCAAAAATTTCATAAATAACCAAAGGAGAATAATAGAAATGGATTTCATGTCAAAATCGCGACGTTTTAAAAGGTTCTTAAGAACATGATCATTATGTAATGTATAAACCACAGAAAAGGAATGAGGGTTTAATGTATGTTAATTTCAGAATATAATATATCATTTTATCTCTTTGTTAATAACCTTATAAATTTAATAGGTTTGGGTATTCACATAAATAATATAAGAGATTTTCTTGAGAAAAAAGATAGATTTAGAGACCAAACTTCTGCAGCATAATGATTATGCAACATGGTTTTTTAAAAAGATAAAAAGAGATAGGATAAGAGGAAAAAATTATAAAATACTAATAATATATTAGTCATTAATAATAAAATGAAAATATGAACATTGTATAGTAATTTTAAATACATACACCATAAAAGAGAACTTAAAAGTAAAGAGATGGTTAAGAATTTCCTTACCTTGAAGAGTATCTTCTCGAACTATATGATCAGAACCTTGGGGCTTTAGGAAAACATTTGAGGACTCCTTTGGGAGAATTATTTTTGAATGAAGGGAATTGAAGGAATGGGTGAGTATTTGCAGAAAAAGTGAGGTAATATTTTATTAATTTCAGAGGACACCTCATTAGTGGTATATGAAAAACTATAGGATTTCCCATGGTATTACCTAATTGGGAAAAAATCAGATTATATTTTAATATAAAAGTGTTTATCGTAATCTTATATTAATTGTTAAATAATTATGAAATAGTTATGATGTCATTAAATGTACCAAAAATGAAAAACTGTATTTTTACTATTCACTGAAATTTCAACTATTTCAGAAAATTTCCAAAACATCATCCAAACCATTATTTGACCTGTTGATTTAAAAAGTGAAATAGATTTTATAAAAATTAATTTCGTTATAAATTATACTAAACAAATATAATAGTAATACATAAATAATATTTTAAAAAACATTCATTTATCCATACTAGGATATAATGATATCACATTACCATGTAAGATGACTAAAACATATTTATACTTCCATAGGTGATGTAACTATTCCATTGGTAAAATTACCATTCATAAGGGTAAAATTAATAATCCAAAGGGTAATATTACTATTTAAAAAAATTGATCATATTTAACAACAATTTTCAACGTGATTACAACCATGTATGTTTGATTTTTGAAAATAATTTCACAGAAAAAGTTATTTAATAATAAAATAAGATTTTCACTATCCATCAAAAAAACCCAATGCATTAAATAAACCATTCATAAAATACTATTTATCAGATTCATTCTTCCTAGAAAACATCTAAAAATTTACCCTTGGTTAATTTTGATATTTGAAATTCAAAAATTATGTTTATTTTACCATAATAATTCTCTATGTATGAGAAATCTCTGAAAAGTACAAATTCTACTTCTGAAATCAATTTATCAAAATTTTATTCTTTAAGCCTATACTTAAAATAGGAATGTTGAATTAAGTATTTTATTTATACCATGGTATTAAAAATATTAAATAAGTCCTTATTACAAACCCCCTTATAACACCCGCATATGACCTAAGAGTATGGTGTGAAATGTCGAAAGAATTTTGCGGTGGCTCAAAAAAAATTTCCCTAGTGTGATTTCTATCAACTTCAACTTATACCAAAAAAAATTACATTAAATCGTAACATGTTTATTTCTTTCTTGGGATTCATCTAGAGTGAAGCCAAGTGACTCCAAATCCTTCCCATGCTCCGAAAAATGGGCTCTGTATGGACCGAGTCTACTATACGAGGCCATCAACTCTTATTTCTGCATTAATAACCATTATTTGTTATAATCTATAATATTAACGATATGAGTATAGTTTCCAATGGTCATATAACAGCCGAAACCCAATGGTATAATATTAATTACACTCACTTCACAAATAAATCGATATAGTTTTTTTGTGTAAAAAATAATATAATATACATTTTCATGAAATAATTATAATTCAAAATGTTTGGGTCATTAAATTTATTGCCATCCATTGGTCTCTTGACAATGAGATATAAGGCCTAGTAGCACACCGATCACATATATTGAAAGTGTGGAGGGTGGGGGATGTTACAATAATAAACCTATTTCTACTAGTTTCACAACTTTATATACCCATGTTATAGACTATTGAACCACATCGTCCAACTATATCACATTATTGATTGGTTCCCATTCCTCTTCCAAATAGTTCTCTATCATTGATCTTTTTATTGAAATAGGTTATCATCCATACTTACTACAAAATTATTCTAATTTATTCATTGAGACATTACTAAAAATTTAAATAATGATAAATAATATTTACATAGTAAAATATACCACTTGAAGACTATTTATGTGTATATATTAATTTAACTTCAAAAAAGAACACTCCGAAAACCTTTTATTAAAACAATTATTGTCCAAAAAATTTTATCATCCACAACCCATTGAGGAATAATGACACCCTTTAAATTACTATATTATTATGTTTATCAATATATATGCCATATTTTTAGGTCCATTAACCTTTCATAGTTTAATTAATCCATCATGAAAAGGTCTCATTATAAAGTGATATTTTAGAAAAATATGTATTTTTATTTAAGGTAATAAAATAGTCTTAAATGGATTATGCTATGAATGTAAAAATAAATAACATCAAATTTACCTATTTTCATCTTGATCCCTCTAAAAACCATTTATCCATATCAACTCCTACCTAGACCATGTTTCTTCTATATACTCCTCAATTGTGGTTGAAATTACAAATGTCGGTTATTTTTGGGAAATCTAACTTACCATTACTCATATATATATAAACACATATATTATAATACGTCACTATATCCTATACATTATATTTCTACATTTCCTTATAATGCAACATAACTTCAAAATCACTATGATAATTATATGTTACCTTTATAATACTAGATTATATATGTCAAAACATCCCATTATTCCTTCATTACAAGTAAAATTAACCAGCTGAAAATTACAATTGAAAATGAAATATAATAAAATTTACATACCATGGAATAAATCACAATTATAGCTACTAAATAATATGGATCCTATTGACTGTAGATAGACTCATCATTTATTTTACTACCTTAACAACATGAAGTGTCTCACTGCTAATGTTGAAAATGACCATAATCTTGACAATATATACCATTTTAAGAACATAAAAATGTAGTCATAGTAACATAACATCTTATATTACTTACAATATCCTCTATTGATTATTATTTTATAAATATATTTTATTACATCACAATCATTAATATTAAATTTTCTAGCATGATCATTCTCTAACTATACAATCTACTCAATATATGGAACATATGAGAGAATAATATTATCATTTAATAGAATTGGAATGTAATCCCTATAATAACACAATCTAATATAATGAAAACAATTTTTATATCACCTGATTCATGATTTAATTTACAAAAAATCACCAAGCCTCTTATTATGTTTATTGAGTCCCTATTTCAAGTAATAAATAATTATATTTTCATACACAATTTATCCTACATTCATGGTTCAATAAAAAAATTCGAGTTATTAAATATAGATTTTTTATATATTCCCCTAAATTGGTTTCATATATAAATATTATTTCTCATTATATATACCTTTTGACAAAAAAATTCTAACCATATTCTTGACAGTTTTATGGAACACCATATGAGAGAATATTTAGTTGAAATAATTCCTTAACTTTTCTTGAAATTTTTTCAAAAACTATATATCCATGTATTATTTCATAATATCTAATTGTTATTTCAAATTATAGACCCATTTACATTGAAGTACTTTCTTCTCCAATGACATGTCATTCAGAACCCATGATTAGTTTACATTCATCGAATTCATCTAATAATTTATTATTGATT
The DNA here is from genome assembly GCA_963277665.1 of Viscum album. Taxonomy (NCBI): domain Eukaryota; kingdom Viridiplantae; phylum Streptophyta; class Magnoliopsida; order Santalales; family Viscaceae; genus Viscum; species Viscum album. The sequence goes on along the minus strand of OY728159.1, from coordinate 1,883,792,936 downwards.
CTCAATGTTTGGAATCTCTCAAAAATTTTACCTCTTATATAGAATTAGGTTTTCTAATACATAACACATTAAAATAGTGTATGTTTAATTAAAACCTATCCATTAGTCTTATAACCATGTTTGACATCCTCTACTGATCCTTAGGGTCAAATGATATTATTGACAAACATATATATTCTTTATTTATTTTTGAAAATTCCAATACATCTATCCTTATTTTTAAATTATAAATCATACAACATACTAATCATTTTGTGAATTCATATATTTATAAACAATTAGTACTTTTTTAATTATCTATTAATTATTGACATCAATTTATTGAATCATTTCTATAGTATTGATCGTTTATTATGAATAGACTCTATATTTTATATAAATACTTATAAAAGATCAATTTTTTGAATAAAAATTTCAAAATAATAATAACATTCATTATTAATTATCCCAACATATGAATATATATTATTAATTACTATGTCCCACAAAAAACATTATATGGGATAGAAAACATTCTCATACCATTCAAAATCATCAATATGTTCATATGCTATGTATCAAAAACATTTTGATGTAATAGATATATAAATATACTAGATAGTAGTTAATAAAGAAAATTTTCCCAATGAATATTTATGGGATAATATTAATTAGTTATTCTTGTAGCTTTACTATTTTTTTACAAAACTCCTTTTTAAATCCATAATGCAACGACATGCTTCTAACACATTCATTATGCATCTTATTTATCCATTTTAAAACACCATTTTAGTACAGTGTCTTTGGATTTATTTTTTTAAACAATATTCTCTTCTTACAAAAACAATACTAAATAATTTACATATTTACTCACTAAAATTATCAAACAAAAATCAATTCCACATTAAAATAACCCAACTCTCTCCCATGGTGCTCCAACTAACTAGCATATTTATTAATTTCAAATTTTAATTTTGAAATTATTCCCATGATTTTAAAAAAATATCAAATAAAAGTATATTATTGAAATTAACCACTATTAGAATATACTATTGCTATTTCCCATCTATTAGAATATACGAGAAGAAAATTATAAGACTTGGGCAGCCATATTTTCATATTAAATGGAACTATATTACTCTATTCAATGATATAAATCCCATTATTTTATAACATCTATTATTTAGTTTATTATTACATTAGTGTCCAAAAAAAACCCAGGTAACAATATAATATATAATTTCCATTATTATTAAGATTAAATAGATAATTTTATTCATTATAAAAATTTTATTTAATTCTATTAAATTAAAAAAATAGTTTTCTTTGAAAATAATTTATTATAATGCTTTATTTAACGTTTTTATTTATAAATTTAATATATTTTTTTAAAATATATAGCTAATTTTTTTAAATCATAATAATAAAAATAACTCATGGTGATGTTTTTATAGTTATTTGGGAAATTTTTATTTTGTAGTGAATAGTGAAAATACCGACCTTTGATAATATATCTTCTATTTTGATTAAATCATCTAATTTAAAATTTACATAATGTTTTTAATATTATTTAAAGTAACATATTTATTATATATTTATATTTAATTCTCTTAATTTTTTTCTAATCAACCTCAAATTTTATTTTAGTGTAATTTTATTTTTTTTGTAAAAAAACAACTTTTTTAATGAAAACAGTTCTATTGTACATAATTTTCCCCATTTTAATTAAATTATAAAGTCCATTTATATGAATTATTTACATTAAATTTATATATTATATATTTATAAATATTAATTTATGTTCATATAGTTATTATTATTAGTCATATAGTTAATATAAATCTAATATTTCTTAAAAAAATCTTTTTGAAAACCTACCATTTCATCACACTAGTGAGATTAAAATTAAATTAAATTCCTAAAAATATGTTAATTTAAATTTGAAAATTCGATAAAATATTATAGTCACTATAATTTATTATATTTATTAAGGTAAATTTAAATTTTGAAAATATTTACTAGAAAAAAATTTTAATTACTACGGTAAAGGTAAAAATAGATTTACAGGGGGCAGGGGTAAAGTAAAAATATATGGTTTAAAATGCTAGTAAAAAACTTATAAAATCAATTTTATTGCCATATTTTATCCTTATAATTTTTACTTCTCTCTGATGTTCCATTTTGGAGCCTTGTGTCATTTATAAAATGTTGGTACACCTTCTTCTTTTATAAAATTATAGGTGTACAACATGCCTCACATATAAAAGGTCATCCCTATCACATCATATTCACACTATAAAATCATTATGTATAGAAAAAAACATTGAATATATCTTTTTCATATCCCTATACATCACTTATATCCCTTATTTTGATCAGAAATCTATTCCATGATGACTTTTGGTGCTTACCTAATGAGGTTGTTCGAAGAAGATGTGTCATTATTAACAAAGTGTCTTTATTTTATTTTATCTTACACATCCATAAATTATTAATAAACTATTATGATATAGTAAACCAGTATTTAACATATGAATAAATGTTTTTATGTTAATTTTATAGCCTCAATATATCTCATCTTCTATCAAACGAGGAATAAAATCATCATTCATGTGTATGGAGGACTACTACCACCCAAACAGATGTAATTTTTTTCCATCATCGCCTAGCAGCGTATATTATAATGTTGTATTTAATGTATATTTAAGATATTTTAAGGAAATTTTACTTCATTAGTAATAAAATCACATTACATTATTACTTTAAATTCCATGGAGGATAAAATAACATTGCTCTTGTGTTCACTAGACTACCGCATCAGAAAGCAATGTGATTAATTTCTCACAAATGCTTTACATGGAAGGAAATTAATAAAATTACAGTGAATATATGTGTATAAATTAAATATTAATTACAATTCGTAAATATTTATCATTCTTAAATATAATATATCATTTTAATTCTTACACTAAAAAATGATAAAGTCATCTGTACTTATGTGTTGACTACCACATCAACAATGCGAGGCGACTCTTTTTTCATCTGTAAATAACATGGAAGATATATATATAAGTATATTTAAAGTTATAAAATTTCATTTCTAATATTATGATTTTTATATAATGAAAAAAAATTTCTTACTATATTTCCATAATGATAATTGAAAAATCGAAATGTTACTCATTCGTACGTATGACTTAACGTCTCCATGATCTTAATGTATTTCATTTCTCATAACCATATTTAATTATTCGTCTTAATAGTAATATTTATGTATAAAAATGATAATTATTTTAGTATTAATAATTCTATATGTTGAATAATTACCTCTTTGACCATAGTCAACCTACCGAAGTCATTTTTGACATATATGCCAAATATCACCAATACATACGACATAAATTTAATTGATAATATAATTTTATATAATTTAAATAATAATATAAAAAAGGATGTAGGATATTAATAATGTAAAAAATTATTATAATATCATAATTAATTATAATAATTAAAATAAATCCCCATCAATAAACACTACGTGATCTTGAGTTAAGTAAAAAATTCACATTGAGGATGTTTATAAGTTTAGATTTTTAGAGAACTTGGCCACAATAATTACATAAAAATATACATAAAAAGTGGATATTTCCAACAATATCTATTTTGTAATGCCCTGAACCCAGTTACCCAGAGTCGTTGCATTATTAGATTACATTGGCATGATCACAAAAGATCATGTCTCGAAAGATCGATTAGGTTAGTAGCCATGAAAATAATGGATACATTCACAAGTTTTACATTAAATTATAAAATGAAAAACTATAAAAACATAGAATCCATAGGCAACACTAATATACCTTAGCCTATACCTGCAGGTCAGTGATAATATATTTCTTCGCATGCAGGTAAAAATAAAACATAGAAATGGGTGAGATCAGATTCTCAGTAAGGATAACAATTTAGAAGAAACATTCATAAATAAGCTTAAAAATTTAAGGAAATTTATAAGAGTAAAACAAATTCCATTTAAACTTGAACTTCAGGATAATATGGAAATGATAAAATAAAATAATTGCATTTACTTATTCACAATGATTTCTACTAGTTGAATAATCACATGCAATATCAATAGCCACTTTCATAATGATGGAATGCATAATTCTATACTTCATAACCACAAATTCAAGGCCTTGTGCGAAGACAACAAATAATATTTTGTCAAGGCCCTCTGCCAAGACACTATTTTCTCTCGTGAGGCCTACCAATGCATAAAAGAGCTATAGCGGGCTCCACCCTTCACTTACTAAGTCCATTGTGTTTCTCATATGAAAAGGTTTAAACATAACAGAATCATTATTATTAAAAATATCATAAGAAATGTAAATAAATTGTCCATAAACCATGAATGGTGTAAAGATAACAGATCCATATTATAACATAGAAAAAAACCTTCAATAAAATATGAAATTTTTGTATCAAAATTAATCAGCTTAAAATAAGCTTAAAATCCATCAATGGATGTTGACATAGAATAAATGAAGACTTTTTTAGAAAAATATATATTTCTATTATGAAATAATTTAAAAGAAATATAATTATAAAAGAAAACAATTATTTTGAAAATATATTTATAAGCTTGTAATAGAAGCTTTGATGAGGTTATAATGGCGGAAAATAGACACACCCACCGTATAAGTTAAAAACAATTTCACTAATTTTGTCGAAAAGGTCATAAATTACTTTGTTTGGAAACTGACGGAAATATTCTATAAAAACATATATATTAAAATAAGGGTATAAATTACTTTAACCCATTGTCTATTAAATAGTAAAAAATGTTTTGAAATACATTTTTATAAAACCCGGATGTAGATGATAAAGAGGACCTAGTAGACACTCACGTATAAAACAACCTTGGATAATAAAGAGATTGTGAAATTAACCCTTACCTTGTACTTTTCCTTGTTAAGGGCAGGTTAACCTCATGTATAATGGTGAAATAATTGTTATTAAATTATACATGATCTATAAAAATTAATATGATATCATATATGATCTTCTAATATTCTTTTGTTAATGATAATTCAATAGTATCATCATTACAGGTGTTAAATGAATCATTTTTCTTTATATGATTTGTTACATAAATAACGTTTTTTATGGATAGGATGAATCTAATTAATATTCATAATTATAATAAGTATTTAAAATTTATTTTTTAATAATAAAATGAAAAATATTCATGAATGGATACGATGGGGAATTAATCTCATCATGTCCGTGGAGACGGTAATCCTTACGTACGCACATGCGAAAATATCATTCTTTTGATATTAAAATAATATATAACTTGAGGGTATATCATATATAAAGATTCATTATCATGTTATATTTATTATTTACATCATTTATACTTATTATTATACCCATCCAAATGATGAAGTGTTTGAATAACAAACTACACCACGACCTGTAGTCGGTAATCCGTGCATACGCAAGTATGGTGACGTTGAAATTTATTGGATGGAGAGAATAGTGAATATGGTTATACCATTATTTTACTAACATCACTATATATAGAATATAATCAAGTTATTATTTTATAGTGTAATTAATAAATTATCAGGAAGTGGAAGAAGTAAAGAACTTGAAAGAGCACTACAAGAGAATCGTCGTTTAGTAGCTGTTTTTATTGCGTTTAGTAGTGGTTTAAACCGCCACAACATGGTTTGGAGGTGGTTTCTGTAAACCACAACCCAGTACGTAGTTTCCAATCTATTAGAGGTGGTTATTTCCGTTTCATGTAAGTTTAAGGAAAGTGTCGTAGCTACCTCATTTCGCCGAGGTTTTAGTATGTTTGGTGGCGGGTTTTACGAGCCCTTGACATTTGTTTATTCGCAGCGGTTATAACTGCAATGAATAAAGTCAAATATAGTGGCCGTAAAACCACCTATTAAGTAATGTGAACCACAACCGAATGATCACTTACAATTCCACTATGTAGCGGTTGTTAAAACCACCGCGAAACGTAATTTTTTTTAACATTTCACGGCGGTTTTCACAGTTTAGTGGTGGTTTAAACCGCCGCCAATGTACATTTCGCGGTAGTTTATACCGCCGCTAAAAGTTGACCAGAAAAAAATTGCTTCTACTGAACCCCTTCCATGAAAGATAAATAAAACCAGAAATGAATATCATATCCACTTTCATGTTGTATGCCCCAACCTCTTAAGCATTCATCCATTATCATCATACCAACATATATGATATTGAAAACAATATATAGGCCCTCTAATAGGTTTAATCCACAACCATACCTTCTCCAAATTAGTCATTGAAGACCAAGATGAAACTGAAAATGAATCTCATGATAAATTCAAACACTATCTACTTCTAGGTACCTTTCACAATGTGTTCCCCTTCACAAAAAGTTAAGATTCTTAAAATATTTCTATTTAAATTGAACATAAATGGTATGGTGTGTCCCATTAATCATTAATAAAACATGTGTGTTATGATTCTATTTATAGAGATTCATATAATTCCCATCACATGGGCCTGATCCCAAAATGCAAACACCTACGACCTCTTTGTATGGCGAAAAATAAATAATTTCCTAAGTATGTGGCCTTAAACAAATGAATCATAAACATGTATTATGTGTATGATTAACCTAAAAATCATATATTTTCATATCTACACATATTCAGAGAGATCATAAGAATAGGGGTAACTCGTTAAACACTATTATTTTGATATTATTCATTAAAAAAATCATAAATCTATAAGGGAATCCAATAAATCAAATGATTCCAACCAAATAATATTTGATGATCCCAAAATCTCACACCTTTTACCAATACCTATTTTGAAGAATCTATAGTATATTAATCACTAGTGAACACATTTCATTGTAATTTTGTACTAACAGGACATCCATACCAAATATTTATATACATGGAATCCCATTGGAGGATCCCATCAAAAAATAGATAACCTAGTGGGAATCTATTAACATGGAATTGGATTGATAAAATATGAATTCTTACATTTGACGATGTATTGATAGGTTTCTTCAGTGTGATTCCTTTTCAATACCTTCATCACATCCTTCAATTAAAATTGATTCACCAAATGCACCAATTATGTTCAAGACTAAAAACAAGCTAATAGTACCCATATGGAACACAATGGTGAGGCATGAAAACAATTGTTATGTCATACATAGGACTCAATTTCTATGAATATATGTTCCCCATACCCTGACATACATTGTCTCCTACCCCTGTTAAATGAGTGCATGATGGTTCACACCTTATTTTAGGAATACCATCTAATTGGATCTATCCTGACATTATATGACAGTAATGGTAATCTATAGGGAATAATTCCCCACAGGTTGTCCAACTAAAAATATTCTATGGAAAAACCATTGGTCCATAATTTCCCATCCAATCTTTTTGTATCCTTTCAATAGATCATGAGAAAATGTTCTTCTCTTATCATATTGATTTGGGTAAATATGTTCACCATAATGTAAAAATCACCAAAGAACTTCATTATGAGTATCATGTTCACTATAGTCGTTTTTATTAACATGTGACCTTGAGTACTCAGGAAGATATATAGGGTGTTTTTCCCTATTTTCTATACTCAAGAATCTAAAATTTGATCCCACTGGGGTTATCGAACCACTGGCACTCATGACTATATTTATACCCCTACTAGTTTAAACACCCTTGAAGCCCATTAGAATATTTAGGTAATATACATGGGATGGTTACAATGCTCTAATATCTAAAAGAATCAGAATATATCCGAAGTGGCATTTGTGACAATAAAATTACATTGGAAAACTAAACCCGCATGGGTGGGGGAATTTTTTATCATTTTTTCCTAATGGTCATCTCCAGTATCATTCATCCTATGAGATCACACCCAAATTAATGATATCCCTCTTACAATGTAAATATGTTTTTCCTATTGGTGGTATCACATTAGTATATTTCTTCAACTTTAACCCAATTGATGTTGGGAAACATGATTCTATTGAGAATGAAACAGGTGTGGATGAGTCCACTACCCCCTCACCACTAAAACAATAGTAAAACCATCTCAACATAAGAGAATATTACTTAGTTAAAATTCAAAATATTATAACATGTGAAATGACCCAATTTGTTCAACACATCAACAATGGGTTTAACTCCTAGTCATCAAAAATATCGACTACCAATTCAAACACAGGCCTAAATGTAATGTTGTATACCACACTTGAGAAATCAAGACATATAAAGAAACCTTAGAAATCAATAAAATTCATAAAAGGAAACCTGAGAAATCAAGGAAATTTTAGGACAAGAAAATGTTTGCTGGTAACTATGTGCCACAAATGTAATATATACAAAGAAAATATTCCCATAGTTGTTCAACACATGAAAAATAAAACTACTCATGGTACGATGATACATCGTCACTCTCGCCACCTTCATCACCACTTTCTACGATCACCAGTAAGAACATTATATTGAAAATTATAGACGATTGCATATTTATATTAAAACTTAAAAACAATGAAAGTTAGAAAACTAAATATTTTTTATTTTTTGTGATTTACCTGCATACCACCAGTCAGTGCCGATAGTGGTGTCATGCAGTGCCAAATGCTTCATTTATGAGGTTTTGCATTTAATTTTCCATCGTCAACGAACATGGGAGCTCGTTCTGTGGATTAACATCAGTGCTCAATCTTTCTGAAATGTTCCATTCTCCATGCCAAATCCAAAAAAAATATTGACCAGGGAATTGCTTCAGTATTAAATGTTCATAAACTTCATCTCTCTTCAACCATGTTCTGAATTTACATTTAGGGCATGATAATTTTATTCTCCCTTCAAACGGATCAATTAGAAATTGAAAAATCTAAAAACTCATTCAATCCCTTAACATACTAAGGTGTGTTCCTCGGTAATGTGATCCATCTTTTATCAATGTATATCACAATGTTCCTACACAAAATATACGATAGTGTAAGAATATAGAATAATAATATAATAAATATTACCCATTGATCATAAAGTACACATAATATAATAAAGATGATTCATTGATCACATTTACCACTTCAGACCAACCGAACAAATCTGGTCTATAAGAGACATCGTCAACACCTCATTGAGGAGAAAAAAGAATATCAGGTTACGCACTTATCATAAAACTGTCGATCACAAATTTATGTTTCCCCAAACAACACCCCATTGATGTGTGATCGAAACCAATCATAATGCATTTTAATCCTGAGACATTATGTGATTTTTTTAGGCTTGAACATAGATGTCCTCCAAGAGGAATGATATTTCTCAATGGTTTCATACACAACCAACCATATCAAAGTTGCATTTCCAAGAAATAACTGAAGATAATTAAGACATGAGACCTAAAAATAAATTCTGGAAAAAATTTCCATTTTTTAATTGACATCTTAGGTTGTGTTCATTCTACCGGGAAGGACACATGGTTAACAAAAATGACAAGATTCTCCCCACCTTTGGAGTGTCCTAGTTATCAAAATTAGATATATATCAGCCACTAATAAGTTATCTATATCATATTCATATTCACATCAAACATACATTTGATTATCCCCTCAAGGACACTCATTATGTCATAAAAATCATAAAGAGGGCCAAAACCAAACCGACCAGCATGTCAAAACACCTTATTCTATTTGAAGTCCTCCAATACTTTGAGACATAGTTTATTATTTAATTCATAGGTCACTCGACTCCATAGATGACCCGACACATTAAAAAATATCCCAGGGTTCAATGATTTAACCTAACTCCATACATTCATTACAACTTTTTGAACTCGAAAAGAAAAACATAGATGTAAGCATGTTACCATATGTTCCATAAAAAATTTTCACATCCTGATTACTATACAAAATTTGTCCACCCTATGCATTAATGAATTAGTAGGTACATAAAATAGATTTAAACCAACATCATATTGACTCATACGACCATAAACATGAATGAAAGAATACAATGTTGTCCAACACTGAGGAAAATAAAGGGTCATGAGACCTGAAAAGTAGATGACAATGCTTGAGGTAAGCCTATCATACTGAAACTGAGCATTTATCGATACTCATGAAAATAAAAATGGCCAAAAAACACAATAACCACCCAAAAAAAGGGTTTGATTAGAACTAAATAGTCATATGAGGTGCAACAACACCTAAATAGAACCGAGCATTAGAAAACTACTTGTAATGGAAAGGTATTAGTGTTCTTAGGTCACTACCTACCAAAGGATATCAACTTAAAATGAGAAATCATCAAACCTACAACCATGTTATGATTAAAAAATTCACTAGGATCAAAATCCAATCAACTAATCCATCATTAAAAAGGAGGTCTATGGATAATGAATGTGGTTATATTCCAAGAAAACTCAAAAAAATCCCATGATACCCTTACAAAAGATTCTCTACCAAGGAAACCACAAAATTTTCCATTTCCAATAAATAATGGGAAGTCACAAACCGAATTTAAATAAGTTTTTTTCATAAGAATGTATCCAATATTTTAACATAATAATGGTAAATCTCATGTTCAACCCATTCAATCAATCTTGATACACCCTGCATATCACCATGCATCCACCATATCAGGTGCCAACTATAACCAAAAACCCAAGTCTTATTAACCATATACCTTCAATATTCATCCATCCCAAGATCAAAAAAAATCATATAAAAATACTCAATTAAAAAGAAAATATAAAAGTAAATAAACAATAAAAAGAGTCAATAGGGCATATAGGCCCTAGAAACAATGTATCCGAACATCACATGAAAATAGGCTCGCTCGACCCAAAATAGTTATCTTTATCAAACAACTAGTTTTATTTCTATTTTGGATTAACTGATTCATTTATCATAGGTTAAAACTATAACAAACATATGGAATTAGCTACCATAACCTATTAATTATTTAAATATTATTTCAATCAAAACTTCATGTTTCAATTAATTTTAATGACGAAAATTTCCATTAACATACCTCTTTATTATTATCATTAATAAGTATTTCCAGATTCATTTTCTTTATCCAATTCCAATAACACATGGAATAAAAAATTCAATTAAACATGAATTAGGTATCAAATTAACAATTTTCTTCAAATTAACATGCTAAAACATGGAGTAACAAACATTCTAATCCAACAATAAACATATATTGCACAAAATCTTCTAAAAAGATGAAAAATGTTGGAAAACTCACTTTACAGCCGTGGTCGCAGTGAGAAGGGTCCCCGTGAGAAGGGGGGTCATGGGTCACTGGGGTCGTCGGTCTCAGGATCCACAGTAGACGATGGTCGCGGGGTCGTTGGAGACGAAGGTTGCGCATTCACCGGAGACGTTGTGGGGTTGCCGGGGGGGTTGCAGGAAGAAGGGAGCGCGATGGGTCGGGAGGGTTGGGGGAAACAGGGGTCTGGGTAGGGAAGGGTCGGGTTTTTAAAAAAAATATGGGTTTAGCGGCGGTTTATTAAAAACCATAGTGAATCCTTTTTCGGAAATCATTTAGCGGCTATTTTGTGAACTGCCACCACAAAACCGCTGCTAAACACTATTTATATTGTAGTGGAGGTGGTGATATATTTACCTCTTCTTTGTGTTCTTACTTTTGATTTGATCAAAAGGGCTCCAAAGATGGATTTTTTACTAATGGAAGGCCTTTAGGATGAAGGGATGATAGTTGAGAGGATTTTTCGGCAGGGGTAGGCCGAGAAAAATGGAGTTGAAGGAGTGAATTTGAGAGAAGGGGAGGTGCACTTTTATAAGAGTGGTGAGGGTCACTTTAGGAAAATCATGAAATATTATTTTATAATAAATTCATTTTCAGTTTATAATGGCACCAAAATGATTTATTTCGATGTAATGGTGGTGATAGGTCGAAAACCACGCATCCAACAGGTTTTAGAAAAGTTTGGTTCACTTTATTAAACTTATCTTTTTTATTTAACTCTTAGTTAAATAGTTTAACATTTACTAAGTTCCTTTGTATTTTTATATTATATGGTAAATAAACATACTATATGTAAGAATCCATATCTTCGTTCAGGTATGTTTTCATTTTTTTGGAGTTTTTGAGGCAAATAAATTTTATGGAAATTTCAGAAGTACACGCCGTGTACTTTTTCAGTACACGCCTTGTACTATGTTCCGGCTCAAAGCCGTGTGCTGGCCGTGTCCGGGCCACACACACGGTGTGTAAGGCTGAGGTGGAGGCCGGCTATTTCAGAGTACAGAAAAATTGAAGTACACGCCGTGTTCTCAAGAAGTACACGCTGTGTACTTTTTTTTTTTCATTAAACGGACCAGGGTCGCGCCTAACCCCTATTTCCATCTTCTTCTCTAGCTTTCGACAATCCGAGAGCTACCGTATGGTCGGATCTTAGACAGAGTCCTGCCTCGTCTTCCGTTCTCCGATTCGAGAGCGGTCAGTTGCATTGGAATCGTAGCGGTGAGTTCTTCGTTCCAATTTAGCCTTGTTTCTTGATTCCTCCCTATTTCCATGTTATCGTGGGATCAACATTTTGTGCATTTTTTCAGATCTACATTGTTCTAAGAGGAATCTGTCATCGAGGTTCACGTATATCGATCTCCTCGGATCGAGGTAGGTGGTTTGTGCCTTTCCATAGAACGATGATAAATATTTTGTGCAATTTCCACCAATACCCTTGAACGAGGTATTGCGTGTTTCCTGTTTTTCCCTTGTTGCTTGTCTGCTTTGCTTGTTTGATTTAATAGAGGTTATTGCTTGTGATTAGAGTAATTTGTTTGTGCTCAGATTGCTTTGCAATGCTTGTTCTGCCTGTTTGGCATTTTTCCAGTTCCCATGCCTAGTTGTAGGATAGTGGATCTGTTATTTTACTATTGCTGTTGAGCCTTAGTTGTTAGCCAAATAGTTTTGAGGTTTACTTGGACGATATACATGTGCTGAGCATGTTTAGTTATACTCAGGACTGTGAGAACTTAGAGTAGTAGACCAAAGAGAGAATTGATGGAAGGGCTTCTCCAGAGTGTCTTTTAATTATGATACGAGACCACATGGGGAATTGACGTTGAGTGCTTCCCCAGAGAGCCTTTAGCATGATACGAGACTATATGGGGAATTGATGGTGAGTGCTTCCCCAGAGAGTTTTCTTACTCCCGTAGCTGAACTAGAGGGGTGAGACTGTGTGTGCATCCCAGAGGGTTGCTAGTACTTAGAGGTTGAACCATAGGGGTTAGACTGTGAGAGCTACCCATAGGGTTACCTATTTCCTTCTTATTGCTGACTAATTACTTGTGTTCTTTACTTGTTAGAACTGTTGTTGTAGCTGCTTGTGCTTTTCCGTTTACTGCTTCTTGTTCTATTACTACCATGTATTCATTGATTGTTAGGCACATTCTTTGGGTGATTTCCTACTGGGATTATATCTCAAACCCTATTTGGTCCATGCTTTTGGGCCCAAAAAGATTATGTTGCTATAGGTATAGATAAGGGCAAGCACCCTTCTACTTCAGGATCTTGACCGAATCAGGATTTGGGTATCATGGGACCAAGCCATGGCTCGTGAGGCTGAGGAGATTATTTTGTTTTTCTTTTTCTCTTAGTTTCACTTTTATTTAAGCACATTTTTGTGTTTGATGTTTTCCTCAGATACTTGTACTTGCTGCATCATTTTCATCATAGTTATATATCTACATTGCTTCTGTTGTTGGTTTTTGTTTTTATGCATGTTGTTACTGCTTCCGCTCTTGGATGTTGTATTCCATACCTTTTATACCTTACCAAATGAGGGCATAGTTTCCCCACCGACTCACCAAGGCCCTCGCTGCAAGTCGGTAGCCTATGGAGTTCGAGGAAACGCGCTTGAGGTCGTGTGGCGAACCGGGTATGGGGCACCAGTGGAAGGGCTCCACACTCGGGACGTTACAAAGTGGTATCAGAGGAGTTCTTTTCTCCTGTCTTACTGTTTGGAGACCTTAGCCAGGGATATGACGGATTCGGTACTCGGCATTAAGTTGTGCTCGGGAGTAGCTAACCCGTGTACAGGGAAAATCCATACTACCATGTTAATTACAGTTTTCTGGTTTTGAGATTTTATGGTTGGTATGTTTTTACCTAGAGTGATTCATATGACTTGTGCGGTTATTTTTTTGATATTTCGGTTCGATTTCTGTCGCAACCCGATGAGACGAGGGTATGCCATCTCATTCATCATATAGACACTTGTAGAAATCACTTTTCATGCATTCTTTCCATGCCATCTAGGGTGAATTAGTGATTGTATACTGTTGTGATAGGATCTGTGTAGATTAAGAATGCTGTTGTGATAGATGGTTGATAGATTCTCTGTTGTTGTGTTAGAAAACTGTTGGTTTGTTCCTTGCTTAAAATGAACGCCACATTTTGGTTCTGGAGGTGTTATGGGCCCTCAGGGATCGGAATTTGGCATCTTATCCCTTGTTTTTTTTGTGTGTTTCTGGAATTATGCGCAGTTTCTGAGCTACTACCCAGAAAAACCCAGAATATACGCCGTGTTCTTTTTAGATACACGCTGTGTACTATTTAGGCTGTGTCACTGACCGTGTGAGCAGAACACGGTGTCATGGGAGTATCTTCGGGAACACACCGTGTACCATTGGTACATGTCGTGTGAGTTCGGAGCCGTGTACCCAGCCGTGTCACTAACAACACGAGCCGAGGAAGCTCAGGTAGAACACACAGTGTCCGTAGGGAACACACCATGTAGTCATGTCCAGGTACCCGGCCATGTCACGAACAACACGGGCCAAAATGACCTTCTTTTCCAAATGCCGTGTTTTTTTGGAACACGCAGTGTAGTCTTGCCCAGGAACCCAAACGTGTCACGAACAACACAGAATAGTGTCACCTTCTCCTATGCACGCTGTTCTTGTTCGGAGCATGCCGTGTAAGGTCCATCCGTGTAGAAGGCCATGTACTCAACCACACGGACTGCCGAAGCCTTGCCTAGTGCATGCCGTGTTTGTTTGGAGCACACCTTGTAGTATCTGGTTGAGTCGGACCGTGTGTGCTAGCCGTGTAAGGAGACTCGGGCAGGGGAATAGTTTTCAACTACACACCATGTTTGGGGGTCAACACACCATGTAGTGTGAAGTGTAGATGTTTTGTAGGGCAGGAGTACACGCCCATGTCAGTGGTTTAAGAAGACACACCGTGTAGTTTTATACACACCGTGTAGTCGTGTTTTGCAATGTTGTGTGTTTTTCATCCCCTGTTCCCATTTTTTACTCTTGTGTTCCTTGTCCTTGTTTTCTTGATATATGGTATGATTTTGATATTTCAGAGCTATGCCTCTGAGATGTCCTCTGGTCATACGTCTGTCGTCAGGCAGTGATCATACATCAGACAAGGCTGATCAGGGACTTCCTGTCGATCCCCTAGTCGAGCCAGCCTTGGCACCGGTTGTTGTACCAGTTGCGAGCGCTGATGCGCAGTTCAGGGAGGGTTTCATGAGGATGATGCAGGACTTCCAGGGAGCACCGCCTCCTTCCTCGTCTATGGCAGACTTGACGCGGGTCTTTTAGTAGCAGCATCCTCCCATGTTCTTGGGGGAGGGAGGACCTCAGGCTGCAGAGTCGTGGATGGAAGCCATGCTAACTATATTCGAGAATCTGAAGATGCCTCCAGAGAGGAGGTTCGAGCTCGCCACCTACATGCTCCATGACTCCGCCAAAAGTTAGTGGGACGTGATCTCCCAGGCAGGTCAGCAGCATGCTATGGCTTGGGAGGAGTTCCAGAACATGTTCTACGACTACTTCTACCTGGAGACCCTGAGCGCTGATCGAGACCGGGAGTTCATAAGCTTAGAGCAGGGTACTCTATCTGTCATGGAGTATTTCTCTCATTTCACTGAGCTGCAATGTTTTACACCCCTTCGGGATGGGAGTGGGGTGTTCTCAACGAGGATGTTTGAGGATGGAATCAGGCGGGAGATTCCCTCGTAGGTGAACATCTTTCACTTGAATTCCATTACTTCCATCGTCAACCAGGCACTAATTGCGGAACACAATCTGAGAGACTATGGAGCTTCGAGTCAGGGAGGTTCTGCTTCCAGAGCTAGCTTCCCTTCAGATGACAGCAAGAAGCACCGTAGGGAGCCAACGCTTGGTGATGCGAGGAAGCGATACGCATCATCAGGCAGTCAGGTGACATTCTACCAGTGTATCCGGATAGGGAACACGAGGCTGCAGTGCCGGAGAGTCCCCGTGGAGTGCCGAACAGGCGGCAAGATGGGTCACCTTCAGCGTTTCTTCCAGGTTTCCTCACCAGCAGTAGGTGATCAGGGTTCTTCCATGACTCCTCGTTCAGGAGCAGCCCCACCAGTCTGTCACCAGTCAGGGAACTGGAGTTCTTCTGGCCGTTCGGGCCGAGGTAGAGGTTGAGGCCGTGGCAGTCAGTCACCAGTTTCATATCTCTAGTAGGGAGGTTCAGCTCAGAGTGGTCAGCTAGGGGCGTAGGGCCGCAGCACGAACCAGTCATTCGTCGTGGTGCAGACATATCATGAGCAGGATCCCGACCCTTCTACTGTTCAAGGTACGATTTTAGTAGCCTTTGTTTTATCTTCATCCCTTTTTGATACTGGTGCTACGGATAGCTTTATCTCTATTGCTGTTGTGGAGAGCCTTGGACAATGCATCTTTTCTTCTGCCGACTCGTTGACACTAGACAAACCTTTGGGGATGAGGACATCTAGTGTACGCCAGTGTAGAGAGTGCCCTCTCGAGATTGCAGGGTATCACTTCTTATGGGATCTCTATGTCCTAGAGATGACAAGCTATGATGTCATCCTTGGCTTGGACTGGTAGATTCCCTTCCAGGCAGCCGTTGACTTCTATCGCCGTAGAGTGAGTTTCGCCTCACCATAGGGTGAATCTTTTATACATAGAGGCGAATGGGACATTCGGGCGAGTCGGGCAGGACTCGAGCATCTTGGGCTTGGAGGGGTGACATCCCAGATTTCTAGCCTTTACCTGGATGATCAGGGGACTCCACAGTTGTACTTTCTTCTAGTGGTGGATCACTTCAGGGTTGTCTTTCCAGAGGACTTTTCAGGTTTTACTCCGGAGCATGAGGTAGACTTCTCTATTGAGCTTGTTCCATGAGCGGCACCGTTTTGCATGCCTCCCTATAGGATGGCCACACCTGAGTTGCAAGAGCTCAAGAAGCAGTGGGAAGAGTTATAGGCTAAGGGTTTCATCCGACCCGGTACTTCTCCTTGGGTTTCACCTATTCTGTTTACGAATAAGGAAGATGGTACCCTTCGGCTTTGTGTGGATTATCGGAAGGTGAACCAGTTGACAGTCAAGAACAGATATCCTTTGCCGAGGATTGATGACATTTTCGATCAGCTTCAAGGAGCCCGGGTTTTCTCGAAGATCGACTTGAGGTCTGGTTATCATCTGTTGCACGTTATACCATTAGATATACCTCTGATAGCCTTTAGTAGTAGGTACTGTCGTTAGGAGTATACAGTCATTCCTTTCGGACTCACGAACGCACCTACAGTTTTCATGGCACTGATGAACCGAGTGTTCTATTATTACTTGGATTCCTTCATCATGGTCTTCGTGGACGATATCTTGGTGTACTCTCACACTCGACAGGACCATGACACCTATCATGAGATCATTCTAAGTACACTGAGAGAGCATCGACTTTATGCTAAACACTTGAAGTGCCATTTCTGGATGGATCAGATTCACTTCTTTGGTCACATCATCTCAGAGGCAGAAGTATATGTGGACCCAGTGAAAGTGAGAAATGTAGTTTCATGGGACCAGCCGAAGAACGTTTTTGAGGTACGGAGCTTCCTAGGGCTGGCTGGATACTACAGATGCTTCATTC
The DNA here is from genome assembly GCA_963277665.1 of Viscum album. NCBI lineage: Eukaryota > Viridiplantae > Streptophyta > Magnoliopsida > Santalales > Viscaceae > Viscum > Viscum album. Next base: position 1,883,775,009 of record OY728159.1, on the reverse strand, counting down.
GGGACATTTCTCGTCTAGCAGCACCTTTTACTGGCATAACCAAGAAGGGGAGAATTTCTTATGGTCAGAGTCCTGTGAGTCAGCCTTTCAGGAGCTGAAAGGGAGGTTGATGTTAGCATGGATACTAGTCTTGCCAGATCCAGGAAAGAACTACACCGTTTACTGCGATACATAGGGTATCGGGCTAAGAGCTGTTCTTATGCAGGGATATGGATTCGTTGCGTATGGGTCTCGGCAGTTGAGACCACATGTGAGGAACTACCCTACGCACGATCTGGAGTTGGCAGCTGTTGTTCATACCTTGCGCTGTTGGAGACACTATCTTCTGGTAGAGCACTTTTTGGTCTTCACTGACCACAAGAGTCTCAAATATATCTTCACTCGGCATGATCTGAATTTGAGATAGCACAGGTGGGTTGAGTATCTACAGTCTTTTGACTTCGAGCTTGCCTATACGCCGGGAAAGGGCAACGCCATGGCTGATGCGTTGAGCAGGAGGACTTAGATTCAGGAAGGTCAGGAGGCTAGCAGTGAGTGGTAGCTAATGGATCTATTTTCTGAGATGCAACTGGAGGTACACGACAGACAGGGACATACCTTTCTATCTTCTGTAGCTATTACCTCCACACTACTTGATCGGGTATGGATGAGGCAGCTATCCGAATTGGAAGGCTTAGTCCTGCGGGAGAGTGTGTCAGGAGGGTACCCTCTTCCTGGATGAAACGTGGGCGAGGATGAGATTTTTCATTTCCAAGGATGCGTATGGGTGACAGAAGACATACACGAGGAGATGATACGATATTTCCATTCCTCAGTTTGGGCAGTTCCTCTTGGCATCACCAAGATGTATCAAGATCTTCATTGCCAGTACTGGTGGCCAGGTATGAAGAAGGATGTTGTTGGTTTTGTCATGAGATGTTCTACTTGTCAGCAGGTGAAAGAAGAGCATTAGCAACCAGCAGACCTTTTACAGCAGTTACCCATTCCAGAGTGGAAGTGGAGCGATGTTGTGATGGACTTTGTGACTTGGTTGTCGAGGTCACCATGAGGGAACGATGCTATTTGGGTTGTCGTCGACAGGCTTACGATGGTTTTCCACTTCTTATCGATCAAGGAGACCTTCAACGTCAATGATCTGAGGCGACTTTACATCAGAGAGATCGTTCGTCTGTATGGAGTTCCGTGCTCTATTGTTACAGACAGAGATGCACTCTTTACCTCTCGGTTCTGGCTGGGATTTCAGAAGGCCTTGGGTACACAGGTACTTTTGAGTACAACATACCATCCCCAGACTGATGGCCAGTCCGAGTGCATGATCCAGGTGCTTGAGGATATGCCCCGAGCTTGCATCCTTGACTTTGGAGGTTCTTGGGAAAATCATATTCCTCTGGTGGAGTTCGCCTCCAACAATAGTTTCCAGGAGACCATTCAGATGGTACCATACAAGGCTTTGTACGGTAGGCCGTGACGATCAACCTTATGCTGGCTGGAGACAGGACATGCAGTTTTGCTGGGACCTTGTCTTGTTCAGGAGACTTCAGAGCAGATAGAGCTGATTTGGAAGAGGATGGCTACAGTGCAGTCTCGACAGAAGTCTTATGATGATCAGCGGAGATGACCTCTAGAGTTTGAGGTTGGTGATCAGGTTTTCCTACATGTCGCAATGAGGTTGGGACACAAAAGGATTCAAGGACAGGGTAATCTTTCACTACGGTACGTCGGGCCGTTTGAGGTCTTGGAGAGAGTGGGGCTGGTTTCCAATCGGTTGCATCTACCTTAGAGGTATCGAGCCATGCATGACGTCTTCCACGTCTCTCAGATCCGAAGTTACTTTTCAGAACCATGTCACGTCATTCAGCCTAAGGAAGACGAGCTTGTAGAAGATGTGTCATTCGAGGAGTATCCTATCCGAATTGTTGATCACAGTACGAAGGTTCTCCGCAGGCGGTCTGTTCCTATGGTACGGGTGCTATGGCAGCACGGGCGAGTACAGGACGAGACCTAGGAGAGGGAGGCCGATGTACGATCGTAGTGGCCAGAGCTATTTAGGGATTCTTCTTCTCCACCTCGTTAGGGAAATTTAGTGATAAATTTTTTTAATGGGGGAAGTTTGTAAGAAACCGGATCTGCGTTCAGGTATGTTTTCCTTTTTTTGGAGTTTTGAAGGAAAATAAATTTCTTGGAAATTTCAGAAGTACACGCCGTGTACTTTTTGAGTACACGCTGTGTACTTTGTTCCAGCTCGAAGCCATGTGATGTCTATGTCTGGGCCACACACATAGTGTGTAAGGCTAAGGTGGAGGCCAGTTAATTCAGAGTACGGAAAAATTGAAGTACATGCCGTGTACTCAAGAAGTACACACCGTGTACTTTTTTTATTTCATTAAACGGACCAGGGTCGCGCCTAACCCCTATTTCCATCTTCTTCTCTAGATTTTGACCATTCGAGAGCGACTATACGGCCGGATCTTCGACGGAGTCCTGCCTCGCCGTCTATTCTCTGATTCGATCACGGTCAATTACATTGTAATCGCAACGGTGAGTTCTTCATTATACTTTATCCATGTTTCTTGACTCCTCCACGTTTCCATGTTATCCTGGGATGAACGTTTTGTGCGTTTTGTAAGATCTAAGTTGTTCTAAGAGGAATCTGTCATCGAGGTTCACGTATATCGATCTCCTCAGATCGAGGTAGGTGGTTTGTGCCTTTTCATAGAAAGAGGATGAATATTTTGTGCAATTTCCTCCAATACCCTTGAATGGGGTATTGCGTGTTTCTTGTTTTTCCCTTGTTGCTTTCCTGATTTGCTTGTCTGCTTTAGTAGAGGTTATTGCTTGTGATTAGAGTAATTTTTTTGTGCTCAGATTGCTTTTCCATGTTTGTTCTACCTATTTGTCAGTTTTCCAGTTGCCATGCCTAGTTGTAGGACAGTAGATCTATTGTTTTTCTATTATTGTTGAGCCTTATTTGTTAGCCAAGTAGTTTTGAGGATTACATGGACGATATACACACGCTGACCATGTTTAGTTATACTCAGCACTATGAGAACCTAGAGTAGTAGACCAAAGGGAGAATTGATGGAAGGGCTTCTCCAGAGTGTCTTTTAATTACGATGAGAGACCACAGGTGGAATTGACGTTGAGTGCTTTCCCAGAGAGTATGTAGATCCACGACGTGGGCCATAGGGGGAATTGATGTTGAGTGCTTCCCTAGAGAGCCTTTTGCACGATACGAGACTATAGGGTGAATTGACGGTGAGTGCTTCCCTAGAGAGTGTACTTACTCATGTAGCTAAACCAGAGGGGTGAGACTATGTGTGCCTCCAAGAGGTTTGCTAGTACTTAGAGTTTGAACCACAGTGGTTAGACTGTGAGAGCTACCCAGAGGGTTAGCTATTTCCTTCTTGTTGCTGACTGCTTACTTGTGTGCTTTACTTGTAAGAACTGTGGTTGTAGCTACTTGTGATTTTCCATTTACTGGTTCTTGTTCTATTACTTCCATGTATTCATTGACTATTAGGCACAAATCTTTGGGTGATTGCCTACTGCGATTGTATCTCACACCCTGTTTGGGCCATGCTTTTGGGACCAAGCAGACTATGTTGCTGCATGTATAGATAAGGGCAAGCGCCCTTCTACTTTAGGATCTTGACTACATCAGGAGCTGGGGAGCATGGGACCGAGCCGTAGCTCGCGATGCTAAGGAGATTATTTTTTTTCTTTTGCAATTGGTTTCAGTTGTATTTCAACACGTTGTTTTGTTTGTTGTTTTCCTCAGATACTTGTACATGCTGCATCATTTTCATCATAGGTGTATATCTACATCGCTTCCGTTGTTGGTTTCAGTTGTTATGTATGTTGTTACTGCTTTCGCTCTTGGTTTTTGTCTTCCTTACCTTGTATACCTTACCAAATGAGGACATAGTTTACCCACCGACTCACCAAGGCCCTCGCTGCTAGTAGGCAGCCTCTGGTGTTCGGGGAAACGCACTTGAGGTCATGTGGCGAACCGGGTACGGGGCACCAGTGGAAGGGCTCCGGACTCGGGATGTTACACTATTAACATCCAAGAGAACCTCAAGTGGTTCATTAATGACATATATAATATTATTTAATCCCATTAGATAAGGCTTATATTTTAGGGCATATAATATCAATTAATAATATAATATTTTTCTAAAAACTATTTTATGTCAATTTTGAATCTATTTGGTATTTTATTTTTGTTAAATTCATAACAGCATTATTACTTCAAAAAAATCATCAAATAAACCTTAACATGTCACATTAACCTATAATATTAGTGGAATTCATTAAAAGTCTCAAATTATATTTATTTGGATATTTATAAGATGAATTATTTTAATCCTTCATTAATAAGGTAATAACTGCATCATCATTGTGTCATAAATATATTTAATTATTTACTGTCTAAAAAATATAAATAAAGTACGATTATGTAGGAAGTATTTTTATCTTTCTAATAAATATTTATAGTTGAATTTATATTATGTATAAGCATATATTAAAAATGGTAATGTTATTAAACAGTAATTTTAACTCTTTTAACTCTTCTTTAAATATAATAATAATAAATTTCCTAATCTAATCCCATTGGACGAAAGGGGATCATATTTTATTCTTTAGTTTTTTTGGTCGAATTATACTAATCCAATAGAATTATGACATGTGTGTAGGATAATTATGATATCATTTTTACCCTTAATAACCCTACAAACTTTTAACCGTGGTAAATAAAATTCAAAAGTTACTATTTACCAAAAAACTTTTTTCATCTTATTGAACACCATTTTACTTAATGATATTAACGGTCTCTCTCAGATTTTTGAAATTCAACTCACAGAGGCAGTAAAACTATATTTTATAAAAATTTACAAATGCTCTTAGGAGGTGGGTAAAAGACGGTAAAAAGATCGATAACATTTTATATATCTATACATATTAGAAAATAACTCCAATGAATTAATTTGAGGATATATAGGTATTTTGTATCTATTTTGACCTAAAATCGATTAAAATAAAATAACTAATTATTTATATAAAACGTCGCTTTTAACTAATAACGTAATGTTTTTTTCACTATTAATCCAAAATAAAAAGTTTTTAGAAAAATACCTAAAATTCACCATAATCTAAAGTTGATATTAAGAATCCTAAAATTAAGTCCATTTGGAAATATGAAATTTATAAAATTTCAAAAATTGGGTATTAATTTTCTTAACGGCTAGTTTGATTGGTCGTGAAGTATTAAAAATCCAGGTTGTGTACAATTAACGCTATTGCATTATTAAAAGGGAAACGTACCCTGGAAGCTTGGGGTGTTAAATTATCCCATCCATAAAATAATTTCAACCTCGAAATTTCTAGAATATTACTGTATAAAAATATTATGGTGGTTCTTCATCATATGTTCCTCGGAATCCCACGTTTCCTCTTCGGTTATCATCATAGCTCTTCTGGCTAATTTGAGCTACTCTAATATGGTTTTTTATTACCTTAACCTTTTCCATTGTTTCTTCAACAAGTTCTGGGTCTACAAGTTTTCATTCACCAATATCATTGCAATAGGTTGGTGTGCAACATATCTTTCTATATGATGCTTTATATGGTTCTATCTGAATAGTTGAATGTAAGCTTTTTTATAGGAAAATTCTACCATAGGTAAATATTGATCCCACATACCATGAAAGTCAAGTGAGCAAGATCTCAACATATCTTCTATGGTTCGAATAGTCTGTTCTGATTTTCTAGCAGTTTGAGGGTGGTAGGGATTGTTTAAAGGATGTTCAGTATCCAGGGATTTGTGAAGACTATTCAAGAATCTTGAAGTAAAATGGGGATCAGAGTCAGAAACAATCAATAAGGGTACATAATGAAATCTTACAACTTTATTAATATTTAGTATTTCTAGATGATAATGTGGTAAGTCTTCTCTTATATCACGAAAATGTGCTAACTTATTATAAAGATCAACAATGACCCATATTTCATTATTCCTTCTAGGAGTCTTTGGTAGTAACATTTCAAATTCAATCATAATATTATCCCATTTCCACTCAGGTATGGGAAGAGGTTTCACGACTCCTCTAGGGTATTTCCTTCCATATTTCACTTGTTTACAAACCATACTTCTTGAAACAAAATTGGAAATCTCCGTCTTCTTTTTGTCCCACAAAAAATGTTCATTCAAATATCTATACAACATAGTGGTACTAGGGTGTATAGAGAAATTAGAGCTATGATCATCATCTAAGAGTTCCCTTTTCAGGTCAGGTATATCGAGAACACAAAGTCTCTTCCCAACTTTCAAAATTCCGTCTTCATATATGAATTAAATCAATCTCCCATCATTCACAACATTAATTTTCTTTTGAAACTCCTCCTCATCAGCCTGAAATCTTTTTATCCTTTCTAGTATAGAGGGTTTTGAAACCATTTGAAAAAGTATTGATGTTTCACCTTCCATTATTATTCCCAAATCCATATTTAATAGATCCATGTATATAGGATCATTTTTAACAATCATCTTGTTCAAAACACCATGATCATTTCTGGTCAAATAATCTGCCACCTTATTTTCCTTCCTCGGGTGGTAGTATATTGTGTAATCATAATCCTTGAGTAGTTCAAGCCATCTCCTTTGCCACATGTTGAGTTATTTGTGTGAGAAAATATACTTCAAAATATTGTGACCAGTATATATCTCACATTTTTATCCATAGAGATAGTGTATCCATATATTCAAAGAATGATTAAAGCTCCTAACACAAGATATTTAGTGGGATAGTTTTTCTCATGAATTTTTAGCTTTTATGATGCATAGTCAATAACCCTATCATTCTGGATAAGGACACAACCAAGTCCTTTCATTGATGCATCACTATAAATAACATATCCATCATCCACGATGGTAGAGTCAAGACAGGATCATCGAATAATATTATCCTCAACTCATCAAAAAATACTTTACACATATTTGGCCAAAAAAAATTAACACCTTTAAGTGTGAGCATGGTTAATGGGTTTTCCAATTGGGAAAAATTCAAGACAAAACACCAACAATAACCTGCTAAACCAATAAAACTGCGTACCTTAGTTATACTCATCGGTGCTAGAAATTATTGGAATGCTCTTATCTTAGAAGGATCAATGGAGATTCAATCCATAGAGACAATATGGCCATGAAAAGAAATCTCATGATTCCAGAATTCACACATGCTAAACTTCCCGTATAATTCATTTCCTCTAAGGGTTCTCAAAATTTTGTGCAAATGATTTTCATGATCTTAATATCTTTTGGAGTATACCATGATATCATCAATAAATACCTTTACAAAGTCATCAAGATATTCCTTGAAAACATTATTCATTATATCCATGAAAAGAGAGGGTGCATTAGTCAGCCCAAAAGGCATTACTGTAAACTTGTATTGCCTGTACCAGGTTTGAAATGTTGTTTTCAGAAAGTCTTCCTTCTTCACATACAACTGATGATATCTAGATCGAAGGTCAGTCTGTGAAAAATATTGAGCACCATGAAGTTGGTCGAATAAATCATCAATGCGAGGTAGGGGATACTTGTTCATTATTGTTATTGCATTGATCTCCCTATAGTCAATTCACAACCTCATAGACCCGTCATTGTTTTTAACAAAAAAGACAGGGGCTCCCCGTGCATAAACACTAGGGAAAATAAATCTTTGTTACTCAATTCCTCTAATTGTTTCTTTAGTTCCACTAATTCTATAGTGGCCATTCTATAAGGGGTCTTCAATATGGGCCTTAAACCAGGAATTAAATAAATAGAAAACTCAAGTTCGTATTCTGAAGGTTGTCCAAGTAAATCCTCTAGAAACACATCAACATATTCTTGCATTATAGGTACATCCTCTATTCAAACATTCTTTTCCTCACCCATAGTTATTTCATTCTCTTCTTCCCTAATAATTGAATTTAGTAGAGATACTTGGGTGGATCTAAATAATATTCTGGTGGTGATGTTTCTACTCTAAAGATTTGGTACTCCTTATCATCATTGAAAATTGTAACCTCCTTCTTCTTACAATAATTTTTCACATCATGGTCTGAAATCCAATCCATACCGAGGATTATATAAAATTCAATCATGGGTATGATGTTGATATCAACATGTAAATAACGTTTATATGTCTTAATGGGAACTGATTCACAAAAAATTGTTGCAATGATACTTCCCTAAGGTGTTTTGACCGACAACTCCCACGTTAAGTCAAATTGAAAATATCTAATTTTCTTAGCAAACTGGGAAGATATGAAACAATGAGATGATTTAGAGTCAAATAAGGCATTGGCTAAACATGAGGAATCAATTAAATTACCATCCAACACATCTTTCATAGCTTCAACCTCAGTAGAAGGAATTGCATAAGGTTGTCCTTGATCCCTTGGCCTTTTCTAAGGAAAGTTTCCTTGGTGTTTAGGACATTCATTTTCATAATTCCCCCTTGCCCTACTATTGTAGCATTCAACTTTGACAACCACATTCTTCCCCTTGCAATCAAAAGCATGGTGTCCTTTCTCACCACACTTATAACAGACTCACATTCCCTTTAGGAAAGTACTGGGGTGTTTCTTCCCACATTTACCACAAGATGGATATTCAAATTTTCCTTCTATCCTTTATTTCCATTTCCAGAGTGTTCATCAGATCACTTTTTCTCTTTCTTTTCTTTAAAGTCGTAAGACATAGAGATTTCCTTTTCTGTCTTGAAAGCACATGAGACAATAACATTGTATGATGATAAGGGTTTTGAGAATGATGCTCACCGAAGAAATGGTTTTAACCCATCAAAGAAACGATCAATATTACTTCTTGGGATATGAATATAATCTGAAGCATGATTTTCAAACCTTGTAAAGATAGCCTCATACTTTGTGAATTTCTCATCCTCTTTTTGCCTTAGACTCAGAAATAGTCATTCCATTTCTGCTCGATGGTCACGAGGAAAGTATTTTTCTAAGGAAATATCTTTAAATTACCTCCATTCAAAATTTTATAATTCATAATATTCCTTGTGTTTTGAATCAATGACCACCATTGATCTGTATCTCTCGTGAGGCGATAAACTACTATGACAACTTTTTACCTTTCGCTACTCCCAAAGCATGAAATATTTTATCTAAGGAATTTATCCATTGCTTAGATACTAATGGATTTTTAATCCCACTTAATAATAGTGGTTTTTTCCTCATGAGGTGTTCTGACATTGATCCTCCACGTTTTAGATCAGGGTTCTTCATACAGGTAAGGTTATTATTCATTACCTGAGTGAGTTTTCTTAGTATAGTGATTAGCTGATCAGAACTAGTTGCATCACCAGATGAACTATAAATATCTTGAGTAGGAGGGAAATCTTAAATGGATTACATGTATTGATATAGTTTCCATTCCTTCCACTAGGAACCATTTCTAAACAATGGAACACACTAGATTAGTTTATGAATCAAAATACATGATTCCATACTTGTAAAACACTTAACATTAATTCAAGAGTTTATGGATATAATCCATAATCATAAAAACAATTTCTTTGAGAAAGTATATATTCATAAACTTTTATAATGGTTTTTAAAGATAATGAGAATTATCCTAACCCTATCCACTCAGAGTGTCATAACCATGAGTGCAGCAAGGCCCGTTGTCGCATGCCAGTTCCCATTTTAGTCTAGCTCAAAGATGGGTTTTCAAGTATTAACTGTAGGTAAATCTGTTCCAAATCCACCCTTACCTAGTAATATCCAGACAGGGATGTATTTCTTGGAAAATACAAAAAATATATGTATTACCAAAATTCTAGGATGTTCTTCTATACTAATCCTCAAAGTATATCTTAGGGTAATGTGCTCTAATCAGAGTTTATTAAAATATAGTTTCCAATGTTTTTAATAATATTCTTCTCATACCAACTATAATTCCCCGACCCTAGTTACCCAGAGTTAGTTCATTATTACATAACATTTTCATGATCACAAAATATGAAGTCTTGAAACACCGATTAGTTTATTAGTCATGAAAATACTAGATACATTAATAAGTTTTACATTACATTATAAAATGAAAAACTAAAAAAATATAGTATCCATAGGCCACACTCATATACCTTAGACTATCCCTATAGGTCAGTCATAATATACTTCTTCGCATCCTGGAAAAAATATAACATAGAAAGGGGTGAGCTCAGATTCTTAGTGAGGACAACAATATAGAGGAAACATTCATAAATAATCATAAACATTTAAGGAAATATATAAGACTAAAACAAATGCCTTTTAAACTTAATCATTAGTATAATATAGAAAAGATAAAATCAAATAATTCCATTTACTTATTCACATGGATATTCTACTAGATGAAAAATCACATGCAATATCAATATCCACTTTAATAATGAGGGAATGCATAATGCCAGACTTCATAACCACATAGTCAAGGCCTTGTTCCAAGTTTACAAATAATATTTTTTCAAGTCCTTATTCCAGGACACTAGTTTTTCTAATGATACCTACCGACGCATCATGGAGCTATAGCAGGATCCACCCGTCATTACTAAGTCCAATGCCTTCCCCATATGAAAAGGTTTAAACATAACATAATCATTCATTTTAAAACTAGCATACGAAATGTCAATACATTATTAATAAAACATGAATTGTGTAAAAATAACACATCAATAGTCAAACATATCACAAAACCTTCAATACAATATTGAATTTTTGTATCATAATTAATCAACATCAAATAAGATTAAAATCTATCAAAGATGTTGACATAGATGAAATAAAAACTTTCTTTTGAGAAATATCTATTTCTATTTTGAAATAATTTAAAAGTATTATAATTATAAAAGAAAACATTTATTTTGAATTTATTCTTAAAATATTCTAAGGGAAGCTTCGATGATGTTATAATGGTGGAAATTATCCGCACCAGCCGTATAAGTCAAAAAATACATTCTTACCTTAATTTTGGTGAAAAGGTCATACATTACCTGCTTTGGAAAAATATGGAAAGATTCCTTTCAAAAACATATAATGTCAAATAAGGGTATAAATGAATTTAACTCATGTTCTATTAAATAGAAAAAATTGTTTTGAAATAAATTTTTAAGAAACACATATGTGGATGATGAAGGGGTCCTTGTAGATACTCACGTATAAATCAACATCAGACAATAAAGAGATTGGGAAATTATCCATTACCTTTTAATTTTACTTGGTTGAGGGTAAGTTATCCTCCTGTATAATGGTGAAATAATTGTTCATAATATATAAAAGAACCATATAAATTAATATTATATCATATATGATCTTGTAATATTGATTTTTTAATGATATTTCAGTAGTATCATCGTTTCAGGTGTTAAATGATTCGTTTTCCTTTATATGATTTGTACTTAAGTAATGTTTTTTACTGTTAGGATGTATTTTATTGATATTCATAATTATATTAAGTCATTAAACATAACTTTTTAATCATCAAATGAAAATTAGTTTTGAATGGATACGATGGGGAATGAATCTCACCGTGTTCATAGAGATGGTAATCCGTACGTACGCAGGAGTGACAATATGATTATTTTGATATTAAAATCATATATAATTGGATGTTATATTATATATACATAATAATTATCATGTTATATTTATTGTTTACATCATTAATACTCATTATTATACCCATCCAATTGATGAAATGTTTGAATAACAAACTACACCACGACGTGGAGATGGTAATTTGTACTTACGCACGTATAGTGACTTCATCATTTATAGGAATGATAGAATAATGAATATGGTTGTAAAATTTTTATAATAACATAAAATTATATATAATATACTGTATTTATTATTTTTGAATGGAAACAAAAAATAACGATGAAGTGTAAGTAGAAAAGAACATGAAAGAGGTGATGAAATATTTACCTCTTCTTCGAGTTCTTCATTTTGATTTGATCAAGTGGGCTCCATAGGTTGGATTTATGACTAGAGAAAGGAATCTATGATTAATGTAGGATAGTTGATGGGATATTTAGGTAGTGGTTGGATGCGCCAAATGGTTATGACGGTGTGAATTTGAGAGAAGGAGAAGTGCCCTTTTATAAGAGAGGTGAGGGCCACTTTAGGAAAAGCATGAAATATTATTTTTTAATAAACTAATTTTCGTTTTATAATGTCTAAAAAATTATTTATTTCAAGGATAAGATGGGTATGGGTCTACAAAACACTCAAACAATAGGTTTTAGACAGGTTTGGGTCACTATATTAACCTTATCGTTCAGATTTAACTCTTAGTTAAATAGTTTGACATTTACCATGTCTCTTTGTATTTTTATATTATATGGTTAATAAACATACTATAAACTTCAAAAAGAACCTCAAGTGGCTCATTAATGACATATATAATATTATTTAAAACCTTATTCTTAACATTATATTTTTATTAATAGAATATCAGTTTTTAATATAATATTTTTTTGAAAAACTCCTTTATGTCAATTTTGACAATATTTGGTATTTTGTTTTTGTTAAATTCATAATATTATTATTACTTAGAGAAAAATTCATTTAATCATCCATAACATGTCATATTAACCTATAAAATTAGTGGAATTCATTAAAAGTCTCAAATTAGATTTATTTGTATATTTATAATATGAATTAGTTTAATCATTCATTAATATGGTAATTACTACGTCAACATTGTGTCCAAAATATATTTAATTATTTAGTGTCTAATTTTTTTTATAAAATACCATTTTGTAGGAAATATTTTTATATTTCTATGGAATAATTATAGTCTAATATATATTATGTAGAACCCAATATTAAAAATGGTTTAGTTATTAAAAATTGATTTTAACTCTTTTAACTCTTCTTTTAATAAAATAATAATAAATGTCCTAATCTAATCCATTTAGACCAAAGGGGATCATATTTTATTCCTAAGGTATTTTGGGTATAATTATACTTATCCAATATAATTAGGACATGTGTTTGGGGTGATTATGATATCATTTTTAGCTTTAATTGCCATATTTACATTTTACCATTGTAAATAAAAGTCAAAAGTTACTATTCACCAAAAAATTATTTTCATCTTATTGAACGCCATTTTAAATTCTTATATTAACCATGTCTCTTGGATTTTTGAAATTCAACTCACAGAAGCAGTAAAATTATGTTATATACAAATTTACAAATGCCCCTTGGAGGTGGGTAAAAGACGATAAAAAGTTCGATAAAATTTTATATATATAAACATATTATAAAAACACTCTAGTGAATTACATTGAACATATATAAGTATTTTGTATCTATTTTGAAATAAAATAAATTAAAATAAAATAACTAATTATTTAAATAAAAATTCGGTTTTAACCAACAATGTAGCGTTTTTCACTATTCATCGAAAATTGAATGTTTTCAGAAAAATACCAAAAATTCACCCTAAGATAAATTAGATATTACAAATCCAAAAACTATGCCCATTTTTAAAGATAACATTTATCAAATTTCAAAAAGTGGGCATTCCTATTCATAATGGCTAGTTTGATTAGTCGTGGTGTGTTAAAACTCCATGTTGCGTACAACGGAAGCTATTGCATTATTCAATGGGAGACGTACTGTGGAAGCTTGGGGTGTTACATGTTTCTTTCAAAGGATAAAAACTTTTAAAAAGATACATGGTTTATTTTCATGATTAATCATAATAACTTTTCCACGACTCTATCCTTGACTAAATTATCCCTTAAATTTGATGTACGCATTATAAAACATGAAATGAGCAAAAAAAAGCTCAGTAGGGGACCTAAAAATAAATAAAAATTATTAGTCTAGTTAAGACATGATAACCCAGTCAATGTTATTTGAGTGGATGAAACAAAAAAATTCACATGAACAATAGTCATACTTTTTTCTCAAGGAAAAAACACTAAAACTGATATCAATAAATAAAAACTCATTTAGGTTACTTAGATAATCATATAAAAACACCATTCAAACATACTTCAATATGAATAAGAAATAAGTTTTAATTCCAGATTGGAGATGTATAATTGGGAAAACCCTTTGTATAAACTATATCGGTCTCACATGTGTGATATAATAGTGCACAACCTTCCTATAAGCTGTTTCAGGATCACATGAGAGATATAATGGGGATAAAACCTTCATATATTCTATTTTTGGCTAACATGTGATCTATAATGGGGCTTAACACTTTGTATATGATGTTTTGAACTCACCCATTTCATATAATGATCATGTACCATTTCATGAATAAAACACATTGATCACAAAACCCCTTTTTGAAAGCTTCATCTAATCCCATAGGAAAAATAATTTCATTTAAAAATACTATTTTAATTTAATAATCCAATTTCACTACCATGAGACCCAAATAATGTAATTAGGGATTTATTTTCATTTTTCAAGAAATTAAGTCTTATAAAGGAATCCAAATATCAAATAACGGTTACAACGACGGAGAAGTCATTGTCGCCGTAAAAAAAATGGGTTTTCCATTTTAAAAAGAATGTAAAATGCTACATATTAAAATTTTCCTTCTCAAAACATATAATTAAATTCAATATTGACCTAAAATTTCTTATATATTCCTTTTATTCACATATAAATAAATATTTAATTTAATATAAGGAAGAAAAGATTTCATAACTAAATCTTTAAATGTTCATAGTGTCCCATTCCAATTAGAACATTTAATTATAAATATCCATGATTTAATAAATAAACTTTTTATAGATAAAATATGGATATAAAATTTCATTGTGGCTATATATACAACTTTTTAAAGAATAAAGGTTCATATAACAAGAAATGACTCAATGAAAGGATATTGAGATGAAGTACCTTACATTGATTATATCATTAGATTAAAGATAAATCCTTGACATAATTATGTGTGATAAATAAAAAATACACCAAATATAATTGTATATTCAGTGTAACAAATAATATTTCATTCACACATATTCTTAAAAAAACAAAACCAATGATATGGATATATAACTCAATGAATGGATATTGAGGTAAGATTTTACATACAAAGTTCATAATAATGACGTAAGAATTTATTAATGGGGTGATTATGTGTAGAAAATGTAAATTCATACAAATGGAAGTGGAAATTACAACATAAATTAATAAATAGTGATTCTACACATTATTATGGCATAATATTATCAATGAAGTATGCATAGAACCCAATGAGTGGAAATTGAGTTTAGAAATTCCCTTGAAAAGATCATTTTTGTTAATAAAATTGATAGAATATGTGTATTAACAATAAATAAATAGAAATTAATAATAAATACAATATATGATATCAAAAGTTTTTTCTCACATAATCATATCACAACAAATACACAAAGTAGAAGATTAACCCAAATAAGGGAAATTGGGTTAAGAAATTCACTTACCTTGAGTCTGACACATCACGTACAATAATTATGTTCTTAAATAATAATCATATGTTAATTTATACATTCTTGATAAAAAATTTCATGTTTATTAATCTTTTATATCACTTATTACAATTTAATAAAAATTACATGATTATTTATATTCATATCGGTCGTTTTGCCGATATTCAGTACTTGAGTCTAAAATTAACTTGTTTTGATGTAAATTGTCTGTGTGGTAAAATTTTCATCATATCTAGAATATTAATAATGATTTAAATATCACATATATCCAGAATAAATGTATTTATAATATCCATAATATTTGGAGTTAGGAAATGAAATGCACTATTCATGGAGGCGTTAGGCCGTACGTACGCATGAATGCTACTTCCAGTTCATTTTAAAATTAAAAGAATAATAATAAAATGATATAAATGTATATTATAATACCAGTAATATATATATATATACATATATCATGTATTTATCATATGTTTAAGAAATCCATATTTTTTATACTCCACGCATTACATGAACGAGTAATATCACATTGAGGGGTCCGTATTCCACACATCGTCAAATGTAATTATCATATTTACACGTTATAGAAAGAATTAATGTATGTTTTAAATAAAAATAATTTAATAATAGAGAAAAAATGAATATAATATATTTAATATATAAATACAGTTTAATTTTAATTGCCACCATGAGAGGTGGTAAGATAAAATTGAACATTCATCGTTTCGTGAGGCAGTAGTTCTCCGTAGGTAGAAACAATATGTTCTATATCCATTAGATAGTGGTTTGTTTATGTTTACCACGAAAACATAGCATAAAAAGATATTATTAAATTTATTATACTTTTATTAATTAAATAATGTAATAAAATGATTTTAGGGTGTGGAGAAATAAAATAATGGAAAGAATCTTATGAGATGACGTTACCACAAAATTGGGTAACTTTTTTAAATTTGATCCAAAAGGCTTCATTTAGTTTCCATATAACCTAGGTAATGCTTCTAGAAAAAATGTAGGTATTTTTGGATATTATTTGAGCAGACATTGGATGATCCAAGAGGCACGATATGGGCGAGTAAGTGGGTATATGTTGTGGCCATTTAAAAGTGGGAGGAGAGGCATTTTAGGAATGTCTAGAAATATGATTTCATTATAAATTAATTTTAAAATTATAATAGATAAAAGGTGATTAATCTTGTGACTAAGATATGTATGGTTCAAAATCTACTCAACCAATAGGTTTTAGAAATGTTTAGGTCATGAAATTAAACTTATCTTTTAGCTTTATCCCTTAGTTAAAAAAAATTAAATAACACTATGTCTTCTTGTATTTTCATAATATATGGTTACTATAGTTAATATAAAATTCCAATCATACCAACAGTGGATCATTAATGACATTTTTAATATTATATGAGTTATTTGGCTGAATATTAGTTTTTTAGTAATATTATATAAATTAAAATAAAAATTATTCAAAAAACTCATGTATTTCAATTTTGATACTATTTATTAATTTATTTTTGTTAAAGGAATAACAATTAGATTTATTAAAACAAAAATTATTTAATCATCTATAACATTTCTAGTTTATCGAAAAAATATGTGTATGGTATAAAAGTTTTCAAATTAAATTTATTTTAATATTTAAAATATCAATTATATGAATCTTTCGTTAATAAGGTAATCATTGCTTCATCATTGTTTCATAAATGAAGTTATTTATTTAATGTATAAAAATTATATATAAAATACCATGATGAATGATATCTTTATATGTTTTTACTGACTATTTATATTAAATGATATCATTTATATTTACTAAATAAATTTTTTTTATTTAAGAAATTGGTGTTTATGTTATATTTCCATTTTCTTTCAAATAAATATTATAAAAGTTCATTATCACACCCAAATGGCTTCATGGGGTCCTAAATTCTTCCCAAGGATGATAATGGTTAGAAATATCTCATCTAATGGTATTAGTACATGTTTTATGTTAGTTTTATATTATTATAATATTATTTTTTACCCTTAATTACCTTATTTACCTTTTAACCATGGTAAATAAAAATAATTAGTGAAGTTACTATTCAAAATATCCAAAAATAAAGAAGTTCCTATTTAAGAAAAATGGACCATATGATTCCAAATATTGAATCCAATTTTCAAAATTCAAAACACAAAATTATCCAAAATTAATTTAAATTTCATTCCTGTCATCAAAACTAGAAAGTGGGGTTTTCATAGGTAATAACTATGAAAATATCAACATCTGTTTATGCCCAATTTAAAAATAAAATTAAATTCAAAGTACATAATTATAGTAAATGATTAAAAATTAATATAACTATACTTTAAAACCAATTATAAGGATATTGTAAATATATAAATAAATTTTATGAACAGGCTGTTTTGAATTAAATTGTAGTATTTTTTACTATTCATAAAAATATGGACTTTATCACAAAAATAAAAAAAAATCAAATGAATCAAATTTGATTTTTGTCTTATAAAGAAGATGTTTATTTTTAAAAATATAACATATAAAAGTGATAGAAACTATTTTTTAAAAGGTTTATCCATCAAAAGCCGGTAAAATGGCCATTTGAAATTATTAGATCATTTTATGCTTATAATTGGATTCATTCTCATTTTAAGCCTCTAAAATTCATTTCATAAATGTAAAAAATTTAATAAATATTTAAAATCCAAATATAGTTAATTATTTGCATTCATGAAAATACAAATACTTGTTTTTAACTATCATTTTAAATAATAATATTATTGTCGTATTATTTTTTAGTATAACTCTCTGTTTTGTGAAATGAAAGATTTCGAAGAAACCATTTATTGCATGTTGGGTACTCTATCGAAAAAAATTTCCCCTTTAAAATAAAATTTAGATTAAATTAATAAATATTAATAGATATGAAAATGTTTTGTTATATAAATATATGTGATGTAATATCATTTTGCCTTTTGGAAACTGCATCTAAGAAATTTTAAATTTGGGCTCAGACACTTCATTAAAACTCCCATATAGGAAAAAGGGTAAATAAAAGTATCACTTTAAAATAAATAATTTGAAGTAAAATGGTCACATGAGATACCATTTACTAGGATTCCATGTATTAAAACATGTATATAGAAGAAAAATTAACCATCTTGTTCTGATGGATAGTGATAGAAAACAAGATCAGGAGAAAGTTAATAACTAGAAAACCAAAAACATGTTAGGGGTTAAACAGTATTTGATTTCCCCAAAGGAAAATTAAACAGATAACATTTTTGTTTTAATATAGTTTTCATAAATTTGAGTAATTTATTTATATTCTTGACTAAGAACATAAGGAAACATAATTACTTGTCATGTAGTGTTTCATCCTTTAATAAATATTTACCACAAACTCATATTTTCTCTAAATTATGAGTATTGAAGATGAATTTGTCATACTTGAAGTGCTATAATAAATTTCCATAAATTCCTATAGTTCACAGAAGAAGAACTATATTTTACCATTGTCTTTATACATTAACCAAAATGGAAATGGATAGCAGTAGATCAGATAATCCCCAAAAAGAATAATCATTTATAAAAAAGTGATACTACTCTTATTCTCCAAAATTAAACAAAAAATACCCAATTTCCAAAAAGGCCATTGAATAAATAATTGTCCTTAAAAATATTCAAAATAATGAAAACTAATATTGATAAAAAAAATTATAAGGATTTGATCACATAGTCTTCCATGATAAATCATAACATTTATATCCAAATAAAATAGACCACTCTTATATTCTCATACTTAAAATTAATAAACCTATTCATATATTCTCTATGATAATTTAATCTTTTCCTTAAATAAAACAAATTTACATATGTCCACAATAAATACAAATATTCTTCCAAAATAAAATTGAACTATTACTCCTCAAATTAAATCCCATATTAATATATTTTCCTTAGGCATATAGTGTTCCCAAAAGAGAGAAAGTCTTTCAAAATAAAATTTATCAATTAATCACAATATCATTTTCCTATACTAAGGATGTCCATTTGGTTACACATAAGTCCCCAAAATCTTCTTAATATTGATCCATAAAATCATTTAAATAAAAATTATAAGTCATTCTACTAGAGAGTTCCCATAGGTTACTGGTAGGAAATAAATCATAGTCACACTTCATTTGTTGGTTTGATTCGTAAAACTTTATCTGACCTGAGGAGTTGTACCACCGTCTGCATGTTGTTATTTTTAAAAAACTATATAATATAATAAAATTCCCAAAAATTAGATAAAATCCTCAAAAAATAACAATAATATATCTTAACCTCAAATGTTAACTCATACCTCACATTTTCCATCCCAAAAATTAATAAACCAAAATTTCCACAATGGTGAATGTCTCAAAAAATACAATTAGTAACCATAATATTCCAAATCATAAAGACTAAAAAGGGGTTTATAATAAATTTAACTTCTGATATACATTAAAATTATAAACTCATGATGATTTCCCTAACCCTTAAAAAACATCCTAATCTCCAGAGTTGTTTAAACCATCCTATGATAAAAACTATAAGGCCCCTACCATAAATGTTACATAATCGTGAGTTAAGTCAAGAATTCACATTAAGGATTTTTTCAGGTATAGAGAATTATAGAATCATTCCATAATTACTACATAACAAAAAATATAACTATAATGCGAAAACTTCCAACAGTATCTGTTTCTTTCATAATATAAAAACAGTTAATTATAATCAGAGTTTCTTTTCATGTTTAATAATCCTAATTTTCCTTTATTCCATCCTTTACTATATTGTCCCTTAAATAATATAAAAAAATTAAAAAAATTGGGTTGAGTAAACAAATATTATTAAGGGACATAAAAAAAAATAAAAATAATTAGTCTGGTTAAAATATGATAACCCATACAATGTTCATTGAGAGGATGAAATGACAGTATTTTACGTGAATAACACCCATACTTTTTGCTGAATATAAAACAAAAAAACCAATTTGAATAAATTAAACCCCCTTTAAGTGACATCGAGAATAATATAAATAAAACCCTTTAAAACATATTCTAATTATAATTACAATATGATTTAATTCCAAATTAGAGATCTATAATGGGGATACCCCTTTTTATAAGATATATTGGGCTCACCTGTGTGCTATAATGGGTCTCAAACCATCATATAAGCTTTGTCGGGCTCACCCATGGGCTATAATAAGGATAAAACCTTCATATAAGCAACTTTAGGTTCACCCTGAGCTATAATGGGTCTCAACCCTTAGTATAAGATTTTTCGGGCACACCTGTTTCAAATAATGCTTATGTAAATTTTTAGGAATAAAACACATTCATCAAAAACCTCTTTTTTGAAATATTTTTCTAATACCATATGAAAATCATTTTCTTATTAAATTAAAATTTTTATTTAAGAAACAATTTTCAATTCCAAAATACCCATATAATGTAATAAGGGATTGATTTTTATTTTTTAAAAAATTATGGATTACAGAGGAAGCCAAATATCATATAACGGGTATGGTGATGGAGATGTATTTGTCACATTATAAAAAAAAAAATTTTAGTTTGGAAAATAATGTAAAATTCTCAATATAAATATATTTATTTTGAAAACATTAAATTAAATTCAACATTGACATAAAATTTCCTATATATTCTTTATGTATCCATATAAATAAATATGAAATTTAATATTCGGAAGAAAAAAGTTTAATAATTATATATTTAAATATTCAAGGTGTCTCATACCACATTGAACATTTAAATAATAATCTCAATGAAATAATAAATAATATTATTATAGATAAAATAAGGATATTAAATTTCATAGTGGCTGTACATACACCTTATAAAAGAATAAAGGTTTATAATAACAAGAAATACCTAAAGGAACAGAGAGTGAGATGAAGTACCTTAAAAAGATTGTATCATTAGATTAAGTATAAATAAATGAAATAATTATGTGTGAGAAATATAAATAAACCCAATATAATTGGATATTTATTTTGAAAAAACCCCTGGTCATTCACACATATTATCGAAAAAACAGAACTAAGGACACAAATATTTAAGTCAATTAATGGAGATTGAGTTAGGATTTCCTAAAAATGTTCTTAAAAATTAAATAAGAATTTATAAATGGGTTTATAATGTGTGGAAACAGTATATTGATTCAATGAGAAGTTGAAATTACAACATAAATAAATAATAATTAATTCTACACATAATCTAGGTAAAACATATTCAACAAAGAATGTGTGAAACCCAATGAGTGGAAATTGTGTTTAAAAATTCTATTACAAAGATAATTTTGTTGAAATAATATATAGATTATGTTTATTAACTATAAATAAACCAAAGGAAAGAATAAATTAAATATTGTATATCAAAATTTATTTCTCACATAATCATATCACGATATAATCAATAAGTAGAAGATTTACTCAATGAATGGAAATTGGTTTATGAAGTCTCCTAACATTGAGTTTGACTCGTGACATACAATCATTATGTTACTAAATAATAAAAATAGGTTAATTTTTAATTTATTGAGTAAAATTTTCATGTTTTATTATTCCTCTTATATCACATATTAACATTTATAAAAATTTACTTCATTATTTATGCTCATATCGGTAGTTTTGTCGATATTTGGTACTTGAGTCGAAAATGATAATGTGTTGATGTAAAATGTCCATGTAGTCAAAATTAAATCATCTAATAATTATTATTAATGATTTAAATATCATATATATCTAGTATATATTTATTTATATTATCCAATATATTTGGAGATACGAAATTAAATGCACCGTTTGTAGAGATAGTAGGTAGTACATTTACATGAATTCTACTTTCATTTCATTGTCATATTAAAAGAATAATAATAAAATGATATAAATTTATATTATAATACTAATATTATATTTATGTCATTTATGTTTCATAGTTTTAATAAAACCAACCTTTATACATTCCATGAATAGCATTAACGAGTCATATCACATTGAGGGGAGGTTTTTCCACACTTCCTCAAATGAAATTATCATATTTACACGTTATAGCATTCATAAAGTAATGTTGTAAAAAATTTCATATGAATAGAGACAAAATAAATATAATATATTTTATATATGAATATAGTTCCTTCATAATGGCCACCATTAGAGGTGGTAGGAAAAAATTTGTATAATCATTATGTTGTGAGGTTGTAGTTCACCGTACACAGAAATAGTATGTTCTATATTCATTATATGGAGGTGTGTGTAAGATTAGATCGAACACATAGCATAAAAACAACTTATTATATTGATTTTACTGGTGTTATTATAAAATAATAGAATAAAAAGATCATATGGGATGGATATGGAAAATAAAGGAAACGAACTTGAGAGAAGACGTTACGTCAAAATTTGGAAAACCATTTTGATTTGAACCATATGGATTCTTTGAGTTTCATTTGTCCCATATTATGGATTATAAGAGTAATTTATGGATGTTGGGAGCTTATTTTAACTGATTTTGGATGATACAAAGGGGTTTAATGGTGTGAGAATGTTGGTAGTGGTGGTGGCCTTTTATAAGAGGGAGGAGGGGCACTTTATGGAAGTCTTGAAATATTATTTTATTATATATTTATTTTAAAATTATATTAGTTCCAAAGTGATAAAGATCGTGTATAATATGAGTATGGGTCTATATACTATCAAAGAATAGGGTTTAGACATGTTTAGGTAACAAAAGTAACTTTATCTTTTAGCTTTAACCCTTAGATAAAAACATTAACTCTCACAACATCTTCTTGAAATTTCGTAATAAATTGTTGCTAAAATTAGTATAAAATGTAAATTTAACCAAAATTGGATAAATAATGAAATTTTTTAGATTATATAAGTTAATTGGAAGAATCATATATTTTATAGACTATTATATCATTTAAGTAAATAATATTTGTTTTAAAAACTCATGTATGTCAATTTTGACACTATTTTGTAATTTATTATTTTTAAAGTCCTCAAAACATGATTTATTAAAACCAATGGAATTTACCCATCCCTAACATGTAAATTTCATCCTAAAAAATTGTTGTATGAAATAAAAATGTTAAAATTACATTTATTTCAATATTTATAATTTATTATTTTGAATATTTCATTAATAAGGTAATCACTGCATCATGATTATGTCATTAATAAAGTAATTTATTTAATGTATAAAAATTATAAATAAAATACCATGATGTATAATTATTTATAAATTTATAATTACTATTTATAGTCGAATAAATCATATATATATACCAAATTAACAGTTTTTTAGTTTGGAAATACTTTCTTATGTTATATATTGTTTTTTAATATTATAAAAGGTCATTTTGACACCAATGTGGCTCCATGGGGTCCTAAATTCGCCCCAAGGATGCTCATGGATGGATATATCTCATCCAATAGGATTAGTACATGTTTTTTGTAGTTTTATATTATAATAATATTATTATTTTACACTAATTTACTTGATTTAATCTTTAAACATTGAAAATAAAAATAATTCCTGAAGGCACTACTTATAATATCAAAAAAAAATGTATTGATTTACTTAATTTGGACCTTATGATTCCAAAAAATGAATAAATTTTCCAAATTCAAAACAAATAATTTTTATAAATTAATTTTAATTTATTTCCCTTAGTGAAAACCAGAGTGTATTTTTATGAAGTAAAAACTATCAAAAGATTGACATGTGTTTATTTCCAATTTAAATGTGAAATTACTTCCAATGAGCATAATTGGATTAAATTATAAAAATTATTCCAATAAAATTTTGAAACCAATTAAAATGAAATTATAAATATATAAATAAATTTGGTGAAAATGCAGTTTTGAATTAAAATTCATTATTTTTCAGTATATAAAAACATCGATTTTAATAGAAAAATAACAACATCATTACCAAAGTAATATTCAATGTCCCTATTTGAAAGAATAAGTTTATTTTATAAAATAAAACATATAAATGTTAAAAAATATTTTGGAAGAGGTTTCTTCATCAAAAGGAGGTAAAATGTCCTTTTAAAAATATTATAGTATTTTATTCTTAAAACTGTATTCATTCCCATTATAAGCCACTAAAAATAATTAAGTAAATGTAAAAACATTTTATAAATTTCCTAAATAATAATATAGGTAATTCTATTCATTTCCAGCTTTACAGTGGCTTGTTATTCACTGTCATTTAGAATAATAATAATAATACATCATTATTTTTTTGTACAACTGAGTGTTGTGTGCAACATAAGATTTTGGAGAAACCTGTTGTTGATGTCGGGTACACTATCGTGCCAAGAGTCCCATTTAAACTGAAATTAATTTTAAATTAAAAAATATTAAAAGATATGAAAATGTATTATTCTACAATTACTAGGGATGTTACAAAAAATGTATGTTAGGAATTGATCTCTAGGTAAGGGTCCTCATATCAATTTTTATTCGTTAAGAGATTTTTTGATATTATATATCGATATTGTTTATGATGTATATGAAAATCCTTACTAACATGTAATATTTTAATTTTTTATATTATCATCATATTTAATGTTTTTTTAATTTTATTATTTCAATGGTCTTATGGAAACAATTCCTCCAAAGTTGTAAGATGCTTTGATTTTTTAATACCATACTATAATGTATTCCATCAAACTCTATTTTTATTCAACAGACATAAATTCAAAATTATTTGAAGAATTCAATTATATGAAATCAATAGTTTCATAAATGGAAATTAATTTCATTCATTAAATTTTTAAGAAAATTGATATTTTTAAGGAATATTTGGCATTCTTCACAAATAAAAAATGGAATTTCTATTTTAACATATATATCGATGATGAATTTTCTTATCATGGTAAATATTTTTTATGTTAGGATTAATTTAAAATTTTCCATTTTTTATTGAATGAAAAACGATTTTTAGGGTATTTTTTGTAATGAAATAGGTTTTTTTGAATGAAAAGGGTATTTTTTTCGAAAGTGGGTTCTAAAAGAAATTTCTATTTCAATATCCCAAAGAGATTTACATAAAATATTAAACAATTTATTCAAATGTTTTTTGATGGAAAAGTACAAGAATAAAATATTTTATTTTTGATATAGTACTTGATAATTATATGATAATTTGGTGATCCTGATATAGATTAAATGATGTGTATTTCTAGATAGCGTCAGGTGATCCTGATAGAGCTTATATGATGGGTGCACCGAAAACATCTGGTGGGCCCAATATATCTTCTACGATGGGTGTGACACTATAGAACTAGTTGAAAATGATATAGATTATATTATTTTTTCTTCTATATTGATCTATAATTCATTCGGTAATATTCCTTAACATAATAGTAAAAGAGGATCGGCTAAAAGGAGGGGTTTTATATGGATATATCTATGATCCAACTATTACTGACATGGGATTAAAACACATTATGAATGTGATGCTCCATGTTTCTAAAAATGGTTTGGATTTTATTTTTCTTTTTTTTTAATTATTTAATTTTTTTAAAAGTTATGTGTGTTATCTAAGTGAAACTTATTTATTTCTTTTTCTCAATGAACATTGAGATAAAGGTAAAAAAATTCATTGGATTTCAGGTTTTTATTAGACTAATGTGTTTTCATTTTTTTATGCCCCACTATGATTTCTATTATCATAACAAAGTTTAAAAAAAAATTTCACATGGATTAAGAATTGTTAAGGTAAAGGAATAAGTCAAGATGAAATTAGTGAATATTTTCCATCAAATTAAATCATGATTTATTTTAAATGTTTTATATTGTGAAAATTGATACTGATTAGAAAATTCCATTTTTTATATAAATGTGTTTTTCGTAAATTAGTTATGATCCAACTCTCTAAAACTATAAACCTAAATGATCCTTTAGAAAGAAATTATTTTAATTATACATTAATTTCACAAGAATATGTAATGTCAAATGAAAAGTCATTATTGTTGGTACAAGTTAATGGTTTATTAAACATTAGAGGTTCGTATAATGTTAATATAATACCCATGAAATATTTTAGTTTATTTTTAGGATTAAATAATATATAATTTTATATTTCTATGATTATTCTTCTAAACATTATCTCTTCAGAGAGGTTTTCCATAGATGGAATATGGAACCTATAGTAGGAATTTAGAAAGGGTAAATTAAAATTCAGCAACGGTTGGAATCAAAACACAGAAATTTTTTTTTGTGATGGATTAATTGAAGTATGATATACATTTTTGTGGCATCTGTACTAGGGAGCTACCGAAACTACTATAGAATAACATTCCAATTGTGAAGAATTTAATGAAATAATATTTCCCATAATTATATCGATAATATGGAAATATGGTATTCGAAGGATTTATAAATTCTCTAAAGAAGATATTTAATTATATGGGTTGTCCAGAATTTCAAAAGAAACCCCATTCCATTTATCATTTTGAAGGTATAACTTATCATTGTCAATTATTAGTTATGAACACCTGAGAGAAAGATGATCCTGATTTTATAAAATGGGTGACATTTAAGAAAAAAAATTTAATGGAATATTGACAAATTGTTTTTACAATCCGGTGGAATAATATATTTCTTGAATTGGGGACAAAAATATGAATATTTTGTGGTTTCATATGAAGAAAACATCACCAGATTTTCCATGTTTATGCTTGATTTTTCTCAATCAACCCATAGTAATATAAATTGAATTTAATCAAGGTTTAAAAAATGTTTATTAATGGATTTTGATTCTAGATAGTTAAAATTTTATGATAAGGTGGCCCATTGTGTATGGAAGGTTGAGATTCAGTTTTCTAACACATTCGTTCCTTGAGATGAAAACAGAAATAGAAAGACAATGTGGATATAAATGAAGAATAAACTAGCTAATAATTAGAGAGGTAAGACCCCAATAAATTTTCAATTGTGGTAAATTAATTTCAAGGAATGTTTGACATGATCTGGAATGTGTTTTGGGGAGGAATTTTTGGTCACATGTCCCATGAATCTAAAAAAATGAGATCAATAATCAAATAATGGGGTAACAAATATCCATTCATTGATGTGAGTTTTTAAGTGAAATGAATGGGAAAATTATAATAACCTACTTTCAATGTCAGTTTCACATGATATAAATCACCATGATCTGAAATAGAAAGGTGTAGAAAAGTAATTTACCACTTCTATTGTTAATTTTGAACCATCAATAGATGTAGGGGTTGGAGTGATACTTGTTTATTAAAATTATTCCAATTTTCTATTTGACTTAGGATCTCAAAATAATATCAATTATTAGAACTTTTTAATTAAAATTTGAATTTAAATACATTAATATAAGCAAGATCATTCAGTAAAAACATTTGGGGGAAATATTAAATTATCCAGGATTTTTAGGATCTCCCTATAATTATTAGTGGGATTATCTTCCCTAATAATCTTATGGATCCTCTTATAGTAATTTTTTGATATCATTATTAGTATGGATTGGAGTTTACCATGCTATGAATGATTTCAATGATAAGTATGTTATGTTAAGAGATTTCATGGCTTTCATAACATACCAATATGGTGGTAAATTGATTAGATATTTATGGGATAGTTTCCATGAATATTCTATTGAAAATATGGAATCAACTAAAAATAGTGATATTCTAGTAGTGAATGAATACATGGATGTTTTTCCTGTTTATTTTGCTATTTTTATTAATAATCAGAAAGTTTATTTTACTATTTAATTATTTCCTGATGCTAATACTTATTCTAATCCCCCTTAACTAATGGATAAATTAGAAATTTTAAAAATGAAACCGTGGTTGCAATAGTTTATTGATAAAGGTTTCATTAAATCTAAAAAATCACAATGGGATTCTACCAATTTTAATGATTATTGGTTCAAAGAGGAATTTTATTGTTTATAGAGCCTTGGATTATATCACTACTTTGAAAAAATTATTATTTACCAAATATAGATGATTTTCTTAATCATCTATAGGGAGATTATAATTTTTCAATTGTTAATATCAGGTTTGGAGTCCATAAAAAATCTGTGAATTAAGATGACATTATAAAAATATAAAATTTTGGCTTTATATGAGAATTATAAATATGTTGTTGAACTGTTTAGTTTTTCTAATTCACATACTCCATTTATGAACATTATGAGTAGATTTGTTTAGGATTTCATAGATATGTACTTTATTTTGTTTATAGATAAAATTTTGGCCTTTTCTATAAGTTTAGTGGAATATAAGTGACACATAAGGATTGTTTTTTAAACCTTTAAAAATAAAGTATATGGAATATTTATTAAGCTTTCCTTTTGGATGAAATGGATTTCATTACTTTGACATATTATTTAAAAATATAAAAAAAATCTAATATAACTAAGAAAAAAGTTGTTGAGGAATGGGGAATACCCAAACATATCATTGAGATTCATAATTTATATATATTAATGGGTTAAAACAAGAGTATTCTTTAAAATTATTCATTGAATTTTATTGCATTGATTAAATTTACACAAAATTAGTTAAATTCATTGGAAAATTATGTGATTATTGTTATGGGGAAGTAAAAATATGATTAGTGAATTATTTAGTTTTGGACTTACCTCTTAGAAATGTAGAATTTTTTCTTTATGGTGATTCCTTTTTAAAGGGACTTGTTTGGGTTCTATTGAAGAATGGTGTGGTAATTTCTTATTCTCTTTATTACTTGAAACCTCATGAGTTAAATTTCATTACACATCATCGAGAGTTAGTTTTTTTGTTTTTTACATAATAATTTAGAGGTGTCTTTTATATGTAGTAAAGTTTGAAATATAAAGTGATCATAAATGTTTGAAGTATATATTCCATCATAAACAATTGAACATGAGATATATGAGATGTCCATAATTAATCAAGGATTATGATTTCATGATTCATTACCATAATAGAAAATAAAAAAAGTGGGTGATGCTTTGAGTTATAAAATTAATGTTATATTAACC
Source organism: Viscum album (assembly GCA_963277665.1). Taxonomy (NCBI): domain Eukaryota; kingdom Viridiplantae; phylum Streptophyta; class Magnoliopsida; order Santalales; family Viscaceae; genus Viscum; species Viscum album. The sequence continues at coordinate 1,883,745,433 of OY728159.1, read as the reverse complement.
ATTTTAGGTTTGGAACATGATCCTTTGGTTAATTATTTGATGAATATTATCCTATAAGTTGTGGATGTAGGGTCATCTTCTGTTCTGTTTCAATTTATAGTGAAATAAATTTTTTTTAAATAATTAAAATAGACTATAAGGAATAATATTATTTTCAGAAAAATATAGAATTAATTATGAATAGTAAGATTCCTAAGATTAGATTTTATGAAGAAGGTATTATCATATAGGGAAAAATATTATGTGTGAAGTGTGTATCCCAGTTGAAGATATAATTATTGAGCGAAGGTAATTGTTCCCTATATTATATTCAACACATAAATACAATAATGTATGGAAACCTTCTTGTGTTTTACTTTTTTTATATAATGAAATAATATTTTTCAAAATTCACCATGAAATGCTTTACTTTTCAGTAGGTCAATGAATAATGAAAATTAATGAATGAAATGATTCAACCATTTATAGTGATAGATTGAAAATGAGAAAATATATCAATGGATTTATCAGTGGAATTACCCAGTAAAAAATGAGGTACAAATGTAATTTGGAATATTATTAATTGGTTAACTAAATATATAAATTTTATTACCATCTGAAATAAAATTTTTTTAGATTAGACTACTTGATTGTACCTAAGGGAGATTTTGAGGTTACATGGAGTTTATTTCTATATTATCTCTGACTGTGGTTCTAGATTATCTTAAAATTTTTAAAAACAAATTTATAAGATAGTGGTAATGAAATAAATTTCAGTAAAACTTTTTTTCCTCAAACTGATTCTTGGTATGAGTGAATGATTCATTCCATGGAAGATATGATTTGTTATTAATCAACTAATTGTAACGTAATTTGGGAACTACTTTATTCATTGGTTGTGTTTTCATATGAAAATAGTATTCATTCTTGTATATATATGGAACCTTTTGAGGCATTATACGGAAAGTAGGGTTTGCGGCCATCTTTTTGGGATGGTGTTAGAGAAATGAAGTTGATTCGACCAAAGTTAGTAGAGGAAATAGATTATAAGGTGTATTTTATTTAGAAACCTATGATGTTGTCTCGGAGTATGTAATATTTAATTGAATATATGTTTATTCACAATGTTTTGGTTTTATGGAATAACTTTATAGTTTATTAGAAAACATGGGAATATAAAAATTCTATGAGGGAATGTCATTCTCACTTGTTAAATAATTGAAAAAAATTATTGAGTGAAAATATAATAAAGTAGAAATAATGTAAAAACCTAGGTAATCATTGGAAAAATAATTTTAATTTTTAATAATATGAATTGTATTTTCACAATCTTATAAAAATATTATGTATCTATTATAAATAAAAAAGTAAATAGCTTAAATTAGAAAAAAAATTTCATCATAATGTTTTATTTAAATAGTTACTTTTTAAATTTATTTACATAAACTTTTAAAAACATATATCATTTATTAAATCAGTATATCCAAATGAAATTATCGTTAATTGTAATTTATTTTATAAAATATTCATATTTTGGTGAATAAGGAAAAATACCAATTTTTAAATGCCTTTTTCTTTTAAATAAATTATGTCATCTAAAACATCCATTATATTTTTAATATTATTTCAGGTAACATTAGTTTTCTTTAGTTTTATTCAATACACTTAAAATAATTAATCTATATTTTATTGGATTTTATTATATTTTTATTTCTTGGTTAAATAATGATTTTTCCGAAAAATATTTTAATGTGCATATTGTTTTTGAATTTTATTTAATATGAAAAAAACAAATGTGGAATAATTTAAATAAAAATATATATTATTGGACTCATATTGCTTTAATGCTCACAAATTATGTTTGTATCTTATAAATCATGTTTAATCTTGTTCTATAATGTGTCCTTATGCTATTTTTTTAATCTAAATCCATTATGTGAGTATTAATTCTTAATAAAGATTGCTAATATTTGGTAAAGTATGAGTCACCAGTATAGTGAACTCACAATCACCATTGCTGTGATCAAATTGTCTCATAGTTTAGTAAGAATATCAGTAAAGTATGAGTCACTATTACAGTGATAGTATTGTATCATGCTCACTGTTCCAGGACTCGCAATATTCTTGACGCAATTGTATCAAGTCACTGGTTTAGAATTTTCTCAAAGGGCCAATCAAAATTTCAATGAAACCATTTATTGTAACAAAATTTCTCAAAAAGGACCCGACACATTTTCCTCAACACCGTTTCATTTACTAACTATTTCAAAATATTCACAAAGTACGAGACACCGATATGGAGGCACCTCTTAGAAGTAAAGCATGAGTCACTACTAAATGTGGCACGAATCCTGACTCACTGTTCCTATGACAACGTTCGAATATCACCACTGACTGTGACACCATTCCAAACATATCCATTTATTCAGTATTTCAATTAAATTAAAAATTATATCTAAGGGTCATATTTGAGCTATTTAATGATACTGATATTATTAATGATTCTTGCAGACATGTCAGAAGATAGTATGGCGTATGAGGTGTGGAAATAATGCTTCTTATAATACAAAACACAAACACATGAGGAATAACAAATCATGGTGAACATGCTGAAGGAGAAGAGAGACTGACACACACTAGTCCACATAGAAGAGCCACAATAATCCATCTTACTTTTTCCGAGCTAAAGAAGAACTTGATTTAAAAAATCCTGCGAACATCCTTGAAGCAGTATAAACTCAAAGAAGAAGAAGAGCTACAAAGAAAATCTCATTGAACTAAAAAACTAGAACACAAAACACAATACACTATGTTTTTGAGTCTATTACCATAATAGGACCCAAGCTGCAAATATGCTAGATTCAAATAGTCCAGAACATCATATAACAACACTCAGATCATTTCTAATACCTTCTTAGTATATTATTTACTATTGTATTCTATTTTTTTATTCCTTTGAGAAGGGTGTGTATCTATATTAAAAACACAAACTATGTCCTATGATACACTAGAGGATATAATATATCCTCTCACTAATATTCTATTACACGATTTTACTCCCATGTATGACTGTAGAAGAGTTCTCTTCGTGTCATGGTTACATTTTTTTCCCACGTAAAATTGTGGTTGCAGTCTAGTTGACCTGGAAATCTTCTAAGTTGTTCAAAACCCAGATCCAGGGTTTGGATAAATCCTATATATATAAATATATATATAATTATTTGTGGTAGGTGATCACCAAGTGTGTATGACTATGTCTCTTCTTTTTGACTGGAACTCTAGTTCTTTCCACTATGTTAAAAGTTCTATTTTTTATTTGTCTTTGTTAAATCAAACCAAAAATACAATAATTTTAATTGATAGTTAAACTTAGATAGTGTTTTTTCATAAATTTGTTTTAGTAAACTGATTTCAAAATAAGAATTAGCTTCATAAATTTCATGAACATAGAATTGATCAGTCTTTGAGGTATCTTTCAAACTCTCAAATCGTTTAAAAATATTCCATGTTGATTAACTGGCCTATTTGTTTTCAAATTGTGTTACTTTAAAATAAATAATTGTTTGATAGAAACTTTCATAGGTAATCAATTAATGACCTCACTCCCCTTCAGTTTCATACTCTTACCAACATTTGGTATCAAAGGCAATTTTTAAACTGTAATTTCAAATCTTTTCTACTATGATTTTAGTTGTGTTTTAATAATATCTAAATTTTCTTTAGTTCTAAATTTTTAGCTCATTAAAATCTATTATTTATCCATTATTATGGATAATAGATTGTAAGGTGACTCTACCAACACACCTCCATACAGTAATGGTATAAATTCTTCCCATTGGAATACAAAGATGAAAATGCACATGGAAAGTATGGGGTTTGTTATATGGATTGTAATATAAGATATATATGACATACCAGAAACTCCATGAACTATATAGTATGTAGCCAATAAAATTTCTTACCATAATTAATGTAAATATATGTATTCCATGTTTTCTACTTTAGGGGAATATGAATTTAACAGAATTTCTGCATTTAAAGCTTCATATAAAATTTTTATACCTTAGTTTTTCCACACATAGGAACCACTAATTTTAAAGAAACGATACTCAATACCTACCCTATTAAATATGATAACATTAAGATGATGCCTAATGAAACCATTTCTGATATGTATCTACGGTTCAATGAGATAGTCAATACAATGTGCCCTCTTGGGAAGCCATTGGATTCCAAAGAACAAATCATGTGGCTCTATAGATGTCTACCCGAAAGGTGGATAGGAATCTCAGTATCAATTAGATATTCATGTGATATCAGTAAGTTTCCAATGAAGGAGATAATAGAAATGATGATGATGTGTGAGGAAGAATTAATGGTCAAAAATGAAGAAGAGGATAAACCAAAGAAAATGTCGGTGTCCTTCAAAAACAATACATCCAAAAATTACGAAATTGATAATGAACAAAATCATATCTAACAGTTTAATTAATGAAGATTCACCATCATACAGTGATGGGGAAATTGATAAACTAGCCAAAATCCTTTAAATGTTTTTTAGAAAGACGAATATTTTCATAAAGCCTAGCTATAAATGAGAATATGACAATATAGGAAACTAGAAAAAATATTTTAAAATATGTAACATTTCAATTGAGATAGTATTATATGAATGAAAAATAAGAGGGCATGTAAAAGTTTACTATCCTACATTAATTTATAAGAAGAAATACAAGGATGAAGAAAAAAGGTAACATAAATAAGTGAATTCCACCTAGAGTTCTTCATATGATACATCATGTGAGTCCGATTATTCACATAAAGAAATGTCAAATAAGCCAATATGTGTTTTATATCAAACACATCATAGGTAACACTACAATTTCCTACACATAATTATAACCATTATGGAGATGAATATGATTCTAATAATATGTCTAATGAATAATTGTACGAATACTACAACATTTTTCAAGATACATGAAATGAGTTAAAATATAAATACAAGGTTTTAATGAAAAAACATGCTCATACCTCTAATTTTGAATCCATCCTTACTATTGAAAAAAAAATACTTAATATCTTAAAGAGAATAATGAACTTAAACTGTCTAATGATTAATTGAAAAAGGGTTTAGAAACATTTACCAATTAAAAAGAACATTTTTACACAAATTCATATTAAACACGTTGCACCAAATTACACTACTGGTATAGGATACAAACATAAATATAATAACAAAGATAATATTATTTTGTAGCAAAATCTTGAAAATCAGTTTTTAGGTCCAGAATTGATAAAATGTTTTTGTGAGTTACAAAACTAGAAAACATTCTACTACCCATAGTTTTTCTAGAGAAAATAATTTTTATTTTTCCAATACTTTACTAGCTATTTATAGGAGACCCATGAAGAAAGTATGCTTTCCCACAACATTTGTTACTAATATTAGTAGACCCAAGAATGTTTGGGTAGCAATGTATTTTATTGGTTAAATTATTTTTGTATGAAATCTACCTGAAGAGATCTTGTAAGAGCCTATGGTATATGGATAATCGATGTTCAAGAAACATGACAAGGTACTACTCATGTTTCAAAAACATTTTCATGATTGATGGTTGGCATGTCACCATTGGTGACAATGATGAATGAAAAATAATTGGCCTAGCATAGATTAGTAACAACAATGAGATTTTAATTTCTAAAGATTATTTTGATAATTTATTATAATATAATCTAGTTAGAATCTCTCAGTTATGTGATAATTTTATCATTGTTAAATTTAAAAATGATGCATGTAATATGTTTATATCTAAAAATGGGTTACTATTTACTTCTTTATGAAATGAAAATTAATATGTTATCAATTAAATTCTTTAATTTCTAAGAATTTTTCATACTTAAGTACCATTAATAAAATGTCTTTGCTCTCTCATAGTAAATTAGTTCATTTTATTATTCACTGACATATAAATATGTCTATGAAATGACTAATCATGGATCTTACCAAACTATAATGTCCAAATGACAAAGTCTGTATTCCTTTTCAAAAAGTAAAACAACAGAAAATCTATTTAAAAAAACAATGAAGTCTCAACTTCTCAACCTTTTGAGTTAGATCACATGGATTGGATTTGACCTTCATGAGTTTCAAGTCTTAATGGGAATCATAAGGACTGTTTTCTTGTAGATGAATTTCACTGATATATATGGAAATTATTCTCTGCTCACAAAAGAGAAGCATGCTCTCAATTTATCATGTATGCTACAAAACATGAGAACATATGTGGTCTTATAATTAAATTATTAAGATGTGACCATGGCCGTGAGTTTGAAAAACAAGAGTTTGAATCTTTTTTCTCATAGAATTTCTATAGTCATAACTTTTATGTGCCTATAACACCCCATTAGAATGGAGTCGTAGAAAGAATAAATAGAACATTATAAGATATTTTTTGGACTATGCTTATTTAATATGATTTACCTGTTTAATTTTTGGTTGAACCCTTCAATATATCTTCATACATAAAAAATCGAGTCTTATTCAAAACTATTCCTATGAAAAAACTTCGTGAGCTGTGGAACAATAGGAAACCCAAAGTTAGCTACTTTAATGTTTTTGGTTGCGATGTTTATGTTCTTAATAATAATTATAATCAAGTTATATTTCCATAGAAAAGTAATGAATGAATATTTTGAGGTTATTAAATCTCTTGAAAATCATATAGATTTATTAATAAACAAACCATGTTTGATGATGAACCTATACATGTAAAATTTTATGAAACAGATCCACATGAACCCAAGAAATCCCTAAAAAAATGAGGATCATTTGTCCAATATAGAAAAAACTAACAAATATTTTGATCCTACTATAATGCAACCTATTAAATTATCCATTTATTGAAATTCATTATACTATGGTCATGATGAACCCAAATCCACTAATGATCCTGAAATTACTAGACCTTAATTTTTAGACCTTCAAAATCTCTTAAGGGCCATCATTTAGATGCTGTAGTTGGTGACATTGGAAAAGAAACCCAATCTACCACTTCTCTTAAAAATTATGTTGAAAATAAATCCTTTTATCATAGCTTTAGCCTATTATAAACAATGATGAAATCAATGAGAAATTTTGGGTAATTTCTATAAAATATGAATTTAATCAGTTTTAAAGGAATAATGTTTGGAAACAAGTTGATAGACCTAATGAATCCTTGATTATAGGCACTAAATGGGTGTTTAGAAGTAATGTAGATGAATATTATACTACGATAAGAAATATAGCTAGATTGGTTTCACAAATATATAGAAAAGAAGAATTCATTGATTATGAAGAAACGTTTTCAATAATTTCTAGACTTGATCTATTATAATACATATAGGATATGCATGATATCTGAATTTCAAGCTGTATGAAATGGATTTCAAGAGTGAATTTCTAAATTGGTATATATTCTAGGATTTTTATATTGAACAACCCAATAGTTTTACAAACCCTCATCTTCCAAATCATGTTTTAAAATTAACAAAACCTTTGTATGGTTTAAAAAACACTCTCAGATCTTAGTATGAGAGACTAAGAACATTTCTTATTTACAAAGGTTTTAAAAATTGTATAATTGATCATACCATTTTTATAATTAAAAATTCTAAAGATATTTTGGTTGTACAAATCTATTTTGATGATATAATTTTTTTATCTTCAATAAATTCTTTATGTGTGGAATTTTCATAAATGATGCAAATTGAGTTTGAAATGAGATTAATGGGTAAAATCACATTCATTCATGGATTTAAAATCTTTCAAAATATATAAGGTATTATTTTAAATAACATCAAATATACTAAATATATTCTAAAACATATTTTTTTTATAACATTTAATGTATTGATACTCTTAGGTGTACCACATGCAATTTCAATCTTGATAAAAATGTGAAATCCATTCATCCAACCAATTGTAGAGGTATTTTTGGATGTCTTCTCTAGTTAAAATCTTGCCAATATGATTTTATGTTAAGTGCGTTTATGTGTTCTTGTTTTCATGAAAATAAAAACAAATCTCATTTAACTATTCTTAAAATAATTTTAAAATACCTCAAACATACTACCAACTTAGGACAATTATATCCAAGAGGACAATTTGTTTACTTAGTTAATTATTCTAAATATGATTTTGGATGTTGTATGTTAGATAGAAAAAGAACCTATGGATTATTTATCTTTTTGGGAAAGTCACTTGTATCATGGTATAGTGAAAAGAAAAACTATGTTGTATCATCTACTGCTGAACCTGAATACATATCTTCTGTTAGTTATTGTGATCATATTTTTTGGATGAAACACATTTTTCTAGATTACAGGTATCAATTTATACATGTCCCTATATGTTTTGATAACACAAGTTCTATTAACATCTCTAAGAATCTTGTTTATCATTCAAGAACAAAACATATTGATGGAATACATCACTTTTTGTGATATCATTATCAAAAATACGATATTAATTTAGCTTTGACTGGATTAGAAAATCAGCTTGTAAATATTTTACTAGGACATTAAATTTTGAATGAATGAGATACATCATAAATAAATTGGGAATGATCAACTTTGTGTAACCATTTGAGTTCTCACAATTTTATGTCTCATTGTTTGCGGTCTCGTTAATTGTTATCTCACTAATCAAAGTAACATCGTTGTGATTCCACTATGACTACACATTCTGGTCTCACCATTATGACTCAAATTTCTATATTTAGTGTTATTTTCCCATAGCTATAATTTTATTATGAAATTTTACATCTATATTATATTTTTTAATTTGTGACTTTTGAAATCTCTAAATGATAAAAACCCATCTCTCTACTTCACTCCTCACTCATGCTCTCTACTCCCAAAATTGATGTCTTTCTCTCTCAAAATCCATACTATATTTCAAAAAGTATATACATGTTGAAAATTAAAATGGATTAAGAATCAATAATCCTTGAATCCAGACAAGTGCATGTCCTCAGAGATTGTGAAACGAGCTCCGATAAAAAATCCTTAGGAATTGCTGAAGCCCTGTCTTGCAGATCGTGTAATCATTTCGAAAAAGGATGTTTGTGAAAATGGATTCTGTGAAGTAAGTCTCTTGTTCTAAAATATTTGGAAGTGCATGGATGGTTATAATGGTCTTAAAATGTTAAGATACCCATATTCCCCACCTAGTTTTTGAGTTATATCAGTAGGTCCAATTTGTGTTCAACTAGAAGAATTAATTTGTTCTTTGAAGTAGGGTAAAAGGAAAAAATGTGTACTTTTTTTCAAGCTTGTTGGATGAATGTTTAGGAGTGCCTCATGATGTTATATTCATTGACTATAAATGAGTCCCTCCACCTCAAGGTGAAATAATTATCCTAATAGATTCTTTGGCTGAACTGACTAGATATAGAAAATGGAGAAGGCATATAGTTTCCGAATTAGATGGAGAGAATAGACTGATGTTCTTTTTTTTTTCAACACATAATTACTCCATGGAAAAGTGAATTTTATACTTTTAAATATCAAGATATATTTTTGTTTGATCTCTTTAAAAATGGTCACATGAAAAATCAATGCAAGTACCATGTCCTTCACATGTGTGATATTATCAAGAGAACTTCTATATAAACCTACACATTCTATTCAAGATTCATTTCTATGATAATTAAAGACAAGGGATTGGTAGGGTAGGATTAAAAAGTTTTTTATGATTAACATTTTTGTCTATCTATGGAAATAATTTAGTGAATGAAAATTTGTTGGAATCCATAGACGTCGTTATGGGTTAAGGACGAGGAATGTCTACATAATAATTTCAATCAAATTGAGCACCATTCAAGACAGAACGATATCATTGATCCTGGTTTGGAACTAGATGAGTTTTGGAATATTCTGATGAAGAAATGGATGTTGGTGTTCCTAGAGCTGAGTTTGGAGTTGTTTATGAAATCAGTGATCCAGATATTTCCGAAATGACTTAAGAGCCTCCTCATGCATCTCCTAAAAAATCTCAGCTTGTTCCTTCTAGGGATCCGCTTCTCTTTAAAGGTGGTGAAGGTGAAAGTGATGAAAATACATCCTAGGATAAAGATGTTGATAATGGTGAAGAAACTATAGAGGAACATGAATTAAATGAACAACGTACCAAAGAATAATCTATTGAAATAAAAGTCATTTTACCAACTAATTTAAGTATGAAACAATATTGTTTGTTACCAAGAAGAATGGATGAGTTTGTTTAAACAAAATATGTGGAAACAGATCATGAAATTGAGTCTCTTAGACCTCATGGGGTAGCATTGGTTTAGCTGGAGGAAAACCCTTGTTTGGAATGGATTGAAGTACAAAATCATGTGAATTCAAGTTCTATGGATTCCTAGTATATGTTTCCTAGATACATTAATGTTGATGATTCTTGGAAGTCCTTAGTGAATGAAAGGAACCTCTCAACTAAGTTTCAACCCAAACCAATCATAACTAATGAAATTATACTACTAAGGATCTAGAACCTGTTTCTTTTCTTGAACCTTCTCATGTAACCACATTTTATATAAGCCATGATGATAAGAATATTTTTGGAGAAAATGACTTATCTGGATTTGGAAATATTATGATGCCACAACTTGCTCCCATGGCCATCCTTAGTAAAAGAGATTCTATAATGATTTAGGAATAATTTCTATGGAAAACTAAACTGAGAATATATCCTTAGATTCAAGATAAATGTATTGAAAATTAAACATTATTGGTGGGTCGATGTCCTTAAAATATTTGGTTGAGGAGATGATGAAGGACTTGAAAGATTATTATGTTATAGCTTGGGTTTGTAGTATCAGTGAGGGTGATTCTAGCATACTCTTAGGGATGTTTGTATCTCACATTCAAACTAATTTTATTTCAATGGTTGAAGAAGTGTTCAATATAAATACCAAAGTAGAAAATGTAATATGTAGACGTGTGACATCAATAAATAGGCTTGAAGATGAATGTAATGGATCTTTATAAATTCTTATTAAAACACGTAATTCTCTCTCCTTAGCTACTTCATCTCCATCATCTTCTGTTCAAAACACTCAACCATTATAAAATTAATTTATTAGATCGGTTATTAGAGAATAGATTCAGATTTTGGTTGGTGGTCCAAATCATGAAAGCTCGAGTAAGATTGAAAATTACAATAAGAATATTCATGATATGGTCAGAGTTTTCTCCAAGACTGCAACTAATTCCCAAAAAGATATTTCAATGGAGATGGATTCCTATTTGAAAAATATCTATACCATGATCAAATAGACAAGTCATTTCATATATCTGGTATAGAATTTGAATCCAATTTGAGCGAATCAATCCTTCAAGGAGAAGATCAATAAGATGAGGGATTTTACACCTACTATTGATATGTTTATAGAAAATTAGGATGTTTTTGATAAGGTAATAGATTAAGGTGGTGATATCATCCAGTATTTCATAAATTTGTTGAATATTTATCTACATCATTAATGAACAACCATAGTTTCTCCTGCATCTTCTCCTCTCAGACCTATCCTTCTTTGTTCTAGCGCTCTTTCTTCCTCTACCTCTTTTGCTACTATGACCATGAACCCTTCTTAGGATCTAAGCTAGACCAAGCATATAATCACTATGGAACCCTTACCTAGTTACTTATCCAGAACGAGAATTTACCCTTCTATTAGTGAAGGAGGTCCCCCATCTTTGAGATATGTTCCAATCACAACTACTACTCATCCACATGATGCTACTCCTCCTAGTGTTTCTCACAAGGATAAGGGAAGGATATAAAACCTGATGAGAAGTGAAGGATGAATTTTTCATAGGGCTTTGTTGAGATTTCTCTTTGGGATTTTAATGTACTCTATTAGTATATTAAATGCAATTTGGTATCTCTTTATTTCAATTGTTGTATTAATTTATAACTAGTTTTTATTTTTCTTAAAATATTTTTTATTATCCCAAAAGGGGGAGAAGAACTATAATTCATGATACATTTACATATATGATCTAATACAATAATGTATTTCCATTATATTGAGTCTTAATCTTATATAATTTATTTAAAATGTTATGAAAACTATTTATTCCTTTATGAAGCATATGGAGTGTAAAAGAAATGATTTATGATAATAAAAAAGGGAGATATAAGTGCACTATTCTTGTTTTAATTCTCACAAATACTGTTTAAATATTTTAAATATTATTTATTATTTTTTTATAATGTTTCATTGTGATCTTCTTTAATCATTATTCATTCTATGAGTATTACTTCTTATGACAGATTGTAGATATTCGATAATGTATGAGTCACTATTAAGTGGAACTCACGGTCATCGTTTCTATGATAATAAAATCTCATCATTTTTTTTGAAAATCGGTAAAGTATGAGTCACTGTTATAGTTAAACCATTGTATCATTCTACTGGTTCTAAAACCAAAAAAAATTACTAGAAACTATTGTATCATTCTATCGATTCTAAAACTCACACAGTACCAGACACTATTGTATTATGTCATCAGTTCATAATTTTTGGAATAGAACATACACTATTTCAAGGACAACATTGCTAGTGAAGTCGTTTCTCACAATGAACCTGACACCATTTACCCAACATGATTTCATCACCTAAAACCATATTATTCATAAAAAATACAGTTCATGAGAACCTGCTTTTTCATCATGGCTATCAGTTTAATATTAAATTAAATTCCTCTACATTTGTGAATCGAATTTGGTAAAATGAATTAAATGTTTTTAATCTAATTAATTTATATTTTTATTTATTTTAAACCTAATTTTTAACATTATTAATCGTGAAAATACTAAAAATTAATTCTCACAGTTATGGTAAAAATGAAATTAAGATGGGGTTTAACAAAACAATTAAGTGTTACAATGAACTAAAAGAATGTATAAAATATATTTTATGGACATATATAATACTTATAATGTCTAATTATTAGCAATGGTATATTATTTATTTCTTCTGGTATGTAAAAATGATGGTTTATCTATTTCTTTAAAAAAACAACAAGTGTGCAACTCACCTCACATATAAAAGAAAACCATCTCTCATCTTTGGTTCACATGTTCAATGCATTTTGGATCAGAAAATACCTACCCAAATATATTACATAACTACTTAATCGTGACCCATACACCTTATTTTAATCATAATTCCATTATAATAATCATTTTTTGTGTTTACCTAAGGAGTTTGTTCGAAGATGTGGTATTATGCTTTACCGAACATATTTATTTTATATCTTCTTCCACATTTTTAAAATTTTCATCAATTATGAATATATAAAACAACATTATTTTATATATTATAATATTTTTTATGTTAATTTAATTAAATAAATCTATCTCATCTTACAGCAAAGGGGGAGAAAAATCACCATTCATGTGTATGATAGACTACCACATCACGAACTGATGTCATTCATTTTTCCATGACCTCCTCTCAAAAAATGTCATAATAATAGATATAATGTCTATATATGTGATATTTGTAAAAATTTTGCATCTCTAGAGTCATGATAAATGATATACATTTTTATATACCATTCCATTGGGTATATAATATTATTGCTTGTGAGCAGAACATTCTATGGCCTCATGAAGTGACATTATTCATTTTTCAATAACAATTTACATGGAAGGCAATGGAGATAAATTTAATTAATATGTTTTATATTCATGTTATAATAATGATATTTAATTGATATTTAAAATTCTTAAAATGTAATATATCATTTTCTTTCTTTCACTAATAAATGATAATGTCTTTCATGCATACCTGTGGACATCCACCTCAACAAATCAATGTAACTGTTTTTTAATTAATAAATAACATTTATTATATTTAAAATAAAATTAAATAAAAAATATTTTCTTTATAAAATTGTGATCATTAAATAAAGATAAAATTTTACTTAGATTATTTCTACAATCATCGTTGAAAAATGTAAATGTTACTCATTTATACGTACGGTCTCACGTCTCTATGATTGTAACACTGTTCATTTTTCATAACCATATTTACTGATTGGGTTTAAATGTATAATTTATGTATTTAAATTACATTACATCATTATTATATTTCTAGAGAGGTTAAAAAATGACCTCTTTGACTAAAGTAATCCTACAAAATCCATTTTGTATATATAATACAAATATCATCAAAACATTAAAGGTAAACCAAATTAATTATGTAATTTTATGTAAATAAATAAAACGAATAATAACATTGAAAAATTTTCTTCTGAATTTAAATAATATTAATAATTTTATTATTCATGAAGATAGGAAACATAAGCGAGGAATTGAACTCGAGGAAAGGGTCTTTATCTCAATATAATTTTATTAAGGAATATTTTGATGTTAAGAACCATTATTATCTAATGAGATGTATATAAATCACAGTTGACATGTAATATCATTAATTAATCTACTATAATGTTATTTAATGTTTTATTTAATGATATTAATTTATGGGGATTACAAATCACATTTTTCTAAAGAGGAATGACTACTTTCTTTTTTAAAGATATAATATTTTTATTTATTCCTCTGATGTCTCATTCTATTCCTTCTATATGTTTTTAAAATGATATTATAATGAAATTAAATTAAAATGGTATTTTTTTTAAAAAAATTATTCATTTCAATAATTTTTTATAAAAAAATATTGTTTGTAAGGAATGTTTCAATTTTTTTACAAATGTTAAGAGGATGGTTCTATTTTGACGTATATGATGATAAAAAAATCATTGAATATTGTAACTATCAATTCAAGATAGAATTCCATTACAAGATATCTTGTTTTATTCAAATAAAACCATTTATTTTTTTATTTTGATATTGAAAAAGATGTTTTAAAATTAAATTTCATTTTGGAAATGAAAATGACTTTTTAAAATAATATCGTATTTTGATATCTCAAAAAGATTTCGATACAACATTAAAAGAGTTCATTTATACTTTGTTATAATGAAAATGTAAATGAATAATTTTTTTATTCATGATATAGTACATTATATTTATATGAAAATTGGGTCTTCTCGATATAACATATATAATAGGTGTTCCCAGATAGCACCAGGTGAGACCTTTGTAACTTATATGATGGTGTTCCAAGATAGAGCTAGAATATAGATTATATGATTGGTTCACCCAAATAATGGTAGGTGAGTCCCATATGACTTACATGTTGAGTGTGAATAGACAGTGATATAATTAATTGGGTAATATTACATGACTTTATAGTAAAGATAGAGGGAGTGTTTCTCATATGGAATAAAAAGGACTACAGTTCTTTCTGACATAGGATTAAAATGGGTTATGACAATGATTCTCGTTGTTTCCAAAATAGGTTTTTATTTTCATGTTATTTTTGATAATTATTTTATATTAATATTATCTGTGTATTTTCATGTTAATATAATGTATTCCCTTCACATTAAAAACATTGATACAACGGTACAATTATTTTATGTTTTCATTTTTTTTCACTAGAGTAATTGTTTTTTTTATTTTTATGGCCCTTGATAAGATTTATATGTTCACATAATGTTTAAAAAAAATTATACATGGTTAATTTATGGTTAAGGTAATGGAATAATTAAGGTTCAATGTTGTGAATATTTTTCATGGAATGAAATCATGATTTTTTATAAGAGTATTATATTGTGAAAAATGGATGTTGAGTAGAGGTTTTAAATTCTTCTAAATAAGGGTTTGTTAAGTAAAATTTTGGAACCTTCTCTATAAATAATCTAAACATAAATGATATTTTTGAACAAAATCATGTCAATTCTAGTTTGATTTCACTAAAATATGAAATTTTTATGGTCGAGTCCCTACAGGCCAATGATCTAATTCATTTTTCACGTATTTGAATAAAATTATAATTCAAATGATGGGAATTTTTGATAGATGAAAAAATAAAAATTTTCCTCTTTTACATCCCTATCATATGAAAATCATTTGGTTTTCACATATTTGGAAAACACCTTGGAACCCTTGGTTATCTTCCATAACCAATTTAAAAATGTCATATTTAACATTGAATCATCCACAAAACATATTTATTCTAGATTCTCATTCAATATTAGTATGTCCCTAACCCAATTTAAATTTTGTAATATGTTATTATTTTCCTACAAATAAACAATTTTTTTGTTATAATCACAATTTAATTATTAACTAGTAGATAAACTATTCAAAATATCTCTAAAATGTAATTTTTCATACAATTTAAATCCAATATATAGTGAAAAAATGGTTTAAAGTATATGATTCATGACTCTAATTGAAAATTCATAGTGCAAAAAATATATTTTAACCTTCATTTGATCTTGTATTTCTATAAGAAAATCAAAAATTACCTTCAAATCCGATGAATTTTTCTTTAGATATAATTTCATTCTACACCAATGTAATACAGATCATGGAATTGTTGATTTAACTTGGAAACATTATCTTTATCCACAAATCTATTTCATAATATAATATTGATTAAGTTATTATGTACCCTTAATATTAAATATATTTTATGGAAACAAAATGTAAAACATTCATTCTGATCTATTCATTCAATATCCTATCTCATATATCATTAATCACTAATTTAGTATTATCACTTGAGCTACTCATAATGGTAACCCTCAAATCACAAGACATTAGAAATATTGATAAAAAAATCAGGGCCCACACTCCACATCTGAATATCACATTCATAGAAACCAAATAGATTTATTACATGTTAAATTCATTTATATGATAACCCACACCATCTATTTAGTCATCTTCTATATAATGAGTTTCCACAGTATAAAAACCTTTTTTTTATTATGGTCTTATTCTTATACAATTTTAATAGTGTAGACCTAAACTATGTATTATTATTTATCACTTGGAACATGAAATTAAAATTATATGTAAATGTAATATTAAAAACTCCTTATTCCTTACCATCAAGATTCTCCCAACAAATATTATCCATCGTCTCTATCTTAACCCCCGGTAATGGAAAATTCTGATCTCTTCCATAAAAATAAACTAGACAATAATTTTTTTATAAAAATATATCTCACCAAATTGTAATACCTTTAGAATCCAATTTTTCATGACATATCCTCTAAATAGAAAAACATGAGGAAAATATTATATGTAAAAGAAAAAACAAAATCACTATATTTATGTATTTAAATCCACTAGGTGGAAGAATGGATCTCTAATACCATTTTATGTTCCTAATAACTGATTAATCCATAAAAAATTATATATATTGTAAATAATAGATACAAAATAAATTCAATAATTGAGTATTTGAGCATGATTCCATGACCCATATCAACAAAAAAGACTTTGAAAATAAAAATGGCCACCAAGAGAATAAATTAATATATGAACATATAAAACTATAATGCAAGGAATTTAATGTGGTTTTATAAATTCCCAACATCAATTAAGGGACACAGAAATATAATAGAAGATATTGGATATCGAAACTATTGTGTCCCATGTAATCACAGTAATTACTAATAAACTGAACCGATTATAGATTATAATTTTCATAGTGTGGGGAAGGAATTTAATAGAAACGATAAAAACTATTAGGTAACATCTATTTATCCTCTAGACAAAATATTCTCAATGTTTTTCATCATTAGTTACTACCTTAAAAAATTTAACATATTTAAATATGAATATTATTGATATGAAAATCGAATACTGAACTATATCTATCAATTGTTTGGTTTAACTTTTACCTTCCAACAATGTTCTATTGTTAACCTTTTTTCGTAATAGTTTACCATATATTATAGCTACACCAACAGCCTATAAGATTCATTGACACATATCCTACAGTTTCAAGGTTGAGAAATAGAAGTAAAAAATCAAAAAGATCAACTATTTGATCCTTGAAATAAATTTTATTTGATATCCAATTCTCTAAAAATTATTGGTATCCCTATAATTTTAGGTTTATCACATTCCCTTACACTCTAATTAGGATAATGTTTACTCTATTAATACATTAATTAAGAAAATTTTATATTTTAATTGGACATAACATTACCATTATCCATTTTATTTACCTCTTAATGGAAGTTTACTACCATACCCATCATACACCATTGATATTTAATTTCATTAATCACTAAATCTAATTCCTTATTATTCAATATATGGGCAGTAATATTCCACTTTTTTGTGATATAAGCATATTCAAACAAATATTTATGAATATATTCAACCAACCATAACTACCTTATATTGAGATCCTAATGTGAAAATATATTCTATATATGGTGAGTATAGAAAATATAAATCTCATTAAATAAATAACATATCAAAATATTAATTAAATAAAGCAGAACATATAATGATATATTTTTTATAGGATTGTTCCTCTAATTTGATTTCAATAGACTAAATATATACCCTATGAATTTATCTCATTTCATAATGAAACTCCCAATCCCTACTATAAAATAATCATAGATCATGAAAATACAATAATGGGTTTATGGAAAATAAAAATTAGCATTGCAGTTTGTTTTTTCATCAATTATTTAAATACCTTATGATACATCTCATTCCACCCAAAGTTTTGTCCATTTTTTTATCAAATTCAGCATAGGGAATACTAACTTAGAGAAGTAAAGAATAAAACCTTGACTATACCAAACCATTAAAAGAAATATTTATTTTTATGATCCCTTCTAATATCATTTCAAATAATTCATGAAATCTATATATTCATGTTATAAAAAAATTCTAAATTTATAATCCCTAAAAAATCAAATATTTCTTTTATAAGTAACATTTAGCGATCAATTCATAAAACATAGTCTCATGAAAAATTACAAATACTGTACCATAATATATATCATGGCCTACCATTGACCATTAGTGGACCAATATATGATAAAAACATATTACCACCACGGTGTCTAAATACCTTTAGAATATTTTGTTCTAAAAATAAATATACACCGCAAGTTTATTATCAACTCCAAAATGCATGAATACGAACTCATAATCTCCATATCTACATTGTAATGTATTTTTCAGTTTTTATTTTTATCTATACCTTAATTGAAAATATATATTCTAGAGATTTACTTTATAAAACCATAATTATCCCTTTATATAATAAAATATATCCTTAATACTACATAAATGATACTTATTTATCCTAAGCTAATTCCTTTCCAATTAGTGAATATATAACTAAATTAAACCATGAAAATTCTTACATAATGAATAAGGTAGAGTCGAAGTTGAAATTCTAGGATGAATAAATCCCCTTTGATCTTGTTTTACTAATATATGTTGTATTATTATTATTATAATGGTTACATTATGAAAAAAATGATAAAATGAAAAAAAATTAGATTTCTTATTAAAATAAGTTCAATAGAATATTATATCTCCCTCTTTAAAGAAATAATTTGGAAATATATCATGATTGAAAAATATGAAGACCTATAGTTTAGGTTGGATAACCATCAATGTATATTAAAATAAGAAACTCACTACTTAATTAGATGATATTTCAATTAATTGAAAATTCTGACACCACTGTAGATCAATATACAATTTATCATGAAATGTATGAATAAATCTATATGTTATAATAAAAATAAATCATTGTCTATAAAATTTGATTTTATATTTGTACATGAGGAAATAATTCAAACCAAAAATTATATCATATTCATTTATCTCGAGAACTATGATAAACAATAAATCTTCAAGAACATTAATAATTATTTCTAAAGATGGACACATAACCCCAATATTAGAATTATCACCCAAAGTTGTATCGATCATAAAAAATTAATTTACTAATTCTAGTTAGAATATCATTTGATTAGTTATAATTAAAATTGTTAGCAATCTTGATTCTCTAGAATAAAAAATTATTGGGATAGCCTCAGAGGAAATAATAATTTTAACACATATTGTGGAAATTCCTAATTCAATATCATACTTCTCAATTGCATACTCATATTTGAAAATACATCTTTATTTATTTTAATTTACAATTTTCTAGTTGTATAATTGTATTAATACTATATTTGGGCCATAGATCCAATTTTTTCATCTAATCCATAAATTTTCTCAGTTTATACATGTAATAGGTCACACCTTCACTGAAATCCTAGGAAAAAAATAAATAAATAACAATATATATCCCCACACACATGAAACATTATTTAGGTGTAGTTATTCCTCTATTCATCAGATAATAAAACT
Organism: Viscum album; assembly: GCA_963277665.1. NCBI lineage: Eukaryota > Viridiplantae > Streptophyta > Magnoliopsida > Santalales > Viscaceae > Viscum > Viscum album. Next base: position 1,883,725,137 of record OY728159.1, on the reverse strand, counting down.
CATATCACTGAAATAATTATGTTGGACTAATTACTAATGATATACTAGGAGATATATATTCCATGTCTTCTTTTGAATTACTATTCACTTCTTCTTGTGTCCACCAAAATAAATTAATCATTAGTATATTCGATGGAAGAAAAGACACACCCATTATATGATAACGATGTCTTCCTATACTATTTACATCAAAATAACCATTTTTACATGAATGTTTAATTTCTAATAGACCCCTAACTTAGTGTTAGGATATAGACTTCTTTCAAACCTTTCATCCTTTAGACTCCTCTTTTTTATAAACATTTTGGGAAAACTGTATCTAAAAAATTAATTACACACTTCATTAAAATTAATACTCATTCATTAAAAAATTTCATAATTAAATTTATTTTTACAACATTAACTCCTTATAAAATTGTTAATCATTTAACAATTTTTTAAAACCACTTCATTACATATATTCATGTAATCCATATTTGATTACCATATCATATGATTTCATAGTCAAAAATTATAATCTAGATTTAAAAAATATTCTATTCAATGTTTACATTAATGTTTTTGATATAATTTATCTTTTCTAACCATTATTAAACCTATAATGATCTAATGTAACCACTAAATGATGATGGGTTATAATTTTGAAATTATGTGGCCCCATCTATGTCTCATTACCTATCTTGATTGTAATTCCTTCAAATCTGCATGTTATTTTTGTATATTAAAGATAATTTTCTGATGCTCCTCATCCTCATATAGAATGAACTCTTTTTTGTTTAATTTTAATCATACACAACAAAATATTCCTTATTAAAACCATTATATTTTTAACTAACACTCAAAAAAAATATAGTTCAATAATATTTACCTCAATTGATTATATATATTATGATGATTACTTTATTTTAATATCCATATATTTAATCATTTTAATCCATGTTATTTTAATTGAATTCATTATCAACATAAATTTTCTAACAAAGAAATTTATTACTCATTGGAATACCGTCGCCATTAAAAGAAAAAATATCAAAATGATGGACAAGATCTTGTGAACCACTCCTATATAAATTTTAAAATTATGTATGAACTCATTCCTGTATTTTCCTACCTTATGTTGGATTCATTAACAGGGCCAAAAAAATCAATAAAGTGTTATGGTCCCTTTATTCTTACTAGTAACAAAATGGTCTCTTTGAAAATGTAAAATGAACATTTTTATTAGTATATTTTATCTCAAATCCCCCAAATTCTACTTTCATACAAAGAATTCCCATGTCACCATTCAAAAAATTACATAGATACCCTTTTAAATAACATTACAAAAATAATAAAATTTCATTACCTGAGTTGGATTACCACATGGAATCAGGATTTATCTCTAATCAGTAAAGGCTGTAAACTACTGTTGATTGACAAAACTAAATGTTAATGGAATTTTTTCACTCAAATATATAAACCCCAACATTAAAGATATTTAAAATTGTTATGAAATTTTAATAATTTTAATAATAAAACTAAAAAATTAAATGCGACATATATCAAAACATTGCTAGTAAGTGAAGAAGACCCAAATTTATAGATAAAGACAATTCACATAAAATGAAACATCACTAATCACAATATATAATTAATCGTAAATATTTTCCATATTCCCATCATATGATCTAAATTTCCTTGAAAAAAGTAATGAAGTAATTATTTTACCAACATCATGGATAAAAAGATCTAAATATACACTATGGTTTACATGTATGGGTGAGTACATTACCCAATATGTTTTTTCTAAAATACTAAAACATATTAATGCATTTTATATTCCAAGTTTTAATAATAATTACAATTAAGTTTTAACCTATATTTTCAAATAATCTAGGAAATAAAAACATTCTACATAAATATTCTGTTAAGACATTATGCATAATAATCAATTTTAAAAATCATTTATGCACAAAATATATATATTTACATTACCTTTTGAGAAACCTATATTGGAAACACCATATCATTATAATATTAGAAACCCTTGGTTATAACCATTGAAACCCATTTATCATAAAATCATTATTACACCATTCCACCCAAAAAATATATATACTTCCCCATTCTCAAAATAAAAGGTTGCATCATTAATAATAATCAACATAAAATTAATGTGTGTATATGGTTTTTTATGAAACAAATTATGGTTAACAGCTAAATAATGAATGAAATTAAACTTTAAGGATTCTCCTTTCACGTATCCTAATATATATACCATGTTATCAATGTACATACACATCCTTTATCCTATTCACTAAAATGACCTACCCTGCTCCTGGATTGAGTTTGTACATTTTACCATAGTTTCCTAAACAACACCCACACCATTACACACAAACCTTGATATTTAATATAAAATAATGCATTAAATTATATGCTTAATGGTTTCAAATTCCACCCAACACACCCATAGGAATTAAATCCACCATGTTACATTTTTGGAGAAAATATATTAACCAAATATTAAGGAAAATAAAATATAATAAAATATATTTTATTAATTAATATATTAGTTTCTATAATTTTTTATCAATAATTTATGTTTATCTTGATACAAATACAAAATTATTAATTTAATTGAACAAATCAATTTATGATTTAAAAAATATAGATAATTTCAATATTCCATAATTTTTGATTGATAATCACATTATTCAAGAAATAATTATTTCCATAACCAAATTTGAATGATTTAAAAACTAATTTGAAAAATAAATAATTTTTAAAAATAATTTACCATCCTAATGGAGTATATCAAATCCATATAAATAGATGTTATTAATTCAAATGTTCTCAAATCTAAGATCAGTAGTAAGATTTTTGATCAAATCCATCAATTTAAATTATATAGAATTATTTTATATTATATATTCCAAATTATACGATGATCCAAACCATTATATGGTGATCCAAGAGAGATACATATATAAGAGATAGATAAGAGAGCATGTAATATAATAGAAATAGGTATACTCACCTCCCATTAATATTTAATTAAACTAATTTATCATAAAAATATATCCATTAATGGTGGAGAATCTAAAAAATAATCAATTTAGAGTACTATTATTGTTTAAACCTGATTAAAGGAATCAATCCTGGTCAAAATATGAAATATAAGGTGTCAAAATATAACTTATATAAATAATAGTGACATGAAAGGTCATATGTTATGGTTATTATAAGGTTACTTATATCAATTCTTCAGATTCTAACTTAAAATGACCACACATGATTAGGTTACATGATCTCGTTAATCATGAACCTCACGACGAGACAATATCTGGTGGTGAACTTCATGATGAGACGAGACTCGGAGGAGGTTGATGGGAGAGAGCATTATGGAGGCTATCTGTACCTACCCTTCAAGTACGGATCCGTGGTGGACAATCCAGGAGCTGCACTATCTATACCTACCCTTCAGGTATGATCCTTGGTGGACGATCCAGGAGCTGCTTGTCACCTTCCGGCTGTTTTATCTTTTTCCTTGTACTTTACAGTTGTGCTTGTATTTCCGGCCCCTTTACTTTCAGCACAACATGTTTCAATTTTACTTAGTGTTTTACTTCTGCTTGTACTCTATGGTGTTTTGTTTACTTTTATAATGCAATTCCTTCCCAGTTATCGGGATTTATGCCTTTGGTGCTAGTCGCTAGCCCTGGCCTATGGAAGGCGGGCTTGGGGTAGTCACTGCATGGGCCCCGAGGACGGGTCATGACATGTTTCTACCTAGGAGATCCTGGATGAATATATACAAGAAGGAACCCCTTTTATGTGATTAAAAAAGATTTTCTATTAAAAATATTGAATACCATGTTTTTATTGATAGAAATCACCATCTATAATAATGTTGAGATGGTTTTTGACAGGAAATTTAATTAAGACAATTGAAGAATAAATTTTATAGAAGAACAATATAGATTGATGTAAAGGAATTCGTTCATGTTTTGTTGAGCATGATGATTTACTTGTGAATAGAATAATACCCTTTCTTTGAATATTATAGTTATTTTATGGTTTTTAGGTATTACCTTAAAAGATTGAAAGTGGATATGAGTTAATTTGAGAAATCAATAGAATAATTAGGTTAAAAATAAAATAGTTTATTTTAAAAAAGGATAATATAATAAGAGTAATCATAAATGTGGTATGTGTCATTTTTTTCATTGAATATGTCATTTTAGTAAAAAGGTAATTTTCATAACAGTGCTTCTAGATCTACATATGTGTCATCTAATCTAATGTATGAGTCATCTGAACATTGAAATGAGTCATCTAGAAATATAAATTAAATCATCACAACTCAATATGATTTATTCTATATGGTTTATATGACTTCATATGAGTAATTGGACACTCCATATAAGACATTTAAAGGTTTATAATTAGTGAAATTTTGAGTCCTTATGAACACATAAAATTATATATTTGTAGAATAGTATAGTTTAAAGTGATATACATATAGAATAAGATCAATATAATTTCTACATTGATACAATATCACTATGTTGTTGAGAATTATGTTGAGGATTATTAAATCAAACCTATGATTGTTTAAGGTTGAAATTCATCCACATCCCGAGCTACTGTTTTATGATACAGTGCATTGAATCAGGAATCCAGGTGAAAAAATTAATTAAAAATGCATTAAAATCGTGTTTTTTGTGGTGAATAATGATTTCATATTTTTAATATAGCGTGAGAAAGGAAACAACCAAGTCATGATGAGTTTCAAATGATAACCTTGATTCTAATTTAATTGATATATCTTACCAATGTACACGTATAAATCAATGGATGAGATTCTAGGGGAATGAAATATGGATATTTTGAAAAGAATATTTATAGTATCTTTCATATTTTCACAAAAAAAATATTATATAAAGAAATAAAGAAATAATGTTTGGAATAATCCTTGGATAGTACTCTACCCAAAATCGGTAACTAGACAAAGTAGAAGAACCTAATACTACCCCCAGTATCAAAACTAGATAATGTTGACCAAATACATGAAATCTTATGTATTTATTATTGAAGGGAAAGATATCCACTATGGTTTATATCATAATGAGATTGAGTTAGGTCCATGTAATCCAATAATTAAAGGAGAAGTGGGAATGTGATGACTTGAGAAGAACATTAGTGGCTCTATAATAATGAATAAGTCTTTGTAGGATCGAAATAACGATGTTGATGATCAATATACAAGAGGGGGGGTGAATTGTATACTTTAAAAATTTCTTTAGACAAGGAAAGATCTATGTTTAAAAAAGTTAAACTCAGCATATTCACAACACCTCTAACACTAGTTGGAGAATTGGAACAAGGTATGAAGTTATAAACTTCTAGTTATATGTACTTTCTTGAATTTGGAAAGTGATTCCGAAAAATAGGTTCCAGAAATATAGATTTGGAAATTGAAACTTAACTAAAGTTTACAATATGAGATTCTACCTTAAAGCATATAGAACTTGAATGAATCATAGTACAAGTGTAAGAAAATATAATAATATTATAATTTCCTTAAAATACAATATGCAGCAGAAAAACAAGTAGTAAAACTATAGGAAACAAGATATAAATATTTTAACCCAAAGATAAGGGTATCCAACAACCTTGGATAAAGGTCCCTTGATTTATACTTTCAAAAAAGATTGTCTTACCCACACTAGGGTAAGCCCTCGATACGAAGATCGAAATCTCTGTCTTGCTATCCCCGCAAGCCCTCAACTTCAAGGTAGTTGAAACCTCTTTCTTCCATAGAAAGGAAGACCTAGAACTTCAAGTTAGTTGGCACCTCTGTCTTATATCCCCGGAAGTCCTCGAATGTAATCACCAACATTCCGAGTCACACGAAGCAATCTGACCGAGCAGTTCAGTACGCACAAGGCATGGAAAGATTCTCTCTCTTGAAATCACCTTAACAACGTGTGGTCTCTAGATCGATCAACAGGTTGTTGAGCTCTTTCAAATGAGCTCCTATTTATAGGCACGGTTGGAATGGTTAGATCCCTCCTCCAATGGTCATATTTTCCTTAAATTTTGGAGGGACCTGTGCAAGTGTCACTAAACCAACGGTTAGTTAGAAACAGAATGGATGACATCGTTTTATAACAAAACATGTGTAACTGAATGCAAGACATTGTTTTATAATGAAACAAGTGTAAGTATAAGAAAAACATTCAGAGTGTAAGTAAATGAAAGAATAGATTCTAACCAAAATGGAATTCGGGGTACATAATAAGAAGGATATTCGGATTCTACATTATAAGAATTCGGAACCTGAATTCTGTGGAAATCCAGAGTCTGAATTTTAATGAAATTCGGAGTCTGGGTTCACTAAAGTTTAGAATCTGAACTTTCGGAGTTCAGAGTTGAACTTGTAGAAGTTCAGAGTCAAACTCATAAAAGTTCAGAGTCGAACTAATAAAATTTTGAAGTCAAACTTAGTAAAAGTTCGGAGTCAAACTAATAAAAGTTCGGAGTCCATAATTCTTAGTGTAAATTTATTAGAGTTTGTATCCATAATTCGGAGTGGAACTTTATTTGAGTTCATTTCCAGAATTCAGAGTGGAACTTTATTAGAGTTCGTATCCATAATTCGGATCATAAAATAGAATGTTTCATACCTTAACATTATATGATTCCGAGGTTTTTGGATATGAATCCGATTTTTATACTCATGAAAAATATTTCTATGTATAAGAAAATCCAGGTTAGGGTAAATTGTTTTATGGAAGTGAATTTTACTTATAGATGTAAAATATATATTTTCTTGGGTATAAGTTTTTTGTGATTTTCAAAACAAGAAGGAATGAAAAAGTAAAAAGGAAAACCTTATTGACTCAACAATATCCCCCTTTTTGGAAATCACAAACATCTTTACGAAAAATAATATAACGATTTTGAAATATTTCATTAGACTTTGAAATTAAAAATTATCTCCCTTTGTTCATGGATGAAAGTGAATACAAATAACTCCTCCTTAGGCATTGAAACTCTAAGGATTCCATTCTGAATTTCCGGAGTGGAGTTTCCATTATCAAGGGAATGAAAAACATTGTAGCGAGAAACTCCCCCTTACTTTAAGGATATCTTTACTTTGAAATTTTTCTTCTTCATTTTAAAATTTTCCATCTCCTATTTTTAGTGTTTCTTTTTCCTTCTCCTCCTAAAAAGTAGTTCTACTTTCCTTCTCCCCCTTTATTATTTTCAAAAATAATTGAAGGGAATGGAAAAAAAAAATATGGTACCTGAAACATTAGTATATAACAAGATACAACCATCCAAATTTTCATTAGAGTTGAAAAAAATTTATAAGGAAAAAACACATACAACAAAAGATCAGAGTGGGTTTATTTGTCTTCCTTTTCCTTCGGAATCAGCTTCTTCAACAAGGTTTTCAATTTCTATAGATCTCTTTGATCCTCCTCAGCATGCCATTATAAAGATTTTATCCTCTCATCTTGAGATTTCAAAGCTTTAGCCTGAGCCTTCATGGACTCTTCCTGCATTTTGATTAACTCATCTTGCTTTTCCAGCTTCTCTTTAAAGTAAATCCGGAAATCTCTTTCACATTTCCAATTCTAAGAAACCGAGTTGAGCTTTCCATTCAGATCCTTCAATTTTGGACTCCGAGAACACTGCTCAATGATCAGCCCATCTTGAAGATTATTAATCATAGCATCCTCATTATCAAAAGCATCTTTTACCTCATTCTGAAAATTATCAAACTGAGCTATGTCTTCTTCAACTTTCTTTGAACACAAGGTGATTTTGCTGCAGGATTTCCTATGAACATCATAATTGATAAGGAAATTTTTATGGTCAGCCTCAATCTTTATACACTTATCCCTCACCATTGATAAGGATTCCTATTTCTGATTCAAACTGTGTTGTAGAATTTTGCATCTGGAGTCTATAGTTGGAAAAATCGGAATGGTGTCCACCAACTTCTTTAGGGATTCCACCACAAAATCATAACCATGAGCTGATGAATCCAAATTAGATAATGTTCTTAAAGATTTCTCTTCCTTAACCTGGACTAGCTTCCTTCTAGATAAACCACCAACCTCTTTCTTCCTGATGATATCTTTTATTGGTGTGACCATGAGCACTTTCTTACCTTTGTCTATTTTCGGAATGAGTTGTTCATTTGGAGACTCTTCCTCACTTTCTGATAATTGAACAATCAGATCTTCATCAATGTTTTCCTTCTCTTTTCCTTCTTCATGAAAATCCTTATCAGAGGATTCTTCCTCATCATAAAAAACATTTTCTATCTCTTCCTGTTTCTCATTTTTATCCTTCTCACATTCTTTATCGACTACATTTTCAGGAGTGGGTAATTTTGCAGATGTGGATTTTTCTTGATACACTTCTACGTGATTGATCAAGTCATCTAGATCATCACTTCATTGTTCTTTTTCTTCTTCTTCTTCAACAACCTATTATTCTACTTCTTCAACTACTTATTCTTGTACTTCTTCAACAACTCCATTACACATAGATTTTTCTTGAGTAACAATGTTTTTTTACTTTGAGTTTCTGGTTAAGATGGTTGGACATCAATGGTTTCCATAATTGGAATATGCTCAGAAGCCATATCTGTTGCTTTCTAGAGAGATTGAAAAACTAGGGCTTCAGAAACATTCTTCTTCAACTTATTTTCTTTTGCCTCTTTTTCTAACACATCTGTAGCTTTTTTCCTTAATTCCTTAGCCTCAGCCGCATCCAGTCCGAAATGTGGATCCCCTTCTTTTATTTTCCCTTTGTCTTCCCTCTACTTGTCTACCACTTCATCTGGGTATGCTTTTTGTTTTTTTTTCTTGGTAGGTGAAGATTGAGTTGCCTTAGACTTGGGGGTTTTTTCATCACCAACCACTTCCTTAAGCTTCCTATTCCAAGTGACTTTCTTTACTGGTTCAGCTTTCTCCACATTTTCTGGAATGGCCTCAGCCTCTACCTCTAGTAAAGGATTGAATTCTCTAGATTCAGTAGAAAAACACATCTTCATCCTTTTCAAAGTATCATCACTGACCACCATAAGAATTCAATTATGAACTTTTGACTTATAAGCAACCTTGAATTAATCTAAGCATAGAACTATCATCTTTGAATATAAGGCAGGGTACATGATAATTTGAGCTCTCAAGTTTCCATCCTTGATATTTTTTATTTTAATCAAAACATGCCTCATCAAATTTATCTTCCTTCGATTTACAAGGTAATCTAGGACATAAATCTCACTTTTCTTCAGAATATCTTTATCACCCCTTCTTGATACAAGAATACCACGCACCCACAGTTGTAGAATCCGATTATCCAGAGTGAGATGAGAAATCTTAGTACTTATTGTATATTTCAGCCCAAGGCATTTCAATTCCTTCACATTGTTGAAACTTCCTTGCTCATCTGGAAGCTTGTGTGAGTAAAACTCAGCTTCCCCTATGTAGGATAAACCCACCAAGTTGCAGCCTTGGTGTAGGATAATTTGTAAGTTTTACGATAAGACTTGAAGGAAAATAAGTCTCTACCATCTTACTGTTGGAAGGAAACAGACTCGTAGAACTCAATAAATAGATCTGTATAGACCAGATCATGTTTCTCTGACTTGGAAAAGCAAACATCTTCCCAGTCATTCAACCTGATATTCTTTGTTATAAGGGAATCAAAATTGTAGAAATCCAGATGCACTAACCTTTACCTGAAGACTAACCACTTTGAAATTGGATTTTTAGTTAACATATGTTGAGATGTAGATTCAACAGACATTCGGAGTGGAGAATTTTGGAATATTCGGAATGAATTTGACAAATATCGCAATGGTCCTTAAGAAGAGAGTCAGGGATTCGAGATGAGAAATATTTGAAAAAACAATGTGGGAAAACTCTTAGTTTCCCCTTTATATAGGCGATGGAGGTGACCTTTTGTCTCCCAAAAAACCATCTAACTGTTGAAAATCCTTTTGATCTAATCTGACAGTTGAGAACATTCCCGCAAAGAAAACTTGACTCTGATCTTTTTAGGTTTTAAGAAAAACATTCGGATTTATAGGAAAACTAGAATCCGAATAATTTTAAAACTGAGGAAAATACCAGCAAACAATATATGATTACGAAAATTGAAGTTAGGAAGTAATACATTTCGGATTGGCTAGAAAAATTGTTTGTAATTGGTAATATTCTTCTTGAAGAAAAATTTGACTATGAAAAAACTAACTACGAAAAACATAAAGTTAAAAACACTTTGAGTACCATAACATGAGTACGAAATGTATAAGTATGAAAAAACATAGTACGAAAAATTCTCATTAAGGAAAATTCATTATGAAAATTATCATTACAGAAAATTCATTACGAAAATTCTAGGTACGAAAATCCGTTATGAAAACTTTGTTACAAAAATTATCATTACAAAAATGTCAGTTCTGAAAATTCTAATTACGAAAAAATCAGTTTCAAAAATTTCTATTTTGAGAATTTCCATTCAAAGAATTTCCATTCTAAAATTTCCATTCAGAAAATTTCCATTCCCAATTTTTTCAAATACTTGTTACGAAAAATTTAGTTACATAAGTTTGAAAAGAAAACAGTCAACGACAATTTTGATTAAACTAACATGCAAATGTAATCCCCCTATGAAAATGAGTTTATTTCTGTAAGGATAATTGTTCAACAAGAAGTTAATGAAGAAGTATTACCTTACAGTTATCATTCCTAACTTCTATTTAATGTATTCAAATCTATTGGAGGGTAATGATTTTGTGAAAATATCAGCATGTTGATCTTGCATTCCGATAAACTGAAGAATGATATCTCCTTTAAGTGTCTGATCCCTAAGAAAGGGATGCCTGATGTCTATGTGTTTTGCACGAGAGTGATGTGAAAGTTTTTTACTAAGGGAAATGGAACTTGTGTTATCACTCAAAATTTGAGTCTTAGTAAAACTCAAGCCATAATTTGTGAGTGTGTGTTGCATCCACAACACTTGAGCACAACAACTTCCAGCTGTGACATATTCATCTTCAGTAGTGGAGAGTGCTACTGAGTGTTGCTTCTTGAAGGACCAAGAAACTAATGAATCTCCTAAGAAATGACAAGTTTCGGATGTACTCTTTCTATGCATTCTACATCCACCAAAGTCAGCATCCGAAAAGCTTTTCAAAACAAAATCATTTCATGAAGTATAGAATAATCCTACATCTATGGTTCTATTTATGTAGCAAAAAATTATTTTCACTTCCTTTAAATGAGATTCCTTTGGATTGGATTGATATCTTGACCATAAGCATTCTGAAAACATTATGTCTGGACGACTAGCTGTCGAGTAAATTAGACTTCCTATCATACCTCTAAAATATGTTTGATCTATTGGTTTCCCATCTTCATCAAGATAAAGTGTGTTTGAGGTACCAATAGGAGTACTTATACTCTTAGTGTTACCACATCCATACTTTTTTAAAAGTTATTTAATATACTTATGTTGGGATATAAAGGTTCCTTATGTTTTTTGGGAAATATGGAAACCAAGGAAAAATGTTAACTCACCCATCATTCTCATTTCAAACTCATATTTCATTAGACTTGCAAAGGAATTAGTTAAAGATTGCTGATTTGAACCAAATATAATTTCATCAACATAAAATTGAACTATCAAAACATTTTTCTTATCTTTATTTAGAAAAAGGTTTGGATCTGCATTTCCGTTAACATAGTTATTTTGAAGCAAAAATCCTGTAAGTCTATCATACCAGGCTCGTGGGGCTTGTTTAAGGCCATAAAAAGCTTTTTTAAGTCTAAAAACATGATCAAGATGTTTTGTATCTTCAAAGCCAGGAGGTTGTTCAACAAAAACTTCCTCTTGAACATAACCGTTAAGAAAAGAACATTTCACATCCATTTGAAAAAGTTTATAAATGAAGAATGCTGTAAATGAAAGTAAGATATGAATAGATTCAAGTCTAGCTACTGGAGCATAGGTTTCTTCATAGTCTATTCCCGCTTGCTGATTATAGCCTTTAGCAACTAGTCAAGCATTATTTCTTACAATGACTCCATTTTCATCACACTTGTTTCTGAAGAGCCACTTTACTCCAATAATAGAAGTTTCCTTAGGTATTTCAACCAAGGCCCAGTCTCTATTCCTTTAGAATTCAGTTAGTTTATCTTGCATGACTTTAATCCAATCATCATCACCTAAAGCTTCATCAGTGATTTTTGGTTCCAATTGGGAAAGAAATTCTATATGTTCTACTTCATTCATTAAGGAACTCATTGTCCTTACAGTTTGATTGACATAACCAATGATACTATCACTGGGATTATTCTTTAGAAACACCTAGTTTGGGTTTTGTAAAACCATTTCATTAACATATGGTAGAAAGTCTTCTGGGGTAAATTTTTCAGATGTACCTTCTTGAACATTTTCCTTATCAGAAAAAACATCTAACAAATGTTGATAACTAGATTTTGAAAACACATCTGAGGATGTAGGTTGGGATGATTTAAAAATAAAAGGATCAGATTCATCAAATTTTACATGTACTGTTTCCTCAATTGTACAAGTTTTTTTATTGAAAACCTTAAAAACCTTAGAAGTTGTGGAGTAGCCTAAGAAAATTACATCATCATATTTTGGTGTGAATTTGTGTAGATTATCTTTAGTATTCAGGATGAATACCTTGTAAGCAAAAATCTTGAAGTAGGAATGTCTAGGGTTTCTACCATTCCATAACTCATAAAGAGTTTTATTAAGAAAAGGTCTAATCAAAACTCGATTTATAGTATAACAAGCAGTACTTACAGCTTCAGCCCAAAAATGTCTTACTATAGAATATTCACTCAATATGGTTCTAGTTATCTCTTAAGGAATTCTATTTCTTCTTTTAACTACACCATTTTTCTGAGGAGTTCTAGGTGCTGAAAAGTTGTGAGTAATACCTTTTTACTACAAAAAGTTTCAAAATATTAATTTTGAAATTATCCTCCATGATAACTATGAATAGTTTCCAATGTAAGGTTTTTCTCATTTTTAACTTGGGATCTAAAACATTTGAAATAAGAAAAATCTTCATACTTCTTTTATAGAAAATAGACCCATGTAAATCTAGTATAATCATTAACTAAAACAAACACATAGTATTTTCCTCCAATGCTTCCAGTTTGTGTTGGACCAAAAAGATCCATGTGCACCAACTATAACGCATCATTTTTCGAGACTTCACATATTGACTTAAAACTAGATTTATGTTGCTTTCCATATTGACAAGGATCACAAACTTTATAAGATTCAAATCTGAGCTCCGGTATATCCTTAACTAAAACATTGTTAGAGAGTTTACATAAGTTCCTAAGGTTACAGTGACCTAGTCTTCTATGCCATAACCATGAATGATCTTCCATTGCACTTAGGAAAGGTAAGTCTTGGCTCCAAAGGTCTTCTAAATTTAGTGTGTAAACATTCTCTTGCCTACTGGCAGAAAGAATAAACTCCTCCTTGGAATTGTATACTAAGCACTTATCATTCCTAAAATTCACAAGGTATCCTTCATCACATAATTGACTTATTCTAATGAGGTTGTGTTTAAGACCCTTAAAAAACATTTGAAATCAATGTTTTACCAAGAAGAACAATATTACCTATACCATCAATTTATCCCTGAGCATTATCTCCGAAATTTACTCTTCCTCCTTTTGTTTTGATAATCTTTTCAAAATAGATTTTGTTACCAGTAATGTGCCGGGAACATCCATTATCCATGTACCATGTATTTTTGTTGGTACGTTCTTTACCTTCCTCAAAACTATAAATGAGTTAGACTTTAGGAATCCAAACTTTTTTCGATCCGTGATTTTCAGATAACAGAATTTTATGTACACACATCTTCTTAGAAAAGTATGTTATTTGAAAACATAGAGATTGGGTTTTGTTTAAAGAGAAATTCTTTTCCCAGTGACCACCACATTGAAATTTGTTACAAAATGCGGCACTTTGTGGAACAAAGTAGTTGTAACTAAAAGTTGATTTTGCATGGGTATAACCAAATCCGGATTTGTTTCTTAAAGGATGTATTTTTCAATACATCTTATCAAAGTTTTCTTTACCATGGGTAAAGTTTGACAAACACTTCTTTAAGGAAAAAATTTAAGACTTGAGTTTTACAACCATGTTTTTATCTACAAAATCATTAGATTTGGAACTAGATCTAGGCTCAAAAACACTTTTCTTATAAATTACATATTCTAGTTCTTAAGAAAGTTTATTCTTTTCAGAATTTGCTTCCTCAAAATTTTTAGAAATTTTTATAAAATCAGCATTTTTCCTATCATGATCTTTAGAAAGATATGATATTTCTTTTTTAATAATCATATTCCAAGAGTCTTCCTTATCAAGTTTTTTATTGAGTTTTGAATTTTCAATCTCAAGAAGTTCAGCAAACCTAGAAACTTATTCATATGTAGGTAAAGTATTTTCTTTAATAGAAAAGGATTCTTCATCCAAAAAATTATAATACTTACTATGATTAGTATTTTAAGAAACATTGGTCAACGATTCAGCATTGTGTACCTTATCCATAAAGAAATGATTTTTAATTGGTAATCTGGCTATAAGAACAAGATTCTTCTGCCCTGAAGATTCATTATCAGAAGATTAATCTGAAGAGTTACCACCACTGGCACTCCAAGTATCATTAGCTTTCAGAACATTCTTAGCTTTGGCTTTATAATACTTCTTTCTATTCCTTTTAGAATGCCTCTCTTTTCTTTCTTTCTTTTTGAGGAAAGGACAATCTGGTCTAATATGTCCAGCTCTCTTGCATTCATAACAAGTAACATCTCTATCTTTCCTATCCTTCCATTCCATTTTCTTATACTTGGATTGGAAATTTTTTCTAGCCAGCTATCTTGTTTATTCATCGAGAAATATTTTCTAACTCATTCTCTGAGACAACACTATCACTATATTCTGATTGGATGATAACCTTCGTAGGCTTGCATATGGTTACTCTCTCAAGAGTCTTAGATTTCATGTGATTTGAAGTTGTGGTAAAAGAAATAGTACCATTTCCATTCTTCTTTTTGATATTGTCAGCATCTCTCTTCATTGTTGTTTCATGTTGAAGAAGAGTTCCAAATAGCTCATCAAGATTAAGCTGGGATACCTTTCTATTCTCATCAATAGTTGTTCTCTTGGATTACCACACATTGGGAACAATATCTTTGATTTTGTTCAAAAGAGCATTATCATCCAGACCTTTCTCACTTATGGATTGTAAACTATTCACAATAGTCATAAATCTTTGTTGCACATTGCATATGAGTTCTCCATAAAGAAAATTGAAACCATGATACTCAGTCCTAATCATATCTCTTCTAGTATCAATCACTTTAGATGTACCAAAATGTGTAACTTCAAGTTTCTTCCAAATATAGTTGGTTGTTTCACAAGAAGAGATTTGGCTATATATGTTCCACATCATTGAACAATGTAATGTGTTACGTACCTTATAGTTGAGTTGATAAAAATGGTTCTCTTGGTTTGTGAAAGTGCTAAATTCCTTATCTGTAATTTGATAACCTCCAGTAAGAATAACAAAATTTTCTACTCCAGTATTGATTACAAAAGTCTTCATTCGATCTCTCAATTATTCATAGTCGTTACCATCAAAAATTGGTTGTTTTGTAGGATTTAAGCCGTCGATCGAACCAATATTCATACCTGCCATCTATAAGAAAAATTTCATTCCACAAAAACATTTTAATAACAAAAGTTCAGATTCAAGGGAAAAAATATTCCTAAGCAAGGAAAAAATATAGAACAAGGAAAAACTGAGCAAGGAAAAACTATGCAAGGAAAAACTGAGCAAGGAAAAACTTATATGAGAGTATAAGTATTTCAATAACCTCCTCTTATACCAATTGTTGGATTGGTATAGAGTATGATGTTTCCAACCTCTGATACCAATTGTAGGATCGAAATAACGATGTAGATGTCAATATACAGGAGGGGGTGAATTGTATACTTTAAAATTTTCCTTAGACAAGGAAAGATCTATGTTTAAAAAGGTTAAACTAAGCCAATTCACAACACCTCTAACACTAATTGGAGAATTGGAACAAGGTATGAAGTTATAAACTTCTAGTTATATGAACAATCTTGAATTTGGAAAGTGATTCCGAAAAACAGGTTCCGGAAATATGGAACCGGAAATTGAACCTTAACTAAAGTTTACAATATGAGATTCTACCTTAAAGAGTATAGAATCTGAATGAATCAGAGTACAAGTGTAAGGAAATATAAGAATATTATACTTTCCTTACAATACAATATGCAGCGGAAAAACAAGTAGTAAAACAACAAGTAACAAGATATAAATATTTTAACCCAAATAGAAGTGTATCCAACAACCTTGGATAAAGGTCCCTTGGTTTATACTTTCCTGAAAGTCTGTCTTACCCACACCAGGGTAATCCCCCGATATGACGATTGGAATCTCTGTCTAGATATCCCCGCAAGCCCTCAACTTTAATGTAGTTGGAACCTATATCTTCCTAAAAAAGAAAGACCTCGAACATCAAGGTAGTCGGCACCTCTGTCTTCCTATCCCCGGAAGTCCTAGAATGTAATCACAAACATTCAGAGTCGCACAAAGCAATCTAAACAAGCAGTTCATTATGCACATGGAATGGAAATATTCTCTCTCTAGAAAGCACCTTAACAGCATGTGGTCTCTAGATCAATCAACTTGCTATTGAGCTCTTTCAAATGAGCACCTATTTATAGGCACGGTTGGAGCAGTCGGCTCCCTCCTCCACCAGTCATATTTTCATTAAATTTCGGAAGGACCTTTACATGTTTCACTAAACCAACGGTTAGTTAGAAACATAATGGACGACATCGTTTTATAACAAAACATGTGTAACTGAATGCACGACATCGTTTTATAATAAAACGACTATAAGTATAAGCAAAAAGTTCTTATTTTAAGTAAATAAATGTTCAGAGTCTAACCAAAATGGAATTTGGAGTCTATAATAAAAAGGATATTCGGATTCTGTTTTATAAGAATTCGGAACCTGAATTCTGTGGAAATCCGGAGTCTGAATTTCTAAGGAAATTTGGAGTCTGGTTTCACCAGAGATCAGAACATGAACTTTCGAAGTATGGATTTGAACTTGTAGAAGTTCGGATTTGAACTCGTAAAAGTTCAGAGTCGAACTGATAAAAGTTCAGAGTCGAACATAGTAAATGTTCGGAGTCGAACTAATAAATGTTCGGATACGGAAGCACATGATACGATGTCATTTATGTTTGGTACATTATTTTGACATTATAACAACTTTTATTAAGAGAGTAGGAGTTTGTGGTTAAGGTTACTAACCAACTACGATAAGAAGTAGGCTCTCACATTGAGACAAAAACATGTACATTATTATCTTTGTGCCTTATTTCACTACATTATTCAAGATAATATGAGAGACATAAATACAATATGGTTCATTAATTTCAATTTTAAGAGATATTAATTAAAAAGAAAAAATTCATAAAAATAAATGGTATCACTAATTCACTAACACCCTCTCATTTCTCATTTGACATATCATCTATAATAGGTATTAGTGCTAACTCGGTATCTGTTATTTAGGTCCATTTTTTGTGGGTTTTTTTTAATAGAATGTCATGACATGAAAAATTTAGTATGTTATTGATATGAATAAACTGGATAACTCAGTCACTATTCTAATTAATGAAAATGTTATGGGATAAGACAAATCCTTAATGAACTGTAATAAAATAGATCAAATAAATCGATAAGATTTTGAAATTAAAATAAGAATATACCCCGAAAATAATTCTCCTAATTCAATTAATGTTCTTATAAAAATATATTTATGAATTTTTAAATAATAAACTTCATAATGTGTAGATTATAATGAAATAGTGTTGAAAAATATAATTTAAGGCATGTTCTTTGAAGATAATGGACATTCATAGAATGTTCATGAATAATTTGTCATATGTATATCTTTTATTTTTAAGGAAGTACTTTTTGTAAAGTCACAAAATGTAGATGATGTTGAATAAATAGAAGATAAACTATGTTATATGATAAAAATAGGTATTACCCTCAATGTCTTTGAGTAGGCTAAGGAAACATTGATATCCGTATATAATAAAATATTTTTCCTATGTCAAGAATAATTTCACGGTGATAATTGTGAGAAAATGGTATTTGATATAATATTTTTAGAAGTTATCAATTCATTTTAAAAAGTAAAAAAATACAATGTCAACGTTAAAAAAATGAAAATGGAGGTTATATTAAAATGAAATGAAGAGTTTTCCAAAAATTCATGTGATTCAATAATAATTTTTGAATAGTATATCAATAATATATGAAGTATTTAAGAGAAATTTTGAGATCAAATGAGAATGATTATTACTCCATTAACATTATCTATTTCAAACCTGATGTGAAATTGGAGGATTTGGAATAAATATGAACTAAAATAACAGGAAAAAATAAAAAAATGCTACCAAATTTTTTTTTTGAATGAATTTAATGGATCTAAGAAGACTTATATTAGTTGAAATATGTTCATTAGTAAGCCTATAATCATGTTTAAAACAATATTAATGAATGTTATACCCTATAATCTTGTTACTATAGGTTTGAATTTTATTGTTTTGAATGATTTTTTAGTTTACTTTCATTATAAGGGAACTTTTGGTTTAAAAAAAATTCAAAAAATCACCAAATTTCCATGTGTGGTTATTAATTCATTAAATAAATACATCTCATTATATTGTGGTAAAAATATAATGGTTTATACGAAAAAACATAATGTGTGTAATCTAGTTATACTGAATATATTTTAAAAAGGAACAAAAATGTGGTAATTTTTTTAAATTTCAATCATAGGGAGATATAATATTGGAATATATTTTCAACATATAAATAAAATATAAGTACTCGTTTAAGTAGAGGGGTATTTCAATAAAGTATAAAAATCATTAATAATCATTTTTCAAGGAAAATAAATAATATGAATACTATGAATAGATTTAATAGATTAGAAAATATTTACGATAATTTATATTAATATATACATAGATAATATGTGTAATGGTAATAAAACACACTAAAAATCTTATTCTATTCTAAATAAAATACCCAAACAGAAAAAGAAACAAGTGGTAAAAGAAAAAAAATCAACGAAGAGGGGTTAAAGTAAAATAATTGGTTAATAAGATACTACTAATTAATCCAATAAGGATATAAAATTAGTTCAAAAATAATTTATATGGAGTTTATACTAATATGAAAAAATAGATTACATCATTAATAACTGTAAGAATTCCATAGAGTACAACATTGAAGTAAGAAGACTAGTGTAAAAAATAAAGAAGATTAATAAAACAAATATAAATAATAGTTTAGTGTGATAAATTCTTGATGTAAATAAGGGGAAATTTATAATTAATGGGAATTTTAATTTTACTAGATTACTATGTTGATAGTGTAACTAGATAGGTCACTATCATTATAATTTTGTTGATTTGTTACTAAGATAATAATTGATAATTATAGTCTAACATGAATTTCCACTGGACGAATGTTAATTATTTACATAATAAGGGATGGTTATTCTATATAAATGGAATTATCAATAAAAAATAATGTGTATTCATTATAATAAATATATGAATAGTAAAATAAAATAGGGATATTTCTTGGGGATCTCTCTCAAATAAAAATCTATAAAGAATGGATGATCTTTGTTGAGAGATATTTTCAAACCCAGTTTCCCTTAATAAGGATCATTGATAATCAATAATCATTCCCTTTTATTGATTAATTGTACTATCATGAAGGTAACATAAGGAATTATCCCAAATGATATTGTAGTATGATTTCTTGTATACACATTATAATAAAAGGATAAAAAAATGGAGTGCAATAACAACTATGGTAAGGATATGTGGAGTGAATACATTGATGGGAAGTAAAACAAAAAGAGGAGATATCAAAATATCATTTTCACTAAAAAAGATTTTCTGAAGAACATTAATTATATTGAAATTGACTTGTTCAAAAAATACCATCTACCCAAATTTCTGTTTCTCATTAACATGATTATTAAGGGGTATTAGTGTTTGATGAGAAAGGCCAAAGAAACGAAGAGTTATTTGTATTGAACTTGAACTATTTGATGTGTGTGTTGGTATGAATGAAGGATATAATGATGTTATTAATGGATCTATTTTTAAATACCTAAAAAAGAATATTGATAATGAAAACAAATTCTAGAAATATTTATAGAATGTTTTAGGTCTTGGTGAAGCCTCTATTGTTTTTGATCTAGACTAAACTACATAGTTAAAGGGTAGATTAACTAAACGCTCTTTGCTAAGGGAAAATATGTCATACAATATTACCATACAATATTATTCAAGATGGAATTTATAATTTAATACGTAGAGGATATGTTTGTTTAATTTGTTATAAAGTAACATTTTATTAATAATAATAAGTATAATATGAGTAAATTCAAACACTCACATGACTATTTAATTTATTTTTCATATTTGGGATGGAACAAATTTTTTTGAATTTGAAAGGGGTACTGAGGACAAATAAAAAGGTGTATATTTCAGTGAACAAAATTATACCATCAATTAAATATTGATAAGACTGTGGAGAATTAAAGTCGATGTGTGTTGATAATGATGAAGATTCTTCCCATATTAAAAAGGGTAAAGGAAGACAAATTAGAGTCCCATGAGATATTGGATGGATATATTCAATAAAGAATCCATTTTATTTTATTCGTAGAGAGTTTAATATACAAGGAATGATTTATAGTTTTTATTGATGTCAAAACACTTTTCTAATTGTGTTTTGATAGATATTCTTCAACTAACTTAGTTGGAAAATAGAAGAATTAATTTCATGGAATAATATTCTAAATTAAAAATAAATAATCCATCATGGATATAAAAATCCTAAATATTAATTTTTTCAAAGGAAATTTAACTTTGGATTAACATTTTATTTTATAATGTGTTTGAGAAAGAAAAATTGGATGATTTTTTAAATTTATTTTATTAATGTTTAGAAAAACTCTTATAGATAGATTTCAAGGATTTGGGAATGAAAAAATGGAATGAGTAATATAAGATCTATGTCATATTGATTTGGAAATATGCATAAGTGATTTAGATGGGAAATAATCCACATAAAAGTGATTCTTGATTTATGTACAAGTTAGATGGCTATAAAAATGATTCATTTGGACCAACATATGACTCATAAAAAAATATATGTTTCATTTCTATAACATAATATTATTCACTCAATAAGGATAAAAATAATATATATATGTGTTATCATGCACTTCATATGAGTAATTTGGTGATAAATACTTTATATAATGATGAGTACATCAAATGATTTAAAATCCTGATTTTTCTTACAAATATATTCTAATGTGATATAAAATTAGAAAATGATCAATGTATATATATAAATCAAATATCATAAAGATATTTTGTTCTAATATGAGGATTATAGAATCAAACTATTCTTAATTCAAGTTTAACAACTTACCATGATGCATGTTTTTGTCTCACCAAATAATGTTTGGAATCATTAATTAATGTGTAAAAAATAATAAATTATGTGATAAAATCAATATATTTTATTTATAATAATGATGTCATACTTTAATTATTTTATAAGTTTGGAAACATACGATTCATGGGGAATTTTGAACAAAAACCTTGACTCTATCTTCATTAATATTGGCCTTTGATGTTTTTAGTGAATTAAATGGATAAGATTTTAAGTGAATTATATACAAATATTTTATAAATATTATTCAGTTTATATTCAAGATATTATCTAGTAATATAATATTATTGAAAATAAAGGAAACAATTATTATAAAATAGTTTATTATAAATGATTTGAATAAATTATATAACCATTTGAAGAATCAATGCCTAATACCACTATGAGAATTAAGGAAATGGACTGTTGATTGAATATAGGAAATCCTATTTGTCAAATATTAATTAGATGGATTTATAATTTTTTTCAATTCATTATGGGATTGATCAAGTAAGAATTAATCTATGAATAAAATGAGAATAAAAACAGAGGACATGAGAAATTCATGGTTGATTATCTACCATTTAAAATGATATAACTAAATTAAATACTCATAGTGGATTAAGAGCACCTTGATGATGAACATGTATTTAATATAGTAACAATCCAGTTTGGAGGACCATGTAGTGTAAGACAGGGAGCACTAGAGGAAATTTATAACTATGTGATTCGGTATAAACACCCTCTAGTAAGAGTTTAGAGAACATGAGGTGGCGTCATGTAAGAATGGAATAAGAATACTCCATCATATCCTTTTTTATCAATAGCTGGAGAATATTTTTCAAGGTTATCTAAAAATTAATTACAATTATTAGGCATGTATATTGAGTTCACACCTTTAAAAACTCTATATATTTTCCTCCATTAAAATATTTATTCAGGTGAGGCTAACATACAAAAATACAAGATGGATTGACACTTTCAACACTCAAATATGTTTAATTAATATGAATAAATTTATTAAACGAAAAGGGATCACTAATTAATCCCATCAAATCTAATTAACCTCCAGACCGAGTCACTAAAATCAACACCTCTTTCATGTATTAATAATCTTTATTAATGAAAATACCTCATGTAAAACAATCTCCCTAATTTTTATAACTCATCATAAATATTTTACAACAACTCATAAATATTCATTTTTTATGGATACATAATTGTTTCTATTATATGTAGTTATTAAATAAAATTGAAATACTATGATTGGTTATAATGGAATATAGTTTTTTAACTTCTTCCATGATCATATTTATATATTTATTTTAATTTCACTTTTAATAATGAAAATAATAAATCAATTTCACCTTTCTTTCTCCATTGAGAATTTACAATATGGTTAAAAAACATCACAAATAATAATCCTTTTATCCTTCATGCTTAATAATGTCTAACGTTTCTCTATTGATCCTCCTTTTATGAATTTTTCTAATCCATCAATTGATCCACTACTATTCATATGGAATGACTAGGATTTTCTCAAATTAGTTGGGGGCTACAATATGAATCTATGTTTTTTAATGTTAATTAATGTTTCAAAATATATTTTATCATACATGATTATATAGATAAAAATATATATAATATGCAATTAATAGTTGGTGATAAACCATAATTTTAATTATTGGTCAAAATTTCTTCTATATCATGGAACTGCACTTAAAATATTGTGTTTTTATGGACACTTGATAATATATCTTATTTGATTCCAGTGATTTTTTATCTAGTAGTATCCATTATTTACAAAATGGAATCTTATTTCCTCATGGATGTGGCATTGTGCTGAATTATATAATTTTATTAACGTCCATTGATAATATGATGATTTTTTAAATAGTTTTTTGTTGATTTTTTTTCAAAATAAAACATTATGGTTGACATATGTATGTTTATGGTTACCTCTGTAGATCAATTTTTTAATGTGTGATCACTTTTATTTTTATTCATTGTTAACTAAATAATTTTTCATGGTCAAGCATGAGGTTAAAATTAAAATCTGCCATGACCACTATAGAATAAACAACAAGGTTAACCTTGTAGTTCATTTTTCGTGAAATTTTAATATAATGTAAAAAACATCTATAACATTGAATTATTTAAAATTATATTATTTAATGATCAAAAAATTTCTAATATATAATTTAAACTATTAAAATATGATAGAATCCAAATAAATATAAATTTATTTTAGAGATAAAATTATACCCCAAATTATTATAAAATGAATTAAATATTTTTAAAATATATTTCCCAAATAATTCTTAGAAATTTATTAAAATGATTAAATATTGTTTTTATAAATTATATAATAAAATTTCATAATAAATTTGTTGATGTTATTATATATAATATTATTTTTTATTCTAATCTTTTTGGAAAGTATGGGGATCATTTAAATATTTTTTTAAATACACATAGAAATGATAAAATATTGCCCTCATTGTGAAATTGGAACTTTTAGATGAATTATATGATATTATTTTGGAATTCCATCACATTGAAAGAGAGAGAGAGATATATATATATATATATATATCCCATTAAGTAAAAAGTGACACATTAATGAAATATTCCAATACTATGATAATGATCTCAATTTTTTATGAATTGTTCGAAATTATCTACAGTTATTAGGGAAGTGTTCTATATTATCACATTCAAAAACTATATTAAGGATAAATGAATTAATTTTTTTAAAATAAGAATGATAATTGAGATTCATGGTGCTTAATTAGAATATGATTAATACATTTTTACTCACAAAAACCATAATCTATGAATGGTTTTTGGACACGTATAATGCTTCATTGATTGGTTTTCACTTGAAGGAACTATTGCTCCTGGACATTCATGGCGTAGAAATGGATGTTTTTTATTGTTCTCTAGTACTGTTTCCTTTTTATTATTATATTTTCCGTCTAGGTTCACTTGGGTCTGGTCTCAAAAAAATAATATATATTTACTATTATTCCTCCAGAATATAAGATCATATAAAGAGGTGGTCAATTAGGGGAACACCGATTTTTTTACACTGAAAATTCTTCTCACATTAAAAAATAATCATTATACTAACATTTATTAAAAAAATATTTTATTATAATTATATTTAATTATACAATTTATGGACCATGAATCAAAATAAAAAAATTCCCAATGGATATTGATATTTATTTCATCAACATTATTAGGCAGATAGTCGAATACATAGGTAAAGATCTATAATTCTATATATAATTTATTTAGTAACTTTCAATGATATTGTTCAGACTGGTTAAACTATAATATTTGGTTCTCTAAAATGAACTAACTATATAATATAAATCACCAATATATTAATAAATATATAATCATATGATTATTTTTCATTTGAATAACTTCAATTTTATAATTCCTTTAGAGTATCTAACATATTTAAATATTATTATATTTTCAATCTATAATGAGAACACAAAAATGATAGAACAATATTTTTAATAATATTTCATATATTCTAGATAAAATTTCTTTGAAAAAACATTTTGATGTTTTACGATTATTTGTTAAAGGATCATAATTCATTAATTCTTATTCTCAATACATTTTCACTACGTGATCTCCAAGATGATAGATTGTGAGGATGGACCGGTAAATAGGAATTCAACATCTTCAATGTGTCATTGGATATTCCTTCCTAAAAACATGTCTATCAGTCCATAAAAATGATTTTATTAATAATCTATATCATTAATCACATTAATTGGTATATGAATGGAAATCATGATGAAATATATTCATATTGAGGTAGTATACATTGGGTGGGTCATAAGTGATTATTTCCCATGTTATTTAACAATAGAAGGTATGTCTTGACTATTTATTTAAATAAAAATATTTTATCAGATACACGGACATGGTAGTAAAATGAGGGGTTAATTTCATAAATGTAATTAATTTTAAATCAATCATATAGGGTGGTGTCACAAATTTTCATCTTGTAGGATGTGATACTAGAAAAAAAATGATTTTATTACAGTGTACCATTCACCAGAAAGTTGTTGTAATTTCAATATTATCTTATATCTCTATGGGTGGATTGATTATTTTCTAGATGATAATATTATTCTTTTAGCATGTTCACATATTGCCACTGAGAAAGAGACATGTTGAGTTATACAGTAAGTGTATGAAAATTTTCATTGAATTATAGTGAATTAAATAATGTAATTTAATATTATTATCTATTTGTGGAATAATAAATAATAATTTATTTTTGACCATATAAATTCAATAAAGGGATATTTTTGTTTATAATATCTAAGTAAAATTTCTGTCTTGTTTATTATTCACATGGTAATGAATAAAAATTGATTTTACATAGTTATGTGAATATATGAATATAAGTTTTTATATAGTTACCTTAATATTAAAATACTTATTTATTCAATATTTTTGTGAATATAAAATTTATTAATTAAATAGATTAAAAATATTAAGTTGTTCTAATATTTTATTAATTTATCATTAATTTATTTCATATAGGCTTGAAGGATCATGTTAAGGTACTGATGGAAATGATATATTTAATTTTATATCATCGAAATAAATATTGATTTATTTATTTTAAGAAATAAATTTAACATTTTTCACATCAAGTAATATAATCTCATTATCATTAGTTGTATTTGACATGGGGAATAATATAGAATAAATATATGATAATGAGTAATTATCTAATTATCAAAATATTACCCTTGTATTTATATTCTAACTTATTTTATTTTATAGTATTTGAGATATCTCCCATAGTGAAGATATTCTATATAATTATATTTGTCCCTATAGTGAAAACCATCCATAAACTCTCTTAATTACTAAGAAAAAAGACGAAAATAATTTGTTTTGATTGAATATGTATCACGAAAAGGTCGAGGTTCCCCTGAAATGGCACATAGAAAACTAAGAATGTTTTTATAAGGTTAATGAATCATGTGTTGATACAACTAGAGGAATCCATTCATGGATTCTCAACTACAATGATGAAATGATAAGAGCAGTATTGAAATTTATCGTGAAAAATTATCACATTTAGGGTATATTTCTTTTTTATTAATTCAAAATTATATATTATAGAACCTCTCTATAAGATATTCTTGCTCATCCAATGTTTGAATTATGTATACGTCAACCCATAATTCCCCTCTCCAATTAAATAGTGATATTTTTTAAATTATAGATCTCCCAATGAGTATAGAAAAGTAAGAACCTAAGATAAGGATAAATGAACAAGAGAGATACACATGTTAATAGAGTAATTCTAATAATCAAGCTAGGTAATGGCTCAAGGATTTGTTTTCTCTATAGTAAAGGTATATTATTCTCCACATTATGAAACTATTGGTGGTTAAAATATCAATATAATTCCAGATATTTATATTTTTTGTATGTGCATTGTTATTTATTTATTTATCTGATGTACTTTTTATTTTGATGACTAAACATGATCAAATAATGAAAATAAATAACAATTATACTAAGATGAAAAATAAATATAATTATTATATATAAATTATTTTATAAAACAAGGTAAATTATTTATGTAAATTCCATATAATACTAATAATCATGTGTAGAATAAAATAAATAATGTTTAAGAATATATTTAAAAAATACTTAATAAGAAAATATTATGTTATTAGAATCTTCCAATAATTTATGTTAAAATTAAATGATGGATCAAACTATTAGTCTATCCCTTGTCTTGATTATTTCATTTAAGGGGAGTGGTTGTAATGAAATTCATCAGTTTAATTAAATAATTGAGCAGTAAAGGTAGTTTCACCCACAAGACATAGTGTAACATGGATAAATTTATTGAGGAAGGTAGAGTATGGGAAATTCGGATTTGGGAGTTTAATAAAAACAATAAGGAGTTGTGAATTAATTTAGTAGGTAAGAAAAGTCTCCCTAAATATATTAGAGTTATTTGGTTGGATTTATATCTATATTATTTATGGGGGAATATAGATTTTTCTAATTTTAATATCTAGGTAATTGGATATTCTAATCCCAATGTTGAGGTATTTCATGATTTGATAAAATTTTGGCAGACTAATAAAATTAATTAATTATGTTATAACGAGTAATCAAGACCATTCAGTAATATATAATTTTATTTATTGTAGAAAATAAAAATCTAGACCATATAAATGTTGTGATCATTGTTGGATGAAGAATATTTTCTCACAAGAATAACTTGTTGCAGTGGTATTATCCAATTTACATTATAATAAAGTAAATTTTTTTATTATATACCGGAATTTACATTTCTCAATTTCCCACCTTAACGAGCAAGAAATTGTTTAAAGGATACCTATAGAATATAATTATAGGATTATTAATATGTTTATTCCATCATGTTATAAACTATATCGAAATAGATAATGATGAAACAAAAATACATGGGAAGATACACAAATATAACTCATCTTCTATATCATGAAATTAAGTGAGAGGTTAAAGATAAATGATATTTTCATTTCACTTAACAAGTGTAAAATGGAATATAGGTACAAAACTAGTGAAATTATAATAAATATATTAAATTATATCAATCAGTTAGTGATGTTTTGATACCATATGGGTAATAAAGTATCCATTAATCATATATAATAACCATTACAACTGATATTTACCATATTCATTAAAAATAGTGATGTTAATAGGATAACAAAACCAATCATGAATATTTTAAGTATTCTGTTCCAAGATTATTAGGAGTGGTGGGATTATGTTTCAACACCCCTAATTGGGAATAATGTGAAACATAGGGTTAAAATTTATATTATGATGTCAATGATACTGAATCCATTATAAATTCTATATTAGAAATAAAATATTCCAATAGATAGAAAGGTATTGTATTCTATCTGCATCACATATTTCAAGAATGGTCAGTAAATGTTGAAATATAATTAATTGAAGAAGATTTGAGTAGAGAATTTAAGTTTATATACACTCATAATTGCGTATAATGTTTCTAATTCTCTCTACAGGTATTAAATAAAAAACATTTCTCACATATTTCTCTCCTAAAATATGATCCAAATATGTCTGAATATATTACAATAAGTAATATATAATTCATAAGTATCTAATGTATGGTTATTCTTATGCCAACTATGAGAATGTAACAAATTTACATTTCTAATTGGATTTATTCATATTAGAATGTTACTTTTTAATGAGTGTTAAATGATTTTTTTGATATATAGTTCTAGATATTATGAGAAATTATTTTAGGTTAAAAATGAGTATTTTTATGGTTTATCTTGCATAATAATGTTTTTAATAATAAATGTCTGAAAACTGTAAGATATCGGTAATTAATGATTAATGTAACATATAAGAATAAAATAATATCAATGTATAAATAAAATGAAATATAAAAGATATATCTATAAATATATTGGTATATTTGGTGTTATAACATATAGGTATTATACGACCCTAGCCTAAAAATATTACTTAATCTTTAGTAAAATCAATAATTCACATTGATGGTATTTTCCAATTTAATGTTTTATATAATTATGCTATAAATATTACATTACATCTCAAAAAAATACAATGTAGAGACTTATACTCTCCAATTTGTTTTCAAAAAATTAAACTCCTTAAATAAACAAAACTTATTATCTTAATATAAATCTTCTAAAATTTTTTCATTCTATTATGTATCCATAAACAATGTGAAAAAAATTTCAAAAACATGGGATTATCATTAGAATATCTATAAGGAATAAAAAAATTAGTAAATAAAAAATTAGTCCATGAATATATAAAAATAAAAGAAGTCATACTTTTCAATCATATACATAAGATATTTAACATAAATCATGAAATCATAAGATTTATGAATTAAAAATAGAAACAATAAATCATAAAGTTATATTGTGTCATCCATAACATACTTACATTATAGCTTCTACAGCTACTGATGGAGTTACATTTGGAATACTCATCATAATATTTTCCCTAAATATCTTAGGAGAAACATTTTCATGTACCTCCATCTCATTACATACTGAATTGGATTTCTATCTCAGGCTCACCCCCTTGTTTTATCACTACAACATTAGTATATTTAATCAATTACTATGAATAATAACAAAATCATAACACATAATACAATCTTAAAGGAAGGATAACATTTCCACATTACAATAAAAATATATCATCTCAAGATATTGATATAATTATTGTTTTCTCAAAACCATTTGCAATACCAAAATACATAAAATATGTATATGGTATTTATTTTTATTTTAAAAACATTACACATTGGTATGTAATACAAATATAAAACAATACTCATAGGGGTGGAAAATATTTTTCACCATGTACGGTAAAAAGAAACATTCCCTCAGTTATTTTATAAAACAATTCATAAAAAAAATATGCATTTTGAAAACCATTGAATGAAATTAAATGAAAAATGGTATAATTATAAAAACAATAAAATAAGTTCATGTATCCACCATAATATTTGTCAATGAAAGGATATTGAGATGAAGTCCCTTACCTTGAGCCTGACTCATCACGTATGTTCCTTGTTCTTCCTCAAATAGGGTAACTCCTTTTGATTTAAGCTAAAATGATCTCATGAATTTCATTATTTCCAAGTTAAGTATTATAGATGAAATATAGGGATATTGAGAGATTATTTGGGAAGATATTTGATGATAAAAGGGTCTTGAGAGGTGTGAGTATGTGTTAGATGTGATTCTCTTTTATAAGAGGGAGGATGGGCACATTAGGAATGTTTTGGTGTATTATTTTATTATAAAATAATTTCCGGTTTAAAATCTTCCCAATGTAATTTATTTCAAATATAATATTTTTTTGGGTCTAAAAACTCTCTACAAATAGGTTTTAGACAAATATAGGTCACAAATGTATCCTTATATTTTAGCTTTAACACATAGTCTACTAATTTTATAATTACCATACCTTCGGTTATATTCGTACTATATTCTTAATATAGTTACTATAAAAGGCCAATAGAACCTCAAGTGGTTCATCGATGGAATTTTAAAAATTATCTAATTCATTTGACCGAATCCAATATTTATAGGTCTGTTATGTCATTTAATAAAATAATTTTTTAAAAAAAAATCAATTATGTCAATTTTTATACAATTCATAACATGATTATTTAAATATCCATAACAACTCGATTGATTCAAAAAAACATCATTAATTCATCGATAACAAGCCATAATCATCCAAAAAATTCAAGGATGCAATAAAAAGGTTTAAAATAAAATTATTTAATTATCTATATTGTCATATATTTAAATCATTCATTAATAAGGTAATCACTACATAATCATTATGTCATAAATATATTTATTTATTTGATTCACAAAATTATAAAACAAATTCCATGGTATATGAATTTTTTTATGTTTCTAATTGATATTTATAGTCAAAGATATCACATATATACCATCATATGAAAATTAATTTAATAAAAAATACATGTTTATGTTTTTTCATTACTTTAAATTAATTATTATAAAATGTCATATTCACATCAAAGTGGCTCTATAGGGTCCCAAAATCAAACAAAGGATGCCCATGTTTGGTCATAGCTCATCCAATAGTATTATTATATGTATAATGGTAGTTTAATATTATTATAATATTAATTGTTACCCTTACTTACCATATTTACCCTTTAACCATGGTCAATAAAATATTTTCTGAAGTTACTATTCATAGTGTCTAAAAATAAAAGGTACCAATTTACACATTTTGAAACTCCTAATTCCAAATATGGAATCGATTATTTTAAATTCAAATAACACAAGTTTATGAATTTAATTTAAAAAAAATTCTTTTTGTCAAAATCATAAATCTTGTTTTTAAGAAATAAAAACAACCAAAATATTGACATGTTTTTATGTCCAATTTCAAAGTGACATTACATCCAATGACTATAATTGGATTAAATGATAAAAATATAACAGAATTACATTTTAAAACCAATTAAACGGATAATATAACTATATAAATAAATTATAAGAAAATTTAATTTTGAATTAAAATGCAATATTTTTTTACTATTCATTAAAAATGATCATTACCAGAAAAATACCAAAATGTCATCCAAATTAAATTTTGATGTGATGATTCTATAAAATAATTTTATTTTATCAAATAGAAGATTCAAAAGTAACAAAAATATATCTAAAAATTTTTCTCCAACAAAACGCTGTAAAACCACCTTTTAAAAATATTAGGGGATTTATGCTTAAAATTGGATTCATACACATGTAAGCCTCTAATTTTTATTGGATAAATACAAAAAAAATTAAAAAAGATGTTTAATAATGATATGGTTAGTTCTATTAATTCCTACTAACACAACAAATATACATTAACTACCATTTAAAATAATAATAATATTTTATTATTTTTTCAGTATGACTCATGATTGTGTGCAAAATATGATTTTAGAGAAACTCATTATTACGTGTCAGGTACAAAATTGAACATGTCATCCTATTTAATGTAAAATTACTATTTAATTCACAAATTTTAATAAATTTGGAAATTTCATATTCTTTATTTAGTTGAGATGTTACATCCTTACCCCCTTTTGGAAATTGAGTCCTCTCAATTTTATGCAGTTATCAAATAAGTGGAGGTATTTATCTTTGACATCATTTTAAGATTCCCAAGTTGCCTCTTCAACTGTATTATTTTTTCAAAAAACCATTACCTGATGAATTATCTGATTTCTCAACACATTCTCTCTTCAGTCAATAGGTTGGACTAGTTATTCCTCATAAAAAGGTTTCTCTTCCAACTGAATTACCTCTAGAATCGAAAAATGAGATGGATATGGTATATACTTTGTCAACATTAAAACATGAAAAACTCTTGTACCTGGGATAAACATTAAGGTGAAGCCACCCTATAGGCAATTGATATAGATTTATCTAGGATTTCATAGGGTCCAATGAACATCAGACTCAACATTCCCTTCTTACCAAAACATATAACACTTTTCCAGGGAGAAACATTGAGAAATACATGATCTCCTACCATGAATGAAAGATCCTTCTCCGATTATCCACAAAACTTTTATGCCTACTCTGAGCTGTTCTAATGTGCTTCCGAATCAACTAAACTTTTTCGTCCATCTCTTCTACCATTCTGGTCCTATCAACTTCTTTTTACCTACTTCATCCTAAAAATCTCGAGTTCGACACTTCTTTCCATATAATGCATCAAATGGTGACATCAGTATAATGGAATGACAACATTTATTATAAGAAAACTCATCCAAAGAGAGATGTCGGTCCCCACTTCCCTGGTAATCCATTGAATAAGCATGTAGCATATCTTCCAAGGACTGAATTGTTCATTTTGACTGCCCATATGATAGTGGTTTTAAATATGTACAAATATTTAATTCAGTTCCCATTGACATCTAAATGCCCTTCAAAAAGTAATAAGTGAACCTGGGATCACAATCATATACAATAGAGAGGGGAACTCCATGTCACATAACTATCTCTTTAATATACAATCGAGAAAGTTTATCTAGATACATAGTATCTCGAATGAGAAGAAAATGAGAAGATTTAATCAATCAATCACCAATATCACAAAATGCATTGTTACTTATAAAATTCTTTGGTAATCCTATGAAAAAATCCATGGACACATTTTCCTATTTCCACTCTGGCATTAGAAAAGGCTCAAGAATACCATTCGATAACTACCATTCTACATAAACATGTTGATAAATTAAACACTTCATAGTAAAGTCATAAATACCTGTTTTAATTCCATTCCAC
Organism: Viscum album; assembly: GCA_963277665.1. Lineage (NCBI taxonomy): Eukaryota > Viridiplantae > Streptophyta > Magnoliopsida > Santalales > Viscaceae > Viscum > Viscum album. The sequence continues at coordinate 1,883,691,570 of OY728159.1, read as the reverse complement.
CAGTAATACTCCAAAATATCTATATACATTTATTTACTACCAGGTTGAACTAAAAAAGAGAACTATGAGATTTACATAGCAACACATTATTTAACAAGGAATCACAAGGAACACATAACCTCCTTCCAAACGTCAAAAAACAATCATTATCAATGTTAAATTTAGGTTACATAACCTTCTAAACCAATTCTACCTTTTTCAGAATCTCACTATCTTCTTAATGTGCTTTATTTAATTTGTATTCTAGAGATGATTCCACTGCCACCTGAAACAAAAAAGATGAATTCCTTGCACCAACAAATTCCAATACAAATTTTATCAATTCAAAATCCAATGGATCTCGTTCCAAACGTATCATGGTTAATGGAGCATTACACTTTCGAATCAAAGCACCATCAACCACAATTTCCATTCCCGAATGGTATTGGATCATCAAATAATAATCCTTGATTAATTCTAGCCATATCCTATGTCTCATGTTTGATTATATTTGGGTGAATATATACATCAAACATTTTTGATCAGTATATATGTAACAATTTAATCCATAAAAATGATGCCTCCAAATTTTTAATGAAAAAACAACATTAGGTAATTCCAAATCATTTGTATGGTAATTTAACTCATGAGGTTAAAACTAACATGAAGAGTAAGAAATTAATAGATCATTCTGTATAAGGAAACAACCAAGTACTTTCAATAAAGAACCACTATAGATAAGAAAATCACTATTTCTGGAAGGTAGTACCAAAACTAGAGAATTCACCAATATTCTTTTCAATTTAGGAAAACATCTATCACATTATTTTTTCCACATGAAATTAACACCTTTTAGAGTGAACTTAGTCATTGGTCTAGATAGTATTGAAAAATTTTCTATTAAACTTCGATAATAACCTTCCAAACCATGAAAACTACAAATATCAATTATATTTGTGGGACATGGTAATTCATTAGCAAATTTTGTTTTTCCAGTATCAACTATTATGCAATCTTTAGAAACAATTTGTCTAAGGAATTCTATTTGTTGAAATCAAAACTCACACTTCCTGAATTTCCCATACTCTTTCATTTCATTTATGGTTTTCCAAACAACCCTTAAATGACCCTCATTCTCCTATTTACTTTTAGAAAATACAAAAATATCATCAATAAACACAACCATAAACATATTCAAGAACCCACAAAAAATTCTATTTATAAGATCTATGAATACAGCAGGTGCATTGGTTATCCGAAAAGGAATAACTAAAAATTAATAATGGACGTTCCTAGTATGAAATGTTGTCTTCATAATGTATTTTTATTTCACTTTATATTGATGGTACTCTGAACTGAAGTCAAATTTCGAAAAATAAGGGGGTCCCTAGATCTAATAAAAAAATTCATCGACATGAGGAAAGGATACTTGTTCTTAACAATGTTATTTTTCAATGATCTATAATCAATAAAAAGTATCATTGAACAATCATTCTTTTTAACAAACAAGACAGGAGCACCATATGGTGATGTGATAGGTCGAATGAAACCTTTTTCTAATAACTCCTACAATTCCTTCATTAACACTAGAATATCATCTTGAGGAATTTTATATGGTGGTTTTGAAATTGGCTTAGGATCAGGAACTATGTAAATAGTAAATTAAACTTCTTGATCAGGTATTACACCAAACATCCCATCATGAAAAAACATCAAGATCCACATTTATAACTGTAAAATTTTTAATATAAATAGTTATTTTTTTTCAAAAATATGTGCATGGTAATATTAATTTCCGTCTTTTACTAGTTTCTCAACTTCTTAACATGTTATAAAAATTAAGGGTTTATTGTTGTACACAAACAAAAATTATTTCTGAAAATCATCCTTTATAGATATGTAGTCTATCTTAGCATGATAAACAAAGGGCCAGTCCATGCCCATAATAACATCAAACTATACATGGGAAAAAACAATAAGGTTTTCAAGTAGATTCCTTCCACAAACATTTATAGGAAGGTTCTAATAGTTTCTTTTTTTCTTAACGTTTCTTCTTGGTGTTTTTACCACATGTTCATGATTCATATATTATGATGGAATTTCTAATTTAATATAATATTTCTCCGAAATAAATGAATTTGTAGACCCTAAATCAAAAAACATATTACAATAATCTAAATAAACAAATAGTATACCTAATACTACATCATCTGATAGCCCGACATCGGCTGAATTAGTTACAATGGATTTAACCACCCCTTTCTTCTTGTAATATTGTTGCTTTCCTTCATTTCAGTTCTTCTTCAGACCCTCATTAGCATAATGAACCATTTCATTACAATGAAAACATTTTAATGACTGTAAATATGATTTTTTATTACAATTACCCTAACCTTTTTTAGTGATATTATGAGCCTTATGTCCCATTTTACAACATTATAAGCACTTACCAGTATTCAAACGGAATTTCTGAGTGTGATTTTTACAACAATTTTCACAAACTATGAAATTATATTTCATAACCTCATACTTTATGGAAGAGTTATACCCTTTAATCTGTAACCATGAACACTTATTCTATTGTTTTTAAAAGAACACTTAATCATCAACAAACTCCACTTCCACCTTCTCCGCACTTTGAAAAAGTTTTTCATAAAATTTTAACTCACAAGAAGCTAAATCCCTTTGATAATTTTGATTTTGTCTGAGTATAAATGATTGATTATACTATCAAGATCCTGAATGAAATTTGGATCATACCATGCTAGTCATGTTTATTTTCATTATAAGAAGCCATTGAGTTATCCTTTGACATCAATTCCAAGAATTTGTTTTTCATCCAAAGTAAAACCACCATAGGAAATTATTTCTCAAGAAACATGTCATTGAATTCATACCAATCAAGAGAATCAAAGTCCTCAACATCCCTCATAGTTTTAACAATAGAACACCACTGATTGGATTCACCATCAAAACATTCAATATCAAGTCTACCCTTTTGATGTTTTGAACACCCCATAACATCAAAATAATTATCTAATTCATTAATCCACCCTTTAGCTAGAACATGATCAGATGATCCTATGAATGATGGGGGATGTTGCCTTATAAAATGATCAACTACTAACATGTTCCTCTATGGTTGATCTGGCTGATATCGTTCATGGATGCCACCACCATTTATAGTTTGAGTCAACTATTCCATCAGTATAAAAATTTGTTCAGTTATGATTCCAGCCATCTCAAGTTGCTGATTTGGATGGTTTTTTATCTTGATGTCATCCCATCGTAGATTCCATGTTTCCTCTACATAAAACCATTTTGAAAATAGAAATATATTAGGTGAAGTAAAATTTTAATCTCCAAATTCTATATCATTTCAATCTTACCGTAAATTAATTTAACAATACTTGAACTCATAAAGTTCTCTAAACCATCCTATGATACCAATTATAAGGTGCCAACATTAAAACATTACTTAATATTGAGTTAAATCATGAATTCACGTTGAGGTTATTTTTAAGATTATAGTTTTAGGGAATTAGGCTATAAATAGTACATTACAACTCACAAATTACACTGTAGAAAATTCTACACTTTCTAATTTTTTTCACAAAAATAAAACTCCTTAAATAAAAATTATTTCTTTTCTTGATAAAATCTTCCTAAATTCATCTATTCTCTTACTCATTCTTATACCCTTTGAAAAATTTTTAAAAAAATGGGTTGATCATAAAAAAATTAGTATGGGCTATAAAATAAAGAAAGAACACAATAGTCCATGAATTCATACAAATCAAAGAAGTCATACTTTTCAATCATAAACATAATCCCTTTAACACCACTCAAGAAATCATAAGATTTATTAATAACACATAGAAATCATACACCATAAAGGTAACTTGTGGAATCCATAACATACTTAAATTTTATCTTTCCTAAATACAAATGGATTTATATTTGGAATACCCATCAGTATATATTCCATAAACATATGAGGAGAAACATTAACATTTAACTCGGTCACGTTACCCAATTCATTGGAGAGATATCTCAGCCTTACCCACCGTTGGATTATCATGGACCAACCATATATGTAAATAATTCCAGAGAACCATAACATAATCATAACACATGATACAATCATAAAGGAAAGATAACATTTCCACATTGAAATCAAAATATATAATTTCAATATATTGACAAAATCAATGCTTTCTCAAAACCATTTTCAATACCAAAATACTTAAAAAGGTTATATGGTATTTACATTACTTTTAAAAAAATTATGACATTATATGAAATCCAAATATCAAATAATACTCTCAATGTAGGAAAGGTCCTTGTCACCACATACGTTAAAAAGAAACATTCCCTTTGTCATTTTGTAAAACGCTTCATAAAACAAAAGATTCTTTTAAAAACAATTGAATGAAATTGGAAGAAAAATGGTATAATTATAAACCATATAAAAGAAGGTTGTGTATAAATAAAAATATTCCGCAATGAAAGGAGATAGAGACGATGTCCCTTGCATTGAGTTTGACTTGTCACATATGTTCCTTGTTCTTACTCAAACCAGGTATCTCCTTTTAATGTAAGATAAAAGTCATTGATAAATTGCATTATGCCCAAGGAAAGGCTTATAAGAGTAAGAGAGGGATGTTGGGAGCTTATTTGGGATGATTTTGGATGATCCAAGGGGATTGAGAGACTAAGGCTTAGAGGTGATTCCCTTTTATAAGAGGGGGGAGGGGAACATTAGGAAAGATTTGAAGTATTATTTAATTATTAATTGATTTTCGGTTTCAAATGTTCCCAAAGTCATTTATTTGAAATATAATAATATGTTGTGACAAAACCTCTCCACCAATAGGTTTTAAAAATGTATAGGTCACAAATTTAACCTTATCTTTTATCTTTAACCCTTAGTTAACTAATGTAACTCTTATCATGTCTCCTTGTATGTTAATACAATATCATTAATATAATTACTATAAAATTCCAATCAAACCTAAAGTGGTTCATTAATGAAATTTTAAACATTATATAAGTCATTTAGCTGATTCTTAGATTTTTAAACCAATTATATCATTTAATAAAATATTATTTGTTTTAAAAATTGATTTGTGTCAATTTTTATACTATTCATATCAAGAATTTTTAAAAATACATAACAACTTGATTATTTCAAAAAAAATTAACGTAAAGATAAAAATTCATACTCATCTATAAAATTCTTGTATGACATAAAATGTTTTAAAGTAAATTTATTTTATTTTTTATAATCTAATTTATTTAAATCATTCATTAATAAGGTACTTATTACATAATCATTGTGTCATAAATATATTTATTTATATGAAGTCCAAAAATTATAAATAAAATAAAATGATGTATGAAATCATTTTATATTTCTAATGACTATTTATAGTAGAATATATCTTTTATATAACCCAAAATAAAAATTATTTTATTAAAAAATACTTGTTTATATATTATTTTTCATTACATTAAATGAATTCTTATAAAATGTCATTTTCACATCAAAGTGGATACATGGGGTACCAATATAAACCCAAGGATAACCATGGTCTTTATATCTCATCCAATTGTATGAGGACAAATTTTGGGGTAATTTAATATTTTATTAATATTTTTTTACCCTTATTTACCGGATTCACCTTTTAAACATAGTAAATAAAATATTTAGTGATGTTAATATTCATAATGTCTAAAAATGGTACATATTTAAAAAAAAATTGATATTCTTATTACAAATATAGAATCCAATTTTTTCAGATTCAAAACATAGAAATTTAATAACATAATATAATGTTAATTCCCTTTGTCAAAACCAAAAACTATGATTTTAAGAAGTAAAAACTATCAAAATATGGACGTGTTTTTATGTCCAATTTCAATGAGAAATTACTAATATTTAACAAAATTGTATTAAATGATAAAAATATATTCCAATTACAATTTAAAAACAATTAAATATAAAATTTAACTATATAAATATATTAAATTAAATGACATTTCTAAATAAAAATGCAGTGTTTTACATTATTCATTAAAAAATGAAATTTACAAGAAAAATAATAAAATATCATTCAAATTAAATTTTGATGTTCTGATTCTATAGAATAAGTTTATTTTTTCAAATAGATAATAGAAATGTGAAAAAATAGATTTAAAAAGGGTTCTCCATCAAAAGGTAGTAAAAGAAAATTTTAAAAATATTAAAGTATTTATGCATAAAATTAGATTCATTATCATTTCAAGACTATGAATTTTATTGGATTAATGTAAAATAATTTAACAAACATGTTTAATCATAATATGTTTTGTTCTATTCATTCCTGGAAATATAATGGATAGGCATTAACTAACATCTAAAATAATAATATTATAATATTACATTTTCAGTTTTACTTAGAATTTTGGGAAACATAAGATTTCATAGAAAACCAACGTAGTGTGTTAGGTACACCATACAACATGTCATACCCTTTAAAGTAAAATTAATATTTAATTCACAAATATTAAAAAATATGAAAATTTCATATTATTTATTAACCTGGGATGTTACATGTATTTTATTTAAATTATTATTTCTTAAGACAAATACGACTTTAAATATTAAATTTCATAAATACTTAATTTTTATAGAATTAGTTAAAAATATATATATAAGAACTATACAATAGATATTACTAATGTAAATTCAAATACTTAATGGGATACAATTATGTGATGTTAGGAACATAAATTTGTTGTGAATAATCTTGCAAAAAGATATAAAATACCTTGAATGGGTTTGTGTAAAAATATTTGAACCAAGTATTCATTAATCATTTAAATATTGAATGATGATATTTTTAAACCCATATTACCAGATAAAACATGTATTAATTATGGTATTTAAATGAGAATTGATGATGTGTCTTATAAGTATTACAATGGTCCTATAATTCCATTCAACATATGCTTGAAAAATAACGATGTATCAATATGTGATCTATATTGAATAATCGATTTAATATAATTTACAGTATAAAAGGAATAAATATTTTCATATATTTATATTTTTAAATGAGATCTATTATAAAATAAATTTTTATCAAAAACAGAAATTATAAAAACACACACAGTGAATCATAATTATGTATCCTATAATACATATGATATACTAATCCATAAGATATAACAATAATAGTAAAGATAAAAACTATATATCTTTAAGAGGGATAAAACTATATGTTGATATAGTTGAAAAAACATGTGCTTAATGATGTTATGACTCATGGAATACATGAGCTAGCATATTATTACTAAAGACTATAAGACATAATGGGGAAATTATTCATGATAAGACTAATATATATCAATGTTAAATATAATATGTTAGTTTTGTACAAAAATGTTAGGTGATAAATATTCAACAAAAATAATGATTCCTTGGAGGAAAAAGTAAATAATGGTAAACTCAAATTGGAATGTTCATACAAATTTAGAATTTAATAAAATAAAGCAAAAATTAGTCATGTATTTTGGTGGTTTCTTTTATTGATGTAAATAAATTTATGGGTAATCAAGTAGAAACTAAACATGTTTTATTTTGTTTGATGTAAATAACATTATCATGGAATATTAAATTAGATGAATCTATAAGAGAGTTATTTTTATTAATAATTAATTTATTATTTGTTTCCAAAAGTGGTTACTGAGGGGACATATTTTTCGAAGTCAAATTTATTGATGAAATATAGAAAATAGATGTTTAATATTATAGTTAGTTATGACTAAGATAATCATACGTCTCCATGAATTACTTATACTATAAACCAATGTTTTAGATAAAAATATATAATGATATTGTTCTATGGGGGTTATTTCGACCATTTTATAATAGATGAAATGTCAAAGTATTGAAAAATAAATCGTAAAACAATACAATAGTTATTATTATCAATTTTATAAGGAATAAAATCACTCCAAGTTGTTTTCTTAAGAAAAAATATGTTATCATAAAAATGAATACATTTTCATATGATCAATTATTAAATTCTATCTTATTTTACATGACATATATATATATATATTACATTGGATATGAAATGATCATGGTTGGAAAAAATAAAACATAACTTGGGTAACTATAATATGTAGTAGTTAAAGCATCTCGAAGATACCAGATAAAGTATTATGCATAACATCTTGGTAATTTGATAAATTATAATACTAGTTATCAAGGGTATATAAAAACAAGTTTTACTACTAAATAATGTGATTTGGTATCACAGATATGTTTTGGTAAAAATTATGTGAATTATATTAGATCATGAGGTAGGAATATCTACATAGTCTAAGAATGTTTTGGATTCTGATAAAGCTTATTTAGTTTAATATTAATTTATTCATTCTAAATATTCATATTTTATGATGAAATCCAAAAAAAATCATTGTATATATATTGTGATAATAATTTAATATAGAAACTAGATATGACTCAAGTTAAGTATATCGGAAAAAAGACCAATTCTAAGGGACATAACATCTTAATTTATTTTACAAAATATTTTATATTTTTATAAGGAGAGTACTCAAAAAAGCACCGGAAAATATAAAAAACTATTTACTTATCTCAACTGAATCATGTTTATAATATAAGAGATGTATGTTGTTAAAATGTAGTTAACATTAATACAAGTAGAAAACCATAGGATTTCGTTATTTGGAACCAAATAACAGTGTTGTTATATTAAAATAAATGAGTAAAAATATTATCACATCATGATTATTATTCCACATAACATTATAATTATAATTCCACTACAATATTTGATATATCAAAATATTATTTTAGATCATTTCAATAACTGAATTTAAAAAATTCAATGAAAATATTCTTAATAACATGTTCTATTTTCTAAATAACATATATCTAATTGAAAAATATTATGTATGACCATTGGGCATTGAAGGAAAAAAGACATTGAGACTTTTTCTCATGTAGTTAAAACTTGGTGATATCCAAGTAGGGATATCTTGATTATATAAACACCAATTGGAATTCCTTATATCTAATGTGTTATTGAATAAACCTATATATGAGTATAATTGTTAGTCCTTGTAATTTATATTATTATTAATTTATTTTACAAATAAATGAATTTTACATAAGACAACAAACCCAAAAAAATATGCACTCAACAAGGTAGAATTTTTTGGGTGTGTCATAAGTGATCTGACATTAAATGATTAAGTCATGAAACAAAAATTTTATATCTGTGTTAGTGGGAGAAGATATATGTATCACTTTTATTGAAATAAAATTATGAAATTAAATCCATGGAAATGGTAGTTAATTGCAGGGTTCATTCGAATTACTCAATGATAGATAAATTGGGCATATATGGTTATGGAACAAGTATAAAATCTGGTTAATGTTACAAAAAAACATTAAGGGACATTATTGAATAAAATCATTTATAGGAAGTATTTTTTTCATTGTTACATTAACTTATTTCTATATGGGATCCTCGACATGTTGTTTGACGTTGATTTTAGAATTTAGTAATGTTCACAAAATTATACAAAGAACAATCTTGATTGGGTAAAACATAACGTGTACCCTAAATATCATTTAATTTATTGAATTTTGATGTTAACAATAAATATTATTGTTAGTTTTTTGTGTAATAGTTTCTCAAGATTTTTTATCTTGTACTTACAATTAAAATACATTCTATTTTAGAATATATGAGTTAAATATCATATCTTGGTTGTTAATCATATAGTAATAAATATTTTTTTACATGTTTAAATTATGTATTAGTATTAATATTTTTTGGAAAGAATATTAAAATAAATATTTATTTGTGATTTTAGTGAACATAATTTATAATTATTATTATATTCATAGTATTTATTTCGTTTAATATTTTATTATTAATGGTTTTATAAATAACATGGATGTATGACATTCTGATTTATCTGTCAGAAAATTATAGATTTTATTTCATATTGTTTTAAGGAAAATTTTTATATTTATCTAAAAAATGATATCTCTATATATGTGCATCTCAAGTAATGTAATAATAAAAATAATATTATAATTATAAAACATGGATAATGACTATGAATACATATATGATAAAGTTAATTGGAATAAATATCAAAATATTAACCAAAAATAAATATTTTAACATATATTACTATAGAGTATTCAAGTTACTATACCCAATGAATAAACTCTAGTAAATTCTCTCAAGATCTAGATATAAAATCTTCTACCCTCCATTTCAAAAATCAATATAGATCAAAATAATCATTTTTTAATCAATGGAGAATGATGTAAATCTCAAGGATATTATGTTCTAAAACTCTTAATAATAAAAAAATTTATACGATTCGTGGATATTTTTTGGATATAACTGAATTAATATATTATTTTATTGTCCATTATAATAAAAACAAGATAAGAGAATCATATAAATTTATTGAGAATAATTACAATGTTTGAGGAAATAATATTTAAAAATTATCTATAAATTAAATGTGAAATATCTTATCAAAATTATTTTTGGGTTAATTTTTTTATGTATTTCATATATTATACATTGAAACCAACTAAAAGTCAATATCGAGAACTATACCACAACTTCCACTATTCCCCAAAATCAGTATACACTTCTCTTTAAATGGGGTCCTTAAAATGTTATAATACATTAAACTATATTATAATTGGAAAATCCAATTTATAATTTATGTAGTATCACTGGATAATATAATTGTAATCACTTAAGAGAAATCATCATTAATTTTTATAATAAAATATTACATCAGGATATCAAACTACCCTCATGACATTATCAATTTCTCTAAATTTTAGTTAGTGATTTATATCAATTCAAAAGTTTTAAAAAATCATAATAGTCTATATATTTAAATTATAGTTACTTTAAGAATTACTATGTCATTTAAATTGGTCACAATATCAATCCATATTGCCAAGAATAATTTAAAAATCACCACCAAGGATATTCTATAACGAATTAGGTTTCACTTAACCTAATTTAAATTAAGAATGTAACAAAACAATATATGATTTCTGAAGATATACAATGATTACTAAATTAATAAATAACATTATATTTAATGACATATTATTTTATCAAAATATCATTAATCTACAAATATCACTTCACAATGATTAACCAACTTATATGAACATTAAACGTATAAATATAATACCCACACATCCCCTGCTCAAATAATAAATTCAATGAGTAAAAACATTTCATATATAGTAAAAAACAATAGAAATATGTTTTTATATAATTGAAGTTGTATTTTTTATAAAAATAATATCAATAACTTTGTTCCATGGTCACTTCAACGCACGTTAACTTAAACTAACATGTAATGATTGATTTTACATAACACTGAACATTGCTGAGTAATTTTATTCTTAATTAATACAATCATGTATTATTAATAAAAATTAATTCAAGGGATTTATATTTTAGTATAATATATCTAGAATAAATTATTTGTATTCTCAGTGATTTTATGTTTCTTAAATAGTACTTCTCAATGAAACATTATAAGTGCAATTTGAACATTACATTGCAATTTTACTTCACAAATATTCTACAATAATTATTATTTTCAAAGAAATATAAAAATTAAAATCAATAATTTATTTTACACATAATATAGTAACAAAATGAAATTGGTTAAGTTTCATTATTCTTCAATTATACTCACCACAACATTCTTGTATCACTCCAATCTCCTCCACCAATAACTATTTGATTAAATCCAACGAAAGCCTCTATATGTGATCAAATAAAATATCCATTTTATTTTTTAGAAAAACAAATCTTATATTACTCAATAATATAAAAAATATATAATAATATATGAAAATAAAAAACCATCTTTATAGTAACCGATAATTTCATTAATGATAAAAATAAGCATCAATTGTTTAAATTGGTTCTATTGATTTTATCACAATATTAGTATTCAAACCCCCCCCCAAACAAATTTCAATTAATTTAAGGAATACACTCATTGATAATTTATTCTAATGATTTTTTTATATGATGAATAATATTATCGGAGTTTTGATATATGTATAAATTAAGAGTGATCTATAATGTAATAAAATTAGAGCATAATAACACTCTTACTATAAATAAAAATTAAACCAACTAGTATGGATCATTGCAACTAAATTTAATTTCATATTATTAAAAGTTAATGAATATAAGGATTATTGAGACCAAAACATAACCCCTAAATTATTTATAGGCTTCTTAACACACACGTTCAACCTGACCCCCTTAAAAAATATATTAAAAAGGATCTCATCATGAAATTTAAAACATTATTTGAGTAGAAATTTAAAATAGATTCAATAAATATTCTAAAATTTAGTCATAATAAAGAGATATGTAATATCATCAATATTAGTCATTGAGTGGTGAAAAATATTTTAATATAAGTTCACGTGACTTAAATTTTCATATAGAATATATTAGGAAAAATTAAAATTTTCGCATATGTTTTCAATTTATTATTTTATGTAAATTATATGTATATATGTTTTGGTTACAACTATATATTCATATTATTACGTTTTTAAAGAATCATGACATCTTTATTCCTTATATAATTAATACACATTATTACAAGAACAAAAACCCCGCTAAGAAGTGATTTTTATATTCAACTAGGCCTTTATAATATTCAATATTAAAAGAAACATTACATTTTTATTAGAAATAGAAGAAAATATTTCAAGGATTGTTATTCCTTTAATGTTTTTAAATAATCACTACATAACTAATACAAGAATGAACATTTAACTAATTTAATATCATACAAAAAAATAAATAAATAACAAGTGATTAGGTTATATGAATGTAAAATATTTTAAATTCCCAATCATTTTCACATATTATATGGAATTCAAAGAAATTTTAAATTTATAATTAGTTAATTTAAATATTATTTGAATTTGAGATTGAAAATTTTGAAAATAATCCATTTTACATAGTTGTTACAAGTTTTAAAATTTTACCTTTTTACTAAAACACATGTAATATATGAAAAAAAATATAAATATCTAATTAGAATAATTTTTAATTAACACTTCATAATATTTAAAATCAATTACATGATTATCTATCTTTATACATCAAAATATCATACCAACAATATATACTTATTATATAAATTTTTATTTGGATATTTTATTCATATAATGATAAGGATACAGTCCTGATAGTGTAAATAGTTTTATTTGGAATTTATCCTATAAAATTTCAACATAAATATAATAAATTTCAGTCACACTCTAAAAATTATAACTGATTGAGTTAATCAATATGAATTTCATCCACCATTAAACCACATAAAAGAGTGGATTTTACATCTATTTGATGGAATATAAATTTTTACCCTAAAATAATAATGAAAATAATGATATACTCAAATTAATATTTTTAAATATTAATATATATACACAGAACCTTTATTTTATCATGAAATTTTCAATCTAATAAGGAATTGTTCCATGCAATTTCACCTTTTACTTTCATCTTTCCTACACACACCAATTTTGGCCATTCATATTTTTCTTAATGTTTCTAAAAATTAACTCTCATGTCTAATTATTTTCAATTGGAGCTGGTTATTAATTCATATACATGGTTATATGATCATCCTTATATACCTATAAATAATTCATTGATTCAACTTGTGAATATTTTATTTTATGTTACAATATATCATTATTCTACTTCCCACAAGGGGTTTCCCCACTAATTATGTTATCTTTATTGACCTCTAATACATTTTTGGTGTTTTTAGTTTATATATTTGTGACACAAATTCCTTTTTTACATATTATATATATAATACTAAATTTTCTAGAAAGATAAGTATATAATTATTTTCCTCATACATTCTATAATGTTATCTTACACATTCACCAATGAATTTAATCACTATAAAATCATGGTTTTCTTAAATTTAGTGATTATCCTAAGATATTTTTTGGTAATTGATTTTTACTTAAGAAAAAATATTTCTTCATCACCTATACCCTCACATATTCAATACAAATCAGTCATTAAACCTAGTCATCCACTTAAACCAAATATTATATAGAGGGACATGATTTTTAATGAATAATAACACAAAATTATTAGCCTAAAAAATATTCATTATATCATGCTTCCAAAATATATTTGGATCTTTATTGGTTATTAGCATGTCACTAGATACAATATTTATAGTTTTCCCCCTATTTCTACCAACCCATATTATTGGGTTCTCCTCATCACTAATACATTACGTTTATAAATTTTTTTATTTAAGTATAATTCTACTTAATAATATATATATTTATACTCTTAAATGTTAATATCTCATAATTTATATTAAATGTTCATATTTTTTAGAAACCCTTCTTATACACATCATAAATTCCAAAACATTCATTGTATGATAGACTGGTTTACATAGAAAAACCTAATAGAATTGTAAATAAAAAAAATAATATCTTTAACCAACAATTCATTACTTATTTATTGGAATTTACAATATTTTATAAACTATATCAATAATTAATTGACGTTATTTCCCTTGGGTTTTCCTTCTCTATAAACCAAATACCATCATAGAAATAACAATATATATGTTTCATGACATTCGTACATGTTTTTATTTCATTATTTGTATGTACTTTTACTAATAACATAAATCTTAATTGATTAATATTGATAAGAATGAAATTCCATAAATTATTCTCACCCTCCATTCTCCGTATACTTATCGCTTATTTCACAATTACATGACATAAGTATCAAATAGTTTAATCTATATTTATCAAAATTATTTGATATCTCCCTATACCATTCATAATTTAGTTAGAAAATTAATTTTATATAATTATTAATATGATTTAATTATATTATGTATATTATGACATTGTAATTCAACAAATATAAGTTACACTTTTTCTATTTATTTTCACTAATATTTCCCCCATGTGATAAATATTAATATTACTATCATTTTTAACATCGTTGAACATACAAATATGATTAAAACATTTCATTATATAATTATAGAATTTTATTGTACATTAATGACCAATAGATAATATGCCTATGAATATAGTTACATTATATTTTTCATTTTGTTAGTAATATAATTTTTCTTTTTGTCCATTTTATCGTTCGATAAATTTTATTATATAATTAGTAGGCATTGAATTCATTATGTATATTTCATCGACATAATAACTATGGTAATTTATAATAGTTTTATTGTTAAATATTATTTTTTATGTTTTTGAATATTAAAAATACCAAAAAAATAATGTTTTACTTCGATAAAAAATTATAATTTCACACATCACTATATAAATTTAACTTCAATTTTTTATTTAAATTGTTGCTGTTTTATTTTTATTTTTATGTTTTTGCATTAAAATTGTAATTTTATTTAACATTTTTAGTAATTTTAATTTTATAAAAATTAGTTTTACTTTATCTAAAAATATTTTTATTAATAATATTTTTAATGATTTTTTCTACAGTCTGTTGTTTTATTTTTCATATCATTCACATTTTTATTACTTTTGTTAGTTTTAAACTCATATATTCTTAATTTTTTAAAAGTATTACAATTTTTGACAAAGACAATCCTATATATTTTATATCATTTGACGGGTTATCAAATAATTATTCCAACCCATTACAATATTATGTTCCATAAAAGAGTTATGATACTATTTATTAACTTTTTATTATAAACTATATCATTCACCTTGGTTCAATGCTTCAACCTTACCCTCATAATTATATTATTATAGAATGTATCTAAAATTAATTTCACTTATACACTATAATGGCCATATCATGTTGAAAATACACAATTATAAACACTAAAAAATAAATAATAAGTCATTCCCTGCACACTTGTTGTGTTACAAGCATATTAAAATGTATAATCATAGTCGCATGCAATAACTAGTACGATTTACATGAATTTATAGAATTTTTCAAAGATAATCTACATCTAGTTTCAAGGAATCAATAATATCATATAAATTTCACACATCAATGCTCATACATAAAGTAATAAATAAAGTGCATCAAATAATGTGAAGATGTATTTATATGAATTGTGGTATCTAAATAGTGTATAATGATATTCATTTTCAAATAAGAAAGTTAATGTTCATGTATCATTGAAGTTTACTTCTCACTATGGATACCAAAAAATTCATGTATCAAATGTATTTCTACATCCTGGTTGATATCATCTATATCATGGTTAGTATAAATATTAACTAAAATAATTATTTTACATTGTGGTTAAAATAACTAGTATTTAACAATGTTTTTGCTTAATATCATATTCTATTTTTATCTTGTCAAAATATTTTTTTCTAATAGTAATTTTTTTAATTTTATCAATTTAATTTATTTTTTAATTACATATATGTGGAACTAAATCTGTGAAAATTGGATACTATTTTCAGATAAAATAATAAATTGGGAATTAAATCTTGAATACACGAGAAACAAATGTATCGTGAATATGTCAATAATTTTGTATTTAATAACCACTTCTAGTTATGATGAGTTTAAGGAAAGATCTGAGTGATGAAAATTGAATTAGATCAAAAAATGACAACTAGTGTTGTGTTTATAAATAATGTAAGATATAATAAAATGATATACAAGACATATACATGCTACATTATTTTATGGGTAATGAATGGTTGTTAATCTCTAATCAAAATAGGTGATTTAATGTTGATAATCATTTTGTTTTAATTATATATTTATTTTTGAATAAATGATCTATGCTATACAAACATCGGTTATTCCATTATTATAATATTGAATTTTAGGTATTAATCAATGTATTCTATTTATTCTTCTTCTTTGTTTAATTAATTATTTTATGATTTTACATTCAAAAGAGTGTCTACTTTTGGTTGTACCTCCACAAAAAATTTATATCTTTTTTAAAATGATACACTCATTTTAAAAGGTAGCTATTTAATTTTTTTGTTGTTTGTTTTTTATATAATGAAATTATTTTAAATGTTTATTACTCCCCTAGAGAATAATTATTATTTTCATTTGTGTGTGTCATTCATCTTCAGGGAAATAGGGTACTGAACAATAGATGTTTATTTATATTAAATAAAAAATAAAAATTCATGTTCTCTTTATTTTATATTTTCCACTGTATAATCTTCTTACAACTACATTATATATTAAAGAAGTGTTATTAGTTTATTTTCTGAAATGTATAAACTTTTTCCCATAATATTTTAATTTTAAAGAATGTGAAAAATATATATTCATCATGTCTATAAATGATTACTTAATTATAGTTGGGAAAAAATTTGTATTATAGATTGTATCTTTTGAATAAGATAATCTTGGTTTTAATTTTTTAGGTTCTTACACTATCCTAGAACTAGCAATATTAGGAAGAATTTATTTTTTTTGGTGTGGAATGTTAGGAAATAAATGTTTTAAATACCCTAACATCACCTCACTTCATTGGATGTGAAAATGGATATTTTAATGATATCATGGTGGTATTATTAAAAAATATTGTTATTGAATATTTTAAAATTAGGTTAGAATCATAAAAAATACCTAAAGTTAATATAGACACTCTATTTTTAAATTATGGTACTAAATAAATTTTAAATATCAATGTTATAAATTCTCTAAATTTTCATTGAGTAGAAATATTCCTATTTTTATTTCATAATTTAATTATTCTTTTTTAAGATTTTATTTCTATAAATGATACGCATCGGGGAAATAATAAGTTAATGTAATCCATTTCACCAATTCATAGGGATGAAATTCGGAAATTTAAAATGTTTGATCTTGAAAAAATGAGTGATATGAACACTATATTTACAAATATTGTGAACAAATTGGTTGTTTTATTAAGCTATTATAGGGTGATAAAAAAATTTGAACTTATTTTCCTAATGTAGAAATGTGGTAAAATAAGGTCACCTCACTTGAAAAACATTTTACAGATTCACTAAATAATTCAATTAACCTAAAATAATAATTTATGTATTTTTATTATTTATGTAAATAATTACTTTTTGGGTTTTGGAAAATTTTATTGAAAATATAGAACCTATATTTAGATGGAAATAGAATGAAATTAGGGAAGAACAGTATTAGTGAATGGGTAAGTTATATAAGATCCTTCATCAACTATTTGAATTCCACTAATTGGGTATTTCTTATTCTTTGGATTAAAATTGGCATAAAAGAACTAGTTCTAAAAAATTTGAGATAGGGAGATCAAAATGCAATTCATCGTCATCCAAATCACTATAATGTTGACCTCATCCTTATTTAACTCTCAGATAAACATCAACAAGTGAGTGTTAATATTTACACTCTAACCCTTCATGTTCTATTATGATGGTTGGGATATAAAAATATATCGAATAAGGACTCAACCTCTTGGATACCTTTAGAAAAATTATTAAATAGAAAGGTGGACCATTAATATGCCTATGGGGATCGATATGATTTTAGAAGCTAATGGGACAACTATGTCAAATCACTGTCCATGGATTTAAAAAATGGATATTTCATATCCTCCCTCAGGCCAACTTACATTATAAAAATTGTTATGCTCAAAAATATGTCTACCAATATAATACCTTGCACTAAATGAAAATATAAACACAATACTCTATAGAAAAAGGTAGTTAATTTTTTTCCAATTTTATTTATTTTAGTTTTTAAAAAATATAAAACAATATTTTAATTCCTTTTAAAAGAAATTACAAATGAAATATCTGATTAGATCACAAAAAATGGTGCCAATTTTGATACTCCCATCATACGGTGGTACAAAATTAAATTCTTTTTGAAAATGTGGCATAATTGCTGACCATAGTTGTCTCACATGAAGAGCAAGTAAAAGGTTCAATCTCTAATTGTAATCATATAAAATAATTTATTTTGGGTTTTTATAATTTATTAAAAAAATAATTTTTTTAGTTTTTCAGAAAACAAATTCTTGTATTCAAATTTAAAAACAAAATGTATATGTAGAAATAATGATATTAGGGAATAATTTTATTGATTTGAGGGTTCGATACATGAGTTCCATCATTACTCATTTTTTTTCAGTTGTTATTCAAATTGATAATTAATTTATGATATATCATTCAGTAATTAATATTCATTAATTTCTTAAGAGTTTAATTTTATCATGCATAGGAAAACTTTTAGGAACACCAAATTACACCTCATCCAAATAAAAACAGGATAAAAACAAAAACTGAGAATGTAATTTCTTAAAATACCCATCTCTACCATATTTCTTTTCATCCCTTCAGATATGCTCAACTCCACATATGATAATTTTGCCCAAGATATGGCCAGGAATGAATGTTATTTATTACAAGTAGATATATTTAAATTCAATCATGTTGGAAGAAATCCACACCCATGTAGTTATTATTCATTCAAAAAAATGGAATAAAAAATTAGTGAATTAAAGTGTAACATTTTAAGAGTCTCATGAAACCTCCCCCAATGCTACAACATGGGATTATTTCTCATTATTTCAAATGTAATAGATCATGGTGGAAGATAATATGATAGAATTTAATTAAGTTTGTTATATTAGAATGGAAATATGATTATATTAACTAAAACATGATTGGGTTTTGCATTAAAAAAGAATGTGTAAATCAAATATACAACCTAAAAAGTAGTAGGATCACACTTCATTTTCACAACATCCAAATACCTAACCTAGAAATTTATCTTATCTCCTCCCATTATCATCAATATATAGGTCTCCTCACATCACTAGGATCCATGAATTCCCAATAAATGGGTTAAATGTTTCCCAGGGTCATCCAAGAGTAATAAAATGGGGTTTGGGCATTTGATATAACAAATATGGCCCTTTTATGAGCTCATATAAATGTTTTAATTAATAAATCATGTTATTACATCATGAATTTTTTGGGATCGAACATTTTATGGAATTCAAACACTCAAAAAATCCCTTTGGTTGATTCTTGTGTATGTTGTGACGTGGCACATATTTGTCACAACGTGACACAAATCTGTTACATTATAACACATGCGGTCTTCTTGTAGAATCCTATTTTTTGAAATTTCCTTCCTTGACCTCACATTTAAAAACTTCTTTTCATCATTAATGAGTAATTTATAACTTGAATCATCAATTTCTAGTAGATTTAGACCAGTTTCAGCGTGATTATTTATTTATAAGATCCGGTCTTGGTCCTTGAATGATCCTTTATAATTGGGCATCATTTTCTTCATGAAATCATCAAATTTTTTCCTTTTTTTATCATTTCAAAAATCCTACAATCAATTATTTAATTATTAAATTCATGTAGAATTAATATTTTGAAGATTAAAAATATGGTTTTTATAATAAAATAAACATGACTACTTTGGTTATATCATTCTTCTTGTGGAAACAATGAAAAATGATGTTACTATTGATGGAATTCTTCTAGACCCACCTTAAAAAGAAAATTCAGTGATGATATATATTAAATAAACAAATGATATCACTATGTTTTATATGGATGAACTGATATGATCAATTTTTTAATAATAGCAAGAGTTAGTGAAAAATGATTTTGATGTTTGTGATAAAAAAGAAAAGTATATCATTTAAATCTACCACTACTATTTATATTAACAATTATGATTTAACTAAAAGGTATTTAATAAGGATATAATATCTAATATATGAAACTGAATTTATACCCTAGTGAATAGAAATATTGGTTCCAATATGTGACCAAATAAGAAGACTCAATGTTAAAGAAATAAATATCTAGTAAATCTAATTTTGTTTTACAACTACCATTTTATGAGTGAATAAAAAATATCATAACAAATAAGACTGTAAAATGTTGAATCTAGAAGTGCATGATATAAAATAAAAGAATGAATTGTAGGAAATAAAATCTTTTTGGATAGAGATTTACTAAGGATTCAAACTTGAGCAATGATTTTGAAAGATAAGAGTCAACCATTCTTGGTTCATCACTACTAATGTAAATTAGTTCAGTGAAAATTTAGACTCTAGTTTTGGTAATGAAACTAATTTTAGATATTATCATCATGATGAATTAAATGATTTAAAATAAAGTTTATGAATCGAACTGCATAATTTTTTTGACTTGTATGATTGACTAAAAATTGACATGAGTAATTGAAAAAGGAAAATAATAAGTTGTTTAACGAATATTGGAATTTGATAAATTCTACATAGTATTTTAATAATGATGACTATATTGAAATTGTGATATTTAAAATGGATAATATTAGTATATAAATATAAAATAAAACTTTTATGTATTTTTTATCCATAAGTAATAAAAAAAATTACCTATTGTTTTAGAAGATAATTATAAACATAAATTGGATATTTATCATTTAAAATAGACAGTACCTATATTTGTTAAATGGAAGGAAAAGACAAATTAGATAATTTCATGAATAATGAAAATAATGATAGAAGTATTTTTTGTTATTACAAAAAATTCCATTAATATAAAAAATATGTTGTTCGGAGTTGATCACTCAAGAGTGGGGATGAATTGAGTATCTGTAAAAATTTCGCTTAAAATTGGTTCTTTAAAATAACATCCCTTGTTAAAACAAAAGTAATTTCATTTTTAAGTGAATTTATAAAAGTCTGTAATGTTCAATTAATTTCTCAAAATATTGATTAGTTCTCATCTTTACCAATATAAATATTTGTCAAACTTTTGAAACTAGTCTACTGATTCAAAGAAGATATAAACACCTGCTAAACTAACTATCAATGTTCTGTTTATCTTAATGAGAAAAATATACATCATATTAAAACACAACAAAAACAACACATCGGTTAAATAAAAGGTTCTTTCTCAAGTTGAGACTTAGTCCTCTCAACTTGATGATCTCCTGCCACAAAGAATTTTATATTAATAATGTTTTGATCCACACACTGGATCAGGATTCACAACAGCACACATGGCTATTCAAGTCACACATGACCTCTACCAAAGTTATTCAAGGGAAAAATATCAAACAGATCACAAAGGATATATTCCGTAGTTCTACATGGGATACAAGAGTAAAAAGGGATTAAGTGTGATGAAATTTTAGTATCCATCAGGTTTGCTCAGGAGACAGTGTGTGTGACACAAACAGATACACAAACTGCTCAAATAGTAAAAACAAGATCACAATATTGTTATAAAATAATAATAGAGTTTATAAATCTCTTTCTGTTATGCAGTAAAGCTACGGACTCAATGGATGTCCAGAAAATTATATTCAAGTCATCTTATGGATGTTTTCTCCAAAATAGAGTATCATAGTGTCTATAAAATAACTTCCTGGTGTGTAAACGTTCAGTTATTCGATGTCAGGATGTTCAGCCAGCTTGAGCCGGATGCAGCATGCAATATTAAAATTCTTGTATACTCAAGATTCATGTTCTTCTATTTTCAATATCTGTCATATTTTCACAGCCAGCCTTTTTGTTTTTCTATCAGTTTCAGTGTATCTCCTTTTAGGATGAGCTTGTAATCCTTTCATGCTTCATGGTCCAGTAAGCATGAAGGTCTCCCCAAATGCATGTACCTCATACTGTCTACGAATAGTCCTACATACAACATTAAATAATGTCAGAAACATTAATTTTTTTAAATATGACCGTTAGAAATAAATTTGAATTAATAAATTTGAAATAGTTATTTATGAATATCGGTGAGTCATATGTATTGGTATGTCATCATCAGTCTATTAATATCTGTGTGTCATCATCAGTGTGTCATCTTCGGTGTTTCACCTTTTGTGTGTCATCATCGGTGCGTCATCTTCGGTGTGACATCTTTGGGGTGTCATCTTCAGTGCGTCATCATAGATGTGTCATCATTGGTGTGTCATCATCGGTGTTTCAACATTGGGGTGTCATATTCGGGGTATCGAACTTCGATGAGTCGAACATCGGTGTGTTGAACATTGGTGTTCCCTACATCGGCGTGTTGAACATCGGTGTGTCGAACATCAGCCTGTCAAACATCAGTTCCAATGACTCTAAAAATCTTATGAAGTGTCTTTCTAACACATAACCTCACTATATAAAGTGACATCGAAAAATACATGTAAAAATACACTTTTAAACATATTTATTCATATATATATGGGGTATTGACTTATTAAAGTATATTTCTCTCTATGAAATAATTGATTTAATTATAGATATTAAATTTAATGAAAAAGTAGTATATGTAGGTTAATATATATTTGTGATTATGAAAATTACTCTAGCATAGAGGGTCCAACAATCTCCCCATTTTTGATAATCATAAATTAAGGAATACATGTAAATATAAGGAATAATAATTTCTTCACTTAGCATAATCTTCATTGAATTTGATTATTTAATATAATTAAATCCTTTCCTTGTATGAGTTTTTAAAAAATGGCTCCCCCTCAATAAATGTTTTACGTTGAGTACATGCCATGTGTCCTATGCCATAATTTCTCCCATTTACATTAATAATGTATGCCTCTTCTTTTTCACCCCCTTTTGCGATTAAAAAAAAAAAAGGTGAACGGAAAAAGATAAATAACATAAAATAAAAAAGGCAGAGGGAAATTTAGAAAGAATTCCATTAAGATGCAGAAGTGTACAGTCACTATAAATAAGTAAAATCCCATTCAATGATAAAATCAATCCCTACGGGTTTGGCTTCTAATGGGATTTTCCTTTAATTTAAGGATATGGAGTAGGATGACAAGGTTTGGGAGTGACATAGGGAAGAGGTTGTCTGAAGATAACAGTAGGCAGGTCAACACATGTAGGGACATTGGAAATAACACAAGGCCTTCTCTCTGACAACACGCGACTGGGAGATTTCTCTATAATGACTTGTCGAATCTAGTAAAGAGCCTCATAGACAATCATTGGGGTAGGAGGCCAAGAGTGACTACCAATGGAAGCAGAAAGAGGGGCCATAATTTCTTCTGTGTGGACATGTAGATATGGAATACAATGGATGAAGAAATCATTGATGATCTCTCCATCATATTGCATAGATTTTTGAATCCATCCTTATTCTCCATGAATTTATTCAGAAGAGGGGTAAACAACTTCAATTAAACAACTTGTTTCTTGAATGCTTCTGTGACTAGAGATAATCTAATATTTTCATCTAGAAACATGATGTTATTTATCAGATCATTCTTGGTATAAATATTTGAAAATAACTTATCCACTTTCTGTCTAATCCCGTTCATAGCAGTAGAGGATTTATTTATGAATTTCCTAACCATATTGCACACAAGGTCTGTATATCTGTACACCTTTTCAAGAATTTATTTACCTAAAATACTCTAAATATTTTGAAATTTATCTCTCATCTTAACCTTGAGAGATTCAAAATCATCAACAACACCTTTCCCACTTCTATAGATGGAAGGTCCAGTAATCATTTTTCCACGATTTTCTTTAAATTTCATCAGTTCTACACTTAGTAGATGAGTCACCAAGTTGGTAAGAACTTTCACTACACCACTAAAGTTGTTTTTGAAATCAAAGGATATAGAATTTTATTCATTTCTCATATTTCTTACTTCATCTCTCAGCAATGTGTTATGTGTAATGATGGTTTCTGTTGTAGTAATGAGACTTGGTTGAATCTCATGGGTCACAATCCTTGCAATATTTTCTACATCAGAATCTGAAATACTTATTGCAGTCAAGGACTCACTTCTGGATTCAACAGAGGCTTTCACTAACTCGCATATATAATTTATGAATTACTACAAATCATCCTTAGTGACATTTTCACTTGGAACTATCAAGGCTATTGGCTCTACTACTGGAGATGCAACTGGTGGAACAGCTTCAGCTTCAGCTTGTGCTTGTGGAACAGGAGGAGGAGGCACCCTTTCTTCATATATGTCATATTCCAACCCAAAAATAATGTATCCAAGATCATTATTCCATTCTCAAGTATAAGACCATTCTATTAGTTTAACAATGTCAATCTGGATCTTTCTTCCTTTAGGCTCAGGGAAAACATCAACTTCATCAGCTTCTTCATCCTATCCTCAAGCCATAATGACATTTCTGGTTATTGGTATCTACTGATCTTGAGGATCTTCATGTTCTCCAACCACATCTACTTCTCCAGGTACTTCCTCAATTTGAGGAACCTGATCCTCAGCTTCTTTTTCATGGGAACTGGCTATAAGTTCATTTAATTCCAGAATGATTTCATGATTTTCAGCATTAGGATGGGGTGATCAATCCTAATTACTAGAATCTTTATGATAAACATCTTCTAGTTCAGTAAGCTCACACAATTACTATCTCCATGTATAGATTCCTCACTAGATCTGTCAACTATTTATTGTCCCACATTTAATGAATCTCTTAAATTCTCATCATTTCCTCCTTCATCCTCATCAATATCATAATCACTAGACTCCTTATCTGATTCAATTACATAACCTTCAACACTGGTAACTTTGGTCTCTTCATTATCCTCATCACCTAACAAGGATTCTCTTAGTGTAAGTATAAATCATGCTTAGCAGGTCTATAAGACATGTTCCTGGGACTTTTAATAATATCAAGATCACTACTATCATTAAAAGGAGATCCTTCTTCCCATGGCACTACAGTTTCAGCTTCCTCATAAGAATAAACATGTTATTCTCCTGGTTTGAGACCTGGATCAACTTGACTCTTTGTTCTGGTAGTATGGTCAATTGGATTGAAATAATCATACAACCATTCCTAATCACCTACCCAGCATTTTGTTCATGGATTCCATAAGATAATCATTATTTGACAAATATATTTTTGAAGGCAGAAACTACTACATGCACTTATCACATTATCTCTATCTTCCACACAACCTAACCTTTTTAACATGGCAGAGATCATCCTAGGATAGTACAAACATGTTTGCTTCGTGGATGGATTTATCAAATCAGATACATTCACCATTAGATACCTACACAAGTTCTTTTTTTTCCCATGTTTCAATAGATAAATCAGGAATACATCTTGATACTTCACAGAAAAGAAATTTCATTTCCTTGGGTAGATTTGATGCTGTATAAACTTAAAAAGAAATCTTACCTCTCCTTAAAACTCACTTGCAACAGTCCTCCTAGATTCTCTAATTCCAGTCAACTCCTCCAAATAATCTTCATTAGAGAATAAATCAGATGAAGGGGGAATATTACTTGGATAATCAGCATAGAAACCTACATGAGGCATCTCCATGCACTTAGCCAATTCCCTAGATGAAAATGCTATTTCATTTCCCTTTACCACTGACTTCATCTTATCATCCTCAGTTTCATCAAAAGATATCATCAAATGTCGATAAAATTCATGTAATATTTGGGGATAATGAGGCCTTTAATTATTAGAGAATCAGATTATCCATCCTTGAGATTCCATCACTATCAATAAAAATGTCCTTCTTGATATAATACACTTAGTAGATACTTTCTTTTCAGCCGTAACCACTTGGCATTCCATGCTCGGTTTTGTAGTCCCAGTGGACTAACCATTTTAATGCCTAGTAGGTGGAGGTTTTCTTGGTTCTTCCATAGCATTCTTGGTCCTTTCCATTTAGATGATTTCATATTCGAAATGAGATAAGATGTAGAGGGTTGAGAGAAAGAGTGACCAAGGGTAGAAGCCTTTACGACTGTTGGAAGGTGAAAGGTTTGGATTGATCGTACTTAGTATATCATTTCGGCAATGTAAATCATAATACATAAAATAAAAATGAGGCCAAAATAATACCAAAACATTTTTTTATTTAAAAATATCATAATTTCAGAAGAAACCATAAATATATCAATTTTATTTAATTGGTTTTATATGATCAGTTTCACAAGATCAGTTTCACAAGATCATTATCAATGATCAGTTTCATAAGATCGGTTTCAAAGATCGATTTGAAAAAGATCATTTTTAAAGATCAATTTGACAAGATCAGTTTCAAGGATTGGATTGAAAATATTGGTTTCAAGGATCAGTTTCACAAGTTCATTTAAGAGGATTGATTTCAGAAGATCAATTTCAAGGATCAGTTTCACAAGATCGGTTTCTAGGATCAGTTTTACAAGATCAGTTTGAAGGATCGGTTTCACAAGATTGGTTTCAAGGACATTAAAGATTTTTCATTCCTAGTTTGTGTCAGATGTAGTTAATTCTATCATATTTGAGGGGTTTATTGAATATATCTGCAAGCTAATTCCCTGTCCCAATAAACTCAAGAGTTATATCACATTTTTGATAATGATCTCTCAAAAGGTAATGTCTTACATCAATATGATGTGTTCTAGAATGTGATATTGGATTCTTAGAAATGTTAATAGCACTTGTGTTATCATAGTTTATGGGGATATGTCTGAATTGAAATCCATAGTATAATAAGATGTGTTTCCTCCCAAAAAACATTTCAAAAAGACTCCCAGTAGCAATGTATTTTACTTCACTAGTTGATAATGCAATTGAGTTTTTCTATTTTACTACACTACGATATTAGAGACATTCCCAAAAAAAGTGACATGTTCCAGAGGTACTTTTTATATTTAACTCACACCCACTAAAGTCATCATCTAAATAGCTAATGAAATGAAAAGGTTTTATTTTAGGAAATAACAATACTAAATTAGTTATATACATAAGGAATTTGAAAATTTTTATAACATCATTTAAATGTGACTCTATTGGGTTTGTATGAAATCTCTCACACATATACACATTGAACATAATATCTGGCCTAATAGTAGTTATGTATAACAAACTCTCAATAATTCTTCTGTAATTAGTTTGATGAATTGATTTTCCATTATCATCAACATCCAACATACATATAGAACTCATAGGAGTTTCAATACTCTTAATGATATCAAAGCAATATATTTTAAAAAGAGCTTTTGTGCACTAACTTTGATTTAAAATACTACCTTATTTATTTTGAAATATTTTAAATACAATAAAATATTTAATTTCACCAATTAAACTCATTTCAAATTCAATTTGTATTGTTTTTGAGAAATCATTACATAATGAATTTTTAGTAGATCCAAAGATAATATAATCTACATATATTTGGGTTATTATAACTTCCATTAAAATAATTTTTATAAATAAAGTCAGATCTGAATGTCCTTTTGTAAATCATTTAGAAATAATAAAATTACTCAACATTTCATTCCAATCTATTGGAGCTTATTTCGAACCATATAAATCATTAAATAATTTGAAAACATGATTTGGAAAATATGGATTTGTAAAACATAAGGGTTGTACAAAAAACATCCTCAACTATATAACCATTTAAGAATTCACTTTGGAATCAATTTGATAATGTTTAAAATCCAAGTGCACTGCATAGGAAGGTAAGATCCCAATTGATTCATGTCTAGCTACTGGTGCAAATGTCTCTTCATAATCAATTAACTCTTCTTGGTTATATCATTGTGGAAATAGTCTATTTTTATTTCTGAATAAATTTCTTGCATCATCTACTTTATTTCTATACACCCATTTGGTTCATATGGTCAGAGTATCCTTCGGTCTATCTACAAGTTTCCAAACATTATTTCAACTTATTATGTTCTTCTTTCATGGACATTACCCAAAATTCTTCAATGATCACATCATTGATATTTTTAGGTTCACGTTGTGACAATAAGTCTTGATGTTCAACCTAGTTTCTCAAAGGAGAACTTGTTTGTGTTCCTCTATTTAAATCTCTAACAAAAACATCTTGGGGATGATATTTAAGGGTCATTATTTTTCTAGAAAATATAGGACTCGTTATTTCTAGTAGGTCAGGTTGATCAGGTTCAATATGGTAAGGATCTGAAGAATTTGCAGAACCAGATGTTTTCACGGATTCCTTCACATGATGATTTGAGGTTTTTTCATTAATTTCCAGTTGGACATATACAATTCAATATTTTCTAGTGAGGCCCTATGCTCATGTGAATCTGCTTAATCAAACATGATATGTATAAATTCCTCCACACATTTGGGTTTATTATTAAAGACTCTATAGGCTTTTCATGATGTAGAATATCCAAGAAATATTCCCTCATCACTTTTAGAGTCATTTTTTTCTAAATTATATTTAGTGTCCAGAATATAAACATTACATCCAAACACTTTAAAATAACCTTCTTTGGGTTTCCTATTTTTCCATAACACATAATGAGTTTTCTTAAGGATGGTTCTGATTAAGACTCTTTTTGTTATGTAACAAGTTGTATTAACATCTTTACCCTAAAAATAAATAGTTAAGTCATATTCATTGAGCATATTTCAGGAAATTTCCACTGGAGTTCTATTTCTTCTTTCTAGCACAACGTTATGTTGAGGTGTCCTAAGAGAAGAGAAATTGTAATTGTAGAAATTATTGAGAATTTTTTTTCAGAATTTTGATTTTCAAACTCATGAACTTGATCACATCTTAATGATTTATTCTTAATTCCACTAAGATTTTCTATAATCCCATTATACTTGGTAAAGTGTGAATAAGATTCAATTTTCTGAGAAAAGAAAAAGGTCTAGGTGTACCTAGAGAAATCATAAACAAGAACATAAACTTAGTGCTTCCCATTAAGAAACGAAACTCTAGATATTACAAAAAGTCCATGTGAACTAATTCAAGAGGTTGAGAAGTAGTTAATTCATTCTTTGATATGAAAGAGATTTTATGCTGTTTTTCTTTTTGACAAGGATAACATACTTTGTTTTTTCGAAATGATAATTTGGGTTAGTCTTTTACTAAATAGTGTATTTTTCAATCCCTAGTCTTCTATTATAGAGCCAAGACATTTTGTGAAAATAATTTTGACAAGAGACATTCTGTGAGGCTGGTGAGTCATGATTTATAGCATATACATTATCATTTATAAAAGAAGTAAATAATAAGTTATTATTGGCATAAAAAACATGGCATGAATCATTTTTTAATTTATCATTAAATCCATCATCACAAAATTGAGATATGCTAAGCATGCTATTCTTTAATTTATCAATGTACAATACTTTTGAAGTTGAAATAGATTTAGGGTTACCAATCTAGCATAGGCCGATGATTTTTTCTTTACAATCGTCACCAAATCTGACATGGCCTCCATCAATCTTGATAAAATATTTAAAGCTTGAAAATCCCATGCCATATGTCTTGAAGACCCATAGTCTAAGTACCACAACTTTTTACAGGATCTCATTAGGCAGGTTAACTAGAAAAAATTTCATCCAAGAAATGACTTTGGTACCCATATTTGTCTGGGTCCACACATATCAGTGATATAATCTTTAGGAACCCACAACTGTCTTATTGGTTTTCTATATGTAGAATATAAAGTGTTTGAAAATTAAAATTTTTTTGGTCTTCAAGTGTTAGCTTTTGTAAAATAATTATTGGAACTGGAACATGCTGTAATATTCTGGTTTTTGAAAATGGTAGAAACTTTTCCAGATCTGGTTAAAAAATGTGATTTTGATAAATTCCTTTGACCAGGTAGATATTCTATTCATGATGTATACATAGGATCTATTTGTTTACCTAGAATTTAAGTAATATTATTTTCCCCATTTGTGAAATTTTCTAAATCTTTCTTCAATTTCTCATTTGACATTTTTAACTAATTTTTTTCCTTGTGAAGTTTGGGATTTTTCTCTTTTTCAATTGAATGTTCAGAGTTAACAGTAACGGTAAGAGGATGATGTTTCTTCAATGATTTCTACTTATCTTTAATCTCATTACATGTTTCTTATAGAATATTTCATTATTCGAATAATTCATCATTTTTCATATTCTCATATTCCCTTTCAGAATAATATGAATTATGCACAAGAGAGTCTATGGTTACCTCAGATGTGTTTGTCAAAAAACACATATTAGTCATATCGTCTTTCTCATTTTTAGAAGTGGCAGATTCACTTGAGCTATCCTCAGAGGAACTCCAGGTGGCCATCATTACTTTCTTATAACTTCTATCCTTATTTTCATAATTTTTCTTGTATCTCAACTTTGGATAGTTCTCCTTGACATGTCCATTCCATTAACATTTGTAGTATATTATTTCTTTTGAATTTTCATTTCTCTTCCAATCCTTTCTCTTATTGACCTTATTATCTTATATTACTTTGTAATTGGGCTTTTTGAAAAACATCTTTTTCATATAAAATTTCGTAAATATTTTGTCCAACTGGGCCATTTCTTCATCACTGTCTCAAGCTACTTCATCACTACATGAGATTTAAATAGCATCTTTAACTTTCTCCTTGTCTTTGATTTTAGAATTATTTGTCTTGAATGATACAAACATTCATTTTCGTTCATCTTATTCTTGATTTACCTTCAATTCCTAATCATGAACAATTAATTTGCCAATCAATTCCTTTACTAGCATCTTATCAATATTGCATGATTTTTTAATTGATACAGACATTTCAAGACATCTTTCTGGTAAGCATCGTAGAATCCACAGAATCTTCTCATTAGATGTTACCTCTATTCCTAAAGAAATCATGGTATTCAAAATTTCATTGAACCTGGGATACATAACAGAAATAGACTTATCAGGCTTCATTCTTAAGTTTTCATATTTAATAGTATAATTATTCAATCTCATTTCTTTAACATCAGATGGTCCCTAATGAGAAACAAATAGAGTGTCCCAAATGTCATGTCTAGTTTTACATGTAGAGATATAGTTAAATTCTTCATCTCATAGTGCACATTACAAATCATTCATTACTTTACAATTATTGTTATAGGTGGTCATGGTAGGTTTATCCCAAGTGTTTCTAGAAATTTTAGGAAATGTATATCAACATTCAATAACAGTCCCAATTTAAAATCCCAAGCTTTCTAGATGTATTTTCATCTTCAGCTTATACTGAGTATAATTGGTTCCATTAAAGAAAGGTGGTCTATTAGTAGCATCCCCTTCTAATATATTATCTATGATATAGAATTTGAAATAATTTCAAAGAGATAAAAATGTAGAAATAACAGAAATTATGAGAAATTTGGAAAACAACTATAATCACAGTCTACAAGATTTGAAAAACTAAAAATAACATTTAAATTCCATTGATACCAAATGTGGGTCGGAGTAGATCACTCAAGTGGGGGAAGGGGTCAATTCAGTGTCTATAAAATTTTTTGTAAAATTTGTTCTATAAAATAACATCATCCCCTTTTAAAAAAAATCAAAGTCCATTTGTAGTGAATTTATGAAAGTCTAGAATGTTCAATTAATTTCTCAAAATATTGATTAGTTATTAGCTTTACAAATCTAAATATTAGTCAAACTTTTTAAACAAATATACTAATTCAAAATAGATATAAACATTTTCTAAACTAATTATAAAACATTAGTTTATTTTAATTTTAAAATTACATATCAGATTAAAACACAAGACAAACAACACATCAGTTCAAACAAGAGGTTCAGTCTCAAGCTGAGACATAGTCCTCTCTACTAGGTGATCACCTACCACCAAGCAGTTTATAATAATAAATATATGATTCACACCCCAGATCGAGGTTCTCAATAGAACACATGGCTGTCCCAATCACACTTGACCTCTACCAATGTTTTTCATTGGAAAACAATCAAACAGATCACATATGATCTCTTCCATAGTTCTACTTGGGATATAAGGGTATAAGGGGATTCAGTGTGAGTATATTTTAGTATCCTTTAGTTAAGCTCAGGATATAGTGTGTGTGACACAAATAGATACACACACTACTCAAATAGTAAGCACAAGATCACAAAAAAGTTACGAAAGAAGAATAGAGTTTAGAAATCTCTATGTGCTGTTTAGTAAATCCATGGACTCAATGGATGTAGAGAAAATGATATTCGAGTATTCTTCTGGAAGTTGGATCCAAAATAGAGTATCGTAGTCTTTTTAATCTAGCTTTCAGGTGTGTAAATGATAAGCACACTAATGTCAGGATGTTCAGCCAACATCCGTAGGATGCAGCTTTTAATATTAAACATCTTGAATACTCAAGCTTCAAGTTCTTATATTTACAATATATTTCATATTCACACAGCCATACGTTTTGTTTTTCTACTGGGTTCAAAGACTCTCTTTTTAGGTTGAGCTTGTAATCCTTTTATAATTCAAGGTCCAGTAGGCATGAAGATCACCCCATGTGCATGTACCTCATACTTTGTATGGATAGTACTACAGACACCATTAAATAATGTCGAAAACATTATATTAGATAAATAAAAATGTTAGAAATAAATTTGAAATAATAAATTTGAAACAATTATTTATGACTATAAGTGAGTCATAAGTATCGTTCTTTTATCATTAGTGTGTCACCATTGGTGTGTCATCTTCGGTGTGTCAACATCAGTGTGTCAACTTTGGTGTGTCATCTCTGGTGTGTCATCTTCGAAGTCTCATCTTCGGTGTGTCAACTTCGGTTTTTCATCTTCGGTGTGTCTTCTTCAGTGTGTCATCTTAAGTGTGTCATCTTCAGTGTGTCATCTTCGAGGTGTCATCTTCGGCGTGTCATCTTCGGCGTGTCATCTTCGGTGTGTCAAACGTCAATGGGTCAATCATCGGTGGATAGAACATCGGTGTGTCGAACATTGGTTTGTCGAATAGTGATGTGTTGAACATCAGTGTGTGGAACATCGATGTGTCGAATAGAGGTGTGTCAAACATTGGTGTGTCCAACATCGATGCTACTGACTCTGAAAATCTTAGAAGTTTCTGTATTACACATAAAATTACTTGATTAAGTGACATCCAAAAATACATGAAAAAATACACTTGTAATCATATTGACTCATATATATATAGGGTATTGAGTTATTGATGTATATAGTTCTGTATGAAATAATTGATTTACATTGAAATATTAAATGGCATGAAATATTTGTATATGTAGGTTGACATATATTTGTGATTATGAAAACTATTATAGCATAGAGGGTCCATGAAAACTAAATGTGTTTGAAGTAGTTTAAAATGTGATTTTGATGTCACATGTTTCAGATATAATCTAAAATTATATTATATTAAAGAATTATCCCCAATGTTTACACTATCATTTGGTTAGAAAAATATTCATTTATATAGATCAATCTTCTGGATTACCTTATTATAAATTTCTTAATTTCATGTGGGAAACTAAATTTTTTGCGACGAGTCAGATTGGACCCAATATGTCATTAATAACAAATAAACTCAATACATGGATTATTATTTATGAAAACTTCTTTAATAGTCTCAAGGATACATGGTATATGGAAAATGGATTCTGTAGACATATTTCCAGGGACCCATTAATATTTCAAAATCAAATCTAATGGGATAGAGGATTTATCACATTGGAAGAAAACATTAAAATAAAATGTTATATTTTTTTTTTAAGTATCAATATTTAAATTTGTTATTGTTTAAAAGGTTTTATAAGTTGAAGGGTGTAATCATAACTTAATAAGTATATCACAGATTTTAAATGAACAAATGATTATTATGTTTGAAGATAATGCATGTATTGTTCGAAAAGATAAATATAATTTATTTTATATAGAAAAATTATTTATCTAATAAATTTTTATTAACTAATCGAAAAAATTTAATTGCCTCAATGAGATTAGAATAGATTATATTCATTAGAATTGGAGGCTATAGAATACTCATATATTGCGGGTACAAAAATTTTCGAACTGTAGAAAGGTTTTAATTTTACCAAGTTAATGGTTAATAAATATTTTGTGTGTGATTTAGGCCTAAAATATATGAAACAATAATAAAAATTTAAATATATTAATAATGGTAATTATTTTATACCATTACCGTTATTACATCTTGATTCATTGGGATTAAGTAAATCTATTTTTACTCAGTAAAAGGTACGTGGTCATAATTATTTCTAATTTGTGTATGTTTAACTGTATTCATTTTCTGACTCATAATCATGGGCCCCTATCTAAATTTATTGTTTTTTATAATTTAGTTAAAAATTAAAAAATTTATTTTCATATTCCAAACAAAATTGATAACAAATGTGAGTATGTAAGATCAAATATAAAAATATTTTTTTGATGAAAATGGATTTATTAATTATTTCAATACTCTTAGAACACCATAATAAAATAGTTTTATTGAACATAAAAATATAACTCCTAATATAATGAATATAACAATTATTAATTAATATAATCTATGTAAATGTTTTTGGTTGGAATATATTTATACCAGTTGATATCTTCTAAATAGAATCTGTATTTGAATATTTTTAAATTAAATACACTAAGATAAATTTAATGGAATAAATAATAGATTTTGTAACATTATAGAGCCCAATTGAAATATTTTTATCATAAATACTGAGGAAAACATAGATAATATTATATACTGACAATAATTAGGGTATTAATCTAGGATATTCTAGAAATATTATGTCTTATTGAGTGTATAATAAGATATCAATGACTATTAATGAATATATGTATAAAAATTATTATAAAAACAATTATAAATAGTTTTTAAACATTGAAACTGCTAAAATAATTATTTAAGGAGCTTAATTTTGGGAATTAATAATCAAACAAAGATAATATATTAGTTCCCGTAGAGGACATGACAACTCAATATAATTCTTGAAACCAAATAGTTCATATGTTTCACCACTTATAATAATATTATTTAATTTTTTTTAATTTTTTATATTATGAAAACACAATCAAATTTATAGGACCATGAAATATGAAGACAAAAAAATGTGGAAAAAAAATCCAATTATTCCCTAAATCATGAATTTAACGTAAACCTGTTAATTAATGGGTAATAAAAGGACATAATAAAATCACACATGATATGATATATATGAATATGGTTCTATAATATATGTATAATAAACATTTATTTATTATATTTAGGTATTTAATGTCAATTACATAAGTCAAGAGTTATGGTAAGGGATTTATGTCTCACTATTTTACATCTATGATACACATTCAAAATTTACCATATATTTTGTATATGTTGTAAATAATTCTAAATATTATATATTAGGATTATTATTGTTAAATTTATTGGTATTTAAATTCCCATTAATGATCTCTCTTTTATGGGTGTTTATAGTCAAAAGGATACCAAACTAGTAATGGATTTATAGTCTCTCTTTTATTTATGGGAGACATGCGAATTCACAAATTGTTTCTTTTTTTGGTATATATAATGAAACATTGATATTTAATATCATGAATAATATTAATTTATGATATATACTTTCTTATTTTATGTATTTATTTATTTGGGATTATGATTCAAATGATTAATAAATCAGTAATGAAATGTTGTCTAAATTTTCATTCATTGTGACACATGATTATGATATACACCTGTTTTATTGTATATAGTGTATATAAAACCCATTTTACATGTAATAAAATTAATTAATTTATCCTCATAATATTATAATTTTAATTTAGTGGTATTTTTTAATGGTTCTTACATATAAAAGATTCCAATGTGGAAAATATTTTAAGATACAATTTAATCGTCTATCGTGATGGTTTATAATTATGTTTCCGATGGTCAAATATTATTATACATCTCTCAAAAATCTCATGATATTTATTTTTTTATTTTAATTAATTTAGAATAAGTGTTTTGCCTTTATTATCCACATTATATGTTCCCAAGAGTATAAATATAAATGTTTTTTTAAAAAATGGTCTTTTCTAAAGAACACACTTTTTCATCTTGAGCAATTTTTTCTAAAATTGTATTTGTTTTCAAAATTTGTTTTAAATTTATTTAAAATTATTTATTAAATATAATTTTAGTCATGTTTAGTAATTTTTTTAAAAAATAATATTTTTTTATTTTTCAAAAATAAATCTCATTTGGGTTTTATAGAAGATGTGAAATGAATATTTATTTACATTATATGTATTTCACGAATCAAAAATTCTTGTCATTATGACTTTTAATATATTTTATTCTTACCAGATATGATTTCAAGTTTATTTTCAATGTAAAATATTTTTAGAAAAAATTATGTCAAAATTTTTTTTATATGGAAGTTAAGCATTTCCCAATAGATTATTAAAAATTATCAATCAAAATCATTTTACATAAATGATGAAATAATTATAGGTTACTTATGCATGACTAGGTATATGATCCAATGATAACTTTATAATTGTTTTCATCAATGGTTTATAAATTTTATGATGTAATGTTTAGGAAACACATTAATATTTCATGGGGCATACCATTATATAACTCTTCTAAATATTGGTTCATTTATTGGTTTATGTTATAATGAAACAATGAAATAATTTTTAATACTACCACTATTATATAGTTTTTTATATGATTAAATTCTTATGAAACCCATTTCATTTCATGGGTTTGGATATTATGAATTTTTTTAGATCATTTTGAACCCATATTTATTTTTTCATTATGTAATGGATGCTACATTATAACCAAGGATTTATTTTATGTCATAAACAATAATAGGTGGGACCAATATCTTCCTTAAATGCATTGGGTAATGATTTATATCTCTTGATATGTAAAAGACTAGAAAATGGTGTGAACATGGTTGAATAAGGTTATTTATTCACTACGGTGGACTTGGGTGTGAACCTTGAATAACATGAAGGTCTGGGGGTGAAATCAATCTCTTGTGTGTAAAGGGATGCCACAATGGTTGGTGTAGTGTCCTTCCCAAAAAGTGTAGCTTCATAAAATTAGGGTTCATGGGTGGTTATCCCTTGTCCAAATCCATTACATAGGTGGTTATCCTTATCCAAACATTTTATTAATCTATTGGTGGGTATCATTGACATAAAATTTTCAATGATTATGTTCATTCTACAACATGATGTATTATAAAAATGCTATGCTCACATGGAACCTTTTCTATGACTCTTTTATGATTCATATCTTTTAAAATTCAAATATCTATACCATGTCTCATGATTATGAACTGTTATAAATTTTTAGTATATTCAACATTTATGTTTATTATCATGTACCATTATTCTTGTCTTATTCATATATACGATCATATATTGATATCTCCTGTGTTTACCCATAATAAGAATATAAACTCACAATTTCTTTTGTTTCCTTTCCCTCGGTTATGAAGAATGATTTAATATGGGGTATTTATAAGAAGAGTACTAAATGAAAAGGTAGTTATGCAAAAAAATTGGAGGTATATCACCAAATTATAATATTTTGTTTAATGATTCCAAAGGCACGTAATTATTATTGTTCTCAAAATGTGTTTTCTAATTTAATGAATATTCATTTAATAAGATACAATATCCATGTATGATAAGACTAGGTCATTATTTTTTGGTATCAATGGAAATTTTTAGTTAGCCATTGGAAATTAGGATAGGAAAACATTAGTTAGATCACTAGGGAATTTTGTATCTTATATCTAGGGATGTCTTTATGAATAAGTCTCACGATGAGTTTTTGTATAAGAAACATTCTGGTAATTTAGGTGAGAAATAGAGTAAGTGATTTACATGAAATTAAATCCCAATATTTTATTATTAGTTTATGTGGACCAGTAATAGATTTCCATAGGAGTAACATCCCCAAAAACACTATATTGGGAAAGAATCAATTAGTATCTGGTGCATGACAATGGGCCTTACTGTACATCAGGTTTGACACTCCTAGTGGATATTATTTGAAAATTCAAAAACATTTTGTGAATCATTATGACAGATTTAAATAAATGGTGAATATGAATGAATTAGGATAAAAATAATGTGTTATATATTAAAAATAAGTTTCCTTGATTTAGAAATCCTAAATTAGTTTTTAGACAATGTGATTTTCCATTATGATAATTTTTTCTCATAGGATACTTTCTGGTCTTATTCAACTATGTGAACCATAAAAAACTGGACTAAAATTGAATGTGATGGAATATATTTTGATTATAAGACAAATGGGATGATAAATTAGGTAAGGTATTCTATGAATATGCCTAATTACTTTACACAAAAAAAATTTACAAATTGCACCGTAAGACACTCATAGAGTCACCAAAGAATTGAATGAAATAGTTTGCATATAGATTGGGTTATGGTAACCATAGTTGATAGAAGACTCCATGTATTATATGTTTTGAATGTAGACTGAATAACCCAAGTGACTATATTAGGTAAATGAGAAAAAAATATTTAATATAGAAAATGATACAAAAAAGTAACTACAATGGGGAAATGAATAGTACTATTAAAATAATGTTTGTGAATATTTGTCTCCAAAATATATTATCTACTACTGAATGATTTAAATATGTAATGTATGGGAATTATGGAATTTTATATTCTAAGGGGAAATCTCATGGGGAAATACATTATGGTTGTACGATTAATGGTTATATAGCTAATGATTGAAAGACTATAGATGTCATGTGAAAGGAAATGGGTATTAATGAATAAGATAATAAAGCCTCATATAGTGGTTTGATAAAGAAGTGGGATGATTTAATTATTCATTTATTTTATCTCATATATTATTTTTTGTAAATTTTGAAATATATAAATATTGATTCGTATATGGTTTCCCTTAAGGATGTGATAGAATATGTTGAATGATATTGATGGAGTGGTAGAGTGACTCAATGAAAAGGTGATAGGCAAATTATGGGATGGTGTCCCATAATATGTTCTTAATGATGATAAATGGTGTTTTGTTTTGTAAAAGAGATAATTGGTTTGGATAAAAAAATAAGATAGTATGGATGAAATCAGACTGATAGAGGATTTGTTTTGTCAAAGTGGTTTATGTTATCATTTATATTGTTTAAGACATTTATATATATATAGGATATATTAAAAAAACAATGTTTTTATTCTAGGAATGAGAAATATTTTATATTTTCATAAAAATTATAAGGTAATTCTAGATTGAAGTGAGCTCATGATGAAGGTATTCAAATTCATGTTATTTGAAAATTATGGAACTACATCATGTTATTTGGAGGATTAATAATAAGTTCATTTTGGATGTTTAGTTTCCTTTTTTATAGATTTTTTTATTTTAATCTTTCATATTATAGAAACACTACCTTTTCTTATATTAGTGTTACAACATTACAAAGATAAACAACATAATATTATTACACCATGAGGATCCATAAGTATAGTATCTTGAGAAAACAAGGACTAAACATAATGTTTACAACATCAAACAAAAGCATTTACTTAATTCAATATTCTCCAAGTTCATATTGTCCCTTAAAAACCAATTAGTACACATAATATCCTGGAGATATACAAAAAAAAGGTTTGATCTAAAATCACAATAATAGGATATAAAATAACAATATATAATGGGGTTAGCATGATCATAATATCATCATCAAAATCATGAGAGGGATCAATAGGTAATGGAATGGAATGTGACAATGCATAAAAAAGGAACATCATGTCTTAGTGGTCAACTATCACACATAGTTGTGAAAAATTCAATCATCATGTTCACGAATATATTCAAATTATCTAATGATATTAATCAAATTACCCAATTCATTAGAGTGATGTATAATTTTGTCCGCAAACATCACCTAAAAACATTCATATTGCGCTATATAATTTCAGGCACACCCATCACACCATAACATTTAAATTATCATGAATGCAACAGAGAACATATGTCAAACATGAAAATAAAATAACCCATCGAATGAAATGTGTTTCAATTAATAAAAAATTAAGTCATAAACATTTGGTTAACAAAATATATAAGGAATATAATTCTTGACGTATAATAATCAACTATGAGTGGAGAAGAAACAATTTTTCAGGGTTTCTTTATTCAAAAAAGGGTTCTTTTGGAAAACATTTGGTTTGTAATGAACATAAGTAGAAAACATTTACATTACAAAAAATTTAATATAATTATGAAGAAACTATTTTTAAAGAGAAACCATATCAAAAAATGGAGTGAATGGGGGAGAACCCGAAGAAAAAAAGTTGGGTACAATAATTTTCCCAAACCATCTATCTGAATGATTTCTTCACTTTAACGTCATGTATAATGAAATTATATAAATAATTTAGAAATTAAAGAACCTTTTATAAATTATTATGTTTCTTTATGGTTTCATTATGTTCTTTTATGGTCCTTTTGATGAGTTATAGTGTTTAAATCCATTATTTGGGAGTGTTATTTTTCTATGTTTTCATAAACAGATCACTTGTACAAATAAATAGATGTTTGTCTAGAACATGGAAAAAACTACAAAAATAAAATTACACGTTTTTAATGATCTTCATGGAGTTTAAATGATCTTATAATGAATTATTTAATATACCATGTGTATGAATAATTAGTAAAAATTTAATGATGACTGATTTATGTAAATTTGGGTGGTTTTTGGATCACAAAAAACATGTTTTGTTTTAAAAGATAGTATTATGAAAAAGATGTTTCCCAAACATTAAAGAGGTTAAAAATAAATATTAATATAGGTTTTCCACCATTTAATGGTATCATTTACATCCTTGGAGGATTTTAAGGAAAACAGAAGTGTATCACCCATGATGTAGGTAAATTAACACATCACGAGAAACAATATCATTTTTATTGAAAAATTTATTGAGGGGGAGTATAATGAATAATCTTCCATTAACATGATATAATACGATCATATAATTCATATTTAAGTTTTAATGACATTTTTATAAGATAATATGAGGATAAGAGAATAATAGGTATGAAATTTGGAAGGAAATTTAAAGAAAAGTGATGGAGGAGTTACCTCTTGAATCCTCCTATTAAGAACCACCTTAAAGAACCTAGGATTGGTCATTTGATGATAAAAATATCTCATTACCATGGGCTGGATATAGGGAAGATATTTGGGAAGAATGTGTACTTGTCTTGATGTTTGAGAGGTTTGACGAAATGAGGGAGTGAGGGGTGCTATTTTTAGTAGAGGGTAGATAGGTTTTCTAAATATTATATTCATTAATTTATTATTTCTACATGAGACATTAAATTGTGATGATTTGATGAAAAATAATAAGAATAAGTTCATGTGAATTTTATATTTTTGTGCTTATATGTTACACCCCAATCTCCCATGATATTTTTACTTTTGAAAAATGCAATAGCTTAAGTTGTACTCAAATAAGAGTTTTAACAAACCACAACAAATTAAACTAGCCGTTAGGAATAGTAAAACACAATTTTTTAATTTTTTTAATTTTTATCATTTAAAATGGTCTTCATTATTGTATTTAGAATATTGAGATTATCTTAGGGTGAAATTTTTTCATTTTTTTGAAAATATTCAATTTTTAATGAATAGTGGAAAAACACATAGTTATTGGTTAAAACAGAATTTTTATATATATAATTAGTTATTTTATTTTAATTTTTCCAATGTAAAAATAGATAAATAATACCTATATATGTTCAACGTAATTAATTAGAGTAATTTTATAATAATTCTATATATATATGATTTTATCGAACTTTTAACCGTCTTTTACCAACCTCCCAGGAGCATTTGAAAATTTGTTTAAAACATAATTTTACGGCATCTGTGAGTTAAATTTCAAAAAGTTGAGAGACACAGTTAATATCAGTAAGTAAAATGAGGTACAATAAGATGATAATAATTTTTTGTGAATAGTAGATTTTGACTTTTATTTACCACTTTTATAAGTAAATAGGGTATTGAAGGGTAAAAATGATATCATAATTACCTTAACAAATATCGTAATTATATTGGATAAGTATAATTTGACCTAAAACAACCATATCAATAAAATATTATCCCCTTTTGTCCACTTGGATTAGATTAAGACACTTATTATTATTTTATTTAATGAATTTTTAAAAGAGTTAAAATCAAAGTCTAATAACTACACCATTTTTAATATAGGATTATACATAAAATAAATTCGACTATAAATATTCATCAGAAAAATATATATATTTCATAAATAATGGTATTTTATTTATAATTTTTAAACATTATATAATTAAATTTATTTATGACATAATGATGATGTAGTAATTACCTTATTAATGAATGATTAAAAAAATTGATATTATAAATATCCAAATAAATCTAATTTGAGACATTTAATGAATTAAACAAATTTTATAGGTTAATATGAAATGTTAGGGTTAATTAAATTAATTTTTTTTGAATTAATAATGATGCTATGAATTTAACAAATACAAAATACCGAATAGTGTCAAAATTGAAAGACAAAAGTTTTTTAAAAAAATATTATAATATTAATGAATATTCTATTCCTAAAAATCTATGGTTCATCCAAAGGTCTTAAATAATATTTTATATTTCATTAATGAACCACTTTAGGTTCTCATGGAATATTATTTATTTTTTATTAACCATATAATATAAAAATACCAAGAAACAAGGTAAATGTCAACCTATTTAACTAAGAGTTAAATCTAAGATATAAGGATAATATAGTCACGCAAACCTATCTAAAACCTATTGGTTGAGTGTTTTTGGATCCATCCCATCCATTAACTCGAAATAAATAATTTTTGAGCCATTACAAACCGAAAATTATTTTATTATAATATAATATTTCAATCCTTTCCTAAGGTGCCCCTCACCCTCTTATAAATGGGAACATCCCCTTATCTAAAATTCATAACATCAAAACACTTTTGGATCGGCCAATACCTACCCAAATATCCTCTAAAATATCTTCCATTCATTCTAAAGGCCTTATTTTATTCATAAATCGAACCTATAGAGCCCTTTTGATCAAATCAAAAGGAAGAACCTGAAGAAGAGGTAAATATTTCATCACCTCTATCATGTTTTTTTCTTCTTTAGCATCCTCTTTCATTGTTATTTCCATTATAAAATAATAAATCCTTTGACATATATATACTGTGATTTTATTATAAAAATAGTAAAACCATATTTATTATACTATAAATCCTACAAATGACAAAGTCACCATTCGTGCGTACGTATGGATTACCATCTCCACATCGTAGTGTAGTTTGTAATTCAAAACCATCATCATTGGGATGGGTATAATAATGAGTATAAATTATGTAAATAATAAATATAACATGTTAATGATTCTTTATATATGATATATAATCCAATTAGATATTATTTTAATATCAAAAGACTAATATTTTCGCTCTGGCGTATGTACGGATTACCGTCTCAACGAACGCGATGAGATTCACTCTCCATCGTATCCATTCAAGACTAATTTTCATTTGATGATTAAAAATTAATGTTTAAATACACAATATAATTTTGAATATGAATAAGATACATACTATCCATAACAAGCATTACTTACATAACAAACCATATAAAGAAAAATGAATCAGTTAACACCCGAAACGATGATACTACTGAAATATCATTAACAAAGAAATATTAGAAGATTATATATGATATCATATTATTGTATTTGGTTCTTGTATAATTTAATTACAATTATTTCACCATTATAGATGATATTAACCTCCCCTCGACCCATGAAAAGTACAAGGAAAGGGTTAATTTCACAATCTCTTTATTATCTGAGGTTGTTTTATACGGGAGTATTTACTAGAACCACTTTATCATCCACATCCGTGTTTCTTAAAAATGTATTTCAAAACATTTTTAATATTTAATGAAAAATGGATTAAATTAATTTATACACTTATTTCACCATATATTTTTTATAATGGAATCTTTTTGTCTTTTTT
Organism: Viscum album; assembly: GCA_963277665.1. Taxonomy (NCBI): domain Eukaryota; kingdom Viridiplantae; phylum Streptophyta; class Magnoliopsida; order Santalales; family Viscaceae; genus Viscum; species Viscum album. The sequence continues at coordinate 1,883,646,693 of OY728159.1, read as the reverse complement.
CAAACAAGGTACTTTATGACCTTTTCGACAAAAGTAAGGTAAAAATAATTTTTTTAACTTACACGGTGGGTGCGGATATTTTCCACCATTATAAAAAAGTCAAATAATCCCTTACAAGATTATTATAATGTTTTCAAAGTAAATATTTTCTTATATTATTAAATGAATTCTAAATTATTTCAAAATAGAAAGATATATTTTTCTAATTTTTTTTTGATTTCATCTATGTCACCATCCTTTGATGGATTTTAAGCTTATTCAATGTTTATTTATTATGATACAAAACATCCATATTGAATTTAAGGTTTTGTGATATTTTTGACTGTGGATGTGTTATTTTTAAACCATTCATGGTTTATGTATAATGTATTGACATTTCGTATGCTAATTTTAATATGAATGTTTATGATATGTTTAAACCTTTTCATATGAGGAATGAATTGTACTAAGTAAGTGACAGGTGGAGCCAAATATATCTCATTGATGAATTGGTAGGTCTCATGAGACAAACTAGTGTCTTGGCACAAGGCGTTGACAAAATATTATTTGTAGTCTTGGCACAATTCCTTGACTATGTGGTTATGAAGTCTCACATTATGCATTCCATCATTAGGAAAGTGGCTATTGATATTACATGTGATTATTTCAATTGTAGTATATACATATGAATAAGTAAATGGAATTATTTGATTTTATCTTTTCCATATTATTTTAATCTTCATATTTAAAAGGCTTTTGTTTAATCTTATATATTGTCTTAGATATTTTTGCTTATTTGTTAATGCTTCCGCTATATTGTTATCCTTACTGGGCATCTAAGCTCAACCCTTTCTATGTTTTATTTTTCATGGGTTGGGAAGATATATTTTATGTTTGACCTATAGGGATAGGCTAAGGATATAATTTTATTTAATAGGGGACAAAATGATGTTGTTATTTATATTTCATGATGTAATGTAAAACTTATGAATGTATCTAGTACTTTAAGGGTACTAAACTGATTGGCCTTTCAGGAGATGATTCATTGTATCATGAAAATGTTATGTAATAATGCACCGACTCTGGTAACTAGGTTTGGGGAATTATGTTTGGTATTAGAGGAAGTTTAGTACAAACCTTGGAAGATAGATTTATAAAAACTCTGATTAGAAAACATTACCCTAAGATAGACTTTGAGGATTAGTAAACCATAACTTCCTCGAATTATGGTACTATAGATATTTTTTGAGTTTTCCAACAAATACATCACTGTTTGTACACGAGCAGGTAGAGGCGGCCCTGGAACAGATGTACCTAGGGGTAAAACCTGAAAACAGTGCTTTGAGCTAGACTCTAATGGGAACTGGTGCATGACCACTGGCCTTGCTGCACTCATAATTACAACACTCATAGGGGATATTCTTAGGATAATTCTAATTTTCATTAAAAAAATTATGAAGGGTTTATTGGAATATACATCCTCAAAGATAACATTTTTATGATTAAGGATTATATCCATAAACTGTTCAATTTATGTTAAGTGTTTTACATGTTTGGAAATATGTATTGAGATTCATCAACTAATCTAGTGTATGCTATTTTTTTATAAATGTATCCTAGTGGAAAGAATAGAAACCGCATCAACACATGTAATCCATGTAGTAATTTCCCTCCTACTCAAGATATTTATTGTGAAGATGTTGATTACACTGGTGGTGATTAGCTTATCACCATACTGGGACAAATCACTCAGGTTATGAATAATAACCTTACAGGTATGGAGAACCCCGATCCACAATGAGGACGATCAATGTTAGACCGATTAATGAGACAAAAACCACCAACATTCAATGGGATTACAAATCCATTAGTAGATGAGAAACAGATAAATTCATTAGAAAAAATATTTCACTATTTTGGGAGTACTGAAATGTAAAAAGTTGTCATTGCAGTTTATCACCACACGGGATATGCATATCAATGGTGTTCATTGATTAAAAACACAATGAAAGATGGAGAAGTATCAAATATTGAATGGATGGAGTTTAAAGAGATTTCATTAGAAAAATACATTATTCCAGACCATCGAGAAGATATGGAAAGAAAATATATAAGTCTGAGGAAAAAAAGGATGAGAATGTCGCCATGTATGAGGCTAACATTACATGGATAACAAGTCATGCCACAGATTATATACGTAACCAAAGAATTAGGATTGATTATTTCTTCTATGGATTAAAACCATTTTTCTGTCAAGCATTAGTCTCAAAATCCTTCATATCATATGAAGATATCTTCTCATGTGTGATCAAGATATAAAAGGAATTCACTATGTCTTTTGACTTTAAAGAAATGGAAGAGAAGAAGAGATCTGATGAACACTGTAGAAAAAGAAATAATGGTAAGAAGGGAAATTTTTAATATTCATCCTATAATAAATGTAGGAAGAAACACCCTGGTACTTTCCTAGAGGGAATGGGAGTCTGTTACAAGTGTGCTAAAAAAGGCCACCTATATCGTGACTAAAAGGGGAAGAAAGTGGTTTTCAATGTAAAATTCTACAATTTTAGAGAATAGGGGCCTTATGAAAATGAATTTCAGAAGTTCCAAGGTGGCATACCTCAAAAAAGGCCAAGGGAGAAAGCCCAAGATTATGCGATCACTACTACTGAGGTTGACACTATGAAAGATGTGACGGCAGGCAATTTAATGGATTCCTCATGTTTAGCCAATTCTTTATTTGACTCTGGATCATCGCATTGTTTCATATCTTCATAGTTTGATAATAAAATTTGATATATCCAATTTGACTTAACAAGGAAGTTGTCAGTCAAAACACCTAGGGGAAGTATCATCGGAACAATGTTTTGTCAATCAGTTCCCATTAGGGAATATAAATGTTCATTATCTGATGATCTTATCATCATATCCATGACTGAATTTGATATAATCCTTGGTATGGATTGGATTTAATATCATCATTCAAAAAATTATTGTAAGAAGAAGGAGGTTACAATTCTCAATGATGATAAGGAGTACCTTATCTATAGAGTAGAAATCTTACCATATGATTCTTATCTAGATCCACCCCCACTATCTCAAATAAATTCAATTATTGGGGAGGAAGAGAATGAAATAACTGTGGGTGAGTAATGTAATATTCAAATAGAGTATGTACCTATTGTGCATGAATATATTGATGTGTTTCTATAATTGTTACATGGACATCCTCCAGAATGAGAAATTCAGTTTTCTGTTTATTTAATTTCTAGTTCAATTCCCATATCAAAGACCCCTTATAGAATGGCCACGGTGGAATTAGCGGAACTAAAGAAAAAACTATATTAATTGAGTAATAAATGATTTATTCTCTGAAGAATTTCACTATGGGGAGCCCCTGTCCTTTTTGTTAAAAAGAAAGTTTGATCACTAAGGTTGTGCATTGACTATAGAGAGATCAATGATCTAACAATAAAGAACATGTATCCCCTACCTCTCATTGATGATTTATTCGACCAACTTTAGGGAGCTCAATATTTTTCAATGATTGAGCTATGATCTGGATATCATCAATTGTGTGTGAATAAGAAAGACATTCGGAAAAAATCATTTCAAACCATGTATGGGCATTATGAGTTTACAGTAATGACTTTTGGGATGACTAATGCACCCTCTTTTTTCATGGATCTAATGAACAGAGTTTTCAAGGAATATCTTGATGACATTGTATTGGAATTTATTTTTGATATCCTGGTGTACATCACAAGCTATAAAGATCTTAAAAATCACTTGCGCACCATTCTAAAAACTCTCATAAGAAATGAATTATACAAGAAGTTTATCAAGTGTGAATTATTGCTTTAGGAGATTTCTTTTCAGGGCCATATTTTCTCGAAGGATGGAATCTCCGTTGATCCTGCTAAGATAACAGAAATCCAAGAATGTCCAGCACTGATGAGTATAACTAAGGTACATAGTTTTATTGGTTTAGAAGGTTGTTATTGGTGTTTAGTCCAAAATTATTTCTGATTGGACTACCCATTAACCAATCTCACATGTAAATGGGCTAAATTGTTTTGGACAAAAGAGTGTGAATATTGTTTTGTTGAAATGAAGAGAAGATTAGTCAATTCTATTGTCTTGACTCTACCATCGTGGAATGATGGGTTTGTTATTTATAGTGATGCATTAAAGAAAGGTTTTGGTTGTGTCCTTATACAGAATGATAGGGTTATTTCCCATGCATCACGACAACTAAAAATTCTTGTGAAAAACAATCCGACACATGATCTTAAGTTATCAGCTGTATTATTTGCTTTCAATATATGGAGACATTATCTCTATGGGGAAAATGTGAGATATATACCAATCAAAAGAGTTTGACGTATATTTCCTCATGTAAAGAACTCAACATGAGGAGAAAGAGATAGATTGATCTATTCAATGGTTATGATTTCACAATACACTACCACTCGGGGAAGGAAAATTAGGTGGCAGATGCTTTGAGCAGAAAGGATCATGGAGTTTTGAATGAGATGAGAGTTTAAAGGGATCATATTATCATGGATCTAGTAAAAATGGATATGGGAATAATCATGGAAGGTGAAACATCAATAATTTTTCATATGGTTTCCAAAACATCTTTTCTGGAAATGATAAAGAGTTCACGAGCTGATGATGAGGAGTTTAAAAAGGAAAATAATGTTGTGAAAGATGAGAGATTGATTTACATCATATATGAAGACAGGATTTTGAAATTAGTTAAGAGACCTTGTGTTACCGATAAACCTGATCTGAATAGAGAATTTTTAGTTTATGGTCATAGCTCTAATTTCTCTATACACCCTAGTAGCACTAAGATGTATAGATATTTGAAGGATCATTTTTTGTTGGACAACATGAAGAGTGAGATTTCTGATTTTGTGTCAAGATGTATGGTTTGTAAACAAGTTAAAGTTGGAAGGAAACAACCTGGAGGATTCATGAATCCTCTTCCCTAACCTAAGTGGAAATGGGATAATATTATTATGGACATTGTCTTGGGACTACCAAAGACTCCTAGAAAGAATGATGCAATATGGGTAATTGATGATTGTCTTACGAAGGTAGAACACTTTATTTCTATAAGAGATGATTTACCGCTTGAATGCCTAGAGAAACTATATATTAATGATTTTGTAAGTCTTCATGGAGTAACATTATCGATTGTTTATAAACGTGATCCCCGATTTACATCATGATTCTGGAAAAGTGTTCTGAATGTCCTGGATACTGAACATCATTTGAGCACTGCCTACCACCCTCAAACTGATGGACAATCAAAACAAACTATTCAAACCATACAAGACATGTTGAGTTCTTGCTCAAATGACTTTCATAATATGTGGGATCAATATTTACCTATAGTAGAATTTTTATATAATAATAGCTTTAATTCATGTATTCAGATGGAACAATATTAAGCGTTATACAGAAAGAGAAGTCGCACACCAAATTGTTGGGATTATGGTGGTGAAACAAAACTCACAGGCCCAAAAAATGTTGAGGAAACGATGAAAAAGGTGATGGTAATCCAAACCCGCATCAAAGAAGCTCAATTTAGGCAGAAGAGCTATGCTGATAACCAAAGGAAGGATTTGGAATTTCAGGTAAGAGATCATGTTTTCTAGAAGGTATCTCAATGTATGGGAATTATACAATTTGGTAAGAAGTGTAAATTGAGTCCCAGGTACATCGTACCTTTCAATATTCTTGAACGAATTGGGGTTGTAGCTTACTGTTTGGAAACTCCACCAAGTCTCTCTAAAGATCAAGATGTGTTCCTTGTATCACTATTGAGAAAATACATGCCTGACCCAACACATGTACTAACCTGTGTGGAATTAGAACTGGAACTTGATCTGTATTATTGTGAATATTATGTCACGATTTTTGATATAAGAGAACATGTGTTGAGAAACTGGACAACTCGTCTGGTAAAAGTTCTATGGAGAAACAATAAGATGGAAGAGGGAACATGGGAGCCAGAGAAACATATAATGAAGAACCACCCAAATCTTTTTATGCATTAATATTATAGAAATTTTGAGGACAGAATTATTTTAAGTAGGGGAGAATGTAACATCCCAAGCTTCCACGGTACGTTTCCGTTTGAATAATGAAATAGATGGGGTTGTACGCAACATGGAGTTTTAACACACCACAACCAATCAAAATAGTTGTTATGAATAGTATTACCCACTTTTTGAAATTTTATAAATTTTATCATTCAAAATGGACTTATTTTTTGGATTCAGAATATCGATATTAGAATAGGGTGAATTTTTTGTATTTTTCTGAAAACATTCAATTTTTGATGAATAGTGAATAAAAACTACGTCATTGGTTAAACCAGACTTTTTATTTAAATAATTAGTTATATTATTTTAATTTATTTTAGTCAATATAGATACATAATACCTCTACATGTTCAACGTAATTCATTGGAGTCATTTTACAATAAGATACATATATAAGATTTTATCAAACTTTTTACCGTCTTTTACCCACCTCCTAGGAGCATTTGAAATTTTTTATAAAACAGAATTTTACCCCTTCTGTGAGTTGATTTTCAAATATCCTAGAGACACAGTTAATATCAGTAAGTAAAATGTGGTTCAATAAGATGAAAATAATTTCTGGTGAATAGTAACTTTTGACTCTTATTTACCACAGTTAAAAGTAAATATCATAATTAAGGGTAAAAATGATATCATAATTACCATGAAACGTGTCCTAATTCTTTAGGATAAGTATAATTCGACCAAAAACTACCTTAGGAATAAAATATGATCCATTTTGGTCCACTTGTGTTAGATTAGGACATTAATGATTATTTTATTTATAGAAGCGTTAAAAGAGTTAAAATCAATGTTTAATAACTAAACCATTTTTAATATATGGTTATACATAAGATAAATTCGAAAATAAATATTCAGTAGAAATATAAAATCATTTCCGATATAATTTCATTGTATTTATAATTTTTAGACATTAACTAATTAAATTTATCTATGACATAATAATAATGCACTAATTACGATATTAATGAAAGATTAAAATAATTGATATTATAAATATCCAAATGAATCAAATTTTAGACATTTAATGAATTACACTAATTTTATAGGTTAATATGACATGTTAGGGTTTAATAAATGAATTTTTGTTGAAGTAATAATTCTATTATGAATTTAACAAAAACAAAATACCAAATAGTGTCAAAATTGACATAAAATGGTTTTTATAACAAATATAATATTATTAAATGATATTCTATTAATAAAAATTTAAGATTTGTCCAAAGATCGTTAATAATATTATATAAGTCATTAGTGAACCACTTTAGGTTCGGTTATATATTTATAGTATGTTTATTAACCATATAATATAAAAATACAAAGAGACATGGTAAATGTCAAACTATTTAACTAAGAGTTAAATCTAAACAATAAGGTTGTTATAGTGACCCAAAATTGTCTAAAACCTATAGGTTGAGTGTTTTCAGTCCACTCCCCACCTTAGCCTATAAATAAATCCTTTTGGAGCCATTGTAAACCTAAAATTATTTTCTTATGAAATAATATTTCAATCTTTTCCTAAAGTTCCCCTCACCCATCTTATAAAAGGACACTTCCTCTTCTCTCAATTTCGCAACTTCAAAGCCATTTGGATCCTCCAAAACCTACCCAAATATCCTCTCAACTATCCTAACTTCTTCTTAGAGGCCTTCCTTTAGTAATAAATCTATCATAAGGATCCCTTTTTATCAAATCAAAAATAAGAACCGGAAGAAGAGGTAAATATTTCATCACATGTTTCAAGTTCTTTTCTTCTTCCACTTCCTCTTTATTTGTTTTTTCCATTCTAAAAGAATAACTATAGTGTCTTCTATATACTGTGATGTTATTATAAAAATGTTACAACAATATTCATTAGTCTATACATCCTATAATTGACAAAGTCACCATAGGTGCGTACGTATAGATTACCGTCTCCACGTCGTGGTGTAATTTGGTATTTAAACACTTCATCATTTGTATGGGTATAATAATTAGTATAAATGATGTAAATAATAAATATAACATGATAATTATTCTTTATATATGATATACCATACAATTATATATTATTTTAATATCAAAAGAATGATATTGTCGCTCGTGCGTACATACAGATTACCGTCTCCACGAACACGATAGATTAATTCCCCAACGTATCCATTGAAGACAAAATTTCATTTGTAGATTCAAAAAAATGTTTAATTTCTTAATATAACTATGAATATGAATAAGATACATTCTATCTATAACAAAAAATACTTACGTATCAAAGAATATAAAGGAAAATGAATTAGTTAACAACTGAAACGATGATACTACTAATGTATCACTAACAATGCAGTATTGGAATATCATAAATGATACAATATTAATGTATATGGTTCTTTTATAATTTAATAAAAATTACGTAACCATTATAAAAGAGGTAAAATTACCCTCGACCATTTAGAAGTACAAGGTAAGGGTTAATTTCACAATCTCTTTATTATATGTTGTTGTTTTATGTGTGAGCATCTACTAGGACCACTTTATCATCCACATCCTTGATTATTAAAAATGTTTTTCAAAACAAAATCACTATTTAATAAAAAAAATTGGTAAAATTATTTTATACCCTTATTTGACATTTTATGTTTTTTAATGGAATCTTTCCGTTGATTTCCATATAAGGAACTTTATGAACTTTTCGACAAAATTAAGGTGAGAATTTTTTTACTTATACAGTGGGTGAAGCTATATTCCACCGTTATGACTTCATTGAAGCATCCTGTAAAATATTATAAGAATATTTTCAAAATAAATGTTTTCGTTTATAATTATATGACCTTTAAATTATTTCAAAATATAAATAGATATTTCCCGAATAAAAGTTTTGATTTCATTTATGTCAACATTATTTTATGGATTTTATGTTTATTTGATGTTGATTTATTATGACACAAAAATTCCATATTGTATTGAAGGTCTAGTGATATATTTGACTATGGATGTGTTATTTTTACACCATTCATGGTTTATGGATAAATTATTTACATTTCATATGCTAGTTTAAATACGAATGTTTATGTTATTTTTAAACCTTTTTATAGGAGGAATGCATTAGACATAGTATGTGACGGGTGGAGCCCGGTATAGCTCCTCGATGCATCGGTAGGTCTCAAGAGAAAAACTAGTGTCTTGAAACAAGGCCTTGAAAAAAATCATATTTTTAGTCTTGTCACAGGGCCTTGACTAAGTGGTTATGAAGTCTGGCATTATGCATTCCAAAATTATGAAAGAGGATATTGATATTGTATGTGATCATTCGACTAGTAGAATATCCATGTGAATATGTAAATGGAATTATTTGATTTTGCCTTTTCAATATTATGATAATGTTCAGGTATAAAAAGCTTTTTTCTTGGTCTTATACACTTCCTTAAATACTTATTCTTATTTATGAATGTTTCTGCTATATTTTTATCATAACTGAATAGCAGAGCTCACCCCATTCTATGTTATATTTTTCACAAGATGTGAAGAAGTATTTTATGGTTGACTTGCAGGGATAGGATAAGTATTTATGTGTTTTCAAAAGGGGGAAATTTTTGTTGTTGTTTTTATTTCATGATGTAATGTAAAACTTATGAATGTATCTATTATTTCCTAGGCTATTAAACTGATCGGACTTTCAGGACATGATTCCTTGTATCATGCCAATGTTAAGTAATAATGCACCGACTCTGGGTAACTGGGGTCAGGGCATTACATTACATCACTTATGATCTCAGGAATAGTGGACTTATATTACAATGTATTTATACGCTATATTAATGTATTTCACTATTGACCAAAAATTCATGTATTTTAGAAAAACCACAAAAAATCATCCTAACCATTTTTTGATGTGGGGAATACAAAAATGAACTCCATTTTATAAAAATTATATTATAAAAAATTTTAATAGAATTTAAAATCATAATTTACTTGAATAAATACAGATTTTAAAATTTAAACAGATTTTATAATTCCTTCAAAAATTACATAAGATCATATAAAATAGTCTTAAAAACAGAATACATATGAATTTTCTTTTATGAACACATTTTATGAAAATATTTTGTATTATAAATTAATTAAGTAATTATAGTTATTTATTTATGACTTACAAAAATACCCATGTATTTACTATGATCATATTGTCACTTATCAGATGTGTATATCTTATTTAATCATTCATGGGTGAGGTTCCTATTATGATGGATGATTCATTATTCATAAGGGTCACATTACTATTCATAAGGGTAGGTTTCTTTTAATGTGGGTAGGTTAATATTAACTAGAAATTATGTTTGAAATATTAGACTCTAATCATCTTACTGATCACAACCGTGTATGTCAGCGTTTTGAAATTCAAAACACAAAATTGGAAAACTTATGTTTATAGGTCACATAGTAGTTCATTATATAATGACATGGAATTCTCTTTCTTAATGTGATTGATTGTGAAATTAATACAAGAAGGGATAAATTTCATTGATAATGTTTTGGGTCATAATATTTTCCCCCTTTTGAAATTTCTCCCTCAAAATTTCATTTTACATAAACAGTTGAGTGTACTTCTCCTTAATCACATCTTATGGTTCCCTAGTTTATTCATTATACTTATGGTTCGTCCAAAACACTTTGATAAGGTCAGTTGTATTGTTTTGTAAAACTATATATCTTCGGTCCAGAATCATTTCTGGTTGATCCTCATATGTGAGATCATCTTCTAGCTATACCACCTCTGGGTTCAGTACATGTAAGAGATACAGTATGTATTTTCTCACGAGTGATACATGGAACACATCATGAAATTGATCCATATTTTATAGATGTGCAAGCTAATAGGCCATGGATCCTATGTGGTTAGGTATCTCAAAGGGGCCAATATACTTTATGATTAGCTTTCCTTTTTTTTCCAAACTATATAAATCTATTCGATAATGATATTAGAAGGAAGAATTTATCTTTAACATCTAATTCCATGTCCCTTCGACGGTTGTCAGCATCACTCTCTTGCTGAATCTGAGCAGCATTGATATGTTTTTGGATGACTTGAACCTTATCTGTCATCTCTTCCACAAGATACGGTCCATGTAACTATATTTCTCCAACTTCATCTTGACAGTTTGGAGTTCTACAATATTTTTCAAAAGAGAATCATATGGATCCATCTGAATACTTGAGTGGAAGCTATTTTTGTATAAGAACTCAACCAATGGGAGATGCTGATACCATCCACCTTTGAATTCTAAATACTAGACTCGTAGCATGCATTAATGTGTTTAAATAGTTCTTTCAGATTTTTCATCATTTTTTGAGAGATAAGAAATCCTAAAATTTAATTCAGTACTCATATAATATTGAAGACTCCTCCCAAATTTAGATGTGAACCTTGGATCACGATCAAAGACAATTGAGAGTCGAAGACCATATGGTCTCACCACATCCTTCACATATATCATTTCAAGCTGTTCAAGAATGGGATCTTCCCGAATAGAAATAAAATGGGCAGTCTTGGAGATTCGGTCTTCAACAACCCATATCCCGTTATTTTCCATGTACATATTTAGAAGACTCCTAAAAATTACATTTTGACATTCTCCCATTTCCACATGGGAATATGAAATTGTTGCATCATCTCTTTGGAATTTTTTCGCTCTACATTAAATTATTACATACCAAGAACATTGAGATATATTATGCAATATCCTTATTCATGTTATCCCACCATATGTATTCTCATAGATCTTACTACATCTTAGTTCTATTTGTATGGATAGAGAATGTCGAGCTATGTATATTTTCCAGTAGCTATTTTTTATCTCGGGTGATGAAGGTACACAAATCCACGTTCCAAACTGAATCACACCATCATCATCAATATGGAACTCTTGTGGCTTCCCTTCCATTACTACATTCACTTTATTTTGTAACTCAAGATCATCCCTTTGTGCATCCTTAAACATCTCTTGGATTGATGGTTTCACAATCATTTGGGAAAGGTAGAATGTATACCCTGCCGTTATGATTTCCAAATCCATCCTTTTCATATCCAGGAGGATAGGGTATTTCTTAATACATAACATTGAAAGAGTAGCATGTTATTTTTTTCTTAGAGCATCATCTACTTCATTGGCCTTTCCAGGATTATAGTTAATAGATCAATCAGACTCCTTGATTTTCTCTAACCATCTAATTTATACATTTTCATATCCTTTTTTGTGAATATATACATTAGGATCTTGTGGTTGGTGTGTATTTCACACTTTTCACCACAAATATTGTACCGCGATATTTTCAAGGAAAAAATCATGGCCTCCACTTCTAGGTAATGTGTCGGGTAGTTCTGCTCATGGATATTCAATTGCTGTGAGGTACAGACTATCACATTATCATTTTTCATAAATAAACATCCCAATCATTTATTTTAATTGTCAATTTATATCGATAAAACATTATACAATTTTTGGTAATGTGATTACAGGTGCGGTGATCGACCTTCTCTTTAGATCTATGAAGCTTCCCTCACATTCTTCCATCCTGAAATACATTACCCCTTTTCATGTTAACATGGTTAGTGGTCTTGACAACAATATGAAATTTCTAAAAAATGTCGGTAGTACCTAGATAATCAACAAAAACTAAGGATTTCTGTTACACTAGAGGTTTTGGGCCATTCATCAATTTTCTTTTTTGGGGAGGGACCATATAAATTCCATCACTTTGGATCACATGTCCCAAGAATTTGACTTACTTCATCCAAAAGTACCACCTTCAGAACTTGGTGCACATCTTATCCTTTCCTTATTTTTCCAACACAAGTCTTATATTTTCATCATGTTCCTCCTTACTCTTGGATTGGATGAGAATATCATTGATAAATAAAACCACAAATTTGTTGAGATAATGTCTGAAGAATCGATTCATCAAATCCATGCAGATTTTAGGGGCATTAGTAAGTCCAAATGGAATCACTTGAATCTCATATTTCCCATACCTTGTATAGAAGGCAGTATTATGAATATCTTCCTTCTACACCTTTAGATGATAATATCCTGAATGATGATCCACCTTTGAGAAGTATTGATCTCTACGTAACATATCTAACAATCTTAAATCGTTGAAAGATGATACTTGTTCATTATTGTGATCTTGTTGATTCCTAATAATTGATACAAAAACTCATTGATTAATATTTCATATTCAGAAAGAGCAGTGATGCACCCCAAGGTGATACACTACAGCATATGAACCTTGTAACGTCCGAAATGTTTACTAATAGAAATTCCTCTTGATCTAATTTAATGTATAATTATGAAAAATGGTTATATAAAACATATTCACTTATTTGGATTTGTATTTTTGGATTTTAAAGTATTGTTATAAATTGTTACCATTGTAAATATAGTTGTTGAATTGTGATAACATGATTATTATAAATATAGGGCTTTAATCAATCCAATTTAGTACGAAAAAGGAAGCGATGGCCTCATCTAGTAGAATTTCTCTATACAAAGCCCATTTTTTGGACCTCGTAAAGGATGTGGAATCACTCAGCTTCCCTCTATACCAAGCCCAAGCCTATCTTCAACATGTTATGCTTGAACAGAACAGACTATGGGAGAAGTGGATGTGAATAGAGATTACCACAGAGGGATGTTATCCGAGCCACCCTAAGAGTCTGTCACCATTACACACATTAAACTTAGGTCATATGTGGGTGTTATAAAGGGTTATGTAATAAGACCCTAGAAAAATGATTATGTCAATTATTTTTGTATAGAATAATGAATATACATTCATTTTGTTGTTGTTACATTTTAAATAGTGTTAAAACCCAAATATTATTTTAGGTTAATATTCAATTAAGAAATATATTTTGATGATCTAATGGATTCCTAAATTAAATAATATTCTAATAAAATATTAATACTGAATTTTTTTTATTAAATATTAATGATCGTCTAATTTTTGTGAATAAAATTTTTGTTTTTATAATTGATTGAAAGTTGTTTTTGTCAAAAACCCATGAATTTTGAATAAATGTTGTGTTTTTATTTGAAAGGTAAAAATTCACATATCTAGAAAATTATTGAGATAAAACAAATATTATTTAAGGAATCAGGACTTTAAATTTATCCAAAGGTAAATTTTTTAATATTTTCTGAGAGAGTGTAATTTTTTGTAAAAAATTAAATACAGTTTAAATATATAATGTGTTTTATGACATCATAATGATCCAGTAGTGATGTAGAAAAAAATAAATGGGTTGTTTGGGAAATAAATGTTTTAACTTTAAAATAATTTTATTTTAGGTTTTTTTGATTTATTTTATAGAGCCTTAGTTGACCCTCCAAGACTTATAACATATGTTAACATTTTAAAATGATTTCATTGAATGTGTGGCGCACCTCTATATACGGGAGCCTAATAGTTTAAATTTTTAGTCTATTTACATTATAAAATAACATTTTCCATTACACTTTTTCAAAAACAATGGGATAATGTGTGGTTTTTATTTGATTAATGTCTGGTTTCCAAATCCTAAATAATAAAGAATCCCCCTCCATTCTTATATAAACTAACTTAGTATCCCATTCCTCTTCACTAAAAACATTTAGAGCTAGACCAACCCATGAACTCCTCTTACTATAATACTCCCAAGGCACCCCATGTTTCCAAGAATCCCCTCTCAAGCCTCTCTAAATCCTTTAGGATCAGACATCCAATCCTCTCATGTTTTATTAGGTTTATATACCCTTTTATTTTCAATTACAATTGTTTGGGAATGATTCCACACCTCCCCTGTACATCCCTCATCTTTTAATGATGATATACCCCTTTATATCTCATTAATTCCTCCCATGATCACGAGTTACCATGCCGAAATTCTGTAAGGGATTTCACTTTCCTCATTTACATTCAAACAATTGTTTTATATTAGGAATCTAAATTCCATTACATGTATTTGTACATATATCTATATGACCCCTTAAAATCTGTTTCGTGTACATATTTCGAGATACCCCTTTCCCTTTAATCAACCATTTTTATGAATTCTTATGTCACACTGCTATGCTGCAGACATTCCTCTGAGATTTTCCAATCCAAAGTCATTGTGTAGGGAATTCCATGCTCGTTTCTCAATCAAGGGTATTCAACTTTCTGAACATTTTAAAATTGATTATAAATTTTCATGTATGAATTTTAAATTCCATTATCATGGAATAAATTATTATGTTTAATGAATCTATGTTTTATGATATATGTTTCAAAATTATGCATGAAATCAAATGATTAAGAAGGGTGTGCCCCGATAGCACTCAATTGCATTCGGTAATGATTATTATCATGATACATCAAGTGAAATGAGTTTAGTCATGCTAATTCATGTGCAATGAGGTTTTACTCAATCTCCATGTGTTGTGAGCCTCGGCTCATGCTAATATCAGGTCAAATGTTGTTTCCATATTTTCATGTTATGATAAAAATGTTATATCATGCCTTTATATTCATGTTTCAACTATGGTCCATTAATTTTCCTATTTCCTATCCTGTACTATTTTCACCATGTTATTCCATTTTTATTCACTTACTAGGCTTTAAAGCTCACATTTTCTTATGGATGTCCTCTGGTTATCCCATGTAATGCTATGTGTGAAAGAATGTTGTGGTCATGTAAAAGAAGTTTTCAATAAAGATATTTGGTTTTATGTTTTATGTTTTTATGTAATTATCCTAATTTCCCTATAAACTAGAACTCTCAATCCTCAGAGTTTTTTATGTTCATGAATTATGTAATAAATCTGGCTTAAGTGGGTAATAGAAAGCTGGTTTGTTATATTTGGTATCAAAGTTTAGGTTTAGATATTTTTGAGTTTTTGATTTGAAAACCCTAGTGAAATCCATAGGAATAAGACTAGGGATAATAAATACATCCCTATATTTTTGTGAGAATTGAGTAAGTGTTTTATCAAAAAAAATACATCCCTTGCTAGATACGAGTAGTTAGAGGTGGCTTTGGAACAGATATATCTAGGGGTAAAACATGAAAACACCGCTTTGAGTTGGACTCAAATGGAAACTTCTGCACTACAACGGCCCTTGCTGCACTCTTGGTTATGAAACTCCTGGGGGATATTATTTGGTAAACTCATAAGCTTTGTATGAACCATTAATAATGGAATTAAAAAAATGTCCCCTAAGAATATATGTTCGGAAGTAGATCATGGATAACATAGATTATTTAAAGAAATAAATGTAATTTCTATGTTATCCCTTTTTTTCATTGGATCCCCCTTTACGTGTTACCCCTATGATTGCATTTATTCCAGCAAATGGGCGGTAATAGGAGGAATACAGATAAAGAAAATACAAAAATCAATGCGATGACTATTCTAATGAGATTCCCAATATGAAGGGAGTGTGAATCACAAAATTTTTCATGATACTCTCTTAGTTAAATCTTTTTTGGAATAGAAACATTGGTCAAGAGTAACTTTTAACCCCCCATAAGAAAGAACATGTCACAATCGAGTGCCTCGAGAGACAAACGAGTCCTAATTTTAAGGGATCCTCTGATCCCTCAATCATAAAAACATTGGATCAACTTCATTGATAAGATCTTATCCATCCTTCAATGTTCTGAATATGAAAAGGTACTTCTATCTTCTTATCGTATATAGGGTGAAGCTGAACAATGGTGGACATTGATCAAAAATACAAATCATGAGGAGGAGATCGAGGCATTCAAATGGAAGGATTTATGGAAACTATTTTTCGATAAATATTATCTTCCCACCCTCCGAATTATGTTAGATAGGGACTTCCTTTCCCAAAATAAAAAAGATGACAAATCCATTGGCGCGTATGAGGTAATCTTTGAATGGCCTGCACGATATGCCTACAGATTTTCAGTCACCCCCAAATTAAAGGTGGACTCCTTCTTTGGTGTTCTAAAACCTAGAATACAGAAATCCCTAGAAATACGTGACTTCAATAGCTATAAATAAATTTTATGATGTTCCCACAATGTCAAAATGTAGATTAGATAAACTCTGAGGTATCATGTGGATAAAAAGCATAAGGTGGACTTTAATTCTACAAGACCAATGGATAAATCCAATGGTGCTATGAAATTTATAACCACATTTTCCAAATGTGTAGAAAGAAGCACCCCCAAAATTTCCTAAAGGGGAGAAGAAATGCTTTTAGTTTGAAAGATAATGGCACCTAATTATTAATTGCCGACAAGAAAAACCTGCTACTACGATAGAGGAAATAAATGCTCCATTCTACCCTCAACTCATTTTTCATTAATTCAACTAAACAGAATGTGGGATCCTTTCAATACATTAACCTAATCGAAGGGTTTTCGGAGGCAACCAACATCCTCTTAGGTAGTAAGGGAGATATTTTACCGTCACTACCATTAAATAAATCCCCAAAATTGAAGTGGTGAAAAGTACGCTAGTTATTCATTAAATAATAGAGAATATACATTTTATTTTGGTTCTACAAATTCCTTTATATACTGAATGTTATGTAGAACAATCCCAACACCACCACAAATCATGGATTCTAAGATGTTGGTGAGAATGATAAATGGGGAAATCATTCCATACCAAAAATATTACTCATCTCTTATCATACTTTGTGGTTTGAAAATCCTGCCGAACCACTTCATATTCCCTCTTATGTAATTTGATGAAATCCATGGCATGGATTGGAATTCCCTATATAGAGCCAACATATATTTCCATGATGGGTAAATCAGTCATCATATGGTGAATTGACCCCGAAATTTTGTACATGTGTAGGGAGGAGGATGAATCCACTATAGAAGATTCATCTCAAGAGTGGATATTATTTCCCTATGTGAACATGTATCTCGCTCAGATGATTGAGTTTTAAGAAGCAACAATCCTTTAATACATTCACATTGTGAGGGAATTCACATAAGTGTTTCATGAGGAATTATCTGGTCTTCCTCCTAGAGGATATGTTGAATTCTCAAATTATCTTATACTAGGGTGTTTCAAATATCCATGAATCTATAGAGAATGGATATTTTGGATCTTGAGGAGATAAAGAAAATACTATATGAGATTATATTTTAAGGGTTTATATTTCCATGTAAATCACCAGGGGGTGAACTGGTCCTCCTCATCTAAAAGAAGGATGGGTTAACACGTATTTTCATTGATTATCACTGACTCAAAAAAACACAATATAGAACAAGTATCATATTCCAATAAATTTATGACTTGTTCAATCAGCTATGTGGATCCCAATATATCTCTAAGATGTATTTGCAGTCAGGATATTACCATGTAAGGGAGAAGATAGTGGATATCTCCAAGACTACTTTTTGTACATTGTATAGGAACAATGAATTCATAGTAATGCCTTTTGGACTCACTAATGCTCCTAAAATCTTCATATACTAGATGGATAGATTCTTTAGATATTACCTCGAGAAATTTTATGTAGTCTTTATTAACAGTATTCTAATATACTCTGATACCAAGGAGGAGAAGGAGTATCTATGCACTATACCAGAGACCTTGAAAGAGGAGAATCTCTTTAAAATGTATAGATAGTGTGAGTTCTGGTTGACAGATGTGTCATTATTGGGTCTTATCATCTTAATAAATTGGATATATGTGGATCCCTCCAAGATAACTGCAATTGAGGGTTGACCGAGGCCATCATCGGTGACTAATATCCATAGCATCCTGGGGTTAGCTAGATATTTTCTCATATTTGTGAGAAATATCACACGATTGTCAAACCCTCTTAACTAGATAACTCGAAAGGGATTAATGTTTTATTAGAGTGATGAATGTGAAGAGAGCTTCAAGGTATCGAAAAGGAGGCTTATCATTGCGCACTTTCTCACAATACATTGATGTTGAGACCTTTTGTGGTATTTAGTGATGCATTGAGGTAGGGCCTGAGAACTAGGTTGATGAAAACATGAAAAATTCATTGCCTATTCTTTAAAGAAATTGAAATTTCATGAGAAAAACAATCCAAAACATTATCTAGAGTTGGCTGCAGTAATTTTCGCTATGAAAATTTGGTGACATTACCTCTTTGGGGAGAAGTGTGAAATGTACCCGGATCACCAAATCCTCAAGTATATATTCACATAGAATGATTCGAACATGCGCCAACAATTATGGTATGAGCTGATCAAATACATTGACTCCGCAATCCATTACCATCATGGGTAAGTGAACAAGGTGTAAGATGCAGTATGTAGAAAGGACACACCAATTATATCATTAATGAGAATTGAAAAGGATCCAATCTTCTAATATTTGATGAATATGGACATGGGAATCATAATAAAAGAAACATCAAAAATCATTTAACAAATGATTTCTCATCCATCTCTTTTGGAATGGATAATGGATGGTCAAAAGGATGATGTGGGGATTCAGATTAAAGTGAAAAATATTAGAAAAGGGGAATCCTTGGAGTTAAATGTTAATGAAGAAGTAATTGTTAGATTTAGGTCAAAACTATGTGTTCTATAAAATATAGAGTTAAATAAAGTAAATTTTGATGATTCACATTGTTCAAATTTCACCATTCACCCACGAAACAAAAACATGTAGTGAGATCTTAGTGAGGATTATTTTTTGAATAATATGATGATGGATATCACTGAGTATACATCAATGTTCCTGGTATGTCAGTAGGTGAAGTATGAGAGGCGTAAGTCATAGGGGATGATGCAACCATTACCCATATAAACATGAAAATTGGAGAACATCATTGTGGGCTTTGTCACTGGACTTCTGAAGACATAAAAATGATATAATGATCACTAGGTTGTTGTGGATCTTCTTACAAATACTACACAATTCATTGTAATATGGGAGGATTTATCATTGGACAAACTGTCTTGGATATATATCTGAGATGTGTAAAGGATGCATGGAGTAACACTATCAATTGTATTCGATTGAGATCAAATATTCACCACTATGTTCAGGAAGTGTCTACAAGATACTCTAAATAATGAGCTGAACTTCAGTACGTATTATCATACTCAAATTGATGGCCAATTTGAAAAGAATATCCAAACAATTGAGGACATGTTGAGAGAAATATCAATGTACATCAATGGAAGATGTGATCAATATCTTCCTCTGGTTGAGTTCTCTTACAAAAACCATATCCACTCAATAATCCAATTGGATCCTTGTGAATCCCATTATGGGAAGAGGTGCATAACACGGACATTTTGGGAAGAGATTAGGGAGAGAAACTCTTAGTTAAAGAAATGGTCGAAGAATTATTGGAGAAGTTTAAGACCCTCCAACAGCACATTAAAGCTGCTCAGAGTTGACAAATCAGCTATGCTGATAATCATCGACAAGACCTATTGTTTGATGTTGGAGACATGGTATTCCTTTGTATATCACTATGGAAGAGATTTATGAGATTTGGGAAGAAGGGAAATCTTAGTCCAAGGTACATCGGCCTTTTTGAGACCCTTGATATCATTGGATAAATGGCTTATCGTCTAGCACACCCACAGAACTTATCTCAAGTATAGAATGTATTCCATGAATCACTCTTGAGGAAGTACATACCCGACCCATCATATGTACTCAATCTAGAGGTGGTACCATTGGATTATGACCTCTCCAACCAAGTGAATCTGGTAATGATATTAGATCTAGAGAAAAATATCTATGAAATATGACAATGCCCCTCATGAAGGTGTTGTGGTGAAACCATAAGTTTGACGAAGAAATGTGGGGATTAGAGAAAGTCATGAATCATAGTTACGCTCATCTATTTTAGTGTAGGAAAAGGAAATTTTGAGGGTGAAATTTCTTATGGGGGAATATTGTATCAACCCAAACTTTTACAAATGGATGTTTATCTTTTTCTGTTTAAATGTATTATTATGTATACTGGTTATATAAACCTTATGAAATTATTTGGTTTTATGTTTTGGGATTTTAACATACCGTTATGAATTTTTACTATTGCAAATATAGCCGTTGAACAATGATCACATGATTAGTATAAATATTGGGATTTAATAAATCAAATTTACTCAGAAATAGGAAGTGTTGGCCTCATCCAGTATAATTACTCCTTACGAAGCCCATTTGTCGAATCTACGAAAGGAGGTGGCATCTCTGGGCTTCACTATTGACTAAGATCAAGCTAAGATTCAACATTTTATTCTTTAATGGAACATACAACAGGATAAGTTGAAGTTGATAGAAATTACACCCGAACGATATTATCTGATCCACCCTAGCAGTCTGTCACCATCACACTCCTTACTCTTAGGTCCTATTTGGGTTTTATAAGGGGTTATGTAACAAGATACCAACACTATGATTATGTGCATAATTTTTGTACAGAATAATGAATATACATTAATTTTATTATTATTACATTGTAAATAGTTTTTAAAGCACAAATAATATTTTCAATTAATATCCAATTATGAAATATATTGTGATGAATTATTGGATTTTTAAATGAAATAATATTTTAATAAAATATTAACACCAAATTCATTTTTATTTAAATATAAATGATTTTATAATTTATAGGAACACAATTGTGATTTTTATTATGGTTTGAATATAGTTTTTGTCAAAACCCATGAATTTTGGATAAATGTCAGTTTTCATATTAAATGTAAAAAATCACATATCTATAAAATTATTTTGATAAAATGAATATTATATTTGAATCAGGATGTTGAAATTATCCAATAGTGAATTTTTCATAATTTTCTGAGACATTCAAATTTTTGAGTAAAAATTAATTACCGTTTAAATTTATAATGTTATTTATAACAACAAAATGACCCAATAAAGATGTAATAAAATATTAATAATTGTATGTTCTACCAATATAATTTTTAAATTTTAAATAATGAGTTTTTATGTTTGTTTTATCTATTTTACAAAGCCGTAGTGGAACCTCCATGACATATAAAACGTTTTAACATTTTAAAATTTTTTCCATGAGAGTGTGTTTCACCTCCACATAAGGAATCATATTATTTTCATATGTTTAGCCAGTGGAATTATAAAATGATATTTTTTACTCCACTTTTGAAAAAACCTTTGGAAAAAACCATTTTATGGTTTTTGGTTTTGATTATGTTAATGTGTTCTGTCCAAAACCCAAATAATAAATAATTCCCCCTCCTTTCCTACAAAAACCCATTCAAAATCACATTACACTTCACTAAAACCATTTTATGTTTTCCCAAAACCTACTGTCCTCCCTCTAGGATCATTCCAAGCTACCCTAAGCCCTCATGAAGCCCTTCCCGAGCCTCTCCCAAGCCTTTGAGATCACCCTTACGAGAAAGATATTTCTTCATCTCTCATTATTGTCTATGATTTGTTATGTTGCTATAAAATTGTATTTTAAATTAAAAAAGTATTTTTAATATTTATAACATCTCATATAAATCATTAATTATGTTTCAATGAATAGATAACCCTTTCTCACTCATTAATGTCTCTTTTGTAAACATGTTACAGTGCCAAAATTTCATAAGTTACTTCTCAATCCTCATTCATATTGAAGCAATTCTGGTATATTATGAAACTAAATTCCATTTAATATATTGGGAAATGTTTCTATATGACCCCCTTTATTTCAATTTCTTTGAAATATTATTGTATTCTCCTTTCTCCTTCATCAACACTTTTTATGAAAACTTATGTCACGCCGTTAGGCTACCGAAATTGCACCACGATTTTCCAAGCCAATGTCATTGGGTAGTTAATACCATGCCCATTTCCCAATCAATGTTATTCACCATTATTCAAATTTAATTATTTATTATAGAGTTTCATGTTTTAATTACGAATTAATTTATTGTGGATTAAATTTTGATGTTTAATTAATCAATGTTTTATGATCTATGTGGCACACTTATGAATTAAAAGAAATTATTAAGAAGAGAGCACCCTAATTGCGCTCCAATGCATAGGGTAAAGATTAGTATTATGATACTTCAAGTGCAATGAGGGTTTACTCGTGATAATTCATATGAAATGATGGATTACTCATGCTCCATTATTAATGAGAATTATCTCATTCAAATATCACGTTAAATGTTGTCTCTACATTTCAATATTTTAATAATCATGCTATATCCTGAATTTATGTTCATGTTTCTCTTGTGCTCCCATGATATGCCTATTGCATAAACTATTATATATTTGTCATATTTTTCCTCGTTTACTCCCTACCTGAGCTTTATAAATCATTCTTTTCTTATGCATGTCCTCAGGTTATCCCATGTAATTCTATGTACAAAAGAATGGTGTGGTCATATATGTAACGCCCCGACCCCAGCTACCCAGAGTTGGTGCATTACTTCATAACATTGGCACGATCACAAGAAAGATCAAATCCCGAAAGACCGATTGGTTTAGTAGCCTTGGAAACACTAGATATAATCATAAAGTTTTACATTACATTTCAAAGTGAAAAAATACTACAACAACAAAGTCTTCATATCCACACTATTAACCCCTCATAATATCCCTGCAAGTCATTCATAAATTACTTCTTCACTACCTGGGAGAAATAAAACATAGAAAAGGGGTGAGCTCAAATTCCCAGTAAGGATAACAATATAGCGGAACATTCAAAATAAGCATAAACATTTAAGGCAATGAATTACTAAAACAAAAGCCTTTTAAAATTGAACTTCAACATAGTATGGCAAAAATAAAAATGAAATAATGCCATTTACTTATTCACATGGATATTCTACTAATCGAATAATCACATGCAATATCAATAACCACTTTCATAATGTTGGAATGCATAATGCTAAACGTTAATTTCTTTGTCTAGGCCTCATCCCAAGACCTAGGGGTTACTTCTAACCGGAACCCAACCCGGAGTGCCTCTAATAACCGGACACCAACCCGGAGTGCCTCTATTAACCGGACACCAACCCGGAGTGCCTCTAATAACCGGACACCAACCCGGAGGGCATACTTTTACCAGTCCCTAACCTGGAGGGCTTACTTTAACCAGTCCCCAACCTGGAGGGCTTACTTTTACCAGTCCCCAACCTGGAGGGCTTACTTTTACCGGTCCCCAACCCGGAACATACTTGTTTAGCACATTCATCTGAAGAAAAGTTTGAAATATAACATAAACATTCGGATTAAAACTAGCATACGAAATGTCAATAGTTTTACCATAAACTATGAATGGTATAAAATAGCACATCCACAGTCAAACATATCACAAAACCTTCAATACAATATAGAAGTTTTGTATTATAATAAATCAACTTCAAATAAGCGTAAAATCCATTAAAGGATGTTGACATAGATGAAATCAAAACACTTTTTAGAGAAATATCTCTTTCTATTTTTGAAATCATTTAAGAGCCATATAAAATAAAACATTTTCTTGAAAATATTCTTGTAAGCTTGTAAGGAAAGCTTTGACGAACAGCGGAAAATAACCGCACCCGCCGTATAAGTAAAAAAAACATTCTTATCTTAATTCTATCGAAAAGGTCAAAAAGGACCTTGTTTTGAAAACGACGGAAAGATTCCTTTATAAACCTCTTACAAAAAGTCAAACAAGGGTATAAATGAATTTAACCCATATTCTTGTAAATAATAAATATGTTTTGAAATACATTTCTAAGAAACATGGATGTGGATGATAAAGAAATCCCAGTAGATTATTACGTATAAACAACCTCGGATAATGAAGAGATTGTGAAATAACCCTTACCTTGTACTTTTCCTTTGTTGGGGTAGGTTAACCTCCTGTATAATGGTGAAATAATTGTTATTAAATTATACAAGAATCATATACATTAATATGATATCATATACGATCTTTTAACATTCCTTTTATTAATATTATCTTAGTATTATCGTCGTTTCGGGTGATAATCGATTCGTTCTTCTTAAATGTTTGGTTACGTAAGACATGTTTGTAATGGATAGATTATATCTTATTAATAATCAGAATGATATCAAGTCCTTAAACATCATTTTTAAATCATTAAATGATAATTATACTTGAATGGATACGATGGAGAATGAATCTCATCGCGTTCGTGGAGACGGTAGTCCGTACGTACGCACGAACGCTACTTCCGTTTAATTTTTATTTTAAAAGTATCGAATACAAATGATACATAGGTATATTACTATTCCAGTATAATATAATATTTTATATATGTTACTTAAGTTCATTAACACCATCCTTTATACGTTCCATGTGTGGTATGAACGAGTCATATCATTTTAAGGGGGCGGTAGTCCGCACTTCCTCAAATGAAATTATCGTATGTATATACAACATGAAACGAACAATGGTATGAAATAAAATGGAACTACAGAAGCTTATATATAAAATATATATCATTAATATCATATTTAATTACAGTTCCATCATAATGGCCACCATGAGAGGTGGTAAGATGTATTTGAACAATCATCGTTTCGTGAGGCGTTAGTTTGCCATCCACAGAAACATTATGTTCATCATCCATTAGATGGAGTTGTGTGTATGTGTAGTTTGAATCCTTCTTATAAAAACATCCTAGTATATTGAGGATACTGGTGTTGTTACAAAAGAAGGGAAATAAAAAGAGTTTGGGGGTTGAAGAAGCAAAATAAATGAAAATAATTTAAGAGAAATCGTTACCTTTAATTTAGGTAACTCACTTTGGTTGGAACCAAAGGACGTCTTGAAATGCTTTCTGCATAAGGGGAAGCTTCAAGGAGGAGGAGAGGGATGTTGGGAGCTTATTTGGGCAGAGTTTGGACGAGCCAAGTGGCTTGAGAGGTGTGAAGAAATGAGAAGGAGGAGTTCCCTTTTATAAGAGGGGTGAGGGGCACCTTTGGAAAAGCTAGAAATATTAATTTATAATAAATTCATATTCGGTTTCTAATGGCTCCAAAGTTGACTATTCAAAGTTTAAGGTGGGAATAGGTCGAAAACCACTCAACCAATAGAATTTAGACAGGTTTGGGTACTTATATTAACCTTATCTTTAAGTATTAACTCTAAGTTAATTAGTTTCACTTTTACAATGTCTCTTTGTATTTTTATATAATATGGTTAATAAACTTACTATATACATCCAAGAGACCCCCAAGTGGTCCATTAATGATTAACCTATCATAATATAAGTCTCTTGGCCGAACCTTAGATTTTTAGGAATTTAATATCAATTAATAATATAATATTTGTTTTAAGAACTCTTTTATGTCAATTTTGATACTATTCAATAGTTGATTTTTGTGAAACTCATAACAGATTGATTACTTCGAAAAAAGTCAATTAAACCAATCCTAATATATCATATTATCCTATAAAATTAGTTTCTTTCATTAAAAGTTTAATATTATATTTATTTGGGTATTTATAATATCAATTATTTTATTTTTTCACTATTATAGTAATTACTGCATCATCGTTGTGTCATAAATAAAATAAATTATTTAATGTCTAAAAATTATAAATAAAATATCATTATGTAGGAAATAGGTTTATCTTTCTAATTAATATTTACAATCGAAAATACAACATGTATAACCCTATGTAAAAATTGTTCTTCTAAAAGATGTAAGCTTATGCCATTTTTATTTTTATTTTAACTTTATTAATATAATGTGTCATTATCACTTACAAGTGGATCCATGGGGTCCCAAAATAGACCCAAAGATGCCCATGGTCGACCATGTATCAACCAATATGGTTAAGACACTTTTTAGGGTAATTTAGTATTATTATAATTTTATTTTTTAACCCTTATTTACCGGATTTACCCTTAACCATGGTAAATAAAATATTTACCGCAGTAATTATTCAAAATGTATAAAAATAAAAGTTACCTATTTACACAATTTGAACATCCTGATTCCAAATATGGAATCCATTTTTCTATATTCAAAACACAGAAGTGGCAGAAATTAATTTAAAATTAATTCCCGCTGTCAAAACAAAAAGCGTGTTTTTAAGAGATAATAACTATCAAAAGATTGACACTTGTTTATGTTCGGTTTAATTGTAAAATTATGTCCAATGACAAACATTAAATTGAATGGTAAAAATATATTCTAAATATACTTTAAAACCACTCAAATTCATAATTTATCAATATTAATTATTTTGATTAAAAAAGTTGTTTTTAATTAAAATTTAGTAATTTTCACTATTCATCAAAATACAAAAGTTATCCGAAAAGTACCAAAACTTCACCCTAAACTATAATTGATATTTCGAATTCAAAAATGATGTCTATTTTACAAAATTCCAAACATATAAGTTGCATTAATTGATTTTATAATTAATTCCCGCTGTCAGAACAAATAGCGTGTTTTTAGGAAACAATTTATATCATAAGATTGACAATTGTTTATGTCCATTTTCAATGTTAAATTAATTCTAATGACCACCATTGGATAAAATGGTAAAAATATGTTCTAATTATACTTTAAAACCACTAAATAGTATAATTTATCAAAATTAATTATTTTGATTAAAAAAGTTGTTTTAAGTATTTTTCACTATTCATAAAAAAAATTGGAAGTTCTCAGAAAGTTACAAAAAATTCAACTTAGGATAATTTCGATATTACGAATACAAAAATGAAGTCCATTTGAAATATAAAATTACTATAATTTTAAAAAGTGGTTATTACTATTCATAACGGCTACTTTGATTAGTCGCGGTGTTTTAGAACTCAAAGTTGCGTACAATGCAAGCTATTGCATTATTCAATGAGAGGCGTATCGTGGAAGCTCGGGGTGTTACATTCTCCCCTCCTTCAATAAATTGCGTCCTCGCAATTTGAAATTTTTCTTTGAAAATAAAAGGTTGTAAATAGAAAATACCTTTGTGGAAAACCCACATCGGAAATAAGATTAATAAAAATATAACATTAAAAGAAAGAAAGAGAAGTACAAAGGTCATACGAGATAGCCCATACTAGGGTTCTATGAAAATATGGATATGGAGGAAAAACAAACTAGCATGGTCTGATGTAGAGTTCTAGAAAACAGGATTAGGAGAAAGTTAACAATAAGAAAATCACAAACTTGTGATTGGTTAAACATTCATTGAATCCCCAGTTGGAAAAGTTAATCGACAACGTTTTTGTTTTAAGTAACCTTTCATAGAGGTGAGGAAATTATTTAAGAGATTTACTAAGAATGTGAGGAAATATACTTACTTATCATGTAGACTTTCATTAATAAATTTTTACCACAAACCATTTAGAATAGGAAAACTATTTTGTAATAACCAGGGACTCCCTGTAGGCTAGTGGTAGGAAATAAAGGCCTGTCGCACTATGGTTGTGGGTTCGATTCCTGCAACTTTGTCCGACGCGACGGGTTATGCCCCACCCTACAGGTTGTCCTTTTCCTAAAACTATAGTATTATAATATTCCAAAAATAATCTTCATAAATTTTTTAACCTTAAACAATACTATCCAAAGATCAACTTAATCCACTCCAACCTTTCTAGTTATCCAAAATACCTCTGTCCAGACTTTCTCTAAAAGGTTTCTTAATTCCAAAATCAATTTATCAGATTCCCCAAACGAAGTAAAGTTTCTCTTATTGTCACATACTAAAAATATAATTACCTTCATCATATTAAAACCTTACTGAAATCAACAAGTACTTCAGTAAAATCCATATATATATCACATTATTCTTATAACCAGAATATAATCCTTGAGTCCAAAAGCACCAATACATTAATTATTCCGCTTCAACTGTAGCCACAGCATAATATTGGCCTTGATCCCTTGGCCTTTTCTGAGGTAAGTTTCCCTGACGCTTAGGACATTCATTTGCATAATGACCCATTTCTCTACAATTGTAGCATTCCACTTTGATAGCCTCTTTCTTTCCCTTGCAATCACGAGCCTGGTGACCCTTTTCTCCACATTTATAACAAACTCCCATTCCTTTTAGGCAAGTACCAGGGTGATTCTTCCCACAATTATCACATAATGGAAAATCCTTCTTTCCCTTTTTCCCTTTATCTGTCTCTTGTTCCACCGTTCTCTTCTTCTCTTGCTTTACTTTGTTGTCATAAGACTGAGAGAATTCCTTTTCTGTCTTGATAGCACACGAGACAATATCTTCGTATGATGAGAAGGATTGTGATACCAAAGCTCGACGGAGAAATGGTTTTAACCCATCAAAGAAACGATCAATCTTACTTCTTGGGTTGCGAATATAATCACCAGCGTACCTCGCTAACCTTGTAAAGTTAGCCTCATACTTTATGACATTCTCATCCTCCTTTTGTCTCAAACTCAGAAATTGCCTTTCCATATCTGCTCGATGGTCGCGAGGAAAGTATTTTTCTAAAAATAGATCTTTGAACTCCATCCATTCCATATTTGATACTTCATCATCTTCCTTCGTATTTTGAATCAATGACCACCATTGATCAGCATCTCCAGTGAGGCGGTAAACTGCCATGATAACTTTTTCCCTTTCACTGCTCCCCAAAGCCTGAAATATTTTCTCTAGGGAAAATATCCATTGCTCAACTACTAAGGGATTTGTATTCCCATTGAACGTTGGTGGTTGTTGTCTCATGAATCGATCTAACATTGATCCTCCACGCTGCGGATCAGGGTGCTCCATACGGGTAAGGTTATTATTCATAACCTGAGTAAGTTGTCCCAGTATGGTGATTAGCTGATCAGCACCAGTTGCATCACCAGCCCCACTATAATTATCTTGAGCAGGAGGGCAATCCCTACATGGAGTGCGTGCATTGATACGGTTTCCATTTCTTCCACTAGGCGCCATTTCTAAACAATGGAATAAACTAGATCAGTTTATGAATCAAATTGCATAATCCCATACTTATAAAACACTTAACATAAGTTGAACTATTTATGGATATAATCCATAATCATAAGAATGTTTTCTTTGAGGAAGTATATACTCATAATCCCTTCAAAATGATTTGTAAAGAAAATGAGAGTTATCCTAAGCATATCCCCCGGGAGTGTCGTAACCAAGAGTGCAGCAAGGCCCGTTGTCGTGCACCAGTTCCCGTTTGAGTCTAGCTCAAAGCGGTGTTTTCGGGTTTTACCCCTAGGTACATCTGTGCCAGAGCCGCCTCTACCTGCTCGTATCCAGACAGGGATGTATTGCTCGGAAAACTCACAAAATCTCTACAATACCAAAATTCTAGGAAATTCTTCTATACTAATCCTCAAAGTTCATCTTAGGTCTACGTGTTCTAATCAAAGTTTATCTAAATCTAGCTTCCAAGGTTTGTACTAAACTTCCTCTGATACCAACTGTAACGCCCCGACCCCAGCTACCCAGAGTCGGTGCATTACTTCATAACATTGGCATGATCACAAGAAAGATCAAATCCCGAAAGACCGATTGGTTTAGTAGCCTTGGAAACACTAGATATAATCATAAAGTTTTACATTACATTTCAAAGTGAAAAACTACTACAACAACAAAGTCTTCATATCCACAGTATTAACCCCTCATAATATCCCTGCAAGTCATTCATAAATTACTTCTTCACTACCTGGGAGAAATAAAACATAGAAAAGGGGTGAGCTCAAATGCCCAGTAAGGATAACAATATAGCGGAACATTCAAAATAAGCATAAACATTTAAGGCAATGAATTACTAAAACAAAAGCCTTTTAAAATTGAACTTCAACATAGTATGGAAAAAATAAAAATGAAATAATGCCATTTACTTATTCACATGGATATTCTACTAATCGAATAATCACATGCAATATCAATAACCACTTTCATAATGTTGGAATGCATAATGCTAAACGTTAATTTCTTTGTCTAGGCCTCATCCCAAGACCTAGGGGTTACTTCTAACCGGAACCCAACCCGGAGTGCCTCTAATAACCGGACACCAACCCGGAGTGCCTCTATTAACCGGACACCAACCCGGAGTGCCTCTAATAACCGGACACCAACCCGGAGGGCATACTTTTACCAGTCCCTAACCTGGAGGGCTTACTTTAACCAGTCCCCAACCTGGAGGGCTTACTTTTACCAGTCCCCAACCTGGAGGGCTTACTTTTACCGGTCCCCAACCCGGAACATACTTGTTTAGCACATTCATCTGAAGAAAAGTTTAAAATATAACATAAACATTCGGATTAAAACTAGCATACGAAATGTCAATAGTTTTACCATAAACTATGAATGGTATAAAATAGCACATCCACAGTCAAACATATCACAAAACCGTCAATACAATATAGAAGTTTTGTATTATAATAAATAAACTTCAAATAAGCGTAAAATCCATTAAAGGATGTTGACATAGATGAAATCAAAACACTTTTTAGAGAAATATCTCTTTCTATTTTTGAAATCATTTAAGAGCCATATAAAATAAAACATTTTCTTGAAAATATTCTTGTAAGCTTGTAAGGAAAGCTTTGACGAACAGCGGAAAATAACCGCACCCGCCGTATAAGTAAAAAAACATTCTTATCTTAATTCTATCGAAAAGGTCAAAAAGGACCTTGTTTTGAAAACGACGGAAAGATTCCTTTATAAACCTCTTACAAAAAGTCAAACAAGGGTATAAATGAATTTAACCCATATTCTTGTAAATAATAAATATGTTTTGAAATACATTTCGAAGAAACATGGATGTGGATGATAAAGAAATCCCAGTAGATTATTACGTATAAACAACCTCGGATAATGAAGAGATTGTGAAATAACCCTTACCTTGTACTTTTCCTTTGTTGGGGTAGGTTAACCTCCTGTATAATGGTGAAATAATTGTTATTAAATTATACAAGAATCATATACATTAATATGATATCATATATGATATTTTAACATTGCTTTATTAATATTATCTTAGTATTATCGTCGTTTCGGGTGATAATCGATTCGTTCTTCTTAAATGTTTGGTTACGTAAGACATGTTTGTAATGGATAGATTATATCTTATTCATAATCAGAATGATATCAAGTCCTTAAACATCATTTTTAAATCATTAAATGATAATTATACTTGAATGGATACGATGGAGAATGAATCTCATCGCGTTCGTGGAGACGGTAGTCCGTACGTACGCACGAACGCTACTTCCATTTAATTTTTATTTTAAAAGAATCGAATCCAAATGATACATAGGTATATTACTATTCCAGTATAATATAATATTTTATATATGTTACTTAAGTTCATTAACACCATCCTTTATACGTTCCATGTGTGGTATGAACGAGTCATATCATTTTAAGGGGGCGGTAGTCCGCACTTCCTCAAATGAAATTATCGTATGTATATACAACATGAAACGAATAATGGTATGAAATAAAATGGAACTACAGAAGCTTATATATAAAATATATATCATTAATATCATATTTAATTATAGTTCCATCATAATTGCCACCATGAGAGGTGGTAAGATGTATTTGAACAATCATCGTTTCGTGAGGCGTTAGTTTGCCATCCACAGAAACATTATGTTCATCATCCATTAGATGGAGTTGTGCGTATGTGTAGTTTGAATCCTTCTTATAACAACATCCTAGTATATTGAGGATACTGGTGTTGTTACAAAAGAAAGGAAATAAAAAGAGTTTGGGGGTTGGAGAAGCAAAATAAATGAAAATAATTTAAGAGAAATCGTTACCTTTAATTTAGGTAACTCACTTTGGTTGGAACCAAAGGACTTCTTGAAATGCTTTCTGCCTAAGGGGAAGCTTCAAGGAGGAGGAGAGGGATGTGGGGAGCTTATTTGGGCAGAGTTTGGACGAGCCAAGTGTCTTGAGAGGTGTGAAGAAATGAGAAGGAGGAGTGCCCTTTTATAAGAGGGGTGAGGGGCACCTTTGGAAAAGCTAGAAATATTAATTTATAATAAATTCATATTCGGTTTCTAATGGCTCCAAAGTTGACTATTCAACGGTTAAGGTGGGGATAGGTCGAAAACCACTCAACCAATAGAATTTAGACAGGTTTGGGTACTTATATTAACCTTATCTTTAAGTATTAACTCTAAGTTAATTAGTTTCACTTTTACAATGTCTCTTTGTATTTTTATATAATATGGTTAATAAACTTACTATATACATCCAAGAGACCCCCAAGTGGTCCATTAATGATTAACCTATCATAATATAAGTCTCTTGGCCGAACCTTAGATTTTTAGGAATTTAATATCAATTAATAATATAATATTTGTTTTAAGAACTCTTTTATGTCAATTTTGATACTATTCAATAGTTGATTTTTGTGAAACTCATAACAGATTTATTACTTCTAAAAAAGTCAATTAAACCAATCCTAATATATCATATTATCCTAGAAAATTAGTTTCTTTCATTACAAGTTTAATATTATATTTATTTGGGTATTTATAATATCAATTATTTTATTTTTTCACTATTATAGTAATTACTGCATCATCGTTGTGTCATAAATAAAATAAATTATTTAATGTCTAAAAATTATAAATAAAATATCATTATGTAGGAAATCTGTTTAGCTTTCTAATGAATATTTACAATCGAAAATCCAACATGCATAACCCTATGTAAAAATTGTTCTTCTAAAAGATGTAAGCTTATGCCATTTTTATTTTTATTTTAACTTTATTAATATAATGTGTCATTATCACTTACAAGTGGATCCATGGGGTCCCAAAATAGACCCAAAGATGCCCATGGTCGACCATGTATCAAACAATAGGGTTAAGACACGTTTTAGGGTAATTTAGTATTATTATAATTTTATTTTTTAACCCTTATTTACCGGATTTACCCTTAACCATGGTAAATAAAATATTTACCGCAGTAATTATTCAAAATGTCTAAAAATAAAAGTTACCTATTTACACAATTTGAACATCCTGATTCCAAATATGGAATCCATTTTTCTAAATTCAAAACACAGAAGTGGCAGAAATTAATTTAAAATTAATTCCCGCTGTCAAAACAAAAAGCGTGTTTTTAAGAGATAATAACTATCAAAAGATTGACACTTGTTTATGTTCGGTTTAATTGTAAAATTATGTCCAATGACAAACATTAAATTGAATGGTAAAAATATATTCTAGATATACTTTAAAACCACTCAAATTCATAATTTATCAATATTAATTATTTTGATTAAAAAAGTTGTTTTTAATTAAAATTTAGTAATTTTCACTATTCATCAAAATACAAAAGTTATCCGAAAAGTACCAAAACTTCACCCTAAACTATAATTGATATTCCGAATTCAAAAATGATGTCTATTTTACAAAATTCCAAACATATAAGTTGCATTAATTAATTTTATAATTAATTCCCGCTGTCAGAACAAATAGCGTGTTTTTAGGAAACAATTTATATCAAAAGATTGGCAATTGTTTATGTCCATTTTCAATGTTAAATTAATTCTAATGACCACCATTGGATAAAATGGTAAAAATATGTTCTAATTATACTTTAAAACCACTAAATAGTATAATTTATCACAATTAATTATTTTGATTAAAAAAGTTGTTTTAAGTATTTTTCACTATTCATAAAAAAAATTGGAAGTTCTCAGAAAGTTACAAAAAATTCAACTTAGGATAATTTCGATATTACGAATACAAAAATGAAGTCCATTTGAAATATAAAATTACTATAATTTTAAAAAGTGGTTATTACTATTCATAACGGCTACTTTGATTAGTCGCGGTGTTTTAGAACTCGAAGTTGCGTACAATGCAAGCTATTGCATTATTCAATGAGAGGCGTATCGTGGAAGCTCGGGGTGTTACAATATAAAAGAATTATTCAATAAATATGTTGGGTTTTATGGCTTAAGTTATTATATAAGGTTACTAAATTCCCAAGAAACTGGACCAATCAATCCTTTGAGTTCACTTATGTGCATGTGTATGTAATAAATCATGTTAATCTATGTAATAAATAGTTGGTTTGATACAAAACCTTTTTCCAAATTCTCTTACAGTATCTTTTTTAACTCCAATTAAATAAGACCCATCCTATAGGGACACATTGTGATAAGAGTATCTCCAGGTAAGAGTTCTATTGAGAACACTACAACATGAACTGAGGGAAGTCTAGGAAAGTATTTGGGGAATAATTCACTGTATTCCGTCATGATGAGAATTTCCATAAGGTTGGAACATTCATTTATCTCATCTACATGGGTGAGGTATTATTATTCATATGGAATCAACACCCACAACGTTGATGGATTTTCCAGAGGTGATTTCTACTATTCCTCGAATTTTTAGAGGAAAATGGGTTTTTGGGGATATGGTAATATATTTCCTTTTCCCAGTATATATATGTGTCCTATATATATTGAGATCCAATTTATTCCCATAATAGAGTTAAATTATACCAAGGGAAGAATCACGAGATTCGTAAGAAGAATCTCCCCAAAAATGCCAATAGGATAATAGTCAATTACATGGGTTGCAATGATTGTACTGCTTGGTTGTTTTATAGATATCTCTACTTCAAGGTTTCAGGGAATTGATTCTATAGTTCCTGAAAACATGGATGATATAAATGAGTGTGTAGAGCCATAATCAAATAATACATTTTACATTCTTCATTAAATAAGAAGTGTACCTTGTATGAATTCATTATCTTGATCCACTTCCACGGTAGTGATGGAATATTCCTTCCCATGCTCTGTTTTATTTGGTGGCTGGTGATGCTGATTACCCTCGAGGACTCATGGATTAGTGCACCAGTATTCATAGTTCACTTTCTCCCTATATTTATATCATCGGACCGTTGGTGGTTCTCTCCTTTCATCCACTACATTCTTCATCCTTCTCATAAATTTTCGACACTCTTGAGCATTGTCAAGTTCTCTCCCACACAAGGAAAATTTCTTCATTCTTTTGAGGCGGTTACCATGATGTACATTCCCACATTTTTTTCATGTGGGGGTTGAGTTTTCTTCCCAATGTTATCATTAGATCCTCTTGCATGAAAATCCATCATTCGTTTCTTATCCCCATATCCAAGGTACCATTAACCAAAATCCATATCCACTTTGAGAGAACATCGAAAAAATTCTTCATAACTCATAATGTCTCAAATTTTAAAATATCTACTAAAGAATCTATAAATATTGATGTCGTTGTTGATAACAAATCATGAATCGTACCATTCAAGAATTGTGAAATTCTCTTCGTAGGTTGTGACAGATTCAACTTCCTTTTTCTTGTGCTCTATGAATTCTCTCTCCATCTTCATATGAAGAGTTTGTGGGATATAATTTTTAGGAAACATGATCATAATGTATTATCATTCCATCCTATCAATTTAATCCCTTAGTATGGTGTTATTAATCAATGCCCACCATTGATCGGCATCTCCACGTAGATAATAAAATTCCAGATTCACCTGACCCATCTTAGAGTAGTGAAGAACAAAAAACTTATTCTCTAATGAGGTGACCCTATATTTCACAACTAGGGGTTCAGAAGATCCAATAAATTTCAGTGGTCGTTGCTTCATAAAAAAATCAATATCCAGTTTTTCCCTTTTAAGTGAAGGAGGACATTCCCCATTATTTAGGTTATTGTTCATAACACGAGACAGCTGGGTAATAATCACCAAGATGTTTTGAACCACCACCACCCAAAACATTGGGTATGTCCTTTAGGAAATCGTTGCATTGTCCCTCGCACGGGTTGTCTTCCTGGTTTCTCTAGGACCAACTATTTTCTAAAATAGAAATAGTTAGGACAAAACATAAGTCAATGATTCCTGAATAAATAACTTAATAATTTGTTCAATTTATATTTAAAGAATATATTTTGAGATCCCTATTTATAAAAAATATTTTTGTGTGCATATTTTTACTTACACTCTTACTATATGTTTTCTCTACAGTTCACTAATCCTAATTCCCAAATTAACATAAAATTTGATATGATACCAACTATAGAGACCCTTCCTT
Organism: Viscum album; assembly: GCA_963277665.1. NCBI lineage: Eukaryota > Viridiplantae > Streptophyta > Magnoliopsida > Santalales > Viscaceae > Viscum > Viscum album. The sequence continues at coordinate 1,883,609,613 of OY728159.1, read as the reverse complement.
TTCATACATTACTATTGCAACATTATAAATGTAAAAACATAATAATGTTACACCATGAGTATCAATAGGTTTAGTATCATGGGAAATATGGGACCAAACTTAACATTTACTACATCAAACATAAACACTTATTTAATTCATTATTCTATAGCATCTTATTGTCCATTTAAAAATCATTAGTACACAAAATCACCGGTGGATATACATAAAAAAGTGGTCAGATAAAATCCCATTAATATAATAGATAATAAAAATATAGCATGTGGTGGGAATGATCATAACAAAATCATCATTATCAGGAGAGGGATCATTATACAAAGGTATGGAATTTGGCAATGCATAAAACTAAAACATCATGTAATAGTGGTTAACTACCGCACATAATTGTGAACAATTATAGAATCATGTTCACACATACATTAAATTCATCTCATTAGATTCATCACTTTAACCAATGCATTGGAGCGATGTATAATTGTTGTAGCACATGTCACCTCAACACATTCAAATTCTTCTATATAATTCTGAGTGCAGTAGTCACACCATAACATTTACATTATCATGAATGAAACATAGAGCACATGTCAAAAATGAACAAATAATGAACCATGAAAAGAAATGGGATTCACATAAAAATGTATATATTAATAAACATTTAGTTCCCAAAATAAATAGAGAATAAAATTCTTTATATTGAACAATCAATGATGAGTGATGAAGAAACAAGCTTTGAGAGTGTGTTTATTCAAAAGAAGATTTGTTTTTGGAAACATTGGGCTGGTCATGATTTTATGTGGAAAACATTTATATCCTATAAAAAGTAATATAATTATGGAAATATTATTTTTATGGATTAACCATATGAAAAATGGAGTTAAAGTTGGAGAACCCGAAGAAAGAAAGTTGGGTTCGAGAATTTCCCCTTACCTTCTATCCGAAAACATTATTCACTTTAATGTACAATATAATGACATTATATTCATTAATTAGAAATTAAATAATCTTTAATACATGAATATACTTAATTAGGGTTTCATTATGTTAATTTATGTGACTTTTGATGAGTTATGGAGTATAAATCCATTGTTTGGGTGTCTTCTTTTTCTTAGTTTTCATGAACAGTTCACTTGTACACATAAATGGAATTTCGTGTAGAACTTGGATAAACATCCAAAACTGATATTAAATTTTATTAATAATCTTCAATTAGTTGAAATTATCTTTTAATGAACTATGTTATATACCATTTAGATACATCATTACTTTAAAATTTATTGATGATCGTTTTAGTTAAAAATTGGAGGTTTTTGGATGACAACAAACCTTTTTAGTTTTATCAAATAGTAAATTGAATAAAAGTAGTTTCCAAAAAATATAAGGTGTTAAAAATAAATTTTAACATATGGTTTCAACCATTTAATGGTCTCATTTACATCCTTGATGTATTTTAAGTAAAATAGAAGTGCATAGCCCATGATGTAGCTAAATTAACACATCATCCGAAACAATTTCATTTTTATTAACAAAGAGAGAGAGGGATGAGTATAAATAATAATATTCTATTAACCAGATATCATAAAATTATATAAATCACACTAGATTTATCTTGAAATTTAAATACATGAATTATATGATAAGAGAAGAAAAGAAGTGACATTTTAAAGGAAATTGAATGAAAATAGAGAGAGGAATTACCTCTTGAATCATTTTCTTGAGATCCTCCATAAGGAACCGAGTCTTGGTTTTTTGATGACACAAAGATCTATATGATGTGGGGGAGGTACCTTGGAATAGATTTTTTGATGAATTTGGATATGTATTGATGATTTAGAGGTGTAAATAATTGAGGGTGTGAGGGGTGGTATTTATTGTAGTGGGGAGAGGGGTTTTCTAAATATTATGTCCTTTAATTTTTTATTTCTCAACAAGACAAGAAATAGGGATACACCATGAACAAGAATAATTATAAGTGCATGTGAGTATGAGATTTGGGAGCTTAAATCAATTATATTGTCAAGAATAGTGGAATTAAATTAAAATGTATTTATATAGTAAATTAATGTATTTTACAATTCACAAAAACTTCATGTATTTCAGAAAAATCTCAAAAAATAACCCTCGCCATTTTTATATGTAGGGAGTCCAAAAATGACCTCCATTTTTTGAAAATAAATTTATAAATGTGATTATTTTAATTTTAAATAATAATTTACTTCAAAAAATATATATATTAAAATTAAAACTGGGTTTATAATGCTTTCAAAAATTATATAATTTATTATTAAAAAAATCTCAAAATAGAAGACATAGTACTATAAATTTTTGAAAAAATTATTGAAAAATTATTTTTCTTTTAAATTATTTAATTAATTATAAATATTTATTTATTTATTAAAAAAATACCAATACTTTTACTATGGTCATATTCTCACTTATGGGAGGCCTAAATATTATATAATCATTCATGTGTGATGTTTCTATTATTTCGGAATATTACCTTTTCATAAAGATCATATTATTGTTCATAACGGTAGTTTACTATTCATGAAGGTAGGTTATTATTCAGAAAATATTAAGTATGTCCTAGCGGACTCCAAACATCTTACTGATCACAACCATGTATGTTAGATTTTCGAAATTCAAAACACAAAAGTGGAAAATTTTTGTTTTGAGGTCACATAGTAGTTAAATTGGGAATGATGTTTCAGTGTGTTTCCTAATGAGATTGATTATTATTTTAATAAATAAAGGGAGAAATTGAATTGATAAATATTGGTTATGATACACATATCGATGATAAGGTTTACAATTTATGATAATTTTTATGTTGAACATTGATTTTTTTATAGACTACATCAATATTTCTACATATGATGATTTATGCACATTCGATAACCTATTCTAACCATTTTTTATGATAACTAAAGATATACTGAATGAATAATCATTATATATATGGATCATATCATCCATTAGTGATTTTGGAATAAAACTTAACCTTTATTTCAATGAGTATGAGATGAAGTGGAAATTGATGATACAACAACCAAAGGGTGAGATTGTGCTTATGAAATATAATAAAATTAAGTAACTGTATCTTCTCGTGAAATTTATTCAGAATTATTATAAGGATATTTAAATTAAAATTATTCCCAATATAATTTATTTAATGAAATGAATTTATTTTTCCTAGAACTTTGTCTTATTTTTTATGATTATTAACCCTCTCTGGATCACCCAGATTATTGTGATTAGTGATCATTATCACTCTCTATAATGATTTATGATTTTATTCCATGTATAATTCATCACTTCCCACGTATGTTATCCTATCTATAAATTGACTTATTAGTTACATTAGTCAACTTTTATGTTTTAGAATTTCCTTTCTTGAGTGAGGTTTTATTATTCATATGTATGATGCAGGATTCAATGAATTAATTTGTAAATTATAAACCTTTGATGAAGGATATGAATTTTAATGTTGAAATTCATTTAATGGGGGGTAGAATATAATACCCCAGGATAGTTTGAAATATGTCTTTCATATTAACAAAATATTATTGATATTTAGAGTTATACATAACACCGATTTTGGATTTCATTACACATAACACTGAGTTTTTCTTGTGTTACACACAACACATAATGTATCTTTCATTTCACACAATATTGTCTTTATATGAAATGTAACATATTATTAAAATATGATTATTCAATATGATAGTTGACAATGGGATGTTGTAATGATGGTTATGAATATAATTAACAAAATTTTGGAAATAATTGTTATAATTTTATATAAAATGAAATATTTTATTACTATTTATTTACAATTCAAAATAAAATCCTTTTAGAAATTAAAGGAAATCTTTCTCTGAAAAACTATTTTAATTAATGTAACTCTGTTTTATTTTAATGAATTAACTAAATTACCTTTGTTTAATGTTTTTTATATAATATATAATATATATTAAATTTTATTTTTAACAATCATCTTAGATGTTTTCTAGAAAATAAATAATAACATATCTAATATTATGCTTAAAAACTGTATTTTTCAAAAAAAAAACGTTTTGTAGCCTTTTTTCGCACTTCAGACAAAAATTACTCTTGAAGTTCATATTAAATTTTTTTGAAAAAGTAAACAATTATATTCGAATCATAGTGTAGTAATTATATAAGGATGTATTTTTTAGTGAAATGTTTCATTTTTTGATAAATAGTGAAAAATTCATAGTTTTAATTGAAAAATTCATATTTTTTAAAATACATTATAAAGTTATTTTAAAATTTAAAAAAAAAATTAAAATAAAAAGTTTTCAATTATATATTATTTATTCCAATATATGGTATGAGTATTAGTTTTAAACTATATTTTTATTTTAAAACATTTCCAACATTTCAACATTTTCCCTTTAAGGACTCCTTCTCATCGCATCTATGAAATTAATTTAATTTAAATTTTTTCACAATTGTTAATGGAAGTGAGGAAAATAGATCCCATAGTTTTAATGATAATATTTTATACTATATATTGTTTTTGAATTAATTTTTAACCAATATTCATAGTGAATGTGTTAAAATTTTGATTATGGGGATTAGGGTTAAAATTTGTTTACCGAGGATTAAATTTAAATGATAATGATAAAAACAACTGATACAATTTTAAATAATATATTTACAAGAAAAATGTAAAAAATTAATCCTCTATGTTTTGATAATGTTTCATTTATTTCCATTGTGACATACTAAAACGTGTGATTAATCAATTTATTTCAAAAATATATACTCTTTCCTCTACCCAACTTATAAAAGGCCACCACCTATCTTAACTTATTCACTCATTCAACTACATTTGGTTTGATGAAGAAAAACCCAAATAAATTCTCATATTCCCTAATCTCATCCTTCAATCCTTATTTTTTTCAAAATCAAAACATTGAAGTTTTTTTTCAAATCTAAGGAGGATACTTGAAGAAGATTTAACAATCATCAATGAGCATTTTTATTAATTCTTCATACACCCACATAAATTATTAATATGCCATGATTATATAATAACATAATTATATTTTATATATTTATATTCTTAAGGATATGGTCTACAACCACTCCAATATAATCAAATGGGTTACACAAACATTGTTTATTTGTATGGTGGACTACCACATCTCGAACCAATGTCATTTTTTTCTCCATTACTACCTCTAATGGTCGTTAATAATGGTGTAATTATTGATTATATATAAAATATATTATATTTAAAATGTTATTATGATTCTATAATCATTATATCACACATAAATATATACTCTCTATTTTTCATGAATACGATAATGTCACTCTTGTGTACGGTGGAATACCACCTCGTAATGTGATGTGACATGTTCGAGCATTATATTAAAGTTATTAAGGATTTTTATAATGAAAATATGTAATAAATATTAGATAAAAATTATTATATAATGATAATATATATATCACTTACATTTTTTCCATTCAATATAATAAGAGAATGGAAATAACATTCATTCATCCGTACGTCCTCCCGTCTTCATGAATAGTGTATTTCTTAGGTTATCACTAAATTTTATGGATTAAAATAATTTACTATACAAAAAATATATAAGATATTTATATTATGATTTAAAATCTTGATATGGTGAATCCATGATCGATGTAATTGGCAAAGAAATGAAATGTTAAAACATATAAGAAAAACGAACCAGTTAATGCCTGAAATGTGAAATTAACAATACATTATAAATAAATAGATAACAAGAGGTCATAAGAAATTAATATATTGTATGATTTAATTGAATAATTTTATTTAATATATTTATAATGAAATAATATTATTCATACAACTGTTTTTAATGTGAATTATTGAATTCATGACTAAAGTTAAGGGATATTCATCTTACTTTATTCTTCTGTATGACACATGCCTTATTCACAACTTATTTTTTTGAAGAGTTTATATACTTAAAATGAATTTATATTATTATAAATATAATTATATTTATATTTATTTACATAACCATTTTATTATATCTGATTTTTGGGTTTTATGCTGAAAAGTATCCAAATCGGTACAGGATTTCTAGTCTCTCTTTTATATATGGGAAATATATAGAAATTTACCATTTTTTTCATTTTTTGGATATAAATAATTCCACAATGATAAGATATATCATTAATAACATTAATATAATTATATTTAAAGTATAATTTTTTCATTATTTATAAAAAAATATTATTCAAAATATTACTAAAGTGGAAAAAGAGTTTTTCCAAATTTACATTCATTGAGACATATAATTATGATATTCACATATATTCCTATATGAGGTGTATATAAAGACAAATTTACTTGTAATATCATGAATATAATTATACCAATGATATTTTACATTTAATTAAAATATTTTCCTTCATGATTCATATGTTTCAAATATTACAATGTGGTAAATATTTAATGTATGAATTTCATTATTTATCAGGTTTGTTTTTAATTACATTTTTTATAGAAAAATAATATAGTCCACCTCTCATTAAACAAAATAATTTTAATCTACTTTAGAAATTATATGTGAATAAATTTTATCCCATCATTTTAATCTCTTTATGTATTAAATAGTTATAAAATATTTTTTTAGAAAAATTATATTTTCAGTCAAAAACACTTTTTGTTCAAAAACAATGTTTTCTAAAAAAGTTTTAAATTTATCAAAATTCATTTTAAAATGATCTATTAAAGAATGTTTTAACCATGTTTTCAAAATGTTTTAAATTAATCTGAAATTAATTTTAAAAAATATATCTCATTTGTATGTTATAAAAAATGATAATGTAATAATTATTTTGAACATGTAAAATATGAAGGAAACATCCAATCATCATGACATGATAAATTAGTTGAATATTTCCTTATAATTTATCAATTATATTATCATAAGAAAATATTTTGAAAATGGCATATGTTTTAAAATTAATTTTTTTAAGTGGAACATATTTTTTACCAAATAAATGTTTTAAATGATATAATAAAATAATTTTCCATCTAATATAACATCCATTAAGGCTAGATATTTTTTAACAATCATATACTCCAAGGATACAATTTTTATTGATTCTATAAATGTTTTATGTTTATGATGATGTATTTTTTATGAAACCCATTTCTCTTCCATGTGTTGATTCACTTTTATATGGGTTTTAATATGATAAAATGGTTATGAAACCCATTACATTTAATTTGGTATGATATTATTAAATATTTATTATCTTAAGGCACTAAAATTCATGATTTTAATTACATAAGTGTGGATACGTTATAACCCAGGATCATGGTATTGTTATAACCAAATACATGTGGGATGTACATATCTGTTGGAAAAAATCCAACAAGGTTTCCTCTTAGTATGTTTTGGTTTTGGTTGTGTTTTTTGAAAAAGATATATTACCACAAATGAGTATGATTGGTGTTTACTGAAGAAGAGTTTTTAAGGTGGCATAGTTTCCCATTGTTAGCTAAATTTATTGGCCTCAAAATTAGGTGTTTGATGTTGAATATGAAGGAAGTATTCATAGGATTAAATGGTATGATTAACGTTGAAGAAAATTTGAAAATAATGATAACTGCATACCATGTTCCCGTAATGGTACATAGAGAAGTGTGAACGGTACACCAGAGTGGTTTGCACAACCGAAAACGATTTGTGGCAGAAGCCGGTGCGGTACACGGATTGGTTGACGTCAGGAGAGGAGATCAATCATGTAGGAACAATTCTAGTAAATATATTGTATTGGAAAAATGGTTTGCAGGTGGATTGCAGTTTTTGGAGGTATAAGGATTGGTATGTAGTGAGGGATGGATTGGCGATTTCATTAAATATTAGATTATCAGATTTTTGGGTATCATTTACTATATAAGAATCGCTTATTCCGCCAATTACTATTGAGATCAAATATAATTAGATAACATCTTTTTGAATTGAAAATTTGAAAATGTCTGATTGAAGTGTGTGAGGAAGAATGATGCGAAAGCTGAAGTGGTTCACAAGGAAGAAATTTCATTGAATGTTTTTACAGAGAGTTGTAACCCGCATAAGACACGACACACGGAGGATGAAGGTGTCGTAAAAAACTAGTTATCAAAGGTAGTATGTGAAAAAAATTACTGTTCGTGGACATAGATTGATTCACAGAGGAAGTCCACGAACAAAGAACAGTTCACGAATAGGAGGAGTTTCTTAGAGGAGGTTCACAGGATCAGTACGCGGAGGCAATGCACAATAGCGAAGGCAGAGGCGGTCTATGGATGAAGTGTAATTCGCTGTAGAAGAATTGGTAAGTGGACGACATGTTTCACATTACAAACCTGATGCATAGTATTCGTGAAGAGCAGGTGGTTTTCTATTTGCACAATAAATCTTGTGAAAGCTCAAATCATTTTTCTAAAGTAATTTATGGTACCTAGCAGTACTCGAGAAAGTGGACTTCATCTATAGGTGAAAAAAGGTACTTCAACAGAGCATCTAATTAATGTTGAGGATTCATGAATTCATGAAAATTAAGGGACCTACATGTCCAAAAAAAATTATTGACTTCCAAGTCCATAAACTATGTGTAGATTCTTTTCTAAGAGTAATGAGTGCAGGAAGAGGAAGACAACTACCCTTTCCACTGGCAGTGATCCAGAGAAATAGGCATAGGGAGTGAACCTTTGGAATAGACTGAGAATACCCTATAAATTTTAAAAGATATGTTCTTAGGAATATAATATCTAGCCAGAACATTTTACTCATTTTTTTCTATAAACCTTAGTGAATTTGGTATATAGACACATCGTCGTTGAGTTCTCCTTGGATATATCCCAGTGAGGGAGAACCAAGGAGAAATTGATGTGTCCTATGCATGATTTCATATCTAATCATAAAATTATATGAGAGGAATAGATAATAGATATTTTTATAACAACGAAACAAGATCCAAAATATAGAATGTTTTAATCTATCATACCATGATTTACTTCCCCCCTCTCAGAGTATTTGACATAGTGGACATAACAATTTGTCTCAGAGAGACATTGAATGTTAGTGGTTCTATCTCAATGAAAATAAATGAAGGTGGTGAATCATAATGTAATTACAATATTTGATGGAAATAATTTTCAACTATGGAAGAATCATATGAAACACTACATCTAATCAGTAGGAATGGATGTCTTCACACCATTTATGCAAGGAATATCAGCTGATATTAATCATGGTTCTCTATCTGAAGATAAAAGAAGGAAATTTGATGATGATGCTAAATGGATCAGTGTTTTAGGCGGATCCCTATAAAATTCAATTTATACGATGGTGATGTCCTATAAAACATCACATGAATTATGGGAAAATTGTTGAACATTTATGAGGGACTCACAAAAGTCTGAGAAGAAAATATGGAGGTTATCTGCAACACGTATCAAGATCTCATAATGAATCCCTATGAAACAATTGATGCATTCTTTGACGGTATAAATATTATTGTGGAAGACATGTGGGGTCTTGGAGAATTCATTGAATATATAAATATTTTAAAACATATCTTGAGGAAACATCTACTACGGTTCAATCAAAATGTTTCACTTTTGGAAGACAAAGGCCCAAAAGAGCGGACATTAGATATCTTACATAGTACCCATGTATCATAGGAAATGATAAATGATGATAATGATACAGTGGAAGAGGGGACATCTAAGGAAGTGGAACTCATAGAAAAGAATAATCACTCTATTAACGATAGTATTGAGGAGGAAAATATGGATGATTTCATGTTGTTTATATCCTCTGATATACAAAGGAGAAACGAGAAGTTCAAATGTAAACATTAAATTTCATTCTTTCGATGCAAATAGATTGGGAATTTTGAAGCAAAGTGTACGAAGAAGTATGATGATGAAAATGAAGAAAATGATGAAATTTACCAAAATAATTATACATAAAATGAGAAAGGGGGAAGAATTACTAGGAGAATGTTTTTGAAAAAGGAGAATTATCTTTGAAAATAGGATTAAAATTCATAATAATCTGAGATAGAATAGTTGTAGGACTTCAAGGATCATTAAATAGATTCTCTTGTGGATGTTGTTATAAATTAATTAGCAAGAGAGTAAAGTGACAATGAATAAAAATAAATAGATGGAAGATTTGATATTCATGATGAATTAGAAGATTCCCTTGAATAGGTAAATATTTTGAGATAAAAAAAGAAATCTAACAATGTTTTTAATGATGCCTAACTCTTTATACAACAGCAGGTGGAAGATAATTATGATAAAAATGAAAAAATTGAAATTCTGAGGTCTTCAATGCCAGAATGCTCAGAATTTGTGGTTGAGTACAAACTCAATATTCAAAAAAAGAAAATAAAAATTGATAGTTTGCTGGAAACTAGAAATGATCAAATAAAATGTTTCAAATAACCAGAAAACAATGTCGTTAGTATATAAAAAACAATTGAATATTATAAGAAACTATTAACTCATGGTGTGATAATTGAAAAAAGATCAAACATGCAACAAATAATATGTGATTTTTGTAGAGTGGTCCATCAAAATAGAAGAAACAATAATTTATGAATGATAAGGCTAGTATAGGGCTTGATCTAAAATAGAAAGCAGTTATCGTTCAAGTCAGGCCACAAGAACCGACTCCAAGATTGAATATTGATTTTGGAATGAAGTAGAATCAGAAGATTTGGAGAACCCAAGTCACAAAGAGTGGTGTATCATTTCCACTTAAAAATGCACCTCACATAAGATGATATTATTTTTGTAAAAATAGACACTCTCAAAATGAATGTTCTGTACAAAAGAGGTACCAAAAGGAACAATAATAACTGTGGTGGTTATATAGAGATCAAAATTCTAGGTCATCATTTGATGGTCATTGTTTTAGTTGTAAAGGACTCAGACATATGGAAAGATATTGCACATCAAAAAACACAGAGGAATGTAAAAAGGCAGACTGAATTTGTTTATAAGAAGTATAAAAATCTATCTACCAATTATTTGAAAATTCAAAATCGATTTGTAGCTCTGTAGGTTGATGCTGGATCATCATATACCGGAAATATCAATATTATCATTCCATGTTTTATATGAAGTCAAATACATGGGTCAAAAATAATATGGTAGAGAAGGTAGTGATATAAAAAATTGCATTCAAGGCATCAAATAAAACAATGAGATCAATAATTGATTGTGGATGCACTTCCCATATGACAGAAAATTAGTATTTAGTGACCAGAATCAGGTATGATAAAGAAGGTATCATAAAATTTGGTAATGATTTATTGATTTATGAATAGGCAAGAATTGGAAAACAGAATACAGGAGCAGAGTAGATGTATGGGTTGTTGGGGGCTTAGTCACAACATTCTTAGTGTCAGTCAATTGTGTGTCTTTAAATAATCCATAAGTTTTTACAAGAAATTACGTTTCATCAATAAAAATTATGGTGTTGTTCTATTGTAGGGAAATCATATGAAAGGGAATCACAACGTCGTTAGTGGATAAGAAGATATGTGCTTTCTGTCCAAAGATGAAGAAAACAAGTTATGGAATAAGAGACATAGCCACATTAGCCAAGGTTCTTGAGATGATCAAGTGAAATATGATGCAGCTCAAAGTCTCCCTAGATTATCACGTGATCATACTCATATGTGTGATTCTTGGAAACAAGATAAGATCATTTGAAAGACATATAAGTTAAAAGAGAAAATTTCATCAAGATTACTTGAGTTGGTGCATATTGATGTATGTGGGAAAAGTTCGCCAAGGTCTATTGATGGGATGAGATATTATGTTCTCTTCATTGATGACTATAGAAGAATGGCATGGGTCTCAATAATCACCCTCAAATCTAAAGTGTTTTGTTTCATTACATGATATTTATAGGATTGTGAAAATATTCTTGGTCAGAAAATCCTGATCATTTGAATAGATAATGGAATAGAGTTCACAAATAACCAAGGATAGTATTATCTCGAAAAATATGGGATAAGGAATCAATTTTTAGAAATGATAACTCCACAACCGAATGGAGTTGTTGAGAGAAAAAATTGGATTTCCAATAACATGGCTAGAACAATGCTCATTGAGAAAGTCCTTCTGGAGAAATTTTGGAAAGAATCAGTGATGACAACAATATACACATTAAATAGTGATTTACTTGGTCCAAAAGAGGAGAAGACTCCATATGAGTTATGGTATGGAATGAATCCATCATTTTTGTACATTAGAATATTATGAAATAAATGTTTCATTAACAATTAAGAAATTTGAATCCCATAAGAATTAAGGAATATTTATAGGCTAATAAATGAATAGAAATGTTTATAAATTATTCAATAAGTTGCTCATAATGATAGTTGAATGTCATGATGTGAATATAATAGACAATAAATAGAATATTCAACAAATACTTGATCAGAATTAGGATAATAGTGATGAAGAGATGACTAGACCAAGAGACACTTTATCTCCAGATAATGACTCAGATGAATACTCAGATGATGATAAATACTAAGTGTATATCCAGATACTAGAAATAACAGTTGAAATTCACAGAAAAAACATAATTGGTGATCATAAAGCAACAGAAAAGACAAGAACGGTGAAGACACTACAACAAGAATTATACTTATCACTGGTGGAACAAAAATGTTTTGATGAAGTAGTTGGAGATGAGAACTGGGTTAAGGACATGAATGAAGTGCTCAATGAAATTGAAAAGAATCAAACATGGGATATTGTTTCAAGACCAGTAGACTATAATTTCATTGGAAAAAATGGGGTTTTTTTCGAAACAAAATCAATGAAGTTGGGGTTTTGATTAAAAAAAAGACCAACTTGTGTTCATAGGGTACTCCCAGATAGATGGTATATTTGTCGATGAAACATTTTCAAATGTTTCAATTCTAGAGACAATAAGATTATTCTTTTCCATAATAGTGAAAAGAAAGTTTAAGGTATTTTAGATTGATTTCGAGTCATCATTTCTGAATGGAGTTCATGAGGAAAATGTTTACATTGAGAAACCTGATAGTTTTCTCATTCATGAACAGGAGAACTGGGTTTTTCGGCTAAATAAGGAATTATATGGTTTGAAACAATCCCCAAGAGCATGATATATAAGGAATGCTCAATTTCTAAAGAAGCTTGATTTTCACCATTGTGGAGTTTCTTACAAGATATATTTCAACAATATAAATAGTCAATGGATGAATGTACTAGTGTATGTCGATGACACAATCTTTTTTGGATCATATGAAGCATAATGCTGACATTTTACTGAATTTATGAAATTTGAGTTTAAAATGTCGATGATTGGTGAGCTAACATTTTTCTTTGGATTACAACTGACACAAGGAAGGAATATAACTTTTACCACTGATTATAAATATGCTTAGGAAGTTTTGAGAAGGTTTTTAATGGATAATTACAATGATATAATTAATATGATTGATACCCAGTTGAATCTTTCTCGAGATGATGAAAGAAATCTAGAAAATATCACAGAATATAGGAAAATCATTGGAAGTTGGTTGTATTTGTTAGCGAAAATGTCTGGTATTGTATTTTACACATGCCATGAAGCGGGGTATCAAGGAAATATTATAGAGAGCCACATGATTGTAGTAAAATGAATTATTGTATATATAAAGGGAATAATGGAATTTGGCCTAATGTATGTTGAATAATCTGAACCCGAGTTATTGGGATATACAGATGTGGATTGGACCGATTCAACAGATGATATAAAATAAACATCAGGAGAATCCTTTTATCTTTGAAGATTTTGTATTTCATTGATAAGAAAGAAACAATATTTCATTTCAAAGATCAACACAGAAGCTAAATACAGTGTAGCTACTCAATCTTGCACGCAACTATTGTGGATGAAGTACTAACATGAATACATGGGAGTTGAACTGAAATCTATAATATGAATTCATTGTGATAATTCACGTGCTCTAAATTATAGAAAAAAACCATTCAATCACTCAAGGACAAAGAAAATTTGAATCAAATATCATTTTATCACAGAGACGGTGGATAAAGGGCTTGTAAAGTTGGAGTATGTGCCCATAAAACAACATTTGGCATACATTCTTACAAAGGAATTACCCGTAGAAGCATTTTAAGGCATCGAATGGCTCTAATAGTCCATTCAACATAAGGAACATGAAAAAATTTGGACATGGGTCCTCCTATCTCTAAGGTATGATATGTTTTTCACTAATGTATTGATATTTTTCTTTAACATGTTTCAGACAACCTTGAACTGCAATTTGGGTTTGTTGCAAAGGGGGTGAAAGTGGGACTATTTGGGGGGAGAAAAGACACGAGGAGAAGCATTTATATGGAGCAGTGTGATATGGGGAGTTGAAGTTGAGATTATGGTGGTTAGAGAGAAATGAGATAGGTGGAGTTGAAGATGAGCTGAAACTGGGAGAGTTGAAGATGAGATGAAGCTACTAATAAAAGCAATAACATAGGGGGAGTAATAAATCTGATGAGGCTAGAAGTGATCGATCAATGATTACATATCACGACGGCTGAGGATCGTGATTAAAGTATCGAATTGGTATCCATGTATCAGTATGGTATCATGAGTTGGTGATTGAAAATGAAGTGATTCATTGATAAACATTTCATTGCACTAGTGTTTCTCATGCCACGCATGTATCATTTGGGATTAGAGTATGTGTTCAATTAATCTGTGATCACTATCTTAGTCTCACGAAGGGAATAGTGGTTGAAGTTGGAAGGAGTATTGATGAGGTACCAAATTGTGCAGCATTGTTATGAAAAACGTTTTCAACAAATCCAAAAGGGGATACTGTTGGGAAAAAAACCTTCATGATGTCCTCTCGGTATGTTTTGGGTGTGGTTGTATTTGTTGAAAAATCATGATTACTACAAATGAGTATGGTTGGTGATTTTCAAAGACATGTTTTTTAGGTTGTGCAATTTACCAATGATTGCCAAATTTTTTGGACTCAAAATTTGGAGTTTGATGTTTGAAAATGAAGTATTTACTCATTGAATTTAATTGTATGAAGAACATTGACGAAAACTGTCATAGTATGAGAACTACTTACCGCAATTCCTGGACCACATACCATGTTCCGGGAGTGGTACTTGGAGCAGCAGCAATGCCATACAAGTGTGGTTCCTGAAACAAAAAAAAAATTCATGGTGGATGGTGGTGTAGTACACAGATGGATTGATATCGGCGGAGGAGATCGACCGTGTAGGAACAAAGTCAGTAAATAGATCTGATAGGGAAAATGGTTTGCGATTGTCTTGTTGTTTGCAATGACATAAGGATCGTTATATGGTGAATGATGGATTGGAGATTTGGTAAATCTTAGATTAATGGATTTTACGAGTATTTTTTACTTTATAAGAATCTCTAATCCCACTGATTACTATTGAGATCGAATATCATTTGAGAATATCTTTTTGATCCAGTAATTCGGAAATTTCCAATGGATTTTTTCGATGGATAATTCCGTAAAAGTTGAAGTGGTTCACGAAGAATAAATTCGGTTGACGATTTTTCAAAAGAGATGTAACCCGCATAAGACACGGTACGTAGAGGAAGAATTCTTGGAACCCAACACGTTAGAAAAGGTAGTCGGGGAAGAAAGAGCAATTCGCGTACATAGGGTGATTTATAGTGGAATTCCACAAAAAAGGAACATTTTGGGGACTTGAGGGGATTCATAGAGGAGGTTAGCAGAATCGGTACATGGAGGCCGTATGCGATAGTGAAGGCAAAGGTAGTCTGAAGACGAAGGGTTGTTCTTAGAAGCAGTAGCAGTACATAGAGGAGGTCTTCCACACACCAAACCCAATATATAGTACGCAGGAAGTGAAGGTGGTTCACGAGTTCTATATTGAAGCTTCTGAAAGCATCAAATTAGTTTGCGAAAGTATTTTCAGGTACATAATAGTACTATGGAAGGAGGAATTTATCTACAGGTGAAAAAGTAACTTCAATAGAGCATCAACCTAAAGTTGAAGATGCAGTAATTCATGAAAATGAAGGGACCTACATGTCCATACACTATGATTGACCTACAAGTCCATAAACTATGAGTGGATTCATTTCCAAGAGCAGTGAATGTAGGAAGAGGAAGACGATAACACTATCCACTGATAGTGACCAAGAGAAAGAGGCATAAGGAGTGGCCCTTGGGAATGCAGTGATCTGGCTCTAATCATTGTATAGGCAATGAGATTGTTCATAGAGGATCTATCCCACACATGTTTCTCATTATTGGATTTGAACCTTAATTATTTTGGTTCATAGACACATATCCATTGTATTATCCTTGTATATATCCTATTGAGGTTAAACCATTTAAAAATTGCTATTTCATGTTCATGATATCATATCTGGTCATATATTTCTTCGAGAGGAAGAGAGAATTGATTTGTTTCTAACCGTGAAAAAAGATTAAAAAATGACAAATTTTTAATATGTCACACCTTGATTCACCCCCTTTCTATCATTCTATTAAACCTAGTGGACCTAATAATATCCCATAAATGAATTGTGTAAGGGCATATATCAAATGAGAAATTTTGGAATAGAATATGGAGTGAAATCTATTTGGTAATGTAATTATACAACTATGATGGTCTTAGAAGTGATCCATGACTAATGTGATGGTTTTTCTCGAGAAATTATTCCATTGTAAGGAAATAGATTCCCTAGAGGATGGTTGTATTTCCTATCCAAGGGTTGTAGAAACTGAAATGTATGGTACATGGGTGGTTAGCCCAAGCAAAAAGTAGGTACACAAGTGGTTTTACCATGATTAAAAGTTATAAATGTCTTGTTGGGTTTCCTTAACATAATATTTTCTATGAATATGTGTGAACCAAACATATAGGTATTATATGAATTTCATTCTATCATGGATCATATTCATTGATTCCGGTATGATTCATAGGTTATGAACACCCAATATTTATTCCATGACTATTTTTTTGACGTATGACAGGTTTGGAAAAAACATTGTAAGTTGTGTTCATTATGACACACACTTATTCATATATAATAAATACATATGTTTATATATTTATATCCCTTAAATTTAACCTTAATAAGATTATTATATTACCCTTTATTCTTTTCATTCCCTAGGTTATGAAGAATAGGTTTGTTAGGTAACGGGATGGGAAAAGAAAGTTGATGGGCTGGGAATTTAAAAATTTCCACAACACCGGAGCAATGGTACTATGTCGACTCTGGTTAACTATTCTGGTATGGTCCGAGGACCACACATGGATTTAAAAGAGAACACAAAAAAATTGAACAATACCTTGTTTGGATATGATGTGTGGAAGTCTGTCCCTGGATACTGAAACCATCACTAGAGGACTCTGATGTCGAAGACCTCTAGATCGTCCACACACGCTTCTCAAATTTCCTCGTACATCGTTCATTGGAATATGGGTGCTAGCGCTGTAGACAAACAATATCATCATTGCAATGATGATCATCACAAGGAAAGAGACTTCGATCAAAGAAGGATTAACTTGATGTCGTTCCGTTCATGAGATAATCTATCTCTAAAATCCAGGAGGAGAGAGAGGCTCTCATTTTTTACACATGAATATTCCAATGGGGAGATCCTCTCTCATACTTATATAGGGAATATCTAGAATACTTGGCATGGCTTCCCAGCCCCTGTGTAATAGATATTCGCACTACAAATTTATAAATATTTATTTATGTTAAATTATGAAATAAATAATATTGATTTTTTTTCAATAACTGAAATAAATAAAAAATATATATTGTGTAATAAACATGATTCTATAACTCGACTCACAGCTCCTGAAAATATTAAACCAACCCTAGATATCCAAATCCATTCGAATAATATTTTATTGTTGTATTTACTAATAACTTGTAATTAATTATTATAAATAAATTCATATAATTATTCCAAACATGAAATATTAAATAATTTATTTATTAAATGGTGATCCATAGAAATTGGAAAATACTTGGACCTCTTTGCAGGACCCCCATGTTCTATATTCCTATATTCCTATTAACTGAATAGGGAAGATTCTCAAAGCGCTATAGTGTGTGACCCTCTAGGCCCTTATCTCAATAGTAGTGAATAATATTCACTAACCCAGAGTAGGGTCTAGAAACCCATTGAGTATTCTATAGAGATAAGTTAAAATCAAAGCAATGGCTACCGTCTTACGAACATTGTCGGTGTAATATAATATTGTCATCATCGATATATCAATAATGTAGAATTCACACTAGTGTCATCATCCTTTATCATGCTTTATTTTATTTATTGATATGTCAGTATGGTCTTACCTTCTACTACTATGTAGATGGATTTAATGAAGGTGGAACCATATTAATCAACTAGGCCTGATATATCTCTTCATCAACTCAGAAGCGACAAATCCTATCTTAATCATTTAAATAATTCCATGCCACCAATGACATACCCAACACAAAATACCTCTCCACGACTTAATATCCATGGTTTTTACCTTGAATCAAATACAAAATTATATGACATACACTGATAATGGTATTATTTCTGGAGTCCATTACACCTGTCCATAGAAAAAAACCCCCAATGAAACCTAAAACATGTGGTGTTCCTATTATATTGGTCTATCCTCATGATCTCAACTACTATAGAACATCATGTGGGAACCTCATGAGAAGAAGTCTCAATGCTTATGAGCACCCAACACCTGATGTCCACACATCATCTATGTCATTTCAGAATGATGTAACTAGACCATAGGATGTTACTTTAAGATTACTTTTGTAGAATATCGAGGTTCACGTTATAGTATGGGATCTTCTATAACCCTTTGATACGGTATGTAATCAATGGACATTTATAAAAAAATGGATGTAGAAGTATCTACACTACTATTTCAAGGTAAAATCATGTATATATAAATAACTGCATACATGTAGTGGTAAAAAAAGTACAACATAAGATGGGTATAGGGCGCCAACTTTCATCACCCCCACATGAACTAGTGCCAACTGCTAACAGGTTTCAATCCACTTTCTCTCACATGATTATCATGCTTCTGCTGAGAAGTGGATTTAGTTAGGGGTCTTCCACATTGGCCTCTATGGCTACTCTGCTAATTGTAACTTCACCCCTTTGAGTAAAATACCTCAATACATGAATCTTCCGAAGAATATGATTTGTCCTCTAGTGAGACATGGGCTCCATGGAAAGAACCACTTTAGTAGTATTATCACAATATACTGGATTAGGGTCTTCAATTCTAGGCACAACACGAATTTCTAATATAATTCTATATATCTAGACTTTTTCTTTTTCTTCATCAGAAGTTGCAATATATTCAGACTTTGTTGTATAATCAGGAACAACATCTTTCTTCACACTTCTCCATCTCACTGTAACACAATTCATGAAAAAGATATATCCCGACTACAATTTCAGATCCTCGTGATCTATATAGAATCTATCATCGGTGTATCATCTCTATACTAGTTCCTCATCTCCTCTATACACTAGGAATATATCCTTAGTATGCCTCACGTACTGTAGGATAATTTTAACTACTTCCCAATGAAGCTCTCTTGGATTGGCTTGATATCTTCCCACCATGATTAATGTAAAGGCGATATAAAAACTAGTACATAGCATGACATACATGATATAACCCACCACTAAGACATAAGGAATTATATTAATTCAGTTAATCACCTCCTATATTTGTGGAAACATTTTGTTAGAAATATTACCCCTGTGACATAGACAACAATCCTCTCATTAATTGTTCCATATTGTACCTTTTGAGTACCTTGTCAATATATGTACTTTGACATGGACCAAGAATCCTTTGAGATGTATCTCGATAGATCATGGTCCCTAGAATGTAAGCTACTTCACCGTAGTCTTTCATAGAGATGCATTCATTTAACAAATTCTTAACTAACTATAAGACTTTCACCTCATTTCCCATAATGAATATTTCATCAAAAAATAACACTAGAAAAATGATGGCATTCCCATTGACCTTTATATAAGAAGAAGGCTCACTTTCATTTTTGAAAAAAAAAATCTCTTATGACCTCATCAAAATGGACATCCCATGATCGGGATGCCATCTTCAATACATAAATGGATATCTTCAGCTTTCATACTTTATTAGAATTCATTGACATGAAAAACCCTTTAGGTTGAGTCATATATACGTCTTCAACCAACATCCCATTTATAAAAGTAGTTTTGACATCCATTTTCCAAATTTTATAATCATGAAAGGCTGCTATTTCAAGCTATACTCTGATGGATTTAATATTTCTACTGATGAGAAGGTTTCACCAAAGTCAATGCCTTGATGATGCATGAAACAATTTGCAACCAGTCTTGATTTAAAGGAATTAACCTCACCAAGCATGTCCATCTTCTTTTTGAATACCCATTTTCATCCAATAGGATTTAAATCATCTGGAGGTTCTACCAAAATAAAAACATCATTTTGGAACATGTAATACATCTCTGAATTCATGGATTCTTTCCAATTTATAGCTTATTTTCCTTCTATTGCTTCCTTATTGGTTAGAGGTTCATCATCCTCAAGGACTATTGTGTCACCTAAATGAGTGACAAGAAAACCATAATTATTTGGTTCTCCATACTCTCGTGTAGACCTACAAAGTATTTGTGTCTCAAGAACAAAATCATCCACTTTCTCTTGTGGATATTGTTCCTCTACCAACTCTTGTGCATCAGGAGAATTAACGTCATGGAATTTAATATTTATCCCACTATTTCAGATAGAAATGTCCTCCATTACTATAAATATGGCGTATCTTTCCACAAAATTTTTTTATATAAAGGGTTATATAGGTTATATCCTTTATTTTCCTTAGGATAACCTATAAAGATGAACTTGGTGCTTCTGGATATTAATTTTTCACTTGGTAAAGTCTTGAAAAATGGATCGCACCACCATACACATATTTGTGTCAACCTGGGTTTCATTCCATACCATAACTCATATGGAATACCATTTGTAGATTTAGATGGTAATCGGTTAAGAGTATATGAATCTGTCTACAAACTGTATCCCCAAAATGATAACAGAAGAGTATGCATTACTCGTCATTGATCTGACCATTTCAAGCAAGGTCTTATTCCTCCTTTAACTAGCACTATTCTATTGTGGGGTATATGGTAGAGTGAGTTGGTATATTATCCCATAGTTATTTAAGTGATCATTGAAATCTTGGTTAAGTTATTCCCTACTATTGTCTGAGCGGAGTGCTTTTATCTTCTTACCAAGTTGATTTTTTACTCCATTTTGGTATCCCTTAAATATCTGGAAGGAATCAGACTTATACCACTTTAAGTATATATATCCATACCTACTATAGTCCTCAGTAAATGTAATAATGTATAAGAATCCACCCCTTGACTTTACTGGAAATAGACCACATACATCAACTTGTATTAATTACAATATTGCATTGTCTCTTTCTCCATTTCCAATGAAAGGTTCTTTGGTCATTTTTCCTTGTAATCAATATTGACATACATCCAAGGGTTCTAACTGTAATTATTATTTCTACCCTTCTTGATGTCTTCTTCATTATCTCTTCACATTTACATGACCATGCATGAAGTGCCATTGGAAGGTGAAATATGAGTCATGTTGGCTCTTTTTTCATTGATTTCCATTATGGGGTTCTCGTGTTCCAGAATGTATAAACCATTGTTAAGATGTTCTATACCAAAATGTATGTTATCCCTAAAAAAGAGACAACATTTATTTCCAAAAATGAAATAAAATCCCATAGTGTCTAAATTAGACACAGAGATAATGTTTTTGGTTACATAAGGTACATAATAGCATCTTTTTAAAACTATATTCAAACCACTTTTCATGGATAAGTGATAGTCTCTCACAGCCAAAGATGCCAGACATACCCCATTTGCATGTTAGAGATCCACACCAAAATTTTCAATCATCATGAACCATCATAGATCCTATATATGAATACAAATTTGTGATCTGTATTCTGTATCAAATACCAAACCAGTAGATATCGTTAGATTACAATCAGTGATAAAAATACTTGAAGTAAAATAATAAAATTTATTATTCTTCCCAACACTCTAATTATACTTCTAGTGGCCTTTCCTTCCTCATCAAAATTAAATAGTTTCATGCACATTACATTGCCTCTGAATCCTTGTCTTCATTTCTGGATAATGCATTGGTGTATTTGGCCTTCTCTTGAACTTAGACCCCTTCTCCTAGACCTTTTTTTTCTTTTTCACCATAAGGTCAACTGAATAGGTATTTCTAAAATCCTTGTTAGTTTGAAGAACTAATTCCAAAATGTCTGGGAGTGACTTTTTCATATCTTTCATGTTATAATTGACAATGAATGTTGGGAATCATGGTAGTAAAGATGCAAGAATGAGATCAACATCCACTTCTTGGTTCAATTTGAAACCAAGTGCTTCAATCCTCTCAATATACCCAATCATCTTGAGTATGCAAGGACCAGCTTATTTCCCTTCTTCTATCCTGCACATATAAAGTGAACATGAGATCAAATACCATTCTTGCTTATCCCTATAGTGATATAATACATGCTCCCTAAAGAGGCATAACTGGAATTGGGGATTCTAGCACATATAACTTTATTTCTAGGTGTATTAATATATGAAAGTGCATGTACCAGTCCTCGAAGTAATTATTTGTCATGTTATTTTCTTTATCTAGAATTGATTTCAATGATAAATTACCTGTGGTGTTGGTAATCTCTATTTTAAATCTTCATCAGATAAAAAAATTTCAGTTAGTAATTTTCCTTGATTATCATCAATCATATAGGATTAATAAATTATTATATCATTTTAATGTCTCTCACTATTTTAATGAACATGAATATCCCTCACTACAAGATTCGAAATAATCTATGTCTTGAGTATTATAGTTTCAAGGATACTCAAATAATCCCTCATAGTCTACAATCTATGGCTACCCCACTACTCAGAGGATTTCAAGGTAGGCACTAGGCTGGCCAACTACTTGACTCATTGTTCCTTGTTCAGTTGAGTAATGTCCTAGATATTTGGAATTTGAACCTCATTCCCTCAACATCTTTCCTCTAAATTGACAGAATGTTACTTATGGCTAATCCTTGGAATGTCACTATAGTAAAGTTGACTTAGTTATCACATGAAAAAACCTTGGAGGTAAGAGGCACTATGAACTATGGTTTATGAGCACCCCAAACACACGATTCTATTTAGATGTGAGAAATGGAAGGAATTTGGACTTGATATATATTTGAGGGATTTTTATATTTATTGAACAATATAATCCTTTTATATTTATTTGTTCAAACTAGATTGTCACACTCACAAATGTACATGCAATAGAAATATATTCTTCACTTCTTGATGCATTTTTTTATCTTTTTTACAATTTGATGTGATTAAGAAATAATCACACACTCGCATATAATAATAAAAAATTCATAAAGGTAAATCTTTCAATCTGAGTGGTCTTGGGTATTCTATTATTACTAATCCATAAATGGGTCAATATTGACCTAGGGGAATCTATACCTGAGTGGACATTTGACTCATGTCGCAGCTAGCCCTAGTGCAATGTGCTCAGCTCCCATCTAGATTACTTCCTCGACCTGTTAGGTTCTGTGTCACATATCATCACCGTTAAATTACAAATATACTCGCACGAAGGTGAGGGGTTCTAGGGGTAAGAAATAAAACGTTTGCATAAGGCAAACATTCCCTAATTCATATTTTAATTAAAATATGATTCACATACAATCATTTAACTAATTAATTTTTACAATCATCATTCACATTGAATAAATATGTAAATAAAGAAATATACCAGACTTGTATAGTTCGATCATTTTATCAAGACCAGCAGGTATAAATAAATCACAATTAAAAATTAAAATCCATTGAAATTCAAATTGTACAAGGGATATCTAATAAATTAAATAAATTTAAATAAATTAAGCTAATTTATTTTTATCTGTTCCATATTTTTTTGTTAATTTTAACTCCAAATAATAAATCAAACCAATAATTAAATTTTATTTTAAGAAATTAAATTAAACCACTAATTTAATTTTAAACATAATTAAATAAAGGTTTTTCATATTAAATTAAATTAAACATGAAATATAATTCTAATTAATTTAATTTAAAGAAAAAAATTAATTAAAAATAAATAATGAGGTTTCCTCTAGATGGGGAAGGACTCTGGATTAACCACAAACCATTATGAGGGTGTGTTACTGGAGGACTGATAAATCACGGTGTAACCATGGTGCGATCGTGGTGCACCCATGGAGGGACAGCGGCGTGGCCGCATCTCGACCACAGTTTGATGTCAGCATAAATGCTCGCTCTTGCAATACCCTGTGGCAGCAGTGACTTCTGGAAATGTGAAATGGAGGCAAGGAACTGCTTCGACAAGCCATGAGGGCTGCAGCCTGTTGCTCCAGACTACAGCAAGTGTGACAGCCCTGTCCAGCGTGGACTGGTCTGGCAGCGGCAAGATGAAGGCGGTCTGGGGAGGGACTAGAGAGGATGTTAGGGGGACATCTACCACAGTGAGAGGCAGAGGCGAGATCTGGTGGCGTGACCTTCTCCTGGTTGCACGAGATGACAGAGTGAAGGGGTCCGAGTATCTAGGTCTTGCAGTAGCAAGGTGAGGGATTCCAGGTGCAACACTTCATCGATCAATGAAGGCAGAGGGGAGGTCGGGCTCGAATGAGATGTGCATTCGGTTCGAGGTGGAATGGGAATGCAACGACCAGGGGTCCGGATGTTGCGCTCTAGCGAGATGGGAAGGGAGGAGGCCAGGGGTCTAGCGGCGTGACATGTTAGTGTATTAAGGGGAGAGGGGTGGCGCCCCACAAGCATTCCAACGAATACATGTTCGTCATGTTCTCTCATCATTATTTTAGTTTTGTCTTTAGAAAAAATAAACTCTTCTTCCATTTTCTTATATTCTTAAAATGATGAAGAACCAAAATGGGGACATGGTGTTAATTATTTTGGGTTAAAATTTTAATATCTAGAGTGTTTAAAAAATAAAAAAAATAATAATTTACCCCAAGTCTTCATTGAACATCTCTTATTTATATTATAGTAAAGTAGAATAATATTATCTCATTATATTCTTATTTAACACCTAAATTAAAAACCCACTAGAAATAATCTGGCGAATAGATTCCGACCAATGTGTGGATGGATTTCCATATTTTGAAGAACACATAAATAAAATAGAAATGTGTTATTCATCAAATTTTAACCCGAAGATTTTTAAAATGATGAGTCAAATCAATTAAAATTTTCAATTGGTCATACCTGGACATTCTGAAACAGATCGACGTATAGTCGGATCCATTGGAATCGATTTTATGCCCCATTCATAAATTTAATGAAATTAAATTTTTCTTTGTCTCTGAGAAATCACACATCCTTCTGATACAACTGTTATGTATAGGGATACATAGCAGAATCCAATGGTCTAGGAATTTAAAATTTTTCGCATCACCGGAGTAGTGTTACAACGTCATTTCTGGTGATCTATCCTTGTACGATTCAAGGACCACACATGGATTTATCAGATCACAAAAATAAAATCGGACAAGTACCTTGTTCATATCTCATGTGTGCAAGTCTGTCATAGGATTTCAGCGACCTTTGCTTAAAGAATCTGACGTCGAATCCCTCTATATCATCCACACACGCCTCTCTAATTAGCTTGTGCATCATTCGTTGGAAACAAGGTTTTAGAGAGGTACACCAATGATCTCTTCAACACAACGATTATAACCACAAGGAATGATTATTTGATCCAAGAAATGTTAGCCTAATGTCTTTCCTCGATTGAGAGAATAACTCACTTGAATCCAGGAGGAGAGAGAGGCTCTCAAGTTTAACACATGAATAGTACCGTGGAGAGAGCCTCTCTCTTACATATATATGTAATATCTAGAATACCCGGGGTGGATCCCCGACCCCCTGTGTAATATATATTCGCACTAAAATATTGATAAATAATTTTTTATGTAAAATTATTTAATAAATAATATTTATTATTTTTTCTCTAACTACAATATATATACATAATGTATATTGTGTGATAAAATTCATTCTATAACTCGACTCACTTATCAGGAAAATATTAAACAATCCATGGATGTTTAAATCAGCTAGAATAATATTTTATCTTTGTATTTACTAATCACTTGTAAATAAATGTTATAAATAAATTCAAAAAATTATTACAAACGTGAATAATGAAATAATTTATTTATAACTTGGTGATCCATAGAACATGCATAATACTCAGACCTCATTGTGGGGCCCACCATGTTCTATATTCCTATTCCTAGAATATGGAAGATTCTCAATGCACTATATTGTGTGACCATCTCGGCCCATATCTCAATAGAAGTGAATAATATTCATCGACCCAGAGTGGGGTCTAGCTACCCATCGAGACCCCTATAGAGAAAAAGTAAAGTCAAATAAATGACTAAGTTCCTATAAACATGGTATGTGTAATATAATCTCTTCACCATCAATATCTCAAAAAAGCATAATTCACATTTTTTTTCCTCATCCTTTATCTTTCTTTATTTTTTTTGTTGATATGTCCGGTCAGTCTTACCTTCCACTACCATGGCTATAGATCTTATCAAGGTGAACCCATCCAAATCAACCAGGCCTGAGATATATCTCTTCAACTCGGAAGCGAAAAATCCTATTTTGATCATTCAATCAACGCCATGTCACCAATGATGTAACCAAAAAAAACTACCTCACTCCAACTTAATTTCAATGGTTTTAGCCTTGCCTTAATGTACGTAATTAAATTATATAAATTGATAATGATCTCATGTCTGGAGACCATAAATCAAGTCCATAGATTGTAATGTCCAATGACACCTAAAACATGTGGTGTTCCAATTATGAGGGTCTCTCCTCATGATCTCAAATATTATAGATCATCAAATGCGAAATTCATTTGAAGAAGTCTCAATGCATATGACCTGCCAACACCTGATAATCACTCATAATCTTTGTCCTTTCAGAATAATGTGACCAGAAAATAGTACATTACATTAATTTTACTGTCATGGAATCTCGGGGTTCTCATTATAGCATCGGATCTATTATATGCCATTGATATGGCACGTAATATAAGGACATTGCCATAAAAAAGTGGATCCCGAAGTAACTATAGTATTATGGAAAGATAAACACATTTATATATATTAAACTATATACATTTAGTGGTAATCAAAGTATAATGGAAGTTGGGACTAGGGAACCCACATTCAATAGGGTTTATATATGTTATTTATATTAATAATACTAAATTGAAAGAACGTGATTGGAAACATTGAAGGTCCATCACCATTTAATAATATGGTCTCCCATGTTTCCAAATAAACTAAACTATATCAATTCGTCAGAATGAGTTTTGTTTAATGTAATTTATATTCATCTATGAACATGTAATATCCATGCATGAGAAGCTTGAGTCTCGATAATCTATTTTGAATTGTTATTATATGAATCTAGTATTCAGAAAACAAATTTTAGGGAAATTCCACTAAAGCTAAATGATCATTCCAAGATCATCAGAACAAATGAAAACATACATGAAATATATCCTAAAAAATAATAATAATATATTATATATATACATATTTATAAGTGCGATATTTTTTATAAATCCTGAACATAGTTCTAACATAATTTTTATTCACCATATATGATCCATATTTAAAACGAGGATCTTTATCTAATATAATGGTCTTTGCAAAGTTGTGATCATTAAATAATTATTTACATAACCATAAAATATCCCAAACTAAAAGTGTTTCTTGAATATATAAGAAATGATCTCTATTTTTCAAAAAATCCCCCTCCCCTAAAATAATATCATGCTTCGAGAGAGATCTAAATAATCTATCATGAAATATTTTTAAATTTTGTTCTACATCAATGTTCGTGTACATACGTGTTTTAAAAACCCAACCACCTATGATTCAAATTTATCTATAGATAGACCAAAAATTAAGAAACATACAAAAAATCCCTATCTTCATCTACAAAAAATAAAAATAGATAGTTGATATTATTGTACCACTTTTTGATCTTATGATGTGCTACGAATATTTAATGATAAAATATATTTACAAATACATTTCTCAAATAAATGTTAATTTATTATTAACAACAAATGTATTCACCATATGAGAATTAAATATGGATGAAATACTATATCTCTAATTTTAAACATCGAGATATTTTAAATGAAATTAAACTATAAAAAATAATTTATAATTCACTTACAAAATACAATTAATCCTAAAAAATTGTTTTCAAATATTTTATCTAGGAGAATTATTTTATACATATATGTTTTATTTAGAAAATATTTCATAGAATTAAACATATGAAAAATTATTTCTTACTCATGTATAAAATCAATTCATTTCTAATCAAATGATTATAAATGCAATTAAAATAAATTTAATTAAGAAAATATGTTTTTCTGAAAGAACTAATTTTATTTTCACAATGTGTTTTAATCATAAAAATTTTAATTTTTCTCTATTTAGAAATGATATAAATTAATATTTAAGATAAAAAAATTAGTAAAATATGTTAAAAGTATTCAATTGGTTTTTACATGGAAATAAATTCAATGAAATTCAACATTATGCTTAAAATTTCATTTTTCTAAAAATGATTTCTGTTGTGTTTCACATGAATATTATAAAACTAATTTATAGAAATTATAGATATATAATTTTAGAAAATAGTTTCAATACTTTCAATCATTATTTAAAAAAATTATTTATTATAAATTAATTTTATCATAATTAATATATTATTTTGAAATATTTTTTTACATTGGTTATGGTTAAAAATTGTTGATGATATGGTAAATCTAAAATATATGGTTTAAAAAATATCTCCCAAATCTGTTTAAATTTTTGAATTTAAATACATTTATAGACAAATCTAACATATATTTTCATTTGGGTTTCATTTGTAATACTTTAGCTTGAATATTACTTTATTATATTATGATTTTTAATGTATTTACAAATTTTACACTCACCACACTTATAAAATGAAACCTCCTCTCCTCTATTATATATATGACATGAGACCTTTATATTTAATATGATACAACCATATACTCTTCCATCATCATTATTCACTAAATTGAGGTTCTAATTTATCTAATATACCCATCCAAGGAGCCTTTATGTGTGTTTTAAATGATGATACATGATGAAGAGGTATATGTTCTTGTTATCGTTTTTGAGGTTATTTATTCTTAAGACTCCATCAAATTTTCTATAACCATATTAATTTTTTTATATTTATATTTTAAATATTAATAGGATTTTATTTTAAATTTTTAACCATTCTTATCTCTTTCCCATTTGTTGGAATAAGATAATGTCTCTACTGCGTACTTGTGCACTACCACCTCCACGAAATAATGTGATTCATTTTTCACTTCCTCTATAGATTTATCATAATATAGAATTATTTAATAAATATATAATTTATTTAGTAGATAAGTATTTTTTCTAATTTTTACTAATTATTTACATTTTTTATTCCATTCATCAAAAAGTCAAAACATCTCAAGTGTGTATGTATAGACTATCATCTCCGTAATGTGATTTGGGTCATTTTTTATCATAATATTATAAAAATTCATGTAAAATTTTATATAAATAATAAATATTATAATTATATGATTATTATGTTTTTGGATATGATTAAACCATGGACATATTTCAAGGACTATAATAATCAGACCAAAATATGCATGAGAAACAAAACAATTTCACATGAATGTTAATTTTAATGAAGAATTGTAAATAAAAGGGTACCTAGAAATTATAAAAGAATGATATATGTAATGTTATGTGTGAGTAAAATTTTTTAATATAGGTATTACCTTTTTTATATGATTTTTGAATATGTGTGATGAAATTTGGGACTTCTGTTAAGGGTTTATGTTACTATCTCATTTTTAATCAGGATTGTTTGTGCATGCAAATACTTTGGAGGAATTATATTATATTTTTCTATTAAATAATATATATTTTAGTATCCTTAGGTTATTATATATTTTTAATTCTATCATTTAATCCTTCACTTTGATTACTTAAAAAATCAGGAAAACATTTTCTCAAAATATTACCTTATTTCCATTTTAGTCGATGCAATTTTTCTTCCTTGTCTATGTTTTTAAAATTTTTAAATAATATTATTATATATTATGAAATTATTAATGAAACTAATTTTAAAAAATATTTTATTTTTATTCAAATTATTTTAAATGGAATGTTTTAATAATTTTTACAATCATTTTATTAATTAGGTTTTTAAAAAATGTGTTAAAATAATATATATTTTTTCGTTTTGATCACATATATAATTTCCCACAGTTATGAATAATGTTTTCATTGACTAATACTTTAAAAATTTCCTTTTTCATATTAATAGAATATATTTTTTAATGTATTCTGAAATTATATTTATAAAATGTTATCAAAAGAACAGATATTTTACCATGTTTTCAGAGAAATATTTGAATATAATTTAAATGATATTATTAATATTTTTTAGTATAATTAAATGTTTCTATTGATTAAATAGAGAATTATATTTTCAACCCTTTTATTTATTTTGATTAATTATGTTGATGTTCTTATGTTGATTTCATGAAACCCATTATATTCCCATTTGTTAATTAAACTATGATGAGATAATGAATTTATTTGTGATACCATCAACATTATTTATCTAGATAAATTATGTTTATATTTTAATGAGGTATTTATGTAACCTATTAATTTTACATGGGTTATTTTTTTGATTATATGCCTATTTATATTATGATTATTTGGAACACATTTTTGTTATATTCAATATAAAATTGGTGGTGACTAATTGTTTTGCCCAAAAATTCATTAGTTAAATATTGATATCTAATGAGAAAATATTGCCTTGAATAATGTGTGGAAACAATATAGTAAATGAAAAATTTCCATTATGATATTATTGGAAGAGATCCTTGGTTGTGAAAATGATGGAATGGGGAGGGAACCCAATCTACTATGACACTCATTCCACTATGGCAGTCTTGAAAATGTATTTTAACTAATGTAATTATTTTAAATACTAATGTGTATGCCAAAAATATAAGTATTATTATTATAAAATTTTCTCAATGATAATGATTTATTGATGATTATCTCATACTCTTATGTACTATGTCTTTTAGTTTTGATAAATTATTATGCCATGAATCCTGATTAATGATGTTTAACTAATTTGATATAATGTTCATATGTTTTAATCACCTTCTCATACACCTATGTTTTTATTAATCTAACATACGATCATTTATTGATATATCATATGTTAACCCTTAGTATAAATATGAGGTCACCCTTTCATATGTTTCTTTTTCTGAGGGTTATGAATAATTATTTTCAACATGGTATGCCTAATAAGGGTATTATTTGAAAATAACTCTTTAAGATATATTGAAGATATTTGATGAAAGATGTTGATTTAGTATCTAGTATCAAAAGAAACTAATGACTTATGATTATAGAGTGTTTAAATTTATGAGGTGTATTTAATATTAATCTATAATTATATAATATATGTCTTTGTAATTACTGAATTACCTCATTTTTTATGAGGGTAGGGTTTAGTTATTTTTATAAGTAAGATATCGATAGAAGATACAGAAAAGTATGGTGAACGAAATGTGATATAGGGTGAACCCAAATGTTTATGATAGATTAGGAATGATATTTATAATTATTCACTTTGATTATTATATCTTAATTCTTAATCTTTTATTTTAGGTTTTCTTAAACAGATAGAACCTAGAAGAATTATGTGACCACTGAATGTGATGGCCAATGAAACAGATTTACTCATGAGAAACCAAATTAAATAGGGGTTTGGAATGGAAATTTTATCGATATTATTACTCATCTCTAAAAATATGTAAATGGTAACATGAATCATGATGAGATTACAACTAATAAGAGGGACTAACAGCCTATTGAGTATTTTATGGTGAAATATCTAAATTATTTCAGTGGATCCTCTAATAAACTAATTTTTGATCAATGTATTATTTCCACTAAAATTTTATATTAGATTCTACAATGCTCAGTGAATATAAAATTTGTCTTTATATTGTATCATTTAAAAGGATAATTAAACCACTTGTGGAATATTGTTTAGAATGTGTGGATATAGGAAGAAATTAACTCAATTTAATGGGATAAGTTTTAGAGTATTTTCAAATAAGTAATTTTCCTAAAATCTATACAGAAAAATGGAAATGGAATTCATTAAGATGATGTATAAGGATTATGAATATATTGGTACCTACAAGGTAAACATTAAACACTTTTGAGATATTAATCTTATTTTATCACCATCATTGAATGAAATAATGGACCAATTCTTTAGTGGCATAATACCAAGAAATTTTAAAGGATTTTCGACATGGTTGATTAGTTTCTATGAAAAAACAATGTGATCTAATTTCAATTTATATTTAAAGAGTGGAGATTCCTACCAATATTGTGGTTTTTAAATGAAGTGAAAGATGTAATTTCATGGAAATTAAATTAATAAAACCTATGGAAGAATGAAAATCAATCTTCCTTCCTAAAAGAATTATGGAATGAGATATTCAGGAAATTTTATTAATGATTATATTCATTTTTTTAAGTGTGAGACATAACGTCATCCAAAAAAGTAATCTCAAAATTGAAATGAAGTTGTTAGTCAATGATATATATATATATATATAGGTAAGGATGAACTAAATTCATCATCTAGAAAAAAATATATAATTTCAAAGAGTAAATAATTTTTTAAAATTAATGTAACAAAACACGGGTTAGTTATAAAATTTATTTTAATAACCTTTTAATAAAATAGATAAAAGGAAATATCTTATGATCTCACCTACCACAAAGAATTGTTATTGAAATTTAGTTAAAGGAATACATATCATCCATTCTAGAACTAAAAATGTATCATATGATTATGGTTCTAATAACTCATTCCTATATAAATAATTTTATAATGGTATCGCATCACCATATAAATGATTTGATGATGAATTATTTGTAAAAAATCTTAATGGAAATTCGGTTAAATCTCATGCTTACAATTCTTCTATAATAAAAGTTTTTGGGAATGCACTTTCTGTATATCATGAGATTTTTTCACTAGTTGAAATTGATGCTAATGTAGGAATATATTATATTTCTTTATATAGATACCACCTCAATTACCAAGGAAGGGAAGTCACAAGGGTTTCATAAATCATAGTTAATCATTATCGGGTTCATCTATTCTTATTATTTAGAATAAACATGGGACAATGTGTCTTTGAATTTATGGGACCATAAAAAATCACTATTATGATCATCTGTCATGTACCCTATATTAGAGATATATGTGATCAATTATGAGTAGATAAATACTTTTCAAAGATTTATCATTGATATGTATATCATCCTTTACCAGTAAAGAATGTGGATATACACAAGATAACCTTCCATACGATGTATGGATATTGTATATTTATAGTGATTCTATTGGCATTTACCAATGCCCCGGATATTTTCATAGATTTAATGAATAGTGTCTTCAGAGATTACCTTAATAATTTTTTTATATTTTTTCTATATGATATTTTTATATTTTACAAAATAAATTAAGAGGATAATGAGAATTTTGGGATTTTTTTAAAGAGAATGAACAAAGATATAACAACCAATCGTTTATTCATGTATTTTATTTAAATAATTTTTTTGTTAAGGTTTTTATGTACACACAACACTAAAAAATGCATGAAATATTGATGAAAATAATTAATGATATAAATATTATAAGAAAATATATATTAAATAAAAATATTAAAACCAATTATAATTTATTACGTTTAGAGGATAAATAATTTATATGATGTAATATTAAAAAATACGATTTTTATTTCTCACATAATTCATTAATGTGTTAAAAACATCTTTTAAATTATTATTATGATAATATAATATATAGAAATATACTAAATAATATATTAAAATTCATTAAATCATAATCTGGAATATAATAATATTAATAACACTTAATATTCAAACAAAATATTTATAAATAAAAGTAATTGTCTTAATTTTTTATATTTTCATTTAAAAGATAAATTTAAAAACATATAATTTTAATTAAATATATTTAATATAATTTCTGAAATTTAAATTTTAGAAATATATTAGTTTGATTTTTTGGGATTGTTCTAAAATCGTAGATTTCTATATGGTTAATAATAAAAATTATATTTTCAAAAACCATGAATTTTATTGAATTATCAACTTATAATAAATATATATATATGGGATTAATAATATTTTTATTTAGGGAATAATATTATACATTTAATTGGTATTATTTTAAATTTTTAAATATTTTGTATGCTTGTAAACATGAGTAACACTTTAATTCTAATGAATTTTTTTTTCGATCATTCTATTTAATTAATTATTTAAATCAAAAAACTTTGTTTTGAATTACAATTAATGACACAAAAAAATATATTTTTTTATAATAATACAATTTACAACATTAATATCAAGTAATATATTTTTTATCTTATAAATACATTTTAATCTTTAAAACACTTTTCCTAAAAATAGTTTTTACGCATTATGTGTTTTTATTTTCAAAATAATCTTTAATATTGTTAGGAAATTTATTTGGTAAATTTTTTCAAGTATTAAATAAAAAATGTTAAAATTAGATAAAAATTATAATTTGAATTTAGGGGATTAAAATTAATTACTATGGTTAAAAATTTATTACCCCTTGTAGAAGATAAAATGGTAAAAAATGATTTACTAATAGGATATGAATAAAAACATGATAAAAAGAAGATTAAAAATGGATGTATGAGGTGTGAATCAAAAAAATCTCACACTAAATCTTTTTTTAATTTTTATCCTTTTACAATTGAATAGTAACTTTACATTATCGAATATGTAATGTGTTCTTCCATAATTTCACTCCTATTCACTTATAAAAGCGTATCCATAAAACAATTAATTTAACAACATTCCTTTATAATTGAATGATAAAACATTGATTCTTTTTTCTAATATAACCATCTACCACTAATTTAATACATTTTTCTATTAGTGATCTTAATACCTACATTTCCATAGATATTTCTAAGAGAAAACTCAAGCACTCAATGTGAGTATTACCACCTTCTTAATATTAGTTTTCATTACATTTCTATTATAGTCCTTTTATATAAACAATAATATTATATCATAATTATAATTAATATAACAATATTTTGTTATATTAAACAACCAACCAGGCATATTTATTTCCATCCACTAAAAAAAGAAAATAACATTGATAGTCCATATTTGTACACTACAACCACAACAAATCAGTGTCTTCTATTTATTAATGAATACCACTCATGGATGGATATAGTGATTTAATTTATGAATTAATATGGTATATAAAAAATATTTATTGGTATGAAATAATTAATTAATATTTACCTTTAATAAATAAAATTCATTAAAAAAAATTCATCTCATGTACGTGTGGGCTACTACATCTGAAAAATACATATCTTAGTTTTGTTAAAATCTACATACACATAATCCTAATGATATATTTAATGAATAGTTGTGATATTTATACAAAATTTAATATTCTTAAATTATAAAAGATATTATAAATATCTCCCATTCTATGGAAAACATTTCTCAAGACATAGGTAAGTACAGACTACCGCCTCAATGGAATGATTGATTTATATTTCCCCCTTCAAACAATCCATTCATGGATGGTAATGAGAATGGGTTTAAGGGATAAAATTTATTTTTATGTAATCATTGTTGTTCTATTAAGAAGAGTTGGTCATTCAGATAATAATATAATCATTAAACAATCCTGTTAAATTCTTCCATCCAAAAGTGTGGTTTAAGAGAAAAAATTAGTTATTAGTACTATGAAATTACTTCATACAGGTTACCATTTTACTCGAACTATTTAAAATTTTGATATATCATAATAACAAATAGTAAATATGTTCATTATGATTCTATTATAATTATAATAGAAATAAATCCCTTCATAATCATACAATACTTATCATATATTCTTTTTGGGGCTATTTGACCTCCTACTTGAACAATGGTATAAATTTATATCATAATACAATGGGACTTTACTATTTATTAATATATGATATAAATATGGAAATAAATATTTTATTTTAGTTCTGATATAGTATAAATAATATTAAACTCACTAATTTATATACCTTTACTCATTTGTTAAAAATCACTGAACCATGCCCATCCCCAAATTTCATCTATAAGAAAAATAACAAATAATTTACTTGAATAAATATATAAAACTGTAGATAATTATATAGAATCATTTATAGTAAATTATTATTACATGATAATGAAGAAATTTTGGATAATAATGATGAACAAATCCCATATTATAAATTTTTTTAAAACAAAATCAAGGTATATAACGTTTCATTTGAAATCAAATCATTCGTTGTATTTTAATTTGAATTTTTGTAAACCTGTACATATTATTTTTCTACATTTTTAATTCTATAATACATGTTTGATATTATTAAAGATATTTTATTTTATTTTATGTCTTCACCACACAATTTCAATTATATATAATTAATATCATTCATTTTTTATATTGGAATTTATTGGTGGCTCGCACATGTTATTTTTATTTTTACATTGCAATTAATCTAATGTTATTTTCATGTCAATTTTTCATTATTGATAGATAACTCATATTTTACCATTTATTTCCATTTTTATCGTGTATCTATTGGCCACGTATTACATTCCAAATCATTATATACAATTTTAATATATGGGATTAAACATATAGAAATATATAAGAGCCTTTTTCATTCTAAATCACCCTCTGGTATTGGAATGTTTCCCCTAATGGATTTCATATATGAATAACCAATATTTCAATAAATAATTTGATGGTAATTCACCTGAATATCCTTAAATTAGTTGTTTGGGAGAAATTTTTGAATTAACCGTAATATATTACTATATATAATGTCAGTATAGGAGAAGTATATATTGAATTAAATTCCATTTATTAATTGAGGAATTATTAGAAATCCATATAATTTTTTTTATAATATAGATGTTTATTGATTAGTCCGGATATTTGACTCTTTATTTATCAACAATCCACATTATTTATCTGTATTATTTATGATTAGGTTATCACTTTGGTTGACATGGATAAAAAAATATTGTGTTCTAAATATTATTATTCGAATATGGATGATTTTGGAAATTCTTTATTATGTGTTATATATTAAATTTATTATATAATGAATTCATCACAATTGATTTGTGAAGGGTGGGTCCTAATTATATATAACTCTTTGATGTACCAAAATGATTCATTTGGCAATATTGAATAGTAATTTTGGTATATTTCATCCTGACAAAAATAATTCATAAACACATGGTATTGATAGTAAGAACACGATGTCTATGATCATGATTTATAACCTTATGGAAAGTGATTATCTATTTATAATTAGGTATTTAATCATCAAGGAACTAGTTGATGTCATTAATTCTTTTGTTTATTGAAATTTCACCCATGGATATGTTATTCCCATAGTTTATTTTGATTATAACATTATTTTTATTATCTATTCCTGTCATATTATGTATTCTCTTCTTATCATCACTTAGGATCTTTTAGGTTCATAAATTACATTATCCCTTATTGAGTATTTTATCTCACCATTAGGTTGATTCAATTTCCCTAGGTGATGAGGAGAATAATAATACACTATATTTCTAAAAGATTAAAATATATAGATAATTGTTTGAGTGATATTTAGGACTTATTATGGAATATTTAGATTAAAATATAGTTGATAAAATATCTATTATATGATAATTAAATGGTATTTTTATTTAAAATTTTTCCCTAATACTCTAAAAATATATACCCAAAAGGAAATTTGATTGTTTTGACTAATTTTTTTTTGATATTTTAATTACTAATTGTTAAATTTATTTCTATTTTATTAACCTCAAAGCATGTATGTAAATAATGTGTTTATTTACACTGAATTATAATAGTATGGGTTCATAATGTCAAAAAATATAATTTGTTTTAATAATTTTGGAAGTGTGATTTATTTATATTGAATGTTTCATTGTTTGGTCATATAATCTAATGTGAGGGTATATTAGTGGATTCATAAATATTGGAATTTATTGAGAAAAGACCCAGAAAACCCATTATGGTTAAGATCCATAGTTTTAATTATTTCTAATGACACTATAAATGACTTATGAAAGATTTATCCTAGATATATAACCTAATAAAAAGTTTATCAATAAAGGGAGTCATGTTTATTTGTATAAATAAATGTGAATAAAATTTCATGGAGATTAAAATGTAGTTGTTAACTTCTCTTGTTCTCACACAGACCTGGAGTAGTGAATGGTTTGTGATCTATAGTAATGTATCAAATAAGGTACTAATATTTTTCATAATATAAAATTATATTGTGATTTATTAGGCCTTATACTAGTGATAATTCATTAGAAAAATTACATGATTCATGATTTAGAGTTGGATGTGGTGTTTTTCATTAAAATTATAATGGCATTATAATTTTGGTAAAATGATTGAAATAAATATTTATCATAAAATCATGAATTATTTTCTATAATTTGGAGTTGAATATGTGACAATAGAGATGGTAGTGGTTTATTAAATATATTGATTTCTCAATATATTACATACATAGGAAGGTGAATAAGGCTGATTATTGTCGGATTTGGGATGACCATCTTATTTTATATATAATGTGGATTGAAAGATATCCTAGAAATATAGATTTATGTAATATGGATATTTAAATCATTAGGAAAGGGTAAAAATCAAATCATTCTAAAAAGTATGATCAATCATCCGTCAATGTGAGAATTAATGAGGTTTAGAAATTTTGTTTAGAATTATATAAGTTGGTTAGTAATGATCTTGAGTTAAACTATGATAGCGAAGGAATGACCATGTTGGATTACCGGTTATATTTCCCATAAATACCATATTTTAATAATGAGTAATTGGATAAAGCATATAGTTAATTATTCACTATTAAACATGGAATTAAGAATAATTATAAAATTAAAAAAGTGTATTTATAGTTGGATAATAGGAAATGGGATATAGTGGAGTGTGTATTTCATTTCTTATTATGTCAGCAAGATAATATTTGGAGACAAAATATTAAATAGATGTTATTTGAATAACCCATAAAAATTTTTAAATGATAAAACATCACCAAGGTTTTTCCATGTTCTTTTCCCCTATGTGGAGTTGAAGGGAAGAGAATGGAGTGCAAGTATAGTGAATATGAGACCGGGGATATTGAGTATCCATAATATGAGTTTGAACATTAACTTGAATGATTATTAGGAAACATATGCCAAAGTTTGGGTTAAAATTTATGGTTTAACATAAGTTCATTGGAACCCTGAAATACTATTTGACATTACTTCCACAATAGAAGTCCCCATTAGAATGGATATGGCTATAGAGAGGGTGAGTTTCAGACATCAAGCTAGAGTACTGGTTGAAATTGACCTCAATTATTCTCTCATTCATAAGGTGATTCTATCCACACCTCAAGATGAGGTATGTTTAAAAATTGAATATGGAAAAAACATACTCTTTTGTGACTCATGTGACATAGTGGGTAACTCTATTGAGGTTTATAGGGCCAACACTATCAGCTCTAATGGTGATAATAAAGGCCATGACCCAAATCACTGTCGAAGGAAACCAAAGAATGAAAATGATCGGCTTGTAGTAGTTTTTCCCAAGAACCGAAGTTTCATTGCACCATATTTGGATCTGACCCAACCCCCTCAGTTAGAGTCAAAGAATGAATTATAATCCTCAAACAAGAAGGTTAGCCCTGTTGATAAAACTTAACATGAGGATACATCCCTTCTCCTAGTAGAGAACATATTGGAGGAATTCCTTGTATCCAAAAATACATGGGATTATTTGGTTGATGAAGACAATAAGTCTTGTATAATTGGTTCATTTAGAGATGATTTATATAAAGGACTTGTGAATGACCCTGATGAGGTGTATTCTATTAACATTCAGGCTGAAACAATGGTATCAGTTCAGGATGAAATTGATTTTAACATGTCGTAGGAATAGAAAATTGTTGATGCCAATGCTCGGAATGTGAAGTCAAAAAGAATCAAAACTAACTTGGTGAAACCAGCTCCAGTGTGGCCCTCCTATTCATGTGAGAAGCCTTTATATGGTAAAGGAATAGGTGACCCTTGCAACAGAATCCTTCCTTGTGTTTCTTCTACTGAACCAAACAGAAGTACTAATCCAGTTACAATTGCCCTTCAAGATCCTTATTTTGCTGCTCCTTCTGATCAGGGGGAGGGGTTTGGAGCTGCTGGCTCTTGCAGTGAAATATTTCACCCAATGTATAACAGTAGTACTGCCTCAATGGCTCAGTCGGATTCCAAGCAGGGTAGGGAGTCTATAGATATTCCAGATCGTGTTATTGATGGAGAAAAGACCCATGTTCATCGTGGCAGGACTTCTACTCTCCATTTTGTTCAACAAATCTCTTCTTCTGGACATCAATAAGGTATGTAGGTTCTCAGTCCAATAGTCACCTATCAATATAAAGAGGAAGTAGATGGTCATTCTTCTCTTTCTAGTAGAGCTTATTTCCAATCGAGGGACATTGTTCACTCTAAAGTGAATACTTTCAACTCGTTTGATTTTCATGCCTCTTTAAGCTGTGATGAAAAAGTATAAAAATATGAATGTACACTCTCAATGTAGGAAATGATCACGGTAGATGATGATGAACACTTGGATGATGGAGGTGTACCGTGGTTGATGTCCAAAACTGGGAGAAGAGGAAGACTCCCTTGGGGCAAAGGTGGAAGACTCCCTCGCCACAGTATGAGCACCAGATCAAAAGTAACTTGATCCCCTCACCTAATTTCGTTTTGTAATGTAATTTCTTTGTATGTTCCTCTTCCATGGTTTACCTTTAATTAATAAAGAGGTCTTTGAGCCTCATAGATTATTAAGAAAAATTGAAAGTCAACACATTTCATAATGAATAACAAATATTTATTTCTTGAACAATAAAAGTCCCCTGCATTAAACATTAAATAATATTGAGTTTTGATCCAGAATATAATTACTTTTAAATTTAGTATCTTTTAAGGTTTTTTTTATTTATATAATAATGCCATAAATATTACATTTCATCTAACATATTACAAAGTAGACACTTCTACTCTATCCAATAAAAATACATAAATAAAACGTGAATTATTTTCGTGATAAAAATCTTCTTAAATTATTCCTTTCTCTTACACTTTGTTATACCCGGTGAAAAACATTTCAAAAACACGGGATGGGCATAAAAAACATCATTAAGGGAAAGAAAAAAACAAAAAAAATTAGTTTAGATAAAACATGTTAACCCATTTAATATTCTTTGTGAAAATGAATCAAAACATTTTCCCACGAATAATTCTGATACTTTTTTCCCAAAAAAACAATAAAACCAGTGGTAAGAAATTAAAACACATTTTGGTGAAATAGATAATAATATGCATAAAACCAGTTAAAAATCTCATTCAATTAGAATACCCATATGGTCTAATTATAAATTTAAAATCATTAATGGGTATCACCCTTCATATAATAAATATTGGGCTCACCCTTGATCCATAATAGGGCTCATCCATTCCTATATGCCATAACGGGAAAACTCGCAAGTTATAATGGGGATAAACCCTTCATATAAGTTGTGTTGGTATCACCCGTATTCTATAATGTGGATCATAAATTTGTATAAGCTATATCAGGCTCACCTATTTCATATAACACTCAAGTAAAATTTCAAAAACATGTTCATCAAAAAACCCTTTTGAAAAACACTTAAAATCCCATATAAAAAAACATTTTTGTATAAAAATAAAATTTTCATTTATGAACCATTTACATATACCAAGATACCCAAATAATGGAATATGGGATTTATATTCCTTTTAAAGGGAATTAATCTATATAGAGGTAGGAAAATAACAAATAACAGTTATGGTGGTAGAGAAGTCGTTGTCGTAAAAAATGTAAAAAACATTACTTTTTTCATATTGTAAAGATAGTAAAATGATTCATATAAAAAGATTCCATTTTAAATCATTAATCAAAGTCATGATAGATATAAAAGTTTCTGTATATTTTTTTTATATTCATATATATATGTGTGTGTAATTTAACATCAGGATGAAAAATTTTGATAATAAAATATTTAATCATTTAAGATATCCCATAACACTTTAAAAATTTAAATATTATTAGCCATTATATAATAAATAAATAAATTATAGATAATATAATGATATTAATTTTTAAATTGTATGTATACAGACTTTATAAAAGAATAATGGTGCGTATCATTATGAAATGCCTCAATGTAAGGAGATTGAGACATTGTCCCTTCCCTTTAGTCTGAATTGTCTCCTCCATTATTTAATTTCATTAATTATAAACATAGGTTAATTCCTAATTTATTTAGAAAATATATAATGTTTATTATACATTTTGTATCCCATATTACAATGTTATAACAATTAGTTAATTATTTGAGTTCATATCAGACATTTTGTCGATGTTCAGTATTTAAGTAAAAAATGAACTGGTTCTAAGGAAAATTACACATGTTCTCATAAATACATTATCTAAATAATATTATTCATGATTTAAAAAGAATATATATCCAGTATATATGTATTTAGAATAGTCCATAACATTTGGAAATAAGAAATGAAATCCACCATTCAGGGAGACGGTAGGCCATACATACACATGAAAGCTACTTTCATTTCGTTGTCATATTAAATGGAAAAATATTTACAGGTTTATTATAATTTATGTAAATTATATATGTTATAGATTTTACATATGTTCATTAAATACATACTTTATACATTCCATGAATGGAATGAATGATTCATAACACTTTGAGGGAGGGGTATTCCACACTTCCTCAAATAAAATTATCGTATTTACACATTATGGGAAGAATAAAGGTGTGTTTTAAATAAAATTTACAGGAGAATAGAGACAATATAAAAATAATATATATCATATATAAATATATTTTCATCATAATGTCCACCCTGAGAGGTGGTAGGAGAAAAATGATCAATCATCTTTTCAGGAGGCAGTTGTTCATCATACAGAGAAAAAATATGGTCTATATCCATTAGATGAAGGGTTGTATAAGTGTAGTTATAACCATTATCAAAAAAATTATACTATGTTTAGGATAATAGTTTTTTATAAAATTATATAATAAAATGTTCTTAGGTGTAGTGGAAAAAAAATAATGGAAATGAGCTTGAGAGAAGACGTATCCTCGAAATTGAGAAACTTCTTTTGATTTGAGGCAAAAGGCTTCATTGAGATTCCATCTGCCCATGGTAAGGCTTATAAGGGTAAGGGAGGGAATTTGGGAACTTATTTTATCATAATTTAGACGATCTAAGGGGATTTATAGGTTTGAGTAAGTGTGGAGAGGCGGTGTCCTTTTATAGGATGGAGGAGGGGCACTTTAGGAATGTCTTCAAAAATTTCTTTATTATAAATTAATTTTCAAATTATAATACTTCCAAAGTAAAAAATATTGAGGGTAAGATGAGGATCAGTATAAATCATCTCAACCAATAGGTTTTATACATGTTTCGTCTT
The DNA here is from genome assembly GCA_963277665.1 of Viscum album. Lineage (NCBI taxonomy): Eukaryota > Viridiplantae > Streptophyta > Magnoliopsida > Santalales > Viscaceae > Viscum > Viscum album. The sequence continues at coordinate 1,883,565,534 of OY728159.1, read as the reverse complement.
AAAATTATCCGTATCTTTTAGCTTTAACCCTTAGTTGAAATCATTAACTCTTATGATGTATTCCTTAATTTTAATAATATATGCTTACTATAGTAACTATAAAATACCAATTGAACCAATAGTAGATCATTAATGCAATTTTTAACATTATATAAGTCATTTTCCCAAATACTATATTTTTAGGACTACTTTATCATTTAAAAAATTATTTGTTTTAAAATCACATTTATTTTATGGCCTTAAATTTTTCAAATTATATTTATTATATTATTTATAATATTATTTTTTTGAATCATTCATCAAAAAATGTAATCACTGCATCATTTTTGTGTCATAAGTAAATTTATTTATATAAGTTATAAAAATTATAAATAAAATACTATGATGTATTGAATATTTATAGATTTCTAATTACTATTTATAGTTGAAGATATCATTTACCTAAACCAAATTAAACTTGTTTTAGTTAAGAGATACAAGTCTCTGTTATATTTCCCTTTTCTTTAAAATAAATATTATTAAAGGTCATTATCACACCCAAATGTCTCCATGGGGTTCTAAAATAAACCAAAGGATTCCCTTGGTCATATATATCTCATTAAATAATATTATGACATATTTTGGGAAGTTTTATATTATTATAATATTATTTTTTTACCGTTATTATCTGATTTTCACATCAACCATTGTTAATAAAAATCATTACTAAAGTTACTATTCTTAATGTACAAAAATAAAAGGTGGCTATTTACACAATTGTGAAATTCTGATTCAAAATATGGAATTTATTTCTAAAAATTAAAAACATATATTTGGGAAATATTCATTTAATGTTAATTCATGTTATCAAAACTAGAAAGCATATTTTTAATAAGTAAAAACTATCAAAAGATTTACATGTGTTTATGTCCAATATCAATGTTAAATTACATAAAATGTCATAAATTTGATAAAATGATAAAAATAATAATCCAATTACTCTTACAACCCATTTAAAAGGTCATTATAACTATATAAATAATTTATATGAAAAGAAAATATTGAATTAAAATGTCGTATTTTTAATTATTCATAAAAATATTGATTTTATCAGAAAAATACCAAAATTTCAACCGAAGTAAATTTTGATTTACCACTTATAGATAATAATTTTATTTTATCATATAATAACATATCAATGTGATAAGAACTATTTTTAAAAATCATTCCACATCAAAAGATGGTAAAATGACTTTTTATAAATATTAGTGTATTTTATAATTAAAATTGGATTCATTCTCAATTTAAGAGTCTAAAAGTAATTTGATAAATGTGAAAATGATAAAAAAATATTAAAAATAGTAATATAGTTATTTCTATTCATTCCTTCAAATACAATGTCTTGTCCATAACTATTAGTTAAAATAATAATATTATTGTTGTATTATTTTTTGATATAACTCAATTTTGTGTGCAATATAAGATGTCAGAGAAACTGATTGTTGTGTGTTGTGTACACTATCATACCTACTGTTTGCATTAAACAAAAATTAATATTAAATTCAAAAATATTAATAGATAAAAAATGTACTATTCTATAAATACCTTGGATGTTACAATCAATGTACATTGATATTAATTATGGAGGGATAAATATATCATGGGGCATCAAATTCTATTGTTTTTGATTTGGATAAAAGGATTACTATGAAGTGATGAATAATTACTTAGTATGTATTGAATATGAGATTGATCATTAATACATTATATCATCCTAAAATAAATTGTTAATTTTAGAGAAACCTCATAACTCTATAAGATTTGTTGGGATATTTTTCAATGGATTTCAAAGTTTATTTTGATCAACACCTTCATGTAGTAAAAGTTTCATCCAACAATAAAATTTATTTGACCATTAAAATGGATCCTTATGAATACCTCTGTGGTAAGAAGTGCATAAGTCTGACATGCTAGGATACAAAGTGGGAAAAGAAATGGGAACCTCACATACATAAGGAAATGATATAGATGTTTATAAATATTTATATACACATTAGATTTACTCAGAGTTGATAGAAGAGTTATGTTATAAATAATCGGTGAGATCTAGTGTCTTATTTGGGGAAAATTTATTTGTATGAATATTTCCATCGGAGAAGTTTATGATATTATTAATGATGTGAGATATGAACTGTAGATATATTTTTCCCTTAGTAAATTTTTATCATATTATGATGTTATTTTTCCTGGAACTCAAACCAAGCCTCTTTCAAGTTGATAATTTTCTCATTGTATCTATTTTTAAAAAGTACATACCAGATAATTCTCAGGTACTAAACTAGGTTGTTTTATCACAGGATCATGATCTTTCTTAGGAGGGTAAATCATTGGATATTATTGATAGAAGAGATAATGTGCTACAAAACATGACCACTCACCAATTAAAATGTTTTTTGGTAAAACCATAAACTCTAGTATGTAACTTTAGAACATGGGGATGTGTTGAAGTAGATATATCCTCATTTTTTTTAATTAGTGGAATATAATATCAAGTGAAAAATTCATATAATGGGTTAAAATGTAGCACTATGATATTTTAAAATATATTTATTTTTCATAAATTAGTTTTTTTGGATAAATTATAACGATAAAAAACCTAAAAACATGATAATAATAATAATACATTATATAATGATTCATGTTATTTTGTATTTAAATGAAATATTACCATCAAATATAATTTTTTATTCCGTTAGGAAACAATATTGATCATAAAGAACTATTTTAAATTATTTTGTTTTGAAGAAATATTTTAGTATTATATGTGCCTTTTAAAATTAATTCATAGTATTAGTCTTATTAAAATTTATTTTTTTCCAAATTTAGAAAATTAGTTCACTGGTTATTAATTGTTTATAAGAAAATAAAATAATTTAATGGAAAATGGTATTTTTTTTTGAAAAAACTACATTTAAGTGTACATTGTGTTTTAATATTTATATAAGTAAATTATTCAATATTAAAAAATATTTTTAATTAATTGTGAATATAATATGTCCAATAGAATAATTTTTCCTTCATTCATTGGTTTTTATTTTTCAAGTAATATGATTAAATTTTGTGTTATGTTAAAATAATTTTTTTCTAAAAATATTTTCGTTGCCCTTTTCGTGCTTATTTTAAAATTAGTTTTTTCTATTTAAGTAAATTTAATTTAAAAAAATAATTCTAAATATGGAATCAAAATTAAAAAAATTGATAATTATTACACATTAATTTTTTTCAATATGACTAATATATATTAGAAAATTTAGTTACCTCAGTTAAAGTTCGAAATGGTTTGTGATGGGCTAAATTAAAATGTGAGGTTTAAAATATCAAATAAACTTTTCTATTTTTTTAATAACATTCTACCCACCCATATCTTATCATCCAAACTGGGTGTCATTTCATCCACATTCACAAGAATATGTATTAATTATAATTTTTTGTTTTATGTTATTGCATGTTTACATCTCAACTCACTTGTTAAAAGGCACATTCTTTCATATAATCTACAAAACACATGATTAATTTAACGTAAAAACCATACAATGTAGTCTCCCTAAATCCTTATAAATGACCTTTAGGTTTTTTTTCTTTATGAAATAACCATCCAATAAGATTTAATGTGTGTTTCAAAGGAAGGTTTACAAAGAACATTTATATGTCCATATAAAACGTTTTCATGTTTTTTTCTTCTTAAACCACATAACCATTTCACATAACCATCATAAAATTATGGAACAATTATTATCAACATAAGAAAATTTATTTTTGGTAATTATAAAATATAAATTGTTTTCTCATTTCCATCAATTTGAAAATGATAACTTCACTCATTATTGTATGTGGACTACCACCTCGAAGAAGCTATGTTATTCATTTTTCATTTCCTATTTATAGCGATAGTAAAAATGATATATTAAATAAATATATAAGATATTTTATATTATTATTATTATTATATAAATGGGAATTTTTATTTAAATTTCGTTCAATTTATCCATAAAAATGGGAAATACAACTCCTCCATATGCATGAACTATCATCTCAACAAAGTGATGTGAGAAATAATTTATTCTTAAATTATATGGATGATTTAAAAATTGAATATACTGAATAAATATGATAATAATAAAATAGTTAATATTATAAAGAAGATGAAACTAGGACCAAGGTAAATGAAATAGCACCGTCCAACAAAAAACATGGTTTGGAAACATACCCATCATCAATGAAACATTCATAATTATAAAGAATTATAACTAATATGGTAATTAGAAATTATAAAAGTAATCATATATAGAAATTCAAATAGGAATATTGTTTTTTATAGATTCATAATAATTCTATATTTAATTTATACGATGTTTTAATGTGTACGAATCATGTTGGGACTTGATGATAATATTGATTCATAATTTTAATCAAGATTGTTTATGCTTGAGACATTGTTGGGGAAATTTTATTATCATAAACAATTAAACCCTTATTTTTTATTCTCCACTGGTTATTTTTTGGGGATTTCAATTTTTTCATTCATTCATCTCTAATTGTTAATTAATATTATTTATAAAATATTTTTAGCAAAATACAACATTATTTTATATTTTCTTGATGATATTTTTTCTTCTATGTCTATTTTCTTTTAAATGATTCCAAGAAAACTCATTTATATTATAAATTTATTACATAAATTTATTTTTTAAAAATATTATAACTTATTTTAAAATTTTTAAAAGTAGTTTGTTCAATGTATTTATAATATTCTATTTTTGACCATCATTTAAAAAGTGTGAAAAGAATATTTGTCTTCATATTTACAGTAAGAAAATATTTCCCAACCATCATGACTATTATTTTAATTTATTATTCCATTACATTTTTCATATGTATTTTCAAATAATGTAATTTTATCAATACTTATGAGTAGTTTATTTAAAATGATAATAAATTAAAAATATATGTACATATATTTTGAAAAAAAAAATTGTTCGTATTTTCATTTCATCAATGCCAAAATCCATATTTGTTTATTTTTCATCACATGGGATATTCTCTTAATACCATCCAGTTTTATAGATGAATTATGATCATGATTTTATTTATAAGATTGTATGAAATCTTTTTCTTTTTCATAGGTTGATTATTCTATGATAATAAAATAAATTCTTATATGATACTAAAAACTTCCTTTCTATGGGTGAATTATGAATATGTTACGATAAATTTTTTATAAAATCCATTTATTTTCAATGGGTTATGATCTGATGATATGGTGAATGTTTTATGATCTCATGGAATATATATGTATGGTGTTCTGTATGTGATGGGAGGGACTAAGAAAATGATGAAATTCGGAGTAATCCCAATATAGTTTTTCAATAATTATAGTTATACGTGACTAAATAAATGATTTGCAATGACTTTGTGAATGAAAAAAAACCATGGTATTATATTTATTATATACTCTCCTAGAAGAAGATTAATTATTGATGACTCTGTAATCTTATGTGCTATGTCTTTTGTTATGAAAAAATAATATACTATGGATCATGATTAATGATCATCGATTTATTAGGCATGAAATTCATAAGTTATAAGGATATTCACATACATATATTCTTATCTTATACTCATGTATGATCATTAATAAATATTATTATGTTTACCCATACAATGAATCTAGACCCACCCTTATTATGTTTATTTTTTCTATTGTTAAGATGAAAATATATGAATCGGGTATTTATAGTAAGGATATTATGTTATATGATATTTTCATGAGAGGTATAAGATATTTCATGAAATGTCTTGATTATGTATTTAGTATCTAATGAAACTACTGATTTATTTTTCAGGTAATGAATTATTATTTACTATATTAGATATCCATCTAAAAAGATGTTATATTTTTGCATGTAAGTATTTTGTTTCCTCATTAAGGAACTCAATAACGAAGTATCCAACAAATTTTCAGTGCTTTGTATGAACCAAATAAGACTCTAGAAAGAAAATAATGAATAATAAATTAAAAAATAAATATTATCACACACAAAATTGAAATATAAGTAATTTATCAAGGTTTAATAAATTCACTAAATCTATAAAGAAACATTAAAATACACTATAAAAGACAATACTGAGAAACTATTATGTTATAAGTGATCTCACTAATCACTTCTCAAATAAAATAATATAGAATTATGAATATCCCAATTGGGAAGACATGTTTATTTGAAAACCATCTAAACAATGACCAATAACAATTTATCTCATCAATAAAATATTATAATAATATTCCTTCATCAAGGTATAACAATTTAAACTAGTTTTTCTAACATACTAATATTTCAGAAAATAGAACTGAAATATCCCATTATAACATGTTTTTGATTTAGTTCCCTCCCAATTTACATCAATGATCCATCATTAATATTTTGGATGAAATATTCCCTTATCATTATTTACTCTATCGAGTGTCCCAATAATCCATTAATACCATACTAATCATTTACATGATTATAAATTTAATTAAAAAATTAAATTCTAATGTTTGATTTCTATCTTAACGTAATCTATTAATATTATTTCCATAAGACTTTATCCTACAACCGTTTACTTCAATGGTGATATTATAATTACCATTTATCATCCACATCCCACTAATGCATAAAGCCACCCTATAAATTCTGAGATTATTTCTTTTATCAATATAGCATATATATTATCTCTACTATTAACGATTTATAGTTCCAACCCATATTGAAGAAATATCACAGTGAATTGATATTTCAGATAAGTATATTTTTATATAAAATATAATATTCAGAGTAATATGTATAGTACTTAGAATATCTGAAAATAATATCCCATCTCCCCATTTTATTCTTATTTCTTCTAAACAACCCTTTAGATATATCAAAATCATCAAAACCTTTGTTTATGTTATATATTAAACATTGGTGGTTGACCTTAAAACTATTAGTTATTTTTATAACATGAAGATTGATGTTATTAATATTTATATAAACACATGGCTTATTATATTAATTTTATCCAAAATTATGGTCTGAATCAAGATCTATAAACCCTTATAATGGATTGAACATTCAAAAAGATATTGATAATTATACGATAATGTAAATATACCAGAGTGTTTGCCTCAATAATTACACGTATTCCTTCCCTATAATTGAAATGAACTTACAAAAATATATAATAAGAAAAGTAATGTAAGGACAAATATATATCAAGGCATACATCAGGACTGTAACTATTGATGAATATGGATCCATTTTTGTATAGATGTATTCAACGTCAATTTGGGTTTCTTGAAAACATAATGTTGCATACCAATGGGGTAAAAATAGACATTAATATAGACATTCTAAAACATTATATAACATTATAAATCATATTAGACTAACACAACATTAGATTTTTATTTTTCTACATTCTATCAATACATACTGTTGAACTCTATTTTTCTACTATAATATCTTTAGTTGTGAATATTCCTTCATGATCATTCTCTATATTTACAATACATACCATCTCTAGAATTCATGGGAATAATTTTAGACAAAAATATAATTATAATGAAACTCATGTACCCAAATATCCCTATATAATAAAAAATATTTATATTTCCCCAATTGAAATTCATCATCTCTATAAAATCATTCATCCTCGTATCCCATCGTCTGAGTTCCTTTTCCAACCAATAAAAACATATATTATCATACTCACTAAATCGTTCTTTATGTTTTCTTTTTATAATTATAAAAATGTCATATATAGTTACTTTAAATTTCAATGAAGGAATTTAATCTATATATCTAATTTCTTAACATGCAGGCCTTCAAATTAAACTATTCAAATCATAGTCTTGATAGTTTTATAGTACACCATTAGAGAGAATATTTTTCTTAAATTTACTAAATTTTCTTATTAAAAACAACAAAAGAAGTTATTTTTCACTCTACTATTAAATACCATATCATTTTTCATTAAATTTATGTAATGATTTACTCATAATTATTTCCTTCTCTACTGGTATATTTGTAGTTCCCATGTCTAGTTCGCAAGAAAAGAATTTATCTCGAGACACATTATTGACTCCCAATGTTTTGATCCTCTCAAATATTTTACATCTTATAATATTATAGGTTTTATAATATATATTAGAAAAAAATATAAAAATTATAACTCACGACTCTATAGTAGTCTTATAAAACTAGTCGAGCTACTTAAAAAACCAAAAAACTGAATTGATAATTTCATGAAAAAAAATCTATTATTCAGCTATTTTTTAACATTACATTATTTTCATTCTTCATGGTACCACTAATTTTTAAAAAATATACCTTTATTTTTTGAATTTACTATAACTCTAAACAATTAGTAATTTCTGAATTAATGAATACATCTGGAATTTCATTAAGTTTAACTTTTAAATGTTATTCATTATTTATTCCTAATAGCATCATATACATTGTGTGAATAATTTTACAGGATACCTAAACATATGAGACAATTAAACAACTAATAACATTCCATTATTTATTATCCAATCATCTAAATCCAATTTAATAATCATTATGCGCTTCAAAATAGATTCCATGAAATTTACCTATAGCTTATTCCATTCATTAGAATCATTGTGGACATAGGAATCATATTCAATGATATTTATGGGGGAGAGATCAACAAACTTATTTTCCAAAAATTACTTATGAAAATATTTTCCCATCAATATAGTTAAACTAATATTAATTATATATAATAATATATCACCTTGATATGTGAAAAACATCATATAAAAAACTGCATGCAACATCATGTTTCAGTCTCTCCCATTGTCAGTATTATTTATCAATTATGGAAACCCCATTTAGTTTACTATTTGAAGATTTATTTTTCAAACCGGATTCCATTATTCTAGTATAATTTACTAAATTATTTACATATTTAATTCACATAAGTTTTAAACCTCTATCATCTCATCTTTAAATTAACCTCATTATCCCTCATGGCTCTCATTATATTCAAAATCGTGATTACCTTTTCCCTTTTGATTATAAAATTATACCCATTTTATATCTAACATTAAAAAATATATGAATAATAATATAGTGAATCACTATGGGAACATACTATATTTTCTCACCGGTATATTCCTAGTAAAACATCTAATATATGGGTGACTATATTTTTTATAAGAATATAAATTGATTTATTCATTCCAAGGTTACACATTCATGTGATTTATAGACTATTATATTAGGTTTTATAATTATTTATTATCCAAGGATATCATTCATTCATCACTCATATGAATAATATTATATTATTAAAAATAATAATCTATGATAGATAAACTGATAATGATTTTCATATTTAACATCCATATAAGATTAAATGGTATAGTTTTCACATCATTGAACAACACAATGAGACCCTTGGTTATATTCTATAACCCATTCAAAAATACAATTCATAACCTTAAATAATCCAATTGGATTATTATTATCATATTATTATTCAATATTTGTGTGTTTCAAACCCCTTGTACTTTTTACAAAGATCTATTCTTCATATAGAAATTAACATCACATCCTATTATAATTTTAATATAATCATCTGCATCATGATGAACCATAAAAATATCTCATGAAAATAAATATCAAGAATCTTCTATTAGATATTGAGTAAAAATATAGTTTGGAGTTAAGGATTTGTAACTCTAATGGATTAATGGCACTAAAAAAATAAGATGTTATAACATTTCTTAGATATGGTATTTTTAGACAGTTTTCTAGAGTTTACCCTCAAATATTTTAAATTTTTATTCAAATATCATCACATTCTAAACTAAAATTATACAAATCATAGACCTATTTAATTACATTATATAATTTTTGTTTATCAACTTATCACATTTTGATTTATTCATTTACTTGTTCATCCTACACCCTTTTTGTAACAAACTATAATAGTTGACTTATGGACTTACTTATATCTAATATAATATAGTATAATAATATTCTATATAACATTAAATTCTACGTATTTATTAAAAATTGGGATGATTATAATGGTAACCATAATATCTCTTATCTTTGGTAATGATGTTATAAATATTAGGGCCACAGTCCACTTCTGAAAATCACATTCATATATGCCAACGAGATTTTGATCATAGTAAATTCATTCAAATGATAGGACACGCTATTTATTTTATTCATATTTATAATAATGTGTGTCCACAATATAAACTATTTTTTATTGTGGTATACTTATCTTACATGTTTGATAGAGAAACCATCAACTCCGTAGTGTTATTTATCTATTGAAAATTAAAACAATCATTTCATGAAAATAATTATCTAAAAACCCCCCAATATCTTTCCACTCTACCTTACCCATTAATATTTTCTTCACAATGTCTATCTTAAACTTGTGTAATAAAAATTTCAAATATCTCTAATAAATATAGTACTATATTTGAATACTATATAAAACAAATAATTCTCCATAAATATGTAAATTGTCATATTCCTTTATTTCAAACCCATTTTCTCTAAATAAGAAAAACATTAATAAAATATCATACGTAAAATAGAAAATAAAAAAATTTTAAAAGCATCCAAATCCTATGGTTATATGAATGGTACTCTAATACCATTCTCTAGGCTTAAGAAAATTGATTCACCATTTTAAAATTATTCAAGGAATAAGGATTTTATATCTAATGAAATTTTATATAGTGTATCTTAGAAATATTACATGACGCATATAAATTGAATAAGACTTGAAAAAAAAATCTTGAAGAGAAAAAACAATGAGCCCAATAAATAACACTGAAATATATGGAATCTAATATTGTTTTATAAATTCCCAAATTATATAAATAAAAAATAAAATCAAATAGAAGAGACATGGGAGATAAATTCTTCATTTATAACATACCACACTAATCACAAATTTAATAAACTAATTATAAATTACAAATAACCAGGTGTAGACCATCTATTTATAGGAAATGATAAAAGCCACTGATAATCATTATTTAACTAGTTGATCTAATAATATCTATTTTATCATCGTTTCTAACTAATTCAACCAATATAATAGACTTTCTTATCCATACATTGGAATCTATAACCACGCATCCCAATTATATTCAACTATTGATTGGTTATCCTTTTACCTCTCGACACTATTCTATTTTAGATATTCTCGTTATAACATGTCACAAACTATTATTTCTCCATCAATAATCATGAAGATTCACTAACACATTTCAAAAGAAAGCTAGGATGAGAAACTGAATCCATGCCTCAATATGAATTAATTTTTTTTATTTGATATAAAATTTACTTGTTATTTCATGCTCTTTGATTTTGTGGAATCCCTATAACTTTAAGTTACTTAAATTATCTTGCACTAAAATTTAATTAACTATGCATCCTTAACATACTCTAATATTGATGATCTAATATTTAAATAGGATATAACCCGACCATTTTACTATTTATTTATCTCTATATAGAAATCCACTAACATACCCATCAAATAAAAACACTCATTAGTTTATTTTAATAATTGAAAAAATTATCCTATTAAAATTGATGACTATACTATTCCGTTTATTCTAGATATATGAATAATAAAAATCAACTATATGAAGATAGGATTAGTACTTTTAATTCCATATAAAGATATATCATTTGATATTGATATACTACTTATGACTAATATATAACATAAACATATCAGAAAGTACATAATTCCTCCAAATATTATTGGAATAAAACACTAATTGAAACACCAAATTATACATAGGATTATTCCAATCATGTTATTTAAAAAAATAGATCCAAGTACTATGAATTTATCTACTTTTATAATCGCACACCATAAACCAAATCCAAATGAATCATAATGCCTAAAATTGCATCAATTTTTTAATACTAAATAATAATTAATTTTGGTGGTTGTTATGACAACCCTACATTTTATTAAAACATAAACATGCTTTATTACATAAAACTTCACTTGATACAACAAAGAAGATAGAGAGGTTTAGTGTCTTTGGGGCTTAGGATCATTACATAAAAACTTTAAACTTGAAATACAACATCGTTATTGAAAACTTCCTTTACATGACCACTACATTCCTTCGTACTTAGCATTGCATGGGATAACCTGAGGACATGCATAAGAAAAGGGTGAGCTATAAATCCCAGTAAGGGAGTACACAATGAATAACATGAGGAGTACAATACATGTTAGGAAATAGGCATATCAATAGAGCATAAGAAAAACATGAACATAAAGGCATGATAAATCCTGATAATCATAACATGGAAATGTGGCAACAACACTTAACATTGAATTAGCAAGAGCCAAGGCTCATTGCACATGGAGCATGAGTAAACCCTCATTCCACTTGAAGCACGAGTAAACCCTCGTTGCACTTAAATTAGCATGACTCAACACTCATTGCACATGACGTATCATGATACTATACTTTACCCAATGCATTGGAGCGCTATAAAGGGCGCACCCTTCTTAAATATTTCATTTCATGCATAAGTGTGTCACATGGATCATAAAACATGGATTCATAAAACATAATCATTTCTTCCACGATAAAGGAATGTGGAATTCATACATGAAAATTTATAATAAATATGTAAATTTTCATAAAGGTCAATACCCTTGATGGAGAAATGGGCATGGTATTCACTACACAAAGACATTGTCTTAGAAAATCGGTGCGATTTCGGCAGCGTAACGGCGTGACATAAGAATTCATAAAAAAAAGGTTGATGAGAGAGAAAGGGGTTCCTCATAATATTTACATGTAATGGACAGTAAGGAGATCATATATATACATGTCCCAACAATAGAAATGGAATTTAGATTCATGATACAAAAGTATTGCTTGAATGTAAAAGAAGAGAGAGAAGTTCCTTTCAGAATTTCGGCATAGTAATGGGTGTACATGGGAGGAATTTAATGAGAGAGAAAGGGTTCTCCCATCATTAAAAAAAATAAGAGGGCAGTATAGGGGAGGTGAGAAACCATACCCCAACATTCATAATTGAAATAAAAAGGGCAATACAACTTAAATAAAATTGACAAAAATGAGAAAGGAAGAAAACCCCTTACTTGGAAGTGTGCTTCCAAAGGCTAGAGAGAGGATTGTGAGAGGCTTCTTGGGAGCTTGGGGCACCTTGAGAGGATTCTAGAGAGAGTAGGGCAGAGGTTGGAAGAACTCCAATGGATTTTAGTGAGGAGGAAGTGGGAGCTTGGGTGGGTTTATATAGGAAAGGTGAGAGAATTCTTTATTAATTAGGTTTGGGACCCCTTATATTAAAATAATCCAAACCACAAACCATCCCATGGTATTTGCCCATTGTTTTTGGAAAAGGAAATAGGAAAAAAATATTTTACAAGGCCAAGGTCCGAAATTATTAAAAAATTAGGGTTGCTTATGTGGAGGTGAGTCACACTCCCAGGGAAATTAATTTAAAAAGGAAAAGTGTTGAATAAGTCTTGAGGGCTCCATTAATGCTTTGAAAAGTAAGTCAAACAAACCCGAAACCTCATTATTTTAATGATAAAACACATATTGGCCGAACATAAGGATTATGGTACTTTATTACATCACCATTGGGTCATTATGATGTCATAAAACACATTATATATTTAAATGGTATTTAATTTTTACCCAAAAATTTGACTGTTTCAGAAAATTATGAAAAATTCACCGTTGGATAATTTAGACATCCTGATTCCAAAATTAATATTTATTTTATCTAAATAATTTTATAAATATGTGAATTTTCACTTTTAAAATAAAAACCAACATTTATAAAAAAATTCACGGGTTTTGACAGAAATGGCTTTCAAACCTTAATAAAAATTTTAATTGCATTCGTAAAATTATAAGATCATTTATACTTAATAAAAAATTAATTTAATATTAAATATAATATTTTATTAAAATATTATTTAATTCAAAAATCCATTAATTTAATAAAATATAATTCTTAATTAAATAATAACTAAAAACACCATTTGTACTTTAAAAACTAATTACAATGTATCAAAAATGACTAGAAATTATATTCATTATTATATACAAAAATAATGTACATGAACATGGTGCTACTTATTTGTTACATAACCCCTTAAAATAGCCGCATAAGACCTAAGGGTAAGGTGTGCGATGGTGAAAGACTCTTGGGGTTGCTCGGATAACATTGCTCGAGTTGTAATTTCAATCAACTTCCATTTTTCCCGTAGACGATCACGTTCGAGCTTGAATTGATGAAGCTCAGCTTGGGCTTGGTCAAGGGAAAGGCTCAAAGACGCCACCACATTTCTGAGCTCCGACAAATGGGCTTCATAAGGGGCAATTCTACTGGATGAGGCCATCGCTTCCTTTGTTTGAGTAGAAAATTTGTTCATTAAAGCCTTATATTTATACTACTCAGATGATCACTGTTCAACGGCTATAAAAGTAACGGTCACAAATCTTAACATAAAACTAAAGAAGTTGAAATCTTATAAAAACATTTTTCATAAAGAAACATTTAACTGGATCAAGAGGGATTTTCCATTAATGAAACTTTGGGTCGTTACAACATTCCCCCCTTAAGAAATTTCGCCCTCAAAGTTTTTCTTTTTCCCACACTAAAACAAATGTGGGTAACTCAGCTTCATCATATCCTCCGACTCCCAAGTTTCTTCTTCAAACTTGTGGTTTCTCCACAAAACCTTGACGAGGGGCATTGTCTTATTTCGTAGAACTTTTTCTCTATGATCTAAGATCTTCACTGGTTGCTCCTCATAAGAAAGATCATCTTCCAGTTGTACCACCTCGGAAGAGAGTACATGTGAAGGGTCTGGTATGTACTTCCTTAAGAGGGATACATGGAAGACATCATGCACCTTGGACATAGTAGGTGGAAGTGCTAGTCGATAGGCCACAACCCCAACACAATCATGAATCTTGAAGGGGCCGATGTACCTTGGACTTAACTTCCCTTTATTTCCAAACCTCATGACCTTCTTCCACAGAGATATGTGTAAAAACACCATGTCTCCAACTTTAAACTGAAGGTCTCGTCGACGATTATCTGCATAACTCTTCTGTCGAGTTTGGGCTGCCTTGATATGCTGCTGAATGATTTTTACCTTCTCCACCATTTCTTCGACCATTTCTGGTCCAAGCAGCTTACGTTCACCGACCTCATCCCGTCATGCCGGTGTTCTACACCTTTTCCCATATAGGGCTTCATATGGTGCCATTTGGATGCTCGAGTGGAAACTATTATTATAAGAGAACTCGACTAGAGGAAGATGTTGATCCCATCCTCCTTTAAAGTCCATTGAGCACGCTCTCAACATATCCTCAAGTGTTTGGATAGTCCGCTCGGATTAGACATCAGTGTGAGGATGATAGGCCGTACTGAAGTTCAGTTCAGTATTCAGAGCATGTTGAAGACTCTTCCAAAACATAGAGGTAAATATTGGATCTTGGTCAGACACAATAGATAGTGGTACTCCATGCAACCGTACCACATCCCTGATATATTTCCGTGCCAGTTGATCCAAAGAGAAATCCTCTCGAATAGAAATGAAGTGTGCAGTCTTTGTAAGACGATCCACAACAACCCAGATTGTATTGTTGCCTTTGGATGTCCTTGGAAGTCCGGTGACCAAGTCCATAGTGATGTTCTCCCATTTACATTTTGGTATGGGCAATGGTTGCATCATCCCCTTAGACTTCTGCCTCTCTGCCTTCACTTGCTGACACACCAGGCACTTTGATGTATATTCAGCGATCTCCTTCTTCATATTATCCCACCAAAAGTTTTCTCGGAGATCTCGATACATCTTTGTGCTCCCTGGGTGAATAGAGAAATTTGAACTATGTGCATCATCCAAAAGTTCCTTCTTCAGCTCCGGACTTTATAGAACACATAGTCTTTTCCCAAACCGCACAATTCCTTCATCATTAACATTAAACTCTGAGGATTTTCCCATTTTGATAGCTTCCACCTTTTCTTGGATTACTACATCATCCTTTTGAGCATCCTTTATCCTTTCCAAAAGAGATGGTTGATCAATCATTTGTGAAAGGATTGATGATGTTCCCTTCTTTATGATTCCCACATCCATCTTCATCAAGTCTAAGAAGATTGGATCCTTCTCAATTCTCATCATTGATAGAATTGCTGGATCCTTTCTACTTAGGGCATCTGCCACCTTGTTCGCCTTCCCGGGGTGGTAATGTATTGAATAGTCATAATCCTTGATGAGCTCTATCCATCTTCTCTGGCACATATTAAGCTCTTTCTGTGTGAATATATATTTAAGACTCTTGTGGTCAGTATATATCTCACATTTCTCTCCATAGAGATAATGTCGCCAGATTTTCAAGGCAAAGATCACCGCCGCCAACTCCAGATCATGCGTTGGATAGTTTCTCTCATGGATTTTTAACTGCCTTGAGGCATAGGATATCACTTTATCATTCTGCATCAGCACACATCCTAAGCCCTTCTTCTAAGCATCACTGAATACCACAAAAAGCTCCCCACTTGTGGGTAAAGTGAGAACGGGTGCAGTGATAAGCCTCCTTTTCAACTTCTTGAAGCTTTCTTCGCATTCATCACTCCAAGAAAATGTTACTCCCTTTCGAGTTAGATTAGTAAGAGGGTTGGACAATCATGAGAAATTTCTCAGAAACCGTCGATAATATCCAGCTAACCCCAAGAAGCTACGGATATCAGTTACCGATGTTGGCCTCGGCCATCCCACAATTGCATCTGTTTTGGAGGGGTCCACAGATATCCCATTTCATGTGATGATATGGCCCAAGAATGAGACTTCCTTCAACCAAAACTCACACTTGCTGTACTTTGCATAAAGCTTCTCCTTGTGCAAAGTCTCTAGCATAGTTTTTAAATGCTTCTCATGGTCCTCCTTGGTTTTGGAGTATATTAGAATATCATCTATAAAGACTACCACAAATTTGTCAAGGTAATATCTAAAGACTCTATTCATCAAGTCCATGAATATTTCTGGAGCATTGGTGAGTCCAAAAGGCATTACTATGAATTCACAGTGCTCGTACCTTGTACGAAAAGCAGTCTTGGGGATATCTTCCTTCTTCACCCTTACTTGATAATATCCCGACCGCAAGTCCACCTTGGAGAAGTATTGTGCTCCACGCAGCTGATCAAACAAGTCATCGATTCTTGGGATAGGATACTTGTTCTTTATCGTTATTTTGTTAAGTTCACGATAATCGATGCAAAGCCGCATTGACCCATCCTTCTTCTTGACGAAGAGGACTGGTGCACCCCATGGTGATGCACTTGGGCGTATAAACCCTTTATCCAGATTCTCCTGTAGTTGTTTCTTCAGCTCTTCATGGTCAACAACAGCCATTCTATATGGAGTTTTGGATATTGGTAGCACCCCAGGTATAATTTCAATTGAGTACTCAACATCTCTTCTTGGAGGAAGACCAGGAAGTTCCTCGGGAAATACTTCAGCGAATTCCCTCACAATAGGAATTTCTTCAAGGGTGGTTTCTTCCTTGGACTCAATCATCTGAGCCAGATATGCGTGCTCATAAGGTAGTAATATCCATGCTTGAGATGATGGAGCTAAAGGATATTTATCTTCCTCCTGACACTTGTAAAGAATCGGGGGTCGATTCTCCATATGGAGTGTGATTTCCCTCTCCCGAAAATTTATGTTGGCTCTATATAAGGAAATCCAATCCATGCCAAGAATTGAATCAAATTCCACCAAAGGGAGTATGACGAGGTTCACTGGGAAATTCAATCCACAGATTATAACAGGGGAGGACTTATACTCATGGGATTCAATGATTGCCCCATTTTCCGTACACACCAACATCTTTACTTCCAGGATTTGTGGTGGTGCTGGGATTGTTCTACTAAACATTCGAGATATAAAAGAATGCGTAGAACCTGAATCAAAAAGTATGTTCGCTATTCTTGAATGAATAACTAGCGTACCTGTCACCACTTCGTTGTCGGGGTTCACTTCGGAAGAAGTGATGGCAAAATCTCTCCCTTGCTGTCTTGGAGGTTGTTGGTTACCTCCGATAACCCTTGGATTAGGGCACTGATTTGAAAAATGACCCGGTTCTTTGCATTTGTAGCATTGAACAACGCGTTGAGGTTCGAATGGAGCGTTCCTCTCCTCTGTCGCAGCCGCGGGTCCTTCTTACTGACAGTTAACAGCTAGGTGCCCCTCTCTTCCACACTTGAAGCATTTTCTTGTCCCCCTAAGGCAATTTCCAGGGTGCTTCTTTCCACACTTTTGGCAAGTGGGGTGCTGGAATTTCATAGCGCCGTTGGATTTATCCATCGGACCACCAGCATTGAAGTCCACCTTACGATTCTTGTCCCCATGATACCCCTGTGATTCTCCAATCTCCATTTCAACCTTGAGGTCACATCAGATAATTTACTCATAGCTGTCGAAGTCACGGATCGCTAATTCTTTCCGCAAGCTAGGATTCATACCACCAAAGAAGCGGTCAACCATGAATTAGGGGGTAGCGACAAAGCCGGAAACGTATAGTGCAAGCCTTGTAAAGTTTTCCTCGTACGCTCCCACAGATTCTTCATCTTTCTGTTTGAGGGAAAGGAAGTCCCTTTCCATCTTAAGACGGAGGGTGCGTGGAAAATATTTATCAAAAAACATCTCTCGGAATTCCTTCCATTCCAAAGCCTCGATCTCCTCCTCAGGCTTCGTATTTTTTATCAACGTCCACCATTGATTAGCTTCACCCTCCATACAATAAGCCTCCAGGAGAACCATCTCTCTTTCAGAGCATTGGAGGATGGAGAATATCTTTTCAATGGAGTTGATCCATTGTTCAGCGATCGTGGGATCGGATGATCCACTAAAAGTAGGAGGCCTTTGTCTCATGAAGCCTTCAATAGCGACTTGTTCTTTCTTAGGGGGGGGGGGGGGTTGAACGTTCCTCTTGACCAGTGTTTCTATTCAAAACTTGAGTTAGCTGAGAGAGAAGTGTGACAAAGTTCACGATTCCCGCTCCCATTGGATTGGGCATCTCATAAGTACAATCATCACACGGATCTTCACAACTGTTGTTAGCCCGAGTTCTCCTATTATTGGCCATTGGATGGAATAAAAGGAAAGTTAGGGGTAACACATAAAGGGTAATTCAAAGACAAAAGTTGATGACTTATAAATAAACTTTAATCTCTTTAACTCATGAGTCTATAGGATTCAATCCAGGCTTTTCATGATCTTCCTTCTAACATATATTCTTAGGGGAATTTTCCCTTAATAAGGGTTCATACTAAGATTGTGAATTTATCAAAACATATCCCCTGGGAGTTTCGTAACCAAGAGTGAAGCAAGGCCCGTTGTCGTGCACCAGTTCCCGTTCGAGTCTAGCTCAAAGTGGTGTTTTCGGGTTTTACCCCTAGGATACATCTGTGCTAGAGCCGCCTCTACCTACTCGTATCCAGACAGGGATGTATTTGTTTGGTAAACCACTTACTTAGTATTTACCAAAACTTAGTGATGTTTTTATTATGATTAGTCTTGTATCTAAGGCTTTACTAGGGTTTCCTAATCCCAAAAATAACTAAACCTATCCTTTGATACCAACTATGACAACCCTGCTTTTTATTAAAACTTAAACATGCTTTATTACATAAAACTTCACTTGATACAACAACGAAGATCGAGAGGTTTAGTTTCTTTGGGGCTTAGGATCATTACATAAAAACATTAAACTTGAAATAAAACATCTTTATTAAAAACTTCTTTTACATGACCACTACATTCCTTCGTACCTAGCATTGCATGGGATATCCTGAGGACATGCATAAGAAAAGGGTGAGCTATAAAGCCCAGTAAGGGAGTACACAATGAATAACATGAGGAGTACAATACATGTTAGGAAATAGGCATATCAATAGAGCATAAGAAAAACATGAACATAAAGGCATGATAAAGCATGATAATCATAACATGTAAATGTGGAAACAACACTTAACATTGAATTAGCATGAGCCAAGGCTCATTGCACAAGGAGCATGAGTAAACCCTCATTGAACTTGAAGCACGAGTAAACCCTCATTGCACTTGAATTAGCATGAGTCAACACTCATTGCACATGACGTATCATGATACTATACTTTACCCAATGCATTGGAGCGCTATAAAGGGCGCACCCTTCTTAAACATTTCATTTCATGCATAAGTGTTCCACATGGATCATAAAACATGGATTCATAAAACATAATCATTTCTTCCACGATAAAGGAATGTGGAATTCATACATAAAACTTTATAATCAATATGTAAATGTGCATAAATGTGAATACCCTTGATGGAGAAATGGGCATGGTATTCACTACACAAAGACATTGGCTTAGAAATTTGGTGCGATTTCGGCAGCGTAACGGCGTGACATAAGAATTCATAAAAAAAGGTTGATGAGAGAGAAATGGGTTCCTCATCATATTTACATGTAATGGACAGTATGGAGATCATATATATACATGTCCCAACAATAGAAATGAAATTTAGATTCATGATACAAAAGTATTGCTTGAATGTAAAAGAAGAGAGAGAAGTTCCTTTCGGAATTTCGGCATAGTAACGGGTGTACATGGGAGGCATTTAGTGAGAGAGAAAGGGTTCTCCCATCATTCAAACAATAATAGGGAAGTATGGGGAGGTGCGAAACCATACCCCAACATTCATAATTGAAATAAAAAGGGCAATACAACTTAAATAAAATTGACAAAAATGAGAAAGGAAGAAAACCCCTTACTTGGAAGTGTGCTTCCAAAGGCTAGAGAGAGGCTTGTGAGAGGATTCTTGGGAGATTGGGTCACCTTGAGAGGATTCTAGAGAGAGTAGGGCAGAGGTTGGACGAACTCCAAGGGATTTTAGTGAGGAGGAAGTGGGAGCTTGGGTGGGTTTGTATTGGAAAGGTGAGAGAATTCTTTATTAATTAGGTTTGGGACCCCTTATATTAAAATAATCCAAACCACAAACCATACCATGGAATTTGACAATTGTTTCTGGAAAAGGAAATAGGAAAACAATATTTTACAAGGCCAAGGTCCGAACTTATTAAAAAATTAGGGTTGCTTATGTGGAGATGAGTCACACTCCCATGGAAATTAAATTAAAAAGGCAAAGTGTTGAATAAGTCTTGAGGGATCCATTAATGCTTTGAAAAGTAAGTCAAAGAAACCCAAAACCTCATTATTTTAATGATAAAACACATATTGGCCGAACATAAGGATTATGGTATTTTATTAAATCACCATTGGGTCATTATGATGTCATAAAACACATTATATATTTAAATGGTATTTAATTTTTACCCAAAAATTTGACTGTCTCAGAAAATTATGAAAAATTCACCGTTGGATAATTTCGACGTCCTGATTCCAAAAATAATATTTATTTTATCTAAATAATTATCTAAATATGTGAATTTTCACTTTTAAAATAAAAACCGACATTTATAAAAAAAAAATCACGGGTTTTGACAGAAATGGCTTTCAAACCTTAATAAAAATTTTAATTGCATTCGTAAAATTATAAGATCATTTATAATTAATAAAAAATTAATTTAATATTAATAATAATATTTTATTAAAATATTATTTAATTCAAAAATCCTTTAATTTAATAAAATATAATTATTAATTAAATAATAACTAAAAACACCATTTGTACTTTAAAAACTAATTACAATGTATCAAAAATGACTAGAAATTATATTCATTATTATCTACAAAAATAATGTACATGAACATGGTGCTACTTATTTGTTACATAAACCCTTAAAATAGCCGCATAAGACCTAAGGGTAAGGTGTGCGATGGTGACAGACTCTTGGGGTTTCTCGGATAACATCGCTCGAGTTGTAATTTCAATCAACTTCCATTTTTCCCGTAGACGATCACGTTCGAGCTTGACTTGATGAAGCTCAGCTTGGGCTTGGTCAAGGTCAAAGCCCAGAGACGCCACCTCTTTTCCGTGCTCCGACAAATGGGCTTCATAAGGGGCAATTCTACTAGATGAGGCCATCGCTTCCTTTGTCTGAGTGAAAAATTGGTTCGTTAAAGCCTTATATTTATACTACTCAGATGATCACTGTTCAACGACTATAAAAGTAACGGTCACAAATCTTAACATAAAACTAAAGAAGTTGAAATCTTATAAAAACATTTTTCATAAAGAAACATTTAACTGGATCAAGAGGGATTTTCCATTAATGAAACTTTGGGTCGTTACAGTTGTATTTTCATTAATATATTAAATAACATCTAAAAGCTCCCATTCTACAAAAAAAATTACTCTGCTAAAAATTAATCATACTAAAATCCAACATATATATTTAAATAATAAATGATTAGTAATGCCAAACTAGGGTAAGAAATATTTGTATTTGTGAGAAACTTTAAGAACTTTTAGGAAAAGTCACAACCTCCACATTGTCAATATCAAAAAATATCAAAACAATTATGTCCTAAAATGACACCAATTTAATTTATAAGTTAAATTTAGTTTACATTTCATTAAAAACGTTATCATTAAAAAATATAAAAAGTATCTATAAATATATAATAATCTACCATTGATAATTTTTTGATCAAAATATTATCCCAAAATATTACCAAATTGTGTCTAAAACCCCATGGAAGATTTATTTTGAAAAATTAATGAGCCCCATTAGTATATTAGTGATTATAAAAGACATGAAAAAAATCATAATGATCATATCTACATTGTAAATCCATGTTCAGAATTTTTATCCTCTTACCCTTGTTTAATGATATCCATACTGAATATTGACTTTTAAATCCTTAAATATCCCTTTATAAAATATAATATATCATTAATATAATGAAAATGATAATTATTATTTAGCATCAAATAATTTAGTTCTTAGTAGTGCATACATAACTAAAACATATTGTCAAAATGCATATAAAATATCACCGGTAGAGACTCATTTTTATCATTTATATATTATATTGCCTTAATAAAAATGGTTTCATGTTTTAGAAAGTTAAAATTTATATTTAATATTATAAAATGACACTTATGAATTATACCTCAATCTTTAGAAACATAATTTTCAAAATATATAAATAAAATCATTGACTAAAACTGGGAGTTTGAGTTGGATAACCATATACAAATATTCAAGAACCAATCTCACTAATTAATGGGATATAGAAACAATTTATTAAAAAATTGGAACATGAATACTTTATTGGGAATAACATTCTCTTTAAAATGTATAAATAAATACATTTGTTATAGTGAAGATAAAACTATGTATATAAGAGTTTATTTGTAATTTTTACATGATTAGGAAATCTACTCTAAAAATTAGATCATGTTTCATCAATTCAAGGAATATTAAATCCAATGAAAAATCCACACCATTTACCATTACCATGAGTAACGGACACTCAAAACCCTATCAAGACTTAGATCTTATTGTTTTATCAATATTCAGGGAGAATGAAATTAACCCAACTTATAATCTCATTTTATATGTTATCTTAGTAAATATAGAAACTATGATTCTATGATGTCATATAATATTAATATAACTATAGACAAAATCAAAATACTATGTATTAGTCTAGAAATTCCTACGTCATTATCATGAACCAAAAATAGACACTCTTCTATGCAAACCTAAAAATTTTTCTTGAAGGTATTTTTTTCAACATATATCATAATAATATCACTTTATTCTAAGTCACTAACCCAATTTGTATCATCAAATCCATTGATTTACATGATTACTGAACTTTATTGTACACAACATCCATGAAATATATTGGAAATTATTGAAAAAAACATCATCATATAACCCTAACACATATGAAACGTTGTCAAAGCATGATGGTGCATTGGGTATTCAAATTTCTAAACTCACTACATAAGAATCACAATGGTGAACTACTTCCCTATGAGATACAAGAAGATTATTTTTTTTCTTCATTTGAATATATTTTCACAACCTCTTATATTCAACAAAAAAACTTCATCCAATCATAATTCAAGGATAAGAACTAGCCACATTTGAATCATGTGTATGTCATCATATTCCATAACCATCTTTCTGATAACTTGTAACTAAGTGATTAGTATCCTTAATATATTCCCAAATAAGGTATCATGTTTCAGTATTACATAAAACATTTCATCCATAAACATACTATTTTTTATAAAATCTAGAGAGAAAACCAGTGTCATACAAAATCATTACATAATTCATTAAAATTACACATACTTGTTCCAAAATATCAAAACTCATTTTATTTTTCCAAATTTAATTATTTTACAAATTATTAATCATTTTTTAACTACTAAAAATCACTCCATTATCAGTATTTATGTAATACCTCTTTAATTACCATGTTTAATCATTAGCTATTTAGATCCTATGACATATATTTTCCAAAATGAACCATAAAAGCATTCAATGTTTATAGAAAGTTTTTCGTATAATTTAAATTTTATAGTCATTCTTCACGGTACATGGATCTCCAATCACCACTAAATAATATTGGATTATTCTATTCAAATGATAAGGCATTATATATAACTCTTAAACTATCATGAATTAATTACAAAATAATATATTTTATATTATAGTATCTATGGGAAATTTTACTTATACTCATCACCTTCATACTGAATGAATCCTTTTAGGAATAATATTATTTCTACACATCTGTATATTCTATATTAAAATCATATGATTTTTGTTAAACAATTAAAAAAATAGATTCAATATTTTTTTCTTATTACATTTTGGAGTCTCTGTATTTATTTTAACATCCTCCCCTTTCATCATTTCAATATTTTATATTTTATGTGAATTCCTTTGAAAATAATTTTTTTCTAAAAATATTGAAAATTAGTAGTCATTGAGTCATTGAAAATACATCACCATGAAGAGAAACTATATCAAAATAATTATCAAACTCAAGTGATAAACTCCTTTAATAATTATTATATGATTCAAGAACATGTTCATATTTTTCACATGATGACCTGCATCGTCACAGGTTGAGAAAATAATTAAAAATTTGTAATCTTTCCCTTGAGTGATTTTTAATGGGGGAAATGACAGTTATCTTCTCACATGATCTCAAGTAATTTTTTTGACCACACAATTTCATATAAAATAGGGTTTTTACCAAAGTAATGTTATTTTATTGAAATTTAAGCAATTGAAATATACATGGAATAGTTAGTGATTAGTATTTAATTAATTAAATATTACATTACTCATTCACTTTTTAATGATGGTTTACTAATGGAGCACCATATCATGTTTCCAACTCCATAGGTAAATTTGGAATTGAGTTTTTTAGATAAGAATAGAAAACAACATGTTGGGTGTTAAGGATAGGACCAATCCCCCTTTCACTTTCCATTTATTTTTAATTTTTCTCCTTATTGTTTTTTGTATGCATTATTTAAACACATGGAATATTGAATTTTTGAGTTCTCCCATGTTGGAGTAACATTTAATTGAGGGGAATGGAAATTATATGACTAAGGGATCGTCAATAGGGAGCTAAAATTCACATTGATCATATCCTAGTGGGTTCTGGACCAATAATTAAAGTCAATTTATGACATTTTATAGCCAAAAGTATGCTCATTTAAATTATTTGACCAAAATAGCTATATCATAGTTGTTTTAAAATTTTAATGTCATATTATTATTTATGGGGACACCATTGTGGATATTTTGAGGGATTTTTAAACTAAAAGGTTCTTATGGGTGGATCAAAAGGGGTTACCATTTAGAATGTTTTATTAGAAAGTGTGTGGTATTATGGGAATTTACCATATATTATTTTTATCCATGGATGGTTCAGTTTTCTGGACTATCCATTGTGTAATCTGTGTATACACCATTTGGTTGTACATGGTCATGTTGTTGAGTACATGGCTATACACCCCATATGAGTGGGACATGGCCATGTATTTGTACATGAGAAAACCCTTGGTATACCATGTACATGTAGTAGTACACCACAAAACCCTTATTTTCAGGGAATGTAAAAGTATACAGGTAGTTTAGGCTTTAATACTGTACACTATGTACTATTAAGTACATTTTAATGTACTCCGATATACACATTGTATGTTTTTCCTTTGAAGGTGTTTTCCTATTTCATTTCCATATATTCATAATTAGATTTTTGATTTGTCCATTTTGAGTGTTTCTCTACATAGATCATGATGGTGGTAATTGTTCAGTATTTATAGGTTATTGGGATATCATTTTTAATTATATGATTGTATTTATGTGGATTTAATAGATTAAAAGATTTATAATCCTCTATTGGATTTGGATGTTTGACTAAATACATGAGTGAGGGTCGTGATCCTGGTAGATGACTGGTCTTGTGGATTCCATGTCATGTTTTTTGAAGTTATTTTAGAAATATCATAAAACATTATACTAATTAGTATCTATATGGAGATAACAGATGTTCCTTATAAGTATAGATCAGTTTGTAGAGGTTATGGAATATGAGGTTTTGATCTTATTTATTAGGATTTGGTTGATTGAGTCCTTTGGGAAAGATCGACATTGTTGGGTGGAAATTACGATAAGGCCCATGAGGTGATATTGTGGAGTGTCAAATTGACTCTCATGGATTCCATTGTGGGAGGGTTTCCAATCATTAGATTATTGGATGATGTTTTTAGCTATTTAATATTCTCATTTTCAATAGTGTTTTTTTGGATACCCTTATAGATGAGGTAATAATCAAGGATGGTTTTTCTTGGAAGAATATTTTGGTTTTCATACATTCAGATTTCCCTTTGGATTCAACTATCATTAGAACGCCACTATAGGGGTTCCTTCTCCAAAGGTCAAGAAGACAATTCATAATTCCAATATAGGGATTCTGGTTTTTTATTCAATTTCTAGTGAGTTGTTGATAAAGGATTTATTAGAGGAATTTGTGGGATGCGTGTAGGTATTTTTTATTCTAGGCTTGTCTCATTGTATGGATGTTATAGATATTCCATTAGCAGAGTTTCATGTTCTTACTATGTCCTTACATCCATTAGAGGTTTATTTGATGGGTGGGGCCCAATAGCTTGGTTGAGACTAAGGAGCCACTTATAGTGTGTCATGTTGTGCTATGATCTATAAGACTATGAAGCCCTCATGTTTGGTTTGACTGATTTTGTTGGTCGGTGAGAGCTCATGATTTTTGTTTTATGGACTAAGATATCCAAAGTGCCGAGGTATCCCCATGTTTTATTGGATAAGATTACATAAAGAATGATAGCTTAATATTTTGGGTGATGTGTTAGAGGGTTTTATTGACCCATCTCATGATATCCACTATCCATGGATGTTTGAGGTAATTTTTTATAGGACATTTATTTTTGAAGATAACCTTTTGATATCTTCGATTTTTCATTTTCCAATTGATTTGATATGGTTATCTGTTCCATTATCTGGCTATTTTTATATGGTCATAAAGATGAATGGATGATATGATGGAGTATAACCCCTCTTTAGGCATGTGGATGTATTACCTAGTATATGGATTGAGTATCCATGATGCTTATTTTTTGACATTCATTGGTTTTCAGTTTAGCTTCACCGCCATTATTATATAGGGATGGTAAGTTCTTCAAGACTATTATGGTTTGGAATGGTTACCTCAATGTTAGTAGGGTTCCAATCTCAAGACCATATCCTTCCGTTAGAGTCCCAGACCCCGATATATGTGTTTTATTATTTATAAATATTTAATTATTCCCCTATGTTTTATAATTAATGCATTATTTGGATTTAGACATCTTGGATCTTTTATGTAGATCAGGCAGACATACCTAAAGATTTCTATTGGGGTGATATGTGTGATGTAATTCCTCTGATATTGGCTATATAGGAGATATATTTCAATTTTGTACTATACTATAACACATAGTTAGCTATTTTATTTGTTCCAATTTACCCTTATACCACTAATTTCATTTGATACCACATGATGCATTTTGTTATTTATTATGTGTATTCAGATGTTTATTAATATGGTGAGTTTGGTTTATCATAAAATATTCGTACACTCTAATAATAGGGTATTGTATCCCTATTTTACATTATATACCCTTTCCTCTAGTTGGTAGGATTTGGAATATGGGGAGGCTCACTTGAGGACATCTGGACAGCCATATTGGGTGACGTGTTAGGTGGACATGGATCAATTCATTAGAAAATGATATTAGTTCATGTCCAATGTTCCAGTTTAGTGATTCGGTTTCTAGGTGATGTAGGTGTGTTTTATAACACTCTATGGATATATATGTATTGTTTCATGAACACAATTCTTAATAGGATGTTTATGTTTCTAGGGCATGGGTTTTTGATTCTGGGTTTCCATTTTTGTGGTGTTATTTTTTCACCAAGTTTAATGCACAGGAGTTCGCATATTTATGGATTTATTAGTTTCTGGACCATGGACCATGAGAAAGAGTCCCATATTCCTACATAATTATTGGAACATAGTATTCAACTGAAATGTGATTATATTTTTGTGTTTTCATGGATTACAGCGGTTTGATAGTTTAAAATGTATGCAACAAATATATGGTGTTACACATATAGTTACTTAGAGGTATTTTACTCAACTGAACCAATTTTTAATATTTTATTATAATGATAGGATATTTAGATTTAATGATGAGATTTTATATGATAATTGAGATACATTCTCTTCTTTGAGTGATTTATAGAGACCCCATATTTGTCATTGTGGGTATTAGATGCCCGGTTATTATTATTGGTGTCTGGAAAAAGGAAAAAATTCCTAAGATCCCATCGGATCAGGCATGAGTTGTCTTGCGATGTGGTTTCCATGAAGTCTTACATTTAAGTATCATGAAGGGTGTTTCTCTATCCATGAAAGGTATAATTATTCTTATAGTGGGACCTATAGTCCTACTATTACTAGCGTCTTGGTTATGCAAGGATGATATATCCTTTTGTGAGGATTGTTTAGGACTTTTATAGCTAGTATTTGGTTATCCATGAGTATTATTAGTGTTTGAGACATAAATCAGAATGAGTTCTCCCATTATCAAGGTTGGTTTGCTAGGGAAGGTTTGGTTGGTCTCTTATCTCTATTCATTTTGGTTGTGCATTATGTAGTGTGGTGAGAGAGTGGATTGGTGATCATGTTTATGCATCGATGCGCAAGTGGTATGTTGTAACAGCCCAGGTAAATAAGGAATATGACATTTTCATATTTATCCATATTTGTGAATAAAATATTAATATGACTTTAAAGGGGACGCTATGCTCGATGGCGTACCCAACACGCAACAACGAGTTTCTTGGGAATCTTACGTTGCACTCTAATAATAAAATAATATTATTTTAAATGGTAGTTAACATGTAGCCGTTGTAATGGCGGGAATGGATATAAATAAATAAAATATGATTATATATGTTCTTAAATATTTTTATATTTATACAATAAAAGATAAAGGCTTAAAATACAGAAAGAATTCAATTTTAGGCGTATATGCCCTAGTTTTCACTAAAGGTTCACTTATCACCTTTTGATGGAGAACCGTCATTAAATATAGTTTTGTTCACTCTTAAAAATTCTTTTGGACCAAATAAAACTCTTATTAAGAATCGGGACATCAAAATTTACTTTGTGTAAATTTTTGGTATCTTTCCGATAAAGTTCATTTTTTTAATGAATAGTGCAAAATGTTGTATTTTAATTCAAAACCACTTTTTAATATAATTTATTTATATTATTAGATTATATTTTGAATTGGTTTTAAAGTGAAATTAGAAAATATTTTTACCATTAAATCCAATAGTGGTCGTTGGAATCAATTTCACTTTGAAATCAGACTTAAACTAGTGTCAATCTTTTGATACTTATTGTTTCATAAAACACGCTATTTGTCATGACAGCGGGAATTAATTATTAAATTAATTAATGTGACTTATATGTTTTTAATTTCGTAAAACGGACTTCATTTTTGAATTCAGAATATCAAATATAGCTTAGGGTGAATTTTTGGGATTTTTCTAAAAAACTTCAATTTTTGATGAATAGTGAAACCACTAAGTGGTACTTATAAAAACTGATTTTCCGTTTAAATGAAATTTTGCCATCATTGTGTTTTGATTTTAAAAAATTCGACATACATGGTTGTCATTAAGAAGTAAAATGTTGTTCAATGAGATTAAAATAATTTTTTGGTGAATAGTAACTTATTAAGTTTTTAATCGCGATTAGTGGTAATTAGTGTAGTTTAAGGTCAAAATAATGCTTTAATAAAATGAGATGAGCTTGAAACATGTCTTACCATCATTGGTTGTATCATGGCCGACCAAGAAAATCCATGGGTCAACTTGGGGACCCCATGGATCCACTTTGGTTGGGAAATGACATAAATAACATTTTATTTAATGTAAAAGTAAAATTGACACAAACATGATATGTTTTACTAAAACAATTTTTAAGTGGGGTTATACAAGTCATATATTTGATTATAAATAGTCATTGGAAAGCTAAAAAGATTTCCTACATCATAGTATTTGTTTTATAATTTTTAGACATTAAATAAATTAAATTATTTATGTCATAATAATGACGCAGCGATGACATCATTATTTGACGATTTAAATAAAATGGAAAGATAATGTAATGTCTATGAACTACACATGTACAAAACATATTGTATGGGTGGATTTAGAACCCTGAACACCTTATCCACGAATTATATCAATTTGGGACCTTTTAAAACCGAAACACATTTTCAAATAAAGTAATATTTCTTACATTCAAAAAGTACCCCTCCTCTCCTCTTATAAAAGGCCCCCACCTCTACCTCATTTCACACACTCCTCAAGCCTTTGGATCGGCCAAACCCTGCCCATTTACTCTCTCCACATCCCTCTCCTCATCCTAGAGGATTCCCTTTGGGCATAATCCTTTCAATGGAAGCCTTTAGGCTCAAATCAAAAGGAGTTACACTTTTAAAGGTAATTCACTCTCTCATGTTCATTTGTTTTATTTTGCTTCTCCAACCCCCTAAACTCTATTTATTTACTTCTTTTGTAACAACAACAGTATCTTCAATATACTAGGATGTTGTTTTAAGATTTATTCGAGCTACACTCTCACACGACTACATAAAATGGTTAAAGAACATACGGTTTCCGTGGATGGTGAAATTCTGCCTCCCGAAACGATGATTGTTCAATACTCATTTAACACCTTCAAAGGTGGCCATTATGATGTCACTATTTTTATATATGATATATAATATGTTTATGTTTTATATATGCTTCTGTATTTTTCATTTTTGTCTTACCTTTATGGCTTCCATTATGGGTATACGTGATATCTTCATTTAAGGAAGTGCGGACTACCGCCCCCTCAAAGTGATTTGATTCGTTAAATACCATATGTGGGATGTATAAAGGATGGAAATATGATATTATATATGATATTATACTGGAATTATAATATACCTTTATATCATTATTATTCCATTCTATAAAATACGAAATAGAAATGAAAGTAGCGTTCATGCGTACGTACGGCTTACCGTCTCCATGAACGGTGCATTTCATTTCTTACCTCTAAATGATTATGTAATGTTATAAGTGCATGCATGTACTGGATTTATATTACATATATGATATCTACATAATGAATACAATTCTGGATATAATAAACATTTGGCCACACGAACAACATGTAATTGTAAGAAGTCCACTTTCGACTTAAGAACCAAATATCGGCAAAACAAATATTATTAACGTAAATGATTACATAATGTTTATGACATGGTAATAAGTGGTATAAAAGTAATAATGAACTTTAAAAAGGTTCTTAAGGAATTATAAATTAACTCAAGTTTATTATTCAGGAGATTAAAGAACGATCGAGTCAAGTCGGACCCGAGGTAAGGGATCCTACAACTCTCTTTCTTTTTTAAGTACACTCTTTTATGTCATTTATTTTAAGCTCGTCTTTCTTATGATTGGGATGTTATTTTATATTACATTTACTGTAATTTTTATTTTCATGTGATGAGAGACCCTATTCTCTCTCATCAATCCATTTTGGAAGTTTTGATTGGCGCCGTTAGGCTGCCGAACTTTCGTAAGAGATCTAACCTCTCTCTTTCTTTTTAAGTACTCTCCTTTATGTCACTTCTTTTAAACTCCTCCTTGAAATGTTGGGGGATTTTCTTTTATATTCCACTTGATTTAAATTCTATTGTAATATGATGGGATACTCTATTTGATCTCATCAATCCATATTCGGAAGTTTTATGTGGCGCCGTTAGGCTGCCGAGTTTTCGTAAGGGATTTTTCATCTCACTTTTATTCCCGTGAGATTTATGCTACATTTTCCACAAATTCCATTGAGTGGTGTATGTACTGCCCATTATTCTAATATTTGTGTAATATACTTTCGTTCATGAGTATTTACATCAATGACCTATTGTCTTTCTTTCATGGGGTTTATGTTTTGAAAGATACCCAAGTCGGTAAGGGAACCTTTCACCCTCCTCTTTTTTAAAAGACTTCTTTTATTGGGTCTTTTAATTTACATATTTTTATGTTGGGATATGTTCTCATACATCCTTATTGATGTAAATTTTATGTCCAAGTGATGAGATACACTTTTTATCTCTCATCAACTCATTTTGATGTGATGCCGTTAGGCTGTTAAGAGAACTTTTTAACCCAATTTCGATTTCTTTGGGTTCAACTTGTAGTCATTGAATATGTCATCCATTGAATATGTGTGAATGACATTTTATTGTTTTACACTTAATATCCACTTATATTGGGTGTATATATATTTGTCACACATATTTTTGAGATTTATTTGTCCTTAATTTAAGGATACCTCCTTTATAAGGGATTTCATCACATTTGACATTTCTATTGAGGGTTCATTGTTGTTATGCACCAATTCACTCTTATATGGTGTATATACTGTCCTTTGGAGTATTATATCAGGAATCCTTTTATTCTCATGATATTATAAAGTTCTGACTAAATGTTATTCCTCTATTATTGTATTCAAGTGTCTCTAATTTTGGTAAAACCCCTTTAACCAAAATATCATTTTAAATGTTTTAATTATTTGTTCTTATTAATATCCATGTTTTCAAAATGGTTTTAAGGATTTATTTATATGGATATTAATGGTTTAAAATTTTAAAAGCTTAAAGGTGGTATGGGACACTTTGATTCAAAAATATCTTTATTAAATGTTTTAAATGGATTTGGAAATGGTTTCTTTTTGAATGGATTCAATATTTCAATATCCTAAAATGTTATATTGTGATTGAAATGTGGAAATGTTATGTTTCCTTTATTCATGTTTATGTGATACGATTATGTTATGGTTCTTGGGAATTGTTATGAAGAACGGGTGGTTCCGTGATAAACTTAGGGCGGGTGAGCCCGATATAGCTCTCCAATGCATTGGGTAACGCGAAGGAGTGAAACGTTAAGGTTTCTCCGAAGAGATTTAGGGAATATACTGTGATGGGTATTCCAAACGTAACCAAGAGGGTTACTCCCTACGTAAGAATTTTATGAATGCCTCTAGTTACCTTTATGTCATATGATTTCTATGATTTTATGAGGTATGTTAAAGTGCCTATGTTTTATGGGTAAAGTATGATTTCATTCTTATGAATACATGTACTCATGATTCCTTTCCATATTTTTATATCCCTTACTGAGCTTTTTATGTCATCCCAAGTTTTTGAAATGTTTTTCACAGGTCAAGGGAAGGGTACATGATGTGATGACAGTGTCAAGGATGTGTCAAGAAAGAATCCATGTTTTATATTAAATATGTTTCCGTTGATGGGAAGAATGAATACTGTCTTTCATGTAACCACTTTGTCTAAATATGGAATGTAATGCAAGTTTCATGATCTAATTCTCTAAAACTCTAATCCTGAAAAGATCTTCAATGTGAAATCTTGTAATAACTCAAGATTAAGTAAGGTTTAAGGCTGGGGCCTTATAGTTGGTATCAAAGGTCGGTTTAGATAACTTTAGAGGTTAGGGTATTCTTTAAGCATAATTGACAATTACCATAATGGTTAGGATTTCAGAAAGAGTCTTTGTTTTAGATAAAGTGATTGAGTAAGTATATCTTATTGTCTATCTTACTCATTAGTACATGATGGTTTTGTTGATATACTCACACTGACCTTTTTGGTTTTAGTAAATGACTGGATCTAGCAGGAACCAAAGTAACAGTGGATGTGAAGGAAACTATGACAATTTTTTGAGCAAGCAACTGAATGATATGGGAGCTGCAATGAGAACTCTTTTGATTATCCTCAACCAACTATCTGGAGTCATGATTGACCACCTAAACCTTGGAGATTTCTCTAAGGCATCATATATGAAAGAAACAAATCCCTACGGAAGTACAGGTAATAATCATAAAGGTAAGTGTGTTCAAAAACCTATGTGTCAAAGATGTGGAAAGAAACACCTAGGAAAATGTTTCAAAGGGACAGAAATATGCTATAGATGTGGAAATGAAGGTCATAAAGCAAGAACCTGCCATGGAAAAAGGAAGCATCCAGTTGACTCGAGGAAAGGGAAAGAAGTTCTTTCTGAGGGATCAATTGAATGTTTTAAATGTGGTGTGCATGGTCATTATGAAAACACATGTCATATGAAGAAGTTTCGTGAATGGGGTCACCAAGAGCGTACCAATATTCGTTTACCAATACCTAATGCCATTCTGATTGAGGATGAAGAAACTGACAATGACCAATCAAAGTTATGTACTATTTCATGACTATTGTTTTCTTATTTTGGAATCTTAGGATATGATTCATGATTTTGTTTGTAGGATAGAGGTATTTCGGAATAAGTTGGAAAGGAATGGATAATGGATCATGAATAATGTTGAATGAGTAAGATGTCAACATATAAGGGCTTCAAGAGTTAGGGTGAAATTCTTAAGAGTATTAAGTCTCTTTTGATGATGAGGTTACATTAGAAGACTTTTTATATTATGTGTAACCCGGATGTTTAATATAGGCAAATTTTATTCAAGTAATAGTTATCTTTTCTTTTTTGGACATAGTTATAAAGATCCATTTGGGTTTATATGATCCTTACTTTTGAGGTAATTATCGGTTACCATATGATATGATTGAAGTGAAAGGCATGAGATAAATTTGAGGTTAAATTATGTTATGGTTATTTTTGATGATTTTATCCCTTTTTGGGTAATGATTTGAGAATTATATAGTTTTGGAAAAAGGACAACACGCAGACCGTGTGACAACCCGTCGCGTCGGACAATGCTGCGGGAATCGAACCCACAACAAAAGTGCGACTGGTATTTATCGCCTACCACTGGACTACGTGAAGTCCCTGGTTAGTTTGACTGATTCTTTTTAGTTATATGATTTTATGAATTCAGAGTAAGTTGATTTTGGAGGATATGTGATTAGGATAATTACTTTTCAATGTGAGACTTTAGGAGCAACTGATGTTGTTTGGAGATAAATGTTACGATTTAACTTGGAAGACTATGTGGCTAAATCCTTCAAATATTTGGGTTTCAATCTTATGTTGGTTTACTTTGAAGAATTTTATGGACAAATTGTTTATCGGATGGTCCTCGTTGAACTTTGGGTTTTGTTGGACAAATTTTGGAGATTAAGAATATATTTTCTTTTTTATAAGGGGTTATCCTTTTCTGGATTATCTGATCTTGTACTAACTTTTTGGTTTTGGTTTTGGTTAAAACCTAAATAAATGGGATGTATATAGTTCTCTTTTGGGGATTAGGTGATTCTCTAGAAGTTGATTATAGTACTCTTAATGCGAACAAGTCTCCCTAAATACTCGTCTTTTGGAAAAAATATGAGTTTGACTAAGGAATCTAGTAAAAGTTGAAAGTCAACATGATAAGTTATTATGCTTCCTTATGAATAAATTCCTCAATAAAAAAGTAACTTAAAACAAAAATGTTGTCTATTAACTTTTCCTACTGGGGAACCCAACACCGTTTAACCCATCACAAGTTTGTGATTTTCTTATTGTTAACTTTCTCCTAAACATGTTTTATATCACTCTCCATCGGAACATGACCCTATGTTTTCTCCTCCATGTCCATATTTTCATACTTAGAATCCTAGTATGGGTTAACTCGGGTGACCTCTGTGCTTATCTTTCTTTATTTTAAAGTGATTGTTTTACCGACTCTTGTTCCGATGTGGGACGGTCAAGGATGTTTCCAAGCGCAATTTTAAAATTGCGAGGACGCAATTCCCAAAAGGGGGGAAGGATGTAACACCCCAGGTAAATATGGAATATGAAATTTTCATATTTATCCATATTTTTGAATAATATATTAATATGACTTTAAAGGGGATGCTATGCTCGATGGCGTACCCAACACGCAACAACGAGTTTCTTGGGAATCTTACGTTGCACTCTAATAATAAAATAATATTATTTTAAATGGTAGTTAACATGTAGCCGTTGTAATGGATAGAATGGATAAAAATAACTAAAATATGATTATATATGTTCTTAAATATTTTTTTATTTATACAATAAAAGATAAAGGCTTAAAATACGGAAATAATTCAATGTTAGGCGTATATACCCTAGTTTTCACTAAAGGTTCACTTATCACCTTTTGATGGAGAACCGTCATTAAATATAGTTTTGTTCACTCTTAAACATTCTTTTGGACCAAATAAAACTCTTATTAAGAATCGGGACATCAAAATTTACTTTGTGTAAATTTTTGGTATCTTTCTGATAAAGTTCATTTTTTTAATGAATAGTGTAAAATGTTGTATTTTAAATCAAACCCAATTTTTAATCTAATTTATTTATACGATTAGATTATATTTTTAATTGGTTTTAAAGTGAAATTAGAAAATATTTTTACCATTAAATCCAATAGTGGTCGTTGGAATCAATTTCACTTTGAAATCAGACTTAAACTAGTGTCAATCATTTGATACTTATTGTTTCATAAAACACGCTATTTGTCATGACAGCGGGAATTAATTATTAAATTAATTAATGTGACTTATATGTTTTGAATTTTGTAAAACGGACTTCATTTTTGAATTCAGAATATCAAATATATCTTAGGGTGAATTTTTGGGATTTTTCGGAAAAACTTCAATTTTTGATGAATAGTGAAACCACTAAGTGGTACTTATAAAAAGTGATTTTCCGTTTAAATGAAATTTTGCCATCATTGTGTTTTGATTTTAAAAAATCCGACATACATGGTTATCATTAAGAAGTAAAATGTGGTTCAATGAGATTAAAATAATTTTTTGGTGAATAGTAACTTATTATGTTTTTAATCGCGATTAGTGGTAATTAGTGTAGTTTAAGGTCAAAATAATGCTTTAATAAAATTAGATGAGCTTGAAACATGTCTTACCCTCATTGTTTGTATCATGGCCGACCAAGACAAGCCATGGGTCAACTTGGGGACGCCATGTATCCACTTTGGTTGGGAAATGACACAAATAACATTTTATTTAATGTAAAAGTAAAATTGACACAAACATGATATGTTTTACTAAAACAATTTTTAAGTGGGGTTATACAAGTAATATTTTTGATTATAAATAGTCATTGGAAAGCTAAAAAGATTTCCTACATCATAGTATTTGTTTTTATAATTTTTAGACATTAAATAAATTAAATTATTTATGACAAAATAATGACGCAGCGATGACATCATTATTTGACGATTTAAATAAGATGGAAAGATAATGTAAAATCTATGAACTACACATGTCCAAAATATATTGTATGGGTGGATTTCGAACCCTTAACACCTTATCCAAGAATTATATCAATTTGGGACCTTTTAAAATCGAAACACATTTTCAAATAAAGTACTATTTCTTACTTTCCAAAAGTACCCCTCCTCTCCTCTTATAAAAGGCCCCCACCTCTACCTCATTTCACACACTCCTCAAGACTTTGGCTCGGACAAACCCTTCCCATTTACTCTCTCCACATCCATCTCCTCATCCTAGAGGATTCCCTTTGGGCAGAATCCTTTCAAAGGAAGCCTTTAGGCTCAAATCAAAAGGAGTTTCACTTTTAAAGGTAATTCAATCTCTCATGTTCATTTATTTTATTTTGCTTCTCCAACCCCATAAACTCTTTTTATTTACTTCTTTTGTAACAACAACAGTATCTTCAATATACTAGGATGTTGTTATAAGATTTATTCGAGCTACACTCTCACACAACTACATCAAATGGTTAAAGAACATACGGTTTCCGTGGATGGTGAAATTCTGCCTCCCGAAACGATGATTGTTCAATACTCATTTAACACCTTCAAAGGTGGCCATTATGATGTCACTATTTTTATATATGATATATAATATGTTTATGTTTTATTTATACTTCTGTATTTTTCATTTTTGTCTTACCTTTATGGCTTCCATTATGTGTATACGCGATATCTTCATTTAAGGAAGTGCGGACTACCGCCCCCTCAAAGTGATTTGATTCGTTAAATACCATATGTGGGATGTATAAAGGATGGAAATATGATATTATATATGATATTATACTGGAATTATAATATACTTTTATATAATTATTATTCCATTCTATAAAATTCGAAATAGAAATGAAAGTAGCGTTCATGCGTACGTACGACTTACCGTCTCCATGAACGGTGCATTTCATTTCTTACCTCTAAACGATTATGTAATGTTATAAATGCATGAATGTACTGGATATATATGACATATATGATATCTACAAAATGAATACAATTCTGGATATAATAAACATTTGGCCACACGAACAACATGTAATTGTAAGAAGTCCACTTTCGACTTAAGAACCAAATATCGGCAAAACAAATATTATTAACTTAAATGATTACATAATGTTTATGACCTGGTAATAAGTGGTATAAAAGTAATAATTAAAATTGAAAAATTTTCTTAAGGAATTAGAAATTAACTCAAGTTTATTATTCCGGAGATTAAAGAACGATCGAGTCAAGTCGGACCCGAGGTAAGGGATCCTACAACTCTCTTTCTTTTTAAGTACACTCTTTTATGTCATTTATTTTAAGCTCGTCTTTCTTATGATTGGGATGTTCTTTTATATTAAATTTACTGTAATTTTTATGTTCATGTGATGATAGACCCTATTATCTCTCATCAATCCATTTTGGAAGTTTTGAGTGGCGCCGTTAGACTGCCGAACTTTCGTAAGAGATCTAACCTCTCTCTTTCTTTTTTAGTACTCTCCTTTATGTCACTTCTTTTAAACTCCTCCTTGCAATGTTGGGGGATTTTATTTTATATTCCACTTGATGTAAATTCTATTGTAATATGATGGGATACTCTATTTGATCTCATCAATCCATATTCGGAAGTTTTATGTGGCGCCGTTAGGCTGCCAGTTTTCGTAAGGGATTTTTCATCTCACTTTTATTCCCGTGAGATTTATGCTACATTTGCCACAAATTCCATTGAGTGGTGTATGTACTGCCCATTATTCTACTCTTTGTGTAATATAATTTCGTGTATGAGTATTTACATCAATGACCTATTGTCTTTCTTTCATGGGGTGTATGTTTTGAAAGATACCCAAGTCGGTAAGAGAACCATTCACCCTCCTCTTTTTTAAAAGACTTCTTTTATTGGGTCTTTTAATTTACATATTTTTATGTTGTGATATGTTCTCATAAATCCTTATTGATGTAAATTTTATGTCCAAGTGATGAGATACACTTTTTATCTCTCATCAACTCATTTTGATGTGATTCCGTTAGGCTGTCAAGGGAACTTTTTAACCCAATTTCGATTTCTTTGGGTTCAACTTGTAGTCATTGAATATGTCATCCATTGAATATGTGTGAATGACCTTTTATTGTTTTACACTTAATATACACTTATATTGGTTGTATATATATTTGTCACACATATTTTTGAGTTTTATTTCTCCTTAATTTAAGGATACCTTATTTATAAGGGATTTCATCACATTTGACATTTCTATTGAGGGTTCATTGTTGTTATGCTCCAATTCACTCTTATATGGTGTATATACTGTCCTTTGGAGTATTATATCATGAATCCTTTTTTCTCATGATATTATAAAGTTCTGACTAAATGTTATTCCTCGATTATTGTATTCAAGTGTCTCTAATTTTGGTAAAACCCCTTTAACCAAAATATCATTTTAAATGTTTTAATTATTTGTTCTTATTAATATCCATGTTTTCAAAATGGTTTTAAGGATTTATTTATATGGATATTAATGGTTTAAAATGTTAAAATCTTCAAGGTGGTATGGGACACTTTTATTCAAAAATCTCTTTATTAAATGTTTTAAATGGATTTGGAAATGGTTTCTTTTTGAATGGATTCATTATTTCAATATCCTAAAATGTTATATTGTGATTGAAATGTGGAAATGTTATGTTTCCTTTATTCATGTTTATGTGATATGATTATGTTATGGTTCTTGGGCATTGTTATGAAGAATGGATGGTTCCATGATAAACTAAGGGCGGGTAAGCCCGATATAGCTCTCCAATGCATTGGGTAACGCGAAGGAGTGAACCGTTAAGGTTTCTCCGAAGAGATTTAGGGAATATACTGTGATGGGTATTCCAAACGTAACCAAGAGGGTTACTCCCTATGTAAGAATGTTATGAATGCCTCTAGTTACCTTTATGTCATATGATTTCTATGATTTTATGAGGTATGTTAAAGTGCCTATGTTTTATGGGTAAAGTATGATTTCATTCTTATGTATACATGTACTCATGATTCCTTTCCATATTTTTATATCCCTTACTGAGCTTTTTATGCTCATCCCAAGTTTTTGAAATGTTTTTCACAGGTCAAGGGAAGGGTACATGATGTGATGACAGTGTCAAGGATGTGTCAAGAAAGAATCCATGTTTTATTTTACATATGTTTCCGTTGATGGGAAGAATGAATACTGTCTTTCATGGAACCACTTTGTCTAAATATGGAATGTAATGAAATTTTCATGATCTAATTCTCTAAAACTCTAAATCTGAAAAGATTCTCAATGTGTAATCTTGTAATAACTCAAGATTAAGTAAGGTTTAAGGCTGGGGCCTTATATATGTGGTCACGTGGATAATCAAATAATGTGAGAGATGAATTTATTTTGAATAAGTGTTCTGAGTTTGATCATTATATATGGAATTATCCTCCATTTGAACATTATTAATGGTTTTAGGTTTGTAATATAAGTTTCATTTGTTCATTGATTGTTTTTTGGTTAGAACCTAAAATAAATTCCTATAGAATAATCATTCCTTGAGAAGAGTGTTGGTTAGAATGAATTTTTTGGTTAAATCATTATTTTATAATGGAATATGAATATTTATTTCCCATAATTTTTGTTGGATCATAACTTGCTTTAATGGAACCTAAATGAGTCTCTTGTATTTATATACATCGTAAGGAAAATTGGGATGTGTATCCATTGTGGGATTATTAATGATGGAACTCAAGGAGTAGTGAATGAAATGAATTTTGGTTGGGATCTTTGTATAGGTTATTGGAGTCTATGAACAATATTTTTAGTGGTTTATTCGGAATAGAGGATTTAATTCCTAGTGAGTGAAGAATAAGCATTTGTTTTGGTTTTTTGTGATGGTTCTCATGGGATAATTGTATGGCCAATTCTAGTAATTATTTTTAGTTCTTAAATGACTGTAATACATGGGGTTTTTTGGTTTGGGATATGGGGTCATGATAAGGATACTCAAATTATTAGAACATTACATCAGTTATAGATAAATTTCTGTTGGGTTGGGAGAGATGTGGAATTCATAAAAATGGTCATTGAATAGCTATCATATAGTCATTTTCGATAATTATTAAAGTGGAATCATGTCTGTTGATTGACTTTTGAGGCTTCTCAAAAATTAGAACTATTTCTGATAGCTATTGTTTGATAACCCATATCATCATGGTTACGATAATATAGAAAAATTTTAATTTTGTTCTCTCATGGAGGTTTTTTGGGTGAAAATGGTAATTTATTATATGTGATGATCTCATATATTATTTTTGACCACTAGTGTAGTCCAAGAATGACAAATTTACCCATGTAAATAAGTTTAGTTAAAATACAAGTCATTCACATTTTTACAAAATAATTAGTAATTAATTTTTAATTAATTAAATATTAATATGTTTATTCTTGTTCAAATGAAGATATAATTTCAATGCATTATTTTTTTGAGATTATAAATCTATAGATTAGTTTATAATGAGAGGTTTAGGCTAGGAAAAGAATAACCTCATGTCAAGTGTGGATCATGGAGATGTCCCCCTTTTCCCATTTTTTTATTTTATACCTTTTTTTCATTGTTTTACTTCTCTACTCCATTGGATTTATTCATGCTTGAGTTCCCTCCATTAGGTGTTACATTTGGATAATGGTAAATATAGGGTTATATAGGGGGGCCACAAGTTGGAATTTTTTTTGGAACTGGATTAGATCATAGCTGGTGAATGAAATAGATCTTATCTGAATATATGATATTTTAAACCTATATAGAGGCATGTTGAAATATTCTTTCCAAAAATGATTATAGTGCTGTATTTTAATTTTTTTATTCCCTATAATGGCTGATGGGGAACACATAGGGGTTGATCTATGATTTTTTCATAAACAATTCTATCAAGAGTATTTATGGGGTTACATATTGAGAATACTCAATCACACATTTTTTGGTTTCATGAACACATGTTTTGTGCTCTTCTTATTTTGGGAAGACATTGTTTTGGATACACGTCGTGTAGTCTAAGTAAACAAAATATAGTGGGTCATGGGCATGTGGCCAATTACATGTCTTGAAACCCCATTTGATGGAGACATGGTTGTGTAATAGTTACAATATTGACCCCGAGTATACACGAGGTATGTAAAAATACATGGCCATGTTGGGATTTTAGAGTACACATCATGTACTCTGAAGATCATGAAGTTCATTTTCTCCTTTTTAGAGTTTTGTTGATGTTATAACCTTATAGTCATAATTGAACTTGTTAGTAGTCTGTTTTCATTGTTTTTCATGTATATTATTATGGGAATTTTTTATTGTATATAGAGGCCTCCAAGATGTTAATTTGGATTGGGTGATAATATTTAAGATTATTTAAATATGGATTATAGTTAGAATCCTCTAATGCGATAGGATATGTGATATCAACCCATGTGAGGGCCATGATGTAGAAACCAGACCAAATACATCCTATAGATGGTGTATACTAAAATTACATTAGAATGATAATAATGGTTCAAATCGTAATGCACAGAAGAGTTTAACTGTCTTGGGAAAAAAATTATAAATGATAATTTTATTACAAATGAATACACTAATTACAACATACTTTATTCGTTCTAATTAAATAACATCAATTATAACTCAAATCTATCTTTTAAATCTCGACATATAATTCATAGTAGG
Organism: Viscum album; assembly: GCA_963277665.1. Classification (NCBI taxonomy): domain Eukaryota; kingdom Viridiplantae; phylum Streptophyta; class Magnoliopsida; order Santalales; family Viscaceae; genus Viscum; species Viscum album. The sequence goes on along the minus strand of OY728159.1, from coordinate 1,883,521,852 downwards.
CTTCTTGGATTCATAGGTAAATAAAGATAGTAAGGGAGAGCTCAAATTCTCAGCAGGGGAAAAGTATCGTAGAAGAAATAATGGATCAATGAGAATATTCAATATGAAAGGTAAATAACATAACACAAATACCAATTAATCTATAAACTGAGTGGAAGTGTGTAAAAAATATGGAAAGGTAATTACTGAAAAAACATTCCATTCAAATAATTAGGTAAGTAAAACTAAATATAGAAACATAATAAATGTAAACACGATCCATTCAAAAAAAAACAATAAAGAAAATAAATATGGAAACATTTGAAAATGAAGATACATTTGATTTAATCTATAAACTGTGAATGAAATGAATATATAGATTTATTATATGAAAATACCATGGATAAAAATAATGAATCAAAATGAATAAAGTGATTAATTATTGGATGTCGTGTCTATGTCCCATGAAAAATATACTGTCAGGATTCATCCTCCGGACAGTTTAATACTACATAGAAAAACCCGTTAAATTTCTACAACACAGTTGTCAAATGAGATCCTATCAATGCATCGATGACCTATATAAAGTTAGAACTCCACCTATCATTTCATGTCCAAATAGTTCCTCATATCTAGTAATTGATTAAATTAAAAAAAATAATCCTTATCAAATATCTATATTGAATCAATAATATAGATTTATCAATATATACCAAAATAATCAACTAATATCATTGTAGTAACTATATGTAATGAGGCTTATGATTTATGCAATAGTAATATCCATGATAAATGGAATGGATTGTTTGGAGATATTCAATGTTAAATGATTATAGGAGACTGAATATTTCATAGGGACTAAAAAATGAATCAAATATGGTAATTTTAATTCAGTAAATGGCCAAATAAATCAAAGACCAACTAGAGTAAGAAATAGGATTGTATCAATACCACATATACCAAGTAGAGTAAAAATAAGGGTTATTGTCGATAATGTATAGAAATACTATAAAACAATATTTTAAAAACATTCTTGAGGAAAATATCCTTTTGAAGATATATTTTTCAAAAAAATTATTTAAATATATCTTTTGAAAATATTGTCTTAAAAATGAAACATTTTAAACATGAAAATTAAATTTCAATGAAATGATAGAATGTATATCCGAATAAGTCGTACAAGTTAATAATAACATTCATTTTTTATAGTTAAAGGATATAATTTTTTTTTCAAAATGTGATAAGAATATTCCCTTGAAAAAATAGGTAAAAAAGGAAAATATTCATTTACCAAATAATATAAAATATATTTATGAGAATACTTTAATAAATAATGGGTTTTAAGATTAAGATAAAATCTTCTACTAAAGATAGAAATAACATTGGGCTTTCTAAAAAGAATTTTGCAAAATAATTTGAGTACTAAATAGTTAAATATGGTATTATCACTTAATAATGGTCATCAATAACTAAAAGACAACAAAATTAATTATTTTATTATAAAATGAAAAAATAATTTCCTCTAATGTAAATTTATGTATAAAAATCCTTAATATATATATTTTAATGTAAACCATTGAAAATATTATGATGTTGTAGTGAGAATAAATCATAGTGTAAATTATGTCTAGCAACTGTAAATCCAATTATAGAACATGAAATACATCCATATATATTAAAAGTCATTTTAAACATAATAATATAATATTATTCACAATGAGGAAGTAATTTAACCTAATGAAAATAAATTGGGTTATAAAATAACTTTTCCACTTGTTAACATTTAAATAAAATACCCTTAGATGAAATAATTCAAATTGAACCTCAAAGTATTATCAACAATGAATGAATCATGATATTATATGAAAAAGTTGAAGTATATTCCCCAAAGATGGGAAATTAGGTGAAAAATAATAGTTTTATTATTTCAAGATATATTTATCAATAAAATAAGTAAGTTATATTACAATGACAATGTATAAAAACATTGTTTAGTTGAATAATCATTAAAAATTACAATGGTTCCCATACAAATATGAAATATTTGAGTAATAATACGCATAAAGGAATAATAGTAAATGAATAATATAATACCATGAGAATAAATTGTTCCATGATATAACATTTCTAATGTCATTATAAACACCATATAAAATAAACTAGGTGTATAAAAACAAATAAATCAAAATAGAATGTAAATTGAAATTAAATCATTTACCTTGAGTTTTATTTAGGCTAAAAATCATTTAAATTCTTATATAATAAACTTATGTTAATTTTCTTCGTTACTCAGAATAGTTTTCATGTTTATCATTAATTTTATTTCAATTTTTACTATATTATATACATCTCCAAAAATTATTATGTTTACATCAGGTGTTTTCACCAAATTCAGTTTATCTTTCAAAAAATGACATTGGTAGGTGAACTATAATATAATGGGTCATTATATAATATATATCAAATAATATATACGACATAATTATCATATTTTTAAATTAATTATTATTTTGAAATAATTATTTATGGTTATTAAAAATGACCCATTGTTACAATCCTAAAGACAATAGGTTGTACGTATGAATGAGTAACATTCTCATTTTTCAATGATCGTTATGGAAAGAAGTTATGTAAAAATATATAATCACATAATTTTAATTATATAATTAATTACATATATAATTATATATATATATAATTCTCGTGATTTATAATGAGTCACATTGTGTCGGATAGGTGGTAGTCCATACATCTACAAACAATGAAATCTCTTTTTATGTTTGTATGAAAGGTTAATAATTAAGTTGGTATATATATATATTATATTTCAATAAATGTAATAATTTAATGAGTATCATATATAGGTTTTTATGTCCCCTATTTTTAATTATAATAATCCTTTATACATTCTATGGAACCTTTGAACGAATCACATCACTTTGTGAGGGAGGGATAGTCCACACTTCCTCAAATTTTGTTTTCATATTAATGAAAAATAGAAAATGTAAATGGAATGTGTTATTAAAGATTAATAATGTATAAATAAATTATAATTATAATATATAATAAGAGTTTTCTTTATAATTTACATCCATAAAATTTGGTATAGAAAAAATGAACACTCATCATATTGTGAGGGAGAAGTTTACCTTACATTGAAACTATTAGTTGATTACCCAATAGATGGAAGTGTTTTTAATTGAATGTAGAACCCATAGAAAAAATAGTATATTTTTATAATATTTTTTCTACAATAATAGAATAATAATTTGTTAGTTTTGGAGAATTGAAATAAAATTAAAAAACTTAAGAGAAGACATTACCTCTTAATTAGGTAACTAGTTTTGGTTTATACCAAAAGGAGTCCTTGGAAGGAATTATACCAAGATGTAGGATTCAATGTATATTGTATGGATGTTTGAAATATATATGGGATGATATTTACCTATCCTAATTGTTTTTAGAGGTGTGAGGAATGGGGACATGTGGTGGCATGTTTTAGGGGAGGAACATCACTCACTTGGTATTTTTGAAAATATGTAATGTAAACCAAAGTTTTTACATAAAATAACCCTTTGAAAACCAAAAAACTCAATAATAGTTTGTTAAGGGCAAACTAATTTCTAGAAAATTGGTTTAGGAAATGTTTATAATTCATTTGGGCCTTTAATATAATGGTGTAGTCCATTATTAAGCTCAATTTTTCATTAATAATTATAATTAATTTTAATTACATTCCCTAAAATTTTTTATCAAAAAAATGTTTTTATTATTGGACATTATAAATTATATGTCTTCAAAATATTTAATCCATTTTTTTCAAATTCCAATGATATTTGTGAATTATGTTTATTTAAATTTAATCCTGCATGTTGGATGACAATGTAGGATTTCAAAGTAAAAATGTCTGAATGTTTTCTATGTTTTTTGCAATAAATTTAATATTTAAAATAATTATAAGGACATAAATTTTATTAATTTATAAAAATATTATCTAATTCTACTTGAAAAAAATATAATTTTAAATTATAAATAAATTAGATGAAAGATATTTTTTGAACTAAAATTTATTATTTTAACTATTCATTAAAAATTAAATGTTTCAGAAAAATATCAAAAACTATCCCTATCCAACTTATTATGTTTCTCTTAAAATGTGGTAAAATTTACTTTATTAAAACATTGGTTATATGTGTAATGTAGGGTTTTTTCTTTACTTATTCATATAAAACTTAAGAGATGAACATAACAAATATTTGATTTAATATATAAAATATATATTGCATTAAGATGATTCCCTAATTTTAATTAATTACGTTTTTAAAAAAAATTACTTTAGATGCATAAAAGTAATAATATTTATTGTTATATCCAATTAGTTCTTATATTCATTTTTCAGTAATTAGTAACAAATGAATTCAATTTATATTTATATAAACAATAAATTTTCATAAGAAAGATAATTCTTTTTATAATTATTAACATAACATCTAAGTTATGTCATATCATAATAAATAATACTATTTTAATAATAAAATTTTATTTGGTGATGCTCGGCCTCATGTGTAACAAAATCTATCTTCGAAGGTCGCTCTTGTGTGTAACACAGGCTATCTAAGAGGGTCTCTCTTGTGTATAATAAATTCTTACACGGTGTTTCATGCATTAAAATCTATATCATGAATTTAATTTATTTAAAATATTAAATATATATTAGAGTCTTGGGATATTTTATTCCCCTGCGTTCTTGGTTATGCGTGTCATACAATTTGTCAAATAGAAAGTTTTACTTTGCTATTTTGGGGTGTTACAAGTGAGGTCATTATATTTCATTTTAGTTTGTTTCCAATACATCTTTGTCAAAAGTTATTTTGAAGGGATCTTGGAAAAAGTTATTATGAAGTATTTTTAAATAGAGCATTGATAGTCTATGTATATCAGGACATGTTAGTCGATGTTAATGATATTGAAGTTATATACAATTATTGAGGATAAGATTGGGTGAAGCATTTGGGATGGTTTGATTCTTTTAAATGGTACTTACAAGAATGATCCATTCAAGTAATTTTTTGTAGATTTTTATTGACTCTTGTGGATGAAATCATTGGTGGATTTCTATTTATGTGATTAGTAGATACAATATTCACATGTTAGGAATTCCATTGTGGAATTTTGATTCTTTTTTATTCCCTTATGGTTGAGGTAATAACCAAGGATATGTTTAATTCTTGAAAGTTAGGATATGGTTTTCCTATGATGGAATTATTCCGCAAGTCTTACATGTACTGAGGATCACAATATAGGATTTATTTATTTTGAGTTCAGTAAGACCATTGGAAATCCCCTTATTGGTATGATGGTATTTTTGGATTCAATTTCATGTATATTGTTGATCAAGGATTGGTTGGTGGATTCTAAAAGATTTGTGGAATTATTTTATTATTATAGGATTATACCATGATTTAGATGAAATAGAGGGACCCTTAGTTAGGTTTCATGTTTTTCCTATGGCCTTAAAAACATGTACGGAATTTTTTTGGGTGAGGCACATGATATTGGTTGTGGATAGGGACCCTCGAATAGGGTGTCCTGTTCTATGGTGACCTCAGAGACTATAGGAGCCACATGTTTGGTCTGAACAATTATGTGGTATAGTGATATATTGAATTGAAGTTAGTAAATATTAGAAGACGTAGGGGATCAAGAGATGCACATTATTTATTATTCATGTGTTGTTCAACATAGATAGTTATGTTTTGTCATTATTGTTTTCTATGTTGAATCGACACATGTAATGATAAACTTGTGTTGAAGATGTTTGGGGAAATTTTTACTCCAGAATTTGACATGAGAGGTGACCCTTGAGATATATTGGAATAATAACTGGCCTTGAAATTTTATTTTCTTTTTACATCCTTTCGATGAAATTTTAATAGATGATAATATAAATATTAGGGTGATCTATAAGAGTGCACGACCATTCTAGGCCAACAGATGTGTTACGCTGGCTTGGGATTCAGTGTTTGTTGCCCCAAACATTCTATGGAGCATAGTTGTAGGTTTATCCATGGAAATACTTTATTATTGAATTGGTGAGCTTTGTAGGGATATCATCTTCTGGACATGTTCCCTCTGAGTTAATAAGCTTCATAAATCTAGTTTATAACATTATATTATAATCCTAAAACTAGGTAGATGCATACCTTCATGTTTACACTTATGGTTTTCCCATGCGGTATAGAATTCAGGCATGGTTCATTTTATAAATCATAGATATTATTTTTATATCTAGAGTACATTACTACTGACAGATTTTGGGGTGATCCATGTTTTATAAATCATATTGAGTGGGCTATAGTGAGTTTATAGTTACCTCAAGTATCAGACTAGAACCAAAAGATAGCTATTTTATTGGGTTCTGTTTAGTACACCATTTATTTATTTTATTCCATCTATTATTAATTTCCAAAATTCTTGTTATATCATATTTTTGAGTATTGGTTATGATAGAAGATTATTGGTTAACCAATGGGGATTACCTAGTGAGATTAATTTATCATCATGTGTATACGTACTTTAGTTTGAGTATGTGTGAAGGCCTTTTTTCTTCTTTCATATGAAGAATTGGTTTCAATGTAGATCAAGAAGATTCCTGGTGTTCCACAATCAAGTAGAACTGATTCTGTGGAGTCTCATGAATAGAAATGTGTAGCTTGAGAGTCCCGGAGACTGTGTACATTGTACGCCTCTGATTTAGAAGAGGAACCATGTATATTTTCATTTCCACTTTTTTATATGTTCTTGGACTATTGGGTGAATAGACTATGTTATAGAAAAACTGAGAGTCTATATTCTATATTTAATTTGTTATAACATGGGTTTTTAAAATTATTATGTGTATTCTGATGTGTCTTTATTTATGTTAGCTATGTTTTTTTCTACAGTTATTTCACCTTGACCAAGGAGTATGCTCAGCCCACTGTATCATTTAGAGTATCAACACTAGTCGTTAGCCTCTAGAATAAGGGGATGTGTTCTTGAGGCCTTGTGGCGAGCTAGATTGGGTGGGGTTTCATGTCAACATTTCTCAGTGGTTTATATTTTCCATTTGGTTTAAAACACATTAATAATATTTAAAACATCTTAAAATAATTAATATAAAATTATTCGTCCAATAAACATTTATTTCTCTATACATATGTTATGTACACGTATTTATAGGTACATTTTTTATATCCCTCTTATTCTCTATGAAAAGAATGAATTCCTATAGAACAACTCAAAAAATCACATGGACATAATTTTTTAAGGCGGAGACCTAGATAATCAAATCCAAAGACTGAAATTGGATTAACCAATGTCCTTAATTATATTCCATGATCACCATAAGTCGGAAACTAGTTTTTAGTGATAAAATAAAACTTCTGGGGAATAATTTCTCCTTAGATATTTAACCCAAAAAATGCATGAAATTATAAAATGTATATATAATTTATAATTTTTATAACAAAACCAAATGATCCAATGTTATATAAATCCAAACATGACTATCATGCGAAAATGATATAAAAATAACATAATGAAAAACTAAATAAAATATTATATTTACAATCGTAATGTAGACTTGATCAAAAATATTTTGTATATTTTTATCAAAGGATTATGAGGTTACTAATAATAAATGATAATGTATTTAATTTTAATAAATCATATATAAATATATCAAAATATACATTAATGTGTACATGTAGGGGTCAGTGCAAAACATATTAGGATTTTTGATAAACCAAAATATATTCCCACTAATTTTATAATAAAAAATATATTGACAAATTCATATTAATTATTTTTAATGTATTTTCATATAATATTGTAAATTAATAAATTATACATAAAACAATTCTTAAAACATTTCACATGATCATACCTTATAAAAACAAATTTATAAAAATAAAATAAATATTTAATTTCCATTATTATAAACCGATTTTAATGACATACATCTAATAGTTTTTGAAATTAATTTGTTGTATCCATGGAAACCATTTCGTCAAAAATATCCCATTACACCATTAAATTTTTTTTATAAAACATAACCATTTTTAAAACATTATTTGACATCATTAAAAATAATCACACATCAATTCATATCTATCATGAAATATTTTTATGAAATTAAATATGAAAACTAAAAAGACAATTAATAAAATCATACTAGAAGTAGCCACCACTCAACTACCCCATTGTACGAAAACATTTATCACCTATCTAAACAAATCCCTTTTCCCATATATTCAAATGATGTACCATAGCCTATGGATGATGATTTTCATATGAACATGATTTATTTAACATTACTCACACCATCACATACACCCAGAGATAATTACAAAAAAATAATACACTATATCCTAGGTTAAATGGTTTTAAAATACACCAAAAACACTAATTGGAATGGAATCCCCAAATGTTACATTTCTATAAAAATATATCACTAAGATATTAAAAAGAATTAAATCTTTGTAAATATATTTAATTAATAAATAATCATGTTCCTATATTATTTCATCTCTAATATTTTAATTATAAATATTTCTGAACAAAAAATATTTAGTAAAATTTAAAAATCAGTGATTGATTTAAAAATCATATAATATTTTTAAAATCCCCATTTTTTATTTAAAAATATCCTTTTCAAAAAAATAATTATTTCCAAAACCCAATTCAAATAATCATAAAAAATAATTCATAAAGAAAATAATTATTTAAAATAAATAAACATCATAATATTAATTTATATAAAATAATGGAATTATTGAAGCCACCTTCTATGATATCAGTGTTCTAATTTTTCCCAGAAATAAGATCATTAGTAATGTTTTCGATCAAATACCTTGATTCCAGAAATTATGAATCGATTCTATAATTCATGATATAATTATATCATAGTATAACACTTTACATGGTGATTTGAGAGGTATTGATAAGAGATATATGATATGGGATGTAAATAGAGTATATTTTTTTATACTCACAACCCATCAATAAATTATTTAACCAATTGATCCCCCAAATTCTATCAATAGTGGCGGAGAATCTATAAAATCATCTAAGGGGAGCAGTTATATTTATTAATGTTGATTTATGGTGTTTATAATTTTAAAAAATGGAAGTGTATCTAAAGATAAATACTAGATTTTATAGAAAAATTCATGGTTAGATCATATGGTTATATTAATGTTGGTTCTTGTTTTACTTTGGTTTCTACCCTAAAAATGATTTCGCATTTCAGGGTTACAAGATTTGATTAATCATTTACCTAACTATAGGTAACCCCTTACCTCTAAACCATCCATAAAAATTAAGCCTCATAATTTATGTAATTTTATTCCAAAAACAAATATTATCACCACAATTCTCATAAATATAGTCTTTTAATTTAAAAACTATTGAAAATAAATGTGAACCATAGTTGTTTTGTAGAGGGTGGAACATATTTGTATATATTTACTAGAATGGTCATATTTTACTGATCATATATAAATTTGGATATGTTAATTGAATATTTATATTTTATATACTATATTTTTTTATAAATATTTGATATTTAAATATTACTCTATATATATTCTTATTGAATATTCATAAGGAAATTTGTTTAATTGTACTTATTCAGTATGTAGTTTTCATTATCCGTAATAGGAATGTTAAAATGTAACTACCCAATCTTTTAAAATAAAAATAAATAATTTTTTATTAAAATCATGATTGAAACAAATAAAAATTATTATTATCATGAAACCATACCCAAAATATTCTGTAATAGTGTTATTTCATCTTAATAATATTATAAATAAAAGGTTTATATTCACCATTAATATAAAAAATAACAATGAATAATAATATAAAATGAATATTATGAGTATTTATTGTAAATATACTAGCTCCTATACCAGAGTTCAAACTACACCAAAGAGAAATACTATAAAAATAAAGGAAACTATTTTCAAAGAGATCAACATGTAAAAAACATGAGACATTTTGAGTGGTCTTAGGAGTGTCAATTTAGGTGGAATTTTTTAAAACAATTATGTGATAGTTAAATGAAAAATGATCATTGGGAATTTAATTGTTTAAGGAATAATAATTATATGATTCTAATGTTTAGAATATGAGTAACCATTGTATTGATGTTATAGTAATCTATGAAATAATTTTCATAATACATATTTTATATAAATAATATAGTTTTTATCCAAGAAATAATAACAATAATAATTTAGTAAAAAAATATTTAAAAAATCAATTATTATAAGAGTGGGTGAATTTTCTAAAAAAACTCATTAATGGTGGATCTAAGAGTTAGTATAATTATTACAAAATTGAAATATAGGTAAAAAAGTGAAAAAAATTTAAAAAATAAAATCATATTATTCACCATTTTAACAAGACAAATATTGTCTATGATAACTTATTTATATTTAAATTCACTCCACTATTAAAATTAAAATTTATCTCTATATTCATTTATTTTTTTTACCATATAAGTTATGAAATAATATAATATTCACGATGTAGATATTTTATGTGTTATATATTTGTAAGTAATAATTAATTCTCACATAATTATTGAATGATATTCCCAAAATTGGCATTATTTTTAGATTATTGATCCCTTGGTTAAAAGATGGTAAATTTTGTAGATAATTCATAAAAAATAAATAAATTGTAATATTGTTATCCAATAAATATGAATTATAATAACGTTTAATTAAATCATAAGTCAATAGGAAATCATAAACTAGGTTCAACCATAATTAGTTAAATAATATTCATATTCATAAATAAAACCTCTCTTTTAAGACATTATTATAAATACATTTTCAGGGTAAAAATTCATATTTACATTTTTTATAGATACTCAATTTCAACACATACAAAAAACCATTATAAATATTCATTTTTACAACCAAAATATATTTAACTACAAACTACTAAGCTTCGAATCATCATTTGTGAGATTTTGGTGATAAATAATTTCTAATATTTGAAGCATGGAAAGTTACTAAATAAAGAGTCAATTAAATCAATGTGAAAAATACCCTTATTCTATTATTTAATTTTAATTTCAAGCCATAAAAATTATTTTTATAATGAACCACTAAAATATTATAAAATAAATTCTATAATTATTATAAAATATTAATATATATTTTAAATATTAATTTCTACCCATTCATAATCTCTTATTAAATTTCCCTTTTATGGATGACTTTACCACCTACATAAGAAATGTCATCAAAAATCATCACAATATTCATGGATCGTTAATATTATTTTTGTACTATATATATATTTCATGAATTTTATTTAAATAGATTACAATAATTTAATGTGTAATCAAATAATTTATTGAATCAATTTCTATTATAGTCTGTTATACTGAATCAAATAATTGAACTATGATATATTAATTTTGTTATCCAAATCCATACTTGTGAAAGAGTAAACAAGGAACTTCAAAACAAATAGATGTACAAGGAACCTAATACATTTTAATTTATAGATATTTTGAATTGATGGACAAAGAAAAAATACTAATATTATTATTCCAGAATGACCATGAATCATTTCCAATAAACCCCTCCTATTGAAAAAATTGATAACTAAATGACCAATAAATAATTGAAAATTAAAATATATGAACTGTATTTATAAATTAAATCAAAAAAAATTTATGTGCTAACATAAAAGAAATCAAATCGTTGAAATATAAAAAAAACAATGCTTCTTAAGGAAACTTGGGATTTTATCTAAGTGGAGTTAACACACTCACACACTCTCTCCCTTTTTATATTTCTTTGAAATATATATTCCATTGAACTAATAATATTCAATTTCATAAATAATTTATTATAATTTACTTTATATTTTATCTTATTCTCATTGAATGATTCGATTTTCACCCATTATGAAAATAATAGGATAATATCTTCAAAATTATCCCCTGATTCTTTTTCAATTATTATTTTAATTTAATGTTTTTAATTATATAATATTATGTACCCCATCTAATTTTATATATATTATTATAATTAATTCCATATAAAAATTTATCCATTATTTTATCATGTATTTTTATTTCCTTCTATATTATCCTTGATTTGTTTTATGATATGGTTCCTGAAAAGATATAAAAACAAATTTCATTTTTAAAATATTATTAATGATTTTCTTACTAATTTATACATGATTCTTGTCATTATTTTATTTTGACATTAAATACTTATTTTTGAATATATTATAATTAAAAGGGTGATCTTTAAATTCTAAAACACTTGTTACCCTACATGTTTCTTCCATCATATGAGGTACTATGTTTGTATTGTGATCATTGAAACTAGTGCATATTTGTTACATTTCATAATAATAATACATAAATTTCTAGTATTATATCTATTTATTTTATATATAATTCATTTTTATTATAGTATGATTCTTTATCTAATGTTCATATTTAATTATTATATGAGTAAATTTTCCAAATTTTTTATTGATTTAAATCTCAAAAATTTCTAGTCTTTTCCCTTACTAATATATTATCTAACATTTTAATTTTAATATATTTACACGGGGGATACTTATTTTGGAAGATTATGGTTATTTATTGAATGAAATAAATAATTAATAAATATATTTTTATGTTGTAATATATTTAGATTATATTTAATTTATTTAAGCTCTTGATACACTGAATCATTACGCTCTTTTCGTGTGATCAATTTTATGTTATTATGTAATTTGGGGGTATAATGGTGAAAAAATTATGTTTTTAGTCTATGGGTTAATATAGTTGGTATTTTTGAATGGTTTGGTTTTATTTCGGGACTCTGTTAAAGAATATAATAATATGATACAGAAAATAATGGTGGAGCCAAAATGATAATGATATTTAATATTTAAGGACTAATTATTTTAAATGTATAAATTTTTCAACAATTATAAATCTAATCATGTTATTATTAATATTTTAATAAAAATATTGTTTTTATAAATGGATTGTTCCATGAGGAACTAAACTAACAACAAAATTGATGGAAAATGAACTTATTTTTCCATAGAGCTTGAGAATGTAATGGGGTAAAGTGAACAAATCCCAATGGTGGAGAAAAACTAATTATCCAAGGTTATAAAAATCGATATTAACTCTATGAAGTAATATGCTTCACTAAAGAATAATTAATTTGCAGTTGGTTCCCTCAAATAAAAATTACTATATTTATTATGTGGAAATTTAAATCAACTAATTATGAAAAAAAATATCAATGTAATGAATATTTTATGAAATGTAATTTTATTTTCTATAATTAAATTCAGTACGATAAGGTTAGTGTTACTTTAAACAACATAAAATGAGAATCTGATCAATGGTGGAATATTCATAAGTATACCCTAAAAGTAATTTGTATTTTAATTTAAATAATAAAAATAATTGAATAGAAACATAAATTGAAAAATAAATTGTCACCACTTTCTTTAAAAAAATTAATGAAAAAAATAATAGTTTTTAATCATCGAGGTAATGAATCTATTGGGAAATGTGATATACATTTATTTATACATGTAAGGTAAACCTATATGTTTTAAAAAACTTTTAATCGTATGTCATATTTTCTTTAGTTTTTTAAAAACACATCTCCCAAAATGTTTAGAAACTGTATACTTTTAGAGTTATGATAAAATGGTCATATGTACTCTCAAAGTATGTATGGATATTGGAGAGTAATAATGATATGTTGGACCTATGTACAAAAAATTGAAAAATTGAAAATTCATATTGATGGTTTAAATGAAATGTGAATTGGTGGGAAGTTCCAAATGATCATAAGATTGGAAGATGTACATGGGTAACTACCTTAATGTAACAAATAAATAGTCCATGTATCGAAAAGGTGGAAATCAAACACAATACTGTTTAATGGATGTGATGATACAAATAATAAAATAGAATAAAGGATCTACTTAATCAACCAGAATATGATCAATGATTTAATTATAGGGTAAATTGAAATTATATTATTTAATACTACAAACCAAGGGTCCTTGATCATAATTGGCTCCAAAAAAATAAAATACAAAAAATGAAAATATTGGATAATTCCATTACCACCACTAATGTAAGTCCACAAAATTATTTGGTGACAAGTACACTAACTATCCACTCAATAATGGTGATTGTTTTGATTGATTATGATTCAATGAATTATATTATATAATTTAAATAATATCTAAATAAATAGTCAATGCAATAACGATTCAAAATATATTTTTCTACAAAAAAACTAAGTGGTAAAATTATTACATATCATGTGTATAAATATTCCATGTTTTTTTCATAAAATTTAAAAAATAAATACATATCATCATTATTTAATATATTTCAATAAAAAAGTGGGAATTGATGAAATCTATGTATAGATAAATAGTATCAAATAAAAGGAAGAGAATATCTCATTATAAATCATAATCCATATAAACATGTATATATATATATATATATTTATTTAATGAGAATTATAATTCTAGATTGGTGTAATGATCACTAATTAGGCTCATTATATGAAAAGGAGAAGAATAATGGGTATTTATTTATAAATTTACGAACAAAGAAGTGAACATTGGAGGAATTAAATTCATAAAATATCTATCCATGAAAGAGTAATATGGTCTTCTATCTTACCATATGATACAGTTTTCTATAAAACATATAATATTTTAAATGATAATATTATTGAATCCTTATAAAATGTATATGTTTTAATTAGATGTATTAATGTAAAAGTTGTAACACAATTTAGAATATAGTTTTCTATGAGTTAGTGATTCTTCCTCGAGCTCATCAGTTCTCTTTTTCAAGAAGAATAATGGGTAAATGTGTCTTTTAAAATGATTATAAAAAAATAAACATGACCATAACGAAGATAAATTATCCTTTTCTTAATATTTATGATTTATTCAGAAGTATTGATGTTGATAAATACTACAAAAATTAACATATTTGATTGGGATATCATCATATAATGGTGAAAAGAGTTGATACACTAAAAGAGACCTTCTATACCTGATATTGATACTATATGTTCATAATAATGTCATTTATATTTATAAATGTCCAAATATGTTATTTGTATTACATTAAGAAAATATTTAGAGATTAATTATTATTTTATATGCTAACCCTCAAATTCACATGTCCAATAGTAACATTTTTTATTTAATAATATCAAGCCCAATCCATAAGAATAAGTATCACATGATAATTGAATTTAGATGTCATTTTTTGAATTAGTAAAATACGATATTATGAGTGAATTGTTATAGTATACTGATTAGGAGTGAAATAAATAAAAAATATATGACTATATTTTTGATGATCTATCTCTCACAATCCCATTATCTTAAAAGATATGGGGTTTTATACACTACGGTTTCGTCACTAATATCCTTCATTAATGATGTTGATGGTCCTTCTTTTGATTATCTTGTATTACAGGCTCTGATATTTTTCCATTTACCATTAGTGTTATTTTTTACATATGTTTGACATTAGTTTTTTTATATTTTACATTCAATTTCGTTGGATTCTCCTTGATGAATCATGTAATGACTTTTTCTCTATATAGTGTGATGTAATTAATATAAATTATGTCCTTCTTCATTATAATATTTTTATTTCCAATTATTATAGTATTATTTTCATTTCATCAACTCTTATAGTGTTTTTAGTTATATTTATCTTCATTTATTATCTTACCACATTCTCATTATTTTCCTATTTACCTCTCAAATTTTTATCTTCATATCCTTTTTATTTGATTCCCCCATTTTGGTTTTTACCTATTATAACTACGATTAAAAGTAGGCAATTACTTTTTATGGATATGACATTATTCTTCATATTTTCTTATTTTCAAATGTTTTTTAACTAAATGGTAATTCTCACCTTAACACTATCATCTGATCATGATTATTTTATAATTTCCAAATAAGGTATCTCACAAACATTCAGTGGTTGATCATAACCATTGGATCCAATGTTATATTTATTTCCCTTGTATTTTAATGAGTTGTGTTTATTGTACCTATATTGTATTATTTTATTCTTCATCATATATTTAAAACTGGGTATTCTTATTATATCATTCTTTCACCCTTAATCCAACATTATAGGTGATGACATCAAAGTCAGTGTGGTAGTGATGTTGGAGATTTTAGAACTATTAAGATTTCATTCCTAGTGATTATATTTATATTGGTCATTTGATCAATATTTAGTATAGTGACCCTAGTATTTTACATATATCATTGAATGATTTTAAGAATATTTAATCTCAAATTACAATCCATGGATCGTAACCTCTAGTGTCTTAGAAGACTAGGTTCGTAATATTGAAAACATGGGACTAAATAAAAAAAATATTTACATTCATCCATTAAGATATCCTAACATCCTTTTATCCCTTACATATGTATTTGATAACCTAGGGAATACATGAGCAAAGGAATGTGCTAAAAATACCTGTAAGGAAATACACATTAAAATAAAGTCAAGCACATGAGTTAGAAGAAATAACATAATGATATATAAAGGCATCAAACATGATTAAACATAAGCAATTATAACATGGGATCATATAATAATGGATTCATATTAATATTTTATTTATATAAATCATGACATTAGCATGAGTGAAAGATCATTACACATATAGGAGCACTAGTCAAGGCTAATCACCAAGACTATTGCATATAACATCTCATGAGACAGAACATTACCAAAATCCATTGAAGGGGTATATAGGTGAACCTATCATAACATGTTCATGAATAATTGTTCCATAAAAATAATCATACATTATAAATGAAACATAAACATTAGGTCGACCCATTGAATGAAATGAGACTCATAATCATGTCATTACTATTAATAAATGGGTGTTCTATAAAATTTTCCATTAAATAAAGGGTGTCAAAAATACATGGAGTTTTTTATAGTTAAATAGGAATATATCATGATTATTGATGTGAAACTGAACTGATAACATGAATGAAGAGTATTTATGAAATTCTAGAATCAAAACATTTTAGTGTGGTTTAAAGACAATATTAAAGGGAATTTAATGAATAAAATAGAATAAGATTTTATGTAAAACCAGAATTCAACCAAGAATGTTATCATAATTAAATGATGGATTTTATGAAAATAATGGTGTCTTAAAATAAATTATATATTGACTATTAAATTGGGGAGGCTTTTGGGATATTCCCTAAAATCTAGCTATTTAATCAGGATAAATTGGGTAGGGAACCTTTTAAAAACATGTATAACCCAAAAAAATAATAGGTGAAAGGATATTGATATATTAATATTGAACATATAAACATAATTTATTATATTTACATAAAAATAATTGATAATTTCCATTGGGTAAAAAATGTGCAATAGTAACCTGGAGGATAATGTATGTTTGGGTCGAATCCCATACCATATGTCCTGAAATATTTTGCAGTTAATTTTAATATCCTAAATAATCAAATTATATTCATTTTTTAATAATTTAATTACCATTTATATGTTTATTTTATTTACTATAACTTTTTCAAGATCATTTATGGCCTTTTTGGGGTTAAGAGATTCAATTTCATTGATTGGGTGCATTGATTTCTATGGTATTAATGAGAGGCTTACCATTAAATGTGTATTAAAATCATATAGAATGAGGAAATTTGTCTAGAACTGAACATATATGTTATTAATCAACATATATAATATAACAAATACCAGTTTTGTTCCATATTTGCAGATAATATATTAGAGAAATCATTAAGGATAATTATTTATATTAATCATGCATTTTTTATCACAATGATCACATTTTGGTTTATAAATTAATATCATCTATACAAAATGATTCCAAAACATTACATAATATATAATACACATATTATAATTTTTTCCAAAAATAAATGTTTTTCATTATCAGCCTTAATAAATGAATTCAAAGGTGAAAGCACATCATCTATGAAAGTTGTAAATCACCACCTCATTTATAATGTATTCAATACTAATGTAAAAGAGACAGGAGATGATATTTGATGAATAATAATACAAATAACATGATAAAATTACATTATATTTATGATACTTCAGTTTTAGTGTCGTTGGCATGGGTGTGAGGAGGTAAAAATAAAAGAAAGGAACTTCAAAGGAAATTGAAGTAAAATGGAAGAAGGTTTTAACCCTTGATTAATTCTTCTTGATAACCCACATAGGGGATTGGCTTAGAAATTTTTTTAATACCAAAAGGTAATGGACAAGGGGGGAGGTTTTTCAAGTGTAGTTAGTAGTGTTTGGTCATGTATTGATGCTTGGGATGTGTGAACAGTGGTGGAGATGGGTGTTTTTTCATTATTTTACTCAATATGTTATTATTTTTCTCAATAAAATAAATAATGTTAATTCATGAGACTAAACAAATTAATTATACCATGTTATTTTGAACAAATTGTCCTCAAATAATCCATGACTCAACAAATAGTGTATTTAACATACAATGTATATCTACATTAAATTACCTTATTTTACTATTCAAAAATTAATCAAGTATTTTTTTTAAAAAATAACAAAAATAAACATGAACAATTTTTAAATATTTATAATTCCAAAATTGAACTCTATTTTATGAAAATAATTTTATAAATTTGAGAAATATGGTTTTAAATTAAAATGAGTGTTTACTTTCTAACAATTTGTAAAATGAAATAATGTCTCATAAAATTATATTCTAATATTAAGTAATCAAAATGTTAATTTTTTAACACATTTTATGAGAATAGATTTTTTTAATTATAAATTATTCAATAAATGTAATTAAATATTAATTAAGTATAAAAAACTAGCATTTAATTAATAATTTTTAAAATATTTATCTACTTATACTATGATATAATTATATCATACTGTCAATTATAAGATGGATAAATTTTATTTATAATTTCATTTGTCAGAAAACTATTCAATTGACTGGTTTACTATTCATATGGCTCATATTACTATTTCAATGGTCAAGTTACTATTTAATCATTATAGTTTCATTAACTTCATGAAATGCTTCTTATTTCTTTCATTCATATTTTATAAAGCATTTAATGTGTTCTCTTATGTGTTTACCATAGGAAATAATAATAAGAAGTTAGTTTCAATTGATAATACATTGGATCATTAAATTCATCTCCCCAATTGAAATCTATCCCTTGAAATTTTATTTTACATACAATGGGGGAAATAAGTGTGCTTAGTTTTCCTTCAAAAATATCTATGGTTTCCATATTTCCTTTTCCTACTTTTTATTCCTCCAAAGTACATTGACTAGGTGAGTGGTCTTGATTCAAAGAAAATTATCTCTACAATCCAATATTTTCACTGGATGCTCCTTGTAATAATGATCATTCTCTAACATTACCATCATTGATGTCAATACATGTGAAGGATCCAATATGTACATACTTTATGGGGATATGTTGAAAACATTGTGTACTTGAGACATTTTTGGTGGAATGTGATAATCGATATGACACATCTCTAACATGATCAAGGATCTCAAAGGGGTTAATGTTCATGAGACATAATTTCCATTTCTTCCTAAAAACCATGGTCTTATTCTATAGAGATATGTGTAAAAATAACATATCTCCCACATTAAAATCCAAGTCCCTTCCACAATTGTCTCCATATCTTTTTTTTCTACATTGGGAAGCCTTGATTTTTTGATGAACAAATTTCACTTTATCCACCATTTCATTGACCATTTCTTGTACTAGCTGCTTATGTTCCCTGACTTCATCCTAGGATGATAGTGTTCTGCACCTATTCCAAAAAAGGACTTCATAATGATCCATTTTTATGCTATAGTGGAAAGTATTATTGTAAGAGAATTTGACCTGTGGAATATGTGGGCCCATCCTCCTTTGAAGTCTACAGAACATGCCCTTTACATGTAATCCAGTGTCTAAATATTTTTCTCAAATTTTCAATCTGTTTTTGGATGATAGGCTATTTTGAAGTACATCTCAATGCTTAGAGCATGTCGGAGACATTTCCAAATGAAGGAGGTCAATCATGGATCATGGTTGGATATAATAGATATTGGTACTCCATGCATCCTTACCACTTATTTTAGTATATCAGTGAAATTTGATCCATTGGGAAGCCCAATCGAATTGAAATAAAGTGATCTATCTTTTTATGATAATCTCTAATAACCCATATAGAATTTTTCATCTGGATGTATTTGGGAGTCTAGTGACAATTACCATAGTGATGTTTTCCCATTTCTATGCTGATATGTGTAATGGTTGCATCATCCCTTTAGAAATTTTTCCTTAATCCTTCACTTTTTTACATTCTATCCACATTGATGTATATTCACTGATCTCCTTTTTCATATTGTCCCACAAAATGTTCTCCTAGAGATCTAGATACATCTTTTTACTCTCTGGGTGAATAGAGTAGTTTGAGATATGTGCATCATTAAGAAGCACTTTATTTATCTCTTGATTATATGGTATACATATGCATGATCCAATTAATACAACTCCATCCTCATCTATCTTGATGTTAGAGGATTTACTATTTCGGATAACATCCACACTTTTCTAAATTTTCAAACCATTTCATTATGCATCCATTATTTTTTTAATAGACAACAGTTGAGAAATAATTTGAGAAAGGATAGATGACGTTCCTCCACTAAGGATTCCCATTTCCATCCTTTTTAAGGATAAAGGGATCATATCCTTAATAATTTGCATCATTGGTAATGATACATCATCCTTTATACTTAGAGCATCTACCACCTTATTTTCCTTACCAGGATAGTAGTGGACTGAGCTGCCATTATCCTTGATTATCTCTAACCATGTTTGATGCAACATATTTTTCTCCTTCTATGGAAATATATATTGAATACTCGGGTGATCAGTATATATCTCACACTTCTCCCCATAATGATAATACTCCCTGATTTTCCATGAAAATATCACATTTACTAACTTGAGATCATGTGTATGATAGTTTTTATCGTAATTTTTTAACTACCTTATTTTGTTTTCAGTCACTTTATCATTTATCAATAGTACATATCCTAAGACATTCTTTGAAGCATTTCTATATACAAATAAGATTTATCCACTTTTCCAGATTGTGAGTATGGGTGAAGTGATATACCTCTTTTTTAACTCTTCAAATATTTACTCACATTCTTGAGTACATAGAAACATCACTCCCTTCAATGTCATCATGGGTATTGGGTTTTGAAATCAAGTTACGTTCTTCAAAGATCACTGGTAATACCGTGGTAGACCATAAAATCTCTAGATCACTATTACAGATATTGGCATGGGCCACTATTCTATTGCCTTTATCTTTGAAGGGTCCACATATATTCCTTTACTAGTGATAATATTACCAAAGTGTGATACATTATCAATCTAAAACACACATATATAGTAAACTGAGTATAGTTTCACCCTTCAAAAAGTCTCCAACACAATATTTAAATGATCCTAGTGTTCCACCATCCTATTTGAGTATGTTAAACTTTTACCGATAAACACTACCACTAATTTATAAAGGTAATATCTAATTAAAATAGTTATTAAATCCCCAAAAATATATAGAGATTTAGTAAGTCCAAAGGGAAACAAAATGAACTCATAGTGTCTATACCTATTTTAAAAGTTTTTCATGGTAATATCTTCCTTACTCACATTGAATTAGTTATATCTCGACTGATGGTCTACCATAGTGGAATAGCTCGCCCCACAAATTTGATCAAACCAGTCATCTATCTGTGAAAGGGTATACAGGTTCATTATCGTGATATTATAGAGATTATGATAAAAAACACATATTCATATTGATATATCTTTATTATTATTAAATAAGACTAGTACACCCCATGGTGAATAACTCAGGCATATAAAACCCTTATCTAGATTGTCCTATAACTTCTTCATCTGTTCTTACAACTCAAAAGTGGACATTATATATGGTGTATTCGTTATAGGTATAGATCCAAGGATATGCTAAATTGATAATTCAACTTAATAGTCATGCTAAATACCTGGAAATTATTCACATAATTCATCTTTGTAATCAATAATATTTTATATATCATCGAGAATGATCATCGCCTCTTTCTCAATCATTTGTTAAAGATATGATTTCTCAGAAGGCATTAATATCAACACTTGAGATGATAATTCTGAATGAGATTCATCATCCTCCTTACATTTGAATAGTATTGGAGGATTATTTGGGATGTGAAGAGTGATCCCCCTTTCCAAAATATTTATGTGGGATTTGTATAAAAATATCCAGTCCATTGCCAAAATAGAATCAAAATCCACAAAAGGAAGCGAGACATGATTTTCAGGGAGGTTCGGTCGAAAATAATTATTTGGGGAGGAGTTATGTACTTAGGATGAAATAATTCCCCCATTAGTCATTCTCATAGATAACTCAGCCACCAAATTTTTAGGTTGTATTTGATTAGTGGTACTAAAATTTTATTATATGAAAGAATTTTTAATACTAGAAACAAATAGTACATACTCTATTCTTGAATGAATAATAAGCTTACCAATAACCACATCATTATCTGGATCCACATCAGTAGTAGTGATACTATAATCCCTTCCTCGTTTCCATAGTTGTTTTTGTTGATTGATTCAAACAACCCTATGTTTAAGACATTGTTTCGAAATAATCCTATGTTCAATGTAGTTGAAACACTACAATATTAACTGAGTGTTGATATGAACTATCATTTCATCCTCCAGATTTGATTAATTTTTCATATCCCTTCCACGGTTCTTTTCTGTAGGCCCCATTCTTCAACATATTATGCATTTCTTGGTTCCCATTATATAGGCCCCAAGAATATTCCTCCCAAAATTTTGACAATTGGTACATTTATTATTTTTTATATCAAGGGAATTATTTGATTATCCTCCCATATTATACTATATTTCCCACTTTTTTCATTAGGAACACCAAGCCATTTGGTGTCTCTGATATCCATTTCTACCTTGACAGAACAATGGATGATATCTTTATAACTATTGAAGTCCTAAATTACTATTCATTTTCAAATACCCATCCTTATTCCGCTAAATATTCCATAAACCTTGATTTCATTGTTCGTGAAAAATCTTGAGGCGTATCTTGGAAGGCTTGTAAGTTTTACTTCATATTCCCTGATAGACTCATATTCCTTCTTCTAAATTCTGATGAACTCTATTTCTATATTTAAATGGTGGGTTGAGGAAAAATAATTATCCAAAATAAATTTCATGAATTCATCCCAATACATGGAATCAATTTTTTCCTTGAACTTTGTATTTTTCATTAGATTCCCCCACTAAACAGTTTCACCATCAAAATGAATGATTAACATCGTAAAATTCTCTTCCTCTAAGAACTAAAGGATATATAATATCTTTTCGATGGATATAATCTATTGTTCCATAAGGAGGGAATCAAAAGGTATACTAAACATGGTTGCCATTTCTACATGAAGGGTTCAATAAAAACTTATTATTACTTTGGAGAATGAGGGAATTCTGTGTGATTCATGTTGTTATTCAAAAGATGTGTGAGTTGAGCTTGTACTATCAGGATGTTTTGGGCTACCATTTCCATCATATATAGCACACAATTGGGGAAATTTTCACATTTCCTTTCACATAGATTGTTAGCATGTGTTCGTCTATTTCCTGCTAATAACTATGAAATATAAAGAGGAATTAGGGGTCTTTAATACTTAGCTAACAATCAAACAATGTTAACATAAAAAAATGATAAAATTTTAATGGAAAATTATAACATAAATATTGATTCCCTATGTTTCATTATGGGATATCAATGATATTTTTCCTAACAGATATTATTAGGGTAAATGTCATTGTTCCCTTAATAGTAGATTATAATGAGATTAGAAATTTAAAAAAGCATATCCCCTTGGAGTTTCAATCCAGGTGAATAGTAAGCCAATTTTTATGGACAGGGTTACCCTGAGTTAGGCTCAGAACACCTTCTCAGAGATGTTACTCCTTGATACATCTATAATAGAAAACTGTCCACATTTATTTTCTAGATATGTATGTATTTTCTTGATGAACCACGTACTCTACAATATCCAAAATTTATGGCTGTTTTCTTATACATAGTCTTATCCTTAGGGTACTCACTAGTGTTATTTATTTCTGGTATAAAATAATAACTAAACAATTCTTATGATACCAAATATAATTCCCCTAGTCTTTTAAATATATAATTACATGATTTTTAGAAAAATTAAATATAAAATCACAATACAAGAATCATAATGTCTAATGTGTTGGAAGACTAGGTAAATAAAATTGAAACCATGGGCTAAATAAAAAATTTCATTATATTTAATCCATTATGGGCTCCTAAATTTATTTAAGATCTTACATCTGCATTGCATAACATGGGGATAATGTGAAAAATGGGGTGATCTAAAAATCATAGTAAGGGAATAAAAAATAAAATAAAACATAGAAAATGAGTTAAAAGAAACAACATAATGATATATAAAGGCAAAGATAATGATACATCATAAGAAATAATATCATGGGATTATATATTAATCGATTTATATTAATGTGGAATGAATATAAAACACGCATTTATCATGATTCAAGGAATATTTCACATAGGGGACCAGGATTCAAGGCCTGTTGCATAAGGAGGAGCACATGCAAAGGAAAAAAAGAAAGAACATTGCACAAAACATCTCACAAGAGTAAGCATTACCCAATGTATTGGTGTGATATCTGGGCACACCTATCATAACATTTCTTTGAATATGATTTCCACATAGATAATAACACATAAGAAAAAAAATTAAAATAAAAGGGTGACACATGGAATGAAATGGGTATCATAATCATGTCATTATATATAATAAATGAGTGTATAAAATAGATCCCATGAATGGAATAAATTAAATTATAAATGGGAATTAATAAAATGAAGTTGGATTTGATCATGATTTTTATGTCAATATTTAGTGATAACATATTAGAATTGTATTTAT
Organism: Viscum album; assembly: GCA_963277665.1. Taxonomy (NCBI): domain Eukaryota; kingdom Viridiplantae; phylum Streptophyta; class Magnoliopsida; order Santalales; family Viscaceae; genus Viscum; species Viscum album. The sequence goes on along the minus strand of OY728159.1, from coordinate 1,883,496,689 downwards.
GAAACATTAGAATGGAAAAATTTGTGTGTGTTTTAAGGAAAATATTAAACTGAATTTAAAAAGAAAATTGAATAATCCTATTTATAAAAACATAAGTTAACCAAAAAAATTTCATAATAAAATGAGATATTTTAGAAAAGAAATTTTGATTATAATAATCTATACAGTGAAATTGAAATTGGGTAAGAATTCAGTAATTTCTCTTCATCTGGGCTTGCTTATCTTGATGAATTCTGTAGGGATCATTTTAAAATGTTTTATATCCCAAAAAATTTGAATGAACAAATCTTAATACATGAATTTTGAACATATAATCATCGTTTTCATTATGTAAATAAAAAAACATATAATTTAATTAGGTAAATAGAGAGAAAGAGTAACCGGAATGAATAATGGAGGTTCAGGTAGAATCCCTTAGCTTATGTCTAAAATGATTCATCACTTGATATAAATGTCTTGAATAATCAAATTAGACACATTAATTAATAATCACAGAACAATTTATAAAGGGTATTGACTTATAATAACTTTTTATGTTAATTTATATCCTTTTGAAGGGTTAAGATATTCAATTTCATCATTTGAGAGAGTTGATTTCCTTGGTTTTCATGATCAGTTTACTTGTATATGTGTATGAAAAATCTTGTAGAATGACGATGGTTTCCTTGAAATGATCATATATGTTATTAATTAACATATAGAATATTAAAATACATTTTTTAATAAGTTATTATGATTCATTTGATAAATCATTAATTATAGTTGTTTATATTAATTTGTCTTTTTTATCAAAACAAACTCATTTTTTATAAATCAATATAATGGGTAAAAATTTATTCAAGAACATTAAATAAAATATAATACATATATTATAATATTTTTCAACCATTATACATTTTTCATGATTATTATTTAAGATTGAATTGAACGATGAAATCACATTGTCCATAGAGGTGGTAAATCAGCACCTCACGGTCGATGTTTTCATTCTTAATGTAAATGAGATAGGAGAAGTTGTTTGATGAAAAATTATTCCATAAACAAGATAAAATTACATTATATGTAAGATAATTTAGATTTAATTCCATTAGGACGATGTGAGGTAAGGAGAGACAATGAAAATAATGGAACATGAAAAGAAATTCAAAGAAAGCAGAAGTGAGTTTTACATCTAGATTCCTTCTTCATGAGAACCACCATAGTGGATTGCTTTTGGTGTTTTGTTAAGACCAAAAGATCATGGAAGTGGTGGATTGGTTTTTGAAATTTATTATCAAGAATTTTGTTAGGGATTGAGGTTTGATATGTGTTAGGGAAATTGGTGGTGAGGGGTGATATTTATAGTGGAAGAGATGGGTGTTTTCTCATTATTTTACTCTATATTTTATTATTATTTCAAAGACAATCAATATTTTGGATTCTTGAGAGAAAATATAATAATTAGATCATGTGATTTGAACCGATTTTTCTAACATCATCCATGACACAATGAGAAATTCTTTTTAACATATAATGTATGTATACCATAAATATCCATATTTCACTATTCACCAAAAAATACCAGTATTCCTAAAATTTCACTATAACCATTTTTTGAATTTTAGAATTTAAAAAATAACTCCATTTTACAAAAAAAATTATAAATATGATAAATATAATTTTTAATTAATATCATCATTTATGTGGAAAAAAAGTAAAAATAAAAAATCATTTATAACACTCTAAAAAATTAATTAATTTCTCATAAAATTATATTCTAACCATAATATATCAAAATATTAATTTATGATTACATTTTATGATAAAAAAAATTTCTATTAAATTATGAAATTAATACAATTTTAATTAAATAATTATTATCTATAAAAATACAAACACTTTCTTAATAATTTTTAAAATATGTATTTACTAATTATATAATATAATTATGTCATATTGTCACTTATAATATAGTTAAATTTTATTTATACATTCATCAGTGAGGTTATTATTCAATTGCCTGATTTACTATTCATATGGGTCACATTACTATTACAACGTCCATGTTACTATTTTATATTTATATGTTCCTTAACATTTAGAAAAGATTATTTATTAATTTATTAATAATTTATAAATTATTTATTGTGTTATATTATCTGTTTACACAATATCAAATAATTATAAGAATGGAATTACTATTAAAAAAATTGGGTCATTACATTCTTCTACCCTTATGAAATTTCATACACAAAATTTTATTTTATATAATAACATAAAATCTAGTGTGTGTTGTTTTCCATCATCTAATGACCGGGTTCACAAGTTTCCTCTTCAATCATAAGGTTCTAAAAAATTAATTTGACTAGGTGAGTGGTATTATTGTTTAGAACATTATCTCTAGGATCCACAATCTTCACTGGATGCTCCTCATATGAAAGATTGCTCTCCAACTGTACCACCACTGTAGTTAGTACATGTTAACTATATAGTATGTACTTCCATAGGAGGGATACATGGAATACACCATGTACTTGAGACATGATCTTTGGAAGTTCATGTTGATAGGCCACAACTCAGACATGATCAAGGATCATGAAGTGGTCGATTTACCTGGTACGTAGATTCACTTTCATCCTGAATCTCATGATCCACTTCAATGGAGATATGAATATGAATAGCATATCTCCCACCTTAAATTCCAGGTCCCATAGATGATTACTATCAAGACTATTTTGTAGACTTTGCGATTCCATGATGTTTTGTTGAATGATTTTCACCTTATCCACTATTTCATTGACCATTCTGGTTCTTAGTATATTACATTCACTGACCTCAAACTAGAATTCCAGTGTTATCCTCCTTTTCCAATTAAGGTAGTCACATGGTTCCATTTTTAAGCTCACATGGATAATTGTGTTGGAAAAGAATTCAACTAGTGGAATATGTTGGTCTCATCCTACTTTAAAGTATATATAATATTCTCTCAACATGAATTGCAGTGTCTAAATATTCCGCTTAGAATGGCCTTCAGTTTGAGGATGACAGGTTGTACTAATGTTCAACTCAGTTATTATAGTATGTTGGATACTTTTCCAAAACATGTCGGTGAATCTCGGATCTCGACCGAAAACAATAAATAGTGGTACTCCATGAAGTCTTACTAATTCATTGATGTATATTCATTAATGTTGATCAAGTGATATGTCCTCTAAAATTGTGATAAAGTGAGTTATCTTTGTTAGATGATCCATAATAACCCATATAGAATTGTTTCCTCTGGATGTATTAGGGAGTCCAGTAACAATTTCCATCATGATGTTTTCCCATTTCTATGCTGTTAAGGGTAATGGTTTCATCATCACATTATAATTTTTTCTTTCATCCTCCACTTGGTGAAATACCAGGAACGTTGATGTATATTCAACGATCTACTTTTTCATATTGTGCCACCATAAGTTGTCCTTGATATCTATATTCTTCATTATGATAACTAGGTAAATAGGGAAGGTAGAACTATGTGCATCATTAATAATATCTTTCATTATATCTATATTATATTGTACACATAGTGGGGACCCTATTCATACAACTCCATCCTTAATGATCTTTACCTTCGAGGATTTCCCAATTTAGATATCTTCCTGCATTCTCTAGATTATTATATCATTTCATCATGCACCCTATATTTCCTCCATAGTGCATGGTTGAGAAATCATTTGATAAATGATAGATGATATTCCTACCTTAATTTTTTCCATGTTCACCCATTGTATGTCTATGAATATTGTATCCTTCTCAATTATCACCATTGATAATATTGAAGGATCCTTTTTTACATAGATCATTTTCCACCTTATTTTCTTTACTAAGATGGCAGTAGATTGAGTATTAATAAACCTTGATGATCTCTGACCAAATTTTCTTGTGCATATTATGCTCTTTTTATGAGAATATATTTTTGAGACTCTTGTGATTAGTATATAACTCACACTTCTTCCAATAGAGATAATTCCGCCAATTTATTCAATTGAAACACCACAGTTGGAAAATCCTGATCATGTGTAGGATAGTTTATCTCATGAATTTTCAATATCCTTGAGGAATAGGAGATAAAATTATCATTTTCCACTATTAAACAACCTAAAAATTTCTTTGATGAATTTTTTTATACCACAATGATTTCCCCACTTCTTGGGAGTGTGAATAATGGCACTGTGATAATCCTATTTTTGATATCCTTAATGATTTCCTCACATTCTTGAGTCTAGGAAAACATCACTCGCTTCTATTACATCATGTCTATTGGGTTTGAATATCATTATAATTTATTCACAAAACATCGATAATACCCAACTATACCAATAAATCTATTGATCTCTCTTACAGATGTTGGCATGGGCCACTCTTTGATTTCCTTTTTCATAGAAGGGTCCATAGGTATTACATTTTAAGTGATAATATTCCCCATGAATGGTACATTCTCCGTCAATAACTCATAATTACATTAAATTTCATATACATTCTCCCTATGCAATGTCTTAAAAAATAATAAAATGATCCTCATGTTCATCCATCCACGTGGTGTATACAATAATCTCATTTATAAATAATACCAATTTTTTGTGATATTTCCTAAATGCTCGATTCATTAAATTCATAAATATATCAAGATCATTAGTGAGTAAAAAGGGAATCACTATGAACTCATATTGTCTATAAATCAATCAAAAAGCAGTCCTAGAAATATCTTCTATATTAACCAGTAAGTATTGATATCCCTACCAAAGGTCCACCATAGAAAAAATAACTGGACCCATGTATCTAATCCAATAAGACATGTATCTAAGTTTGGGGATACTTGTTATTTATTTTGATTTCATTGAGATCGTGATAATCAATTCATAGGAGCATTGATGAGTCTTTATTTTTAATAAATTGGACTACTGTAACCCTTCATGAAGCTCTTGTGTGTATAAAATTTACATCAAGATTCTCCTATACCTGCTTCTTCAATTCTTCCAACATAGTGGTGGACATTCTGTAAGGTGTATCTGATAAAGGTATAGATCCAAGGATACGTTCAATTGTGATATCAAATTTATGGTCAGGCAGTAGACCATGAAATTCTTCAGGGAATACATCAGTCTAATACCTCACAATGGACATATCATTGAGCATGATATTATCCTTTATCTCAATCATTTCAGCGAGATATGATTTGTTATAAGGAATTAATATCCACACATGAGGTGATGATTTTAAAGGAGATTCAGCTTCCTCCTTACACTTGTAATGAATTTAAGGATGCTTTGGGATGTGAAGAGTGATATAAATTTCCTAATAGATGATGTCAGATTTGAGTAAATATCGCCAATAAATTGAAAAAATAGCATCAAAATCCCCCAATGGAAGTAAAATTGGATCTATTAGGAGTATATTTCTATTGATATTAACCGGGGATGAGCTATGTACTTTGGATGTAAAAATTTCAAAACTATTAGTTCTCACAGATTACTCTACCTACAAATTTTGAATTGGTGTTTGAATAGATCTTCTTTGAATTAAAGATATGAATAATATGTATAGAACCAAAAACAAATACTCTATTCACTATTCATGAATGAATTAGAAGTGTACCTATCACCACATTATTTTTTGAGTGCACCTTAGTAGTGGTGGTATCATAATCCCTTACTTGATGCATTAGAGGTTGTTGTTAATTTCCCCTAACAACCCTTGTCTTAGGGAATTGGTTAGAAAAATTCAAATGTTCCTTATTGTTAAGAACTACACCATTAGATGAGAATTGATATGAACCATACTTTCTTATTTAAAACAGGGGGATTATTCATATCCATTCAAATGTTCTTAGCGACATTCCCCCATCATCTATGTTTGAAGCATTTCATTGTTCCCCATAAGACAATTCCCATGATTATTATTTCCAGAATTACGACATGTGGGATATTTGGTATTTTTTAATTAGGGAATTTTTTTATGATCCCCCTATATTAGACTCCATTTTTTTACATTTTTCACTAAGATCACTAGAAAATTAACTATCATTGATCTCCATTTCAACCTGGAGGACACAATATTAAAACTCCTCATAACTGTTGAAGTGTATTATAACCAATTCTTTTCTTATAACCAGATATATTATGCTAAATAAGATATCGACATTGGTTTTAGATTTCATGACAAAGACAAGGGTCTACCTTGAAATCCTTATAGTTTTTTCTTCATATTCCCTGATATTCTCATCTTCCGTTTACTTATGTCTGAGGAACTATCATTCCATATTGCGAAGGAGTGTTCGAAAAAATATTTATTGAATTTTTTAATGAAATTACTCCCAATCCATTGAATAAATTTCCTCCTTGGAAATCGTATTTTTGTTCATTTTTCACCACTGATCAGTTTCCCCATCAAAAACAGTAGGCCACCAGCACAACTTTCTCTTTTTCTGAGCACCAAAGTATGGAGAATTTCTTTTCAAATGAGTTAATCCACTATTCTATGAGGGGGGGGGGGTCATAAGATACACTATACATTGATGGCCTTTTCCACATGATTGATTCCATTGGAATATTTTCTTTCCTTGTATATGGAGATAATTTCACACGATTCAAGTTATTATTCATAACTTGAGCCAGTTTAGAGAGTACTATCATGATTTTTTTTGAATATTTTTTCATAATATTTTTCATATCATTAGGAAAATTATCATATTGAATATCACATTGATTTTTGGAACATGTTCATCTATTTCACTAAATTAATTTAAAAAAATAATGTGATCATAGGGGGCATGTATACTTAGCTAACAACAATTAAAATAAAACATTAAACCTAAAAGGTTAAAATGTTAAAGGAATGTATATCCTTACATGTGATTCCATAGGTTTAAATACTGGTTATCCATAATTTGTTTCTTAATATATATTATTATGGAAATTTTCATTATTCCCTAAATAATGATTCCTAAAGCGATTTTGAATTTACGAAAGCATATCCATCAGGAGTGACAAACTAGGTGCACAGTAAGAACCATTTTTGAATACCAAGTTAACCTGAGTTAGGCCCATAACAACTTTTCTGATTTTTTACTCCAATAGAACAACTATTTTAGAAAAATATCTTCTTATAGTATCCATACAGGGAGGAATTTTTTTGGTAAACCACTTACTCTATACTAGGAAAAAATTGGGATATTTTCTCATACTTAGACTTATCCATATGGTTAATACTAATGTGATCTATTACTAGTCTCCCAAAATAATTAATACATACCTCTAATTCCAAATATAGTGACCTTAGTCTATTACACATATCATTAGATGATTGTAAGCATAATTAAACATCAAATTACAAATCAAGGATCATTAAATCTTATATATTGAAAAACTAGGTACATAAAACTAAAAACATGGGACTATGTAAAAAATTTCATTATTTATAATCCATTATGATGTCCTAAAATATGTTGAGACTATAAATATTCATAAGATAACCCATGGATAACATGAAAAAATTAATGAGCGAAAAATCCCAAAAAGTAAATATAATTTAAAATAAATCCTATGACATGGGTTAGAAGGCATAACATATTGATATATAATGGCCTCGAACATGATTAAACATATGGAATGTTAAAATTGGATAATATAATTATGGGTTCATAATAATTTGGAAGCAACATAAAATTACAGTAGCATGATTCAACACTCTTGTAACATATAGAAGAATGATCCAAGGTGCATTGTACATAGAGTAGCACAAGTCAAGGCTAACCCCAATGACCGTTGCGCATAAATTATCATGATATATAACATAACACAATGCATTGGATCTCTCTCTTGGTGAGTATATCAGATCATATTCATGAATATGTGTTGCACATAATGAATAATTGATAAGAAATTAATGATAATCATATGGGTGACCCATTGAATGAAATGGGTATCATAATCATGTCAAAAAGCATAATAGATGAGAGTATCCTAAAAATTTCTAAAATAGAATTAAATCATACATGGACACCCATAAAGGGAAATAGGCATATATCATGATTAGTGATGTCAAAATCATGTGATAACATGTAATAAGAGTTTTTAGGATTCATTAGATTTAAAACATTTGAGTGTAGTTTAATGAAAATATTAATGAACGTTTAATGAATTAATTGTAATAATACATTATTTAAATCCAGTAGTGAAAATATAATGTTTTCATAATAAAATAACTGATTTTGGAAAAATAATTTTTTATGAAAATAGATTTTATAGTTTACTTGAAATTGATTAAGAATTGGAGAAGTTCCCAAAAATTGGGCTTGCCTATGGGGAATAATTGAGTAGGGAACATTTTAAAAAAATGTATATACACAAAAAGGATGAAAGGATCATGATACATGAATTTGGAACATATAAAAATCATTTATTATATTTAAATAAAATTAATATAAAATTTCATTTGGCCAAAAATATCGAATGATTATCTTGTAGGAATAATGGAGGTTCATGTAGAATCCCAAACCATATGTCTGAAATGATTCTTCACTTGATAATAATTTAAAGAATAACCAAATAATATTGATTAATTAATAATTTAAAATCCATTTATACATTTATTTGGATCATTATTAATTTATAATTTTCATTTATGGAGTTTTCAATGGTTTAATAGATTAAATTTCATCGTTTTTTAGTGTTGATTTCCATGGTTTTCATGATCGGTTTACCTGTATATGTGTATGTAAAATCATGTAGAATGAAGATATTTTTCCAAAACATAAAATATATGTTATTAATGAACATATATAATATTAAAATATAATTTCATCCAGAATTTATGATGATTCATTATATAAATAATTATTGATAATCATTTATTTTAATTTATCTTTTTTTATCACAACGAACCCATTTTGTTTTATAAATTAATATTACATGTAAAAAAATTATTCGATAACATTATGTAAGATATAATACATATATTATAATTTTATGAAATAATAAAAATGGTTTCATGACCATACGTGAATAAATAATTGAAATATGAATGCATATCATTCAGAAAGGCAGTAAATCAGCACGTCACAGAAGTTGTTTTCGTTCATAATGTAAAAGAGAGAGGAGACGAGATTTGATGAGTAATTATTCCATAAACATGATAATATGAAATTATATGTAATATTATTTAGTGTTATTTCCATTTTTATTAGGTTAGGGGGGAGAAAAAGGAAAAAAGTAACATGAAAAGAAATTGAATGAAAATATAAGCGGGTTTTACCTCTTGAATCCTTCTTGAGAACCTACTAAGAGGATTGGTTTTGGTATTTTTTTAAGAGAAAAAGCTACTAGACATGGGAGATAGGTTGGGAAGTGTAGTAGGATGAATTTGGGAAATTATCAAGTCTTTATCGGTGTGTGGAGAAGAGGTGGTGAGGGGTGGTATTTAAAGTGGAAAATATGGGTGTTTTCTCATTATTTTACTCAATATATTATTATTTTTCTCAAGAAAAAAAATAGTTTTGATTTTTAGACTAAATAAATTAAGTAGATCATGTGAGTTAGAATCAATAATGATTACATTATCCAAGACTCAATGAATAGTGTATTTAACTTATACTATATATATACCGTAAATTACCGTGTTTTACAATACACCAAAAATTAAATTATTTCAGTAAAATCCCAAACATTAACCCTAATAATTTTTTTAAATTTAGAATTAAAAATTAACTCAATTTAAAAAAAATTATAAAAATTATAAATATAATTTTTAATTTAAATTATCATTTATGTGGAAAATACAAAATTTATAATTAAAACTTCTTTTCTAACATATTGAAAAATTTAATTAATATCTAGAAAATTAACTTATAATATTATGACCTAAAAATAATAATTTATGAATAAATTTAATGAAAATAAATTTTCTTTTAAATTTTAAAATTAATAAAAAATGTAATTAAATATTTCTAACCTATAAAAAATACCAACACTTAATTAATAAGTTTTAAAATATTAATTTACATACACTATGATATAATTATATTATATTTTTTTGTTAAAATATGGATAAATTTTATTAATATTAACATTTTCGGTGTTAATATTCAATTGTCCAGTTCTCTATTTATAAGATTCATAATACCATTCAAAGGTCATGTTACTATTTCAATAACATAGGTTCTTCAGCTTTGAGAAACATTTATTATTTCATTCATTCATTATTTATAAAGCTTGTATTGTGATGTATCATAGGTTTATATTGTACGAATTAATTATAGGAAGGGAATATTGATGGATAAAACATTAGGTCATTACATACATGAAGAATATCATGTGGTTTTCTACACCTCTAGGGTGTCACCACATATATATTGTTCATACTTTTTAATTTTATATCATCCATGTATTAAATCTTCTTATATCCATGTTTATATACGGTTGTGGTATCCGAGTTATAGATCTAGGTCCCAATGTAATTTTCTGATTAAGGGTATCGATTAGTTTCATTCTCATTATCACAAGTTAGGTGATTGTCATATCAATGAATGAGAAACTATTATATGGATTTTTATTCAATGGGCTATCTTATGTGGAATTGAGAAATTATTAGACATGAGTTGTGTGGTAATCAATGACCAATTACTGGATAAAAAAATACCTTATAATAAAAACACTTTTTCCATTTAATGATATGAAATATATATAATAATATTTTCAGAAAAATAACAAAAATTCACCCAGGCTAATTTAGATATTATGAATCCAAAAAAGAAGTCCATTTTGAAAGAAAAAATTTATAAAATTCCAAAATGTGGGTATTACTATTCATAATGTCTAGTTCATAATAATATTATAATAATATCTCATTTAGTGAAACTCGATATTGCGTACTACACACGCTATTGTAGAGGGTCTTGATTGCGTGTTATGCAAGCCAAGCATGGGATGCGTGTAGTGAAAGCTCTGTTTGCAGTTGCGTATAACATAATCAAAACTTATTTCATTTATGCATTAAAAAAAATCTATACTTAATGTTTCGTAGAATAATTTCTACAAAACAAACTTGAAATTGTGTGTAACACTTGACAATAATAGTGTTTCGTATACTGCAAGATAATACGGTGTTGCGTATAGTACAAACTAATCTTTTGTACAACAGAAAAATTAAAAATAATATATCTTATAAAATCTCGGGGTGTTACATTCTACCCCCCTTAAAATGAATTTCTCCCTCGAAATTCGTTGAGGTTATAAACAATTTTCTACTTGAAAGTTTCGTTAATAGAAACACACATCGTAGAATGGAATACAAAAACCAATCTTTAAAAACTAATGTATGAAATGTAATGGTTACCCAAATTAACTAATCACTAGGTTTCCACATAGGATAACATTAGTGAAAATATGGATATGGAAAAGAAATCTTACCATCATGTTCTGATGGAGAGTGGTAGAGAACATGGATATGAAAAAGCCAACAATCACAAAGCCATAAATTTGTGATGATCTAAGGTACCATCTAATTCATCAGGTATGAGAGTACTAGAACAAAATTTTTGGTTTCTAATATCATTTCCCTAAATTTGAAGAAATTGTAATTAGAAGAAATAATTTATTGATTTTGGTACAGTCTCACCGTTGGTCATTCTTTAGACAATTTCCACTTCATATCTTAAATAAATGAAGTTGAGTTTGTCATTCGTAAAGTGTTAGTAGATCATGTGATAGAATGATGGGTTATTCCATCTTTCTTAAACAAAAGATTAGAAAAATTTATCAAAAATACATAAGTCCATCTATAGTGAGATTAATCATATATGGTTCCAAAAATGGACTTATACTTCATATATCATACTGGATAATATAATAAAATAGGTTTTTACTGAATAGGGACTTCTTGTTGGCTACTAGTAGGCGATAATGGTCTGTCCCACTTTAGTTGTGGGTTCGATTCCCTCAACCTTGTCTGATGCGACGGGTTGTCGCCTGTCCTGCAGGTTGTCCTTCTTCCCCTGAGAAAGTGAGAGGATGTTGCTGCTGAAAAACCAATGTTAACACTGTCATAGACGGGGTTGGATGCAGTGCTACCTGGAAGGTCTACATAAACATCATAAAGCCATCTTGTAACTGATATCATCACCAATGTCTGGAATAACGGTTGGTGCCACGACAGGCACGACGAGAGGATCCGCTGGAAGTCCATGATCTACCAAATACGGGGTTTGATCATTGCCCTATATTTGGCATACAATTCGATGACGTCTTGGTGGAATGAATATACAAGGTAAAGCGAGAACCTTAGTTCAATATAATCATGGACTGAAATATATATGTGCATGAAAGGAACATGAGAAAGGAAACATTCATGTTTTTAACGATATGGATACATGGCATGTATCACCCCTACACCGAGTGTTCCCTTAAGCATTTACATGGGTGTGTACTTCTTCTAAACCTGGTCATGTAATACCCTTACACAAGGTGTGTAATTCCTTAGACACTGTGTGTACATGAATCATTACCCCCAGCTCGAGTTCATCCACATTTCTATAAATATAGATCTTTCCAGGGTAACTCTACAATGCGTGTGCGCCCTAGACACGACATGTAACCCTTATGTTATAACCATATTTGTCGTTGGTCACACGGTTGGTGACACGATTAAATCTACATGGTTTGTTTATGCAAGACACAACATTTACTAGAAGGATTTCACGGACCTGTTTCATTAGTCATATGGCTGCTTATATTGTCATTATAACATGGCGTATATTACTAGCACACAATGTGTTCCACCAAACAAAACCCAACCATGTGTCTCTTTCCCCACAATCATGAACTACACGTCGTTTACACACAGTACACCATTTGTACTGAAGAACAGTTTATCCTCCCCAAACAGAAGGATACATGGCGTGTATTCATGAAGACACACCATTTATTTTGGGTTTTTTCTGGACAGTAAGCCTCAGAAACTACACTATTACCCCACAAAAACACGGAAATGAACATTAAAATTCCAAATAATGATCCATGGGGGACCATACATCCTGATAATAAAAGTTTATCATCATATTTATGTACCTCACAGGGTATAACAGTTCAATCAATACATGATTAACCAAATTATAATCTATGAGGTCCCACAACACTTCAGAGATCAATGTTTGGAATTCATTCATCTGAATCCTTATACAATATGTAATACCCTGTCTAATAGTATGTATTCTAACAAGGCATCTATCCCAACAACATGAATCTCTAGAATAACAGCTATCACAACATCATGTAATCAATAATGCACACTAAATGGAATGACAAGAATTCATGGCATGTGATCTCTAGGATGTGCTTAAAAGATAAATGAGATGGCATACCCTCGTCTCAATCGATTGTAAAAGAAAAAGAACCTTAATAAAATCAAAAATAACATCACAAAACATGAGAATCACCCAATGGTGAAATTAAATCAACTATATTAATTGAAAAAATAGAAAAATTGAAATAATCGAGGAAAATTTGTTATTACCTATACATGGGTTGGCCACTCTCTGGAACATGTTATTATCAACTGCATATTCCATATTATCCCTATCTAAAGACTCTAAATAGTAATTTAACAAATAAAAGAATACCTTTGATAGCACTTTGTAACGTCCCGATTCTGGGTGCCGCCTAAAGGTTCCCCATACGCGGTTTGTCACACGGCCTCAAGCACATTTCCCCGTATGCCAGAGGCTGCCAACTAGCAGCGAGGGTCTTCGGCTTTATACTGGGGAAACTATGACGTCATTGTCATATTAACACAATGGAAACAAATGTATGACAGTAGCAGAAATGGTAATTCCATAAAATAAGTTAACAGTGGAAGACTAGATGTAAATACTCAACTAGGGCACATATATAAATGATGCATGTCACATATGTCCCAGAAAGCAGCCAAAAATGTCACAATGCTGAAATACATCACTAAACCAAGGTACAATGAAAAAAAGTAAACTCAAGTAGCATTGCAAGCCCCAGATTGGTCCCATGCTCTCCATCACCACAATAATCAAGTACCTGACGTAGAAGGGTGCTTTACCTTATCTATCCCTACAACAATATAATATGTTTGAGCCCAAAGGCATGAACCAAACATGGTGTGAGACGAATCCCCGTAGGCAACCACCCAAAGATATGTTCCCAACTATTCTTTAATATATATATTTGAAAAATATGAAAAATGAAGTAATAAACAAGGATGAGCTCAATAGTAAACAGTTCTACAGTTTAGACTACATTCATTGACATTTTTTATATTTTCAACCAAACAATCACAATTAAACCTATAGGAATGTTCTCAGTACCTGACCCCTATAGTTCAACTTATCATCTAACAATAAAGGTATAATGACCCCAGGGATAGCTCACACAGTCTAACCCCTTTGGAACCATGAAAACTAATACAATCCATGGAAGAACTCACCATTAATTACCCATATAGTCTTTTAATGATAAACTACAAAATCCTTGAGGAAGAAATAAATTTCAATTCCCAATGTTAACTCATAATGATAACTATTGATACATTGAGTGAGTGCTCAATGTCAATCCCCCCTCTGGTCTCACGGTGTGAAAAGTACAATAGACACTCTGGGGAAGCCCTCAATGTCAATTTGCCCTCTGGTCTCACTAAACCAGGCTCCCCCAACCCTGTGTAAAGAAATCATTCACAAACGATATTCAGCAGCCATAGTAAAACACAAAAACTACTTGGCTAAATGGATGCAAAGCATAACACAAGATTCTCAGATAATATCACTCCATCCTATCAGCAGTATGGATGGAAAACATAGTATCCTTACTTGAAAATCTAGACCCAACGACCACTATCAGATCAAAAATGTGAAAAAATCAGTAGAAAGGTATATAACAATATTTACAATAAAAAATCCCATACTCATGAAAACAAGGAATAGTAGAAATTAACAGGGTTACATTCTCTAAACACGCATTACCCTAATCTAGGGTATTGAGCACTTTTTGCACATTTAATTCAATGAAAACTAGAAAAAGGAACAAACAACCTACCTTGATGTTGTACGATCGATATTTTTAAACCTCAGCCTTTGAATATATTTAAAACGCCATTCATCTAGAAAAATACCAAAAATGTCAAACCTTGAATAACTCACAAAATAGGAGAAATCATGTGATGAGGCTCTAAGAGATGGAATAACTCACTAATGTGATTCCAACACAAGAAACATTGTTTGATTTGAAGCACAAATGGTCGATCGGGAGCTTGGAGAAGAATTAGTGATATCCTTCACTCCTATATGAGACGATGGTAGAAGAGGGATATTATTTCAATTAGATGTGTCCCTAATAATATTTATCAAATAAAAATAAAAATCCAAGGTGTGTTCCATAAATATACATGGTATTTATATGCCTTTACCGATACTCACATTAGGCGGTCTCTAGGTCACACCACACATTCTTGTACTCAGCCATTACACGGGAAGTACACAGCTACACGTGGAAACTGGTACACAGTGTGTACTCCTAAAATTTCTAGAAACCCGTCTTTCCCTCAAAAATAATAGAAAACAAGATCCATAATTGAAATGAATATCCATGATCTTATAACATAAAAAGAAAAATTATATTAAGTAGATTATAAAAGGAAATGTGGGAAAGTTACCTTTAAAGATAATTCTAAAGGGAAATTATCATAATAGCTAACATTTTTTCTAGAAAATATCTTATTTCAAATGTATTATTTTTTTTCACATAAGAAAAATGTTCTATGAGTAGTTAAAGTTTGTGATGTGGGTTATCTTTTGATCATCTGGAGTGACAAATGTACTATTTATAGTTCAAAATATTAGTTTATTCATTATTCCCATTGGCTTTAGAATGTTTACATATTAAACATATAATCCCTAAGGAACTAATACATATAATTAATTAGAGTGATAGAATGTAAATATTGGTTATTTGATATATTGTTAGGACACATTAAACATATAAATTGATATATGTTGTCTAAGAATTGACTTGTGAAGGTTATGTCATACCATTGGGATGATACTACAAAAGTCTGTGATCCTTATCTATTTGGGAATCAACCTAAGTCATGATTTAAATCTTCCAGTGAAGTTTCAACATATAATTCGTTAGAATTAGTGTAAATAGACTTATATTTTCCTACCAAGAAACCAATTATTGGTGGAAAATATTGTGTATATTTTTTAGATAATGAATTAACTAGATATAGATGGGTATATAATTCTAAAAAGGAAATATAAAGCCTTTAGTTGTTTAAAAACATTTTTAGATAGATTTAAAAATGAGAAAAACCTCTCCTTGATAAATATTCATATTTTGTATGGTGGAGAAATTTAAAATATGTATTTTGAAATTTTTTGTTTAATTTATGATATTATACATAAATTTTCCGCTCCTATAACTCTACAGAAATTTTTTTTAGTTTAAATAAGAAATATTGTTCTTCAATATATTACTTAAACCATGATGAATGAATACTCAATTGATAAATATTTTTGGGGAAAAGAAATTATTACTTGTTTTTATACTATAAATATTTTTTCAATTAGACCTTTTATTAATTAAACTATTTATGAGTTCTGGAGTGGAGGAAAATGAAATTTTTCTTACACCAATGTTTTTAGAGAAAAATTATACACCTTTAATAGAAAAGGTAAAATACACAAATTTTCTTCACTATCTGATGAAATAATATTTTTAGGTTATTCAATAGTTATTAAGACTTATAGGTATTTTTGATAAAAATATATGTACTATTGAAGATGTTGTACATGTGATGTTTGAAAAAAACGTTTTTTTTCAAAAACCCAAAA
This sequence comes from Viscum album, assembly GCA_963277665.1. Classification (NCBI taxonomy): domain Eukaryota; kingdom Viridiplantae; phylum Streptophyta; class Magnoliopsida; order Santalales; family Viscaceae; genus Viscum; species Viscum album. The sequence continues at coordinate 1,883,479,819 of OY728159.1, read as the reverse complement.
TTAACATTAATTGATGTTGTTTTTAAATCTTAAATTCAACCATTGTTATAATGTTATTATTGTGAGAATGTAAATAATGAATATGTTTCTAAAATTTCTCCTCAAAAATATTTCCAACCAATTTTTAAATGGAATTTTTTTTAAATCCAATAAATTAATTTTTTTCATAAGAATCATACTACAGATAATATCATTGATGATTTTGATCAACATGTTTGGTTTACAAGATATTATATAATTCTAATAGGAAATATTAAATTATTATCAAAATTTGACACAAAAAATCCTCATGAGGCTTTAAGAGATGACGATTAAAAAAATATATACACAATATCAGCTAAATGAGTTAGATAAGAAACAAGTATAGGGATTAGTTGAATGAGATAACTTTACTTCTATAATGGGTGTAGGATGGAGTTTTTTATAATAATTGTGATAAAATGGTATAATTTCAAGAAATAAATATAGACCATTTGGTAAGGGTTATAATAAAAAAGGGGGAATAGACTATGATTAACCCTATGCTCCGGTAATAATACATGAGCCTATTAATATAATTTTAGCTTGTGTAGATATCTTAAATTTAAAACTATTTCAAATCGAGGTTAAGTGTTATTTCCTTAATGGATATGTCCACAAGGAAATTTTTGTATAACAATATCCTTGTTTTTAAAATAAATAAAATATAGATCATGATTTTGAACATACCAAGGAACTATATGGACTTAACCAAGCCCCTAGATATTGGTATGACAGATTAACATGATGTTTATTAAGAAACTATTTTTTAAGGGATATATAGATCGAAATCCTTTTATAAAAGAAGTTGATAAATATATTATTATTTTATAAATATTTTTTATGACCTTATATATGGTTCCACTCAACATATATTAATAGTTTTATTTGTATAACATATAAAATATTATTTTGAAATGAGTATGGTGGGTGAGATAGCATAACTTCTAGTTTTTCAAATTTCAAAAAAACATGCAGGAATATTATATATCAACACAAGTATATAAAATATATTCATAATATATTCAAGAATAAAAATAATAAAAGTATTTTTACTCCTATCGAAACCTCAAATAATTTAGATCATAGTCTAGCTGGGAAACCAGTTGATCAAAGGACTTTTAGATGTATGATTGGAAACATCCTTTACTTTATAGATAGTTATCTGGGTCAATTTTTTTTAGTATTCTTATGTTTTAGATGTCTATAAAATATAATGTAATCCTATATTAGATATGTTAAATGAGATATTTTTATATTCATTTGAATATGGACATAGATTTTTTTAATCTTATAGAAATTATTTTGAACAAAAAAAGTATTTCTGATGATGGATTTGGTTGATGTAGAATGGATATGACAATGACATCTAGAACATATCAATTCATTGTATACTTTTTTAATTTCATGGTAATTTATGAAACAATACTCAGTAGTACTTTTCACAGCTGATTTCGCATATGTGGTAGCTGGATGTTTTTTTACAATAGTCTTATAGATATAACCCACACTCAGTAACTATGGAATTATTTTTACTAAAACTGAAATTTTTTTTGACAACACAAGTTCCATTTCTTTATATAAAAACCTAACACATATCTCACACACTAAACATAGAGATATATGAAACCAATACCTTCATGATCACACACTGAAGGGATATATAATTTTACAATTAATTGAAGCTCTATAATAACTTTTAGATATTTTTATCAAACCCCATAGTTTTTATTGATTTCAATATATTAAATTGAAGTTTCAAATGATCATTATCATGTGATAATTCATATCTACTTGTTTTTTACTATTCTCCTTACATTAGTGAACTCATTCTAAATAGGGATCACATATGATTTTAGATTTTTAAATCATTTACCTTCCTAAAAATATTTTGTTTTCATAAAAATTATATTTTATAAAATACATTAAATCTTAATATTATGTATGTTATAGTTCTCATATTTACATTTATATATTCATAAATTTAATATAACATATATTCTAAATTTTTATTAAACACTCCAGAACTGAAATTTGTTTTAAAAAGATTCTATTTTAAAAATTTTCATGAATAATTTTTTTATAACATTATCAAAATAAAAAAATTAATAAAGATTATTATATGAAATAATTTTGATATAAACAATCTATTAATAATTTTACTTTAAAAAAACCATAATAAATGGTTAGTCATTCCAATGAAACATTCATACTCAAAAAGGTATTATTAGATGCTTTTAGTTTCATTAATTATCCAATTTAGTAGATAAATACTATTTTTGTATATGTTATTTTAGTTTTACAAATTATATCTCAAACAAAATATATTTTATAATTATAAGGATTTATCTTCGATAAAAAATCAAAAACAATAAACCTTTAAGTTCAAATTTATATTTAAAAACATTCTTTGATTAAATATAGATCATTTTATGAGAAATGGATTTCAATCTGGCCATTGAAAAAAAATTTGTAGATAAACCATCATCCACGTGCCTATATAAGAGCGGGTCACCCCATGTACGACATCTGATTTTAGAGTATTCAATCCCAACTCAAATAAACTCTGTATGAGATAGTATCAAACTTTTTCCATTATTCAGTTCATCGACACTGAAACAGTAGAGATGCCACTGCTATGGATTTTTCAAAGAGATAAGTTTTAAATGGAATACTTGTTTACTGAGCCCATTACAAATGTAAAATTCAATCCCTAAAAGGATCATTACTATTCAAGGATGGGAGTAGATTTGGGGTGAAAAAACAAGAAGGAGTTGGACTTACATTTCCCCAAAATTGTAATAGGGATTTATAATTAAACTGAATTTCATTATAATGAAAATAAAAAATAAATTAATTTAAAATTTTTTGGTGTAAAGTATAAACCCTCTTAAAAATAATAGTCAAATATTTTATATGTTATTTTTTATGTTCAATCATACATTCCTTCCAATAAATTACATTATAAGCTTGGTAGTTCTATGATTTAAAATGATAAAAAAATCCTTTTTAACTTATTATGAAAAAATATAGATAGGTTTCTCATCTAACACTAGATACAATGGTTTTACAATATAGACGTAAGTTTTTTTATTTCTGAGAGTGGGTGATAAAGTATCCCTAAAAGTACCAGACATATTTGTCTTATATTATCTTATTAATTTGAGGAAAATAATTACTATGAAATTTTTTTCATTGTAGTGGAATAAATTAATAACGACTTTTGGAATCACAGATCTTAATTTTTCCTTATTATATAAAAAATTGTGCTAATAAACTACATGGAAGTCTTCAAGATTAAGAATCAGACTTATACCATAAGGGGGAATATTTCCATCACTGGTGAGGAATCAGTGTATATGATGAAATTATTTTTTTATTCATTGTTAAAAAATAGTTCATTAATATTTGAAAGAACCCTATATAATGTATTCCATATAAAAGAAAATGGAAAATTTAAAGGGAAAAATGTTGTTAAATAATAGAGAATGGTTGAATCTTCTCCTCTAAAAATGTAATAGAAAATAAACAAACTTATAGATGATTAGCAGAAGAAACTCATGAAAAATAAGGCTTAAAAGAAACCATGAGATCTGGATTTTCAGATTGATAAGAGAAAGGAATTACACATGAAAATTATAATTCAATATGGGTAAAACAAAGTAGAATAGTGAATGAAACAAAAGAAATATTTAAGGGTTAATATTTTCCAAACTTTTATGATGAATTTTGGAAAAATATATATTTAATGTAATAATTTATATATCATTATTATATATGATGTTTTTAGATCTATAGTATAGAAAAGTTACTCATACCAATAAATCCATTATCATATTTCTATTTTGAGTTATTAGGAACATTCATTGTACCATCAGTAGTCCCTAAGGCTGAAAAAAGGCTAATGGTAAAGAGGTTGTTGGAGAAGTCACAAAATTATTTCCAAAAAATGTTCGTAAGGAATAAAAACATTCTTATAAAATTATGGAAAAATGTTTCCTTAAAAAAAATTTCAACATGGAGAATATAAAATTTGGAATAAGAAGAAGAAGAAAGAAATAATAGGAAGATGTAGTGGAAGAAAAAGAAAAAAAATAGTAAGAATATTAAGTTGAAGGTGATGAAGAAGAAAAAAAATATAAGGAAGAGATAATTGAAATTTAAAGTGAAATAGAGTCATATTCATCTTCAACACCATTACATTTCTAGTCATATTAGGATCGAGGATTTAAAAAATTCAAGGGATGAAAAATCATCGTCTATAGAAGAAGAAAATTCATCATCCAAAAAAATTGTAGAAGATCAGAAATCTCACACAATAATATCAGATCATGTTGAATAATATTAGGATGTAAATATTATGAATGTTTTAGAGAAAAAAAATTGAAATGAATAATGGAGTTATTTACCCTAGTCATCCATAATCCCCTCATAAAATATCATAGTCATAGAACTCTAAAGTAATAGATCCTCAGAAAGGCATTGATTATATTTTCAAAACCTTGAACGGGTTAAGTGATTAAATAACTAATATTCGTAATATAGTGGAAATATGTAAACTGATTCAGAATCTACAAAATGAAAAATAGGGGTTACAGAATGTTTTGATAGAATTATATTTTCATATCAAGGTAGACTTAAAATATTTTAAATAAAGAGAAATATACAAAATAGACACTAGAATCATATTCTAAATTGGTTAGACCATGTTGACTATGATCTCAAGGACCACGATGATTTTATTATTTTAGAGAATAAGATTTACCTTGAAACATTTATGTCCATTAATAACATAATAATAGATGATTCATATAGAGTTATGTTTGTTATAGAATTCAAAGACCTCAATGATGATCATAATAAAGAAGTAAATGTTCTAAAAGAAAAGGTTTAAATCATGGAGATATAAAATAGAAGAATTTAAAAAATTTGATTATGATTTGTTTCCTATGAAATATGATAATAATAATAAAATATGTGATGTGTTTGAATGCATGATGGTAGATGTTCAGAAAAAATAATTTATGGAAGGAAATACTATGAAGACCGAATCACCACTTTCAAAAGAGAAAATGTATCATGATGATCATAAGAATTATAAGGTAGTCTTGAAAATTTTACCAAATAATTAATGAATATTTTCATTTTTTCACTTAAGGTAATATTTTTCAGACATGTTAAAAAAACCTGAATTCAAATTCTACATTTATCTAAAGTAATATTTTTGAATTTCATCAAATATTGATTGAATGTATGTTATTTACATTATATTTTATATGAATAGTAAATTCATATATAATTGTTTTGAATGTTATTAATTCTATAAAATTTAATGAATTATATTATTTTCTTATTAATTTTTAAAATTATAATGTGGGATACGTTTTATGAATATATGTTAAAGTGGGAGAATTTAGAATGGGGATAAGTCTTTGAAAAATTTATAAAGGGGGAAAATTATAAAGGGAGATGATTTTAAAGGGATAATTCTAATAAGATATAATCTTTGTAAGAGGTATATTTTCTTTCTAATTATTTTTAAAAATGAGATAATCTACAATTCCAATTCATTGAATCAAATCAATGATGTTTAATAAAAATATTATTTTAATTATAGTGGTGTTATGATGTATATTATATATTTGGTGTTCCTAAAAGGAAAAATTTCTATATATTTTTCAATGTTATCGGGTCTCATTTTAATTAATATATTATTTAGTTTCCAAAAAGGGGAATATTTTTTACTCACCTTTTTTATTTAAAATTTCATTTCCTTATTTTTAAAAATTACAAACACATTCTTAAAACATTATTTCATTAACTATATATTTTTCATGTTGTTTACTATGATTTTTAGTAAACAACATTTTATTTCAAATGAATAAATAGTTCTAATATAATATGAGTGTAGTATATTTTTTCACAATATTTATCATTGGACTAAAGTTAGGTTTAATACATAGGACCATATAATGTTTATACTAGTGGGTGAATATCTCTATTATTTATTAGACTAACAAAATTCCAGACCAACATGCTAACATTAGTAACGATTCATCAGAAAATCATCTGATTAGTTTATTCGACTTAAATTTAATGGTATAGTTCATCAGACTATACAATGTTTATAACCTGAGTATATATATTTGTTTCTATTTGAAAAAAATAATAATCAGCATTCTAATGGTGCGAATGTAAATGATGGTGAACAATAAAATGCATAAATATCATGTTCATGATCCAATTCCCAATGAACTATCAAAATGATTGTTACCCAAGGCGATTACAACTAACTAAGAAATATGAACATCATGATAATGCCTATAAATAGGAGTTAATTTTAATTGTTTTGAGCTGATTACATTTTCAACTCAATTAATCTAAATATTTCTCTTCAGGAACACATCATTAAAAGGATTTGTAATAATTTTCAATGATGGTGTTCTAATGTAATCATTAATAAGGGTTGTATATCCCTTTATTTTTTTTACATTTTATCTAATATTTGGTATTGATCGAGAGATTTTGGGGACAAGATGCTGGTGAATTAGATCCATTCAATCGAGGTCCTCTAATGTTAGGAAGAAAGAGGCCAAAATTCATATCAATGGATTTCTTTTGAAAGAAAGATAGAGTTTAATATAATCATTATATAGAATAATTTTGAGTATATGAAGAAGGGTCCATATTGATCATCATATTGAGTGATTTACTAGTAAGGAAAAACATACCATATAATAGTTGTAAAACTATTGATATCTTTTGTCAAGATTTATGACAACATTAACTCTTATGGTTTAAGCATAAATTATTTTAATAAACCGTGAAATTAATTCTTAATGTTATATGATTTTGTATTTATTTTTTATACATGTTTTACTTTTCAATGTTCACATACTTTATAATATAATATTATATTTAACATTATTAATTTTTTTTATCGGAGTGATTGTGATACTGATAAATAACTCTAATATATTCATATGTTTTCTAGTTCTATTTTTAAAACACTAATCCTCTGATGGAGTTTGATTCTGATCATTTTGACATAATATGATTTATATTTTTTTTGGATTAATTTTTAAAATATAATTAACCCCCCCCAGTATCAATAATAAAATCTTACAATCCAACAAAGAGAAATTCCAAAATGTCACATTATTTCTTTTAATATATAAAATAATTTTTGATATTGAAAAAACAAATCATATATTTTTCTACAAACAGTTTCATAAAAGATAAATTATTTATTGTAATCATGATAATTTATTTTACATTTTTAGTGATGAAATAATTTCCTTAAACTCTTATGTAATTCCGTCACAATATTTATTTAATTAATGGAATAATAAAATAAATAATACATAAAATATTAACCTTAATATATTTCAAATTAATTATTATGTTACATGCACTATTTAAATATATAGAGAATTTTATTTATTTATTATTGTATTATATTGTAATTTCTTGTCATTGAGGATTTTTCAATTTCAAATTCAACAATTAATTTAGAAAATTTAATTTCTTATAATTTACAAAAAATACCATCTTATTAGGTGATTTAAAATTATTAAAAATCCAAAAGTCACAAAATTAATTGGTATGTGGTTTAATATATCATTCATGTTCCATTTATGATCCGATTTTCAATTTATAGTTACTACATTAACCCCTAAACATTAAATATCACATTAATCGTTGTCATCGTCAAAAGGGATAATGAATAAAAAATACAGGTTAGAACATAACTAAACCGTGTAAAATATTTATTTAAATATGTAATTTAAATTCATAATCATATCATATTCTAAATATATAAATTTTTACGCATTTTAATGTAAAAACTAATTTATATTAATATAATACTTTATGAAATTCCATGAATTCCCCTCCCCACATTATAAAATTACAACCCTCTCATATTTTATTTACAATTAAGGAATCATTATGTTCATCCAATGAATAACAAAATATCTTCCTAAAATTAATTACCACATTCTATAGTTACTATTTTGTGAGGAATATCAACCTTAGAGTTCATAAGGTGTAACTTAAATAATATTTTCAAAAGAAGTGGTAAGTAATATAACCGAATTTTTTAGTTTTTCCTGTTCTTCTACATCCATAAAAACTTATTAAAAATAATGAAATTAAAAAATATTCTTCATTAAAATTTTATGTGTTTAGGTTAATTTAATACCCTATATCCATATACGTTTCAATTATATTGGAAACAAATCCACCGTTCATGTGTGTGGTGGACTACTAACTTTTGAGATGATGCAATTTTTTCCCATCAGTAACACTCATGAAAATTTATAATGATGGATTTATTATTTAAATATGATATTAATCAAATATTTTTCCTTATTAAAATACAATATATCATAAAATTTATTACCTTTCCATCCATTGAAACATGATAGTGTAATTCATGTGTATCTATGGACTACCACCTCGACAAAGTCATTTGACTTTTTTTTCTATCACCACTCCACATAGATGAAAAATAAAAGTATATTTAAAGAAATAATTTGTTATTTATGTTATAATTTTAACAATTTAAGAATTTAATAATACTTATATTCTTTCCATCACGATCATTGAAAATGGAAATGATACATATACGTGCATACGACTTATAATCTCCTTGATTATACCTAAGCTGGTTTTTCATAACCATGTATCATAAATGTTTTTAAAATTGTAATTGATGTATAAAAATAATAATTATTTAATTATTATTATTATGAATAATATGGAACAGTTACCCACTCTTCTATAATCAATCTACCAAATTCATATCAGATTTATGAACCTAATATCATGAAAGCATCCTACATGAACATTATTGATTAAATAAGTTAATATAACTTAGTAATAACAAATTTAAAATGAATAAAAACAATTTCTATTTTATTAACAAAGTAAATAATTAAAATAATTGTATTATTTTGGAATATAAAGAATTTATGTGATCAGTCATACCTAAGGCAATGCATTTCTTAACATAACATTCATTTATTAAGTTATATTTAGCCATCATTGACAATGTTATGTCAGTATTATTGTGAAATAAAATTCAATTTTATTATGTTGTATTTCTTATTTTTATGATTTATATTTCTTCCATGTAATCATGTCACTAACTATATTCTCACTCCATTGATACAATCATTGTAGGGTTTTTTATCTCACTTTTGTTTCCATTATACATATGTTGCATTCAGGATTTTATTCTTTCATGTGGTATATATAAATACCATTCGATATGATATATCATGATTACCTTAATATTCATGGACATTAATGATTTATTTTAATTTATTTATATCATGGTGATTATGATTCAAATTTTACCAAATAAGTAATGGGTTATTTCTTAATCTCATAATTATTCGATATTGTTTTTTTATATATCTATGTTGATAATTATATGATATTAATATATTATAATTAATACATTTTATCTTCCAATGGTAATTTAAAAAAATTATTGTTTTTCATTACCTTTTCTCTCTTAATTACTCATGATACTAAACGATTGTTTTTATGAAAAACATGCATTATTTTTTATTCAGTCAAAAAAATTTTTATTTTACGTCCATATATTCATTAAATTATTTAAATAATTTTTATTACTATTATAATATAAATATTTAATGTAAATTATTCCTAATATATAATTTCTACAAAAATTATTTCAATGTACTTTTATTTCAATTTTCAAAATTTATTACTTCTTCATATTTTGATGAAAATGTTAAAACATTTATTGTTTTAATACTCTAGGCATGAATTTAATTTCTCATATTCTTAAATACTCAATGCCTTGAATAGTACGTTATATATTTCAAGGATTCTTATCAAATAAAACATTTTTCCTAAAATTCTTGATATTTTATGTTTTATAAATTGAAATTAAATATAAAAAAGTACATTCTTTAAGAATCTAAGTAATGATATTTTTTTATTTTTATATTGATAAAAAAAAACAACCCTTTATTTTATATATAATTCATTATGGATTTTTTGTAATGATACTAACATTATTGTTTATATGAATGGTTTTACATAAATTTTGTTGGGGGAAATATTAAAATTTCCTAAAACATTTTTTCAATATAATTTTTTATGTTGATTAGGTACTAAATTCTTATTCACCCATTTTCCAATAAGGAATTTATTATAATTCTTAATGGATGGAAGGGGCCCGTTATAGCCCCTTAATAAATTTATATCTCTCTTGATACAATCTATATTGGGTATTTGGATGAGGTGATACAATATATAAAATATTTCATATAATGAGGCCTTGATGGTATGTTTTCAATGTCCATAATTAGAAATTCAATCATTATGAAATACGCTATTGATAACAATGTGATTCTTTTATTATTTAGGATATCTGTGGATATATTTTAAGATCATGGGATTAGTTGTATGGTAGTATTTAATCATTAATTATTCCTTCCATATTATTATTCATTATCAATTTATTGAATAAATATAATGTATTTTCATTTATTTAAATTTCCATATTAATTATTCCTAATTTATTCAAGATAACTTCTAGTGTATATAACCCTTACTGAGAATTATATCACAACTTTATATTGTTTACATTTCTAAGGATATTGGGAAATAATATTTGACAGAGTTAAAATATTTAAAATATTTACATTCACAATTTTTTTATTTATTTTTTTCAAATGTAATATATGAACCACGTATCTCTCTTATTTACCATGACTACTAATCAATTTTTCCATCTCAATATGATCACTTATATACTATTCCAATGTTTTAATGTAAACCGCAGCTCCGACCTACATGTTTCTGGTCTCTACACATATGGATCCAAATGGATAGGTATTCGGATTCATGATATTATAATGTCATAGTATCTTCAACCAATAAAACTTTTATTGATGTGGGTTTCAATCCTACCCTTATCTCATATATTAGGCCCCGGTAAACATGTTTTTACCTTTACAAAGGTAATTGTTTTTACCATGTTTACCATTCACAATAAAAAACCATTAAATTGACCCTAAAATATTATATTAATTATTTTAATTAAAAATATTGAAACAATTTTCCAAGATTTAAATTATATAATATTATTAATTTAATTATAATTTCGTGTGCAACCTGCAATCAAAAACCAATTTTGAAAAATGTTTTTTAAACGTAAAACATAATTTACTTCCACTACTTGTCTTGTAAAAATATAATATTATTATTTAAATATTAAATTTAATGAATAATCAATAAATTTCACTAAACCCATTACTAAATATATATATAAATAATTTATTAATATAAAAACCCTTATGTATATAAAAATTATTTTTTACAAATATGTCTTTTTATGCCTATAAACAAAATTATACCAAAACATTATAATGATGATTCTTGTATAATAAATAAAATTATTTATAATAAAATTATTTTTTTCTTACTTTAAGAATAAATTAAAAATAAAATGGTATATTTAATTGAAAATAAAAAAAATTACAAAAAATCATTATTTTCCACTATTAACGGAAAAATCCTCCATTTTAGAAACATCCAGAAAACATATAGTAAGATAATATAGAAATTATAATTTTATAAATTATAATAATTTCCTAAAAAAATTTCTAAATATTGTATAATTTATTTAAAATTTTTACGAATAAAAATGTGATGAAAACCATTTTGTAGAAATTTAATTTTTTAAAGCATAAAAATCTTTAATAAAAATTGAGTACTTATTTATTATGGATTTAAAAATATTTTTTCATTAATAGAATAAATTATAATTTTTTTTTCATAATATGGTTTTTACTATTGATACTTGTTAATTTATTAACATGGTTATAATGATTTACTATATCACAGTTCATATAGACTTCAGGTTGGGTATAAAGCCAGATATCAAACATTTTATGTCTTAATTCATCGTCAAAAACTAGAAAATTATATGGTGTTCTATTATACCAAACAAAAAAATTCCCAAATAAATTTGATCAATCTTGTAAAAAATAAGTTATATCTACTTCATCACATCCACATATTCCCATGTAGCTTCCTAACTTCTCTTATTCCAAACAATGAACATTAACTTGATGAGTAGTCTTATTACATAGAAAATTATGTATAGGATAAAGTATTACTTCTAGTTTTTAATCATAGGAAATATCATTATCAAGTAGCATACCCTCTCATTTCAATACAATTTAAGGATTAGGTATGTACTTAATTATGAGAGATGCATGGAACTAATCATGAACATATGGGACGTTTGGTTGGAGTGATATGTGATAATCTGTAGTCCATACATATTAATGAATCAAAAAGAGACTAATATTAATAGGTCCCATCATAACATTATTTTTTTATCTCATCACATATTTATATTAATAGGTCACATCATATTAATAGGTCTCTTTTTAATAGGTCTAATATTAATAGGTCTCATCATATTTATATGGAGAAATTCTTATGAAAACCTTATGACCATAATTGAGTTTCAGAACTCACCAACGACTGTCAACAAAATTGTTATGTTGACTCTGTGTAACCCTGCTATGATTCTAATGGATCGAAACAACTATACCATTTATTCAGATATATCATCATATAATAGATTTATTTCTCCCACTTCATCCATTTATGTCATTTTTATATACTTATTTTCATAAAGGTCCTCATGATAAGACATCCCAATTCTCTAGTGAAAGTTTTTGCGGTAAGAAAACTCAACATTATGATGATATTAATCCTAAAAACAGTGCAATCAAGATATCAAGATCACTACATAACCTCTAGTGATTAAAATTTTCTCTAATACTGGTCATACTAGGATGGTAATCAGTACTCCACAATCCATTTTTATTATATTGGAAAAGCCACTTTTATGGGTAAGTGGGAACCAACAAAAACATCCTTCAGCATCAAATCGCACCCTTACCCATACAAAATACTCATTAAAATCCAAATTCCAAAAAACCATTCACCCCTCCATGACCGTAGACTGAGAACTATTTGAAAATTCAAAATAAACCAAATCACTGCAAATACAACGTGTCAACCTGAGATCACAAGCTTTAATGAGTACTGTACATCCTTGACAACATATGCATCACCTTGTTGTCGTCTTGACACCAGCGTCCACCACCACAAGCCGCATCAAACACTACCTAAGCATCGTTTCATCCAACATCATCTTCATTGATGACAAAACACCACCACATCAGAAATCCGGAGACAACCGAATTCTCGAAACCATAATCACCACCAAGAGAAACCAAAACAGAACACCAAAGCAACAAAAAAAACCGAAGCCACAAATCACAACTTTGGCAGAACCTTGAAGCCCTTTGAACCTTGAACCACAATCCCAAAACCATGTAGTTACCATTGAGCCAGATCCAACTCACAGAGGCGTGTATGAACTTGGGCTCAGAGAAGGTTGAATGGCCCAAGAGATCGTCGGCACATAACCATCATCGGGTCCAAGAAGTCATCTAGAAAGTAGAACAAAACCATCTCTATGTTCAGAAACTTCACCAATAATGGGACTAATATCACATCGTCAAAAACCAAATAGAAAACCTCAACTGAAACCTTCCAAATAGGGAAATAGAACATAGAATCCGAAAGAGGAATCAACCACATGACCAGGAAAATCACCACAAAGAACCCAAGAAAGGGGGAAACTGTGGATGAAACGCTAAGAGGTAAAAATGTGAATGGAAAGAGGCAAAGCCGATGAAAGAGGAGCATGGGGCTAAAACCCTAATAAGAACCCGCTAAACGGAAAATTCCCCGTTGCCTTTACTCCCAATGCCTCAATCCCAAACCCACCTGAAAATCCAACACACCAAACAATTATGGGGTCATTTATGTCCGACTAGGCCGACAGATCAGGGGAGGAACAAGGTTAACGCGACCATTCCGAGGGAGGAGGAAGGAACAAGCAAGATAGAAGAAGAGGGTGACCCGACCGAAGAAGTTGGGAGTAGAGATAACCTTGAGAAAGAAGCGGAAGAAGCCGGAGGAGGAAGAGAGATCTGAAGCTGCTGGAGTCTCTCAAACCCCAGGCGAGGGAAAAGCCAGGAGCGAAGCCGGGCGAATGGGGTGTCATCTCCCAGGATTTCACTAATGATGGTAAGTAGTACTGAAACACAACAATATATATATATATATATCTTTCTAAAGAAATAACAAAAAAATTTAAGTAATTCTTAGATATTGATCAGAAAAAATAAAATATAGTAGTAGATATTAACTTACCATTTATTTAATATAAATCATTTTTATCTAATCAAGATACAGTTCTTCTCTGATATAAATGATTTCCACTCACTTATTGAAGGGATACACTACAACCCAAACATAATTATGTCATTTTTATGTTTTGTGGTGTCCAAAAAGGAAATCCATGATGATATTTTTTCATTTTTATTTCAGTATGGTTAATGATTAAAATATCCCCTTATACATTTATCTCTCATCCATAACTTGATGACAAACCAAGAACCAAGATACATACTATGAAATAACCTCTTCGTGTTGTCCCACCAATAATATTTTATAGATGTAATTACATATTTATACTTCTATGATGAAATAGAGAATGACTGGATATGTGATTTTTCCAATCGTTCCTTCTTTAAGTATATTATTGATGAGACAAATACTCATTTCCTAGTATTTATCATTCCATCCCAATGATGGTTCAAATCATGAACAATTCTCACCTTCATTTTAAGCTCCAAGTTTTCATTTTTCACCTATTTAATATTTACACAGATAAATGGTTAAACATCCATTAGAGAAAGCTAATATTTATCATCTTCAATTAATATTTCAAAGCCCACCATTTTAAAATGCAAAAACAAAGAAACTTTTTTATCCATATAATCGATTATATAGAATGTTTCTTCAAACTAAAAAAAACAACCACATTGTTCTCTATCAAAGGGAGGACATGTACATAGTATTCCATATCACTAATCAATCCCAACCATATTATATTTCATGTATTCAATTTTTTTTTTCAATATATAATTCGATATATTACTACTAGTATATACACCTCTCTCAATGATGATAATTACTCAAAGTCTGTAATGAAAATATTTCCATTACTATATCTATATGATGAGTCTGGAGATTTTTCTTATGAACCTTCAACTGATGTGAGGTATAAGAAATAACCCTATTATTTTTCATAATAACACACCCATTCCCAATTTATGACGAATCACTAAAAATACTAAACATTTCTTCAATATGGGGTAGTTTGAGAACATGTGCACAAACCAATAATATCACCACTTCATTAAAATTTTGTTCATATTCATTATTTTATATTGAATTAACACCCTTATTAATTTACATTTTATGTTGATAATATAGTCTTGATAAATCCTTCAATTTCTTTACAATATCCAACCAATCAATTAAAACTAAGGATTATAGTCACAATGTTTGGTCTGGGTGGTGATTAGTAAATTCCATCCTAGATGGATCCACTAAAATACCATCAAATTAAATTATATGTGTTAATAATAAAAAATTCAATAACCCAAACTCACACATGGTAAATTTTTTATATAAGTTTTTATTCCTTATGGTATTTACTATAATAATGATGTAATATTCATGGTCTCCCATTATCATGGAATATCTAATAATATCATCAATTAATATTGTCAAAAACTAATTATGGTAATATCAAAATAATCTATTGATTAAATCCTTGATTATAGTGAGGGAAATAGAAATTCAAAATTCTATCAACATAAATTCATAGTGTCCACACCTTTAAATTAAAACTTTTTTGGTATATATTATCTTTTTACCCTCAAATGATAGAATAATTATTGCAAATTATCCTTCTAAAAATATTGATATAATAATAATTGTTTAAAAAATCTTCAATATGGGGTAGTGGATACTTATTATTGATCATGATCTTTTTACATTACAGATAATTAATGAATGGTTTAATTAAACTATATTTTTTCATAATAAAATGTACCTGTGTTCCCTATAGTGATGCACCTTAATGAATTTATACATTATCAAGTTTCCCATAAATGTGTTTCTTCAATTTATTCATCTCAATTAGTGATATTCTATACAATGAATTTGAAATTATTGTCTCATATGGTATAACTTCTATTGAAATCTCAACATCATGATTTTGAGGACTAATAGGAAAATATTATGGTAATACATCATTAAAATCTCTTGTACAATAGGAATATCATCGATGTTGTGTTTATACACTATCATTTAATAAATATACCAGCTTTTAATATAAATAAAAGCTAATACATTGGTTTTTATTAATATTTCAATTTCTCATTTATCCTCCTGCTGATATAAAATCATAAATTGGTTTGGAAAAACAATTTTTGAGTCCCTTCCTAAAAAATTTATTTGGGATTTATAAAAATAACTCCAGCCCATTATAAAAATAACATAAAATTCAACTAGATGAATAATAATAGGTTTCATGTAAATAAAATTATGACAGAATATAATTATTGAATAATAAATTACTTGAGATATGATCATCATACAATTATGTGTTTTTAAGGATATTTCAACATATAATCATTGAGGAGATTAATTAACATTTTTTTGGGACTTTTCATAATATAAATTAACTGATATGACTAAAATCAAGTAGAATACTTCAATTTTTGAGAAAACCTATTACCAAATAAAATTTATCATTTTTTCATTAAACCATAACTAAAACCAAAATGTTTATCATGAACATCATGGAGCTCTAATTATAGTGATCAATCCAAAAAGATAATTAATAGGATTTCTAAATCATGACACATTATTTTTAATCTTTGAAACCTTCAGTTAAAATATTGGTTATCCTCGATCAATATCTATTTCAAATACTTCATATTATGTCTTATAGAAAATTTTAATAAACCTATGAATATACACATTGAGTTTTAAACTTGGATCATAGTATGGGCATATTAATCACTCACTAGAATGATGAGCGAGATATACTTAACTGACAGTTTTTGGGTTAATCACCTGTAAATTAATATGTTCTAGTACCGTACACCTTATAGTATCCAAACATGGATTTATTTTTATAAAGAAGCAAAAAATATACTATTTATCCAAATTAAAGTTCTTCTCTTAATATTTGGAGTCTCCTTTGGGTTATCACCAATGTTTTCTCATCGTAGTTCCTAAATTTTACTAAACCATTCATATGATACCTACTATAGTGACCCAAACTTTTCATAAATATGTATTACACCATTTTAGATAAGTATTATATAAATTTTAAAACAATACATTCCTAAAGTCCATAATGAGTTAGTGTATTTGGAAACATGGATAAAATATAAAATATATGTATAATATCTCTATCATTTCCATTTAAGTTTATCATAATGTGCATCGTCATTATAGATATCATTCATTAAACCTTTCCTAATAACCTTAATAAGGGAATCATTAGAAATGGTGAGATCATATTTTCGGTAATGGTAAACATAAGAGATATAAATTAATGATCATAATTGATAATAAGATAAGAATTTTGGTATGATAACATGACCACGATTTTGCATAATCATTATAAATAATTCAAATATATTTAATCATTAATCATTGTGTAAGGTTTTCTCAAATAAATTTAACAACACATTAAATTATGTAATTTTTTACAATAAATTATGAGCCATAAATACATATAATAAAAATAATACATAATTATTTTTAATGAAAATAACAATATATAATAATTTCCTTAGTTAGGGATCAATTCCATGACTATCAATATGAATTGGATTCACTCCCTGTTTTGACATACGTTGTCAAGGTTCACTCCAAATACTATATTATTAGAAAAATAACCATATTGAATTGGTTTTAGTCCCTATTTTAGTCCATATTATCTCATGGTATATTCTAATTTACAAAATTCATTGGAGGAATATCTAATTCAAATCCCACCCATCACAAAATTAATACCATACATATATTTTCAGAAATATCCTAGAACATTCATCCAATCACTAAATCATTATTTATGTAAATGATACATATTTCCCGAAAATATCATCATCATAGAGATAAATCAAACGTTAAAATTGAAAATATGGTAACATCATATCATATCCCCTAAATCCATAATAAAAACCAAAGGATACTATTATATATGAAAATAATAGTTAATGATAAATAGATCATTTCTTATTGAAAAATACCATTTTTATTTCGAATTCAATATTTTGAATCTAAATATACCTAAATGAATAAGGAAAAAAGTTATTTGAAAATAAAATTGTAAAAAAATACTATATTACTCAAATAATACAGTATATATTAGGTAGAATAATTGTTTTCATGAAGAATATGTTAAAACAAAAAATTATTACACGTTGTTTTTAAAAAGTCTAAAACACTTTGTTTTGGGAATGTTATGAAGATCCCATTAAAATTGTAAAAGAATGTAAAACATTTGTAAAATTTCATTAATAAATAATTTTATAATATAAAAAGGACTCTTTATAATTATTTTAATGAAAATATTGAAACGGATTAAATTATTCTTGAGAAAATAGAAAAACACGGTTGGATTTCAATAAAATTTGTTGTTTCAGTTTCATGAGTACATAAAGGAAGGAAAATCAAAGAAAACTACAAAATCTAAAAAAATAAAATGAATAGAAAAAATAAATATTTATTGGGAAAATATATATTGTAATTTTATCATCCTAAATTTTAATCATAAACAATCTCAATAAAAATGAGATTATAACACAAAACACATACCCCATGTCTGTATTGGTTCATAAGCACTATGAACTACCACATAAACAATTTACATTTATAATAATAATATAATATAAAAATATTGTTTCTTATAATACCATACATATTTTACATATAATATCTTTTAACTTATTCATTTCCAATCATTCATTACAAAAAACATTTCGATAGTTATCCGCTTCGTTTTTCATATATGTCATAGTTTGACGGTTATGGTGTTTGAAATGTTATCATGGTTCATTCATCTATATAATATTAATCATTATTTAAATGTAATATATATTTATCATATATAAATTTATAACCCTTAATATAGAGTGGTGATGAAAAATGAATTATATCACTATAAAAGACAATAGTCACTACAAATACACAAGTGACATTTCCATTTATCAATGGTTGGAATGAAAGAAATTAAATATTAATTTTTATTTCTAGAATAATTATTATAATATAAATATCATATATAAGAATTAAATCAATCAAATAACCAATCATGAATGATGGTGGTGTAAAATTAATTGTATCGCTATGTGGTGGTGGTTGTCCACACATACACACTATTGATATTTTCCTATGCCATTTGATTGAGAAGTGGAATTAATGGGTTGTAACAAAATAAAATATTATTATATTTTTAATATTGTAGAAATAATTTTTTAGGGATAAAATAATATTATATATGGAATGTGAAAAATTAAAATTGTAATTCTTGGTTATAATTTATATCTTTTCTCTGAGATACCCCCTTTTAATTACACCTAAACATTAAAAGTATTTGTCATAAAATAATGATAGATGAACTACGATTTTGGGGAGGATTATATGAACACAATTTTTATGAATTTATAATATATTATAATTAAATGGTGTGAAAAATGGATGTTAAGTGGTTCCCTTTATAAGAGAGTGGAGGGACACACATGGAATTTCCTAAAATATTTCAATGATTTAAGGTTTTTATTATGGGAATGTGGCTCTAAATGGATATATATTAAATTATCGGATAATTTAATGTCGAAATTAATTCCAAAAATAATATTATTATTGGTTTGGGAGGAAATGATACCCTTTTCTTGTTACATAACCCCTGGTAAACAAGTTTTAACCTTAACTATGGTAATTCATTTTACTATTTTTACTATTCAATATACCAAAAAATTAGATGGAATTTTTTTTATTTTATTAATTATTCAAATATAAAATATTTAATAAATTATTTCATAATTAGTTTCAATAAGTGGAAGAAATAAATTATAATTAATCACACAAACCATAATGAAAACCTTTTGGGAAAAACTAATTATTAATCATAAAGAATAATTTACATCAATTACGTACCATTAAAAAACTATAAAATGAATTATAAAATTAAATATTTAATATAAAATCAATAAATTTAATTATAAATGTTAATAAATATATATTAGATTAATCTATTTGGATAATAACATGGTCCTCATAAAACAGTTTTTTTAGAAAAATGTGTTTCTAGGCGCAAAAATTAACTTATTCCAAAATCAATTATACATTGTAATCCTATGTAATTAATTTTATAATTATAATTAAATGATTATTATGTTACTTAATGAAATAATTCAAAACATAATGGTACATTTACTATGTAATAAATGATAATTTCTACAACAATCGATATTTTAATTATTCACTGGAAAGTAAATATTTTTTTTGAAAATTATTAATATCTCACAATAAGGGAATTTTGATATGATTATTTAAATAATGATATTAATTTCATAATTTTTTCTTTTATTAAAATGGTATAATTTATTTATTGTCTTTTTTAAAATAAAATTGATAAAAAGAATTTATTAAGAAAACATATTTTTAAAGCATGAAATAAATTTACTGAAACATGACTATTTATTTATTTTCATTAATATACAAGTATGAATAAATAATGATATTAAAAAATATTTTTCATAAAGTGTCGATTAGTATTCACACCTAGCGATTTAAATATTGTCTTAATATGGATTACTATATTGTGGTTCATATATTCTTAGAATTGAGTATAACGAAAGATATCAAATCAATAAAGTTTTATTGAAAAGGAAATACATATAAAATATTGGGTTTTTACACAAATATTCCATGATGATGATGGAATTTAATTCAATTGTCTTTTTTTTATTTAAATTTTTTTCATTTTTCATCTATGTAAATATTCCTCAGAGTAATACTTTTTTTCCTTTTTTAACTATCAATTTCCCATGTTCACCATAATAAATCAATCAATGGCTTTGTATCAATATAATTTTCTTCAATTATTTTAAACTATGTCATTTTTTCCATTTTATATTTTTTAATTAGGACTTATTCTTGTATTAGTTTCCTTTCTTAAACAATTATAAGGGTTTCATTTATTTATGTACTACATTTTCTCCTACCACATTCTCATTATTAGCATTTTTTCCTCTGTAAATTACTGTTTCCATTACATTTTTATTATTTCCTCATTTTGGTCTATATTTTTCTTATTTTCTCTATGATTCATTGTTATTGAGCATTTTTATTTATAATCATACCCCTCTGCCAATAATCTTTTCATTCTGAATAGTCATGCTCACCTTGATTCCATCATCTGATAATGATTTTTTTCTAGTATCCTTATGAGATCACCCCAACCCATTAGTGAAAAATATTGACCCATTATTCCAGAAGAATATTCATTTCCCCTGTCATTTTATTATATTTTTTTTTCAAATCCTATACGGTTAATATTTGTGGATTTTTTTTATAATGGTGGTTTTTGTTGTAATAGTCATTGTTCACCCTCAATCATGCTCTAGTGGTGATGATAGTGAATGTTTCCTAGTAGTTATGATGGAAATGTTATAATTGTGTGGAATTTATTCTTAGTGATTTATTTGGGATCAGTGTTGTGGATTATCTATACGTTTCATATCATATAGGTTTCATCCCATTTTTTTGTTTCCCATAGAGATTTTTCCCATTTATGGTTTTATTTAACAATGATTATATTTTAATATTACCATATCCATTTATCAATATAGTTCTTTTATTTTTGTCATACTATTGGGTCCCTTTTAGATTATTGGATTATAGTCTCAATTAATGTAATTATCATTAGCATGTGTTATATTCCTATTCCAATTATAGATAAAAAAATTTAGTGGATTTTTATTTAATAAGCTATCTTATAGGGTCTAAAATAACTATATAAATTGATTTTTTGGGTAAGCCATGCGTAGTTTATCAATAACCAATGTACTGACCCTACTTGGGTCCTCTACAACCCGAAAAACCATAGTCACATTTAATTGACCCATACCCAATAGATCTATCCCGCATATATTTTTATTATTATTTTTCATGTAATATTGTTTTATTATTAAAATATTTCATATTTAGTTCATTATAATGTAATAATAAATTAATTTTATTAAAATATTAGCAAGACAAGGGATTTAATATCAAATAATATGAACTATAACAAGGTGGACTCTCACATGTAAACTAATATTAAATATATTAAAGAACAATACTATTAATTGATTGTGAAATAATTTCTAGATGAGATCACTATATTGGTTTATTGGTATATTTATTCATTGAGAAACCCAATATTGAAATCATAGTTATCCATTGGTTGAACAATAATTTGAATTCCATGTAGATAAATTATTTTTTACTAATTTAAAAACCATAAAAACCACTCAATGAATCACTTGTTCTATTAAAAAATATTCAAATCTCTATGGTAATGTTTGGGATTATTCTATAACTAAATTAAACATACCAGATAAATGTATACCTAGTGGTCAACTAAGTAAACCTTATGTAATATGAAAAGTGATAAAAACATGTATAAAATTAAATAATATATTACACAAATAATTTTTATCCATAATCCCAAATTAATCCTAGTAATAATATATAAATTACCATATAATATTAATTGAAAAATAAGGGAACATGACATGGAATATCCATGAAATATATAAATAGATGCATTGGGAATCCAATCATGATCATTTTACTAATCATCTTGAATCATATCATTCTCTTTAGAGACATTTCCTTCATAAAAAACATAAATAAATAAAGTATCGAAATCAATATGTTTTATTTGATTATAAAAAGTATGCGACTAAGTTATTTTAATGTGTTTTGTTAAATACTATATTTCTACCCATTAGAAAATTGGAAAATGAAATAGGATTTGATTCCAAGGATATATTATATGGATAGATTCAAGAAGGAATTTATTTTATTTAATTTTAAGAGATATGATAGAATAGGGATCATATTAGAGGTGATGAAAAAAATAAAGATTCACTATCTATAATATCCTTTATATGGACCTTTAAAAGTTATCTTTGTGGGATAATTAATGAATTGAAATCTTGGGAGAACAATTTAGATTTGTTTGAATGAATATATGAATGGTGTATATAGAATAATTATTAATTTTTCAATGTATGAATAAAATTTTTATGAAGATATGATTTTTTTATTTAATTATATAAATGAATTTTATGTTTATATGGTGTTCTGAGGATATTTGGTTAAATTCCAATAATAAATGGGTTTAGATAGAATATTAAGATTTTGAAACAATCCAAAAGACTAAGTGTCCTATAATGTATACATTTTAGTCATTTGGATTCATGTATATCTTTGTTAGTGGAAAATTGCTCTTTGTTACACACAATTTTAGATATATTTATGATTCATCTAGACCTACATACAAGTAGCAGTGACTAGTATATGTGTCATATGGTAATATATGTTTCCCACCAAAACTTCATTTTAGTAATCTGGATAGGATAATATGACTCTATATGAGTTATTTTTCACTTTTTATGAGTCAGTTAGGGGATGATATATTTCGAAATTATGAGTTTCAATGTTGAATGATAATCTAAATATTCCCTAATATCATATTCTACAGTTATATAAAATAATAAGATTCTCAGGAACTATACTTAATTTATTGAAAATCACAATTATATTTAGATTGATGATATGTATTATAGAATTGAGCCTAAGATGATTGATTTTTTAATGCATCCACATCGCGTGATAAAATTTCACAAAACATAGCATGTAATTAGGATTTACATGTATAAATAATTTTAAAATAATTAAAATCCATGTATTTTTTATAGAATAACGTGATTATATTTGATATATTGCATTAGGAAGGAAACACTTGAGAATTAAGTAGTTTTTAATGAGAACCTCGACTAGATATGTATTGGTATTTCCCTATAATGTTCATATAGAATTTAAAGGATGAAAATTTATGATAATTGAATATGGAAATTATTAAAATAGTATTAACTGTATCTACATGGTAGTTTATGAACAAATATATATAATAACCCTACAATTTAATACACACTTAAACCTGATTTATTAGATAAAATCATTACTTGATACAATATACAAGATCGAGAGGTATCATGTCTTTGGGGCATATGAACAATAAATAATAGCTTAGAACATAAAGCACAAAACATATTTATTGAAAACATCCTTTAAATGACCACTACATTCCCTCGTACGTGGAATTGCATGGTATGACCATAGGACATGCATAAGAAAAGGATGAGATATAAAGCCCAGTAAGGAAATAAACATGGAATAACATGAGGAATACAATACATGTTAGACAATTAGAATATCAATGGTTCAAGAGAAACATGAACATCAATTCATGATAAAGCATGATAATCAAAACATGGAAATGTGGAAACAACACTAAACATGGAATTAGCATGAGAAAAGGCTCATTGCACAAGGAGCATGAGTAAACCATCATTTCACATGAAGCATGAGTAAAACCTCATTTCACTTGAATTACCATGATTCAAAACCCATTTCACATGACATATCATGATAAAATACTTTACAGAATGCATTAGAGCGCTATCTAGGCACACCCTTCTTAAACATTTCATTTCATACATAAATGTGCCACATGGATCATACGACATGGAATAAATAATCATTATTTTTTCCATGATAAAGGGATATGGAATACATACATTATTGTTTATAATCAATAAGTAAATGTTAATAAAGGTGAATATCATTGATAGAGAAATGGGTATGGTATTCACTACACAATGACATTAGCATGGAAAATCGAAGTGCAATTTCAGTAGCATAACAGATTGATATAAGAACTCCTAAAAATGGTTGATGGGAAAGAAAGGGGTGTATAATCATATTTACATGGAATGGATTGTATGGGGGTCATATAGATACATGTCCCAACAAACGTAATGGAATTTGTTGTGCATAATTTAAAATAATTTCACAGATGTAAAAGAGGAGAGAGAAATCACTCACAAAATTTTGGCATGGTAACAGGTGTACATGGGCGGCATTAATGAGTGATAAAGGGGTATCCCATCTTTCAAACATAAATAGGGCATAATGGGGAAGGTGAAAAAACATAACCTAACATTTTTAATTGAAAAAAAAGTCATAACAACTTAGAGAAAATTGAAAAAAATGAGAAATGAAGAAATCACCTACATGGAAGTGTGATCCAAATGGCATGGGAGAGGCTTGAGAGAGGATTCTTGAGATCTTGGGGAACCTTGAGAGGATTCTAGAGTGGGGTTGGTCAAACTCCAAAGGCTTTGAGGGAAGAGGAAGTGGGAGTTTCATTGGGTTTATATAGGAAATGAGAGGGAATTCTTTATTATTTAGGTTTGGGACACCGTAATACCACAAACCATACCATGGTTTTTTCCCATGGATTTTTTCAAAGGGGAGTACAAAAAAATATTTTATAAGGCCATCGGCAGAAATTATTAAATTAATAGGGTTGCTTATGCGGAGGTGAGTCACACTCTTAAGGAAAACAATTTATGAAGACAAAATGTTTTATATGTATTGGAGGGTCCACTAAATCTTGGTAAAATAAATCAAAAAAACTAAAAATACCATTATTTTATTGGTTAAACATGTATTTTCTGAACATAATATTTATATTAATTTATTACATCACTATTGGGTAATTATGATGTCATAAAACAGATTACATGTTTAAACGATATTTAATTGTTACCCAGAAAATAGTCTCTCTCAGAAAATTATGAAAAATTCTTCATTGGATAATTTTGACGTCTTGATTCCAGAAAAATTATTCATTTTATCTAAATATTATTCTAAATATGTGAATTTTTTACTTTTAAAATAAAAACCGACATTTATAAAAAATTCAAGGGTTTTGAAAAAAAAGCTTTCAAACCATGATAAAAATTTCAATTTCATTTGTAAAATTATACGATAATTTATATTTAATAAAAAGTAATATTATAATAATATTATTATTTTATTAAAATATTGTTTAATTAAATAGTCCATTAATTGATCAAAGTAGATTTCTTAGTTGAAAATTAACTAGAATTATTATTTATGCTTTAAAAACGATTTACAATTAACAATAATAAAATTAATGCATAGTATTTATACAAAAAAAATTTACATATTCATAGTGATAGGGTCTTGTTACATAACCCCTTATAACACCCTCATAATACTGAAGGGTAAGATGTGAGATTATGACAGACTCTTGGGGTGGCTCGGATAACAACGCTCGTGTGGTAATCTCTATTAACTTCCACTTCTCTTGTAGTCGGTTCCGATCATGCTTAACATGTTCAAGCATGTCTTGGGCTTGGTCAAAATTTAAGCCCAATGATGCCACCTATGTTCTGAGCTCCAACAAATGGGCTTCCAACGGGTCAAGTCTACTAGATGAGACCATCACTTCTTTTGTCTGAGTATATTGGATTTGTTAAAGCCCTAAATTTATATTAATCACGTGATCACTGTTCAATGACTATATTAGCAATGGTCACAATGCATAATGGTATTTTAAAATCCAGAAACATAAAACCACTGAATTTAACATTTTATATAACCATATTAAAACATTTTATTAGATCCAGAGGAATTTCCATTAATGAATGTTTGGGTCGTTACAATCTTCCCCCCATAGAAAATTCTTCCCTCGAAATTTACTTTTCCCACACTAAAATATATACGGGTAAATATGCTTCCTCACTTCCTCTTATTCCCATGATGATTCTTCATACTAGTGGTTTCACCACAACAACTTGACTAGGGGTATTGTATTATTTTGTAGAACTTTTTATCTACGATCTAAGATCATCCCTGACTTCTCATCGTAAGAAAGATCATCCTCTAGCTGTACTACCTCTATAGAGAGTACATGTGAAGGGTATGGTATGTACTTTCTTAAGACGGATACATGAAAGACATCATGTACTTTTGGCCATGGTAGGTGGAAGTGCTAATCGATAGGCCACAACGCTAACACGATCAAGAATCTCTAAGGGGATGATTTACCTAGGACTTAACTTCCCTTTCTTTGCAATCCTCATGACCTTATTTCATTTAGATATGTACAGAAATACCATGTCTCTAACTTTAAAATAAAGGTCTTGTCGACGATTATCTGTATAACTCTTCTATCAACTCTAGACTTCCTTAATATTCTTCTGAATGGTTTTCACCTTCTCCATCATTTCTTCAAAAATTTCTGGTCCTAGAATCTTACATTCACTGACTTCATCCCATCATGTTGGTGTTCTGTACCTCTTCCCATACAAGGATTTATATGGTTCCATCCAGATGCTAAAGTGAAAACTATTATTAGAGGATAATTCAACCAGTGGAAGATGTTGGTCCCACCCTCCATTGAACTCCATAGAACAATATCTTAACATATCCTCCAATGTTTGAATAGTTTTCTCAGATTGACCATCAGTTTAAGGACGATAGGTCGTACTGAAGTTCAGTTCAGTATCTAGAGAATGATGAAGACTCTTCCAAAACATAGGGGTGAATCGTGGATCTCGATCTGATATAGTAGATAGTAGTACTCCATATATCCTTACCACTTCCCTAATGTATATCCATAGCAGTTGATCGAATTATAAATCATCTCGAATTTCATGTGTGCATACATTGTAAGATGATCCACAACAACACAGATTCCATTGTTTCCTTTAGATGTATTTGGAAGTCCGGTGATAATGTCTATGGTGATGTGCTCCCATTTCAATGCTGGTATGGGATATGGTTTCATCATCCCCTTAGACTTATGCCTATATGCCTTCACTTTCTAATACACAAGGCACTTTTATGTATACTCACCGATATCCTTCTTCATATTATCCCACCAATAATTCTCTTGGAGATCTTGGTCGTTTTGTGTTTCCTATGTGAATAGTGAAATTTGAACCACGTGCATCATCCAAAATATCCTTCTTCAGATCTGGACATGATGAAATAAATAGTCTTTTCCCAAATCTCACAATTCCATCTTCATTAACATTTCATTCTGAGGATTTCCATTTTTTGATATCTTCCACGTTCTTTGGAATTCCCACATCATCTTTTTGAGTATCCATTAACCTTTCCAAAAGAGACCGTTGAGAAATAATTTGTGAAAGGATTGATGATGTTCCCTTCTTTATGATTCCCATGTCCATATTCATCAAGTCAAATAATATTGGGTCTGTATCAATTCACATCAATGATAGAATTTTTTGGTCCTTTCTTCTTAGAGCATCTGCCACCTTGTTCACTTTACAAGGGAGGTAACAGATTGAGCACTCATAGTCTTTTAGCATCACTAATAATCTTGGTTTGCGCATGTTCAACTCTTTCTATGTTAATATATACTGGAGGCTTTGGTGGTCTGTATATATTTCACACGTCTCCCCATATAGATAATGCCACCAAATTTTTAAAGTGAAGATCACCGTAGCCAACCCCTATTCATTTGTTGGATAATGATGCTCATGAACTTTCAATTTCTAGGAAGCATAGGAAATGACTTTGTCATTTTACGTCAACACACATCCCAGTCCCTTCTTTGAACCATCAATGTATACAACAAAAAGTTCTCCACTTTTGGGTAAAGTGATCATGGAAGCAGTGATAAGACTCCATTTTAACTCCTTGAATCTTTTTTTCGCATTCATCACTCAAAGAAAGAATTACTCCTTTCCAAGTTTGCTTGGTAAGAGGGTTGGACAATCGTGAGAAATTTCTCACAAATAGTCAATAATATCTAGATAACCCCTAGAATCTATGAATATCTATTATTGATATTGGCCTCTGTCATACCTCAATTGCATCTATTTTGGAGGAATCCAATGATACCCCATTAATTTTTGATTATATGGCCCAATAATGATACCTCTTTCAACCAAAACTAAATCTTGTTGTAATTTTCATAGATATTTTCCTTCTGAAAGGTCTCTTGTATAGTTTGTAGATGCTTCTCATGATCCTCCTTGGTTTTAGAGTATATCAGAATATCATCTATAAATACTACCAAAAATTTGTCGAGTTAATCCCTACAGACTCTATTCATCAAGTCCATGATGATTTCTGGATCATTAGTGAGTTTGAAAGGCATTTCTATGAATTCATAGGGCCTCTATCTTGTACGGAAATCATTCTTGGGGATATCTTCCTTATTCACCCTTACTTGATAATATTCTGACTGAAAATCTTCCTTGGAAAGGGGTTGTCCTCCACATAGCTGATCGAAGAAGTCATAAATTCATGAGAGAGGATACTTGTTCTTTATTGTGATTTTTTAAGCACATGATAATCGATGAAAAGGAGCATTGACCCATTTTTATTCTTGATGAAGTGGACTGGTACACCCCATAGTGAATCAATTGGGCGTATAAACCCTTTATCTAGATTCTCTTGTAGTTGATTCTTCAGCTCCTCAATCACCACAACAACCATTATATACAGAGTCTTCGATACTCACAATGCCCCATGTATAATATCAATTGATAATTCAACAACTCTTCTAGGAGGAATACCAGGTAATTCCTCAGGAAACACTTCATCGAATTCCCACACAATAGGCATGTCCTCAATGATGGTTTCATCCTTTTAATAAATCATCTATGACAAATATGCTTGCCCATTGAGTAGTAATATCCACACATGAGATGATAGAGATTAAGAATATTCGTCTTCCTTCTTGCACTTGTATAGAATTAGGGGTCGATTCTCCACATGGAGAGTGATTTACCTTTCATGGCAATTTTTTTTGGATCTATATAAGGAAATCAAATCAATTCAAAGAATTACATAAAATTACACTAGAGGGAGTACGATGAGGTTCGACGGGAAATTCAATCCACAGATTATGATAGGGAAGGAGTTATATTAATGGGATGCAATGATTTTCCCATTTTTTGTACTCACAAAAATCATTACTTCCATGATTTGTTGTGGTACAAGAATTGTTCTACGAATATGTTGGGATATAAAAGAATGCATAGAATATGAATCAAAATAGTATGTTTGATATTCTTGAATTAATCCCTAGCATGCCTATCACCACTTCATTTTCGGGGTTCACATCATCAGTAGTGATGGAAAAAATCTCTCCCTTGTTTCCTTGGAAGTTGTTGGTTTCCTTTAAAATGCATTTACTTAGGGAAATGATTTGAAAGATGCCCTGGTTCTTTACAGTTTTCACAATGAACAATGCGTTGAGGTTCCAACGGCGTGTTCTCCTTTTCTATTACAACTGCAGGTTTTTCTTGTCGGTATTTAATAGAAATGTTCCCTTATCTTCCATGCCAAAAACATTTCCTCCTCCCCTTCATGACATTTTTTGGGTGCATCTTTCCACACCTTTGTCAAGTGGGGTGCTAGATCTTCCTAGCACCATTGTATTTATCAATCCGACCACCAGAATTAAAGTCCACCTTATGGTTTTTATCCCCATGATACCCCTGAGATTCTCAGATCTCCATTATAACCTTGAGGTGATATTAGACAATTTACTCATAGCTTTCAATGTCACGGATCTCCAGTGCTTTCCGTAGGCTAGGTTTCATCCAACCAAAAAAGAGGTCAACCTTTCATTTGGGGGAAATGACAAAGTCGGAGGTGTATCGTGCAATCCTTGTGAATTTTTCCATATACGCTCCTAGAAATTAATTATCTTTTTTCATGATTGAAATGAAGTACCTTTCCACCTTAAGGTAGAAGGTGCACAGAAAATATTTATCAAAAAACATCTTCTGGAAATCCTTCAATTACAAAGCCTCGATCTCCTCTTCAGGCTTCATATTTTTGATTATCGTCCACCAATGATAAGCTTCAACATCCATATGATTAGAATCCAGGAGAACCTTATATTTTTCAAAACATTGAAGTGTGGAAAAGATCTTTTAAATTCATTAGATCTATTGTTAGGTGATTGACGGATCATGTGATCCATGAAAATTAGGAGGCATGTGTCTCCTGAAGCTCTCAATAATGACTTTTTCTATCTTGTGGGGGGGGGGGGGATGAACGTTCTTCTTGACCCGTGTTTCTTTTTTAATCTTGAGTTAACTAATATATAAGCGTGACAATGTTTGTGATTTGTTCTCCCATCGGATTGGGTATCTCATTAGCACACTCATCAAATTTATCTTCACATCGATTGTTTTCCATAGTACTCCAATTACAGGCCATTGGATGGAATAAAAGGAAAGTTAGGGGTAACAAAATAAGGGTAATCCGGGGAAAAAACTAGTGACATATAAATAACTTTTATTTCCTTAACTTATGAATCCATAGGCTTGAATCTATGATATTCATGATCTACTTTCTAACATATATTCTTAGGTGCATTTTTTTAATTCCCTTAATAAGGGTTCCTACTAAGCTTGTGAATTAACCAAAATATATACCTTGGGACTATCATAACAGAGAGTTCATCAAGGCCCGTTATCTTGCACCAGTTCCCATTCATGTCTTGCTCAAAGCGGTGTTTTTGGGTTTTACCCCTATGATAAATCTGTGCCAGAGGCACCTCTACATACTCGTATCCATATAGGTATGTATTTTATTTATAAAAAATTTACTCAATACTCAAAAATAATTAGGGATGGTTACATTATACCTAATCTTGTCTCTAAGTATTCACTAGGTTTTTCTAATCCTAATCCCAAGAAAAACTAAACCTATCATCTGATACCAACTATAACAACCATTCTCTTTATTACACACTTAAACCAAATTTATTACCGAAAATATTCACATGATTCAACAAAGAAGATCGAAAGTTATCATCTGTTTGGGGATTAGGAACATTACATAACAAATTTGAACTTAAAACACACAACATCTTTATTGAAAACATCCTTTACATGAACACTATATTCCTTCGTACATAGCATTGCATGGGATAACCTGAGAACATGCATAAGAAAAGGGTGAGCTATAAATCCTAGTAAGGGAATAAAAATGGAATTACATGAGGAATAAAATACATGTTAAACAATAGGAATATCAATGGAGCACAAGAGAAACATGAACATTAAGGTGTGATAAAGCATGATAATCATGACATGGAAATGTGGCAACAATACTTAACATGGAATTATCATGATCCATGGCTCATTACACATGGAGCATGGTTAAACCATTATTGCACATGAAGCATGAGTAAAACCTTGTTTCACTTGAATTACCATGATTCAAAACCCATATCACATGTAGTATCATTATACTATACTTTACCCAATGCATTGGAGGGCTATCAGGGCGCACCCTTCTTAAACATTTCATTTCATGCATAAGTGTGCCACATGGATAATACGACATGGAATCAATAGTCTTCATGTATTCCATGATAAAGGGATGTGGAATAAATACTTGAAGCTTTATAATCAATAATTCAATGTTAAAAAATTTTAATTCTATTGATAGAGAAATGGTCATGGTATTCACTTCACAAGGACATTGGCTTGGAAAATTGTAGTGCAATTTCAGTAGCATAACGACATGAAATAAGAACTCATAAAAATGGTTGATGATAGAGAAAGGGGTGTATAATCATATTCAAAATGAATGGTAAGTAATGGGGTCATATTTATACATTTCCCAACAAACATAATTTAATTTAGATGCATAATTCAAAATAATTACTTGGATATAAAAGAGGAGAGAGAAATGCCTAACTGAATTTTGGCATGGTAACAGGTGTACAAGGGTAGAATTAATGAGATAGAAAGGGGACTCCCATCATCCAAACATAAAAAGGGAAGTATGGGGGAGGTGAAAAATCATACCCCAACATTTTTAATGGAAAACAAAAGGGCATAAAAATGTAAAAAAATATTGGATAAAAATGAGAAAGGAAGAAATCCCTTATTTGGAAGTGTGATCCCAAAGGCTTGGGAGAGGCTTGAGAGAGGCTTCATTGGAAATTGGGGCACCATGGAATGATTATAGAGAGAGGAGGTCAGGTTTTGGTCAAACTAAAAAGGCTTTGAGTGAAGAGGAATTGGGAGCATGAGTGGTTTTATATAATAAATGAAAGGAAATTCTTTATTATTTAGTTTTGGAACACATCAAATTAAACTAATCAAAAACACAAACCATTCCATGGTTTTTTCCATGGTTTATTGAAATGGGGAGTTTAAAACAATACTTTATGAGGCCAATGGACTAAATACTTAAAATAATAGGGTTTCTTATGTGGAGGTGAGTCACACTCTTAAGGAAAAAAAATTAAAAAGTCAAAATATTTTATAAGTCTTGGAGGGTCCACCAAAGCTTTACAAAATAAATAAAACAAACAAAAAATCAAATTATTTTAATGGTAGAACATATATTGGCCGAATATAAAGTTTTAATTTATTTTATTACATCACTATTGTTTCATTATAATGTCATAAAACACATTATACATTTAAACGATATTTAATTTTTACCAAAATATTTGATTGTCTCAGAAAATTTTAAAAAATCCACCATTGGATAATTATGACGTCCTGATTCTAAAAAAATATTAATTTTATCTTAATATTTTTCTAAATATGTGAATTTTGTATTTTAAAATAAAAACTAACATTTATCAAAATTTCATGGGTTTTGACAAAAATACCTTTCAAACCTTATTAAAAATTACAATTGCATTCATAAAATTATATGATAATTTAAATTTGATAAAAAGTAATTTTAGGATAATAATAATATATTAATAAAATATTATTTAATTATAAAATACATTAATTCATCAACATATATTTCTTAGTTGATTATTAACTAAAAATAATTTTTTTGATTTAAAAATATTTACAAAGTAACAATAATTAAATGAATGCACAATCTATATAAAAAAATAATGTACATAGTCTTAGTGATAGGGTCATATTAAATTACCCCTTATAACACCCACATAAGATCGAAGGGAAAGGCGTGTGATGGTGACAGACTCTTGGGGTTGCTTGGATAACATTGCTCGGGTCGTAATCTCTATTAACATCCACTTCTCCTATAGTTGGTTCCACTCAATCTTAACGTGTTCAAGATCGTCATGGGCTTTGTCAAGAGAGAATCCCAATGACGCCACCAACTTTACGAACTTCAGAAAATGGGCTTTATATGGGTCAAGTCTACTGGATGAGGCCATCACTTCCTTTGTCTTAGTAAAATGGATTTGTTATAACCCTATATATATACTAATCATGCGATCATTGTTCAATGACTATAATTGAAATGGTCACAATTCATAATGTATTTTAAAATAAAAAACATTAAACCAATCAAGTTTAAAATTTTTATAACCATAATAAGACATTGAATTCAATGATGAAGAATTTACATTAACGAATTTTTGGGTCGCTACAATATATGAATATAAATTAAATATAGAATATGTGGGATAGACCTTCAATAGTGATACTCTAAAAATATTGATAACCAGTAGAGGAAGTAGAACATCATTCTACCTTGGGTATCAATGAATGATAAATATGATTGCATCAATGAAATTATATGAATTAGTGATTTAACCGAAGTAATACTCCTTTTATTCACTATCACATTGAGATTGATCAAGTACAATGTGAATGAGAACTAGATATAGAACCAGAAACAATGGGATTTGATAAGAACACGGTTGATTGTCTACCATTAAAAAACAATTTTTAGACTTATTCAAGGAGGATACGAAACACCATAAATATCCCTAACTATGTACGTAATTCACAATCCAATTAGGAGGATTGCGCTTTGAAATATTTCAGTCACTCAAGGGAAGATAGAACTATATGATGAAGTAAAAAAGGAAACTTTATTAAGATATTACTGCACAAGATGGGATTTCATATAAAAAAGGTGTGAGGTTATTTAGTTTTTATTTTTTATGTTAATTGTTCATTAATACCTAGTTTTAGTATTTATATTATACATGAAGTAGGATATCACATCGAGGTGAAAACATGTAAATCGCTATGTCAATTACTTTATTCACTGATTTTTTGGGGTGTGGGTGAGAGAAAAAATCAATAGGGATTGATCATTTTACTATTCTCATATGTATAATTTAACGGAAAAATAATTAAAATAAATGGTTTCAACACTTTACAACCATCCTCCCTCAGTGATCACTAGAACTGGGTATTATAATTGGTGTGAGACTTAACCAGGTATCCTTTTATTGGATTCATCATTCCCAAATTGATTTAATAGAACTATATGAAGTGAAAATGTATGGAATATATTGATATACCACAGCTGGAGAACTCAATATACATATTGGAATAATATTTAGTTATAAAATCAAACAATACCTTATATAATAGGGAAAAAATAGAATTAATTCAATGATAAAGATATTAATTGAAATGGGGAATCTAGAATAATGTGATTGATAAATATTATTCTAAAAAATATATTGAAAATTATATTTCAAAGAATAATGTTAATTATTTGAATACAATGAGGTAGAACTGTGTGAAAATAATATTTATGAACTATTCGATGAAGTGAATTATCATTTTCTGAATGTTCATAACTAATTGGACATATTTATATTTTATGTTATCATGGAATTTCATTGTCAAAAAGCACAATAGGAATAGGCTGTTGGAGAAATGGATTATACACTATGTAATAAGTTTCAAAATAGAATTAGAATGTAATGTGTTATTATATTAACATAAATATTAAAACCACATTGAAATGAAAGGTTTTCTATAGATTAATAAGAACTGAAATGGAATATAATATAAAAAATAGTGAAATAAATATATTTTTGGGTAATTTTACTTTTATTCAAATTTTGTAACAAAATAAATATCAATTTTAATTATTATCATACACATGTTAATGAATATAATAAAAGATATCAGTCATGCTTCACAACAATAGAGATAAAATTAAAGAAGAACAGATCCATAAGATAAAGAGAGATTGTTAAGAATGCTTGACATTACCCAAGGATGAGAAGAACTCCCTCAACATTAAATCACTTTAAATAATGTGATATCAAAGGTTATAGATTTATTAGATGGTATTAATTCTTATTTACCTAAAACTAAAATAATAATAAAAAATTAAAACCCTTAATATCAAATTATATAAAAAATTCCCTTAAATTTAATTCAATATCGGAAATATTCTTTAATTATTATAAAATTAATGAAATCTTCTGTAAGGTTAATTTCCTAATAATTACTAGAAATTATTTTCAAATTATTTTTTTAAAACGTATAATGATTTTCCTATGTAAATTTATAGAAGTTATGATAGATGATATTTTTATATTATTTTATCATTTTAGAAAATCATGATGATTATTTTAATATTTTTTGTAGACTCATATAATGGTTAATGATTTTCAAAAATTATAGAATCAAGAATTTTAAATTAAAAATATGACATTATTGTGGAATGGTATCACAATAATGGAGATATAAATAGTTCATTTGAAAAGAAAATATGAATGAATAATGAAATAGATTAAATACTATAATAAATATATATTGTTATTTTTAGATATATGGAAAATATCTATAAATTTTGGAAAACAATTCATGACCATACAATGTAGAAACTATTTTAAAGGATAAATTCATTCAAGTTTTTCCTAAAATAAAAATGAGAATTTAGATTCAAAGAGATTATTTAAAAGATAATTAATTTTCCATTACATAGAACACTCACAATTGAAAAAGGACTTATTGTATGAAATATTGTAACAAATAAGGGATTGATTTTTATTGCTATAAAAATTGAATATCTACTTGATAAAATACACATAAAATTATTTAGATCTAAATAAATTATTTTTTTCACTGGATGTATTGAAAAAATATCTCTATATTGTACAAATTAGAACATTTTTTAGAATATATTCACAATTAATCCTAGTGTAAAGAAGATCATAATAAGAGGTGGTGAATAAAGGTTATTAATTTACTACCACTTATGTGTCTTCCCAATTTAAATAATTGTATTTTCTTACCATTAGTTTATTAAAATATTTACTAATAATAATATTTTTTTTTGTTTTATTCCATTTATGTCAGATGTAAACAACTCACTGTGTATATTGATATTTATTTCATCACCTCTACTGTCTTGGATAGTCCAATGCAGTTATAAAATAATTATATTCGCGTATAAATAATTATAAAATTATAAATGATATGGTTAAAAGAGTGTAAATTACATGGGTTGGTTCCCTAGTTACAACTAACATTTTACTTTTGACTAAAAAGATTTTAATAAATGTATTATCATGAGATGATTGTTATTCTATAAGATATTAGTGTGATAAATTCCATAGATTTTTTGTAGCATTGAAAGGTTATCATTGTCCAACACTATAAAAAGTACCTAAATATGCTATTATGATATTATTAAACATATATTATGTTGTCTAGACAACATCTATCTGAATAGAATTGGATGATATTTAACTATCATGGGTATGAGTATCATATTACATTGAGACATATTGTATGTATTTTCACACATGGTGATCTCCAAGAAGGGAGAATATAATGATAGGCCAACCAATAATATATTTACTTGTTCAATGTTTCATTGGATAACCCTTTCTATGAATATATCTAATAGACCGTATATTTCATAAAATTAAAATTGTATATCATGAATCATGTATCTTAATATATTGATGAAAATAAGAGAAAAATTATCATAATGAAGTAACATGTGTTTTGTGCATTATAAGTTATGTGATATTAATTTAAAAATCCATGAAAATATTATTCCCATCTGAATTAATGGATAAAATATCTATGAAGCATTGATTGAAATGGAATTTTATAATCTAATCCGTGTACATGGAATTATATTAAATGGTTCATTTATGAAAATTAATGAAAGATAATTCAATCATATGGGTTTATAGAAGAAGCATTGACCCTTCATGATGAGATATCAGTTGACTGAGGGATTGTATTATATAGAAGTATTCATAGGAAGTTTGTTGTCATTTTTTCATTAATTTATTTCTATATAAATGCCTTAAATGTTTTCTAGATGTTGATATTTAACATTATGTATTTTCACCATTGGTCACTCGGAGAGTCCTTGATGGCCACACATTATGTGTTTGTAAACTATCTTTGAATGATGGTGAATTAAATAATTAGGAAAACTATTATTTTCTTTTGAAACAAATATTTAATATTTAAGTGTTTTCATTTATATAAATTTAATATATAGATATCCAGGGGTATAATATAAAAGGTGAATTTTATATCCTATTTTTTAATCATAGGGTAATAAATAAATATTTACTAAATCAATGATTTATTGAATAGATTAATTTATATATTTTTTTAGTAACATGATTTTTAATATAAAAAATTAATCCAGATTTTTGTGAATATAATATTACCTTATTTATTTCTGAAATAAAATTTATTTCGTTAAATACATTAATATTCAATGTTTAATAAATTATATATAGGATTGATGGAATATGTTAATAGAATGATATAAATAAAAGAAATATTATTTTTAGAAGAAATAATTATTTATTCAATTC
This sequence comes from Viscum album, assembly GCA_963277665.1. NCBI lineage: Eukaryota > Viridiplantae > Streptophyta > Magnoliopsida > Santalales > Viscaceae > Viscum > Viscum album. The sequence goes on along the minus strand of OY728159.1, from coordinate 1,883,441,100 downwards.
TGGAAATGGTGTTTTCAATTTTTTATGTCATGTGATATAATAATAGTATTTTAACTAGTAGACACATGTAATAACAAAGAATAAATATTTGATGAAGGTCCATTATATAATTACCAGAACGTTGTCTTTAAGTACATATGCTACACTATATTATTTAAGAGACATTTAGTTGTTTCACAAAATGAATAAATACATTAGAAATATATCAAGTCCTAGAAGTAAAATCATCAACCGTCCATCTCAATAACTAATTGAAAATAGGATAATCTATAATTATAATTTAAGACAACTGATGAAAGGCTATGGGATGGTCCAAACTTACACTTAGAATACCATGAACATTATTAAATGATTCATGTATCATGTGCGGATATAACTAGAAAAATACTTACTTGGATTCACCACCATAAGGATGAAAAGAAAAGTTATTCATTGAAATTGATCAAGAAATATTTTCCCATTCAAGGAAATTTCACATATAAATTAATTATAAACTAAATGTGAATGGTCCTCCCTACAAGATTGTAGGGTAGCATTCATCATGTTCTTTAGAGATTATCCATTAGTGGTGATGAAAAACAAAAACAGTGTATCAACACACAAATTTTGATGTGGCATGAACCCTTTATGTGGTATCAGTGTTTTAATATACATATTTACAATTATTTATATGTTTTTAATCAATTTCTGAATATTTTATTATTTTTTCATTTCTAGTTTTTTATTCTAAATCCAATATCCATGTTAAATAATTACAATAACTTTTTTATTATATAACTACTCTATAACACTTTAATAATTATCAATAATCATATCCATAGTTACCAAGCATAGTAGCTGGATATCACATATACACATCGTGTAATTGTAATGTACATGTTGTTTAACTATGGTCACCCACGTATGGTACGATACATAAAAATCATAGTACACCGTGTAGATCAGTACATTGTCCAATTATGTTCCTTGTATTGAATACCATTAAAGAACATTGTTTGAAAAGGATTATATGACATGATTTAGTTGTAAATGATTTGAAAACATATACAGTTTTAACATCATATCAGTAATTTCTTGTGATATGGTTAACTACATGTTAACACAAATTATCATGTATTGACTTCATGCTGAGAGTTGCAACAAGAGGAACATTACATGGAATGTATATGGATGAAATCACAGTTTAACTCATGAAAACAAACTACAGTTACATACAGATATTTTTAATTGTTGTTGGTTAATATATATATAATTAAATAAATACATGAACTACAATGTTTTTAGATTTAATTAAATGTGTTCTCTTATGTTTCATTCTATTCTATATATACATTGATTGATTCTCAATTTTTCATGTAAATTAAAATTCTTAATAAATATTATTTATGTGAATTTTAAATGTAAACAACTTTTAAGTGTCTTTTATATGTTATGTAATTCACATGAATTTCTCATGATACATGATGAGTATATTTATGGAATGTCATTTGGTCATACACACCACATAGACAACATATATTGACTCATTGAACAACACATTTTATGTGTCATGAAATTTTATTTGGGATACATTAAATTCAATTTCATTATGCAAGATAAGGACAATATATAGTGTGAGTCACATGAAATGTTGGGTGGAAGTACACACAGTGAATTATTAAAATCCAAAAAAGTATTTAATTAGAAACAGAATATATAGTATGTGTCTCTATTTTTGTACACATCACGGATTGATTAAATTATATTAAGGAATTTATATTAATAAATAGTGGAACATTTCATGTGGCCTCACCACTTCTCATCTTATACTAAGTTATTTAAATTAAAATTTAATTTATTAAAATTACATAAATATAAATCCAGAGAATCATATCATATCCTAGTGACTATTTCGATAGAATATCATGATAGGGAATTATTTAATTAATTAGTAGACTAATTCATTGATTTTATAAAATTTTACTTAATTAAATAAATTTAAAATTAATACTATCAATCTAAATGTGTTTTCATTACATTCTATGATTTATCACAACATTCACAGACTTGTGTATATATTGGATCAATTTAATTTAATTTTATTAAATTTCCAAATTTTCTAATATAATATTAAGTTAATTATAATGATATGTGTATCATCCATTATTTTATTATTATGTGCATATATTTGTATCTAAGAAAACAAATTTTTCCCAAAACCAATTGTACTGTTTAATGATGAGTGAGTGATTATTTTTAAAGGATGGATCTTCCAAAAATAGGAGATAATTTTTGGCATGATATAAGGTGATAACAACTATGGAGACACACATTCTCATGGATGGATTCTTCATGTCGATCCAATGATGGGATAAAGGTGTCAGTTCTCCATGTTTCAAGGGTAGTTTTTTCACTCAAATAATCCAATTTGTAGTTAAAAGATCCTGATTATAACACATAATTATTTAATTTATATTTTCTTATTTATTTATTTATTTAAACAGTTCATATTTTATTCTGGTGACTATATATGATCTCATAGATACGATAAATTAATAATCAAGGAAATACAGAAAAGAAAAAAATATATTATTTGAAAATTATTTTATCAAACATGAGTATTTAATTATATAAATTAGATAAAATGTTTAAATGAATTTTAATAATAAAACAAATAATTTTTAAGTGTGAGTTTTAAAAATCAATCAAAATAAAATATTACATAAATAAAAACCTCTCATTATTTGATTTAGAATCCATCTAAATATTAAATTATTAACATGTACATTGTTAGTATAGTTTCAATTATTGGGGTTTTCTAACAAAACTCATGGATTGACATAACCATATTAGCATCAACAATAATTTCCCCTTAAGGACTTTGTAAAATATGGAGGAAATTATTGAGGATGTCCAATCATAGGGCTTCCAGATTTAAATTTTTCTCAATAAATCAAGAAGTTGTGAGTTTTCCTAGATGGTGATTTAATCCTAAATAAAAACAATTTAATAATTTGTTAAGGCCAATTATTAAGTAATTTTTAGGGTAAAATGGATCATTTCCACTAGAATATCATAGTGGAATCATTTATTAATCCCTGTGGTGAGGGATGTTGTGAATTGATAAAATATTGGGAGGCTAATAAAAATAATTTTATTGTTATAACTGGTAATCATGAAATCATTCTGAAATATACATTTATTTATTGTATATAATTTTATTTAATACCATAGAAACAATATGATCATTCTCAGAAATAGGAAGTTTTCTCAGAAAAAAAAGATTCAATGTTATTTTTGTGGTATAAACAGGTCATGTACCTTAAACTTATATTCAACACTTTAAGGGGGGTTCCTGGTTTGGAAAAAATGTGTGGTTGCCCCTCAGAAATCATAAGACCTGTTGTAGAGGTATAATGGGTGGTGCACAATTAGTGGATTGTTAGAGATGACCATATTACTACCCTAAAAAACAATGTGACTCATGATAGTGGTGAATGGATTGGTTGGTTCATATTTTACCAAACTATGCAGTTGATCCATGTGGATAACTATCAGAGGTAATGAGCCTTTCATAATTTACACATATTTTAGTAAAATATGTGACCAAACTATGAACTATGTTATAATTAATCTAAAATTAAAATAATAGTATTTAAACATTCCTGAATCTCATCATTCATCCCAATATTCATAGGTATGTCAAACATAGGGACTCTATTTGTGGTTTCTAGTTATTCTTCTCCCTTTAAACTCTAAATAAAATGAATCTAGTGGCCTTGTAATTTTATAATCCAATGAATGTTATTTTTTCGATATGTTCTTCTTGATTTCTCTAGATCATTATTATTTCGTATGTGATGAATCATATATCAATGCCAATATATATGGATATATGGATTCCTGAATGGTGTAATGAATAATTCTTGATTCATTGAAGGATTGGATCTAGTATCTATAGATAATAACATCCTATCTCTCGGATAGATCTAAATCCACCAATTGTGATAGATCGTATTGGGTAAACCGAATCAAATTCACCCATTATCATGTTCATTTTCAAGAATCATTTTTTAGAATACATTTTTGGTACTAATAGATATTGGTTCATGGGAACCTTGGAATTCATGCTGTATTCTGTCAACAAATATTTTTTTTATTAATTTTTTTAATTGGAATTGTATATGTAGGAATCTCTTTAAAATATAATCCACGAATTTGTTGTTGTTTTCCTAATATGATGGTACTTCTTTATGTTTATTTGGACAGATGATTTATGTTTGTTGGATATGGTGTGAATTCATGCGTGTGTATACATGTGAGAACTATTCATGGTACAACCAAATCATCTTGATATGATATGACATTTTATGAGTGTTACATAGCCATCAGAACATGTTTTGGGTATAATGATCATTGGGTCCCTCAGAATTGGTTCAACAACCCCTTTAGGGGGACTGTAGGAATTTCGATAAAGGGTAAGGACTTAGGATTGAAAAATGGTACAAGTTACTTATCTCAAAAATGTCAACATATCATGGGAGTAGACTATCCCAGGGTTAATTATATCATATGTTTCTGAATGAATACATTCGGCAAAGATCATTCATGGGTTTGATATAATTCATCATGCATGTCATGTGGGCGTACAATCATGTGAGGATAGAAAAACAAATTAGGGGGGAGTGATGAGTCACTAAATTATTACCACAATAGGTTCAGGAAAGTGTGGTTACTTAATGAAAATTTCCTTATGGTGGGCCATGATGTGTTCCCTACAGTTGGTACATGGTAATATGACTGATGGGAATATGGTGTAAAACAAATGTGTGGATATCGTGGAATCTTCCATCACTTTTGATGATGAACACATGAATCCTTATCTTAATAGTAATGATGTAATTTGGGATGGGGTTCGTGTTATAATTGTTAGTTCATGATAATTCGACACTTACGTGGTTGATTTTTTACCTTTTTATTACTTCTATATGGTGGGATACTTCCTATATACATAAATACTTCTGTTAATGATGGATTTTTGGGGTCTTATTTGGGTTAATACACTCACACTTCATGTACAACTTGATGTATGAGAATAGTTCATGATCTGGTATTAGGGAAAGGGAAAGGCCTAATAAATTAGAGTTAGGGAGATGCGGCATGGTGTTTACTATCTATACAGGGATTGGAAACATATTGCTTCTATAGATTAATTTTTTGTTTCATTCTTATACTATAGTTTGACATGCCTCATTAGCGGTCCTTTTTTTACTTTTTTTTATAAGATACCTATCATGTCATCTTATATTGCATTGTTATTTTTTTAACATAGTTTTACAATTTTTTATTATTATACTTTTCAAGACCTTACTGTAATTTGGAAACTAAATTTATATGGGGAGGTGTGCAAGAGGTTATGTGTAGCTCATGTCTAGAACATGTGGTATTTTTGAAGAATTATAAAGAGGTATCTTATGAGGGGTATCATTTTCTTTTTTTGTGGAATTCTGTTGCGGCATGTTAGTATGGAGTAATGAAATGTGGAACATGGGTAGAGGGTTCGTGTGAGTTCCAAACCAGCTCTTAAATGATGGGATGAGGAGATACTGGTGATGGGGCTAGTTATTAAATTGTCTATTTACATTATTATATTGATCATGAGTATGTTGGGTTCTAATTTCATATGGGATTTATATATTTCATGCATCATGACTATTCACAAAGGATCAGATATCAGATATTCATATTTCATATATTCATGGTAGTTTAATTAATTAATGTCATGATCTATGCCATGGGATTCTATGATATAATGTGACTGAAGTACCATAAGAGAAGAAAAGTTATAAAACATAGTTCATACTAAGAGGGTTGTACCATATTATTATCAGTATCCTTATAGGATATGTCTTCTTATATAAATCCCTTATTGTGCCTATGAAATTTTAATATTGTTAGATTTAGAGTGATATTACAATAATCATAATCATCTGTTTATTATTTGGGATAATATAGTCTTATAGGCAATTAAAGGTACCACCTGACAAATAATACTATAATGGTCTCACTGGGGACGATTCACATGTTCCACCATTAGTTATAAAAGAGGATTGAGCCTGATCTTATACTCTCTCCAATGCTTCATTCATTAGAACCCTCATATCCCAAAAACATTTGTGTCGTCCTAGTTTAATCTGAAGGGGAACCAATGAAAAATGTCGATTATTCCTAAGACTTTCAGTTTGAGGATCCACCGTCATTTCATGGTACTTGGGGTCTTTAAAATACTTAGGACATGATCAATATCATTGAAATTATATTCAACTTGGTTGAGATAGTGAGGGGTTTATTGGTGAAGTTTGACACTTTAATTATTTTGGAACCCACTAGGGCATGGTGGGAAGTAATAATAAAGGTAGTTAGGTGTGTGGGTAGTATATGGGAGACAATCAAGAATCTAATATTTGATGAGTAATTTTCTGATAAAATAAAGCTAGATCATAATCAGGAGTTTATTGAGCTTTATAAAAGACTAAAGTGATTGTATATTTAATCATATTGTTTCGTAGAGTTTCATTAATTTACCCCCTATTGGATGAAAATGAGGTCCATTTCTCAAGGGATATTGAAATATTTATTAAAAAAACTAAGATTCGGGTTAGGTTATTTGACATGAAAATTCACATAGAAGAGTTTCGTAAGGCCATGAACATTGAGAGGTGTACAAAGGATGGTAGAACTATGGGGATCCTTTCATCATTTATTAAACCGTTTAGTGTACTTCCCAATGATTCTATAGGTTCTTATTGTGATAGTTGGAAGATTATGGTAGAGGAGTCACACCATGATGGAAGTTGGTAGATAGAGAAGATAACTTTTCATTCATCTACCATTATGGGTGTGAATCCATTAGGTGCTTCAAGTATGAGAATATAGAGTACCTCATCATGATTATGGTAAACTACCTATGGAGTGTCACTAATGTGGAAAGGAGGGAAATCTATGATATTTTTCTCAAGGTTTACACAATTATTTTTGGGAGGTTAGAATAAAATGGAGGTAGAGGACCTCTATAGAGGATATATACACCTCAGAATTCAATTACATAGGAAAACCAGGGAGATTGGGTGAAAGGATATAGACATAATTCATGAAATATGTATATTGAAGAATGGGTTCAAGATGTTGATGGAGAGGGGCCATCTATTGTTTTAGGTATGGTATTTATTACATCTACACTTTTTGTACTTAATATTTGATATAAGAGTTTCCAATTCATTCATATATACTAATGTTCATTGGACTTAACTTTCTAGTGAAGTTATCTTCTAAGTTTATGTCTATTAATAAACCCGTAGGGAGTATATTGAAATGTCTCCATAGGCTTACATAATAACCCATGGTATTTTCTATCTCTGTTCATCTATAAAAATTCATGATTCTTGATATTAATGGGTTTTATGTGATTTTTTTAATGGGATGATTGTCTAATTACAGAGTGCACTTGGACTATAATTAGAAAAATTCACCATTTACTCTTTATAAAGGATATAATTTTGTTTGAATGGTTAATAATTTGATGGATAATGTAGAATGTGTTAGGACCTAAGTCAGGGTGGTGATATTACAATATATTAGGTGGGAATTATTATTTTGGTGTATTAGAAAATAACTTCCTATTTTCTATTCATTTCATGGATCTTCATATTGATATATTTATGGATGAATTATTAGATCATTATCATAATTTTAGGATATATTTTTTGATTAAACTCACATAGGGTGTAAAACCCATATAAATTCCTCCTAAAAGTATGTCACTAGAAGAGTGAAAATAATTGAAGGTGAAAATAAGGATTGTATTTGAAGGGGTTTATCAGACTCATCACACTACCAAGGGGAGATCCAGTGTTGTTAAATGTGGAATAAGATTGTATTATTCAACTATTTTTTGGATAAATGATGTTTAATACAGATATAATGAAAATTAGAAATATATTACTGAGGATTGATGACTTGTTGTATCAGTTTGAGGAACCTAGTGGATCGCAAATATTGACCTACAATCAGGTTACGTTCATCTTTGGGTCATAGATGATGAGTTCCTAATACTTATTTCTGTTATATTTATTGATTTTAAGTGTTACTTTTAATAAATTTTGGGTTAAAAAATACAGCAGAAGTGTTTAGAGTTAATATGATAAATAGATATTAGGTTTTATCTTATGGGTATCTCCAACAATTACCCCATGAGTTGAAATACCTAGCTTGTGACTTATATATGGATATCATAGATTGTGCTCATAAGTATTGTCACCATTATCTCTTGGGTGAGAGATTTATTGTATATATAGACCATAAAATCATTCATTACATCTTATCTATATGTAACTTTAATCTCTAGTAGATGGGTTGGATGAAGCATATGTAGACATTTAACTTTGAGATGGCTCGACCTCATAGGGAAGGTTATGTTTTTGAATATTCTCTTAGCTAGAAAATTAATGAACATAGGGAGAGCCATTTAGAAAATTAATTAAAGTTAACAATATTGGTAGATGAATAGATTGTCGATTCATTTGAGGACTAATAGGTGATGAGATGTTCTCCATTATACGTCATTTCTACATTGGTGTATGGGTAAATGCTATATAGAATTTGGATATCGAATTCTTAGTTCTATTGGTGTAGTTGGAAGGAAGTGAACTCATACTTTTATGGTTTATGTATTATTTCAATGTGATTTTTGACCTTAATATATTTATACTTCATGATTCTATGATGAGAGTGTTATTTATGGACAGCCATTACTCTTGTTGGATAGTGATTCCATGTTCGATGAAAATGTATCAGGATATAATAGGAAACTTATGGGGGTAGAATTAAGTAATTTATAATGGGCTTGGACTCTACATATGTAAACTATGAGTGGATCAAGTTGATGAGACAATGAACAAGATATTTACTCAAAAGATTCCACTTACTAGTATAGAAGTGAGATAAGGTGATGAGGGACTTTGTTATAGGGTTTTCCAGGATATCGACAATTTGAGTTTTTGTTTGGGTGATAGATGATCAGATAAAAAAAGTATCACATTTCTTATTGATCCATGAAAGTCAATTAGTAGATATACTGGAAAAATGTATATTAATAATAGATTTCATGAAAAACAATTAGTGACATCCATTATCATATTTTATATTGATTCAAGTTTTAGATAGTTGTTTTCGAAAGGATTATAGAAGGAACTGCTAACCCATTTGAAGTCGAGTATGTTGTATCATTAACATACTGATTTAAAGTGGGACATAATGATCCAGATCAGGGAAGATACACACGAGTAATATGAACTATAATTTTTTAGATTACGGTATGACCATATTAACTTAGTAGATTTTAGGTAAAATAATAGTTTCTAGGTTCAGATTATAATGAAACAATGATAAGATATTTATGATCATCCATGTTACTCACTTTAATGTTGGCATGAGATAGGTGATGTTGTGGTAATTTGGATGATTATGATGAAGGAGACCTCTTAGAGGGAATAGTTGATCAGAAACTAGATGATCCCTACTCAGAGTATACATCAACAATATTTCAACTAGAGAATATAATGTTTTGATTTTATTGTGGGTTATTAGGTTTTATTGGAGGTGTCACCTCAATTGACTTCATCATTCACAAATGAAATAGAAGCAGGCACTATAGTTTGTTGGAATTTTTGATATCCCATAGTATATCATAGGACTATATTTCCATCTACACATTCCCCCCTGATATCATGTTATTTAGAACATGTTCCATTTATCTCATATTTTCAGGTATGAGCTTACTCTTAGGCATTTTATCTACAATGAGAACATTATGTTAGAATCAAATTCATTATTTTTTGAGTGTCTAATAAAAATGTGGACTGGAGGGACATTTTACTGATGAGGAATATGGTATAAATTTTTTGAGTTATATGGTAGCATAAGAAAATAAAATAGGAGACTTGGGAGTGATAGTATTATATATGGGCTCAACGGATACAGTGATTTGAGAAAGAAACCTAGAGACATTGTTCATGGTTAAAAATTCATTACTGATGTATATTATAGTGTTCTAGAATTTTTTTGATACCATAATATTTAATTTAATTCCTTCATTGAGTGTTTTTTAGATATTCATTTCATGAGTGATGTATTGGGTAGTTTCTAGATGGTTTTGGCAGTCTTTAAATACTTTGAACGGGGTTATCATTTTGAAAATTGTTTGGTAAAACTTTACAATTATCCATAATAAACCAAACAACTTTTGGAATGTTATAATGGATAGTTCATGATTGGTGCATATTTAGTGTTAACCATGAGCCTTCCAAAAAATTGTGTGACTTAGGAACAAAGTGAAAAGACTGGGTTGAACACAATTTACAGAACAATGTGACCAAACTATGGGGGTAACTAAAAGTGGTAGAGTCCCTAATATAGTTAGCACATAGTTTAGTAAATTGTGTGACTAAACTATGTGGAGAATTTTATTTAATATAAAAATGTGTTCTAAAACAAAAATCTCCCAAAATATCATCATTCTTCCTCCTATGAAAAAGGATATAAAACCAAGGGACTCCAGTTGGGTTTTTTGGTGATTATTCACCCTTTCAATTCCAAATCTGGTGAGTCTGTAGACATTGATTAGTGCAAAATCAAGGTACATTATTATTGTTCTATGTTATTCAAGATCTCACAAGATCTTTTCTATTTATCTTGGGATGAATCATATATCTAAGAAAATATTGAAAAATATATGGGTTATTATGTTACATAACGGAGGATTTTGGAATTGTTGAAGGTTGAAAGCTTAGATATATTGAGAATTGTTTCCTATCTCTATTGAATAGATCATGAACCACTGCTGTTAATGGATCCTGGTGGGAAATCATATATGAATTCATGTTCATATCATGTTGTTTTGCTATAATATGGTTTTTGAATCCATTTTTTTTTGATTAATTGGTATTGTTTCTAGGGGTACACGGTATGTAGTCTTGATTCAGGTGACAAATCATGGGGGATATTAATGTTTGGAATTAACGGGCCTGAGGTAGTAAGCTTTATTCCATATAGGTTATTGAATATGGTTCTTTGACTATATGAATTTATTTTCATTCACTTATTGAGTCACATTATTGATGTTTATTTCTTATGGAGTGTGAGTATGTGTAATTATATAAACCATGAAATATATGACCTAATGATCATTCTCTGAAATTACATTATTTCGATTATTTAATAGCCTATAGAACATTATTCAAGTATAAATATGGTTGGGTTTCTAAAAAATTTTTAAAATTACCTCTGAGGGGTAGAATGGGTGTTGTGACAAAGTATAATGACTTGGCCTTGCATGATGGTACTGTTTGGATATAATAAAAATGTCAAACCAATGTGTGAGAAAACCATGTAGGTTTGATTGGTTTTCAATTCATTATAATGCTTACATTGGAGAAAGACTCAGGATGGGTGAGTGTGATAATATTTGTTGAGCATGATAGGTAGACCTACCATTTTGTGAGGAATAATGGGAACCTTATTGTGGGGAGTGAGGTGTCCCTTGAAGAGAACCAAATTGGGCCAGTGTGTGAGGTGTTCATTAAAGAAGACAATATTAGGGGGTGGGGATGTTAAGTGTTCAATAAAAGTTTAATGTGGACTTAAAAATTAAGGGCATGGGTTTAAGTACATCCTCATGGATTTTTTTTATTTTTCAAGACCTACGACGACTAACACTGACAACCATATTAGTATAATTCGAAGTAGGTGGAATCGAGGTTCAAGCTATCTTATAAAAAAATTATTTCCCAAATATTGTGTGGTTTACTTTTCCATTTCATTCTTATATTCTGGAATGATTTTCCTCCTTTTAGGTTCTTAATTTAATACTTTTTATGATTCTGAGATTCCTAACATGTCATGTATTATTGAATTGTAATTATTTTAATTATAATGTTTTCCTTTTTATTATTACACTTCTATTTATGTTATTTTAATGTATGGATTATTATAATAGGGGTATAGTCTCCCCACTGCACCATTCAGACCCTCTCTGGTAGTCGTTAAACTCTTATATATGTAGAGGTGTGAATAAGGTCATCTTGCACTCTAGCTTGTTTAGGGTGATTCGTGTTATTGAATTTCCAGTATAGTATATTGTATCATACACTATAATGTGATATTAGTGGTTAAAAGGATTCCTATAAAATATACATGTAGGATACTTCTGATGCATACTGAATCATGTTATCAAATATGTATTGAGAGCTAAAGATGATCCATATTGACATGGACTCATGCAGTCAGATAACTCAACAATATGAAATGAAAAAGATAAGGAGATGCTAGAGATAAATGTGATTATAATATCATTTTACTAGTGTAACTTTGTTGATGTGTGCCAATATAATGGTCTCACCACTACACCATTCAGGTCCTCACTACTAGTCAGTAACCTCTTACATACAATGTGGTGTGAATGAGGTCATTTGGCACTCTATCCTAGACAAGGGGATTCATTTTTTATAATTACTTTTATAATATAGTGTAAATTACTCTATAATTTCATAATTTGTGTAAATTATATAATCCTCTATTCATAATTATCCACCACTATGAGAAATTAGTTTTTAAAAGGATTCCTACAAAAGATACAAATGTGATACTTTTTATGCCTACCGAATCACATTATCAACTAGGTATAGAGAGTTATAGATGATTTATAATGAAATAGAAACAGGAAATAAGATAACTAAACTAATATGAGATGAAAAGGATAAAGAGTAGCTAGATAGAAATGAAATTACCACATCATTTTACAATTGTAAATTGGAAGATGGGTACCAATATAACAATATTGTATTCAAGTAACAGAATTATTTTGGCCATTTATTAATATAGAGATTCCATATTGATAAAAAATTATCCATTAATCTCATATTATCATCCCATCCACCTATAGTTCCTATAATAATTAGTAATTACAAAATAAATAGTATAGTGAAGTCAATAAAAAATTCTAAAATCATATTTTAACATGTTAATGGATATTAGTTAGAATATGGTTCCACCACCATTATGGACAATGAAGTAAAAGAAAAGGTTGAAAATTTTATGATGAATGTAATGTCAATGAGTCTTCTATAAATACCTTCATTGAAATAAAATATTCAAATGGAGTATAATGAACATGAATCTGTCTACAACACATGTGTCTATAAAGTTCTCTAAACATAGAAATTTAATGATTTTATGAAGAAAAATGAAGATGAATCTATATCAATCATATTCAACACTGGGTATAAGTCTTAAAATTATCATTTTGGGTATTTAATATAATTTTTTATTCACATTTTTGAATTTAAGAAAAAAATAGGTAACTTTAAAAGTACTGCCATAAATAAGTATGAATATTAAAAGAAACTAATGGAGGATGATTGCTATGTTTTCTAATATAAGGTCAAAACATAAAATTTCTATGTATATTTATTTTCTAAAAATTAAGGTATTATATTTAGATATTATGAAATATTTATATCAATGTATATTTCTTGACACAAAAGTCATTATTTAATATTTAGAATTAATGTTTTCATGTTACATCATCCTTATTAAATATTTTAAAAAAACAAAAATGATAGAGTTACCATATTTTTAATTAATGATGAATAAAGATATAATGGTCAAATAATTCGTAATTATGGAATAATAGTTCTTGTTTAAGTAAAACTAAATGAAAATGTCAAGGGTAAACCTAGAAGGGTGTTTAATCTCTTAGAAGTTAAATTCATATTTATTTTTATGTACATGTTATGTATTATGCTAAAAACATTCTAATGATTGGATTTCATAAATCTATAATGAATTTATAATTTTTGGAAAATTTATCTGTGAACTATTTAATGGAGGTTTTTAGGCACATTATTTTATATAATGGAATTAATTTATTTGATTTTAGTAATGCTAATTGTAGTATTTAATATACTTTGAAAAAAATTAAAATCCCATTGGAGGGATAATAAGATATAATATTAACCAGATATTCATTATTCCTCTAAATATATAACTGATTTATTCCAAAATTCATTTCACCTTGTATAAATGTAATTTATGTTATTAGTAACTAGAGGAGAGATTATGAGTCACATATGTTCTTCTAGTCATTCATAAATCCTTTTAAGAAATGTTTGAAAAATATTGTATCACTTAACCATATATGATGTTTATTAACTAACTAATATCATATAAGTTACATGATGAATATAATCCATTATTTTATAGCTACATGGCTTTTTATGAGATAGTTTTGTTCAAAAAAATTCATAAAAAATCATCAAGGAAAAACAATCATAGAATTAAAAATATTTATACTAAGATACATAGGATGTAATAATACCAAATATTTAATGGTATCAGTCAACATATTGACTATATTTTTATAGGAGAGAAGAAATTATCATTTTGTAAAGTGAGTGAAATTTTGAAAATAATGAAGTGAGGGATTTAGATTCACATTAGGTGGCCTCAGATTACCAAATATTGAAATACATAGTGGGAAGAGTTGTTCTAGAGACACATAATGAATATAAAATTTGAAAATAATTGGTTAGGTTTTATACTCACCATTTTAGTTGAAATATTTTTAAATATTAATATCAAATACTTCTGGGATGCATTAAATTAAAATATTCTAATTTTTTAATTTTCATAGAATTAGAACAATAAATACATGTACCAAAATTTATTCATGTGTCATTTCTCAGATATATGTAATGCCTTTTCTGGGTATTCAAGTATAAAATAATCATAGATGGAATAGTTGGTACATCAGAGGAACAATTAGAAACTGGGAGTTTTAATAACTGTTAAGGAATTCTATATAATAAAACCTTTTAATTAGTTATCAAGATAAAATCTATTAGAATTATACTTCTCATAATTGACTTCAATGGCCATAATATTTATCAATTGAATTTTAATACCACCTTCCATAATATAATGATTGTGAAATATTTCTATATGATACAACATGAAAGGTTTTGTGACATTAAAGATCAATAAAAAGTTTTATATGTTATAGATGTTTTATTTGGATTTAATCAAGAATCATGATCATTGAATATTCATTCTAATAATGAAATATGAGAATTTGATTTTATTAATAAAAAATGTAATACAGATGTATAAAAGCTGTTAGTTTGGGAACTAGAGTTTTACATGTCAATTATATTTAAAATAGATGTCTGCTTTTATAATTAGTAAAGACTGAGAAAATAAATTTTTATCCATGATTGAGATAAATTAAAAAACCATATTATATGTAACAATACATAATTATATAGATCAATAGGGTTACATTGATCACATTATATTATATATATTATCAATTTATTAAAAAATAGATGATTGAACTATTCAAGATTGATTTGATGCCTATGTCAAATGGCATAGAGTCTCTCCAAGATGATTTGTTATGTCACAATATATTATTATTATGAAGAATATATTTTTATATTATATTTTTTCGAATAGATCACATATTTCTTGATATATATATATATATATATATATATAGATTTATAATTATTCATCCATTGAGTATTGTGGTTAAATATCAATAATAACATGATGAACTATATTATGTTTTGAATCAGTATTATTTTACAATACTTGAGAATGTATAATGGAAGTGTTATTGGTAATTAGATAAATTGTAACAATTGTTATCAAGGGGATACAAAAAATTACCCTTACATCAAATTAATTGTATCTTGTATCAAAAATAAACTATGTTGGAAATATTGAGAAAATTATTAGATCTAGTGGAAGCCATATATTGATTGATTTAGTATGTGATACCTATTAACTGAACATAATATGTAGGGTAAATATTGAATTATTTATTTCTATAAATATTATAAATAACATAATTCTTTTTTAATTTATAATTTTTTGAAATAAATCCCACAAATTATTGTCATCCCCCTTTATTCTGAAACATGTTTCATCTTTACAATTAACACGGTACATGTTCCCACTTGTTCAAATGATATATATTATTATTATTTCATCTATACACAATCCATGAATCTTTTTATTGAGAAACTAATTGCATGTGATGATATATACAATTAACATATACCAAGTAAATTGTGCCTTTGTCTTTCAAAAAATAAAAATTACATGATTTCCATTATACAAATTTATCCCCAATATTCTTATTTTTAAGATAAATATCATTATTAATCCTCATTGAACAACACAATATCATCATATCCTTATATTATATACCTAAAGAGGTGTTTTTCAAATTAATTTTCAATAAATAAAAACAATATAATATCTATATGAATTCTGTTACAATATATATTTTTTAATTATCTATTATAATATTTTCTTTATCATATTCGTTATATTATTCCATGAAATAGTTTTTGTATGATCAGTAGGAACGTAATTCTTCAACTTTGATTAAATGTAATCATCACTAATTTCATTCGAAAATTGAAAATAGATTAAATGTATGGAATTTTTTTCATATTTATTGATTCTATGGGATGTAGCTCTTATTATAAAAAATAAATATTATAATTTATTTTGAATTGAATCTTCTTGATTAAGGAATATAATTTTTTTTATAAAACCTATAACATATATATAGACTATAAATAAGGATTATCCAATCTTTAGTGTTGTAATATAAAAAGATAGTTGACTACCTATTACATTAAAAAAACATCACATATTGAATCTTTGAATTATTAATTTATATAATTCTTGAGAATACCATATTAAAAATTATATTTACATGTCTCGTAATTTCAAATATATTACTGGAAGTCAAATCATTAATTTTAATTCTTGTTGAAGCGGAATGACTAAATTTTAAATTAAAATATTCTCTACATTAAATAAAATCATATCCAAATCCACCTTTCCCTTAATGATAATATCCCACTCTACTGAAATAACAATATATGTCCCATTTAGGCTCATTGACATTTTTCCAATTTATGCATAAATGCATCCAAATTTTGGTATTTTTCAAACTGATCATTTTTCAGCTTATATTACACCTGATTCATCGATTTACCAACATATTCTTGGAAAATTTCAATTCTTCTTACATTATTAGTTAAATCATTAGTTATGAAATTAAAATTGATTATTTTTTTCAAAATTTAATTTCATCTTATATATATTTTTATCATAAATTGTTTTTTATATTATATATATCATAGAACTTCTTTAAACCCATTAATATTATATTGTTAATAAAAATTATTTCATATAAATAATTAACAACTTAATTTTTCATATTTAATCTAATTTCCTAAAAAACATTCTATTAATAAATTCATCATTATTTTTGGATTTGAGAACTTCCACACTCTCGTATTCATATTTAGTTTCATATATGTTTATAGAAATTTCATGAAAATTTCCTAAAAAAATTAAAAATGATTTTTTATTTCTCTATAATAACCTATTTTAGTAAATTCATCATCTAGGCCCCAATATCCCATTGATAAATTATACTTTCTTTGGAAAAACCATAAACAAATTTTCGAAATTGAATCCTTTTTTAATTTCTATTATTGAAATTTTTGACAGGAATCATGAGAATATCCTATTCCTTCTATTGGTATTTATTATTTAATGATAATTTAGATGCATGATGAATAATCTTTCTACAAATGAATAAGTTCAAGGAATACAACCATTTTAAATTTCTTTTTCTTATTTTCGTCTTCTCAAATACAAAACCCATTACACCATCAACCTCATTATCAATTTTTTTTTCCAATTAAAATATTATTAATGGGTTTCTACGATACTTCTAGAGATATATTTTATACATATTGGATAAAATTCCTTAAATAAAAATTCATAAGGTATTTACACGTTTTTTCTTTCATCATGTTATATAGTAATGGTGTCATTTCATCAATATTAGGACTTTATCATTAATATATATTGTTTTTATATTTAAAAAAATTATCAAAAATTATATCTAAAAAATATTATCCTTATAAAATATTTGTTCTATGTACTTTAATTTCCTTGTTTTAAAATACGTGAAACAATTCTATAGATTAAAAGCATTGATCATCAATTTTATCTCTACGTATTTGAATCGTAGCCTCTATATTTTTTCAATCTCCCATAGAGATGATTAATAACATATCCAACTATCCTTTAATGTCATGAAACCTATTTCATTAAAATATGTTGTACTAGATAGGTCAACCAATTTTGCATTTACAGTATTCACATATCTATCAATTTCATTTCTAATTTTTTTTTAAAAAAAATTGATCGAGACTCAATAAAAATAGTTACATCAACAGAAAAGGAAAAATATTCAACCAATATAAATGATCATAAATGATGAAACATTATTCCACTTTTTTGAAACATTATCCACTAAACATGGGGTTACTTTATAAAAATTAGGAGGTACCAACTTCATAATAAACCACTCAAATTAATCAACCAATTAATTATTTTTTAGAAGGAAAATATAACTTATATTGGTTTACTATAAAAGAATATTCTGGATTTGATACCACATTTTATGAATATATAGTATTGGATCATATTTTGGTGGTGAATCTGGATGATTATAATTAAATTCAAATTAAAATTATTCTACACTAAAACAAAACTCTAGATTGAAAAATTATGTCCATCAGATATTTCCCTAAAATTATCTTTCTTCTTACTTCTCATTTTTAGCAAAATATGTATTAATTATGTGAAGCCTTAGTGTATTAAAAATTATATGTCTAGATGGTTCCATGTATTAATTTATTTATTTGTATATATATATAGGTATGTGTGTCTTATTTTATGAATGACAGTATAAGAGGTATCATGACATGAACATTTGATTCATGGTGTGACCATTAGTGTCGCGGTATAGGGATGATCCAAGAGAGGTTGGTTTCACCCTAGCACAATAAGATGATCAATTCATGGTGTGAGGGGATTTTGACACAACATGTGAGTCTCTATGGGTTTTTATCATGTCACGACCACACCTTCTAGGACATGATCCCACATTGTTGTTTCTATGTGAAATAATTCCACATTTTCATTAATTGAATTAGATTATTAGATAAATATATTTAGTTATTTAATTAATATATTATTTCAAAATGATACACATATTTAATAGTATTAAATCCATAATATATACATTAATTAAGATTATTACCACACCATATTCAGATAGTAAAGGGGGAAATGTTTATGGGATATTGGAGTGGGTAGATGAAGCTACATGGAATGATCATCATTAGACCCAAAAATTAATCCAATACTCATCAAAATATTATTTGACATTAAGAAGGGGTCATTATGTTGAGTTTTTAATACATTTATCTCTAGTTTTATCTGTTTTATTATTATGAAACCTTGTTTGTGATTCTAAAAAATTGTCATATTATTAACCCATAGGTTTGAGATTTTAATCTCTATCATTATTCTCTTTATGAATGTTCTTCATGTAATATTAATGACTAAGGTATAAGATTATCATTTTATAATTTTTAATTATTCTTCATCATTTTAAAATTTTGGTGGCCTCTTTATATGTATGAATAGGTGTGGTGTGAGGTAGGGAAATAGAGTTCCAATATAGGGAGGTGAAACGGTGTTGTGTGGTAAACAAATATGAGGAATTGCAATGAAACAATGCTTGGTGTCTTATTACTGATGGGTCTCAAAGTCATATTTATCTCATTGATGATATAATTGTAAAATATAGGTAAATTACATATCTTATATATGTGTAATATTTTATAATTATTTGATCATATGTATGGTCACAATGGGATTGTGGGTACCAATCTGTGAGGACTAGTTGAAGCCCTAGCAGTCAAGGGATGGAAAAGGGATTCCACATAAATATACTATTTGAACAGATATTCTCATATTCAACAGGGGAGGTGTTCATGTTGTGGAAACCCCATTGAAGTATCCATCATTGTGATACCAACAAGGTCATGTCATGATAGTCTCTTACTAACAGGTTTATGTGACAATATTTCTATTCAACATGGAATCCAATTGTAAACTTCTCTTCATATTTTGTAACATCATGAACATTTGGAATAGTGAATTGGATCACTCTTTGGATTTAAGATTTTACTATGTTAAATATAATGTCTTTGTAAGTGTTTGTATAGGGCAAGGAAATATCCATGGTAGTTTGTATAGGATCATAGGATTAATTATAAAAAAGGTTTTTTATCTATTTTTATGAATGAAATTTCAATTATTTAATTGTTAAATATTGTTGGGTAGACATAAAATTGAATTTTAATTGATTTTAGTGTTTTTGGACTTATAAATGTGTTTATAAAATTATTAAATGTCTAGCAATTTGAGTAGGGTTGACTATTTGAGTAATTTTGTTGGGTGAGTTTGGTGAAAATGGATGAAAATTGAATTTTTTATAGGATTTATGGTTTAAATAGGGTATCAATTTGATTTTAGTAGTGACATGAGTGGAAAATGTAAATATATATAATTTTAAGAATGGATGATTTCATGAGGAGGGTTCTGGGGTGTGTTATGTCAAATGTTCCAATTTATATAATTTTGTATATGGTTAATAGTTTTTAAATTGTTAATATATTGGATGAGTATGGTTGTTAGTGAAAATGAATGAAAGTGGAATTATGAATAGGTTTTATGGTTTTTGTAGGGATTTTGGGTGTGTTTGGTAAAAATGGTTAAGTAAATATTTTTTAGTAGGGTCAATGGTTGGATTTGGGTCTTCATCTTACCAATGTTGTGTTTTAGGGAAAAAATGTTTATATGTAGAATTTTTAGAAGTGTTTAATATTTTGGTTGTGTTGATGGTTTGACTAGGGTTGTAGGGTGTGTTTAATCAAAACTTACTATCTATGGAATTTTTAGTAGGGTTGATAGTTTTAGTAGTGTTTCAAAGTGATTAGAATAAGGATATCAGTGAAAATGGATATGTTTTGTATTTTGAGTTGGGTGTCTAGTTTTAGTAGGGTTTTTTATGTATTATAAAAAATTGTATCTCTAGAAATTTCAATAGGATTGATGGTTTGAGTGATATTGTTTTGTGATTTAGTAATTTTAAATAGTGAAAAGTGGTTATGACTGGAATTTTGATTAGGGTTAATGGTTTTATTAGGGTATTGCTGGTGTATTTGGGTAAAAATGGCTATGTATGTAATTCTTTATAGGGTTTATGGTTTGAGTTGGTTTAATTTATGAGTTGAGTATGGTTATTGTTGAAAATGGCCATGTAATGAATTTTTTATAGGATTAAGGGTTTCGGTAGGGTCATGGTTGTGTTTGGTTTGAAATTGTTATGTGTTGAACTTTGATTCCTGTTGATGGTTTGAGTAGGGTTAATGAATATATTTATCTGAAAAAGAGGCTTTCTAGAATTATTATAGGGTTAATGGATTGTGTAGGGTTCATCTGTTTGTTTATTGGGGTTCGAAATTAAATAAGAAATAATATATAATTTTTATTTGGGATGACGGTTTAAGTTGGGTTATTTAGTATGGTTGGTGGGAAATAGATAAATCTGGATTAGTAGGGATATTGTGTGAGATAAGTAGAATTTAATTTAATGTTATTATGGAGAAGCATAGTGTATTTTCAAAAAATGTTTGTGATGATAATTATATACAATTTTTTCAAAAATACAATAATTATTTTTATATGTAATAATAACACTAAATATTGGAAAACATGGGTTTACCAATCCCTTAGGTCAAAAAAATAATCTGAAACACCCAGATATTTCCTTTATTATTCACTAAAATATATCTATTACATATAATGTTAAAATTAAATGTGTTATGAAGTATGCTTGAGCTACATTATAGGTTAAGAGTTCATATATGACTAATGTTCAAATATCTCTCTATTTCTTTATACATATCCAAACAATTTTGATTCATGAAATTTTTCCATATTTATCTTGAAATAACTTTTAATTATAAACTATAAATAGAATCATAAATATTGGAATATTGTTTAATACTGGTATGTTGTGCCTAGATTTTTCATATCTTATATGTGTATTCTATGATTCATGTAAACTGTGCATGAAGATGAGATGAGGAATGAATGTAATTGGAGTTTATTTTTTATGTTAGTGGTTACCAAGGGTAGACCGTTGTGGTAAAAGATTGTTAGGCCTTGTATGGATTGGTATGTGTAATATTTTGTAGCTTTTGTGTGGGGATTATGATGCTATTTTGATGATGTTCTTATTATGACTTGATAGCAATTGAGGTTACCTAATAACATGATACGGGTAATCCATGTGGTTGTGAATTTTTTTTATAACCAAAATTTGGGAGATATGATTTTTTTGGATAACATAAAAGTTGTTAACCATTGTTATTAGTGGGATATGTGGTCTGTAGGTGGCCACAATGGTTGCTAGATAGTGATTCCTATGACTGTTTGTGATTACAGTAATTGTGGTTAGACAATGGGTTCATTTTTAATTGTCTAGACATTCTTAATTTTTTTGATATATTATTTTAGGAGGTGGAGGTGTTTGGAGTAGGTTATGAAGAGTTCAGGAGTGATTGCTGGAGTTGTAGCTGAGAAACTCCCATAAAAGGTATCATGTAGTTGGGGGGTGCACAACCGTAAGGTGCAGTGGCTATCACATATATATTATTTATATGTTTAGGGAGACTGGATGATGAGTTATGATGAAAATTATATTTTCATCATGGTTGAAATATGGTGTTGTTGAGATCAATGTCACAGGGTGACTGACTGCGGCATAAGAGCTAGGGTGGATTTTTCTGGCATTCTGAATTTTTTTGGAGGTTGAGACGTGGAGTAGGACTTCATCATAGCCTCCAACTCTACTTACGAGGGTTTGTGGAGTAATTATTTTTCCTACACCATGGTCTCCTTCATGGTTTTCATTATTAGTAGCATAGAGATGACCAAAAATCATAGTACAACATTGACTAGAGGAGCATAGCTTCCTTGATCTCATAAAATATTACCAGACGTTCATATATGAATTATCAAATATTTCATACCCATTTATTTCTATCACTATAAAAGGCCACGATTTTATATGGTCTAATCGGTGTTAATAATCATATGACAACCCTTAGAGGAGATTGATTAGTGCTCTAGGGGTCCACTTTCTGGAAGAGTGGGCGATGTTTGAGATGTTTTTTTGATGCTCCCCATATAGGAATGGGGGTGTTCATTGATTCAACAGAGAGTTTATATCTCTTATGTATATATTTAGTTATATCCTGAAGACTATAACTATTCCACCCATGTTCAAAAGCTATATGCGGTAGTGTTTTCATTAAATCTATGATGACATTACCGCTTTGTGGTGTGATTTTTGGTCTTCAAAGATCAAACGATATTGAGATATATATTTTCCCATAATTATTTGAATCTATATAAATTTAGGGGGATAATGTTTCTCCAAGAATATGATTTAGATTTACTAAACCTTAGGAAATTGGAAAATCATTATCAAATAGGTGGGTAGGTAGTCACTAAGGGATGTTGTTTAAGAGTTCAAATATAATTCGAGGGTGATGGTGGATTTACTATCCTTTTACTAATATTGATGATTGGTTGGTGATGAAATATTATTTTTTATGAAAATAGTATAATATTTTTTAATGTGGAAGGTAGAGGAGTCTCTATGGGATGACTTGAAGGAAATGGTGATGTGTGATTGATTCAACTATGGTGATGCTTTATAGGGGTGTTCAGAGGTGTTCATAACCAGATTTCATTTCATGGGAGGCTATTTAATTCATATTAGATCCATGCGGGAGTCCTTCATGAGTTATGTAGGTCACATTTGTAAGTACCCTTGTAGGTATTAAAGATGTATTTTGTCTTGAGGGTATAGTTTGGTATTACTAGGATGAATCTATCAGTGGATTTGTTTGGGGATCAATGTCTAGTTTTAAAGTAGGTAAAAAATGAGGACCTTGTCCATAGGGGGGGTATTTAATCCCTTAAGAACTATAAAGTATAAATGGGATGAAATTTTGATGGAATTCATCAGAGAGTTAACCCAAGGTCTGAGGTGTTGTGATGTTGTCTCCATAATATTAGTTAATTTAATGAAATAATATCACTTTATAGTGATCTGGGGGTCTGGTGTAATGAATTGTTTAGTGAAATGGTTTTAAAGATAAGGTGGTGAGGTTACATGGTGTTCCAGGTTTCATCATCTCAGATTGCGAAACTAATTTTACTGCTAAATTATAGAGAGTATTACATCATTATTTTGGAACTTAGATGAATGTAAACAATGTTATCCACCCAAAAATTGATAGGAAGATATAGGAGAAAATCTATACCTTCAACAATATATCATCGGCATGTCTCTTAGACTTTGGTATATGTTGGTAAAATCACCCTCCATTTTTTGTGTTTTCTTATAACATCATATATCACTCATCCATCATCTTGAACTCATTTAAGGCATTGTAAAAGGCGATTTTCTATTCTCTATTATTTTGGTCCATGGTTTTAGATTCTCATGTTCTCAGTATAGATGTGATGCAGATCTTGATAGAGAAAGATCATGTTGTCTATGAGAGGATGAAGGTAGTGATGGACCAATAGAAGACTTATTCTGACCATAGGAGGATGCCCATGGAGTTTGAGGTTGGAGATTAAATTGTCTTAATTGTATCACCTCAATATAGGGCATAGTGGTTTTTAGGGGGACTAATCTCTTTCCTTATTTTTTTAGGCCATTTGAGGGTTTGTCGTGAATTAGTGAGGAAGGTTATCATTTAGCAGTTCATCCATGGGTGGACTAGATTCATGATGTATTCCATATATCTCAAGTCCATAAATTTATTCATGATGAATCTTCTGCCATATACTACGAAGATTTATATATCAAGTATAATGTGATGTTAATAGATTGTATAAAGGAGATATAATATTATCCCATGAAAGTGACTCTTGGATTGACCATTCATTTAGTTCATGTGTTGTGGAGGCATGGTGACCTCGATGTTTTTCCTAGTAGTGTGATACATGGATGGATGATCAGAACATATATCCTTTAATATTTTTTATTTCATTTTTTATTAATGTTTTAATTTTTTTATCATGAAACTTATGAGATATAAATTTCCTTTGATGATTTTATGTCTGATTAAATATTCATGTATTCAATGAGTGAAGAACCAGATTTTTAATCAAGATGAATTATACTTTGACATGATTAAAACCTTGTGACTTACTCAGTAATGGATGATTTCGATAATATATTAACATTTGTAATGGAATTATTTTATTTGTGTTCTTTTGGCCCTATTTTTTTGTAGATATAGTGATCATTGTTTTAGAATATGTGGAGGTTGATACAATTGTGTGGATGGATATTTGGGAAATGTGGCTAGAGGTTTTATGGCTTGATGTTACATGGGATACTATGTGGTAATTTTCATTATTTTTGTGTGATTATTTTGTGGGGTTGTTAAATTATATAAATATCCATAATATGTATCTCATGGTATCATTATTTAGACCATTATATTTCTCCAATTGTATTGTTGTTTTGTTATGAGTCTTGGGTATAATAATAGTTTTATGGGAATTTTGTTTAATATTATTGACATTATGACATATTTATGATATAGAGTTCAGGTGGAGGAGGTGTTAAATTTTTTGCTGGTATGTTTTTGAGTTAGTGCTGGGATTGGATCTTGGAAAATTTAGTAACAAATGTCCTATAATATGGGGATTATGCACTATAAGGTGTGTTGGATATAGTTCATAGGATTCATTTATGGAATAGGGATCATAGATGAGGGGTTTTGTTTTCACATCCCTTTTTAAAATGGGTGCACTATTCTACTTGGATACAATTTTATGTTAGTTTGTCTTTTGGAGTTGGGTAACATGATATGGGATAGTGGATCAATTGTATTTTTTTGGGGTTCTTCCGTTTTCTAGGCGATTGTTCCATAGATTTGGAATACAATGTAGCCTCATCCTGGGTTTTTAAGGGGTTTCATCCTAAATTTTTGGATATAATATGGTCTCCTCCATAGTTTTTTAGATATGTGTCTTATAGTTAGTTGTGGATATCATACCCACTTTGATCAGTATAGTTGTGATGTAGTACCTACCATTACACCAAAGTACTCTTCATTATTAGTAAGTTTTTGGAATGGTGATTTAGTCTACACCATGGAGTGGTGTTTTTAAAACAGTGTATAAATTCATAAATTCTGTCTAACCATTCCATTTTTATGAATTTTATCTCATTTATTTAGAAACCCCATTGTATCCCAATGATTTTTGTAATCCCAATTTTAGTGGATTTCAAAATAGATATTGGGAGATTAGTCCAAGGTTGATTTAATTTATCATATTCTATTCTTCTCCATTTTTGTTGTATAAAAGCTAATTCAATCAAAAAAATCAGTAGATTTGGTGTTGTTTTGATTGTATGATGTTGTGTTTTTTGAGTTATTGGTTTATCACAGTATTATCCTTCATTTTGGTGCTTAGTTGTGGCCTCCCCCTTTCATAATCCTTGTGTTTCAGATTACAAAGATTTATTTTTTATAGGGGGTCCTTCATCTCTCTTCTATTTGTATATATAGTATGGTACATTCTCTTTATTATCATTCAAGAGATAATATATCTAACTTAATAAATAAAAGTGTCATTTTTTATTAAAATTGAAGGGGAATGGAAATGAATAAAATGTTTTTTCACATATTATGTAACCTATATCGAGATTGTATGGGCTTAATTACTTTTTGAAAATCACAGTTGTTAGTGGATTTTTTTCTATGAATTTATTTCAGGTAGAACTTTTTTCATGAAATTGTTTGATGTTACCTTGTATAAAAAATTCCAACCACCTATATTAGGAAAATATATTATTTTCACGCGGAATATTTTTCTTTTCTATGAATTCCTTAGAAATGGTAATTGCAATTGATGATAACCCCCTTACTAAATATGAGAAGGGTATATGAAAACGATATGAAAGGTGTGGTGATGTGTGGAAGTGGTTTTTCATTTTTCTATGGGGGAAGATGTTTTTTGATGTGTTTATGGTATTTGGTGGTGATGTTTATTTGTTATTTTGGTGTGGATGTGTTTTTATGTGGTCATTGTATATTGTAATGTAATGTCCCGAACCCTCCTAGTCCATTACATTTTCAATTTATGGTGTTGGGGAACCCTGGAGCAATCAGTGAGTCGTGGGGGCAATGATGTCAGTATAAGGGTGTCACCATGGTGTTACCCATCAGTTTCACTATGGTGGCACCCATTGGTGTCACTGTGGTGTCACCCCTCGGTGTCACCGATCGGTCTCATGAATCGGTGTGTCCCGAGTCAGTCTCACCGATCGGTGTATCCTCGATCAGTGTCACCGATCGATGTCTCCCTGATAGGTGAGTCACCAATCAAGGAGTCACCGATCGGTGTGTCAACGATAGGTCTCACTAATTGGTGTGTCCCCAATCACTAAGTCACCGATCAGTGTGTCCTCGATCGGTGTCATGGGGTTGTCGGTGGTTTCTTTCCCCAATTTCTCATAACGCTTCCTTTATAGTTTAATTCATCTTTAAAGTGGTTTGAGGTCGTTTTTAAAGAACATAAATGATGTTATAGATCCCCAGGAGTGGGAGAACCTAGAATGACCCAAACATTGTGTCGATGTTACATTTTTTCCAATGTTTAAATGAAATCATTTAACTCAAAGCTGTTACAGCCACCACTCCGATGAGAATTATGAAATAAAGATTAATTTTATAGTGTGTAACCGTCCAACCATGTGGTGAAAACATGATCTTCCTTCAAATACATTCAAGATTTCATATTTCCTAACTCCAATATCTCTCCTTTTACTGCACAGGGATTATTTCTTCTTCTTTACTGGTCTCGTTTCTTTTCTGTGGTGTGTTTGGAGTCCTCCTTCCTGAGGCTTGTGGTGTGCCTGTTGTGGAGCCTTTCCTACTCACTCTTGGAGTCCCCAGATTTTCTTCCCCTACATGTCGTGCATTCCAAGTTCATGGATCATGGAGAAAAACATCGATCGTTGATCATCCAAATAGTGTTTCCCTTCATCTCTCTTTGCTTTTTATCATGCTGGGTGGGTACGATGATGTTCCTTTGGGGATGGATGAAACCAAACTTTAACAAAGATAATAACTATGTTTTTAAAGAATGAATGGGTGTGTTTGATGATGCCTATGTGACCTTTTGTCATTTCTTATAAGTTTATAATTTTATGGGCTTATGTCCACTAAAAATTGAGATCGTTGGTGGTCTTTTCATGCACACCGATGAACCTCTATTTTTAAGATAATTCTATGATTGAATTGTTGTAACATGAAGACTAGTTAATCATGTTAAATCAGTTGAGATAATGGATTCCCAATAAATAAAATCAATGTGTGGTCCCCACGGTTAACCAAACGGAAATACGTAACAAAATGAATTGTGTGTTTATATATGAAAACTCCATTGATCTCCTCTGGTGATTTGTAAAGGTATTCTTCATGATGCTTATGAGGTGACATGAATGGGGATGGGCTCCCCTATTTTTCAGTTGTTAGTTTGTGGATTTAGGGCCCTGTGGGGCCGTATGTTGGGTCATAGATTTATTCGAGTACTTCAAGGGATATCATGGATCCCTTTTGTTATTGTGACTTTAAAATATAATCAGGTATGAATGCTTAATTTACTGCATGGATATTTTTCCTTCCTTGGATTGTGGATATGCCTGTTATTTTCCCAGTAGTGAATAATTCCTTTAATAAAACCACATGAATGTGATAACAAGAATATGTTCATTGGGGAATTATTTTTAAGGAATGAGTTGGGGCTTGGTTGTGGCTATTTTACTTTTTATAAATGAATAGAAACAAGGTTGCTTGTGTATGGGATGGTTTTGGAACCTCTAGGTTTGGATGAGTGCATGTTTACCAATATTTATAATTTAGTTTATATGTTTCTTATTCGCGCCCCACCTGAGTTGAGAACTTTATGTCGTATACCCCCATTTCATGGTGGGGGTGTTTTTTCCAACACTCCTATGAGTAACAGGTTATTCAATCCTTTTCTGATCCCTTTCCCAAGTAGCCCAAGGCTCTTTGGGTAGGTTGTGACAGCTTGAGGTCCATTATATCCAATGATTCTTCAGGATGTTCAGTTGTGTTGGTTGGCCTAGGTGTGTGGGGACATTTTGTCTCGCATGTGTCATTGGGATGAAGCTCAGTCGTCTTTGGGCATGGTGTTAGTTGTTCTGGTCTAGGTTTCTTTAGGCATTGAGGTGTTTGTTGTTGACCAGGTGTCTGCAGGCGGGGATGTGTGTGCTTGTGGTGGACCAGTTGACTGTGGGTGGGATGCGTGGTTTTGGTGGCCAAAAAGGATTTGTTTTGGAAATAGTGGGACTGTAGTGAGAATCGTGGGAGGGGTCTGATGCATATGAGGTCTTCAATAACCAGTGGGAAAGTGGTTTGGTATCCCCAATCATCAATGTGTTATTACTATTACCTTACTTGACATGTGTTATTTGGGGAGTGTGCCTCGATGAGGTTCGGGTGGATAGTTTCTTTGGAGGGCGTTTTGGTTATCTCCTTTTCTCACACGACATCAGATTTCCTACCTACTTGTGCACAATAGATTTTGGTTTTCCCTACTAAGTATACCTATATACTCACCCTACATAAGTAAAAATGCCTTCAGGTTTGTAGGAGGACTTTGGATACTCTGCGGGACCGTACTAGTTTGGACGTTGGGGTAGTTTCTTTTATTTTTTTTTCTTTTCATTGGTAATTCCCTTTGGAGTTTTTTTGTACTTTTAGAACTTATTATTGGAGCATGCATATTGGAATAGATTATTTGGGATATATAGTTACTCCAAGATTAAGTGTTTTTTTGGATTTACTATATTATATCTCGATCCTACTAAAAAAGGGTAATGGGTTCCATATTATGATTTATTCTATAAACATGGTGCTAGTCTCCACTCCGGGGGATATTGATGGAGGGTCTTAGGGATAATTTTTCTCCATCAACATGAGGAAGGATGAGTTAGGTAAAATTTCATACATTCTCCCATCACTGTGAGGGCAGGTTGTGAAAAAATGGTATCAAAAGTGATGCTTGAGATATTGGATGGATTTTCTGATTAGGAACAATGAGGATTTCATGGGATGGTATGGAAAGAGTTTTAGAAAATCTTGGTGCGTGAAATAGGTCTGGGAAGACTGGCTAGGACATGGGATTTTATGGTCCCTTGTGATCCGATGTAAGGACTGTGGACCCACCGAATGACTAAGTGAGCCTATGCTGATTGCAGGGTAGATACTGTAGGAAAGGTACATGCATCATAATGACTTGTGTTCTTGTGTGTCTTGGGTATTTTGGGGGGTTAAAATAAATAAAAAGTCTTTGAAAATTTTAAAAGAAATCTTCTACACTACTCGGGCTTAGGCATTACTTGTTTACATTGTATCTATTCCACCCAGACTGCGACCACAGTTAGTGCAGAAGATTGAGGCATAGGAGGAATATTTTTTTGATCAAGAGAGGGTTGACTGAGAGGAGGAGGATGACCAGTGGAATAAGACTCTACATTCCTTTCAGCAGAAGACCATCGGGAAGTACTAGGGAAGCATCTAGGACATGGATACAGAGAGTTGGATCGAGAAGCTGGTGATATCTTTCAGTTTGAGCCAGGATCTGACATAATACTAGGTTCCTTTGGTTGTAATCCAAATGCCGGGAGCGGCACGTTAGGGGTGGACACTCTATCGTAGAGAGAATAGGGAATTCCATATTTTATGGACAAACTTCGAGTGAGAGTTTTAGGAAGAATTCCTATCTTCCACGATGAAGGAGGAGAAGGTGAATGAGAAATTATCCCTTCAGTAGTGAAGCATGTCAGTGAGGGAGTTATTGATCAAGTTCAAGGATCTCCTTCACTTCTCTCTAGACCTCTTTCTAGATGAGATATCTCAAGCAAGATGTCTAGAAGAGTAACTCTTACCTTATGATTAGTATGCGGTTACTCCCTTCACTCTAGCGACATACTTGGATGTCCAGAAGAATGCTGAAGTGGTGTATTGGATGAACATGCTAAGAGGAGTTTCGCAATAGGGGGGCTAGCTAGGACTGTCAAAGGGGAAGGCCTTCAGTAGTAGGGCTACAATATTAGGGCCTTCCAAGTTTCTGCTAGTGGGGAGAAGTCCCCAGAAGATACAATTTTTATCTCCCTGTCATCACCCATTCCTTGCTAGACCAGGACTGAGATGCTTCATTTATGATATTTTTGGGAATCTTTAGAATCAGTGCCTGGACCGAGTACAGTATAGTGGGAGGTGGAATGTTCAGCATCCACCTCAGTAGTTGTAGTTTCCAGCCAGGCCCGTTCAACAGTTGATGTAGGGACAGTGAGCTCCCGCTCCTCCAATAGCAGACGTTGCAGGAAGACGCCGACCTTGGGTTGATCCTCAGGGATCCAGAACAGGGTGTGGTATTGAAGGTGGCTGACAGCCAAGGGGTAGAGGAGTTAGGAGTGGGTAGTTTCACACCATCGAGGTAGCAATTCCAGTGGGGATAGAGGTCGTTTGAGGTAAGATCAGCTTTTTTAGCACTCTTGCATATGTTCATTTTGATTGAGGAGCTTCTAAATACTTTTTTGTACCCAGTATAGCCCATTATTTAGGTCTAGAAGAAGAGAGACTTATCATGATCATGTTTTTGTGTACGCCAGTTAGAGTTCAAACCATCTTGTCTCATGTTTTTCGGGGATGTAGACTGATGTTGGGACCACATCTGTCTAGCAGTTACCTTCTTTTGCAGGAGATACGACCGTATGATGTCATTCTAGGCATCGAATAGTTGTTCTATTCATTTTTCGTTATCTACATATTCCAAATAAGGATCATGTTTTCAGATATGGGTGTACAACGTCTGACTTTCTTCGGCAAGCGGGGTTGCTAGGAAGGAAGCTGATGAGTGGATCCCCTTACTTGTTAGTTTAGATGTCAGAGGAGATAAAAAATACAGAGATGGTGGAATCCCTGGGGATTATTAGTGAGTTCTTGGACATCTTCCCTTGAGATGTGGCGACTCTACCCCCTCGACGCGATGTTGAGTTCAGGATAGACATGCATCCTGGTGCCCATCCGATTTTGATGGCTCCCTATCTGATGGCACCTTCTGAGTTTCAAGAGTTATGGATTAAGTATGATAATATGATAAAGAAGGGTTTTTTTAAACCAGCTGAATCACCACTGGGTGCTATATTCTTGTTCGCAAGGAATGGAGATAGTGGTCTCAGGCTATGTATTGTCTACTGAAGGATGAACCATGTGACAATCATGAAGTATTACCCCCTCTTGAGGATCGAAGACCTTTTTGATCTACTGAAGGGGGCATGATGGTTCTCCAAGATCGACATACGCTCCGGATATCACCAATTGATGGTGAAGGATGGTGACATCTCGAAAACTTCCTTTAGGTCAAAATATGGTCACATTGAGTTTATTTTCATTTCGTTCGGAATTATAAATTCACTATTCGGGTTCAAGGAGGTCTTGAACTCCATATTTAGGGAATATCTAGACCAGTTCATAGTCGTGTTTATTGACGAAATCCTGATCTACTTAATATCAGAGGAGGATCACGTCGAGCATCTGAGGATGGTTTTAGAGGTCCTCCAATAGCACTAGCTCTACAAGAAGTTGGCCAAGTGAATGTTCTAGACAGGAGAGGTGCACATCCTAGGACATGTGGTGTCCCAGAAAATAATATAAGTGGACTCATCGATGGTCGAAGTTGTTTTTTCGTGGGAAGAACCAAAAATGTTGCATAGGTTCATATTTTCCTAGGTATAGTAGTTTACTAATGGAGGGTTGTGCTCATCTTCTCCCAAGTAGCCTCACATTTGAAATCCTTGAAAAAGAAATACCAGGATTTTTTGTAGAGTGAGAAGTTCTAGAAACCCTTCTGTTATCTAAAGGGTAAGTTGGAAGTGCCCCAGTGCGGAGGCTGTCGGTAGAAGGGGTGGCATTTGATGTGTTCTGTGATGATTTAGGGTAAGTCTTGGGGTGTGTACTGATGAAACTGTAGGGAGTGGTCTCTTATGGGTATAGGCAATTATGTCCCCATTAACATAACTATTCCACCCATGACCCGGAGCTTGTATAAATAGTGTATTTAAAAATGTAGTGGTGACACTACCTCATTAGGAAGTGCATTGAGGTCTTCACGGTTCACAAGAGATTGAGGTATATCTTCTATCAGCGAGACTTGAACTTGAAGCAGTAGATGTGGATAGAGTTTATTCAGGATGACAACTTTGAGATGTCCTACACCTTAAGAATGGGGAACGTGGTGGTTGATTCCGTGAGTAGAATGTCTTAGAAGGATGTGGTTTGAGATTCAGCATATGCTTAGAAAGAAATGGAGGATTTGGGTTTTCTAATCTTAGATTCATGGGTGGAGGATGGTAGAGGCTTCCTGTTTCAGATGACAGTAAAACCCACTATGTTTCAATAGGTGGGGGTGTCTCAGTGGGGGACGAAGAGGCTAAAATGATTCGCAATCGTATTTTATAGAGGAATTATTAATAATGATGGTTATAAGATAGAATTAATCAGATGTTGTTTCACTGAATGTTGTTTTTTCAAGTTGCAATGTGTGAGAGAGTTCTTGGTGAGTTCCACTAATCACCCCTAGCGGTACACCCAGGAGTTTCCAAGATGGTTTGGGTATTGAGGGGTTAGTTTTGGTGTCCCAGGGTAAAGTGGGCAGGGGCAGTGTTTGCGGAAAGGTGCCCCTTGTGTTAACAGTTGAAGGATGGACACCACGTCCCAGAAGGTCTATTACTTCCTTTAGATGTCCCCGAGTGGAAGTGGGATGACATCTCAATGGATTTCTTCATGGGACTACCTAGGGTTCAAGGAGGCTGTAAGGATATCTTGGTAGCGGTGGACCGGCTGATGAAATCATCTCACTTCCTGGAAATCAAGGAGTTGAGTGCAGTGGATGCCTTTGCACAGAGTTACATGGACAATGTGGTGTGTACTCATTGAATTTTAAGATCCATTGTCACTGATTTGGATACCTGGTTTCCATCACAGGTGTGGAATGTTTTGCAACATGCTTTTGGCACCCAACTATGATTCAACACTACTTTCCACCCCCAGACAGATGGGCACACAGAGCCGACCATCCAGACATTGGAGGATATTCTACGAGCATGTGTTTTGGACTTTGTTGGATTGTGGGTACGAATCTTGCCCCTGGTAGAGTTTTCCTACAATAATATATATCAATCTACCATTGGAATTTCTCTTTTCGATGACCTGTATGGGAGACCGTGTTGCTCACTCGTGTGCTGGACAGAGGTCGGGGAAGCATGTGTTCTTGGCCCAGAGGTGATGCAGAGCACAAAAGAGAAGGTTCACCTCATACGGGATAGGATGAAGGTGGATCAGGATAGGAAGAAGTCTTATTCTGATCATAGAAGGATACCCTATGAGTTATAGGTTAGGTAATACGTGTTCTTAAAGGCCTCCTATTGACATGGGAGACATAGGTTCAAAAGAGGAAGTATGACTTCTCCCAGGTTATTTGGATTCTTCAAGGTGTTGCAGCGGGTAGGTAAAGTGTCTTATCAGCTGGCGCTACCACCAACACTACTTAGGCTACATGAAATCTTCCACGTGGCTCAGCTCTGTAGGTTTCTGTACGATTATTCACACGTCCTCTACTGGGGGAAGCTGGATATCGAAGATGATCCAATGTCTGTAGAGAGACCAGTGAGGATTGAATATCATTAGAAGAAGGTACCCCATTGATGAACCATTACATTTGTTCATGTGTTATGGAGGAACGATGGTCTCGAGGAGAGTACCTGGGAATGGGAGACAGAGATGCACACCCAATACCCAGAGTTGTTTTGAGTTTTGTTCTATTTTTTCATACATTATTGTTATGTATTGCTTGACCTTGTTAGTCATGAGATGGATTATTTTCCACTTTCTCTAAATGTGTGTGAAGAGTCCTGTGTGTGGGGAGGGGAGGACATGATTCCTAATAAATACACATTAAAGTGGTTGCAGTTAAACCTGTGCTGACGAGTCAGTTCCTTCCAAAGAGGATATTATCATGACATGGAGGAAGGGACACCCTAATACATATGATTGGATAGTATGACCTTTACATGTTTCTGTGGTAACATGGTGGAGAGTAGTGGTAGTGTATCAGTGGTTGTTCAGAAGAGATATGTGGGAGAGGTGTTCTTATATACCAAGGTTTGATCATGATTTTAATGAAACTAGGGTAGTTCAGCCGTGAGAGGTATCTTTCAGAGAGGTTGTTCAGACCACTCTATTCCCTTCAGGTTTAGTTTTGATTCATGAGGAAGAGAATAGTTTGAGAGGTATCTGATGTAATAGTCCGGACCCTCCTAGTCCAATACTTTTCAATTTCTAGTGTTGGGCTGCCCTGGACCCATCAGTGAGTCGTGACGGTGGTGGTGTTGGTGGAAGGGTGTCACGCATCAGTTTCCTCGATCAGTGAGTTACCGATCGACGCCACACCAGATCGGTTCTACAGGGTTGTGGGGTTTCTTTCCCTAGTTTCACGTAAAGAATATTTTCAGGATTAATGTCTCATTAATGTGGTTTGAGTCCATTTTTGAGAGCCATAAATGATATTCTAGATCCCCAGGGGTTGGGTGACCCTCGAATGACCAAATATTTGTGTCGTTTTTATGTTTTTTCCTTACATTAAATGAAATCATTTAACTCACTACTATTATAGACATCTCTCCGATGTGAATTTTTAAATAACAATTAATTCGATCTTGTGTATCTATCCAACCACGTGGTGAAACCACGATCCTCCTTTAAATCCATTCAAGATTTCATATTATGTAACTCTTGGATCTCTCCTTTTATTTCATGCGGATTCTTTCTTCTTCCAGGATTATCACTTTTCTTTTACATGGTGCAATTGGATTCCCCACTCCTGGGGCTAGTGGAACACTTTTGGTGGAGCCTTTCCTACTCACTCTTGGATTCCTTAAAGTTTCTCTCCTGCATGTCATGTATCCCCAGTTCATAGCATGAGGAGAAAAACATCGATCATTGATCATCCAAGTAGCTTTTTTCCTTCGTCTCTCATTATTGTGTTTCTTGATGGGTGTGTATGATGATGTTCCTTCAGAGATGGATGAAACCAACCTATATTGAAGATTATAATTGGGTTTTAAAATAATGAAGGGTTGTGTTTGATAATTCTTCTATACCCATTTATCATTGATTATATGTTGATAATTGTATAGGCGTATATCCACTAAAAATTGTTGTCGTTAGTGGTCCATTATTACGCAGTAATGAACATCTATTTTCTACATAATTCTATGGTTGAGTGGCTGTAACGTGGAAACAAGTTAATCACGTTAACTCATGTAATTAAATGGATGACTAGTGAATAAAATTCTTGTGTGGTCTCCACAGTTAACCAAATGGAAAGACAAAATTAAATTATTTGTGTGATTAAATCTGAAAACTCCCTTGCTCTGCTCTAGTGATGTGTATGGTTGTTCAGCTTGATTATTGTGAGGTGACATGGATGGCGATGGGGTTCTCTATTGTTCAGGTTTTAGTTTGTGGATTTGGGGCCATGTGGGTCTATATGTTGGTGGTTATTTTTGTTCCATTATTTCTAGGGACCTCACAAATACCTTTTTTTGTAGTGAATTTACGAGAGAACTAGGTGTGAATGCTTAATTTTCTACTTGAATGTCTTTCATTCCTTGGAATCTGGCTATGACTATTTTTTTCCCAGTAGTGAAAAATAATTTAAATGGAACCAGTTGAATGTGATAACAAGAATGTGTTCAATAGGGATTTTTTTTCCGGGAATGAGTTGTGGCTTTGATGTGGCTATTATTATTTTTATTAATGAATAATAACGATGGTGTTTTTTGTATGGGCTAGTTTTGGAACCCATATGTAGGGATGAGTGGTTGTTCACATATATATATAATTTAGTTCTTATGTTTCTTATTCTCACCCCAACCAAATTTATCACTTCAGGTCGATCACCCCCATTTCATGGGGGAGGGTGTTCTTCCCAACACTCATATGAGTGACTGGAAGTTTTCACCTTTTTTCATCATTTCTTGAGTATCCTAATACACATTGACCAGGTTTTCACAGCCAGAGGTCCATTATTGTCCATTATTATTTGGGCATTGTAGTTGTGGTGGTTGGACTAGGTGGGTGTTGGCAGTTTGTTTCCCATGTGTCTTCAGGATGAGGCTCAGGTGTCTTCGAGAGTGGCAGTAGTTGTTCTGGTCATGGTGTCTTCAGGTGTGGTGGTAGTTTTTGTGGACCACGTGTCTGTGGGTGGGTATGTGTGTGGTGGTTATGTCCTAGGTGTATATGGGAAAGATGTGTTTTTGTGGTGTCCCAATAGGTTGTTGTTGGGATGGCAGTGGGACTACAGTGAGAATAGAAGGAGAGGTTTACCGCATATAATATCTTCAATAACAAGTTGGAATGTGGTGTGGGGTACCCAAACATTGATGTGTTATTTATATTACCTTACTTGACTTGCGTTATTTGGGGTGAGTTACTTAGTGCGGTTTGGGTGGGTAGTTTCCTTGTTGGGTGTTTTGGTTATCTTATTTTCTCACGAGGTAATAAAATTCCTCCCTACTTGTGCAAAAGAGCTTTTGGTTTTCCCAACTGATTATACCCGTATACTCACCCTATGCATATAAAACTATTTTCAACTTTCCAGTAGGACATCGGAGACCATGCAGGACCATTCTAGTTCAGTCGTTGGGACAATGGTTGTTTTTGTTCTTCTTCTCTTTGGTACTTCCCTTTGGAGTTTTCCTGTAATTATAACAGTTATTATTGGATCATGCAAATAGGAATGGATTTTTTTTATTTAAATTTACTTCCAATTTTGTTATTGTTTGGGATTTAATATCTTATCTCAAGATCCTACTAAATAATAAGGGCAAAGACATAAATATGACGTGTGATCATATACCCATGGTTCTAGTTTCCACTACGAGGACTAATGAAGGGGGGTCATGGGGGTCATTATCTCTCCTTCAACATGAGGAAGGAAGGGTCAGGAAATCTTCTATCCCATCTCTCCTCTTGGTGAAGGAGGGTCGTGACAGGTAATTGGAATGAGAATGTGGTTTTCAATGAGAAATTTTTGTGCTGTGGGGGATTGTGGGAAAGGGGAAGATGATTGTTGTTCTCTGTCTTGATGTGCTATTTTAGTAGGTACTAATGGTATTAAACAAAACAATTACCCAAAATTAAGTTGGCTATTTTGGAATGGGTTGGAATGGATAATGAATAAATTAAATTAAATTGGGAGTTTGGATAATGTGGATAACTATTTACATAAAATGAATGGGCTAGTTATAATTAAATGGTTTGGTAAGTGGAAAATATGTGAAAATTGATTAAATTTGAAATATAGGTTGTTTGTAGTTTGTTTCTTGCTTTTTGGAATTCCAAAATCAAGGGTAAAAGTAAAATTGTAGTATGTTTTGATGTTTTTTTGATGATGTGAGTGGGGATAATATTCTTTTTTTGAACCAATAAGTTGTGTTTTTTTTGTGTTTATGTCTGTATATACTTTTTATTTTTTAATTTATTTCAATACTCATCCCACACATTTCCATGTAATGATGAAAAACTGTTTAGGTGATGTTTTTTTAAACATCGTGGTATTTAGAATGGATGGATGGTTACCCTCACTTATCCTCTCTCTTTTCGAGGAAACATTGATGTGCATGTGTTGTGATTACTTTATGTAAAAAGTAAATTATGTTGATTTTTTATGACATGATGACATGGTTTATAGTCGGTGTCATGTATGGTTAATGGATTATATGACATTGATGTCCTTCTTGATTAAAATACATTTCTACATTGGTTTTGGTTGTGACGTGATGACCCAGGTGTCTTTGGGAGAGATGTGTTGTGATGTGATTCCCAAGGTTTCATTGGGAGATTTGTTGTGATGTGATGTGATGGACCATATGTAATTGGGAAATAAGTGATGTTATTTGATGTTATATAATAAATAGGAGTTACAGGACATATGACATTTGGGTATAAGAGTGGAGATCAATTGGGTAATTGTGTAGTGTGTCATTTTATCGATATTCTTCTAAATATGGTATTATAATTGGATGTGTTATCTATTGAACATTCTTTGGTGAGGTTTTCATTGGATAGTTAACCTGAAAATGTGTTTTTGGTTCTATTATTTTCTAATGGGTGAATTTATATTCAATTTTTCACATGAGTATGAAAGAGTTTGGGTGTGATAATACTAAGTATACTTATACTCTCTCCTATATATAAACAAACAGTTTTCATGTTTTCAAGTGGAATACATTGACCGTGGTAGAAATTACTATCTTGGACCATTAGGGTTGTTGTTGTGTCGTTTTATTATTTATTTTGGAATTTTTCGAGAATTTATCTATATACATTTTACTTTTTACATGCATTGTGGGTTGGTTTTTTTGCCTTAATATTATGACATGTCATTGTGTTGATTGATTATTAACATATTATATTCTGATCCTACTATTATGGATGGTAATTCAATGCATTTGTGATATTTTTATACCCTTGGTGCTATCCAAAAACCAAGGGCATACGATAGGTGGGACTGAAGGGGTAATTGTCTATCATCCATCATTGTCAACCTTAGAGGGGTAAAATTGAAGGGGTAAGGTCATGTTCACATAGGGAATGACCGATGAGATAGTTTTTTCCACATATTATGGGTAGATTCATCCTTATATTAGGTTTCATATGTGAGGGTGTAGACCATTAGTATTTATGAGGTGGTCACTATTGAAGGCAAAATTTGGTGGTAGTTGAGACCATTGGATGAGGGTCTTGAGGTTTTCAAATTAAACAGCAGATGATATGATCAAATTATATAAGTACATGTATCACCATTCATTTGATTTATCAATATATTAAAATGATCATTTTTAAAAGAAGATATTAGTCCTAAGAACTTGTGATATTGTTTGTGGACATGTCATTGGGGTTCCAGGGTGAATTAAAATAGATGTGTAGTTATGCTTCAATACAATGTTGTGAAGTATGAATTTTTCTAGTAGGACAAGATCCCTTCTCATATAATAAATTATGGATTTATATTTATACAAGGTATGTGATGAAGCATGAAAAGGATCACCCAAGTCTAGTGCATCCTGAATATAGTGAGTTATGATTTATGTTTTGATTATTAGTTATTTATATTTTCCCATACACTGGTATACATATTGATATAATATAGGGAATCCATTAGTGGTGGACAATTGAGTTTATACTCACACCCTAGATGGGCCCTCTAAGAAATGTGTAATCTTCAATGTCTTGGTATAGGTAATGGAACGTTTTGATGTCAAGATCTTATTGGTGGATGGAGCACTAGATATAGTATGGGATATATGGAGAATTTTTTATATAGGTGGGGAATTATTTCAATGCCAGGATTGTAATTTTTTTTATTTCTCTTGTTTTTTTATATATGTGATAATCCCATGAATGATATTTTATGATATGTATAACTGTAATTAAATGAAAATTAATTATTAAAGTCACAAAAAGTTATTTTTTCTTATTGTTGGGTATTATTTAAAATATTTATACTATGTTTTTATTATTAATATCTATCACATGTGGTTATAGTATCTATACTCTCAAAAGATATAACTTAGTTTCTAGTGATTAGAATTTATCAAATGGTTATGCAAAACTAAGGTCTCATGATAGACCCCAGTTTGGGCACTATTGAGTGGTTCATACTATGAGAGAATTAAAAAATATTATTATATATATTTTAGTATAATTATTATTAGTAATGGTTGTACCAAAATTATATCTTATAGTCAGAAAATAATATAGTTGTGTTTTAAATTGAGTTTTTTCAGTTTGGGACGACTGATGTCATGGGGATCTATAAAAATATGTGATGGATGTCTTATTTGGTTCTAAAAAACATCAACATTATCTAATTTCCATGTTACCAGCGAAAATAAGGTTGTTGTTTCGTTTTCATGGTCATATGTGGGTTAGTTTTTATAATTTAATCTATTTTTTATGTTACTAATTTTTTTTTTCAAGACTCAAGGACCTTTGAGGCAACAGGGAGTAATCATGTATCATGTAAGACATGTGGGACTCTTAAAAAAGGTGTGTGTTGGATGTCATTAATCCTTAGGACATGGAATAAAGGAAAAAATGTGTTTATTTATATATCCGAAAAGGATAAAAACGGGTTGTTATATAGTCTGTTGGTGGAATTCTACTCCACTAAACCAGGAAATTAAATGGTTTACTTTCAGTAATGGAAAGTTGTTCCGATATTTAAATTCTATGAAAAAAACTATATGGTGTTTTCCTATAATGATTTTTTTTGGAATTATACTCATTAGGAACAAGGTTATAAATCACAGTTTCAATGTTAACTGGTTCTATGTGTGTAATTGTATTTGTGGGATCTAATACTAATATGGGTAGGTAGGGGCCATAAGTCGGGATAACATGTGACTTGAGTACAATTGGCAAGTATAAGGGCTATTGGGTAAAGAAACATGTTATAGATTTCTTAATTTGAGATAATTTTACTGCTATATATATATTGATTAAGGTATTGGGTTCCCATGTATATGCTTCCTAGATAGATTCTATTGGTGTGTAAATTGCATAAAGTTGTAGTGATGTCATGTCATAGATGGGATGATGACATTATGGGTGAGTTTGATAATTATCTGTATATAGTGTAATCGAGGAAGGAAATATAACCACATAGTGTACTGGACTGGGCCTACTGGCTAGATGATTATGTTTGACAGATTATAATATGAGTTACTTATTTTATTGATCAAGGATCTTATATATCTAAGTTTTTAATTGATCATCTTATACATTAGTTTTACTCACTCCATCCACTTTTATTTGAGTGAAAGGCTAGACAGTTTGTAATATAATACATGATCAAAACTTTTAATAAAATATTTGACTACATTGATACACCACATGTGTTTTTTGTTATGGTATTTACTTATATTCCCAGTGGACTAGTGAAACAATGGTGGCATATATAATTTAACAAAGTTAAACATAAGTGGAAAACATGGATTTAATTCTATGTGATGTAATTTAGGAAGTTACTTCCAAATATGTTGATTTAAAAGAGATCCATTTATTTTATACAACTTGACAAGGGATATACATTATTTATGGATTATAATACAATGTTCATGGTTTTGTTATGTTTTTTACCAATGTTAGTGGGTGTTGAGATCACTATAGTTTGGTAGATTGAGAATAGTATATGTCATGATATCATGGTGTTGGTAATCATCATCTAGTTGAACTTATTCACGGATATAATAAACAAGGGCTCGAGAGTTTTGTGATACTTGATGAATGTAACTATTCTGAGATACATTGTTAGGTCTAGTGCGATAGGTGGTGGGGATTTGGGTAACTATATTTGAGGTCATAAGGGTACCCAATATGGTTGCTGGAGAAAAGGTGAGATGATTTCACCATGTAGTGCATCATTAACAACATGTTTATAGTGTTGGTGGATGGGAATGTATGAACCCAGTGTGATTGACTACCAAAATAGTGCATGGAATGTTACCATATGTGGTATTTAAAATTGTTTTATTGGAGTAACTGGTAAATAAGTATAATTACTAGCTGGTTATAAAGAATATAATGGACGTATGACTATGAGTTGGACTAATAGCTACTAGTTGAGATTATTCTACAAATGTAGAACATTGAAATAGGATATATTCTTAGTTATGGGGATATATGATAAAATGGGGTGATATAGCGTACAACTATGTGGGGAGAAAAAAAATGGATGGTCAATCATCAATCCAACATTATGTTGTTAATTCTATGTGTTTAGATTATATTAGAGAACTAATAGAAGTTAGAGGAAATCTAATATGTTGAGACCATGTTTTTTAGTTTAGTGTTGTTGATACTGGTGTTTGAGATGCATTTTTAATAAGTGAATTGATTTATTATTATTTAATATGTAGGGATCATGTTTGATGTTGGATTTATGTGGGAATTAAAAGAGGCATATGATTAATGTGGGAATTAGGCGTTAAGGAAGAATTTTGTGGGAATCGATAGTAATTATTGGTTATTGTGGGAATCAGGTATGATACCCCAATTTATGTGTAATTAATTTGTTATCATTGATTTCTGTGTGAATAATTTGTGTGGTGTAATTTACTTGGGATTTAGGTGTGAAGCTAGATTTATAAGGGAAACTTGAGTGATACCGTATTTTCTTATGTGCATCAAGTGTGATGGGAAATTTAATAAGTATCATGTATGATGCAGTTATGAAATGGGAATTTAATTCGATGATAAAATGATATTGTTTTAGGGTTGGAACATGGTTTTTAGAAGATGATGGTCACTCTAGTACCATTATAATATTGAGTTGTTAGGTCACAATGTGAATGTGTATGTGACACATGTGGTGGGGTGTTCCCAAAGAAAGAATCATTAAATTGTCTATGGAAATCTTGGGTAGTTGTGATATAAGGGGAATGATATATTATTATTACAAACTCCCTACAAAGGTACCCCTCCTAGGTCAGCAATGAGGGAAGAGAGATATTGAGCCACACTTCCTCTCTCAAATGGGACTCGGGATAGTGACTTGCACTAAGCATATACAAATCAACCAAATTGGATATATTACCCTCTATAATAATAGGATTTTGAAATAATTTATCAACGATCAATCAAC
Organism: Viscum album; assembly: GCA_963277665.1. NCBI lineage: Eukaryota > Viridiplantae > Streptophyta > Magnoliopsida > Santalales > Viscaceae > Viscum > Viscum album. The sequence continues at coordinate 1,883,397,213 of OY728159.1, read as the reverse complement.
TCAATGAAATATAATAAAATAAATGAAATAAAAAATATCTCACAATGAATGTATAAATTAAAATAGATTCAAAAAATGTATCCAAAATAACCCAACAGAAAATACTTGTCAGCGACTTTGAAATATCCCCAAATTTCCAAGCTATTGATGTATATAACATCAATGTAGTCCTCCCAAAACCCGTAAAATATGTTTATATATATGTATTGTTATCATAAAATTATTCTAAGAATAATCACACCTAAATAACTCATTTAAATATGAAAAAGAGAATTATGATTCACTTGTGATCAAATAGAATAGCAAAAAAACCTATGCAGGTCAACTAGACAACCACATCCTAAAAAAGTATTGATAACCAAATAAAACCTTTAAATATAATAACAAAATTAGAATCATATTAACAAAAGGATACCTCACACCGCATTCAAACAAATTTTCCACTCTCACACACAAACTTCATATGACCTATAACTCCCATGTATTTCATCCCACTACATCATATAATTACTCTCCCTAAGACACTAAGTCTATTAAATCAAATCTAGTCTCACATGAAGACACCTATATCATCAGATCATACAAAAAATCAATGTAGTAGGGTATTGGGAACATGATGGAAATCAACCTTGTTCCCCTCATCCTTCCTTTCACCAACCCCATCCATAATACATCTCATAAATCACCACCATAAGGTATTTTTGAATTTTGGACACCATATATCTTGTATGTAAATATCTTCTATAAGAGAGAGTGGGGAAGAGTGAGTAGTTATCCATCTATTCTAACCACCAAGATGTTGGGAAGAACATCTCCAAAACATTTGTTAATCGACACATGGTGCTCCACATGGGTGGGATGCGTATTAAAATCATAAGAAATTAAAAAAGTATATATACCAATAACAATACACTAGAAAAACCAATGAGATCACAAAATAATATTATCTCAACTCACAAAATCAACACTAGGACTAAAAAATCCCCCACATTCACTATAACCTCTAAATGAAAAATTCTGCACAACAAGACACAGCACATAAAAATCATTTATATCTCTATTAATCCATTTTTTATAAATTTATCATATACAAACCCCTTTTAAATTATCTAGAACATTAATTATGTGGTTATCATTAAACTAATTAAACACACAACCCATACCATTTCATTTATTAATTATCTAATCCAACCCAAGCCAAATTATCCCATTCCATTACAATTCAACATTTTTCTAATTAAATTGTTACCCAATAAACTATAAAAACACACAACAATACAAAAAAATCTACTTAATACCAACAACATCTCAAATAACCCCCATTTAATAGCCATATCTACCTCCTCATGTCACCAAACCCCCAAATGACCACCATTTATCATCCATAACCACCTTCTAAAACCTATAATCACATAACATTTCCACATCATAACACACCACATACACACATCACTACCACACATAACCACCACATACCATGAAAAAATAATAACACATACAACCCCATAGAATAATACACATCACATCCACAGATAACAACACTATTCACATCATTCACACATTACCTTTTCAGATTTAGTAAGTCTATTTTCAACACAGTCACTTCTTATTTAAATGGAATTGTCACATAATCCAAAACATCAATGTAAAAATAGTTTAATAGACTAAAATAATTAGTTATCCATTTTCTTCCAAGTAAATATAAAATTATCAAAAAAACATGGTTTTAAAAAACATCAATTTTTTATATAATGAAATCCCATGAAATCCATGATTTTCAATAATTTGTGTAGATAGTACATCTCAATATAAAAAACATAAAAATTTGTTAAAAATTAGATTCATTTCCTTTTCCCTTTGATTTCAATAAATCAAATATTAATCTTTATTATGATATATATACAGTATTACAATTGAAAATAAATAGAGGAAATACCCTCACAAATGCCCAAATATAAGAGAGACAATGGATCCCCAACCTCAAAAAATCTTTTCTTATCTACTTCCCAAGGTTGATGAAATATGGAGGGCGCAACCAAGCACCACACCCACTTATTTGCCATCCTAGAAGACATAAACCACCCCATTTTCCCAAAAACAATACACAAAAACATTATATTTACATACTAAAAGCATTAAATAGAAAATAAATATCGATAAGATAGAATGTAGACTTGCCTAATCCACCTTAGATAAATATCCCAACTATGGAGTTAAAATCCAATGAAAGGGGTATAATAAACATCCTTGGGACCCACTTGGGTCACCTATGAAATGATAGAAATTTTGTAAAAAAGTAGATATTGAGGACATTTATCAATTTAACCCTAGTCTTGAAAACGCCACACCACATCACAACCAACACCACCAAACCACGGAATTACGAATAATAAAGATGACCATGGTGTAGTGAAACATTCTAGGATATTTTGGTGGTAGTAATAGAGACTCCAAGAACATTCTCTATATATATTAAAAATATATAAAAAAAAGAGACATGAACAAGTTAAAACCAAATCCACTACATTACATCCCCTCCACAACTAAATCAGATGTTACACCATACCCATGCGTCATGGAATAACAACCCAAATAAAGAAGAACCCTCAAAAGCCCCACCTGAGACACTAGGATATAGACAGTGACACTATAATATAGACTCTCCAATTCTATTCCATATCCTAGAACTACAATGTAAACATGATAAAAATTATAGTGTTATAAAAATTCTTCTAATGGACTATATACACAATAGAGAATACATACATTCCACAAACAGTACACCTTATGGTAAAACCCCTCCCCCAATCCATGGAACTCATCTAAATGTATTTTCTACACTCTAGCTCCACCACTCATGCCCCAATGTTGCAGTAACACATATAATTCTATCCACCACCAAAATTCCCACAATGTAATACGTCATAATTTCTATCCTGTTACATTAGATACCGCTCAAAAAATTCTCTTCCCTAATAAACAAATACAAAATAGAATGGATGGCCGGAATATGGTTTAATCAACCATATCAGGAAATACCGATCAAATAAAACAATAAAACTGAACCCCACCACTAACCATGGACACCAAAACTAATGAAAATATCCACCAAAATCCCACATAACTTCATGCAACACCAATATCATGAAACTTTTCACCTACAACTATCTGCACAATTGTCTTATCCCACACACATCCCAAACAAAAAATTACCATAACCACCACACAATTGAGTCTTAAAACACATTTTAGTGAATCCCATCTTACATCTCTAGATATTATTCACGTTGGTTAGAACTGATTCACCTACAATGTTTAGATTATGTCAAAGTATAATGTTTCATGATTCGAAATCAGGTTTTACACTCTTTATAAGAATGAAGAATTAATAAAAAATTACACAATTAATGAAAAAGTAAAATACCATTATAAAAGAGATCATAACATCATTACATCAAGAATAAAAAGAGAGAAAAAAACTCAAAACATATTTAGGTACTAATAACACATCTACATCTCATTCTCCTAGGTACGTTCAATCATGTCATCATGCATCGACAACTCATGAATTGATGGAGTAGTTATCTATAGAGTGCCATATCTTGATGATCTAGGGACTATAATAGAGACTCTATGAATGTAGTTTTTTCCTTTATATCCAATTATCCATAGTCAATGAAATGGTATCCATCGTGATGATTCCAATAAATCTTAGATATTTAGATGATGTTGTGAATTTGGTCAGGCCATGGTGGATGTGCCAACCGATAATCCACTACAACAATGTGCCCTATCTAAATGAAAAGAACTACACATAGGGATGTGTTATTACTCCCCCTAAAAACTTCCACTTCTAACATCAATGTTAGACACTCAATAACACATGGTCTACAACCATGAACCCTACATGACTCCTGTTAGGATTGGAATAAGAATTATGTAGGTACTATATTTCCAATGTCCTATAATAGACAACCTAAACCTTCCATTCCATTATCTGAACATCATCGGGACCAAGAACTGATGAATCCCCAAACATATCCTAAAACTATGAAGAAATTAATGACCTCCCATATAAGGCCGCATATGGGGCCATGCTAATGGATTTTTGATCGTTGTTGTTACAAGTAAACTGAAACTAAAGAAATATCTATTCCCAAGTCTTCCAAATAATAATAATAATTTCTATAAAATACCTTTATTTTTATTGATAGTATGATTTTTTACCATCCATGTAAGGGTGGAAAAAAGTTCTAAGACATAATTAAATTCCAAAAATCATGTTGAAATAGTCTCCAAAATGAGGAGAAAAAACATGTATCATAGTCTAAGATTATGGAACTTGAAACTCCATACATCCACACCACCTCATTCAAATATCTTCTCTCTAAAACATCTATAACACCTAACTACATGGTTGTTAGAAGGTTAGATGATTACATCAACATATCCATGATTTAAAAAATAGCATCATAACCTCTTGGAGCTCAGTGTATCCCTATAACCAATTCCATAGATATTATATCCCATGTCCACTTAGGAACATTCAAGGGTTGAAACGAACCTCTACGAATATGGTTACCAACCATTATTTATTGGATGACTCGTTAGTAATCCACAAACATATCCTCTATCTACTTTATCCTATTCTATAAAAACTATTCCATCGGGTCGTGGTACATCTTAGGTACTACTAGGTGTACCGAAAAAGGTGGTCTATTAACTCACAAAGAACACCAATGAACATTTCCACAGGAAAAAGTGACGCTTTTATAAAAATATATGGTTCTGGACATCCCTTGATAGTCCCTACAGTGCACCACTATGGACAACATGATCACACATAACCTCTTCCTCTGTGTCTCGACACTGAGATTCCTACACTTATCACATTAGAGAATACAACAATGTCATCAAAAAAATGAATCCTCCATCTTCAAACATCCTATAATCAAGGTGAAAGGATTAAAAATCCTTCATCACCCTCTATGTGTCTCTAGAATCTCGAAAAATATCTCTACGTGGCTTCCATCCCAAGAAATAATCTACAAAAATCCATTTTCCTAAGGTGTAAGATATATGAAATTGGTAGTCCTTAAGAGAATCTATACACCACCACTTTTAAATATTTAATTAATTATGATAATATATATAATATAAGCTATAATAATCCATAAATATAACAAACCACTCCCCCGTGAGGTAAGATCCAAAAAACCATAATGAAAACACATCTACTATAAGATATGGATCTTGGGTTATGTAGTTAATATCATGGGGATTTAATATCCTAGAACCATAAGATATAAATTCTCTTTTCTACATCAAAACACACCACAATTCCATATTGTATGTATCAGAAAACACATTAAACATCACTCCTTCCTCAGAAAACTGAAGCATTAGAGTACTGATCACTCTTCTCCTCATGTAGTAAAACACCACCTGATACTGATTAGTCTCCAAAATAACATCCCCTATCTTGGTTTTAGACATAAATGAGGACTCAATATATGATAAGTAGGATATAAACATCTGATAATAGCCTTTTAGAACATAGAAGCTACAAGCATTTACCACATTCTTGAGAACATCCCATGAAACAACTATATAATCCATGACTAGTCCGTAGAAATAGGATAATGGGCTACTACATGCCTGATGAAATGAATCTATTGAGACTAATACATACACTTAAATAACTTTTCATATAGAATGGGTAATCTATGGACTTGCAATAATGCTCTTAGAAGATTAGTATACTCCTTATCTGATTTTTAGTAAATGAAAATTTCATTAATGAACATGAATATAAACTAGTACATGAAATCATAGAGCCTAGAGTTCATGAGGACAATGAACATTGATGTTTTTATCATTAAACTAAACAACATGACCGCAAAATCAATGTTCTCATGCGTGTATCTTGTGGTATTTTTCATGATATTATCCTCATTCACCCTCAGCTAAAGATATCCAAACCATATATAGATATTTTAAAACCAAATAGCTCACCTAAACTGATGAAGATGGTCATTAATCATCATCAGTGTGCAACAATTATTTTTCATCACAAAATTTACCCAATATTAGTCTATGCATAGCATTTTCCTACTATCCACCTTCTTAGAGGACAACACTGGAGCACCCCACATTGACTCATTGGGTCTGATGAAAATATTATGTGTAAGATATAATATATGAATACTCATCTCCCAAAACTCATAAGGTTCCATATGATAATGATCCATTGAAATTGGATAATTTCCAAATAGGAATTCTATCCCTAACTGGACATTACACCCATGGTGTAGAATCACTAAAACCTCTAGAAAAATATCTAGAAATGTGGTAAAAACATTAAAAACCTCCCCCATCCCAGTACCAACTGATTACATGGAAACATTATCCATAAAATAAATAATGGTTATGCATATATACATCCAAAATAACAACTCAACACATCAATGACAACTACACACTGACTATCCACACCCAAAACATGATTATCCTCTTGAATAAGGTGTTAAATGAATTACCAAATAGAAATATTAGATGATAATGATTACATTGTATGACTACATCTATGGACATAAAATATTCACACATGATGGATTTATACCCAACATAAATCAAAACACCTAACACACAATAAACAAGATAGTCTATCCTCTGATTGAAAGAGTCAACACTATAGGGATAAGAGGCCTCTCCGTGTCTATTCCCAAAGAATATACTAGAGTGGGTGAAATGAAGGAGTTTTTAATATCATCAATCATACATGGAACAAAATAGGATGTATTAAATGATGATTATTCATCTAAAGATCTATTTCTCCTCTAGTTGGGCTATCCAAAGTCCACACAACTAACCATACCTATCTCCTTTTCCTTTATGCTAATATCAACCAACATATCCCACTCGAGTCATTGTCCTGGAATATGAGGAGCATCTTCAGGCCAAATAACACATAATCTATCTCCTATCCGTAGAGTATAATCCTACTACCCCTACTACTAAAACAACATCACTTGTGGATGCTACCGAGTATCTTGTGGAAGATGATTTATCCTTCCATAATGATATTAATGGAAAATGGGGAACAAATTTACGAGAAGACTATAGTCTCCATAAGAAATGAAAATTTTCCTAGATCCCCTAGGAAAAGAATAAAAACATTGGCTCCATAAAGCTCGGAGGGAAGCTCCTCAAGTCAACTGTCTTTTATTTTAAACCTAATAGGCCCTTGTGGCTAAGACAAGCCATTGAAAAATTTATTCCTCAAGGAACCTTATTGGTTCCCTTCTCATTATCTGCCTCACTGTGAGTGAATTTCCCCAATCACCTACACCTTCATCTGAACATCTAAATATTTTGAAATAATAAAGGCATTAAAAATATACTGTAATGAAGGATTAAGTGCCTCCTCATGAAGCCACACTGGAGACTCCTCATTCAGAAACAAATATTTTAAGAAATAAAAATGTTACATGAACCTAATCCCATACTCTTTTAGAAACATACTACCATACTAAAGAAAGAGTGCCTATTTATTCCTCACTACAATAATGATTGATGATAGGAACTGGGCTTAGAACATTTTCTAAGTGTAAACCCACAAAACATCAGCCAACAGACACTCAATAAGATATATCATCCACTATAGACATGCACCTCCTCACAACTATCTAAATTCTAAAGAGACTCAGTACTCTATTGGGTCTCAGATGGAATTGAAGGTGGATAATTCTCCTCCACCCTGATATATATCTTAATATTAGTGAAACTACCCTCATACATTGAAAAATACTATCACTAAATGTTTCGTATTCTCCCTTATTAGGGATCATCCTCCATAATTGTATCAACCCTATGACGATTAGATGGATCATTCAACTAAACCTCCATTTCTCAAACCGCACAGGAAAAACGACCAGGATCCATAAGAGAATTGGAAACAATGATCTATTAGGCCGAATAGTTTATAATTTAATTAATATTTATTTAATGAATTTTATCATCAAAAAACAATCAAATTCAAACAGTAAAGAAAGTTAATAACTATTCATGTACATTCCCTAGGTATCTACCCATCAAGAATTTTCAACCCACTGGGACATTTTGTTGTCTTAGAGTCATTGAATTGTATCATTAGGTTCCCTAAAATCCCATGTTGTTTTTAGTTTTACATTACCTGTGTTATGAACCATGATCAACTATCATCATTTTACTACTAAACCATATATTCGTCATTATTCCTTTCTACTAAATCCATCGTATCCCTAAATGAAAACCTTTTATACCACTATTTCCTAACCCCTCCCTCCAAAGGTACCAATCCTACAGATACAATGATGTAAGAGAGATAATGAACCCACATATCCAACATCTAGTAGGCCCTCAGTTGGAAAATATTATCAAGGGTATACAAATCTCACAAATGGGAGGAATTTCCCTTTGAAATAATATGATTGGGATATAGGGTTCAAATGAATAATAAAATACATGACATATAATAAGATAAAAGAGACCATAAACATACTACAATTCATGTATAATGAAAATTAAATCAGCTAAAATTCTCCAAAATTAGCCAAATGAAATGTTAAGGTAGTGACACAACATCATCCATTAAGGTCTGGGCTAGGAATTCCCATCACGATACAAGTAGCCATCTTGAAAACCTGAAATATAGTAGGTATATATATTGGGTGAGTATAAAAGTATACTCAGTAGGATGACACACATTGAATCCCATTCAAATCTGAAAAATATCACAGTAATACACGCTTGAGAAAATAGAATAACCAATAAAACCTAAACTAGTTTACTATCCAATTCCATTCTCATCAAGTCACATTAACCAAATAAAAAATCCAAGAATTATAACATTATAAGAATAATATGGATGAATGAGTATTGAATAATTCATTCCCAATAATTTCAAAATCTCATATCCCAACGTCGTATGTCATGGTGCTCCCATATCTTATGTACCATCACATCACAACACAACCCACTTGAAGATATCTGGTCCATCACATCAAATCACATATCATCAAAAAACATGTATTGCATCACCTCAAAACTGAAAAAAATGATTTAGGATAACCTGAGAATAAAGGGAATCCACCATATTCCTTCCTACTACCACACATATTTCTTTCTAAGATAATCAATTTTTATAGATATCACATTAACGAAAACATTTTAAATTATCTTGCTTATACATTTTTTTATGAATATACGAAATTAACCACATGTCCCATTTAATTTCATTCATTCATTATCCATTCATATCCATTCCAAACCATCCAATTAAATTTATTTAAATCATTTTCATTTAATTCCATTACAACCAGAAAAATTAGCACAACACGCCACAAGACAACAACCAACCTCCTCATTCCAAAAATCCCCCATCACCACTATTTCATAGACACATCCACCAATCCAATATAACCCCCGAAACACCATCAGTTTACATCCTCATCTAGATCCTCTTACCAACATCAACATACTATACACACATCACACAACATCACCTCCAGACATTACAACCCCACATCACCACCACTTACCGTAACCACACCACAACATATCCACCACTAATGCACAAAAGTACATCACAGACACAAAAAATAAAACTATTCAAACTATTCAAAAATAAAAATTTCATATTTTGTAAAGCCATTTTCATCATGTTCACTTGTTATTTCAAGGGAGTTCACACAAAATCCATATTTCCCATGTGTGACCAATTTATTATCCAAAAATAAGAGAATATCAATTTTTATCCAATGTAATGAAAAATAGTCATATAATCAAGGTTTCAACAATACATCAAATATAATATTAAAATAATACCAAATACCCATTTTTTAATCAATGTTTAAAGCCCATAAAATCTCATTTTAAATAACATCAAAAGTTGTAAAGCATGTTATTCATTTCCCTTTGCTACCATTTTCAATTAAACCAATTATTTATATTTATTAGGATTGATATACTATATTACCAATGATAAACATGAGAATGTAGCCTCTAGTATGTACAAATAGTAGAGATACAATATACCCATACCTTATACAAGGAATTAATATCCATTACACATGGCTAAAGTAAGAGGGTCCACCGGTGAGCATATAAACGAAGGTTAACACCCTTGTCATCCTAGAAAACAATAACCACAAAATTATCCAAAAAACATAAAAAACAGTAATTTCCATAATATAATCCTCCAACAAAATATTAATAGGGACAATGGAAGGAAAGTCACCTAAAACCAACTAGAATGTATATCCCATGATTGGGGATAAAATACATTAAATGGGGTATGAAATCCCATTTGTGATGTACTTGGGTCGCCAATGAAATGACAGAAAACGGAGAAAAATGAATGGTTTGAGGGGATTTATTAATTTATACCTAGAATTAAGAACACCAAACTATGGAACATCCTATAGCACCACTAAAAATGACTATTGAAAATGGGGGGGGGGCATGGAAAAGTATAAGGTACTATGCTGTAGTTGTGCAAGTCAATGCAGTTCTGTGATATATGACTATATCTATAAGACATATCTAAAAGATAAAGGAGAATACCATTGTGTATCCAAATCTGCTATGTCACTTACCATCATCAACCAAATATTAGGCTACTCCACAACATTTCTATATGACACAACCGCCCTAAAAAAGGAAGAACCAAAAAAATACACTTGATCCACTACATTATATCCAACCAACCTATGACATAGTATTAAAAAAAACTATATCCCCACTTTTTAGCACAACCAAACAATAAAAGATAGTGTAATAAAAAATCACCCTATATTCCCCCTTCACAATTGTTGAAACCTCCACACTATAGCTGCTACTCATTATAGAATAACCCTAGAGGACACTTATTATAGAATTTTTTTATATCCATCTCCACCACCCACTCTCAAACTCTTGAGACTTCTTTCAGACAACTCCACCACCAGAATCATCACCATGTAGTGGATGAGAATTTAGAAAACATCAGGTGGATGCATTTGGAAGTCTCATAATATTATTAGAATTGGTATATCTAGATTGTCAAGTGTTCATAAATATTGGTGGAAATGAAACTATGATAGTTTGGGGATGATAAATCATATGTTGGGAAGTTAATATAGTCATGGGGTTTTCAAATTGTGACTTAGTTTGGGAATTCAATCAATATTCTGAATTTGGACCACATAGAAGTGTTCCTAGTGTTAGTATAAGTTGATTAATGGTATTTGGGGATTCTATTGGGATGATGGGATAAATTTTTTAAAAGAATATTATATATGTTTAAGAAATAACTAATTATTAACTAGTGTCTTTGAGATGATTTGAAGGTCGAAACATGATTTTTAGAGTATTTTATAGTTTTGGAGATTTATAGTTGTATTTCAAAATTTATAAAATTTAAGAGTTTTCTACAGGGTTGATGGATTGAGTAGGGTTACTGTGTATGTTTGATAAAAATGACTATGGTCTGGAATTTTGAGTTGGGTGAACTATTTCAGTAGGCTTATTGTATTAGTCGAGTAGGATTGTCAATGAAATAAATTTTATATCTGGAATATGGAATAGTATTTGTGGGTTGAGTATGGCATTTGTGTGTTTATAGAAAAAATGTATATGTTGGGATGAGTAGGGATATAGTGTGAGTTGAGTGGGGTTTAATATTCATTGAGTATTGTTTTAAAAGTTTTTTTTGAAAAAATGGTTATGTAGAATGTTTTACAAATTATAAATAAAATGACTCAACATATTATTTCTATTCTAAAACACTATAAAAGGGAGAATATGACTTTCACATGCCAGTATCTCATAAAAATTAGAAAAAAACTTTCATATTCCACTCCTATTTGATAATGGATACATACTATATTTTTATACAATACTATGTCATCAGTGGAAGGAGGATTCTACGTGTAATCCTAATAGTTTATCAGCATGTATTGATCATATTTCTTATTATCTATTCATCTATCACTAAAACCCACAAATTACACTAATTTTTTACGATTTTTGTAAATATTTCAATTAATGAAAAAGTGGAAGTAGATTCCTCATGAGAGGAGTGTTTTATAGTCATGTTTTTTGGTTACACGTATTTTACATATAAATAACTATATTATGTAATGTGTTGTAATCTTTCATGAGTGTGGGTGGCTCATGTGGGATAAATAATGAAGTACATTTGTGTTTTCATTATTAACATTCTGTTACTGAGGGTATAACCATGTGTAAAACAATGGTCTTAGTTTGTTCCTAGGATGGTTTGGTTTGATGGTGATGATTGTGGATGTTTTTTTCATAATGAAATGGCTATTTTTTCATTGGAATATGGAGGATGTATCATGATTGAATAAGGATGATATTGATCATATATGTGGAATAATGTGGTTTTCTAGGATAATTAAGATGTTGTTGACCATTAATATAAGTGGATGATGTGGTCTATAGTTTGAAGCAGATGTTAGCCGACATTGTGGAATATAAATGTTGGTTATACCAGTCACTATGGTATATTGATAGGGTCATCAGTTATATGTGCTCCATGAAATGACCCATGTGGTGGTTTTGACAATTATTTATGGGTGCAGTATTTCATTTATTTAATAGAATATTGGATGGATTAATCTATTAGAATGTAGTGATCACCAGTAACGTCTATAGTTGGTGGTAGTTTAGTCCATCGTTTTGGGGCTTGGGAAACATCAATTTTATTTGGGATGATGAGAAAAGATTATGACAATACATGTATCTCCAAAATTTTTGTCCATAATGAATTTGATCTGAAAATTGAAAAACAAATGTTGATATCCTTGTGACCTATTATAGGGTATTTGGATAAGCCATTAGGGTGTCAAGAATACTTGGAATAGTTATATAGTAATTTTGGCATGTGATTTCGTGCAATATGGATTTTGATAGAAGGAAGAGGGGTCATCCATTTTAACAGATTGTGGATGTTTTGATCAACATTGGCACTTTAAAATGTAGGTAATGATTTACTTAAGGTCGGTGGTGCCTCAGATGAGTTGGTATTGATTTATTTTTTCAATTTCTATTCTATTTAATTTTTTATACACTATTATGCATATGGAAAAAAGCTAGGGATGCAGTTGGTGTTGAAATAAAAATTTCATACACACGCCTTTCACGATACCAATTGGATCTAATAATAATTCAAGGATCTTACGACTGGTATGGAAATAGTTTTAGTAGAAGGAACCAAATAATTTGTGGAGGTATAAATTTTGTACAACCTAAACATATAATTTTTTAGATGGGTAAGGTGATTCCATGGTTTTGGGTCAATAGTTATATTTGGATGTTTTGTATAAAAATATTTTATTGGAATAAGAGAAATATTTATATTTATATATTACTCTCATTATAGGGTAATTAATCATTAATGCGTCCATTTGTTATGTTGGATTGTTTCTAGATTTTTTTAAATTGTGTATATTTTATTACTTGTTAATAATAATTATCCCTAAAGCTAATAATATTTCCAGTATCACCCCCAAAACCTCTTTTCTATTCATTTGGATATTTTATAAGGGGATTAACACATTAGGTTATATGGATAATCCTAGTCCAATAATTGGTGAGTAGTCCTAGGAAGGTGGCGTGTAATAATGTTTTATTATAGCTATGTATATACATGTCTAACTAAAGTATGATGGTTTCAATGTGGAATCAGTTAGTGGCATTAAATATGGATTATTTTAAACTGAATTATTATTTGGAATTATGGTAGAATAGTGGCCAAGGGAATTGATAGACCCTGAAAAAATTTGACATTGTGTGTCTAGCTAGAACCAACAAGAGATAATGTACATTTTTCTAGGGGAGAAAATATTACTGTTGGGTTTTCATGGTTACAAATATTTTTTTGATCAATTAAATTTGTTTAATTTTTTTGTATTGTCCCTCCATTATGGATAAGGGAGGAAAAATGTATCATTTTAGGCTTATATGACTCATGGGACACGTGTGTGTTTCTTTTGATTGTTGTCTGGAACCTGGGATAAAATGTAATTGGTTTGGCTATTTATAGTTTCAAAACCATGTCAAATATTTTCCCATATACAAGTCATTGTTTTTATTCTACTCAGTTAACCAAGGGGGGTTAGTTTTTTAGGTTTTGTAATGTAAATGTGTTTAGTTATTTAAATTGTCCGAAATAATATATAAAATGTTTTCCTATATAGATTCTTGTGACGTTATACCTAGTGAGGCATGGAATTTAACTCACAGTGAAACAATTTTGGGATATTTCCTATATATGCTATGTATGGTACATGAACATTAAATTGTTAATTGAGGGTAGTATGGCCATATAATATTTGATTTTGGTGCGGTTGGTATGTGTAACAATTACTAGGTTGTGCTACTTATTTTCTCATTCCATGTTTGAAATATTTGGACTAGTATATCTATGTTGACTATGGTTTTTTATCATTGAGATTATACCTAGATAAAAACATTATAGAGTCAATAGGGTGGATATGTTGTGCTAGAAGGGTTTGTATTCGATGATTTCTTGAACCAAACCACGTCAACCCTGAATCAGTCATCCCAGCTGATCAGTGGCGAGGCCTGAGAGGGATTCCTAGTCATCCTGAAATGAAAAATACTATTTGTAATAAGCAGAGAAATCAAAGGAATGATTTAAACCAATATAAATAAATAAACCAAATGGAAATAAAAAATGCAGGAAAATATATATAAATTAACAAAATTATCATCATTATACAAAGATGATAATACCTCAATCTAGAAAACACACTCAAATGACCCTGATGTCCATAACATCTCCATGTGGCTCTGAGGGTCCCTCTCCAAAACCAACATCAACCCTCACCCATGAAGATAAAGAACAATATGAAAAACTACACCAAATGATAGAAAAGAAAGAAACGAATTGTGTGAGTATTAAAACATATTAGGATTTATTGAACAAATATATTCCCAATGAACTTCCATTAAATAGAGTAACCTAAATTTCAGATTTGAAATATAATATATAAAAGTAATATTTTCAACACAGTTTCGCATTAAAAAAATCATGATCCATTTTAGTTTTTCACCATTTAATATGATATTCTATTCCAATATGTATAATTAAGAATTTCAAATAATAATTATAAAATTTTAATTATAAAGAGAGTAATGGAGGTCAAAATATTTTCCAAAACCATTTTCATATACCATTAGAAATCATCACAATACATTTCATAAATAAGTACACTAAAGAAGATATAGTAATAATGATACTACGGAAAATGGAAATAAGCACACAATAGTATCCAACTAAAAAACATTGAAATCATTTATCATTGAAAACTAAGATCTAAAATACATGGGAGAACCTTGTATCTCGTAAAATAATCTAGAAGATACTATACCTCATGACTCATCCAAGATAGCATGTCTCACTCGATGACAATTAATTTCACCCAAATGCTCGATCACAACATAAATATCCTAGCCAAGGGGAAAAATCCCATAAAAATAATAAACAAAACATATCATATACCCTATAATGGGACAATAGTTATAGAATAATACTAACTGAGGCATAAATCATTTTCAAAAAAATTGATAGCCATTCCAGGTTCCCATATTAATGGCATGATGGGGGAGAGCAAACCAATTCCAACCAAGCATCCAATAACTATAACATATATATTTTATATAGATATTTATTTCAACAAGTACCTCCTTGATTCATCCTAAGGTTAAATATCTTTCAATAAAAAATAGATATCAAATAAGTCCACACTGAGGATCTCCTATAATTATCAAAGTAAATGGGTCACAAGGATTACACAATAAGGATATCCCAGAAATTCAACATAAATAGATCATGGGGATTAAAAAACAACGGAATCCCATATAGTCAATATAAATAAGTGATTAATATTATACATGTAGGCTTTTCATGATAATCATTTAAAAAAATCAAAATCGGCCTCAAACACCCTTTGATAAATAACCCTTTTCCAAAGAATCAAATCTGCCATTCCAGAAATGTACAAAACAACATTTAAATTTTGACAATAATTTAGAAAATTCAACTTACAAATTCACACCACTTTTTTAATACATATCAATTTTTTTCAAAGGCCAAATGGGCCTCACATCATCAAAACATGTCAAACCATTTAGAAAAAACAGAAATCACACCCCTTTCAAGACCAATCCATTTAGAAATCTAATACATAAATCTGAATCCTTAAATTGAAATATAACCAATACATATAAAATACTAATACATGCTTTAATTAACACAAATTACTGAAATGTAAACTCATTAATTTTAACAAACACTTTGTGTGAACCATTTAACATAAAATGCCATTCAATTCATAACAAGGAAGAAATCCCCACTTTTCACACCCAAAAATCATTCCATATTTCAAACATCATTATTTAATATATAAACAATGTATTAAAATAAATAAACCTATTAATTATAAATTTAAATGGAAATTTTAAAGGAAAACATACCTCAAAATCACATCGCATCACGAATGCACACTTGAAATATCCTTTCCAAGGTTCTAAGAGCAAATAATAATATATTGATACCCTAAAAAGAAAAAACAAAAAAAAAACCAAAGGACTGACAAAAACTATATCCTTATGAAAAAGGGTGAAAAAAAACACATTGGAAATTGAATAGGATGGAATGGGGATGATATATGAAAATATTAAATTGAATATCATTCCCCAAACCCTGAATAAATCACTTTAGAATAAATATTAAAGGAGGTGGGGGCAAGAGGATGGTGAAATGATCGTACTAGGGTAAGAATATCCAAGAGGGGAAAGAATAGGGTGATTTTGGGTAAAATATTGAAGAGGACATAAAGGTAAAATCACATTTTTAATCGATCTGGGAACTGTACATGGTTAGGCCACACAGTTTCTCAAATTATGTGCCAAACATGTATCCCATAATGAATAACATTGGGAACCTACACAGTTTGGATGCATGGTTTATTAAACCATATGAAACCAGGAGAAACGGTTCTTCCAAGAGATAGAACTTCCCTACACACTTACCACACCTTTTAAAAAACCATGAATAAGTCATGCGACATGCCACATAAACCAACTCTTAAACAAAATGGTTTCCTATGAAAGGCCACATGGAATCTTCTAACCATGTGGAAACTATGATCCACCTAATGCTAAGTTCAAAATCCATATTTTTTGGAAAAAACTAATAGATAAATTTAGGAATGAATATGTGGCCAATCATAAAAATTAACCCCCATGAATATTTTCAAATAATCACACATAAAACTCAAGAGAAAACTAATAAGAAAAAGATAAAGCAGAATAATTATCGAATATAAAAAAACCATGTGTGAAAATTATCTCAACCATTAATGATTTTGACACCTAGAAAGCCAAAAATAATAATTTTATCAATAAAATACAAAGTATTACCATGAAAGCATGATCCAACCAATCAACCCTAGAAAACCTCAATCAGCACCGAAAAAACATATACATCTTATCTAAAAAAACAATTAACCATGAAAACATATTTAGAAACAACATAGATATTACCATATAACCCGTGAAAATCAAACCCACACAATCTTGTTCAGTTATCTCCAAATTCAAAATTTTCCCTCAAATAGAGAGCAACCCAAAAATCCCAAGAACATCATAATGAAACAAACTCCTTTGGGTAAATGCTAGAAACAAAAACAAATTATCAACATGAGAGGAAATAATGGACTACCCACTAATAAATATCATTTAACACCATCCAAATTTAGCAGAAAAAATAAAAAGATCCACTGTGGGAGTCCCCACCATTTTAACATTTCAACCAGTTGTCCAAACAACAACACCCTCCATGGGCCACCCATTACTCTCCACACTGAAAAAACCCCTACACATAGTGGCCCGCTAAGATAAACTATATACAAAAAAGACAACCACAAAACCAACATACGTGGTCTTACTTTAGAAGATCCACTAATTCATTCGTTCACATTTAAAAGCGTACAACCACTGAAATTTAAATAGAATGATACTAGTATACCCTTTTATAACTGAATAGGAACATTAAATACCCATGTATTTCATCGGTAAACTAGTTATCCACATAATGTTCCCACAAAATGGGACCTTCCAAGACAAAGAACCTACATTAGAGAAGCATAAACTGTCCCCATTCCCACACTGAATACAAAGTCAATACTATGGTTCCTTACACCCTATGATTCATCAAAATTCACATGAATCACCCTAAAGACTATGGATGGATCCATGATATCATGAACTATTTATTTACACACTGAATGGAGCTGATACACCGTAATAGTATCTTCTCCATTATATAAAATTATTGGGTCAGAAGATGCACACTCATCATCCCACTCCACATTAATCAAGAAACATAAAAAAAATAGTAAATGAAATAAGCATCCCCTTATGATAAAAAACATCAAGACATTCAAAAGACAACGACACTTCCATTGAAATATAATTTCTTTATAAATTCATCAAATACACTCCTATAATTTAAAGAGAATGAAACACCATAGAACACCAACACACTTAAGCATTATAAACAAAGTTTCATACATAGAAAGTGACTTCAAACTGATCCCATAATGGAATTGTACTCTTGTAAAATTTCTCCACAGCACCTCCTAGAAACACCGTAAAAGAACCATTGTAATTAACCTAGTTGTCTATAGTCATGATAAGTGTTTATAGTTCTCATAAGTAAATGATTGTTATGATTTTTCATTCCAAACAAATGGAATACCATGGTATTTCACATAGAATAAGATAATGAGAGATCTTGAAGATTTTTAATACCATATCAAGTACCAATAACATCAGGCTAAATTCCCATTTTCTTACTAGAATTTCCTTCACCATTTAGAGAGATTGTATAAAGGATGACTTCCTCAATCACCCCTACTAATATCACCACAAAATGAATTGTGTTCCTTTCCATGATGGTAAAAGATGGTAAACCAAACTCTAACACCATTAACTATAGAACACAAAAAAATATTCTCTCAAAACATCGATCATTCGTTGAAGCATATATAGCTAAATCCAGTATGAAATGAGATAAATCTACATAGAAAAAATAGTAACACTAATCCATCATTTTACTAATGACATATCATTTCTAGTACCTTCCTCGCCTTCACTACCTCATAGAAATATTGATGGGTGAACAAAGACTTCATGAACTCCCATGTGAGATATTCTTAAGGCTTGGTTTGATAGACAGACTCCCAACACATCCATGCTATTCATTCAAGAATAATGGTATCAAACATATTCTTTAATGAATCAGGACACTCATGGAGACTGTAGATTGTGTATATTTTTTTCATCTACTCTTTCTATTCAAGAGGATCCGTTTTTCCATAAAAGGGATGAGGTTTCATTCTTAAAAAAGAAAAATAAATAATTTGGTTGATCAAATACAATTCTAATAATAGTAATCCACTCTTATCCACACCTCGAATATCCATCAAATCATTATGTTGACATACAATAGGAAACAAAAAAATAAATAGATAAATCCTGATCAATTTACTAAAATGAGTTCTCAAACTCAAAACACCATCTGAACATCATTCCCAAATCATTTAGAAATAGGACATACAATAATTCATTTTCAAATAATCACAAATATTATATTAAAAAGACTTTTTAAATAGAAAAAATATGATGGTTTGCATCATAAATAATTGTATCCCTTAGAGTCTCACACACAAGAACATTCCAGTGCCCACCCAATAACCCATAAACATTGGCCTATCAGGGCATTCATCATCCCATGTCGTCAACCATCCTCATTCCAACATATAACCATGCATTTCTTCACTCATGGAAATATGAGGGGTAAATAAAAGTCCCACTTTTCAAAAAAAAACATTCAACACCCATTTTCCCACTCTCAATCCACTTCCCATCTCAAAAATAAAAAATAAAAAATAAAAAATCAATAACCACCAAGTCAAAACCCATTTCAAATTCTACACATAAATCCATATGTCATTTTCAAAATAAACACTTGTGAACTCTATCCCAAAATCTAATTAAATAGATTCAAAACATTTTAAGAATATATTAAAATACCATTCTCTCAATATAATTTTATTAAAACCCATATTCTTGTAATTTAAAAGAAATTTCCAAAACCATATTTTGAATTAAAATTACCATTTTTCTATCAATTAAAATATATAAACACCAGGATTTTATTATAGAAATACAATCTCAGTAAATGAATCATCATTTTACCAAAAAATTCAACATATAAAATCCATTTTCTGATGCTTTGTTCAAAATTATTCTGAAAATCTAATTCCCATCTATTCAAAGACCCAACTATTAATTCTAAAATTTTAGTTTTAACAATTAAAAAATAAGAGTTTTGAATAGATTTTTTAGAATTACGGAGGACCCAAAACAAATAACAAGGGGGAAATAGTGATGATGAGTGACTTAGCCATATGGTTAGCGGCCATATTCTAGACACACCACTATCATGAATAGTTTTCTATAACCATATCATCGGCTCCACATAGCTTGTCAAGATCTGTGATCTCACTGAGACCCATGGACCAAGTACCATTTTTTATTCCAAAAATAGAAAGAAAAATAGCATGAATAATATATTCAATAAGAAACCCAACATCCCATGGAAACCCATGGTTTAGTCCAAGAATTTTAGAAAGAAACACCCCCATACCAACACCCCATATTTTTAAAATTATTCTCAATATAATTTGACATAGAAAATAACAAAGGGTTCTATGGAAGCTATTTTCTCTAATCAACCAACTACCATCTTATACAACTGTGTCATGTACTAACTCTGGTCGATCCTGAACTGATCACCCAAGTCGATCTGTGGAAAGGCCTTAGAGGCGTTACTAATCCTCCTGAGATGGAAACTAGTTCCATGCATCAATAGAGAGACCAAGGTGATGATTTTTCACAATATAAATAAATTAACTGAACAGTGTAAATAAACATATAATCCAAATATATATAAATAAAAAACAAAACATCATTATATAAATCTGTAAATATAACAAGATAAACCAAAAACATAGCTTAAACTAACACGCACATCATTCCCATGTGACCATGAGGGTCACTCCCTAATACCGAGATCAACCATCACCCATGGTGATCAAGACCATGTTGAAAACATGTAATGATGTCTAAAAATAATATGGAAACTATAGTACTGAGTATTAATACTTAGTTGGAACGCCCAAACAAATAAATTCCTAATACAATTCAGTTAAATATATGAAACATCAAATCTAGGTTTTAAATATAATATATAAAAGTAATATTTTCCATACCTTTTCACATTAAAAAATTACAATCCATTTCCCTTTTAACCACTAAAAACCTTATTATATTACAATAGGAAGACATAATAATTTAAAATAATAATGATGACATTTATTTTGGAAAGATACTAATGGAGTTAAAATCATTTTCGAAAACAATTTTCATAATCCTTTTGAAATCACCACATCACTATTCATAATTAAGTACACTATAATAAATCTATAGTAATAAACATATAGAGGGAAATGGAAATAAGTTCAAAATAGTATCCAACCAACAAACATCTAAATCATCCTTCATCAAAAACAATGTCCAAATATCATCGGTGAACCTAAGAGATCATGAAATAATCCATAACTTATGATACATCTTGATTCATCCCAGAAAGCATGACTCACTTGATGACATAAAATTTCACCCACACACTTGATATAACCCTTATTGTTTTCATAGAGGTGAACTATGCCATATAAATAATGAAGAAATCATAATATTGACCAATCTATGGACCACTAGTAATAATGTAATCTAAACTAGTGAAACAATATTTCTGAGAAAAGTTCATAGCTATTCTTGGTTCCCATATTAATAATATAAATAGGGGTAAGCCAACCGATGCCAACCGAGAATCCAATAACAAGAACATTGATCATATATATAGATAATTAACACAACATGAACCACCCCAAGTAATCTCAAAGATTAATCTATTTATTAAAAAAATTATCAACGGAATCCACACTGAGGATCTATCATTACGCTCAAAGTAAATCAATCATGAGGAGTCCATAGTGAGGAAGACCCACCCATTAAATATAAATGGATCATGAGGATTCCACAGTTAGTACATCCCATCCATTCAATATATATAAATAAATAGTCTAATCCAAGGAGAGCTTTCAAGATAATCATTTTCATAAAAATTCCAAACAGACCTCAAACACCATTTAACAAATAACACTTTTTAAAGTATTCAAATAACCATTACAAAAAGGTACGAACACACCATTTATCATTTCATAATAATTTAAAAAATTATACTTAATTATTCACACCACATTTTCAGGCCATAACTATTTTCATCAAAATTTAAAATGGAAAACTCATTGTCCCCACATGTCAACCCATGTTAAAAGATCAAAAAGCACACCACTTTCAAAACAAAACAATTTAAACATCCATTAGATAAATCAAAACAACAATTTAAAATGTCACTAATATATTTAAACTTCATTTCCATTGTTTATGTACCAGTAAACAAACAAAATTCTAATTAGTAATTTTAACAAACTCTTGGAGTTCAACATTTAACAAAACAATGTAATTCACTTCGTAACAAGGATGAAATTAGCACATTTCACACTAAAAATCAATTTCAAATATAAAACATTAGTATTTAACATATAATTAAGGTTCTATAAGAAAGATACCAGTGAATAATAAATATAAAGTGAATTTAAAAAGGGAAAACATCCTAAAACTCACAACACTTAAACAACACACAACCGAAACAACCTCACCAAGGTTCCAAGAGCCATGAACAACTAAGGGAAACCTCAAACATGAAACCCCACGTCATAAACCATGTGAATCAACAAACCAAGGTCAACATGAAAAAATAAGAAGAGAAAATGATGGTAAAATGGGGAATATGGATGTGGGAAGATATATGAGAAGATTACATAGATGATCTATCCCCAAAACATGATGAAATCACACTAAAATCAGTATGGACGGAGGACGGAGGCTTGAGGAAGGAGGGATAGGCCTACTATGGTCAAAAACACCAAATGGGGGAGGAATTGAGTGATTTGGTATTAAATTACAAAGAGGATAGAAAGTTAAAATCACATTTATTATCTACATGGGCATTGTGCATGTTTAGGCCACATGGTTTCCCAAATCATGCACCAACCATGAACCCTTTACTGGAATCACATCTGGAACCTGTATGGTTTGACAACACAATTTTGTATACCGTGAAACAACCGCATGAAATGGTTCTTCCAAAAGGAATAACCTACTTATTGTCTTACTACATGGTTTTACAAACTATGTGTAAGATATGTTCTAGTCCTGATATGGAAACCCTTAAGCCACACGATTTTGTGGTCTAGGCAACACAATTTCCTCTAACCATGAACCAATTATGTTCCCCCATCTATCAATATCAAAATCCTCACATTTCACCAAAAAATCCTAAAGCGTATAAATAATGAACATGAGGCCATAGATAAAAAGGGACCACCTCAAAATGTAAAATCCATCACACCCAAAACACTAGTGAAAACCAAATATCCAAAAGAGGTATCAGAACAAAGGTTGAATATAAAAAACTCATGTGTGAAAGATGAGGCCTATATGGTTAGGGAGGGGTTTGAGTTGTAGTTATTAGATCCATGGAGAGTAAGAAAACCATAATGGGTATATTATATTGTAATGTAATTTGATGAGTAACTCGGGGTGAGTATTGAATGAGTTATTTTGAGTATAGATCAAGGGTCTTAATGTGTTAACCTAACCCATACACATCAACCACAATTTTTTAAATACATCATACATGGTTATTCTCAGGTGAGGGTGTAGAAACATCGATGAAATACTTGATCGAGTCTTAGAATATAAGAATTAAAATGATCATGATGCCACAATGGTAAAAGGTTAAGTTAGATACATATAAGCTTAAGGAATTAGTGAAATTTAGATGGAATGTTCAGGTTTAGTGATGTAGGCATGAGGGTATGGCATTAAAGGACATAGATTAAATATTATTTGGTCGTTAATTTCTAGAGACATTGATGTTGGAGAGTTCTTGTTAGTTTATCACCTAATTTATCTAGTGGAAATTGATTTTGGATTATTCTAAAATACCAATGTAAGTTTTAGTATTTTTACAGTTGTTAGTGGTGGATGATACCAAAATATAGAGATATATTATGGATAGTTTATGATATTCCATTTTGATTCATGTAAACCTCCTAAAATATACATCATTATCAAAGTTTTAGAATCATTCATTGATAGGATAATAGAACACGAGGGATTGAACTATATCAAGTTAAATGGTTGGATTGGGGGAGAATATGAGGGGTATATGTGTAGTAGAAACTTGGGTTATGAGGTGACCAAAAAAGGTAGTTAGAATAGAGGTGTGATTATTCCACAATAGATTGGATCACTGAAAACATGTTTCTACTATAAGAAAATGGGTATTGTTCATCCCCAATGTGATTGAACATTATGTTCTATAAGGATGTTTTTATATGTGGGATTTAGAGAGGTTTTATTATTGAAATTCATCGATAACATTGTGCCAAGGACCGGGTCCAACTTATGGATATTTGGTAGGACTATAAGTTTTTTTGGAGGCTATATCTATGATTACTCTACAAATTAAATACATATAATTTTGAGTGATTACATGTATTTCTGATGGTGGATGATATGAGGAGTGAAAGGTTTAGGGATTATTGGCACTAAACATTTTGGATTTGGGATACCTCCTTACGTTTGAGTCAATATATTCAGAGTTTCAAAAATTTCTAAAAAATATATTGATGTTTTCCATGTGTAACACCAAAATTACATAACCTAGATAAAGTAGTAATTTTATAAAATTGGTATATATTACATAGATCACAATAAATAAAATCCAATAAATTAATGTTCATAGAAAACTAGATATATAAAAGTAAGTTACACCACGTTGAAACATAATATACAACACCTGATAACAAGGGGAAAAGTTATTTCTCTTTGTGAGTCCTTATGTCACATGTAGTAATAGTCATGGATTCCTATATAAAAGGGAAAAAATATAAATGGGTATGATAAGATGATCCATAGGGGAATCATAACGTGTAATCTATCATATAATTTAACATGTAAAAAATAACCTAGATAGGATTAATGAATACAATAATTCCACAACAAAAGAAACTATTTAGACAATACATCAATGGATAACATTATAATTAATTAATACATTAACAATAATAACTAATCTCATAATGATTAAAATTAATAATTCCCTACATAATAGTCTTACAGTTATATAATTATTCCAATACACCCTTCACAAATAGTTATAGGATACACCAAATACCCAACTAATATGTCTCATAAGTCCTAACATTCCATCAAGGGGATATATAATTCTAGGATCCTCTTATAACATAATTAGACTAACAAATATGTCAAATTTATATAATGTAAAAATAATACATATCATAATTTTCCTTAAGAAAAAACATACATAACCATTGAAAATTAATATATATATTTCAATATATGTATGTGGATATACATAATATCAAGATCACTTTATTAAATAGATAAATATGGATAAAAAAAATTATATATTCACATTGTAATGGAAATTAATCATCTCAATGGAATGATAAAATGATCACAGTGAAGAGTAATCTCATGGTGAATAGACATCAATAGGAAAAAACCCTTCATTATGTTTCATGAAGAGCATGTGAATCATCTAAAGCATATCCTCAAAGAGTGTCAAATTAATTGTGCAGTTAGGGACATTAGATGTGCACCGAGTGATGATTAATTTTCTACCCAATGATCATTTTTAGGATTACTATTCCTAGTTTCATATGATATATACGTTGAATCCACTTGTTTTTATCCAAATTGGGATTTATTTTTTAGAAAACCACATAAACTATACATGACCAAAATTTTGAGATATTTTTTGGTACTTGAATGTTTGATAATTATGATTTATTATAAAGTTAATATTTTGAGAGGGAATGATATTCACTCTTATATGATGTGATATGTAATTTATAAAAATGAATAATAATAATTTTTCTCATTAAAAGGAATAAGGAAATGGAAATATTGAAGAAATAAATGTTGAAAAGATGTTAGGAACTATTACATTGAAAATTAGATTATTAAGGCTTAGGGGTTACATATTAAGGCTATATAAAATTATTGGATAGAATATTGAGAATGGATAAGAATTTAATTTTTTTCTAAATGGTTTTAGAGATGTAAAGAAATTAATTCTGGGTGGGTATTTATAGAAAATGATGTTGGATTTTATTTTTATTTGTAAACATAATCCTTAAAAATATAGGTTGTGGAAAATGAAAAACATTGGCATGATCATATTTTTAGATTGTGTTTTTTACATTTACGACATATGTTTTGATATTTAAATGATTTATAACTATTCTCAATTATTTCATTTTACATTTTCAATAGGAATATAATTTATCAATGAAATACAGTTTTCAAAACCTTACATTCCACTCCAAACAATATAATGGTATTTATGGGTCTCGAAAATAATCTGAATTCATTAAAATACATTATATTAAAAATAATAAGATATTTTTTTCCATTTATACACATATATTAGTTATTATATAATTTTATAGTCATAATCATGTAATAATACATATCTTGTATTCTTACCATATTGTACTATTTAATAAAAAAATTATTATCTTGAAAAATTATGCAATTTTAACAATTATATAATTTTTATTTATTTGTTTCAAATTTAATGACCTTTTAATAAAAAATATACTCTTTATATGATAATTTTAATTTTAAAATAAAAATATTCTTTTATTTCAACATCATGTCTTCGGTGAAATAAATTAGAAAATCTTTCTTATAATAAATATTATTTTTTTAATAAATATGAATATAATCATATTAATATTCTTTAATTAATATAATTTTTTCATAATTAATTAATAATTTATTAAAAAAGGATTTATTTATTTTATTGAACACATTCTTCAAAAAACTGTTGAATGAATATTATAGTGATGGTATTACAATGGTCTTATTCTCCTTATTATGTATACTTTATTCAAGCATCCTAAGATCGATAATATCCTCATCTTAGTTCATATACCATGTTTATTCCATATCATATTGTTTTCTTCATAATAATAATGTATCTTCCATTTTATTTTCTCTTTTTAATGTACGATACTATATGGTTTGATTATTTAGTGGTTTCTTATATTGATATCAGTGCTTTTTCACTAATTGAAACCATTACTGTGAGTTTATTTTTATAGTTTCGTGAAGTACTATATGTTTTACCATTATGTTTATATAATATAAAGTCTTTTTTGAAATATTGTTTTAGTAATTATTTACTTATTATAATTGAATCTTGGGTCTTACAGTCACCCACTTAAATAATTGTTTCCTCAATATTTTGGAGAACATTAATAAATGAAAAAAGGGCCATTTTTTCTCATTTATTCCCTATGACCCCATGTTGATTTTTGTTTCATGTGATTCATCTATATAACATGCACTAGTTTTTGTTTTTTCATTCCAGAAAATATTATTTATAGTGTTAGTAATATAGATAGGCTCTTCATTATATGATAAGTTAGGATCTAACTCTATCACCTATATGGCGATTAAATGTCTATAGAATGTATTTCTGAACATTAAATCATGATCGTCTATTTTAGAGAAGTAAGGTGGAAAGTATAAATAATAATCCACAACCCTAAAAATCTCCCAAATCATAAAATCCCCAGTGTACCTCAAATATTACTTTTTCATACTTCTATATCATATGAATCCCTTCCATTATAATTCATTATACAATACAAGACCTCTCACATTGTATATTATGTCTTCCTCTAATTATCATCACAACTTTTATGTATTCTACTAGATATATTGGTATGAATGAATATATATCATTCCTTATAAGTTTTCTCTCTAATATTATTTGGACCAACTAGCCTCATTTTCCATACATCATCCCAAAGGGTATGTTTATGCCTACTTTTTCATACAATTCATTATAAAGATCAATTTTTATGAAAAAATATAAAACATTTTTTACATAAAAATTCACTTATTATAGATACTAGTCCAATGTTTTTTAAATGTCATGGGAGTATAGAAACATCATATCCTCTATTTTTTGGTTGTTATTTTCATACATCTAATTGTTTTGATGATGATAGGTGGTGCTCATTTGTAAATTTGTGTTCAACTACTATTGATGGATTCTCCAATATTTTTGTATCATATGAGGATCACAGTCAGAAACAATTGATATAGATTTACCATATCATCTCAAAAATTACATAATATCATGTTGTTAATGAAATTAAAGAGTTATATCTTCACTTATTTCTAGGAAATATGAAATATTCACAAGGCGGTCTACAGTAAACCATGTTACATCATTCCTATTCAATGTATTATGAAGTATTGTAAGTTTTAATAAGATATTATATTAAATCATAATTTCTATAGGGGGAGGTTTCATGAAACCATTTGAGATTTTTCTATTGTCCTATAAATCCTGTAATACAAAACATATTGACAATTAGTTTTCAATTTTTGGAATAATGATTTTCAATCAAAAGTTAAAGTTTATGTCCCTTCACATCATTGTAATATAACAATGAATAGGGAAGTCTGGGATATGATATTTGACTATAAATTACCTCTTCTACTTAGGTATTGATGGTTCATATAATCTATTTGAAAATATCACACCACTATCATTATAGATGAAATCTATCAATCTCCTATCACCCATGGTTATAATATTTTTTTGATAAAAAATTTAATATTTTTTACACCACTTTTTCTACTCTAGTAAATTAGGATGAAAAATTAAATAGAAAAAAATGACATTTAACCTTCCTTAAAAACATCCATATGAAAACAGAATAAATCCAAGAATATTGTATCCTCATACATCTATAGATTAGATAAAACTCTGTGATCTTTTCTACTCAACACAACATCAAAAATGATTTCCTTCACATTGTTTTAGAGTATTTTATAGTTATAGTATATGCCAAATTACAATTATTTCCTCTATCTTATGTTGATCTCTTCAATGACAATATATACTTCAACCATTTTTAATTTTTATATAACACAAATTTTTTATCGTAAAGACAGCGTCTATAATAATTTGCAGCAATGATTGTGGCTACTAAATCATAACCATTAGTCATATTTATTTTCTCATGTATATTTATCTATCTAAATGAAAAAATCAAGTAATCTCTAATTATATTTAAGAACAGAGCCAATTACAATCTTCAATGCATCACTATATATAAAAAATAATTATTTTCTAGATGGTAAGGTTAATATCAGTTCTTTGATAGAACTTTTCATTAGTCACATACTAATTTCTTCACACTCTTTAGATTGTGAATTTGAACACATTACATGTCAAAACAGTTAAAAATTTCATTATTCATGTAATAAATTCAATAAATCATCAATAATAAATTTTTGGAAAAGGAAATGAAATATAATTATTGTATTCTTGGTGTGTGTTATATTTTGGATATCTTTTTCTTTATGGGATCATCAAATATTTCATCTATGGATACAATATGGATTATAATAAAATATCATAATTCCTAAATTCACATGTAATGAATTTATATTATAATTCCTTATCCATTAAAATATCATGTAAAATACATAAATGGTCCCCATGATCTCTATACTAGTTAGAGTATATCAATATATCATCAATAATAACCTAATATTTTTTTTTGAAAAATTGTCCTTGAATAATATTTTCATTAGATCATTGAACACTATTTTTATATTTTTTAACCCAAAGGGTAGTACTCTATATTCATAATACCTATGTCTTATACAAACAAAAATGAATATTTGTTATATCAACAATATTTAATTTTATTTGATAATAGGAATATTTATGATTTATATTTGGGAATTATTAATCTCCATGATGCCTATAAAGAATATAATCATTTCAAGTTAAATGATACATATTCTTTATAGTAATGAAATTAATTTCTACTAAATTAATGCACGTACACATATAACTATCCATTTTTTTAAAAAAAAATAGGATATACCCAATGTGAGTTACTAAATATCATTAATCCCTTATCACACATATCATGTAGTTGTTACTATAATTCCACCAATTATAATGGATCCATTCTATATAGGTTCTTAAGTATGGGGTTTTTCATTGGGGATAAGGTCAATAGTCAAATCAACTTCTAGATCATGTAGATATATAATTATTTGCTCATAAAATACCTCAATATAATCCCTCACTGTTGGTAAATCCCCTTTGCTAAAGATATACATATCACGTTCATATACATCTTATCCATGAATTTTGTTAAGAAAATTCATTGGAGGCTGTTAAAAACATGAATTAGGTAATCAAGACTCTCCTTAAAAAAAGGACTCTATTATATACTCATAGATTAAAATCTCTTTTTCTGAACAATAAATTCATTCATTATACTTTTAGAGATACTCCATATTATGGATTATGTCATAGTAGACCATAGGCATTAAAACCAAGGTTTTAACTAAATACCTCCCAGAGTTTTAATAGTTAAAATTAAATATGCAGTCAATGTTGTAAGGTTTCAACAAGGAGTTATAACTGAAAACTAAATTCAATAGTGTGTTAGAGGATGATTAAATATTCATTGAAAAATTTAAAGATTCAAATTAATTGATAGATTAATAATGAAATAATCCATTATCTAATGATGATTTTATTATAAAATATATAATATAACATCATTTTGAACTTTAATTATTTTTGTAATTGAATTAGGTCTAACGTTCTATAACGGAATCTTTTTTGGTAAATCCCATTTATTCATATGGAATTGATTTGAATAGTGGATAATCTACTTGGAATGTAATCATTGGATATTATATGCATACTATAAGATTATTCATTCGTAAGATATATGGACCATATCTATACATGTGTAATAGACTCCTCTCCACTTTTAGTAATCCACGATCTATTTCATTCAATAGTTGTTTCATATATGAAATTTTACTATTCCCTTATTTTCTATTCCTAAATTTCATTCAATTTGGAGATCAGGTTATATCTCCACCTCATACATTTTGTTTAAAATAAAATACTTAGACAACTCATTCATAGTCCTGATAATGCATATCATAATTTCTCTATAGTATGAAAATTCTTATGAGACTAGTAAACTTCTTATACATGGATTTATAAGAATAATAAATTGACAGATATTTATTTTAATTTCATTACATAATCCAATTAATTCCTCACTAACCTTGTAAATTTATCTTCATATTCATCTATATGTTCCTACTAGGTTTGTATTATATAGTGGAATTACCTTTCTATGTTATCTTTTTTCACTTGAGGGAAGTATTTTTTCCTGAATATTATTTTAGAATAGTCCCCCTATTATTTACATCTCTTTCTCTTTCGAGGTGTTTTGAATTAAAGACCATCATTGATCAACATCCCTCAATGTATAATATATAACCAGGTAAACATTTTCCATTTAACAATATCAAAAAGTAAGGTATATCTTAATTAATGGGTTCACCCATTGATCTACCACTATTAGATTAGTGGTTCCATAAATTAATAGTGGTTTTTTCCTTATTAGGTTGTCCAATAAATTTACTTCATGATTTGGATAAATAGGTTGTTTAATATGGCCATGGTTATCAGTCATAACATAAGTCAATCACCATAATATCGTTTATATATTCTATATTCTTATAATAACTCATTGAATTAATCTTGGGGTTTATCCTTACATTAACTATAGGTGTTGACATTGTTTCCATTATTTTCATTATAATCCATTTATAAATAATTGTATATAATTAAATAGTCCATGGATATCAATATGAATTATAAAGAAGAGTATATAATTATGATGAATGTAATGTTGAGTTATCAGTTTTACTTCTTACATCTGCATTCCTTTACTTTAAAATCACAAACACTTCATTAAAAACATGATTAATAAATTGTTATGTCCTAAGT
Source organism: Viscum album (assembly GCA_963277665.1). NCBI lineage: Eukaryota > Viridiplantae > Streptophyta > Magnoliopsida > Santalales > Viscaceae > Viscum > Viscum album. Next base: position 1,883,364,992 of record OY728159.1, on the reverse strand, counting down.
GTTTGAAAACGTTTTTGTTGAAACATTAACTTTTACCATACATACTATAATTTCTAATTCATTAAAGATATAAAAATTGAATGTTACATTATTATTATCATAATGAGTATCTTTCTGAAAAATAAGAGTCACCTATCAGAACCAAATGTTATAACTTCTATATTATCATTAGTACTAAAATAATTCCTAGCAATCTGATAGATACCGGTACCAATATCATCATATTAACTCTCACAAGTATTATCGTATTGAAAATCATAATTATTTATATTAGATTGACTTAGCTTATAATAATAATATGGAAAATAATTTCTAATGTAAGGAACACCATTGACACTATAATGGTGTTATAGAATACGACATCCAAAATTTAGTTATGATGAGATTTCAAGTGCCAATGTCGAATTCATTTCATCATACTCGAAATAATATGACCATTGTGAGATCAATATTACTATCAGAATTATGCCTATAAATACTAGGTCATTTGAAGAGCTTATTACTAAATCATTTTTGTTGATTGATTTAATTTTTGAATGTTCATTTTATGAGATCTATGAAGATAGATTAGCATGAACATGTTCAAATGAATGTTTTCATTTTTTTAAAGTCTTATAGATCTAATTAATCCTTTTCAGGGGTGATTGCAAAAAAAAAAATTCTTTTTTAATCTATGTATGATCGTTGTAACTGTCAAGGGATTATAGGGATAGGATGATGAAGAATCAAATCCATTAGATTAAGAGCATACAAGGATATTAATATAGATTCAATAGACATATTTAGGGATCCAAGATATAGGAATATATATTCACTCTGATCTTCTTATCGATTGCTTTCCATGGTACAGAAATGAAAACATTATTGTAAGTATAAAATAGTGGATTCCTTTAGTTTGGGTTATAGATTACCTTTCTCTTAAGGTGAAAAGTTTGATCTATTTAATATCTTGTATGTAATTTTTTATATTTCTTGTTATTGCTTATTTTTACAATTGTTAATTCCTATTAATGTAATAGAAAGATGATCATAAAATTAAAATTTATACTTTGATTTTATTTTCTATACTACTTTTACTATGATAATAAAAACCCTCTGATTAACCATATACATCGTGATTATTATTTACACTCTGAATTAATTGGACACATTGTGACTATGATTCTCTGACTTGATTAACCATACTGAGGGTCGAGTATGATTTTCTTGTGTAAAGAGATGTTGGGTTTGTTTACTGTAATTATTATAAACTATGTTTTATACTAAAATGCATGCCCCATCATGTATGTATAGAAATATTTTCATATCATATTATACAATAATTGGTATTAGAGTAGGTTTCCAATTTCTAAATACATGGGGAGTTTTTACTTATTTTACTGTTTCATGTTGCTTAATATTTTTATATAAAAATTATAAGTATATAATTTTCAAACACTAACATGTATATATGGAAAAATAATTTCTACCATTTTAATATGCATGATCTTAATTTTGGTTCAATATAAAATATAAATACAAAAATACCACTGTAACACCCCAGGTAAATAAGGAATATGACATTTTCATATTTATCCATATTTTTGAATAAAATATTAATATTACTTTAAAGGGGACGCTATGCTCGATGGCGTACCCAACACGCAACAACGAGTTTCTTGGGAATCTTACGTTGCACACTAATAATAAAATAATATTATTTTAAATGGTAGTTAACATGTAGCCGTTGTAATGGCGGGAATGGATAGAAATAACTAAAATATTATTATATATGTTCTTAAATATTTTTACATTTATACAATAAAAGATAAAGGCTTAAAATAAGGAAAGAATTCAATTTTAGGGGTATATGCCCTAGTTTTCACTAAAGGTTCACTTATCACCTTTTGATGGAGAACCGTCATTAAATATAGTTTTGTTCACTCTTAAACATTCTTTTGGACCAAATAAAACTCTCATTAAGAATCGGGACATCAAAATTTACTTTGTGTAAATATTTGGTATCTTTCCGATAATGTTCATTTTTTTAATGAATAGTGTAAAATGTTGTATTTTAATTCAAAACCACTTTTTAATCTAATTTATTTATATGATTAGAATATATTTTGAATTGGTTTTAAAGTGAAATTAGAAAATATTTTTACCATTAAATCCAATAGTGGTCGTTGGAATCAATTTCACTTTGAAATCAGACTTAAACTAGTGTCAATCTTTTGATACTTATTGTTTCATAAAACACGCTATTTGTCATGACAGCGGGAATTAATTATTAAATTAATTAATGTGACTTATATGTTTAGAATTTTGTGAAATGGACTTCATTTTTTAATTCAGAATATCAAATATAGCTTAGGGTGAATTTTTGGGATTTTTCTGAAAAACTTCAATTTTTGATGAATAGTGAAACCACTAAGTGGTACTTATAAAAACTGATTTTCCGTTTAAATGAAATTTTGCCATCATTGTGTTTTTATTTTCAAAAATCCGACATACATGGTTGTCATTAAGAAGTAAAATGTGGTTCAATGAGATTAAAATGATTTTTTGGTGAATAGTAACTTATTAAGTTTTTAATCGCGATTAGTGGTAATTAGTGTAGTTTAAGGTAAAAATAATTCTTTAATAAAATGAGATGAGCTTGAAACATGTCTTACCCTCATTGGTTGTATCATGGAAGACCAAGAGAAGCCATGGGTCAACTTGGGGACCCCATGGATCCACTTTGGTTGGGAAATGACATAAATAACATTTTATTTAATGTAAAAGTAAAATTGACACAAACATGATATGTTTTACTAAAACAATTTTTAAGTGGGGTTATACAAGTCATATTTTTGATTATAAATATTCATTGGAAATCTAAAAAGATTTCCTACATCATAGTATTTTTTTTATAATTTTTAGACTTTATATAAATTAAATTATTTATGACATAATAATGATGCAGTGATGACATCATTATTTGACGATTTAAATAAAATGGAAAGATAATGTAAAATCTATGAACTACACATGTACAAAACTTATTGGATGAGTGGATTTCGAAGCCTTATCACCTTATCCATGAAGTATATCAATGTGGGACCTTTTGAAACCGAAACACATTTTCAAATAAAGTAATATTTCTTTACTTTCCAAAAGTGCCCCTCCTCTCCTCTTATAAAAGGCCCCCACCTCTACCTCATTTAACACACTCCTCAAGCCTTTGGCTCGGCCAACCCCTGCCCATTTACTCTCTCCACATACCTCTCCTCATCTTAGAGGATTCCCTTTGGGCAGAATCCTTTCAAAGGAAGCCTTTAGGCTCAAATCAAAAGGAGTTACACTTTTAAAGGTAATTCATTCTCTCTTGTTCATTTGTTTTATTTTGCTTCTCCAACCCTCTAAACTCTTTTTATTTACTTCTTTTGTAACAACACCAGTATATTAAATATACTAGGATGTTGTTATAAGATTTATTCAAGCTAAACTTTCACAAAACTACATCAAATGGTTAAAGAACATACGGTTTCCGTGGATGGTGAAATTCTGCCTCCCGGAACGATGATTGTTCAATACTCATTTAACACCTTCAAAGGTGGCCATTATGATGTCACTATTTTTATATATGATATATAATATGTTTATGTTTTATTTATTCTTCTGTATTTTTCATTTTTGTCTTACCTTTATGGCTTCCATTATGGGTATACACGATATCTTCATTTAAGGAAGTGCGGACTACCGCCCCCTCAAAGTGATTTGATTCGTTAAATACCATATGTGGGATGTATAAAGGATGGAAATATGATATTATATATGATATTATACTGGAATTATAATATACCTTTATATCATTATTATTCCATTCTATAAAATACGAAATAGAAATGAAAGTAGCGTTCATGCGTACGTACGGCTTACTGTCTCCATGAACGGTGCATTTCATTTCTTACCTCTAAATAATTATGTAATGTTATAAATGCATGAATGTACTAGATATATATGAAATATATGATATCTAAATAATGAATACAATTCTGGATATAATAAACATTTGGCCACACGAACAACATGTAATTGTAAGAAGTCCACTTCCGACTTAAGAACCAAATATCGACAAAACAATCATTATTAACTTAATGATTACATATTGTTTATAACATGGTAATAAGTGACATAAAAGGGATAATGAACTTGAAAAAGGTTCTTAAGGAAGTATAAATTAACTCAAGTTTATTATTCAGGAGATTAAAGAACGATCGAGTCAAGTCGGACCCGAGGTAAGGGATCCTACACCTCTCTTTCTTTTTAAGTACACTCTTTTATGTCATTTATTTTAAGCTCATCTTTCTTATGATTGGGATGTTCTTTTATATTACATTTACTGTAATTTTTATTTTCATGTGATGAGAGACCCTATTATCTCTCATCAATACATTTTGGAAGTTTTGAGTGGCGCCGTTAGGCTGCTGAACTTTCGTAAGAGATCTAACCTCTCTCTTTCTTTTTAAGTACTCTCCTTTATGTCACTTCTTTTAAACTCCTCCTTGAAATGTTGGGGGATTTTCTTTTATATTCCACTTGCTTTAAATTCTATTTTAATATGATGGGATACTCTATTTTATCTCATCAATCCATATTCGGAAGTTTTATGTGGCGCCGTTAGGCTGCCGAGTTTTCGTAAGGGATTTTTCATCTCACTTTTATTCCCGTGAGATTTATGCTACATTTGCCACAAATTCCATTTAGTGGTGTATGTACTGCCCATTATTCTACTCTTGGTGTAATATACTTTCTTTTATGAGTATTTACATCAATGACCTATTGTCTTTCTTTCATGGGGTGTATGTTTTGAAAGATACCCAAGTCGGTAAGGGGACCTTTCACGCTCCTCTTTTTTTAAAAGACTTCTTTTATTGGGTCTTTTAATTTACATATTTTTATGTTGGGATATTTTCTCATACATCCTTATTGATGTAAATTTTATGTCCAAGTGATGAGATACACTTTTTATCTCTCATCAACTCATTTTGATGTGATGCCGTTAGGCTGTCAAGGGAACTTTTTAACCCAATTTCGATTTCTTTGGGTTCAACTTGTAGTCATTGAATATGTCATCCATTGAATATGTGTTAATGACCTTTTATTGTTTTAAACTTAATATCCACTTATATTGGGTGTATATATATTTTTCACACATATTTTTGAGATTTATTTGTCCTTAATTTAAGGATACCTTCTTTATAAGGGATTTCATCACATTTGACATTTCTATTGAGGGTTCATTGTTATTATGCACCAATTCACTCTTATATGGTGTATATACTGTCCTTTGGAGTATTATATCATGAATCCTTTTATTCTCATGATATTATAAAGTTCTGACTAAATGTTATTCCTCGATTATTGTATTCAAGTGTCTCTAATTTTGGTAAAACCCCTTTAACCAAAATATCGTTTTAAATGTTTTAATTATTTGTTCTTATTAATATCCATGTTTTCAAAATGGTTTTAATGATTTATTTATATGGATATTAATGGTTTAAAATGTTAAAAGCTTCAAGGTGGTATGGGACACTTTGATTCAAAAATCTCTTTATTAAATGTTTTAAATGGTTTTGGAAATGGTTTCTTTTTGAATGGATTCGTTATTTCAATATGCTAAAATGTTATATTTTGATTGAAATGTGGAAATGTTATGTTTCCTTTTTTCATGTTTATGTGATATGATTATATTATGGTTCTTGGGCATTATTATGAAGAACGGGTGGTTCCGTGATAAACTAAGGGCGGGTGAGTCTGATATAGCTCTCCAATGCATTGGGTAACGTGAAGGAGTGAAACGTTAAGGTTTCTCTGAAGAGATTTAGGGAATATACTGTGATGGGTATTCCAAACATAACCAAGAGGGTTACTCCCTACGTAAGAATGTTATGAATGCCTCAAGTTACCTTTTTGTCTTATTATTTCTATGATTTATTCATGGTTTGATGAGGTATGAAAGTGCCTTTGTTTTATGGGTAAAGTATGATTTCATTCTTATGTATATATGAACTCATGTTTCCTTTCCATATTTTTATAAACCTTACTGAGATTTTTATGCTCATCCCAAGTTTTTGAAATGTTTTTCACAGGTCAAGGGAAAGGTACATGATGTGATGATAGTGTCAAGGATGTGTTAAGAAAGAATCTGTGTTTAATTTTAAATAGGTTTCCGTTGATGGGAAAAATGAATATTGTATATTATGTAACCACTTTGTTTAAATGTGGAATGTAATGAATGTTTCATGATCTAATTCTCTAAAACTCTAAACCTGAAAAGATCCTCAATGTGTAATCTTGTAATAACTCAAGATTAAGTAAGGTTTAAGGCTGGGGCCTTATAGTTGGTATCAAAGGTCGGTTTAGATAACTTTAGAGGTTAGGGTATTCTTTAAGCATAATTGACAATTACCATAATGGTTAGGATTTCAGAAAGAGTCTTAGTTTTAGATAAAGTGAATGAGTAAGTATATCTTATTCTCTATCTTACTCATTAGTACATGATGGTTTTGTTGATATACTCACACTGACCTTTTTGGTTTTAGTAAATGGCTGGATCTAGCAGGCACCAAAGTAACAGTGGATGTGAAGGAAACTGTGACAGTTTTTTGAGCAAGCAACTGAATGATATGGGAGCTGCAATGAGAACTCTTTTGATTATCCTCAACCAACTATCTGGAGTCATGATTTACCACCTAAACCATGGATATTTCTCTAAGGCATCATATATGCAAGAAATAAATCCCTACGGAAGTACAGGTAATAATCATAAAGGTAAGTGTTTTCAAAAACCTATGTGTCAAAGATGTGGAAAGAAACACCTAGGAAAATGTTTCAATGGGACAGAAATATGCTATAGATGTGGAAATGAAGGTCATAAAGCAAGAACCTTCCATGGAAAAAGGAAGCATCCAGTTGACTCGAGGAAATGGAAAGAAGTTCTTTTTGAGGGATCAATTGAATGTTTTAAATGTGGTGTGCATGGTCATTATGCAAACACATTTCCTATGAAGAAGTTTCGTGAATGGGGTCACCAAGAGCGTACCAATATTCGTTTACCAATATCTAATGCCATTCTGATTGAGGATGAAGAAACTGACAATGACCAATCAAAGGTATGTACTATTTCATGACTATTGTTTTCTTATTTTGGAATCTTAGGATATGATTCATGATTTTGTTTGTAGGAAAGAGGTATTTCGGAATAAGTTGGAAAGGAATGGATAATGGATCATGAAGAATGTTGAATGAGTAAGATGTCAACATATAAGGGCTTCAAGAGTTAGGGTGAAATTCTTAAGAGTATTAAGTCTCTTTTGATGATGGGGTTACATTAGAAGACTTTTTATATTATGTGTAACCCTGATCTTTAATATAGGAAAATTTTATTCAAGTAATAGTTATCTTTTCTTTTGTGGACATAGTTATAAAGAACCATTTGGGTTTATATGATCCTTACTTTTGAGGTAATTATGGGTTACCATATGTTATGATTGAAGTGAAAGGCATGAGATAAAATTGAGGTTAAATTATGTTATGGTTTTTTTGATGATTTTATCCCTTTTTGGGTAATGATTTGAGAATTATATAGTTTTGTAAAAAGGACAACACGCAGACCGTGTGACAACCCGTCGCGTCGGACAATGCTGCGGGAATCGAACCCACAACCAAAGTGCGACTAATATTTATCGCCTACCACTGGACTACGTGAAGTCCCTAGTTAGTTTGACTGATTCTTTTTAGTTATATGATTTTATGAATTAAGAGTAAGTTTGTTTTGAAGGATATGTGATTAGGATAATTACTTTTCAATGTGAGACTTTAGGAGCAACTGATGTTGTTTGGAGATAAATGTTAGGATTTAACTTGGAAGACTATGTGACTAAATCCTTCAAATATTTGGGTTTCAATATTATATTGGTTTACTTTGAAGAATTTTATGGACAAATTGTTTATCGGATGGTCCTCGTTGAACTTTGGGTTTTGTTGGACAAATTTTGGAGATTAAGAATAGATTTTCTTTTTTAAGGGGTTATCCTTTCCGGATTATATGATCTTGTACTAACCTTTTTGGTTTTGGTTTTGGTTAAAGCCTAAATACATGGGATGTATATAGTTCTCTTTTGGGGATTAGGTGATTCTCTAGAAGTTGATTATAGTACTATTAATGCGAACAAGTCTCCCTAAATACTTGTCTTTTGGAAAAAATATGAGTTTGACTAAGGAATCTAGTAAAAGATGAAAGTCAACATGATAAGTGATTATGATTCCTTATGAATAAATTACTCAATAAAAATTAACTTAAAATAAAAATGTTGTCTATTAACTTTTCCTACTGGGTAACCCAACACCGTTTAACCCATCACAAGTTTGTGATTTTCTTATTGTTAACTTTCTCCTAAACATGTTTTCTATCACTCTCCATCGGAACATGACCCTATGTTTTCTCCTCCATGTCCATATTTTCATACTTGGAATCCTACTATGGGTTAACTCGGGTGACCTCTGTGCTTATCTTTCTTTATTTTAAAGTGATTGTTTTACCGACTCTTGTTCCGATGTGGGACGTTCAAGGATGTTTCCAAGAGCAATTTTAAAATTGCGAGGACGCAATTCCCAAAAGGGGGGAAGGATGTAACACCCCAGGTAAATAAGGAATATGACATTTTCATATTTATCCATATTTGTGAATAAAATATTAATATGACTTTAAAGGGGACACTATGCTCGATGGCGTACCCAACACGCAACAACGAGTTTCTTGGGAATCTTACGTTGCACTCTAATAATAAAATAATATTATTTTAAATGGTAGTTAACATGTAGCCGTTGTAATGGAGGGAATGGATAGAAATGACTAAAATATGAATATATATGTTCTTAAATATTTTTACATTTATACAATAAAACATAAAGGCTTAAAATACGGAAAGAATTCAATTTTAGGCGTATATGCCCTAGTTTTCACTAAAGGTTCACTTATCACCTTTTGATTGAGAACCGTCATTAAATATAGTTTTGTTCGCTCTTAAACATTCTTTTGGACCAAATAAAACTCTTATTAAGAATCGGGACATCAAAATTTACTTTGTGTAAATATTTGGTATCTTTCCGATAATGTTCATTTTTTTAATGAATAGTGTAAAATGTTGTATTTTAATTCAAAACCACTATTTAATCTAATTTATATACATTATTAGATTATATTTTGAATTGGTTTTAATGTGAAATTAGAAAATATTTTTACCATTAAATCCAATAGTGGTCGTTGGAATCAATTTCACTTTGAAATCAGACTTAAACTAGTGTCAATCTTTTGATACTTATTGTTTCATAAAACACGATATTTGTCATGATAGCGGGAATTAATTATTAAATTAATTAATGTGAATTATATGTTTTGAATTTTTTAAAATGGACTTCATTTTTGAATTCAGAATATCAAATATAGCTTAGGGTGAATTTTTGGGATTTTTCTGAAAAACTTCAATTTTTGATGAATAGTGAAACCACTAAGTGGTACTTATAAAAACTGATTTTCCGTTTAAATGAAATTTTGCCATCATTGTGTTTTTATTTTCAAAAATCCGACATACATGGTTGTCATTAAGAAGTAAAATGTGGTTCAATGAGATTTAAATAATTTTTTGGTGAATAGTAACTTATTAAGTTTTTAATCGCGATTAGTGGTAATTAGTGTAGTTTAAGGTAAAAATAATTCTTTAATAAAATGAGATGAGCTTGACACATGTCTTACCCTCATTGGTTGTATCATGGCCGACCAAGACAAGCCATGGGTCAACTTGGGGACCCCATGGATCCACTTTGGTTGGGAAATGACATAAATAACATTTTATTTAATGTAAAAGTAAAATTGACACAAACATGATATGTTTTACTAAAACAATTTTTAAGTGGGGTTATACAAGTCATCTTTTTTAATATAACTATTCATTGGAAAGCTAAAAAGATTTCATACATCATAGTAGTTTTTTTATAATTTTTATACATTAAATAAATTAAATTATTTACGACATAATAATGATACAGCGATGAAATCATTATTTAACGATTTAAATAAAATGGAAAGATAATGTAAAATCTATGAACTACACATGTCCAAAACTTATTGGATGAGTGAATTTCGTAGCCTTATCACCTTATCCATGAATTATATCAATGTGGGACCTTTTGAAACCGAAACACATTTTCAAATAAAGTAATATTTCTTTACTTTCCAAAAGTGCCCCTCCTCTCCTCTTATAAAAGGCCCCCACCTCTACCTCATTTAACACACTACTCAAGCCTTTGGCTAGTCCAACCCCTGCCCATTTACTCTCTCCACATACCTCTCCTCATCCAAGAGGATTCCCTTTGGGCAGAATCCTTTCAAAGGAAGCCTTTAGGCTCAAATCAAAAGGAGTTACACTTTTAAAGGTAATTCATTCTCTCTTGTTCATTTGTTTTATTTTGCTTCTACAACCCTCTAAACTCTTTTTAGTTACTTCTTTTGTAACAACACCAGTATCTTCAATATACTAGGATGTTGTTATAAGATTTATTCAAGATAAACTCTCACACAACTACATCAAATGGTTAAAGAACATACGGTTTCCGTGGATGGTGAAATTCTGCCTCCCGAAACGATGATTGTTCAATACTCATTTAACACCTTCAAAGGTGGCCATTATGATTTCACTATTTTTATATATGATATATAATATGTTTATGTTTTATTTATTCTTCTTTATTTTTCATTTTTTTCTTACCTTTATGGCTTCCATTATGGGTATACGCGATATCTTCATTTAAGGAAGTGCGGACTACCGCCCCCTCAAAGTGATTTGATTCATTAAATACCATATGTGGGATGTATAAAGGATGGAAATATGATATTATATATGATATTATACAGGAATTATAATATACCTTTATATCATTATTATTCCATTCTATAAAATACGAAATAGAAATGAAAGTAGCGTTCATGCGTACGTACGGCTTACCGTCTCCATGAACGGTGCATTTCATTTCTTACCTCTAAATAATTATGTAATGTTATAAATGCATGAATTTACTGGATATATATGAAATATATGATATCTAAATAATCTATAGAATTCTGGATATAATAAACATTTGGCCACACGAACAACATGTAATTGTAAGAAGTCCACTTTCGACTTAAGAACCAAATATTGACAAAACAATCATTATTAACTTAATGATTACATATTGTTTATAACATGGTAATAAGTGATATAAATGGGATAATGAACTTGAAAAAGGTTCTTAAGGAAGTATAAATTAACTCAAGTTTATTATTCAGGAGATTAAAGAACGATCGAGTCATGTCGGACCCGAGGTAAGGGATCCTACACCTCTCTTTCTTTTTAAGTACACTCGTTTATGTCATTTATTTTAATCTCATCTTTCTTATGATTGGGATGTTCTTTTATATTACATTTACTTTAATTTTTATGTTCATGTGATGAGAGACCCTATTCTCTCTCATCGATCCATTTTGGAAGTTTTGAGTGGCGCCGTTAGGCTGCCGAACTTTCGTAAGAGATCTAACCTCTCTCTTTCTTTTTAAGTACTCTCCTTTATGTCACTTCTTTTGAACTGCTCCTTGAAATGTTGGGGGATTTTCTTTTATATTCAACTTGATGTAAATTATATTGTAATATTATGGGATACTCTATTTGATCTCATCAATCCATATTCGGAAGTTTTATGTGGCGTCGTTAGGCTGCCGAGTTTTCGTAAGGGATTTTTCATCTCACTTTTATTCCCGTGAGATTTATACTACATTTGCCAAAAATTCCATTGAGTGGGGTATGTACTGCCCATTATTATACTATTGGTGTAATATACTTTCGTTTATGAGTATTTACATCAATGACCTATTGTCTTTCTTTCATGGGGTGTATGTTTTGAAAGATACCCAAGTCGGTAAGGGGACCTTTCACGCTCCTCTTTTTTTTAAAAGACTTATTTTATTGGGTTTTTTAATTTACATATTTTTATGTTTGGATATGTTCTCATACATCCTTATTGATGTAAATTTTATGTCCAAGTGATGAGATACACTTTTTATCTCTCATCAACTCATTTTGATGTGATGCCGTTAGGCTGTCAAGGGAACTTTTTAACACAATTTCGATTTCTTTGGGTTCAACTTGTAGTCATTGAATATGTCATCCATTGAATATGTGTGAATGACCTTTTATTGTTTTACACATAATATCCACTTATATTGGGTGTATATATATTTGTCACACATATTTTTGAGATTTATTTGTCCTTAATTTAAGGATACCTTCTTTATAAGGGATTTCATCACATTTGACATTTCTATTGAGGGTTCATTGTTGTTATGCACCAATTCACTCTTATATGGTGTATATACTGTCCTTTGGAGTATTATATCATGAATCCTTTTATTCTCATGATATTATAAAGTTCTGACTAAATGTTATTCCTCGATTATTGTATTCAAGTGTCTCTAATTTTGGTAAAACCCCTTTAACCAAAATATCGTATTAAATGTTTTAATTATTTGTTCTTATTAATATCCATGTTTTCAAAATGGTTTTAAAGATTTATTTATATGGATATTAATGGTTTAAAATGTTAAAAGCTTCAAGGTGGTATGGGACACTTTGATTCAAAAATCTCTTTATTAAATGTTTTAAATTGTTTTGGAAATGGTTTCTTTTTGAATGGATTCATTATTTCAATATGCTAAAATGTTATATTGTGATTGAAATGTGGAAATGTTATATTTCCTTTTTTCATGTTTATGTGATATGATTATGTTATGGTTCTTGGGAATTATTATGAATAACGGGTGGTTCCGTGATAAACTAAGGGCGGGTGAGCCCGATATAGCTCTCCAATGCATTGGGTAACGCGAAGGAGTGAAACGTTAAGGTTTCTCCGAAGAGATTTAGGGAATATACTGTGATGGGTTTTCCAAACGTAACCAAGAGGGTTACTCCCTACGTAAGAATGTTATGAATGCCTCAAGTTACCTTTTTGTCTTATGATTTCTATGATTTATTCATGGTTTGATGAGGTATGAAAGTGCCTTTGTTTTATGGGTAAAGTATGATTTCATTCTTATGTATATATGAACTCATGTTTCCTTTCCATATTTTTATAACCCTTACTGAGCTTTTTATGCTCATCCCAAGGTTTTGAAATGTTTTTCACAGGTCAAGGGAAAGGTACATGATGTGATGATAGTGTCAAGGCTGTGTCAAGAAAGAATCTGTGTTTAATTTTAAATAGGTTTCCGTTGATGGGAAAAATGAATATTGTCTTTTATGTAACCACTTTGTTTAAATGTGGAATGTAATGAATGTTTCATGATCTAATTCTCTAAACTCTAAACCGGAAAAGATCCTCAATGTGTAATCTTGTAATAACTCAAGATTAAGTAAGGTTTAAGGTTGGGGCCTTATAACCACATAACATTAATGGTGCTAAAAATGAGTACTAGAGAGATAAGGTGAATACATTTATTATAAACACTAGAGTTGATTATTTTTCCTGTTGATTGGAAATTAAAAATTTCTTATAAATAAGTAACTTTATTTACTCATCATGAAAAATAGGAATATTAGTTGAATTATAGAGTAAGGAAAACTTTGTTATGTTCCATGATAATAAGTCTATATAGTCAAGTATAATCTTGTGAACATGCTATTAGTATCTGAGAAAAGTTATAAGTCATTCATTTTGGAACATCAACAGTTGTAGTGACTAGATTCTCTGTGTTAAGAAAATATTATAATTATTTTGATTTCATAAATGGTTAATTTGTTGCTAAGATGCACTAAAGGATTATGAAAATTATAAGCAGTTTAAAATCTGTTGGTGTGAAATGAATTGATGATGATATCCATATGGAAAAGACAATTTATGTTATGCCTAATTAGGGGGAATAATAGTGAATAGATTTTGATGAGATATGATAATATAAAAATATTACATTATATGATTTTATTTGAACACTTATTCTATACTAGGGAATAGTCCAAATAGATGCAGAGAATGGAAAAATAAAAAATGGTGGTTTTTCCTTTGCTAAAAAATCTACCTTACCATCAATATATAATAATATAGTGAAATTAGTTAAATAATTAATTGAAGAAATTATTTATTCAATACGATTCAAGTACTTATGAAAATTACGATAATTATTTAGAAAACATACCCATATGGATGAATAAGATATGTGGAAAGAATGATTTACAAGATAGATATAAAAATGTCATAAGTAAAGAAGTGACAAGAGAGATAAAGTCTCTTTTTATGAATGCATGAAATATTAATTCATCCAGCCATATTACCCAAAGATAAATTTGAATATTTGAAAAGAAAATAATTCAGAAATAATATTAATGAAATATTACAAATATAAGGGGATGAATGTTCTGAAAGGTGCTGACACCTAGATTTCCACTAGAGGTGATTCCTCTACGATTTCATCTAACAACGAACTTTCTAGATAGTGGAACATATGTATTTTTTATAATTTAATAGAAGTAAATAATTTTTTCAAAGAAAATGAAAAAATATAGTTCCAACAAAAAGAATTCACGACACAAAGATATTGGGTGTTCCATGCATATGACTTGTAAAAATACATTTTTGGAAAAATAATCACGATGAAAGGTTGGAATGTCAGTTTCAGATATAATTCACAACGAGAAATAATTAGAATATGTAATATTGTTCTTCTTTTCAAAGAACTTATTATATATGTTTTATGTTGAAGGTATTAATATCAACATTATTATAATACAACATTTATGTGATTAAGGTTACCTTGTGAATTGTAGAAATGAGAAAATTTTAGTACATAGTTCCATGGATGTAATGATTCATTCTTCCCATCAGCACGTTAATGTTTATTCACATAAAATATAAGACCATAAAATCCATAAATGACCTTGTATTAGTGAAATGGAAGATCAATATTGGTTATAACATTGAAGGTTATAACACTATAACCTTATTGGAATATCCAAGTTGACTAAGAATTTTTTTGAAGGATCTACTGGATCATACGTTTCAAACATCAAATGACATCAACCCTTGTCAATACAGTAAGAACAATAAGTAATCAATTTAAAACTATAATTTATGTTCAACAACTGATGATTTACAGTTAGTTCATATGGTCATATTTGGTCTTACAAAAACTAGAATTATTGATGTAAAATATTATGCATATGAATTAATTGATGATTAAATAATATATACATGGTTTTATTTTATCATACAAAAATATGATGTCTTTTTTTATTGTAAAACTTATGTAGAGAATGTTAAAAATGATAAAACCTATGAATACACAATTTCGAAGCATTTTTTTGGATGAAATGGTTTGCATTTCCTATTATACTATAAATTCAGTTTTAATTAGACCTTTTTTAAATGAAACTCTTTATTAGTTATGGAATAGAAGAAATCAAAAAGTTTATTAATCACTAATTTTTGTTGTAAAGTATTAATATTTTATACTATAGACAATTTACATAGTCTTTCACCCAAATTTGGTGAAGGAACATTTTTTTGTTACTCCACTACTTCTATGACATAGAGTATTTTTAATAAAAATTATTATACTATTGATGAAATATATCATATTATGTTTGATGAAACAAATCAATTTTTTTCAGACAATGTCAACCTACATCTTCATAATATTTTATTTCTAAATCATATTTTTAACCATTTATTGAATGTTCTTAACATAAAGATATTACTAAAAAAATACTTCTAATGATATTACTTAGGAATATTTTTTTTAAATAAAATAATTTTAAAATCCCAAAATTGAGTTGTTTTTTAGGAATCATCCTAGTGAAGATTTCATTGGTGATGTTCATTAACCAATTAGGACAAGAAGTTAATTATGGAATGAAATTGAAAATAAATATTTCTTATCCCAATTTAAACCTAAAAAATCCTGATGAGGATTTAGGTTATGATGATTGGTTAAATGTAATTAAAGATGATATAATTGAGTTTTAAAGGAATAATGTATGGAATTTTGTTGAAATATATAAATAAACGTCTATAATTGGAATAAAATGGGTTTTTTCAAAACAAATTTGATGAAAAATGGATTATTGTTATAAATAAAGCTATAATTTCTGACAAGGGTTATACTCAACAAGATGGATTGATTATGAAGAAACCTAAGAATTGATAAAAATAAATGAATCTATTCAAATACTTCTAGACTTTATTTCATTCTTTAATTTAAATTATTATCTAATGGATTTGAAGTTCTATTTTCATAAAAAATATGTTAAAGAGGAAGTATATATTGAGAATCCCAGTTGTTTTGAAAATTAAGAAAATCATAAATATATTTACAAACATAATAAATCATTATATGGAAATAAACAATTTATTAGAGCTTGATATGATGTGTTAACATGAGTTTTTTAGAATCAAATTCTGTTAAGGGAGTATCAAATCCATAACGTTTTATAAGATAAATTAATTAAAATATTATGATTATACAAATTTATATTTATGACACTGTATATTGATCAGCTAAAAAATCATTAAAAAATTTCATTGTAGATCTTATGAAGACTTAGATAGAAATTGTTTTGTTGTGCGAGTTAACATATTTTTTTGTTTTTAAAATCTATCAAAAAAAAACTCTTATATTACAAATAATAATACAAAATATATTTTTAAAAAATTTTGGTATGACATTACTAAAAGTATTAGTCCTGCTATATTTACATATAATACCCTTGATTGCGATGAGGTTTGACATCTGGTTGATCAAAATAATTTTAGAGGAATGATAGAAATCTCACATTACATAAATATAAGTTGTCTATATTTAATTCTTTTTGTATGCTTCTGTGAAATGTAACATCAATAAATCAAATAGTACAATATTATAGATGAAAAAAATTGCATTACCTAAAAGAAACTATGGATTTATGACATTTATATTCTTCTATAAATGTTTTGAAAAATACTTTTTTCAGATGCTGGCTTTAGTGGATGTCTAATTGATAAGAAAAATACATCCAAAACATTCATTTATTAAGAGATTCATTATTTTGATGGTCATTGAAGAGACATCACCATGTGGAAGTCTCCACTAATTATGCTGAATATGTGGAAGTTATATGTTATTATGCTCAAGTGTTTTGGATGGAACACACACACACACTAAATATGTCTTGAGTTTTACTTAAAACCAAAATATATTGCGATAATACAACTTCCATTACTATAAGTAAAAAACTAGACCATTACTCACATGATAATTACATCAATATAAAATACTATTTAATTTATGATCACACAATTAAAAGAGATATCATTTTACAATTCATCAGAATACAAGTACAAATTTCTAATATTTTAACACAACATATAACATCCGTTAGAATTTAATATATTAAATAGACGCTACTAATGATAAATGTATAGTAATCATTCATATATAAATCTTGTTTACCCACATCCAAATAGTAAGTTACATCTATTCATGTGGTAGAACATATGTTTTTTTACTTTTAGTTTTCTAATTATTTTAGTTTTTTCTATGGTAATGAGTTTTCTGAACTAAAAAATGTTTATAAATATTTTGGGATTCAGAAAATGAAAATGGATTTCCTGACTCAGAATATTTTATAGAAAATATGGACTAGTTTTTTTAAAAAAAATTAGGAATCACAGTTTTTATAATCAAATTGTATCCTAATGAATTTTATTTCTTAAAAATCACTTTTTATATTAAAAATATTTGTAATTAGTTTTTTGAACTAATTTTTTTGATGCATTTTAATTCTATAATAATATATTAGTTTAAAAAAACAAAAATAATATATTACTCGTACAAATTAATTTCATAACTATTAAAGGTACACATCTTTTATTTTAATTCATGAAATATTTTATACAATTATTTCTTGTAATTTTTTTGGTTATTAAAATTGATGTTTTATAAAAAAATATTTACAATTTTTCTTATATCTTTTCGAAATTAGATTTATTATTAATCCGATAATAAGTTTTCAAAACCTCTAGAGATAAAAATATTTGTAAAAATTTCATCATATCAATTTTCAAAGTCAGATCTGATTTCTTTTTGTCTACAAAATTGATCATATTATGAAAGATAATCATCACATATGATGCTTATATTTAAGAGGGAGGCCCCATCCTACATCAGTGGTTCTCGAATTCGACTCTCAAGTTGTTGAAACCTTTACGTTTATCATTCCAAATAATTTCCTTTATGTTCGATTCACATGCTCCAGTTTCAGTTCATATGGTCATGATTGATGATTTTAAGAAAATGGTACATTTTTAGTGAATGTTGATAGGATGATATTTGTATGATATGCATGAATCCTCAGTGAAAAAGATTATTTTCATTCATGGATGGGAATGTGTTTGTGTTGAGAAATAAGATATGTAATTAAATTTTTTTATAATAATTTTGAATATTATTTTTATGAATACGTATTTTTTTTAAAAGTATCAAAAATTTGAAATTTATTTCTTGATGCACCGAAATATTTAATACATTTCAAAAAAGAAAATTTTGTATTTAGTTTTAACGCCTTATTAAGGATAAGTGTATTGTCCATCATATAAGTTTCCAGAAAATATTGGAACCGTTTGTAGAATGAAAGATAAGGTTTCATTATTTTCTAAATAAAAAAATTAAGAAATATTCCCATATGACATTGGAAAACACTGTCGTTGTCATGTCAATATGAGGATTTTTCATTCCATAAAAAGGATACAATGGCACTTTAAAAGTATCAGATGTTTTATTCTTCTAGTAATAGTAAATTTGAAAAAGATTAATCTCATCAAGTTTGTACTTATTTACTTGTAAAGTAACAAAAATAACTCAATCAACTCCAATGTCATTATGTATTTTTCTTTTTTAAGAAATATGGTTGTTGAATATATGAATGATTTAATGTATCCAATAAGTTAGTTTTGATGAGAGAAAAAATTTCATTCATCAGTGATGACATGAAAAACAATATGATATTTTATTATAAATACACTAAAAAAATTTATGAAATGTTTGGTGGTACTTAATTAGAGGTATATCCATCAAGGATATCTGAAAAGTTTTTGAAGGAAAAGAAAAGAAAATAAGTTAAATATTTACCAATGAAACAAAAGAATCATTAGAATGTCCTAGATGATGTTTCTAAAGAATATATGAAAAGAAATGAATATTTAATGTCCAGGGATCTATAGTTTTTACTTGAACATTGTGATTCTAAGTCTTTGAGAGTACAAATTTTCAATACATAAGAAAAATAATCAAAGAATAAAAAAAGAAAATATTAGAAGATGCGCAACTTTGTGAATATTTTTGGGCGGGTATTGAGATAGCCTCTAGGAATATTTTTCTCCTAACTTCTTACATGATTGTGTTAATTCAGATACTAAGTTAGTTTCTAATGAAATTGATGTTTTTCATATTAAGATTTATTCTATCATAGAAAATGAATGTAATAACCTGGAATTCTAGGAATATTTTATTTGAAAATTAAATGGTATTATTTTGATCCTATGCATTGAGACGAGGTGAGATTATATGGCCTAGAGTGCCCAGAATGACCGTTGAAAATTTTTATGTTTTAAGTAGTGTATGTGAGAGGTTTTCCTGAAAAAGAGAAATAACTCTTAAATGGGTGTTCAGATCAGAAATATGAGGGCACTATTGCATTCAGAATGGTTGGTTTACCCTAGGAGTGACTTAAGTTTAGTCAGTATAGGCCTCTAGTGAGAAAAAACCAAAATAAAAAAACAGTAAGTAACATAATTAAATATAATTATTTAATATTTTAAATCCTTAAAACTAATGAATGGTGACTCAAATTGAGATTATAAGACCACCATTGATCTCATAAGGGATGCTTTCCTTAAGAAGAGCCTAATATTGGATGGTGTGGGTCAATAGTGGAATGTAGTTTTTGGCCATAAATAAAATGATTTAATAATGTTATATTATTTTCAAGTCATTTTAACTCATAAATGGTAACTCATATAGGAAATACGAGAGTACTATTGTGCTCGAGATGGTATGATTATCTTAGTCGGATCCTAACATTGGATGGTACAGGCTGGCTTTGAATGTCGGTTTTTGAGATGTAACCGTAAATAAAATAATTTAAATAAAATATATTTAATTTTACAATCCACATAACTCACAAATGGTAACTCTGATTAAAAATATAAAACCACCATTGAGTTTTTAATGGTATTTTCTATTTAAGTAGGACTTAACCTCAATGGACATGGGTTAAGGGTGAATGTTAGTTTTTGAACTTTTCAGAAGAAAAATAAAATAACATTAAATTTTATTTTATTTGTTTTCTTCATCATTAAGAAGTGGAAAATCAGTTCTGATTTGTAGTGATGGTAAGACACTAAATCTCATTAATTGATCTCATTAATGAACCTCATTAATGGAGTTGGGTGGTGATGCTACAATGCACATGTGTCTTTCTTCTTTATTTAAACAAGGAATTCTGGGTTGACAGACAACCCAAAAATTCATCTAATGAATAAGAAGGGATCCTCTCCAATGAAAAATACTAACGAATAGAATTATAGTGGTGACACACTTGGTGAGCGGATTCAGGACCGAAGATCGACAGATGAAGATGAACGTTCATCCTTGAGCAATCTCCTTTCCAAGGTAGTGGTTTGCATTTTTTTTGATTTTCCACGTTCATCTTTCTAGAACAACGAATGTGGATCAACCAATAAAAAGTTTGATCTTTAGGTTGCTTATTCCTACGAGAGGGTGTTTTATCTCTGTGTTCTAGCTTTGGTTTTAGACTTTTGATCGAATCTTGAACCTCCCCCTTCCCAGGTTTTAAAAACTCTGACATAGCGGAATCAAGATAACATGAACAAGGCCCTAATTTATCTGTCCTTGGACGTTCATGTGTTCCTTGTGGATGCACATTCGAATAGATAGCGAGGTGGATTTTGAGGCTGAAGTAGGGAAGAAAGAACCCCAGGGTTCTAAGAATTGGAGGTGGTTCGAGGATCGGACCACCGAAACGAACCCAGTGGTCCGCCGAATGCCCTTCCATCATACTGGTGCTGACATAGATGGCCCATGGTGGTAGTTGGGAGCAGGTGTCAGTTCGCTAG
Source organism: Viscum album (assembly GCA_963277665.1). Lineage (NCBI taxonomy): Eukaryota > Viridiplantae > Streptophyta > Magnoliopsida > Santalales > Viscaceae > Viscum > Viscum album. The sequence goes on along the minus strand of OY728159.1, from coordinate 1,883,343,773 downwards.
GGCGGCGTGATGAGGCAGAGGCCATGGCCAGATGGAGTCGATACGGTGTTGAAGCGGGCCACCAATAGCGGGTCAGCAGCTGGTAGAGGGGGATGCGACCCACACTATGTTTGTCGCAATGAAATGGCATGCAGTCCAGTGGGGACCGCGTGTGGGAGAAGGGGCGAACGACTCCTACCGGCTACGTGTGCTTGTACTAGACACCCAATAGGCCTCCAAGTGGGAAGAAACTAGCCTGTCATTCGAGCTAGGAAGTGGGGGGGGACCGTGCCTCTGGGAAGCCCGAGATGGAACTCAATATTTCCCTCTTTCGTGGGATATGTAGGTGGAAAAAAACTAGGCTGCTGGATGGCCCGGGCTGGGAATGAACTAGCCCACCTATTGTGGGATGGGACTTATGTAACTAGATCACTGGTAGACATGGCAAGATGCACCCATGGTCAAAACAGGATAGGTTCAACAAGGCCCAATTGTCCTGTACTAGGGACAAGGCTAGACCGGGACCATACACAACTGACCCTTGTTTACTAAAATTCTAATATCATTCAGACCAGACATCCAATTTGCGAGAAGTTTTTTGATTTGGAACCCACACAATGAACATGTAATTTTGGAATGATATAAGGAGACATTCATGGGTGTTGAAATATGATTAATGGATTGAGAAGTGGATTATCCCAGAGTCAAGTGCATTGTGTGTGGGAATCATGCGGCTGGATGAGACTCGAAGACAACTAACGAGCTATTATAATGACCCTGTTGTCCTAGATGATAAGCGACTTTATGTGTATGAACTACATGTTACCCTTTGGGGATCACATACAAGCGATCTCTTCTGAATGAGCTACGAGTGACCCTGTGTGGATCAACTACAAGCGACCCTATGTAAATATGCTACAAGAAACCCTGCGTGGATTAGATATAAGATACCTTGTTTGAATCAGCTACAAGAGACCATATGTGGAGAAGCTAAAATAAAACCTATTTGAATCAGTTACAATAGACTCTATGAGGATCAGCTATAAGAGGCCTTATGTGGACCATCTATTTTGGCCTAAGTGGGAAGCTGATCTATGTGACCCGACATGCCCATAGTGGGGACCGGCTCTATGTGACCTAGATGACCCACGATACTAATCAGGGATGAGTACCCCAGTAGTACATTGTGTTAAGTGTACGACTAACAAATTTTCATTGAATATATTAGATTATACCTGTGTGAGATTAGGTTTTTTATGGACATTCTGTGTGGTATTACATTGTGGTCCATACTCTGTGGTTTGGGGTCCCTACTCATTATTGTGTTACTCACACCTATATGGGCATCGACCGCATGTGTCATGTCCTATGAAGGTGATCAAATCTTTGACAGAGACCTTGGTGTCTTGAGACCAGGTGGGCTCAGTGAGATGGGATGAACAAACACTTCAATTGAGACCTTGGTGGTCCAGGATCAGGGGCTTCTCAATGAGACCAGATGAACAAATGCTTCAACGAAGACCTTTGTGGTCCAGGACCAGGTGGTTCCCAGTGAGACAGGATGGACATGCGTACTTCTACAGGTACATGAAGAAACCATTCACCAACCCTTCTAGTGGGGTCTCAAATGGACAAACTATGGTCGTTTTTCATTCCTTCACGGTTTTAGGATTTTATTCTGGCCCCTTTATACATTCAGTTTGTACTATACTCTCTGTATTTGTATTATTGATAGTTGTGTATTACATTGTGTTTACGTTCTGTAGTTTTATATTATTACATATGTACAGGTTTTAAGTAAAATGCCTTCCCTTTTTTGGGAAATGTGTACTCAGTGCCAGTCGCTAGCCCTAGCCTATGGAAGGTGGGATTGTGGTAGTCATGTCAAAAGCCCTAGGGGATCGGTCGTGACAATGTTCTATCTAAGAAGGTCAGTTCCATTAGAATAACTAAGAGTCTAAAACGTTTAATGGGTAAATAGTGTTAACTGTTTCGATATTGGATTTCTTCCCAGGGATTCCAGTGTTGGTGCGACGACTGATGTATCCATACATCAGGCCCCAAATGTTGTATTTTGACATGGTACATGAAACCACTAGTTGCAAGCGTCCTTGAGTGTTTTCTAAGGATATCTTTGAGTCACAGTAAGATCCCTAGGTATAATAAATTGAATGTAGTTCATCTAGATTATCTTTTATGATTCCTCCACTTATATAGCTAGATATAATTCTAGTGTGTGACCACAAGGATGGTCCACATAGTGTTAAGGATTTGGTACAAGTATCGTTGCCCGAGATGGAAGCATTGGGCGGTGTCCCAATAGTACCAATTCCCGTTGTTTAATAGTTACTATCACTACTACTGTTAGAGGATGCACTAAGTCTTATTGACTTTCGTGATTTCCAGCGAAAGGGACCTCCAAGGATCATGGGAGATATAGATCCTCAGGTTTTTGAGGATTTTATGGAGGTGGTGACGTGTGTCTTTTACTTAGTGAGGACGCCACTTGACCGTATGACTATTCTAGCTGTGATCCATCTACAGGTTTCTAGATGTATAAGAAGAGATGATAGAGTAGCATGAAGAGGTATACATTTCTACATGTTACAAACACCACCCCTTTGTAGTCCACACCAAGCTCAGGGAGTTGGAGGACAGGGGAAGGGTGTAGCAACACACATCAATCCATACTGCATAGCAGTATATTATTGCAGTTTTAAGTTCCCTATAGTGGTGGATGAGTACATGTATGTATTTCCTGAGGATGTTCCATGATTACCTCCTCACATAGGGGGAGACTTTTGCATTGATTTTTACGCCACTAATGGGTGAAGGACAGCGGGACTTGCAGCACTCTTGGTTACAACACTCCTGGGGGATATGCTTTAGTAAATAATAAGCTTAGATTGAACCATTATTATGGGAATTAAAAAATGATCCTTATAATATTTTATTAGAAGTATATCATGGATAACATAGATAAGTTATGGAAATAAATTTAATTGATACGTTATCCCTTATTACATTGTATAACCCTTTATGTGTTACCGCTAAATTTTCATTTATTCCATCCAATGGCTGGTAATATGAGGACTCGGGCTAACAACCTAGGTAATGATCGATGAGTTGACTGTTCTAATGAGATTCCCAATCTAATGGGAGTAGGAATAACAATCTTTTTCATGATACTCTCTTAGTTAACTAATATTTTTAATAGAAACATGGTTCAGGAGAAATGTTCAACCCCCCCCCCCCCCCCCCCCTCATGAAAGAACAATTCGCAATCGAGAGCTTCATGAGACAAAGTCCTCATACATTTAATGGATAATTTGATCCCCCTATCACCGAACAATTGATCAAATCCATTGAGAAGATCTTCTTTATCCTAAAATTTTCTGATTAAGAAATAGTACTTCATTGTTTTTATCGTATTAAGGGTGAAGCTGAACAATGATGGACATCGATAAAAAAAATGAAGCCTGAGGAGAATATCAAGGTGATGGAATGGAAAGATTTATTAAATACAAAATTGATAAATATTTTCCTTACACCATATAACATTAGTTGTAAAGGGACTTCATTGACCTTAAGAAGAAAGATGATGAATCCATTGGAGCGTACGAGGAAAAAATCACAACGCTTGTAGGATATGCCTATGACATTATCGTTAACCCCGAAAACAATGCAGACCACTTCTTTGGTGGAAAAAAACATAGCCTATAAAACACCCTAGTGATCCATGACTTGAGTACAATGAGAAAATTTTCCAATGTTCCCTCAAAGTAGAAATGAAGATCTTCGAATCTCAGGGGTATCATGGGGATAAGAAGCGTACGATGGAATTTAATTATGGAAGTCTGAATGATACAACTAATGATGCTATGAAATTGCAGCACCCCACATTCCAATGTTGTGAAAAGAAGTACCTCAGAAATCTCTTGAATGGGACATGGTAATTCTTTTGGTGTGGGAGGGAAGGGCACCTGTCTATTATCTGCCGATAAGAAAACCCCGCTACTATAATAGAGTAGAAGAATGATCTGTTCAACCCTCAATGCATGTTTCATTAATTCATCTTCAAAGAACTAGGGAACTTTTCAAACGAGTACACTAAGACATGGGTTTTCAGAGGCAACCAACAACCTCCAAGGTATCAAGGGTGATCTTTTTCCATCACTACCGCTAAAGAAATCCTCGACAAGGAATTAGTGATAGGTATGCTAGTTATTCAATAGAGAATAGAGAACATACTTTTTTATTCTAGTTCTAAACATTATTTTATATCCCAAATGTTTAGCAGAACACTCCCAACACCATCACAAATCATGGAAGTAGAGATTTTAGTGAGAACGAAAAATGGGGAAATCATTGCATACCATTAATATAACTCCTACCCTATCACAATTTGTGGTTTTAACTTCCCAAATAACAACATCAAACTCCCTCTAGTTGAATTTGATTCCATTCATGGCATGGATTGGATTTCCCTATATAAAGACAACATAAATTTCCATGAGAGGGACATCACTCTCCGTATAAGGAATCGACCCCCAATTCTGTACAAGTGGAAGGAGGAGGATGATTCTTCTTTAGAAACATCATCTCAAGTGTGTATATTACTACCCTATGAGCATGCGTATCATTCGCATTTTATTTATTTAAGGATGTAACAATAAATGAAGACATGCATATTATGGGGGAATTTTCTCAAGTGTTTCTAGAGGAATTTCATGGTCTTTCTCTTAGAATATATGTTGAATTATCAATTGTCCTTATACCTATAGAATTTTTAATATCCAATACACAATATAGAATGGTTTTTTTGTAGCTTGAGGAGTAGAAAAAAACAACTACATGAGAATCTGGATAAAGGGTTTATATGCCCAAGTGCTTCACAGAGGGTGCACCAGTCCTATTAGTCAATAAAAAGGATGCTCCAATATGACATTACATTGATTATAATTATTTCAAGTAAATCACGATAAATAACATGTATCATATGGCCCGAATTGATGAATTGATTGATCAGCTATGTGAATCACTATACTTCCCCAATGTGGATTTGAAGTCGCGATATTACCACCTAATGGTGAAGAAGTAGTATATGCCTAAAATTGTTTTTCGTACAAGGTACGGGCACTATAAATTCATAGTAATGCATTTCATACTCACTAATTCTCTAGAAATATTCATGGACTTGATGAATAGAGTCATTAGATATTACATGATAAAATTTGTGGTAGTCTCTATAGACTATATTCTAATATACTCCAAAACAATTAGGAGAATGAGGAGCATCTTAGAACTGCACAAGAGATCTTGTGAACAGGAAATCTCTTGAAAAGTATAGAATGTTTGAGTTCTAGTTTATGAAAGTATCATTTTTTGGATCATATCATCACAAGCAATGGGATATCTGTGGACCCCTACATGACCGTTGCAAGAGAGGGATGGTTGAGGCCAATATTGGTGACAGATATCTGTAGCTTCATGGGGTTAGCAGGATATTTCACCGATTTGTGAGAAAATAATCATAATTTTCAAACCATATTACCATGATAACTTGGAAGGGTGTAAGGTTTACATGGAGTGATGAATGCAATGAATGCATCAAGGATTTGAAAATGAGGCTTATAACTATGCCCCTACCCACACTACCCACATGTGGAATGATTTTTGTGGAATTAGTGATTCTTAGAAAAAGGGTATGGGTTGTGTGTTGATGAAAAATGAAAAATTCATTTCTGATGCTTCATAGAAATTGAAATTTCATTATACAAACAATCCAACACATGATCTGGAGTTGGATGTAGTAATCTTTACTTTGAAAATTTGACGACATTACCCCTTTGGGGAGAAGTGTGAAATATACACTGATCACAAATGCCCCAAGTATATATTCACATTGAAAGAGTTGAACATTCCCCAATGAAGATGGTTAGAACTGATCAAATACTAGGACTGCTCAATCCATTGCCTCCTTGGGAAAGTTAACAAGGTGGCTGATGCTCAAAGTAGAAAGGACCCAATAATTATATCATTTATGGAAAATTGAAAAGGATCCAATATTATTAGATTTGATGAAGATGGACATGGGAATATAAATATGGGAACATAATAAATCCTTTCACAAATGATTACTCAACTATCTCTTTTGGAAATCATAAAGGATTCTTGATGAAATGATGTGGGAATTGATGAGAAGGTGGAAACTATCACAAAATGGAAATCCTCATATATCAATGTTAATGAAGAAGGAATTGTGAGATTTGGGTCACAATAATGCATTATATAAAATCATAAGTTAATGAAATAACATTTGGATGATTCATATAGATCTAATTTCACCATTCACCTAAGAAACATAGCGATGTATAGAGATCTCTGAGAGAATTATTAGTGCGATAAAATGAAGAAAGAGATCATTGAGTATATATTAAAGTGCCTGGTATGTTTGTAGGTGAACACTGAGAGGAAGAAGACTATGGGGGTTATGTAACCATTAACAATACCAACATAGAAATGGGAGAACATCATCATAATACATTGTCACTGGACATCCGAAGACATCCAATGGAAACAATGCTATATAGGTAGTTTTGGATCGTCTTATGAAGAATTCACAATTCATTTCAATTCGAGAGGATATCTCATTAGATCAACTGGAACCGATTTATATCATAGAAGTGGTGAGTCTGGATGCAGTACCACTATCTATTATATCATATCGAGCTCCAAGATTCACTTCTATGTTCTCGAAGAGTCTTCACCATGCTCTTAATACTGAGATGAACTTCGGTACAACTTATCTACCTCAGACTTATGGGAAATCAAAGTGGACATTCCAAATAGTTGAGGACAAGTTGATATAATGCTCAATGGAATTCAAAGGAGGGTAGGATCAACATCTTCATCAGGTAGCATTGACTTACAATAAAAGTTTCCAAAAAATAATCCAAATGGAATCTTATGAAGCCCTTTATGGGAAGAGGTGCAGAACCCTATCTTGTTGGGATGAAGTTGGGGAACAAAAACTCCTAGGTTTAGAAATGGTTGAAGAAATGGTGTAGAAGGCTAAGACCATCTAACAATATATTAAAGGTGCTCATAGTCGACAAAATAGCTATGGTAATAATCTTTGACAAGACCTAGATTTTGATGTTGGATACATGGTATTCCTCTTTATATCCTTGTGGAAGAGTATTATGATATCTGGGAAGAAAGGAAATCTTAGTCCATGGTACATCATCCCTTTTGAGATCCTTGATTTCATTGGATTAGTAGCTTATCGACTAGAACTCCAACCGAACCTATCTCAAGTACATGATATACACCATTTATTACCCTTGAAGAAGTACATAGCTGGCACATCACATATAATCAATCCCGAGGTGGTACCAAAGGACAATGACCGCTTATTTGAAGAGAATCTGGTGAAGATATTAGATCGTAGGGAAAAACATTTACAAACTAAGAAAATGGCCCTCATCACGGCGTTGTGGCAAAACTGAAAGTTTGTAGAAGAAATGTGGGAATCAGAGATATGTGGAAGCAGAGTTACCCTCATCTATTTTATTGTGAGAAATGGAAATTTTGGGGTAGAAATTTATTAAGGGTAAAAGATTGTAGCCACCCAATCTTTTACTAATGGAAATTCCTCTTTGTCTAATTAAATGAATTATTATGTATAATGGTTATATAAAACATAATCAATTTTTTTGGTTTTATGTTTTTGGATTTTAAAATACCATTAAGAATTGATTCTGCTGCTAATATAGCTGTTGAATAGGGATCAGATGATTAGTATAAATATATGGCTGTAACAAATCAAATTTATTCAGAAAAAGGAAGTGATGGCCTCATCCATTAGAATTTCTCCTTACGAAGCCCATTTGTTGGAGGTCAAAATAGAGGTGGCATCATTGGGCTTCGCTCTCAACCAATCCTAATCTGAGAATCAACATGTTAATCTTGAACGGAACTACCTACGGGAGAAGTTGAATTTGAAAGAGATTACCACCCGAGCGATGTTATCCAAGACACCCCATTAGTCTTTCACCATTGTATACCATACAAACAGGTCACACATGAGATTTATAAGGTGTTATGTAACAAGAACCTAGAACTAAGATTATTTTCATTATTTTTGTATAGAATAAAGAATATACATTCATTTTATTAGTGTTAATTTGTACATAATTTTAATGCACATATAGTGTTTTTAGTTAATATTCAATTAAGAACTCAATTTTGATGAATTTATGGATTTTTAAATTAAATAATATTTTTATAAAATATTACTACTAAATTACATTTTGTTATATAAAAATTATCATATAATTTTTGTGAATACTATTGAAATTTTTATTATTGTTGGAAATGTGTTTTTGTCAAAACCCATTAATTTTCGATTAATGTTGGTTTTTATTTTAACATTAAAAATTCACATATATAGAAAATTATATAGATATAATGAATATAATTTTTTGGGATCAGGATTTTGAAATTATCCCATGTTGAGTTTTGCATAATGTTCTGAGACAATCAAATTTTTAGGAAAAAATTAAATAGTGGTTGAATATATAATGTGTTTTGAGACATCGTATTGACCCAATAGTGATGAAATAAAATACTATTAATGGGGTTTTTGGGAAAATATAGTTTTTTAACAATAAAATAATGTGTTTTTAGGATTGTTTGATTTATTTTACAATGACCTTGTGGTCCCTCCAAGACTTATAAAACATTTTATGATTTTTAAATATTTTATTTGAGAGTGTCACTCACCTACACATAAGCAAGCCTAATATTTTTATAAGTTCATCCATTTTCCTTATTAAATAATTTTTTTTACTCCACCTTGGAGAAAACCATAGGCAAAAACCTTGGGATGGTTTTTTTTTATTAGTTTAATGTGTGGTATCCAAAACATAAGTAATAAACAATTCCCTCTCCTTTCTAATATAACCCCACTCAATATCCCATTTCACTCCTATAAATCCATTTGAAGCTTGACCATACCCTTCCCTAATATCTCTATAATCCTCCCAAGGTGACCGAAGATTCCAAGAAGCCCCTCTCAAGCCTCTCCCTTGCCTTTGGGTCACACATACAAGTAACGGATTTCTTCCTCTCATTTTTGTCTATTTTTTTAAATTTATATACCCTTGTATTTTAAATTAAAAAAGTTGGTTTATGATTTCTCACCTACCCTATACATCTCTTATTATTTTTTAAGGAAGATAGACCCCTTTATTTCCCACTAATGCCTCCCATGTACATCTGTTACTATGCCGAAATTCCTTAAGGGATTTTTCTCTCTTCATTTACATTCAAAAAATTACTTTATACTATGAATCTAAATTACACTAAATATGTTGGGGCGTGTATCTATATGACCCAATTACAATCCATTTAATTTAAACATGATGACATACCCCATTCTCTTTCATCAAACATTTTTATGAATTCTTATGTCACGTCGTTAGGCTGCCGAAATTGCACCACGATTTTCCAACACAAAGTCATTGTGTAGTGAATACCAATCCCATTTCTCTGTCAAGGGTATTAAAAATTATACAAATTTACTTATTTATTATGGAGATTCATGTATGAGTTCCACATTACATTATCATGGAATAAATTATGATGTTTAATGAATCGATGTTATATGATCAATGTGGAAAACATATGCATGAAATGAAATGATTAAGAAGGGTTCACCCTAATAGCGCTCCAATCCATTGGGTAAAGATAAGTATCATGATACGTCAAGTGAAATGGGGGTTTACTAATGATCCATGTGCAATGAGCCTTGTCTCCTGCTAATATCATTTTAAATGTTGTTTCCACATTTCCATGTTCTGATAACCATAATATATCATGACTTTATGTTCATGTTTCTATTGTTCTCCATTGATATTCCAATTTACTAACTTGTACTATATTCTTCATGATATGACTTTTTTACTCCCTTATTGGGATTTATAGCTCACCCTTTTCTTAAACATGTCCTCAGTTTATCCAATGAAATGCTAAGAATGAAGGAATGTTGTTGTCATGTAAAATAAGTTGTTAACAAAGATGATGGGTTTTATGTTTTCAGTTGTTATGTATTGTTTCATAATTTCCAAAGATAGTCATCCTATTAATCCATAGAGTTGACTTAAGTGAATGTTTATGTAATAAATATTGGTTAGGTGTGTAATAAAGAGTAGGGTCGTTATAAAGACTATGAAGTCACGTTAGTCTATACTCCTAAGAAGGGGTATGTGGTCGATGATGCTCTCAGATGGAGTTCGAGGTTACAACTACTGAAAAAGGACTCATAATTGTTTTCCATGCTTCAGACATCCATTGTTGATAGATATGATGTAGCTTATCTTCAGTTGATGGTATCTTCTCCCCCATTCTTACATCGAGTCAGTGAGGCACAACTTGAAGATTCTAGATGTGAGACTACAGGTGCCCAGATGTCCAAAGATCATGCCCTTTTGGACATTATAATGTTTGGGGCAACATCATTATTTTCACAGGACGCATCGTAGTACTAGTGGCATTGTGGGAGGATGAGTTGAGGGAGTACCATAAATACCCTTTGGTGGTACATCCAGGTGTGGAGAATATTTACAGGGACCTCCGATGTCAGAACTTGTGGTCGAGGATGAATAAGGTAGTAGAAAATGTTTTCTCGAGATACCTCACTTGTAAGCAAGTGAAGGATAAACACAATGTTCTAATAGGGTTGACACAACCCCTTGAGGAACCTGAGTGGAAGTGGGAAGTAATATCGATGAACTAATGAAGACCTTACGACGTATGTTTATGGGACATAATAGATTATGGGTGATCGTAGACTACTCACCATGTCGGCCCACATCCTACCCATTTGAGAGAAGGGATTAGTATATAGCTTGGTATGCCCCTATGTGATGAAGAATGTTTGACTCCATCGAGTCCCATCTATGATAGACTCACATCATGTTACAAAATTTATGTCCTAATTGTGGAAGTGATTATAGGAGGCTTTGGGGACTCATCTGCACTTGAGAAAAGCCTTTCACCAATATGCTGATATTTAGACAGAGCGAACCAAACATACCAGTGAGGACGTGGTTCGTGATTGAATTCTTGATTTTAGTCACAGTTGGGAGGACCACCTACCACTAGTGGATTTTACGTACAATAATTGATACCACTCCACAATCGGTATGTCACCATTCGAAGCATTGTATGGATGGCCATTCAGGTCACTAATATTCTAGATAGACCAAAGGGAGTCAACACTAATGGGTTAAGAGATGGTACATGCTACCACTGAGAATGTGAAGGTATTATGGAGTGGATAAAGAAAATAAATATCTGAAAAATGTCCTATAAAGATAGGTTATAGAGACCCTTGAAGTTAAAATAAGGGGGCCACATAATTCAATGGGTCTATCCTTGGCGAAGGATATAGATATTTGGTTGGGGTGGCAATATATCTCTAAGGTTCATCAGACCTTTTCTGATTCTGCATAGAGTGGGAGAGGTGGCATAGCTCTTGTGTATACTACTATAGTTAGATAGGGTGCATGATGTATTCCACATATCCCAGTTGAGGTGATACGTGCACGATGCTTCTCATGTCATCAACCAAAAAGAGATATAGATTGAAGATGGGAAATATTTGAAGAGTACCCGGTGGAGATAGAGGATCGATATGGGATAACACTTTGTGGATAGTTCATTCCTCTGATGCGTGTTTGTGGGAAGCATGTGAATCTCTATGAGATCATATGGGAGCAGGAGGCTTATATTAATTCTATTTACCCCCGTTTGTTGATTATACCTTTTATGGATTAAGAAGACGTAAATCCCTAAATAAGGATGTAATGTAATACCCTATAATTCCAAATTTTTTAAAATGAAATGAAATTATTTTGGGACCAATTTCTGATATGTTGTGCGATTCCAAGGCCCAGAGTTCCAATAATGATCCATAAAAAATGATAAATTTTAAATAACATGTGTGAGAAGTTTCCCCAGAATAATTTAATAACTCATAATCGGGTTCTCAGATCATAAATAAGAGGGAACTGTTGCATTCAGAATGACAGGTTTACCCTAGTTGCAACTTAAGTTTAGTCGGCACACACCTCCAGTGAGAAAACCAGAAAATGGCATAACTGAAAATGAAATAATTAAATGAAATTATTTTATTTTTCAAAAACTTATAACTCACAAAAGATGAATCAGATTTAAAATATGAGATGGTTGTTGATCTCATGAGGGTATAATTTTTTTATCTAGAACATATCATTGGCAGGCGCAGGTCGTCATTGGAAATTAATTTGTGTCCATAAATAAAATATTTTTATAATTTTATTTTATTTTTATATCCTTATAACTCAGAAATGGTAACTCATATTTGAAATATGAGAGTATTATTATGCTTGTGAGGGTATGATTCCAATAGGCGGAGCCTAACATCAGCCAGTGTGAGACAACTGTGAATGATGGTTTTTGGGATGTAATCGTAAATAAAATAATTTAAATAATTTATTTATTTTTGAATCCTCATATCTCAAAAATGATAACTTGAATTAGAAAAAAAGGCCACTTTGGACTTCATAATGAGCTATTATGCTTAAGCAGGACATAACGATGAATAGAACGGGTCGAGACTAAAAGTTAGTTTTCATAATTTTCAGAAGAAAAATAAATTAAATTAAAATGTTATTTTATTCGTTTTCTGCATTATTATGTAGTGGTAGGTCAGCGCTGGGGTGCAACGACGAGAAGACACGGAATCTAATTAATGAATATTATTAATGAAACTCATTAATAGAGTAGGGTGGCAATGCTACAACATGAACACATATTCCTTATTTAATTAAACAGGGAATTCAGGGTTGACAAATAACCATTGAATTCCTATGAAGAATAATAATGGATATTATCCAACGACGAATTCTGGTGAATCAGACGATGAAGGTGACACCCTTTGAGAGAATATTTAGGACGAAATATTGATAGAAAATTATGAATGATCATCCTCAATCAATCTCCTTTCATAGGTAGGGGTTTAGTTTTTGATTTTCCCCACTCTTCTTCATAAAATAATGAACGCAGATCAACCCTGGAACAGGTTGATCTGTGGGTCTCTTGTTCATGTAGAAGGGTTTTTTTTAACTCTATGTTCTTTCTTTGGGAATTTATTGTCTATCAAATCATGAACCGACCCCTACCCATGTTTTAAAAATTCTAATGTGGAGGAATAGGGAAAAAACGAACAAGGCCATGATTCCTCCGTCCTTGGTTGTTCTTGTGTTCTACATGGATGCACCTCTTAATGGATGCAGAGTTTATATTAATGGCCATAGTAGGGATGATTACTCCCCATGTAGCTCGGCCATGTAGGAGGTTCAGGGATTGGACCACAAAACTAGATCCGGTGGTCTATGGAAGACCCCGCCAGCACAGGTAGCGGTGGCCCGCGAAGGTGTCGGCGACTAGTGGTAGTAGAGGTGACCAGGGATGGGTGGCATCATGCCACAAAAATGCACTGAGGTGGAAGCCTTAGTCAACTAGGGCAGCGACGGGGTAGGAGGAGGCTGACAACTAGCGGAGGCGGATGCAGCCACTCATCCGTATCAGGGTAGAGGCCTACAATGTGTAGGACGCGGCACACTGGCATGTGGTCCAGTGGGGACCGTGTGTGGGACAAAGGGTTACTGCTTATTTGGGCCAAGATGGTGGGATAAAACCGGCACGTGGGTTTCCTAGGTTGGGAAAGAACCAACCCACCTATTCAAGGACGGGCCTGATGGAACTGGGTTGCTGGTTAGCCCAGCGGGCTGGACCCATGGTCGAACCTGTCTGGGTCCAGCAAGGCCCAATGGGCCTGGCCCATTGTCTAGAATAGACTGAGCTAGTGCAAACATAAACTGGGTCGACTTTGGTTGGTCAAACCGGGCCGGGGAATAACAATAATTCATCTCCCAACAATTAACAAATCACATTAAAATCTCACAACCTAATATATCAATAGGGGTCTCAATGAATTTTAACCTATGAATTACCTTAGACTTATAAATCGATGATGGTATCCATAATACTTATTTTAACCTCCAATACTGATATCCAAAACATCAATGTCATCAAATACGTTTCTTGATGCCAACTATAATTTCCCAAGACTTATGCTCCCAAATTTGATGCCAAAGATAATATTTAAATATATTCATTTAATACCAATAAATGTGATGAAATTTAAAAAAACATAAAAAAGATAAAGGAACTATTATTTCACTTATATACCAAAATAACTACAATGTTTATTTTCTTTGGATAAATATGAGAAACTCTTACATGATAACATGGATTCATAAAAAACAAGTTTAAATAATCTTGATCATCCCCAACTAAGTTATTCCCATATTTGAATATTATTTGGAATAACAAAATTAGAACCATCCATAAAAACATGTGGAAAATAGGTAAAAGAAGGGTGAGATAAAATGCTCAATAATGGTTAACAAAATCATTAACAACTATATGATATAAATAATCATAAAATAATAATAATAATTCGATGAAATAATAAAATTCCTTGAGAATAAAATATGATAATTATAAGTACCCTTCCTTGATACATAACTTAATATTGAGTTAAATTAATAATTAAAATTGAGGATATTATCCAGTTTATTGTTTTAGAGAATAATGCCATCTATTACATTTCATCTCAAATATTAATAAGTAGGAACTTCTACTCTAACCATTTTTTTCCCTAACAAAAATACTTAAATAAAACTAGAATTATTTTCTTGATATAAATCTTCATGAATTATAACATTCTCTTACCATTCCTTAATCCCTGGGAAAAAACATTTCAAAAATAGTGTATGAGCATAAAAATCTCATTAAAGGTTATAAAATAAAGAATGAAAATATTAGTCTAGAAATTCATAGATATCAATGAAATCATAATTTTCACCCATATAACATAAGATCATTCACATACCTCCTGAAATAATAATATTTATGAATAATGTTTAGAAATCATAAATCATAAAGGTAGCTTGTGGCATCCATAACATACTGACATTGTAGCTTTCACAGGTACATAGAGAGTTACGTTTGGAATACCAATCACGGTATATTACCAAAATCTCATTAGAGAAACATTAATGTTTACCTATTTCAAGTTACCCAATGTATTTGAGATCTATCTCAGGCTCACCCACCCTCAGTTTATCATGGAACCACCTGTATATGTAAATAATACGCAAGAACAATAACATAATCATAATACATAAAACAAGCATAAATGAAAGATAAAATTTCCACATTGAAATCTAAATATATCATTTAGTGATATTGACATAATCATGCTTTATCAAAACATTTTCAATAAAAAAAATACATAAAAAGTGTTTATGTTATTTAATTTAATTTTAAAAACATTATGACTAAATATGGAATCTAAATATCAAATAATGCTCGTGGTAGTGGAAAGGTCTTTGTCACCGCATATGTTAAAAAGAAACTTTTCATTTTTTATTTAGTAAAATGATTCCTAGAAAAAGATCCCTTTTAAAAATAATTGAATTAAAATAAATTAAAACGGGTATAATTATATACCGTATAAAACAAGGTCTTGTATAAACCAAAATATGCCTCAATGAATGAAGATTGAGACGAAGTCCCTTACCTTGAATCTGAATCATCACGTATGTTCCTTGTTATTCTTGAATAAAAAATTTAAGTTAATTTACACTTGATTTAGAAGATTTTTCTACATTATTATCCCTTTTATGTCACTTATTCCCAATTTATAAACATTACATAATCATTTATGTTAATATCAGTCGTTTCTTCGATATTCAGTACTTTAGTAAAAAATGAACCTGTTATAATAAAAAATTGCCTATGTGGTCAAAAATACATTATCTATGTAATGTTATTCATGATTTAGATAATATAAATAACATAGAAATAATGTATATATATATATATGTATTTATAATAGTACGTAATATTTTTAGATAACAAATGAAATGTATCGTTCACGGAAATGGTAAGCCATACAAACGCATGAACACTACTTTCAGTTATTTTTCATATTAAAATGAATGAAAAATAATTGATACATAACTATATTATAATTCAAGTATAATATACTATTTTATATACAGTACATAATTTTACTAACTCCATCCTTTATATGATCCATGTATGGAAATAAAGAGTCATATCATATTGAGGGGGTAGTAGTCCGCACTTCCTCAAATGAAATTATAGTGTTTACAAATCATGAAAATTATAAAGGTTTGTTGTAAATATACATTAAAAAAGAATAGAATATATATATATATAATATATAATATATAAATATTTTTCCATCATAATGTTCACCATATAGGTGGTAGGGTAAAATCGAACAATCATTTTTTCGTGAGGCTGTAGTTCGCAGTACAAAAAAACAATATGTTTATATCCATTAGATGAAGATGTGTGTAAATTTAGTTTGATAACTTATCATAAAAAACCTAGTATATTATGTATACATGTTTTTATATGTAATCAAATAATAAGAATATAATAGAGAGTGATGAATTAAAATAATTGAAACAAACTTTAGAGTAGACGCTACTTCAAAAATGTCTACCACCTTTTGATTAGTGCTAAAAGGCTTTCATTAATTGCCTTCTGCAAAATGTAAGTCTTCTAGGAGAATTATGGGATGTTGATAGCTTATTTGGGTTGATTTAATAGGATAATATTATCCTTATAGGTGTGATTAAATGGGTAGAGGTGACATCCTTTTATAATATGGTGGAGGGTCACTTTAGGAAGGTAGTGAAGTCTTAATTTATTATAAAATTATTTTCAATTTCAAATGATCCCAATGTCATTTATTTAAAATATATGATGATTCTGGGTCTAAAACCTCTCAACCAGTACATTTTAGTCAAGTCTAGGTCACAAATTTAACCTTATATTTTAGATTTAACCCCTATTTGACTAATTTAACCCTTACAATGTCTTCATTAATATTCATACTATATGGTTAATATTGTTACAATAAAATTACATTAGAAACTGAAGTGGTTCATTAATGACATTTTCAACATTATATATGTAATTTGGCTGAATATTATATTTTTTGGGATATTATATCATTTAATAAAATTGTAGTTTTTTTAAAAACTCATTTATGTCAATTTATACACTATTCATAACATTACCTTTAAAAAAATCCATAAATAGGTTATTATTTCAAAAGAAATTCATTAAATAAAATATAACAAGTCACAATCATCCCAAAAATTCATGTATGGAATTAAATGTTTCAAAATAAATTTATTTTAATTTTTATAATCTCATTTATTTAAATCATTTTTTAAAAACGTAATCACTACATCATCATTCTGTCAGAAATAATTTATTTTAGTGGATGTCTAAAAATTATTAATAAAGTACCATTACATTGGAAATAATTTCAGATTTATATTGACTATTTATATTTTAAAATACCACTTATATTACCACATATAAAATTTGTTTACTAAAAGATATATGTTTTTGTTATATTTTCCTTTACATTAAACTAATTCATATAAAATTTTATTTTCTCATTCAAGTGGCTCCATGGGGTCCCTAAATCACCCTAATGATGCCCATAATTGGACATATCTCATAAAATAGTATTAAGAAATGTGTTAGGTTAATTTAAAAGTATTATAATATTAATTTTTACCCTTACTTACCAGATTTACCCTTTTACAATATTTAATAAAATATTTACTGATGTTACTATTCATAAAATTTAAAAATAAAAGTTTTTTATTTACAAAATTTTGACCTCATGATTCCAAATATGGAATCCATTTATCAAAATTAAAAATACAGAATTTGTAGCAAATAATTCAATATTTATTCATGTGGTCAAAACCAAAAAGCATGTTTTTTAGAAGTAAAAACTACCAAAACATTTACATGCATTTAAGTCTAATTTCAAAGTGAAATTAATTTAAATGACCGAAAATAGATTAAATTGAAAAATAATAATCTAATTAAACATTAACACCTATTTAAAAGACAATATAACTATATAAATAAATTAGATGAAAATGTAGTTTTGAATAAAAATGCATTATTTTTCACTATTCATTAAAAAAACATTGTCAAAAACAAATACTAAAAATTTACTTAATATAAATTTTGATGTACCTCATCTAAAGAAAAATATTATTTTCACAAATGGAACATATAAAAAGGAAAAAAAGTATATTTATAAAGGGTTCTCCATCAAAAGGTGCTAAAACTACCTTTAAAAAATATTAGATTATTTATGTCTAAAATTGGATTCATTCTCATTTAATGAATATAAATTTTATTGGATAAATGTAAAAACATTTAACAAACATGATTATTGATAATATAGTTAGTTTTTTTCATTCTTTCAATACAATAGTTGGGTGTTATCTACATTTTAAAATAATAATATCATATTATTATTTTTTCAGTATGACACAACATTGTGTACAACATAAGAATTCAGAGAAAATTGTTTTTTCATGTAGGGTATGCCATAAAACATAGAATCTCATTGAATATAAAATTAACATTTAATTCACAAATATTAATAAACATGAAAATGTCATATTCTTTACCTACCGGGGATGTTACATCCTTCCCCCCTTTGGAAATTGCATCCTCGCAATTTTATTCAATAAACAATAAATTAGGGGTATTTATCCCTCATAGAATTTTCAGATTCCCATGTTGTCTCTTCAACCATATAGTTCTTACCAAAAACCTTTACCTTATGGATTACCTAATTCTGTAACACGTGCTCTTTACTGTCAAGAATCTGGACTGGTTGATCCTTATACAAAATATTCTCATCCAACTAAACTATCTCTGGACTCAAAATATGAGATGTATCTGGCATGTACTTTCTCTACATTGAAACATGAAAAAACATTGTTTATTTGGGATGGAAATGGAGTTAAATACACTATATAGGAAACTGATTCAACTTTATCTAGGATTTTACAGGGTCCAAGGATCCTCAGACTCAACATCCCCTTTTACCAAAACACATTACACTTTTCCATGAAGAAACATCGAGAAAGACATGATGACCTACCTCCAAAGAATGATCTTTCCTCTGGTTATCCACAAAAAAAAATTTCCTACTCTTTGCATTTCTCATGTTCCTCTGAATCAAATGAACCGTTACTACAATATTGTCTACGAATTCTGGTCCCATAAACATTCTTTTATCTACATCATCCCAAAACACTGGAGTTCGACACTGCTTTCCATATAATGCCTCAAATGGTTCCATATGTATACTAGAATACAAACTATTATTATAAAGAAATCTCAACCAATGAATGATGTTAGTCCCAACATCCCTGGTAATCCACTGAACAAGAACGAATCATATCTTCCACATTCTGAATTTTTCATTCTGATTTTCCTTCTGATTGAGGATGAAAATCTGGACTAAAATTTTATTCAGTAACCGGCTACTTTTGAAGGCCCTTCCGAAATTATAAATGAACTTGGGATCATGATCCGATATAATGGTGAGCCTAACTCCATGTAACTACTCAATCTCTTTAATATACAATCGTGAAAGATGATCTAGAGACACAATATATTGAATAGAAAAAAATGAGCATATTTAGTAAATTGATCAATAATAATCCCAAATTCCATTGTTAACAGGAGACATATTTGGTAATCCCACTAAGAAGCCCATGGATATATTTTCGCATTTCCACTTTGGCACTGGTAAAGGATGAAGCGTCCTTTTCGGTAACTATCACTCTACTTTAACCTATTGAAAAGTTAAACACTTCACATTAAAGTCAAAAATATCCCTTTTCATTCTATCCCCCCAAGAATACTCCCAACGATCTTTGTACATTTTAGTACTGCAAGGGTGAACTGAAAATAGAGGACTATTAGCTTTGCATGACAACTCTTTTTTTAACTGTGAATCAAAAAGCCCACATAACCTCTTTCCAAACCTCAAAACACAATCATTATCAATGTTATATTCAAGTAACATACACTTCTGAACCAATTCTACCTTTTTCTGCAAATCACTATTTTCTTTATGTGATTGCTCTATTTTTTCTTGCAGAGATTATTAAACTAAAACCTGAATAAATATAGATTAATTTCCGGAAGTAAAAACATGTATTCCAAAGTTCATCAAATCATTATTGAAAGGCTCATGTTCCAAACATAAATATTTAAATGTTTCATTAATGTTTTGAATAAAAGCGTCAACCACATTATTTACCATTCCTAGATGGTAATGGATTTTGAAATCATAAATATTTATTAATTATGGTTGTCTCCTATGGCTCATGTTTAATTTTTTCTGAGTGAATATATACTTTAAAATTTTATGATCAGTATATATTTCAGACTTTACTCCATACAAACAATGCCTCTACTTTTTTAATGAAAAAACAACAATAGCTAATTCCATATCATGTGTAGGGTAATTTAACACATAAGGTTTCAACCGATGTGAAGAATATTAAATTACCTTATCATTCTACATTAGGACACAACCAAGCCTTTCAACGAAGCATCACTATAGATAACAAACTCACCATTTATAGATGGAAATTCCAATACTAGATCATTTAGCAAAATATTTTTTTCAATTCCTCATACTACTTAATTATGATGGCCCAAAATCTATTGAAGTAATTGAAAAGGACATCAACACCCCATTTTTCTTGTATTTCGACTACTTTCCCTCAGTTGAGTTCTTCATTGGAAACTCATTTTCATAATGAACCATTTCATTGCACTTAAAAAATTTTACTTACTGTAAATTAGATTTTATTCTATAACTAACCTGATCTTTTTCAGTGAAAATACGAGCCTTATGTCCCATTTTACCACATCAAAATCACTTACCTGAATTCGAAAGGCATTCCACAGTGTGTTTTTGCCATAGTTTTCACAAACTGTAAACATAAGTTTCATACCATCATATTTTTTTAAATTTTTCTTCCCTTTTGTCTTCCACATCAACCTCTTACTCGTTTAATTTTTAAATAACACATGATCATCATTAAACTCTATTTACACCGACTCCTCACATCAAAAAGTTTTTTTTTAATTTTGAAATCATGATAATATAATTCCCTTTTATACATTGGGATTAATCCTGAGTAAAAATTATAGATTTTAATATCAATAAAAAATATAAAATATGGAGCATACCATGCCATTAGAGTGAATTTTTCATCATAGGTAGCCATTGATAAATCCTCCTACCTCAATTATAAGAATTGTTTTTCTATCCTAAGTCGAACTGCATTACAAAAATATTTCTCAAGAAACCATACATAAAATGGCTCTAAGGCCTTCTTTTTTTATTTATTTTTAACAATACAAATTTCAAGGGGTGAGGTGGAATCCGTACAATTCCCATAGGTGTATGTATTACATGGACTGTAGTCCTTGGAAGAATTCATTTCCCATAGTCTTTCAAACATTACATACATTCCAAACTAGCTACTTGGAACTGCTCCTCCCTATAATTTTTGCCATGATATTAGATATCCACCATTGAATGGATGTTTGGCTAGGCCTTACCATGCATTCAAATTCATGTCCCAATGGCAGGTTCCATACCCTCTCATTCATGTAATAATTTTATCTTCTGCTATAGTGAGATCTCCTTGATCATCCTCTTTCTGGAGTTTGTTCCTCATAGGTTGTTTGGTTTTCATCTGCACTTACGGTGGGCCAAAGGCCTTGAGGTGGACCAAAGGCATTGAAGTGGCCAAAAGGTCTTACTAAGCTGAAGGTGTTTGTGGCCCAAAGGCCTTAAAAAACATAGGGACCAAATCGGTGGCCCAACGACCCAAATGGGGGAATAGTCCGGGTTGCTACTGTTCTAAATAGTACCTTCTATAGTTCCCAATATAGTACCTACTACAGTACTACCAGAGTACTTCTATAGTACTACTATAGTACTCCAGAAATTATGCCTCCACCTTGATTTGATCCCAGGTCGCCTGTATGCACTTAAAGAGTCCTCACCAACAGTGCTAATTCTCAAGCGCCTCAAGAAACATACCTTTTACTTCATCTCTATCAAGAGTATCAATATTTTCACTCTCCATGGTATTTTTATCCATTTACCAACAATTATTGGCTTCTCCTTCAAAAAATTAAACATAAATACTAACTTTTAATGATCTGAACACCCCATGAATTTAAAAAATATTTTCCAATTATTTAATCCCCCTTCAGCTAGCAGAATGTCAGATGATCCATTGAATGATGGGGGATGTTTCCAAATGAAATGCTCCATAACTAACATGTTCTTATGTGATTGACCTTTTCTGATCTCATGCATGTATATGACCACCATTTATATCCTGAATCAACTATTCTATCACTGTAAAAAACTATTCAGTTCCAATTTCGACCATCTAAGGTTGCTGCTTTGGAAGGTTTTTTTCTTCTTCATGTAGTCCCATAATAGTTTCCTTGTTTCCTCTACGACAAACCATTATGAACTCAAAAATATCATAAATGAAGAAACATTGTAATCTCCCAAATCTATATAATTTCAATCTTACCATAAATTAATTAATGGATATTAATTTTACATTATCATAACTTTTAATGTTGTCTAAACTGACCATCGATACCAACTATAAGGCACTAGCCTTAAAAATTATAAATATTGAGTTAAATCAAGAATTAAAATTGAGGATCTATTAAGGTTTATAGTTTCATATAATTAGTCTATATATTACATTTCATCACAAATATTTCAAACTAGACACTTTTACTCTAACCAATTTTTTTCAATAATAAAACAAGAATTATTTTCATGATATAAATCTTCTTGAATTATTCTTTTCTCTTACCCTTCCTTAAACCCTGTGAATAAATATTTCAAAAACATGGGATGAGCATAAATATCCCATTAAGGGTTATAAAAAAATGAAAGAAATTATTAGTCCATTAATTTACACAAGTAAATGAAATCATACTTCTCATTCATATAACTGAAGACCTTAAACATACCTCATGAAATAATAGGAAATATGAATAACAAATATAAATCATTAATCATAAAGGAAACTTGTGGAATCCATAAAAAACATACATTGTAGCTTTCATATCTACACAGGGAGTTATGTTTTGAATAATTTTCATGTTATATTCCTTAAATCTATTAGTAGACACATTCACATTTACATCTTTCATGTTACCCGATGCATTGGAGATATATATCAAGATCACACACCCTCTCTTTATCATGGAACCACCCACATATGTAAAAATTACCAATAATCATAACATAATCATAACAAATTAAACATGCATAAATGAAAGACAACATTTCCATATTGAAATCACAATATATAATTTCAAGATATTGACATAATAAATGCTTTATCAAAAATATTTTCAATACCAAAATATATAAGAATGGTATATGGTATTTAGTTTCTTTTATAAAACATTATATCTTTTTGAGGAATCCAAATATAAAATAATGCTCACAGTGGAGGAAAGGTCGTTGTCACTACATATGTTAAAAAGAAACATTAATTTTTTCATTTTGTAAAATTCTACATAGAAAAGGATTCATTCTGAAAATTGTTGAGTTAAATTTGATGAAAAATGGTATAATTAATCACCATATAAAATAAGTTCGTCTATAAACCAAAATATGCCACAATTAAAGGAGATTTAGATGAAGTCCCTTACCATGAATTCGACTAAAAACATATGTTCCTTGTTCTCCCCGAATAATAAACATAAGATAATTTATAAATTATTAATAAAATTTTTAATGTTTATTATTCCTTTAATATCAACTATTAGAATTTTAAAAACATTTCATAATCATTGACGTTAATATCGGTCGTTTCGTCGATATTTGGTACCTGAGTCAAAAATGAACCTTTTAGAAATACGCATTGTATATATGGCCAAAAATACGTTATCTCCAAAATGATTTTCAAGATTTAGATATCATGTACATCATATATATCATGTATATATCTATATTTATAACAGTATATAACATTTATTGATATGAAAGGAAATTCACTGTTCATAGAGACGGTAAATCGTACGTACGCATGAAGGTTACTTTCATTAATTTTTAATATTTAAAGGAATTAATAACTAAATGATAAATTGGTATATTATAATTCAAGTATAATATCATATTTTATATAAGTTTCATAGTTTCATTAACACCATTTTTTATACATTCCATTAATGGCATGAACGAGTAATATCACATTGAGGGGGTGGTAGTCCGCACTCCCTCAAATTAAATTATCCTGTTTACATATAAGGAAAAACATAAAGGTATGTTGAAAAAAATTTATATAAGAATAATTATAATATAAATATAATTTATATCATATATAAATAATTTCCCATCAAAATGTCTACAATGAGAGGTGGTTGGTGAAAATCAAGCAATCATTGTTTCGTGAGGCAGTTGTTCGGCATACACAGAAACAGTATGTTCGTATCCATTAGATGTAGGTGTGTGTATGTGTTGTTAAAATCCTTCTCATAACAAAATACTATTTTATTTATAATACCGGGGTTGTTATTTAATCAATTAATAATAATATAATAGAGAGATAAGAAGTAAAATAATGTAAAGGAACTTTAGAGAAGATGATACCTCTATAAACGTAACACCCTTTGATTTGAGCCAAAAGGCATTCTTGAATTTCCTCATTCCAGTCTTATGACTTCTAGGAGTAAGAGTGGTATGTTGGAATCTTATTTGGGATGATTTTTTTTGATACAATGGGCTTTTTAGGTGTGATTAAATGGGTATAGGTGATACCCTTTTATAAGATGTAGGGGGGTCACTTCAAGAAGGTATTGAAGTTTTATTTTATTAAATAATTTTGTTTCGGTTTCAAATGTTTCCAAAGTCATTTATTTAAAATATAATATTATTTTGGGTTGAAATCCTCTCAAAAAATAGGTTTTACACAAAAAAAGGTCACTAATTTAACCCTATCTTTTATCTTTAACCCTTAGTTATCTAATTTAACTCTTATGATGTCTTCATGTTTAATTATACTATATGGTTAATAAAGTTATTATAAAATGACAATAGAACCTCATGTGGTTCATTAATGAATGGTGAATCATTATTTTGTTCATTTAGAAGAATCTTATATTTTAAAGACTATTATATCAGTTATTAAATTATTATTTATTTTAAAAACTCATTTAAGTAAATTTATATACTATTCATATCATGACTTAAAAAAAATCCATAAAATCTTAATTATTTGGAAAAAACATCTTTAATTAAAAGATATAATGTAATAATCATCCCTAAAATTTCTGGAATTCATAAAAAGTTTCAGAATAAATTTATTTTAATTTTTATAATCTCATTTATTTATAACATTTATTTTTTAAGGTAATAACTATATCATCATTATGTCTCAAATAAATTTATTTATTTGCTGTCTAAAAATTAAAAATAAAATATCATAATGTAGGAAATATTTTTATATTTCTAATAAATATTTATAGTCAAAAAATTACTTATATAACCCCCAAATATTTTTTTCTAATATATATATATATATGTTATATTTTTCATTACAATAAATTATTTCTTATAAAATTTCATATTCACATCTATGTGGATCCATGGGGTCCCCAAATAGACACAAGGATGCCCATGGTCGGATACATCTCATTCAATAGGATTAGTAATTGTGATAGGGTAATTAAATATTATTATAAAAATATTTTTTACCCTTATTTATTAGATTTACCCTTTAACCATGGGGAAAAGATATTTAATAAAGTTACTATTCATAATATATAAATATAAAAGATACCTATTTACACAATTTGGAACTCCTGATTTCAAATATGGAGTCCATTTTTCTGAATTCAAAATATATAAGTTGAATAAATTGATTTAAAATTAATTCACATTGTAAAAACCAAAAAGCTTGTTTTTATGAAAGTAAAACTAAGAAATGATTGACATGTGTTCATGTCTTATTTCAAAGTGAATTTACTTCCAATGAAAAAATTTAATGAGATGGTAAAATAATAATCTAATTACACTTTTCAACCAATTAAAATTACAATATAACTATATAAATAAATAAGATGATAATGCAATTTTGAATTAAAATGTAGTATTTTTCACTCTTCATTAAAAAAATGAAATTTATCATAAAAACAATAAACATTTACCCTAAGTAAATTTTGATGTCCTGCTTCTATATAAGAATTTTATTTTTTCCCATGGAACATATAAAATTTTCAAAATCTAGATTTAAAAATGGTTCTCCATCAAAGGGTGGTAGAACTACATTTTAAAAATATTAGACTATTTATGCTTAAAATTTGACTCATTCTCATTTTAAGAATCTAAATTTTATTTGATAAATGTAAAACCATTTATCAAAAATGTGTAATCATAATATAGTTAGTCTTGTTTTTCCCTCCACTATAATGACTAGGCGTTAACTACCGTTTAAAATAATAATACTGTATTATTATTATTTTCAGTATAACACATCATTTTGTGAAAGATAATATTTCAGAGAAGCCCATTGTTTCATGTCGGGAACACCATCGATCATAGCACCCCCTTGAATGTAAAAATAAAATTTAATTTACAAGTATTAAAAAATATGAAAACAAAACATTATTTATTTACCTCGGGTGTTACAATAATTCAAACCCATCAAAACCATCATCATAAAATATTTGTTGTGGAATCTATATCTAACAAAGATGTGTTATAAGAATCATTAATCATGATCCATGTGATTCCAAAATTATTCATAGGGATAATTAAAAATTCATGAAAATCATATAGAAAGCATGTTGGTATCATGGATAATTAAAAACATACAACACATACAATAACCCCTTTATATGGGATAATTATACATGGCTTATACCCACAATCTATTTAGGGTTACCGGTTAGCTGGATATCACCATCATGACTTAGGATTTCCTAGCATTCACGCAACTCCATCATCTTTACTAAATAAACTGGAGATCTATATCTAGATCACCCATCATCATGATCTATATTGGGCACACCCTCCATCACAAAAAATTATAATGAACCATAACATAAAAATTACACATGAATGCTTCCATTTTAAACCATATAAAAAACCATTATTCATTAATAGCTTGGTTTTCCCATGGAAAAGTAATGAGTTCCCTAAAAATATATTTAAAAAACTCATAATCTCTCATGAGAATGTGTATCGAATGTTTTATTATAGAAAATCATTGTAAATGAATATGCAATATCAAGGGTTATTTTCATTTATGAATATAAATGAAATTAAATGTTCATTAAAACATTCATGAGGAAAATACAATTTAAACATTAAAAATAAATTATAAAATATTCTATAAAATTAGGAATGAAATTTTCCATGAAAATAACCATGGAATATTATAATGTAATATTCAATGAATTTAGTGGTCTTTATAGTGGGAAAAAATTTCATGCCATAATTTTGAAAATAAATATCTGTTTCACGCTTTAGACAAAAAGTAATGTTTTTAAAGAATGACCTGTTTTTTTCATTTAAAAATTAAAACATTAGTAATTCTGATTTAAATGTTTTTCAATAATATTAAAAAATATTCTATAAATAATTTTATAAATAATGTATATCAAAAAAAATATTCATGATATAAAACTATATACAAGATCAATATCACTTACAAACAACATTCCTAATTTTTATTTACTATATAATGGTGGAAATAGAAACTAAACATGTAAAAGAATTCATAACCATAGGAGAATAATAAAGGGTTTTAAATAAAATAAGAGAATATTATTTCCCCCAAAGGATCCTTTAACATAAATCAATGTGAAAATAAATGATATAGTAACATAATTCCTTTATGTTTTTGGTAATATTCAAATATTTTAATTAAAAAAAATTTATTGAATGGATATATAAATACCAGTGATTTGAAGAAAAAATATTGAAAAATTTATTCAAGTGTATCTAAGTACACTATATAAGGAATTCATGGTAGATGAAATTAATAATTTCTCATGAAAATTATATTAAGACCAAGAACACTCTAAAAAGTATCATACATTTTATGTGGTAATTAATCAATGAAGTGATTATGTTAACATATGTAAACCCACATAAAACATGTGGAAATACAGAATAAAACAATTGATGGACTAATCGACATATAATCATGGAATATAAATTTAAATTAAGATTAATTATAACACAATGAATAGAAATTTAGTTATGAAAACCCTTACCATTTTGTTTCATTCATGTCAAATCCCTTTGAATAAAGTAATTTTAATGAAAACAAAAAATATAATTAAATATGAAGTATTTGTGGAATGAAATTTAATACAAAATAAATATAATATAAATTAGGTGAATATAATTAACATATACCCAAATGTATAGAAATTTAGATGAAATCACTCACCCTGATCATTTTAAAAAATGAACTCCTACAATACATAACTTCGTTTCTCGATGGTTGACTCTTGAATTCAAACATTCGTTATTTCTCACATTCACTCTTTCACTTGAAACTATGAGGATATAACTAGGGATATATGATAAACTTAGACAATATGTAACATGAAGGAATGGTTCTCTTTAAATAATCATGATTAATTATGTATTAATATTTAATTTTGTGGCATAGGAAAAACTGGTTCCACATTCTCTTAATCCTAGAGATTTTAGAAAATCAATTAAAAAAATGATTATATAGAATAATTTTTTAACTATCCTACTCACCATTGTTAAGTATTCATTGTAATAAATATCCAAATAAATCATTAATCTAGATCAAGATGAGATATTTAATTCATAATTCCAACCATTTAATAATCCAGAACTCTTTAAACATAAATATTTCTCAGAGGATGTGTCATTTTCTATGATTAAATATGTTGAGGAATTTTACTAGTTAGTATAATTTTCAATACATGATGATATTCATATATTCATAGAGTTTTTGTAATCATGAACTTCTATGTAAAAAAATTGTATGTACAATGATATAATATTGAAATATTAAATATATACATATTATTTCATTTAACCTGAAGGTTTCACATGAGGAAGAAAAATATTATACAGTTTGTTTAAATTCATGATTGCGCTCATACCATAACGTGAGTTGGAGATAGTGTTTACCATTACATGGATATTTAAAACATAGTTTAATCCTTATTCATACACAAATTACCCATATGTAGTGTTAATTTTACCCCAATATGATCTTTTCATCTTTGATATTACCCTTATATGAATCCATTGTTACCATTACATGAGTTTTGGGTACCATTACAAGGGATTTTTTTAGTGATTATACCCTTACATGATCTAGGGTTTACCGTTACATGAGCCAGTGCTTCCCTTATGTTATAATTGTGTAACATTATGGCACATCTGTGTACCCATATGTAATGTTCAATTTAACAACTCAAACACTACTTTGTTTCCAAAATAACCATTATGTGATGTCTTGTTTACACTTAAAATCTCACACAGTACCTCAGATAACCCATATAAAACTATAATGTCACACTTTTATAGTGTATTAACAACTCACTTACCCTTATGAAACATAAAAATTCATAGTTCCACCATATCATGATCATGAGATGACTTTACTGTGATCATAATCCTACCCTACATGAATATTATATGATCTTTACAGAGACCCAAATTTATGGTATACCAATAACCAAGCTATAAAATCCCTTGAAGACCCTTACATTGCTCAGGTGTACCCTTACCTGATTTTCTTCTTACCCCTATGAATTTATTTTATTAAATTTATCCAACTACAAAATATCCTTACCCTCATACAAAAAACAAAGCTACACTTAATTAAAATTCATTATTATACCGAATAAAATTTCAACTAAAAATTTTATAATTTTATTTAAAAAAATAGTATAAAATCCATTAATATATTCCATCTCTCATTTAATTACTATTTTAGAATATTAATTTCAAAAAATTACCATATTTAACAACATAAATATTATAAATTAATATTTACACATAATTATAGTTCAATAATTAATTTTATTTGATATTACCTTGATAATTTGGATTTTTTTTTGAAAATTATAAATTAAATAATGACATTAGGTTTTAATAAGCTTTTATATATGTCTTATTCATTTAAAAATAACAACATATTCAAATGCATTGTTATTAAAAATAGATGGAATTTCATATTAATCAAAACTGTAAATTTCACACCAAAAGAACTTTTATGTCTTTAATTATCACTTTCACAAGAAACATAATTTTAATAAGAATAAATTATAATTTATGAAATTAATCCAAAAAAGATAATTATTTAACTTTTTAAAAATTATAACGATTTATCATAATTAATAATTTTCTTTTAAAATATTAAGTGAATAACTAATCATAATTTCATCTTGTTCTATTAAAATATGTTTTTATATTTTAAAATTACATAAATTTCATTTAATTTTAACAATTATATAAATAAAGTAACTATAATAATACTTTAGTATGTTAAATTTACAACATTTTATAAAATGGGTCCTCATGTTTTGAAATTGTGCTTAATAATCAAGGTTTTTACATTTTAAAATACCTTTGTTGAGATCCCATAACATAAAAATGGTAAATACAAATTTCTCATGAATAGTGGGAAAGGGAAATATGAGTTTCATCTAGAATAACCCAAAAATAGGTTTCTAAATATAAACAAATTAGTTGGATAGAGAAATATGGACATGAAGTAAAATGTAATATACAAATAATGATAGGGAATTATAGATAAAATTAATTACAAGAATGTGAATGATTATGATAATGTCAATAAACACTAAACCCTAAATCAATAAAATGATAAAAAGACAATCGATTCATTAAATCTGAATTTAATTAGATAATGATTTTAATTAATGATTCTTTTCATAGATATAATTAATTATTTTAACATATACACTATAATCATAAGGAACTTTATTTACATGAAAAGTGAAATTTAATCATATAATAAATTTCCACCACAATCTCATCTTTTTCTCAAAATGATGAGTATTTACGAAGAATTTTTCTTTTCTAAAGCACTAAAATCAACTTATAATAGATCATATAATCTACAAATGGATAAAAATTTGTTCCTATTATCATTATTTATTAACCAAAATGGAAATGGATAGCACAATGTAAGATAATATAACAATAATGTATGAACTGTTATACGAACTTATTATCAACATTAAGCTTATAAACTCATGATGGTGTCCTTCAAAGTTATGTTAAACATTCATGAAGATTTCCTAATATCCAATGTTATCTAAATCCAATTCTGATACCAATTAGGACAACCCCAGACATGTACTCACTTATTTTCTTCTAAAAACATTATATTTACATTTCTAGATTTTATTCCAGCAAATGTGACCCCATTGTAACCATAAAAAGTTCATAATATTAAAAAGAAATATTGAATATATTAGATACCCAAGGACTATTTAGATTTATATTTTTATAAAATAGGGATAAAATATTACACAACAAATTAGATACATAAACAATTGATTCATAAAAATAATCAATATATTCAAATATATTCTTCATATCTTGTATCCTTTTTAGGAATAATATAATTAAAAATAATAATTCACAACTAGTAAAAATGGAATCATAATAAGAGTGATCTCATGTAATCAGTATGTGTAAACATAATCATTAATAATTAGTTTTCGTCAAATAGAATAAGATGATCATAATGGTATGATGAAATAGTCAAATTGCTTGAGCCTAGCATAAGAGTATTCATAACCATCAAAGTCTAGATCATAAAATATTTGACAAAGAATAAATTTTTAACAATGGAATGAGTCATAGTAATATTGAGCCATCTGATGAAATTCTCCATCATAAGAACCATTAAAAACTCATAGAATGTAATGAAAAATATGTTGTTATCTTAGAAGAATGTATTTATATATACATTATAAAAACCATTAAATATTTGATAAGAATACCTTGTAAATACTCATAATCTCTAAGAAGTATCATATCAACCTGTTAACTACATCATGTCATAGGAGTTAATTACATTGGGTCAAATCTTTAATCAATAACCAATTCATTGGAAAGATATATCAGGCTCAACCATGATCATGAACTATTTCCATCTATCCTAACAAGATCAAAAATGTAAAATAA
The DNA here is from genome assembly GCA_963277665.1 of Viscum album. Classification (NCBI taxonomy): domain Eukaryota; kingdom Viridiplantae; phylum Streptophyta; class Magnoliopsida; order Santalales; family Viscaceae; genus Viscum; species Viscum album. Next base: position 1,883,311,522 of record OY728159.1, on the reverse strand, counting down.
CCATAACATAAACATAACACCCTAATTTTTTCATTTTTCAACATAAAAATAACTATTATTCTTTCATATCTATATTTACTTTTGGAAAAGAAATGGGTTCCCTTGAAATATATTTAAATGGATCATAATACAACCAAAAAATAAATAAGTATGTTACCCCTACAACATATCCCTAGTGGTGAATATGTAGAATCAATGGTATTTTTACTAATGAATAGATATATCACTAAAGGTTCATCAAATATATTCTTAAGGAAAATTAAATTTCAAAAATGTAAATTACTTTTAAAAACTAATATTATAAAATATTAGGAAATTCATTTGAATTGAAAATAACCATGGAACTTTATAAGAAAAATTTTCAAGGCAATGAACATTCATGATGGTAATAAATTTTATTTATTTAATAATGGTTATATTAAATATATTTTTCATTCCTAAGATAAAAATAACTTTTCTCAAAAAATGAAAATAAGATTCTTTTAATTTTTTTAAAAATTAATACATGGGGAAAAATTATTTTAAACAATAATTGAATAATATACAAAAATAATATTGAAATTAATTTCTAAAAATGTGATATAGATTTAAAATATTTCAGATCTAAAAGATTATACAAGATCAGAATCAATTATAAAAAAAATTATTGATGTTTCATTTAAAAATAATGGATGAAATGGGAACCAAACATGTAATGTATGTTATTAACAAGATAAAATTAAATTAGAGGTACATTAAAGAAATATTGTTCTATGAGTTCCCACAATGTGTCCAATAACATTAATAATCTCAAAAAACTGATACTGTAACGTAAATTCTTCTTAAATTAGGTAAAATTTCAATTAAAAATAATTGGAGACAATAATATGTTATATTTTTCTATGTCCCATTAATTTAATGAACTAATATGTCAAAATTAATTCATGTGTAAGTAATTACATCATAAAATGAAATCATGGTGCCCGACATGAAACATGTCTCAATAAAATGGGATTGGGTTGAAGAAAACACTTAAATAGATAATATAATTTAAAGTGATAATTATCCCATAAGTCATATTGTGAAAGTATTTTAATACACATAAAACAACCAGAAATATTGAATAAAACAATTTATTAATCAATTCAGACATAATAATGGACTAAAAACTCAATAAATTAAAAAATTAACACAATTACTGAAAATTGATTTAAGAAAACCCTTACCACTTGGTAACATTATAGAAAAATCAATTTTATTGAAGTAATTTGAATTGTAACATAAAATAAAATGAAGTTTAAAGTACTCATGTTAATTTTTTTAAAGGAATAGTATAGAAACATTATAAAATAAGTTATGTTAATAACATTAAAATATGCCTCATGGAAGGGAAAATGTAATGAAATACCACACCTTAATCCTTATAAAAACATTAAATTATATGTTGTAGATCATGTTTTCTCAATGATAGCCTCCCAAAATCTGGAATTACTTCATTCTAACTTTCCCACCCTCACTCAAAACGATAATCATATAACTAGTAATATATTGTGCACATAGAAAGCCTATAATATGAATGAAATGATCTTTTCATATAAACCAAATTAATTGTATATTAATATTTAAATATTATGTATATTAAAGACAATTTCATCATCTATATAATTAAATATATTTAATAATATCAATTTTAAAAAAATTACTTAAAATATAATTTCTTTTAATATTTAACTCATTGTTTTTAATCATTCATGGTCATATAAAACTAAAAAAATAAATACTCTAGGTCATGATGTCATCTCAACTTCCTAATTATAACCATTTAAAAATCCAAAAACCCCAAAAATTAATCTTTCATTTAGCGTGTTTCATGTTGTATTAATATAAAATTTTAGGAGTTTAACTAGGTTAGAAAATGTTCCATTTGGGATTACATTGATATTTGTGTTTAGATTCTGTTATCTTAATATTCTATGTCAAAAAAATATACATCAATATAATAATTATTTAACATATATATATATATATTGTTCAATATTATATAAAGGTTTCATAAGATGTATAAGACGAAAATGCCACAGATTTAAATATTAGTGTTCATGGTTACCTTTACATGAGATATATGTGGATTTTGTCAGTATAAGGATATTTAAAACATGATTATCCATTATTAAAACACAACATTCAATTAAGTAATATTGATTTTACAACTATGTGAGCTTCACCAGTTTAAATTTTTTCTTATGTGAATAACTCTTTACCATTATGTTAGTTTTGGGTACCCTTACTTGGGCCATGGTTCAATGGTTTTATAGTCACATGAGCCATGGTTTACCCTTACACGAGCCATGATTACTCCTTACACTACAGATATGTACCATTAACCTTCATTCATGTACTCTTATGTAACATTCAATTTCACTGCCCAAACATTGTGTGAATCCCAAAAGAACCCTTATGTGAATCTCTCCATATGGTTACACAGGATGAAGAAACCTTTTTATAACCTTACACAAATTTAATGATACCCTTACATATGGTATGAATAAATCACTTATCATTACACAACCATAAAATCTATTACACCACCCTATCCTGATCACCATATGGCCTTTTCATGATAATCATAGAGCCCATAAAAGTGTATAATTAGATCTTTACACCACACCAAACCATTTTCTAACAAATGTTTATCTATTAAATCCCTCAACGATATTTTGCAACTGGGGTGTACCCTTAAATGAGGTGGTTCTTACCCCATACATGAGTATTTATTGGCCTTTAAATAACTTCAAATTCTCAATACCCTTAATTTAAAACACATCATTCCCCTTTGTATAAATAATTACAATGAAAAATAGTATTTTAAATATTAAATATTTTAATTATAATTATAAATCTCATATATAATCAAATTAATTTTATTTCAATAATATTTAAAAAAAGTTATAAACATATTTTTTAAATTATAACATTCATAATTACATTTTTTTAGTATAAATATAAGTACATATTTTTTCATGAATAATAAAAATATATTAAAATTTAATAGTGATAAAACAAAAGGTTTTGAATTTTATTCAAAATTAAATGTTTCACACCAAAAATGTAATTTATTTTATTAATAATATCTTGAATTTAATATATAAATTTATTTAAAATGAATAATTTTTTATGAAATAAAATAAAAATAAATTATTATTTACCTATATAAATAATTATGTATGAATATCAAAATGAATCATATTGTTGAAACATTGATTAAATAACTAAAAAAACATTCATCACATACTATTAATGTTTGTCATATTATTTTAATTAGAGAGTGAAATTTTAATTATAATATTAATTTATTGAATATAAATATATTAAAATTCTGAAATTTTATAGCATCAACCAAGGATTTTTTCCAGGAGATATACTAATATTGTTATAGAGTCTTCTTGATGTGCATTTCAATGAATTATTGTCTGTGAGGACTATGATATGCATTCAATTTGGACATGGTATTGGGTAACCACTATAAATGTTATCATTTCTAGTTTGTATTTCATCCCATATATTGATGGATTAGGTTCCCCATCAGAGGTGTTGGGTGAGGTTCCTCCATATTGAGTTGATTTCCTAGATCCTTCACTATGGAGAGAGTTACCCTCAACATATATAGTGATAAATTTATTGCTCCCCTAAATATTTAGAGAATGGTTTCATCATATTTTTTAATACATTCATATATCTCCCACTTGATGAGTGGGATAAACCTGAAAATGTATGATGTATTACTCCCTTCAATAGTACTCATCCCCTAGTGATGCTTGAGGTCTTCCTTAGGGTTTAGTAACACCCTCGTTCATGGGTCCCTTGGTAATATTTCCAAACATATAAATTAGGGTTATAGTATTAATGAAATATGTATGGTGTGGATGATAGTGTCTCATAAATCCCTTAGACAACATTTTCACTCTAAAAATGATCGTTTTTTTCATGACATCTAATCGATGGAATAATGTTTGAGGTGTTTGACCAACATAGATAGTTCAATTTTTGGATGATTTATGATGAACATGGTGCTCCAGGTTCACCATTAGAATGCTAATGTAGTATATCATAGATATATTTTCAGGGTACAAATTATTTTGGTTGATCTCTATCATTGAGAAAATTTGGGTCTTGGGAATTCCTTTTGTGTCTTATCATGGTGGTTGGGGCATGTTACATCCTATAGTATGTGGTAGGTATCACCACCCTCTAATTACATGAGGGTTTCCCATCTATTGGGATGGTAACTCGTTTTTTTAGTATATGATTCTTTTTTTGATATTTGTGTCGTCCGGTTTGATCAAACTATTGGTTTTAGAACCTAGGTGTGAGGTGTAAAAATGGTCCTTCTATTTCTTTAGTCATTGTTTTCAGAGCAATGATGCATCTCTGAGTATGGATATTCACATTATTTTATTTTCATGTGGTTTTTGATGGAATATGGGGAGAAATGTGGTGTTTGAAGAACCTCTCCTTATTATGTCATATTCTTCATCAGATTCCATGGGTATGATGTGTAGTTATGTGATGTGGTCCCTTCCAGTTGTTTAGTTGTAGTTTTACCTTTTAGGTAATGTATGATTAGAGAGGTTGATTCTTACCTTATGGAATGATATTTTCTATGGAATGTGCTTTCTAATGAGTTATAACTTTTTCACCATGATATTTTGTTGGTGGATTATTTGGGAATTGAAGACATAACTTCTTCACCATCTTGTGTTCTCCCCTCCTTGCTTTAGATGAGTGTCTGTATAGTGCGGCCCTCAATTTCATGTTCACCTACAACCTTTGTACCATTGTGTTTTTTAGGAATATTAATATTTAAATTTATACTCACCCATTAAAGGGATTGGTTCCCACATGTGTTGTGTTTATTTAGGTAGCACTTTGGTCGACAAAATATTTTATAGTCAATGTGATAGTGGAGCCAAAGCATAATGGGTCCCCTAGTGAGATATTTTCCAAAAATGTGCAAATAATTGAGGGAATTACATTCTAACCTCAATTAAAATTCACATTATGAGAGTTATATTTTGGAATATTAGGAAATTAATTATTACTGTTGTATACTCTCACTTTTATAGTATTAGATTAACAAGTTTAACATTTTTTGTAAGGATATATTCTTATCGATTAATTATGTATATCCTACATGGGTATTGTTATATATATATGTAACTCTGTGTGTGTGTGTTGGTTTATATATATTTTATTTTCTATAGGATATGGAATCCCATATACATATTATACTTTTTTTGTGTTATTCAGCATCTCGTGGAATAATGGTGGTGGGATTTGGGTAACACACATAGCATATCATTGTCCCAGTTCAGACCAAGTAGTTCTAGAAAACTTATGTTCTCAATATATTTAATGAATAAAAAATATTTAATAAAAATTATATTTCTTGTAATTTAAAAGTATATACATTAAAAAATAATTATTATTTTCTGAAGATACTTTGATATTGTTTCTAGCACTGTATATTTTTTGGTGAACATGATTTGGTTATGAATGTTTTTTTAATTAGTGAGAAATTTTCTTGAAGATTGTTAAGGAACACTGTTAAAGAATGCTTGCTGAGAAAATTGTTATTATAAATAATTTTGGGGAAGTATGGATGTTATGATGTTTCAATAAATTTATGAATAAACTGTCTATACATATACATATGATGATATGTTGTTCATTAAAAGTCTCCATAATTATATAGATGTACTGATTCCAGATAATGACTTTTTAATAAAATAATAATGTCACTAATGTTTTTCAATATATATTAAATTTATCATACATAAAAATTATGGATACTAGACAAATATTTTTTAAGAATTAATACTTTTAATTTTTATAAGATTATGAAAGGGGAAAGTAGTGAAAAATTCTCACCAAATAAAGAAAAAAAGTGTTTAGTGTTGAGTTTTCATATGATTTGTTCATTATAGTTTTATAAAGGTTCACCATAATATTATAGTAGACAAAAAAATTGTTTAGATCATAAAAGTTATGTTTTATATAAATTCACCGAACAAACTAAATACAAATAATCGAAAAAACATAATTGAAAGAATATTTTTAGTTTGAGTTTTTGAGATTTTGAAAGATGATAAGAGGAATTGAATGTGAAAAAGGAAGTGAAATGTGTACGAACACTACTATAGTGCAGAATTACCAATCCATAAATGTTACTGATGTATAGAATATGATGAAACAAAACTATGTATTTATCAAGAATTCATATTTTATATTTATAAAAATTCATTGGGAGAAATTAATGTGAGAAATTTAAGCAGTGTACTATATAAAGAAAACATAATTTGAAAAAAATCATTTGAATTTTAATCTATTTAGTTGACCAACATCAGTGATTTATGAGAATGATACATAAGAAAATATTTTCTCCAGATAAGAATCATGTAATTCAGTTTCAATTTAAATAGTTTTTGTTACATATTTAAGCTTGATGTTTTAAATTTGAGAAGAGTTCTAGAGAAAAAGTTGATTTGAAAAAAATATTATCTATAAAATAATATCAGTTAAAATATGGTGATGGTTTCCAACAAAAATACTTTTTTTATAAAAAATGTTCTAAGTTTGAGAACAGGTAAATAAACTATACAAAGAAGCACTGATCCATCAGACAAACATTTTATTAATATATTAGAGAAATAATGTTTTTGAAATTATTTTGTTGAAGAAAAACTATAATCTTTCATGAAAAAACATACATTTGATAATATTTTTGTGATGAATTCATTTAATGAACTACAATTTGGGAAAATTACTTTTTCCAAAACATATTGATGTCCCAAAATCATTTTGTGGTGAAATTTATCTTTAATTTAGATTTTTATTTATCTTAGATTATGAAATTTTGGGAAATTTTAGATTTTTTTATAATTCATGATGTTTCTCGAATATTCTATACATTTTTAGAAATATCGAAAAAACTATAAACGAGTTTGAGATCCAAATTTTGAGTTTTAGTGAGTGGGAAAGTGGAATTTTTTTCACATCTTTTATAATTATAGGAAACCTAAATAATCTTGTAAAAAATCAATCTTAATAACCCATTTAATAAAAAAAAATTAGAATATATATAGATGTAATTTCAGTATGAGTCTCCAAACAAAAAATAGTTTCATTGAGAATAAAATATCTATATATTTAATGATTCAATCATATGATCAAAAATAATATTACATTAGACAAACAGATAGTGTAATAGATTGATTTTTCAATATGAGTTTTGAGGCACAATATTTTAATTAAATAAAGATATTGAAGGTTATAAAACAGTTTAGTTTTTTTGGAGGATCATTGAAAGGATACATTCAGGGCTAGGAAGGTGGGAAACCTTTTACAATAACCTTGAGTTGATGAAATTAAAAAGATTCATAATTTTTTATATAATGTGTTCTTTAAAAATAGAAATTAATAACTGATGGGATTTAACAAAATTATACGTTCTAGATAAAAGAAAGAGTAAAACAGAAGATCGATAAAATTTATATTCAATTATTATAATAGTTAATTACATTGACCCCTTGTAGTCTCCATGGATATGATATAGGTTCTAAAAATAAGCTAGACCTTTGTAAATATTATGTTCCTTCTTTAAATTCCAAATTTTTGTTAATGTGATTTTGTTACAAAATGTGTCATGTAAAATAAATCTAACATGTTTTAGCGGTAAAATTTCATAATATGGGAAATTTGGAGAAGGAAACCACTAATTCACCCCACCCCCTCTCCGTCGTTCAACAATCCAATGTAACTTCATTTGGTATCATAACAATGGTACCCTATTTAATTATTATTATTGATCATCTCATTTCAGTAAATATTATTGTAATTTATACATTCAATAGAAAAAATAACAATGGTTGAAAAAAATAAAATTATACCCAATCCTTTTCAATAATCCAATATGTTTTTGATATAGCAATAATTAAGTTTCTTGAAATTGAGAAAAACAATCCAATGACATTGGATGACTAGATAAATGTTTTGGTTGATGGGAAGACCATAAAATATATTCTTATATATTTTTTCAGAAATTATTTTCATAAAGGCGATGTATCTCCAAAAATATATATTAATTTGGGATACGATCAAAAGTATATTTTAGAGAAATATCAAATTAATGGAGGAAAAGTTAAAAACATGTGAAGAATGTTTGAAGATATTAAAATTAGAGATAATGAATCTATTGTTGATTATTACCCTAATGTAGAAGATGTTATTCGTTGCATAATAGGATTTGAAGATGCGTTGGATGAATATAATATTGTATAGAAACTTATCAGAAACATCCCATACATGTTTGAATCTAAAATTTATTCGATAGATAATAATGATGATTTATCTCATGATTAACATCATAACATTATTGTTCCCTATTAAGTGAGAAAATATGTTTCTTTTAAAAAATTATCAATGATAAATTGGATTTTAAATATATAAGAAAGATAAAAAATAAAGATACTAATAATTTTGACCATAGTGATTCAGAAAAAAATGATGGAATGAACAAAAGGATTTTGTCTTTTATCTCTAAAAACTATCAGAGAGTTAGTGTAAGTATGGAGGAAAACATATACTCAAATATTCTCAGTGTAGGTGAATTGGGAAATTTTTGTGATGTTCCTCAAGAATAAAGATAGTTTATACAATGTTCACTCAAAATAAAAAACATGATGGAAGTGGTGAAAGAAACTTTTAAAGAAGATACTAAGTACATTGGTGGAAATTAAATTTTCAATATAAACAGAAAAATTATATTAAGTATGAAATTTAAATCTCACTCTACTAACAACAATTCATCAAAACATGAATGTTAAGAAAAAATGGGTTCATTATTTTTAAATGTTATGAAAAATGATGATTTCTTAAAAAAAATTGAAGATGAAGCAGTTGAAGAATCTTACAAGGAATAATTACTCGGATATGAACATGTATCATGTTTTAAAAAAACAAGAAAATCAAGAATTAAATTAGAATAATAAAACAATAAATCATAATGGATGTTTAATGATATAGATATTTCATTAAATAGAATGATATATATATACATATATATATATATATATATTAATGTGATTATAATCCTTAAACATGTAATACTTGAACAAAAAATATGGTGTAATATTTTAGTACAAAACATGAAGCAAAAGAAGATGAGGTTTTTAAAATTGATTAAACAATAATTATGGATAAATTTAACTTAACAAATATTATTGAACGTTTCCAAAAATATTCATAAGTTAAATATGAATAATCCCATTATGTAGAGAATGATCATTCTATTAATCAAGTGAAATCCTCGACCTCTAGATTTAAAAGTTTATCTAATTTCACTAACAATGAATGTTTTATAAAATTTGATTGAAAACATTGGAAAATTAATGTATGTGGGAAATACATCACATCATCACAATTTTTAAATATCCTCCATAATAATTTATTTATATGATTAGAGGAAAAAAATAATATTATAAATAATAGAAAATTGATCATAGGGAAAGAATGTATTTCTATAGTATATTGAGATTCAGTTTATATTGTTGGTTTTGTAGTATATTTTGGAATAAGTAATATAATTTTTTGAAAACATGTATCCTCCTTTAAGTAGTTATGAATTTAGGGGGAGTAATAACAGAATAAAATAAGGAAATTTTATAATCCAAAGGAAGTGAGAAAAGAAAAACCACAAGATGCTAGAAAGTTTCAAAATAAAAATTAGTTTAACTATTTAAGGGAAATGTGAGGAGGATGTGACCTACTAGGTCACATTATGAATAACTTTTAACAACTATTGCGGGACAATTTTTTATAATTGAAAAGAAAAATAAGTTCGAAAGAAGAAATACAATGAAAGAATCAGTATTACTAAGGAAACTATGAAAGAAATAAAAATTAAAAACAATATATTATTGATAATGGTTGTTTCTAACTTATAGTAGGGTATTTTAATTTCCTGAAATATTTTTGAAACTTTTTATAGAGGATAATTTGTTTTAATGGAATGTACCATAAAATATAATGAAACATGAACAATTGAGATTGATTCTAAGAAACTAAAATATATGAAAGTCTCATTTGTTGTTGGGAACAAAAACAACTATCAGAGTGCAAGAAAACATTGTTGTGATGGTAAGGAAGTTATATTCCTGAAATATTTATGTATCATCGTATGTTTTAGGATAATTTTTTTCCTTGTGATAAATAACTAGTGGAATTATCTTTAAAATTAGAGAACATTACAGCTCATGTTATTTCAGTAATGAAGATACGAACATCTTGTGGAATAAAAAGCTCAAGAATTCTGGGGAAAAAGTACGAATATACATTAAAATTTAAATTTTGTATGAAACATTCCAATTTTCAAAATTAAAAATGATTTTTCTCATATCAAGTCAAAAAGTGATGTTTCTTAGTAAAATCTATATAAAGTTTAAAATTCAATTTACTGAACATTCTATAATTATTTAATTAGATAATTTTGTAATGATTAGTCATCAATAAATGAATGTTTATTTTTTACCTTATAAATTTTATTGATTATTTCATTTATATAACCAACATTATATTTATGAAGCATAAATCATATGTTGTAAAAATATTTAGATTATTTAGAGAAAATGATGAGAGAGAGATTGGTGTTTAAAAGCTAAAACTAATAAACAATAATGTAAAATATTACACATATAATTATTATAAATACCAAATTAAGAAAATGGTATTAATCATAAATATATTACTCTATACATCCCTTAATAAAATGGAGTGGTAAAAGGGGAAAAACAAAATTTCGTTATAGATAGGAAGATTTATGTTGAATTTTTATAAGCCTTATACATTTTTCATGATATATTTTTTTCATACTATTGTGATGGTGGAAAATAGATGTTTTTATGGTCAAAATAAAACATGAATTCCTATGAAATGTTGTATAACAAAAAACGTTTCGTGAATTATTTCAATGTTTTTTAATGTCCTTATTTAATAATGATCAAAAATCATGAGCTTGAAAAATTTGATGAAAGGTATAAGTAATGAATTTTAATTGTAAATTCTCCCCCAAAAAATATTATTTAAATATAATAAGGAATTTTTAAAAATGTTTGTGTATTACTATGTTGTGAAAGGTGTTGAAAACCCAATATCACCAAAAAAAGTAGTTGAAAATGTTGTGGATCATAAATTAACGACTTCTGATAATGATAATAAAAGTAAATATGTTAGTGAGTAAAAATAGTTAATGATGTTAAAAAAATTCATGTGGTGATTAAATGGACACAGTAAGAAAATATCATAAATTTTATACACTACAAAAAATGTTTAAAACTAGAAATATACATTGACATCACAAAGCTTTTGTTCAAACTAGCATAAAGTAAAGAATAGAAACAAAAAACAACACCCATATCATAAGTTGAACCAATATTAGTTTTAGAAATTGTTGAACATAAGGAATGTGTTGATTCATTGAATGAATTATTGGATCGAATAGAGAAAAACGACTCATTTCATTTCTTTCTAGGACTATTATAAAGGAATATTATTGGGACCAAATGGGTGTTCAAAAAAAGAAATGAATAAGGGAATGTTCCAATAATTTTTTTTATAAAGTGTATTTGCAGGTGGGATGCATTTATTTTGAAGAATATTTTCCACTATTGTGAGATTAAGAAATATTTACATGTTCTTAGTATTGGACACAAATCATTGTTATAAATCTTATCATTTTAATGTGATCTTAGTGTTTTTATATATAGACATTTTTAAGTATATTATATGGAGAAACATTATGGGTTACTACAATATAAATATGGAAGAATTTTTTATAATATAAATAAATTCTTGAATGGGTTGAAATAGGCAACATGATTATGGTTCTCCAAATTTTGTAGTTTCTTGAAAAAGTTGATTTTTTCGAAATTATAAGATAATAGAAACTTAGACATTAGTGATATGAACTCAACTACCATGATAATTATTTTTGGATAATGAAATGATTATTTTAAATAATAGATAATATTCTTGAAAATAGTTTTTATAATAATTTATTATTAATTTTTATATTTTAATGCTCATTGAAGTAAATTTAATTTAAGGTTTCTTTTTAATATAGAAGGAAATGCATTTTTTATATCATAAGAAGACGATGACAATATATTGCTACAATATTTTTTATGGGTAACTATAAAGAAGATTCTTTTTCTATTTCAATTAGGACAAATATAAGTAACGATAAATCTAGGAAATGTTTTGATTGGGAAAATATTTAAAAAAAATTAAGAATCTAGCTTTATCTGACCAGTTCCTTCCTTTAAATAGTTTATGTATTTAATTTGTGTGTAAGATATCATTGTGGTCCAAAGAAATCACATATGGTTTATGAATATAAAATTATGAACTTTTTTATGGAACATATTTATATAATATTTCATATAATATATGAGTTGATATAAACTTTTATATTTACACCTATGCTGATTGGGATGGATTTTAGAATGATAAAAATCCACAGTATGAGGAAATTTTTCTTCGAAATTTGTTTCTTTGAGATGGCGTAGTTAAAAAAATTCAATAACTTTTTGTACAATTGAATCAAAATATTTTAGTTCCGCCAATGTTTTTAAATAGAATATTTGAATGAAAGTATGTCTAGATGTTATGAAAGTAAAAGATTCTATAATATTTAATATCATTTATGATAATGAATTTACCATTGATCATTAAAAAAATATTGTTTAAAATTTGAGATAAATACACATTTTTATACATTATAACTCTATAAAATAGAATGTTTCTAGTGTAGATATTATGTTATAATATATTTCAATAATGTATCAAATTTTTTATGCTTTCCCTAAAGATTTCACAAAAGTTATATTTTTGTAATTGAGGCTAAATATTCATATTCAGCCTCCACCAAAGTGATACTAATGTTTGAAAGGATGTCCCACACTATGATTTAGATTATCCTGAAAGGGGATAAAATTTAAAAATTTATCCTAAATATGGGAGATAATGTAAGTTTATTTAAAAATGAATCACAATAAATAGTTATTATAAAATGGGGGAGAAAAATAATTTGTGAGAATAAAAATATTGAGGGTATTTAAATTCACAAGCCTACAAATTTTATTATCACTAGGGGATGTAATTCATTAAAAACATTACTTTATATATTATTGTGGTGTTATGATGTTTTTTTTGAGTAAGGGTTTTGTTGGATAAAATTTTAAAAAAATGGTATTGAAAAGAACTGTATTTTAAAATGATGAGTTAAAAAATTTATTTATAGATGTTTTCAACAAATACAACGGGGGAGACAAATGATTCTATTTTATGGCTTATAACAACATTTTATTTTTGTTTTAATAAACTTTTTTTAAGAGTGTTTTTTCTACCTTGTGGGAAATTTTCTAAAATTATTTTCAGGATTTTAATTATGAATGATTATTAGGATAGTTTTGTTATGATTATTATGGGGGACGTATGGATAATATAATTTTTCATCATCTCTATGAAAAAATATTCCTAATTGATTTATACGATGATATGTTGTTTGTTAAAAGTCTCCAACATCATGAATAATGCATGATACAAACTAAATTTCATTGAATACAGGAAATGTGAAACTAATGTTATTTATCATGATGAACATTAACAAACATTCAAAAATGAAGGATACCAGACAAATATTTTGTAAGAAGAAGTAGTAATTTCAATCTTATTATTTTGTTTTGTAGGGGAAAGTACTGAAACTGTTCATTTGATGAAAAAATGTATAATTTCATATAACTATGTTTCCACATGATTTATTTGGTTTGTGGGTTTTTAAAAAGATAACCATACAAATATTATAGATAAATAATGATATTGAGTTACTAAAATATATTTTTTACAAAAAGTCACTGGACAAACCAAATGTAGACCATCACAAAAATATTATAAAAAAGGAATTGTTTTGAAGTTTGTGAAATTTCAAAAAATTAAAAAATCGACTATATAAAAGGACGTATAATGGGTAGAATATAGTTTCATTTCCAAATTTCTAATATGTAATGTTTACTAAATCCTAATGGCTGAAGAATCTGAAATATTAGCTATCAAAAATTAATACATGAGTATCTGTTCAAATTTAACATGAGAAATAAAAATGATAAATCTATGTAGTGCATTAAAGGAAAAAAACTTCATGTGAAAAATTTATTTTGAAGTAAATTTTTTTATCAAATATCTTCAGTGGGTCTAGAGTAACAGATAGATGTAAAAAAATCATCAGAAATGAAATATTCAATGGATTAACAATTTAATGATTATTTGTTATGTAAAACCTCTAATTTGGAAATTTATAAATAGTACCACTAAAGAATTCCCTCCGAAAAATCTTTCCTAATAAATTCTATCAGAAAATATTATTAATGGAGTATATAAAATTTTTAGTTCTAATTAGAATATATATAAATTTTTAGAAGAGTTAAATTGACCATATAAAGAAATTCCATTCCTTATGACGATTATTTCATAAATCCATTTGATAAAGAGTATTTTTTGTAGATTTTTTTGAATAAAATCTATGGGAGAGTCATCATGAAAAAATTTCGTCAAAAGAACTTTTTTATAAATCCATCAAAAAGAAAATCACATCAACAAATTATTTTTGAGAAACATTATAACGTCCCAAAATTATATGATGTTGAATTTTATATATTTTTTGTTTTCTTATTTAACTAATTATAAAAATTTTGGAGAATGGTTATAATTAATATAAAATTCTTGAATCATCCTGAATATTCTAGAAGTGTTTATAATAATCTAAATAATTATAAATGAGTAGGTGAAACAAAATATGAGATTCAATTAGTGGAAAAGTTAAATGTATTTTGGTCCTTCTCTAATTTTAAAGAACCTGTAAAATGGAGTGATAATTATAGTGTACTAAACAATCGTTATAAATACAAAAACCCACATTGATGTAGAAGTTGTGTCAGTTTGAGTTTCTAACCAAAGAATTGTCTCAAGATGATGAAATTATGCATACATATAATACTCATATAATAGCACCATATAGAGTTTCAGTTCATAGAAACACACTGAGAGGATTTGATAGACTTTTTGAAAAGCATTTTGATGTGTAATATATTTTTAATCTGATATTATTAAGGATATAAACCTATGTATATTTTAGTGAGGAACACTGGACAGGAAATTATGGACAATGGAAGTTTGAATAACCATTTATAAAAACCATTATGAGCTAACATTAAATGTTTTCAAACATTTCAATAGATCTTGTTTCGAAATAAAATAATTGGAAAATGATGAGATTCTATATTATCATAACTATCATCAGATATAAGGAGTCTATTGGGTGTTCACTCAAAATTGTATCCACTTATTTAAAATAATAAAATTACTCTAAACCATTGGATTGTCTATGAAAATGATATTGGTTCTCACACTAAGGAAAAACCATGTAAATATTTCATTCATTGTTTATGTAATCATGTTTTTATTCTTGTGAGTTAGTCATGAAAGTTTCAAATGAAAAAATAACTCTAACATGTTATAGGGGATAAATATCATAATGCTTGAAATTTTTTAATGTTATGAACTGGTTCACCCCTCCGCTTCCTTGTAGATAAATGATCCTAAGGAACTTAAATTTTCTAATTTAATATATATATATAATTACAAAAATTTAATCACCTCTTGAAAAATAATCTTAAATAATATTATATATAACGTTAATAAATATTTTTGTCTATTTTACTAAATCCCATGAAGAGATAGTCCGAGATAAAAAAATTCTATTCATGATGAAAACTAGATAACTCTCCATGATGTATTTAATAAAACAATTACTGCAAAACACCTCCCCATTATCCAATTAAAAGTAATAAATTGTTCATTTCCTTAATAGACCATTGTTTTGGAGTGAGTGTTTTCCTAAATTGAGATCACATATTCTAGTACACATAGATAACAGGATATAATCCACATATAATCAAAGATAAAGTGGTGCTATATAAATAAATTGGAAACACTCATTAATATAATCCAGAATAAAATTAGAGGCTTACTGTGTCTCTAGGGTCTTCATATAATAAAAATTATTTTTTCCATACTTGGTCGATCATTTCTGTTGATAGGAAACAATTTCAATGTACTTGTGGGTAATATTATAGGGATTTTTTATGTTTATTTTTCATGGTAGTATTCTATGGTAATAAGACACCCATTTCAATGTGATCTATATTAAATACTATTAATGTGGTACAAATATAATTACATTATTATTATTAGTTTTCCAATTAAAATAATAAACAGTTTTTTATTGTTAAATATCGTATGGTAATTAACTTATAACTATTAATATCTTTAAGAGAAATTCTCATGCCTGAGGGTCTTAACATGTGGTATCAAATCTTGTCATGGGAAAAAATATCAACAATTTCCCTAATTGGGGAGATTTTTATAGGGATCTCTGATGTGAAAAATTCATTATAATGTTCTATGATAGAGTGTGTAACACCCTGCCATTTTATGAAATATTTTTTTTCTCGAATAAATTTAATTCCATTGATATCTTTCACTACACACAATATATATTTTTAAAAATTCTACAATATCTTGTTTATATTACTATGTAATGTGGACGTTATGACCTAGCCACTAAATTTTGAGACATGAATTTGAATTACCACATTTTAAGTATTTATTAAAATCATTTTATTTGAATAAAAAATATTGATAAATTGTGATTGTTTTTTGGTATAGTATTTATATGGTTTGAGAATTCAATTTTCTAAAAAATTGATTTTAATTCTTTTTGTGAGAAAATAATGAAACTATTTTTAAAAAAATTAGAAAAATTAATTTACAAAAGGAATTTAAATTTTTGAAAAAAAATTAATATTAGAATTGGTTGAATTTTTTGGATTTTTCTGAAAATATTTAACTTTTGATTAATTGTAAAAAATAATTGTTTTTAATAAAGACTGAGTTTTTGTTCAATGTTATTACATGATTAATTTTTAATTTCATATTATCTTCAATGTAATTTTTTAAAAATTATAATATTAATAAAAAAGTAATTATTTGGTATTAATTTTATGTTTAATTTTTCTATAATTTTTTAAACATTTGAATATTTTTTCTTTGGAAAAAAAGTCTTTTATATAACCTATGTGTTTAATTTAAACTTAAATTCTTCCACTTCTATAAATTGAATCTCAAATTTTTTATTCCATATTTTATATTAGTATCATTTATAATATCTAATATGTTACACCCTAACCCTAGTTATCCAGAGTCGGTGCATTATTTTAATACATTGGCATGATTAAAATGAATCATGTCTCAAAGGACAGATCGGCTTAGTATTCGTGGAAAATATATTATATACTTGGACTTCACATTTCAATTTCAAACAAAAAATACATCTTAGATAGTTATTTGAGGACTCCATAAGTCCATTAGCTTAACACTAAATCTCATTTATAAAACACTTCTTGGGAACCTGGAAAAATAATACATAAGGTGTGAGCTCAGATGCTTAGAAAGTGTAAATAATTTAGCGGAAGCTATAAACATTTAAGGCATGATGAGTAATAAAAACAAAATCCTTTTTAAAAAAAACTCGAACATTATATGGAAAAAATAAATCAAACATTACTATATAAACATGCACATGTATATTCTACTCATCGAATAATAACATGTAATAACTAATTTCATAATTAGGGAATTTGTAGAACTGGACGTTAATTCTTATGTCAAGGTGTCATGCCAGGAACTAGGGGATAACTATAACCGAACCCCACCCTAGAGAGCCTCTGTAACCGAACTCCATCTTAGAGAGCCTCTATAACCGAACTCTAACCCGGAGAGCCTCTGTAACCATACTCCAACCTGGAGGGTCCGCTGTAACCGAACCCTAACCCGGAGGGCTTACTTTTACCGGTCCCCAACACGAAACATACTAGTCCAATACATTTTTCTTAAGAAAATGATGAAATATAACATAATAATTCATATTAAAACTTGCATATGAAATTTCAATATGTTAACCATAAACCATGAATAGCATTAAAATAACTCTTCCATAGTCAAACATATCAAAAAACCTTAAATAAAATATGGAAGATTTGTATCATAATTAATCAACTACAAATAAGTGAAAAATTTATCGATGAATGTTGAATTAGATGAAATAAGTACTATTTGAAAGAAATCTCTCATTCTATTTTGAAATCATTTATGACCCACATAATTATAAAGAAAAAAATTATTTTGAAAATATTTTTATATGATTTTAAGGGAAGCTTCAACGATGTTATAATGATAGAGAATAGTTTCACCCGCCATCTAAGATAAAAAACATTTTTACCTTAATTTTTTCAAAAAGGTCATAAAATACCATGTTTAGAAAGTTACAGCAAGATTCCTTTCGAAACATATATGGTCAAATAAGGGTATAAATGACTTTAACCCATTGTCTAGTAAATAGAAAAAAAATTGAAATACATTTTTAAGAAAAGACAGATGTGGGAGATAAAGAGGTCCCTGTAGATACCTACGTAAAAACAACCTCGGATAATAAAGAGATTGTGAAATTAACCATTACCTTGTAATTTTCCTTGTTCGAGAGTATGTTAACCTTTTTTATAAAATTATTATCATTTTTATCAACTTATACAAGAACAATATACACAAATGTGATATCATATATGAGCTTTTAATATGGCTTTGCTAATAATATTATTTTATTATTGTCGTTTCGGTCGTTAACTGATTTGTTTTCATTTATATGTTTTGATACATAAGTCGTTTTTGTTATGTATAAGATGTATCTTATTCATATATAAAATGATATAACGCATTTAAACATTTTTAATCAACAAATGATAATTATTCTTGAATGGGTACAATGGGGAATGAATCTCACCACGTTCATAGAGACGGTAATCCGTATGTATGCACGAGCGACAATATCATTATAGTGATGGTGACATCATATGAAATTGGATGCTATATCATATATACAGATTCATTAACATGATGTATTTATTATTTACATCAATTATACATCCTTATTATCCCTATCCAAAGAGTAAATTGTTGAATGACAAACTACACCACGACATGGGGACGGTAAGCCGTACATACGCACGTATGATGACTTTGTCATTAATATGATGGATAGAATAATGAATATGGTTGTACCATTTTTATAATAACATCATAGTATATTGAAGATACTGGAGTTATTATATTTGTATGGAAACAACAAATAAAGATGAAGTGGTAGAATAAAAGATCTTGAAAGAGGTGATGAAATATTTACCTTTTCTTCTGGTTTTTTCTTTTGATTTGATCAAAAGGGCTTCTTCAGATGGATTTAGGACTAAAGGAATTACTCTAAGGGGAAGTGAGGGAATTTGGGAGGATAATTGGTCAGGGGTTGGATGAGCCAAATGGATTTGGAATCGAGGTGAGGGGTACCTTAGTAAAATATTGAAATATTATTTTATAATAAAATAATTTTCGGTTTATAATGGCTCAAAATTTGTTTTTTTTAATCTATGGTGGGGATGGGTCGTAATACTCTCAACCAATAGGTTTTATACAATTTTAGGTTACCATTTTAACCTTATCAATTAGATTTAACTCTTAGTTAAATAATTTAACTTTTACTGTGCCTTCTTGTATTCTTACACTATATCGTTAATAAACTGAATACAAACATCCAAGAGAACTAGAAGTGGTTCATTAATGAGATATATAATATTATTTAATCCCTTTTACCAATCCAAATATTTTTAGAAATATTATATCATCTAATAATACAGTATTTTTTTATAACTATTTTATGTCTATTATTACACTATAAGATATTTGTTTTTTTAATAATAATAGCATGATTAAATCGAAAATAATTGATTGAATCATCCCAAACATGTCATATTAACCTTGAAAATTAGTATAATTCATTTAAAACCTCAAATTATATTTATATGGATATTTATAATATCAATTATTTTAATCTTTCATTAATAAGGTAATTACGACATCATCATTGTGCCATAAATAAATTTAATTATTTAATGTCTAAAAATTATAAATAAAATACCATTATGTAGGAACTATTTTTAGATTTATAATGATTATTTATAGTCCAATTTATCTTATGTGTAACCCTATATTAAAAATGGTTTAGTTATTAAACTTAGTATTTACCACTTTTAACTATTCTTTAAATAAAATAAAAATAAATGTCCTAATCTAGTTCAAGTGGACCTAAAGGATCATATTTTATACTAAAATTGTTTTTGGTAGATTTAAACTTATCCAATAGAATTACGACATCTATTTGGGTAAAAATAATATCATTTTTACCTTTAACTGCCCTATTTACTTTTAATCATGGTAAATAAAAGCCAAAAGATACTATTCACCAAAAATTATTTTCATCTCATTGAACCACATTTTACTTACTGATTTTATCCATGTATCTTGGTTTTTTGAAATTCCACTCAATGAAGAAGTAAAATTATGTTTTATGTAAATTTTCAAAAGCTCCTAACAGGTAGGTATAAGACGGTAAAAAGTTCAAAAAAAATTTATATATTCAATTTTATTAAAAAATTGACTCCAATGAATTATATTGAACTAATATTGGTATTTTTTAAATATTTTGAATTAATATTTTTTGAGATAAAATAAATAATTATTGAAATAAAAAGTTTATTTTAACCAATAACAGAGTGTTTTACCTTATTCATCAAAAATTGAATGTTTTGAGAAAAATACCAAAAATTCTCCCTAAGATAATTTTGATATTCAGAATAAAAAAATGAATTCTATTTTACCAAATTCAAAACATATAAGTATCATTAATTAATTTAAAATTAATTCCCATTGTCAAATCCAATAGCGTATTTTTAAGAAATAATAATTATTAAAAGATTGACACTTGTTTATATCCAATTTCGAAGTGAAAATACTTACAATGACCAACATTAGATCAAATTGTAAAAATATAATCTAATTATACTTTCAAACCTTTCAAATTTAAAATTGAAAACTATAAATTATTTTGAATAAAAAAAAAGTTTTCAGTTAAAATTTAGTATTTTTCACTATTCACTTAATATGAAAGTTATCATAAAAACACCAAAAAATTTTCAAATTAAAATTTTTAGGTCGTGATTCTAAAGAAGAATTTTATTTGGTAAAATTGAATATATAATAGTTTCAATTATTTATGTTAAAAAGGGTTCTCCATTAAGAGGCGGAAAATTTCTTTTTTTGTAAATTTACCAATTTTATCTAAAAAATGAATTTGTTCTTATATTATGTCTAAGAAACTCATAATATGGATTATAAAATTATAAGGATTATATAAAATTCAAAATTCAGTTAATAATATTCATAACCTCTTTTGAATGACTAGTTTGGTAAGTACTGGTGCGCTTCAATTAGGTGTTGCGTGTAGCGCAAGTTATTGAATTACATTGTAGAAATGACGTACTAGAAATATTGGGGTGTTACATTCTCCCCTACTTCAATTAATTGCTTTCTGGGAATTTGAAATTGTTCTTTGAAAATAAAAGGTCAAAACTAGGAAATACCTTTCTGGAAAACCCACATTGGAAATTGGGATAATAAAATTTAGTCTTAATAAGAGGGAAAGGGTAATGAAAAGTCACTGCCAAAATATTATCTCAATGAGGAGAACATTAGTGGAAAATATAGACATATAATTATAGGGAAAAGGTAAATATTTATAGGGAGTGATTGAGGTCCACAATCACAAATAAATGTAAAATTGAGGGGCCCAAATCCATCAATCTATGATGATTTAAAATACAATTGGTTCAAGAAAACATAATGTATTAGGATAACACATTTTTCGTTTTAAGATCCCTTCCCTAATGTTTTTTGGATTAATTTCTTTATATAATAAGTGAAAAAAATTATATGTGACAAGTAGAGTTACATCCATTAAAAAATTTCTACCGCAAACTCATCATTAACTATAAATGATAATAGAACATAAAATATTCTATTTATGCTAATCATATAGGGTTTAAAAAAATGAATATATAATTAATCTATTTAGACCTTAAAAAAACTACATTATACAATCTAGGAAATCACATAGGCCAGTGATAGGTGATGTAACCTTATCGACCTTCGGTTGTGGGTTATAGTCTCGCGGCCTTGCCTAATACAACTGGTTGTCGCCTGACCTCCAGGTTGTCTTTTTTATAACCATCCTAAAATAATATTACGAATTGTTTCAACCTTAATAATAGTTTCCAATTTCATACTTAATACATTCCAACCTTTATACTTATCCAAAAAAATTCTGTCCAAAGTCAGAGTTCAAAATTTATAATGAAGGTAAACACAATAAAGGTCCTTTTTTCCATGTAATATCATGTGAATACCTTCATCATGTATTCTTTTAAAACATTTTAACACCCGGAATTACAATAAAACCTTATTGATTACATTAAACCTCCATTATTCTTTATTGAATACTAGATATATTCTTTATATCCAAAAATTTTAACTACTCCAATAATGATGAAATAAACAAACCATTAATCAGGTCAAAGGTAGTCAAGAATATCCCATATAATTTATCCAAATCAACCATATTTTATTTCAGAATCACTACCTCGTCATCAGGACCATATTAAGGTCCATCTATCCTTCAACCATGTATTTTACAATAAGATTAACTTATTGTTGAGTAACTTTTCATAATACCATATAATCTAAAATCCTCAATGAAATAGTTCTGTAGTAAAATCCTTATTTATTTCTATAATTCATATTACTAGTATATCATAGAATCAACACTAAAATGACATAATTCATTAATAACAACATAAAAACACTAGTCATTCTTCTTCATCTATGGTAGTATCATAACTTGGTTATTATCCAATAGCATCATTTGTGGTATACTTTGATGATTGGTACATTGATTCGCATAGTGTCCCAACTCCTTGCATATGAAGCATTGCACCTTTGAAACTTTTTCTTATCCATGTAATCACGTAATTGATTTCCTTTTTCTCCACACTCATAAGAACCTTTCATTCCTTTCAAACATTTACCAATGTGATTATTTCCACAATTACCACATGTGGGAAAATCATTCTTCCCCTCTTCCATTTATCCATCTTTCACTCTACCATATTTTTCTTCTCTTGCATCCCATCAATGCCATATGACTCAAAAAATACATTATATATCTTATTAACACATGATACTATTTCATCAAATGTTGAGAATACATGGGATACTATTTACCATCCAAATGTTGGCTTAGTACCATGAAATATATGATCCTTATTACTCTTTGGATCATATGTATTATGGAGTTATCATCCCTTCTACTGGGATCCATTTCTAAATAATGGCATACACTAGGTCATTTTATGAATCGCAATTCATAATTTCAAACTTTAAAAAAAATACATAACGTAAATTGAACAGTTTATGGATATAATCCATAGTCATAAAAATGATTTCATTGAAGAAGTATTTATTCCTAAATCCTTAATAATGTATTGTAATGAAAATGTAAATTATACAAAGCATATCCCCTGGGAGTGTCGTACTAGAGAGTGTAGCAATGCTCGTTGTCGTGCAGCAGTTCATGTTTGAGTCTAGCTCAAAACCGTGTTTTTGTGTTTTACCCCTAGATACATATGTGACAAAGCCACCTCTACCTGCTCGTATCCAGACAGTGATGTATTACTTGGAAAACTCAAAAAATATATACATTACAAAAATCCTAGGAAGTTCTTCTACACTAATTCTTAAAGTCTATCTTATGGTAATTTTCTCTAATCAGAGTTTATCTAAATATAGTTTTCAAGGTTTTTACTAAACATCCTATGATACCAACTATAAAACTCTGAACCAATTTACCTAGAGTGAGAGAAATATTTTAAAACTTCTACATGATTACAAGGAATAAAGTCTTAATAGACATATTTGTTTAGCATTATTATAAAATAGATTACATACATGACCTTCACATTACAATTTTAAAAATAAAATATAGATTGGATAGTTCTTTGAGGAATACATTAGTCCCTTAGCATTACCATGAATCTAAAACATAAAACACTTCTTGGGATCCTGGGAAAATAAAACATAAGAAACGGGTGAGCTTAGATTCCCAGTAAGGGTAAATAATTTAGCAGAAGATATAATATTTTAATGCAAGAAGTGTAATAAAAACCACTGCCCTTTCCAACAAAAACATGAACATAATATGGGAAAAATAATTCAAACATTACCATATAAACATGCACATGGATATTATACTAGTTGAATAATCACATTTAATAACAAATTTCATAATGAGGGAATGTATAGGAATGAACATTAATTTTTGTGTCAAGGCCTCATGCCAGGACATAGGGGTTAACTGTAACTATACCGCCACACAGAGAGCCTCTGTAACCAGACTCCAGCCCGGTGAGCCTCTTTAACAAGACTCAAACCTAGAGAGTCTATGTAACCAGACTCCAACCTAGAGGGCTGCTATAACTGGACTCCATCCTGGAGGGCTTACTTTTTCTGATCCCCAACCCGGAACATACTAGTCTAATACATTCATCTTAAGAAAAGGTAGAAATATAACATAAAAATTCGTATTAAAACTAGAATACAAAATGTCAATACTTTAACCATAAACCATGAATTGCATAAAAATAACTATTCCGCAGTCAAACATATCACAATACTATAAATAAAATATTTATGATTTATATCATAATTAATCAACTTCAATCAAGTGTAAAATTTACCAAAGGATGTTGATATAGATAAAATCAAAACTATTTGTGAGAAATATCACTATCTATTTTGAAATAATTTAAGAGTAACATAATTAGAAGGAAAAAATTTATTCTTAAAATATACTTATAATCTTGCAAGGTAATATTTGATGATGTTATAATGGCATAAAATAGACGCACCCACTGTATAAGTTAAAAAACATTCTTACCTTAATATTGTCGAAAAGTTCATAAAGTACCGTGTTTAAAAAATGACAAGAATGATTCCTTTAGAAACATATAATTTCAAATAAGGATATAAATGTATTTGAACCATGGTCTTGTAGATAATAAAAAAAAGTTGAAAAATATTTTTAAGAAAACACGGATGTGGATGATAAAGAGGTCCCAGTAGATACTTATGTAAAAACAACCTCGGATAATAAAGATATTGAGAAATTAACCCTTACCTTGTACTTTTCCTTGGTAAAGGGTATATTAACCTCCAGTATAATAGTTAAATCATTGTTATTAAATTATAAAAGAACAATTTACACAAATATGATTTCAAATATGATCTTTTAATATTGTATTGTTAATAATATTTTAGTATTATCGTCGTTTCTTGTGTTAACTGATTCGTTTTCATTTATATGTTTTTATACATTAGCCGTGTCTGTTATGGATAGGATGTATAATATTAATATACAGAATGATATCAAGTCTTTAAACATTTTTAATCATAAAATGATAATTATTCTTGAATGGTTATGATTGGGAATGAATCTCATCACGTTCATGGAGACGATAATTCGTACGTACGAACAAGCGACAATATCATTATATTGATGGAAAGATCATATGTAATTGTATATTATATCATATATAAATAATAATTAACATGTTATATATATTATTTACATCAATTATTCATCATTATTATACCCATTTAAACAGTGAAGTGTTGAATGACAAACTACACCAAGACGTGGAGACGGTAAGCCGTACGTACGAACGTATGTTGAATTTATAATTTATAGGATGGATAGAATAAATAATATGGTTGTTCCATTTTTATAATAAAATAATTGTATATAGAATACACTGGAGAGTTTATTTTATGATGGAAACAACAAAGAAAGAAGAAATGGAAGAAGAAAAGAACCTCAAAGAGGTGATGAAATATTTACCTCTTCTTCGGGTTTTTCATTTCGATTTGATCAAAAAGGCTCACTAAGATGGCTTTATGACTAAACTAATGCCTCTAGGATGAAGTTATGGAAGTTTTGAGGGTATTTGGGAAGGGTTTGGCAGAGCAAAATGTCTATGGAGGTGTGAAAATAAAAGAAGGGGAAGTTTCCGTTTATAAGAGAGGTGAGAGGCACATTATTAAAAGATTGATATATTATTTTATAATAAAATCATTTTCGGTTTATAATGGCTCCAAACAGATTTATTGGGAATATAAGGTGGTGATGGGTTGTAATCCTCCCAACCAATTGGGTTTGGACAGGTTAATGATACAATTTTAACCATATCTTTTAGATTTACCACTTTGTTAACTAATTTAAGTTTTACTATGTGTTCTTGTATTCTTACACTATATGGTT
Source organism: Viscum album (assembly GCA_963277665.1). Classification (NCBI taxonomy): domain Eukaryota; kingdom Viridiplantae; phylum Streptophyta; class Magnoliopsida; order Santalales; family Viscaceae; genus Viscum; species Viscum album. The sequence goes on along the minus strand of OY728159.1, from coordinate 1,883,285,064 downwards.
AATAAAAATACTATAAACATCTAGGTAAACCTCAAGTGGTTTATTAATTACATATATATTATTATTTAGGATCTTTTTATGAACTATAGATTTTTAAGAATATTATATCAACCAATAATATAGTATTTGTTTTAAAAACTATTTTATGTCAATTTTGACACTATTTGGTATTTGTATTTTTAAAATCATAAAAGCATGATTACATCAAACAGAATTGATTGAATCTTCCCTAAAGTGTCATATGAACCAAAAAAATTAGTAGAATTCATTAGAAGTCTCAAATTAGATTTATTTCAATGTTTATAATATCAATTATTTTAATCAATCATTAATAAGGTAACTAATGCATCATCATTGTGTAATAAATAAATTTAATTATATAATGTCTAAAAATTATAAATAAAATACCTTTATGTTAGGAATATTTTCATCATTCTAATGAATATTTATAGTCTAATTTATCAAATTTATGACCATATATTAAAAATGGTTTAGATATTAAACTTATAATTTAACACTTTTAACTCTTCTTTAAATAAAATAATAATGAATGTCCTAATCTAGTCCAACTGGACCTAAAGGATCATATTTTGTTCCTATGGTTTTATTTGGTCGAATTACACTTATCCAAAGGAATTATTACTTGTGTTAGTGTAATAATAATATAATTTTTACCTTTAATTACCCTATTTACTTTTAACCGTGGTAAATAAAATTAAAAAGTTACTATTCACCAAAAAATATTTTTCATCTCATTGAACCACATTTTACTTACTGAGGTTAACCATGTCTTTTAGATTTTTGAAATTAAACTCATAGAAGCGGTAAAATTACGTTTTATACAAATTTTCTAAATATCATAGGAGGTGGGTAAAAGACGGTAAAAAGTTCAACAAAATTTTATATATCCAATTATATTATAAAAATGACTCCAATGAATTACATTGAACTAATATTGGTATTATGTATCTATTTTGACTTAAAATAAATTTAAGTAAAATAAATATTTCTTAAAAAAAGTCTGTTTGAACAAATAATGTAGTGTTTTTTACTATTCATCAAAAATTGAATGTTTTCAGAAAAACAACCAAAATTCACCCTAAGATAATTTTGATATTTTGAATTCAAAAATGAATTCTATTTTTAAAAATTCAAAAAAAAGTTTCATTAATTAATTTAAAATTAATTCCAATTGTCAAAACCAAAAAATGTATTTTTAAGAAATAATAACTACTAAAAGATTGACACTTGTTTATGTCAAATTTCAATGTGAAATTACATACAATGACCAAAATTTCCTCAAATGGTAAAAATATAATCTAATTATACATTCAACCCATTCAAATTTATAATTGAACACAATAAATTATTTTGATTAAAAAAGTTGTTTTCAGTTAAAATTTAGTATTTTTCATTAATCACCCAAATATGAAAGTTATCATAGTAACACCAAAAAATTATTGAAACTACATTTTTATTTCCCAATTCTAAATAAGTTTATTTTTTAAAATTGAATATATTAATGATTCAATTATTGTTTTAAAAAAGGGTTCTCTATTAAAAGAAGGTAAAATTGAATTTTTTGAAAAATACATATTTTATCCGAAAAAATGAATTTTTTATTATATTATGTCTAAGAAACTCATAATATGGATTCTAAAATTATAAGTATTATCTAAAATTCAAAATTCAGTTAATACTATTCACAACCACTTTTGAACATCTAGTTGGGTATGTTATGGTGCGCTCAAATTTAGTGTTGTGTGTAGCGCAATTTATTAAATTACAATATATAAATAACATAATATGAAATCTTGAGGTGTTATATAGTATGTCCAAATAAATTTTTGACCATTATGAATTTTGATAACATTAAAAATTAATTATCGATGATACGGTTAAAATGGGTTTATATAGGATTAAACTAAATAATATAAGTAAAAAAATGCCCTATAAACATGTAGACATCCATTTTATGGAAATTTTTACCTAATAACATCTTATTATCTATAATTACGCATTTTTTACACTTTTTTCATGGGAAAAAGCATAGGATCTGTTTATTGTTATAAAAAATTTCATGCGTGTCCTCTCGCCCCTTATAAAAACACACACTCTCCTCTCCCATTTACAATAAAAACAATTTGGTTTAGTAAATACCTAAAAAACACATCATTTAATTGCCACCTATCATTCTGGTGGCCTTTATTTGTTATCAAACCCTGCTATGAAGGCATTTGGTATGAACCTACAGAGTCTCTCCGAAAAAGAGGTAAAATTATAAAACCTATGTTTTTGTTTTGTTTTATCCTCAAATTGTACAAAATATTAATAAACCGCTATAATATAAAAAAATAAGTATCCTTAATATACTAATATGTTATTATTTTAATTTCTTGACCTGTACATTTCTCCTCCCCTCTCAAATGGGAAATGAAATCTTTGATCTTGTGTGTGACAGACTACCGCTTCATGAACTAATGTTATTTGTTTTTTATTTCACTACTGATCACAGCTGAATATAATGAATTATTTATTGTTTATATATTATAATTGTTATATTATTATTCTTTTGGAGTTATTATATATCATATTACTTATTAATTTACCTTCCACATTGATATAATAACGTCTTTCCTATGTATAGTAAACTACCACCACTCAATGAAAAGTGATTAATTTTTAGATAACACTATACATGGAAGGTAATTAGGATAAATTCAGTAAATATATGTGATATATAATAAATAATAATTAATTTCTATGTTTTATATATTATTTTTCATTCATTATTTTGATCCATCAAGAAAATGTAAACAACGTTCATGTTTATGAGTGACTTACCGTGTCCATGAATAGTGTGACTAATTTTTGATATCTAACACCAATGAATTAATATAAATGACTATATAATTAATATATATGGTATTTCTATCATGGTTTATATTATTGATATTTTTGGACCGCAAAAAAATTAAACGGAACAAAAATACCATTCCAAAACAAACCAGATAAAACAAAGCAGTTATTACCCAAAACATTAATTTAACAAGGAATTATTGATAAATATGTAATAAAAATTCATAACTAAATCATATATGGTATAATTTATATGATTTTATTTCAATAAAATATTTATAATAATATTATATTAATTACAAAGGAGTTTCTAATTTTTGAGATGTAATTCGATACATAAGGTAAAGGAATTTCATCTTACTTTTTTTTGTGGGACACATGCCATATTAACCATGTGGTTATCAAATGTTATGTATATAAATACATTAAATATATTTTATTATGCTTATACTAAAAATTATGGTTATTTACATATCAATTTTAGGATATCCCTTTCATAGTTTTTATAGTTTAAATTTTACCAAAGTAGTAATGGTTTTTTGTCAAAATTTGAATTATTTAGAACATATGTTATGTTATGAACATTTTCAAAGATATAAAATTAATTTATTTAATCTCATGATATTTTAAATTTCATTTATTATTATTATTTTATGGTTGCTATGATTCAATGTTATAAAATTGGTAGAGGTTTTACATTACAATATCATCTTTTATTGAAAATGATTACGATTATACTACCAATGATTAATTATTATGACATATATCACCTGAAACATAGGTATTTTTATATACTATAGTTATTTCTTATAGAATAAATTTTTTCATTTTATTTTTAATTATTTATATATTATATAGAAAAAAATAATTTTTTTAGGAAATATCATCTTCATTTCACTCTTCAGCTAAAAGATCTTATTATTTTAGATGAATGTTTACAAAAATACTTTAATATTATCCAAAGGATTTTTAAAGAAATTTTTACCCTTGATTTACTTTTTACGAAGTGTATTAAAATGAATCATCATGTCATTTTCCATAAAAGGCCTATTTTTCAACTATAGAAAATGTGAAAGGAATATTTTTTACCATTTATAGTGTGAATGAAAATTAACACAATCAAAATAAAAAATGGTTTTAAAGATTATATTATAAATTTTTTATTTTTATTTTAAAGGTTTTTTATTTAATTATTAATTTTTATTTTTTAAAATTGTTATTTTCAAAGTGAAAGGCTTATTTTCCTCATGAAATGTTCCAAGGGATCTTTCAAAATAATTCTTCATCTATGATGACATCCTTTTATGTAACTTCTGATTTACCAGGGATATGATCTAATGATACAATTCTTATTCATTATCTAGATGATTTGTCTTTATGATGAAAAAATATTTGTGAAACCTATTTCTCTTCCATGGGTTATACCACGATAAACTGTTTATGAAATGTTCTTCTTTTTTACCGGTTATGATATAATAAAGTGATGAAATTATTAAGAATCCAATTTCCTTCCCAAAGTATATACTGTGAATATTTTTTTGGGAATCCCATATTTTTTCATTAATTTTGACATGAAAAATGTTTTATTATTTTTTGGTACATGTATATATGGTTTCCATTATGTGATAGGTTAGACCTATATCTGACTATAAGGCATTGGGTAAAGTCTGACATATTATGATTTAATAAGACTAGAATATGGTTTGAACCATGTTCAGTAAGGGACCATGTCCATTATGATAGTCTTGGGAGTGAACCTTGAATCCCACGACTATTTGGGGAGTGAACCCATTCCACTATGATAGCCATGGAAATAATCCTTGAATATTGTGGACATGATTTTCTCTACTTAGGTATATTCCATAATTCTAGGTATTATGTCAATGATTTCACCTCATTGATCTTATTAGTTTATTTATTTATTATTCATGTATTAAAAGATTACAATATTAATACCATGAATAAATATATAAATATTTGATATGCAAGGTATGGTTTTCATATGTTATCCTGATATTCTCATACCATTATGCTTACATTATGATTACACGTTTCCTTATATTTACACTTAGTTATCATCTGGTATCACACTTTATTATGTTTCATTTCCCTATGTTATGATAATTAAAATTATGTGTGATATGTCTAATATGGGGGATATTTATGAGGAACTATAACATCCAGAACTAGGATCATCATATCAGGGCCATGAGATGGGTCATTACATGACCTGAAGTCTTCCACCCAATACACTAGTGGCTCCCGACTAGAAGTGATGGCCTAATAAGTAACTTTGGAAACCATACCCTCTTTATCAATAAAATTAAAAAACAAAATTAAATATAAAAATTTCCAAACTAATATTAATCTATATAAAATATTGTCCAAGATTAACTTGAAGAATCCAAAAATAGGTAAAATGTCTATAAAACAATGTAGTAAAAATTTCATGTTATATATGTGTCAAGTTATAATTGAATAAAAAATATAAATACTCATTTAAAACTCCCAAGAGGGTCCCAACATCTTGTCATGTTCCCCAAACCATGATCCAAACTGAATCCCAACTCATCGATATATCAAAAGGATATTTACCTTTTTAGATCATACAAACATTAAATATAATCAGGCACCAATCGTCGAACCACGTTGTATCTTAGTACAATTCATTAGTCCACCACCACTGATGTCTAAAAAATATTAAATATATAATAGATTAAGACATTTTATAATGAATAATAGTCAAAATGATAATAGTAAATAGGTTTCACAATTCATATTATTCCACTAACCACATTGGATCATGGTTTCATGGAGTCAAACAACCCAATCATATCAGATTTGGCCCTTGTCGGAGTCTAAAACATACACCATGGGGATTTCAAAGTTTATTTATTCATGATGTTTCGTTATTAAAATAAATTCCAAATTCATTTCAATCCCCTAGAGTGTATTTCCATGTTCCATTCTCATATATACTTGGAGTATCGGTCCAACATCATTATTTTAGGTATACAGACTGTTGGTCCAACACCAATATCATGAGTACTTATAGAGTTAGACTAAAACCAAAATCTTTGGTTCATGGGGAATCAATCCAACACTAATTCCCAAGACTGTATTAGGGTACAAGAGCCATAGTCTAGAACCCCAAGGGAACTTGGAGCATCGGTCCCCACACCACCTTTTTAACATTAACATATATAATTTTATAAATACATATATAATTATATATCATGGTTCAACATGAGGGAACTTCTTATCAATCATTAACATCATAGTAAACCATTTCATTTATGAGAAAAAATATGGTTTGATACTTTTATCACAATAGAAAACATTGTAAATCCATCATTTATCCAGTTATCATCAATTATAGCATAACTCATTAACCCTTAAATGGTAATCCAAATGACCCTCTAAATCAAATTATCACACCATTAAATATGTGTTTAGTTTAATTCCATTAAACCAATATTTCCCCTTTTACATTACATAATTATAACTTCAAGGATAATAGGAACACCCAATGTGTTTCCATCATGTTATGTCTCATAATCTCCAATATATCCATCAACATCTAATAAGGGTTCTAAATTAAATGGAATTTAATTTAATATTTCAATTTAAAGTAAATTGTACATCATGGAGATGGGATGATAAAATAACATACATGATGAAGGAATCAAGTATATGAAAAAATAGTATATAGACCACCTACCATTGGATCATAGATAAACTCCCACCCAACCATATCCCATTATTCAATGTAGAATTGCTAAAATCACAATAAAGAGAAATATGTTGGAAACAACTGTGGACCAAGATCCAATAAAATAAGATCAATTAAAACCAAATTATAATACATGAGTAACAAGATAATCTATCCTGATGCAAAGGGATATAATGAAAAAATATATGGAAACCTAAAAAGGGAGAGATCATATACAAGATAGAGATATATATCTTCCACCACATCTTCGATTCAAAAAGGATAATGTTTTATGATCCTTATAATCCTCTCAGGAGCCTTAGAAATCCAAGGAAATCATATTATTCCATGTGGGTGATTCGGGATATAAACTAGGGTTATTAGAATTTAACTTAATTTTTTACTAATTTAAAACATCACATGCATAGTTTAATGGACGGTCATCTCAGTTAGAAAAATAGTGCATACTAACCATGTCCCTATACAATACTTCTATTTGGGGCCCATGGTTTGGGGGGGTCACAATGATTGGTCTAATTGTGCACACCCTTTTAGTGGATCAAAATTAGGTGCATGGTTACCTTGGGAAAACAACACAGTTTTCTCTAACCATTTACCAACCATGCCCAACCCCATGAGTTTTCAAAATTTTTCATATTCACCTGAAACAACCATGAAGAATGAACCATCTGAGGTATGACCAAAATAAGGAAAAAGGGATGCTAAAATTTTTTTATGAGGCCTCCCATGAATGTTCGGGATCTTATAATCTCCCCACATTATAACATCTCATACTTGAGTTATGCCCTCCATAATCACAAAGATCCTAATGTGAAAAGGTCAATAAATTTGAACTATATGCCTTCTTCTATATCCCTCGTTTATTTCTAAACAATGAAATTATTTCACAACACTAAAACTAATGACATGGTCCATCCATGAAAACAATTCTCACTATGATCTACAACATGAATCAGACTCTCTTAAAAGGATGCCTCAGCCTTAATCTCATTATCATCAACATTGATCACATGATAATGGTTAGAGTGATAATTTCAATGTATTGATACATTTATATAATTGTTCATATCAAAATAACTCTAGGTAATATACATTTGATACCCCACTAATCTAATCCTCTCATCAACATCATTTTTTCGGAAAACATGGGTGGAAAGTCTCTCTGATTCCAAAACCAATGTTGAACCAATCATAGAGACACCCAAATGAATACATGGAAACCAATTATAAACTCAATAGGTTCATTTCATTGATATTCATAAGGATTTTATCTACTCTAGGTAATATCAATAATTTTCATAATCTACTATACCCATTTTGATGTCTCTTGCATGAGACTCAGTCCCAAAAACACTGACTCACACATCTTCATCCACCTAAAAGGTTATCTACATGGCTTACCATAATGAAACTCATATGGGTCCATATGAATATTTTTTGGATAGATGTTTTTATAGGAGAAATAATCTATCGATAAATGATTCTCCCAAGATCCACCAATGCCTAAGATGAATTCCCTCATCTTTTTAATTTAGAACCAAGATATTATGCTCCAATTTCTCTTCTTCCTATGGGTGAAAATCTGTACTTATAAACACATAATAACCATGAACCTTCATCAAAACTTTCTATTAGTGAGACGTAATATTTAGGTAATTATTTGAGACTATAATTCATAGTACCATATTCAAATTCACTATCTCCCAAATATACATATAACATAATAGATAAACTATGAATGACTTCTTAATAGACAATATGTAAGATACATTCATCAATATTTCTACAATCATGAATATCAAATCATTCTTATGAAGCTTCCTCCAGAGACCTACTGCAAAATACATGTTTATGTCGTACTACATCAATTCTAAAATGGAAATTGGCTGTAACAGACCACCATGACATTGATTCTCAAACTTCACCTGCTTACCGGTGTAGCGTCATCTCATAAATCATATGATGTTATTCATATTTCCTAGACACAAATTTTTCATATGATTCTCATAGTACATTTTGGTCATACTAATATTCACATTCTACACTGAGTCATGAAAGTCATGCATAACTTCGTCTTGTATAAATATTGGCACAATAACATGGCATTATACATAGATGGTATCATGATCATCTATTGCCTAATCAGAATGTGACTCCCCACCATCAAGGTATTCTATCAAGGAAAAACACTAGTCATCCTCATTATAACTCTATTTGATCCATCTAATAAGTCTGGAATCATCCAATAAAGAAATTAGGATCATCTACCTATGGACCTCTTGAATCTTTATATATATCTTAGTAAGCAAGTCCATCATCTTCCTCTCAATGTATGAATATTGTACTACCTTAGACTATGTATTCCAGATCAAATCATTAGTAACACTGTATTCATTTCCAAGAAAATATAATTTCTAAAATTCATCTATATACGTATACTCAACCTATATCTTTTTCCAGAAATTTAAATCTCATTTTGAAAAGATATACACTAAAATTTTACGGTTTTTGGACAAAATATACCTTTTTTCAATAGGTGATGTAGTCAACACTATAAGGCATAAACCACTAAAGCCTACTCAATATTTTGTGTAGGATAATTACATTCATTTGGCCTCAACTATCATGATCCATACACCATAACACTATTAATATATGTTAACACTACTCTATGTATAATCTAGGATGGGTAACAAAAGAAGGAATAATACTTACCCATCTTAGGTATGATCAAAATTGTTGTGTTAGTTAAACACTTCATTATCTACTAGAACGCATATTCAGATGATCTAAATCATTCAAACATAATAACCTTCTTGGTCAAGCACAAAATAATTTCATTAGAAAGTTAAAATTATTGAATTAATCACTAATATAAGTTTTATAAAATCCATAACCATTTAATATAAAAATTATTCATGGGATACTCCCAACAAAAACCATTCTGAACATTATATGTGTCCACTAACATATCTTTATTGGAGATGATGTTAACTAAGATATATGCCTTTTCAATGGAAAATTTACACTTAAAAACATGGAATATAAATTATCTCTCATAGTGTAATCAAGAGGATGTTAATGAATTTGGCATGATCAAAAAGAGTCTTGTAGTACACAACATATCATCAAAGAATACAACCACAAACTAATCCCTGTAAGGAAATAATATTTGGATCATTAATTACAAAAATATGTTAATTGAATTTATAAATACAAAAGTTATAATAAATAACTCATACAATACATACCTAATCTGGAAATATTTCTATGGTATATCATTTAGTCTCACTCTAAAATGATGTAACCCTAACCTCATGTCAATCATATAGAGCATGCATCACCCCTAAGTTTTTAAAAAATATTTGTGATATGTGGATGTGGATACCAATTCTTAAAAATAATCCTATGTAACATACTATAATTTATACTAAAGCGTAATGTTATATCATTATTTTTTAAAATGAAAATTGAGAACCCCATGGTGACATACTCAGATGAATGTATCCTTTATTATCTAACTCCTCCAACTGATTCTGGTGTTCTTGATGCACCAATGGTTTCATTCAATAATAAGGAATGGAATAAGGTTCCACTATAAGTATTAACTCAATTTTTCACATAAAATATCTCTTATGTTGTATCTGTGACAATTATTTAGGAAAAAAAATCTTAAAATTGATCCAATTCATGTGGAAAGGCCTTATGTTTCATAGCTTCATCATTCAAAAAAAGACTCACAACCCTGGTGGTGAGATCCCATGGTGGCTAATGAAGTAGACCCATGAAGCCTTCTCGGATATCACATTCCATATGATGAACATATATTTCAACATTAGAATATGTAAATTTTAATCTCCTTTGTTAAAAATCATTGTTGGATTGATATGATACCAACCAATCCAAAAACATAAATCCAAAACATGACTTATATGTCTGTATAGATCCTAAAGGAAATTATACTCACAAAACTTGATCATTCACCACTTTCACAAATATATTTTATTCATTTTTATAAACAACATTTTTTCAATCGTCATAACCCCACATAAAAAATCCACCATCAGACTCAAACCATGTACAATTTGAGTTGACATAACATAGTGTGATGCTTCTACATCCAATAATGTTCTAAATTTCAGAGATACTATAATAATTTACCATTTAACTATCATTTTTCTAGACTCTATATCAATAAGTGAAGTGTAAACTACATGAAACTAACATATACCTCTTTATCAAGTTCCTAATTGTATCCCCTGGGCTACACATCTATATTGATGGGGGTACTCTTTCCATGAAGTAGAACATATACTACTACAGCTAGCATGTCGAGTATAATTCCTACTTCAAAACTGGTATGGGATAAAGAAACCCCTTCCAATACATTGGTTAAGAATATCTCCTCCATCACAACCAACATTTCTTGATCTTCCACAATACCAATTTAGGTTTACCATCATGTTTTAGTCTTGATAGTCCACTGGTGGTTAGATACATTGGATAAAAAGTTCACCTAGCCTACCACAGTAATAGAAGATTACTTGATTACTACCATGAGTAAATGATCCTTCGCCATGGATACTATGTTTTCCACTTCTCTAGTGAACATTCCCAAAATGGTGCTTCTTAATATTGGAATGTGTACCTCATAGTCATCTAGAAGAATCCATATATCCTACACTGGAAGCCTCCATTAGCTTCCCCCAAAAATATTAGATCTCGATTCACTTCATCGAAAAACATCCTCAATCAAAATATATTTTTTTGGGACTTAATATCACATTTAATATTATCCTAAAATGCCTCTCCATAACTACCTCATCTCCAAACAGTGTTGGGGAAAACGTATTTTAAGCAATTTATGTGACTAGTATAGTCCATCACTGATATCCATCCCTAGGTCACTAACATAAATTTTTCTTCCCTATCATATCTTAGTGTATCTAGGTAAAGTTTCTCCAATAGATTCTCTGAGAAGAACTTCCAAACAATTCCCTCCAACTTCTCATCTTAATCTTGAAAATCATATAAACTCTTAATAGTTATTTGTCACATGTAGGCTACAAATTTGACTCTTTTCTCTGTTGGAGCCTCAAAATGATCTTGGATTCTTTGGAAAGACTAAATCTAAAATAGAAATTATTTATGTCCACCAACTCTAGTGAAATTTAAATGGTTCTGTAACTAGAATATCTGGATCAGATCAAACGTACTTCATATATAAAAACATGTGTCTCATTCTAAGATTAAATAAATAAAACTGAGTTCTCAATGAACTGCTCTACCACGCCTTTGTCTAAACCTATCACGACCTCTTGTCCCACTACTTGAGACACATTTTCAGTAAGGTCATCCTATCCTCTTACAAATAAATAAATTCATGGAGGATTTATTTACATTGAAATGAAAATGTATTAGGACACATTATAGAATATAGAATCACATAAATCCATAACAAATTATCCCACACACACTACCGTATGGTAAAAATCACAGAACTATCACTACCAACAACCATCCCAAACATGGTCTAAAACAAACACAGGGTAGAAAAATCATATTTATAACTTTTTTTTACATGCATTTTTAAGAATTTAAAATTACTATGTCTGACAAATTATAAAAATTATAATTTCATTATTATGAAACATTTCATTTAAATTTCTCAAATAAGGAAAATAAATTTCATTCCACATAAACCACACATCAGAGGATCGAAACAACCCTCTAATACTACATAAAAAATTCCTAACTTAGGTTCTATATAATGGCATGCCAAGAAAGTTTGTTACATGACCTCAAGCATGCCTTTTGTTACTCTGGAGGGTTCTTAATAGCATTGATGGTCTAATAAGTCATGTGGGAAGACTATACAGTCATTATCCTCAAAAGGAAACAATTGAAATTAAAATAAAAATAACTATAACAATAATAATTAATATACAATAAATACCAAGCATCTAATGAAGAATCCTAAAACTAGGGAAATTACTATAAAACAATTTAGTAAAAATTTAATGTTATATAAGTGTCAATTTTAAATTAAAAATTCAAAATAAAGAATCACTAACAACTCTCAAGAGGGTCTCAAAATTATGTATGGTTTCCTCATCCTTGATCTATACCAAAACCAAACTCAACCATCTAATATTGAAATATTTTTCTTGACCTTTATTATAAACACCAATTCATTTCACGTACCAATCAGTGGATTGAGTAGGGAATGACTACAACATATTATGACACCACTAATGGTGTCTAATGAAATATCAAATCTATAATACTATTTGAATTTTAATAAAGAATAATAGAGAAGTTGAAAAATGTTAAATGAATCCATATTTATTATTATCTAGTTAACCACTTTTTACCTCAGGTGTAGGATGACAACCAAGTCAATCATTCAAGTAATGTCCCATGCCAGAGTCTGAACCATACAACATAAGAATTTCATAATTTATTCTTTCGTGGAATTTCATTATTCAAATTAACAGTGAATTTATTTCAATAAAATGAAGGATCAATTCATGTACCCATAACAAGGACACATAGAGAATAAGTCCAGTATTGTTATCTTTTGTACATGGACCATCATTCCAACACTAATATTACGAGTACTTATAGCACTGGTCTAAAACCAAAATATTTGGAACATAGATCATCATTCTATCCCCAATTCATATGAATGTGTCGGGGTCCTAGAGAATCATTTTGTAACCCCATGGTCACTTGGAACATCAGTCCACAACTCATAACACATTTATATATATATATATATATATATATATCAAGGTTTGACATTAGAGACCTTCTTACAAATTATTAATGACATAATGCACCATTTAATTTTTAAAACACAACCATGGTTCTTCAGGTTTATCATGATATAAAATAAGGGTAATCCCCAATTAATCTATTTATCATCAATTGTTAGACAACTCACTAACCCTTAAATGTTAATCCAAAAGTCCATTTAAATTTAATTATCAAACCATAGATCAAGGATTTAGTTCAATTCTATAAACCCAATATTTACTTATTTCATTTTTAAATTTTCATTTCAATGATAATTGTCACCCCCCATAGGTTTTTATCATGTTCATTCTCATAATCTCCAATGGATCCAACGGGACCTGATAAGGGTCTCTTAGTTAAATGGAATTCAATTTCCTTTTTAAATGTAAATTCAATTGAAAATCCAAGAAACATGAAGATATATTTACATAAATGATGATGGGATCAATATTATGGGGAATAACTTATATAAAACATACCATATGATCATTAATAATTGTCTCCCAACCTTATCCCTTAATTCGACATAGAATATACAAAATCACAATGGTGAGGAAGATCTAGGAACCAAAACTAGGTTCATGATCTAATGAAATTTTATCCATTAAAATATAGATATCAACCATAAAAAATGGTAGGATTAATCCCTCTATAAAGAAATATGAATACAAGAGAGAGATAATCCGAAATAAATATGATATCACATTCCAAATAGAGATTGATTTCATCCACCAGATCATTGATTCACAAGGGAAGTGGTTTTAAGTTCCTTGGAATACTCTCAAGGACCACCAAAATCCAAGGAAAACATATTATGCCTAGTTGGGAGGTTTGAAAAAAATAGGGTTTTGATATTTTTTAATTATTTCATATATTGTTTAAAAGTCATCACAGACTGTTTCCTTGATGGGTTGCATTGTCCAAAAAAATCATGCACTATAACCATGCACCCTATACGGTGATTCTTTTTAGGGTGCACATTTTATCCACATGATTACTTTAACCATGTACCAACCATGAAAATCCCCTCAGTTAAGGGCCCACTGAGTGGGATTTCATTGTTTGGTCAAACTATAAACCCCCTTCTTGTGTCTAAAAATGAGGCACATAGTTTCTGGGGGAATACTATATAGTCTCTCCTGACTATTCACCAATAACGTACTTCCCCCTAAGCTCCAAAAATCTCCACATTCAAAAAAATCTACCCCAAAAGAAATAGAAACCTTGGTATATAAAAATATTAAAAAATAATTGAAAATTATTATGATATATTTCAATAAGGGTTTGGATTTTACATGTAAAAATTATGAGATGATGTTGTTCACAATAATACCATCTGTTGGTTTTTTCAACATTCTAATGGATCTATAATATTGTGATCCTTTGGTATGTGTCATTGTAATTTAATGGTTTTCATAGACAATATGTAATATCTATGTTTAAAAAATTGTTTTTTTGCAGTTGGTATTAGATAATAGGTTTAGTCAACCATTGGAAACTAGGATAATAAAATTTTAGTGACATCCCATAGGATAAGAGAAAGAAAGGGGTAACATTCTTATGTTTTGTTTAGGAAAATATTGTTTGGTTTACATATAAATTCATCACTAACTAAATACTATATTTGGATTTTATTCTATAAAGGATGTCTATAACATGAATAACACAGAAAGATGCATGTCTTGAATGACTCGAGGATTACCTAGTACATGAAAATTGGCTTTACTTCATAAAAATTTAAACGCTACCAATTGATATGAATTGGTTAATTTAAAATTTATTAATAAACCATCATGAATGATACAAATAATTTCCATTAGTGACTTTGGATAAAACTACAAGTGTTGGAGATTTAAAATATGATATCTTAATTTTGACAACATGTTAAAATTTATTCATGACTATCTGTTTTCCGGTAATTATTAGTTCTTCTCAAAATATTATTTTTTATTTTAGTCATTGGTTGGAACTATGAAAAATCATGTTACCACTGAATATTATGTAAAACTAGTTGATTATAAGAAACCAAATTGAATTATTAATGGATAGAGAGATTTTTTTATTATGCCTAATTATTTATCATGATATATAATTAGAAATATGAACTCCAGTGAGATTATTGACACAAACTACAAGAAGAAGATACCCTATTAGGAATGTTATAATATAAATGAACATAAAGTAAAATATATTCCACCTCTTAATAGATAATAATTATGGAAGGAAAACCTTTAAGAATATCTCAAATGGAGGGGAATATGATTACTTTGTAGAAATGACAGTTCTAGAGAAATGAATTTAAAATTAAAATAAATAATTATATGAAAGGAATTTGGTAAATATATGATTAAATTCCCTAATCTAAGGTTTATCCATTAAACCAAGGAAGGACCTATATTATATGAAATCATTGAATTGAAAGGTATTATGTATTTATGTATTTCAATTAAGGATTTTTTTTTGAATTTTTTTACCAATGGTATATTTATATATGTATCATGAAACATATATGGATTATATTATTTTTTGAAAACATATATGACTCTATATATGATTAACTAATGTGAAATGGTAAAAACCATGGGTTTATAAGTTTAGTGTTGATCAATAGTTCAATGTCTTATACACACCATTTTTTGTATTGTGTGATGGAATTTTAACATGATTAAGGATATTTTGGGGGATATTTTGGGAAATATAAACCGTTAGTTTTTAAAATGATTTTGTGACAATTTATTCGAGGAGGATATACCCAAGACAAAATTCTATCCATGTAATGTAAAATATGAATATATAGTTATTCCTTCATGTCTTAATAATTGCCCCACTATTTATTTGTAATGTAATGAATAGTCTATTTATAGAGACCCTTTATCCATTTATGCTAGAATTTATAGATTATATTATTATCCATTCAATTGGTAATTAAGATCCTGAAGTTAACTTGGGCATTTAAAAAAAAACCTAATGATGTATAAGTTGTATGAAAAATTTAAAAGGTGCACTTTTTTATATAAAATGTTTAATTTTGTGTTCATATAAGCCCAATCAATTTTATATTAGTGGATCTATCAATTATGGATGTTATTTGATGATTTCTATTACCAACCCAATGATTTAATATATATATTCACTACATAGGGTACAACTACATTGAAACACACTCACACTACACACATAGGCTAGAAACGGAGCCCATATCCCCTCCAAGGATATATCCCACCCATCAAGCCTTATTTATTCAGTACATGGTTTGTAGGCCCCATGGGAATAAAGTCCATTATGTGGACCATAATCCTAGTGGGCATGAAAGTACATTATATGGCCCTGAAGGCCCAGATTTTTGACTTGAAGGCCTTCTGGTGAATATTGCAACTACAGTACATTCCATTGTGCTACCACCACTACATTACGTTCTATAATTCCCAACACCGCTATAGTACCTCTGATGATATTTTCCTCCACCACTAAATTCATACTACAGTACCTCTATAATGCTTCTACTGTACCCTACACCCCCTCAGTTTTGTACCCCCAAACCTCGTGTAGTATTATTGTGTGCTTTACCACTGAGAGAAATTATATTTTTTGGATTTTTTATTTTTTTTATTTTGATGGATATTATAAATGATATTTTTATAATTTTTCATGAATATCAAACCTACTTACACGGATAACTTGGAATGGATCCATGTTCCATTAGGTAGATGAATTTGAGGAAAATCTCATGTAACTGAAGAGAAGATTCGTCTGTCTACTTTTGATTACATTACCCTTTAGTGGACAAGATTTTTTAATCATTTGTGACGCATAAAAGAATGGATTGAGAAATATTATTATTTAAAGTGACATGGTTATTTTATTTTTTCTCATGAAAATTGATGTTATATGATCAAATTACCCAACTCATGATTTAGAATCACCTGTAATAATTATTGAATCAATAATAGGGAAACATTATATTTATAGGGAAAAGTTTGATATATATATTGATAACAAAATATAAAAGTATATATAATCATATAATGAGATTAATATGTACCATATTATTTGGTTATACGAGAATAAGTATTAGGAATGCTCAATATATTACCACCATGGGAATGAAAACATGGTGGATTATGAATTGAGTTAAAAGGATCATGATTGTATATCTAGGATGAGGATCACAAAAGATATATATTTATAGATTTGAAATGGATATATAAATAGGAATCCAAAATTAAGGGGATAAATATTATAATTCTCTGAAAATTATTCATCCTTCTTTCCAGTTTAATATTAAATATGTGTAAAAGAATGATATAAAGTGGTAGAAGAGGGTGAGAAATGTTCTTGAGTTTAACCATAATTATTGTAAAATCATATGTTCATAAAACTATGTATTTGTACAAACTATACATCATTTGAAAAAGGAGTTGTTATAGGAGGGTCATAGTTAATTTTTATGTATTAATAAAGTATATACAAAGATGTATAGACATTTTAATGATTATTTTTAGAGGCATAGCGTGAAAAGATATATTATAGTGTTTGTATCTCGACGCTTAGTATATAATCAAGTTAAGGATAAGAGACAATATTCATTGGGGATGTCACATCCATTACCCATACCATAGTGTAATTGAAAAAAATCACCATGATGATTTTCTTCGAAATACCTAAAAAATATAATGGAAACAATGATATATGTGTTGTAGTCTATTTCATTACAAATTGATTACACCTTGTCATTTTAAAATAATATTTATCTATGGATGATCTTAACAAGAAATATATTATTAAATTTTTATGGTTTCATGTACTATTTAAAAAATATCTTGTATGATTGTGATATGATGTTTACCTCAATGTTTTGGTGAAGTCTTCATCAATCTATATATATAATGTAATGTTTCAACCTTTCTAGTAATCCTCCGAAACATGGTAAGTTTGAGATAGAAAATTTAATCCTACATTGTATGTTGATATCATTTTTTTCTATATTTTAATTGTGTTTGGGATAAAAATATTCCTGATGTTTAGTTTTCATATAACAATTTCTTCCATAAGAGTATTCTGATGGCTCATTATGAATCCCTCTATAGAAATAAGTGCATATATCAAATGTGATAAAATAAAGGTGGAAAAATAATTCTATTGGGATTTAACATTGCTGATGAAATAGAATATGTGGTTATATCTATTCAAAAACACATAAAGGAAGAAAAAAGACGATAGAATATTTTTACTAATAAACATCGACATGGTCTAGAATTTGATGTTAGTGACAAGGCGTTTCAAAGAAATAATCCATTGAATAAGGTAATGAGATTTGGAAGGAAGGGGAAACTAATTCCAATGTATATTTATCCCTTTTATATTCATGATCATACCGTGATGGTATCCTATTGGTTGGTTCTTCCACCTAACGGCACATTACACCATGATGTGTTTCAAGTATCTCTCTTCAGGAACAACATACCTGACACTTCACAAATACTGAACATTGAGGTTATAAAATAAGAGAAAGATAATTCTTATAAGGATCAACCAGTGAATATTTTTGATCATAGAGACAATGTTATATTAAACAAGAAAACTCACATTGTCAATGTTATATAAAAAACCAGTAGTTTGAGAAAGCTATATAGGTACTAGAAGATGTAATGCGGTAGAGTTATCCTTAGGTTTTTATAAAAAAATTATGTAATTTCAGTGTTGAATTCTATTTTACGGTGGTAAAACACAACATATTGAGATTTTGTGAAATATTTATTCATTAATAAATTTAATTTCTTCTATATAATGTACTACACTAAACACTGAGTTCTAAAAATTATATAATATATGATTTATATTAGAATTTTACATGTTTATTATGACCTAGTCATTAAAATTAGTTGTATGAATAAGAATAAACAAATTGAAAATATGATTTATGATGGTTTTATTTAAATAAAACTTATTAATGGAAATGTACATAATTATTTTGTAAATTCGTTTTAGGTTTATAAAAATTGATTTTATAAAATAATTCTTTTATGATTTTTTTAATAAATAGTAAATGTTAGTTTTGAATATCATAGAAAACTTATTTAAAAAAATAAACTAATTTATGGAATAGAAATGTAAAAATTATCATGGGGGTGGGTGTTGGTATTTTTTTGAAAATATTAATGTTTTGGGGACAGATGAAAAATACTAGTTTTAATTTAAAACAGACTTTTGGATTAAAATTTGATATAGTTGAATTTTGTTTTAAAATAATTTTAAAAGTAAATTATGTTATATAATATTATATTTAACGAAATATTGATCATTGGAATAAATTTCATGTTCAAATTTTCTATTAATACATTTTCATCTTTTGAATGTTTTCACTTTGGAAAACGATTTTTCATCGCATATACATGTTTAATATTAAATAAAATTATTTTAATATGATTAACTGAATTTTGAAAAATTAATTAAATAGTGTTTTTAGTATAATATTAATTATATAATAATTTAAAATTAATTTTTGACCATACTGAATAATGTAAACAGTAGAAATTAATTATCACGGTTAATGTTAAAACGGGATTAGAAGGGGTTAAACTAAAATCGGAAGGGGAAAATTTCCTATCAACCATTAAAAACGAAGATAATATCCATATAAAGTCCTTAAAACCTATAGGGTTCAATAATGACCCATTTTTCTTCCTTAATTATTTTTTAAAAAGTGTGTATACATTATTCTTTTCAAAACATCTAAATGTGTCCTCTCGCCCACTTATAAAAGGCAACCCCTCTCCTATCATATTCATATTTACAAGACTATTTTTTTGGTCGACTAAAATTACAATTACATTCCCTAATTTAATAATCACAACCTATAATACTTTGTTTATTTTTAAATCTACCAAAGAAGGCTTTATGTATAAACCTATAGAGACTCTTTGAAGAAGAGGTAAAATTCTAAAACATGTATTTTTTAGTTCTTCCTTTTCCCCCTAAAATCGTATCCAATACGGATTATATAACATACTAAGTATATTAAATATAATTAGATGTTATTATGTTAATTTCACGACTATAAAATTTCCCCACATCCCTCAAATGGGAAATGAAACTGTCGATCGTGTGTATGGTAGACTACCATCTTGCGAACTGATGTTATTCTCTTTCCATCAAGACCTATCATAGTAGGATATAATTATGAATTAATTTTTTCATATTACATTAATGATATTACTATTCTTATTTAATCATGATATAAAATATTCCTTCTTCATTTCAGTTATATGGGGATATGATAATGTCATTCGTGTGTATGACAGACTACCACCTTGTAAAGTGATGTGATTCATTTTTGACTAAATACATACATGGAAGGAAATTTGGATAAATTTAATTAATATATTTGATATAATTTACATAATAATGAGCCTATATTGGTGATATATTATTTACCATAATTTATTTTCATCTATCTTGAATATTTAAACAACATTCATCTATAAGTACGGCTTACCATCACAACGAATAGTGTAACTATTTTTCTATAACTAACCATAATGGGATAATATAAATAAATATATATTAAATATATATTAAATTTATATCATGGTTAAAATTATAATTATTATAGAATAATGATCAATGTAAATGGATCAAAAGTTATTGAACTAAATCATACACAAAAATGAAGAAGTTGTTACTCAAAAAGTGGGTTGAACAAGAAATTATTGATAAACGGGTAATAAGAAGTCTAACTTATTCATATAAGTTATGATAAAATTGATTATGGTTCTATAATAGATTTATAATAAATTTATATTTATTAAATTATAGTTTTATATATGTATGAAGGAAGTCAATACTTAATGTAAGGGATTTCTGCTTCAGTTTTATTTACTGTAAGACACATGCCATATTCAACACATCATTCTTCTATACAGTTGAAAATACTTCCCACTAATTCCATTTATTATTCTTGTACTAAATATTATGAGAATTTATATGACAAAACTTGTCTTTATTACACATAAATTCATGATTTTCTACAAAGTAATACACATAATACAACCCCAAAGATTGAGAAACCTAGTATTTTGCATAATTAGGTACATAACATAACAACTTAAAAATAGGTGATATATTCACATAATTGAAAACATCATAATCATTAACATAATGTTCCTTCATTCATAAAACTACATGGGCTAACATGGGGAAATATATAATAAAATGGTTATATATAAAGCCTACTAAGGGAAAAACATTACATGAAGAAAGTGTTATATTTTATACAATTGTAATTCAAATGGAATATAAAAGGGATGAGAACCATGAAAATTAACAATAATTCATGATATATCCTGATAACCTAATGGAAACATGGTAATGTGGAAGAAACATTAAATATGATATCATAAGAATAAATCAGTTTATCCACCAATACACCATGACATCATGTTCTTTTGAAATCATCCTGTGAAAAATCCATAGTGTATAACAAGACTAAAACATTTCCCAATGAATTAGAGAGATATCAGGACTCACCCATCGTAATCATGTAATGTACATGTATATTTGTTCCACATATATCATAAAACATAAGAACATATTTCATCACATTTAATCTCAAGATTAGGGAATGTGGATTACATACATTGAATTCCACAATAAAATAAGTATAGGTACAACTTGAGTAATACCCTAGAATATAAATATCTATGGGTATACACCTATAATGGTCCGAATGCCTTTATTTTTTATTGATTTTTTATAAGACACCCTTTAAGGGGTGAGGTTAAACACTTACAAGGCCCGTAAGCATAAGTATTACATGGCACATAGGACATGGAGGAATTCATTGCCCATAGGCTTCCAACATTACATACAACCTAGACTAACTAATTGGAACTACTCCTCCCCAGCATCTTCAACTTGAAATCAGCTCTCCACCTTCGCATGGCTATTCAACTAGGCTTTCCCATGCATGCACAGGCCTGTCCCAATGGAAGGTTCCATACCCTCTAATTCTAACAATCAATTTAGATTTTTCTATGGTGAAAGATCATTACTCTTCCTTCTAATGTTTGTTCCTTTGTAGGTTGTCTGGTTTTCATCTACACTGAAGGTGGCCTAGAGGCCTTGAGGTAGACCGAAGGCCTTATTGACTCGAAGGCCTGGGTGCCCTTACGGCCTTAAAGGACTCGGGGACCAAATTTGTTTCCCGAATGCCCAAATGGGGGAATATTTCTGGATACTATAGTGCCAAATAGTTACTACTACAGTTCTCGCTAAAGCACCTGCTACAATTCTGCAAAGTTGCTGCTACAGTACATGCTATAGTTCTGCATAGTTCCTATTATAGTAATGCTTCAGTAATGCTATAGTAGTAGGAAATTATCCTCCTCTTGGATTTTATCCCAGGTCTCCTTGATGCACTTAAAGAGTCCTCACCAACTGGGCTAAGGCTCATGTGTGTATGGGTATACACCCCACAAATGATCAGCATGGAAAAGATCAGTTACTTATTTGCAATGTAAAAGATATATATGATGCTTCATAAAAGTTTTAAATGGGGGATATAGGGATAACTCATCATATGGAAGTAAAAAGTATGGAATGAAGGATATTTAAGAATATAAAACAACATGAATATTTGGGTATCAATTTTCATAATTCTTGGAGGGTTATTGAACACAAACTTGGCGTTGAAAAATAACAGAATAATTATGGAAGTGTAACGGGGATAAAGAGTGAATCATTAGAGGGATTAATGATTGTAAAATCGATTAATCGTCATTGGGAAATAATAAGAGAAATAATATATATGTGTAATAGAATTTAGGACCAATAGAAATTTGAATACAATTAGTTTTACAAAAAACATGTAATTGAACAATGATGAGAACTTACTAAATTTTGCATAGTAATGGATTAGGTAAATGAAATAATGATAGGTGTTAATAATATATCATTTTGACTATATGAATTGTAATGTAATGGTATATTAATAAAGTCATTAAAACCTAACCATTTCTGATTCCAAATAATAATTACAAATATGGTTCTTGGATGGAAAAAAATAGATGAAAATCCCATACTAAATTTTAACATATTAACAGATTAGTGATATTTTATAATGATAGGTAATAAATGATATCTCATTTTTAGGAAGTAAATATTAAGCCGAATGGATCGATATAGTCATGAAAACATAACCAATTGATATTCAAAAGTATAATTAAAACGAATGTGATTGATTGAAAAAAAGGGAAATCCCTTACTTAATGTCATCATAGAAATGGCTTTGTTAAATTCTATAACTAGAGGGAATAAACGATATATAATTGTTTTTGGCTAAATTTTAAATCTGTGGTACCTTTATAACTTCATTAAATCATTACCAATTTTGATTCAAAAGGATAAATTCGATGAAGTATCTCAAATGGAAAAGAAGAGAGGGAAATATCTTACTAAATTTGAGGATAATAATTTCATAGTTAAATGTTATAATGAATTGGAATACAATATTTATCATTATTTTTAATTCTATTTTATAGTAGAAAAATATTTAAAAAGTCATGAAAACAAATCAAATTGATATTTGATAGGATAATCACAAGGATGGTTCATGAATGGAAAAGAATATAGGAAAATATTTTACAATGAGAGGGTGATTTCAAAAGCTTGTGAGGAGCTTCTTGAGACCTTGGGGAAAACATGGGATGACTCTAGATAGGGTAGGGATGAGTAATGATGATATACAATGTTTTGGAGTGAATAAAATGAGGATATTAGGTATGATTATATATGAAAATATGGGAGTTAATTATTATTACGCAAAAAAAGGTTTTATTATCTATATAATAAAGTAATCAAACCCACAAACCATCACATATTTTGTTCCAATAGTTTCTACCAAAGGGAATTATTTTACATTATTTTATAATTAAAAAGGCCTAAATCATTATAATATTTCTATTTTTTATGTGGAAGTAAGACATTTTTGTAAGTAATTTATTTTAAAAACTTAAAATGTATCATATGTTATGGTGGATTCATATTGGATTCATAAAATTAAAAAAATTAGCCAAAAATCATTATTTGAAAA
Organism: Viscum album; assembly: GCA_963277665.1. NCBI lineage: Eukaryota > Viridiplantae > Streptophyta > Magnoliopsida > Santalales > Viscaceae > Viscum > Viscum album. The sequence goes on along the minus strand of OY728159.1, from coordinate 1,883,260,585 downwards.
GGAAAAAATAATGTTGGTTGTGAATACCATATATATAATTTGTAACATTACCTTTTAGATATTATGATTAAATAATAAACATCATATATTTATACGATATTTAATTATTACCCAAAAATCAAACTATCTTATAAAATGACGAAAATAGAACTGTTATATAATTTCAATGTGTCGATTGCAAAAAAAAATATTTATTTTATGAAAACAATTTTCTAAATATATGATTTCTAACTTTAAAAATAATAATTGATATTTATCTATAAATTCTCATTTTTTCTAACAGTCTATATATGTTTGTATAACATTTTTACCAATAGTTTCCAAAAACCATTAGTACATATTAAATACTAAACACTATACCAATGGTTTTAAAACCGTTGGTATAGTTTTTAAATTTTTTCCAAAGTATACCAACGGTTTAAAACTATTGGTATTGTGTTTTTACAAAACTATTATACCAATGGTTTAAAACCGTTTTCATTGTTTTTTTCTAGAACTATTATACCAACGGTTTAAAACCGTTGGTATTGTGTTGTTCTAGAACTGTTGCACAACAGCCCTCTAGTAGCCCCTCTAGTATACACCTGCATAAAAAATATCACAAAAACCACATACAGACTTAAAATAGTATAAAAACTCCTAAAATAGCACAGAAAAACACATAAAACCATCAAAATCTTCCATCTATGTCATGTACTACAATTCTTTATTTCAATATTCATATGACAACAATCATCCAGTAGAGGTAATAACTGTTTTAATAACTACAACATTATTTAGACCAATTTCAATCTTCAAATGACAACCACTCTTCTAGTAGTAATTCACCTCACCCCTGCACAACCCCCCCAACAAGCACAGCCCCCCACCTCCCCATAAAATTATAATAGGTAGAATATTCTGAGAAATACTTATTACATTTGAATAAGTGTTTGAAATTGTATCAAGTCCCATTTTTTCTGATCCTAGATTTGGGTATGTAATGATTTGTTATGCCTTTTTCATTGAACATGTATTTTTTATAATATATGGTAAAATGGTATATTCTTATTATTCTAATCACTTATAACCCCATGATTGAAACTACCCAACTCATGATAAAGATTTTACGACTATCGTTGATGAGTGTAAATTTCAGTTGTTGTATTCACATAAAATGATGTCCTTTTGAAACAAAAGAGAGACACTTTGAGTGGTGCCGACCACACCACACCTCAGATTGAGGCGAGGTTGACACATACATGACAAAAATGACCCATGGATCGTTTTTCTAAAGTATCAACACAATCCGCATGCCTTTGGTTGTTTTTCCATATGCCGGTTTTTTTACATAAAACTGTATCCATTTTAAACAAAAGAAAGACACTTTGAGTGGTACCGGACACACCGTGCCTTGTATTGAGGCGGGGTTGACTCTTACATGTCACAAATGACCCATGGATCCTTTTCCTAAAGTATCAACAGAATCGGAATCCGTTTGGTCCATTTTCCGTATGTCAGTTGTTGTTTTCACTTAAAATGTTGTCCGTTTTAAAGAAAAGTGAGACACTTTGAGTGGTGTCGGCCACACCGTGCCTTATATTCAAGTGGGGTTCACTTGTAAACTTCAAAAAATGACCAATGGATCATTTTCATAATGTTTCTATAGAATACTAATTCATTTGGTTGGTTTTCTGTAAGTTATTAGTTGTTTTCACTTAAAATGATGTCCATTATAAACAAAAGTGATACATTTTGAGTGGTGTCGGCCACACCGCACCTTGGATTGGGGTGGGGTTGACTCGTACATATCAAAAATGACCAATGGATCATTTTTCTAAAATATCAGCTCAATATGAATGTGTCCGGTCGGTTTTAAGTATGCGAGTTTTTGTTCTAACTTAAAATCATGTCCATTTCAAACAAAAGTGAAACACTTTGAGTGACGTCGACCACACCAGTGCTCGGATTGAGGTGGGGTTGACTCGTACACTTCACATATGACCCATGAATCATTTTCCTAATGCTTCAATAGAATCTGAATGCCTTTGGTTAGTTTTCTATATGTCAGTTGTTGTATTCACTTAAAATGATGTCTTTTTGAAACAAAAGAAAGATACTTTGAGTGGTGTCAACCACACCGCGCCTCAAACTGAGGCTGGGTTGACTCGTACATGTCACAAATGTCCTATGGATCGTTTTCCTAAAATATCAAGACAAACCAAATTCGTTTGGTCATTTTTCTGTATGTCGGTTGTTTTTACTTAAAAGCATATAAGTATTAATCAAACGAAATACACTTTGAGTGGTACCGGCCACGCCAGCCCTCTGATTGAGGCGAGGTTGACTCGTACACATCACATATGACCCTTGAATCATTTTTCTAATGTTTCATGAGAATACAAATGCATTTGGTCAGTTTTTCATATTCCAGTTGTTGTTTTCACTTAAAGTCCTCTCCATTTCAAATAAAAGTGAGACACTTCAAGTGATACCATCCACACCGTACCTTGGATTGAGGCAGGATTGACACGTACACATCACATATGACCTATGGTTCTTTTTTCTAAATTTTAAATAGAAATTGAATGTCTTTGGTCATATTTCCATATTGTCAGTTATTTTATTCACTTAAAATAATGTCCTTTTGAAACAAAAGAGAGACACTTTGAGTGGTGCTGGCAACACCATGCCTCGGATTGAGGCGGGGTTGACTCGAACACGTTAAAAATGACACATGGACCGTTGACCAGAAATATCAACACAATATGAATGCATTTGGTTAGTTTTATCTATGCTAGTGGTTGTTTTCATTTAAAATCATGTCAATTTCAAACAAAAGAGAAACACATTGAGTGCTGCCGGCCATACTATCCCTCGAATTGAGCTGGAGTTGACCCTTACATGTCAAATATGACTCATGGAGCGTTTTCCTAATGTTTCAATATAATACGAATGCATTTGGTCAGTTTTCCGTATGTCAGTTGTTGTTTTCACTTAAAATGATGTCCATTTTAAACAAAAGGGAGACAATTTGAGTGGTGTCGGCCACACTGCACCTCAGATTGAGGTGGGTTTGACTCTTAAACATCAAAAATGACCCATGGATCATTTTCATATAATATCAACACAATAAGAATGCGTTTTTTTGGTTTTAAGTATACCAGTTGTTGTTTTCACTTAAAATCTTGCCCATTTCAAACAAAAGAGAAACACATAGAGTGGTGCCGGCCACACTGGCACTCAGATTGAGGTGGGTTGACTCATACACGTCTCATATGACCCATTAATCATTTTCCTAATGTTGTAAAAGAATCTGAATGCCTTTGGTTGGTTTTTCATACGTCAGTTGTTGTAATCACCTAAAATGATGTCCTATTGAAACAAAAGAGAGACACTTTGAGTGGGTCCGGCCACACCACTCCTCGGATTGAGGTGTGGTTGAATCGTACACATCACAAATTACCGATGAATAGTTTTCCTAAATTATCAACACAATACAAATGCGTTTGGACACTTCTTCGTATGTCGGTTGTTTTTACTTAAATGTGTATCCATTTTAAACAAAAGAATGACACTTTGAGTGGTGCCAGCCACACCGACCCTCAGATTGAGGTGAGGATGACTCTTAAACATCACATATGACCCATGCACTGTTTTCCTAATGTTTCAACAAAATCTGAAAGCGTTTGGTCATTTTTCCGTATGTCAGTTTTTGTTTTCACTTAAAATCCTGTCCATTTCAAATAAAAGTGAGACACTTCGAGTGATATCGGCCACATCGTGCCTCAGATTGAGATGGGGTTGACTTTTACACGTCACATATGACCTATGGATCTTTTTCCTAATTTTTTAATAGAATTAAGATGCCTTTATTCGATTTTCTATATTGTCAGTTGTTGTATTCACTTAAAATGATGTCCTTTTAAAACAAAAGATAGACACATTAAGTGGTACCGGCCACACCATGATTCGGATTGAGGCAGGGTTGACTCGAACACATCACAAATGATCCATAAATCATTTTCCTAAAATAAAAACACAATATGAATGTGTTTGGCCAGTTTTAAGTATGACAATTGTTGTTTTCACATAAAATCTTGTCCATTTCAAAAAAAGAGAAACACTTTGACTGGTTCCGGACACACCTTCCCTCGTATTGAGGTGGGGTTGAATCTTACACGTCACTAATGACCCATGGATAATTTTCCTAAAGTTTCAACAGAATCCGAATGCATTTGGTCAGTTTTCTATATGTCTGTTGTTCTATCTTTTTTCCTTCTACTCGAGCAGAACAATGTTACTCGGGGGATACATCCTTCAATATTCAATTTTTGATTCTGTAATGACAATGAAACAATATAAAGTGAAAGTATAATCATATATTAAATATTCAATAAATCACATAATTTATGTAGGAAACAATAAAAAGTGGTAGTCATAAAGATAAATTATAAACAACTATATCGTACCAGCTGCCTCTCATGATCTCACATAGTTGTGCGCCGCAAAGTGTAGAGGTATTGCTTTGAATTAATGTTTTTTTGTTTTTTTCAGAAGATTCATAAATAATGTTAAATTATAAATAATATAATATTAAGGAAAAATATGGAAACTATCATTTATATATCTCAAATGGTATTAATACATAAAATTTGGCAGTCTCCCAATGTGTAATCATTTGGCGATATTGATCTATCGGGAAGTCAACCATGATAGGTAATGTATCCAACTTCATTCCCACTCTACCACACCAGCTAATATACATCTCATGCTTATAATCTCTCCAAATCTCTCATAGATCCTTTAAATGTGCTGATCGTGTAGCTTCGCCATCAGGGAAGTTAAACCAAACCTGACACCGAATAGATTAATTCATATAAATAAAAAAACTACATTAAATCCAATAAATGTTTTACCCATATTTGTGCCCACACTTTATCCTTTAATTCCTATAGAAGATGTATCCAAGAGAGAGGGTTGACTGGAATGATGTCGGAGTATTTGGCTAGCATCGCCAAAAAACCCCGACATTTCTACCGAGATTTATCAATCATCTATCCATCATAATTGTATTGAACCATCAAATGTGTCAGGTAGTTACATACCGCATGCAAGCGAGTACACCCCCTCCCCCGCCTCTTATCATTAGATGAATCTATTATTAATGAAAAAAATATCAGAACAAGTTATAATAAAAAAATTGGTATAAAAATTTATTAGAGTTATAGAAATATACATATGGAGGTCAGATCATTGGGCGTCACTGAATGTGGAGAAGATGAAGTAATATCCTTTACAAGTGGAGTGTCCCTAAGTGTATGCTCCTCATCCAAATACTATGTCAGATAAGGATTCGAAGAAGGTGGAATATAATAGCTCGGAGATAATAAACCAAAAGCAATAGATGATGGCACAGACGTCTGGCCAACTGTTAGTGTAAACATCGGAGGCCTAAATATCCCGTGTGTACCTAAAGACATGGTAGTATCTGAATGGTGAGTAGAAGATATGTCTGTGGTATGGGCATATTCCAATTGTGTACAACCATTGGATCATCTAACTCTCACACCACGAGCCCTCATACCACCAGCCTCAGTAACGGGACCACCAAATGGTTGTCTAACTATGACACTGCCCCCTCCTACCACCAGCCTCTGTACCGGGTGCAATATCAGGTTCCTCATCGAATATTTCTCGTCTAGAAGATGGATCATGAAAAAAAGTTTAACACAAAAGTAAACACATAATATTATAAGTTATTGAACTATATATATTTGAAATGAAATACTCACAACAGGGATGAGTGAAGGAATGCCCATCTGTGTCATGCAACGATTATTTTCTGTCATATTTTTCCGACGCCTCTCTTCAATGGGTGTCATTTCCCACAATGAAAACAAAAATTGAAGTAATTAGACACATATAACTAATGTATAACCCAAAAAAAATATATAGAAAAACCATTCTGATAAAAAAACACAAATAAACAAAAGATTTATTGTGGTTTAATGATACGTAATATGATACACACTCTAAATGATGTAGGTGAAACATGTAGGTGAAAACACGACTGTATGATTCTATATATTTCCCACCACAACTTCGAGTTCACAATAAACTCTAACAATTGAGCTATTGGAGTCATCATAAGTAATAATCGGATTGCTTCCAATTTCTGTAGGGATAATGTCAACTTTATCATCACCATCATCAAAAACATGTCTGGGATTTAATTCAATAATTACACCAAATTTATGATGACGATGATATTGGACAAAAAAAACTTGTTTCACCATTGAAGCCAATACATATGGTTCATCGGTGGCAAGAGTGTGAGTCATGTCAATAACACAAAAACCACAATCATCAATAAAGGTGACTTTCCTTGTCATTGAATCAAACCATTTACATTTCATCATTTTGACTTTACAATGCGAGTAATAATCCAAAATTATTATTTTATCCACGACTACATAATAAGCTACAATTTCAGAACTAGTTCTATTATCCGATGAACTAGCATAACAGTCTGTTGTGGCAGTTAGTATAACACCATCATTATATGTTCTCATGTTTCTTGCCCGTTTAGTGATAATAAATTTGGATCCATTGATCACAAGTGATTTACAAGCACGAACCATGGTATTACGACTAAAATCCAATGCTCTTATTTCCTCAGAAACAGAGTCTGCAGGAAAACTCAATACCTGAAATATAAACAAATAGTAAACTTAATTAAATATTATTTTTATTTATTTATTATAGAAATATTTTTACCTTCAATTTCAACCAAGCAGAAAACCCTTTGCTATGAAAATTCTCTTTCCTTCTCAATGAAAAAGAATGATGCTTTCCATATATCAATTATTTATGTTCCCTGTAGATAAAAATAATAATAGTTTAACAAATTTTTAAAATTACATGAAATAAGATAAGATATACATGTACAATTTACTTACATGATATACTCATCGAACAAATCGCAATTGAACAACACTGTGCGATGTGCAATCTCTCGCTCTTCAAGGCTTAATGTCTTTAATGTATATGATCTCAAAATTCCTCCTATCTGAGGAATTGATGGAAAACTGGGTTCAATTTTCCCATACTGTTCTTCTTCATTTCTCATTGGCCTGTTTACTCTCGTAGTAAGATCAGACAAATACATTGAGCATAAATCCATACAGTTTTGAGCCATGTAACGGTTCGCAATAGAACCTTTAGGAAAATTCATGTTCTAAACATATGATTTTAATTTTCACATGTTTCTTTCCATTGGATTCTTCCAACGGAAAGCGATGGGTACTACAAGAAATATTTCGGTCAGAATATGGATAGTCAGATGCAACATGCATGTAACAATGATGGAGGGAATATTTTCTCTAACCCACACAAAATTAATGGTGTCTCTGACAACAATTTTGGAAAGAATGATTTGGACAACCCCTTATCACAATGTTCTCTAAACAAATAGAACAACTGAATAACTGAGACACTTACATTATTGGACTAGAGATAATAGATTTCTATTGGAATCAACTCATGAAAAGACACGTGATAATCATGAGTCTTCAAAGATTCTAGCTTCATTTTTTTATTGACCCATTTTGATATATTGCTTGAATAGACTTTAGGAACATTAATAGTCTCTAGAACTTTCCAAAATTTAATTTTTTTCAGCTGCTGTCATCACATAAGAAGCACATAGAACATGCACTTAATTCTCACTGATACAGACAGGATGAAATTAGGGTCTGATCCCCCAATCTACCACGTTATCCTGAGATCATAAATCATCTTTTGTCTTCCCCTTGACATTTAGAAGAATCGAAAGCAGCATTTTACATATATTCTTTTCAATGTGGATTACGTCTAAGAAATGACGTAATAAGTTGGTTGACCAATACGACAACTCAATGAATATAGTCTTCTTCTTCTAATTGTAATAGGTATCATTGGAAACATTTTTCCTATTTCTAGATTTCATTACACCCTTCCCAAATGAATAACTGAAATCTTTCAATTCATTAATCACATCATTTCTAGACATATGCTGAGGTGCATCGTTAGTCTCCATGGTATTTTCAAATCTTCGACGATTGCTTCTATATGGATGTTTCATTGGAATGAATCGTCAATGTCCCATAAAACTATAACTACAATGATATTTCAGTCTGATTTATTGAGTATTTTTTATACAAATAGGACATGAAAATTTTCCTTTTCTGCTCCATCCAGACAACATTTCATAAGCAAGAAAATCATTGATCGTCCACATAAACGCATCACACACATGAAATATGTATTTTGAACATGCATCATATGTGGTAACACCCACATCCCAAAGAATTTTCAACTCTTTTATTAAAGGTTGCATGTATACATCTATATCATTTTCGGGATCAGAAGGGCCAAATATCAGTAAACTCAAGAAAGTGTAAGGATTTTTCATTCAAAACCATGGGGAAAGTTATAAATGTGTATGAAAACTGGCTATGTGATGTGTGAAGTAAGCATCTACCAAAATAGATTAAAATTGTCACATGAAAGTCCCAGTCTCACATTACGCACGTCAGCTGAAAATTCATGATATCGAGCATCGGATCTCTTACATGAAAATCAATCTGCAGGGTGAACCGACTCTTCATTATTATTTTTCTCTTGGTATCAGGTCATCTCATTTTTACTAATATTTCATCAGATATGAAAAGGTTCTGTAATTTGGGGATCAATAGAAAGTTCCACATTACTTTTTGTGGAACACGAGATGGTGTTCGATCATCTTTTGGATTCCATTGGGAGGTTCCACATTTGATATAATCATTTATTTAAGTTCTTTCCTCCCAAAATAATCTACAATCATTCTGGAAAGCATGATTTTTTTTAGAATCCATGTTCATCAACTAACTTCAATTCCATATAGTGGTTTAAGGGAATATCTACATCATCTGGAAGTAATTCCTTCAAGAAGATAAGAATGTAATCGATTGCAGTATTTGAATTCCCATACATTGTTTTCCCATGAAATAATTGGATTAAAAATTCCAACTTTTTCATTTTACCACATTGTTGATATACTAGAGTCGTCGCATCATCATTCAAATTTTTCCCCTATCAACATCATCATTTTCATTGGACTCAAAATCTTGTTGGCTTGACATCCTTTCCTTCTCATGATGCCAAATAAATGGAATCTGCTCATATATCAAACTCTCCAATTCAGTCTTATCATTTGGATCATCAACATTTTGATATTCCATTTTCTCTCCATTGTGATACCACACATAATAGTTTTCTTGTAAACCATATTCGGTTATATGATAGATAACCGCTTCACAACTCAACCAAGGTCTTCTAACATAATTAAAACATGGGCAGTGTATGCGACCACTATCTGAAGCCTTGTTAAATGAAAAATCTAGACTGTTGTTCAAATTATTTTGAAAATCGGTTGAAATCCGATCAGTTTCGTATATCCAACTTCAATTCATTCTGTAAAAAAATTGCAATAAGTCATTTCAAAGGAATTCAATAATATTGAAGTACAATCAAAAAAATATTTACTTAAATGAAATTTTTTTGCATTAAATAAAAGCATAACTGACACATTACTCTATATGAGAATCATATTAAGAAATACAACAAAATACAGTGAATATAAGAAAATAAGATACAAAATTTCTAATTCCTATATTCATGGATTTCCCAGTAAGATATTCGAAGTGGATCAATGAATATATAATCTATATGGGTCTTGTTGGGAGTACATGAGTTTTAATATTTATATTCTTCAGGGAGATCAAGATGAGGAGTAGGATGAGTATTAGGGGAGTTCTGGGGCTGTCCAAGGGGGTGTGGGGTGTCCAGGGGGTGCAGGGTGTCCAGGAGGGTGATGGGGCCGTCTGAGGGGTCGGAGGTGTCCAGGGGTGGGGGCTGTCTAGGGGGTCGGGGTGTCCAGGTGGGAGGGCTGTCCACTGGGTTAGTCAGGCTATCCAGGGGGGAGTAGGGGGAGTACAGGGGGTGGGAGGACTGGCCAAGGAGGTTATTGGGGTGTCTAGGGGGGTGGGTGGGGTTGTCCCGAGGGTATGGGGTGTCCAGGGGGTTGGTGGGCGACCTATGGGGGTGGTGGGGCTATCTAGGGGGTCTAGGGTGTCCAGGGGGTGGGTGGGCTGTCCAGGGGGGTGGGCGGGCTGTCCAGGGGGTGGTCGGGTTGTCCACGGGGGGTGGTCGGGCTATCCAAGAGGGTGGCGGCATTTTCCAATGGGGTCAGGGGTGTCAAGGGGGTGGGGTGTCCGGGGGTTGGGGGGTTTCCGGTGTGTGGTGGGCGGGTGTCCGGGGGTGGGGTGGGTAGGCTATCAACAATGGTGGGGGAGGGGGGCTGTCCAGGGGGGCATGAGTTGTCCAGGGGGTGGGTGGGCTGTACACAGGGGTGGCAGGGCATTCCAGGGGGTTGGGGGTTTCAAGGGGGTGGGGGGCTTTCCGGGTGGTGGGGGTGTCCAAGGGGTATGAGGTGTCCAGGGGGTGGGCGGGGTGTCTAGGGGGTGGTGGGGGTGTAAGGGATGTCCAGGGGTAAAGGGTGTTCAGGGGGTGGGCCGGCTGTCCCTAGGGGTGGGATTAGTCCACAGGGGGTGGGGGTGTCTAGGGGGTGGTCGGGGCTATCCAGGGTGGTACGGGGTGGGTGGGCGGGCTTTCCATGGGGGTGTTGGGCCGGTCAAGTGGGTACGAGGTGTCCATGGCAGTGGGAGGGATGTCCATGGGGATGGGGGGCTCTCTAGGGGTACGGGGTGTCCAGGGGGTGGGCGGGCTGTCCACGGGAGTGGCGGGGCTGTCCGGGGGGTCGGGGGTTTCAGGGGGGCTTTCCATGAGTGGAGGGGCTATCCATGGGGTATGAGGTGTCCAAGAGAGGCCACCTAGACCCCCCTTGGACACCCACACCCCCCACCTGGACACCCCCCTCCCCACTAAACCAAAAACATAAAACAAACCCTTTACCGTCTTCACTAAACAAACCCCACTAAAAAGACCATTTACGATGTATGAAGTGTAGAAAAAAACATAAAATAAAAAAATAGTTTTGTACTCCACAAACAATAACTCTAATTTAACCTAAATCAAAACATCAAACATAAAATGAAAAGAGGATGAACACTAAAAAATATATAACACTTACTAATTTGAAGTGTAGAAATATAAATTTGTTTGATTGAAGAAGGATCTTCTGCTGGAAGGTATTTTGCGGCCGAGAATAGTTTGAGAGGAGGTCTTGATTAGGTCTGCAATCAGACCTTCTGAGAGTTGGGGCACTGGGTATTTGGGGGAAACATTCCCAAGTCATGCGCACCCCAGGGGTGGATAATGATTAGGATTCTACACTAATAGGTTTCTCATGGATCGTAAAGACGATTAATTTCATAAAGTTTAGAAAGAAACATCTATTTTTAAATTTGAGATTAATAATAAAGTATGTTAATAATACTATACACATCATATTGATCAGAAAACAGTGATACATTTAAGGGATGGTTTATAAACCATATTCTATATACTCAAAGACATTTACAAATCATTTATTAGTCATTGATTCAATATCAAATAGTGTGAATCATAAAATTCTCCAAAATCCCTAGAATAGAAAAAAATGAATTGATATTTCTAGATATTGAAATAAATGTAGATATCAGATGAAGAGGGATTCTATGTTTGTATTCAGGAAGAGGTTTAAAGCGTCTAACCTAGATGGGGGAGATGCAGCCGATCAGATGGAAGAACTCAGGTTAGGGTTCACATGCATGTCGAGGCTTCTGGAAATTGGGGGAAACAAGTTTTGTGTTGTACTATGGGGGAATCTGGAAATCGAGAGTATTTGAGGAGACCATTCTAGATAGTTTGTAAAAAAATGTTGGGAAATCATGAAATTTCCCAATGGTTTGTAAAAACCGTCGGCAAAATGGCCCTTATCAACGGTTTGCTACAAAACATTGGTAAAGGGTAAAAGCATTTTGGATTTACCAATTATTTCTTCAAAACAAGGGGAAAGCCTTCACAAAACCAAGATTTACCAACTATTTTTACAAACCATTGGTAAAAAATAGTTATACCAACGGTTCTGGAGAACCGTTGGTATACAAGTGTTGGGAAAACCCAACCTTCCAGTAGTTTCAATCATTTAAATCATAGTGAACCATTTCATTTATGATAAAAAATATGTTTTGATACTATTATCACAATAAACAACACTGTAAATCCATCATTTATCCAATTATCATCAATTATTGCATAGCTCATTAACCAGTAAATGGTAATCCAAATGAACCATTAAATACCATTATCACAGCATTCAATAAGGGTTTAGTTCAATTCCATTAAACGACTATTTCCCCTTTTACATTATAGAATTATCACTTCAAGGATAATAGGAACACCCAATGTGTTTATATCATGTTCTGTCTCATAATCTCCAATGGATCCAACAACTTCCAATAAGGGTCTCTAAATTAAATGGAATTTAATTTAATATTTCAATTTAAATTTGATTTCACATCATTGAGATGAGATGATAAAATAATATACATGATGAAGGAATCAAAACTATGTAAAATAGTATATAGACCACCTACCTTTGGATCTTAGATAAACTCCCACCCAACTATATCCCATTATTCAATATAGAATGGATGAAATCACAATAAAGATAAAGATGTTGGAAAAATCCATGGATGAAGATCCAATAAAATATGATCAATTAAAACCAACTTATAATACATTAGGAACTAGATAATCCATCCCTCTATAAAGGGAGATAATGAAAAAAGAGATGGAATCCTAAAAAGGGAGAGATCATATACAAGATAGAGATATATATCTTCCACCACATCTTCGATTCAAAAAATTTAATGTTTTATGATCCTATGAATCCTCTCAGGAGCCTTGAAAATCCAAGGAAATCATATTATTCCATGTTGGTTATTAGGGATATAAACTAAGGTTATTGTAATTTAAGTTAATTTTTTATTGATTTAAAACATCACATTCACAGTTTCCTGGACGGTCCTCATGGTTAGACAAATAGTTCATACTAACCATGTTCTCTATAAAATGCTTTTGTTTGGGGTTCATGGTTTTGGGGGTCACAAAGTTTGGTCTAACTGTGTGCCCCCTTTTATTCGATCAAAATGGGGTGTGTGGTTTCCTAGGGAAAACTACACAGTTTTCTCTAACCATTTACCAACCATGAATAACACCATGAGGTTCCAAAATTTTTCATATTCACTTGAAACAACCATAAAGAATGACCAATTTGAGGTATGGTCAAAATAAGTAAAATACGATGCCAAAAAATATTTACGAGGCCTCCCAAGAATGGTCGAGATCTTATAATCTCCCCACCTTATAACATCTCATCCATGAGATATGCTCTCCATAATCTCTAAGATTCTAATTTGAAAAGGTCAATAAATTTGGACTACATGTATTCTTATATCTCCCATTCTTATATATAAACAATGAAATAATTTCACAACACTCAAACTAAGGACATGGTCCATCCATGAAAGAAATTCTCACAATGATTTACAACATGAATCAGATTCTCCTAAAAGGTTGCATCAGCCTCAATCTCATTATCATCAGCATTGATCACATGATAATGGTTAGAGTGATAATTTCAATGTTTTGAAACATTTATATAATTGTGCATTTTAAAATACCTCCAGTTAATATAAATTTGATATCCCACTAGTGTAATCCTCCCATCAACCTCATATGGTCCATCAAACATAGGTGGATAATCACTCTGATTCCGAAACCGATGGTGAACCAATCTCAGTTACACCCAACTGAATACGTGGAAACCAATTATAAACACAATATGTTAATTCCATTGATATTAATAAGGCTTTTTTATACTCTATGTATTATCAATACATTTCTTAATCAACTATACCCATTTTTATGTCTCTTTCATGAGACTCGGTCCCAAAAACACTGACTCACGCATCTTCATCCACTTAAAAGGATATCTACATGGCCTACCATAATGCAACTCATATGGGCCCATATGAATATTTTTTTGATACATGTTGTTATAGGCGAAATAATATACTGATAAATGATTCTCCCAAGATCAACCAATTTCTATGATGAATTCCCTCATCTTTTTCTTTTAGAACCAAGATATTATGCTCCAATTTCCCATCTTCCTATGGGTGAAAATATGTAATTATAAACACATACTTACCATGAACCTTCTGCAATCATTTCTATAAGTGAGAATTAATATTTAGATAATGATATGAGACTATACTTTCTGGTACCCCATTCAATTGTACTATCTCTCAAATATATATATTACTCAATAGATAAACTATGAAAGTCTTCCTAGTAGACAAGATATAAGATACATTGATCAATATTTATACAATCATGCATATAAAATCATTCTTTTGAAGCTTCCTCAAGATACCTACTACAAAATTCATGGTTACGTCGTACTACATCAATTCTAGAATGGAAATTGGCTATAGCATTCCACCATGACATAGAATCTCAACCTTCACCTGCTTATAGGTGTAGCATCATCGCATAAATCATATGATGTTATTCACAATTCATGGACACCAATATTTCCTATGATGATAATAGTACATTTTGGTCATACTAGGATTCACAATCCACATTGAGTCATGAAATTCATGCATAACTTCATCATGTATAAATATAGGCACAATAACATGGAATTATACATATATGGTCTCATGCTCATCTATTTCCTAATCAGAATGTGACTCCCCACCATCAAGGTATTTTATAAAGAAAGAACACTAATGATCCTCATTCTACCCCTATTTTATCCATCTAATAAGTCTGGACTCAACCAATAAGGAAACTAGGATCATCTACCTATGGACCCCTTGAATCATTATATATATCTCAGTAAACAAGTCAATCATCTTCCTCTCAAAGTCTGAATATTGGACTACCTTAGTCTATGTATTCCAGATCAAATAATTAGTAGCCCAATATTCATTTCCGAGAAAATAGAATTTCTCAAATTCATCTATATACATATACTCAACCCATATCCTTTTCCGGAGATTTAAATCTCATTTTGCAAAGATATACTCTAAAATTTTGTTGTTTTTGGACAAAATATACCTTTTTTTAATAGGTTATGTAGTCTACACTATAAGGCATAAACCAATAAATCCTACTCAATAATGTTTTTAGGCTAATTACATTCATTTGGTCTCAACTATTATGATCCATACACCATAACTCGATTGATCTATGTTAACACTACTCTATGTCTAATCCCGGATGGGTCACAAAACAAGGTGTAATACTCACCCATCTTAGGTACGATAAATTTTTTTTGTATTAGTTAAACACTTAATTAACTTCTAGAAGGAAAATTCACATGATCTAAATCATTCAAATATAATAATCATCTTGGTCAAGAACAGAATAATTACATTAAAAAGTGAAAATTATTGAATTAATCTTTAATACAACTTTAGTAAAATCAAAAACCTTTTAATATAAAAATAATTCATGGGATACTCCAAACAAAAAACATTCTGAACATTATCTGTCTCCACTAAGACATCATTATTGGAGATGATGTTACCTAAAAAATATACCTTTTCAATTAAAAATTGACACTTAAAACACATGACATATAGCTTATCTCTCATATTGTAATCAAGATGAGGTTTATAAATTTGGAATGATCAAAATGAGTCTTTTATTACACTACATATCATCAAAGAATAAAACCACAAACAGATCCATATAAGGATATAATATTTGGCTCATTAATTACATAAATATGTTAATTGAATTTATCAATACAAATTTATTATAAAGAACTCATACAAGCCATACCTAATCTGGAAATATTTCTATAGTATATCATATGGTCTCACTCTCAAATGATGTTACCTTAACCTCAAATAAATAATAGAGAGCATGAATCACCCCTTAGTTTTTCAAAAATATTGTCACTATGTGGGTGTGGATACCAATTCATAACAATAATCATATGTAACGTACAATAATTGATAATAAAGTGTAATTTTCTATGAGTATTCTTGAAAACAAAACATGACAACCCCAAGGTGACCTACTCAGATGAATTTATCCTTTATTAACTAACTCCTCCAAATGATTCTGGAGTTATTGAATCACCAATGGTTTCATTCAATAATAAAAAATGGAATCAGGTTCCATTATAACTATTAGATCAATTATTCACTTAAAATATCTCTTATGTTGTATCCATGAAAATTATTTAGGAAACAAAATCATAAAATAGATCCAATTCAGGTGGGAAGGCCTTATGTTTCACAGCCTCGTCATTCAAAAAAAGACTTACAAAAAAGGTGGTGATATCCCATGGTTTCTAATGATGTAGACCCATGAAGCCTTCTCAGATATTACATTCCCCATGACGAACATATATTTCAACATCAGAAGATGTAAATTTTAATCGACTTTGTTAAAAATCATTGTAGGATTGATATGATACCAACCAATCCAAAAAAAATCAATTCAAAACATGACTTAGAAGTCTGTATAGATCCTAAAGGAAATGAAACTCACCAAACTTGATCATCCACCACTTTCACAGATTGATTTTATTATTTTGTATAGACAAAACTGTTTCAATAGTCATAACCCCACAAAAAAATCCACCATCAGACTCAAACTGTTTACCATTTGAGTAAATATAACATATTATGAGGCTTCTACATACAACAATGTTCCTAAATTCATAGATGCTATAAAAAATTTACATATAAATATCATTTTCCAGGACTCTATATCAATAAGTGCAGTCTAAAATACATGAAAATAACCTATAACTCTTTATTGGTTTCCTAATTGTATCCCTTGTGCTAAACATCTGAACTGATGGGGGGACTCTTTGCATGAAGTAGAACATATACTACTATAGCTAGCATGTCGAGTATAATTCCAACTTCCAAACTGGTAAGGGATAGTGAAACCCTTCCAATACATTGGTTAATATTATTTCCTCCATCAGTACCAACTTTTAATGATATTCCATAATACCACATTAGGCTTACCATCATGTTTTAGTCTTGATAGTCCACTAGTGGTCAAAGACATTGGATAAAAATTTCACCTAGCCTAAAACAGTAATTTAAGATTACTCGATTACTGCCATGAGTAAATGATCCTTCACCATGGATACTATGTTTTCCACTTCTCTAGTGAACATTCCCAAAATGATGCCTCTAAATATTGGAATGTGTACCTCTTGGTCATCTAGAATAATCCAAATATCCTCTACTAAATCCTCCATTAGCTTCCCCAAAAAAATTAGATCATGATTCACTTCCTCGGAAAACATCCTCAATCAAAATATATTATCTTGGAACATAATATCAAATTTAATAATATCCTAAAAATGACTCTCCATAGCTAACTCATCTCCATATAGTGTTCGGGAAAAAGTATTTTATGTCATTGATGTGACTAGTATAGTCCATCACTAATATGCGTACCTCAGTCACCAACATAAATTGTTTTTCCCTATCATATCTCAGCGTATCTAGGAAAAATTTCCCCAAGAGATTATATGAGAAGAACTTCGAAACAATTCCCTCCAACTTCTCATCTTAATAAAGAATATCATATAAACTCTTAACAGTTTTTTGTAACATGTAGGCTACTAATTTGACTCTTTTCTCTGTTGGAGTCTCTAAATGATATTGGATTGTTTGGAAAGAATATATCCAAAACAGAACTTCTTCATGTCCACCCAATCTAGTGAATTTAAATGGTTCTAGAACTTGAACAGCCAGATCAGATCAAATGTACTTCGTATATAAAAATATGGGCCTCATTCCATGAATACATAAATAAAACAGAGTTCTCAATGAACTGCTCTACCATACCTTTGTCTGAACCTATCATGGCCTCTTTTCCCACTACTTGAGACACATTTTCAGTATTTTCATCCTATCCTCCTACAAATAAGTAAATTCATGGAGAATTTATTTACATTGACATGAAAATGTATTAGGACACATAATAGAAAATAGAATCACATAAATCCATAACCAATTTTCCCACATACACTACCGTATGGTCAAAATCACAGAACTATCACTACCCAGAACCATCCCAAACATGGTCTACAACAAACACAGGATAAAAAAATCATATTTATAACATTTCCTTTTTTACATGTCATTTTAAAAATTTAAAATTAAAATGAATGACATATTATAACAATTATAATTTCATTATTATGGACCATTTCATTTAAATTACTCAAATAAGGAAAATACATTTCATTCCACATAAAACACACATCAAAGGATCGCAACTACCATTTGATACAGATTTATAAATTCCTAACTTAGGTTCTATATAATGGCATGTCGAGCGAGTTTGTTACATGATCTCAAGCATGCCTCTACATACTCTATAGGTTTTTTAATAGAATTGATGGTATAATAAGTCATTTGGGGAGACATTACAGTCTTTATCCACAAAAGGAAACAATTGAAATCAAAATAAAAATAACTATAATATTAATAATTAATATCCAATAAATACCATGCATCAAATGAAGAATCCTAAAACTAGGGAAATTACTATAAACCAATTTATTAGAAATTTAATGTTATATAAGTGTCAATTTTCAATGGAAAATTAAAAATAAAGAATCACTAACAACTCTGAAGAGGGTCTCAAAATCATGTATGGTTTCCTCATCAATGATCTATCCTAAAACCAAACTCAACAATACAATATTGGAATATTATTCCTAACCTTTCTTATAAACACGAATTCTATTCACGTACCAATCAATGGATTGAGTAGGGCATGAGTACAACATATTATTACACCACTAATGGTGTCTAATGAAATATCAAAACAATAATACTATTTGAATTTTAATAAGGAATAATAGAAATTTTTTTAAAAGTTAAATGGATCCAGATTTATTAGTATCTAGTTAACCACATTTTACCTCAGGTTCAGGATGACACCCTAGTCAATCATTCCAGCAATGTCTCATGTTAGAGTCTAAACCATACGACATAGGTATTTCAAAATTTATTCTTTCATGGAATTTAATTATTCAAATTAAATATGAATTTATTTCTATAACATGGAGGACCAACTCATGTACCACTAAAAATGACACGTCGAGCATAAGTCCGGTATTATTATCTCTGGTACATGGACCGTCATTCCAATACTGATATCACGAGTACTTAGAGCACTGGTCTATAACCAAAATATTTTAAAAATAGATCATCATTCCATCACTAATTCCTATGAATGTGTCAGGGTCCTATAGAATAATTTTGTAGCCCCATGTTCACTTGGAACATCTGTCCATAACAGACAACAAATTTATAGAAATTTACATATATATGTATATATATATATATCAAGGTTTGACATTAGGGACATTCTTACAAATTATTAATGACACAGTGCACCATTTAATTTTTAATACACAACCATGGTTCTTCAGGTTTATCATGATAAAAAAACAAGGGTAATCCCTAATTAATCCATTTATCATCAATTATTATACAAATCACTAACCCTTAAATTTTAATCCAAAAGACCCTTTAAATTTAATTATCCATCCCTAGATCAAAGATTTAGTACATTCTATAAACCAAATATTTACTTATTTCATTTTTAAATTTTCATTTCAACGATAATTGGAACACCCCATTGGGTTTCATCATGCTCATTCTCTTAATCTCTAATGGATCCAATGGGACCTGAGAAGAGTCTGTTAGTTAAAGGGAATTTTATAGACTTTTTAAATGTAAATTATATTGATAAACATAGAAACATGAAGATATATTAACATAAATGATAAAGGGATCATGATTAAGGGAAATAATATATATACCACATACCTTAGTATCTTTAATAATGGTCTCCCAATATTATCCCTTAATTCGACATAGAATAGACAAAATCACGATGATGAGGAAGATCTAGGAAAAAAACGAAGTTCACAATCTAATGAAATATTATCCATTAAAATATAGATATCAACCATCAGAAATGGTAGGATTCATCCCTCTCCAAATAAATATAAATACAGGACAGAGATAATCCAAAATAAATATGATATCACATACCAAATATAGATTTATTTCATCCACCATATCATTGATTCACAAGGTAAGGAATTTTAAGATCCTTGGAATTCTCTCAAGAACCTCCAAAATCCAAGGAAATCATATTAGGCCTAGTTGGGAGGTTTGAAAACAAAAACTAGGGGTTTGGGATTTTTAAATTATTTCATATAGGTTTTAAAGGTCATCACAGACTGTTTCCTTGCTGGGTTGCATCGTCCAAAAAAGCACGCACCATTACCATGCACCCTATACGGTGCTTTTTTAGGGTGCACATTTTATCCACATGATTACTTTAACCATGTACCAACCATGAAAACCCCCTCAGCTCAAGGGTTCACATGGGGGCTTGCATTGTTTGGTAAAACTATGAACCCCCTTCTTGTGTCTCGAAAGGAGGCACATAGTTTTTGGGGGAATACTATATAGTTTCTCCTGACTATTCACTGACAACGTACATCCCCCGGAGCCTCCAAAATTCTCCAAATTCAACCAAATAAACCCCAAAATAAATATAAAACTTGGTGTTAACAAATATTAAAAAATAATTGAAAATTAGTACGATATGTTTCAATAAGGGTCTGGATGTTACATGTACTAAGTATGAGATGAAGTTTGATCACTTCATTGGGTACAACTACATTGAGACACAGACACACTACACACATATGTCAAAAATAGAGCCCATATCCCCTCAAGGAGATATCCCACCCATAAAACCTTATTTATTCAGTACATGGTATGTAGGCCCCGTGGGAATGAAGTCAATTATGTGGATCATAATCCTAGTGGGCATGAGGGTACATTATATGGCCCTGATGGCCCAGATTTTTGACCTGAAGGCCCTCCGGTGAATATTGCTACTACAGTACTTTCCACTGTGCTACCACCACTATAGTACCTTCAAAAATTCCCAACACCGCTATTGTACCTCTGATGATATTGTCCTCCAACACTAGATTCCTACTACAATACCACTATAATGCTTCTACTGTACCATTCACCCCCTTGGTTTTGAACCCCCCCAACCTCGTGTAGTATTATTTGGTGCTTTACCACTAAGAAAAAATCCAATTCTTTGGATTTTATGTTTTTTATGATTTAATGGATATTATAAATGATTTTACTAATAATTTTTCATGAATATTAGGCCTACTTAAAATGATAACTTGGAATGGATCCACATTACATTGGGTAGATGAATGCGAGGAAAATCTCAGGGAACTGAAAAGAAGATTCGTCCATCCACTTTTGATTACATTAACCTTTAGTGGACAAGGGTTTTTAATCATCTGTGATGCACAAAAGAAGGGATTGAGAAATATTCTTATTTAAAGTGACATAGTTATTTAATTTTTTCTCATTAAAATTGATGTTATATGATCAAAATAACCCCACTCATGAATTAGAATCACCTATAATAATTATTGCATCAATGATAGGGAAGCATTATATTAATATGGAAAAGTTTGATATATATATATATTGATCACAAAAGATTAAAGTATATATTATCCAAAAATGAGATTAATATGTACCATATTATTTGGTTAGATGATGTTAAGTGTTATGAATGATCAATACATTACCACCATGGGAATGCAAACATGGTGGATTATGAATTGAGTAAAAAGGATCATGACAGCATTTCTAGGATAAGGATCAGAAAAGGTATAATATTTTTAGATTTGAAATGGATATATAAATAGTAATCCTAAATTAAGGGGATAAATATTATAATCCTCAAAAAATTATTCATCATTCTATGCAGTTGAATATTAAAGATGTTTGAATGAATGATATAAAGTTTTATAAGAGGGTGATAAATGTTCTTGACTTTAACCATAATTATTAAAAAATGATATGTTCTTGAAACAATGTATGTGTACCACCTATACATGATTTGAATAAGGAGTTGTTATAGGAGGGTCATAGTTGATTTTTATGTATTAATCATGGATGTACGAAGATGTATAGGCATTTTAAAGAGTATTTTTAGAGGGATAGTTTGAAAAGATATATTATAGAGTTTGTATCTTGATACTTATATATAATCAAGTTAAGGATAAGAGACAATATTCTTTGGGGATGTAACAGCTGTTACCCATACCATAGTGTAATTGAAAAAAAAACACCATGATGAATTTCTTCGAAGTATCTTAAAATATAATGGAACAATGATATATGAGTTGTAGTCTCTTTCATTACAAACTGATTACATCTCATCATTTTCAAATAATATTTACCTATGGATAATCTTACCAAAATATATATTATGAAAATTTTAAGGTTTCATTTCCTATTAAATAATATCGTGTATGATTGGGATCTGATGTTTACATGTGTGTTTTGGTGAAGTCTTCATCATCTATAGATATAATATAATTTTTCAACCCTTCCAATTATCCTCCAAAACATGGTAAGTTTGAGAGAGAAAATTTAATCCTAGATTGTATGTTGATATAATTTTTTTCTATATTTAAATTGTTTTTGGGATAAAAATACTCCTCAAGTTTAGTTTTCATATAACAATTTCTTCCATAAGAGTATTCTGATGGCACATTAAGAATCCCACTATAAAAATATGTGTAGATATCAAATGTGATAAAATGAAGGTGGAAAAATAAATCTATTGGGATTTATCATAGCTGATGAAATGGAATATGTGGTTATATCTATTCAAAAACACATAAGGGAAGAAAAAAGATGATAGAATATTTTTACAAATAAACATCGACATGGTATAGAATTTGATGTTATTGACAATGTGTTTCAGAGAATTTATCCATTGAAGAAGGTAATGAGATTTTGAAGGAAGGGGAAACTGATTCCAACGTATATTTATCCCTTTTATATTCATGATCATATCGTGATGGTATGATATTGGTTAGTTCTTCCACCTAACCTGACATAACACCACGATCTGTTCAATGTATCTCTCTTGAGGAACTATATACCCGACACTTCACATATACTGAACATGGAGGTTATAAAATAGGAGAATGATCATTCTTATAAGGAACAACCAGTGAATATTTTGGATCGTTGAGATAATGTTCTATTAAACAAGACTACTCACATTATCAATGTTATTTAGAAAACCCAGCAGTTTGAGAAAGCTATACAGGTACCATAGGATGTAATGACGTAGAATTATACATAGGTTTTTATACCAAAATTATTTAATTTTGAGGTTGAAATTAATTTTACGGTTGTAAAACAAAACATAATGAGATTTTATGAAGTATTTTTTCATGAATAAATTTAATTTCTTTTATATTTTGTACTACACTAAACACTGAGTTCTAACAATTCTATATTATATGATTTATATTACAATTTAACATCTTCATTACGACCTATCCGTTAAAATTAGTTATATGAATAATAATAAAGAAATTTAAAATATTATGTATTGTGGTTTAATATAAATAAAACTTATTAATGGAAATGTACATGATTATTTTGTAATGTCATTACTGGTTTATAAAAATTGATTTTATCAAATAATTCTTTTAGAATTTTTTTAATAAATAGTAAATATTATTTTCTAAACTCAGAGAAAATTTATTTCAAAAAAACTAATAAATTTATAGAATCAAAATTTCAATGTTATCAGGGAGGGGTTGGTATTTTTCTGAAAATATTAATTTTTTTGCGGAAAAATGAAAAATACTGGTTTTGATTGAAAACTATCTTTTTGATTAAATATTTTATAAAGTTTAATTTTGATTTAAAATATGATTAAAAGTAAATTATGTTATATTATATTATATTTAATGAAATATTTATCTTTGGAAAAAATTTCATATTCATATTTTCTATTAATAATTTTTAATCTTTTGAAAGTTTTCACATTCAAAAATGCTTTTTCATTGCATATATAGGATTAATATTAAATTAAATTATTTTAATAAGATGAATTGAATTAAGAAAAAATAATTAAATAGTTTTAATTAGTAAAATTTTTATTATATAATAATTTGAAATTATTTTTTGACCATCATGAATAATGAAAACATTAGAAATTAATTATCACGGTTAATGTTAAAATGGTTTTAGAAGGGGTTAAACTAAAATGGGAATGGGAAAATGGCCTATAAACCATTAAAAATGAATATAATATCCATATATAGTTCAAATAAACTATAGGGTTCAATAATGACACATTTTTCATCCTTTATAAATTTTAAAAAAGTGGGTATAAATTATTCTTTTCAAAACATCTAAATGTGTCCTCTCCCCAACTTATCAAAGTACACCCCTCTCCTATCATATTCATATTTACAAGACTATTTTTTTGGTCCATTATAATTAAAATTACATTCCTTAATTTAATAATCACAACCTATAGGACTTATTTTTATTTTTAAATCTACCAAAGAAGGCTTTATGTATAAACCTATAGAGACTCTTTGAAGGAGAGGTAAAATTCTTAAACATGTATTTTTTTAGTTCTTCCTTTACACCCCCTAAAATAGTATCCAATCTGGATTATATAACATAATTAGTATATTAAATATAATGAGATGTTATTTTGTTAATTTCATGACCAAAATATTTCCCCTCATCCCTCAAATGGGAAATCAAACTATCGATCACATGTATGGCATACTACTATCTTGCGAACTGATGTTATTCTCTTTCCATAAATACCTATCATAGTTGGATATAATTATGAATTAATTTTTTCATATTATATTAAATATATTATTATGCTTATTTAATCATGATATCTAATATTCCTTCTTCATTTCTGTTATATGAGGATTTCATAATGTCATTCATGTGTACAGCAGACTACCGCCTTATAAAGTGATGTGATTCATTTTTAACTAAATACATACATGGAAGAAAATATTGATAAATTTAAATAATATATTTGATATAGTTTATATAATAATGTATCTATATTGGTGATAGATTATTTACCATAACTTCTTTTCATCTATCATGAAAATTTAAACAACATTCATGTATAAGTACGGATTACCATCACAATGAAGTGTGTAACTATTTTTCTATGACTAACCTTAATGGGAAAATATAAATAAATATATATTAAATTTATATTAAATTTATATCATGGTTAAATTTATAATGATTATGGAGTAATGATAAAAGTAATTGGATCAAAATTTACTCAACCAAAACATACACAAAAATGAATATGTTATTACTCAAAAAGTTGGTTGACCAAGAAACTATTGATAAACAGGTAATAAAAAGTCTAATTTATTAATATATATTATGATAAATAATATTATGGTTCTATAATATATTTATTATAAATTTGTATTTATTAAATTATATGTTTAAATATGTATGAATGAAGTCAATACTTAATGTAAGGGATTCCTATTTCACTTTTATTTACGGTAAGACACATGCCATATTCACCACATATTACTTCTATATAGTTGAAAATAATTCCCACTAATACCATTTATTATGATTGTGCTAAATATTATGATTATTTATTTGACAACACATGTCTTTATTACACATAAATTCATGATTTTTTACAAAGGAATACACATAATACAACCCCAAATATTGAGAAACCTATTGGTTTTGCGTAATTAGGTACATAACATAACAACTTAAAATTATGAGATATATTAACACTATTGAAAGTATCCTTATCATTACCATAATATTCCATCATTCAGAAAACTACATGGGATAACATGGAGAAATATATAATAAATTGGTGATATATAAATCCTTGTAAGGTAAAAACATAACATGAAGAAAGTGTTATATTTTATACAATTATAATTCAAATGGAACATAAAAGGGATGAGAACCATGAAAATTAACAATGATCCATGAGATAGCATTATACCCTAACAGAAACAAGGTAATGTGGAAAACACATTTAATATGACATCATAAGAATAAATCAGGTTAACAACAAATATATCATGAAAGCATGTTCTTATGATAACCTCATGTGAAAAATCCATGGTATATCACAAGACTAAAACATTTCCCAATCAATTAGAGAGATATCAGAACACACCCATCGTAATCATGTAATGTAAATGTATAATTGTTCCACATATATCATAAAACAGAAGAACATATTTCATCAAATTTAATATCTAGATTATAGAATGTGGAATACATATATGGAATTCCACAATAAAATAAGTATAGGTAAAACTAGGTGAATACCCTTGAATAGAAATATGTACGGGTATACACCTCCAATGGTCTGAAGGCCATCATTTTTATTGATTTTTTATAAACCACTATTCAAGGGGGGAGGTAAAACCCTTACATGGCCCGTAGGAATAAGTATTACATGGCCTATAGGACTTAGTGGAATTCATTGCCCATAGGCTTCCAACATTACATACATCCCAGACTAATTACATGGAACTTCTCCTCCCCAACATCTTCAACTTGAAATCAACTCTCCACCTTCACATGGTTGTTCGGCTAGGCTTTCTCGTGAATGCACAAGATTTTACCGATTGTAGGTGTCATACCCTCTAATTATATAAATCCGTTTAGCTTTTTCTATGGTGAAATCTCTTTGCTCCTCCTCCTTCTAATGTTTGTTCCTTTGTATTTTGTCTGGTTTTTATCTACACTTATGGTGGCCCAGAGGCCTTGAGGTGGCCCGAAGGCCTTACTGACCCGAAGGCCTGGGTGGTCCGAAGGCCTTAAAGGAATCTAAGACCAAATCGGTTTCCCAAAGGCCAAAATGGGAGAATATTTTTGGCTACTACAGTGTCAAACAGTGCCTGCTACAGTTCCCGCTACAACACCTGCTACAATACATGCTATAGTTTTACATAGTTCCTGCTACAATACTACTACAGTACCCGAAATTTATCCTCCTCCTAGATTTGATCCCGGGTGTCCGGGATGCACTTAAGGATTCCTCACCAACTGGGCTAAGTCTTATGTGTGTATGGTTATACACCTCACAAATGATCAGCATGGAAAAGCTCAGTGACTTTTTTGCAGTGTAAAAGCTGTATATGATGCTTCAAAAAAGTTTTAAATGGGAGATAATGGGGTCACTCATCACATGGAAGTAAAAATTATCGTATGAAAGAAATTTTAGAATATAAAACAACATGAATATTTGGGTATCAATTTTCATAAGTCTTGGAGGGTTATTAAACACAAATTTGGCGTTGAAAAATCACTGAATAATTATGGCAGT
Organism: Viscum album; assembly: GCA_963277665.1. Lineage (NCBI taxonomy): Eukaryota > Viridiplantae > Streptophyta > Magnoliopsida > Santalales > Viscaceae > Viscum > Viscum album. The sequence goes on along the minus strand of OY728159.1, from coordinate 1,883,233,276 downwards.
GTAATGGGGCTAAAAAGTGAATAATTATAGGGATTAATGATTGTAATATGGATTAATCATCATTAATAAATAATATGATATATAATATATATGTGTAATATAATTTAGGACCAATAATAATTTGAATACAGTTAGTATTACATAAAAAAATTAGTTTAATAATGATGATAACTTACTAAATTTAGCATAGTAATGGATTAGGTAAATGAAATAATTATAGGGGTTAATAATATATCATTATTACTATATGAATTTTAATGTAATGGTATATTTATAAATTCATTAAAACTTAACGAACTGTGATTCCAAATAATAATTACACATATGGTTCTTGGATCGAAAAAATAGATGAAAATACAATACTAAATTTCTACATATTTACAGATTAGTGAAATTTTATAATGATTGGTAATAAATGATATCTCATTTTTATAAAGTAAATTTTAATCTAAACTGATCGATATAAAGGCATGAAAACATAACCAATTGATATTCCAAAGTATAATTACATAGAAGGTGCATGATTGAAAAAAAGGCAAATCCCATACTAAATTTCAGTATAGAAATGGATTAGTTACATTCTATAACTATAGGGAATAAATTATATAAAAAAAATTTACATAAATTTTAAATTTTTGGTATCTTTATAACTTCCTTAAATCATTAGCAATTTTGATTCAAAAGGATAAATTCGATGAAGTATCTTGAATGGAAAAGAAGAGAGGGAAATATCTTACTAAATTTAAGGATAATAATTGCATAGTTAAATGTTATAATGAATGGGAATAAAATATTTATCATTATTTTTAATTCTATTTTATAGTAGAGAAATATTTATAAAGTAATTAAAATATATCAAATTGATATTTGATAGAATAATCAAAACGATTGTTCTTGAATGGAAAAGAAGAGAGGGAAATCCTTTACAATGAAAGGGTGATTCCAAAATCTTGTGAGGAGCTTCTTTAGAGCTTGGGGAAACCTTGGGATGACTCTATAGAGGGTAGGGGTGAGTAAAGATGTGATAAAATGTTTTGGAGTGAATAGAAATGAGGTTATTAGGTATGATTATATATGAAAATATGGGAGTTAATTATAATTTCTCAAACATAGATTTTTTATTCTATATAATAAATTAATCAAACCCACAATCCATCACATATTTTGTTCCCAAATTTTCTACCAAAGGGAATTATTTTTCATTATTTTATAATTTGTAGTGCCTAAATCATTATTATATTTCCATTTTTGATGTGGAAGTGATAAATTTTTGTAAATAATTTTTTTTAATACCTTAAAATATAACATATGTTATAGAGGATTCATATATGATTCATAAAATTAAAAAAAAAAGCTAAAAATGCATTATTTTTTATTTGAAAAATAATGTTGGTTGTGAATACCATATATATAATTTGTATCATTAATTTTTAGATATTATTATTACATAATAAAAATTATATATTTATACAACATTTAATTATTACCCAAAAAACATACTTGTTGAGTCAAAAGTCCTCTTTTGACTTCTACATCATGTTTTGGAAATCACAAATGTATTCTACATCATATTTTGGAAATCAAAAATGTATTCTATCATATTTTGGAAATTACAATTGTCTTCTATCATGTTTATCGTATCGTACAATGTTGATCGTACTGACCATATCGTATCGTACAATACTGATCGTATTGACTCTGTCAATCGTACCATACTGACTCTGTCAATTGTATCGTACTGACTCTATCAATCGTATCATACTAACTCTGCTATTCAGATGTTCATTACTTGTTTAGGTACTTTTTCGAAAACACTTATTACATTTTAATCGTACCAATGATTTTCATTTCTATATATCTTATGTCCTAACAAAACGATGTCATTGAGTTAGTTACAAACTAATCAAAACGATGTCGTGCTTTCTATTTCAATATGACCGTATGAGGAAATATGACCGTTGGAACCCGAGGCCTATAAATATGAGGTCATTTGAAGCTCAGAGCAGTATGAAGTGTGGTGAAATGAATGAAGAGACTTTGTGAACTACCAAGATTCTAGAGAGAGACTCTGTGACTTCTCTCATCTGCCTTGTGCGTCCGATCATCGTATCGAGGGCTGCCGGGGATAGGCAGACCGACGTGCTGATCATCATATCGAGGGCTGCCAGGGATAGGCAAACAGACGTTCTGATCATCATATCGAGGGCTGCCAGGGATAGGCAGACAGACGTGCCGATCATCGTATCGAGGGCTCACCAAGGTGTTTGTGAGACAGACCTTTTATCCTACGTGAAAGGACAACCATTCTCTTAGGGTTAAAAGAATTGTAATTCTTTTACATTTCCGCTGTTGCTTGTATTAGAAAATAATTTGTATTGTTTCCTTTGTTCTTTACATTTTCAATTGTAATTGTTTCAATTACAATCATTCTATTACATATTGTATTGATTGATTCTATATGATTTAAGGTAGAATAATTCATCTTTGTATTATTCTGATTATTGTGTTCATCTTGAATACAATTGTTTTACATTACATTAGTATTACAATACATCATACCTTTTTACATTCAATACAATTGTGGGTGTTTGTATTTGAATTAGTTTAAGATCATTTAAACTAATCTCTTAGTTGCTAAAACTCAAAGGTTTTTTTAAACCTAAAATTCACCCCCCCTCTTGTATTGTTCCATCTAATAGATATACATATCTTTATATTCGATCCAAAAATTGGTATCAGATGAGGTTTTCCACTGATTTATATTACTAGATTTATTTATTTCTTATTATTATCTTGAATACTTACTACACTAACGTGTGGAGTGGAAAAGTTTTTGTTGTATTAGATGGAAAGAATGAATATTGGGTCAATAGACAATCTAAATCCTTCTAGACCACCAATCTTTGATGGGAATGATTATGAGTACTAGAGAGATCGTATGAAGACATTTTTTATCAATACTGGTGTAGACAATTTTATTATGCTTACTAGAGGTTACAAAATTCATGACAAAGAAATCAGTACTTTCACCAACCAAGAGAAGCAAGAATATCAACTAAATTACAAGGTATGAAATAATTTAATATTTTATATGACCAGGAATATATACAGTTAGATATCTTCATGTAAAGCAGCCAATTGTATTTGGATGAAATTAGAAGTCACTCATTTTGGTACATCCAAGGTTATAGAAACAAGGAGAGCAATGCTTCGAGCAGAGTATCATGGATTTGTTTTTCCTTATGGAGAGCCAGTATGTAAAGTGCAACAAAGGTTTATAACGATAGTTAGCAGTTTACAATCTATGGGAGAAAAAGGTCTTGATGATGAAGCTCTTATTGAGATGATTATATATATAATGCCAAATGAATGGGAGTCGAAGAGAATAGCTATTGATGAAAATAGAAAAGTTTCCTAGATTACTCTTGATTAACTCTTTGGAACTCTTCTACAGCACGAGACAAGAATGAAGAGAGATGCTTATTTCAACAAGAAAAAGAAGGGGAATGGAAGTTTAGCCTTTGCATCTAAAGCTAAAACGCCTGAAAGGCTTACAAGATCTAAATCCAAGAAAGTTGTTATATCTGATTCAAGTGATTGTAATCTTTCGGATAATGAGTTAGCCAATCTTTCTAGAAGGATGAATAAGATCATGGGAAAGAAATATTTCCAATACAGATTCAAAAAAGAAATATAGGAAGGATAGTAAAGATTCAAAGGTAAATTGTTATGAATGTAAGAAAGCAGGACATATAAGGCCTGATTGTCCTTTTAGAAAAGGAAAGATAGAAAGGAGAAACACTCTGAAAGAAACAAGAAAAGGTTTTATAAGACAAAGAAAGTCTTAAAAGAAAATGATACGTGGAGTGAAAGTGGTAGTGATTCCTCAGATGATTCTTCGGAATATGAGACATCAGGACAAAGAAATATTGGACTTCTAGCCAGACTAACAATTAAAGATCACTGTCTCATGGCTAAGGTACATAATGTTGAAGCTATTACAAATGTCTCTTTGAATGCAAATTGTATTGATAATAGATATTATGAATCTTCAAATGATGAATCTTCATCATCAGAAGATGATACAATACCTTCTTTTGAAGAAGTCTCTAGATTTTCTAAATTACTTGAAAATGAAAATTCTAAACTCAAGAAGAGGCTTGAAAAAGAAAATTATACAATTTCAATCTTGAAAAAAGAAGTATCAGATATTTCTAAAGATCTTGATGTGAAAACATCTGATTTTGAAAGTATTTTAAAAACCCTTGAGAAGGTTAAATCTAATAAAGGTAAACTTTCTAAGGATCTTGAAACTGTAATTTCAAAGAAAAATATTTTAGAGCCTAACTCTAGTTCAAATTCAAATGTTTTGGAAAATAAGAATTTGGTTTTAAAACTATAGTTAGAGATTTTATCCTTGAAGAAATGTTTACTCATGGAAAGGAAAACTTTGACAGGATGTATTCTCAAATTAGACCTTTGAGAAATCGTTCTGGTCTTGGTTATACTTATTCCAAACTGGTTTTTAGTAATAACTATTTTGTTCCTCAAAAAACCTCTTTTTGTTCTAAGTGTCAATGTGGTGGACACTGGAGAAGAGACAGTTCTCTTAACAAAACTCAATCTTTAGGATTTCATAAAGCTCATTTTTCAAAACAAATGTGGATTCCTAAAATTCTTTTATCTATCCCTTCTGGATCCAAACAAGTTTGGATTCCAAAAAACTAATTGTTTCTTTTTCAGGAAAGTGAGTAGTATACCAATAAGAACATTTGGTATATGGATAGTGGTTGTTCTCGACACATGACTGGAAACAAAGATCTCTTTGAAAATGTTATCAAAACAAAAGGTGGAAAAGTTACCTTCGGAGATAATTCTCAAGGAATGTTTGTTGGTATATGTAATATTGATTCAAATATTTTTTTTTGTAAAAGGAGATATTATTTTACAATTTATCGGAGCGCAAGAACAACTTGCTGACATTTTTACAAACCCATTACCCTCCGATAGATTTGAGTTTATAAAAAAGAAGCTAGGAATGATTACATAAAAATAATCATTAATATCTACATCATGTTTTACAAATCTTCTTACAGTAAATAACTCCCATTGAAAGGGGGAGCACATTTCTTTCTGTCTTTATGTTTCTTTTTATATTATGTTCTTTAACTATTTACTCTCTGGATATGTGTATCTTTTTCTGTTTATCATATTGACAGTTTTATTGTATCATTCATTTTCCCTGTTTATCATATTGACAGTTTTATCGTATCATTTACTTTTTCATTTCCATTGTATCGACCTATGATGGAAATCAATTTCTTTTCCATCGTATCGACCGATGATGGTAATGAATTTCTTTTCCATCGTATCGACCGATGATGGTAATGAATTTCTTCTCCATCGTATCAACCAATGATGGTAATGATTTTCTTTTCCATCGTATCAACCGATGATGGTAATGATTTTCTTTTCCATCGTATCGACCGATGATGGAATTGAATTTATCTTCCATCGTATCAATCAATCATGGTATTGAATCGACCGATGATGGTATTGAATTTCATTTCCATCGTATCAATCAATCATGGTATTGAATCGACCGATGATGGTATTGAATTTCTTTTCCATCGTATCAATCAATCATGGTATTGAATCGACCGATGATGGTATTGAATTTCTTTTCCATCGTATCAATCAATCATGGTATTGAATCGACCGATGATGGTATTTAATTTCTTTTCCATCGTATCAATCAATCATGGTATTGAATCGACCGATGATGGTATTGAATTTCTTTTCCATCGTATCAATCAATCATGGTATTGAATCGACCGATGATGGTATTGAATTTCTTTTCCATCGTATCAATCAATAATGGTATTGAATCGGTCGATGATAGTATTGAATTTTTTTTCCATTGGCATGTCGTTTGATAATTCTATTGTATTTTATTTCGTACGTTTGTATGTTCTTTTGAAATCTATTGAAACCAACAATTACCTTACGTTATCCGACATGTCTTTTTTTCATTTTTTTTAAATTTTTTTTCCTTTGTTTTAATCCTAACCATTGATCTGGTTTTCTCTAATATTGACCGTAGAAGATCAACAGTCATCCTTTTTCGACCATAGAAGATCAAACGTCTCCCCATTATCGCCTATTAAATAGCCCCCTCCCCTACCCAAACCCACATTGGGTTTTCAGGATTTGAGGCGAAACTCTGCTCCACCAGCTATAAATCATCGTAAGATCTTCTCATCGGCATCACCTTTATGTCTCAATCCTCTGCTAACACTCCCGCCGAAATGTCTTCAAAGACTTTTACAGAGAAAGACATTAACAGAGAAAGGTTAGTATATCGGGACTTTTTCGATACGTACGATTCCACAATTAGGAGGATCATTTTGTTTCAAGGGTGGGAACATCTGTGTGTTGAAAAGCCTGATTCTCAAGATCCGGTTCTTTTTTATGAAGTTTTTCAATTTTACAAAACCGTTTCTTTCGACAAAGTCATGACTATAAACTTTGCTGTGTACGATAGAAAATTGTCTATGTCTGTGAAAAAAGCGGCACATTTTTTGAATGTTTCTGTAGAAGGGGATTCTTTCTGTCCATCTCACAAACTACCAGAGGAAGTTGGTATGTTTAATAGAGAAAGTGATGAAAAGACTTTGTTTGTTATTAATGAAGAAAAGAGAAAAGTGTCTCATCTTTCTCCGGACAATCGTTTTGTGACTTTATGGATGCAAGGTTTTCTTATTCCAAGAAAAGGGAATAGAGAAACTCTGAAAGTTTCTGATATTTTCATGCTTGACTATCTTGTGAATATGAGAAAAGTGAATCTCATGGGGTATGTTTTTGAAACCATTAAGAATGTCAAGACAGGAGGGATTATGTCCCAGATGATTATGTATCCATCCATCCTTACGAAGTTCATTCTTGAAATTATGAAGTTTTGTAACATTCCTTTGAAAGGAAACCCCATAGATATGAAGCCTTCTTGGATTAGCAAAAGTATGATGAAAAAGTTAAATGTTTGTTTTGATCACAATTCAAAACTTTTTGTCAGAGATGTAGAAGCTGAATTGGCTCAGAATCAATCGGCACCTATGCCAGCAAAAGATTTTCAGTCTACTGGTGTTACTCAAAAGTCTGATCCGCAAACCAGTTCAAAGCCCAAGAAGAAGCCGAGGTACAGTAAGGAGGTTGTAGAAAAATGGAGAAAGGATAAGGAACTGAGAAAGGAAGGTGATCCGAAGGTCGGTCTTGACCCTGCTGAGGATTTTGCAGAAAGAGTAAGGGTAGAAGAAACCCTTCAGGCTGAAAATAAGAAGAAGGTTCTTTTGAAAAGAAAGGACCAGGACTTTGATGTCTCTAAAGTCTTGAAAGTAGTAGAGGAAGCTAGTGCTAAAATTACCACAGAATTGCATGAAAGGCCCATCGTACAGAATCTCCCTGAGAAAGAAAAACAAAAACAAGTGATGGAAAAGATAGAAGAAGTGGAAGAAGAAAAAGGAGATTTTCCTTTTGAATTTCATCAATGTTCAAAGAAGAGTAGAGATGAATCGGTTCAAAAGCTGAGTGAAGGTGTTCAAAAAACTCTTCATGCCGATCAAGCACGATCTCAGGACAGAATGTCATCTCAAGAAAAGAAAGGTGCTCAATCCTCTCACACAGATAAAGTTGTTTTCATTAGTGAAAAAGTAGAAGAAGAAAGAAAGCAGAAAGAAAAAGCAAAAGGAAAATAGCTAGTTGTTGACTTAAGAAAATCGTATGAACTAGCATCGTAAGATGAAGATACTGATTCAGAACATACAATCTCTCTCAAGAAGAGTGATTAAATTTTTCTTGTTTTGAGGAGGGTTGAGAAGACCATTCCATATTTCCCGAGGCTGGAAGGGAAGATTCATTTTGTTACTGACAATCCAAAGAAGAAGTTTGTCTCTGTAAAAGAATTGAGGAAGAAGGTTTTGTCAGTTGAAGCCGATTTGAATGTTCTTTCAGAAAGTTTGGTTGCTCATAAGAAGGTCTGCAATAAGATGACCAAGTGGTTGTACAAAACAGAGAGCTCAATCAATGATCGTGAAATAGCTATTGAAGATATAAGAAGGCTGTCAAATGAGCTTGTTGTTGCTTTCAATAAGCTTGACAGAGAAACAGTTGAAATGTTGAATCTTTTGTCTTCTCAACGAGCCGATGTTCCTTCAGTAAAAGATTTCCAAGGGAGAATTAATGTTTTTCAATCTGAATTCTCGAAGGTTTCATCATTCAAGGATGAAATGGTCTTGTTGAAGAATCAAAATTCAGTGTTATCCAAAGATAACAAGAATTTGCAAAACAGAATTGATACTCTTGAAGAAGTAATCAGAGTCCAGGAAGAGACTATCAAGAATCAGGATCAGATTTTTGCGGACCAACAAGAGCATCTCAGAACTCAGGGAGAATCTATTTCTGAAGACAAGAAGGAGATTAAAAACATGAAGGCAGTTCTTCATGAGCTCATAAAGAAGGAGAAGGAAAGAGAAAAAAAATGATTGTTATATTTGTTTTCCATTGGAACATGTCTATTTTTTAATAATTGTTATAACTTTTCTTTTGTCCTGTATTTTTTTCTCTCTAAACACTTTCAGGCAAATCAAAGTAACCCCATTCTTTTTGTAAACCGCAAAGGGGGAGAATATTATAAAAGGGGAGAATGTTATAAAAGGGAGAAAGTTTCATGAAAGGGGAGAATATTTTACAAAGGGGGATTGGTTTAATCAAATGCTTCGAAATCAAGGAAGAAATATGAATACAATCCTTAGTAAAGTCCATACCTAAGGGGGAGTTAGTTGTATTCAATTCCTTATTCAGAAGAGTTTCCAATAACTCAGGGGGAGATAAGTATTTCTTGTTATATTTACATTGTGTGTTGTGCTTTCCAAAAAGGGGGAGATTGTTGAGTCAAAAGTCCTCTTTTGGCTTCTACATCATGTTTTGGAAATAACAAATGTATTCTACATCATACTTTGGAAATCAAAAATGTATTCTATCATATTTTGGAAATTAAAATTTTCTTCTATCATATTTATCATATCGTACAATTCTGATCGTACTGACCATATCGTATCGTACAATACTGATCGTACTGACTCTGTCAATCGTACCATACTGACTCTGTCAATCGTATTATACTGACTCTGTCAATCGTATCATACTGACTCTGTTATTCGGATGTTCATTACTTGTTTAGGTACTTTTTCAAAAACACTTATTACATTTTAATCGTACCCATGCTTTTCATTTCTATATATCTTATGTCCTAACAAAACGATGTCGTTGAGTTAGTTACAAACTAATCAAAACGATGTCGTGCTTTCTGTTTCAATATGGCCATTGGAGGCAATATGACTGTTGGAAACCGAGGCCTATAAATAGGAGGTCATTTGAAGTTGAGAGTAGTATGAAGTGTGGTGAAATGAATGAAGAGACTTTGTGAACTACAAAGATTCTAGAGAGAGAATATTTGACTTCTCTCATCTTCCTTGTGCGTCCGATCATCGTATCGAGGGCTGCTGGGGATAGGCTGACTGATGTGCCGATCATCGTATCGAGGGATGCCGGGGATAGGCAGACAGACGTGCCGATCATCGTATCGAGGGCTACCGGGGATAGGCAGACAGACTTTCTGATCATCGTATCGAGGGCTCACCAAGGTGTTTGTGAGACAGACCTTTTATCCTAGGTGAAAGGATAACCCTTCTCTTTGGGTTAAAAGACTTGTAATTCTTTTACATTTCCGTTGTTACTTGTATTAGAAATGAATTTGTATTGTTTCCTTTCTTCTTTACATTTTCAATTGTAATTGATTCAATTACAATCATTCTATTACATATTGTATTGATTGAATCTATATCTTTAAGATAGAATCATTCATCTTTGTATTATTCTGATTATTGTGTTCATCTTGAATACAATTGTTTTACATTATATTAGTATTAAAATAAATCATACCTTTTTACATTGAATAGAATTGTGGGTGTTTGTATTTTTATTAGTTTAAGATCATTTAAACTAATCTCTTAGTTGCTAAAACTCAAAGGTTTTTTTAAACCTACAATTCACCCCCCCCCCCTCTTGTATTGTTCCATCTAATAGATATACATATCTTTATATTCGATCCAACAAGACTATCTTATAAGATAATGAAAATAGAAGTGTTATATAATTTCAATGTGTTGATTCAAAAAAATATTTTTTTCATCAACAATTTTTTCTAAATATATGATTTCTAACTTTTAAAATAATAATTGATATTTTTTGATAAATGCTCATTTTTTAATCAATAATTGTATTTGATCCCTTAAAAGAATTACATTTTCATCAATTAAAACTATATTTTATTTTATATTTTATAAAAATTATTTAATTTTATTATTTAATTAATATATTATTTCTTTCGAAAATTCATTAATCCATCAATAATGGATATCTTAATAGAAATGGGATATTACAAATTTATAAAATTTTCGTTTCATGGTATCAAAAAAATTAAAAAGTAATCATAATTGAAGGTAAATTTATTCATTATTATATAATATATATGTAAATATATTAATATTATTAGTTTCATGAAACATAGCCCTTTATTATGTATGTTAATGTCATAAGGGTCAGGTGTTTGAAGGTGATATTTCTACCAGATAGTATGGTGTAAAATTGTTTTGATAATTATTTATTTGTTGGATATTAGCATAGGATTGGTCAAGGGAAAATATCAATGATATTATATCCCTTTGAAGCTTAGATAAATGGTATTTATAGTGTACGATCATACTAGATGAGGCCATTACTTATTTTTCCTATGTTAATTGCATTTATTATAGTCGTCTATTTATATTAATCTTATTATAACTATTCAATGGATGCTTTATCAACTGTTATGATGATTACCGGTCTTTTAAATCAAATGGTGCGTAATAAAATAAAAGAAGTTATTTTTTCTATCATGATAATAGGGTATTTAATTCAATATTAAATAGAATATAATTTATAAATGTTTTTTTCATTATAATATTGGCCCTTTATAAATTTTACCCTCGAAATTATCATTTAGAATACTAAAATATATTAGGAAAATTTTGTTCCATCACCAACTTTATTTTTCAGGAATATTCAACAAACATGTTGCTTTTACATATAAAATTGACCATGTGAATTGTCCCAATTCATAAAACTTTTATCTATGGTATAAGATCATCACTGACTTCTCTTAATATGAATGATATTTTTCCGAGGGTATAACTTATTGATTCATAACATTTGAGGGGTATGATATGTAATTCCATAAGAGGGATACATGAAACACATCATATTATTTAGATATTTTATGTAGTAGTTCTAGTCAATAGAAAGAAATTCTGATGCGATCAAAGAACACAATGGGATCGGTGTACCTTTGACTAAGATTTTCCCATCTACCCAAATCACATGAATTTAATCCATGGAGTTATGTGAAGTAATAAATTATTTCCATCATCAATCTCCATGTATCTTTTAGAATTTTCATCATAATTTAGGGATTATGAGAATCTGTTAGGAGATATTGAATGTTGTTTACATTTTTTACTATTTCATCAACTATTTTAGGACCCAGATGTTTTTGTTTACAAAATTAAATCCTAGCTTCGAGGTGTTATGCATATCTTTCACTAAAGTGAATTATAGGTTCCCATCTAAATATTTGAGTGGAAACTATTTTTTATAAGATCACAACTATATGAATATCTTGACCCCATCAAAATTTAATTCACAACTAGAATGATGTTATCATTTCCCCAAATTTCTTGGTAGTATGCTCAGATTTCACATGAGTTTGAGTGTGATAAATCATACTGAATTTTGACATAGTATTTATATCATGATGGAGACTAATACAAAACATGGGGTGAATCATTGGTCTTGATTAGATATAATGGATAATGGTTTTCCAAGAATCCTCACCACTTATCAAATGCATATCCATGTAAGTTGATCAAGTGAGAAGCCCTCTTGAATTTTACTAATGTGAGCAGTTAATGTATGAAAATACACCAAAAACCATATAGAATTGTTTCTTATTGATGTATTGGGAAGGAAAATGAGATATTAAATGGATATGTTTTCTATTTTCCATACAGATCTCGGTAATGTTTGAATTATCCCCTTGGATTTTTTCCTTTTATCCATCACTTCCTAACATTAATGAAACATTGATGTATATTTTGTGATCATATACATTATATTTTCTTCATGAATAGTTCTCACAAAGATCATGATACTTCTTTGTGAAACCCATATGGATGGTGAAGGTCGAGGTGTTGGCATCATCCAATAACAAATTATTTGGATGAGGATTTGATCATAGTAAAAGTCATGAACCAATTCATAAAACTCTGACTTCATTGATTTAGAATTTCAAGGATTTTCTTTTTCTTATAACTTCACCATCTTCTGAATTTCCTCATAATCTCTTTATGAATAAATAATATTATCTAAAATGGATGTTTGAGAAATAATTTGTGAATGTATTGAAGATGTTTTTTTCTTTATGATTCCCATGTCTATCCATTTCAAATATAAGAACTTCATATCCTTCTCAATTATCGTCAATGATAAAATTGTTTTTCCTTTATAATTAGAGTGTCTTCTACTTTATTTTATTTCTTAGGTTTGTAGTGGATTGAGTAGTCATATTTATTAATCATATCTAACTAACTTCTATTGTTCATATTCATATCTCTCTATAATAATATATATTTTAGGCTCTTATGATATGTATATATTTCACAATTTTCCCCAAATTGATAATGACACCATATTTTCAATAGGAAGGTTACTACAAAAAAATCAAGATCGTGTGTCACGTAGTTTTTTCATGAAAAATCATTTTCCATGAGGCCTAAGAAGTTAAATTGTAAATCATCATTAGTAAAATGATCAATCCATTCATAAAATTATAACCATATTCCATTAAATGATCCACACTTGGGGGTAAAAAATGTACATGTGTACTGATAGTACTCTTTTTAAACTCACTGAATCTCCCTTAAAACATATTGTTAATGAAAAACATGACTCCCATTCAAGTTAACTTTAATAAAGGCTCTAATAATCATGGTAAAATTCATAAAATTCATAGATAATACCCATACATTCAATAAAAACTATATATATATGTCATAGTTGTTGGCCACTTCCATTATCAAATTTCTTCCCTCTTTGAAGTGACATTAGATATCTATTTTTGATGATGACATTACCTATGTATGTTACATGGACCAGTTATTATTTTTATTTTCAACTCAACGACTTGATTAGGAGGGAGAGTTGGAAATTATTCATGAAACTCATCAATATATTCCCTCACAAAGGGCATTTATTTAATGAAGATAATTTATTTATTATATTTCATTTGATATGTTATGAATCCTTAAAGGGAAATAATATCAATGATTGAGATGATGATAACATTTATGATTTATCCCCTTTATTTCAATTAAATGGAATCAAAGAGTGATTCATGTTAAAGATAGTTAATTTCTTCTCCCAGAAATTTATGATGGATTTATAAAATTATTACCATTCATTGAATAGAATAAAAAAATAAATTTCACTAAAGGGATGCAGAGAATATTTCCATGAACTTACCCGATAACTTCAATATGTGATGAAATAATCAGATAAGTTTTTTCTCTAGGATATCAATTTAATTGGGGTGGTGACATCATGTTCTTAAGAAATATAAATGATATGTTAATATATAATAAATTGAAATTCAACATGAAATATTCTACTATAAATTTGAGGATACATGTTCTTTAATCATCATGTTCTATCTTATCATTGAACATTCCTTGGTCCCTTATTCCTAGTTATTGTTAGTTTAAATCATTCAAGTAATCCTGTGGAATATATAATCAGGTAATATAATTCCCAACTTATCTACATTTAGAAGTAATAATATTATATGTTACATTATATTTAATTTTATTACCATTTACCCCATTATTTATTTTTTCAAGGAAATTTGATACTTTTTCCATATTTTTTCACATAATAAAAATATCAGAAGTCATTTATGACATTTACCTTGGTGACTCATTCAACATTTATTTAATAAAGGAAATACGTTTTTATATTCTTCATCACCTTTATAAGACTAGCTTCTTTGAGACACCACCCTCCTATTCTTTGATGTGTTGTACATTAAAATTTTTTCTTATTTTTAATCCCAATTTTCTGATAGATGGATTATTATAATCACAATATTTCTTACTTGGGATCCCATCATGTTATAAATATCATTTTGTTAGTCATCAAATTGCCTATATCAATGGTTGTTGACTCGGTTCCTCCTATATTTGGCCATTTACATGAATAAATGTAAAATAAGGGATTTCTAATTTTAAACTATTAAAACAATGTGAATCCAATAACAATAAATGGGTAATTTATAGGTGAAATTTATTCCTTAAAATATTAATTACTAAGATTTAATATATGTTTTCTATGACTTATTTCCTAACATAGAAACTTTTAGGAATTTTTACCTTAATAATATTTCATAATTAGATTTTGAATTCACTAAAGAATATCATCAGGGAGTGTCAACCCATGTTCCTTTCAATACTTTTTGTCATGAACTATGTTTCAACTCATTCCATCTCAATTAAACCATTCCAGATTATTACCCCCAGGGACCTCTATACCAGATCTACATCAACTCACAGTGTCAATACATGGATATATTATCTTATAACCCACTTAATCTATATAATGACAAAATATATGGTTGTTTTACTATTCTTATTAATTTTCTTAAGGATTTCTATAGAGTTTCCCAATCCCGATCCAAAAAATAACTAGACCTTCCACTGATACCAAATATGACAACCCATGTCATGGTTATACATTTATTAATGTCTTATTAGTTATGAATATAAATAATACAACATATAGGATCAATAATACTTGTGAATTTTTAAATTTAGGTATATTATATAGCAACTTAAAAATATGTGGTACATTGGAATTATTGAAAACTTCGTTAATATTATCATATTATTCATTAATTCTTAAAACTATATGGGATAACCTTGAGACATACATAATAATGGGTGGGATATAAAGAACATTAAGGGAACAAAAAAATAATAACATTAATAAATTATTACAAATTAGGCAATAGAAATTTCAATAGGACGTAAAATGGGTGAGAATCATAAACATTAATAATGAGGCATGACAATGCCTAATAACATAATGTCAATATGATAAAGTGTAAAAAATTTATACTTGAACTTATAATCATAAGTCAAGGTTAACAAATAATATAACATAACAAAAAATTTTCCATATAACCTCACATGCACCATATATGGAAAATCATGAGACTAAAATATTACCCAATTCATTATATCCCTATATAGGCTTACCTATCATAATTATATCATCTACATGCATAAATATTCCACAATGATCTTATAACAAAATATCATATTTCAGAACTTTTAATAAAATTATTAAGTATTGTGGGTTACATAAAAAGAATTACCCAATAAATTAAGTATTGTTACAATGAGTTGAATACCCTTTAGTAGAAATGACTATAGGTATACACCTCACAAATGTTCTTCATGAAAAATTGGTGTGTCATTTTGTCAGTGTAAGAGATATACATTACAATTCATAAAATAGTTCAATGAGAGAGAGATGGTTATATAATAACTTAGAAGACAAATGGAATATAATAGGGATATTTATGAATATAATAAAACGTGAAAATATGTGGATAAATAGGAATAAGACAAGGATTGTTCCTGAATAAAAACATGGCCAGGAAAATACTAGAATATTATCAACAGTGTAATATGGGTTCTTGATGAATTATACGACGGATAAATTATATTTAAAAAGTTCAATTAGCACATGGATATAAATAGGTCGCTAAGAAGTATGTTTAGGATCATATTTCGAAAATTGTAATTGTAATCCAATTTCTATTACATAAATAAGGTGATTGAATAATGTGATGAAATAGAGGATCCCATACTAAATTTTGACATAGTAATAGATTATGTAAATTTAATAATGAGAGGGGATAAATGATATATAATTTTTAATAAATAAATTGGAAAAAATGGATCTTTTAAAATTCCTTGACAACATAACTTAATTTTATTCAAGAAGATATTTATAAATAAGTTGCTCAAATGAATAATAATAGATGTGAATATATTTCTAAATTTTTACTTAGAAAAATCCTAGTTAAATTATATAATGAGAGGGAATAAATGTTATCTATTTTTTAGGAAGAAAATTAAAAATTATATGGATACATATAAATACATTATAACATTACCAATTGATAATCAAAGGGATACACACAGAGAAGTTTCTGGAATAGAAAAAAAGAGAGGGAAATCCACTACTAAATCACTGCATAGTATCATCTTAGTAAAATTATATAACAAGGAGGAAAATATTAACTATAATTGTAAATAAATAATGACTATGGTATATTTATATTTAAAAATTCAAGAAAACATATGTAATTTAGATTCAAAAGGAAAATTACGTAGAAGGTTCATGAATGTAAAATTAGTGAGGGAAATCCTTTTCTAAATTTCTACCTATAAATGATATATTAAATGATACAAAGATGGGGAAAATGATATTTCACTGATAAGAAATAAATTTTATAGAATATATTTTTATAATTCCGTTAAAACATAATCAAATAAGGCTATAAAAGGGTAATTACAAAGAAGGCTCTTAAATGGAGTAGAAGGGAGGGAAATCCCTTTCCTTGAGTTGGTGATTTCAAAAGCTTGAGATGAGCTTCTATAGATACTGAGGGAACATTAGGAGGTATCTATTATATTTAGGGATAGGTGAATGGGGATATTTAGAGGTTTTATATTGATAAATAGAGGGGATATCTTTATTATTTCCCAAACATAGGTTTTGGAATCTATATAATAAAAAAATAAAAACATAACTCCATTACATGGATATTTACCCTGGTTTATTCCAAGGTAGAGTTAACTATTTATTTTATAATAACAATGTACGAATTCAATAAAATATTTCCATTGGTGATGTGGAGTTGAGTCATGTTTATAATGAATTGATTTTAAAACCCTAAAAACTAATATTTGATTTTAAGTATTCATAAAAGATTAATAAAATTAATAAATTAACATAGAAAAAAATTATATAATAGGTAAATATATATTATGGACCTTATTCCCATTTTAGAATTTATTTCATTGCATTTCATTCATTATGATTCCATAATACACACTATATATTTATATGGTATTTAAATTTTACTAAAAAATTTGACTGTATCATAAAGTATGAAAAATTTCACTATTTTATAATATCAACATGATGATTCTATAAAAAAACATTTTTTACCAATTTTTTTATAAATATTTGAATTATATTTTTTAAAAAATTATTGAAAATTATTTTTAAATTATCGGTTTTTCGATAAAAACTATATTCAAATCATTTAATAGTTTTATTATAATTCATTTAAATTATATTATCATTTATATAAAATATATATAATTTAGTATTATTATTTTTATAATATATCATTTGTTTTAAAAATTCTTTAATTCCCCAAATATTAATTAAAATCTCATATTAAAAAATAACTAATGTTTATGTTTATCCATATCAAAATTCAAAAAATTGTTGATGTAATGACAATATGAAATAAATATAATCATTATTATGTAAAATATAAATATTATTATTACTAGTTTATTCATTCATATCCAAGTAATACACAAAAACCACCCCAATGTAATGCTTCTCAATGGGGATATATTCATGTGGGTGTTCATTGTAAAATAATTTATCTCATGTTTTAGTTATTGGATCTCATTTAGGGATTGATTAATTGTAAATCCAAATGATTTTATCCCCCTTAAAATCACTAATTATTGGGATTCATGGAGTATGAAACTAATTGATAATTCCATTACTTATTTTTTTATTTTACTGGATTTTTTATAATCCTATATTTATATGAATAATATGATCACTAATTATCAACTATTTTTTCAACAGTTATAATACTTAGTAGTCTTTTAAATTTTCTAGGATATAATAAAACCAAATAAGTGCAAGATTTTTCTATAACTATAATAGGATTTTTAACTAAATAAAAAATGTAATTATATATATAATATTAATTCATTGAAATTTATATATCCATTTGAGTGTCTATATTTCATGGGGTTAGTGGCTTAAAATTAACAAAAGCAGTACGGGGGTTTTTCTCCGTTTTTATTCATTGGGACATACTTTATGTTATTCACATATATTTGTTTTTAGGTCTATATATATCTCCACTGAATTATAATATCATGAATTTATTAATTCATAGGAATTATATGTTTCGTTTAATATTAACAATTCATGGGGATTACAATTATAATTTACCAAAGTTGATTGTTTATTATGTTACAGTCTCTAAATTTATTAGATTTATCTATTATTACACTTAAAATGATGAATTATTATGGTCAATATCTCAATAAAATATTTTATTTTATTCTACTTTGGTTATTTCTATATAATTCTTGTTTTACTTTCCTTTTAATTTCTTAATTGATTAAATATGCTAAATAATTGTTTTAATAAAAATCATTTTTAGTTACCTCTTCAGTAAAAAAAATTTCTTACAAATCAATGTTTTATAAAAATGTTTTAAATAATTTTTTTATGATTCTCAAAATTATTTATTTTTGAAATTTTAACATATGATTGAATTTTGAAAATTATTTTTAAATATAATATTCTAGTAATTTTTAAAACAAGACCATTTTGAGATTTACCAAAAATGTGAAGGGACTTATTTTTTTAACATGT
The DNA here is from genome assembly GCA_963277665.1 of Viscum album. NCBI lineage: Eukaryota > Viridiplantae > Streptophyta > Magnoliopsida > Santalales > Viscaceae > Viscum > Viscum album. Next base: position 1,883,214,364 of record OY728159.1, on the reverse strand, counting down.
ATGAAATAAATGCAATTTCCATTTATCATGAACGACCAATGAGTTTGATATTAAATTTTTTGATTCAATATATATTTTTAAATAATTTTTTTTTAAAAAAATGGTTTCTGAATTTTTAATTTAGAAAATTTTATATTCGAAGTGAATAATTTTATATTCCTTCACAAATGTTCAATGTGATCTTCAAAAATTATTTTGAATCTAAGATGAAATTCATTTTTGTTACTTATAAATTACTAGGTATGTGTTCCAAGGATACAATTCTTATTATTTCTTTGGATTATTTAATTTTATTTTGAAATAATTTTTATGAAACCTGTTTGTCTTCGATTGGTTATACTATGATAAAATTCTTATGAAACACACTTATTTTTTCATGGGTTAGGGTTTCATGAAAAGATTCTGAAACCTATTTCCTTTCCATCGGTTATAATATGATGAAATTTTTATTAATCTTGTTTCTTTTCATGGGTTCTAATATAAATATTGTTTTACAATCTTGTTGCACACCCATATATGATTTTCTTTATGTGATGGGTGTGATATATCACTCTCTCTAATGAATTATTTAAAGATTACCAAATCAGGATATAAATATAATTATAATGGGGAGGGAACCCACCTTAGTAAAATTATTATTATACTATGCTAGTCTTTGAGGTGAACCATAACTACTATAATGGCTTATACAGTGATCCCATTCCTCATTAATAGAGCTTTAAATGATCGTTGACTACTATGGAAATAATTTTTATGCGTATGTATTTTCATAAATCCATGAGTTATGTCAATTTTATGATCTCATGGCTCATATTATTTGATTTTCTTATGATTGAGGTCTTATTAACTACCAATAATTATTTCACGCCTCAATATTTCGTTCTTTGACATGCAGTGTGTAGTTTTCCGTTTTTATGATCATGGTTTAATACCCTTATGGAAATTTTATCTTTACATATTTTGCTTTATTATTCTTATTGATAATGTGAGATAACCCTTCATTATGTTTCTTTTCCACATGTTCTGATGATAGGTATTATATGTGATATTTCTAAGAGAGGTTCAAGTTAGGAGGAACTATGTTGTAAATGATGTATTTAACTTATGATGAAGATTATTTTTCCATGTTTCCAACGGAACTACACCATTAGGATCCTCAAGTATGTGATTGTGTTATGTAATTAATATTAAAAAAAAATTAAAATCAACTAATGATAATAATGTCTTTATATAATGAGTGCCCCTTTCTTCATGGTACATAGAGAATGGTATGGAGTTGGTAAACAATTATTCGGGACCAAAATAAATTCTCTTATAAAAATTTGTGGCCTAGTACAAATTTCTATGACTATATTTAATTATATTGAAATTACTATAGTAAAATTATAAAATATGAATTTATTTTAGTGAATACTATAAAAATAGGGGTACTTAAAATAAAATAAGATTTTTAAATTGCGAAAATGAAAATGTTAGAGTTAATCAATGATTTCGAACAATATATTTTCTTTATGGGAAGGATAATACATTGGATAATTTTATTAAAATAATTTATATTTATGTTAATAATTTTATGGATTATAAAAGGTCAAATATTCAAGGATATGAAAAGGATAAACCTATAAATTATGTCATAGATAGTATACTACCTTTCTTAAATGATTACTCAACCATCTAACCATGAAAATATAGATGATAAAAGAGAGAATGGTTTTATGCATAAAATATTAAATGCATAAATGATATAAATATTATAGAATTAAAAATTTCTAAGGGTGTATTGATAAGGTTTGGAACATTATTATGTGTGCAACCATTGTTTGAGTTAATGAATTAGTAATTGGGTGATGTTCATATCTCTCATTTCTATATTTACTCAGTAATATAAAAACATATAGTGAAATATAAGATCATTTTGAATGTGATTTCACAAAGTAAAGATATTAATTAATATACATAATTTTTATTGATATATAAATAATTGAATGAAGTATTTAATATATTTATTTGGGTGATTAACCCATCATAGATACAATCATTTAAATGAAAAAAACACTAATGTTTTTTCTTGAGTATTTCATAATCCTTTAATAGAAATAAATTATTATTTTTTATGTTTATATATTTTAACAATAATAATCATATAATTTCTATTATTTAATATTCAATATATGACCATATTTTAATGATATATATCAAATAAATTGAGGGACATTATTAGGTACCAATTTTGATTATATTTGAATGTGATCCAAGGTTCACCAAATAGTTTTGGAGAATTCTCTGACATACATTGAACATATAATTGATGTTAATTAAAATATTTATTCATAAAACATATCAAAATTATAATTGGAACAATTATTATCTATGGGTAGTGTTTAATTTTTGTTCTTGGAATTCAAAGGATGCCTAGATGAACATCTTTTATTGGATGAGTTTTCATATAAATTAAAAGTTCACTCAAATATGTATATCACCCCATATGATGACATTTATGTGAAATGATTATTGGTTTTTATTACAAGGCTTATATCAGATAAAATAATCCATTGGGACAAAAAAATCCTAAGGGTTTGAATTAATATATCAAGGTTAAATTTTATAAGGAGGTTTAATTATATATCTTTTTCTAGCATTATTAAATAAAATTAATATTTATATCATTAAAAATTCTAATAGTAAGAAGTTATCATTATTGGAATGGAAGAATAGCTAATATACACAATAATATTATTAATTCATAAAAATAAATTTTAAAAAAATATATATAATATGAAAATAATTAATATTTTAAAATAAAAATGAATATTTTTTATGATAAAAAATTTCAATTCTTGTATCTATGGTTATATTATATAAATAAATCATATAATAATAATTATAAAATGTTCATAAATGTTAGAAAAATGATCTATATGAAAGAGAAAATTTAAATGTTTTAGGGAGAAATAAAGAGTTATATTTAATGATAAGTTTTTTAAATTAATATAGAATTTTAAAAGGACATATACATATTAGTAATATAATTATTGGACATATTTGAATTAAGAATATTAATTTTGGGTATGAATGTTTATATGAAATTTTTATAAATATTATGATACCCCATTTTAAAAAAATATATCCAATACTATATGTAATTTTTTTTATTTTAAAATAATAAAATTGTTGGTACCAAGTTTAATTAGGATAGAAGAATAATGGTATGTGTTTCAAATTGGTTGTCATGAATTTCAATTCTAGTTAAATGATGAAATTTTAATTGGTTAAAGGTTTGAATATTTTTAGATTTAGTTTTACATTGTTTATACATGTTTATAGTGAGGAATAACAACCTATAATGTAGTGAATGATATGGTTTAGGTCATTGTATACAAAATATGATGAAGAATGAAAAGAAGAATGGGTGGGATATTAAGTTAAGTGAAAATTAAATTTTTTCACTAAAACGCATCATGGTTTCCCAAACTCTATAATGGTTTATGCAATTTTTAAATTTGGTGACTTCATATGATTGTTATGAACCACATATTGACTAAAATTATAACTTTAATCTAAATTTTATATACAAGTGAAGAAGGATGAAAATACCACGTCACATATCATATTTTTTGTGGAATTTGTGTTTTGAATTTATATTCATTAAATAAATATAGAATATATTATAGAGTTGTATAGAATGAATTTTCTAAAAAAATTGAAAGTGGTTATGGATATGATCATGATTTTACCAACATTACTAGGGGTTCTTAAATGTTATTATAGCTTAATGAAAAATCCATAACATAATAATGATGAAACCACATCTTGGTATGTGAATGATATGAATTTAAAACTAATAAAATTGGATAAACATTAAGAATTTATACCTTTTTATAGCCATAGTTTTTAGAATAAACAAATTAACAAAAACACGCCACTATGTTTAGAGATATCAGGTAATGGTTTTCAGAATGGTTGCATGATTTATATATATATATATATATATATTGTTTTAAAAATATAAAATATTGTGAGTTTTATTAAAAATTTAAATATATTTATATTTATATTATTTAAGAAGAATCAATTTATTCAATTATTTATATGAAGTTATATATTTTCAATTAAAAAATAAATGGAAGAAATGGTAGTCTATTTAAGAACCAAAAAATTCTGAATAAAGATGTTAAAGAAGTGAGGAACTTTTATAAATTAGTTGTTATAATGATTTTTCTATAACTAGGATAATGTAATTTCATTATATTAAATATATAAATATACTCATAGATATAACTCTATGGGGAAACAATTATACAATATTGTTTATAAATTTCATTAGTATATTATTGTTTTGGAAATTTTGTTATACTTATTTTTTAACATAATGTGGTATGTTGGTGGGGAGAGAAGGTAAAAAAAATCACACAATATTGAACAATTTCTAAATATTATAGTCACTAAAAAAAGTTACAACAATGATAAAATTATAATTATTAATTCTAGAGTCACTTATGTAATATAATTATTTATTCATTGAAGCTATAAGATGTTACTAAGAGGTAGAATGGATTGGGATTGTTTTTAATAATTATACCATGGGAATATTTGAACAGTAATAATAGGAGGGTATTAGGTACATAGTACAGTGCCAATGAGTATCTAGTTAGATGAGCAGTATCTGGGTAGGGGTTTAAACTCCATTAGGTTGTCTATAGTAGTGGAATGAATTCCTAGTAAGGTCACTGGGTAAATTATGAGGTGGAAAATATATCTGGTGTCTCGATAGGTGTTTTTATTGGACGATTTAGAATTCTCCCATTTTCTCTAATTAAACACATTCTCTTTCCCCAATTGACACCCTCTCACCCATCACATAATGTTTATGTGATTGTGTATACTATCATGCTTGTAAGTGTGTGTGTGTGTGTGTTTATGTGTGTGTGTCTATGTGTTCCTGATATTCTTTTACTTTTATTCTAGTAGTGTCCCAGTAAACCCAAGTAGTTTGAATTGACCATGTGGAGGGTTTTTAGAGTCATGCATGTGTGAGAATTACCTAACTATCCAATTTTTCAATTTCTATATTCGGAAATCAATGATAATTATTTAGTCTTAACTAAAGATACTACTTCTGATGGTGGATAATCTGGGTATCATGTATTGGTTATGAAAATGGGTTGTATTTTATGTCTTTAAACGAGTATTGTTTTAAATAGAAATAATATTTTTATATAGTTATGTTTTTTTAAATTTGAATTCATGATATTTTTGTGTGTTTATATCCTATATCATGTTATTTTCATGTGTGGGTATATGAGATTATGCTCTTAAGTTGTTCCTTGTGTGTATGTAAAGTGGTTTGGATTGTTCTACGAGTCACTGACTTGAGTGAAAAGGTGTTAGTTTGGATTAATATGATAATACACACCAAATTGTATAGAAATTACATTATTTTAAACAAATAAGGAATTACAATACATTCCAAATTTGTTTTAGGTTTATAATTTTATAGAATTTGGATAAGAAATTAACTAACAAAACCCATTCCTTAATAACAAACAAATACTTTTTCACACTATAATAGAAAATTATTAATCCTTTTTTAGTCTTTAACATATATAAAACTCTCTCAATATAATAATTAATTATAGATAATATAAAATGTTATTATCATTATAACGTCAAGAAATTAAAACATTTGATGGGGTGATATAATATTATTAGTAAGGGATAATACATCAAAGGCCGTAACGGTTATTTCATAATCATGTGTAAAATCATGAATAAAAAAATATCTTACTTAAAATTAAATAATTAAATGTGTTTCAACCATAACTATGTAATATAGACACATCATCCCAAATGATAACACTTATATTATGTCATGGGAAAATAAAACATGAAGCATATAACAAGATTCATGGAATGTCAAAAAGAAGGTGAAAAAATCATAAACAATGTATTTTTTATCATTGTAAATATATATTTTCACTAGCCTATTTACATATAATATTGTGATTAGAGATAAATTCCATAACACACACCCTTAAAGAACATAGCTACTCACTATCCTCCTTAAAAACATTTCCAGTACTTGAGATATAATAATATAACAATTGAATTGGGGGAGATATAGGTCTAAGCCATATCATAAACCATATACTTCAATTCCACTTGAAAACAATCATGTTATCATAAAATTACCCATTGTAAAGAAAATTGATTTTGTAAAATTATAAAAAGATAAATAATAAAAAAAATCAATCAAGTAAAATTTCAAAATGACTGGTTCACATGATTAATGAATTTTATTTGAGAACAAAAAATGTGAATCATTAATTAAAACATCAATGAAGGTAAATATTTTATAAATATATAAGAAAATGGAAGAAAAACTACTATAAATTGTATTTATTTAAAACCATTGTTAATAATTTTTATAATGAAGTTAAAAATCATTAAAAAATATAATTCATTATTTTTAATGATCCTTTGAAAATATTATTTTTTGATATAAATAATTTTTAATGAATTATTTTCATGTATAAGAAAATATTGGTTGGAAGATAAAATATTATATTATAAAATTATAAACGTTTTTTATGATAAAATTATAATTTTGTGGAAAAGTACATATTTTAAAATTTTAACAAAAATCATTTTAGAAAAATTAATAATAGATATAGTGGAAAACGATAAAACAACATATCTTGTAAAATAATAATGTAAACATTGGTGGAATGGGACGATATGGAAATGGAAAACAAAAGTTCATTATAATACATGGGATATAATGTGTTCAATCTCAGATATTATAAATGAAAGCATCATGAAAAATGAATAGATATGAAATATAATTCCCTATAAAATAAGTAGTTTTTATAACATAATAAAATCATAGGGATTATTTTAACCAACTTTAAATGTTAATATTTAATAATGATGAGTATTACTCGATAAAAGGAGATTGAGTTATCAAAATCATTATGGACTTAATAACCTTCAAATAAATAGTTATAAAAAGACTAAAAATTATATGAATTTTTAAATAAAATTCATTAAATCGTTCATTATTTATAAATAAATTATTTGATAGTATGGCCACTATATAGGTAATAAATTGGTGTGTAACATTAAAAGATTTATCTATGAAGAGTAAATTTGACGAAAATAAATTATGGCATATAAATAATTCTAATAAAACCCCTTGAATGGGAGAGAAAAAATATTATGTATAAAATTTAATGAAATGGATAAATGATATTTAATTATATAATTTCTCAATATATAATCATATAAAAAACTTAAATGAAATTAATTATATAAAATAAAATGTCTCCTCGATAATGAAATTTGGAGATGAAACTCATACCTTGTTGTATATTCATTATATACAAGTGCATATCTTCCTGAATAATAAAATTAAAATTATTATATACCTTCTTAGTAACATTATTCTTTTATATTTCATTTTATATAGTCTATTTATTTTCATTTGATGTCTGTTTATTATATGGTATTTTCTTATGTTTTCATGAATGATGGATTAATGTAGGTTTATTTTGATAATATTAGTGAAGGAATATAATATTTTAAAAATAATACACAAATGTAATATAACCATTAAATATATTAAAACAAAAATTGATCTTATAAATATATTATTTTTTAATTTCCCATTTTTATCCAATATATTGTTTTATAACATTATTCAAGTATGTTGTTAAACAAACCAAAATGAGGGCACACTTAAACTTGATGGATGAGTAAAGTTATGGACATATTTATTTTAACAAAATATGATTATAATAGAATAATAATGTTATTATATTCATTTTATTATTATGGTGATAAATATTTTATAAAAAAATAAAACTAAAAATCTATATGAAAAACAAAATAAACAATTCCTCATTGTAGCAGTAGTCTACCCAGACACATATTTGTAATTTCGTTATTTTATAACTGTATGGAAATAAATAACATTTGGTTTTGAGTATTAATATAAAAATAAAACAGTATAATAATATTATGAAATTCATCATTTTATTATGGTGATCTGATAATTGAATGAGATAGTTTATGAAGAAACCCTTAAAAAGAGATAATACTTACATCAAAGACATAATTATGTATTCAAATATTCTTTATAATTTAAGGGATGTGATAAATCGGTGTGGACGTGATATTTATAGATTTTTATTATGAAATATTTAGATAAAAAATCATAGCTTCAATTAGGAATTAATGGTGATGCTTAATTCTGAATGGGTGGAAGTGGTTTCATTTTGAAAAATTAGAAAAGCAAATTTTTAATACACACATATTTTTTTCAATAATTACAAGACACTATTCAAGGGTTAATAATTGAAAATATGATAGATATGGGGTTTGTAAAAATATGAGTACAAATATCCTCTCAAGGGTTCATGTAATCACTTGGTTAGGGTGATTTATGGCGTTTTTTAAACTTTTCCACAAATTAACATTGAAAAAGGTAACTATTTTTTAACTAAGTTAATTTTTATAGTAATAAATATAAAAGTTAAAACCTATTACCTAAGATTTATGTGATGGAAAAAAATTTAAACTCAATTTAAAACACATTCGAAATTACTGAAAGTAAAAATTTAAATTAAAAAAAAGATATATAGAAAAACTTTTATTTATGGAAAAAAATTGATATTCATACTATTAAGTGTTCTTAATCTTAATTAGTTTTGATTAATAATTAAATAGGTTTTAATATATTTATATATATAATTAAAATAATTTGAGATTAAATATTTATAATATATTAATATAATTTATTAGATAAAAATTATACATAGTTATTTAAACAATTCAAAAGTAACATTTTCACAATTAACGTGATAATTTACATTAACCTTGGTAGTCTAATTTTTATTAAAAAATGAAATTTTACTTATTATATTATATTAATAATATTATCTAAAATATTATATCTTATTTCCCATATTATATTTATATTTGTTGAAATATTAATTTTAATGTTATCATATGTAACGCCCAAAAATCCCTTTTAAGAAAAAAGTGTAATTTTATGTGTAGTATTTATGTGTAGTGAAATATAATCATTATTAATAATTATAATTATATTATTAATATTATTTTTTATAAATTAATATTTATTAAAATAACTTGAAAACTTAATTTCCATATGATTACATTTTATTGAAGAAATAACTGAAAAATAGTTTTCATAAAATATTACTTGATATTCCAAAATGATATAATTAGGTTTTATAAATTTAACATGTTATTTTGAAATACTTTATTATCATTTATAAATATATTTATAAATATTCTTAAAAAATTATAAGACATATTAAAGTGGAATCATTATTAAAATCTATATTTTCATAATTAATCAAAAAAAAAACAATTAGTTCAAAAAAATCACAAAAAAACATATTAATTTAATTTTTTTATTCTAAATGATAAATTGGTGTTCATTTATTATAATCAAAAATAAATAGCATTAAATATTAAAAAATTCATAATATATAATAAGAAAACAAATTATTATAAAATTTCATTTTCAAATATTAAAGATATTAATTATTATATCATATTATTTACCACTTATATTGGTGTTAAATTATTAACAATATCGAACATAATTTATCATTATTAATAATATGTTTCTTCAGATAGAAATTGATATCACATAAAAAAGGAATGTTTAGAAAAATGATTTTGAAAAAAATAAATGTCCTTATTAGTCGTTTGACGTACAGTAATTGAATTTCTTTCATATTGAAAGTAGCATTTATTTTACAATAAAAATATTTCATAATATTGTTACTCATATTTATTATGAAAAAATCAGTGGAATATTTTTAATTTTCATAGGTAAAGATTTATATATAATCCAAATATGGCTTGGTTTCATTTAATATTTGTGTTGCGTGTGGATCATGATATTAAACAACTTATCTTTTTAATGTGTAGTCCCATATTAAAATATTATGGTTTTACTTCCCCCCATCAAATAAATTACATCCCATCAATTTTAATTAATAATAATCTATGAATGTAGGAGAGGGTATTATTAATATATTCATTATATAGGTAATAAACTATAATTTTATATATACCATGCTCTCATAGAATATATCACAGATTGACTAAAAATTAATTTTTTATTGGAATAAACCCCCTTTTAAGGGAGAGGGATAACCCATCATGAAACCTAGACATAAAGAAAAAAACTATGCCCCACCAAAAAAAAATCCCTTAACAAGCAAGATAAAAAATATAAAGGAAATCTCCACTCCAGTAATAAAATGTGGAGACAATCTTCCGGATTCCTATTCTTACTCAGATAGACGTCCCATGTAGAGACATGTGATCCTGGTACTAATGGCATGTTCCATAACCTCTCAAACATCCAATCCAGATTGCAACGGTCAGGTGAAAACACCTCGCTCTAAACCACTTCTAGAGAATCCCCTTGAATAAGTTCTTGTTGGAAAGGCACATTAATTGGGAACTACATAGCACAACACCACCAATCGTAGTAGAAATACCAATACAAAACTCAACCACAAAGTCAAACAATTCTAGAAACAGAAAACCATTTCCAATATAGCCTACATCCTGGATGCATGATATTTCATAAGAAAACAACCCTGCTGTAATGACTAAGTGGGAATACCATTGACACCACAGGAAAATAATCCCAAGGAAACCAGACACACCAAGGTGTGAGAGACCATGCCACAACCACCGAGGGATCGATGGCCCGACAACCACACCAAAGGCATGTCGCTGACTATATCAAGTTAGTTATTCTTCTTCATGAAAATTTATTCATCCATACAATCACATACAAATGTATGTATATACCTTAATAATATATTCTCTGTAACATATCTTTCCAAAACCATTTGAATCTCAAATTCAATAAAACACAATGATGTTATATGTTTCTCTAAAACATAAACTCTATCGTTAACCATCAAATAGTATTAACCACAACTTAATATTGTCACAAAATAGTTAATGTAATTCACAAACCAATAAAATATTATTAACATCACCAAAAAAACCACAAATCATATATAAATACCATGGTTACAAGAACTATATTACATACATATTTAGAACCAATATATCCTTTATTATCTCAACAACATGCTTATATTTAACCTATGATTTATCTAAACATTAATCCTATGATCTTGAATAGTTAATTAAAAAATATAAACATTTAATAAAATCACTTTTCAAGGTTATTGACTCTATTTAATATAATTTTAAAAAACATTAATGTATAAAAATTGATGACAAATCATTAGATGTTTTACGTAACACTCATAAATTATATAATATACCAATATACAATCAATAATTATCACTCATAAATAAAAATAACTATAATTTTAAAAAATAAATTCATATACTCATATAATCCCCACTACCTTAGGTAAGAGCAGGAAACTCTCATTTCTATCATAACATGAATATGCTACGATTATCAACCATTTACACACACTCCCTTATTAAGTTATATAACGTAGATGTTTTTTTGATAAATACCATTGTCATCCTCATCAATGTGATATTGTTTTAACTAATTACTAAAACTAAAATTATTATGATAATATCATAATGAATAATAGTATATAAATATATGGTTGAATCTTAAGATTACTTCTATAATGAAATAATCATTTCAACCTATGATATTTTCATTCCAACTATGTAGTAAATGGTTAAACCAATAAATCTATTTGTTCTACCCTGCTTACATTAATTGTTCTCTCTCTCATAATTCTTATCATAATCCACTAATTTAAATTATAATTAAATCATTTATAAGAGTTTAAAATTTGAATGATATTAAAAAATTAATTTCCCCTGAGAGTGTTTAGTTATAGGACCATGTTTTTTGTTACTTTTATTTGTTGTATATAGAGTTAATATGTTTAATGTTTACAAAATGTGTAGTTTTTGTTTTTGGAATCACCCTGTTGAACTAACCAAGTTGATTCAGTAATTGTAAAATTAGATGGAAAATCGGAAGGAAAAAATGGTTTTGTTCACGTAACACAATACCCATATGATTAGAAACATTTTCCAATAAAAGAAAATATAATAATTCGTTACTGATCATTCATATTTTCACAAATATTGACGCAGTTCAAATTCCTGCTGAAGAATGTTAAAGAGAGGATCTGGTCAAAATTTTATTTTTTATCATCGTTGGTGTTAGAATCATCAGTGTGAATTTTTATGAAGGATGGGAGCTCCATCTTAGTGAAGTCAGATATTTTCTAAAAGCATTGATCGACCGATATATTGGACTGTCTGATTCATCAGACGGACCTATCTATTGGGCAATCAATTAGATCAATAAATAGTTCCAAATAATATGATATAAAATAACATTATTCGGACACCATTTAATAGAACATAATATGCCGATGATCTATCATAGGGGATCCTGACACCAATTAGTTTAGAACATTGTTCCTATCAATATGGCATTGTATATAGATTATGCTCATATGTAGAACACATTTTTTATGTTTTTTAGAATGATGAATCACATTAGACTGATAAAATGATAAATCATGTGTGAAACAATGTATTATCCATATGTATGAAATATATGTTGATCCATCATACATGAAGAAGGCTGCAGTTCATCATAAAATTTTTGAGACCGTGAAAACATTGGTTGATGAACATCGTATGGAATAAAGATGATGAAACTGGTTCATTTAATTGATAATGATCATAGGGGGAGTTAGTCATTTTAATTAGAATAATATAATCAGTTTGAGAAAATGTATGAAGAGTTATATCAAATAGAAAATGAAATAGAATATGTGAGAAATTTTTAGGTTTCAATGGAGTGGTTGATACAAAGGAGTGTATAAATATGTTGAAACAATACATTAAACCATTATCTATTGAATCACATCATCTAGTTAAGAAATCATTTTATAGTTTGTTTTATTCAATGGGTCAATAGAAAAAAATTAGGGTCTTTCATAAATGGGTCAATAGAAATAGAATTAGAGGTCATTGATATAAAACTATAATAATTAATTGCGTGATATTTTCATTATAATTTTCATCAAGCAAATTTTGTGTATAAAAGTTAATGGTACTAGAACTGAGGCCGAAATATCAGTTGGAGTCACAAGATAATAAATTATTGGACTCCAAAAATCAAACTAGAAAGTAGTTTGTCCATTCGAAGAAGTTTTAATTTTGAATAATATTTGGGGAGATTAGATAAGAATCTATAAGTTTTAAATAATGTTGAATTGGTCAATGATAATGTTCAAATCAATATGAAATCTATATTTATGTGAATTTTTTTATCTTTAAGAAGAATTTTCCCACCATTATCATTTTGAGATTCCTATAATTATAGAGAACAAAAAAATTTATTATTGAAACTATTCATGTGTGCGGAAATATGATGATTTGAAAAAACAATTATAGGTTTTGAGAACCCATCCCAAGATTAGTTTTAGGTTTAATCTAAGTAATATCCATCAATGTGAGATCCAATATTATCACAACCCCTTCAAAGAAAGTTTAATCAGACAACTTTTTGTGGAAGCGAGTCCATCCCAGATAGTCTGTCAGAGTGAATTTCCATCAGATAGAGTTCTATTTGATGAAGAATTGGAGATTTTCTAAAATTTTCTATCCAATGAAAGAAGGACAAGTAAAATCAGAAATGGAAGGAATCCAATCGAAAAAAGACCATCTGATAAGGGTTACTAATATGAGGATGACTAGACTAAATCTGTCGATGTTTTTTTCCCAAACTGAAATTCTAGAAAAATTGAAATTGAGAATATTCGGATTATTTGAACATCTATAGGATTTTTCATGTAAAAAATATATTAAGATAATTTTTGAAATTATGGAAGACTATTTACAAGTGATGTTGATCCTGCTTACTTAAGGAGGAATTGAATAACTTTTTGAAGTGGATCAAAAGAGAAGAAATAAGGTAATTATTATAGCTAAGGATCCATACCTATTATTGAAAAGGTATTTTGTTTGATGGGGTGTATAACCATATCAGAAAGAAGTGGATACGAAAAAGATAGTTGTTGGGTATAACTAACTAAAGTAAAAAAAAATTCTACTAGGATTATAGAATTATTTGATTCTTTTTTGTTTTTATTATATAAAAGGGATAGTAAAGGAATCGATGTTGGTTAGACAATAAAACATAAAAAAGAGTAGGTATTTTTTCCAATCATAGTAAATATTTTGTGCTATTATTAATTTATATTTGTTGTATATGAAAGGAGTGTTTAAGAGGTATATTTGACTGGTTCATTAATCTAATAGTTTTTAGACTTCATATAAGTTTCTAAAGTACTTAAGAAACATTATTTTAAAATGAACACCAACCACTACATCACCCCCCCCAGTGGTATCGATCCAATTGGGGAACATCAATTGATATTAGATATTTAGTTCCCTCTGAATGATATATATATAAGAATGGATAATTTTAATTTAGTAAACAATAGTGGTGTTTTTAAAATTTTAATTAGAAAGCACTACTACAGTTGGAATACAATGATGTTACCAAATATTGTTTCTCTTGTACTTGAAGTTGTAGATACTACAACAATATTTTTTCCACCAATAAATGATTTTTTAGATAACTACTGATAATAATAGTTTAGAAGATAATGGTAATGAATAGAAATATTTATTAATGGACCTTACTGACATTGTTTATGCACAAATTATGGGGTTTCCAACTGATAAGAATTTGTTGGATAAGTGTAGAAATAGTCCACAAGTAAATTAAAAAGTTAAAACCTTTTTATAACTCTGGAGAAGAAGATTTTATTACATTAAAATGGATTATGAGTAAAGTATTGATGATTAATTTACACGTGTGGATGAGATTGTGAGTAATATCTGTTTTTTTGGTGAGATGCTAGAATGTTCTACTATTTTTAAGAAACTAATTAGAATAATTCTATATATATTTGATGATAATGTTTTAACATTATAGGATCATGAAGTGTTATCTTTTAATGATCTTCGGAATATTATTTTGTAATGTGAGATGAGAAAAATAATTGTTTTCAATGAAATGGTTCTGAATGATATTTCCTTTAATGATTTTTAAAAAAAAGGTACAATGAAAAAGTAGTTTTCATGAATTGATTATTTTTTTATAGAGTATGAAGATGAATATTTTATCACAATTTTTACCTTTTTTATAAAAGATATAACTAGAGTAGCTGGAATGGAAAATGTTGAAATTTTATTAAGTGTTCGAATTGTGAATGGACTGGAAACATTGCACAAAATTTCCCAATGTTGAAAATAGAAGATTATGAGTCCAAAAAATATGATCAAAAATCAGACAAACTAAAGTGGAAAATACATATGGAAAAAATTACTTGTGAATAAAAGAAGAAAAGATATCTCAGAAAAATAAATAAGGATGATACCTCCTCTTGTGATGAATCATATCATCAAGTAAATTCATTTCTAAGGTAAGAATTTGAAATGCTTTGAAACCAAGTTACAATAATGGAGAATAAAGAACAAAATTTGATTGTATTCTTAAAGAAAAATATGGAAAATACAATTAAGTAAAATACTCAACTCATGTATGAATGAAGTATTTTGAATAATGATATTAATGACTTATATTTTGATAATTGTGATCGGATCAAGAAAGATAATAAAAATAACAATATTATTAGAGATAAAAAGATTAATATTGGTGGGATTTAATGAAAAATAAAATTTCATGAAGAAAAGTTAGTTGAAAATGATAACTTCAACATGAAATAATATAATCGTATTGAAAAAATTAAGAATAAAATGTTGATGAAAACTATGCCAACTTCTCTACGATTTCTGATGAAACCAAAATAATAATGTGGTCCATGATTTATGAGTAAAAAACAATAAACATGTTCTATGAAATATTTATATTAGTATGAAAAATCAATATTCATAGGTCACTATTGTTGTTGTTGAATTTAAGACCCAGATATTTTTGATGGTGGTATAACATGTATCTACTAGAAAAAATGTATCAATCAAGGGTGTGGACAATATTGATTAATAAAGATAAAAATATTTTATGAAATAATTATACATGAAAAAATGAAACTAATAAGGTGAATAACGTCCATGTAAAAACAAATAAATATGAAATTCAGATGAAATTTGAGTACTTTAAGAAATTTGATAATTGTAAACATGTTGGGTCTGAAAATATAGAGTTTTTAGTTATTTTTCCAGAAAATGTTTCCATGGATATAGAGTTAGAAGAAAAAATCAGTAGAATAAAGAGGGAAGAAAAAGGTTTCTAAAGGTGAGAACTAGTTTGATAAAATGATATCAATATAGTTTGAATATAATAATTATAAAAGATGTAATATATTTGAAGAATATAGATATATTAAAAAATATTTGTTAACTACATTTCTTGAAAAAAAAGTAAGGAATGGCCAATTTTTCACAAACTTATTATAAAAATATTACTAATGTTGAGTAGTATTTTATAGATAAGTATAAAGATTATACTAATGAGAGTATACTAGTTAAAATATCATAGAAGTATGAACATGAGGAATAAAACACATCCAATGAAAAATATACAATGAAGAAAAAATATTAAATGTAGGGGGAGGGTTCACATTCCAAATGATGCTTCAATGAAACTAATTATGTTCCTGCATATTTCGTAAATACTTTTATATTTAAACTTAAATAAATTTAATTAGATTATCCTAATGTTGGAAGATGATATTTGTGTCTCTTAATTTTCTTTCAAAATAAATAACGAGGTTACAAAAAATGATCTTTTGAGAGAAACATTTACACATAAATATTCAAATATGTTTTTTGAGATGGGTTAAGATTGTTCTTATCTTATAAAATATCCCCAATAAATATACCATATAATATAATTTTTTTAAAGAACATATAAATGTATTAGATGAAATTTGTGTTAAGGATAAAATTTATAACCTTGATAATGGACTCTGTTTTTCTACATGGGGTTTCCATAATGGACTTACATTTTTTTAGCTAAAGGATGGTTTTTAAGAAACAAATTTTATATTATTATTATAAAGAAACAAAAAATTAATTAATTAATATTAAACACATTATATTTTATTATCAATAAGGGGGAGAAGACATGATAGTGAAAAAAATTAGGGGGAGAAATATTTTTGGGGGAGAAGACAACAAACACAATGGGGGTGAAGACATGACTATTGATAACAAACACAATGAGGGTGAAGACATGATTATTGACAACAAACACAGTGGGGATGATTATTATAACCAAGTTGGGTGTTGTACTTATTTGTTTCAATTTGTTTAATATGTCAAATGTTGCGGAAAGGAAAATATTTAGTTACCAGAAAAACCCATATTAGGCTGACCTGGATGTTTCAAAAAACACTATGAAATGGATGAAAATTTGAATGGAAACACAGTTCGACATAGAAAACCCAAAAACAAAAAGATAATACATATTTTATTTTCCAAGAAATTATAAGGAGTGTTTGTTTTCATTTAAATTTTTAAAGATCATGATGAATTCATCATATATATAGTAGAATGTTGAAGACCTCCTCTAGTTAAAATTTTGCAGTGTGAGCATCATCGATGTGAGAATCATTTCTGTGAAATTTTCTAAATGATATGAGATTAATGTTACTGAATTTTAATATTATATAAAGGTTATTATTTATCAATACATAGAACTATTCGGTTCATTATATGAACCAATAAATCGTATGATAAACCAGATCAATCACTAGTTGTTGAGAACCTGATGTAAAAGAATTCAATGTTGCCACCAGTTCATCAGACACAGTAAGCCACGAATCCATTAGAGGTTATTCTCTCACTGATTCATTTTAAAAATAATTGATATAATTAAGAAATCATATGTATAGTTCTATCATGGGTAGAATGGATGTGTTAAGTTAGTGAGAGAGATAAATCAAATGATCTCCTCATGCTGATAAATCAGATTGGAAATAATGAAATTACATTAGAATGACATAGATGATGATCAAAGGGATATAAATAAAGAAATGGTTCATTAGAATATTTTTAAAATTGAAAAAAAATTGATTTAGAACATTTTATTGTCCATATTTTATGAGACTGATTCATTTACCTATGCTCGATTGGATGAAAAGTTCATCATTTTAATCAAAATCATTAGATCTATCTGAGAAGAAGTGTTCAGATTTTAATCATAATGAGAAATTAATTTAATAAGTAAGAAATTATAGAGTTTTTCTAGAGTTGATGAATGTGATAAAATCCCAAATATGTTTCAGAAATGTAGTCAACCATTTTTAATTATCATGGATCATCAAAGCAAGATGTCATTTGATTTTTTTTATTCTTTAGTGGGATAAGAGATAATATTTTCATTTTTTTTAACAACAAGTCAAGAGGAATAGATGAAAATATAGATGTTATAACGTTTTACTAATTAATAATATGATTTCTCTATGAGAAAGTCCATTGAAAGTATTTTTTAATTGAAATTCCATCGAATATACACTAAGGCCAAATGATAAATAGGATCCACAAAACAATGAATGATAAAACTCAAAAAACCAAACTAGAAATTTTTTTCACATTCGAATAATTATAAATATTTTATAAGAATTGGGAATATTAATGAATCTAATGGAATTTTGGATAATATTTGAAGTAATTAAATATAAAACATGAATCAATAAGAAATTTAGAGATAAGTTAGTTTCATTTATCTAGAAGAAGAATTGGTTTCCATTGCATTATTATATTGGGATGCCAATAAATACATAGGAATGTGAATTCATACCTAAAACTGTTAACATGTGTGGAATTTTAATTTTATGATGAATTTTGATAGTTATTCATATCCCAAATAGATTTTAGTTTTAGGTTAAATATGGGGAAGATGAATTAGAGTGAGAGCCAATCCAATCAGAGAAAGATCCATCAGATGGGGTTTCATCAGAGAAATTCCATTGGAGAAAGGCTTCATTAAATGGAGTTTTATAGAATGAAGAAGTGGGTTGATTCTGATTGAATATATATATAATTAATTTAATTATATCAGAAGAGAATCATATGAAATCCAATCAGACTAAGACCAACAAATAATGGTTATAAATTGAGGAAGATCATAGAAACATTTTCTATGTTTTTCGAAATATAATTTATAGAAATATTGAAATTGAGAATATTAATATTTATTGAATGTCTATAGGATGTTTCAGAACCAAAAACTTCTTAGAATAATTTTTCATGTTCATGAAAATTGTACAGAGGTGATTTTGTTCTCGATTACTTTTAGAGGACGTGATGATCTTTCTGAGGTTGATCAAAAATGGATATGGAATGTGAGGCATATAGCAATGGAACCATACTTGTTACTAAAAAGGGATTATTGTTTTATGGGGTGTGCATACAACAAAGAAGGGATTTGATATGAAACTGTAGGTGGAGGGTATAACCAACTAAAGTCGAAATGTTTCAATAAGCAATTTGTATTTTTTTTTGGTTTTTTCCATTACATTAAAAAAATAATATAGCAATGTAAACTATATTTGTGAGAAAATTCATCATGGAATGGATAAGGTATTTGTAATAATCCTTTTAAATATAATGTAATTTACATTATTTATATTTTTTCATATGAAAGATGAGGTTGAGAGTTATATTTTATTGGTTTGTAACTCTAGTAAATTTCATTGGTCCAGAAAGGATTCCAAAACTATGAAGAACATTTATTTTAAAAATAAGGGGAACAAATAATTCACCCCAACACCCCCTTATTGGTCTCGATCCTATTTGGGGAACGACATCAAACAATGTGTGTAGTTCTAACTCTTTGTTTTCCAGCAATTAGTGGTTAATTTAATGCATTACACACCCTCTTTATTGTTATTACAACTAGGTATAATAGTTCAAGATCCATCATCATATTTTTATTATCTATATAAGGATTTAATTTCTATGAAAACCATATAGTGTCAAAATTAACATAGTTTTCAAGATTCTATGTTATACTTAAACTTTTTCTTTGGGAAGATTCATAGGTTTTCACTGAGTTTCGTATTTTCTTAATCCCTATAATATTTTCTAAAATAATGAAAAGGGTTGTATATACCATAAAAATTAAGAAAAACCTTATCTTTTCAAAAATTTATAACATTTTAAATCGCAAATTATCATCAAATAGTTACATCATATTCTATCATGTTATCTAAAACCTTCTGAGATACCTATTATGATAGCTGTATCTTATTGTTCAACAGTTACATGTATTCAAAAAAATCATGATAATAACTTCCCAAGTCCTTATAGTTTTAGTGTTTTAGATAATTAAGAAAAAAATAACTAATTAAAATCATGGACATTTAACTAATTAACCATTATCCATTATAAGAGAAATGACTTAGTCTAAAGTGAAACTTAAACATATTAAAAAAATTCTCCAAAAAATACACCCTTTAAGATATTACTTATTTTATATTTCAATATCCTTGGGAAATGAAAACATTGGAATATGTGAGATGAAAATTTCATTAAGGGATAACATATTAGATTTCATGACCATTATATCATTATCATGTGGAAATTAATGAATAAATAAAAATATCTAATTTAAAAGATCATTAATCAATAAGTGTAAACTGTAATCCAGAAATATTGAAATATCATCCCATAAAAAAACTTTTACCATATAATGAGAAAATATAATATGAATAATATTACATGATCCATGGAATTTAGGAAAGAAGTTGGAATAATCATAAACATATGATTTCTTATGATTAATAACCCGACTACCCACCAAAATGCCGATAAGTAATGTTATATGTAGATATAAACTCCATCACACTCACCTTTTTTGAACCAATGTACATTCTAACCTATTCACTAGTAAAATTATTACGAGAGCTAAATTCCATTACACTCACCCTTTGTGCACCAAGGTACCCCCTAACATATTATCATAATATTTATATCTCATGAGAAATAACACTTTAACCAATACATTGGAGGCTGATATCAGTCCCACTAATCACATAATACATTCATTTGTGTGATACTCCAAAAAATCATCATATTAGAAAAATTCAGAATGAATGAAAAATGGTTTCATGTTATTTCACAATCAAAAAATTATAATGAACCGATTGAATGAAAATGGGCTTCATAATATTATATAATTTTATCTCATAAAATAGTTCAATAAAATAAATGGTTCCAAAACCTATTATGAAAAATAAAATACATTATACTAGAATATTTAATATGAATTATGAAATACTAATTACTTATAGGAAAATATTTTAGAGATAAGGAAGAGATTGTTGGAGAATTTTTAAATAAATTTATTTCTTTAAACCCCTTATATATTTTGTGTTAAAGTGTGTATAAAATAATTTACAAATATTTTTCCTAATTTGTAAAAAATTAATTTTTGAAAATTAATTTTGGAAATAAATTATCATTTAAAAATAATTTTATTGTATAAGAATATGTGTTTTTTGAGAAAGAATATATTATCTTAAAATTGAAAAACTTTTATCTCAAAAAATTATACTTCTTTTGAAACCTGCATCATATAATTAAATGGTAAAATAAACATTTAAAATATAGTAATGATAAATATGAGGGTAAACACTAATAAAACATAATATATTTCTAAATAATAATGGGACAATTTTTTAGAAATGAAAATATATTCCTATGAAAGAATGTTTCATTATAAAATATTAAATTATTTCTTTTCAAACTCTACAAATGAAATCATCATGGAATAAATAAAGGAAATAAAATGAAATTACCTACAATATAAGGTGGTTTTATAACATAATATCATTATTGTAATCATTATAACTAATATTTAACAATATTTTTTAATAAAGGGGAGCATAACTTATAGAATGTTAATTGAGTTATCAAAACCCTTACATATTTTTTTTACATTTGAATCAAATGTTATTTGAATATTAAAAATATCATGGATCTATAAGTCCACTCATTAATTCACGTATTAATCCAAAATAAATTATAGCGATGTATATACATATTAGAGAAAAACATTGGTGGATAACATTAAAACATTCCACAATGAATAAAAATTGAGACAAAATAATCATATGGCATAAGAAACAATGTAATAATCTCCCATGAAATAGGGAGAGAGTGATTAAACGTAAAGTTTAAGTTTTAATTACATTAATTTAGGATATTTATGATTTAAAATCTTATGTGGGTAGAATATGTACCACACAAATGAAATTAGTTGATAAAATAATTCTTTTCACGATGAAGGAAATATTTATATGAAACCCTTACCTTCTTCCAAATTTATTCAGTTCTTTCTCTAAACATCATGAATAGTCAAATAAATTTTATTATATACATTTAATGTAACAAAATAAATATTTATTTTATTTATTATATACCATTTATAATCATATTATATTTGCTAATTATATATTTTTTTCAGACTTCTTCAGGAATAATTGAATGGTGTCGGCTATCTGGGGCACTTTACTGATCGATGATGATATTTTTGTATTAGGTTAAACACAAAACATAAAAATTAAAAAAAATTCCTCTCATTTCTTATAAACGTATAATAATATTAAAATTTATGTTCTCATACTCTTTCATGATATAATTTTATAACATTATAGAAGTAGGTAGTCAAACCGATCAAACCATGAACACACCTCAACTCGATGGGTGAATTTGGATTAGGAGATGTTTATTTTGATATAAGTTAATTATAAAAAAATAAAAATGATATTAGTTTTATTTTTTTATTATGGTGAACAATATTTTAATATTTTTATACAATAATTTAAAATATAAACGATTAATAAAAAAATATTTCTTCATGGAGGAATCAGTCTCCACACACATGTGATTGACTTTCCATTATTTTTATTAAGTCAATGAAAGCGTATAAATATGGGTTTTACTATAAATATAAGAATATAACACAATGATAAAGATACTTATTATATTATGTCAATATTTTGGATGTATTTTTGTAAGAGTAATATTATGAATAAAACATTAAAAAGAGACAGTACATATATTAGAGATCTAGTCATTCCTTTGAATACTCTTTTTAATTTAAGAGGATAATCTAACAGAGTGTTATTAGGGGATTTTGAAATTTTGATTAGGTTATAGTGGAATAAAAATGGTAGAGTGTAAATCAGTAATTATAAGATTAATTTTAATTTTGAAATCATGTAATTACAATCATTTCATAATAGAAGAAAAGAGATCATTTGGAGGCACTCATAATTTTTCAATAACTCTATGAAACTATTCAAGGGAAAATGGATCCAATGTGGATCACACATCATCAATGAAATAGAAAATATTCATGGTCCTCAGTAAAATTCATTTTTTTCACGATTTAATAATTCTAATTAATCAATATACTCAAATATGGCACATTGTCTTCATCGTGAAAGCTCATCCATGTCTCTTGGTAGAGATCTAACCTGATGCTCAATCCTCTATAGGGAATCAGATGTGCAATTTTCAATAACTCAATTTATGAATTTTGATCTATATTATTAAAATTAGTAATTCATTCAGTCTTATGTGTCCTCTTTAGTTTATATGATGGCTTGTGCACAAAATATATCATAGCTAAAGTGGAGTTGACCTTTGAGCATATCTATTTTACCGCTATGAGATTTCTTTGTGAAATACCACCAACTCTTTTCATGTACCCCCTTCAAGATCAAATATAGTGTGTTTAAGAAAATTATAGTCGCTGAAAACATTATTTTAATCCTAAAAATAAGAATAAATAACATGGAAACACATTTTCCAACGTAGATTTGGTTTTAGGTTTTGATTTGGAATCTTTTTTTAGGAATACCACTCAACTAGTCCTTGTCCACAATTGAAATATTCCAAATTTCTTTGTGACTCAACATCGATTGGTCTCTAGATTCATTATAGGGACACATGTAATTTTAATAGGAATCTCAATCATCTTCCCCTTATGATGTGGCGAGATCCCATGGTCATAGGTCATCATGGGTAAATCTTCCTCTCTTGAATTTAGATCCTATTCAATATTCATTGATCATCCAAGGTGGTTCCAAGATCTATTACTACACTAGTGTGGACGCCATCATTTTCAATAAGTCAAGTCTAACTCAGTATGATCACTTTCAGATCATTCGACTAAGATGGAGAGGATTTTATTTATACAAGAATGGATTTGGGTTGATGTAGCCAATTGAAAATATTAATTTGGTTAATGGTGACTAGGGATCGACATTGTTTCATAGCTGAATTTTCCAATGAATAGGCAAGGTCAATTTATTTTTTCTTACTATGGAATTGTGACATAGAAAAACATACAGCTAGTCAACTCTCGAATATCTTTCCTTTGGAATACTTATAATTATTTAATTCTTTTCATATCATTTCCTTTTCCAAATTTTTCTCATCTTTTATATTTTATTTATGTTTTTCTTGAATTC
The DNA here is from genome assembly GCA_963277665.1 of Viscum album. Lineage (NCBI taxonomy): Eukaryota > Viridiplantae > Streptophyta > Magnoliopsida > Santalales > Viscaceae > Viscum > Viscum album. Next base: position 1,883,189,831 of record OY728159.1, on the reverse strand, counting down.
ATTTTTTTGGACTTCATACACTCACTTGTATTTTAAATTTTCTCATGCATGATATGTTGGAATTTGGAACTTGTGGTCTCTCATTGACCATATGACCACTGGCTTCATAAATTCACTTCTTCGAGTTTTCTTATATCTTACTCTACTTATATTAACCAAATTTCGTATTTATACATTTAATTAAAATTAAATTTTATGTAATGCTTAATTAAATTCGAAAACAATATTCCTTCAATAAAGTGGTATCTATATACAAAACCCACATAGGCATTTACATGTGTATTAAACTATTATAAAAATTCCAAATTGAATTCTAAAATTCATAATTTATTTTTTTTAAATCGTTATTTAGTGTTGGGTTTTTACATTATTTCAAAATTGGTTTTAAACAACTTTTAAATCTAAATTGATACATCTCCATATAAAATAAATAGTTCAAAATCAATATCAAAATCAATTATTTAGATAAATTTACATATATCATTTAATTTAGAATTTGATTTTCAAAAAATAAAATCCTCATAATTAAATCCATTAAAGAATACTTGTTTCATATTTAAAATTATCCCAAAAATCAAGATTATATTCCTTAAAAAATGAATAGATATCAATTAATTCCAAAAATTAATAAATATTGTAAAAATAATATTTTATGCCATTTAACATTTACTTTCAGATTTCATAGATTTAGTAAATAAATCACTAATATTCTTGAGATTTATTTTAATTAATGGTAATTTATCACATAAATAAAGAAAAATATTTTGAAATTTTGGATCACATCACTCCCCCACACATGAACTATTTCAATACTAAGTAATTTTATCATCGATTTCCTAAAATGAAGTAGATTTTCATATCAGTAAATAAGTTATATTAATTTAAGTATTCACATATTTTCATAACTCAAAACACATTTAAAAATTTATGATTAATTATGAAAGTCAATCTACTAAGTAGAATATATATGTTAAATGTTGTTCCAAATAAACAAATTATGTTTTAGGGAACTCATTCAGTTAATTAAAAAAATCCATGATCACTAAAAATATATTTAATTATAAAGGAATGAAATTATACTATCCACATGAAATTCAACCTTCAATATCCATCGAAATAAATATTATTGACCATCCTCACGTGATTATCAAAGTCACTCTTTAATCAATAGAATTTAATAATGTGATGTTATACTAACAATTGGAAAGTGATTTTTTATCATTGTATTGGAAAAATTATCATATCTTCGTACAAGGAATAAAAATAAGACAATAAAACATTAATGCTTTAAAAAGGTTTTACAATGGATTAAATTCTGTGGAAAATTGTTAAAAAAATTCATCAGACTGAATGTTAATGGATTTATTCTTTTAAATAAAATGAAAAATTTATGAAGTAAAATAATGGAAGTTCCCTTAATCAACCCCCCTTCAAAAGATATGAAATTCACACTCTAATTATTCTATGATCTTTTCAAAAATCCATGAATCATGAAAAAAATTCTAAAGAATCTCTCTTAATTATTCTCCTTTTTTTCAACTTATGTAGCTTTGGTTTTTTATATGTATATTTTTTCAAGAAGAATGATTTTTCAATTGAATGTAATGAATGGTGATAATGTTCCTATGTGGATTAGCGCAATGAATTACTCACATTATAATAAAAATATTAAAAATTCCATTCCACATTTATTTAATTCTTTATACTTGAGATAGTATGAATAAAATATTATATACATATAGGTACCAATTTCAATTTTTATCATTCAATTGCCCCAAAATGATGACAGACCCCTCGAATAGTCCCTTTGAATGAAATACTTTTGGGAAAAAATTCACAGACTCCCCTTTCCACCATACATGGAATTTAATTATTCATGAAATTTTATTTTATAGTGTGAGTAGGTAATGTATAATTTTTCTTGAAATATAGATTAAACCTATATGGAAATTCATTAACATATAATGAATTAAATATGATCAATGTTCAAGGTAGGTATCTAAGAAAAGTGGAGCTCTAGGAAATCTAATTCCAATCCCATGTTTACAGTACCTCAATAATCCAATGTCATTGAGAGAGAATAAACACATGTTCTGATATATAAGAAAATACCAAGCTTCTCTGAAAAAGTGAGGATATCTGAATGATAATTCAAATGATTCTCTTATTTATATCAGGATGTGAATAAAAAAAATTTGATAGCCACTATGGGATTTAGAATTCAATTACCAATAAAAAATACATGAAAATTCATTAAAATCACAATCTAATAAAATAACACACTTTAAAAATCATTTGATATTTAAGGATTACATATAAAGATAAATATCTATAAAAATAAATTGGAGTTAAAATTTTAATTAAATTTTCAATTTACCTCAAATAATAATTGAAAATAACCAATTTTTCTTAAAAACATTGTTCAAATAAGATTATTTTTTCATTTTTTAATTATGAAAACAAACCAAAGTATAAAAAGAAGAAAAATAAACAGTATATAAATAATAATTTTATTCCCTATATCCCCAAAAACATAGATTAAAAACATCAATTTAATTAAATCATTCATTTATAAAATAAAAATCATTAACTAATTAATCTAAACTAAAATGAAAGAAGATACAACCTAAAATATTCTTATTCAATTATAGCAGGGATGAGTTTTCACTCCTCTATTGGATCATTCCAGAAATATTTAGGGTAATGATTCAATTTTTATACATTTATTTTTATGGTGTTATATGATTAATCTCTATTAATATTAACTATACTAAATGTAAATGATTTATAAACTATGTGTGGTTTAATCATTTTAGAATAAATATTATGAAAAAAGGCTTCATCATTGAGGAGAAAATTAAACACTATACATATAATTTTATAATCTCTTTTCTTTATGATCATTTCATTGTAATGGATAGATTTATCTTTTAAAAATAAGAATTTGTCAAAAGTTTATCATCATAATTCCTAAATCTCTAGCATATATTCCTTCCCCTCATCTCCCATTTTTCTAAACTCAATGTTTTTCTCATAAAATCCTAGCATTCATTGTTCTAAAACTCAACATGAAAGTGAAAATGCTATCACTAAAATAACCTATAAGTGGATGTACCTAAAGGGGGATTTATGCAGTTTAGTATTCCCATAGTTAATCTTCATGAAATTTTAATCCAATACATATAGTTGGGAAGTAATTTATTCTTTGGAATAATTTATACCTCCAAATAGGACACCTCATCCATCCCGCTGGTTTTTTAGTGGTAGGTAGTTGAAGTTTCATGTTGTAGTGCATATTTATTTATTTGGTTTCCATGTTCTTGTAAATAAAGTATGTTACCTGGTTACGTATTATTTCATGATTATCTCTAATCATAAAGACATTTAATTTAGAAAATGAAACATAGTGTTGGAATCGTAAGTTACTAGGGATTTTTCTTCAATGTACATAGAATCATAGTCAACGACTAAAAATGTAAAAAATCTAAAAGGTGTAGGAAATGTTCCTAGTAAATTTAATTTCCATATATAAAATATTTAATAAAAAACAATATTTTGGTGTATTTCATGTCATCTTGAAATTACTCCACAAAACTGAGATTTTATAAATTATTTTTTTAAAAAATGTGTTTTTTGAAAAGAGAGGGCCAAAATAATCTAAATTTTAAATCTATCCTCATAGATATTTGGGGTCAAAAATTTCCTCTAGATGAATGTGTATGAAAACTTATACGTACATAATTATCCACTTATTCTATGATACACATCATTATTAATTTATCATAATTATTTTCTATAAATATGGATTTTAAAAATAATAAATTTAAATCCAAATTTAAATTTAGATTATTTATTTTTATTAAACCAGGGTGGCTCTCTTGATGTGACTAAGAAATTAACTAAATCAATATGATAGGTTACTTCAGTGGTTTATTCAGTATCTCACTAGTAAAATACCCATTCAATTTTCCTTTAAAATTTGTGTATAATTTTCCAATGTGTGGTAGTCTACTAATGTAAAATGTTATCATATTATCACAACCATTCATGTCTTAGAACCGATGTGAGTCCCCTATAGGGACACCTTCTGAGATCCTAGGAGCCTAAAAATCCCTTTTTGAAGTGTTTTTCCTATGTTTTCTATCATTTAGATGTCACCTCTACCCCTTGGAGGCCTTACCCTATGAGAATTGATTTAGATCTACGTAGGACATACCCTCCACAGGAACCCTTCATCTCATCTATCCTTATCCTATTTGATCATCCTTTGAGTCCTTTTTCATGAAAATAATGGTAGGGAATATACTTTTTTTCCACTCCCATATTTGGGAGACCAAGCCAAATCCTCCATAAAATCTTATATACTTGAAAAAACAATGGTAGAGAGACTCGAGAGTGTCTACCATTTGATTATGCATTCTTTTGAGTAGAGTTTCCCTACACATATCATACATGATTAGTAGAGTCCTTGGGGTGAATCCATTTATGCATCCCATTAATCATGAGGAAACCAACCATAGGAGAAGTTCTAGGTACCTCTAGTATGGAAAATGTGGTCGAGTTCCACTTCCTTCCTTGGTTTTCTCTAAGACTAGGGACCTCCCATTATACTAATGGAGGGTGGGGATCACTTTCCATTACCTTTTAGGTTTAGGGTCTTATCCTACTATCTTCTCGAGAAATGTGTGATAGGGAATCCCTATAGCAGTAAGCCCATGACAATTTTTTTGGCCTGTTGCTAGAAGGGTAATCTTATATAACTATCTTGGTTACCTAAATTGTTAAGGAAATGGTCACATGAAACCCCATTATTCTTCTCACATTTCCTTACCCCTATCCACTAGGAGAAGAAGGATATTTTATGGTTTTACATATATTATACTTCCTTTTTTTATCATATTCAAGTATGACTCACATGGTCTTATAGGATATCTATGATAATAAAATATGCATCCTCAAAATCATTTCATTGAATAGAATTTTTTATAGATCTTATTTTCACCTTCTTTCCGGGAACCTTCATTTTCATGGGACCTCAAATCCATGTATCTAACATTCATGGAATTCTATAATATTTTTTAATCCCTGAAATAATTATTTTATCTTCAAATGGGTCATATTCCCAATGAAATGATTCAATTGGCCTCCATGATGATATTATCCCCAACTCAATCTACTATATAAACCACATTCCATGTAAGATAAATATTTATAGGGACCCCATTGGCATGGGTCCTCATATCCAAACAACATGGGCTTTGATTATCACACATTTGTGGTATGTAAGAATCCTCCCCAAGGTTCAAAACCAATAACCCTAATCAATGCTAATTTTAATGGCCACATTCCATGTATGGTCATGTCAAGAATGGATTCCCATATCCCTTCCTTGTTTTGTGGGATTCTTTAGCATAAGTCTCGCAAAAAAAGTTTACTAGGAACCTTTTTCCTATACATCCTTGCAACATGATGATAAACAGTATGGTATGGTTCTCAAGAAATGACTTAAAAATTATGATGTCATATGTTAAACATAACTGAACCACATGTATTTTGATTCCATTCACAATGATACATAGGAATCCCATCTTATGGGTCATATCCCAAAAATAAAAAAAACTTGTCTCAATGGAAAATGATAAATTCCATATATGACAGCTATGTGGATGAAAACTAGTATCGTAACAAAAAACAACTACAGGATCCCAAAACCAAATTAAATGGGAAATCATTGATAGAAAACATCAGATACAAATATATGTCTCTATCTATGAATAAACTTGGATACATACAGATGATTCTAAATTCCATGCACACTAACAATTTATTTTTAACCTGAGGGTAACCCATATCATACTTGGTAATGAATGAATATTTTGTAATTACATGTTAAATCATTATTAGTGACTCAAAGTTAAAAATAATCCCCCCCAAGGGTGTGATAATCCAAACCTCCAATCCTCTTGACCAATGTGAGTCCCTAAGAATATTTGGAACCCTTTCATAATGACCAATTACCTTTGGAATTTAGGTTCTTGAATCATTTTAAATAAAGGAACCATTCGATTTTTCTAACTACATAAACTAAACCCATTAGAGGCCGTTTGAAAATAGTGAACATAGAATGAATGGTTTTTCAACCACTCAAACCCCCATAATCATATTCCCAAATAAAACTCAGTAGAAAATTTTTATAGGAAAAAATAAATGGTGCACCTCATGTGAATCCATAACCATGATGACGGTTTCACCCACATTTCAGGACCCTATGATGATCAAATTGAAAGAGGGGAAATAATATAACAATTTATTCATGTCTTATCTTATAGATATTCTTATTTGATAGGGTTTTCTTGTTTGTGTTTTTCACTATTATTTCAGGAACATTCAACCATATCTTCATTCGATCTAAATGGCATCATACCAGTTCTCAAAGATGTAAACATCATCCACTATGAATGTTGGGACCTCAACCAATAGTGGACTTTGTCACCCATTTAGTGTCTTCAAAACCGGGTACTGAATTCATTTATTTGGGAGTAGCACCAAAATATAACCCTCCCAACCTTGGAGGCATCTCAAAAATCCCTCTACACTATGAAACCTTTCCATCCATAGACTCAATGAAAGATTTTCTCCAAGAAGAATGTGGAAAATATTTCAATATAAAAGAATTTCAACTTATTATCCCTAAAACACTTCAAAAAGCTACTCCCATGCCATATGGATGAGGTCAAGAGGTAACTAATATACCCACCTAGATAGTATAGGGGTCCATCAATATGGATCATGCAAGCAGAATCCACTTTCAACTCCGTACATCGAAAAATACCTCATCATGATGGGGGTGATTTCCATGGTATTTTTTCCTATTTAACTATTATACAAGCATATATGATGTCCCAATGAGGGAAAAATATTAGAAAACATGGAGCAAGGACACAAATTTTTTCTCTCAAAAATTATGCTAGTCAAATTCATTATCCAATCATAAACATGAAAAAACACATTCTCACATCAAACAATTCCTCCAGTCATTTTTTGTAAAAGATATAGTAGACCAAAACACCATCATGTACTAACCATGTCTTTGAGTAGCATCATTTGGAAGTATCCATAGATGCTTTCAAATAATACTCAACAAAAAAAACTATTAGTAGATAGAAACACCTTCCCAAACCCAGAAATCCCACCAATCAAATTCGGCGGAGCATAACAACTAGGAACACACACCTACCTACATTCATCAAGCTTGTCAGTACACTCATCTAGAAGCACTCCAAGAAAATGGATGTCGAGACTTGATAAAAAATAGGGTCTGACCCAAATATTTTCCCCATCACCTATGTATGTTTAGTACCAACTAATAGTAAATGGAGGACAAGAGTTGGCACACAAACCATCTCTAACCATTAAATTGGTATATACTATTTTTCCATCCACTGAAGATACCAAATACATTCATAAAATGGTAAAAGGGAAGATGAAAATTCCATCCCACATCATACAAACTTTTTAGTATGTAATAACATTAGAGGCAGTGGTAGGAGAAAGGACACAGAAGTGTGGTGAGTCATGAAAATGTTTAATTGGAGTTTAAATTCATATATACTTCCATCAATGAGGGTCATGGGATAAATTCCAACATGGTATTTGAAAAAATAGATTGGTTCTATACCCTGATTCCAAGTGTTGGTAATTGGATTATTCCCATGGCTAGACCAAGATCGGTATAATCCCCTTCCAAAATTCAAGAAACCCTGGAGAGAATTCCAACAACAACATGGGATCTTACCAAACTGATATATGTATATGAAAAACTATTTCTATATAAAGTGGCCCGAGACATCAACAAAAAGGAATTAAAAAACAATTTTCACCAAAAGTGATATGAAAATTAATTCATGTTATATGATCATGCAATGATTCATTCCAATGTTCATGAATACCTCCGATAATTATCTATTGTGGATCATAATCCTACTCTAATGTTACAAAATTACAAGAATATTTGTAGAATTTAAAAATTTCTTCCCTTGACATCTCACCATTAAGGCTTGCGTTATTTCTATAATTTGATCTAACTCAATAGATTATAATATGTTGGGAGCCATGAGCACCCTCCATGTGACAAGAAGATCAAATATCAAGATGGCCGTTCCCTTACTATAATTCATCCCACGGTCCCCACTAGGTTATACAGTGAAGGAAATCACATTTCCATCATATTTCAAATTGTGATGGTAGTCCTCCCTATACTGCCATTTCACTTCCTGAAGGAGGTACTCAACTTGGTTATCCAATGATGTGAAATCCCTCCTCTCATGAGGAACTTAGGATGATAAGGTTATCCACACATTAATCCATGTCATTGAAAAGTGAAATCTTTTTCATCCTAAATATAGCCCACGGTAATGGTCATTCTATACACCACACATTTATATATTTCCATCAAATATGATAAATGATGTACCCACTGATCGTGTAGTTTACAATAAATAGGCAGAATATGTTCACTTTTGTCAGACTAGGTTGAGGATCCTCTACTAGAAGATAAATAAGACAACCCAAACATGAGGAAGAAGTTGCCTAAGGATGACACACCATTCATATTTTTTGGATTTTAGGAACTCTCCAATTAATCATTCTCAAGATTTTTTTAGAATATTGTGCATTCAACATAAACATTAATATATGGAACTCTCTACATCACTTAAGAGTAAAATTATTAACTTATGACAAATACATAAGTAATGTCCAAGTTATAAAAGGGATAGACCACAAAATTTACATGGTGGATCTCATGGATCCATCAAATATATAATTGGAAAGGGAATGATGATTTCTTCAATGTAAATGTCTTGAAATTTTTAAATAATCATTTTAACATATCATGAATTCCTCATCCTGTATTCATATCAGAGGAAGGGGTTAACATGGAGCACTATATTTCACAATGGTCCCCAGTCTGCAAACCTCCCCAAAATTGAAATCAAGAAATGTCGTACCCTCATGTCAGCATTAATAAATAGAATATTTTTCAGATATAAAGAATTATCATCAAAAAAATCCCAAACAACTCTTTATGATTTCAACCTATAAGAATGTGTGCCATCGATATAATTTTTTATCAGGCATTTAAAAATATAAATCAACTGATAATTTATGGGAATTCAACAATCAAATAAATTAAATATCTAAAATGAGATTTATTTAGTAGTAGGTAACTCAAATATTGTCCATACCATGCATCTAACTTATATTTAGACACAACTCTGTAAAATCATATAATTAGTTTCTCTATTAGAATCCGTGTAAATCCAAGAGATAACCCAGCCCATTGGGATGGATTCATTTTTAACAAAACCATTGAGGAATATAATCTAGGCTTGAAAAGTTATGGAATGTGGATAATAACAGCCCCATCCCTCAAGGTTGTGGGATTTTTCACCTCAACAGTCTCTTCATCAATGAAATTCATCCTTTAATGATAAGATTTAATGCTACAAAATGATTCCTCCTAGTTTCTCTCATCACATGATCTGGTTTCCTCATTGGTATTAAGAATGAGAAAATTTTCTAGTGATTATTTTTGGATTACCATCCTCCAAATTATTCCAAGAGGACCAACGATGGAAATTATGAGGCCTTTTAGAGGCTGAAAAAAATTCACTCATGCAATGAGACTACTGAAACACCTACAATGTATAAGGAATCAGTGAATTTCATTAACACCACCCTTACAGACACAATAGAACATGATCCTAGTATACAGGAGTAAGAAGAAGAAGATTTGGTTCATAATACAGTCCACAAAAAAATTTGAATGAGGTGTGCATACCCGGAACCAAAGGCCTTCCCTGAATTTGGGCGTTCCCTCAACCACCACATTATTAAATCCTATGTATGCATCCACTGATGAGAACTGAAAAGGTAAGGTTGTTACTCATCCCCCATCTAAGGAAATTGAACCCAACTCACTTGAGGAAAGATTATCTCAGCAGGAGGATGTGATGAAATAGTTGATAAGATGCAACACAGAATTACTATGTAAAAATAGTCCTATAAAATAAGTCCTACAAACACACCCTCTACAGGAACTCCCAACTGGTGTACCTTAACAAAGAGGATTTACTATTGTAACTAAGTGAAACAATAACATCCACCCAATGGGTAAGACAAAATCCCAGAATATATAAACCCCATGGAAATGATATATCAGGAGTTACCTCCCTTAGGCACAATAATATGGCTAGGTTAGACACATCCCTATGGACCAACCCTAATGGGATACCCACCATAGGTACAAGTAGAGTTTTGACAGATGGATTTACCCATTGTTTTCCATTCTCAAGATAATGTTAAACTAGGAATCCCCCGTGTTCTCCTCAATATTATTGAGTTGATGATATTTTAATTAGAATATATGGAAGAGTGGTGTGTACCAGTGAATCCAAAATAGAGGCCTTACCATGAATGAGTGGATATAACCCCTCTTGAAGCATATTTTGGGAACCCCACATTTCAAACTTTTAATGGATCGGTGGATCCAAAGCAGCATTTAACGAATTTATGTGTACCTATGTTATCCCATTATGGGGAACCCAACAAAAAAATATGTAGTTAACCACAAATTCTTTTCTTCAAACATTTCTTGTGACAACCATCTTATGGTACACCCGTTTTCTAAATTATTAAATAGTGATATGGGAAGATCCCTATCTACAGTATCTATTTAGATTCTACTAAAAAATATAGTGTCCTAAGACTATCAAACATTAAACACCCGAAAAATATAAGTTTATAAGGTATTATTTCTTAATGCAATGGTTTTAACTACTCCATAAACCTACAACAACACCAGGAATATTTTTTTAATCTATATAGAAAAAATCATCGATGTGTTTCTTACACCACTAATCCATGTAATAAACATAATAGGGTTTCTGGATCTCACCATAGTTTCTAAAAAAATAGAATATTCCATGATGTTCACCAAGTCCATGTACCATGTAATTTTAGTAACTTAAGGGAAGAGAATAGAGAAGGTGTATCTTTCCTCTATTCTAACTAAACGAGCCCCTTCCCCAACACTTGTTCGGAAATTTGCATCATATCACATGGAGACTATACATGCGAGTCAACAAAAAAATCCACCTCATCAGGATGAGAATATATATTATTGAAGAAACCATTTTGAGTATCTGAATAACTCAATTTATTCATTCCAAGATGACAACATACATGGATACATCATCACAACTCTGGAAAACAACATTCTCATGTTGCCAAAGCCCAAGAGGCTAGATCAGTTTGGTCATGAAGATCTCCCAAACTATTTCCCCTTCTGTAAAACATTGGGGTGCACCATTCATGAATAATTTTTTTAAATGACATTATGTATAAAATTGGGGAATCTATATATGTAAATATGGGAAATGTTACCAGTATTGGTAGCATGTGTTTTCTACCAGTAATCCAGAGGGATATGGTGAATGGAATGAAGTTACTAAAAAGGTATATAGATGTTCAATGGTTGGATGGTCAAAAATTTGATCAAAGAGCCTCATGTTATCCTTTGAACATAGCTGAAACAACAATATACTCCCATGGCTGATTAAACTTTGACACCACTAAAGACATTGATGCCTCAGTCCCCCAAAATATAGTATTCCAATAATCGACATGGCTTGAAGAGTAAGACGAAAACAAAAGAACACGATCCAATATCAAGGATGAATTTGGATATGAATATATCATTATTCAAGCCTTCATTAATAGAACGTGGTCTTCCCCACCATATTTTACAATAATATTTAACCATGAAGAATGAGTCTTCATCAGATGAGGGGTCGATCTTCATTTCAATTAATGTTATTAACATTATGGATCCATTCTCGAATGATGATGGTGGATATGAATCTATGTTCTCCACATCATATTACAGAAAACGAGGGATTCTTCTGGGTTAAGGATATAGAAGAAAAAGTGGCCATACAATAATTCCATACTCTGGCCACATCCCTGTTCGGATCATCCCCGCGACTGAATCTCATAGAAAAAACATCAAGAGGAAGAAATTACCCCCAAAAAATTTTATTGTTTTACATGACCTGATAGCCATGGATTCCCCAATATAGGGGAACAAATATTCAAATTAACCTTTTAATTTAGGAAAACTATTCCAGACTAACCCACCAAGTATAAGAGTACATTCAACACCTGTTCTGAAGGCTTACCTTCCTATGTTGAGTACTTTTGGCCCTAACGTGCCCTTAAAAAGGGAATCCCCAAACTGTAGATTTTATTACATTATCCCATAAGTATGAAATTATATATTAATTATCCATAGTTTTGACCTATATTTTTATCTTTGAAACATTAATTCTATCAAAAAAACTCATATTAGAACTCATAGAGGCCTTACTGAGCACAAATGAATTTGAAGCTGAAATTTCTACTATTAATGTATATCATGAAGAGATAGATCCTTTAGAATTCCACATGATCGTATATTTGATGTATCATGATAAATAATCCACCATACAAAGAAAACATAATACATTTTTATATATCTATTAGTATAAATAATGTTGATATCTAACAAGATTTCATCGACAATGTCTTATCATTCATCCTCATTTAGGTCCAAAAACATCATCGAATGGGTTATAGTGAGGCCAAATTTTCCCCTTTCACTCTGACACCATAGGGTTATGATATGATATTAAACATTCCCCCCTAAAAAATAAAGTTTTAGTCCTATTTTTGGGACCCTGTATCTGAATCAAAATTTATGGTTGTTCAGGAAGACACAACATTCAACATTATTTCAGGAAGACTGTGGTGGCATGAACATGGGGGAATCCCCTCATTGTTATACCAATACCTGAAATATTTAGTTAATGAAAAAATTAGAACATTGTATGTTGATAAAGACCCATTTGAATCCTAAAAAACACAGTACATTGATGCAGGATTCTACCAGAGGGAAGGGAAACAATCGATGACCAACGACATTACACAGGTCACAACACTAAATTGTATGGATATGACCCCTACTAGTCACCTAAAATGGTTTATTGATGATTATGTGATTCTTTTTCCTCAAATAAATGGAATGGTCCAAAATTCAGGCACATATTCCACAACCTTCATGATATCAATTATGAAAATTGAGCAGGGAAGTTCTGAAAATGTCACAGACTCTCAAGAAAATTATAGAATCCTTGATGAATATTCACATGTTATATACATCGAGCCTAAATAGACCTTTGAATCATACACTAATCTAAAATAGGATGAAGATCCTTATTCTCCACTCCCCAATCCATCCCCTCTAGAGCTTCAAAACCCCCCACATTGTAGCAAGGTGAGAGGGAGTTGATTCACCATCCTTATATCCAATTGTATAAACCCATTCTAAATTTGGAGAGATCCCTCCATTACCTAATTCCCTTCAGAGTTAGGTAAAACTGACAGTAAACAAAAATTAAAAGAAGGAGGACATCTGCAATTTCACTTAAATATTTGAGGAAGTTATTTCTATAATAACGTTTGAACTAATAGAAATAGATTTAGGTACATATGAATATCTATAGTCACATTTGATCTGTGCGTCCATGTATTCTAATGAAAAGGAGTTATAAAACTTATTTTTTGAAGAAATATTAGGATGCATTTTATTATAATTACATAGAAATAGGATACCTAGATCATGATGTGTCTACTCACCACCTGGGATTTCCATAAAACCATTGGGGATAAAAATAGGAATCCAAAAGGACACAACCAACACAAACTATCAAAATTATTTCTAAATTTTATAATATTATCAAATCCAATTTCATTCGGTATGTATAGTATCTATTGTGGCTATGAAATATAGCCTTTTTAGAGAAGAACAATTTGAATGTTATGTTCTTCGTCAACTTCATATCTCTCATCTAAAAGTGTCTAAAATATTACATCCCAGTCCTGATAACAGAGCTACTAATTTATGAAATGGTTAGATATCGAGCACTATTACTCATGGATGGATTTTGAGGATATAGTCAAATCTGAATGTCCCATGAATATAAATATGAAACTACCATCAAGGACCCATAGGGGGTGTTTTTCTATCAGGAAATTCCATTAGGGTTTAATAATTCTTATGCTACAACTCAAAATTCCATGCATAGAATATTTAAACCCTTCATTGGAAGGTTTTTTTAATACTACAAAAATGAAATTTTTTTTAATTAATTTTATCTTGCAGATAACCTGGATAATCTTTTTACCATCTTCATAAAATTATGATATCATATGCTAAATATGACACCATTGAAATGTGTTTTTGGTGTCAACTCTTGGAAATTTATTGGATTCGTCGTATGTCATCATTTCATCAATGTCATCCCAGAGAAGACAAAGGCCTTCCATGATATGTTATCTTCTTGGAACCTTAATGTGTTGAGAGGTTTATATGGACACCTTTACTAATTTTTTCATATTATAGAAAACCAGGAAAGCATTTTTTTCCCTTCACTATGTTGACGAAGAAGGTGGTCACATATTAGTCGACCGATTATTGTCATGATATATTTGATAACCTAAAGAATTATCTATTGATTCAACTAGTTCTAATGACAAATGTAGATGGTAAGTCCCTAATTTTTATATGAAATCCCTAGAAAAGTCATTGGGTATATTCGTTGCACAATAGAGTGACACCTAGAATGAAAAAATTCATTATTAAATCAGTTAAACATTGCTCGACATTGAAAATCTTTATTAAGATATCGATAAGATATTCCTGGAATTAATTTTCTGTGTTCAGAAACTAAGGCACTACATACAGTACCATTGAGACTATTTTTTCCCTTGAATCATCCCGATTAAATATATCCTCTATGGTAATGTGTTTATTGGATTATTCTAATGGATGAAGGATATCTTGTAGTGGATTGACAGAAATTTCATTCCTCCTAAAGTTGTGAGGGGCTGTGATTTGGAATACTTCCTTGTAGATCATCCATCCGACAAAGAAATTTCATTAAATACAGAATTATTGGATAAAGAGATCGTTCTTATTCAAGATAACCGTTGTACATGGGAAATGTATTTTAACAGGAACTATAGAACCCCAATAAAGAATATAATAATAGACCCAAAAATCTTTAAATATTAGTTGGGAGTCTTTCTTATATATATTGTAAATGAGATCATACTTTACTCCTTCATATTATAATAAGGATGCACAAAAAATGATGCAATTTATCAAGTACACATTACATTCTAGAACATTTCCTTCAACAACCATTGGATAACATATAAGTGAAAGAGATTAAAATTTAGTAATCAAACAGATCAACATGGATTTTAGTTTCAAAAAAAAGAAATAATCCCCATGGTTAACTATGATAAATGACTAATGGAATATTTCCAATGGATTAAATATTATAACTCACCCAATTATAACAAAAATATCTAATATGATGCATTGTAAAAAGATGTCACAACAATAGAAGATTCATAATAGGATTAACCAATCATCATAATTACACATCGCTAAATTTTCTTGCCTATTGTTTATGATAACATGTAAAAAGTCAAGGAGGTCAGTCCCATCCCTGGAACAGATGGTCTGACGACCTATTGGATGATACATAGTGTGTACTACCTTCAAAATGATGTAATATCGTCAGTTGGAGCTAGAAAATTCTAAATATGATGATTACTAACAAACATTAATCATTATGAAAGAAAAAATCACCAAAAAGTAGTTTATAAATGAAGCTTTGATTGAATCCTTCTCAAATACATCGACAAATAACATATGGTTGCTGGCATGAAATATTTACATGCAGAAGGCTGTGGATCCCACCATTCATGGTCCTTGATTTCCAATCAAATATAAAGGCTTGGATATTTTTTCCATCAATGACATAGTATTACCAATAATTCCACATAAATTTTTTTTCTTACAAATTCATGAAAACATTATCCATTAACCTCAAAATTTTAAAAATACCACCACCTACTCCTGGGAATTTTCTAAATGGGGAATGGATGTTTCAGGGACATAACCTATAGATATAGAAAAGAAGTTCAAATATATCCTAACATCTACAGACTTCTTCTGTTACATCCCAAGTAAGTAATGATTTATGGATTTTCATATCTATGTCTATTTATAAATTAGATAGTGTTTTAGAGGCATAAAATGAGAATTAATTCAATCTTAAGAATTGAATTCTCTAATATTTTTTAAAAGATTCTTTTACAGCCTTTTGATGGAGAACCCTTTTTAAATATATCTTTTGACAATTTTATATGCTCTATTTGTCAAAATAAAATTATTCTTTTGTATTGGGACATTGAAATTTACTTTGGATAAATTTTTTGTCTTTTTCTTACAATGTTCATTTTTTTAATGAATAGTGAAAAATACTGCATTTTACTTCAAAATTGATTTTTCAGCTAATTTAATTATATGTATATATAATAATTTTAATTAGTTTTAAAGTGTAAATAAAATATATTTTTACCATTTAATCCAATGGTCCTCATTGTAATTAATTTCACTTTTAAATTGGACATAAACAATTGTAAAACTTTTGATAGATATTGTTTCTAAAAAACCCGCTATTTGTTTTGACAATGAGAATTATTTTTAAATTAATTACTACAATTTCTATGTTTAGAATTTGGTAAAATGGATTTCATATTTGGAATCAGAAGGTCCAAATTTTTTAATTAAGACTCTTTTGTTTTTAGACATTATGAATAGTAACGATGGTAATTATCTTTAATTATCCCGACTAATTAGTAATCAGGTAGTAAAGGGTAATAAAATAATAACATAATAATATAAAACGACCCCATAAAGTCTCATAATGCTACTGTTTGTGCCATGGACGACTATGGTATTCCTTGTTCTAAACATTGGGACCCCATGGAATCACTTTTGTGTGATAGTGACATTTTATTATTTTAATTTTTTAAAAGGGAAAGTATAACCAAAGTATGTATCACCCAAGTAAAACAATTTTAATTTGGTCTAAATAAATTATATATTAGACTATAAATAGTCATTGGAAATAGAAAATTAATTCCTACATCATATTATTTTTTTGTATTTTTTAGACCTTAAATAAATTAAATTTTTTATGACACCATGATGATGAAGCGATTACCTCATTAATGAACGATTTAAATAAAATGAAAAGATAATGTAAAATCTAAGACATACACTTTTCAATGACTTATTGGATGGGTGGATTTAAAACCCCTATAACCTTATCTTCGAAATATATAATTTTGCGATCTTTAAAATCTGAAACTGATTATATAATAAAGAAACATTTCTTGACTTTCCAACAGTGCCCCTCCTCCCTCTTATAAAAGGCCCCCACCTCTACCACCTTACACACACCTCTCAAGCCATTGTATCATCAAAGTTCTTCTCATTTTATCTCTCCACATCCCTATATTCATCCTAGAAGCATTACCTTAGGAATAATTCTCTTCAAGAAACCCTTTTGGTTCAAACCAAGAGGAGTTACCAGATTTAAAGGCAATGTCTTCACTTGTGTTATTTTGTTTTATTTTTCTTCTCCAACCCCCTAAACTCTTTTTCCCTTTATTTTGTAACAAAAATAGTATCATAAATATACTAGGATGTTTTTATGATAAGTATTTGATTTACCCTTACACACACCTTCATCTAATGGTTAAAGAACATACTATTTCTGTGGTTGGAGAATTTCTGCCTCACGAAACGACAATTGTTCAATCTTCTTTTAAAACCATACATGGTGGCCATTAAGATGTCACTATATTTATATATGATATATATATTTTTTTTATGGTTTCCATATGCTTCTGTATTTTTATTTTATGGAATTTGTTTATGGTTTCCATTATGGGTAAACACGATATCTTCATTTAAGGAAGTGCGGACTACGGCCCCCTCGAATTGATTTGATTCGTTAATTCCATATGTGGGACGTATAAAGGATGGAGTTTATGATGTTATATATGATATTATATTGGAATTAAAATATACCTTTATATAATTATGATTTCATTCCATTAAATATGAAATAGAAATGAAAGTAGCGTTCATGCATACGTACGGCTTACCGTCTCCATGAACGGTGCATTTAATTTCTTACCTCTAAATGTTATGTAATATTATAAATTCACGTATATAAAGAATATATATGATATATATAATATATACATCATGAATATAATTCTGTATATAATGGACATTTTACCACATGAACAACTTCTAATTATAATAAGTTTATTTTTCATTATATCAGTGTGTTTTTGATATCTTGTGATTGAAATATGGAAATGTTATGTTTTATTTATGCATGTTTTATGTGATATGATTATGTTATGGTTCTTGGGCATTGTTTATGAATCTGGGTGATTCCATGATAAAATAAGAAAGGGTGATCCTGATATAGATCTCCAATTCATTGGGTAACGTGAAGGAGTTAAACACTATGGTTTCTCCGAAGAGATTTAGGGAATATACTGTGATGGGTATTTCAAACATAACCATGAGGGTTACTCCCTACGTAAGATTGTTATGAATGCCTCAAGTTAACGTTATATCTTATGATTTCTATGATTTATTCATAAATCATATGATTTCATGAGGTATGATAAAGTGCTTATGTTTTATGAGTAAAGTATGATTTCATTAATTCTTATGTGTACATGGACTAAAGTTTTCGTTTCGTACTTTTATATCCCTTACTGATATTTTTATGCTCATCCCATGTTTTTGAAATATTTTCCACAGGTCAAGGAAAAATTACATGATGTGATGATATATTCGAGGAAGTTTCACGAAAGAATCCATATTTTATTTTTAATATGTCTCCTTTGATGGGAAAAATGAATACTATCTTGTATGTAACCACCTTGTTTAAATGTGGAATATAATGCATGATTTATGATCTAATTCTCTAAAATATTAACCTGAAAATATCCTCAATGTTCATTCTTGTAATAACTCAAGATAAAGTAATGTTTAAGGTAGGGGGCTTATAGTTGGTATCAGAGGTCGATTTAGATAACATTAGGAGTTCGAATTCTATTAAATGATTATCCAAAAATATTTTTTTATGGTCAAATTTAAATGATATAGCATTTGAAGATTACCATGTTGCTTCATTTAAGACATGTTTGATCAGAATGGTTCTCCGTAGAGGAAACAGGGATGCAGTGCAAGGAAGGTATACAGAAGGAAATAACCTTCTGAATTAGCATCCTAAGATGTTTGGAATTGGAACTGAATAGTTTGTTGCAGTAATGGCACAATTGACACAAGCGATAAATAGTGGTGGTATCCATGAACGAGATCAACCAGATAAACCGCAGAGGAACATGTCAGTGGTGGAACATTTCATGAGGAATCATTCCCCATCATTCAGAGGATTATCTGACCTAGTTCTAGCTAAAGGGTGGATTAAAGCACTGGAGAAGATTTTCGATGGCATGGGGTTTTCAGACAATCAAAAGGTTAGTCTTATTGTTTAACATTTGGAAGGTGAAGCAGATCAGTGGTGGTCGATGGTTAAAAATATCAGGGACGCTGATGAGATTGATGATCTTGACTGGGATGAATTCAAAGGTATGTTTCTTGAGAAATATTTTCCTAAGGTTGTTTAAATTAGGATGGAAATACAATACTTGGAATTGAGGCAAGAGGAAGACTTAGTGGATGCTTATGAAGAAAGGTTCACTCGATTGGAAAGATATGCTCTAAATTTTATCTGAGACCTTGATAGTAAAATCAATCATATTTACTCAGGATTAAAGCCGATATACCAAAGGTATTTAGCTTCTCATGAGTTTAAAAGTTATGAAAATCTTGTTCGATGTGCTGAGAAGGTGGAAAATGGAGTTTGCCGATGATAAAGTGTTTTATAACAACAAACAGAAGAAGATACCTAGGTGGCAGGAGAAAGGGAAGAGTCCTTCAAAGAGGTCTAATGGTATGAAAACTAAGTTTTTAGTTTGTGATAAGTGTGGTAAAAAGTATGCTGGGGAATGTATTTCGAATTATGGAAAATGCTACCGATGTGGTGTGATGGGACATAAGTCTCGTGATTGCATTGAAAATGATCAGGGTGATGGTAATAACAAATCTTATTTACAATTAGTGAAATGTTTCAAGTGCAATGAGATGGGTCATTATGAAAATGAGTGTTCGACAAAGAGCTCAAATGATGCGAAGCAGTCAGAATACAAACAGAAAGGTGTGGTGAAATCCTTTTCAACTACTTCAGCAGATGTTGGGCCATAAAATGAAGTAGTGTCAGGTACATTGTTTTTTTTCCAAATTATGCCAGTGTGTTGTTTGACTCGGGGTCTACACATTCTTTCATCTCTGAAAGGTTTTCTAGTAAATTTGGAATTCCATCTCAAGAATTCACACATGAACTTGGGGTAAAAACACCTGGGGGAAATGTTGAGGAAAAAATAATTCATAAGAATCTTCCAATCCTTATCCGTGGAAAGAACCTACTTGAAAACCTTATTGTTTTACCTCTAGTAGAGTTTGATGTTATCCTGGTTATGGATTGGCTCTCTGTTTAACATGCTAAGATTGATTTTATAGATAAATAAGTTTCTTTTCATAAAGACTTTCAGTTTGTGTACAAGAATGAACCCTTACTGTTGATAACATATCAAGAGGCTGAGAAACTTGTAAAAGCTAGAAATTAATGTTACCTTGCACATATTGTTGAAAACAAAGTAACCATTCTGTTTAATGATGTGCCAGTGGTAAATGAGTATCCTGATGTTTTTCCTAATGAGCTGCCTGGAATAATACCAGATCGGGTAGTTGAATTTACTGTTGACTTAGATCCTGATGCTAAGACAATTTCAAAACCCCCTTATCTAATGGATCAATTTGAACTTTTAGAGGTGAAGGATCAATTGAAAGATTTATTAGAGAAAGGTTTCATTCGACCTAGCACATCACCATGGGGTGCTCCTGTCTTATTTGTTAAAAAGAAATATGGTTCAATGAGACTTTGAATTGATTATTGAGCCTTGAATAACATCAATGTTAAGAAAAAATATCCTTTTCCTCATATCGATGATTGGTTTGATCAACTCCAGGGAGCTCAGTATTTTTCAAAGATTGACCTAAGATCGGGGTACCATCAGTTGAAGTTAAAGGAAGAAGATATTCCAAAGACCGCATTTCGTACAAGATATGTCCATTATGAATTTGTAGTAATTCATTTTGGGTTTACCAATGCACCTGTTGTATTCATGGACCTTATGAATAGAATTTTACATGTGTTCTTGGATATGTTTTTGGTTGTTTTCATTGATGATATTTTCGTGTTTTATAAATGTAAAGAGGAGAAAAAATGTCATTTAAGGGTTATTTTTCAAACCTTAAAAGAAAAGAAATTGTATGGGAAATTCAGCAAGTGTGAGTTTTTGTTAAAACAAATTTCATTCCTTTGTCACATTGTTTCTAAAGATGGAATAACTATTGATCCTACAAAAACAAAACTTATGGAAGAATGGCCAAGACCCACAAATGTAACTGAGATTCGTAGTTTTATTAGTTTTGCAGGCTATTAACAAAGGTTTGTTAAAAAAATTCATGGTTATCTAGTCCAATGACTAAGATAACTCAGAAGGGTGTTAAGTTTATCTGGACAAAATAATGTGATTATTGTTTTCAGAAGTTGAAAAGAAGATTGGTGAATGCTCTAGTTTTGGAACCACATTCCAGGAATGGTGAGTTTGTTATCTACAGTGATGCTTCATTTAAAGGACATGGTTTCATCCTAATGCAGAATGATTAGGTAATTGCTTATGCTTCATGACAGTTGAGAACTCATGAGGTAAATTACCCTACACATGAAGTGGAATTAGCTTCTGTTGTTTTCACTTTAAAAATTTGGAGGCATCATTTGTATGGTGTAAAGTGTGAAATATATACTGATCATAAAATTTTAAAGTATATATTCACTTAAAAATAATTGAACATGAGATAGAGGAGATGGCTAGAATTAATCAAGGATTATGATTGTACAATTCACTACCATCCACGAAAAGAAAATAAAGTGGCATATGCTTTGAGTCGAAAATGTAATGCTTCATTAACCATGTTACATTTGGAAAGTGATCCTTTGGTTAAGGATTTGATGAAATCTGGAATAGAATTTGTTGGTGTAGGATGTTCTTATGTTTTGTTTCAGGTATCAGTGAAATCTTCTCTATCAGACAGAATTAAGAAAGCTCAGAAGCAAGACAGTGAGTTGCAGAAAAAGGTAGAGCTGGTTTAGAAGGGTATGTTTCCTGAATTAAACATTGATAATGAGTGTGTTTTGAGATTTGGGAAGAGATTTTGTGTTCCATATGATTTATAGTTGAAGAGAGAGTTGTTATGTGAAGCTCGTAGATCTCCATTTTCAGTTCATCCAGGCAGTACTAAGATGTATAGAGATATTCGGGTGTATTACTGGTGGGATGGAATGAAAAGAGATATTGCTGATTTTACTATGATTTTTTGACTTGTCAATAGGTTAAATTAGAGTGGAAATTACCAAAAGGGATGCTTCAGCCCTTAGCAGTGCTAGAGTAGAAATGAGATAATATATCCATGGACTTCGTTGTAGGGTTACCGAAGACACCTCGAGGTAATAATGCAATCTGGGTTATTGTTGATCACTTGACTAAATATGCACATTTCCTTGCTATAAGAGATAAATTTTCCCTAGATCAACTTTCTCATTTGTATCTTAAAGAGATAATCAGGTTACATGGAGTTCCCCTCTCCATTGTGTCTGATCGTGATCCCAGATTTACTTCTAACTTTTTGAAATGCCTTCAGAAGTTGTTTGGTACTGAATAAAATTTTAGTACATCTTTTCATCCTCAATCAGATGGGCAGTCAGAACGAAAAATTCAGATGTTGGAGGATATGCTACGTGCTTGTTCAATGAATTATCAGGGAAGTTGGGACCAACATCTTTCTTTGGTTCAGTTTTATTATAATAACAGTTTTCATTCCAGTATATAGATGGCACCATTTGAGGCATTATATGGGAAGAAGTGTCGAACTCCAGCTTATTGGGATGAAGTGGGTGAAAGTAAGTTGATGGGACAAGAGTTGGCAGAAAAAGTTTAGCTGATACAGAAACACATGAGAACAGCTCGGAGCAGGCAGAAAATTGATGCAGACAACAGGAGGAAGGATCTCTCTTTTGAGGTAGGTGACCATGTCTTCCTCAAAGTATCTCCATGGAAAAGTGTTATGTGATTTGGTATGAAAGGAAACCTAATTCCATGGTTCATTGGACCATATGAAATTCTAGAGAGAGTTGGATCAGTTGCATACCGAGTGGCTTTCCCTCCGAGTTTATCTCAGGTACATAATGTTTTTCATGTTTCAATGTTAAGGAAGTACATGCTAGATCCATCTCATGTTTTGAGTCCAAAGGTAGTTCAGCTGGAAGAGAAACTATCATATGAGGAACAACCAATCCAGATTCATGATGATAGAGAGAAATTATTGAGGAATAAGTTTATTCATCAAGTAAAGGTTTTGTGAAAAAACTACCTGATTGAGGAGGCAACATGGGAATCTGAAAATGCAATGAGGGATAAATACCCCCACTTATTCGATAAGTAAATAAATTGTGGCGATGAAATTTTCTAAAGGGGGGAAGGATATAACATCCCATGTAAGTAAACAATTATGTATTTTCATATCTATGTCTATTTATAAATTAGATAGTGTTTTAGAGGCTTAAAATGATAATAAATCCAATCTTAAGCATTGAATTCTCTAATATTTTTTAAAAGATTTTTTTACCGCCTTTTGATGGTGAACCATTTTAAAATCCATAAATTGACAATTTTATAAGCTCTATTTTTCAAAATAATATTATTATTTATTATTTGGACATTTAAATCTACTTTGGATAAATTTTTGGTATTTTTCTGACAATGTTCATTTCTTAATAAATAGTGAAAAATACTGCATTTTACTTCAAAACTGCTTTTTCATCTAATTTAATTATATGGATAGATTATCATTTTAATTGGTTTTAAAGTGTAAAAAATATATTTTATTAACACTTAATCCAATGGTGGTCATTGGAATTAATGTCACTTAAAATTGGACATTAACAATTGTCAAAAATTTGATAGATATTGTTTCTAAAAAACCAGCTATTTTTTGACAATGGGAATTATTTCAAAATTAATTAATACAAATTCTATGTTTAGAATTTGGTCAAATGGATTTCATATTTGGAATCAGAAGTTCCAAATTATGTAATTAATACACTTTTGTTTTTGGATATTATGAATAGTAACGATGGTAATTATCATTAATTATCGCGATTAATTAGTAATCGGGTAGTTATGGTTAATAAAATAATAATATAATAATATAAAATGACCCCAACATGTGTTCTAATGCTACTTTTTGTGTCATTTCCGACCATGGGAGGCCTTTTTCCAATCATTGGGACCCCATGGAATCACTTTTGGGTGATAGTTACATTTTATTATATTATTTTTTAAAGGGAAAGTATAACCAACGTATGTATCACCCAAGAAAAACAATTTTAATTTTGTCTACATAAATTATCTAATAGACTATAACTAGTAATTGTAAATATAGAAATATTTCATACAAAATATTATTTTTTTTATAATTTTTAGACATTAAATAAATTAAATTTTTTATGAGACCATGATGATGCAGCGATTACCTCATTAATGAATGATTTAAATAAAATGAAAAGATAATGTAAAATATAAGGCTTACACTTGTCAAAGACCTATTGGATTGGTGGATTTAGAACAATTATCACCTTATTCTCGAAATATATAATTTTGGGTCCTTTAAAATCTGAAACTCAATATATAATAAAGTAACATTTCTTGACTTTCCAAGAGTGCCCCTCCTCCCTCTTATAAAAGCCCCCCCCCTCTGCCACCTTACCCACACCTCTCAAGCCATTGGCTCGGCCAAGCTATTCTCATTTTATCTCTCCACATCCCTCTCTTCATCTTAGAAGCCTTACCTTAGGCATAAAGCTCTTCAAGAAACACTTTTGGTTCCAACAAAGAGGAGTTACCTGATTTAAAGGCAATGTCTTCACTTGTGTTCATTTTTTTTTTTGCTTCTCTAACCTCCTAAACTCTTTTTTCCTTTATTTTGTAACAACAACAGTATCATAAATATACTAGGATGTTGTTAGGATAATTATTTTATTTACCCTTACACACACCTCCATCTAATGGTTAAAGAACCTATTGTTTCTGTGGTTGGCGAATTTCTGCCTCACGAAACGACGATTGTTCAATCTTCTTTTAACACCATTCATGGTGGCCATTAAGATGTCACTATATTTATATATGATATATATATTATGTTTATGTTTTCCATATGATTTTTTATTTTTCTTTTATGGCATTCCGTTATGGTTTCCATTATGGGTAAACACGATATGTTCATTTAAGGATGTGCGGACTACCGCCCCCTTAAAGTGATTTGATTCGTTAATGACATATGTGGGACGTATAAAATATGGAGTTTATGATGTTATATATGATATTATACTGGAATTATAATATAACTTTATATAATTATGATTTAATTCCATTAAATATGAAATAGAAATGAAAGTAGCGTTCATGCATACGTACGGCTTACCGTCTCCATGAACGGTGCATTTCATTTCTTACCTCTAAATGTTATGTAATATTATAAATTAATGTATATAATGAATATATATGATATATATGATATATACATCATGAATATAATTATGTATATAATGGATATTTTACCACATGAACAACTTCTAATTATAAGAAGCTTAATTTTGACTCAAGTACCAAGGGTTGAAAAAATGACCATCATTAACTTAAATAATTACTTAATGTTCATAACATGGTAATAAGTGATATAAAAGGGATAATGAACTTGAAAACGGTTATTAAGAAAATATAAATTAACTCTAGTTTATTATTCAGGAGATTAAAGAATGATCGAGTCAAGTCGGACCCGAGGTAAGGGAATTCGTCTCAATCTCTTTTCATTGAGGCATATTTTGTTTTATACACAACTTTATTTTATACGGTGTATAAAACCCTTTGAATTTTACTTTTATTTAAAAGTAATATTTTTATACGAATCATTTTACTAAACAACAAAAGGAATGTTTTTGTCTTACATATGCGGCGACAACAACTTCTCCACCGACGTGACCGTTATTTGAGTTCAGGCTTCCTCTACAAGCCATAACTTTTTTTAAATGAAAAATAAATACCATGTTTTACTTTTATTTTATTTTGGTATTGAAAATGGTTTTGATAATGTTTTGATTATATCAATGTTTTTTTGATATCTTGTGATTGAAATGTGGAAATGTTATGTTTCCTTTATGCATGTTTTATGTGATACGATTATGTTATGGTTCTTGGGAATTGTTTATGAAGATGGGTGGTTCCGTGATAATCTAAGGGTGAGTGAGCCTGATATAGCTCTCCAATAAATTGGGTAATGCGATGGAGTTAAACACTAAGGTTTCTCCGAAGAGATTTAGGGAATATACTGTGATGGGTATTCTAAATGTAACCATGAGGGTTACTCCCTACGTAAGAATGTTATGAATGCCTCAAGTTACCCTTATGTCTTATGATTTCTATGAGTTATTCATAAATCCTATGATTTAATGAGGTATGATTAAGTGCTTATGATTTATGAGTAAAG
Source organism: Viscum album (assembly GCA_963277665.1). NCBI lineage: Eukaryota > Viridiplantae > Streptophyta > Magnoliopsida > Santalales > Viscaceae > Viscum > Viscum album. The sequence continues at coordinate 1,883,163,058 of OY728159.1, read as the reverse complement.
TATGATTTCATTAATTCTTATTTGTATATGGACTAATGTTTTATTTCCGTACTATTATATCCCTTAGTGGGCTTTTTATGCTCATCCCAAGTTTTTGAAATGTTTTTCATAGGTCAAGGGAAAAGTACATGATATGATGATAGTGTTGAAGGATTTTCATGAATGAATCCATGTTTTATTTTAAATATGTCTCCTTTGATGGGAAAAATAAATATTATCTTGTATGTAACCACCTTGTTTAAATGTGGAATGTAGTGCATGATTTATGATATAATTATCTAAAACTCTAAACCTGAAAATATCCTCAATGTGAATTCTTGTAATAACTCAAGATTAAGTAATGTTTTAGGTAGGGGCCTTATATCTTCTCTAAATGGGTTAAGATAATACCCATCAAAATGGTTGATACCAAAAGAATCTTCATCTTGGTGAAAACTAATAACATTACCAGATTTTTTATCCATCCTACAATATTAATGGGAAACATCACCAAATTCTACTCTGATTAGTAAGAAAAGAAATATCAAGAGTATAATATCATATCAAACCACTATTAATTCTACCATGTGGAAGACAACAGATAGATAGAGTCCTTCAATAGAACTTAATTGAACATACTCTAGAACATTTTTTATAAGGATACAAATTATTGGACTGAAAATCTATCACATGCCCTGTGGGCCTACCAGACTACAACCTATATTGCCACATAGGTGACCCATTAATAACATTAATATGAAAAATAAGAAATATTTCACATTGATGTCCAATTCAAATCTATATTCATTACTTTATGTGATCATTTATTCAAAGATAAGAAGCCCCAAAAATGACTAGATGAATTTGAGAGACTCTGAGAGAATGTAGTTCCTACCTCGACTAACATAGAGGTCTGTGAAAAATAGATAGGATGCGATTCTAATACGAAGGATTTATTCAAATAATTATTTCAAGGAGAACTAGTTATATTCCTCAGGTCTTTGATTATACCAAGGAAAAAACCTCAAATGATTGAGCAAAAATGGGAGGGACCTTATTCCATACATAGGTTTCACTCTAACATTGATTATTCCACATTCTTGATTAAGCTAGATATCATTACAACCCAATTCAATGGATGATTTATCAAGAAATAAATCATGTTATAAAGGAGTTGATCATCTCTGATGCACAATATTAAACTATAGAGATGGTATTTGTAGCATGACCTTGAAATGAATGACATGTTTTTCATGTCATAAGATGATAAACTACAGGACACCAACATCCTTACTGTATAACATGGAACTGAATAACATCATGATTATATATTGAGGAATTTAATAGACACATCATATGGTACTAGTCATACTATCCAAAAATAGATTAGATCATAGTCAAAGATGTAAGACTTTAAACTACCTACCCTAACATCCCAGTAATAGGGTGTTAAACCATACCACAAATTCCTTTCTTCATAACATAAAACTACATGGTTCATATCCGTATTTCATGATGTAAAACTACATAACATTTCTATAAATTATTTATCAAATCACAGTATTCAGATATCATATCCCACTACACCTCTATTCATTAACTAAATATATCTTGATTCCTGTCATCATTATTTACAGAGAGACAACAAGATCTCTAACAGTCACAACATAAAAAGATTCCCCACTCTATGTATGTGATAGACCTAGACATGTATTCTTATAATAAATATGTGTGGCATGATTATCATTCTCATGAGATATGTAGTGATTCATAGACCCTATGTAATGGGCCCAATCAAAAAAAATGAATCCTTTCCTATAGACAACAGATTTCTATAAAAGTGACCTTCACTAAGTTTTCCTCATCCAGGTAACCATCAATGAAACATAAAAATACATATTAAATATATAAACAACAAAATTATATATAGGGGAGTTCACACTCTAGGGCCAATGATGATTCAGATTATTCTTATGTGCTCAGACATATTCCACCAAACAAAAAACACCTTATTTTGAAAAATTCACCTATTTATATGCCTTCCTTGGAAATTAGGAATGAAATGTTAGATTCCTAATGTTTTCTTACATAGAATTTTTATTAATACTACCTAGATGTATTTTAATAAGTATCCCACCAAAAGGGCCTATCATTAAAAATATTTCATTGATTGATTATGTAGAAATATTCCCCAGTTATCTTTGTATAAGTCACCCAAAAAATTTCATGTCAACTAGAGGTACAATATTACATGGGAGAGACATATTCTATACCCATAATACTTAACAAAACTATGCTAGGAACCTGATATTCAAATGTTATTTTCTGGTTATACCATTAATTTTTTCCATTACATATATTAGATATTATTACCCCAAGATCATGTTTTATGGTTTCCTCCTTCACATACAATGTATGTCAGAGAATCCATGTCCCACTTAGCCTTTCATCATTCTCCATTGCGATGAAAAATGGTCCTTTCCATATAAATTTATATTATAAGACACTAGATATATCCACCGTATAACGTTAAAAAGAATGGTTGTAAAAAAATCAATAATAACATCCGGATTGATTCTCTCTTTTATAAGATACATAATAAATAATGATCTTCAATATTGGTCCCATTTACAATATTCTCTTCACATAATGCAACCTTGACCATTATATAATATGTTATAAAACATGGATGATGTCCTTACAACATGAAACAAAACTACATGAGTTTTTTTATTCTTTTATATGTCTTGTTTCTTATTCTAATGAGATACGTAGTGACTCATGGATACTCTTTCTGGGTCCATCCATCAAAAAATCAAAGTGTTTGTATACTTCAGTTTTTATCACCATTATGTGATATAATAAATAATTTTCACCATTTTTTATCAAACCAAGAATAACTCATGTGTGAAAAAGAGTGTTAGTGATGGATTCCCCAAATTATCAAGGCATGTCAGTTCACATCAGGGTTACTATAGTCCTATTCACAAGACCATAAAAGGCATGAGAGATGTAATTAATTCATAAGAATAAATTGAATGATTGATTTGTCTTTATTGACAAAAATTAATGAACTATTTGTGTGATGATTCTATCCATTACAGGATATGTAGTGACACAAATATCTCTAATATTAGGTCCAACCATAAAATTTCATCTTCATGTCATAGAACCCACATCTTAAACTATTGAATTTTAACTACATGGTTAATTATGAACTACATGTCTATTTATTCTCTCTTTGATGGGTTATATAGTGATGATTGAACCCAATGTCATAGGACCAGTGACAATAAACAAAATTTATTTCACCTGAGTAAGGAAAATACCATCATGGGTAAACATTTCTCTATATTATTGATACTTTTGATATTAAATTACCCTCATATATTTAGGAACATTCCTCCAACAAATCAAAATTTGTGTCTAAGACAATCTAAATATCCAAAATCTTTCTTCAACCATAAGTGATGAAATTTCATATTCCTAATGATTCCTTATATGACTATGATGTAATATTCCAATGTTTTCTTAGCATTATATTCCTACTAAAAGGCCTACCAGCCAAAAGATTCCACTTTTTCAAAATTATATAACATGACCTAGTAATATTTGAATTAGTTTCCCACAAAAATGGCATGTCAACCATCGGTAAATTGGTCCCTTAGAGAGACCTCATCTATCAATGTAATCAAAAAAATTCCTTCCATGTAACTCTTCTGATTAAGAAACCCCATGATTATATCTTACAAACCTTCCCATTCATATTTTAAAATTATGGTCATTCATTAATATATTACCAAGAAAGGGGAAAATATCTAATCGTACAACAAAAGATAATGTACCATAAAATATAGACCCAATGTATTTTCCATGAGATGTTAAACTGCATAGCCCATGTCTTAGTCACATAAAACCAAACTCCATGATGATTCCAACCTTCTAAGGGAGGGGACTTCCCCCTTGTTTCCGACCATTTAATATAATTTAATCTCATTTTGAAAAGAAAAATTCATGTAATAGAGGATTACCATTCATTGAGAATTCAAATATATATTCTCTCTTTTTTTAGATAAATATTACCTTTAAAAACCACCCTTCCTGGTCTCTTGAAATCCAAATATTTACAAACTAGCTATCAATTAGTAATGGAATGTCTGATTCTTGGATATGTCTTTTTATGACTATTTAGTATTACACCATAGATGGATTTTCATATGCCACCCAACAAATGATCCTATAAACCTGAGGATTCCACTTTTTGAATATTAGAAAGACACCCTGGTCTAATTTTTATAAGTCACCCGCAAAAAGGGCTTATCAACCATAGGTATATTCATCTCGGGAGATTCCACTTCTTTCATTATAATACCCAAAGGATGTATCATACTAGAAATTTCTTTCTAAATATGGTCCATGATCATTCCATATATTGTTTTTTCACATCATGTTTCTGATCATGAAACCAAAAAATCATGATATAAAATCCCCCTTCATGTATATAAATAATGTCAGTGAATTTATGGAAATAAATCCCTTATTGGGTGGTAATTCCATAACTAAGTGTGAGAGATGTTCGACCTAAAAAACATTTATAATTATTCTATATCGTAAGACTAAAAAATTCTCACAATATGACACACAATTCTCACCATGTAGAAAATAATCAAATGGGATGCCTGGGTAAAAGCTATCTATCAACTCTCCAAACCTGCACTTCTCGTGGTTTAGAAAAAAATTAATTTAATGAAATAAAAGTGGAATAAATATTTTTCTACTAAAAAAATAGAAAGGGAAGCCTAAAAAAGTTAACTCTCACTAGCTAAGGCATTTTCACTATGAACCAGGAAAAAATTATTGAATTAGGATCACAATTATTTGCAATAAATATATGAGGGGGATTTTAGTTTAGAGATTCATCAAAATCAAACAAAAATTCATATATAAATAAAAATACTAGACTAATGAATCATTTAATTAATATAGTGTTAGAATAGAAACTAGTAATAGTCTTTTTGAATTATAGTAGATTATTTGAATCAAAATCAATCTGATAAAAATATAATTAGATGGTATGTAAAAAACATTCTTTCAAACTTATATGAACAATATAATGTATAAAATTTAAAAAAATTAAAAAAAATAAGAATATAAAAGTAATAATGAATTTTATGCCTTAATAGAAGATGTTACACCTTAAAAATAAGAGTTATTGAATCCGTAAATAAATTCTAAAAGTATCCATGGTTATAACTGACTATGTGTTCTGTAATTCATTATCAGAAAAAATCTCTATATAACTAATGGTATGGATATTTCATCATATACCAAGAAGCCCTTGATATAATGATCAATAACTATATTCTAATCCCCAGAATCCCCCAATATGATGGAACAGATTCATCATCTTCATATCCCTGTAATCCCACAATCAGTACCATGATTGGACAACATGTAAAAAACATATTTGTTCTAAAGGATTTACAACCCATACAATTATTCCTTAGAACATCAAATATCAAAATTATTTAAAAGAATACGAAATGAGATGCTCATGTTGCGAAAAAATTTATATCGATTAATTGACAATGCATAATCTCCCAACTCATAAAATAACCTTCTATTTATCATCAATATCCCTATGGTCATATTTCAATGTCAGTTGTAAGAACCTTAGAATCCTTGAACATTGACTTCTAATAATGATCTTGATCTTGAACATGAAATATATGATTTTTTTTGTTTGAAATCATTTATGTTTTCACCATTATAATGATATTTTCTCTTCCCTTCAAATAGAAAAAAACAATATCCATTGATTATAATATTTGGATTATATTATATTCTTACTTATTATTTTTAAAAACAATAAAATCTATAAGTGTTTGTCTCATGTATCGATACCGTGGTCAGATAATTGGTCCCGAATTTTTTTCAGTTTGATAGATATGACATAAGTCTAACCACTAGCCAAAACCTAGGATGGTCTGATTTACCAGACGTACATTAAGTCCAATTGATCAATTTAAATATTATAAGAATACATCCATATTATATTAGATCTATTTCCTTTCTCTGTATAAAATAATTTATTCAAAAAAAAATAAAACAATTGGTAAATATAAATATAGTGAATATAGTTTTATATTAGGTTTTGTAATTTCCAAAACTATAGAAAGGAAAATTATAAAGTGAAACATTTGACTCAACAATCTTCCCTTTTTTTGGAAATCACAAACCAAAATACCTATAATGAAAACTAATATCCTTGAAACACATACATCCATTTTATATTTTAGAACCATTTAATTTATAATTAATATTTTTTATTCCCATTGAGTTTATGAATTACTTCATAATCCAATGGGATGTATTAATACTTTGGATTCTTTCCTTAGTAAAAGGGTTCTCCCATTATATAACATTTCAAAACACATTTTAAAGACATATACCTTTTATTACTCCCCATTATATATATCTTTCCCGTTGAACATGGTTTTTAAAAGGTCTAAAATTTTTTATTTTAAAAAATAATAGATAATGTATATAACCTAAAATTTCTGAAATTAATAACATATGAATAATTTTTTATGTCAATAAAATAATCATCAAAAATTAAATAAATTAACATATATCCGAAATAAATTGGAATATATTCAAACAAGAATGTATTTAAATAAAAATTGATTCTTATTTTATAATAATTTAAAAAATTTAAAAATTCATTATCAATAGTTAAAAAATAAAATGATCACCCATTATTTATTATCTTTTTCATAATCACCTTCATTTTCTTGATCTCATTTTGATCCTTATGAACCTCTTTAACTGAATAATATGGATTCATGATATAGTTCTCTATTACTACCTTCTTCCGAACATCTGAATTTATACTTTCAACTTCCTCAATTATATTTTTTATTAATTCATTTAAAAGGAAAATTTAATCTTTAAACATTTAGAACCTTCTATTTTCTAACACCAAATTGTGATATTTTTATTTCAAAACCTTTACATATTTATTACATTAATCATTTATACACATGATTTATTACTCAAACATAAATCAGTATAAATAATTTTGATATAAAATTTCAAAATTTTAATTCCTTTATAATGAATGATACCTTACATCTATGAATTGATCATCATGATCCTAATGGTCATTGTAAACATGGTTTGACCTTTTAACCATATGATTATAAGATATTTTATATGCCACTGAATTTTTTAAAAACATTTAATGTCATCCTCAATAATAAGTATTTATTTTTCTAAAACATTTAGAGACTCTTATTTTTTATTAAGACTATTATGATTTAGTTTTCACCATGCCTCAATATATGAACGATAGGTAATTAAATCACATAATATCTTTACAGTTTGGAAGATGTAATCAAAACCTTTCAATGTTATATTTTTTGTTCTAAATCCAATGATCCTGATAAAACATTTGGAATATTGTTTTAGAGGATTTGGAAACTAGTTTTTATTTTATCTCTAATTTTTATTTACATTTTAATAAAAATTTACATTTTAAAAAATTTGAACAATTTAGACATCATTTTCATATTAATCCATGTATGATACTTTCATGTTGTATTTTCGGTCTTAATTCACTAAAATTGACATTGAGTTTGTTTCATATTTTGATAATTATTTTTCTTATTATGATCCTTTTATGTCTAGAGCCTTATCTAATTGGAAAGGATCATAAGTTGAAGCTATAGACGACAATGAATAATGCTTATTTTCCTTTGTCTCCTCATCTATCTATATTTTATATCCATCATTTATTTCTTCTTATTCTCCATATTGTTCTTATTTTTATTCTTCTTCTTCATATTCTTCTTATTCACGTTATTTCTCTAACATCCACATTGTTATGTGAAAACCTTTCCTAACCTATCTAGAAATTGATTGTTTTTATTTCTGAACAACATTCTGTGACTTTTCTTGGGATGACTATGTAACATCTTAACATTTTTTCCCTTTACCCTTATTAGTAGTAAATTGAACGATTATTGTAATTACTGATGTTCATTAAACTTTATTGTAGTAGGAGGTTGTGACTGGTCAACATGACTAAACAACACTACTAAAAATTGAGAATTTGATAGAACTGGATTATCTGAACCCATTTATAAATCCTTAGATAAAATTATTTTAACATGAGCTTCCAAAAATATATTTTCCTATTTCATTGTATTTTATGCTTTTTTTAACAAGTCGAAATTCCTTATTTTTGAGGCCAAGGCCTCTGACTTATCATGATCAAATTCTAGATCCCTAGGCTTCTCTTTTTCCTTTGGTTCAATGAATTATTTGAATTATTTATCTCACATTATCTTTCCCTTATTTTGTTTGTTTGGTTTAGAATAATCGAAATTTATTTTCTCATTAACCACTTATACCTTCATATGTGTTTGAGCTTTAATTGTAACTCCATCAATGTTTTTGAAGAAAAATAAACATTGAATTGAATACCAATTTCATTGTAGAAATTATTTCTTCACATATCAAGGAAATATTTTCTTTCATTTGATAAATCTTATTATCAAACCTGAAAACTTCTATTGAATTGAAAATAATATTATTTATGACATATTAAAACATTAATATATTTGAATTCATCGATGATTTCTTAATCCCTTCCACCTTAACACTTACAAACCTTACCTGGTTAATTTTCCTCAAATTCATCAAATATTTTAAAATAAATATATCAGATAACATTATGATTATCCAATAACCATTTCTTGGTATGGGATATATGTACTTCCATAATGTAACCACCCAAGAATCTGGTGTTAGATGTGAAAATTTCCAAAAGTTATCAATTAGAGGGTTCTCTGAAAGGGGATTTAAGAGTTACTATAGAAAAAACAAAATGAATGTGTGGGAAAAAGGAATCACACCATTATATAGGCTTGAAAAATGGTGATTCAAATGCCATTATTTTTAATGGATCATACTATAAGTCCTTATATTATCAGATGATCAAGCTTTATTTGAAGAAATAATTTAAAGATAATTTTCAAGTCATAATGTTATTAAGAAAATATTTATTCATGTGGGGATAATTCTTTTTAGAAAAGATATTAATTTTAAAAACATACATTTTTTAAAACTATAATAATATTTAGAAATCATTGATATACTAATTTAATCAAAATGTATATAAATTTAAAATAATATAAGAGTACCTTTCATAGATAAAAAGTACCATGGGTATGAGTTACCTATTATTATTATTTATTGTAACATGATATGATTACAATATAGTTAATAATAAAATTAATGTCTTGAATGATTATAAACAAATTTGGATCGAAAAAATAACTTTAGAAAACCTTTTTTAAAATTTTTTACACCAAAAAAATTTCACACAAAATTTAGACTCTAAAATGTATTATATTAAAATTATTATGATTATTATATTTTGATAAATTTATTATAGAACGGAAAATGTTTAGAAATTTTTTTTTTATAAATTAAAAATATATTCACTCCCCTTTTGAAAAAGAACTCATTAATGTAAAGAGATTGGTAAAAATATGGGTGGATATATATAATCATAGAACGTTGTTCATTCCAAGGTTGTATTTAATATATTCAAATATATCATAATTATGTGCTTTAATGAAAATATTAGCATGTTATTCTTTTGTTCTATCAAATTGAAAAATTATATCTCTTTTAAGTGTGTGAGATCAATGTAAATCATGTGTTATTTATAATTGTTTTCCATGGGAGTGATGTGACATGTTTTTACTGAGGGAAATGGAACTTTTGTTATCATAAAGAATTAATGTTTTATTAAAACTCAGTCCATTGACAGTGAGTATGCGTTGAATCTAAAACACCTAAGAACAAAAACTTTCATCTAGCACATATTTTGATTCAGCAGCGAAATGTTAGAATGATTGTTGCATCGTATAAGGCCAAGAAAATAAATTTTATCTTATGAAATGATATTTTCATGTTATTTTTTTATATCAATTTTACATTCACCAAAATCGACATCTAAAAAACATTTTACTTCATAATAATTATTATAATAGTAAAATGAATAAAAAATAATAGTACTTTTAACATAATTAATAATTCATTTAACATGTTTATGATATAACTCTTTTATATTGGATTTATATCTATCACCTAAGAATACTGAAAACATTACATATATATGACTAGTTTTTAATGAATGTAATCTCATTATCATAACTCTAAAAGTATTTCGATCAACTTTGTTCCCATATTTCATTATGATCTATATTATTTGAGGTAAATATAAGACTGAAAATACTTTTAGTACTTTCATATCCTAATTTATTAAGTAACTATTTAATATATTTATTGTGAGATATGAATTTTCCATCTCGTTTTTCTGAAATTTGAAATCCTATACTGTAATTTAACTCACCGATCATACTCATTTCAAACTCATATTTCATAAGATCCACATATAGATATGATAACATTGTGGGAGTAGAACCAAATATAATCACATCAACATTGATTTTAATAAACATAATATTTTTGTTAACTTATTTTATAAAAAGGGTTTGAGCTGCATCCCCCCTAACAGAATTATTTTGTGGCAAAAATCTAGTTAACCAATTATACAAATATCTAGGGGCTAGTTTATGTCCATAATGTTCTATGGTATATTAATCAAAATTTTATGGATGTTTTAGATTTTTCTATCTTGTTGGTTTTTATACATAAAAATAATCTTGGTAATATAATATAATTTAGTCACACATCATTTCTAAATGAAATAGTTTGGGATTTAAGAATGATTTATAAGCTATTAGAATGTTAATAGCTTAAAATTTTTCTACTCGAGCATAGGTAGGATAAAATTAAATTCTCTCTTGTTGATTATAAAACATATAAAAAAGTTAATCCTTTTTATAATTATTATCTCAACATCATCACATTCATTCCAAAAGACCCATTTTACTTCAATCATTGTAGTATATTTAGGATGTCAACTAAAATCCTGACATTGTTACTTTCAAACTCATCAAGTTCATCTGGATTTAATTTTATCCAATCCTTACCACATAAATCCTCATCAAGATTCTTAAGTTCAAATTGGGATAAAAAATATAGATGTTCAATTTCATTTCTGAAAAACAAATATAGTCTTAACTGGTTCATCTACATCACCAATGATATTATCGTTAGATTATTCCTATAAAACAACTCATTACATGCATTTTTAAAAGTATTTTACTTAATAATAGGTTGGAAATATTATTGAGGAATAACTTCAGAAACGTATTCTTGGGTTATTTACTTTTGAGAACAACATTATAAAAAAATTTATAAATAATTTTATAAATAACATATGAGGATGTAGGTTGGGGTTGTTTGAAAATAGAGGGATCATTTTCATTAAAATTAACAGGAACGATATACTCAACATTACATTAATTTTTATTAAAAAAAACATTAAGACTTATTATTTTTTGTTTAACTGAAAAAACTCCTTCATTAGATTTTATTGAAAAAACAATTAATTGATCATTAGTATTTATGATGAATGCTTCGCATAAATAAAATTCAAGTATGAATCTTTTGTTTATTCACTTTCCACCACACAGAAATATTTTTATTAAAAATGTCTAACAAAAACTATATTCATAGTATAACAGGTATCAATAACAACTTCATCCAAAGAATATTTATCAACTGAGTATTCACATAGCATAGTTCAGGAAATCACCTTAATAACCCAATTTATTCTTTAAAAAACAAAATTTTTATGTAGTTTTCTAGATGTCGAAAAGTTATGGATAATACCATTATTATAATAAAAAGTTTAAAAATAAAAATTCCAAAATTCTCCACCATGATCTCTATGATTATTTACAAGTAGTGGTTTATCTTATTTTAACTCTGGATATGAAACTTTAAAATAACAAAAGTCTTAAAATTTACTTCTTTTAAAAAATACCAATGTATATCTAGTTTTGTTATCAAGTAAAACTTATACATATCATTTTCTCCCAATACTTCTAGCTTTTTGGACCAAATAAGTCCATATTCACTAAATTTATTGTATCAGAAGCCGAAACATCCCTAATAGACTTCAAAACATACTTAATTTTCTAAACATATTGATGAGGATCAAATAATTTTGATTAATAAGTCATATGTTATCGTATATCCATTAAAATTCCTCTATTACTCTACTCAAATAAATTTAGATTGAAATAGTGTTCTTCCATTCTAAAACATAACCAAGATTTATCTTTTACAATAGTAATTAATGGTAGACCATACCTCTTAAAGTCTTATAAAAATAATATTTGATAATTCTCATGAAGATTGGAATGTTGAATAAATTCATATTTAGAGTTATGAAAAATATATTTTCCATTCCAAAGGATCACAATAAAAACATCATCACATAATTTACTTATTCATATAAGGTTCTTATTTAGAAAAATTTTATATAAAAAATTTTAAATTTATGATTTTCCATGAAGTTCAATAATACCTACACTAATAATCTCTCCATGAACATGATATCAAAGATTATATTTAAAACCTTTCATATCAATAATATTCCTAAAGAAGTATTTGTTTCCTATCATATTTCTATAGAAACTATCATGAACCAAACTGGGTCGACCCTGAACCGGTCACACGAAACGGTCAGTGACATGGCCCGAGAGGCATTCCTGAACCTCCCAGGCTAGCGACAAGCACCACGACATCAACAAAGGCTGTGGGAATCATTTCACCCAGTATAAATAAATAAATAAAATAGCTGAAATAAAACAGAGCATCACAAGACAAATAAACATAGTAAAGTAACAAAACAAGAACAAAATAAAAAAACTAACCGAAAGAGACAACCACTATCTTCGTGTGACCTCGTGGGTCACTCTCCAACTCATGACCAAATGTCACCCTAGGAAAACTCACCCAATCTTTATCCTACACAAACACTAAAAATAGAAAAGAACTATAGGCATGAGTATTAAAACTCAGTATGCTAGTCTGATATCTATTCCCAATGCAGTACCTTTTTACAAAGAAATTTACTAATTCCAAGTTTGAACTAAATTATATAAAATATCGGTTTCCACACGTACTTTCATTTCTAAAACAAGTAACAATCCATTCCCCTTTTTAATATAAAGACAAGTTTAATATTTTAAAGGAATAGGTACATTTCATTTTAAATCATTTTCTACGAACAATTAAAAAATCCAAACATCATTTATCAACCAAAAGGAAAGCCTCACATAACACACAACACACTTCAAGGGAAATAGAAAAAGTGGCACACATGGGCCAATAACCAAACGAGATCTCTCAATCATTTTCCACACACAAATAAACACTATAGGAAACATGGGTCGAACCTAGGAGATCGTGAACAATATAGAACATACTATACATGTGACTCATCCTGAAGGCATGCACTAACTTGATGTCATCATAACTCCCTAATGCTCGGCATATCCCTACATGGCCTAACTGAGGGGCCCAATCCCCATAGCAGCAATAACTCAGCATTCCCCTGCTATGGGGCCACAACCCAGTGCATAATATAAACTAGTGCAGCAATCATTCTTAGAAGATTCACTCACTATGTCAGGTTCCCTTGTCAACACATACAATAAAAATGGGTGCGTCTACAGTGAAAATCAATTAGTCATGATCAAAAAATATCACACACAGCTCACATAACCAACGCACACCAAAGATCACCCCTGAGTAACCCCAATGTGAGTATTTCCAAAATAATTTATTTTATTAAAGTGTCAAACAGTCCTTCATCAACGTTAAAGAAAAAATCATTTCTCAAGAAAACCCAAAACACTTATTCAGAAGAAATCATTTATCATTTAAACAAAAACTACATTTTAAATTCTGTGAATTATGTGTATAATCCAAACCAGCATTCTTTCACTACTGGGTGTCCGTTCGTCAAGAAAATATTCCATGTGCCGTGTATAAAATAAACGGCTCTTCTTACTAAAAATAATCATATAATATTTAATTATATTATATTATTTATTATTTATTAAAATTAATAAAACATCAATAAATTAATACATTATAAATTTAATGGTGAGTGCAGTGCGGGACCTACCTCGAGACCGAGATAAAAAGGAAGACGCACATCCGACACCACACAATAAGGTCCAACGTACTGTAAACAAAACTCTAAGAACTCAAAACACAAACAAAGAACCCAATTAAAGTATGTGAAACCAAGCGGAGCAAAGAAACCCTCACCTTGAAAGTGAAGCGCGACGACGACACAAACTCAGAAAAAAAGCGCGAAGATAGCACCCACTCGGAAACACCCCACGCGGGTCCTAAAAATTTTAACTGACCCAAATGACATTTAATTAATAAAAACTCGAATAAACCCAAGACATATATATATATATATCAAATATAAATATCAAGAAGGAATAAAAAATAAAAGGGGTATACTAACGTGGGGTTGTGACTAGAAAAAGACCACTGGAGGGCGTTGTGCCAGAACAACGAAAGGCGTCCGCGCGGCTGGACACGGTCCGACCAGGGGTGACGCGAGGGTCGCCGGACAGTGACGATGTGAGACAGCTGATGGGAAGGGTGCGAGTGAGCCAAGTGGTAGCGGGTAGCAGCAGGAGCCAGGGCTGAGCAGGGGTGCCGAGCAGCTGCGGTGCAAGGCGGCACTACAAGGGGGGGAGGTCGAGGGAAGATCAACTGGAGCAGGGAGGTCCAAGGAGGGAAGGTCGTTGGAAGGCTACTCGAGCGCATGCGAGGTTGGCGACCGGGTAGTAGGGTCCGTGGAGGTCGTTCTAGGCAGAGGCCGGGAGCTGGGTAGTCGATAGAGGAGGGATCAGGGGCATGTGTGGGCTGTTGTGCAGTGGTAGAATGAGAGGAAGGAGGGGGCTATGCTGGATTGGGGAAGAAGAGGCCACTAGAAGGGGCTGGTGGCAGCGTGAAGGATTAAGGGAGCATAGGGAGGCACTGAGAAGGGGTGCACGATAGAGGAAGAGGTGGTTTTCACGATCATGGCATGATTGGCTTGCGATCTGCAAGAGACGGATGAGGGAAGACAGTGTAAGGAATTAGTTGGCTCGAGAGTAGGAGGCGGGAGCTGGACATGAGGGGATCGTGGCTGGCAGCAGGGGAGAACGACTACCGCTAGAGGTCCTGAATGAGCTGAGGTATACCCGAGCTGGGAGCTGGTTAGCACTGCTGAAGGAGGCCAGACAGCAGGGATGCAAGCAACTGGGGCTTCATGAGGTTGGTGGCTCAGCGGGCCGAGCAAGCTGCATGAAGGGCAGAGGCATACTGCAGGCACAGGACACAACGGGGTTGTTGGGCTGTCAGTATGCCAGAACACGGCAGCGGCAAGGCAAGGCGGGATATGGAGAAGCAGGGGGATGCACAAGGGCTTGAGGGGTGCATAGGGGAATTCCCATAGGGGATCATGGGACAACCACTGGATCACGCATGGGGAAATTCCCACACATAGTTTAGGCGTATAGTGCATTTGCAAGGGAGTAGAGAATGGGTGTAGAGGAGACCCTCGCTGGATTGAGCGAACATGGAGGGGGGTGTCATGGGAGCTACTACAAGGGGGAGCCCGAGTGTGCTACCTGGAAGGGGCAGAGATGGAATGGGCGAGGTGGCCGGAGGGAGTCGCGACGCTGGAGGGGCACTGGGACCAGGCAGTTGAGGTGCATCTTAGCAGGGAGGGCGACTGAGTGGGGCGTTGTAGCAGGTCAAAGGTGCAGGCAGAGCAGGTGGTAGGGTGCAGCAGCTACTATGGGAAGAAGAATTGTAAAAAAAGAAAAGGGGGTGGGGTCAGCCACATGGAAATTATAAGAAAGGAAGGGAAAATGAAAGAATAAGAAGAAGAAAATGATAATAATATAAAATAAATAAGTAAATTAACTAAATAATAATATATAAATAATAATAAAAAATAATAATCCAATAATAATAATATTATTATTATAATTATAAATTATTGTTATTATTATTATTAAACATTTTATAAAATTACTTTTAATTTAATTTATTCTATTAATTTTGTTATTTATCTAAATAGTTGGGAAATCGTGCACTCACCAGGTCCGAACGCAAGATCGAACCGAATAAATGGTGACTGCGCACCCGCCCTGACCGATTGCACGGTGACTGCTCACCCACCCGGACCGAATGTGTAGTGACTGCTAGCAGTAAAATGACTGAGCATTGTCCCGAGACCCTCCAAAAACATCAATGCATCAAAAACTTAACCTTGGACCCCATCCCGACTCCACCCAGAGTCGTGGGACCGAGAAAAGAAAAAAAACATAGGCGTCCATGGTCAGGGTGTGACAATTCTCCCCACCACAGACACTTTCTGCCCCCAGAAAGTCACCACGCCAATGGTTGACACATCTTGAGTTCATTCCAAAAAAAATCATAGAGAACAGAGAGCTTTAGGGTAACCATTCCCAAAAAATGGTACACCCGACCAATTCCAGAAAAACCATTGCCCGAGATTGAGGGGAGAATATGAGAGGGTACTCCCCATCACAAAAATTCACTAATACAAAAAAACCCTTGAAACCCGAACAACCCCCCCCCCCCCCCCGGGGGCAACATGGGAACTCCCAAACCAAACTCATTCATTTTCCCCACATGTACCAAACAAGTAACCTGAGACATGATGAAAAGAATGTTACAGAACAATTCAACAACTTGTGGATGAGAAATTAACTCAATACCTCCCTTAAACTTCACGAAACAAACATTCCCCTATCAAAAACAACAAGGACCAACTCAAAATCAGAACAGGTTTGTTTATTAATGGGCCCACACCATTCAGAGAGACCAAAAAACATAAGGACCACACTGAGAGTGGATAAGACCACTTGAATTGTGGGGAAACAGGCTCATCACACCACCACAAGAAGGATGATTTTAAGACAGTAATGAGAATAGAAAAAAAGTTAATTTTGGATATTTCCATTACAAAGCCAAAGAATTTATCCGGGCTGAGGTTCCACACACCCTCGGAAACTCCTGACTGTGCGCGAGCTTCACCCCGAGACATGTGGTTGGAGCCCTGATAACTGAAGCGTCTCCTGCCTCACAGTCAGGCATTTTCATCTTCTGGTCTCTAACTCCTTCTGTTCGATGTTTCAAACAACCATGATGGTCATACCTTTTCAAATGGATGCAACATTTTGACTTAGAATGTCCGGACATGCTATACTGGTGGTGCACAAGAGAGAAGTCCGGTGAAATTGGAGTCGTTACTGACGAGGATGGTTTCATGGAAACAGGTTCCACCGGCCTGCACTCCTTGCCAGGTGGGGAACCTTAGCGGAAATTGAACACCATTAATCACACCCAAAACTCTAACGATGATGAGAAATTTCATCTTTACTAGTCCAAAACTGAACCCTCAAACAACTCTAGGGTGGTACAAACCTAAACTATCATGGGAGTTCCCCAACAACCCGAAGACACACGATATTTCAGAATGATACAACTACCTCTAACAGACTTCAATTACCTCGAAAAGTAAAAAACACACAAAAGGAACTAAGAACTAAGCATAATTCATTAACAAAATTTTGGAGGCATTATGGGCGGTATACTCATGAAAACACAAAAAACACCATCGACACCGGCATCAAGAAAAAACTCAATCAATGAAAAAACACAAGCTAAGGAAAATAGGCCCATAAGACAAACATGTACAACACAAGGAGAAATCACTTTTCCAAAACCATTATCTCTTTAAAATTTTAAAAACTCACCTATGGCACCATATGAACCGTCACAGGTGCGTTTATTCAATCCCTCTCACATCTCCTACGAACGAGTGCCCCACGCACTTTCCATACATACCCTTACACGTGTGACCCTCCATAATGAGTTCCAAGGCTCAAACACTTATTTTCCTTACCAAATCCAAACACATATCATGTTTTTCTAAACTGATACAGTTTTTGTTTAGAAACCCACTTTTGTAATTTCAAAAACAATTTGGAAGAAACACTTTCCCATTTCCAAACTAATATCACTTTTAATGCACACAAATCTACAGAGATTAAAAAAACACGCAATAATAACCCACTATAATGAGGAACTAGTGCATATGTCTGACCAAGAAACATGGTGGTGAGCCATGTACCAAGTAAGAAATAACACAAAGAGGACCTTAACCCAAACACTTGGACTCTACATGGGTCACCACCCCATGTGAGGCCGCAAAGTGAACCGATTAGCCTCTATTTTCATACCTCAATCCGAAACGACCAAGGATAAGTGACTCAAATCTGAGACTAACCCTGGTAACTCAGGTCTCATCATGAGCGGTGGTGATCAGGCATCGACCCGTAACCTACCTCCTTATCCTTGATAGTCCTAATCTTCATCTACTGGACATCCCAAATAAAAATGGGCGCTCTAAAAAGACAGGCCCTCTAAGATCCGACCTACTATGATACCATTTTATCACGAACCAACCCGGGTCAACCCTGAACCGGTCACCCAAGCCAGTCTGCGACATGGACCGAGAGGCGTTCCCAATCCTCCCAGGCTAGCGACAAGTTCGAGGGCATCAACAGAAGCTATGGGAACAATTTCTCCCAGTATAAATAAATAAATAAAATTGATGAAATAAAACAGATCATTGAAAAATAAATAAATAGAGTAAAGTAACTAAACAAGAACAAAATAAAAATAAAACTAACTGAAAGAGACAACCACTAGTGCTGTGTGACCTCATGCGTCACTCTCCAACTCACGACCAAACATCGCCCAAGGCGAACGCAACCATGTTGTAGCCTTCACAAACTCTAAAAACAGAAAATTACTATAGGCATGAGTATTAAAACTCAGTAGGCTAGCCCGATATATATTCCCAATGCAGTATATTTAAATAAAGAAATTTAATAATTCCATGTTTGAACTAAATTATATAAAATATGGGTATCTACACACACTTTTATTTCTAAAACAAGTACCAGTCCATTTCTATTTTTAATATAAAAAAAGTCTAATGTTTGAAAGTAATAAGTACATTTCATTTTAAAACATTTTCCACGAACAATTTAGAAATCCAAACATCAGTAATTAACCAAAAGGAAATACACACATAACACACAACACACATCAAGGGAAATGGAAAAAGTGGCACACAGGGGCCAGAAACCAAACAAGATCTCTCAATTATCTACCACACACAAATTGACACTAAAGGATACAAGGGTCGAACCTGGGAGATTGTGAACAATCCAGAACGTACTATACATGTGACTCATCTTGAGGCATGCCCTAACTCGATGAAATCATAACGCTCCAACACTCGGCATAGCACTACATGGCCTAACCAAGGGTCCAAATCCCCATAGTAGCAATAAGTCAGTATTCCCCTACAATGGGGCCACTAGCCAGTGCGTAATCTAAACTAGTGCAGAAAACATTCTAAAAAAGATTCAATGAATATTCCATGTTCACATGTGAACACATACAATAAAAAGGGGTGTGTCCACAATGAAAATCAATCAGTCGCGATCAAAAAATATCACACACAACTCACGCAATCAATGCACACAAAAGATCGCCCCTGAGTAACCCCAAAGAAAGTTTTACCAATATATTTTATCTTATTAAAGTGCCAAACGGGCCTTCACCAACTTTAAAGAAAAACATCATTTCTCAAGAAAACCCAAAACACTTATTTAGAATAAATCATTTCTCATTTAAACCAAAAATACATTTTAAATTCCATAAATTATTTTCAAAATCCAAACAGGAATTCTTTTCACTACTGGGTGCCCATTCGTCAAGAAAATATTCCATGTGTCGTGTATAAACTAAACGACTATTTTTACACCAAATAATCTTATAAAATTTAATTATTATATATTATTTTATATTTATTAAAATTAATAAATCATCAAGAAATTAATAAATTCTAAATATAAAGTAGAGTGCAGTGGGGGACCTACCTCGAGACCGAGATAAAAAGGAAGACGCACATCCGACACCACATAGTAAGGTCCAACGTTCTGTAAAAAAACACTAAGAACTCAAAACACAAAAAACCCCAATTAAGTTATGAAAAACCAAACGGCAGGAAAAAAACCTCACCTCGAAACCGAAGCATGATGAAGACGTAAACTCAGAAACAATGTGGGACGATAGTAGTCACTTGGAAACACCCCGTGCGGGTTCTAAAAAGTTAAACTGACCTAAATAAAATTTTATTAATAAAAACACTAATCAACCCAAGGCTTATATATATACATATATGTATATATATATCAAATATAAATATCAAACATGCATAAAAAATTATAGGGGTATAACAATGGGGGTCGCGACTAGAAAAAGACCATCGAAGGGCGTCACGCCGGAACAATGGAAGGCGTTCGTGCGGTTGGACATGGTCTGAACAGGGGTGCAGCGTGGGTTTCCTGACAGCGGTGATGAGAGACAGTTGATGGGCAGGGTGAGAGTGAGTCAGGCAGCGGAGGGCAGCTGTGGGAGCCGAGGAAGAGTAGGGGTGCTGAGCAGCTGTGGTGCAAGGCGACGCTACAAGGGGGTAGGATGAGGGCTGATCAGCAAGAGAAGGGAGGTCCGAGGAGGGAATTTCGTCGGCAGGATGCTCGAGTGCAGGAGAGGTGGGTGACCCAGTCGCGGTGGCAGTGGAGGCCGTGCTAGGCGGAGGCCCAGAGCCGGGTAGCAGACAGAGGAGGGAGCAGGGACCTGTGCGGGCTGCTGTGCGGTGGTAGTAAGAGTGGAAGGAGGGGGCTATGCTGGATCAGGGAAAATGAGGCCACAAGAAGGCGCTAGCGTCATCATGAAGGCCGAAGGGAGCGCATGGAGGCACTGAGCAGGGGCACAGAATAGAGGCAGACGCGGTCTACTGGAGCGCGGTGTGACTGGCTTGCGATATGTAAGAGAAGGATGAGGGAGGATGGTGTAAGGAAGGAGCTGGCTCGTGAGTAGGAGTTGGGATCCAGATAGGAGGGGATCACGGCTGGCAGTAGGGAAGAACGGCTGCCAATAGAGGTCCTGAATGAGCTGGGGTGTGCTAGAGCGGGGAGCTGGTTGGTGCGGCTAAAGGAGTTCAGACAGCAGGGAGGCTGGCTGCTAGGTCTGCATGAGGTGGGTGGCATAGCGGGTCGAGCAGGCTGCATGAAGGGCAGAGCCAGACTGTAGGTGTGGGACGTAATGGGGACGCTGAGCTCTCGATAGGCCGGAACACAGCAGGGGCAAGGCGAGGCAGGAAAGGTAGAAGTGGGGGGAAGTGCAAGGGTTGGAGGGTTGTATAAGAGAATTCCTAAAGGGGATCATGGGACAACCACTAGAGCACGCACGGGGAAATTCCCACACATAGTTTAGGCATAGAGTGCATCTACAAGGGAGATGAGATTTGGTGCAGAGCAGACACTCTCTAGATGGAGCGAATAGGGAGGGTGGTGCCACAGGAGCCGCTGCAAGGGGGAGCCAGGGTGCGCTACCGGGTAGGGGTGGCGCTGGAATGGGCAAGGCAGACCGAGGGAGGCTTGGCACTGGTGGGGAACTGGGAGAAGGTGGCTGGGGCGCGTCTCAGTTGGGAGTGTGCTGGAGCAGGTCGTTGTAGTAGGTCGAAGGCGCAGGCGGAGTAGGTGGTAGGGTGCAGCGGCTGCTATGAGAAGAAGAGTAAAAAAATAAAGGGGTGGGGCATCTGCATGGAAATAAGAAGAAATGAAGTGAAAGATAAAGAATAAGAAGATAAAAAAGAAGATAACATAAAATAAAAAATGTAAAGTAACTAAATAATTATATATGAATAATAATAATTATAATAATAATCCAATAATACTAATAATAATAACAACAATAATAATAATAACAATATTATAAATTATTGTTATTTTTATTATTTATCATTTTATAAATTTCCTTTTAATTTAATTTATTCTTTTAATAATATTATTTATCTAAACAGTTGGGCAACCGTGCACTCACCAGGTCCGAACGCACGATCGAAGCGAATGAGAGGTGACCGCGCACCCACCCAGACCGAATGCGTGGTGACCGCTCACCCACCCAGACTGAATGTGCAGTGACCACTAGCAGTACGGTGACTTCACACTAGCCCAAGACCCCCTAAAAACATCAAAGCTTCAAAAAATTAAGCCCAAACCCAAACCCGAATCTTCCCAGAGTCGCAGGACCAAGAAAAGAAAAGAAGAATAGTCTTCTGTGGTTGGGGTGTGAAAGAAACCACTATCCATGTTTTAAATATTATTATTGTTGTTAAATTCATTATATTCATAAAAACAGATAAATTTGTTTTTCAGAACCCAAACCTTCTTGTTCTGGTATTAAAATCTCATGCTTTTTAGTATACACAATTCTCCAACATTACTACTCTATAAAAGTTTCATTTCATTATAAATATACTTTTATGAAAAACTAATGACTGAACTATATTTAGAGATATTTTTTTCTTCAAATTTCTAACACATTATAATTTTGTGCAAATGGAGTACTTTTTAGAACAAAATAGTTATTACTAAAAACACTTTTAGGATAAAAAATATCCTTCCAGAAATATTAGTATGGGGTCTAATTCTTTTTGAAACAACTCATAAATGGTTTCCTTATTAGACGTAAACAGATTTAATGGTTTCTTAAAATAAGATATTTTGTATTATAGTATGGAAACTAATTTATTATCCTCATTAGTATATATATTATAACTAACTTTTACTTATAAACTATTATTCTATGAAATTTATTTTTTAAAATCATAAGAATTTTTCTTTTCAGAATTTGACTTAATAATATTAATAAAAAGATCTAATATTTAATTAGTGAAAATATTTTTTTATGGATTTTTCTTTTAATATTTATTTTACGCAATATCATGTATTTTACAAAAATTAAAACTTTCATTTTCTTAATGTTTAGAAAACTGTATACTTATTCATAATTAGGTATGGTATTATCCTCTTCAGCTAATGAAGATTCCTCATCAGATGATTTTGAAGTTGTCTCTACATTACTATTAGTATATATGTCATTTAAATATATATGGGTAATGGATTATTTAGTATATACCTTTTCCATATGAAATATAGTTACCATAGGTGTATCCGAAAATAGAATAATGTTCCTCTATCTGGAACATTCATTATCAAATGAATTTTCTAGTGAAATATCTCCTCCACCTGGACTTTAACTATCATAAGATTTAAATATCATCATTCCTTTATAATAGGAATACTTAATTGCATTTATATCTAAATTTCTCTAATTATTTTCCTTTTTTATATCTTTAGAAAATATTGTCGATTGGGTCATGCCTTCTTAACACATTATAAACTAACTTCAGAAAAATATTTCTTTTCATTATTAACCTTACGAATTTTCTTGTATATGTATTTAATGTCTTTATTTCTCACAATATTGTTCATTATTATATAAATATTCACCAACTCATTTTTTGAAGGTTTAGAAGTACTAAATTATTATTTAATAATAAATTTATTTTTATTTTAATATTTAAAAACTTTTTTAGAAGTATGAGATTTAGTATAAACATTATATGTTTTGTAAAAGGAAACTATTTTATTTTTTAACATTTCAATATATATTTTAAATATACCTTAGTATTGCATAAGGTTTCCGAAAATATCATCAATGGTTTTATTTTTAATCTAACATGTATCATCCAATGTTGTACTTTTTGATTCCCATTCATTAGGAATGTTATCTATAATTTTTTCAATTAGGATTCCACCCATAATATCTATATCTCCCAGAGAATATAAACTATTCACAATACTCATTAATCATTGATGTATTTGTTTGGATGATTCTTTGGCTAATAATTCAATAGAATGATAGTCTTCTTCCACCATTACTCTTATAGTTTCAACAACGATAGATGATCGAATGATAGTAACTTCTATATTTTTAAATAATTTATTAGCAGCTTCACAGGAAGATATTTGGCTATATATTTCTTTTCTTGGAAAAAATTGTTGTATATGTTACTCTATAATTTAGTTGATACTCTTTTTTTTCTTGATGAGTGAAATTAGTAACTTCCATCTCATGAATCTTCTAATATCCAGTAAGCATTACAAAATTATCAACACCAGTATTGATAATTATATTCTTGATCATATCTCTTGAATACTAATAATCATTTTGATCAAAGATAGGTGGTCAGCTCGAATACAAATTTTCTAAAGTGTCAACATTGATACATTCCATTCTAAAGTAAGTAGAAACTATTTTATACAATCCAAGGTTAATGTGAAAAAAATTAAATAAGAAGTTTATATCAAGGCTAGTAATCTTATTGTTAAAAAGGAGTAAAACAATTCAAAAAGTAAAAGTTAGAGAACATTTTGTGACACAAATGTTTAGACAGCAATTGATTATGAAGTCTACAAGAGGAGGTAAATTTTTGTTTAAAAATTAATCTAAAACAAAATAAAATACAACAATATTTAAAAATATCGCACTCATGAATTGTATAATTATCATAGTTTCAGAAACATATGTAGAATAATACAGTTAAATAAAATTAGTTTATCGGTATATTAATCAGTCTGATAAAAATACATTTAGAATGGTAATTAAAAAACATAATTTAGAAATTATATGTACATCAAAAATTATAACCTTTAAAAACAAGTAAGACAATAGGTTTATAAATTTAAGGATTACATACAATATATAATAAAATAATTTACTCACAATCCTTAAGAGTAATGGTAGATAGAAACACTGACAAATATTATAATGAGTTTTATATCTATTATATGTTATGTCTTTCCATTTCATCATGAAATTAGATATCATTATCATATTCCATTGTCTTCCTATCTCTAGAATCCCCTAATATGATGATCGATCTCTTTCTTCCTAGCCTTGTAATCTGTCGATCCGATGGATCAAATTTACCATATTCGTATCCCTAAAATCCCTTGATCACTAACATGATCATATATTGAATACAAAAGAAAATATTTTCTAAAAGAATTAAAACCCTCATAATGATTCCTTAGAACAAAAATTTCATAAATTATTCCAAATACTATGGAACGATACATTCACACATATAGGTATTTAGATGAAAAGATATGAAAAATAATTATCACCGAACTCTTAAAATGGGGACTTATTTATAGTAAAACTCCCAATGTTCATATTTTAGAATATTTTACAATGACCTGAGATAGTTTTCACTTGTACAGCTCATAATGATCTAGATCATGAAGTTGAGAAGTAATATTTTCATGGAACAAATTCATTTAGTTTAGCACCATTAAAATTCTATTACATATTCTGTTTGATAGAAACATATATATATACTCATATTATGATCATATTATAGTCTGATGGAATACAATATTGTTTTTCAAACTGATAATCTAAATAATGGTTAGTCTGATGTGTTGGTACCATGGTTAGTTTGATGGCCATGAATATTTTCCGTGTAATATATTTGGCATAAGTCTAACCACTGGTCCAAACCTAGGATGTTCTAATGTACTGGATGCACCTTCAGTCCTATGGATCATATTGAATTATTAATTTCAATATTATTATTATATTACAATTATTTATATTTTCATTATAAATGAATGTTTTCTACAAAAAACAATACTAAAACAGTTGGGAATTATAATGTTAGTAAACATTGTTTTATGTAAATGATTTTGATTTCCAAAATTATGGAAATTGAAAAAGAAAAAAGGAAAACATTGGACTCACCAAGGGTGGTGTCACAAAAGAAAAAAAAATTATGGGGTCGATCATATTAACCTAGTAAAATTTTAAATACAATCTCTAGGTCAAAATTGTAATAGAATAATTATAGCATTTGCGTCATTTTATTTTTCATTGTGACAATTTTTCATGAGAAAATCCAATAAAATGAGTCATTTTCAATTTCATGATTTTGATAAGGATAAAAGAAAAAAAAATAATCAAGGAATAAAAAATACCACTTTATTTATGTTTTAATTTTCACTGGAACGTCCACATGATAGAGTGTCTATGGTAAATTTTATAGTTCTTCCTCAAAATAGTAATTTAGATATTGAACAATGGCTTGATCATTCTATAAAATATTCTAAAACCCATCTAGTTGTTTGAACTTGACATCTTCTATGTGAAAAAAGATTATCCTTATCCATATCCACATAATCCTTGATTTGTGTCGACACCCTCAAAATAGAATGTAATATTTGGAAAATCTCTTCTTGTAAGCCATTTATTTCTTCTTAATGGAATGTGATTTAATGATATTTCCTGTCTAGAGGGTACTAATGCTCATCTATATACTTGACATGACTCACCTTTACCTGGTCTTTAGAATCCCTAAGAACATAAAACAATCCTTCCAGTCAAGACACAACTTTTTATGATCGTCATTCCTCTTTCCATTTCTGAATTATTGACCTCTTGGAATAGAGGATCATGTCGAAATTAAACCTATCATACACAAAAATGGAAGATGTTTTAGGATGTCGGTGACATTGAGATGTCTGGTATTTGAGATGCATCACTAAAATTATCTTCAAAATGTCTCAAAAGACTATGAAATGTGAAGTGGGAAAATAATAACTTGTTTAGTTGTTTGACTCAGATTCACAATGAGAGAGAGATGGAAATTGGGATTAGTGTCATCAAACGGGAACACTACTATGATTATTCCAAAAAAGTTTCAGGTCAGCTACCATTGTTGGATGAATTAGAATTGAATCCATTGCCTTAGTCATAGCTACTGAAGTCTATGTAATTGAATAATAGATGGACCCCCACACCCCCCCCCATTATCATTAGGAAGATAACAGACAACTAATGTAGTAAAACAACAAGAGCAGTTAACCACACTCACCCATTGTTTTATCAACAGCTGTATCTAGTGCCTATATGACATTACCAATCTAAATGATATGGGTAAGGATATTTTGACAATAAACACCATCCTAATATCTCTCAGTTACTGGGATGATGGTCCATCAAGGATCACAAACATTGGAATTCCCAGCTGTTACTCCCTATATAATGGTAATAGGATGGACTTGGATTACTTTTTCATGAAGATCCTAGTAAATTTTTTCTATGGAAAAATATACACAAGTTAATAATTTGTATAAGACATAATGTTAAAGAAGTCCAACCTTGTTACAAAATTTGAGAAATAGAAAACTCACATCCATCTAATTCCCTTCAAAAGTCATCAAAACTGTTCATGTGATCATGAGACATCAATTTATAGATTAAGTGTGTCCATTACATTATGATAAAGGGTTTCAAGTCCCATATAATCATCACCAGTAATGGATTCTATGATGTTAGGCTTATCGTAAAAATTAGATCCTCCATCAACTTCATTTACTGAGCTTGTACTCAGTATGACCTTCTCAATCCCCATTGGAATAGCATCAGTACCCCCACCTTCATTTGGAGGTTAGAGATTCATGTCATCCCCTTCTAGAGTGACAAAAGGACCAGAAGTGGTGATTTCAGTGTCCTCTAGTGTGTGAAAAAATATGAAACTTGATGTGGAATAAAAGTAATTAATTGCAACATGAATCCTTATGAATTTTATTTGGCATTAAAAAATTTCTCCTCCCCCTCTAAAGTAATAGGATTAGATAAAAAGTATCCCAGATGCTTATCCCATAATACTACGAGGATCTTCCTCAGATGTGGTTGCAGAGTAGGAAGTTTCCACCAACGCATAGCCATCCGGATTTTGACGAATGAGAGGGAATGACACTTCCCATCGGTACTGAGCTCATGCATCCCTGCACGGGACAGTTAGCCGAGCAGCCATGCAGAGGTGGCGACTAGTTTAATTGATGTAGGTGTTGGGGAGGGGAATCTCCAAATAGTCTTGATTTTATTGTATTTTACTTTTTTAATGGCTTTTATGTGGTTGGAATTGATTGGGTTTACACTTACCTTTAAAATTATTAGTTGAAAATACCAAAAAATGTGGAATGAGGAGGACATATCCCGTCAAGGAAACATACTCTACAGAAAAAACCCACTCCACATCAAGAACATCCTCCATTGTTCTCGTTGGGTTCATCTCTATGTACCTTGAGGGAGTAAAAATAAGTGGATCATGTAACCCATGGGAATTATCAATAATTTATTCAACAGAAATGAAGAATTAATAGAGTGAGGAAAACTTTCCTTGGCTAGTGATCTACATGAACATGTTCTTCACACTCCATCATCCCTTCACATTTGATGGAAGATGTATGGAACTTGCCTCCAAAAATATAGGAATTGGAGGTGGCCATTGAGACGATTATTCTACCATTTCATCCTCCATCATCATCTAGTTAGAGGATTGTACCCCCAATTTTTGATCAAATTCCTCTTAAAAACAAGGGTTACTGTCATGGTCTATTATTGCAACTGGATCCCATTCATTTCAACCTCTAACTTCTTCAAATAAAGTCCACCATTTCAATTTCAATTATATTAATCCTAAAATAAAGAATAACATGAAAAATAATGAAAACAATAGAGGAAAAAACAGAAATATTAGTGATCAATGAAGTCTTTCCATTCATAAGTGGATGGCATATCAACCATTTCAATAGCCCCGATTCCAGCATGTTATTTACTCAATTTATGTCTAGGACCCGGTCATCCACTACTAGAAAAACAGCTATTTGCGACGGGCTAGTTGCGACGGGATCCCGTCGCAAATGGCTTTTTTGCGACGGGACCCCGTCGCAAATAGCCCGTTGCTGAAAACGCCGTCGCAACTACACTTATTTGCGACGGGCCCGTCGCTATAGCGGTTTATTGCGACGGGCATTCTCCCCGTCGCAAATAGTATTCCGTATTTTTGTAAAAACTTTTAAAAACGTTTTTGCGACGGGACCCGTCGCAAATACCTTTTGAGACGGTACCGTCGCAAATACTATTTGCGACGGTACCGTCGCAAAAACGTTTTTAAAAAAATAAAAAAATATTAATAATACTAGTATTTGCGACGGGCATCGCATCCCGTCGCAAATAATATTGATAGTATTTGCGACGGGTCCCGTCGCAAATAATATTTTTAAAAAAAATAAAAAACTATTAATAATATTAGTATTTGCGACGGGTATAGTATCCCGTCGCAAATACTATAAAAAAAATAAAAAAAATAAATTTTTAATAAATTATTTTAATGAATATAATAATAGAATTATAATTTACAAATGAAAATAATAAATTATTTTAATTACTATAATAATAGTAAAATTATAATTCAAAAATAAAAAATAATAGAATATTAATAAATGATTTAATTAATATAATAATAATACAATTATAATTCATAAATACAAAAATATTAATAAGTTATTTTAATTAATATAAAAATAATAGAATTATTTTACATTCAAATATTAAAATAATTCAAGTATTACAAAAAAAATAATTAAATTATAATATTATAAAATTTTAATATATATATAAAATTTAATATTATAAAATATAAATAATATTATTATTCATATTAATATTGTTATTTAAAAATATAATATTATTAATATTTTATAATGAGACATAAACTACGAATAGAAAAAAAAAATTTGATTTCTCAAATTTTATAACTGAAATACAAAATCTAATCTAAAGGAGGGGGGGGAGGTGGGGGATCTGCAGATGGTGGTGGAGGAAACTCCACCCCTAAAGCATGAGTGAGTCGGCGCATGTACTCCATCTGCTCCTGATGCTGCTGCTGCCACCGCCTCGTCTGCTCCTCGTACAGCTGCTGCTGGCGTCGACGCTCCTCCTCATGCTGCTGACGAATCTGCTCCTGCTCTCAGTATGAAATTCTGTTTCGTTGCAACATCATATGTACTGACACCAGTACTCCACAATAAATTTAATTCATCAATCAATGGATTCAAATAAACATCAATATTTTTCTTCGGATGTCCTGGAATTAGTAAAGTCAAAAAGATATATGGCTCCTTCATCAACATCCATGGAGGTAAATTATACGGAGTTAAAAAAACAGGCCAACATGAATATTGACTACCATAAGATCCAAACGGACAGAAACCATCAGTGGAAAGGCCCAGTCGAACATTTCTAGCTTCTAAAGCAAATGATGGATGCACTCTATCAAAATGTTTCCATGAATCACCATCGGCTGGATGATTCAAGCTTTTATCGGTTGAAATATTCTCTTTATGCCATGACATCATTGTCGCTGTATTCTTAGACATGAATAAACGCTGAAGTCTGGATGTAAGCGGAAAATATCTCAGCTGTTTTACAGGAATCAAACCAGACTTCCCGTGTTGTCCTTCTTTATATCTCTGTTGCCCACATGTGGGACAACTATCCAACGACTCATTTTCCCCTGAATATAAAATGCAGTCATTTGAACATGCATGAATCTTCTGACAAGTAAGTCCCAAATTTCGAACCAACCTCTTACTTTCATAGTAATTTGCAGGTAAAACATTTCCTTCGGGTAACAGTGTTTTCAGCAAAGAAAATATCTGGTCAAAACATGTGTTTGACATTCCGTTATCTGATTTGATGGCCATAAATTTTGCAACTGCTTCTAATTTGCTCATCTTGCAGCCAGGATATAATGCATCCTCAGCAGACTTCAACAACTCATAAAATTCAGACGGTCCCAACTCAGGATTTGAAGCTATATCAGCCGGAGTTTCTGTATGTTGAACAGATGAACCTGCAACATCATGTACTAAATCTTGAAACTGGGATGGATCCGGAATCAAGTTGGTATCACCTGCTCTGGAACTGCGTTCACCGTGTTGATACCAAAAAACATAATCTGCTTGAAAACCAAAACGCAAGAGATGTTCCCCCACTTTGTCAAACGTGTCAAACGTTCTCAATGCACATTTTCTGCAAGGGCATTTTATCTTTCCTTCTGAAACAAATTCTGAATTTGATGCCGCAAATGATAAAAAAATCTCCACACCCTCTATATATACTGGATTTAAACCAGAACCATTTGGATTTCTACGTTGATTTATCCATATGCGGTCATCTAATAATGACTGTTGACGACCTCGCTGTTCCATATTTTTCTATAAAATATAAAAGCATTACTGGTTTTGAATAATTTGTTAGAAAAAACACTCAAGCAAGGATTACTAATTATTACAATTTATTACTAATTATTACAATTTATTGCTAATTATTACTATTTATTACTAATTTAGCAATACTTAGCAATACTTAGCAAAAGGAAAACTGCTTGAATAATGAAAGGAAATTTGATAATCATCGTTGTGGAGATGGTTATAAATTTTCCCTTCATTATCCAAGCAGATTTCGTTTACTAATTATTAGTAATAAAAAAAATATTATCAATATTTACGAAAAAACAATATTAATATTATTAAAATAATAAAAAAAATTAAAAAATATTAAAATTATCAATATTCAGAACAAACTTTGTTCTATTATTAACATGTTCAAATCTTAAAGGGTCGTCAATTGTCAGGTCATGCGCAATAAAAAGTTTGTGTCAGCCATGTCTAATGTAAACTCTATAATTGTCCTTGCATGGTTGATCACTTCGCAAGTAATGTTGCAATCAGACAAACCAAGTCATTCCCTTCTTAACTATAAGAATTATCTCACATGAACCTCTACATAGATCATTCTTCCTTAAAAATTTGAGGGGATATCATTATTTTTCCCTTAAATTTTCAAGGAAGAATGGTCTATGTAAAGGTTCATGTGAGATGATTCTTATAGATAAGAAGGGAATGACTTGGTTTGTCTGATTGCAACATTACTTTTGAAGTGATCGACCATGCAAGGACAATTATAGAGTTTACATTGGACATGGCTGACAGAAACTTTTTATTGCGCATGACCTGACAATTAGCGACCCTTTAAGATTTGAACATGTTATGAATAGAGCAAAATCTGTTGTAAATATTGATAATTTTAATATTTTATAAATTTTTATTATTTTAATAATATTAATATTTTTTTCATAAATATTGATAATATAATTTTTTTTGCTAAGTGTTCTTGAGTATTCCTGAGTATTCCTGAGTATTCCTGATTATTTGTGAGTATTCGTGAGTATTCGTGATTATTCGTGAGTATTCGTGATTATTCGTGAGTATTCGTGAGTATTCCTGAGTATTCCTGATTATTCCTAATTATTCCTAATTATTTGCAATTATTCCTAATTATTTGCAATTATTGGTAATTATTGGCAATTATTGGTCATTATTGGCAATTATTACTAATTATTCCTAATTAATCCTAATTATTCCTAATTAATCCTATTTAATCCTAATTAATCCTAATTATTCCTAATTATTCCTAATTATTACTAATTATTCCAAATTATTGCTAATTATTACTAATTATTGCTAATTATTTCTAATTATTGCTAATTATTTCTAATTATTGCTAATTATTTCTAATTATTGCTAATTATTGCTAATTATTGGTAATTATTTCTAATTATTTCTAATTATTCGTAATTATTACTAATTATTGGTAATTAATACTAATTATTGGTAATTATTGCTAATTATTGGTAATTATTGCTAATTATTGGTAATTATTGCTAATTATTGGTAATTATTGCTAATTATTGGTAATTAATACTAATTATTGGTAATTATTACTAATTATTGGTAATTATTACTAATTATTGGTAATTATTACTAATTATTGGTAATTATTACTAATTATTGGTAATTATTACTAATTATTCGTAATTAATACTAATTATTCCTAATTAGTACTAATTATTCCTAATTATTGTTAATTATTCCTAATTATTACTAATTATTGTTAATTATTCCTAATTAATACTAATTATTGTTAATTATTGGTAATTAATACTAATTATTGGTAATTAATACTAATTATTGGTAATTAATACTAATTATTGGTAATTAATACTAATTATTGGTAATTATTACTAATTATTCCTAATTAATACTAATTATTGGTAATTATTACTAATTATTCCTAATTAATACTAATTATTACTAATTATTGTTAATTATTCCTAATTATTACTAATTATTGTTAATTATTCCTAATTATTACGAATTATTGTTAATTATTCCTAATTAATACTAATTATTGGTAATTAATACTAATTATTGGTAATTAATACTAATTATTCCTAATTAATACTAATTATTCCTAATTAATACTAATTATTCCTAATTAATACTAATTCTTCCTAATTAATACTAATTATTCCTAATTATTACTAATTATTGCTAATTATCGTTAATTATTACTAATTATCGTTAATTATTCCTAATTAATACTAATTATTGGTAATTAATACTAATTATTGGTAATTAATACTAATTATTGGTAATTAATACTAATTATTGGTAATTAATACTAATTATTCCTAATTAATACTAATTATTGGTAATTATTACTAATTATTCCTAATTAATACTAATTATTCGTAATTATTCCTACTTATTGTTAATTATTCCTAATTATTACTAATTATTGTTAATTATTCCTAATTATTACTAATTATTGTTAATTATTCCTAATTATTACTAATTATTGGTAATTAATACTAATTATTGGTAATTAATACTAATTATTGGTAATTAATACTAATTATTGGTAATTAATACTAATTATTCCTAATTAATACTAATTATTCCTAATTAATACTAATTATTGGTAATTAATACTAATTATTCCTAATTAATACTAATTATTCCTAATTAATACTAATTATTGGTAATTAAGACTAATTATTGGTAATTAATACTAATTATTGGTAATTATTACTAATTATTCCTAATTAATACTAATTATTGGTAATTATTACTAATTATTCCTAATTAATACTAATTATTACTAATTATTGTTAATTATTCCTAATTATTACTAATTATTGTTAATTATTCCTAATTATTACGAATTATTGTTAATTATTCCTAATTAATACTAATTATTGGTAATTAATACTAATTATTGGTAATTAATACTAATTATTCCTAATTAATACTAATTATTCCTAATTAATACTAATTATTCCTAATTAATACTAATTCTTCCTAATTAATACTAATTATTCCTAATTATTACTAATTATTGCTAATTATCGTTAATTATTACTAATTATCGTTAATTATTCCTAATTAATACTAATTATTAGTAATTAATACTAATTATTGGTAATTAATACTAATTATTGGTAATTAATACTAATTATTGGTAATTAATACTAATTATTCCTAATTAATACTAATTATTGGTAATTATTACTAATTATTCCTAATTAATACTAATTATTCGTAATTATTCCTACTTATTGTTAATTATTCCTAATTATTACTAATTATTGTTAATTATTCCTAATTATTACTAATTATTGTTAATTATTCCTAATTATTACTAATTATTGGTAATTAATACTAATTATTGGTAATTAATACTAATTATTGGTAATTAATACTAATTATTGGTAATTAATACTAATTATTCCTAATTAATACTAATTATTCCTAATTAATACTAATTATTGGTAATTAATACTAATTATTCCTAATTAATACTAATTATTCCTAATTAATACTAATTATTGGTAATTAAGACTAATTATTGGCAATTAATACTAATTATTGGTAATTAATACTAATTATTTGTAATTAATACTAATTATTTGTAATTAATACTAATTATTCCTAATTAATACTAATTATTTGTAATTAATACTAATTATTCCTAATTATTCCTAATTATTGGTAATTATTACTAATTATTCCTAATTAATACTAATTATTCCTAATTATTCCTAATTATTACTAATTATTCCTAATTATTCCTAATTATTACTAATTATTGTTAATTATTCGTAATTATTGTTAATTATTCCTAATTATTACTAATTATTGTTAATTATTCCTAATTATTACGAATTATTGGTAATTAATACTAATTATTGGTAATTAATACTAATTATTGGTAATTAATACTAATTAGAGGTAATTAATACTAATTATTGTTAATTATTGGTAATTATTACTAATTATTCTTAATTATTGATAATTATTAGTAATTAAATGAATAATTATCAATAATTAGAAATAATTACCAATAATTACAAATAATAACATTATTAATATATTTTATTATTAATATTAAAATAATATAATTTTCTAATTTATATACAGTTCTGTTTTCATCTGTGCGTTTTCTATCTCCACATACAAATAATACATGTGAAGACAGCAAACACACAGATGAAAAAAGAACTGTATATATATAAAAAATTATATTATTTTAATATTAATAATAAAATAAACTAATAATGTAATAATGTTCTTATTCTTAATTATTGGTATTTATTACTAGTTATTAATATTTATTCTTAATTACTAAAAATTATTACTAATTATTCCTAATTACCATATAAACAATTAAAAATAATTAAATTACAACTAATTAATAATAATAAAAACTAATAAAAAATTAAAAAAAAATAAAAAAATTAAAATAAAGATAAATACCTTGAAAATTGATCTGTTCTGATCGTTCTTCAAAACTTTAATATCGGCTCCGGAGAAAAAACTTACACTAGAGAAAAACTCAACTCTAGAAATATGATTCTGAGAGAGAGAGAAGATAAGGAATGAGAATGAAATGAAAAAAACGGATGGGGGTATTTATAGGTTAGATTAGTTGCGACGGGCTCATTTGCGACGGGATTCCCGTCGCAACTAGTATTATTTGCGACGGGACCCGTCGCAAATACCTTAGCCAACATTTATTACGGTCAACCGGTAAATAGTTATTTGCGACGGGTCCCGTCGCAAATAACCCTCTGCCGACATAGTATTTGCGACGGGGGAATATTCCCGTCGCAAATACCATTTACCGCCGCCGGTTATTTGCGACGGGAATATTCCCCCGTCGCAAATACGTTTCCCGCGATTTGTTATTTGCGACGGGAATATTTCCCCGTCGCAAATACGTTTCCCGCGATTTGGAGCGCATCGCGGGAAAACTATTTGCGACGGGTCCCCGTCGCAAATACGTTTCCCGCGATTTGGCGCGCATCGCGGGAAAACGATTTGCGACGGGGAAAAAAATCCCGTCGCAAAAGCCTCCTTATTTGCGACGGGAAAATACCCCCGTCGCAAATAATTTTTTAACATGACTATTTGCGACGGGATTTATTCCCGTCGCAAATAACCCGTCGCAATTGCTCATTTTTCCCGTAGTGATCTGTATCATAAATGATAATCTCCATCAACTGAATATGTACTCTCACCCTAATATGGTTATCATAAATGAGTTTTTTAGTGGGGCTCAAACATCCCAATCTATGGAATATAAACCCCAATATTAAGTTTTTTCATTGGTCCTTAACATTAGAACGTCTACATTCTTATATTGTAACTGCCTCTAGTTGCAAAAAATGCAGGTTTGTTCTCGACTAATATTACATAGACCTGATTCTCTAGGATTTCACGGGATTCCTAGATCTCTGTATTGTGATTGAAGGTCATGAAACTAGAGCCCAAATGTTTTATTGATGATGGATACTAGACATTCTAGACCCAATATCATATCATATTCCCATTTTTACCTTGATAGTTGTCTAAAACCTGTGTGAGACGGTTTGGGAATGTTTATTGCCTTCGAAAATCACTATCTACGATGGGTGGAGCCTTTGCAGGATTATTTTCCCTTCCAATTGTTTTTACAATAATGACTTGGGGAATCCCCTTTGTGAAATCCCCTTGGGGATATGATGAAATTTGGGAGTCAATATACCAAGAGGTAAACACAGTGTACATAATCATTGGAGAAAGATTTATTATTGATCAAGTCACCTCTATTGTTGTGAGTGTCTAGAGTTTTTGGCCCACCACTAGATTTTTATCTGGATAGATATGTACACAAAGATATATAGTTATTATCTTCTGACAATTGAATTGATATGAAAATCAATATAGAGTATATTCCTAAAATATAACCTCTCCATTGATTCGTGTTTCTATCACACCATCATTGAATGTGAGAATGTGTGATCATAGTTCATCACGGTCCTATCCATCACCAGTTAATTATCCAGTGTTCGGATCCTCGTGGGAAATTAAATTGAAATCTCTAAATCCATTCAATCCCATTAAGGCTTCACTAGGCTTTAAGGATAGGGGATGTGAGCCATAAACTACCTTAAATGGTCAAACCGGCCACATGATCTTTGATTCTACTCAATATGTAAAATGAGGAAGATTATGCTACAACCCACCCCCATAGTACATAAATGGAATAAAAATTATGAAACGATCGTTAACTGTGTTCACATACAGCAAGAATCGGTCGATCATCCACTAAATAGGGGATGTCAACCCCATATAATTTCCATCAGATAGATTTCTCACTATGACAAACATCCTCGTCCTAACACCACCATTAGATTCAGAAATCAAAAATAGGTAGTTACTATTCCAAATTTATATGAAAACTACAAGGCATGTATTAGAAATAATGATGGGAATGGTTGTTTACCCACACTATTTGAACTCATCCTACACCAATATGGGCCAAAATTTAAAAGGAATTCCCCGCTTCTTCATCATGGTACATCCCACGAAACTATTTAATGTGGGACCCACCCCCTTTGGATTCATGAAGGGGATCATCTACACTTCAAAATGAATTTACCCCCTTAGTTTAGGGTCTTCATTTTTTTATTCTATGTTATATTCATTAACACATATGACAAAATAGGAGTTATTTCTGCATATTCCCATGTTATTTTTAGTGGAATAAATTTTCAATAATTATCTCTGAGTATGGGTGCACCTATAGATCGTGTAGAAGTCCCATATAATGATGTAGACTTCTCTATGAATCATATGGAAGTAATTGGTTTGTGGGATTCATCTGATTATTTGTTCATGTTTCATATCTATATTCTTGCATGCATACATATAGACCACCTAGAAAACCACAAATATGTATGTCGCCTTATGATTGGTCAAAAAATCGATACATCTCTGGCACACACAGTACGCCAACACCCACTCGTGTCTGAAACCTGAACCTAGAAGGATGTCCATGTCCTCCATCCAGCCTTTCAATAGATTTTTATTCAAATCATCGAGGATAGATGACTTGAAATGATGCATAAAATAGGTCATATGTGTATTTAAATTTATATTATTACTATTTTAATGCATGACACTAGTTGTGGATAAGGTTCCATATTCATGTAAATACCTTGAGTGGAGATGTTACTAATCGTAAAATTCTTCTACAATTTGAACCATGAATGTGGGGAATAATTATTTAGAATCATTATAAAGTAATCCTGGATATGTATATGGACATATAGTTAAAGGTAGGTAATATATGAATATTCACACTAATTCTTCTTCATTTGTTTTTTCAATTACAGAAACATAATGTCACATGCATCATTGTAATCAATCCTAGTGATATCAATGATCACTTTGATATGATTTCTAGCTTTTTCATCAAATTTTTTTTCCTTCGATGTGTTCATTGGTAATTTAAAAATAATTAATGATATTTTTTTTGAAGAGAATCCTAGGGTTTGAAAAAAAAATAAAAAAGGTAGAAGTTTGGAAAAGGTATGAACTCTCATAGGTGGCTCACCCAAGTTACCTTGCGTGGGTAACTCAGCCATGTTACCTCTTTCAGGTCAATTTCCCGTGTGTATGCATCATATAGAAAAGTTGATACCTAGTCTACATGGATCGAGGTTTAAAAACCAATATTAAATTGAATGTTTGAGTGTAAAAATAGAATGATGGGAGCATCAGAAAATAGAGATTTAGGGAAAATTCTATAAAGAAAGATATCACGTTGGGAGATTCACTAAATAAGGCTCAATTTGATAGTATGTGTGTAAAATTAACAAGATTCGATAAGTATCACATAAGTAATAAGTGTGGAATCAATGAGAATATACCAAATTTATAGATGTGGTGAACTCTATTTACAATCGGAATATGTAAAATAGTAGCTAAACTGTCCTTGATAGGGGTCCTGCATAGACAATCTTCTTGGTTCTTAAGACATTTTTATCCCTCTACCACATGAGCATCCCATCTTCTTTTGATCAGATCCAATCATGATGGGGGACTTTTGGACACACTCTTTTGTTACATGGATGAAAAATATTAAATTAAAATATCTCAGTAAGAATACAGGTAAAATATGTGAAGGAGAAAATGTTCACTAAATTCATATCATGTAGGTCCAAAATTAGTGTCATCAATAATGTTACACCTACAAACCAGTGGTAGCGCGCAACCTAGGAATGCACATATAGTATCCCTTTATGAACCACTTGCATGAATTTTCAATCAGAAAAACATGCGGGAGAAACCACATTCTTCCAAGGTCCTAAATTTTCCTACAATTAGGACCTTAGGGCTCCTCATTTAAAATGATGAAAAATACCGGAGAATCTTCAATGCTCTACTCGACCTAGTCCTTTGTTAAATCCCTCAGAAGCACTTGGCATCTCTCTAAAAACTGAGAGAACGTCTAATAATTGGGGTAGTGGGATAAAGGTCCCTCTAAGGTGTAAAATACTAAACACCTATATGAGGAGCCACACATTCTCTATGAAAAGTGACTAGTGTGAAGGTCCCTTCCCAATCCCGGTACATGTGCAAGACCACTTTTAAGGACACCTAATAAGACCCTTGGATCTTAAAGAAAGTCATGAACCATGTTTTTTCCATGTTTTTCAATCATCTATAAGTCACCTCTAGATCAAGTATGCCTTTAAATATGTTAAGATCTTCCTATTCACACAAGCCTTACACTTCACAATAACCCTTTATCTCTACATTCCATCACCTATAAAATCCTACTTCGAGCCATTTTTTATGCCAATAAAGACATGGTATCTCATTCCTTGGAACTCTCTTATGAGGGAGAATAATTGAAATCCTCCACCAAATGCCTCAGTATTTAACAAAAATTGTGATATAAAAGCCAGCGTTTCTACCATTCGACTATGTATTCTTTGGTGAGAGGTGTACTACACATTTCCTACCAAATGGGTAGGGTCACAGGGATGCATTCATTTATAAATACAACCGATCATGAGGCCTCCAATCCTAGTTGAAGTGAATGGTACCTCCAATTATTGGACATGATGGTTAGGGACATTATCTTCCCTCATCTTCTCGATGACCAGATAGCTCCCATTATATACCAGAAGAGAGGGGATTACACTTTTATTTTTATTAGGGTTAGTGGATTATCCTCCATTACTCTCTGTAACTGGGAGGTAGTGCTTCCATATTAGAGATAGCCATATCCTTTCTGATGGGCCATATCCAGATGGGTACAATGTTTTCGATATCATGGTTATCAAAATGTGAGATGAAATGGGCACATAAAACCATTTTCTTCTTCTTCCATTACCTCACACTTTTCCACCAGTGCATATGAGAGGTTGTGCAGTTTTATTGTTATTATAATTATTCTTATTTGCCACATTTGATCATTAATGATGTGTTATTAGATTATATATACTATTATGAAAAATTCATATTCAAATTCATGTCTTAAAAAATAATATTTTTCTATATCTTTATCTCTCCTACCTTCATAGGGCCTTCATAGGCATGGGTCCTCAAAGCCATGTATCCAACCCATAGGGTTTCATACTATAAAATGTAAGCCCCAAAATCATTCTTGATCATAAAAGTGGCCATATAATCAATGAACTAAGTGAAATGGCCCCCCATTTTGTATAATCCCACAATTTGTTCTCTTAAAGGGCCACATTCCCTACAAAGAAAATATTAAAAGGGCCCTGGTGGAATGGGTTTTCATATCAGAGCATTGTGGTATTTGATTCCCACTCAAAAGGGATACATAGTAAACCTACCTAAGGTTTAAACCCAACACCCTAAATCAACCCCAATTGTCTCTAAGTTACATTCTGAGAATGGTCAAGGCAGTCATAAGAGCCCATGTCACTTCCAAAGACCCTGAGATTCATTATTATAAGGACCACACTAAGCATTTCCTAGGACCCTTTTCACTAGATATCCTTACCTCATGAAATTAATATGCATCATTTTTCCTCATCACAAGGCCTTGAAATGAATGATTTTTTCAATTAATTGGAACCCAAAAATATTGGTTTGGATTAATTTCAAAAAGATACTTACGAAACCCAACTTATTGGTCCTATATTCACATAAAAATGAGTTATATCTCCATATAAAATGATAAATTCCAAATCACCCCACTGTGTGAATTAAAACAATCATATTAATAATAAATTACCTAAAGATATATCCTCGTATTAAAAGGGGTACCATTGAGAGAGGACATCACATTCATATAGATGTCTTCATTGATGAAGATCCTAAAATATGTACATATGATTACAAATTATATGAATAGTAATAATTGATTTTTAACAAGATGGTGACCAATTCCATTAACTGGAATGAATGAAGGAGTCTTTAATAAGTATTAAATTTTAATGAAACAACCTGAGTAGGAAAAAAATCCCACTAAAAGGGTGTGATGAGACCCACCTCTCATCCCCTAGACCAATTTAAGTCCCTATGTGTCTTGATAACATGTTATGAAAGACCACATTTCTTTCAAATTCTTGTTAATGAATCATATGGAATAAAGGAAACATTGGGTGCTTCCATCACAATGAAAAAATCTTGATGATGAAAATTCAGAAATACTGAACATGGAGTGAATGATTATGCGACCACTCACACTCCCACAGTCGTACTCTAAAACATAACTGGCCAAAACATTTTGATTAAAAATAATCTATAATTTGGAATTTTTTTGAATTAATATTCATCTAAAAAGAACCAAATTTATATTATATTTCATCATCTAATACCTTAGTGCTTCATGATTCTATAAACTAGTTACTTTACATCCTAACAGGTATGATCCAAATTTAACCAACAAAATGAAAATATAAAAAAAAAAATTGGTGCTATTTTAAAATTAATCTGAGCTATATCCCTGTTTTATGATGCATTTAATCCAACTTATGGGTGTCCATAAATATTCGAAGAATATATATCTCCTAATGATCTATTTGAAGAATCACACGATATCACAAAATAAAAGTACTTGTTCGATGGGTAGACATTGGGATCATTGGTCATTATTTCATTTATATTTTTAGAAGATACCATGCATGGATCATCCAATAAAAACTCACTAAATTTCGTTATTATATTATTGAAGTGTAAAAAATGATAGTTCAAGTCTACTATAAACCTTTTTTTTATAATCTAATATTTCCAAAAAATGACCTAATGTGTCTCAAAGTGGAGGGTAAGGTAGTTTATAAATAATATCAAATTTTCCCTTATCCACTTCAATCCCATATTTAGAAAATATTTAGCCTAAAAGATTGATTTTTTACAATATTATTTGAATCATTTCAAAATTTGACATCATGTGATTTTTAATGAATATATTCAAGGCTTTTTCTAGACTATCTAGAATGATTTAAAGGAATATTCCATGAATATTAATGTCATTAGAAAATATCTCCATGTTGATATAAATTAGGTTTGAGATGATACGTACCATATAAGTCTAAATGGTTTCTAGGACATTGCAATGATCAAAAGGCATCCTTTGGTAGGAAGACATACCAAATGTACATATTAAGTTGGACATTTCATTGTCCATAGAACTTGGAATATTAAAAGACCCATAAAATTCAGCAAGAAAACAATAGTGACCCTTCTTAGTTTGACATTCTAATATATGTCTAAAATAGAATGGGTAACTGATATTTAGGGTCACATGGTTCAATATCATGTATTCAATGCAAAACCTCAATAAATTTTGGACAATTTTGGGAATTAATTCATTATTATTATATTGTAAAATTGTGTATCTGATTTTTTTGGGGTAATTTTAATGGGACCCAGCCATTGAGATTCTAATATTGGGTTATAAGTTTTATCATTTAACAATATTTTAACTTTAATTTTTATTACTTATGGATGGGCAAGTTGTGTCCTTTTAATGGGTTATCATAATGGTATGGGATCATTATGATGAGAAATCCTATGCCAGTAGGTGGTTGGGAACATCAGTAGAATGTATCATATTATTAAACCTATTTTCTTGGATTTCATTAATCATTCTTGATGTTTTTTCACTTTTTTGGATTTAAATTTTTTAAAAATGATTATAAGAAGTTATTTTTTCTATTTTAAGTAATGAAATAGAAAATTTAATGGCAGTAGTGTAAATTATGGTATAAGAGGTTTTTTAGTGATGTTTCCAAATAAATATTGCACATTCTAGAAGCTTCTACATCTAATGAAGAATTTTTAGTTATGGTTTTGAGAAAATCAATAAAATTAACATTCACCAATTTATTTTTCACTATTTATCACACCAACCTTGTTCTAGATTTAACTCACCTTTAAAAATATATTCATTAGGAAAATAATTTGTTTCTAGAGCATCCCATAATATGAAAATGTCATATAATTTTTAAATTTCTTCCATAAAAAAACAACTAAATTCAAAATGGTTCAATGTAAAAGAATATTTCATTCGTGGGGTTATTTTATTAAATTTATAATGTTAAAATTTGTAGCTTGTTCTGTGAAAGTCGTGGAAAGTTTCCATTCATTAACATTACAAATTTTTTTAGTCTCTGGAAATTCTCTACCCAGAATGAGGGTGGAATTATATTTAACTTTTACTTATTTCTTGTTTAGAATATAGAATTTAGTCATAAAAAATATCACTATACACATACCAGAACATATTTTTAAATACATACTAGGAGGGGAGTAGATCAGTTGGAATTTTGTATATCCAATAGAGCAATATTAAGGTAATCAACCTATAGATATTAATAATGTTAATGGGGAAATACATTAATTTGTTATCCATAATAATAATTTTCATTATAAAAATTACACTCACAAAAGGTGAAAGGGATTGTGAATATACATGTATATTGATATTTATGAGGTATTTATGGGGATATAAGTAAAGAAATGTTTTTTCTTATAATTTATTATTTAGAATATTCTCAGCATGATGCACAAGTGTTTGGTTAATTTTTTATACCTTATGATATTTTAGAGGCCTTTAAACAAAGGTACGCCAATCTCAACTAGTTTGAATATCTCTAGGACATCCTATTGTTTTTTTATTAAATAAATTTATAGAAGGTATAGTTCATGAAAGGAAGGGTTTTAAGGGATAATTCCGGTCTTCCATATTGTTTATAAATTTTTAAATCATCATAGGGGGCTTTCCATAGGTGCTTCACCTTATTTATCATGGACATGTTCATAAATTACAATAGTCTATTAACATCAAGATCCTTCTCCAAATGGGGAATCATTTTTTCTTTCCAGAATCTTACCACTCTATAAATAAATAGTACATAAATTTTCCTTGGTTAACATCATAATATAGTTTTATTTTTTATACAACAATTTTTTGATGCATTAGTGTTGAGGGTAGTTTGTAAAGTGAAGTGAGATTCAACTTGTTGTCTCAATAGCTTCTTTGTTAAGGTTTTTTATTTTTCTATTGTTGGATTATTATGGAGGGTTGAGATCTTCCTCTTTGGGAGGGTGAGGTTGGAAGGATAGTTTAAAACCATTCTTGAAAGGTTCTTTTTGTGGTTGTTGGATCCATGCTTTATACTAGGTATTGGAATACTCCTTGAATACTATAATTTTTTTTGTTTCAATTGAAAATTTCTCTACAACAATGTAAGATATCTCTTAGAACTATGAACTTGGGGGAATCCATCGGTATCATGCTAATAAGAGTAAAATAACATGAATACCTAAGAGGATGACGTGTATGATGTTTCGTGTAAATTATTCAAATCAAAATTTCTCACAAGATAGTT
This sequence comes from Viscum album, assembly GCA_963277665.1. Taxonomy (NCBI): domain Eukaryota; kingdom Viridiplantae; phylum Streptophyta; class Magnoliopsida; order Santalales; family Viscaceae; genus Viscum; species Viscum album. Next base: position 1,883,118,162 of record OY728159.1, on the reverse strand, counting down.
TATATCATAAATATTATTTTTGTGCAAAGTGGAGTAATAATTCCATACCTTGTGTACTCATATTTTTGTTGTTTTTATACCAATTTGATAAGAATTATAAAATCTCATAATTAGTTACCTATCATAAATAAGGGTTTTCTATTACTTAGCTAATATAGGAAACATATAGTATATTTCGGTCATTTTCAATCAATAATTGGATAAATAAAACAACGAAATAGTGATATGCTATTAAGAACCGTAAAATTCAAGGGAAATTTTTTCTTAATTTTCTTTGGGATTTTAAAAGAACGCAGTTTTTTACGGCACTTGATTCCGAGGCCCGGTGTGCCCGGAATTGTTATCCATAGTTTAGCTCGGGTACGTTCAGTGAACGAACGAGTGGATTTTCCTAACTTTTGAACCGGTGCTTAGAATCAAATTCTGAGGGCACCGATAAATTCGCAGCACCGGTAATTGCTTAGGAACACCTTTTCTGGATTTCCTTTACACAGGAGGAGTTGTTAAAAATTGTGGAAGGTAAAATTAAAATTGAGCTTCAATTTTATTTTATTTTCACTAAGTGGTTATCTGTTATGTGGTAGTTGGGAAACTATCCTAGATAAGTTTTGAGGGCGGTGTGGCTCACAGGAACCCCACCCCTTCATATTCCCTAACTCCTTAAACTCACCATTTAATTATATAACTTAAGTAAATTAAATAGGTGAGTTTAATTTGAATGTTTGAAATTTAAATTCTTATGGCATTGGTAATAAAATAAGACTAAACACTTATTTTATTTTTGGTTGGAGCTTGTTGTGTTGAGAGTGGATTGGGGGAAGAAACTCTAAAGTTCTTATTCAGCGTTGAAGAATGCGAAGAATGCGAGGAATGCGCCGATCTCCGACGAAGAACACCAAATCCTTAGAGATCGACTGCATGACGCCATATACCGCGATGCCAACAACGTTCCATCAGTGACGCCTTCTTCCATGATGATCAATTCCACGACGAGCCTTCGTTCAACAATGCTCGAGGTAGGGTATTTTGTTTTTGTTCATGAATACATACATTGTCGTTCTTTGTGAAACTTTGCCGCTTTCTATCGATTAATGGGAGGGGTCCAGACTGCACAAACATGGCCGACCCTCCTCCCTTGTAAGTTATGTTGATGCGGTTCAAAGGAAAGCGGCGCGGTGCAAGGGCACTGCGTGGGATCATACGACAAGGGTGCGCGGTGCCGTCGTGTCACGTCGTTGAAGTCGAACAAAGGCACGACGCCATCGTGTCGCGCTGGAGAACCTCGAAGGAACCTCGAAGACACCACGGCCGAGCGAGGCCGTGGAGGAGGGGCGCGGCGCCGACGCGCCGCCCCTGACGGACCCAGGGCCGCGGCTTAGGCTGCGGTGGAGTAGGGACCGGCAGCCGGTTCCGGGTCGCAGGCATCGGAGCAGGGGGACCAGCCCATGCCGGTCCCATGTCGGCAGCAGCAGGCCGACCGGTCAGAGGAGGAGCCGGGGGTTACGACCCCCGGCTGGCCGGCCAAGAGCGGCCCCCCATATGGGGGTCGCGGTTACAAAATTGGGGGGCAGCACGCCCCCCCCCCCCTCCCCCCATCTGCTCGGCCGAAACGGCCGAGCCACCTAGCCAGCGCCAGTGCGCTGGGCTGGGACCCACCCAGGCCAGGCCGGGCTGTTCCCAAGTGGGCTGGACCCGGACCCGAGTCGGGTCGACCCAGTTCGAGCCAACCCAGGGGGTACCGGGTCGGGTCGGACTGGGCCCAAACCCCCTAATACCGGACATCTCACTGTCTTTTGCCCATAACATGGGATTCGGACCTCCGATCAACGCACCTTCAGCTGTGATGCGATCCTTGGATCAAGACGGTCGTTTCGGTATATTACACGCAAGGTTTCAGAATACTTTGGGTTCGGCCGGGTTGGTTCGTACACGAAACCAACCGGGCCCTAAGAGCGGAACCGCTTATAACTTGAGCTCCGGACGTTCGATTGATGTGTCATTGACTTTGTTGGATACCTCTTAGTGAGACGGACCTTTTTCCTTACTCCGATCGAGGTTTGGACACGGTTGGAGTACGGTCGGGTTGGTTTTGACCTAAAAACCAACCAGGCCCCTAGGACGAAAAAGCCAATAACTCTCAGACCGGGCGCCCGATCGACGCGCCGTCTGTCGCGTTGAGTTCCTTTTGACGATACAGAACTTTTGGATACATCAAATCCAGACTATGTTTCATTTGATGTATCAGCCCCTCGGCTCGTGGAGCGGACCCTCCCGAATGAGCTTGTTGTGTGCGGGAACCCCAGAGCTGGCTGCGACTGCGACGACGATGACGGCTATACAGAAATCCCCCATGGATTCGATGGCAACCACTACAGCACTCAGTGATCCTACGTGGATCAGTGCTACCGATCATATGTCGGTCAGATCCTGTATGGGTCAGCACTCAGTGGTCCTTTGTGGGCCAGCTCCTACAGATCCTGTGTGGGTCTGATCCTGTGTGGGTAATTGCGGGGGTTAGTTACCTATCGATCCTTTGTGGGTCATTGCGGGGGTTAGTACATATCGATCATATGTGGGTCTGACGGCTTATATGAATTAGTGGCTACATCTGATCATCTCTATATTCTTACGAATAAGTATACCTGTGTGAGCTGAGTCTTGACTTTCAATCATTATCTTCGATATGATTGACTTTCTTTCATGTGTGGATTGTGTTGTGTTATCCTATGTGGACGTGATCGAACCTGGGATCGGATGTTGGAGCCGAACTAGAATTTATGACTTAGGTATATGTATGGGCATATACCTAAGTAATTTCAGATGTTACTTCGTGATTGTATCTTTCATTTGTGGATTATCCTTTGTGGATTCTGGGAGACCTTCGGGGGTCTCGGGGTCCCTAATAAGTAGCTTATACTCACCCATGCATGGGTTATGCCCGCACTATGTTGTGTTGGTTGCAGACGATGAACAGCGCTGATTGTGGTTGAGGCACGAGGATCAGGTCGGTACCCGGCGGTGGACCACTGGGCGGGACATACTCGGAGCGGACGGTTGGACTCGAGGAGCTGTGGAGGCTATCTGTACCCACCCTTCAGGTGGGACTTCTAGTGGACAGCTCGAGGCTGCGGCTTTACTTTTCAGTTGTTGTGCCCCCTTTTTCAGTTGTACTTTACTTTCAGTTTGGGTTTGTATACTGGCCCACTTACTTTTCCGCACTTACTTTTGTACCCAGTTTTACTTAGTGTTTATTTCTGCTTGCTTACTCTAAGGTGTTTGTTTACTTTACAAAGGAAATGCCTTCCCTTTTTTATCGGGAATTACACCTTGGTGCTAGTCGCCAGCCCCTGGCCTATGGAAGGCGGGCTTGGGGTAGTCAATACACGGGCCCTGAGGACGGGTCATGACAAATTGGTATCAAAGAAGTTCAGTTCTACCGTAGAACTTTGGACTCTGATATTTCATCTTTGTGAAGCAATAGTGTTAAGGGTATTGGGTTTGGTTATCAGTCCAGGGAGTCCAGTGTTGATGCGGCGACCGACGTATTCGTACACCAGGACCCTGACTTCTGATTTCTGACTTAATGCACGAAAACATTGATTACATGTGTGTTTCAAGTTTTCTTTGTGATTACTTTATGTCAGCTCACCAGGTATACTGTTTGACCGTGGAGAACCTGTTTCTTTACATGATGGCCCCACGACGGCAGTTAGCTGGGGTTCCAAGCGTTGTACGTGATGATAGCCCACCAAGCGATGAGGCCTCGTTACAGGGCCCTTTGACAGCAGAGGCACCAGCGGTACCTCTACCCGCCGAGCCATCGATGCTACCAGCCCCAGCCGCTGACGATGCACGTCACCTTAGTGCACTGCATGAGTTTCAGCATCCGTGACTGCCCAGGTTCCTTGGGGAGATAGAACCTCAGGCAGCCAAGGATTGGCTGGAGGCAGTTGTATGAGTTTTCAGGTTAGTGAGGACACCAGCAGACCTCATGGTGATCCTCGTAGCGAGCCTCCTGCACGCTGTAGCAGGCAGATGGTGGAGGTTGATGCACCAGGTGCAGGACGAGGCATCTCTCCTCTGTACATACTTTGAGAGCCTCTTCCACTTGTAGTTCGTCCCAGCCACCCTCTGTGCGGTGCACATCCAAGAGCTTCTACAGCTGCGGCATGGCAGCTTGACGGTCGCCCAGTACTTGGCGAGATTTACCGACCTCTCGCGCTATTCGACGGACATGGTATGAGACCCATTATTCTAGGCCCGAACCATCGAGCAGGGATTGAGGTAGGAGATCAGGGCATCGCTGATCTCCCTCAGCATTCCGACTCAGGTAGGGGTACTGGAGCAAGCCCTTCTCATCGAGATCTTCCTTGCTGAGCCTACATCAGCAGCGAGACCTACCTTAGGGCGGCATGTAGCAGAGTATTCTGAAGCAGGTAGGCGGCAGATGACACATGGGTCCAGGCAGACTAGACCCTCAGGCAGACGACCTCAGGACACTAGCTCAGAGGTGCGGGGCACGCAGCGCAGAGCCAGTCTTTCGAGAGGCAGACAGTACTACGCATGCGGCAGGCAGGGCCACATGGCTCGTGACTGCCAGACCCGCCGTACCGAGGAGAAGCAAACGGTTGAAAGACCACCCAGGAAGAGGCAGAGGGTCGACCGTGGCTGTCCGCAGGGAGCAGGCAGATGAGGCAGAGGAGCTGGCCGAGCAGCAGGTGTTGGACAACGCTTTGAGGCTCTACCACCACCACCACAAGGAGGCCCACACCGACCATAGGGAGCTGGCGGGCATAGACAAGCACAGCTTCATGCAGCGGAGGCCTATGACCACGGCGCGCTCGACATGATTCGAGGTACTATCTGTGTCTGTTCCACCCTTGCATCAGTTCTTATAGACACAGGAGCGAGTCATGCTTTCATAGCCGCTGCCCTTGTTTGGAGCACGGAGATTCCGACAGAGCCGTTGACTTGATCCTTACGGCTAGAGACTCCTACGGGAGCAGACTTGATGATTACGCACTGGTGCCGGCAGTGTGAGCTTACTCTAGGAGGTGAGATCTTTGGCTGGGATCTTCTTGTAGTGGCATCGAGGCCTTACGACGGCATCTTGGGAATGGATTGGTTAACTACAATCCATGCTCAGATCGACTGTATTAGGCGCAAGGTGCGGTGTGTACGCACCGACGAGAGAAGGTTCACCTTCACTGGTGAGAAGGGAGCCTTCGTAGCATAGGATGGACTCACGCAGAGGAGAGGACAACCCATCACTCATCCATTGGCTAGCCTCATCCTAGGAGCAGTTGACGTGTGGAGTCCTGGTTTTCCTGCAGTGGTGGATCAGTATGCGGACGTTTTCTCTAACGACGTTCTAGGACTACCTCGTCGCAGAGAGGTAGACATTTATATTGATCTGTACCCCCCAGAACAGCCTCGATATCCACCCAAGAAAATTAGATGGCTCTCTCCGATCATCAAGAGCTACGGATACTGTTGGAGGACTTGTAGGGCAAGGGATTCATCTGACCCAGTGTTTCACCTTGGGATTCCCCGATATTGTTCTCCAAGAAGGCGGACATGAGCTTGAGACGTTGTGTCGACTATCGTCGCCTGAACTAGGTGATCGTGAGGAACAAGTATCCACTACCGAGGATTGACGACCTCTTCGATTAGCTCAAGGGAGCACGGTGGTTCTCGAAGATAGACCTCAGGTCAGGCTATCACCAGCTCAGAGTTCGGGACGAGGACATACAGAAGACGGCCTTCAGGTGTCGATATGGCCACTATGAGTTCTTGGTTTTTCCATTTGGCATAACCGATGCTCCAGTAGTGTTCATGGCCCTCATGAACAGGATCTTTCAGCCATACCATGATCGATTTGTCATGGTCTTCATCGACGACATTTTCATTTACTCGACTACTAAGGAGGAGCACGCCTATCACTTGCGAGTTGTACTAGACACACTCCGAGAAAACCAGCTTTATGGAAAGCTCTAGAAGTGGCAGTTCTAGATACGTGAGGTCCACTTCTTGGTACACGTCATCTCTGAGGTGGGAGTTGTGGTGGATCCTGCGAAGATCGAGGCAGTGCTAGCTTGGGAGCCACCCAAGAGCGTGACAGAGGTGCGGAGTTTCTTGGGCCTAGCTTGGTACTACTCGAGATTTGGGCAAGAATTATCCAGAGTTACGGCACCAATCTCAGTATTGACAAAGAAGGGGAAACCCTTTGTGTGGTAAGACAGATTTTAGCAGAGTTTCCAGGAGCTGAAATAGAGATTGACCAGCACGCCTATCTTGAGGCTACCGGAGGTGAGAGTTGGGTACATAGTTTACTGAGATGCATCAGGGACCAGACTCGGATGTTTCCTGCTGCAGGAGTGGGCCGTGATCGCCTTTGGATCATGTCATTTGAGGCAGCATGAGAAGAACTACGCTACCCATGACCTGGAGTTAGCAGTAGTGGTCTTCGCTCTGAAGATGTGGAGACGCTATCTGATGGGCGAGTGCTTTACAGTCTATTCTGACCATCAGAGTCTCAGGTACATCTTCTCGCAGAAGGACCTAAACCTGAGATAGTGACGATGGCTCGAGTTCCTCCAGGACTATGACTTTGAGATAGTCTATACTCCTAGAAAAGGGATGTAGTAGCTGATTGTCTCATCAGGAGGACAGGCATTCAGCTACTTGGGGAGGTGACAGAGCAGTTATCTGCTTTGAAGATATCCTTCATGGATAGCGATGGAGCAGCCTTTCTTCAGTCACTCATAGTCACTCTTCCACTACTTCAGCGGGTCCGAGAGGCACAGCGTGGGGATGCCGACTGTGAGACACGACATGCACAGATATCCTCAGGACATGCACCTGATGGTTTCTTTTTATGAGGAGAGAACGATGTCCTTTTCAAAGGACGTACCTTGGTACCAGTTGCATTACAGGAGGAGGTGATAAGAGATTTTCACACTTCCCCTTTGGCGGTACATCCTGGAGTGGGGAAGATGTACCAGGATCTCAGACGGCAGCACTGGTGGCCGAGTATGAAGAAGGTTGTGGAAGAGTTCGTTTCTCGATGCCTCATCTGCCAATAGGTGAAGGTAGAGCACCAGGTACCAGCAGGCTTGGTGCATCCCTTGGAGGTCCCGGAGTGGAAGTGGGATGGGATATCTATGGGCTTTTTGACTGGACTTCCATGCACTTCCAGAGGTCACGACTCCATTTGGGTGATTGTCGACCGACTCACTAAGTCGGCTCACTTCCTACCCATCAGAGAGCACGGCTCAATGGAGATCTTGGGACATCTCTACGTTCATGATATTGTACAGCTTCATGGTGTGCCATCATCTATCGTCTCCGATCGAGATGCTTTCTTTACTTCCCGGCTTTGGAAGGAGTTGCAGGAGGCATTCGGGACGCAGCTACGTCTGAGTACCGCCTTTCACCCTCAGACAGATGGTTATATGGAGATGACCATTTAGACTCTCGAGGACATGCTCCATGCATTTGTCCTCGACTTTGGTCGTAGTTGGGAGGACCACCTACCCTTGGTGGAGTTCGCATACAACAACAGCTACCACTCCACCATCAGGATGGTACCATATGAGGCATTGTACGGCCGACCTTACATATCTCCTCTGTGCTGGACAGACCATGGGGAGTCAGCACATGTGGGACCGGAGATGGTCCAGGCTACGACATAGAAGGTCCAGGTCATCCTGGAGCGGATGAGGACGGATTAGAGCCGGCAGATTTCTTATGCTTACAGGAGGTAGAGGCCACTAGAGTTCAAGGATGGTGACCACGTCTTCTTGCTGGTCTCACCTCGACGTGGATTATAGAGATTTGGCTGAGGTGGCAAGTTGTCTCCACGCTTCATTGGACCATTACAGGTCCTCAGCAGGATTGGTGAGGTGGCTTATTACCTGGCTCTACCACCTCAGTTACACCGGGTGCACGACGTCTTCCATGTATCTCAGCTGAGGAGATACGTGCACAACCCGACGCATATCATTGACCATGGGGAGTTGGACGTTGATGATGGGGCGACTTTTGTGGAGGTCCCAGTGGAGATCGAGGATCGATAGGAGCGGGTCCTACATGGACAGTTGATTCCTCTAGTGCGCATCAGATGGCAGCACGGGAACCTTCAATAGAGCACTTGGGAGCGGGAGGCTCAGATGCATGCACAGTACCCACATTTATTCCCCTGGTTTATGATGTATCTTTACGGGGACAAAATGCCCTGAGGTGAGAGTAATGTAAAGACACGTAAAATTCAAGGGAAATTTTTTCTTAATTTTCTTTGGGATTTTACATGAAAGCAGTTTCTGATGGCACTTGATTCCGAGGCCCAGTGTGCCCAGAATTTTTATCCGAAGTTTAGCTCGGGTACGTTCTAATGAACGAACAAGCGGGTTTTCCTAACTTTTGAACCGGTGCTTAGAATCAAATTCCAACGGCACCGATGAATTCGCAGTGCTGGTAATTTCATAGGAACACCTTTTTCGAAGTTGCATTTACACGGGAGGAGTTGTTAAAAATTATGGAAGGTAAAATAAAAATTCACCATCAATTTTATTTTATATTCACTATGTGGTTATCCATTATGTGGAAGTTGGGAAACTATCCTAGATAAGTTATGAAGGAGGTGGGGCCCACACGAACCCCACCCCTTCATATTCCTTAACTCCTTCAACTCGCCATTTAATTAGATAACTTAATTTAATTAAATAGGTGAGTTTAATTTGAATGTTTGAAATTCAAATGCATATGGCATTGGTAATAAAATAAGACTAAACACTTATTTTATTTTTGGTTGGAGCTTGTTGTGTTGAGAGTGGATTGGGGGAAGAAACTCTAAAGTTCTTCTTCATCGTTGAAGAACGCGAAGAACATGAGGAACGCACCGATCTCCGATAAAGAACGCCGAATCCTCGGAGATCGACTCCGCGACACCGTATACCGCGACGCCAACGACATTCCTTCCGCGACACCTTCTTCTGCGAAGATCAATTCCTCGATGTTCCTTTCCGTGATGAGCCTTCGTTCAACAACGATCGAGGTAGGGGATCTTGTTTTTGTTCGTGAATACTTCCATTGTCGTTCTTCGTAAAACATTGCCTCTTGCTATCGATTAACGGGAGGGGGCCGAACCGCACAAACACGACCGACCCTCCTCCCTTGTCAGTTATGTTGATGGGGTTAGAAGGAAAGCAGCGTGCTGCAACGGCACCGCGTGGGATCATACGGCAAGGGTGCGCGGCGCCGTCGCGCCGCGCTGGAGAACCTCGAAGGAACCTCGAAGACACCGCGGCAAGAGCGGGTCCGTAGAGAAGGGGTGCGGCGCTGACGCGCCACGCCGGATGGACCCAGGTCCGCGGCTTAGGCCGTGGTGGAGCAGGGACCGGCGGCCGGTTCTTGGTCGTCGGCGTCGGAGAAGGGGTACCGGCCCATGACGGTCCCGTGTCGATAGCAGCCGGCCGGCCATAGGAGGAGTCGGGGGTTACGACCCCCGGCTGGCCGGACAATATCGGCCCACCACATGGGGGCCGCGGTTACGAAACAGGGGGGCAACGCCCCCACCCCCCCCCCCCCCCCCGCCCCCCCCCCCCCATCCGCTCAGCCAAAACAGCCGAGCCACCTAGCCAGCGCGAGCGCGCCGGGCCGAGCCGCCAGGCCGGACCGCCAGGCCGGGCCGCCGGACCGGGTCGCGCCCAGGCTGGGACGCGCCATCCGGGTCGGGCCGCGCCCAAGCGTGCCAGACCCAGACCCGGGTCGGGTCTACCCGGTTCAGGCCGACCCAGGGGGTATCGGGTCGGGTCGGACCGGACCCGAACCCCCTAATACAGGACCTCTCACGGTCTATTGCCCATAACATGGGTTGCGGGCCTCCGATCGGCGCACCGTCAGCTGCGATGTGATCCTTGGATTGAGATTGTCGTTTTGGTATATTACGCTCAAGGTTTCGGAATACTTTGGGTTCGGCCGGGTTGGTTCGTACACGAAACCAACCAGGCCCTCGGAGCGGAAACACATATTACTGGAGCTCCGGACGTCTGATTGACATGCTGTCCACTTTGTTGGATTCCTCTTAGTGAGACGGACCTTTTGGATTACTCTGCTCGAGGTTTGGACACATTTGGAGTACGGCCATGTTGGTTTTGACTTAAAAACCAACCTAGCTCCTGGGATGAAAAAGCCAATGACTCTCAGACCGAGCGTCCGATCGACGCGCCGTCTGTCGCGTTGAGTTCCTTTTGACGATACGGAACTTTTGGATACCTCAACTCTAGAATATGTGTCAGTTGATGTATCAGCCCCTCGGCTCCTGGAGCGGACCCTCCCGAACGAGCTTGTTGTGTGCAGGAACCCTAGAGCTGGCTGCGACTGCGACGATGATGACGGCTGTACAGAAATCCTCTATGGATTTGACGGTGACGACTACAACACTCATCAATCCTACGTGGATCAGTGCTACCGATCCTGTGTGGGTCAGATCCTATGTGGGTCAGCGCTCAGCGATCCTGTGTGGGCCAACGCTTACAGATCCTGTGTGGGTCTGATCCTGTGTGGGTCATTGCAGGGGTTAGTTACCTATCGATCCTTTGTGGGTCATTGCGGGGGTCAGTACCTATCAATCCTGTGTTGGTATAACGGCTTAAATGAATCAGTAGCTACATATGATCATCTCTATATTCTTACGAAGAAGTATACCTGTGTGAGCTGAGTCTTTACATTCAATCATTATCTTCGATATGATTGACTAGCTTTCCTGTATAGATTGTGTTGTGCTATCCTGTGTGGATGTGATCGAACCTGGGCTAGGATGTGGGAGCCAAACTAGAAATGTTGACTTAGGTATATGTATGGGCATATACCTAAGTAATTTCGAATGTTACTTTATGATTGTATCTTTCCTTTGTGGATTATCCTTTGTGGATTCTGGGAGACCTTCGGGGGTCTCGGGGTCCCTAATGAGTAGCTTATACTCACCCCTACATCGGCTATGCCCGCACTATGTTGTGTTGGTTGTAGACGACGAACAGCGCTGATCGTGGTTGAGGCACGAGGAGCAGGTCGGTACCCGGAGGTGGACCACTGGTCGGGACGTACTCTGAGCGGACGACTAGACTCGAGGAGCTGTGGAGTCTATCTGTACCAGCCCTTCAGGTGGGACTTCCAGTGGATGGTTCGAGGATGTTGCTTTACTTTTCAGTTGTTGTACTCCCTTTTTCAGTTGTACTTTACTTTCAGTTTGGGTCTGTATACTGGCCCACTTACTTTTCCTCACTTACTTTTGTACCTAGTTTTACTTAGTGTTTACTTCTGATTTCTTACTCTGAGGTGTTTGTTTACTTTACAAAGGCAATACCTTCCCTTTTTTATCAGGAATTACGCCTTGGTGCTAGTTACCAGCCCCTGGCCTATTGAAGGCAGGCTTGGGGTAGTCACGGCACGGGCCCCGAGGACGGGTCGTGACATCTGCATGGGGTAATGTGGGAAGGATATTGTAAATTACATTAATCTCTCCCCAAAATCATAGAGTGTTTATCAAATTTATTAGTCTATCCCATATATTTCATTACTAATTTGTGTGATTATTATGGGAGGGATGTAATTGTTTATTAATTCATTCTGTATATCATCCTGTTTATTGATCTACCAAGGATGGTGGTTGTAGATCCAATCCATGGATTCACAATCAACAAAAATGAGAAGAACTCCTAGCTAAGTTGGTTTTATGATACTCCTTTGGTGTAAAACCCAGAACCCAAATTACGTGAGGTCAGTGTATTATTACATTACATTGGAAGGATTATAGTGAATCGCATCCAGAAGGACCATATATTTTAACAGTCTTGGATATCCATATTACAAACTTGATACCCATAATACACTGGGAAAAGAAGAAAAGACATAATACCCAATAACTTAAATAAACTGAATCCTTGTGAGCTTAATCAAATATCTCTTCTTTATAACATGGGGAGAGAAACAAAATAAGGGTGACTTCAAATTCTCATTAAGGGTATGTACAATGTAAAAAATTATCAATCTATATAGAAAGGTAAATATTTGATATCACTTTCCATTTACAAAACAAGTTAATCCACAAATAAAATGGAATGTAAAAAACAAAAATATATTCCATAAATCAAAAAACAAAGAATGAACTAATTCCATATATATGTCATTGCAAAATCACATGGATAAATAATAATTGAAATTAAATGAAGGAAATACTTTTTGTAAGGACGTCAAGTCTCAGGCACATGAAAACTTATTACCGTTAAGACCATTCAAAAGATGGTTTAAAATTAAGGGTATAAACCCATTTGGACAAATTATTCATCTCATCAGAACCTATTATTGCATTGAATATCTATATAGTCTCTAGGCTCTACCCGTCATTTCCAGTCCAAAGTATTTCTCTTATTGAATAACCTAAATAAATAATATGCCTTATCAAAAAACCATATTGAATGAGTAATATGTATCTATAAAAAAATTAAAATTAAGGAAATAAAATCATGAAAATAATGAGATTCATGATATAAACATTCAAAATGTATAATATACAACTTATAAAAGGATATAGGTGCATAAAATTACATTATGCATCAATAAAATGAAATTGAGACGAAATCCCTTACCTTAAGTCTGATACACTATTTTTTTCTGAAACTCTCGTATGATGGTATTATTAACATATATTAGAATAATAATAATATTTATGATATCATATATAATTCTTTTATGACTTTATATTACCTATTTATTAACAATTCCATGTTAATGCAGCATTTTTGGTAATAATCTCTTCGTTTTATCTTACGTGTTTTGACTTGTTATTATTAGTCATATTAAATTGATCATCATTTACTTACATCAAAAATTTATAATATGATATATATATATATATATATATCATGTATATTAATAAATATATATATATTATAGATAGATTTATTACATGTAATACACCATTCATGGAGACGGTAATCTGTTTATACGGGTGAAAATTGTTTCTATTTTCTTTTCATATTGAATAGAAGTAAGTGAATAACATATATGTATGTATATATATATATATATTATTCCTGTATAATTATTATTTCATATATTTCATAATTATTCATAATATATATATCTTTATAATCATTGTTGGATGGTGAACATAGAAGATGAGTCTCATCGCGTTGTGGAGATGGTAAGTTGTCCGTACGCACAAGAGACAATAACATTTACTTAATGGTTCAATGGTATGTATTTGGAATGAATATGAATTTTAAAGAAATAATACCATGTTATATTTATTATTTAATTCATTTATATTCGTCATTATATCCATCAAAATGAAGTATAGATGAAAAACAGTTTACACCATGGCATGCAGATGGTAAGCTGTACGTACGCATGCATGGTGATGTTTTTAATCATAGAATGGTTAAAAGAGTAATATGGTTGTACCATAATAATAACAAAATCTCTTCATATCATAGATTATGGATTTATTATTTTAGTATGGTAACAAATTAGTATGTGGAAGTGGAAAATAAATGAACTTTGAAATAATGGATAAAACAACTTCATTTTCTTCGGGTGTCTCATTTTTATTCACACAAAAGGACACCTCAATTTGGTTTTCATACCATAGTGTGGCCTCTAAGATTATGTGAGGGAAGTTGGGAGGATATCTGGGCAGGGTTTCTCTTAGCCAATGGTCTTTGGATGTCTGAATAAATGGGTAGTGGTGGTACCCTTTTATAAGATGGAAGAGAGGCACTTTAAGAATGTATTGAAATATTATTTTATTATAAATTTATTTTTGTTTCAAATGGTCCAAAACTAATTTATTTCAATTCAACGATTCTATTGGATCTAAAATCTCTAAAAACAGGTTTTAGACTAATTTAGGCCCCAAAAGTAACCTTATCTTTTATCTTTAACGCTTAGTTAAAAACATTAATTCTTACCATGTCTCCTTGTATTTTCATAATATATGGAAACTATATTTACTATAAAATGAAACATGAACCATAAGTGGATCATTAATAAAGTTTGTATCATTATATAAGTCATTTGGCCAAATCTAATATTTTATTATTTGTATTTCTTTTAATAAAATAGAATTTGTTTTAAAAACTCATTTAAGTTAATTTTGACACTATTTAGTAATTTTTTTATTTAGTTAGAAATAATGATTACTTCAAAAAATGGAATAACTCAAACCAAATATGTCACTATCATCCATAAAATTCTTCTATTACATTAAAACTTTCAAATTATATTTATTTTAATATTTTTAATATCATTTATTTGATTCTTTCATAAATAAGGAAAATATTGTATCGTTATTGGGTCATAAATAAATTATTTTATATAGTGTCTAAAAATTATAAACATAATATAATGATATATGAAATATTTTTAGATTTATAATTACTATTTATAGATAATGATATTAATTATATAACCCCATATAAAAGTTTATGTAATACAAAACAAATGTTTATGTTATTTTTCTCCTTATTTTAAATTAATAAATATAACATGCACTACGGCAAAATCACGATTTAGCGGCGGTTTGTTTCATTTCGCGGCGGTTTAAACCGCCTCTAAATAGATTGGCGGTGGTTTTGAAAAACCGCCACGAAATCGTGCGTCGAGAAACTATTCGCGGCGGTTTTTAAAACCGTCGCAGAACGTTTCGCGATGGTTTTTTAGCGGCAGTTTAAACCGCCTCTAAATGATTTAGCGGCAGTTTTTTAATTTTTTTGTAATTATTTTTTTATTGTTTTATATATTTTTAAATTTATTAAATTTATTTATTTATTTATTTATTTATTTATTTATTTTATTTTATTTTATTTATTTATTTATTTATTTATTTATTTATTTATTTATTTATTTATTTATTTATTTATTTATTTATTTATTTATTTTTTTGTTTGTTTCTTTTCTTTATTTTCTTTATTTTCTTTATTTTCTTTATTTTCTTTATTTTCTTTATTTCGTATTTATTTTATTTTTATTATTTATTTTGTATTTTTTTTCATATTTATTTTATTTATTTATTTTATTTATTTATTTATTTTATTTATTTTATTTATTTATTTTATTTATTTATTTTATTTATTTCGCATTTATTTTATTTATTTTATTTATTTCGTATTTATTTTATTTATTTCGTATTACTTTATTTACTTTATTTATCCATGCATGCACATGCCCATGCACATGCCCATGCAATATAAAGAAATACTACATTTAGTGAGATTTGAACCCCTAAACTCTTGCATATTTTCCAAATATTTTACCACTCCAGCAAGCTCGTCATGTGGTTAAAAAACAGAATTTAATATGTTTATATATATTAATTGAAAAAACAAATAATACATAAATAATAGATATAAACTCAATAATAATAAATAATAAATAATAAATAATAAATAATGAATAATGAATAATAAATAATAAATAATAATTAGTAATTAATAAATAATAAATAATAAATAATAAATAATAAATAATAAATAATAAATAATAAATAAATATAAATAATAAATAATAAATAATAAACAACAAATAATAAATAATAAATAGTAAATAATAAATAATAAATAATAAATAATAAATAAATATAAATAAATAATAAATAATAAATAATAAATAATACATAATACATAATAAATAATTAATAATAAATAATAAATAATAGATAATAAATAATAAATAATAAATAATAAATATAAATAATAAATAAATATAAATAATAAATAATAAATAATAAATAATAAATAATAAATAATAAATAATAAATAATAAATAGTAAATAATAAATAATAAATAATAAATAAATATAAATAATAAATGATAAATAAATATAAATAATTAATGAATATAAATATAAATAATAAATAAGAAATAAGAAATAAGAAATAAGAAATAAGAAATAAGAAATAATATATAATAAATAATTGATAATTGACAATAGATAATAAATAATAAATAATAAATAATAGATAATACATAATAAATAATAAATAATAAATAATAAATAATAAATAATAAATAATAAATAAATATAAATAATAAATAATAAATAATAAATAAATATAAATAATAAATAATAAATAATAAATAAATATAAATAATAAATAATAAATAAATAATAAATAATAAATAATAAGTAAATATAAATAATAAATAATAAATAATAAATAAATATAAATAATAAATAAATACAAATAATATATAGTAAATAATAAAAAATATATAATAAATAATAAATAATAAATAATAAATAATAAATAATAAATAATAAATAAATATAAATACTAAATAATAAATAATAAACAAATATAAATAATTAATAATTAATATTAAATAATAAATAATAAATATTAAATAATAAATAATAAATAAATAATAGATATAAATAATACATAATAAATAATAAATAATAAATAATAAATAATAAATAATAAATAAATATAAATAATAAATAAATATAAATAATTAATAATTAATAAATATAAATAACATATAATAAATAATAAATAAATATAAATAATAAATAATACATAATAAATAATGAATAATGAATAATGAATAATGAATAATGAATAATAAATAATAAAGAATAACTAATAAATAAATATAAATAATAACTAATAAATAATAAATAATAAATAATAAATAAATATAAATAATTAATAATAAATAAATATAAATATAAATAATTAATAAATATAAATAATTAATAAATATAAATAATAAATAATAAATAATAAATATAAATAATAAATATAAATAAAAAATAATAAATAAATAATAAATAATAAATAATTAATAATAAATAAATATAAATAATAAGTAAATATAAATAATAAATAATAAATAATAAATAAATATAAATAATAAATATAAATAATAATTAATAATTAATAATTAATAAATAATAAATATTAAATAATAAATAATAAATAATAAATAACCAGTAACAAATATTATTATTAATACTAATATTTTATTATTAGTACTAATAAATAATTATTAATTAATAATAATTAATAATTAATAAGTAAATATAAAAAATAAATAAATAATAAATAATAAATAATAAAGGAATCACATGAAAAAGTATGAAAAGACGTGATAAGGGATGAAAAATCATGAAAATTCATGAAAACGGATGGAGAAGCATATGAAGAATGAGGCATTAGAAAGAATGAGAACGCATGAGAACCAATGAAAACTCATGACAACTCTGGAAAACCCCATAATAATTCAACATAATCATCATAATAACCCAAAAGAAACCATTGATAAAGATAACAAGTCATGGAAACCCAAATAAACAGTAATAAATGGAGCAACCGTTAAAACACGTCAAAACGGTCCTAAAGAGACAAAAACATTAGACTCACATTAACAGAGGTAACTTCTGATCCAAGAGTCCGTTTTAGATCCGTGACCTGTCAAATCAAAGATCCTGAAACGATCTTCAACCTGAAAGGTGGAAGAGTCCAAATGGACAGGCAGATCGGAAGGTACGACCATTTAATAAAAGCTGTCGGGGAAGAGGTGCTAGAAACGAGGCATCGAAAAACATAACAAAGCTGATACCCACTAAAAAGGCCATAACATATGATCCAGGAGTGCATGTGGGCACCGCGACCAGTCAAACCGAGGTTCATGGAATGATCTATGATCTGGCAGGTGGAGGAGTCTGAACTGACACGCGGATCGAAAGTTCGGTCCATTTGAAGACAAGTTCGACGGGACACCGGTGACAGGAATGGAGTTTCGGAGGCCTTCGGAGGGGTTTTTGGGGTCGAAAAAATATGACATAAGTTTTACTATGTCAAATTGGTGCATATCTCTCTTCGCTGGCTTCAATTTGATATGTGGTAGAGCCCAAACGGACACCCGGAGCAAAAGTTATGGTCGTTTGAAGTTGGAAAACTTTTTTCAACATTCTTATAACTCTAATATCATCTGTACCTTAGACCATCTCATGGTTTTGATTATATTTTCCTCTATATCTCTTCATGATCTTCAATTTGACTGGTCGTGGCGCTCCAATGCACGCCCGGATCAAAAGTTATGGTCGTTTTAGTGATTTCGGGGTTTCTCGTGTTTTTTTATTTTTTCATTTCATTTCGTGGCAGTTTTACCGAAACCGCCGCTATTTTGCGGTGGTTTTTTAAAAAATCACCGCTAATCCTCGAAAAATATTTAAAAAAATTAATAAAAATTAAAAAAAAAATGGCATTTCACGGCGGTTTTTTCGTGGCGGTTTAAAAACCGCCGCGAAATGGCAGCCCGAAACACGTTTAGCAGCGGTTTTCTTGTAGTGATGTCGTTATCACTCCTAAGTGGAATCATGAGGTCCCAAAATAGACCCAAGGATGACCATAGTCGGAACTATGTCTTCCTATAGGATTATGACATGTTTTATGTTAGTTTTATATTATTATTTTGTTTACCCTTATTTACCATATTTTCCCTTTAACCCTGGTAAATAAAATAATTACTGAAGTTACTATTCATAATTTCAAAAACAAATTTTACATATTTACACAATTTATACCTTATAATTCCAAACATTGAATCCATTTTTACAAATTCAAAACACATAAGTTGATTTAATTAATTTAAAATTATTTCCCATTTTCCAAACAAAAAAGTGGGTTTTTAAGAAGTAATATCTATCCAAAGATTAAAATGTGTTTATGTAAAATACAAATGTGAAATTACTTCCAATGACCAAAATTTGATTAAATGAAAAAATACTAATCCAAATAAACTTTAAAATAAATTAAAAAGAATATCTATCAATATTAATAAATTACATGAAAATGTAGTTCTGAATTAAAATGTTGTATTTTTCATTATTCTTCTAAAATTTAATCTTTTCAAAAATTTACCAAAATTACACCATAATATAATTTTAATTTTAAGAATTCAAAAATGAAGCCTATCTTGAAAAAAATTATAATATTTCAAAATTTTGGTTATTACTATTCATAACTACTTTTTAAACTGCTATATTAATTGGGCGTGGTGTGCTTGAACTCAGGGTTGCATACAACGTAATCCATTGAATTGTTTAAAAAGGAGAGTACTATAGAAGTATGGGGTGTTACATCTGGGATTTAAATTACTAATGAACTTATAAAACTCTGTTAGATTCTAGATAGAGTCCTCACTTGTCCATCCATGAAAATCGTATAGGATTTAGACCATTCTAGTTCTTAGTACAAAATATTTTTTATTGAAAGGTTCTTGATGTTGATTTTCAATATTAAGTTTAGGTGTATAATTTTCTATCAATCGTCTATTCAATTATTTTCATTTTCCCTTATTTTCACTTTCTAAGGTCTCTCTAGACGATGAAGATGTTTATGAAGGGGAAATTATATATGGAACCAAAAATAATTCTATCTCATCTTGTTCACTAAAATTTAAGGTGACTAGTGTTTCCAAAACTATCCGTTCAGCCACTAGATCAAAATCGATGTGGTTAAATGAACTTGATGTTGTTATTTATAAAAATATTTATTATAAAATAAAACATGAAAATTTATATACACAACAACAACACTATGTTTTATGAGTGTCATGTCCTATGGACCTAAAAAAAAATTTGAACTAGAATAAATGTAGTAATAATGGACTCGAGTAATATCTCATACAAGAAAATGATGTGGCTATGTTCTTCTTTTGATTAATGGTTCCATTTTACAATATTTTTTTTTATATTTCTCAGTTTTAAATTCACATTAGAATATCATTTATTATCCTTTAATATCCCCTTACATTTACTATTAAATTATTATTTTAATTTTTTTTACACTCATATTATATATCTAATTATGTGAAATATCTCTTTATAACCCGATAAGGGTTATTTTTGCATGAATAAGGGGGTATCATGATAAATGTATCTTGTTAATATACCAATCATAATGATTTAAATCTATTATTAGTCTATGTTAATCACAACACTAACTATCATAGAAGTGAAGAACCTCCACATGGCTTGTTTGTTCAAACCTTTGGAAGGGGAGGGGAATTCAAATTACAATGAATAAAGTCAATATAAACTCTTCTAAATCATTTAGATAGATTTCAAGATTGGTGAAAAATATAGTCAATTTAAAATATAATTAAATAAAAAGGAATTATGAACAATTTCCATAACTCCGCAAATAATGGATTATTGTACCTTCACTAATGAATTGAAGATAATAAATATTAAAATAAACAATAAAAGAATAAGAGGCAGTAGCAGAACTATATTTGTTGATCAATAATCCCACCATCCTTTATTGAATGATTAGGGGTTCTATGATGAATTTTTAATTCCTTTATATGAGTAGAACAAACTTCATTTCCAATGATCCCAGAATTTTCTAAATAATTCCTCAAATTCTGAACACAATTTATTCTCTTTAGATCCCTTCCACATGTAGAACTCAATTTATGAGATTTATACAAATATACATGCATGAATATTTTCTTCTTAAGATTTACCCTCCCATTATAGAGGACAATACTCATTCAAAAAGGATCAAAGAAAAAATGATTCCCTCCTCTGTGACTTTTCCAGAAAAAAGAGACTGTTCGAAGGAAGAATATGATTCACGTGTGAGGTTTGTGGACCACGAAATTCCTATAGGATTCAACAAAATAGTTTTGGTAATATGTAATAGGGCTTTTAAAAATATTTATTTTGTTATTATCATTATACATGGGTCTCTATAGTTTGGGGGTATGCTCGAAATGAGGTTGGTCTGAGTTATGATTGACATATAGGTTCAGATGTATTGTTGGGTAGAGTAAATATTGATCTATTCATGGAATAAATCCTCAATAAATTACTAATATTTTAATTAATTATCAATATCTTTTTTGATTTATATGTGTGTATTAGAGACTTAAAAGAGATTGGAAAAACATAAATTTCGTAAAATGTTGGGAAGAATATTCTTGCGGAAATTCAGTAGAATCCCACACATCTTGAATGTCAAATAAAATCATCAAGGTCTATGACCATGTTCAACATTATTCAATATTAGATCATCCTATGGTTTAAATATTTTCATATTAATCTCATCATCATTCTCAATTTGATCGTTCATGTCTCTCAATAGAAATCTTCTTCGAAATTGGATCCTATTTAGGTAATTGGATTATACTCATAAATAACTCAAGTTTTCAAATTTGACTTCTATCATTTCAATCAATAATGCATTTGATCTTGAAAAAAATATATATTTGATATTCATGATAGTGTCTATAATATTTCAATTCCAAGATGAAGTCATACTCATTGTGTATCTATATCTCCATTTCATGCATCATTAGGGAAATACATTAGACACCTAGCATGAACCACCTTTAAAGATTCTACCCAATTAATTTTGGAGAATAATGGTCCATAACACATTCACTATCATCCTATAAATAAAAAAAATAAGTCTACAATCAGAATTGAAAATTTATATTTTGTTACCAGATTTGTTCTAGAACATTTTTTATGATAGCTCATCAGTTCAACCTTGTCAATAATCATGCTCTTCCACATTTTTCTATGGCTCATCATAGATTGGTTTTAAGGTTCAAACTCATTCCAATATATTGTTTCACAACTAGAATATATGGATTCCTCTTTTTAAATGGAAAACATGTAATTTTATGGGTCCTCATTGGTGAATATAACTGAACGTACATTGTATTTGTATTAAAATTTATTGATCAAACATTGTTGCATCGAGCTCTTTTGTTGCACCAGTGTCTGAATCCTATTTTTAAAAATTTCAATATTGTATCAATATCCTCTATTTGGGCTCCATCAGCCTAGATATGAAGGATATTCTTCATGTGAAAATAGATTTTACTTGGTATGGTCGATTAAGCATAAATGTGATACCAATTGGGAGATGTTAATGAAAAAATGGTATTTCTATATTTTTAATGAACTAGTATGGTCAAATGATGTTGTCTTATAAGAAAATTGAGACTATGAAAATTTTTCAATAAGTTGAATATCACACTCTTACCTTCAGTGTATTGATAATTATTTTAGTAATGTGGTAGTATTACATTTTCAAAATATTTAATCACTATTCATGGTCCTATAATTTTCTTCTTGTAGTCAGATGGATGAACATTGTGTGGTTTATTATTTTCTAATTTTTCCCACATAATTGGTTAAAAATTGGAACTTATGACCACTCTTCTACTACATAACCACTAGATTTTTCAGGATTGGTTAAATCATTTTCCATATTTCTTCCTCCACTAAAATTCAAAAAAAAAACTTTTAGTCATAAAATTAACTTATATTTTCACGTAATTCCCTAATTAAATTCTAAAAAAAATATTTTCATTAAAATATAACTACATTTGATTCCCCTTTTCTACACCAATTAAAAATTATAAATTTAAATTTAACCACTGGGTGAATTAAAAAATTCTCAATTCACTTAAATTTTCACATCACAATTTAATGTATGGTTTTCAAATTAATTAATTTTTTCTTTAAAGACATATTTAAATATAAATATATGTGTCACCATTTAAAATACACATATTTTAGTCAAAATAAAATTAAATTTATCAAATTAATTTATAGATTTCATTTAATTTAAAATAAAAAATAATAATTAACAATGATAATTAAATCCAATGAAGTATATTAATTATATATATAAATTCAATAAAAAAATAATGATTAAATTCTTTTAAAAATAAATTATTGTCAATTAATCCAAAAAATTAATTAATGGAGTTAGAATATTTTTTTATTCAATTTAACATCAACTTTTATTTTTCACATAATTAATAAAAAACTCTAATTTACCCAAAAAAAATTATTTGAAGGGATCTTATCAATGAAATAAAAGTACATAAAATTGAAACATTATGCTCAACACAAACATGTAATGTTTTTTTATTATACATTGTTCATATTGTTTTATTTTCATAAAATAGTATCACATACCTTTATATACTATCATTTGGTTTTTTATTAGTTTTGGATACTATTTTTTAAATTTTTATATTGTGCCACACCATGGAATATGGAATCAAGTATAGAGCCTCTTGCTACTTTTTCCTTATTTTTATATAGTGTATCGGAGGTGTATAGTGTCATAAAAGTTTTTATAAACCATTTTTTTGTAAAAAGGGAAGCACCACGACCATGGTGGATGATGTCGGGTGCGTTTGGTACTCCTATGTGAAATCGTTAGGGCCAAAATGGGCATGGTCGAAGGGAGGGCATGATGTAAGTCATCGAGTGCACCACAACCAGTATAGCCAACACTAAACTATGTTGGGTCAAAATAGCCTAGTTTTGAGAACCATATTGAGGCCATACCCCATGGTTTGCCTCTTGAGTAAATCCACCACACTATGGAGAGAAACAAATGAGAGATTTGGTGATGGTTTTAATTATTTAAAATTATCATTGGGTGCTTGATCATTTAAAGGCAGTTACTCAAGATGTGTGTTTCCTTAATGAAGGGTTACAATGTGTCTTTTGGATCAATTTCTGGCAATTAATCCAAATGATCACTCCCAATTGGATGGGATTATAGATTAAGACTATTAAATGAATGGTTTTTTGGGGCTCATCCCTCATCTAGCGGTAACTTAGGATGATTCCATTCTTATTTTTCATTCTCTTTTTGGATCTAGGATCATGAGGACTAGATCTCTTCATTTCAAGTCACCAATATAAGAGGAAATTGTGGTTTTATTATTCTTAAGGTATGTGTCTCTTTAAAATGATTCAATCCCTTGATTTAACTTTTTTTCCTGAAAATTTTCATTAGCATTATTTATAAAAGTCATTGATATGAAATATATGAGGTTTTAATGAAATTTCATATTAATTTTCTTGTACAAAAAATAAAAAGGGGTGTTATATAAAAAAATCCACACAAAGTGCTCAATGAAATGCCTCAAGGATATTTTTTCTAAAAAAATTAAAATTTCAAGCTTGGGATCAATGATATTTTTATTATTAAATTTTTTTTATTGATTTTTTTTAAATAAGAATCATTATATAATTTGGGAACTATGGGAAATGATATATGAAGACCATAGTGAGTGTTCCCCCACCAGAGGCTACGATTTTGATATTGAAAGGTTGTGATAGGACTTGATATCATTAGGATTCACATTATGCATGGGTTAGTGTTTATTAAATTTCATAGCAATGTATTATTATAGAATAGATCCTAATTATAATTTGTGATCCTAGTTTTATGTATGTATCATAGTAAAAATGTTCACTTGGTAATATTATATGATATGAATTCTTTAACTATCTCTATCTATATTGTCATTCATATTTATTTACTCTATTCTTGTATCTTTGAATATGAAATGTTTGAAAAAACTTTTGTTTTATGTAATATATTTTCAATGAAAATATATTTACAAAAATGTTTGGGTTTGATGTTATAACCCATGATTGTATAGTAGAATACACTGTATAGATTCATGGTGGTATCATACTGGGTGTTTACCTCACCCCCTATAAATGACTTTAGGAATATGAAGAATTAGTAATTCTGGATATAGGTAATGGGAAGGGAATCAAATTTTTTTCTAAAAATTCCCTCAGTTAACATTGTCTTCATAATGTGATGGAATGATAGTGACTGAAGTTCACAAGGATATGTTTTTTTTGGCATTGGTATTAAATCTCTCCCTATGTTTATCCTTTTGGATTGGTTTTTATGTCCCATAATTATGTACACCATTTTATTACATTTTTTAATTTGTATTTTTATCTATTTTTTTTATACATGAGGCATATTATTGTTCTATTATTGATTTACACCTTATGGTGATCCATTTATGGAGATGTGTAATGATAAACCTGTTAAGTTTCTTATAAATTGGTATAAATGGGAAAGCCCATATGAAATTATGATGAAACAACATAGTTTTTTTTTGGTTTTGCGGTATTCAAGTCTTAGGACTATAAGAACTCAAGTAGTAAGAGTGAATGAGTAATTAGATAGCTCACTTTTGTATCTGGCGTTGAATTTCCTTGTGTGTTTAGGGGGTTTCCCTCATGATTTTGGTTTTTTGTGTTATTTAGATGAAGATTATTTTATGGTTTTATTTAGGTGTAACTTCACTTATCTTAATTTAATCTCTTGAGTCTGTTGATGTGTTAGAGTCTTTACATTTAATGGATTTAATATAGATTCTTCATGATTGATATAATATGGAGTAAACTATTTTATTAAATAGATAATTCCTCAAGGAACAAATATTTTAAATATATTGGGAGGAATAGTTGAAAAAATTTCAACATGTAAACCCTCTGGTAGACTCCTCACTAGTTGAACCAGTCATATGCACAATCCTGTTATTAGGATAGATGGTTGTTGGAAACCATGGATGAAGAGTGGATCATGGTTAAAAATTTACCAATTAGAATCCAATAATATTCCATGGTGATAATGTACCCAATAATATGAAATACGTTTTTAGAATATAGATATATCTTCTATTTCTTGAAGACTTCATATGACCCCATTGTGGGTTTCTCCACTTTTTTATTTGTAGGAACGAGATTTAAATAGTGATAATTAAACATGGAATCTATGTTGTAAAAGTACCATACCATAATCACATTCAAGAAGGTATTCAATTAATAGTTTTACACTAAAACATTGTGATAGAAAAATACATTATAATATTTTACCCACCAGCAAGGCAATAATTAATTTATGTAGTATGCTACCCAATTCACTATGTTAGTTCACCTATCACCGAATTCTGTTTCCAATTTCTACAATGAATCATAGAGGTTCATAATGAGATGTAGGGATGATATTCAGTTAATGTTGACCATCTTTTGAATTTCTAATTTTATTGTGGTAGTTGATAAATATACTATGGTTGAGGTAGACTTAACAAGGTATGCAAGTTTATGTGTAGCTTTTATTATAGTAGGAGGTATCAAAAGTGTGTCTTATGTACATAAAATGAAGCATATTATGAAAGCTCAGTTTATATAAAGGTATGTTTTAAGGTATTCCTTAGGATAAGAACATGTGTATTTAAATCAACGTGGGAGACATGTACATTCTAATATTAACTATATTGTGTCACATAAGACTTTTCATATTTTCAGAAAATCCATTCATATTTATTGTTCATTCTAAAGAGTATCCTAAGGTAGTAAATATGGATCCACTATTACCAAATTTTATCAGGATCATTCTGATACTAAAATGTTTTATATCTCTTCCTAATGAAAATGTGGATAAAAATGAAATGAAGAAAGATCATGGAGGATATGAGGTTAGATGTCTCTATGCTGTAGAGTATTCAGTAGAGGAATATGGAGCAAGACTATCAACAATGAGAGATATACTTTTCATTTCAACAATTATAATCCATGTTTGTTCGTATCCAATATATTTCATTCATTTATATCATCTATTTTGATTGACGTGTTTAATTTAATCTTGGATCTCATTCCATTCAAAATGGATCTCTCTACTCCCATAGAATGAATGATTGAATAAGGTTCCAATTTGTTGTGTGTTTCATGCCATGATCACAATCCATGAGGTCGGGTGGAGGATTCTAGTTATAGAACATGATATCATCAACCTTATCATTGGAATAGAATTTTTGGAAGTTTAAAACACCACATCAATTGTTATCATTATCTAATATAGTTTTCATAATCCAATTAGGTTATTCACTCATTTAGGGTGAGTGTGATCCTAGATCCAAAAGATTGGTTACTATATTTTTTATGAATGGAATGATCTCTGGATAGTTTAAGAGATCTTTCTCAATGTCATTGACCATATTTTTAGTATTTCGCTTCATGTTTTCATATATGAGTACACTGTGGTTTTTCATATTTATTTTTCTAGGACACGTAGACAAAGGAATGTTTAGTTTTTAATCGAGTATATTTTCATGATGAATCCCATATCAACTCAATATTATAACATGGAACATGCTGGATTGAAAGAAATTAAATATAAAATCCAATATCTTAAGGAGAACATATTTATTCAACTGAACATGTCACCATGGGATTCATTGGTTCTCTTTGCAAAATGGTAGATTTAAGCCCCACTATTTTTTTCTATTACCAAAATCATAATCATTCATTTGTTAATTAGAAATATCATTTTCATACCATTGAAGTCATGTTTGATCAACTCAGTAGATCCAAATGGTTCTGAATAATGATATTCATTTGGGGTACCATGAATTAAGGGTCTGATAGGATGATATTTTAAAGGAAAAGATTACAATAGATTATAGAAATTATGAGTATTTGGTTATTCCATTTGGTCTTAATAAAAATCCTATAGAGTTTATGTATTTTTTGAATGATATTTTCCTTAAATTATTGGACACTATTGTGGTTTTTTTGTGAATTATATTTTGGGTTACTCTATGTAAGAGGTGGAACATAGAGATAAAATAAATTTCTACCTTATAACTATGAATAATTTAACATATATATAATTCTCCAAATATAATAGTTTTTATCAAATATTTATATTTTAGACCCATGTTTAATCTATTATCATAATCTCTATGAATCCATAAAATATCCATGTAGTGATATATTGGGAACAACATTGAAATATGTTTGAGGTCACGATCATCACAATTTTAAAAGACTATTACAGATATTTTGATAAGGAATTCTCTAAGATTTCATATTTGGTGACTCATGTATCCTATTTGGGTTTCAAGTATGAATGGAATGAAAATTGTCAAATATCATTTAAGTAATATATGTAGTGATGGACTTAGGATTCAGTTTTGATGGTTCCAAAACCAGATATAGTATATGATGTTTTCTATGAGGCCTCATGTATAGGATTGGGATGTTTTATTCTGGAGGAGAAATGGGTGTCAACCTATGACTATCACCAAATGTATCATCACAATAATAATTAACCTACATATGACCTTGAGGTGGTTGTAGTGATGCATGCTCTCAAGACACGGCCCCACTATAACATTGGTGAGTTGTTCACTATGAATTCAAGTCATATGTTTAAAATGTATATTTTAACCCAAAGAGACCTGAATATATGGAAAATATGTAGGGTTAAATACCATTATAAATTTGTTTTTTATATTTCATATACACCTGTAAAAGGGTGGGTCATCACGGATGCCATGAGTAATAGGTTAATGAAAGAATCCTTGACGTAATCATTAGTGGAGTTCTCTTTGATGAGTTTTTTCACTGAGAAAAGATTGAATGATGTAATATTTGAATGATATTGTTTACTTTTTTTCATAGGCCGGATCGATTCTATATGATTATATTTGACATTTATAGGTTTATTTTGTTGATTATCAATACTTTAGTGATAACCTCCATGGTGGGGAAACACTAAGAGAGTGTTCTTGGTCTCCCGAAGTAGTGTTGTTATTTTGACGTTGTATAGTAGTTACAAATAACAAGATTAATGAATTGATAGATAATGGACACCAATGTTATTATTCAATGAATGATCGAGCTATGAAGATTTTTCGTAACCTTATATGTCATTATTGGTGGCTGGTAATTTGGAAATCAATTGATGATTTTGTGCCTCATTTACTTACTCTCTTGAGAATTAAGATGAAATATCAGTAATTATGTAATTTAGTACCCTTTACACATTATAGTATGGAAATGGGATGATAAATCCATTTACTTCATTATTAAGAACCCTCAGACTATTAGTGGTATGGATGAAATATGCGTGATTATTGATCGACTCATGAAATAATTGCATTTCCAGCCTATTAAAGAGTGGATGAATGTTGGGAATACTTTGCATTTATATATGGAGGATGCTGTTAGTATTCCTAGTCTACCAATAGTTATCATTTTAGATATGAAACCTATATTGAAACATTATTATTGAAGTGGATTCCATTATGTGATTTTTTCTTATTTTAAATTGAATAAGACATTTCATCCCCAAAGGGATATCCAGTTTGAGCGAGTCATCCACGTTCTTGAAGACATAATTCCAGCAATTGTTCTTGAGTATAGTAGATCATGGGACGTAAACCTACCCTTAGTAGACATTTCATATAAGATTATTTTTCAATCCTTTATTAGAACAGTTCTATTAGATGAATTGTATGGGAGGACTTATAGATTTCCTCTTTTTTGGGTAGTGGTTGGAGACAAATCCTTGGTTGGGAAATTCTTAATTATAGATATGATGAATATTGTGAATTTGATCTGGAGAATAATAGACATAGTTCATATCCATCGTCTATTTTAGTGTAATTTAAGTGATTACGGTTTCTTCAGATTTTCACTTTGGTTAGAACATAGATATTTGAGAAGGTTTGTTTTATTATCACCTCATTATATAAGCATGTTTTATGTTGTGGTGTGACTCATAAAGGTGGTTTTCTAATCAGAATAATCATATCATTGGAGTTCTACCCATGATGTGCTCTAGGTTTCCCCATTTAAGAAGAATTAACTATATTAATCATATGTTATTGAGTGAGAGTATATTAAAATTTATCATGATATCTCAGAGATTAATATTTTTATTCAAATAGTGTACTGATAGGACAAGGTGTTTTATATAAATATGATCCCATTAGTTTGAGTCATATGGATGTGTGGTAGGTACAACCTTGATACACAGGAGCGTGAGGCCTTGATGATGTAGTAATAGCCTTATCTCTTTTTAGGTTCGTGATCTTGAGATTTTATGTAGAAAAAACAATTTTGGTCAGGATAATTGTCACGCCATAGTATATAGATTTAGGTATAGATCCTCTCTCAGCATTTAGAATTTGGTTTCATAGGGTTTTTTGGAATATGGTGCCTTAAAAGTAATTTTTGAAACATTTTTACGAAAAATGGGAAGCACTGTGTTCATGTTAGAGGTCATAGTGTACCTTTGGGCCTCATATCTGAAACAAATAAGGCCAAAATGGGCATGTCCTTGTGTGGAGTGTTATTGGAGTTCCTATTTAAAACATGGATAGTTTTACAACTTCCATGTCTTGGTTGTGGGTGTATTGGGTCAAAAGAGTCTATTTTTTAGCACCATGTCATGGCTAGTAGCTATGGATGATCTCTTTGGTGAAGCCATCATGCAGTGATAAAGAACACTATGTTATGGTTATGATGGTTTTATTTTTTTTTAATTATTGTTGGACACATGATCTTATGAGGATAGTAAATACATTCATGTCTTCAATTGAGGAAGGGTTTCATTTTATCTTTTTTCTCAATTTATCTCTGTTAAATGGATTTTTCATTCCCCAATGGTTCAAATTATATATATAGCATATTTTTTGAAGGGTATTTGGGAATTAATATCATATATAGTAGAAACATAGGTTTATTACCATATTCTTGGTTGTGTGACATGTCATTCTAGGCTCATGAGAACAAGATCTATTTGTTCCCCCTCACTGGTATTAGAGGAAATGAGATTTTAATTATTATTAAGGTAGGTGTCTCTATTTAATGATTCTATCCCCAAATTTAAATTTTTTTCTTATAGGTCTCCTTTATTTTGATAAATTAAATTCATTGATTTCAAATGTATTATTTTCTTTTTGTATAGTTACAGCTTGGATGGCTTGTGAAATACATTTTAATAGGGTTTTTTAAAACATTATCACAGAATGTGCTAGATGAAATAACTTAAAGATTGTTTTTTTCTTTAAAATGAAATTTTAAATAACTAGATTTGTGTTTATTTTCTTGGGATTTTATTTATATTTTTACCATGTTTTATTGATTGTTTTGTGACAAAATTGTGTATAGAAATATTTAATAAAATTCTGTTATGATATATGAAAACCTTAGTGTGTTTTTCACCCCTAGGGGTTGCGATTGTGAAATCAATAGACAATGATATGAATCAATGAAATTAAGATCTAGATAACACCTAGATCAGTATTCCGTACATGTTCTTTTTATGTATTCATATTCGATATAGCCTAATTATATTCATTTTATTGGTTCTATTTATCTATCACATTTTAAATTCTACCTTATTTATCTTCTAAGATATGAATTATTTTATTATTTATATCTATATTATCATTTATGTTACTATATCATATTATTTTGGATTTTAATATTAAATTTCTAAAAACCCCCATAGGATATTTTATGTATAGTGTTTTGAAATTAAATATATATATAATCTTGTTTGGTTTCTAAATTTTGAACTACCAGTTTCTTGGAGGTAAACATTGTATAGATTCATGGTGGTATCGTACTGGGTATTTTCTTCAACCCTTGAAGATTCCATTAGGAATATATAGATATTTTTTTAAAGTATAGAAGAAATTTTAAGGGAATAATGTCATTATTTGGAAACCTTGAGTTTTCATTACCTTCGTAATGGGTTAGGATAATGGTGAAAGAATTCCACATGGAGATGTGGTTTTTGGCTTTGGTCTTGAATTTGTTTTCATTCTAGGTTTATCCATTTGGATTTTTTTGTATAATTATTGTTTAAAACCTTATCTTCCATCACATACTATGTTTTCTTATCTCATTTATGATATACTAGTGGAATTTATTTATATTTTTATTGGTTTCTACCTTATAGAGAGCCACTTTAGGGGATGTGTCATGTCGACCAGGGTTGTATCATTATATGTTGGATATTTATAAACATCATGGAAATTAGATATTCTATATTAAATAATTACTCATGTGTGTATTCGTGTTTAGCAGTATAAAAACATGTGGTTTTTCCAAATTTCAATGATGCATATCTTGAACATAATTGTTCTATTGGATAAGATGAGAACTATCCAGGATCGCATTGATTTATACTATGGGATAATTTTTTTCATACATGGTATGTAAGGATTATTTTATCATTGGTGGATGGGATTTGGAGGATCATAGAGTGTGGCCCAACCTTATAACGATAAAATTAGTTATATTTTATGTTCTAGTTATGGTCTGTCAAAATGGTGAGGTAATGATTCCTTCTACATTTCACTCAATAGTGGAACATTTATAGGGTATATTTGATTAATATTTATATACATAATATTGTGTTAGGTAAAGAGTCTATAACTACCTAGTATTAAAATACATAGAACATTCATTACTTTTTCAGAATAAATTAAAATTTATAAAAAAACAGACGCCCAAAGACTCTGTTTGTATAGTGCATTTGGAAACATTGAACCATGAAAAATGGTATATTAGTGAGGTAAATTATCTCCCACTTAGTTATTCATGATATATAATTTTTTAAAAACATCACACAAAATACATATATTCATAACCAAGGGATGGAAAAAATCGTGTGTTCTCAAAAACACTGTATGGGTAAATAAGTCATACTTATAAGCATAAACATGTGCATAGAAGTACGAGTTTCAGAACATGTTTTTCTCTTAGGAATGGATCCTCTAAATTTTGGTCTAATAATTTAATTTGGGCCTAATAAGGATTCATATTTATTTAATGAAGGTCCCACAGGTGTCGAGGGATTGTTTAGATCCCAAAACCCAAATTTTTGGGAAATGTTGTACTATCGTATGGTCAGATGAAACCATGTGGGTGGTCCATAACTCATCCTCCATGTTCATTAATTTTGGAAATTATGTGTGGGGCCTGCTGATTTCAACGAGTATCATTTATTAAATTTATATTCCATGATTATAAGGGTTAAAATCATATCTTTATGAAATTTCCAAATATTTGATTATTTATTATTGGTTTCACCCAAAAATCCATCCATCCCCTTTAGGTTGTTTTCCATAATTTTCATTTTAGTGTTCTCACACATTTGACCAATCATTTGGGTGTGCCTTGGGACAACCTTTCTAGGGGTTATATTTTCAATATTAAATGTATTGATTTAAATATTCAATTTAGTTATGGAATGTACCATCTATGATCACCACTTGGCCCACCTATTGTATAATCTCCAATTGATAACTAAATTTTAAATGGAAATTATCATGTGTACTAAGTATATGAAATGTCCTAGTTATATTAAATTGAATAACATTTTTCTTGTTTTTAGCACCCATTACTTTGTTAATCGAAGGAAGAGAATTGATACTTGATTATTTAAAATTCATTAAATGGATTAAATGAATGGTTTCATACAACTTGGACTTGTCTCACTAATGGAAGGAAAGGCTTGAACCAAATGCAAATATTTATTAATTATGACATGATTAAATGGATTAATTCACAATTATCCATGTCAGATTAATGAATGGAAATGGCTCAAAACTTATGAATTATATATTATTTAATCATCCAAATAAGAGTGTCCTGACTAATGATCACATTGGATTCCTCAGGGAAATCCTTATGTACTCGTGGATCCCATTCTATATTCAAGGATACTACCTACTTTGGTCGATAACAAACCTAGAACCTAGCCCTTTTGTATATTTCTATTATAGATATTACACTTTAGTATCCCTTAGGTAGTACTACAATATCCCTTGGATACACTCCTCTGATCTATCATTGAGAAGTAGGTTCCATGGTTATTTCCCACTGGACCCAGTCATTGTATAGCCCCATTTTACCTTGGATAAACTCCTTGGACTCAATAGGATTATTATTTTGGAATGAATTGGACTCTAATACATGGATTAGACTCTTACCCCTTATCCAGGATACAATCATTACTTAGTTACTGACTCTTGAGGTCTACTTTTTTTTAGGTATTACCTTGGAACTTCATTATAAAATATCATTATAGTTTGCAAGGTTATATCTACAAACCTTCACCATGGATATCATGTCACTTATTTATAAACTATTAATAATTAATATATAAACTAGGAATATGTTAAGATATCACATAAGGGCTAATGGTGGTACATGGGTAAGTTGATACATTATACTACTTTACATTACATATGCATGCTTACAAACTGTTACATTTTTGTTACATGAGTCACATGTTATAGACACTATTGGTGGTGTCCCACTAAGATTTATCTCAAACCCTCCTCAAGCATTGTTTGGTAATCGAGGAAGCCTAAATTACTTCATGTATTGATGAAGGGATGGATACAACTATTAAAACATGATTTCATTATGTTTAGGATGGGGCTTGATAGGAGATGATCGAGCCAGAGCTCAAGATTCTTTGTATAGTCTTTTTATTTCCTTTATAATTTTTTATAACAGGGTATGTCTATGGTATTGTATCCATGTTTTCCAATGATTCAGTGACATGACATATCATCATTAGTTATTACATTTTATTTAGTTATTATTATCTTTATATATTTATTACATTCATCTTCATCTATTATTTAAAAAAATTGCAAATGCTATTTAAAAAAATTTATATTTATTAATTTGGAAGTACTATTGTAATGAGGGGACTTTCTCCCCATCCAAACACCCTTGGGAGTCACTGTTAATCATCAGCCTCTGGCATTTATGGAGATTTTCTTCAGACCATATGTCCCTTCAGGCTTGGGGCACCTATTATGTATAATTAAGGTCCAGGACATAACATATTATTATCAAATGGTTCCTCTTCATTAATTAATATTTGGATAAAATAGATTGTAGATAAGAATGATATGGGACTTGGTCATAAGTTGTGCTTGGGAATCACGAATTCAGGTTCGGGGTAAAATCCATGATGCCCAAAATATAATTGTTGTCCTATTTTTTTAATTATAATTGTTATCATTTCACTATTGGATAACACACTTTTTGGGTGATGTTGTTGATTTTTATTCTGATTGAGATTATATTTTATCCTTGGCCTAATGATAGGAAGAAGGATTCATTGTTTTGTGGATCATAGTAGGCACCTAGAATATAATTTTCTTTCATATTTTCATGCCATATAAGTGAATTTCACTACTTTTCATTGTTTGTTATGCATGTAATTATTGAGTTATGCTTAACTTGTTTATATATTTCTTTTTTTATGCTACAGGCTATGATTGAGGGATATCATATTTCAATTAATGAGGTGTTATCGGACCTCATGGTTTGGGATGTGTAATTTTCTAATTCAATCAATTACAATATAAATAAATGGTTGTCATTTTCAGTGATAAGGTGTATCAGAACTGATTCAATGGGAATGAATATCCATTATAAAGTGAAACATGGTATCTAAAATGATGTTTTTTCATGTCCTCAACCCATATTTTGTTGTTTATTATAGGTAGATAAGTGAAACTGGAAATTGAATATAAAATGAAATGAAAAAAATATCTTGGCCTTTACGAATACGTGGTTGTTTTTTCTGTTATTTGGGGTAGTATACCTTAGGTAGTGCGTCTCTCCTTGTTTAGATTTTATAATTTTTACTATATTTATGCTTCTATGATTGATCAGAAGGGTGTTGTTCGAATTTGTAGACCAATGTATCCCTGACATCCGTGTATCCTATGCCAAGATGGTGGCAATGACCATGATCTAGAAGTTGTGGGTCCTAAGCCGTCGGTCTTACCTCCATGAGTGAAACATGAGGCACTGACTTCTATACCTAGTATAGAAAATGAGGCACATGTTTTTGATAGTTTCCAATGGATGATACAGTCCACCCATAGTGCTCTACGAGTTGAAACTTCATTGGATGATCTTGATAATGTGTTCCAGCAACAACATCCCGCTATATTCTCATGGGATAGAGGTCCACATGATACTGAGCCTCGGATGAAGGACACATTATCTATCTCTGAGGATTGGGATATGCCTCTATAGAGGAGGGTAAAGCTTTCCACATACATTATTGAAGATTCGTCCAAATGTTGGTATGATTTTTTTACCCAGGCTGATCACCATCAAGGCATTGTATATGTTTACATCGAGATTATTTTCTATGATCAGTTCATTCCTCATATGATAAGAGATAATAGATCTAGAGATTCCATGAATATTGAGACGGGTTCAATGTTATTTATTTAATATTTAGTACATTGCATAGAGTTACAATGTTTTTCACTACATATACACGATAATGAGCTTTCAGGTTCTAGATGTTTAAAGGGTTGGATTGTGTACTCCATCCATACACAGGTTAATGTCTTTCACATAAAAATTTTTATTTAAATATTATATCAAGATCATATCACTGAGAAGAACATAATGGGTGGAAATAGCATTAATCATATACGATTAGAGCCCGGAAAGGATAGATGATATCCTGATGGAAGGAAACGTTGCCTCGTGGTTTTTCATTTGGGCAGTGACGATTAGTGTATCCATATTGATAACTCCATTGTGTGTCATTAGTGTAGAAGTTGTGGGAATATGAAGCATCATTGTGGTAGATACTCAATAGAGTGTCCGTTTAGTGGTGGTTGAGGAATCTTTAGTGATTTTGCAGGAACATTCCACCAACCTCGAGTGGAAAATGATCCGCACTAGCTCCAGATTCTGGAGTGATTTATTTTTTCCCACATTTTATAAGGAGCTGGAATAGAATCGGATAGAATGGTTGATGAGGATTTTGTGGTTGTGGTATCCATAACCCTGATCAACAGCAGTGCTAACATAATAGTTATGATCATGGTAGTCCAGCTGTTTCACATGGTCTTTGATCAGGACTGTTTCATGCACTAAAACGGATACCCAATGATTAGGCTACACGACCATCTATAGTTCGAATAACAAATCTAGTATCATTCACTATAGCATATTACTTATTTTTTATAGGTGCTTCAAACTCTTTTATCATTGTATCTATCATGGAGAGTCTTGGACATTAGATACAATATTAGAGTTGTGTAATGACTCTAGATACACCATTATGACTGTGGTCTGAGGATATATTCCCATATAAGGACTATCCCCTAGAGGTTGGTAGTTCCCCATTCTTATGGAACCACATAATTCTCGAGATGACAAAATAGGAAGTCATTTTACGGAAAGAATGTTATGTTTAGTTTCATTATTTTTTAGCCTTGTATCACCACAGGGTATCATTTTCATCACCAGAGGGAAATAGTCATCCACTTAGGGTGAGTGGGATGTTCAGGCTGGTAGAGCTAGACCAGAGAATCATTTTCAAGTTGTAATGATATCCCATATCTACGATCTCTTCATGGAATATTAGGGTTTATTCCAAAATTATTTCCCTCAATTATTTGATTTTTTCTTGGATGTCTTTCCCAATGGCTTTTCTAGATTACCACTTGAGAGATATGTATGGTTTAAAATTTATCATTCTCTAGTAGTATCTCTAGTGTCCATTCCCCAATATGGGATATAACCTACAGAGCTCCTATATATCTAGAGTAATTTAGAGGATTTAAAGGCTAAAGGCCTTATATGTCCCATTACATCCTATTGTGGTTTGTTTGTGCTTTTGTCCAAGAAGTCTGATGGAACCATTTGTCTATGTGTGGATTAGATATGGTTGAAACAACTTACGATCAAGAACTAATATCAAGTACCTCATATAGATGATCTCTTTGACTAGATCTGAGGAGATAAGATCTTCTCTAAGGTTGTCCTAAGATCAGGTTATCATCAGGTGAGAGTTAGGCCATTAGATTACATTGTACAACATTCCATTTCTTGTATGTTCTGTATGGGTACTTTTTTAATCAGTTAATTTATACAAACATGCCCACCTTTTTCATAAGTATAATTAATTGGGGATTCCATTCCTATGTGGATTCTTTTATTGCAGTCTTTTTGAACGAAATCCTGGTTTGTTATTAGGCTAACAACAACCAGTCATGTCATCTTGAGTCATTATAAGTACACTAATAGAGAATTGGCTTTATGATAAGCTTTCTAATTTCCACTTAATGATCAACAACGTTCAATTCATTTGTTATATAATATTGGAATCAAAAATATTTTTTGATCTATAAAAGGTTAGTGTTGTAGTTCTCTTGGAGAATCTGAAGAAAGTGTTTGATATATAGATATTCTAAGGGATCAATGGATATTAAATGAATTTCATACAGGACTTCTCATGCCCTCCTACACCTATTAATTACCTTATAGTGAAATGTGTTATGTTCACGTTGTTAAAAAGTGTGAAAAATAATTTATTGAGTTGAAAGTGAGGTTTCTCTCCGTATCATTCATATTATTCTAGAGCATAGAAGATATTATATAGTATTATGTGATTCAAAAGTTATCGACCTAGGAGCAGTATAGTTGCAGGAAGACAATGTTATTATGTACGGATCTTGGAAATTCCATCCTCATGAGAGAAACTAACCAACAGATGACATTGAGCTAGAATTAGTTTTCTATGACTAATCATGCTAGATACAATATCTATTTGATGAGCGCTTTTTTGTTAACATGAGCCAAAAGATCCTAAAATATATATTTTTGAAATATTAGTTGAACCTCAAACAATGGAAATGGTAAAAATATCTACAATACATTGATTTTGAGTTTTCCTATATGCTTGGGGGTAATGTGGTTGTAGATATTCTAGTCATATGATTCCGGAATAAGCCATATGGGAATCCAGTGATGAAGGGATGTTAATGGACCTCTTTTTGACATTGCATAAGGACTTTCCTGACAGTATTGAGTATCCATACATATCATACATGATAGTAAAATCTTCCATCCTTGTGAAGGTGTAGAGAATATAGTTTTCATATCCTAATGGCTTTGTTCTCCATGAGAGTGTATCTAGAGATAACCTGCATCCAAATTGGTCTGTGGACATAGATGACATTCTGTGTATTCATGGCCATGTATTGGTTCCTAAAAATATTATAGAGGAGTTCATTCCAGAGTCCCTCAATTATCATTGGGATTTTATCCAATAATCTTCAAAATGTTTTGAGGTATGAGATACCAGTATTGGTGGCCTTGGATGAATATTCAGATAGTAGGGAAATCACTAGGTGTTCAACCAATCGACGGGTGAAGGCAGAGGACTAGAGACCTATAGGCTTATTATATTAATGTTTAGTACAAAAATGTAAATGGGAATATTTTTCATGGAATGTATAGTCAGATTACCTAGGTCACCTCAAGGTAGAAATGTTGTATGGGTTTTCATTGATAAAAACAAGAAATTATCTCACCTCAATCATTTTTAGGAGACATTCTCATTTGATGAGATAGGAACACTATATTTATGTGAGATCATAAAACTACATAGGGCCCCTAATACTATTTTGGATAGGGATTCTTGTTTCACGTCACAATTCGTACAGGGATTGCATAAGTCTATTAGAACACAGATGATTCTACATAATACCTTTTCACCGTCAGAATAATGAAAAATTGAAATCAACAATATAGGTTTTAGAGGAGATGATCATAGCATGTTTCCTTGATTAAATAGGTTCTTGGGAGAAGAATATCCAACTAATTGAGTTAGCCTATAATAACAACATTCATGTGACAATTTAGATGTCTCCATTTAATGCATTATTTGGTGGGCTGCATCACTCACCCCTTTGTTATGTGGAGGAAGGAGAGGATTCTATTCTAGTTCCTCGTATCCTTTAAGATTCATCATAGTAGATTTAGCTAATCAAGAAGCATATGACTACTAGTCAATCTATGAATAATTCTTATGTCGGTGACCACCAATGACCTCTGGAGCTTTTGGTTAGGGATTTTATTTTCCTTTGAGTATCATCTAGTTTAGGGTATAGAAGTTTATGGAAGAAAGGGACACTGTCTAATGGTTATGTAGGGTTGTTTCCAATCTTGGAAAGGGTCAGGATGGTAGCCTATCAGTTGATACTACCTCATAGGTATCATCCCATTCACAACATTTTCCAATTTTCACACCTTTGAAAATATATTGGTAACCCATTTCATACCTTTGTTCTTTAGGGAGTTGAATTATATATTGATGTTACCTTTGACGAATATCTAACAAAAATAATTGTTTAGGGCATAAAGAATCTCTGAGGATGATATGACTCTATAGAATGGGCACTATGGCAGCACAAATGCGTGAAGGAAGAGACCGAGGAGGGAGAGGCCGATGTACATGCCCAGTGGCTAGATTTGTTCATAGATACTATTTCAACACCCTTTGAAGTTAAATATGGGGACAAGATATTTTTCTGGGGTAGGACTGTAAGAACATGGTTTTTTACTCATGATTAGATGCTCTAAATTTCAATTGAATTCTTTATTTTTTTTACCTAATATGGATTCCTATTGAGATAGAAATGGACCAATGGTTTCTAGGTATTTTTGAGATACCAGAACTCAACTTTTGTAGAAAAGTGGTAATGTCACATGGTTAGAGGAGACTGTGCGGTAATGCCCTACAGTAAGATCTAAATATATAGATCATATACATTTTTGAGCAGATCCATCTCACTCAGTTGGAAAATGGTTTCACAAACTGTGTAACTTAACCATGTGGTATTTCCATTCCTATAGGTTCCTATACATTTTTGGTTCCCCGTTTAGAAAATGTTCACACAAATCGTGAAAAGGAAAAAAATTTGGGAAATTTTACAATTTTAACCTTAATGATCTAATTAATCCCACCTTATTTCCAAATCCAATTTATAGTAGTATTAACCCCCTTTTCCCTCATTTTAGAGATTTTTAAAATACTAAACTATGTATCAAGATACCTCCTTTAAACAGGATCTATTC
Source organism: Viscum album (assembly GCA_963277665.1). Classification (NCBI taxonomy): domain Eukaryota; kingdom Viridiplantae; phylum Streptophyta; class Magnoliopsida; order Santalales; family Viscaceae; genus Viscum; species Viscum album. The sequence continues at coordinate 1,883,077,577 of OY728159.1, read as the reverse complement.
AAGCTTTCTTTTGTCACAATGGATGCACCACGATAAGTACTTGAGTCTATTTCAGTTGTTATTTATCCCTCATTATCTCGACATAGTAATAGAGGTGTGATAATGTTTACCTTTTTTTCAGATCAACTCTATTCCATGCCAAATCAGATATTGTTACGAGGAGAGGAGATTCATAAAAGCCTAGGGTGGATGTTCAATAATCATCTGCCATGTTCATTGATTTTTGAAATTACATGTGGGGCCCTCTGATTTCATTGAGTTCCACTTAATAAATTTAAATTCCATGCTTATAATAAGTAGAATCTTATGGTCATTATCTTTCCAAACATGTGATTATTTTTTATTGGTTATACCCACAACTCCATCCATCCAATCTAGGATGTTTTCCATAATTGTTGTTTCAATGTTTTTACACGTTTGAGCCATCATTCGGGTGTGCCTTGGATTGAACATTCTAAGGTTATACCTTTCTATATGAAATGGATTGATTTAAATTGTGAATATCAATATTGAAAGTACTATGTATGCTCACCACTTAACCCACCTAATATAGTTGATTTAATTGATAATTAACAATGAAATGAAAATTTCCATGTATACTGTCTATATTTCTTGGACTTATTACATGCAAATTAATAATAGGTTTCATTTCTGTAGAACCCCATACTTTTTTAATAGGAGGTAGTAGAGTGATCCTTTAATATTGAAACTTGTTTAAATGTATTAAATGAATAGTTTCATGCTACTTGGCCTTATCAGACTAAGGAAATGAATGTCCTGATCCAAATGGACTTAATGATTAATAATTAGTTGAATAAATGGTTTCATAATCAATTATCTGTATCACACTAATGAAAGGTAATGGCATGAACCGTATAAATTATATATGACTTCATCTTCAAAATATGACTGAATTGTCTCTGTATTGCGTTGGATTTTTTGGGGAATGCCTTAGGAACACGGGGACCCCATTTAGAATTCATGAATAGGGATTCATTAAGTCGAGAACCACCTATAACCCAATCCTTTTCTCAATTTGGATTCTTGGTATGACATTATAGGATACCTCATGTAGTACTGTAGGATTACTTAGAAACACTACTTAGATCCTATATTGAAAAGTAGGTGCCATGGTTAAATCCCATCAGGCCCAATCATTGTTTAACCATGTTTTACCTTGGATGAAAAACTTGTAATCAGTAGGAATCTTATTGTAGAATGTTGTTGACTATACTCATTCTATTACACTCTTACCCCTTATCCATTCAATATTCATTACTGAGTTGGTGACCCTGGAGGTCTATGTTTCCATGTTTATTACCGTGGAGCTTCATTATTAATTATATTTACAGGCTACCTTATTATATCTCAGAACCATTATTATGTTTATCACATGAATTATTTATTAACTGTAATAATAAATTTATGAATTGGTGATAGGTTAAGACACTTTCTGAGGGATGAAGATGGTACATGGGGTCTTAGCAACATTTTACTATATTACACTATATATCCATTCTCGAAAACTATTACATTTCCATTACATGGGCTAGCTGATATAGACACCATTGGTGTTGGGATATATTTTTATTTTCATTATACATTTTTTAACATGTTATGCATGTTATCCTGTGCCCATGTGTTCTAGTTTTCTAGTGACATCAAATATCAACATTAGTTATTCTAGTTGATTCATTTATGTTTATCATTGTCTTATTGATACTTTAGTATTCTTCCATAGTTTAATTTATTTTATTCACCTAATTATATTTGTTTATATTTAACCGATGTGATACACTCTAGTAATGAGGTAATAGTCACTCCACAAAAACACCCTAGGCCCTCACTGCAAGTTGGCTACCTCTACCAATTGGGATCATGTGCTTCGGGCGATATGGCACAACGGGCTTGGTCAACCTATTAAGTGGCATCTGGGTCCAGGACTTCACAATTAGATAATGATCAAAGCATTTTAATATCATAACCTACATGTAAATATCATAAACATGAATCATGTATAATTCATGATAGATCATAAGAAATGAATCATAATGAAACAGTGAACACAGGTAATGAATTCATAAAATAGGTATAAATCACGGAATTATGGAAAGAACATAATAAAATAATATGATTTTCATATTAGACAATTCATCACTACCATGACCATAGTAGTATTACATGTTCACTCCCCATACCATCCTGTTAGTCACTTTTAACTCTAATGTCCATATTAGTAGCATGAGTTCACTCCTCATACCATCATCATAGTCATGGTTCTCTTCCATGGCCATCATAGTAGTAAAGGTTCACTCCCAATATCATATTAGTCTTTCTCATTAGAATAAATCCTTAAAAAAACTTATCGGGGGATACAGGTCCCTCCAATATAAGAATGAAATCATACATACATGTTACACAATATCATAAACAATCATACCATAAATCATGAAATAAAATGGGGTCCATAAACATGTAATCAAATCTTTAACTGTTGAAATGATACAGGTTTCATAGTCATTTCATTAAATCATAACCCATGAAAAGAAGATGTCTTCATAAAAATGTAACCCATATAAAAGGAAATGGGTTTCATAAATATAATTTCATTAAAAAAATAAACCATCCAATGAGTAATTGAATGGAACATTGGATCTTATCCCCAATAATGCATGATTAATACCAACGTATGTCATCTTAGATGAGAAATAATTTGAAATATCTTTAAAAAAATGTCATGATTGAATTATCCTTTCTCCGTTGACACTTTTTCTTAAATGGTAAAACCATTTGAAAACCATTTTAATGAAAATAAATATGAACACTAATAAAGTATGCATTGAAAACATTTTGAAATTATTTTCTTCTATGAACATGTAGAGGATATTCAAAACCATTTGAATACCATTTTTCATTGAAAACATATAAAAGGAGATTTACACCCATTGGAAAAAAAATTTATTGGAAATATATATATAAAAATATTATAAATCAACATTTAAATATGAAAATGATTCTTCAATGAAATGATGACGGGTAAATCTGTACGTGTCGAACATTCTATTTTCATCTTTAAATGTTTAGAAAAGTTCCTCACCTGTAAAATGTCACAAAGATTCATTTTTTGAAAACTATTTTTCATAAAATTTAAAACAATTGTACAATTTATATTAAACATTTTAAGATTGTAGTATATTATTCACGAAAACATTTTTCAAAAACATCATTTTGAGGAACATATACTTCCGACCAAAGCGATAAGTAAATTAAGGATTTCATAAAAATACTATCTTTATCTAAAAAAAGAGTATCAAATGGTACCAATACTTGAATTAATCATTAATAACCAGAGGATATGAGAATTTATTTTCGTTATCAAGAGATATATCATAATATTTTATTCATGGGAGTATAATAATAAATAATCTCAAAATGCGATGAGATTGTTTCACCAAATCATACAACTTGGTAATTCTGAAAATACACCCAATGTAAGAAATTGAAACTACATGAAGCATAAAATATCATTAAAAGTGGTATTTTAAGGTTATAACATTTCAAAGGAATAATATACACCTCATGGAAAAATATAGTTACATAACAAGGCACCTCTGCCAGTGACGAAAAATTTGAGATAAAATTACCTTACAGATTTGGTAAACTTTTAAAAATAAACCCCATGAAAGTAGGATCATCAAATTTATATGTCAATACCCATAAATATAAGTCTAAAAAATCATATAAAAGAAATGGGTGGTGAATATAGCATATATCTCATATAAATAAAAAGTCTGATGAAATTACCATACCTTGGGTGTTGAATCTATTTATTCTCATGCAATTTTCTTGTTTAATAAATTTAATTTTATTGTAAATATTATTAAGAATAATATCATTATGTATAAAATCATATATGGTTTTACTATGACATTTTATTACCCACTTGTTAATAATTATGTGTTAAGGTTTCACTTTGGGTAATATCTGCTTTGTTCTTCACATGTATCTTAATTTATTATATCCTTGGTCCTTATACACATATCATAATTTAGATAATATAAAACGTAGTATAAATATAATTTATATTCATTATAAGTGTATTTTAATAATATATAGTATATATAACTATGAAATATTTTATAGTGTTCAGGGAGACGGTAGTTCATACGTATACATGAACACCATTTTTATTTTATTATCATATTTGAAGAAAGATATTAAATAAAATATAATTATATATATATATTTATAATTATTATAGTTGAATTATTTTATCACATATATTATATAATTTCACTAATAAAATCTTTAATACATTCTATGTAGTGTGTGAATGAATCATATCCCTTTGAGGGGCAGTTGTCCACACTGCCCCAAACTAAATTATCGTATGTACAGAAGATGGAATGTATAAAAATATGTATTGTAAAATAATTAATGAATATTAAAATAATAATAAATATTATAAATATTATATAAATGGATAATTTCCCTCATAATTATCACCATTAAATTCGGTAACGGAATATTGAACATGCATCCTTTTGTGATGCGGTAGATCACCGTACACATAAACAGTATGATAGTTACCCATTAGATAGAAGTGTGTGTATGTGTAGGTTAAACTCTTAAATTAAAATAATATTATTATATTTAGGATATAGGGTTTTTTTAATAATGGAATAGTTAGAGTATAGGGTATGGAGAATGAAAATAAGATAAAGGAGCTTAAGAGAGGATGTTATCTCTTTTAGGGTAACTCTTTTGTTCACCAAACAACTTCCTTGTATTGATTTATACTTAAAGGGTGGAATCAATGATTAAGGGAGATAATTATGGGAGGTATTTATGAAAATTATTTCTGATAATAATTGGATAGAGAGTTGTCGTCATGTGGGAGGAGAGGAGGCATTTTATTGTGGATGAAGAGTGACACTCTTATAATATTTTTGAAAAAGGACACCCCACCCACATTTTTTTAATTGAATGTGGATCAAATAGTGGTCCAATGTCGATCCAAGGGAGTATAGGTTATATATATGTCCATAAAATGGATTTTTTTACATCTTTCTTGGTCATATTAGGCCTCTTCATTAGGGTTTCGCCCCTTGTGAAGCTTGATTTTATCTTAATCATTGTATTTAGTTTTAATTACCTTTACTAATATTTTGGGTAAAAAATAAGTACATATTAATATACATTATAAATTATGATGACTATTATTATGGAATACATTTATTAAAATTCCAATCATAGATGTGATGGAAATTAATTTAAATTTAACTCCATGGATCGGATGACAAAGAAGTTTTTTAATGTAAAAATGTTCAATACTTTGCTCGGTTTTTATAACCTATTTCACTGTGAAATTGATTATGGTTACCTAAAGAGAAGAAAATATTAAAAATATGATATAATGAAACATTAAAATAAATTAATTATATTAGTTATCCTTATTAATATATTAGATGAAAGAATAGTTTTGAGGTAAATTTTAGTATTTCACTATTTATTAAAAATGAAACTTCATAGAAAAATTCCAAAAATTCACCCTAATATAATTTTAATTTTTCAATTTAATTTTTTTATTTATTAATATAAAATTTATAAAATTTATATTTAAAATTGTATCTCAATTAGAAGGCAGTAAAGGTGCCTTAATAAAAATATATGTTTTTATATGTAATATTCGGTTTGTTCTTATATTATGCCATAAAATATATTAGATGAATATAAAGAATATTTTATTTAACATAATATTTATATATTAAATTAGTGTCACTCTAAAATTGTAACAATTTAAATCTGTTTAGATAAAATAACTTTCTGAGTCATAAAAATATTTTTCAGTAAAAATATTCCATTTATATTCAATTGGATCCTATATTCATTGTAACTAAAGAATTTGTTTTATATTATTTAAAAAATTGGTTTTCAAAAGTTATTTAATGCTATTAATATCTTCTAACTTATTTTCTAGGTGAAATATTGATATAATAATATGTAGTCCTTTGGTAAAACCCGATTATCCATGTTACGCAAGGAATCGATGCAATTTAGTCTTCTATATAATTTAAGCTATACTCAGTGTTCTATATATAGAAATATATCCTTTCTGTTTCATGTAGTGAATGATTAACATGATAATGTGTATAATTAAATAAAAATATAGTGCTATGATATATAAATATTTTTTTCCATTGTTGCATGAAATGAAAAAATTAAAAAAAATCTTACACTAATTAAAAATAATATTTCACAAAATCTCATGGTGTTATATTATACCCCCTTAAAATGAATATCTCCCTTATAATTTTTTTGGGTCATTAAAGATTTGGTAATTGAATTTTACTTCTTAAAACCCCACAATGTTAAAAGGAATACAAAAAATTCATTTTAAAAATGAATGTTTGAAACATAACAGTTACCCAAAGTAATATATATTTGGTTTTCCACATTGGCGAACATAGGTGTAATGTGAACACATGGACATGGGAAAGAAATCTATGCATCGTGTTCTGATGGAGAGTGATAGAGAATAAGCTCAATAGAATTTTAACAATAATAAATCCATAATTATTTGATGAACTAAGGGACAATATTATTCATCAGAAATGGTGGTACAAAGACAACATCTTTGTTTTAAATATCCCTTTTTGTAATGATAAATAATTTTAATGAACAGATAATCATGAATTATATCATGAATACCTCACCCTTTATTGTTCCTTTATCCATTTCACCAATTTCTTTAAAAGCAATGTGATGTTTTCTTTCCATTTGCACTAACAAGTTATGATATCCATGATATTCCATCCCATATTTATTCAGTTATCATCAACACCATGATTTTATAATCAGTTATCCAATATTCATAAAACATAATGTGGTTATATAATACTATATTCTCACAAACTTCCTCCAATTTTTTACTTAATCTTTCCATAAATGGTTAACATTATAACCATTCCGGAAGATGAGAATCCAAAACATTATAATCAAGGTCAAAAAATCATCTTAAACATTGATCCCCCATATATCACAAATTAAATCTTTGATGTAACATTTATAACATATAAATACCTTCGTCATATATTATCTTCAAATATGCTAATACCCTGAATTCCTATAAATCCTTATTGTAAACAAGAGTTTTTACTTATTTCAATGTATATTGGATATATTCCTCAAATTCAAAAAACCTTTTTAAACCAGATAACATAAAAAATTTATTAACAAGACCTTAAATAGTTTTGTGATAATCAATAATATCTAATTTTCATATTACTATACAAAAATATTTATCCAGAAAACATTATATTAAGATAACTAACACATTCAGGGTCATATTCTTATATTCAAAGTATCACCTTGTCATTAAATAATTTTTCTAGTCTATCTGAAACATTAAACATAATCCTGTAAATCCATTGCAAACCAAACTAAATTATATAATCCTAACATATTTCACCATTCATACTACATAATTATAGAATTAAAATACATAGAAACATTTATTATTGAAAATAATCTATAATTTATAATACTTATAGCTCATCCTATTACATAATACCTTTTTCCTTTCACATTCTTTCTATAGAATCGTCATTATTAGTAATATAACCAATACTCGTACCACCATACTGATTCTCATCAGATACTTTCCTCATAGAAAAAATATTTTGAATAATGAATTTTCATTCCTCCCATAATGAAATTAACCATTTAAGATGTATTAGGGATGCAAAAAATCCATTCTATTTGGTCATCCAAACCCTTCATTTAGCTGTTGCAGTTGCTTTCTTTGTTTCATTCTTCTCTACAATCATAATGCCTTCTTGTTCATCTAACACATTAACATGGGTGATTATTTCCAAATTCTTATCCCAAAGGAATCCAAATATTCTTTTAATTAAGGTCACCATTACCAGAATGCATAGATAAATTATTCCTTCAATTATTTGGTGAGTCTAATAGTAGGTTATGGTACACATTTTTGATCATGTTCCTTGAAAAGTGATTTGGAATGATCAAAATATCCTTCACCCAAGTTATCATCTCATTTGAATTATCATCATATGATTTTCCATAAAATTATATGTTAATCTTATTCCTTTTATTATATCATTTTTCTATAACTATATATCATTGAATAGGTAATGATCATCGTACTGAGAAACCCCAGAATCATGAAAATTCACTTATATGATGTCTATGTTATGACACCTTCCTTAAAATATGACACCATAGGTTCATCATCAGTTGATCCTAGATAACATATATTTTCATCCTTCATGATGGTTCATAAAGAATTTGGGAATTCCCAAGGCATATATCCCAGGAGTGTCATACCATATACGCAGAAAGCCAAACTATCGTGTACCGGGATACCCCTAGTCTATCCCATAACTATTTTTTGTGTTGTTACTCCATGGTAAATCTATCCTGGAACCACACCCACTTTTATTATATAGAAAGGAAATTATTTAAAGTAAACCACTCACTCTATCCCTTTACAAAATTCCATGAACATTTCCAATACTTTTACTTATCCTTAAACTTATCCTTAAACTTATCCTTATAGATGTCCTTAGTGTTCTCACTATGGTTTTACTATCCTAGTTTCAAAAGGGTAAATAAGCCATCAATATGATACCAACTATAATGACCTAATAGTAACATATATATACACTAAATATCCATTCAGAATATTTAAAACATTACAGGAAAAGACACCCAAAGACCGTATAAATCTAGTTTCTTTGGAAATATAGAATCATGGAAACTTCCAAATAAGTGAGATAAATTATCTCCCATAAGGATCTTCTTTACTATAAACCTTATTATATCTATCATACATAATAAATATATTCATAACATTGGTAAGGAAGCATAAAAAGCGGTCACCTCAGATGCCCAGTATGCGTAAACAAGGGATAAATTTAAGTATAAACATGATCATAGATATATGACAATGTGATATAAAAAATTTAAGATCATACCCTACATATCAAAGATCATAATCAGGAATCATTGAGGAAATATTGAATGCTCATAAGACAAGTATGGTTAGGAAATAAGGAACATAAGACACAAAATCATAACATATGAATAAAATATGGAATTGTGGAAAACACAAAAGCACATAATTTTATTTCCATAGTATCCAAGGAATCATTGAAAATATCATATTAGTATCATGGGTTCACTACCCATAATATCTTGGTATCCAAGGTTCACTCCCACAGCTATATTACTGGCATGATTTCACTTCTCATGCCATTTAGGTTGTCATGGTTCAATCCCATAGCTATCTTAGTTGTCATGGTTCCCAACCAAGACCATCTTAGTATATCTTCCAAGAAATAAATCATTACCCAATGAATTGGAGGTAGATATAGGTCTCACCCATCTCAAAATGAAAGCATATAAACATGGGTCACACAATAAAAATCAATCTTATGAAAACCCATGAAATTAAATGGGTGTCTTAAACATGTAATCGTATTGTAACATAAGGAAAATTGACAGGTTTCATAATTTTTTCATTAAATCCAAACCTGTGGAAATATTGAAAGTGCCCAGTAAGGATGATTGTATCACTTAGAGGGGGAGAGGGTGAATCAATGATATTTTTTATTTTTATGTTTCCTTGAAACAACCTTTACATCCAATTTTATATTAAATTCTCTAGTGAAAACAATTCAACAACATATCCAAAGGAACCCATGTATTATCCAGGTTCACTTTTAATTTATAATATCCACTTCCTTGGTATGGTTTCGAGATGATCCAATACCACCCAATCCACTAGAAATAAATTCTCAGATTAAAAAAAGTATGATATACCCTTTCAATCATGTATCACAGTGTAAAAAATTCCAATATTACATGTGCACCCTCCTAGAAAAAATTTGGTAATATAAAATTTGTGTAATAAATCAAGTTTCATGTGCGTATTTTCAATTTAAAAAATTTATTCAATTGAGAAACTTCTTCAATTTTTTATCTAGAACATGGTAAGAATATACTAGATTTTCTAATAAAAAACAACGTCTGATTTTCCTAGTACCTTTTTTCAAGTCTGATTCCTCTGAGTCGGGTTCTACCCATTATGATTCTTCTTAGTACGATTCTTCTTGTTATGATTATCCTCGATATGATTCCCTTAGCCTGATTCTATTGAGTCTGATTCTTCCCAATATGTTTTCTCAAAATTATTAGATATTACACTGGCTATGTATAATTTAGAAAATTAAAAACCTCTTATTCTTGACTCTGGAAATCCCAATAAAAAAATCTTCGATTTGAATAATCCAATCTGTTATGATTATAAGTGGAATACAATTGAAAATCTAAATACGGTAACCATCTAACCATGAAAATTACTGAGTACAATGATTAGCTAAATGAAATATTACTATATTGTCTCTTCAATTCCACTTCAATCAGTCAAGACTTATTCAACACAGTTGAATACATAAACTTATTTTTCTCTTTAAAACATGGTGCTTATTTATCTTCTATAGTGAATAGTGCATCATTCTTCGGAAAATTATGATGTACTACTTGAATTTTATTGGTGACCCATAAGTGGTTTGGCTGGAATCTCAAAACCTTCCATGCTCAAAAAAATTCACCAAAATCTCAATTTCCCCTAAAATTTCAGGTGTATTTTGACTTCATCCACTCTTCATGAAGATTATTGATTCTTCTAAAAACTTCATCTATAATTCATAGATTAATTTCAATTTCCAGTCTGATTTCAATTCATGATTCCAATTTTCTCCATCCAATTTCTTCAAAATAAATCTCTATATTAATTGTGTGCATGTAAATAAAGAAATGGATATAGCACTGATTGCTGAAAACAATGCTCAGTTTAATTATACTTTTTAATGTTAAGCTCCCTCTTGATAGCATATTAAAGAAAATTGATGCTTCTATGATCTAAAAAAAACATCTCACTATTTCATATTTTCTCTAGAATCTCATGAAAATTCACATGAATGAAAAAAACTCAACTTTTTACAAACTTGATGAAGAAATTTAGAGATAAGTAAAATTTTATCTGTCTCCTCCTCTATTCCTTTGGGAATTCATTAAATTATCTTAAATGGTTTAATACAATGTTGATTGGTCTCTATCATTATGATATTCATTAACTACTACTAAAATCATTTTCCATCAGTCTCTATTGAGAAAAATGTTCCTCAGTAAGATGGTTCACCGAGTTTGATGGACTAGTGTCAACAGCAACCAGTTTTTATTCCAACTAATCCTAAGGTCAATTGTCCAATGTACGATATTTCTAAGTATGATTTCTTGGGATACGATTATCCTGATAATGTTCATCCTAGATACAATAATTCTAGGAACGATAATTCTTAATATGATCATCTGCTTACTTTTTCTTCTCTTCCTCCTGGATACGATTGTATTGGGTATGATTTTATTTCGATCAACACCATCTCTTTATATCTCTTCCACTCGGGTATGATAAATCTGTGTATGATTTGGAATACCAATTTTCTATTTTCTTCCATCAACCTTTAATCATATGTTATTTAATCAACTTATGATTTTTTAAAATAAAAATCATCAAAGAATCATCCCATTCAATTTATCATAGTCATAGAGTCTCTTATTCTCCATTTACTTCCAGAAAGATACATACTCTTTCAGTTCAGACCTGAGATGGGTCAGATTAAAATCAATTATTTGAAATAAGTTTTTCTCATTATGATGGAAAAGTGAGTCTCATTCTTTTTAATACAACCACCAATGTGATTTTCAACAAATAATAAGGGAAGTGATTTTCTTTCTTCAAAAAATTCATTGATAACAAAAGACAACATTTGAAACCAAACACCTTCCTCTTCAGCTTAGTCCTATGAAACTCCTGCTTAATGGTTATTTTAAACCAACTTCCATAAATCACTAAATAGTTTATCCTCAATCAATGGATTACTTATGAATAATTCTAAGCCCAGATGATCTAAATCATAGCAGGAAACAAGAATCTTTGATAGTTAAACTAAGGTATCCAAAATTAGTAATTTCGACAACCTTTTTTGTTTTCCTTCCTCATCTCTTTTACAACCTTAGATTTTCTTCATCCACCCTAAAATACAGAACAATTTTTTTCCTAAAACAACTCTAACAAACAGTTATTACAGTTTACTCACATAAAAATGCTGAATTTGTATCATACACGTAACTCCCTCTTTTTACATGCTTTTGGATACATTTATGAAACAATTCATTCTCCCCCATTGACAAACACTATCCAAAGATAACATGAAAGAGGAGAAAAACACATACCTCAATCATTAAGAGAAACTGGTAGGACACCAATGTTCGACCTCTATTTATAAAATGATTCATCTAGTAAATGTTTTGTGAATATGTTAGCAACTTGTTCTGATGTTGGATCATACACCAGCTTAAATTATTTCTTCTCCACATGCTCTTTGGTGGTATGATATTTGATATTAATATGATTTGAATGAGAATGTTGAACTATATTCTTTGTGATATTGATTTTACATTTATTATCACATCCAAATAGCAAGGGTATTATAACATCAACATGTAAATCTTCCAATTGAGTTTTTATCCACATAAGTTGAGTAGTTTCTTGAGTGGAAGAAATATAATCATCTTTATTGGTACAAAGAGTTTCTGAAATCTATTTCATTGAATTATAAAAAATTAAATTATTTCCTATAATGAATACTCCACTGGATGTGTATCTACTATCGTCATCATTTCCTACACAACCAATATCTTAATACCCAAAAAATCAATACTGAATGAGTTTCTATACATGATTCTTAATTATATTGTTCCCTTGATGTATCTGAAAATTCATTTTCCACCAATTAAATGTGATTCTTTGGGAGAAATCTAAATTCTTTCACATAACGTAACATCATAATCAATGTTAGGTCTTGAGGACATAAAATACAAAAAACATCTCATAATCATTCAGAATTCATTTTTATCTACATATTTTCTTTATCTATCTTTGGAAGTCTTTGTTCCAACTGAAATAGGTGTAGAAATTGGTTTTTAAATTTTCATATCGAACCTCTTATGAATTTCCTTTGAATAATTTTATTGAGAATAAATAAATGTATTTATCCTTTTGTAGGATTTCAAAACCATGAAATTATTTCATTTCCCCCATCACAGACATTTCAAACACTTTTTTCAACTCTACAGCAAATGTTTCACAACATCTTTCATCATTCCCAGTAGTGATAATGTAATCAACATAAACAATTACATTGACATGATACTTTTAACTATTTATGTTATATATATTTCCATCCATGCTTCCTTCATGAAATTCATCGTTCTTTAACATGTATCTAATTTGGAATACCAAACCATCAGAGCTTGTTTTAGTCTATAAAAATCATCTTTCAATCTGCATACATAAATTTCATCTTTTCCATAAAAAATCATATGTTTTTTCAATATAGACACACCACTCAAGATCAACATTCCAGAATTCGGATTTAATATCCATTTGAATGACCTTGTAGCCTCATTGTGTAGCTATAAGAAGAATGATTCTGATTATATCAAGACATTATACTAAATCAAAGGTTTTATCAAAATCATTACCTTTAGTTTGTGAATACACTTTGGACACCAATTATATTTTCTTCTCGTAACATAACCTTCTTTATTCATCTTGTTATTGAAAACCCCACATTGTTCCAATTATATTTTTTTGAGTCAGGGGTAAAAGTTCCCAGGTATCATTATTTTCAATCTGATCCAACTCTTCATTCATAAACTAAATTCATTCTATATTCTCTAATGATTCATTCCCATCTTTTGGCCCCAATTTTGAATAAAAAGAAGTATGTGTAATCGCAATTTTTATTCTTCTTGTTTTAACCTTATGATGTTGATCCCTAATTATATTATGATCATCCTCTTTCATCCTCATCCTAGGATGAGAATTTTGGCTATATTCCTCATCAATATAAATTGGTATTTTTTATTCTTCTTCTTGAGTAGTAATACAATTTTATTCAACCTTATCTAAATTATTTTCTTCAACTCGCTCGACTTCATTTTATACCATAACATCATATTCTTTCTCACGTCATTCAATTTCTTTCACATCAATAGAATTAAAAATCACTTTTGTCTATTTTTTAAGAATATATATCCCCTTTCTTCCATATCATATCCATGAATAATTATATATGTACCTTTCTTCTCAAACTTTCAGAAGTTTCCACCTTTCTTCTTTATGATGCCAAGAATCTTGGAAACACTTGTGTTTTTTAAACATCAAATTTTTACTCAAAACAATCCATATGGACTCATATCAGATCATGGACTCTATAAAGATATTATTTTAATATAAATAAAAAAATTCATGTCTTTCCTCCTAAAGTAATGTGAAATATCATGTTCAGGTAACATAGTTCATCACATTTCCACAAAACTTCTATTGTACCTTTCAGTAAACCCATTTTGTTGAGGACTGTATGGGGAACTATACTCATGTTAAATTACATTCATCCAAATATAACATTTGAATTATTCACTTCGTTTTTTACCTCAAATATTTGTTCTTAAAGTGTTCACTGAATACTCACATTCATTCTCATCCTTCCTTCTAAAACATTTGAACATTTTTATAGCATCTGATTTATGTTTCATATACATAACTCAAGTTCTGTGAGTAAACTGATTAATGAAAGTGATAAAGTAATAATCTCTATTTTCGTATTTTTTCTCATCGACAAAAAATAAATCAACTCCAAGGGTTGTTTTGAAAAAATATCAACTTTTTATGCACAACATTTGGAATCATTCCATTCTATCAAATATTGTAACACCAATATATTTTTCATGAAAAATAAAGAATGTATCAGGCAATATCTCTCTTTGATAACTTTCTCATATTTCTTTGAAATATGCGTACCATCCTTTTATGCCACAATTAATTCTCTTCCACCATACTCATGTAACAAGAGTTTTTTATTTCAACAACTCGATACAGATTTCCTTTTGTGTGTTCACCTATAATAAAAATCTTTCTATATTGTTCAATATTCACAATAATCCCATAATTTCTGAAGATAATGTTGTTACCCCCATTAAAAAATTTTGAAACACTAAGAAAATTGTTTTTCATCCCAACAACATAAAAATATTTCAAGTATTTCATATTTTTTTCCTAGTGATGGAATATCCAACACCTTTAATTTTCAAGGATTAATCCTTCATTAATATCGATTTTCCATCTTCAATATCTTTCAATTTTTTGAAAAATTTCAAGTCTCATGTCACAGGATAGTAATACCCACAAAAAATAATCCATGTTTGTTCTCCATTTCTACCTTTCAATACAGCTTCAACAACAATAGATTTCTCTTTTTCATTTTCTTTATTCATCTATAGATTCTGGTAATTTTAAATAATCTATCATTTTATTGTAAAAAAACATACTATTTCAATATTTATAGGTTTTTTACATCTCCCACAAATAGATTCAAGGGGTTATAAACTATTTTCAATATCTACTCCAACCATTTGAGGTTTCTTCAAAACAATCTTCTCAGACTTCTTCATTTGAGTGAATTGTCTCCCCCTAAAACCCTTTCATACATAAACTAGGGGTTAATAGTAATGTTTGTTGTTATAAAAACAAATATTTTTTTAAACCCACTACAATACCAACAATAAACATAAAAAGAGTATTTGCCTCTAAAAATTTCATACTCATAGGAATTGTGAGAACATTTCTCAGCCACCTTCCTCTCATTAATTTATGAGCCACCAATCTTTTTTAGTAATTAAAATCTTCTATTTATTTTAATTTTTATCAGAACCAAAAGTATTGGATTCCTTTCCAGAATCAAAATGATTCAAAATATTTTTAGACTCAATGGTCTTTGAGACTTATGAATTTATATCTTTTTTGGTTAGGTCTACACAAAAGAGATTACCATATTTCTTTATTTTAGAAACAATTCCATTTTTTCTCTCTCATTGAAGGAAATGTTTTTGAACCTTATCAGGTCTATCATTACAAGAAATTTACCTAACACCAATGATGTTTTTTGAATGTTTTTCCTATCTCATCATATTTATGTATATTTTCTTGTACATGTTTCTACTCTTCTACATTTTCTTTCAATGTCACTTCTATAAGTTCATTATGATTCTTTTATTCCTCAATATATTTCTTCAAATCATACATTTATTTCATCATATTAACCTTTTCATCAGCACAACATTCTATATTTCTTATTCTGTAACATTCATCTCCCAATTTTTTGTTTATATTTTCAATCCTTCTATTCATTCCCAGAAATATTTTGAATTATTCATTCAAATTTATTGCAAGTTTATTTTCTTTTTATACTGAAATATTGATTGTGGATTCTTCATCATTTATTATTGCAATAAATGTATTATAAATACCACACACAACTAATTTTTTGGATTCCACATCACTACCCTATTTTTCATCAACTTTATATAGGAATATTATTTTTTTGGAATTGAATAATTTCATATCATTTCCCAGTAGAATACAATTTTATTTTTTCGCATGTTTTCTTCAATGATCTTCTTGGCATTAATTCTTCTTCTTTGCTATCATCATCGTTCTTTATTTGCAGAAAATTGGGAGAAAAGTTCCTAATGTATACAAATTCAATATATTTCCAGGGAATTTTCCAATTGTATTTATCTGTTCCTCTTTTGATATTTTTAGAAAACAGGGATAAAATAATTTCAATACTTTTACATACCTCATATTTAGAATCAGATTCACTTGCTTCATCTTCAATATGAATATTATTTTACATATTTTATTTGTAGCCTTGAATGAAGTTTCTCTATCACCTTTTGTTTTTCATTTCATATAATTTTCAATGATAAACTTATGTGTGATAAGACTTCTATGTTAATCATCAAGAATAATGTTTAATGATCTATTTATTCCATTGAAGAAACTTTTGTGTTAAACATGATAGGAATGATTCAAATGATCTCTTAAAAAACTATAGATTCATCCATCATTTCACAAATACATTTGATGGTACTCATAATTTATTTCTCCCTAGTAAAGAAGTCCCCATCATATTCATGCTCACCCATTTTCAAATAATCATATTTCGATCTCAAAAATTGTAACTTTTCATTATTCACTTTTTTTATTGCCTTCATACATGTTTTTCAATCTATCCCATATACATATGGATGTGGGAACACCATTAACTATTATGAATTAACTTTCATAAATTTATTATAATATAGAAATTTTATACCTCCATCATTATTTATATTCTTCTTATCAATATATGTAAGAGGAGTTTTAAAATTAATTGGAGGAACCCATATTTTTTAGCTTCAAGAACATCATATCCAATAGAAATAAGATAAGGAAACATTTTATCATTCCATATATAATAATTATTTCCATAGAAAATTATAATCCTTTAATGTTAAGACAATTCAAATTCAACCTTAATAAAGAATAAGTGAAGGGATCCTATCCTCTTATACAACTTGAACGTGACCAATCCGGATGATTGTATCAATGAGTGGGTTAGAGGTGAATTAGAGATTATTTTTATTTTATGTTTCCTTGAATAAACCATCACCTCTTATTAATGATTCAATTCCCTACTAAAAATAAATCAACCACAAATCCAAATAAATAAAAATATTTTCACGGTTCTTTATTCAATAAGAATAATTATGTTCTTTGTATAGTTTGAAAATTATCCAATACCACACAGTCTGCTAAAAATAAATCTGAGTATTAAAATGAGTATGATATACCCTTTCACTTATGTATCACAATTTAATCATTTCTAATAGTGCATGTGAACCCTCCTAACACAAACAGGGTAATGAAATTTTTTTTAACAACACATGTTACATGTGCTTCATTTCACTTTCACAAATGTATTTAATTGAAAAAACTTCTTCAATTTATTACCATGATGATGGTAATAATTTCTTGGACATTGGTATAAAAAATTCATTTTAATTTTACCAAAAAAATTTCCAAGTCTAATTCCTCTGTGTATGATTCTTCTCGATACAATTATTCTCGGTACGATTCTCCTTGATACGATTATCCTCGATACCTTTTTCTTATCCTGATTCTTACGAGTCAAATTATTATTGGAACATTTTCTCAATAAAAAATTAGCACTTGTTGATTATGATTTAGACAATTAAAAACATCTTCTTATTCAGTCTGAAAATCCCAATACAAAAATCCCAATACAAAAATCCCTAATCCGATAAATCCACCCCGATATGACGATCATATGAATACAATTGACTAGTTGAATATGGTAACCAGCTAAGTAAGAAATTCACTGAGTATGATTATCTACTAAATAAAAAATTTTAATCACATCTCTTCTCTTTCACTTCAATCCATCAAGACATCTTCAACACAAGTGAATACAAAAACTTCTTTTTCTCTCTAAAACACGGAGATTCTCTCTTTTGTGGAGAATAGTGCAATAATCATCAGAAATGTACGAATTAGTTTTAACCTTTTATAAGTGACCCATGAAGAGTTTTGCAGGTAATCCCAAAACCATTCCCACTTGAACAAATTCACCCATGTTTCAATTTCCCCAAAAAATTTGGGTTAATTTTGACTTCAAAACTCTTCTTGAACATTCTCGATTATTCTAAAAACTCTATCCCTTATTCAGAAAATCATTTAAATTTCTAGTATGATTACAGTTCATGTGTCTAATTTTCGCAATATAATGTCTTTAAAACAAATCTCTATATCAATTTAGTTAAAGTCTATGATGAAATGGATACAACTCTAATTTCTGAAAACAATTCTCTATTTAAATTGAACATAATTATTCTTTTGGATGTCAACCTCCCCCTTGACAATATGTTTAGAAAACTCTTTCATATCTAATCGAAAAACACTTCTCACTATTTCATATTTTCTATTAACTCACTTAAATATTCACCTGAATGAAAAACAACGTGATTCAAGTCTTGAACCACTTGATAAATACATTTGGAAACAAGTCAAAGTTTATCTATATAATTATCTATTCATTTATCAATTCATTCAAACATATAAAATGGTTGACTAAATTGTTGATTGGTCTATATCCTTACTATATTCATTGGACTCTTATCAATTCCTTTTTCATTTTTCACTATTGGAAACGACTCTTACTTTGTGTGATGGTTCACCGAGTATGATGGACTGATTCAAACTATAACCAACTATCTTTCCCACTCATCCTGAGTACGATTATCCAGAGTATGATCTTTCTGAGTATGATTTTCTAGGATATGATCATACAGATAATGATCATCCTAGATATGATCATTCTAGGTATGATAATTAGTTGAATTTTTTATCTCTTTCTCCTAGATAATATTTTATTAGGTATGATTCTCTTACAATCGAAAACATTTCTTTCATCTCTTCCATCTGGATATGAAAGTTTTTTGTACGATTTGGAATACCTCTTTTACCTTTTCTTTTATCATGCTGGAATCATAAGTTATTAAATAATCATATGATTTAAGTGAAATATAAATTAGAAAATCATCATCACATTCATTTTATCATAGTCATAGAGACTATGATTCTCCATTTACAAGAAACATGATACATTCTATTTAATTACGGACCAGAGATGATTCCAATAAGAATAATTTCTTCCAAACATATTTTTATCATTATGATGGAAAAATTGAGACTGGTTCTTTTGAAAAAAACAATTAATAATATTTTCACCAAATAAAATTTTATTTTATTCCCTTTCTTCAAAAACATTACTTGAAAACAAATGACAACATTTGAAAAAAAAACCTTTCTCTTCATCTTGGTCCAAATATATAAGTGTGTTTCCTAATCATATAACCCATGAAACGAGAAACATGTATAATAATCATCATCCCATTAGACCATAACCCTTCCAAATAATGAATTTAATGGATCCTTGAATTATATCTCGAATAATTCATTAATAACAGTAATGGATGTAATCCTATATGGGAAATAATTTTGAAATACTGTTAAGAAAACTTGGTGAGGGAATTAACCTTATCCATTTAAAAATTGTTCTTAAAATGTAAAATTGTAGGGAAAAGTTTTCATGAAAATTATCCTGGGAACATATAAATTAATAATCAAATAATTTTTTGAATCTTTTTTTTCCTTGGAAGACTTGTAGCATAACTTGGAAACCTTTTGTAAATTTTTTCAGGGAGAACATATAATAGATGAATGAAATCCTTTTTAAATTTATTTCTATGAAATTATAACTTAAATAATTTTATTAAAAATTATCCCTTTAAACATGAAATGTAAAATTCAATGAAATTACAGAAGGTACATCCATATATGCTGAAAATTTCTTCTGCACTAGAAATTTTTTAGAAAAGTGCATTGTCCAGAAAAGATGTGAAATTACTTTTTTAAGATTAATTTTTGTTCAAAAGGTAAGATAAGGGGAAAATGTATTTTAAATATCATAGTATATAAGGATAATATCATTGGAATAATTATACCAAATATTGGTTTATAGGAACATATATTTCCGACTGAAGAGTGATGAAATTTTGTCCTTTATTAAAAACATGTTCTTAACTATCATATGTACAAAATAAGGGGAAAATTTTACCAATACATGAGTATATCATAAATAACCATATTAGAATAAAATTCATAATTTTCCTTAATATACGGATCATAATTTTTCTAATAGAGGAAGAATAATCATAAACAATGTCTAAAACCGATGAGAATTTTAAAAAAAATCTTACCAGTTCGATACTTTGAACCATACTCCCCATGTAAGAAAATAAAATTAAATGATGTATAAAATATCAATAAAATAATCATATTCTTTATATAAAATTAAAATTGTAGTATATTCAGCACATGGAAAATTATAGGTCCATAACATGGCATGTGTCTCAAATCAGTTAAATTGAGATAAAATTAATTTACTGATTTGGTAACTTTTTAAACATAAATCCCATGAAACTTAGATCATAAAATGGATATGTAAATCACCATAAATTTAATTTTAATAATCATATAATAAATCCATGGTTATTATACACTTCACTCAAAATGGATGGGTGGTGAATAAACCATTGATTCTCAAGGAAATAAAAAGATAGATGAATTTCCATTACCATGTATCTTGACACTCTTCATACTTCTATATGATTCATGTATAGTAAATTTAATTTTACTATACATGTTTTAAATAATAATATTATTTTATCCAATTATATATATGTTTTTATTATGACTTAATATTACCCTATTGTTAACAATTCTATGTTTAGTTTTCACTTCGGGTAATATCCGCTCTGTTCTTCATATGTGTCATACTTTGATATATATTTGGTTATTATACTCATATAATTATTGAAATTATGTAAACCATGATATAAATATAATTTTTATTAATTATATTTATATGATAATAATCTATAGGATATATAACTAATAAATTTAATACAATGTTCATGGAGATGGCAGGTTGTACATATGCATGATTGGTGTTTCTATTTTATTGTCATATTGGAAGAAAGGGAGTAAATAAATAAAAAATATATATGTCCATATTCGTATATATCAATATAAAATAAAAATTATTATATATTATATATCATATAAGTTGAGTAAACACATCACTAATACATTTCATGTAGTGTGTGAACAAATCGTATCACTTTGAGGGGGTTGTAGCCCACAGGTCCTCAAACAAAATTATTGTATTTACAAAACTTTATGTATAGAGATATGTGTCTTTAAATAATTATAGAATATTAAAGGTATTATAAATATAATAAATTTTATATAAAAGTATATTTTACTTCATAATATCCACCTTGAGAGGCAGTATAGAATAATGAACAACCATCATTTTCTAAGGTGGTAGTTCACTACACACATAAACAGTATGTTCATTACCAATTAGATGGTAGTGTGTGATTTTGTAGGTATATAACATTGAATAAAAACATAGTAGTATTATTATTTTACAGGGTTTTCATAAGAATAGAATAAATAGATTGTATGGGATGGAGAATGAAAATTTGATAAAGGAGCTTAAAGGAGGATGTTACCTCTTCTTTGGGAAACTCATTGTGGTTTTCACCAATGGAGTTCCTTGGATTTATTTCTTACCAAATGTAGGATATAAGGGAGGGATTTGTAGGAGATATTTGAGAAGATCGTGGATATATTTAAGTGTCTAGAAATGTGTGAGGAAGTGGGAGTATAGGAGGACTTCTATAGTTGAGGAGGAGTGACACACTTGAACTATTATGGAATAGGGAAATCAACCATAGTTTTTATTGAAATTGGATCCAATAATGATAAAAAGATGATATAAGGTAGTATAGGAAATAAATAGTTCTATAAAATTTATTTTGGACATGTTTATTTGTGATTTTAAGCCTTAGGTGTGTGGTTTAGTCCCTAGATAAGCTTAATTAAATATTATTCTGTGTAATTAATTTAAAACACTTTCACTAATATTTTTTTAAAAAAATATTGTGATATTATTAGACATTATAAATTATTATGAGTCAAAATATAGAATCCATTTTTCCAAATTCGATTCATTAAAGCAGAAAAAAATATAAATTTAATTCCCTTGATGGGATGACAAGGAGGATTTTTAAAATTAAATCATTCAGAAGTTTTCAAGGTTTCTATATCCAATTTCATTATGAAATTGATTTAAATGACTGAAATTGAATAAATTTTCAAAAATATGAGAAAATTAAAATATAAAACCAATTAATAATATATTTTAACCATATAAATAAATTAGACAAGAAAATAGTTCTGGGTTACCTTTTAGACTTTTTCACTATTTGTTAAAAATAAAAATTCATATAATAATTAAAAAAATTCATTGTAACATAAATTTTATTTATCTTCAAAAAATTAAGTATATTTTTATATATAAAATTTATAAAAGTTAAAAAGTAAGATTTAAAATGGGTTCTCTATCAAAAGGTAGTAAAAGTGCCTTAAAATATAGGTTTTTATTTCTAATATTAGGTTTGTTCTTATCCAATGCTTATAAAATATATTGGATGAATATAAAAAATATTTTATTAAATATAATATATATATATATATATATATCTTTAATATCACTAACATTTATTTGGATAAATCATCATTTTGATTCATAAAAACAAATTTCTATTAAAATTTTCAATTTATATTCAATTGGTTCTTATAATAATTGTATCTAATGAAATAATTTTATATTTGTTTAAACCATAAGTTTCCATAAGTTAATTAATATTGTTCATATCTTTTTACATATTTTATTGGATTATTCTAAATATAACAATATATTATCATTTTTTACAACTCAGTCTTTTTTGTTATGCAAGGCATCAATGAAAGTGAATCTTGTATATAATGTAAGCTGACCTCAGTGTTCCATGTAGTAAAAAACAAAATAATTTGTGGTGCATAGTTCATGATTAACTTGGAATGTCATATAATTCAATCCAAGCATAGTTATATGATATTGAAATACTATTTTCAATGTTTCATAAAATGAAAAACATCAAAAACATTAAACTAATTAAAAAATTATTTCACAAAATCTTGGGGTTGTTATAAAGCCTATATCGATACCTTCTTTTCATATGGAATTCTCTAATTTAAAAAAATGTACATATAACATTAAAATCATGTAGATATGGTTTTTTTTCATATGATTACCTCTCCATTTGGTTCTCTAATCCTATTCCCCATGAATGATGATGGGGTCCCATGATTGTGTATAGATTTTCAAAAGTTGAATTTGACTATAATGAAGAACACACATCTATTACTATAGATAAATACTATTTTTTATTAGTTGAGTGGTTCTTGATGGTTCTCCAAGATTAAAATTTTCTTTGGATATCATTTTTAATGTATTATAGTGTAGGGAATACCAGTAATAAAATTCCATAGAATATATGGTTATTATAAGTACCATGTGGTTCCATTCACTCTTATGATTGTGTAGATGGTGTTTAGGGATATTATCAAAAATATTTTACATTAATACAAAGAAACATTAATTATTCTATTTGTTTATTATATTTTAACATACCCATGAACCTAGGAATTTCATTTCGATACTTGTATATTGTATTGGGTTAACATGGAAAGATCAAATTTATTCTACTTCCATGAAGTGTCACTTATGGATTTAAAAAGGTTTCTTCCTTGAGCATATTATATAATTGTAGAGGGTTTCAATTGATCATGAAAAAATAGTGGTAGTTATGTCTTGGGAATAACCTAGGAATGTGTTTAAGATCAATATATTTCATGTCCTGGTTGGTTAATATTGTAAATTCATTATAAATTTCACTCTCTTGGTCATGCTTATGATAATTTGGGATAATAGGGGGGTGAAATTTCATTATAATGATCATTGGGTAATAGATATCTTGGTTTTTACATGAGTAAAATATAATATTTTATTATTATTATATCTTATATTGGAATGTTTTGTAATTTATATTATGATTCTATTATGGATAGCATTGCAACTTTTTTTGCAAGTATATAAGTTGGTTGCTTCTAAATTTTATTATTTCTAACCTCATGAATGGAAGTACCATACTCATTATTTGGATATATCTACAATAGTTTATAGATTGAAGTGTCAACAACATTATCTACTTTTGAGGATATTTATAATCTATATTGACCATAAGTGCATGTGATATATTCACATTAAACAAGACATACACATATGGAATAGATATATAGTCATGTAACTCCAAGAATTATATTTATAGATATCTTATTCTCATGTTATTATAAATTTCCTGGTAGAAGATCTTTATCAAATGATATATGGGCATATAATTTGGGAGTATAGTGGGGAGTGGATAATGATGATTGTTTTTACTTAGTGGTGATTGGATATGCTATAGGGGAAGAAAAAATGATGATTTTTTCACTCTTAACCATTAGTTTATCACCATTTTACATGGAAACATTTATCCATATTATAAATCCCCAACCCTAGAATCCAGGAGACGGTGCATTATTTTAATGCTTTGGTATGATTACAAGGAATCAAGTCCCAAAGGACCGATCCATTTAGTAGTCTTGGAAACGAGATACATACACAAGTTCAGCACTACAACTTGAAAATAAAAATAACACTAATTTATTCCATTAGAAACATCCAATCATCCAAAATTATTCCTGCATGTCATTCATAACTAACTTCTTCATATCCGAGGAAAATGAAACATGTGAAAGGGTTGAGATCATATGCTCAGTAAGAGTAAGCAATACAGTGGAAGATAACATAAACAATAGGCATGGTGAATAATTGAAAACACATTCCATTACAAATAACAAACAAGAACACTTTATGGCATGAATATAAGTAGAGTAAATAATTCCATAATAAAACATAGTCATAGGTATTCTACAAGTCTAATAACCACATGTAATATAAATATATAATCTTATAGTGTTAAAATGAATAATTCCAGTCATCATATCCACATAGCCAAGGCCTTGTGCCAAGACTAAAAATAAGATTTTTTCAAGGCCTTTTGCAAAGACACTAGTTTGTCTCAAGAGACCTATTGATGCATCGAGCAGCTATAGCAGGCTCCACCCGTCACTTACTAAGTCCAATACATTAATCATATGAAAATTTTGAAACATAACATAAACATTCGTATTAAAACTAGCATACAAAAATTCAATACTTTATCCAAAAACCATGAATGGTATTAAAATAACACATCCATAGTCAAACGTAACTCATTCAATACAATATGGAAGATTTTATTGTAATATATTGACCTCAATTGAGAATAATTAAGGATATTGACATGGATGAGAATAATCCTCAAAACTATTTGAGGGAAATATCCCCCCTTTTTTTGAAAACATTTAAAAGTCACACTATTTGTCAAGAATCTGTTTAAAAATAGATTTTTGAATAAATGTCTACCATACCACATTGAAACTTTTAAAAGTAATTTTTTTAAATAATTAATTTCTATATAAATAAATCCTTAAAATCTTTTTTAAAACCTGGAAATTAATGAGAATGGTTTAGAAGAATAAATTTTTAAAACATTTAAAATGATATTTTAGTTAGAGTTCCTAAACAAATGAAAGACTCTTGAATAAAAATAATTGAGTTAATAAAAACATTATAATATCTTGAGAATAAGGGATTTCATTATATAATATGTCAAAGGATAGTATATACAACATATAAAAGTGAATTTGTGCATAATAATAAAGAAGGGAATGTAAATTCAGATTAAATCCCTTATAAAGACAGTATGCTTTGGTAAAGGATAAACCAATGACATAATTATGTGTGAAAAATATAAATACACTCAATATGATTGGATATTAAGTGTAAATAAATCAGAGGACATTCACACATATTCTTGTAAAAACAATACCAATGACTTTCATGTTTAACTAAATGAAAGGAAATTGAGTTAAGATCAAGTTTATATCAATGACTTGAGAAATTATCAATGGAGTGATTCTGTGTATCAAAAGTATATCCAGACAAATGGGAGTGTAAATTAATACATAAATAATAAAGAGTTATTCCACACATAATCTTAGAGTAAAATAATCAATGAAGTATGTGTAAAGCCGACTGAGTGGAAATTGAAATTTGATATTCCCTTACCAATTTGGTAACTTATGAAACATACAACCCATAAAATAAGGATCATTAAATTAATATGTAAATACACATAAATTAAATTATATTACACCATGAATTCAATAATGGACAGTACATACGCCACACAAAAGGAAATAGTGGCCAATATAGCATGAATCTCACAGGAATAAAAAGTGAGATGAAAAACCCATAATTTGTTGGAATCAATCGATTTGTATGACCAAAAATTAATAAACACTAAATTAATCACAGAATACCATGAATAT
This sequence comes from Viscum album, assembly GCA_963277665.1. Lineage (NCBI taxonomy): Eukaryota > Viridiplantae > Streptophyta > Magnoliopsida > Santalales > Viscaceae > Viscum > Viscum album. The sequence continues at coordinate 1,883,050,588 of OY728159.1, read as the reverse complement.
AAAGAGAATAATGATAATATATATCAACTGGAAGTACAAAATACACCACATCTAGTAAATAAGTGGTGACAAATGGAAATCTCAAAGAAGTAACTGTGAGATAAGAAACACCTTACCTCCAGTATGACTTGTCTTGTATGTTCCTTGTTATTTTTGAATAATAAACCTAAGTTATGTTATATTTGATTAAGAAAATTTTTCTTGTTTATTATTCCTTTTATATCACTTATTTACTTTCTATAACAATTAGTTAATTATTTCAGTTCATATTGTATATTTTATCGATTTTCAGAACTTGAGTAAAAAATGAAGTTGTTATAATTACAATTTTTCCATGTGGTCAAAATTACATTATCTTTAGAATGATATAAATGATTTAGATATCATATATATATTATATATATAGTATATATATGTATTTATAATAGTACATAAAATTTGGAGATAAAAAAGAAATGTACCGTTAATGGAGACGGTAATCCGTACGTATGCATGAACGCAACATTCATTTCTATTTTGTATTTTAATGTAATTAAAACATAATGATACATAGTTATATTGTAATTATAGTATAATATCATATATTTAATATCATTGTTTCCATCCTTTATATGTCTCACATAATGCATTAACGATTCATATCATTTTGAGGGGGCGGTAGTCCGCACTTCCTCAAATAAAATTATCACCTTTTACCCATAATGGATACCATAAAATAATGATATAAATGGAAAATACAGAAGCATAAAGAAAACATAAACATAAAATATATATCATATATAAATATATTTTCATCTTAATGGACACTATGTGAGGCGGTAGAAGATAATCGAACAATCATCATTTCGTGAGGCGTTAGTTTTCCGTCCACAGAAATAGTATGTTTTTCACCCATAAACGGTGGTCTGTGTAAGTTTTGTTCGAATACATCTCATAACAACATCCTAGTATATTGGGTATAGTAGTTTTGTTATAATATAATGTAATAAAAACTTTTTAGGGGGTTGGAGAAGTAAAATAAAACAAAACAAAACCAAATTATTTACGAGAAAGTGGTACCTTTAATTTGGGTAACTTCCATGGGTTTGAACCAAATAGACTTCTTGATGTGCATTTTAACTAAGTTAATGATTCTAGGAGGAATAGGGAGATATTGAAAGATTATTTGGGAAGGTTTTAGACGAGCCAATGGGTTTTAGATGTGTGTGGAATGGGTTAGAAGTGATGTCCGTTTATAAAGGGGAGGAGGGGCTCATTAGGAAAGTGTGAAAATATTATTTTATTATATAGTGATATTCGGTTTCTAAAGGTCCAAAACAAATTAAAGTCAAATATAATATGACTCATGGTCGAAATAATAACATCCAAAAAGAATTGGCTAGTTTTTGGATATATTTTTAATATTAATAATCATATTTATTTAAATCGTTTATTAATGAGGTAAATACTAAATCATTCTTGTGTCATGAATAATTTAATTTCTTTGATGTCTAAAAATTTAAAAAAAAAATTACAATAATGTAGGAAATCGTTTTATCTTTCCAATGATTATTTATAGTTCAAAATATGACTTATATAACCCCATTTGAAAATTGATATACTAAAAGATATTTGTTATTGTCATTTTTCTCTTTACTTTATGTTAATTAAAATAAAGTGTTGTTATCATTATTAAGTGGCTCCATGGGGACCCAAAATCGACCCAAGAAAGTCCATGGTCTTCCATGACTCATCAAATAAAGTTAGGACAAGTGTTAAGATAAGTTTTTTTATTATAATATTTTTTTTACCTTTAATTACCCTATATTCCTTTAACCACGGTAAATAAAAGTCCAAAGTTACTATTCACCAGAAATTATTTTCATCTTATTGAACCACATTTTAATTACTAGTAACAACAATGTTTCTAGGATTTTCTAAATTCAATTCACAGAAGCGGTAAAATTTAATTTAAATGAAAAAATTTGAATTTTTAACTACTATATAGTTGTTTCATGATTCATCAATAATTGATGTTTTTTAAAAAATACCAAAAAAGAAGCCTAAGATATATTTTATATTCCAAATTAAAAAATTATTTCTGTTTTACCAAATTCAAAACATAGAAGATGGATTAATTAATTTTAATATTAATTCCCATTGTCAAAATAAGTAACGTGTTTTTAAGAAATAATAACGATCAAAAGGTTGACACTTAATTATGTATAATTTCAAAGTGAAATTATTTCTAATGATAAACATTGGATTAAAGGGTAAAAATATAATAAAATTACACTTAAAAACCAATTTAAAATATAATCTATCCATATATATAAATTAGATTAAAAGTTCATTTTGAATTAAAATACATTATTTCTCACTATTCATAAAAAATGAAGATTATTTGAAAAATACCAAAATTTCATCCAAAGTAAATTTTGATGTCCCGATTATAAAAAAGAATTTTATTTTGTCAAAATGAATATATAAAAGGGTCAAATATGGGATTTGAACAGGGTTCTCCATTAAAAGGTGGTAAGATTGATTTTTTTGGAAAAATACATTTTTTCATCTGAAAAAATGAATTTGTTCTTATAATATGTATAAGAAACACATAATACATAATTTAAAATTTTATGGAGTATATAAAATTCAAGATCTGGTTAATACTATTCATAACCATTTTTTGAATGGCTAGTTTGTTATGTCATGGTGCGCTCAAACTCAGTGTTGCGTGTAGCGCATGCTATTGAATTTAATGAAAATAACATCCTATGAAATCTTGGGGTGTTACATTCTCCCCTCCTTTAATAAATAGATTCCTCTCAATTTTAAATTTTTCTTCAAAAATAAAAGGTTAAAAATAGAAATATACTTTTGTGGAAAACCCATATCGGAATTCGGGTTAATAAATTTTAGTATTAATAAGAGGGAAAAGGAGATGAAAATGTCGCCACTAAATTATGACCTCGATTAGAAGAACATTGTTGGAAATTAGAGACACATAATTGGAGGAAAAACGTAAATATATATAGGGAGTGATTGAGGTCATAAATCACAAACAACTGTAAAATTGAGCGCCTCAAAGCCATCAATCTAGGAATATTTAAAATATCATCAGTTCAACAAAACATAAAGCTTTAGGATTACAGGTTTTTTGTTTTGAGATACCTTCCCTAATGTTTAATAATTAATTTATTCATATAATAATAAAACAAAAATATACTTGACTAGTATAGTTTCATCCTTAATCTATTTCTTACCACAAACTCATCTTTCACTCCAAATGATGAGTATTAAAGGTGACTTGGTCACACCTGAAGCGCTAGAATCAACTTATAGAGAATCACATAAACCAAAATGGATGAACTATATATTTCTCTTTTACTTAGAGATTAACCAAAACCAAAATGGATAGTAAAAGATCTAATGATCTTCAAATAGGATATTACTTTTGAGAAAGAAATACTAATCTTAATTTCAAAAATTAAACCAATAATATCCAAAGTTCAATAAATACTATTCAATAAAAATTGTCCATAAAATATATTAATATAATCCAAACTAATATTGACACCCAAAACTCAAAATAATTTTCTCACGTATTTTTCCAAGTTAAATTGCATCTCTAAATAATATCGACTACTCATAATGTCACATACTTAAAATTAATTAACCTAATTACATATTCTATATGATAGGTTATCTATTTCCGTAAATAACCCAAATAACTATAAATCAATAATAAAAACATAGGTAAAAAACACCTTTACTCATCAAATGAAATCTCATAGTATTATGTTTTCCTTATGCACATAGTATTCCCAATAGAGCGAATGTCTTCCAAAATAAAATTTATCACATAATCCGCAAATCGATTTCCAATAATAAGGTTATCCATTTGATAAGACAAAAGATCCCAAAACAACTTTTTATTGTTCAATAAAATCATTTACCTAAAAAGAATTAGTCACACTAACCTGGGACTTCATGTAGTCCAGTGGTTGGTGATAAATCCCAATCGCATTATGGTTGTGGGTTCGATTCCCACATATTTGTCTGACGTGATGGGTTGTCACATGATCTGCATGTTCAGCTATTTCAAAAACTATATAATTTTATAATATTCCAAAAAATGAGATAGATTCCTCAAAATAACTATAACATAATTTCATCACAAATTTTATCTCATACCTCAAATTTTTCTTCCAAAATTTAATAACTTGTAATTTCCTCAAACTCAATGATCATATAAAACCAAATTGTTATTTATAACTATATCCACAATAGGAAAGATAATTCTTCCACGAATATCATTTTCACATGAAAAACTACAGGGTTACAAATATAATAGAAAAATTCTTCCATAGCAATCCCATCAACAAAGAGCACCAATACTTTTCAAACATTTTTCCTTCCATTTATTTCAACATAGATTCTTCCATGAACAATAGGATATCCTATAGAATAGGGCATTCACTCGGGTAATTATTTGGTCCCCTACATTTATGGAAAATGACTATAAATCTATTCTTAGGACCATTTTTATTTTCTTCCATAGTACTCTTCATTTTTTCGTTGTCAATTATTTACTTTATTTTCATCTTTCCCACACATAAAGCATTTATTTGTTCCATTAAGACAAATTCCTAGGTGTCTCCTTCCACATTTCCTGCATGATGAAAAATGAGATTTCTTTTTTCCATGGTCTTCAATTCTTGAGATCTTATCATTAACCTCTTTTCTCTTCCTTGTTGAGTCTGGGAGGGGGTTAATATATTTTTTGTTGATCTTATTTTTTTAAAATTGATTCGGAATGAACACAATATCTTTTACACAAGTCAAAATTCCATTTTGATTCCCATTTCCACCGTCATTCAAACCTTGTACATCATGCTTAAAGTTACTATGAATTATTTGGAATCCATACATTAAATAAAACCTGAATTCATTGTGTGTGTAATAATAGTCATAAAATAATTTATAGAATATCATGACATCTTATTTTCAATTTAATACACCTTAGGATTTACTAAGGTCATTTATTCTCATCTTATATTAAAATCCATCAAATCGGTTTTCAATGTGAATGTAAATTATCCTAAGAATATCCCCCGAAGTTTTCTAACCAAGAGTGCAGCAAGGCCCATTACCATGTACCAGGATACCACGGGTCAAACCCGAAACTCCTTATCGGAGTTTTCCCTCCAAGGTACATATGTGTCAGAGCTGCCTCTACCTGCTCGTATCGAGACAGGGATGTACTACTTGGAAAATACAAAAAAATCTCTACATTACCATGATTCTAGGAAGTTCTTCTATACAAATCCTAAAAGTCTATGTTAGGTTAATGTTCTCTAATCAGAGATTATCTAAATATAGTTTCCAAGGGTTGTACTAAACTTCCTCTGATACCAACTGTAATGCCCCGACCCTTGAATCCTGGAGCCAGTGCATTATTTTAATACATTGGCATGATTACAAGAAATCATGTCCCGAAAGACCGATCAATTCAGTAGTCTTGGAAACAGGATACATACACAATTTCAATACTACAACATGAAAATAATAACAACACTAATTTATTTCATTAGAAACATCCAACCTTCCAAGATTATTCCTGCAAGTCACTCATAACTAACTTCTTCATATCATGGGAAAATGAAACATGATAAAGTGGTGAGCTCAAACGCACAGTAAGAGTAATAAATACAACGGAAGATAACATAAAAACTAGTCATGGTGAATAATTGAAAACACATGAATTCAAAAATAATAAACATGAACACTTTATGGAAGGAATATGAGATGAGAAAATAATTCCATAATAAAACATAGTCATGGGTATTCTACTAGTCGAATTACAACATAAAATATCAATTTCTAATCTCATAATGAAGGAATGCATAATTTTGGACAACATAACCACATATCCAAGGCCTTATGCCAATAATACAAATAAGATTTTCTTAAAGCCATATGCCAAGACACTAGTTTGTCTCATGAGACCTACCGATGAATCAAGGAGCTATAGTGGGATCCACCAGTCACTTACTAAGTCCAATGAATTTTTCATATGAAAAGTTTCAAAAATAACATAAACATTCGTATTAAAACTATCATATGAAATGTCATTATTTTATCCAAAAACCATGAATGGTATAAAAATATCACATCCATGGTCAAACATATCTCATTAAATACAATATAGAAGATTTTATTGTAACATATTAACCTCAATTGCGAATAATTAAGGACATTGACATAGATAAAAATAATAATCAAATCTATTTGAGAGAAATAACCCCCGTTTTTCTTGAAAACATTTAAAAGTCACACTATTTTTCCAGAAGTTGTTTAAAAATATATTTTTGAATCAATTTTTACCATTCCACTTTGAAACTTTTAAAAGGAATTTTATTTTTAAAACATTTATGTCCATATAAATAAATCCTTAATACCATTTTTAAAACAGGGAAATTAATAAGAAATATTTTAAAGAATAAAATTTTAAAACATTTAAAAGGACATTTTAGTTAGAGTTCCTAACCAAATGAGAGATTCTTGAATACAAATAAGTGAGGTAATAAAAAAATTATAATATATATTTAATAAATTATTTCAATATTTACTTTTTCAATGGACCATATATACACCATATAAAAGTGAATAGGTTCATAACAACAAAGAAGTCTCCAAGGAATGAAAATTGAGATGAAATCCCTTATAATGATAGTATCCTTAGGTAAAAGATAAATCAATGACATAATTATGAGTGAGAAATATAAATTCACTCAATATGATTGGATTTTCAGTTTAAATCAATCAGAGTACATTCACAAATATTCTTGTAAAAACAATACCAATGACTTGGATGTTTATCTCAATGAATGGAAATTGAGTTAAGATCATCTTTATATCAATGAGTTGAGAAATTATCAATGGAGTGGTTATGTGTATCAAAATTATATCCATACAAAGAGAAGTGGAAATCACTAAATTAATAATAAATAGTGATTCCACACAAAATCTTGGAGTAAAATAATCAATTAATTATGCATAAAGCCCACTGAGTGGAAATTGAACTATGAAATTCCCTTACCGATATGGTAACTTTAAAAACATACAACCCATGAAATAAGGATCATACAATGATGATTTAAATAGCCATAAATGAAATTATATAACAACATGAATAAAATAACGGGCATTACATATGCCACACAAAATTAAATAGTGTCTAATATATCATGAATCTCACAGGAATAAAATGTGAGATGAAAAACCCCTACTTCGTTGTAATCAATCGAGCCATATGACAAAAAGTTAATAACCACAAAATGAATCACCAAATACCATGAATATAAAAATAATAATTATATTATTTATAAATTGGAAGTACAAAATACACCACATCCAATAAATAAGTGGTGAACATTTGGAAATCTCACAGAATTAAATGTGAGATAAGAAACACATTTCCTCATGTCTGACTTGTCTTGTATGTTCCTTGTTCTTCCTGAATAATAATCTTAAGTTAATTTCTACATGATTAAGATCAATTTAAAGTTTATTATTCCTTTTATATCACTTATTACCTTGATATAAAAATTAGTTAATTATTTGATTTCATATTGGATATTTTATCGATGTTCAAAACTGCAGTCAAAAATGAACTTGTTATAATTACAATTTCTCCCTGTGGTCAAAATTCCATTATTTCCAGAATGAAATAAATTATATAGATATCATATATATTTAATATATCTAGTATATAAATGTTTTTATAACATTAAATAACATTTGGAGATAAGAAATATAATATACCATTCATGGAGACGGTAAGTCGTACGTATGCATGAACGCTACTTTCTTTTATATTTTGTATTTTAATGGTATTAAAACATAATTATACATAGGTATATTATAATTCCAGTATAAATACATATATAATATCATTAATTCCATTATTTATATGTCCCACATAAGGAATTAATGAGTTATATCATTTTGAGGGGGCGGTAGTCCGCACTTCCTCAAATGAAATTATCGCGATTTACCCATAACAAAAACCATAAAATAATGACATAAATGGATAATAAAGAATCATAATAAAAACATAAACATAATATATATATATAATATATATAAATACGGTTCCATGTTAATGGACACCATGAGAGGCGATAGGAGATAATCGAACAATCATCATTTCGTGAGGCGTTAGTTTTCCTTCCAGAAAAACAGAATGTTTTTCGAACATTAGTTGGAGGAGTGTGTAAGTGTAGTTAAAATACATCTCATAAAAACATACTATTATATTGTATATACTAGTTTTTTTATAATATAAAGTAATCAAAAGAGTTTAGGGGGTTGGAGAAGTAAAATAAAATAAACTAAAACAAAAGAATTTAAGAGAAAATGTTACCTTTATTTTGGGTAACTTCCTTTGAATTGAACCAAAAGGGATTCTTGAAGTGCCATATGCCTAAGTTAAGGCTTATAGGAGGAATAGGGGGATATTTAGAGATTATTTGGTTAGGGGTTGGACGAGAAAAGGTGCTTGAGAGGTGTGTGGAATGGGTTAGAAGTGGTGTCATTTTATAAGGGGGAGGAGGGGCTCTTTGGGAAAGTGTGGACATATTATTTTATTATATAGTGATATTCGGTTTCTAAAGGTCCAAAACTAATTACAATATAATATAAGATGATTTTTGTTAGAAATAAAATCATTCAATAAGAATTGGATAGGTTTTGGATATTATTTTAATATTAATAATCATATTTATTTAACTCATATATTAATGAGGTAAATACAAATTCATTAATGGTTCGTAAATAATTTAATTTTTTTGATGTATAAAAATTAAATAAAATTTCTATAATGTAGTAAATATTTTTATCTTTCTAATGATTATTTATAGTCGAATATATGTATTATATAACCACATGTAAAAATTGATATTCTAAAAGATATTTGTTAATGTCATTTTTGTCATTACGTTAAGTTAATTAAAATTGAGTGTAATTATCATTTTTAAGTGGCTATATGGAGTCCCAAAATCGAAATAAGGTTTGGAAATGTGTTTAGGTAATTTTTTATTATTATAATATTTTTTTTACCGTTAATTACTCTATTTACCTTTAACCGCGGTAAATAAAAGTCAAAAGTTACTATTTACTAAAAATTATTTTCATCTCATTGAACCAAATTTTACTAACTAATAACAACCATGTATCTTGGATTTTCAAAATTCAATTCACAGAAGTGGTTAAATTTAATTTAAATGAAAAAGTCTGATTTTTAACTACTACATAGTGGTTTCACTAGTCAACAAAAATTGATGTTTTTCTAAAAAATACCAGAAATTAAGACAAATCTATATTTGATTTTCCGAGTTCAAAAATGATGTCTATTTTACCAAATTAAAATCATAGAAGTTGGATTAATTAATTTTATAATTAATTCCCATGGTCAAAACAAATATCTTATTTTTAAGAAACAATAACTATCAAAAGATTGACACTTATTTATGGATAATTTCAAAGTAAAATTAATTCTAATTACCAACATTGGATTAAAGATTAAAAATATAATCTAATTACACTTCAGGACCAATTAAAAATATAATCTATCCATAAAAATAAATTAGATTAAAAGGAGGTTTTGAATTAAAATACGTTATTTCTCACTATTCAAAAAAAAATGAATATTATTAGAAAAATACCAAAATTTTACCCAATGTAAATATTGATTTCCCAATTCAAAATAAGAATTATATTTTGTCAAAATGAATATGTAAAAGGGTTAAATATTGGATTTATAAAGGTTTCTCCATTAAAAGGTGGTAAATTTGATTTTTTATGAAAAATACGTTTTTTTATCTGAAAAAATGTATTTGTTATTATAATATATCTATGAAACAGATAATACATAAGATAAAATTATATAGATTATATAAAATTCAAAATCTTGTTAATACTATTCATAACCTCATTTGAATGGCTAGTTTGGTAAGTCATGGTGCGCTCGAACACGGTGTTGTGTGTAGCACAAGCTATTGAATTTAATGAAAATAACTTACAATGAAATCTTGGGGTGTTACAAATATCCTTATTCATATTGTTGTGTAATGTGATAATGACTCATCGGAGATAACCGAGCCCCGAGATAGTCTCACAATGTGGATAGGGTGTTTTATATCCATGGTACTATAGTGCTCCCTATTTTTATAAAAGATTAATTTATAAGGGGTTCTTATTAATCTTATTGGGATTTTCACCTGGGTTTTAATAAGATGTATCATTATATGATGAACTATTTCAGGTAGGCTCATATGATGATGTACATAATATTATTCATTTTTTATTTCCACACATAATAGAAGACCGTGTTAAATAATAAAAAACAATGAGCATTACATTAACCTTTAAAATTATAATTTTGAGGTGGTAAAACATGAACATGAATTATATTATGTATCTTTTGTGGACACCAATGGGAAATGATATTATATGGGTAGTAGAGGACTAGTAGATGAAGGTCATATATTTCATGCTCATATGAGGGACTAGATCAATTGAATATCGAGGAATGATGAATATGTGTGAGATCATGTAATTTCGTTGGATATAAATGAGTATAATAACAGACCAGGATGCCCATTTTACATACCATAGAATTTTGGTATTTCATAATGTTATGGAGTCTAATGAATGGATGATTATTGTTTATCAATCATCAAAGGATTGATGATCTGTTATAATTCTATGGTGACACATTGGTAGAATTCATAGAAACAGTATTATATTCATAGAATTAATAATTTCTTTTATGAATTTTAAATGGGAGGATTGTTTGTTTTTAGAGATAAATGGAATTTTGTAAAAACTCGTGATTGGATAAGGTTATCAGTTTCATGGATAATTCACTAAAACCACCTCATGACAATAGGGGAGTGGACTTGTCAGTGCACTTTTAATAATGCTACCACATTCCATATTGTATGGCCAGAGGCATGGGAAATTTCAGCTACTCTATCTAATAGTCATATGATACATGTTGGGGGAAAGTAGTCTAATATATGTTGTAGATGTACCAGGATTAGGCCAAATCCATTCCAACATTTCCTTCATTGTTGATGGTGAAAATGGTTAGTCTATGGTATGCATAAGTTGGAAAAAATTATGATTGGAATAGTCATATCGAGTAGGAAAAAATATGACTATACTAACAACTAACATAGGTTCACCAGTAGATTATACTATTTGGCATGTGACAAACCCATTAAGAAGGAACTCAGAATGTGCTTGAACCACCAGTTGTGTCACTATTAGAGTAGAGTATTGATGACATACCTATCTCATTGAATCACCTCCAGTCCATGCATCCAATAGGGGGAGTAAGGTGGAGGATATTTATTAAAAACATAAGACTCTACTAACAGGTTGACCTATGTATATAGTTTGACACCTACCCGGTGCATCAAGTTCAATGATGTTGGATAACAAAGGAAGGGTGCCCGACTGTATTGACGAAGTGTTAAATGGAGGAAGTAAACCAAACTGTCCAAAGGAAGAAAAATTCCTTGTCAAATAAGTAGAAACCTGTTTGAATGGTGTCACAACTTCCCAGTTGTATCCAAAATGGACTTCGGTGAAAAGGAACTCTCAGTTCAGATGTCGAGCTCCCAATGATTTTATAGTAAGAACCCATTCACATTGACAATTTACTTCCCTATGACCAAGATAGTCGAATGCCTCATAGGATGGTAGTAGTGATCTGGTCTCCTACTGCCACTGCTCCACTGAACCACTCATTTGGTCAATTCTGAATGCATTGACATCTTTTTACTCTATATAGAATGATGCATGTCATCGTTCACATACCGAAGATTAGTTTTTTTCACTTCCAATCACTAAATGATAATGAAATCATAATATGTCATCAATCATATTACATTTTGATTTGTGATTTGTGACATAGTAGGAAAAGGAGTTATTATATATAAGTACCAGGTGGGGTCAAGAATCAAGTATTTGGGATTCACCAGTTAGAAGTCAATTTTTTCATTGGTGGTTGGCCATGAGCACCTCACTGTACCCCCTATCTAAGATTGAAGGTACCCTAGGTATTTTAATTCTTGTTCAGTTGAACTTTGGATCATTATATACGAGCATAAGAATTTTTATTTGAGGGTGGTGTTCGAGAGGGTGGGATCTCAAGAGTGCTAGATCCGCTCAATCACAATCAACAACAACATTACACTAAGCCACATGAAAAATTCTATTACCTGTTTAGCAAGGGGGGAAGATTCCAACAAAATACTTTTAGAAATCATACATACACCTTTTCAAATATTCCAAAGATGCGGCGATTGTCCTTGAGTATACTAAATCAATCAAAATTTGATGCGAATGTAGAATATGTTGTGAAGGGGTCATCATGAATCTTTTGTCCGTAGAAGTGATACTTTCCCTTTTCGGTCAGTCTAATTCTAGAGACCAAACCACTCCTCAAGAACCAACTACATATGACCTATTATTATTCTAATAGACTCTATAGAAGAGTATATGGATCAAATCCCCTACTATTTATTATATAATTTCTCAAATCTCAAGTACCAAACCACCCATTCAACATCACCAACGGACCATTATGACCACCATGCTCCTCCAAACCGACCACCCTCAACCCAACCATGAAAATATCATGCCACCAACGAATCATAGTCGTACTACTACCAGTAGCAGTCTAGTGTAGTACCTCCAACTAAAACTCCAGCACCACCATATCCACCATCAAAACACTAAACCATCGACTATCATATGAGGCATCAGTATAATATAGTTGAGCCACTATATGAACCATTATATGTAATGAACCGCCTATTGTGGTGCCTATTAAGGTGCATATAGTGGTGTTCCTATAGAAAATATATACTATTACCTAGATAGATTATACCGATGAACCCAAAATAACATTCTTCCTCCAGTTTGGAAGATACACTGGCCTCGAGGTCAACCATACCATGACTCTAATGCATATTCGATCGGTTCATGCAGTTCTTGCAATGTTTTCCATCCAAATAATCTATGATTGTCATGTTGGTTGTATTGGATATGGTGGAATATGGTAGTGTATGTAGTGGTTCGAGTCAAGTAACTGATTTGGGAGGTGGCCCATGAGCTCCGACCACCTATTAGAGAGTTTTCAGATTAAAACAAATACGCTTGCTACATGATTTCTCCCTGATTTCCACTACTTGTGGGGAAGATCGAGTTCCAAAAGGTATGGTTCGCATCTCACCAATCTTCTCAGGTACTATTCTTGTACTGAGTCTGAGAATGAGTCAAAATAGTTTTCCAAGATCCATCCACTACTGAACAACAACATTAGAGATAATACCAACATTGTAGTTTCACCAAATACCACCACCCTAGTTCCAGTTCACAATGGGTTGACACTGTTCTTGATTCCAGTACTCCTCTACATGGGTGTGTACCTTTCTGTTCTTATGACCCCTTTGTTGATATGAACAAAACTATATCTCTACATTCATAACATAGCCCATGAAACATTGTTTTAAATCAACAAACAATATAACCCTTAGGTCCAGCATCCACCCCATGAGGTGATTAGTCGACATCGAGGTGCCAAATGAAACCACCAATCTGAGCTCCTGGTTTTATTCATCCTATTATCTCTGGAGTACCAGTGATCCATTTCTCAAGATCCTAACCACATGGACTTTGAGTTCCTAGTTCTCCAGTACTCTAATTAACACAACACTTCTGACTACCCATTGATGCCCTGATATACTTCTACTGCACCCCATGTAAACAATAATGAAATAGTATACTCATGTAAGTATTCTCTCTTTTGAGAATACCCCAATCGTAGCACCCATGTCCATACCATATATCTACCGAACGTCCCACTACTAAAAGCATCATCATTGCTGTATCATGGGATATATGAATTATCCCACTGAGTACCTACTTGACCTTTCCTATTCATTCCTTGTCTAACTAGACATAGGAGAACCTAATATAAATTAAGTACCCTATAACATAAGAGAACTGGGGCTCTAGGATACTCTCAATTATAATTTTGTATAATATAGATAGTATAGAGTGCCTTGGAGGACCATGATGGAATTGTCTCGACTCTTTATTGCAAAAATTATAGACACATGACATTGTCTGTTTGAACTCACTCATGACCAGTGAGATATGACAATTTCGATCATATGTATGGATACTTCCATGAAAGCCACCTGAATCAGCTCCAATACCCCCATTTCATTACAAACTATGATTATTACTTGGGGGCCTTTGCTAATGATCTGGGTTCAATCCCTCTCAACATTGGTTCTCGGCACCACACTGTCTGTCTTGTACCATAGATACCTAGTAAGTATTCGAATAGAGTACCATATCCCCATCTCATATTCAATTATCACCCCCTTAAAAATTTCAAAAACAAAATCAATATAGAAACACCATGACCATCTCTACTGGTTTTATTCCCCTATTTACTTCACTCTAATAGTACTACTACCTATATTATACCGATTCATGCCTAAATATGGCGCACCATAAACTCGTGACCACTTCCAAATGATTGGTAGGTCTTTCGTACTGAACCAAGGGGTTTGATTCTAATAGAATGATTATTTGGAAGTATTGGTGTGCATTGTTCGGTATATGGGAGTGAACGTTGGGTTGTGAAGTTGGTATAGGCAGCATGATGATCAACACAGACCAAATGGTACCATACACTTTTTACTCTATATATCACTGAAATACATGAATTATCCTATACCATAGAGGACTTAGGACTTACAACCATCGTTTTCCAATCCCATAAATCATTATTTTCTATCAATCCACTTGTTTTTCTTTTTTCCATGATAATGTTTGTTCTAATTTAATTCGTACTGGGAGGTCTTGTGCTGACGTCTGGGCCTATGAATGTTTGAGTTAATTTTTGTTCAACGGGAAGCCTAGAATCAAAACCCAATTCCCCTAACTTCTTTTGGAAGGTTATCCTTTGACCCGCTCAAAAATCCCCCATCCAAATATAGTCAAATATTTTCACTGGTCGCTAATCTCTGACCCGATTGGATTCTGAACTCCACTTAAGAAAATGGTCACTATTGAACACCTCCATTTCTATTCCTTTTTTCATCATTTCGAAACCCAACTGCAATTTCCCTAATGTATTCTCTCACACCCCCATCATCTCATATTCCTAAGGTTTTTTTCCATTTCTAGAAATTATCAATCAAAAATGGAATAGGTACCGAGAATACGAAGCCCATTTAAACTATTAGAAGATTTATGATGTTTAACACAAAAACATTTTAATCTATAATAGTATGCGGTTGATACATATATATATTGGCACATGAATTGGTTCCATCTTGTTTTTCCAATATATTTAACTACCCCACCCCCATACTGTCAACACCAATCACATAATTTTCCACCATAGTAGCCAGCATGATACCCCTTCGTTAATATATATAAGTATCATTCCACATACTATTTTCGACCCTCTGTCATACATCACCCAATGCAGGTGAATAGAAATCACATCATTCTTTCTCACTCTCACCTTTTTCAGTCATTGATGATCTTTATCCTTACCAATCTCTAGAAAAAGTTGTTCATTTCATCAGTTCTAGTCATTCTCAACCAATGAATTAATTTATTGAACATGTTCTCAGTAATAATAAAAGTAAATTCACTACATAGTGGTTTGAATCCATGTTGTGGGAAGCATCCAAGAAACTTTTTCTTCTACTACATTCTTATCATTCTCTATTAGATCAAAGAATGTGAGAAGATCCTCGACTCAACACCGCCTTCTTTATTTTTTTACAATTATGTTCTCCCCTGAAGTCCTATCACATTCAAGTATGCACATAGATGATGTGATTCGTTTATCGATGAAAAAAATATGGTAAATTTGAAATTAAATTTATTTATGTCTCTACTTCCCAAGTAAATTTTATTTCAAAGAATTAGGCTTCTTTCTAGTGGTTGCTCTGATTGATTCCTCCTAAAATGAGGCAGATTTCTGAGGAAGTTGTTTCATTTCCAAAAAATGAGATGGGTACCTAATCTTCCACCCATAGATTGGAAAAATTAGTGATCAAACCACCATTTATTTAGAAAATAATGAACAATATTGTGTGTCATACAAGTTTTTCTTATTTGAGGGAAGGTGTGAATCTTGTCTTCTGTTAACAAAAATTGTGTAATAATTCTTGCATGTTATTTTTGGGATATCATGAAGAAAGAGGATTTTCATATTAAGGCTTTAGAAAAAGAACTGAGTGATCGACTAGTAAAACTAGCGGTGGACTCTATTAAGGTGATTTATGACAAGATTCCATCTTTAGAGGTGAAGTATTTGTTGGCTGATGTGGGAAAGAATCACTATTGAGAAGGAATCTGGGTATCAAAATATACGAAAAGAGTTGAGGTCCAAAGCATCCAAAATTAATAAAATAAAGAGATTCAAGAGCTCGATGGAGGATTTAGTACATCAATAAATCCCTTGATGAACTCATGCAACACTATTCCTCTCCTGTTCAGCGCTACTCTCCCCACCGTGTTTTTAGGATATTTGGTTCCTACCCTACCGCCTTCATTTATATCAGCCTATACATATAAATTTCCTTATCAAAAAAGGAGAATATTCAACAACAAAAACTAAAGAGGTCATTTCTGAAATTGATAAAAAGTTTTGTCTCATCTTCATATAAATCCACCAAAAGAATAATGTGCAAAAATGATGGTATTGAGATATTTTTCATTCAAATGTCCAGTATAATAATCAACAGGATGTTCAATTTCATCATTACTATTCTAATATTGTGGACATGTGGTGCTTAAGGGTTGCTACCATCATACTATTTTAACATATATATGTTTTCCACGACGATAAAACTACTTATAATTGTGGAGTATGAATTAAACCTGATTTCTAAAAACCCAACCAACATCATAATTTGACTAGTTATAACCCTTGAAATCATGATATGGTGGGAAGATAAATAGAAATATGGTTTGTATAATGATGTATATGGAGTTATATCATTGGAAAGATGGATTTGATTGGTGGAAATGGAGGTTGAGTAGGTTGAATATGTCATAAAAGAATCAAATAGGTTTCACGGTTTCCATTAAAAATAAATTTTTTCTTAAAGATATCATGATTGAAAGTATTATACCGATATGTAATGACCATGGTCTACTACCTATATTATACTAAGGTTTTCACTCCTCTTCTTTTCTTCCTGTAGTTTTCATTTCCCCGTGGTCGTACCAAGGTAATGGTTTGGTGATCTCGTTGAATGGACAATACATTCAAGACCGTCCATGCAACCATTTTTTGTCACATGGCCTTTGAAAACACCCGTAGTCATGCAATCAAACATCATTGAATGGACAACTCTTTTGAAATATAATTCAAGAGGAAATTAATGGTGAGTGATAATGAGTTTTGAAAATCCAATGGGAACATCGTTGTCTCCATTCCCATCCTTTGTTTTTTCATCTCTCTTCTGACATTCTCCAATCCATTTTTAGCATACCAATCAGACCAATATAGGTACTACTATAGGAACCACTATAGGAAACCCAATAATGGTGCCTATAAACTATATATAATCGTCTATATGTAGAATTCCTCTCATGAAACCTAAACCTAGTGCATACCTATGTATAGTTGAAAGCACACCAGCTAGAATCAAGAATGAATTGGTGAGATGGACCACTCATTTCCATATGCTGAGCAGATAGATCCATCATGAATGCAATGGCGAAATCCCTTCATCAAGATAAGATATATCAATAATCTGAGAATAGGTGGATGAATTTTCAACTGGATCCCAAAACCACTATCCTCCTCGACCAATCCACAAGGATGACCATCATATTGATCAAATTCAAATCCAACAGTGAAGATCGGAGTCGTTATCAACCTCAGAATTTCTAGGTTGTATAAAATGGGTTCATCTCCACTAAAAGTCAACTTCAAGTTAGGCAATATGCACATGATAAATCATAATCATCATGTCCACACTTATCCACCACTATTCCATCATCAATCAAAACCCTCGGGACCCCACCCAACTCCACTAATTATTGGGCCTTCATATATTAAGACCCTTTCCCTTGGACGTAGCACATTATGGTGTATTCCTATCCAATCAAGAAGGAAATTATGGTCCTCATATCATAAGTTCAAGACAAAAGAAACATGCTAACCAAGTGGAGTAGTGTAACTATTGCTGCTATGATAAGAGGTAAGGCAAAGAAAATCTGATGAAGGCGACCCAATGTTGCCAGTTCCCATAGAAACATAGGTTCACTTGTATCCCAAGTGTAGTAATCGATAAGAAATATCATGGTGCATGAAAAACAGATGAAAATTCCTAGGATTACTAGGGACGTAAATGAAAGAAGGAACAAAAATCAAACAGCCATGTGAAGATGGTCTGATAGTCTAGGTAGCATCATGAATTAAAGAGAGTGAGTGGTAAAGTGGTTTTCCCACAATTATTGAACATGCCAAAAATATGGCATGAGGGAGGTTAGAGTTAAGAAATGGAAAACTATCAAATGACTAACACTCAAATGGATTAAGTGACAAGATCACTCCATACACCCAGAGAAGAAATGTAGAACCATGAAGCACCACATTTGATTCACCAATTGATGAAATATGATGTAGACCATAGCATATAGAGATGTTTTAAAACATTTTTAGAGAACACTAGTTGAGTTTTAAATAACAAAAGAGGATAATGTCGTATTACTATATACCTTTATGGCCATTTGAGATATAAACTCTTCTTGGTTCCAAAATGTGTAAACAATTTCCAAATAAGATCGCCCCATATTTTACCTGTATGTATTCACAGTTCAACCATCCAATCTTCTGAAAGGTACTGACCTGGTCCTTCGGATAGAAGCATATCATCCGGACGATATAGTCAATAGAAACCGGGACCCTGCAATTGTTGTTGGTGGAAATGATCCTACTAATATGTCTGGATGAAAAAACAACTAGTTCCCCAGTTCAACAATTGGGATAAGCTGGTGGGGTTGGATGGATTGGTGTTTTTGGTTGTTCTAGTGTCACAATTCCCACACAAAAAAACAATTATAAGTGTATTAACCTCTCATATCATAGTAGGATTTCAAGCTGAAGTTTTCATGGTCATCTACTGGGAATGATCATAAAATAAACTCTAGGTATTTCAAAATACTGAGAAACTCAAACCATCCCAACATCCCAACATTAGATCACACGACTGATAGCTCCAATTGTAATATATGAGCTCTAGTGGGTTGTGAATGGCCAACCCTACTACTCAATTGATTCGGTAGGGGCAATATATAGAAATCCAATGGAACTTATGGTCCTAGTACTCTTCGTATATAGTCATAGGTAGCTTCACCAATGGGATTAGTCATACCCTCAATACACTGATATCGATCAAAACATGCACTAAAAACAAGACACAGGGGTTCGTTCACTCTTTCAAAACCCCACTATGAATTAGAAAAGTAGTGGGTTGAAAGTTTCAAGGGACTATATATGACATCTATATGTGCCTTTTGATCCTTTTATTATAAAATTTCACTTTCTTCCCATATATTTAGAATTGGTCTTCAAACCATGATTTCATTAAATTGTGAATTGGTCTTATAAATGACTTTGTGAATCTTAAATAGTGTTCATCACTTAACTCTACTATTTTTTCTCATGAAAATATCTTTTTCTTTTTCCTGAATGATATTTATCTCTCCTTCCCCTATGATGTGATCCTCTCCCATATGGTTGAATCTCTTTCATCGTGAGATATGGTTCATCCTCAAGCACGTGAATGGTCGATCTAAGTCATTTTAATAATTGTTCATCTCCATCTTACATCCCTACCATAGGTGCCACTGATTCTTTGAACATGAGTTATAGGTGAATAAATTTGAAAAATATAGAGTATAGTACATGGATGGCAGCATATTCTTAAAATAATTTCAATCAGAGGATTCAATGTAGCATAACATCAACACCAGACTATTTCCAATCATCTTAGAAATATATAGAACTTTCATCCCCCATATTGTTCTTCAACTCATTAGTCATCCTCTTCCCCCTTCATCTCAAACATAGATAGACTATATAGTTTATCTATATAGTTTAACTATATATGATATGTCTTACTAACTTCTTTCCCAAATCCCAACCTCTATTATAGAGTCTGTATGAATCACATCTACCAATTCTCTCTCATCTCAATACCAAATTACAGTCGTTCATCGGAGATGAATCATAGAACACCTACAAATATATTATGTTGAAACCCCTTCCACGATGACAATACATTCTCCAAAATAATCTAGTGAGATAGAGTTACAATGAGATATTATATGAGATTTATAGTCATGGGACTCCTATGGAATTATATGGAATATACATCGATTGTATCCAAGAACCCAGTAATAGGTTGTAGGTATGTGCTCCTCTGATATAGGTGGTGGGAACTCAATACAAGAACATGTATTTTTATCGACTCAAAAGGGTCAGCACCATGATTATACTGGTGAAATCCAGGAACGTCAATCCAGCTGGATGTAAGCATCAGTACTCTACTACAAAATTATAATTAGAGCTCATTACTCTAATCCAATAGTGTTGTTGATGGTGATGGTGTGGTTGGAAGGATGAGTGCTTGTAGTTGTTCCGGTGTAACCATTCCCA
This sequence comes from Viscum album, assembly GCA_963277665.1. NCBI lineage: Eukaryota > Viridiplantae > Streptophyta > Magnoliopsida > Santalales > Viscaceae > Viscum > Viscum album. The sequence goes on along the minus strand of OY728159.1, from coordinate 1,883,029,824 downwards.
AATAGAAGTTAACTATTACAAGTGTACTAATCTCTCATATCATTGTTGGGTGTCAATCCATAGGTGTCTAGGTTGACCAATGGGAAGGGGAAAAACACATACATTAGCTCTTTCTATAACATCCCAGTTCTGGAAGCCACCTAGAGGCGCCCCATAACTGGTTGGTCACATGGCCTCAAGTGAATTTCCCCAAATGACGGAGGCTGCCGACTAGAAGCATGGGACGTGGGTGTGATAATGGGGAAACTATGCCCTCATGGCCAGAGTGCACAGCAAAAGAAAAATAAGCGTGCAATAGAGGAAGCAGTAATAACCAACAATATAACAGCAGAAAACCAAATCAACAAACTGGAGTACATATGTATATATAAAATGATGCATAATACATATCTAGGAAAGAAATCAAAAAGTTCGCAATGTTGAAAACAACACAGTACCAAAGCAAGTACAAAGGAAAATAAAACAGCTCCTCAGCATCGCAAGCCAAAGCGTGGTCCCATGCTCTCTTGCTCCAAGAAATCAAGTACCGGAAGTCGAAGGGTGCTTTCCCTTGTCTATACCTGCAAGAACATAGTATTTTTGGGCCCAAAATCATGACCCAAAGAGGGTATGAGACTAAATCCCAGTAGGAATTCACCCAAAGATCTGTGCCTAACAGTAAGTGAGTATATGGCATGTAAATGTACAATAAGCAGTAAACAACAACAACAAGAAATAGGCAGTAACAATAAGTAGTAAACCAGGATGATGCAACAGCAATCAAACCAAAACCAACAACAGCAGTGAAGAAAAAATCTATGAAACAAGAAACCCTCTGGGAAGTACTCGCGGCCATCCCCTCTGGTCCTATCCAAGATGTACCACAACCCTCTGGGCAGTGCACTTAGCCTAACCCCTCTGGCTTGGTCATACGAATTTATCAAACTCTCTGGGGAAGCGCACTTGGTCAGTTCGCCTTATAGTCTAGGGTAGTTAGGGACACGCTGAGGAAGATCACGTGGTCTAACCCTCTTATCCCCAAGGTCTAAAGACTCTCTAAGGAAGCTATCTCGGTTAATTTCTTATATAGCCTCAGGTATACCACAGACTCTCTGAGGAAGATCACTCAGTCAATTACAACTCTAGCTTGGGAAGGTTAATAATGAGATTCAAAAAAGGTAAGACTCTCTGAGGAAGGTCACTCGGTCTACCCTCCTATAGTCTATAAAATCCAAGACTCTCTGGGAGCTCACTCAGTCCATCCCCGGTAGTCTATAATATCTAAGACATTCTGGGAAGCTCACTCGGTCTATCCATTATAGTCAATAGCACCAGGTTCTTTCATCCTAGTGCCAGTAAGTGTATAATAATTCTATAAGGCCAAAGAACACCAATAGAGCTACATAGATAAACAGTCTACAAGGCAACAAAACTGTCATGAATTTCACTTCAACCTATAACCGCAATGCATGAAAATAGGCATAGCAGCCAAAGGAAAACGAGACCCAAAGGTCATAAACAGAACAAAGAAAGAGAGAATACATCCATGCACAACAATTTATCCTCTAACATGGTCAATTTACCTCTACACAGGCATACAAGCAAGGAAGGAAAACAACAAGGGAAAAATGTAAACACGTAATACCCCGTTCACGGGTATTGGTGGAATTTGGGCATAAAACTCAAATACATTGAATGGTAAGGCACAAAACACCTAACTCGATCCTAGGAGATCGATATAATTGAACCACAATGACTGATTCTCCCTAGAACATTAAATATATGAGAAAATGCAGAAAACGTTCAAACTTGGATAACATGTGAAGGAGGAATAATTGGAAAACAAGGCTCAAGATGAAGGGAGAACTCACCGCTGCGCTTCCAACGCAATCGACTGAGCTCAAATCGGAGAACAAATGGAGGCTTAGGAATCCAGAGAAGTTTCATGGTTGTACGACGTCTCTCGGTCGAACCAGACCTAGAAGAAGACATTTATGATGATGAGGTGTGACCACATTACGTTTAATGAAAAAAAGACAAGTTCATGGTGTGTATTTTTAATGTGCACGGCATGTAGTGGGTTTTTCCATACTCCACCAAAATCGGCCTCCACGTCCCCCCTACACACCGTGTGTGTGGTCAGGACACGACCAACACACGATTTCGAGCGGGAAAGAGTACATGGTGTGTACTCAGAAAGTACACGACGTGTACATCAGAAATTTCTAGAAACGTTATTTTTCCCAAAAAACTCCAGAAAAAAATACCTAAAACAAAGATATGGGTTCTTAAAAACTTCCCCCCTTAAAGAAATTATTCCCCGAATTTCCCTAGATGGGCGAGGAAGAGGAAACCTCAAACAGCTCTAGCCACTGCGATCGAATCTCGGCCTCCCTCTCCCAAGTCTCATCCTGTACTCGCCCGTGCTGCCATAGAACTCGTACCAGAGGAACAGACCAACCATGGAGAACCATCATACTATGATCGACAATCCGGATAGGATGCTCCTCAAACAACTCATCAGATTAGTGCTCAACCTCCTCAGGATGAAAGACATGAGACGGGTCTGAAAAGTAACATCAGAGCTGAGAGACATGGAAGAATTCGTTCATATCCCGGTACCTCTGAGTTAGTTGCAATCGATAGGCTACCGGTCCAACTCTCCCTAACACCTAAAACGGCACGACGTATCAAGGTGAAAGCTTACCCCGTCTATGAATCCTCTTGTGTGCCATCCTCGGTGTGACACGCAGGAAAACCTGATCTCCGACCTCGAACTCCAAAGGTCATCTCCGCTGATCAGCATAAGGCTACTGCCGAGACTGTGATGTTGCCATCCGCTTCTAAATCAGCTCTATTTTCTCTAAAGTCCCTAAACAAGACGAGGTCCTAGAAAAGCTGACTCACCTACCTCCAGCCAGCATAAGGGTGATCGGCATGGTCTACCGTACAGAGCCTCGTAAGGTGCCATCGGAATAGTCGCCTGAAAACTGTTGTTGTAGGCGAAATCCACTAGAGGTATATGCTTCTCCCAAGAACCGCCGAAGACTATAATGCAATCTTGGAGCATATCCTCAAGCACCTCGATCGTGCGCTCGGACTGGCCATTGATTTGGGGATGGTATGATGTACTCAAAAGTACCTGTGTACATAAATCCTTATGAAGTCCTTGCCAGAATCAAGAGGTAAAGAGCGAATCCCTATCTGAAACAATGGAGTGTAGAACTCCATGTAGACGTACAATCTCTCTGATGTACAGTCGTCCCAGATCATCAACACTGAAGGTTTCCTTGATCGGAAATAGGAGTTCTACCTTCGTAAGCCTATCGACGATGACACAAATAGCATCACTTCCCCGAGGTGACCTCAATAACCCTGTCATGAAGTCCATCACGACATCGTTCTACTTCCACTCCAGAATGGGTAACTATTGTAAAATCCCTGCTGGTCGCTAATGCCTTTCTTTCACCTGCTGACAAGTAGAACATATCATTACAAAACCAGAAACATCTTTCTTCATACCTGGCCACCAGTACTGGCGATGAAGATCCTGATACATCTTGGTGAAGCTAGGATGAACTACCCAAACTGAAGAATGAAAATCACATATCAGCTTCTTGAGTATGTCAGCTGGCACCCATACGTGTCCCTGGAAATGCAAGATCTCGTCCTCTCCCACTGTCCATCCAGGAAGAGGGTCCCCTCCTAACACACTCTCCCGTAGGAACAAAGCCTTTGAGTATGATAGATGCCTCATTCGTACCCGATGAAGAAGTGTAGAGGTAATAGCCTCAGATAAGAGGAAGGTCTGTCCCTGCCTGTCATGCACCTCCAAGTGAATCTCAGAGAACAGAGACATAAGCTGCCACTCTCTGCTAGCCTCCTGAACTTCTTGAATCTGAGTTCTCCTTCTCAACACATCATCCATTGTGTTTCCCTTTCCCGACGTATTGGTGAGCTCGATGTCGAAAGACTGAAGATACTAAACCCACCTGCGCTATCTCTGATTCAGATCGCGCTGATTGAAGATATACTTGAGACTCTTGTGGTCAGTGAAAACCACAAAGTGCTCTCCCAGAAAATAGTGACTCCAACAGTGAAAGGCATGAACAACTACTACCAACTCCAGATCGTGTGTCGGGTAGTTCCTCTTGTGTGGACTCAACTTCTGAGACCCGTACGCTACGACTCCATCTTCCTGCATAAGCACAGCTCCCAGCCCGATACCTAAAGCATCACAGTAGACAGTATAGCCCTTGACCGGCTCCTGCATGACTAGTATCGTTGGTGACGTCAACCTCCCTTTCGTCTCCTGAAAGGCGGACTCACAAGAATCAGACAATAAAAACTTTCCCCCCTTCTTGGTCAGACCTCGTAATGGTTCTGCTAGGCACGAGAGGTCCTGAATGAAGCATCTGTAGTATCCAGCCAGCCCTAGGAAACTCCTCACCTCAAAGACGTTCTTTGGATGCTCCTAGGAAACTACAGCTCTCACTTTCTCTGGGTCCACTACACTCCTGTCTCTGAGAAAACATGACCCAGAAAGTGAATCTAATCTATCCAAAAGTGGCACTTAGAGAGTTTAGCATATAGTCGATTCTCTATCAGTGTACTTAGAACGATCTCAAGATGTGTGGAATCTTCATGTTGAGTGTGAGAGTACACCAAGATATCTTCCATGAAGACCACGACAAAGGAGTACAAGTACAGATGGAACACTCAGTTCATCAATGCCATGAAAACTGCAGGCACGTTCATGAGACCGAACGGCATGACTGTATACTCGAAAAGACCATACCTACTCCAGAAATCTATCAGAGGTATATCTGATGGTCTAACACGCAATTGATGATAATCGGACCTCAAATAAATCTTTGAGAACACACATGCTCCTCAGAGCTGATCAAAGAGGTCATCGATCCTCGGCAAGGGATTTCGGTTCTTGACCGTCAACTGGTTCAGCTTCTGATAATCCACGCAAATCTGAAGGGTACAATCTTCCTTCTTCACAAACAAGACAGTAGAACCCCAAAGAGAAGTACTGGGTCGGATGAAACCATTTGCCTGCAACTCCTCCAACTATTTCTTGAGCCCCTGCAACTTAGGTGTAGCCATCCTATAAGGAGGAATGGACACTGGTGCCACTCCTGGAACGAGCTCAATCGAGAAGTCTACCTCACGCTCCGGAGGTAACCTAAAAATTCCTCTAGAAAGACATCCCTGAAACGATCCACCACTGGAGGAAAGTATAAATGTGATGTCCCCTGGTCATCCAGATAAATACTGGCAATCTAGGCTGTAACTTCCCCTAGACCATGATACTTTGGTACAGCTCTACCCACCTGGACATCCCACTCACCTCTATGAAGGAAGGATCCGCCCTCTGGTGCTACGAAACTCACCATGTTGCGATAGAAATCGACAACTGCCTGGAATGGAACCAACCAGTCCATACCGAGAATGACGTCATAGCCCATCATCTCTAGGACATAGAGGTCCCATAAGAAAAGACACCCCACAACATCAAGATGGCACTCTCTACACTGACGTACGCTAGATGTCCTCATTCCCAAAGGTGTGTCAAGAGTCAACAAGTCGACAGACGAAAAGATACAGATCTCGAGGATCTCCATGATAGCAACAGAGATAAAGATATGGGAAGAACCAGTATCAAAAAGAACTGAAGATAAAATTGAGGCTACTGAGATCATACCTCGAACTGTGGAAGGGATGGGATCCTTCTCCAGATAGGTCTTCTCCACGAAAAAAGATTGGCCTGCACCGGGGACCTGCGCCCCTGGCTGACCACTCTGAGTTGATCCACCCTACTGTCGCTGATGACCTGGTGACTGAACACCACGGCCGCGACCTCCACCTCATCCTGAACGGTCGGATGAACTTCAGTTCCCAGACTGGTGGGAAACTGGTGAAGCATCTTTAGAATGTGGGGTCATAGAGGAACCCCTAACACCAGCTGAAGGTGAGAAGATGTGAGAGAAACGCTGAATATCGCCCATCTTATTGCAAGACTGGAACTCCATCGGATCTCTCTTGCATTGTGGCCTAGTATACCCACTCCTACTGCACTGGTATCATACAACCTGGCTACCAGAAAGCACATCCCGTGAACCCTGATCTCCTCAAGAAGACTCTTTGCGATTCTTCCTACTGTCCGTAAGAGGAACACCAGCACCAGATATCAAACTGCCCTGGCTCACTGCTCCAGAATCCCTCAAATTTCAATCAGTGCTCAGCGCATAGTTGATGATAGAGGATATAGAAGTCAACTGGAAGATATTCACCTGGGAACGAATCTCTTGCCTGAGTCTGTCCTTAATCATCCTTGAAAGGAACAACTCATCACCTGCTGGAATCAGTGTGAAACGCTACATCTCAGTGAAACGAGATGAGTACTCCATTACAGAAAGAGTACCCTACTGTAGACTCATAAAATCCCAGGATCGATTGGCCCTCAGGATCTATGGATAGAAGTAGTCATTGAAGGTGCGTCGAAACTTGTCCCAAGACATATCTTGCTGACGCCCTGACCATGAGATCACCTCCCACCACCTCTTGGCAGTGTCCCGGAGCATATAAGTATCCAGCTTTACCCTTTTCTCCAGAGGGATCTCTAGGTGTTCAAAGATGGTCAGTGTGGCCTCTATCCACAACTCTGCAGCCTGGGGTCCTCCATCCCCTAAAAAAGTAGGAGGATGCTGCTGCTGGAAAACCCATGTCAACTCAGCCATCGACGGGGTAGGAGGCGGCGCTCCCTGAAATGTCTACCTCATCCTTAGGAAGTCCTCCCTAAACTGTGCATCGGCACCTGTGACGGGTATAAATGCTGGTGCCAAGGCTGCCACAGTAGGAGGATCTAAAGGAGGTCCCTGATCGGCCATATCTGGTGTCTGATCACCATCTAGAAACAGACGTGCAACTAGAGGACATCTCGGAGGCATAGTTCTGAAAGATCAAAAGCACACCTTAGATCAGGATTAACAAGTACTGAAAACACAGGAGTAAAAACGGGAACAGGGGGAGAAACTATCACGTTTTACAAAACACGACTACACAGAATGTATATAAACTACAGGGCGTGTCTGCTTAAGCCATTAACATGGGTGTTTATTTCTGCCCTACTGGTCGTGTAACACCCAGAACTACATGGCGTGTTGTCCCCGTACACGGCATGTACTTGGACTCTAAACCCCTACCTGATTTTCCTTACACGGCTAACCCACATGGTCCAAACTAGCCTCAGACTAGACGGCGTGTTCCCAAGGGACACGACATGTACTAGACAAGTTCTCGGAGGCCCGTGTTGTTAGTTACATAGCCTTCTACACATCTGGACCATACACGGTGTGTTCCGAACAAACACAGCGTGTATAAGAGAAGGTGACATCGTCCCGTGTTGTTTGTGACACGGCCGGGTACCTGGGAAAGACTACACGGTGTGTTCTGAAAGCAACACGGTGTGTCTAAGAGAAGGTAACATCAACCCGTGTTGTTCATGACATGGTCGGGTACCTGGACAAGACTACACGGTGTGTTCCTTTACAACACAGCGTGTTCTACTCGAGCTTCCCCAACCCATGTTGTTAGTGACACGGTCAGGTACAAGGCTCCGAACTACACGGCATGCACTTACCGTACACGGCGTGTTCTTGAAGTTATTTCTACAACACTATGTTCCTACACACACAGTCAGTAACACGGCTTGAAGACTACATGGCGTGTAACCAGAAATTACACATCGTGTATTCTAGGTTTTTCTTGGCAGTAGCCAGAAACTGAACAGAATCCCAGAAACACTAAAAACAAGGCAAAGTGGTACCAAATTCCGACCTGTGAGGGCCCATACTCTCCTCGAATAAAAGCTTGGCATCTCCGACAGTCATGTATAAGAGAAAACAGGATCATGATCCACCAAATTCTGATTCAAGAGGGACTGTAACACCTCAAGAATCAAAATTTGGCCTTTATTTAAGAAAAGCACAATACAAACAATCCTCAAATATAACAGCAGAGATTCTATCAAGAATCTGTCACAACAATATCCGTAATCTACAAAAATTCTATCACAACAGCATGAAATCGCTAATGCACCCTAGATGGCATGGCAAGAATTCATGTCATGTGATTTATAGAAGTGCCTATATGATGCATGAGATGGCATACCCTCATCTCATCAGGTTGCGATAGAAATAGAACCATAATATCAAACAATAACATCACAACCATGTGAATCACTCTAGGTGAAATCATACCAACCGTAAAATATCAAAAACTAGAAAACTGCAATAAATGAGGTAGTATGGATTTTACGTATACACGGGTTAGCTACTACTGGGAAAATCTTTTTACCAAGTACTGAATCCATCCTATCCATAGATAAAGTCTCCAAACAGTAAACCAAGAGAAAAGAATACCTTTGATACCACTTTGTAACGTCCTGGTTCTGGAAGCCACCCAGAGGCGTCCCGTAACTGGTTGGCCACATGGCCTCAAGCGCATTTCTCCAAACACCAGAGGCTAGCGACTAGTAGAAAGGGCCTTGGGTGTGATAGTGTGGAAACTATGCCCTCATTGGTAGAGTGCACAGTGGAAGAAAAATAAGCGTGCAATAGCGAAAGCAATAATAACCAACAATATAACAGAGGGAAACTAAATCAACAAACTGGAGTACATATGTATATATAAAATGATGCATAATACATATCAAGGAAAGTATCCAAACAGGTCGCAATTCTGAAAACAACACAGTACCAAAACAAGTACAAAAGAAAATAAAATTGCTCCTCAGCATCGTAAGCCAAAGCTTGGTCCTATGCTCTCCTGCTCTAAGCAATCAAGTACTGGAAGTCATAGGGCACTTGACCTTGTCTATACCTGCAACAAAATTGTCTGTTTGGGCCCAAAAACATGACCCAAAAAAGGTGGGAGACTAAATCCCAGTAGGAATTCACCCAAATATCTGTGTCTAATAGTCAGTGAGTATATGGAAGGTAAATGTTCAATAAGTAGTAAACAACAATAGCAAGTAATAGGCAGTAACAGTAAGCAGTAAAGCAGGATGATGAAACAACAATCAAACCACAACCAACAACAGTAGTGAATCAAACAGCTAACAAGCAGGAACCCCTCTGGGAAGTACTCACATCCATCCCCTCTGGTCCTATCCAATAAGTACTACGACCCTCTGGGAAGTGAACTCAGCCTAACCCCTCTGGATTTGTCATACAAATTTATCAGATTCTCTGGGGAAGCGCACTCGGTCAATTCCCCTTATAGTCTAGGGTAGTCAGGGACTCTCTGAGGAAGATCGAACGGTCTAACCCTCTTAGCCCCAAGGTATAGAGACTCTCTGAGGAAGCTATCTTGGTCAATTCCTCCTATAACATTAGGTATACCATAGACTCTCTGAGGAAGCTCACTCAGTCAATTCCTCCACTAGCCTGGGAAGGTTCTTAATGATATTCAAACAAGGTAAGACTCTCTAAGGAAGATCACTCGGTCTACCCTCCAGTATTTTATAAAATCCAAGACTCTCTGGGAGCTCACTCGGTCCATCCCATGTAGTCTATAATATCTAAGACTCTCTGGGAAGCTCACTTGGCCTATCCCTTATACTCTATAGCACCAGGTTCTCTCAGCTCCATGCCAGTCAGTGCATAATAATTCTATAAGGCCAAAGCACACCAATAGAGCTACATAGCTAAATATTATACAAGGAAACAAGCATGTCATGAGTTTCACTTCAACCTATAACCACAAGGCATGAAAACAGGCGTAGAAGCCAAAGGCAAAAGAGACACAAAGGTCATAAATAGAACAAAGAAAGGGCGAATACATCCAAGAACAACAATTTATCCTCTAACATGGTCAATTTACCTCTACACAGGCATACAAGCAAGGCAGGAAAACAACAAGGGCAAAAAGGTAAACACGCAATACCCCGTTCATAGGTATTGGTGGAATTTGTGCATAAAACTCAAAGACTTTGAATAGTAAGGAACAAACCACCTACCTCGATCCTAGGAGATTGATATACTTGAACCAAGACGATTGATTCTCCCTAGAACATCATAGATATATTGAAAATAACAAAACATTCAACCTTAGATAACTTGTGAAGGGGGGAGAATTGGAAAACAAGGCTCATGCAGAAAGGGGAACTCACCGCAGCGCTTACAACGCAATCGATAGAGCTCAAATCGGAGAACGAATGGAGGATCGGGAATCCGGAGAAGTTTTGAGTCCGTACAACATCTCTCATTCTAACCAGACATAGAAGAAGACGTTTATGACGATGAGGCGTGACCCTGGTCTGTTTAGTTAAAAAAAAGTACACGGTGTGTATTTTTAAAGTACACGTCGGGTAGTGGGTTTTTCCGTACTCTGCCAAAATCCACCTCCACATCACCCCTACACACCGTGTGTGTGGTCTGGAAATGGCCAACACTTGGTTTCGAGTGGGAAATAGTACATGGTGTGTACTTGAAAAATTTCCAGAAACCTTAATTTTCCCAAAAACTCCATAAAAAGAAAAACATACCTGAAACAAAGATCTAGGTTCTTACACTTTCAAACTACTATGAATATAAAATTATCACAACTTCCCAAACATCGATCACATGGCTCCTAGCACCAATTCCAATATACAGGTTCGAGTGGATTGGGAATTTTCAACAGTGCTACTCAATTTATTCTGTAGGTGCACTATATAGAAATAAAAGAGTACTGATGGTCCAAGGTAATCTTCATATATAGTCATAGGTATATTCAACAACAGAATCAAATCTACCTCAGTACACTGATATCGCGTAGAAAAAACACTACAAACAAGACCCAAGAGTTCATTTTCTCTTTCAAAACCCCCATTTGGAATAATAATAATAGTATTTGGTGACCTTCAAATGACTATATACGAAGATTACTTATGCATTTAGATTCATTCAATTTCAACATCCACTTTCTTCACATATATTGAACATGGTATTCAAGAAATTCTTTCTTTGAAGCATGAATTTCTAACATAGTTGATTTCATGAAGATTGAAGAGTGATAATCTGATATCTCACATCCTTCTTCTCATGTGGATATCTCTTTCTTGGTTTAAAATGAAATGTATGTCTCCATCCCCTATGATGTTATCATCTCTCATCTAGTTGAAGCTCTTTCATCATGGGATATGGGTCATCTTAAAGTCTGTGATTTTTCAATCTAATTCATTTTAATAATAGGTCATCTCCATATTCTAGACCTACCAAAGGTGCTTCTAACTCTGAATATATGAGTTCTAGGTTAATTGATCAACACTATGTAGAGTAATTTACTTGGATGGTGGTGGATGTTTCAAAAGTCATTAAATCATAGGTTTCAAAGATGCATAGCATTAGAAACAAAATGTTTTCAAACATCTCTGAAATATATATATATATATATATATATATATATCTTTACCAAACCCCCATACTGTTCTTCGAACCTCTATTCATCTTATTTCTCCTTCTTCTCAGACACAAATAGAATATATATTCTATATATATAGTCTATATATATCTGAAATGTCTGCATGGATTATTTTTCATCCATGAATGGTCCTTGGGATAGTCAAGTTCTCTACTACCTATATTATACTTACTATCTCTCTGATTTATATGGATTCCTATAATATCCAGACTATCATCTTTCATTCATTCAAGTTAGGTATAATATAGGTAGTACTGTATTTTGGACTCCAATGGGATATGAATCATTAATCATCTAATAGAACATATATAGATGATATAATGTCCCTCTCATGGTTAGAAACTAATGAGTATTATAGGGGTTTGATTTTGATCCAATTTTCTATGCGGTTCAGTCTGGCCTATCTGATCGGTAAGGCCTTGGATGATCGACTGAAAATCAATCCCTTTCTTTCACTCAAGAATTTTTCACCCTCGACTCTTCTAATTCACAGTACTCTAATCTAGTATTATATAGAATTCAATAAATTCAAGGATCCATTTATATCCAGTATAGATACAATAGATCCAATCTAGTATGTGGATAGGAAAAACCTAGGATCAGAATAAATAGAATAGACAGAGAGATGACATCATCGCCTACAACCTATATAATACAAATAAATGAAAGGCCTCTGCTACCTTGCCCTAAAAAATCACACTACTCAATAGGTTAGCAAAATCCATCCAATGATAGAAATAAGGAACTTTAGGATGAAGAATGAGTCTTTCATTCCCTTATCTGAGAAAAGTGGAAGAGCTTTCATGGTAACATTAGAAGGATAGATAGTCTATCTCAGTTCCAACACTGTACTAGAAGATTAGCAGTGGGTATGTGCCCTTTTCTATCTTCTTGGAATAAAAATGTGATGGATAGACTATATTTGAAATAGATAGAATATAAGATCCAATTGATATTATGATAACAAATGAATCCACCATTAGGACCTTCTTATCTTAGTTTAGGTTCTTGGAAAGACATATAATATTGATGGATATATCTACCCGACATAAAATCAGGTCATAAGTGATTTTTTAGTCATCGTTATGTATTGAAAAATCCTCCACATAGATTTAGGAAGAAGAAGAAAGGGTTGTCCTCATCCTGACCCAAAGGGAGAGATATTTTATAACCAAACCATAAAGGTTCAGGATACATCACCTCGACTATGTTCTTTGAGAGTTTCTACTACCACCTTAGCTCTTCTGACATTGATTAATTCTCCAAGACTCCTAAAAAACCCAATATAATATAACTAGTAGAATCATTGGTTCCTGCCTATGGTACTTATATCTATTGAGTTGGTCAATTTTTGAAACTCTTGTCAGGCAATATATCTCTATCTATATCATCAAGCATCACAAATACGAAGAGGTATGTTCTCTTTGTTGATGAATATCGAATCAACTATATTGAATGATTTGGCGGATTTTAGAAATGTGTTCTCCTAATCTTAAACAGCCAGTCCGATCCTCGATCCCTTGTTTGGTATAATGTTGTTTGTAGAAGTTATTATATAGTCAGACCACTATAGTCAACACTATAATGGTATGCCAATAGACTATATAGAAGAGTATCTAGCTAGATTATACCAAGGGATAATTCATGTATCCCTGGTATAATATAAGTATAATATAATATTTAATAACTAGATTATACCGATGTATAATCCAGATTGTGTCCTAGAGAGCACTGTGAATTTTTCATCTGCGAATGACCAGGAGGTCTTTAGAGTAGGCCATACTCGTCATGACGATACCTTGGTTCACCACCTTATTCATTAAATTTATGTTCAATCCATGGAAACAGAGTTAGTGTAGTATTTTATCTAGGTTGGATTCATCCTAAAGAATAATAGGTGGTGCACAGTGGCCATAAAAACCCAACTCTATTGGGTGTGTATTGGTCTTCAATGCATGACTGCAAGATTTAATAAATTGTGAAAGGACAGATAATTCAAAAAATAATATGATATGCCATCCATAGTGAATTGGGTAGTTCTGTGTGGTTTGGCTCCCATGAAATGGATGATAGGTACACCGTGGACAACAGTTTGATGAAACCCAAGAGCTCAGATAGACAGTTTATTTTGGAACCTAGATGCCAAATCATGACCTCCTAAGGAGGAATCTAGACCCATGGGTTTAGATTTTCACTGATTGAAAATAGTGGTACACATGTGGTGTTTATAATGTTGTGGTATAGTTCAGTTTCTATCTACCATGGGGTCATGAGAATTGAAAGGTACACACTGTAGTACGAGATGATTGGAATCAATCACATGACCAACCCATTTCATGTCAGAACATAGGTGGCGGTGTACGGGGTAAAACATTGTTTGAATCATCTTTATTGGTGGTGGCAACTTGTTGATGGATCCTGGAATGCCACATGGACTCGTTATCAGAATTCGTCGAAGAAAAATTCCGGAGTGGCTAGTTGATATGTGAACTACCCCTTTGGGGTCTATATCCCACTCACCTATAGCATAGATCAAGGAGCTATCATGAAGAAATCAAATTTTTACAAATCAGATAACTATATTATAGGTATATCGGAGGTCGTGGGACACCACCCCACTCAGGTAATTGTGTCAAACCCCCATGTACATTTTCATATTCCACCATATCCAATACAACCAACATGAAAAACATAGATGAATTGGATGGAAAATGATAGTAGAACCATCAGAAACAATTGAGAACACATTATATTCATGGTCTGGTAGACCTTGGGGCCAATGCATTTGTCAAACCGAAGGTAACAACTTGTTTCAGGATCATCAGTATAATCTATCTAGACACTTTTTTATAGTCTATATGTGGACCACAATATGCAACACTATTAGGTTTTCCTTAACTAAAGTCGAACCTATAGTGGTTTAACTATATTTTATTATCAACTAAAATGATTGTTGATGGTTCAGGGGTTCTAGGGTGGATATGGTGGTGCCGGAATTGGAGTTGGAGGTACTATACTGGACTAGTAGTAGTATTAGTAGTATGACTCTGATTGGATAGTGGCATGGAATTTTCATGGTGGGGTTAAGGGTGGTCGGTTTGGAAGAGCATGTTTGTCGGAACTGACAATTGGTGCAGTCGAATGGGTGGTTTGGTAGTTGAGATGTTAGAAATGATATAATAGATATATTGGGAGTGGATCCAGGTACTCTTCTATATAGTCTATTAGAATAATAATATGATGGGTGGAGATGGTTCTCGGAGAGTTTTCTAGTCTCATGCATGGGACCAAGATAAATGCGAATGTAGTGTTTCAGCGGCCAAAACAATCATGCTACCCCCTTCCCAATATGATTAACCTTCACCACCACTTTTTTGGAGTGAGTATACTCGAGGAAAATCACTGCATCTCTAGAATTGTTGAAATTGTACATGTGTTATTTTTAAAAGGTTTATATTATACTCTTTCCCACTAACCAGTCATGAAATCATGGTTCTTAGGTATCTCAATCGAATCGTTTTGTTGATAGTGATTGGGTGGACCTAGCGCTCTTGGGATCCCACCCTCTCTAACACCACCAACAAATCACAAGGTTCATTATCATATATCACGAGCTGGAGTTCAACTGACCAAGAAGGAAAATAACTAGGGTACTTTCAATCACGGGAAGGGGGGTATAGTGAGGATCTCAAGGCCATCCACTAATAGATTAATGTCCAACCAACCAGTGATACCAAAACATATAATTCCAAACCCTACCTTGTACTTATATACATTATGGTTCTTTCCTACTATATGAAAAATCAAAAATCACAAAGTGGAATGATATTTTCCATCTCATGAGTTAATCGGAATTCGGTAATGGGAATATCCAATCTCCAAGCCTTTTTTACTTGAACAACAAACCTCACCTTACTATATAGAGAAAGGAATGGTTCAATAAACATGTGGACCATGCCAAAATGTGACGAAGAATCAAATAATATGGCTGTGAATTGAACATCTCTGGTGAGGAGTGGGGGTTTGGATATCTGTGTAATATAGAATGTATACTTGAATTCATAGACAAAGGTTGTGGTATTGGGAATGAATATAATGGGTATGGTGCTACGTTAGCTAGATAAAATCCCTGCTTATCCATCCCAAGAAATTGTGATGGTACAATGTATCCATTTTCACCTTTTATAATGTGGTTCAGTACAAAATAAGTTGGAAGTGGTGTTGTAATTGATATGGTAGTTGGGGGTAGTGGTTTAGTGTGGGGTGGATCCATTTCATTGAAGGACTTCAATAGCTAGGGTCATTACATCCACCTCAATGGGGTGTGGTCAAACCTACGAATGGCCAGCGGATGGAAGGATCATCTCTTTTTGATATCAGAAACCCTATGGTCAACCACCTTCTCTATTCCACCCAACCATGCCACCACATCATATTTGGTGCTAGATTGACATGTCTATTGGTGATACATATCATGAATGTTGAGTATGATAGCACCGTGGTTGTGATAGGATCGTAATCACTGGACGAATAGTGGGAATGGTCTACATGGGCATTCTACTCAAATTTTTCTGTACTTGAAATGACCAATGGATCATGATTGGATGAACTAGTGTCACATGAAAGCCTATATAGAATTGTGGAAATGTAGTGCTTGATTTGAGTCATTCTTGACCTCTCGCAATATCCATTATACATTGAATCAACTCTCACGTCCATCCTTGACCACTCTCTACTCGGGATTGAACTTTCAGAGCTTAATTTATTTTCATATAAGGACCAATAACTCAATGGTAAGGGTTATATATCATTGTAATTCTCTAGGAGAGTCATTCCAAACCATTATGCTGAGATGAAAAGCATATTGAAGAGTAAAATGAACCTAATATAAGAAACTAGTACCCAAATGGTGGAAATAAAAGGGCTAGTCATGGGATATGGTGATGGTACTTTACATGTATCTGGGATGCATCAATTAAAATTTCATGAAATGGTCCAGTTTTCTAGTAGTATAGAAGGTATAGCATTGAATCTAGAGGCCAATTGTTTCTATATAGTGGTGTTGGGGTTGGATAACACCATGAAAAAAATTATTAGGTCACACGCACCGGTTCAATCGTGGATGTGCCCTCTGTGATGTGTTAGCTGGGTTGGGTTGTCGATGCTTTGGGTGTTCCAATTGATAATACCTCAACCACGCACTGAGAATCCAGAAACAAAAATACTGAACTGAAAGGTCCAGGAATTATCGAATGTTAACTAGTTCAGGATCCAATATAGACTAGTCTAAAAGCGGTGGATAACTTGATGCCTATTTGTCTTGGGCAATGTGAACTCATCATTGGGGACTGAAAAACAAGAAAAACTAGCATTGGGTTCGATGCCATTATTTCCCAAAATCAAGTGAAATCCACTGATCTGGAACAGGGAAATCTCTATTATGTCTATGTAGATATAGGATAGAAATTCCCAATAGTTTCATAGGTTTCTCAATTACTCTCGGATGCTTCCAGCATGGGTATTCTGTTCTTGTGGCTGCTTCCGCTTCGGAACCTATTACACTTTAATTTCGTAGACATATAACGAGTTTGAAATGGTGGAATATTTCAATGATCATCGAATACACATGGTGATTATATATTATGATATTTTTAAATAGGTAGTGTAATATCAAAAAATGGAATTATTGTTACTCTAACCACAAGGCCATGGGCATTCCCTAGTGATGTTTTATTATTTACATTCCCATCTATTAGAATGATAATTTAAATGATTAGACAATAGTGGTGTAGGTATCATGAATTCAATTCCCATTATCGAAACAATAGCACGAGACATATCATCTAATATTCC
The DNA here is from genome assembly GCA_963277665.1 of Viscum album. NCBI lineage: Eukaryota > Viridiplantae > Streptophyta > Magnoliopsida > Santalales > Viscaceae > Viscum > Viscum album. Next base: position 1,883,012,517 of record OY728159.1, on the reverse strand, counting down.
CACCAATGTGATCCTAGTTACTAGTGAAAAAATACGTTTGGACATGGATCTCTTTTATCGATGTGTGTTCCCACCAATCAATGTTGTCTTATCGGTCATTCAAGTAGGATCATCCACACTGGTGAAATTTATGAAACATGTATGTGGTGATTTAAAACTAGAATTAGCACTAAACGATAATTTTTAGCCCTTAGTCAAATTAGTTTAGACATTGACGAAGTGAATCATGCTATTCTCAATCGAGGTGATCAACTTGTAGAAGTTCCAAAGAAACTTCTACATCATCCACTGGATCTTGAAAAATATATTATGGTACTATATACAATAGTAAATGGTTTCTTTAATCGAATTCCTCCTGATAAAATATCACAATAAGACATAGAAATCACACACCACCTAGAGATAGTTGTCCTTTCAATCTAGACTGGCTGGCAAGGTTCACACCTGAGGTAAATAAGAAAACTGATCAATTGTTATAATAAATAGATATCATGATCTACTTTATAGATATAATATAGTATTTAAGGTATGGTTCGCTTGACCCCTTTGGAATGTTAGTTTTGTGAATCACTAGATAATGATACATAACTATACATAGTATTGTAATTGGTAATTCAATAACATGATCTCTAGGTATAGTTCTGTAGTTAAGGATTCAATAATCATGGTTGGGTTGTTCTTTCCCAGTGAAAGGATCACTACCACCTCTACTACTGATTTTATACTGATCAAGGACCGGTTCAATTTTGCTTCTCATGGAAGCTGATTACTGTAGTATGATATTTTATACCACTCTCATCGATGTTCACAGTCTACATTATACTTACATGAGGACATAGTGACATCAAGGGTGATTGAAACGATTGAAAAAAATTATGGGATGCATTCTATGTGTTCTCCAAAACACCATACTTAGTGGGGGGAATACGAAGGTGGTGCTTTAGTAATCTACTCTAATATTTTGTTGGTATGATGTCTCAACTCCTGGATGTGATGAATATGATTGATGGTGATGGGAGTGTAACAATTGAGGGTGATTAGACCTCAAAATTCCCACTGAATGAGTCATCACAGGGATACATACCATGAGGGTTTCAAGGATTGTCAGTTGTACATAGCATATCATGGAAGGTATGGAGTCAAAAACACATTGGGGCTCATGGGATCACTTGTAATGACCAGGTCCTCTACGGTTTGGGATACTCCATAAATCATCATTCCTCCCAAGTTTGATCAGACAAGGTTTGACCAGGTTTGGGATACTTCATGTATTCCAAGAAATTGTAAAACCATGTAAAATGGAACGATAAGGTGGAATAATAGACTCCTCCTACTACGTACACCTGAAATTATCATATTTTTATAATATGGGTTCTTTAATTAGGGACGAGAAATGGAAATATCAACCCCTATACTGGTGGTGGAAGAGTACGATTTGAGGTGTCTATGTGCAATGATCGAGTAGTGATAGTCAACATTTTTCTATTTATATTATAAAAAATGAAATGAACATAGATGTCACCAAGCTAGATAATTTTTGTGACGTATCTCAGCCACGACAATTAGGATCTCAAGAGGGTGCCACACCGATCATTATGGGGATCAATGAGTTACATAATGATATCTTTCACTTCCTATTTTTGATTGTGTGGTTTGTTACACAGATGTTGCTTCAATCATTATGGTTGTTCCCCTTTCCCACGGGAATACCAGAAAAATGGACCTTTCTTGGAACTACTCTCACACTACTTAAGTAAATCTCTCCTAGTATCGTAACAAAATTCATTTCTATCCCTTTATTTTCTCTGTTATACTCATTGGACGAGATCGTTGATACGATCTACATGATAAAAGTGACTGGAAATCAATGGTATTGGAGGGAAACTCTTCCCTATAGAAATGATGGTGGTTTCCCCAGTAGTGAACTCATGAAGTAAATCGCCATCTAGTTAATATTATTAGAGTAGAATACAAAGATTTTTCTAAACCACTTAGTGCTCTGATTTGGAAACTGTAAGGAGCAAGTGTGTTGACTTTTATACCATATCAATGTAGAAAAAGATGAGGCTCTGGGAGATGGTTGTTTCCATATGAGACACATCCATTTCACCTACTACTAGATTATGCAGGCATTGAATTATGGGTGGAGTGGTTGTGCTGGAGTTTGATCAATTGGCTTGAGCACTCACAATGAAAACGATGACATTGAGACCTATGACCAACATGTTATAGGGGTCACTCACTCATTTGAGTCTATTTTGATATTGATTTACGTAGTAGTTGAGGGATGAATCATTCGGTACTCCATAATACTACATGGAGCCCACCTTCAATGGCCCAGTCCTGATGTGGAAAAAACATTCCAGTAGTACGAGTGGTTTACAGTTCATATGGGAACCTACCGACAATCAAAAATATTGTGGTTATTGGAATGGAATTGAAGTGGGATGAAATAGAATCAATTAAGTATCACACTATAAGAAGAGGTTAGAGAGTATCTATGAAGCATTTCATTGCAATACATGTGGGGGGAATTCCATTTTTATGTCATTAATGTTGACAAGACTCGAATACATTTTTCCTTGGATGAAAAAATAAATTATGTAGTGGGGGAGTTAGTGGGATATCTCTAGTTTGGTAGTACATGGCCAAATAATACTATTAGAGTAGAGTATATAAAATATATATATATAAGTATAAGAGGGTAAAGTACACATTCTACTAGGGCCCCATTGGAATTAGAGGGGACAACTATTATAATATATTAGTCTCATTCATATGACTCGACTAAGTTTGCCATTCGTCGATATATATAAGTACCAGTCCCGACCACTACTCAAGTAAAAAACTCATGTCTAGTTTTTCCCCTGATATTTTGTCTATATCCACTAGAATCATCCTTGAACTGAATCTAGGTGAGGGAATAGAAAGAGAAGGCCAATGGGGAAATGGAAGTGAGTGGTTCAGTACTAGTGAGATTGACCATGGTCATCAGACTACAATACTATAATGAGGGAACTAGTTGACAATATAATAGTAGAGTACTATGGAGAAAGTTCAATATATATATATATATATAAGTATAATTTTGGTTGGACGGTTCCATTCCACTACCCATTGGTGAACAATCTCGTATGTGTTGATGGTGCTGCAATGACGTAACAACTTCATTATTCATTTTTACAAGTTTCATTCCAAACTACTCGGAGCGATTCATTTGGAAACACTTATGATTTTTGTATCATGGTGCTTTCATATTTGGGTTATTTGTTCCATCAGTCACTAAATATCTTGACCATTAAATTCCACTTATCCACTAATACACGGATTCCACTTAGTCTCTTGGGTACAGGTGTGACTGACGATGGTAGTGTACTATATGGGTTTCTGCTCCTACAGTCAATTTTATTCCTTTATTGTTCTTCCGGTGACTTCTTCAATGTTAGAATGCCAACATCAATCATACAACATGGGGAAGGAGGTTGTCAAACTACACCATCAGTTGGACCAAGAAATGATGTTTTAGAGGTCTTCGTTTAGTACGTTTCCCTTTTTTAACCATGGGTTCTAGAAAAGGGAGTACATGATGGATTGTTTTTTAATCGGCATATGATATTGGAGTGGATAGAAAAAGGAATTCCCTTTTTCCCTAATTTTTTGTTGTGTGTGGTTCTATAATTGGACAGTCTAACTCAGTTCATGGGCCTTTGGAAATATCACCTCACTCTAATTGCATATTGAAAGTGGGGTCGGATAATGGATTGGTTGGTGTTCTCACCCATGAGGACTAGAATGGAGGATCCATTTGTAGATGGAGATAGGGGTGTTCGTATAACACCTCTATCAGCAAAAAACTTATTCTACTTGATCAGGTATCAGCAATCCATCCACCCAGCATCTATTGGGGGTGGCATCGCTAGATTATTTGAGGCTGGAATCTTGTGATTTGGCCTATGAGAATGGAATGTACATCGTACAATTTTTAATAGAAATGACATAGTGGAATGGAACTGGTGATATCACTACTCATTTTTTATGGTCATAGGTATCTTGGAATCGAACTGGAGGCCTTCGGTCCGTGCATCCCATACTCCAACGATGACAAAAAATAAGTTCAATACCTCAATAATGAGGAATTTTCATTTCAAGTCCATGTTATCACTAACTAGGTCCTCTAAAGAATAGGACATCATTGGATAGAAGACTCACTATGTAATCATAATGTGTGACTTGTGATACGTGAAGTATCTAAGTGTTCTCATGACGTGAAGTATACTAATGAGAACCCGGGATATTTGAAGTATCCTAGTTATGACTTGGGAAAGGTTAAGTGTCCTAGTGAGTAAATGTGAAACCTAAAGTATCCTAGTGAGTAATTACGATATGTGAAGTATCCCAATTAGTGATTGGGAAAACATGTCCATGACATCAAGGTAGGTGTCCCATTATAGTGTGGTTAGACTCAAGAATGTGGTCTTGGAAAACCTGGACCCATATCTCATCTCATCATCATCCACCCACCATATACATTACATGTGACTTCATATCAAAGATACCAACTCAATTGAAACAGTTGGCATGCTGCAGGTGCACATCCAATCTGGTTTCTTTCATTCGATGCCATTAGAAATTTTCCAATGCCCCATTCACTGAAGGGGGGAATTGTGGAGTCATTTCAACTAGACTCCCAATTCCACTGGATATGGTAGGTGTGTTGGTCTCATGTAGTAGGTGTGGTCTTTGATGATTAGATATTATATTTTTTGATATCTCTTTGACCAGTTCTCACTCTTCTTGTGCTTCAATCCTGACAGTCGTTTTCATTGGAAGATGGCTAGTTCTCTATTCCGAACATTTCCTTGCAGTTTACGAAACCATTTAAATCATAGTGTAACTACCAATTAGTGTATTCAGGACTCTACTCTAATATTCACTCTCCCATGCCTCGAATGGAGTGAGTATACCAAAATAATTTCTCATGAGTGGATGAACTCAAAGGAACATATGTCTGTTGTTGATTGTTTTTTTATACTAGGTGTAATATATGTAGTAGTCCCAACACACAACTATCATCAAGGAACATTTGGGGACCACCACTATACAAACAAAGGTAGGATCAAACTATAAAATCAATTGTGATAGTTGCACCACTCCAGCATCATCGATTGTCCCAGAACCCTCAAAAGAACAATGTCAGGTTATTGGAGCTTTCTCAATGGCCTTACCATTACATCGCATATAGAACATTGATTCCCATTTAAGGGATAGAGATGGATGATTCCACATGGTCTATGAGGTGAAAGACCCCGATTCAAAAATGGTCATATAGTAGACTCAGAAATGTGCCGATATGGAATTGAGGGTTAAAGATGGGTGACTCATATCCACCAACAACTCCATGGATGAGAATCAATTTAACTTTTCTACCACCCTGTGATGAGAGAATGAAATTTTCCTTTGGAAATTATCCATAACACCCTAGTCTTTATGACTAGGTAGTAATATAATGTTTTCTCCATGTATTTGGTGGTTGATGGGATCTGTGCTCTACCCTAAAATCATATTGTCCAGGTCAACTGGATCCTGCCTCATTTCATAGGAATATAATTGAATTGTATTGTTCCACACTATATATCTACGAGAATCCCCAATATCATGAATTTATGAGTGTAGGTTCACACCTTTGGTTTTTTCAAGTTCTACTAGCACTCAGTAGTCTTGAGAAACCATGATCTATTATTGACTCTAAATAAACCATATAAAGATGATACCAGACATCTGAGGTAGTGTTTGATGGTCGGTCCCCTTCTTCATCATATTTCATAAAGGGAAGAAGACCACCACCAACTCAACTGACCCTTTAATACCAAAACTATTAGAGTAGAGTACTGATGCTGAAGAGACTATTTGAGTAGAGTACTGAGCGCACACCTTCCATGGTGTACATGGTGGGGGCCATGAACCCCACATTCCTTGTGTGAGTTGATGGACCTAGAAATATACATAATTACCAGTTTTTGATGTTTTTTAAAGATACATTAGAATTAATGGCGTGTCTTAGAAACTCTATACTAGGTATAATTGAGCTCATTATTAGATGATCAATTTCTATACAATGAGATGTACTAATGACAACCATGTAGTACCGGTGTGAACAAGACTCTAAAGAAGATAGTACCCTATCAACCAACTGATTCTATTTCTGCCAAGGTGAAATCGTTCCTACTCATGTGGGTAAGGGGATGTGAATTTTATTTATTTAAACCACATTCTCTACCACATTTTTTGAACCTGACAATTCCATTGAGTTTCAGTTTGATAGTACGTTCCAAGAAGAGTGTTCCAAGCATGCTAAAGACCCACCATGGGGGCTGAAAAATCATTATTTACTGCAAGGACATATGGGGTAACTAATCATGTTCTCTCCCCATGAGGTCTCAACCAATCAGTGTCTTTGATGAACAATAGAGCTTCCTTCGCTTCATCGGTGTTCCATCATCAATCTATGGATTTAACCCCTCCATAATGAGAAATTAAACTCTATTTGGGTGACCCCACATGCATTAGTGTTAAACATAGGCTAGCTAGTCAGGCAACAGACATTCCCACCACTCGACCACTGCCCACTTTCCCTTGATGCCCAATCATTCTGAAAAACATTTCCTATATCTTATCATAGATATTGGAATGGAGTTGGTGATGGCTTAATAACCATTTCATTCATGATCATTATCTCCCTATTTGATTGAAAAAGGTTTACAAGAATGTCTCTCACATCTGTTCTCTCACACTATATTTCCAGATCGGTCGATGAACCCTTTTCCATGATTCCCCATTACTTCCTCCCCAAATCGGAGTCCTTTCTTCTCATTCCCAGTTTGGCAGCTCATCCGACGAGAGCAGTAACCCATCAATGACTTCCACGCTATTTAGTGACCAACTACCTAATAGAACAAATGATCTATAATCAGTGAAAATTTCTTTATTTCATTCTCTATAGGTCTCACGCTATTCAAAAATATGCTCAATTCCATGTTTTATGCACCTGTCAAACCAACATGTTCCATGTCATGTTCCTTATTCTACAACATGTATGGATGATATAAAACGGACACTCAAAGAATTCAACCACTCTAGAGGATTATTTCGACTCAATACTCTTATAATAGTGAGGAAAACCATTGGAATGTCTGGTATCAATATATATTGATCACTGACCCCTTTTTATATAGTCAATATGGGGCCTACTACCTATAATATATCGATCTCGAATGGTCTATTAGTTAAACTTTTCCATACTTGTATCCCCATCTTGTATATCTTCGTCGCACGATTATTTATGTAAGGTTTAGTATTTCATAAAAAATAGTTTATTTTATGTTTTAATCATCGATGTAATCTACATGTCAGACCAAACATTTCATTAAACCATGAAATATATTTTTAAAATACATCATGTTAATATAATGAACATAAAATCAGAAAAAAACTATAAATAACTGAACAACAATAGATTATGATAGACCAAAATGGAAAATTTACACAACCACTAGAATGGTTATTAATATTTTTTTATGGAAGAAGTAATTTTGAGGAAAATAAACATTAAAAAAGAGGTTATGAAAAGAGACAGTGAACATCCATAAAAAATAAAAATAAATGGAATCACAATTGTATGAAATTGAAAGTGTTTTTATGAAATGGATAAAAAAAGGAAACAAATTTTATAACTCAAATTGAAAACTATCTAAATATGATTATAATTATAAGGGTTAATTTCATTTTCATAAATGTTTACATTAAAATAAACTGAAAATGCTTTCAAAATTGCATCACGAAATAAAATAGAACATGAATAGTAAATTGGGATGATTGGATTCTCTTGTCATGAAAAGATTACTAAAATTAATCCAATCACATTATCAAGAGATTGATTATTAAAATTATTCTACAAATATTCAAAAATATAACACCATTATAGAGAGAAGAGTGGATTTTTTTATATCCTAAAGTAGAGTGTTGTATTCACATAAAATATATCAATTAGTTTGTTCAACACATTTGAAGAATTATAATTCCTTATCATGAGATGTGATCATGTATCGATCTATTAATCTATCTCTTTACTATTCAACCACCAAAATCTCATCCATTTGGATCTTTTATCCTAATATATAATTGTTTTGGTAATGCATATGATACTATAATATATTGTCTTATTTTCATCCATGTAATCAAATTGAATGAGTTTTATGATTAGAAGATGACTTCATCTCATAACTGAATCTTAAAAAAAATATTCCCGCGTGTCTTGAATTTTTTTTCGATGATTTTAATAGTACCTTCATAAAGTGTGTTTGGTGAAAATTCAATATATATGATCTATCTTTCATTCCTATATTTTTTTTTCTTAAAAATATTAATTTTTTCACGCCTCACAGAGTTTGATGTGGGTATTTAAATTTTTATCCCTGCTATAATTTAAAATAATTGATTATATGTTGAAGTTTCATTTAATTTTATATGTTATATTAAAAGTGCAAAATAAAATATATATATTGGTCTATTTTTTATGATGGGTTTTCTTAGACTTATTTTGCGCTCCAAATATCCCTTCAAATGCCCAAACTAGGAAAATATTTTGTTGAAAAAATTGTAGAGATGTTAATAAAAAAAAAAATTTGGAATCAGATAATATTGATCATTATATTGAATTTTATGATCAATATAACGAAATTATTGAAAATTTAATGAATTTTATTAGTTCTCTAGATATATTTTAATGATGAAAAAAAGAACATTTGTTGAAAATTATAAATTTTTTATTGAAAAATGAGTGAGGAGAGTAATTTAAAAGTAATTAATTAATAATTAATATAAATGTAATAGTTGAAGTAGAGTGCAGTGTATAAACAGAAAATAGATGGAAAGATTGCTATAATGCTCTAAATCCTCCCGAATATGCTCTAATAATGTTGAGTAGAATTTGGTGGATATTTGGATGACTATATGGGATTAGAAGAGTTTTCATATAATAATAGGTTCAAGGATTCAATATAAATTGCTTCATATGAGGATTTATATTCTAGAATATACTTCTCACAGAAGAACTGGTTATAGGTGAGAGATTAAGTGGTTATGGAGACTATATTATTGTTAAATAATTCTATGTTTTTGTAGTTATTCATGAATTGGTTTGTTAATGTACTGATAAAAAAATGTCATCTTCTGAATAGAGGTAGTAGAGTATAAAATTTCTATTTATAATATTAGGTTTTCATGTGTCCATCTTTTTAGTTAGGGAATTAACATCTATGGGAGTATAAGAATCTGACATCATGATTTATTGGTTTATTCCAGATTCTTAAAAGACTTTTAATTGGGGATTTCTATTTGGATATTATGTCATTACCAGGAGGTCCAAATAATACTTTCCATGTTCTTTTAAATAAGATCTATAATATATAATTTATACACTTTATCGACATTATTGATATCGATATAGAAAATTATCTTTCATTGGAGGAGTTCTCAGTGCATATCATACGTTTATGAAAGAAGGTTCAATATGTTAATAAAATTCCACTTATCTTGATGTTCTATAAATATGAACATATATATAAGGATAGTAAGGTTTATGATTCAGATGAATAGTATAGTGTTTGGATTTTTTAAATGAGACACCTTTCAAAAGCTTCTTGAGGATGATAATCCGTTAAAGGATGAGTTTTTAATGGCCCAAAAATTTCATTTATGAACTATATAATCATATTTTACATAAAGTTTTTATTTGAATATATGTTATATTTTCAAAGGGGTTGTGAGTATTTGGGGAGTTTTATATAAGGTAACTAGGGAATCTAATATGTATAAAAAATTAGCATACTAGGTACTTGGTGTAGTCTCATTGGGTTCTTTTTAAGAAAGATAATGGCCCTGTAGCGGATGGATCCCAACAAGGTTCCCAATGTTGGTGGAACAAGTTCCTTGTAAACGTACAAGGTACTTTGTCAAGGTTGATGGGTACCTAGTGGTTATATGGGTTTTAAGGTGTAGTTGTAGAATTTACCCATTTTTTCCACTAAATCATATTATCTTTTTCTCTTTCCACCCCTATAACACCCTGAGATTTTGTTAAATATTTTTTTTAAAAATAATTTAATATTATAGATATTATTCATTATAATAATAAACTAGTTTATCTTGTGTCACATGAAACTATGACTTTATCTTGTTTTACCCACAACACTGAGTATATCTTTTGTTACATGTGACACTGAGTTTAAATTAATTGATATATTCTATTAAAATATTATTTATTAATATTATATTTATCACATTACCCTTGGAATGGTGGTTATGAATAGGATTAACAAAATTATGAAAATTTATTCTTGACACATGTATATAAAATTAATTATTTGGTGACTAGTTAATTAGAAATGAAAGTAAGAACACTTTTAAAATGGATTAAAAATTTAAAAAAACATTTTATAAACATAAATATTATGAAAACCCTCTCTTTATTACAAATAAATTCATTATTTATTATATAAGATTACACATAATACAACTTGTAAGATTGATAATTATAATTTCTTTGGGAATTAGGTAAATTACATAAGAACATGAAACAAGGAATACATAAAATATTTTGGAAACTTCCATAACATTATCTTACTATTCCTTTGTACTTAAAACTACAAGGTATATCCTGGGGACACATATAATTAAGGGGTGAGAAATAAATCCCAACAAGGGAATAAAAATGGAATAGTATGATGATAGTTTTTAAAGATAAAAATTAGCAATATATATGAGATATAAAAGGTGTGAGGATCAAAAAAATGAATAATGAGGCATGACATAGCATGATAACATACAAGCATTGTGGAAATGTAGTAACAACATAAAACATGGAATTATAATTATAGGTCATGGATAACTGCCAAGAAATCATGATATAAAATGTCCCATGATGGACTAGGTTCACTCCCTAATCCCTTGAATGATGTCTAATAAGACTAAAATAGTACCGAATGCATTGGAGTACTATATAATTTTGGGTTCACCCATAACTTGTATTTCATTCACATGCATATGTGGTCCACATAGATCATACAATGTTGAATAATTTTTCATCACATTTTCCTATACTATAAATGAGTGAAGACTAAATATAATTATTTACTCAATAAAATAAATATAATTGCATAAATGTGAACACACTTGATAGGGAACTGGTATGGGTATTCACAACAAAAATGATTGGCAGGGATAATTATGGTGAAATTTTAGCAGCATAATGTGGGTATATAAATATTCATAGAAGGGATTAATGAGAGAGAATGGAGTCTCTCATCATTTATACTTATTAAGTAAATTAAAGGGGATATGTAAGAAGATATCCCAAAAATAGGAATTGGGGAAAATTTGGAAAAGATAATGAAGATACTTGAATAAAGAGGGGATGCAAAAGATCTCGTACCTTGAGTTTATGGTTCAAAATGCTTTGTAGGTACTTCTTGAAGGAATGGTGGAACCTTTGGTGGATTTTAAAGAGGTTATGAAAGATTTAGGTCATGATAAATGGGTTTTTAGTGAATAAAATGGTATCTTGGGGTTATTGATTTAGAAAATAGAGGGGGGCCTTTTTTGTTTCTGATACATATGTTTTAGACACTATTTAATAAAGCGAACAATCACACAAACCTTCTCATGTGTTTTCCCCTTGGTTTATGCCAAATGTATAATTTTTTCATTACATTATAAGTATTTTTATAATTTATTAGTCATAAAATACAATTATATTATATCATTTTAAAGGAATAATTAGTAAATTATAAAATTTCATGATTAAGGACCATAATATTTTAGTATCTTAGAAAACATGGAAATAAAGTCTTATATCCTAGTGTATGAACTTAAAAATCTCCCATAATGATCTGCACCATTAATAATTCTACCTAAAACATTTCCTCATAAACTAGGGAAAATAAAATATGAAATTGGTGAGCTCATATGCTCAATAAGGTAAATAAAATAAATTTGTAAGCAGAACATGAAAAAATGAGTATGGAACATGAGAATGATATTTGAAGATCGTACATTCTATATTAGTGAACAAAATCAATATTGGTAGTTCATTGAACATGAAATATATGTATATAAAGAACATAATACATGAATTCATAACATAGGAATAAAACTTGGAATTGTGGCAGACACATAATCATATAATAGGATTTACATATTACCCAAGGAATCACTAACATTACCAAAGGAGTAGTATGTGTTCACTCCACATACCATCTTGGTAGTCATGGTTCACTACCATGGATATATAAGTAGTAAAGTTTTACTCCCATATCCATATTAATCTATCTCATGAGATATAAATCATTACCCAATGCATTATAAGGATTTATAGGTCCCAAACAATTGATAATGAAAACATATATACCTGTGACAAAAGTTAAAAATAATCTAGTGATAAAACCTGAAATTAAATGGGTATCATAAACATATAATCATATCAGAACCCATGGAAAAATAATTATATCAAAATAATTTCACCAAAATCATAACCCATGAAAGAGGAACATGTTTCCATAACATATAACCAATTAAATAAAAATAGATTTCAAAAACATATAACCTATGAATGAGAAACATGTTTCATAAATAAAATGACATTAATAATAAACCATTAATATAAATAATATTAATGTAACATTTATTTCATTTCTTAATAGGGAATTAGTAACATTAATGGATTCCATCTTCGATGGAAAATAGTTTTGATATATCAATCAAAAATGTTTCTTACAAAAATATCCTTTCTTCATAAAAACGTTTTTGTTAATTAATAAATCCATTTTAAAGTAATTTTTAATATACAATACCTATAAATATATTAAGTAATACATGAAATAATTTTGAAAAACTTTTTCCAAGAAAACATATAAAATAATCTTCCAAACTTTTTCAAAACCTTTTTCTTCGAAAACCTTTTGGAAAATTATAAATAATTCATGAAAACATATTGAAAACCATTTCATTTAAAATAATTTAAAAGCATATAAATAAGTCTTGAAATATGTTTGAAACCCATTTTAGATGAAAACATATAAAATAATATTGAAAAAAATTTGGAAAACATTTTCCATGATAACATATAAAATGAGCATGAAAAGGTTTTAAAACCCAATTTCATTAAAAATATTTTTTATTTTTTTTTAAAAAAAACATTCAACATTAAAATAATTATTTAATTATTTTACCATAGAGAAATCCATACGGGTCATAAGAGGTGAAAATAACATTCCATTTTCTTGGTAAAAAGGTTAGAGAAATTCCTCATTCAGAAAGTGATAAGAGGGTTATTTTGACAAAAAATGGTTAAAGAAAAAAAGGGGGAAATTATATTTATTGATCATATTATTTTACTATATTATTCTTTGAATCCATTTTTAGAAAATATGGTTCTTATGGAATATAAAATCTCCACTGAAGAGAGGGAAAATTACGGATTTCATAAAAAACACTATATTAACTATCTTATGCACTAAAGAGTATAATAAATGGTAAAAATATAAGAATAAAAAATGAATAACCAATGGATAGAAATTTGAATAATTTATTTTAGAGATGTATCATAAAATTTCATCAAAGGAAGCATAAACATAAACAATCTCGAAAAGTAGTGAGATTTATTCAATAAACTCTTATAACATGGTAACTTGGGACCATACTCTCCATGTAAAAAATTGAAATTACATAAAACATAAAATATCATGAAAATAATTTAATTAATTATATAACATGTAATATTAAAGTAGAAACACCTCAAAAAAAATTTAGGTTCAAAATAGAACATGAGTCTCAAAGAAGGAAAATTGAGAAAAATATATTTCATCGATTTGGTAAATTTTGAAACATAATAACAATTATAGAATGATCATAGAATTAATGTTGTAATACCCATAAATTTAATTATGAGATACATATAATACAATCATGGTCAATACATACACCACAAAAAATGAATGAGTGGCGAATATATCATGTATCTCGCAGAAACAAAATGAGATAAAATCACCTTAACTTGTGTCTTAAATCTTGTCGTATTCATTAACAAAACCAGTATAATAAATATTAATTTATAATAAATCTTTTAAATAACCATACTTGTATATCTAATACCATATATGGTATTATTACAACCTTATATTTCCCACTTTTCTACCATCATATGATAATGTTTCCCATCGGATAATATTCTCTTTCTTCTTCACATGTGACTTAATTTGTTATATCATTGGTCATTATACATATATCAGTATTATATAATTTAAACCATTATCTAAATACAATTTATATTCTTTATATCTATTATGACCTAGCATTTTCTTAAATTACTATTAATTCTTTATAAAGATAGAAAACAAAAATAGTATTACACCATGGGGACCCAAAGGTTTAGTAAAAGGCCCAATCCGTAAACATTAAATAATCTTGGTTTAAGTTAAGAATTTAAAATTTAGTATCTTTTAAGGTTTAGAGTTTTAGATAATTAGTCCATAATAGTTAAATTACATCTCAAAAATTACAAAGTAGACCCTTCTTCTCTATCCAATCTTTTTCAAAAAAATAAAACTCCTTCAAATAAAACAAGAATTATTTTTTTGATATAAATATTCTCAATTCTTCCTTTCTAATACCCTTCCTTAAACCTTGTGAAAAAAATTTCAGAAACTAATTATGATCATAAAAAGAATAATAAATGATATAAAATAAGTAAATAAAACATTTGTCTATCAATCCATAAAAATAAATGAAACCATAATTTTCAAAACTAAAAAAATAATCTATTTATCATTCCTCGTGAAATAATAATATTTATTAATAATAATTTGAAATCATAAATCATAAATGTAACATTTGGAATCTATAACTCACATATAATGTAGTTTTCACAGTTATATAGGGAGTTACGTTTGGAATACCCATCATAGTATATTCCATAAATCCATTAGGAGAAATACTAACGTTTATCTCCATCACGTTACCCAATTCACTGGAGATCTATCTCGGGCTCACGTACACTTTATTTATCACAGAACCACCCATATAGGTAAATAGTGTTCAAAAACCATAACATATTCGTAACACATAAAACATGCATAAAAGAAAAGATAACATTTAAACATTACAATCAAAATATATCATTTCAAGATATTGGAACAATCAATGCTTTATCAAAACCATTTTCAATACCAAAATACATAAATATGGTATATGGTATTTGTTTTCCATTTAAAAAACATTATGTCTTCTTAAGGAAGCCAGAAGTCAAATAATGCTCTTGGCGGCGGAAAGGTCATTTTCATTACATATGTTAAAAGAAATTTTTTTTCTAGTTTACTGAATCTATTAATAGGAAAAATATCCTTTTAATGAAATTAAATTTCAAATGGGGTTATAAACTTTATAAAATAAAGTTGTGTATAAATCAAAATATGTCTCAATGAAATGTGACTGAGACGAAGTCCCTTACCTTGAGTCCGACTCGTTATGTAATATCATTGTTCTTACTGAATAATAAACTTATGTTAATTTATAATTTCTTCACAAAACTATTGAAGTTTATTATTCCTTTTATATCACTTATTACAATGTTATAAACATTACATAATTATTTTAAATTAATATCATTTGTTTTGTCGATATTCAGTACTTGTGTCAAAAATGAACTTTTTATAATTACAAATTATCCATGTGGTCAAAAGGAAAATATATCCATAATGACATTTATGATTTAAGCTTCATATATATACATTATACATGGATTTATATCCATTACATATGTATTCAGAATATTCCATAACATTTGGAGAAAAGTAATGAAATACTCTGTTCATGGACATCGTAATCTGTAAGAACTCATGAATGATACTTTCATTTCTTTTTCATATTTATTATAATGAAAAAAATATACATAGGTATATTATTATTACTGTATAATATAATATTATATATATTTTAGATATGTTCAATAATGTTATCCATTATATGTACCATGTATGGCATAAACGATTCATATCACTTTTAGGGGGTGGTTGGCTGCACTTCCTCAAATTAAATTATCATATTTACAAATTATGGAAAGCATAAAGGTATTATGTAAATGAAAAATACAGAAGAATATAGAAATATAATAAAATATATATAATATATAAATATAGTTCCATCATAATGTCCACCATGAGAGGTGGTAGGGGAAAATTGAACAATCAACTTTTCGTGAGGTAGTAGTTCACCATCCTCATAAAAAGTAGGTTCATATCTATTAGATGGAGGATTCAGTAAGTGTATATCAGACCCTTCTCATAAAAACATCCTAGTATATTGATGATATTAGTTTTGTAATGTAATCAAATAATAATAATATAATATTTAGTGAAGAAGTAAAATAATGGAATATAACTTTAGAGAGGATGCTACCTCTAAAATGTGTGACTCCCTTTTATTTGAACCAAAAGGCCTTAATCAATTTCCTTGTACCTAAGGTTAGGATTCTAGAAAAAATAAAGGGATTTTGAGAGCTTATTTTGGAAGAGTTCGGATGATCCAATGGGTCTTGATAGGTGTGATTAAATTGGTAGAGGTGATGACCTTTTATAAGAGGGAGGAGGGAACTTTTGGAATGTTTGAAAGTATTATTTTATTATAAAATGATTTTCGGTTTCAAATCATCCCAAAGTAATTTATTTAAAATATAAGATATTTTGGGTTGAAAAACTTTTTACCAAAAGGTTTTAGGCAATTCTATGCCCCAAATTTAACCTTATCATTTAACATTAACCCTTAGTTAACTAATTTATCTATTACCATGTCCTCGTGTATATTTATTCTATATGGTTAATATGGTTACTATAAAATATAAATAGAACCTAAAGTGGTTCATTAATGAAATTTTGAACATTATATATGTAATTAGGACAAATATTAGTTTTTAGGTCTATTATATAACTAAATAAAATATTATTTGTTTTCAAAACTCATTTATGTCAATATTTATACTATTCAGATCATGAATTTTATAAAAATATATAAGAATATGATTCATTCAAAAAAAATCATTAATTCAATGATAAAAAAGTCATTATCATCCATAAAATTCGTGGATGACATAAAAAGTTTAAAAATAAATTTATTTTATTTTGTATAATATCATTTATTTTAATCATTCATTAATAATATAATCATTACATCATCATTATGTCGTAAATATATTTATTTTATGATGTATAAAAATTATAAATCAAATACCATGATGTATGAAATCGTTTTATAATTATAATTACTATATATAGTATAAAATATCTCTTATATCCCTTATTCTTGTATTAGATCTTAACCAATGGGAGATATTGATCCCATCAACCTTTGAATTCTAATGATCAAGACCTTATCTTTTCTTAAAGAGTTTGAATAATACATTTAGATTGGCCATCAGTTTGGGAGTGATAGGTCATGCTAAAATTTAATTTTGTACTGAAATTATGCTGAAGGATCCTCTATAATTTAGATTTTAACATTAGATCACAATCACAGACATTCAATAGTGGAACTCTATTCAATCTCACCACATCCATCACATATATATTTTCATGTTGTTCAAGAGAGATATCTTCCCGAATAGAGAAATAATGGCCAGTCATGGTGAGTCAGTCAACCACAACCCATATCACATTATTTCCCCTGGACGTCTTCAGTAGAATCATGATAAAGTTAATAGTGACATTCTCCCATTTTCAAATTGGTATAGGCAATGGATGTATCATCCCTTTGGACTTTTTTCTCTCTTAGTTACCTTTATAACATACCACAAACCATGATATATATTCCTCTAACTCCTTCTTCAAGATGTACCATAATAAGTGTTCTTGGAGATCATGGTACATCTTGGTACTACAAGGATTGATAGATAATATTGATCTATATGCATTATCCAATAGTTCCTTCTTTATCCCAGGTGACGAAGGCACAAAAAGACGCATTCTAAACCAAATTACATCATCATCATCGATATGGAACTCGTGAAGCTTCCCTTTTTTCACTGAATTCACCTTATTTTGTAACTCAAGATCATATCTTTGTGCCTCCTTAATCTTCTCTTGGATTTATCACTACACGATCATTTGGGAATGGTATGATGTATCCCCTACCCTTATGATTTGAAATACATCCTTTTCATATCCAATAAGATATGGTCTTTCTCAATCCGCAGCATGGATAGAGTAGCATGTTCTTTTCTTCTTAGAGCATCATCTACCTTTTTCACCTTTCCCAAATGATAGGGAATAGATCAATCATAATCCTTTATTATCTCTAACAATATCCATTTATGCATGTTGGGATTCTTTTGTGTGAATATATACCTTAAGCTTTTGTAGGTGGTGTATATGACACACTTCTCACAATAAAGGCAGAGACACCAGATTTTTAAGTCCAAAATCATGGATGTCAACTCTAGATCATGTGTCTAGTAGTTCTGCTCTTATATCTTCAACTACTTTTAGGTATTGGATATCACATTATCATTTTTCACGAGTACACAACCCAATAATTTCTTTAAATCATTTATTTATTTCACAAAACATTCAACCCTTTTTAGTAATGTGAGTATAGGTGTAGTGATCAGCCCTCCCTTTAGTTCCATGAAGCTTCCCTAAAATTACTTTTTCTAGATTTTCTTTTCCCCTTTCCTTTTTAAGTTAGTTAGCGGGATTTGAAATCATGTGAAATTTCTCAAAAAACATCAGTAGTACCCATGTAATCCATGAAAACAAAAGATTTATCTTACACTAGGGGGCCTAGTCCATCCCTCAATCGCCTTTTTTGGAAGGGTCCATAGAAATTCCCTCACTTGTGATCACATGTCCCATTAACGTGACTTGCTTCATCCAAAAGACACACTTTCGGTTCTTGGAGCACAAATTACCCTTTATCAATGTCGCTAACACATTTCATAGATGTTCTTCATGTTCCTCGATTCCCTTGGGGTAGATGATAATATCATTGATTAAAACTACCAAAACTTTGTTGAGGTAATGTATAAATACTCTATTCATTAAATCCATGAAGATTTCAGGGGCATTAGTGTGGTCAGAGGGCCTCACCAGAAACTCATAGTGCCCATAGCTTCTACAAAATGATGTCTTCAATATATATTGCATATTCTCCTTTAACTGATGATATCCAGAATGATGATAAATTTTTGGGAAGTATTGAGCTTTTTATAACTGATCGAACAAGTAATAAATCCTTGGAATAGGATAATTTTTCATTATATTTATTTTATTGACTTCCTGATAATGGATACAATGTCGTGTTATTCCATCCTTATTCTTTACAAAGAGCATCGGTGTAGCCAAAGTTGATGCACAAGGAAGTATGAACCCCTGGTCCAATGGATCTATCAACTGCTTCATTGAATTCTCCAGTTCGATATGAGACATCTTATAGGGACACATTGAGATAGGAGTTGGTCCGTGTATGAGTTCTGTAGAGAAATATACCTCATGATCTAGGGGATGTTTGGGTAACTCTTCATGAAATAATTCATTGTATTCTCTCAGGATGGGAATTTCCATAAGGTTTGAAAATTCCTTTGATTCAACCATTTGGTGAGGTATGCCTCTTCATAGGGTATAAAAACCCACACTATTGGGTCATTTTTTAAAGGATGTTCATGAACTTTTTTTCATATTTTGAGGATCATGGGATGATTCATAATATGAAAGGATATTTCCTTTTTTTGATAGTTGGTCAGTGTTCTATATAACGAGAGCCAATCCATTCCCATTATAGCATCGAATTCCACCAAGGGATGTATTAACAGATTCTCTAGAAGAATATTCCCACATAGGCCAATAAGAGAAGCATCAAATACATGGGTTGCAATGATTTCACCATAATGTGTTTTTACCGGTATATCTACTTCAAGGTTTCAGGGATTCAATTCAATAGTTATAGAAATCATGCAAGATAAAAATGAATTCATAGAACCAGAATCAAATAATAATTTTTCCATTCGTGATTGAAATGGTAGTGTACCTTTTAAGGCATCATTTTATTTCTCCACTCCCATAGTAGTGATGGAAAAATCATTCCCTTGTCCATTTGGCATTGGTTCCTGTTGAAGATCATTACACTCGATGAATTTATGTTCAATACACTGGCTTGCATAGTGTCCCTACTCCATAAAGTTGTAGCATTGAACTATGGGTGGGGCTACCCTTTCATCCACTACATTCTCCTTACGTTCCATGTATTTTTGACACTTTGAGAATGGTGGCCTTATTTCTCACACTTGAATCATTTCCCCTCCCCTTTGAGGCAGTTCTCATGATGCAACATCCCACATTTTTGACATGTTGTTCATTGAGTTTTATTCCCACATTTTTCATTATATCATCAATCTTGAAACTCTATCTTTCATTTCAAACCACCATATCCATGGAACCATTCTCAAAAATTCATCTCCACTTTGATAGCACATCAAACAATTTCTTTATAACTCCCAAAGTATCGAATTGAAAGAGCCTTTCGAAGGTGTGATTTTAATCCTCTAAAGAATCTATCAAATTTTCTATCATTGTTGATAAAAAACCCTGAAGTGTACCTTAAAAGCCTTGGTAAATTCACTTCATAGGTTTTCAAAGATTCTCGTTCCTTTTTCTTGAGCTCTGTGAATTTCTTCTTAATCAAAATATGAAGATCTAATGAGAAATACTTGTTAATAAACATGATCATAAAGTATTCCCATTACATCTCCTCAATTGTTTCTCTTAGCTTGGTGTTCTTAATCACAACAAACATTGATCAGACTCTCCATCTAGATGATAAACCGATAAAGTCACCTCTTTTATCTCAAAACATTGAAGCGTATAATAGATCTCATCTATGGATTGGACACACTCATCCATAACTAGTGGACCAGAAGATCCACTAAACGTCTATTGTTATTGCCACATAAAACACTCGATAATAAATTTCTCCCTCTCTAGTGTAGAAGGAAATTCCCCATCATTCTGGTTATAGTTCATATCCAATGATATTCGGGTAATCATATCTATGATTTTTTTAACTCCACCTCCCAAATCATTGGGGATGTTATTCAGGCAACCGTTGCCTAATCCCTCGCACGAGTTGTTGGACTATTTTCTCCTGGTTCCCACCATTTTCTAAAATAGAAAAGGATTGAACAAAACATAATTAAAAAATTCATGAATAACTAATTTATTTTTATGATTTACACTAAAATCATAAATTATGGGATCTATATGTAAAGAATCTTGTGTGCATATTTGTACTTATTATCATGTTAGAGGTTTTCTCAAGGGTTAACTAATCATAATTCCCAAATTAACTAAACCTTTCCTCTAATACCCACTATACTGACCCAACCTTTTATTACATTTATATTAAGTCATTATAATGATATAAAACATAATAGTATTACTCGATGAGGATCTATAGGTTTAGTGTCTTGGGGAAACTAGGACCAAAAATAACATTTACAACATCAAGTATAAACATTTATGTAATTCCCTCTTCTCTTTCTTCTTATTAGAACTTTACCTCTCATTAGTACATGTAGTCACCTGAGGAAATACATAAAAAATGGGTGAGATAAAATCCCATTAAGAGGATAGATTAGAATGATATATCATGGGTTGAGCATAATCATAACATCATCATCAAAATAATGAGAGGAAAAATTAATAAAAACATGATATGTGGTAATGAATAAAAATAAAACATTGTGTATTAGTGGTTATATACGACACATAGTCACGAAAAAATCAATCATCGTATTCAGAAATAATTTCACATTATCTCATGAGATTCATCAATTTACTCAATTCATTGTAGTGTTGTATAATTCTGGGTGTACCTATCACATCATAACATTCATTTTAAGCTATATAATTCTGGGCGCACCTATCACATCATAACGTTATCACTGTCATGAATGCCACATAGATCATATATAAAAAAGTAACACAAATAACCCATGTAATGGAATGGGTTTCTTCTCATAATAACAAATTCATAAACATTGGGTTCCCAAAATAAAGAGGGAATAACATACTTGATACATGAATAATCAACCTTCGTTGAGAAGTAAATTTTTTGTTTTTGAATGAAGAGTTATTTTGGGAAGTAGTTGTTTGACATGAACTCCATTGGAAATATGTATATCCTATAATTGGTAATATAATTATGAAAAAATTATTTTTAGGGAAAACTATACCGAAAATAGAGTGATAGAGGGAGATCCTGAAGAAAGAATGTTTGGTTCAAGAATTTCCCCTTCCATTGTATCTAAATGCTTTCTTCACTTTAATATCATTTAAAAACACATTGGATTCATTAATTAAAAATTAAAAAACCCTGTGTACATTAATATGGTTCAATTTGGTTTCTTTAATTTATTTAATGGCATTTTGTATGTGTTATATATTATAAATACATTGTTTTGGAATGTTCATATTTATGATTTTCTTGAGCGGTTCACTTGTATTCGTAAATGGATGTTCTTGTACATCATGGATAAACAACCATAACTGATATTTAATTTTATTAATTTTATTCTAAGTGTATAAATGATCTTATAATGAATAATATTATAGACCATGTGGACTAATCATTAGATATGAATTTAATGATGATCATTTGGTCTTATTCAAGCAGTTTTTCAACCACAACGAACTTGTTTTGTTTAATAATTTAGTAATTTGTACATAAGTTTGATACATAACATTAATTAGGATATAATATATATAATATAATCTTTTTGAACCCTAAAAATCCTTTCATAACCATATCTTATGGCGGTAATGGAAGAAAACATGGTGTTCTTGGAGGTGATAAATTAACACTTCACGAACAACATTTTCTATTCTAAAATAAAAAGAGATGGAAAACGTGGTTGGATGATATATTATTCCATTAGTATCAAAACATTATATTATATGCGAGAAATGGAGTTAATATACAATGTTTATAATGATAGTTGGGGACTGATTAATAAAAGAGCATGAGATTGAACTAAAATTAAAGGAAAATAGAGTAAGAGAAATTACCTCTTGAATCCTCCTCTTGAGATCCCCCTTAAGGAACCTAGGATTGGTCTTTTAATGAGACCAAAAGCTCTTGGACTTGGGGGATGGGGTAGGGAAGATGTATACATAGAGTTTAGACAAGGCTTTAATCTCGAGAGGTGTGAGGAAATGAGGGTGTGAATGGTGTTATTTAAAGTAGTGGGGAGAGGGGTTTTCCCAATATTATATTCCTTAATTTATTATTTTCTGCACAAGAAAAAGAATAGTGATTCTTCCATGACTAAATACAATAATGTTATCTTTTGAATCCAAATACTATGTTTTTAAATTAGTATAACATTGCCTATGACTCTATAATTCTTGAATTTAACATATTTTTTAAATTGTCATATTTAACTATTAATCAAAAATTCATGTATATTAGAAAAATCTCAAAAAATCACCCTATCCATTTTTTATGTGTATATTCCAAAAATGAAATCAATTTTTCAAAAATAATTTTTTATATATGATTAATTTTATTTTTAATTAAAATCATAATATATTTGAAAAATACAGATGTTAAAATTAAAACTAATTTATCAATGCATTAAAAATTTACCTAAGGGGTTATAAAAATATATTAAAATCAGAAGAAATATAATTTTAATTTATGAAAAATTTTTAGGGAAATAAATTTTATTTTAAAATAAATAATTATTTGTAATAAATTATTTATGACTTACAGAAATATAATTTTTTTTACTATGGTCAAACATTCACTTATAAGATGTCAAAGTTTTATTTAATCATTCATGGGTAAGGTTACTATTATTTTGGAGGATTTAATATTCATAAGGTTCAGTTAAAATTTATAAGGGTTGGTTACTATTCATAAGAGTAGGTTACAATTCACATAAAAATAACTTTTTTCCTTTCTAACTCCAAACATCTTACTGATCACAACTGTGTATATTAGATTTTTGAAATTCAAAACTCAAAAGTGACATATTTTAGTTTAAAGGTCACCTAGTAGTTCATTAGAGAATGATATGGCATTGTGTTTCCCAATTTGATTATACATTAAGGAATTATTATAAAAAGGTAATTACATTGATAAAACTTTGGGTTATTATAGAAAGTGTGTTATAAAAATCTATATAATATGCAATTATGAAATGTAATACAATGTTCATGGAGGTGGTAAGACATACATATGCATGAACGTTGTTTCTGTTTTTATTTTCACACTGAATGAAAGAAAGAAATTGAAATATATGTATATGTATATATTTTGATAATATAATTTAATTAGTATTGTAATTTATATATATCATATTATTTCAGAAAACTCATAATTAATACATTATATGTAGTGAGTTAATAAATCACATCACTTATAGGGGGTGGTAGTCCACACCTCCTCAAACGAGATTATCGTATTTACAAAAAATCGAGAGTAAAAAAGAAATGTGTTTTAAAAGGAGTGAAAATTATTAATGAAATAATAAATATAATATGTAATATATATAAATATGGTTTTGTTCATAATTTCTACTATGAGAGGAAGAAAGGATAATTTAACAATGATCATTTTTTATGGCGGATGTTCGTCGTACACATAACCACTATTTTTCTAACACATTAGATGTAGTTGTGTGTGATTTTAGGAATAAAACTAAGAATAAAAACATCCTAGAATACTGATTATACTAGTTATATTATAATATCATGTAATATAGAGAGTTTATTTTGTGAAGATGGAAAATAAAATAAAGGATCATGAGAGAATGTGTTACCTTTAAATTGGGTAACTCCTTTTGTTCTGTGTCAAAAGTCTTCCATGGAAGGATTTTTCCGAAATAGAATCTTAATGGAATATGGGATATATTGTTTTACGTGTATTTCGCATATATTGGATGGTCATAAGTATTTTTAGAGGTGTGAAGAAACGGGATAGGTGGTGTCCATTCATAGGGAAGGACGAGTGAAACTCTTGTAAATTTTTGAAAAGGAATTTCACCCACGTTTTTCACATTTCACGTGGGTAAAATATTTTTCTAAACTAGATATAAGGGATTATAGGGTCTATATATGTTCAAAAAATGGATTTTGGACAAGTTTATAGGTCTTTTTGGTCCATAAGGTTATGTTTTAGTCTCTTAGTTTGCTAAATTTTACCTTAATTAATGTAATTAATTTTAATTACATTCACTAATCTATTTTTTCAAATACTAATTTTTCATTATTATAATTTATAATCTATTATTATTAATTATAATGAATCCATTTTTATAAATATAAATCACATTTGTAGAAGAAATTAATTTAAAATTAATCACGTTGTCGGGTCGACAATGCGGGGTTTGAAGGTAAAAACATTCAAACATTTGTTGTGTTTTTATATCCATTTTCTAGTGTAAATTGACTACAATAACCTAAATTTGATTAAATTATTAAAATATTATCTAACTATTAATTTAAAAAAATTAAAATTAAAATTAATCTTTATAAACTATTTAGATGAAAAAAAAAATTTTGAGTTAAATTCTAGTATTTTTAACTATTCATTAAAAAATGAAACATTACAGAAAAATACAAAAAAAATTGCCTTTAAAAAATTTATATGATAATGTTTGTTTTGAAATATTATCTCTATAAAAGGTCCATAAATTAGATTTAAAAACGTGATCTATGTTAAATGTCGTTAAAACTATCATTATAAAAATATAGGTTTTTATGAAAAAAGCCAGTTTTTTTTCATATCTTTGGTCTGTCAAATTTTTTAGAGGAATAAAAAAATATTTGATTGAATATAATATATAGACATTTATATATTCAATTAATGTAACTTATCAATGGTATTTAATTTTATTTATTAGGGTAAAATAATTTTTTCACCAAAAAATTAATGATATATTTTATATTCAATCGGTTATCATATTCATTTATAATTAATATTTAACCTATTAATTAATCTTATATTTTGAAAATATCATATTTTCAAAAAAAAAATTATTATTTTTAAAACACTTAAATTAATGTATAGTTTATATCTTGTTATATTAAATAAAAAAATTAATGATATTCTATTTCTCGATAAAAATCAATCATCTATGTGACACATTCCATTGAGGAAATTCATTACATGGCGTAACACAATATGAAATAAGAATTCTGTGTGGAGAAAGATAAAATTTATGTTGCATGTATTTCACAATTAACTTTGGGTTTCATATATCACAATAAAAGCATAAAAATTTAATATAAATTAAACTATTTTTAGTGTTACGAAAAATAAAAAATATCACAAAAGATAAATTAAGTCAAATAATAATAATTCACAAAATATTAGGGGATCACATTCTAACACCCTTAAAATAAATTTCTCCCTCAAAATTATTTTCGATTTTCAAATGTTTTATACTTGAAATTTTTATTCATAAAACCCCACATCAAGAAAACCGATACTAATACTTCCCCTAAAAAATGAAATGTTGGAACCATAATGGTTAACCAGTATAACATATAACTGGGTTTCCAAATAGGAGAACATATGTTGGGGGTGAATAATGAACATGGGGGAAAAGCATAAATATTTATAAGGAATGATTGTGGTCATCAATCACAAACAAGTGAATGGTCAAAAAAATGTTTACGGCCTCAAAGTCTTAAATCTACGATTATTTAAAAGGGCATAGATTAAATAAAATTAAGGTATTGGGAAAAAAATAAACACTATTGGTTCATCATAAATAAGGCCCATAATAATATGAAATGTAAAAATTGTAATCTATAATAATTTATAAAAATAAATATGGTTAAAACGTTAATCTCAAAACGTAAAAAGTAACACTACTATTTAATCATAAATAATTATTCATACAAAATAATTATATATTAACCAGGAAATTATGTATTACATTGGTATGTTGGAAACCCATATCGTCCTTCAGTCATTGGTTCAACACCAGAATCCTTGTCCTACATGATTAGTTATCACTAAACATACATGATGACCTTCTCTAAAAACTCACTAATTTAATTCCTAAAATAAATACCATGGACATATTTTTAATATGTTCAACCACTAAATGGAATTTTATCCATGGTTTTTATTACAAACTTCGTAAATAAATACTTCCTCTAAATTTTAACATAATCTTTTCTTGAATTTTTAGCTTTATAAACCTTGTGAATGATGAAAATACAACACATTATAACAATCATCGAAAAATAATCTTAATGTTGATTCCCCTGTACATCAGAAGGTATCTATTAGTTGTGACATTCCAAACATGTGAATACCCTGATCATATATTCTCTTGAAACATGATAATAACTAGAATTACCATAAATCCTTATTTAAAACATGCAGTTTTCCTTATTCAAAGTATATTGAATTTATTACCTAAATTGAAAAATGATTTATACTTCATCAATGATTGAATAAAACACATGTCAATTTGAACCTAATTAGTTCCATGGTAATAAGTACCATTGAATTTACATATTAATATCCCACATATCATTATTGAAACAATATAATCATAACATAAAGAACATATTAAGGGTTATCTTTCCCTTAATATTATTATTTACATGGGAATCACCTTGAAATTATAACACTTTTCTATTCTATTGGAATCATTCACCGTGTTCTTGTAAATATTTAATGTGAAACATAAACTAAAAAATACTTATATATTTCACCTTTAATATATCAAAATTCTTGAATCAAAATACATAAAATCATGTACTCTTCCACATCATCCTCATTCCACTAGCAATGATACCTCATCATATTACACAATACCACCTTCCCTTCACATTTAATATATAGTCTCTTCATCACAAACATTATAACCATTATTCATACTACCTTGATGATCCTCTTTAGTAGAAATCCAATTTGGACATTTAGATTCCTAATGACAATTTATTACACACTTAAAACACTTAAACATTAATGATTCCAATGGGAGGCAAATATTCTCATCAATTTCATTTTCCAGACTCTCAATTTACGACTGCAGTCACAATCTCTTTTTCATTCATTACTATAGTCAAAATATATTATTATTACATTAATATATTCACATAGGTGATTATTTAAACATTCATGACACAAAAGAATCCAAATCATCTTTCCCCCATGGCCTCTATCACTTGAACTCTCAGTGAACCTCTTTCTCTTCCTTGGTGAGTCAGAGAGTTGGTTTAGGTACGTGTTGTCAATCATGTTATGCAAAAACCAATTAGGCACGGTCACAACATTTATCACTTTATTGATCTTATTACATGATTTTTCATTATAATACATTCTATCACATTCAATGTTAATCCAATTCCATCTAGTTTGAGCCATTTATTTAAACCATTAGGATATTGTGAGCATTACTCATCATATTAGAAAACTACATAGTCATGAAATGATTTACTTATAAGATATATAAATCATTAAACCTTCCTTAAAATATGACACACTAGTATAATAATAGGTTATTAATAGAACAACTTATATCTAAATACTTCATAATGGTTCTTTAAGAGTATGTGAATTTCCCAAGTATATCCCATGGGTGTGTAAAACCAGGTGTGCACTAAGGCATGTTTTCATGTAATTGATAACCCCAAGTTAGGCTCGGAACATCTTCTCAGAGTTTCTACAACTAGGTCCATATGTTTCAGATCCACATCCCCTAATAGTATTCAGATATGGATGTATTTCTTTGAAACCAATTACTTTATTCTTTATGAAATTTCCCACACATTTTCCAAAACGTTAACTCATCCATATACTTATCCTTAAAGACATACCAATAAATTTCCTTAGATATATTCCTAAGGATATCACTAATGTAATCCCATCCTCATTTACAAATATTTATTAAAACATTCCTCTGATAGAAACATTAATATCTAATTCTTTAAATACATGGATATTACATCATTTTAGATAAATACCTAGTACATTACAAAAATACCTGCCCAAGGACCGTAATAGTGTAGTGTCTTTGGAAAAATGCAATCAAAATCATTTATCATGGTGTAAAATCTTCAAAATATACCATAAAGATCTCTACCTTTAGTAATCATACCTCAAACAATTCTCCATAACATGGGGAAAGGAAATATATGAAAGGGGTGATCCCAGATGTTCAGTAAGGTAAATAAAGGAAATGTGTAAGAATAACATGAACAAAAGGTTATGGAACTTGAGAATAACATGAGAAGATCAAACCCCACATATTATAGATAATAATAAATATTGGTAGTTCATAAGACTTGATTTATAAGTAAATAAAGGACATAATACCTGAAATCATTACATAGGAATAAAACATAGAACTATGGAAGAAACATAAGCATATGATGTGATTTCCATAATATCCAAGGCATCACTTCGAAGACCATTTTAGTTGTATGGGTTCAGTGTCCATAGAATTTTTATATTATTGCTTCACTTCATTGACACATAGTAGCATGATTTCACTCCGAATACCATTTGGTGGTCATGGTTCACTCCCATGGCCATATTAGAAGTCACAATAAACTCCTAAGGCCATCTTAGTCAATCTCATGAGATATAAATCATTACCCAATGATTTGAGGAAGATATTATTCCCACCCATAACATAATTACATCACACATAAATTTGACACACAATCATAAATAATCATATCATAACCCATTAAATAAAATGGGTATCATAAAATTGTAATCATTCTAGAACCTGTGGAAAAAGACCCGTTTCATTTTCATTCCATCAAACGCATAACCTGTGAAATAAAAATGAATTTCATAAACATATAACCCATAAAATAGAAACTAACTTCAAAATGATAAAACTAGTCAAATAGAAATGGGATTTATATAGACCATGATAGTAAGTATAACCCATCCATTAAAAGAATATGAATGAAACCATAATATCATTTATTAAAAGGGCATGAGTGAAATCAACTGAGTTCATCTTAGTTGTAAATTAATAGTGAAATATCTTTCAAATTTTTTTAAGAACCCAGTTCCCCCTTTATGGTCCATATCTTTTATATTCGAGTTTTACTTGGGAAAAATAAAGAAAACATGTCGAGTAATGGTTGCAGAGCATTTACAGAATGTGGATGGGGGTTACATGCCATCTAATCCCTACACACACCATGTATTGATGTTGAAAAGACCTTTTATTTATGTGTAAGATAAATTTTGTATAAGAATAGGATAAATATATTACATGTTGTGTACCTTATAATACACTAAATCTACTTTTTTATGGTTAAAATGTGTAGTAGCCTCAATTTTTGGTAGATGGATAGAACCCGCATTCTGGGATCATGAACAGTAGCATCGACAGTCATTTTTTCTTCTGTCTGTCTGTCCAAACACCAATTTAAACACTATCAGATGCATTTGAACCAAAAAAGTAAGATCTCAATTCCTATATATTTGATCTTAATGATTTATTCTCTTGACCTTTTGCTTTAAGGTTAATCATTTGTTCTTGTTAAATATTTATACTAAATTCTTGGTCACATTAGAGGCCGATGTTGGATGATGATACATGTACAAGTATGATGTACGTGGTCTCATGCCTTTCATATATTTTCAATTTTCTTATAAATTATAGAGTGTCATGCACCCATTTTAAGGGTGTCTTTTGAGTTATAATTAAACCCTATTATTACTTATTGTTGTTTACCTAATTGAATAAGTGTTTTAATGAATGAATTAGGTTGTTACCTTGAATTAGGCCCACAACATGTGGTTGTTTCTCTTCGATGACAGTTTATGGTCATTTTTTATAGGGTGCCTATGAGGATGGACTTGTTTTCCCTTATTGGGTTATTAATAATTAATTGAATTTATAATGGAATTGAATTCATGTTAAATTATTATTAAATTGACTTTGGGTTTTGGATTTGGTATTTTCTCTTTTTCCCCATGTTAGGCCTATGCTTGTTTAAGCATGGTTGGAATGTTTTTATCCAATTTTGAATGTTCCAACATGACATAATTATTTCTAAATCCATGTAATATTTAAATTTACATTTGATTATTGTTATGAAAATTATGCCCATGTGAATAATTGAAAGGCCAAGCCTTATGAGGCTGGTCCTTTTTTGATAAAATATCATATAATTTTTGTTTTGAACATGCTTCCCAAATGATTTTTTATTGAAATATTAAATAGTAATGGGTGATCTATAGCTTAATGATAAAAGGAAAGGTTGGGCTCATGTTGCTACTGTTTAATTAAATCATAATTGATGTAAGGGGTAAATAGTAATGGGATAGCCACAACCGCATGTCAAAAGGCAAGGTCGGGCTCATGTGATTATTCCACATTATATGCCTTGGGATATCCATGGTCTTGGTTAAAATATCATTGATAAAATCAAGAGGTTATTATTATGATAATCCGTGAGTGAGACATGGATGGGTGGTCAGGTTCATAGAGACATTCTTTAAATTCGAAGTGAACCATGAATCCAATGACAGATTCCAAGGATGGGATCTATTGGAAATGTATTACATGTCAAGAGAATACATTTACTTATAAATTAAATATTTAAATAGAATGGATTATGAAATGCCTACCGATAGAAATCACAAGCTTCAATTTGGTCATCACTTATACTTGTTTAGATGGTCTTTTAAGACATCTATTGTGCTTGATTTTATACTGTGATAATCGGGCCTTGGATCGATCTCAAGACATGTATAATTCTAGGTAATTGAGATAATAATTAATATGAATTGATTATATTTAAACCAATACTTGTAGGAATATTTACAATTGAGTATATCCTAGCTTCACTATTGTGCATTTCCTGTTATATAAATTCATTGACAGGTTGGCACAGACCATGGATGGTTGCCTACTTGGATTTAGTCTCACACCTGGTTTGGTTCATTTTTTTAGACCAAATAGAATATATTGCGACAAGTGTTGATAAGGGAATGATCCCTCCTACAATTACATGATATGCTATTTAGGAGCACGAGAGCATGGGAGTAAGTTGAGGCTTGCAAGACTTCTTCATTTCTTTTGTTCTTTTTTTTTAATTTTGGTTCTTGTATCGTGAATTACTTTAATATATCTTGTTTTGGTTGTTAACCTAGAACATGTGACATGAAACATCATCTTTTTATTCTATGAAATCTGGTTATATACATTTTATGTTTTTTTTGTTTACATCTATTGTATTGTCCTACTTATTCCGCTATAGTATTATTATTTTTTCCAATGTGTTAAACTCTACCAATGAGGGCATAGTTTCATCACTATCACACCCAGTCCGTCAATTCTAGTTAGTAAACACTTTCATTTTGGGAAATGTGCTTGAGGCCATGTGGCCAAATGGGTACAAGGAACCTTTGAGTGGATCTCGGATCAGGGATGTTACCTAGAGTTATTAGAGGGATCATTTCAGATTTTCATTATTATTTCGAGATATTAGGTAGGGATTGAAAGGAAATAGAGTTTTGTACTAAATAGTGTGAGGGAGTAGAAACTCCATGTATTGGGTTATGAAAAATTTCCTCGATTTGAATTGTGTTTTTTGGATTTTGAATTATTATAGTTGATTAAATTTCACTACTGGGTAACTTGCTTGAATTGAGCTATTATTGTGGATATCATTGTGGTTCTATTTTGTTGCAACTCGAGGAGAGGATGGTATATATTCTGATGCACTATATTGTTAACTGTTAGAAATCACATGCCATGAATTCTTTCCATGCCATTTAGGTGCATTTATGTTTTCATGATGTTCTGGTAAATGTTGTGATAGATATAGAAGATGTTGTGATAGGAGTTTTGGTGTGTGTTATGGGTTAAATTTTAAGGATTCCATGTTTTGGTCGATGAGGTTTATGGGACCTATTGGATTAGAATTTTGTGGATCATGTTTTGGCCTTAAATTGTATATGATTTTCTATATATGGATTCCATTATGTGATTCATGGGGAGTATGGTCCCCCATGAATCATAACTTGACAACCATTCAGTTTACTTCTCAAAAAATGGGGGTTCCTGGGAGATTTTAGAGGATTACTTCATGGAAGCCCAGAGAACACGGTGTGTGGTTCTAGGAACACACACCATGTGTTCTTCTATTTAGGAACAAAATAATTTTTTAGAACATGTCATGTACTATGTGTACACGTTGTGTGTTAAGTGATTATGTACCTGACTGTGTGTAGGAGAACCTGAATGACTGGTTTTTTATTAGTGCACGCCATGTACTATAGGTAAACACCATGTAGTTTTACTCAATAAAGACCCATGTGACTCTGACCATGTATAAATACATAGACAAGAGGGGAGAATCTAGTACACACCATGTATCTTGGGTGGTTTCACACCCAGGCTGGTGAAAGTACACGCCTAGGTTGGAACTCGAGGATACATGCTATGTATAGTTTTGACAATCCACGTACTCTCTATTTTTTGACCCAATGGATTTCTATATCCTATTTTACCTTCGATTATGAAATTAGACCTAGGAGTATTCCATTATGAGGAGTTTTATATGTAGATTGTGAGGGTGAAACTTGTGGAGCATTCTGAGGACCCCTAATGTGTGTTTTGGGGCTTATATCTAAATGGAGGGGTTCTAACTCCAATTACCATTTTTAGTTGTCTCTTGATAGTGAGACCAGAATATGAATGATTGTTTTGGTGTTCGGACCAACATAGTTGAGAAATTCGATCTAATATTAGTTGCGAGGTCTCTCTATTAACCTATGTTGTTCTAGGGAGTCCTTTGTCGGATTCCTCCATTGACTTTTTAGCTGAGGATCCTGGGAAAGATCGCTTCATTTTTGTTTTCCTTGAGGATACCATAGAGAATTCCACCTAGTTTTTGACATGACCAAACCCAACATTAGTATTTGGATTTTAGTATTATTTTTCATTGTTTTACATCCATACCTAACCCATGTGGTAGGAAGAGAGGTGAGTTCTTTGAGGAAGGTGTTTATCGATCCCATTTTGATATATGTGCTGTTAACCAGTGTGACTTGTTGTATCTTGGCCCTTAATAGGAGAAAAAGCATTGATGAATTATCAATTCAATAGGTCACACATTCCTCAGGCATGGAAGCTACCTTGGAGGTCGTGTGAACCTCTCATTACTTAAATGATGGGTAAATTAGTACATCATCATCTGTGTAAATGGATTTGTAAATGATGTTCTTTTGAGCTTGTCCTACATTGTCCATCTGGTACTAGGATGCATAGGGTGGAAAAACTATGAATAGTAACCAGAATGTGTCATTTAATTTGGTAAACTCGAGGTAATATTTGTTGACATATGTAGTACACGCCGAGTGTAAAATGATAAAACAAGTCATTGAGTTCAGTTAAATCATTGAGATTTTGAGTTGATGTGTAAGATATAAAGTTGTCTTTGGAGTACAGTAACCTCATCATTACGGAAGAAAGTCTATCCCACTACTCTGGAGGACTTTCTAGGACTTGGTTGTTTTGACATGGAAGCCAGTTTAATTTCATATTGCATGCCATGTGTAGTGACACAGTTATCGTGGTTTCTAGAATGACACACATGTGTTTAAGTTGTTTCTGATCTATATCGTTTGAGAGTGGATGATACTTCTTTTATACATCTAGGACACTCTTAGGTAGAGATCATTGGATTGGTTATGTTTAAATTTTACCTTCCAAGTATAAGGATCACAATTAAAGACCATTCTGAAAAGGTCGTTTTAAAAAGAATAAATTTGAGGATCATAAGTCTTGTTACATGTTAGTGTTTTCTTAGTAGAATAAAGTTGTTGCAAGTAGGTTGTGTTCTTATTAATTATGAGGAACCGTTGGTCATGGATTGAATTCGATGGCTATGTGTAATGTATCACAGAAATTCCATGGGATAATGGAATTTTGGTAGGTTAAATAATGATGCATCAGCAAGTGAAGTTGAGTTTCTTTCAATAGGTCTGCCAGTAGTTGTTCGGTTGTCCTCTTCATGTAATTCATGAAATTCTATTAGTGTGCTCTTTCTTAAGAGATGAGCATTCCTCCTATCATAAAATTTTCTGGGATTTACTATGAGAGCATCTGTTATATGTCGTCATATAGTTTAAACCATTGGTATAGTTCATGATATCATTTTGTGTTGTGCGCTGGATGTGTAGTTTCTTGTGAGTCATGGTTAATCCTAAGTGATACGTGGGATCCCACTTAGGAAAACCATGGATGGATTCATGGATGCCTTATGTATTCTTGATGTGAGCACCATATAGATGTTTCTTTGGGCTCAGTCAGTGTTCTTATGTGGCCTTTTTTCCTTTTACCAACCTCTCACTTGTAAGAGAGAGTACGTACCCCAATAGTGAGTTCCATAGACTTTAGGTTGATGAATATGAGGTTATCTAAGACTAGTAGTCGGGCTCAGATGAGATTATTTTAAAGGAGAATTGATTCCAGTTTTATGGATCTCATTTTCTCTTTTTCTCAGGTTGTGACATGACCTTTTAAATGATCAATGTATGGTTTAATGAAGGAGAATCGCCAAATGATAGGTATGGAATTAGGTGAATGGGATCTTTGTAGTCACATGTTTCATAGAGAGAATTCATTATATTTATATTACAACACATTATCCTCCAATGCCTAGAATTTCTAGTATAAGCCATCCATTGATTGTTTGAATCATTATCCTTCTTGTTCCTCAGGTATAATTTGAGTGAACCAGTTTAAACACTCTTCCATTCTATGGTGGGTGTGATGTGAATGTCACCAATTTCCTTAGAGGGAAGATTGCATGATCGGTTTTGATAAGGTCGATCAAAGGTTTTACCATTATTTACTATAATGTTGCTGTAATGACCTTAGTTGTGTAACGGTTCCCTGAGTTAATGGAAAGTAACATTGGTA
The DNA here is from genome assembly GCA_963277665.1 of Viscum album. Taxonomy (NCBI): domain Eukaryota; kingdom Viridiplantae; phylum Streptophyta; class Magnoliopsida; order Santalales; family Viscaceae; genus Viscum; species Viscum album. Next base: position 1,882,976,495 of record OY728159.1, on the reverse strand, counting down.
GTGTCTCTAGAATACTCAGGGGCATATTTTGTAAAGTTTTAAAAAAGTGGAGGTGTCTTTGAAATGAGGTCCTATGTGTTTTTCTTAACAATATTATGACGGTTTCACTCTTCCTACTAATCAATGAATCCTTAAATTTTAATGGTCTTAAGAGGTGGTGCATCCATGTGATTTTATTACTGCACAGGTCCCGTAATTCTATCATTGTTGATAGGTACACCTGGTTTACTTGTTATTTATGGAAAGGGATATAGAGGGTGAAAGTTACATAGGTTCTTCTGACCATGGCTTACCACCCTTTGACAGATGGAAAATCGGATTGCACGATTCAGGTGATGAAGGACATGTTTCGGGAATGCGTTCAATATTTTGGGTGTTCTTGGAAGAGACACATACCCATGGTTATGTTTTCCTATAAGAATATCTTTCAGGATACTACCCAATTGGCTCTATATGTGTCTTTGTATGATAGACCATGCCGATTAATCCTTTGATGGCTACAGGTGGGAGAGGAAGCTATGAAAGGAACTATTCTAGTCTAGGAGACCACTAAGAAGGTGTGGTTGACTTAGAAGTGGATGGCTATTGCCCAATCTTGTCAAAAATCTTATACCGATCTCTATAGATAACATCTAGATTTTGAGGTTGGGGATCAAGTTATCCTAAATTATTCAATGATGTTGGGACATAATAGGATCAAGATACATGGTAAGCTTTCTCTGAGATACATCGAGCTGTTTGAGATTCTGGAGAGGTTTGGGCCGGTTTCTAATTGATTATAATACCTCTTAGGTATAAGGCTATGTACAACATCTTCTACCTTTCTCATTTGCGATATTACTTTTCAGACACGTCTCACACTTTTCATCTCATGGAATTTGAGTACTATGTAGAATCATCCTTTGGGGAGCATCCTTTTTGAATTGTGGGTCATATCATGAAGGTTATATATCGCTGGTCTATTACTTCAGTATGAGTCCTATGATAGCACATACATGTATTGGATGAGAATTGGAAGAGGGACGTTGATGTATGATTATAGATTCCATAGTTATTCTTAGATATTTCTTCACCACCCTTGGAAGGAAAATTCAGGTACAAATTGATTTAAGGGGGGGAAGCTTTTAAGAACATTATTCTTCTTTTGAGGTTATTATCTTTTCCTTTCAGGTTATAAATTTGAAAAAGGAGAAAAACTAGTCGATTACTCATTATAGATCTATTACACAATGTGACTAGGGGTTACACACTGTGAAATCCCAATACACGTCATGTATTGATGTTGGAAAGACCTTTTAATTATGTGTTAGTGGAAGTTGGAAGAAGAGGAGGATTGATATAGTACACACCATGTACATTCATGTACATGTTGTGTAGTTTTATTTGGGTAAAATGGATAGTATCCTCATGTTTTGGAAGATGTATAGAACCCTCATTCCGGGTTCACGAACTACAACATCAGGGGTCATTTTTCCTCCCTTTTGTCTATCTGAACTCTGATTTGAACACCATCATATACATTGGAACCCAATAGGTAAGCTCTCGATTCCTCCTGTTTCATTCTTCATGATTTCTTCTCTCGACCTAGTTATCTAGTTTTGAGTGTTTGTGATCATTTTTTTAGATCTACTCTATTATTGGTCAGATTAGATGCCAACTCTAGATGAGGAGACTCATATGAGTAAGAATTAGGTGGTATCAAACCTTTCATTGATTTTAAGGTTGTTTATATATGTTAGAGTGTTGCACACAGATTTTTAGTATTTTATTTTTTTTATAATTAACCTAGTTGTTGCCTATTGTTTTTTATGTAGTTGAATAAGTGTTTTATATAATGAATTTGGTTGTTACCAAGAATTAGAGACACCCCATGGGTGTGATTACCCTCTATGACCATTTATGGTCGTTTGGCCTAGTATGCCTATGAGGCATGCCTATTTTTCGTTATTGGGATGATAATAATTTATTGAACTTATAATGGAATTTAAATCATGTTTAATTGTAATTAATTTTACTAATGGTTTGGGATTTGTGATTTTTCCCTTTACCCCATGTCATACATATTAATATTTAAGCATGCTAGGAATGTTATTCTCTAATTGGGAATGTTCCCACGTGAGTTAATTATCCCTAAATCCCTGTAATAGTTTAATTGACATGTGCTACATGTTATGAAAAATAATTTACATGTCATTAATTATAAGGTCAAGCCTTATAAGGTTCGTCCTACCATGAAATAATATTAGATTCATTTGGTTTTTTCCTTGCATGTGTAATGAATTGTTTAATGAAATCATAAATAGTAATGGGTGAGTCGTAGTCTTAGGATAATAGGCATGGTTGGGATCAAGCCATGGCTTGTAATGATTACGGTTTTCTTTTTTTCTCTCTTTTATGATTTTTACTTTTATCGTATATTACAGCAGTGTATCATATTTTAGAAGTTTTCCTAGAACATGTGGCATACAGCCTTATCCTTTTTATGTTATGGCATCGAGTTATCTATATTGTAAGACATACATTGTTTACATCTGTTGTATGATATTACTTCATCTTCTATTATATTTTTATTTTTTCCACTGTGTTACACTCTTCTAAAAAGGTCAGAGTTTCCCCACTATCACACCCAGTCCCTTGCTTCTTGTAGGTAGCCTCATGCATTTGTGGAAACGTGCTTGAGGGCATGTGTCCAGTTGGGTACGGCGAACCTTTGAGTGGCTCCCATGTATGTTATTTTATAATTTTCGTGATCAAAATTTCCTTTCTTATTTCAAAAAGTATTTCTAATACATAAACCCATTTTAAATAATTTTCATTGAAATATGTTGAAAACATATAATTAATTCTTTAATTCATTTTGAAATCCAATTTCTGTGAAAACTTATAAAATAAGCTTTAAAGAATTTTAAAATCCATTTATTAAAAAATATTTTCAAAAAATATTAATAATGCTTCAAAATGTTGTGAAAACCATTTATTTTAAAATACTTTGAAAATATATAAATAAGGTTTCATAACATTTTGAAAACCATTTTCCATGAAAGTATATAAAATGTTATTTAAACCATTTTGAAAATAATATTATATGGAAACATATTTAATAAAAATTCATTTAATAATATACCTTTAATTATGAAAGAAAATAATCAAAGGGTTGATGGTTGATAAATCTATTCATTTCGTATGTGGTAAAAAGAACATTCCTATTTCATGGTAAAATGGTTAGAAAAATTACTCATTCAGAAGGAGACAAAAATATTCCGTTGAATAAAATTGATAAAAAAGTTAAAAAATTATATTAATGATCATATGATATTAGTATAATATTCTTCAAAACCCTTTTTAGAATAAATTGTTTTAAAGGAACACATATTTCTGACCAAAGAGAGGGTAAAGTCATGAGTTTTTAAAATCATTTTCTTAACTATATTATGTATCAAATAATGGAATAAATGGTACAAATATATAAATAAATCATGAATAGAAAATTATAATAAAATTAATGAATGTTCTGAGATATGGATCATAAAATTTCATCCAAGTAAGCATAAATAAAAACATCTTTAAAAGCGATGAGATTGTTTCAATAAAATCCTATAACTTTGTAACATGGGATCATACTCTCCATTTTAAAAAAGAAAATTAAATGAATCATAAAATATAATTAATATAATTAAATTCATGCTATATAAAGTAAAATGGAAGTATATAAACTTCTAATGATAATTTAGGTTCCCAAAAAAACATGAGTCTCAAAGAAGGTAAGTTGAGACAAACATATTTCCTTGATTTGGTAACATTTGAAACTTACTCACAATGCAATAAACATTATAAAATGGATGATTTAGTACCCATAAGATTAATAATATGATAAATAGAATATAATAATGTTTAGTACATACACCACATAAAAGTAAACAATGGATAACATAACATGTATCTCACCGAAATAAAATATGAGATGAAATCCCCTTACCTTGTGTATTGATTGTCTTTGTACTCATTCAAACCACCTATATTAAAAATAAAAATATTTTATAGATATTATATATAACCATATTATTATATATAATACCATATATGGTTTTATTACCACCATATTTTACTCACTAGTTAACCAACCTATGTTAAGGTTTCACATCGGATAATATTCTATTGGTTCTTCGTATGTGTCTTAATTACTTATATCTTTTGTCCTTATGTATATATCATGATTCATGAATATAAACCCTGATATAAATATAATTTATACAAATTATATTATTTTTAAATTAATATATATAATATATAACTATGAAATAGAATACACCATTCATGGAGATGGTAAGCTGTATGCATGAATGAATGTTGTTTCCATTTTCATTTTCACGTTTAAAGAATGAAAAAAGAAAGAAAATAAAATATATTTAAATATGTATAAAATATCTTTATAGTATCATTATAATGTTATATATGTAATATAATTATACTAAACTCATCCTCAATACATTCCATTTAGTGTGTGAACTGGTCATATAGCATTAAGGGGGTGGTAGTCCACACTTCCACAAACACAATTATCATATTTACACTAAATGGAATGTTAAAATATTTTTTTATTAAAAGAAATAAATAATATTAAATACATAATAAATATGATATATAATATTCATAATTATATTTTCTATCATAATGGCCACCATGAAAAGATGTAATAATAATTAAACAATCATTTTTTGGGAGGCAGAAGTTCTCTACACACATAAACAATATGTTCGTTAACCATTAAATGGAGGTGTGTGTATGTGTAGGTATAACTATCAGCATAAAAACATAATATTATATGTAGGATAATGGTATTTTTATACAATCATTGAATAAATATATTCTATGGGGTAGAGAAGAAAAATAATATAAATGAGCTTGAGAGAATGTGTTACCTATTAATCAGGTAACTCCTTATGGTTTGTGCCAAAATGTTTCATTGGAAGTGGTTTTAAAAAACTATAGGCTTCAAGGATTAAGTGAGGGATGTTGGGTAGTTAATTGGGAAAATATTTTATGATAAAAAGTGTCTTGATAGGTTTGAAGAATATGGAGTGTTGATGGTCTTTAATATGGAAGGAGGAGTGGCACTCTTGAAAATATTTGATGATAGAATTCCACCAATGTTTTCATTTTTCATGTCGATCAAATAATGGTAAAATGTATAGAAAATTTAATATAGGGTTGAAATATTTTCATCTAATGGATTTCATACATGTGTCTATGTCATTTTGGGCCTTAAGTTTATGTTTTAGTCCCTAATTATGCTCTATTTAACCTTTATTGAAGTAATTAATTTTAATTACATTCACTAATTATTTTAGTCAAAAAATAATTTGAAATTATTAGAAATTATATATTATTTGAATTTAAAATATTAAATATGCATTTTAAAATAAGAATCGTAGAACTAGAAAAAATTAATTTTAAATTAATCCCACAGTGGGGTCGACAATGCTGGTTTTTAAGGTAAAACATTTAAAAGTATATAAGGTTTTAATATAAAATTTCAATTTAAAATTGTTACCAATTACAAAAATTAAATTAATTTATAAAAAATAATATAATTAAACTTTGAAACCAATTTAATATAAAATTTAACCTTATTATTAAATTTAATGAAAAATCAGTTTTGAATTAAAATCGACTACTTTTAACATTTCATTAAAAAAGAAAACCATACAGAAAAAAAACCAAAAAATTATAATAACCAAATTTTTATGTTTCATTTCAAAATATAATTCTTATTTTGAAATATTGAAAATATGAAAGTTCTAGAAATGTTATTTAAAATGGTTTCTCCCTTAAAATTTGTTAAAACTATCTTTATAAAAATATTGGTTTTTATGCATAAAATTAGGTTTCTTTGTTATATTATATCTATCAAATCTATTTTATGAATAAAAAAATATTTACATGAACATATAACACATATATTATATTAATATCTCTCACAAATTGTATATAATTTAATCTATTATGATAAAATTACTTTATGACCATAAAAGTAATATTATTACCTTTTAAGGAATCAGCTTTAATATTCACTTATAATTAATTGGTAACCTATGAATTCATATTATATGGTGTAAACCATAAATCTTAATAAATTTGTTAATACTATTCATAAAATCTAATTTAATGTCTTGGTTATATCTTATAATATTAAATAATAATATTTTAGTGATATATTATTGTTCAGTAAATATCTATCATGCGTGTTATAGAAGCAATCATGGAAATTCATTTTTACGTGTAACACAAGCTAACCTCTATGTTATGTGTGGGGAAATATAATATTAATGTTGCATGTATTGAAATATTAACTTCTTTTAGAGTATAAAACAAGCCAAACATAGTTATTTAATATGAAATAAACTATTTTCACTGTTATGTGAAATAGGAAATATCGCAAAGGGTATATTTTTTTATAAAAAATACCAAAATCTAGGGGTTTTACATTAAGGGAATAATTATTTAAATACTACCCTTGGTGATGTGGAAGTGAGTCATGAACTTAATTAAATGATTTTAAAAAATTAAAATATATAATAGTTTTTGGTGGATTGAAAAAGGATTTATAAAATTAATCAGGTATACCTAAAAATCACATTATTCTAACAGGTAAATATATATTTGTTCACGGATTCCCTTTATTATGTTTGTTACATCATTTTTATGTGATATTATTTCATAATACACACCATACATTTATACTATATTTAAATTTTACCTGTAAATTCGAATGTCTATGAAAATTATGAAACATTTACCATTGGATAATTTTGAATTTATGATTCCAAAAATAATATCTAATATATGCAAATAATTATCTAATTATGTAAATTTATCTTTTAAAAAAATAATTTGATTTTTTTTAGAAATGTTAGGTTTTTTTTAACAATAATAGTTTTCAAACCCTTATAAAATATACATTTTATTTCCTAAATATTATATGCAATTTATATTTGATAAATATTATTAAACTTAATTATTTTATTAAAATATTATTCATATCAAAATTTAATTAATACATCAAATAAATGTATTAATTGAATTTTAATAATACCCAAAAATAAATTTTTAATTTCATACTATAAAAATAAAAAATGTTTATAGAGTCAGTAAAATAAGTAAATATAATAATTATTCTACTGAAAATACAATATACATATTCATATTAATATTTTTTTAATAAATATCCATTTTTTACACTAGAAATATCTCTAAGGGTAAGGTCTGTGATGGTAAGATTTGGGTTTTATAGTTTGTTTTAAATGGTTTGGGTTTTGATATCGATGAACTTGAACATCTCCCATAAAAATTTTCTCTTGTTCTTAAGCAATATAATCTTATATTGGGCTTGGTCAAGTGAATAGGCTGGTGATTCTATCTCCCTCATGAGCTCTGATATGTTTTATTCCTAGTGTATGATCCTACTAGTTGAGGCCATCAGTTCCTTTTTCTATGTCAATTGGATTTGTTATCACCCTATAATTATATTAATCATATGATTACTGTTCAACATATATATTAGGAGTGTTAATGATTCTTAACAATATATTAAATTATATATGATATAATAAAACCAATTAAATGAATGTGTTTTCAATAACTATTAAACAAAATACTAATGATTTTAATGAAATAAATATATTATATTTTTAATTAAATTGTTTACATTATTCTTATGTCGTTTCCAGTGAATATATAAGAATGAATCCAATTTTATGCTTAAAAATTATATTTTAATAAATAACGTTAAGTCACCTTTTGCACCATTATTTTAATGTAAATTGTTTACTCAATTATAAAATTTATTTTAGAATAATAATATGGATTATTTATATAATAATGTAAAAATTATCTTCTAATCTATTTTTATGACGTTTTTAAGAGTTAAATATTTCTGTGAATAGAGATAAATATAGGTTTTTATTAAGAAATGTAATTTCTTTTAAAAATTTTAAAAAACTAAAAATTTATTTTAATATGGTTCTAAAAGTTAAATTTTAAAAAATATATAAATTAATATTAATATAATTTAGTTTATTTTAATAAATTTTATATTTAATTTTTGTATAAAATTATTTAGAAAAATTTAAACTCTTTTCTTTGGAAAACCAATTTTTACTGTGTCTACAAGGTTGATTTTATATTAAATAGTTCCAAAAATTTGAATGAAAATTTTAAAATGGATTCCATAATTTGACTAATAAAATATTATATTATCAAATAATATCAACTTAATTTGTCACTATAATGAATAGTAAAATAGTAAAAAAAATAAATCATGTTGGTTAAGGTTAAAATGAGTTAACTAGAGGAGTTAAACTATAATAGTAAGGGGTAAAATGACAAAAATAAGTTTTATAAAACAAATTTTAGGTAATATTTATTCCTATATCATATAAGGTTCCAGAATGGCCCAATTTTGTGTATTTTACATGTGGAAAATGTGGGTACACCATTTTCTTTTAGAAAATTTAAATTATCCCACTCCCCTCCCTTATAAAAGGTTACCCCCACTCTTATCCTCCTTAAACATCCAAACCTATTAGTTCTTCCAAAACCTATTTAAATAAATTTATTACTTCCCTAGTCTCACCATATAAACCTTATTTTGGTCATAATTCTAATATAAGAATCCTTTTGGTACAAAACAAAAGAAGTTGTCTGAAGAAGAGGTAGCATCCCTTACCAAGAGTTTTATATTATTTCTTCATCCACTTCATTATATTGTTATTAACAAATTATAATATAATACCCTAATTATATTTCATATACTGAGATGTTATTATGTTAATGTAATAACATAAATTATTCTCATTTTCCATCAAATGGGATACAAAATCATCATTTGTAAAATCATAGCACCGCTCGTGTGTCTGGAAGAATAATACCACAAAAATTGATAGATGTGTTTTTTGTTTTTCATATACATGGATAGTTATTAGGATATATTGAATATATATATATATATGACAATATTTAAATATTTATACTTTTAGAATTATGATATCACGTAATCCTCCTTAATTTTCATTCTTTGGAAATATTATAATGTCACTCATATGTACGACTTATTATTATCTTAGGAAGTGATGTGATTCATTTTTCATGTACTCTTTACATGGATAGTAATACAGATATGTTTAAATAAACCTTTTGGATATATATATATTCAAATGTATATATATTTATCAAATCTAAATTATTTTTTATGGTAATATATTATTTACCATTATTTAAATCAATCTATCGAGGAAATGTAGACATTATTCATGTGTACGTATGACCTACCATCTCCATGAATGATGTATTTTATTATCTATCAACTAATTTTATGGATTAATCTAAATAAATACACAATGAATATATATTATATTTATATACTAGAAAAAAATTTAGAGGTTATGGAACCATTATGAAAATAAGAGGACAGGAAATAAAAAATCAAAACATACATAAAAAACAAAGTGTTTATTATCTAAAAAATGATTTTAACAAATAAGTGTTAGAAAATGGGTAATAAATGGTCTTACATAAATAATATATGGTATCATAAAAATAGGTTTGTATCCTTAATAGTTTTATAATAAAATTATATTTATTTTAAATTAGGTTCGATCTTGTGCGAAATAATTCAATCCTTAATGTTAGGGATTTCTAGTTTCTCTTTTACATCTAGAAGACATATTAAAATTCCCCACTTGTTTCTCTTTTTTAGTGTATTTAAATCCCTTTTCCCATTTTATATGATTTATATAAATATTTTCATGATATTTAATGTATCATTTTATTTTATTCTTTATCGGGTATTATGATATGAAATATTAAGAATCTTTACTATATTTTTGTCTCAATTTTTACTTTTGTGAGAAACATTCCATATTCACCACCTATTCCTTTTTATAGTGTATATAATAACCATGATTTTTTTTTATGATTACTCACCTCAAAATTATTTTAACTTACATATCTATTTGAAGATCTCTCTTTTATACAGCTTATAGTTCAAAAGTTACCAAAGTGGTAAGGTATTTTTGTATCAATTTTCCATCTATGAGACATATGCTATATTGTGAACCCATATACATTAATGAGTTTTATATACTACCCCTTTTACATTTAATATCCTACATTTATTTATTAATATAAAATTCTATGTTTCATTTAATTTTATTCATTCATTGGACTTATGACTTAATGTTACCAATGTGGTAAGGGTTTTATGGTACAATCGCATCAGTTATTTGGATTTTTTAGGTTTATGCTTTTCATGATGAAATATTATAATCTATCTCAAATAAAAATCATGTAGTTTATTCTCTCCTGGTTATTTAATGATAATACATGTTTTACCTTCATTTTCTAACATGTGTACTCAAGAGTTCTAAAAATGTTTTTTAGAAAAGTATACTTTATTTATATCATTTCTCGAAAACCCTTTTTCTTCCAAAGCCTTGTTTTCAAAAAATGATTTAAAACTATCCAAAGGATTTAATAAATGAATTTTTCCCATTTTTCAATTCTTAAAGTTGTTTTAAATAGAATCTTCATGTTTTTTCAAAAAATAACTTCTATTTTGGATTTTACTATAAATGCGAAAGGAATATGTTCTTTAATGTATACAACATGAATGGTTTTTCTACCATAATGAACCACTCATTGTATTATGTATTCCTTTATAAATTTTATATATTATTTTTAAACAAAATGATTTACAATGTCTTTTATGATTTTTTTTAGAAAATTAATTTTCAACCAAGAAAGTATATTTTCCTCAAGTGTTTTAAATTAATTTTAATGTTTCAATTATAGGTTTCTATGGTTATTTAAAAAAATATTTGGAAAATGTTTCATGAATTAAAAATTATTTTTCAGAGTGGAAGGAATATTTTACACAAGATATTATCCAATTTATATTTTAAAATTATTTTCTATATATGATTATGTCCTTTTATGATACTTATGATTTACTAGGATATGATCAAAGTATACCATCATTAATATTTCTATATGTGCTTTATTGTTATGATGGAATGATGTTTTTGAAATTCATTTATCATCCATGGGTAATGCGATGATAAAATGGTTATGAAACCCACTTCTTTTCCAATGTTTTATGCTTTAATGAAATGCTTAAATGATTATAAAACCTATTTATTTTCAGTATTTCATGTTAGGATGAAATGTTTTTTGAAACCCATTTCTTTTCATGCGTTCTAATATGACAATTATTTTTTTATATTAAGGAAAATATTTGTACTATTTTCAATATTTGAAGGTGGATGTGTAATAACCAATACATGTAGGGCCAATATCTCCATCCAATAAATAGAATAAATATTGATATCTCATGAGATAAATATTATTGGATTTGGTAGTGAACACAAATCAGTGAGGTAATATGTCCACTATGATAGTCTTCAGTTTGAACCAAGACTATTGTGATGGTTTTGATAGTAAACCCACTCCTCTATGATATTCTATAAAATTATCCTTAGACCGCTAAAGAATTGAGATTATGTACTTATGTATATTACAAAGATAAATGTCTTCTAAAAATGTTATGTTCTCTTGGTTCATGATTATTTATTCCATTATTATGTTTATCATATGAACTAACAAGGTTTATTCCATGACTTATGATTAGGATATATGAGACGCAGTGTATGATTTTCAAATTTTATTCTCATGTTCTCATATTCTTATGATCATGATATGTGGATATCTCCTGGTTTTCCTTTCTTTAGAATTTGAGATGATCATTTATTGTGATTTATTACCGTATGTTATAATTAAAGGTATTATGTATTGCATGTCAGATAAGGGTTCTAGTTATAATAGACATAGGGGTAGATGATGAAACTTACTTAGGGACCAAATGTTTATGTGCCAAAGTTTTCAAAGGCTATAAACCATTACAATCATCATGTATGTGTTTGTATAATATAATTATTATTCATCTAAAATGATGTGATATCTATTCATGAGTAGTTTGGTTCACTACAGTTTGTATTGTAGGATAGTATTAATTAACATTTCAAAAATATGATATAAAAAATTAGTCTGATCCCTAATTATATGTCTGGGGATGATACGAATTATAGGAAAATGTATTGGGCTTTTGGTAATGGATATAGTGAGTGGTTTCCAACATATTATATCTTTCTCTATATACTAAAAGTGGATGTAGATCTGGTGTAGAGGTGTGTGGGGGTAATAGCTTCGAAAAGGGTGAATTGAGATAGACTTGATCGTCACCTAATTCATGACAGCACACCTTTCTACACACATGGTATTACACTTTCATAGGAAATGTTTTTTAAATTTAAAAACCCTTTACAAACCATAATGAAATTTTTTCATAATGTCCCCGAAAATAAAAAATTAAACATATAGTGTCATAAATTGAAAACTGGTTTCTTGATATAGTCATCCTATAAATTATTTTGCATGATTATGTAGTTTCCCACTATGAATATTGTCACTCACACTATGTTTTTTTATTTTAGTTAAGGGAGAGAACTATAAGGACCTGAATTAATGGTGAATTTTATTGAAAATGTTTCGATGATCAACCAAATGGGACAACGATTAGACTGGAAGTTATTGTGATTATTCATAATCAGTTATCATGATATATTATTAATAACATACAAATTCACCAACTCATATCCTTAACAAATAAGATAAGGATATTGTTAATTGATAGTTTGGGTGGTGCAGTCTATGGGGGAAATAATATTTACTTTCTTATATGTGAATAATGTGAGAAGAAGAACTCCAAGGAATATCTTAATGGAACTATAAGTTGTTTCATGTGCGGTGAAGATGGAAAAAATGTAAGAAAATTTCCTAGGACAATGAAATTCATAGTAAACATAATGGATGAAAATATTTTTATCCCTAAAGTGTTATCAATGGATGAATTTTTTAAATGTGGAATGTATATGAATTTTTCAAATCACTATCCTAGAGGGAAAGACCACAAAGAAAGTCATAAAGGTAGTACAAGTAATGTTTATTCTACTAACGATGAAGAGAATATGAATGACATATATTTTTTGGTATGTTCTAATATTATTTTTTATATTAAATGTAAGAAGAATGAATAAATTGATGTTAATGAATGTTAATACATGATTCAAATATATTATTGAGGAAAATATGTATTGAGGAATAAAATGATGAATCCTAGTTAATGGTTTGAGAATAAAGTCGAATGATTGAAGTGTTTATGTATTGGAATTGAATAAATATGTTATATGAATCTTCAAATTTATATGGATTTTTCATTATATTTTTTTCATTAAGGATTATCAATAATATCTTGAATGATTTTGATGACCTCGAAAAGTGATTTAATATCAAGGCGATATTTAATGGAAAAAAACCGGATTTTGGTATGATAAACCTTAATATGTTAATGATATTAATGTATTAACATTGGGATAAATATATGATGAATATGAATAAAGTAAATTGTGGAATTAATTAATGATATATGGATAACAAAGTCTATGTTGCCATTGAAGAAGTTTAAAAAATTATTGGATCTATAGAATATATTCAATAATATTTAGTTTTATTCAAGGAATGAGGATTTATGTATAATTCCAATAAGGTTTTATAGTAATTATGGTTTTTAAAATGTTTTATGAAAATATATGACTAATGTATTCACGTATTTGGTATGTGATAGTCAATAGTTTATTTATGATATTTGGGGAAATAATTTTATTCTAATTATGAGAAATCTATTGGCCATCATTATAAATTTTTTTTGGAAGGGTCGTAAGGTAAACCATTTTATAATAGTTTAAGTTACACATTAGATGAGGTTTTGGATATTTATATATTATTTCACAAAATGATGATTTATTCATACTGGATAACCTATGATAACAATTTTTTATAATATCTATAGATAGAATGAATGAATTATCAATATTTTATAGGTCTTATTATATATATTTTATTTAAACATGAAAAATACATTTCTTAATGTAAGATATGAAGAGGATATTGATCAAATCTCAACTAATAGATGAGATTTTGGTTTATAAGATGGAATGAAATTAATTAAGTATATTTTCTCTTGAATACTCTTTAACTTTAATAAAAGGATATTGAAATAATATTTTATACATGTTCCTTAATTTATGATGAATAAATGGTGTTTCCACCAACCACTTATTTATTTTGTATGGTCATTAACGTTTTCCTGACAATGTTATCTGTCACTCTCTATCATTTTTTGGGTGTTAGTTTTCTTTTATTTGTCCATGTTTTTACTTGAACCATTTTTCCCTTATTTGGAAACCAAGTTATGAATTATTCAAGGTGACCTTCACTCATTCATTTCTCTATAAGAGGAATTTTTATTGACCTTTTTTGTGATGTGAAGTTCCCTTAATGAGATTTTCAAATGTTAAACCCATGTATACCAATCAAGAAATCAAATTCTACGGATGTAATTTATTTAAGAGGGGGTATAATGTCACACCCTATGATTTATTAAAATATAATTTTATAGAATGAATTTATTATTATTTATATTTGATTCAAACAAAAATAATTTTATCATTCATTAAAAAAACTTTTATTTGAACTTGGTTTGTACACAACACTGAGTGTAGATTCTCTTATATTCAACATTTATTTTAAAGGAAACGTGACATATTTTTAAAATATTATTTACTAATATGATAGTTGTCACCTAAATTTTGGAATTGAAGGTATGAATTCGATTAATTAATTTATAAGAAATTCTTATTTTCACATTATATAAATTTAATTCTATGGGGATCAATTAAATATAAATGAAAATAAGAACCATTTGAAAACAAATAAATATTTTTCTAAAAAACAATTTTTATGAAAAAAATGTGTTTAAAATCAATAAATCAACAAAACACATTTTTTGTAAATTATTTTAATGAAAGTACTTTATTATATATTGAAAAACAGTTTCACATTAATATTATGTGTATTCTAAATAATATATAATAATTAATCCAATTTTATTTTTTAAACTATATTTTTTTAAAAACCTGTTTTTCATCCTTTTTTGTACATATATAAAAGTTAATTATTGAAAATTTTAGAAAATTTATTTTCCTAAAGAATTATAATTTTTAAAATCATCAAGTAAAAATAACCATTGATTGAATTTTTTGGAATTTGTTTAAAATATAAATTTTTGATGAATAGATAAAATACTGGTTTTTATTAAGAATTTTCCTTTATTTAAATGATTTTAAAATTCATAAATTTTTTTAATATGGCTTTAAAAGTAAAATTAATAAAATTATATCTATATTAATCAAATATAGGCCATTTGAATAAATTTCATTTTTATTTTTTATATTCAATCTTTTTAATGATTTCAAACATCCCTTTTTGAAAACCACCCTGCAAGATAAATTTTGAATGAAAATTTTCCACTTATTTGAATTTATTTTTGAAAAATTGATTACATATTTAGAATCAAAATAATTTATGTTAATTAATAATATCAGATTAATTTTTACTATAATTAGTTGTAAAAATAGTGAAAAATTAATTGATTGGTTAGGGTTAAAACAGGTATAACAAGGTTAAACTAACAATATAGGGGGTAAAATGAAATAGATACTTTTCCAAAAACAAATTTTTAGCCATATTTTGACCTTATCACATATATTATTATAGAATTTTCCATTTGGGTTTCTTTTGTATAGTGATAAATATGGTTACACCTTTTTTGAAAATTACATGGGCGCCACCAACCTCACATATTAAAAGTCACCCCATCTCTTATCCTCTTTACACGTCCAAAAAACATCGGATAGACCCATAACTATCAAAATAATTCATTAATTACCTAATATCCTTATCTAATCCATATTTTGTTCATAAATAAAACCAATTAATCCTTTTCGTATAAAACATAAGAAATTGTTTGGAGAAGAGGTAATGCCCATAACCAAGAATTTTATTTTATTTCTACCTCAAACTCCTTAAATTATTATTAAAACATGTTGATATAAAAACTTTATAATATTATATGTACCTAAATTTTATTATCATCATATAATAACCTAAATATTTCTCTACTTCCATAAAATTTGAAATAAAATCTACTTTCATGCGTACGGGTGACTACTTCCTCACAAACCGATGTTATTCATTTTCCATCCCAAAATATCAAGACTAGATATAACAATGGATTTAATGATTACATATAATATTTATGATTTTAGTATACTTCTAGAATTATAATTCTTCGTGTGCCTTATTACCTCTAAAATTTTCATAAAATAATAATGTTGCTCATGTGTATGATGAACTTCCTCCTCACAAGTTAATGTGATGTATCTATAAGTTATATTTTGTATGGATGATAATAAGTATAGATCAAATAAATATATATTAAAAGGGTAAAATAATTACATTTTGGTAATTATTAAATCATATATACCTATTTACTTCCATTCCATTGTACTATAATAATGTTTCTCATGTGTTGGACGGAATACCCTCTCGTGAAGCGATGTGATTCATTCTTCACAAACACCTTACATTGAATATAATAAAGATAGTTTTAATTAAATATATCTAATACCTATATTAAATAACAATATATATTTAGTTGTAATGTACAATTTAACTTTGTTTCATCCAACTCATCGAGAAAATGAAATTTATGTTCATGACTATGTACGACCAACTGTCTTCATGAACAATGTATTTCATTTTCTCTCTCTAACAATTATGGATTAATATAAATACATATTATATTTATATTATGTTTTATATTGAATATATTATTTAACTATGATCAAAGTATTATTAATTGAAATAACAAATTAAAACATAAAAGAAAAACAGAGCACTTATTATCAGAAACGTGATTTTAACAAGGAATGGTTAATAAATAAGGAGTAAAAGTTCATAAGTAAATCATATATGGTATTTTACATATATTTAGGGTTCAATAATATATTTAAAAACAACTTATATTTATTATACATGAGTTTTTAATATGTATGAAAGAATTTGATACTTATGGTAAGGGATTTCTAGTCTCTCTTTTATTTCAGCGATTCATTTATAAATTCACCACTTGTTTATTTTTGTGTGTTGTATATATTATCCCTTTGATATGTTATATATTTAATATAATTATTTTAATTTTATTAAATGTTTTATTTAATGTTATGATTTTTTGGGTCATACGATCCAAATGATTACTAAAGATATAAGGGATTCCTGCCTCAATTTATACTTCTCTCGGACACATACCATATTCACCACATATTCATTTTAGATAGGGTATATAATGAAAATTAATGATTCACATAAAAATTATTCACCACCAATTTATTTTATACTTATTCACATGAATATGTATTAGTATTTACATATCTTTTTAAGTATCTCTCTTTTATATGGTTTATAGTTCAAATGTTACCAAAGCAAAAATAGATTTTTTCTCAATTTTCCTTATATGAGACATATGTTATATTATGCACCTATCATGTTTTACAAGCTATAAATACATCCCATTTGAAATTTAATATAATGATTTTTTTTATTCTTGTAGTATATTATTATTTCGTGGGTCTTTTGATTTAATGTAACCAAAGTTGTAATGGTTTTATGGTATAATATCATCATTTATTAGGATTGTTTATTTTTATGATTTTGATGATGAAATATTATGAACAATATCTAAAAAAATAATCCATTTTAATCTCCTCCGGTTATGTCCGAATAATACAAGTTTCCCTTAATTCTCCTCCCTTAATATACTTTATAGTTCAGCTGAATTTTGTAATGAAAAATCACATTTATTTCTGTCTTCGTTAGAAAAAAAATTTCTTCCAAAACCATGTTTTTTAAAAATGATTTACAAAAAATTAACAATATAAAAATTATTTATTAAATAAATTTTACCCATTTCTGACTTTTAACATGTTTTTTAAAATAAATCATGAAATTGTTTTCAAAAAAAAAGTATCGAGTTAGATTTTACTGAAAATTTTAAAGGAATATATATTTTAACATGTATGGAATGATTAATATTTTCTGTCATCATGACCTACTCATTTTTTTAATGAATCCTTATCATTTCAAAATATTATTTTTAAATAATAGTATTTCTAATTTTTTTAGGAATTTATATTTTCAAAAATCTTATTTTTAAAATGTAAATGATATTTCCTATACCTTTTTTTTCAAATGAATTATAAATCTTCATTTTTATGTTTCCACGTTTATTTTAAAATAAATAGATTTCGAAAATATTTTATTTTTAAAAAGTGATTTTCAATGTGGAAAATAAATTTTCCACAATAAATGTTCCATGTTATCTTTAAAAATTATTTTCTATCTAATGTGACATCTGTTGATGTTACTTATACTTTACTGGGGAAATGATCCAAGGATACCACTATAGTTATTTCTCTTGGTGATTTATGTTTATAACAAAAAAAATTCAAATCCTATTTGTCTTCCAAGATTTATAACATAATAAAATCATTATAAAACCCACTTATTTTTTAATGGGCCATTCTTTGATGAAATGATAAAAATATTATGAAACCATTTTCTTTTACACAGGATATGGTATAAAGAAATTTTTCTGATATCCTTTTCATTTAATGGGTTCAAATATGATTCATATTTTTTTATCTTGTGGCACACATATATATGATTTTCATTATTTTCAATTTGTTAATTTATAATCAAGGATGGAGTTTGTGTTATAAAAATGATGAGTAAGGAAAATATCTCCCTCCAATTTACTAGGTAAATATTGATATCTCCAGATATAAATAAGAATGGAATGGGCAGTGAGCCCTATCCAGTAAGGGATGTTGTCCACTATGATTATTTGAGGAGTCAACCTTTAATACTATGATGGTTTTGTTAGTAAACCCATTCCACTATGGAGGTCTTGATAATTACCCTTCAACTACTAAGTAAATTATTTTCAATTATTTTATGTGTGACATAAATCTATGTCATATTCCAATGTAATGTTCATAAGGTACATATTCTCTGATCGAATTATGATTCATGTGTTATGAGATTCCACGATTTATTCCATGAATCGAGATTCAAATATTAGATATAAATGCTACAGTTATTAAATGTTATTCTCATGTTTACATACAGTTATGGTCATGATATTCGTATATCTTCCTGGGCTTCCCGTACTAATCATCTAAGATCGCCATTTCTTATATTTTCTTCTACCAAGTTATTAAGAAAGGTATTCTATAAGATATGTCTAAGAAATATTATGTTTATGAATAACACATTATGGGGATGATGTATCACACATGAGTACCAATTATTTATTTATCTATGCATAGAAATGTAATATACATTTACAATCCTTGTGCATGTGTTTCTGTAATGTAATGACTATTTATCTAAAAATATATAATAATTATGTATGAGAATTTTTAGACTCTATAGCCCCTACTCATTAAATACTCAATTTATAGGTCGCTTAGGATTAAAAAAGATGATACTTACTATTTTATTATTGTATTAGATCCCCATAAGTTATGTTTTTTATTGTTCTATAATTATAATCCCCTATAAGCCTTATATGTCTATATGCCCCACTATTTTCTATTTCTCCATCTTAAATATATAGTTCTATGGGTTTTCTCAGAAATTAGGGGTTTAATGGATTAGGATGGAACAATATTTCCCAACATGGAATGAAATCTCCCTTAAGATTGAGTTAGTAAGTATTTACCATATTTTAATGTTTTTATGTGATTATATAGACTGTTATGTATGCATGTGTTTATGTATATCAAATATTACTCAATATACAGTACCAATGTAACTTGGTTTGTTTTGGGTAGGTGGAATAGACCCCATTTAGCGTTTTTAGAGGTCTTATTAAGTTAGTATCTTCAATCAATGATTGTGTGGATCTTTTTTGGTATATCATATTTTATAAGTTTGGATTAACATGAATGACTAGTTCCCATAAAGGTGAATGTGGGATACATGTGTTGGTTTAAGAAATTGTTTACTTGTATATCTATAAGGAAGTGGTGAGGGATTGAATATTGTATATTGATATGATAAGGTTGAATGAAAACATACTGTAGTACCTTGATGCATTTTTTATCTTAGTTTGGTTTTTCATTACAACATGTTAATTGTGACATTGGACTCTTAGTCCACAACATGAGTTAAAGGGTGGTAATATGGATTGCATTATAATGAAACACACTGAGTGAATGTGTGGTGGTGGGGATTATTATATGAGGTCACACCTTAAGTGAGAAGGTGGTAGAGTGAGATAATGATGGGATCTCACCCAATTTGAGAAGGTGATACTATGGGATGTGACTTTTAGGCCCCACCCAAAGTAATAGGTTGTTGTCCTAAGATGTAATTATAGATTTACCATTGAGTTAGAGGGTGGTGGTGGATCTAATATAGATTCTAGGTTTATTATAACTTATTAATATCGGTATGGAGTGAAAGTGGGAATGGATAGGGTTCAAGTAATACAAGTTAGTGATTGATGACATAAATTAGATTTATTTTTTCTTTTTTATTTATTTTTCATTATTTCATACACTCACATATATTTTATGTACTTTTTCTAAGGCCACATTAGTGGTGTCCAATTGAGTTTTATTATGAACAACCTATATCAACATCTTGTTACCAGTGCATGCTTTTATATTTGGGATCTAGCCATATAGAAAGGCCCTATGTAGAATTGTTGAGCTATTGGATTGGGATACAGATGGTGATGATACTAGGGGATAATCTACTATTGTTTTAAATCAACGGATCATTATTTTTTTATTTTGTATACATGTATTTATCCTCTAGTTAAAGATATCCATTTTGAATGCTAATTTATATTGTATATAAACCCATTCATTCCTCATATATGAAGTTATTTATATGGTCAATGCACCATTGGAATTCAATGATTAATATATATTTATCATTGTTTATTTCACTCATAATATTATTGATGGTCATACATTATTATGAGAATAGTATCCATAATGTAAGATTTAGGCCCTCTCCTCATGTAGTTATCCTTTTGTATAAAGGGAGGCGTGCATACCTTCATGGAATGCACTCGATAAATGCCAATAAATAAATATGGGATGTTATAAATAAGTTAGTAGTTTCTTAATACATTAAAATATTACTTGTGTATTCTCCTTACACAAAACATTTTTAGGTGAAAAAAATAAAATATAGTTTTCCATGCATGTTAGTATCTTTATTTTTATTTTTATATTATTCTAATAGTTTTAAATATTTGTGAATTCATACTAATAGAATAATAATACTCACTATTTTTGGATTTATTATATACCATAATTCAACTCAATATTACTATTTTTGAGACTATTGTGGTGGAAATAATAAATATCAAAGATAAATTTTTATCATATAGATAGTCATTTATAATGAATTATTTTTCATGGTGACTACTATCCATCAAATTTTGGTTCAACATTTTAAAATATGAATATATTAGGTTGGGAAAAATTATATGATATTTCATATTAATTATCTTGGTATTGAAATTTTTTTTATTTCTTTACAGGGAATTTATGTAAGTTATTGGGAGAGTCTTTATTTTCTTATATTTTCGTATATCAAACACATTGTTTTTTAATTTTAATTTATTATTATTAATGTTTTTTAATTTATTTGTATGATAATATTCCACAATTACTCAAAATTTAAACAAAATGAAATGAGTATATTGAGTTAAAAACACTTTGCGCCGCAATAAAAATTTAAATAGTGTGATACATGATTCGGGATGATAGAAGACGATTATTTGATGATATATATGATGACCGCTAAAGACTGGACAAGTGAAAGACCATGTCTAAAGACTGAAAATGAAGAACATGGATTATTCAGAGTGAAACCATCTAGAAATAAACTTTACATGACATGTAAGTCATTCAAAATATGTAACATGAAGAATTACATAATGTGAAAATAATCCATGATAATTTTTCCCTCGCATATTACACACAGTGAATCTACTATTCGTGATGTGAAATATTTTGGAAATCAGGGGGCCATTCCCACTGAATACAAGTCATGGATAACAAATACATGATGTAAAACTTACAAACGTACCCAGAAATGGGCCAGAATTGCATAATTAATAGAGATACCCAACTTTACGACCTCATGACCTTCTGAGATGACGTTTTGTCTCATTTATGATGCCTTTGATGGAACCCAATGCACTAAATGATCCCTATAAATAGATGTCCTGGGTGTATGAGAAGACCATATTTTCTTGAGGATTTATGATTTTTGGTGTAATAGGGATTCAGCTACTTTATGATTACATTCATTTCCATTTCATTTTATTTCTAATTCATTTTGTAACATAACTAGTATTAATATTTTTAATTATATTTTTTCTTCCATCTCTCTTTCTCATTGAATCATAATCTCAATATATCTCCCTCATCTCTTCCGGAGATGATATCTCTTCACTTTGTGATTTTCATATTCCTTACCCATGTCTTGGACCTTGGGGAGGTTTCTGAATGTTTATTAATATTGTTCATTATTTTATAAAATGATATGATTCTTTTTGTGGTGGATAATAGTGAAATTAATGTTTAGAGACTCGAAGCCTGATGTACATGGACATTACATTACTTTTGTGGAATACTTCGTACATAACAAAAACAGACACACAAGGACCCTAATATTTTAGTGTCTTTGGAAACTCGGAATATAATCTTCTAATCGTGGTGAAAGATCTTCAACATCTCCCATAAAGATCTTCCACTTTTTGTTTCCTTACGTAAAACCTTTCTTTTAATCCTGGGGGAAAATAAAACATAAAAAGGGTGAGAACAAATTCTCAGTAAGGGTGAGCATTGATAAAATAAAACATACCAGATACATTTGAACTTAAAAACATGAACATAATGTTTAAACATCAAAATCATGAGCAACGACATAAAACATGGAAGTACATAAGCAATAGATCATAATGGAACATAAATCATGATAAAATAGACTGGGAATAAAACATGTAATTGTGACCACCATTAAGCACATGATATGATTTCCATAGTAGCCAAGGCATTGCTTCCAATACCATCTTAGTGGACAATGTCCCTTTCTGAATCGAGTTCACTCCTCATTCCAGTCCTGTATTACTGAACCGGTTTAACTTTCCGTTCCAGCCATGTCTATCTCATGAGATATAAATATTTACCCAATTCATTAAAGGGAGATATAGGTCCCACCCATCTCATAATGAAATCATTCTTTCATGGGCCACAAAATCATAAATCATACATCATAGAATAACCCATGTAATAGAATGAGATTCTTAAACATCATGCCATCATAACATAATCTATATAAAAATGGATATTTTTTCATCACAAGAAGAATAAAACAATGTAAATAATGGAGACATTATACTTGAAACATAAACATATTAAATAATGTCATTTTAGATGGAAAATAGTTCTGATAAATACACTTGAAATGAATTCTTGAGGAAAATATCCTTTCTTCTTCAAAATCATTTTCTTTTCACAAAATTTCATGAAATTTTAAAAGAAAGGGGTTTTGTTGAAAATAATCATTCAATATTGTATTGAATGTTTCATTAAAATGAGGCACTATGAAACCATAAAAATCCATTCATGCCGTATAAGTTAAAAATAACATTCTCCTCGTGCTTTTTTTGGAAAAGTCAAAAAGTTTCTTGTATGGTAAACAAAAGAAAGATTCCTTCCATAACACCTGGTAAAAGTCAAAAAAGGGTAAAAAGGACTTTAAACATATATGAAAACATTTTTATAAAACTTGGACATGGATGATAAATATAACCCCAGTAAATACTTACGAATAAGCAATCTCGGATAAAAATGAGATTTGGAAAATTATCCCTTACCTTAGGTCTGATATGCTTCGTATGGATCTGAACCTCTTGTATAATGATTTCAATAATGTCATTGACTTATTAAATAATCATATTCATTGTTATGATATCATATATGTTTCAATTATGACTTTATATTACCCGTTCTTTTGTAAATTTAATGTAAAAGCAGCGTTTTGGGTAAAATCATTTCATTTATCGTATGTGGTTCGACTTGTCGTTCTTGATATTATTACTTATATCCTGATTTACATAATTCCAGAATGTAAAACATGATTTATATATAATATATATTCTTCATATACATATATATTATAGATCGATAAAAGGAATGAAATACATCGTTCATGGAGACGGTAGGCCGTACGTACGCATGAACACTGTTTTCGTTTCTTTGTTGAATTGAATGAAATTAAATTGATGACATACATATATATATATATACATAAATACAGTAGAATTATTATGCCATATATTTCATTATTATTCATTATATATACTTTATAATCATTCTTGAATGGTTAATCATGGAAAATGAATATCATCACGTTCGTGGAGACGGTAGTCTGTACGTACGCCCAAGTGATGATATCATTCCCATGATCATGGAATTTTATTGGAGTGTATATATACTATTTCAGAATAAATATCACATTAAAATAATTATATATAGTCATTATTTACACCATTATACTCATCCAAGTAAAGTGGTGGTGGACAATAGATTACACCACGGCGTGGAGACGGTATTTCGTACGTACGCACACACGGTGATTAAGTTTTTCGTAGGATGGATAGATGGTGAAATATGGTTGTTTCATACTTATAATAACATATCATTATATGAGTGATACTGATGTTATTACTTCAAAATAAAACAACTAAATAAGAAGAAGTGGAAGAAGAAATAAAGTTGAAAGAATCGGTAAAGGACATTACCTCTTCTTTGAAGCGCCTCTTTGGGACCTCCTCTTAGGGCAATAAAATTGGTCTTTGAAGAAGACCAGGACCTCTATGATGTTTCTAGGGAAGTGGAGAAGATAATTGTTCAGGTTTTTTCCGAGCTTGAAGGCTCAATGTGGTGTGAGGAAGAGAGGGAGTAGGTGCTCTTTTATAAGGGAGGAGAGGGGCACCTTTGGAAAAACTAAATATATAATTTTATTATAAAGTCATATTTGGTTTTTAATAGCTAAAAATTGATTTATTTAGAATCTAAGGTGGGGATGTGTCGAAATACTCTCATACAATATAATTTATACTACTTTAGGTTTGTATTTTAACATTATCATTTAGATTTAACTTTCAGTTAGATAATTTAACTTTTACCGTGTCTTCTTGTTTTCTTACACTATAAGGTTAATAAACTTACTATAACAAGCCAAAATAACCCCAAGTTGTTTATTATTAACATATATAACATTATCTAAGTCATTTTGCCGAACCTTAGATTTTTAGGAATAAAATAACATTTAATAATATAATATTTGTTTTAAAAACTATTTTATGTCAATTTTGACACTATTTGATAATTATTTTGTTTTGAAAATCATAACAAAATGGTTAGTTAGAAATCTGTTAACTAAATCCATAATAACATTTCATAATAACCTAGAAAATTAGTGGAATTCATAAAAAGTCTCAAATTACATTTATTTTGGTATTTATAACATCAAATATGTCAATATTTCATTAATAAGATAATTATTGCATCATCTTTGTGTCATAAATAAATTAACTTATTTAATGTCTAAAAATTATAAATAAAATAGCATTGTGTAGGAAATAGTTTTAGATTTCTAATGAATTTTTATAGTCTAATTTATTTTATGTATAAACCTATATTAAAAATGATTTACTTATTAAACTTTGATTTTAACTATTTTAACCCTTCTTTAAATAAATTAATATTAAATGTCCTAAGCTAATCCAAGTGGGTCTAAATGGTCATAGATTATTACTAAGGTTGTTTTTGGTTGAATTAAACTTATCCAATAGAATTAGGACATTTGTTATGGTAATACTAATATCATTTTTACCCTTAATTTTCCTATTTACTTTTAATTGTGGTAAATAAAAGTAAAAAGTTACTATTCACCAAAAAATATTTTCAACTCATTGAACCAAATTTTAGTCCTTGATATTAACCGTGTCTCTCAGATTTTCGAAATTCCACTCACAGAAGCGGTAAAATTAAGTTTTATGAAAAAAATCATTTTTTTAACTACCACTTAGTGGTTTCACTATTCATCAAAAAATGAAAGTTTCCAAAAAATTACCAAAAATTAGGCCTAAGATATATTTGATATTATGAATTAAAAAATTATGTCTATTTTACCAAATTCAAAACATATCAGTTGCATTAATTAATTTAAAAATTAATTCTCGTCGTCAAAACAACTAGCGTGTTTTTAAGAGAAAATAACTATCAAAAGATTGACACTTGTTTATGTCTGGTTTAAATGTAAAATTACATCCAATGAAAAAAAATTTATTAAATGGTAAAAATATATTCTAAATATTCATTAAAACCACTCAAATTAATAATTTATCAGTATTAATTATTTCGTTTAAAAAAATTTGTTTTTAATTAAAATATAGTAATTTTCACTATTCTTTAGAATATGAAAGTTATCCGAAAAGTACCAAAATTTCACCCTAAGCTAATTTCGATATTCCGAATCCAAAAATGAAGTCCATTTTAAAAGATAAAATTTATAAAATTTCAAAAAGTGGGTATTACTATTCATAACGGCTAGTTCATAATAATATTATAATAATATCTCGTTTAGTGAAAATCGGTATTGCGTACTACACACGCTATCGTGGAAGGTCACGATTGCTTGTAATGAAAGCCATGTCAGGGATGTGTGTAGTGCAAGAACCTTTTTGTGTAGCGTACAACACTAGACATCAATAAAATTAAAAAGAATATTTTTCATAAAATCTCGGGATGTTATATTCTACCCCCCTTAAAATGAATTTTTCCCTCAAAATTCTTCGGGGTTATAAATGGTTTACTACTCGAAAGTTTCTTTAATAGAAACCCACATCGTAAAAAGGAATACCAAAACTTGGCTTTAAAAACTAAAGTATGAAACATAACGATTACCAAAATTAACTAATCACTGGGTTTCTACAAAGGAGAACATAGGTGAAAATATGGATATGGAAGAGAAATCTAACTGTCATGTTCTGATGGAGAGTGGTAGAGAACATGGCTATGAAAAAGACAAAAATCACAAAGCCATAAATTTTTGATGATCTAGGGTACCATCTAATTCATCGGATATAAGGGCACTAGGACAACATTTTGGGTTTTCAAGATCATTCCCCTAAAGTTGAAGAATTTGAATTAGAATAAATACTTACTTTATTTTGGTACAATATCAGTGTTGTTCATGCCTTGAACAATTTCCTCTTTATCTCTTAAAGAAATGAAGTTGAATTTGTTATTTGTGAAGTGTTAGCATATCATGTGATAGAATGACGGGTCATTCCATTTTTCTCAAACAAAAGGTTAGAAAAAGTTATTAAATATACATAAGTCGAACTATAGTGAGATTAATCATATATAGTTCATGAAATGGACTTATACTTCATATATCATACTGCTTAATATAATAAAACTAGTTTCTACTAAACAGGGACTTCATGTATGCCAGTGGTAGGCGATAAAGGCCAGTCGCACTTCGGTTATGGGTTCGATTCCCATAGCCTTGTCCGACGCGATGGGTTGTCGCCCATCCTGCAGGTTTTCCTTTTTCTAAAACTACATTACTATAACATCCCATCAATAATATCGAAAAAATTTCTATCCTTAAACAATACTATCTTATGTCCAACATAATCTATTCCAATTTTTATCTAAAATACTTCGGTCCAAGATCATAGTATAAAGAAAACAATTACTTGAAATGTCATCAACCAACCATCATTTATCCCCCATTATCTTGTTGGTCACATTCCAATCATGTGAATACCTTAATCATGTATTCTCTTGAAAAATGAATACACATTGAACCTTAGTGAAAACATGAATGTTGTCAAAAGTTAACTCTTTCCACATACCGAAATCCAAAAATTCTATATACTGAAACCATGATATAACCTTCACCTTATATCAGTCATGAGCTCATGAATACTTTCAAACATTTCATTTTCTCCTTATCCCTTCATTATGCACATATCATCTTCTTTCCAAAATTATCTCAATCACTTTCCATGGTTACTAGTACCATAAAATTATTGAAAACCACAATAGACCAATACATAAATATTCCAATATTCCACGATACTGTATACAACATTATTTTGGAATCCCATTACATAAACACTTAATCATTCCACCACATCGTTGTCATATTCAACATCTCCAATAGTGATCGCATGTGAATTCCCTTTTTCCTTTTCCCTAAGTGGGTTCTTATGTCGATCATCACTAACCCTTGGATTAGGGCATTTATTAGCATAATTCCCCATTTCCTTGCACTTAAAGAATTCAAGTGCCGGTGGTGCGTTCTCTGCAGTCTTTTCTTTATTCACATCATTACCAACCCTTTTTCCATTACTTCGACACTCATCTCCTCAATGACCTTCTTTTCCACACTTAAAACATTTTCTAGTCCCTTTAAGACAATCTCCACCATGCTTCATTCCACACTTTGAGCATAAGGAAATATTCATCTTCTTTTCACCATTATTCTGAGATTTCTCCTTGAACTCCATCTTTTATTTCTTGTCAAAACCATGAGATGGATATGTAACACCAACTTCTATTTCTACCTTGATAGCACAACGCACAATTTCATCATAGATACTGAAGTCTCTTATAGCTAATTCCCTTCGAAGACTTGGTTTTAAGCCACTTACGAATCGATCAACTTTACTTTCAGGTTGGATGATAAAGCCAGATGCATACCTTGGAAGCCTGGTAAAATTCGCTTCGTATATACCAACAGATTCATCATCCTTTTTCTTTAGTTCAAGAAACTCCTTCTCCATCTTTGTATGAAGAATACGAGGGAAGTACTTATTGAAAAATAAGTTCTTGAACTCGTCCCATTCCATGGACTCAATTTCATCTATTGGCCTTGTATTCTTGATAAGATTCCACCATTGATCAGCTTCACCTTCCAAACAATATACTGCAAAGATGACTTTATCATGTTCAGAACATTAAAGAACTGAAAATATCTTTTCAGTGGTACTAATGCATTGTTCAGTAAAAAGTGGATCGGAAGACCCACTGAAAGAAGGTGGACGTTGCCTCATGAAGGACTCAATAGAATATTGTTCCCTTCTCTGCTCATTTAGAAGTCTAGAATGGTTCATAGCTTTTGTAAGTATAGCAATAAGATTTTTCACTCCATCTCCCATAACATTGGTTTGTTCAGGAGGACAGTCATTTCATTTTCCATTACATTGATCAACACGGTTCCTTCGGGTTCCAACCATCATCTAAAACCCAAAAAGAATAGTGTGAGAGGAAAAATTCATTCTAGGGAAAACAACATAATAAAGGGGGAGTACCTTCAATATCTAACATCGTAGGTTTAATTCTAAGATTGTTAGCACAATTCTAGGACTCTAACTTATACTTATACTTAACCTTAGGGACATCCCTAGACATAACCTAGAAATATCTCTAGGGATCTCACTAAAGTTCTCACATCCTTGTTTCCAAAGGTTGACTAAACCTCCCTCCGATACCAACTGTAGAGACCCGAAGCCTGACGTACATGGACATTACATTACTTTTGCGGAATACTTAGTACATAACAAAAATAGACACACAAGGACCGTAATAGTTTAGTGTCTTTAGAAACCCAGAATATAATCTTCTAATCGTGGTGAAAGATCTTAAACATCTCCCATAAAGATATTACACTTTTTGTTCCCTTACCTAAAACCATTCTTTTAATCCTGGGGGAAATTAAAACCAAAAAAGGGTGAGCTCAAATGCTCAGTAAGGGTGGGTATGGATAAAATAAAACATACCAGATACATTTGAACTTAAAAACATGAACATAATGTTTAAACACCAAAATCTTGAGCAACGACATAAAACATGGAAGTACATAAGGAATAGATCATAATGGAACATAAATCATGATAAAATAGCATGGGAATAAAACATGTAATTGTGGAAACCATTAAGCACATGATATGATTTTCATAGTAGCCAAGGCATTGCTGCCAAGACCATCTTAGTGGACAAAGTCCCTTTCTAAATAGAGTTCACTCCTCGTTCCCGTCCTATATAACTGAACCAGTTTAA
The DNA here is from genome assembly GCA_963277665.1 of Viscum album. NCBI lineage: Eukaryota > Viridiplantae > Streptophyta > Magnoliopsida > Santalales > Viscaceae > Viscum > Viscum album. The sequence goes on along the minus strand of OY728159.1, from coordinate 1,882,946,253 downwards.
CTTGCCATTTCAGCCATGTCTATCTCATGAGATATAAATCTTTACCCAATGCATTGGAGGGAGATATAGGTCCCACCCATCTAATAATGAAATCATTCGTTCATGTGCCACAAAATCATAAATCATACATCATAGAATAACCCATGTAATAGAATGAGATTCTTAAACATCATGCCATCATAACATAATCCATATAAAAAAATGGATATCATTTCATCATAAGAAGAATAAAACCATGTAAATAATGGAGACATTATACTTGAAACATAAACATATTAAATAATGTCATTTTAGATGGAAAAATAGTTTTGATAAAAACACTTGAAATGAATTCTTGAGGAAAATATCCTTTCTTCATCAAAATCATTTTCATTTCACAAAATGTCATGAAATTTTAAAAGAAAGGGGTTTTTTTGAAAATAATCATGCAATATTTTATAGGAAGCTTCATGAAAATGAGGCGTTATGAAACCGTAAAAATCTGTTCACGCCGTATAAGATAAAAATAACATTCTCCTCGTACTTTTGTCAGAAAAGTAAAAAAGTTCCTTATATGGTAAAAAAAGAATCCTTCCATAACACGTGGTAAAAGTCAAAAAAGGGTAAAAAGGACTTTAAACATACATAAAATCATTTTTATAAAACTTGGACATGGATGATAAATATAACCCCAGTAAATACTTACGAATAAGCAATCTCGGATAAAAATGAGATTTGAAAAATTATCCCTTACCTTAGGTCTGATATGCTTCGTATGGATCCGAACCTCCTGTATAATGATTTAAATAAAGTTATTGACTTATTAAATAATCATATTCATTTTTATGATATCATATATGTTTCACTTATGACTTTATATTACCCATTCTTTTGTAAATTTAATGTAAAAGCAGTGTTTTCGGTAAAATCATTTCATTTATCGTATGTGTTTCGACTTGTCGTTATTGATATTATTAATTATATCCTGATTTACATAATTCCAGAATTTAAAACATGATTTATATATAATATATATTCATCATATACATATATATTATAGATCGATAAAGTAATGAAATACACCGTTCTTAGAGACGGTAGGCCGTACGTACGCATAAGCACTATTTTCGTTTCCTTGTTGAATTGAATGAAATTAAATAGATGACATACATATATATATAAACAAATACAGTAGCATTATTATGTCATATATTTCATTATTATTCATTATATATACATTATAATCATTCTTGAATGGTTAATCATGGAAACTGGATCTCATCGTGTTCGTGGAGACGGTAGTCTGTACGTACGCACGAGCGATGATATCATTTCCATGATCATGGAATTATATAGGAGTGTATATATACTATTTCAGAATCAATATCACTTTAAAATAATCATATATAGTCATTATTTACACCATTATACCCATCCAAGTAAGGTGGTGGTGGAAAATAGATTACACCACGGTGTGGAGACGGTATTCCGTACGTACGCACACGCGGTGATTTTGTTTTCCATAGGATGGATAGATAGTGAAATAGAGTTGTTTCATACTTATAATAACATATCAGTATATTAGTGATACTTATGTTATTACTTCATAATGAAACAACTACATAAGAAGAAGTGGAATAATAAATAAAGTTGAAATAATCGGTAACGGACATTACCTCTTCTTTGAAGCACCTCTTTGAGACATCCTCTTAGGGCACTAAAATTGGTCTTTGAAGAAGACCAGGACATCTAGGATGTTTCTAGGGATTTGGAGAAGAGAATTTGTCAGGGGTTTTCTGATCTTGAAGGCTCAAAGTTGTGTGAGGAAGAGAGGGAGGAGGTGCTCTTTTATAAGGGAAGAGAGGGGAACCTTTGGAAAAACTAAAAATATTATTTTATTATAAAGTCATATTCGGTTTTTAATAGCTCCAAATTGATTTTTTTCGAATCTAAGGTGGGTATGTGTCGAAATAATCTCATCCAATATAATTTAGACAAGTTTAGGTTTTTATTTTAACCTTATCATTTAGATTTAACTTTAAGTTAGATAACTTAACTTTTACCTTGTCTTCTTGTTTTTTTACACTATAAGGTTAATAAACTTACTATAACAAGACAAACGAACCCCAAGTTGTTTATTATTAATTTATATAACATTATCTAAGTCATTTTTCCGAACCATAGATTTTTAGGAACAAAATAACAAATAATAATATAATATTTGTTTTAAAAACTATTTTGTGTCAATTTTGAAACTATTTGGTAATTGATTTTTTTGAAAGTCATAACAGAATGATTAGATCGAAAAAAGTTAACTAAATAAATACTAACATGTCATAATAACCTATAGAATTAGTGTAATTCATAAAAAGTCTCAAATTACATTTATTTGGGTATTTATAACATCAATTATGTCAATATTTCATTAATAAGATAATTATTGCATCATCTTTGTGTCATAAATAAATTAAATTATATAATGTCTAAAAATTATAAATAAAAAACCATTGTGTAGGAAATAGTTTTATCTTTCTAATGAATATTTATATTCGAATTTATCTTATGTATAAACCTATATTAAAAATTATTTACTTATTAAACTTTGATTTTAACCATTTTAACCCTTCTTTAAATAAATTAATATTAAATGTCCTAATCTAATCCAAGTGGGCCTAAATGGTCATATTTTATTCCTAAGGTTGTTTGTGGTCGAATTACACTTATCCAATAGAATTAGGACATGTGTTAGGGTAATAATAATATCATTTTTACCCTTAATTTTCCTATTTACTTTTAACCGTGGAAAATAAAAGTAAAAAGTTACTATTCACCAAAAAATATTTTCATCTCATTAAACCACATTTTAGTCCTTGATATTAACCGTGTCTCTCAGATTTTCTAAATTCTACTCACAGAAGTGGTAACATTATGTTTTATGAAAATATTCAATTTTTTAACTATCTCTTAGTGGTTTCACTATTCATCAAAAAATGAAAGTTTCCAGAAAATTTCCAAAAATTAGGCCTAAGCTATATTTGATATTATTAATTAAAAAATGATGTCTATTTTAAAAAATTCAATACATATCAGTTTCATTATTTAATTTAAAAATTAATTATCGTCGTCAAAACAAATAGCGTGTTTTTAGGAGATAATAACTATCAAAATATTGACACTTGTTTATGTCTGGTTTAAATGTAAAATTGCATCCAATGAACAACATTTTATTAAATGGTAAAAATATATTCTAAATATACTTTAAAACCACTCAAATTAATAATTTATCACTATTAATTATTTCGATTAAAAAAGTTTTTTAAAATTAAAATTTAGTAATTTTCACTATTCATCAGAATATGAAAGTTATCTGAAAAGTACCAAAATTTCACCCTAAGATAATTTCGATATTACGAATCCAAAAATGAAGTCCATTTTGAAATATAAAATTTATAAAATTTCAAAAAGTGGGTATTACTATTCATAACGGCTAGTTCATAATAATATTATAATAATATCTCGTTTAGTGAAACTCAGTATTGCGTACTACACACGCTATCGTGGAAGGTAGAGATTGCGTGTAATGCAAGCCAAGTAAGGGATGCGTGTAGTGCAAGCTCCTTTTGGTGTAGTGTACAATACAAGACATCAATAAAATTAAAAAGAATATTTTTCATAAAATCTCGGGGTGTTACATAATGGGTGCGATGGAATTCCACCACGACATCAATCTTGAATTCATTCATACTTCCAACTGAATGAGGTGACATTTTATTTCACATAAGTTGTGTCCATGGTTGGAAAATACCCACTCAAGGTACAGAGTATAAATCCATTAATAATGTAAAATAATTATCAAATTGAATTAAAACAAAGAATAATTAATTTATGTACTTGTGTATCCAACCCTAGGACCAAGAGCATTCTTCGCTTTGTTAATGTTATCTATATTTTCATCTTCATTAATGATATGTTATTTCTTTATCATATTTTTTTCTTTAAAATCAATATTTTCAATAAATAATAAAAACAAAGAAAAAAATAATTAGATTAGGTGGAATTGAATTTTTTATCGAATTTACTATGATGCACCTCAAGTGAGACAACCCTAGTAATCCTCTAATCTATATTATGAAAAGGTAAATTTTCTTTTACCACAACCTAAAAAAATGAATGCATCATAATTCTAACTATTTCTAGGGAGCTAGGGGTCATTCATTCATATTTTTCTATTTAAGATATTTTGAAATTAATATTTCATTGTTTTCATTTAAATATAAAATATTGAAAAAATCCCTCATGAATCCAAATTGTTATTACTATGGATAGACTGACTAGTCACAGGTACAATATCAAGAATAAGAGGTTGATTATAGTGATCCTAATTGTATGGTGAAAAAGGTGAGTGATAAACTAGATACTTTCTGGAGAAAATTGATTAGCTATCAATATATTTCAATGTACCCCCACAAGAAACACAAACCTAAACTGAAATAATAACATGAGACCGTGGTGGAAGAGATTTCCCCAATCATCTATGAATTAGAATAACCCGATGGGGTAGTGGAAGACGTAGAAAAGGATTCATTCCAAATTTCTCAATGAAAAATTAAGGATATAGATAAAAGATACCTTCCTGTTTATTTTGAAAATGGATGACAATTAAATTTGAATAATTTTAGATCAATTTGGTAGACATAATTCTAAAACATAATCTTCCAATCACTTATAGTGTAGAAGAATCATCACCACTACACCTCTCTCTAGCCTAAGAAGAATATAAAATCACCCAAGTGGGGGAATACTAAGATATACTAGAGGGTCATGAATACCTATTGTAGTCCAGGTAAGATCAACTCCAAGAGTTTATTTCCACCAATGAATAGATTCAATATGAAACAACTTAGCGAGATAATATATTTCTGAAATCAAACTCATTTAATAAATCTAATTTTAGTATAAATCATAACATTTTCTAAATTTTTTATAAATCCAACACATATTATTCCATGAAAGAAGATGATGATAATAAAAAATTCACCTATTGAGGAAAACATAAATCTCCTTTAAGAAATTGAACATTTAATGGAGGGAGTATAGGATGAAATCCACATTCTCTACCTGAAAACCCTATAAACAAGATACGTACATAAAAGGGGGATATTATAATATTAAATAAACAAAAATAAATTTCATTGATATTAAATTAAATTACATTTTCCCCTTTTACAATTATTTTAGAAGGGAATATCTCGATAAACCACTGCACAATGAAGAAAAGGTTGTAAAAGTTGTAACCAGTAAAGAGGAGGATTCAGACTTCATTGTACCACTGCAAAGCAAGATATACCTTTTTTACAATGGGTTAAAATCTCATGTACTCTATTCAAATATTCCTCCTCCACAAATAATATGAAACCCAATATGGGAATAATAACATGTGTTGGTTCATGTCCATGACCCCCCACCCCCCCACCATAAAACATTAGATAACAGCTAGTACATCCCATGTGGTGGTATTAAAAACTCAAGGTCCACATGGGGTGATGAAACTGATAATTATAATTTCATTTATATTATTTCATTCTAATAAATTAATTATTAATTTATTTTATGAAAATATTAAGTTGCACCCCGATCTGTTTATCTTTTCTTAGCTTACATTCCCAAATATGATGTCATTACATTAGTTTTTTTACTTTATAGGACCATCATAGTCATAAAAAGTAGAAAAGGATGAAATTAATTAGTTTATAATTAGAATTCATGGTCTAAATAACTTTAGAACAATCGATAAAAAATATTTTCCTAAACAACCCGAACCAAAGAATCATTTCAAGGGGACTGTGAGTTTCAATTATTAACCTAAATTTTACTCTCAATAATTAAATTTTTTAGAGCATCAATGAAAATTAAATTATCTACATTGAACTATTCAACTCTATTATCGATCTAGGAAACATAAATTTCATTGGATAATCATTATTCCATGTTTTAATTTTCATTGATGACATGATTAGAAGAATGAAATGGTAAAATGAATGAGTATGTTTAAGAATGAGAGGTCGAATTTGAAAATCAATAATTTTGTAAAATAGTTGATAACTGTACATGAAATTCCTCTCATTTTTTATTGTTTTTATTTTCAAAAAATTGATATTTATTATATTACTTTTTTTGTCATTTACAAGTGTAGTTGTCCAAAACCATTTATTCCCATCCCTAAAAACATTCTAATCTATTATTTTTAATTTTTTGCTATATTATATTTAATAGGATACCAGGGAATATATATTATCTAGAAATTACATGGAATATTTTTAAGTAAATGATTTTATATTATAAATATAATATTGTTGAGATATTTTTACTGATTGGTCTCTCATTCTTAGACACACCATGACATCAATCTTACATTTTCCTACATAATACATGAGTAACCTTGTTAGAAAATGACCAATGTTACATGATTATTGTTACTATTTCTATCATTCTCACAGTCTATTACATGTCATGAACCATCCTAGGTACCCTAGTTACCCAATAACCGAGCCGGTCCCGACATTTCCCAAAAGGAATTCCCAATCCCCACAAGTTGGTGAAAATCACATGGAATCGTACAATATGAAAGAGGGAATGAATTTTACACAAACAAAATGGATGGAAGATAAAAAAGTGAGTATGAATACAAATAAAAATCCATATATATAGGATTACTAAAATTAAAATAGGTATTAAAACCGAAAGTACTATAGAAAAGTACCAAAAAATGAGAACATAAACAGCCCATGTCCCATTGAACATAACTAACCAATCCCAAGGACCAATAGCTACTACAACTAAAAGGGGTACCTAAATCCTGAACGAACATGGAAGAAGATAATCTATAAAAAACCTAATTTCACTAGTATGGTGTGGGATAATATCTCAATAGGGACTCGCCAATAATTCTATAAGAAGATTCCAACATTTAATTAACCAAATTAATTATTCAATTTCAAATAAATAGGTATGTAATTTCCAAGAATATTTAAACAAATTATTCTTCACATTTCAAATGATGGATATACTATATAAAGATGTATTAAATACACATTTTATATAAATAGTTTATATAAATACAAAGTTCATATAAAATAGTTTACAATAATAATTCTATATATTTCAAATACAAAAAAAAATGAGAAACATGGTCATGTGCCAAAATTTATTATTTTTCCAGGCTACAAGATCCTCACACACTCAAAGTTGAATAATGGTAATATGTGTATACAAACTTCCATATGATACTGACCAAATATGACCCACCACCATCCCATTGGGGATGTGAACTGTTGACCTATGTTATGTTTTAGTTTTTATCATAAAAAGGGTGATATCCTAATTACTCAATAACTACCTAGGATTGCATGTTCATTAATAAATAACAAAATTGGGAAATTTATTTTAGGACTTCTTTAAAAATAAATCAATGCATTATCTATTTCCAAATGACAATTTTCTATTTAACACATGAAATGGTTATTAAATCAAAACATTCCTTTTCCAAATAAAACTAGTGGGTTTCTATCAAAACCAATTTAAGATATTTTTCACAAATACAAATTTTAACCAAATGTCATCAAATAAATGAAAAAATTTAAACTAAACAATTTAATTTTCAAAAAATTCCATCAATTTCACAATTTCAATCCAATTCAATGGAATATAGGGTTTTCCACCCATTCAAGCCAAACCCAATTTCAATAAAACAATTCAATGGAATTAGGGGTTTTAATCAATTAGTGAAAATAAATTTCATTTATATAAAACTAATGAATTTAAATCAAATAGTTGAATTTAAATCCAGACATTTATGTTTAATAAAAATTGACCATCATAACGAAACCACCTAGCATAGATCATGTGATCTCTAAACAAAAATCCTTAAAAGGAAAATCCAAAAAAGATCATCAGGAATGAAGATCCAAGAATAAATAATTATATTAAATTTATAAAATGAATGATATTGGATTCTCCAACAATATGGGGATCGATTAAACCCTTATGAGGAATAAGATAGGAATGGATGAAGAGTAAACGAAGAGGAAACCTACCAGGTGGAAATCTAACACAATTTTTCTAGATTCGATTCACATATGGAATGGTTTGGAGGGAAAAAATCAGATCATGGGATCTCCCTTGGAAGAATAAATCATAATAGGTATAATTAGGTCCTCTTGGAACCTAAAAGGGGAGGGGTTCAATATGTTTAAATTTAATTTTCTATTTAAAAAATCTTGTACACACTTTTATATTTGATGGGATACATGGTTAGAGAAATAGTAAACCCCAGATGTGTTACCTTTTTTTCTCAGGTGCACACTTTATTTTTCATTGGTTCCTAGTTTTTCAAAATATCACTAATTGGACAAAACCTCACTACCTCAGTTTTCACATTTTTTACTTAAGGGCGCACAGTATGGGAAAACTATGCAGCTATCGTGAACAACCCAAGATCTTCAAAAATTTATAAAATTTACACATTAAGAATCCCCAAATGAAACCCAACCAAGGAAAACTGAAAATATATTTTTAGGAATACTTGAAATCTGAAAGATGAGGTTACAACCTACCCACCATAGAAACATTCTTCCCCCATAAAGCCTATTTAGAATCCCCTATGTCAAAAATATGAACCACTACTCTTTCATCAATCACTCCCTCTCCTATATATCATGTGAATCAGAACTGGGCTGTCGTAACACTCAAACCAAAGGTATCATCCCCACATGATGTATCATGGATTCAGTAGAAACTATCCCAACTGGATGTTTAGTCATGGATGAATCATGTTCAACCTCGATATCACTCCATCTCAGAACATGATATGTATTAGATATATACCTTCATATATGAGATACATGGAACAAATTATGAATCAATGTCAGCTATGGTGGAAGTTCTAAATGGGAATAAATGTTCCCCACCTTCTAAATGACCTCAAAAGATCTCATAAAGTGATGAAAATGTTTCCCTTTTTGAAAAATCCATCGATGTCCCAATCAAAGTGGCAATTTCTAGAAAACCAATTAACCATATAAAAATTCCAATAATATATGATGTTGATCAAAATAAGATTTTTATCGGTAGTGTGTTGTCAACATGATCTAAAAAATCAACATAATCATTTCTATCATATCTTGAACAAAGATCGTTCCAACCTATGAACATTCACTGATATCCAACCAACATAATGGATATTTACTAGGTCGGTGGTACAAGGTCTTAAAATTATCCATTCTAATATTAGATGGGTAACTAGTGTTATAATAAAGACAAACTAACCCTATATGATCATCCCAAGCTCCAATAAAGTCAATAACACGAGGGTGGATCATATCCTCAAGAATATTTATAACACTTTTTTTCATTATATATGACTGTGGATAGTATGCAGTTATCAAATGGATCTGATATCACATTGACTCCTAAAGACTGATAAATACAATGAGAATTGAACTGAAGATCCCTATAATAATCTATAGAATATGTCATGATATACAAATAAATAATCTGTTTCAGATAGATATTTCCCATCTTCTTAACTTTGGTTTTATCATGAATGGGTATAAAGTGAAATTAATTTGTTCATCAAATGATCACAAATGATGTCACATTATTCGTTGTTTGGTTACAGAGAAACCCAACCACAATGTCTAAAGAGATATAATCCCACATCCATATTTTCAATATATGTTGATAAAGAAAACCCAAAGGTTTCAGGCTCTCATCCTTGACCTGATAGAACGTATAGAAATGAATGATGAACTTGAAAATGCCTCTACTCATATGTGGCCACTAGATTCAACATCTTATATCATATAAAATCTTTATGGTTCCTGAGTGAAAATCTCAATGGAAATTATAGTAATACCCTATAAAATATTTCTTTATTGTTAATATCCCATCAAATTGATTATTATGTCATAGAATGCCCGTAGTGGAGAATAACCAGTTAGGAGTGGTCTCTCCACTATAATGAGAGTTTGTGACGCTTTTTAATTCATCATAAAGATGATCTTCCTGAAGGATTTACTATACAAGAACCAAATTCATCTGAATATAGTCCAAGTAAACCTCATTCCCTGACTTCTAGACACCAATATGAAATTGTAAAATGTTATCCATAAAGTCCCACTCTTCTGATCATTCAATCACTGCCTGGGTTAGAAGTTTCCCTCTAAATACATCAATTAGAAAATTACATTTCCCTAGGGTATAGATGATTTCAAAGTCAACGGATTATAAGTACTCTACCCAATGCATCTAAGATAGGTTAAAAAAAATTTATAGAATATGTAACTCAAGCTATAGTGGCCATAAAACATGATAATACTTTCTGTGAGAAGGTAATTTCACAAAATATTATGTTCGTGCATGACAAAGGCACTTACATGGTAATGGGTTTGATAATTATTATCACATGGCCTATACTAATGAGATCCATAAGAAATTGTATGATCAAGTTTCCTTAGAACGCATCCCAAACCTGGACCCATTTCATCACATAAGATATCATATCCTTGCACTACCACTGGAAGAGTCAACATCAATGTAGTGGTAAAAATATGTTTCATATCAACAAAATAATTCATATATTTTTCATCCCAATAAAATCATACTCACTTGTATGTTATATTAGTAATCAGTGAATTTGAATTTGAGAAGACATTAATGAAGCGACGATAATAGCTAACTAATCCCAAGAATCACCAAATAATAAAAATATTCAATGGTTTGTCCTACGTCATAATAGCTTTTACTTTCTCAAGATCAACTGAAATATCATGTATTCACACTATGTGTCACTTGAACTTAATTTCTTAAATTGAGAAATCACATTTTTAGTGCTTGGAATATAGTTGGTGATTTCTCAACAATTCCAGAACTTCTATCATATGATGTACATGGTCATTTATGAACTTAGAGTAAAGAAGGATTTCACTAATAATGACCACCACAACAGTATCAAGGTACTCATGAAAAATCTTACACATTAAATATATTAAGACTAAAAAAGGATTGGTTATACCAAATGGAATGAAAAGGAACTCATAATTGTCATACCTGCTCTGAAAGTATGTTTTCTAAATGTCAAATTTTTTAGTTCCCAACTGATGGTAATTACATCAAAGATCAGAATTCAAAAAAATATTTCACCCCATCAACTAGTAAAATAGATCCTAAATCTATTTCAATGGATAATTTTTCATTACCATAACTAAATTGAGCCTTTGGTAATCAATGAATAGGATAAGTGAACCATAAAATTTCTTAGAAAAAAGAATTTTGATCACCCAAGACGACACACTCAGGTGTATAAATACTTTCTCAAGAATTTAATCCATAAAATTATGTTGACCCTTCATTCTATCCAGTTCTAGACTTTATGAAGGAATAGATACTGCTTGAGTACCATGTACTAAATCAATTTAAAATTCTACCCCCCTTACTAGTGGAAAACCAGAGAATCCAAAAGGAAAAACATTGGGAAACATGAAAAAACTGGGGGAGATCACCACTGAATGATTTTAAATCTATTTTAAAAATACCTGTCAAAGATAAAATTAAATTTGTGCTTTATTGGAAGTGATCAAATCCATCCTAAATATAAACTCATGGGGTTTCATGTAAAGAACAGAAATCTCTATGGAATCATAACATCAGATAATGATAACACACAATATAGACTAAAATGACAACATTCTCTCTTTGATACACTAGTTTTAGTAATAGAAATAATATAAGAGAAAATATCTATAAGAAGACAAAGAATATTAATAATAAGTGTTGAAATAATTGAATGAGATGCACCGATATAAAATAAATCATCCCTTAATGGAAAACTTATAGTGATGTTACCTTTAAAAATCACTAGACATGTATCCACATCCCTTGGAGACTCTTGTGGAAATAACCCCTTTCCTCATGAAGCATCTGATTAACCTATACTTTTACAAGGCATAGATGATCTGGAGCCACTATACATAGTGGAATAGAAATGGAGTTACTTTTACTAGTGATCTGGGAGATAGCATGAGCCACATATCATAAATGACTATATGAAATATCTCATTTAATTCCATATCATCCCACAGTAGTTGAAAATCAGTGGGCCTATAACAAACACTACAAGAGTAGTATAGATACCCTGCTACAAAAAAACCGCTACTAGAATAATCATTAACCATTTTTACTTTTGAGGACTTCTTACCGCCACTATAATAAAATAAAACTCTTATAAACCCTTTCATGATATCCAGTTCCATTTCAACTATCAAATCCCAATCGAGTACATTAGCATATGTAGGAATACTTACTATGGAAACCTAACCATGAATATCAGATTGAATTCCCAACATGATCAATTAATTCTTATTTTTATCATTTGATACTATCTCATGTGAAAACATTACCATAATTGAAAAATGGTTTGTATACTCCATCACATTCTTTTCATTCTAATCATGTTTTAAAACACAATAGATGTGTCCAACACCATCGAATATAGATATAACTAGTCAGTGAAAATATCATTGGTGTATTTCCGCTCCAAGATTCATTTTTCTTCCCATTCACCATCATGTCCCACCATCTCTTGCCCAGTTCGTCCATCACATAAGTGGAACACATCACTATCATTTCATCAGGTTCCTCAAAGAATAAAAATAAACATTACATCCTACTCAAACATTACACATCCACTTGGGGTTCATTGGAGATTTTGAATTCTAGTGGCTTATGGATAACGAACAACTTAGAGCGATTATGGATAACATACCTCTAAGGTTCCACAACAGAAGAATAAATAGGAATGAGTGGGTGTTCCTACCCGATATCATGGACATTCCACACAATCACTGCAACCAAAATCAGTTTCATGAGAGTATTATATCACTAAGGTGCAATATAATCTTCCTCTTTGATCTGATTAACTCATATTATCAAAGGAATGATGCAATACAACATCACTATACAATTTTGAAGACATCAAATTAATACTCAATTAGATAATCAAGGGAGTTTTAATCCCAATGGATTAGAACACATGATTTTGATTTCATCCTATTCAAATTTAAATCAAGGAAAATAATAAAAATAATTCTCAAGACATCATTCCCAAACCACCCATAGTGATATAAAACTCATTGTAGTAACTGTGGTTTAGGCCCCTAATCACAGATACCTTATTAGTCATAAAAGGATTAAACAACTACACACTAATATCTAGGAAATATGAATAAACCCAACCACTATTAAAAAATTTTCATAAAAATGATCACTTACCCCAGTAAATTGATAATTGAGCCAGTCTTGGAAAATCCTATATAGATTTCCTAATCTTAATTGGTTGGAGATAATAACATTGAATAATATAATATGAATATGGGAAAGAAATTACACGAACACAATAGGAGGAAGATAAACAATATAGTATGCATATAAGGAAAAATCCACAAGAAAAAGTGTACCAAATATAAAATAAGAATGGAAAAGAAAATAAATAAAAAAATACCATAAAATAGAAAGGTAACCCACCCAATTCCCAATGGATGAAACTCATGAATCCCAAGGATCAATAGCTACTACCTTCTACAATTTTCTCCTATGCCTTTCCCAGACAACGAAAAGGTAATCCACAAACACCTTAAGTTTTAGGTAGTGTGTGATATGAAACCCCATTAGGGGCTCACCAACGATTCCATAATAAGAATAAAACATTTAATTAAACAAATAAAGAATTAAATTTCAAATAAATAGGTATGTAGTTTCACAATATATTAAAACAAATAATTCTTTTCATTAAAAATTATGGAAATAATTTAATTAAATTTTTTGAATAAAAATGTATATAAGTAGTTTAAATAAATTTATAAGGCATGTAAAATAGTTTAAAAAAAATGGGATATATTTCAAATTCAAACAATTATAGAAAATGGTCATGTACTAAAACGTAGGATAGTTCATATATATGAGATATTCACACACTAGAAGATGAATCATAGAAAAATTTATATACAAACTCTAATTTGATAATGAACAAATAAGACCAATCTCTATCCGATCAGGGTTGTGACCTACTGCACTAGGTTTTGTTTTAGTTGTAATCTTAAAAAGTGATAAATCTTAATAACACACTAACTACCATGGACTACACGTGCTCTAATAGAAACAAATGATGGGATTTTTATTTAAAGACTAATTAAAAACCAATTCTTCCCGTTCCCTATTTCAAAATCCCAATTTTCCATTTAAAACATGAAATGGGTTTTTAATCAAAAACTTATTATTCCAAGATAAACTAATGGTTTTCTATTAAAACCATTTGAATCTATTTTTCTCAAATACCCATTTGAAATAAATTTCACAAAATAAATTTCACATTTTCAATTTAAAACTATTAATTTCACAGATTTACGTCAATTTCACAATTTCACCCCAATTAAATGTAATTGGGTGGGTTTCACAAATTCAAGGAAAATCCAAATTGAGAACCCCAATAAAATGGAATCGAGGTTATAATCAGTCAATCGAAATAAGATTCATTTATATAATGTAATTAAATTTAAATATAAAATTGAACATAAATCAAGAAAATTATTGTTAATAAAAAGTGCCCAGCATAACCGAACCACTTGCCTTGAGATAACAAGATCTTGAAACACAAAAACATTAATGAAGAACACCATAAAAGATTGTTGTTAATGAATATCCAATAATCAATCCAAGATTCCATATCTAAACACATATGGTATTATATTATACAATAATAAAAAGATCTATCATACCCTAGAGAGGAAAAAGGTGAGGGGGGAGGATGATAACCAAAAGAGGAAACCTATCGGGTGGAGTTCGAAATCAATTATCCTAGATTCAGTTCACTTTTAAAATGGTTTAAAGGGGAAAAATTACCTATTGGGAGCTTCTTAGAAATATGAAATCAGAATATGTATAATTATGTCTGTCGAGAACCAAAGGGGGGTCGGGATATCTAAAAATAACTTCTAGAATAAAAACTCGTGTACACATGGTTAGCTGGGCCAGACTACAATATTGGAAAGAAGTGCACCTGGATGTGTGACCCTTTTTCTATGGTGCACAGTTTCTCTTTACTGGGAACATGGTTTTCAAACCATTCACCAACCATGAAAAGCCTCTCTGCCTCACTTTGCAAAGTATACTCTTATGGGGCGCACATTTTGGTAAAACCATCTGTTAACCATTCACAGCCCAAGAACCGCCAAAATTCGAATAAAACAATCACCTAAAGATTCCATAACTGAATCCAAAACAAGGAATATAATAATGGTTCTTTAAAAATTCATTAAAATGGTAATCGGATGTTATATTGCATGATATTAAAAAAATGTTTTCAGTAGAGTATATTCATTATAGAAGGGGATATACTTCATTAAGGATATTTGGGGGGTTTTCATGATATTTGGGTAATAGACATATTTTCATTGTAAATTATTATTCAACTCTCTCACTAAAACTGAATAAAATACATAATGAAAATAAAATAAAGAATATATGGGTTGTTTCTTTTGAGGATCAAAAATCACCATTGACAGTATGACAATCCTAGGATTGTATACGGTTAGGTGGTGTGTGTGATATTTAACTTAAGTCAAATTATCAAAAACTAAAAATAATTGAGAAAATGAAAATGAAAAAAAAATGAAAACAAGAGAGACAGATTCATTCCTCACGTTCCTAATTAGAGCATTGGGGGTTGGGAGAAAACATTTTATTTTGGAGAAATTCATTAGAGGTTCCTTTTTATATAATGTAATAATCATTAGAGTCTACCCTAGTATTTTCGATTTATTTTTATTAATTACCTAACTTCCCTAATCCCTAGAGAAATATGAATCTTAAAATAAATCCCTCATGAATGATTTTGATTTTTATCAATACATGGTGGAGATACTAGATACCTTGAAAGGCTATGGTAAGTGACACTTATTTTAGGTATGATCACAATTCCAATTATATTTTTACCTTGAGAGATGAGTAAAAAGAATTACATTTTAGGTAAATTTAATGTGGCATCCAAATTAATGATGAAATAAAAAAATAATGTCAAGAGGAGGAAGAAAATTATTAATTCAAAAAATGAAAAGTGAAATATATGTTTGACATTGTTTCTTTAAGAAAATGGAATTTAAGAAAATATATTATGTGAAATATGAAAGTTTATTTTCTGTTATAAAATATTTTTTTTCTATTTTTATTGAAATTTCAATATTGGTAGAATCATTTTCCTTTGAAATGTTGTGAGATTTCATTCTTGATAACAATAAAATAACAAGGGAGGGTGAATTGATATAGCAATATTTTTAATTTATTTTTCAATATAAATCCAAATGTTTATAAAGTTAAATGGATTATTCTTACTGGTATTCAATTTTTTAAAATATTTATTCGAGGATATGATAAATATTCATAATTTGATTAAAAAGAGAAAATTATAGTGAGTCAAAAAAAATTCATGGAATGAAATGAGACCATACTTTGAAAGCTAAAATATAATGATATGATTATTTATATGGTGTCCCTTCATTAAATGAAAAGTTAAGTGTAACACCCCAAGCTTCCACTTTACGTTTCCCTTTGAATAATGCAATAGCTTGCGATGTACACAGCTTCGAGTTCTAACATACCACGACCAATCAAACTTGCTATTATGAATTGTAATACCCACCTTTTGAAATTGTATAAATTTTATTTTTCAAAATGGACTTCATTTGTGGATTCCTAATATCAAATTTAGAATAGGGTGATTTTTTGTTATTTTTCTAAAAACTTTTAATTTTTTATGAATAGTGAAAAACATTGTGTTATTGTTTTAAAATGACATTTATTTAAAAATTAATTATTTATAATTAAATTTATTATAAGCTAAATTATATATAAATAATACCTATATTATTTCAATGTAATTTATTAGAGTCATTTTTTGATAGGATTAGATATATAAAAGTTTATTGATCTATTTAACGTCTTTTACCCACCTTTAAGGCACGTTTGTAATTTTTTATAAAATGTAATTTTACTACTTCTAAAAATTTAATTTCAAAAATCCCATAGACACAGTTGACATCAGTATGTAAAATGTGGTTCAATAGGATGAATTGTTTTTTTGGTGAATAGTAACTCTCAAATTTTATCTACCACGATTCAAAGTAAATTGGGTATTTAAAGGTAAAAATGATATTATAATTACCTTAAAACATGTCCTAATTTTATTGGATAAGTGTATTTAGACCAATATCAACCATAGGAATAAGATATGATCCTTTTGTTCCACTTGGATTTGATTAGGACATTTATTATTATTTTATTTAAAGAAGAGTTAAAAGTGTGAAATTCAATGATTAATAACTAAACCATTTTTAATATGGGCTTTTCTATAAGATAAATTATACTATAAATATTCATTATAAAGATAAAATAATTTCCTGAATTATTTGTAATTTTTAGACATTAAATAATCAAATTTATTTATGACACAATGATGATGTAGTAATTAACTTATAATTGAGCAGTTAAAATAATTGATATTATAAATATTAATATAATTGTATATTGAGACTTTTTATGTATTCCTTGACTTTTATAGGTTAATATGACACGTTAGTGTTGATTAAAAAAATATTTTTGAAGTGATATAGTTTTTGTGACTTAAAAAAAACAAATACTAAATAGTGTCAAAATTAACAAAAATGAGTTTTTAAAATAAATATTATATTATTAATTGATATAACATTTCAAAAAATCTATGGTAAGTCCCAATTACTTAATTAAGGTTATATATATCAATAATTAACCACATGGGGATCTTTAAAATTTTTATTGTATGTCTATTAACCATTTATTATAATAATACATGAATACATGGTAAAAGTTAAAGTATTTAACTAAGAGTTAAATGTAAAAGATAAGGTTAATATGGGGACCCAAATATTCTAAAACTAATTGGTTGAGAGTTTTTTAACCCATCCCCACATTATACATTAAATAAAACCTTTTGGAACCATTATTAACTGAATATGATTGAATAATAAAATAATATTTCAAGATTTTCCTAAAGTGATCATCACCTCTCTTATAAAATGGTAATTCTCCTTATTTCAAAATCACTCCTCCAAATACATTTGGCTCGGCCAAACCCTACTCAAATATCCTCCCAAATACCCTCAATTCAACCATGAGGCCTTATATTGATCAGAAATCCTGCCTATGGAGCCCTCTTGTTCAAATCAAAAGGAAGAACCCGAAGAAGATGTAATAATTGAATCACCTCTATCAAAGTTGTTTTGTTTTTAAACTTCCTCTTTATTTGTTTTTTCCATGCCAAAGTAATAAATCCAGTACCTTCTACATACTATGATGTCATTATAAATATGGTACAACCATATTCATTATTCTATCCAACCTATGAATGGAAATGTCACCATACGTGCATACGTACGACTTACTATCTCCCCGTCGTGGTGTAGTTTGTTATTCGACACTTCATTACTTGGATGGGTATAATAATGATTATAATTGATTTAAATAATAAATATAACATTTTAATGATACTTTATATATGATATAACATCCAATTACATACAATTTCACCATCAATAGAATGATATTTTCCCTCATGCATATGTACGGATTACCGTCTCCATGAACACGATCAGATTCATTCCCCATCATAATCATTCAAGAATAATTTTCACTTTAAGATTAAAAAATGGTTAAGAACATAATATCATTATAAATATGAAAAAAATACATCTTATACATAACAAACATGACTTACGTAACAAAACATATAAATGAAAATGAATTAGTTATCACCTAAAACAATGATACCATTGAAATATTATTAACAAAGCAATTTTAAAAGATCATATATGATGCCATATTTATGTATTTGTTTCTTGGATAATTTAATAATAGTTATTTAACTATTATACATGAGGTTAACATAACATTGACCAAGGAAAAGTATAAGGTATGAGTTAATATTAAAATCTAATTATTATCTGAGGTTGTTTATAAGTAAGTATCTACTAGGACCTCTTTATCATCCACATATGTGTTTAATATAAGTTTATTTAAAAAAGAAATTACTCTTCACTTCACTAGTGTTTAAATTCATTTATACCCACTATTTAATTTTAACAAAATGGTTTGAATGTAATACTTCCATCACTTTCTAAACATGGTAATTTAGGACCTTTTCGAAAAATTAAGGAAATAATGTTTTTTTAAACATATACGGCAGGTTGTGGCTATTTTCCACCATTATAACACCTCCTAATATTTCTTTACAATATTATCAGAACATTTTTAAAATAAATGTTTTCTTTTATAATTATGTGACTTTTAAATGATTTCAAAATAGAAAGCGGTATTTCTCTCAAATAGTTATGATTTCATCTATGTCAACATATTTTGTTTTATTTTATGTATGTTTGAAGTTGATTTATTGTTTTCAAGGTTTTGGGATATGTTTGGCTATGTATATGATATTTTTATACCATTCATGTTTTATGGTTAATGTATTTAACATTTCTTATTTTAGTTTTAATAGGAATGTTTTTGTTATGTTTCATCCTTTCCATATGAGGAATGCATTGGACTTAGTAAGTTATGGATGGAGCATGTTATAGCTCCTCGATGCATCGATAGGTCTCATGAGACAAACTACTGTCTTGGAACAAGGCCTTGAAAAAATAATATTTGTAGTCTTTGCACGATTCTTTGACTATGTGGTTATTATGTTCGGCATTATGCATTCAATCATTATAAAATAAGCTATTGATAATACATCTGATTATTCAACTGGTAGAATATCATTGTGAATAAGTAAATGGAATTATTCTGATTTATATTTTCTATATTATTATGATGCTTAGGATTTAAAGGTTTGTGTTTTAGTCATGTACATTCACTTAAAAGTATATGCTTATTTATGAAAGTTTCTAGTATATTTTTAACCTTATAGAGCATCTGATCTCACCCCTTTCTATGTATTATTTTTTCTAGGATGTGAAGATGTATATTATGACTAATCCACAGGGATATGCTAAGGGATATGGGTGTGATAAATTAGGGGAACAATGTTGTTGTTATTTTTGTTGTTTCATGATGGAATGTAAAACATAAGTATTTATATAGTACTTCCAAGGATACTAAACTAATCGGTCATTCAAGACATGATCTCATGTGATCATGATAATGTTATGTTGTAATGCACCAAAATGGAATTGCATAGAAGAAATTCTTTGTAATTTAGAGATATTGTGAGTTTTCCTAGAAAATACATCCATGTGTGGATATGAGAAGATAGAGGCGGCTCTGTTACACATGTACCTTGGAGTGAAAACTCCAACAAAGAGTTTCGGGCTTGACTCGGGGTATCCTGGTACACAATAACAGGGAATTACTTCACACTTGGTTACGACACTCTAAAGGATATGCTTAGATCATTCACATTTTCCTTACAAACCATTATAAAGGATTCATGAGTAAATACCTCCTCAAAGAAAACATTTTTATACGATTAGGGATTATATGCATAAATTGTTCTACTTATGTTAGGTATTTCACTATTTTGGATTTATGCATTGTGATTCATAAACTAATCTATTGTATGAAATTTTTTAAAAATGGCACATAGTGGAAGGAATGGAAACTGTATCAATGCACGTATTCCATGTAGGGATTTCCCTCCTACTCAAGATAATTATAGTGGAGCTAGTGATATAACTAGTGCTGAGAAACTTATAACCATATTGGGAAAACACACTCAGTTAATGAATAATAACCATACCCATATGGAGAACCCTGATCCAAATTGCGTAGGTTCAACTTTATAACACTTCATGAGGCAACAACCACCAACATTCAATGGGACTTCAAATCAATTTGTTTCTAATTAATGGATAAGTTCCTTTGAAATACTATTTCGTTCTTTGGGGAGTAGTAAAAGGGAAAAAGTTTTCATGTTCGTTTATCACCTCACAGGATATAAAAATCAATGGTGGCCATTGATTAAAAACACAAAGGAAGATGATGATGTAAAAAATTTGGAATTGAGGGAGTTTAAAGGGATTTTCGTTGAAAAATAATTTCCTCATGACCATCTAGTGGATGTGGAAAGGCATTTTCTGAGTCTAAAAAAAGGAGGATGAGAATGTCCCAAAGTATGAGTCTATATTTACCAGGTTATCAAGGCATGTAGTAAAATATATACAAAACCCAAGGAGTAAAATTGCCCGATTCATTAATGGTTTAAAACCATTTATCCATCGATCATTAGTCTCACAATATTTCTCATCAAACTAAGAAATTGTCTCATATGCTATCAAGAAAGAAAAGAAATTATGTAAGTCTTATGACATTAAAACAAAGAAAGATAAAAGGAGGTCTGATGGACACTCGAGAAATAGAAATAAGTTGAGGAAATGAAAAGTTGAATTTTCATCCTCTAGTAAATGTGGGATGAAACAATCTGATACTTTTCATAAGGGAATGAGAGTCTGTTACAAGTCTGATTAAAAAGGCCCCCACGCTTGTGATTTCAAGGGAAATAAAGAGGCTGTAAATGTTGAATTCTAAAATTGTATGGAAATTGGGAATTGTTCAAATGACTGTCCTAATAACCAAGGAAAATTACCTTAGAAAAGGTTAAGGGGGAAAGGACAAGCTTATTCAATCACTACTGATGAGTTTTAAGTACTGAATGGCGTTATGGCGGGTAATTTAATGGTTTCCTAAAAATAACCAATGATTTATTGGATTCTGGATCATCTCATTGTTTCAAATATTCCCAGTTTGATAAGAACATTAGATATTTCCAATTTGATTTAAAATGGATGTTGTCAGTAAAAAATTCTAAGGGAATTATCATTGAAACAATGTTTTTTCAATCATTTTCCATTATGACATATAAAAGTTATTTATCTGCTGATCCTATTTTCATAACCCTGATTGAATTTGATATAATCCTTATTATGGATTATCTTTTGGAAAATGATGTGGAAATTTATTATAAGATGAAGGAGGTTACAATTTTTGATGTTGATAAGGAATATCTTTTATTTAGAGCACAAACGTCACCATCTAATTCTTATCTAGATCATCCCTAGTGTCTCTACAAAATTCAATTATTTGGGAGGAATGGAGTTAAATAACTATGGGTGAAGAAAAAATGTTCAAATAGTGGACGTATCTACTGTATATGAATATGTTGATGTGTTTCCTGAAGATTTACCTGGAAATCCTCCCGAACGAGAAATTCAATTTTCCATTTATCTAATTTCTGGTTCAAGGCCCATATCGAAGACCCCTTATAAAATCTCCTCTCTGGATTTAGTGCAACTAAATAAATAACTAAATGAATTGAGTAATAAAGGATTTATTCTCCCTATTGTCTCTCCATGGGAATCCCCTATTCTTTTTGTTATAAAGAATGATGGATCTATGAGGTTCTACATTGACTATAGGGGGTCCATTTTATAATAATAAAGAACTAGTATCCCCTACCTCTCATTGATGATTCATTCGATAACCTTCATGGAGCTTAATATTTTTCAAAGATTGGCCTTAGATTTGGATACAATCAATTGTGTGTGAAGAAGGAAGACATTCTGAAGACACCATTTCTTACCAAGTGTGGGCATTATGAACTTACAGTAATGCCTTTTAGACTGACTAATGCAACCTCTATCTTTATGTATCAAATGAATAGAGATTTCATGGAATATCATGATAAAATTTTAGTGGTATTTATTAATGATATCATAGTTTACTCCAAAATATATGAAGATCAAGAAAATCACTTGTAAACTATTCTAAAGACTCTTTGAAGAAAAAAATTATATGGGATGTTTAGCAAGTGTGAATTTTGGCTTCAGGAGATTTTTTTTCGTGGACATATTGTCTCTAAGGATGGAATCTCTTTTTATTCTTATATGAAAAGAGAAATACAAGATTGTCTAGCACTAAAGATTATAACTGAGGTACGCAGTTTTATTGGATTAATAGGTTATTATCAGTGTTTTGTCCAGGACTTTCTCCAATTGGATAACCCATTAACCGACATCATAGATAAAGGGGTTAAATTTGTTTGGAAAAAATAGTGTAAAGATTGTTTTGAAGAGATGAAGAGAAGATTATTCAATTCTCCTCTATTGAATCTACCATTGGGGAATAATGTGTTTGTTATTTATTGTGATGATTCAAAGAAATGACTTGGTTTTGTCCTTATACAGAATGATAGAGTTATTTCTTATGCATCACGACAGCTAAAAATTCATGAAAAAAACTATCCCACTCATGATCTTGAGTTATAATCTCTAATATTTTCTTTTAAGATATGGATACACTATCTCTATGGTGTAAAATGTTAGATATATACTCATTACAAGAGTTTGAAGTATATTTTATCACATAAATAACTCAACATGAGGCAAATACCATGGCTTGAACTACTCAAGTATTATGATTGCACTATACACTACCACCCGATGAAGGTAAATAAGGTGGAAGATGCTTTGAGCAGAAAGGATCACAGAGTTCTGAACAAGATGAGAGGTTAAAGGGATAATATGTTCATGGATATAGTAAATATGGATATTGGAATAATCATTGAAGGTGAAACATCGATAATTTTTCAAATGGTTTCCAAACCATATTTAATAGAAAGGACATTAATTTCTCAGACTGATGATGAGGAGTTTCAAAATAATATTGATGTAGTGAATGATGGGATATAGATTGACTTCGTATATGAAGATGGAATTTTTATGTTTGGGAAAATGCTTTGTCTTCCCAATATACCTGATCTAGAAGGAAAATTGTTGGATGATGCTCATAGCTCAAATGTCTCTATACACCCAGGTAGCACTAAGATTTATAGATATTTGAAGGAACATTTTTGATAGAACAACATGAAGAGGGAGATTGATGATTATGTGTCAAGATGTATGGTTTATCAATAGTTGGTGGATGGAATACAACTTCCTACAAGAGTCATGAAACATCTTACCATACCTGAGTGGAAATGGTATGATATTATGATGTACTTCTTCAGGGGACTTCCAAAGACTCCTAGATGGAATGATTAAATATGGGTCATTTTTTATCTTCTTAGAAATTCAGCACATTTTCTTGCTATAAGATATGATTTACCACTTGATCGTTTAGAAATATTATATATTAATGAAGTTGTATGACATAATGGAGTACCCATATTGATTGATTCTGATGGTGATCCCTATTTTACATCATGATTCTAGAAATTTCTTTAGGAGGGCCAAGATACTGAACATTGTTTGAGCACTGCCTACCAAAATCAAACTGATGGACAATCAGAAGAGACTATTCAAACCTTAGAAGACTTGATGAGATCTTGCTTAATTGAATTTCAATGTATGTGTGATCAATATTAACTCAGGATAAATATTCCTATAATAATAGCTTCCATTCGAGTATTCAAAAGGAACCATATGAAGTGTTATATAGAAAAATATGTCTCTCACCAACAATATGGGATGTTGTTGGTGAAAGAAAACTCGTAGGCCCATTACTTGTAGATGAAACAATGGAAAAGGGGAATATTATCCAAACCCACATCAAAGCAGTTCTGAGTAGGCAAAAGAGCTATGCCGATAAACAAAGGATGGATTTGGAATTTGAAGTAGGAAATAATGTTTTCTTGAAGTTATCTCCATGGAAAGGTTTTTTCACAATTCGATAAGATAGTTAAATCAAGACCCCTGTACATAGGACCTTTCAAAATTATGGAATGAATTGGAGTTGTAGCATACCTTTTGGAAATTCCTCTAAGTCTCTCCAAAGTTGATGATGCATTCCATGTATCACTATTGAGAAAATACATGCCTGACCCAACGTATGTGCTCACTTATGAAGAAATAGAATGGGAACCCGATATATATTATTTTGAAGAGCCTGTCTATATTCTTGATACAATAGAACATGTTTTTAGAAACTGTATGACACTTCTGGTAAATGTT
Organism: Viscum album; assembly: GCA_963277665.1. Taxonomy (NCBI): domain Eukaryota; kingdom Viridiplantae; phylum Streptophyta; class Magnoliopsida; order Santalales; family Viscaceae; genus Viscum; species Viscum album. Next base: position 1,882,921,192 of record OY728159.1, on the reverse strand, counting down.
ATTTGGAGAAACCATAAAATGGAAGAGGAAACATGGGAACCTAAGGAACTTATAAAGAAAAAACCACCCGAATCTTTTTATGCATTTATATTCTAGAAATTTCAAGGATGAAATTATTTGAAGCAGGGAATAATGTAACACCCCAAGCTTCCATAGTATGTTTCCCTTTGAATAATGCAATAACCTACATTTTACACAACTTCGAGTTCCAGCACACCAAGATCAATCAAACTTGCCATTATGAATATTAATACCCACTTTTTGAAACTTTCAATTTATTTTTCAAAATTGACTTCATTTTTTGATTTGGAATATCCAATTTATCAAAGGGAGAATTTTTTGTATGTTTATGAAAACATTCAAATTTTTATGAATAGTGAAAAAAACTCTGTTGTAGTTTAAAAACCGACTTTTATTTAAATAATTTTTTTATTAAAATTTATTTTAAAGTGAACATGTATACATAATACGTATATTATTTCAATGTAATTCATTGTACTCATTTTATAATAAGATTAGATATTTAAAATTTCATTGAAATATTTAACGCTTTTTACCCAACTTCTAGGCACGTTAGAAAATTTGCAAAAAAATGTAATGTTACCACTTCTATGAAGTGAATTTCAAAAATCTGAGAGACGGTATGGGCCCAAAACACCCTAAAACCGAACAGGTTCATTCAAATGCCTGCAACATAGGCTACTGACCTCCGATCGATGCACCGTCAGTTGAGATGTGATCCTTGGATCGAGGTGGTCGTTTCGGTATATTACACTCAAGGTTTCAGATAACTTTGTGTATGACCGGGTTGGTTCGAACACGAAACCAATCGGGTCCTCAGAGCGGAAACGTTTATAACTTGAGCTCTGGACGTCCGATTGACTTGTTGTCGTCTTTGTTAGTTTCCTCTTAGTGAGATGGACCTTTTGGCTTACTCCACTCGAGGATTGGATGCAGTTGGAGTACGGTCAGGTGGTTTTGACTTAAAAACCAACCCGGACCCTAGAACGAAAAGGCCAATAACTCTCAGACCGGACGTCCGATTGACGCGCCATTGGTCACATTGAGTTCCTATTGTCGAGATGTAACTTTGGGATACATCATCTTCGGACTACATGTCAGTTGATGTATCGGATCCCTTGGCTCATGGAGCGGACCCTCCAGGGATCGAGCAGGCTATGTGAGGGAACTCTAGAGCTGGTTGCGACTGCGACGACGAGGACGACGGCACTGAAATCCTCCGTGGGTTCGGCAGCGACGACGACAGCACTGAAATCCTCCATGGGTTCAGCAGCGACGACGACTATAATAGAATCCTTAGTGGGTTCGACGTTGATGACTACTGTTCCTATATCCTTTGTGAGTTTGGCAGAACATGACTAATGTTCTTCTATCCTACGTGGGTCTGGAAGTATTTGACTATATACTTGTATCCAACGTGGGTCCGATAGAGTAGCCGGTCTTGTATCCTTTGTGGGTCTGATAGCTTAGCTGGTCATGTATCCTACGTGGGTATGACAACTTAGATGAATCTGTGGCTACATCTGATCATCTCTATCATCTTGAAGAAGTATTCCTGTGTGAGCTGAGTCTTGACCTTCAATCATTATCTTCGATATGATTGTCTTGTTTTCCTAAGTGGATTGGGTTGTTTTATCCGGTGTGGTTTGGATTGTGTTATCCTGTGTGGTCTATATCAAACTTGGGCTCGGATGTTGGAGGTGAACTAGAATTGATGACTTAGGTATATGTATGGGAATATACCTAAGTAGAGTCGGTTGTTACTTCGTGATTGTATCTTTCCTTTATAGATTATCCTTTGTGGATTCTGGGAGACCTTCGGGGGTCTCAGGGTCCCTACTGAGTAGCGTATACTCACCCATGCACGGGCTATGCCCGCACTACGTTGTGTTGGATGTAGACAACAGACAACGCTGATCGTGGTTGAGGCTTGTGGACGAAGTTGGTACCTGGAGGTGGACCACTGGGCGGGACGTACACGGAGCAGACTGTTGAACCCGAGGAGCTGAGGAGACTATCTGTACCCACCCTTCAGGTGGGATTTCTAGTGGACGACTCGGCATTGCTGCTTTACTTTCTGTTGCGTAACTTTCTTTTCAGTTGTACTTTACTTCAGTTGGGTTTGTATTATGACCCGTAACATGGGGTACGGACCTCCGATCGACGCACCGTTAGTTGCGATGTGATCCTTGGATCGCGACCGTCGTTTCAGTATATTACACTCAAGGTTTAGGAGAAATTTTTGTATGACCGGGTTGGTTCGAACACGAAACCAATAGGGTCCTCAGAGCGGAAATGCTTATAACTTGATCTCCGGACGTCTGATTGTCATGTCATTGACTTTGACCCCCTTGTCCAATTTACGTTCCAACACTTACAGTTGTACCCACTTTACTTAGTGTTTACTTCCATTTGTCACGACCCATTCTCGGGGCTTGTGTCGTGACTACCCCAAGCCAAACTTCCATAGGCCAGGGGCTGGCGACTAGCACCAAAGGCGTAAATCCCGATAAAAAGGGAATGCATTGCCTTTATGAAACGCAAACAAAAAAAACCAGAGTACAAGCAGAAGCAAAACACTAGGTAAAACTGAATACAAAAGTAGTGCTGAAAGTAAAGGGGGCCGGAAATACAATCTCATCTGTAAAGTACAAGGAAAAAGACAAAATAGCTGGAAGGTGTCGATCTGCTCCTGGATCGTCCTCCGGAGTTCCTACCTGAAGGGTAAGTTCAGATGGCAACCTCAGCTCTCCACGTCCGTCTGTCACATCCGAGTACCGTCTCGTCGTGAATTCCACCTCCGGGGACCGTCTCGTCATCAAGTCCACCTCTGGGTACCGTCCATCACTACAAGCCTCAACCATGATCAGTTTTTTCCATCGTCTACATCCAACACAACAAGGTGTGGGCATAGCCCGTGCAGGGGTGAGTATAAAGATACTCAGTAGGGACCTCGAGACCCTCAAAGTCTCACTAAATCCAATAAGGATAAACTAAAAAGGAATATCTCAATAGGAAACCCTTGAATTAGGTATATTCCCATACATATAAATAAGTCATTATGTAATCCATCTCAATCATGAGGAAAACACAAAGTTCATTGACTCAGCTCAAACCAGGATTTTTATCCATGATGATGAAAACACTACTGCTGGAGAACTCATCTTTTGTCGAGCACAGTAGTCCTGTCACGACTCCGAGGTGCTACTCACTAACTTTAGACTGCTGAGGTACTCCTCATGTCGAGTACCGCGGGTCTGCCACCTCACACAGTAGTGCTCCCCCTCATAGCCTACAGAGAAAATCCTCCTGTAGAGTAACGTAGGTATTCCACCTCACAAAGTAGTTCTCCTCTGCCATGGGTCTGCCACCTCACAATGTAGTGCTCCCCACTGGGCTATACAAGTCACTCCGAATCAAATCGGACAAGCAGTCATCAGGTCTCAGCCAGCTACAAGGTCACTGTACTCCGTATGTTCACCTCCGAGAGGATCCTCTCCATGAGACATTGGTTTACACTCCGTGTATCACAATGTCCCATGAAAAATTATCCCAAGTACCGCCTCGTCACAGGGGTATTAACGCAATAGACGACGCGTCAATCGGACGCCCGGTCCGTGAGTTATTGGCCTCTTTGTTCCGGGGGCCCGGTTGGTTTCATATACGAACCAACCCTGCCGTATCTCAACTGTACCCCAAAATCCCATGGGGCATACTCAAAGGGATGGCTATGGTCCAAGAGTATCGGCGTCGCTGACAGTTCGTCAGACAGACGTCTGGTGCCAAAGATATGTCCCAAGAAGGTAATGGGCTATTAATGAGCTCGGGTCTGGTCCGACCTGGTAAGACTAACTCAGCCTAACCCAAACGTGGCCGACCTGGTCTGGGTCAACTCAGTCAGACTCGCTGGGTCTGACCCGGCCCATTGGGAGAGTCATCCCGCTATGTTTTGACCCGGTCCACTCGGCCCGGCCCATCGGACCATGAGGGCGGTTCGACCCGATAGTCGCCAGGTAGGTATCTCGGTAACTCGGCCCCGGAGACCGGGCCGGTTAGACCAGCGACACCGCGGGGGTGTCGCGGGCCGGTTCAGTAGGCTGGTGATAGGGAGGCCAGCAGGCAGACCACACGGGGCGCGGGCTGGCCGGCAGGGCTCCGGGCTGGCCGCGGGCGCACCGGGCAAGGCGCAGGTGCACCAGGTAGGGTGCCGAACATCGGGCAGCGCGCAAGGGCGTGCCGGGTAGTGCGGTAGGGCACCGCGGGGGCGCCGGGAAGGATGCCGGCAGGGGCACGGGACAGGACAGAGGCAAGGGCGCGGGGTGCCGGGCTACGCCGGCAGGGCGTCGGGGGTGTGCCGGTATGGAGACGGGGGTGCACCGGCAGGTCTCCGTGGGTGCGCTGACAGGGCACCGCAGGGGAGCCGACAGCGCGCCAGCAGTGGGAACGGGGCACCGAGTGCGCGCCAGGGGGCCGCGGGGGTGGCGTATTTCATGGATTTCATGGGTAGCACGACCTTTGTTCGCCGCCTTCTTCATCGTCGCATCATTTCCATGTCGCCATGGAGTCATTACAAAAAGAACAACAAAGGGGTCAGGCCATTTTGGTTTGGCCCGAACCCTCCGCGTTTAGGGTGGTAGCAATAGGCTCTCGCAAGTATGAAGTACAAAAACCACCATTCATTATTTTGAGAGAATGGAAGAAAATTGGAAAGGTTCATAATTTAAATAAAAAATAAAACCCCTACCTCATGCTCGTCGCTCGTTGGCGGAGTCGCGGAATGAAGACGATGAAGGCCATTGTTCGTCGCGTCCACCACACGTCCCCAATTCCGAGCTGCGTCGGTTCGTTGACGATGTTGCGGAGGATAGGTTTCTAGGGATTGGAGGTCGAAGAAGAATCGTGCGGAAGATCATCGTTGGTGTTCTTCACATTCTTTGTTGAAGAGGATAAGATTTCTCCAAGTGTTAGTCGTCGTAATACTTTACCAGCGCTTCGTTGCTTGGTGAAGTCGTCCCAAAACCTTCTCCCAAGCTCCCTATATATAGGACAGGGGGAGAGGTATGTAACCATCATGGAATTTATGATGGTTCATTTATTTGGAACCTTCCAAAATTCCAACTATGCGATTACTTAATTTATTCTTTGGGACTTTACAAGTGCGCAGTTTCTGACGGCACCTGATTCTGAGGCCCGGTGTGTCCGGAACCAATTTTCAAAGATCATCTTGGGTACGTTCAGTGAACGAGAGAGCGGGTTTTTCTAACTTTTGAACTGGTGCTCAGAATCGAAATCTGAGGGCACTGTTGATATCGCAACGCCGATATTTGCTTAAGAAGACCTTTTCCAGAGTTGTGTTTGCTCCGGAAGAGTTGTTTAATTTTGCGGTTAAGTGAATAATGTTGTGTTACAATTTTATTTTACATTGTAGTTTAACATCCATGCGAGGAAGTTGGGGTGGGACCCACATGAGCCCCCACCCCTTCAAATTCCCTAAACCCCCTCTTAAATTTTTGCAACCCCCTTAATTTTTTTAACTCACCCACTCCCCCACTTAATTGCATGCCAACTCTCTCGTTAAATGATTTGACTTAAGTTATTCAATTGATTATGATTTTGAATTTTGAATTTGGAAATCATGGCATGGGATAATAAAATAATGTTGAATCTTATTTTATTTTGGGTTGGTTGTGGTGTGAGGAAAATTAAGGGAGAGTTATTTTTTGTTTTTCGGAAGAAATTCATCTTCTTCGCAAAGAACGCCAGGTCTATGACGAAGAAGCGCGGCACCGTCGCACCAAGCCGTTGAGGCCAAAAGAAGCCGCGGCCGGAGTTGGGCCACGGTCGGAGCGGGGACGCGGTGGAGGGGCGTGGCGCTGTTGCGCCGCGGTGAAGTAGGGGTGGGCTGTCGGAGCCGCCGGCCGCCGGTGCTTAGGAGGCGGGACCGGCTGGTCCCGCGCGGCACACTGGCCGACCTTTACGGATGGCCAGATCCAGAAAACTGGGGGTTTGAACCCCTGGTCAACGCATAAGGGTAGACCCCACCTGGGTCCGCCATCTGGTTTGAAGGGGGTGGTGGTTCCCCCCCTTCCTCGCTCACGCGGCGCGCGGTGCCCACGCCGGGCCGGGCCGCCTGTGCCGTGTCGGGCCGTGCCTGCTGGGCCGGGCTGCACCAGCCGGGTCGGGATGCACCCTGATGGGCCGGACCCGGACCCGGGTCAGGTCGCCCCGGTTCAGGCCGACCCAGGGGGTCTCGAGCCGGGTCGGTCCAGGCCCAAAACCCCCTAAAAACGGAAAGGTTCTTTCAAACGCCCGTAACATGTGCTACAAAACTCTGATCAACGCACCGTCAGTTGCGATGTGATCCTTGGATCAAGACGGTAGTTTCGATATATTACACTAAAGGTTTTGGAGAACTTTGGGTATGGGCAGGTTGGTTTGAACATGAAACCAATCGGGCCCTCGAAGCGGAAATGCCTATAACATTAGCTCCGAACGTCCGATTGACGTGCCGTCGACTTTATTGGATTCCTCTTAGTGAGGCGGACCTTTTGGATTACTCCGCCTGATATTTGGATGCAGTTGGAGTACAATCGGGTTGGTTTTGACTTAAATACCAACCGGGCCCCTGGAATGAAAAATCCAATAACTCTCAGACCGGGCGTCCAATTGACGCGCCGTCTGTCACGTGGAGTTCCTTTTGACGAGACGGAACTTTGGGATACATCAACTCTGGACTTCGTGTCAGTTGATGTATCGACTCCCTTGGCTCATTGAGCGGACCCTCCTGGAATCGAGCATGCTGTGTGAGGGAACCCTAGAGCTGGCTGCGACTGCAACGAATTCCTTACTGGAATCCTCCGTGGGTTCGACGGTGAAGACTTTCGTACTGGAATCCTCTGTGGGTTCGGCGAAGATGACAACCTTACTGGAATCCTCTGTGGGTTCGACGAAAATGACAACCGTACTTTAATCCTCCGTGGTTTCGGTGGTGACAACTACTGTACTTGTATCCTACGTGGGTTTGATAGTACTGACCTCTGTTGTAGTATCCTACGTGGGTCCGACAGAGTAGTTGGACTAGTATCCTACGTGGGTTCGACAGCTTAGTTGGTCTAGTATCCTACGTGGGTCCCAGCTAGATGAATCAGTAACTACATCTGATCATCTCTTTTTCTTTACAAATGATGTATACCTATGTGAGCTGAGTCTTGATTTTCAATCATTATATTTGATGTGATTGACTTGCTTTCCTGTGTGGACTGGGTTGTACTTTCTTGTGTGGACTGGGTTGTACTTTCCTATGTGGACTGGGTTATACTTTCCTATGTGGACTGCGTTTTACTTTCTGTGTGGAATGGGTCATGCTTTCCTGTGTGGACTGGGATGCACTTGGGCTTGTGAGTTGGATCAGAACTAGAATTTTTAAATTAGTTATATGTATGGGAATATACATAAGTGGAGATAGTTGATACTTCGTGTTTTGCGTCTTTCTTATGGTTAATTCTTTGTGGATTTTGGGAGATCTTCGGGGGACTCGGTGTCCCTATTGTGTATCGTATACTCACCCCTGCACGGGAAATGCCCACACTATGTTGTGCTGGATGCAGACAACGGAAAACGCTGATCATGGTTGAGTCATGAGGAGCAGGACGGTACCCGGAGGTGGACATCACGACGAGACGGTACTGGAGGTGGTCCACCAGGTGGGACGTACACGGAGAGGACGACTGGACTCGAGGAGCCGACGAGACCGACGGTACTCACCCTTCAGGTGGGAGTTCCTAGAGGATGTCCTGGTGGTTGCTTCTTTTTCTTTGAGTTGTTGAACTTTACTTTTCAGTTGTACTGAACTTCATTTCGGTTTTTGTATAGGCCCATTTACTTTCCAGCACTTACTTGTGTTTTCAGTTTACTTAGTGTTTACTTCAGTTTGAGTACTCTATGGTGTTTGTTCTTTTCATAAAGGTAATTCCTTCCCTATTATCGGGATTTACACCTTTGGTGCTAGTCTCCAGCCCTTGGCCTATGGGAGGCGGGCTTGTGGTAGTCACGGCATGGGCCCCAAGGATGGGTCATGACCAATCGGTATCAGAGGAGTTTGGTTTTACCACAAAACATAGGACTCTGATCTTTCTCTAAGTGAAGAAATAGTGATAATTGTATTTGAGTGTGGTTATCTGTCCAGGGAGTCCAGTGTTGTTGCGGCGGCCGACGTATCCATACAGCAGGACCCTGACTTCTGATTTCTGACTCAAAGCACGAAAAAATTTATTTCATGTGTGTTTCAAAGTTTTATTTGTGATTACTTTGTGTTAGCTCACCAGGTATACTTTATTGACTGTGGCACACCTGTCTCTTTTTAGGATGGCCCCGTGACGACGGCTAGCTAGGGTTCTGATAGAGTACTCGATGACAGCCCACCGAGCGACGAGACTCCGGTGTATGGCCCTCTTTCTATGTTGGCACCTTCGGGTGGTGTAATAGCAGCACCACCACCGATTAGGCAGTAGATTCTACTAGTTGTACTAGTGTACGGTGCATGCTGATAGATCACATTGCACGAGTTCTAGTAGGAGAGGCCTCCGAGGTTACGAGGCGAGACAGATTCCCAGGCATTAGTGGACTGGATTGAGGCGATTTCTAGAGTTCTACGCCTATTTTAGACACTAGTAGAGCGGATGGTGGACTTAGCTACTTGTGTTTCCCAGTGAGTGACCATGAGGTTGTTCTGTATAGTGAAGAGGCTTCGGTATATTGATCGATGCCTGAGATAGTAACTTCGGGTAGTGTGTCAGCTACATCACTACCTGTTGGTCAACAGACACTACCGGCGGTACCGGTAGAGGACACTTGTAGTCTTAGTCCCTTACATGTTTCAGCACAAAATATCCCTCAAGTTATGAGGCAAGACCGACTCACAGGCGGCTGAGGACTGGCTTGACGAGGTGGTTGAGAGTCTTCTAGATCTTATACAGCTTCATCAGGACAACATGTCGGTAGCTGATAATTCATTGGGGCATACCAAACCATTCTTGGTACTCGATGACTACAATGCGATCGATGCTTCAGGGCTTGGACTTCTGAGTGAGGTGTGTCTAAAGGATATCTGAGCCAGCACTTCTCTATGCATTCCTACTTATACTAGGGTACTAGAGAGAACCGTTATGGTTGAAAATTATTTGGCTGAGTGGATGCAACCAGTTAAGGTTAGCAGTGGGAAGTAGGAAACTGGCGCCAGTCTCGTAGGCTTGGGCGTGTAAAATGTTTCAAGTAGAGGAAGTGAAAAGAACAGATGAATCTGCAAGACAGAAGACGTGGAAGCAGAGCTAGGAGAGCCGCATGTGGTGGTGAACAAATTGACATGTTGCAACCACTCGTCTTTGTAATCCCCGCTAAGCTCAGGGAGCTGGAGGGCAGGTGAAAGAGTAGCTGCATGCGGTCAAGGAGTGTGACCATAAGGCTCTAAGGATGATTTGAGGTATGGAATTTGTCTTCTACTAGCTTCCGTAACAACAGAAATCGATAATAATTACCACTTCCTTCCATGAGTCTTTTCCTAGACCTAGAGTTTCCAGTTAAGTCGTTGACTTGACCCTCATGTCTGCAGATACCTTTGGGAGGAGACTCGATAATCACACTTACGCCGATTGTGTGATCTGACCCTTGAGGAGAGAGTTTCAGTTGGAACCTCTTGGTGGTAGCGTTGAGGCCTTATGACGTTAGTTTGAGTATGTACTGGGCAATCATAGTTCATACACCAATTGACGGTATTAGGGAAATGTCAGTATGGGTTTTCCTTGGTCAGAAAATAGGAAACCCCAGGTAGCATAGGATTAACTCATGCTCAGGAGGGTGTAGCCAGTCACTCTTAGGTCGGCCAACCATACCCTCGTGGATTTAAGAGTTTTTAATTTCAGTTCTAATCAAGAAATGGAGGCCCTTAGAGTTCAAGGATGGCGACCACGTTATTATACGGGTCTCACCTCGACGAGGTTTATGGAGATGTAGCCGAGGAGGTGAGTTATCTTTGAGGTCCAACGGACCTTTCTAGGTCCTCAGCAGGGTAGGCAAGGTGGTTTACCGCTTGACCTTTCCACCTCAGTTGCACCGGGTGCACGATGTCATCCACGTATCTCATCTAAGGAAATACGTGCATGACCCTCCACACATCATCGACCAGAGGGAGTTGGATGTTGATGACAGGGCGACCTTCACAGAGGTTCTAGTGGAGAACGAGGATCGACAGGAGCGTTTCCTATGTGGACGATATATTACTCAGGTGTGCTTTCACTGGCAGCACGGGAACTTCCAGGAGAGCACATGGGAGCAGAAGGATCAGTTGCATGCTCAGTACCACATTTGTTACCCTAGTTTTTGATGTATCTTTACGGGGATGTAAAGCCATGAGGTGGGAGTAATGTAAAGACCCGTAAATTTCAAGGAAATTTTTTTCTCAAATTATTTGGGACTTTACGAGTGCACATTTTATGACGGCACCGGATTCCGAGTCTCGTTGTGTTCGGAATCAATTTTCAAATCTTAGCTCGGGTACGTTCAGTGAACGAGCAAGCGGGGTTTTCTAATTTTTGAACATGTGCTCGGAATCGAAATCCGAGGGCACTGTTGAAACCGCAACACCGGTATTTTCTTTTGAAGACCTTTTCCAGAGCTGTGTTTGCTCGGGAAGAGTTGTCTAATTTTTCGGTTAAGTGAATAATGTTGTGTTACTACTTTATTTTACATTGTAGTTTAAATTCCATGTGAGGAAGTTGGGGTGGGACCCACACAAGCCCCAATCCCTTAAAATTCCCTAAACCCCCTCATAAATTTTGGCAACCCCTTAATTTTTATAACTCACCCACTCCCCCCACTTAATTACATGCCAACTCTCTCGTTAAATGATTTGACGTAAGTTATTCAATTGATTATGAGTTTGAATTTTGAATTTGGAAATCATGGCATGGGATAATAAAATAAGGTTGAATCTTATTTTATTTAGGGTTGGTTGTGGTGTGAGGATAATTAAGGTAGAGCTCTTGTGTGTTTTCTGGAAGAACTTCATCTTCTTCGCGAAGAAATCCAGGTCTACGACGAAGAACTCTGTCACCACAAGGGGAGATCAACGTGTCATCTCCTCTCCTCTCCGCAACTGGTGAGTGACGCCTATTCCGGAGAATGGTGATGTGCCCACATTCGATCTTCTTCCTATGTCAAAGAAAGGGAGATTCCGCATCCTTAATCGAATGTACACCGACGACATATACGGAGCCTCGTTCCGCAACGCCGTCTTTCGCGATGTCGTTTTCCCGCGACGATCATCGATCGACTATTTCTTCGAGGTAGGGGTGTGTTTTTACCAAGTGATTATTCCTTGCATTCTTCGTTAAATATTTGGGTCACCTATTATAAATTTAATGGGAAGAGGTCGGACCGCCCAAACATGCCCGATCCTCCTCCTACTTTGTTTTTGTATTCGTTGCGGCTCGAACGAAGGTGACGCAGTGAAATGGAACCGTGCGTAAACAAGGAGGAACGTGGTGAAGAAGCGTGGCGACGTCGCGCCGCGCCGTTGAGGCTGAAAGAAGCTGTGGCCGGATTCGTTCCATGGCGGAGGGACACGGCACCGTCGCGCCGTGCTGGAGAACCACGAAGAGACCACGGAAAGAGCGGGGCTGCGGCGAAGGGGTGTGGCGCCCGCGTGCCCCGCCGGTCAGACTAAGGCCACGACCTTTGGCCGCGGCGGAGTAGGGGTGGGCGGCCGGAGCCGCCGGCCGCCAGTGATTAGGAGGTGGGACTGGCTGGTCCTACGTGGCACACTGGCTGGCCGTTACAGTCGGCCAGATCTGGAAAACCGGGGGTTTGAACCCCCGGTCAACGCAGCAGGGAGGGCCCCCCGTGGGTCCGCCGTCCGGTTCAAAGGAGGTGGTGGTCCCCCCCCCGCTTCCGTGCTCACGCAGCGCGCGGCGCCCTCGGTGGGCCGACCGATCGCGCCAGGCCAGGACGCGCCCTTATGGGCCTGACCCGGACCCAGGTTGGGTCGACCCAATTTGGGTCGTCCCATGGGTTCTCCGGTCGGGTCAGTCCGGGCCCCAAACCCCCTAAAACGGACAGGTTCGTTCAAACGCCCGTAGTGTGGGCCATAGACCTCCGATCGATGCACCATCAGTTGCGATGCGATCCTTGGATCGAGAAGGTCGTTTTGATATATTAAAATCAAGGTTTCGGATAACTTTGGGTATGGTCGGGTTGGTTCGAACACAAAACTAACCGGGCCCTCGGAGCAGAAATGCCTATAACTTGAGCTTTGGACGTCCGATTGACGAGTCGTCAACTTGGTTGGATTCCTCTTAGTGAGACGGACCTTTTGGCTTAATCCGCTCAAGATTTGGATGCAGTTGGAGTACGGTCAGGTTGGTTTTGACTTAAAAACCAACTGGTCCCCTAGAATGAAAAGGTCAATAACGCTCAGATCCGGTGTCCAATTGGCGCGCCGTCTGTCACGTTGAGTTCCTTTTGACGAGATAGAACTTTGGGATACATCAACTCCAGACTTAGTGTCAGTTGATGTATCAACTCCCTTGGCTCGTGGAGCAGACCCTCCCAGAATCCAGCATGTTGTGTGAAGGAAGCCTATAGATGGCTGCGACTGCAAGACTTCCGTACTGGAATCCTCCGTGGGTTCAACGGTGAAGACCTTAGTACTAGAATCCTCTGTGGGTTCGACAACGATGATAACCATACTAGAATCCTCCGCAGGTTTGACGATGATGGCAACCGTACAGGAATCCTTCGTGGGTTCAGTGGTGATGACTACTCTACTTGTATCCTACGTGGGTTCGACAGTACTGACCTTTGTTGTAGTATCCTATGTGGTTCCGACAGAGTAGCTGGACTAGTATCTTATGTGGGACCGACAGCTTAGCAGGTCATGTATCCTATGTGGGTCCCAGCTAGATAAATCAGTAACAGCTTAGCTGGTCTAGTATCCTACATGGGTCCCAGCTAGATGAATCTGTAACTACATATGATCATCTCTTTTACTTTACAAATGATGTATACCTGTTTGAGATGAGTCTTTATTTTTAATCATTATCTTTGATGTGATTGACTTGCTTTCCTATGTGGACTGGGTTTTACTTTCCTGTGTGGACTGGGTTGTACTTTCTTGTGTGGACTGGGTTGAACTTTCCTGTGTGGATTGGGTTGTACTTTCTCTGTGGAATGGGTTGTGCTTTCTTATGTGGAATGGGTTGCATTTGGGCTCTTGAGTTGGAGCAGAACTGGAATTGTTATCTTAGGTATATGTATAGGCTTATACCTAAGTGGAGACGGTTGATACGTCGTGTTCTGCATATTTCTTATGGTTTATCCTTTGTGGCTTTCAGAAGACCTTCGGGGGTCTCGGGGTCCCTACTGAGTATCATATACTCACCCCTACACGGGCTATGCCCGCACTACGTTATGTTTGATGCGGACAATGGACAGTGCTGATCATGGTTGAGGCTTGAGGAGCAGGACGGTACCTAGAGGTGGAAATCACAACGAGACGGTACTAGAGGTGGTCTACTAGGTGGGACGTACAAGGAGAGGATGACCAGACATGAGGATCCGACGAGACTGACGGTACTCACCCTTCAGGTGGGATTTCCTAGAGGATGTCCTTGTGGTTGTTGCTTTGTCTTTCAGTTTTTTTTCTTTACTTTTCAGTTGTACTGCACATCAGTTGGGTTTGTATACTGGCCCATTTACTTTCCAGCAATTGTTTTTTCAGTTTACTTAGTGTTTACTCTAGTTTGTGTACTCTGTGGTGGTTGTTCTCTTTATAAAGGTAATGCCTTCCCTATTATCGGGATTTATGCCTTTGGTGCTAGTCGCCATCCCCTATCCTATAGGAGGCGGGCTTGGGTTAGTCATGGCACGGGTCCCGAGGATGGTTCGTGACATGGACATTTATTATTATTTTATTTAAAGAAGAGATAAAAGTGTTAAATTCCAAGATTAATAACTCTACCATTTTTAATATACGGTTATACATAAGTTAAATTTGACTATAAATATTAATTATAAAGATAAAAATGTTTCCTATGATATGGTATTTTATTTATAATTTTTTCACAATAAATAATTAAATTTATTTATGACACGATGATGATGCGGTAATTACCTTATAATTGAATGATTAAAATAATTTATATTATAAATATTAATATAATGTTAAATTGAGACTTTTGATGTATGAAAATAATTTTATAGGTTAATATCACATGTTAGGGTTGTTTAAATATGTTTTTTTCAAAGTGATAAAGTTTTTATGACTTTAACAAAAACCAAATACTAAATAGTGTAAAAATTGACAAAAATGAGTTTTTGAAACAAATACTATATTATCAATTGACATAATATTCCTAAAAAAAATGTTTTAGATAAAGGACATAGATAAGTTATATATATCAATAATGAACCACTTGGGGTCCTCTTGTATTTTTATAGTATGTTGATTAACAACTTATTACAATAATACAAGAATAGATGGTAAAAGTTAAACTATTAAACTAAAAGTTAAATCTAAAGATAAGGCTAGTGTGGTGACCTAAACCTGCCTAAAACTGATTGGTTGAGAATTTTCAACCCAACCCCACCTTATCCTTGAAATAATTCCTTTTGATCCATTATATACAGAATATGTTTGTATAATAAAATAAATTTTCAAGTTTTTTTAAAGTTACCCTCACCTCTCTTAGAATATGGTAATTCCCCTTCTCTCAAAATCACACCTCCAAAGCCATTTGCCTCATCCAAACCCTGCCAAAATATCCTCCCAATTACCCTCACTTAATCCTAGAGGTATTACATTGATCAGTAAGCCATCCTAAGGATCCCTTTTGTTCATATAAAAAGAAATCACCTGGAGAAGAGGTAGAAATTTCATCACCTCATTCAATGTTATTTTCATCATCCACTTCCTCTTTCTTATTTGTATCCATTACAAAGTAATTAATCCAGTACCATCTACATAATTTGATGATATTATAAATATGGTACAACCATATTCATTATTCTATCCATCTTATTAAGGACAAAGTCACCATATGTGCGTACGTACAGCTTACCGTCTCTACGTCGGTGTGTAGTTTGTTATTCAACACTTTATTATTTGGTTGGGTATAATAATGAGTATAATTGATTTAAATAATAAATAAAACATGTTAATGATACTATATATATTATATAACATCCAATTACATACAATTTCACCATCAATACAATGATGTTTTTTCTCGTGCATACGTATGGATTATCATCTCCACGAACGCGATGATATTAATTCCCCATCTTAATCATTCAAGGTTAATTTTCATTTTATGATTACCAATATTTCTTAATAACTTTATATAATTATGGATATGAATGAAATAAATCCTATACATAATACAATTGACAAACATAACAAAACATATAAAGGAAAACGAATTAGTTAACACCCGAAACAATGATACCACTGAAATATTATTAACAAAGAAATATTAAATGATCATATATGATGTCATATTTAGGTATGTGGTTCTTTTATAATTTAAAAACAATTATTTATCTATTATAAAAGACTTTAAATTACCCTCTACCAAGAGAAATTATAATGTAAGGGTTAATTTTACTATTTATATACTATCCAAGGTTGTTTATAAGTAAGTATCTACTAGGACCTCTTTATCATCCACATCCGTGTTTCTAAAAAATGTATTTCAAAACATTTTAACTATTTACAAGACTATGGGTTAAATTAATTTATACCATCATTTCAATTTGTATAAAATGGTTTGAAAGAATCTTTCCATCACTTTCCAAACAAGGTACTTTATGACCTTTTCGAAAAATTAAGGAAAGAATGTTTTTTAACTTATATGGATAGTGCAACTATTTTCAACCATTATAAAACCTTTGACGATTCTCTTACAAGATTATAAAAATATTTTGAAAATAAATGTTATCTTTTATAATTATGTTACTTTTAAATGATTTCAAGATATAAGGAGATATTTCTCTCAAATAGTATTGATTTTATCTATGTCAACATCCTTTGTTGGATTTTAAATTAGTTTGAAGATGATTTACATAATTTAAGGTTTTCTGATATGTTTGACATTATATGTTCTATTTTTATTCCATTAATGGCTTATGGTTAAGGTAATAGCATTTCATATGTCACTTTTATTATTAATATTTATGTTTTGTTTCATCCTTTTTATATGAGAAATGCATTGGACTTAGTAAGTGAAAGGGTGAGCCCGTTATTGCTCCTTGATGCATTGGTAGGTTTCAAGAGACAAAATAGTGTCCTGGAACAAGGCCTTGGAAAAATCTTATTTTTAGTCTTGGAACGAGGCCTTGACTATGTGTTTATGATGTCAGAAAATATGCATTCCATCCTGATAAAATTTACCATTGATATTACTTGTGACTATTCGACTAGTAGAATATCCATGTGAATATGTAAATGGAGTTATTTGATTTATATTTGCCATATTATGATGATGTTTATATTTAAAAGGATTTTGTTTTAGACTTATACATTTAAATAAAATTTTATGCTTATTTATTAAAATTTATGCTGTATTTTTATCCTTAGCATCTGAGCTCACCTGTTTTTATGTTTTATTTTTTCCATGATATGATGAAGTATATTATGACTGACCTAAAAGTATAGACTAAACGATATGAGTGTGCTCAAAGGGGGCACATTGTTTTTGTTTTATCGTGATTTAATGCAAAACTTATGTATGTTTCTAGTACTTCTAAGGCTACTAAACGAATCAGTTTTTCGAGACTTGATCTCTTGTGATCATGCCATTGTTATGTTAGTATGCACACACTATGGGTAACTAGGGTCAGAGTGTTACATTAAGGACCAAGTACAAATATTTAAAATTATTAATGAAGCAAATTTGTAGTGAAATCAGATGAAAATAAACTATACACATTGTTTAAGTCACTCAATGCATGTAATGTGAAGAATTACACAACATGAAAAAAATTATCCATGTGCATTAAAGGACCTGAATCAAATATT
Organism: Viscum album; assembly: GCA_963277665.1. Classification (NCBI taxonomy): domain Eukaryota; kingdom Viridiplantae; phylum Streptophyta; class Magnoliopsida; order Santalales; family Viscaceae; genus Viscum; species Viscum album. The sequence continues at coordinate 1,882,904,103 of OY728159.1, read as the reverse complement.
TGTTTCATAAAATCATTGTAAATCCAGGGTTAGTCCCTTGCATTAAATGTTTTGAATATCACATGCACGATGCGAAAACTACGAGAATACCAAAAAAATAACCCGATATGATGCAATTAATGGAGAAGGCCACATTTGAAACCTAAGGACCCTATAAATGAATTTTTGACTAATTTATGAAACCATTGATTGAACCCCATGATCTAACTGATACATATAATCTATGGGATAGTTAATATGAGAAGAGGATCAGTTCATGAGGATCAACTATCGCTCTTTGATGTAGGGATGTTGCTGATTTAGGATTTCATTATTTTCATTTCTTTTTATTTTAAATTTCTATTTTAATGGAACACATTTTCATTATTTTAATTCAACTGGTTCTATATGCTTAGATATAAATTTCCCTTCCAACCCCAATCTCATTTTATCTCTCAATTTTATTCTCATTGTGATCTATTTTCACTTTGTAAATTGAAAGCGATTAACCTGAGGCTTGTCCCTAAGAGAGGTTTCATATAGTTCTTTAATATTTTTATTCAAATAATATAATGATATAATCATTTTTTTGGGATAAAAGTGAAATGCAATATTTCTGTGAACGTCCTCTATTACAAGAATCTAAAATTAAATCATGCATTCTATTGAGGGAGGTAAACATTTGGTGTGTCGATGTAGTTTTCTTAGAAGATAAAATATCCAATAAAGGTTGAGAGTAACCATCCATTTATAATTTAATTTTATTTTCACATTGAATTCGGAAATAATAATTAGTTAAATAACCCATGTATCAATCCCAAGGATCAATACCTTCTTCTGAAATTTAATTCTACCTACATTAGAATATTCATTTAGGATAATTTAGCTTGAAGTTTTATTATTTTCAAAAAATAATAACCATTGTTTTATATGAATAATAAATACAAAAAAATAATTAGATTAGGTGGAAATTGAAAACGAAGCTCCTTGAGTGGGGTGAACTCAGTCAGCCTCTGTGCTATATTAACAAAAAGTAGATTTTCTTTCATTATGACCTATGATTTACATGCGTTAGTGATCCCATAGATATGGAACTCAATGAGAAATATAATATGCATATTAATTATTGTACAAAAACAAATAATTCTTTAAATAAAGTGATATCAAATCATTTATACATGGTTATGATGAGATATAAATCTATAGAAATAGCATGTGATTAATTTTACGATAATTATAAAATGAACAAAAATTCAATTTTGGAAAAGTTAAAACCCTTTCACAGCAAGTTTTATTATTATAAGATATACCATAATAATAATATAAATGGTTTCATTAACCGCATCATTGAGGTAATTTAGTTCTAAGATATTATAATAATTACATTGAGATTCTGAAGAAAATATTGACATTACAATCATCTTTTTATAACTATATGTTAATGAAAATTTAGGAAAGGATATCGATGGATTTATCCATCTATGATATAATATGTATCTTACTGTATTAATAGATTTGGGTTAATCTCATTAGAACATAAAAAACCATCCCTAGATAAGTACTTCAAGGTATTAGAGATCCTCAATCTCATCCATGAGGATGTAAAAAATATTATGTGATGAATTTATCTCAATTGTGGATATCATGTTTCTTCTAGGAGAAGGATGATTTGAATAAAAAATATGTCACATTTTAATTGTGTTATGTCTTGAATGATTATATTGATGTTCACACGAAACATGCATAGAAAATATTGTATGTTTTATTTCACACAAAACAAAAAAATAACGTAATGGTTAATAAGCAATAAAAAATATGAAACTCAATATTGAAACAAATTCCATTTAAAAGGAACTAAAATTTAAGAATAACAAAATAATGATTTATATCCTGAAAAAAATATCTGACTGGTATTATTATGATAATAATAGAAAAAATAATATATAAAAATACAGAAGGTGAAAATCCACAATGATTAGATGTTATAAAATTTGAGAATTATAGAGGTCTTCAGGATCTCAGTATTAAATATAAAAAAATTAGAATACATATTCAATATTAAATGGATACTATAAATATTTTTTTCAAATAAAAGATTAAATTTCTTAATTTGAGAATATTGTGTAAATATATAATTGATTTTTAAAAGATGTGGTTGACTTCAATCATAATATTATTAAATAATGTAATAAAATCAATGATTATTTTACATATATGAAATAGTTGGGGGAAATGATAAAATCACTTAAATAATAAATGTATTCTATGAAAAATAATTTTTAGTATGAATAGAAATCAATAAATTTTTAGAATATTAAACTTTTTTTTATTTTCATGGATATAAAATTAAATAGATATGTCAGAGAGAAAAAAGAAACATGGATAATTATTGGAATGATAAATTGTACAATTCCATAAGATATATTAAACATTAATATTAGGGTAAGATTTTGAATGAAATTCATGAAACAAATTATTATTTTTTCTTCGAAATTACATTAATGATACTAAAATTCTATAAAAATATGGAGAGAACGTGATAAGATTTTTTCATTGATGGAGTGATAATTCTATGGTTTCTAGGTGTATACCATGACCTATTGTAATGAGATACGTTTATACTTATATGTTGAGGAACTTAAAAAGATGTAAAATAGGATGATAACATAACCTAAATAAAAATCAATAAATTATTTTTAATGATTATTTTTTCACTGATCTAATTTTGGATATTTTTAATATGATTATTATAAATGAAGGGTAAGAAATAAATTCAAATTTTTATCATAAATAATATAAATTATATATTTAAATAGAATTCCATTGAAAAAAATTCTCCAATATAAGTGTAAAATAACATCATCACTATTGATGATGAATGAATTGAGGTGAGGAAAAGTTATGTCATAGCTCAACTGAGAGTCTCTAGAAGGAGAAGAAATATGTGGTGAAGGGTTTTATGATTAAATTCACCCCAAATAATATCTAGAAAAACCATATAACGATACTCAAATATGAGTTTTAATACTACCAGAAAAATAAAAAAAATAATTAATGAACATTAAGAATCATTTAGATATTAGAGTTATCTTTGAAAATTAAAATTTTATATTAATATAAGTATTAAGCCAACTATATCATATTTATATAATATTAAAGAAATATATGTGGATAGTATTCGACACCATCTACTCAGTATGATTAAAAATTTTATTCGAGTGATAAATCCACATTCAATCACATGGTGGGCCTAATCAATGGTAATACAACAGACGTGTTGATGAATAAATGGAGGATGAATGGTAATATAGTTCTAGTGAAAGACAATGTAATATCATTGTTCCCTATAGTGTACGAGAAAAAAATTATATGGAATTAACATCCGGATCATATACTCTAAAAGAGTGTGTCACCTCAATCAATGTATAAATAAGAGATTAATATTACTAATTTTAATATATATTCTAAGAATACATGTGATCTAATCATGATAGAGAATTTGGAGACAAATACCTAAAATATAAATATATATAGTAGTTCAAATTTGGTTATTTTGATTCATAATTGTTAACAGAGTCTAATAAAACATACGAGGACTTGATTTGGAAGGTATTTTAACATATTTTTATAGTATTATTATTAGATCATTTAAATAATTTTAATATTAAAATATATGTGATGGAGTATATTAAAATATGATAGAGGAAATAAAAAATAGAACAAATGTAATAATGAAAATATTATGATTGAAAATTGACATAATGTTTACCTTTATTCAATTTTAAAATTATTTAGAGAAACATGAAATCAAACATGAGGTGTCATGAGTGAGAAATATATAATATAATGGATTTATTTGAAATGGAAGAAACATGGTGAAAAATATGTCTAAGAAACCTCCCATTTAGACGTGTATATCTTGTCATTATTAAAAGGTCGAAGTGTAAATTTTTTTATATACATAACATAGGTATTTGTTAAGTCTATATGATAAGATTGTTCCATATGTTATTTGGCATGTAATGAAGCTAGATCTAAATAATTTTAGATAATTTGGTAGTAATTATTATATTCAATAAAAATATGGAACATAAGCAATATATAATGATATAAAATATGATGAAGTATTTATTGGCTATTAAAAAATGGTTAAAACCATCAAATTCATTAACAAGAGGATTAATTATATTTTTTAATGTAGTAAATTCAATGTAATTGAAGAAAAATATATGAAAATATAGAAATTAATATATAGAAGAAATATATGGTGAATAATGTGATAATGAAATAATTTATAGAGAAAAATAAATTGCAGTATATAAGAACTCTATGATTGAATTAGTAGAAGACATTGTTGTAGATGTTATATAATAACTAACTCAAATTTGTAAATAGAGAGACAGAATTAATGAATCTAATATCCTAGTTGAATAAAATAATTCAATATAGAATCAGTTGATAAGGATTGTGATGAAAACATTCATTGGTGGAACCATTATCATTTATTTAATTGAAAAAGTATCAGTTTTGGTTTAAATTATTGAATGAATAGAATTATCAATAAGAAAATAATAGCATTTGGTAGCTATTGAAAAGGGAAATTTATCACATTATCATTGAGCAAAAAAGATGTTCAAAATTAATCAAGATGAATAAGGGATTGTGAATTCAAACATGAAATGTTTCATTTTTAATGGATTTTATCAAATTAAAGGGATATATGTTAAAGAAAAAATTTCAATAATATACTGACTAGAGTGTACTCACATTTTTTATGTGGAAATTACAGGAGGATTAAATGTATATTAAATTTTTGGAATATGTAATTATATATTATAGTTTTAAAATAATAATATGAAAATAAATAAATTATGATATTTTAACCTTACGATGATGGATGTACGGAATGTTAGTGAAGAAACCATTTCATGCCTTAATAAATAAACTACAATATTGGTATACCTAACTGGACTCATTGATGAACAAATTCTTTTTAAAGAGAGGTTTTTCTGATCAAATACAATAAGAAAATTTCTGGAATAATTAATAATTTATGGTACTCATCAATGTTTTTTATATCATATTTTATTGATATGGAAATAAAATATTTAATGATATTGAATTAATTGATTATACTTGAGTTTTTAAATGATAATCATTTGAGAAATCACATTTTCCATTTTGTGTCAATTAAAAAAACATGAGTACACATTTTGTAACCCCCTAAAATTTTAGAATAATTTATCCATAATAATTTTTATATGTTTGTCAGGTTTTGATTGAAATAACACTAAGATTAAATAAACCATGATATACTATATAAATATGAAAAAACCCAAAAAATTTAAATATGATATTCCCCACATTCAATCCGTCTCTATGTTTCTAGAGTTATACTTTTCTTGGAGGAAGGATTTGGTATCATTTGTATGGTTCTGGGCGATTTTGGAGGATTTTAAGGGGGTGCAGTATTTTATAATAGTTTTGGAAAATAATGTGGTTCTCCCCAAGTAATTGGGTTGATTTTTTCAGATGTAGAGTTGATGGTGAATGGTTTAAACATAATTAGTCCAAAAAAAGAGAGATTTTATACTAAAAATTATGTGACTATAGATAAATGAAATGCTAATTTTTTATGTTGTTTACCAAAATAAGAATCCAAAATCTGCGGTTACCCTAAAGAGGTAGTGATCCATTAATGGTTAATCCATTATTTGGAAATATTTTTTACTAAATAATGTAATGAAAATAAATTAATCCAAAAAATTATATTTTCATCCAAAACCTCACTAAAAAATATATTATTTCTTCTATATCGGGGTATCCCAATCTTGGGTAATCCATTGGATGTTCTTGGTGATTCCTCTCACTATAATGTATATTTTAAGTGGACATAAAATATTTTCCTTATGAAAATTCAATGTAAGAGGTCGTTCTTACACAATTCCTCATGTTTCTTCTTGATCTCCTCTCTTATTCATAAAATAAATCATTTATGTAAGCTATTTTTACTAGATCTATAAATTTTATTGTAATCTAATATGGAGTTTCTGATTTATCGATTAATATGTGGACATCTCTAGAGATTTTTCTTCTTCCCTTGATAAATTGTAGATCTATTTTCACTAGTGGTTCCCTATGTGTAAGACTAAACGAATTCAATCCCATATCATATTTCATTGTTCTGGATTCAAGAATTCTCATGTGATGATTTGGTGAGTGTTTTTAGAGTGTTTTGTGTCTGGGATTGGTATGGGAGGAAATTTATAGAATTTGGAATTTATACTCTTAAGTTAGTAAGTCATTTCCACAAAAGAAATTATTGTAAATTTGATTTTCATGAGTGTCTTGCTTTTACGTGCAGGAATAGTCAGAAGAATCATTATGTGATATCTAATGATTATGATTTATTCATATGGTGTGCGAGATTTGACATTGATACCTTTAGATTTTTTCATCATTAATAAGACATTTTGTGTGTGATTTCTTGGCCTATCATGATTTATATCCTATATTAAGGGGGTAGGATGATCATCATTACTCCATTATCCCATAGAGGGGAGAATGTAATATTTCAATGTAGTACTGATTATGATGACGGGACTTCTAAATACGGAAGTGAAATGGTATTATTGACTAAACTGATAAAGATGATAGTGTATGAAGGTCATGATGTCTTACCCAAGGGTTATCTAGGGGTTTGATGGGATGTTGGCCCATCTTTGTAGAGGCATGGGAATAAAGGCCATGTTGCCCGACCTAAGTTTTAACTGGGGCTATGAAAGCCTTGAGTCCAAACCCAAGGGAATTATTCGCTATGGTTTTTGATTTGATAAATTTTTTATCCCTACATTCTGACCCATTATGAAATTTTGCATGAGAACTTCATTTTAGTATTGAGCAGTAGAATGTATGGCCGAGTATCATAGTAGATTTATTATCACATGATCTAAAGATATATGATAGTTTGTTGTTTTTTTTTCATTTACCCACCATCAATAAATAAACATTTACATAAATTTAAACTTTATTTTAGGATTAATGGTTCATTTCTGGATGATTTCATTCTCACACACTACATGAAAATCTTATTGTCCATGCCGATTTCACGGATGAGGGTCCAACTATTGGTAAGGGACCTACATATGGAATCTGAGTAGGTGGGTCTTAGTGGATGGAGGAAATAGTGGAATATACAATTGACTATTGTTCTAGTGTATTATTTTATTTATTTAATTATTATAAATTGGTTGACTTACCACATTTTAATTCAGTTGGTTTATATTGTTTGACAGGGATGTAAATTATTATAGCATGATGACATTATTATATTTTATGACATGACATTCAAGGATATTTATTTATACCTTTTCGTGAATTTTTTCTATGGATATTATTACGAATGGAATAGTCTCTTTACTACATCATTCAATCCCTCACTGCTAGTTGGAAACCGTCTCTGTATGGGGAGACATGCATGAGGTTATATGACACATTGTCCCGTAGTGGCTGATTTAGGTTAGAGTTTTAAAAATCAGTATCAAAGGATGTTTTCCTTTCCTTATTTTTTATAATGTTTGGGAAAAGGTATAATTTATATAATTTATGTAGAACGTAGGTTGGGGATTCTTGTAATTGCATGACTATATGTTATGTAATGGACCTTTGAGTTACTAGTGAAGGTATAGTTCTTACTGATTGTGGTATTTTAGTTTCCTATTGATCATTAGTTATTTTTTAATGTTATTGTTTTTGGTATTTGGGTTCATTCATGGATCGTATCTATGAATATAGGATCACATTTAATTCATATTATTTATTGGTACATATAGTAACTGAATAAATAAATTTCATTGGAAATTCATGATTTGTACTTCAGTGATATAATTGTAATGAAATTTTAATTAATGGAAGTAGTATATTGTTTTTTGTAATATGTATATCAGTGTTTCTAATGTGTATGTACCAAAACACTAGGCTATCATTTGTTAGTACTAATTCGGTTGTTACTTATATAAATTCATATCCTCTTAGGTTGAGTCTTCTTATAGTGAACTTTCTTGTGTGCATCGTTATGTTTTGTAGTACTTTAAGAAGTTAATGGAATTTCATAGAATCTGTTTAGAATATAAAATTATTTCATATGGATGCCTTATTGTAGGACCAACTAGGTTAGTGGGTAATGATTCTCTTAAATTGTTGGATTCTCCTATAGTTCCCCCATACCTGTGGGAGAGTACATCTAATAATTCCATAAAAGTCACTCTAGTGGTTTAGGAAGTGGATCCAATTCACTTGAGAATCTTTTGAATGGTACCTATTTAAGGTGGATGATCTCATAGGCCAGTGGTCATTTATTCTAGGGATTTCCTACTTCAACATCCCATGCCATTCTAGGGTATTGGAAGATCCAAGGATTCTATGTATTATATTAATACCATTAAGGGACTCTTTGATCAATTGGACACTCTAAATGATCAATGGTATAAGCTAGATGTTTTAATGCATCAAGGATCTATAATAAGAAGGTGGGGTGTTATAAACCATGTATGGATATGTGAATTTTTGACATGGGATACCTACGAGAATCTATTCATTGAGTTGTTTTCCTTTGATATACTAACGTTGTATCAAGATTATGAGTTTATGGACTTTAATGATGGGATGATATAAGAATGTTTATATTTTCAAATTTCATAGAGATTATTCACATTGCACATATTTTTTCATTGAATGAGGTATAGATGTCTTGGAAGTTCATGGTAGAACCTTTTTCATAGTTGAGGGTATAGGTTTGGATCATCAACCTGATGATGTAATATAAGGTACTACACAAGTCCTTAATGATTGAGAAGGGATTTCCGGAGGATAGTGCAGTATAAAATAATCCAACCCATGTTTCACTAATTAGTGGGGATCCTATTGATATAGTGATAACTTTTTTTAGTCGTGGAAATATGATGAATGAGGAGGAATGATAGGGTGGTGGTAGGAAGTCATAGAGGAGCATGTTTTATTTACTACCTTATTGATAATGAGGTGTCACCTTGTTCTTCAATTAAGGGTAGATAAGAAACTAATAGAAGCTTTTCTGGGAATATTATACTTAGTTTAATCGATGTGGAATGATGGGGTATATTCAGTGTTTCTATTCCAGGGATTTGTGTTCAGGATTATACAGAGGTATCGGTAGATCCAGGCTGAGAGTAATGGGACTGAGAGGGGGCCTGAGTATTAGATCTTGTTTTCAACACGGTCAGTGACTCAATCTAACCAGGGATCTTGAGGATAGATTTATGCAACTGATTTAAGATTATTATATTAAATTGAATAGGTTCTGATTAATGGTTCATAGGATTACTTTTATTGTTATATGTATATTTCTAATTACCTCTACACTTTCTACAACATTTTTTTGTTACTAAATCTTCCTATTTTTTTATATCGTATCAATTCATTATTATGTTAGAATTCATAGAAAGGTAATCTTTTTGATTTAATTATCTTGATACATCATTAGGGAAGAATATGGATATCTCCATAGATATCCAGAGTGTCCTATCATAGTTTATGGATATGAAAATTTATGATATTTTTTATCTTAGAGATTACTAGCTTAGAGGTAATTTTTAACTTATACTGTCTGACTAGTTATCAGTCGAACATCAACTACTACAGAAGTAAAATATACATTAATAAATCTATTGTGTAGAATATTGTTTCAACATAACAATTTGATGCTGGAGATAAGGGAATGGGAAATACCAGAGTTATTTTACTGATATTACATCACAAATAAATGGATTTAATATTATAGTAGATTCAATGGTATCTCCCTAAACTTTTTATCCAATGGTATACAATTACTAGGATTTCACCCAAATAATTTGTTAGTACATCCCCCTAATAGAGGAATTTTATTTATAATCAAACTCATGCTAATGGAAAATCCTACTTTGATCCCTTTGTTTTATATGAATCTAGTTGAGATTATGTAACTCACGGTGAAACTGTAGGATTTTGAAGAGAATCGTTTTATCTGATCAAGAACTTATCTTTTTGGTGATCATTTTTTTTCGCTAAGAAAGCATATGTAAACATTAATATATTCATATACTATAGAAAGATGATTTGGGTTATATTAAATAATAGTAACACATTGGAAATAATTCATGATTTGTTTCATTAATTGACGAGATCATGGTGGTTCTCTAAGACTGACTTCTGTTCAGGATTCCACCATATTTTGGTAAGAGATAATTTTATACTTATGGCATTATTCATCATTATGTATGGATTCCATGACTATAGTTTCACTCCTCTTGGGTTGATGAATGATCTAATACTGATTTTATCTCTCATGAAAAATATCTTCTAACCACGACATCAATCTTTTATCATTGTGTTAATTGATGATATCATTATATATACACAGACATAGGGGATGCATGTTAGAAAACATGAGATCATGTTGGGTCTACATTAATCAAAATTATATTATTCCAAACATTCAAAGTGTCACTTTTGGATTCTAGAGGGTTGCTTCCTTGGAATCACCTATGATTGGAACTACCATACTCATGATTTATATTTGGATGAAGTGGATTTTATCTTGAAATATTGATGATAATTTCATTTTAGTTATATATTTTTCATTTATACAGACCATATTAGCTTGTGGAATATTTAGTGGTAAATGAATCTCAAGAAGTGGTTTTTGTTTGATTATCTATAGAAATTTGACATTGATATGGATTATGCTACTTGAAAGAGTAATTTGTTACAGACAATCTGATTAAAAAGATGTAGAATCTTGGAGATTAGAAATTGAAGAACGAATAGAAATTGAGGATCTTGCTGAATGAATAATATATTGGTGAATTTTTGGATCAAGGGGTGATGACATGTTCTTTGTTATTTATCGTGTTTTCCTTGGTGTAGTGGGTGAAATGTGGAATGTAATTATATTTTGAGTGCTTCATGATGCGTGAATTAATGGTAGGGAATGACCCAGTTATGGGATTGTATTTATATATAGATGATGTTATCTATATTGATGAGAGAGGTATGGTTCCTGATTCCATGATAGAAGAGATGATAATTTTCTATCATGCTAAACTATGTGACGTTCACCTAGGATCGATGAAGAACTACCGTAATATCATATTATGTTTTTGTTTTCCTATTATAAATAATGGTATTTGCAGTTTTATCACACAATTTCTTACCAATCATATTATTTAGGATGATAATCATCGACTATATGTTTTTTGTATCCTCTTATCATTAAATTGTGGAAGGGGATGATATGATGATGGACTTTTTAAAAGGGTTCCCTGGGACACCAAGAAATCAAGATGTTGCATAGTCTATGGTTAGTCAGATAAATGATGTGAAAAATTTATTATTGATCTTTCAGATTAATTTAGTTAATGACTGAGGCAAGATATATGTGTTAAAGTTTGTATGATTATGGGGAGCCTAAAAGAATAATATTTAACTGGGTTTCTCATCTCACACTAAAATTTTGTCATGAATTTTAAAAATAAATTATGACTCAATTATATATAAGTATGCAATATAATCTATATACTGATGGTTCATTAGAAAGGATAATCCAAATTTGGATGATATGCTTCTTGAATTTCTATTTGATTTCAGTGGATCATTTATGACCATCTGGCATTGGTAGAGTTTATGTAAAATACTCATTACTATTATTCAATTATGATAGAACTATTTAATGTCCATTAGGTTTAGTTATTTCATTCATCACTGTATTGGTTTGAGGTAGGTCACATAACGATTATTAGGCTGAGTATGGTGTAGGAGGGATTTTTTGGGGACTAGTTGATTTAGAATTGATTGATATCTTCTCAATGAATTCAATGCTCTTATAATGACCGAAGGTGATGACCATTAGAGTTCACTGTGGAGGATTTTATTTTCTAATGGTTTTCACCTCAATTGGGGAATCCATGATTGAATAAACAAGGGAATTTGGGGTCATGGTTTTCAGAACCATTTGAGAATATAGAGTATATCAGAATATATAGTGGACTACTGATTGGACCTCCCTGAATAGTATCATGATCTGAAAGAAATTGCCCATGTGTATCCACTTCAGAGCTATGAGCTTGAACCTATGCATATGATAAATAGTTATGAATGGATTTGGAACAAGATGCAATGTTTATGGAGTGACTGGTATGAATTCTGGACTAGTGCAACAAGGTGTTGAAGGGGGAGAAAGTACCACTTATATGGGTTTAGTGGTAGCAAATTCGTATCCAAGAGGATACATCAGAGCTATAACATAATATACGGGATCAATGAACAATTTTGTGTCATCCTAAGCTATAGAGATATTTCTTGAGGTCATAATTAATTAAAGGGGGAGATTGTAATGACATAGAATTTTTATGTATGATATGCCATTATTTTGGCACATCTCTCTGTGTTTTTGAGTTTTACCTTGATTGATTGTTTTCTCAAGTAACATTTTGATTGTTTTTAGGGTTCTAGATGTTTCTAAAGGGGTGTATGATTTGAGTATAGTTTGGGTAAAACATGGGTTACACCTTATAAAACTATATGGATTATGGAGTGGGATAGGTTCATGATTGGTGTATATTTAGATAAAACAATGTGACATTTTATAAGAAACCATTTGACCTTTTATTGAGGAAAAAGAACAACTAGATTATAGTTTATATAACTTCCAAAGTGATGAAAAGATATATTAATCCTCATATGGTTTGTGTATATTTTGGAAAATTAAGTGAAAAATTCTTTAATGGAAAATTAATTAATAAAAAAATATGACCTTAAACTAATACTTACATAAAACATATTATTATATCTCTTTTACATAGGGCATTCAATCCCAAGGACTCCAACTATTTTTTATGGAAACAAATCTACATATAAAGAGTAATTTTATTGCATCTATAGGACTTTTCCCTTGAGAATCCATGTTAATGGTCATTCTTACTTTTCTCTTCATGTTTCTTCTAGATTTCCTCTCATATTATTGGAAAAAAATCATATATTCCAGAATTTTTGGCTCGATATATGAATTCTATTTTGATATAATAAAGGATTATTGAATTATCAAGGGATAGGTGGGTATATCTAGATAAATTTTATCTCCCCAAGATTTATTATAGATTTGTTGGTCGTGGTGGTTCTCATTCGATAAGCCTATTAAAATTCCAAAACATATCATATTATTCTTTTTGAAACATGATTTTATAATCCTCATGTGATGAATTATGGATGGTTCTAGAAATTATTCATGTATGGCCCTGGTCCAAAAAAAAATTCTTTTTTTTGGGAATTGATAATATTAAGGTAAGAAACATGTACCACATAAGGCCTTTGTAAAAAATTTATTATAATGGTTGATTTCTATGTGAATTTTTTCATAATGAGAGAACCATTGTGTGATATGAATTTCTTGTAATTTTGTATATGATGTGCATGTGTTGAACATGAGACAAATGCATCATGTTCCCTAATTTTTCCTTGTGTACAATGTCGTATCTCTTGTGAAAAATTTTCATGTGTAGGATTTTATATAGTATTAGTGTGACTGGTGGATCTTCATGGATTGGTATTCCCCCATAGGGGGAAATTTTTTTGGTGTGACATGGTGATGACGACAATGATGGGATCACAATACTTGGTAGGGGTATAATGATTTTATGGTATGAATTTTGAAAAATGATGAAGTAAAACATATTTGGGGCTCTGAAAAATGCAAAGATATAGGTATGATAGCCCGGTTTCCCAATCTAGTAGAGGAAGTGGAATGAAATCCATGTTTCTCGACGTAAGGTTATTCCGGGGGTGATATGGCCTTGATGCCGAACCTATAACATTACTATAAATGAAACTTCATCAAATTAATGTTTAATACCTATGGTACCATAAGATATTTGATGATATATGACACATTCCATCTTGTATTGAGTTAGAGTATGTGTGTTTGGGATTTTTAACAGCCTAGTAAACACACAATTTCGCAATTTAGGATTAGTTTATTATTATTATTATTATTTACCTACCACCATGAGATATGAATTTATATAAATTTTCACATTATGTTAAGGATGAATTAGTGGTGTCTTATTGGCTTTGTACTCACACCCTGTATGGGGATCTGAATGCATATACAGATTTCTGGTCAGGGGTCCTGCTATGGTAAAGGGCCTTGTGTTAGGAAGCTGAGAAGATAGATCTTGGAGGATGGAGGCAATGCCAATATAGACTTAAGATTATTGTTCCAGTCTATTAGTTTGTTTATTTAGTTATTTTATATATGTTGAGAAAAATATTGGATGGATTTTGGTTTATATCTTTTAACATGGATTCCCTTTATTATATCATGATTATATTCTTTTAGTTTTCTATGTGTGGTAAAAAGAAATTTATTTATACCTTGATTTGAATCTCGTTCCTGAATATTGATACTAGGGACATATTCTCCACAAGAAATAATTCAAGAACTCATCACTATTTCTAATATTCTTGTGTATGCAGAGACATAGATGAGGTAATGTGACACTCTATTATATACTGGGTGATTTTGGTTGAGGCATTACAAAGTATTACTATTTAAATATGAGCATTATAACTTAATCATTGCATTGGTGGTCATGAATAGGATTAACCAAATATTAAAATATTTGTAGAGATATGTTAATAATATAAATTTATTCAGTATTTAATAGTAAATAAGTTATTAATTTATAAATACAAGAATAAAATCAAAGAAGGTTAAAATGAGTTAAAGATTAAAAGTGACATTTTTTCTATAAAAGAAATTTTGAAGTATATTTTTTATTTTAATTTAAAATAAAAATAAAAAAAGTAATTAATTTATTGTTTTATCATATCAAAATTATCATAGGTTAATTTTTGGGCATTTTTCGAAAGGATTGATTACTGAGTGAATAAGGAAAAATGCTGTTTTTTGTAAAATAGTAATTTATTTCAATAAATTCAAGTAATTTTAAAAAAATTATTATTTTTGATAAGAGTTTAAATTAAAATTTCATCTATTTTATTAAAAATAATGATTTAATTCTATGTGAATCAAAACTATATATTATTTTTTTATGAAATCATTTTAATTATTAAAATGGGAAGTTTCTAAAAAAATCATTTAGTGCCTTCAACTTTTATTAATTGTTGTTTTTTCACTTATGGAAATAAAAAATTAGAAAATAAATTCCATATTTGAGATCACAGTGTTCATATTTGGTGACATGGTCCATGTCACATTTAGTGATACTCAATAAAAACCATGGTAAAACTTTTTCACCACAACAAAGTGCAAAATGGGTTACCTGGGATTAAAAAATATGGGATAAGGCCTCAAATTAAATCTAAAAGTTGCCAATAATTTATTTTATGTTTTTATTTTTACCAAAATCACCTAATATTAGAACAAATTTAAATTTTATGACACCTTTATTATATTATGACCACCATATTATTTTAAATAAATGATAATTATAAAATGTCACCCTCATTCATTTAACATCACAAATTTATTTTCCTAGCTATAAAAACAAATTACGAATATTTTTAAATTTCAATTTTCAATATGAGTACATTATTTCGATAAGAAAATTATTTTAATTTTTTAGTGATGAAATAATTATCCTGAATTCTTACGAAACCCTAATGTAATTCTTGTTCAAGAAGTAGAAAAATCAATAAATTAGTTTAAGAACATTAAAATAACATATATTTGGATGCATTATTATGGTCCATGAATTCCAATGATAATTGGTAATTATTATTTGTGGTGATTTTTGATATTATAATTAATTATTTGACATATTAATTTAAAGTTAAAATACATTAATATCTTGGAAAACGTCTTTAAATGGTTTTTCATGTTTCAAAATTATTCTTTATTAATTATAAAAGCAATAAAACAATTGTAAAATGAATTGAAAATATTCACTAATATCAACGATTTTAAACTTATGGTCCACTTATCCTATTATAATTACATCATTCACCCTTATATATTAAGTGTCTTGTTACTATGGTAGTGGTTAAAAAGGGTTAACAAGTGGTTTAACAGAAGAGATAAGCGTTAAGATAACAAGAAAACATCTATAAATCCAATTAATGGAATATATTTAAACACTATATCATCCCATATTTTAAATTAGGTCATTTTAGAATCATGTTTCCTTGAATGTGAACTTACATTATTTTAATATTTAGAATAATTACAAGTTTTACACTCCCCTCAATTATAAAAGGGAACCTCATAATTTCTATTTTCAAACCAATTGTGCACTTTTTCTAAACCATGATCATACCAAATACTCCCCCAACATGTTTATAATATAACTTGTGGATTTGTTTCATTCGAAAATACTCATCTAAGGACTTCAAGTTATTTTACAAGGAAAATAGCAGAAGAAGATTTATGTGTTCTTACTGATATTTTTCATGTTTCCTACTTCACAAACCTATGATAAGTGTTATATCACCATATTAACTAGACTTAAAATTTTAAATTAATATACATAAATTTTTTTATGTTAACTTTATATCAATTATTTATTTTCCCCCTATCCATTAGAAAGTGATAATGTTGCATGTGATTACCTATGGACCATAACCTAAATGAAGCATTGTGAATCATTTTTCATTTACACTATACATGGATGGTAATAGGGAATGATTTAAAAATTATATATCATATTTGTGATATAATTATTATTCTTTAATGGTGAATTATCATTTCCCTTTCTTTCAATCCATCCATCGAAAAATGAAAACATCACACTTGTGTACCTATGGACTACTATCTCTACGAAGTGAAGTAAGTCATTTTTCATCACCACGTTATATGGATGAATATAAAATATTATATTAAAAATAAATGTGATAATTCTTAAATGATTAGTATAATATATATTATGAAACCCTCATGATGAGAAAGTACCAGAACAATTGAACAAAAAAATTCATTGAAAAGGATATGTTTTCACATGAATGTTCATTTTAATGTAGAATAATTAATAAAAAGGTTATTTGGAAATTATAAAGGGATTATATATAGTAATTTATGTTTTAATATGTATATTTAATATATTTATAATCAATAAATTTATATTAGATAGTAGTTTTCAATGCATATTAAAAAGAAAAATCCTTAGTTAAGGGTTTCTCATCTCAATATGTTTTTCTGATACATTTTCTAAATTTACCACTTTTTTTATTATGTGCGATGTATATAAATCCCATGAGTGTATTTTATGGTTTTTCTTTAATATCATTTGGATTCACAAATTCATATAAGATTTTTTATTTCCGGAGTTTTTTATTCAAATATTACCAAAACTGCAACGGTTCTTGACACAATATTGTTTCACTGAGACATGTTTCATTTTATGTACCTATTTTTGCTTATATGTTTTATATACCGACCATTGGATATATTTTCCCATGAATCTATTAAAATTAATGGTATTTTATGTTCTATTTTAATTTATATATTTTAATAATTTTATGATTAAAAATTTATTAATGTGGTATCAGTTCATGTAAAAATATCATTTCGTTCAAGGATTGACTATATTAAATTTGCATGAAGAGAAATTATATTATATTGATCCTTTAAAACGAATTTATTTTCATGCTGTCAGGAAATTTCTAGGTTATTATTTTTAGATTTAATTTTTTTCTCTTTTATAGTTCAAATTAACAAGAAAATATTGTCAATAAAAGCTAACCTTATTTATTCTTCTTGGGTTAGGAATCATTATCCTCCATATATGTGTTCTTAAAAATATTTTATTGTTGTTTTAATCTATAAAAAAGTGTTTTATAAATATCATTTTTATTAAATTTTACCATATTTACATGTGATTAAATATTAATCCATTCAAAAAATATATTTATAACTCACCTTTGACTTTTAATAAAAGTTTTAAAATAACATTCTCTTTTAACCTGTATGAATTGAATACATTTTCTTTCAATCAAAAAAAATTATTTTTATTTAATCCTCCATTAATGTTTCCAGTGTTTATTGTCAAATAAAATCTTTTTCTAAATATTTTTGGAATTTTATCTTTTAAATATACTATAAATAAAGGATATTTTCCCTATTTACAAAGAAATGTTTAAATTATCTTTTAATGGTATTTTTTCTCTTCGTTAACATCCTAAATGGATTTTAATTATTAAATGGTAAAATTATCTTGTGATGCTATCCAATTGATTTCAATGTATGGTTTATGATGATGATGTTACTAGGATGTTTTTATGAAATTTATTTCATTCCCATTGGTTAACTATGTGATGAGAAAAAATTATGAAACTCATTTCTTTTCCATGGGATAAGTTATGATGATTTAATGAATGTTATAATAATCATATGGTAAAATTTTGTATGGTTTTAGTTATTCTGTGGGTGGGATCATAAGTATATATCCCTCTAATGCAATGGATAAATATTTATATCTCATTAGATAACTTGAACTAGAATGGGGAGTGAACCCAACTCATTAAGGGAATATATTTATAATGATATGCATGAGAGTGAAGCCTAACTAGGGAAATAATGGAATGAAGAGTGAACCCAACCCAATATGGGAATTTATCCAATTTAATAGTTTTGATAGTGATCCTTGCCTATGGACATAATTGTTTATTCTTACGTGTATGTGAAAAAAATATGGCTTACACTTATTCCATGTTCTCATTGCTCGTGATTTATTATTAATGATTAAATAATATTATTAATTATGTATTTTATTATTTCGAAACCTTATTCCAAGAATTATTATTAATGATCGTTGACCGGTTGGGTATTAATTTCAAAAATTATTATCATTTATCACTCTCTTACTCTTATATTATATTCGTTTATGAGCATTAATTGATATCTATTATTTTTACCATTATAGAGAATATGGGATGACCCTTTAATATGTTTATTTTCCCTATGTTATGAAGATAGGTTTTAAATATAGTACAGCTAATAAGGGTACTATGTGAGAAGAAATTTGTGGGAGATGTTAAAGACCATTAATAAAATAAGATAATTATGAATCTAGTTTCCGAAGTAACTAAAAATTTACTATTATATGGTGACTATAATTATTATATTTATTTAATATATATCAAAAATGGTTTAATAATTATTTATGTAATTTTTGGGTCATCTGTGTTGGATTCGGTGAATGTTTTAGTTTCTTTATATAAGGATTAGAAAACATTATAAAAACCCTAGGTATAATACAAAGTATAAGATATGATCCAAATGTTTTGATATTGTAGATATTGTGTAGTTTCCTTGAATTGAAATAAGTTTTAGGGTGCAAAAAAGTTGATCTAAGCTTGGGGAAAATGTTCCTTGGGATAATAACCCTGAAAAGTTTGGTCGTTTATTAAATCAATTATCACTAGGTGCATCAAAAAGGGACCAAACTACACATTTAGTTTAAAAATACCAGGGAATATTATTTGGTAAATTCAAATTTTTTTATAAATCATTATGAGAAACAAGAGAATAGAATTTGTGGAATCCAATGATAACACATAGTGATATGAGATGAACATAAAGATTCATGTTTTTAAAGAAGGTTTATAATTTAATATATGTTATGAATTATTTTCATTATCATACGATATATTTATTTTAT
This sequence comes from Viscum album, assembly GCA_963277665.1. Lineage (NCBI taxonomy): Eukaryota > Viridiplantae > Streptophyta > Magnoliopsida > Santalales > Viscaceae > Viscum > Viscum album. The sequence continues at coordinate 1,882,884,439 of OY728159.1, read as the reverse complement.
TCATAATACAAAAATTGATCTATTTGGAAATATTTAATTATTTAATTTCATTGGAATAAAGTAAACAATGGGTGCGAAGAAAAATATGGAGGTTGTAAAAAATAGAAACCATTCAGGATATAAGCTGGAGTGAAAAATCATGTGGTTATACCTAACTATCTATCTAAATTTATTATGACCAATATAACACTATATTTGTTTCTTAAAACACATAGTGTATGAAAAGTAATTTTGATTGTAATTAAATTGATGAATACCATTTGGGAAAGAAGGTACAGTTTTCTCTTTGTCCGAATTTTGGAAAGAGTCACCCATGGGAATGTCTCAAAGTAGTTAAAGGATTTTTTTATGTATAGAATATAAGGGAATATAATAATTATTTTACTAGGTAAATGGAAAAGAAAAATTAATAAAATGGATGGGAATATATATTTTTCTAGGGGAATTCTCAAAAAAAGGATATAAAAGGTTTTACAAATAGAGGTTTTATGAATGAAAATGATGAAATAGAAAGGAAAATAATGAAATGTGTGAATTAATTATTATATTAAATGAATTAATCATGGTTAAATTGATATTGGTGAATATTAATATATGATTCATATTTCATATTTTAGGAAGGACGTATTTAGGGATAATATTGAACATTATGGTTAATGGTTTAGGATGAATGTTTAATGATATAAGTTTCAATATATAGGGTTTTGAATGTTATGATGTAATTTAAGGGTTTATAGGATTATGTAGGATCATAAGTTTAATTTTAATGATAACCTATTGAATTTTTATCTAATTTGAGTACGTTAGGATACATTTATTTAATTTTAATAAATTATGTAGATAGATGTTACACTTAACATTAATATGAGATTTTTTGAAGAATATTATTCCATTTTGGGAAAATTATTTGGTTAATGTGAATGGAGAGTTAATAAATAATTTTGGATTTTATGTCAAAATTATTTCTATTATTTAGTCTTGTGAAATTTTTTTAAATTTTATCGAAATCCATGACAACTAATTTTTTAATAAGGAAATATTTATAGAAGACACGGTTAGGCCATGTGATATTTTCCCCTATAACATTATGGGAGATTAATGTTTTTTAGAGATAAATGGTAATTATATTATAGAATAATATGTGATTAGGCCTGTAATACTCCGTTATTTTGGAATATAATTATTTAGTAAATAAATTGTAAGTTTTTTATCAGGATTGACATGAATCATCATGCCTAGAAGATAATATGATATATTATAACCACGAACATAAATTATAGGTATGAATAAGAATATGAAAATTATAAATCAAATATTTATAAATGTGTAAAATAATTCAAATGTGTAAATTACTACAAAATATATAAGTACTCAAATTTTTTGTGAAGTTATTTAATGCTTTAAAAAGAATTTTTCATCAAAAATGGTTCTTATTATACCTGAAAATTATAATTAATTCATATATTTTTAGACATTTTATTTGATGAAATTACAAATTAATTTTTAAAAATTTGTAGTTAAATATTATCTTAGGGTGAATTATTTAGATTTTTCTAAAAAGATTTATTTTTTAGGGAATATTGAAAATTCCAATTTTATGAAATTTTGTCATTTAGTTTTAGGTAAAATACCATTATATATTTAATTTTATCTTCAATTATTATAAGTCTCATTTAATTTCAAATAATATAATTAATTACATTGTAATTTTTATTATACATGATGTTTGTATATGTTTTTTTTATCTTAAAAACTATTTTTCTAAAAACTATTTTTATGCATGTAATGTATTTTTATTTAAAAAAATAAAATAAATCCAAATTTATTAATTTATTTAATAAAATTTATGTATTATATATTCAATATTATATTTTATCATTAATTTTATAGTTTTTTCAAGGAAATAAATGGACATAAATTTGGTTTTGTGCTTAAAAATACATTTTTCTAATAGGATATCACTATTGTTTGTTTGAATAAAATTAAATTCAACCACATATAGGAAAAACTAAATTTCTATTCAAAAATAATAATAAAAATAATAATATTTTATTACTGCAACTAAGGTTAAAATAGGATTACTAGGTGTTAAACTAAGAAATTAGGGTAGTGTTACCATCATAAGATGACTAATTATTATTGGTCAAAGATAATTCAACATTGTATTATCCTATTATCAAATTATTATCTATTTAGAGACAACATTTGATTAATGTAAACTAATATCAATACAGTATTTTAAATAATTCTATTGGTTTACCTGTAACACCCGAGACTTTTATGTTATATAAATTATCAAAGGAATCTTTTTCTACGCAACACTTGCTTGACTTGCTTTACACGCAATCGCGACCTTCCTCGATAGCTTGCGTCGTACGCAATACCGAGTTTCACTAAACAACAATATGCTATTAAAACTAGCCGTTATGAATAGTAATAACCACTTTTTGAAATTTTATAAATTTTATTTTTCAAAATGGACTTCATTTTTGGACTCAGAATATCGAAATTAGCCTAGGGTAAAATTTTGGTATTTTTTCTGAAAACTTTCAATTTTTGATGAATAGTGAAACCACTAAGTGGTAGGTTAAAAACTGAATTTTGCATAAAACTTAATTTTACCGCTTCTGTGATTGGAATTTCGAAAATCCGAGAGACACGGTTAATATCAAGGACTAAAATGTGGTTCAATGAGATGAAAATAATTTTTTGGTGAATAGTAACTTTTTATTTTTTTTACCGCGGTTAATAGTAAATAGGGTAACTAAGGGTAAATATGATATCAATATTACCATAACACATGTCCTAATACTATTGGACAAGTGTAATTCGACCAAAAACAAACTTAGGAATAAAATATGACCATTTAGGCCCACTTGGATTAGATTAGGACATTTATTATTAATTTATTTAATGAAGGGTTAAAATAGTTAAAATCAAAGTTTAATAAGTAAATCATTTTTAATATGGGGTTATACATAAGATAAATTCGATTGTAAATATTCATTAGAAATCTAAAAAGATTTCCTACATGATGATATTTTATTTGTAATTTTTAGACATCAAATAATGTAATTTATTTATGACACAAAGATGATGCAGTAATTATCTTATTAATGAAATATTGACATAATTGATGTTATAAACACCAAAATAAATGTAATTTGATACTTTTTATGAATTCAACTAATTTTATAGGTTACTATGATATATTAATGTTGATTTAATCAACTTGTTTCGATCATATAATTCTTTTATGACTTTCACAAAAATCATATATCAAATAGTGTCAAAATTGACACAAAATAGTTTTTAAATCAAATATTATATTATTAATTGTTATTTTATTCCTAAAAAACTAAGGTTCGGCCAAATGACTTAGATAAGGATATATATTTTAATAATAAACAATTTGGGGTTCGTTTGGCATGTTATAGTAAGTGTATTAACTATATAGTGAAAGAAAACAAAAAGACATGGTAAAAGATAAATTATTTAACTTAAAGTTAAATCTAATTGATAAGGTTATAATAATACCCTAAACTTGTCTAAATCCTATTGGTTGATAGGATTTTGACCCTTCCCCACTTTATCTTCGAAATAAGACCCTTTGGAACCATTATAAAACGATTTTGACTTTAATATAAAATAATATTTTGAGATATTCCTAAGGTGCCCCTCTCCTCCCTTATAAAAGGGAACCTCCTCCCCCTCCTCCTCACACCAAATTGAGCACTCAAGCTCGGCCAAACCCTGCCATTTTCCCCTCTCCACTTCCCTAGAATAGTCCTAGAGGTCCTGGTCTTCTCCAAAGACCACTCTTAGTTCCCTAAGTGGAGGATTCAAAGAGGCGTTCCAAAGAAGAGGTAATATCCATTACCGATCTTTTCAATTTCTTTCGTCTTCAAATTCTTATTATTTAGTTGTTTCATGATAAAGTAATAACATCAGTATTACTTACATACTGATATGTTATTATAAATATGAAACATCCCTAATTCACCTTCTATCCATCCTACGGAAAAATGAAATCACCGCGCGTGCGTACGTACGGAATACCGTCTCCACGATGTGATGCGACTCGTTCTACATGATCTTCATTTCATAATGATTGTATAAATTAATTGAATGAATGAATATGGTATATAATACACTAATACCATTCTGGAAATGAATTATCTATAACCTAAAGATAAGAATAAGAATTTATTCGACAAAACACGCATAAGAACAAAAAGTTATAAAGACCCGAGTAACAAGTAACAATGAAATATTACTAACAAGAAGCTAATAATATGACCATATATGATCTCATATCAATATGTATTATTCTTGAATAAGTCAATAACATTATTTAAACCATTATACAGGAGCTTCGGACACGAACAAAGCAAATCGGACCTAAGGTAAGGGAAATATCACAATCTCATTTTTATCCGAGATTGTTTATTCGTAAGTATTTACTGGGGTGTATTTTATCATCCACATCCATGTTCCCTCAATATGTAATATTGTTTCCATCCACTTGAAATAGTTTAAAATCCAATTTTACCCTTAGGTGAGTTTTTAGTAAAGAATATGAAAGGAATCTTTTGTCGTTTTTCCGTACGAGGTACTTTTTGACTTTTCCGACAAAAGTACGAAGAATGTTTTTTTTTAACTTATACGGCATGAATGGATTTTTAAAACATTACTTCAAAGAATCTTCCTTTACAAGTTTTCAAGTTTATTTTTAATCAACTTCTTTTATTTTAAAGTTGTATGACATGTTATGAAAGGAAAAATGTTTTTTGAAGAAGAAAGGATATTTTCCTCAAGAATTCAATTCAAGTGTTTTATCAAAATTATTTTCCATCTAAGATAATAAAGGGTTCTGTTTCTATCCATATTTTTACATTGGTTTGACTATGTTGTGATGGAATTATGTTTATGAATTCCTTTATCATATATGAATTGATTTATGATGTCATGATGTTTCAAGAATCCCATTTTTGTTATATGTGTTATGCGATGATGTATGTTTTATGATTATGTGGCACACATAAGAAAGGATTCATTATAAGATGGGTGGGACCTATATCTCCCTCCAATGCATTGGGTAATGATTTTATATCTCATGAGATAGACATGGCTGGAACGGAAGGTTATTTCGGTTCAGTGATACAGGACTGAAACGAGGAGTGAACTCGGTTCAGAAAGGGACTTTGTCCACTAAGATAGTCTTGGCAATGAGTCATGACTAACAAGAAATGATTTTCCATGATTATGTGTGCATGCCACAAAGTTTCAAGTTTTATGTTATGATTATGGGGATCTCATTTTCACTTCTATGATTCATTCCATGTTATGATATTATGATCTCTTTTGCAGGTTTTGATAAAGATATGATATGATTTTTATTTCCTTTATTTGCCCTTGCTGAGCATTTGAGCTCACCCTTTTATGTTTTCTTTTCCCCAGGTCAGGAAGATGGATATTAAGTAGAATATGCTAAAAGGGACCCTAGATATGATGAAATAAATGGGAGACACTGTAGAAGATTTATGAACCAGTTGTTTATGTTTCCCAGTTTCTAAAGACACTATACCTATACGGTCCTTTGTGGTTTTGTCATATGTTGTAATAAGAGTGCTTCAATTTTGAAGTATTAACAATGTATGTAAAGTGTGGGTTGTTATAGTTGGTATCAGAGGAAAGGTATAGTCAACCTTTGGAAACTAGGATGTGAAAGCCTTAGTAAGAACCCTAAGGATAAGTCTAAGCATAGAACACAATCTTAGTGTTTTAGAAATGGCCTTGAATAACCTAGGATAAGACCTTAAGCATGAAAATTTTACTCTTGAATTATGTGGTTTCCTATTATAATTAGTGTTTCTCACACTATTCTTCTTGGTTTTAGTCAATGGCTGGAACCCGAAGGAACCGTGTTAATGCGGAATGCGATGGGCAATGCAATGATTGTCCCCCTGAGCAACCAAACGATATGGGAGCTGGAATGCAAAATCTTGTAGCCATGCTCACACAACTTTCTCAAGCTATGAATCATGCAGGATTTCCAAACGAACAAAGAAGGGAGCAACATTCTGTTGAATCCTTCATGAGGCAGCGTCCACCATCTTTCAGCGGGTCTACTGATCCATTAGTTGCTGAACAATGGATTAGTACTACTGAAAAGATATTTTCAGTTCTTCAAAGTTCTGAGCATGATAAAGTCATCCTAGCAGTGTATCGTTTGGAAGGAGATGCGGATCAATGGTGGAATCTTGTTAAGAATACGAGGCAAAGGGATGAAATTGAGTCTATGGAATGGGACGAGTTCAAGAACTTATTTTTCAATAAGTACTTCCCTCGTATTCTCCGAACAAAGATGGAGAAAGAGTTCCTTGAACTGAAGCAAAGGGATGATGAATCTGTTAGTACCTATGAAGAAAATTTTACAAGACTTGCAAGGTACGCTTCTGGTATTATTATCCAACCTGAGAGTAAGATCGATCGATTCTTTAGTGGCTTAAAACCAAGTCTTCGAAGGGCGTTAGCCATAAGGGACTTCAATAGCTACGAGGAAATCGTTCGATGTGCTCTCAAAGTCGAGATGGAGATTGGAGTAACCCATCAGTCACATGGGTTTGATAAGAAGAGGAAGATGGAATTCAAAGAAAAATCTAAAGAGCACACGGAAAAGAAGATGAACTTTCCCTTATGCTCAAAGTGTGGAAAGAAACATGGAGGGAGTTGTCTTAAAGGGACAAGTAAATGTTTTAAATGTGGAAAGGAAGGCCATCGGGCATTTGAATGCCGTGATAATGGGAAGAAGATGTCTAATGATGCAAACAAAGGAAGGGATACACAGAATGAACCTACTACACTTCAATGTTTCAAGTGCAAGGAGATGGGGCATTATGCCAATCAATGCCCAAATCCAAGGGTTGATGATGATGGTCGACGTCAACAAACTCTTAAGGCTAAAGACAAAGGAAAGTCACATGCAATTTCTATCAGCGATGTGGAGTACGATAACGATGTGGTGAAAGGTACACTTACCATCCACTCTAAAGTAGCAAATGTTTTATTTGATTCTGGATCCACCAACTCTTTTATTTCTGAAGACTTTTCTAAGGGTATCACCGTATTACCTCAACAATTAGATGATGAGTTAGCCGTGACAACACCTAATGGAACATCAATCGCATCAAAAGTTTATAATTCTTCTCCGATCGATGTTTGTGGGAAAGTGCTTCCTGCAAATCTTGTCATCCTTCCTTTAGTGGAATTTGATGTGATTCTTGGCATGGATTGGCTTTCTCTACATGGAGCTCATATCAATTGCCAAAGAAGGGAAGTCACATTTCATATTCCAGATCAATCTACGATCGTCTATCAATGCAAGGATGAACATAACCTTCCAGTGGAAATTTCTTCCATCTTATGGGTATTGATTCCACTAAATGAAGGTTATTTATCTCAAATGGTTGGTGAGAAACTCACGATTAAGAATATGCCCATTGTACGGGAGTTTGATGATGTCTTTCCGGAGGAATTACCGGGTCTTCCACCAAATCGTGAAGTTGAGTTTTCAATAGAACTCGTACCGGGTGCTTTGCCTATTTCAAAGACACCTTATAGAATGGCCCCAATTGAGTTGCAGGAATTGAAGAAGCAACTACAAGAGAATCTTGATAAGGGATTCATACGCCCTAATGCGTCACCTTGGGGAGCACCTGTTCTATTTGTTAAGAAGAAAGATGGATCAATGAGACTCTGCATTGATTATCGAGAACTTAACAAGATCACTATCAAGAACAAATATCCTCTCCCACGCATTGATGACTTATTTGACCAACTACGCGGAGCTCAATACTTTTCCAAGATTGATCTTCGTTCAGGGTATCATCAATTAAGGGTCAAAAGGGAGGATATACCAAAGACGGCTTTCCGTACAAGGTATGGACACTATGAATTTATAGTGATGCCATTTGGTCTTACTAATGCCCCTGCTATCTTCATGGATCTAATGAATAGAGTCTTTAGAGACTATCTTGATCAATTTGTGGTAGTCTTTATAGACGATATTCTTGTCTATTCAAAGAGCAAGGAAGAGCATGAAGCTCACTTGAGAATTATATTAAAGACCCTGAGAAAAGAGAAGCTTTATGCCAAATTTACCAAGTGTGAATTTTGGCTTCAAAAAGTTGCATTTTTGGGTCACATAATCTCAAAAGAGGGGATATCTGTGGATCCAGCAAAAACAGAGGTTATCGAAAGATGGTCAAGACCAACAACAGTAACTGAGATCCGAAGTTTTCTTGGTTTGGCTGGATATTATCGACGTTTTGTAAAAGATTTTTCACGATTATCTAATCCACTCACCAAGTTGACTCGGAAAGGAGTTAAGTTTGTCTGGACAGAGGAATGTGAAGAGAATTTCAAGGAGTTGAAAAGAAGGTTATCCAGTGCACCTGTGCTCACACTGCCTTGTAGTGGAGAAAGGTTTGTGATCTACAGTGATGCATCCAATAAGGGATTGGGGTGTGTTCTTATGCAAAATGATATGGTGATAGCTTATGCCTCACGACAGTTGAAAATCCATGAGCAAAATTACCCAACACATGATTTGGAGTTGGCTGCGGTAATCTTTGCATTAAAGATTTGGAGGCATTACCTTTATGGTGAAAGGTGTGATATTTATACTGATCATAAAAGTTTAAAGTATATTTTCACACAAAAGGAGTTGAATATGCGCCAAAGAAGATGGTTGGAGCTGATTAAGGATTATGACTGCTCAATCCATTACCACCCTGGGAAAGCAAATAAGGTGGCAGATGCATTAAGTCGACAAGACCATGCTAGTTTATCCATGATGAGGATCACAAAAGATCCAATATTTATGGATTTACAAAGGATGGATCTTGGAATTATAATGGAAGGGGAAAAATCTTATCTTTCTCAAATGAATGTTCAACCATCTATACATGTGAAGATTAAAGAGGCACAGAAAGAAGATGTCGAGTTACAAAAGAAGGTGAGAAATGTTTCTGAATTCAACCTTGATTGTGATGGGATAATAAAGTTCAGGAATCGGGTTTGTGTTCCTCCCATCCCCGAATTAAAGAAAGAGCTGCTGGATGAGGCTCATAGTTCTTCATTTTCTATTCATCCTGGAAGCACGAAGATGTATAGGGACCTGAAAGAGTACTTCTGGTGGGATGGCATGAAAAGAGATGTTGCTGAATATGTCTCTCGATGCTTGGTTTGTCAACAAGTTAAAGCTGAGAGACAGAAGTCTAAGGGGATGTTACAACCATTACCCATAACCGAATGGAAATGGGAAAACATCACTATGGACTTTGTCACAGGACTTCCTAAAACATCCAAAGGCAATAATGCTATCTGGGTCATAGTTGATCGTCTTACAAAGTCTGCACACTTCATTGCTATTAGAGAGGATTTCTCTCTAGATCAGCTTGCCAGGATATATGTAAAGGAAGTGGTAAGATTGCATGGAGTACCACTTTCTATTATATCTGATCGAGATACGAGATTTACCTCGAAGTTCTGGCGAAGTCTTCAGCATACTCTGGATACAGAGTTGAGTTTCAGCACTGCTTATCATCCCCAGACAGACGGTCAGTCTGAGAGAACAATTCAAACCCTAGAAGATATGTTGAGAGCTTGCTCTATGGATTTCAAAGGAGGTTGGGATCAACACCTACCTTTGGTGGAATTTTCTTATAATAATAGCTTTCACTCCAGTATTCAGATGGCTCCTTATGAAGCTCTCTATGGAAAGAAATGCAGGACTCCAACTTGCTGGGATGAAGTTGGGGAAAGAAAGCTATTAGGACCTGATCTCGTTGATGAAATGGCAGAAAAGGTTAGATCTATTCAACAACACATAAGAGCAGCTCAAAGTCGACAGAAAAGTTATGCCGACAACCGAAGAAAAGACCTAGAGTTTGAAGTGGGTGATAAAGTGTTCTTACGAATATCTCCCTGGAAGAGGGTTATGAGATTTGGAAAGAAGGGGAAGTTGAGCCCTAGATATATCGGTCCTTTTGAAATACTGGATCGTGTTGGGAAGGTAGCTTACCGATTGGAGCTTCCACCGAATCTCTCTCAAGTTCACGATGTGTTCCACGTATCTCTCCTGAGAAAGTACATACCAGATCCTTCACATGTACTCAGCTCAGAAGTTGTACCGCTGGAGCAAGATCTTTCTTATGAAAAACAGCCGATAGAGATTCTGGATCGTAGCGAAAAAGTCCTACGAAACAAGACCACTCGCTTGGTGAAAGTTTTATGGAGGAACCACCAACTTGAAGAAGCTACATGGGAGCTTGAGGATATGATGAGGGAGAAGTATCCTCATCTATTTGTTACAAAGTGACGAATTTCGAGGGCGAAATTCTTTTTAAGGGGGGTAGAATGTAACACCCGAGACTTTTATGTTATATAAATTATCAAAGGAATCTTTTTCTACGCAACACTTGCTTGACTTGCTTTACACGCAATCGCGACCTTCCTCGATAGCTTGCGTCGTACGCAATACCGAGTTTCACTAAACAACAATATGCTATTAAAACTAGCCGTTATGAATAGTAATAACCACTTTTTGAAATTTTATAAATTTTATTTTTCAAAATGGACTTCATTTTTGGACTCAGAATATCGAAATTAGCCTAGGGTAAAATTTTGGTATTTTTTCTGAAAACTTTCAATTTTTGATGAATAGTGAAACCACTAAGTGGTAGGTTAAAAACTGAATTTTGCATAAAACTTAATTTTACCGCTTCTGTGATTGGAATTTCGAAAATCCGAGAGACACGGTTAATATCAAGGACTAAAATGTGGTTCAATGAGATGAAAATAATTTTTTGGTGAATAGTAACTTTTTATTTTTTTTACCGCGGTTAATAGTAAATAGGGTAACTAAGGGTAAATATGATATCAATATTACCATAACACATGTCCTAATACTATTGGACAAGTGTAATTCGACCAAAAACAAACTTAGGAATAAAATATGACCATTTAGGCCCACTTGGATTAGATTAGGACATTTATTATTAATTTATTTAATGAAGGGTTAAAATAGTTAAAATCAAAGTTTAATAAGTAAATCATTTTTAATATGGGGTTATACATAAGATAAATTCGATTGTAAATATTCATTAGAAATCTAAAAAGATTTCCTACATGATGATATTTTATTTGTAATTTTTAGACATCAAATAATGTAATTTATTTATGACACAAAGATGATGCAGTAATTATCTTATTAATGAAATATTGACATAATTGATGTTATAAACACCAAAATAAATGTAATTTGATACTTTTTATGAATTCAACTAATTTTATAGGTTACTATGATATATTAATGTTGATTTAATCAACTTGTTTCGATCATATAATTCTTTTATGACTTTCACAAAAATCATATATCAAATAGTGTCAAAATTGACACAAAATAGTTTTTAAATCAAATATTATATTATTAATTGTTATTTTATTCCTAAAAAACTAAGGTTCGGCCAAATGACTTAGATAAGGATATATATTTTAATAATAAACAATTTGGGGTTCGTTTGGCATGTTATAGTAAGTGTATTAACTATATAGTGAAAGAAAACAAAAAGACATGGTAAAAGTTAAATTATTTAACTTAAAGTTAAATCTAATTGATAAGGTTATAATAATACCCTAAACTTGTCTAAATCCTATTGGTTGATAGGATTTCGACCCTTCCCCACTTTATCTTCGAAATAAGACCCTTTGGAACCATTATAAAACGATTTTGACTTTAATATAAAATAATATTTTGAGATATTCCTAAGGTGCCCCTCTCCTCCCTTATAAAAGGGAACCTCCTCCCCCTCCTCCTCACACCAAATTGAGCACTCAAGCTCGGCCAACCCCTGCCATTTTCCCCTCTCCACTTCCCTAGAATAGTCCTAGAGGTCCTGGTCTTCTCCAAAGACCACTCTTAGTTCCCTAAGTGGAGGATTCAAAGAGGCGTTCCAAAGAAGAGGTAATATCCATTACCGATCTTTTCAATTTCTTTCGTCTTCAAATTCTTATTATTTAGTTGTTTCATGATAAAGTAATAACATCAGTATTACTTACATACTGATATGTTATTATAAATATGAAACATCCCTAATTCACCTTCTATCCATCCTACGGAAAAATGAAATCACCGCGCGTGCGTACGTACGGAATACCGTCTCCACGATGTGATGCGACTCGTTCTACATGATCTTCATTTCATAATGATTGTATAAATGAATTGAATGAATGAATATGGTATATAATACACTAATACCATTCTGGAAATGAATTATCTATAACCTAAAGATAAGAATAAGAATTTATTCGACAAAACACGCATAAGAACAAAAAGTTATAAAGACCCGAGTAACAAGTAACAATGAAATATTACTAACAAGAAGCTAATAATATGACCATATATGATCTCATATCAATATGTATGATTCTTGAATAAGTCAATAACATTATTTAAACCATTATACAGGAGCTTCGGACACGAACAAAGCAAATCGGACCTAAGGTAAGGGAAATATCACAATCTCATTTTTATCCGAGATTGTTTATTCGTAAGTATTTACTGGGGTGTATTTTATCATCCACATCCATGTTCCCTCAATATGTAATATTGTTTCCATCCACTTGAAATAGTTTAAAATCCAATTTTACCCTTAGGTGAGTTTTTAGTAAAGAATATGAAAGGAATCTTTTGTCGTTTTTCCGTACGAGGTACTTTTTGACTTTTCCGACAAAAGTACGAAGAATGTTTTTTTTTAACTTATACGGCATGAATGGATTTTTAAAACATTACTTCAAAGAATCTTCCTTTACAAGTTTTCAAGTTTATTTTTAATCAACTTCTTTTATTTTAAAGTTGTATGACATGTTATGAAAGGAAAAATGTTTTTTTAAGAAGAAAGGATATTTTCCTCAAGAATTCAATTCAAGTGTTTTATCAAAATTATTTTCCATCTAAGATAATAAAGGGTTCTGTTTCTATCCATATTTTTACATTGGTTTGACTATGTTGTGATGGAATTATGTTTATGAATTCCTTTATCATATATGAATTGATTTATGATGTCATGATGTTTCAAGAATCCCATTTTTGTTATATGTGTTATGCGATGATGTATGTTTTATGATTATGTGGCACACATAAGAAAGGATTCATTATAAGATGGGTGGGACCTATATCTCCCTCCAATGCATTGGGTAATGATTTTATATCTCATGAGATAGACATGGCTGGAACGGAAGGTTATTTCGGTTCAGTGATACAGGACTGAAACGAGGAGTGAACTCGGTTCAGAAAGGGACTTTGTCCACTAAGATAGTCTTGGCAATGAGTCATGACTAACAAGAAATGATTTTCCATGATTATGTGTGCATGCCACAAAGTTTCAAGTTTTATGTTATGATTATGGGGATCTCATTTTCACTTCTATGATTCATTCCATGTTATGATATTATGATCTCTTTTGCAGGTTTTGATAAAGATATGATATGATTTTTATTTCCTTTATTTGCCCTTGCTGAGCATTTGAGCTCACCCTTTTATGTTTTCTTTTCCCCAGGTCAGGAAGATGGATATTAAGTAGAATATGCTAAAAGGGACCCTAGATATGATGAAATAAATGGGAGACACTGTAGAAGATTTATGAACCAGTTGTTTATGTTTCCCAGTTTCTAAAGACACTATACCTATACGGTCCTTTGTGGTTTTGTCATATGTTGTAATAAGAGTGCTTCAATTTTGAATTATTAACAATGTATGTAAAGTGTGGGTTGTTATATTACCTCCCCTAAATTTTATATGGGACCCTCTTATCCTCACTTATTCATACCATTTGTGCCTTCTGGAATGGAAAATACCTTCGAAAATTCCATACTAAAATTCATACCTTAATCCTATATGTTCTTTTCTTTTCTTAATACTAATCATTCATAGAATAATTTTTAACCAAAAGGAAGAATCTCAAAGAAGTGCTTTAAATGTTAACAATGCCCTTTCAATTTTATTTACTCTTACACCTTAAATGAAAATATTGTATAATTAAAAAAATTATTAATAGAGCATTATAAATCTAATTATATGTTCTTATGATAATGGAATAACTATTTACCTCCTCTTCTCTATCAAATTGGCAATGAAATCATCACTTGTGTATAACTTGGAATACCACCTGCATGTAGAAATATGAGTCATTTTCCAAAAAAATCATTGATGGTTTGTTATTCTAATTAATTCAATGTTTATATATTATATTTTTGAAATAATCATTGTTTTTAAATTACATCATATTATATACCTTATTACATTCTGATCTGTTGTAAAATGATAACATTGTATGAATGTATATGTGGGCTATGCCTCCATGAAACGATATAATTCATTTTTCATTTCCACTTTATTTAGATGTAAATAAGGATATATTTAATGAATATATATGATATTAATGAATTAATAGTTTTTATTTTAATGTTAATTATTACTTACCTTTATTTAATTCAATCTATAAAACAGTGGAAACATCTATTTTTTTGTGAGTATAGATTACCATCTCCATAAAGTGATGTAATTAATTTTTTATAAACAATTTATATGAATAATTGTAGAAGTGTATATAATGAAAAAATATTATATATTTTTACATTAGTAATAATTTTTAGAATATGTAATGATGACCAATGTAATGTAACTAGAACTACTGATATAAAACATACATGGGAAACAATCTAGTCTACACCGAAAATGAGGACTTCAATAGATAATTTCTAATTAAATGATGTTAAAATTATATAATAATATCATATATTATATTACATGAATTAATATTATTCTTTATAGAAATATTATAATTCTAAATTTATTATAGATGAGTTTAAAGTGCTTATAAATCAAGTCCTATATAAGGTAAGGGCCTAGTCTCAATTACACTTCACTAAGACATGTTTTAATATTATACACCATTTTTTTATTTCATTGGTGTATATTATAAAAATGAATTTATTTTTTAATATTTCTTGAATTAATTCATTTTTTTACATGGACATATAATTTTATTTATTTTATTATCATTAAATTCAAAAATCCCACAAGTTGTAAGGCTCCTTCGTCTAAATTCTACTTCATTGATACAAATTTGATGTTATATAAATTTTTATGTTTTTGAGGTGTACATATAGATTCTTTGAAATTTTATTTCATTTATAATTAATAATTCATGGTATTTGAATTTATAATTTAAAACATTTCATCATAAGAGATGCGAATGAAATGTTACCAAAGTGGTAAGGGTTTACTGTTTCAAATTGTCTTCTTTGGGACATAAGTTATGATCATACACATAAATTATTTTATGAGGTTTATATACTACTCACTTGAAAAATATTTTCATTAAAACTCTTATTTAAATGGTTGACACTATTTAATTTTATTTTATTCATTTCTTTGTAATTATATATCGAATGTTTTCAAAGTCATAATGGTTTTATGTCACAATCACATTTTTTTAACCAGTATTGTTTGTGTTTAATTTTTGTGTTAAAATTATATAATATATCTCTCAAAAATATCATTTATTTTATTATTATATATTAATTTATTGTTCTTACATTATTTCCTTTCATTTTATTCACTTTATATAATCAAAATTCTGAATGAAATTTTTTAAGGAATGCTGGCTTTTTTTCTTCATTCCAAACGCTTTTCATTCATGTCTATATTTTCCATAAAAGGTTTTAATTAATTTTTTAATATTCTCTGAAGAATGATTAAATTAATTTTCAAATGTTTTAATTTATAATAAAATTAATTTAATATTATTTTCATTTTACAAATGTAGTAAATTTGATTTTTTATCAAAAATATGAAAGGAATCATTGCTTTTATATAGACCTCATGAATGGAATTTCCCACTATCGCTATTTATATTTTTTAAGTTGGATTTAAAGACTATATTTACTATTAAAAATTTGACCAATTTAGTTTTAGGTATTGGTGAAACCAATATATGTCTCTAGCACAATTACATGGTCTAAAAGAATCATGACCTCATTTTCCAACCACATCGCTCTCTTACGTCTGATCCTATCACTGGAGGTCGCCATCCCCTACTAACTTGAAAGAACAAAATACTTATTTCGTGAATTCAATTTTTTTGGACCAAAATCTCATTTAGGATGAATAGCACTTCTACAGCACTTCCCCTCACTACAGTACCCAAATTTCTACAGTGCTACAGTGTTTCTACATCCCCTACATTACTACCCACCATTATGCTATATATTTTATTTTTAAGCTTAATTAATGTTATCCTTGGTTATTTTCAAAGAATTTTATTCTCATACCTAGTACCCTTTATATACATAAAAACATAATATCATTATTCATAACCTAGGGAATGGAAACATCAGAAATAGTTATATGATATGCTTATTAATGTAAGAATCAGAGATATGAACATAATATGAGTATAAGGTTATGATAACATTAGAATAATATTTTACATACCATACCATACATATCATTGATTATAATAATGAATTTTAAAATATTTTTTTGATGTTTATAATAATTGAATGGTACATGAATCAAACAACATGATTCAGGAGATAATAACATGGGCACAAGACATAAATTTACGGTGTAGATATAATCATAGAAAATAATTTAATTAGTCAAGACACACTATGAAGTCTATCATTGTGTATTGGGTTCACTACTCATTCAATAATATCATTAGATATGGTTAACTCTCAATATTATCATTGTTGATTGATTCCCTTACTAACCTGTGATAAATCATTATTACAATCCTTATTATCTCACAACATATCTATCTGTACCAAATGAATTGGAGGTAGATATAATTACATTCCCACCAATCAAATAATAATAAAACAATAACATGTATACCAAATTATCATAAAATATTCATCATTTGTCATTATACGTAAAAAATAGACATTTGGTATAAACATTTCAACATTTTATCAAAGCATAACATGTCGAAAATAAACAGGTTTCATAAAAAACATTTCATCATGATCATAAAAAATTTATATAAAGAATAAGGATGATATCATTGGATTATATCCTAATTAAATATTATCTTTCATCAAAATATTTCATATTATAAAAATAAAACAACTCTAAAATGTTACTTCGAACATTTTTTGGGGAAAATTCACATTTCAATTTCAAATCATTTATTTAAATTTTTAAAATTTCCAAATTATAAATAAAAAAATTCACTTAAACAAAACATTTTAAACCTATATATTAATTTTCAAATAATTTAGTGGTCTTTAGGGTGATAAATTTCATTAATCATGTGTACGTTAAAACAACGATTCTTTTCAGATTTTTGGATAAAATTAAAAAATATCAAATTCATAATTATAAAAGTTGATTTTTTAAATCATTTTATAAATATAAAATCATGTCTAAAAATAAAATTAATAATCATAAGAAAATATTTAACATTTCTTGAATTTTTTGAGAAATCATGGACATGGATGAATAATGATTTTTGACTAAAGAGTAAAATAAATTTGGATTTCCTTAAAAATATTATTTGGGTATCCTTAGTATTTAAAAAGTGGAAAATGAGAGTATGAAATGTAATTTATAGAAATATCCATAGGAGAATAAAATTCATGAGATTATTGATAGTTGGATCATGAAATAACTTCATTGGAAACTTGATCGTAAACACACTGAGTAAAAATGCGTTTGTAAAATAAAACCCTTACCCATTTGGTAAATTTTGAATCAAAAGAACCTTTAAAGAAATAAAAATTGATATACATGTATATCCTCATTATTTTAATAATAATAATAATCATAATATACATTCATGTTTAGTATATACGTATCGTAATTGAAAACAAGTGATGAATATGGCATGTTCCTCACAAAAAAAAGTTGTGATAATTGTCTATTACCTCGTGTTCAAATTGTTGCCACAACACATTAACCAACTATATAATAAATTTAAATTTTTTATAATTATTTAATATTGTAATTTATTTATTTTTAAAAATCATATATTATCCAATTATAACATTTTAACAACTATTTATTAATAATTTCTTTATTAAAATCGCCACTTTTAGGTTTTAACTTCTAACTTTTTAGGAAATGTTTTGTTTGGTAGATCCAATACTAGTACATTGATCACAGTTTCATGAACATCATAATTTTAATCATGATATAAATAGAATATATATATATATAATATATATATTTGTGTGTGTGTATTTTGGGATATTTATAAAATGATATATATGGAAAAATAAATTACACAATTCATAGAGATGGCTAGTTATTTTTACACATTAAATCTTTTTTGACATTTTGTTGGTTGTAGAAAAATGATAACTAAACATAAAAATCCATGTAATAATTATAATATAATATATATCATATATATTCCTTAAATATATCCTTGTTACTGAACATGTAATGACGAAATGAAAAACGAATCACATCAATTCGTGGAGGTGGTATTTCACACGTACACACGAGCGAACTTATCATTTTCCAGTGGATAAAAAGATAAATTATATGATATTATATTATAATTAAAAAATCATAATTACCCCATAAATAAAATTTATAAACATTAAAATATTCATAATACCCATCAATGAATGATTGTGATGGAAAATGAATTGTATCATTATGTGGAGTTGGTATTCCACATGTACGCATGGTCGATACATTCATTTATAGAGGGTGGGAATTTTTGGTTACATAATCATAATAAAATTTAAAAAAATTAGGATAATGAATTTAATTTTTATAATTAATACCATTGATTTTTAGGATATAGAATAAGAAATAAATTTAATTAGGTTGAGTAAGATGATTGCCTCTTCCTTTATTGGCCTCCTTTATATTCATTATTAAGGACCCCTGATTAGTATTTTAAGAATAAAAATTTTTTTACTTATTGTCTAATTTATTTTTTAATATAAATTATAATTTCATGTATCAAATAAAACTATCTCACTGGTTTAAATAATATAAAGGGCTGGTGTCCTTTTTATAAGTGGGGAAAATGAAACACAGGGAATTTCTTAAAAGAATAAGATATAACAATGTTATTCTCATGAAAGATGCTTGAAAATGGTCACATATAGTAATTTTAGATAGTATAAGGTCCATATATTAATATAAAATAACATTTAAACAATTTTAATTTGAAAATTATCCCTTATATTTTTTTAACCCTTGGTAAACTTGTGTTAACCATAACCGCATTGAATTTTTTTTACGTTTTACTGTTAAATATGACCATAATTAAAAGATTACTAGTACAAAGAAATAATTTTTATTAAAAATATTTTATAAATTTTATCAAAATAAATCTCTTTGATTTTTAGAAATTTATTTCTAAATAATATCACGAAACATGATAAAAACAATTCAAGAAACAAATGTTTTCTTATTTATATAATGTTTTTTATACCCAAATCCACATAAAATTAATTCTAATTACCATAATTGGATTAATAATAATTTATATGAAGAAAATTAAATTTTAAAATAATTATAAAAAAATGTAATTGTTTAAATGATTTAAAAAAATTATAGTTTTTAGTAAAAATATGTTTTTTTCTGTATTCATTGTAAAATTTATCATTTTATAAAATTATAAGAAAATAACTCCATGTTAATTTTTAGATGTTTGTTTTACAAATTGTTTAGTTTTTTTCACATAAATTTTATTGATATTTTAGTAATTAATCATATTATTTTATCACAAATAATAATGATATCCATTTTAGGGAATAATTAATTTTTAAAACATATAATGACTTTATTAAAAATTGGATACATATATTTAAATAAATTATATTTATAGAAAAAATAAATAACTATTTTTAAAATGTGTTTATTCCTATTTATAATATCTATTTAATAGACAGGTAATAATTGTATACTATATTATGTTTCATTTAAACCCAGTGTTGTGTGTATCAAAAGTTATTAATGAAATTAAATTTATTTTAAAAGAAAAAAATTATTATAAATTTTTAGGATATAATAGAATTAATTTTAAATATTTTATTGATCTTATGGTATTTTAACATTTTTAGTCCTTCAATTATTAAACATTATTATTTTTTATTCATCATTCAAATATTGAGAAAATGAGTTGGAAGATAATTAAAACTTGAAAAAAAATATAAAATTATTATTATGGATTTGAAGAAATAAACTAAGTATATTTTATAACATTACCCTGTAAAATAATTCCACCATACTAGGAAAATGATATTGAAAATTGTTTTCTCTATTTTATTTTTATTTCTGATTAATTGATGGTCATTTTCATGCCTTATTGATTTATGGTTTTGTGGTTAATATCCTTCTTATGATTGTCTTCTCTATCACTCAATATTTTTATTTAGACATTATATTTATCCTAAATTTCCATATTTTTACTTCCCTATAATTTTTCCCTTGTCAAATAATGTGATTATTTTAGGTTTACAGTAACCATTATGTTTCCCACTTTCCTTTTTCAATGAAGTTTCATTTTCTCTTTGTACGATTTGGGTTTTCAAAAAATGTATGTTCAAATATTGAAACATTGATTTAAAATATATAAATTTTAATGGCCCAATTTATTTAATGGGTGTATAATGTAACACCCTGAGATATTGGATTATAATTTATCTTTTAATATATTATAATTGTTCTGTATCTTTCTTGACATGCAACACCAACTTTAAAATGAACAACAATATATTATATCATAGACATTAAATTTTTGGTATGAATATGAATATACAAATTATGAAAAAATAATTAAATATAAAGTCTTAAAATAATTAAAATTAATTAATTAATATTATGTTAGTACTCAATATTCAGTAAATTCATTTTATGCATCAAAAATATGTTTTCATCAAAACAAATTATAAGATTTTGACATGAAAACATTATAATTAATTTATAAAAAAATTATAAATTTTATTTCATTAAATTAATATAACTTTTGAAATAATAATTTCAATATTACGTTATGGTGCTTTGTTAGGATTTTTCAAAAAATATTTAATTTTTTGTGAATAGTTAAAAATGGTGATTTCATTATAAACATTGTCATTTATTTTCATGTAAAAGTATAATTATGTTTTGAATGTAATATTTAATTAAATTATTTATACATTAGTTATTAAATATATAGTTAGTTACCCATAAAACGTCAGTATAAATTAATTTAATATAAGTTAACTTATAATCTTAAAACACATTTTTCAAAAAAACTTTTTTTACACATAATGCATTTTTATCATAATACTATAAATTAATCTATTTTGAATATTGGTTTTAATAAAATTTATATATTTTATACTCAATAATGTATTTTATCATTACATTGATCATTTCTCTAAGGCATGTAATGGAAGTAAATTTAGTATTATGCTTAAAAATGATTTTTTATAAAAGGATTCGTTTCATTCTTTATTATTAATTACTATTAAATTCTTCCACCAATTGAAATTCTATTTGGTAAAATTGAATCAATATTAGGATTAATATTAATTATTATTATAATATAATATTTTTAAATAAATCATTAGTCATAATTAATAGTAAGAACTTTTAAAATTTGTTAACTCAGTCAAGGGTAAAACGAGTTTACCGGGGGTTAAACCAATAGATAAGGGTAATATTCCCACCCAATCATTAAAAAAATGTATTAGTTGGATATATATGAACCTTATACAACAATAAATAAAAATAAATGTTCATATGGATTCAGTTTACCATGATAATGAACGTATATCGTTGAAATATTTCAAGAAATTCCATGTCTATCACTCCCCTCCCTTATAAAAGGGGATCTTTTCTCCTCCCTTATTCACACCATTTGAGTCTTTTATCTCAAAAAATACCTTCACAAAAATATTCCTAGAATCAATCCCTCATCCTAGTTTATTTTTTGTTCTCTTAAGTCCAATATTTAAAGGTTTAATGTGTAATACAAAAGAGGACTCACCTAGAAGTGTTATAAATTGTAAACCATACTCTTTCAATTTTATTACTTCTTAGAACTTCTCTAAACATATTATATAGAGAAAAACATGATTAATAAAGTATCATAGATATAATTATATTCTATTATGATTATTTCCCAATTATTTACCTCCTCTTCTTTATAAAATCCCAAACCCTAGTAACCAAGTCTTGGTGCCTTAATTTATTACATTGGCACATATATAGAGAATAAAATACTAAAGGACTGATCAGTTTAGATGTTTTAGAGAACCGTATAGATATATTATAACTATATTACATTTGTAATAGAAACTAAAAAATAAAAAATAAAAAATAAAATAAATTTCATCCTTGAAAACTAATTCAAAGATCTATTCTTCATATGTGGGGGAAAGGAAACAAATATGGGTGAGCTCAAATGCTCGGTAAGTGTTATTTATAATTTAATTTATCATGAATTTATAAATAATAATCTATATGGATAATTATATAACTGAACACACATTACATATAATCAATAACTCTTATATCATTATTATATAGGGTATAATATTTCCAGAATAGTAAATTACTAAATATTAATTCCATTTAAGTAACTTGACATCATTAATATATAAGGAACAGTCAATATAAAAATGTAAATAACCGAATACACATCACATTTCATCAATAATATGAGAATTAAATTCTTCAAACTATAATATAATTGGGAAAATCAAATTTATAATAATTATAAATGAATTCTCAATGAAGTAAATGCTTAATAATTGATTGCCATGATAATTATGAATCATGATAACTCTACTATATGGACCTTTTATAGGATAGTTTAAATTACATGTTAAAACCCATTTAATTTGGCGAATTGTTTTTTTCTTAAGAGACCCACCAATGCATTAAGGGAATACATAATACTAGGCCATAAAAATCACTATAGTTATAAATAATTTCTTATATATTGAATAATCTATTTAATTATTGAATCAATATTCCTTATCATAAAATATCTATATTGACTAATTAATATTTATTTATCAATATTTCCCAATGAATGAAATAAATATAAAAGTAAATAAGGTACGTAATAATAGTATGTGATTTATAAAATAATCATATAAGTCATTAAATAATATATATATTCAATAAAAATGTAATTTGTAATGAAAACCCATCACAAGAACGTGATTTAATTTAGATAAGGTTAAAAAAAATTGATTGTTCAATAATCTAAGGGGATTTGACTTGAAAAAGATAGATTGTTCGATAACTACTTCCACTTGGTATTTTTCATGTCAAACCCCCATAGATAAAATAATTCAAATTGAAATAAAAAATTATAGTAATTATGAATTAATTTTAATATTACATGAAATGAGGTAATATATACTCTATATAAATGTAATTTGGTTCATAACATTACAATATGCATCAATGAATGGAAATTGAGTGAAGTCTCTTACCTTACACATTCCTTTAGTTAAAAATGACTTCAACTCTAATATAATGGTTTTAATCATAATATTAATTTATAAAAAAAACCATGATAATATTAACAATACCATATATGATCCTTTTATATTATTTTTTCACCTATTCTTTTAATAATATTTCATTATTTTTATTTATTTAGGTGTTAATTTCCTAGTTTTTTCATTCGAGTTTAATTATTAATGTTGTAGTTATTATGTATATTATATATTTATATAATAACCAAAATAATAATAATTACCAAATTACCATATTTTCAAATAAATTATACATTTATTACAAATCAAGAAATATGGTTTTGATAAATGAATTGTGTTACGATCATAGAGACGGTAGGTCGTACATATGCATGAGTAGCATTTTTGTTTTACAAAGAACATTATTGAAAGGAGGTAAGTAATATTTTACCTCTAAATAATGTTCATAATATTATATAATACATTTATATATACTTATACATATCTTCCATGTTATGTGGTAATGATAATAGAGTCACATCGCTTCATGATGGCAGTAGTCCACGCATACACGAACGATGTTATCAACTTCCAGTTTAAGAAATAAAATGAAATTATATCATTTAAGAATTTTAAATATGTCATTAATATAATTATTATTTAATTTATATCACATATTTGTATTATATTTATCTTTATCACCTCCCATGTTAAGTGTTCGTGAAAGACAAATCACATCATTTCATGAGGTGGAAGTTCATCAAACACGCGAGTGACATTGTGATATCCCTAGATAAATAGAAAGAAAAAAAGGTACATATGATATAATTAATACTGGGATATAATTATGTTATTAATTTCATTTATATACTTTACATTCATCATCATACTTAACCGTGATATGTGTTAATAGAAAAAAAAATTACATTAGTACGCAAGCCGGTACACTCATGTATACACGAATAATGATTTTGTAACTCATTTTTTGGAAGTAGATATGGTAGAAGTTTATAACCTTAATATAAAAAAATATAACTATATTTCATATAATTTGGTTATTATGTTATTATGGTTTTAATGATGTGGATAAATAAAAAATAAAGACACTCATTGAAGAATGTTTCCAATTATTTGGGTAACTTCACAAGGATTGCACCAAAAGCTTTCCTAGTTTGGATTAATTCCAAAAATATAACTTCTATTATGAGTATATTGATGTCTGGAATTTTTTTTTTTGGTATTATATGAACCAAAATGTTTTGAATGAGTGAATTAGAGAGAAGAGGTGATTTTCCTTTTATAAGTATGGTGAGTGGAACATTAGTAATTTTTTAAAATTAAAAGGTGTACCCCTATTTATTACATTCCAAAAGGTTATAAATAGAGTATTATCCGACCTATAAATTATAGGGTATAAATATTTCCATAAAAATAATTTTATATATGTTTTTACAACATTTTAACTCATATCATTTTATTTTAACCCCCTAGTAAATCATCTCTTACCATAACAATGGTAATTAATTTTTACTATTTTTATAATTCGTTTTGGTAAAAATATTAATTTGAACTAATTAGATAATATAAATTATTATTATTCCAATTATAAAATCCTTTTTAAAAATTATATTCACATAAGAGGAAAATTTTCATTTAATTTTAATCATACATACATGATAAGAAAGAATATTTCTATTGAGAAATTGATCAAAAATTTACAATTTTTTAATATAAAAATTAATTATGAAAATGATTCCAATGAAGTAAACTGAATTAAATTATTTATAATTGAACTAATTTTACCTTAAATCCATTTAATTTGTAATTTATCTTTTTAAATAATTTAATGAAAAATCATGTTTTTATTAAAAAAATTGTATTTTTCACTATCCATAAAAAATTACATATTCCATAAAAATTCTAAAAACTAACCCTAAGATAATATTGATATTATGATTTAAAAAATGAAGATTATTGTTTCAAATAAATTTTCATAATTTTTTATAAACCCTAATGCCGATAACCCAGAGTATCTTTCTTACTTTACTACATTATTATATGATACCACAAATTTCACCTCAAAGGATTGAATAGTTTAAATTTTTGTGTAGAATAGATACATACATTATTGGAATATTACAATTGAAACACTAATTACAACTTATAGTTTTTTGTAATTAATTTATTCCATCTACAAATCCTTTCATATCATTCACAATACACTTACTGAATTTCAGCGAAAGGAAAACATATGTGTAATATAAAATGACCAGTAAGGGTTACGTATAACGATATAAATCATTAATCAATAATCATAATCAATATGGAAAGGTTAATAACTGATCACAAATGTCATATACTCAATAAACAAAGAAATAATTCTATACAGAGATAATATCAAAGTGAAAAATAGCATTGATAATAATAAATAGGACAAGGTAAGTAACCGAAATCACATTTCATTCAATCAATAACATGAATATCATAACATGATTAGGAATAATCAAAAAAGAAATGTAAATAATTAAAGGCACATTTCATCTAAAAAATAATTAAGAATAAAATGAATCTATAGATAATATCATTGAAAAAATATAATGGATAATAATAACTAAATTATAAATGAAATAAATTCTTAATTATTAGAAATCTTGTATCATAAATATGATACATATACTGTTAGGATCTATCCTCAAGACATTTTAAAAAAAATCTGTAAAAACCAATCCTGGTTGGCCAACTAATTTTATTATAGCTTACTGATTCACCTCATGTGACTTTTGATTCATTGAGGGGTTATTAATAACCAAGAGCCACCAATGACTTCTTGTCCAAATAATTCTTCACATATCGAATAATATAATTAATTCATGAACAGTGTACCTTATAGTCAAATATTCATATTGGATAAAGAATACAGATTTAAAAAAAATCCCTAGAGAAAAAATAAATTCCAATATTGAACACTGTATGTAGAAATAAAATATGGTTTAATAAACTAACATATATATTGTAAATAATATGGAATTTTTGGAAAAAAGTAATTTCTATAGGAAGGTGAATAATTCAAGGGAATCGAAATGACTACAAAAATTAATTTAGGATGTGAATTCCAAAACATTCATTTTTCAAAATTATAATAAACCATCCAAAGTAATAATAAGTATGGTATAAATACAATATATTAAAATTGAAGTAAGAATAGTGGGTTTTTCTTAATTTATGAGTATAAATTAAATAAAAATATTATTAAAAATATTCTTGATAGAAATATGCATTTCATTTTGAAAATGAAATTTCCAAAATAAAGTTTTTAGAACATTTTAAATATTATTTTCTTTGGAAATAACCATAAAATATTATAGAATAATATATAAAAAATTGTATTGGTCATAACAGTAGTAAATTATATTAATCCCATACATAATAAAAATAATACTCCATTAAATTTTTTATCAAATTCAATACAGTTCTTATTTTTAAAATGTAACAAATATTATTTTTCAAAAATATTCTAAAACATAAAAATGGTTATAAAATTTTATTATTAATTGATTTAGAAAATATCAAAAAAAAAAATTTAAAACATTTTTTGAAAATTTGTTTTTGATTGAAAATCGAATTTTGACCAAAGATTGAACTGGATTCATATTTGGAAAAAAATCATTTATTTTTATTACCAAAGAGTGGGAAAATGGTACTATTACCTGAAAATATCATGGATGAACATAAATGAATAAAATAAAATAAAATTATTAGACAATGATCAAATAATTTCCTTTAACTAAAATTCATGAAAGAAAAATCTCTATTAAATAATATTATAAAATAAACTATTAAAATTATCATAAGGTTGAAGTGATAATAAATCAGTGAATTGACTATGTGTAAAAAATATAAATACACATTAAAATTTTGAAATAAAACATAATATAATAAAAAATAATTTCACACATATTGTTATAATATCAAATATGATGAAGAAATAATATAATCCAATGAAAATAAATTGAGTTATTAAATAATTTACCACTTATTATCTATGAAATTAAATCCCTATGGATGAAATAATTTATATTAAAACTCAAAATTACCTGAATGATTAAATAATCATGATATAACATATCAAAGAGAAATTTTGTTCACTATATAAACTAAATTTTTTCATAAAATAAAAATCTGCCTCAATGAAATAATATTGAGAAAAATACCTTATCTCATGCTTCCATTTGTTATAATGTGATTTAACCTCTTGTATAGTGGTTATAAACATTTAATAAACCTATAAAAGAACTTTCATGAACAAAGTCAGGGTCCCATTCAACTCGACACCCAACCTAGCCCAAGACATGGCCCAAAGTTCATTCCCAATCCCCATGATCTTATAACTAGTTCCAATGAATTGACAATACACTTTTGGGAATGATTTCACCCATATGATTAATAATAATAAATAACAAGAATAAGACATCAACACATAAATAATAACCATAACCGAAAAAAGGATACAAAAATGTTCAAATTTGTCTTTAAAAAAAATTATCCAAATCCAAATTACCAAAATGGAACGGGAAACAGCTAAACCATAATTGAAAATCCACATGTGGAAACCGGGTTTTCACCATTAATCCACCCCCAACAACAGCTACAAGAAGTGGAACTCTTGAAAATGGATCCACCATCACCACTAAGATACATATTTCCTTTTCATCGGTCATATATAACAAACTCTACAAACACCCAATGGTGTTTATAGGGTGTGATCCAATGCCTTGTAGGATGATTCCCAAAATATATATTCCATGTTTTGATATTAGAAGATAAATCCACATGAATTTTTTCATAAGAAAATCGAAAACATTTTCAAGGAATCTCTTTTAAAGAAAAATTTTTCTCAAAGAGGCTTGTTTTATATCCACAATATATATAGGGTGAGTTGTATAGTAATGGTCAGCCCCACATCAAAAATCATCATGTCATAAGAGAGAACCATGGGAAATCCCTATAGTTCATAATCACCAATGTGACCCTATTAACCATGTACCTTAGTAATGAAAACCCTCTAACGAAATCCTATAGTGTCCTTGGGCACTAGACACTAGAGGGGAATGCATCCCATGTACTACTACTTACTATATCATAATCCAAAACCAATAGTGTTCCCATGAACAATCCACTCAAGGGAATCTCTTCACAATGTCTAGTGGTATCCAATCATATAACATGTCTAGTAAGTGGTGTTGCTTCAATATTTAAATAATAATAATGTCCTCATCCATTATAAATGAACTATCATTCTAGTTCTATTTCTCTCCCTAGATACCCAAGATGCACATTGTGCTCAAACCCCATTTCATATGTCACATAAATAACCAATTTGGCATATGCATGTTAACCGTCAAGAATACACATGAAATACATTTCATTCAAAAAATATTCATTCATCAATCAAGGTTCACATGGAAACAAAAATGAATAATTTACAAAACAAAGTACATTACACACACACAACAAACCATTTGAAAACACATTTTTTACCACATTTTCATTTCAAAATTCCCATTCAAAAATTCTATAAGAAAATTACACATGAAACCTAACCATTTCCATTAGAGAATACCATTTTAAGTTCATACACATACCAAATCTACTTTATAACATGATTCACCTCGCTTTCAAAATTCACAAACCATATTTAAGGTTCCCAACAAAGAAGATAATATGAAAAAAAATATTTTCTTTTATAATACCAATTTTTAACACATTATAACATTCATATCCCATTGAAAAAATATTGTTCTCCTTTAACATAAATCATAAAACACTTTCAGAGAACACCATAATGAAGAAAACATGAAACATAACCATTTTATTTTAAAAAATTAATATTCAACACATATGCATCCCAAAACCATTTTTAACCGATATTTCATAACCAAAAAATTATTTATATGACACATTTAAAAAGCCAAAGAAGAAACCCAAAATCATTCAATAATGTAAAAGCATAGAACCACCTACCTCATGCTTGGAAACTTCCAGAATATAGTAAAAACAACCACCACACCTCAATAAGACACTTTAGAGGCAAGATCGAACAAAAACCATAGAATAAGGAATAAATCATTAGATAAGGGACTTAATTGATGTTTCCATGAAGATCCAAGTCCAAAACAACCCAAAAATTGGGTTTCATGTGGCCAGACAAGGTTTAGAGTAAGCTCCCAGAGATTAAATCCCATTACAGATCTGATTAATAGGGATGTAGTTTTAAAACTTTGGACGGGTAGAAGAGGAACTTTCCACTTTTAATGACCAAGATAGGTTGCATGGGTAGCCTATGAGGTTTTCAAAAACATGATTCAATTCTATGTCCCTCTCTTTCAATGAGTAATGTGGTTGTATGATTTTTCGGGGGAGGGGTCACGCCCATGAATCTGGTCATGTGACCTGTATAAGTCCACTATCCAAGGCACGTGGTTTCCTCTAGGGTAGCGCAAGTTTTCTTCTATACATGCGCCACATACGGTGAAGCAAAAAAATACCATTTTCTTCTAAAAAATAGTAGATAGAATAAGTGATAAATACCAGACTATGAAATAATCAAATAAATATCTAAAAACCAAATCTTGGATATGAAAATTCCTCGCACCATGAAAACTTTTCACCCCTGAAAATTCATCACAATGTCTGATTAGAGAAAAAAATAGATACACCTCTTCAACCCAAGTCTTATGCTCCCATGTCCCATCCTCACCAATACCGTGCTTCCAAAATACATAATCCAATGGAATGGACATACCATAAATCAATTTCTATTGAGAATATAAAATACACATTGGTTTCTTGAATATAGACAGATGGGGATCTTACTCCAACTCCATATAATTCATCACATGAGAATAATCCATATTATACTTCTACAAATGAGAGAAAAGGAACACATAATGAATTGACATCATCTGGAAGGGAATGTTCTAATGGTATTCCACCATACCGACTCACCCAGTGATTTAAAAGTTCCAAAATGGCACATCGTTTTCATCCCTTTCTTACCAATACAATAATGACCCAAGCAAGGAGCCACTTTTAGAAACACCCAGTCCACCACATAAAACTACCATGCTCGGTTCCTCTTATCAGCATAAAAATTATAACAATGTTTCACTATCAACAATTTATTCCTGATCGAATTTACATTATTTGATGTTACCTTCACAAGAATTAGTCCCACAAATGAGGTCTCAACCACCTCATCCCAACATAGAGGGTACCGAAATGGATGACCCTAATGTGCCACAAAATGAATCATTCGAATCAATGATTGGTAACTATAATTTTTTTTAATAATGAACCAATATAAAAATTATATCCCATGAACCTCCAAAATCTAAAAAAAATATTCGAGCATGTCTTCTATGTTCGATTTTTCCTTCTCTCTCTGACTGTCTGTATGATGAATCTATGTCGTACTTAACTTGACCTACAACCCCATCGCCTTCAGAATACCATTCAAAAACTATGAGGTAATATGATGGTCCATATATGAATCAATAAATGATGAAAGACCATTAATCCTCTTTACTTCTTAATCATACAACCAACTACACTTATCCACCTAGGATTAATCCCTCATTGGAATGAAGTGGGATGATTTGTTCAGACTTCCAAACACTATCTAAATGGAATTCTTTCCCCGAGGTGTATAACGTAATACAAAATTAAAATAAATGGTGATATCATACAACTTCTAGGTTGGAATAGGTAGTGTCCAAAGAAAAATAGAGGGCCTTTTGTGATCTACCATAATCTTATGATATATATAACATAGTGATACACAGTCAGTTATGTCTGGCATAATACGTGACCACCATAATTTCTAATAAAAATAATAAAACATTTCAGTGGTAATGTGATATATGATCCATATATGATGGTGGTTATCTATAATCACCACCTTCTACAATGTGAAAATCACCATAAAAAGAACCCTGAATCAAAAACTCCCTTAAGAGACAATGAACACTCATAATGCACCTACCCTTAATTTGTAAAGTGCGAAGAACATTTCCACAACTCATCACTCATATAATATTACTAATTAAACTCTGGAAGATAAGTTCTGAACTTAAGACTATAAAAGAAGATGCATCCACCATTATCCTTGGCTTCTATATTAATCAAATAAAAAATAACCATTAAAGTCTAGTAATCATAATATTCATTCAATGATTACACTAGAACATTCCTACTAAAGGCATCTACAACCACATTCACATTATGTAGGGTATACAACATATCACAATATAGCACTTGAAGGTACTCAACCTAATGAATATTCACCAAATATAGATATTTCTGTGTGAATATTTAGGCAGGATCCTATGATTATTGTAAACTAAAACCCCCCTAAAAAAAGATAATGGATTAATGAATTTTAGGAACTCATGAATTTAGATTACTCCAAGTTATGGTTTGTGTAATTATATTCTTGTGGACATAGATGGAGAGAACCATAAACCACCACATGGTCACTTTTCATCCACACACACCCATTACATGTACCTAAATAATCATAGTAGACCGCATACCCTTACCCATATTTCAGAATGATCAAAAAATGGGAAGTGTTCATCCTCCATTTAAGATCCTTATAATTTTCTAAACACTCGAGATTTCATTCAAACATTACTCACTTCTAGGTAAGCATAGTCGCAGATAAGTAAAGATGACAGAAATCTATAAAAACTGCATGTTGTACCCTGTTAGTACAAAGAAACTTATGATTAAAAAACATTCATTTCTTTTCCCCATGAAATTACTACACTAATATTATCAGGGTATAATAAGACCCCTTATTATGAGATCACATGAACTATAAACATAACCTTCTAGATCCAAAAGGAGAACCTAGATAAATTTTCATTGGGATGAAGAGCCCAAGCTGTGCCCTACACAATCCTCAAATGTTGATCATGCTCCTCCTCATTTTATAAATTGACCAGGACGACATCCACAAAAACCATGACAATGGAACCAAGATATAGTTGGAGAACCCTATTCAAGATCACCATAAATACCTCTAGGGAATTTTTAAACTCAAATGGGATGACAATATACAAAAAATAGCAATACCTTATCTAAATAGCTATTTTTGAAACATCTACCTCCCTAACTCTGACATGGTAAAACACAAAATAAAAGTATATCATGAAAAACTACCTTACCCCAATAAGATGATAAAAAAGGAAAAAATATGGGGAAAAGTGTACTTTTTCTTTATCAGCACCTTATTCAACATCTAATAATCAATAAAGATATAGATACATTCATTGAACTTTCTCAAAAAAAGCACTAGAGTGGACTATGGTGTGATTCTTAGTAAAATCAATCCTTTAGATTCCAAATAATCTTGAAATATCTTTAATTCAACAAATATGGTGGGGGATATATGGTATGAGGGAATAAGAGTTATCAATGTTTCCATCACCAAATAGATAGTGAACTCAACATCCTTCTTAAGGGGAAATCTATATAAATCCTTGGAAAATACCTCTAGGTTATCATCAACCATGGGAGGTAATATACCCTCTAGAGAATCATAGTCATCCTAAAACATGAGAAATGAGATAATCAAAACATGGTTGGCCATATTTGGAAGTGGAGGTTCAATGCTTCTTGACCGGAGATCACATTCTCTTAAAAAAACATTGGTACATTCATCATGTGCCATGAAAATCACCTGTTGATGATAAAAATCGATATGCTCCTAGAAGAACACCATCTAATCCATACCAAGAATGATGTAAAATAGGCCTATTTAAAAAACTATAAAACCCCATTCTAAATTAACCCCTGGAATAGTGAGTATGCAATATGGACACCTAAAACCCTATTATCTCTTTTTGACCAAGTTGAATCGAAAACTCTATTATGCATGGCATAAGCTCGATTGAAATTTTTTACACATCCTCAAGACGATACAAAATAAAAGAAACATAGGAATTACTATCAAAAACATAAAAAACATAAAATTATATAATAAGATCAATAAATCAACATATCCTAGCCCATACATCAGATTCCACTTGTTCCCATTCTATGATATTGTGTTTCCACCTCTCTCCTTGAGCCTGAGATTGATCACCGACCTATGTCTCTTCCATGAACTAAATCTATCCCGAAGTGGATCCATCCCAACTAGCATGACCTCCAAAATGAGAAACCATAGTCATGGATGGTTCAGACCTGGCGGATATCCCTTCGAAAGTTACAAATCCTACACGAATCTAATATGGGTGTTCCTCCTTGAAAATATGTTACATGTTCCCTATATATACACACTGAGGGAAAGTTATGGGTGGCGATGAACACTAAAATCGCATGTTAAATGACTTACCACAATGATTTCAAACAACAAGCATAGCAACTGAAGCTAGCTATGATGATATCTGGGGAGAATGGCCAGAACTACCGTCATCCCTCTTCTCCATTTTTTTATGATTCCACTTCTTCTGAGATAAACTACCACAACCCACTACCGACACTACTACAGAGAAACCAAAAATTCCTTTTCGAGAAATCTATACCATAATTTCATAATAAAACACCACAACCTAAGTATTAAAAATGAACAAGAAGACCCAGAGATTGAATATTCGGTCATAGCCCCATCTCATACAATTGAGCCTTTAGCTTCTCATTTGAAACTACCTCGAGTTCGAATCAAACAAATTATAAAATGTTGTTAGCATAATTCATCATGGTCTGGTCACACTAGTGATGATCCAAAAACTACTTGGAGTTGGTGAAGGCCAAAATCTCATGAAAATACTTCTTTTTGAATAAAACCTTGAAATCCTTCCTCCCCATCTATTCGTACTTCCTAGCCTACACATTAAAGTCCCACCACTTCCGGCTGGGACCTTCCAACTTGAATGAACCATATTTTACCCTAGAAACCGCCATATTGTCAAGATACTCAAACACCCTCTCGATATTATCATGTAATGACTAAGCTTCCTAGGGATCTATGATACCCTATAAAGAATGTGATTTTTCTTGAGTAACTCATGATGTTTTTCCTTTCCATGACCTAGTTCTGCTTCTCAAACCTCAATGTGACTTGAACCTACTACCTATCATAAATCATGGACATCATGAACGATGACATCCACTAGTCTATGATCAATTTGTGTGGAGTAACTCTCTATGGATTCCCCCATGATTGCACTTGAGGTCTCTAGGGAGTCATTTTGATACAACAACAAATAACCACAAAGTAAAATCATCATCACAACTATCAATGCACATTCTGATAATTTTCAGTTACAAAACAAATTCCCAAACACTTCCATAAATCAAAAAAAATCCATGTCAAACACAATAAAGATCCATTCCAAATCATTGAACCTCCACCCTCTATCCATATATATTCTTCAACCTATATGTTTCAACTAGAAGAGAATTCAGACCAAAGTTTCCCAGATCTAATGGAAAATCAAGTCCTATCACGAGGTCGGTTGGCCAGACACCCCACTAATAACTATAACCTCAATCCCCAAAAACCCTTGGTCTAATCTATCTAGACTCCCCAAATATAAAAACCCAAATAAATAGATAATCCTTTTTTGATACCATTTTTTATGAACCATGATGTTGTTCCATTCAACCTGACAACCAACCTAGCACAATACACGGCCCAAAGTGTATTCCCAATCACCATAGGTAGGAAAATAGTTCCTATGTATCTAAAATTATCTTTTGGGAATGGTTTCACCCTTGTGTTTAACAATAAACAACCCAGAATAAAAATACATTCACAAAGAACTATTTACCAAAACCAAAAAAGGGACATAATAATTTTGAGATTCTGTGTTTTAAAACATTATCCAAATCCAAAAATACCACAATAGAAAGGGAAAAATATAAACCGCAACTCAAAAACCACCATTTTATAAGATGTTCATCACCCTAAATCCACCAAATAAACACCTACTATAAGTTGAATAGTATCAACCAGATCTACCATCACCACCATGATACACCTTCCCTTTAACTAGGTAACACAAATCAATGTCTATATACACCCAAAGTTGTATATAAATATTATCCAAAGACCATAAATATTCCAACCAAATGAATTATTCTATGCTATAACATTATAATATGAACTGATATACACGTTTTCAAAAGAATAATGAAATCATTTTTAAGGAACACATCAAGGAAAAAAATTAGGAAAAAACATTTATAACAAAACTTTTATCAAAAAGGATTTTTTTTATAACTACAATGTAGATAAGGACCACCGTATAACTATAGTTAGCACTGCATATCAAAATGAACATGTGATAAGACAGAAATAAGTGAAATCTATGTGTCTCACTCACACTAGTGGGATGCTATGAACCTTGTACCTCGGTGATCAAAATCCTCCAACCCAAACCAACAATGTACTTATATAAAAATCCACTAGAGGGGAAAAAATTCCAATTACTATTGACCTCTATATCATATGAAAAAGTCAATTTTTTCCCATGCATAAGACATTAGAGTGGATCTCATCCCATGGTTTAGTACTCTCTAATCATATCACATGTTTAATTAGGGTTATAGCATTAATCCTACTAGATAAATCTACCTATTAGCCTATGCAAATCAACTAGAGAATTATTTGTAGTTCGCCCATGTAGATACATGGGATTAACTTTGTCCTAAAATAACATTTTACATATCACATAAACCATAAATTTCAAATTTGAATGTCAATAATCTTGAACAAACAATGATTCCATTTATTTCACAATAATATTAATTTGAAAACCATGTTCCACATGGAACCCACCATTTTCCATAAAAACCCACCTACATTTCACACACACATAAAAACCATTTAGAAAAACATTTCACACCACTTATAAAATTCATAAATCCCATTTCAAAATGATATAATATAATTAATCAAGAAACCTCACCATTCCAATGGGAAAAGATCCTTTCAAATTCATACACCTTCCGAATCTATATTATAACATGTAACACCTCAACCCTTGTTACCTAGAGTCAGTGCATTATTATATATCATTGGCCAGATCACAAAAGGTCATGTCTCAAAAGACCGATTAGATTAGTATCCCTGGAAATACTATATACATTCATAAGTTTTACATTACATTATAAAATGAAAAACTATAATAAAATAGTCTCTATAGGCCACACTCATATCCTATAGACTATCCCGGAAGGTTAGTCAAAATATACTACTTCGCATCCTAGGAAAAATAAAACATAAAAAGGGGTGAGCTCAGATTCTCAGTAAGGATAACAACATAGGAGAAATATTCATAAATAAGCATTATCATTTTAGGTAATGTAAGACTAGAACAAAAGACTTTTAAACATGAACTTCATAATAATATGGCAAAGATAAAATCAAATAATTCCATTTACTTATTCACATGGATATTCTACTAGTTGAATAATCACATGTAATATCAATAGCCACATTCATAATGATGGAATTCATAATTCCAGACTTCATAACCACATTGTAAAGGGATTCTTCCCAGACCACAAATAAGATTTTGTAAAGGCCCAATGTCATGACACTAGTTTGTTTCATGAGACCAACCGATTCATCGAGGAGCTATACCGGGCTCCACCCTTCACTTAATAAGTCCAATTCATTCCTCGTATGAAAAGGTTTAAACAAAACATAAACATTCGTATTAAAACTAGCATATTAAATGTCAACATTTATCCATAAACAATGAATTTTGTAAAAATAACACATCTATAGTCAAACATATCACAAAAACATAAATAAAATATGTATGTTTTCTATCATAATAAATCAACTACAAATAATCTTAAAATTTATTAAAGGATGTTGACATATATGAATTCAAAACTTTTTTTAGAGAAATACCTCTTTATATTTTGAAATCATTTAAAAGTAATATAATTATAAAAGAAAATATTTATTTTAAAAATATTATTATAAGCTAGTAAGGGAAGCTTTGACATTGTTATAACGGCAGAAAATAGCCACACCCACTACATAAGTTAAAAAGAATACATTCTTACCCTAATTTTGTCGAAAATGTTATAAAGGACCTTTTTCGGAAGATGAAAGAATGATTCCTTTATAAACATCTTATAAAATGTCCAACAAGGGTATAAAGGACTTTAACCCATAGTCTATAAAATAGTAAGAATCTTTTGAAATACATTTTTAAGAATCTTGGATGTGGATGATAAAGAAGTTCCAGAAGACAATTATGTATAAACAACCTCGAATAATGAAGAGATTGTGAAATTAACCCTTACCTTGTTCTTTACCTTGGTCGTTTTAGAACCATGGATATTCTATGCATGAATTAGATTATGGTTTGTGTTTGTTTTCAATCCTTAGTGGAAGTTCAAAATGTATACCAGAAAAGTGATCATAAAGTTCAAGCAGACAACAGTA
Source organism: Viscum album (assembly GCA_963277665.1). Lineage (NCBI taxonomy): Eukaryota > Viridiplantae > Streptophyta > Magnoliopsida > Santalales > Viscaceae > Viscum > Viscum album. Next base: position 1,882,846,452 of record OY728159.1, on the reverse strand, counting down.
CTAAAGGTGGCGTCGTTTCCCAGTGTCTGCCAAATTTTTTGGCCTCAAAATCGGAAAATGAAGACATGGATTATTGGTAAAAGAAGGTGCGTACAAAGAGAAAGTGGTGCGTGAAAAATAAGGGTTGTGCACGAAATACTTGAGTTGGGTGAAAAAAATAGTGTGGTGCGCAAACTAGTGGATCGAGGTTTTTCACGCAAATAGTGTTTCAGAATCAGAACATAGAAAAATGGAAAAGGCATGGGTTGTGCGAAAAATCTGGAGATGTGTGTGAAAAATTATACCGGCGTGAAATATTACGCTCCATAGGAAAAAAAATTCGCGCCACAGGGTGATTAGGGCGTGGTGGTCTCAGACGTCTATAAATAAGAGGTGACCCCCCTCATTGTAGATGGTTAAAGACATAGAAAAGGTCCAAGGTCTGATCCGCGTAAAAGGATCGCAAGAATAGGTTTGCGCGAAATAGTCTTGCTTGCGCGAAAAATTCCAGTATGCGCGAAAAAGGAAGACTTGTGCGTAAAAATTGGAGCCGCGCGTAAAAGAATCAGTTGCGCAAAAAAGGGTGTTGTTGGGTGAAATATTTTTCCAAAAGAAAAAGGAAATATTGTGTGCAATAGTACGGTCTTGCGTGAAAGGATAGGTGTTGTGTGCAATTGTCAGCGAAACTTGTTTACGCGTTTTTCATTATCCGGATCTGTGGTTCAGTGGGTTAAAGAACATAAATTCAGGACTTCGATGCATGCATAGTCTCGTGCTGAGTAGATACAAAGAATTCAATGAAAATCTACAAAAGAGACCTTCATGTATGTAAACTGAGTGAGACTTCACCAAAGGACGTGAACCAAGGGGAGTCAATCGGAGTGACCCGAGGTACGTTGTGTGATATCCCTAAACCTTTGTAATGGTCGTGATCCTAGGACAGAGTGACTATGCCTGAACCTTTGTAATCCAAAACTAGTAAAGAATACTAGAATTTTGTACGACCGAAAACCTATCGGTGTATGCTCCTTGGACATAGCCCTTAGTGGGGAACCAAGTAAAAAGTGATGTGTCATCTCTCTACATGTGAGTGTTTTCTTTCTGATCATATTCATTATACAGGTTTAACAAGTTTTTACCAACGTGGGAACAAGATCCATCTCATTAAAAGAAAAAGTATCCACCCTAACTCACCCCCCCACCTCTCAGGGTGTCTCGGGGTCCTACAAGTGGTATCAAAGGCAGGTTGTTGGTGTTGAATCTGTCCTTGGTCGTCATGGAGAATGTAGTCAATGTCATGGGAGTCCTCTCTTCGATGGAATTAATTTCTAGATCTAGAAGAATAGAATGAGATCTCATCTATGATCCCTTGGAATGGAAGTCCTTTATTCCACTGTCCATGGTATTCATGTTACTGATCCTAAACGGCTGGCTATGAAGGATACCGATAGGAAAATTCTTGATGCTAATGTTAAAGCACAGAATGCTCTCACTGAAGACCTTTATGATCAGATCTATCTAAAGGAAATGAGTTTCCCCTCAGCAATGTCTATGTGGGATAAACATGAAAATACTTATGAAGGAGATATCAAAGTGAAGGAAGCGAAACTACAAGTCCTACACAACATGTTTGAGGATCTAAATATGCATCCTGATGATAATTCAGATTCATTCTTCAATCGAATTACTGAAGTTGTGGGATCAATTAGACATATTAGAGAATAAATCAATGAAATTGATATCGTAAAGAAAATCTTGAGAATACTTCCTCCTATGTAAAATGCAAAGGTGTCATCCCTTGAAGAAATATCTCTCTCTAAACTATCTCTAGATGATCTTTTAAGTAGTCTAGTGGCATATTAGATGAGATTCAAACCTGAAGATGCCACGAATCGTGTAAGCAAGTAAATGGAATTCAAATCTATGGACAAACTGAAAATTTCAGAAGACAGTGGTGGTGAAGATGAAGAGGAAAAGTAAATTCTTTCTCTCATCACCAAGAAGTTGAAGAAGGGAAAAGGTAAATTCAAAGGTAATTTACCTCTGGCATGTTTTCATTGTGGAAGAGTCAGGAACATTGCCTCTCAGTTCCAAAGAAAGTTTTATGATGATTTAAGCGAAGAAGAAGACATTGAGAAGCCTCGGAAATGGTTTTCAAAATGGGAGACTTAAAATCTGGGAAGAAGATATAGAGGAAGAGTTTTTTCTGTGAAGAGGAAGATGATAATATTGAATTTTGTGATGAAGAAGACCCAGAGTTTAAAACTTTGAACCATGCTTCAATGATGGCCATGGTTGAAAAATTAGAAGATACTGGTGGAAAATATCAGTTGAAAACTAGTGCAGATCCTGAGATGCAACATAAGGATGCTGTTAGTTAGCTCAAGAAAAAATGTAAGAGTTGCAATAATTGGAAATCAATTGTAGAAGAATCAACTGAATATGTTGATCAAAATGAAGCTGAAATTGAATGACTAGAAGAATTGGTGAAAGTACAGTCTAAAGTACTTGAAAGTAGTGATGATGTAGTGGATCAGAAGCTGAGAATTGAAGAGAAGGAAAATTTCATTAATGACCTCACCTCCAGACAAGAACAAAATTCCACGACTACAGAATATCTTGAGGAGGAAGTTGTTACTATTATAAGTAAACACGAAAAGGATTCAATTTCAAAATAATCAAGGATGAAAATACATTTTGGAAGGTTCTCAGATGATGAGCAATTGGAGAGATAAAGACGTGGCTCTAATGGAATTGAAAATATTTTAAATGATCAATGACCAGCCTGCATGGAAAATAGTGGAATTGGTTTTGAGGCATAATTATCAAGTGCTATAAATAAAGCTGACCAAAATATAGGCATGTTGAAAGTGGGTGATGTGGGAAAGTCTTCTGATGTGATGAAACCGAAACCCCCAATTCAAACTGAAAGAATAAAAGAATATTATCCACGAGCCTCATGGAAAAATGATCCCTTATACTATTATCCCACAGAAGAAGGTATGAAGAGAAATTCAGGTGAGAATACATTTCCTCTCATGAAGTGTCAATTCTGTGGCAATTTGAGCCATACCATGTCATATTGCGAAGAAACAAGGAACTACTTTAATGGGGAATATCTGGGAAGTCAACAAAGAAGTATGATTTCATATCATCCATCTTATAGAAGAAATAGTGTCCATGGTTACTGTTTTCATTGTTCAGACTTTGACCATAATGCTCTGTATTGCAGACAGAGGTACGATAGGAGAAACTCATTCAACTCTCAGAAACGGTCTAGTTCTCACCCTCCTGATGGTGTTGCTCTCACAAACAGTTTTTATCCTCTGGAAGAATATTACGGGTATGAAGAATCAGATTATGTGGAGGAAATTATTAGGAGGCCATTATTATCCTATACTCAATCCAATATCTCCTCGAAATAAAAGAAGAATATCGAGAAATCCAATCTTGGAGAAGTAGCCTTCAAAGATACAATGAGCAGCAGCACCTAGATTAATGATAGTGGATGTTCTTCCCATATGAAGGTAAATGATGACCTTTTGAAGAACATTAAATAGAAGGTTGATGGAATAGTGAGGTTTGGTAATGATGGAGCTTTGAATATTAAAATCAGTGGGAATACTTCTCTCACCAATGGAGAGCTAAAGAAGACTGATGTTCTTTATGTGGACGGTCTACGTCAGAATCTCCTCAGTGTGAGTCAACTATGTGATTCAGGTCTCTTAGTAACTTTCAATCCAAAAATCTACACTATAAAGGGAAAAACAATGAATTCTCTTATGAAAGGCTGTAAAAAAGATGGAAACTTATATCAGGTTGACATAAAAGTGAACTCCTTCTATTTTTCTATTGAAGACGAAACCAATTTGTGGAATAGAAGGCTATGGAACATTAACCAACAAGAAATGGAAAATATATATATGTTGAATATAGTCATAGATATCCCCATTCCGAAGAATGAGTGTGAAAATTCATTTGATTCTTGCATTCATGGGAAGATGGTATGCAGTTCATATCGGCCAAAGAAGAAAAAAGCATCTCATCTTCTTGATCTAATTCATACAGATTTATGTGGGCTGATAAATGTTCCCGGAACTCATGGAGAAAGGTACTTTGTGCTTTTCATTGATGATTACAGTATAATGGCATGTGTTATGGCCATTCACAGGAAACGACAAGTGATTGACTGCATGAAAACATATCGACGAATCACTGAGAATGATACTGGAAGAACAATCAATGTGTTGAGATCTAACAATGGAGGGGAATACACGTCCATTGAGTTTGAGAATTACCTATAAAAACATGGAATGAAGCATGACGTAGCTTCTGTGAGATCCCAACAACAAAATGGATTTGTTGAGTGCCGGAATCAACAGGCCAAGAATATGGCCAGGACTATGCTGATTGAGAGTGGTATCTCTCGCTGTTACTGGAAGGAAGCTGTTGAAACTACAGTGCACATTCAAAATCGAATACGGCTTTATATGGGAGAAACACAGACACCATATGAATTGTGGCATGGAATGAAGCCTTTGTTGAAATACTTTTGTGTTTTCATAAGCAAATGTTTCATCCATAATAAATAAGGAAATCAAGGGAAGTGTGGTGACAATGCTGATGATGGAATTTTTCTTGGGTATCCAATGAATAGCAAAGCCTACAAGTGTTTCAACAATTAATTAAGAAACATTGTAGAAAGCAGTGATGTTATGATAATTGATGATAAAACCAAAAATTCTTCAAGGATGTCATATTCTGATGTGATAGAAAGTGAGGAAGAACGTGAATGTGGAGAAAATACAAATACAGAAATAGAGGAAGGTGTACAAAACACTAAGTAGTCACATCATGATGTTGACTTAGAAGAAGAATCTGAAGAAGAAACGGTGGCTGGAAGAATGCACCTGAACCGCACAGGAGAAATCGTAGAGCTGATATTGATCCATCTAACATAATTAGGGACCAGAGTACACCCACACAAACATGGAGGATGAGGAATAACACACAATCTGCATTTCTGTCAGTTGTGGAGCCATCCTCATTTGAAGAAGATGCAAAGGATTAATCATGGGTAAAATCCATGAATGAAAAGTTTGATCAGATTGAAAATAATCAGACATGGTATCTTGTCCAGAGACCTGAAGATCACAATGTGATTGGTACAAAATGGATCTTCAAGAAAAATTTTTATGATCATGGAAGTGTCATCAGAAACAAGGAACGCCTGGTATGTAAAGGATACTCCTAGATTGAAGGCATTGATGTTGAAGAAACCTTTACTCCAGTGGATAGACTGGAGTCAATCAGGCTTTTCCTTTCCATGGCACTCTAAAAAAGAAATAAAGTATATCAAATGGATTTCAAGATTTAATTCTTGAATGGTGTTATGAATGAAGAAGTTTACATTGAACAAAAAGTGGGTTTTGTTCTTGGTACTGATGAAACAAAGGTATGCAAACTGAAGAAAGCTCTATATGGTTGGAAGAAGGCACCACGATCATGGTATTCTCGACTGGACTCGTATTTGAAGAAGCTGAAATTCAAGAGGTGGAGTAGATCACAATTTTTATGTGAAGAATTCTCTAAAAGATCAATTCATTGTTCTAGTCTACGTTTATGATATCATATTTAGTGGAAGTAGGAAGAAATAAGTGGATGAATTTTCCAATCACATGAAATTAGAATTTGAAATGTCTATGATTGGGTAGCTTACATATTTCTTGGGGCAGCAGGTGATTCAAAAAAATGATTACACTTTAATTTCTCAAGAAAAGTATGCAAGAGAGCCACTGAAGAAGTTTAATATGGAAGACTCCGATCCAATGTCAACTCCGATTTCAGTTGAAACTAAACTTGGAAAACATGAATATGGGACCTCTATAGATCAGACCATGTATAGGAGGATCATTTGGAGCCTACTGTACCTGACAGCGACACGACCAGAAATTATCATTACCACATGTCTTGCAGCCCACTTTCAGAGTAATCCAAAGGAGGAACATATGGCAGCACTAAAAAGAATTATGAGGTATATTCACGGTACTCACAATTGTGGATTATATTTTTGCTCCAAGAAGGAACAATGAATTATCATCATTTTCTGATGCTGACTGGGCTGGCGATGTTGTGGATAGAAATTCCACCAGTGGTGAAGCATTCTATATTGGGAATAAATGTGTTGGTTGGTTGAGAAAAAAACAAGAAAGTAATTCTCTTATTACTGCTGAAGATGAGTATATCTCGGCCACAATGGCATGCACTAAACTGATTTGGATGAAGAAACAATTAACAGGTATTGGTGATGAGGTGAAGCAACCAATGGTGATTTACTGTCATAACAAGAGCGCAATTGATCTTACATAGAATCCGGTTCAACATTCTCATACAAAACATATTTAAATTCAGTATTACTTTGTCAAAGAGAAATTTGAACAAGGCGTGATTTGAATGAATCATGTGGGAACTGATGATCATGTGGATGATATCTTAAAAAATCCACTATCAATGGCTGTATTTGTGAATCATTTGTTGATCCTCAGTGTTCAGCCACCTCCCAGTGCATAAGGAAGTCATGAAAATCCCTTCTCCCCAGTTATGTTAATTTTTTTAATCTATTTATAGATGCGATGCAGGTTTGTGGGGGAGATACTATCCAGGGGGATTGTGGTTTGATCTAAACAAGGAACAATTACTAGTCTTTGGGTTTATTTTCAATGGGAGATAAAGGAAAAATTCAGGCATTTCATTGACATGTAATGGTTCTGTGACATGATTGTGACATGATGAGAATTCAATATCAGTGATAGGGGGAGAAGGAATTATTTCGACATGTAATTATTTTGTGACACTGTAAGAAAATTACGTGGGCGTCATTGAGAATTCCAAAACATGGAAACCCAATTCAAGCTTCACCTCTTGTTTTCTACACCGAGAATTGCTCACGTAGACTTAGAGTGTTGGATGAGTTGATTCTTGTGTTTTTGGTTTGCATGAGGATGGTTATCTATTGAATTTATATAGTGATTGCCAACAAACCCAAAGGGGTGATTGTTGGATCCATGGATATTCTATGCATGAATTGGAGTATGGTTTGTGTTTGATGTAAATCCTCTGTGAAAGTTCAGAATGTGTACCAGCAAAGTGATCATACAGTTCAAGCAGACAACAGTATTGAAGGTGGCACCATTTCCCAGGGTCTTCTAAATTTTTGGGCCTCAAAATCGGAAAATTAAGACATGGATTGTTGGTAAAATAAGGTTCATGCAAAGAGGAAGTGGTTCGTGAAAAATAAGGGTTCTGCACGAAATACTTGAGCTGGGTGCGAAAAATAGTGTGGTGCGCAAAATAGTGGAATGAGGTTTTTCGCGCAAATAGTGTTTCGGAATCAGAACATCGAAAAATGGAAATGGCATGGGTTGCATGAAAAATCTATAGATATGCACGAAAAACGATATCAGCACGAAATATTACACACCATATGAAATGTTTTTCGCACCACATGGGGATTTGCATGCGGTGGTCTCAGACGTCTATAAATAAGAGGTGACCCCCCCTCATTCTAGATGGCTAAAGACTTAGAGAAGATCGAAGGTCTGATTCGCATAAAAGGATCACGTAAAGGGGTTTGCACGAAATAGTCTGGCTTGCACGAAAAAATCCGGGATGCACGAAAAAGGAATACTTGCGCGTAAATATTGGAGCGGCGTGTAAAAGAATCAGTTGCGCGAAAAAGGGTGTTGATGTGAAAAATATTTTTCCGCGCGAAAATGGTAATTTTTTGTGCAATAGTAAGGTCTTGCGTGCAAAGGGTAGGTGTTGCGTGAAATTGTCAGTGAAATTTGTTTACGCATTTTTGATTATCCAGATCAGTGGTTCAGTGGGTTCAAGAGCCTCAATTCAGGACTTCGATGCAAGCATAGTCTCGTGCTGAGTAGAGACAAAGACTTCAATGAAAATCTTCTGAGGAGACCTTCACGTCTGTAAACTGATTGAGACTTCACCAATGCCATTGATCTAGGGGGAGTCAATGGGAGTGACCCGAGGGATGCAGTGAGCTATCCCTGTACGTTTGTTAAGGCAGTGAGCCTGGAACAGATTGACTGTGACCGAACCCTTGTAATCCATAACTAGTAAAGAATAATGGAATTTGGTACGACCGAAAACATGTCTGTGTATGCTCTTTGGACGTATCCCTTAGTGGTGAACCAAGTAAGAAGTGTTGTTTCATCTCTCTGAATTTGAATGTTTTCTTTCTGATCATATTCATCATATAGGTTTAACATTTTCCTACCAACATGGGAACAAGATCCATCTCTTTAAAAGAAAAAGTTGCCACCCTGATTCACCCCTCCCCTCTCAAGGTGTCTCGGGGTCCTACAGGTCGAGGGTAGGTTAACCTCATATATAATGGTGAAATAAATTTTATTAAATTATACAAGAACCATATACATTAATTTGATATCGTTTATAATCTTCTAATATTTCTTTTTTAATGATATTTCAGTAGAATCATCGCTTCAGGTGTTAACTAATTCGTTTTACTTTATATGATTTATTACGTAAGTATTGTTTGTTGTGGATATAATGTATCTCATTCATATTCATAATTATATTAAGTCTTTAAACATTATTTTTAATCATCAAATGAAAATTGTTCTAGAATGGATACGATGAGGAATAAATCTCATCGCGTTCGTGGAGATGGTAATCTGTACGTACGCATGAGCGAAAATATCATTCTTTTGATATTAAATTATACATAATTGGGTGTTATATCTTATATGCAGAATCATTATCATGTTATATTTATTATTTACATCATTTATACTAATTATTATATCCATTCAAAAGATGAAGTGTTTGAATAACAAACTACGCCACGATGTGGAGACGATAAGTCGTACGTACACACATATAGTGACATTTAATTTATAAGATGGATAAAATAATGAATATGGTTGTAAAATTTTTATAATAACCTAAAATTATATATAATATACTGGATTTATCATTTTATAATGGAAACAACAAAGAAAGAGGAAGTGGAAGATGAAAATAACTTGAAAGAGATGATGAAATATTTACCTCTTCTTCAGGTTATTCCTTTTGACATGATCAAAAGGTATATTTATGGTGTCTTTATGACTAAAGTAAGGCCTCTTGGAAGAAGTTAGAACAATTGGGATGATATTTGGTCAGGTTTTTGCCGAGCGAAATGGCTATGAAGGTGTGAATTTGAGAGAATGGGATGTTCCCTTTTATAAGATTGGTGAGGGGCACCTTGGGAAAATATTGAAATATTATTTTATAAGAATATAATCTTTGGTTTCTAATGGCATAGAAAATAATTATATAAAGTATAAGGTGGGGATAGGTCTAAAAATTCTCAACCAATTGGTTTTAGACAGGTTTGGGTCACCATACTAACCTTATCTTTTAGATGTAACTCTTAGATAATTAGTTTGTTATTTACCATGTCTCTTTGTATTTTTATATTATATGGTTAATAAACTTACTATAAACATCCAATATAACCCCAAATCGCTCATAAATGAAACAAATATCATTATATAAGTATTTTGGCCAGACCTTATATTTTTGGGATTATTATATCAACCAATAATATCTTATTTGTTTTAAAAACTCATTTATGAAAATTTTGACATTATTTAATAATTAATTTTTTATAGAGTGATAAAAACATTATTACATCGAACTAAATACGTTTAATCAACCATAACATGTCACATTAACCTATAAATTTATTGTAATTCATTAAAAGTCTCAATTTAGATTTATTTTGATATTTATAATATCAATTGTATTAATATTTCATTAATATGTTAATTACTACATCATCATTGTGTCATAAATAAATTTTATTACTTAATGTCTAAAAATTATAAATAAAATACCATTAAGTAGGAAATAATATTTTCTTTCTAAATAATATTTATAGTCGAATTTATATTGTGCATATCCCTATATTAAAAATGGTTTCGTTATTAAACATTGAATTCAACTCTTTTAACTTTTCGTTAAATAAAATTATAATAAATGTACTAATCTAATCCATGTGGACCTAAAGGATCACATTTTTTTACTATGATTTTTTTGGTCGAATTACACATATCCAATAGAATTAGGACATGTGTTAGGGTAATAATAATATCATATTTACCCTTAATTACCATCTTTACTTTTAACGGTGGTAAATAAAAGTAAAAAGTTATTATTCACCAAAAATTACTTTCATCATATTAAACCACATTTTACTTATTGATATCAACCATTTCTCTTGGAGTTTTGAAATTCAACTCACAGAAGTGGTAAAATTATGTTTTATGCAAATTTGAAAATGCTCCTAGGAGGTGGGTAAAAACGGTAAAAAGTTCAATAACATTTTTATATATGTAAAATTATTATAAAATGACTCCAATGAATTACATTAAACTTATATAGGTATTATGTATCTATTTTGACCAAAAATAAATTTAAATAAAATGAATAATTATTTAAATAAAAAGTCGATTTTAAACTATAACTGAGTGTTTTTTAGTATTCATCAAAAATTAAATGTTTTCAGAAAAATACAAAAAATTCACCCTAAGCTAATTTTGATATTACGAATCCAAAAATGAAGTCCATTTTGAAAAATAAAATTTATAAAATTTCAAATAGTGGCTATTACTATTCATAACGGCTAGTTTGATTGGTTGTGGTGTGTTAGATTCTCGAAGTTGCATACAATACAAGCTATTTCATTATTCAAAGGGAAGCATACTGTAGAAGCTTGAGGTATTACATTATCCCCTCCTCTAAATAATTTTGTCCTCAAAATTTCTAGAATATTACTACGTAAAAAGATTTGGGTAGTTCTTCATCATATGTTCCTCTGGTTCCCACATTGCCTCTTCCATCTTATGGTTTCCCCATAGGACTTTTAACAGATGAGTTTTCCAGTTTCTCAACCCTTGTTCTCTGGTATCAAGAATTATGATAGGCTCTTCGTAATAAGAAAAACCAGGTTCCAGTTCTAATTCCTCATAGGTATATACATCCATTGGGTCAGGCATGTATTTTCTCAACAGTGATACGTTGAACACATCATTAACTTTGGAGAGACATAGCGGCATTGCCAACCGGTAATATACATCCTGAATTCATTCAAGTATTTCTAAAGGTTCGATGTACCTGGGACTTATTTTACCCTTCTTACCGAATCGTATAACTCCCTTCCATGGAGATACCATCAAGAAAACATGATCTCCCACCTGAAATTCCAAATCCTTCCTTCGGTTATCTGTATAACTCTTCTACCTACTTTGTGCTGTTTTGATGTGAGTTTGGATAACCTACACCTTTTCCATCGTTTCCTCAACATGTTATGGGCCTACATGCTTTCTTTCACCAAAATAATCCCAACATGTTGGTGTGCGACATCTCTTGCAATATAACACTTCATATGGTTCCATATGATTACTTTAATGGAATCTATTATTATAGGAATATTATACTATAGGTAAATATTGATCCCGAATTCCTTGAAATTCAAGTGTGCAATATCTCAACATGTCTTCTAAGGTTTTAATAGTTCATTCTGATATTCCATCAGTTTGATGGTGGTAGTCAGTGCTCAAACGAAGTTTAGTATCTAGGGATTTCTAAGGACTTTTCCAGAATCTTGATGTAAAATGAGGATAATGATTATAAACATTCAATATGGGTACTCTATGAATTCTTACAACATCATTAATATATAGTCTTGCTTAATGTTCAAGTGGAAAATCTTCTCTTATAGGAAGAAAATGTGCTGACTTGGTAAGATGATCAACAATTACCCATATTTCATTGTTCCTTCTAGGAGTCTTTGCTAGTCCCATGACAAAGTCCATTGTAATATTATCCCATTTCCACTCAGGTACGGGAAGAGGTTGCATGACTCTTCTAGGTTGTTGCCTTCCAGGTTTCACTTGTCAACAAACCACACATCTTGACACAAAATCAACAATATCCCTCTTCATGTTGTCCCACCAAAAATGTTCCATCAAATCTCTATACATTTTGTTTCTCCAAGGGTGTATAGATAAATTAGAACTATGAGCATCATCCAACAATTCTATTTTTAGATAAGGTATATCAAGAACAAAAAGTCTCTTCCCAAATTTAAAAATTCCATCTTCATGTACGAAGTCACATAATCTCCTGTTATTCACATCTTTAATCATCTTTTGAAACTCTTCATCATCTGTCTGAGTACTCTATATCCCTTCTAGTAAATAAGGTTTGGAAACCATTTGAAAAATCATTGATGTTTCACCTTCCATGGTTATTCACATATCTATCATTACTAGATCCATGAAAATAGCATCCCTTACAACTCTCATCTTGTTCAAAACTCCATTATACTTTCTGATCAAAGCATCTACAACCTTATTTTCCTTCCCCGGGTGGTAGTGTATCGTGAAATCATAATCCTTTAGTAGTTCAAGCCATCTCCTTTGCCTTATGTTGAGTTTCTTCTGAGAGAAAATATACTTCAAACTCTTGTGATCAGTATAAATCTCACATTTTTCTCCATATAGATACTGTATCCAAATCGTCAAAGAATTGATTAATGATGCTAACTCCAGATCATGAGTAGGATAGTTTTTATCATGAATTTTCAGCTATCGTGATGCATAGGCAATAACTCTATCATTCTGTATAGGGACACAACCATGTCCTTTCTTTGAGGGATCACTATAAATAAAAAACCCATCATTTCCCGATGGTAGAGTCAAGATAGGATAATTGACTAATCATCAAATCAGTTCTTCGAAACATTCTTCACACTCTATTTCCCAAACAAATTTAACCTCTTTACATGTGATCTTGGTTAATGGGTTAGCCAATCGGGCAAAATTTTGGACGAAACATTGATAATAACCTGTTAAACCAATAAAACTATGTACCTTAGTTATACTTGTCTGCGCTGGCCATTCTTGGGGTGCCATTATCTTAGAAGGATCAATATATATTCCATCCATAGTGGAAATATGGCCAACAAAAGAAATCTCCTAAATCAAAAATTCACACTTGTTAAACTCCCTATATAATTAATTTCTTCTGAGGATTTTCAAGACTTTGCGCAAGTGATTTTAATGATCTTCGTAGATTTTGAAGTATATGAAGATATCATCAATAAATACCACTACCTAGTCATCATGATATCTTTTGAAAACTCAATTCATTAGATCCATAAAAATAGAGGGTGTATTAGTCATCCCTAAAGGCATTAGTGTAAACTAGTAATGCCCATACCTGGTTCGAAATGTTGTTTTTCGGAATTTCTTCCTTCTTCACACATAACTGATGATATCCAGATCAAAGGTTAATCATTAAAAAATATTGAGCTCCATGAAGTTGGTCGAATAAATCATCAATGAGAGGTAGGGGATACTTGTTCTTTATTATTATAGCATTGATCTCCCTATAGTTAATTAACAACCTCATAGATCCATATTTATTCTTATCAAAAATAATAGGGGCTCCCCATAGAGAAACACTAGGGAGAATAAATATCTTATTACATAATTCCTCTAGTTGTTTATTTAGTTTCACTAATTATATAGTGGCCATTATATATGGGGTCTTCTATATAGGCCTTGAACCAGAAATTAAATCAATTAAAAACTTAATTTCTCATTTTGGAGGATGTCTAGGTAAATCTTATGGAAACACATAAACATATTCTTGTATAATAGGTACATCCTCTATTTGAACATTACCTTACTAACACGCCGTTATTTCATTCTCTTCTTCCCCAATATTTGAATTTAGTTGAGCTACTAGTGGTGGATCTAGATAAGAATTAGTTGTTATGTTTCTGCTCTAAAGATAAGGTATTCCTTATCATCATCGAAAATTGTAACCTCCTTCTTATTAGAATAAATTTTCACATCTTGGTACGAAAGAAAATACATGATGAGGATTATATCAAATTCAAGCATGGGTATAACGATGAGATCAACAGATAAAGAACATTTATTTTCCCTAATGGGAACTGATTCACAGAACATTGTTGTACTGATACTTCCCTTAGGCGTTATGACTGACAACATCCTTGTTAAATAAAATTGGAAATATCTAATTTTCTTAGAAAACTTGTAATGAACCAATGTTTTTCAATGGAAAAATCCCTTCTTATATCTATGTCATAAAAACACAAAATAATGAACTACTAAGTGATAAGTGACCTTTAAACATAATTTTGTCACCCCTATGTTTGGAATTTTAAAAATCTGACATACACGGTTGTGTTCAAGACAGTTTTTGGAGTCTAATGAAACAAAAATAATTTTCGGTGAATAGTAACCTACCCTTATGAATAATAACCTACCCTTATGAATAGTAATATGACCCTTATGAATAGTAAATAAGTGTAACATTTCCTATGAATAATAAAATAAAATTTAGACATCTTAGTGACAATTTGACCTTAGTAAACGTTTTTGGTATTTTATAAGTCATAAATAATTAATTATAATTAATTAATTAATTTAAATGAATATTTATTTTCCTTTAATGTACTCATAAATTATTGAATCAACATATAATTGTTTTTAGATAATTTTATAAGACCCTACGAAATTTTTGAAAGAACTTCAAAATCAGTTTTAATTTTAAAAACTGTTTTTTTATGTAAATTATGATTTTAATTAAATATTAAATTAATAATATTTAGAAAATTATTTTTGAAAAATGGATTTCATTTTAGGATTCTACACATCGAAAAATGGTCGGGGCAAAGTTTTGCGATTTTTCTGAGATACTTGAATTTTTGGTGAATAGTAGAATACATTAATTTACTATATAAATAAATTTTAATTAAAACCCACTATTCCTGACATCACAAGTGATGTAAGCACCCAAATCCCGAAATCAAATGCCTTTTTTACTATTCTTGGTCATCCAAGACTCACTATTCCTTGTCTTATGTGAAATTAATAAACTAATCAATTTTATATTAAGGAAACCCCTCTCCCCTCCACTATAAAAGCCACCTTTCACTCCCTCTTTTCCTCACACCTCTCAAGCTCCAAGTCTTCCCTAAACTCTGCCCAAACACCTTCCTTAGCCCCTACCCCACGTCTAAAAGCTTCTGGTCTCACCAAAAGACCAAGCCTAGACTCCTTAAGGAGGTTCTCAAGAGGAAGATTCTAAAGGTAATTTCTCTTCTTATTCTCCTTAAATTTCATTTCAAGTCCATGTTCCTTTCTTGATCTCTCCCTACCTATCTTCATCCAAATTGATTTGTAACTCCAGTATTATACATATAATGTAATTTTATGATTCTAAGGGTATATTTATCACCCCACACCCTTTCCCTCTCCCTTTTATTTTATTAAAGAGAACGTTGTTCATGTGGTGTTAATTTACAACATTCAAAAACAACATGCTCTCTTCTTCCATTTATACCTTCATATCTGGTCATGAAACTATTTTTATGGTTGAAAAATAATATTTTATATATATTATATTCTATTTTAAGTTCTGTAAATAACCTATGGCCAAATTACTAAGTCAAGGTTAAAACGAGTTCGTTGTGATCCAAAAAAACCGCTCAAATTAACCCAAATAATCTTCATTTATTTATTATCTAATTATTCATCCACATAGATCTAATATAACTCAATATAAAATCATTCAAGATTCTGTAATATCATTAATAACATTTAATATCAGTTCTGTATAATTACCCATGATCTACCCAAACATCAATTTAATAATACAAGTGGACCGCTCAAGAAAACAATGAAAATGAACATCCTCGATCAATGTTTTTAAACTCTATAAGTCATCCAAAGGAACATAATATGAAATAATGAAACCATAATGAACCCTATTAATGTATACAAGGTTCTGTAATTTCTAATTAATGAATATAATGTCATTATACAGGACATTAAAGAGAAGGAAGCTTTCGAGTACAAGGTAAGGGGAAATCTCGAACCCAATTTTCTTCCTTCGGGTTCTCCCTCTCTCACTCCATTTTTGATATGGTTACTCCTCAAAGATCATTTGTTCATCATTTCCTTTACTTTTCTGGGATATACATGTTGGTCACTGGTTTTTATGTCCATCAAATTTTTTTCAAAAATAACTCTTCTTTCAAGATCTCACATTTTACCTCTCATTCAAGGTTGATGGTTCTTGTATCAAGTATGTTGTTCCCTCTTTCTTTTGGGAACCCAAAGCTTATGAATGTGTTATTATGAGATGAAACCCATTCATTTACATGGGTTATTTATGTACATGTTTGATATGTGTTCTATGTTTCAATCATGATAATGATAATGTTATTATGTGACGGGTGCGCCTGGAATTATATAGCGCAATATGAATGTTTAAATGTGACGGGTGCACCCGGAATTATATAGTGCTCTAATGCATTGGGTAAAGTGATGAATCTCATGAGTAAATGTAAAATGATGTGTGAACATGATTCTAGATTTGTTCACAAGTATGTGTGGTAGTTAACCACTAAGACATGATGTTTCATTTTTATGCATTGCCACATTTCAAATCTTTTACTTATGCTCCTCTCATGATCATGATCTTTTGCCTATGTTATGATTATGCTCACCCCATGATGTATTATTCTTATCTATCCTCTTACTAGGCTTTTAGATCACCCCTTTTTGATGTATATCCTCAGGTGGCTACATGTATTAAAGAGAGGACAAGTGCCACTAAGAAGCTAGTGAAGAAGAAATTAAATAAATGTTTATGCTTGATGTTGTATTTGTTATGTATTGTCCTAGTTTTCCCAAGACACAAAACCTCTAGATCCTCTACGTGTAATACTATTATGTTTTTTATCTTTGAAATGATGTAATAGTAAAGTAATAAAATGTCGGGTCCTTATATTTGGTATCAAAGGACAAGTTTAGTTAATTTGGGAATTAGGATTAGTAAACCCTAGAGAAAACCTCTAGCATGAGAACAAGTACAAATATGTACACAAGAATATTTACCTAGGGATCCCATATGTTATGTTTTTGGTATAATTGTTTAGATGAATAAGTTATTCATTACTTGTTTACTTATGTTTTGTTCTAACCTTTTTTATTTTAGAAAATGGTGGGAACCAGGAGAAATCAGACCAACAACTCTTGCGAGGGACAATGCAACGATTGCCTGAACGACATCCCCAATGATTTAGGAGGTGGAGTTCAAAACTTCATGGCGATGCTTACCCAATTATCTCGGGTTATGAATAATAACCATAATAATGGGGAACATCCTCCTTCACCAAAGATGGAGCAACTAGCTATCGAATGTTTTATGCGGCAACGACCACCGACGTTTTGTGGATCTTCTGATCCACTAGTTGTGGAACAGTGGGTCAACTCCATGGAGAAGATCTTTTCTGTTCTCCACTGTTCTGAGAAGGAGAAGGTGACTCTAGCCGTTTATCGTCTAGATGGAGAAGCCAATCAATGGCGGTCTTTGATTAAGAACACCAAGCCAAGGGAGGAAATTGAAGAGATGGAATGGGAAGACTTTAAGATAATGTTTCTTAATAAGTACTTCCCAACAACTCTTCGCACGAAGATGGAGAGAGAATTCATAGAGCTCAAGCAAAAAGAAGGAGAATCTGTCACAACCTATGAAGAAAATTTCACAAGGCTCTCAAGGTATGCTTCGGGTTTTGTTCTCAACAATGATAGAAAAATTGATAGATTCTTTAGTGGATTAAACCCACATCTTCGAAAGGCTCTTGCAATTCGAGACTTTGGGAATTATGAAGAAGTTGTTCGGTGTGCTCTCAAAGTGGAGATAGAGTTTGGAGAATGGTCCCATGGCTTTGGTGATAAGAAAAGAAAGATGGAGTTTCAAGCTGGTGGATCTAGCGATAAAGATGGGAAGAAAACACAACGACCCACATGCCAAAAATGTGGGAAGTTGCACCATGGGAACTGCCTCAAAGGTATGGAGAAATGATTTAAGTGTGGGAAGGAAGGACATCAAGCTCATGAGTGTTGAAAAGACATGAAAAGGAAGGATAATGTAGCCGCTGAGAGGAGAGAACCACTCGTGGTTCAATGCTACAACTGTAGGGAGCTAGGGCACTATTCAAACTAGTGCACTAAACCTTGAGCTCTCGAGGGTAATCAGCGCCAACAACCACCAAAGCCAAAGGAACAAGGGAAGGCTTATTCCATCACTACTGTGGAGGTGGAACATGATAATGAAGTCGTACAAGGTACACATCCTATTCACTCAAGAATGGAAAAAGTCTTATTTGATTCTGGTTCTACTCATTCTTTTATATCATGCAAGTTTTCTTGAACTATAGAATCGAAGCCTCGAAACCTTGAAGTAGAGATATCTGTAAAAACACCAAGTGGTGCAATCATTGCAACCCAAGTGTTTGACTCTTCTCCTGTTGACGTATGTGGGAAGATTCTTCTGGAAAATATCGTAATACTTCCATTGGTGGAATTCGATGCTATAATGGGAATGGATTGGCTCTCATTATATAGAGCACATATCAACTGTCGGTAAAATAAAATATATTTTCATATTCCGAACCATCCCATGATCCTCTACAAATGCAAGTAAGATCATGAATATCCTTTGAAAAATCCTTCAATGGTGTGGGTGATGATTCCTTATAAAGAAGCATACCTCGCCCAAATGTTTGAGTCAAAGGAAAGTTCCAACTTTGAAGAAATTCCCATCGTAAGGGAATACGGCGATGTATTTCCCGAAGAGTTACTCAGAATTCCCCCGGATCGTGAGGTAGAGTTCTCAATTGAACTCATACCCGGAGCTACTCCTATCTCAAAGTGCCCCTATAGGATGGATCCTATCGAACTAGATGAGTTAAAGAAGAAGATGTAAGAGCATCTGGACAAAGGGTTCATACGCCCTAGTGCATCACCTTGGGGTGCGCTAGTGCTCTTTGTAAAGAAGAAGGATGGAACCATGCGGCTTTGTATCAATTATTGGGAACTCAACAAGATCACCATAAAGAACAAGTATCCTCTCCCAAGGATTGATGACTTGTTCGACCAGTTAAGGGGAGCTCAATACTTCTCAAAGGTGGATCTTCGTTCTGGATATCATCAAGTAAAGGTGAAGAAGGAAGATATTCAGAAGACTGCCTTCCATACAAGGTATGGGCACTATGAGTTTTTGGTGATGCCCTTTGGACTTACTAATGCCCCTACAATCTTCATGGATTTGATTAATAGAGTATTTAGACATTACCTCGACAAATTTGTGGTAGTTTTTATGGATGATTTTCTCATCTACTCTAAGAGCAAGGAGGAACATGAAGAATATCTAAGACTTGTGTTGGCGACATTGAGAAAGGAGAAGTTATACGCCAAGTTCAGCAAGTGTGACTTTTGGATGAATCAAGTCACGTTCTTGGGACATGTGATCACAAGCGAGGGAATTTCTGTGGACCCTTCAAAGACAAAGGTGATTGAAACATGGCCCAGGCCCACTAGTGTCATAGAAATCCATAGTTTTCTTGGATTAACTGGGTACTATCGACGTTTTGTGAGAAACTTCTCACGATTGTCAAGCCTTCTAACTAAGTTAACAAGGAACGGGTTAAAGTATATCTGGATGGAAGAATGTGAGGGAAGCTTCAAGGAGCTAAAGAGAAGGCTGATCACTGCACCTGTACTCACACTACCAAAAAGTGGAGAAAGTTTTATGATATACAATGATGCTTCAAAGAAAGTCTTGGGCTGTGTACTCATGAAAAATTACAATGTGATAGCCTATGCCTCACGACAGTTGAAGATCCATGAGCAGAACTACCTGACGCATGATCTAGAGCCGGTAGCCGTGATTTTTGCATTGAAAATCTGGAGGCACTACCTTTATGGTGAGAAGTGTGACATATACACTGACCACAAGAGCCTAAAGTATATATTCACACAAAAGGAGCTTAACATGCATCAAAGGAGATGGTTAGAGCTAATCAAGGATTTCGATTGCTCTATTCACTATCATCCTGGAAAGGCGAACAAGGTAGCTGATGCTCTAAGAAGGAAAGAACCTGCTACTCTATCCATGTTGAGGATTGAGAAACACCCTATCTTCTTGGATATGCAAAGGATGGATTTGGAAATCGTAAGGGCAGGGGATACATCCTACCATGACCAAATGATTGTGCAACCATCCATCCAACAGAAGATTAAGGAAGCATTAAGGGATGATATGGAGATACAATAGAGGGTGAATGCAGTAATGGAAGGGAATATGCAAGAGTTCCATAGCGACGATGATGGTGTGATTTGGTTTGGAACGTGGCTTTGTGTGCCTTCATCACCCAGGATAAAGAAGGAGCTACTAGATAATGCACATAGCTAAACTTTCTCTATTCATCCTGTAAGTACCAAGATGTATCGTGATCTCCGAGAACTCTTCTGGTGGGATAACATGAAGAAGGAGATTGCAGAATATATATCAAGGTGCTTAGTATGTCAACAAGATAAAGCTGAGCGGCAAAAGTCCAAAGGTATGATGCAGCCATTGCCTATACCCATGTAGAAATGGAAAAATGTTACTATGGACTTTGTCACGGGTCTCCCAAAAACTTCAAGATGAAATAATGCGATATGGGTTGTGGTTGATCGACTCACCAAGACTGCCCATTTTATCGCTATTCGGGAAGACCTCTCACTTGAACAGCTTGCAAGGATATATGTGAAGGAAGTAGTGAGATTGCACGGTGTTCCACTCTCGATTGTCTCTGACCGTGATCCAAGGTTCACATCTAAATTCTGGAGGATCCTTCAACATGCTTTGAGTACTGAATTAAATTTTAGCATGGCCTATCACCCCCAAACTGATGGTCAGTATGAAAGAACTATTCAGATTCTTGAAGATATGCTAAGAGCCTGCTCTCTTGAATTTAAAGGTGGTTGGGATCAGCACCTTCCATTGGTTGATTTCTCATATAACAATAGATTCCACTCGAGTATTCAGATGGCTCTGTATGAAGCTCTTTATGGGAAGTGATATATAACTCCAACCTGTTGGGATGAAGTTGGAGAACGAAAGCTACTTGGTCCCGATCTTGTTCAAGAGATGACAGAGAAGGTTCAAGTCATCCAGAAACACATCAAAGCTGCTCAAAGTCGGCAAAAGAGCTATGCTGACAACCGTTGAAGGTACTTGGAGTTCGACGTTGGAGATAAAGTCTTCCTTCTAATATCTCCATGGAAGAGAGTCATGAGATTGGGGAAGAAAGGGAAGCTAATCCCAAGGTACATTAGCCCCTTTGAGATCCTTGATCATATAGGATCTGTAGCCTATCGTCTGGAACTTCCACCGAATATGGCTCAAGTTCATGATGTGTTTCATGTATCACTACTGAGGAAGTACATACCAGACCCCTCACATGTACTAAACTCATAGGTGGTACAGCTGGAGGATGATCTCTCCTATGAGGAGCAGCCGGTAAAAATTTTGGACCGAAGCGAAAAGGTTCTACGCAACAAGACAACCCGCCTTGTCAAAGTGTTGTGGAGGAACCAAAAGTTTGAGGAAGCAACTTGGGAACCGGAAGAGGCAATGAAGGAGAAGTACCCTCACCTGTTTGTGTAAAGTGAAATTTCGGGGGCGAAATTTCTTAAGGTGGGAATAATGTAACGACCCAAAGTTTTTCAATGGAAAATTCCCTTCTTATATCTATGTCATAAAAACACAAAATAATGAACTACTAAGTGATAAGTGACCTTTAAACATAATTTTGTCACCCCTATGTTTGGAATTTTAAAAATCCGACATACACGGTTGTGTTCAAGACAGTTTTTGGAGTCTAATGAAACAAAAATAATTTTTGGTGAATAGTAACCTACCCTTATGAATAGTAACCTACCCTTATGAATAGTAATATGACCCTTATGAATAGTAAATAAGTGTAACATTTCCTATGAATAATAAAATAAAATTGAGACATATTAGTGACAATTTGACCTTAGTAAACATTTTTGGTATTTTATAAGTCATAAATAATTAATTATAATTAATTAATTAATTTAAAAGAATATTTATTTTCCTGTAATGTACTCATAAATTATTGAATCAATGTCTAATAGTTTTTAGATAATTTTATAAGACCCTACGTAATTTTTGAAAGAACTACAAAATCAGTTTTAATTTTAAAAACTATTTTTTTAAGTAAATTATGATTTTAATTAAATATTAAATTAATAATATTTAGAAAATTATTTTTTAAAAATGGACTTCATTTTTGGAATCTTCACGTCGAAAAATGGTTGGGGTAAAGTTTTGGGATTTTTCTGAGATACTTGAATTTTTGGTGAATAGTAGAATACATTAATTTACCATATAAATACATTTTAATTAAAACTCACTATTCCTGACATCACAAGTGATATAAGCACACAAATCCCGAAATAATATGCCTTTTTTACTATTCTTGGTCATCCAAGACTCACTATTCCTTGTCTTAGGTGAAATTAATAAACTAATCAATTTTATATTAAGGAAACCCCCCTCCCCTCCACTATAAAAGCCACCCTTCACTCCCTCTTTTCCTTACACCTCTCAAGCTCCAAGCCTTCTCTAAACTCTACCCAAACACCTTCCCTAGCCCCTCCCCCACGTCCAAAAGCTTCTGGTCTCATCAAAAGACCAATCCTAGATTCCTTAAGGAGGTTCTCAAGAGGAAGATTCGAAAGGTAATTTCTCTCCTTATTCTCCTTTAATTTCCTTTCAAGTCCAAGTTCCTTTCTTGATCTCTCCCTACCTATCTTCATACAAATTGTTTTTTAACTCCATTATTATACATATACTGTAATTTTATGATTCTAAGTGTATATTTTATCACCCTACACCCTTTCCCTCTTCCTTTTATTTTATTAAAGAGAACGTTGTTCATGTGGTGTTAATTTACCACCTTCAAAAACAACATGCTCTCTTCTTCATTTTATACCTTCAGATATGGTCATGAAACCATTTTTATGGTTGAACCAGAATATTTTATATATATTATGTTCTATTTTAAGTTCTGGAAATAACCTATCGACAAATTACTAAGTAAAAGTTAAAACGAGTTCGTTGTGATCCAAAAAAACCGCTCAAATTAACCCAAATAATCTTCATATAATTCTTATCTAATGATTCGTCCACATGGATCTAATATAACTCATTATAAAATCATTCAATAATCTGTAATATCATTAATAACATGTAATATCAGTTCTGGATATTTACCCATGATCTACCCAAACATTAATTTAAGAATACAAGTGGACCGCTCAAGAAAACCATGAAAATGAACATCCCCGATCAATGTTTTTAAACTCTATAAGTCATACAAAGGAACATAATATGAAATAATGAAACCATAATGAACCCTATTAATGTATAAAAGGTTCTGGAATTTCTAATTAATGAATATAATGTCATTATACAGGACATTAAAGAGAAGGAAGCTTTCGAGTACAAGGTAAGGGGAAATCTCGAACCCAATTTTCTTCCTTCGGGTTCTCCCTCTCTCACTCCATTTTTGATATGGTTACTCCTCAAAGATCATTTTTTCATAATTTACTTTACTTTTCTGGGATATACATGTTTGTCACTAGTTTTTATGTCCATCAAAATGTTTTCCAAAAGAACTCTTCTTTCATGATCTCATATTTTACCTCTCATTCAAGGTTGATGGTTCTTGTTCCAAGTATGTTGTTCCCTCTTTCATTTGGGAACCCAAAGCTAATGAATGTGTTATTATGAGATGAAACCCATTCCTTTCCAGGGGTTATTTATGTACATGTTTGATATGTGTTCTATGTGGAAATCATGATAATGATAATGTTATGATGTGACGGGTGCGCCCAGAATTATATAGCGCAATATGAATGTTTAAATGTGACGGGTGCGGCCGGAATTATATAGCGCTCCAATGCATTGGGTAAAGTGATGAATCTCATGAGTAAATGTGAAATGATGTGTGAACGTGATTCTATATTTTTTCACAAGTATGTGTGGTAGTTAACCACTAAGACATGATGTTTCATTTTTTTGCATTGCCACATTTCAAGTATTTTACTTATGCTCCTCTCATGATCATGATCTTTTTCCTATGTTATGATTATGATCACCCCATGATGTATTATTCTTATCTATCCTATTTCTGGGATTTTATCTCACCCCTTTTTGATGTATATCCTCAGGTGACTACATGTACTAAGGAGAGGAAAAGTGCCACTAAGAAGCTAGTGAAGAAGAAATTAAATAAATGTTTAAGCTTGATGTTGTATTTGTTATGTGTTGTCCTAGTTTTCCCAAGACAATAAACCTCTGGATCCTCCATGTGTAATACTATTATGTTGTTTATCTTTGAAATTATGTAATAGTAAAGTACGAAATGGCCGAGTCGTTATAAAACTATGAAGATATGAAACAATGCGATGATCCAGAACCAAATAAAGAATTTTCTAAACATGAGGAAACTATTAAATTACATGCCACCACGTCTTTCAGAGCTTCTATCTTAGTAGTAGTGATAGCATATTCTTGGCCTTGATCCCTTTAACTTTTATTAGGAAATATTCCTTGGAGATAAGGACATTCATTTTCATAATTATTCCTTTCTCAAAAATTGTTGCATTCAACAATGACAACCTATTTCATTCCCTTGTAGTCACGAGCTTGGTGGCTTTTTTCACCACACTTGTAAAAGACTCTCATTCCCTTTCATTCAAGTACAAAGTTTTTTCTTCCCACATTTACTACGGGATGGATATTAATCTTTTCCTTTCTTCCCCTTATTTCCATTTACATAGTGTTCTACAGATCTCTTCTTCTCTTACTTCGCGTTAAAGTCGTCAGACTTATAGAATTCCTTTGCTGTCTGCATAGCACATGAGACAATGTCTTTGTGTGATGAGAAGGATTGTGAGACTAATGCTCGACGGAGAAATGGTTTTAACCCATCATAGAAATGATCAATATTACTTCTTGGGTTACTTATATAATCTGAACCATGCCTCGCTATCCTTTTAATGTTATCTTCATACTTTGCGACATTCTTATCCTCCTTTTTCCCCAAACATAGAAATTGCCTTTCCGTATCTGCTCGATGGTCACAGGGAAAGTATTTTTCTAAGAAAATATATTCAAAATCCCTCTATTCCATATTTGATACTTCATCATCTTCCTTTGTGTTTGAATCAATGACCACCAATGATCATCATCTCCAGTGAGGAAGTAAACTTCTATGCCAACTTTTTCCCTTTCACTACTCCCTAAGGCATGGAATATTTTCCCTAAGGAATTTATCCCTTAATCCACTTCTAATGGATTTGTACTCCCATTAAATATTGTTAGTTTTTGCCTCATTAAGGGATCTATCATTGATCCTCCATGATGTGGAACAGGGTGCTTCATACGGGTAAAGTTATTATTCATAACCTGAGTTAGTTTTCCCATTATGGTGATAAGCTAATCAGCACCAGTTGCTTCAACATCTCCACTATAATTATCATGAGTAGGAGGGAAATCCCTAAAAGAATTATGTGCATTGATACAGTTTCAATTCCTTCCACTAGGCGCCATTTCTAAACAATGGTATAAACTAGATTAGTTTATGAATCAGAATACATAATTCCAAACATGTGAAACAATTAACATAAACTGAATAGTTTATGGATATAATTCATAATAAAAAAAATTCATAGAGAAAGTATATAATCATAAACCCTTCATAATAGGTTGTAAATAAAATGATAAATATCCTAATCATATCCCCTGGGAGTTTCGTAACCAAGAGTGTAGCAATTCCTGTGGTCGTGCCCCAGTTCCCATTCGAGTCTAGCTCAAAGTGGTGTTTTCGGATTTTACCCAAAGGTACATCTGTGCCAGAGACACCTCTACCTGATCGTATCCAGATAGGGATGTATTTTTAGGAAAACTCACAAAATATATAGAGTACAAAAATTAAAGGAAGTTCTTATATACTAATCCACAAAGTCTATCTTAGGGTAATGTTCTCTAATCAGAGTTTATCTAAATCCAGATTCCAAGGTTTGTACTAAACTTCCTCTAACACCAACTATAACGCCATCACCCTAGTTACATAGAGTCGGTGCATTATTACATAACATTTTCATGACCACAAAAGATCAAGTCTCGAAAGACCGATTAGTTTAGTAGCCTTAGAAATACTAGATACATTCATAAGTTTTACATTACATTATAAACTGAAAAATCACAACAACATAGTCTTCATAGGCCATTCTCATATCCCATAGACTATTACTGTAGGTCAGTCATAATGTACTTCTTCGCATCCTGGAAAAAATAAAACCTATAAAGGGTTGATCTCAGATGCTCAGTAAGGATAACAATATAGAGGAAACATTTATAAATAAGCATAAAAATTTAAGGCAATGTATGACTAGAAAAATATCCTTTTAAACATGAACTTAAAATAATATGGAAAAGACAAAATCAAATAATTCCATTTACTTATTCACATGTATATTCTAATAGTCGAACAATCATATGCAATATTCATATCCACGTTCATAATGATGGAATGCATAATTCCAGACTTCATAACCACATAGTCAAGGCCTTATGCCAAGACTACAAATAATATTTTGTCAAGGCCTTATGCCAAGGCACTAGTTTGTCCCATGAGACCTACCGATTCATATAGGAGCTATAATGGGCTCCACCCGTCACTTACTAAGTCCAATGCATTCTTCATTTGAAAAGGTTTAAACAAAACATAAACATTCGTATTTAAACTAGAATACTAAATGTCAATAATTTATCCATAAACCATGAATGGATTAAAAATAACACATCCAAAGTCAAACCTATCACAAAACCTTCAATAAAATATGGATGTTTTTTATCATAATAAATTAACTTCAAATATGCATAAAATCCATCAAAGGATGTTGACATAAATGAAATTAAAACTTTTTTTAGAGAAATACCTATTTCTATTTCGAAATCATTTAAAATTCATGTAATTATAAAAGAAAAAAAAAACTATTTTGAAAATATTCTTATAAGCTTGTAAGGTGTGCTTTGATGATGTTATAACATTGGAAAATTGTAGCACCCTCCATATAAGTTAAAAAAATACATTCTCACCTTAATTTTGTTGAAAATGTTATAAAGGACTTTGTTTGGAAAATGATAGAAATATTCCTTTATAAAAATCATATAAAAATTCATAAAAGGTTATAAAATAAATTAACCCATAGTCTATAAAATAGTAAGATTTTTTTGAAATAAATTTTTAAGAAACATGACTGTTGATGATAAGAGTTCCCAGTAGATAATTACGTATAAACAAACTTTGATAATGAAGATATTGTGAAATTAACGATTACTTTATTTTTTCCCTGTTAAAGGTTTGGAAAACCTTTTTTATAATGGTGATATCATTTAATTAAATTATACATGAACTGTGTAGATTAATATGATATCATATATGATCTTCTAATATTTTTTTATGAATGATATTTCATTTTTATAATCGTTTTAGGTATTAAATGAATCGTTTTTCTTCATATAATTTGATATATAAGTAATGTTTTTTGTGGATATGATGTTTCTTATTTTTATTCAGAATGATATTCAGTATTTAAACATTATTTTTAATCATCAAATTAAAATTAGTCTTGAATGGATACGATGGGGAATATATCTCATCGTGTTCATGGAGACGGTAATTTGTACGTACGCACAAGCGACGATATCATTATTTTGATAAAAAATTTGTATATAATTGGATGGTGTATCATATATACAAAATCATTTTCATGTTATATTAATTATTTAAATCATTTATACTCATTGTTATACCCATACAATTGATGAAGTGTTTGAATAACAAACTACACCACGACATGGAGATGGTAAGTTGTACGTACACACGTATGGTGACATGTCATTCCTAGGATGGATAAAATTATGAATATGGTTGTAAAATTTTTATAATAACATAATAGTATATATAAGATATTGTATTTATTATTTTAGAATGGAAACAACAAATAAATAGGAAGTGGAAGATGAAATGAACTCGAAATAGGTGATGAAATATTTACCTCTTCTTCGGGATATTTCTTTTTAATTGATCGAAAGGGATCCATAGGTTGGCTATCTAACTAAGTTAAGGCATCTAGGATTTAGTTAGGATAGTTGGGAGGATATTTGAGCAGGTTTAGGCCGAGAAAAAGGGCTTAGAAGATGTTATTTTTAGAGAAGGGGAAGTTCCCATTTATAAGAGGTGTGAGGGGAACCTTAGGAAAAGATTGAAATACTATTTTATAATAAAATCATTTTCGTTTTCTAATGTCTCAAAAAATGAATTATTTAAATTATAGGGTGAGGATAGGTCACAAAAAACTCAACTAATAGGTTTTAGATAGGTTTGGGTCACCATATTAACCTTATCTTTTAGATTTAACTCTTAGTTAATTAGTACGACAGTTACCATGTCTCTTTGTATTTTTATATTATATGGTTAAAAAACATACTATAAACTTTCAAGAGAACCCCAAGTGGTTCATTAATGATACAACTATCATTATATATGTGTTTTGGCCCCACATTAGATATTTACGATTATTATATCAACCACTGAAATTGTATTTGTTTTATAAACTCATTTATGTCAATTTTGACATTATTTAAAAATTGATTTTTGTTAATGACCTAACAACTTTATTACTTTGAACTAAATACATTTAATCAACCCTAACATGTCACATTAACCTAAAATTAGTGGAATTATTTAAAAGTCTCAAATTATATTTATTTGGATATTTATCATATCAATTATTTTAATCATTCGTTAATATGATAATTACTGCATCATCATTGTGTCATAAATAAATTTAATTATTTAATGTCTAAAAATTATAAATAAAATACCATTATGTGGGAAATATTTATATATTTCTGATGAATATTTATAGTCGAATTTATATTTTGTTTAACCCTATATTATAAATGGTTTGGTTATTAAAAATTGAATTTAACTCTTTTATCTCTTCTTTAAATAAAATAATATTAAAAGTCCTAATCTAATCCATGTGGACCTAAAAGATCATATTTTATTCCTAAGGTTTTTTTTGGGTCGAATTACACTTATCCAATAGAATTAGTACATGTTTTAGGGTAATAATAATATCATTTTTACCCTTATTTACCCAATTTACTTTTAATCGTGGTAAATAAAAGTAAAAAAGTTACTATTCACCAAAAACTAGTATCATCTTATTGAACCAAATTTTAAATAATGATATTAACCATGTCTCTCTAATTTTTGAAAGTCAACTCACAGTGGTGGTAAAATTATTTTTTATGCAAATTTGCAAATGCTCCTAGAAGGTGGGTAAAAGATGGTAAAAAGTTCAATAAAACTTTTATATATCAAAACATATTATAAAATTAATCCAATGAATTAAATAAAACATATATAGGTATTATGTATCTAGTTTGACCAAAAATAAATTTAAATAAAATAAATAATTATTTAATTAAAAATTCACTTTTAAACTATAACTGAGTGTTTTTCTCTATTCATCAAAAATTGAAAATTTTCAGAAAAATACCAAAAATTCATCCTAAGCTAATTTCGATATTCTGAATTAATAATTAAATTCCATTTTGAAAAATAAAATTTATAAAATTCCAAAAAGTTGGTATTACTATTTATAATGGCTAGTTTGATTGTTCGTGGTGTGTTAGAATCTCAAAGTTGCATACAATGCAAGCTATTGGATTATTCAAAGGGAATCATATCGTGGAATCTCTGGGTGTTACATAACATGTGTCACATCACTTCGAAAATTAAAAAAGCATATTTAAGGGCACATAAAAGTATTTGATGTGTAAAAAACCACATTTATTTTACAAAACCAACCTTAAACATTTTCAATCCTTCAAATCCCTTTGGAAACACATTTCATACCATTCACACAAATCATAGTTAACTTTCATGAAACACCACAGTGAATAAAAAATGATACTTAACCATTTTTATTTTAGAAAATAAAAATTCATCACATATTTATCTCAAAAAAATTAAAACATTTTTCTCACCATATAAATAATCCATATAAACACATTTAAAAACCAAATAAGAAATATGAAATAATAAAATAATGTAAAATCATGGAACCTCCTACGTTAATCTTGGAAACTTCCATAATTCGGTGGAAACCCACAACTACACAACAAAAAGACCCTATAGAGGCATGATAAAAAACCATCATGATTTAACGCAACAACACAATATTGAATCCTCATTATGTAAAACAACCCACTAGAAAATAATAACCTAGTAAATTTGGATGAAAACCCTATAATAAGGAAGAAATCGTGAGAAAAGCGACTTACTTAATTTTTCCTTGAATATTAAAAAAAAACCCAAACAAATATTCAGGTTTAAGGGGTCCAAGTGGGATTTGAGGAAGCTACCATGGTTGAAAATATTATATGGCTTGGATTAAGGGTGATTTAGTGTTAAAATATAAAAATAGTAGAAGATTAAATTCCACATTTTAATAAAATGGATAAGTTGTATGATTAGGCCTTGTAGTTTTCCAAACCATTCAGCAACCATGCGTCCCTCTCTATCTAAGAGGAAAGAGGACACACATTTTTTTAGGGGAGGGTGCACACCCGTGTGGCTGGACATGAAATATAAATAGTTACACTATCCCAAGAACATATTTTTCTCTAGGTTGGAACATGGATTATCTTAACCCTTCACTAACTATAATCCACCTTCTACCCGAACCCAAAAATCTCATTTTTATCCGAAAACTGATAGAGACATAAAGGATAAATACAAACCAAAATAAATAGTTGAAGAAAACCTGTGATGTTACATAAATATAATTTATATTTATGATATCATATATGATCCATTTATAAGATCTTATGTTTCTTTCATTAAAAACTCTTCAATATTTTCATTCTTTTAGGTATAGAATTCCTTGTTTTCCCATGTGTGTTTCATCATGAAAGATATGGTTCATTAACATATTATATAGTTCCATAATATCAATAATAATATTCATTATATAATTATCATATTTATTTTCCAATTATATTCGTATGTCTTTTAAATAAATATGTTTTTGATAAATGAAATATGTTATGATCATGGAGATGGTAGGCCATATGTGCACATGAGTGACATTTCCACTTTTTAATGATCATCATGGAAAAAAGGTAGGTAATATTTTTTACTTCAAAAATGATCAAAATATCATAAATTAAATACTATTTCTGTAAATATTCTTATATATATCATCCATCTATTGTTTTTATGGAAATAGAGTAATTTCACTTTGTGAAGGGGATAACCCACACATACATGAATGATGTTATATTATATATGTGAGTAAAAACAGAAGAAATAATATGATATATTATCTTTAAAAAATTATAAATATGAATTTAATATCTCAACAATGTAACTTATATCATATATAATCATTAAAGGTATTATTTTTTCCTACTTTATTAAGAGTTGTTGAAAGATAAATCATATCATTTCATAAGGCAGTAGTCTGCCTTACACATTAGTGACATTATCATATCCCTTGTAGAATGAAGAGTAAAAAGGTATATATTATATGATCAATCGAATTGTAAAATTATGTTAAAATATAATATATATATATATATATACACTTTATATCCATTATTATACCTAATTGTGAGATGTTTTAATGGAAAAAATGAATGAAATCAGTTCATGGGGTGTTAGTCTATTGTACACATGAATGATGATTTTGTAACCCATTTGATGGAAGTTGAAATGGGTTTAGGTCGTTACCATAACATAAAAACATATATGTTTGTGAAATATACTGAGGTTATTATATTAACATGGTTTAATAATAATTGAATTATGTGGAGGAAAAAATAAAATAAAGATGCTCATTGAAGAATGTTACCTCTTCTTTGAGTATCCCACTTTGGTTATCCCACAAATCAGTTCTAGGTTTTATCCCCACAAGGCATCTAGTATTAGAGGAAGAGATTTTATAAATTACTTTTGTATGTATTGGTTGATCCAAAAGGGTGTGAAGTTTTGAAAAGACTGAAGAGTGGGTGGCCTTTTATAAGTGAGGTGAGTACCACATTTGTAATTTTTGGAAAGAAAAATGTGTTCACATGTTTTACACATTACAAAATGGTCAAAAATGGATTAAACACTAGAATTAGATTTAAAAGGTTAAAAATACGGACATAAAATAAATTTTATATAAGTCTTTATGTTATTTTATACATAATATTTTATTTTAACTCCAAGTAAATCCATTTTTACCTTAACCGGGGTAAATAATTTTTACAATTATTTAGGGTAAAAAAATAAGTTGAAATTATTACATAACATAAATTATTCTGATTGAAAATATGAAATCCATTTTTAAAATTTTAATATATATATATATATGGAAAAATATTATAAAAATTTTATCACACTAATATGATGAGAAAGCGTGTTTTTAAAGAGAAAATGATCAAATTTTTACAAAAATTTAATATCAACAGTAGGTATGAAAATTATTCCAAAGACCTAAATTTATTTATTTGATATCAAATTTAACAAATTTTACTTTATAAAAATTCAATATATAGTTTTACTTTATTAATTATTTAAAATAAAAAATGGGTTTCAATAATAATAAATAATTTTTCAGTGTTCATTGAAAAATAAAAAGTTTCATAAAAGTATCATAAATTATAACTAATATAATTTTTAAATTATGATTCCAAAAAAATATTTTTTTTAAAAAAATTTATTTTTGTAAATTTTTTAAAAATTAATTTTAAATTATGTGCACAAAGCGCAACTAAATCGTCCTTTAAAAAAATAAAATTTTTCATAAAACATTTTTTGTTCATTTAAATGATTATTAATTAATTTATAATCAATGTATTACCAAAATTATCATACTTTTAAATGTACAATTTATACCCTCCAATATAATAGTCTGGTTATTATATTACTTTTCACTTGGACTTGGTGTTGCATGTACCGCAAGCTATTGAAGAGATTAAATTTAAATAAATCTATTTCGTATTTTGTTTAAGCACAATGTTCAGTATCACATATGATATAGACTAAAATGTTCTTATTTTTTAATTTTTGGGTGTAATAAATGTGGTAAAAGTTAATTTTAAATTATTTTTTCAAAGCGTAGCTAAACATTATTTTCAAAAAAATATTGTTCTTCAGAAATAAAATTGTATTTTTATTTTAAATTATTATTATTTTCCTTCTAATAAATTGATAAATAAATTTGTTAGTTTATTTAGTATAATTAATACATACCAATTTAAAAACTATGTTATAATGGTATACTATGTAATAGTTCATTTAGAATCAGGGTTCTGTTTTCTATTAGCTATCGAAGAGATTAGATTAATAGAAATATATTACATGGGTTGTTTAAGATCGATGTTTCTTTTCACATACACTATCAATAATAGTATTATTATTTTAATATAAAAAGGTGTTACATTCTTCCCAACATAAATAAATTTTATCCTCACAATTTAAACTTGATTTCAACACTCAAGGGTTTGGCATTTGGAAATAAAATTATTTAAAAACCCACATCATACAAAGGGTTAATAAAATATCTTATGAATATGAGTGAAGGGAAAGTACGAAGTTCATAAGGAATAAAACATAATAGTTTTAAAAATAGGATAACATAGGTTGTATGTGAAAACAAGGACATATAAGAGAAAACTAACAACCATATATTGATGGATTATGATATAGAACATAGCGAGGAGGAAGTTAATGACCATAGGGAAAATAGATAAAGAGGTGTTAAAATGTTCATTTATACGATCAAAATTGATCATTATAAGTTTTTTTTTGTGTTAATATCATTTTCCTAGAGTTGTGGAATTATTTTACTAAATTAGAATATAAGTAAATATACATACTTTGTATATTTTAATTTCATAAGAACAAATTCTTCCTTTTATTTTCATTGAACAATTTCAAATTTATCACTTAATCTATGAAATGAGTGTCTACAAATGATTTTTTTATTCATAAATCACTAAAATTATCATTAAATGGTTGTTTAAATCCATTATATAATGATTAGTTATTCCATAAATCTCTATTTATTATTATAACAAAGTTGTTTTTACATATTATCAAATATTTTGAAATCATTATAGTGTAAAGTAATACCTAATCCACTAAAACCTAAT
Organism: Viscum album; assembly: GCA_963277665.1. Classification (NCBI taxonomy): domain Eukaryota; kingdom Viridiplantae; phylum Streptophyta; class Magnoliopsida; order Santalales; family Viscaceae; genus Viscum; species Viscum album. The sequence goes on along the minus strand of OY728159.1, from coordinate 1,882,812,201 downwards.
CCAAAAGCCATCTTAAAAAATTTCATAAATGGTTAGCCAAATGGAAAATTAAAAATATTTATATCCAAAATATTATAAATAACGTCACTAAATTTCCAAAATGAACTTATCATTAATACATCAAACAACATGAAGTAGAACTTAATCATTAAATACCAAACATGTGAATACCTTCATCATGTATTCTCTTAAAACATGGTAATAACATAAATTTACCGAAAAACTAATTGAAAACATACATTCTTACTCATTACTTAAATAAAACACAGATTATTGGATATATTCATCAAATCTAAAAATATTTTCAACTCCCTCAATGATAGCATAAATCACTTTACTAACAAATCATTAATTAATTCCAATGTAGTAATAACTATCTAATTTACTATATCCATTTCAATCACCTCATTATCACATCATATTTATCTCAACATTAGGTACATTTTAAGGGTTCTCTTTCCATTAATCATGTGTTTTACAATAAGTTAAACATTCAACGGAACTAGTTTTCTTGGTCATTTGTACCATTCGTCGTACTCTATCAATTCCTAAATGAAAAAGTACTAAAGTATAATAATTATTAATTTCATAGTGCATATAACCATTGTATCATTGATAAAATAATCAAATGACATAATATGTGAATCCAAGAACAAGAACATTGATGAAATATACTTTTTTATTACCCTTTAAAGTAGGACAAACAAAACAAAGAACAACCCTTCAAGGAGGGCGAAAGTGGTGGAGTCCAAGGGCATCCCCTTTCACCACGGAGATTCACTCAAGGGGAAGGGAATGCAGGCTATCATAGATCTTAAGTGGCTTCTCCGGCCTACCAAAACGAGCAAGTGAATCCACCGCAAAATTAGTTTCCCTCCAACTATGATGAATAGTCCTTCCATTCTTGGTCTCGGACTTGCATCTCCGAATGAGATACATCAAGTCCCAAGGTGTATCGTGTCCCCCATGTAACGCTTTAACCAGGACCTCATAATCGGACTCCACCTCCATCACCTGCAACCCTCTCCGCCTACAAACCATCAAGTTTGAGAGAAGTGCCCGGACCTCTACACCCAAGGGGTTCCCTGGACTATAAAAGGCACTAAAGTCAAGAAGAACAGATCACCATCAGTCTCAAAGCAAACCACCACCCTTCATGACTCCCCCCATGAAAGAGCCATCAAAATTCAGCTTCAAGCCATTCCTCGGAGGTTGCCACCTCACCCAACATCCCCTACCTCTAAGCTGGCTACAGGGGCGGTAAATCAGAGTGAAAACTGCAACTGAGGAGAGTCCACCTTTGACAAGGAAGTCCAACTCCACAATGAGAGCATTGAGCCGAAACTGTATAGAAAACATGGACCTCTTGGATCCCAGCCTTACCTAATTCCTCACCTCCCATATGACCCAACAAACAGCAATCAGAATGATGGACATTACCGTCTGTTCCACTGTTCTGTTTTCCATACCTGAGAGCCATACCAAGATAAAATCATGAACAGACCGGGACTCACCCACAGGGAGTGAAGGGTGCATGAAGATTGGCCAAAGAGAGGAAGCCCACTGCCCCTGAAAAAATAAGTGAGCCATCATTTCTGATTCCGGCTGCTCATAGCAATAACATCATGAAACCATGCATACCCCTTTCAATTGGAAATTTTCTTCCGTCACAACTGAACTATTCTTAATCCTCCACACTATGAAGTTCATTCTCACTGGAATCTCATTGCACCAAGAAACTGGTCCCTATTCCTCCAAAGAGCGATCTCTCTGAAGAAATTTCCTGTAGTCGCGGAAATTATTCATCCCCGAGCTTGCTTCTGTAAAGTAACACAAGTCCCGATCCTCACTCATCACGATAGCCTCAAATAGATTTAACCGGTTGGATTTAAGTGTTGCATGAATGAAATCGTATCTGTCACTTGCTTCCATGAAGGAGATATGAGGAGATGGACAACCAAAGAAGGCCAACCATTCTTCAGTCCAGTTATCTTCCCTGTAGCTAATGTCCCCTCGTCCGACAATCCACCTGATGTAGCTAGACAGGTTCTCAATATGAGAAAACATGCATTTGGAAAATCCAGTCACACCCTGCCTGTTAAACTCCCCCTACCAACCATACTGGGTTCTGAAAAATCTCACCCAAAGGGACTCCCCAACAAAGACATCCCAGTCTAACCATGCCTGCATACCCAAGATGGTGTCCTGAATGTCACGAAGACCAACACCTTTTTCTTCCACTGGACATGCCATCCGCTTCCAATATGCCCAATGAAACTGCCCCTTCATTCTAGAATCCCATAAAAAGGTAGTGAGAATACACTTCATTATCTCCACTGTACCTTTTAGTGGCTTGATAACCGAAAAAATGTTCATGGGAATGGATAGGAGAACACTGTTAATGAGCATAACCCGCCCTTCGAAAGACATCAGATTATTCTTCTAATTGAAGATCTTTCCCCAAAGTAGGTCAAGAATCTGATTGAGGTGAATTTTCTTGATTCGTCCACAAGATATCAGCACCCCAAGTTATAAAATAGGGAGTTGTTTCTACTTACAACCAAGGTTTACCTGAATGGCCTTGCTTCTTCTCCCGGGGCATTTTTCCGAAATAAAGATATGACTCTTCATAATATTGGTAACCTGTCCACTAAACTTGCCATATCTATTCAAGATGTCCTTGAGGTGTTTCAAGGATCCCCTACTGCCATTTAAAAAGAGAAAAATATCATCTGCAAAAATTAAATGGGAAATGCAACCCGTATTCCTTCTTCCTTAATAAGGTTTCAAATTTCCCTCCAATGAGCTTTTAACTAAGTTCCTGGGAAGTGAATCTTGGGAAAGGACAAACAAAGTTGAGGACAGCAGATCACCCTGTCGCACACCTCAGACGGTTTTAAAGAAACCAAAACCCTTCCCCATGATAGAGATCGAGAGCCAGGGCGATGAATAGAACCTGAAACAGATGTCGCAGAAACGTTCCTGAAAGCCGAACCCTCTCATGACCTGAATGAGAAAACTCCATTCCAATCTATCATAATCCTTATTCATGTCAACTTGAAAGATTATATTAGAACCCACGGTACGTTTGTTAATGTCCTGAACCAGCTTACTAGCAATACCGACCGCCCCTTGGATGCTTCGACCTTGAATAAAACCATGTTGTTCTGCTGAGATCGCCCTGGGAATAATTATGGACAGCCTCATACTAATAATTGTGCCTAAGATATTATAGTAAACGTTGCAAAGAAAAATGGGTCTGAAGTGATTAAGAAGGCTAGGGTCCTTGATATTTGGAATAAGCACCACTCTTGATGACGACACACCTCTGATCAACGGCCCGCCTTCAAAGAAGTCTTGAACCGCATGAACAACCTGTGAGCCCACAACGTCCTAGGCCACGCTGAAGAAGGAAGCTGGAAAATCATCTGGACCGGGAGCACTCTCCTTCGGCATGCTCATCAGAGCATCCCTTATCTCATTGACCTGCAGAATAGAGGAGAGACAATCATTATCCGATTCATTAACCAGATGAGGTAGACATCTTATGAATTCCGGACAATCCACAGCATCCCTCTCAAAACTCGGAGATGACCCTCCATCCAGGAGCTCCTCAAAATGATCCAACGCCATCTTCCCAACCATATTAACGTCTGACGTGTATGACCTGTCCTCCAGCCTAAGATTGACCTTCGTGCTTATCCATTCCTTGATACATGCCTGGAAGATGGCGTTATTTCGATCTTCTTCCCGTAACCATCGCACCCGAGACCGCTTCTTGTTGACTCTATCAATCTCCAGAATTTTTTCATCACGAGCCAACTTCTTATCACATAAAATAATAAAAATGTTCTCATCCCATGCATTTTGAAGAGAGTCTTCCAATCTTCCCACCTCATCTTGCATAGCAGCCACCTCGGTGGAGAGGTCGGGTTGGTTGATCAACCATCCCCTAATATCCTATTTAAGACGCTTGAGACGGTTCACCAGCCCTCCCCAGGACCGTTCTCCCTCCTCCTTCAGCCAAGAAACCATAAGCAGATGCATGAACTTAGGATCGCGATGCCATTCACTGGAATAGTGGAAGGATGTTCCAATCACCACTTCACGTCTGACTTCAATCAGAAGAGGAGCATGATCTGAAAGGATACGCGTAAGATTCGTGACCGAGGTTTTTGACCGAGATTTTTGGTTAGACATCTGTCCAGTCTACTCCAGATGTTGTCAGAACCTTTACGGTTGTTTCACCATGTGTATTTAGATCCTAGGAAACCCAAATCCAGCAGGCCCGTGTGCGTCATGCAGTCCCAAAACTCCAAAATACTCTCCTGATTAGACCCAAGTCCTCCCCTTTTTTCTGAAATGTCCACGATGGTATTGAAGTCACCCGCCACGAACCATGGTAGAGAGCCCGCCTGCATTTCCTCGAAATGACTCCAAAGTTCCCTACATCCCGAAACCACCGTACTTGCATAGACAAAAGAGAAATGAAGACTAGCTCCCCCAACCTCAATCTTGGTATCAATACACTGAGACATAATATTCAGAATCTCTACCAAAATGATGTTTTTCCATCCAATCCAAATCGGTGTATTGATAGAGCTCCCATGAAAGGAATTCCAGAATCCCATCCACTAAGCAAACCCCGAATATTTTCATGGATCTTACTTTGGTTCCAAAATGACGACAAAGGACACCCTATCCTCCCAGCCTTCCGATGCAATGTAAGCACACTTGGCCTGAGCACCAAGGTCGTGTGCATTCTAGATAATGAGAGAGAGCATTACAATGAGCCCTTACGGGCCTTCTGATTTGGAGAAAGTTGCAAAAGAGCAAAAGCAAGCATACCTTTCTCCATGGCCTTAGAACGGGTAATTGGTCTAGAAAAGTCATCATCACAGATGCTCTGTTTTGGAGAGAGGATCAATTTCGTAAACAAGCTATCTGCATCCTCCAAAAGAGGTTTCTTTCCTGGCGGGAGAAAATTTGTGCCACCCGCCCCCAACTCCCCTTGAACTAAAGAGAACAGCAGTCGTCGTTGCGGAGAGAAGCGAGAGACCATCAACTCCTTTGCAGCACCTTTCTACAAACCATTCTTATCCCTCACTTTATTTGAGGATAATGTTAGATTTCTCACCAGGGACGATTGAACCATATCCGACGACAGTTGAGAGGAGATGCAGATAGGCGAGGGAGGGAGAGACAACAATCTGAACGGGCTCCCTAAAGAAAACGCCATGCAAACCTACGAATCTTCCTGGAAAATCCCCACGCGCAGAAGAGGAATCTCCTGAACAAACGGTCCAGATGACCAAGAAATAAGGTCAGTATGATCCAATGCAGAGGCCGACCGCATACTGATCATGTCAGTTGCCTTTTCCCTGCCAACTGTCACTGACATACACGGGGCGCCAGAAAGATTTGAATTTGAAAACTGATGGGGAGAAATGGTAATTTCACCCTTCTCCTCTCTGCCCGAGGCGGGCGGATCTAGTCCGGAATCATCAATCAGGTCCCGACGAGAAGATTTTGAAACCTCTCGCCGTCTATGGCAAGCCTTCTCCAAGTGACCATGCAAAACACAACCATCGCAGAACCGGGGCACCTGATGATAGAGGATATGCTGCCTCCAAGAAAACCCGTCGTTGGACTCAATCAAAACCATGGGCAGACGCTTCACCGTTAAATCCATCTCAACACAGATGAGAGGATTAGCAGCTTCCTGGAGATGCCTGGTATTGTCATCAGCATAGGGGAAAACGCCAATGGAGTTTCCCACCTCCTTCAGGATCACCGGATTATGCAAAGGAAGAGGTAGGCCTAGAAGAGAAATCCACACTGCATCTGAAGATGACTCCCACCCGTAGTGATAGTCCCAAGACCACCTCGCCAAAGAAAAGTGACAAGAGCCACAAGTCCTGGACCCCCTCGACCAAGCCCTGACGAAGTCTTCCTTAGAAGTAAAATGAATGCAGAAAGCAACCCTCAAGAATTCCAAAACCGCTGCCGGAAGAGTTTGACCCCATGAATCCACAAAGCTTCGGAAATTGTTCAGAGAATGTTAATTTCATCCAAAATGGGCAACCAAAGAGATATCATGAAAGGAAGTCGCCGCCCAATGCTCCTAAGCCGAAAAACTCACCACAGGGACCCCCTCCTCCCACCGAGGAGAACGACTTTCCACTTCAACAGGAGGGATATCAGGCAAGACCTCGAAGGCCGAAGTAGAGCAACTTTCGGCGCAGGTCTTGGAACCTACTCCACACAGAACATCCTTGGAGGAGGCCCTTGGAAGAACCCCAACTCCATCCCTGACCTCGTCGTCTTTCAAAACCGAACGATTTCCCGCCACTGAAGAACCGCCCGTTGGAACCCTAGCCGCTACCGCCGTCCATATCCACCTCAAGCACAATAACATTAATCATTAAACTTCCTCTATGATAATCACATAAGATTTACCTTGATCCATTAGAAATTTATTTGGTATATTCATTTATTGTTTGGGGATTTCAGGTGTCTAGTTCCTCATATCTTTATAGTTTAAGAATTTGATGTTGTTAATCATTTTATCCCCCTACAATAATGAGTATGGTGGCCTTTCACTCTATATTTACTGCAAACTACCATTGCTTTAAAGAATGTACTATGGTGTTTCATTCGACTATTATCACGTGTGGGAAAAACCATAATTTATCTACTCCCCTTTATCCATATTTTCATTTTTAAACATCTTATTCTATCACTTCCATTACAATAAATAATACTTAATGAATTCATCTCATCCGATGTCTTGTTACCACGTGATACTATGTCCTTATATTATGCGAATGTTTGTGGGACTAGTTCCCACTTATATGTTGCATTAATCCTTTCAATTAAATGATCATTATTACTCATTGGATTCTGTGGATTTATACAGTTCTTATTCATTCTATTGGGTTCCATTTATTAACTATATAATACACTATATTATATCATATCATTTGGAAATATATTGTATAATCCCAAAACAAGTGAAATTATTAACCTAAATTGAAAATTTTATGGAAAAAAAACTCATTATCATAACATGGTTTTGTTGGGGATATATATTTCAAATCCTTCACAATGGATTTTGATGAAAATTTGAATTATCCTAATCATATCCCCTAGGAGTGTCAAACTAGGTGCACAAGAATGCCCATTGTTAAGCACCATGTGATAATACAGTGAATCCCAATGCAACCTTTTCAGAGTAACTAACCATATGTACTTATATTCTTAATCAAAATTCACTTATATTATCTTGAAAGAGATGTATTTCTTGGAAAAAATACATAATCACCACTGTACAAAAACATTAGAAGGTTCTTCTATAATTATCTTCAAATTATATAATAGAGTTATGATCCTTAATCAATGTTTTCTTATATTTAGTTTCTAAGGATTATACTAAACTTCTCTAATACCAATTATAACACCCCCGACCCCAATGAAATAGATTTAGTGCCTTAATTTATTACATTTGAATAAATACAAATAATAAAATCATGAAGGACATATCAACTTAATTGTTTTAGAGAACCAAATACATACATGATACTCTTTTTACATTAGGAATAAAAAATAAAAAAACACTATACAAAAGAAAATGAATTAAATCATTCAAAACACTTGAAAATACGTGTTCTTCATATCCTAGGGAAAGACAAAAAGTAAGGGTGAACTAAAATCTCAGAAAGAGTTACATATTGTGGAAGCTATCGTGATTCAATAATAAATAATAAATATGGTATAGTAAATAACTAAACCATAATTTCATTTAATAAATAAATAGGATTCTAAAATTAGACAGGTAATAATAACTCTATAAAGGTAAATAAATGAGCACACATGCAATTTAAAAAATTTTAATTCATAAATGGATAAGGCATAATCAATATAGAAATGTAAATAACTGAAAAAACATTACATTTAATCAGTACTCTTAGATTTAAATGAATCTACAGATAATATCATTGTGAAAATATCATGGATAATAATAGTAAATAATTTCTTAATGAAGGTAATGCTTAATTATTGGACTCAATGATCTTTGGCATCATTATAAATCTATCTTCCAAACCTTTAACTAGTCATTTTAAACTATATGTAAAAACCCATATAATTTGGATAATTGATGTGTCTCATGAGACCAATTAATGCATCAAAGGACTATATAATATCAGGACCCAACCATTATTGTAGATCCAAATAATTCATCACATTTCTATTAATTTATATATTTTATGAATCAATAGTACATATCTACAAATGTCTATATTGGGTAATGGAAAAATATATACCAATATTTCCAAATTTAATAAAATAAAATTAAACTTAAACATCGTATGTAGAAATGTAATACGGTTTAAGAAATAATAATATCCATTATTAGGGAATATTGATATTTAAGATAAATTTAATTTCTAATGAAAAAAGTAGCAATAGAAAGTGGTTTTTTCAAATAGTAGTTTAACAATTAGAAAATAATGTGAGATAGTTCAATAACATTTACCACTTGGTAATTTTCAAGTCAAATACACTTGGTTGATATAAATGAAATTGAATGTTAAAATATCATTATGTATGAATTAATATTTTTTAACTGTAAAAGGGGGAATATATATACCATATAAAAGGAATTAGATGTATAACATTACAATATGCCCCAATGGAGGGAAATTGAGAAAAAGTACCTTACCTCACACTATTCATTAGTTAAACATGATTTAAACTCTATTATGATAGTTTTAATAATGTTACTAATTAATTACATAAACATAATCATTTTAATAATAACATATATGATCCTATTATTAAATTTTACCACCCTTTTGTTAGTAATATTTAATTATTTTCATTGTTTTGGGTGTTACTCGCCTTATTTTCTCATTCATGTTTTTCTATAAAAGTTTTAGTTCATTGAACATTATATAGTTCTATGAACTCTATAATAATAAACATAATATAAGTATCATATTTATACCCAAATTATAATTTTAGTAAAATCATGATAGAGGGTTTTGAAAAATGACGTATGTTACGATCATCGAGATGGAAGGTCGTACATTTGCATTAGTACCATTTCCATTATTCAACGATCAGTATGGAAAATTTGTATGTAATATTTTACCTTAAAAATTATAATAATTTCATGTTATTTCTATAAATATACTTATAAATATCATACATGTGGTTTGGTGATGAAATAAGAGCCACATCGCTTCATGAAGGTGGTAGTCCACAAGTACATAAACAATATTATCATTTTTCAGTGTAAGAAAAAAATGATATATTACCTTTTAATAATGATAAATATGTTATTAATGTCGTTATTATTTCTTTTATATCAAATATATTAATCAAATTTATCCTTATCACCTTCATTTTTCTCGTTAGTGAAAGACAAATCAGATCACTTCGTGAGGCCTTCGTCCACCATACACACTAGAAACGTTATTGTATCCCATACGGAATAGAAAATAAAAATGATATATATGACATAATGAATCCATATGTCTAATTCTGGTTTAAAATTAACATATATATTGTATATCCATCTTCATACCCAATTGTGAGAGGTGGACATGGAACAATGTATGACATCAATTCATGAGGTGGAAGTATACCTTACACACGAATGATGATTTCATAACCCATTTGATGGTCATGGAGGTGTGTTTTGGTCATCAACATAACATAAAAAAATCTAATTATATTTAATATTTTGAGTTTATTATATCATAATGGTTTAATAATAATTTAAGTATATGTATAAATAAATAACATAATGATTTTCAATGAAGAACGTTACCTCTTCTTGGGTTAAATTCCTTAAATGAGCACCAAACGTATTCTTAGGTTGGATTTCATCCTAAAATAGGGCATATAGTTTGAGGGGATGTATTTTTTAAGTGACGTGGGAAATTATTTTCTAAACCAAAGGTATTTTAAGATGTAAATAAGAGAAGATAGTGGTGGCCTTTTATATGTGAGGTGAGTGGAATACTTGTAATATTTGAAAAAAAGGTGTACCCACATTTTTAAATTTTTAAAAGGGTAATAAATTGATTATTAGAGAGACTTTAACATTATAAGGTAAAAATATTTCCCTAAAAAATATTTTATAAATATTTTGAAGCCATTTTATCCCTTGTCATTTTATTTTAACCCCCTGGTAAATCAGTTTTTACCTTAACTCTATTGATTAATTTTTAGTTCTTTCAATATTAATTTTAGAGAAAAAAATATTTTAAATTATTATATAAAATCAATTATTATATTTTCAAATGATGAATAACTTTGTTATAATTCTATCACATAAGTGGGAAATTTTAATTTAATATTAATCAACAGATGAGATGAGAAAGCATTTTTTAAAAAAAGAAAATTTTCAAAATATTACAAGGATTTTATATCAAAACTAAATTTTCAAATTATTCCAATGAACCAAATTATGTCAATTAATATATAATTTAATAAATTCACATTAAATTTATTTCATATATAATGAAAATTTATATATTTGTTAAATGTAATGCTATATTTTAATTAATATTATGTATTTTCACTATTCATCAAAAAATGAATAATTTCATAAAACCCCCCCAAAATTCAGCTTGAGATAAATTTTATATTATAATTTCAAAAATTATATTTATTATTTCAAATAAATTTTCTAATAGTGGTAGAAAAAAATATTTTAATTATGTGTGAAAAGAGTGACTAAACCATCTTTTAGAAGAAATACATTTTTTAAAAAAAACATTTTTTTATTTTGACTGATTATTATTTTATTTATAATCAATAGATTAACATAATTTTAATTAGTTATTTATTAAAATTAGTAAATTCCAATTTATCATATGTGTTATAATAGTATACTATATTAAAATTTCTTTAGAATCAGGGTTTTGTGTTTCACATGCAATTTGGGAGATTAAATTTAGGTGAGCATATTTCAATGGTTTTTTAATATCTGTGTTGCATGTCACATACTCTATAGAAAATAATGATATTATTTCAAAATATTGGGGTGTTACATTGTCCATAAAATATTAAACGAATGTATCTATCGCTCGTACATGTGGACATCCGCCTCCAAGTAGAGATATAATTCATCTAACATAACCATTATCCATTGTTGGTTGTTATAGTGTATTTAATTAATATATATATTTTATAATATAATTATTATTCTATAGTCATAAGATATTATCTATCATTTTACCTTTCGATTAGTTGGAAAATGAAAACATCCCTCATTTTTATGTGTGGACAACCACCTCCATGAAACAATGAAATTCATTTTTCATTTTTGATTTACTCGGTTGGTAATAATGGTATATTTAATGAAGATATATGATATTTATGATATAATATTGAATCTATAAAATTTAATTATCATTTACATTTCTTTATTTCGATAAATAAAAATGTGGAAAAATAAATCATGTTTATGTATGGATTAACATATCCATGAAGAGATGTAGTTCATTTCATATCACCAGTTATATTTATCCTCATAAAATTAAATTTAAAGATTAAATATTATACATTGTAATTGATTTATATTATGCATAATATCAAACTGTGATCAAATTACAAGGACTAGAACTAACTAAACAAAACATACATGAGAAATAAAGCAGTTAAGACCAGAAATGTTAAAAATTATTGATAATTATTAATAAATTGGTATTAAAATGATATAGGTGGAGAAGATGTGATATTATAGATATTAGTATTGTAACACCCTGAGATTTTATGAGAAATATTCTTTTTAATTAATTTGATGTCTTGTTTTGTACGCTACACCAAGATTATCTTTCTCTATACACAACAACGTATTAGCTTGTAGTATTAGCAACACATTTCTTGGCTTGTGTTGCAAACAAGAGCAACCTTCTTCAATAGAGTGTGTTGTACGCAATACCAGGTTTCACTAAACAACGATATATTGTTATAATAATATTATGAACGAGCCGTTTTGAATAGTATTAGCCGCATTTTTAATTTTATAACATTATAATTCATCTTATCATTTTCGAGAACATGTTTTTAGAACAAAATCAATTTTTTGTATAAAATAATTTTTTTTCCAAAAATACAGTTTTGCCGCTTTTTGATGGCGCTCCAACTTTAAATCTAGTTTTGACATGTTTATGAGTTCAATTTGACAAAATAAACTTATTAATTACAATAATTATATTAAAATTTACTTTGGATAATTTTTTAATATTTTTCTGTTAACATAAATATTTTGATGAATAGTAAAAATACGCTAAAATTTATTTAAAAACAACTTTTTTCATCAAGATAATTTATATGGTTAAAATATAATATTGAATGGTTTAAAGAATAAATAGAATATATTTTTACCATTTAATATAATTTATGTCATTAGCATTAATTTTACAATGAATTCATATGTAAAAACATTTCAATCATTTGCAATGTTTTAACATTTAAAACCAATTTTCTCAATAGCGTGATTAATTTTAAATTAAATACTGCAAAGTCTGTGTTTTGAATTTGGAAAAATAGATTCCATATTTGGAATCATCAGGTCCAAATTATATTAATATGATTCTTTTTATTTTTAGGCATTATAAATAGTTAATATGGTAAATTTTATTTACAATAGTAAATGGTAAACCAGGTAATTAAAGGTAAAAATAATATTATAAAATTACCCTAACACTTGTATTAATATAACTATATTATTATATTAAGTCCTAAAATATACTTGTGTCGAAATGGTATCTTTTGGAACCCACATGGATGTGATTAAGACCATTAATTTATTTTATTTAATGAAAGTGGAATATGTCTCACTCAAAATTTATTAATAAAATTATTTTTTGTAACATCCCAAGTAAGTAATGAATAATAGATATTTTTATCTATGTCTATTAATGAATTAGATAGTGTTTTAGAGGCTTAAAATGAAAATAAATACAATCTTATGCATGGAATACACTAATATTCTTAAAAGATTGTTTTATTGCCTTTTAATGGAAAACCCTTTTTAAATCTATCTTTAGACAATTTTATAAGCTATGTTTGTCAAAATAAACTTATTCTTTATTATTGGGACATCAAAATTTACTTTGTGTGAATTTTTGGTATTTTTCTGACAATGTTCATTTTTTAATGAATAGTGAAAAATACTGCATTTTACATCAAAACTGCTTTTTAATCTAATTTATTTATATGATTAGATTATCTTTTGAATTGTTTTTGAAGTGAAATTAGAATATATTTTTACCATTTTATCCAATGGTGGTCATTGGAATCAATTTCACTTTGAAATTGGACTTAAACTGGTGTCAATCTGTTGATACTTATTATTTCATAAAACACGCTTTTTGCTCTGACAGTGGGAATTAATTATTAAATTAATTAATGTGACTTATATGTTTTGAATTTTGTAAAATAGACTTCATTTTTGAATTCAGAATATCAAATATAGCTTAGGGTGAATTTTTGGTAATTTTCTGAAAAACTTCAATTTTTGATGAATAGTGAAACCACTAAGTGGTACTTATAAAACTGATTTTTTCATTTAAATGAAATTTTGCCATCTTTGTGTTTTGAATTTCAAAAATCCGACATACATGGTTGTCATTAAGAAGTAAAATGTGGTTCAATGAGATTATAATAAAATTTTTGGTGAATAGTAACTTATTAAGTTTTTAATCGCGATTAGTGGTAATTAGTGTAGTTTAAGGTAAAAATAATGTTTTAATAAAATGAGATGAGCTTGAAACATGTCCTACCCTCATTGGTTGTGTCATGGCCGACCAAGAAAAGCCATGGGTCATCTTGGGGACCCCATGGAGCCACTTTGGTTGGGAAATGACAAAAATAACTTTTTATTTAATATTAAAGTAAAAATGACACAAACATGAGTTATGTTCCTAAAAAAAATTTTATATGGGGTTATACAAGTCATATTTTTGACTATAAATATTCATTAGAAAGATAAAAATATTTCCAACATCATAGTTTTTTTTATAATTTTTAGACTTCAGATAAATTAAATTATTTATGACATCATGATGATGCAGTGATGACCTCATTATTTAACGATTTAAATAAAATGGAAAGATAATGTAAAATCTAAAACCTACACATGGCCAAAACCAATTGGATGAGTGGATTTCGAATCCTTATCACCTTATCCTCGAATTATATCAATGTGGGTCCTTTTGAATCCGTAAATCATTTTAAAATGAAGTAACTTGTCTTTACATTCCAAGAGTGCCCCTCCTCTCCTCTTATAAAAGGCCCCCACCTCTACCTCCTTACCGACACTCCCAAAGCTTTTGTCTTGGCCATCCCCTACTCATTTTGCCTCTCCACTTCCCTCTCTTACTCCTTGAAGCCTCACTTTGGGAAGAAGTCTTCCCAAGGAATCCTTTGAGCTCAAACCAAAGGGAGTTACCCGATTTTTAGAACGATCGAGTCAAGTCGGACTCGAGGTATGTGACTTCATCTCAATCTCCTTTCATTGAGGAATATTTTGTTTTATACACAACCTTATTTTATACAGTGTATAAACCCCTTTGACTTTTTACGTTTATTCAAAAGGAATCTTTTTTATACGAAGTGTTTACTAAACGACAAAAGGGAATGTTTTTGTCGTACGTATGCGGCGACAACGACTTCTATGCCGTCGTGACCATTATTTGAGTTTCGGCTTCCTCTACAAGCCATACTTTTTTAAAAAAAGAAAAATAAATACCATGTTTTACTTTTCTTTTATTTTGGAATTGAAAATGGTTTTCATAATGTTTTTATATCAATGTGTTGTATTGATATCTTGTGATTGAAAGGTGGAAATGTTATGTTTCCTTTATGCATGTTTTATGTGATACGATTATGTTGAGGTTCTTGGGAATTATTATGAAGACGGGTGGTTCCGTGATAAACTAAGGGCGGGTGAGCCCGATATAGCTCTCCAATGCATTGGGTAATGCGAAGTAGTGAAACGTTAAGGTTTCTCTGAAGAGATTTAGGGAATATACTGTGATGGGTATTCCAAAAGTAACCAAGAGGGTTACTCCCTACGTAAGAATGTTATGAATGCCTCAAGTTACCTTTATGTCGTATGATTTCTATGATTTATTCATGATTTGATGGGGTATGTTAAAGTGCTTATGTTTTATGGGTAAAGTATGATCTCATCCTTATGTATATATGTACCCATGTTTCCTTTCCATATTTTTATATCCCTTACTGAGCTTTTTATGCTCATCCCAAGTTTTTTTGAAATGTTTTTCACAGGTCAAGGGAAAGGTACATGATATGATGATATTGTCAAGGAAGTGTCAATAACGAATCCATGTTTATTTTAAATATGTTTCCATTGATGGGAATGAAGAATACTATCTTTATGTAACCACTTTGTTTATATGTGGAATGTAATGAAAGTTTTTTGATTTAATTCTCTAAAACTCTAAACCCGAAAAGATCCTCAATGTGTAATCTTATAATAACTCAAGATTAAGTAAGGTTTAAGGCTGGGGCCTTATAGTTGATATCAGAGGTCGGTTTAGATAACTTTTGGAGTTAGAATTATATTAAATGATTATCCAAAAATATTTTTTTTATGGTCATGTTGAAATGATATTGCATTTGAAGATTACCATATTGCTTCATCTAAGACATGTTTGTTCAGAATGGTTTTCTGCAGAGGGAATAGGGAAGCAGTGCTAGGAAGGCATACAGAAGGAAATAACCTTCTGAATCAGCATCCTGAGATGGTCGGAATTGGAACTGAATAGTTTGTTGCAGTAATGGCGCAATTGACTCAGGCTATAAATGGTGGTGGTATCCATGCACGAGATCAGCCAGGTCAACCGCAGAGGAACATGTCAGTGGTGGAACATTTCATGAGGAAACATCCCCCATCATTCAAAGGATCATCTGACCCTGTGCTAGCTGAAGGGTGGATTAAAGCACTGGAGAATATTTTCGATGTCATGAGGTGTTCAGACAATCAAAAGGTTAGTCTTGCTATTTACCATTTGGAGGGTGAAGCAGATCAGTGGTGGTCGATGGTTAAAAATATCAGGGACACTGATGGGATTGATGCTCTCGACTAGGATGAATTCAAAGGTATGTTTCTTGAGAAGTATTTTCCTAAGGCTGTTTGACTTAGGATGAAAAAGAAATTCTTGGAATTGAGGAAAGAGGAAGACTCAGTGGCTACCTATGAAGAAAGGTTCACTCGATTGGCAAGGTATGCTCCAAATTTTATTTGAGACCTTGATAGTAAAATCAATCGTTTTTACTCAGGATTAAAGCCAAAATATCGAAGGGAATTAGCTTCTTGTGAGTTTAAAAGTTATGAAAAGCTTTTTCAATGTGCTGAGAAGGTGGAAATGGAGTTTTCCGATGATCAAGTGTTCTATAATAACCAACAGAAGAAGAGACCGAGGTGGCAGGAGAAAGGTAATAATTCTTCAAAAAAGACTGATGGTAAGAAAACTAAGTTTCCAGTTTGTGATAAATGTGGCAAAAGGCATGCTGGGGAATGTCTTCTGAATTCTGGAAAGTGCTACCGATGTGGTAAGATGGGACATAAGGCTTGTGATTGCACTGAAAAGGATCAAGGTGAAGGTAAGACCAAATTTGATTTACAGTTAGTGAAATGTTTTAAGTGAAATGAGATGGGTCAATATGCAAATGAGTTTCCGACAAAGAGCTTGAGTGATGGGAAGCAGTTAGACTACAAGAAGAAAGGGGTGGTGAAATCCTTTGCAACTACTTCAGCAGATGTCGGGCCATCAAATGAAGTTGTATCAGGTACTTTGTTTGTTTTTTCAGATTATGCCAGTGTGTTGTTTGATTCGGGGTCTACACATTCTTTCATCTCTAAAACCTTTTCTAGTAAAATAGGAATACCATCTCAAGAAATGACTCCTGAACTTTTGGTAAAAACACATAGGGGAATGTCGAGGAAAAAAGAATTTATAAGAATCTTCCTATCCTTATCTGTGGAAAGAACCTACTTGAAAACCTTATTGTTCTACCTCTAGTAGCTTTTGATGTTATCCTGGGAATGGATTGGCTCTCTATTTACCATGCTAAGATTGACTGTAGAGCTAAAGAAGTTTCTTTTCAAAAAGACTTTCAGTTTGTGTACAAGAATGAACCCTTACCGTTGATAACTTATCAAGAGGCCGAGAAACTTGTAAAATATGGAAATGAATGTTACCTTGCACACATCGTTGAAAATAAAGTAACTGTTCAAATTAATGATGTGCCAGTGGTAAATGAGTATCCTGATGTTTTTTCTGATGAGTTTCCTGGAATAATACCAGATTAGGAAGTTGAATTTACTGTTGACTTAGTTCCTAATGCTAAGCCAATTTCAAAACCCCCTTATCGAATGACTCAAATTGAACTTTTAAAGTTAAAGGAGCAATTGCAAGATTTATTAGAGAAAGGTTTCATTCAACCTAGCACATCACCTTGGGGTGCTCCTGTTTTATTTGTTAAAAAGAAAGATGGTTCTATGAGACTTTGCATTGATTATAGGGCCTTGAATAATATCACTGTTAAGAACAAATATCCTTTGGCTCATATCGATGATTTGTTTGATCAGCTACAGGTAGATCAGTTTTTTTCAAAGATTGACTTGAGATCGGGGTACCATCAACTGAAGGTAAAGGAGGCAGATATTCCGAAGACCGCGTTCCGTACGAGATATGGCCATTATGAATTTGAAGTAATGACTTTTGGGCTAACCAATTCACCTGCTGTATTCATGGACTTAATGAATATAATTTTTCATGAGTTCTTGGATAAGTTTGTGGTGTTTTTCATTGATGATATTTTGGTGTTTTCAAAAAGTAAAGAGGATCATGAAAGACATTTAAGGGTTATCTTGCAAAACTTAAAAGAAAAGAAATTGTATGGGAAATTAAGCAAGTGTGAGTTTTGGTTGCAACAAATTTCCTTCCTTGGTCACATTGTTTCTAAAGATGGGATAACTGTTGATCCTGCAAAAAAAAAGTTGTTGAAGAATGGCCAAGACCCACAAATGTAACTGAGATTCGTATCTTCCTTGGTTTGGCTGGCTATTACCGAAGGTTTGTTAGAAATTTTTCACGGTTATCTAGTACAATGACTAAGCTAACTTGGAAGAGTGTTAAGTTTATCTGGACAAAAGAATGTGATGATTGTTTTCAGGAATTGAAAAGAAGATTGGTGAATGCTCTAGTTTTGGCACTACCTTCCAGGAATGGTGAGTTTGTTATATAAAGTTATGCTTCATTGAAAGGACTTGGTTGCATCCTAATGCAGAATGATCAGGTAATTGCTTATGCTTCACGACAGTTGAAAACTCATGAGGTAAATTACCCTACACATGATTTGGAATTAGCTGCTGTTGTTTTTTCTTTAAAAATTTGGAGGCATCATTTTTATGGAGTAAAGTGTGAAATATATACCGATCACAAAAGTTTAAAGTATATATTAACTCAGAAAGAATTGAACATGAGACAAAGGAGATGGCTAGAATTAATCAAGGATTATGATTATAAAATTCATTACCATCCAGGAAAAGAAAATAAAGTGGCTGATGCTTTGAGTCGAAAAAGTAATGCTTCATTAGCAATGTTGCGTTTGGAACGTGATCCTTTGGTTAAGGATTTGATGAACTTTGGCATAGAAGTTGTTGGTGTAGGAAGTTTTTCTGTTTTGTTTCAGGTATCAGTGAGATCATCTCTATCAGATAGAATCAAGCAAGCATAGAAGCAAGACAGTGAGTTGCAGAAAAAGGTAGAGCTGGTTCAGAAAGGTAAGTTGCCTGAATTCAACATTGATAATGATTGTGTTTTGAGATTTGGGAAGATATTGTGTGTTCCTTGTGATTCACAGTTGAAGAGAGAGTTGTTATGTGAAGCTCATAGTTCTCCGTTTTTAGTTCATCCTGGCGGTACTAAGATGTATAGAGATCTGCGGGAGTATTACTAGTGGGATGGAATGAAAAGAGATATTGCTGATTTTACTGTGAAGTGTTTGACTTGTCAGCAGGTTAAAGCAGAGCGACAGTTACCGAAAGGGATGCTTCAGCCTTTACCAGTGCCAGAGTGGAAATGGGAGAATATATCCATCGACTTTGTTGTGGGATTACCGAATACATCTCGAGGTAATAATGCAATCTGGGTTATTGTTGATCGCTTGACCAAATCTGCTCATTTCCTTACTATACGAGATACTTTTTCCCTAGATCAACTTTCACGTTTGTATCTTAAAGAGATAGTCAGGTTACATGGAGTTCCCCTCTCCATTGTATCTGATTGTGATCCCAGGTTCATTTCTAACTTTTGGAAAGGCCTTCAGAAGTCGTTTGGAACTGAATTAAATTTTAGTACAGCTTTTCATCCTCAATCAGATGGGCAGTCAAAACGAACAATTCAGACATTGGAGGATATGCTACAAGCTTGTTCTATGGATTATCAGGGAATTTGGGACCAACATCTTTCTTTGGTTGAATTTTCATATAATAACAGTTTTCATTCCAGTATACAGATGGCACCATTTCAGGCATTATATGGGAAGCGGTGTCGAACTCCAGCTTTCTGGGATGAAGTGGGTGAAAGGAAGTTGATGGGACCAGAATTGGTAGAAGAGATGGAATAAAAAGTTCAGCTGATTCAGAAACACATGAGAACAGCTCAGAGTTGGCAGAAGAGTTATGTGGATAACCGGAGGAAGGATCTATCTTTCGAGGTAGGTGATCATGTTTTTCTCAAGGTTTCTCCTTGGAAAAGTGTGATGAGATTTGGTATGAAAGGAAAGATGAGTCCAGGGTTTATTGGACCATATTAAATTCTGGAGAGAGTTGGATCAGTTGCATACCAGGTGGCTTTACCTCTGAGTTTCTCTCAGGTACACAATGTTTTTCACGTTTTGATGTGGAAAAAGTATATGCCAGATCCATCTCATATTTTGAGTCTAGAGGTAGTTCAGCTGGAAGAGAACCTATATTATGAGGAACAACTGGTCCAGATTCTTGACCACAGGGAGAAAGTGTTACATATTAAGGTGATTAATCAAGTAAAGGTTTTGTGGAAAAACCACATGATGGAAGAGGCAAACATGGTAATCTGAAAATGCAATGAGGGATAAGTACCCCCATTTATTTGATAAGTAAATAAATTACGGGGACACAATTTTCTAAAGGGGGGAAGGATGTAACATCTCAAGTAAGTAATGAATAATATATATTTTTATCTATGTCTATTAATGAATTAGATAGTGTTTTAGAGGCTTCAAATGAAAATAAATACAATCTTATGCAAGGAATACCCTAATATTCTTAAAAGATTGTTTTACTGCCTTTTAATGGAAAACTCTTTTTAAATCTATCTTTTGACAATTTTATAAGCTATGTTTGTCAAAATAAACTTATTCCTTATGATTGGGACATCAAAATTTACTTTGTGTGAATTTTTGGTATTTTTCTGACAATGTTCATTTTTTTAATGAATAGTGAAAGATACTGCATTTTACATCAAAACGTCTTTTTAATATAATTTATTTATATGATTAGATTATCTTTTGAATTGGTTTTGAAGTGAAATTAGAATATATTTTTACCATTTTATCCAATGGTGGTCATTGGAATCAATTTCACTTTGAAATTGGACTTAAACTGGTGTCAATCTTTTGATACTTATTGTTTCATAAAACACGCTTTTTTCTCTGACAGCGGAAATTAATTATTAAATTAATTAATGTGACTTATATGTTTTGAATTTTTAAAATAGACTTAATTTTTTAATTCGGAATATCAAATATAGCTTAGGGTGAATTTTTGGTAATTTTCCGAAAAACATCAATTTTTGATGAATAGTGAAACCACTAAGTGGTACTTATAAAAACTGATTTTTTCGTTTAAATGAAAATTTTCCATATTTGTGTTTTGAATTTCAAAAATCCGACATATATGGTTTTCATTAAGAATTAAAGTGTGGTTCAATGAGATTATAATATTTTTTTGGTGAATAGAAACTTATTAATTTTTTAATCGCGATTAGTGGTAATTAGTGTAGTTTAAGGTAAATTTTTTTTTTAATAAAATGAGATGAGCTTGAAACATGTACTACCCTCATTGGTTGTGTCATGGCTGACCAAGACAAGCCATGGGTAAACTTGGGGACCCCATGGAGCCACTTTGGTTGGGAAATGACATAAATAACTTTTTATTTAATATTAAAGTAAAAATGACACAAACATGAGTTATGTTACTAAAACAATTTTTATATGGGGTTATACAAGTCAGATTTTTGACTATAAATATTCATTAGAAATATAAAAATATTTCCTACATCATAGTATTTTTTTTATAATTTTTATACTTCAGATAAATTAAATTATTTATGACATCATGATGATGCAGCGATGACCTCATTATTTAACGATTTAAATAAAATGGAAATATAATGTAAAATATAAAACCTACACATGGCCAAAACCAATTGGATGAGTGGATTTCGAAGCCTTATCACCTTATCCTCGAATTATATCAATTTGGGACCTTTTGAATCCAAAAATCATTATAAAATGAAGTAACTTGTCTTTACTTTCCAAGAGTGCCCCTCCTCTCCTCTTATAAAAGGCCCTCACCTCTACCTCCTTACCTACACTCCCAAATCCTTTGCCTCAGCCAACCCCTGCCCATTTTGTCTCTCCACTTCCCTCTCTTACTCCTTGAATCCTCACTTTGGGAATAATTCTTCTCAAGGAAGCCTTTGAGTTCAAACCAAAGGGAGTTACCCTATTTTAAGAACGATCGAGTGAAGTCTGACCCGAGGTATGGGAATTCGTCTCAATCTCCTTTCATTGAGGCATATTTTGTTTTATACACAAACTTCTTTTATACGGTGTATAAACCCCTTTGACTTTTTACGTTTATTCAAGAGGAATCTTTTTTATACGAAGCATTTACTAAACGACAAAAGGGAATGTTTTTGTCGTACGTATGCGGCGACAACGACTTCTACGCCGTCGTGACCATTATTTGAGTTTCAGCTTCCTCTACAAGCCATACTTTTTTAAAAAAGAAAAATAAATACCATGTTTTACTTTTCTTTTATTTTGGTATTGAAAATGGTTTTCATAATGTTTTTATATCAATGTGTTGTATTGATATCTTGTGATTGAAAGGTGGAAATGTTATGTTTCCTTTATGCATGTTTTATGTGATACGATTATGTTGAGGTTCTTGGGCATTATTATCAAGACGGGTGGTTCCGTGATAAACTAAGGGAGGGTGAGCCCGACATAGCTCTCCAATGCATTGGGTAACGCGAAGGAGTGAAACGTTAAGGTTTCTCCGAAGAGATTTAGGGAATATACTGTGATGGGTATTCCAAACGTAACCAAGAGCGTTACTCCCTACGTAAGAATGTTATGAATGCCTCAAGTTACCTTTATGTCTTATGATTTCTATGATTTATTCATGATTTGATGAGGTATGTTAAAGTGCTTATGTTTTATGGGTAATGTATGATCTCATCCTTATGTATATATGTACCCATGTTTCCTTTCCATATTTTTATATCCCTTACTGATCTTTTTATGCTCATCCAAAGTTTTTTTGAAATGTTTTTCACAGGTCAAGGGAAAGGTACATGATATGATGATAGTGTCAAGGAAGTGTCAATAAAGAATCCATGTTTATTTTAAATATGTTTCCATTGATGGGAATGAAGAAGACTATCTTTATGTAACCACTTTGTTTATATGTGGAATGTAATGCATGTTTTATGATCTAATTCTCTAAAAATCTAAACCCGAAAAGATCCTCAATGTGTAATCTTGTAATAACTCAAGATTAAGTAAGGCTTAAGGCTGGGGCCTTATAGTTGGTATCAGAGGTTGGTTTAGATAACTTTAGGAGTTATAATTCTATTAAATGATTATCCAAAAATATTTTTTTTATGGTCAAATTGAAATGATACAGCATTTGAAAATTACCATGTTGCTTCATCTAAGACATGTTTGTTCATAATGGTTTTCCGCAGAGGGAACATGGAAGCAGTGCTAGGAAGGCATACAGAAGGAAATAACTTTCCGAATCAGCATCCTGAGATGGTCGGAATTGGAACTGAACAGTTTGTTGCAGTAATGGCGCTGTTGACACAGGCTATAAATGGTGGTGGTATCCATGCACGAGATCAGCCAGATCAACCATAGAGGAACATGTCAGTGGTGGAACATTTCATGAGGCAACATCCCCCATCATTTCGAGGATCATATGACCATGTTCTAGTTGAAGGGTGGATTAAAGCACTGGAGAAGATTTTCGATGTCATGAGGTGTTCAGACAATCAAAAGGTTAGTCTTGCTATTTACCGTTTGGAGGGTGAAGCAGATCTGTGGTGGTCGATGGTTAAAAATATTAGGGACGCTGATGAGATTGATGCTCTCGACTGGGATGAATTCAAAGGTACGTTTCTTGAGAAGTATTTTCCTAAGGCTGTTCGACTTAGGATGGAAAAGTAATTCTTGGAATTGAGGCAAGAGGAAGACTCAGTGGCTACCTATGAAGAAAGGTTCAGTCGATTGGCAAGGAATGCTCCAAAATTTATCCGAGACCTTGATAGTAAAATCAATCCTTTTTACTAAGGATTAAATCCAAAATATCAAAGGGAATTAGCATCTCGTGAGTTTAAATGTTATGAAAAGCTTGTTCGATGTGCTGAGAAGGTGGAAATGGAGTTTGCCGATGATCAAGTGTTCTATAACAACCAACAGATGAAGTGACCGAGGTGGCAGGAGAAAGGTAATAATTCTTCAAAAAAGTATGATGGTAAGAAAACTAAGTTACCAGTTTGTGATAAATGTGGCAAAAGGCATGCTGGGGAATGTCTTCTGAATTCTGGAAAGTGCTACCGATGTGGTAATATGGGACATAAGGCTCTTGATTTCACTGAAAAGGATCAAGGTGAAGGTAAGACCAAATTTGATTTACAGTTAGTGAAATGTTTTAAGTGCAATGAGATGGGTCACTATGAAAATGAGTGTCCGGCAAAGAGCTTGAGTGATGGGAAGCAGTTAGACTACAAGCAGAAAGGGGTGGTGATATCCTTTGCAACTACTTCATCAGATGTTGGGCCATCAAATGAAGTTGTATCATGTACTTTCTTTGTTTTTTCAGATTATGCCAGTGTGTTGTTTGATTCGGGGTCTACACATTCTTTCATCTCTGAAACCTTTTCTAGTAAAATGGGAATACCATCTCAAGAAATGACTCCTGAACTTTTGGTAAAAATACTTGGGGGGGAATGTTGAGGCAAAAAGAATTTATAAGAATCTTCCTATCCTTATCTGTGGAAAGAACCTACTTGAAAACCTTATTGTTCTACCTCTAGTAGAGTTTGATGTTATCCTGGGTATGGATTGGCTCTCTATTTACCATGCTATGATTGACTGTAGAGATAAAGAAGTTTCTTTTCAGAAAGTCTTTCAGTTTGTGTACAAGAATGAACCCTTACTGTTGATAACTTATCAAGAGGCCGAGAAACTTGTAAAAGATGGAAATGAATGTTACCTTACACACATAGTTGAAAATAAAGGAATTGTTTAGATTAATGATGTGCCAGTGGTAAATGAGTATCCTGATGTTTTTCCTGATGAGTTTCCTGGAATAATACCAGATCGGGAAGTTGAATTTAATGTTGACTTAGTTCCTGATGCTAAGCCAATTTCAAAACCCCCTTATCGAATGACTCAAATTGAACTTTTAGAGTTAAAGGAGAAATTGCAAGATTTATTAGAGAAAGGTTTCATTCGACCTAGCACATCACCTTGGGGTGCCCCTGTTTTATTTGTTACAAAGAAAGATGGTTCTATGAGACTTTTCATTGATTATAGGGCCTTGAATAATATCACTGTTAAGAACAAATATCATTTGCCTCATATCGATGATTTGTTTGATCAGCTCCAGGGAGATCAGTTTTTTTCAAAGATTGACTTGAGATCGGGGTACCATCAGCTGAAGGTAAAAGAGACATATATTCCGAAGACCGCGTTCCGTACAAGATATGGCCATTATGAATTTGTAGTAATGCCTTTTGGGCTAACCAATGCACCTGCTTTATTCATGGACTTAATGAATAAAATTTTCCATGAGTTCTTGGATAAGTTTGTGGTGGTTTTCATTGATGATATTTTGGTGTTTTCAAAAAGTAAAGAGGAGCATGAAATACATTTAAGGGTTATCTTGCAAAACTTAAAAGAAAATAAATTGTATGGGAAATTCAGCAAGTGTGAGTTTTGGTTGCAACAAATTTCCTTCCTTGGTCACATTGTTTCTAAAGATGGGATAACTGTTGATCCTGCCAAAAAAAAGTTGTCGAATAATCGCCAAGACCCACAAATGTAACTGAGATTCGTATATTCCTTGGTTTGGCAGGCTATTACCGAAGGTTTGTTAGAAATTTTTCTCGGTTATCTAGTCCAATGACTAAGCTAACTCGGAAGGGTGTTAAGTTTATCTGGACAAAAGAATGTGATGATTGTTTTCAGGAATTGAAAAGAAGATTGGTGAATGCTCCAGTTTTGGCACTACCTTCCAGGAATGGTGAGTTTGTTATATACAGTTATGCTTCATTGAAAGGACTTGGTTGAGTCCTAATGCAGAATGATCAGGTAAATGCTTATGCTTCACGACAGTTGAAAACTCATGAGGTAAATTACCCTACACATGATTTGGAATTAGATGCTATTGTTTTTGCTTTAAAAATTTGGAGGCATCATTTGTATGGAGTAAAGTGTGAAATATATACCGATCACAAAAGTTTAAAGTATATATTCACTCAGAAATAATTGAACATGAGACAAAGGAGATGGCTAGAATTAATCAAGGATTATGATTATACAATTCATTACCATCTGGGAAAAGCAAATAAAGTGGCTGATGCTTTGAGTCGAAAAAGTAATGCTTCATTAGCAATGTTGCGTTTGGAACGTGATCCTTTGGTTAAGGATTTGATGAACTTTGGCATAGAAGTTATTGGTACAGGAAGTTTTTCTGTTTTGTTTCAGGTATCAGTGAGATCATCTCTATCAGATAGAATCAAGCAAGCACAGAAGCAAGACAGTGTGTTTCAGAAAAAGGTAGAGCTAGTTCAGAAAGGTAAGTTGCCTCAATTCAACATTGATAATGATTGTGTTTTGAGATTTGGGAAGAGATTGTGTGTTCCTTGTGATTCAAAGTTGAAGAGAGAGTTGTTATGTGAAGCTCATAGTTCTCCGTTTTCAGTTCATCCTGGCGGTACTAAGATGTATAGAGATCTGCGGGAGTATTACTGGTGGGATGGAATGAAAAGAGATATTGCTGATTTTACTGTGAAGTATTTGACTTGTCAGCAGGTTAAAGCAGAGCGGAAGTTACCGAAAGGGATGCTTCAGCCTTTACCAGTGCCAGAGTGGAAATGGGAGAATATATCCACAGACTTTGTTGTGGGATTACCGAAGACATCTCTAGGTAATAATGCAATCTGGGTTATTGTTGATCGCTTGACCAAATCTGATCATTTCCTTGATATACGAGATACTTTTTCCCTAGATCAACTTTCCTGTTTGTATCTTAAAGAGATAGTCAGGTTACATGGAGTTCCCCTCTCCATTGTATCTGATCGTGATCCCAGGTTCACTTATAACTTTTGGAAAGGCCTTCAGAAGTCGTTTGGTACTGAATTAAATTTTAGTACAACTTTTCATCCTCAATCAGATGGGCAGTCAGAACGAACAATTCAGACATTGGAGGATATGCTATGAGCTTGTTCTATGGATTATCAGGGAAGTTGGGACCAACATCTTTCTTTGGTTAAATTTTTATATAATAACAGTTTTCATTCCAGTATACAGATGGCACCATTTCAGGCATTATATGGGAAGCGGTGTCGAACTCTAGCTTTCTGGGATGAAGTGGGTGAAAGGAAGTTGATGGGACCAGAATTGGTAGAAGAGATGGCAGAAAACGTTTAGCTGATTCAGAAACACATGATAACAGCTCAGAGCTGGCAGAAGAGTTATGCGGATAACCGGAGGAAGGATCTATCTTTCGAGGTAGGTGATCATGTTTTTCTCAAGGTTTCTCCTTGGAAAAGTGTGATGAGATTTGGTAAGAAAGGAAAGATGAGTCCAAGGTTTATTGGACCATATGAAATTCTGGAGAGAGTTGGATCAGTTGCATACCGGGTGGCTTTACCTCCGAGTTTCTCTCAGGTACACAATGTTGTTCAGGTTTCGATGTGGAGAAAGTATATGCCAGATCCATCTCATGTGTTGAGTCCAGAGGTAGTTCAGCTGGAAGAGAAACTATCTTATGAGGAACAACCGGTCCAGATTCTTGACCATAGGGAGAAAGTGTTATGGAATAAGGTGATTAATCAAGTAAAGGTTTTGTGGAAAAACCACATGATGAAAGAGGCAACATGGGAATCTGAAAATGCAATGAGGGATAAGTACCCCCATTTATTTGATAAGTAAATAAATTGCGGGGACGCAATTTTCTAAAGGTGGGAAGGATGTAACCTCCCAAGTAAGTAATGAATAATAGATATTTTTATCTATGTCTATTAATGAATTAGATAGTGTTTTAGAGGCTTAAAATGAAAATAAATACAATCTTATGCATGGAATACACTAATATTCTTAAAATATTTTTTTACTGCCTTTTGATGGAAAACCCTTTTTAAATCTATCTTTTGACAATTTTATAAGCTATGTTTGTCAAAATAAACTTATTCTTTATGATTGGGACATCAAAATTTACTTTGTGTGAATTTTTGGTATTTTTCTGACAATGTTCATTTTTTTAATGAATAGTTAAAAATACTGCATTTTACATCAAAACTTCTTTTTAATCTAATTTATTTATATGATTAGATTATCTTTTGAATGGGTTTTGAAGTTAAATTAGAATATATTTTTACCATTTTATCCAATCGTGGTCATTGGAATCAATTTCACTTTGAAATTGGACTTAAACTGGTGTCAATCTTTTGATACTTATTGTTTCCTAAAACATGCTTTTTGCTTTGACAACGGGAATTAATTATTAAATTAATTAATGTGACTTATATGTTGTGAATTTTGTAAAATAGAATTCATTTTTGAATTCGGAATATCAAATATAGCTTAGGGTGATTTTTTGGTAATTGTCTGAAAAACATTAATTTTTGATGAATAGTGAAACCACTAAGTGGTACTTATAAAAACTGATTTTTTCGTTTAAGTGAATTTTTGCCATCTCTGTGTTTTGAATTTCAAAAATCCGACATAAATGGTTGTCATTAAGAAGTAAAATGTGGTTCAATGAGATTATAATAATTTTTTGGTGAATAGTAACTTATTAAGTTTTTAATCGCGATTAGTGGTAATTAGTGTAGTTTAAGGTAAAAATAATGTTTTAATAAAATGAGATGAGCTTGAAACATGTCCTACCCTCATTGGTTGTGTCATGGCCGACCAAGAAATGCCATGAGTCAACTTGGGGACCCCATGGAGCCACTTTGGTTGGGAAATGACATAAATAAATTTTTATTTAATATTAAAGTAAAAATGACACAAACATGAGTTATGTTACTAAAACAATTTTTATATGGGGTTATACAAGTCAGATTTTTGACTATAAATATTCATTAGAAATATAAAAATATTTCATAAATCATAGTATTTTTTTTATAATTTTTAGACTTCAGATAAATTAAATTATTTATGACATCATGATGATGCAGTGATGACCTCATTATTTAACGATTTAAATAAAATGGAAAGATAATGTAAAATCTAAAACCTACACATGGCCAAAACCAATTGGATGAGTGGATTTCAAATCCTTATCACCTTATCCTCGAATTATATCAATGTGGGACCTTTTGAATTCGAAAATCATTTTAAAATGAAGTAACTTTTCTTTACTTTCCAAGAGTGCCCCTCCTCTCCTCTTATAAAAGGCCCCCACCTCTACCTCCTTACCCACACTCCCAAAGCCTTTGGCTCAGCCAAACCCTGCCCATTTTGTCTCTCCACTTCCCTATCTTACTCCTTGAAGCCTCACTTTGGGCATAAGTCTTCCCAAGAAAGCCTTTGAGCTCAAACCAAAGGGAGTTACCCGATTTTAAGAACGATCGAGTCAAGTCGGACCCGAGGTATGGGACTTCGTCTCAATCTCCTTTCATTGAGGAATATTTTGTTTTATACACAACCTTATTTTATACGGTGTATAAACCCCTTTGACTTTTTAAATTTATTCAAACAGAATCTTTTTTATATGAAGCGTTTACTAAACGACAAAAGGGAATTTTTTTGTCGTATGTATGCGGCGACAACGACTTCTACGCCGTCGTGACCATTATTTGAGTTTCGGCTTCCTCTACAAGCCATACTTTTTTTAAAAAGAAAAATAAATACCATGTTTTACTTTTTTTTTATTTTGGTATTGAAAATGGTTTTCATAATGTTTCTATATCAATGTGTTGTATTGATATATTGTGATTGAAAGGTGGAAATGTTATGTTTCCTTTATGCATGTTTTATGTGATACGATTATGTTGAGGTTCTTTGGCATTATTATGAAGACGGGTGGTTCCGTGATAAACTAAGGGCGGGTGAGCCCAATATAGCTCTCCAATGCATTAGGTAACGCGAAGGAGTGAAACGTTAAGGTTTCTCCGTAGAGATTTATGGAATATACTATGATGGGTATTCCAAATGTAACCAAGAGGGTTACTCCCTACGTAAGAATGTTATGAATGCCTCAAGTTACCTTTATGTCTTATGATTTCTATGATTTATTCATGATTTGATGAGGTATGTTAAAGTGCTTATGTTTTATGGGTAAAGTATGATCTCATCCTTATGTATATATGTACCCATGTTTCCTTTCCATATTTTTATATCCCTTACTGAGCTTTTTATGCTCATCCCATGTTTTTTTTAAATGTTTTTCACAGGTCAAGGGAAAGGTACATGATACGATGATAGTGTTAAGGAAGTGTCAAGAAAGAATCCATGTTTATTTTAAATATGTTTCCATTGATGGGAATGAAGAATACTATCTTTATGTAACCACTTTGTTTATATGTGGAATGTAATGCAAGTTTTATGATCTAATTCTCTAAAACTCTAAACCCGAAAAGATCCTCAATGTGTAATCTTGTAATAACTCAAGATTAAGTAAGGTTTAAGGTTGGGGCCTTATATTTTTAATATATGATTATACAGAATATAAATTCAATTATAAATACTAAATTGAAAGATAAAATGTTTTTCTTCATCATGGTAATTTATGTGTAATTTTTAAAAATATATATAATAACCTTAATAGATTATACCTTAATGATGCAGAAATTATTTATTTATTGAAATATCTATAATATAGTTTTTATTAAACTAAAAAGTTTCCAAAACTTGACCAAACCTTATTGTTCGAGTATATATATACCCTAATCATCAAAGGGTCTACTTTTGGACCATTTTGAGCCTTATAAAACAGATTGTGACATCTGTATTATTATTTTTAAATGATATCAAAAATTTCACCTTCATAATTTAATAAAGTTAAAATTTTAAAAGTTAGTAGTTTAAAAAGATAAATTCGACTAAAAGTATTTTAATGAAATATAATAGATTTATCTTCATCATGGAATTTTATTTTTCTTTTTTAGGAAACAAATAAGTATATTAAATAATCATACAAAAATGCTGTAGAAAATATTTTATTAAGAGAAATATCAAATAAATTGTTTTAGAAATATTAAAATAAATATTATATGAACTAATAAATGTCCTCCACAAATTTTCTATATGAAAATGACATGTTAGGAATCTATTAAATATTTTTGTTCGAATATATTCTCTGTGTGGATATTATTTATATTCAAATAATTGAATAGTGTCAAAATTGATACTATTGATATTTTATAAAAATAAAATATTATTAAATTTTTTATAAATCAAAAAGATATTTAAAAATTATAAATTTAAATTTATATGGTATTAACTTTTATAAATATCCAAATTATGGACAATTCACAACACATAAGTAAGTATTTATAACAATTTAAAATTTAGATTATTATTACCATAAATAAAATTAAATTGATTAAATAAGGATAAATCAAATTGATAAGTTTTAAATTAAATTCCCAACATGTATAAATTTTATTAGATGATTATATTAAAACCCTACCACATCTCATATTCTAATTTGAGTCATTCTGAAGGTTTTTAGGTGGGGTTTAAGTTTATTATAAATTAATTTTTTGGAGATTTCCAAAAGTGACCCTCTCCTCTCTTATAAAATGGCACATCCTCCCTCTTCTCTTCACAACATTTTGAGCCTTCAAGCTCAGACAAACCCTGTCCATTTATCTTCTTCACTTACATAGTTACATACTACAGGTCCTGGTCTTCTTCAACGACCAACTTTAGTTCCCTAGGAAGTGGTTTAGAAAAGGTGTGTCGAGAAAGAGGTAATATCAATTACCGATTCATTCAAATTTATTTCCTCTTCTACTTGTTCTTCATTAGTTAATTCATTATAATGTAATAAAATTAGTATCACTAATATAATGATATGTTATTATAAATATGACAAATCTGTATTTCACCATCTATCCATCCTACGAAAAATGAAATCACCATGTGTGCGTACGTACGACTTACCGTCTCCACACCGTGGTGTAATCTTTTTTTCCACCACCACAATACTTTTTTGGATATAATTGTGGGAATAATAACTATATATGGTTGTTATAACATCATAATTATTCTGATATATTATATCATCCACTCCAATTTCTTTCAAAAATTATGGGAATGATGTCATCGATCGTTCGTACGTACGGATTATTGTCTCCACGATGCGATGAGATTCATTCTTCATGTTAACCATTCAAGAATGATTGTAAAGTATATATAACAAATAATAATTAAAAATATGACATAATAATGGTACTCAATTTATTTATATTTTATTTACATACTTCCATTATATTTAATAAGGAAACGAAAATAGCGTTCATGCGTACGTACGCCCTACCGTCTCCATGAATAGTGTATTTCGTTCCATTTATTTGTCTATTATATATATTTATATTATGTATATATATTATATATAAATATTTTTTTACATTCTAGAGGTAATTAATATTGATCTAAGTAATCATATGAATAATTACAAATCAAAACGCGTACAATTAATGAAACAATTTTACCTAAAACACTGCTTTAACATGGAATTGACAAATGAACGGGTAATATAAAGTTGTAAGTGAATCATATATGATATCATAAATATTATTATGTTTCTATAACATGTAAATAATATGTTTAAACCAACTATATTGGAGTATCAGACACATATAGAAGAAATTGGACCTAATGTAAGGTATAATTATTCCAAGCTCGTTCTTATCCGGGTTTGTTTATTCGTAAGTATTTACTAGTGTCGTAGTTATCATCCATGTCCATGTCTTATAAAAAGGTGTTTAATAAAATGTTTAAGATTCTTACATATATGTTAAAATTCATTTTTAACCTTTGTTAACTTTTACCACATTGTATGGAAGGAATCTTTCTTTTGTTTACCATACGAGTTACTTTTTTACTTTTCCGACAAAAGTACGAGCAGAATGTTTTTTTAACTTATATGAAATGAATGGATTTTTACAGTTGCATAATGCCGTATTTTCAAGAAGCTTAATATAAAAAAATTCATTATTATTTTCAAAAATATACTTCTCCTACAAAATTGCATGTCATTTTGTGAAAAGAAAATGATTTTGAAGAAGAAAGGATATTTTCCTCAAGAATGCATTTCAAGTGTTTTATCAAAACTATTTTCCATCTAAGATGACATTATTTAGTATGTTTATGTTTCGAGTATAATGTCTCTATTATTTCAATGGTTTTATTTTTTATATGATGAAATTATATCCATTTGTTTTATATGGAATATTTTATGATGGGATAATGTTTATGAAACCCATTTTATTCTTTGGGTTATGTTTAATGATTTATGTTTATTTTGTGGCACACGTAAGAATGATTTCATTATGAGATGAGTGAGACTTTATTCCCCCTCCAGAACATTGGGTAAATATTTATATCTCATGAGATAGAAATGGATGGAATGGCAAGTAAATATGGTTCAGTAATACAGGACTAGAACGGCAAGTAAACCCGGTTCAGTGATGGGATTTTTCCACTACGATGGTCTTCGAATGAATGACCTGGATACTATGGAATTCATATCATGTGATTAATGGTTTTACACAATTCCTTGTTTTATTCCAATGCTATTTTATCATGATTAGTGTTCCATTAATATATATGCCTTACGTACTTTAAATATTTATTTCACAGCTTGAGATTTTGATGTTTAAAATTTATGTTCATGTTATTATGTTCAAATGTATATGGTTTGTTTTATGTTCTCCATGTTTACCCTTACTGATCATTTGAGCTCACCCTTTTTATTTTTTCTTTTCCCCAGGATATAAATAATGGTTTTAGGAAATAAAATAAAAGGGTAAGATATTTATGGGAGATGTTGAAGATCTTTCACCATGATTAGAAGATTATGTTCCGAGTTTTCAAAGACACTAAACTAATACGGTCTTTGGGCGTCTTTTTTTATCACATATTATGTATTCTCAAAAAGTAATTTAATATCTATATATGTCAAGCTTTGGGTATCTACATTTGGTATCCGAGAAAAGGTTTAGTTCACCTTTGGAAACTAGGATATGAAAACATTAGTGAGATCCCTAGAGATATTTCTAAGGTATGTCTAGGGATGTCCCTGAGGTTAATTATAAGTATAGGTTATAATCCGAGAATTACGGTAATGACATTAAAATTAATCCTAATATGTTATATATTATATTTACTCTCCCTTTATTATGTTTAATTCCTAGCATTATTTTTTCCTTGCACGCTATTCTCTTTGGGAATTAGACGATGGCTGGAACCTAAAGGAAACATGATGATCAATGTAATGGACAATATAATGATTGTCCTCTTGAACAAACCAATGTTATGGGATATGTTGTGAAAAATCTTATTGCTATACATACAAAAGCTATGAATCATTCTGGACATCAAAATGAGCAGATAAGGGAACAACATTCTATTGAGTCCTTCAAGATTCAACGTCAACCTTTTTTCAGTGGGTCTTCGAATCCACTTATTACTGAACAATAGATCAATACCATTGAAAAGATCTTTTCAATACTTCACTATTCAGAACATGCAAAAGTCATTCTAGTTTTTTGTCATTTAGAAGGTTAAGAAAACCAGTGGGGGACTCTAATTATGAATACAAGGCCCCAAGATGAAATGGAATCCATGGAATGGGATGAGTTCAAGAATTTTTTTTTCAATAAGTACTTCCCTCATATTCTTCAAACAAAGATGGAAAATGAGTTCCTTGAGCTTAATCCAAATGATGATGAATATGTTGGTAAATATGAGGAGAATTTTACAAGGCTTTCATGGTATGCATCTGGCTTTGTCATCCAACTTGAATGTAAAGTTGATCGATTCTTCAATGGCTTAAAACCAAGTCTTCGAAGGACATTAGCTATATGAAACATTAGTAGCTATGAAAAAATTGTGCATTGTGTTATCAAGGTAGAACTAGATATTGGTGTTACATATCCTTCTCATGGTTTTAAAAAGAAAGAAAAGATGGATTTCAAGGAAAAATCTCAAAACAATAGTGAAAAAAAGACGAATGTTTCGTTATGCTCAATGTGTGGAACGAATCATGGTAAAGATAGTCTTAAAGGGACTAGATAATGTTTTAAGTGTGGAAAATAATGTCATTGAGCAGCTGAGTGTCGATGTAATGGGAAAAAGGTAACTAATGAAGTGAATAGTGAAAAGACTACAGAGAACGCACCACCAAAACATCAATTCTACATGTGTAAGGAAATGGGGAATCATCCAAACCAATTCCCTAATCCAAGGGTTAATGATGAATTACATCAAAAACCTCTTAAGGAAAAGGACAAAGGGATGTCACATGCGATCACTATTGGTGATTTTGAATATGACAACGATGTGGGGGAATGATTAAGTGTATATCTAACAGGATTCCAAAATAATGTTTTGGAATTTCATTTATAGTATTATGGAATATTGGAATATTTATGTACTAGTTCTCAATAATTGTATGGTACCAATAACCTTGAAAAATTATTGAAATATTTTTGGAAAGAATATATTATGCCCATAATGAAGGGATACAGAGAAAATAATAGGTTTGATAGTATTAAAGAGCTTATTAATTATATAAGGACAAAGTGACATCATGGTTTGAGTATATATAAATTTTGGGAATTCAATATGTGGAAATAATTAACTTTTGACAACATTCATGTTTTCACTAAGGATATAAGGTAATTCATGTTTCAAGAGAATACATGATTAAGATGTTCACATGTTAGTAATATGACCAACAAGATATGTCTTATGATATATGGGGGATAAATGATGGTAAACACATGCTTGGTAGATGACCTCTCTAGTAATATTTTTCTTTATACTATGAGATTAGACAAAAGTATTTTGGATAAGCCTAAAGATTGTAAGGGATTAAGTTAGACATAATATAGTATTTTTTAAGGCTTGAACTTTTTGATATTATTTCTGAAATGTTATAATAGTATTGTTTTAGAAAAAGGACAACCCGTAGGACTGGAGGCAACCCGTCGGGTCGGGCAGGAATGCGGGATTCAAACCCACAACTGAAGTGCGACAGGACATTATTGCCTACCACTAGCCTACAGTAAGTCCCTGGTTAGTAGAAATTAGTTTTATTTTATTGGTATATGAAGTATAAGTCCATGTTTTGATCCATATACAATAAATATAATCATATATGGACTTATCTATATTTAATAGATTTTGCTAACCTTTTTTTATGACAGATGGAATGACCCTTCATTCTATCACATGATCCGCTAAAACTTCACGAATAAAAAAATGAACTACATTTATTTAATATATAAAGTGGAAATTGTTCATGGAATGACCAACAATGAGATTGTACCAAAATCAAGTAAGTATTTCTTCTAATTCAAAATTTTCAAATTTATGGAAAGGATCTTGAAAAAAAAATGTTATCCTAGTTCCTTAATATCTGATGAATCAGATGATACCTTAGATCACCACAAATTTTAGGCTTTGTGATTGTTGGCTTCTTCATATCCATTTTCTCTACCACTCTTCCTTAGAACATGATGGTTTGATTTCCCTTATATATCCGTATTTTCACCTATATTCTCCTATATGGAAACCCAGTGCCGAGTAACTTTGGGTGACCATAATGTTTCTAACATTCCTTTTTTAAATTATGTTTTAGTGTTACATTTTACGGTGTGGGCTTCTATAAAAGAAACTTTCAAGTAGTAAAGGATTTATAAACCCGAGGAATTTTGAGGGTGAAATTCATTTTAAGAGAGGTAGAATGTAACACCCCAAGATTTTATGAGAAATATTATTTTTAATTACTTTGATGTCTTGTGTTGTATTCTACACCAAGATTAGCTTGCTCTATATGCAACACCGTACTAGCTTGTAGTATATGCAACTCTTTTCTTGGCTTGTGTTGCACGCAAGACCAACCTTCCTCAATAGCGTGTGTTGTACACAATACTGAGTTCCACTAAACAACAATATATTGTTATAATAATGTTATGAACTAGACGTTATGAATAGTATTAACCACATTTTTTATTTTATAACATTATAATTCATCATAATAATTTTCTAGAACATGTTATGGGAAAAAAATCCATTTTTTGTATAAAGGAAATATTTTTCCAAAATTACAGTTTTGATGTCTTTTGATGGCGCACCCACTTTAAATCTAGTTTTTGACACTTTTATGAGTTCATTTGACAAAATAATCTTATTCATTGCAATAATTATATAAAAATTTACTTTGGATAATTTTTTATTATTTTTCTGTTAACTTTCATATTTTGATGAATAGTAAAAATATGCTAAAATTTAATTATACAAACATTTTTCTTCAAGATAATTTATAAGGTTAAATTATAATATTTAATGGTTTTAAATTATAAATAGAATATATTTTTATCATTTAATATAATTTATGTCATTAGCATTAATTTTACATTGAATTCATAGGTAAAAGTATTCCAATCTTTTGCAATGTTTTAAATTTTAAAACCAATTTTCTAAATAGCAGGAATAATTTTTAATTAAATACTGAAGCTTATATGTTTTGAATTTCAAAAAATTTATACCATATTTGGAATAATTAGGTCCAAATTATGTTTATAGGATACTTTTTTTAGGCATTATGAATAGTAACTACGGTAAATTTGATTTACAACAGTCAAAGATAAATCATGTAATTAAGGGAAAATAATATTATAAATTACCCTAACGCTTGTATTAATATAATTGGATGATTATATTTCGTCCTAAAATATTCTTTTTTAGAAATTTTATCTTTTGGAACCGACATGGATGCGATTAAGACCTTTAATTTATTTTATTTAAAGAATGTGAAATATGTCTCACTCAAACATTATTAATTAAATTACTTTTCATATAATATTATACATAATATAAGATTGATTATAAATAATCATTTTAAATATAAATTCTTTTTCTTTATCATGGTAATTTATTTGTAATTTTTAATGAGATATATAATTACATTAATAGCTTATACAATAATGATGCAGAAATTATTTATTTAGTGAAAAATCAATAATATAGTTTTTATTAAAATAAAAAAGACATAAACATGAAAAAACATTATTGGTAGAGTATATATATATACCCTAATCATAACATTTTATACTTTTGTACCATTTGGATCCTGATAAAACAAATTATGACATTTATATTATCTAATTTGAAATGATGTCGAAATTGTCACCTTCATAATTTAATAAAGATAAAATTTTAATGGTTGGTTGTTTTAAAAGATAAATTTGACTAAAAGTATTCTAATGAACTATATTAGATTTATATTCATCATGTTATTTTATTTTTAATTTTTTTACAAAAAAATAAGTATATAAAATAATCATACAAAAATGTTGTAGTAATGATTTTATTAAGATAAATATCAAATAAATGGTTTTAAAAATATTAAAATATCTTATATATTAAGTAAATAATGTCCTCCACTAATTTTATATAATAATATGACATGTTATAAATATATTAAATATTTTCATTCTAATATATCCTCTGTGTGGATAATATTTAATTTCAAATAAATGAATATTGTCAAAATTGACACTGTTGATATTTTTTAAAAATAACATATTATAAATTTTTTTAAAGATGACAAAGATATTTAAAAATTATAAATATAATCTTATATGTTATAAAATATAATAAATTATCCAATTATTCAAAATTCAAAACACATAAGTAAGTATTTATATCAATTTTAAATTTAGAATATTATTACCACAAATAAAATTAAATAGATTAAATAAGGATAAATCAAATTGATAAGGTTTAAAATAAATTCCCAACATGTCTAAATTTTATTGGATGATGTGATTACAACCCTATATCATCTAATATTCAAATATGAGTCATTTTGGATGTTTTTAGGGGGCTTTAAGTTTATTATATATTATTATTTTGGAGGTTTTCAAAAGTCCCCTCTCCTCCCTTATAAAAGGGCACCTCCTCCCTCTCCTATTCACAACATTTTGAGCCTTCCAGATCGGCCTAACCCTACCCATTTCTATTTTCCACTTCCATAGAAATATACTAGAGGACCTGGTCTTCTTCAAATACCAAATTTAGTTCCCTAATATGAGGTTTAGAAGAGGCGTGTCGAAGAAGAGATAATATCCTATACCGATTCGTTCCAATTTATTTCTTATTCTACATCCTCTTATTTAGTTGTTTCATTATAAAGTAATAATATCAGTATCAATAATATACTTATATGTTATTATAAATATGAAACAACCCTATTTCACCTTTTATCCATCCTACGAAAAACGAAATCACCACGCGTGCGTACGTACAACTTACCATCTCCACGCCATGGTGTAATCTATTTTTCCACCACCACCATACTTGAATGGATATAATTGTGGGAATAATAACTATATATGATTATTATAACATCATAATGATTATGAGATATTATATAATCCACTCCAATTCCATTAAATAATTATGGGAAAGATATCATCGCTCGTGCATACGTACGGATTACCGTCTCCACGATGCGATGAGATTCATTCTCCATGTTAGCCATTAAAGAATGATTATAAAGTATATATAATAAATAATCATGAAATATATGACATAATAATGATGCTGGATTTATTTATATTTTATTTTCTTACTTCCATTCAATTTAATAAGGAAACGAAAACAGCGTTCATGCGTACGTATGACCAACCGTCTCCATGAACGGTGTATTTCATTCAATTTATTGATCTATTATATTTATTTATATTTTGAATACATATTATATATAAATCATGTTTTAAATTTTTGAAGTAATTAATCTTGGTCTAAGTAATCAGATGAATAATTACAAGTCAAAACACATATGAGAAATGAAACGATTTTTCCCAAAATACTGCTTTAACATGGAAATGACAAATGAACGGGTAATATAAAGTCATAAGTGAATCATATATGATATCATAAATATTATTATGGTTCTGTTACATTTTAATAATATGTTTAAACCAACTATACAGAAGCCTCAGACACATATGGAAGAAATTGTACCTAAGGTAAGGGATAATTATTCCAATCTCATTCTTATATGGGATTGTTTATTCGTATATATTTTCTGGGGTTATAGTTATCATCCATGTCCATGTATTCTAAAAATGATTTTCTTAAAATTTTTACTATTCATACATGTATGTTAAAATTCATTTTTACCCATGTTAACTTTTACCATGTGGTATAGAAGTTATCTTTCTTTTGTTTACTATATGAGGTACTTTTTGGCTTTTTCAACAAAACTTCGAGGATAATGTTTTTTAACATATACGGCATGAACAAATATTTATGGATTCATGAAACATTATTTCAATGAAGATTCCTCTACAAGACTTCATGATTATTTTAAAAAATAAACTTTTCTTTTAAATTTGCAAGGCATTTTGTGAAAAGAAAATGATTTTGAAGAAGAAAGGATATTTTCCTCAAGAATTCATTGTAAGTGTTTTATCAAAACTATTCTCCATATAAGATAAAAATATTTAGGATGTTTATGTTTTGAGTCTAATGTCTCTATTATTTACATGGATTTATTTTTCTTATGATGAAATGCTATCCATTTTTTTATATGGATTATGGTATGATAGGATGATGTTTATGAAACCCATTTTATTCTTTGGGTTATGATGAATGATTTTAGTTAATTTTGTGGCACATGTAAGAATGATTTCATTATGAGATGGGTGGGACCTAAATCTACCTCCAATGCATTGGGTAAAGATTTATATTACATGAGATAGACATGTATGGAATTGTAAGTAAATCTAGTTCAGTAATATAGGGCTGGAATGACAAGTAAACCCTATTTAGTAATGGACTTTGTCCACTGTGATGGTCAGGGAAAGAATGCATTGCCTACTATGGAAATCATATCATGTGCTTAATGGTTTTCCAAAATTACATGTTTTATTCCAGAGATATTTTATCATGATTAATGTTCCTTTAAGATCTATGCCTTATGTACATCAATGATTTATTTCATGGCTTGAGATTTTGATGTTTAAACTCTATGTTCATGTTGTTAAGTTCAAATGTATATGGTTTGTTTTATGTTTTCCATGATTAACCTTACTTAGCATTAGAGCTCGACCTTTTTTGTTTTTTTTTACCCAGGATATAAATAAAAGTTTTAGGTATGAAAACAAAATGGTAACATATTTATGGGAGATGTTGATGATCTTTCACCATGATTATAAGATTATCTTCCAAGTTTCCAAAGACACTAAACTAATACAGTCTTTGGGCGTCTATTTTTGTCATGTATTATGTATTCCCCAAAAGTAATGTAATTTCTATGTATGTAAATCCTTGGCTATCTAAAATTATTACATTATTGTATAATTATAATAAATTTTAATTTATTATATTGGAGGTTAGAGGTATTACGAATCAGTTAGACATAATATAATGGTTTCATCCAAATTTGTCATCATTGAAACATTTTTTAATTTTATACACCATTTTTTTATTTATATTGTGTATATACTACCCGAGAATGTACTTTTTTCATAATCCATGGGTTTTTATGGTTTTTATTAAACCATACAATTTTCAAGATTCCAATGACTATCAATTCAAAAATTACTTAAGTTAAAAGGGTTGTTTGTCTCAATTATGATTCATTGAGAAATATTTTATGTTATTCACATTTCTATATTTATAAAGTTTTTATATAAATCCTATTAAAAGTTAAATTAACTATATTTAAAAATTTATGGTATTTAAAGTTATAATTAAAATTTTTTCATCCATGTGCATTCAATTCGACAGTTACCAAATTAGTAATAGTTTTCTGTCACAAATTTTATTCTTTGGGATATCTGTTATGATTATACAATTATCTTATTTTATGAGGTGTATATAATAATTATATGATATTTTTGACATTAATATCCTTAGTTTCATGGTTTCCAATGACTAATTTTAGGTTATTCAATTCATGGTAATTATGAGTCTTATGATGCCAAAGGGGTGATAGTTTTATCTATTTGTCTAATTTTTTCATCTTGATTGTCTATGATTAATTTAAGATGTTGAAATTATATTATATATCTCTCCAAAATATTCTATATTTTATTATCCTGTGTATAATTATAGAGATTACATGTTTCCATTCACTTCTCTCTCTCTATGTACTTGATCTTCCAATTGAAATTTTTAAGGAAAACTGACCTTGTTTTTCCTCTTCGGCCTAGAATATTTTCATCCATGTTCAAATTTTTCATAAAGAAAAATTCAAGGATGTTTTTAATATTTATATAATATTTATTAAGGTAATTTTAGAATTTTTTAATTTCTATTAAAATATTTTAAATGAATCTTGTCATTTTGAAATTAAGGTGATTTTGACTTTTACTGAAAATATGATAGGAATATTTGTTTCTAATAACACCCCATGAATGAGTTTTCCTACTATAGTGTGTTCTTTTTTTATTTTTTCACACGTTAAAATTATTTGTTGATACGTTTAAATAATTTTTTCCCGTAAAATTTCAAAAACATAAAGATTTTAAATAAAAAATTTCAAAATCAAAAGATTATTTTCTTAAAAAAATTAAATTCTTTTTTACAAGGTTCATTAATATATATGAACATCCTTATACTTTTCATAAAATTTTAAAGAGATATAGTCCATTTTTACATATTTATTCTTTCTCAATATTGTTTATGATTGTGATGATGAGTTATTTATGAAACACATTTTCCATTACACAAGTTAATATTTGATGTAATGATAAATGTTTTCATGACCATATGGAAAACATATGTCTGGATCATAATTATGTGAAGGGTAGTTTTTTTTAAAAAAAATTGACGGTTCAACGTATTATAAACCAAGAATGGGTGGTTATATTATAAACCATGTACTTGTGGGACCATTATCCCTCCGATTCATTAGGTAATAGTGATAGAGAATAGAAACTAATAAGAGTTGACAGAGATAATAAACTCTTAAGAGATAATGGAGTTAATAGGATAAATGTTTCTCTTAAGAGAAAATTGAAAATTATCTGACAGGTATTTACATTATGGCACCTTTTCCATAATTATAGTCTTGGGAGTGAACCTTAAATAAGGAAATAATGGAATGATAAGCAAACCAAATCCAAACTAATAGTTTTAGTATTGATAATTGACTAGATAAATGATATTATACTATTACGCTTGTTCCAAAAACTTATACCTTATTTATATATTATGTTCTCATGGATTATGATTTACGATGGATGATTAAACACACTAATGCATTATGTATGTTTACTAACGAACCGTTATTCCATGACTCCTATTTATGATCTATTAATTTTTGGGTATGATTTTTAAATGTTAATATCTTGTTCTAATACCCTTATACATATCATATTTTCAACTATTATCATTTAC
Source organism: Viscum album (assembly GCA_963277665.1). Lineage (NCBI taxonomy): Eukaryota > Viridiplantae > Streptophyta > Magnoliopsida > Santalales > Viscaceae > Viscum > Viscum album. The sequence goes on along the minus strand of OY728159.1, from coordinate 1,882,768,995 downwards.
CCACATCTCCAATATTTTCCCTTACTGATAATCAAAGCTCACAATTTCTTATGTTTCATTTTCTATAGGATACAAAGAATGGTTTTATGTATGATATGCCTATGAAGGGGTATAGTTGTGAAGATCTATGTGGGAGATGATGTAGATATTCTATTCTCTAGTTTTATATATATTAATGTGTCAAAAGACACTAAACCTTCATGGTTCTTATGTTAATCATGTTTTTATGTAATTAATTTTAGTATATTAATATATCATATTTATGTTTGTCAAATATGGTTCAGTAAAAAATCGTTATGATTTTGGGTTTTGATGTTGGGTAGAAATAGTTTGGAATAATATTAAAGAAAAATATTTTTGGAATTATTTATATAAAAAATTAATTTTTATTTTTGATATTTTCATATTACTGTATTATTTCTGCATATAAAGGTTTATTTATATTATCTTAAATCGTACAAACCATTTTGGTTTGTATAAATTTCAAGATATATGATGAATAAATTTTCATCCATTGGTGTTTCTTATGATCCATTAAAAGTTAATTTTAACTGCTTGAGTAAAGAGAAATACATCATTGTTAATTATTATATAACAATAAGTAGAGGTGGAAACCTTCTCAAAAAACTAAATTATGATAGTATTATAAGAAATATAAGTAAAAATATTCTATAATATTATTTATCTCAATGGTAAAATAATTCCTCAAACTCATGGATGATGAAGATAAATCTATCATTTCCTATGTGGATAATATCACTTAACAATAAATGTTTCTTATGAAAACCTATTACTATATATGAGTTTTATAATACAAACATGGTTTAATAAATATTTAAAAAATTATAAGTATCATAGTATTAACATAGAAATTAACTTTCTTTTGGAAAGGAAATATAATTGATGTAGATTGAAAGTTATTTCTTCCCTCTTATGCATTTTTATCGTCCACTCCTTAGAATTGATTCTGAATTATTTTAAAGGCATCTCTAAAAAACATAAAATAAAATTTGAAAGGTGAATATTTATTTAAGGTGGGATGTAATTTAACAGCATTTGGTTTTTTAATATTTTCTATTTAATAATTTTTATGTGTTTTGTAGCATGTGATTCACAAAAAACATGGTTAGAAACCCTAGAATATATTGTAGAAATATTATTATTAAAATATGTTTTTTAGAACATGACCATTTGATTAGTGAGTATGAATTAGAGTAACCACATTATAATATATATGTACAAAATTTTTCCTAATAAAAAATTATTTAATATTTAATACGAAATAAGTAATAAATTATGAATTATAAGAGTTAAATAAAATAGGGTTAAGAACAATTAATGATTTAAATGGTAATTTTCTATAAAATTAGTTCTGTTTCATATGAGATATTTTTATTTACAAGATGAATTAAAAAAATTTAGAAATTGAATTTTATAAAATTTATTTCATTATTTATTTTATATAATTAAAATTATTTAGGGTGATTTTTTGTAATTTTTCTAGAAATATATATTTCTTATTGAATTGTGGAAAAATAGAGATTCATATAAAAATAAAAATTATTTTATTTAAATAATGCAATATAAAACTACCATTATATTTTACATTTGGTTTTAAATTAATATAAAATTCATTTCTATAATAATAGTAAGGAAAATTATGGGAGAATCAACATTATACATGATTTTTAATACAATCATTTTCATGATTAAATTGAGTATTTTTTGTAAAAAAATCATTGTATTTCACACACTTTTATTAAATGTAATTTATTCAACTTCAGTAAATTAACTTTTAAAATTTTAATTCAATATTTGATATCAAACTGTTTAAATTAAGTAATATCATCCATTTGATTTGTAGCCATAATGAATAGTAACCATGGTAAAAGATTATCACCATAGTAAAGGGTAAAATGATAAAAATTAGATTAAAAACAATTTCATAATCTCTAAAAATAAATCCAAAACATTCATTTATTTCAATGAATGAGTTAAATTCTATAAACATAAACCTTTATTAAAGAAATGGAAATTCAGTTCCACTATCTTCTGATTAGGACCTTTATTTTATTTTATTTAAAGGATAATTAAAGAATGTAACCCAATATCTTTTAATGTATCTAATATGATTTCACAATTATAATAGAAGATACAAATTTTTATATATGGGGTTTTTAATATTAATAGTTTACTGTTATTTTAGTAATTTTTTATTTTTTAATTACCTTGAATGCTTACGCAACACTGACGTAGATCTTATACAAGCATTAAAAAATATATTAAATTATATTAATGATTTTAAAACTAATGTGTTTGGATGAATTTTAATTTTCTAGGAATTTAAAAGATAATTTTAAATTATTCTTTATAGTAAAATTGTTTATATTCTAATACAATTGTTGTCTCATTCCATTTAATGTCAAAATATGATAATAGTAATTAAAATGACATTAAATGATATTTAATGTTGAAATTTTATGAATAAATCATTATAAAATCAAAGAAATATAAAAATATTTCAAATTAATGGGTAATTATATATAATATCAACCATTTTATACTTATGATTCACATTCCTATTTATAATTAATTTATTGAACAATAATGACTCCCTATATTGTTACCATGGTAATGGTTAAAAATGGCTAATGAGGGGTTAAACTGAAGAAAAAATTACTAAAATTACTAAAATTACCAAAAAAACATTTCTAAATCATATTGGATTAATTTATTTCAACCATATCTCTTCCCATATTGCATATTCATAAAATTTCTATCAACTTTTCTATGAATGTGACTTAATATTATTTAAATTTTTTGACTAATTAAAAGTATGTCACTCCCCTACCTTATAAAAGGACCCATCCTCTCCCCTCATCTACACAACTCTTAAGCCACTTATATATACAAATATCTTCCAAAATACTCTCCCATCATATTTATCAATTTCCATGTTGTTATGAACTTTCTAAAAGACCCATCCAAGAATACTTATGGTTATTTTGAAAGAAACATATCCAAATATTATGTATATGTCATTACCGAACTTTTTCATGATTATCTCTTCTTAAAATTAAAAAAATTATATATAACCACCTTAACATGATGGATTCAATATATCTACAATAATGAGAATTTTTTATATTAATTTTATTTTCATTTCCATCTCCTTCCCATCCATTGAAAAATATTAATGTCACTCATGTGTACAAATGGACTCCCACCTCAACAAAATGATGTGATTTATTTTCATTTACTATATACATGGAAAGACATAATGATAGATTTTAGGGATATATATGATATATATCAAATAATTATAATTCCAAAATGTGGAAATATTATTTATTTTACTTTAATATGATCCATCAAAATTTGGGTACATCACTCGCGTGTATGTTCAGACTCCTATCTCAACAAATTAATGTAAGATATTTTTATAACTGCATTATATATATGGAAAAATATTTATATGATAATTGTGACATTAATATAATTCTTTTGATTATGAATCCATCACCAAGGTTCAATGATCAGAATCATCGAACCAAAACATGCTTAGACAATATACTGGTTTTCACCAGAATGTTCTTTTAAATGAAAAAGTTCTACAAAAAGTGTAATTATAAATTATAAAGGAATTATATATAATAATTTTCTGAAAAATAAAGTTCTAAAATAAATTTATTATAATTTTATATTTATTATATATGATTTTTTAACATGTGTTTTGGAAGATGAGGCTTTAAGTTAGGGTTTCTCGTAAAACATTTAATTCGGTAATATATATTCTATATTCACGACATATTCCTTTAATGTATAAAATAAAAATGATTTATTCTTAAGATTATTAAAATTAATATTATTTTTATTTACAAATAATTTTATTTTTATATATTTTAGGAAGTTTTGACTTTGGGATGTCAAAAATATTAAGGGTTCTTTATCTCAAAATTGTTACCTTAATAAATTTTTTATGTTATCACATATTTATGATTATATGGTAAATATTATGAATATTTGATAAATTGTATCATTAATATCCTCGTATGAATGTTTTTTTAAAGTTCAATTTTAAGTTACTTATTTAAACATTTTTATTATTAAAATTGTTTCAAAACACTAAGGGTTTATGTTATAACCTGATTTGTTTTTTGGATTTTTTATATTAGGTATCCTTTCCGGGGAATTCAATTACAATTATCCTTTAAACCCCAAATATTTTTTTCAAATACATTTATTTCTTATTATTTCATTTTTCGTGATATTTTTCTTTCTTTGGAATATAAAAAATGGGGAAAGTATTTCTATGAAAATATGATCTAATTTTTTATTTTCTAGGCCAGTAATCATTCACATATATGTCCATGTTCTTCAAAAAAAATATGTGGTTGTTCTATATAATTAAATATTTTATAAATATTATTTTATAAAACTATTACCATATTTAAAAATTATTATAAAAAAAATCTTTTAAAAAAAATTACATGTGACCAACTTTTTACATTTAAAAAAATGATAAAAGAATGTTCTACTTTAATTTATATTACATAAATATATTTTCCCACTATCGTGGACATTATTTTATTTTAATACGCTTTTACAAGTTAAAATATTTATATTAAAATAAATTTATTTCCAAAATACTATTTTCATTTTTAATTTTAAAATATACTGATAGAAAAGTTTATTTTATCTATTTTTAAAGAAAGGTACATATTCCCATTTAAATATATCATTTACCTATGTCAACATCTTTAAAATATTTTTATACATAACTAGGGATTTGATCATATGATATTATCAAATTTATTTATATTGATGTTTTATAATGATTAGTAAATAAGGAGTTTTTTATGAAACCCATTACTTTCTAATGGGTTAAATAATTTATGATAAAATACTTATGAAAACAATTTATTTTTCATGGGTTATAGTGTGATAAATTATTGAATGTTTTATGATCTTTTGGTACACTGATATTTTGTTTTAATTTTGTTACATGTTATCCTAAAAATATATATTCCTCTAATGAATTAGTTCAAATTATATATATCATGAGATAATACAAACTATACTAGGTGGTATACCTAGTTGAGTAAGGGACTACGTCCAATATAATTATCCTCCTAGTGAGCCTTGATTAAGAAAATAATGGAATGGAGAGTGAACCCAATCCACTATAGTAATCTATAAAATTTGATAGTCTTGGAAATGATTCTTGACAAAGGAAATGGTTTTCTAAAATTATTTATTTTCTAAAAACTTATTCTTTTTGATTATGATATATTCTTATGTTTCATGATTTATTATTTATGATTCAGCAATCTTATGACTTATGTATTTTCTTTAACAATGCCTTATTCTATGAATCCTAATTAATTAAATTTGGTAGATTGGTTATAAATTTTATAAGTTATGACCATATTTTCATACCCTTGTGCTTGTCTTATGTTCACTTATGACCATTGATTTATATCTCCCATGGTCGCCCTTATTGAGACTCTTATCTCACCCTTTATTAGGTTTTTTACCTGAGTTATGAAGAATGGTTTTAAATAGTGTATTCGTAATTAGGGTACTATGTGAGAAATAAGTTTTAGTATATATTGAAGATAATTCCTGAAATAATTTGATTATGTATCTAGTATCTAAATAGACTATACCACTACTATTCTAGGGCATAAATTATTAACAGATATATTGAATTTATAAACAAAATTACGTAATATTTATATATGTAATATTTAAGCCAGCTTAGATTATTTATACGGTAACATATAGTAATGGATGATAAAAAAATGTGACATACAAGGTTGAAAAACAGTTTCAACACAAATCATTTTTATAACTATAGTTTATAATCATTAAAATAAAAAATAAAATTATTTGGAAGTATTTTAGAAAGTGACTAGAAAATGCTATATTTTATGATTACCCTGTTTTTCATTTTTTTATTAAACATGTTTGGATGTTTTTTTTAAATTAATCCAAAGAAATATTATATAATGGAAATAAAATAAATCATTATCTATATTTAAGGTATCCATGAAAATGATTTGATATATGATATAAAAAGAAGGCAAAATTTTATGGATTGTTTATATATAGATTGGGGTGGACACATTGTGAAAAGAAAATTCATTATTCAATCAATATTATTTGGGGGGTATATATTTTATTTTCTTTCTAAATAATCATTAAAGAAAAACTATTAACATATTTGAAGTGAAATATATCATAAAAAGACATAAATTTTCCAAAATTATTTTTATAAATGAACAATTAAAATATGTGTGTGGTCCGTTTAAAAATACCATGATGATCTTGTATGTTAATATAAGTGATATTAATATTATAAAGAATTTTGTATGACATATTCACATGAAACATATTAAAAAATTGAACCACTTTTACAAATAATAATTAAAACATGATTGGTTATAATAATAGAACATTGGAACAAATCAATTGTTGGTAGATATTTTCACAAGACCACCAGCCACACTAAGCTTTGAGAAACATAAAAAAATATCAATTTTTTAGTACCTTAAAAATTATGAATAAATTTTACATGACATATATACAATTATGTGTTTATTTATTACCATATATTCTTATTCAGGATAGGTTTAAAACCCATTTGGTTATGTTTTAATGGGTGGGTAGGAGAATTTTCAAAAATGAGATTTATATGTTATATTAGAGAATGTATATTACTAACATGTAAAGGGGGGATATTAACTTCAATAGAAATGATTTAGTATAAAAATAATGGGTTTATATGATTCATTTGGGGTTTAAATTGGGATATTATGAATATTAGAAGACTTATATAATTTTTGTTGCTAATGATCTGAATTTTTATAGTATGTGTATAAATTTTCCAATAAATATTAGTTTTAACACCAATAATGAATTATTTATTAATAGAGTGATAATTGATGCATTAAAATGTGAATATATTTCTAAAATATTTTAGAATTATTTATATCACACTTATAGTCATATAAAATGTTTGAATTAACATGGGATTCTAAGAAAACCCAAAGGGGTCAATGCTGGAAACGTGGAAAATCAAGTGAGGAGAATGATGAAATGTGTTATAAATTGTTTTTTATAGAGTATAGTTAAAATATAAAATATGGATAAACTAAACCAAGAATATTATTTAAGTTACATTGATCAAGTTTTCAGAAGTTTTTGGCGAGGAAGAATAATCTTGGTCATTGTGAATGATATAATAATTTTTATAGGAATTTAATGGTATAATTAAATAAAAGTAAAAGCTACAATATACCATATGTATTGGACAAATACATAGTTTAATAAACCAAAATAGGGTTTCTAAACCATCTGTTTCATTCATGTAATTTATAAAGTGGTTAGGATAATAAGATCCCTAGATACAATAGGCCGCATAATACTTTAATATTTTTAAGCACTATTTTTATGTGAAATTTTCAAAATAAGAAGGGGTAAATAAATTATTCCATAGTGGATATCATGATGAAATTTATCATTCCATGATATATTGTTGATATGGGGAGTAAATGTATTACATACATGTTTTTAATGAAATTAAAAAGAAAATGTTGAATGTTTCCTTGGATGGATAATGGTTTTATATATTTTTTTAAATGAAGCTACTAAAAACTATTAGACTAATAATAGAAATAAGATGATTTAGTGGGAATAAAAATATACTATTAAATGTATATGATATTAATATAAATAATACAATAATAAATTAATTTTTCAGGATTCATATGTAATGCCAGAAAAGATCGTTTTTCTCTATTGAGAAGGGGGTTTGAATATGTAGAAGGATTTTTATTAAAAATTCAATTAAATAAATAAGAATTTCTGAATTTTTAGATTTTGATCCTCTAAAAAAGTAATAGATAGTGTAACATTATTAATTATTAAATAAAATATAATAGAACACTTAGTTTTTAAAAAGTTTAGATCTAATAGTGAATCCTACTCCTTATCACTGCTGGTTATTCCCTCCAACCACGGATTCCATTTATTATATCCCAACCTAAAATAATCTTACAACAATTCATTATTTATCACACCAAACATGATTATAGTCACATCCAATATAATAGATTCATGATGATTTGCAAAATATGAAAATAATAATAATATTATCATTAAAAAAATAAGGATTCTTTGGACAAAAATATGAGGATCAAGTACCACAAGCCATTCAAAAATTGAAATAATGAATTTCCTACAAGGTATTCTTGAAGTATTCTTCACAAATATTCATAGACTACAAATTCAATTTATTGAAGACATAAACTTTACTAAATGTTGATCACCAAATAATGAACCACTATTTTTAACTACCCTCATCACTACTTTTTTTAAACCACCGAAATTCGTCAAAATATTCCCCAACAGAAATTAATTAATCGAAGATATTAACACATAATCTGAGTAGAATCATGATCTTGACATCTATGGTTAATAACATCATCTATATCATTAATTTTGAAATATAATCCTATGATTATATAGTCATTCATAACCATCCACCCAACATTATAAAAAAATTACCTAAGAACAATTTAATTCAAAAATCCTGGAGAAAAAAAAATTTGAATGTTGAAAAAATTATAAAGTTTGTTGTATGGAGAACAAAAACTAAATAAAAAAATATGGTATTTGAATTCTCAGTTATCTAAATATAAAATTAGGTATGTGAAGTCTTCTAAAAATTTATAAATAGAAATTGCCTTCATGAAACTCAAATCATCATTTAAATATGTTTTGCATTTAGTTAAGTGGATGGATTGGCTATGGGATTTTCTTATGTAGTTGAAACAGCTATGTCATATTCAAATAATTTATTTTCTTTTTTCTATGTGATTCATTTTTTACATGGATAAATTGAATATGTGATTTTACAATATAGTTGAACTGGCCACATCAACTTCCTTTGTAAATTTTGTCTTTACCAATTTAGTTATATGAATCAAGTATGCACTCAAACTCAAATAGAACCCATTAAACTGAACTCTACCAAAACTCAGAACCACATTATTTTATAATGAAACATTATTAAAAATTATTTAATTAAAAAAATTATCAAAAGCTATTATAGTTATGATTTCCTTAGGTACAGCTATTAAAAACTAAAATAGTGCACACTCCTCAAGAACCATGGGATCTTAAATCTTCCTCAAACCAAGACAAAAATCCATGGGGTTATTAACAAGAGATTTAAGGGTCTTTGTTTTCTTATTCCAATCATTTATTGAAAAACATTTCATCATTTGGTAGGATTCTCAATGTTTATTATGATTTTTATATAATAGTGTTCAATAGTTCAATTTGGAAATATATAAATATTAGATCTCTTGAAGAAAATTTAACATGATAATAATTGAAATATTTTAAAAACAATCAAGAAGTGGATATATCCTCTTTTTCCTAACTTTTCTCTCTAGGTCTTAGTTTCACTTATATGATGGAATTCTTTCTTCTTCCTAATTATAGTGACCTACACTATCCATATAAATATATATATTTATATATATTCTATCTTATTATAAGAATATTCATTACATAACATAACAATCCATTCAAGAATTATATTGTTTTAATATATTTGGAACATGGATACATGACCAAATTTTACATAAGAAAACTACATTATCTTGGACTATGTTCTTCATAACTAGAACCCTAATTAGAAATTTTATAAATAATACATTTTTTCATAACATGGGTAAAGTAAACATATAAAATGGTGATATGTAATGCTCAATAAGAATAAACAAGGGAGATATAAACATAACATAGGCCTACATGTATGATAAATGAGATTAACATTTAAAACCATTCCTTGTATATCCAAGATCCTAAAATTAATCATAGAATAAATCTTGACTATTTATAAGACATTAATAAAAAATGAATCACAAAATATAATCCCTCACAGAATAACATTTTCATAAGAGATAGATTTTTAGCATAAACCTAAGAATAAACAATCATCTGTCAGATATACATACAAATACATTCATAACATGCTAGTATTGGGATTACCACACATGCAACTACTTTTTTTATAAACTCTCATGTAACCTCTTTTGGGGTTGGGATAACCTCTTGTGTATCCACTTATTTGGGATTGGGACAAACTAACGTATACCCTTTAATATCATAGAACATTATTCTTTACCCAATTCATTAGAGTGATATAAAATTTGATTCAAAACCATGACATAAAAAAATAATACACATGTGTTCCACAAAATCCTTCTTTATATCACATCCCATGAAAAGTGAATAGTGTTCATAAAAATTTCATCATAGCATAACCCATGTGAATGAAATAGGGTTCATAAAGATTTTTCATGATAAAAATAAATCATCCATATAATGGATATGGATTTTATCATTAGGAAATATCTCTATTAATTCATAAAAAACTTCCTAATTTTTTATTTTTAATGAATAGAAATATGGTAAAAATATCGTTAAAATATTCTTGAGGAAAATACCCCATACATTTAGAAATCACATCATTAAATTATAAAATTTTACCAAATATTAAATAAAATGTTTTATTTGGAAATAACCATGGAATATTATCAAGGTAGCATTGAATTAATAAACTTTCATGATAGAAAAAAATTCCATACATTCCATATAATTTAAATGAAATCATTCCTTTAACTCTTTTGTAAAAAATTAAAAAAATACCTCATATGAAGAAGGAAAAGAATATTAAATGTTAAATCATTTTTTACATGTAATACATTTTTAAAAAATTAATTAAATGTTTTCCAATAATTTTAAAAACATTCTTGAACATATTTCTTTAAAAAATAGACATGGAATTGGAAGGGTTTTTGACCCAAGAGAGAAATGTTGTTGGTTTTTCCTTCAAAAATATATTTTTGAATAGTGAGTACATAAATAGAGTAAAGTTAATTTAAATTATTTAATTTAAATAAATATAAAAGGGAGAATAAAATTATTGAATTTTTTGATATATAGATCATAATATTTCATCATCGTAATGATTAGCATAGAAAATCCCAACAAAAAATGATATAATATCCTAAAACACTTAGAAATTCGGTAACCTTTGAATCGTAAGCCCCATGAAGGAAATAATGTAAAATTGATATTTATATCAAATAAATTTCATGAAAAAAATGATAAAATAAATTCAGGGGAATATAGATATAACAACAAATAAATAAGTGGTGAATATGGAATGTATCCCATGAAAATAAAATCAAAACAAAAATCCCTTACCTCAAGTATGAATTCCTTCGTACTTATTTAAAAATATAATATAATAAATATAGATTAATTATAAATATATCATATAAAGATAATTTAATATATCATTCCTTATATGATTTATTTATAACCTTTTATCACCCCTTTATTAATAATTCTTCACTAAGATCATTGTTCTTAGTGACAATTACGACACCATTAATGTATGTGTTGGTTCAGTAGTTTTGGTCATTATAATATAATTATTTTTAAACCATATTCAAAATTTTAATGATTATATTAATATAAAATAAATTTATTATATAAATACTTATATTATTCCATCAATGTTATATATTGAGAAATTAATTACATCGTTCCGGGAGATGGTAGGTTTTACGTATGAGTGAATGCTATTTTAATTTTTTTATTGAAAGAATGAAAGAAAATTAAATATTAAATAGTAATAATTTTTTTTATCATATATATCATATATTTTCATTCAATATATATTTAGTAAAATCCATTCATGAATAAAATTAAAAATGTATAATGTCACTTCGTGGTGGTGTCTGCCCGTATGTCAGTATGATAGACGATATCATTTTCCAAAAGATTTGAAGGTGAGAAGGTAGATGTAATGTTATAAAGAAAAAATAAAAAAAAATCATATATATATATATACAAACATTAAATCCATCATTATATCAATCTATGAGAGGCAGTGATGGAAAAATAAATAACATCGTTTCACAAAGCGGTAGTTCGGTATACGCATGATCGATTAGTTTGTATCCCATTTGATGCAAATAGAAATAGATATTGGTTATGAAATTATCATAATTAGATCTTAGTGTATTGTATATATATTTTTTAATATTTTATCATAGTAAAATTATATTTTAAGCTTGTGGGAGAAGAAATAAAATAAAAACGCACAGTTAAGAATGATACCACTTCTTTAGAAAACCTCTTTTGGTTTTCAGAAAAATAATTCCTAAGAGGGTTTTATAATAAAAATAATGAATTTGGAAAAAATTAAGTTAATTATGTAATGGATTTGGGTATGGTTTTTATGAACAAAAAATCCTTGGAAGTGTGAATAAAAGATGACATGAGGTGTCATTTTATAAGTTAGGGGATAAGAACCCTTGAAATATCTTAAAGTTTTAAATAAATACAAATTAACTATCAAATCAAAATTAATAAACATTGAAAATATTATATTAAAATATGAGGGTGGGTTTTGAATCCCCTATTATAATAAAAATTGGGGATTTTTTTTAAGATTGTTTCACCCATAACTTTTTGTTTGACCCCTTTTAACCCTTTTTAAAAATTACCATGGTAAAAAGGTTTTACTCCTTAGGGGACAAGAATCTTTTTTTAAAAGAAAAAAGGGACAAAAATGAAAGAAATATGATATTACAAATTATTTAAAATACAATTTTCCTAATATAAGATTGTTATGAATTTTATATCCTTTATTAAAACATTATTTATTATAAAATATGATAAACATTAATTTTTACATTATTCATTTATTTTGAATCTAAAAACATCAAGAGAAGAATGGATTTATAATATATAAATTTTATACATCCCTAATATTTTATAATTATCATGAAATGTTTTTGAAAAAAAAATCGAATTATATTACATTTAATATTTAAAAAAAATATTTTATTTTCCACTTAATAAAATAATTATTATATTTGATTTGCATAAGAATTCAAAGTAATTATTTCATTATTAAAATTTGTTAATAAATTAAAAGGATAAATAAAAAATTTATTCTTTAAGTAAATATTTATAATAGAACATACCTATTTTATCCCTATTCGAAAACATAATAAATTTTTAAAAATATAGTACTATTTTATATTTTTCATTACATAAATTATCAAAATGGTAATAATCATGGAAATATCGCTTAAAATGAGATATTTGTAGTTATTAGATGAAATTGCGTATATTTATTTCCATAAAATAGAAATTATAAAAAAACAGATCATTATTAATCTTATCTATTTAGTTTAATACCAAGTAAACACATTTTTCCCTTAACTATGGTAAGAGATATTTAATATTTTGACTACACATTCTAACCCAAAATCATGTTAATCTTGTTAAAATACCTTATACATTATTATTAGAAATATGTAGTCCATATTATTAAATTTAATTCACATAAGTGATAGAACTTAATTTTAAATTATTTGTCCAAGCACGATGAAAATCAATTTCCTAAAAAATTTATTTTTCATGGAAAAAATGATTTTCTATTTACTCTATCACATGTAATAGTTATTACATGGATTTAAATTCATATATATATATATATATTAATTTAACTGAAATCATTCCTCAATATTTTTTATTTTATTTTATTAATCAAGATAAACATTATTCACATAAAAACTTATTTTAGAAAACAATTCTTTTAATCGTAAAAATAAACTTATACATAAATCATTAAAATTATTGATAAAATTAAATTAATCATTTTATTATAAATAAAACGCTACATATTTCACTATAATACTAAATCAAAAATATCATGGTAAGTTATTTTATGTATAGAAATGATAGTATTTTGAACAATCATTAGTTTTCACTATTCAATGAAAAAAATCAATTAATTGAGAAAATCCCAAAAACACCACATAATTTAATTTTGATATGCTAATTTTAAAAAAAATATCTTCATTTTATAAATATAAATTTATAAAATTAACATATTATAATTATATTACTTCCAAAATAAATCACTAAAAATTATTTTTTAAGAAGACCCACTTTTGAAGAATAAAATGACTTTAATAAAATTTAAGTGATTTTTTACTAAGAATATATCAATATATATATATATATTTATTTATTATGCTCATTATCAATATTTGATAAATTAGTTAATGTAGTTCATTCCCAAAAAATTAACATCAAGGTTATAATAGTCAAATTTTAAAAAAAATTATTTCATTATTCATTTAGGCTCGATGTTGCTTGTCTTATATGCTATCAAACATAGATCTCTTTTTTGAAGACATCAGGGTGTTACATTATATACCATTTAATAAATTATATACTCTTAATTTGAACATGATGACGTTAATAAAAATTATTCCATATGAATATATCAACTTTTAAATCCCACATCATACAAATAGATAATAAAACATCCTCTTTATAATAGATAAAAAAAACTATTAAAGTCATATAGAATAACAGTATAACATGGCTTCTATATAGGGAAAACATTAGTTTCAATTTAAATTATGGACATATATGACGGAAATAGCTTCAAAATACTAATGGATAGTTGTATATATCATTGATCATATTAAAGTGAATGATCATGAGAATGTTAATAACCACAAAACCATATACCAAAGAGGTATGAAAAAATGGCCATTGATTCATCGAAAATAAAGGTAATAGGATATCATTTTCCTTTCAACACCATTTTACAAAATTTAGGGAATTAATTTACCATCTATATGAATAACATGAGGAAATAAAAATACTTGATAAGTATAATTTCATCCTTTATTATATTCTCACCATAATATTATCTTTAACTCTATATAATGAGTACTCAAGATAAAATTTTAATGCTTGAATAACTAAAAATAAATTTATAATGGATCTTATAATTCAAAAAAGGATTGAAAGATAATTATAAGGACCCGACCTTAAACCTTACTTAATATTGAATTAACTGAATAATTCACATTGAGGATCTTTTTAGGTTTAGAGTTTTAGATAATTAGGACATAACTATTACATCTCAAAATATTACAAAGTAGACACTTCTACTAAGTTTCCATAAAATAAAAACACTTAAAAAGACACATGTCTAGTTATATGTTTTATATAGCATGACTTTCCCTTGATCCCATCCTTGACCCTATTCCACATTAAGTCCTATGAAAGACATTTCAAAAAAACTTGGCGTGAGCATAAAAAGCTCAGTAAGGGATACACAAAGAATGAAAACTGTTAGTTTTAAAAAACAACAAGTAAACCATGTATACTTTATCAAAGTAATACTTTTCACCTTTTTGAAGTATTAAAAACTCTTCACTGAAAAAAAGATCATTAATTACCCTTTTTTTAACCAAAATATTACCATAACTCCCATATAAAGAACACATAACATATAAAGGTAACTTGGGACATAAACATACATAAATGGAATAACCATACGGTCGACTTCCACACATATCACTTAATGAAATAGCCATAAGGCCAACTTCCATAACCAATGAATTGGAGGTTTTAACGTAACCACCCGTACTAGTATTCACGACACCACCCGTCATATGGTTTATCACGTAACCACCCGTCAAATGTTCAAGTAGCATTATAAAATCATAAGACATAAAACAAATATAATGGAAAGAAAACATTTCCACACATTGATCACAATATATCACTTAAATATATTGACATAACAAATCCATTATAAAAACCCTTTTCAATACTAAAATACATAAAATAGTATATGGTATTTATTTCATTTTAAAAAACATTATGGCTTGTTGAGGAAGCCAAATACCAAATAATACTCGCGGCGGCGGAAAACGTCATTGTCACCGCGTATGTTAAAAGAAACATTCCTTTTTTTCATTTAGTAAAACGCTTCGTATAAAAAGATTCGTTTTGAATAAAATTTAAAGACAAAGGGGTTTATACACCGTATAAAAGAAAGTTGTGTATAAAACAAAATATGCCTCAATGAAAGGAGATTGAGATGAAGTCCCTTACCTCGGGTCTGACTTGACTTGATCGTTCTTTAATGTCCTAAATAATAAACATGAGTTAATTTACACTTGATTAATAACCTTTTTCAAGTTCATTATTCCTTTTATATCACTTATTACAATGTTATGAACATTATGCAATCATTTAAGTTAATAACGGTCGTTTTGTCGATATTTGGTACTTGAGTCAAAAGTGAACTTCTTATATTTACAAGTTGTTCACGTAGTAAAATATCCATTATCTAAAGATTTATATTCATGATTTAGATGCCATATATATCATATATATCCCATATATACATGAATTTATAATATTACATAATAATTTAGAGGTAAGAAATGAAATGCACCGTTCATGGAGACGGTAAGCCGTACGTACGCATGAACGCTACATTCATTTCTATGTCATATTAATGGAATTAAAACTAAATGAGAGATATGTATATTTAAATTAGATAATTATATTCATCATTTAAATGTAACATACATCATATATATCCATTATATATATGTACTTATAACAGTACATTACATTTGGGGATAAGAAATGAAATGCACCCTTCATGAAGACGGTAAGCTGTACGTACGCATGAACGCTACTTTCATTTCTATTTAATATTTTATGGAATGTAATCATAATGACTTAAAGGTATATTATAATTCCAGTATAATTTCATATATAATATCATTAAATCTATCCTTTATACGTACCACATATGGTATTAACGAATCAAATCACTTTGAGGGGGCGGTAGTCCGCACTTCCAAAAATGAAGATATCTCATTTACCCATAATGGAAACCATAAAGGTATGCCATAAATGAAAAATACAGAAGCATAAGTAAAACAAAAACATATTATATATCATATATAAATATATTTCCATCTTAATGGCCACCTTTGAAGGTGTTATAAGAATATTGAACAATCATCGTTTCGTGAGGCAGAAATTCTCCATCCACGGAAACAGTATGCTCTTTAACCATTAGATGAAGGTGTCTGTAAGTGTAGCTCGAATAATTATTATAAAAACATCCTAGTATATTTATTATATTTTTGTTGTTACAAAATAAATGAATAAAAATAGTTTAGGGGTTTGGATAAGCAAAATAAAACATAAGAACACAAGAGAAGACACTACCTTTAAAACGGGTAACTCTTTTTGATTTGAGCTCAAAGGATTCCTTGGGAAGACTTCTCCCAATGTGAGGCTTCTAGGAGTAAGAGATGAATGTGAAGAGACAAAATGGGTAGGGGTTGGCACAGACAAAGTCTTGAGAGATGTGGATAAGGTGGTAGAGGTGGGGGCTTTTTATAAGAGGAGAGGAGGGGCACTCTTGGAAAGTTATAAAAGGTTACTTTATTATAAAATGATTTTTGGATTTAAAAGGTCCCAAAATTATATATTTCTAGGATAAGGTGATTATAATTCTAAATCCTCCCATCCCATAGATTTTTTACATGTGTAGGTCTTATATTTTACATTATCTTTTCATTTTATTTAAATCCTTTATTAATGATGTAATCGCTGCATCATCATGGTGTCATAAATAATTAAATTTATTTAATGTATAAAAATTATAAAAAAAATATCATGATGTAAGAAATAATTTTAGTTTCTATTGAATATTTATAGTAAAAAATATGACTTGTATAACACCATTTAAAAATTGTTTTAGTAAAACAACTCATGTTCGCGACATTTTAATTTTAACATTAAATAAAAAGTTATTAATGACATTTTCCAACCAAAGTGGATCCATGGGGTCCCCAAGTTTACCCATGGATTTTCTTGGTAGTAAATGACACATAAAATAAGGGTAGGACATGTGTCAAGGTCATTCCTTATTATTAAAACATTATTTTTACCTTAAATTATACTAATTACCTCTAATCGCGATTAAAAACATAAAAGTTATTATTCACCAAAAAATTATTTTAATCTCATTGAACCAAATTTTACTTCCTAATGACAACCATTTATGTCAGATTTTTTAAATTCAAAACACAGTGGCGGTAAAATTTCATTTAAACAAAAAATCAGTTTTTTTAAGTACCACTTAGTGGTTTCACTATTCATCAAAAATTGAAGTTTTTTAGAAAAATACCAAAACTTCACCCTAAGCTATATTTGATATTCCAAATTCAAAAATATTGTCTATTTTAAAAAATTCAAAACATATAAGTTACATTAATTAATTTATTAATTAATTCCCGCTGTCAAAACAAATAGCGTGTTTTTATGAAACAATATGTATCAAAAGATTGACAGTAGTTTAAGTCCAATTTCAAAGTGAAATTAATTCCGACGACCACAATTGGATTAAATGGTAAAAATATATTCTAATGTCACTTTAAAACCAATTCAAAAGATAAGAGAATCATATTAATAAATTATATTAAAAAGAGGTTTTGAATTAAATACAACATTTTTCACTATTCATAAAAAAATGATCTTTATTGGAAAAATACCAAAAATTTACACAAAGTAAATTATGATGTCCCGATTCTAAAGAAGAGTTTTATTTGGTCCAAACGAATGTATAAGAGTGAACAAAACTATATTTAAAGAAGGTTTTCCATGAAAAGACAATAATTCGACCTTTAGTGAATATTAGAGTATCTATGCCTAAAATTGAATTCTTTTCTTTTTTTAAGCCCTTATATTTTATTAGATAAATGTAAAAACATTTAAAAAAACATATATAATCATATTTTAGTTATTTATATTAATTCCTTCCAATACAACGGCTACGTGTTAACTACCATTTAAAATAATATTATATTATTACTCGTGTGAAACGTAAGATTTCAAAGAAACTCATTGTTGCGTATCGGGTACGCTATCGAACATAGCAACCCCTTTAAAGTAAAATTAATATTTAATTCGCAAATATTAATAAATATGAAAATTCTTTATTTTTTATTTACCTGGGATGTTACATCCTTCCCCCTTTTCGGAATTGTGTCCTTGCAATTTTATTCACTTATCAAAATAAGTGGGGGTATTTATCCCTCATAGCATTTTCAGATTCCCATGTTGCCTCTTCAACCATATGGTTCTTCCACAAAACCTTTACCTAGTTAATTACCTTATTTCTCAACACTTTCTCTCTTCAGTCAAGAATCTGGACTTGTTGTTCTTCATAAGAGAGATTCTCTTCCAACTGAACTACCTCTGGGCTCAAAACATGAGATGGATTTGGCATATACCTTCTCAACATCGAAACATGAAAAACATTGTGTACCTGAGATAAACTCGAAGGTAAAGCCACTCGGTAAGCAACCGATCCAACTTTCTCCATAATTTCAAATGGTCCAATGATCCTTGGACTCAGCTTTCCTTTATTACCAAATCACATCACACTTTTCCATGGTGAAACTTTGAGAAAAACATGATCACCTACCTTGAAAGATATATCCTTCCTCCGGTTATCCGCATAACTTTTCTGTCTGTTCTGAGCTGTTCTCATGTGTTTATGAATCAACTGAACTTTTTCTGCCATCTCTTCTACCAATTCTGGTCCCATCAGCTTCCTTTCACCTACTTCATCCCAAAAAGCCATAGTTCAACACCGCTTCCCATATAATGCTTCAAAAGGATCCATTTGTATACTGGAATGAAAACTGTTATTATATAAAAACTCAACCAACGAAAGATGTTGGTCCCAACTTCCCTGATAATCCATAGAACAAGCACGTAGCATATCCCCCAAAGTCTGAATTTTTTGTTCTGACCGCCCATCTGATTGAGGATGAAAAGTTTTACTAAAATTTAATTCAGTACCCAAAGACTTCTGAAGGGCTTTCCAAAAGTTAGAAGTAAACCTGGGATCACGATCAGATACAATGGAGAGGGGAACTCCATGTAACCTGACTATCTCTTTAAGATACAATCGAGAAAGTTTATCTAGAGAGAATGTATCTCGAACAGGAAGGAAATGAGAAGATTTAGTCAAGCGATCAACAATAACCCAGATTGCATTATTACCTCGAGATGTCCTCTGTAATCCCACAAAAAATTCCATGGATACATTTTCCCATTTCCACTCTGGCACCAGTAAAGGCTGAAGCATCCCTTTAGGTAACTGCCACTCTGCTTTAACCTGCTGACCAGTCAAACACTTCACAGTAAAATATGCAATATCTCTTTTCATTCCATCCCACAAGTAATACTCCCGCAGATCTCTGTACATCTTAGTACTGCCAGGATTAACTGAAAACGGGGAACTATGAGCCTCACATAACAACTCACCCTTCAATTGTCAATCACAAGGCACACATAATCTCTTCCCAAACCTCAGAACACAATCATTATCAATGTTGAATTCAGGCAACATACCCTTCTGAACCAGCTCTACCTTTTTCTGCAACTCACTGTCTTGCTTCTGTGCTTTCTTGATTCTGTCTGATAGAGAATATTTCACTGATACCTGAAACAAAACATAAGGAATTCCTGCACAAAAAACTTTCATGCCAAAGTTCATCAAGTCAAAAACCAAAAGATCTCGTTCCAAACGTAGCATGGTTAATTAAGCATCACTTTTTCAACTCAAAGCATCAGCCACTTTATTTGCTTTTACCGGATGGTAATGAATTGTACAATCATAATCCTTGATTAATTCCATCCATCTCCTCTTTCACATGTTAAATTATTTCTGAGAGAATATATTATTTAAAATTTTGTGATCAGTATATATTTCACACTTTACTCCAAACAAATGATGACTCCAAATTTTTAGAGAAAAAAAACAGCAGCTAATTCCAAATCATGTGTAGGGTAATTTACCTCAAGATTTTTCAACTAATGTGAAGAATATGCAATTACCTAATCATTCTGCATAAGGAAAAAGCCAAGTCCCTTCAACGAAGCATCACTGTATATTGCAAAATCACCATTCCTGGAAGGAAGTGCCAAAACTAGAGAATTCACCAATCTTATTTTCAACTCCTGAAAACAATCATCACATTCTTTTGTCCAGATAAACTTAACACCCTTCCAAGTTAGCTTAGTCATTGGACTAGATAAATGTGAAAAATTTTCAACAAAACTTCGGTAGTAACCTGCCAAACCAAGAAAACTACGGATCTCGGTTACATTTGTGGATCTTGGCCATTCTTCAACAATTGTTGTTTTAGCAGGATCAACAGTTACGCCATTTTTTGAAACAATGTGAACAAAAAAATAAATTTGTTGTAACCAAAACTCACACTTTCTGAATTTTCCATCCAATTTCTTTTATTTTAAGGTTTGAAAAATTTCCCTTAAAATACTTTCATTCTCCTATTTACTTTTAGAAAACACCAAAATATCATCAATAAAATAACCACCATTTATCACCTTATTCAACTGAGCCATCACTGCAGTAAACTGCTCAATTCTGATTCTGACCACCTCAGTATAATGATTTGGAAGGTCATTTCCCTCAGTATGCCTTCCCAAAAAAGCTTCTCTGTTTCCTCTACGAAAAACCATTCTTAACACTGAAATACCTTAGGTGAAGCAACATTGTAATCTTTAAATGCTATATCATTTCAATCATACCATAAATTAATTTATAATTTAACAAATTTTTAACTCCTAAAGTTTTCTAAATTGACCTCTGATACCAACTATAAGGCCCTGACCATAAACTTTACTTAATATTTAATTAAATGAATAATTCACATTGAGGATCTTTTCATGTTTATAGTTTTAGATAATTAGGACATAACTATTAAATCTCAAAAGATTACAAAGTAGAAACTTCTACTAAGTTTCCATAAAATAAAAACTCTTAAAAAGACACATGTCTAGTTCCATGTTTTATATAGCATGACTTTCCCTTGATCCCATCCTTGACCATATTCTACATTAAGTCTTGTGAGAAACATTTCAGAAAAACGTGGGGTGTGAATAGAATGCTCAGTAAGGGATACACAAAGAATGAAAACTGTTAGTTTTTCAAAACAACAAGTAAACCATGTATACATTATCAAAGTAATACTTTTCAACTTTATGAAGTAGTAAAAACTCTTCACTGAATAAAAGATCATTACTTACCCTTTTTGTAACCAAAAGATTACCATAAAACCCATATAAATGACACATAATATATAAACGTAAATTGGGACATAAACATACTTAAATGGAATAACCATACGGTCGACTTCCACACATATCACTTAATGGAATAGCCATATGGATGAATTCCATACCCAATGCATTGGAGGTTATAACATAACCACCCGTCCTGGTATTCACGACACCACCCGTCATATGGTTTATCATGTAACCACCCGTAAAATGTCCAAGTACCATTATAAAATCATAAGACATAAAACAAATATAATGGAAATAAAACATTTCCACACATTGATCACAATATAATACTTAAATATATTGACATAAAAATCCATTATAAAAACCCTTTTCAATACCAAAATACATAAAGTACTATATGGTATTTATTTCATTTTAAAAAACATTACGGCTTGTTGAGGAAGCCAAAGACCAAATAATACTTGCGGCGGCGGAAAAGGTCATTGTCACCGCGTACGTTAAAAGAAACATTACTTTTTGTTGTTTAGTAAAACACTTTGTATAAAAAGATTCCTTTTGAATAAAATTAAAATTCAAAGGGGTTTATACACCTTATAAAAGAAAGTTGTGTATAAAACAAAATATGCCTCAATGAATGGAGATTGTGACGAAGTCCCTTACCTCGGCTCCGACTTGACTCAATCGTTCTTTAATGTCCTAAATAATAAAATTGAGTTAATTTATACTTGATTAAGAACCTTTTTCAAGTTCATCATTCCTTTTATATCACTTATTACCATTTTATGAACATTATTTAATCATTTAAGTTAATAACGGTCGTTTTTTCGATATTTGGTACGTGAGTCAAAAGTGAACTTCTTATATTTACAAGTTGTTCACGTAGTCAAATATCCATTATCTCAAGAATGATATTCATGATTTAGATTCCACATATATCATATATATCTAGGATATACATGAATTTATAATATTACATAATCATTTAGAGGTAAGAAATGAAATGCACCGTTCATGGAGATGGTAAGCCGTACGTACGCATGAACGCTACTTTCATTTCTATGTCATATTAATGGAATTAAAACTAAATGAGAGATATGTATATTTTCATTCCAGAATTATATTCATAATTTATATGTAACATACATCATATATATCCATTATATATATGTACTTATACTAGTACATTACATTTGGGGATAATAAATGAAATGCATTGTTCATGGAGACGGTAAGCCGTACGTACACATGAATTCTACTTTCATTTCTATTTCGTATTTTATGGAATGGAATCATAATGACTTAAAAGTATATTATAATTCCAGTATAATTCCATATATAATATCATTAAATATATCCTTTATATGTACCATATATGGTATTAACGAATCAAATCACTTTGAGGGGGCGGTAGTCCACACTTCCTAAAATGAAGATATCATGTTTACCCATAATGGAAACCATAAAGGTATTCCATAAATGAAAAATAAAGAAGATTAAGTAAAACATAAACATATTATATATCATATATAAATATATTGACATCTTAATGGCCACCTTTGAAGGTGTTAGAAGAATATTTAACAATCATCTTTTCGTGAGGCAGAAATTCGCCTTCCACGGAAACAGTATGATCTTTAACCATTAGATGAAGGTGTGTGTAAGTGTAGCTTTAATACTTATTATAACAACATCCTAGTGTATTGAGGATACTATTTTTGTTACAAAAGAAATGAATAAAAATAGTTTAGGCGGTTGGAGAAGCAAAATAAAACATAAGAACACAAGAGAAGACACTACCTTTAAAACGGGTAACTCTTTTTTATTTGAGCTCAAAAGATTCCTTGGGAAGACTTCTGCCCAAAGTGAGGATTCTTGGAGTAAGATAGGGATGTGGGGAGAAAATATGGGCAGGGGTTGGATGAGACAAAGTCTTGAGAGGTGTGGGTAAGGTGGTAGAGGTGGGGGCCTTTTATAAGAGGAGAGGAGGGGCACTCTTGGAATGTTATAAAAGGTTACTTTATTATAAAATGCTTTTCGGATTTAAAAGGTCCCAAAATTATATATTTCTAGGATAAGGTGATAATAGTTCGAAATCCACCCATCCAATAGGTTTTTGACATGTGTAGGTCTTATATTTTACATTATCTTTTCATTTTATTTAAATCGTTAAATAATGAGGTACTCACTGCATCATCATGGTGTCATAAATAATTTAATTTATTTAATGTCTAAAAATTATATAAAAAATATAATGATGTAGGAAATATTTTTATATTTCTAATGAATATTTATAGTAAAACATATGACTTGTATAACCCGATTTAAAAATTGTTTTAGTAAAACAACTCATGTTTGTGACATTTTAATTTTAACATTAAATAAAAAGTTATTAATGACATTTTCCTACCAAAGTGGCTCCTTGTGGTCCCCAAGTTAACCCATGGATTTTCTTGGTCGTCCATGACACATCCAATAATGGTAGTACATGTGTCAAAGTCATTCCATATTATTAAAACATTATTTTTACCTTAAATTATACTAGTTACATCTAATCGCGATTAAAAACATAAAAGTTACTATTCACCAAAAAAATATTTTAATCCCATTGAACCAAATTTTACTTCCTAATGAAAACCGTGTATGTAGGATTTTTTAAATTCAAAACACAGTGGTTGTAAATTTTCATTTAAACGAAAAATCAGTTTTTTAAGTACCACTTAGTGGTTTCACTATTCCTCAAAAATTAAAGTTTTTTAGAAAAATACCAAAACATCACCCTAAGCTATATTTGATATTCCGAATTAAAAAATGATTTCTATTTTACAAAATTAAAAACATATAAGTTACATTAATTAATTTATTAATTAATGCCCGCTGTTAAAACAAATAGCGTGTTTTTATGAAACAATATGTATCAAAAGATTGACACTAGTTTAAGTCCAATTTCAAAGTGAAATTAATTCCAACGACCACTATTGGATTAAATGGTAATAATATATTCTAATTTAACTTTAAAACCAATTCAAAAGATAATCTAATCATATTAATAAATTATATTAAAAAGAGGTTTTGAATTAAAATACAACATTTTTCACTATTCATAAAAAAATGATCTTTATCGGAAAAATACCAAAAATTTACACAAAGTAAATTTTGATGTCCTGATTCTAAAGAAGAGTTTTATTTGGTCCAAAAGAATGTATAAGAGTGACCTAAACTATATTTAAAGAAGGTTCTCCATGAAAAGGCAATAAGTCGACCTTTAGTGAATATTAGAGTATCTATGCCTAAAATTGAATTCTTTTCTTATTTTAAGCCTTATCTTTTATTTGATAAATGTAAAAACATTCAAAAAAAACATATATAATCATATTTTAGTTATTTATATTCATTCCTGCCAATACAACGGCTACGTGTTAACTACCATTTAAAATAATATTATTTTATTACTAGTGTGCAACGTAAGATTTCAAAGAAACTCATTGTTGCGTATCGGGTACGCTATCGAACATAGAAACCCCTTTAAAGTAAAATTAATATTTAATTCGAAAATATTAGTAAATATGAAAATGATATATTTCTTATTTACCTGGGATGCTACAATAATACTAATATATTATTACACAAAAATGAAATGGTTATCATATGGTTTTATAATTATAATAATGAATAAACCTTCAGATGAAGCAATAATACATTAATCTTCCTTACTCAATAGTAATATCAAAAGTTCAAACTAGATAACTCTATAAATAACTATCCTTAAAATTATTCAAGATATTCCTAACTGAGTTCAAAACCAAAATATTTTAATTATTTTATCACAAATCCTTACAATGAAAATTTAATACATTTCTCTAAACAACATCAATCACTCTTAAAATCGAACACTAAAAATTTATATTTTATAGTTATATAATCTCCATGATATTGTAATCTTTTCCAATAATTAACTAAATCACCATAAAACCACTTCAAAATGATATATGATTCAAATTTAAATTCAAAAATTATTCCTAACATAAAACCCCATTATTTTTTATATTACATAATCATATAAAGTTCTCAAAATAGTGATCTTCATTCCTAATAATATTAATCACTAAATGAATTTACAATCCAACATTTTTACGTATGATAAAAAATATATTCCCAAAATCAACATAATATTTATCTATCACGTCATTTAGAAAAATAATTCTAATTAAGGCATCACATTTTCTGGTGGTAGTAGTTTTACCCTTGTCACCCTTCAGTTTTGGGTACAGGCCTCGCAAGCATGTTAGATGTGGAAGGTTGTATTTTTTTAATAAAACTATATTAATATAATTCTTATAAGTACTCTATAAAACTAACCTTAATCATCAAATATCACATAAACTGTGAAGGTTATCAATACATTTATACTTATGTAAAGATAATTCTTCCTCTAATAACACATTGTGGTGAACCAAAGAGGTGCATATACTAAATCCCATTAAAACCTCTCCCAAAATGTCATTTTTCATGTTAAGTTAACATCACATAAAACCACAGTATAGGTGTTTAATACTATGAACTTATGATCAACTATAAACTCATAAATCCATGATAGTATCCATGACTCTTATTTTTATCTTACTTGGATATATATATATGCTTCTGCCATTAAAAAATTCGTATATGCTTCACCATTAATATAACCAAAATTCCATTGATAAAAAACTTATACAACATAATTCTTAAATCCCAATATATGATTTCTTTATCCCTTTTAGATTAATTATGGGTCACATAGGTCCTTCTCTGGAGTATGAGTTAACCATTAAAATTGGTTATCATCTTGGATAATGATCATGTTCTCCACAAATATGACATTGAACTCCATGAAAATACATTGCTCTATCACCGTCGTTTTCACATAGAATTAATATTCTCCATTGAAGCATATTCCTAGGTGCAATTACAACCTTCTAGATATATAGATAAATTATTCTCCTTCCCTCTATATTCTTTATAAAACACTATAATACTCTTATTTAGTGTTTCATGAAACTCACCCATGTTTATATTTTTAATCATATATAGATATAGATGATTAAGGATAATCAAAATGTTTCTCCTTATAACTCCCATTTTATTTAGTTTCTCATAATGAATATGATTCCATTTTCTTTCAAATTTAGAATTAATACAATTCATCCTAGTTACAACTATTGAATAAAACCAAAAAAATGTATGCGGAAAAAATCATAGTGAGACACTGCATAATAATTTATAGTATGTCTAAATCATGAAACCTTATTTTAAATATATGAAACCTTATTTTTAATAAAGTTAATTCATGGTCATTATTTATTCAAATCATTCATGATTTTTTCTAATGAGTTTGTGATTTTCCAAAATATATCCCATAAGATTGTTATAATAGGTGTTCAATAAGGCCCATTATTGTAAAATATGTGATGATATATTCACCTCCCAATGCATCATTTTCATATTTATTATTCCCAGTTATAATTTTTCTAGATCCATGTACAATTTTTGTATCTTGACAAAGATTTAATTTTTTGGAAACCGCTTTCTATATCCTTCACCAAAATTTTTGCTCACCTATTCTTTTACTTATCCATAGGGTTCTCACTAAATTTTTTTATCCTATTTTCCTAATGTTATATACCCCTTTCCCTGATACCAAAAATATTTTGAACTAGACATTAAATACATATATATTACATCTTATTAAAATAAAAATCATTATATTACATAAATATCTATGCCGAAATCATATAGGTCTTGTATAATTGGGAAATTGGATATATAATCAACTATTTCATAACTGAAATACCTCATCTCCCATGATTTTCATCATATCTTGAACCCTGCATAGACCTGTGTTACATAATAACATTTTTCATAACCTAGGGAAAGTAAAAACAAGAAAGGGTGAGCTCAGATGCGTTGTAATGGTAAAAAAATGATATATAAATATACCATGAGAATAAGGGTATAATAAAATGAGAATAATATTTGAACACCATACCCTGCATATCATAGATCATAATCCAAAGTGATGGATTAATTCTGGTTTGTTCATATGAAATTAATCAAAATAGAATCATATAACATAATCTCTAAGAAAATAGCATTTTCATCAGACATATATTTTTATAATACACATAATAATATAAAATATTATTTTAAAAATACCCGCCAATATAACAACCCTTCTATTATTAAAAACATAAAAATGATTAATTAGATAAACACTTAACTTGATACAACATAGAAGAACAAGAGGTTTAGTGACTTTGGGAATTAGGACCATTACATAACAACATGAAACATGAAATACATCATCCTTATTAAAAACTTTTTTTTCATGACTACTCCATTCCCCCGTACTTACCATTGCATGGGATAAACTGAGGACATGCATAAGTAAAGGGTGAGTTATAAATCGAAGTAAGGGAATTAACATGTAATAACATGAGGAATACAATATATGTTACAAAATATGAATATAAATGGAGCACAAGGGAAACATGCACATAAAGGCATGACAAAGCATGACAATCATAACATGGAAATGTGGCAACAACACTTATCATTGAATTTGCATGAGCCAAGGGTCATTGCACATGGAGCTTGAGTGAACCCTCATTACACATGAAGCATGAGTAAACCCTTGTTTCACTTGAATTATCATGATTCAACATTCATTTCACATGAAGTATCATGATACTATACTTTACCCAATGTATTGGAGCGCTATTAGGGCACACCATTCTTAAATATTTCATTTCATACATAAGTGTTCCACATGGATCATACGACATGGAATGAATAATCATCATTTATTCGATAATAAAGGGATGTGGAATAAATACATGAATATTCTTAATAAATAAGTAAATGTTAATAAATGTGAATACCCTAGATATTGAAATGTTCCTGGTATTCGATAAACAATGACATTGGCTTGGAAAATCGTAGTGCAATTTTGACCGCATAACGGCGTGAAATAAGAACTCATAAAAATGGTTGATGAGAGAAAAAGGGGTGTCTCATCATATTTACATGAAATGGATAGTAAGGGGCCATATAGATACATATACCAACAATTGTAATGGAATTTAGATGAATAATTCAAAAGAATTACTTGGATGTAAAAGAAAAGAGAGAAATCCCTCACAGAATTTCAGCATGATATCAGGTGTACATGGGTGGCATTAATGAGAGAGAAATGGGTCATCCATCATCCAAAAATGAATATGAAAGTATGGGGGAGGTGAGAAATCATACCCCCAACATTTTTAATTGAAAAAAAATGATCATAACAACTTAAAAAAATTGGACAAAAATGAGAAATGAAGAAATCCCTTTCATGGAAGTGTGATCCCAAAGGCTTTGGAGAGGCTTGAGAGAGGTTTCTTGGGATATTGGGGAACCTTGGAAGGATTATAGAGAGAGGATGGAAGGGGTTGGTCGAACTCCAAATTTTTTGAGTGAAGTGTAAGTGGGAGCTTGGGTGGATTTATATAGGAAAGGAGAGGGAATTATTTATTATTTAGGTTGGGATACCTCATATTAAACTAATCAAAACCACAAACCTTCCAATGGATTTTCCCATGGTTTTTACTAATGGGGAGTTGAAAATAGTATTCTCTATGTCCAATTTCCTAACTTCTTAAAATAATATGGTTGCTTATGTGGAGTTGAGTCACACTCTTAAGGAAAACAATTTAAAAAGACAAAATGTTTTATAATTCGTGGTAGGTCTACTAAAGCAATGTAAAATAAATCAAACAAATAGAAAATCACATTATTTTAATGGGTAAACATATATTGGACGAAATTAATATTTATATTTTTTATTACACCACTATTGGGTCATTATGATGTTATAAAACACATTATATATTTAAACGGTATTCAAATCATTCCAAAAAATTTGACTCTCTCAAAAAATTATGAAAAATTAACCCTTGGATAATTTTGACGTCCTAATTCCAAAAATAATATTCCTTTTATCTAAATAATTTTCTAAATATGTGTATATTTACTTTTAAAATAAAAACCAACATTTATCGAAAATTAATGGGTTTTGACTAAAATAGCTTTCAATCATTAATGAAAATTACAATTGCATTCGTAAAATTATACGATAATTTATATTTAATAAAAAGTAATTTTATAATAATAAAAATATTTTATTAAAATATTATTTAATTAAAATATTCATTAATTAATCATAAAATATTTCTTAGTAGAATATTAACTAAAAATACTTTTTTTCTTTAAAAACTATTTACAAATTAACAATAATAAAATGAATGAAAATTATTTATACAAAAATAATGTACATAGTCATGGTGCTATGGTCTTGTTACATAACCCCTTATAAAAATAGCATAAGACTGAAGGGTAAGGTGTGCGATGGTGATAGACTCTTAGGGTGGCTCGTATAACATCGCTCGGGTGGTAATCTCTATTGACACCACTTCTCCTGTTGTCGGTTCCACTCAAGATTAACGTGTTCAGGCTTGGCTAGGTATTAGTCATGAGAAAAGCCCAATGATGCCACCTCCTTTCCATGGTATAACAAATGGGATTCCTATGGGGAAAGTCTACTGGATGAGGCCATCACTTTCTTTGTCTGAGCAAATTAGATTTGTTAAATCCCTATATTTATACTAATAATGTGATCATTGTTCAATGACTGTATTAGCAACAGTCACAATTCATAATAGTATTTTAAAATCAAGAAACATAAAACCAATGATGTTAATAGTTTATATAACCATAATAAGACATTTAATTAGATCAAGAAGAATTTCCATTAATGAAAGTTTGGGTCATTATAATCATCCCCCTTTATGAAATTTCACCCTCAAATTTTTCTTTTCCAACACTAAAACAGATGTGGGTAACTATACTTCATCACTTCTTCTAATTACCACATCGCTTTTCAAACTTGAGGTTTCTCCACAACACCTTGACGAGGGGAATTATCTTATTTCATAGAACTTTTTCTATACGATCTAAGATCTTTACTGGTTGCTCCCCGTAAGAAAGTTAATCCTCTATCTATACTACCTCTGAAGAGAGTACATGTTAAGGGTCTGGTATGTACTTATTTAAGATTGATACATGAAAGATATCATGTACTTTGGCCATTGTTGGTGGAAGTGCTAGTCAATAGGCAAAAACCCCAACATGATCTGGAATCTCGATGGGGATGATTTACCAAGGACTTAACATCCCTTTCTTTCCAAACCTCATGTCCCTCTTCCATGGAGATATATGTAGAAATACCATGTCTCCAACATTACACTGAAGGTCTCATCGACGGTTATCTGCATAACTCTTCTGTTAACTATGGGATGCCTTGATATGCTGCGGAATGTTTTTGACCTTCTCCACCATTTCTTCGACCATTTCTTGTCCTAGCAGCTAATGTTCACTGACTTCATCCAAACATGTTGTGGTTCTACATCTCTCCCCATACAGGGATTCATAAGGTGCCATTTGGATGATCGGGTGGAAACTGTTATTGTATGAGAAATTGACCAGTAGAAGATGTTGGTCTCACCCTCTTTTGAAGTCCATAGAACATGATCTTGACATATCCTCTAGTGTTTTAATACTGTGCTCATATTTTCCATCAGTTTGAGGATTACAGGCCATACTAAAGTTTACTTCAGTATCCATATCATTTTGAAGACTCTTCAAAAACATAGAGTTGAATCTTGGATCTCGATCATATATAATAGATAGTGGTAATCAATGTATCCTTACCACTTCCCTAATGTATATCCATGCCACTTAATCCAATGAGAAATCCTCTCAAATTGACATGAAGTGTGCAGACTTTGTAAGATGATCCACAACAACCTAGATTGCATTGATTCTTCTGTATGTCTTCAGAATTCCGGTGAAAAAGTTTATGGTGATGTTCTCCCATTTCTATACTAGTATGGGAAATTATTGAATCATCCCCTCAGACTTATGCCTCTCTACCATAACTTGCTGACACACCAGTCACTTTGATGTATACTCAGCAATCTACTTCTTCATATTATCCCAAAAAAAATGTTGTCAGAGATCTCGGTACATCTTTGTGTTTCCTGGGTGAATAGATAAATTTGAACTACGTGCATCATCCATAAGTTTCTTCTTCAGCTCTAGACTTTATTAAACACGTATTCTTTTCCCAAACCTCACAATTCCTTATTCATTAACATTGAACTCTGAGAATTTCCCTTTTCATATAGCTCCCACTTTCGTTTGAATTCCCACAACATCCTTTTGAGAATCCATTAACATTTCCAAAAGAAACGGTTGAACAATCATTTGTGAAAGGATTGATGATGTTCCCTTCTTTATGATTCCCATGTACATCTTCATCTAGTCTAAGAAGATTAGATCATTCTCAATTCTCATTAATGATATAATTTTTGGTTCTTTTCTACATAGAGAATCAGCCACCTTGTTCTCTTTCCCAGGGTGGTAATAGATTGAGCTGTTAAAGTCTTTTATCAGATCTAACCATCTTCATTGGCGCATGTTCAACTATTTTTGTGTGAATATATAATTTAGGATTTTGTGGACCGTATATATTTCACACATCTCCATAAAAAGGTAATGCCAACAAAATTTTAAATCGAAGATCACCGAATCCAACTCCAAATCATGTGTTGGATAATTCTAATCATGGATATTCAATTGCCTTGAATCATAGGTAATTACTTTTTCATTTTTCATCAACACACAGCCCAGGTCCTTATTCGAAGCATCACTGAATACCACAAAAAGTTCTCCACTTGGGGGAAAAGTGAGCACGGTCACAGTGATAAGCCTTCTTTTTATCTCTTTGAAGCTTTCTTCACATTCATCACTCCTAGAAAACATTACTCCCTTCCAAGTTGGCTTGGTAAGAGGGGTGGACAATCATGAGAAATTTCTCACAAATCGTCGAAAATATCTAGCTAATCCAAAGAAGCTACGGATATCTACTACCAATGTTGGCCTCAGCCATCCCTCAATTGCATCTATTTTTTTGGGATCTAGAGATATCCTATTGCTTGTGATGATATGGACCAAGAATGAGACCTTCTTCAACCAGAACTCACACTTTCTATACTTTTCATAGAGCTTCTCCTTCCTCAAGGTCTCTACTGTAGTTCTTAGATGCTCCTCATAATCCTACTTGGTTTTCAAGTATATCAGAATAAAATCTATAAAGACTAAAAAAAATTCGAGGTAATCCCTAAAGAATATACTCATAATTTCCATGAATACTACTAGATAATTAGTGAGTCTTAAAGGCATTAATATGAATTCACAGTGTTGGTATTACGTACGAAAAGTATTCTTGGGGATATCTTCCTTCTTCACCCTTACTTGATAATATCCTAACCGCAAATATACCTTGGAGAAGTATTGTGCTCCACAAAGATAATTGAACAATTCATCAATTAGTGGGAGATGATACTTTTTATTTATCATGATATTGTTAAGCTCATGATAATCGATGCAAAGGCACATGGACCCATCTTTCTTCTTGACAAAGATGACTTGTACACCCCATGGTGAAGTACTTGGATGTATAAACCATTTATCCAGATTCTCCTGTATTTATGTCTTTAGATCCTCAAGCTCCACAACAGCCATTCTATATAGAGTATTGGATATTGGAAACACCCCAGGGATACGATCAATTGAGAATTCAACATCTCTTCTAAGATGAAGACCATGAAATTCCTCGGGAATCACTTCAGTGAATTACATCACAGTAGGCATGTCTTCAAGGATGGTTGCCTCCTAATACTCAATTATTTGATCTAGATACGCGTTCTCATAGGGAAATAATATCCACGCTTGAGATGATGTAGCTAAAGAAGATTCATCTTCCTCCTTGAACTGGTATAGAATTGGGGTCGATTCTCCATATGGAGAGTGATTTCCTTGTCACGGCAATTTATGTTGGATCTATATAATGAAAGCCAATCCATGCCAAAAATTACATAAAATTATACCATAGGGAGTATGACGAGGATCTCTAGGAAATTCAATCCATAGGTTATGATAAGGGAGGAGTTATATTCATGGGATGCAATGATTTACCCATTTTCCATACTCACCGACATCCTTACTTCTATGATTTTTGGTGATGCTGGGATTGTTATACTAAACATTTGGGATATAAAATAATATGTAGAACCATAATCAAAAAGTACATTTTCTATTCTTGAATGAATAACTAGCGTACCTGTCAGTACTTCATTGTCGGGGATCACTTTCGCAATAGTGATAGAAAAAGCTCTCTCGTGCTGCCTTGGAGGTTGTTGGTTGACTCTGAAAACCATTGGCTTAGGGAAATGATTTGGGTGATGCCCTAGTTCTTTGGAGTTGTAGCAATGAAAAATGTGTCGATGTCCGAACGGAGCCTTCCAATCCTCTGTTGCAGCCGCATGTTTTTCTTGTCAGTAATTGATATCTAGGTGCTCTTCTCTTCCACACCTAAAGCATTTCCTCGTCCCCTTCTAGCAATTTCTACGGTTCTTATTTCTGCACCTTTGTCAAGTGGTTGATGGATCTTATTAGCACCATTGGATTTATCTATTGGACCGCCATAATTGAAGTCCACCTTACACTTATTTTCCAAATGATAGCCCTGAGATTCTTCGATCTCCATTTTGACCTTGAGGGCACATCGAACAATTTCCTCATAGCTGTCAAAGTCACGGATCGCCAGTGCTTTTCGTAGGCTAGGTCTCCGCCCACCAAATAAGCGGTCAACCGTGCATTCAGGGGTAACGACAAAGGCAGAGCCGTATCATGAAATCCTTGGGATGTTTTCCACTTACTCCTTGATAGAATCATGTTCTTTTTTATTGAGGGAAAGAAAGTCCCTTTCCATCTTAATCCAAACGGTGCGTTGAAAATATTAATCAAAATACATCTTCTGGAAATCCATCCTTTCTAATGCATTTATCCCCTTCTCAGGATTCATATTTTTGATCGACTTCCCCCATTGATCAGATTCACCCTCCATATGATAATAATCAAGAAGAACATTCTCTTGTTCAGAACATTTAAGGATGGAGATGATATTTTCAATGGAGTTGATCCTTTGTTCGATGATTGAGGGGTCAGGTGATCCATTAAAAGTAAGATGCCATTGTCTTATGAAGCTCTCGATAACGACATGTTATTATTTGGGGGGGGGGGTTGAACTTTCCTCTTGACCCGTGTTTCTATTCGAATATTTAGTTAACTGAGAGAGAAGCATGGAAAAGTTCACGATTACTACTCCCATTGGATTGGGCATCTCATTAGCATAGTCATCACATTGATCTTTACATTAGTTGTAAGCCCGAGTCCTCCTATTACTGTCCATTGGATAGAATAAAAGGAAAGTTAGGGGTAACACATAAAGGGTAATCCACATAAAAAACTGATGACTTATAAATAACTTTTACTTTCTTAACTTAAGAATCCATAGACTTAAATCTATGTTATTCCTGATCTACTTTCTATCATATATTCCTAGAAGAATTTTTTTAATTCCCTAAAAAAGTGTTAAAACTATTCTTGTGAATTTACCACAGAATATCCCCTAAGAGTGTAGTAACCAAGATTTCAGCATGTCCCATTTTTGTGAACCAGATCCCGTTCGATTCTAGATCAAAGCGGTGTTTTCAGGTTTTACCCCTTGGATACATCTGTGCCAGAGCCGCTTCTACCTTCTCATATCCAAACAGGGATGTATTTTCTTGATAATTCACTTACTCAATACTCACCAATACATAGGGATGTTTTTATTACACTTATTCTTGTCTCTAAGTCTTTACTAGGATTTTCTAATCCTAATCCCAAACATAACAAAACCTATCCTCTGATATGAACTATAATAACCCTTCTTTTATTACAAACTTAAACATGATTTATTACATAAACACTTCACTTGATACAACTTGGAAGATCTAGATTTTTTGTGTCTTTGGGGAATATGATCATTACATAACAACATAAAACATGAAATACAACATCTTTATTAAATACTTCCTTTACATGACCACTACATTCCCTCATACTTAGCATTGCATTGGATAACATGAGTACATGCATAAGGAAAGGGTGAGCTATAAAGCCCAGTAAAGGAATAAACAAAGAATAACATGAGGAATAAAATACATGTTAGACAATAGGAATATCAATGCATCACAAGAGAAACAAGAACATAAACTCTTGATAAACCATGATAATCATAACATGGAAATGTGGCAACAACGATTAACATAGAATTAGCATAAGCCAAGGCTCATTGCACATGGAACATGAGTAAACCCTCATTGCACATGAAGCATGAGTAGAACCTAATTTCACTTGAATTATCATGATTCAACACCCATTTCACATGATGTATCATGATACTATAATTTACCCAAAGCATTGGAGCGCTATTATGGCTCACCCTTCTTAAACATTTCATTTCAGGCATAAGTGTGCCACATGGATCATACGACATGGAATCAATCATCATCATTTATTCCAAGATAAAGGGAAGTGTAATACATACATTATT
Source organism: Viscum album (assembly GCA_963277665.1). Lineage (NCBI taxonomy): Eukaryota > Viridiplantae > Streptophyta > Magnoliopsida > Santalales > Viscaceae > Viscum > Viscum album. The sequence goes on along the minus strand of OY728159.1, from coordinate 1,882,732,361 downwards.
ATTTATAATAAATAAGTAAATGTAAATAATTGTTAATACCCTTGAAAGAAAAATGGTCATGGTATTCACTACACAATGATATTTTCTTGGAAAATCGTAGTGCAATTTTAGAAGCATAATAGCGTGAAATAAGAACTCATAAAAATGGATGATCTGAGAAAAAGAGGTGTATCATCATATTTACATGAAATGGATAGTAAGGGGTCATATAGATACATGTCCCAAAAAACATAATGGAATTTAGATTCATAACTTAAAATAATTACATGGATGTAAAAGAGGAGAGATAAATCTCTCACGGATTTTTTGTATGGTCACAGGTATACATGGGCGGCATTAATTAGAGATAATGGGGTCTTACATAATCCAAAAATAAAGAGAAAATATGGGGTAGATGATAAATCAAACCCCAAAATTTTTAAATCAAAACAAAAGGGAAAAACAACTTAAATAAAATTGGACAACAATGAGAAAAGATGAAATCCCTTACTTGGAAGTGTAATCTCAAAGGCTTGGGAGAGGCTTCAGAGAGGCTTATTATGAGCTTGTAGAACCATGGGAGGATTATAGAGAGTGGATGGATGGGTTCTGTTGATCTCAAAATACTTTTAGTGAAGAGATGTGGGATCCTGGGTTGGTTTATATAGAAAAGGAGAGGGAATTCTTTATTATTTAGGTTTGGGACATCTTACATTAAACTAATCAAAACCACAAACCAGCCCATGGATTTTGAAAATAGATTTTTCAAAAGGGGAGTGTAAAAAAATATTTTATAAGTTCAATGAACTAACTTCTTAAAATAATAGGGTTTCTTATGTGATGTTCAGTCACACTCTTAAGTGAAAAAATTTAAATAGACAAAATGTTTTATAAGTCTTGGAGGGTCCACTAAAGCTTTGAAAAATAAAACAATCAAACCCAAAATCACATTATTTTTATGGTAAAACATATATTGGCCGAAAATAATGTTTATATTGTTTTTTTACATCACTATTGGGTCATTATGATGTCATGAAACACATTATATATTTAAACAGTATTTAATTTTTACCCAAAAATTTGACTGTCTCAGAAAATTATAAATAATTCACCGTTGTATAATTTCAACATTATGATTCCAAAAATAATATTCATTTTATCTAAATAATTTTATAAATATGTGAATTTTTACTTTTAAAATAAAAACTGACATTTATCGAAAATTCATGGGTTTTGACCAAAATAGCTTTCAAACCTTAATAAAAATTACAATTGCATCCGTAAAATTATACGATAATTTATATTTAATAAAAAGTAATATTATAATAATAATAAAATTTTATTAAAATTTTATTTAATTTAAAAATCCATTAATTCATCAAAATTAATTTCTTAGTTTAATATTAAATAAAAATACTATTTGTGCTTTAAAAACAATTTATAAATTAAAATTAATAAAATGAATACACATTCTTTATAAAAAAAATAATGTATATAGTACTTTTTCTAGGGTATTTTACATAACCCCTTATAACACCCGCATAAGACCGAAGGGTAAGGTGTGCGATGGTGACAAACACTTGGGGCGGCTCGGATAACATCGTTCTGGAGGTAATCTCTATTAACTTCCACTTCTCTTGTAGTAAGTTCCACTCAAGAATAACGTGTTCAAGCTCGCCTTGGGCTTGGTCAAGAGTGAAGCCCAATGAAACCACCTCCTTTCCAAGCTCTGACAAATGGGCTTCATACGGGGCAAGTCTACTGGATGAGGCCATCACTCCCTTTGTCTAAGTAAATTGGATTTTTTAAAGCCATATATTTATACTAATCATGTGATCAATTTTAAATGGATATATTTGCAATGGTCACAATTCATAACGGTGATTTAAAATCCAAAAATATAAAACCAATGAAGTTTACATTTTATATAACCATAATAAGACATTTAATTAGATCAAGAAGAATTTCAATTAATGAAATTTATGGTCGTTACAACCAAGACGTTAAAAAATGTTAGGTTTTGGATAACCATCAACGTACCTATATTGGGATTATGATAAACTCTCGTGTACCCTCTTTTAGGGTTGGGATAACCTCTCGTATACTGTTAATTTTTTCATCAAATGTTTACCTATTGTGTTTCCTTTAAGATTGAAGAGCATTTATATTTACCCAATACATTAGAGGGATCTATAATTATTGACCCACACATCATATAATTAAACTCATACATATTTTTTATAAAAATCATTCATCATGTAACAACTCATGAAAAGGAAATGGGTTTGATAATCATTTCATCATAGCATAACCCATGGGAAAGAAATATGTTTCTTAATCATTTTTCACCACATACATAAAAAATATAGAGAATGTATAAGGATAGTATTATTAGATAATATCCCTTGTAACTCATAAGAAAAATCTATAGTTTTTTTCATTAATTAATATTAACATCGTTGAAAGATCATTAAAACATTCCTGATAAAAATATGTCTTTTATTTTGAAATTACATCTTCAAAATCTAAAAAAATATTAAATAATAAATTTTATTTGAAAATATCATTGGGAACCTATAGATTAAGATTCAAATTTATGAGTCTTAATGAGATTTATAATTTCTATAAATTCCATGTAAGTTAAAAGAAAACATTACTTTCACTACATAGTAAAAAAAGTCAAAAAGTACCTCATTTAGAAAACAATAAGAATATTCCTATATTAACCACACTATAAAATGTAATATAATTTCCAAAATTAATTTAAATAATCTTTGGTGAATATTAAAAACATTAATGTTTTTTTAGAAAACATGAACATGGAAAAGGAATGGTTTTCGACCAAAGAGATAAAATAAGGACGGTTTTTCCTTAAAAACATTATTTTGGAATTTTTAGTACATAAAGAGCTGATAATGAAATTTAAAAAAAATAAATTTCTATAAATAATCATATAATAAATAATTTCACGGTTCTATTGAGATATATATCATACTATTTCATCACTGGAAGCGTAATCATAGAAAATATCGATAAACAATTGGATTATAACATAATACCCTTACAACTTTGCTAACTTTTGAATCATAATACCCATGAAAGAATGAACCTTATATGGATATTTATATGCTATAAATTTCATGATAATATTCATAAAATAAATTCATGGTTACTATATATAGCACACATAAGAAACGATTGGTTAATATAGAATGTCACCTATGTAAATAATAATTGAGACAACAATCCCTTACCTAATGTATAACTTCCTTTGTATGTGTTTAAAACTCATGTATAATAAATATATATTTTTTATAAATATATTCTATAATAATAATAATATATATGATTCCATATAATATTTATTTATAACCATTGAGCACATGTTTAGTAACATTTATTTTTAAAACTTCATTATTTATGGTGATTGTTACTTTTTTTATGTATATTTTGGTTTTGAAGTTCTGGTCCTTGTAAATTGATTTTGGTTAAATAATATATAAAACATTAATCATAATATAAATATAATATATATACATTATATTAAAATTTATAGTCATCCATGAATGATAGAGATAGAAAAATGTATTACACTGTTCATGGTGAAGGTAGGTTGTTTGTACGGATGAATGTTGTATTCATATTTCAATGGATGGAATGGTAGAAAGGTAAATAATAATTAAAAATTTCCATAATATTTTTTACATCTTATATATCATAAATTTTTTTAAAATCATTTTTTATTACAATCCAGGTCAAAATAAAATAAAAAGCATATGACATCGCTTCATGGAGGCGTTAGTCCACACATACGCACAAACAAAATTATAATTTTCCCAAGGATTGGGAGGAAATATGGTATATTTGATCTTATAATTCCATAAGTAAAATTAATTAATATATAAAATTTATATTTATATATATTAAATACCTCATTCTATTTATCTAAGATAGGCGGTGATGGAAAATGAATTACAGCGGTTCACAAGGAGATAGCCTGCTATACACTTGATCGACATATCTATTCCCCATTTGATATAAGATGAGATAAATATATGTTGTTAAATAAAAATAATAATATTTTTCTTATTTTAGATACACATGTTATTATTTCAGTTCATTTTATGAATATTTTAAGGATCTTGAAGATGAAATAAAAAAACCGTTGATAAAAAAGACACCTCTTTTTTAGGAAACCTATTTAGGTTTTCACTGAAATACTTCATTATAGGATTCAAAAAATAGACATTATAAATTGTGAAGGGATTTAAATAAGTGGTTTCATAAGTTATTTTATAAATCAAATTTTTTTTGATGTGTGAAGGAGATAAGAGGGGAAGTAACCTTTTATAAGTGAGGGGATGTGCACTCTTGGAATTTATTAATATATTAATCTAATGAAAATTAATAATCATATTAAAAAGGATAAAAATTGAGAAGATTATGGAAAATATTATTTTTATTATAAATAGTCAAATAAATTAAAAATTGTACCAGTCAAGGTAATTTTTTCTCCCATAAATTTTTATTTTATCCCCATTTATCCCTTTTTGATAATTAAAGTGGTGATATTGTTTTAACTCTTTAAGGGACATAAAACATTTTATAAATGTAAAAAAGGACCATAAATGGAATATGGTTTATAATATCAACAATTAATAATAAAATTCGATTATTCTGACATTTTTATGAATTTTAAATCATATAATATAACCTTATTTATTATATCTTTAATGTCAATTTTGACATTATTCATTTAATTTGACTATAAAACCAAAATATAATGATTGAATAAGAATACATTAATTTTATATTTCAATTGTATGATATAATTATAAAAAAAATTTGTAAATAAATATATATTTAAAAAATATTACTTTTCATGTTTTAAAATAATTTATTTTATTTTCCTTTTAATAAAATAAGTACTACTTTAGGCTTGCATATGAATTTAAGGTCATTATTTCACTAATAAAACATATAAATAAAGTACCATGGAAAATAAAAAATATGTATCCATAATATAATTATTTAAAAGAGAATATGCATCCTTTTTATCAATATGTTAACACATAGGATATTTCCAAAAAGTTAAAGGGTGATATTTTGTCCTTTTCTCTACTTTAAAAATTATAAAGGTCATAATAATGTCTATATAGCCCAAAAAATTGGATATTTATAATAATTTTAAGTCATATTATCTAAATATGTCAAAGAAATAGAAATAATAATATTTATTAGGTAATTATAACACGTATCTCTTTAGTTAACCCAGGGTAAACCTATTTTAACTTAACATGTGTAATAGTTTTTTTACTATTCTTAATATTAATTATAACAAAAAAATTAATCTTGATACCTAATATTAATTATGATAATTACTAAAATTTATTTTATTTCATTACATCAAATTTTTAATAGTGGAAGAACATAATTTAAAATTAAATTCCAAAAATGATGAAAAGTGGTTTTCTCATAAATGTATTTTTCATGGTAAAGATGACTTCACATTAACTCTATCACTATTAATATTATTTATATGAATTGATATTCGTATATATATATATAATCAATAAATTTAATTTATATTATTCCCCTTTGTGGGGAATTTTATTTAATTAAAAAGGATAAACATTGTGTACATAAAAATAGTTTTCAGAAAACTGTGTTTTTAAACAAAAAATAAACTGATACCAACATCATGAAAATTTAGGATAAGAATGAAATTAATTATATTATTCTAAATAAATTGATCCATATGTCACTTTATTAATAAATATAATTTATAGTGAAACTTTATTTAATTATAATAAATGGTGGTATTTTGAAAAATTGATATTCTTCACTATTCACTGAAAAATATCAATAGTTTTAGAAAAATCTCAAATATTTAATCATATATTAATTTCAATATTCTGATTAAAACAAATATTTTCATTTTATAAAATTATATTTCAATTATTTTTATAAATTAGTTATAATATTTTCCCACAATAATTATTATAAAACATTTTTGAAAGATTTTTTAATGATAAAATTACTACTAAAATATGAGTGACTATTTACTAAGAATTTATCTATAAATTTATATTGATTCCGTAATTTTTATATATTTCATTAATTATATAATAAAAATTAATACCTTTAAATATAACTACTATTTTATACTAGGTATCTTTAAATAATAATATTTAATGGTTTGTTTGTGCTCAGTGTTGTATGTTGTGAATGCTATCGATCAGAGTATTCTAATTACAAAAAACCTTTGGTGTTTCAACTACCCTCTCCAAACATTCTCTTATTCTCATTTATATTCAATAATAGAATCTAACTTTTTTAAAGTGTAGCTTCATTTCCTTTTCGGGCTACTATATTTTATGTGGATATGGTCAGTGAATCTTTTCCCTCAATATTGGTGTTGCTAGGATGGAATATCACACGTTGTTCTAGTCATTTTTTACACTTGGTTCCAAATATATACTGTATTTTATTTTATATAATTTTTGAAAATTAATATTATTATGGGGTTTCAACTACCCTATCTGTAAGAACCCGGTTCTGTTTTTTTGAGGTACGGGTTCTTTCTTGTCTCCTTTCCTTAGGTGTTTTTATGAAAATATAGAAAATTGGAAAAATCCTAAATTTTGGAAAGTACACTCCGTGTACTTTTCCCACATGCCATGTAATTTTGGTCGTGTGGTATGGGTACACGGGGCGTGTGGCCATACCGGGGATGAAGGGTGTAGGGACCGATTACCCTCCGTGTATGGGTCCTTTACACGCCGTGTAGTTAGTCGGCAGACCTGAACAGTAAGGCGGTGGAGAAGCCGCCAGCTACGCGATAGTACATGTCGTGTAGTCATGAGTACATGTCGTGTACTAATGTCAGCAAGTGAACAGTTCCACGCTGGCAAGAAGCCTCCTGAGGAACAATTTAAAAAATGGGAAGTACATGTCGTGTACTTGGAAGTACACGCCGTGTATTTTTTTCCGATTAAAATGGGCAGAAGCCTCCCCTGTTCATAGGGAAGGCTTAGAACCGGACGAAGGAGCGAGAGGGGACGACCGAACATTTGAAGATCCACCGAGTGTTCTTCTGGAATCTGTTTCCGCCTTGAACGATCTCGTTGGAACCGCATAGGTAAGCCCTCTGCTCTCCTTAAGCATTTCTTACCAATTATTTTTTGATGGAAATTTATTTACGTTTAAATGGGTTTTATTCTTCTTTAGATCTATGTTGTTCTTGGGAATTTATAGAACCGACATTCGTATATAATGCTCGTTGGCATATAAGGTAGGTGGCTTGGTGTTAATTTTTACAATTGTCGTGTGTCTTGTGTGTTTTTATGCCACAAACCCATGTTGGGGTATCGTGTGGATGAGTCCATTGCTATAATAACCACCTAGAATTGAATAGGTGATCAATTGTGATATTAAAATGCTGTTTGGGATCATTGCTTGGATCCGGAACCACCCCAGGGTTTTGTTTCACTGTTTAGCCGTTTGGCCAGGATACCCGAGGGTATGCCTTTAAAATAGTAATTATAGAATTTCCTTGAGTTGAATTGCTTGTTTACTGCTTGTTTACAGGTTGGGAAAGGCCTGGTTACCTGTTTAGCCTGAGGGAATTGTTGTGATTTGCCTGTGGGTACTGCACTATTTATCCTATGGGCGGTAGTTATTTCGGCCTGAGGGCAACTTCTTCTTTGCCTATGGGCAGCTGATTCTGTGCCTGAGGGCGATACTACCTACGCTTGAGGGAAAACTCTGTTATGCATGAGGGTGGATTCTTGCACTGCATACTCTTTACCTGAGGGTAGGGGTTTACGTGTCTGAGGACATTAGCTGGTTATTTAGAATATTCACTGTGGTGGTATTTTAAATTAAATGGATAAAATGGATAATAAAATGGAAATATAACTGGTAATTAGTTACTTTTGAGTACTGCTTACTTTTTTTGCATTTTACTACTGCACACTATTGTTTCTTGCTTACATGCAGTTGGGAACGTGCCTTTGGTGGGTGCCTACTGAGATATATTTCTCACACCCTGTTTGGTCCATGCTTTTCGGCCCAAGAAGATTACGTTTCTATAGGTGTAGATAGGGGAAAGAGTCCCTATACAGGTACTTGACTGTGGCTGAGGAGTAAGAGGGCATGGGACCGAGCCTAGGATCGTGATGCCGCTGCCAGTTGTTTTGCTTCGTTTTGCTGTACTCTGCATTTTGTTGTACTATATTGATGTATAACATGTTCTGGATATATTCTTAGAACATGAGAGATGTTGCATCATTATTTATATACAGTTGGTTATATCTTCTGCAGTTGTTTATTTCAGTTGTGCATGATTTGCTGCTTCCGCTGTTTGTTTTATGTTTTATTTAGTATTCCGTTGCACTAAACTTTGACAAATAAGGGCATAGTTTACCCACTATCAGACCTAGCCCCATTGCTGCTAGTCGGCAGCCTCTGGAATTTGGGGAAATGCGCTTGAGGTCACGTGGAGAACCGGGTTTGGGGCACCCATTGAGTGGTACCCAGGCCCGGGACATTACAAAGTGGTATCAAAGGAGCTATTTTGATTGACTTATTGTTTGGAGTCGTAGTCAGGGATATGACGAATGATAGTTTTTAATAAGCTGTGCTCGGGCGTAGCTAACCCATGTACAAGGAAAATCCAATCTACCTCGTACTTTTTCATTTCTTTTGATTTTTCAAATTTTACAGTTGATTTGATTTCACCGTTGGGTGACGCACTTGTATTGTGCTGTTTATATTTTATCTTTGGGTTCTATTTAGTTGCAACCCGATGAGATGAGGGTATGTCATCTCATGCATCATATAGGCACATGCTAGAAATCACATGCCATGCATAGTTCCATGCCATGTAGGTGAATTAGAAAGTGCATGTTGTTGTGATAGTTGTTGTGCTAGAAAAGAATGTTGTTGTGATAGATGCTCTGATAAAATACCTGTTATGTGATAGGGTAATTTTATTTGAGCCCGATTATAGAATAAATGTCAGACTTTGGTTTTTGGGGATTATGGGCACCCATTTACCGGAATTTGGTGGATCATTGACTGTTTATTGTGTTGTAACACAGATAAGATGTCAAACATTGATTCGTGGGGAGTATGGTCCCTCAAGGACCAGAATTTGACACTTATGTGTTGTTTTTCAGTATTTTCGAGGATCCTGAGAAGTTTCTAAGGCATACTGTCCAGAAAATACAGTATTCATGCCATGTAGTACTTTAAACACGCCGCGTATGTTCATCTGTTCAGGAAGAAAAATAAACATTTTGAGTACACGCCGTTTACCCTATGTACACGCTGTGTATTTTCTTCCCGTGTCATAAACCATGTGCGTAGGGACATGGGGAAGGTAATGCATTGGGTGAACACATCGTGCAGTTTTTTTTACATGCCGTGTAATGAGGACCCAGAGTCTGCCCGTGTGACAGACAACACGGACGAAGGAGACCTTGAGACATACACGCTGTGTCCACTATGGAACATGTCGTGTAGTCTGACCTAGGGACCTGGCCGTGTAACTAACAACACAGTTTGGTGTATTCATTTCGAATACACGTCGTGTGTCTATAAAACATGCCGTGTAGTTTGAGTCATGTTTCTGGACAAGTATCTAACAACACGGGTCGGCGAAGCTCATCTAGTACACGCTGTGTACCTGTGGGACACGCCTTGTAGTCTTGTCTGAGGACAGACCATGTGAGTTTAGCTGTGTGGCTGGGAAAAATGGGATGGTGTACACACCGTGTGTGGGTGTAACACACCATGTAGTGTCATGCTGAGTAGTCGGACATGTCACAAACGACACGGGCAGTTGGAAAATTACAGCATAAACTCCGTGTAGTCAGCTTACACGCCGTGTAGTTTTGTTCAATGGAAGTCGTGTGGCTTAGCCGTGCAAAAGGACCTGGGCAGGGGAAGGGAAGTCAGGTACATGCCGTGTAGTCAGTATACATGCCGTGTAGTCTTGTTTTAAAAATTTTGAATGCCTTCTTCCTCCTGTTCCCTTTTAAGTTTCTTCGTTTTCGGTCTTTAATAATCTTGATCTAAGGTGTGTTTTGACCTTGTAGTGTCATGCCACCTAGACTACCGCATGTTGTTTTCCAGGAGAGTAGCAATGAGTATACTCTAGAGATGGTGGGCCATGGGATACCAGTGGATCCTCCAGTAGAGCCAGAGGTTGCACCAGCCGTTATACCGAACACAGGCGTGGAGGCGTAGTTCCGTGAAGGCTTTATGCGGTTTATGAAGAACTTTCAGGGAGCACCGCATTCTGCCACATCTATGGCCGAGATGACATGTATCTTTCAGCAGCTACATCCTCCTACATTTTCTAGGGATGCCGGACTACAGGCTGTGGAGTCTTGGCTAGGTTCGAGCCAGACTATTTTCGAGTATCTTGAGATGCCTCTAGGGCGGAGGTTCAAGCTTGCGACTTATATGCTACGTGATTCCGCCAAGAGGTGGTGGGATGTTACCACCCAGTCAGAGCATCACAGGGACATGGAGTGGGAATATTTTTTTGGCATTCTTCTATGACTTCTTTTTCCCGTAGACACTGAGGGAAGATAGAGTTTGATAGTTCATGAATCTGCAGTTGGGAGCTATGTCAGTGATGGACTATTCTTCTTGTTTTACAGAGCTCCAGCGATTTTCACCCGTGCTGGTGGGTGATGAGACGTTGAGAGCCAACCGATTTGAGGATGGTCTTCATTATGACATCTGAGTATTGGTGAATGTTTTCAGGTTGCCTATTATATATGATATTGTAAACCAGGTTCCGATTACAGAGAGGAACCTACGGGAATATAGTGGTATGGGCCAGGTCGATTCAGCACCATTTACTGGTAATATTTCTGCTGGAAAGAGAAAGAGACAGATAGACTTCTCTCAGGGTGGAAATACCAGTCAGAATAATGCTTCAGGTGGCCAGGTTATGTGCTGCCAGTGTGGTAGAGAGGGGCACAAGAGGCCACATTGTCCACGAGACCTAATGGAGTGCCGATCATGCAACAAGATGGTTCATCTGTATTGATTTTGCAGGGTGTTTCCACCAGTGGCTAGTGAGATGGGTTCTATGAAGACTCTTCGAGCGGGAGCAGGACCGACTGCTTCTTACCAGTCGGGGAACTGGAATATGTCAGGGCGTGCAGGCAGAGATGGTGGTCATGGCCGTGGTATCCAGACACCAAGATCTCAGAGGTAGCAGGGCGGGACAACTCAGGGTAGCCAGGCTATGTCGTAGGGTCGTGGCACTAGGCAGACATATGCAGTGCAACAGACCCAGCAGGAGAAGGATCTCAGAACTTCTACAGTTAGAGGTACTGTTCTAGTAGCTTCTGTTTTATCATCGGTACTTTTTGATATGGGTGCTACACATAGATTCATATCTGTGCCCACTGTGGAGATCCTTAGGCTCTGTGTTTCTTCTTCTTCAGCTGTTATGATGCTAGACACTCCGTTGGGGACTAGAATGGCGGGTGTGCGTTAGTGCCAGAAGTGCCCCCTTGAGGTTGGTGGGTGTCACTTCCTTTGGGACCTCTATGTCTTAGAGATGACAACTTATGATTTCATTCTCAGGATAGACTGTTTGGTTCCATTTTGAGCCTTTGTAGACTATTATCATCGCAGGGTGTGTTTCACATCACTAGAGGGTTGAGAGTTTCTATGCAAGGGTGAATGGGATGTTCAAGCGAGTCGAGTTGGACCAGAGCATCATGGGAAAGGTGGAGTCACAACCCAGATTGCAAGCTTATATCTGGATGAACAGGGGACTTGTCAAACGGATTTCCCTACAGTGTTTGATCGTTTCAGGGATGTCTTCCCGGATGACTTTTTAAGTCTTCCTCCGGAGAGAGAGGTAGATTTTTCTATCGAGCTAGTTCCAGGAGAAGCACCGGTGTCCATTTCTCCTTATAGGATGGCCACTCTTGAGTTGCAGGAGCTCAAGAGGCAGTTAGAGGAATTATAAGGAAATGGGTTTATCCGACCCAGTACTTCTCCTTGGGGATCGCCAGTCCTTTTTGCGAAGAAGACGGACGGTACCCTCAGACTCTTTGTAGATTATCGGTAGCTGAACCAGTTGACGGTTAAGAACCGATATCCATTCCAAGGATTTATGATCTTTTTGATAATATTCGTGGAGCACGAGTGTTCTAGATGATTGAAATGAGATTGGGATATCATCAGCTGCGCGTGAGACCATAGGATATACCGCTTATAGATTTTCGGAGCAGATATGGTCTGTACGAGTACTTGGTTATGCCGTTCGGACTCACGAACGTGCCAACAGTTTTCATGGATCTGATGAATCGAGTGTTCCATCCTTATCTAGATTCTTTTTTGGTAGTATTCGTGGATGACAACTTGGTGTACTCTCACACTCGACATGACCATACCACCCATCTTGAAATCGTATTGAGTACACTTAGAGAGCATCAGATGTATACTAAGCTCTCAAAGTGCCACTTTTTGATGGACCAGATTCACTTCCTGGGTCATATCATCTCAGAGACAGGAGTTTATGTAAACCGAGAGAAGGTGAGAGCATTATTTTCCTGAGAGTATCCTAAGAATGTGTTTGAGATACAGAGTTTGTTAGGGTTGGCTAGTTACTACAGACGCTTCATACAGGACTTCTCCCGCTTAGCAGCGCCATTGACAGGTTATACTTAGAAGGGTGTGAAGTTTGTTTTGTCAGAAGCTTGCGAAACAGCCTTTCAGGATCTGAAAGGAAGGCTGACATCAACACCATTCCTGATACATCCCGAGCAGGGGAAGAGCTATACAGTTTATTGTGATGCATAATGTATTGGGCTGGAGCAGTGTTGATGTAGGGGGATTGAGTAGTTGCATACGGGTCTCAGCAGTTGATGCCACATGAGAGGAATTATCTGATGCACGATCTCGAGTTGGTTTCAGTTGTGCATGCGTTGCGCTATTGGAGACATTATCTATTGGGAGAACATTTTGTGGTTTTCACCAACCACAAAAGTCTCAAGTACATATTTACTTAGAGTGACTTGAATCTGAGGCAGAGAAGATGGGTCGAGTACCTACAGTCCTTCAATTTTGAGCTTTCCTACACAACTGGTAAAGGTAATACAGTAGCTGATGCACTGAGCAGGATAACTCAGATACAGGCTGTGCAGGAGGCCAGTGGTGAGTGGAAGCTTATGGCTTTGTTCTCTGAGATGAATTTGGAGATGCATGTCAGTCATGGGAAAACTTATCTTTCATCTTTAGATGTGACTTCTACCCTCCTGGATAGAGTAAGGATGAGACAACTATCTGATCCCGAAGGCCTAGTTATACGGGATTTGGTGGCAAGTGAGGACCCTCCGCCTGGGTGGACGATAGGCGATGATGAGGTCCGGCGTTTCCATGGACAAGTGTGGGTTCCAGGGGATATACACTAGGAGATGATGCGGGAGTTTCGTGCTTCCATTTGGGTAGTTCATCTCGTAGTTACCAAGATGTACCGTGACTTGAGACGTCACTATTGGTGGCTGGTTATGATGAAATATGTAGCTGGTTTTGATACGAGGTGTTCCACCTGTAAGTAGGTGAATGCAGAGCATCAGAGGCTATTCGGGCTGTTATAGCAGCTACCCATTCTGGAGTGGAAATGGGATGATGTCACGATGGATTTCATGATGGGATTGTCGTGGTCACCTAGAGGTAATGATGTTGTATGGGTTGTTGTGGATAGACTCACGAAGGTAGATAACTTTTTTCCGATCAAGGAGACCTTCGGTGTTGACGATATTGGGAAGCTATATATCCGAGATATTGTACGTCTTCATGGGGTCCCCCGTTATATCGTTTTAGATAGGGACACCTGCTTTACATATCATTTATGGCAGATTTTTCAGAGGGCACTAGGTACACAGGTGCTTCTGAGCACAACATACCACCCTCAGACCGATGGCCAGTTAGAGCGTATGATACAAGTGATTGAGGACATGCTGTGTGCATGCGTCCTAGACTTTGGGGGCTCTTGGGAGAAGCATATACCCTTAGTCGAGTTTGCCTATAATAACAGTTTTCAGGAAACTATCGGGATGGAACCTTACGAGGCTTTATATGGTAGGCAATGAAGATCACCTTTCTATTGGTTAGAGGTGGGTGAGGCAGCTTTACTGGGACTACATCTCATGCAGGAGACTTCAGAGTAGGTCCAGTTGATTCAGAAGCGGATGGCTACCGTGCAGTCTCGTCAGAAGTCTTATGCTGATCGTCACAGATGACCTTTGGAGTTCGTGGTCGGGGATCAGGTTTTCTTGCGTGTTTCACCGAGGATGGGACACAGACGGATCAGGAGACAGGGTAAACATTCACTGAGGTATGTGGGGCCATTTTAGATTCTATAGAGAGTCGGGCTAGTTGCCTAACAGTTGCAGTTACCGTAGTGGTATCGAGCCATGCACGACGTCTTCCATGTATCTCAGTTACGCCACTATCATTCAGACCCATATCACATCCTTCAGCCCGAGGAGGTTGAGCTTTAGATGGATGCGTCCTTTGAGGAGCATCTGATTCTTATAATTGATAGGAGCACGAAGGTTCTTCTAGGCCGGTCAGTTCCTCTTATACGGGCGCTATGGCAGCATGGCCGAGTGTAGGACGAAACCTTGGAGCAGGAGACCGACGTACGTGCTCAGTGGCCGAAGTTGTTCACGGCTTTATCTCCACCACCCTTATAAGGGAATTTCGGGGACGAATTGATTTAAGGGGGGAAGTTTGTAAGAACCTGGTTCTATTTTTTTTGAGGTACGTGTTATTTATTTTCTCATTTCCTTAGGTGTTTTTAAGAAAATATGGAAAATGGGAAAAATCCAAAATTTTGGAAAGTACATGTCGTGTACTTTTCCCACACGCCGTTTACTTTTGGCCGTGTGGGATGGGTACATGGGGCGTGTGTACATGCCGAGGGTGAAGGGTGTAGGAACTTATTACACGCCGTGTATGGGTCCTTTACACGCTGTGTACTCAGTCGGCAGGCTAGAACTGTATGGCGGTGGAGCAGCCGCTAGCTGGGCGACAATACATGCCATGTAGTCGTGAGTACATGATGTGTACTCATGTTGGCAAGTGAACAGTGTCGCACTGGTGGGAATCCACCAGAAGAACAGTTTAAAAAATGGTAAGTACATGCCATGTACTTGAAAGTACACACCGTGTACTTTGTTTTTTTCGCTTAAAATGGGCTGTAGCCACCCCGGTTCATAGGGAAGGCTTAGAACCGGAGGATGGAGTGGGAGGGGATGACTGATCATTTGAAGATCCTCCATGTGTTAGTCTGGAATCCGTTACCACCTCAGACGATCTCGTTGGAACCGCACGGGTAATCCCTCCGCTCTCCTTAAGTAGTTCTTACCAATTCTTTCTCGAGGGAATTTTATTTATGTTTAAACAAGTTTTATTCTTCGTCAGATATACGTCGTTCTTGGGCGTTTCTAGAACCGACGTTTGTATATAATTATCGTTGGCGTATAAGGTAGGTGGCTTGGTGTTAATTTATCCAACTATCGTGTGTCTTGTGCGTTTTTGTGTCACGAACCCATGTTGGGGTGTCGTGTGGCTGAGGACATTGCTATAATAACCACCTAGAATTTAATAGGTGATTAATTGTGATATTAAAATGCTGGTTGAGATCATTTCTTGGTTCCGGAACCACCCCAGGGGTGTGTTATACAGTTTAGCTATTTGACCAGGATAACCGAGGGTATGCCTTTAAATTAGTAATTGTAGAATTTCCTTGAGAGGAATTGCTTGTTTACTGCTTGTCTACATGTTAGGAATGGCACGGTTACCTGTTTAGCATGAGGGAGTTGTTGTGATTAGCCTATGGGCACTGCACTATTTAGCTTGTGGGCAGTAGTTATTTCGGCCTGAGGGAAACTTCTCTCATGCCTGTGGGCAGCTGATTCTCTGCCTGAGGGCGACACTACCTATGCCCGAGCTAAAACTCTGTTATGCCTGAGGGTGGATTCTTGTGTTGGATACTCTATACCTGAGGGTAGGGGTTTACATGTCTGAGGACATTAGCTGGTTATTTAGAATATTCATTGTGGTGGTATTTTAAATTAAATGGATTAAATGGATAATAAAATGGCAATATAACTAGTAATTAGTTACTTTTGAGTACTGCTTACTTTTTTGCATTTTACTACTGCACACTGTTGTTGCATGCTTACACGCAGTTGGGAATGAGTCTTTGGTGGGTGTCTACTCAGATATATTTCTCACACCCTGTTTGGGCCATGCTTTTCGGCCCAAACAGATTACATTTCTATAGGTGTAGATAGGGGCAAGAGTCCCTATATAGGTACTTGACTGTTTCTGAGGAGTAGGAGGGCATGGGACCGAGCTAAGGGTCACGATGCCGCTGCCAGTTGTTTTGCTTCATTTTGCTGTACTCTACATTTTATTGTAATGTATTGATATATAACATGTTCTCACTATTTTCTTAGAACTTGAGTCATGTTGCATCATTATTTATATACAGTTGGTTATATCTTCTGTAGTTGTTTATTTCAGTTGTGCATGGTTTGATGCTTCTGCTGTTTGTTGTATGTTTTATTTTGTATTCCGTTGTGCTACACTTTGACAAATGAGGGCATCGTTTCCCCACTATCAGACCTGGGCTCTCACTGCTAGTCGACAGCCTCTGGTATTTGGGGAAATGCGCTTGAGGTCACGTGGAGAACCGGGTTCGGGGCACCCGTTGAGTGGCACCCGGGTCCGGGACGTTACACTATCATTTATTATATAGATAATTTTATAATTCATTTTCTCTTTGGGATACTATGTAAATAAATGTATTTTTTTAAAAAAAAAACTTTGGAAAATATGTATGTGGAATAAGAATATATTTCTTAAAAAGGGAAATAGGACGTTATTTTCTTTTAAACATTTATTTTCTTGACTAAATTGATAAAGAGAGGTAAATTTTTAGAAAAATATTACAATTTCATAAATAATATATTTATAAGAAAATATATTGAGTTTATAATTGATATATTATTATTAATCCTTTAATTAAAATAAGATAGATCACAAATAAATGATAATATTAAATGAATTCTTACCTATTTGGTAACTTCTAAAATGTTACCCCTTAAAAGATAAAACATGAATTGAATCATTAATCATCATGAATAAAAATATATTCAGGTTAAATATATAAAACATTAATTATATATACAACATAAAATAAATTGGTTTAGAATACCAAATATATCTCAATAGAGTGTAAATTGAGAGAAAATCACTTGACTCAAGTTTAAGATGACTTATAGGTGCTCTAACCTCCTATATAATAAATTTCAATATATTATAATTCTATAAAATAGATAGTTAAATATGTATAATATAATATATAATCCACTTATAAGATTTTATCACCAATTTATTAATAATTCCTTAATAAAAGCATCATTTATGGGTGTTAACTATATCATTTATCAAGAAACTTTCTATTCAGTAGTTAGGGTACTTATTCAATGATTGAATTTACATAATCTCCATAATTATAAACATCATTTAAATATCATATATATTAATTATACACATGTTTATATTCTTAGATAAAATTTAGTGATGAAAAAATGAATTACACTACTCATGGAGACGGTAGGTCATAAGTACGTGTGTGTGTTGTTTTCACTTTTGACAGATAAAAAACAGAAATGAATATAATAATTAAAATTTATAGAATAATTATTACATCATATATATCATATATATTAATTATATATATCCTTTTTTCCATCCATCTAATGTGGTAATGAAAAAAATGGACCAGATCGCTTCATGGAGGTGGTAGTTCATACGTACGATTGATCGACATTATCATTTTTGTGTAGATTGAAAGGTTGGAAGGTATATATTTTATTAAAATTATAGAAGTATAATTATGTTATATATATAATATATATTATTTATTTCCATATTTATAACCCTACAATTAAATTTGAGATGAAAAATAAATTACACTACAACATGATGACGGTAATCGATGCATACACACGAGTGGTGGTTTCATGTTCCGTAGGATGGAAAAGATATAAAAAATGGTTGTCACAACTTTATAATAACATATTAATACATTTTTGATACTTTGTTCATTATTTTAAAACTGACACCATATATTTATCGGAAGTATAAGAAGATACAAAATTGAATGTTCATAGTCAAGATTTATACTTCTTTATTGAGAAACCACTTTTGGCATACACCATATTACTGAAAAAGATGATATTTTGGAAATAAAATAAGTTATAGGAGATGGAGAATAAATATATAAATGTATTAGGATAGCTTTCTTAAGATATAGATATTCGAACCGGGCGTGCAGTGGAAGCCCCAATCAAATGGGATTTTAAAATATTTTCACTGGTGATCAACGTAAACTTGTCGATGTCGGTGCATAGCTGCCCGGTCTTAGGCGAGGACCACACATAAAGAGTTTTTAGCAAAAAAATAAACTAGAAAATAAATTGTGTAATTCCGAATCCGGACACCATGCTTGCTCATCATTAGTGATTTTCACTCGTAAAATCCAACATCGAACTCCTCTAGATCATCCACATGCGCTTTAATAAATCTGCAGAAGCATCGTTCACCATAATCATAGTGCTAGCGTAGAGTTTTGACGATGCCTTCGACGTTCCAACGATCACCACATCACTTCTATGGTGATTACTAAGAGAGATCTCGATTAGAGATCCTTGGATCTCTAGCCTCTCTCTAGATCATGGGAGACATGAGGGGAGAGAAAAGATCCATGAATAGTGTTTGGTAATATCCTCTCCTCTTATATTTATTGTGTCATGTAATTACCTAGAAATGTCAACCTGGACCCGAATAATAAACACGCTTTTAACAATATTTTATGACTACTAATATGAGTCATAAATATTATTATCACTCACTTGTAATATATTAAATATTACGTGATAATAAATGATTCATTAACTCGATTTGTCATTCCCATAAGTATTATTAGAACCGTGAATAATTTAAAATTCATCAATTAATATTGTTAAATTATATATTTAAAACATGTAAATATATTTACTAAATAAATTCAATACAAATTACTCTAAACTTGAATAATATAAATTTATTTATTGCATTGGTGATCATTTTTTGATGGACAAATCCTATACCCCAATGGAAGGGCCTACCATTTCCAAATCTCTTATTCAACTGAATGGGGAAGATTCTTGAATACGCAATAGTGTGTGACCCTATAGGCCCTTATCTCAGCAATAGTGAATAGTATTCATAGTCCATGAGCAGAATCTACCAACCCATCATGGCCCCTAAAGAGATAAGAATTGTCACAGTAGCAACAACCAACCTAAGAATATGCAATGTGTAATATAATCTCTTTGTATGTAATATCGCACAAAGCAGGACACACTAATCTATCATTACCCTTTTCTGGATTTATTTTTTGTTGATTTAACTGTATGGATATGCCCTATAATCCCATGGTCATGGTCTTATAAAGGTACTTCCATCATTATCAATATGTCCTGAGATATATTTCATCCATAAATCAGAAGCGAAAAATCCCTTATTAACTATTTAACCAATGCCATTCCACCAAGGATGCAACCAACGCAAACTAACTCTCCATGACTTCATTGCCATTTTTTCATCTTGCATCAAAGTATGTGATCAAATGACATACATTGGTAATGATCTAATGTCTAAAGACCATTATACATGATCATAGATTAGAACATCTAATAACACCTGAAACTTTTGGTATTCTTATTGGCGGGTCAATCCTCATGATCTCACTACTAGATATCACTATGTTAGAACTTCATGAGAAGATGTCTCAATGCCTCTGAGCCCCCAACACCTGATTGTCAAACAACTACTATGTCCAATCAGTAAGTTGAATCTATACCATAGATGATATATTTAAGGTTAATGTCATATTATCTAGAGGTTCTCATTATAGATCAGGATCTTATATAACCTTTCTATATGATAATTAATCTTTGGGAATTGCCATTTCAATAGTGAATGTAGAAAATTATACACTATAATATCAAGATGACATCATGTATAGATAACTGTATACATGATATGTTAATAAAAATCACCGAATAGTTTGGACTAGGGAACCCACTATTTCCATACCCCCACTTTCACTAGAGAAAACTTGCTAACAAAACTTGTTATCTACTAAAATGAGGAACATCATGTTCTTGCTGAGTAACAACATTAGCTACATAGTCTTCCATGGTTCTACCACATGGTTGTTCTGTAATATCGACCTCATCTCTTAGAGTAAACCATCTCAAGAGATGGTATCCTGAGTATATCCCTTTTTTCACTTTCATAACATGACATCTTGGCTAATAATAATATCATAATTTTAATTATGATAATACTTATCTTACCAGGTGTTCTTCCAAGAACTGGAAAAAATCATTGCATTTAATAATTGCTTCTTAGCTACCTCAGAAGCTGTAACGTACTCAGTATTGGTAGGTATGGCTACCACTGGTTTATATGATCTTGACACGCTCATCATCTTTAGCCTAACTTTGATAGTATATCACATTAATCTATGGAAGACTAGTTTCCATCCCCAAAAACTAGCTCCATTTAATCTCCATTTACCAGGTACTTATCTTTTGTAATTTTTGATGCACAACCAGATAGTTCTGACTACATCCCTTGAAGTGCTCCTAGATATAACTGATATTTTCCTATTATAAAGCATAACCAGGAAATAAAAAATCTTGTACATATCAAGGGATACGTTATTGATCCATCACTTTTAAGTATGGATTTAAATAATCATTTTTATCTCTTCCCATGTCTCAGGCATGTCAACCTGTAGAGATTATGCCTTGTGACATAGGTAACCATTCATCACATTAATTATTCAAAATTTTATTTTTCAATATAATATCACTATATGTACGATTGACTATGACCAAGAAACCTATATATATACCTAAGTAGATCATGTTCCCAAGAACATAGGTTGCTACATTAAGTAAATCACTGGAGAATAAATTTCTTCTTGGTCATAACTAACTATATGACCAATGTCTATTTTCCATATGTTTTCTATCATAATTTGTATGGAAAACCTTGGTGCTCTCACTAACCTCTCATAGACACATGGAAAACCATTGTTTCAAATTTATATTCTATAATCATGTTTATTACTTTAATCCTAAACTATATTTCAGTAGCTTGAAACCTATATTAGCATTATGTGACATGATCATCTGTTTCTAGTTGTGTAGTATAGACACCAACCATGATTGGTGGTCCTAACAACCAATGATAAATAATTTGATCATAGATATTAGATATGATATGTATAAATTCTAATGGATTTAGGCATAATGGGATGGTGAATCCAATCAAGCTTTATTGGTACTACACTTGAACCATCCATGTGTCAACTCACTTGAATAGCCAATGCATTATTTAGATTAATAATCCCCTTTTCACTTTTATACATAGAATCCATTAATTGAATTTTAGTTGGTCTTATCAATTTTATCTAATTTACATACACTGCCTACTTGTAGGAAATATTATTCAAATTGAATAATATATCACCATCCTCGGTAAATTTAAAAACAATGGTTTTATCTTTCCTTTTTAGTATGTGTCTCGAGAACTTTCCATGTTCCACATGCGCTCAGGGAACTAGTTCATATGCCAACTAGTTGTGTATATGAATCATTGACTAAACACAAGTCAATATAACTCCCATTTTTCTAATAGAGATGGTCACCCTCTTATATAATGTTATCTATAACTTGAATATGACTTTTCTATATTAGGTATTTATGTAATATCCTTAGAATCATTATGATAAGTACCTTAGATGAACAATGTGTTTATCTTGATGCATATTTGTTTGTATCCAAACGAACTATTTGCATCCAAACACATTTCCTTATGACATAATGGATTTACATCATACTAGGACTCATTTTTATCCATTTGTCTTTATAGTTGTCATATGGTTGTGGGATATCTCCATTATTTTCAGTGCATTTCATGAAATATAAAGGAAGTTTCTGCAAGTTGTAACATTAATACTACCTGCATAAAAAATTTTATGTATAACATATGTGTTTAGGAATATCTCCACGTTACATGTTTATTGATCAAAGTTGAAATGTAAGACTTTATCATCAATCCTCATTGAAATCAATGACGTTTTGTCGATAGGGTAATGTTCATTTACGAATAACTCCACATGACATTATCATGATTGATGAATGCTTGGTCGAGATATTGTTTGGTATCCCAACCCAAAGCAACTCATATATCCTGACCAAGCATACTTCACTTTACCATTCCTTAATTACATAATGGTATCTTATGATGTATATAAACCTCTATCTTATACTTTTAATAGTTCACTTTCACATGTTAAACTATTTCCAAAAGCTTTGTGGCATACCTTTATCTCTAATGTCACCTCTGTCCAAACTAAAGACGTCAATAATTCCAAAAGTATTTAGCTTTGCCGAGCCTAAATACCGTACTTGGTATATTCAGGATGACCACTTTTAGTATTACTTAACAAAGAATTATCTTCTCAAAACTAGGTATAAGTCTAACATTTATATTCAACACTCATTGCCTATGATTCATGTATCACTGAACTAGTGATGGAATAAACAAAAAAAACATTCATTAAATATCCTTGAAGAATGTATCCTTGTGTCCAAGGACACATGAGATTAATGTTTTTGGATATTCTCAATAATAGTTTAACAAAAATCTTTCACCTGGAAATTAAAGAAGTTGTTTACTTCTCACCACTGGCCTAGGAATCACCCTTTCACATCCACTTGAGAATACTCCTATCTTCTAGTAAAATTTCTATTCATACATGGTAACATATTTAAATAAACTTATGTAAATGGAATATAGTATTAAATACCCATGTAGTAAAAAAAGGAAACATTTCATTGATGAATATTCCTGATGTAGAAGCGACAACTTTCTTCATTAATTCAGTTTATTTCATTTAAACATCCATAATATTATTTTATAATATGTAGTACAAAAAACCTATGTTAATACATCATTAATTGAAGGAAGATGGAAATTTCCATTTGGCATTACTTTCCTTTTGTTCTTTTCTCATTTTATTTTAATCTATTCGGCATAAGAATTAAAGATAAATTTATCATTGATATTGTTACTATCTTGGTGAACCTTCCCTAAATTGGTAATAGATTGTTTACTCAATACATGTTACTTTTGTAACGTAAAATGAGACTTGAGTAAAATATTAAAAATTATATGAGAAAGGGATTAATTTAAATAACATGATCAATCTTTCAATTCCGACATGATGGAGTAACATCTCCTTATTCATATCATTGCATCACTTTCTCCTCAGAAACATCTTAGAGAGGTGACTTGATGTTATATCATCCATTTCATGATGTAGCTTCTATAATAGACGCCAGATGATGATGAAATAATAATGATATACCCACCATATGATTTTGACCTTAGTCTCTTGTAAGATGTTTCACCCACGCTTCTTGAGGTATTTTAACAATGTTGGGGACACTGAAACCTTGAGTATCCTATATTATAATACTATGTTAACGTGTATATAGTAATCAGGGATACTTGTGTCAGTGTGGAAATTTAGTTTGTCCAATATATTATCACATTTTTTTTAAACTTGTGGAATAACTTTCCATTTTTTACAAAAGTAAATTTTACCAAATTAGTTATTTTCATCTGAATTGCCAGTTTAGACATTTTGATTAATTACATAAATCATTTAATGTCTCCCAATATTTTATCAGATTCTTTGAACCCTCTATGCTAGAATCGAAATACTATATCACTTGAGTATTATAGTGGAATGGATCCTAAAACCTCCCTTCGTAGTCTACAAGCTATGGCTACGCCACTACTCATAGGGATCAAGGTGGGATTTTGGCTAGCCGACTGCTTTAACTTGCGGTTCCTTGATCCGTTGAGTGAATTCCACACTTATAAAATTTGAACATGATTTACTCAACACTTGCCTCAAAAATTACATCAATCTAGATATGGATAATTCTTTTCTGCAATTTTAGTTAAGTCAACCCTTTATTCTTATAAGGACTCCTCAATAGTAAGAGTCACCCTCATCTATTGCATGATCAGCACCTCAAACACCATGTTTTGTCTAAATTTAAATTATGGAAGGCTGTTAGACTTAATATATCAGTGAGAGTATTATTATTTTTAGTGTGCTGAAAGAAATCTTTTTCTATTTATGTAAGCACTTACTATGTGATCGCACTAACAACTAACCATTCATGAAATAGAAATTTCATCGCGCCACATGTTCATTTAATATTGAAAGCTTGTTTATTATTATTTTTTTGATCTCACAAGAAACTACTCATGAATGATGATAATAAACCATGAAAAAAAATGAACACCTGATCATGAGCCAGTTCTAATGGTTGATCTGTTGAGTGAATAACGAACCAACCGCGTCCCTAGGGACAATAACTTTAGTCACGTGGCTTGAAACATGAATATAAAGATCTACTCATCCAATGACTTTATCTTCTGTTTGGTGCATCGCCATCACTTGGCATGAAGTGTGTCACACCTCAACTCTTGATTATACAACAGTACATTCATGCTGGGGAGGGGATCTTGATGAGTAAAAAAAGTAAAACTCAGAAAAGTGGAAATGTTGGTCCATATACATATAATGACACTGAGATAGTATAGAGATATCCTTTTATTTAACTAAGATAATTATTAAAAAAAACATATGCAATGATTAAATAAACAATTAAATAAAAGGAACAAGACATAGATCGATCGGTCTCTATCTCATGATCAGCTTACGCATTAACTCATGCACATAAAATTAATGCATATTAAAAAGACACTTGGATTAATTAAATTTGAGGGAATTTAATTGAATAAAAAATATCACTCTTGTTTTTAATTCAATTTAACATCGTTCGGTCCCGATTTATTAATTAAATTTTAAAACTAACAAATAAATTACTAAATTAATTTAATTAATCTCCCAATTAAATTAATTACGTTGCTTCATTATTTTAGTAACCAAAAATTAATATTATATTAATTTAATTATCAACTGTAATTAAAATAAATATTTTAATTAGTTTTTGATTAAATTAAATCATCTCGGCCTATATAACTTCGGGAACGCCTGTGTGGGTTGGGGTGAACATGACCATGCCCATTCTGGGTAGTACCGACCCCTTGTAGGGGCATACTAGATCGGGAAGATCCCCCCAAGCCCGTTCCATGCCGGTTTGACACACCCGTACTTGTTACGGGGTAGATAGAGTTACATTCCCACTAAGAGGACTAGGTGGCCGCTGGAGCCGTGTAGGTCATAGGCGAAGTGAGCTACCCGGGATCGGAAAGATTGGATGCAAGATAAGGAACCCGGTGTGGAAGATGGTGCACACGTTAGGATTCGACCAGGAAGGCAACGAAGGGAGCCTATGTGGTGCACTTGGACGAAGGAAACCGAACCGGTGGCCCTCGCAGGATGCGGCGGTTGAGGGAACAAGCCGGCTGGAGGCATGGTGCGCCGCTCAGATTTCTATTCATTGCACTTGCTGCTCGCTTGGGAGGGGTAGTGGTAGTTGAGACGGAGCCACCGAGAGGAGGCTAGAGTTACATTTATATTTAAATAAACATTATTAAAATAATTTATCTTTATATAAATAAACTTTATTAAATATTCTTTAATTATTATAATTACATATTTATTATAATTATGTAATTACTATAATCATATATTTATTATATTTATAACTATATATTTATTATATTTTTAATTATATATTTATTATATTTATAATTATATAATTATTCTAATGATATAAATATTATAATCATATATTTATATAAATAAACTTTATTAATTATATATATATATATATAAGTATATAATTACAATGATTATATATTTACAACAATTATATAATTATAATAATTATATAACTACAATAATTATACATTTATTATAATAAATATACATTTATAAATGTAATTATAAATATACATTTATTTATTATAATAAATGCAATATGTAATTCTTTATTTATTATAATAAATGTAATATGTAATTATACATTTATATTTATTATATTTATTATACATTTATATAATTATAAATCTACATTTATTATAATTAAAAAATAAATGTATCATATTACATTTATTATATTATATTACATATTACATTTATTTATAATATAATTATATAATTATAAATATAATAAATATAGATATGATAATTATATAATAAAGATAAATAATTACATATTACATTTATTATATTATAATTAAAAAATAAATGTATTATAATATTTATTATACATTTATTGTTCATATTTATTATAATAAATGTATAAAATAAATGTAGATTTATTATAATTACATATTACATTTGGTGCTGGCCAAATGTGTCAGAGCGGGGTTCCTCCAACAGGGAGGAGCCCGAATCAGGGCACCATGTTCGGAAAGAGGGAGGCAGGGGTGCACCTCATGCTGAGGCTTCACGTAGGACCTGGTGGTGTGCCCGCTGCTATATGGAGGAAGTACCATAGGGGTGGACTCGGTACTGTGATGGCATGCGCCTGGTGCGAGAGTGCATGCAGCATGAGGAGTCGGCCCAGGGTAGGGCTTTGGTGGTGTGGCACGCTGCTATAAGGGTTGGCTTAGGGCGTTGAGGAGGACGCCAAAGCTGGCGTGGGAGACGTTGTCGCTGTAGCGAGGGGCGCTGGGGGTTGCGTGACCAGGTGTGGGATGCCGCCGCAAAACCTGGAGGCTGAATTAGAGGGTGGAGTTTTTTTTAGTTTAATGGGGCAGGGGGTTTATTATTTGGGGGAAATGGGCTGGTGCAGTGCCACTTGAAGTTGAGCTTTGCACCCCACACCCCACCCCCTTAACCTACCTTTAATATATATATATATATATATATATATTATAATAAATATAATATACATATAATAAATTTATTATAAATATAAAATAGAATATAAATAGGATTAAATATATAAGAAATATAATAAAAATATGGGTAAATATAATAATAAATATAATAAAAATATAATTGTAAATATAATAATAAATATGTAATTGTAAGAATTCATTATATTTACATATAATTAAATAAATATATAATAAATATATTATAACTATCATAAGTATATTATAAATATGATAAATACATTATAAATATAATAAATATATTTTAAATATAATAAATATATTAAAAATATAATAAATTTATAATAAATATAAAATATTATATATCTAAAAATATTATAAAATTATTATATCTTTAAACATTATAAATATATAATTATAAATATGATAAATATAAAATTAAAATATACACATATATATATAATTATAAATATGCATATATTTATAATTATATTTATTTATAGTTGTTAATATATAATTATATATTTATATATGTATTTAAATATATATATTTATAATTATATTTATTTATAATTTTAAATTTATCTTTACGTAAATAAATTTATATTTATAAACATATATTTAAGTAATAAATAAATAAATTAATATAATAAATATATAATCATAAATATAATAAATATATAGTCACATATATAAATACTATTAAATATATATAATTATATATTTATAATTACATTTAAAAATAATAACTACAATTTTTAAAATATATTTATAAATATGTATTTAAAAATATGAAATTATTTATAATTATATTTATAATTATATATAAATATTTAAATATAAATAAACCTTATATTTAAAATTTATAAATTTATATATAATTATTTAAATACATAATTAAACCATATTAAATTTATTTATAAATTTATATATATATATATAAACATTATTAAAATTATTTATATTTATATAAATAAAAATTATGAAATATTAAATAATTATTATAATTACATAATTATTATAATCATATATTTATTATATTTATAATTATATATTTATTATATTTTTAATCATATATTTATTATAATATTATATTTACAATAATTACATATTTATTATAATTATAAATTAAATATATATTTGTAATAAATATATTATAATTATGCATTTATTATATTTATTATTATGTATTTATTATAATTATATATTTATTTCAATTATATATTTATTGTGATTATATAATTATTATATTTTTACTTATATATTTATTATATTTATATATTTATTATGATTAGATATTTATTATAATTAGGTACTTATTATAATTATATATTAATTATAATTATTGATTTGTTATATTTATAATTATATATTTATTATATTTATATATTTATTTTATTATACTTTTATTATAAATAAATTCATATTTATTAATGTGATAAATAAATTTATTAAATATATTGATATATTTATATATAACTATCTAAATATAGATTTATAATTGTATAATTATATTTATATTTATAAGTATAATTATAAATAATCTCACATTTTTAAATTTACATTTATAAACATATTTTTAAAATTGTAATTAATTATTATTAAATGTAATTATATATATATATAATTATAATATATTATAATAAATATAATAAATATAAATAATTTTAATAATGTTTATTTATATATATATATAAATTTATAAATAAATTTAATATGGTTTATTTATGTATTTAAATAATTATATATAAATTTATAAATTTATAAATAATTATATATAAATAAACCTTATATTTAAAATTTATAAATTTATATTTAAATAAACATTATTGAAATTATTTATCTTTATATAAATAAATTTTATTAAATATTATATAATTATTATAATTACATATTTATTATAATTATGTAATTACTATAATCATATATTCATTATATTTATAACTATATATTTATTATATTTTAATTATATATTAATTATTATAATCATATCTTTATATATATAAACCTTATTAATTATATATATATATATAATAGGTATAGTTTTACAATAATTATATAATTATAATAATTATATAACTACAATAATTATATATTTATAATAATTATGCAATTACACTAATTATATATTTATTATAATTATAACAATTATATAATTATTAATAATTATAACAATTATATAATTATTAATAATTATAACAATTATATATATAATTATATATTTATTATATTTACAATTATATATTTATTATATTTATAATTATATATTTATTAAAATTATTTAATAATTATAAGTGTATATTTATTATATTTATAATTATAGAATTATTGTAATTATAATTGTATATTTATTTTAATTATATAATTATTATATTTACAATTATATAATTATTATCATTTTAATAATTATATAATTATTATATTTATAATTATATATTTATTATAAATATACAATTATTATATTTATATTATTATTATATTTATAGTTATTTAATTTTTGTAATTATATAATTATTATAATTTTATATTTATTATAATTATATATTTATTATAATTATATAATTGTTATAATTATAATAAACATTATTATAAATTTATTGTATTTATTTTAGTTATTATATTTATTATAAATATATTTATTATAATTATAATTATAATAAATAAGATATATATATAAGGGCTGGGGAGGGGTTGCCTAGGATTTGGAAACCAAAACCCAAGAGCACCAATTCATTTGGCGCTCCCGGGTAAAAGTGTCTAGCGCCAATTCATTTGGCGCTAAACACACCCATTTATCAAAATAAAAAAAACAGACCCTTTAAATTTAAAAAAAATAAAAACCCTCCTATCCTAAATTCTCCACACCTGGACTATAAGAGAGGCGGCCCTCAAGGCCGCCACGCTTGGGATGTGAGGGGATGGTCTACCCCCCCCCCCAAATATTTTTATTTTTATTTTTTTGTCCCCCCCTCCAACTCTAAAGTGTGGTTTCACCAGAGACATGCTTAGTAGGTCTCCCCACCATTTCTTTAATGGAACTTGAGTGCAGGCCCTCTTCCACCCAATTTTTTGTTGTTTTCTTCCACATGGTAAACCCCTTTCTGAAATTTTTTTCCAAAACCTAATAGATAGGCTTGGAAAAAATAATAATAATTTTATAATGTTAAAATAATATAAATAATATTATAATAATGAAATTATTATTATAATAGAATAATTATTATTATAATAAAATTATTACAATAATTAGTATTATCAAAAATCACCAAAAAACACTATTTTGGTGTTAACAAAGGATTTCAAGAATTAAAAGGGGTCTATATATCTAAAGCCTCGTATATTTACCAATGTTAAATGTGAACTAAAACTCCAGATGACCGTAGAATGGTCATCCGATGTCGGATTAATACATGGTCTTGGGCATTGGAATAGTATCCACACCATCTACATAACTTAATCCAAGTTTAAATTTTCTCGGATTAAAATCGACATGCGGGGATCTGATACCACTTGTTGGAACCTAGCATATAGCGAAATCCACAAACATGTAGAATTTTTAAAAATTCCCACCACTGATTGATGTATACTTGTCGTCATTGGTGAATATCAGCCCTGTCTAAGTCGGGGGACAATGCGTGAAGAATTTTAAGCACAAAAATAAATCGTACAATACCATTTTTAATTCTGAATCCGCTCAAGATGTATTCTAGTCATTGGTGATCGCTGCTCTATGAATCTGACATCGAACTCCTCTAGATCATCCACATGCAATTCAAAAAATCCATGGGAGCGTTGTTCTTCATAATTCGGGTGCTAGCATAGAATTCTGACGACACCTTCGATTCTCCAACGATCACAACATCGCTTCGCTGGCGATGCCTGAGAGAGAGCTTGATCTGAGCTCCTTGGATCTAGATCCTCTCTCTCTATATCATGGGGGAGAGAAGTGGAGAGGGAAGTGCCATAAATAGTGTTTGGAAATCTCCTCTCCTCTTATATTTATAGTTTTATGTCATTACCTGAAAATTCCAACCCTGCCCCCGAATGACCAACAAACTGTTAACGACATTTTATAACTGCTTTTCTGATTCATAAATATTATTATCACCCACTTGTAATATATTAAAATATTAGATGATAATAAATGATTCATTAACTCGACTCTTCATTCCCATAAATATTAATTAAACCTTGAGTAATTGAATATCTGTCAATTAATATTTTCCATGTATCTACTTAAAAGTCATAAATACATTTAATTTATAAATTCAATACTAATTATTTTAAATATGAATAATATGAATTTATTAATTACATTGGTGATCATTCATCCTTGGACAAATTCCAGACCCCAGTGGTGGGGCAGACCAGGTCAAAATATCTTATTCAACTGAATATGGAAGATTCTTGAATACGCTATTGTGTGTGACTCTCTAGGCCTTTATCTTGACAGTAGTGAATAGTACTCACAGACCAAGATAAGGATCTAACAAACCATCATGGCCCCTGAAGAGATAAGGATTGTCCAAGTAGTGACTACAAACCTACGGACATGCACTGTGTAATATAATCTCTTTGTCTGTAATATCTCATAATGTAGGACGCACTCATGTGTCATCATCCTTTTCTTGATTTATTGTTCGTTGATTTAACTAGATGTATTTACCCTCAACTACCATGGACATGGTCTTATAAATGTACTACCATCCGTATCAATATGTCCTGAGATATATTACATCCATAACCCGGATGAAAAAAATCCTTTCTTGACCATTCAACCAATGTCATGCCACCAATGATGCACCCAACACTAACTACCTCTCCAAGACTTTATTTACATTGTTTCTTCCATTATTAATGTTCATGATCAAATGACATTCATTGGTCATGATCTCAAGTCAAGAGACAATTACACATGATTGTTGATAGGAAAATCCAATGACACCCGAAACATGTGGTGTTCTAATAGGCTGGTTAGTCCTCATGATCTCACTTATAGAGATCATATAGTGCGAACTTCTTGAGAAGAAGCCTCAATGTTTATGAGCCCTCAACACCATATATTCAAACATATACTGTGTCCAATAGGTAAGATGTATCTAGACCATAAAACATATATTTAATATTAATTTCATAGTATTTAGAAGTTGTCATTATAATCTGGGATCTACTATAACCTTTCGATACGAAAATTAATCTTTGGACATTAGCATTTCAATAATGGACGCAGAAAAGACTACACTATAATGGTAAGACGACATCAAGTATAGATAATTGTATATATGACATGGTAATCAAAATCACTGAATTTTTGGGTCTAGGGATCCCACTATTTCAATAATAGAGGGCTCAAAATGTGTGAGGGATAAAGGATAAGAGACTACCTTTTATAAGTGAGGGAAGGGGGACTCTTGAAATTACTTAATGTATTAAAGTAATATTAATTTATTTTAATAATAAAGTGAATAAAAATGAAACTATTTCATATGTAGTAGGAATATATTTCAAAATAATCTTATTCAATAATATTTATAAAGTTATAGGTGATGTCTTAACCCTGTTCTCATATTTTTAACCATCGTTACCCCTTTGGTCAATTACCATGATATGAATGTTTTTACTCTGTAAGGCTGAAAAATATTACCATAAAATGAAAAGTGACCCACAAATAGACCATGGTTGATTTGATAAACTATTTCCCATTCACTTGTCTAAATATTGGATTTTATCAATTTTAAATCATTTAATAATTTTTTTATATATTATAAATGTGATTATAGAATTGTTCATTTTCATTGATTTAACATCATGAATATTACAATACAATTCAAATAAAAACCATTAAAAATATTAAAATGTAATATTAATCTATAAAATTTCATTAAAATAATAATTAATAAATTTTATATTAATTTAAATATTTAAATATCATTTATTTTATTTTCCTATTAATTGAATAAATATTATGTTGGTGTTGAATTAGTATTTAAGCTAATTATTTCTTCACTAACAATTTAAAATAAAATACCATGATTAAAAAAATTACTTAATATTTAAAAATAATATTTAATATTACATATAGCCAATTTTTACATGATGTAAAAATATTAGATATATTAAAGTCAACAGTGTGACATTTTTTTATTCATTTCTTCGATTAATATAATGGTTAATATTAATGAAAATTGGAAAAAATGGCCATGTTTTAAGAAATTATATCGAAATTGATAAAATGAATTCATCCAATATTTTTAATTCATGTTTTATAGAAATTTAATAACCTTATCCAAAATATTAAATCATTTTTTTACCTATTTTACCTTTACTAAGGTGACGAATATTCACCACGGTTACAATTCATAATTACCCAAAATGAAGTGGGCATATTTACCAAATATGAACCCCATGATTCAATATTTGGAATCCATTTTATCAAATTCATTTCACAAAAGTGGACTAAATTAATTTAATATAAAAATGAAAAATTCCACAAGAAATAGTTTTTAAAAAAAATGTGTTTTTATGTCAAAAAATAAAAATATACCAAAATTATGTATAAAGATGACTCAAATGTAATTAATTAAATTATTTTTAAATAAAGGAATATATTTTTTTATTTATTATTAAATTCAATTAATTATGGGGTTTTTTAATTAAAATTAGTGACAGTTTCATAGAAATTGATATTTTCACTATTTACTTAAAAACCAGTATTGTCATAAAAATAAAAAAAATTCAACCTCAGATAATATTAACATGATGAATTAAAAAAATGTTAAAATTTTCATGTAATAATATTTCAATAGCTTATTATAGTTAATTTAAACCTAGTTTTTCTAGTAAATAATGATATAAAATTAAGTTATTTAAAGAAAAATATAACATAAAATCATAGTTTATCACATTCTACATCCTTTATAATAATGTCACCACAGAAATTAAATTAAAATAATAAAAACAACTAATGATATTTTCTCTTCTTCAAATCCTTCGGTTATCATGTATCTTTTTTAATTTTATGATTTCACCAAAAATATTTTTCAAGATGAGTGGTCTTATTTTGTAGCAATTTATCAGTATGCTCCAAAATCTACGCCTTTTATTCTTCATAAGAAAAATATTTCTTTAATGGTATGGCATATGACTCTAAAACGTTTCAAGGATCAGTTATGTTCTTCTTATGAATTGATACATTAAGTACGTTATGAACTAGTGAGTGATTTGGTAGAAGTAACATGTAATAATCCTTTTCCATGATACGATTGGGAATTTTGATGGGACCAATATATCTAGGTCTTAGATTTCCCTTCATTACAAATATCATAAAATTCATGCAATGTGATATTCATAGGAATTCCTTCTCACCAACATTGATCTCTGGATCTGCGTGATAGTTTTCAACATAACATTTTTATCAAACCTAAGATTCTTTTTTTGTTGTTGAATGGAATTAACGCTATCTAACATTTACTCCAAAATATTAATTCCTAATTTATATTTTCTAAAAAAATTATACCAACATCATGGAGTACTTCAGTTAATTCTATATATATCTACATAAGGATTAATCTGAATTCTTGAGTGAAAGATATTTTTGTTCAAAAATTATTCCAAAGAAAGGTGTTGAAACTAACCACCTTTGAAATTAATAGATATTATTATTAACCAATATTCTAGTGTTTGAATAGTCCTCTCATACTAGCCTTATTTATTTAGATGATATATAGTACTAAAACTCAACTCTATATCTAGATCTTACTAACTGATTCTCCACAACATTGAGGCAAACCTCAAATCCTGATTGGATATAATTGAGATTAGTAACCCATGAAATATATCAAAATCTTGAATTTATAATAGATTATGGTTACCAATAGATAAATACTTTTTATTGAGATAATATTCATTGATTTTATAAGGTGATCGACTACAAACTGAATATAAATTTTCCCTTTATATGTGTTAGGCAGCCCGATGATGATGTCCATAACAATATTTTCCCAGTTCCATTCTAGTATGGATAAATATTGTAACATCCTATCAAAATTATGTCTTTCAAACATATGTTTTTTAGAAACTATAAATTGGGATACATACTAAGAAATAAATATTTTCATGTTGTCCACTATAAATATTCTTTGATATCTCTATACATCTTTGTACTTCCAAGATGAATAGTTAATGATGAACTATGAGAATCATCCTTAAACTCCTTCTTCAACTCTGGTATTAATGGGATGTATACTCAGTTCCTAAATCATATAATTCCATCATTATAATTCTTTACACACGAACATTCCCCACCTTCTTCTATAATTCCACATCTTCCTTATGTGCCCTTTTAATCCTTTCATGGATGGATAGTTGAACATTCATTTGAGAAATATAATATATGGACCCTTTTCTCAATATTTCGGGATCAAACGTCTAAAAATCCATATATAATGTATCAAGATAAATCATTATCATACATAAAGTAGCATGATATTTCTGAATTTGAGAAATAGTCACCTTATTCTCCTTCCCTGAGTGTTAATGTATTGAGAAATCATAATATTGAATCAACTCTTACCATATTCTCCTCTTCATATTCAAATATTTCTTTATAAATATATACATTAAACTCTTATTATTAGTATACATACCAAACATTTCACAATATAGAAAATGAGTCTATATCTTCAATTCAACAATTACCATTTTCAGATCCTAACCATGAGTTGGGTATATCATCTCATGAATTTTCAATTGGAATGAGGAAAACTGTTTTACCATATCATTCTAAATAAAGATAAATCCCAGTCCTTTCATTGATGCATTTCTATATTTCACAAATGATTCTCTAATACAAGGAACTTTAAGCACAAGAACACTAACCAACATTATCTTAAATTATTTAAATCTTACCTCACATTCATCCATACATAAGAACATAACTCCCTTTAGAATCAACCTGGTGAGTGGATTAGATATTCATGAGTAATATATAAAAAATATATTATTATAGCCTTATAATCCAAAAAATATGGATCTCTGTTACCTTAGTTAGTCTATATCATTGCTTAATAACTTCTATATTTTATGGTTCCACTAATTTTCCAACTCTTTAAATTATATTGACTAAGAATTAGTCTTTTTGTAGGAAAAATTCACACTTGGTAAATTTGGAATATAGATTCTCCTTCCTCAAATCCCTCAACACAATCATAAAATATTCATCATGCTCTTCCTTTATCATAATGATTATAATAATATCATATATAAAGAATACCACCAATTGATCAGGGTAATCATTAATTTTTTTTTTCTTTAAATCCATGAAGATAACATGAGAATTGGAAATTACAAATGGAATTACTATAAATTTATAATTCTTTACCTCGTATAGAAGGCTATCTTGGATATAACACCATAAAGGAACCATAGTTTATGATATCCATATCTAATATCAATATTTTAAAAATACTGTGATCCTCATTATTGATCAAACAGATTATCAATATGGGGTTGAGGATACATGTTTTAAATTGTGATTTTGTTAAGTTGTTGATAATCATTGAAAATATGAAATGAAACAAATTTCTTCTTAATAAAAAGATTATGTGCACCTTGTAGTGAGTCACTGGGACAAATAAATCCTTTATCTAGATTATCTTTTATATTCTTCATCAATACCTACAACTCAATTAGGTTTATTCTATATGGGGTCTTTTAAGTATGTGTAGAACAAGTTATGAGTTATATTAAAAACCTGACATCAAAATATAGGGGAAGTCTTAGAATATACTCCAGAATAAAATTAAAAAACTCTCATACAATAGGCATAACTTCAATATTGAGTTTCTCCCTAACCATCTGACATATATACCCTTCATGAATAATAATTAAATCCCATATGATAGAAGCAATTTATTTTGGGATTTCACATTTATCCTTATATCAATAGACTATCACATGTTTATTTTAGATATCGAATGTAACATCCCTTAGTCAATAATTAATATGAGATTTGTACAAGGATAACTAATACATTCCCATGATTAAATCAAATTCAACTAGAGGAAGAATAACATTATTTCCATTAACATCATTCCCAAAAAATACTATCGTATAGGATCTATAGACTTGAGATGTGGTCATCCTACCATTATAAGTTTTCAATTCCAACTCAATATCTAATCATTGACGTGGTTATGATATTCCCTTAAAAAGTTATTTATAGAAAAGTTAGTGGGTAAAACCCAAATCAAATAAAACATTTTCACTTATAGATTGGATGATAAGTGTAACATTCACCTAATTTCTTGGAACTTCTACTTTGGATTTTGTAATTCTATATGTTTGGCCTTTCCCCTTTTAATGATTCTATAGTAAGTTCCCATGATTTTGTAGTTTGAATAATGCCTGATCTCTCTATAGTAAAATCGCATGATAGTAGTGGTTTTATCATTTCCTTGAACTAATTATATAGATGATCCTTATCACCACACTTGTAACATACTCTCATTACCTTAAATAATTTCCAAAGATGTTTCATTTCATAATTTTTTCATGATAAATTTAATTTTTCCTTATTCTTCATTGATGTGTTCCATTTTTTTAGTGCTCTGTGGGCCTATTCTTTTCTATATTTCCATTGAAGATATAGAACCTCAAGATTTCAATATCAGTATTAATGAAACATGATACAATATCATCATATAATGATATTTTTTTTGAAAATAATACAATTTAGAGACATATATTAAGCCCATCAAGGAAAAGATAAATATGGTTTTCCAAATCTCAGAAGTAGTCTGAAGAAAGCTTGAGTAATCATGTAAATTTTTCCTTATAATCTATCATACATTATTACTCCTTTAAGATTAAAGTGTGGAACCTCCAATTAATTTCATTTTTTTGGTTCATGGTGGATGTATTTTGTTAATAAAATCACATTAAGAATTATTAATTCCATGATTTATTTTTCTCCAGCCGTTTTATATTTCTATATTGACAGCCACAATTGATTGACCTCTTCATTCAAATAATAAACTGTCCGAAAAACAATTTTACTGTCATTACATCCCAAATCCATGAATTTTATTTTGAGAGACTTAATCCATTATTTAGCTACCAATATATTAGTAATTATATTAAAATATATAAGCTTCTATCATATGAATCTAACCAACATATACAAATCATGTTATGTAATATTACGTTGCTTCAATAGGGAAAGGTTATTCATCACAAGATGGTTCATCTACACTAATATGGAAATAATCTACATGATTTCAATAGTATATATATTGAATTTCTTAGTAGGGAAATACACAAATTTTTTATTGGAATTTATTCCCTTTCTCTAATTAGTTTTCATCACAATATAATAGAATATATACAGTTAGCTCATAATTTTCATGAATATTATGATAAAAAATAAAAATCCATATAATAGTAAAATATTTCAATTAATATAAGGGATTATCATAATTATCATGTAAGATTATATCATTAAAAATCTTATTCCCATTGTTTCTACTAAACATGAAATGATACCAACTATAGAGACCACAAATCTAATAACCCAAATATATTGTCTAATTTATTACATATTAATGAGATATTAGGTATCTCTTCCTAATGGACTTGTCCATTTATTAGTCTTGATGAACTATATACATACATTATTCTCATATTAAATTTTAAATACAAGTTACATAACTTATGAAGAATTCTTGAATCATTGATATTATTTATCATATCATTATTCATATCCTAGGGAAAGGAAAATAAAATAGGGTGGGATTAGATGATCAATATGATTTATGCGCATAACAATTTATCCATACTATATAAGGAATAAACATTATGGAAATCTAAATAAACAGAAAATATTTCATTTAATCAATATCTTCATAATGAAATGCATCAATGGATAATATTAATGCAGCAATCTCATAGTGAATTAGAAATTAAGTATAAATAAAAGAAATTCATCATGTTAGACATAATAATATAATACATCATGATATATATACCATCAACACCTTATGCCAAAAAATTTTAATAGATGAGTAGGTATATAGAAAAAACTCATCAAATAATTTTTTCCAAATAATTTTTCTTATGAGACGTGTCTATGGAGTGAGGGGAAAACTATAATCAAGATTCACTTATCATTGAATTTCCAATTCATTCATCATATATTTAATGGTAAATTTAATTCATAAACAATATTACTTATCAAAAAATATCCACATTGAGTAAGGAATATGTAATATTAATATTTATACAGTTAATAAAATAGAATTCATAAAAAAACTCCATAAATAGATATTGTATATAGTTTAAGAGATAAAACTATCCATAATACTAAGAATATAGATATTTAATAGAAATTTATTATCTAATTAAAAATGATCAAAATAAAGTGAATTTTTAAAGGTAAATTTAATGAAAACAAAATTAATGAGAGATAAAATATTATCATCAATTAATCAGAAATATAGCCTTTGTACTAAAATCATTTCATTTTGTGAAATAAGGACAATATAAGTGATATTTTAAAATAAAATTTTATTTAAAAAGTTTATTTAGAAAACCATTAAAAAAATTAGGAATAATATATATAATGTGAAATGGTAATGGTGGTGGGAAAATTTATTAAAATCACATTTGTTAAAAAAATTGACTTTTTTGTAAAGAAAATAGAAAATAGCTATTTCATAAGAAAAAAACTAGTGAAACTCCTATAAAACCATAAAAAGGTCAATGATAAAATACAATTTCCTCAATTAATCATTTTATTAAAAAAAATTCCTTTTAAAACAACTTTTAAAAATATGGAAAATATGAAAAATTTATCTGATCAAAACATAAATAAGATATAATTTTATTTTAAACACTTATTTATTAGATTACTATGTGTAAGAGAGAAAAATATGGAAGAAAATATGAAAAATAAATAAATACCCATATTATAAGAAAATATATGTATTTTATGAAGGATTTATTACAATATTCCTTCAATGAAAATTAGTATAATATCGAAAAATGTGATTGCAAAATAAATTCTTACCTCTTAAATAACCTATAAAGTATTACCCCTTTAAAGTGTAAAGATTAATTGAAAATTTAATCATCATGAATATAAAAATATTCATGTTAAATAATTCAAATGGGTAGTATGTACACAATATAAAAATATATATGCATGTAATACCAAATATGTATCAATAAAGTGAAAATTGAGATGAAATTTCTCACCTCAAGTTCAACCTTCCACATAGTTGATATAATCTCATATGTAATAAATTTTAATTTATTTCAATTTATAATAGATTAAGTTAAATAATTATAATATAATATGTGGTCATCTTTTAATATTTCAATTCCGAATTAAAAATAATTCCTTATTAAAATTTTCATTTATAGATGTTAATTATTTAATATTTCAACAGAATTTTGATTTCGTAATTATGGTCCTGGTACATTGATTATGGTCTTATAATTAACATAATATTAATATAATATTAATATAATATATATTAATTATATACATATTTAGATTCATCTATAAAATCTAGTGACAGATAATTGAATTACATTGTTCATGGAGGTTGTAGGTTGTGCATATGAATGAATATTGTTTTCACTGTTTGAATGATGGATAGAAAGAAAGGTAAATAATAATTCAACTTTAAAAATTATTTTTACATAATATATATCATATATATATATATTATCTATCATTCTTATAATCCATATAACGTAGAAATGGAAAAAATGGATCGCATCACTTCTTGGAGGCTGTAGTCCAAACATACGCATGATTGACATTATCAATTTTCAATGGATTGAAAGATATGAAGGTAGAGATAATATTATAATTATAAAAAATGATTATATCATTAATATCACATACTTTCATTACTTCCAGTTTTATACCCATATAAGTAAAATAGTTATGGAAACCAAATTACACTTCTACATGGAGACTGTAACTCATACGTACACACAAGCGGTGTTTATATAATATGCGTGATGGAAAAAATATGGAAAATTATTTTGAAATAATCATAATATGATAATATTCTATTTATTATACAGTATTCATTATTTTATAATAGATTCAATATATTTATATGATGTGTAAGAATATATAAAACTAAAAGTACTCGGTTAAGAGTTGTACCTCTTCATTGTGAAACCTATTTCAACATAAACCATAATCCTTGAAATGATTTCTATTATAAAAACCAAAAATATCTTATATGGGGGTAAGAAATATAGGAATGCATTTTTATAATACTTTGATGATGCAGAAGGCTCTAACTGAGTGAGGAAGGACGAGAATTGTTTCTTTAGTATAATTGAGGTGAAGGGAGCTCTAGGAATTAAAGAAAGTGATAAATTTATATAAATAAATCTCCATTATAAACTATA
Organism: Viscum album; assembly: GCA_963277665.1. Classification (NCBI taxonomy): domain Eukaryota; kingdom Viridiplantae; phylum Streptophyta; class Magnoliopsida; order Santalales; family Viscaceae; genus Viscum; species Viscum album. The sequence continues at coordinate 1,882,690,940 of OY728159.1, read as the reverse complement.
TCTAAATAGATATATTCCAAATATTGGATGAATAAATTTTGAAAAAAATACATCCAATAATATTTATACAGGTTCAGGTGATGTCTGAACACTTCCCACTTAGTTTTAACCCCTCGTTAACCCTTTTGTCAATTTTCACAATATCAATGTTTTTTATCTTTAAAGGTGAAAATATACCCATAATGAAAAAATAGAACCATAAATGGACCATGGTTTATATATTAAAAAATATCCCATTTACCTGGCCTCATATTCAATTTTTATGATTTTTAAATCATTTAATAAATTATTTTTTATTATTAAAGATCATTAATTTCATATTTAGAACTATTTATTTACTTTCAATTAAAATTCTTCAATATTGTAATTTAATTAGAATATAAAACCTTCATTCAACCCTAATATTTTATATTAATTTATAAAATTAACAAAACACAATAATCTATGAAATTTTTATTACTTTTGATATTTGGAACAATCATTTATATTATTTTCCCTATAGTTGGATAAATATTGTGTCAACGTTTTATAAGTGTTTAATCTAATTATTCCATTAATAAAAATTGAAAATAAATTTAAATGATATAAAAATTAATTCATATTAAAAAAACTATTTATAACATAAAAAACTTCATTTTATCCTTATCGAAAAGTATTAGTGAAAATAATTTCATGACTGTAATATTTTTTTATTGTCTTCTTAATGTAATATACTAGTCAATATAAAAAAAAATTGAAATAAGTGGCCATAAATTCTATAATTTTATGAAAATTGATTAAATAAATTCATCTAGCAGGATAAAGTAGAGCTTTATTGAAATTTTAAATCCTTATCCCAATGATTTAACCCTATTATACCTTGTTTTACCCTTACCACGATGATAAATATTTACCAATGCTACTACTAGTAATATTCCAAAATAAAAGGGACCTATTTACTAAATAAGAAACAAATAATTCCAATATTGAATCCATTTCATAAAATTAGGTTCATATAAGTTGTCTAAATTAATTTAAGATAAAAGAACAAAATGTAATGGAAATAGTTTTTTCTTGAAAAATGTGTTTTATGTCCCAAAAATGATCTTCTACCAAAATCATTAATAATGATGATTCAAATTCAATTAATTAGATTATTTATATTAATGTATTATTATTTTAATTTTTTATTAAATTAAAATAATTATGGGTCTCTTAAATTTAAATAAATTAGAGTTTTACAAAAATCAATATTTTCACTATTCAATGAAAAATCAATATTTTAAGAAACATCTAAAAAATTCATCCCTTGTTATTATAGACATTATGAATTAATAAAATTTATAATTTTCAACAAATAATAATTCAATTTATTATCATGGTTATTTTAATCTCGGTGTTCCATTAAATAAATCTATCAAAAAATAAGAGAAATATATTATAAAATCATGCGGTTTTACAATTTTCTTGTTTATTTGAAAATTTTGAGGTTTTATTAAGGGATCATTTTTTTCCAGCATAGTTCGTAAAATTTTTAAAATAAATATAGAAGTTTTGTAAAATTTCTAACAAATAATTTTCACAAAGAAGGTAAATTTTCATTCTAATTGAGCATACTAATTGTGTGGCTCATAGGTGTGTTCAGGATATTTTTCATAGTTTTCACATCGATAAGTAAATTGTGTAGCCTAACTATTTGGTTCACTAATGTTTATAAAATTCAAGAATTTAATAAACTACCATACTTGAATTTCAACACCCAAACACTCTTATTATCCCCCATCCCCATGAGACATCCTGTGATGAGGCCTGGAAAACACCCCTTTTATATTTTATCAATTTTTAGTCATCTTTATAAGAGTCCTTGAGTTTTTACATTATGTTAAAAACTAACTCTTCATTCATTATACTTTCTCTCTTATTTCTCTTTTTTTTCTTTCATCTGATCCTTTTTTGGGTAGACCATAAGGGTGGGATTATACTTAATTATACATGTTTTTGATATTTTGGTGAGTAATATATTTATTAGGTCGTGTTATTTATGTAATCAAGGGTTTCACTTTATTAACACACTGATTAAGGTGGGTGTTTTTTAATTTTAACCTTTTTATAGCATTCCATGAATTCTTGGGTTTTATAATAAATATTTCTCATTGATATCCTTTATATTATGTATGAATTAGCTTCTTCAATGTTTATTTTTCAAATGAGGTTAGTGTTTAAGAATGTATCAAAATTATATTAAGTTTCATGTTGAATATTCATTAGTTTTAAAAGGGGTTTAAATTGGATTTCATATTTGGTGTATTTTAGTTTGTGTTTGAATTTTTTATTATGAAGTTTATTAGTTTTTATTTTTTTTATCCATATAATTTTTTAGTTATTTTTTATGTTTATAATTTAATAGTATATTGGATTTAATGATTTAAAAATTGGGTTTATTACTTATTTTTAAAGTGTTCTAAGAATAAATTTTTCAAAAAAAAAATTCATGCATTGTTTTCAACAAATAATCTCTATGGTTTATTAAAAAATCACGTTTTCTACATGAAAATCGTTTTTCTGAAAAGGATTTTTATGAAGTTGTTTTAAAAGATTGTTTTGAAATTAATAGAACTGGTTTTGAATACAAGGGTTAGTTATCACCTTTATTATCCAATGTTCACCCTTAGGTTATTCTTATGTGGTTATTTTATTAGTAAAATATATGTATGATATTATTTATGATATTTACTTTTGTATTTCTATGGAGCTAGCCTTAGTGGGTGTCAAGAAGTGGGGTGGGGGTGACTTTAATACCAGTGTAACCTAAATTATTGCCTATATTTTCATAAAGATCCTATATGTCTTATTCAGGCATTGGTAGGTAGTAAATATATAGTTATAAATAGATAAATTAAATCCCCTTAGCAGGTAATAGTCATGGTCCTTGGAAAGTTCCACCTGTGAGGCTAGGTGATGGTACAAAAATTGGTAATAGATTTAAGAATACATCAATTTTTTGATATATTCTTCTAGTCTGAGTACATATAGGTTCATCTCATAGGATGTCTAATACATTCCCGCGATTCATATAATTTTATTTTTTACCACATTCACTATATTTATAATTTTGTACCACTAATATGAATATCATCCTTTATTATTTTCTATTCATTTATATTTAGTTACATAATTTAATTTTATTACTGTTACAACATTGTTTCATCTAATGATTATAGTAATAATTATTTATAGTTATATTTCTTTAATGTTTTAATTAGAGGTTTAAAATGGGGTTTTTAAATGTAAAATTTTAAATGAAATATTCAAATAATATTTTTGAAATTATTCAATAGTTTCTTTTAAATAATGAGTGGGATCCTTATTTTAATCTTTTGAATTATAAACTAGTACTTTTTTAATGTTGTAAAAAGGGAACTATATAGGTTATTTAGTAGAATCATATTAGGCTTCTAATCTCACAACCTACCTATGCCTCTTCAAATAGACCTAGTTATACTTTTTAGGTTCAAGTGAAATATTTGTTTCACATTGAGTGGGATGGTATTATTGATAGATAATGACCAATAGGTCAAATGGCGATCATATTAGGAATTTTTGTTTTTCAAATAAATTATGTTTAGATGTTTTCAGATAGTTTTACCTTTATAATATCACATTTCTTTTTTTAATATGTATTAAATTTGGATTTTTGTGTTTTTGATTTTTTTAATTTTTTTTATTAGTTTTATATTCCTAAACATATCATTTCGTGCTTGGAACTATAATGTGCGGAGTGGCCATAATGGAATTATAGGAGATATATATTTTTAAAATACTATTTTTTAGTAAAACTACTACCTATAAAAAATCTATAATTTATTAACATTAGTTTTTATCTGATGGGGATAGGTAACACCCCGTTAGTCCTTATCGTGGGCTATTCTTTCTATCTAGTGGATGGATAAGATTGTCTAGTACTTGATATAATGAGATCCTATATTTTTAATTATTTGGGTGGGGTTGTATAGACTAAAACAAACTTTATTAAAACCAACCATCTTAGAATTCATCACTAGTTTATTCAAATAGTAACTATTTACTAATGAGGCCACCCTAAAAACATAAATTTTTATGTTTGACATGATCTATGATGAGGAAAAAATACTTATTCCTTTGAAACCTCATTTTTTACTACATGTGTGATCCTAAATTTCACACAAGAAATAAATTTTTAAACCTATATTGTTTATTTGTTGGATATGATGTCATTTATATTTGGTATATGGACACAAAGAACATGAAAATGATGACAATTGGTGAATCATTATCAATTCTCTTGATAAATTGATTGTTATTCATGTTAGAATAGTAAGCAATATATCATGGAGAAAGAACGTTTCACTATAGGAGAAGTCCAAGGAGGTTAAATTCTAAGTTAATACCACTCCAAAGAACATTTTATTTCATGTTTATGTATCCCATGATTGGAAAACTATAAATGACCTCGATGTAGTTATCCTCATAGAAGAGTTATAGTTCATTCAAATAAAATGGTGAATCCCAGTATTGGCTTTATAGTAGTAATGGTTGAGGAATGAAACACATGAGTTTTCTTGTTCATGTCATGAATGACATGGAATATATAGAGATGTAAAAGTTCAATATGGAGATAAAAATTTCATTGATCTTTTCATAATGCTATAAGTGCTCCTATGTCAAATGGGAATCCAAAAACTAGAAATATGGTGATAAGGATAAAATATATATCCAAATATTTCCAAAACATATCAATAGTAGTTTTGCATTAAAAATCTTAAATGTATTTATACCAACCCTATCACATTAAACATAATATTACATGATTTTTAAGCTTAAAAAAAATTAAATACTAACCAAGTATCGAATAGCGAACTTTATTTGTAAAACCAGGTACACAATTTGAAATAAATGAACCTATAAATAAACATATTTTATAAATATTCATAATGAGCTCTTAACTCTCTTTGAAATATGTGTACTACATCAGATAACATAGGTAATACATGTATAAAAGTGACGAGATAAAGATCCTAGTAAGGGAATAAACATAGGAATATCATAGCACATGAGTTTGAAAGAAAAACATCATAACATAATAGGAATGGATCGCGAATAAACCTAATGAATCATAACATATAGAACATAGTTCCTTATGATCAAGGAATCATAGAAAATTTGAGGCAAAATATAAAATTACATAAACATGATTAATGGTTAACTTCCAATACTATATCACATGGTGGACAAGATTCGATAATGGTGTAGGTTTACTCATGTTTGTGTTTGTGCATATTTCCTTTAATTTGATTTCATGTGATTTTTCTTGATTAATTTTGCTCTATATTTTTATGATATCATAATTTATGTTATTTGGATTTTTGTGATTCTTATCACATTGGAATGATAAGATATTTATCTATATTTTATTAGTAAATGAGAATGATTGAAAATTCTTGTCTATTTCTCTAAAAATTCAATGAGGTTGCAACTATGGTTTTACAAACTCTTCATTTCACTATTTTAAAAAATTTATGTTTTTATTTTACTAAAAATTATATAGTTATTAAATTTTCATGAAACATGATTCTATGGAAAGATAAAATTTTTATCTTGATTTCATTAGTTAAAATAAAATTCTAAAAATATCGTTTGAATGGACTTTTAATTACATGAAGTTATGATATGCTATTTTGTTGTAGCAGTTTTTCCAGATTTTTTTTCTTCTGTTATTTATTGATTTTGGTAACTATAGATGTTGGTTTTAATTGACTCTTTTTTTTGAAATATAATAAGTTCTTCTAAAAATCATTAGTTTTGACAAAAGTATGAATCTGGTGTTAAGAGCCTTTAACAATTCATTGAAGTTTGTCAAAACATTCTGTCCAAATTTTTTTCTCAAAAGTATGGTTCATTTTTTTCTTACAAAATTATGGTTGATTCTTTAGTACAAAAGTATGGTTCATTTGTATCAAACAAATGTATGGTTCATTTTTTTCTTACAAAAATATGGTTCATTTTTTCTTACAAAAGTACGGTTCATTTTTATCTCACAAAAGTATGGTTCATTTTTTTTACAAAAGTATGGTTCATTTTTTTCATACAAAAGTATGGTTCATTTTTTTATTACAAAAGTATGGTTCATTTTTTCTTACAAAATTATGGTTTATTATTTCATACAAAAGTATGGTTCATTTTTTCTTACAAAAGTATGGTTCATTTATTTCTTGCAAAAGTATGGTTTTTTGTTTATCTTATAAAAGTATAGTTTACTGTTCATACCCTACGTTACTATTCATACCTTACGTTACTGTTCACTCCAATGTTACTATTCACTCTGATGTTACTGTTCACTCCGAAGTTACTATTCACTTCGATGTTACTGTTCATTCCGTGCAATTTTTTAAAAATTGATTTTCTGCAATAATATGAATTATTTTTTGACGAGTTTTATGTGAAAAATTATTATTAAATTTAAGAATTATAATCAAATAGTTTTTAATATTTTTGGTGCTATATTTAGAGAGAAAAAATAATAATGTTCTTCAACATCTTTTAAAAATAAATTTGGACATTTCAACATTGATTAACATTAAATGTTTGAATTTTATTTCAGAATCTGCTGCTAGTTTTCAGGAAGTGATTTGAATTCGTTTAAATATTTTTAAATTCATTTATTATTTTAGAGATTTTATTGGAAGAATTATTCAAAATATTTTGAATTCCATTATTAGATATTTATTATACGGGAATAAAGAAGAAACGATGCTGCTATTTTAATGGAGATATTTATGGGAGCTCTTGACTGAAATAATTTTGAATATCCTAAGGAAGTGGAGCTGCTGCACCTAATATATATTTTTATTCTCTATATATATCATTCTCTCTTGCAGGAAAACGATATATACAATAAAAAGAGAAAGTGTTGTGAACTTTGAATCTGTTGTGCATTTGCAACGTCCTGTGACACTCTGCTTCACCACCTGCTCGTTCACTCAAGTGCTAAATTAATTATGCATTGACTACAATTTCATTGACGAGACATGATGATCTAAATATCAAGAACCAATACATGTTCTTTAATTTTAATCTTCTCAGTCATCTGGTTCTGAGTCTGTAACACTACTTCCCATCTCTCACACGCACTCTTATTTTTCTATTTATGTTTTTTCACACAAAAGCATTATTTGTTATTATTTTTCCTCGGGTTGTGACTCTTGGATTCTAAATTCATGATCTTAGGGGTGTGACTCCCTGTATCTAAAGTCAAGACTGTTTGGGTTGTGACTCCTGATATCTAAAGTCATGTTGTAAGGGTTGTGACTCCCCACACAAAAGTCAGTGTCGTGGTTTTCCCTCTACTAGAAAAGGATTTTTTAATTGGGTTATGATTCCCCTTTAAAAATCATTTTTAGTGCACACGTATCTCTCACCGAGTAGAGTGTTATAAGAGTAGAGTAGGCCCACTTTGGACCAAACTTATATAAAAAACATCCTTGCATTTTTTACTTTTTCTACTGCTTAATTAACCTTAATAATTAACTTTTATAATTAATTTATTTGATTAAAATTTTTAATCTGGTATATTCACCCCCCCTCAAGACTATATGCCATTACCCTCTCTGACCAAACAATTATTATCAGAGTGAATCCTTCATAAGAATAGTTTTTCTCTATCATTGTATTTCTTTAAACCAAATATCGGCACCATTGGTTTTTTCTTAAAGAATTTATCCAACCAATTTTTTTATTCTACTTTTATATTTTATAGTACTAACCTATTCCTAGTCCTCACAGTCTAAGGATAAAGATATTATAAGATGGAAGGATTGAACCTGAATGATGCTTGGATTCCTTAAAATCCACCACATTATGATGGCATTGATTATGGATACCAGAGAACCTGAATGGAGGCATACCTCAAACAGTTGAGCATTGAGAACTGGTATATCATGTCAAAACAATACACACTGCCTGAAGCTGATCCAGATACTCTTACGGGAATTGATGCTACTATATATATCTTAAAATACAAAGTTGTTAATATTTTATATTTTTCTATTAACAGAAGTTTTTTTAGTCATGTGTCTTCATGAAAGACAACTCATGAGATTTGGATGATTTTGCAAGTTACTAACCTTGGCTCTAAAAAATTGATCCGCACCAAGCTTGGAATGCTTGGTGTTGAGTATCAAGACTTCAAGATGGATAAAGATGAAACTGTAAACCAAATGTTCCATAGATTCACAAGTATTGTGGATGGAATGAATTCACTTGGAGAATCTCTGAAAAAACCTATACTTGTTGAATGAGTGCTACTAGAATTACCAAATAAATTTCATGCAAAGAAGGTTGCCATTGATGAAAGGAAGAACTTCAAAGAGTACATACTTGATGAATTGATTGGATCACTACTCCAATATGAAATGGAACTGAAGAACATAGCTGATGAGGAGAAAAAAAATGAAAAGGTATAGCCTTTATGTCTATAAATGTTATGTCTAATGACTCTTCTGATTCTGATCTACATGATATTGAAAAGGAAGACATGTCATAGATTGTAACTGGAGTCTACAAAAGAATGAAAAAGAAGGGTTTCAAAAATCAGTTTAGTAGAAATCCCCAAAAAGAACAATATAAGGGAGATAAGAAAGGCGATCCAAATTACAATGATTCGGATGTTACTTGTAATGAGTGCAGGAAGAAAGGTAATATCAAAACCGATTGCCCTAAACTAAAGAATAAAGAAAAATTCAAATAGAAGGATAAAAAGGCATTGACAACCCGCTGGAGTTGTACTGAAGAATATGATTATAGTGAAAAATCTTGAAATGAAAAAGAAACTGCTAACTAGTGTTTCATGGAATCACTGGATAAGTTTTGTAGTTCTAGTTATTATTATGAATGTTCGGATTCTGAATATGAGTATGAAAACCCCAATTTTTTTGAATTAAATAAATAAATTGAAAGATTAAGAAAAGATACTTTCAAAGCTGTTGATTTATATAATAAACATAAATAAGATAATAAAATTCTTATTTCTGAATATAAATTAATTTTTCAAGAAAAAAAGTTAACAAACACTGCGTCTGCTTCTCATTAAACAGTATATGATAATTTGAAAACTGCTCAAGATTTGAATGAGAAATTGAAAAAGGAAGTTGAATGTCTTAAACAAAATTTATCTGATTTTATTCAAGGTCGTGAAAAATATCATGAGATAATGTCTTTGAATAAAAATGATAAAAATAAATATGGTTTTGGTTGTGCTAAAATATTACCTCAAATGTATAAAACCTGTTTTGTTAAAAGTAAAAATGGTTGTACTTCAGCTGTTAATTATTTTAAATGTGGCATGAATGATCACTATGCAAATTACTACTCACTTAGATTTAAACAATCATTGGGATTTACCAAAACTAATATTTCAAAATCATTATTATCGAGAACCTTACAATACATGTTTAAATTATGTACGGGTGCCTAAAAATTTTATTACTAATCTTATTGGACCCAATGTAGCTTTGGTACCAAAATTGTCAATTAATTGATTTTTTGTAGGAAAAATGCATTGGATGTCTCAAGAACGATATATGGTACATGGAAAGTGGATGCTCTAGGAATTTACCAGAGACCCATCAAATATTACCTCATACAACACATGTTATGGAGGAACTGTTACTTTTGGAGAGAATTCCAAAGGCAAAGTAAAAGGTTTTGGTAAAGATGGTATTTCAAATTCTACATTTATTTCAAAAAAATTATATGATGAAGGTTTAAAATATAATTTAATTAGTTTATCATAATTATGTGATAATGTAATGGAAGTTAAATTTCAAAATGACAAATTTTTAGTTTTTAAAGATGATTCTTTATTATTTTATGCTAATCGAAAAGATAATATTTATACTATTGATTTTGATGAACTAACTGTTTGACATGTAAAGTGTTTGAATGATGTACAGAATGACAACATCCTTTGGCATCGACGTTTAGGACATGTTAATTTCAGATTTTTTCATAAGCTCTCAAAGCTTGAGAATGTTTTACAGCTTCCTTCTTTGAAGAATAAACAACTTCATGTTTGTGACACCTGCATGAAATGGAAGCAACACAAAATATCTTTTAGACCTATCAATCGGTTAAGTACTATTAAGCCTTTATAGTTGGTATATCTTGATTTATTTGATCCGACTCAAATTTCTAGCCTTGGTGGAAAGAAATTTACTTTAGTTATTGTTGATGATTATAATTGATTAACTTGGGTATATTTTCTAGCTCATAAAAATGATACTTTATCTAAATTCACTACTTTCTCTAAATTAGTTCAAAATGAAAAGGGTTGTATGATTATTTCTATTCATAGTGATAAAGAACGTGAATTTCATGATTTATGTTTTAAAAAATTCTATGAAAATAATCTATATATTCATAATTTCTCTACTCTAGGAACACCACAAAAAATGGGGTTGTAGAACGGAAAAATATAAATATTATTGAAATGGCTCGAACTATGTTTAGTGAATATAGTCTGCCTAGATATTTTTGGGCTGAGAATGTTTTTTCTATATGTTATATTTCAAATAGAATTATTATTAGGCCTATGCTAAAGAAAACTCCTTATTAATTATACAAAAATAAAAATCCTAAAGTAGGTTATTTTAAAGTTTTTGGCTGAAAAGTTTTTATTTTAAATTCAAAAGATAATTTATATAAATTTTATGCTAAAAGTGATGAAGGTATTTTTATTGGTTATTCTAGTAATAGTAAATCTTATAGATTTTATAATAAAAGAATGATGGTTATTGAAGAATCTGTTCATGTTATTTTTGATGAAAATAATGTTAAAATAAATTCTGATTTTAATTTTATTTATGATGATTTTAGAGATTTTAATTTTGGTGAAAGGATTCTTCAAGATAAGAATGAATTAATTAAGGGGGGATCATACCCCTTCTCAGCCTAATACAAGATAATGGAATATTCACACAGATCCTCCTGTTGAAAATGTAAATGGAAATGTTGATTCTGGTGTCAAAACCAGAAATTCCTTTTTTAAATTATTGTGTCAATTATACTTTTATTGCTGATTTTATTCCTGTTAATATTAATGATGCTTTAAAAGATGAAAACTGGATTGTTTCTATGCAAGATAAATTAAATCAGTTTGTTTGAAATAATGTTTGGACTTTAGTATAATTGCCCGAAGATAAGCAGGTAATTGGAACTAAGTGGATCTTTAGAAACAAGCTAGATGAATCTGGACAAATTGTCAAAAACAAAGCCAAAATGTTTTCTCAAGGATACTCTCAAGAAGAAGGTATATATTTTTAAGATTCATTTGAACCAATTTACAGGTTAGAGGTAATTAGAATTTTGTTATATTTTTCACGTTTTCAAGGTTTTAAATTATATCAAATGGATGTAAAAAGTTCTTTCTTAAAAGTTTTTATTACTAAAGAAGTTTATGATTCTCAACCCCCTAGTTTCGAAAATGAAAAATTTCCCAACCTTGTTTTTAAATTATCCAAAGCTTTATACAGTCTCAAACAAGAACCTCGTGCTTGTTATGGAAGACTTTCATTATTTTTATTAAAAAATGGTTTCAAGAAATGCAATGTTGATCCAACTCTTTTTATTAAAAGATCTTCTGATGATATTTTAATTATTCAGATCTATGTTGATGATATATTTTTTGGATCATCTAGTGAAATTAATTGTAATTATTTTTGTTTATTGATGTCTTCTGAATTTGACATGAGTTTAATTGAAGAATTAAAGTTCTTTCTTGGACTTCAAATTTATCAAAGGAAAGATATAATTTTTCGTAATCAATCTAAGTATGCTAAATATTTAGTTAAACGATTTGGTCTAGATTCCTCTAAATCCATGAAAACTCTTATGGGTACTAATTGTAAATTAGATAGTGATGCATCTAGTAAATCATTTGATTTTACACTTTATAGAGGTATGATAAGTATATTTTTATATTTAACGGCATCTAGACCTGATATCATTTTTAGTGTTTGTTTATGTGCTAGATTTTAAGCTGATCCTAAATAAATTCACATTAAAGCTGTAAAAAGAATAATTATATATGTTAAAGAAACTCTTGATTCTGGTTTATTTTATCCAAAATATAAATATTTTGATTTAACATCCTATTCTGATTCTGATTTTGGAGGTTGTATAGTTTACTATAAAAGAACATCAGGTATGTGTCATTTTTTGGTAAAATGTTTAATTTCCTAGTCATCTAAGAAACAATTATCTATTGATTTATCTACCGTAGAAGCTGAGTATATCTCTGCTTCTAGTAGTTGTGCTCATAGTTTATGGATTAAGTTAACATTATGTGATTTTGATGTTTATGTTGATAAAATACCTATTTATTGTGATAAAACATCTACAATTTTTGTTTCTCAAAACCCCTTACAACATTCTAGAACAAAAAAATATTGATCTTAGATTTTATTTCATTCGAGATCATGTGAATAATGGTGATATTGTTTTAGATTTTATCCCTTCTGAAAATCAGCCTGAAAATATTTTTCCAAAACCTTTAGACTCTGCTCAGTTTGAGAAAATTAAATTTTCCCTTGGTATGTTAGAATTTTTACTTTTATTTGGCATTTTTTTAGGGGGAGAATGTTTTCACTTTTGGTTTATTTACAAAAAGGGGGAGATTTTTTGGAGAGATGTTCTGGTGAGAAGTTTTGTTGAGAAATAATTTGGTTTTAATCATTTTAAAAATTTATTTATGGTTTAAATGTTTTGTTTTTGTAATCAAACAAAAAGGGGGAGATTGTTTGTGGATGTTCATATTTCCATTAATTTGATTTCATGTGATTTTGTTTGATTACTTTTCCTATATATTTTGAAGATATCTTAATTTATGTTATTTTTATTTTTGTTACTCCTATCAAGTATTAATGATAATATATTTATCTATATTTTATTAGTTGATGAGGATGTTTGAAAATTATTTTCTATTTCTCTAAAAATTCAATGAAGTTGTTACTATGGTTTTAAAAACACTTCAATTCAGTATTTTAAAACATTTATGTATTTATTTTACTACAACTTCTACAGTTATCATATTTGCATGAAACTTGATTATATGAAAATATAAGATGTGTATATTGATTTCATTAGTTTAAATGAAAGTCTAAAAATATTGTTTGAATGGACTTTTAATTACATAAAGTTATGATATGATGTTTTGTTGTAGTAATTTTCCAAGAATTTTTTTTCTTCTATTTGTTATTGATTTCAGGAACTGTAGATGTCGGTATTAATTGATTCTTTTTTATTGGAATGATAATAAGTTTTTCTACAAAATCATTAGTTTTGACAAAAGTCTGAATCGGCTGTTAAGAGCCTTTAACAATTCTTTGAAGTTTGTCAAAACATTCTGTCCAGATTTTTGTTGTCAAAGAATGGTTCATTTTTTTCTTACAAAAGTTTGGTTCATTTTTTCTTACAATAGTACGGTTCGTTTTTATCAAAAAAATTATGGTTCATTTTTTTGTTACAAAATTATGGTTCATTTTTTCTTACAAATGTATGGTTCATTTTTATCTCCCAAAAGTATGGTTCATTTTTTTACAAAAGTATGGTTCATTTTTTTTCTTACAAAAGTATGGTTCATTTTATTCTTACAAAATTATGGTTAATTTTTTCTTACAAAAGTATGGTTCATTATTTAATAAAAATGTATGGTTCATTTTTTTCTTAAAAAAGTATTGTTCATTTATTTTTTTCAAATGTATGGTTCTTTGTTTATCATAAAAAAGTATGGTTTACTGTTCATACCCTACGTTACTATTCATACCTTACGTTACTGTTCACTCCGAAGTTACATTTCACTCCGAAGTTACTTTTCACTCCGAAGATACTGTGCACTCCGAAGTTACTGTTCACTCCGAAGTTACTATTTACTTCGAAGTTACTTCTCATTCCGAAGTTACTGTTCATTCCGTGCAATTTTTGAAAAATTGATTTTCTGCAAATATATGAATTATTTTTTAACTATTTTATTGTGAATATTTATTATTAAATATAAGGATTATAATAAAAGAGTTTTTAATATTTTTGGTGATATATTTAGAGAGAAAAAATAATGATGTTTTTAAAGTCTTTTAAAAATAAATTTGGACGTTTCAAGATTGTTTTACATTAAATGTTTGAATTTAATTTCAGAATCAGCTGATCATTTTCAGGAACTAATTTGACTTAGTTTAAATATTTTTAAATGCATTTATTATTATATAGATTTCATTTGACGACTTATTCAAAAAAATTTGAATTCATATATTAGATATTTATTCTGCGGGAATAAAGAAGCAACGATGAAACTATTTTAATAGATATATTTATGGGAGCTCTTGACTCAATTAATTTTAAATATTCAAAGGAAGCGGAGCTGCTGCACCTGCTATATATTTTTATTCTCTATATATATCATTTTCTCTTGCAGGAAAAAGATATACACAATAAAAATAGAATGTGATTTGAACTTTGAATCTACTGTGCATTTGCAACGTCCTGTGAGACTCTGCTTCACCACTTACTCGTTCTTTTATGTTCTGAATTAATTCTACTTCGACTACAATTGCATTGATGAGACGTTCTGATCTAAATCTCAAGAACCAGTACCTGTGCTTTAATTTTTATATTTTCTCTCATCTGGTTCTGAGTCTGTAACACTACTTCTCATCTCTCACACACACTCTTATTTTTTTGTTTATGCTTTTTCACACAAAGCATTATTTATTATTCTTTTTCCTCCAGTTGCGACTCCCGGATTCTGAAGTCAGGATCTTAGGGTTGTGACTCCCTATATCTAAAATCAAGACTGTTCGGGTTGTGACTCTCAATATCTAAAGTCAGGTTGTGAGGGTTGTGACTCCACACACAAAAGTCAGCGTCATGGTTATCCCCCCACTATAAAAGGATTTTGTAATTGGGTTATGATTCCCCTTTAAAAATATTTTTTAGTGCACATGTATCTCTCACCAAGTAGAGAGGTATAAGAGTAGTGTAGGCCCACTTTGGACCGAATTTCTATAAAAAACATCCTTACATTTTTTACTTTTTCCACTGCTCAATTAACCTAAATAATTAACTTTGATAATTAATTTATTTGATTAAATTTTTTAATATAGTCTATTCATCCCCCCTCTAGACCATCTGCCATTACCCTGTCCAACCTAACAACTCCCAAATACAATACATAAATTTTACTAAGATTAAAACATTAACTAATTCATTGTATTTCTATATGGAAACACCCATTATAACATGTTCAAGAAAATTTGTTCCAAATAAATAATCAAACATAAGGAATAAATAAAAGGGTTACCCCTGTAAGAAAATGGGTATCGTAATAATATCATAAGGCATAACCAAAGGGAATATGAAAATAGTATCTATGAAATAAGGGATTCAAATCATTCTTGTTCATTCATAAAGTAAAAATAATTATATATCATGAAAAATGATAACAACTAAATTGAAAACTAGATAGAGAGTGTCTAGGTAACTTTATAAATGTTCCACTTAAGCACAGTTTTATAGAAATTAAAAAAGATTCCTTAATGAGGATAAGAAATAATTATTTCCATATAACTCAAAATTAGCATAAAATAGTTTTTCAGGAAAAAATTGGTCATTTTATAAAATATGGTTTTCAAAAAAAAAATCAGGACTTTATTTAAAATGGGGTATGAAATAGATAAGCTCTCTTTAATATGGATTGCTTATTGAAAAAAATCTAGAAGGGAACATTTTAAAATGTGTATTTACCAATCAAATAAAGATGAATTGGAATATATATACATCTTTGGAACATATATAAATAATAAATTGAAATTTTATTATAATAATGAAGAGATAACTTGAGGCTAAGAGAGATAAAGTGTTACCTAAATGAAATGTGGGGGTTCAGATAGATCCCTTACCATATGTTCGAATGCATTATTATCTTGAACTTATTATCTTAGATAATAAAATTATATTAATAAATTACTTAATTAAGAACATATTACACATCTTTTTGATGTTTTATAGTTTTATTGAGTTCATTTATGACTATTTCAATGAGTTATAATGATCAATTTCATCATTCTGAAAACCTTTGTTTCACGGTTTCATAATTAGATAACTTGTGTATAATTATTCAAGTTCTTATTGACTACAAGTAAAACTCTATAAGTGAAAAAAAATTACATTTATGAAATTATATAATTTTAATAGGTCTTATATATCATTTTTTATTCTAATCTTACGGTGATTTATTTGATAAATCATTATTGATAATTGTTATGTTTATTTTTACGGGGTTTTACATTCATCAAAAACTAGTTTTTTATTAAATATTATGTCTATATATTAGTTACGTAACCTGAAATAAGTTATAAAATACTAGTTAAAATCATATTTAACCACAATAATAGTTTTATGACAATCCATGAAGGTAGTAACAGAAATCGAAAAAACATTATCCATGAAGACAGTTAATAATCACAATTTAAAAAATGGTTTCATTTCTTTAAATAAGATTAGATGAGAGAATATATTGGTAGATAATATTTAATTATAAATATAAAAATTAAGAATATACATGATACTGGAGTTATTATTCATTGATAGATGAATGATGGGAGGATAAGGTAGAACAAGAAAATAAATTAAGATTGTGGTTTAAGAAATTTACCTCTTGAATATCACCTCATGGAAGGATCTCTAATGAACTTTGAATTGGTCTATTAGTGAAGACATAAACACTATAATTTGTATAGGTATGATGAGAATATACTTATCTAGAAAACGGTTGTGATAGATGTCTGAAGGTAGAGAAATGAAGTGAAGTAGGGAGATCCCTTTAATAATTTAGGCGCGAAGCACTTTTTGAATTTCATAAAATATTAAAATATAATAAGAATGTTCAATTGGAAAATTCTTCCAAATGGAATCTAAATTTAAATTTTACGATATTTATAACCAATTATTACCCCATTTTTAATTATTTAATTTATTTAATTTTTTTAAATAATTTAACAAAATATTATATTCATGACATATAATTATGGTCAAATTTGATACTTTTCATTTGAATGACTTCCAAATCATAAAAAAATGAATAAAATTCGAAAAATATATTTTATTATATACTATATATATCATAGGATTCTATGGAATTCCTAGATAATCGTAATTGTTTCAAATTATATTAATTATAATATTTTTAATATCATTTATTCTATTTTTCCATTAATTTAATAATTACTAAATCTTCATTGTGCAAGAATTTAATGTATTTATGTCCTCCATAAAAATTAAAAATAAATTTATATGAAGTTGGTAAATATTATATATTTAAAAATAAAATTTAGGGTAAAAAATTACTTCTAGAAAATATTATATTAAAAATTTTATACATATTAAGAATAATAGTGTGACAATATTGACTTTATTTTAAAAAAAATACTACGTGGGACTTAATTTCTACTAAGTTGATCAAAACTATACTAAATTAGAACTAAGGTTGATTATGGTGTAAAATTAATCATGGAATAATATTTAGTAAAATACTTATTTCATTTAATTGTTCTTATAATATAAATTAAAATCGTTTTATTGATTTTTCTTTGGCTTTCCCAAGAACCGTGTTAGTGATTCATAAGCATAAAAGATAATTATTTAGCATATAAATAATAAAAATAAATTATGAAAAAAATAAATAACTTATGATAATGTTAATGCTAAATATTTCATTAATTATGTTTATTTACTCATTTCCATTTGAATAAAACTTATTTAATTTGGTAATTTTACTTATTTATTCTTATTTAATCATTACACAAGCATTTGGATATGATTAACCTTGTATAAGTAAAAAATTCAAAATTATCAGTAAAGAAATAATTTGTCATTTATATTTAAAAATTATTTCATTAAAAGACTTTTTACCTATAATTTATTTCTATAAGGAACCAAATATTAAATGTACAATGCTTCATCAGTAATAAGAATAATTTTTATATTTATCAAAAAATAATAATAATTTATATGTCATAGAATATATTTATATGATATTTGTATTATATTATCAAAAATTATTCATTACATATGTTTAATAAATTTTTAAATCAAATTTATGTTTTTATGTTATCATTAGTGATACTATATTTTATTAAAATTAGAATCTTTTACAATTCTCCAAAATTTTAACATTCTTAAAAAATTCTCAAAATTTAACCATGGATTAATTTTAGAAGGATGATTCCAAAAAATGAATTTAATTTTATAAAATAAATTTCCAAATAATTTAAAAAATTACATATACTTATTTTCTTATAAAATTCATTAAAACCCATTTTTTGATAAAAAAACATGTGTTTGATGAATAAAATGACTAATAATTATGTCTTTATTTCCTAATAATTAATTAATACATATCATAATATATTAATTACTATTCATACATTCCAATTCAATGGTGAGGTTATAATAGTTTTGTTAACATTTTGATCATATCTGATGGTTCATCTATGCTCGATGTTTCATGAAACATGGACTACCTTATAAATAAAAATATTTAAAGCGAAGTATTTAAGAAAAATCTCATGGTGTTACATTCTTTACCCATTATGAAATATCACCCTTAAAATTTCATTTTATATACTTAGTTAAAAATAGGTGAGGGTATATATCCTATTTAACCCTATTAATAAGAAATTAAAAATAAAATTAGGGGGCCTAATTACATAGGTAATGAGCATACAATAAGGAAACTATGAACCATGAAGGATTATATTATAAATGAAAATTATATCCTAAATTATGACTCATTGTTTTTTAATCAATGTTATCCACGGTGATAAAATTATACCTTGGGTTATTACTAGAGTTTTTAGTCATAATATAAGAAATAACTAGGTTGTTCCTTGATACTAAATATAGTCGTATAGAATTATTTCCACTTCACTATATTTTATAACTATAAAAATACTCCATGGGTGGCTACACCTCTGAGACAGGACATGCCGACATCTACAATGGGAGCCCTTTCCTCACGAATCCCATGGATGGATATCCATGCTTCATCCAACGTTGACATGTGAGAGTTACCAAGGATTAGATTCCTTACATTTCTATAATACCAACTAGAGATACCATTGTTTTTTTACAATTAATAATACATGATTTTTAGGAATATTAATCCATTTGATACAAATCATGTGTCAATAATTTTATATTCTTTTGAATACTAGTTACATTATTAAAAAACCTGAAATTAGAATAGAACATATTTTATAAATAATTATTATGATCTCCTAACTCCTTTTGATCTCCTATAAAAAAATAGGATAGTATGGGGAATACATAGGGAAAATTGGTGAGCTGAAAATCCCATTAAAGGAGTAAACAAGGGAATAAATCATATCACATGAGTTAGAAAGCATAACATGATAACATAAGAGGCATGAATCATGGATAAACATAAGGAATCATAATAAAGATAACATGGAATATTATAATCCTTGAAATATAATAATGTGTAAGAAATATGGAAGATGAAATAAACACAAGTCAAGGCTAACTGCTAATACTATATCACATGGTTGATAGAGTCCCATAATGGATTAGGTATACTCCCAAATTCCATACATGATGTTTTACAAGATTATGACATTACCCAAAGAATTAGGAAACTACCTCGGTGCACATATCATAACGTGTTAATTCATATGGGTGCCACAAAAAGAATAAAAAATAAGTAATAAACATGTGGTTTAACCATGTAAAGAAACGAGTATCATAATTATGTCATAAGGCATATCCAAATGGCATATAAAAATTTTATCCTTCAAATAAAGGATTTAAATCATTAATGGTCATTCAGAAACTAAAAAAATGAGAATATATCATGAATAATTATGTCCAACAAGATTTAAAACAAGAATGATAGTGTCTAGGTAACTTTATAAATGTGCCACTTGAGCATAGTTTTACGGAATATAATAATGATTCCTTAAAGAGGATAGAGGTATAATTTTTTCCATAAATCCACAAATGAAATTAAATTATTTTTTAAAGATATAAAGGGTGATTTTATAAATATGGATGGATTAAAATATTTTATGAAGTGTACATGAAAATGGGTAAGAAATATACAATCTCTCTTTAATTGGGTTTTTATATTGAGTGGAATTGGGACTGGATCCTTTTAAAATTTGTATTTCCGTATCTTGAAAATTTTAATTGTTGTATATATAAATTTATTGAACATATATAAATAATATTGACTTGTTATATAATAATATAAAACAAATCACTTGATAGAAAGATATATAAAGTGTTACCCAAAAGAAATAAAGAGGTTTGGGGTGATCCCTAACCTTATATTTGAATGTGCTCTACATTTGCACTTAAGGTACTGGATAATAAAATTAGATTAATTAATTTTTTTATTGTGAACACATTACAAATTTATTTGGTATATTATAATTTTCTTAAGTTCATTTATGACTATTTTGATGAAATATAAATATCAATTTTTTCATTCCAATAGTGTTAATTTCATGATTTCTTGATTGGTTAACTTTTTTTAAGTATGGAAGTTCTTATAGAATGGAAATAAAACTCTATAAGTGAAATGAAATGGTATTTATAAACTTATAGAAGTCTAAATTTTACCACATGCCATTTTTATTCATATATTTTTTTATTCATTTGATAAGATATTAATATCAAATATTTAGTTTATTTTGGTGGTATTTTCTTCCATCAGTAACTGCTTTTTTTACATAATATTTCTCCAAATTTTAATTAAAGAACATAACATAAGATATACCTTTTTTATTAGAATAAAATTTTGAAATAATAATACTTTTATGACAATCCATGAGGGTGGTAATAGAAATTTAAAACTCATTATCCATGGAGACGGTTAATCATCATAATTTGGACTATGGTTTCTCTTCATTTAATAAGATAAGATGAGATAATAGACATATATATCATATTAAATTATCAATATATCATTACATTATATACATAATATTTTATTTATTATTCATTAATGGATGAATTAGGTTATTATAATGTAGAAGAATAAATGAAATTAAGAGTGGTTGTTTAATAAAGTAACATCTTGAATATCTCCTCCTTGAAAGATCCCTTACAGAACACGAAATTTGTATTTTGGTGAGAATAGAACCTATAAAATTTTTATAGGGATAACTAAAAGACAATTTTTTACAGGATTATAAATCTAGAAGTCTCATGGTAGTGAAATGAAGTGAAGGAAGGGGTGCCCTTTTATAATTGAGGTGAGGGGAACTTTTGGGATTCCCTAAAATATTAAAATATAATAATACTATTCTAGTGTAAAATGCAACAAAATGTCTTATAAATGTACATGTTATGATATTTTATACTATATCAGACCTGATTTTTCTTTATTTAATTTTTTTTTTGATTTTTTAGGTAATTTAATAATATTATCTTCTCAAAATATCATTATTGTCAAATTTTATACTATTTATTATTATGAATTAAAACATATCAAACGAAAAGAGTCAAAGTAGAACTAATTATTTTTTTATATCTTATAGATTTAATTTTACTCTATATAATTCATTTATCTACTTTATTATTTCAATTTATATGTATTTTAATATTTTTAATATTATTTATTTAATTGTTTCATTAATTTAATTGTTAAAGAATCATCGTTGTGGAAGAATTTAAGGAATTTATTTCTTTCATATAAATTTAAAATAAATTTCCAAGAATAATATAAGTATTTTTTTCATTAAAAATATAATTTAGGTTTAAATATATTTTTAGGATAACCATATATTAAAAATGTTATACTTATTAAAAATCATAGTGTGGCAAGTTTTACTTTCCTTTAAATAATATATTATAAGGGTCATTATATCAACTATGTAGATAAAAAAGGTCCTATAATAGACCCAAGTATAATCATGGTTTACAATTACTCACATAATAATAAGTATTCAAATTTTTGGGTCATTTAATTCTATATATAATTTTAATTAAAATATTTTTATTTATTTTCCTTTTGCTTGCACAAGAACAAATTACTTGTTTCATAAGCACTAAATGTAATTATTAAATATATAATAAATTAAATTAATTACATAAAATAAAAATAAATTATTCTCATTATTGTCCTTTATATTCCTTCATTATGTATATTTACTCATATTCGTGTCTATAAAATTTATTTAATTTTTGAATTTTATTTTTCTGGCACTGGATAAGTGTTGCACAAGAATATGGATAAGAATCTTGTAATATAAGTGAAAATTTAAAAAATATCAGTAATAATCATAATTTATTAAATATATTTTAAAATAAATTCATGAAATTACTTTTTACCACTAAATTAATTTCTATATGGAAACAAATTTTAATTTTTCAATTCTGTGCAAGCACAACATCAATAGTGAAAATGTTTTTTCTATTTATCATGAAATATTTTAAAATTCATATGTTTTCAATTATTTTTCAATGATATTTTTATTATATTATCATAAATTTATCTTTAATTAAGTTTAATGAATTCTAATTTTATATTTATGTTTCGATAATATCACAAGAGATAACATATTTCATTAAAAATCATTTTTTATTGTTTACAAAATATTTAACGTTTTCATAAAATTATCAAAATTTTACCATAGAATAATATTGGTTTTATGATTTAAAAAATTAGGTTCATTTTTTAAAATATATTTTTCTCATAGTTTTAAATATTAATTATTCTTACTTTCTAAAGGAATGGAATAAAAAAAAATTTTAATTAAAAATTATATTTGAAGAATAAAATGTGTAAAAATTAGTTTTTTATTTCATAAGAATTAATTAAATTATTTCATAATATGCTTTTTTCTATTAATACCAAAAAATTCTAGGGTAAGGTTATAATGATTGTTTAAATATTTTAATTTCAAATTTTTGTTCATTTAAACTCCGTATTGTGTGCAACACATGCTATTGATGAAATAAAATTATTCAAAGAGAAATATTTCCTAAAAATATTAAGGTGTTACATTCTCCCCCCATTATGAAATTTCCCCATAGAAATTTTATTTTATATAACAAGCTAAAAATAGGTTAGGGTATATCTCTTATTTCACGCCATTAACTATAATAGAAAAATAAAATTATATTGATTGAATTCCAAGACAATAAGCATATAAAAACATAGGAACATAGAATGATGAACTTATAAATGAAAAATATTTCCAAAAATATGATTCTCTATATTTTAATCTAGTTTATCAATGGAGATGTAATTATGTAATGGGTTCTTAATAATTTTTTATAGTCTTAATCCCCAAAAATAACTAGACAATGATCTAATACCAAATATAGCAGTAATAAATTATTTCTGGTGAAATATAATTAATACATATTGAATCACTCCATTAGAGGCTACACCTCCTAGGTGGGATACAATACCATCAATAGTGGAAGTCCTTTCCTCAAAAAGTCCTTGGCTGTAGATCCATGTTTCATCCAATCCACAATTATGAAAGTTTCCAAGGATTTGATTTGTTTTATTACTCTGATACCAACTATAGTGACCCTATCCTTTAAACACAACATTACAAGATTTTAAAGCATAATAATTCATTAAATAGAAAAAATGGATACAAAATTATTTTATTTGGAAGACTAGGTACATAATTAAAAAACATGAAACTATAAAAAATTATTTTATAAATCTTCATAATAAGATCATATATCCTTTTGAGATCCTATAATTTAATAAGATAACATGGTGAATAAATAGACAAAAAGGTATGAGCTAAAAATACATGAAATAGAATAATAATGGGAATAAATAATGGAACATTAGATAGAAAGAAAAAAATGACAACATAAGACTCACGTCTCATAAAAAAGTAAGTAGGCGTATTATATAGAACGTGGAGTCTTATGATCGTATAAACATTTGAAAGTTCCAGAAACATTTAATAAGGAAAAAAATGAGTTAGGGATAACTCCCACGACTATATCACATGGTTGAAAAAAATACCTTAATGGATTAGGTTTTGTCCCTAATACCATATATGTTTTTCATGACTATAAAATATTAACCAATACATTGGAGTGATATCTGGTGCACCCATGAGAACATGTTCCTATAGATTTGTTTAACATAAAGAATCAAAAATGATGAATAAACAAAGGGGTTACCCATGCATGGAAATGGGTATCATAATCATGACATAAGGCATAACCCAAGGGATTATAACAACGGAATCCATGAAATAAGGGGTTTAAACGACTCTTGGCCATTCATATAAGAAAAATAATAATATAAAAATCAATAATCTTTTCCAACATAAATCATAATAAGAAAGAGAATGTCTAAGTAAATTTAGAAATCTTCCACTTAATCATAGTTTTATGGAAATGAATAAAGTTTCCTTAAATAGGATAAAGACATAATTACTTCCATAAAACCATAAATTATAAAAAAAATATTTTTTAATGATAAATGTGTTGATTTTTTAAAATATTTGTGGCTTAAAACATTTTATGATGTTTATATGAAAAGTGGATAGAAATAAAGAAGTTCCCGTTAAACGAGTTTGTTTATTTAGTGAAATTTAGAAGGGAACCATTAAAAATATGTATTTCACCTTAAAATAATGATTAATTACACTATATATACATATTTTGGACATATATAGAAAGTATTTAACAATTTTATAATAATATTAAAGTGACATATTATGGAGAATATAGATAAAGCATTACCCAAATAAAATATGGACGTTCTGAGAGATCTCTTAACTTATGTATGAATTTGATATTAAATTACACTTAATGTCCTAGATAATAAAAGTAGAGTCATTAATTATTTACTTCAGAACCAAATAAAATTTTATTTAATTTATTATTATTTTTATTATGTTCACTTGTGACTATTTTTATGAATTATAAGATCAATCTTGTTATTGTGGGGGCATCTGTTTCATGGTTTTTTGATCTGTTAACTTGTGTATAATTATATAATTTCTTTAACAATGTAAATAAAGCTTTATAAGTTAAAACAAATGGTATTTATCCTCATAAATAATTTTAAATGGTACCGTATATCATATTTTATTCTAAAATGGGGATGATTCATTTGATAGATCATTAATGATAAATGTTGAGTTTATTTTGATAGTTTTTGCATCCATCATTAACTTATTTTATTTTATGTAATATTATGTATTTATATTAGTTCCATAACTTTATGTAAGTTATTATATGATTGTTAAAATATTATTTAACCATAATAATACTTTTATGATCTATCATGAATGTGGTAATAGAAAATAAAAAATAATTCTCCATAGAGAATGTATGGATAGATTACATTCCATTATTAATATAATATTATATTATATACATGATACATGATTTATTTTTACATTATTGATGAATTTTGTGAGGATAATGTATAATAAGAAAACAAATTTATAGGGGAGGATAAGAGAGTTACCTCTTGAAAATATTCTCCTTGAAACATCCCTTAAAAAAATAGAATTGATCTTATGGTGAGACCACCCACTATATAATGTTTATACTAATAAAGGGAATAGAATTATTTAGATTATAATTGATCTAGAGGTCTAAAGGTTGGGAAATTAAGTGAAAGAGTGGGTTCCCTTTTATAATTGAGGTGAGGGCTAGTGCATGGATTCCTTAAAATATTAATCTATAATAAGACTACTCTAGAGGAAAATGCTTCCAAATGGCCTCTAAATGCATACAAGGAGATATTTTAGACCATATATTATCCATTTTACCTTTTTAATATTTTTATAATTTTTTAAAATAATTTAATAAAACATTATATTTATGAAATATCATTATTTCCAAATTTAATATTATTCATCACTACAACATTAAAAACATAAAAGAAAAGAGTATGATTCAAAAAAAATAATTTTATTATATCCTATAATTGTCATATTATTCTATATAATTTCTGGTTCAGATTAATTATATCAAATTATATTTATTTTAATATTTTTAATATCAATTATTTATGTTTTCCATTAATTTAATAATTATCGTATCATTGTTATGTAAAAATTTAAAGCATTTATTTCTTCCAAAAAAATAAAAATAAATTTATATGAAGAATATGAATTTTTTAACATTCTAAATACTATTTACTGTTGAACATATCTTCTATAAAACTATATATTACAATTTTCATACATAATAAAAATAATATTGTGACAAGTTTGAATTTATTTTAAATAAAATACTATAAGGGACTTAGTTTCAACGAAGTGGATACAAAATGTTCTATATTGTACCGAAGAATAATTTTTATAAAAAATTATCATCAAATAATATTTATTCAATTTTTTGGGTCTTTTAATGGTTCTTATAATTTTAGTTTAAAACATTTTATTGATTTTTTATCACTTAGCACAACGTTGTGTCAGTGTTTCATAAAAATTAAATGTAATTATTTCATATATATAAATTAATAATAGATTACTAATAAATAAATTAATAATTGTGGATGGTGATAGTATTATATATTCATTCATTAAGTATATTTACTAATATTCGTGTTAAGATAACTTGTGAATTTATTAATTTTACTTTTCTTGACTTGAGCAATAATTTGACAAACATTTGGATATGATTCATGTTATATAAGTAAAATATTAGAAAATATCAATAAAAATATTAATATATGAAATATATTTAAACATAAAGTCAGGAAATGAATTTTCACCTCTAAATTAATAACTATAAGGCACCAAATTTTATTTTTTTCAATATTACACAGGCATTATGTTGGAATTGAAATTGATTTTTATATTTATCATTAAATAATTTATATTTTATATTTTCTGTATTATTTTTGTATGGAATTTGTTTTATATTATCATACATTATTATTTATGTACTTTTAATATATTTTATATAATAGTTATTTTTTGATGATATCACAAGAGATTCCATATTTCCTTAAAAACCCCATTTTTTACTATTCACAAAAAAAATTCATCTTCAAAAAATTAAAAAAAATCATCACATACAAATTTCAGTTTGACACTTTCAAAAATGATGTTACTTTTATAAATTATATTTTCTAATATTTTCATAAAGTAATTATGCATATTTTACAATAAAATGCAGTAAAAAAACTTTCTGATTAAAACATATATGTGAAGAATACAATGACTAAAAATTAACTATTTATTTACTAATTATTAATAAATATATTTTATAATATGGTTATTCCTATTAATACCCTCTAATTAAGTGGTTATGTTATAATAGCCATGTTAATATTTTAATAGAGTATCATGGTTCATTTGAACTCAGGGTTTCGTTAAACAAAATCTACTAAAGAAATATAATTATTTAAAGAGAAACATTTTATAAAAATATTATGGGTTAAGGGTTTGTAACCAAACCATTTCATGGGAATCTCATGTTGAGAATCCACCTTTGAGAAAGGGGGTACCAAAAACAATGTGGTGTAGATCATGTTTGAAGGTATTTTTTACAAGCATCAGAAGTGGAAATTAGGGTCCTATATTAAAAAAGGAAAGTGGATAACAAACCATGTTGTTTTGGGGTTTAAAATTAATTTTCACCAGGAAATTTAAAATTCCACATCATGGTATCTAATAGAAAGTCGTTTTGGTGGTTGATTCAGCTTGAGACTTGATATAACACCTTAACCCCTGAATCCAGTAGTTGATGAATTATTTTAATACATTGGCATGATTACAAGGAATCATTTCTCGAAGGACCGATTAGTTTAGTAGTCTTCAAAACAAGATACATACATAAGTTCCACACTACAACTTGAAAATAAAAACAACACTAACTTGTTCCATTAGAAATATCCAAGATTCCAATATTGTTCCTGAAAGTCACTCATGACTAACTTATTCATATCCTGCGAGAGTGAAATATGAGAAAGGGGTGATCTCAAACACTCAGTAAGAGTAAGAAATATAGCGGAAGATAACATAAACATTAGGCATGGTGAATAATTGAAAACACATTCCTTTACAAATAATAAACATGAACACTTTATGGAAGAAATATGAGTTGAGTAAATAATTCTACAATAAAACATAGTCATGGGTATTCTACTAGTCGAATGACCACATGAAATATCAATAGCTGATCTCATAATGATGGAATTCATAATGCCGGAAATCATAATCACATAGCCAAGTCCTTGTTCCAAGACCACAAATAATATTTTTTCAAGTCCTTGTGCCAAGACACTAGTTTGTCTCATGAGACCTGCTGATGTATCGAGGAGCTATAGCGGACTCCACCCATCTCTTACAAAGTAAAATGCATTCCTCATATAAAAAGTTTTAAACATAACATAAACATTCATATTTAAACTAGCATACGAAGTTTCAATACATTATCCATAAACCATGAATGGTATAATAATAACACATCCACAGTCAAACAAATCCTGAAACCTTCAATAAAATATAGAATATTTGTGTCATAATAAATCAACCTCTATCAAGAATAATATCCTATAAAGGATGTTTATATAGTTGAAAATGACCAGTAAAAATATTTAAGAGAAATATCCCTTTTTATAAAAACATTTAAAAGTCTCACTATTTATCAAG
Source organism: Viscum album (assembly GCA_963277665.1). Taxonomy (NCBI): domain Eukaryota; kingdom Viridiplantae; phylum Streptophyta; class Magnoliopsida; order Santalales; family Viscaceae; genus Viscum; species Viscum album. The sequence continues at coordinate 1,882,662,255 of OY728159.1, read as the reverse complement.
AAGTTGTTTAAAATAGATTTTTGAATAACTGTGTCCCATACCACTTTGAAACTTTTAAAAGAAATTTCAATTTTAAAACATTAATTTCCATATAAATAAAACCGTAAACCCACTTTTAAATCATTGACATTAATGATAAGGATTTAGAATAATAAAATTTTAAAACATTTAAAATTTTGTTTTAGTTAGAGTTCCCAACCAAATGAGAGATGTTTGAATACAAATAATTGAAGTAATAAAAACATTATAATATTTTTAGAATAAAGGTATTAATGATATACTATGTCAATGTACATTAAATATACCATATAAAAGTGAATTGGCTGATAACCACAAAGATATCTCAATGGAATGTAAATTGAGATGAAATCCCTTATAAAGATTGTATCCTTAAGTTAAGAATAAATCAAGGACAAAATTATGTAGGAAAAATATAAATACACTCAATATGATTGGATATTTAGTGTAAATCAATCACAATACATTCACACATATTCTGGTAAAAACAACACCCATGACTCGGATGTTTAACTCAATGAATGGAAATTGAGTTAAGATAACTCTTATCAAGTTCAAATCAATGACTTGAGAAATAATCAATTGAGTGATTATGTGTATCAATTTTATATCCACACAAAGGGGAGATGAAATCACTACATAAAAATTTAATAGTGATTCCACACATAATCTTGGAGGAAAATAATCAATGAAGTATGCGTAAAGCCCAAAGAGTATAAATAAAAATTAGAAATTCCCTTACAGATTTGGTGACTTTTGAAACATACACCCCATGAAATAAGGATCATAAAATGAATATGTAAATACCCCTAAATTAATTTATATTACATAAATAATACAATCGTGGGAAATACATACACCACATAAAAGGAAATAGTGTCAATATAGCATGAATCTCATGGAAATAAGTAGTGATATGAAAACCATGTTGTAATCAATCGAGTTATATTACCAAAAGTAAATAACCACCAAATGAATCACAAAATACCATTAATATAAATATAATAATGATAATTTATATCAAATTGAAGTATGTAATACACAACATGCAATAAGTAAGTGGAGAACAGTGGAAATCTCCCAGAATTAAAAGTGAGATAAGAAACCCCTTACCTCAAGTCCGACTTTTCTTGTATTTTCCTTGTTCTTTCCGAATAATAAACATAAGTTAATTTTTACTTTATTAAGAAATTTTTTAGAAGTTTATTATTCCTTTTATATCACATATTACATTTCTATAACAATTAGTTAATTATTTAAGTTCATATTTTATATTTTATCGATGTTCAGAACATGAGTTAAAAATGACCTTGTTATAATTACAATTTTTCCATGTGGTCAATAGTCCATTATCTCCAGAATGATATACATGATTTAGATATCATATATATATATATATATATATTATATCTACTATATATATATATATATATTTATTTATAATAGTACATAACATTTGGTGATAAGAAATGAAATGTACAATTCATGGAGACGGTAAGTCATACGTACGCATGAACACTACTTTCATTTCTATTTTGTATTTTAATGGAATGAAAACACAATGATACATAAGTATATCATAATTCCATTATATTATCATATATAATATCATTAATTATATCCTTTATACGTCCCACATTAGGCATTAACGAGTCATATCATGTTTAGGGGGCGGTAGTCCGCACTTTCTGAAATGAAATTATAGCGTTTTACTCATAATGACAACCATAAAATAAGGATATAAATGGAAAATAAAGAAGTATAAAGAAAAAATAAACATAATATATATATCATATATATATACTGCTCTATATTAATGGTTACCATGAGAGGAGGTAGGAGATAATCGAACAATCATCGTTTCGTGAGGCGTTAGTTTGCCATCCACAGAAATATTGTGTTCTTCACCCATTAGATCGAGGTGTGTGTAAGTGTAGTTTGAATACATATCATAAAAACATCCTAGTATATTGGGGATACTGGTTTTGTTATAAAAGAAAGTAATAAAAATAGTTTATGGGTTTTGAGAAGTAAAATAAAAAAAATAAAACTGAAGAATTTAAGAGAATGTGTTACCTTTAATTTGGATAACTTCCTTTGGTTTGAACTGAAAGGATTTCTTAAAATGCCTTCTGATTAAGGTAATACTTCTAGAAGGAGGAGGGGGATCAATATAGGTTATTTGGTAGGGTTTGGGTGAGCCAAGGGGCTTGAGAGGTGTGTGGAATGAGTTATAAGTGGTGTCCTTTTATAAGGGGGGTGAGGGGATATTTAGGAATGTTTGAAAATATTATTTTATTATACAGTTATATTCAGTTTCTAAAGGTACAAAACAAATTAAGGATGAATTTAAGATGACTCATGGTCGAAATAAAATCATCCAATAATAATTGGATAGGTTTTGGATATTATTTTAATATTAATAATCATATTTATTTAAATCATTTATTAATGAGGTAAATACTAAATCATTATTGTGTCATAAATAATTTAATTTATTTGATGTCTAAAAATTAAAAAAATTATGATAATGGAGGAAATATTTTTATATTTCCAATTATTATTTATATTTGGAAATATTACTTATATAACCCTATGTAAAAATTGATATACTAAAAGATATTTGTTAATGTCATTTTTGTCTTATTTTAAGTTGATTAAAATAAAGTGTCATTATCAATCTTAAGTGACTCTATGGGGTATAAAAATCGACCCAAAAATTCCCATGGTTGGCCATGACTCATAAAATAAGGTTAGGACAAGTCTTAAGGTAATTTGTTATTATTATAATATTCTTTCAACCTTGAATTACTCTATTTACCTTTAACCGCGGTAAATAAAAGTCAAAAGTTACTATTCACCAAAAATTATTCTCATCTTATTGAAACAAATTTTATTTACTAATAACAAACTTGTTTCTCAAATTTTCAAAATTCAATTCACAAAAGTAGTAATATTTAATTTAAATGACAAAGTCAAATTTTTAACAACTACTTAGTGGCTTCACTATTCATCAAAAATTGAAGTTTTTCAGAAAAATACCAAAAATTCACCCTAAGATATATTTGATATTCTGAATTCAAAAATGATGCCCATTTTACCAAATTAACAAAAAAGATTTTGTATTAATTAATTTTAAAATTAATTCTCGTTGTCAAAACAAAGTGTTTTTAAGAAACAATAACTATCAAAAGATTGACACTTGTTTATGTAAAATTTCAAAGTGAAATTAATTAAAATGACCAAATTTGGATTAAAGTGTAAAAATATAATCTAATTACACTTTAAAACAAATTTAAAATATAATCTATCCATATAAATAAATTATATTAAAAGGCAGTTTTGAATTAAAATACATTATTTCTCAGTATTCATAAATTTTTTTATATTATTAGAAAAATAAAAAAATTTCTTCCAAAGTAAATTTTGATGTCCCGATTCTAAATAAGAATTTTAATTTGTTAAAATGAATATGTATAAGGGTCAAATATTGGATTTAAAATGGGTTCGCCATTAAAAGGTGGTAAAATTAATTTCTTTTTTGAAAAAATCATTTTTTTATCTGAAAAAATGTATTTGTTATTATAATATATCTAAGAAACACGTAATACATAATTTAAAATTATATGGAGTATATAAAATTCAAAATCCTGTTAATAGTATTCATAACTGCTTTTGAATGGCTAGTTTGGTAAGTCGTGGTGCGCTCGAACTCAGTGTTGCGTGTATCACAAGCTATTGAATTTAAAGAAAATAACTTACTATGAAATCATGGGGTGTTAAATTCTCCTCTCCTTCAATAAATTGAGTCCTCTCAATTTGAAATTGTTTTTAGAAAATAAATGGTTAAAATAGAAAAATACCATTGTGGAAAACCCACATCAGAATTTGGGTTAATAAAATTTAGTCTTAATAAGAGGGAAAAGGAGATGAAAAAGTCACCAATAAATTATGATCTAAATTAGAAGAACATTGGTGGAAATTAGAGACACATAATTGGAGGAAAAAGATAAATATATATATGGAGTGATTCAGGTAATCAATCACAAACAAGTGTAAAATTGAGGGCCTCAAAGCCATCAATCTATAACGATTAAAAATATCATCAGTTCAACAAAACATAATGCATTAGGTTAACAAATTTTTTGTTTTAATATCCCTTCCCTAATGTTTAATAATTAATTTATTCATATAATAATAAAACAAAAGTATAAATGACAAGTAGAGTTTCATCCTTTATCTAATTCTTACCCCAAAATCATCTTTCACTCCAAATGATGAGTATTATAGATGACTTAGTCACACCTGAAGGACTACAATCAAATTACAGAGAGTCAAATATTCCAAAATGGATGAACTATATATTTTTCTTTTCTATAGAGATTAACTAAAACCAAAATGTTTAGTAAAAGATCAAGAGTTCCCCAAAAAGGATAATACTTTAGAGAAATAAATACTAATCTGAATTTCAAAAATTAAACCAACAATACCCGAAGTTCAATAAATACCATTGAATAAACAATTTTCTATAAAATCTTTTAATATAATCCAAACTAATTTTGAAACCCAAAACATAGAAAAATTTTCTTACGTAGTTTTCCATGTTAAATTGTATCTCCAAATAATATTGACTACTTTTAAAGTCACATAGTTAAATGTAATTAACCTAATCACATATTCTCTATGATAGGTTAATTGTTTCCATAAATAACCCAAATTGCTATAAAATCAAAATAAAAACATAAGTAAAAAAATACCTTTACTCTTCAAATGAAATCCCATGGTATTCTATTTTCCTTAGCCACACAGTATTCCCAATAGAATGAACATCTTCGAAAATAAAATTTATCAGTTAGTCACCAAATCATTTTCTTATTCAAAGGATATACATTTGATAAGACATAAGATATCGAATCAACATTTTATTGATCAATAAACTCATTTAACTAAAAAGAATTAGTCACACTAACTAGGGAGTTCACGTAGTCGAGTGGTAGGTGATAAATCCCAATCGCACTATGGTTATGGGTTAGATTCCCACATCTTTGTCTGACGCGAGGGGTTTCCACATGGTCTATGTATTGTCCTTTTAAAAAAAACAATATAATTTTAAAATATTCCCAAAAATAAGATAGATTCCTCAAAATAACTATAACATAATTTCATCACAAATGTTATCTCATACCACACATTTTCATTCCAAAAATTTAATAACTTCTAATTTCCTCAAACTCAATGATCATATAAAACCAAATTCTTATTTATAATTATACCCAAAAGAGAATAGATAATTTTATCCTCAAATATCATTTTCACATGAAAAACTGCATGGTTAAAAATACAAGAGAAATGTCTTCCAAAGTAAACACATAAACAAATAGCACTAATACTTTTTAAATATTTTTCCATCCATTTATTTCAACATAGCTTCTTCCTTGACCAAGAGGATATCCTATAGAATATGGCATTCACTCATGTAATGGTCAGGTCCCCTACATTTTCGGTAAATGACTGTAAATGGATTCTTAGGATCATTTTTATTTTCTTCTATAGTACTCTTCATTTTTCCTCTTAAATTCGTTACTTTATGTCCTTCCTTCAAAGAAATAAAGAATTTCATTGTTCCATTATGAAACCTTCCTATGTGTCTCCTTCCACATTTCCTGCATAATAGAAAATGAGCTTTCTTTTCTCCATGGTCTTCACTGCTTGATCTCTTATCATTCACCACTTTTCTTTTCCTTGTTGAGTCCGGGAGTTGGTTAATATATATGTTGTTGATCATATTTTTTGGAAACTGATTCTGTATGAACACAATATCTTTTTTTCCTATCAACATTCCATTTTTTTGCTCATTTCCACCACCATTCAAACCTTGAATATCATGCTCAAAGTTACTATGACTTCCTTGGAATCCAACAATTGACTAAAACCAAAAATCATTATGTGTTTAATAATAGTCATAAAATCATTTAGAAAATATCACGACACTTTATTTTCAATTTAAAACACCATAGAATTAACCAAGGTCATTTGTTATCATCTTATATTAAAATACTTAAAATCGTTTTGTAAAGAGAATTTAAATTATCCTAAGCATATACTGCAGGAGTGTCATAACCAAGAGTGTAGCAAGGCCCGTAATCATTTACCAGGATACCCTGGGTCAAGCTCGAAACTCTTTGTCAGAGTTTTCACTCCTAGGTACATCTATGCCAGAGCCGCCTCTAACTGCTCGTATCTAGATAGGGATGTACTAATTGAAAAATTTAAAAAATATCTACATTACCAATATTCTAGGAAGTTCTTATATACTAATCATCCATGTCTATCTTAGGGTAGTGTGATTTAATCAAAGTTTCTCTAAATATAGTTTTCAAGGATTGTACTAAAATTCCTCTGATAACAACTGTAATTCCCCGACCCCAGAATCTCAGAGCCGGTGCATTATTTTAATACATTTGAATGATTAAAAGGAATCAAGTCTCAACGGACCGATCAGTTTAGTAGTCTTGGAAATGAGATATATACATAATTTCAACACTATAACATGAAAATAAAAACGACACTAATTTATTCCATTAGAAACATCCAAGCTTCAAAGATTATTCCTACAAGTAACTTATAACTAACGTCTTCATATCCTAGGAAAATGAAACATGAGAAAGTGGTGAGCTCAAAGACTCATTAAGAGTAAGCAATACAACGATAGATAACATAAACATTATCCATGGTGAATAATTGAAAACACATGCCTTTACAAATAATACGCATGAACACTTTATGGAAGGAATACAAAATGAGTAAATAATTCCATAATAAAACATAGGCATGGGTATTATACTAGTCGAATAACCACATGAAATATCAATAGATAATCTCATAATGATGGAATTCATAATGCCGGACATCATAACCACATAGCCAAGGCCTTGTGCCAAGACTAAAAATAATATTTTTTTCAAGGCCTTATTCCAAGACACTAGTTTATCTCCTGAGACCTACCGATTCATCAAAGAGAAATAGAGGGTTCCACCTATCACTTACTATGTCCATTGAATTCCTCATATGAAATTGATTAAACATAACATAGACATTCATATTTTAACTAGCATACAAAATGTCAATACTTTATCCATAAACCATGAATGGTATAAAAATAACATATCCACAGTCAAACATATCACAAAACCTTAAATATAGTATTGAATATTTGTATCATAATAAATCATCCTCGATCAATAATAATATCCTGTAAAAGATGTTGATATTGTTGAAAATGATAAGTAAAAATCTTTTAAAGAAATATCCCTTTTTATAAAAATATTTAAAAGTCTCACTATTTATCAAGAAGCTTCTTAAAATAGATTTTTGAATCAAAGTGTCCCACACCACTTTGAAACTTTTAAAAGGAATTTAAATTTTAAAATATTAATTTAAATTTAAATAAAACCCTAAAACCATTTTAAATCATTGACATTAATGAGAACGATTTAGAAGAATAAATTTTTAGAACATTTAAAATTGTATTTTAGTCAGAGTTCCCAAAAAAATAAGAGACGTTTGAATACAAATAATTGAGTTAATCAGAACATTATCATATCATGAGAATAAAGGGATTTATGATATACTATGTCAAAGTACATTATATACACCTTATAAAAGTGAATTGGCATATAACAAGAAATAATTCTCAATAAAATGTAAATTGAGATAAAATACCTTATAAAGATCGTATCTTTAGGTTAATAATAAATCAAGGACATATTTATGTTTGAAAAATATAAATAAACTAAATATTATTGGATATTCAATGTAAATCAATCAGAGTACATTCACACATATTCTGGAAAAAACAACACCCATGACTCAGATGTTTAACTCAATGAATGGAAATTGAGTTAAGATTACTCTTATCATGTTCATATCAATGACTTGTGAAATTATCCTTGGAGTGATTGTGCGTATCAAGATTATATCTACAAAATGGTGAGTATAAATTACTACCTTAATAATAAATAGTGATTCCACACATAATCTTGGAGTAAAATAATCAATTAAGTATGCGTAATGCCCAAATAGTGGAAATCAAAATTAAAAACACCCTTACCAATTTTGTGACTTTCAAAACATACACCCCATGAAATAAGTATAATAAAATGAATATTTAAATACCCATAAATTATTTTATTTTACATAAGGAATACAATCATGTGAAGTACATACACTACACAAAATGAAATAGTGTCAATATAGCATGAATCTCATGAAAATAAGAAGTGAGATGAAAACCTTGTTGTAATTAATCGAGTCGTATTAAAAATAGATAATAACCACCAAATTAATCATAGAATACAATGAATATAAATATAATAATGATAATTTATATCAATTGGATGTACAAAATACACCACATGCAATATATATGTGGTGAACAACGGAAAACTTGCGAAATTAAAAGTGAGATAAGAAATCCCTTACCTCAAGTCCGACTTGTCTTGTATGTTCCTTGTTCTTTATAAATAATAAAAAAATGTTAATTTATACTTGATGAAATTTTTTTTTTCAATTTTATTATTACTTTTATATCACTTATTATATTTCTATAACAATTAGTTAATTATTTTAGTTCATATTGGATATTTTATCGATGTTCCAAACTTGAGTAAAAAAATGAACTTGTTATAATTACAATTTTTCCATGTGGTCAAAAGTCCATTATCTCCTGAATGATATAAATGATTTAGATATCATATATCTATATTATATATTTACTATATTTAATTATTTATAATAGTATATAAAATTTGGAGATAAGAAATGAAATGAACTGTTCATGGAGATGGTAAGTCATACGTACGCATGAACGCTACTTTCATTTCTATTTTGTATTTTAATAGAATTAAAACATAATGATAAATAATTAAATTATAATTATATTATAATATCATATATAATATCATTAATTCTATCCTTTATATATCCCATATAATTCATTAACGTGTCGAATCATTTTGAGGGGGCAGTAGTCCACACTTTTTCATGTGAAATTATCATGTTTTACCCATAATAAAAACCATAAAATAATGATATAAATGGAAAATAAAGAAGCATAAAGAAAACATAAACATAATATATATATCATATATAAATAAAGTTCTATCTAAATGGTCACCATTAGAGGCTTTAGGAGATAATCGAACAATCATCATTTATTGAGGCGTTAGTTTTCCAACCACAGAAACAGTATGTTCTTCACCCATTAGATGGAGGTGTGTGTAAGTGTAGTTTTAATCCTTATCATAAAAACATACTAGTATATTGGGGATACCGGTGTTGTTATAAAATAATGTAATAAAAATATTTTAGGGGTTTGAGAAGTAAAATGAAACAAAATAAAACAAAAGAATTTAAGAGAAAGTGTTACCTTGAATTTGGGTAACATCCTTTGGTTTGAACCAAAAAAACCTCTTTGAAGTGCCTTATGCATAAATTAATGATTTTAATATGAAAATAGGGATCTTGATAGATTATTTTTGTAGGGTTTCAACAAGATAAGTGGATTGAGAGGTGTATAGAATGGGTAAGAATTTTTGTCATGTTATAAAGGGGTGTGGGGGCTCTTTAGGAAAGTGTGAAAATATTATTTTATTATATAGTGATATTAGGCTTATAAAGGTACAAAACTAATTATAGTCAATGATAAGATAACTCATGGTCTAAATAAAATCATCCAATAATAATTGGACTGGTTTTGGATATTATTTTAATATTAATAATCATATTTATTTAAATCGTTTATTAATGAGGTAAATACTAAATAATTATTGTGTCATAAATAATTATTGTGTCATAAATAATTTAATTTTTGATGTCTAAAAATTATAATTTTTTTTACCATAATGTATTAAATTGTTTTATCTTTATATTTATTTCTTATAGTTGAAAATATGTCGTAGATAACCCTGAGTAACAATTGATATACTAAAAGATATTTGTTAATGTCATTTTTGTCTTTACATTAAGTTAATTAAAATAAAGTGTCATTGTCAATATTAAGTGGCTCTATAGGGTCCCTAAATCGACCCAAGGATAACCATGGTCGACCATTACCAATCCAATAATGTTAGGACAAGTGTTAAGGTAATTTTTTACTATTATAATATTCTTTTTACCCCTGATTTACCCTATTTACCTTTAACTACGGTAAATAAAAGTCAAAATTTACTATTTAAACAAAAAATATTTTCATCTTATTGAACCATATTTTACATACTAATAATAACCGTGTATCTCAGATTTTCGAAATTCAATTCACAGAAGGGTAAAATTCAATTTAAATGAAAAAGTCGGATTTTTAACTACTACATAGTGGTTTCACTATTCATCAAAATTTGATGTTTTTCATAAAATTTCCAAAAATTCAGCCTAAGCTATATTTTATATTAAGAATTAAAAACTAATTTCTGTTTTTCCAAATTAAAAATATAGAAGTTGGATTAATTAATTTTAAAATTAATTCCAGTTTTCAAAACAAATAGCGCGTTTTTAAGAAACAATAACTATCATAAGATTGAAATTTGTTTGTGTATAATTTCGATGTGAAATTAATTCCAATGACCATAATTGGATTAAAGGAAAAAAATATAATCTTATTAAACTTCATAACCAATTTAAAATATAATCTAAACATATAAATAAATTAGATTAAAAGGCAGTTTTGAATTAAAATACATTATTTCTCACTATTCATAAAAAATTTAATATTATTAGAAAAATACCAAAATTTCATCCAAAGTAAATTTTTATGTGCTGATTCTAAATAAGAGTTTTATTTTGTCAAAATGATTATGTAAAAGTGGTCAAATATTGGATATAAAAAGGGTTCCCCAATAAAAGGAGGTAAAATTTGTTTTTTGAAAAATACATTTTTTTAATCTGAAAAAATGAATTTGTTCATATAATATGTCTATGAAACAAATAATACATAAGTTAAAATTATATGTAGTATATAAAATTCAAAATTCAGTTAATATAATTCATAACCGCTTTTGAACGTCTAGTTTGGTAAGTCAGGGAGCTCTCGAACTCGGTGTTGCGTGTTGCACAAGCTATTGAATTTAAATAAAATAACGTACTATGAAATCATGGGGTGTTACACTTGAAACAATTAAATATGTTAGATATAAAGATATATAAATAGTTTTTTATTGTTTCATACAACATTTAACTTGATTTCAAGCCATGATCCAAGACATCATTAAAGAGAGGTTGTAATGTTTATCAGCTGGAATAATTATGATTATCTCTATCTATAAAAGAGACATAGGTCGACCATGAGGTCATTATATGTTTACTATATATTGTTGGATATCATGGTTATTTAAATGGAGATTTATAGGTGGTTTTTAAAGTCCTATAATGGTGTGAAAATGGGAAATCTATTGGTTGATGATATCCTTATTGTGAAATTTTATGAACATGGAGAATAATAATTCTAAATAGATGAAAATGACCCATATCCAAATTTTCCAAAGATTAAGGAAGGGTATTCTTTGAGAGGAATTGAAAAGGATGTAAAACTTTTTCTAAAATAAAAACATGAATTCCAATAAGAAATATGTTTTTGGGAAGATTGAATTGGAATTATGGACTTGTTAGGGAAAGAGGAAGGTGATATGATAAAGGGGTTTTCATAGATTGGGAATAAGAATCCACGAAAACTTAAATAGAGAATATGTGTACATTAGAGGAAGAATTTCATGTATGTAATTATAGTGAAGGGACCTACATTTTCATAAATTGTGTGAATTCATTAATTTTTAAATAGTATTGAGAATAATAGTGGGATATGAGTGATGTTATCCCATGGTTTCAGTGAGACAACATCAATTTTTTGTAAAGGTAGTACTGACCATGATAATCTCGAAGAGTAGTGGTATTTTTAGTTTTCTAGTGCATCATCAAGTTGTCGGTCACATGATCATTGGACAACTCATAATAGTGAAATAAGTAAAAATATATGTCTCATATTAACTTTTTTATGCAAGGTAAACAATATTAAGAAGCTTAAATAATATCCAAAAAAAGGGTTATTCAAGTTTAGACATAATAAAAAAACATAGAAAATAAAGCATAAAAACCATTTACCATTAAGGTTGAGATTTCATGATCCTAAATATTAGTGAATGATGAAGGAAAATGTTTTTAAAAAGGATAAGATTTACAAACCTTTATTAACCCACTTCTACTAGGGTATGTGTCAAATAATTCACTAGAGGGGAAAACATTTGGTATCATATCATATGTTCATTTTTTGGTGATTTTTTAGTTCTACGTTAATAAGGATATTGTGAAGGAAAATATTTTTCCAGGTAAAAGATCATATATTTTTATTAAAATAATTTAAAAATATAGAAAAATGAGCTCATTATATAAATTGAAGTTTCTCTTGAAGTTCCTTAAATTGTTTTGGGGGTGGAATTGTTCTTGTGAGCTAACCCATAGTTATCATTGATATTGATCAAAGAAACATTATGATTAATAACATAGTAAAAAATAAATTAAAGGATGATCTAAATAAATATATATCCCTTAATAATGATAAATGACAATTTTCAAAGGACATATAGACATTATTGTAAGAATAATTTGAAAATAAAAAAATTTATGAAGAAATTTTCATTATTTTCATTGGTATGAAGAATGATAAAAATAATAAGTCTCTTTAGAAGATAGTTTTATAAGCCAAGGTAAATTCAAAGAGAAATGTTTCGTCTAATTCTAACAATGTTATGGTGAATTAATTTGATTTTTATACTCAATAATGATTCTAAAAAGATAAAGTGATTATAAGGGTGTAATGAAAACAATACATAGTTTATATGCTAAAATTTATTCATATAATGACCTAGAAGATATTCAAATTCTAAGAGAGGTGGAATAATTTGATGGATATATAGTTAAAATATTATTATATGAAGGTTAGAGAACATGATGAGATGACAAGAACCTAAAATAAGAAGACGTAAATCACTCCAAAAGGTTGACTCAGTAGATATAGGAATTCCAGATATGAAATATAGAATAGTGCAGTGCATGATTCCTATTTAATTTTAAATTAAGGATCCATAAATGAAGGTAAAACTCAAATTATAATTTTTTGAAAATTTTTGGCACATTATGAGTATGTTATTTGAACACTTAATGTTAAATAAGAACACTATAAATTCCAAAACAATTTTTCAAGGGAAGACCACATGATGTATGCTTATTATCGCTTAAGTTTTAACTATTCTAATGTCAGGCATATAGAAAGTCATTTATATTTGGGAAAATACTTAGAAGGAAAAATATTTCATTAGTAGACCATCCCCTCCGATAACATAAAGGGATAAATTTAATCTTAGGAATATACATGTTAAACTAGAAAACTGGTTCAATGTTTTACAGAAAAACAATGAGCCTCAATAAGAAGTGAACCAATAACCAAAATTATTCCAGTCACAATAACTCTCTATGAATGAAATAAAAAATCAAGGAATAAATTCCTATAATTATACTAGCTATGAGAAATGTGGAAGAAAAATAAAAATAGAACTTTTAATGAACTGGTATTTCTCAGTATATGTTCCTTTAATAAATATTTTGTATGATGGGTTTATCCACATGAAACTCCAAATCCAAACAAATGTAGACCATTTTAAGGTAGTTATAGAGTTGGCAGGTGTAAAAAGTGGTAACAATATTTTATATATATATATATATATACAAAAATATAGTACATTTTGAATATCAACTCAAATAGTGTAGCTAAAAAACTAATGAATTGTCTTTTATAAAATTTAATTATTTTCATCAGTAATGTATTTTCATAGGAATAACATATTAATAGTGTTTTATTTAGTAATTTATAAGAAATAGGGAGAATAAAAGATAATATAAAAAATAAATTTTTTCATATTTAAATTTAAAAATAAGATTTATAAATATTAGAATGTGATTTTGAAAAAATTAATATCAAATTTTCCATTTTCATGGTCATATTTACTTAATATGAATTTTTAGTATTTTTCAAATGGAATTAAATTTTCTAGTGAATAATAAAAAATGATGATTTTATTACCGCCAACACTTTTATGAAATTATTTTATTATATAAATAAATTTAATGTTTTAAAACCTTTTTCCTATAAATTTATGTATAATAAATTATTTTAAAATTCTATTTTGATTTTATAAACCTATTCTCAGTGTAACGGAAAATTATGTAGTGTTTTAATGAAAAAACCTTTTTTGATTATTTTGATTAATTAATTATTCAATAATTAAATGAAGTTTTTATTTTTTTTATTTTTAAATTAAATAAAAATTAATAATAATAATTAATTGTGTTAATTAGAATCCACTGAATTTATAATTCTATGAAAATTAGAAATATTTTTTCCCTTGAAAATATATGTTTTTAAAAAACAATGTTTTGCACATTACATTTGTTTGTGTCAAAATTAATTTTCCCTAAAAATATGATTATTATTGAATGAATTGGATTTCATATTTGAAATTAGTGGTTTAAAATTATCTAATAAGGATAATTTTATTATTATGTGTAAAATATAAATCTCCAAGATAAAAACTTGTTATTCTCCTGAAAACTAAAATAGTAAAAGTGAGTAACCATAGAGGATAAGGGAATATTTTTTTAAATTAAGTTTTATTCATTTTCGTGGTGTTTCTCAAACATATATTCCCTCCAATATATTATTTATCAACTTTTGAGGCACTTTTCTTGATAGTGACTTCATATTTTTAAATTATTTTTGGTATTTTTAAAAATTTCACCCTTTTTCATTTATAAAAGGGTCAATCCTATTCTATATTCCTCTAAATCCAAAGAAAAAATATTTTGGCCCAAGATCTATAAAAAAATATATGTAACACTATGATACACATTTATTAGGATAAATTATTCACAAAATAAAATCCCTCAAAGGTGTAATCCCCTTCGTTAAGTAGATAATCCAAGAAGTGATGTAAAATTTTGAAAACCTCCCTTTAATTTTATATTTCTTTATATAATTTTCAACATACTAAATTTTAATTTCAACATATAAATTTTTTGACATATGTATCATTATAACACTGGTAGGTTATTATAATGATTTTTCAATCATTAACCACCATCCCTTTTTTCCATTAAGAAATATAAAAACATGAATCGTGTGTTGTGTGTACTACCGCCTCCATGATGAAACTTTTTTCCATTTTCCTTCACCTACATAAAATGATGGTCCAAAAATAGAACTTAATATTTCATAATTATTTTAATGATTTATTTATTATTTTTGAATGATAAATCACATTACTCTTTTTCTTCGATCTAGGGAAATTGAAATAGTTAACTGTACATACATGTGGATTTTTTCCTCCATGAGAAGATTGATTTGCACTTCTCATTTCATATTAAATTAATATGGATGATCATGAGAATGGATTTAAGGAAGAATTATCATTTTTGTGATATCATTAACTATATCTTGTTACAAATGACATAAACTATTAATAATTTATTAAATAAATATTATTGTAAATTCAATTGTTAAAAACATGCATACTATTGGGAAAATTATTAATTAAAATTAGGTAATATTTTTATATTCATTAATTATTCTTCTTTTTTACTTTATATTTCTCATATTTAATACTAATAAACACTAAATTATATCATTTCATTAAATTTTCAATGATATTACAACTAAATCACTTTATAATTATCAAAAATCATGGTATGTTTATGATTGGGTTCGTTTGACCACATACTTTAATAGTGTAATGAAAATAAATCATGAAGGAATATAGAAACATAAATTTTGGTATATTACAATATAAATATTTAATAATTACTTTTTACTGGTTTTTTTAAGGATAAAAATATATTTAACTAGTTAATTACAAAAACACCCTTCGTCATTTGAAAATCATCGAAAAATGTTCATTATCAATTTCATCTTCTAGAAAAAATACTAAAGTACTCATGAAAGGAAAATTAAAAACCATAAATCATTATAAAAAATCATTTTTATAAGATTAATAATATTTGAAAGATTTTATTTTGAATATGAATGAATACTGACACCTCACCAATGATACTACTAAAAATAGTCAAAACATTAAACACTCGATGTTGACAAATAAGAAAAAGTTATCTAATATACATATATAGTGTGAATATAAATGAAAATTATGAATATTTTTATCTATGAATATTTTTATGATATAGTATAGTGAGATAGTTATTTTTTCATAAAAGAGGTTTTAGAGCTTCCGACTAAGCTGGGGAACATGGAAACTATTTCTTTGTCTAAAATATGAATCTATTGAGACATGTTTAAGATATAAAACATGTCTCTAATAAAATGGGGTAAATATTTTCATAATTTATTTTTTAATAAATATTATATTATATTTTATGATATTAAATAATCTTTTCAAATTTATACCTCTTGAGAGGTTTTTTTCAAATATCAAAAAGGATGAATGGGTTTTCATAAATAAAATACTTTCCTTATATTGTAATCACTATTATTTGACTATATTATTTACATATTGTTATATTATAAACTATGAAGATGTTAGGATTTATTTGAACCTTCATTTTTATGAAAATCTAGATAAAAAAATTCCTTAATTATTCTATTGTTTTGTTAAAATTCATTTTTGTTTATTATATTTCCCACTTATTTTAGTGTATTTCTCTTCCATATACATATTTTTTCTTCCCAAAAATGTTCTAATTTACCCATTCATAAATATATTTTTTATCTACACTGATCTTTTTATTCCCGTGTATTCATTTAAATAAATTGTTTTTATATATTTCTAATTATTTTCATTTTCAAAGAAGTTATTTCAAAATGTTCAAAATGTTTTAATATTCCTTAAAAATAAATGGTTTTATCTATGAATACATATTTTATTTTGATAAATTTTATATCATTTTTCTAGTTTCCATTATTTAATTCTCATTTTAAAATTAAATATTATCAATTTATTTTCAGTTCCCATTTTTGAAAACTTTTGTTTTTTTTCATGTTTCCATTACTAAAGATTCATTTTAAAAGTAAATTTTTTACTATGTTTTCACAACCTCTATTTTAAAAAAAATGCGTATTTTTAGGTCATAGTTGTTAATGATTATTTAGAAAGTAATTTTTTCAATGTTATTTTTTAAAACTTATATCTTGTGAAAAATATTTTATTTATATCTATTTATAATATTTTTTTTAAAAAAATCTCTTTCAATTATAAAAAATGTATTTTTAGATGTAATTTACACATTATCATTTATAACCATTTTTAAAAAGGTTTTGTGAAAACTTTTTAATTTTTACTTCAATTTTTAATACAAGTTTTAACTTTAATGAAGTGATGTTTTTATCATCCTCTCTATGTTATAATGCTATGAATCATTTTTTGAAATGATATTTTGATATCCTACCTTTTCATAGGTTAATGTTATGTGACTATTTTGATTGACCTATTCTTCTTTAGTGGTTTATTTATGTTATAATGATGATTGATTTTAAGTGGAACACAAATGAAAAAAATGATAATGGGTAGGTTCCTATATACCCCTCTAATTAATTATTTTTATATTATATCTCATGAAATAATCAGGAATAGACATAAGTTGTTTGTTCACACATCCATGGGTATGATAGGTTTGATTACCTTTATAGGCATAAAAATAATGTGCAGTTTCACATATTCATGTGAATAATGGGTTTTTTAAACATGGATTCCTATGATAATGGTTTTCCATCATTCCCATGTTATTTATGATATTCCTACTTTACAATGTTCATTTAATTTCCAGGAAATTCTGTGTTTTCATGATCTTGACATATTTTTTATATTTATAGTACTTTTATATCATGGTCACATATTTTTTTATTAATGATATATGTTATGAGCTATTCTTTGTCTTTTATACTTCATTAGTTATCATTTAAAGATATTATGTTACTCTATCATGTTTTATGATTAACATATATGGTCTTAAGATCATTTTTTAATATATTTATTTTTTCCTTATATTATTATACATTTTTATGGACTAATAATTTATGATATATATTTTCCCTTAATAGGTATCTAATCTCTCCAAATTATTATGTTCATAATAGATAGGTTACGAAGATGATTTTATCTTGTGATATGTCTATAAAGGGTCTAGAGAAGCATTATAATGTATACAAGTTTTCATGTAATGTATAGTAAGATGTTTATGTAGGTAATTTAAAAGATACCAAGCCTTTCGGTCTCTCGGTTACAAAATATTTTTTGAGATATATATTTTAAGTTATGGGATTATTAAAATTATTATTATCATGGATCATTATATAATTCATAAAGGAATACAATTGAATTCAATATGGAACTCCTGGATATCATGGAGGAATCATGCCCCAGTGGTCTCTCAAAACCTAGTAAATGTAAATAATTTAAGCATGGAGGAAGACTCCTTAAATGGAGAATGAATCTAGAAGTAATATCCACTAGTAGTGAAATACCTATAGAGAAATGAATAAATGTGAAAAATTGCTCAATTATGGAAAAGATCAAGATAGGTATGTAAAATAATTATTATATATAGAGTTATGGAACAATTAAAGATGATTATAATATCCCCTATGAAATCATGACACACAAAAATTGAGAAAATTTCTAATTGTTTAGCCCCCTATGGGAGTGTGGGGTGGTTGGGGTGTGTGGGGTTTGGGGTGTTCATCCCTGGGTCGAGTCCCTAGGCGTGTTTGGTTGATTGTGTGTATTTTAACCATCTTATATATTCTAGAATAATTGTTTGTTAGGGGATCAGACATGTAATATCCATTCATAATTGGTTTAAGAGTGTGATTATCAGAAATGATATAGATAATGGGGTGGATTAGGTTATGGAATTACATTCCATTAATAAGAAAAATGGAAAATATGTGTTTGAATATGATGTGATGGTTCAACGTGAACTACCAAATTCCTTTATTTGAGGATGTTTAATCTTTGTTACAAATATCATTTTTTGTCAAGAATTAAGATGCATGGAAAAGGATAATTTTTCGTTATGAAAAGCACATGGAAAATGGACAGATTAGTGTAAAAAACTTTACTGAATCCAAATATAATGTTACCATTGGTATCATACTGCTTTTTTTAAAATATAAACTAGTATTATACTATGATTATTTTGATATCATTCCACAAACAAAGGGTTATCAGGGCACTAAAAAATAATATAAAGTGGAAGTAATTTCAAGAATAAATTCTATTTTCATATATATGATTTCTAACATTTCTTATCATCTATGATGAATTACCTGATCCAAAAGATTACAATATGAATAAGTTTTTCTTATAAGATGTTTCCTAAAATTTTTGAATAAACAAATTGTGTAAAGAGAAAAATGATTAGGATGAATTATAACTTGAATTCAAATTATTCTCAGACTTAACTGTTCATTGAAGAATCTAGTGAAGAAATCGATGAACATTGGTTTCAACTGGTATCAATGATTATTTCACAGCTTCTACCAATTTTAAAAAGTTATATTATCCACACCCTCAATGTTTTCAAATCTTATAACTAACTATTTTTCATAAAAGTAATGGATATCATAGGTTTTTTATTTGAGAAGTGAAAAATTCAAAGTCAAATAATCTTTCCATGATATTCCTAAGTTACAAGGAAAACTCTAAGGTTGCTTTTGAAGTCACTTATTTCCTACACTGATCTTAATCTTATTAGGATTATATGATTTGTTGAAATCACAAAATCTATGTGGGAATCTCACTCAATGGATTTTTAAATATTTAAATCCACTATGGTGATTGTATTATGAAATTATTTTGGAGTTGGCAATTAAAACCAATTTTTTCAATTTGTTGATAAAGTAGTTGGTTAAAAAATATTTGGTTGACTAAAAAGAATAAAGTTGTATTGACCCCATGTCAGATTGGAAATAAATGACAAATCCTACCCTATCCTCAAAGGGAGAGTTATGACCAATGATGAAACCCCCATTTCATGTTGAATACAAATGGGGAGTTGAACATTCTTATAGTTTCTTCCTTAATATTTAGTGGGATAAATTTAAGAAAAAGTTGAAAGAGAGGACCCTATTAAAAGAGGTTGTTTAAAATGATGATGGAGATCACTATATATGATGGGGTATCATATCTCGATACTCATAGTGAGAAATATAATTAAAAAATATAATCTAAGGTTTGAACCATTTTTAATATTTTCAATAGGGTTTTAATTGGAATTTTTTTTATTCATTTTCAATAGGAGTAATGAATTACTATGTAAAGGGGGATTAATTAGGTGAGATGATGTATTTTTTATTTAAAAAAATATAGGGTGATAATATTTTTCCTATAGGGTGTATATTTTGTATTTTTTGACAATGAGAGTTGGTAGAATACCCAAACAATTATTGAAAATATGTTTCTTAGATAATTGTAATCAAAACATCTAATCATTTGATTGTTATTCATGATGGACTTGTTGATAATGAATTATATTAAAATGGGTTTTCATGTTAGGTGAAGAACAACGAGGTTTCATTACATGTGAATAAAACTCTATTAAAAATGGTTTTGATTTTTAATATTATTAAAATAGAACAATTGGAAAAGACCTTATTAGGGTGGTCCCCGTGGGGGTGTTCTACTTCACCGAGACAAACAGTGAAAACGTTTCTTGGTGTTTCAGTGATTGTGGTCGAGGAATGATTCACAAGAGTTGTTTTGGAAAATACATGAATAACATAGAACATCTAGAGATGTAAAATTTCCATTAAGAGAACAAAATGTTTCGGAGCTAGTGGTGGCATGCTGGTAGCCCAGCTTTGAAAAAATGGAATCTGAAAATGGCTATTTTGGATTTTGTGGTTAAAACATCTAACCAATGATGACCATGTTGTATCTGAATATGTGTTTTATTCAAAGCAACCAGTGGTGTTTTACCTCACCATTTTTTTTGGGAATTTCATTTTTTAACTCCAACTTTGATATGTTTTTCTCCCCAAAATGGTGTGGTGTATCCTCTAATTGAAGGTTGTTGATACAAACATCAAATTTGGAAATTATAGTCTAGAAGAAAAAATAAAAAAAGGAAAACATTTCTTGGAGATGGTAAATTCACATTGATAATGAATAGTTCATTTTTTTGTTTGGAATAAAGGTCTTTTAGTGGGAATATTGGCGATATTTGTACAAAAATTTCAGATATGAGAACATGAGATGTATGAGCGGTTATTTAATGTTTCATACATCATGGGACTCAAATTCAAGACATGATATAATCCATGATCAAGTATGTGCTACATAATTTATAAAGTGGATTAATTAAGAATTATAAAACTCTAAAAAGTAGTGGGGAGTTGGTTGTGTCAGAGATATATTTTTACTGCATATTTATAGAGATCATTGGTAGTTAATGGGAGAATTATGGGAGGTTTTTCAAAGATTCAAACAGTTGTAAAGGTAGAAAATTTATTTTCTATTTATCTCCATTTTATAGGTATATCGATGTGGACATAAATAATTTTAAATAAAGGAAGAATAGAAATATATCTGTTTTAAGAAGATAAAGATTGTACTATGAGAGGTTCTAGAAAAGGAGAGAAATTATTTTTGTCCTTGATGAGATGAATTCTAAGAATAAGGATGTTGTTTGGAAGACAAGAACTGTATTCTATAATTCTCCAAGAAAGAGTAAGGTGCTACAATAGAGAGGGGTTCCAAAATTGTAAAGAAAAAACCAAGAATAATTATATGAGAAATTAATCTAAAATTAAGGATGAATTCCATACAAGTAACTATAATGAATGACCCTATAATTATATAAACATTGTGAAGAAATTCCATTCTAATGAGTAGTGATCATAATAGAGGAATGTGGGGGAAGTGATCCTAAGTTGTAAGTGATCCACCCTAAAACTTTTTTAATGATATATATGACCTATCCAATCCCATTGATTAGTGATACATTAGTGATTCGATGTATCAACATGTTTTCAAACACATTCTCCATATACTATCATGTATTGGTGAACAAAGTAAAAATATATATTCCCTATTTAAATTTTTTATACGTAACAAATGGTTAAGAAATATAAAGAAGAACTAGTAAAAATGTGTGGTCATGTTATGATATAATTATATAACTATATAAGAGAAAATTAAAAAATACTCCCTCAATATTAAGAGAACAATATATTACTAGAAAGTGAGTGATAAAGGAATAAGTGGTTATATTGGATAATACATAGATACAATGATCCCCCCTCATCCTGGTATATCTCATGTTGGTCCCTTAAGGGACCAACATATTCATATCATAAATAGATTTGTTTCTTTATCTATTTTCATATAAAGGTTATCTCTTCCACCAATTTTATAAAAGATTCCTTACCCTAGTAGAATATGGATGTAGATAAGTTTCATTATAATATTTGGGCTTCTAGTCTATATTGCTATCCTTTATTTTTCTTGTTTCGATCTCCCTTAACCTCAATTTGTCCTTAAAAAGAACATGCTAATCATAGTCTTAATAAATTTTAGTCTTCAGTTAGTTTTCCAAGAGGTGGTTCATCTATAATACATGGGTCTAATTCCTATTACAATATTCTATAGCACTAAATCCTCTTTATTATGATGCATATTTGGCATCCCTAGGGGTCTATAGTTTATTTATTTGGAATCACTCCTCAAAATCCCTCCTTATTCTATCCCCTTAAATGGATTACGGTCTCTTACCCTGCTAAAGATATTTTATTACTCAATGTTAGGTTTTTCTAGTTCTTCATCCTATAATTGTATGAATTTTGTTCTACCACTTCTAATAGCTATATAATTAGTTGATGGTGATGACAAATCAAAATTCTCTTCATTAGGGAGTTGGGTTTAATGAGTATGGAATCATATTGAGACCAAATTTGGTTGTTATATTAGTCTTGGATTGTTTAGTGTGGCCTCTTTTAGAGTGTTGTTTCCTATCAACAATATAAATGTTTTCTACATTGGTATGGTTGGTTATGACCTTTATTATTTCTACTCCCTTATAAGGAATCAGTTTATAATGATGAATTTTTTTCCATGTCCAGATTGAGGGTCACAGGGTCCATTTCAAAATCCATGTATAATTTTCAAATTATTTCTAATGTATTTAAGGAAAAATAAAAATTTCCATCCCTATTTTTTTCACTGTGATTCCATTTATGAACTAGAACGCTAGATGACTTTGTTCGTTAGAAAATTGTGAGTTTCTGGCTAATGGGATTTGGTCCAAACATGTCTCTATTATTTCTATTCTAAAACCCAAATATAAAGTGAATTCAGTTCCTTAATTGAAAATGAATATTAACATGGGGTGATTTATTCATGTAACCTTGTTTAATAACACCATCTGGATATTTTATAAAACTACCTTTCCAGGGAATTTCGTTGACGATTTCTCTCAACACGTCATCAAAACAAATAATGTTGGTCCCCGTGTGTTCTTTGTGTACATTGTTTTGTCTAAATATGACATTCATAAAAGATAGATTTTATGGTTAGTGAATTAAAACATTATGATATGGTAATATTCATAGTTTTTTGGTAGATAATTCAACATGATCATACATCAATAAGAGGAAAATAGTGGTGTGGCTATCATAATAGATTCCTAATTGATTTTGAGTCTTTCCTTTTTTTGGGAATAACATTTATATCATGAGAACTATGGTGATCACATAACATGGTTCAATATAAAAATTGTTAATCAATGAATTTTTTTTCATTTGGATATGTGATGGGACAAAATTTAAGGTATCTATTATTTACATCAACTCTTTTATCTCCCATTCAGTAGAGGATCTATCTGATCACTTAACAAGTTTTATCAAGATGCATTGTGAGATAGAGGTTTTTTAGTTCCCTATTTCCCCTAAGAAATAGTTCCAAATGTAAATGTTTCATGAGAATGGTACAACAATCATGGATTTTACAGATATAGGGATTTTAATGGTAGGTTATGAAAAATAAACTCAAATAGTTGGGCGATATTATGGAATGGGTGGCGAGTCGTATAAACCATTATACCAACTTTGAAGACATAAAATTTGAAATGAATCTACTCAACTCAAGGTCACAAGAAATATGGTATAAGGATAATTATGGGAGGTTATCCAAATAAAAGTCATATTGAGGAGGTATTTTTATTGGGAGAGATGGTTTCAGAAGAAAAATCTAGATCTTTATGGTTGGAAGAGTTGGATTTTAATAATCCCTTTTTTTCATGCAGTATAAATTATTAATTGTACATGGGAAATACTAGCATAAAAATTTATGGTTGTTCTTTTACTAGTGATGTGTTTTTAATAGAGACATAAACCATATCATTATCCATCTTTTTTAATTATTGGTCCAAATAATAATGAGATTGGATGAAACATTACTAAGGAAGTGTAATTATCAAAAACCAAATATAGTCTCCAACAAAACGGGCACCAAACCTGGAATGTGACAATGATTGAAGGGAATTCCCTATCCCCATGGGCTAGTAAAAGTTTTTGGGTATTATATGTTTTATTTTGGGAATTATTTACCCGAATATGGATTCATAAAACATAAAAAACAATCGATAAAATGAATCTAAAAAATCATTCCAAACAAGAATTAAACAAAATCCATAACTAAATAAATAATTTTAAACATAGAAAAAAATCGCACAACACACATAAAATTAAATTAAAAATATCCCCATGGAATCCACATGACAAGGGGCCATCACCCACAATCCGTATACACAACACCGCACCATGGATGGGAACTAACAACCTGAAGCACCATTACCCAATGCCTTGCCTTTACCTCTGTCAAACATGATCAAGTATACCTACACCCAATGGGTGTATGTATTTCTTGATACTAAACCCAATAGGATACAACCAAGAGATTCTAGAGAGTAGAAAATACAAGATAAAAAGCATACTATTTTTGATAAGCAAGAAGTGGTGGAAATAATTTCTAAAGAATGAAGCTTTTAAATGAATTTTTTTTTCAAAGGTAATTTTTCATGAGTGATCACATTTAAATAGAAAATTTAAGATAATTTATTTTCCATCCTAAAACATCATATACCAAAGATAAATAAAAAATATTCAATGAGCACAAATCTCGGGAACACCCCTAGGCACTAGTTCATCACAGGCCCCATGAACCTCGTACCTCGGGGTAATGTAACCATAGAAAATATATGACCTCTTGAATGAGCCACTAGTATGTAACATACCAATATCATAATGGTTATCAACCCTAATCAATATAGTTTTTTAGTGTTTTTGTTATCCATTTTTCCCAGTGAAACTGGGATAAAACCGTTCCAGATCACTAGCGTACTAGTACTTATCTTCCCTCCTAGATACCCAGGATTCCCCCATTGTTGTTAAACCATTTTCACATGTTAAAAAAAGAAATTATCACACAAAAACATCATTTCAAGTCATACCCATATCAAAATAGTAGTGACAGATGCTTTTCACCACTTAAATTACTAAATAAAACCTTTAGGATTTCAATAAAATAACTTCACAAAATTTAACAGTGGTTTGCACAAAAAATCCCTAAAAACCCACAAATTGAAAACTATGTGAATACCAATATTAACCAAAACAGAATTTTCAGAACCAATTTTTTTTAAATCCACAACTTGAGTTATAAGACAACACCAATTGGTATAATAATGAATAGAAATGTAAAACACCCAATTTAACCCAAATTTTATACTTAAAAGTCGTTATATTAACCAGTGTCACCAAAATCAAATTTCGAAGCAAGGATAATGTAGTATATGTGTGATAAAATTTAAAATTAAGAAATGCTAAATCATCTAGTATTTATTACACATTGTAATCAGCTACCACAAGTGTCAGAACCCTTTAATATTTGTGTGGAAGTTCAATCGTACCACTGCCACACCACAAGGGACTTAGATCAAAACTAAAACCACCAGATTAAAACAATAAACCTAACATCAAACCCTTGGTTTGAATCCCCAATTTTATTACATTAGGAAATTAAACAATAAATGGAAGATACCCTAAGAAAACGGAAGAATCCATAAGCAAATGGGAGGAAGAAGGAAATAGACTCACTTACTTTAGGTATCTTGAATAAATCGCCCCAAATACACTATTAGATGAATTTACAAATTTCCAAAAATTCAAGTGAGGTTTGAGTGAGGATGGGAATATCATGTGAGAACTAAAATGGGGGGAGAAGTGTAAAAATTAACGGATTTATTAATGACAAAAGATACCTCTTCAAATCTGGATGATTTTAGAAATCCTAAGAAGTTATGCCTAATTAGTGATTCATATCAGCTCTAAAGATGGTGAAAATAGAATCAGGAGTGTCTAGGGTCAGTGGGATCAAGTTAAATTTGGAATCACCGAAAAATCATAAATATTGAATAATATATTAAATAAATAATTTTTAATGAAACACATAATCGGCTTCTGGGATGGCCTAATTCCTTAAATAAAAACCCAAATCCACGATGATTATGGATTCCTAATGGGGCCAAATTTACATGGTGGTGTTAATAGATCAGGGTATACAATTTTGGAAGTATACAGGGTGAAACATGTTTAAAAATAAAAGATTTATAAAAGAAACAAAATTATTTTTTAAATCTAGAAATGGGCTCACAGTTTGGCCCAAATCATGAAAACTCATCCTTTCCTCAAAAAATGCATTGGAAACCCCCAAAAAAAATTATGAAAAATAAATGAAATTTAATTTTAAAATAAGTCATGTATGTAACAATTCTCCCCACCATGAAATACATTCCACCCTAGAAAGTCATCCTAAAACTTGATCAGAAAACAGAAATGGCTACTCCTTCTCATCCCACAACTTCCACTCCCAAGATTCATTGAAATCATTACCACACTTCCAAAGGACATGCACCAGTGGAATAAACTTTTCTCTAAGAAACTTCTATTGGGAATCAACAATTATCATTAGTCTCTCAAAAACATACACATCAGGCTCTATATCCAACTCTTCCAAATTTAGAACATGGGAAATATTCGGGTTGTATTTCATCAACTGGGAGATATGGAAGACATCTTGGATGAATGTCAACTAAGAAGGTAACGCTAACATGTATTCCACCTTACCAATATTCTCGGTGATCTGAAAAGGTCTGACATACCGTGACATCATCTTCCCTTTCTTTCCAAATCAATGATGGTCCAAATGAGGGTACACTTTCAAGAATACCATGGAACCCATAGAAAACACTAAGTCTCGATGCCACAGGTTAGAATATGATTTATGATGACTCTGAGTAGTCAATAAGAACTACCTGATCAACTTGACCTTCTCAGATGTCTCCAGCACTTGACTCAGTCCCAGTAGTGAGGTCTCACCTACCTCATCCCAACACAGGGGGGAAAGACAAGGCCAACCATAGAGACCCTCAAAAGGATCCATTCAAATTGAGGATTGGTAGTAGTTATTATAGGAAAACACAACCAATATCAAATGTCTATCCCAGGAACCTCCAAAGTCCAGAACAAATTCAAATAGAATGTCATCCAAAATCCGATTCTCCAGATCTGTCTGACCATCCGTTTGAGGATGGTATGTCATGCTCATCTTAATCCGAGACCCTAAGGCCTTATAAATATCTTACTAAAACCATGAAGTGAAATATGGGTATGTATCTGAGAAAAATTTTGATGGCACACCACAGAGCCTTACCTCATTCTGAGGATACAAATGGACCAACGCTTCCACTTTAGTTGTATCTCTAATTGGAATGAAGTGGGATGATTTGGTCAGATTATCAATCACCACCCAAATGGAATTATTATCCTGAGGTGTATGAGGAAATCCAATAATGAAGTCCATGGAAACTTTGTCCCACTTCTTGGTAGGAATGGGTAACAGATGGAAAAAAATGGAGGGACTTTGATGCTCTACCTTCACCTACTGGAATTTGCAGAATCTCGTCATGATGTTCGCAAGGTATCATCTTATACCAGGCCACCCGAAATGCCGGAAAACATCATAATACATCTTTGTGGCACCCAGATGGATAGCCCACTGAAACCAGTGGCTATCCAGCATCACCTCCTTTCATAAATACAATGGAACTACTGAATGGACCTTGAATCACCTGATGCCATAAAGAGACAACGTCTAATCAGAAGATGTCTCCCACCATGAAGAAACTGCTTCTACTGCTGACAAATCTCATCACTAGGATGTTCCAGATAAATTATCTCTAACAGAGAATGATTCAACTGAAATCTCGCCAAGAACGCACCACTGTTTTGCTCCTTGGTCTCCACATGCATCAGAGAAAGGAGTTCCATCAGATTCCACTCATCACTGAACTTCCTCAAATCCTGAATTGGGAATCTTCTGTTCAAGGTTTCATTCACAACGTTACCCTTTCTTGGGGTATAGACAATGTCAAAGTTGAACCCCCGCATGTACTATATCCAACGACGCAGCCTCATGTTGAGGTCATTCTGCAAGATGATAAAGGACATGCTTTTGTGATCAGAGTAGACCAAAAACTTCTCCCCAGAGAGGTAGTGTCACCAAGTCTTCAATGCATGAATCAAAGCGGCTATATCCATGTCGTGGGTTAGGTAATTCCTTTCATGTGGTCAGATTTGGCGATATCCACATGCCACCATGTGATCAACCTGCATAAGCACAGACCCAATACCCATACCTGAAGCGTCATAATATATGACATAACACTTTCCCTCCTTTGGAAAAATCCGAACAGGCGATATTCAACCTCTTATAATACTCCTCAATGGATTCCTGACATTCTGGGCCCCATACAATCTTCACCCTATTTCGGGTGATCACGGTCATCATTGAAGGAAGCCGAGAGAAATCCCGAACAAACCGCCGGTAATAACCTGCCAGGCTAAGGAAAATCCTAATCTCGGACATGTTCTTCGGCTGCTCCCACGACATAACTACACTAATCTTCTCAAGGTCCACCGAAATCCCCTACTCTGAGATCACATGCCCTAGAAATGTCACCTATGTTATCCAAAAACTACACTTGGTCAAATTTTACTAAAGGAGATGCTCTCGCAATGTGCCAAGAATGATCCGCAAGTGATGCTCATGTTCCTCATCGTATCCCAAATACACTAGAATGTCATCCAAAAATACCACATCAAAAGAATCGAGATATTAATAGAACACCCTATTCATGAGTTCCATTAATATGATTGGAGCAATGGTCAATCCAAAGGGTATGACCAAGTACTCGAAGTTTTCGTACCTTCTTTGGAAGGCTGTCTTTGGGATATCCTCCTCTTTCACCCTGAGTTGATGATAGCCTAAATGCAAGTCTATTTTAGAAAACCACCTTTCCCTTTAAAATGATCGAAAAAGTCATCTATTTGGGGAAAAGTATATTTGTTCTCGATTGTTACCATATTCATCTTCGGGTAGTCAATGCACAACTAGATGGATCTGTTAGCCTTTTTTCGTGAACAACACAGACGCATACCAAGGAGAAAAACATGGGAGAATGAATACTTTGGATTATTTGTCATATATATTTATCTACAATTCTCTTAGATCAATGGGGGCCATGTGATATGAGGGAAGAGATATCTGTTGTGTTCCAAGTGCCAGATCAATCGAGAACTCCACATCCTGCTCTGGGGGAAAACCTGAAAAATCATTCAGAAATACCTTTGGAAAAACTTCCACTACATGAGGTAGTCCACCATCAAGAAAATGAATAGCGTCCTATATCACTAGTTACTATAACCTGAAAATAATATCTCTCAACTTTGGGAGTGGAGGTATGGCACGACGCAACTGAGGATCCCATTCCCCACAAAATACCGGACGACTCCTATCATGTGCTGTGAAACTCACTCACTGCCTATAGCAATTAGTGTACGCCTGGAAGTGTACTAGACAATACAAGACAAGTATTATGTCAAATAAATCCATATCTAAGACCAAGAGGTCCCACTCTATCTCATCCTCTAACACAGAAAGTGCACACGAGGGAAACTAAGACCCTACTCTTTCTTTCCAGCGGTGTCACCAACTCCATTGCAAAAGATAAAAACTCACTTTCCAATTTTAGAATGTTCAAAAAATGGGAAGAAATGAAGGAAACAGATGGAAAGGTGTCAAAAAGAGCAGTAGAAATAAGAAATTCATTCAATATAGTACCACGAATTGTTGACGGTCCCACCTCTTATCCCACTAGTGTCTGTTCCACTACATAGAGATGTCTTGTCTCTGCCTGAGGTTGACCGCAAGTATGTGGTTGTGACCTATACTAGATCATCCAAGAAGATGACCGATCCCAACCACTATGGCCACAAGATCGAGATCCCCTCATCCTCAATGAATCGGACTGAGCTGGCACTCCTCTTGGAGCCATTGATCCTACCCCACTATGAAGTGGACATGCCACCCCGAAAAAGAACTACAAGTAACACATGCCTCCACCTTTACAACAAGGATTATAAGGAAATGGGCATGATATTCAGATACGCCCAGACCTTCAAAACGGGTGGCCCATGAAGGATCTCACATCAGAATCCATGGTTGAAAAAATCCAGGAAGAGTGGCAGGAACTACTACCTCCCTTCTTCCCCCACTCCTGTCACTTCCTTTTATTCTCCAAAGAGATGACACTTCCCACTACTGATACTTTCCTAGATAAACCATCCCTCCATTTTCAGTCAATCTCCACCATACACTTTTAGTAAACCACCTCAACATAGGTCCTCAGTTTAAAAAAAAACCTGGGTGTGTATCTCTCTTCATAAGCCTTTCTCAAAACTATGGGCCTTCACTTGATCACTAGAGATGATTTTAGGAGAATACTAGACGATCTCAGCAAAACGGTTGGCGTACCCCATCACGTAAAGATCCCCATGAACAAGATCCATGAACTCTCGGGATATAGCATATTCCAAGACTTTACGGTAGTTCTGTTCAAAGAATATGTCCTTGAAATCTCCACATCCCATCTGCTCATTCTTTCCAGTTTCAAGTATTGATTCCCACCACCTACGGCTGGGACACTACAACAGAAAATAGGAACACTTTAGCCTGACCTCATCAGGTGTGTCCTAGAACTCTAACATATGCTCAACCCTTTCTAGTCATTCCTATACTTCTTGGGGTTCAATGATACCTCGGATAGTAGGAGGCTTGTTTTTCAAGTACTCTTGGGCATTTTTCCTTCCAAAGACCAGCCTCATACTCTCCAACACAAGTTGGAAGAAGATCTTGTCCATGTCTAACAGCTTGGACAACCTGAACCACAACCTCTACTATCCTCTGATCAAGTAGTGATGGGGAACTCTCTCCAACTTCTTTATATGGGTTCATGGGAGCTTTCCTGGGAGGCATGTCGCTACAAAAGACAATAGTCACAAGAACAAAAATCATTTCAACAATTCTGAAAATTTCATCAATAACATCAAATATAAATAATCCACACATGTTACAACGATAAAGGAAACAACTACCCAACTCCAACCTGATGTCCATGTGTAGTCTACATCTGACATGTCTCACAAAGAAGTAATGTCAATCAAACAATTCCAATGTCCCATGGGGACTCGACGTCTTCCAAGAGAGGTGCAGTCCATAATACCTACTCATGACCAATACTCCGATCCCCAATAGTCCTAGATAATGTTTTTCCAAACTCATCCCAAAATAATAATATAACCCAAATACATTAACCTCATCTGATACCATTTTGTCACGAACTGAATCTGGCCGCCAACAAAACCGACACCAAACCAGACATGGGACAAGGCCTGAATGGAGTTCCCTATCCCCACAGGCTAGTACAATTTCCCATATATATATCATAGTTTTTGGATTTTAAATTATTTACCCAAGTATGGATACATAAAACATCAAAATAAATCGATAAAACGAATCTGAAAATTAAGGCCAAACACGCATTAATAAAAATCCATAACTGAATAAAGAGGATTAAACATAGAAAAAGTGGTCCAGATACACATAAAAATTAATTCAACCATCCCCAAGGACACCACATGATAAGGGTTCATCACCCACAAGTTTTCTCCACATCACCGTACCATGGATGGTAACTAATAACCCGTATCACCATCACCCATGGCCTTAACATTACTTGTGTCAAACATGATCATGTCTGCTTACACCCAAGGAGTGTAAAAAGATTGTGAGACTAAGATCAATATGATAACGCCAATATATTCCATAGATAAATAAATACAAGTTAAAAAGAATGAAATATTTTGATAAGGAAGAAGTGGTGGAAATAATTTCTAAAGAATGAAACATTTAAATGAAAACAATTTTCAATGGAAATTTTCCATGAGTGAGAACATTAAAATAAAACATGTAAGCTACTATATTTTCCAATCAAAATCACCATATTCCACATATAAATAAAATAGATTCAATGAGCACCAATTTTGGGAACACCCCTAGGATCTAGTTAGTCTCGAGCCCCATGTACCTCGTACCTCGGTGTAATGTAACTATAGAAAAAATCTTTTCTCATGCACGATCCACTAGTAGGAAAAAAATCCATAACCAATAGGTCCCCAAAAATCAAAAATATTTTTTTAGTGTTGTTGTTATCCATTTTTCTTAGTGAAAAAGGGATAAAACCACTCTAGATCACTAGTGTACTATTACATATCTACACTCCTATATACCCGAGCATCCCCAATTGTGATCTAAACATTATAACATGTTACCAAAATCCATTATCAGATAAATAATATGTTTTGTTCATATCCAACTCAAAACAGTGTCTACACATTCTTTTCACCACTTACATTACTCATTAAAACCTTTAGTATTTCAATAAAATAACTTCACAATATCTAACAATTTTTTCCACACAAAATCCATTAAAACCCCACTTTGAACACTATGTGTATATAAATATTAACCAAAAAATAGAACCAAAACTTTTTTTATTAATCCAAAACATGAGTTATAAAATAACCCCAATTGGTATAATAAGGAATATACATGTAAAACAACCAATTAAACACAAAATTGATACCTAAAATCATTTTCTTAACCAACGTCACCCAAACAAAATTTTGTAGCAAAGATAATGAAGGAGAAGTGTGATAAACTAGGAAATAAAAAAAATCTAATACAATAATCATTTCTTACACATGGAATCGTAAACAACAAGTTTCAAAACCCTTGAATTTTTGTGCGAAATTTCTATTGCACCACCGCCGCACAAAGAGGGTCTTAGATCAAGCCTAAAACATCCATAATAGACCAAGAAACCCAAGATCAAACACTAGGTTCAAATACCCACTTTCTATACATTATGAACTTCAAGAAGAAATGGAAAAAACATTAAGAAAATGGAAGAAACCCTAAGCAAATGGGAGGAATAAGGAAAAAGACCCACTTACTTGAGGTATCTTGAAAAAATCGCCCCAAATACACTAGTAGATGAATTTCCAAATTTCCAAAAAAGCATGTGAGGATAAAATAAGGCTGAGAAGGTCATGTGAGACCTAAAATGGGTGAAAATAATAAAAATTAAAGTATTTATGAAGGAAATAATTCAACTCTTCAAATCCAGATGATTGGAGAATTCCTAAGAAGTTATGCCCTAATTCGCAATTTATGTAAGCATCATAAAGGGGGAAAAGGGAATTATAGTGTGCCAAGAGCTAGTGATCTTGGGTGAGAGTTATAATCACTGAAAAATTGTAAAAATGAATAGGATATTAAATGAACAATATTTAAAAAAAATAGGAAATGGGTTTCCGGGCTGGCCCAATTCCTAAAATAAAAACCCAAATCCCCCATGATTATAGATTCTTAAAGGGTCTAAATTGATATGGTGGAGTTAATAGATTAGGGGAGGACATTTTGGAAGTGTAATTGGTGAAAATTTATGAAAAATGAAAGAGTTATAAAAAAAATTTGGGTTTTAAATCTGAAAATGGGCTCATAGTTTGGCCCAAATCATGAAAACTCACTATTTCTTCAAAAAATGCATGGGAAACCCCAAAAACAAAAAAATAATGAAAAGTAAATGAAATATACCTTTAAAATAAGTCATGGATGTTACATTAATTCTTTATTAATCACATACCCATAAAAATTACTTAGAACCTAAATAAATTCATAGATGCAATTCACAAGGAGGTGGAAATTAAGGGGGTCATCAAGGAACTCAAACTAGATAGTTCCCCTTGGGTTGATGTCTTCTTAGATATTTTTACATTTCTACATGGGATATAATCAATGTATTAGTAACAGGGTTAGTGAAAACTATTTATTTATAGGTGTACTCCCCAAATCCATGTGTGCTACTACTCTAGTTCTCTTTCCAAGAGTAAAAAAACACTATATATATAATTAGTAGCATACCATTAATATGTGAAACATACCCTATAAAGGTATTTAAATAATATTTAATGAAATATCACCATTATTTCTTACCAATATTATTTTATATAAATAAAATAGAATTTTTAAAGGTTAATTTATTCAATATTCCATTTGTCTCTATTAAGAGATGATTTTTTTTATTTTAATTATATATTAGATGATACAAACATCATGGTTAATTATTACATTGATAAGGATAATTATTAAATGTAATAGTATTTGATTATGAATTTTTTGAGAAATATAGGTTTTTATAACATGTTTTATGATTTTTTCTTTCAATTCAACTCCTCTTCATTGTTATATTTATATTTTATGGGAATGATGATTGGTTTCATTAAATCCACTCATGGTCTTCTTAAAGGGGATCTTTTTTCACATGGTATCTTTAATTTAACTATTGATTTTCTTTGTCAGAACCTTAACCAATCACTTCATAAAGGATGAGTGATCCCCCACAACAATAGGTATTCCTTTATTAATATATCACATCTAATCATTTTCGATGAAAATGTATTTTTTTTCGATGGTTGGCACAATAATATTTTTAATTAATTAATAATTCTCAACACTTATTGTACGTTGAGTAGAAAAGTTATTATTACCAAAAAAATAAATTGTTTATTCCTATTAGTTGTTAAATCAGATTCATGTATCTTATTGATATATTTATTACCTTTAATAAGGTGTCCTTCCCAATTATTTATCTCAATACTCTATCAGCCTCTGGGAGGATCTATGTTCATCATTTTGATTGTTTTGTATGGAGAATTTATCGGTGAATCAAAAATTAGAAGAGCCAATTTTTGTGGTAGGATCTCTCTTATAAGTATCATTCTCTCTTCCATGGACATTCATATTTTATATGTTATTTTCATTAAAAATAACTTTATCTTAAGGGTTGAAAATACTCTTATTGTTTCCTTGTGAGAATCCCATCATGAGGTGGGGTTCTATTTGACTAAATGGGATTACTAGTAAAATATCCTTGATGAATGTTCCATAAATGTGAAGTATATTGAATAATTAATTTAATGCATGAAAGCTAGTTGTTGTGTGTAATGATAATTGAGGATAATTTTGGTCGTATTATAGAGGAAATGCATAAAGGATATTATATATCTTCTTTTCTATGGTGCATCTTGTAATACACCCTTCAAAATATTATTAATCATAATGTATGGATCATCAATTGAGGGAATATCATCTTTTGGGATAATAATTGGACCATGAATTATCTCTATTTTTTTGGGTTACAACACCCTTTTATAAACATTAATCAAATGATATAGTACCCCAAATTTCATAATGTGGTGATTGATACAGATTAGAAATGCATGGTCACCTTTATCAGTTTTTTTGATGATATTGATTGATGTTTTTTT
This sequence comes from Viscum album, assembly GCA_963277665.1. Lineage (NCBI taxonomy): Eukaryota > Viridiplantae > Streptophyta > Magnoliopsida > Santalales > Viscaceae > Viscum > Viscum album. The sequence continues at coordinate 1,882,626,344 of OY728159.1, read as the reverse complement.
CTCCTTCCAACTCTCATTATAGCAGTACATCTGAGTATTGTAATATCCCACATGAGACTCATAGTTCAAATATATTGGTGTTGGAATTTTTTTTACCAAGTTTAATTTTCTAATCTAGAGTGTATAAAAATTATATATAAACTGATAATCTTATCAAATATTGTTTTATATATATCATCTCATAGTGTTATTAATTTATCAACCCTAGTGTGGATTCCAGTAATCATTGGTTTATTTGGAGTGATTGGGTGAGGTTTTTATTGAAATATATAAAGATAAAATTGGGGATATCCATAAAATTGGGTGCTATTGATTTTTTTCTCTCTTCCTTCTTCATTAATATTGATATCATCTCTTGTAAGTGTAGGTTTTGAGATACTACTTTTGAGGCATGCTATTAGGTTATCTTTTAATTTTGGAATAATGCCAAGTATAAAATATGTCATTCCAATACTAGTTGAATGAGGACCAATTTCCTTCTTTTGATCTCCGAATTATTTTTATTATGTAATAATATTACATTGGTTTTTTTAATTTCTTTCCTAACATGCATCTCATCATCAGTTTGACATGGTTAGCTTAACACAAGGCCACATGGTGGTGCAAAGACCACCCAGTGAGAGGCCGAAGATAAATACTGGTAGTGATTTATTTATAAAATCATGTTTGAAGGTATTTATTTTGTAATGTTTAGGGATCAATGGTGATGTTTTTTAGTGTTTTGTGTGGGTTAGGATACTCACTCATAGCTGAAAGCCAATCCATGAATAGTAACCTCATTCTTTTCATACATTAAAATATCTTCCTTTTCATGGTGGAATTTGATTTAGTGGTTCTTGTAATGTTTTATAATGGTAATAGTCTCCCCTAATGGTCTATTCTGTACATATTGAGGTAATTTATCCAATTTATCAGTCTTTATGAGTCTATTACACACACATTATGCAAGGGAAACATGGTATCAGAACACCTGGCCTTAAAATGTTTCATGGGTAAACCCTCCAACTATTATATAAAAAAATATCTCCCCTCATGAATATAACCACATTATCTTTGGGGATTACCTTGGAAATATCCATTTTAGAACCTCATTATCTAGGAATCTGGTGGTTATCACCACTTAATAAATTGTTTTTTTTAAATAAATAGAAATGTAGTTTGTACTCACTTATGTTATCAATATATTTTCCATTCACTAGTTCCCCTTATATATCAAGGTGTAGTTAAATTCTTTTTCATTTGATAGAAATCAACACTATTATAATAATGTACCTATACATATCGTGTTTTTATTACCCTAATTCTTAGTAATTTAACCATTTTTTAATCTACAATCATGGAATGATATATGTTTTTGAAACCACTATTTTTTCTTGAAACATCAATGGGTTCACAATATATCTACTTCCAACATGACTTCATTCAGAACACTTCAAAAATATTCACCCATTTAGAAACATTTTTGAAACATTTCTAAAAAAATTCCTCACACAACATCAAGGGAAAATACCTTCACATCCATCTATCAATATTAACCTTTAGTGATTTTCAAGAAATCCAACATACAATCACTTGGTTGAAATAATCTCCTCTTTTGAATTTTATTGAAAATAATTCCTTAAAATCCATGAAATATTAAGATATAGATAATTTTTCGACCCAATTATATTTCACTAAATAATCTCTTTAATATATAAATTTTATCTAATTCTTTCCTCTAACTTTACTAATAAAATTAAATATAATAATCTTCAATAAATACCCCATTACATATTCTAGAAAAGTATTATGGTATCTTCACCACATTCACTCCCATTTTTATATAATTATCTTTAATAAGGTTTTAATGAATTATAACCATATTTTAATTATTATATTAATTTTGATCCCCCTTTACCACTAAAATATAAAATCTTGATTTAGAGAGTTTAAACTCTTGACTCTAGAAACCCATATATTTACAGATTTCAACCACTTACTTCATCAAGGGAAACCTTTTTCTATTTTGGTAATTTATTGATTATCATAAAATAATTACACTTATTTAAACTATATTTTATTTAAACATCAATTTGAACACATTTTATATTCATCAAAATTATTTTCAAAAACAATATTGATTGAATTTACTACTAGGAAATGAGTCATCAAAATAATCCTCTAAGCCTACTCAGTCCGAATTTGATATATGAATCAACAGTTTCAATAATTAAATTTAATGTTCTCAAAAAACTTTTTATTAGGTTATGAAACTAAAAAACAAAATTCACTTCTATAAGAAATTTCTTATGATATCAATCATATTTATACATTATTTTATATGTATAAGAAATAAACAAAAAGTCCGTGATTCATACCACAATTTAATCCAATCGATACCACCTGTTTTTTTAAAAACTATTGATTCCATTTGAATTCAAAGATATAACATTATTTATATTATTATGTATTTATGAATGATATTAATTAGCCTTTGAATGTTCATCACCAACTACCCATAATTTCATAATTTTTTTACATGTAATATTGTAATCTTCTTGGTCATGGGGAAACCACTTATTGATCATTATACTTTATTCTCATTATCTTCTAGAATGATTTATACAAACAAAATGATACCATATTATTAGTTCACCAAAAAATGAACATATATTCTCTTGTGGATATATCTTAAACTCCATAAATATCCTTTATTTGTATTTTATATTCTTCTACCATGTGATAACAGCCTTATGAGAACATTAATTCATCATCTCATCACATATAACCAGATTCAGTTTTGATATTTCATGAGGTATACTTGATATCACTTTTGGATCATATTTTTTAACACCACTCGATTATTATTATATTTTTCTTGAAATCACATTAATTTTGCTATCACAACATGTATCTCTAGATTATGCAACATTAAACAATGAGTCTCTATCACCATCCTTGTTTCCTTGCATTTTTAATTGAAATCCATAGCGGTTGTTACCAGCATCAATTGTTCCTTTTGTCTATTTTCAATATTATTAATACTTGTCAATAAAATCACACTCTTATTATTCATTCATCACCATTCAATACAAACAACCCATGGATCGTATCTCCCCTTAATCCTGCATCACTCAAATTATGTCATCTAAAAATTTATTTTGTGGGGAGAGGGGTATCCTCTAACATACTAAAGTAGAGTACTATTTTTTCCATTATGAACCAACAATTTTAATCTCTATTTAATTCATGCCATATTAGTTGTTTATTAAATTATACCACTAATGTGTTACTCTTCATGATTTTGTTATTTCTCACAATTCTTATCCTTTGAATTCATGAAAATTATTTGTTTGGTGATATTTTCAATGATATAACTTTTTAAAGATTATATTATTTTCATAATAAGATATGCTATTTTTGTAAAACATATATTTTCAAGTTATTTCCTTTAAAATTATGAATATATGTATTTATCTTTAAATTTTCTTTTCTTACTAATAGTATAATTACTATTTATTGTTTTAATTTTTTTGGTATTTTTACTCCATGAATGTTGTTATACAATAATAGAATATTATTTTTTACCCACACCCCTTTAATATGATATCTAAAATTTATTCAAGAATGTGAATTATTTAATTTATGTTACAAATTTTATTTATATACCAACTAGATTTTTATAAGTCAGATGAGTTTTTTTATACCTTATAATTCATTTTCTTCTTATAATATTGAAATTTTAACAAACTAAACAATTATAAATAAAATTACCCTTTGGATTTAAATTAAATGTCCATGGTTATTTAAAAAACATGCACATATTTTGTTCTATTTCAAAAATTTTAAAGGACTATTAAACATCATTATAGTAGATAATATATTCATTGAAAAGTGTTCACATGATTAGTTTAAATATAGGGTTTTTAAAAATGAATTGACAGAGTAAAAGGAAGTTGTGGCCTAAAATAGTCGGATAGTACCCTATGAATCCCATTTATCAGAGATTCCAAAGGAGACAACATGACTTGGATTTTCCCTTTTACAATCACTAGATGAGATCAAACAACTTTATAACGAGAGAAACCATTTACGAGAGAAGTTCAAGCTAATCGAGATCCTAACACAAACCATGTTCACAAAACCATGCAATGAAAGTCTCACTATCACCCACCTTAATCATAGGGTGAATGCAGGTGTATTAAATGGATATGTATCAAGAAAATAAATATATGTATATGTATATTTTTTATAATAATGATCACATTATCTTCTTATAAGTATATTATAAATGATTTTTATTTTATATAATAAAACAAAAATTTTATTTTAATTAGAATTAAATTTCAATAATTAAATTAAACATGATTATTTAATGGATTTTTTGAAAAGCATAATGTTTATAAAAATGTAGATGATCATATAATTTTGATGAAGTTGACTTTAATTTTATAAGAGTTCAAAAAACTGTTATTGTCAATTTTTTTTAGCATTTATCAATAAATGATGACTATAATTTTAAATAAGAAAAATCAAGTATTTAATTTTTTTAAATTGATATTATTTTTTGAATCTGATCATCAAAATTATCCAATTTTTCATTTTTAATAATTTTCAAATATAGAAAAAATTTTGGGTAAAAATTAAATACAGTATAAAAATATAGTGTGTATTATGACACAATAATGGTAAAAAAGTTGTGTAATAAATAATATAAATTGTATCCAAGACCAAAAATACTATTTAACTTAAATTTAATGTGATTTTATGATTATTTTATTAATTTTATAAAGAAATTATAAATCCTCCAAACCCGTTATTATATTTTTAATGTTTTAAAATCGTTTCGTTAATGGTATTACACAACTATACATAATAACATGCATTATTTTATTATGTTTGTACCATGGAATCTTAAAATAATAAAAACCAATCCCATTATTTAAAAACCAGGGGAAAAACCATGTTATGTTTTTCAGTTTTGGTTATTCTATTATATAGAGCCCAAAACCTATATTTGAGAAATAATAAAGAAATCCATAATCATTACCTACATAAGCCCACCCAATATCCCATTTATCTTCATTAAAATACATCAAGCATGTCCTTACTCTTACCTCACCTCTCTAGAGTCCTCCAATGGTTCCCTAAATCTCTTAATAATCTCCCCCAAGTATTTGGAACCACACACTCAAGTAAGGAATCCTTTTATTCTCTTCTTTATTAAAGTTTATTTAATATATTATGATATATATTTCCAATTCATACTATTGGGATATGTATTTAAATGTCCATATTACATCTAATTTGATATTAAAATGATGACAGTCCTATTTTACCCTCATCAACAAATTTTATGAATTTTTAAATGATGTTGTTATGCTTATGAAATTTCACCACAATTTTTCCTACTAAAATAACTGTGTAGTGTATACCGTACCCATTACCTATCAACGGTTTTAAAAATTATATAATTACAATTAATTGAATTAGAGATTAAATGTATTAACTCAAAATACTTGATCGTGGAATAGAATATTCTGATGGTTTTATGCTTGTTGTATGACCTATGTACCACACTTAAGTATGAGAATTAAATGAAATTGGTGGGTGTGCCAAGAATTATATAGCACTCTAATAAATTGGATAATGTTTAGTCTCATGAGATTTGTTGTTTGTATAGGGATTTAACATAATTATTTTAGGGGACATTGAACATAATGATGCCTTGGTAGTTATCCTTAACCTATATTTATAATGAATTGTTTTAATTTCATGACACATTTACCATAATACCATTATGTTATAATTTTATATCATGGATTATTTTCAAGGTTATTAATCTCTTGCGTTTTATGTCCCATTGATGTTCCTATTGTCTAACATTAACAACAATAGCATGTTATTCCATGTTTATACCCTTACTGGGCTTTATAGCTCACTAATTTCTTATGTATGTCCCCATGTTATCCCGTGTAGTTTAGAAAACATGAAATTCTAGTGTAAAGGTTTCAACATTTTTAATTTTAAATGTATTACAGAAAAATGAATATGATAAAAACTACATTTTCAGTGAAATTTAAACCACCATAAAAACAATGATATATTGAATAGGTAATATGACATGTTTATTTCTAGGATAGGATGGTTATTGAAGAGTATTTGTGGTTTAGAGGATATATACACTAATATAGCTACTATATTAAAAAAATTGGAAAATATGTCCTCGTTTGTTTTTTCATGTCATAGCAGAGTTGTAAATGTTAAGGTTCTTCAGTGTGGTTTAAAATAAAATATTGTATAATAAATTGAATTTAGGGCATGATAAACGTCATGTGATTTATTTTAGATAAATTATATCTATTAATGTGGGTATATTAATTATTTTTACCAAACAAAATTTGGATGGTGACATGTCATGTTTTCATGTCAAGGTTTCAGATGAATTTTCAAAACAACATTTTACTTTATTTGAACATGTATTATTATAGATCATATATATATATGAATTTAATATGGAATGTGGTTGAACATTTTTATTATGTGAGTGGAAACATAATTTAAATATTTGATATGGGTTTTCAAAATAAAACACGATGTATTAGATGTTGGAAGACCGTGGTTTTGAAGGAACTATTTTAAAAATATTTTAAATTGCCCAAAATAAACTTATTTGTAATTGAAACTTCATTTTGGTCTTAGGATAGACTATAGAGAAAATTTTGGGATATATTCAAAGATCATAAAAATTTATTAATATATTTAATTATGGGATTAAATGAAATTAATTTAGATCTATGGTATGCTTATGTTTTGAGCTACTTCTATTTTTTCCTTGGTAAACAATTGTTCATCTCAATTTTTTATGTTATCATATTTGTGGATGAACAAATCTTGGGATTTTTATCCATGAATTAGTATTTTTAAATTTTATGTACAATACTTATGAATTTCCATTGAATGATTCTGACACAGATGAGGTAGATGATTTTTTCATCTCTATTATCCATATTGATTGAATTCATGTAATCATATTAAATTAATGGTGGGTAAGTTATTATATTACTATTTAATTAATTATATATAAACATAATTTATAGGAATATATGAGGAATGAAAAAATTAAATTAGGATGGAATTATCTAAATGTTTAAAATTTTTATAAATATTTAGTGAGTTTTTTGGAAAGGGGAAAAATGTGAATGAGAAGCTAAGATAGTGGTTAATTTATAATAATGGTGGAAAACATGATGTTCACTAATATCTTGGTTATTCATTTAGGATGTTTAATGGTATTTGAATTATTTTTTTTGATGTTATAAATCATATTAATTATACAATAAGGAGATCATCAAAATTGTGAAGTGGATGTGGTAATAGTGTAATGTGGTGGTGGGAAGTTATTGGTGCAATCATGGTATAACTGTTTGAATGTTTTGTTAGATTGTTAGAGGATATATGGGATACATAGTAGATCATTGGATGAATTTAATAGAAATAGAAGAATTTAATTTAGTTAATCTAAAGTAAATTGTGAGTAACTATATACTATTAAAATATGATTATATTGATGTAATGAAATTATATTTTTATTGATTAATGTTATATTGATACTTATGATGTGATTTGATGTAATTTTGGTATACATGACAATGTTCATGATGGATGTGGTATTCCTTAGTGATGGAATTTTTTTGAGGGATGTAGTATAAGATAAAGATAAGTTGTTATGTTAGGATGTTGCATTTCCCACACATTTATGAATATTGTTTTTTTATCATACCACTATTCAATTGTTATTTTTTAGTTATAGATTCATCTTATGTAGATGTTTTTTATAGCTATAATGACATATAATTTTTATTTTTGTATATATACCATATCTATTTTTCCTATATCATTATCTATTAAATTTCGAGCCAATTTCTTCCAACATTTAATTTCACATACTGTCCCGAGTTCTTTGTTTCACATTTTGATTTTAAACATTTAAAAGGATTGGTCGATTAATTTATTCAACATATACTGGAATGTGAGAGTCCAAGTGGAGATGTGCATGTTCAAAAGCGATAGTGTTTTTGTTCTTAATCACAAAGGGAATAAATAAATGACTATTAGTCAGACAATAAGTGTGGGGGGAAATCACATATCCAAATACATTTTCATTCAAAAACACATTGATTTTGATGGACTGAAAATTTCTATAAGTTAGAATGACTTAAAATATCTATCCATTAATCAAACACTTATTACATTCTACATGAAATGTAATTTCTAAAATCATATGTTAATTCCTTCTTCTGTTATCATCTGTAATTTGATTTTAATGGAAATGAAGGGAATGTTTTAAGGTGACCTTCAATGAATAAAGATTAAACATCTAAAGAGTTATTGGTTAAAATATACACATATATCTGTTTTTTTTTCTAGTTCTGTATTTGGTAAATTTTCACGGTTAATTTTATTTACTAATTTTTTTATATTGATAATATTATGGAGAATTATATTGGTTGTTGCTACTAATCTTGTGTCTTTGTGTGTTGTGTGTGCGTCATTGAAATCTCTTTTATGTGCATATTTGAAATTGTTTTTGAATTTCAAGTTCATTCATGCATATCTCATAGAGAATATTTTTTATATTATGAAATTATATATAATAACCATCTAGATACCATCATTTATTACATGAATTTATTTGATAAATTTATTGAGTTGAAACATGTTTATAGAGTTTCATTGTTATTTTCTGAATATAAAATTAGTTTCTGGTTTAAATAATCTCTTTGAACATTGAATTTTAAATTTTTTTCTTCCACTATAAGATTCAATATTGGGAACATTGTTGGGTTTTAAGTGTCGGGGATGGTCTTAAAGAATATAATTTTATGATACGCATTGAATCAGAGGCGGACCTTATTCAGGCTTGGTCCATGGCTCTATGAAGTTTCAATGGGATGAGTTTCACCTCCTTCATTGGACTTTCGATCTTCACATGAAGAAGGATTCACCGTCAATGGCGATTTGGGTAAGTTTACCTAAACTTCTGCTTCCTTTTCAGAATCTCACTATTATTCAGATGATTGGTAATATGATAGGATGGTTTCTTTGCTCTGATAGTTGTACTGCGGCAGTGTGTCATCCAGTTAATCCTAGGATCTGTATTGATGTTGATGTGTCTCTCATGCCTTTCGATTTTTTTTGGGTTACCATTAGTGAGGAGTAAAGGTGGAAGTATATGGTGTTTTACGAAAACTGGATGGATTTATATTCCTATTGTAAGCGGTTGGGTCACACCTTGTTGGACTTCTGAAGGAGAGATCCCCTAGAATTGTTGAAGTCTAATGATATGAAGGTGAAGGGTGATGTGGTGAAGAGCCCAGTTCTGGGGACTAGGGTGTTTAAGGGTACGGTGTCTTCTGTGCATCCGGTGAATGGTGAGATGGGGTGTGGTGAGTCTTCTGTTGCTGTGGGGATAGAGGGTGATTTAAGCAGCAAGAAATCTGAGCAAGAAATGGTGTTGGACCATGACCAGGATGACTTAGGGTTGATGGAAGGTGGGCATGCCTCTCTGCTGAATTCTGCTGTGGTGGTCCAGCAACCTAGACCCCAACAGGAGACCTTTGGAGAAGCCCAGGTTTTAGAGGTAGCTGGAGGTCTGAGGTTGCAGTTGAATATGCTGCTCTATGATGTATTCAAAATATTGAGACATGATTTAGAGAAAACAACTAGCTCCAATGTTAGAAAAGATTCAAAGCAGATTGAGGAGAAATGCTCCAGCTCACGGGAGGTGGACCTTCCTGCCTGTGCTAAGGGTACTAAGGGTCTTCATCCCTTAGAAAAGCCCTTTCTTACTCTTAGCAATCAGTTTAATGATCTCTCGATAGGCATGTTAGAGGATGGTATGGTTGAGGATGATGTATCAGGGATGAATGGTGGTGTGGAAACACCGGAGGGTCCTAAGGGTATGGGGAAGGAGATAGGGTCCATGGGTGTGGAGGAAGCTACTTCCGATGACAGGCGGCTCCCTTTGATGGAGATTAACACTCCTAATAAGAGGCGAGGAATCATCTATGAGCCTCCTGCTGCTGTTTTGGGGGTGTGAGCTGATAGTGTAAGGGAGAGTCCTGGGAGAGAGAAGGAAAATGAGAGCGGCCAATTCGGCCAGTCATTCAGTGCTATTGTTCAAGGTGGAAAAAAACAATGGCTTTAGCGGAGGGGACCTTGTCTTCTTCTCTTAGAAGAATACCAAGGAAGGATTACTCCTTTCTTCCACAGATGATGCAGACAAGGTCAGCTTCTAAACAGAACAGTGAGGTGATGGTGGATTTTAAGAAGGGCAGTTTGGTCAAGAAGTCTTCCACAGAGCAACCCGACCATGATCTTCTTTGGAGTCGAGTTCAAAGTGCAAGATATTGGAGATCTCCAGGGTGGAAATCAGCCACTAAAGAAGATGGATCTTATATGGGGTGCGGTGAAGAGTCTGGGTATTTAGATGAGTAAGCTTTTCTTTCTTGTGTTTTGATTGTAAGTTGGGGTACCAGATACCCATAAACCGGCTTTTTAAAATGGAGAAAAAAATGATTTGCAATTTACCATTTTAAGTAGTTCAAATTTTTTCTAGGCTTTCATGTTTGTTTTTTCCACTTTAAGGAGGGTAGAATTTATTAACCAATGAATATAATTTTTAATATTATTTAATTTACGTCATGTAAAATTAATCTTTCAATGCTTTTTTGAGATCATGTCTTACAAGTTTTGTTAACATTGAATTCTTATTTTAATCAAACACATTAGATATACATCCACAAGTTCTATAAAACAAAAATCATAGCACAATTAGAATGCTTTATTTTTTATTGTTATACTATTTTATGTGGTATTTATTATTTCTTCTATTTATTCAATCTTTATCATTCCATAGTGTTTATATTAATTTTTAATTTTTAATTATGTTTGTATGTTCATATGGTGGTAAAAAAAAGTTTGAAAGTTTTAGTTGGATTCAAACTGAGTTCTTCTTATATTTATCAAAATTTTAAAATTCAAACATTTTTCAAAAAAACAAATCTTATACAAAAACCATTTAATTTTAACAGACACACCACTTTGTGATCTTAAGAGTGTTTTTGGGGGAAAAAAATTTCAAAAATCAATCATATATGGAATTTTATTTTTTCAATCATGATAATTTCTTTCTCCCATTGAATTTTTAAAATTGATTAGATGAGGGAAATAAATTTGCAAAGTATGATGGATTTTTGTGGGGATTTATTCCGTACAGGTTGTCACATTATTTTAGGTAATTTAACTAGTTTTATAATCTAGAACATTCTTATAATTATGAAAATATGAATAATTTTTTATTGTAGAGGAAAATATAATTCATTTAATATAATTATAAAACTAATGGTGTTTTTTGGAAAATGAAATAATTCTCTTAGTATAACATCAAAATATTTTGAGAGTATATTTTTTCGATGTTTTTAATTAGTGCCTTGTATAATTTTTTTGTCATTTTTTCATTTTTGAGTCGGGGTCATATTATTTCTTACCCCATGGTTTTAAACAAACCCAAGAATTCACTTATATGAATGACCACAAATACAATTCACTATGGAGCCCAAGATCAGATGGAGGTGAATGTAAACTGAGGAATATTTAATGAATAATCAATCAAATTTACGGAAAAATTAATTCATCCCATGTTTTAATATGAGTATTTAGTCAAATTAAACCGTTTTGTTTGAAAATTTGAGCTCGTTTGAATATGATTCGACCTTGATGTGAGTAACAGACAGAGAATATTTCAATATTTATTATCTTGAGAATGGTAGTGGACTTATATCTTTACAATTTCAATCATTAATTGATGAGATATAGTATATCTATTATGAATAATTTCTAGTAGTTCAAATTATAGAAGATTATCCATGAATTATTTTATTCCAAAGAAGAATTTTTGAGCTCAACAGGAAAAAAATATGATGATGATACTAATGAATACGATGGTTATAGGATCTAGGATTTTAGGTTGTTGGTTTTTTTATTTTGAAATTCATTGATGAAGGAGATGGTGGGGGCCTAGGATTCTTCCCAATGTCACAGTTTCATGTTAAAAGTTTTCTATATGAAAGGCGTTCAATCAATTTCTTGTGAGAAGAAGGAACAAGATAAAATACATAACCAAAATAAAAAATAATAAATATTTCCATAAAAAATGAATTCTACACCAAGAAATTGAGAAGATGTAGCTGGTGAATAGATCTACCGAGGTTGGTACTTATTCAGGGAATCATAGTCTAACAAGGCTCGTTGGAGGAGAACTATCCATCGGAGGTGATCACTAGAACATGGGTCCTGGCGAACCACAGACAATGAGCATTGGAGATCATATATTTTTCTATCTCTCTCTATATCTCGATGATTTTCTCCAGTTGAATAATGTTGTAGATGAAGAACCACATATGGATAATTAAGGGCTGTGGTCGATAATAAAGTTGTAGCATATGTGAGGTAGATGTGATGCGAAGACCTGATAAGTGCAACAATTGATGTGGAAATGAGGAAGGTTGAGGGTGGAATGAAGGGTCGAGAGGATCAGGATGAAACAACCATCAGTGTCAAATTTAGGTCTTGAGACTGCTGAGTAATCAACAAGCGACAATGAAATGAATTATCAAGGAATAAACAAATGAAAAACTGAAATTAATTAGTTGTTACATCAGAGATAATCAATAGTTAGAATTGTATACAGAAAGGAGGTAGGATCAAGCTATCCCAAGTCACGATCCAAAACCTAAATCCAAAAACAAATAAACAACCAAAAATCATGTGCTGATCAACCCATGGATGACTAGATTAAACAAAATATATTTGTTAAAAATAATAATAAAAATAATTTAATCAAAAATTCAATCAGGATTCTAATTTTGAAAAAAAAATTAAAAAATATCCACATTTTCAAGATAAAATGAATATAAAACATACATATAGTTTTATTTCAACATAGCTATCATATCCTATCAGTTAGTTCAGGTAGATTTTCCTAACAAAAAAAACCTATGTGTAAAAAATATTCACATGGAATGAATAACACATAGAATGGTCTTGATGTGCCAGATATTCTACCCATACCACCCATGTGATGATATAAAACTATAACATTATTAGTAATAATAAGAATAAAAAATAATAAATAAGAGATTACCACTTATAGTTGAGTATCCATGGATTATTGAGGTCATCCAAAGCATTCCAAGACCTGAAAAAACATATCCTTCCTCAGTGAGAAAATATATAGAACAAAAAAATTAATCAAATAAAGGATGAAATTAATGTAATAGTAAATGAAGTAGAAACACACTTCAACTAGAAAATAGGAATCCAATAGGGGAACAATATTTAACTAAGCCCAAATGGCTTAGACTCGTCCGAACAAACCCTATCTTATAACCAGGTTCCCCTAAAAGAACATCCACGGCCAGTACTGAGATCAAAGAAGAGATAATAAAAGGAATATATACCAAAATCTAACAAAAGGACTCCTAAAAAAGATACATAAAATATAAAATAGTGAACATAGGGAATACCACAAGATACTAGGTCATTATGTATTTTTTTAAGTTGGGATTATATCTTTTTATATGGTCTATATTTCCACACTCGAAACACTTAAATTTCATAAATATTTTCTCATCTGTACTTTATTTATATTTTTTCATTTGACCCTTAACAAGAATTAGTTGAAGATCGGATTTTAATCCAATAAATCCAACCTTTAAACCATATGTTTAAAGTTATTGAGATAATACAGCTGATTTAACATCTTCTAAGGTGATCAATTATCTACCAGAAATCATAGAGTCATTTAAATAATTAAAATAAACATCAAGGGAAGTCATCAAGATTATGGTATAATCTACATCAATTATTTTAACATCTATGGTGGCTAAGATACGATTTTTTTTTGAAATCATCATGTTGAACATGAAAAATAGAAACATAGTTTATATTAATGGTTTAATGTTATATTTTCTTGTATAAAAGACCAAGAAGAGACTTATACATATAATAAGTTTATTTTTATGAAATATACTCCTAGTAGTCATTTCATGTACAACTTCTGGAAAAACTTATCACATTAATATCAATAACAACATACAATGTGTTTTCCCATGAATGTTGCGGTCAATATTAATATATGTAGTGGAAAACTAACATTCAGTGGAGACAATAACAACAGGAATCTTAGAACCTAAAAAATACCCTATGAATCAGTTATAGATGATCAGTACCATCATCTTAATTCTCCAAAAGTTAAAAAAAATTATCCAAAAAAAATTCTAGCTTTTAGCGTAAAAGGGGGCATGATTACTCAAAATTAATGTCTTAGCTAACAATAGTTAAAGTATGAGGAGGGTGTTTGATCCAAAAAACAAAATATAATTAATGTAAAAACAAAAAATAAATTCTAGAGTCAATTTAGTCTTAAAAGAAGATATGAACAAGTATGAAAAACTAGTAGGAGAAACAAACAAACAACAAAAGAGGTGTAAAAAAGTAATGAACACAATATATTTATATTGTTCAGAATAGTTTTATCATACTCCATTACAAGAAAACCACTAAAATCATTTTATTTTCATGAAAAATATAGAGAAAGCATACAATAAATATAATAAATATAGATAAGAAGTTCACATAGTTCATATAAACTATTCGAGCATAGAGACATCATTACTGTAGGAACCCGCAATGAACAATGTCCTGAAGATGGTAATGTATTCCCTAGATATGGATGGACCCATTCACACAACCCCAACACTAACTGAGAAGATGGATAAAGGTAAAATAAAAACAAAAACAAAAAACATGTTATACATTAGAAACTAATGCCTACACCAAGAAATTAAGAATTGGTCGATGTAGAACAGATATGTCAAGGTAGGTTCTTCCTGAAGGTGTCAAGGATGAATAAGGATCATGTGATGTGAGAACTCTATATGGGGGGTCTCCAAAATATAGGGAATACAAAACTATAATTGATGGGCACCTAATCTCCCCCGCCCCGCCTCTCTCCAATAATCTCTCTGCGTGATGAATGATGATGAAGAAAGACCACACACAAATAATGAAGGACCATGGTCAGTTATAAAGTTGTAGCGGATGTGAGGAAAAGGTGTGGCAAAAAACTGATAGGCGTGATAGACAAAAGGAAGCATTTATTGATGAGGAATAACTAAAATATTAAGAGGATCAATGAAGCACAACTGTCGGTAGTAAATATGGGATACACGATATGTGAGTAATGGGAAGACAACAATGACATAGCTCTTCAAGGAATAAACAAACAGAAAATCCAAATATGATAGATGTCATATTAGCAGTAATTGATTGTTAGAATCACTCACAAAAAGTAGATGGATCAAGCCCGTCTAGTCCCCACTCTATAGATTAAATCCACAAACAAAGGCCCAAATGGAGGCCCTTCCACATTGCTCGAATGATGCATCCCACATATTGTAATCCTGAAAACAAAATTTGAATAATAATTACAAAAAAAAAAACAATTTCAAGGAAAATTAAAATACTATTTTAATTTTGGAATCCAAATTTAAAAAATAGTGATGGAATAGAAAAGAATAAACACTTTCACTTGGCTATCATAGAATAGAAGCAGGGTCATTAAGCCAACTAGCTGGTGGGATGATAAATGATGCCTCCTAGAATCTGGAGGGATTGATTATTCTTTGATATTCATTAATCCCATGTTGGGATTGAATCCAAAGGCGAGGGAAGTATATGGAGTAACAAACAAAGGTGAGATCATTATGGAAGTAAGACTCAACTCATTGGATAAAAATAACTTACTTATTTTTATCTCTATATTATTTTCTTTTTTTCATATTTTTTAATTGAATATTTATTCTATGGAGAACATGCAGAACCAAATTTTTTAAAGAGATCTGGTTGAATTGAGTTGACCTATTCCCATTCATTCTCATGTTCAATGTTTTTCTATTAGTATTCTTGAGTTCATTATGATTCATTCAATTTTATTTTTCCCTATTGAATAATTGATAGCTGAAATTTAGAGGATTTAAATTCATCAGAGTAAGAGTACATTTCGTTGTTCATAATTTATTGAAAAATTGAAATGAAGATGAACTAGAGTCATAGTAGTGTGATCATTTTAGTTCCATTATCTCTTGTTCATTCATCTGAAGTACTATTTTTGTGATGTTATATGTAACAATGGGTGGAAAACGGAATAGTTTTACTTAATTAAATAGTAGATGTACTGAATTTAGAAAAGGTTGTGGTTATATTCTCTAGGGTTAAATAATTCATTAATTTGAGTGTCGGTTGATGAAATCAGTCCTTAGAGTGGGTTACTAGAATTATTTTTATAGTCATGTCAAAGTAAGAGGACTCAACTCCCTTTTTTAACAACCTTTTCATGATTCTATTTAATTTTGAAGAAATGATATAAATCATTTATATCAACTTGGATTAGTCCATTTGTTCCCTTAATCAAATTTTGTTTATCTTTTATGTCTTTTGTGTTGTTTTCATGAATTTGTTGCACCTGTAATACATTTTCACTTTAGTTTCTCTCATTCATCTTTATTATTTAATTCCATGAAGTATTGATGTTTTCTATTTTTATATTTTTTTGTAGTTTGTTTTATTTTATAGGTTTCACACTTCCTTTCTTTATTCCATATGGATTGATACTTTCTCATCAATATCAACATTATAGGAAAAATACTATTTAGTGGTGTTGTTTTTGGGTTTAGCAGAAATTTTAACAAACAATAAATCTATTAATGATAGTTTTCCAAAACTCAAGGAAAATAGGTGCCATGAAATATTTCATTATCATTTCCAAAAAGCACCATGAAATTATTTCTCGATGGTTTTGATAATCACCACCATGTATTTTGTGACATCTTTTTAATTTTTATTTTTTTTTATTTTTTAAATATTTTTATTTTATATAATATTATGTATTCTATATTATTTATTATCATGCATGCATCTTTCATGCATGTCATGCTAAAATTCAGAATATATATATATATATATATATATATATATATTTGTGTGTGTGTTGGATGAGATTTGAACCCCTTACCTATTGATAATTCTACAAAGGCTTTACCACTACTGAAATATTTTCACATTTTCATGATTAAAAATTATTTAATATGTTTATATATATACACATATAAACACGTACACATAAAAAAATGTTAAATAATATTAATAAAATATAAATAAAAAATCAAATAATTCATAACAAATAAATGTGAAGTCCAATATGAGTTGGGAGGATGACAACGGGCAATATAAGGTCATATTAGTGGGGCCCTTTGGCCCAATTCAGGCCTTCATGGCTTGGTTTATATGGTAATGTATCATGGGCCATCATGTCCCATAGTAGGCTTCTAAGCCACTAGGATATTGGGTCACCAAACAAATGTAATAAAATAGGTCCATATGATCTTCCTAATCCTAGTGGGATATGAATGAGGCCTAACTCTTGTGGTTCCAAGGTGTGTGTGAGTTTCTTTCAGTCTTGTAGTACCCCCAACTAGTAATAAATAAATTAATGAATAAATAATAAATAACTAGTAGTAAATAATAAAAAATAAATAATAATAAATAGTAATAAATAATAATAATAAATAACATTAAATAATAAATAATAACTAATAACTAATAAATAAATAGTACACTAATAATAGACAAATAAAAAATAAAAAATCAATAATAAATAAGAAATAATTAATATATTAATACATAATTATTAATAAATAATAAATTAAATTATATGAAATATAAAATAAGAAATATTATGTAGTATACAATAAATAGTAAATAATAAATAAATATAAAAAATTACATATACATTTATTTAAATATTTTTATATTTATATTATAAAAATATATAAAAATATATAAATTTACACAACTTTATATAAATACATGAATGGAGACACACACACACACCAAAAAATGGTTATAAATATACAAAAATATATGTACATATGAATATATATACCAACATCATATATATAAATATACATTAACGAATATAAATATATAGAAATGGATAGAAATCCTTATAAATATATATACATATAATGAAATTCACATAAAATATTTAAAAACAGATTTATATACATAAATATATCTTAATGAACATAAAAATAAATGCATATTAATATATATATATAGAAATAGAAGTTACTATATATAAACCCAGATAATATAAAAATACATATATAAACATCAATTCATATAAATATTTATAAATGTATATTAATAGCTCCTAATAAGCATAATGTGTATAAATATATATTCATAGATGTAATTATATAAAACATTAAATAAATGTTGGTAAATATATATAAATCCAAAATAAATATACATAATATGAATAAATATTGTAATAGTGGGTGCCGTAGTCCCAAATAAGTTGTGCTTTTTGATTACCATACCATGTATAGATTCCGGTATATATGATGTACACATACCATTACAGTGTTGATATTTATGCACAAACAATTTAAATTGTATTTTCCATATATTAATTGTCTTATAAATATGTTATAAGAGAAACCATATAACAATGAGAACCATGAGATGTAGTGAAATTAATCTTTAAAATATGTCATATGGTCTACATACATCATACTGATTGGAAACAATTGATGTTTGACTATTAGGAGTTGGGATATCAAATGCATTGAGACTTCATCTTATGATGTTCAGACTTGGTGATCTCTAGTATGTGACATCATAAATACTTATACGGAAAAAAGAAGACCACGTTTTTTAGGTGTCTTTGGTTGTTCATATCTACAAACATGTGTATTGGTATCCTAAAATGAGATTATTATCACTATGTGTCATTTGATAATGTACTTTGATACAAGGGACAAATAATAACAATGAATTCTTGGTGATGTAGTTTCTGTTGGGTGTGTCATTGGTGGTATAACATTGGTTGAATGGCCAATATAGAATATGTCACTTCCTAGTTGAGGAAGTGATATCTCTATATCGGGTGATATGGATGTGAGTACCTTCAAAAACCATTGTCCAATGTATTGGAAGGTATGATCATCTATTTAGATCACTATATAATAAAGAAAGAAAGGATGATGAAATAATTGCACATACTACTTTATAAGATATCTCAATACCAAGATATTATATTATATAGTGTCTGTTCATTAGAAAGTATGTCATTCCTATGACTCTTCCTTATCTATTTAGTGGACATTATGGGTTCCTATAATCTACTCTTGTTCTATGAATAGAGTTCACTACTATAAATATAAGGTCCTTGAGGGTCACACACAATATAGTGTTCAAGAATCTTCTATATTCTAGTGAATAGGTATATTAGACATGGTGTGATGCACCAAGGGGTTAGATATTTCTCGATGTAATAGATTAAAAATAGATTCATTATTATTCTAGTGTATAATAATTGGGATTAATTTATTTATTTAAAGTATTCAGAGGGTATTACATGAATATAATAAAAATTATAATATCAAAAAATATTATTTTAATATTTACGGTTCTTATAATATTTCTGGAATTAAGAGTTGAGTGAATGACTCAGGTTTATCACATAATATATTTAATATAAAATATATTTATGTGATAAAATATAAATTGTATTTATGATGTAGTTATTTCATCATAACTGTTTATTTATTTCTATTTTAGTAGACCTTATATATATAGGGGTTAGGGAACCCTATCTAGGTATATTGAGTATCCACTATATAAAGCATAGGAGGATCTCATTCAAATGACAATTCATTCATTAATAATGAGTGATTATCAATCCTCTGGTATTTTGGGGAGATAAAGTCTATCTTTGAGTTAATGATCCAATAACACCTTTGATGGATCAAAGAGATGAGATCAAGGTGATGATCATGACACTGAAGGATTCCTCTGATCTCCATGATAACAACAAAAATTTAATGTATAATGAGTGTAGGTATTCTTTGAGATTTTTTGGATGATCCATATGGTTTTTACATCAGATCCTTTGTGAAATGGTCACTGACGACGAGATATAGTCGAGCACGCTTTGTTTCGAACAAGGAATTTGTTCAGTTTTAATTGTTTTTATTATTGTGAGATACTCAAAACTCTACTAAGGTCAAATAATAATAGATTAAAAGGTTTTGTCACTTCGGTGAATAAAAATTTAAATCCCCACCCCACCAATATCCATTTCATGCCTCGATACCAAAAATAAATACATCTAAATATAAATATAATAGATAATGAATCACCAAAAAAAGAAAAACCAAAACAATTACAACAACATGAAGTTAATAGGGATACAAATTAGTGGAAAAAAAATAATAGGTTAACCAAAATTCATATGAATACACTCTTATACAATGTTCAAATCACATCTAATATTCACTAATCATGGTATCCAAACACAAAACTCAGTTTTAGAGGACTTCTGGGCCTTTTTGTCCAATGAAAATAGTGACCACACCTCTCCAAATGAAAATGGAGTAGTTATCATCACATTCTTGAATTTGATATTTGGTTGATACAAAAAGGGAACCTGGATAAAAAGTTATTGTTGTTTGATGTTGTAGTTTGATTTTCATCTTCTCTTAAAACAATAAAAAAAATTATTCTTTTAATTATTACTCAATACCCATTTAATTTAATTATTATTAATTTCAGAAGTTTCAATTTCACTTGTTTCAATTCTAAAATGATCTACAGGATCAAAAAGATACGGTCATTTGATGTTGATGTTTTATTTTCATCCTATATACAGTTAATTTATATCTAAAATAAATATGAATAAATATTTTTAAATAATTAATAATTAAAACATAATAATTAATGAAAACTTTATATAATAAAAAATAAATGAATATAAATAATAAAAAAGTAATAATTAATAATAGTAAATATATAATTATTTTATAAGATATTTAAAAACAAATGCTAAAAATAACATTAAAAAATAAAAAATAAATAAATAACACATTTAGTCGTGGTTTTTAAAAAACGTTAGCTAAAAATATTGATGAAATATTTAAGCACCGCTATAAAACATACATGAATTTAAATTTTTCCTATAGTCAATGTAGTAAGTAGCTGTTATAAATAAAACAATTTGATGTGTTCCAATGACCAGACCCATAATTTTACATTATTTATCCCCTTATAGAGCTATTAGTTCTCCCTTTAATTTTGATGTATTACCATAAGATATCAGATATACAAAAAATATTATCAGCCATTATAGATGAATACTAGGAAGGATTGTGTAATCTTTTATGTTATTAGGTATTTATATTTTATAATATATTTATGTTCTTCAAAGATACTAAACCATCTGGATTTGGGTGTGGGATATAATGTGAGTTATTATGTTCTTTAATGTGAAAAAGATTTCAAAATTATCGATGTGATATTTGATCACTAATGATTAAATATAATGTTATTTATCTATCATGTGTGTTCATAAAATCATATAGTTTTAATAGACTGTATTTTCTATGTCATGCACAATGTTATCCCTTGGAATCATTCTATTAAAACATCAAGAAGCTGGTGTAAATTCTATATATATTATTATTATTATTAGAAGGATTTCTAGTTTTTATTTTATGTTTCTCAATTCACCCACACTTTACGTGAATATTTCTTACTATAAAATAAATTCTATACCTTTTGGGGACCTAATACTTAATATCAAAGCTAATATATTAGTTGAGAGTCTCAATATCTAAAATTTCTATATATTATCTCATTCCAAAATTCTATATAATTAAAACATCATTAAATTGATTATAATTTTATTTGAAAAAATATAGTCTACATTTAACAAGTTAGAAATAAAAGAAAACTAATTCCCTTCAATTATTACAAATTCAATATGTAACCTTCATTTGATAAATCAATTTTTTATTATATAAATGTTAAATTAAAAAATTACATAACTTATCGTAGTATATTTTACTATATAATGGTTTTTGGGTGATGAATCTAAATTATTATAGATTTATAGTAGTATTTTAGGTGATATTATTATGAATTAATTTATCAACATTTTGAATTATTTTTTTATTTATAATTTTTATGTGTTTCAGAATAAATTCAATACTTGGTATATTTTATAAATTTTAAGGTAATTAATTTTATTTTTTTATTTAAATGAGTATAAAAATATATCATTTATTGGTCTAATGGATTTATGTGATGAGTTTCCATAGAAATAAGGCTAAAGAGCACACCCAATCTGACATTTTTTAAAAAGAATTATAAAAAATAATAAGAATAAGTCATCATTAGTGGTTGAACCTATGAGAATTACTTTGTTTTACGAACTAATGAATTAGAGACATCATTTATTACAAAACCCATTTCCTTAAGTGATGAATATGAACAACCATATATCATAGAAGGTAACAGAGAGTTATCGTTCGTTGTGTGGGCTAGATTATGTAAGCACATTCAGTGAAATTAGATTTCAATACCCATGATATGTCATGTGCATGGAATTTTCCAATACCCATGACAATATCATCAAAAGTGACATGGTATTTACATTACTCATGAAACCATCTGTATTTGTGTAATGATAGTGTCCAAGATAATTGAATATTACTTGGCTATACCATTAAAACACCTTAGCTACAACTTATGGTCATTAATGGATACTTTAGATGTTAGGGGTTGAATACTTGTTGGTGGGACATGGTTTCCCACATTAAAAATTTATATTGTATAAATAAATGGGATACTGAAATTTCAGTATGACCATTTTGGACGTCAGACATATAGTCCCTAAATATTATTACCAACAACTAGAATATATATTAATTTAACCACAAAGATAATAAATGATGAAATATTTATACAAAACATGAATATATATATATTACACCAGATCAAAGGGCTTGACATATAGTGACAATGTGGGTTAAATAGACCATAACATATTATTAACAAATAATCCAACACAAAAATGGTCTATATACCTAAAATAAATTGTTTCATTTGTGGAATCATGGAAATAATGATTGTACATAGCCCAAACCCATCTTATACACATGTAAACAAGAAATTATAAATAACTGAATCGTGATCTAGAATTAATGAGTATCTTACTCCTATGATTCCCAAAACCAAAAGGGACTCAAACATCTTAACATTAGAAGGGTACAGAAAATACAACATATGACATTTCAAGTCCACCAAGGTGTCTATGCAGGGTGTGAGAATATAGGTACTGTATTAAACACAACCAATGTGTCGTAACACAATAGTGAATAATTGGGATTATGAATGTACATGTATACTCATTCATAAAAATTTAAAAAAAATTACAAGAAAAAACTATCATAATATGAAAAAATTTATATATTAAAAAGGTTGTTGATAGATGAGTTAGTACCTATATAAGTTACTCATTATATAGGTAGGGTCCATACATTCATTTTAACACCCAAAGGTATTACTATATAATTTTTCATTAAATAAACATTACATTTATTGATTGTTTCAAATGAAATATCATATTTTTTTTGAATTACTAGATCAATATTATTAAATAAATTTAAAAATAATAAAACACATAATAAATAAAAATATTGTATTCAATTATAAATTCAGAAGAAATTAGATTAAAAACATCTAAATTTTTCAATGGGGGTTTTCAATAAATGAATTTTTCTTTTAAATATTTTTTCCATTTAAAAGAAAAATTAATTAATATTAGAATTTCGTTTTTCATAAATAAACTGTAATGACTTACGACTTCAATATATGACTTATTTTAAATGAGCCAAATATAATTAGTATCTGATGTTTTATGATACACACAATTTTAATGAAAAAAAATATTAGAATAAATTTTTTAATAAAGATATAATAAAAATTAATATGCGAAACCATTAAAATATATTATCATTGTTAGATAAATAACTAATATTAGTTAAGAATGAAAAAGTTATTTTTCAATAAAAGTAATTTCATTTATATTATTTTCTTCTTTTCAAAAATGAAGTTAAATATTATAGAAAATAAATTTTATAATATATGATTTATTTTTTTGTGAATAACATGAAAATTTTCTTACTTTGAATATTAATGTTTTTTCATAAAAGTTTTTTCAGTAGTATGAAACTATAGTTTTTTATGAAAAAATTTATTTTTAATAATATTATCAATATGTAAGGGTATATTAAAAGATGATAAAATGAGTAAGAAATAAAATATTTATTTATGGAATAATTTTATATATTTTATAATATTATTTAAACATATACCTCATATATATAACATTTTTAGAACTAAATTAAAATTTTATTTGAATAAAAATTATTTTCAAAATATTATTCTAATTAAGTACTTTGATGGTGAAACAATATTTTAGATTAATTTTAAATACATTTAACTTTTATTTTTCTATAATAAACCATTTAATGTTATGATAATTATTATATTTGATCATCATTTATTGAATATAAATTTTAAAACATAAGAACACCCTTTTTGTAAAAAAAAGTTTCTAAAACATTTGAAATTTTATTTAAAAATTAAAATATCAAAACCTTAATAAATTTATTTGAAAAATTGATTTAGAAATTTAAAATCATAAGGTTCAAATTAGGTAAAATTTATAATATTAATTTTGTGTAATGATATTATAAAATAGGGTTAACAATTATTTACCTTGGTAAAAGTTAATTAGGGTAAAATTATAAAAAATGAAATAAAATTCCAAATAACACTCTAAAATGTCTCCATAATGATTATATGAGGAATATATCAACCAAAAAATAGTTACCCTTCACTTTTGTGTATTTCTTACCTGTTGACCTTTGAATAATAGCATTACGTTACTGAAAATGTAATGGTTACTTTCAGAAATACCCTTCTCTTCACTTATAAAAAGTTTATAATTACACCACTTAAAGGCAGATAAATAATTTAAATTTCTCAGAAAGAATATATAATCATTATACACTTAGAACCCTCTCCAATATAAATATGATTCCGGTCACATTTATATTTATTAAGGCCTTAATTTCCAAGGTGTTTTCCAAGGGAAAACTCATGCTTCCAATGTTATTATCACTTTCATTTACTCTTTTATATTGATATAATGACTCTTAAATCACCCATGAAATTGTTAATATAATTAAATAAGTATAATTAGTATTCTTAACTTTCAATATATTAATTGAAAAAAAATTGTTCTTTATTTTTCATCCACTAAGAGAGACCAAAACATCGATCGTGCATATGTGTTGTATGCCTCATCCACGATGCGATGTGGTTATTTTTATCTAATCACATGTCAATGATGGAATCAAGGATGGATTTGATGAATAAATAAAATATATATATTCAATATATAATTATAAACTGATCATTTTTTCACATATCATTATTTCATCCATTCATGGGAAATGAGATCATTAATCAAGTGTTTGATGAACCCCCTATCGTTCCTATCTGGATTGGGTTCCTAACTTTGACTTAAAAAATTTTCACGAATAATTCCTTATTTCAAATTTATGGTAAATTTGGTTAACCTATCAAGAATTACATGTCCATATTGAACTTAACACCACACACTGTTACTAGGATTTATTCTGAAATCGATATCTCCAAAGGCTTTCCTTGGCGATTCTGGATTCAATATGGGGATAATATTTTCATAAAATATGTGATCATAGATAATGTTCCAACCTTATAAAAAAATATCATGAATTGGTCACTCTTTGAATTAATGTGAAAATAAATGTAATGCTCCCCCCCACTTCAAATCTATTTGAGTGGAAAAGGATGCCTCAAAGGGGCCTCCTGTTTCTCAGATAGACAAACCTTATGATTATACTAATTTAGACACCATGGTATATCTACTAAAGGAGACGGGATTGTTGTGAAAAATGGAATTTTGGTTATTAATTATCAGTTTTCTGAAAATAAAGGAATGCCAGACCTTGTTGCTTCCTAGTCTACTACCAGCACTTACACTCTTAATCTGGTGGAGCAACAGGAGAAACAATTTGAATCACATGACACACGATACAAGGATTAGGGTGACATATCAAACTATTGTGTTTATTTAAAGGATTATTATGATCAAACTAATGAAATTGAGGATACATAAATCAAATTGAGTTCTAGGAAGGGAAAAATATAATGGTGGATTTTGATGGATACATTACATCGATTCCAAAAAATACAAGGAAATATAGGGATTAATCTACTTTTGAGAGAACAATATTTACATAATCCCTTAACCCCTATTTTAAGGAAAAAATAGAGCCTCCAAAACAACTAATAGCTATTAAACCTATTGCAACCCGAAATTTGGAATAAGAGTAATATGATAAAGATAGTGACCTTGTGTATAGAGATTCAAACAAGATGGAAGAGATGGATGTTGTGAGTGATGAAATTGATGCATGGATGGATGAACATGATGAGAATAAATTCCAGAAATACATCAATGGAGTTATTTCAGCGAAGATTTATCTTCAAATTTATAATTTTATGTTCATGAGGAGGGTTTATGAATACAAAACTAATCCAGATTTCAACTTTAGAGACATTACATGGGAATTAATTTTAATGTTAAAAAGATTCCATCACTGATATTTTTTTGAAGATACTTATTTTTCTATTGAATATAGATGAGGTCTTTTATTCATGTCTATATTTGGATCATGATTTATATGGTTGGAGTTACACTGATTCTTTTGAAGAGGAAAACATTAGTCAAGTGTTCATCATAATTTCATTCTAATTTGAAGTCGAGCTTGTGGAATTTCATGTAGTCGAGGTTTGACAATTGTAGAATAATATAGTGGATGATTGCTAGTGTTATACTCTATCATTCATGCATGATTTCACCAAGATCATGTCCCAGTTTCTGTGGAGGATTTTCCACAATCTTTTCTTCTTGGATACGTGATCTTTTTTATTTCCTTGTGCTGATGAATACCATGTTTTGGAATCATATTTTCTGTTTTAACTATGGGTGAAAAAATTATCAATCTATAATTGTGGATATGTCTGTGAAAGGAATATAAATTTTGAATTATTTATAAATTCTTGTGTTGAATATGGCTGAAAATCCTTTTTCCCTAGAGTTTCTCCCTTCGTTAGAACAACTGATTCAGTTTCATCGAGGGAACTGCAAAAATAAAATATATTCATCTTCATTTCCAAATACTGTGAAAGATTTCAGGGAAATATTTTTTTAGAAGCCATAGATCGTTAACCTCATGGATGAGCATACCCTGAAGGGTATTCATATTCCATGGTGGCATGTAGTGGGTAGCAGTACAACTAGCCTTCAAGAAAGAAATCATTCACTAGTTAATGATAGTTCATCTCGAACATGACTTATTCAATCCGAGATTTTGTTTGTTTTTATTGGAAATCTCAAATCATATTTCCCTCAATACCCTATTGGTGTATGCTATTTACGTTGTGTGTTTGTATTGTAATAAATGATTTTAATGAATTCCTTTGGGCATGAATTGCGTGACCAATTAATGTCTCCACATTTATAAAAAACCACATTATAAAAAAACTATAATAGATTATTATAATTGAAATTGTTGGTTACAAAATAATTATAAAAAAGTCAATATATTTATATATAAACGGTATTATATAATTTAATAATATATTTATTTCTGTTATATTTTATTTTACAGAATATTTCAACTAAACATAAATAATTTTAATGGTTTTTCATCTTGAATTATTCTCTATGATACAGGTTTTCTATATGGAACATAATTTTATTTATGTGTTCTACATAACACATAGTAGTGATATTGTATCATGAATTACATTTTATTGATGTTAATATACATTTAATTTAATTTCCCCCCATTTCATGATGATTTTATTTAAATTCACCACAAATTATAAGGGTTTTTTTATCAAATTTGATTTCCTTGGGACTTGTTTATGTTGTACTCCATTTTTTCTATTTTCACAGTAAAAATATAGTCCAATTATAATTTTTTACCATGATTTACATATGTTTCATGATGTTCTCTTTTATATTTTGGTGAAATTTATTTTTGATTCAAAGCATCCCACTTTACGGTTCTCTCACCAAAAAATTTAACAATATCAAGAATGAACCCCAATATCTTAATTGGATATTTTTTTAAATTATAAATATTATTCCAAAAAAATTTCTCCTCTATTTTTTGGAAGGAAGTTATTGATTATTTTCAATAATTCTAAAAATTATCAATAACAATTTTAAAATTTAAATTTTAATACTCTTTTTACAATATTACATTTAAAAAAATGTATTTAAAAATATTTTCCCACAAAAAATTTCTTTTAATAATCCTTATGATTTTTCTAGGAATCATTTATTGATGTTTATTTTTCAAAGGTATATTTTTTATAATGTTTTTTATTTCACCTATTTGAAAATAAATATATAAAGATACCCATAACTTCTACATTTTTTAAATTTTCTAAAAATGATATCTTTTATATAATTTTTTTGAGAACACCTCCATTCATTGAATTTGTAATTATATTTAAAACAATTTCTCTATATTTTATAAGGTTTTAAAAAGGAAAATAATTTTCTCCTATATTTAAAAATACCCATATCAAACTAATTTCCAATGACCAGCGATATTTCCTATCTCCAAGTGTTTCTGTTAAACAATCCTTAAATGTATTCTTAATTTATATATTTTTCATTTGAAATATCTTATGTATTTTAATGGATATTTTTAAAGTATAACCATCCATAATTTTTTCTTATATGGATTATGAAATTTCCTCCACATTTAGATAAATAATTCATCACTTCCATTTTCTTGCCAAATTATCTTTGATTTATAACCACTACTATACATCTAATTCCATGCCTCTGTGAATACTATAACATCCCATTATTATGGCTAGGTACTCCCTTAATTATGTTTAGTTTTACATTATTTTTTGTATTTTTTTGTAGAAAATTTGTTGAACCACTGTATGTTGGAAGTTTACATGTCATGTAATGGTTACATGTCTTGTAATAGTTCCATGGAAGATGTTGTGAATGTTTTCAATGATTTAAATGTTTAAAGACAATGAACCAAGTTCACATCGTGTAATAGTATCTAGTAAGAATACACAAATATGTTTTTGGCATTATAGGGTTACAAGCCTTGTGTAAGTTTCATGTCATGTAATGGTGGAAGTCGGTATTTTTCATTCAAGGTGATACGTTTTTATGAATCATTCTTAATTTTTCAAATACATAATTTGAAAGAGGTTCACAACATGTAATTCTCAATTATAGTGGTTTTAAAGTCATGAATCAGATGAATTATGTTTCATTTAGTTCCATAAATTTCAATAAAGACCTAGTAGATATCCCATGAAATTTAGGAAGATATCCCCTCTTTCCAGATCATTCTTTCAATGATTTATCATATTATAGTCGTGGTTCATCTCACTAAGTAAGAATCTTTGTGTTTCTATTTTTTTATTTGGTTCTAGATGTCTATGTGGTATATAATTTTGATCGATTTATTTTTTCTATCAATCCATTATCGTTTCATGTTGGGCCTTATCTATTAAAAAGTGATATGTGGGTTATCCATCACCGTTATTGAAGGTGGATTGGTTTACTTTATTCATATAGAAGGTGTATCTAATAAAGCGTTGATAATTCATTATTTTGTATATATTATTGATGTAATGTATTTTATTTAGAGAAAAAATAACTCAAATTAAATGAGAAATTGGTTTTTGAAATATTTTTTGAAAAATCACGGTGCACTGGGAACCTTGGGTGTGTCGGGAAATAGTCATAGGTGGCACTAAAGAGTGTGGCACCACTAGTAGTTACTTTGGTGATATAAAAAATCTATGGAAGTAATAGATACCGACTTGGTTTATGATTGATTTACTTCTGGTATGTATTCCCACAGTCTTGGTCCCAATTGAGGTACTTTGTCTTTTATACATTGTTTATCAAATTACGTTTTATTAAATGGATGTTTACTCAGATGTTAAATTTTTATATTTTTCTTTTATACCTGATATATTCTTATTTGGAGAATATGATATGAATTTATAGAAATAAAAGTAAATATTTATAAATTTTTTTATTTATGGAAGTTATTTATAAAATAGATTTTTCAAAAGTATATAAATGTGAATTCTATATATTGGAACATTTATAGATTCTTTTGTGGTATCTTAACAAGCACTATGCTCACACCCTACATTTTCCATTAGGTATTTATATAACTTGAATTTTAAGAATTAGGTAAATCAAAGGGAATCATGTTATATTATCGATTCTATTATGGTTAGTTCCATTTTCATAGAGGGGTGGTTTGGAGGTCGTAGTTGGTAACATAGATAATTGTTGGACTTGTCTATTCATAATTTTCATGTTTAGATTGTTTGGATTGGATTACATGGATATTATTTTATTTATTACATCAAAATATTGTAATGTTTTTATGTATTATTTGTTCTATATTTAAGGTTGTTCCCAATAGCTTTATTTTACTATACCACCAAGATGGGATAGCATGGGGGCCGGTCTAGTTGACCTGGATTGATCTGTTATAGAATGGTATCAAAGGGGTTATTAGTCATAAGTTTGTTAACACTAATTGTGTTTGGTAATTTTATGGGTAAGCATGAGTTAGGATGATTATAATTCTTGTTTTAAGTATGGGAGGGTACCTGGATAGTTCACTTTTGTGTATGAACTCAAGTTAACCTGGGTGGTTGGAATTTTTTTACCAAGGTTGACACATATAGTTTGAGGTTATTTGAATGAAATGTGTTGGAAGATTATTTGTATTGACTTATTATTTTCTTAAGGATTCATCATTAACTGAATAATTTGGTATTTATTTAAATTCGTAACATTTTAAAGATTCGATATCAATAGCTACATTTGGTACTAGGATTTTGGAATTTTTTCCGGACTGATTTTGTTTTTTGTTGTGATTGTTGGAAAATTACTCCCAGAAAATATCTTCTAAATATGAGAGAGAAAGTTATAAGGCAGGATCCAAAGGAAAATCCTTTGATGGACCCTTATTTGGTAGATGATGTAGTCATCCCTATTCAGACCTTGGGTCAAGAATGTGTTGGGAAACTGGTACACATAGGGTAGCATGACTTAGAATTTAAAAATAAGCATACACCCTCCTTCTATGGTGACAAAAAACCGTAGGAATATAAATAGTGGATTGAGAATATGGAGAGGATCATAAACTTCATAAAGAATTATGAGGACTCTATGGTAGGTTTTTCCACATATATGACAGAATTCTTAAGAATGTGGTAGTGGGACCCTATTATGAAATCCAAATTGCACAAGTTTCTTACATAAACTTATTTTATGAAAATTTTCAATCAGAAATTTTACCCAAATACATTACAAGTGATGAAGACCCATGAGTTTTTAACCATATATTAGGTTGATAATAACATTATGGGGTATTGAAATCATTCATATGAACTAGTACACTAGGAACTATAGCATCCAACTAATATTTACCTAAATTCATGGAGTTTTTATTTGCGATTGAGGCCAAATATTCCATTGATGTTGATTCTCTTGTGCCTTTCATCCTTTATAGAGGGATTTGACGAAGCAGATTTGGCTAATGCAGACCGAAATATAAAATAGTTTAAATTATTTAAATTTAAATTTAAATTTTTTATATCCCAGCAAAATATTATTTTATAGGAAATTGTCACAATTTATATCTTTTTTAGTACATTCAATTTAATTACAAAATTGTGTATTTTGGATTTTTATTTTTTTGTTATAATTATATATTTTGTTTATAACTTCATATACAATAATGTAAATTGAAAAATTATTCTTTTATATGTTTATATTTTTAATGGTATTATTTTCATTCTTTTGTACCCCAATCTCAATCCCCCATATTACAACCCAAATCCAACTCAGGATTCAGGCCTCAGAAATTTATCATAGATATGGATAATTTTATTGTTGGGACTATATCTCACAAAATGGAATATATATGGATCTAATATTATTGAACAATATGGATAAGATTATAAAAGAAAAACATGCATTCCATTGGCCTCTCTTGATTCTTCCATTATCAACCCCATTAATTCATGGGATCTCGATGCATTTAAATACGAACACTCAACCTTCAGAGATTAATTTTTTTGAGTATGTCGTGAATAACACATTAATTACCTATCCAATAAAGTGAAACATTCAGTATACTATGTAATATAAATATATGAAAATACTTTAAGAAGACCACATGTTTATATTTTATCATTTAATGGGGATACCACATGGAAAAACTCAGAGAACATATTTTGATCCAAATATTCCACATCTATTTCCAATAAAAGAGGGGTTCTCTTTCATTTCAAGGGTTTGGTATCTTGGTTGTAGAATTTGTTAGAAATTTTATGTATTTTTGTTGTATATTTTACATATTAATAGTGATATATACTTTTAGTATTTTTTCTTATTTTTATTCATCACATTATAAAAAATTATCTATTGTGTTTTCACCCCCTTTTTCCATTGTGATCTCTTCTTCTCATGATTATGAGTATTTAACCCAAGGATGATCCCCAGGTAGTAATCCAGTATTGATCCTAATACTTTTATAATTTTTCCTTAATGTTTTAATTTTATTATATTGATTCATTGGGGGATATTAGTAGTAATGGTTCCTTTTTGTCTTCACCTACCACATGAGGCTTAGCATTGACCTATTTAATAGTTTCACTCGATCATAGAGGTGGATGTGTGGTCTCTAACAAATATTTAATAGCACCGAATATTCACAAAAATACATAAATTAGTATGTTTACACATAATAAGTTGTGTATTCATTAAGTAATTTAAAAACCTAAAAATAAGTCAATAAAGGTTTAATCTAGGTGATTTTTGTTTGAACCAAGGTTGTTCATTGCAAGAAAAAGAGTTCAGTTTGAGTTTTTTGTCGATCTACTATGGATTGATCTTGGTTTGGGTTTTTTATTGTCCACCATTTTATGGAATATGAGGAATATTACATGGATAGGGGTCATACAGTTTGATCTGAAATTAGTAATGATGGTGGCGTCATTATATAGTGTTTGCCAAAATTTTGGGGCTGAAAATCTGAATATTGAGAAACCTGTATTTGAACAAGGGAGTTGCGTGAAATATTAAAAGTGTTCACGAATGATTAGTTTTTGCACGCACGATTTAATGTGTTTTTTCAACTTTAGCACAAGGCATGTTCCAGGATCAGAACGTCGAAAAATAGAAAATTCATGGAGTACGTGGAAGATGACATTGCGCGAAAGGGTTTGCACACCCAATGCGATGTCAAAAGGCGTTTTGGATGCTCATGAATAATCTTGCACAAACTGAAAAAGACGCATCGAGATCTTGGACACAGGGTAATCATAGGCCTATAAATATGTGGCTACCCCCAAGAAAGTCTTAAAAAGTTTACATTGAAAATCAGGTAGCTCAGACGCGTGATATATTTGCATGTGAAAGATTTAATGAGAGTAAATCTTGCACGCAAAGTGTTCCTTTAGTCTGAAAAGACAATGTGAACCCTTCGGTGTAGTTGGATGAAAGGTAAAGGTTGCACGAAAGGTAGTTGTTGCACGAAATTCATCTTTCATGACAATTTCCAAATATTGCGCACAAGTTGGGGTGTTGCATGTAAGCATGGTGTTATGATTCTAACAAGCTTATGATAATCTGGTTCAGTGGTTCAATGCATTCAAGTGCATCAATTCACCCATCTATTCTCAGGCTATTCTGGGATCCTTCAAGTGGTATTAGAGGGAGGTTCAATGGTGTTTAATATGTCTTATACAGTTATGAAGAATTTAGCCAATGTCAGGGGAGTCCCCTTCTTCGATGGAAGTAATTTTCAGATATGGAAGAATAGAATGAGATATCATATAATATCTCTTTAATGAAAGTCTTATTTTATACTTTTCATGGAATACAAGTCACTGATCCAACTGGTCTGTATATGACTGACACATACCTAATTTTTTTTGATGCAGATACTAAAGCACAGAATGCACTCACCGCATCCCTTTCTAATCAGATCTATCTAATGTTTACGAGGTTCACCTTATCAAAATCCATGTGGGATAAACATAAAAATATTTATGAACGAGATAGAAAAGTTATGGAGGCAATACTGAAAGTCCATCACAATTGGTTTAATGATACGAAGATGCATCCTGATGAAAATGCAGACTCCTTCAATCGAATTACTAAAGTGGATGGAGCATTTCATGGGCTAGGAGAAGAAATAAAAGAAATTTATATTTTTTAAAAAATATTAATAATACATCCACCCCTATAAAAGGAAATGGTTTCATCTCTTGAGGAAATATATCTTTCCAAACTTTCTCTAGATGATCTGCTGACCAGCCTGGTGGCATATGAAATGAGAGTCAAACCAGAAGATGCTACGACTTGGGTGAGAAAGGAAATGGTGTTCAAGGACATGGAGAAACAAAAAATTTCAAAATATATTAGTTCTAAAGATGATTAGGAAAAATAAATTCTTTATCACATTGGAAAGAAGTTCTAAAATGGAAAAGGTAAATTCAAGGGGAAGTTTCCTCTTGATTACATTCGTTGTGGAAAAGATGGCCACATTGCCTCTCAGTGCTTAAGAAAGATCAATGATGAATATAGTGAATATGAAAACATTTATAAGCCTTATAAAAGGTTTTTAAAAAAGGGAGAATTCAAATCTAGAAAAAGGCACCAAAGAAGAGTTTTATCTGCGAATAGGAAGATGATGATAATTAATTCTATGAAGAAGAACGAGAATTTAAAACTGCAAACCATGCTTCCTTGATTGAAACTATAGAAAAATTAGAACTATCAAAATATAATGGTGGATACAATTAGTTGACAAAAAATTATAATCCTAAGTTGCAACTTAAAGATTCTGTTAGTAATCTTAAGATCAATTGTATGTGTTATAATAAGTGGAAATCAATTTTAGAAGAATCATCATATTATGTTGTTCAGCTCGAAGATGAAATTGAATGAATGGAAGAATTTTTGAATGAGACGTCTAAAATTCTGGAAAGAACTGATGATGCAGTGGATATGAAGCTGAGAATTGCAGAGCATGAAGAGTTCATCAATGACCTCACCACCAGAATGGAAGAAAATACGAGGACTACTAAGGGTCTTAAAGTGGAAGTTGTTACTCTTAGGAGTAAACTTTAGAGTTAATCATTTTTAAAAGAATCAAGGAATAAAATACATTTTGGAAGGTTATTAGATACTGAGCTGTTGGAGAAAGAAAAACATGGTTCTAATAGAGTTGAAAAAATATTAGAATTACCAAATACCTTATTACATAGGAAATAGTGGAATTGGTTGTGAGGCCAAATCATCAAATGCTTCAAATAAAAGTGACCAAAATAAAGGCAATATGAAAGTGGTTGATGTGGAAAATCACCGGAAGTTCTGAAAAAGAAACCCCCAATTCAATCTGAAAGATGAAAATAAGATTATCATCCAGCCTCCAAGAATAAGATGCAGTCAAACTACTATCCCACAGAAGAAGGAATGAGGATAAATAGAAGTGAGAATAAATTTACTCTCATGAAGTGTCATTTCTGTGGATATCTGGTCCATACCACGTATTATTTCAAAGAGAAATATAGTTATTTGAATGGAAAAGATTTGGGAGTTCAATAATGGAGGAAAAATTCATATCCTAATTCTTTTAGAAGAATCAATTTCAATGGATATTTTTATTATTGTCATAACTGTGGCCATAAATATATTTATTGTAGGAAGAGGAGTAAAACAGACATCTCATATCAAATTCAAAGAAAATTCAACGTTCATCAACAAGACTGTGTTTCTCTTGAAAATAGGTTTTCCCCACTGGAAGAAGGGATTCAGTATGAAGAACCCATATACACGGAAGAGAGATTTACAAGTCCAGCAATTTCCTACACTCAACATAATAAATCATGGAAGAAAAAGAGGAAAGTTGAAATATCCAATCTTGCAGAAGTATCCCTCAAGGATACAAAGAATAATAACACCTGGATTCTTGATAGCGAATTTTCATCCCACATGATGGGTAATGCAGATCTATTAACTAATTTCATGAAAAATTTCAATAGAACTGTGCAGTTTTTTTATGATGGTGGTTTGAAGATAAAAGGTTGCAGAAGTATGGAGATAGCTAAGGGAGAGCTAAAGAGAAATGAATTTCATAATGTGTATAGTCTACATCATAATCTTCTAAGTGTGAGTCAAATCTATACCCCAGGACTTATAGTCACTTTCAATCAGAAAGGCTACACTATAAATGGAAAGACTGGAAATTCACTTGTGAAAGGATGAAGAAAAGAAGGCTACATGTATCAGATTGATAGTAAATAAAACATTTGTTACATGACTGTTGAAGAAGAAAATAAGTTGTGGCATCGCACAATGGGGCACATCAATCAACAATATATGGAGAAAATATCCAAAATGAAAATTTTCATGGCTATTCCCAACCTGGAGCATGAACGTGAAAAGTCTTGTGATGCTTGGATTCATGGAAATTTGGTCTACAGTTCATATCAGCTAAAGAAGAAAAGGGCATATCATCTTTTTGATCTCATTCATACAGATGTATGTGGCCTAATAAATGTTACCAGACCTCATGGAGAAAGGTACTTAGTCCTATTCATATACTATCATAGTAGAATGGAATGTGTAGTGGTTATACATAGGTAGTGAAAAGTGATTCACTACATGAAAGCATATCATCGAATCACTGATAATGATACTAGACAAAGAATCAAAGTGATGCGATTTGATAATTGAGTGGAATACATTTACATTGAATTTAAAAACAACCTAGAGAAATAAGGGATACAACATGAGGTAGATGATGTGAGAACTCCATAAAATATTGGAGTTATTGAACGCAAGAATCGATAGGTGAACAACATGGCACAAGCTATACTGATTGAGAGTCTTATTCCACGACATTATCGAAATGAGGCAGTTCAAGCTATAGGGTTTTTTAAAAATCATACAGGTCTTTATATGGGTGAGATGAAGACACAATTTGAATTTTGGTATGTAAGGAAGCCCTCTTTGAAATACATTCGTGGTTTTGGAAGTAAATTCTTCATCAGAATCAAAGAAGGAAATAAAGGGAGGTATGGAGACAATGCAGGTGAAGGAATTTTTTTTGTACACTCAATGAACAGGAAATCCTACAAGTGTTTCAATGTGTGATTATGAAGGATTGTGGAAATTATTAATGTTAAGATAATTGAAGAGAAAACCATAAATTCTTTAAGGATTTTATTTGATGCTTTAATAGAAAGTGAGAAAGAAAGTGAATGTGGAGTAAATAAAAATACAGAAATAGAGGAAGGTTTAAAAAACACTCATGAGTCACATCAGGATGTTGACTCAAAAGAATAACTTGAAGAGGAAACATTTTCTTGAGAGAATGTGACTGAAACCCACAAGAGAAGTCTAAGAGTTGATATTGATCCATCTAACATAATTGGGGATAGGAGTGAACCCACCAAAATAAGGAGGATGAGGAATAACACACAATCTGCATTTCTGTCAGTTGTGGATCCATCCTCATTTAAAGAAGCAACAAAGGATTAATTGTGGGTAAAAGCCATGAATGAAGAGTTATATCAGATTTACAAGAATCAAGCATGGGATATTTTCGAGAGACCGGAATGTCACAATGTGATTAGTACCAAATGAATCTTTAAGAACAAGTTTGATGAGAATGGAAGTGTTATTAGAAATAAGGCATGACTGGATTGTAAAGGATATTCTCAGATTGAGGGTATTGATGTTGAAGAAACCTTTTCTCTAGTGGCTAGTCAAGAGTCAATCAGTATTTTCCTTTCCATGGAATTCCATATAGGATATAAGGTATATCAAATGGATGTCAAGACAACATTCATTAATGGTATACTCGAAAAAGAAGTCTACATTGAACAACCAGTTGGTTTTTCTTGGTACTTATGAAATAAAGGTTTTAAAACTAAAGAAATTTCTCTATGGATTGAAACAGGCACCAAGTGCATGGTACTCCCAGCTAGATTATTATCTCAAGAAGTTGGAATTCAAAATAGGAGGAGTAGATCAAAATCTCTATGTGAAGAATTCTCCAATAGATCTGTTCATGGTTCTAGTTTACGTTGATGACATTATATTTGGTGGTAGCAAGAATAAATCGGTAGATGAATTCGCCAATAAAATGAAATCTGAATTTGAAATGTTTATGATTTGGGACCTCACATTTTTCTTGGGAATGCAGGTGATTCAAAATAAGGATTACATGTTCATTTATCAGAAAACAGATGCAAGATAGCTACTAATGAAATTAAATATGCATGACTTGAAACCAATGCCAACTCTAATTGCAGTTGGAACCAAACTTGGAAAGCATGAGAATGAGATTTCTATAAATCCCACAATGTAAAGAAGGATCATTGGGATCTTGTTATACCTGACAGCAACATGGACAGAAATTTTCTTTGCAACATGCTTAGTGGCCAGGTTTCAGAGTAATCCAAAGGAGGAATATATAGATATAGTAAAGAGAATCATGAGGTAAATTCAACGTACTCATAATTTTGGGTTATAGTTAGCTATAGTAAGGTACAATGAATTATCAACGTTTTCTGATGCTGATTGGGCTGGCGATGTAGTGGACATAAATTCCACTGGTGGTGAAACATTCTATATTGGGTAGAAATGTGTTGGCTGGTTAAGAAAGAACCAAGAAAGTACTTCTCTTAGTACTGTTGAAGCTTAGTATATTTTCGCTAGAAAGGCATTCACTCCACTACTATGGATGAAGAAACGCCTGATATATATTGGTGATGAGATGAAAAAACCAATAATGATTTACTGTGATAACAACAGAGAAATTGGTCTTACGAAGAATCTAGTTCAGCATTCCTATATAAAACATATTGAAATCAGATATCAATTTATCAAGGAAATAGTTGGGCAAGGTCTGATTAGAATGGATCATGTGAGAACTGATTAGCAAATAGCTGATATCCTGACCAATCCATTGTTAGTGGTTGTGTTTGAGAAACATTGGTTGCTCATCGGTGTTCATCCACCTCCTAGTGTATAAGGAGTTTATGAAATTCCCATATTCTTAGCTTTTTAAATGTTTCAATCTATTTTGTGGAACTTTTTCAGGTTTATGGGGTAGATATGATCCAGGGGGAGTATATTCTGAGCTCTACAATGGATATTTATCCACCTTTGGATTTATTTCAAATGAGGGAAAAATTGATAGTATTCATGTCTCTGAATGAGATCTTTCATTTAATCTCATGATAACACAATTCATGTCTTCTCTCTTGTTTTCTACACAGAGCACTACTCTGGTATACATCGAGTGTTTCCTGAGTTGATTCTTGTATTTCAGGTTTTTTATGGCTAGTGCTATATTGAATTTATATGGTGATTGCCAACAAACCCAAAGTTGGAGATTGTTGGAACCAAGGCTGTTCTTTGAGGGAAAACAAGTTTGGTTTGTGTTTGTGGTCAATCTACTTTGGATTGATCATGGTTTGGGTTTCATATTATACACCCTTTCATGGAAGATCAGGGAGATTACATGGAAAGGGGTCATAAAGTTTGATCCGAAAGATTGTTTTTTGCACACAAGATTGAATGTGTTTTTATAACTTGCGTGCAAGGTATGTTCCAGGATCAGAACGTAGAAAAATGGAAAAGTCATGGCATGCAGAGAAGGTGATATTGTGTGAAAGGGTTTGCGTGCCCAATGCGACGTCAAAAGGGATTTTTCACACTCATGAAAAATCTTGCGCGCTCTGACAAAGATGTGTCAGGATATTTTAAAGAGGTTCATCACGAGCCTATAGGTGTGTGGATACCCCCAATAAAGTCTTAAGAATTTTCCATAGAAAATCTGGTAGCTCGGACGCGTGAATGTTTTTCACGCGAAAGATTTATAGAGAGTAAGTCTTGGGCATAATGTGTTCCTTTAGGATTGAAAGACCAAGTGAACCATTCGGTGCTGTTGCACAAAAGATAACGGTTGTGCGGAAAGTAGTTGTTGTGCTTATGTCATCTTTTGTGAAAATTTCCAAATCTTGCGTGCATGTTGGGGTATTTTGCATAAGTGTGGGGTTATGCTTTTGACATGATTCTGATTATCCGGTTTAGTGGTTCAGTTATTTCAGTTGCATCAATTCAGGACATTGATGAAAGCAGTGTCTCGTTCTGAACAAAGATAGAGAATTCAATGCAAATCTATTGAAGATATCTTCAAGCCGATAAACTGAGAGTAACTTCTCCCAAGGTAGAGATCTAGGGGGAGTTGACAAAAGTGATCTAAGGGATGCATTGAGTGTTACCTAAACCTTTTTAAAGGCAGTGTTCATGAAAAAGAGTGTCTATGATCGAATCGTGTAATCCATAAACTAGTTAAGATCAGTGGACTTGGGTATGACTGACACACTATCAGAGAATTCTCCTTGGATGTAGCCCTTTACGGTGAACCAAGTAGAAGTGTTGTGTCATCTCCATTATTTAATTTTTCTGATAGATTTAACAAGTTCATACCAATGTGGGAAGAAGATCAACTACTTTAAAAAGAAAAGGTTGACACCCTGATTCACCCCTCCCCTCTCAGGGTGTTCTGGGGTCCTTCATTTCTCTCAGGAATGTCTCATTTCTCTCTAACTTCATTTTTCTGTATTCATTTGTTTTTCATTGCATATGAATATCTAAGTTTAGTATTTATTTATCATTACTTAAATATATATTTCTTTTAGTACTATATAATAAATTAAAAAATACAAAAAATAGAATTGTTAATAATGAGTGATTGACTACAAAAGGTGGTGAAGAGAACAAACTTGGTTATCCCAAGTGTTTCACTTAGTTATAAATATTTTTAGAGAATGCATGAAAACACTTAATAAAATTAATTTTTATTCCATGTATCCAATTGATATTAATTCAAAAATTATATTCACATTTTTTAAATAATTTTCATATCAATTATTTAATATAAATAAAAATCATAAATTTCAAAAACATAAAAAAATATCATTGTTCATGATGAATTTAAATTCAAACTACTATTCATGGACTCGAAATACTCAGGTGGATGAAGAATAATAAAATAAAAAATATTATATGGAAAAAATTATGAATAAATAATTGTCTTGGAGTGAAAAACGGAATGGATAATGGGATATGTGCATGCATGTCAAGAGAAACCAGAACCAGAACCAGAACTAGAACTTGAATCAAAATAATTGGTGGAAAATATTTCACCAATTATTCTCTATATTGAAGATCCTAGGGTTGGTGATAAGGATCACACGAAGGAATTAATAACAAAATCTTGTAGTAAACCATTTCCTGAGGAGGTCGTTGAAGAAAACATGTCAGATTATATACTTAGGGGAGATCAATAGTTTT
Organism: Viscum album; assembly: GCA_963277665.1. Taxonomy (NCBI): domain Eukaryota; kingdom Viridiplantae; phylum Streptophyta; class Magnoliopsida; order Santalales; family Viscaceae; genus Viscum; species Viscum album. The sequence continues at coordinate 1,882,584,817 of OY728159.1, read as the reverse complement.
TATAAGAATTTTGGAATAACTTGGTTGATAATAACCTAAAACATGCTCTCCCTGTCTATGATAATGAAATTTCAACACCTTTATATTGAACACATTCTTTTGTAGATAAAAATTAAGATAAATTTGTTAATATTTAGTTTTTAATGGTCTTCCATGAAAATATCAACTTCCAAACTCATTTACATTAAAGGTAATATTTCTTTATTGATTTGTCATGTATTAATCTTACTCAGGATGAAATTGTTTCCGACTTCTCTTTCTATGAAATTTCTGATACAACACAAATGGATTAGTCCCTCAATGTTAATAAATATACCACCAATGTTATGATAATTTTCAAATAATATTAAGAATGGAATGTGGTGGTATGAATTCTCCTCAATAATAATTTTCATACCATATGGAATAGAACACCATGAAAGCCAATAGGGAGAACAACTTTCTTCATTTAACTCCCATTATAGACCTTAAATTATCACATTATTCATTTTTTAGTGTTTTTAATTTTCTTATTTTCTTTTTGGTTACCAAAAAAATCTTTACTTATGGATACCATAAAAAAGTCGCATGTTATGGTTCATCTCAAAGAAGTCACACACTCCTTCAGATTGGTGATAATCTACTGCAACTGCCTTAGTATGAGTAGTAAAATGATAACACCTACTTGAGGGTCTAAACCAAGAATTATCTCTTTTCAATCTCCATTATCTTTATTTTTCAATATTTTCTAATACTGTTTCTTTTAATTCTTGTAGTTTTAATGTGGTTGTAGTTAGGATATAAACTCAAGGATTCCAAGGAAAAATAAATCATTTTGTGTCCTTCCTTTTATTTTTTTACTGCCTAAATAAAATTTTGTGTGAAAATGTTTCTTGATCTGATTTCAGATAAAAAGGTGTTAAATGGAATAATATTGGGGGGGGGGGGGATTTCAACCTCTTATTATTAATTTTTTGTGTTATATCAATTTTTCATTTTTTCATGTTTTTTTTAATTTTTCATATTTTTCATTTACATTTTTAAGTGTGTTTTTAGAATTCTTCATATGAATTTAATACTTTAGAAAATTCAAACCAACTTAGTGTTTTTGACATGATTATGTATTTAAATATTTGAGTATTTAAGTGATTTCCAAATTGATTTTGATTCTTGTTTTTAGATCTTTTCATTTAAAGAGATTATTTGATTCTGAAACTCATGTGCACTAGAATTGTACAAGTCTAATATCATTCCCAAAATGAGAGGTTTATAAACCTTTATGGAATATCCATTTCATTTCTATTATTTTTTAGAGTCTTGAGACATGTTTTGTGACCTGTAAAATTCTTTTTTTTCTCATTTTCAATGATTTTAGACTTTATCGAATGTGTTAAGTATGATTGAGGCACCACATTTAAATCTCTTTTGACATTGAACTCATATTTTGGCCTCCATTTTCAACTTTCCATTATTAATCCCAATGTAGCTTTGAAATACATTATTAGTTATCAACATGATAAGAAATTTATCCATTACCAACCTGCTATCGATGCTAAGTTCATGATTATTGTTGAACTCAAGTGTGGGGGGGAGAGTATGAGTTGTATTTTTCCTCTTGAAGAATTTTTTTGAGATGAATTGAAAGTGTTATCTTATTTGTTGATACATTGGGGGATGTAATTTCTTGATTGTAAGATGGATGTGTGGGATAGAGTATCATTACACATGTGGATCGATTGTTCACCAATATTGTAAGATCAGAAGATTCTTCTCTTTTCCTCAAAAAAATTATTTTGAAGAGAAATACATGTCTACATTCAAGGTAAAATAACTCTTCAAATTTGATAAAAGAGTTAAAAAAATTAATCATTGGATCGCAAATTTCAAGTGAGAACTTCTAAATAAAGACGGGTTTTTAGGTGATTTATTTTTGAGATGATTGAGGGGAATTCCATTGTTGAGAAAAACAGTTTCCATGCATTTGCATCACTTTATATCATATCCCTCCTCAATTTACCTTAGATGTTATTAAATTTAAAACCTTGAAACCCTTATACTAAGAACAACATGTTTAAATAACTAAATATTTATTCATTTATACCATTTTTAAGTGGGGATATAATGAGGATATAAATCCTATGTAAATCACAAATGTTCTTGAGAATGACAAAAAAATCCACATAAAAAATCCTTGAGTGAAGAGAGGAATATTTTTCTTGGGTGACAGGTAGGACATGCATGTCAGAATTAACATGAGATTGAATGTATTATTATGATTTTTGAGGAGTTATGTAATTTTTTATACATGAAGTAGGAATTCTATCTTCTTGGATAAGACAGGTGATCTTTGTTTTCATTTATACTTTGGTATGTTTGTTTCGACCACGATATAAGATGATTTCCCAATAGCTAAATGTTTATGTGTGGGGGAATTGGTAGGGATAATATTTTCAATTACTTACTTTTAATTAAATTTTTTAATCTCTTCCAACTTTTTTATTTAATGTAAATTGTCACATTTTATAGTTTTTGAAATATTTCAAGCTAAATTTCCAAAATGGCCTATTTTAGATTTTAACTATTTACTTCTTATTATGTATTTTGGAAATAACATTGTATTGGATGATCCAAATTAAAATATTCACATGTTATGGGTATTATGTTAGATGAGATTAATTTCAACCTTTTATACCCAAATTTCAATCCAAAATTTGATCACCAAAAGCTATCAAACAAGTTATGACTCAGAAACTACACACATATTTGGATAATTTAATTTTTGTGACTATATCTCAAATAATGACAAGCCTATAAAGATGTAATTCTATAAGGAGATATAAAATATAGAAATTAAAATCATTAATTGATTTTTACACACCTTATTATTTCATTATAAAGGATATTAATTCATGGTAACTCGTTTTATTTGAATACAAACAGTCGGGCTAGGAAGATTAAATATCCAAAGTAAATCATAAATAACTCATTAATTAAATGGACAGTCAATCGAAAATTTATTTATCTGAGAGAGAAGTCATATATTAAAAACAAATAAGAATACCATTCATTCATATTCATTCATTTAATGAGGACATCACACATCATTAATAGGTGTAATATTTTGGATCAAAATATTTCACATCTTTTCCATATTAAACTGTGTTTCTCTATCATTTCAAACTGTTGTAATATTTGGGGTATCCTTTATTAGAAATTTTATGACCTTTTATAGTTTATATTATATTTTAAATGTATTATATACTTTTTTCATATTTTTTTCTTTTTATTCATCACATTACTATAATTTTATCTTTTTTGTTTTTCACCCCTTTTTTCATTTATGATCTCTTGTTCTCATAATTATGTCTAGCTAGCTCGAGGATGTTCTTGGGGGAGTAATCCAATGTTGAAACTAAGACATTGAACATTAATTATTGATTATTATTGTCTTATTAGTGTTATTATATTAGGAGTCTTAGTAGGTGAGTTTCCTTCATGTCTCGATAAGCCACATGAGGATTAATATTCACTTCTATAATATTTTCCCTCGATCGGGGTGTTGGATGTATGGTATCTCAGTGATCGTTAAGAGAACCATATATTCACAAAACAAATTAGAGGTGTTTTTTCACACATATTATGTAGTGTGTTTGTTACCAAAATTCAAAACTAAAAATAATACAATGATGTTTTAATATGGGTGAATCTACTGGGATTTTCGTATTTTTTTCTAAAATAATTCTATCTTCATTTATTCTATTTTCATTTCATATGCATGTTTAATTTTAGTATATCATTATCATTTCCCAGTTGTATATTTCTTTTAGTATTATACCATAAATAAAAAATATAATCATAATTAATTAGAATTAGTGAGTTATTTGTCGCAAAAGATCTCCAAGTCAACAGCTTATGTCAACCCTTATGTTGCATATAGTTATAAATGTTATCAGAGATCACAAGAAAATTATTCATCATATATATAGCTTAGAAGACATATATTTTGGGATCTTCTGGTGTAGTCGTATCTACGGTGTATCTTCTGGCTAGAAAAAGAACTGTTAAGGTAGCCAGTTTTCATGAGGACTGGTTTTAAGGGATTATTATGGATAACATAATATTGTTTTCAATCAGTGATGTTATAATTGTCATTACAAGATGATTTGTGTAGAGACTAACATTAATTTTCTTTATTATGTGAAATCTATCCATTTGAAACATTCATTTGATAGAATTTACCTAGGATGTAAGGTTGGATCCACAGAAACCAAGGAAGTAGAGGTTTATGATGATGCTTCAAAGGGCAGTGGGTATTATCCGTAGGCTAAGAGAGGATGATAATATTGATAAGAAATCTTACGGAGGATTTGAGTCCATACTTATTTATGTGTATGATTATGAGCTCAGTTAATTTGAAGTATGGCCAGATACTATTAGAGGCATGGTGTTTGTTTTTTTCTTCTATGGTGATAGATTTATGTCATATATGTAATACCTATTAGTTTTTATCATCAAATATAGTTGACGTGTTGGGGACGCATTCAATTATTATGATTTAATTGTTAGATCTTTCCATGTGTTTGGGAAATAGGTCCAAAAAAGTTTGAAAATCCTATCAGGTTGAGTGAAAATAGTGGGAAATAAGGTGGAGTGAGGCTTCTTTGTGGTCAATATTCACATATTCAACTTGATTATTTACATTGATGGGAAAATTAGTATTAATAAATATATATAATGTTATCTCTATTGATTTTAGTTCTTATCATTTTGATGGTCCACTCATGTTTTTCAAGGTGAGGGGACTCAAGATCGGGAAGGGAGGGGGATCTTGTTTCTTATAATGCGGTAACCTTCTATCAGTTGTTTGATATTTTTATAGATGTTTTTAACCATTGTTTTGGTATTCCACATCCCTGTTTGGTGTATGTGTGTGTTTATAACAAGGTCCATCCAGATTATTTTTCTAGTTCAATGTCAAAGAGATAGGAACAGATTTCTATAGACCTACTCCCTAGTAAGATTCCCATTTCTAGGGAATATTATTGAATGAAAACATTTTATATGGTAGAACATAATATCTAGCCTCAGGATATATAGGATAATGGATTTTTTTTTTCATATCATTTCAAGGTGGTATTTTCCTATTCTCTTTTCTAAGAAGGCAAGATATGGTTTTTTTATTTATATGGACTATCGAATTTTGAATAAGGTGACTATTAAGAACAAATATCCTATGATTGATGATTTCTTTGATTATATTAGAGGGTATCATTGGATTTCAAATATTGACATGTGGTTAGGGTACCACTAGTTTAGAGTCTGAGAAGAAGATATTAAAAAACAATATTTTAGAGATGGTAAGAGCATTTCATGTTTCTAGTTGTCCCATTCAGACTAAATAAAACTAATGTAGTTTTTATGGAACTAATGAACTAGATTTTTTATTGGTTCTTGGACTCTTTTCTTGTGGTGTTTGTGGATGATATTTTGGGTTACGTCATGTTAGAGGAGGAGAACATGGAGCATATAGATGTAATTATTTCAAAATTGAGGGAACATATCTGTAAGGAAAGATTTTATAGTGTGATATTTGGATTCAAGAAGTAATGTTCATTTGTAATGTTATATGTGAGAGGGATGTCTCGGTAAAAAGGCACATATAATTATATATGTGTTTCAGAGTCAAAACATCTTCTGTTTGGCTATTTATTATAGGTGATTTGTTAAGGTCATATAAAAGAATAATCTCCAATTCTAGATTTAACCCATTGGTTTGTAATGTGTGAGTAAAATTATAGATGTCATAAATCCTTTTAAGAGATGAAGGTTAGGTTGACTTCATTACCGGTTTTGATTCTTCTAAAATCAGTTTCTAGTTATGATGTTTTCAATTATGCTTATGGTATGGGTTTGGGATGTGTCTTAAAGTAAGGAAAATTGGACGTGACCTATGTATCTCACTAGTTATTCCTTAAAGAGAATAATTTATATATCCATGATATTTATTTGGAAAAAGTTCTTCAAGCACTCAAAACAAGGGGTCATTGTCACTTTGAGGGAGTGGTTTATAATGAATTATAGTCATAATAGCCTAAAATATATTTTTACACCAAGGTATCTAAACTTACTACAGGGAAACTAGGTTGAGTATATTCAGAATTGTTTTTTAATTTTTCTTATAATCCTAGGAATATGAATTTGGTAGTCGATGCATTGATTAGAAAATTAATGACACAAGTAGAAAATGAATCATTAGAAGAGTGTTCTTTGATAAGCTTGATTTTTTAGATGATCTTTAGAATGTATGATGTTGGTGGGAAGGTATTTCAAGGTTCAATAAATGCTAAATCATCATTTCATGAGTGGGTTGGGCTTTAGAATATGCTTGACCCAGTGTGATTGATCTTTAGTAAAATCCATTATGGTGGAAAGACCTCAAGAGAATGGTCTCACTCTCCAAGTTGAGTTTTGTTCTTTCATTGTATTATGGTCATTTCAATCTCTCTGAAGTAGGAGTTTAAAGACAGTGGAAACATGTCATATTGGTTCACACACCTTAGGGATACCAATATGTATCACAACTTGAGATGTTGGTATTAGTGGTTCAGGATAAGGCAGTCAATTTCTTATTTTTTTGCGGTGTCTTGCTTATAAAAAAATTAAGGAAGAACAGCATAGACATGCAGGTTTGTTGAAAAATTCTCCCATCCTGATATCAAATTAGGATGATATATCCATGGAATACATAATTTATTTTCCATAGAATCTTAGTGGGAAGGATGTTATTTATTTGATCATTGGTAAAATAAAAAATCGGTGCATTTCATTCCTATTAAAGATATGATAAATTTAAATCATCTCATATACTTGTACATTCAAGAGATTGTGAGGATTCATGGGGTTTCCTCTACGGTTGTTTAGGAAATGGACCCTTGGTTCACATATAGGTTTTGGAATATTTTTCTGGAGGTGATGGGTTCTTAGTTGAAATTATGCACAAAATAGCACCCAAATATGGATGGAAATATTGAGAGAGATATCCAAGCTCATGATTTTATGCTCATGGACTTTGTTCTTGATTTTAGTGTTCATTGGTAAAATAATTTCTATGTAGTCATGTATTCCTATAATAATAATTATCAAGCCTCAATCAGAATGGAACCCTTGAAATATTTTTTTGGGAAGTCATGCAGATATACCTTGTGTTGGGAAGAGTTGGGAGAGAGGTGTTTTGTTGGGACTAGTCTTGTTCAGGAGACGACAGAGGGGTTGAGTTGATTCAGAAGAGACTTCTTAGGGAACGTATTTGTCATAAATATTATATAGACCATCAACATCAGCCACTGGAGTTTTTTGTTGGTGACTGGGTCTTTATTAAATTTTCACCCCACTTAAAAAATGGCTACTTTTTCGTAACGGAAGGTCGGCATTGTGGTTTGTGGGACCCATTGACAACATTGGATGATTGGGGAAGGTATACAATAATTTGAAATTAACATATAATTTTAATTATATCCAAAATGTGTTTTGTGTTTCCCAGTTTAGGAGGTATATACCAGATCCTTCCCATGTGACTAAATGGGAGGATGTTGATCTTGAACCTATTATAATCATTTTATATCCACTAGTTCATATTTTGGATATCTAATAGAAGGTTCTGCCTAGAAAAAATTATTTTTATGGTATGTATACAATGTAAGTGTGGATTGGATAGCCATCATACATGGGAATTAGAATTGTTGATGTGAAAGTTGTGGCATTCAATTTTTGTAAGTCTAGAAATCTAAGTAATTTTGACGTAAAAACAAATTTTATGGTGGGTAGATTGTAACATCCCATTATTATTTTTAGGTATTGCATTTTCCATGTGTTTTTTCATCCTTATTTGGGTTTTTGTAGAAAAAAACGGGTGAATAACTTTTTGATGGATTTTTTCATGCCTTGTGATGGTTACACATTGTGTAATGGTCATCGAGAAGATGTCATGAATTTTTATAATGCATTAATGGTTTATACTCTATGAACCATGTTTACTTCATGCAATGGTCACCTGTAATATATTGTGAAATGGATCATAGAATTATAGATTTACATGTTTTTTATTAGTTTCACATTATGTAATGGGTGATGTATGGATTTTTAATCCTAGGTGGAACACTTTTCGGTGTATTCCAAATTTATGGGATTATATACCATGATAGGATTTCATGATATATAATTCTAGATTCTAGTGGTTTAAAATTGATGGTTGGTTTATTCATTAAAACCTTCCCAATACTTCCCTGGTTATTTTGGAAGACCACTTCTCCTTCTGTATCATTCGTTCGATGATTGATCATTGTTGTGGTTACGGTTCATCTCTCCATGTGATAATCCTTCTGCTTCGTCATTGGAGTTTATTAAAACTGTTGCGTTTTTTGCAATTGTGGTTCATATTTGTGATTTATTATTGTTTTTTTGGATCATTTGTAGTTTCTTGTTGGGCCTTGTATATTGATGTCTAATACGGGGGGGGGGGGGGGTGATCACTATTGTTGAAGGATGATAGGTTTATATCATTCATGAGGTCGGATTATCTATAAAAGTGATTCTAATTTGTATTTTTCAATATGTTCATGATGAAATGGATTAAATTTGGTATGAAAAATTGTTTAAATTAAATGTGATATAGGTTTCTATAGATTTTATTTAACAAACATAGAAAATTGGGAACATTGGATGCACCGAGAAATATATATAGGTGACCCAAGTGTATGTGCCACCAGAAGGGGTTGCTTTTGTGATATGAACAGACTTTGGAAGGACCTAATATCAGTATGATTTAGGCCTATTTTATTTCCAGTATGTATTCCATTAGGCTAGGGCCTAATTGATGTGATTTTTCGTTTATACCTGGTTTTCCCATTATGGTTAATGTAATGGATTTTTTCTCACATGTTAAATTTTATTTTTTTATTTTATACATCATATATTCATATTTGAAGAATATGATACAAATTTATTTGAAAAAAAAGTAAATTTTTATAAATGGTTTTATTTTTGAAAATTCATTCTTAACTAAAATTTTATTTAAATATAGAACTTGAGAAATCTTGATATTAGAACTTGTATAGATTTTTTGGTGGCATCCTATTGGGATCTATTCTCACACCATACTTTTTCCATTAATAAGTTGTAAATCTTTTTTGTAGGACTCATGAAAAGGGAAGGGTATCATGTAACATTATAGATTCTCTTATCACTAGTTTCCTTCGTAGTGGGATAGTTTAGAGGTGACTTTTGGCCACATAGAGAATTTTTGGTCTTGTATTTTCTTAATTTTCTAATTTATCTGGTTTGGATTAGATTGTATGGGAATTTTTATATTTTTTACTTCTGTATTGTACTCTGGTTTTATGAATGGTTTAATAAATATTAAAGGATTTTTCATTTATCTTTTCTTTCTCTCACCACCATCAGAGGAGAGACTGGGATACTTGTCTAGTTGACCTGATCTGGTTCATTACAATACCCTATTTATGATTCCTTTTATTTAAGTGTGTTCACTAAGATGCTATAAACAGATTAATTGGGTAAATTATTAACGTAACCATATACCCTTTATCAATATGGTATAACTACCATTTTGTCTTTTAACATTATATAATGGTATTATCCAATTGAATATCATTGGATACATATTTATTTTCCATGGAAAATTCATGTTACTATTATTGATGGAATTATGAATGGTTTTTATATGATTCCATTTGAAATTGATATGGAATCCATTTTCTTTATATGGGTTCATTATGACAGAATTATATTTTTTTATAGCACACATGTTAATGGATAAGGACAGACATAGACCAATATATCCTTCAAATTCATTGGTTAAGGTTTTATATCACATTATATGAATGAATTTTGTATGAATGAGATACAAGAAGCTTTTTTCACATGTACTTTGTGTGAATAAGATTCTTGAAGATTTGTTCCAATGTTTTTTTATGAATGAGATGAGATAATAATTGTTCACAAGTTTTTGTGTCAATCTGATGAGGTAGAATTTTTTCAAAACACTTTCAAAGATTATATTTGTTCCATAATCCAATGTTATATTATGATTAAATGAAATTATATACTTTTATATTCCTATTATAATTCTCCTTGACTGATGTTTAATGTATCATAATTATATACAATTTTCCCATGGTAGAAATTTTTCATTTGGTATTTCATATACTTTTATCATGACTTATGGATAACTCATATTAATCTATGTTATTTTAATAAGAAATGTATTCCTTGTACATGTTTTCTCCTATTTTTATGATCAAATTCTTGATGAAATGTGGATAAGTTTTCCATTAATAATAATTTGAGCCCACCCCATTCTTATGTTTTCCATTACATAGTTTGTAAATATGAGTATAGAAAATTAGATATCTAGAATTGGTTCTTGTCATTATTTGAATATAGTGAAATTTTAATAACATCATAAATTAATTAGTTAATGTAGCTGATCCTCAAATCCACAAAACCATTTTTTCTTGGGATTGTGAAATTATTTTTTAGTTGTAATGTTTATCATATGGTAATTTTGTAAAATAAGGATAGTTCATCTCACCTTGCATCAGTGTTCATGATTAAATAAAGTGATTTTAACACCAGATCTGGGAGTTTAGGTTTGAGGACTTATATGAAATTTATTTTTAAATTTTTCATTTTAAATTATCTTAGGGTAATTTTTTGATATTTTTCTAAAATAATTGATTTTTAAGAGAATAGTGAAAAAATACTGACTTTTATAATACCATCACTTTAATGGATTAAAATATTTGATATTTTTTTTCTATATATATATATATAAAGTAAAAAATAATTTATAAATAAAATGGTTAATTTATAAAACTCATCTTCATCATTTTGGAATGTAAAGTACTAATTTACTCTATAAATTATTTGTATTAGGTTACATTTAAAATAACATCGAATCACTAATAGTAATTAAATAAAAAATGTATTTTTAACTTGGATTGACATATTTATATTATATATTAATTTCAAAATCATTTGTATGCATAAAAGTATGATTACTAAGATTAAATTTAATGACTATGATATTTGTGAAATTCTAATAATTGTTTTATTAATGTTTAATAAAATTTATATTATAAATTAAATTATTCTATTTTATATAATGACTATAATATTATTTTCACAAAAATATAATAATACATCATCACTCATTTAATTGGTAATTACAGTTATATAGGAATAGTTACACTTAATTTTAAAAATATCAATTTTTTCCAGAAAAAATATTTTAAAGATATTAAATAATTTAATTAGAAAAATTATATTATTTAGAAATTGAATTTTTTTATGTGGAAATTATATTTAGGAATAAAAAATAAATATTTCATAATAATTGTAACAACATATTTTTAGTAAAATATAAATTACATGGATAAAAACTAGTTACTAACATAAAACCCAAAATCATAAAATTTAAAAAATATAATGGTAAAAGGATTGAGACATGTTTTAAACACGTGTAAAAATTGGCGGTAGAGGATTTATTGGTATTATCCATCACGAAAATCCATTATTTAAAAATTTTCGAGCCATTGACACTTGAATAGTGACATTCTATTTTTGAAATGTTATAGGTACTTAAAAAATTAAACCCTCTCTTCACTTATAAAAATGGACCACTTCCACCACATCATGATACACTGATCTGTTATAATTTCATCATAAAATTATTAAAATTTTCACTTCATATATTCCTATATAATGTTAATAATCATATGGTCCCAATTAGGTAGTCCAATTCCCCTATTAATAATCATATTTCTAGGAGAAATCGTAAGTTATCAATGTCAGTATTTATTATTCCTTAGCATTTTCTTCTTAATATTTCTCTTGAAATATTCATCCATCCCCAATTATGTATTGAATAAAATATTATTAATATTATGGAATATTATTATTTTTTGGTTCAACCATAATTGAATCCTCTCTCTCTACTAAGAAAACAAAACAACATTGACTGTGCATACATAGAGACTACCTCCACCACAAAATGATGTGGTTTATTTTTTTATAATCTCTTTTCATAGATGGTGATGAATTTGTTAAATTAATATTTTTAATATGTCAATGTTATTATTCTTAAATTTCAATTTATCATATACTTTTATTTCTCCCTATCTATTGAGAAATGAAAACATTTATCATGTATACATCTGTAATACCACCTCCTATAAAGAAAAATATAATTTGACATAAAAACCTACATGGATGGAACTAATAATGAATTTGATGAATGTAAATTATATTTATGAACTATTTTTTACTCAATAAAAATTATATTAACTTTATGTAAAATCATATACTTACTTTTAAAACCATATTGTTGTGCTCTAATTTGGGTATGATTTACCATACAAGTGATTTAATGTTATAATTTTATATCATGAATGATTAAGAAATGAAATATAATTTTAATATCATGTAATAATTATGTATTTATGATGTTTTAATAATTATATAACTATATTATAGATATTATATATATTTATTCATATATAACCATTCGATCATTAAAAATTCCTAAACAAGTTTTTTCAGAGATTCCATTTTCACAGACAATAACATTATAATTCATCAAATGAAAATGCGATATATTGAATCACTAAAACAACCTAATTCCATTATCCTAGATAATATTGTAATTATTAGCTTTTTTATTAAAAAATCAACCATACCATTACAAAAAATATTACACAAGAAGAACTCAGAGTTTACCTCACCATATGATAAAAATACACTATTATAAACTATTATATTGAAGACACAAATATTCCCAATGTATTCACTTTAAATTAATATATTTTAATAAATTTCTCCATTTGGAATATGAATTTTTTTCTAATATTTTTTTAATTTCCATTTTATTTTAATGCTCACAAATACCATCATTTATTAACTAATGACATTACATTAAGTGAATTTCAGGATTATATTTATTGTAATATTGAATTTATTTTCTCTATAATTATGTAATTATTTATAATTATGTTTTATTTTGGAACTATTGTGTATGTTTTGAGGATTCCATGTATTACTGTTCATATACCTATGTTTATGGGGAACATTTAGTTTTGGAAACTAACTGTTGATAATGAAGGAAACTTTTAAAACTATATGTTTTGATTGAATGTTAGAATATAATTTTTATGAAGGACCCTTTTTTTGAGTATCTAATGTATGGTTTATTAGCCCACAATTTTTAATCCAAAGTAAGATTTTTAACTATACCTTTAGTGTTATCTATAAATGAGTAACCCCAAGTTGAAGCCATCATCTATGAGAATTGAATTCCATATATTTTCCAAGATTACAGTAATGATTTCATTTGAGTAAGTATCTCATTAAACATTTTTCAATAACCATTTAATAGGATCTAAAAAAATTACATCATTCATATTTATATGTAATGTTGTGATATTTTGTGGGAAATTATATTCAAATATCAAATATGGTATCTATTATGAATATAATGTTTTATATGGACCTATTTGTTGATCCAGTTCTCCATAATCAAATCATATTTATTATTTATACTCAATGGACTAATCTAGTTAGTATAGATGATTGATGAGTGAATAGTTTAATCTTTTTGAACAACTCTATGCTTTTCTAAAACCACAGACGTTGAATCTTTTTATAATTTCATAATAATTATATGATAATAATTTTCCTACTGCTAATTTAAATTCATGATACAAATCACATATATTTCATAGAATCTCATTATTATGTCTACAAATAAGAGAGATACAGGTTATATGTTTCTAATATGTATCCTTCCTAACACTAATCAGTTCATTTTTCTACTTTTATGATTTCTGGAGATTTTTAACTGCAACATGGAATTTCATCAGGAGGTTTTTTTGGATAAGTATGTATTATATTCCTATGATGATCTACTATTTTTCAGTTAATATTGTACCAATGAGATGAACATGTATTGAAAATATCTACATCAATTTTTCATTATATTTTCATCATATTTTACTATGTTTTATTTTTGTGGTTCTTTATAAAAGAACATAATTCCATTCTAAGATCCTCATTGTAACATGTCAGCTACCTATATTTATTTTTAAAGTTTCCCAAAAAGAGAACATATTTTGTTATAATAACTAATCTTGTTGATATAGTGTTGGTGTAGTGAACTATGGTAACATTGTTCCTTGAACCATAATAATAATTGGTGGGTTCTTTTTCTTATTATTCAACTGCATAATATTCCTAATGGAAATACAACAATATCGCTTTACAAATCACAAAGGGAGGGGGGGTTAATTTTAGATTATCCAATTGTTATTAAAAGGACACAATTCACCCATTCTTGTGTCTTTCTGTTTATTCTAACCAAAAATTGGTAGTAGATAATTTTCTATTTTAATAATCCTGTTAATCTCTAGAAATATTGATCTAATTTTATATATGAATAAATATGTCTATTGGTGAGAAAAATTAAGGAATTTCATTGATTAGAGTGAAATATTTCAACGGGGAAAACTATGGATGTTTAATATTCTATATGAATCTATATTCTAGGAATATACATTTCAAATTATGTATGAATGTTTCTAAACCATATGAAATCCTCAAATAAGATTCAGAAAATTTGGATTCCACCAAAAAGCTGAGTAAGATCACAATTATAGATCCATGATTATAATAATCAATGGACATAGTCATGATGAATTCAAAAGTATTTCTTAGTTTCTAATATATTATGATATATGGAATACTATTTAAAATTCCAATAAAGTAAATAATAATGTCATAAAATTTATGGTATAACACTACTGAATAAAAAATTAATACATTCAGAATGTATAAAGGAGAAATAATTACCAAAATAAATGGTATATTAACTAAAATTATAAATATTCTTTCTTCCTTGGTAACTCCAATTATATAACCAAATTAGGAATGATGTTTTTTTATCGTTTTACCCAATAAATGGAATTTAATCTCTATTGAAATTAGATGATCCACTCCTCTTAAAAGTTTAAAAATTAAGTAACTGACTGGAACAATGATGACATATGAGATAGAAATTATGGATGAGGTTGAAGATCTTATAATGATTAAGAGGGACAAAACTAATCATAAAATCACAATTCTAAAAGGAGAAAATAAGTTAAAGGGGGATGTCATATCCTCATATAATTCAAATTATTCAAACTATGTTGAGAAAATAACTCATCTAGACAAAAAGAATTCTATAGGTTTTATAAAAGAAAGAGCTACTTTAAGAAGTCATAAAAGGATTCCAAAAATAATGACAATGGACTACAACAGGTCAGGTGTTATGAGTAAAAATTGATGGGACATATCAAAACTGTTTTCCTAAAACTGAAAGAAGAGAAATGAAAAATTGGGAAAAAATAAAATAATCACTAAATGAATGAATATTTTGATCCCAAATGAATTAAATCTATAAAGTCTAAATGATGTGTTTCTAAAGACCCCAAAAATTCATTACAGACTAATTCTAGAAAGGATAAATAGAATCTAAAATATAACATGTGCATTGTATTTAAAGATGAATAGGTAGAAACCAAATACTATACTACCACTGATTGTTAAATATGTTCAAGTGGTAAATTAGATGAATATTATTCAATTATTGAATAAAATTATAAATCCCTATTATAAAATAATAAATCCTTAAAGAAAACATGCAATTCAATTTTATTTTAAAATGTTAAAATGTTTAAACAATGCGTTTAATTTAAATAAATATTAAGAAAATATTCCTCAAGAATCCCTATGCATGAAAATAAAATTATACAATTAGAGGTTAAACCCAAATCATATAAAAGGGTTTCAAGTTTATTTAATAATAGAGAAAAGTCCTTAAATAAGATTATTATAAATACCTTTCATAGAAAATAATGATATAGTATCAGTTATAGTGGTGAAAAATCTAAGTTGTATAGAAAATATTTTTACAGAGTAATAAGAACCAAAACAATTATTAGGTTACCTATTTTTACTGTGGTATTAAGGATCATTTATCTAATATTTGTTTCATAAAAAAATAGTATATTAGTAGTGTTAAAGAGAATTTGATTTTATAGATTTATATAATATTGTTTCTTATAATATCTAATAGATTTGGTTTCCCATATCCTTAAATGCTGACACTACAAGAACAAAGAGAATTGGGGTACCAAAAATTTTTTTTTTATATTTTTATGTGGGAATTCACAAGGATACAAGTAAAATATAGAACATAAATAGTGGATTATCATGGTAAATGACTAGAGACTTTTCAATTTCTCATGAATTGTAAAAAGTGGAACGAGAAATGGTCACCATTGGTGATAATGATAATTACATGATCAATGGATTTGGATCAGTTAGAAATCCAAAAAAATTCAGATCAATAATGTTTTCTATGTTCAAGGGACGTTGAATAATCCCGTTAAATTTTCTTAATTGTGTGATGATAGTTTTCTATTGATTTCTATAAAATTTGTTTCTATAAATAAAGATCAACTACTCAAGATAAGATAACCTAGAACTAAAATTCTTTATACATTGAACCTTATTTTCTTTTGTGAACATAAAGTGAATTATTTATCTACTAAAATACATGAATCCTTTATATAATGTAGGAGACTTGGATATATTAATATATTTTTTATAACTATGTTATATTTGAATAATTTGGATTCAAATATTCTTATATTTAAGTTTAATCAAAATAGAGATTGTGATGCATTCCAAATTGGAATCAATTATAATTCATCCTTCAAATAAATTAACAATGATAATATATATAAAACTTTATAACTCATATAATGTATTTTTTTATTATCATGACTAGCATGAATGGTTTAAATATTAATTTTTTAGCTTATTATTTTTTTAGATATATCTGATTTTACTTCTTAATGATTAAAAAGTGATTTTTTTATTGTTTTTTGAGTTTTTACAAAAAAATTATAAATAATTGAATATATTTTTATTGATAAGTGATAACATATGATAGTTGAAGAATAATAAATTTAATACATTTTTCGCAATATTTGGAATTAAAAAAAATTCATCTTAGAACACATAAAAAAATGGAATTGTAGAAAGAATAAATAGTTTAATTAAATAAATGGAAATAAATATATTGAATGAATATAGTCATCCTACCTATTTTTTGGTATAAGATATTAAATTTTTTTCCATATCATTATTAATGTATTAATCATTCCTTTTCTCAAAGAGATGGCTTGTGAGTTGCGGAGTCACAAAAAACATGAAGTTTCATACTATAATATTTTTGTAAGAAAGGAGTATATTTTGATT
This sequence comes from Viscum album, assembly GCA_963277665.1. Classification (NCBI taxonomy): domain Eukaryota; kingdom Viridiplantae; phylum Streptophyta; class Magnoliopsida; order Santalales; family Viscaceae; genus Viscum; species Viscum album. The sequence goes on along the minus strand of OY728159.1, from coordinate 1,882,567,462 downwards.
AACAAATAAAACCATTATATGTACAATATAAAGGATGATGATAGAATATTTCTTGGATATTTTTATACTTCTAATGATTATAGGGTAATTAATAAAAGTAAAGGATATTTGATGAATCTGTTCATGTGATGTTTGATAAAAGTAATACTATTCATCAAAATTGAAATAAAAAAATGATGTTACCAACTCATTGAATAGATTTATAATTGATTAATTAAAATATATTTTTAATTTAAATTATTATATGTTCATATTCAATCCAATTATTAAGTACATTAATCCATGGATCCTAAAATTGTACTACTGATAAAATATAGAACCTTAACAAATAATCCTTTAGAGATAGCCATATGAGACATAGATAATGGAGTTAGGCATATGAGAATTTTAGAAAACATAACTGAATTATGACTTCAAATCCTAATTTTAACCTAAATCTGTAGAAGATACCTTTAAATATTAATTTTAGGTGATATATATAAGAAGAACTGAACCAATTAAATAGAAATGATGTTTGGGAATTGTTTTCCATCCAGTGAAAGTAACCAAATAAGTCTTTATAAATAAATTAAATGATCATGGTATAATTACAATGAATAATTCTAGACTATTTTCTAGTGGATTAAATTGGAAGGAAGTAATAGATTATGAAGACACCTTTTTCTGGGTTTCTAGTCTTAAATCTATTAGGAATATTTTATTTTATGCATATCATATGAAATTTAAATTATACCATATGTATGTCATGTCTATATTTTTAAATGGGTATTTACTAGTGGATGTTTATGTTTAATAACCTATAAGTTTTGAAGACTATAAAGAACAAAGCATGACATACATGGACATAAATATATTTGCAGAATACTTAATACATGACATAAATGGACACCCAATGACCATATTAGTTTTTTTTCTTTGGAAACATGAAACATAATCTTATTACTTGGTGAAATATATTCCAAATCTCCAATAATTATCATACCATTTTTTGTTTCCCACCTAAAACCATTCTTTATATCATAGGGAAAAGAAAAAATGGGTGATCTCAACTTCTTAGTAAGGGTAAACCAGAAGAACATCAAATAAAATGTAAAAAAATAACATAAAAAACATGAAGACAAATTTTGCATATCAAAATAGTGAGTCATAAAATAAATATTGGATATTCGTAAGGCATAAATCATACATGAACACAAACCTCGATAAAATAACATTGACGTAAAACATGTAATTATTGTAAACAAATACGCACATAATTTTATTTCTATAGTAGCCAAGGCATTGCTGCCAAGACCATCATAATGGACAAAGTTCATTACTGAATTGGGTTTACAAGTTTTTCTGGACATTTATTACTAAACCAGATTTACATGTGGTTCCAACACTGTATTACATAACTATATTTCATTTTTTTCCATCCCTAGATTACTGAACCGAATTTACTAGTTATTCTGACCTAGTATTAGTGAACCAAACATACTTGTCATTCCACCCCTGTATTATTGAACTGGATTCACATGTTGTTACAGTCATGTCTTTCTAATGAGATATAAATAACTACCCAATTCATTGGTGGGATATATAAGTCCCACCAATCAAATAATTAACTCATTCTAATATGTTCCACAAAAATTTAAATCCTTCATCGTAGCATGACCCATGAAATAATATGGGTTTCTAAAAACCATTCCATCATAATCCATATGAAATAAAACAATTTCATAAAGAATTCCATAATAAACTCAATTAAATCAAAGTAATAAAAGGGCTAGAAAAAATGACCCAATTTCATCATAGATGGAAAATAATTTTGATAAAATAGTTGACCTTAATTCTTGGGGAGAATATCATTTCCTCTTCAAAAGTGTTTTCTTTTTTCAAAATTCCGCGAAATTTTAAAAGAATCGAATTTAGTTAAAAATAAATATGTAATTTTGTAGATTTGTCTTCATGGAAATATAGTGTTATGAAGATTTAACAATTTGTTCATGTTGTATAATTTAAAAAAACATTCTCCGCGTACTCTTTCAAGAAAATTCAAAAAGTACCACATATGGAAAATGAAAATACATTCCTTCCAGACCATTTAATAAAAATTTACCATTTCGTAAAATTCAATTTAAAAATTATTATTAGAATATAAATAATATTATATGTTTTTGAAACATGGATGTGAGTGATAAATATACCATGGTAAATACATACGAATAAACAACATCCGATAATAATGAGATTACAAAATTATCCCTTACCTTAAGTATGATATGATTCATATGTTTCCAAAACTCTTATATTGTGGGTTTAAACATATTCTTAACTTCTAAAATAACCATAATAATATTAATGATATCATATATGGTTCACTTTTGACTTTATATAACCCCTTAATTTATCAATTTAATGTTAACACAATCTTTTGGGAAAAAATCATATTATTTATTTTACATGTTTTGACTTGTTATTCTTGATATTATTACATATATAATGATTTACATACAAACAAAATGTAAAACATGATTTATATATCATAAATATTCTGTATTTATATATATATCATATAGATATATGAAATTGATTACACTGTTCATGGAGACGGTAGACCGTGCTTACGCATGAACGTTGTTTCAATTTCCTTTTTGAATTGAAAAAACGTTAGTAAATTACATATATTTATATACCTAAGAATTATTATGAAATATATTTCATAACTATTTAATATATATACTTATAATCATTTTTTAATGTTTAACGTGGTGAATGAGTCTTATCACATCGGGGAGACAGTAGGTTGTACATACGCACGAGTGATGATATCTTTAATTTGATTGTTATCTCGTATGGTGTTTGATAATATATTAATTATAAATAATAATTAAAATTTTATATTAATTATTTAAATCAATTATAATCATTATTATTCCTATCGTAATTATGTATTGTTGAATAAAAAATTACACCATAGTGTGAAGATGATAAGCCACACATACACATACATAGTGATATAGTTATTGGTAGGATAGATAAATAGATGTATATGGTTTTACCAAATTATAATAACAAATCATAATGTATAATATACTGGTTTTATTACTTTATTATGGACACAACATAATAATAAGATGTAGAAGAAGAAAAGAATTTTGAAATATGTGATAAAACAATGACCTCTTTTTAAAGTATCTCTTTTGATTTGAACAAAAGATCCACCTCAGATGGATTTATACTCAATGTGTGGCCTCTATGATGAATTGAGGGAAGTTAAGAGAGGAAATATCCCGGTTTGGCTAAGGAAAAGGGCAATAATGGTTATATTGGAAGAGAAGTAAATGTTCCTTGTTATAAGAGAGGGGAGGGGTACCTTTAGAAATACAAAACTATGAAATTAATATAAATTAACTTTTAAATTTAAATACTGAAAAAGTTGTTTATATCAATGATACGATGATTATGGGTCGAAATACTCTCAACTAATAAATTTTATACATGTTTTCATTTTATTTCAAACTTTATCGTATAGATTTATCCTTATTTAATCTATTTATTTTTAATAGTGGAAATAATATTCTAAATATGAAATGGTTAGAATATTTACTTATGTGTTTTCAATTATAAATAATTGGATAATTTATGATAATTTATACCTTTTATCATTCACATTGGTATTTTATAATATTATTGTTATTTTTAAATAATTTAATATTATTTTATTTTTATGAAATATCAATAGTACCAATTTTTACACAATTCATTTATTTGACATTAAATAAAAACCACGTCGAAGATAAATTAGAGAGAAAGTATTTAATACACTACTAACCTATCATATTCACTTATAAAATTCATGTAGAACATTAATTAGTTAATGTTATATTTCATTTAAAATTTTTAAAACCATTTATTTCGTATTTCTATTAATAAAAATAATTTCTACATCACTATTGTGTCATCATTATTGGTAAATATTTAATCAATAAAAATTCTAAATAATTTCACATGATGTAAATAATTTCATTTTCGTCTTGGATACTATTTATGTTTTATTTTTTCATGTTTGTCACTACATTAAAATTACTATACTTATTAGATATATGAGAGTGACATGTTGTCGCGTTCTTTTGTTTTAATTATAATTAAATCACATTCATGGAAAAGATTAAATTAAATGAATCAATTTAGACCATTTGGTGATATTGATCAAATTTGATTTATCCAATTTTGGTTCTTTAGGTGTTAGTTTAATTTTTTTTATCATTATCATGTTTTTTGTTAACATAATTTACCCAATTTTCCATTAATTATTGTAAATAAAAATTTCCAATGTTTCTATTAATAATCTCCAAAAATAAAATGGTATATATTTAAACAATTTTTACCTTATAATTCCAAATTTTTAATCCATTATTACAAATTCAAAACAAAAAATCGGCACAAATTAATTTAAAATTAATTCCCATTGTTAAAACAAAATAGAGGGTTTTTAGGAAGTAAAAATTTATCTAAAGATTGACATGCGTTTATTTCCAATTTAAATGTAAAATTACATCCAATGATCAATATTGGATTAAATGATAATAACATATTTCAATTAAACTTTTAAACCAATTAAAAAGATAATCTATATATTTAAATAAATTAGATGAAAATGCAATTTTGAATTAAAAAAATTATTTTCACTATTCATTAAAATATGAATTTTTTCATAAAAATACAAAAAAATAAACCAAAGTAAATTATGATGTCCCACATCCAAATAAGAAGATTATTTTTTAAAATATATTATATAAAAGTGTAAAGCTGTATATTTAAAATAGGTGCTCCATAAAGAGGTGATAAATCTGAATTTTTTGAAAAATACATCTTTTACCCGAAAAATTGAATTTGTTCTTATATCATGTTCTGAGAAATATGGCCAAAAATTCCAATAAATAGGTGGGTACCTGCTCCCAAAAAATTATATATAAAAAAGTTTAAACATTAAAAAACAACTCAGAAAAGGGGTGCGTTACACAACAATGTGTGCACAGTTCAAATTCTATCATTGTGGACTAGACCGTTATAGTAATCAGGTAGTACAAAGTACCAACTTGAACTAGCCTCCATCATTGCTCTTTTTGAGAGATCATCCACCACCTGATTTTCCTCTCTGTACACCTGAGACACATCTAAAGAGATCAGCTCATCAAGCTTCATAGAATTTATCCAATTAGAGAGCATCATCCATGGGAAATTCCTAGACAGGTCCTTCAGAATCTGCACAGCAACATATGAGTCCGATTCGAGCCAAATATTCCACCAACCATAACGAGTTGCATAGATTATAACCTTTATCATTGCCCATAATTCAGCCTCAATTTCATGACCATTTCTTATATAATGAAATAAACATCCTTTGACAAAGCCTCAATGAGTCCTAAAAACTCCAGCACATCCAGCAAGACCAGGCACACTGGAGGCAACCCCATCCACATTTATCTTTAGACAATCATTTATAGGTGGAATCCACCTGACAAATTTCACCGTTTTGGGCTTCCCCCTGCCATTTACACCAAAAGTTCCCAAGAGATGGAAGTCAAACATGTTGTTATTCATCGATCTAGATTTACTCATCGAAGCAAGATTAATGCTTCGGTGAATCACCAAAACAACCTCCTTGAAAGTGGGCCTGCCATTATTGAAGACAATAGTGTTTCGGGCCTTCCAGATATATATGATAAAAGAGAAATGACAGTAGTACTGAGCAGTTATTTGACCTACTCACTATAATCTGCTTGTATATCTGAGGTTAACAGTGTACTAACCAAACTGTAATTTAATTGATAGTGGAAGATGCCTTTCAGATAACTCCATAATTGAGCAGTAAATGGAAAGTGAATAAATATATGAGTAATAGATTCATATGAAGCCAAGGAAAGGAAACATACCGAGGAAATCCTCAGTCCAATTTGTTTTAGAGTGGATTGTGTTGGCATCCTCTGCTTCCAGATGTGCCATATTAAAAGTGCATTAGATGGTAAAATGAAAGGTCTTTTCACTCCCTCCACCCAAGTAGGTACTCCAGGTGCATTGCCACACTGAAGATTATAGAACTCATGGCTGGAGAAATATCCACTGATCGCTAGTTTCCATATAAGAACATCATAGTCAACATATTCATATGTATACTTCTCAATATGAAGGTGAGTAGGTATAATAGCTTACGCCTCTGAATTCCACTACAGGTTAGAAATAGACATGATCCTCAAAGACAATGGAATGTTGATAAAAAATTCAATTGGGGAGGATAGCCACTGAGTGTTCCAGTAATTCAGTTGAGAACTTGTAAAAACTATCCATTTAGCCTATGTTATGATGTAAGAGTATGTATTCCTGACTGATGACCAAACAGAGGATTTCAAATACACAGTCTGGTTCTCATGTAACCTATCAACAAATCTGTTAGTTAGAAATTCTAGAGAAAAATCAGTACCAGATAGAAGTCTCCAAGTAATGTTTTGAAGAAATGCGTCATTAAAATTTCTGACATCTTTAACTCACATTCCTCCCATTTCCCCATGCTTTACACAGTCCTTCCAGGCCACGATTACTATCTTCCTCTATGGTGTCGAGCCAGTCAAGATAAATTTTTTGATCATACAACTAAGCTCCTTGACCAGAGAAATTGGCCATTTATAAAGTGAAAATGAGTAAACAAACATTGATGTTAAAACAGTGTTCATAAAATATATCCTATCAGCTTGATACATGTTCTTCCCCTTACAACTGGATAACTGGTTAGTGATTTTAAGTGTAATACCCTCCAAGTAGGCTCTTTTCACCCTTCCCCAAAAAAAAGGCATCCCAAGAAAATGAAAGGGCAGCGTACCTCTCTTTACACCAAGCCTCCTTGCTATTCTATTTTGCTTCAACATTGGAATTACTTCCCCAAAAATGACAAATGATTTCTTCCAGCTTATGGCCTGGCCTACAACTTCTTCATAATTAGTGAAGATAGTCTTGATATAACCGATGGTCTTCCTATCATCTTTGGAGATAACCAGAATATCATCATTATAGAACAAGTGAGAAGGAGTAAAACAATTCCTCCAATATGTCATCCTCTAATATATCCCAAAATTCACACGATCATGGAGGAAGGTGGTCAAATAATCTTCAACCATAGAGAATAGCAACCCAGATAAAGGGTCACCCTGCTTAACTCCTCTAGAACATTGAAAGAATCCCCTGGGTGATCCATTGACTAGTCTAGATAAGCTAGCACTTTTCAAAATGGAATTCACCATACTAATGAATTTCTCTGAAAAGCCATGAATACTTAGAACATTGAAGATGAAATCCCATCTTATGGGGTCAAAGGCCTTTGAGATGTCAACCTTAAGGGACATATTACCATCCTTGACTTTGGTTCTCATTTTGTGGGCACACTCTGAAGCAGTGAAGAGAATGTTCTGGAAGCTCCTACCAGGTACAAAACCAAACTGATTTGAAGAGATGAGAGACCGTGCAATCTCACCTAACTAGATTTCCATGATTTTACTAATGACTATTGGAATGTAGTTCCCAATGTAAAAAGTTCTAAAATCCTTAATATCCAAAGCATTATCCTTCTTGGGAATCAGGGCAATGAAATTTCGAATTCATCCCAAATGGAATGTAGGAGTGGTAAATGAATTCCCTTACTTCTTCAGTCACTTCCTTATGTAGGATGTCCCAATAAAACATAAAAAACATGTTGGAAAATCCATCTATCCCTGCAACACTTTCCATGTTTAAAAAGAAAATAGCATCATGTATTTCCTTTATAGTGGGAATGTCAGTGATTCTTTTGTTTTGAGCATCATCCACGCTAGGCTCAATGCATCAGATGATTTTATCTCAGTTGTCCTCCCCAGATTCAGAGTAACAATTTTCAAAGTAGCATGTCACAGAGTTGGAAATGTCATTCTCAGAGGTGAATATGGTGTCATCAATTCTTAAAGCCTTGAGACTCATTCTTAATTTTTTCTCCATGTGTATGCAATGAAAAAACCTTGAGTTCCTATCACCTTCCTTCAACCATCTGATATTAAACTTATTCTGAGCCAGGTTTTTTTAAGAGACAGAAGATTATCAATCCTTGAGGCTACCTGTATCTCATCTTGAAATAGAATATCATGAAGTATATTACTTTGATGACACTCAGACAAATGGGAGTCAGCCTCTTTGATGTCATGGTCAAGGCTAGATAAGGACCTTTTGCTCCATTCCCTAATTCTGGCTTTTAAAAATTTCAGTTTACTAGTGAGGATATACAAAGCACTTCCTTGTAAAGCCTCTTTCCAAGCTTCTATTAGAATATATCTACACCCTGGGACAACCAACCTTGCATTGTTAAATTTAAAGGGAATATGTGCTGATCTCAGACTGTTAAAACATAGATCAATTAATATTGGGTGATGATCAGAATGCAACCTGAATAGAGTCATGCCAGACACTACCATTTCCTCACTTTGCTCATCCATCTACACCAGGCACCTATCAAGTTTTATTGCTTTCCTCTCATGAAGAGTGTATCTGTTCTAGGTAAAATCTACACTTGAGATATGAAATTCATTCATTCTGCATTGATCAATACATGAGGAAAATTCTCCGGCTAATGCTCTACGGAAGTTACTTCTAGTCTTTTCCTCTGGCCTCAGAACTGTATTGAAATCACCAAGTACTATCGATCTATTGTCAATGTGCTCAGCCATGTCCAAGAGATTCCTCCATATGAATCTTATTCTTATGTACTAGTTAAAGTCATAAACAAAGGTAACACACAAAAAATTGGATTGAAAGAAACAAGATAGGGAAACTAATTGCTGATCACTTTTAAAGGATTAAAACATCACACTACTGTGCTTTAGAACCCACAGGGACTCTATCTCATTACCAGATTGATTGGCTGTAACAAATGAATACCCCAAAGTAGACCAATTAAATTCCATCCACCTTCGAAACATCATTCTGGGTTCAGAAATGCCTTGCAACATTGGTTTTTTGTTCAAGATGATGTGCTTCAGGGCTTTGACCGTGGGAGAGTTCCCAAGACCCTGGAAATTCCAAAAGAGGAATTTCATTGATGAGAGGACCGTTGCCTAGTATAGGGGCCATCATAGCTAGTTTTTATGCATTTCTCTAAGTATGCCAGGTTATCCCCTCTTGTATCATTTTAATAGACTCCATCCAGTTCAAGAACAACATCATCATTGGATATAGATGTGAACCTGTTATCCGAATTGATTGGTTCTGTCAAGGTGGCAGGTAATTTCCTCCTTGGAACCATTGATGATTGTACTTGAGAGAAATCCCCAGCCATCTCATCACTTTCCTGTGCTGACTTATTAATGTGCAGTACAGTCCCATTGGGGTTTCCCTGAGCATCTTTACTAGGCTCCTATTTTAACACCCCAAGCTTCCACGGAACGTTTCCCTTTGAATAATGCAATGGCGTGCATTGTACGCAACTTCGAGATTCTAACACACCACAACCAATCAATCTAGACGTTATGAAATTTTATAAATTCTATCTCTCAAAATGGACATCATTTTTGGATTCGGAATATCAAAATTATCCTAGGGTGAAATTTGGGTACTTTTTAGATAACTTTAATATTTTGATGAATATTGAAAATTACTAAATTTTAATTAAAAACAACTTTTTTAATCGAAATAATTTATATTGATAAATTATGAATTTTAGTGGTTTTAAAGTATATTTAGAATATATTTTTACCATTTAATACAATGTTGGTCATTGGACATAATTTCACAATTAAACCGAACATAAACAAGTATCAATCTTTTGATAGTTATTATATCTTAAAAACACTTTTTTTGTTTTGACATCGGGAATTAATTTTAAATTAATTTCCGCCACTTCTGTGTTTTGAATTTAGAAAAATGAATTCCATATTTGGAATCAGGATGTTCAAATTATGTAAATAGGTAACTTTTATTTTTAGACATTTTGAATAATTACTGCGGTAAATATTTTATTTACCATGGTTAAGGGTAAATCCGGTAAATAAGGGTTAAAAAATAATATTATAATAATAAAAAATTACCCTAAAACGTGTGCTAACCTTATTGGTTGATACATGTTCGACCATGGGCATCTTTGGGTCGATTTTGGGACCCCATGGTCCCACTTGTAAGTGATAGAGACACTTTATTTTAATTAAGTTAAAATGAATACAAAAATGACACAAGCATATATCTTTTAAAAAATCAATTTTTACATAGGGTTATATATGTTGGGTTTTAGACTAAAAATATTCCATAGAAATATAAAAATATTTCATACATAATGGTATTTTATTTATAATTTTTAGACATTAAATAATTTAATTAATTTATGACACAATGATGATGCAGTAATTACCATAATAGTGAAAAATTTAAATAATTGATATTATAAATACCCAAATAAATATAATTTGGGACATTTAATGAATTACACTAATTTTTTAGGTTAATATGACATGTTATTAATGATTTAATTAACTTTTTTCTAAGTAATAATTCTGTTATGAGTTTTACAAAAATCAACTATTGAATAGTGTCAACATTGACATAAAAGAGTTTTTAAAACAAATATTATATTATTAATTGATATTAAATTTCTAAAAATATATGGTTCGTCCAAGAGACTTATATAATAATATTTGTATCATTAATGGACCACTTGGGGGTCTCTTGGATGTATATAGTAAGTTTATTAACTATATAATATAAAAATACAAAGTGACATGGTAAATGTCAAACTAATTAACTAAGAGTCAAAACTAAAAGATAAGGTTAATATAATGACCCAAACCTGCCTAAATTATATTTTTTGAATGTTTTGAATCCTATAACTACCTTAAACTTTGAATAATAAACTTTGGAGCCATTAGAAACTGAATATGATTTTATTATAAATTAATATTTCTAGCTTTTCCAATGGTTCCCCTCACCCCTCTTATAAAAGGGCACTCCTCCTTCTCATTTATTCACACCTTCAAAGCCTTTTGGTTCAGCAAAACCCTGCCCAAATACACTCTAAACTTCCCTCAATACAACCTAGAGGCCTTAGTTAGATCAAAAATCCAACCTAAGGAGCCCTTTTGATCAAATCAACAGGAAGAACCCAAAGAAGAGGTAATGTTTTCACCACCCCTTTTCAAGTTGCTTTCTTCTTCCACTTATTCTTTCTTTGTTATTACCATTATAAAATAATAACTCCAGTAACTTATATATACTATTATTTTATTATAAATATGGTACAAACATATTTAGTATTCTATCCACCCTTTGAATAACATGCCACCATACGTGCGTACGTACGGCTTACCGTCTCCACGTCGTGGTGTAATTGTTATTCAATATATTATTTTTTGGGTGGGTATAATAATGATGTGTAACTCATTTAAATAATAAATATAACATGATAATGATTTTTTATATATGATATACCATCCAATTATATATTATTTTAATATCAAAAGAATGATATTGTCGCTCGTGCGTACGTACGGAGTACAGTCTCCACGAACGCGATGAGATTCATTCTCCATCATTTCAATTCAAGTATAATTCTCATTTGATGATTAAAAATAATATTTAAGGACTTGATATAATTCTGGATATGAATAATATACATCCCATTAATAACAAATATGGCTCACATAACAAAGAATATAAAGTAAAATAAACCCGTTAACACCTGAAATGACGATAATTCTAAGATATTATTAACAAATCAATGTTAAAAGATCATATATGATATCATATTAATGTAAATGATTATTTTATAATTCAATAACAATTATTTCACCATTATACAGGAGGTTAACCTACCATTGACCAAGGAAAAAGTACAAAGTAAGGGGTTTCTTATCTTACTCTTAATTTCGTGAGAATTCCATTGTTCACCACTTATTTGTTGCATGTGGTGTTTGTGTACTGCCCATGATTGTATTAATTGTGTAATATACTTTAATTTATGGTTATTTACATAATCATTGTATGATCATTCTTTCATGGGTGCATGTTTCATAAATTACCAAATCAATAAGGGAATTTGAAATTTCAATTTCCACTCATTTGGTTTACGCATATTTCATTGATTATATTACCCCAAGATTATGTGTGGAATCCCTATTAATTTGATTATGTCATATTTTCCACTCCCCTTCCTGTGGATATACTTTTGATACACATAATCACTCCATTGATAATTTCTCAAGTCATTGATATTAATTTGATAAGAGTAATTTTAACTCATTCTCCATTTGTTGAGTTAAACATCCAATTCGTTGGTGTTGTTTTTACAAGAATATGTGTGAATGTTCTTGATTTTTTTACACTGAATATCCAATCATATTTAGTGTATTTATATTTTTCACACATAATTATGTCGTTGATTTATCCTTAACCTAAGGATACGACCTTTATGAGATATTTCATCTCAATTTACATTCCCTTGAGACTTCTTTGTTGTTATACACCAAATCACTTTTATGTGGTGTATATAATGTACTTTGACATAGTATATCATGAATTACTTTATTCACATGATATTAAAATGTTTTTATTACCTCAATTATTGGTATTCAAGTGTCTCTCTTTTGGTTAGAAACTCTAACTAAAATACCATTTTTAAATGTTTTAATGATTTATTCTTCTAAATCTTGCTCATTAATGTCCATGTTTTAAAAAATGGTTTTAGGGATTTATTTATATGGACAGTAAAGTTTGAAAACTAAAAATACTTTTAAAAGTTTCAAATTGGTATGGGGAACTTTGATTCAAAAATCTATTTTTAAATGGCTTCTTGACAAATAGTTTGACTTTTAAATGATTTCAAGAAAAAGGGGGATATTTCTCTCAAATAGTTTTGATGATTATTTTCATCTATGGAAACATCCTTCATTATTCTTGATTGAGGTTAATGTGATACAATACAATCTTCAATATTGTATCAAATGAGTTATGTTTGACTTTGGATGTGCTATTTTTATACCATTCATGGTTTGTGATTAAATTATTGACATTTCGTATGCTAGTTTTAATACGAATGTATATGTTATGTTTAAACCTTTTCAGATGGGAATGCATTGGACTTAATAAGTGACGGGTGGAGCCTTCTATAGCTCCAAGATGCATCGGTAGGTCTCATGAGACAAACTAGTGTCTTGGTACAAGGCCTTGGAAAAATCTTATTTGTAGTATTGGCACGAGGCCTTGGCTATGTGGTTATGATAGTCTGACATTATGCATTCCATCATTATGAAAGTGGTTATTTATATTGCATGTGATTGTTCGACTAGTATAATATCCATGTTAATAAGTAAATGAAATTATTTCATTTTATCTTTGCCATATTATGCTGAAGGTCAAGTTTAAAAGGCTTTTGTTTTAATTATAAATTTCCTTAAGTGTTTATGCTTATCTATGAATGCTTCTACTATAATGTTATCCTTACTGAGCATCTGAGCTCACCCCTTTCAATGTTTTATTTTTCCCATGATTATGAAGAAGTAATTTATGAATGACCTACAGGGATAGTATGAGGGGATATGAAGACAAGATGTTGTTGTAGTTTTTTTACCTAATGATGTAATGTAAGACTTATGAATATATCTAGTGCTTCCAAGACAACTAAACTAATCGGTCTTTCGAGACTTGATCCTTTGTGATCATGCCAGTGTTATGTAATAATGCACCGACTCTGGATAACAGGGGTCGGGGCGTTATAGTTGGTATCAGAGGAAGTTTAGTACAAACCTTGTAAGCTATATTTAGATAAACTCTGATTAGAGCACGTAGAACTAAGATGAACTTTGAGGATTAGTATAGAAGAAATTCCTAGAATTTTGGTATTGTAGAGATTTTGTGAGTTTTCCGAGCAATGCATCCCTGTCTGGATACGAGCAGGTAGAGGCGGCTCTGGCACAGATGTACCTAGGGGTAAAACCTGAAAACACCGCTTTGAGCTAGACTCGAACGAAAACTGGTGCATGACAACGAGCCTTGCTGCACTGTTGGTTACGACACTCTCGGGGGATATTCTTAGGATAATTTACATTTTCTTTACAAACCAATTTGAAGTAATATATATATAAGATGAGAGTAAATGACCTTGGTTAATCCTAATATGTTTCAAATTGAGAATATGGTGACATGTTAATCTCTAAATGATTTTATGACTACTGTTACTCACACAATGCTTTCTGGTTTTAGTCAATGGCTAGATTCCAGGGAAGTCATAGTGACTTTGAGAAAGATGTACAAGGTGGGAATGGTGGTGGAAATGAGCAACAAAATGGAATGTTGATAGGCGTAAAAGATATCGTCTTTATGCCAAATCAGTTTTCCAAAATATGATCAACAATATATATATTAACCAATTACCGGACTCAAAAAAGAAGAGAAAGGTGATGAATGATAAGAGCTCCAGTAGTGGAGACCATGGAGAAAGAAATCCTCAATTTATATCATGTAGGAAATGTGGAAGGAGACACCCAGGAAAGTGTCTCAATGGGACAATGAAATTCTTTACATGCGGGAATTAAGGGCATAAAGTTATGAATTGCCGAAGAAAAATGAAGAGTACTATGAAAGAAGATAAAAATGGTCCCAAGAATCCATTTACAATCATTTTCCGTAAATGTAGGGGACCTGGCCGTTACCCGAGTGAAAGTCCTATTCTATATGATATTTTATTGGTCATAGAAGAAGCTATGTGGAAAAAAATGGTTGGATAAATTTTTGAAAATTATTAGTGATCCTTGTTGAAGGGTTTACTTTGGAATAATTTTCTCTTGTATTTGTAACCCTAACGTTTTCCATGTGAGAATGATACTTATGGAATAATTATCTGTTCTCTTGTGGATATAGTTATAAATTACCATTCGGTTTTATATGCTCATTGGGTTTGAGGCAATTATAAATTATTATAATTTTGGATGAAAATGCATGGTATGAGATAACATTTGTGGTTAAATTATGTTATGGTTATTTTGAGGAATTTATCTCATTTTGGTAATGTTATAAAATATAGTTTTTGAAAAAGGACAACATGTAGACCGTGTGAGAACCCATCGTGTCGGACAAAGCTGTGGGAATCGAACCCACAACCAAAGTGCGATTGGGATTTATCGCCTACCACTGGACTATGTGAAGTCCCTGGTTAGTGTGACTATTATATCTAGTTAAATGAATTTATTGATCAATAATAATTTGATTTGGGATCTTATGTCTTACCAAATGAATACCCTTAGTATAGGAAAATGATTTGGTGATTTAAGTGATAAATGTTATTTTGGAAGTTGTTCGCTTTGTTGAGAACACTATATGCCAAAGGAAAATAGAGTAGTATGGGATTTCATTTGAGGAGTAATGGTGGATTTTTTTCTACATTTTTATTGTGGATTTATATTGATTTGGGTTATTTATGGAAATGATTAGGTTAATTACTTTTAAGTATGTGACATTAAGAGTAATTAATGTCATTTGGATATACAATTTAACATGGGAGACTACATAATCAAATTCTTTTATGTTTTGGGTTTCAATATTTGTTTGGATTATATTGAAGGATTTTAAGGACAATTGATTATTGAATGGTATTTATTTAACTTTGGGGTATTATTGGTTTAATTTTAGAAATTAAGATTAGTGTTTATTTCTCTCAAGGAATATCCTTTTGGGGGAACATTAGATCTTGTACTAACCATTTTGGTTTTGATTAATCTCTAAAGGCAATGTAAATATATAGTTTATCCTGCATGGATCATGTGATTCTATAGAAGTTTATTCTAGCTCTTCCAGTGGGACTAAGTCTTCTTGAATACTCATCGTTTAAAAAAAACAAGTTAGTGGTGGAAATTTATTAAATAATGAAACTCTACTTAAAAAGTAAGTATATATCGTTATATTCTTAGTCAATATCATAAATGAATTCCTCATCCTTATGTAATGTAACTTAAAACAAAAAATGTTGTCCGTTTACTTTTCCTACTAGGAGACTAATGATCGTTTGTCCCAAAACAAGTTTGTGGTTTTCTTATTGTTAACTTTCTCCTGATCATGATTTCTATCCCTCTCCATCAGAACTTGACACTTAGTTTATCATCCACATCCAAGTTTTCCTACCTGGAATCCTAGTATGGGTTATCTTGAGTGACCTTTATACCTCCCTTCCTTTCTTTTAAAGTGATAGTTTTATCGACTCTTTTTCCGATTTTGTACTTTCCATTATATTCTCAAGAAAATTTTTAAAAACTATGAGGATGCAATTTATTGAAGGAGAGGAGAATGTAACACCCCATGCTTCCACGGTACGTTTCCCTATGAATAATGTAATTGCGTGCATTGTACGCAACTTCAAGATTCTAACACACCACAACCAATCAATCTAGCCGTTATGAAATTTTATAAATTCTATCTCTCAAAATGGACTTCATTTTTGGATTCGGAATATCGAAATTAGCCTAGGGTGAAATTTTGGTACTTTTTGGATAAATTTAATATTTTGATGAATAGTGAAAATTATTAAATTTTAATTAAAAACAACTTTTTTAATCGAAATAATTTATATTGATAAATTATGAATTTGAGTGGTTTTAATGTATATTTAGAATATATTTTTACCATTTAATACAATTTTGGTCATTGGACATAATTTCACAATTAAACCGAACATAAACAAGTATCAATCTTTTGATAGTTATTATATCTTAAAAACACGCTTTTTGTTTTGACAGAGGGAATTAATTTTAAATTAATTTCTTCCACTTCTGTATTTTGAATATAGAAAAATGGATTCAATATTTGGAATCAGGATGTTCAAATTGTGTAAATAGGTAACTTTTATTTTTAGACATTTTGAATAATTACTGCGGTAAATATTTTATTTATCATGGTTAAGGGTAAATCCGGTAAATAAGGGTTAAAAAATAATATTATAATAATAAAAAATTACCCTAAAACGTGTCCTAACCTTATTGGTTGATACATGTTCGACCATGGTAATCTTGGGGCCGATTTTGGTACCCCATGGTGCCACTTGTATGTGATAGGGACACTTTATTTTAATTAAATTAAAATGAATACAAAAATGACAGAAGAATATATCTTTTAGAAAATCAATTTTTAAATAGGGTTATATATGTTGTATTTTCGACTAAAAATAATCCTTAGAAATATAAAACGATTTTCTACATAATGGTATTTTATTTATAATTTTTAGACATTAAAAAATTTAATTTATTTATGACACAATGATGATGCATTAATTACCATAATAGTGAAAAATTAAAATAATTGATATTATAAATACCCAAATAAATATAATTTGAGACTTTTAATGAATTACACTAATTTTATAGGTTAATAGGACATGTTATTAATGATTAAATGTACGTTTTTCGAAGTAATAATTCTGTTATGAGTTTTAAAAAAATCAACTATTGAATAGTGTCAAAATTGACATAAAAGAGTTTTTAAAACAAATATTATATTATTAATTGATATTAAATTTCTAAAAATCTAAGGTTCTGCCAAGGGACTTATATCATAATAGGTGTATCATTAATGGAACACTTTGGGGTCTCTTGGATGTATATAGTAAGTTTATTAACTATATAATATAAAAATACAAAAGTGACATGGTCAATGTCAAACTAATTAACTAAGAGTTAAAACTAAAAGATAAGGTTAATATAATGACCCAAACCTGTATAAATTCTATTGGTTTAATGTTTTTAGACCTATCCCCACCTTAAAATTTTAATAATCAACATTGGAGCCATTAGAAACCGAATATGAATTTATTATAAATTAATATTTCTAGCTTTTCCAAAGGTGCCCCTCACCCCTCTTATAAAAGGGCACTCCTCCTTCTCATTTCTTCACACCTTCAAAGCCTTTTGGATCGGACAACCCCTGCCCAAATACTCTCTGAACTTCCCTCACTACAACCTAGAGGCCTTATTTAGATCATAAATCCAACCTAAGGAGCCCTTTTGATCAAATCAAAAGGAAGCACCCAAAGAAGAGGTAATGTTTTCACCACCCCTTTTCAAGTTTCTTTCTTCTTCCACTTATTCTTTATTTGTTATTACCATTATAAAATAATAACTACAGTATCTTATATATACTGTGATTTTATTATAAATATGGTACAAACATATTCAGTATTCTATCCACCCTTTGAATAACATGTCACCATACGTGCGTACGTACGGCTTACCATCTCCACGGCATGGTGTAATTGTTATTCAATATATTATTATTTGGGTGGGTATAATAATGATATTTAACTCATTTAAATAATAAATATAACATGATAATGAATTTTTATATATGATATACCATCCAATTATATATTATTTTAATATCAAAAGAATGATATTGTCGCTCGTGCGTACATACGGAGTACCGTCTCCACGAACACGATGAGATTCATTCTCCATCATATCCATTCAAGTATAATTATCATTTGATGATTAAAAATAATATTTAAGGACTTGATATCATTCTGGATATGAATAATATACATCCCATTAATAAAAAATATGGCTCACATAACAAAGAATATAAAGTAAAATAAACCCGTTAACACCCGAAATGACAATAATTCTAAGATATTATTAACAAATCAATGTTAAAAGATCATATATGATATCATATTAATGTAAATGATTCTTGTATAATTCAATAACAATTATTTCACCATTATACAGGAGGTTAACCTACCATCGACCAAGGAAAAAGTACAAAGTAAGGGGTTTCTTATCTCACTCTTAATTTCGTGAGAATTCCATTCTTCACCCCTTATTTGTTGCATGTGGTGTTTGTGTACTGCCCATGATTGTATTAATTGTGTAATATACTTTAATTTAGGGTTATTTACATCATCATTGTATGATCCTTCTTTCATGGGTGCATGTTTCATAAATTACCAAATCGATAAGGTAATTTGAAATTTCAATTTCCACTCATTTGGCTTCACGCATATTTCATTGATTATATTACCCCAAGATTATGTGTGGAATCACTATTCATTTGATTATGTCATAATTTCCACTCCCCTTCATGTGGATATACTTTTGATACACATAATCACTCCATTGATAATTTCTCAAGTCATTGATATTAATTTGATAAGAGTAATTTTAACTCATTCTCCATTTGTTGAGTTAAACATCCAATTCGTTGGCGTGGTTTTTACAAGAATATGTGTGAATGTTCTTGATTGTTTTACACTGAATATCCAATCATATTTAGTGTATTTATATTTTTCACACATAATTATGTCGTTGATTTATCCTTAACCTAAGGATACGGCCTTTATGAGATATTTCATCTCAATTTACATTCCATTGAGACTTCTTTGTTGTTATACACCAAATCACTTTTATGTGGTTTATATAATGTACTTTGACGTAGTATATCATGAATTAATTTATTCTCATGATATTACAATGTTTTTAATACCTCAATTATTGGTATTCAAGTGTCTCTCTTTTGGTTAGAAACTGTAACTAAAATACCATTTTAAATGATTTAAAGACTTATTCTTCTAAATCTTGCTCATTAATGTCCATGTTTTAAAAAATGGTTTTAAGGATTTATTTATATGGACATTAAAGTTTTAAAACTAAAACTCCTTTTAAAAGTTTCAAAGTGGTATGGGGCACTTTGATTCAAAAATATATTTTTAAATGGCTTCTTGACAAATAGTGTGACTTTTAAATGATTTCAAGAAAATGGGGGATATTTCTATCAAATAGTTTTGATAATTATTTTCATCTATGGAAAAATGCTTCATTATTCTTGATTGAGGTTAATGTGATACAATAAAATCTTCCATATTGTATCAAATGAGTTATGTTTGACTGTGGATGTGCTATTTTTATACCATTCATGGTTTGTGGTTAAAGTATTGACATTTCGTATGCTAGTTTTAATACGAATGTGTATGTTATGTTTAAACCTTTTCATATGGGAATGCATTGGACTTAATAAGTGAAGGGTGGAGCCTTCTATATCTCCTCTATGCATCGGTAGGTCTCATGATACAAACTAGTGTCTTGGCACAAGGCCTTGGAAAAATCTTATTTGTAGTCTTGGCACGAGGCCTTGGCTATGTGGTTATGATAGTCTGGCATTATGCATTCCATCATTATGAAAGTGGTTATTGATATTGCATGTTATTTTTCGACTAGTAGAATATCCATGTGAATAAGTAAATGGCATTATTTCATTTTATCTTTGCCATATTATGCTGAAGTTCAAGTTTAAAAGGCTTTTGTTTTAATTATAAATTTCCTTAAGTGTTTATGCTTATCTATGAATGCTTCTACTATAATGTTATTCTTACTGAGCATCTGAGCTCACCCCTTTCAATGTTTTATTTTTCCCAGGATTATGAAGAATTAATTTATGAATGACGTGCAGGGATAGTATGAGGGGATATGAAGACAATATATTGTTGTAGTTTTTTTTACCTTATGATGTAATGTAAGACTTATGAATATATCTAGTGTTTCCAAGACTACTAAACTAATCGGTCTTTCGAGACTTGATCCTTGTGATCATTCCAATGTTATGTAATAATGCACTGACTCTGGGTAACTGGGGTCGGGGCATTACACCTATGTATTAGGAGATCCCTCGTTCACACCAGGCAGCCCAGTGGCAGCCTGACTTTTTGGAAACCCATGTGAAGTGTCTTGTACCATACAATCATGTGTTGGGACCTAGGAACTAGAGTAATTCTTATTGACCAATTCACTACCATGTTAATTGTTTTGTGTGTACCTCTTATAAGACTTGTCTTGATCATCCTCACCCTTCTTGGAGGGATCCAAAGCACTAGGGTCAGTATGGTCAACAATGGAAACACCATAAATGGATTTTATTGGGTATCCCTAAACGTCCAGCTTGTCACTCACTGCCTGCTTCACATGAGCCTCAGGATTGATTCCCTAATCTTTTTCTTTCCTTTGACTATGTAAGTCATCATAACCCTTGATATTACAGAATGAGCAGACTCTGTTCCTGTTACATTCAGAGAGTGTGTGCCCAAGGATGTGGCAATTGGAACAGAATTTGGGCTTCCTCTCATACCCAACCTCAAGAGTGATGCTATCATCTCTATTGGTGAAGACAACATCTTCATCCAAATTATTTTACATGTCAACCTCCACCAATATTCTAGAATAGTACTAAAAATTGGGGTTATCTGTCTACCTATCCAGTCTAATAGAATTCCCTATAGAAGAAGAAATATCCTATAGAATTTGAGGATGCCTATATAGCCAACTCAATTTATGAATATGTATACATACATGTGAAAAGGTGTTCTTGACATAGCTAGGATCAATGTTATGATCCCACTCATGAATTCGGAGAAAACTAGGATTGAGAGGGATAGAACCTAGGCTCCATGCACGCCGCTTTCATTCATCAGTGGAGAAGAAAACATGGTAGAACCCCTTCTCCATAGCTATCATTTTCCAGTCACAAAATCCCCATATCTCTGCAATCCTGTTAGTAAGATCATGGAATTTCCATGGTCTAACACCCTTTGGAATAATCACATGGGAAATAATAGATAATTTACATAACCTAAATCGCTCCTCAATCGCAGCTTGATTCGCAGAGATGTGCGTGATGCGCCCTTTTTTGATAATCCTCCCTCAGTTCCCCGTATCACACTCCATGAAGGATAAACCACCATTTTGTTTGGCCACTTTAGAGAATGTTTTCCCCTAATTTGGAGCGTCCTTTCTAACCAGTTTCACCGATTTATAATTCACACAGAGGCTGAAGAGATCACGATGCCCTATCAAATCTTTACCATTCACCTCAATCTCATCTTTCCCCGCAGGATTTGCTTCAGAATCACCCTGTCTGGGGTTAAGGTTTTCTCCGCTTGACCCTTCTTGAGTTTCCATTTAAGATATTCTAAAAAATAAATTATATGAATATTAATGTTTTATATATTTAAAAAAATTAAGAATATTCATAAAATATAGATTATATCCAATTAGATAATAATATTTTAATAATATATCTTTGTTTAGTGAAACTCTGTCTTGCGTACAATGCAAGCTAACGAATAAGGTCGCTTTTTCATGTAATGAAAGCTTAGTCAGTGTTTCATTTAATGAAAATATTCCTTTAGTGTTCTATATAAAATAATCCAAGCATAGATATTTTATATATTGAATAATATATAAAATTGGTGTTGTGGGAAATGAATTCTATCAAAAATAACTTGAAATTGTGGTAACACAAGATAATTATAGTGTTGGATATATTGCAAGCTAATACGGTGTTCCATATAGCGTCATCTAATCTTTATGTATCTTGCAACTCAAGTCATCAAAGAAATTAAAAAGAAACTATCTCATAAAATCTCAAGGTGTTACATTATACAACCCTTAAAATGAATTTAATCGTTGAATTTTGGAAGGGTTATAAAATGTTTACAACATGAAAGTTTCTTTTATAGAAACCTTGGCCTTAAATATTAATACTAAAAAGTCATTTTAAAAATGAAATATAGAAAAATAACAGTTACCCAAAGTTACTCATCAATGGGTTTCCACATAAAATGACATATGTGGGAACTGAAATTGTGGATATGGATGAACAATAAAAAAAGGCCTTCAGGCCATTCAGACTAATCATGGATATGGAAGAAAAATATAACCATTATGTTCTGATGGATAATGATAGAGAACACAGTTTGGAGAATGTTAACAACTAGAAAGCCATAAATCTTCAATGATTTAAGGGGCCATCTCATTCATTGGATAAGATGGTACTAAGATAACACTTTTTGTTTTCAAAATCATTTCCTTAAAGTTGTATAATTTTGTATGAAAATAAACACTTACATGATTGTTGGTGAAATCTCATTATTGTTCGTGCCATGAAAAATTTCCACTTCATCTCTTATTTATGGAAATGATGTCAAATTTTTCATTCTTTATGTGTTAATAGATCACACAAGAAAATTATAGGTCATTCCATCTATCTCAAAAAAAGGTTGGAATAGGTAATCAAATATTAATTGGTCCATCTATAGTCAGATAATACATTAATAAAACAAACATCTAACAGAATATAACATATACTATCCATAAATGGATAGCATTAATATCCTTATACAAACTAAAAATATAAAACTTTTAAAAATAGGTGAAATAAATCAGAATGATTTTTCTCCCATATCTCACAATTTAGTTCTTTTTTTGTCACATTCCAAACATGTGAATACCTTATTCATGTATTCTTTTAAAACATGGTAATAACATGAATTGTCAGAGAACCTTAGTGAAAACATATATTATGTCAAAATTAACTCTTTCCTTACAAAAAAATTCCCAAAATTATATATACTCAAAAAATGATATCACTTTGTCCTTGTATCAATCATAAGGTCATTAATACTATCAAACATCTCATTATCTCATTATCCCTTCATTGTGAACATATCGGGTGACTTTAAAAAAATCAATCACTTATCTTGGTTCCTGTTACCATATAATTATAGAAAACTACAATAGACCAATACATAGGTATTCCAGTATTCCATAATACTATAAAAGATATTCTACAATTCTATTTGGGAATCCCATTACAAAAACACATAATCATTCCACCAATTCATTATCATACTCAACATCACCAATACTGATTGCATGTGGTTTTCATTTTCAGTTGGCCTTAAGAAGTTTTAGCCGTCGATAATCATCCACAACCTTGAGATTAGGGCATTGGTTAACATAATTCCCCATTTTCTGGCACTTGTAAACCATATTTTTGGGAGTTTTACTCTTTGAATATTTCTATTTATCATCATTACTTCTGCATTAAAATGATCAAGGACAATCTTGACCTCACATAAAACATTTATCAGTCCCTTTACGATAATTTACTCCATATTTCCTTCAACTCATTAAGAATTAATAAAATATATTCTTCTTTTCTATATATTTTTTTGTGGTTTGCTTCTAATTTTATCTTTGTTTTCCAATCATAACATTGAGAAAGATGATAAACTTAAATCTACCTTTTTTAAAGAAGAATATGAGGAAGGTACAAACAAAATTTTTTTCATGAACTCAACCCAATCCATGGAGTCAATTTTATATTGTTGCCTCATTTTCTTAATAAAGTTCCACCACATATTTTCTTTACCTTCCAAGCAATAATTTCCTAACATAACCTTTTCATGTTCTCAATAATATAGAATGAAATATATGTTTTCAAAGTAACGGATCCATTTATCTGCAACTATTGGATGAGTCTTTCCCATAAAATAAGGTGGATGTTTCCTTAGGAATTATTCAAGAGAACATTGTTCCCACCTATGGTAAGCTGTAATCCTAAGAGTATTTTTGGTCATAGAAATAAGATTCTTTATTCGAGCTACCATAATATTTAGTTTTTTAGGAGGATAATCATTGCATTTCCCATCGTATCAAGCATTAACTTGGTTGTTTTTGGTTCTAACCAGTGTCTAAATCCCAAAAAGAATAGTGTGAGAAGAAAAAAACATACTTTGAAATCCGCTTAATCAAGGGGGGAGTACTTTCAATCTATAAAATATTATGTCTAATCCTAGGTTCGTTACCATAATTCTAGGATTGTAACATATAGTAAGACATACCCTCAATTACATCCCTAGATATACCTCAGAAACATCAATAGGGATCTCACTAAATTTTTCCATCCTAGTTTCAATATGATTACTAAACATTCGATCTGATACCAACAGTAACGAATCATGAATTACGTACATGTAAATCACATTTCCTTTGTAAAATACTAAATACATGATACAAACATACACCCAAAGACCGTATAAGTTTAGTGTATCTAGAAACATGGAACTTAATCTTCTAACTTGGTGAAAGATCTTCAACATCTCCCATAAAAATCATCCCCTTTTTCCCTACATAAATCCATTTATTATATCCTATGGAAAATAAAATATAAAAATGGTGATCTTGAATGATCATTTGGGGTAAACATGAAGAACATCAAACAAAACACAAATATAATAATGTAAAAACATGATCATAAATTGTGAATATCAAAATCCTGAGTCATGAAATAAATATTTGCAATTCATAAGGAATAAATTATACATTAACAAGAACAATGATAAAATAAAATTGAAATAAAAAAAGGAATTGTGAGGAGGAATAAGAACATAATATAATTTCTATAGTATCCAAGGAATTACTACCAAGACCATCATAGTTGACAAAGTCCATTACTAAATCAGGTTTTCTTGTCATTCCAACCATGTATTACTAAACCAGATTTACATTCTCTTCCATACCTATATTACTGAACTAGATTTAATTTATATTCCATCATTGTATTACTGAACAATATTTCATTGTTATTCCGACCCTATATTACTAAATCAAATTTACATCTCATTCTAGCCCTGTATTACTAAACCAAATTTACCTTTTATTGCAGAAATTTATATCTCATGAGATATAAATCATTACCCATGCATTGGAGGGGGATATAGGTCCCACCAATCTCATAATGAAATCATTCTTACAAGTGAAACAAAAACATAAATCAGTTATCAGAGCATAACCCATGAAATAAAATGGGTTTCTTGAAAAACATTCCATCATAATCCATATAAAATAAATAGATTTCATAAAAATAATACCATTATAACCGCAATCAAGTCAAAGTAATAGTAGGGAAAGAAACATAACCATATGTAATCTTAGATGTAAAATAATATTGATAAAACAGTTGAACATAATTTTTTAGGAAAATATCCTTTCTTCTTAAAAAATGTTTTCTTTTCTAAAAATGCCATTAAATTTTAAAAGAAAATAATTTAGTTTAATATAAAAATGAACTCATTTAGAGAAATATTTATAGAAATAAGGTTCTATGAATATGTAATTTTTTTTAATGTTATATCAATTAAACAAATTCTTCTCGTACTCTTAGCATAAAAGTCAAAAAGTCTTGTGTATATAAAATGAAAAAAATATATTCCTTCCATACCATTTAATAAAAATTCTACAATAGGTAAAATTAAATTTAAAAAATAGTAGAAGAATAGAAATAATATTATATATTTAGGAAATATGGATTTGAATGATAAATATACCCTGGTAAATAATTATGAATAAACAATCTCGGATAATAATGAGATTGAAAAATTATCCCTTACCTTATGTCTAATATGCTTTGTATGTATCCAAAACTCATATATAGTGGGTTTAAACGTATTATTAACCTTTAATTGAAAAATAATAATATTTATGATAACATATATGATTCACTTATGATATTATATTACCCATTCATTTATCAATTCTATTTTAAAGCAACGTTTTGGGTAGTAATTGTTTTATTTATCATACAATTTTTGAGTTGTTATTATTAATCGTATTACATAGATAAAATTTTAATTGCTTCAAGAATGTAAAACATGAGTTATATATTATAAATATTTATTATATAAATATATATGATTGATAGATAAATGAAAATGAATACACCATTCATAGAGATGGTAGGTCTTATGTACGCATGAATGTTGTTTCTGATTCCTTTTTGAATTGAATGGAAGCAACTAAATGACATATATATGTACATAAATAAAGTAGAATTATTATGTCATATATTTCATAATTATTTATTATATATACTATATAATCATTCTTGAGTGGTTAACGTGGAAAATAAATCTCATTGTGTCGTGGAGACGGTAGGCGGAAAGTATGCACGAGCGACGATATCATTCATTTTGTGGTTAAATGGAAAATAATTGGATGCTATATTAATTATATTGAATAATTATCATGAAATATTATTTATTAATATCCATTATATTCATTATTATACACTTCAAGATTATATTTTGTCGAAAAACAAATTACACCATGACATAGAGACGGTTAGTTGTACCCATGCACACATGGTGATGTAGTTTTTTAGGGTATATAAATGGAGGTATAAAGTTGTACCATAATTATAAAAAATCTCAGAATGTAGAATATACTAGTTTTATTACATTATTATGGAAATAAAATTAGAAGAGGAAGTAGAAGATTAAATGAATTTTGAACGATGTGATATAAAATTACCTCTTTTTCAAGTATCTTCTTTTAATTTGAACAAAATGCTCCTTTAGATGGATTTCTGCCCAATTTGAAGACTCTAGGATGAATTTAAAGAAGTAGGGGGAGTAAATTGGTAGGTTTTGTCATAGAAAAAATCCATTAACGGTGTGATTAGAAGAGAAGGATAGGTCCCCTTTTATAATAGAGGGGAGGGGCACCTACAGAATTACCAAAACTATTAAATTAACACAAATTAATTTTTAAATTCAATTTCCTCTCAAGTGAATTATTTCAAATAATGTATGAGGATGTGTTAAAATCATCTCAAGAAATAAATTTTTTACATTCTTTGATTTTATTTTAAACCTTATATTTTTTTATTTATCGTTATTTAATCTATTTAATATTAATTGTGGTAATAATATTATAAATATTAAATGGTTATCTATATTTAATTTTGTGTTTTCAATTATCCATGATTGGGTAATTTACAAAATATTATACCTTATAATTTAAAATTTGTAATTTTTAAAATTTTTATGATTTTTAAATAATTTAACAATACTTCATTTTTATAAAATATCATTTGCATCAATTTTGATACAATTCATTTATATGACTTTAAATAAAAACCAAATAGAAAAATAATTCGAAAAAAATATTCAATGCACTCATAATATGACATAATCACCTAGAAATGTTACGGAGCACATTAATTTGTTCATATTATATTTCTTTTAATATTTTTTAAAAAAATTATTTGATATTTATATTAATAAAAATAAATTCTACATCACTATTATGTCATCAATAATGGTAATTATTTAATCTATAAAAATTATAAATAAATTTAAATGATTTAGATAAATTCATTACATTCTTGAGAAATATTTATGATTGAGTTTTATCAAATATATCATTACACTAAAATTATTATACTTATAAGATATATGAGAGTGGCATGTTGTCATTTTCTTTTGATTTATTTACAATTACATCACATTCATGGGAAAAATTAAATTAAATGAAAACATTTAGACCCTTAGATGATATTGGTAAATTTTAATTCGTCCATTAGTATTTTGGAAGGTGTTGGGTAATTTTATTCTCATTATAATATTTTTTGTTACCCTAAGATACTTGATTTACCATTAACTATGGTAAATAAAATTTACCAAGTTAATATTTATAATTTCTAAAAAAGGTAATAATTTACACAATTTGGACCTTTTGATTACAAATTCTGAATCTATTTTTCCAAATTCAAAACCCATAATTTTTAGAAATTAATTTAAAATTAATTCATGTTGTCCAAAACAAAAAATTTGGTTTCTAAAAATTAAAAATTTATCAAAAGATTGACATGTGTTTATTTCAAATTTTAATGTAAAATTACATCCAATAACCAAAATTGTGTTAAATGATAAAAATATAATCCAATTAAACTTCAAAAATAATTAAAAAGATAATATAACTATATAAATAAATTAGATGAAATGTTAGTTTGAAATTAAAATACATTATTTTACAATATTCATTAAAATATTAATTTTATCAAAAAAATACAAAAAAATCAACCAAAGTAAATTTTTAATTCCTTCATCCAAAGAGGAATTTTATTTTATAAAATATATTATATAAAAATGTTATAAAAATTTAAAATAATATGGGTGTGCGTCAAGAGGCGGGAAAAACTGCATTTTTTTAAAAAATATTTCTTTTACATGAAAAAATTTTATTTGTTCTTATATAATGTTCTATAAAATATATAAGTTTCATTTTAATTTTATTCAAAATTTAATATCTATATAATTATATTCATTACAGCTAGTTTATATCACATTAAATAACAATATGTTAATAATATATCATTGTTTACTAAAACACAGTATTGCGTACAATGAAAGCTATTGAAGAAGGTCTCTCTTGTGTGTAATTCAAGACAAGTCATTTTTCATTTATTAGAAGAATCCGTTGGTGTTATTAATAACATAATCAAAAAATATTTCATTTATACATTGATAAAAATCACTAATCATTGTTGTGTTAAATGAATTATATCAAAATAACTTGAAATTGCCTAAAACACAAGCCAAGTATAGTGTTGCGTATACTGCAAGATAATATGGTGTTGTGTATAGTGAAAACTAATTCTGGTGTATCTCACCAAACATGACATAAATGAAATTAAAAATAAACTATCTCATAAAATATCGAGGTGTTACAAAAACCTGCATTTACTAAATTCTATTTTAAACTAAAAATGCTATTTATGGCCTTAAACATACACAGAGGGAGTTGTATGAAATATTATGTTTTTTTAAAAAAAAAACATTACTTTTCAGTAGGATTATATTATCCTACTTATCAATTGAGAAAGTCTTTTTATAGTTTATTAGTTCAAAACTATATAAATGATGGTAACTTTATATTTACTAATAAAAATATTTGTAATTATTTTTCAAAACATATACAAATGGAATTTGAAATGTGTATGATGAGTGAATTGAATTTCTTTCTCGGTTTTAAAATTTACAAGAGAGATTTTGGAAATTGATTTATCAATGAAAACATATTATTCATTTATTCAAAAAATATGGACTTGAAAATAAAATTTCACATGGAAATCCCATGTGTAATAATATAAAACATGATTTGTATAAAGCTAGAAAACTACCTGACAAGAAGTGATATATAGGTATGATTGGTAGTTTTATATATCTTACTTCTAGTAGAGAAAAAATCATGTTTACTATTTTCATTTTTGAAAAAGTTCAATCAAACCCAGATTTATACCATCTTATTATAGTTTAAATGAGTTTTATATTATAAAAATGATTTTTATTTATAACCCTAATTTATATAAAAACATTTAATTTTGATTTAATTTCAAACCAAGATGATAAATTTAGAGGGTGTACATTAGATAGATAAATAACCTAATGAACTTGTCATTTTTAATTGGGTATTAATTTTTTTAATGCCTCTATGTTTTGATAAATTACTCTTACAGAACATTTAAATAAATTATATTTTGGTTCAAAAATAATAGTTATCGTTGATATGTTGTAATATTTATTTTTATTATTGGTTGTGTTTACATAATAATATTTTATTACAAAAAATATAGCAATCTGTGAATTATATCACAACGAACCACAATCAACTTTAAAAGGGACCCTAAGGTCTATCATCATGAGAGGTTCATCCATCACAACCAGTAAAATGGTTGGGAATGAATAGATCATGCACAATTCATGAGGGACCATGTATAAGGAAGTTTCATTCATGCCTAATTGAAAATTATTTGGGCATAGGTCACCTGCTCGAACTGTAGGTTTGTATATTTATCAGTGATGTTTTAATCTGATCCAACCATCAAAATGTTGTGGTTGTTATACTGATCGGACATTGGATACCCAACTTTATGTGGGTCTCCAAATTTTATTTTTACTACTCACCCTCTTTAATTTTTTGATAGTGGTGCCGACACACATACCTGTTAGATGTCCTCTAATTTATATTATCTATCTGGTTTAATAATCTCATTCCCTGATCCTATTTTTAAATCCAACATTACTTTTTCCCTTACTTTGTTTCTTCTTTATGGTTTTTTGTTCAACCTCCTCGGTCGACCGCTGAACACATGTTCACTAGAATTTATCAGAGTACCTCTAATGGTTTTAACCAAGATTTTATGAGGTCACATTTTTGTTTCCCCTGGTCAATTCTTAAGAATATTCTATAAACCTTCCATTGCCTTCTTCTACATTCCTTATTCTCCACTATGTTTCTATTTATCTTTCATTCAATGGTTTTCTTCTTGGTTGTTCATATTTTCTAAGTCACAGTTGGGATTTACCAACAATGGGTAAATCAGCTTTCCAATGGAATTTCCAATTATGGATGATTTTAATCACCATTGGAACCCAATGGTGGGTTAGTGACCCACCTCCAGGATGTCAATAGTGAGTTAATTTACTCACCATTGGACATCAAAAATATTTGATTTACGTATTAGTTATCATCAATGGTGGGTTGCGTTTTTTGCCTCCATTTTTTTCACTTATTTTCTTTACATTTCCTTGGCAGTAACAACATCATACTCACAAAATATTTATTTTCTCCTCTATTTAATTAAATTTTTTATTCATATATTATTTTAGTTGTTTTATTCTATTTTATTATTTTTAATGGAAATATATTATTTTGATTTTCATTCTATTTATCAGTTCATTATTAATAGTATTTTATTTCTTTAGAATAATTGAAATATCATTATTTTAATTTTTCGCTATTTGTTTTTATTATATAATGTTTATTGAATATTAATAGTTTTCTTTTATCCATCTGTACATTCAATATATTTTTCAGTAATACATTTCAATGACCCACCATTGAAACCCAATGGTCGTTCATGAGTCACCATTGGAATGAAATGATGTGTCATGAGTCACCATTGGATATGAAATGGTATGTAATTTTTTATTTTTCTCCTAAAGTCATTTTTTGTTTAGATTAATTTAATTACTTTTTGTTTTGTTTAATTCTTTTTTAGTTTTTATTAAAAATTCAATGACAGGTCATACTATTTTATTCCACCGTAGGACATTTCCAATGGTGAGTTATGAACCGCCACTCTTTGTTCCAATGATATTTCAATGACCAACTATTAGTTAAAAAATGAATCCAAATTTTTAGAAAATAATTTATTAATTTATTTAAAATAAATTACATTTTCAATTATTTTATTATTTCATGTTAAAATATAAATGAAATATGTGTAAAAAATATTCGTAATATTACATTCATGTACAATCATACATGATGTTTAATGGTTTATATGATTCTCTATTTTTCTAGAGTTATTTATATATGTATAATCTAAAATATTATGTGTTTCTTTCAATTGTTTTAGAATTAAAAATTATTTATAATTGTTATATTTATAAGGATAAATGATTATTTTATTATTTCATGATTAAAAATAATTTTCAATTGTCTTGTGTTTACAACACATCTTTAACAAATAAAACTCAAATATTATATTATATTATTGTTATACACAAAAAAATATTATGAAAACATTTAATGTAGATATTCCCCGAAAGGATAATAATTTAATGATCTCGGAGATCTCTCAAATGAAAAAATCATAAACTAGTGAAGATGATTCATTAAATTAAAACATTAATAGAATTTATGCTTCTCTAAAATATTCAACTAACTTCCTTGACTTATGATTGTTCTATTTTGATCACTAGAAATATTTATCTCTTTTATATTCTACCAATTATGTTATCGATGATCATGAGTTTCCATGAACATCTTTATTATCTTCTCAGCTACTGTTTTAATTTTTTTGTTATTTTTATCATTTTAAATCTTCCTACAACCTATTTGTTCTCAAGAGTTTTTGTATAATCTATTCCCATCCAAAAACTGTCATTGGGTTATTCCTACAATCAAAAAGGATGTTCAGGATGTTCCTTCCATTCAAAAGGATGTTATGTAGTGACTCATTCAAAAGATAAGGGTTATTCTACGGGAGTGAAATAGGTATGTTTTTATTTGAATATAATAGGGTCATAAATTAAATTCATAAGTGAGGATTTTGTTCATACTAATATCATTAAGGAGTATAGGATATTGATGAGAGGACCGGGATCATGGTGATCTAAACCTCTATAAAAACTTTTTATATTATTTGTTTTATTTCTACTATAACTTTTAACACTACTATAACCCTAATAAACTATTTTTTGTAATAATAAATCAAAATGGACTATTCACCCACCTCTAGTCACTAATTTCATCTTAAGGGACCTAATTCATGTAATGTTTTGTAAAATTTCATACTTTGAAGGTCTATAAAAAAATTCAGTTATATTGTAATCTGTTGAGGCATAATAAATATATATTATAGGAGTTTATGTTTACAAGTGTTATAGATGAAATAGAAACTTATATAAATAGGAATTAAATTTAATCATATTTATATTTTATGTGATACTTCTAGTGCTATTAATATTTTGAAAAATCCATTGAGTCACTCTAGGACTAAGAATATTGATATAAGATATCATTTTTATAATATACTGTGTCCCTAAAGGGGATATATTTTTAAAATTTGTTACTAATAAGTATTATCTTGTTAATAATTTCACTAAAAAACATCCCACTATATGTTTTTATTTAATTAAGGGGAGAGAGGGTTTTTTAATTTTAAATAAATATTTTCTTTCATCTATATTTAGTATATTAATTTCTTTTTTTAATATTTTTTAAGGTTTTTTATTTTTGTTAATTACATAGTTCTTTTTTTTAGATTATAATTTTATTTATGTCATTTTTTTGAAATATTCTTTTCACTTTTAAAAACCCAAAATTATTACACTATAAATTTTGGTTCAATAAACTAAAACATTTCTTAAAATATTAGAGAAAAAATTCCCTCTCTAACATTTGATCATGCACACATTCAAACTTTTGACCTCTCATATCACCCTAAACCCAGTTTCTGAACCTCAAACCTTATGATTCATTTGATGGAAAAGGACAAAAGAATGGATTAATCTATCTGAGTGGAATGAAGAGGAAGAGTCCCTCAAATTATGAAAAGAAAATTGCTGCATGGGATAGTTGTATATTTTGAATGGATTTTTCATATGAATCTATTGTTGAAACAAGAACTATGATTTTAAAGCTTCGATTACATGGTCAATTGAGGTAATATAGAGTATGCATTTGAGAATCGTGTAAACTAATTTTACGATAATACACATTTTAGTTTTAGAGAAACCAAATATATCATCTCATTGAATCTGAATGATAAGAAATTTTACATTACATTAGTTGATAGGTATTTTCAAATTCCCTTTTTAAAGATTATTTCATTTTATATTAAGATGAATTGGGGGAAATGCTCATAAATATAAGTACATTATATCTTTTCTTTTTAAATCTCTCAAATAATAAAGATACTCATAAAGGATTTGGAGGTGGACTAGAATGTCCTAGTCATGTTTTTTTAGATTACTACAGTGCCAAGTATAGATTCTTTGGAGAAAATCCTCTTCCCATATATGTACACTATGTTTTTTTATGTTGAACGACATCAAGATAAATTTTAGTATGTACATGTTGATATATATGTATGTATTTTAGAATAAGGATTCAATAATGTCACTATAACCCTATAGAAGTTTGGTTTATCATGTTCTATATAAGATAGGAATGATTTTTGATATACAAACTAGGTTGAGATAAGATCATAGTAACATCCTTAATATTTGAATAGTTAGGGATTTTTTATTTATTCATAGAATAACAAAGGGTAAGGTGATGATCATATAATCTAATCAGGAAGAAAACCTGAGATCTCGCACTAAGGGGTAGCGTGGGATCGTGGAATCAATTGATTTTTCATTTCATGGTGCAGAAGAAGTTAGTGAATACTTGGTTGAAGGAGATGAAGTGCCTCATGTAATAGGAGGTTTGGAAGAATCTTCTATTGGTTCTACTAGAATTATAGTCCATAATCTAAGAGAAAAATTATGTAATAGAGTAGAGTTTGTAGGATAGGGGTTTCTTTCGATTCCAATAACTTCTAAACACCCTTACACATAAGAATACAATATTGATGTTCTTGTTTAGAGACATAGAATTAAATGAGGTCATATGGAGTGGGATTTAGTTTTTTTTAAAGAACATGATCAATGAGTTTATGGTGTTAATGAAGTGGTTGTTGAGGTTGTTATAAAAATAGATGAGATACTTTTTCTTCATGAGGAACAACTATCTGCGGAAACTAATTTAGAAGGTCATTTGAATACCCTTATAGATACATAGACTAAATTGATCGAAGATCTGGCAGTTTATTTTGATGATAGGTCCTTCGATTAAATAGGTGAAGAATCCATTGAATATATATACATTCTTATAGAATATTAATCTCCATTATATGAAAATATAAATGTTTATTCGCTTCAATTGATTGATGATAGAGAACCATCAGTGAGGGATGAGAAGGTATTATCTGATTCTAAGGATTAATTCTATGAATAATGTAACCATTATATTTCCTAGGGTATTGTTTCTAATTATAATTAGTTAAAGGATGAATCATTTTGGTTGTAATGAGAACATGTGTTTTCTCTAAAATCTCTTTATGGGTAAGAAGTTATTCTATTTGAAGACCATAATTTGAGTCTTTTCAGGAATAATATCTGGATTTAAAAGAAATTTAAATATAAAATATATATTTTAAATATTTTAAGAGCGTGATGGATGATCAGGTTGTATAGATAAGAAGTGACATGGTTTTGGAATAATATTTTGGTGATTGGAAAAAGTTTTTTACTAATTATTTTAAATCTAGAAATTGCAGTTACATTGAATGAAATGCTTCTAAATCTAGTGGAGTTGGATCAATGACTATTTTGAGAAGTGTAGAAATTATGTTAGAAGATATTTATGCCATGGATAATATAAATCAAATATTAAAATGTGACAGAGTTCCCCTACACACATTGGTAGAGAATAATAATGATCTTTTTGAGATGTTAACTTATTTTCAAGTTGGAGTTTGATGTTTTTCAACATTTTGGGTGCTATGATGGATGAAAATATTTATTATTTTGATAATGTTGATGATTTTTTGAAATTGAAATTGGTGTAGGTGGTAAAGATGTTCAAGGAGAAATGTTTTTTTAAGGAATGGATTGGATCAATAAATGATAATTTCAAGCTTTTGATAGAGGATTTAAATTATTCACATCAGACCATATAATATTTCTTAACCATTTAATACTCATATTATGAACTTAGACCTTTTTAGTGTCCTTACTAATAATAATTGTAATCCTTGATCCATAACATATTTTTTATATGGGATTATTAATACAAGTAATAGATTTTTATATTCCTTTATCTATATTTTTTTACTATAGATTCATGTTTTATAATCTAATTAAATCTTTTAGGAATCATTTTTTTGAGTAATATAACATCAACAAATAGTTCTATTCAAAATTTATTGTTATTTAATCCATTTCTATATATTCTTTTTAATTCACCAATAGGTGGATAATTTTAGATAAACACAACATTCTATAATTTGATTTATTAAATATCTATTTAACTAAAAACAATTTTTTTGTGTTTATATTTCTATGGGTTTTATGATCATCAATAAGTGAAAGGTTGTTGAGAATATGAATGTTTGTATGACAATTTTATTAATTTCTCATTAATTTTTATGCTCGCAAACACCCTAATTTATTTAACTAATGATGTTAATTTAAGTGAATTTGAGGATTATATTTATTAGAATATTTATTTTATTTTATATAGAATCCAGAAATTAATTCTAATGAAGTTTCATTATCTATATATTGTGGTTATTTAGAATAATTCAAGAATCGTTGTTCACAACCCTATGTTAAAGGAGAACGTTAGGTTTGGGAAACTATTTTTTTTGTAAAATCCCATATTTTTTAGGCATGTACATCTTTTGATTCTGATTAAACCTTCATTGAGTTATATTTCATAGTTTAGACCATGGTTAATGGTTATTCAACTATTTTTGGGTGGGAGGAAGCATGTAACATTAATGTTTTTATTTTGAGGTATTTCATATATTCATTTTTCTTTTACATTTACCCCATGGGTTCCCAGTGAGTTTTTGGTGAAAATTGTAATTTTGGGTTTGATAGTAGGTAGAGAATGGTTGGATCATATTTAGGGGAAACCATGAACCTATCCCTAAGATATCATGTGCCCAAATGACATTTTGGATAGTGGTGAACTGCACTGTTGGCACATGGTTAGTCAAATCATATGGGCTAAACGTGGGGCTTGTTAGTCCTCAATAGAGAGTGGCGCATGGTTAATGCATGGTTTGGAAAACTATGCAGGATAACCGTGTGAATTTTCTAGTTCATTAAAATTTGAAATATTATATTTGTTTCCCTCTTCTATTTCTAACCTAAACCCCTCAATTCAACCCATTCCGGATTCATAGCTATTAGTTCTCCCTCCAAGATTCCTTGGACATATAGATTTTCAATCCATGGGTGGTTTTGACCCCGATTCATCATGTTTACATCATGTAATACCTTCTCCTCTTGATATATTCCTCTTTGTAGGATTATTATTCCCTATTTCTTGATTTCTATATTTATAGATCTTTTTATAACCTAACAGGGATTGATATTGTGTTGTTGGGGAAATTATTGATGTTTTTTCTTAAACCATTCCTTTTGAGGGTCATGTGGTTGTGGTGTTTGGGTATCACATCATTATCTATAATCTTTTATGTGATAGGTAGATGGTTCCATGATTTTAAATTATTTAATAATTTTTATATTCTTTCTTGAGTGCTCAAATATATTTTATTCCTTGTGTGAAATGTGTGAAACTTTATTTAAAGAGACTCAAAGGTACAAATGTGTTGAAAGTGAATTATTCTAAATTAAATGAGTTTTTATTCTTGTTGGATCATTCTTTTTTCATCATTAACATGTATTTAAATTTGGCATCACGTTATAAAGAATTGTTGTGTAGTGTCTATGGATTTTAAAGGATCTTTGCATTAGATTACACATGTGTTTTTTTTGTTTTCTAAATTGTTTTTATACATTATTTAGGTGGTGCAGAATGTGTTTCAAAATTTACTTTAATTGTGTATGAAAAGTAAAGTGGTTTTTTTATGAAAATGATGATTTCCATGAGAACCTTTGACCATGGTATCAATATGAAAATGTAAAATTTTGGAAATATTAATGTAGTGATTTCCTAGTGTGCCTATTATTAATGGAATGTATATGTGATAATTTTGATTCTGATGAAATGTGAAATGAAATTTGTTTATAAAGGGAATCTCAGGTACCTATGTTAGAGAAATAGAACTAGTACGCAAGTGGATTCAAAAATGGTTGAGGCTCAAAGTCAACTAGCAGGAATGACGATTGAAACACTAAATAAACATGTGATATAATCATAGACCACTGGACCTTGGGAATTATTCCTCTATAGTGGTTTGTTAATGGAAATTCTATTTTGGAGACCACTAGACCATGGGAAGTGATCCCCTCTAATTGATCGTTCATGTCAAAATTGATTCTAGATTAGTGGAGGACTTTGATCCCTGAGGTAATAGGTCTCTGTGGTACCTCTATATCTAGTTAGCTATAGGTATTTACCCATGGTTCTCAATTTATGCATGAATATTATGAGATGTGGAATTATACATAGGTATATTTGAGTCCTTGTTTATATCTTCATTTCATGAATTCTTATTTTTAATATGTGTTTTCATTGAAAAGTGTTCATTGAGAATGTCTCATTTACAATTTTTTCTTCAAAAAATCAATTGTTTTATAAAAATGGAATGGTTAATTTGGATTATAATGTTATATCATGGAATCATCTATTTTGGGTTCATCCTATTGGGATTTGGTTCACACCCTACATACTCTCTTAGGTCTGTGTAGACTATGTTATGTATGACCTAGGTAAATGAAATATGTATCATGTTGATGGTGGATATGGTTGGTAGAGACATCTTCTTTTAGGTGTTGGTGGTGGTGGATTAAGGGTGATGACTCTCTCATTGCATAGTGGGTTCTTTTTGTATAGTGGTTGTTCTTATTCAATTGTACTGAATTCTTTAAATTATTGTTCCTTATTTGGTTTTGGTCATTTATCATCACGATGTATATTTTGGTTGGTTATTTATTCTCATATAAATGGAGTAAATTGTTCCCAATGAATATTATTGATACCCATGATCTATTTTACAACTCGTGGAGATCGAGAACGCCCTTAAAAAAATTTCATAAATTGGGTCGAGTGTCGGGTTGGATGAAATCCCATCTCAGTTTGTGAAAAATTGAATCAAATATGGTCACATTATATTGGGTTAGGTTGTTTAGGGATTATTCTAGATAGATCAATGCTAGGATTTTTTGGGCTTTGGTTTCTTGTTACGAGTGGTATTCATAGCCAAAAAACCTCATAAATAGAATCAAGTCTCAATGGGATGTTGGGATTGGATTTTATTTCTCCTATAGATGAGACATATGGGTTGAAGACTATATATGGAAACTAGCTGGGGTGGATTAGTTTGTTTTTTTGTTATTGTGAAGGAATTGGTTTTTTCTAAATTATGGAAGTGTTTGGGATTTGTTATTATTTTTGAAAATTTTAAAAATGTGTGTTATTAGTTGTGTTGATAATATTTCTGTATTGATTCTAATTATAGTAAAATGAGGCCTCGAAGAGATACTGTGAATCTATGGGAAGAAGACAGAGAGGGTTCTCCCTTACTAATTGATCAAAGATTTGTGGAATCCATGATTCTGGATGTCCATTTTTTTGGACAAGGAGAGAGCCCTAGACCGGTTTAGGGTAGAGAAGTTGAATCGGGTCCTGGTAAGGATCAATCTTAGAAGTTGCTGAAAATGAAGCCTCTTTATTTCCAGGGTAGCACAGAACCTCAATAGGGAGAGGAGGGTCTTGAGAGTATAGATAGGATTTTATAGTTATATGACACACCTTGGGTAGTTAGATTGAAATGTGATTCCTTATTATTGGAAGGTCACAGTAGAAAATGGTGGGACTCAGTGGTGTAGGATGGGAAGCATGAGCAGTTGAGTTGGAAATATTTGAAAGTTGTCATTTGTGAGTAGTATTGCCTCAATATTTTGGACTTTTCTTGGTCGTAGGAGCTGTTAAAGCTTATCCTAGTAGACCATTCTATAATGGAATTTGGTAACCCATATTTTGAGCTAGTTTGGTACACACCGTATATAATTTCTAATGAGAAAATGAAGGATAAGAAGTTTGACATGGGGTTATAGCCTGTGATCTAATCTCAGGTTTTCTTATTCAATATAGAAACATATTCTGAGGTGGTAGACCATTATATGATGGTTGATATTATTTATGGAAGCATGTTTGGTTTCTCTAGAGCAGTATCATCAATGGAAAGTGGATGTTCTTATGATAATAAGAGGAAGCAGGATGATTATGGGAAGATGGGAGCTGGTACTTCAGGCTATTTTTCCCATCTTCTTTCATATATGGGTTCTAACGCTTAGTTTGTTTTGTTTAATCACTATGGGAAGGCCAGGAAGACATTACCATTATTCTCATATCTTCCCAAATCTTATCACTAGTGCGGAACTATGGGAAACATGCATCAATTTCCCAAATTGGTGGGACCATATGAGAGTGGTAAATGATATGTGGCTTCAAAAGAGAAATTGGTTCATTGAGATCCGTACAGGATGGCGGGTAACCATTTTAGAGGTCTTGGTGGAAGCGATGGATCATCATCTGGGCCGATTCATCTCTGGACATAGCTATAGGCTAGTGATAATTCTTAGTTGTAGTCTAGAAGAGGAAACTCCATGTGATAGATCGAGTACCAGTGGAAATCGGATGTAGTACATGCGACAGTTCGAGGTCCCATTCTTATTGAATATTCTTTATACATTGTTTTTTCAATTCTGGTTATTTAGCTTATTTTATTTCTTTACACTTGTTTATGTGCTAAAGTTTCCAACTGATATTTTGTCATATGTGAAAGAGTTGGTATCTCTTCTTAGTAAAATCAAGATAAGGTTTTTAGGTGTTAATCTTGTGCACTGACATAGTCAGGGGTCATGCTGGAATGGGATTTTCTTGGTTTGGAGAAGGACCTATTTGACGTGATCCTTGGAATAGATTGGATGGTGAATTTTCATGTGAACATTGATTTCTATAGGTAGTGAGTGAGTTTTGAGTCACTTTATGGAAGTAACCATATTTTCCATGGTGAATATGATCCTCATTCGGGTCATGCTGAACCTCCACTTATGAAGATATGAAATATCATTTTTCAAATATCATTGATCACACTAGAGGACGATGATAGTGATCCTAATATTGGATTACCTCTTGTGGTGGATACGTTCTTATAGAGCATTCCACAAGATATATGGTGTTTTCCGTTGGAGAAGGATGTCAAGATTTCCATTGATTTAGATCTAGGAACACAACCGATATCTCTTCCCTCATACTATATAGTCTCCATTATGTTTGTGGAATTAACGGTACATCGGGATGATTTGGAATCCAAAGGATTCATTTTCCCGATCATCTCACCTCGGGTTTCTCCAATTCTGTTTGTGAAAACGACTAATAGATATCTTCATTTGTGTATCGATTGCCATAATTTGAATAAGGCAATTATTATTAATAAGTATCCCTTTCCCCACGTTTATTAACTTTTCAATCAACTGTAATGGGTGAGTTTTTTATCCATGATTGATTTCTGTTCTCAGTATCATCAAGTTATTGTTAGAGATGAAAATGTTCCAAAATCATCTTTACTATTCATGTATGACCATTTTGAGTACATGTTCAAGCATTTTAGGTTCAAAATGATCCAGTTCTCTTCATGGAACTCATTTTTAGGGTTTTCCATTAGTACCTTTACTCTTTTGTATTGTTATTTATGGATGACGTTTTGGTCTATACTAGTTTTGAGGAGGAGCATGGGAGGAATTTACAGATCGTGTCAGTCAAAATTTGAGATCATTATCATTATGCCATGTTTTATAAATTCAACTTTTAAATTTGAGAGGTGGAGTTTCTGGGTCATGTCATCTCAGAACAAGGGATTTTGGTGGACCCCAAGATGATCAGTGTAGTTATGTTGTGGGAACGGTCGAAGAATGTTCTTGAGATCAGGATTTTCTTCTGCCTGACAGGATATTATAGGGGGGTTTTTGGTCATTTATCTTCCCATGCTTCTTTCATGATGGTGCTTATCTGAAAAGGTTTAACACGTGAATGCATCCCAGAATACCAAGCGTCCTATAAGGAGATAAATTATTGGTTCACCACAACCCTTGTTTTGGTCGTTCAGAGTCCTAAAAAATGATTTGGGGTTTATTGTGATGCTTTAGGTATGGGTCTTCAATATGATCAAATATAGGATGATCATGTGGTGGCTTAATGATCTCATCAACATTCCCAACCCATAACCTGGAGTTAGTTGCAGTGATGATAGACTTAAAAATGCCACACCATTATATTTTTGTGGAGAAATTTGTGGTTAATTCAGATCATAAGATCATGGCCTATATTTTCTCCAAAAATATATAAATTTCATTCAACGCCATTTGGTTGAATATCATCAGGGATTCAGCGAAGATAGCTAACCTAGGCCAGTTTAATGTTTAGGAAATTTTGAGTCTCTATGGTGTTACATTGGAAATTATTTCTGATAGGGAAACCCATTTTATGACATGATCTTTTGAACCACATAAGTAGGTGATTAGGTTATAGTTTAAGTTGACCACAGAATACCATCCTCAAACGGATGGTCAAAGGGAGTCAGAGAATTAGTTTTTAGAAGATATAATCTAGGATTGTGTTCTAGATTTTAGAGGTTAATGGGATATCCATTTGGTATTATTGAAGTTTTCATATAAAATTATATAACAACCCATGATTTGGATGGCTCCTTTTGAGGTGATTTATGTTTGGCCATGTCGATCACCTTTATGTATGGATGGTATGGGTGAAACCTCATTTTTTGTATTGATCCTTTCTCAAGAGACTTATGATAAATTAAATTTGATCAAGAATCAATTTTTGATAGCTCAGAGTCCTTATAACTATTATACCTAACAAAGGAGCCATGATTCATAGTTTTCAATGGGTTATCGGGTGTTTCTGAAAGTGGAACGTCACTTTTCTCATCATCATCTTGATATGTAATTAATGATGACAATGAGGTATGTCTGACCATTTGAGATTACCAATCGGATTTGTAAGGTGGAATACATGTTATATATTCCTTCATTGTTGACATCTATTCATGATGTATTCCATATTTCTCAGCAGAAAAAGGTATAACCTAGGCCCATTTCATGTGTTAAATTGGGAAGAGTTGGAATTGGAGTATAATTTTTAGGTATTTGAATTAATAGTATGGGATGTGGATTCTCAAGGGGAGGTGATTTGTGTAATGTATATTCCTTTAGTCTGTGTTCTTCTGAAATATGGAAAATATGTGTATGATTCTTGGGAGTGTAATTCTTTGGCTGAGAAGGATTCTCTATTTTCTATTATTTGATCGAACTTCAATTTGGACTTCTAGGGATGAAAAGTTTTCATAG
The DNA here is from genome assembly GCA_963277665.1 of Viscum album. Classification (NCBI taxonomy): domain Eukaryota; kingdom Viridiplantae; phylum Streptophyta; class Magnoliopsida; order Santalales; family Viscaceae; genus Viscum; species Viscum album. Next base: position 1,882,524,150 of record OY728159.1, on the reverse strand, counting down.
TGGGGAGAATTGTCACATCCGGGTTTTTATTTTGAGGTATTTAATCTATTTAATTTTCTCTTATATTTACCCATTACGTTTCCCATGAGTTTTTGATTAAAATGACGATTTTGTGTTTGAGATTAGGTGGTGCATGGTTGGAACATAATAAGGGGAAACCTTGTGGCCATCCATAGGAAACCATATAGCTAAATGTCATTTTGGACATTGGAGAACATCATGGTTGGTGAATGATTAGTCAAACTGTGTAGGATAACCATGAGGCTTGTTCCTACTTGGAAGATAGGGGTGCACAGTTTCCAAATAGTTTGGAAATAGTGCGGGACAACCATGTGACTTGTCCATGTCATTAAAATATGTAAAATTAATCTTCTCCCCTCTTCTAATTCAATAATAAGGCCACAACATTCTTTCCCATTCAGGATTTTCTACCATTGCACCACCCTCTAAGATTCCTTGGACCACTTGTTCCCCAATCCTTAGGTGGGTTTGACACTGATTATTCAAGGAATCATCAATTAAACCATTCATCTATTAATTTCTCCTTATTTCTAGGGCTCTTCTTCACCCATTATTGAGATCAAAAATTCCAGCATGTGGTATAACATATGGGGTTTTATCTTCTTTTTTGGGGTAATGTATTGATTTTCCTTGTTAAATATTACCTTTCTAGAGTCTTATGGTGGTGGTATTGTAGATTTTCATAATTTTAATGAATATTTGAAGTGAGATATATTGTGTTTCAAGATTTTACATTATTTATCAATTCTAATTTGCTTGATTGAGTTCTAAATAAAATTATATGCCTTATGTGAAAGGTTAAAACTATGTTTTCAAATATGTTTAATGGTGAAGAAGTGATGAAAGTGAATAATTATAAATGAAATGAGTTTTTTTCTTATTGGATTATTTTTTGTGCATCATTAATGTTTCTAAAAAATATGAAGCATGTTATAGAAAATGGTTTGGAAGTTAATATGGATTTAAAAGGGGGTTTTCCCCACATAAATAATTTTCATGAACAAGTGTTTTTATTATTGTGTTTTCCAAATGGATTTTATAAATTATGCAGGTGGTGTGAAATGTGTTTCCAAATGTCTTCAGGGTGAACATCAAATATGAGTTATGGAAAATGATGGTTTCCATGTGAACCATTGATCATGGGTCCAATATGAAAATTTTGAATTAAAGAAATATAAACATGGTGAATTATTTGGGTACGTATGATGCTTTGTAGGTATATGTGATAATGTTTTTATATGTCATATATGAAATTAAATTTGAGCACTAAGAGTCTCCTAAGTACCAATGTGGGGGAACTAGAACTAGTACGCTAGTTGATTTGGAAGAGGCTGAGGACCATATTTATCTAGAAAGATTGACGATTGCAACACTACTTAACCATTTAAATTAATTGGATACCACTAGAACATTGGATTTATTCCCCTTTGGTTGCTCATGCATGGGAATTCTATTTTTTGAGACTATCTAAACATGGCAGATGTTCCTCTATAATGGCTAGTTCATTATGATGTTGCATGTAGTTTAGTTGAGGATTTTGATCCCCAAGGTACGTGGTCTCTAGGGTCCCACTAGAACTAGTTACTAATAGAAATTTACCCATAGTTCTAACTTGTGAACTAATTCTTCTAAGATGTGGTGTTATCCATTGGTATATGGTAGTCCTTTTATATATTTTTATTTCATTCAAACTTATTTTTAAAAAATCATTGAAAATTGTTCCTTGAGAATGTAACCTTTAATTTTTTAAAAATGTTTCAAATGTTTTATAAAAATTTGTATTTTAATTATTCTTATAGTGTTATAGAATGGAATCTTTTCATTTTGGTGGAATCCTATTGGGATTTTTTAACCCCAGGTATACACCCTTGGGTGTGTGTATTCTAGGTTATGTATGACCCAATTAAAGGCAATATGTATCATGGTATTGGCGGATCCTCTTGTCAGAGTCCACTTCTTGTATATGTTGGTATAAGTGGCATGAGGGTGAGGATTACCTCATCACATGAAGGTTTTTTTGGAACCTTTTTATTCCCATTTCATTTTAGTTTATTTGGTTTTTGTTTAATCATTAAAACAATGAATTGTAAAAATTGTACTTCCTCATTTGGATTTTGTAATTTATCATTGTGATGTTTATTTCCATTGGTAATTTATTCTTAAATAAATTGGTGAAATAGTTCCCAAATCATATTGTTGATACCTAAGAACTATTTTCCAACCCATGGGGATCAAGAAAGACCTTTAGGTAATGGAATGAATCAGTCTGATTGTATGGTTGGATGGCATCTAGGCTTGGTTTGTGACAAAGCAACAAGGATTTTTCTGTAGGAAAATTTATGGTATAAATTTTCATTGAATGGTCATATTAATTCGAATAAACCCTATGAAATGGGAACTTATTATGTAAATTACCTATTTGAATCATAAATAATGTTATACAAATAGAAATATTAGTTCAATTAAATTTTTCCATATGTTTTTTTAACCATATTTATTCCTCCTCCTCCCTCATTTCTCATGGATGATAGAAATGATAAAGAGCTCCTCTCCTCTTCCCATAAATTGGGATCTGAGGGATTTCCTCTATATAGTGTATTATTCAAGAATAATTAACCATGTTAGATCACTGAAAGCATGTCTAGGATTTCTTTTGGATCATTTATGGGTTTTTAACCATATTCAGTGTTATCTTCCTTTAAGCTAATATAAACTGTTTTTAGGGATTTTATAAATTCCATCATCATATCACATTTATAAAAAATTAATTTTCTATTCTAGATGAGGAGTATTTTACAAAAATAAGGTGGGTGGTATATAAATTCTCCCAAAATTATTATTTGTTTATATTATATCATTATTTTCGTTCACCAGACCTGCGATGTGTTTCTCTAAAAATATTTAATATCATAAATTGGCCACTTGTACTTTGTATTAACATGTTATGTAACATTTTTAATCATTTGGATGTTGAAAAACTCAATCCAAACCATATCCTTGGGTGTGTTCGATTATATGCATGATAAATTATGTTTCTAGTGTGACCAAAAAACCACATGTGAGTTTGGCTTGACATTGGCCAATAAAAAATTATAAATTAAATTATTGAAATGATATGTGGAATGGTAATACTATTAGACTTTGTGAACTCTTATAAATCAATTAAATTAAAATTAAATTTATGAAAATGTCACTTAACCCATGATAAACGTTATAGTGGATACTAGAATACTCTTAGCCTCATCTTTATTATTTTTCATTTTTATGACATAAATGATAGATTGAATTGATTAAATTATATGGTTATGATTACATCATGATTAATTTTTATAATGGACATAAAATTTAAAATTTATTATTCAAAATTAAGTACATTTCATTATTTATTACTTATTTGAAACTAAAGGAAATGATATTCTTTCTTATGCATCGAACTTGAAAGACATGGTGTTCTTTATTGCTTCTTTGAAATTAATGGACATGAAATTCCTTTTTTAATATCAGAAATAAATCGAAATGGTGTTCCATCTAGTTTATATGATAATATGGGGCATGATGCTGTATACTGGTTACAAAAATAATAAATGTTCAGAGGCATTCCAAAATATTTCAAAGATGGTAGTGCTTGGCGGGTTTCCTATAAGGAACTAAGCCTATGAAGGCTTTCTGTAGTCCTTTTTTTTCCTTTTTTTATTATTACCTACACACTAATTCATTACATACTCAAAAATTTGATTAGTTATAGAATCCCTTTGTTGTTTCATACATAGTTGTACTCACATCCTATTTGGGACACCGATTGGTACATGGATAGAAAACATGCATGTAGGTTGGGATAAATGAAAGTGGCCTAATATGGACTCTATACATCCTTTACTAGGACGAATGATGACAGTAGAGGACCGATCATGTGCTCACGATGCTATTGGAGAGAGATTTTAATCTCTTTGTTTGTTTTGTATATCATTTATTATATTATATTACTTTTTCCATTTTTTTTATAGAATCATGAAATCATTATTTTGTATATGAGATAAGATATTTGTATTGATTATTATATTTATCGGTATGATCTAATTATATTATTTATCACTATATTTCTTCCAATGTTTTTTTATTTTTAAATTACTTTTACACCACTATAAAAAATAGTGTATATTTTCCCCCACTATACCATATTAGAACCTCATTTCTAGTCAGAATCCTTTGGTGTATGGGATGGTTCCCTAATGTTCAAATGGAAATAAGGTCAGGTTACATATAAGTGAATCATTACCAAGATGTCCCAAAGTTGTATCTGAGCTTCTTTTTTCATATTGTCTTACTATTTTGGTTGGTTGACATGACACTAGGTTGTGTTGAAATTTTGTAATAATCCAATATCTGGGTGTAGCTAAATCACATATAAAGAAAAATCTAATTTTCCTACAATGGGACTTACTATTCAGATTTTTTCTATTATAGTTGTACCGATATCAGCGTTGGGTGATGCACATGACTTGTGGTGTTTATTATCATGTTGGCTTTTTTATTTTTCCCTTATCCTGATATGATTGGGGTAAATTGTTCATGCATCAGTATAGAAACATTAGTATTAATATTTCATTAATATGACATGCCATGTAGATATCATTGATATAATGATTGATAGTTGATGTATGTTCCCTGAGTGAATTATCTATTATTTAATAATGTTTTTTCATGATGAATGAGATAAATTATTGGTTAATCAAACTTAATACATCATCCTAAATGATTTTTTCCAGATAACATGATCGTGGAACCTTAAAAAAACTAATTATGACATGTTTGATCCATGAAACATTGGATTCATGGGCTAAAATTATATTGGTTGAAATTAAATGGATAGAAATTTCAATTTATAATTTGTATTGACGTATATAAATTAGGAATGGTAATCCATATAATTAAACCATGGAAAAATGATGGTTATAGTTACACAACATTACTATTAAATCATATAAATTATAGGACTTTATATCTTGCAAATGATAAATGCATCTAACTGAACCATGATATATAAATATAAAAATTCTAAATTTCAGTTTTAAAATTAAATGGTTTCCATTAAATGGTTATTCTAATTGTAACATAATGAGTTTTTTCCACTATAACATTCAATTGAAACTCCTTATACTGGAACTTATGCTATAATATATGATGTCTTGACCCAGAATTAACCATAGTAGTAGATGTTGTGAGTGTACCTCAGATTTCCTTATAAAATTTAAAGATACCTAGACATGGATTTAGGAGCAATAAGATGGGTATTTAATATTATATAAAAAATCCTTGTACATATCCTATTATTTTAGCTAAGATATTTTTGTTATTGAAACTTTTATTGAGGCATTCATTTCTCATTGTAGATAAATGAATCCATGATCAAATCAGGTAGAATTCTAGGGAGGTGTCATTGATCATTCTCAAGAAGTGGTGTGGCCTAACCCTCTAGTAGTTACAATTTTAGTAACTCCAATTATACCCGATGTTGGAGTAGATGTTCATTTTTGAGAGTTTTCTACCGGTTTATGAAAACTATATAGGGAGCCATGAGACCTACCCCAAATATGGAAAAGTTGATGTGAGAATTTCAATAGCACCATCCACCAAATTCCTCATGGGAAGGGGACCCCTAGGCTACAAAGTCATCTATAGAGGCCATTTTATATATATTTGAGAATCTGGAGATTCCTCCAAAGCTCAAGGTCAATCTTGATGTTTATATGCTTCAGAGATCATCTTATAAATTGTGGGATGTCCTAAATCAAGTAGTATGGTATCAGGATTTGACCTGAATGGGTTTTCAATCAAGTTTCTATGGTTACTTCTTCCGATAAACATTGAGAGGTGATAATGATAGGGAATTTAGGCTTTCATAGAATGGTAATATGTTTGTTATGGACTACTCAAATCAATTTACAGTTCTCCAATTATCTATTCTCACACTTAATGATTATACTAGATCAAGGTGGTTTGAGGATGGGATTGAGTGGACCATACATACATTGGTTAATGCTTTCCATTTGACTGTTGTATATAAATAGGAAATATGTTTATCATTATTGAGAATATACTAAGGTATGATGAAGGTATGGGGCCCAAAATTCTATTGACGATGTAAGAAAAAGTTCATCCAGAGTTAAAAAGAATCATTTTGATCTTTCACATAGAGGAAATAGTAGTCAGAGTGTACACTCAGGTAGTTAGGTGGCATGTCATCAGTATGGGAAGATGGGACACATGAAGCCCCAATATATAAAGGAACTAATAGGGTGAAGGTATTGTCATAGAGTGGGTCATATTCAGTTTTTAGGACCTTTCATTCAGGGGTTAGTGAGATAGATTCTGCATTGTCTATAGGTTTTGGAGAAGGATCAACAACTCGATGTCAAATATGTAGACAGAGTACAACATTTTTTAGGCCATGGAGGTAGTTATGGACCAGGAAACCAAACTTTTAAAGTATATTACTAGTATGGAATAATTTATTAGGGTAGTAATGTTTTGGCTCAGTATTAGAGATCGGGATATATATATATGTAGTACAACCTACACCTGAGGAGCAGAGTGGCAGTCCAACTAAAGTTTGAGTTATGATTTCACTAGCCTATACTTTGGTATAAATTTTATTTTACTTGGGAACATAAAATTATTTTATACCAATGTAAATTTTGGAGTCTATGGATTGAAATTCAATAATTATATGGAGTGATGAATCGTGATTCTCTATTGGGAGTGAAATTATTAAGTGTACACCAATGTAGAGAATTTCTTCTTGAGATTGGTGGTTACTATTTCCTATCAAACCATTTCATTATCAATATTACCTGTTTTTATATCTATTATAGAATTGAAATGGTTATTACCTTATCAAATTCTTTTTTATTTCTATTTCTAGATGATTTTCTTCATATCACCCATGTGTTAAAACTATATTCACAAAGATGTTTGTGGTGTCTATGAAATTCTAGATGGACTGTAGAATTGTAGGATCAGTTGAATGAGAAACCATATTTGACATCCTTCTCTATGTAATCAGGGAACATGTCATATAGATTTACCTCGTGTGGTTGATTATTCCAAGGATGTTTCTCCTAATGACATTTTTGGGTTACATCTCCTGGGAGAGGGAGATTTTATAATTGAGCTGGTTCTAGAAGTATCACTTATATCTATTCCTCTTTATAGGATGATTTCAACATAGCTTTAGGAAGTCAAGAAAAAAATATATGACCTGCAATATAATGGGTTTATTTTAAAAAATTATTTACATTGGTTTTCACTCATTCTCTTTACCAAGATGGATTATGGAACTCTAATTAAATGCATGGATTACCAGAAATTGAATTAGCTTATAGTTAATAAATGTTACCCTTTACCTCATATAGAAGACCTATTCAACCAGCTTTGAGGAGTGGGAGTATTCTCAAAAATTTATTTGAGGTCAAGAAATCATCATGTGAGTTATTACATTATATATAACTCATAAAACATTCCATAGTATATATGAATTTTATGAGTATTTTAAAATACTATTTGGTCTTACAAATGTGCTCAAATTTTTCATGATCCCGAGGAAATAGTTTTTCCACACTTAACTAGATTCTTTTGTAGTGTTTTTCAGGAATGGTATCTTTTATTATTATTATACTCTACATTATCAATCTAAAAAACATGGTATCATATTCAGTATACTGAGAGAGCATAGGATTTATTCCGTTCTCCTTGAATGATCTTATGGATTAATAAAGTTCAATTCTTGGGTCACATTATATCATCATCAGAGGTGTATATTTACCCAAATAAACTGATAGATATAGATTATTTGGAGCATACCAAGAAAATATTTGATATACAGATATTCTTGGGGTTTTATGGTTATAATAGGAATTTTATTCATTTTTTCACGCTCCTTCTACAACCTCTTATAGGTTTGATAAATAAGGGTGTTAATTGATCTTAGTCTAAATACTGTGAAAATCATTTCAGAAGTTCGAAGTAAGACATATCTCAACAATGATCTTGATTCTACCTGAGCCTGGTAGGGGATATATAGTATATTGTGATTCAATTGGTATCAGTTTGGTATCTTTTTTGAAGAAATAAAATCATGTACTGGTATATGGGTCCTAGAATTTGATGACTAATGAGCATAATTACCTGACACATGATCTCAATATTTCTTTAGTTGTTCCAGATATTCATTTTTTAGGCACTATATATTGGGAGAATAATTATTTATGTTAAAGGATTAAAAAATTATCAAACACATATTCAGTCAGTGTTATGTGAACCTTATATAGTGAAATGGGTTGATTACCTCCGTTGCATCTATTTTTTTCTTGTTAATATGCCTAGAAAAGGAAATGTAGTGGCTGATCCTCTAATAAACAAGCCACAGACACAAGTTGTTCAATACTCTAGAATCTAGTAGAAGGTGATGGTTATTTTTTTTTGAGATGCATATTGAGTTTTAGGAGTGTCACAGGAAACATGACCTTATAGTTTTAGCAATAAGTTCTTTACATTTGGATCGATTGAAGTTGATAAACCATTATGAACCCAAAGGATTTTTTCCTTAGGGAGAGTGTTTCTGGTGAGGACCCACCTCTTGGTTGGGTTGTTGATGATGATCGGATATTTCATATTCAGAAGTGTTTTGGGGTACCTATGGACATGTAATATGTGGTGATACAGGAATCTAATGCCAGGAAATGGGATGTGCATATTGGTCTTACCAATATGTAACATGACTTACACCACCAGTATTAGTGGTTGGAGATGAAAAGGAAGTTAATCGGTTTTGTTACTCGGTGGTCCAATTTTTAGTAGGTAAAGGTGGAACAATAGTGTCCTGATAGTATTTTACATCTATTACCCACTTTAGAGTGTAAATGAGAGGTGTCACTGTGGATTTTGTAAAGGGGTTACCAAAATCACATCAAGAAAGTGATGTAATATGGTGGATAATTGATAGACTAATGCAGGTTGTCCGCTTCTTTCCATTCAAAGAAAAATTCTCAATGGATTAACTTAGTAGGGTATATGTTTAGGTGATTATATTCCCTCACGGGGTCCCACATACCACTATGTAAAGTAGGGATGTATGGTTTACTTATCTTTTTATTAAAGGGTTTCAATGGGATTTGAGTTCACAATTACATCTGAGTATAACATATCACACTCAGTTTGGTGGTTAATCAGAGCAAAAAATATAGGTATTAGAGGAAATCCTTTGAGCATGAGTCTTGGATATTAGAGGTTATTTGGAGAAAAATTTACCACTTTATGAATTCAATTATAATAATTGTTTCTAAGGGAATATTCATATTGCTCTATATTATCCCCTATATAATATGTCAATATGATTACCTATGTGATGGTTAGAGAAAGGGGAGGAAGTGTTACTAGGACCATATCTCATTTTGGAGATATTATAGTATGAAAGATTTATCAAAAAGTGTATGGAAAGAACTCATTCTAGAAATAGGTCTTATGCCAATCATTATCACCAACATCTAGTGTTTTATGTGGGAGACTGAGTATTCTCGTGGGTTTGAACTAGACCTGGTTAGAATCAAATTTGGAGGTCGGATAAGCTATATTCTAGATTTTTTTCTTTTAGATGTCATAGAGAGTATATGGAAGAAATAATATCTGTTAGTTGTACCTTAGATATACTAGACCATGAGCAATGCTTTCCATGTTTCATTGCTTCAAATTTATTATTAAGACCCATCTCATCTCCTTCATCCTGATGAAGTTGAGTCGTATATTGATTATTTTTATAGTAGTATCAAATTTGTAATTTGTATTGTAGCACAAAGGATCTCTGAGGTAGGATAGTTATGGTATTATGAGTGTTATGGAAGCACGTTCATGTATAAGACATTACCTGGGAGACATAGGCTAATGTACATACTTAGTGGCTAGATTTATTCTTAGAATATGTTTAACCAACCTCGAAAGGGAAACATGGGGATGTGTTGTCTTAAGGTGGGAGGTTGTAAGATCCCATTTTTTTCTAGGTATGTTCTTATTTAGTTTTTTTTGAATCGTAGTGTAGTTAGGTTTCATATTTCAGACCATGGTAAAGGGATCTTGAGCCATTTTGGGGAGATCTATGAGGAAGAAACAATAGTTTTCCTATAAAAAAATTATTTTGTAAATTTTCCTCAATAGGCCACGTAAGATCGGCTATAACCCATAAAATGGGAATTTATGGTTTTAAATTTCCAATTTATACTAAAAATACCACGAGACCTATAAAAATGAGTGAAATTGCATATTCCCTCAGTTTATTTTAACCATGTTTATTCATACCATCCCTCATTCTCATACACAATAGTAGTGGTGGAGAACCCATATCCTCTTCCTTTCATGTAGGTTTTAAGAGATCACCTCGATATGACATTTGATTCAATCGATTTTAGTCACATTTGATCACCTTGGGTAATTCTATGTTTTCACTGGGTTTCTCTCTCATTTATTGTATCCATCATCAACAAAATCGTCATGCAATCTAATAAACCCTATTTTAGGGTGTTTATCTATTTCATCACGTTTTTTTGTTCTAACCAAAATTAGAGGCCAATACTAGAAGAGGATTATTTCACCTTTCTATGGTATGTAGTTTATACCTTTTAGAAATTTTTTTTCATGTTTATATTATGTCATTTTGTGCCACATGCCATACCTACCATGTATATATCCTATAATATGTAATATCATAAATTAATTACTTGGACCTTGTATTAATATGCTATGTGACATTGGTTATTGGTTTGAGGTTGGAAACCTCAACCAGAACCACCCCCTTTGGTTGGTTCGATTATAAGCCTTGATGACTTATATTTCATGTGTGAACAATACACCACTCTAGTGAGATTTTATTGCTATTGGATGATGAAATATTATAATTAGAATTAATTCAATTTTATGTATAATTTACATACCCATGGACCGTGTGAAGTAATTTAAATTAATTAAATGAAAATTGATTGTTAAGAAAATCACATGTAACCCTTGATAAAAATTGTAGAGGAAAGTAGAATAAACATAGAACCCTCATTATTATACCTTATTCATATGACTTTAATGATATATTGAATTAATTAAATGACATGGGTGTAATTACATCATAATTACATTCTATATTGTACATGATGTTACTAATCGATTATTGTTAATAAAGGACAATATATTCCTTATTACTTTTCTATAATTAAATGACACGATTTGCCTTCTTGTGAATTAGAAATAATGGAAATGACGTTCCTTATAACATATTTTAAATTAATGGACATGAAAATGCTTGTTGAATATCAAGAAGAAATGGATCTAACATTACATATGGTTAATATGAAAATAATGTATATTCCAATTTTTACTGATTGTAAAAATAATGCTTCTTTTGATTCATTCCAGAATAGAACGAAGTATGTAGTATGATATGGGATTCATATGAGGAACCCGATATGATATGTGATTTGTTTTGTTCTTTTATTTCCTTTGTTTTTGTTACCTACACACTACTTCATTATATACTCACAAACTGGGTTAGTTATATTCACTATTGGTGGTAGCCTATTGAGTTTTACTCACACCCGATTTGAGATTATAATGGTTAATGAAATAAAATACATGAATGGTTCCTAGGAAAATTAAAAAAGGAATATTATAGATTCTTTAATTTTTATACTATGATGGAGTATGAGAGAAGAGGACCAATCTTGTCTCATGATTCTATTAGAGATAGATCCTGATATTTTTATATGTTTGGTAAAACATTCATAGTATTTTACCTATACTCCCATTTCTGCATAGTATCATCAAATCATTATTTTTTATATGATAATGGATATTTTTTATTTTTATTAAATGAATCTAGATGATCCACTTACACTATTAATTATTATATTTTTTTCCCTGTTGTTTTTATTTGTATATTACTAATTCACCACTATGATAAAGAGTGTATAGTCTCCCCACCACACCACCATATACCCTCAATAATAGTATTAAAACAATAATATATGGGGAGGTACACATGAGTCCATGTTTCCTACCAATTCATGATACATATGAGTGAATCAGGATTTAGACATCAACTTTTTTATAAGGAATGAAACTTTTTAAACCTTACATTTTGTCTGAACATATTTTTTGGGAACCTAAATTTCTTGAAGGACCCTAAGCTTGTTTATATAATCTATGGAAACATTAGGAATAAAAAAATTAGTTATAATCATTACATTTAGTGTTATACTTATATAGAGAAACCCAAGGTTGAAGTGGTTATCAATGATATTTGCATTCTAGATATTTTATGAGATTTCAGGAGGTATTTTTTTCAGAGTAGATATTTCATTAAAATAAATTCAAAGACCATCTCTAATATTCTTCAAATAATGTATTAAATGTTTATTATTTTTAAGGGAGGTTATTATTTTTACTGGGTAATAAAATTCAAATATCAAACGTGCTAAACATTTTGAATATTATGTTTTACCTGGAGATATTTAAAGAACTTATTGACTATAATTCATTTTATTATTTATTCCAAATGTATTTATCTTTTTGAGAGATCTATTTGGTGACTGAAGTGTTTAATCTTTTTTTAAAAACTCTATGTTTCTATGAAATACAATGAGTTGATGATTTTTATCACTTCATCGGAATTTTCATCGATTAATTCTATTAGTGATGCTCCACATTCTTGATAGAAATATTCAAATTTTCATCGAATATCTTTCTTAAGACAATACTTTATAGATATACATGTTATATTATATTATCATGTATCCTTATTTCTAAAAAGGCTTTTGTTTTTATAGTGCTTTTATTTCTGGTTAATTTATTCTACAACTAATTGTTTCTTCAAAGAATGTGTAGTTAATTATTTCTTATATTCATATGAAGATATCTTCTTTTTCTGTTATGGAGGAATGTACGAGTTGAACTTGTATTAAAAAATATAAATCTTTGTTTTGTTGGATTGTAATATTCATGTTCTAATATGTGGTTCTGTAGTTCCTTGTAAAACAATTTAAAGTATGTATAGAAAACATTTTGTAAGGTTTCAACTGCCCATACTCAGGTTTAGAGTTCCACGAAAATAAGAAAAATTTAGTTAAAATCACCAAGATCAATGATAGGAAATTGATGGAGCATACTAGCATATCATTCTACCCAGAACCACTATAAGAATTACAATATTCTATTCTTTACTATTTAACCATATAATATTATTAATGGAAATGGTATTGCATCACTCCTCAAATTACAAAGTGGAACTAATTTTAAATTATTCTTATTTGTTAAAAGGGAACAATTCACCCTCTATTATAAGGACCCTACCTTATACATTACTTAATCTTGAGTTTCAGTAAAAAAATTACATTCTTTAAATTTGAAGATCTTTTCAAGTTTAGAGTTTTATTGAATTAGTCCATAACTGATACATAACAATACCATAAAATAAAATGTGGTCACTTCAAATTAGTATCCATTTTTTAAAACCATTAAACTTAATAAAGAATGATTTATTTTCATGGTTTAACTTCATAACTTTCAACGTGACTTATTCCTTTCCCTTATATATCCTTAAATCCTATGAAAACATTTAAAAATCAATGATGAGCATAAAAATCACATGAAGTGATATGAAATGAAAGAAAATGGTTATTCCTATGAAAAAAATTAAAACTGATATATAAATTTTTCCTTTACCTTAATGTTATTAGGTAATTTGAAATAAAAAATTTTCACATGAAAAAACACAGACATTTTTTCTAAAAGAAAATCAATGAATCCAATAAGATGTATTTAAAACCCCTTTTTGTGATGTAAAGCATCAAATTCATAAAACCCTTTCAGAACCCTTTTAACTCAAATAACTATAAATTCGACTTAAAATATAATAATTTCCCAATTCAAGGGAGCGCTATTTGGGTTCACCTATCATTTATGGTATAACAAGCTCATATGGTGAAATTTGGGGCACCTAATCAAAAAAATCTATAATGGTCTCACACAATTATATCTGGGCCACCCCATCATATAAGCTGTAACATGCTCACCCAATTCTATCATGGACGCCCCATAGTATAAGTTGTAACAAAATCACCTGACGCTGCCTAGGCACACCAATTTTTCTTGTATAATGACTTTGTACCATAACTTTAATAATAAATTATTCTTGAAATTTTGAAAAAAAATCTATTTAAATAAAGAAAAAAAAATTATATCAAAATACCAATTTCTTTTATAAGTTCATTTTCAATAAAACAAATTCCATCTATTTTTGGAAAACCATTTTCAATATAAAAATACCCCCAATGTGGGAAAATTATTTTCTTTGAATAAAACATGAAATTTTTTAATGTAATCTAAAAATAAAATAATGGACATGGAAACTGAAAAGTCCTTATCACTGTGTATGTTAAGAATAGAACATTCCTTTTGTCATTTTTTAAAATGATATGTATTGAACACAGAAAAAGATAATTTTTTTTCAAACCATTGAAATAATGTAAGGACGACGAAATAGGTTCTTTATAAAGGTTTTATTTCCATATAAAATTTTTCATAAAATCCTTCTAAATAAATGTACAGGGGAAATAATGAGTTGAATAGAAAACATTAAAAGAGAATTTTTATTCCAAGAAAAGTCCCTTATCACATGAGAAACTTATATATCATAAACCCATTAAAAAATAACATCAAAAAACCATTAAAAATAATTATAACAGCTAAATTCATGATATTTCATGTTATGGAGTCTATATATACACCATATAAAATAATATAACTGTAGAATATAAAAAATGCCTCATTGATAGTAAATTGAGATGAAGTCCCTAGCAGTGAGTGTGACTTATCATGTGTGTATTTATATTCCTTAATAACAAAAATATGTTAATTAATTAATTTAGTGGGAACTCTTTTCATGTTTAATTATAATTTTATTTTACTTATTACCGAGTTATATAAAACTACTTATTCAATTAAGTATAAGTCGTATGTGTTGCCCATATTACGTTTATGAGTCCAGAATAACATTGATATGTCAAAAATAGTCAAAGGGTTCATTATTTAAACATGTAAAGTGTAATAATAATTAAATAATTATCATATTTATGCATATATTATACTATTAAATCATATAATGAAATATGGTTATGAAAAATGAACTAATGTGATTATCATGGTGACAGTAGGTTGTATATATGCAAGAGAAACATTTCAATTTTTCAATGATAATTTTGTAAAAAATGTAAGTAATATTTTATTTTTACATAATGATAAATGTATAATTAATAAAATATTATTTAATTATATTTTTCATTCCTATTATTTCGGATGAAAAAAATCACATCGCTTTAAGGAAGAGGTAGTTCACACTTCCATGAACGATGTGATCATATTTTTCATGTGAAAAGTAATGAAATGAAATGGTATATTATATTTAGAAAATTATAAATATCACATAAATATAATAATTATTTCATTAATATCACATATAATAATTTTATTTTCACTTATTACATTCCATGTAATGTGTTAGTGAAAACGAATCACATCGCTTTATGAAGCAGTAGTCCATCATACACACGAGTGATGTAATCATATCTTCTACGGTATGGAATCTAAAAAGGTTTAAATATTTTAATTATTATAGAGGAATAATTATGTTATACGTATCATATATAAACTCTATATCCATTTAGATACTCAACTGTGAGAGGTAGTAATGGTAAAATTAATGGCATCGTTTCACGAGGCAGTAGTTCACCAGACACATGAATGATGATTTTGTAAACCATTTTATGGAAGTGTGTGTGGTAGTAAGTCATAAATAGAAAATAATAAGATATTATTATATTTATGATATTTATTTTATTATATCATATGGTATATGAATAATTTAATTTTGTTGGGGGATAAATAAAATAAAAGATACATGTTGATGAACGTTACGACTTCTCCGAGTAACTCGTTTTCGTCTTCACCAAATTCCTTCCTTGTTTGGATTTATTCCAAAAATATTAATTCTATGATTATATATGGTAATATAAGAATTTATTTTTTCAGTTATTTTCTAAACCAATTGGATTTTAATGTGTGGGAAGAGGATAGTGGGGGCCTTTTATAAGTGAGGTGAGCGGCATAATTGTAATGTTTTTGAAAGAGTGAAATACACCCTCATTTTCTTCATATAAGTAGGACCCAATAATTGAAAATTCTCAATAAAATAAAGGATGAGGTATAGATATGTATATAAAATTTCTTTTGGAAAATTTTTAAGGTCATTTACCCACTTATGTTTAAATTCTAGTCCCTTTGTAAACTTGTTTATCCTAAATCATTGTTATTAATTTGAAATGTCTTGACTAATAATTCAGGTAAAAATTTTAGTTAAACATAATATAAATTATAAATTTTAATAATAACAAATATATAATACATTTTTCAAAATTCAATTCTCATATATGAAATTTTTTAATTTAATATGAATCCTGCAGAATGGCAAGACAACATGTTTTTATGAAGAGTATTTTTAGAAAAATGTGACTCTATATTAATTAAATGAATAATAATAATTATATTAAAAAATATAATATTACTAATATGTTATATATAAATTTAATTTTAAACATTCATCGCTAGGTCTTAATTTAATTAATTAAAATGGATAAATATTATTCATTTTAAAATAGTTTTTAGAAAACCCATTTTTAAAACAAAAAAAAAACTTATACTAAAAGCCAATATAAATTGTATTAAAAATTAATTCATTAGAATAAATATAACTAAATGATAATTATATTATTTTATATCAAATTAAAACATAATAGGACTCTTAAAGTACATAATTTTTTTAAAATAATATACTTTTTTGAAAATTCTGTATTTTTCACTATTTAGTAACAAATATATAGTTTCTAAAAATACTAAAATTTCACCAAAATTAAAATTTAAATATAATTATTTCATAAATTATATTAATTTTATCAAATTAAAATTATAAAATTTTGAAATTAATATTTTAAATAAATCCTTATAATAAAAGTGTTTAGTTAAAATATTAAATTTTTGGTTTAAAGATTTCATAATATTTTTATAATTAATATATCTAATTCATATTAATATATATTTAAATCATTAATTCTACCATTAACTTTTTTTTAAATACATCCCCCTTTTATAAATTTCATAACCACAGTTTTATTTAATTATTAAAAAAGTGGGGCTATCTTTTCCTCATAGCATTTTTATATCCCCATATTGCATCTTCAACCATATGGTTTTTTTCACAAAACCATGACCTAGTGAATCACATTATTAGGCAATACATTCTTTCTATGTTCAAAATTAAAAATATTATATTCCTCATATGAAATATTCTCTTTCAGGAAAACAACTTCACAGATCAAAACATGAGTTGAATCACACATATATTTCCTTAACATTAAAACATGAAAAACATTGTGTACCTGAGATAAAATCAATGGTATGATACTATATAGGTTACTAATCAAGATTTATATATGATTTCATATATTCTATGGAATCATGGAATTATCATTCCCTTTTTACCAAAACAAATAAAACTTTTTCATGGAGAAAAGTTGATAAATAATTTATCACCCACCTTGAATGAAATATCATTCCTCTAATTATTCAAATAAATGATTTTTACGTCATTGAGTTTTCCTTATATATTGGTGAATAAACTAAACCTTCATAGACATTTCCTCTGCCAAATATAATCCCAAAAACTCACATTCTCTTACATCATCCCAAAAATATGGTTTCTCACACCTCTTTCCATAAAATTCCCCAAACGGTACAATCTATACACTAGAATAAAAAAAGTTATTATATTAAATCTCAACTAAAGAAAGTATTGATCCCAACATCACTGGTAATCTATTTAACAATAATTAGTCATATCTACCATATTCTAAATCATCTACAGAGACTATAAATTTAAATTATGGAAAAAATATGTCTTAAATTTAACTCAATACAGAATGAATTATGAATTCCTTTCCAAAAATTGGATATAAACCTGAGATCATGATCTAATAAAATGGAGTGTGGCACTCCATGTAACATTACTATCTATATAACATACAATCAAGAAAGATGGGTTAAGTACATTTCATCTAAAATTGGAAGTAAATCTGGAAATTTAGTTAATTGATTAGAAATAACCCAAATTGCATTGTTACAACCTAACGTTCATGGATATCCCACCACAAAATCTATAGATAAATATTCCTATTTTCCATGCAGCATTGTAAAAGGTTGAATCATTCCATTCAATAATTGTTATTCATCTTTATCCACCTAAAAATTAAAACTCATCATGGAAAATTTAATAATGTCTATTTTTATTCCATCCATTAGTAATAATCTCTACGAACTTTGTAAATATTAGTGCTTCCCAGATGAATGATAGACGAAGAACTTTGAGTTTATGTCAACAACTCTTTACTCAAGTAAGAATATAGGGACCAAAAAATATTTTAAAAAATCATAAAATACATTCTTTTTTAATATTAAAATAAAAAACATACCCTTCATAATATATTATACCTTTTACTACAAAGATCAATCCGCTTTCCAACATTTTATAATTCATTCTGACAAAGTCGACTAAACTAAAACAGGAATTAAAAATGTGGTTTCCTTGCATCCTCAACATCTAGGGCCAAATTTATAAAGTCATTAACCAAAGGGTCATTTTACAAACATTACATGGTTAATGTATCATTATTTTTTCTACCTAAATCATTAACCACATTGTTTACTTTTTCAGAATGATAATGAAAAGTGCAATCATAATCCTTGATTTGTTTCATCAATCTTCTCTATCTAATGGTTAATTATTACTATGTGAATATATAATTCTAATTTGGAACTTATTATACATTTTACAATTTAATTCATAAAAATTATTCTTCTTATTTTTTAATGAAAAAACCACTACAACAAATTCCAAATAATGTGCAGTGTAATTTAAATCACAAGGTTTCAACTAATGTGTAAAATATGAAATTACCTAATCATTATGATTTAAGACAAAACAAATTCATTTTATTGAAGAATCACTATAGATGAAAAATTCCCCATTTCTGGAAGGTAGATCCAAAGCTTGAGCATTCAACAATAGAATTTTTTGTTCCTGAAAAACAAAAACCGAGTTAATTGTTTTAGATAAATTTATCTCATTTTTTAGTTCACATAGTTAGTGGTCTAGAAAACTGTACAAGTTTTTCAAAAAAAAAGTAGTAACCCACTAATCCATGAAAAATGAAAATCTATGTGATATTCTGGGTTCATTATAACTCTTTAACAAATTTTCTTTTAGTTGGGTAAATAATTATGTCACCTTTAAAAACAATATGTACAAGGAAATAAATTTGTCTACACTGAAAGTCACACTTGTTAAATTTCACATAATTTTTCTTTTCTTTTACTATTATCAAAACAAACCTTAGGTGTCATTCATATTCCTAAAAAATTTTAGAAAATACCAAAATTTCATCAATAAACAGAACTAAAAACATGTCTATAAAATAATGAAAATATAAATTCATAAGGTGAATAAATATAGTAGGAGCATTAGAAAATCCAAAAAACATAACTACAAACTCATAGTTCTCATATCTAGTCTGAAATACAATCATTGAAATGTGTACTTCCTTCGCTTTCAAATGATGGTACCCAAACCTTATGTCCACCCTCAAAATGTACTTATCTACTTGGAGAAGATAAAAAATCATCAATATGATGCAAATGATACTTATTCTTAATGTTGTTTTATTAAACGCTCAATATTCAATGAAAAGTTTCATTAAAATAGATTTATTTTAAAAAATAGTATCAACCAATGGATAAGTGATAGGTTATATGAAACCATTATCTAATAAGTCATGAAAATTATTTTTCAATTCTAAAAATTCCACTTGAGTCATTTAATAAGAGGTTTTAGAGATAGAATTAACATCAGGTATAATGTCAACAGTAAACACAACCCCCGATCGGGATTAAAAATTGGAAAATTATTTTGGAAAACATCCATGTATTAATTTACTATGAGAAAATAAATAATTTTAATAGTTTCATTATTTTAAATAATTTGTTATATATAGAATTAACTAGAATCTATAATTAATTTCTCATATTTTTTGTATTGTATCAAATCCATTTAATTATTGCACACATCTTTCTTAGCTCGATAATCTATATTAGCATGATAAACTGGAAACCAATCCACAATATGAATAATATCAAACTATAATATTTCTAGCTCAACCAAATTTTTAGGAAACACCATCCCATTGATAATAATATAAAGATTCCAATAAATCATGGATCCTTTAATACATCTTCCAAGTGTTTCACTAAATTTTTTATCTTAATATCATGAGGGTATTTTCCCAAATTTCATAGGTATTTGATATAAATTAAATAATGGTAAGATCTAGAGTCAAATATTGTAATGGAATATATTTAATATATAAGTTGAAGACCTATCACTACTTCATTTGATGTACTAACATCAACTGTAGTAGTAAATATGACTTTTCTATACCTTTATATTTTAGATCATGATGACTTATATCCTATACAACTAACATAGGACACATTTTATCATAATAACCCAACCCTTTGAAACTAAAACACCTCACCATTGGATGGATATCAGTTACCACATTATTTGGTTAATAATGACACTTTTATTTGTACTTATGATCCATATGAACATACCTACCACACTGAAAACACTTCACATATCTCATTAAACATTCTTTAAAAAAAATCAACGCTTTGAATTTTTTCTGGATTACCTCAATAATTATTATCTAGTTGTTTCTTTGTTTCCTACAAAATTTAACTTTTCTTGCAATTGTCATCTCGAGAAACATACATGTCAGAAAATTCTATATGATCTTTCTCAGCACAATAAACGAATTTCTCATTAATTTTAAATTCTTTTTCAGCCATTTCACTTTATAAACAATGATTTAACCCTGAGTAAAATATATCAGTTTTATAATTGGTGTCTCAAATAAAATTAGGAACATACCTATCTATCCTATGATTTTTTATTCATTTAAAGCTAAAAAATATTTATCTACTTTCCTTAGATCCAATAATATTTTTCAATCTATATTTGAACTATATTTTGGAAATATTTATAAAGGAGAATATCCGAAATTTTTTCCCATTACATGGCTTCAAGATCATATTTTTCTCTCGTATTCTTAACCGAAGACCACCATGGATTTTATTTCCCTTCAAAATGATAAACAAAAACATTTTCCTTTTGATTTTCAAACATCCCATGAATTCAAATATTACTTTTAGAGCAGTGATCCATCCTTAATCTACCAAAAGGTTAGATAATCCACTGACTAATGGGGTATGTTTCCCAATTAAAATATTCAAAAAGGATATGTTTATTCATGGTATATTGAGTTAATATCTAGAATAGATACCACAACTATTTATATATTGCATCAACTGATCCATCACTAAAAAAATTAGGACCTGATTCCAACTATCTCTAGATGTTGATTTGGAAGAATATTTTCCTCTCGAATTCATCTTACTATATATTCCATATTTAATATAGAAAAAAACATTATAAATAGATGTAATTTTTTATGAATCGACATGGTAATCATTAAATTATATTTCATTTTAACTTATCCTTTACGTAAAATCATTCAAGGGACTATCATTAATATTATCTTATCCTACAAAATTATCAAAATTGTCCCTTGATACAAACTATAAGGACATGACCTTAAACATTACATAATCTTGAGTTTTATCCAAGAAATAATTTATCACATTTTTTGGATCTTTGTAGTCTTAATGTTTTAATGAATTATGCCATAAATCATACATAATAAAAACATATAATACAAAGTGAAGACTTCCAATTTGTATCCATTTTCCCCATATTATAAAACATTTTAAAAAAATATATATTACTTTTTATGGAAAATCTTCAATAAATTCAACTAGACAAATTCATTTCCTTTACCTAACATTAAATCACATGAAAAACATTTTAAAAATAGTATGAGTAGAAAAAATATTAGTAAGGGATTCAAAAAAAGAAGTAAAACTTTTAGACCTATAAATACATGAAAACTCATTGATGCTTACCTTTATCATCAATTTTCATAGATAACATGAAAAAAACATTAAAAGCAAAAACACATTTTTTATAAATGAAAATAATAAAACACATAGAACACAACTAAAACTATATTTTGGTGACATCGAGAATCATATTCATGAAACCATTTCAAAACCATTTTAATTGGAATAAACATAAATCCAACTTCCAATATAATCATTACCCAATTAATTAGAGTGATATCAAAATTCACTCATCATTTATGATATAACATGATCATCTATTGCGATATGGGTCACTCCATAATATAAGATATAATGGGCTCACTTGATTATATCTAGGTCACCCTATTGAATAATCTATAACAGGATCACATAACGCCATCTAGGCCACACCATAATATAAGTTATATCAATATAAACTAAAGTAATATAGAAACATCCATTTCTTAAGTATAATTCTCAACTACCATAACATGTATAAATCATTTTTATGCGTTATGTTTTGGAAAAATATTTTAAAATCCTAAGAAAATCACATTTAGACATCAAAATATCTTTTTCTTTTAAAAACCCATTTTCAATACCAAAATACCCAAAAAAAGGTAAAATGGATTTCTTAGAATAATGAATGATACATTTCAATAGAAGCTTGAAATCAAATAACAGTCATAGTGGTGTAAAATTCATTATTATCATGTAAATTAAGAATAGTACATTCTTTTTGTCAATTTTCAATACATTCTTTGTAAAAAGATTCCTTTAGGAAAAACACTGAATTAAAGTAAAAAAATAAAAATAACATTATAAATTTTATAATTATATATATTAAATTTCATAAAATCATTTTAAAGGAATAGATATGGAAAAGAAAGTGATAGAAGGAAAACAATATAATTTTTTTAATAAAATGAAAAGTCCCTTATTCTATGGGAGTCACATGAATCATACACTTCATTAAAGAATAATAGTAAACAAAACATGAACTATCATGATAATATATTAATTCAAGATATATAATTTTAATGGTTTTTATATACACCATATAAAATAATAAAGGTGCATAACATGAAATAAAATTCCTCAATGAATGAAAATTGAGATGACGTTCCTTACCTTGAGTTTGACTTGTCATGTGTATCTTTATATTCAGTAATAATAAACAGAAATTAATTATTTACATTATTTATAACATTTTAACATTTTATTATACGTTCAATTCACTTATTATATGTTATATACATTTACTTACTCAATAATGGTTATATTTGATGTTTTAACCATATTCAGTTTATGTGGAAAAAATACTTCGGTATGTCAGCTATTGTAAAGGGTCTCATTATTTAAACATATACATAACAATAATAATGATATAGTTATCATATTTATACATTAATTATACATGTTACACCCATCCTAAATATGGTTATAAAAAATATACTAACGGTACGATCATAGAGACGGTAGACCATACATATGAATGAGTAACATTCCCTTTTTTACAATGATCATTGTGGAAAGATGGTAAGTAATATTATAGAGTTAAACATTATATTTATATCATAAATAAAATTTAAATAATTATATATATGTATATATTTCATTAATGTGATTTGATGATGAAAAAAATGAAACACAACACTTTGAGGAGGCGATAGTCTGCACGTCCACGAATGACGTTATAATTTTCCATTGAGTGAAAATTGTAAGAAATAAAATGATATATTATATTTCCATAATGATAAATATGTCTTTAATATCATTATTATATCATTTATAACACATATATTCACTATTTTTACCCTTAGTAATTTCCATGTAATGGATTATTGAAAACGAATAAGATAGCTTTGTGAGGAGGTAGTCTGACGTACACATGAATGACACTATCATATCTCATATGTTTTGAAATATAAAAAGGATACGTATAATTTAATGACTATATAGGTATAATTATGGTTTAAATATCACATATAAACTTCATATCCATCCTCATACCCAACCTATAGAGTTTGTAATGTAAATATTAATGACATCATTTCGCTAGGCGATAGTCCTCCATAGACATAAATGATGATTTCATAACCCATTTGATGGATGTTTATATGGTTATAGGTCATAAACATAACATAAAAACAAATAAGTATATGTATGATACATAGTTTATTGTATGAACATGTAATAAAAATAATTTAAGGTTTTGGGGTAAGAAATAAAAAATGCTTATTGATGAACATTACCATTTCTTCAAATAACTCCTTTTGGTTTTCATCAAAGGCCTTAATTGGTTGGATTTGTACAAAAAATATTGATTATAGGATAAGATTAAATAACTACAAAATTTATCTAGATAGTTATTTTCCAAAACTATTTTTTTAATATGTGAAGATGGGAGGAGAGGGGTTGGCCTTTTATAAGTGAGGTGAGCGACACACTTGTAATTTTTTTAAAATAGTGAATTACACCAAATTTGTTTTCATGTCACCATAAAAAATAGTGATATTTTATTGATAATAGAAGTTATAATTTATAAATATGTCCATAAATTTATTATTCACAATATTAATGGTCATTTTCCTTTTCTTCTTAATGTTTAATCCCTCGATATACTCGTTTTTCTTTAATCGTGGGATTAATTTTAACTATTTTCACTAATCATTATTGTAAAAAGTAATAAATAATAATTACTAGAAATTGTAAAATATTCTGATTAAAAATATGGAATTCATTTTTTCTAAATTCGATTAAAATAATTGGAATATTTTAATTTAATATTATTCATTCAAACTTGGAGAGACATTTTGTTTTTAAGAACATTATTTTTTACAAAAAAGATTATTCTATATTTACTATATGCCTAAAAATAATCATTGTATGAAACTAAAAAAAATTTAATGATATATAATTTATAAAGTTTATTTAAAACATTACCCTTTAGATATTTTTAATTAATTAAAAATGAGAACCATTATTCGTTTTAAAACTGTTTTTGGAAAAAACACATTTTTAAACCCAAAAAAAACTTATACTAAATACCAATATAAAGATGAATAAAATGTAATTTATTTTATTTAATATAAATAAATAATTATTATGGAACATTAAATCAAATTCAGAACATATTATGACTCTTAAATTCCTTAATTTCTTAAAAATAATTTTTTTTATAAAAAACCCTTATTTGTTAATATTCACTAAAAATCAACATTGTCCAAAAAATAAAAAATAAATCACAAAATGTAAATTTGGATATTATAATTTAAAAAATGATACTAATTATATCAATTTATAATTCGAAAATTTATAAATTAATATTTTAAAAAACATTATAAGAAAAGAGTTTAGATAAACTATGTCATTTTTGGTTTACAAATTGATTAGCATTTTTATAACTAATAAAACTATCTAATTAATATTAATAAATATGAAAATATTTATTCCATAATTACTTAGCTTTCCAAACCTCTTTTTCATTCATTATTATTTTGACTAAAATTCTATACACACAACCTTAGAATAAAATGATCCACAACATAATATATGAACATTATTAAATAAAATAATAAGAAGAATAAAGTGTACAGTAAATAAAAATATAGTACCAAATTAAAATTATTATGTTTGGAGGATAGATAATTAATATGATTTAATATTTAAAAAGTATTTTTATTTAAAAATTTAGTAACTAAAGGTACTAATCGAACAATTTTAAATTATTATTAAGATAATATATGATATTACATTATATGAAATAATTTATCTTATTATTCTTAAAATTAATTAAATCTATGATATATCACACTAATAAATACTAAATATATTCATTATACTTCTTTTATAATGATATTAGAAATAAATAACTTTATAATTCTCCATTTATTATGGTATGCTCTTGTTTATCTTTGTTTAACCACAAACGTGAACAATGCTATAAATTTATATCATTGATGACTGTGTGAATTTAATATATGTTAATATAAGACATAAATATGGATATAAATATTTTAATTTGGTTCTGTAATGCTAAAATTACTAATAATCTCAATAATTAATATACAACCATTTGTTTGTAAAAATTAAGAGAAACATGATTATCGACAATTTATTATATAGGAACCATTGAAAAAACTATAGTATAATGGAATTTAAATAATATAAATAATTTTAAATCATAATTTATAATACCATTTACGATTTTGGAATAATAATATTTGGGTGAACAATGAATAAAATCATAGTTATTATGTAAATAGTTTAAAATGATCATGATTACTCACGCCTGATATGGAAAATAAGTAACTAATATTCATGTAGATAAAAATTAAAAATGTTAAAATAATTAAATAAATCAATAAATAAATATTATTATTTAAAATTACTTATTTTATGTGTTTATATTTATAGGAGTTTTATAAATAAATTTATTAATTTTTTAGTTGGTAAAGGGATAATTTTATTTTACAAAATTATTTTTCCATGAATTGCATGGTTTATGTTATAATATAAAATCATTGAGTTTGATAAAAGGGAATTAATATTTTTTATAGACATATAATATATATATTATGATTAATTTTGCATATTTTTTAGAAAAATCTATTTTTTACAAATAGTGAAATATACCATTTTTACGTATATTAAAACTTTTATGACATCATTATGGTGTAATATTCATATAAAATATTATAAAATCATTTTATCAAGAAAATATATATTTAAGGATTAATATTATGAATTTTAACATAATATGTTTAATTTATAATCCTACTTTTGAAATTTTGAAGCATGAGTTATATTTTATCCAAATATTTTTTTTGATTCTTTGCCATTAATTTAGTGGTTCAATGATTTCATTCAATTTCAACATGGTTATAATGTCAAATAACATTAATATTTTTTAATATTGATTAAAAAGATTCTTATTAAACACCGTTCATTTTTTTGTCCAAAATGATAAAATAATCAATATTTTAACACTAAAACACCCCTCTCTTAAAATACAAATACCCCCATTACCTTGGAAAACCAATTCCAAAACACATTATCTCAACCAATCCCTCCAAAAATATATCCCCAAAATCCATACTCATATCCTAGATTTATTGGTCTCAAAAAATGACCAAACTTAGAAAACTTAATGTGTAAGATAATAATGGTTTTACAAAGAGGAGGTTAAATTCTTAACTAAGTGTTTCATGTTTCTTTTTTATTCTACCTTTTTAAAAAAAAATTTAACCATGATAAAATAATTTAATAAATATCTTACATATAATTAATTTTTTTAATAATATGGTACAACCATTCTTCATATCCTTTTCTATCTTATGGTAAATGAAAGCATCTATCGTGCGTACGTATGGACCACCACCACCACAAAGCGATGTTTGTTTCATCACCAAATCATATGGATTGTTAAAATGATAGAAAAAAAACTAAAAAATATGATATCTATGAAATAATTACTATTATTTAAAATTTATAATTTAAATTACTTTTTATTATTTCCATTTATTGGAAATTGATAACTTCGCTTGTGTGTGTGTGTGAAAAATACCACCTCTACAGATTGATATGATTCATTTTCATTTTCACCTAATAATGATAGTAATAAGGATGGGAATGATGAATTAATATGACATGTATGAAATATTTATTATTCTTTAAAATCAAAATTTTATCTAATTTTTTTTTCCAACCGTTAAAAAAATGAAAATTGCATTCTTTTATACATACGAACTATAGTCTTCATGAGACAACACAATTTATTTTTCCTGACCACATTAAATGGTCTTAAAAAAAGTGTATTTATTGTATAAATGTTATAATTATGTAATGTTTATGATTAAATATTTAACGGAATGATAACCCCTTTTACCATGGTTAATGCATTCATGTTGTTTGAGGTTATAAACCAAATGCCCCCAACACATCTAACATGAACACAACCATTTACATAACAAAATAAAACATCATAATAAATGAAAAAAAGTCATAATAATATAGAAATGAACATTTATTTTTTCTCAAAATATAAAACTAATATAATTTCATTATCAATGATTCAAAAAACATAAAATTCTAAATGATACATAAGATAAATGATTTTCCATTAAAACATTGTTTTAAATATTTTAAACTCATTCTCCTCTATATC
Source organism: Viscum album (assembly GCA_963277665.1). Classification (NCBI taxonomy): domain Eukaryota; kingdom Viridiplantae; phylum Streptophyta; class Magnoliopsida; order Santalales; family Viscaceae; genus Viscum; species Viscum album. Next base: position 1,882,495,784 of record OY728159.1, on the reverse strand, counting down.
CATGTTCTTTAAAATGTTCCAAAAAAAATTATTTATTTTATATACATTTCTAATGTTTATTCTAAACTATATAATACTTTCTTAAAAATTGTTTAAAATTGGAATGTTTTTAATGTTTTATGTATTGGCTATTTTTAACTTTTTATGAAAGTGAAAAAAGAATGTTTTAAATTTATTTAGCTTTACCACCTTTTCCTCCCATCATAATAATTATACATTAACAATATCACTCTACATTTTAACATGGTTTTTCAAATGACATATTATTTTTTATTATCCATAATGTTTCATTTTTTATGGTTTTTAATGAAAAAGTGCATTCCCTAGTAATTATGAAAAAAAGGAATGTGTTTTTATTATGGGTTCAAATGATGTTTCTGAAGGGTTTATGATAAAAAAATGAATTGTTACATATTTTTTATTCATTATATAGTACTTTATAATTATGGATAATGAAGAGTGATCCAAATATTGCTCATGATGATGGGATAGATCACTATATATCTCCAATGCATTTGGTAATGATTAGTCTTCAATGGTGAAAATTAAGGTACATAACTAGGTTAGTTACTACTATATAATTAACATATATTTTGTTATTATTACATGGGTTAAACATTAGTGATGATATTTTATTAATATGATTCCCTGAGATAACTATTTTTTACTTTAAACATGGTTTTTATGAAAATATTTTAATTACATGAGGCAGTAAAAGTTTAAAGGTGAAAGGTTTTTTTTCAAAGGAATGTTTCCATGAGTTCCCACATACATTAGAAAACCTTAATGGATTTTCATATTACTATAAATGTGTTTTTAAGACCTTCATTGAAAAAAGGTTTATTTTCACATTTGGAAATGTAATATTTAAATTATTAATATATTATCTTAAAAAATGTAATATTAATTATATTTTTTCATGATTTTCATTTGACTATTTAGGTTCTATTATATTTAGTCCATGATAATATTTTTTTACTCATCAAAATATTCTAACTATTTTTCATTGGATATTATTATTAGTAGACATTTTATAAAGGTTATGTTTTTTTATGTTGAAGCTTTTTATAATAATAAGAAACATCTTGAATGAAATATGGATGTAAACATAAGGATAAATTTTATAGAAAAAATGTTTACAATGTGAGACTTTCATGTTTCTTATGTTATGTTTTTACCTAATTATATAAAAATATGAATTTAAAATATCTTAAAAATGTATGAAAATGTAACAATTATTATAAACCTCAAAATTATGAGGTTTTTATGTCATGGTAAGTTATATTTCCTTTATCTAATCCATGACTTTTCATAATGATTTTCTTTAGAGTAATCAAGGAAATGAGGTAGAAAAATATCAATGGGATAATAACATTTAAAATCAATAACCTAGAATAGTGGAAAAAATTAGTTTGTGGTAGTGATGTCTTAGTTGATGCATGCTATTAATGGTGGAATCCTTGAAATAGAGTGATTGAAATCTTCATAGTGTAACATGTATATAATTGAGATTTTAACAAAATAGTACCCTCATAATTTTACTGGATGTCCAAAATTAGTGAAAGATAATGTATGGATCATGATATGGAAAATATAATTTATGTTTTTGGATATACAGAACCTCAAAAATTAACTATTTCTAGTTATCATTTTGAAAGTGAATTCCAACAATTATGTTTGTTGATTAAGAATACTAAGGAAAAAGATATTATTGATGCCCTGGAGTGGAGGATATTTAATGATATATTTATTCATAAGTATTTTAAAAACGTTCATCATATTATAACCGAATAAAATTATAGCTGAAAAAATGACTCTATAGCTTCTCATGAGGTATATTTTACCTGACTGTCCAGGTTTGCACTAAATTTTAATCTGGACATGAGAGTAAAATTCATAGATTTTATGCCGGTCTAAAACAATTATTATTTGGTTACTTGTAAAACCATGAATATAAAAGTTAGTAAGAAGCTAATAATTTTTCTGAGAATTTTGATATAGAGTTTTATGAAACATATGACCTTTATAAGAAAACTTAGGAAGCAGTCATAGAAAAAAATAATGGAGAATCAGTCAACCATGGAATATCATAGTAAGCCTCCAAAATATTCCAAATGTGGTAAAATAAATTTTAATTAATTTTACATAGGACCAGGAAGGTGTAATGATGTGATAATATTGTTCATTTGGCTTATGACTATAGATAAAAGAGTTTTAATTAGACTATAAATAGGAAATTAAATAGTCTTCCAGTAGTGAGATGTTTTAGTTTGAATGACTTGGTAAATTACCCTAATTCATGTTCAAGGGTATGTACTCAAGGTGGGTATTATCAATAATGAAAGCATAAATGTGTGTAAAGTGTTTTTATACTACTATGGAAGATTATAGAACATAGAATAAAGTGTTTCCAGTTAAATTAATTATTTATTTGGAATAAATGTAAATATTATTTGATTCAAGATACACACATTCTGGTATATATGTTAAATATACATGTAAAATAGAAATACCATCTCAATAAATGATGTCATAATACTCTATAAATACTCCTTTTGGTAGTATAATATAAGAAAATGTGTGTAGAAATATTTATATTATCATCAATAAACTATTATTTCCTACACACCTTCTTATCATTCCCATTGTATAGTTTGATGTGGTTCTACATGTAGATTGGATTTTTTTTCATGATCATATATATAGAAATGATAAAAAATTAGTATTCAATTTCTAGATTGAGTTTCAATTAATATGTATGAATGAGTTCATACCTTTTATAATATGTGAAGAAGCTAAGAAATTGATTAAATATAAAAGTGAATGTTATCTTGCACTTATTTTTGAAATGAATGAAATAGATCACATTAGTGATTTTTATTAGTGAATGAATATATAAATGTATTTATAAATGATTTTCTTATTGGTATTCTTAATCTATACTATGAGTTAACTATTGAATTATTTCATAATGCTATAAAATTAAAATATTATTATCAAATTGATTCAATTGGGTTATTAAAATTGAAAAAGAATCTATAAAGGTTTTTGGATAAGGATTTCATTCTCCACAACACTTTTTCATTTAGGATCTCTTATTTTATTTTTTAAAAATAAGGATGGATCCATGAGGCATTATATTAATTATAGATAACTCAAAACCACCACTAATAAGAACAAGTATATACTACCTCATATTATGACTTTTTGATCTGGTCTATGAATCTAAAAAAATGTTTATCTTGGGTCTAGTTATCACCAGTTGATTGTGAAGGAGGAAACAATTTTGAATATAACATTTTGTGTTAGGTACGGTCTTTATGAGTTTGTGGTTATTATTTTTAGGTAAATTATTTCTCTTTCCTTATTTTTGGATCTCATGAATAGAGTATTTTAGTACTATTAGGATAAATTAATTTTAGATTTCATTTGATGAAAATTTGGATTATTACAACATCTATATGGAACAAGAGAAACATCTAAGGATTTTTTTACAAACCTTAAAATTACATATGGTATTTTTAAATTTTATTAATTTTTATCTTTTAATATGATTTATTTGTTATTATGGGAGTGTTTTTTAAAAATATGTCATAACCAGAGATCATACTAAAAAAGGGGTGGAATAATCTCCATGACCCCAAAATATCATTGTTATTCTAATTTTCTTAGATTAGTGGGTTACTAATGAAAATTTGTTGAGATATTTTCTTGGTTATCTAGCCCACTAAATATAATAACTCTAAAAGGATTAAAATTTATCTCAAAAAAGGAAATTGATGAATTATTTCAATAATTTAATAGAATGTTTTTTTAGTATCCATTGATACAATTTATAATAAGAAATATTGAATTTTTATTTAGAGTGATGATTATTTGGAAGGGCATGGTAGTGTCAAAATGCAAGATTATTGGGAAATTTTTTATGATTAACTTCAATTAAAAACCCACGATCTCAATTAACCTATGTATTATATGGAGATTGATTTGGTTGTTTTTTGTTTAAATATTTAGTGGAATTTCTTATATAGTGTAAAATATGAAAAATATACTTTCCATAAACTATAAAAATATATATTAACAAAAAAAGATATGAATATGAGGTTGAGAATATGGTTGGAACATATAAACGATTATGGATGGATGATTTTCTATAATCTATGTAATTAATACAAGGTAGTTGATACCTTAAGTAGAAGATATATTTCATCATTAACCATTATATATTCGGAATGTGATCCTTTTTCTTACAATTTAATTAGTGTTTTCATAAAAATTTTATTTGCATGAACTACCTCTATGTTTGGTTTAGATGTGATGTCCCGAACCGAAACTGGTAACCACCAATACTGGCACCAAACATGTCCTGTAGAAAGTCCATAAGGGCATTCCTTATCTCCACAAGATGGAACAAGTTCCCAGGTATCAAACAATTAGGTTTGGGAACGATTTACCCAAGTATAAAAGCATAAAACCCTTAAAACAATCCATAATATAAATAAAAAATTTCCAGCAAAACAAATCTTAAGAAAAAAACAGAATTGAATAAATGGAAATGAATATAGTAAAAGAGGTACAAATAAAAAGAAAAGAATGTACAAATAAATCCACACGCACTCCACACGACAAGGGGTCATCACCCACAAGTCGTCTCTACAACTCTACTCCATGGATGGGAACTAATACCCAGAACCACCATCACCCAAAGCCTTACCATTACCTGAGTCAAACATAACCAAGTCTACATACCCCAATGGGGTGTAATTAGGGTGTGATCCTATTCCCAATAAGATACCACCCAATGATAACAAAGTGTAGGAAATACAATGTGAAAAAAAGAAGTTTTAATATGCCAAGGAATGCAGTGTAAAATTACACGAAATGCAAGTTTTAATTTAAATCAATTTTCAAGATAAAACATTCATAATGCTAATACATTTAAATATTAATTCTATATACTTTATTTTACATAAAATTACATCCTAATACAAGGGTAAATACCATAAATCCAATGAGAAACAAAATTGGGAACACCCCGAGGCACTAGATAGTCTCTGGCCCCATGTGCCTCGGACCTCAGTGTAATTAACCATTGTAAAATCTGTTATCATAAATGAGACACTATTAGGTGATGTAAAAATAACCTTGTGGTTCTAAATAATCATCCATATATTTTAGTTACAGTTTTCTTTATCCAAATTCTAAGTGAAACATGGAAAAAACCCATCTGGTCTACTAGCCATACTAGTACATATCCGCCCCACCTATGTACCCAGACATCCCCCTTTGTGATAAAATAAATTCTTCATTCTACATAAACCCATTTTCATATAAATAACCACTAATGGCCACACACAATAATAAAAGTATCTATATACATTTTAAATCAACTAAACCGCACAAAAAACACTTTAAGGTTTAAATGAAACAATTTTCCAAAATCCCATGTTGTATTGCACCCTAAACTCCTTAAAAACCCCACGTTGTACACTATGTGAACACTTATAAGTTACCAAAATATAAAATGGATCCCAATAAATTTCAATAAAACAATCAAATAAATTTTATGGTAGCCCCATGGGAACCAAGAAATAATAACATTGTAAACCCTCCATTTACACACAAACATGACACTTAAAGTTCACATGTTCCAAAAATACCATTAAAAATCATTTTCGTAGCATAAAAAAGGGGTATTAACATAAAAATAATAATTTGAAGCCCTATTTCAGTTCAATATAATCAAGTATGTATTTATAGGGCAGCCCAAAATATACCAATAAAACATTTCTATGAAAAACCCCTATTTCAAAAAACAATTTGCATTTAAAATTTAATTTTCAATACAACCACCTATAAAAATAATTTTTTCATAAATAATGCAATGAGATAAACCTTAAAATATTATAAATAAGTCATTTCAAGAAAAAAATATTTCATAAACAAGGAATCACCAACAAAATTAATGAAAACTCATGAATCCTTTGTGCGAAAAATCAATCGCACCACTGCTGCATCTCAAGGAACATAGATTGAACCTAAAATCAGAATATTGGACCAAGAAAACACAATGTTAAACCCTATGTTCAAAACCCTAGTTTCTAGACATTATGAACCTCTAGGATAAGGGAATAAACCTTAAGCAAATTGAATGAAACCCTATACAAAATGAAAGTAGAATGAAGGAGACCCATTTACTTGATGGATCTTGAAGAAATATCCCCAAATACACCAGTTGATGAATATTCAAATACCCAAACATTCAATGAAGGTTCCAAAAATGACTAGGAGATCATGTAGGAACTATAATGGGGGAAAATACTTAGAAATGAAGGAGTTATGAAGGAAAGAAGTTACCTCTTCAAATATGGATGATTTGAGAACCCCTACAATGGTCTACCCTAATTCTTGATCCAACAAGCTCCAAAAATAGTGTAAAGGTAATGAGGGCACGTATAAGGTTGTTATCGCCGAGTGGGAGGTAGAATCACCGAAAAATAGTAACAAATGAATATGTTATTAAATAAACTAAATTCATTCTTAAAAATGGAAATGGAATTCTGGGTCAGCCCAATCCCTAAAATAAAAACAAGAATCCCCAATGATAATTGATTGATAAATGGTCCATAAAAATATGGTAGTGTTAATATCTTTGGGGAGGCTAAGTAGGAATTGGAATAGAGGAAAAATGTTGAAAAATGAAGATGTTATAAAGGAAACATTATTTATTTTTTAATCAGTAATTAGGCTCAGAGTCTAACCCAAATCCTAAAAACTCACCCATTCTTCCAAAAATGAATGCGAAACCACAAAAACAAATAAATAATAGATATTAAATTAAAAATACCTTTAAAATATTTCATGAATGTGACAATTCTCCCCACCATGAAAGACTTTTCACCCCAGCATGTAAACCTGAAGCTTGATTAGAAAACAAGAACAAGTACTCTTCCCGAAACCATGAATTCAGCTCCCAGGACTCATTTGTGTCACTTCCATGCTGTAAACGAACCCGGACCAGTGGAATAGACTTCCCTTAAAGAACCTTCTCCTGGGAGTCCAATATTTTCACTGGCCACTCAAAACTGACAATTGAGGCTCTATCTCTAGTTCTTCCCAACTCAACACATGGGAATGATCCAGGTTGTATTTCTTCAACTAAGAGACACGGAAGATGTCATGGATAGACGTCAACTGAGAATGTAAGTCCAAACTACAATCCACCATTCCAATATGCTTGGTGATTTCAAAAGGGTCAGCATATCATGGTGTAAGCTTCCCTTTCTTCCCCAATCGTCCCAAATGAGGGGCCACATTCAAGAATACCCTATCACAAACAGAAAACTCTATGTCTTGATGCCTCCAATAAACAAATGATTTATGGTGAATCTGTGCTGTCAATAAACAATCCCTGATCAACTTGACCTTCTCAGACATCTCTAGCACCAGACTCGTCCCTAACAGTGAGGTATCACCTACCTCAGCCCAACACAGGGGGGGGACCGACAAGGCCGACCATAGAGCACCTCAAAAGGAGCCATTCGAATCGAGGATTCGTAACTATTATTATAATAAAATTCAAACAACCCCAAATGTCTATCCCAAGAATATCTAAAGTCCAAAACACATGCACGGAGCATGTCCTCCATAATCTGGTATGCCCATTCTATCTGACAATTCCTTTGAGGATGGTATATCATGCTCTTCATAATCTAAGATGCCAAGGCCTTCTAAAGGCCTTCTGAAAACTAAGAAGTGAAACATGGGTATCTATCTGAGACAACTAATGATGGAATGCAACAGAGTCTCACTACCTACTGAAGATACAAATGGCCCAACTCATCCACTTTAAATGTATCTTTGATCGGAATGAAGTGGGGCGATTTGGTCAGATGATCAATCACTACCAAAATGGAATTCTTACCCCGAGGTGTATGAGGCAATCTAGTAATGAAATCCATGGTGACCTCATCCCACTTACAGGTAGGAATGGTTAATGGATGGAGAAAACTGGAGGGCCTATGATACTCTTCTTTCACCTATTAGCATGTGTAGCATCTAAACAAAAAGTTTTCCATGTCTTGCTACATACCTGGCCACTAGAACTATCATCTCACATCATAATACATCTTAGTGGAACCTAAATGGACAACCCAATGAGATTGGTGGCTATCCTGTATCACCACCTTCCATAGAGATGATGACACTACTGAGCGTCCCTTGAAGCAAACAATACCCTATAGGGATAACGACCAATCATATGATGTCTCCCCACCATAAAGAAACTATCATGACTGGTGGCAAAGCTCATCACTAGGATGTTCCCACTGAATCAACTCCAACAAAAAAGGAGTCAACTAGACACTCACCAAGAACACACCTCCAATATGCTCCCTGGTCTCCAAATGCATCTAAGAAAAAAGTCGCATCAAAGCCCACCCATCACCGGACTTACTCAAAGCATGCACTGGAACTCTTCTACTCAAGGTGTCAGCCACCACATCACCCTTACCTAGAGTATATCCAATTCCAATGTCAAACCCCTACACGTACTCGATCCAACGATGCTTCCCTAAGTTCAGATCCTTCTACAACAAGATATAGGCCAATATTTGGTGATCATAGTAGATCAAAAACTTCTCTCCAAAGAAGTAGTGATTCTAGGTCTTCAAAGCATGAATCACTACTTCCAATTCCAAGTCGTTGGTTGGGTAATTATTTTCATGTCGTTAAAGTTGGCAAGAGCCATATGGCCCCACATAATCTTCCCACATAATCACGCACCCAAGACCCACACCTGAAGCGTCAAAATAGACCACATACCCCTTCCCAAACTCAGGAAAAATCAACACATGGAAGTATTCAACTACCTCTTCAGCTCCTCGAATGATGCCTAACATTTTGGGCCTAATACAAACATCACCCCTTTCTGGGTGATTGTGGTCATCGGTGAAGTAAACCAAGATAAATCCTAAGTGAATCACTTATATTAACCAGTCGGGCCATGGAAGCTCGTGATCTCAAACAAATTCTTCAGTTTCTCCGATGACATGACCGCACTAATCTTCTCGGGGTCCACTGAAACTCACTTATCTGATATCACATGCCCCAAAAATTTCACCTCCCTGATTCAAAAAGTCCACTTTAACAAATTTTCACAGAGGTGATGATCTCACAAGGTTACCAAAACAATCCATAAACGATGTTCATGTTCCTCCTCAGATCCAGAATATACTAGAATGTCATACATGAACACTAAAATGAAGGAATTGAGATACTGATGAAACAACCTTATTCATGAGTTCCATAAAGACCACTATAGAATTGGTCAATCTAAAGGGCAGGACCAAATACTCAAAGTGGTCATACCTGCATCAAAAGATTGTCTTCAGAATATCTGACTCCTTCACCCTGAGTTGATGGTATCCTGAACGCAAACCTCTTTTTGAGTACAACTTTTCATCCTTAAACTAATTGAAAAAATCATCTATTCTAGGAAAAGGGTATTCTTATTTAATTTTTACCTTATTCAGCTTCCGATAGTCAATGCACAGCCAAAGGAATCAATAATAATTTTTCAAATACAACACATGATAGGCCCTAGGGGAGACGCTCGTGTGTGTGAATCCTTTGGATTCTAAGTTGTGTAGATTTATCTTTAGTTATTTATGCTCGGTGGGGGCCATGTGATAATCGGGAAAAGATATTGGATATGTTCCTAGGGCTAAATCAATCGAATACTCCACATCTTGATCCGAGGGAAAACCTAAAAAATCATCCAAAAATACCTCCAGAAACTCATTCACCACATGTGGTAGTGCACCTTTACAGGCAAGACCATCATCCTCTAGTGCGAGCGATGATAACTGAAAGATAATACTTCCAAAATATAGTAGTGGAGGTCCTTCATGACTCAACCAAGGATCATGTTCTCTATGAAAAACATGATGACTCCCATCATGTGTCCTGAAACTGCCCCACCACCTATGGAAATCATTGTGTTCCGGGAAGTGTACTAGCCAATACATTCCATGTATTATGTCAATTAGTTTCATATCTAAGCCCAAGAGGTGCCACTTCATCTCAACCCCTGACATGGAAAACACACATTATAGGAACATGAGACCCTGTTTCTTCTTCTTTCCCAGCGTTGTCACCAACTCCATCGCAAAAGAAAACAACTATATTGGAAAATTCAGTGTGTTCACGTTACCTTGGAAAGTAGGAGGCTTATTTTTCAAGAACTCCATATCATTTTCCTTCCCTGGACCAGTATCTTATTCCCTAATTGGAGATGGAATAGGAGAAATTCCATGTACTAGTTCTTGGATAGACCTAACCACAACCTATACTAGACTCTAATCAAGCGGTGAGGTAGAACTCACTTTGGCTTCCTCCCGTGGGTTTATAGGAGCTTTTCGGGGAGGCATGTTGAAAAAAAGGGAAAAATTCACAAGAAAAAAAATAAGTAAATAATTTATGAAAAATTTCATCAATATCATCAAATATAATTAAGCCAAAAACATTACAACAATAAAATAAACCACTACTTCAACCCCACCTGATGTCCACGTGTAATCTGCAGGCTACATGTCTCACCTAGATGTCAAGTCAAACAAACAATTTCATTATCCCATTGTGAAATGAGATCTACCAAGATAGGTGTGGGAAAGGCAACATACTAATGACCAAAACACTAAGTCCAAATAGTCATAACTCCTTTCTAGCGCAACTCTTCCCAAAATAATAATATAACCCAAAAACATTAACCTCCTCTAATGCCATTTTGTCACGAACCGAATCTGGTCGCCACTAATACCTACACAAAACCCAGACTGTGGTAAGTCCCATAGGATGTTCCTTATCCCCACGGTCCGGAACAAGTCCCCCGGTATAAAAAAAATTGGTTTGGGAACTATTTACCTGAGTATGGAAGCATAAAACCACAAAACAATCCGTAATATAAATATGAAATTTCCAGCCACACAAGTCTTAAGAAAAATCTACAATTGAATACATGGTTCTTAATAACATACATTATGTACAAATATAAATAATTAAAGAAGAAAGACAACCCTAAGGACTCCACATGACAAGGTTTCATTGCCCACAACATGTCTCCACAACTTCTCCCCAAGAATGAGAACTAACACCCCAAATTGCCATCACCCGAAGCCTTCCCTTTACCTAAGTCAAATATAACCATGCATATTTACACCAAAGGTGTTTAATTAGGGTGTGAGAAAAATCCAAATAGGATACCACCCAATTATTCCAATGTACATTCGATACATGTTAAAAAATCAATAATTTTTAATATGCAAAGGAAACTGGTGTTAAATTTCAAGAAATACAACATTCAATTGAAAACAATTTTCAAGATAAAACATTAAGAATGTTAAAAAATTTAAATAGAATTATTATTTACTATATTTTAATTCCAAAAACACCCTAATACAAGGGTAAATACCATTAATATAAGGAGAAACAAAATCGGGAACACCCCTTTGCACTAGATAGTCTCGGGCCCCTTGTACCTCGTACCTTAGTGTAAAGTAACCATAGTAAAACTGGTTCTCGTGCACGATCCAGTAGTAGGGAACATACCCATATCCTAGTAGTCCCAAATTATCATCCATATAGTTTAGTTAGAGCAGTATTTTTCCAAATTCTATGTGAAATAAGGACAAACCCCATCTGATCCACTAGCTGTACTTGTACATATCTGCCCCACCTAGGTACTTAGGCTTCCCCCTTTGTGATAAAACAATTTCAACATGCTAAGTAAACCCATTTTCATATAAAACACCACTAATGGTAACATAAAATAGGTAAAGTATCTATACACATTTTAAATCACTTAAAATACACAACAAAACACATTGATTTTTAAATAAAACAATTTCAAAAATCTCATGTTTAATTACACCCAAAACTCCTTGAAAACCCCGCATTGTATATTATGTGAACACTTTTATGTTACGAAAATAGAAATGTAAACCCAATACATTTAAATTAAACCAACAATACAATTTTAGGCCATTCTCATGGTATCCATGAAATGATAAATTTGTAAAACCTCCATTTACACACAAAAATGACCCTTAATGTTCACATGTTCCACAAATACCATTAAAAAAAATTTTCACAGCAACAACCAAATAGAATTAATATTCAAAACATGACTGGAATACCTATTCCAGTTCAATAAAATCAATTATGTGTTTATATGGTATCCCCAAATAAACCAATAAAACATATCTATGAAAAACTATCAATTTCACATAAAATTTGCATTTAAAATTCATTTGCAATACAACCACCACTAAAATAATTTTTTCAGAAATAATGAAATGAGATAAACTAGAAAATATGATAAATATATCATTATAAGACACAAAGATTTCATAAACATGGAATCACCTACCAAATTAATGAAAACCCTTGAATCCTTTGTGCGAAAATTCAATCACACAACCACTACACCTCAAGGAAAGTAGATTGAACCTAAAATCAGAATATTGGACCAAGGAAACCCAGAGTTAAACCCTATATTTGAACACCTAGTTTCTAGACATTCTGAACCTCATGGATAAGGGATTAAACACTATGAAAATTTAATGAAACCCTATGAAAAATGAAAGAAGAATGGAGGAGACCAACTTACTTTAGGGATCTTGAAGAAATATACATAAATACACCAGTAGAGGAATTTTCAAACAACCAATCATTCATTGGAGGTTCAAAAAATGATGAGGAGATCATTTAGGAAATGTAATGGGGGGAAATAATGAGAAATGAAGGAGATATGAAGGAACAAAGTTACCTCTTCAAAACTGGATGATTTGAGAACCCCTATGAACATCTACCCAAATTTGTGATGTACACGAGCTCCAAAGATGGTGTAAGGGTAATGGGGATACGCCTAAAGATGTTATATTCGGTTGGGAGGTGGAATCCCTAAAAATGAGTACCAAATGAATAATTTATTAGATAAACAAAACTCATTTTTAAAATGGGAAATGGGATTCCGGGAAATCCCAATCCATTAAATAAAAACCCAAATCCACAATGATTATAGATTCATAAATGGTCAAAATTAATATTTTGGTGTTAATAGGTTAGGGGAGGCCAAGTAGAAATTTTAATGGATGGAAAATGTTTAAAAGTGAAGGACTTATAAGGTATTTTTTTTAAATCTGGAATTGGGCTCACGGTTTGGCCCAAATCCTAAAAACTCAGCAATTCCTCCAAAAATGCATGAGAAACCACCAAAAAAAGAAATAATGGAAATTAAATTAACAATACCTTCAAAATATGTCATGGATGTGACATGTGAGTATAGTTATCTTTGGAATAAATAATCTAGATGGCTCATATGGAAGATCATGGTTTGAAAGAAAGATTAGAATCAGACAAGTAGGGTAAGATGGTTCTGTTTAATGCTAATAAATAAGGTATAATCAGATTTGTAAAGATGTTTTCTCTTCAAAGTGGTACCAAATTTTAGAAGAAATGTTTATGAAAATATCATAACTCTCTATTTTCCATTCATCTAGGAGGATACTATGATATAGATATAAATTCAGAAATATTATTTGTGGGAAGGAATGAAGAAATATATTACTGAATTTACCATTAAATGTTTGACTTATCAATAGGTAAAAGTTAAAAAACAACTATTAAAGAGGATAATTCATCCTTTTCTAGTTCCTTAATGTAAATGGGGGAATATATCCATGGATTTCCTGGTGTTATTACCAAATATATATTTTCGTAATGATGATATTTGGATTATCATTTATCATTTGACTAAATTTATGCATTGTTTTTATTATTTTAGAGGTTAGGTTTTAGATAAAATTGCTATAATTTATCTTAATGATATATTCATATTACCTGGAGTCCCTCTCTCTATTACGTATGATCGTGAACCCATATTTATTTCAAATTTTTTAAAAAGGGCATAAAAATTGTTTCTGTACTAAATTGAATTTTAGTACAACATTTCCATCTGAATATAATGGATAGTCCAATTCAATTATTGATATATTGGATGATATGATTTTAGATTTATCATTTAATTATTATGGATGTTCAAATTATAATCATTAAATAGTTATTTTTCCAATAACAATAATTTTCATTCAAATTTATAGACTGAAAAGTTTGAGGAATTATTTGGATATTTGTTTCAAAATCAATCTTATAAGGATGATTTCGGTGAAATAATGTTAATATATAGTGAAAAATACTTTTCATAAATAGATATTTAATCTCATTAGATTAATATTCAATACATAACATTTTTATACCTACTAGAACCATAATGTTTTAGTTTCTTTAAAATAATATATACCTAAACAATTTGTACATAAATGATCTATATTATCCCCACATTGTATTTTACATCTCGAACCCTTCTTAGAAAAATCACACATAACACCTTTATTAATATCCTAGGGAAAAGAATACATAATAAAATGTGAGATAATATGCCTTTTAAGGTAAAAAAGGGGAATGATAATAATTTTAAAATAACATGGGAATAAGGGTATGAGAAGATGAGAATAACCTTTGAAAACCATGCCATGAAATTATTAGATCATAAACATGAGACATGAAATGAATCTTGATAGTTCATACAATAAGAATCATAGTGTAATTAAAGAATATCATAAATGATAATATAACATTCCCATAAGATCCTGTCATAAAAGAGTGTCATAAAATGCGGAATACTCATAATAATAGAAATATTATGTCCAAAAAACCAATTATACTTTCATAACATTTTATTCAGGGCATAACTTGCTTTCTAACATCAACGATCATGGGATAACCTCTATTGTACTCTATTTTGGACTTAGGATAACCTCACGGGCACTGACTTTTAGGTTTGGGATAACCTCTCACGTACTCTTTGATCTCATATAACATTTATCTTTACCTGATTCATCATAGGGCTATATAATTCATGTCCCACTCACCACATTATTATAATATATTCATATGTATTCTATAATATCATAAAATATCCATCATGTCATCATAGATTAACCCATAGAAAACAAATGTGTTTCTTAAACATGTTATAATCATAATTATAAACTATATAGTTAAGGAATATTAATGGTAACGTTGGATTGCATCAGTAATAAATAATAATTAATATCAAATGATGTTACCAAAATATGAAAATTTTATTTAAAAGATCAGTACAATATTTCTTTGGAAAAATGCCATTATCAACTTAAAATAACTTATTTAAAATCTAGTTTTTAAAAAAAATTAGGGAAAAGTTTTCATTGAATTTATTTTTTGGAAACATTTAAGTTAAGATTAAATTCATGGATTGGTTATGAATGTACAAAATTCTGTTCATGACGTTTATGTTAAAAAAAGATTCATTTCACATTTTTGGTACAAGGTAAAAAGTACCACTTTAAAAAAATGACAAGAATATTCTTTTAGAACACTTATTTAGAAATTAAATGATGGATAAAATTGAATTTAAACGATCATATTAGAATGGAGAAAAACATTCATCAAAAAAATTGAAATAAAACAAGTTCATGTATGATACATTTTCTCGACCAAAGAAGAAATAAAGGTTGTTTTTAATGTAAAAATTTTTCCATTAATTTTCAATAACAAATATAGGTAAATGGTACTATTGCATGAAAATTTAATTTATAAATATTGGATAATAAAATTAAATGGTTTTATCAGAAAAAAAATCATATAATTTACATAAATTGAAATAAAATTATAAATAATCCTAATTAAAATTAGTTTGAAACATGAATCCCACACTACTTTCATAACTTTTGAATCATAATCCCCATGAATGAATAAATTAAAATGAAACATTAAATATAATGAAAATAATTATATTCATGATATAACATTTCAAAGGATTATTATATACATCTCCTTAACTTAAATAGGTGCATAACATAAAATATGTCTCAATGAAACAAAATTGAGATGGAGAACCCATATGTGAAGTTATACATGCTTCCAAATAACTCTAACCAAATTTATTAAAAATTTAAATATAATATAATAATTTAATAGTATAATTTAAATACTTATAATTACATATAATATCCAATTTTAATATTTCAACACCCATTTATTAATAATTCCTTACTAAAATCGTTTTTTCGAGTGTTAACTATTTCATTTATCCTGGATGTTTCAGTTCTACATTTTCACTAATCATACATTGATTGTAGTTACATAATATAAAGAATTATATTGATGATATAAGTTTTATACATATTCATTATATATACATTTATTTATAGTCATCTATAAAAGGTAGAGATAAAAAAATTGACTTACATTTTTCATAGAGAAGGTAGGTCATACGTATGCATGAACAGTGTTTTCATTTTCTAATGAAAATAAGTAAATAAAGGAAAATATTATTTTATTATTATATAACCATAATTATGAAATAATATATATATATATATATTTACTAAATATATTCTTATTACTATTGAATTAAATCAGAAATGAAAAAAATTACATCACTTCATAAAGGTGGTAGTCAACACATATGCATTATTAACTATGTTTTATTCCAACATATGAGAAAGTAAGAAGGTAGATAAGATAGTATAATTAGGAAAAAATAATTATGTAATATTTATCATATATTAACTTTAGACCCATCAAAATAATCATCCATGAATTATGGTGATGAAAAATGAATTGTATCATTATGTGGAGATGACAGTCCAAACGCATGTAGGAGTGATACTTTAACATCCCATTTAATCACAATCATATCAAAATTATATTATATATAAGACTATTTTTAATTATATAACTGTGAATGAAATATAATTAAGTGGGTATAAGAAGAAATAATTTGAATAAAGTCAGGTAGGATGAATACCTATCCTTCAATTGGCCTCCATTAGAACATATCTTAAGAACCCCTACAATGTAATTTTAAGAATAAAAAAACCTATAATTAATGTATAAAAATGTTTATAAGTGAATTTTGTAGTGTTTATTCAATATAGGTTGTTAAATACGGGGAAAATAAAAGAGAGAATAGACTCCCTTTTATACGTCTGGGGAGGGGCACTCTTGTAATTTTGAAAAATATTGAAATCTTATAAATTAACATTCAAATAAAAGTAGTTCAAAATAGGATTAATTAAAAATTAAATTATATATAGGATCAAAATAAACTCATATAATAAGATTTAGATATTTTTAGATCATTTCACCCCTCTTCATATTAACCAAAGTTAACCATTTTTGAACTAAACAACAATAAAACAATTATCAACACTAATGGGTTATTATTTTTATTATAATTTAAAAATTGGATCATAAATGATAAGGTTATAAACATTTGGATCATATCCCATCCCATTTTACATCGTTCAATTTATTATGATTTTTAAATCATTTCATAAAAAGTTTTAACATTAAATATCATTGATATCATTTTTTGGACTATTTATTTATTTCTATATTAAATATAGGAATAAAAATATTTAATCCAAATATATAACCTTTCACCATAAATTAAACAGTATAATTACTCATTAAATTCATGCCACACCACATTTCATCCAAAAAATATTACTTTTGTTGTTATTATAATCATTTACTCTGCTTTTTCTACAGCTTATATAGGCATTGTGTTAACATTAGGAAAGAATTTAAGCTAATTTTACCATTACACAATATTTAAAATAAGATAAAATTATTATAATAAGTCAATTTTTTATTAAATTTAAGATTCATTCAAAACATATTCTTATTCTATAATGAACTGATAAAATATATGAAAAGACATAGAGTTACATTTTGGAGTTTCCTTCTCTTAAACTAATATATATGTAATTATTAATGAAAAATGGAACCAAAATTCCAAATATTCTAATTTGGGATGTATATAGTAAAATTGTTTGCATAAAATGAAACAAAATAAATTGTTTTGTTGATTTAAATACATTTTCTTATATTTTAACCATGTTTTGCCAATTTAACCCCTAGTGAGGTGACAAATATTTACCACAGTTACTATTTATATTGAAAAAATTAAAAGGGGGCTATTTTAAAATTTTTAAACACATTTTTATAAATAATGTAACTATTTTTAAATATTCAACCTCTAAAAGTTACAAAAAACAGTTTTAATTTAAATGCATAAATCATAATGAAAATCTACTTTTAGAAACATAATTTTTTAGCATAAAAAATAACTTATATCATAGTGATGAATGTAACATACATGGTTTCTTAATTTCAGGTAGTTAGAGTATATTATGGAATATTCTTAAAGACATAAACTAATATGACGTGAGATATTGAGTCCCATTGACCCTCTATCCTGATATAATTAAAATATTTGTTATATTATATCTCTTATGCGCAATTTTTATAAAATAATAGAGTAACTCTTGAATATATTCTTAGATTGAAAATATTAAACCTCCATTAAATCCATAATATGGTTTTTACCCTAGGTGGGACATTATATTTGTGTGACTCATGTGTTTGTCTAAAGGGTCATCTTTAGAGAAATAATAAATTAAACAAATTATCTAATTTATTTATTTTTTATTATGATCCCAAACTTGTAATAATCTATTTAAAAATGATTGTGAAAATTTCTTAAGGATATCCCCATATATTTGTGGATTATTATAGATATGCATTGGAGGATGATTCTAGTACGATCAACGGAATATCAATGATTGGAGATGGGCATGACAATCAGAGCATGTGAATCTTGTAAATGATACTGATGTGGGATCATTATTCATCATAATTGATCCAAGCATGAGGTATTATAAATTTTTATAATGGTTATCTCTGTATTTTATTATCCCATCACTGAAATGAATCAAATACAAAAATATATTAATTCACAAGTCTATCGTTCTATGTAATCATGGGTTTGTCTTCTTGGGATTTTTTGAATTGATATTATTTGACATTAGTTCTTCATTCATCATTCTAAAGAAATAAAATTGAGGTAATGTTGAAAAATTACTAGGGTTTGTTCTTATAGTGTGTTTTTTTCAATTCTTTCTCTCGTTCTTCACATGTTCATTGCCTGTATTTTCCTTTAGCAGAAATTTCAAACAATACTTAGTGGATGATCATTGCACAATCATCTTTGGCAAAATAGATGGTCAATGCATGATCAGTTTCATGATTGATTGAGTGATAGTAGTGAAATAATGATTGATGATGAGTATAGGTGTATTTTTATTGGATTTAGGATACCAAAATTGTGTTTTGGGGTGCATTGATAGTGTAGTTCAATGAGTGTTGATTCTGAAGAGGAGGATTTAGATGGAATCATGCAATAATGTTCAAAAAAATTACTCAACCATAGATCCATAATTATTTAGCATGATTGGTGGATTAATTAACGTGTAAGTGTTTTGTGTGGAAACATGTGAGCGTTATGATCATTCTGTGAAAATACAGACAATACAACGTCTACTTTGGAGGAACATGTAACATGTAGTCCCCTCGTATGATGCTAGTATTTATGCACAAAAGAAAATATCACGGGGAATGTGACACATGTCACATGTTCAATTACACATGGTTGGAGGCCCGGTGTATACCCTATGGGTACACAGGTTTGGACATAACAATCCACATAGGGATAACCAAATTACATGAGTATGTGCCATGGAACATATACTCAAGCTAATGGAACACACCGAGTGACAACCCAAACTCTAAATAATTTGTGCACTCCCATTACACAGCATGTATATATAGAAATACATGACATGTCAGATCGATTGACATGGGAAGTCCAAGGATATAAATGATATTCCATGTACTAATAGTACATATGGTGTACATTTCCTAGGGAAGGTTGAGGCCCTCCAATTCATCACTGTGGAGCCATTTTAGTTGGGTGAATTTACATGGTCCATACCCATGAGGGTATAGTGATGCATTGTATCCCGATCACATGATTTGGATCCCTTATATAGGGTTAGTTTTGTATAGAGTTTGAAAATATTTATCTTTGACAGAGGGTGTGTTCCTATATCATTTATTTTATTTCCCAAATAGGGGTGTAGGGAATCATCATGACCAACATGTATGAGAATATGGTTCACTACTTTTTTGGCCTTTTCTAGTTGGGTCAAGTATATTCTGTTGTCCTAGGGTGAGATCCCTTATCTATTTATTGTGATATTTTGATTTCTAATGAGTACTTATTTGGAATGGACTAAGGGGAATGACCTCTCATATGAGTTCCATCAGTGACGGCATGGCTCATGGAGTGAGTTCTCAAAGATGAGAGTTACATGGAATTCTCATGTAGTTACGTGTGAATGGAAGAATGGTTGAGACATCTTTGATACATGGTGTTGGTCTTGAGTATATTGTGGTTATATATTCTTTTTTCTATTTCTCCTCTCCTTATTGGCATACCATTGTGGTGATGAGATGAGTATTCTACTAATGCCTTATTTTTCAGTGATTTTAGGGTGTCTTAATCAATATAGTTATAATAAACCCTACCTAGTATCTTCCGACACATGTCATTTCTTATGTAGATGAAATTCCACCTGAAATAGTTCTTTGAGGATCAAGAGTAAGTAGATCTTAGATTTCCTGATAGATTGTGGTTTATACTAGTTGCTTCATTTTATAGATGTGCTCTTCTTCTTAGTAGGTTGGACTCATTTATTAGATTTTGTAGACTTATATTTAGACCGTTATACCTTCAAATACCTTATCATAATCTGATGTGGGATATATGTTTTTCATATATTATTGTATCCATTTTATCATTTTAGAATAGTATTGGTATTTGGATAAGTTTATCTGTCGCGGTACCTTTTTCTAAGTCCTCCCATGTGTTTGATATTCCCACTCATCACTTGTGGTTAACACATAGCATATTAGAGATATTATTGGGGTTTCAAACTCAATTTATGTTCATATAGGTGGGCCCTAATGTTTTAGGTCATGAGAGAGTTCTATCAGAGTGGTGTTATTCTTGGGACATGTGTGTTGAGATTATCTATTTATGAGTATGGTTTGGAAACTATATAAACAATGTTATGGTGTTTCAGGTTTTTCTCTTAGGATAGGGACTCCAGTGTTGGTGTAGTACCAGATGTATCCATTCATTAGGACAATGATAAACTAATTATTGGATTTGTATATATAGATACTTCTTGTATATAAAACATTATTACATGTAGAATATAACAATCGGTTATGATTTTTATGTCCTTATTGAGTCATCTACCCATATATACACTTTCACTGGGTGAACCCTGATTTTATTTTTGGATTCCTCCATAATGACAACAATAAAGGATTTAGTAGTTGAATCATGATGATTATATTCATAGTGAAGAGAAATTAGTGAATATTTTTTAATAGGAGGTGGTACCTCTAGGTGGGTGTCATGTCTTTCTACCACCCATTGTGTACTCGGTTAGGCCAAGAGTACCATATGATAATGTTCAAGGCTCGGTGAACTCGATGAGTCTTAGAGGAAATTAACACCTAGGATATGGGGTGAGATCGACCCCCTGGGTTGATGAGGACTAGATAGAGTAAGTTACCTGAATTTTATTCCGTGTGAGGATACCACTTAACCAGATAGTGCTCTTAGTGGTTATTATTCTTTAGGAATTCATAGAGAGACGGTGAATTTTGGTGAATCTGATTCATGATGATGAATCTCTCTCTTTTATAGAGATCAATACCCTTTTTAGATATTTTTATCCATCCACGTCATGAGTTTCACACATCTAGGAGCCCCGAGATCCTTAGTAGGGTACCATGACCATGGAAGAGTATTTTTCTAGGTTCAAAAACATGTCACGATACTCCATGGATATGGTTTGGCATACATTTATTGAGCTTGGAAAATTTATAGAGTCATAAATTGAGATATAATGGAAGGAATGATGTATTGTTTACTTCTACATATGCTGGAGTTCTTGATTAGCATTCAGTACAGGTTAAATTCTATCCTAAGTTGATTCTATCAATTGGTGTTGTTAGTGGGAACATTGAAGCTAAAAACTTTGAAGTTTGTAGCTAATATTATGCATAGGGTTCTAGGTATACTAGATTCATCATTAAAATATCTTAGGATATATGGTCTATAGTTCAGTTCACTTAGAATGTTTCTATTCAACTGAGTGATAGGATTGGTTTCCCTTACAACAAAAGAGGATATCTCGCGTATGACTATCCAAACCACCATGAAACTGATAGAAAGATTATCAATGGATCACATTAGAAGATAAAAACCAATATTATGTAGGTTTATAGGGTGGAATATGTTGTAGAGGAGTTGTAATTGAAAGTGGAGGTGGAATATATATTGACATGTTTCCACCACCACCACCTAGTGGTCCACATGAAGCTCATGGAGTTAGTGGTCAAGGATGAGGATAACCCCCATCCATGTAGGACTACAACTAAGTGGATCATAATAAGATTAATGGTATTATATTTTTAATCTATACTTTTTTATTTTACTAAGAGACATTGGTGAGATCCACAACATTCTTTCCACTACTCATGTCTAATATTTAGTGTTTTTGATTAGTCCCTTGGATCGACCAATGTAATTAGAGACTCCATAAAGAAGAGATTTAGGTATAAAAAACTTATGTAGATGGTGTTATCTAAAGATTGATGGGATATAAATTCTTATGGGATACCATTATATTAGAAACTAGTTCATAAAACATCATATTATGTGTGAAATGGATATCCAAATTTCATGTGTTGATTTACTATTTCAGGCATAAGAGGTAGTGTAACCATGGTGATGGTATGATGTTTTCCTTCATGTGTGAGAAGGAAACCCATGTAAATAAATCTAACCTCATATCCATAGGGATAAAATTGATTAATTTTCAATTGTAAAGTCTTACCATTTGAGAAACATATGCATTGGGCTATCAATTTCCTATAGTGGTGGTGTAATATGATGATCTTTTTTCTAAGGATGCATTGAGATTACCAACCAATTGGGAGATATAATTATGTATATACATTCATTGAGGGACATCCTTAATATCTACACTAGAATATTAGATATCTCTAATAAATAATCACGATTCGAAGGTTCAGTTAGAGAACTTGCATATGAATGAATTAATCAAACCTAGTGTTTCCACATGGACAACCCCATTGTGGTTCACAAAAATGGCACATGGGATCCTCAGGTTGTGTGTAGGTTATTTTCTCTTGAACAAGGTGATTGTAAATAATATTTATCCACTATAAAATATAAAACACTTCTTTGATAAGTTGAGATAAGTGAGATAGTTCATGAATATTGACCTTAGATTGGGTTATCACCAACTTTGAGTATGTGACGATGACATACCAAAGATGAAATTATGATGTTACTATAGCCATTATGAGTAATTTTTGATACCTTTAGGAATGAAGAAATCACTATCTATGTTCATGGGTCTCATGAACCTAATCTCTAAGACTTTCAAAGAGATTTTTTAGTGGTATTAAATGATGTAATTATTATGTATTCATCGTATGGGGAGGAGCATCAGAGACATTTGAATATGGTCCATGAAACTAATTGAGATAATTATTCATTTGGTAATATCTCGAAGTGTTATTTTTGTATAATAGTGGTCCCTTATTTGGGATATGTCTTCTAAGTAGAGAGTGTATAAGTGGACCAAACTAAGGTTGAAAAAGTTGCATCAATGGTTGATGAGCGCTCCCATATTATGATTTCTAGAGGAGGGTGTTGAGTACATAGTGTTCTGTGATGCCTTAAGAAGTGGTCTTTTGTATTTGTTTTGATGTAGAGGTAGGTACTGATTTTTTGTGGGTATGGATATATGACACCTTATGATAAGAACCATATGACCCATGACCTAGAACTAGTAGTGGTGGTTTTCACCCAAATAATGTGGAGACCCAACATTTTGGGTGAGTGATTTATCATCTACTCTGACCACAATATTCTAAAGTTAATACTATCATTCAATGATATTAACATGAAACATAGGAAATGCCTAAAATTACTAAAGTATTTTGACTTTTTGATACTCTATACTTTTGGAAAGGGGAACATAGTAGTAGATGCTCTCAGTAAGAGATCCTATTAATGTTTCTGAGTGTGGTTTTTGTAGTAGTTTTCATTATATTTTTTTTTCTATGTATAAGTGGATAGGAAAGATTACATCTATTCAATGGTTGTTACCCCAAAACATATACATTATATTAGGGAGGCTCATCTTGGAGATATCGAGTATGATACCTTACTTATTATGATATCTACTAACTATGCTACTAGTGTATTATTAGAAGGTGGGGATCATGTCATCATTTTTAGAGGGAATAAAATGGTACTAGTGTCATTTCATGAGAAGGTTTTTAGGGAGTTTTATATATCCCCCTTGGTGTTACATCTAGGTGTTGTGAAGATGTTCCGGAAACATCATTGTTAGTTCTTATGGTTAAGGATAAAGAGGTGTGTAATGGAGTACGTATCTTGATTCCTCACATTTCAATAGGTGAAGGATGAGTACACAGTTCGATTTCCTTTAGAACAACCCCACAAGGTTCCAGAGGGGAAGGGTTATAGTATATCAATGAACCTCGTGATGGGGTTTCCATGATCATATATAGGATACGTTTCCATATGTGTGATCATAGACCAAATCATCATGCCTCCCAACGTTCTAAAAATCTAATAATAGAGATGGATTTAGGTGAAGGAGATACTTTAGATTCATATATTTCCCACAGTGATCATTTAAAACCATGATTCTTGGTTCGTGTCAGGATTATGGAGAGGATTAAAAGAGGGATTTTGGAATCTGTTGAATTTGAGAATAGTATTTCACCCCACGACTGAAGTCTAGAAAGAGTGGGCCATTTAGGTTCTTGAGGATATAATGATGGATTTTATATTGAACTTTGTCTATATTTTTCCATATCACCTTCCCTTGGTGGTGTTTTTCTAAAACAACATCTCTAATCCCACCATCATTGTGGAACCTTTTGAGGACTTGTACGGGAGACCCGATAAGTCACCACTATATTGGATTGATCTGTGTGATTAATTTGTAATTGAACTAGATTTTGAATATGTAATGATGGATAAGGTACATATCTTCCATGAAAGGATGATGGCTACGCAGAGAGATGATAAATCTTACACAGTCCGAGGAATAATGCTATTGGTGTTCATGGAGGGACACAGTGTCTTCCTGAAGGTATCACCTTGGAATGGAGTACAGAGATTTGGAAGGGGTGTAAATTTATTTCTGAGGTTCATTGTAATTTCTATATATTTCATTGGGTAAGTGATATTTTTTACCACTTAGACCTAGCACGATAGTTATACTGGGGAAAAAACATATTCCACATGTCACAGTTGAGGTAGTATATCCATGAACCATAACATGTTATCCATTGAGGTGAGAAATACATCAAGGATGTAGATACAATTTCTTAGTACCCGAAATAGATTGAGGAACAACATGAAAATATCTATTTCTTACCTAAAATTCCCTTGGTGTAAGTTATATAGCAGCACAGGAATCGTCAGGAGGGCACCAGGGAGTGAGAGAACGATATATGATCCTAGTACCCTCATCATTTTGAGTAGGATTTTTTGTTTTTTAATCAAAACCCCTTAAGGTGGTGAGAATTTAATGTACCTATTTTTTACTTGAAATACTTTGGTATACATTATAAAATTTGTTTGGAGCAAGGTGGTGAGATGATATGAGATTCTGTAGTCTGTTATGCCTCGATATGAAAAGAATAAAAATATTAAATATTTTATATTACACACACATATTTTTAATAAAATAATAGAATAAATCACAAATGGAGTCTCATATCTAAAATTAGATACCACCACTATATTCGAAAGATGGTTTTTCCCCTAGTCATGAAAAAATCATTGTGCACATTTGGTGGTTGGATGGAGTGCCATTATGGGAGAAACAATAAATAAAATAAATTTTTTATTTTTTTTATTTTTCATTAATATCCTATCCAAATAATCCTATATTTGTCAATGGTTATGGAAAAACTATAGGGTTATACATGTAAATTTATGGATTGAGAGAGAGATATCCATTGGATGAGGATTTTTGAATGATTAATGATGGATCACAGATTGGAAATTAGTGTGCCCATAAAAGCTTCGGGATATCGCCAATGATAGTGATGTACAACCACACTTCATGAACGATTTATCTGAACCCATGGTTGATATATTTTTCCATTGATTTACCTCCCCATTTAATTATCTCATGAAAAAATAAAATCAACTCCAATAACAGATTTATTCATGTTTCGATCATGTTATGTGTATATGGGTTTATCTACATGGGTTTTTAGGAATTGATATTATTGATTTTGGTTTTTTGTTCATCATTATAATCTAAAACAATCATGCTCAACATGAAAAATGTTGGAGGATTATTCCTATTTTGTGTTTTGTTCATTCATTTCCCTTACTCATCACACATTCATTAATTAAATTTTACTTTTTACCACTATAATGACTAATAACCAATGGAAATTAAATCTAAATTAATTATTTAGTGAAATATATCATCACCACAAGTTTGGTTTCAATATTTATGGATCGATTCAGGTGTTAGGATGATGACAGACAATCAGAGGTGTGTTGGGATTATATATGGGATACTTCGTTTTCATTATGGAATGAGACAATGATTTGGTTTGGTGAGAGGCACTTCCCAGGTGGTCGATCTGGACATAATCTATCCACCAGAGTCATAAAGTTCAAAAAATCCTAGATCAATTATTTTAAGGTGTGATTGGTGGCTCGATTTAATTGATATTAATGTGGGTGGAATTACATATGCATTATAAACATTCTTATGGAAATCCCAACTACAAGGTGTATACTCTAGAAGAACACACTTCTTGTTGTCCCATACTATGGTGCTAGTGTTTACATGAATATAAAAATATCACCCACTATATGACATGTGTCACTTTCTATGTGAACCACGGCTAGATGCCCAGTGTATAACCTAGGGTACACAGGGACAGACACATCTAGACACATGGGCACGACCAAAGTACATGGTCACATGTTAACGTTCACAAAAGCGGGTATGTGGTACATGAAAAGTGTTGAACCAACCTATACACACCATTTAATCGTAATAAAAATTGTGAACATAGAGAAATACATTCCATGTGATATAGAGAGACACGAGTAGACCTGAGGAATAAAATACACGATGTGTACTCCTAGTTCCTTCCATTGACTTCCCTTGGGAAATTTGAGGCCCTCTAAATATTTAGTATGGACCAGTTTTAGTTAGATCCATTCCCTCGGTCCATCCCTATGTAGGTACAATGAGGCATTTCATATTAAGTATAGGATTGTTATCCACTATAAGAAATTATTTTCATATAGAGTTTGGGAATCCCTCTGTGTGACCCGGGGTATGATCCACTATCATTTATTCTATTTTCCTATGAATTGTTTAGGGAATCTTTTTGAAGAACCTATGTGGTCATAAGATACCCTATATAGAGTTTTATTATAGGTAGAGACTAATATACCCTACTGACACTGTATGAGATCTCATATCTGTGTATTTATATTTTTCTATGACCAAGTGGGATATATTATTGTGAGGCTTGACTATCATGAACTCTCGGATGAGAACCATAAGTGATAGAATAGATCATGGAGTGAGATCTCATAGATGACTATTACCTTTAAGAATCAAGAGGAATCAAGAGTCAAGAATAACTGTTGAGAACCCATTGAGACTTGGTGTCTATTATGAGTGTATCTGGGTTATATATTCTTGTTTATATGTCTCATATCCTGATTCACATACCAATGTGGTGCTGATTTGACAAGTCTCTTGATTTTTTATTGTTTGGTGATTTTAGGGTGTCCAATATGGTATTGTTATACTCACACATTCATGGGATTTTCCAACACATGTTGTGTCATATGGTTATGACAATCTATTTGATGGGGTCCTGGGAGGACCAAGAGAAGGCCAAGCATAGTGATTTGGACATACGGTGGTATGTACTGGGTGTCACATTTGACATAATTCCCCTAATTCATAGTAGATTGGACTCTCTTATCAGTTGGGGGGGTGGTGTTTCACCCTTTATTCATTCCATTACCTATTCATACTCTAATGTGGGATAAATGGTATACATGAATTATGTTATCCATTTTGATTTACCTTTCAGCATTCTATGGGTATTTGGAGATGAGTGCCTATGAATAGATAACGTAATCTATGTCCTAAAATATTTTTATTATTCCTACTTGGTTCAGGTCACCATCTGCAAGCCTATTAGACGAGGGAATTGGGGAAGATTGTAAAAACGTAGTTTATCCTATAAATAAATAAATATTTTGATTTATAAATATTAATTTTATGGATTTATATGCATTATTTTTTAATAAATTATTTTATAAATGTTTTCAATTAAAAAAATGAATAGTTTTATTTAACTAAATTGTTTTCCTTGAATTAAATGGTTTTATATAAAAGAAAAATTTATTTATTTTATTAATATATTTTTAAAAATAGTAATTCATTTTTTGAATCAACATATGAAATATAACTTAAGATTATTTTTTTTGGATTTTTCTGAAAAGGTTGTTTTTGTGAATAGTAACAAAATAACATTTTTACGTAAACCCAAATTTATGAAATAATTATGCAGTAAGAATGAAAAAAATTACTTATATATTTTTATATACAAAATATGTATTTAATGAATGAAACTATTAATTTAAAAATATTATTTTTAATTTATAATCCTAATCATTAAATTTTAATTTATAAGTTATATTGTATTCAAATAAAACATATTATTTATTCATCATTTATTATGTTGATCAATTATTTCATTCTTTTTTTTTCATGGTTTTGATTTCTCTAGACCATAATTTTTTTATAATAAACAAATAATTCATTAGGAATAATCACTCATCAAATTTAGTTGTCATAAATGACAAAATAATCAATATTAGAAACAAAAAACAACCATATTCTCAAGTATAAATACCCACTATATTTTCCCTTCAGAAACCACTTCCAAATCATATTAAAACATCCAATACCTACTCAAAATATAACCCAATAGACCTCATCATGTCCTAGAGGTCCGTTTTTTACAATAAAATTAAATATTATGGCATAAGGTGTAATCTAAAGGATGTTTTCTAAAGAATAGGTATAATTTTTAACTTAGCGTTTCACGTTTATTTATTATTATACCTCCATAAATTATTATTTAACCATGATAAACTAATATAGTTGGTATCTTAAATATACTAAGATTTTATTATTATGTTAATAAAATTCATCTTCTTCTCTATCTTATGGGAAAGGAAAACATATATCATATGCACATGTGGATAACCACCTCCACAAAGCGTTATGGTCTGTTTCCCATCACCAGACCATATGGATAGTTAAAATTATAAAAAAAGTGAATATATCATATATGGATGATTTTACTAAAATTCTTTAAAATTAATATATATTACATACCTTCTTAATCATTTCATACTTTGGAAATTTACAATGTTTCTCATTCTTGCTAGTGTAATACAAACTCAATGAATAAATGAAAGTTATTCTTCATTGACACATTATAAGTAATATCGTAAAGATAGAATTAATGAATAAATATTAAATGTATAATATATTTAATATTATATAAATTTTATATAATATAAAATTTATTTCATTTCCACCCATTAAAAAATTTAAAATAGTGTTCATGCGTACAAATGGACTATCGACTCAATGAAACTACATGGTTCATTTTTCATGAATTCCTTACTAGGTTTTTTAGGACGTGTATTTAATATAAAAATGTGATAATAATAACTTATATAATAATCATGAGGTAATGTAACCATACCCCATTAGGGCACAGTTAATGCACAGATGTTGTTTGAGGTTATAACCCAAAAGGCACCAAAACGACCAACGAGAACTTAACAATTATTATGACAAAATAAAACATGGAAATAAATTAAAAAAAGGAAATAATGATTATTAAATGAATATTAAAAATTTTATTATGTAATTAGAAAAGTAATACAATTTTATAACTTAGGAGTTAGAGAATGTACTATGCTAGAGGATACTTAAGGTAAAGAAGTTTCCTTTATAACATTATTTTAAATGTTTTAAATTATTTCTTCTACAAATCCATGTTAATTTTAATGTTTTAAGAATGTTATTTTTTATTCATCATGGGTTTTTATAGGTCATTTTCAATTATACATGGTTTTTATCAATGGTTAAAAAACTAATAATTTAAATTTTTCCATATGGGTTATTTTCAACTATTAAAAAAAAGTATTCAAAACTTCTTTTCAACATATTCATCTTGAGAACCTTTTCCCGCAATAATAGTCATTATTAATTATCACGATTCATCTAAAATTTAACAAGGGTTTTCAAATAATCTCATATTCCAACTCTATTGACAATTTTACATTTTTAATATTAAATAATGTATATTTCAAATAATGATTATAAAAATGAAAAATGTTTTTCATATGGATTCAAATGTTATTTTCAAAGTTTTAATGATGAAAAGGTGAAATATTGTAAATTTTTTATTCATGATATGGTACATTAACATTATAGAATATGGAAAATTATCCTTATATGGCTTTCCATTTCATTGGGGAATGATTACTCTTTGAACGTGAAAAATTAGGGACAAAACTATATTGGCTTCTCATATATAACTAATTGGGATTTAGATATTATAAAATGAACTAAAATAAGTGAAAACATGTTATGAATTTTATTCTACATGATATCTATATTATTCTTCCAAAAATACATTTATGAGAATATTTTGATTTGATAATTTAATTAATGTTTAATTTTGAAGGTTTTTTTATGAAAGTAATTTTTACATGTGTTCCCACTTGCCTCAAGATTCCTTAATGGGTTCTCAGATCCTTTTTAATGGGTTCCAAGAGATATATTTTATAAAAGGTTTATGGTATCATGTTTAAATGTTATACTAATGTGATCATAGTTTTATTCTTAAAAATTTAAACATAATGTGTGTTTTAATTTTTTTCATTGGGATAATGATATTTTTATTTCATTATCAATTACTCAGTTCTTACCCATACCAAAATTTAAAATATTTATCACAAGATCTAAGTATGAGTATAGAGTTTAGCATATTAATTTATTATGATATGGAGAATCATATTAACTGAAGAAAAAAAATTATTTAATGAAACATATATGTAAAATTAAATAACTTCATTTTTGTAAAAAAATTATATTATCTGAAAGGGTCCACTTACATAGGTATTATTTTTATATAATTCTTTAAATCTGTATGATGAAATGATTCTCAAAATGTAAGAAAGTGGAACCCTTTTTACCAACAATGGAATTATGGGTAGTTTAAGTTATATGGTGTTATAATAAAAAATGATTAAAGGATATATATATATATATATGTATATATATGAATAATATTATAAAATATGTGATTGAGATGGATAATTTTTTATACAAGAGATTCTAGTGCTTTAGTGGATGTTATGAGGTATGGATTTCATCCCTCAAGTTTTCACCCCTTGACACATATTTCTTATAATACATAATGTTTTATTTAAAATGGTGTATCTATTACCACATTAATATTTTTTTATCATGAACCACTCATTATTCAAGGTATTTAATTTTGCATTTCAAATCACATCCTTAAGGTATTTTGATTTGAATGTTTTTAAATTGGTAAGTGTTTTTTTCTTTATTTTTAATTCCCTGAGAATTATTTGATATTATTATCCATATTGTTAATTATATATTATATTAAAATCCATATCACCTTCATGTATTATGATTATATATATATTAATTAAATTTAAATTTCATGGTTTCCCTCCGATATTATTTTTATTCTTATGTTACCATTATTGTAAGGGTGTTTGCATCTCAATTTTTTTAATTGATATGTGATTCATATTTCACCAATTGTTTCCTTTTTAAAGTGTATATATTATTAATGGATTACATTCTAAATACTTTAATTATATGTTTCCTCTGTTGGATTAAAAATTTATAAATCAATAACTACATTTATATTCTTGAATCACCTTCTCATATAAGTGATATTTTTCATCGAATGTCTATCCAATATGGATATCCTATATATCATTTCATTATTTGAATGAAATTAACCTAAATAATCATGCATTAATTTATTGGGAACATTATTTACATATGTGTATAATTTCGCTCCATATACTATTATTTTGTGGTTTGCCTCCATAGAAAGCTATTCCATTTATTGATTGGGGGATATTAAAAATCCATATATTTTTCATTCTGATATAGACGATTTTTTATTACTCATGAAAGTTGGGTATGTATTTTTTAACCATCTAAAATATCTATCTAGATGGTTTAAAATCATGTTATCCATTTTATTCACCTAGGTAAATTTATTAGTGTATTGTTTATTATTATTCCAAAAATATCTGATTATTGATAAAGTTAATTATATGTTGCATATTTATTTACACATATGATAAATTAATTGGAATAAATTATTGATATTTGGGTATTTTTTATAGATATTTTTTGATACATGGATAGGTATCATGAGATAAACTATATTGGGTATGTTGGTGCATTATTTAACATACCAAAATATTTCATAAACACAATTCCTTGGTGGTATGATCATGATATATATGATCATGATGTATTGTCTTAAGAAATGAAATTAGTTATCAAATATGAAACATTTAATTGATGATGAACTAGTTATTATTATCCATGTGTTTATTTATTTATATGTCGTCCTTAGATATATTATAATGATAGTTTCTTTTGATTATAGAAATATTTTCACTCTCTATTCTTCGCATATTTTTTATTCTCATCTTATGCTCACTTATGATCTACGATTTTGATTGATTATATTCTCCATTAATGAGTTTTTGATATCACCCTTATTATATATTCATTTTCCCAAGTAATAAAGAGAAGTATTTCACCTGAAATTTCACGAAGATAAGCATATATGGAGAATTTTTTGGCATATATTGAAGACTTCTTATGGATTAAGTAGTTTCCTATATAGTGTAAAAAATGTTCATTTTAATAGAAATACATGGGAATTTTTAGTTAAATATTTTTTTAACCCTAAATAAATACAAAATATAAATTTCATACAAATGTACATGACAAAATATTTTTTGGTGGTATTTCAATTATTTATGGTTAAAATTGGGATACTTTAGTGCAATTGAAATCCAGTATGTAAAGGATGCAATTATTGACACCATTATTTAGGAGTGATAGATTGGGGAATCATAGTTGGTATCTATGTGATTTTTAAATAACATTTTAGGTTATGAAGTTATCCAAGGATAAATTAAGTGTTAATAGGATAAAGATTATCTAATTTTCAAAGATATAGATCACTTATATGGTTAGTGGAGGTAATATTCAATTTTTTATGAATTATAATATGATAACATTTTTAAAAACCCTAGGGATAATTAAATGAGATATTTCTAAGTATATAAAAACATCACAATGTTTTGGTAAAGTAAATATTGTTTGTGTTTACTTAAAATTAAACCCATTACTAGATACTATAAAGTGGATTCAGTAGTTACAAAAATTCACTTAGGGGAAATCACCTTGAAAAAAAGATGGCCTACAATTAAGTAAATCATCATAATATTTTATGATGAGTGGTTATAATACAACACACCTGGATAGAAACTCATTAGGGGTGTGTTTTGATTATTTGAAATCTCTTTACAAACCGTTATAAAGTATTTTTTTATGATGTTAACTAATTTGGTTATAAAAACTCATAGAAAAAATGAATATGGATAAATTACAATTAAAAAAAGAGAATAATATAATGAAGTGAAAGAATCAAATGTTAAAAATTATTGTTTCATAGGGAAACACATATTTATATTACTGTTTTTATATTGATATTTTGGGTATTATCATGACCATTTAGTTTTAGTATCATTTGAAATAGGTACATGAATATTAAGTTGATTAAGATATGTATCTAGAAAACATTCTATGTTATAATGAAATAGGTGAGCATAAATAAATGGTTTATTACTGATAATATTAATATATTGTTGTTATGATAAAAAAATATTTTATTTGTCTTACCTACATTAGTGAGGTAGATATCATACTATAAATTAAACTTAATACTCTTAGTTATTTTCATTAGTGGGTAATATTTATTGATGAAATTTTGGAATATTATGAAAGTTATTTTGGATTATGTGAAACATCCATGGATTATTATTTAGTATTTTTTATTTAATTTTTTTGAAACATATACTAAATTGTATCAATAACCTGGAAATGTGTTTTTATAAAAAGGTTATATTTTTTGGGATAACTATTAGGGAACACATGATTGAGGATTTGGAAACTCTTAGAGTTAATATATTCATGATTTTGAGTCACTAAAGGGTTTATAGATTATGAAAAAAATGGTTTATATAATATTTATATACTTGGAATTGATTATAGATTTAATGATAATGTGATTCAAAATATGTTTGTTGAAGTTTACCACATTTTTAAGATTGTGGTATATTTTGGAAAATGTGACATTTTATGGCTTAGAGAGTAATACCAGTTGAGGGTTAAGGAGAGTGTTAATTTCTAGTGGAATATATGGTTTAATTGTGGATTAATGTCTTATAGATTAAATTATTTTGGGAAAATTATATTTTAGAGACTATATTATTAGTGTATATACCTATTTGGGTATATGATTATATGAATGATAAATGTTATTTGAGTAGAGATAAGTAACTTAATCTAGCCTAATGGAATAAGGTAGATGTAATATTATAAGTTATATTATAACTGATGAATATGTTAAGAATACCCTACCCTACATTCATTAGTTAGGAATAATTGAAATTGTGAGTGCATGATTTATTTAAGGTGAGGAGAATGTAATGTCCCAAAATTTCACCATGTATTCTCTTTGACTAAGTATTATGTTAAGATAATTATTTGTGCTCACCACTAAATTAAAATGATTTGTGAAATATTATATGATTATTATTAAGTAAAATTATTAGAAAAATAAAATCACCCTTAAATAAAAATATTGTAACCAATTATAAATTATTACGTTTGATGGTAAATAATTAATATGGATTAATATAAAAAATGGATTCTTTTTTCTCAAATAACTATTTAAAGTGTTAAATTGACCAATTTAAAATTATTATTATGATATTATAATATTTTATTATATATTAACTATTATATTAGTATTCTATAAATTATAAATTTTAATGGAATAATATAAATAACAATTAATGTTCAAAACATATATTTTTCAACAAAAGTGGTTTTCTTTATATTTTGGAATTTTAATTTTTTTTAAAATTATAAATGATATAATTTTAATTAGATAAAATTAATATAATTTTTGTAATTATAATATTAAAAATATATTTTTTCTGAATTTTTGGGATATTTCTAAAATAAATGATTTTTAAATGACTCTAAAAAAATCAATTTTTCTTAAATGATGAATTTTTTAAATTTATTAATGTATATGAAATAACTATATTTTTTACTGATAAGATATATATTCAGGGAAAGTATAAATTCATTTCAAATATATATTTTTAAATTTGAAAATCGTATATTTAACCTTATAAATAAGAGTAATATTTTAATTCTAATAAAAACAGTTTTTTTATTTTATTTTAATTAATTATTTTAATTAATAATTTTAATGGTAAAATTAAATTATGGATTGATTAGAAATACTTATAATTTTCTTTAGTTATCCAATTCATATATTGAAAATCAAAAAAATGATAATTTCATCTTATACATGAATTTTAATACTCAAAACACACTTTTCCTATATACTATTTTTACAAATTATATGTGTTTATTTAAGAATTAATGTTTCAAACCACTATAAATTTATTTGGGAAATTTATTTTCAATTTTGATATGATAAATTTAAAATTAGGTAAAAATATCCATTTTATTTATGGTAATTAAAATTAATTACTAAGGCTAAAAATTTATTACCCCGGTTAAAGTAAAAATGAAAAAAATTGATTTATTAGAAGAAATAACCCAAAACAGGTAAAAAACATGTTTGAAAATAGATTTTGGAGTTTTTTATCAAAGAAAAATCACCACCCATTCCTTTTTTATACCTTTTTGATCCTTTTATCCTTGATTAGAAAATTTACATTTTTTAAATTGTATAAGATGCTTCCAAAATTTTCAACCTCATTAATTATAAAAGGGGATCTTTACACCACTTCATGGTACAACATTACCTTATAATTTATTTCAATATAATTTCCTTTTATTCCTAGAATAACCATCTCAAATTTACTTAAGCATATGGTAACCATTATCTAGATGAAGGGCCTTATTTATAATGTTATTTCTAAGAAAAAACTCAATCGCTCGATGTTAGTACTACATCCTTCGTAATCATTTCTTCTTAATATCCCTCTTCCAAATTTTTTTTTACATAATTAATATAATTAATTCATTATAACTAATATAGATATATTATATTATATTTTAATAAAATCCTATAATTATTTATTTACATCCCTTGGAAAAAGACATAAGAATATTGATAGTACGTATGTGTGGACAAACAACTCCATGAATCAACATCTTCAATTTTCTATAAATTCCTGTCATGGATGGATATAAAGATAAAATTTATTCTTAAATGTTTTATATAAAATAATTTTCTTATTTTTAAATGAAAAATTAATATTTACTTCAATCTTTATAAATCATTGAAAAATAAAAATACATTCATGCATACGTGAGGACAACCACCTCCATGAACGATGCTTCTTATTTTTCTTAACAACATTATTTAATTGGACATAATATTAAATTTTATAAGTATTTATGATATTTATAATATATTATATATTCTAAAATGATGAAAATTATTATAAATTTTTCTCATTCTATATAAAATTCGGTCATCCACCATGTGTATGTGCGGGCAACCTCCTCTCTAGAATGATTGATTTCTATTATTCATTTCATCACTAACTTCCATGGTTGTCAATGATATTTTTTAATGGATAAATAATATTTTTATGAAATTATCAATATTATTTTCAGAAAAATTGGACATCCTCTTAAAAATATGAGCAATAAATAATCGTAGTAAATATAACCATCTAAAATAAATTTTTAAGAGAAAAAATTGATTTCATAAAACTTTTTAATTACTTTTTATAGATTATATTTACAAAAAAATTAATTAAAATTATTATATATCACAAAAATAAACACTAAATAATTTCAAAAATATTTTGGTATAATGATATTACAACTAAATCAATTCATAATCATCTATTAATGTTTATATGATTTTGGTTTGGGTCAGGATAACCATGTAATTAAACACTGCTAAAAATTAATATCATAGATGAATATGAGAATTTAAAATCATTAAACATATGATATATATATATATAAGTAAATTAATATTTCATTTTATTTTATTTTATTTAATTGTAACATTAATATTAATCTCATTAATTAAAATACCATTGTTTGTTTTCTAAAAATCAATGAAACAAGCTTCTTGCCAATTTATTCTATAAGAACCATACACATAAAATCTATAGAATGAAATTATAATATATATATATATATAATTAAAAACCACAATTTTAAGTATATTGTATGATATCTTAATGATGAACATTGATATAATAATGAATAATAACACCAATATTACAAAACTACTACAATTCGATCAAGATTAATCACACCCAATTTTGATTGTAGATAATAACTAACCAATATATATAGAGAGAAAAATATTAAATGAATTTTATAAAATGTTATATATATTAATAAGGTTATTAAATTTGTTACTAATAGAGTTATTTTTTGTATTTATAATATTCAATCACTTTAGTGGAAGTTGGGACCAAGGTAAGGGTTTCTGAACTCAAATTTTCACTTCTTGAGAAGTATTGATTATTATACACTATAGTTTTTTCGGAATGGTATATCTAATAATCTATTAAATTTTTTATCAATAAAACCTCATTATATTTTGTATTAAATGTTTCAATTTCAATAAAATCCTCTAATGGGTTTGATTTAAATGTTTCTGAAGACGTAAGTGTTTTTGTCTATATTTTAAAATTTATGAGACATATTTGATATTGTGTAGAATAATTTATTTAATATCGTTTATGCACTACCCTATTTACTTTATGTATAATTAATATCTTTCATTTTATTATATTCTAAATTCATGGTATCCCTCTCATCTTCATTCTATTATTTTATTACCATTAATGTGTTAGTGTTTGCATCTCAATTTTGTTTCATTGAGATATGATTCTTATTCCAACACATATTTCCTTTTTGTGGTATATATATTAGCCATGTATTACATTCTAAATCCTCACATACTATATTATTCTGGGGTATTCAACTTCAAGAAATCCATCACTTCATTTGTCTGCCCATGTCATGCTCTGTTATAGGGATGATTTATCTTCCAATGTCTTTCCCTTATGAACAATCTATTTTTAATTACATTGTTTGATGTGTATTCAATTAAATATCAAAAAATATATTGAAGATAAATTATTTACTTAAACATATACCATCACTCTGTGTGGTTTATGTGTTTTTTATTCTCATACCAAAATCTGTTCTATTTATTAATTGGGTACATATTGAAAATATTTATATTTTGTTATTCTGATACAGATGTTTACTGATTACTCAACAAAGTTGACTATAAATTTTTTAACAATAATAATTATTTATACAAAAGTTTTAATATCACATTATCCATTTTAATTACAAACTTAAATGTATTAACATTATATTTGATTCTATTCCAATGGGGATTAAAGTAAGAAAGTTTGATTATATATTGTTTGTTCGGGTTCTCATATGATTAATGTGTTAAACATAATTAGTGATTGGTGGGGCTCCAATATAGACACTCTCTTGATGAATCGATAGGTCTCATTAGAAAAATTAGAATATATATTATAGTTTATTCTTAACCATAAGAAAATATTTCCTAAAAATAAGGCATTTTCAGTTAGATCATGATGTTTAAGATCATGATGTCTTGGCTTATGGTATGGAATTTTATGCCCTACATTATGGATTTTAGGACCAAGGAAGCATTTTTTTATACATTTGTTTATATATTTATATTTTAACTATGGATATATTATTCTCACAATTACTTTTCATTATGGTATTATTTTGATTATTTATTATTTCCATATTATTTATGTTTATATAATTATAACTTATGATTTTTGATTATTATCTATAATTATTAACCTTACTCATAGTTTGATATCACCCTTATTATGTTTCTATTTCTCTATGTTTTGAATAAAAGTATAAAATTACATATATCTATGTTCTAAACATGTTTGGAGAATTTTTTGGTAGATGTTCAGGTCTTATTATTGATTATGTAGTTTCTTATATAGTGAAAAACAAACATTTTATGAGAAAGATAAATCCTTTTTAGTTAAATTATTTTATTAAATCTCTAAAAATATAAATCAAAAAACTTATTAAAATACATGTGATTATATATTTATTAGTGTTATTATAATTATTGATTGTTAAGATTTGGTTGCACCAGTTCATTTTAAACTTGGTAGGTAATGAAAGTGTTTATTCACACAAAATTCAAGGAGTATGGTTCC
Organism: Viscum album; assembly: GCA_963277665.1. Taxonomy (NCBI): domain Eukaryota; kingdom Viridiplantae; phylum Streptophyta; class Magnoliopsida; order Santalales; family Viscaceae; genus Viscum; species Viscum album. Next base: position 1,882,455,994 of record OY728159.1, on the reverse strand, counting down.
AGGGTGACCCAAATATATTTGTAATATGTCATTTCTATGAAGTGTAAAAAATATAATTATTAATAAGTGTATGTAAAAGTTAATTAATTTATCAATTTTTTATATGGGAGGGTATATCATATTTATACTATGAAATAATGAAAGTAAGGGTTCATTGTCCATTTTTTTCCTCGATACATGTTTAATAATGTACTATATATGTCCTATAATAGTGTAATTACATACACTTTTATATATTATATCATTATTATTTTTTTATTCATGATATTTAATATTTCATATTAGGTTCCCTATTTCAAAGGGTTTTGATTAAGATGTTACCCTAGCTGTAATGATTTCTTCTCCATGTTATATTTAAAAATTAGGGTTTCTTCTAGAAGATAAATCTTCTGGGTAATATTAATTATCTATTTATATAAATCCTCCAAAATTTTATTCCATTTATTTATTTTTGTTTTTTTACATGTCTTCTCAATATTTATTTTCCCCCTTGTTTCAATGTTTACCCATTTAAGGAAATTGAACCATACTCTTTTTTTATAGTCATGATCCCTCGAATTCCATTTGGGTATTCATTATATGATTTTAAAAAATTCATTATATATTCCTAATTAATTGTTCAATGTCCTTTATTACATCAATAGACATAAATAAAAATATTTCAATAATATCATTAAAAGAAAAATGATCCATCCATACAATTTTTTTACAAATCATCCTTTGTTATAAGCATTATTTTTATTCTAATTTCATTCTTATCGGGCATCGTTAAAAGTGTTAATAGTATGGTAGTGTTATTATTCTAGGATAACATATTTTTTGTATTCCTTGTGTTAAAAATGAGAATTGTTTTATTTAACCATACACCTTTTTTATTTGGATGTATTATGATTATTTATTAATTGGGTATGGTATTGACTTCAAGTATGTTGTTTTTACAATACAAATGATTGTAGATTAATAAGTAAAATTGATTATTTATTGATTAACCACCAAAATTCATTCTCTAGATGACTAATATCTTTTCTATCCCATTTATTAATAGGCAATTTATTGATTTTTCTATGTTTGTTTCACAATATATGGGTTTATTGATTCTTAAGGCACGTTGATAATGTAGTGAATTGATATTTACATCATTCTTATGGTGAATTAATTGGACATAAATAAGTGATGAATGGGGATAAATATTATATATCCCCTCAATGCACCAATGTTTTTAATGAAACAAAATGTTTGGGTATTTGGTGATGTCTACCCAGTGATAGAATAATTTATTGGTTTCAACGTTGAAGACAAGAATATTGTCATAGATGTGGCCTTGATATGAAGAATATTATCTTGGATGAGGATTTGAAGGTAAAGATAAATATGTTTGACATTATATATTGCATAGAGATGAATTTTGTTAACGATATTCATTTAAATATTTATATTTTTAACCATGGGTTTATTTCATGATCTTGTGATAATTTATATAACATTATTTGATAATCATTTATTTCCAAACATATTATTCATATCTTGTTTACTATTTCAGAGATTCTGATATATGACATCTCTTACTGAGAATTTGAGAACAACCTTCTTATATTTCAATTTCTACTAGTTATGAAGAAATCTATTAAAACCTTCAAATATCATCTATATTGAATCTATACTTGATTGGTAGGAAATGAGAAACCTTCATGAGCCTACCAAAAACAACCCATAAAAAATTATTACCTGATTGTGACTTTAGAAACCTGGTCATGAAATCCATTGTGATATCATCCCATATCCACTCCAAAATGGGTAACTATAGTAGAAGTCCAGATAATCACTGATGTTCTACATTCACCTATTGATAGGTGGAACACCTCATAAAAACCAACTACCTCATGTTTCATCCTTGGTCCCCAATAACAACAATGTAACTCCCGATACATCTTAGTAACACTAGGATAGACTGCCCAAAATGAAGCTTGAAACTCCTAAATCATCTCCTCACATATTCCTACTAGAACCAAACCATGACCACAAATATAAATAATGTCACCTTTCCCATAGTCCAACTAGGAGGTGGGTCATAATATTCCACAGTATCCTATATGAATATCCCATGAGTATTTGAAACTTCACTCTATCAAGAAGGTTGTAATTCATAGTAAAGGATGAAATAAAATTCTTCCATTAATCATATTTCACCTCTATGGGACCTCAAAAAACAAATCCATAAGATGACACTCCCTACTAGCCTCCTAAACTACCTGTGTTTGAGTCCTTCTGCTCAATTAATTAGCCATTGCATTTCCTTTTCCAAACATATAGGCAAGACCAGTGTTAAAATGTTATGGGTACACTATCTATATTCTCTACCTTAGATTCATATAATGCTGTGTAAATATATACTTGAGTATTTTGTGGCCCATGTATACAACAAAAAACTCTCCCATTAAATAATTTATCTTATAGTATAAATCATGAACAACTATAACTAACTCAATATCATGTGTCAGGTAATTCCTCTAATATGGCCATAGCTAAAGAGACCCATATGCCATGAATTTATCCCCCTCTATTAAAACTTCTTGTATCCCCATAGTACATAGTGTAGATCATACATGGATCAAGATTAATTAGAACTGGTGATGAATTTACTCACCATTTTATCTCCTGAAAGGATATCTCATAGGTATAAAATCACACAATCTTCACACCCTTATTAGTTAACCCATAATATATGCTACTAAACATGAAAAGTCCATTATGAAAGACCTGTATTACCCAGTTTTCCCCTAGAAACTCTCTATATAATTGAAATTCTTGGGAAGCTCCATGGAAACTATATGTCTCACCTAATCTAGGACAACTTATACTCATGTATTAGAGAAAATATGACCCATGAAGTGAATATTATACATCTATAAGTTTCACTTTGTGGGAATAGAATATAATTGATCCAATCTAAGTTTACCCAAAACAATATCAAGATATTTGGCATGGCACTGTTGATTTTGATAATACGTAAGGATATACTCCATGAAAACCAACTCAAAATAATCAATATAAGGATGGAAAAATGTTTTATCGAAACCATTAAAACTACCGGCACAATTGTGAGACCAAATTACATAAGTAGATATTCATATATAATATACCTACATTGAAAATTTGGAAGAGGTATGTCTTCAGGTTGAACACACACATAATGATAACCAAATATCAAATAAATATTTGATAACACCCTAGATCCTCAGAGATGATAAAAAAGTTCATATATCAATGGAAGAGGATAATAGTTCTTAACCTACAACAAGTTCATTTTCTGATAATCTATAGATAACATTAGTGTATCATATACCATTTTTGGTAAAAGAATAAGAAAACCCATGAATAAGTAATGGGTAAAAAAACTATTTTCCTATATGTCCTCTAGATACCTCTTGAGCTCCTAAAACTCTATAATAGCTATCCTATAAGGAGTAATTGATACCAGTTGAAATCATTGAACTAGCTAGATAGAGAACCGTACCTCCCTCTTAGGATAAAAAATAAAAAAAATTTCTAGGAAAAAGTCCCTAAATTGGTCAACCCCTGGAGGAAGATATGTCAACCATTATTTTTAATTATCTATATATAAAGTAAAAATATATTATGTCATCCCATATATCCTATGATGCTCTGGTTTGGATCAGATCTCTTGAACATCCCAATCACCGTTTGAATAAAACAATTTCCCTCTAGTGATGTGAAATTCACCCTCTAGTGATAGTAATAAATGTAGGCTCGATAAAAAAACTATCCAATCCATTCCGAGTATAATGTAAAACATGATCATTTTAATGGAAAAAATTCCCATAACATGTGACACTCTCCAATCTCAAGAATAAATCTCTACACGGGTGCAAACCCTCCGTTATGATCGTCACCAGAGTTTCCATGGTCATAATTCCATTAGAAAACTGAACCACGAGCTTGAGGCTCTCCGCCAAAGGTATAGATAAGAAACTATTTGATTCAAATATATCAAAAATAGTAGATACTAATGAATAGGATAATAAGATAAATCCTATCAATACAGATGGTATGGCGTTCTACTTCTCATGAGTAGGCTGTGGAGAATATATCTAGCCTGAACTGAAACCTTATGAAACAACATCACCTCCTGGACTAGGCCCACTCTATTGTTTAGGTACAACTGGTTCCACACTACCTCAAACATGACCACCACCTCATCTTATTCAACTGGTTCAGATCCATCTCTAATTCAAACATGGAGATTTACATCTCACTCCTAAACATGGAGTTTAAGATGAACCCCTTCCGTTAACCGCTAGTGGGAAGGTCTTACAAAAATTCTATATGTGGACTATCCCATCGTAATATAAACACATTATTGGGTCCTGATCATGCTTATTCCTCATATTCCCCTTTAATCCACACTGATGGTAGAGAATAGCTTTACATACATTAAAATCTTAGTTTTACTCCCCTTGTGTGAAGCCTCAAAATGGAACTTTTTACCACTTGAATCTAAACCACTAGGTTGATTGTCTAAAAAACCCTAATATACCCCACCATCTTCCCTCAAGTTCCTCTTTTTAATCAACACATGATTAACTATCTTAGTAATATTCTTAAAATTGAACACATTGACATGTGAACAAATGTTATTTCAGAGACCTTCCCCGAATAATCTTTTCGTCAATAGCACATCATCATTGTATATTGGTGAAAATCAATACATCTATGTAAATCATGTCTAATAGCCCATAACAATCATAGTTCCATAATCCAGATTCATAAACTCATTGTCCTACTCTTCTCTCGGAGTATGAAGGAAAAAATAGGCATATAACATGGATTGGAAATCCCTTCAAACTATATTTTATATCATATCATCATGGTTCAATATTTTTGACCAATTCTTAGCTACTCCTCAAAGAATTTATGTCGAAACCTTCACTGACATCTCAATAAGTTTCCCCAGATACCAAAATATTGAATAAAGTAGTTTCAATACACATATCATCATCCTTTCGTACACCATCCCCAAAAATCACTGGTTGATGCTTCTACTAGAAAACATGTGTTAGATCCGCCATAAAAGAGGCAGACTGTGGTCCTCCATGAAAATTATTCATATAACATAGAAAACCATCATGAAATTGTTACTCAAAACCTATGTCGATTATAACCTCTGGTTCTTCGGCTAGCACTATAGGAGGATCTACTAGTAGCATATTTCCCACCACCTTTGAAGCATGGTTGTCTCCACCCTCCAAGAGTATGACTTTAGGTTGTGGTGGAAACAAGTCTCTACACATCTAGACACAAGCCTCGTAAATGTTCAATAAGTATAAGATCTTAGAAAAAGTCATAGAATATGTCAAACCATTCAAAAAAACTATTCAATCCTCACTTCCTCCACCAAATTTCTGTACCGGGTAAAAAAAAGTAGTCATAACATCATTAGAGACAATACATAAAGCCCCCTCAAAAACTAGTTCAAGGTCAATTTCTTTATCTCACAATTTTAAATTTCCATTTGAATTATTTTTCATTTCACATTTCTATTTATATGTTTGAAACAAATGGTTCACCACTTTGGATATATAAGAACCCACACACCTGATGAATCGAAATATAATGCCCACTTGATCCATACCATTACAATTTTCAGTTCATATGACTAATGGTTCATGACTCAACGTGACATAATTGGTTGTTTAGGGTGTCTTCTCTAACCAAATTATGAAAACAATAATTAGGTTATGATAATAACTATATGTACACTACTACAACCTAGCCCTTTATCAGCGCTAAAAACTGGCATTAACAGTTCTAGAAAAGCGCTGTTAATGCCGACGTAGATAGGGGGGCTTTATCAGCGCTCCGAGAAGCACTGATATAGGAGACCTTTATCAGCGCTTCTCTTAGCGCTGATAAAGGTCTCCTATATCAACGCTTCTCGAAGCGCGGATAAAGGACCCCTTTATCAGTGCTGATAAAGGTCTCCTATATCGGCGCTTTGACGGAGCGTTGATAAAGGGTTCCTTTATCAGTGCTCCTCTAGTGCTGTTAAAGGTGTCCTTTATCAGTACTAAAAAAGCTCTGATAAAGTCCCCATCACCTGCACCTACAAAACAGTACCTGCACACCTGCACACCAGAATACCTGCACAAAGTAGCACATGCACACCTGCACACCATAGCACCCGCACCCAATATTTTGACCGACAACGGTATATACATTTAATTAACATCATGAATACAAAAAAACACATTGCTATATACAATTCAAACATTGTTCTACATTGTTACACTTACAATTATTCAACTACAGTTATAAACATTCATGTTTCATCCTTTGATATCCGTGATCTGCTCTCAACGGTATTTGTTGCCGAATAAAGCATCTGAACTCAAGGAAAAAAATTCACCTATATAAGAAAAAAAATATTATGTTAGTAATGCAATAATGAAAGAAAATAAAATAGTAATATGAAAGAATACATTAATATGGAAATGTGAAACTAAAATATAAAATTTTAAACTCAAAAGTTTTCATTTTCATAACAATGAAATGGAATAATGTAAAATCAATATATTTTTGATTGATTTATCTCATTTAATAAATACTGATTCTCTATCTAATGAAAATCTTTACCGGTCACACCGTGCGTCGGTCGAATTGAGATGCGGTCGATTCGTACATGTCACAAATGAATCGTGGATCGTTTTCCTAAAGTATCAAAATAATAAAAATGCGTTTTCTCAGTTTGGCGTATGTCATTGGTGTTGTTTTCCAAAGTTTATCTCAATTTGAAACTGATATTAGACACTTTTAGCCATACCAGTCACACCATGAATCGGATTGAGGTGTGTTCGATTCGTACACGTCATAAATGACTCATGGATCGTTGTCCTAAAGTATCAAAATAATCCGAACGTGTTAGCTCGGTTTGGCGTATGTCATTGGTGTTGTTTTCCAAAGTTTATCACAATTTGAAAGTGATATCAGACACTTTCAGCCATAACGGTCACATCGTGCGTCAGATTGAGGTGTGGTTGATTCTTACACATCACAAATGACTCGTGGATCGTTTTACTAAAGTATCAAAACAATCCGAACACATTTTCTCGGTTTTCCGTATGTCATTGGTGTTGTTTTCCAAAGATTATCTCAATTTGAAACTGATATCAGACACTTTTAGCCATACATGTCACAACGTGCATCAGATTGAGGTGCGGTCAATTTGTACACATCAAAAATGACTCGTGGATCGTTTTCCTAAAGTATCAAAACAATACAAATGCATTTGCTCGGTTTGGCGTATGTCATTGGTGTTGTTTTCCAATGTTTATCTCAATTTGAAACTGATATCAGACAATTTTAGCCATACCGGTCACACCGTGCGGTCGATTGAGGTGAGATCGATTCGTAAACATCACAAATAACTCGTGGATCATTGTCCTAAAGTATGAAAACAATCCGAACGCGTTTTATCGGTTTGGCGTATGTCATTGATGTTGTTTTCCAAAGTTAATCTCAATTTGAAACTGATATCAGACACTTTTAGCCATACCGGTCACACCGTGCATCGGATTGAGGTGCGGTCGATTCATACACATCACAAATGACTCGTTGATCATTTTCCTAAAGTATCAAAACAATACGAACGCGTTTTCTTGGTTTTCTGTATGTCATTGGTGTTGTTTTCCAAAGTTTATCTCAATTTGAAACTGATATCAGACACTTTTAGCTATACCAGTCACACCGTGCGTCGGATTGAGGTGCGGTCGATTCGTACACATCACAAATGATTTGTGGATATTTTTCCTAAAGTATCAAAACATTACGAACACATTTCCTCGGTTTGGCGTATGTCATTGGTGTTGTTTTCCAAAGTTTATCTCAATTTGAAACTAATTTCAGACACTTTTAGCCATACCGGTCACACCGTGTGTTGAATTGAGGTGCGGTCAATTTCTACACGTCCCAAATGACTCGTGGATCGTTGTCCTAAAGTATCAAAACAATCCAAACGCGTTTCCTCGATTTGCCGTATGTCATTGGTGTAGTTTTCCAAAGTTTATCTCAATTTGAAATTGATATCAGACACTTTTAGCCATACCAGTCACACTGTGCGTCGGATTGAGGTGCGGTCGATTCATACACGTCACAAATGACTCGTGGATCGTTGTCCTAAATTATCAAAACAATACGAACGCGTTTTCTCAGTTTGGCATATGTCATTGGTGTTGTTTTCCAAAGTTTATCTCAATTTGAAACTGATATCAGACACTTTTAGCCATACCGGTCCCACGGTGCGTCGGATTGAGGTGCGGTCGATTCTTACACGTCACAAATGACTCGTGGATCGTTCTCCTAATGTATCAAAACAATCCAAACGCATTTTCTCGGTTTTCCGTATGTTATTGGTGTTGTTTTCCAAAGTTTATCTCAATTTGAAACTGATATTAGACACATTTAGCCATACCGGCCACACCGTGCGTCGGATTGAGGTTCGGTCAATTCGTACACATAAAAAATGACTCGTGGATCATTTTACTAAAGTATCAAAACAATCCGAATGCATTTGCTCGGTTTGGCATATGTCATTGGTGTTGTTTTCCAAAGTTTATCTCAATTTGAAACTGATATTAGACACTTTTAGCCATACCGGTCACACCGTGCATCGGATTGAGGTGCGGTCGATTCGTACACGTCAAAAATGACTCTTGTATCATTTTCCTAAAGTATCAAAATAATACGAATGAGTTTTCTCGGTTTGGAGTATGTCATTGGTGTTGTTTTCCAATGTTTATCTCAATTTGAAACTGATATCAAACACTTTTAGAAATACAGGTCACACTGTGCATCCGATTGAGGTGCGGTCGATTCGTACACATCACAAATGACTCGTGGATCGTTGTAATAAAGTATCAAAATAATTCGAACGCGTTTTCTTGGTTTTCCATATGTCATTGGTGTTGTTTTCTAAAGTTTATGTCATTTTCAAACTAAGTAGTAGGAATTCACTAATCTAAGGATATGAAACATAAGAAAGGGAGATCATAGATTCTTAATAAGTGTAAAGGGAGATATCAATAACCATATAAAGATAACATAAGTATTAGGAATTCACCTTCATTGTCCTATTTGTTTACATTCTTCTATCAGGTACGATGCCCATTCGTTTATAAAGACATTTATATCATCTTCTGAATAGGAGTTTTTGCGACAGTCATAGTACTACTGAAAAAATATAAATACACAAAGGAATAATAATTATTTTAAATAAATTAGTAACTATTTTCAAAAATACCTCTTTAGGGATGCTATTTTGTTCATGAAATATGATCTCTTTCATAAATTTACAAACATAATATCTGCAGTCCTTGTCATTTGTTTGTTTCGGACACTGCAGAAACTTCGAGAAAAATAATTAATTTGTATTAATATGTATTTGGATAATGAAATATAATTATATATACCCAGATACTTCTCCATTTGTAGATCTTGTGGGCACTGTCGTCCTTATGCCCTGGATTCATTCCAGCCTTTAGATGATATTCATACACCGCCCTATCATAACAAAATCCTCATTAAAAGATAATATAAATTATATAACTAGATATTTAGTTCTAAAATTTTGGATCTAGTTTATTAAAAATTGAAAATCTCCATCATGTGTGGTCGGTTAGTTGGATATCCATGCAGTGAATCCAGAAAATAAATCTTTGGAGTATCCAAATTGACTGCAATGAGCATCCAATGTTTCCTAAAAACACAAAAAGAAATAAGTAATGATAGAAATGAAAATATAATTGGTATGATTAAAATTTAGAGTTTTACCCTTTCATAGTTCGTATTAAAAAGAGCATGTCAGTCGTAATTCTTCTTTGAAACGTTCTGAGAAGATTTGACATCAATTCAGCCTGAAAATTAGAATCTATTTCTTTTCGTTGTGTAGAAATGGTGTGAGGAATAACGAGTCCAAATTTGTATTCATGGGAAAATCCCTTCAATTGTTTTTCATATATATGCCTATGAAAAATATGAGATGTATTTATCCATAATTATCAAGGTATATCAGCTTCTGTAAAATCAAATCATGAAAACATACCTCATGTATACATTAATAACTGAGGTGCATAGCCAGTCGTATATGATGATCTTAGAAACAGCATCTGCACTAACGAAATCTATTGTTTCCTCTCCGTACATATCTTTTTCACAAAAAATTGTATGACTCTTTCCGTCTTTCATTTTCGTATCCACATGAGCTTGCAATGATATTAAATGTGGATATAGAATGGGCGGGGTGAACGCGCTCTCAGTTGATCGTTTTGATCAGTTGGTTGATCCAATGTTGGAGCCGCTCTTTCATTTTAGCTTCTCCATTTTATCCTTCTGTAATAACATTCATCAGTTCAGCCATTTTATAATTTAATTTTAAAGGTTCTGCTTGAAAAATGAACTGGAAATGAATACCTCTTGTTTGACATGTTTTTTTACAAGATTCAATGGCCATGCAACGAATGTTCCAACAACTTTTTCCACCGTATGAATGTCGTCATCGTCATTTGGCACGGGTAGCTCGGCTCTCGGCTCATGAGCTACGTTAACCGACACTTTTACATGACCGGTTGGATGTTGTCTGGAGTGTAGCATGTCATTCTGCATATTGAACACCGTAGCCCTTGCTACAAGGCGATGGGTGGGAGTTGACAGATATAAATCACAGTCATTTTCACCCTGCAGAATATCATTACATGAATGGTATCAGTGTATATGTGATTCACATCTCACAAAAACGAATATTATAACATTTATTACCTCGGTTAAGTCAGGTCTTTGAGGGGAATAGCTCGCCTCAAAGCTGGTGAGGGGTGGTTTTTCTCGTGGGGGTTGTTCTTGAGTTGTTTGTTCTCTTCGCCTCTCCTCCATCAAACTCTTTAGCATCTCTCCTTGAGTTTGGATTAGTTCTTCAAGGGTAGCTACTCTATCTCTCATTACATGCACTTCTATAGTTTGTTCATCCTCTTTTTTTTCTGAAAATATGTCCAGGGGGACACCCCAAAACCCACACCTCTGACGCGGCCATACTGTTCTGGCTGTTTCAAGGCCGTTGAAAGTATGTCTGCATCCAGTGCGGGTGTTGTTGATTCATGTGACTATGTCAAATAGAAAATATGAAAAAATATGTAAGCATCGTTATATAATAGTGATTTAAAGAAAAAAAAGTTTATATTATGTCATACTTACACATGTTTCCCACACTTTTTGTGTGTTTTCATCTATCAGTTTCCTCTCATTATTAACACGGGCCTCCTTTCATAGCACATGGCGTGGAATGGAAGTTACTTGAGATTTTTCTTCATCAATCTGCATATAAACAGAGAAACATGGTTACAGTGTTGTTTTATGTCACATAAAATTATTACAGTACTTTTAAAATACATACCAATTGTTTTTTAATTGAAGCGTACCCCACCCTTTCTTTACGGTAGGGGTATGCTAGTTTTTCTGCCCGTTCTTTATTTTCAGCACTCAGTTGCTGTTTCATAAATAAAAACCTATCAATCAACGTGATGAATACAAGAAACATTACACAATGTGTAACAAAACACAATGTACCTGAAAATTCTGTTCTGCACGATGGTTGCAAAACGCATCCCACGTTCCTTGAGATATCAAGTGTGCATAAAGAGGGGGCGGGTGCAGCTTGATTTTCCCTTTGGCATCATTCTGATGATGTTTCGTTAAAATGGTGCGAAAGCCTCTATGAATCCTTCCTGCCCGTCTGAAAAAATATTCTTTGTGCCAAACATCTACTATAAATGCACTCTGCAAGAGATGATGGAGGTTTAGTCAATATTTCAATATTTTATTTTATTTTAATAAATTAAATAGATGATATCGTAATGTTACCGTAATCTTTTCCCACATTAATGTTTTCAACCCGCTGAAAACTTGGTGCCATGACTCTACGTCAATCGGCACGAGTTGTCGAGTGACGATTTCAATGTAGCTACTAAACATGGCTTTGTTGGGGGTTTACAAGCGGGCCTAGCTTATTCCATCCCACCTCATATTTGATGCCTTTTGATTTTTCCTTAAGGATTTTTTCTAAAACTGTCAAACTACGGCGCACCAATTTTTTTTTGTGTCGCTGGGTTTTCATCGCCTACCATTTCCTTAGTTTCTGTATCATCATTATGTTTCTCCGAAGCGCTAGAATCGGAACTGACACTAGCTGCAACAGGTTGAGAGACCTTTTGTACGTCAACAGTGGGACTAGCTGCAATAGGTTGAGAGACATGTTGTCTCTCAGTAGTGGGACCAGCTACAACAGGTTGAGAGATGTGTTTTATCTCGGGATTGGGTGCATCAGTAGGTGAATAAGTCATTATCTGAAGAACTAGTTTAAAATTTAATTTAGATCACATAAAAGTAGTAGCGAACAGATAATGAGGTCGGAAAAGACCAGGTCCAAAACATGGAATTCCGAAATGTCCTCCATGCCAAGTACCACAACACAACTCTCAAAGAACATGAAACCATGACCATTTTTCCTACCCAAAAGGGTTAGGCAATACATAAAATAATTCATAAACTCTGCCATCATACACAAGTAATAAAAAAATATGTGAAATTAATGACTAGGATTCACCATTTTGAAATGAAACCAATACTATAGAAGAATAAAAAAAAATTCACCTCAAATTGTGGTTGGCCAAGATTATGAGTCCTCATGAATGAACTCTAGTGCATTGATTTTTTATAGATTAGATTTGTCTATGTATTATTTCCCTATTAAGAATCCCCCTTTTTTTCGGATGTGATCCTCCACCATTTGAAGCCTCTTATTTTAACTAAGATCCCTTAAAAAAGTGGAGCCTACACCACTCCCATTAGGCGCCAATTGAAAAAATCACAAGATATTCCCCGGCTACCCAAATAGGTGGAACACCCTCAGAGTCTCTGGTAAAATCATATAGATATTTCCCACATTTCTAATCTGATAAAAAAATAGGTCCATTTTCCATAGAATCCACATAATCTGTTCATAATGACTACTCAAATCCCTTTCCACTACTTCCCTAAGACTCATCGTGCTTTAGATTTTATCCTCAAAAATAACTTTGGATACCACCAATTAATGGAACACCATTGAGACCAATATTTCAATAAAAATATGCCTCTCACATCAATACCTTGGGAAACACCTAAAAATAGGTTGGTAGACTTAGAACAATAAGAATAAATCTGATATATTTCCTCAAACCCATCTCAAAATTAATAGCCATAAGATAATTGTTCATGGGGAGATAAAGAGATACATGAACCAAATTACGGAATCTAGTGGCATAATCCATGACTAAATGACCACCATACTCAAGCTTTAAAAACACATAGTCATTCATCAATCTCAATGTATCTGGGTAGAACCTCTAAAGAAATACCACTTGGAAAGTGGTAAAAGTGAGATCCTCTCTATTCCTCGAAAGAATAATTGAATCGAACCACATTAAAATAAATTCTTTAAAAAAGAAACCAAAAAATAACACTTTATATGTCTTAGGGTTTTTCAAAAACTCTAAGATCTACTTGATACAGTCCAACTACTCCTTAAATTACTTAGTTTTCTTTTCAGTAAGGAAAAACTTTGAATTATTCTTTGAAAATTTTTGAGTGTGGTCCATAGTTCATGTCTTACCATGGATACCAATTTAACCCACTTTTTTGAAATTATAAATCATTTAATCCAAAAAAATTTGTATCAATGGGATGGTTCCTCTTTGGGGTACTCTGGTTAACACTCTCTATGCTTCTACATGGTCCTTCTAGGAGGTATTGTCTACAAGAAACATGAAGAACCTCCATCAAGGAAAACCCAACATCAAATCACAACAAAAGAACTAAATAAAAACACCAAAACATAAGAATAACTAAATAAATCTAATGAAGTAGTGGTAAATCATAAAAACAACCCATAGTTAGGATCAAAACATAACCACAATCCCAAACCACCCATGGAAACTGAAGATTCAACACGAAGAATAGTTGGCCAAACACTTACCCATTCCTAACATAATTAATTCATGAAAATTCAATTTGAATCACCTTAAGGAGGAGGAATCGGTGGCGGAGGAGAAGGAGGTGTCGACAGCGGAGGCACCAGAGGCAACAGAGGCAGCGCGGAGGCAGGGTGGAGGCAGCGGAGGTAGCGAAGGAGGAGGAGGAGGAGGCATCAGAGTAGGAAGAGGAGGAGGAGGAGGAGGCGTCGGTGGAGGAGGGGTATGATGAGGCCACAGACTAGGAGGAGGAGGAGGAAGCGTCGATGGAGGAGGAGGAGGACGAGGCCGCAGCGGAGGAGGAGGAGGAGGAGGAGGAGGAGCAGAGGAGGAGGAGGCAGTGGCGGCTAGAGGAGGAGGAGGCGGCAGCCGGAGGAGGAGGAGAAGGAGGAGGCGGCGGCCGAAGCATAGGAGGAGGAGGCGGTGGCAGCGGTGCAGAGGAGGGCTTCCGCGAGAGCTTTACCGGGTGCGGGGAGGAGGAAGAGGACCCATGGGTTTTTAACAAATCCGCATGAGCCTTTATCAGCGCTAGTAAAAAGCACTGATAAAGTGTGTATTTATCAACGCTAAAATGAAAAGCGCTGATAAATACAACCTTTATAAACACTTTTTTAGCGCTGATAAATAATCCCTTTATCAGCACTAAAAAAAGCGCTGATAAAGGGGCCAGCCTTTATCAGTGCTAAAAAAGTGCTGATAAAGTGGACATTTATCAGTGCTTTTGTTAGCGCTGATAAAGGCCCGGCCCTTTATCAGCGCTTTACCATTAGGGATGATAAAGGCAGGCGCATGCCTTGCCCAGTTTTGTGGTAGTGGTACTATGTTTTTAAATTCCCAATAATAACACGATAAGGATAACAAATATAACACACAAGGAACATTCATAAAGTCAGGTCATCAAGTAATATATTCCACATGGAATGGCATAATTTATATCTTGTTAATCCTATTAGGTTCCAAAAACGATGCATGATATTAATATCATCATCTCAATTAGAAATGGTAAAACAAATCCTCAATCATATTATTACTAACATCACAATTCAATTGTGTCACCCAATGATGATATCCAAATCAAATGTAATAGTAAAAATATAGAAAATGTCAATTTAAATCCATGTTAATTTTTGGATTTTTCTAAACATGGGTGAGATAACCCAAGACACTACTCATTACCAAATTCCATAACATTAATAATCTCATGTTTATCATCTCCTTACAGTATGGATGAAAAGAAAAATC
The DNA here is from genome assembly GCA_963277665.1 of Viscum album. Lineage (NCBI taxonomy): Eukaryota > Viridiplantae > Streptophyta > Magnoliopsida > Santalales > Viscaceae > Viscum > Viscum album. The sequence goes on along the minus strand of OY728159.1, from coordinate 1,882,440,683 downwards.
ATTTTATAACACTTTGTAAAGTCCCAACCAAGATGTCACCAAATGGTTCCTTAAGATGGATAGTCAAATAGACTCAAGCGCGCATCCCTATATGCTAGAGGAAAAAACTATATGTGAGGGTCAAGGGTTTTTTTGGGGGGGGAGACTATTCCCTCATTCCAAAGTGTAACCCAGTAATAGTAATCACAATAGTAAGTTTTTAAAGTATTAAAATATGTAGACATAAGATAAACATCCAATATAGGAATATATAAACAATGCTAGAAGTAATTTCATATAAAAGATGATGTGCCATTTCATGTCTCTAGAAAGATGTAGAATAGGTTTACAATCATCTAGTACAATACATGTATCAAAATACCAAAAAGACCAAAAACAACTATCCCATCTAGTCTCATGATTCTATCTTCGCCATGTGCTCTCATACTCCAAATAATAGCACAAATCAACCATTGTACTATGAGAGGATGCCCCAGTACCTATCTTCTTTTATATATTAATTTTGGGTAACCATCGAAGGCCCAGATAAGGTGTGCGATAACACTCATTATGCTCCAACCAATGATGATAATAAAAAATATTGTCTCTGAGTTATAATCAAAATAAATTTTCAAAATAAACTAACTATATCAGTACTAAACATAAAGAGCCAAGCACTGGTGATCCTATCTAGACAAACATGGCTCCCTGTAAAAGATAGCTAGGCTCCCATAAATAGGCACAATATTATAAGATAAATAAGAAAGTGATATTTTCTATTCCACCCACAAAATTCAAATATTCATACTAGGGTTATCTACAAAAGCATAGAAAAGCAATATCCTTATTGGCCTCACCATGTATACTACTTTAAACAATTACCACAAACACATCATATAAAAAATTGTAGAATAACTATTGTGTCCATTATATATAATCAAATTCTAACCATAATGGAAGTACCGTGTACTTGAAGTATCACGCCATGAAGAACTATATACAAGGTATATAAGACCAAGAAAATTGAATCATGTCCCAAGATCATATCAATGGAAACTTGGTAATAAATAGGTTGGAGTACATGGATCATATCATCAATCCATGTTCAACATGAGACTGTGAAAGGTAAATATAAGGTGTAGAAAGATCCATGGCATCCTATAGAATAAATACTCAAAGAGGAAATAGTTCCATGCCATCCACAACTATTAACGAGATCTATGGTAAAAACATTCATGATATCTAATAGAATTAGGATCCAAGGTATACCATCCAAGGAATGAACTAAAAATTTAAATCATCATCTTTTTATATTTTTTATCATTTTAAAATCATTTATATTCCATGAGTTCTTCCAACTCATATAACCATTAATATTTAAACAATGAAAATAATTTACATCATGTTATCCCATAGAAAAAAGGAAACCTTCTACTAATATCTGAATAAAATTATCAATTAAATAGAAGGGATTATTCCAACAGGGAATTTTCACATGCACCCCATAGGTGGTATAATATAAGATTAGATACAAATTCACATTTCAGGGGTGGTGCAGGTTTGGAAAAAACCTCCAAAAAACCTATTAAATAATTCTGCATCCCTAATAGGTTGCAATTCAACCAATTCATCCATTCAGTTATTTAAATTTGTTTCATCGGAATGCTTGGCATGTCACACAACATGAAAATATGATTATAAAACATAGAACCCTAAATTAATGTTATAGACCACCTATTGTTTCTCGATTGTATAAAAATCATCCAATATCATCTTCATATTTAATAGAAATTATAATAAAAATGTATAATGGATGAAAATCCTGAAAATATGGCATATTATCTTAAACCTAAATAAATCCATTAATATAAAGTCAACTCAATAATTACTCAACATGATTGAAGAACATACTGGCACAAATTGAAAGATACAATCGACACTCAATTCTATCTTCAGATGATAAATCCACACTAAATCCTAGGATTTTTCTTTCGAAGGATATCTCTAATGTTCAGAGCTATCCACCAGAGGTGAAATAGAAAAAGAAATGGTAAATTTTAACTTATTAAGTGAAATAATTTCTTTTTACACAAAAAATGGGCCACACAGTTTGGTCGCATAGTTGAAAAAACTATGTACCAACTATGCACCCTTCATAGTGTCAAGGGGGGCCTCACATGGTTTCATGAGCATTGTTCTGAAAACCATGTCTAAGCCTCTATAAAATGATCCAGAGCCCCCGTATAGGCATGTGCCAATTTTTTACTCATACTTTGTGACTTCCTAAACCTCTCTATCGAGACCTACATAGTATGAAGAATTTATATAGATTGTCCCACATTATTTCTACTAAGCATGATGCATGAATAGTTTTTCCAAACAGTGGGTATATAGGCTCTAACAAATCCCCACAAACCCTCTATACACCCACGACATCAAAATTAACTCGCATTGGTCAAACCAAGGAGTTAAAGAAAAAAATAATGATCATTACATCATTGGAAAACTTGGGATATTATAATATTCCACCTTATAGAAATTCATCCACAAATTTCTCATACAAGGGTGGTCAAGAATCATGTGATAATAACTGTGTACACTGTACATGTATATCGGCCAATTGATTCCAAGTCCTTCCCTATAAATAATCATTCTACCATAAAACATATTCAAGAGTATCTAGATGGCCTTGAAGAACCTTCATGGTACTATCAACAACACTTATATGATTCTCCTTGAAGGACACATCTATCTATAACTTTTCTTCATCTAGATAAAGAGTGTGAGATGGGTATGAGTGATAATAGCATGAGTGAGATACATGAAAGATGTTGTGCAAGTATTTGTACCTCTGAGGTAGATGAAACCAATAGGATATCTGCATGACTCTCTCTAGAATCTCAAAAGGCCCAAAATATCATGGTGAATTATTACCTTTTCTCCTAATCTATCTATTTACTAGACTTATTGAGATATGTAAATCGACATGATCCATGAACTTGAACCGTATAGGTAATTAATAATGACTGGTGTCAGATATATATCTTGGCTTTGTGGTATCCATCTATTTTTTGAATAAAATGGACCTTCTATGAAGTCTCCGGCATGAGAAGAAGTCTTAGTAAAGTAGCCTCCCCCACCTCTTACCATGATGGGGGCGATCGACTTGAACTACCGTAAAAATAATCATAAGGTTTCATCAGTCCAGTTACATGATAGATATTATTGTAGGAGAACTCGACTTGTGGTATATGAAACTCACAAAATCCCCCAAAATAAATGATTCTTACCCACATCATTTTTGAAAAACATTTATAGTGTGCTCTGATTGACCATAATTCTTAGAGTGGTATGTTGTGCTCATAAGAAACTATATACCCAATGACCTATGTAAACTTAAAATGAATCTAGACATAAACATGTCATCCCTATTTGATAAAACAGTATGATGAACCTCAGAAAGTCACACTATCTCAAAGATACTCAACCTCCCAAGATCATTTTCACTAAAGGTCTACTTGACTACCCTGAAATGTGAATCCTTTGTTAGAATTTCAACAACAACCCATATATCATCACTACCTCACAGTGACCTCACCAACTCGGTCAGAAAATCCATCACGACACTTTCTCATTTTCACTGATGAATGAGTATCTACTTTAACAGTCTAGTTGGTTGTTGATGTTACCCCTTCACCTTATAACATATGGAACACCTCGTAAGAAGACCAATAACCTCAAATTTTGTCAATGAACAGTAATACTGGAAATGTAAATATTGAAACATCTTGGTAACATTGAGATGCACTTCCAAAACCCGGGCATGATACTCCCATATTTTCTCCTTGTGTGTTTCTACTAGAACCCAAACTCATCCCTGAATAAAAAAAAATTTCATCCATTACCAGAGCCCAACCAGGAGGTGGTTCCTCACCTTCCACACTCTCTAGTAGGACTGGGACATCATAATCTAAAAACTACCTTATCCTAAATTTATCTATAATGGTGTTGGTCAAAACTAAGGATGAAAAAGAAGCCTTCCTTTTTCCATCCTTGCCTCTATGTTCATCTCAAAAAAAATCCATAAGTTGTCGCTCACTACTGGTATCCAGAACTACCTGTATTTTAGTCATCCTAATTAGTGTATCAGTCACAACATTTCCTTTAAAAAGAATATATAAAAAAAGAAGTCAAAATATTTGTTTGTACATAACCCATATTCACTTTCATTGATTCATATCACACGGTTTAAATATGAACATTATGTTTTTCTGGTCCATGTATACCTCAAAATACTCTCCCAGTAAATAATGTCTCAAAAAATGAAAAGCTTGAACAACTGGAGCTAACTCAAGATCATCTGTCGAGTGATTCTTATCATTTTGTTCTCAAATTAATATAACTCTACATATGAATATATCCCCATGCACCATAATTTCACCTAGACTGATACATGATGTATCACAATATATAGCGTAGCTCTTACCCATATATAGAATAGTCCAGACTAGCGATGAAGCCATTTCTCTTTTAGCTCATTAAAGGATGTCTTATAAGTAAACAACCATAAAAACTTCACATACATTTTACTAAATATCATTAGAATTGTTTCAATGTGTGATAAGTCCTTTATGATACACCTTTAAGTTCCATTTATCCCCAATAAACTATATATATTAAAGATTTTCCTAGGATAATCCCAGGAAACTATAGCTCTCACCTTTTATGAGTCAATTGATACTCCTTTCTGTGAGATAATATGTCCCAAGAAGTGAATATTATCCATATAGAAGTGGAATATTGTGGGAATATGATATAACTAATTCTCTCTCAGTTTATCCTACTTGATCTCAATTTGTTTTTATAGTCGTGTCGATTGTGAGAATACACAAAGATATTGTCCACAAAAACCACCACAAATGAATCCAAATAAAGATAGAAAACTTGGGTCATCCGTTCCATGAAATTTTCTGGTGCATTCATGATACCAAAATACATAACTAGATACTCATATATTCCATACCTACTATGAAAATTTGTATGATGTATGTTTGTAGGTTGATTACGCAACAGATGATAACCTATTCTCAAATCAATATTTGAGAACACATGATATCCACAAAGATAATAAATAAGACCATCCAGAAATTTATTTTGTTACGTGTTATTAACTATAAACTAATTCAATTTATGATAACATACAAATAGAGTAAGGGTACCTTGTACCTTTTTAACAGAAAGGATCGGCGAACCCCATAGAGAAGTATTGGGTAATATAAATCACTTTGCCTCTAAGTCCTCGAGCTACCTCTCGAGCTCATGAAACTTCATTATAACCCTCCTATATGGAGGAATGGATACCATTGAAGATCCTGACACTAGATCAATGGATAACTTCACCTCCCACTTAGGCGGTAAACAAGAAAATTCATGTTAAAAAACATCTTGAAAAAGATCAACCACTAGAGGAATTTCCTCAAACCATACATCCTTATCGTTTAGATATAAACTAGAAATATTGGTTTCCATCATGCCCACCCCATGATGCTGCTGTCTAGCTCAATTTTCCAAATAATCTCATTCACCATGGTGAAAATAAACTCTACCCTTAGGGGTTGAAAAAGTCACCCTACAATAATAACAATCTAGGTGGATCAATAAAAAACCACCATGTTTATTCTGAGTATAAGGTCATACCCAATCATCAGGAGGTTTAAAAGATCTAATATGAAGTTACACACCCCATTATTAAGGGGTAACTCCCTGCACTAGTGTACATTCTCCATTATGATCCCTATCAGAGTATCGAAGTTTATACCACCATCAAAAAGATGAACCATGAGCCTGAGGTTCTCCACCACATGTACATATATGAAACTATATGATGCACCTATATCCAAATGTGTCAATACAATGTTACAGGACACTAAGATCCTAACTCTCACTGTACACAGGCTGACACATTCCTCCTCAAGTTTAGGTTGTACACAATATTTCTTGCTTGAATCTCAACCCTTTTAAAAAAACCTCACTAACTAGAGTAGGCACACTCAGCTATATGTGTACAACTGGGGTCAGGATACATCATCTATGACCACCACCTTGCCCTGATCGACTGGTACTTCTCTATCTTCTAGCCTAATGTGGAGCTATGACACCCGCTCCTAAACCATGAGTTGGAGACCACCCCTTCCACTAACTGTTGGTGGGAAGGTCCAAAAAAACGTTGTATGTGGCCCATCCTTCCATAGGCTCAACACTCAACGCAGTCCTGATCACACCTGATTCTTCATATGGCACCATCTGCCACATTGATTAATAAAGATAGAGATTCTAGAACTAATATATTGGATGGTACTCGTAATACTCCATGATTTTTGGAATTTTTTTTCAAATTAATTTATCTTTTTGATATTTTTCATGTCACTTGACAATGAAAATAGTTCTTTATATACCCCCCCACACACACACACATATATATATATTAAAATAATAATTCAAATATTACTTTCACATAGCACTATCTAGGATTGTGCTACACATATTACTAACTTGGCTTGAACCACACACAATACTGACTTGGCTTGTGCTGCCCGCAAAACCAACTTGGAATATGTTACACGCAACATAGATGTTTCTACAAAACATCACTTTTTTATTATATTTATTTAAATGATATAATTATAATGTAGCCATTAAAATTATTTATATTAATGGTAATAACTAAATTTAAAATCTTATTTTTTATTTTTTTATATAGATAAAACATATTGGTAATGAATGATATGATTTTTGGGAATGTCTTTTTATATTTTAAAATATTGTTTTCTCGAATAAATAACATTTAGAAATAAAAAAATTTAAGCACATTTAGAAATTTAATTTTATAAAATAAACTTATTTTTTGAATTTATAATTTTGAAATTATCTTAGGAAAAATTTTGGTTACTTTGTTGAGAAACATCATTTATTATGAATTAGTGAAAAATATATCTTTTTAGTTAACAACTACATTTTCATTTAAATAATTATTAATGTTAAATTATATTTTAAATTTGTTTTGAGGTGAAATTAGATCAATTATACATCTATTAATACAATTTATGTCATTATAATCAATTTCACATTAACATTGAATATAAATACTTAATAACCTTTTGAACTTATTTCAACTTTAAAAACCAGTAATTTTGTCCCTTTTGTGAGATTGGCATTATTCTTAATTTTTCTGATTATGTGAATTGAATTTGGAAAATTCGACATAAAGCAATTTAATTAGTATAATATTTAATTTCTAATTACATCATGTTTATTTTTGACCAAAAATATTACTAAAATTGATTAAATTTAATCACAATGATTAAGGTGAAATTAAGCTTAATTAAGGACTAAACCTTATTCTTAGGGGGGAAATAAACTATAAACATATATAAAAATAATTTTTTGTACATATTTATTCCCTAAACCATAAAATATTGATTTATTTTTTTTTATGATTTTTTATGTAATAATATGTGTACACCTAACTTGATTTCATAAATTCCACGTGAGTCATTTTCCTGCCCTATAAAAGGCCACCACCTCTCCCAATTCTTTAGAAATCACAAGCCTCGTATGTTTTGAAAATATATACCCATTAAACATCCCATAATACCCCCTTACTATAAAATACAACCCTTGTATATATGTCAATCCATGTAAGCCTTTTGCACAAACCAAAAGGCGTTACCCGATTAAGAGGTAACGTCTTCTCTCAATATCTTTTCCTTTATTTTTTCTCTTTAAAACCCTTCACATTATATTTTCCATGATTCTAAAACAAAAACAGTATATTAATTATAAAATTATTTTTTATGATATGTTTTAAACCTATAATTACATATTCCTCCATCTAATACGGAACGAACTAACTATTTATATGTGTGGTGAACAACTGCCTCACTAAACAATGGTTATTCATTTTTTACTTTAATTCCTCTAATGTTGGAAATTATGATGCACAATATATTTATATATGTCATATATTATATTTATTATTTCATTGATATTATTTATTTCTTTTTAAACACATATCCTTTTTTACTTTCCATTTGGTGAAAATAAAATAATTTTGTTTGAGGAAGTGTGGACCACTGCCACCTCAAAGCGGTGTGATTCATTCACACACTACATGAAATGGGTTAAGGATGGGTTTAGTGTATATATATGATATATATGATATAGTAAATCTAGTTTAATAGTGATATTTATAAATATATATATATATAATCCTTTTACATTCCTTCTTTTAAAATGACAATTAAACAGTAATAGCATTCATGTAGACTTAAGGCCTACCGTCTCCAGGAATGGTGCATTTAATTTCATACATATATATTATTGATTATTATAATAAACATATGATATTTATAAATTATTTTTATATCATGGATTACATTATTTAAATCATGATATAAGTTATAATAACCAATGATATAATAAATTAAGATAATGTAAATAATAAAGAGAATATTACCCGAAGAGAAACCTTAACACAAGATTTTCAAACAAGCGGGTAATATAAGGTAGTAATAAAACCATATATTATATTAGATATAAGAATAAGAAACATTAAATGATTTGTACAGAATTTATATTTATTATATATATGGTTTCAATGAGTATGATGAGATTCAATACACAAAGTAAAGGGATTTCATCTAATGTTTTATTTCTTTGAGATACAATATTTGTTTATCACCCATATGTTTTGTGTGGTGTGTATACATACCATGGATATATTAATTTTTTTTATAATTAAATTTATGGATATTTACATATCAATTCTAGTGTCTTTATTTCATGGTGTTTATGTTTCAAAAGATACCAAATCGATAAAATATTATTTTCTCAATTTTCCTTCTTTGAGACTCAAGTTTTGTTATGCATGTAAATTCATTTTTTAGGTTTATATACATCCATTTTACATGTTATATAATGAATATAAATAATTTCATGATATTTTATGCTTAATGTAATTTCACTTTCATACATGGTGATTATGGTTCAAATTTAATTAGTGATAAGAGTTTATTGAAACAACCTCACCGATTTTTGAGATTGTTTATGATTAGGTTTCCTTTATTTAAATAATATGAACCATAGCTCCAGAGAACTCCTGAATTTTATTATCCACTGGTTATTAATGAAATATTTATTTACTGGTACCATTTTTCTACTCTTTGATACATAATATAGTTAAGAAAGTTTTTTTATGTAATCCCGTCTTGACCCTCCCTTTAGTCGGAAATCTATGTTCCTTCAAAAAAATGTTTTATAAATAGGGATTTCAAGAATATTGTACAATTATCCTATAATACATAAAATAAAATTTTCAATTTTTTTTTTCAATATTTTTCATGGGAATATTCTTATCCCTTTCTCAAATGGGGATTTTTCCAACCTTTTTATCGGGAAAAAGGAATGTTCTTTTTCAATCATATGACATATATAGATTTATCCTATTTCAATCATTTGAATCATTATTTCCATGTTTAATGTTAATTTATATGAATTTATTAAAAATATATTTTCAAATAAATTGAATTCAAAAAAATTTCAAGCATCTTTTATAAGTGTTCAATGGAAATTGTTTTCAAAATGTTTTCAAGAATCTTATATTTTGTTTCATGGAAAACAGTTTTTAAAATGATTTCAAGCCTCATTTATAAAATTTCAATGTATTTTCAAAGAAATTGTTTACAAAACAATTTCAATATTTCTTTACAATTTTTCAACGTATTTGCAAGGAAATAGTGTTCATAACAATTTCAAGCATATTTCATTTGTTTTCAAGTAAAAATATTTTCAAAAAAATTAAATCTTTCTTTATAAGTTATTAAGGTATTTTCAAGTAAATATTTTTTAAAACATTTTCAAGGTTATTTATTATTTTTCAAGTAAAAAGGTTTATGAAATATTTTCAATTTTTATTTATTTGTTTTCAAATTATTTTTAATGAATATGGTTTTTAAAATGTTTGGATAATTATTTTATAAGTTTTTAAGGGAAAATATTTTCAAAATTATTTCATGTCTTCCTGATAAGTTTTCAAGTTATTTTATGAGAAAATTATTTTCAAATTGATTTATGTATTAAACTCATTTTTTATATAAGAAAGGATATTTTCATTAACAAATATTTTTAAATGTTTTTTTCAAAACTACTTTCCGTATAAGATGACATCCATTGATGTTCCTCATCCTCTTCTTGGAGATAATCTAAAGGTTTCATTAATATTATTCATATGAATGGGTTATGATTAATGTCAATGTATTTATCAAACCAATTTCTCTTTCATGGTTTATATTTTTATAAATTCCTTTCCTATTTCATTGGTTATATGTTTATAAAATCTGTTTATCTTTCATGGGTTATGATATAGAAGAAACTGTTATGAAATTATTATTATTTTCCAAAGGTTGTGATATTTTTTCATGTTTAAGATACCCATTTTATTTCTTGGGTTATGATATGATTATTTATGATATTGTGGCACATGTATGTATGATTCCATTATGGGATGGGTGGGACCTATATATCCCTCCAATACATTGAATAAAGATTTATATCTCATGTGATAGACATGGTTGGAATGAGAAATGAAATTGGTTCAGTATTACTGGACTGAAATGAGGAGTGAACTCAGTTCAGTAATACAGAGTTAGAATGATGTGTGAATGCAGTTTAGTAAAGTACTTTTACCACTAAGATTTTCATGTCTGTAATGTCTTCACTACTATGGGAATCATTATATATGCTTCTGAGTTTTCCACAATTCTATTTACTATTCCTGTGTAATTATTTCATGGATTGTGTTATTTATTTCATTATAATTTATGTTTTATGAATAGATAATATTTATTATGATCTATAATATGTAGGGTATGATCTTAAAATTTTATGTGCATGTTCCACACCCTTTTGTTCATGTTATTCTTACATATTTCCTTTATTTTCCCTTACTAAGAATATAATCTCACCAATTTATTATGTTTCCTTTCCATGGGTTATGAATAATGGTTTTAGGTAAGAGTACTAAAGGTGGATTTATTTATGGGATTGTTATTGATATTTCACGGAGATAAAAAAATTTCCATGTTTCCAAAGACACTAAACTATTATGGTCCTTGGGAATATATTTTTATAAGGTAGTGAATATTTATCTAAAATAGTGTAACATCCATATATGTTAATACTAGGTTTCTATAGTTGGTAAAAATGAAAGGTTTAATCATTCTATGGAAACTAGGATTATAAAACATTATTGTGATCCTTAGTTATATTTTTATGGATATCTCTTGGTATGTCTATAAATATAATTATAAGGACAAGTAATCATTTAGGAAAATATCCTGGAATTTTGGTAAATGATAGTGTGAGTGGTTTCCTATGAAAAAATACATGTCTTGATATTACAAGTGGATATGGATTAGGAAAAAATGTTCTATGTGGTAACAAATCCAACAAGACTTCCTAAGACTGACTCTGGGTAATCTGGTACACGACAAAGGGCCTTGATACACACCTGGTTTGACACACCTAGGGGATATGCTTGGGATATAATAAACAATTCATGAATCATCATTAAAGAATTAAATATATATTTTCCTATGAAAAACCTAGGATGAACCTCTAGTTTCATAGATTAAGTAATGTTTCATGATTGAGAAATCTATATGTAAATATATTCCTGACTATGTAGTTTACATTTATGATAAGTAATGCTCACACAATTCTTATAGGTTTATTTAATGGAAATAACCATAAGTAACTATGATAATGTTAAATATTATGGATGATTTTATAATGATTAGTCAATATGGATGATCATTGGGGTTAAAGATGTTGTGATCATGCATAATCAATTTTCAAGGAACATGATTAACAATGTGTACCTTAACTAACTCTCAGCCACAATAAGGAAGAGAAAGAAATATTTTTCTAAGAGTTCAAGTAATAGAGGCCATAGAGGAATGAAAATTAGTGTTTTTATCTATAAATACTATGGAAATAATAAACTAAGTTTTTTTTTAATGGAACATGAATATTTTTTGATTATGAAAATGAAGGACATAAAGCATGTGACTTCAAGGAATAAATGAAGAGTTTGGATAATGAAATGGATGGGAATGTTTTCCTCCCATATACATCATCAAAAGTGAAGTGTTTAAATTTTGGATTAAATGGTAATTATGAAACTCAATATCCCAAGATGAAATCTCTGGAAGGGAACCAGTAAGGTGGTGTGAGTAATGGTTACATTACTCATGATGAAGATACTACAAATGAAAAGTGAAAGAAAATAGGTATTTTAAATAGAATTATGTATCATTGTAAATAGAATATTAATGGAGTATAATAATAAAATTTTCTAAGTTATTGCAATAAAAAAATTAGGTTAATTGAATGGTGAAATATACAATGATTGTTCTACTTATTTTTTCACTCAGTATTTATATGTTTATATAAAATGTTCCAGAAAGAATTTTAGGGTGATTTAATGATATTGATATATTTGGACTAAGGGAAGGTAAACCTTAATATGTTATTTATGTTATGAGAATTATTCTATTAATAACAAATTGGATGATACTAATTACCTTATAACTAAGTAAATACTTATAGACTGATGGTTTATGCAACCAGTGATGAAGTTTACAACATTTTTTGAGATTTATGGAATAGATCCAATATACATTAGAATAAAGAATCATGCATGTTTTGAAAATGGATTTATAGTAATTAAGGATATTACCATGTTTCTAGAAAATATAAGATAACTTTATTAACATGTTTTGAATGTGAAAACCAAGAGATACTTTATGATATATGGGGGAATCAATGTTAAGATGATTTCATGACTTTCTTTTTATTGTTTTGGATTTTCATCTTTCATATGGGTTCTAAGGTTATCCATTCATGGATATTTTATGTTAAACATTAGAGGAAGTATTTATGCACTGATTTTGTATTGAAAAGGATGGTTAAAAGGATATTTAGTGGTTAATCATATTTCAAGGATGTGTATCTTTTTTATTTTTTTATTTATTTTAGGGAATTTTTAGAAAATAACACCATGTATATTGGTTGACAACCAATCAAGTCTAGAATGTTCATGGGTCTTAAGACCATGACAGAAGGATGATAAGGGTTTTAGAAGTATCATATTTCAATGCGATGTATGGGTTAATGTAAACTTATTTTTTATGAATAATTCTTTATGATGAAACAATATAGTTACTTTTTATGTTTAGTTATTATTTTAATAACCATTTAGATTTTTAAGAATAATTGTAGATAAATAGTTATAGATTTTCTTCTTTTCTGAGACTTAAGATCTGCTAAAAGTGTATTTTAGCACTTCATGTATAGAAGTTCATTTTTGTACATCCATTACACGAAGTAATAGATGATTTATAAATTGATAAAAGAACAAATAATGAATAAAATTATTGTTTAGAGAAATATAACAAGTAATTATATTTCCTACTATTCATGGTAAATAAATGAATTACTCAACATTAGTATAATGATTAAGAGAAACTATGTTGTCCTAATACCTTAATTTGGTTGAAATGATGGCCTTTTAAATCAATATATATTTATGACATTGAGGCCCTTAACTTTCCTTGGATCTTTCACTTGTTTTTATTTAATAATCCCAATAACTCCCTATAAATATTTATGCATTTCATCTATGTCCAATCTTCACTCCCAACCTTTGTTCAATTATATGGAAACCTATTAATATTTAACATTGGGTAACTATTATGGTTTAAAATTTCCCTTTTTACGGAAGTTTTAGTATTCATTTTACTAATGTGCGTTTCTATAAAAGAAAATATCAAGTATTATAACATTTATAACAAAGATGAATTTTTATGGAAAAAATAATTTTAAGGTGGTAGAATGTAATCCCAGAGATTTTGTGATTTATTTTTTTCGAATTAATTTATCTTTTTGATATTTTTAATTTCACGTGACACTTTAAATAGTTCATTATATATATATATATATAATAAGTAGAGAATTAGTTTCACATTACATTTACTTGGATTAATCTACAAAAAATACTGAATTGCCTTTCACTACACTCAATACTGACATCTCGGGCAGTACTGGTAACTCCAAATTTGTGTACGTTACGCGCAAAATTTTTTTTTCTATGAAACATAATTTTTTTGTTACAATTAATTAAAAGATATATTTATAACCTATCCACTAAACATAGTTATATCAATAGTAATATCTAATTTTACATTAGTGTTAATAATTTTTTATATAGATAAAAATATTGGTAATGACAAATATGATTTTTCATAAAGTCCTTTTATGTTTAATTTTTTTCCCGAATGAACAACTTTTAATAATAGAATTAATTTTATAAATATTCAGAAAGATAATTTTATTAAATAATATTCATTTAAGAATTTATAATTTCAAAATTATCTAAGGGTTAATTTATGGTAATTTTATGAGAAACATCATTTATTGATTAATAGTGATAAATAATGGTTTTAGTTAATACTACATTTTCATTTAAATATTTTTTATTTTTATTTATAATTTAAAATATTTTTAAGGTCTTATTAGATCAATTATAAATATATTAATACAATTTAGATCATTAGAATCAATTTCACATTGAAATTAAATATAAGAACATAATAAACATTTTAACTTATTTCTACTATAAAAACTTATAATTACGTCACGTATATGTGATTACCGTTAATAATAATTTTGACACAAATGTGAATTTAATTTTGAAAAACTTACATAAATATTATTAATCATCATAGTTTTTAGAGTCTAAATTTATCATATTTATTTTTCACCAAAATCGTTAGTAAAAGTGATTAAAATTAATCACAATGATTAAGTTCAAATTAATCTTAATTATAGAATAAAAATTAATCTTAGAGACCCAAATGACATATCCACATGTCCAAACCCCATTTTATAATAATATTTCTACCATAAAACATCCATTATTAATTTATTTTTTTCTTATGACATTTTTAGGTAGGATTATGTGTACACCTAACTTGTTTTCCAAAATTCAATGTGAGTCTTTTGTTCCTTTCCTATAAAATTCCACCACCTATCCCACTTCTTAACACCTATAAAACCACTTACATTCACCCATTATCTACCAAAAAAAGTCTATGAAATACTAACATCAACCTGGAATCATTAACTTTTGCAGAAGGCAATCCATGAAATCCTTTTGGTACAAGCTAAAAGGAGTTACCTGATTAAGAGCTAAAATCTACTCTCAACCTCTATTCTTATATTTTTTTCTCAAACCCATCCAAATTCATTTTTCCACGATTGTGTAACGAAAACAGTGTATTAAATATACTTTTATTTTTTTATTCTATGGGTAAAACATTCAATTACACACACCACTATCTATTGGGTAACGAACATATTGTTTATGTGTACGATGAACTATTGCCTCACTAAACGATGATTGTTCATTTTTCGTTTACCACCTATCATGTTGAAAATTATGATGGAAAATATATTTATATATTTCATGTGTTATATTTATTATTTATTTAAGCTTCATTATTATATTTACATGAAATATATTTTTTACTATCCATTTGGAGTAATTGTGATAATTTCATTTGAGGAAGTGTGGACTACCACCCCCTCAAAGTGATGTGATTCATTCACACAATATGATATATATGATATAATAATTCAAATTTAATAATGATATATATACATATATATATACATATATTTATTTTACAATATTTCCTTCAATGCGATAATTATATAGAAATAACGTTCATATGTACGCACATCCTACCCTCTCCATGAATGGTGTATTCACTTTCATACTTATATATTCAATAGATTATTATAATGTAGATATAATGTATATATATTATATTTATATATTGTTTTATATTATGTAAATAATAACATAATGTATAATGACCAAATATATAAGAAATAAAGACTCATGCGAAGAATAGAGAATATATTACAAAAAATTGCTTCATAACATATGATTCAAAACAAGAGGGTAATATTTGGCTGTACTAAAAATGTATATGGTATTACATATAAGAATATTTTTATTTAAATTACTTATAAAGAATTTATATTTTTTATAAAGGTTTTTTTAAGGAGTACAACTAGAGTCAAGACACAAGGTATTGGGATTTCATCTCATTTTTTAGATCCATGAGATACATGATTTATTTACCACCAAAAACTTTTGTGTTTTGTGTATAATGACCATGAATAAATTAAATTATTATTATACATAAATTTATGGATATTTAAATATCCATTCTATGATATTTATTTCATAGGGTTCTTACTTCAAAAGATACTAAATCGATAAACCATTGTTTTCTCTAATTGCCTTCTTTGTGACCCATATTTTGTTATAAACCTAATGTTCTTTTTTAGGTGTATATAATTACATTTTACATGTTATATAATTAATCTAATTATTTTTAGGATATTTTAAGTTTCATGTAATTTCACATTCTTACATGGGGATTATGGTTTGGAGTTAATGAGTGATAAGAGTTTATTGAAACAACCACACCGCTTTTCGAGATTGTTAATGATTAGGCTTAACTAGTTGAAATATTATGATACATCCTTCAATAAAACTCATGAATTTTGTTATCCATTTATTATTCATGACATATCCATGTATTGGTATAATTTTTGAACTCTTTGGTACATAATATAGTTATGAATGTGTTTTTCATAAATCTCAACTATACCCTCTCATCGATAGGGAATATATGTTACATTAAAAAATGTTTTATCAAATGGATTTCTAAGAATATTGTAACATTTTCCTACAATCATTAAAATTTTTTTTACCCTTTTTGACTTTTTCTAATTTTTTCAATGGAATCTTCTTTTCCCTTTATTATAAATTCATTTTTCTATAATTTTTATCGTTCAAAAGGAATGTTTTTTTTACCTTGTACAACATGTATAGATTTACCCATCATCAATACATTCACGATTTATTTCCATGTTTAAATTATATTTTATATATGTTTTTAAATTTACTTTAACTGGGATGGTTTTCAAAATGTTTTCATGTTTCGTTTATATATTTTAACGTAACATTGTTTTCAAAAAATTTCAAGCTAATTTTATTAGTTTTCATGGGAAAAATTTTGCAAAATGATTTCAAGACTAATTAATAAGTATTAAAATTATTTTAAAAGAAATTGTGTTCAAAAAAATATCAATATTATTTCTTATTTTTTCATGTAAAAATGTTTTGAAAACAATTTTAAGATTTCATTATAAGTTTTCAATGTATTTTTAATGAAACGATTTTCAAATAATTTTGAAGCTTATTTCATATTTTTTCAAGTAAAAATGTTTTCAATAAATTTTCATGATTTCTTTTTATATTTTCAAAGTATATTCAAATAAATGATTTTCAAAATATTTCCATGATTCATTTTTATGTTTTCATGTAAAAAGGGTTTTAATCTATTTTAAATATTTATTTATAAATCTTCAATGTGTTTTTAAAGAAAAAAATATTTTAAAATTTTTTGAAGCTTATTTTATGAGTTTTCAATAGAACATGTTTTCATAATGATTTCTTGACTTCCTTTTAGGTTTTAAATGTATTTTAAAAGAAAATTATTTTAAAATGGTTTTATTTATTAAAAATATTTTTTCAATGAATAAAGAATAGTTTACTCAATAAATATTTTTGAAACGTATTTCAAACTAATTTTTAATATAAGATGAAATCTGTTGATGTTCAAAATGACCTGAAAATAAATGATCTAAAGGTTACATTCATATTACATTAATTTATGGGTTTTCTTAATTTCATGGCATTTATAAAAGTTGTTTCTATTTAGTTATATTCTTATGAAATACTTTTCTATTTCATGGTTTATATGTTTATACCAACTTTTTCTATTTCATGGGTATTGCTTTTGATGAAATGGTTATGAACCCTATATATTTTTTCACATGTTTTGATATGTTTACATGTTTATGATACCCATTTCATTTCATGGGTTATGATATGATTGTTTTTTGATATTTTGGAACATGTATATAACATTTCATTGTTGTATGTATGGGACCAATATCTCTCTATAATGCATCGGGTAACTATTTATATATCATGAGATAGACATGGCAGGAAAGAGAAAATAAATCAGTTTGATATTATTTGGCTAGAATAAAAAATAAACTCAGTTTAGAAATGTAGGTTTTTAATGGGGTGTGAACTTAGTTCAGTAAATGATTTTTTCCAATGATATAGTCTCAGAAGAAATTCCTTAACAACTATTGAAATCATTAAATATGCTTATGTGTTTTCCAAAATAATATGATTTAATCCAATGTTAGGATTTCATGGATTATTTTATTTATTTCATTATTATTAATGTCTTATGAACTACCAATCATTATTATGATCTCTAATATGAAATGTGTGATCATCAAATGTTATGCTCATGTTTCATACCCTTTTTTCATGTCATGCTTATGAACTTCCATTATTTACTTTTACTATGAATCTATGCTCCCCCTTTCTTATATTTTTTTTCCCTTGATTATGAAAAAGTTTTTTAAGTATAATTGATAAAGGTGTAGATATTTATTTGAGATGTTGATGATCTTTCACTATGATAGAAGATTTTGGATTCATGTTTTCAAAGACACTAAACTATTATGGTCCTTAGAAATGTATTTTTGTAATGTACTAAATATTCATCTAATATTATATAATATACATGTATGTTAAACATGGATCTCTATAGTACTCCCATCAGGTGAAGTCTCAAAATTACGCTTCCTACCATTGGAAGCTAAACCACTAGGTAAAGAGGCTAAACTTCCCTTTTATTCTCCACCAACATTCCTCATGTTTTGCTCTATAATAAGCACCTGATTAACTATCTCAGTAATAATAATCAACCAGAACAAGTTGAAGTATGATTAAATGGTTTTCCTTATACCTTCCTTGAAGCATATAACCCTCGATATCTCACTAACATGATATATTGGTACAAAAAATTGTCACTCTGAAAGCCTGTGAAATATTCCATTATAATCATAATGCCCTTCTCCAGATGCATAAAATCACTACCCTACAATTATCTAATATTTTCAAGGGAAATTGGTTATAAAACTTGTTTTGGAAATCCCTCGTGACTATATCTCAGAGTGTATCAGTCTGGTTCAGAAAATCTTCCCATTTCTTATATGCATTATGAGGATGTTATGTCGTGAGCCTCACTCCCCTCTTGTAAGGTGTATCCAGATGCTCCTAGATCAAAAAATGTATTCTCAAGGAACATATCATCTTTTTATGGATGGACATCCCATAAAAATGTCGTGAATTCTTTAGCTAGAACACATGCTTCAACTCTTCTATATAGAAGGAAAGCTATGGTTCTTCCTGAAATAACTGCATATATCATATAAAAATCTTGTGGAATTATTACTTAGCACTCATTTTTTGGTAAAAAAACTATTGCCTCAACTAGACCTACATGAGGATATACTTGTGACCCAAGACCCACCACCGTTAGATCATGTTCATCTCCACCCTTTAGGTGTATTAATAGATTTCATCACGATGGAATGACTCTATAATGTTAAACAAACATCTCATAAATGTTTGATAAATAAAATATCATTGTCAAAAGAATAGGATAGGTACAAAACATCTTATAAACCAATGAAAACTCAATTCCCACTTATAAATCTAGAATATGGTAAAAATAAATAGTCATAAAATAACTAGAGACACTACCTAAATCAATATCAAAATTTGGGTTAATGTCAATTTTTCTATTTCAAAATTTTAAATTTCCCTTTAAATTCATATTCAGTTCAAAATCCACTTTAAATGGTTGAAGAAAATGGTTCACCACTTTTGATCCATAAGTTCAAATAAATATTATGAACTAAAATATGGTTCCCACTTAATCCAAACAATACCATGTTATATTCAATGTGATCAATTTTTAATAACTCAACATGCCACAATTGGTAGCTTAGGTCTATTATATCCAAATCCGAAAAACACTACATTTGTTATAGTAGGAACTCTAAGTACCAATGATTTTTTTTTCAATTCCATTTATAAATTTTAATAGGATAAAAAATATATCAAACAAAGACCATATAAAAATGTCACTCCATCGTGTAATTAATTTGATATGGGAAGGAATACTGCAAGGCATGTGAATCCAATTAGGTTCCTAAAATGATGCTTCAGATGAATACCCTCATCTCATCGAAAAATTTTAAAAAAAACCATGCTGATATTAATACTAACATCACAAGTCATGTGTTTCATCCAACAGGTAAATCTAAATCCGCTATAATAGTACAAATCTAGAAAAGTAAATTTCCATCTGTAGTAATTGGATTTTCACTATACATGGGTCAGCTACTCCCAGAATAACTCATTTTCAAATTCCAAAAACATTCACAATATCCTTTATATTATCAAAAAAATTTAAGGTATAAAATAAAAATACTCTTATACAACATTTTAACATATTGAACCGGATACCACTAAATGGAGCCCACAGCTTGTGGGTCACATGGCCTCAAGCCCACATCTCCATATGTCAGAGGCTTCCGACTAGAAATGATGGACTAGGGTGTTCTTAGGTGGAGACTATTCCAATATATTAGAGTGTAACATAGTAATAGTAATCATGATATTCAATAGAGTAAGAAGTAAAACATGTAGACATAACATAAACATCTATGAAAAGAATATATAATCAATGAGAGTTGTAATCTCACAAGCATGATGATGTGTCATGTCTTGTCTCTAAAAATCTTGAAAACATGTATAGAAGCATCCAATATAATAAATTTATCAAAATGAAAAAATTATCAAAAAAAATTGTCCCAGATAGCATCACAAGCCTATCTAGGTCTTGTTCTCTCCTAATCTTAAGCATAACACAAATCAACCATCAAAATGTGGGCACTTTCCCCAGTCCCTAACTGCATTCATATAGTCTGTATGGGAACCCATTGTTAGATCAAATAGGGATTGATATAATACTCAGTAGTACACCTCCTTTGGTGTCTATAATAAAATCTCGTATGTGATATATAAACAAAAGAAGTGTGAAATTTATCATAGGTTTATCATTACTAAAAGTAAATAGTCAATTAGTGGTGATCCTGTCTAGCCAAGCACGGAACCTAGAAATAGGTAGTTAGGCTCCCATAAAAAAGGGAAGCACTAAAACAAAAATAATTAAGTGTTATATTCTAGTTTACTCACTATATTCAAATACCCATACTAAGGCTATATGAAAAGAATGGAAAAAAATATCCACATCAACTTGGCATTGTATACCAGTGTAAATAGATGCCACATCCAAAAAATATAATCCAGTGTAGAATAATAATTATGGTCACGACATATAATCAAATGTCCTTCATAATGGAATTTCCATGTAACTAATGATTCAAACCCTAAAGGGAGAGATATATGGTATAGAAGGCCAAGGAATCCATGTCGAGTATGAGGATCTTCCGGATGGAATATCGGTAATGACCTGGTCGAATTCCATATATCATGTCAATTTCCAAGTCCAAAGTGAATCCATGAAAGCGATATTCAAGGGGTTGTATGGCCCAACGAATCATACAGAATCAAGAACCATGTGGGAAATAGGTTTAAGTTTCACACTACTATAGATAATATCCGTGAAATAAATGTACATGGTATCTAATGGAATCATTATACAAGGTATACCAACCAAGTCATGCACTACTATTTCAAATCAGCATCTCATTCTATTCATTCATCATTTCACAACACATTACATTGCATGAGTTCTTCTAACTCAAAAAACCATTCCCATTTAAACGATTAAAATAATTCACATCATGTCATCACATGGAAAATAAGTAAATCCAACTCATAAAATCCCATCACAATTATAAATAATTTATACGGTATTCCTCTAACTCTGAAACCGCACACGCTCCCCAAATGTGGTATAGGAAATGGTATAATCAAAAGTATAACCCGTGGGTAGCATAGGTTGGGGAAACAACCTCCAAAAATTTTAGTTGAACTATTAGGCACCCCAAATAAGTTCATATATATCTAATTCACCCAATCCATTAATTATAGGGTAACCATTAAAAAATCTAGAATTTGGAATAATAAAAAATATTCTATAAGACACTAAACTTTAAGGGAAAGTTATAAAACACATAACATGTGTTTGTAGTAGAGAACTCATCCAATATCATCTTCCATTTCAATGTAGATCATAAGAAAGCCGAATAATGGATGAAAATCCTAAAAATATGGAATATAATCTTTTATATAAATAAATCATTCAATAAAGAGTCAAAAAAATACACAAGATTGTCTAAGAACATATTATTGTATGACCAACACGAAAATCATCTCTAGATTCTAAGTTCATAGGATGAGTTCACACCAAAGCATAGGATTATGACTTCAAAGTAGCTCTTTTATGTTCATGGTTGTGCACTAGAGGATAAATGGAAACAAGATTTACATTATAACTCCTTAAGGTAAAAAATGTCATTTTTTCCAAAAAAAAATGGGATTGTGGTTTGGTCAAACGTTTGGCTAAACCGTACACTAATCGTGCCCCCTTCGCTATGTCAAAGGGGGGATTATATAGTTTCATGCATACATTTTGGAAAACAGTATGCAAAACATGTATCAACATTTTCTGAAACCTATAGATACCACCTCCCTACATGGGTGTGTACTTATGGTGGAATAGTTTCCCCAAACCAGGAAACATCATGAACTCCTCTTTCAAGACTTGCATGATTAGGAGTAATAGTGCATCATGTCTTTCATAGTTTATAATAACCATTCAGCCTACCTTGTATTTTCAAAAGGAGGGGCTCTAGGATTCGATCAATCCCTGAACACCCATGATGCATCCATGGCCTCAAAATTCACAATCATTATGTCAAAAAATTGGTTGAAACTGAAAACTAAATATCGATACCTCATAGGAAAACCCAGGATCTTATAGAATGTGTATATAATTATTCTATGATATTAAAGACCTATTATTGAGTAATTTTATTTTTAATCAGTGGTAAAAATTACAATCTTTTGAGGAATACATAATATTGGTTAGTTAATAATTTTTACTAATTCTCTAAATCGCTAAAACTAAAATTACATGTGAATATATTTAATGAAATGTTTTCTATAGATCATGTAATTAAGATGGTGTCATCCATGTTTTTATAGTTGATATTTGTATAGGGTTTCATTATTTAAATTGGATGGGGAAAAAATTTATTAATTAAAGGAAACACCTCTTTCTGAATTGTTATATAGGAACCCATTAATTGGCATATACGCCCTGGGGAATAGAGGTCCATTAAACTTGGCTTGAATTCCTAGTAGACATGAATCATGTTGAATCACCCATACATCATTAAAATATAGGTCCCTTTATATGGTATGCATTGTATTCACCATCCTTTTATCACATATGCCCGCAACTAGAGGTGTTAACCTATGTCTCCCTTACAGTCTCCCCCATTCACCACCAATAGCTTGCGTCACCCCCACCCCAACCCCCCCCCCCCCCCCGCCTCCCCCCCCCCACACACAGAACCACCTATCACCACTGTCTTCTACCATTTTCTGACCCACACCATAGTTTCCCACCTCAATTGTCACCCACTAGAGACATATTCCACCACTAAAATACATTGAATTAACCTTTCCACATTCAAATCATGATCAATCCTTTCTCATGATCTTCTACAACCACCAACTCATGAAATCCATCTCAATAACCCTCCACGCCTACTATTTTTACCATAAAAATGTTTACCCTCAAGATACTGCCCACATTTAATTGGTGAAATAGGAAAAGTTGGGGTTGACCCACCAACCTAATGTTGATCTATTTAGGGTTTATATAACATTACAAACTATAATTTTATCAGTTGAGAATGTAAATTTCATCTACGGTTGATAAGTTATTTTTTTCATAATTTCAATGGTATAGATAATGTTTCAGGTTAGTTGAGGTAGTATTGAATATTTTATAGATTGGGATAAGATATATTTTGTGAAAACTCTAGGGATAATTCTGACAGATACTTCTATGTATAAGATAACATCTTGATTTTTTTTCTAAATTATAGACTGTATGAATCACCTATAAACAAAATCCTTATGTGTATACAAGAAATTTTATGTCGCTATAGAACCAACATTGTTAGGGAAAATCACCATAAAAATTATATATGATCACCAAATCAATATTCACATTGGTTCATGAGGATTGGGGATGATACTGCAGACCCGGATAGACACTCCCATAGGGATATTCATTGGTAAATCACATTGTATTTACAATATATGATGAAAGGATTTCATATTTAAAGGAATTAGGTTAACTAATATGAGAGAACCCAACCTAATGAGGCCAATATTTAACCGGCCATGATTTAGGTTAAACTTTAAGGTAATGATATAATTTCAAAGAGTATGATATTTGATGTTAAATTTTTCTCTTCATTATATTTTAATAATTTTTGTATGGTGTTAATTTTTCATCACTCATTATAAACTCATTTTGGTTTTAGTAATGGAAAAATACTGAAGGAACCAAGTTCACAATGGATTTTATAGACATTTAATGGGTTATCCTATTGAAAAAACTAATGGGATGAGAGTTGGAGTGATATATATTATTATCATCCCAAACCAACTATGAATAATTATGGTTTAAAACAAGGAAATAGGTGAGTTTATAAACACACCTAATCAGAGAAGGATGATGTCTCAAGTAATTCTAAGTGATCAAGAAGATAAAGAAAAGATTTTTCAATTTCATTAATGTAAAAAATGTTGTAATAATCTCCAATGTAAATGTTTTAAAAGGAAAAAATATTTGAATTACTAATAAAAAATGGGGAAATAAAAAAACTAATTTTCAAGTAAAATTGAAGAGTTCTGTGAATATAGTGAATATAATTACTCTTCATAAAAATTTACCATTAATAGATTAATGTACTAAATGTGGGGAATATGGTAATTATTCAATTAAATGACCAAATTCATGGTCTAAAAAGGATTACAAGAACTAGAAACTTCAAATTTATGGGAAAATCTATGAAATCAAAACAATGGAAGTAGGTTTTTGAAATGACTTGAATGTGGAATATTGATCACCTACTTAATAACTATGTGTTTTGTATTTGTATCTTATTCAACCAACTCCTCAATACCTAGAATGTTTATTGAGAACAGAAAATTTCCACCATGATGGCCATATGTGGAATTATTAATAAAAACTACTAGTGGTATGATTATTTTATCCCAAGTATATAACTTCTATATAATAGATTTTTATTTGAACATGCTTCCAATAAAATCATATTATCCTCTATTTAGACAAATTTAATGTGATATTTGGAATTAATTGTTTCTCTTGACATAGACGCCATGATAATTTCAAGTTAGAAAATCACATCAAAAAATAAATACATCAACACCTCTTATTACAAGGCTGACTATAAAATCTCTTCGAAAAAATAATCCCATTATAAATTTTATTTTAAAAGAAATGATTAAAGGTAAAACTCAATATTATTTTTATTCCTACTACGAATGAAAAGATGATTTCACTAGTCATACCAAGGATAGTGATGATGAAACCACATTATAAAAAAATCTAGAGTGATGTATAAATTATGAACTACACTTATTATTTTATTAGTTATAAAAAATTGAAATTACAATGAACCAATTTATTTAATTGGGAGAATGTCACACCTCGATATTATTTTATGTATTTCTTTAATAAAACATTGTATCAATAGATTGTTTCAAATAAAACACCAAAATAAAATCTATTGAAACAAATTAGATGAATATTATTAATAAAATTTAATAATAATAAACCGATTATAAATAAAAATATTGTAATAAATTATAAATGCATACAAAATATGATTAATAACGCATAGTGTTTTAAAAGGGTATTTTTCAATAAAAGTAACATTCTTTATATATTTAATTTTCATTCAAAATAATATTTTATATAATTTAGAATTTTAATTATGTAAAAGTAACATTATTGTTTTATTTATAATTTCAAAATTACCTTATGGTAAATTTTTAATATTTTTCTAAAATAATTGATTTTCAACTGGATATTGGAAATATTCCTATTTTTCTAATAAATCTAATTTTATGACATTAATGTTTTAAAAAAATTATCAAGAAAAAAAAAATTATAAATAAATATAACTCATTTAAAAATAATATTATGGATTTACAAAAACGAAGTTTAACGTGCAAGAATCTTAGTAATATTTTACTCTAAAACTCGTCTGTTTTCTTGTATTAAAAATTAATATTCATCACTTATAGAAATTAAATAAAAAAAAGGGATTTAGATTAATAGATATATATTTTTCTATTATTTAATAATTTAAATTTTATTTTTCTTTATAAAATTTAGATTACTAATATTTATGTTAGAGACCATGATAATGGTGAGGGAAAATTTTCAAAGAATTGTTTTATCAATACTGTGTAATTTTTATCCAATAAATTAACATGACCTACTCTATATAATGGTTATTAAATTCGGTTTCCACAAATATAAAAATATATTATCAAACATTTAATTAGTATTTAATGATATATAAGATTAAGAAAATGTAACGGTAAAAATAAAAGTTTTCTATAAAATAGTTTTCTTATATATTAAATGATTAATTTTGAAAGATAAATTTTATATAGATAGAAATTGAATTATATTCTTTGTATAATAATTTTATGTTTATAAAATTAATATTTTGTAAAAAAAATTTCTAATATTATTAATAAAATACAAATTACTTCGGTAAAATCTAATTACCATGTAAAAACAATAATGGTAATCAGTAAATCTCTAGTGGTTAAAAAATTAAACAATTTAAAAACATGTCTTAAAAATAAGTGGAATGCGAATTATAAAATATATATCACTCAAAAATATATTATTTAAATCATTTTGACCCATTAATCCTTGAATATTTAGATAACATTTTAGATATATAATGTTTACTTCTAAAATTACCCCACTCTTCACTTATTAAAAGGGATAACTTCCACCACTTTATGGTAAAACTATAACAAAAAATTTCTTCATAAAAATATTATATTTTTATCCTTATAGAGTCATATTTATACTTAATAAGTATATGGTGAAAATTAAAAATCCTAAGGCCTTTATTTCATATGATATTTCCAAGAGATAACTTAATCTCTCAATCTGAGTATTTCTTACACTTTAACATTTTCTTCTTAATAAATTTATTCAAAAATATTATGTCCTAAATTATATAAAAAAAGTTTTAATAACATAATTTAATGTTATTGTGTTTATTTATTAACCATTACTAAATCCCTTCTATCCTCTAATAAAAATAAAATAACGTCGATTGACTGTTTGTGCGGACTACTGCCTCCACAAAACGATGTGGTTCATTTTTTATCATCATCTTTAATGGATGGTGAAAAGGCTGTATTTAATTAATTATTATGTTTAATATGTAGGACTTATGAATTTAATGTGATAATTTATAATATTCCTTAATTCCACCCATCCGATGAGAAATGGAAACATTAATCGCCTAAATGTGCAAACTACTGCCTCCACAAACATCAAATTTCATTAATCATCACCACCCCACATGGATGGTTATAAGAATAAATTGAATGAAAATAAATGATAATTTTTTAATGTTTAATATTATTTATGTGTTATATTGATATTATACTAAAACATATCTTTACTCATAAAATCATTATAAAATGCTCTCATTTGAGTCAGTTTTACATCTTATCGGAATGATGTTATAATTTTTAAATCATGATTGACTTAGGATTTTTATATAATTGGAAAATCATGTAATAATAATTTAGTTAATATTATTAAATATTAATTAAATTTTTTATTGAATTTTAATACATTAATTAATATATTTTAATTCAATCATTAAATATGGGAAAACTATTTCTTCACAATTTCCATTTTCAAAAAACATAACATTATCTTTCAATAAATTAAAATGAGATAGGTAGATTAATTGAAAAAATTAATTATATCACCTTGATAAATCTATTAATTATTAAAGTTTTATTAATAATAAATAACTAACCACTCTATTAAAAACTGATATGAAATAATAAACAAAACTTATATCACTTGAGGATGAAGATAAAATATAAATCATTAATATATTTTTAATAAATGGTAATAAATTTAGTGTATAAATAAATATATACATATATACTAATATTTTTTCTAAATAGTTCATGATGATATTTATTTTTTTTACAAAAGAGGTTTGAGGGTTTTTGACCAAGGAGGAATTATAGTAATAAATATTTATATAAACATTTTATTTCTTAGTGGCCAATTTTCAAATGTGAATCATGCTTACTTTGATGGTTTAATAACATCCTATATTATTTATTTCATCATTATTACTTTTATATTCATCATATTCCGTGTTTAACTTCATTTTAATTCTTTCATGGTGTTTTTATTAAGATGTTACCTAAGTTATAATTGTTTCATGTCCAATCTCAATTTCAAACATGTTATTTCACATGGATGATAATACCTATGGGGAATTTGA
The DNA here is from genome assembly GCA_963277665.1 of Viscum album. Classification (NCBI taxonomy): domain Eukaryota; kingdom Viridiplantae; phylum Streptophyta; class Magnoliopsida; order Santalales; family Viscaceae; genus Viscum; species Viscum album. The sequence continues at coordinate 1,882,411,991 of OY728159.1, read as the reverse complement.
ATTAACTTTTTTTATAGAACCCCCATAATTTTCTTTATATTTGGATATATTTTTATATGTCTTCTATGTATTTAATTTTCCTCTTTTACTTGATATTTATACATTGTAAGGAAACTGAACCTACCTCTTCTTTTCTGTTAAGAATCCTTTTCTCCCATGAACATTTTCATCATATTTTCTTTAAAAATATAATTATATATCACTAAATAATAGGTTAAGGTCATTTAATATTATTTAATAATCATTTAAAAATATTTTAATCAAGTCATTATGAGATTAATGATCTATCACTGCCTCTGTTTTAAAAAAATCATCCATTGTTATATGCATGATTTTTCTTCAAATTCATTTATTATGAGACACCATTCAAAGTGATCTTAACCCGATTGTGTTTTTTATGTCAAAATATTTTATGATTTCTTATGTTACTCTTTGGATATGTATTTTTTAACCATCTACCTAATTTCTTAGTATAGATTATGATGATTTATTTATTAGGGAAGGTTTTGAAATATCTTATGTTATTAATACAATGCATTTTATTATGGATTAAAAAGACATGTTTATTATGTATTATTTAACTACCCACCTTATTTATATCAATTTATTATTCACATATTATCCCATTTATTTTATAGGAATGTGATTTTTTTTTTTATTAATAAAAATATTTATTTCTTTCTATGGAAAATTGATTTTGTGTTGTATTTATATTAAAATATTTAATATGGCGCATCCAATAAAATTAAATTAGTGAAGGGTGGGGAAAAATATTTTATAGCCCCTTGATACACTAGTTGGTTTCGTGAGAAAAACATTTTACGTATTTTGTGTACAACTACCCAATGAAATCATGATATTTTCTTTGTAAACATGATTCCAATATTTCTTTCTTGGAAGTGTCCTTGAAGTAAAAAAATTTATTCTTGAAGTTGTTTATGATAAAAATCAAGATGTTATACCTTATAAATTCTACCACCATGAATTCATTTCTTATTATCTATGTGATTATTTATATTGTTAACAATGGATTTATTTCAAACTCCTGATATCAGTTATATAAAATTAATTGATTATCATTTATTTCATGAAATATTATTCATGCCATGTTTATTCTATGATTGATTCTAGTATACGATTTACCTAAATGAGCATTTGATCTCACCCTTATTCTATTTCTAATTCCCAAGGTTTTAGGCGTATTTGTTAAACATGATATGTCTATAAAATTATAATGTGTGGATAATTTTTGGGAGATATTGTATAACTATTATCTATTTATTAGTATCTTATTTAGTGGAAAAAGTGTACATTGGTTGAGGATGAAATTTACTTTTCATGTTAATGGATTTTAATAATTTTATAAATCTATAAACCTAAAATATCATGGGAATGTATTTAATGAAATATTTTTTTTAAATTATGTAATTATGTTATTATTTCATTTGGGAAATTACAGTTGGTATGAAATCCAGTATGTTATGTTTTTGATACTAACACTAGATATAGAAGTTAAGGTATGGGGAATTTCATTCACAATCTACATTTGGACAACAGTTTAAATATAATATTATCCCCAATATAATATTTAAAATGAGATAATTATAAAATCTATTTATATCAAGACAAAGACCAAAGACCCTTCTCATGGAAAAAGCATGTTTTATAAAAGAGTTATGAAAAACAAATAGGTTATCCCATGGGAAGGGGAATGGGACTCTCTTCTAAAAATCAATAACCTACCCTGTTAGATGTATATGATAAATAAATTTCAGGTAAATAAAAATGAAATATATAAACTCATCATTTATATCAACATGAATGTTACTATAAATGATATACCTACTTCAAGATTTTACTAAACCATTGAACTGAAAAAATAAATAACAAATACACACAATCTGGTACTAAACACAAGAAATTTTAGGATACTATGGTATTTAATATAATCAAATAAAAAATAGATAATTCCAACATGGAACATGTTTTTTAATTACATTCATCTTGAGTTATTCCATTAACTATCTAGACCAAGCATTAGTTTAGGATTCAATTTATCCCAAATTTCACAAGTTTGTTTTGAAACCATATAATAAGAGTTTTTAGGTATTCTACAAGTAGAAATTAATGATGAACTAATTAAAATATTATGTATGGTGTTTCTTATATTGGTTATGACCGAAATATTGTTAATATAAACAAAAATAAAGAGTAAAGTGGGATATCTAAGTTGATTTAAAACCAATTTTTTAAACAATGTTCCCCCAAAAATAAGTTTTATATCTATAAAACATGATTTATGATTAAAATTATCTTATATAAATTAGATTATAGTTAAAAAACACATATATTTTTCACTATTTTTAAATAATTAAAGCCATACTAAATTATCATTTAAATAAATACTTAATTAAAAAATAGATTTTATTTAATTAATTTTGTTGTTTTGGAGAATCCAATATATAATTTTAATTAATTAGATAAATAAATAAAAAAAATATGTTAATTATAATTAATTGTTTTTATTAATTTATAATCTTCATCATTTATTTTGAGAATACAAATAATTAGGATACTATAACTATATAATATCATTACTCTTTCCTCCCACATAGCTTTTCAAGCATTCACATCATAACAAATAGTAATCCTAACTATGTTAATGTTTGGATTTATAACTTAAAATCATTCAATATATGATATGAATAAATGGCCTCTTTAGTTAGTATTTCAACATCCCAAGAGGGTAATTATTGGTTAAAATGATCAAGATATTCGGTATGTAATGTTCCGAGTAATACTTATTCTATAGGTTTTAAATATATATTGACATAGTTGTAAGGAAACTATTTCATTCTTCCCACATTTAGTATCTTATGCCATTTCTAGGATTGGTATAATAAGAGAATGGATGGAATTAGGTAAAAAAGATATAAAAAATTCTTATGTTTATAATACCATCTAAATGAAGAAATAATTCCTGATAAAAATTGTTATAGAAACATCCAAACATATTATAGAGTAGAGACATGTTAAACACAAATAACTAAGACATTACCATAGCCAACCCAATGGAATATTTGAAATCATAATTTCTAAACAAAATAATATTTATAGATTCATTCAATAATTATATTCCAACCTAATTATGAAAAATATTAAAATATATTATTAAAAAATAATATTAAAACACTTCATTCATATAATTTAAAACAATATTTAGATAATTTATTTTTTTTTTGGAAAATTAGTTGTCAGTATATCCTCTAAATGTCCTTATAATTCAATGAAGAGTTGATAACCCCTTACTTAATCACTATCAAATGTTAACATACAATGTTTACCAAATTTCACTTTTAGGATACTAAATATTATATAATATCAATTATATAATATTTTATAAACCAATGAATAAAAATACCTATTCACTTTAATTAAATATAATTAATATATAATGAATTACTAGGATAATAACTCCTTAAATTTATTAAATATCATGAACAATCAAAGACCTAAATAAAATAAATAATTCATATTCCAATTACATCTAGAAAGTTTTAAATACATAGGGAAAACACAAAACAAGTTACATAATATCAAAATAATAATGAATGGGTGGAAATAAACATATAGAAACTTCCATGAGACAAACAAAGTAGTAGAATTAGGGTATATCTGATTTCACCTAGACATGGTTAAATAAAAATGGAAATATCTAATTAATGTGTAGAAAAATAAATGATAATGTATATTAGAGGAAGAAAAGTGTAATGTGAGATAACCTACCACAAAATGGAAGAATAATCTCCCAATAATGGCATTGAATTGGGATCCAAGTTGATAGAGGAGGAATCCTTGAGAGGATCTCATAAGATAACCAAGAAAGAAGAATAAATGATATCTGAAGTTGGATTCTATAATAGAAAATGAGAGTGGGTCAGATTATAGGTTTTATACATGATTGTGGAATTTGAACCGGAATGAACTAAAACTCTATATGAAATCTTATTTACCACTGTTTAGGTCCACTGGACTACCATTTGGGTCCACTAGAAATCAAATGGTCTCTTATTTCCATCATTCATAGGTTTTATTCCACCAAAAACACCCACACACTAATAACATTTCTAATTAATTTTACAAAACAAAAATCCAAATAAAAAAATATCCAAAATCGATCCTCAAACATAAAATCCAAGGACCAAACATGGTTAAAAAATGAATACTCATTTTAAATTCAAAAATTAAAAACATTACATGCTATTTTTAAAACAACTCTAAATTGAACCCAAATTATGTATTAAATAAATCCACTAGAATATGGGATGTAAAAACTAACCACCATAAGAATTTTATACCTTAATAAACTAAATCAACCACAAATTCCAAAATTCCCTACATTTTATAAAAATCAATTCCTATTAAAACATTTTAATCCATAAACCAAAATATACACTATGATTCATATATTTGTATCCCAAGTCTTACTCAAATCATTCAAGGCCACAAATAATGAAATATAAAAGACAAAACATTTAATAATAAATAATTTCTATCTGAAATAACTATCCTATTAAAAATTAATGTTTCTATAAGCTAAAAGTGACCAAGAAACACTAAAAAATCCTAATAAAAATAAAATTAAGGTATAAAACATTAATAAACATTCTAGAAAACTACCAAAAATACTGACGTAGAATATCTAAAATCAGGTAATATCACTATATAATCAAAAATCTAAGGAATAATTATAAGGACCCAGCCTTAAACCTTACTTAATCTTGAGTTATTACAAGATTACACATTGAAAATCTTATCAACTTTAGAGTTTTAGAGAATTAGATCATAAAACTTGCATTACATCCCACATTTAAACAAAGTGGTTATATAAAAGATAGTATTCATTTTTTCCCCATCAATGGAAACATTTTAAAAAAAATAATGCATGGATCCTTTATTGACACTTCCTTGACACTATCATCATATCATGTACCATTCCCTTGACCTGTGAAAAACATTTCAAAAAACTTGGGATGAGCATAAAAAGCTCAGTAAGGGTTATAAAAAAAATATGGAAAGGAAACATGAGTTCATATATACATAAGAATGAAATCATACTTTACCCATAAAACATAGGCACTTTAACATACCTCATAAAATCATGATTAAATCATAGAAATCATAAGACAGAAAAGGTAACTTGGGGCATTCATAACATTTTACGTAGGGAGTAACCCTCTTGGTTATGTTTGGAATACCCACCACAGTATATTCCCTAAATCTCTTCGTAGAAACCTTAACGTTTCACTCCTTCGCATTACCAAACGCATTGGAGAGCTATATCGGGATCACCCGCCCTTAGCTTATCACGGAACCACTCGTCTTGATAATAATGCCAAAGAACCTCAACATAATCGTATCACATAAAACATTCATAAAGGAAACATAACATTTATACCTTTCAATCACAAGATATCAATACAAAACATTGATATAAAAACATTATGAAAACCATTTTCAATACCAAAACAAAATAAATGTAAAACATGGTAGTTATTTTTCTTTTAAAAAAAGGTATGTCTTGTAGAGGAAGCCAAAACTCAAATAATGGTCACGGCGGCGGAGAAGTCTTTGTCGCCGCATACGTACGACAAAAACATTCCCTTTTGTCATTTAGTAAAATGATTTGTATAAAAAAGATTCCTTTTGGATAAACATAAAAGTCAAAGGGGTTTATACACCGTATAAAAGAAGGTTTTGTATAAAACCAAATATGCCTCAATGAAAGGAGATTGAGACGAAGTCCCATACAAAGACGATATCCTTGGATTAAGGATAAATAAATTACATAATTATGTGTGACAAATGAATACATGAAATATAAGTGGATATTATGTGTAAAACAATCAGAGGTTATTCACACATATTCATAGAACGCCATATTCAAGGAGTACAGGTTTATCCCAAAGAATCAAATTTGGGTTAAGAAGTCCCCTTGCAAAAATTTGACATCCTAACGGCGTCACTTCAAAATTCAGAAAAAGAGTTGATGAGAGATAAAAAGGGTATCTCATCACTTGGAAATAAAATTTACATCAATAAGGATATATAATAACATATCCCAACATAATAGTATGTGAATTAAAAGACATAACAAAAGAAGTATTTTAAAAAGGGGACGGTGAAATGTTCCCTTACCAACTTGGGTTACTTTCGAAACATACACCCCGTGAAAGAATGACAATACAAAATTGATGTAAATACTCATAAATGAAGGTATATTACACAATGAGTAAAATAATGGGCAGTAAATACACCACTCAAAGGAAATGGTGGCAAATTTAGCATAAATCTCACGAGACTAAAAGTGAGATGAAAAATCCCTTACGAAAACTCGGCAGCCTAACGGCGCCACTTAAAACATACAAAAATGGATTGATGAGATCAAATGGGGTCTCTAATAATATTAACATAAAGTTTAAAGAAATAGGAATAAAATAACATCCCCCAACATAACAAAGAGAGGCTTAAAAGAAGTGACATAAAGGAGAGTACTTAAAAAGAAATAGAGAGGTTAGATCTCTTATGAAAATTCGGCAGCCTAACGGCGCCAGTCAAAACATCAAAAATGGATTGATGAGAGATAATAGGGTCTCTCATCATATGAACATAAAAATTACAGTAAGGGTAATATAAAATAACATCCCAATAACAAGAAAGATGATATTTAAAAGGAATGACATAAAAGAGTGTACTTAAAAAGAAAGAGAGGAGTAGGATCTCTTACCTCGGGTCTGACATGACTCGATCGTTCTTTAAAGTCCCAAATAATAAACATGAGTTAATTTCTACTTCCTTAAGAACCTTTTTCAAGTTCATTATTCCTTTTATATCACTTATTACCATGTCATAAACACTATGTAATTATTTTAGTTTATAACGGTCGTTTAAACGATCATTGGTACTTGAGTCAAAATATGCTCTTTATAATTACAAGTTGTTCATGTATCCATTATATCCAGAGTTATAATCATGATGTATATATCATATATATCCAGTATATAAATGCATTTATAATATTACATAATCATTTAGAGGTAACAAATGAAATGCACCGTTCATGGAGATGGTAAGCCGTACGTACGCATGAACGCTACTTTCATTTCTATTTTTTTATTTTATAGAATGGAATCATAATGATATAAAGGTATATTATAATTCCAGTATTATATCTTATATAATACCATTAATTAAATCCTTTATACATCCCACATATGGCATTAACGAATCAAATCACTTTGAGGGGGCGGTAGTCCGCACTTCCTAAAATGAAGATATCGCGTTTACTCATAATGGTAACCATAAAGGATATGCCATAAATGAAAAATACAGAAGCTTAATTAAAACATAAAAATATTATATATAATATATAAGTATATTTACATCTTAATGGCCACCTTTTAAGGTGATATATGAGTGTTGAACAATCATTGTTTCGTGAGGCAGGAATTCACCATCCACGGAAACAGTATGTTCTTTAACCATTAGATGTAGGTGTGTGTAGGTGTAGCTTGAATACTTCTTATAAAAACATCCTAGTATATTTAAGATACTGGAGTTTTTACAAAATAAATGAATAAAAAGAGTTTAGGATGTTGGAGAAGCAAAATAAAACCGAAGGACTGAAGTGAAGACATTACCTTAAAATCGGGTAACTCCTTTTGGTTTGAGCTAAAAGGATTCCTTGGGAAGACTTATGCCCAAAGTGAGGCTTTAATGAGTTATAGAGGGATGTGGAGAGACAAAATGGGCAGAGGTTGGCCGAGAAAAAGGCTTTGTAAGTGTGGGTAAGGAGGTAGAGGTGGGGGCCTTTTATAAGAGGAGAGGAGGGGCACTCTTGGAAAGTAAATAAATGTTACTTAATTTTAGAATGAGTTTCGGATTTTAATGGTCCCACATTGATGTGTTTAGAGAATAAGGTGATAAGGGTTCGAAATACACCCATACAATAGGTTTTGGACATGTATAGGCTTTAGATTTTACATTATCGTTCCATTTTATTTAAATCGTGAAATAATGAGGTCATCGCTGCATCATCATGATGTCATAAATAATTTAATTTATTTAATGTCTAAAAATTATAAAAAAAAATACTATGATGTAGGAAATCTTTTTATATTTCCAATTATTATTTATAGTCAAAAATCTGACTTGTATAACCCCATGTAATAAATTGTTTTAGTAAAACATCTCATGTTTGTGTCATTTTTAATTTAACATTAAATAAAAAGGTATTTATGTCATTTTCCAACCAAAGTGGCTCCATGGGGTCCCCAAGTTGACCCATGGATTTTCTTGTTTGGCCATGGCACATCCAATGATGGTAGGACACGTGTCTAGGTCATTTCATTTTATTAAAACATTATTCTTACCATAAACTACACTAATTACCTCTAATTGCGATTAAAAACATAATAAGTTACTATTAACCAAAAAATTATTCTAATCCCATTGAACCACATTTTAATTCTAAATGAAAACCATGTATGTCGTATTTTTGAAATTAAAAACACAAAGATGGCAAATTTTCATTTTAACGGAAAATCTGTTTTTATAAGTACCACTTAGTGGTTTCACTATTCATCAAAAATTGAAGTTTTTCAGAAAATTACCAAAAATTAACCCTAAGGTATATTTGATATTCTGAATTCAAAAATGATGTCTATTTTGAAAAATTCAAAACATATAAGTTGCATTAATTAATTTAATAATTAATTCCCGTTATCAAAACAAATAGCGTATTTTTATGAAACAAAATGTATCAAAAGATTGACACTAGTTTAAGTCCGATTTCAAAGTGAAATCAATTTCAACGACAAATATTGGATTAAATGGTAAAAATATATTCTAATTTCACTTTAAAACCAATTAAAAAGATAATCTAATCATATAAAAAAAATTATATTAAAAAGTTGTTTTGAATTAAAATACAACATTTTTCACTATTCATTAAAAATTGAACTTTTTCGGAAAAATACCAAAAATTTACACAAAGTAAAAATTGATGTCCCGATTCTAAATAAGAATTTTATTTTGTCAAATATAACACATAAAATTGTCACAATGTAGATTTAAAGGAGGGTCACCATCAAAAGGCGGTTAATCAAGCTTTTAAAGAATATTAGAATGTTTACGCTTAAAATTGGATTCATTCGCATTTTTAATCCTCTAACATTTATTGTAAAAAGTAAAAATATTTGACAAACATATATAATCATTTTTTATTTAGTTCTATTCATTCCTGCCATTACAACGGCTAGGCATTAACTACTATTTAAAATAATATTATTTTATTATTAGAGTGCAACATAAGATTCCCAAGAAAATCATTGTTGCGTGTTGGGTACGCCATCGAGCATAGCATCCCCTATAAAGTAATATTAATATTTTATTCACAAATATGTATAAATATAAAAATGTCATATTCTTTATTTACCTGGGGGGTTACATCCTTCCCCCCTTTTGGGAATTGCGTCCTCACAATTTTAAAATTGAGTTTGGAAACATCCTTGAAAGACCCACATCTGAACAAGAGTCGGTAAAACAATAACTTTAAAATAAAGAAAGATAAGTACAGAGGTCACCCGAGTTAACCCATACTAGGATTCCATGTGGGAAAACATAGACATGGAAGAAAAAAACAAAGGGTCATGTTCTGATGGAGAGTGATAGTAAACATGTCTTGGAGAAAGTTAACCATAAGAAAATAAAAAACTTGTGATGGGTTAAAGGGTATTCGATTCCCCAGTAGGAAAAGTTAATAGACAACATTTTTGTTTTAAGTTACTTTTTATTGAGGAATTTATTCATAAGGAAACATAATCACTTATCATGTTGACTTTCAACTTTTACTAGATTTCTTAATCAAACTCATATTTTCTCCAAAAGATGAGTATTTAGGAAGACTTGTTCGCATTAAGAGTACTATAATCAACTTCTAGAGAATCACCTAATCCACAAAAGAGAACTATATACTTACCATGTCTTTAGACTTTAACCAAAACCAAAACCAAAAAGGTTATTACAAGATCAGATAATCCAGAAAAGGATAACCCTTTATAAAAAGAAAATCTATTCTTAGTCTCCAAAATTTGTCCAACAAAACCCAAAGTTCAATGAGGACCATTTGATAAAAAATTTGTCCATAAAATTCTTCAAAGTAAACCAAACTAAGACTGAAACCCAAATATTTGAAGTATTTAGTCACATAGTCTTCCAAATTAAATTGTAACATTTATCTCCAAACAACATCAGTTGCTCTTAATGTCTCGTATTGAAAAGTAATTAACCTAATCACATATCCTCCATGATAGGTTAATAATTTTCATAAATAACCCAAAATAAACTTACTCTAAATTCATAAAGTCACCTAACTAAAAATAATAAGTCATACTAACCAGGGACTTCACGTAGTCCAGTTGTAGGCGATAAATATCAGTTGCACTTTGGTTGTGGGTTCGATTCCTGTAGCTTTGTCCGACACGACGGGTTGTCACACGGTCTGCGTGTTGTGCTTTTTCCAAAATTATATAATTCTCAAATCATTCACAAAAAATAGATAAAATCATCAAAAATAACCATAACATAATTTAACCTAAATTTAATCTCATGCCTTTCACTTCCATCATAACATATAGTAACCCATAATTACCTCAAAAGTAAGGATCATATACACCCAAATGGTTCTTTATAACTATGTCCTCAAAAGAATAGATAACTATTCCTTGAATAAAATTTTTATATATTAAACATCAGGGTTACACATACTATAAAAAGTATTCTAATGTAACCCCATCATCAAAAGAGACTTAATACTCTTAAGAATTTCACCATAACTCTTGAAGCCCTTATATGTTGACTTCCTACTCATTCAACATTCTTCATGATCCATTAACCATTACTTTCCAACTTATTCTGAAATACTTCTTTCCTACAAACAAAATCATGAATCATATCCTAAGATTCCAAAATAGGAAAACAAAAGTTATGAAATAATCCATATTTTTTATTGTTCATTATCAGTTTCTTCATCCTCAATTGGAATGGCATTAGGTATTGGTAAATGAATATTTGTACGATATTGGTGATCCCATTCACGAAACTTCATCATAGGACATGTGTTTGCATAATGACCATGCACACCACATTTAAAACATTCAATTTATCCCTCAGAAAGAACTTCTTTCCCTTTCCTCAATTCAACCAGATGCTTCCTTTTTCCATGGCAGGTTCTTGCTTTATGACCTTCATTTCCACATCTATATCATATTTCTGTCCCTTTGAAACATTTTCCGAGGTGTTTCTTTCCACATCTTTGACACATAGGTTTTTGAACATACTTACCTTTATGATTATTACCCGTAGTTCCGTAGGGATTTTTTTCTCGCATATATGATGCCTTATAGAAATCACCAAGGTTTAGGTGATCAATCATGACTCCATATAGTTGGTTGAGGATAAACACAATAGTTCCCATTGTAGCTCCCATATCATTCAGTTGCTTGCTCAAAAAACTGTCACAGTTTCCTTCACATCCACTGTTACTTTGGTGCCTTCTAGATCCAGCCATTTACTAAAACCAAAAAGGTCAATGTGAGTATATCAACAAAACCATCATGTACTAATTAGGAAGATAAATACTAAGATATACTTACTCATTCACTTTATATAAAACTAGTATTCTTTTTGAATTCCTCACCATTATGGTAATGTCAGTTATGCTTAAAGAATACCCTAACCTCTAAAGTTATCTAAACCGACCTCGGATACCCACTATAAGGCCCCAGCCTTAAACCTTACTTAATCTTGAGTTATTACAAGATTACACATTGAGGATCTTTTCAGGTTTAGAATTTTAGAGAATTAGATCATAAAACTTGCATTACATCCCACATTTAAACAAAGTGGTTACACAAAAGATAATATTCATTTTTTTCCGATCAACGGAAACATATTTAAAAAAAATAAAGCATGGATTCTTTCTTGACACATCCTTGACACTATCATCATATCATGTACCTTTCCCTTGACCTGTGAAAGACATTTCAAAAAACTTGGGATGAGCATAAAAAGCTCAGTAAGGGTTATAAAAAAATATGGAAAAAACATGAGTTCGTATATACATAAGAATGAAATCATACATTACCCATGAAACATAGGCACTTTAACATACCTCATCAAATAATGAATAAATCATAGAAATCATAAGACATAAAATGTAACTTGGGGCATTCATAACATTCTTACGTAAGGAGTAACCCTCTTGGTTACATTTGGAATACCCACCATAGTATATTCCCTAAATCCCTTCGGAGAAACCTTAACGTTTCACTCCTTCACGTTACCCAATGCATTGGTGAGCTATATCGGTCTCACCAACCCTTAGTTTATCACAGAACCACCCGTCTTCATAATAATTCCCAAGAACCTCAACATAATCGTATCACATAAAACATTCATAAAGGAAACATAACATTTCTACCTTTCAATCACAAGATTTCAATACAACACATTGATATAAAAACATTATGAAAACCATTTTCAATACCAAAACAAAAAAAAAGTAAAACATGGTATTTATTTTTCTTTTTAGAAAAGGGTATGGCTTGTAGAGGAAGCCGAAACTCAAATAATGGTCACGGCGGCAGAGAAGTCGTTGTCGCCGCATACGTACGACAAAAACATTCCCTTTTGTCGTTTAGTAAAACGCTTCGTATAAAAAAATATTCCTTTTGGATAAACGTAAAATTAAAAGGGGTTTATACACCGTATAAAAGAAGGTTTTGTATAAAACAAAATATGCCTCAATGAAAGGAGATTAAGATGAAGTCCCATACAAAGACGGTATCCTTGGATTAAGGATAAATCAATTACATAATTATGTGTGACAAATGAATACACAAAATATAAGTGAATATTAACTGTAAAACAATCAGAGGTTATTCACACATATTCATAGAATGACATATTCAAGGAGTACTGGTTTATCCCAAAGAATAAAATTTGGGTTAAGAAGTCCCCTTGCAAAAATTTGACAGCCTAACGGCGTCACTTCAGAAATCAAAAAAAGAGTTGATGAAAGATAAAAAGGGTATCTCATCACTTGGACATAAAATTTACATCAATAAGGATATAGAAGAACATATCCCAACATAATAGTATGTGAATTAAAATACATAACAAAAAAGTCTTTTAAAAAGAGGACGGTCAAAGGTTCCCTTACCGACTTGGGTTACTTTCGAAACATACACCACGTGAAATAAAGACAATAAAACATTGATGTAAATACTCATAAATGAATTTATATTACACAATGAGTAAAATAATGGGAAGTAGATACACCACTCAAAGGAAATGGTGGAAAATGTAGCATAAATCTCACGGGATTAAAAGTGAGATGAAAAATCCCTTACGAAAACTCGGCAGCCTAATGACGCGACTTAAAACGTAAAAAAATTGATTGATGAGATAAAATAGGGCCTCTCATCATATTAACATAATGTTTACAGAAAGTGGAATAAAAGAACATCCCCCCAACATAACAAAGAGGATCTTAAAAGAAGTGACATAAAGGAGAGTACTTAAAAAAAAGAGAGAGGTTAGATCTCTTACGAAAATTCGGCAGCCTAACGACGCCACTCAAAACATCAAAAATGGATTGATGAGAGAGAATAGGGTCTCTCATAATATGAACATAAAAATTACAGTAACATTAATATAAAAGAACATCCCAATAACAGGAAAGATGAGCTTTAAAAGGAATGACATAAAAGAGTGTACTTAAAAAGAAAGAGAGGAGTAGGATCCCTTACCTCGGGTCCGACTTGACTCGATCGTTCTTTAACATCCTGAATAATAAACTTGTGTTAATTTATACTTCCTTTAGAACCTTTTTCAAGTTCATTATTCCTTTTATATCACTTATTACCATGTCATGAACACTATGTAATTATTTTAGTTAATAACGGTCGTTTAAACGATCATTGGTACTTGAGTCAAAATATGCTCTTTCTAATTACAAGTTCTTCATGTATCCATTATATCCAGAGTTATAATCATGATTTATATGTCATATATATCATATATATCCAGTATATAAATGCATTTATAATATTACATAATCATTTAGAGGTAAGAAATGAAATGCACCGTTCATGGAGACGGTAAGCCGTACGTACGCATGAACGATACTTTCATTTCTATTTCGTATTTTATAGAATGGAATCATAATGATATAAAGGTATATTATAATTCCAGTATAATATCATATATAATACCATTAATTAAATCCTTTATACGTCCCACATATGGCATTAACGAATCAAATCACTTTGAGGGGGCGGTAGTCCGCACTTCCTAAAATGAAGATATCGCATTTACTCATAATGGTAACCATAAAGGATATGCCATAAATGAAAAATACAGAAGCTTAAGTAAAACATAAACATATTATATATAATATATAAATATAGTGACATCTTAATGGCCACCTTTGAAGGTGATATATGAGTGTTGAACAATCATCATTTCGTGAGGCAGGAATTCGCCATCCACAGAAACAGTATGTTCTTTAACCATTAGATGTAGGTGTGTGTAAGTGTATCTAGAATAATTCTTATAAAAAAATACTAGTATATTTATTATACTGTAGTTTTTACAAAATAAATGAATAAAAAGAGTTTAGGGGGTTGGAGAAGAAAAATAAAACAAAAGGACTTAAGTGAAGACATTACCTTAAAATCGGGTAACTCCCTTTGGTTTGAGCTAAAAGGATTCTTTGGGAAGACTTCTGACCAAAGTGAGGCTTCAAAGAGTTATATAGGGATGTGGATAGACAAAATGGGCAGAGTTTGGCCGAGCCAAAGGCTTTGGAAGTGTGGTTAAGGAGGTAGAGGTGGGGGCCTTTTATAAGAGGAGAGGAGGGGCACTCTTGGAAAGTAAATAAATGTTACCTTATTTTAGAATGAGTATCGGATTTTAATTCTCCCACATTGATGTGGTTCTAGGATAAGGTGATAAGGGTTCTAAATCCACCCATCCAATAGGTTTTGGACATGTTTAGGCCTTAGATTTTACATTATCTTTCCATTTTATTTAAATCGTTAAATAATGAGGTCATCGCTGTATCATCATGATGTCATAAATAATTTAATTTATATAATGTCTAAAAATTATAAAAAAATACTATGATGTAGGAAATATTTTTTAGATTTCCAATTAATATTTATAGTCAAAAATCTGACTTGTATAAACCCAGGTAAAAAATTGGTTTAGTAAAACATCTCATGTTTGTGTCATTTTTACTTTAACATTAAATAAAAAGGTATTTATGTCATTTTCCAACCAAAGTGGCTCCATGGGGTCCCCAAGTTGACCCATGGATTGTATTGGTCTGCCATGAAATATCCAATAAGGGTAGGACATGTTTCTAGGTCATTTCATTTTATTAAAACATTATTCTTACCTTAAACTACAATAATTACCTCTAATTGTGATTAAAAACTTAATAAGTTACTATTCACCGAAAAATTATTCTAATCCCATTGAACCACATTTTACATCTTAATGACAACCATGTATGTCGGATTTTTGAAATTCAAAACACAAAGATGGCAAAATTTCATTTAAACGGAAAATCAGTTTTTATAAATACCACTTAGTGGTTTCACTATTCAGCAAAAAATTGAAGTTTTTCAAAAAATTACCAAAAATTCAAACTAAGATATATTTGATATTCCGAATTCAAAAATGATGTCTTTTTTAAAAAATTCAAAACATATAAGTTTCATTAAATAATTTGACAATTAATTCCCGTTGTCAAAACAAATAGCGTGTTTTTATGAAACAAAATGTATCAAAAGATTGACACTAGTTTAAGTCCGATTTCAAAGTGAAATTAATTCCAACGACCACTATTGGATTAAATGGTAAAAATATATTCTAATTTCACTTTAGAACCAATTAAAAAGATAATCTAATCATATAAATAAATTAGATTAAAAAGAGGTTTTGAATTAAAATACAACATTTTTCACTATTCATTAAAAATTGAACTTTTTCTGAAAAATACCAAAAATTTACACAAAGTAAATTTTGATGACCCTATTCTAAAGAACAATTTTATTTTGTCAAATATAACACATAAAATTGTCACAAAGTGGATTTAAAAGAGGTTCGCAATCAAAAGGCGGTTAATCGAACTTTTAAAGAATATTAGAATGTTTACACATAAAATTGGATTCATTCGCATTTTTAATCCTCTAACATTTATTGTAAAAAGTAAAAATATTTGACAAACATATATAATCATTTTTTATTTAGTTCTATTCATTCCTGCCATTACAACGGCTAGGCGTTAACTACTATTTAAAATAATATTGTTTTATTATTAGAGTGCAACGTAAGATTCCCAAGAAACTCATTGTTGCGTGTTAGGTACGCCATCGAGCATAGAATCCCATTTAAAGTAATATTAATATTTTATTCACAAATATGGATAAATATAAAAATGTCATATTCTTTATTTACTTGTGGTGTTACAATAATGGCCTAATAAATCTATTTAAATCATCAAAAAATCACTAAAATACCTACTAAAAATCTTATTCCACTCCCCATAGTAAAAACAATACAGTTTCTACCTTTTAATGTCTGGTTACAAAATATGGTTCATAGAAAAAATCTAATACATTTAAAATCTATCATTGAAGAAAAATTTAATTTCAAAACCATATATAAAATCTACATTCGGAACATTTTTTCATTTTTTTCTTTTATAAATCCACACAACAAACACCATTCTGGTTTTATCTTTTAAAAATTATCCATTTTTTAATTATCATCAGTTTATAAAATATTTTTTTCTATAAAAAATAAATTTTTTAATAATTTTTATCTCTCTATAACACTAATATGTTCTACTAAATAACTCAGGTTGAATAATTTAGTAGAGAATAAAATACCACATGAAAATAAAATATTAGCATGTTTGAGAGCCCTATTCAAAGCGCTCAAATTGTGATCAATAATAACGATCAAAATATTATTTTTAAAAAATATTTAAATATATATTATATATAAATATAATTAGAAACATTCCCATATATATAGTCTATAAAAAGAAAAATTTTCAAAAAATACTTTTTATATGCTCAATAAAGGAATATAATCATTGAAAACTGATAAACACAATAGTAAAATCCTAAATAAGATATCATTAAGACCAAAGGAACTAGTTTTTATTCATATTAACATAGTAATTATAAATATATATATATATATATATTGGAATCATATATATATATATATTATGTATCAACTGATACTATAAGGCCCCATCCTTAAACATTACTTATTCTTGAGTTACTTCAAGAATACACGTTGAGGATCTTTTCAGGTTTAGAGTTTTAGAGAATTAGATCATTAAACATGAATTACATTCCACATTTAAACAAAGTGGTTACATAAAAGATAGTATTCATTTTTCCCATCAACAGAAACAAATTTAAAATAAAACATGGATTCCTTCTTGACACTATAATCATATCATGTACCTTTCCCTTGACCTGTGTAAAACATTTCAAAAACTTGGGATGAGCATAAATAGCTCAGTAAGGGATATAATAATATGGAAAGGAAACATGAGTACATATATACATAAGAGTGAAATCATACTTTACCCATAAAACATAATCACTTTAACATACCTCATCAAATCATGAATAAATCATAGAAATCGTAAGACATAAAGGTAACTTGAGGCATTCATAACATTCTTACGTAAGGAGTAACCCTCTTGGTTAAATTTGGAATACCCATCACAGTATATTCCCTAAATCTCTTTGGAGAAACCTTAAAGTTTAACCCCTTCACGTTACCCAATGCATTAGAGTTCTATATCAGGATCATCCACCCTTAGTTTATCACGGAACCACCCGTCTTCAAAATAATACCCAAGAACAATAACATAATCGTATCACATAAAGCATACATAAAGGAAACATAAAATTTCCACATTTCAATCACAAGATATCAATACAACACATTGATATAATAAAAACATTATGAAAACCATTTTCAATACCAAAATAAAATAAAAGTAAAACATGGTATTTATTTTTCATTTAAAAAAAGTATGGCTTGTAGAGGAAGCCGAATCTCAAATAATGGTCACGATGGCGGAGAAGTCGTTGTCACCGCATACATACGACAAAAACAAAATATTCCCTTTTCTCATTTAGTAAGTGCTTCGTATGAAAATATTCATTTTGAGTAAATGTAAAAGTCAAAGGGTTTTATACACCGTGTAAAAGAAAGTTGTGTATAAAACATAACATGCCTCAATGAAAGGAGATTGAGACGAAGTCTCGTACCTCGTGTCCGACTTGACTTGATCGTTCTTTAATGTCCTGAGTAATAAACTTGAGTTAATTTCTACTTTCTTAAGAACCTTTTTCATGTTCATTATTCCTTTTATATCACTTATTACCATGTCATGACCACTATGTAATTATTTAAGTTAATAACGGCCGTTTTAACGATCATTGGTACTTGAGTAAAAAATATGCTCTTTATAATTACAAGTTGTTCATATATCAATTATATACAGAGTTATACTCATGATGTAGATATCATATATATCATATATATCTAGTATATACATGCATTTATAATATTACATAACATTTAGAGGTAAGAAATGAAATGCACCGTTCATTGAGACGGTAAGCCGTACGTACGCATGAACGCTACTTTCATTTCTATTTCTTACTTAATGGAGTGAAATCATAATGATATAAAGGTATATTATAATTCAATTATAATATCATATATAATATCATTAGATTTATCCTTTATACGTACCACATATGGTATTAACGAATGAAATCACTTTGAGGGGGCGGTAGTCCACACTTCCTAAAATGAAGATATCGTGTTTACCCATAATGGAAACCATAAAGGTATTCCATAAATAAAAAATACAGAAGCTTAAGTAAAGCATAAAAATATTATATATCATATATAAATATAGTGACATCTTAATGGCCACCTTTGAAGGTGTTATATGAGTGTTGAACAATCATCATTTCGTGAGGCAGAAATTCGCCATCCACAGAAACAGTATGTTCTTTAACGATTAGATGTAGGTGTGTGTAAGTGTAGCTCGAATACTTCTTATAAAAACATACTAGTATATTAAAGATAATGGTTTTGTCACAAAAGAAAGGAATAAAAAGAGTTTAGAGGGTTGTAGAAGCAAAATAAAACGTAAGAACACAAGAGAAAACACTACCTTTAAAACGGGTAACTCTTTTTGATTTGAGCTCAAAGGCTTCCTTGGGAAGACTTCTGCCCAAAGTGAGGCTTCTAGAAGTTATAGAGGGATTCAGAGAGAAAAAATGGGAAGGTGTTGTCTGAGCCAAAGGCTTTGGATGTGTGGGTATGGTGGTAGAGGTGGGGGCCTTTTATAAGAGGAGAGGAGGGGCACTCTTGGAAAGTTAAGAAATGATACTTTGTTATAAAATGATTTCCGGATACAAAAGGTCCGAAAATTATAAATTTAGAGGATAAGGAGATAAGGGTTCTAAATCCACCCATAAAATAGGTTTTTGAAATGTGTAGGTCTTATATTTTACATTATATTTTCATTTTATTTAAATCGTTAAATAATGTGGCAATCACTGCATCATCATGGTGTCATAAATAATTTAATTTATTTAATGTCTAAAAAGTATAAAAAAATAATATGATATAGGAAATATTTTTAGATTTCCAATGACTATTTATAGTTAAAATTCTGACTTGTATAACACCATTTAAAAATTGTTTTAGTAAAACAACTCATGTTTGTGTCATTTTTACTTTTACATTAAATAAAAAATATTATTGTCTTTATCTTACTCAAGTGGCTCCATGGGGTCCCAAAAATCGACCAATGGGTTGTCTTGGTCGTAAATGACACATCCAATAAGGACAAGACATGTGTCTAGGTCATTTCATGTTATTAAAACATTCTTTTTACCTTAAACTACAATAATTACCTCTAATCGCGATTAAAAACATAAAAGTTACTATTCACCAAAAAAAATTAATCCCATTGAACCACATTTTACATCCTAATGAAAATCATGTATGTCAGATTTTTGAAATTCAAAACACAGAGGTGGTAAAATTTCATTTAAATGAAAATTCAGTTTTTTTAAGTACCACTTAGTGGTTTCACTATTGATCAAAAATTGAAGTTTGTCAGAAAAATACCAAAACTTAACCCTATGATATATTTGATATTATGAATTCAAAAATGATTTCTATTTTACAAAATTCAAAACATATAATTTACATTAATTAATTTAATAATTAATTCCCACCGTCAGAGAAAATAGCGTGTTTTTATGAAACAATAAGTATCAAAAGATTGACACTAGTTTAAGTCCAATTTCAAAGTGAAATTAATTCCAATGACCACTATTGGATTAAATAGTAAAAATATATTCTAATTGAACTTTAAAACCAATTCAAAAGATAATATAATCATATAAATAAATTAGATTAAAAAGGGGTTTTGAATTAAAATACAACACTTTTCACTATTCATTAAAAAATGAACTTTATCGGAAAAATACCAGAAATTTATCCAAAGTAAATTTCAATGTCCCAATCATAAATAATAAGTTTATTTTGACAAATATAGCTTATAAAATTGTCAAAAGATAGATTTAAAAATGGGTTTCCATCAAAAGGCAGTAAAACAATCTTTTAAAAATATTAGTGTATTCCATGCTTAAGATTGGATTTCTTCTCATTTTAGGACTCTAAAAGACTATCTAATTCATAAACAGACATATATAAAAATATCTATTATTCATCACTTACTTGGGATGTCACAGATACAAACCACTAATTGATTCCAACTATAATATTACAAACACAAGAAAGCATGTAATATTCCATGATATCTCAAGTGGGTCTATTTATTAATTCATAGGATGATACATTAACCAAAGATAGTAATAGATCCTGACGAAGACCTATTTCTGTTAAAAATTTTCCCTTAATTCCAAATCAAAAAACCAATTTTGTTATCTTACTCATACCTATAATGACTAAAATAATATTTTGTATTTCCCTTGTAACATAGGTGTCCACCATGACTATGTTATCCCTAAATTAACACCGTGTACCCAAAAGTACTATAATTGTATCTCTTGTATAATCCTAAAATCTCATATCATAGATAATTATAAAAATATTTGTCATGGTCTATTTTTTATGGACCTATGACAGATAGAGGAGCAGTTTTATTCTAAATTGTCATAACAACTAATGTGTAGCTCCCAATATCTATAGATTTGTGTAAACTAATTGGATTGGGTACTCATAGGTGGGAGATATTTTTTCCTATAGAAATCATGAGTGAATAAAATATTTATCCTATTAGAATTTCCACATTCCCCATGGGATCGTGTGAATCATATACCCAAAATACAATTATTCTTAACTTAAATACCTACTAATCATACCACATAGACAACAAATTATGGAACACATATATGACATGAAAAAATATAAAACTAGACAAAAAATATTTATATAATGATTAAAAAGAGAGTGAAACAAATCATATCCTACTATGAACATATAGGGTAACCCAAATATGGCCCAATGACCAAAAAGATGTGGTTATATATGTAAAATAACTATAAGAATTACTGTTAACTTCCCTGGAACACCCATTCCTCACATACACTAGAATCTATTAAGGAATCTATCAATACACTAGACTGAATTAATTTTTGACTTATATGATTCCCAAGAGAAGAATATCCATGAACATCCAACAAATAATTATGTACGTGAAATATAGAAAATGATGTTTTATGATCAACAAGGTTTCCATATAGGGTGTGAGAATATATATATATATACTCATTAGGGAACAACCAACACACCTAAACATAATATTGTATAACTATGTGTATTTAAGAACATGCCTAATCAAATAATAAGTATAATAAAATAGTTTTATTTGAAAAAATATCACAACATTGAATAATATTAAATAGATGGATTATATTTGAGTTATAAAATATAAAAATAACTCCCTATATCAATATGGTCCATAGCATAACTACTTGATTTATTTTAACATAAGGAATGTTATATATTTTTATATTTACATCTTTAAAAGAATACATAGATATTATAATTATATAAAACATTTAGTACCAATAAAATATACCATAAAAAGGGGAAGGTGTTAAAAATAGTTAAGATAGTCCAGTGACCTATATTGTGGGAAGAGGAAGTTGTATACTTATTATGTGATCAATTACCCATCACAAAAGATATAACACCTTTTGAAATTTAATAAAATTAAAAATTTGACACAGAAACTATCCATGTATATCAACATTTTCAATGCTTTAAATGATAGACATGATTCATCACAACACACTACTATCACAACAGTAAAAAATAATTATGAATAATATATAAATACTTCCTAAAATTCAAATAATTAAAAACTACTACTCTAGGTGATCCACCCATCTACATGGTAAAAAATTGAAACATGTAATAAGTGTTGGAATGACATTACACTGTGGTATTCTATTAACAAGCCTAAATAAGAATCATTTACAGCGTCGTTACTTCCAATATTTAACTAGTTTTGGAGAAAACTATGAATTATATTTATTTAAGGGATATATAAGTAATAATTAGTGATAAAACAATTAACAAATTAAATATGGTTTTGATGGTATTTTTTATAACCAACAAATACTCTTAGTAATTTGAATAAAGAATAATGTTTGATATAGAAGATGAATTAGAAAAAATTAAAGAAATTATCCTTCCAAAATATTTTTTTCCATCAGTAACACTTGATTTAGGAAAATAATTATTTTATATTAATATATTCCAATTTTGAAAAAACCTTACACTTTAAATATTATATATATATATATAATATCAAAATCAATTTTCATTAAAAACATTATATAGTTAAAAATGGTAATGAATATGAGTTCTTAAATTAATGGGATGGATTTATAATGCCAAAAAACTACTTCAATGATATATTTAAATAAAAAAATAATAATAACTTAAATTAAACGGTTATTTAATGTATTAATTTAAATAATTTGATTTTTATTTTGAAAAATCAATGGATTTGGAATCCATTAATGTGTAAGAACTGTATAATTTCCCCACACCTAGCTAGCCCAACTGTCACTTTGCCACTAATGCAAATATTAATTGATGTTAGGTTTGGAATAATGAATTATGAGTAATTAAAGATATCATATGTTGTAATGATTTCTTATATTATTATTTTAAATACTCAAAATGGTAATTCAAGGTAAAAAAATTTCAATCTCTTCATGCTCTAATGTCCTAGTACATACCTCTTCCACAAGAGGGAATAGTAATAAGACATAGTGGGGTTAAAACTATTTAAATACCACCCCATTTAGTATCCTATAACCATTCTAGTCTATGTATTGTATGATAAGTCATGAATTTAGCTAACCAATATACCAATTGATTCTATTTTATGAAACCATATATATTAATAAATAAAACATGAAAAAAATTCATAAAAAAATTATAACATAGAATTGAATAGAGATATGTTAGACTAGTCAGTATAAGGCATTAACATAAATACCTCATAGAATGATTTGAAATCAACATTTCAAAATAAAAAAAATATATGTGCAAAATAATTCAATAATTTCACAAAAACTCAATTTTGAATACCTATAATACAGAATATTAAAATAAAATATTAAAACCTTGCTTTATAACTTTAGAAATAATTTTTATCATTTATGGTTAGTTTTTTTTAATTAATAGTAATCATGTCCTTGGTATAGCTTTGAAATTCACTAAAGAGTTGAAAACCCCTACCAAAATCACTAGTGAGATTTAACATCCATTGTCCAAAAAATTTCACTTCACATCTACCAAATATACCTTAACATAAATTTCATAAAATTACATAAATAAAAGAAAAACAATTCAAAATTTTCATAATACAAGAACATTAATCCTTAAAAAATAACTACTTGAATCATTATTAAAATATAGTAAATATCATAAAAACATAGATATCTGAATAAAACAACCATGTTCTCTATTAATTTCAAACAAAATTATGAAATATATTAGGAAACCCCATATGGATACATTTTATATCAAAATAGTTCTGAATATGTGTAAAATATCAGATATGAACATCCTTGATTCGATAGGATTGCAAGTCCTCAGTTAGGGGTGATTTCACTTGGAAATGGTGAAAACAAAAAATAAAATAAAAAAATAATGATATACAATAAGGGATAAATAATAGGGGAGGAAGAAACAAGGAAGATGAGAGAGCCTTACTCAATCATATAGGTGAATCTTCTACAGTGCACCTTGAATCATAGGGTCATGGTATAGAGTATGATGAATCCATGAACGGAAATTTTAGGAGCACTAATGGGGAGGAAGAAATGGGATTTTAGTCCTCATTAAGATTTTAAATTAAGGTGGTGAATTATTATAGTTTTTTGTAATTATTAATAATATTGATTCTGAATCCAATATAACTTTGGGGTAATCCCATAATATAGTACTGAAAGTATAGTTTTCTATTATATAATCCAACCATACTTTCTAAGGTGTCATTTAGAACTCTAGTTCCCTCCTACAGTCACCCTATATGATGTGTCATATGCCAAACACACTTCTTCCCTAATGCACATTCATAGTACTCTCATAAAACCACAAAACAGATCCAAAAGGACTCTAAAATCCATATTAAAATTTCAAATCCAATGGTCATAACCCAAAATAAAAAACAACTACTCCCCCTTAATTCAAAATTTTAATCAGACTAGTGATTTTAAAAATTAATTTTCAAAAATAATCACATATTCCATAACAAATTTATACACTCTGACTTTTGATGCAATAATTTTCAATAAGGATTTGACACTCGATATGACTTCATTGTATATTAAATCATAAATATATGACATATAAATGAAAATGAAATTTTAAATACTGATAAAAATGATAGAGTATTCTATAATCTATAAATGAGTTATATTTTTTTTCAATAAGTATGAAGGAAATAATTTTGATGTCAATATGTTTTAATGTAGAATGTCATTGAAGGATGTTGAGTTTCCCAAGCCAATTGATGAGTCAAAAATTGGTGTTCCCAACTAAGGTGTTATAAAATGATGATCAATGAATATTTTATGAGTATTTTGGAGGCACTGAGAAGATTATAAGTGAGTGGGAGAAAACTATAGATCCCAAGAAAGGTGTCATTATGTGATATGTTGTAAATATTTCATGGGTATTTGGAAAACACCATGAATATCGAAAGTTATTTTCCTTCATTATTTATTTTAAAACCTTATTTAATTCCAAGAATCATTGTAAAATAATATTTAAGTGATGTTCTAGAATTAAGGATGTATTTTGAGTTCAATTCATATGAAAAATACTTATGTGATGGTTGGGTTTCTTCTAACAAAAATATTTCAAAAATAAAATTATTTTTAATCGGTAGGTTGAAAATGTTATCGATTTTATAGCTTGACATATGATTTTATACTGTTTACTTATATTATAGAACTAAAATTTTAGGATGGTGGGTTTCTATATTCACTACAATTTAGAATAGTTCTATGGAGTGTGGAGAATTCTAAACACTTTAACACAGGAAATAATTTGAGAAAAGTAATTGTGAATTTTCTTCCTAATTATTAATATATGGAGAAGAAAAACAAAAAACATGATGAATATACATGGATGTTGGTTTGAAAAATGATGTGTTTAAATTTAAAATAAGTGATGAAGTGTGTATTTATTAAATAATTAAAAATTAATTCTTATGTACTGTAAATTTTTTAGAAAAGAAGTTGAAAATGTTTGGAAATATAATGGTAATTTATAAGGTTGTTTTATCTTTTATTGAGTTTTTTTCGATTGGATGGAGATTCCAATATAATATTTTCAAAGGATAAAATATGAGTTTAAAAAAATTATATTTATAAGATAAAAGTGAAAAATTGTGAATCGAATATAATTTATTTGACTTATCATATAATAGAATATTTTCTAAGTGTTGAACTCAGTATATACATATGTTTTTCCTAGAAAGATACAAATTTGTTTTATAAAGTAGTTCAAATTTTATTAAAGGAAATAATTCACATTGATAAAAAATAATACTCTAGGAATGTATATGTTTTGGTTTTTATTTAAACCATAGAAAAGTACTTCAACACCTAGTGATACATAATATTTATGATGTTATGCATGTTTCTTATTGGAAGCTTAATTAGGAATTTGGTTAAATAAATAACATTACATAATATTTAAAAATAAACAAATCATATTCAAGACTCATTAGTTTTGAAAAGAATGTGAAAAAGTGTTAGAGACAAACAAACATACACAAAAGTAACCTTGAATTGATTCTAAAGATTTAATTGTTTTTATATTACATTGAGGTATTTTATAGAAAAAATATCTTATATAAGGTTCAATAAGATGATACATAAAGTTTATTAGTTAGATAAAAACATTAGATATATTAATGTTAATTGGATAACATATAGGATAAAAATTCAAAATAAAAAAATAGAAGAAGGAAAAAATCTAGTGATTCTAAACCATTTATTAAACATAAAAATATAATGGGTCAGTAATTATTTCATCATTAAAAATGAGATTTGTGTAGTGTAAAAAAAGAATATTTAAACAAGTTTTTAATAATATTTCTTCACCATGATGCTTTTTGGGGATGAATAAATTACCAAACATGGATTGGTTTTTTAATATATTTTCATACCATAATTAGATGTTCATGCCATGGTGACTATGAAATTGGAAGATGGAGAGTGTTATGAAGTGATTCAGGATGAAGAAATTTTCAAGGGGGAGTTGCATACTAGGATTGCATATAAAGGTTACTATAATCATCACAAATATGAGTTTATAATCCTTATCATTCCATGAGTGTATATTCTATGATATGACCATGAAAATATGTAAAAAAAATACACACTAGAGAGATTCCTTCATTGTACAACAGTCACACAACATTTTTTCATATAAGAAAAGGTTTTTATGGTTTTTTAGTATGTTAAAAAAAATTCCTATAATAATTATCAAAGAGTGTAAGGATTAAAAGGCTTAGAATAATGGATGATATCATAGGCACATCCTGGAAAATATTTTTGTAGTTATTATGGATAATTATATTGGATATAATGGATCACAATTCATGTAGGGATTTAAATTACCAAGAATTAAATGGGTTTTTAATATTTAAATATAGAAACTAATATTCAAGAATATGCTGAGTATATAAAATAGGAAGAAGGATAAGTGGAAAATAGAGTCCTAGTGTGGTATCTATCTATTTATATTCTATGATATAAAAGAAAAAATGAAAATGAGATAACTAATATTGCATTATCTAATGATAAGACAATTAATCAATAAAGAGACATAAATACTTTAATTATGAGATATTTTGCTTCAAGGATAGATTATTCCAATGCTATTATTAAGGATTATATTTTTCATTGAAGAAGAAGAAGAGACAAATAGTTAGAATCCAATACTAATACTATCTATTAACAAAAACATCAATGTAAAATGATAAGATAATCCCACAATATATATTTTACGTTTTGAAAAAAATAATAGATATCCACTTGGATTTATACACAATATGAATGGTGATCAGATTTATACAAACAGAGAGGTACATGAGCCCTCATTACTATTGATCATACTTTGAGGTTGTATAATTTAAATATTTTATTTAAATAATTTCATATAAGTTCTTACATTGTACCTATTTGGTTCTAGGATTTAGGGTCTAAGGACATACCCATTCATGATATTTATATTCATAATAAATGGGTATCAATGTTTAATGGGATAAAAACAACAATTAATCAGTGTAGAAGTCATCCAAAATGGAGAAAACCACAAAATAAATAGTTTTGTACCTTATTATTTTTATTTCAAAAATAGTACTTGCATTAAAATTAATAGTGTGAAATTATAGACAGATATCCATTCACTGAATGGTTGTAAAGGAAACAAAGGTAAGATATTTTAATTGAAATAATAATAATTAACATTGATTCTCCCCTTAGTGTCTTACGCATATATTATGATCACAAAAAAATCATATCACAGTATCGGTTATACATTTGATTATATTACAACTATCTAATGTTTTAATTTCTATCATAATTTTTTTATAAAGTGTTTATTTTAATAATATTATGAGTTCCCTATAAAATAAAACATATAAGAAATATCTCATAATACACTAAGCAATATGAATAAAAGATGAGAAAAATTGATAATGGAATCACCAATGAATGAAGAGAATAATGAATCTCAACTAATTAGAGGTAATATATATCTATTTAATTGTGTTATATATTTTGTTATTGTTTATCTGGAATTAAAATATGATGAGTAGGAATTCATCTTTTGAAAAGATGATGAAAAATAAGTTTCCTGATGTTTTAATCTTGGTGAAGATAGATCTTGCAGGGAAAAATAAAATATAGTTATTTAATCCACTAACAATAAGATGGGAAAACATTCCAAATTAGAATTTTTAAAGCATTCATTTGATCAAGAGGTAATTAAAATCCATTATAAGAATTTTATAATTGGTATGACAAGAAAACATGGATGGGATTACATTTTGGATGATCCATAGGAAAAATATATTTTTTCTTAAAGGATATCATGCAGAAATATCTAAAATAAATAACCAAATTTTTTTTTTCTTTTAGAAGATTATATAATATGATCACAAACCCTAAAGAATATTTTTTAATGTTTTTATAGATCACTGAAACAAAGGGTGGTGTTGTATATATATCACTCCAAACAAGATGTATCCATTAGTTTAATGAATTTAGAGAAATAATATGGTGCAAAAAGATATAATAATTAGGGTCTCAATACTATTATAAATTATCATACAATAATTATTGTAAATTAAGGATCCATGTTTTAGAAAATGTTATTTCTATCAAGTATTCTCAATTTAAATCCAAATCTAATAGAATTAAGAAGCATGATATTTACTTACAAGATAAAATAAATAAATATATATATATATATATATCATTTTTATAATATTGGAATAGATTATGATATATTGAGGTTTGTAGGGGATGAGAAAAATAATCACAATATAAAATGACAAAAATTTGAGATTGAACTTATAAATCTATAACTGGCACAATATGGGTTTTCACCATATTGAAAAACAATAGTCGCTTCCATAGATACCTAAAATGAGGTTCATTTCAAAAAAATATAACTATATTTTATAAAAACATAGGATTATTTAATCATTATTCCTTCATAAACTAAATGAAAAATAATCAATTATCTCTAGATAATTATGTTTATTCTGATTCTAGTTTAATGTATAGTGTATGTTTTAAGAAAAATAAAAATATTTATGATAAAATTGATGAAGAACGTACCATTAAATATATGGTGGATGTGGGAAATTATGGTATAATGTATTCCCAAAGTAAGAACAATTGAATTATAAAACATCACAAAACTGGAAATAATTTAATTCTAGAAGGGTTATAGATCAGGAGAATAAATTAATGTTTGTTTTTTATTTTTGATGTCATGACACATTCAGTAACATAAAGTTATACTATTACTATATTATTTTATTCATTAACATTAGAAGGAATGCCATGTAAAGGAGGATGAATGATTTTCTAAATTAAAATAAAAAAATTGTTGATTGAAGTTTTTTTATCTCAAACCAATTTAAACGTATATAAAGATTCAATGGAAATATCAATCAAAGTGATCATTATAAAGAGGAATGCTTTTATAAATTAACAAATAATATATTTAATGAACATGATGGAAGAATTCAATATATTAAAAATATTATAAATGAAGGGAGGTGATTCATCCTTAGGATATAATTGAAAAAGAAATATTTCTCAAATAAAATATAGAATTTATGAGTAGAGTTACACACTAAAGAGAAATAGATGATTTAATTATAGAAAAGTATGGTAAAACATAGATATTTTCTAGTAGACCATTATATTTAATGATAATGTGGTAAAGATGAATAATAATTAAAACCAATACTTGAATTTGAAATAAGGGGTTTCGTCATGTTACCACTTTCAAAAAATTATTTCCTAATAAATATAATATATGACTCCTAAGGTTGTGTCTTGATGAGGTTACAGGATATGTTTCAAAACTGAAAATTTGTCTATTCTTTTAAAAGAAAATATAAATGGGGATTTGGATGTTTGAAAAACAAATGAAATAGAATCCAAAATAAGTTGAACTAATTGAAATAATACCTTATTGTTTTCAATGAAAAATCATAAAGATCCTTGTTCAATTTAATTTAGTGATTCCCTTAATTTTCACAGAATGACCTTCAATTTAACAACTAAATATACCTCAAAACCATAACAAGATCTCGATATAGGAGTAAATTTAACACCCCAAGATTTCATA
This sequence comes from Viscum album, assembly GCA_963277665.1. Lineage (NCBI taxonomy): Eukaryota > Viridiplantae > Streptophyta > Magnoliopsida > Santalales > Viscaceae > Viscum > Viscum album. The sequence goes on along the minus strand of OY728159.1, from coordinate 1,882,381,367 downwards.
GAAAGTTATTTTCTTTAAATTCAATAGCCTGTGCTACACGTAACACAGAGTTTGAGCGCACCACGACTTACCAAACTAGCCATTCAAAATTGGTTATGAATAGTATTAATAGGATTTTGAATTTTATATACTCCATATAATTTTAACTTTTGTATTATGTGTTTATTAAACATATTATAAGAAAAAATTCATTTTTTCAGATAAAAAATGTATTTTTCAAAAAAAATAAATTTTACCACCTTTCAATGGCGAACCCTTTTTAAATACAATATTTTACCCTTTAACATATTCATTTTGACAAAATAAAGTTATTATTTAGAATCAAGACTTCATAATTTACTTTGGAATAAATTTTGGTATTTTTCTAATAATATTCATTTTTCTATAAATAGTGCGAATTAATATATTTTAATTCAAAACATCCTTTTTATCTAATTTATTTATATGGTTATATTATATTTCAAATTTGTTTTGAAGTGTAATTAGATTATTTGTTACCCTTTAATTCAATGTTGGTCACTCTAATTAATTTCATTTTGAAATTATACATAAACAAGTGTTAATCTTTTGATAGTTATTTTTTCTTAAAAACATGCTATCTGTTTTGACAACGGTAATTAATTATAAAATTAATTAATCAAACTTCTATGTTTTGAATTTGGTAAAATATACATCATTTTTTAAATCTAAATATCAAATATATATTAGGATGAATTTTTGGTATTTTTCTGAAAAATATCAATTTTTGATGAATAGTGAAACCACTAAGTAGTAGTTAAAAATGAGACTTTTTCATTTAAATTGAATTTTACCACTTCTGTGAATTTAATTTCAAAAATTTTAGATACAAGGTTATTATTAGTAAGTAAAATTTGGTTCAGTAATTTGAAAATAATTTTTGGTGAATACTAACTTTTGACTTTTATTTTCCGCAGTTAAAGGTTAATAGGGTAATTCAAGGTAAAAAGAATATTATAATAATACAAAATTACCTTAAAACTTGTCCAAACCTTATTTCATGAGTCATGGACGACCATGGGCATCCTTGGGTCGATTTTGGGACCCCATGTATCCACTTAAGAATGATAATGACACTTTATTTTCATTAACTAAAAATAACGATAAAATTGACATAAAAAAATATCTTTTAGTATATCAATTTTTACATAAGGTTATATAAGTTATATTCTCGACTATAAATAATCATTGGAAATATAAAACAGTTTTCTACATTATGGTAATTTTTTTATAATTTTTAGACATCATATAATCTAAATTATTTATGACACAATAATGATTTAGTATTTAACTCATTAATAAATGATTTAAATAAATATGATTATTAATATTAAAATAATATAAAAAACCTATACAATTATTATTGTATGATTTTATTTCAACAATGAGTCATATTATCTTCAACTTTAATTAGTTTTGTACCTTTAGAAACCGAATATCACTATATAATATTATAATATTTTCACACTTTTCTAAAGAGCCCCTCCTCCCCCTTATAAAAGGACACCACTTCTAACCCATTCCACAAATCTCTCAAGACCCTTTTATTTTCCAAACCCTGCCCAAATAATCTCTCAAGATCCCCCTATTCATCCTAGAAGCCTTACCCTTGGCAGAAGGCACATCAAGAAGTCCTTTTGGTTTAAACTAAAGGAAGTATCCCAAATTAAAGGTAACGTTCTCTCTTAAATTATTTTGTTTTATTTTACTTCTCCATCCCCCCAAACTCTTTTTATTACATTATTTTATAAAAACACAAGTATCCCCAATATAATAGGACTTTGTTATGAGATTTATTAAAACTACAGTTACACACACATCCATCTAATGGGTGAAAAACATACTGTTTTTGGGGATGGAAAACTAACGCCTCACGAAATGATGATTGTTCAATTATCTCCTACCGCCTCTCATGGTGGCCATTAAGATGTAAATTTATTTATAAATGTTGCATAAATTATTTTTATGTTTTCTTTATGCTTCTTTATTTTCCATTTTTATCATTATTTTATGGTTTCCATTATGGGTAAAACACAATAATTTCATTCGAGGATGTGCGGACTACCGCCCCCTCAAAACGGTATGATTCATTAATTCCTTATGTGAGAAGAATAAAGGATGAAATTAATTATAATATATATGATATTATATTGTAATTATAATATACCTATGTATAATTATGTTTTAATTACATTAAAATACAAAATAAAAATGAAACTAGCGTTCATGCATATGTACGTCTTACCGTCTCCAGGAATGGTACATTTCATTTCTTATCTCCAAATGTTATGTAATGTAATATATATATATATATACTAGATATATAATATATATATGATTTCTAAATAATTTATATCATTCTGGAGATAATGGACTTTTGACCACATGGAAGAATTGTAATTATAACACGTTCATTTTTGACTCATGTTCTGAACGTCGATAAAATATCGAATATGAACTCAAATAATTAAATTATTGATATAGAAAGGTAAGAAGTGATATAAAAGGAATAATAAAATTAAAATTTTTTCTTAATCAAGTAGAAATTAACTTATGTTTATTATTCAAATAGAACAATGAACATACAACACAAGTCGGACTTGAGGTAAGGGGTTTCATATCTCAAATTTAATTCTATGAGATTTCCATTGTTCGCCACTTATTTATTAGATGTGGTGTATTTTGTACGGCTATTTGATATATATTATCATGATTCTCTTTATATTCATGGTATTCTGTTATTCATTTGGTGGTTATTAATTTTTGGTCATATGACTCGATTGATTACAATGAAGTAAGGGTTTTTCATATCCCCTTTTATTCCAGTGAGATTCATGCTACATTAACCAATATTTCCTTTTATGTGGCGTATGTACTATACATTATTGTATTCTTGGTTTAATATACATTAATTTATGGGTATTTAAATATTCATTGTATGATCCTTCTTTTATGGGTTTTATGTTTCATAAGTTACACAATTGGTAAGGGAATTTCAAATTTCAATATCCACTCAGTGGGCTTTACGCATACTTAATTGATTATTTTACTCCATGATTATGTGTGTAATCACAATTTATTATTTATGTAGTAATTTCCACTCGCCTTTATGTGGATATACGTTTGATAAACATAATCACTCTATTGATAATTTCTCAAGTCATTGATATAAACATGATCTTAACTCAATTTCCATTCATTGAGTTAAACATCCAAGTCATTGGTATTGTTTTTACAAGAATATGTGTGAATTTCCTCTGATTGATTTAAACTGAATATCAAATCATATTGAGTGTTCTTATATTTTTCACACATAATTATGTCATTGATTTATTCTTTGCCTAAGGATACTGCCTTTATAAAGTATTTCATCTCAGTTTACATTCCTTTGAGACTTCTTTGTTGTTATGCCCCAATTCACTTTTATATGGTGTATATACTATCCTTTAACATAGTATATAATGAAATCCTTTATTCACAATATATTATAATGTTTTTATTACATCAATTATTTGTATTCAAATGTCTCTCATTTGGATAGAAACTCTAACTAAAACATCATTTTAAATGTTTAAAAATTTTATTCATCTAAATATTTTTCATTAATGTCCATGTTTTAAAAACGGTTTTAAGGATTTATTTATATGGAAATTAATTTTTTAAAATTAAAATTACTTTTAAAAGTTTAAAAGTGGCAATGGACACTTTGATTCAAAAATCTACTTTTAAATGGCTTCTTGACAAATAATGTGACTTTAAAATGGTTTCAAGAAAAGGGGGGATATTTCTCTCAAATAGTTTTCATGATTATTTTAAACTATGTCAATATCATTCATTATTCTTGATTGAGGTTAATCTATTACAATACAATCTTCCATTTTGTATTGAATGAGTAATGTTTGACAGTGGATGTGCTATTTTTATACCATTCATGGTTTGTGAATAAAGTATTGACATTTCGTATGCTATTTTTAAAACGAATGTTTATGTTATGTTTCAAACATTTCATATGAGGAATGAATTGGACTTAGTAAGTGATCAGTGGAGCCCGCTATAGCTCCTCGATGCATCGGTAGGTCTAATGAGAAAAACTAGTGTCTTGGCACAAGGCCTTGACAAAATCTTATTTTTAGTCTTGGCACAAGGCCTTGGCTATGTGGTTGTGATGTTCGGCATTATGAATTCCCTCATTATGAGATTAAATATGGATATTTCATGTGGTTATTCAACTACTAAAATACCCATGACTATGTTTTATTATGGAATTATTTAATCAGATCATATTCTTTCCAAAAAGTGTTCATGATTACTATTTATAAAGGCATGTGTTTTCAATTATTCACCATGCCTAATGTTTATGTTATCTTCCGCTTTAATTCTTACTCTTACTGAGCATTTGAGCTCACCCCTTTCTCGTGATTCATTTTCCCAGGATATGAAGAAGTTAGTTATGAGTGACTTTTAGGAAAAAATCTTGGATGCTTCGATGTTTCTAATGGAATAAATTTGTGTTGTTTTTCTTTTCAAGTTGTAGTGTTGAACTTATGTATGTATCTTATTTCCTAGACTACTAAACTGATCAGTCCTTTGGTACTTGATTCCTTGTAATCATGCCAATGTATTAAAATAATGCACCAGCTTCCTGGATTCTGGGTTCAGGGCGTTACAGTCAATATTCTTAATAAGGTTATTCATAATATCAAATACTTCCATGAAACATAACCTGAAAAAAATAGAATATACCAAATGAAAATACCCCACCAGAAAAATTCATCATTGAGAAAGAGTCACATTATAGTTTTAAATTGATTTGTAATCTAAAAACATTTAAATAAAAAATATTAAATTAATTAAAATAGTTATATTAATTCATGTAATAAATTTTATATAGAAAAATTATATAGTGAGAGAACAAAAAATAAGAAGAACTGTGTCTGAAGGTCTCTGTTTCTAAAGCTTGTTCGGTAGTTTAGTGACACATGGTTAAATACACTCATATATCACACCTCCTCTCTCACTCTCTCTCTCTCTTTAATACCCAATAAAACAAAAAAGTCTATGTAAATCCAATCAATTGCACCCAACACTCTCTTAGGATCCAAAACGCATATCTCATATGTCTCTCTCTTCAGTTTAGTTTTACATTATTATACATTCTCAAAATAGAGAGATAATTTTTTAAAAGGCTTTTCATCCTTCAATTGATCCTCAAGATACTATATGAGTTTGAATAAGAAATTCATTATTAGATCTAGGTAGAATTAACAATAATTAATTCCCTGCAACAATGTTTTGGAATTAGTAAATAACCAAATGTACGAAGATTTTAATCTCTACAGAGTCCTCCCACGAACAACGAATCTTCATATCCTCTTTGAATGGAGCCACATGGATTGAACAAAGTGTAGTACAAAAAATACCTAGTTATTAAAAATATAATAATCTTTTTAGATCCTAAATCTTTTAAAAAATCATATGAATTTCATCTCATAATACATTTGTTGACATATCAAATACATATTCTTAGTGTATTGAGTCTTGAAGTCAAATGAAAAAATTTAAGTCTTATGGTTTCAAATTCATTTAATAAGCCTAAGTTAAAAAAATTATTTTCAATGTCATAATGTATAAATGATCACATGGGATAATAGTCATATGACTAGGCACAAAGTCTTACAATTAAGTATTAAAAATCCCAAAGTCATATGACACAAAAATTCATGCAAAAACTCAACAAAAAATGTCATATAAAATATAATAATTATATGAAATTCATATGATAGTGTCTTATGATATATTAAATATTCAAATAATCATGTTAAAGTGTTAAGAATATCAAAAATAATATGGAACAAAATGTCATATTACTAATATTAGAGTCTTATGATGCTGATAAAAGACTTTTGATTCAAACTTTGGAAAAAATTTACACAAAAAAGTACAAAATTAATTTCTTCACAAACAAAAATTGGTCATGTATTAATCATTTAATTCAATAAAATATTAGAAAAATTGAAAAAATAAATAATTATCCATTTCCACAATAAATTGAAAGATCCTTCCTAAAAGTCAAAAATAATGAAATTACTTGAAATATAACAAAACTAGGAGGGAATTATTAATTGAATTTAAAATAATAAAATATTTAATATATATTCTTTATAAATTCTCTCACACTCAGGACATAGACTTCAAGAAAATTAAGAATAAAAAATAAATACTAAATAAAATTTGAAACACATACCCATAAGATTCACAAATTCAACAATAATGAACTCAAAATTATTGTTCTTTATCAATAACAATAACATAAAATTATCTACATTCTTTGTTCAATCAATTATTACTTCATTTATCCTCCCATGAATGAAAAACATATACCTCGTTAGATTTTTTTCTCATTATCCAAATATAAAATTTCAATTATTATTTTGTTATCCAATACATGGAAGGGTATATATTGATAAATAGTTAAATATATACACAAATGAGGTAATTAAATGTGTTCATCCTAATAAATGTTAAATAGTGTTTAGTATTTGTTGGTTTTTATGTTTTATATTTAAATCATAATGAGTTACAATAATGAGGGTTGGTAATTATTATATAATAAATAAAATATTCATTTAGAGTCTATTGTGTTCATTCTTTACTCCTATTTAAATAAATCAGTGATAGACATTATGAAAACAATCAGGGAGAGTAAAAAATATTTTCATTTATATAGTATAAAATAACTCATTAAACTACATTATCATATTTTGACTTCTATTATGTTTTAGAATTCATTCCATAAATGATTTTTTAGGTAATGAGGTTTTGCTGAGTTCTAAACCACAGTGTAACTTTCTAGATTTATATTTATTGATTATATTTCCTTACAGTACATATAAAATTATTTTTATCTTATTTTAGATTAGCTCCGACATAAAAAGTCATTATTGGGTTTTATAATTTTAATAAAATGAGACTTCATCAATAACACTTACACGAAACTCCAAAACATCTCTCCAACCTCCAGTTTTCTCCAAAATCTGTCTAAATGATGTTGTTAACCATCAGAAAAAATATAACACTCTTGAGTTCTCCTAAATCATGAATTTTACTTCCTATAATAGTATGGATAGGAAAATATACCTTTAACGAGGACATGGTATGTTGTTCATTACCTTCTATGGGATACATGTATAAAATATAAAAAATGAGGCCTAAAAATTAATCATTTGAGTATAGTGATTTTAAAATCAAACAAATTTCGTCAATCACCTCAACATTAGTGCCTGAAACTCTAATGTTTTTTCATAAACAAATCAAATTCTACTTAATCATGCATTGGTTGGTTCTCTCAATAAGTGAGTTATATGTAAGTAATATTTATAACAAATTAGGGACCTCATTGGCTCGTTATTTAAATTTTTTTGGTGATTTGAGTAATGAGATTAAGAAATAATTATTCCTTTAAATAATTTCCAAAAAATATTGATTATGAAACAATTTCAATTTAAATGTTCATTTAAAATTAGGTTTACCATAAAAATAAATTTACTCATAAAAATGGGTTTTAGAAATTAATAAGGTATTTAATTTTCATCTCACATATTTTCAAAAAACATACAAATTTTTAAAAAACACAAAAAATTAGAATGAAAAATAGTAAATATTAAAAAAGAGTAAGAAATAAAAGAAAACACACAAAATATTTTTCTAAAAAAGGAATAAAATAATAATAATAAAAGATGTCCCTCATCAAAACTTATTTCATTAATTTTATTCATTTTACAATAATTTATACAAGAAAATAAAAAATCCTTGACAAAGTAAAAAAAGTATAGAGGAAGTACAAAATTTGATGATTTGTGGTACTCAGATTCTTGAAGGTGAACCTCCTCTATGAGATGCTATTTAAAATTTTCTCTAAATAACTTCAGCATATGTTAATTGACTATAAATGGTGTTTAATTACCTTTATCACTAATCAGTAGAGCACTAAATAGAGAACAGAAGTAATAAAAAATGGTCAATAATATTCAAAACGAAATTTCCACAAAAAAAAACATTACTTTAGAGTAAAATAGAATCACTTTTTATCCATATTTAAAATTTTAATTGGGAATAATTTTAAAAAAAATGAATTGGTTTATAGCATTAAAAACATGGAGTTTTCATATGGATTATTTAATAGTTTTCAACTCAGGAAAGAAAAATTTATTTCTCTTCGAACCAAAAATATATTGTTTTCAATGTTTTATCATCCCAAGAATAACTAGGTTCTAACTCAAAATGATGGTTACAATAATTCCATAAAAAAATTTAAAATATAACATTCCATCTTCTGTTTCAAAGGTAATAATATAATCCCAAATAGCATAATCTAAGATCAAATTAAAATATTTTATGTTTGTGAGAATATTTTCCGCCTATATTTTTTGGATTTCTATTTTTAAAATAAGGCCTTATATTTTATAATCAGTGGTTGGGATAAAATACCCTATGATTAAATTCCTATTTTTTGAAAATAGATTCAAATTTTGTATTATAGAATTTGGTACCTTGATCAATGATTAACATATTGAGTAAACCAAATCATGAAAATAATTTTTCCTCTAACATATTTAGAAAAATATTTGGAATCATCATCTCCATTAGTAATAACTTCTAACCAATTTTACACATAACAAATATAAATATGTATGAAATTGAATAAAAAATTATTTGTAAATGGTCCCATCTAATTGATACCCATACAACAATCACGTCTCAGAACAAAAGGGGTTATTTAGGCATTTCTCTTGGAAATATTACCATGAAATTGTAATGTTTTATAGGGTTTTCATAATTTTAAAAATCTATAAAAATTGTTTTACAATACCAACTAGAATAAAAATATTGCTAGAATTTATTTGAGATCCAAATGTACCTCAATATTTTAATTTATGATAAAAATTAATCACTCGTTAGAAGTAATAATTTTAAATACATATCTTTGTTGTTTAGTCACTACCAACAAGACAAAAGTAAGGATCAAATAGATGAAATTATTTGAATAACATACATGATTAGAAACTATTTAAATTGAAAACCAATGTATAATTAATTATCATCTAAATAATTAACAAGATAAGTGAAAAATGATCTAACACCATTAAAATCATGTGATACCCCATTAAGAAAGGTCTCTTTAATTTGTGTAAAATCTTATGTTTTTCACCCAAATCGATGTTTAATCAACTCATATTATCATCTATTAGTTTTTAATTTCCTTTTTAGCCTTTATTTTAAAATTAAAATCATGAAAAAATAAAATGCATAATAAATTTCATGGTTTACACTATGTTTATTCATTAAAATTTTGATTGTAGAAGGGTCAATGAAAATAATCACTTTAAAGCCTATCGAATAACATCTAAACTTATCCAATGTAAATAAAAAAACCAAAAACACACCAATTATTGTGTTATTTTCTTAGTATTGATATCGATTTACAGATTAATAATCTATCACAAGTAATCACATTTCACTATCTTTTATCAAAACTACCCTAAGTGAAAAATTATAGGTTTTTACATTTATTTAAAATTAAATTCCCATTTTGGTGTTTAACAAAAACATAGGTTATAAAATCTTGTTTTATCACTCTAAATACTTTTATAAAACATCACTAAATTAAAAATTATGAATTTCCTTGAAGAAACATACAATAAGGAAAATCTATTTTATTAAAATATTTATTGAATCTACCATATAAACCAGCGTTACAAGAAATGATCTCATCCATATATCTATTTGTTTGTAAGAAAAATAATCTAAATGACCACACCATTGGATTGGTCAACTTGAAGTCCATATTTAGACATAACATAACCTGACACAATTACGTTATCCCTTGTGAAATGTCATTTTATATAATTAAGAAAAATGTTCTTATAATGAATTTATCACAAACTACAACCAACCCATTAAATAGCCTTAAAAATATGATCCATAAATAGTAAATTTGAACTAAGAAACGCCAATAAACTCTGAAAAAATCATAAAAATTACTCAATTTGTTTTTTAATTTTTTTAGGGAATTACACAGCCGGAATGGAATTATTTTATAGTAAATAGTTAAAAAAGTACATGAGAATGTGGTTTGGTCTTAATATTACGGTTCAATGTGGATTTTCATGTTACAAGAAAATATATCCAGAATGAAAAAAGTTTATTTTTATAAAATATCAAAAAAACATTGTTTATAAATTTAAAAGGAAAATGGAGTTAACTAGTCCATTAATTTAGTTTCTTATAATAAATTCAAATCATTCATTTGTTTGGATGTCTAACATGAACACACTCAAAAAAAATTATTCCATGAAATTGTAAATCCACTATTTATAGGAATTACCTTTATGGGGCGCACTCATTGGATACTAGATGTAGGAAAAATATTTACATCCTCCAAAAAAGTGGTGTCTTCTTATTTTAAAACTTATAATATATTTGGGTTCAAACTTCATTTAAAATGCCTCAAAATTTTGGTATTATCTAATAAAAAAATTTCTTCCATAAATAAAAAGATTCAATTCATGTTAAATTAGATAAATTACTTCATAAGTATTTATTTAATGTTCTACGGACTCTTAAATGTAGTAATATTTTGTATTTTGATAGATATTTTAAAATGATTGTAGATAATTTTACATTCTAACCTAATAATGAATCGTTAGGGTTTTCAAGAGAGTATTTCAATTCAAACTCAAAGGGGATATTTTATTTGGTAAAATAATACTTATATGACTCTAAATCAATAAAATTATCCATTAATTAAATTTAAAATGAATATTTTATATTCAATACCTGGGTTTTCTAGTAGTCTGTTTATAAGTTGAATTTTCCAGAAAAAGTAAATATTTAATAGAATATTTGAAATATGATTTTTTATAAAAAAATAATAAATTTTAACACACTTAAAAATAATTATATATGAAAAAATTACATTTATTATATGAAATAAAAAATAAATCAAAGTACTTTCAAAAACCCCATCTGTTTCATTGAAAATAGAAAAATGTCATAGATTTTAGAAAATTCACATGTAACTATTTTAATAGGTTCAAAAAACTCAAATTTGATATGTAATAAGAAATATCTATAATATTCATAATAATAACTATATTTATAAGTTTCTATATTTTTATCAATTATATCGAAGTTAGTCACAACATTTTCAAAGTCATAGGGTTTACAGTAGTAGTTTCAACATTTAAACTCTCTTTAAATGCATCAGTGTCACTTTTTTGAAAATTATTTTTACTATTAACCTAGTATTAATTATTATAAATAAATAATGTTCATTCCTTACATGGTAAATAAGGATAAAAATAAGTGGAAACCCAATCCATCAGGTTCACTTGAGGGGATGAATGATCTTTCATTGTGTGCTTCTTTGACAAAAAATATTGAAGAAAACGATCACTCCTCCAATTTCAGGTGACAATATTCCTTTATGAACATTTATTATGGAAATGTATTTTCAAAAAAATTATCTCAATAATTAGAGTTTTATTTTTACTAAATCCACCATAATCCACACACTAAACCAACAAATATATATGCAAAATCAGGTATTTTCTTAAACTAAAACATCATCTATAACTCTTGTTGGCTTTGTGGCTATTTGGTTAGAAATTTTGAATAATAATTGAAGTATTTTTTAACACTTAAAATTTTAATGATGATTAAAAAAATAAGTAATAACATTTATATAAGATCTAATATCATTCATAAATTTTAACAATTCACACTATCCTATAGTGCATGGAATGGTAAAAGTTCCCTGATATTTACTTTTTAAAATAAAATCAAGTTGAATAAAGGCAGAAATATTCTTCCCTAATTTTATATTTTCTTCTATGATGATTTTTATTTTAAGATAACACATTTCTTTTAATTTTTTTGATATCATGAAGCTTATTCTATTAGATCAATTAAGGTGATTTTGAATTTCTTTTTTTTAAATGATTCTAAAATACCTTTACCAAGATCACTCTCAACATTATTTCTCAATGGTGGGTAACATATATGGTAGCGTAGTGGTGTTTTTTGATATTATTGTTCATTTGAATCATTATTTTGAAAAAAAATTCTTCTTATAATCCTTTTCCAATATTTATTGGTTATTTCAACAAAATATTCTTCCTATGAAACTTTTTTTTTATTTTTATATAGGTTTTTATTTTTTAAATAGGTATAATAAAAACAATCATTCCTTAACATGTTCTAATACTATTTAATAATGTTTGAATCATTATTCAACATGATTAGGTTTAGACAAATTTGAATAATTATCATTATAGGGGACGTACTTCATAGTATAACTATTATGTTCTATGAAACACATATTTTCTTTTCCCTTGCCCTCAGGATTCATTTGATATTGTTAAGTTAAAACACTATTGGTATTAATTATTCTTCTACCAACATCATTATCCAACTATCCTATTTTTCCATCAAAATATTTATCATGATTTTTTGTTGTCTCAGGTTTTCCTCAGGGTTGTTTTCTTGTTTCATTGAAGTTCATCTTTGTTGGAAATTTATTTTAGAATGATAATTGGTGTCTTAAATTAATTATATAGATTTATAGTTACTTTATTTTACTTCAAAATATTATAGTTTTTGTTCATATTATATAAATAATCATTATTATATATTTCAAAACCCTGGATGAAATAATGTTTAGATTAAAACAATCTTTTTTCGGTTGATCGGAATTGTATTCTTAGAAAATAAAATAAAAAAAAATATAATTAACATTAATTTTAATAAATTTATCACTAAAATATTCATTGGAATGATAAACTCCACAAGGAACTTGTAATTGAATTCTTTTTTCAAGATTGGGTTGATTTTGGGTCATTTTTGGAAACCTCATTGATCTTACTATAGTGTTAAAATAACTAAATCTACTCGCAATCATGTCATTTTAGAAGGATTTCATGAGAACTTCTTGCCTATATTTGACATGAATAATACCTCTTGTTATAAAATATTGATCATTTTGGAACATTTATTAAATTAACGGCCTAGAATAAATATTTTTTTATGAATTATATCTCATCATAAAGTAGAATCTATCAACTCCTATCAGTAATAAATAATATGTCAATAAAATATTGAAGAAAATTTATTTATTGGATGGTGGTTGAAACTAAAAAAGATTTTATTCAATCTCTCCCAATATTCATGGAACTTTTCACCATAATATTTTCTAATCCAAAGTACTTAATTTCTAATGGTAGAATTTCTAGATGTAGGGAATTTTTTTCAAGAAAAATATTTTTCAATTAATTCATACCACTAAATAAAGTAAAATGTAAATAAAAAACCATTCCGTAGAAACTCATTATAAAAAAGAAATATATATCAACATCTATTTGTGCTATATTTACTCCTTACTATTTTGTATTAACGAAAGGTGGTTAAACTCTTGATTATTATTGTGTGGATTCTCACCTAGAAGCACATTGAATTTTATAAGTTAGTGAATAAAAATAAATATTAATTCAAATCCTTTAGGATAATCAAGAAATTATAATGTATTTTATTTATTTTCTCGTAATATTAATCTAATTAATTAAATATTCTATTATAATATATAGACATTACACTTCTAGATTGGTTTCTTCTTAGTTTGTAATTGGTGGATTAAAAACTAAAATGAGTTTAAATTTTGATAGCTCTAGCACTATGATGATAACAAGTTTCAATATCAGTGTATAAGCGTAACAATTCCGGGTTATAACACTCTGTACATATAAAAGAAATTTATTTAACTTAGAAAAACAACCTACAAAGGGAACCATTGGAAATAGTGGTTTAGTTTTGTTAACATTTTTAATAATATATCCATTAATTAATAAAAAATAGTATTCATACTATTTTATCATGAGGATGTTGTAAGATAAGTTTCAAAACTATTCATATTTATGTTTTTATAAATAAAATTTTGGATTTTACATTTTTAAAACAATTCAATAAAAAATTAAAAAAAGTAAAATAATAGAAATGATAAATTGTGTTTTGAAAGTATTTGTAACTTTAACTGAAAAGCAGAGTAAAATTATAATTATAATAATGTAGTATTGGATAACAATTGATCATTGGGAGGATTATTCTTCTTTTCTAATATGATTTTCTTTTTTACTCCCTCAATTTTCACCTAAAAAATTATTAAACACCTAAATATGACTAAACACCATTTCATGACCACTATATGGGTATAAATACTCCTATAAATGTGATTCATAAAATATCAAAGGATTTAAATAAATTAAACATAGAGAAACTTACTATACTCAAAGGCACAAACTCACTAAATAAATTTGAACATGGATAATAAGTTATTTTTTATTTATGAATTGATCAATAATTTATAATAGTTTAGAAGAATAATCATTCTATAAGGAACAAAACCAATTTTATAAAAAAAAATAATTATAAAATAAAAAAGATATAGAAAAAGAACAAAAACTCATAAATAAGGTGCCCATGGGTCTCTACTTCCGCAAATACTTGGAGAGTTTAGCGACACATGAATAAATCGAATCCTATATCAATCTTCCTCTCTCTTATGACTACTAAATATCTAATTTTTTTTTCAATCCAACCATTTTCTCCAATAGCTCTCTCATTATAAAACACATATATCTCATTTTTTTCTATCTTTATTTTAGATTTACATTCTTATGAATTCATAAAATGGAGGGAAAATATTTTTAAATTGTTTTTATATATCAATAACTCATTAGGATCCTCAATGCTCGTGAATAAAAATATTTATTAATGAATCCAGGCGGAAGAAATAACAATTAATTCTTTGCATTCATGTGTTGGAACTAAAAATATCTATGCATATCAAGACCTTAATCTCCAAAAAATATTCTCATGACCATAACATCATCAACTCCTCTACGAATTAATCCATGTAGATAGAATAAAGTGATATAGTAAAAATAAAAATTTGCTTATAATTTCATGATGTATTGAAATTGTAATAGTTTTGAAATATTTCATACAACATTCATTTCAAAAGTCTTTTTATGTGTTATGAAATGAAAAATCATACAGAACTATGTTTTTAATTCATATAGAACATGGAAATTCTTATGGTATAAAATTTATCTGATAAAGATAAATTCATTTAAATATATTTTTTTAATTCATATGATATTTCATTTTTATATGGTCATGTCTTATGAAATATATAGTATTACAGTGTTGTCAGAATATATTTGAAAACTCAAAGAACAAAGTCATGTGAGGACATCATAAGACATCAATTTCCAAATGAAAAATTATTATTATAGGGAAAAGTCCTATGTAATCAGGTAAAAGTTTTACATAAATAAAACAGTGATATAACTTATAGTCTTAATATAAAGATCGAAGTCTTATGATGTAGAAAGAAGTATTATGATCCATACATGAACAAAATTTTAACCAAAGAAGTTCAAAAATTGGTTTTTCCTAAAAACACAAACTAAAAATTGGATTTATCATTTAATTCAAGAATGGTTTAGAAACACATAAAAATATAAAATCAATCAATTTCTATAATAAACACAAAACTCATTCCAAAAAAAACTAATGAAATTCCTTTAATATGAATAAATAAAGGGGATGTATACTTTGAAATTAAATTGAAAATGAAATCAAAATAGCATCTATATCAGAAAATAAACTAGAAGATTAGTTTGTTAATGGAAATTATTGAAAAACCAAGTGAAACTATATGTAAGATGACCATGATTCGAATGAGTACATTATGATATATATAACTCAGTTACAAATATAATTAATGATAGATAAAGCACTAGATAAAGAAGATCGATAATGGAAAAAAGGATCTTATACAAGAAGAAATAAAATTTGATTAGATTTTGTCAAAAGGTGATAAATCAAGACCCCATGAGGATCTATGTTGTAGGTTTATACTTGTGTTACACTTGTTAAAGGATTTTTTAATCATACTACCTATCCTAGTGTTGATACCAAGGAATATGAAACAATAATAAAAATATTCATGTTCTTTGTGGGATATTAAAAAGAATAAATTCATGTATAATGAAAAGATTAAAGGAATAAAAGAAAAAATGTTTCTCAGTATTACTAATTTGAAGACTAGCGAAGAATTATTTAATAGGTCACTAATAAATAGGGATGAAATGGTAAGAGTTTTTTTGTTAAAAAAACTCTCGACCGTTTTTCTATCATTAAGGAGAAAGTGAGTTACACATTATTCCCATATGTTATTTAGTTCTATTAATGAATGTAAATGAATGTGATGTATATGTTTCGAAGGAGAACTAAGGAAGAATTGTATTCTATAAAATCTATATTGTATATTACAAGTCACCATCTTTGAATGATATCAAATTTGATGTACTGAATCATATATTTTATAATCATATCATATGTGATGAAGTGAATATGATGATTATCCCTTGAGGAGGTATATATTTAGAAGCATCTATAATTATCATTTCATGTAAATTTAAAATTTGTGAATACCCAAAAAATATTCCATTAATATGGTATGAATGGATATTATCTTATATTTCTTAATAAGAATGTATTTTGGTATTAAATAGAGAATTTTTATTGATCAATTACATTGAAAACTATAGAGGATCATTTTATAAATATTGTCTTATTTATTGTATTTTTACTATTTTTGACCTATTTTCTAAGATGAGTGAATATATTCAAGTCGGAAAAATATCACGTAAATCGGTTCAAAAATTATTATCATTTGGAAAAATGTATAAAAATACCCGAAGAAAATGATTATGATTTTGTATCATTTTGTGATGTGTTTATATATAACATTGTTTTCTATATTAGAATATTTTATTTTTTTACTCAAATCATAGATTAGGTTGACTATGAATGACATAATTAGTGGAACATGTATTTAAGTGAAATAATTCCATCTTCTCTTAAGTTTCAAAAAATTTATGTTAAACAATGTAGAATGAGAGAAGAAATTATAAAAGAACATAGTGGAATGTGTTTTTTGTATTTATCTTGATAAAAAATACAATGTGGGAGATTTTAGAACTACATTATGTTGTGTTTTATTTACTATTACCAATAATTAAGTAAATAATCATGATTTCATTATGTTTTAAAGTATAATATATTTAAAGGAGATTGGATCTCTCAAGATTAATTATGAGAGGAACGGTGGAGTTATTATGAATGGGGAAATTAATATATGATCTTTGAATATTTTATGAGTTTTTAGGAAACAAAACTTATCATGAAAGTGAGTAGAAAAGTATATATATTTTTATTGATAGGTATTTTTATTTTTTTGAAGATTTAATAAATTATATTAGTTTGAGTAAATAATAATGTCTCAGATGAAGAAGTGAGTATCCACAAATGAAAGAAAATGAATATTCTTCAATTGTTCTAGTATGGGAAATGAGAAGAATAAAGGTGCTTATAATGGATAGATTAACAGATTCAATGAAAAAATATATCTGTTGATTTTATGTGCCTATATTTGTGGATGAATATGTTAACTGATGATGGAGATGTTTCTATACTATCTATGAATATTTGGGGAGACAAATATGATTGTCTTCTAAATCTTCATTGGAAAGTAGGCAGAAGTTTTATTTAACAACTATTTATAAATTAAAACCTTATACAGAAGATAGATGAAGATAGAGTATCCATCCATGATTTATCATGAAAAGTATGTTCCTTATTAAATTCGAAATCTCTTATATGTTGGTTTGATATGAAAAAATTTTAGCTATAGTTATGAAGTAGGAGAAGCTTATTGAAACACTTTATTTATAGTATTTTACATTATATAAGACTTTGGAATGAGAAAAATTGGGTTTGAAATTATTTTAAAAATTCCAAAATTTATTTTAATTGGTTTTTTGAGAATGGAACTTAGTGGAATATTCAAGAGTTAATTTAAATATGTTCAAGCGTGATTTGAAGAAATATAGAATTCTTTTGTTGGATTATGAATAATTATAATGTAAATTATCTTATGGTCCAAGTGCGTAGGATATGTAGTTTGAAAATAATCTAGTGTAGGTGAGTCTAAAAATAACTAATTCAATTATAAAATGCATAGGAAGTGTGATAAATTATAAAAAAATGTATTATGTGGAAGAAATTTAATCTATGGTTGATGCCTATATAATATTTTAGTAAGTGTGTGTGATATTTTTTTAGAGATTAAATTTGAAATATGTAACCATCAAATGGAACTGGTGATTTTGGATAATTGTGATATATTTCTTCAAAGTGAACAATATTTTATACCACATATGATTTTTGAGTGGGACGAAATTTTTCAATGGAAATGTCATATAATGGTGATACTGTTATATCATATCATATTTTATAGGGTTTTTACAATATTTGAGTTGGAAATATTTGGAAAATGGCCATTTAATAATAAAATTTATCCATTTCATGAATATTTGTAGTTATGTATGATATTTATTAGCTCGCACGATAGTTTTTAAGAAATTATGTGTTTGAGTCATGTTTTTTTAATTCCCACAAATCATGTAAACCATGTAAATATTTTAAATCATATAAATCATGTAAATCATGAAAATAATGTAAATAATGATTAAATATTACAAATCTTGTTCTATAATGTTTAAATATGATAATGATTAACCTTAATTCATTATGTGAGTATTCCTTCTTAAGAAAAATGGATGATATTTGACTAAGTATGAGACATAGTTTCTGTGATCAAATAGTCTCTCCATTTAGTCTGTAAATCAATAAAGTATGTGATACCATTTCCCTAACACCGTAATCATGCTATCGGTTCTAGAAATTGAAAAAGACCTAACACCATAACCCTACTACCAGTTCCAGAGTTTGCAAAGGACTAGATACTATTGCTGTAACACCGGTTCTATGACACCATAATAAGACATAATTTAGAAGTTTTAAGAAGGAAAATATGACATTTTTATGATACCATGACAAGACACTGTAATATGACATAGTCCCACGTCACGCCTTTTGACTTACCATGATTGTGGAACCTCTTTTGTCTCACCATCAACTGTGAGATCGTTCCTTACTTAATAATTTTTGTAAATTTCCTATTAAATTTAAAATATTATTCTAATAGTCATTATTGATTAATTTAATGACACTAACATAATTAATGATCATATGTAGACCAAAAACCTCACAGTACGAGGTATAAGGTGTAGAGATCATGCTCTTTTTCGACCATAACACAAACACCTGATGATTAAATATATGGTGGTGCACGAGCTCAAATGGGTGGCATTGGTGACTAAAATAAATATTAGAGTGAATGTAGATGCATGAAAAAAACATAGAATAACACTTGAATAAATCTAATTTTTCTTATAGATATATTGATTTGGATCAAAACTGTGAACATCCTTTCTGCACCAACTCAAAGAAGAATATATACTATGAATAGTTACATATAAACTCACTACAAACCAAAACACAGATCTCACGATACTCTGCATCTAGGTCTTCTATCAGAAGAGGGCGCAAACATAAAATCTATTAAGTCCTAGAAGTCCATAGCTACACAGAAAAACACTAAGATCATTTCTAATCGCTTCTTATTATACACTGCTCTGGTGTGTACTGTTTTATTAGTTTTAGAGCAGTGTGTGTTATTGTACTAAATACACACATTTTATCCTGTACTTAATTGGATGATACATGATATCCTCACAGAAATATCTTCTTACACCTTATTTCTACCACATATAACTACGGAAGAGGTTATGTGTGACCTGGTTGTTATATTTCCCATGTATAACTATGGTAGAGGTCAAGTGGCCTAGACATTCTTGTGTTCTGTTGTGTAAACCCCAATCCAGGGTGTGGATCAAATATTTATATAGATTTTTCTTATTGGAAAGTTATCACCAAGAGGAGTGGATTATGTCTCTCCTTGAGACAGAACCACTTGTTTTATTAACTATGTTTTTTAATTTACTTTTTCTCTATTTTAACTTTAATTTCAAAAAACTATGTTTCACTTTGATAGTTAGTCTTGGACATTATTTATAACTGATTTGATTTTGTAAATTGGTTTCAAAATATATTTCATTATTTCTAGTATATATAACTAATAATTAATCAATATCTTGAGAAATTTATAGAACAATCAAACTATTATAAATTTACTTCCTTGATTAACTAGCTTATTTTGTTTTTAAAATGGTGAATCATAAAATAAATATTTTAAATGAAATTTTTATAGGAACTAAATTCACCCCCCCCCTTTGAGTGTCCAACTACGACCAACATTTTGTAGCAAAGGTTGATTTTAAACTACTATTTTCAAAGGTTTTAAAGATTTTTAAAATATTATCCATTGTTATTTAGTTTTGTTTTAAGGATCTCTAGATTTATGTTAGTTCAAAATTATTATCTCTTTAAAGTTTATCCTTTATTATTTGTTATGGATAATATAAATTAAGGTGATGTTAAAAACATACCTCACTACTTTAATGGAATAAATTATCCTTAGTGGAAAATTAAAATGGAAATGCACTTAAAATGTATGGGTTTTGATAATTTGACAGTAGTAGAAGATAAATATTAAATACCAGAAACTCCCTGAACTGTATGCAGTGAATCTACAAAATAATCTTATAATAATAATTGATAAGAAATGAATTCCTTGTTTTGTAATTTAGGGGATGATGAATTTAATCGAATTTCTTCTTCTAAATCTTCCTATAAAATTTTAGATACCTTAACTATCTCACAAGAAGGATGTACTAATGTTAATGAAATGAGTCTTAATACATATACTATAATGACCCAAGTATTTATAGAATAATGTTTTTCATTTATATTAATATTTGTGAATAATGTATTATTTTTACATTAAAGGGGATTCTTTTTCCAATATAGTACTCAACACGCAACAAAGGGTTTCTTGGAAATCATATGTTGCATACAATATTGAGCTATACAAAAAAAATAATATTAAATTATTTTTATGTTAAATGGTAGTTAATACCCAGGAATTGCATTGGAGGGAATGAATAGAACTAACTAAAATATGATTATTAAATTTCTTTACATTTATCCAATAAATTTTAGAGGCTTAAAATAAGAATGGATTCGATTTTAAGCATGAAATACTCTAAATTTTTAAAAGGTCATTTTACCACCTTTTGATGGAGAACCATTTTCAAATCTAGTTTTTTTCATCTTTATATATTCTATTTTAAAAAATAAAACTCTTATTTATTAAATAGACATTAAAATGAAATTTGGATAAAATTTTGGTATTTGTCTGATAAAGATCATTTTTAATGAATAGTGAAAAAATACTGAATTTTAATTCAAAAATGTCATTTCATATAATTTATTTATATAGTTAGATTGTACTTTCAATTGGTTTGAAGTTATAATTGTATTATATTTTTATCATTTAATCCAATTATGGTCATTGTAAGTAATTTCACTTTTAATTTGGACATAAATACATGTCAATCTTTTGGTAGTTGTTACTTCATAAAAAAACTCTTTATGGTTTCGAAAATGCGAATTAATTTTTAATTAATTAATGAAAATTATATCATTTGAATTTGGAAAAATGGATTCTATATTTAGAATCAGGATTTCTAAATTATGTAAATATTTACCTTTTATTTTTAGATATTATGAATAGTAACATCAATAATTATTTTATTTACCATGGTTAAAGGGTACATCTTGTAAATATGGGTAAACAATAATATGATAATAATATTAAAATACCCTAACATGTGTCCAAATCCTATTTGGATGAGAAATTTCTGACCATGTACATACTTGTGTTGAATTTTGGGACCCCAAGGAGCCACTTGGATGTGAAAATGATAATTTATAAGAGTTAGTTTAATGTAAAGAAAAATGTAACATAAACAGGTATCTTTTAGAAAAAAAATCTTTTTATAGGGTTATATAAGTGAAAGTTTCGACTATAAATATTCATTATAAAGATAAAATAATTTCCTACATCATGGTAATTTATATATAATTTTTTTATATCAAATAAAAAATTTATTTATGACACAATGAATATGTAGTGATTACCTTATTAATTATTGATTTAAATAAATGAGATTATAAATATTAAAATAAATTTAGTTTGTAACTTTTTATGAAATAAACTAATTTTAGGGATGAGTAAGACTTTTCATATTTGAATTGAGGAAAATTTTGTGAAAAAATCAAGTTGTTATGGTTTTTTTAAAAAGTCATGATATATATAGTAGAAAAATTGACATAAATGAGTTTTTAAAACAAATACTAATTTAATAAATGATATAACAGTCCTAAAGATATAATATTTGTCAAAATGGATTAAATAATACTTTAAATATCATTTATGAACTACTTTAGTTTTTATTGTAATTTTATAGTAACTATATTAACTATATAGTATAAATATTCAATAAAACATGGTAAGAGTCAAATTAGTTAACTTAGGGTTAAAGATAAAAGATAAGGTTAAATTTGTGGCCTAGACTTGTATAAAACCTATTGGTTGAGAGATCTTCGATCCAAAAGAATCTAATATTATAAATAAATTACATTGGGACCATTTGAAATCGAAAATCATTTTACAGTAAAATAATATTTCAATACCTTCCTAATGTTCCCCTCCTCCCTCTTATAAAAGGGCATCACCTCTAACCCTTACTCACACCTATCAATCCCCTTGGATCCTCCAAACTCTGACCAAATAAGATCCCAACATCCCTATATTCATCTAAGAATCATCAATGTGGGAATAAGGAAATTCAATAAATCCTTATATATTAAATCAAAAAGAGTTACCTGATTTGAGGTAATGCATTCTCTCAAGATTCTTTCATTTATTTTCCTTCTCGAAGCCCCTAACCACACTTTATTCATAAATTTATAACAATATTATCTTCAATATACTATGATTTTTTTATTATATGTATTTTCACTAAACGTTCACACACTTCCATCTAATGGATACAGACATATTGTTTCTATGTACAACAAACTACTACCTCACGAAACAATGATTTTCGATTTTCCCCTAAAAACTCTCATGGTGGCCATTATTATGGAAATGTATTTATTTATGATATATATGATATTTATATTATTTATATAATACATTAATATTTATTTAAAAACATACCTTTATGATTTTCATGATGTGTAAATACGGAAATTTCATTTGAGGAAGTGCGGAATACTGCCCCCTCAAAGTGATATGACTCGTTCATGCCATACATAGAATGTATAAAGGTTGAATTTAATGAACTTATGTAACATATATAAAATATCATATTATAATATAATTATAATATAGCTATGTAAAATTTATTTTTAATTCCTTTAAATATGGAAAAAAAATGAAAGTAGTGTCCATGCGTATGTACGGCTTACCGTCTCCCTGAACGGTGCATTTCATTTCTTATCTAAAAAAATTATGGAATATTTTAAATACATATATACTGGATATAAATACATATATAATAGGTATATATGATATTTAAATCATGAATATTATTCTGGGGATAATGGAATTTTGACGACATTTACAATTTGTAATTATAACAAATTCATTTTTGACTCAAGTACCCAATATCGACAAATCTACTGATATTAACATAAATAATTATGTAATTTTTATAACATTGTAATAAGTGATATAAAAGGAATAATAAACATGAATTATTTTTTTAAGCAATTGGAAATTAACTTATGTTTATTATCCAGGATGAACAAGGAACATACATGATGAATCAAACTCAAGATAAGGGAACCTTTCACCTTCCTCTTTTAGTCAAAGACTTATTTTATATTATGTATTTTAACTTTTATTATATTATGTTGGGATATGTTATTATATATCCTTATTTCTGTAAATTTTACACCCAAGTTGTAACATCTCGGATCCGGGTGCCACTCAACAGGTGCCCCGAACCCTGTTCACCACAAGACCTCAAGCACATTTCCCCAAACGCCATAGGCTGCCGACTAGCAGCGAGGGCCCAAGTCTAATAGTGGGGAAACTATTCCCACATTTGTCAAAGTGTAGCGCAATGGGCTATAAATTAAAACATACAACATATAGAGGAAGCAGTAAACCATACACAACTGAAATAAACAACAGAAGTGGATATAAGAAACAGTATATAGAAAATGATGCAACATGTCTCAAGTTCTAAGAAAACAACCAGAACATGTTATACATTAGTAAATTACAACAAAAAGCAGAGTACAACAAGACAAAGAAAAAAGATGGCAGCGGAATTACGAGCCTAGGCTCGGTCCCATGCCCTCCTACTCCACAGCAACAGTCAAGTACCTATATAAGGACTCTTGCCCCTATCCACACCTGCAGAAACGTAATCTATTTGGGCCAAAAAGCGTGACCCAAACAGGGTGTGAGAAATATATCTCAGTAGGCACGCACCAAAGGCACATGCCCAACTGCGTGTAAGCATGCAACAACAGTGTGTAGTAGTAAAATGAAATAAAGTCAGAAGTACTCAAAAGTAACTAACTACCAGTTATATTGCCATTTTATTATTCATTTAATCATTTAACTTAGTAACATTCTGTGCTCAACAGCACCAAGCCCTCAAGCCAACCAGAAGCTTTCCCTCAGGATAATATAGTAAAACCATGCCCTCAGGCTTTCCCTCAGGCTATCTAGAATCCAACCTGCAGGTATTTCCCTCAGGCATAACAGAAATTGCCCTCAGGCATAGGAAGTGTCATCCTCAGGCACAGAATTCAATCCCTCACGCACGAAAGGTTTCCCTCATGCGAAAAAACTACAGCCCTCGGGCTAAATAGTGTAGTGCCCACAAGCTAATCACAACCACTCCCTCAGGATAAACAGGTAACAAGGTCATGCCCCACATATCAAAATGCAATAACAAGAAAATCCTCTCAAGTTAATTCTACAATTACTACATTAAAGGCAAACCCTCGGGTATCCTGGCCAAACGGCTAAACAGAGAAACACATCCCCGGGGTGGTTCCGTATCCAAGCAATGATCCCAACCAGCATTTTATTATCACAATTTAATCTCCTATGCAAATCTAGGAATTAAATATTGCAACGACCTCAACCACACGACACCCCAACATGGGTCCGTGGCACAAAAACACACAAAAATGCACAAAAGTTGGAAATTCACACCAAGCCACCTACCTTACACACCAATGAACATTATACCAGAATTCCAACTCCAGAAATGCCCAAGAACGGCATAGATCTGATGAAGAACAAAACCCATTCAAATGTAAATAACTATTGTTTGGAGAATAATTGATAATAATCAGCCAAGGAGGTGGAAGCCCTTAACCATGCGGTTCCAACGGGTTCATCTGAGGCGGAAACCGATTCCATATGAACACTCGGTGGATCTTCAAAGGTAAGGCCTCCTCCTTTGGCTCCAAATTGGCTCAAGTGTCTCCTATTCCAAATGAGGAGGCTGCAGCCTGTTTTAAGCCGAAAAAACAAAGTACACGGCATGTACTTCTGAGTACATGGCATGTACTTGTTTCATTTAACTGTTCCTCTGGCGGCACCGCCACACTGTTCATCTGTCAACATGAGTACAAGATAATGTACTCCCGAGTACACGATATGTACTGTCGCCCAACTGTCGGCTGCTCCTCTGCCTTACTGTTTAGGCCTTCCGACTGACTACATGGCGTGTAAGGTACCACTACACGGCATGTAGTCAGTTCTTACACCCTTCATCGCCGGCATGACTACACGCCCCGTGTACTCATCCCCTCATGGCCAGAAGTAGACGGTGTGTGGAAAAAGTACACGGCGTGTAGTTCCAAAATTTAGGATTTTTCCCCATTTTCCATATTTTCTAAAAAAACACTTAAGGAAAGGGAAAAAAAGAAGTCTGTACCTCAAAACTAAGAACTGGGTTCTTACAAGCTTCCCCCCATATAGCAATTCGTCCCTGAATTACCCTTCCAAGGGTGACGAAGATAAAGCTCAGAACAGCTCTGGCCACTGAGCACGTACATCGGCCTCCCGCTCCCAGGTCTCATCCTGCACTTGGCCATGCTGCCAAAGCACCCGTCGGAGAGGAACTGACTGGCCTCAGAGAACCTTCGTGCTCCTGTCAACGATACGAATCAGATGCTCCTAAAAAGGACGCATCATGCTGGAGCTCAACCTCCTCTGGCTGAAAGGTGTGAGACGGGTCTGAATGATAGTGAAGCAACTAATACACGTGGAAGACGTCGTGCATGGCCCGATACCGCTGCAGTAACCACAACTGATAGGCAACCAGCCCGACTCCCTCCAGAATATCGAATGGCCCCACATACCTCAGTGAAAGCTTACCATGTCTCCTGATCCGCTTGTGTCACAGCCTCGGAGAAACACGTAGAAAAACCTGATCTTCGACCACGAACTCCAAATGTCGCCTACAGCGATCAACATAAGACTTCTGATGAGACTTTGCAGTAGCCATCCGCTTCTGAATCAACTAGACCTGCTCAGAAGTCTCCTGCATGAGCTGTGGCCCCAGTAAAGCTACCTCACCTGCCTCTAACCAGCACAAAGGTGATCGGAATGGCCTACCATATAAGGCCTCGTATGGTGCAATAAAAATAGTTTCCTGAAAAATATTGTTATAAGCAAACTCGACTAGGGGTACATGCCTCTCCCAAGAGCCCCCAAAGTCTAGGACGCATGCACGCAACATGTACTCAAGCACCTGTATCGTATGCTTTGACTGGAAATCGGTCTGAGGGTGGTATGCTATGCTCAGAAGCACCTGTGTACCCAGCGCCCTCTGAAAACTCTGCCAGAAATGAGACGTAAAGCGGGAGTCCCTATCAGAAACGATAGAACGAGGGACCCCATGAAGACGTACGATCTATCGGATATACAACCTTCTGATCTTGTCCACACAGAAGGTCTCCTTGATCGGCAAGAAGTGAGCTACCTTCGTGAGTCTATCCACAACAACCCACACGGCGTCATTGCCATGTGGTGACCTCGGCAATCCCATCACAAAATCCATCGCGACATCATCCCATTTCCACTCTAGAATGGGTAACTACTGTAACAGCCCAGCTGGCCTCTGGTACTCTGGCTTCACCTGCTGACAGGTGGAACACCTCGTAACAAAACCATCTATCTCTCTCTTCATACCCAGCCACCAGTACTGACGCCTCAAGTCACGGTACATCATGGTAACCCCGGGATGAACTGCCCAAACTGAAGCATGAAACTCCCGCATCATCTCCTCACATATATCCCCTGGAACCCATACTCGTCTATGGAAATGCAGGACCTCATCCTCGTCAATTGTCCAACAAGGAGGAGGGTCCTCACTCGCCACTGACTCCCATAGAACTAGGCCTTCTGAATCAGATAGCTGCCTCATCCTCACTCTTTCCAGGAGGGTAGATGTCACAGTTAAAGATGAAAGATAAGTTTTCCCCTGACTATCGTGCACCTCCAGATGCATCTCAGAGAACAAATCTATGAGCTTCCACTCACCAATAGCCTCCTGCACTGCCTGTATCTGAGTCTTCCTGCTCAGTGCATCAGCTATTGCATTACCTTTACCAGGTGTGTAGGAAAGCATAAAATCGAAGGACTGTAGGTACTCAACCCACCTTCTCTGCCTCAGATTCAGGTCATGCTGAGTATAGATATACTTGAGGATTTTGTGGTCAGTGAAAACCACAAAATGCTCTCCCAATAGGTAATGTCTCCAATAGGGCAATGCATGCACAACTGCAGCCAACTAGAGATCATGAGTCGGGTAATTCCTCTCATGTGGCCTCAACTGCCAAGACCCGTACGCAACAACTCGGTCGCCCTGCATCAAAACTGCTCCCAGCCAATCCCTGATGCATCACAATAAATTGTAACGATCTTTCCCTGCTCTGGGAGAATCAGGATTGGTGCTGATGTAAACCTTCCCTTCAGGTCTTGGAAAGCTGTCTCACAAGCTTCCTACCAAAGGAACTTCACACCCTTCTTAGTCAGACCTATCAACGGTGATGCTAAGCGTGAGAAGTCCTGTATGAAGCATCTGTAGTAACCATCCAACCCTAAGAAACTCCGCATCTCAAACACGTTCTTAGGCTGCTCCTAGGAAACTACTGCTATCACCTTCTCTCGGTCTACTGAAACTCCTACCTCTGATATAATATGACCCAGGAAGTGAATCTGGTCCATCCAAAAGTGGCACTTCGAGAGATTAACATATAGCTGATGCTCTTTCAGTGTACTCAATATGATCTCAGGATGGGTGGCATGGTCATGTCGAGTGTGAGTGTACACCAAGATTCCATCCATGAATACTACCATAAAAGAATCAAGATACGGATGGAACGCATGATTAATCAGAGCCATGAAAACTGCTGGCACGTTCTTGAGTCCGAACAGCCTAACCAAGTACTCGTATAGACCATATCTGCTCAGAAAAGCTGTAAGAAGTATATCCAATGGTCTCACGCGTAGCTGATGATATATGTATCTCAAGTCAATCTTCGAGAACACTCATGTTCCACGAAGCTGATCAAACAGATCATCAATCCTTGGTAAGGGATATCAGTTCTTAACTGTCAACTGGTTCAGCTTCTGATAATCCACGCAAAGTCTGAGGGTACCATCCACCTTCTTCGCAAAAAGGACAGGAGAACCCCAAGGAGAAGTACTGGGTTGGATAAAACCCTTTTCCTGTAACTCCTCTAACTACCTCTCAAGCTCCTGCAACTCAGGTTTGGCCATCCTATAAGGAGGAATGGACACTGGTGCTACTCCTTGAACAAGATCGATAGAGAAATCCACCTCAAGCACCAGAGGTAGACCTAAAAAGACGTCTGAGAAGACATCCCTGAAACGATCAACAACTGGAGGGAAATCCGTCTGACAAGTCCCCTGATCATCCAGATATAAGCTCGCAATCTGGGCTATGACTCCACCTCACCCATGATGCTCTGGTCCAGCTTGAATCACATGAACATCCCATTCTCCCTTATATAGAAACTCTCCACCCTCTGGTGATGTGAAATTCACCCTACGGCGATTGCAGTCTACAACGGATCGATAGGAAACCAACCAGTCTATCCCAAGAATGATGTCATAACTTTTCATCTCTAAGACATAGAGGTCCCAAATAAAATTACACCCACCAACCTCAAGGGGGAACTCCTTGAACTGATTTACACCAGCCGTTCTACTCCCCAATGGAGTGTCTAGCGTCATGATATCATAAGAAGTAGAAACACAGAGCCCAAGGCTCTCCACAACGGGCACATATATGAAACTATGTGTAGAACCCATATCAAAAAGCACTAAAGATAAGACAAAAGCTACTAGAATAGTACCTATGACTGTAGAAGGTCCGAGATCCTGCTCCTACTGGGTCTGTTGCACTGCATATGCATACCCAGTGCTGCAACCCTACGACACAGCCTGACTACCCTAACATGTTCCGCCCTGCTGCCTCTGAGATCCCGGTGTCTGGCTACCATGGACATGAACACCATCTCTTCCTGCATGCCCTGACGTATTCCAGTTTCCTGACTGGTAAGAAGACATTGGTCCTGCTCTCGCACGCGGAGTCTGTACAGAACCCCTCTCACTAGCCACTGGTAGAAATGCCATGCAAAAGCACTACAGATGACCCATCTTGCCGCAAGCTCGACACTCAACTGGATTGTGTGGACACTACGGTCTCTTGTGCCCCTCTCTGCCACACTGGTAGCACCTGATCGGGCCACCTAAAGACATTTCCTGGCTGGTACTGCCACCCTAAGAGAAGTCCATCTGTCACTTCCTCTTTCCCGCAGAAATAGTACTAGTAACGGGTGCTGGACCTCCCTAGCCCACACCACAAGCTTCCCGCAGGTTCCTCTCTTTAATCAGCGCCTAGTTCAAAATATCCTGTACAGTAGGAAACCTGAAAACATTTACCAGTGCTCAAATGTCATACTGAAGACCATCCTCAAAACATCTGGCTCTCAGCGTCTCATCACCCACCAGTACGGGTGCAAAACACGGAAGCTCGGTGAAGCGAGCAGAATAGTCCATCATCGATATAACTCCCTACTGTAGATTCCTGAACTCTCGAGATCTATCTACCCTCAGCATCTCGGGAAATAATAGTTCATAAAAGACTGCCTGAAAATCATCCCACACCATGTCTCTGTGATGCTCTGACTGGGTGGTAACATCCCACCACCTCTTGGCGGAATCACGCAACATGTAAGTCGTGAGTTTGACCCTCTTCCCTGGAAGCATCTCAAGATGCTCAAAAATAGTCTGCATCAATCCTAGCCAAGACTCCGTAGCCTGTGGTCTGCCATCCCCTGAAAATGTAGGCGGATGCTGCTGCTGAAAGATACGCGTCAGCTCGGCCATAGATGTCGCAGCCTGCAGTGCTCCCTGAAAGGTCTGTATGAACCGCATAAAGACCTCACGGAACTACACCTCCACACCGGTGTCCGATATAGCAGCTGGTGCTGCATCTGGCTCTGTTGGAGGATCAACGGGTAGCCCATGGCCCACCATCTCCATAGTATAATCATCACCACTCTCCTGGCGAACAACTCGCGGTCGTCTAGGCTGCATGACACTACAGGGTCAAAAACACGCCTCATATTCAAGATTATTAAGGCTGGAAGCGAAGGATCCACAAAGGAACAAGTGGAAGAAGGCATTTCAAAAAATTTAAAAACAAGACTACACGACGTGTACACTGAATACACGACGTGTACTTGACTTCTCTTCCCCGTCCCGGGTCCTTATAAACGGCTAAGCCACACAACTTCCGTTGAACAAAAACTACACTGCATGTATAATATCTACACGATGTGTACAGTGGTATTTCCCAACTGCCTGTGTCGTCTGTGATATGGCCGACTACTCTTCTTGACACTACACGGAGTGTTACACCCGCACACGACGTGTAAACCACCTCGTTTCCCAGCCACACGGCTAACACCACACAGTCTGTCCTCAGACAAGACTACACGGTGTGTCTCAATGGTACACGACATGTTTAGGGAGAGGTGACATCGGCCCGTGTTGTTAGTTTAATGGCCGAATTCCCAGGTCACACTACACTACGTGTTCATAATTGACACAGCATGTTCTTCCAAGGAGTTCACCGACCCGTGTTGTTAGTTACACGGTCGGACTCTGGGTCACACTACACGGCATGTCCATTCGTTACACGGCGTGTTTTACCAAAGCCTTTCCCTACCCCGTGTCACCGCTAACACAGTTTGTGACACGGGAAGAGACTACACGGCATGTACTTAGGGTACATGGCGTGTACTAAAAAAGTTCATTTTTCTTCCTGAAGAGAAGAACATACATGGCGTGTATATAAATACTACATGGCATGTATACTGGGTTTCCAGACATTATGCCTCAGAAACTTCCCCAGAACCCATAAAATACTAAAACCAACACCTAAGTGTCAAATTCTGACCCGTGGGGGCCCATACTACCCACGAATCAAAGTTTGACATCTTATATGTGTTATAACCAATAAACAGTAAATGATCCACCAAATTCCAGTCGATGGGGGCCCATACTCCCCAAAAACCAAATTTTGGTGTCCATTCTATAAAAATCTCACACAAGGTATATCTTATCAACGAGCAGGTATTTATCAAGCAGCTATCACAACATCATGCTTGTCTAGCATATCAACTATCACAACAACATGCGAATTTCTAATGCACCTACATGGCATGGAAATTGTGCATGGCCTGTGATATCTAGAATGTGCCTATGTGATGCATGAGACAGCATACCCTCATCTCATTGGGTTGCAACTAAATAGAGCCCATAGATAAAATATAAACTGCACAATTCAAGTGTGTCACCCAACGGTGAAAACATATCAACCGTAAAATTACAAAATCAAAAGAATGAAAAAAATACGAGGTAGACTGGATTTTCCCTATACACGGGTTAGCTACACCCGTGCACAGCTTATTACCAACTATCGTTCTTCCTATCCCTAACTACGACTCCAAATAGTAAGTCAAAGAAAAGAAACTCTTTGATACCACTTTGTAACATCCCGGATCCGGGTGCCACTCAACGGGTGCCCCGAACCCGATTCACCACAAGACCTCAAGCACATTTCCCCAAACACCAGAGGCTGCCGACTAGTAGCGAGGTCCCAAGTCTGATAGTGGGGAAACTTGCCCTCATTTGTCAATGTGTAGCGCATCGGACTATAAATTAAAACACACAACATAGAGAGGAAGCAGTAAACCATACACAACAGAAATAAACAATAGAAGTGGATATAAGCAACAATTTATCGAAAATGATGCAACATGTATCAAGTCCTAATAAAACAACCAGAACATGTTATACATCAGTACAGTACAGCAAAAAGCATAGTAAAACAAAACAATGCAAATAGCTGGCAGCGGCATCGCGAGCCTAGGCTCAGTCCCATGCCCCCTACTCCACAGAAACAGTCAAGTACCTGTATAGGGACTCATTCCCCTATCCACACCTGCAGAAACGTAATCTGTTTGGGCCGAAAAGTGTGACCCAAACAGGGTGTGATAAATATATCTCAGTAGGCACCCACCAAAGGCTCGTGCCCAACTACGTGTAAGCATGAAACAACAGTGTGCAATAGTAAAATGCAACAAAGTAAGCAGTACTAAAAAGTAACTAACTACCAGTTATATTTCCATTTTATTATTCATTTAATCATTTAACTTAGTAACATTCTATGCTCAATAGCACCAAGCCCTCAGGCCAAGCAAAAGCTTTCTCTCAGGCTAATATAGTAAAACCACGCCCTCAGGCTTGCCCTCAGGCTATCCAGAATCCAACCCACAGTTATTTCCCTCAGGCGTAACAGAAATTTCTCTCAGACGTAGGAAGTGTCGCCCTCAGGCACAGAAGTCAAGCCCTCAGGAACGAAAGGTTTCCCTCTGGCGAAATAACTACAACCCATGGGCTAAATAGTGTAGTGCCCATAGGCTAATCACAACCACGCCCTCAGACTAAACAGATAACCGGGCCATGCCCAACATATCAAAATATAGTAACAAGAAATTTCTCTCAATTCAATTCTACAATTACTACATTAAAGGCATACCCTCGGGTATCCTGGCCAAACGGCTAAACAGAGAAACACACCCCTGGGGTGGTTCCGGATCCAAGCAACGATCCCAACCAGCATTTAATTATCACAATTTAATCACCTATGAAAATATAGCCATTAAATATAGCAATGGACTCAGCCACATGACACCCCAACATGGTTTCGTGGCACAAAAAACGCACAAAAGTTGGAAATCCACACCACGCCACCTACCTTACACGCCAACGAACATTATACCAAAACACCGACTCCAAAAACGCCCAAGAACAGCGTAGATCTGACGAAGAAAAAAACCCATTCAAACATAAATAACTCCTTCTAGGAGATGAATTGATAAGAATTGGCCAAGGAGGTGAAAGCCCTTAACCGTGCAGTTCCAACGTGATCATCCGAGGCGAAAAATGATTCCAGACGAACACTCGGTGGATCTTCAATGGTTCGGCCACCTCCTTTGGCTCCAAATCGGCTCAAGTGTCTCCTCTGCCAAATGAGGAGGCTACTGCCTGTTTTAAGCTGAAAAAACAAAGTACACGGCGTGTACTTATGAGTACACGGCATGTACGTATATCATTTAACTATTCCTCTGGCGTCACCGCCACACTATTCATCTTTCGACCTGAGTACACGGCATGTACTCCCGAGTACACGGCGTGTACTATTGCTCAGTTGTCAGCTGCTCCACCTCCTTACTGTTTAGGCCTGTCGACTGACTACACGGCGTGTAAGGTACCACTACACAGCGTGTAGTCGGTTCCTACACCCTTCTTCAATGGCATGACTACACTCCCCGTGTACTCATCCCCACACGGCCAGATGTACACGGCGTTTGGAAAAAGTACACGGCATGTAGTTCCAAAATTTAGGATTTTTCTCCATTTTCCATATTTTCTAAAAAACACTTAAGGAATAGGAAAAATAAAAAGCTCGTACCTCAAAACTAAGAACCAGGTTCTTACACAAGTGATGAGATACCCTTTTTACTACCATCATCTCATTTTCTGAATTTTTTAGTGATGTCGTGAAGCTGCCAAATTTTTGTAAGGGACTTTGTCTCAATAACCATTCAATGAGACATATTTTTATTTATTCATGATTTGATTTTATACGGTCTATAACACCCTTTGAATTTTAATTTCATTCAAAGGGAATATTTTTTTATACTTATCATTTTACTAAATGACAAAGGGAATGTTTCTTTTTAACATATGTGGTGACAACAACATTTCTGCCACCATGAGAATTATTTGATATATATTTTCGTCTGTAATTCGTAGTGTTTTAAAAAGGGAAATAAATACCATATACCCTTTTTATATATCTTGGTATTGAAAATGGTTTTAATAATGGATTAATTATGTCAATATCTTGAACTAATATCTTCTTATTGAAATGTGGAAATGTTATATTTCTTTTATGTGTTATGATTTTGTCATGATTCTTGGGAATTTTTTATTTATACGGGTGGTTCCATAGTAAACCTAGGTCTGGTAAACTTGAGATAGATCTCTAATTCATTGGGTAACGTGACGGAGTTAAATGTTAAGGTTTCTCCTAATAGATTTAGGCTATATATTATGATGGGTTTCCAAACCTAACTCTATATATAGCTCTAAAAGATACAATGTGAGTATGTTATAGATTCCACAAGATATATTTATTATTTATTATTTCTATGTGTTATTCATAAATATTATGATTTAATGAGGTATGTTAAAGAACTTATGTTTTATTATTGAAATGTACGATTTCATTGATTTGTATATATTGATGGACTAATGTTTTCTTTCTTTTTTTATGTTCCTTACTGAGGTTTTTATGCTCAAACCAAGTTTTTGAAATGTTTTTCACAGGGTATAAGGAAGGGTAAGAGAAAGGATGAATTTATGAATATTTATATCAAAGAAGGAATTCCAGTTTTATTAAAGTAGTTTTATTTTTCTGAAAAAAATTGGATAGAATATAACTGTCTACCTTGTAATATTGAGATGTAAAGTAATAGTTATGGCCTAATTCTGTAGAACACTAAACCTGAAAAGACCCCAAATGTGAATTCTTAACTTAACTTAAGATTATGTAATTTTTATGTCTGCGGCCTTACTGTTGGTATCAAAGATCGGTTTAGATACCTTTAGAGGTTATGGTTTTATTTAAGCATAAGTGAAATAACCAAAATAGTTAGCATATTAGAAATTCATAGTTATTTTTGGAAAATTGAATGAGTTTTAGATAACAGGAATAAGTATATCTTAGTTTTTGTCCTCCTCATAAGATAGTATATTGTGATTTTTTAAGATATACTCTCACTAACCTTTTTGGTTTTAGAGTAAATGGTTGGACCTATCAGGCACCAAAGAAACAGTGGATGTGAAGAAAACTATGATGGTTTTCTGAATAATCAACTGAATGAAATGGGAGCTTCAATGAGAACTATTGTGGTTATTATCAACCAAATATCTGGATGCATTATTGAACCCTTGAAACTTGTTGATTTTCATAATGCATCATATATGTGAGAAAAAAATCCCTATGTAAGTTTAGGATGTAATCATAAAGGTAAGTATATTCAAAAACCTATGTTTCCAAGATGTGGAAATATACACCTAGGAAAATTATTCAATGTGATGGGAAGATGTTATCGTTGTGGTAATTATGTTCATAAAGGAATAGCCTTCCAGAGAAAAAGTAATTATTTAGTTGACTCTAGGAAATGGAATGATGTTCTTTCCAAGCGATAAATTGAATGTTTAAATATGGGGTGCATAATCATTATTCAAATAGATGTCCTGTAAAGAAGGTCCTGGAATGGGATCAGCCGGTCCATACAAATATATGTTTACAAATACCTAATGTCATTCCAATTGAAGATGAGGAAACTGAAAATGATGTATGAAAGGTATGAATTATTTCAAAACTCATGTTTTGAAATTTTCGAGTTATTAGGAAATTATGAATGATATTTTTTGTAGGAAAGAAGTATAAAATAATAACATAAAAAACATGGTTAAAGGATCATGAAGAATGTTCGATGATTAAGATGTCTACATTTTAGGAATTAAAGAGTTATGTTAGATATATGGATGATGATATGTTTAAATTTATTAATGATCTGATTAATTTGGAAGAATTGTAGTATTTGTAGACCTTCAGTTTGTTATATAAAAATTTTAATTGAGGAATAATTACATTTTATTTTGTGGATATAGTTATAAAGAAACATTAGGGTTTATATGTGTCACGAACCGTCCTCGGGGCCCGTGTCGTGACTACCCCAAGCCCGCCTTCCATAGGCCAGGGGCTGGTGACTACCACCAAAGGCTTAAATCCCGATAACTGGGAAGGAATTTCCCTTATAAAAATAACCAAACACCACAGAATACAAGAAGAAGTAAAACACTAAGTAAAAAAAGGATGTACTGAAAAGTAAATGGGCTAGAATACAAACCCAATCAAAAGTACAGCTACAAATGAAAGAAAGTACAACAAAGACAAGCAACTGGAAGAAGATAGAAGCAGCTCCTGGGTCGTCCTCCTCGGAACCTACCTGAAGGTTAGGTACAGAGAATGCAGCTCCTGGATCGTCTACCACGGATCCTACCTGAAGGGTAGGTACAGATAACCTCTACAATGCTCTCGCCCGTCAAACTCCTACGAGTGTCATCTCATCGTGAAGTCCACCACCAGATACTGTCTCGTCCTGAGGCCCACCTCCGGGTACCTTCCAGTCCTCGAACACTTGGCCTCTTTCTGTGCTTCCCGTCATCTGCAACCAACACAATGAGGTGTTGGAATAACCCGTGTAGGGGTGAGTATAATGATACTCAGTAGGGACCCCGAGACCCTTAAGGTCTCACTAAATCCAAAAAGGATAACCACAAGGAAGATCTAAACAGATAACCTC
Organism: Viscum album; assembly: GCA_963277665.1. Lineage (NCBI taxonomy): Eukaryota > Viridiplantae > Streptophyta > Magnoliopsida > Santalales > Viscaceae > Viscum > Viscum album. Next base: position 1,882,344,281 of record OY728159.1, on the reverse strand, counting down.
TACTTAGGTATATTCCCATACATATACCCAAGTTTTCAAGTAACCAATCTCAATCATGAGGAAACACAAAGATTATGAAATCAACGGATAACCACTACCCAGTTATATTCCCATACATATACCTAAGTCATCAAGTGACCCATCTCAATCATGAGGTAAACATAATGGTCATAGACTCAGCTCAACCAGGATTTTAATCTTGATGTTGAAACCACGGATCCTGGAGAACTCCTCTCCTATCGAGTACAGTGGGCCCACCGCTACAACCAAGCGCGCCCCGCTAACCTTGGACTGCTGTAGAACTCCACCTGTCGAGTACTATGGGCCTGCTGCTACAACCAAGCGCTTCCCACCGTGGGTCTACCGCTACAACCAAGTGCTCCCCCTCATAGGCTCTAGAGGTACTCCTTCTGTTGAGTAGTGCGGGTCTACCGCTATAACCAAGCGCTCCTCCATCGTTGGTCTGCCACTACAACCAAGAGCTCCCCCTCATAGCCTCCATAGGTACTCCTTCTATTGAGTACCGCGGGTCTGCCGCTACTACCCAGTGCTCCTCTGCCTGGGGTCTGCCGCTACAACCAAGCGCTCCCCACTGGGCAATCCGAAACACACCTAATCGATAGATTAGCAGTCGTGAAGTCTCATCCAGCTACTAGGTCTCTAAACACTGCTAGCTCGTCACTGGGAGGGTCCGCTCCATGAGCTACTGGTGAATACTCCATGTATCACGATTTTCCACGAATAAGTATCTCAAAGGACCGTCTCGTCATAGGGGTCTCAACGCAATAGATGGCGCGTCAGTCGGACGCCTGGTCTGTGAGTTACTAGCCTTTTCATCCTAGGGGCCCGGTTGGTTTCGTGTGCGAACCAACCCGATAGTATCTCGACTGTACCCTGAACTCTCATAGGGTATGCTCAAAGGGACCGTTTCTCAATGTGATCACCAATGCCGCTGACAGTTCATCAAACGGACGTCCAGTCTGAAAGTTATCAGCTTTTCCGTTCCAGGGGCCCGGTTGGATTTCGGGTACAATCCAACCCGGCCATTATCCAACTGCATCCAAAACTCAGGCGAATAATGCCAAAAGTTTCGTCTTATCAAGAGGAATCCAACAAAGTCGACGGCACGTCAACCGGACGTCCGTAGCTCAAGATACAAGCATTTCTGCTCCGAGGGCCCGGTTGGTTTCGTATCCGAACCAACCCAGCCATACTTAAAGATCTTCAAAACCTCGAGTGTAATATACTGAAAAGACCATATCGATCCAAGGATCTCATCGCAGCTGACGGTGCGTCGATCGGAGTTCCGCAGCCCAAGTTATTGGCAAAAGACTGAAAGATGTCCGGGAGTAGGGGGTTCGGGCCCGGCCTGATACCCCCTGGGTCGGCCTGAACCGGGTCGACCCGACCCGGGTCTGGGTCCGGCCCGCTTGGGCGTGGCCCGGCCTGGCGGCCTGGTCTAGTCAGCGAGCCAGGCGGGTCGGCCGTAACGGCCGAGCGAAGAGGGGGGGGGGGGTGCTGCCCCCCGCGTTGTGAAACCGCGGTCCCCATGAGGGGGGCTACTCCTGCTGGCTAGCCGGGGGTTACGCACCCTCGGCTCCTCCCTTGATCGGCCGGCCTACTACGGTAGGCTGGCTGCGGCCGCCACGGGACCGGCACGGCCGGTCCCCCTGCTTCGACGCCGGCGGCCTAGAACCGAACGCTTGTCCCTGCTCCGCCGCGGCCTATGGCTGCGGCCTTGATCCGTCGGGCACGGTGCGGCGGCGCCGCTCCCCCTCTTCCTCGGTCCTACTCCGGCGACAGTGCCTTTGTGGTTCTCCGGCGCGGCGTGACGGCGCCGCACCTTTTTCTTCCTCAACATCGCGACGCGACGGTGCCGCGCTTCTTCGCCCAAACTCTTAGCTTCCGTGCGGTGCAACGGACCGCGTCGCCTTACACGTGCCGCAAAAAAACCAAACAACCAATGGGTAGGAGGTTCGGTCGTGTTCATGATGTTTGACCTCCTCCCTCTATTGTGATAACAGTTGGCCCAGATTGAAATGAATAAAGGCGGCGGAAGTAATCACGAACCAACAATTAAATTAATCCCCTACCTCGAGCAAAGTTGAACGAAGGTTCGTCGTGGAATTGCACGTTGCGGAAGGAGGTTCGTCACGTCACGGAGAAAAGATTCATCGGTGTCACGTCGTCGATCTCGGAGGATCCGGCATTATTGTCGACCTTCGTCGGAGGTTGGCGTTCTTCATCGGCGGTGGTGCGTTCTTCGCGTTCTTCGCGTTCTTCGACGAAGAGGAAGAAATTCAAGGCTTAGAGATTTTTCTCCCTTACATTCACAACCCAACAACTCTAATAAAATAAGAGTTTGTCTTATTTTATTTCTCAAGAAAGTCATTTTGAAATTCAAAAAAAAGAATCAAACAATTAAATTAATTAATTGCAACATTTAAACCACCCAAATTAATTGAGGCGTTTCATAAACAGAAAAACGCAAGGGTTGACTTCTACTTAATAGGGGTACGGGTGTGTTACCTTATTAAAGGAGGGGGGTTTAGAAAGAAAAGAAATGGTGGGGCTCATGTGGGCCCCACATCACAAATATCCTACCTGGTGGGTAGGATATTGTGGGTCCCACTCCAATCACTTAGCTCAGGTTAAACAACTTTAAGTAAAATAAAAATTGGTCACACAATTTTTATTTTAATTCTTTACTTAACCCAAAAATAAACTGAAAAAACACACCCGAGTAAACGCAACTCCGGAAAAGGTGTTTCTAAGCAATTACCGGCGCTGTGATTCCATCGGTGCCCTCAGATTTCTATTTAGAGCACTGGTTCAAAAGTTAGAAAAACTCGCTCGTTCATTCACTGAACGTACCCGAGCTAAACTTCAGAAATTTTTTCCGGGCACACCGGGTCTCTGAATCAGGCGCCGTTTGAAACTGCGAACTCGTAAAATCCCAAAGAAAATTAAGAAAAAAAGTTTCCTTGAAATTTCCAGGTCTTTACATTACTCCCACCTCAGGGCTTTACGTCCCCATAATGCTTTAACACAAACTAGGGATACAAAAGCAGTACAGAGTACGTATCTGAGCCTTCTGCTCCCAGGTGCTCCCCTGGAGGTTCCCGTGATGCCATCAGATGCGCACTAGACGAATCGACCGTCCACATAGGAACCACTCATGTCGATCCTCGATCTCCACTGGAACTTCCGCAAAAGTTTCACCATCATCAGTGTCCACCTTCCCATGGTTGATGAAATGCGAATGGTCGAGCTCGTATCTCCTCAGTTGAGATACATGGAAGTCGTCATGCACCTGGTGCAACTGGGTGGGTGGTTCAAGCGGTGAACCACCTCACCTACCCTACTAAGGACCTAGAAAGGTCCGTTGAACCTCAGAGATAACTTGTCGCCTCGGACACATCTCTGTAACTCACGTCGAGGTGAGACCCATAGGGAAACGTAGTTGCCATCCTCGAACTCTAGCGGTCTCTACCTCCTGTCAGCACAAGACTTTTGCCGGCTCTGAGCTATCCTCATCTGCTCTTGGATGACTTGGACCTTTTCTGGTCCTACAAGAGCTGCTGAGATTTCTTCTTTTCCGATAAGAGAAATCTGGTCTCATCCCTTGGATGAACCACATTTTTCTCCTAATACAGTCAATCCCGACATGGATGATACTAATCCATACCAAGGATGACGTCATAAGGCCTCGATGCTACTACCAAGAGATACAACCATTACTCTCACCTCCAAGGGTTGAGCCACACTGTCGGCATCAGTGTGTGGTCATTGGGTCTCCTCCAGTAGGTATCTCAAAGTGAGGGTCAAGTCAACGGTTTTTAAACCGGAACCTCTTAGTAACAACATAAAGAGAGGACAGGAAGGTAAACGCTACAAGAAAGGTGTCTTTTATTACTGCATCTCAAAGTACAAATACACAAAGCATATACAAACAAACATCAACTAAGATAGAAGCAAAATGAACAAAAGTCTCTAGGTCTGGAGCTAGTCCCGCTCCTGTCCATCTGCTCCCAGAGCTCCATGATCGTAGGCCTCAGCTGCCTGAAGCTGAGCTCTCCCATGTCCACTTGTTCCCTGTGGTCAGGGTGGACCTCCTGGTGGTGGTGGTGGAAACACATCGAAGCATCGTCCTCCTCCAGCTGCACGACCTGTTCCCCTACCTCGGTCTCCCTCTCCTTCCGATCCGCTATGATCAAACCTTTGAATTTTAATTTCATTCAAAGGGAATATATTTTTATACTTATCATTTTACTAAATGACAAAGGGAATGTTTCTTTTTAACATATGTGGTGACAACAACATTTCTTCCACCATGAGAATTATTTGATATATATTTTCCTCTGTAATTCGTAGTGTTTTAAAAAGGGAAATAAATACCATATACCCTTTTTATATATCATGGTATTGAAAATGGTTTTAATAATGGATTAATTATGTCAATATCTTGAACTAATATCTTCTTATTGAAATGTGTAAATGTTATATTTCTTTTATGTGTTATGATTTTGTCATGATTCTTGGGAATTTTTTATGTATACGGGTGGTTAAATAGTAAACCTAGGTCTGGTAAACTTGAGATATATCTCTAATTCATTGGGTAACGTGACAGAGTTAAATGTTAAGGTTTCTCCTAATAGATTTAGGCTATATATTATGATGGGTTTCCAAACCTAACTCTATATATAGCTCTAAAAGATACAATGTGAGTATGTTATAGATTCCACAAGATATATTTATTATTTATTATTTCTATGTGTTATTCATAAATATTATGATTTAATGAGGTATGTTAAAGAACTTATGTTTTATTATTGAAATGTACGATTTCATTGATTTGTATATATTTATGGACTAATGTTTTCTTTCTTTTTTTATATTCCTTATTGAGGTTTTTATGCTCAAACCAAGTTTTTGAAATGTTTTTCACAAGGTATAAGGAAGGGTAAGATAAAGGATGAATTTATGAATATTTATATCAAAGAACGAATTCCAATTTTATTAAAGTAGTTTTATTTTTGTGAAAAAAAATGGATATAATATAACTGTCTACCTCGTAATAATGAGATGTAAAGTAATAGTTATGGCCTAATTCTGTAGAACTCTAAACCTGAGAAGATCCCAAATGTGAATTCCTAACTAAACTTAAGATTATGTAATTTTGTTGTCTGTGGCCTTACCGTTGGTATAAAATATCGGTTTAGATACCTTTAGAGGTTATGGTTTTATTTAAGCATAAGTGAAATAACCAAAATAGTTAGCATATTAGAAATTCATAGTTATTTTTGGCAAATAGAATGAGTTTTAGATAACAGGAATAAGTATATCTTAGTTTTTGTCCTCCTCATAAGATAGTATATTGTGATTTTTTAGGATATACTCTCACGAACCTTTTTGGTTTTAGAGTAAATGGTTGGACCTATCAGGCACCAAAGCAACAGTGGATGTGAAGAAAACTATGACGGTTTTCTGAATAATCAACTGAATGAAATGGGAGCTTCAATGAGAACTATTGTAGTTATTATCAACCAAATATCTGGAGGCATTATTGAACCCTTGAAACTTGTTGATTTTTATAATGCATCATATATGTGAGAAACAAATCCCTATGTAAGTTTAGGCTGTAATCATAAAGGTAAGTATATTCAAAAACCTATGTTTCCAAGATGTGGAAATATACACCTAGGAAAATGATTCAATGTGATGGGAAGATGTTATCTTTGTGGTAATTAAGTTCATAAAGGAATAGCCTTCCAGATAAAAAGTAATTATTTAGTTGACTCTAGGAAATGGAATGATGTTCTTTCCAAGCGATAAATTGAATGTTTAAATATGGGGTGCATAATCATTATTCAAATAGATGTCCTACAAAGAAGGTTCAGGAATGGGATCAGTCGGTCCATACAAATATATGTTTACAAATACCTAATGTCATTCCAATTGAAGATGAGGAAACTGAAAATGACGTATGAAAGGTATGAATTATTTCAAAACTCATTTTTTGAAATTTTCGAGTTATTAGGAAATTATGAATGATATTTTTTGTAGGAAAGAAGTATAAAATAATAACATAAAAAACATGGTTAAAGGATCATGAATAATGTTTGATGATTAAGATGTCTACATTTTAGGAATTAAAGAGTTATGTTAGATATATGGATGATGATATGTTTAAATTTATTAATGATCAGATTAATTTGGAAGAATTTTAGTATTTGTATCCCTTCAGTTTGTTATATAAAAATGTTAATTGAGGAATAATTACATTTTATTTTGTGGGTATAGTTATAAAGAAACATTAGGGTTTATATGTGTCACGACCCGTCCTCGGGGCCCGTGCCGTGACTACCCCAAGCCCGCCTTCCATAGGCCAGGGGCTGGTGACTACCACCAAAGGCTTAAATCCCGATAACTGGGAAGGAATTTCCTTTATAAAAATAACAAAACACCACAGAATACAAGAAGAAGTAAAACACTAAGTAAAAAAAGGTTGTACTGAAAAGTAAGTGGGCCAGAATACAAACCCAATCAAAAGTACAGCTACAACTGAAAGAAAGTACAACAAAGACAAGCAGCTGGAAGAAGATAGAAGCAGCTCCTGGGTCGTCCTCCTCGGAACCTACCTGAAGGGTAGGTACAGAGAGCGCAACTCCTGGATCATCTACCATGGATCCTACCTAAAGGGTAGGTACAGATAGCCTCTACAATGCTCTCGCCCGTCAAACTCCTTCGAGTGTCGTCTCGTCGTGAAGTCCACCACCAGATACTGTCTCGTCGTGAGGCCCACCTCCGGGTACCGTCCAGTCCTCGAACACTTGGCCTCTTTCTGTGATGCCCGCCGTCTGGAACCAACACAATGAGGTCTGGGCATAACCCGTGTAGGGGTGAGTATAATGATACTCAGTAGGGACCCTGAGACCCTCAAGGTCTCACTAAATCCAACAAGGATAACCACAAGGAAGATCTAAACAGATAACCTCTACTTAGGTATATGACCATACATATTCCCAAGTTTTCAAGTAACCAATCTCAATCATGAGGAAACACAAAGATTATGAAATCAACGGATAACCACTACCCAGTTATATGCCCATACATATACCTAAGTCATCATGTGACCCATCTCAATCATGAGGTAAACACAATGGTCATAGACTCAGCTCAACCAGGATTTTAATCATGATGTTGAAACCACGGCTACTGGAGAACTCCTCTTCTATCGAGTACAGTGGGCCCACCGCTACAACCAAGCGCGCCCCACTAACCTTGGACTGCTGTAGAACTCCACCTGTCGAGTACTATGGGCCTGCTGCTACAACCAAGCGCTTCCCACCGTGGGTCTACCGCTACAACCAAGTGCTCCCCCTCATAGGCTCTAGAGGTACTCCTTCTGTTGAGTAGTGTGGGTCTACCGTTATAACCAATCACTCCTCCGTCGTTGGTCTGCCACTAAAACCAAGAGCTCCCCCTCATAGCCTCCAGAGGTACTCCTTCTATTTAGTACCGCGGGTCTGCCACTACTACCCAGCGCTCCTCTGCCTAGGGTCTGCCGCTACAACCAAGCGCTCCCCACTGGGCTATCCTAAACACACCTAATCGATAGATTAGCAGTCGTGAAGTCTCATCCAGCTACTAGGTCTCTAAACTCTGCTAGCTCGTCACTAGGAGGGTCCTCTCCATGAGCTACTGGTGAATACTCCAAGTATCATGATTTTCCACGAAGAAGTATCTCAAAGGACCGTCTCGTCATAGGGGTCTCAATGCAATAGATGGCGCGTCAGTCGGACGTCTGGTCTGTGAGTTACTAGCCTTTTCATCCCAGGGGCCCGGTTGGTTTCGTGTGCGAACCAACCCGATAGTATCTCGACTGTACCCTGAACTCTCATAGGGTATGCTCAAAGGTACCGTTTCTCAATGTGATCACCAATGCCGCTGACGGTTCGTCAAACGGACGTCCAGTCTGAAAGTTATCAGCTTTTCCGTTCCAGGGGCCCAGTTGGATTTCGGGTACAATCCAACCCGGCCATTATCCAACTGCATCCAAAACTCAGGCGAATAATGCCAAAAGTTTCGTCTTATCAAGAGGAATCCAACAAAGTCGACGGCACGTCAACCGGACGTCCATAGCTCAAGATATAAGCATTTCGGCTCCGAGGCCCCGGTTGGTTTCGTATCCGAACCAACCCGGCCATACTCAAAGTTCTCCGAAACCTCAAGTGTAATATACTGAAAAGACCGTATTGATCCAAGGATCGCATCGCAGCTGACGGTGCGTCGATCGGAGTTCCGCAGCCCATGTTATTGGAAAAAGACTGAAAGATGTCTGGGAGTAGGGGGTTCGGGCCCGGCCCGATACCCCCTGGGTCGGCCTGAACCGGGTCGACCCGACCCAGGTCTGGGTCTGGCCCTCTTGGGCGCGGCCCGGCCTGGCGGCCCGGTCTGGTCAGCGAGCCAGGCGGGTCGGCCGTAACGGCCGAGCGATGAGGGGGGGGGGGGGCTGCCCCCCGCGTTGTGAAGCCGCGGTCCCCATGAGGGGGGCCACTCCTGCTGGCTAGCCGGGGGTTACGCACCCTCGGCTCCTCCCTTGACCGGTCGGCCTGCTATGGGAGGCCGGCTACTGCCGCCACGGGACCTGCACGGCCGGTCCCCCTGCTTCGACTCCGGCGGCCCAGAACCGACCGCTGGTCCCTGCTCCGCCGCGGCCTATGGCTGCGGCCTTGATCCGTCGGGCGCGGTGCGGTGGCGCCGCGCCCCCTCTTCCTCGGTACTGCTCCGGCGACAGTGCCTTTGTGGTTCTCCGGCGCGGCGTGACAGCGCCACACCTTTTTCTTCCTCAACAGCGCGACGCGACGGTGCCGCGCTTCTTCGCCCAAACTCTTAGCTTCCGCGCGGTGCAACAGACCGCGTCGCCTTACACGTGCCGCAAAAAAACCAAACAACCAAGGGGGAGGAGGTTCGGCCGTGTTCATGCTGTCTGACCTCCTCCCGCTATTGTGATAACAGTCGGCCCAGATTGAAATGAAGAAAGGTGGCGGAAGTAATCACGAACCAACAATTAAATTAATCCCCTACCTCGAGCATAGTTGAACGAAGGTTCGTCGTGGAATTGCACGTTGCGGAAGGATGTTCGTCACATCACAGAGAAAAGATTCATCGGCGTCGCGTCGTCGATCTCCGAGGATCCGGCGTTATTGTCGAACTTCGTCGTAGGTTGGCGTTCTTCACCGGCGGTGGTGCGTTCTTCGCGTTCTTTACGTTTTTCGACGAAGAGGAAGAAATTCAAGGCTTAGAGATTTTTCTCCCTTACATTCACAACCCAACAACTCTAATAAAATAAGAGTTTGTCTTATTTTATTTCTCAAGCTAGTCATTTTGAAATTCAAAAAAAGAATCAAACAATTAAATTAATTAATTGCAACGTTTAAACCACCCAAATTAATTGAGGTGTTTCATAAACAGAAAAACGCAATGGTTGACTTCTACTTAATAGGGGTACGGGTGCGTTACCTTATTAAAGAAGGGGGGTTTAGGAAGAAAATAAATGGTGGGGCTCATGTGGGCCCCTCCTCACAAATATCCTACCTGGTGGGTAGGATATTGTGGGTCCCACTCCAATCACTTAGCTCAGGTTAAACAACTTTAAGAAAAATAAAAATTGGTCACACAATTTTTATTTTAATTCGTTACTTAACCCAAAAATAAACTGAAAAAACACACCCGAGAAAACGCAACTCCGGAAAAGGTGTTTCTAAGCAATTACCGGCGCTGTGATTCCATCGGTGCCCTCAGATTTTGATTCAGAGCACTAGTTCAAAAGTTAGAAAAACTCGCTCGTTCATTCACTGAACGTACCCGAGCTAAACTTCAGAAATTTATTCCAGGCACACCGGGTCTCTGAATCAGGCGCCGTTTGAAACTGCGAACTCGTAAAATCCCAAAGAAAATTAAGAAAAAAAAGTTTCCTTGAAATTTCCAGGTCTTTACATTACTCCCACCTCAGGGCTTTACGTCCCCATAAAGCTTTAACACAAACTAGGGATACAAAAGCAGTATAGAGTACGTATCTGAGCCTTCTGCTCCTAGGTGCTCCCCTGGAGGTTCCCGTGATGCCATCAGATGTGCACTAGAGGAATCGACCGTCCACATAGGAACCACTCATGTCGATCCTCTATCTCCACTGGAACTTCCGCAAAGGTTTCACCATCATCAGTGTCCACCTTCCCATGGTTGATGAAATGCGAAGGGTCGAGCTCGTATCTCCTCAGTTGAGATACATGGAAGTCGTCATGCACCTGGTGCAACTGGGTGGGTGGTTCAAGCGGTAAACCACCTCACCTACCCTGCTGAGGACCTAGAAAGTTCCATTGAACCTCAGAGATAACTTGTCGCCTCGGACACATCTCCGTAACTCACGTCGAGGTGAGACCCATAGGGAAACGTGGTCGCCATCCTCGAACTCTAGCGGTCTCTACCTCCTGTCAGCACAAGACTTTTTCTGGCTCTGAGCTATCCTCATCCGCTCTTGGATGGCTTGGACCTTTTCTGGTCCTACAAGAGCTGTTGAGATTTCTTCTTTTCCGATAAGAGAAATTCGGTCTCATCCCTTGGATGAACCACATTTTTCTCCTAATACAGTCAATCCCGACATGGATGATACTAATCCATACCAAGGATGACGTCATAAGGCCTCGATGCTACTACCAAGAGATACAACCGTTACTCTCACCTCTAAGGGTTGAGTCACACTGTCAGCATCAGTGTGTGGTCACTGGGTCTCCTCCAGTAGGTATCTCAAAGTGAGGGTCAAGTCAACGGTTTTTAAACCGGAACCTCTTAGTAACAACATAAAGAGAGGACAGGAAGGTAAACGCTACAAGAAAGGTGTCTTTTATTACTGCAGCTCAAAGTACAAAGACACAAAGCATATACAAACAAACATCAACTAAGATAGAAGCAAAATGAACAAAAGTCTCTAGGTTTGGAGCTAGTCCCGCTCATGTCCATCTGCTCCCGGAGCTCCATGATCGTAGGCCTCAGCTTCCTGAAGCTGAGCTCTCCCATGTCCACTTGTTCCCTGCGGTCAGGGTGGACCTCCTGGTGGTGGTGGTGGCAACACATCGAAGCGTCATCCTCCTCCAGCTGCACGACCAGTTCCCCTACCTCGGTCTCCCTCTCCTTCCGTTACGCCATGATCAAACCTTTGCCTCTACCTTGGAGGTCCTTCGTTCATCTGTTGGTCTTTTGTATGGCGGGTCAGACAGTCATGAGACATGTGACCAACCCCGCTGGAGGAGTAACATTGTACGCGCATGGTAAGTCGTTCCCCACCCTGGGTGCCTCGCACAAACGATCATGTGTCATGCGGTCGACCACCTATAGGTCTAGTCCTCTTGGACCTCTACGTCATCTGTCTACTGTCCGCTATAGAAGACTCTACTGCATGCTGGCTAGTGGTGGGTCCTGCTGTTGGAGACTGCTCAACAAGGAAACTCTCCACTAAGAGGGCTCGCTCCAACACCCGTGTCTATGTTGGAATGCTGTGAGAAACAACTGAAGCTCTGATCTCTGGCCTGAGCCCCTGCTCGAAGGTTCGGGCCCTAAAGAATGGGTCTCATACCATGTCCATGGAATAGCGCGAGAGATCGGTAAACCTCGCTGCGTACTGGGCTACTGTCATGCTGCCCTGCCACAGCTGTAGTAGCTCCTAGATGCGCACCTCATGGAGGGTGGCTGGGACGAACTTTGAGTGGAAAAGGCTCTAAAAGTACGTCCAAAGGAGAGATGCCTCGTCGTGAACTTGGAGCATCAAGCTCCACCATCTTCCTATTGCCACGTGCAGGAGGCTCGCTGCAAGGACCACCATAAGGTCACCTAGTGTCCCTACCAAACGAAAAACGCGTATAACTGCCTCCAACCAATCCTCAGCTGCCTGAGGGTCCATCTCCCCACGGAACCTGGGCGGTCGCTGACGCTGTAACTCGTGCTGTGCACTATGACGACATGCACCGTCAGCGGCTGGGGCTGGTAGCATCGGTGGCTCAGTGGGTAGAGTTACCGTCGGTGCCTCTGCTGTCAAAGGGCCATGCACCGAGGCCTCGTCTCTTGGTGGGATGTCGTCCCGAAGAACGATCGGAACCCTAGATGGCTACCGTCGTGGGGCCATCCTGAAAAGAAACAGGTGACCCACGGTCAAACAGTATACCTGGTGAGCTTACACAAAGTAATCACAAAGAAAACATGAACACACATGCAATCAATGTTTTCGTGCATTAAGTCAGAAATCAGAAGTCAGGGTCCTGGTGTATGGATACGTCAGCCGCTGCACCAACACGGGACTCCATGGACTAATAACCACACTCAATACCCTTAACACTATTGATTTACATAGAAAAATATTAGAGTCTTGAGTTCTACGATAGAACCGAACTCCTCTGATACCAATTTGTCACGACCCGTCCTCGGGGCCCATGCTGTGACTACCCCAAGCCCTCCTTCCATAGGCCAGGGGCTGGTGACTAGCACCAAAGGTGTAAATCCCGATAACTGGGAAGGCATTGCCTTTATAAAAATAACAAAACACCACAGAGTACAAGCGGAAGTAGAACACTAAGTACAAAAAGGAAGTACTGAAAAGTAAATGGGCCAGAATACAATCCCAATCGAAAGTACAACTACAACTGAAAGAATGTACCACAAATACAATCAGTTGGAAGAAGATAGAAGAAGCTCATGGGTCATCCTCCTCGGATCCTACCTGAAGGGTAGGTACAGATAGCGCAGCTCCTGGATCGTCCACCACAAATCCTACATGAAGGGTACATACATATAGCCTCCACAATTCTCTCGCCTGTCAACCTCCTCCGAGTGTCTCCTCTTCTTGAAGTCCACCACCGGATGCTCTCTCGTCGTGAGGCCCACCTTCGGGTACCGTCCAGTCCTCGAACACTCGGCCTCTGTCTGCGCTGCCCGTCATCTACAACCAACACAACGAGGTGTGGGCATAGCCCGTGCAGGGGTGAGTATAACGATACTCGGTAGGGACCACAAGACCCTCAAGGTCTCACTAAATCCAACAAGGATAACCACAATGAAGATCTCAACAGATAACCTCTACTTAGGTATATTCCCATACATATACCCAAGCTATAAAGTAACCCATTTCAATCATTAAGAAACACAATGATTATGAAATCAATGGATAACCACTACCCAGGTATATGCCCATACATATACCTAAGTCATCAAGTGACCCATCTCAATCATGAGGTAAACACAAAGGTCATAGAATCAGCTCAAGCAGGATTTTAATCATGATGTCGAAACCACGGCTGCTGGAGAACTCCTCCTCTGTAGAGTACAGTGGGCCCACCGCTACAACCAAGCATGCCCCACTAACCTTGGATTGTTGTAGTACTCCACCTGTCAAGTACTGTGGGCCTGCTGCTAAAACCATGAACTTCCCACCATGGGTCTGCCGCTACAACCAAGTGCTCCCCCTCATAGGCTCTAGAGGTACTTCTTCTGTTGAGTATCGCGGGTCTGCCGCTATAACCAAGCGCTTCTCCGACATGGGTCTGCCACTACAACCAAGCGCTCCCCCTCATAGCCTCTAGATGTACTCTTTCTGTTGAGTACCACGGGTCTGCCGCTACTACCCATCGCTCCTCCGCCGTGGGTCTGCCGCTACAATGAAGTGATCCCCACTGGGTTATCCGAAAAACACCGAATCGATAGATCAGAAGTCGTCAAGTCTCAGCCAACTACTAGGTCTCTACACTCTGCTAGCTCGTCACCGATAGGGTCCTCTCCATGAGCTACTGGTCGATACTCCATGTATCATGATGTTCCATGATGAAGTATCTCAAAGGACCGCCTCGTCATAGGGGTCTCAACGCAACAGACGACGTGTCAGTCGGATGCCCGGTCTGTGAGTTACTAGCCTTCTCGTCCCAGGGGCCCGGTTGGTTTTGTGTGTGAACCAACCCGGCCGTATCTCGACTGTACCCCGAACTCTCATAGGGTATGCTCATAGGGACCGTTTCTCAACGTGATCACCAACACCACTGACGGTTCATCAAACAGACGTCCGGTCTGAAAGTTATCATCTTTTTCGTTCCAGGGGCCAGGTTGGATTTCGGGTACAATCCAACCCGGCCATTATCCAACTACATCCAAAACTCATGAAAAGCATTCCAAAAGTTTCGTCTCATCAAGAGGAATCCGAGAAAGTCGACGACACGTCAACCGGACGTCCGGAGCTCAAGATATAAGTGTTTCCTCTCTGAGGGCCCGGTTGGTTTCATATCTGAACCAACCCGGCCATACTCAAAGTTCTCCGAAGCCTCAACTGTAACATACCAAAATGACCGTCTCGATCAAAGGATCGCATCGCAGCTAACGGTGCGTCGATCGGAGGTCTGCAGCCCATGTTATGGGCAAAAGACCGAAAGATGTCCGGGTGTAGGTTGTTCGGGCCCGGCCCAATACCCGCTGGGTCGGCCCGAATCGGGTCGACCCGACCCGGGTCTGGGTCCGGACCGCTTGGGCACAGCCCGGAGCGGTGGGCGTGGCCCGGCCTGGCGGCCCGGTCTGGCCAGCGAGCCAGGCCGCTCTGCCGTAATGGCCGAGCGAAAGGGGGGGGGGCGCTACCCCCCGCGTTGTGAAACCGCGGCCCCCATGAGGGGGGCCGCTCCTGCTGGCCAGCCCGCTCTGGACGGCCGGCTACTGCCGGCACGGCCGGTCCCCCTGCTCCGACGCCGGCGGCCCGGAACCGACCGCCGGTCCCTGCTCCGCCGCGACCTATGACCGTGGCCTTGATCCGTCTGGCACGGCGCGACGGCGCCGCGCCCCCTCCACCGCGGCCCCTCTCCGGCCGCGGTGCCTTTGTGGTTATCCGGCGCGGCGCGACGGTGCCGCATCTTGTTCTACCTCAACGGCGCGACGCGACGGCGCCGAGCTTCTCCGCCCAAACTCTTAGCTTCCGCGCGGTGCAACGGACCGCGCTGCCTAACACGTGCCACAACAAAACCAAACAACCAAGGGGGAGGAGGGTCGGGCGTGTTCATGCGGTCTGACCTCCTCCCGCTATTGCGATAACAGGTGGCCTAGATTTAAATG
The DNA here is from genome assembly GCA_963277665.1 of Viscum album. Lineage (NCBI taxonomy): Eukaryota > Viridiplantae > Streptophyta > Magnoliopsida > Santalales > Viscaceae > Viscum > Viscum album. The sequence goes on along the minus strand of OY728159.1, from coordinate 1,882,329,146 downwards.
AAGAAAGGCGGAAGAAGTAATCACGAACCAACAATTAAATTATTCCCCTACCTAGAGCGTAGTTGAACGAAGGTTCGTCGCAGAATTGCACGTTGCGGAAGGAGGTTCGTCACGTTTCGGAGAAAAGATTCCTCGACATCGCGTCGTCGATCTACGAGGATCCAACATTCTTTTCAACCTTCGTCATAGGTTGGCATTCATCGTCGACGGCGGTGCATTCTTCACGTTCTTCGACGAAGAGGAAGAACTTCAAGGCTTAAAGCTTTTTCTCCCTTCCTTTCACAACCCAACATCTCTAATAAAACAAGAGTTTGCCTTATTTTATTTCTCAAGACAAGCATTTTGAAATTCAAAAAAATAATCAAAAAATTAAATGAATTAATTGCAACATTTAAACCGCCCAAATTAATTGAGGCGTTTCATAAACAGAAAAACGCAGGGGTTGACATTCACCTAATAGGGGTGGGGGTGTGTTACCTTATTAAAAGAGGGGGGTTTAGGAAGAAAAGAAACGGTGGGGCTCGTGTGGGCCCCACCTCACAAATATCCAACCTCGTGGGTAGGATAATGTGGGTCCCACTCCAATCACTTAGCTTAGGTTAAACAACTTTAAGTAAAATAAAAAATTGGTCGCACCATTTTTATTTTAATTCTTTACTTAACCCAAAAAAACATTAAAAAACACACCCGAGCAAACGCAACTCAGGAAAAGATGTTTCTAAGAAATTACCACCACTGCGATTCCAACGGTGCCCTCAGATTTCGATTCCGAGCACCGGTTAAAAATTTAGAAAAACCCACTCGTTCGTTCACTGAACGTACCTGAGCTAAACTTCGAAAATTGATTCCAGGCACACCAGGCCTTGGAATGAGGCGTCGTCAAAAATTGCGTACTCGTAAAATCCCAAAAAAATTAAGAAAAAAAAATTCCTTGAAATTTCCAGGTCTTTACAATATGATCCTTTAATTTAAGGCAATTATGGGTTATTAGTTTTTGGTACGTAAAATGTGAGGTATGAAATATACTTTGAGGTTAAAACATGTTATGAATATTTTTAAAGATTTTATATAATTTTGGGTAATATTATAAAATTATATTGTTTTTGGAAAAGGAAACCATGCATACTGGGTGAAAACCCATCACGTCAAACAAAGCCGCAAGAATCAAACCCAAAACCAAAGTGCGAATGGGATTTATCATCTAACACTTTACTACGTGAAGTAACTAGTTAGTATGACTAATTATTTTTAGCTAAATGATTTTATGGATAATGAATATGTTGATTTTGAGATCTTATGATTTATCAAATGGATATACTTAGTATAAGAAATTGATTTTTTTGATTAAGTGATCAATGTTAATTTGGAAGACATTCACTCTGTTGGTGTAACACCCCAAACTTCCATGGCACATTTCAATTTGAATAACACAATAGCTTGCACTGTACACAACTTCGAGTTCTAGCCCACCAAAACTAATCAAACTAGCCGTTATGAACAGTACTACTCATCTTTTGAAATTTTATAAATTTAATTTTTAAAAATGGACATCATTTTTGGATTTGGAACATCAAATTTAGCTTAGGGTGAATTTTTGGTATTTTTCTGAAAAAATCTAATTTTGATGAATAGTGAAAAACACTACGTTATTATTTAAAACTGACATTTATTTAAATAATTATTATTTTTATTTAAATATATTTTAAATTCAAAATAAATAAATAATAACTATATTAGTTTAATGTAATTCATTGGAGTCATTTTATCATAAGATTAGATATATAAAATTTTATTGAACTTTTTAACGTCTTTTACCCACCTTTTGGAAAAGGTATCAAATTTGCATAAAACATAATTTTACCACTTTTGTGAATTGAATTCCAAAAATTTGGGAGACACGGTTGACATCAGTATGTAAAATGTGGTTCAATAGGATGAAAATAATTTTTGGTGAACACTAACTTTTGAATTTTATTTACTATGGTTAAAAGTTAATACGGTAATTAAAGGTAAATATGATATTATAATTACCCTAAAACATGTCTTAACTCTATCGGATTAGTGAATTTTGACCAAAATCAACCTTATTAATAAAATATTATCCTTTTGGTCCACTTGGATTAGATTAGGACATTTATTATTATTTTATTTAAATAAGAGTTAAAGGTGTTAAATTCAAAGATTAATAACTAAACCATTTTTAATATAGGGTTTTACATATGATAAATTCTTCTATAAATTTTTTTTAGAAATATAAAAATATTTCCTACATGATGGAATTTTATTTATAATTTTTAGTTATTAAATAATAAAATTTATTTATGACCCAATGATGATGAAGTAATTACCTTATTATTGAAAGATTAAAATAATTGACAATATAAATATTAATATAATTGTAAATTGACACTTTTGATGTATTACATGAATTTTCTAGGGTAATATGACAATTATGGTTGATTAAATAAATATTTTCTAAGTGATAATGTTTTTATGACTTTAACAAAAACCAAATACTAAATAGTGTCAAAATTGACATAAAACAGTTTTTAAAACAAATACTTTATTATTAATTGATATAATATTCCTAAAAATGAGAGGTTTAAAAAAAGGACATAGATAAGGTCATATATTTCAAAAAATAACAACATGGGGATCTCCTGGCTTCATATAGTAATTTTATTAACAATTTATTATAATAATACAAGAATAAATGTAAAAAGTCAAACTATTTAACTAAGAGTTAAATTTAAAAGATAAGGTTAATATAGCGACCTAAAACTGTATAAAACCTATTGGATGATAGGTTGTAGACCCAGCCCCACCTTAGCCTCAAAATAAATTATTTTGGAGCCATTATAAAGCTAATACGATTGTATAATAAAATAATATTTCATGTTTTTCCTAAAGTGACCCTCACCACTCTTACAGAAGGAAAATTACCCATCTCTCAAAATCACAACTCGAAAGCAATTTGGCTCAGAAAAACCCTACTAAAATATCCTACCAACTACCCTCACTTAAACATAGATTCCTTACTTTTATCAGAAAGACAACTTATGGAGACCTTTTGTTCAAATCAAAAGGAAGAACCAGAAGAATAGGTAATACTTTCATCACCTCTTTAAAAGATATTTTCTTCTTCCAGTTTCTCTTTATTTATTTATTCCATACCAAATTAATAAGTCTAGTACCTTCTACAACCTGTGATGTTATTATAAATATGTTAAAACCATATTCATTATTCTATCCATCCTATGGATGATAAAGTCACCATACGTGTGTACGTACAACTTACCGTCTCCAAGTCCTGGTGTTGTTTGTTATTCTACACTTAATTGTTTTTATGGGTATAATAATGAATAAAATTTATGTAAATAATAAACATAACATGTTAGTGATATTTTATATATGATATAACATCCAATTACAAACAATTTCACCATCAATAGAATGATATTGTCTCTCATCTGTACGTACGGATTACTGTCTCTATGAGCGCGAAGAGATTCATTCCCCATCGTAATCATTCAAGAATAATATTAATATTATGATTAAAAATTATGTTTAAGAACTTAATATAATCTCATATATTAATGAAATATGTCATATCAATAAGAAACATGACTTACATAACAAAACATATAAAGGAAAACGAATCGGTTAGCACCCAAAACAATGATACCAATGAAATATTATAAACAAACCAATATTAGAAGATCATAAATGATGTAATATTTATGTATTAGGTTCTTGTATAATTTAATAAAAATAATTTAAATTTTATATAGGTGGTTAATGTACCCAACACCAAGTAAAATTATATGGTAATGGTTAATTTTACAATCACTTTATCGTCCGAGGTAGTTTATAAATAAGTATCTACTAGGACATCTTTATCATCCACATCTGTGTTTCATAAAAATTTATTTCAAAACGTTTTTAATATTTACTAGACTATGGGTTAAATTAATTTATACAATCATTTGAATTTTTATAAAATTGTTTGAAAGGAATCTTTCCATCACTTTCCAAACAAGGTACTTTATGACCTTTTTGACAAGTTAAGGAAAGAATATTTTTTAACATATACAGCAGGTGCGGATATTTTTTGCCATTATAACACCTTCGAAGATTCCCTTACAAGATTGTAAGAATATTTTGAAAATAACTTTTTTCTTTTATAATTACATTTATTTTAAATTATTTCAAAATAGAAAGAGATATTTCTCTCAAATAGTTTTTATTTCATCTATATCAACATCTTTTGTTGGGTTTTATGTTTGTTTCAAGCTGATTTATTATATTGAAGGTTGTGTGATATGATTGACTATGGATGTGTTATTTTTAAAAAATTCATGGTTTATTGTTAAAGTATTAACATTTCATATTCTAGTTTCAATATTAATGTTTTTGTTATGTATCAACCTTTTCATATGAGGAATGCATTGGACTTAGTAAGTGACGGGTGGATCCCGCTATAGCTCCTTGATGCATCGGTAGGTATCATGAGACAAACTAGTGTCCTGGGATAGGGCATTGAAAAAATCTTATTTGATGTCTTGGCACAAGTCCTTGACTATGTGGTTATGATGTCCGACATTATGCATTCTATTATTATGAAATTATCAATTGATATTACATGTGAATATTTGACTAGTAGAATACCCATGTGAATAAGTAAATGGAGTTATTTTGATTTATATTTTTCATATTATACTTATGTTTATGTTTAAAATTCTTGTGTTTTTGTCTTATACATTGACATAAACGTTTTTTCTTATTTAATAACTTTTTCGAAATATTTTTATCCTTACTGAGCATTAGGGATCACCCCTTTCTATGTTTCATTTTTCTCAGGATGTGAATAAGTATATTATGACTGACCTGCATAGATAGGCTAAGGGTTATGAGTGTGCTCAAAGGGGCACAATATTGTTTTTTTGTTTCCTAATGTAATATAAAACTTATATTTGTATCTATTAGTTCCAAGGCTACTGAAAAAATCGGTCTTTCGAGACTTGATCTCTTGTGATCATACAAATGTTATATAACAACGCCCTGATTCTGCATAACTTGGGTCAGGGTGTTACATTTGGTATTAGAAGAATTTTAGTACCATCCTTGGAAACTAGATTTATAAAAACACTGATTAGAGAACATTTCCCTAAGATATAATTTGAGGATTATTATAGAAGAACTTCCTAGAATTTTGGTAATGTAGAGATTTTTTTAGTTTTCCAAGAAAATACTTCCCTGTCTAGATATGAGCAGGTAGAGGCAGATCTAGAACAGATGTACCGAGGATTGAAAACTCTTAAAAGGAGTTTTGGGCTAGACCTGAGGCTTCTTGGTACATGACAACGAGCCTTGTTGCACTCTTGGTTATGACACTCCCGAGGGATATATTTATGATAATTCAATTTTTCTTTACAAACCATTATGAGGTATTTCTAAGTAAATACTTCCTCAAAGAAAACATTTATTTATGATTAGGGATTATATGCATCAATTTTTCAATTTAAGTTAGGTATTTTAGTATTTTGGAATTATGTATTATGATTCATAAACTAATCTACTATATTCCATTGTTTAGAAATGGTGCCTAGTAGATGGATTAGAACCCGTATCAAAACACATAATCCATGTAGGGATTTCACACATACTTAATATAATTATAGTGGAGCTGGTGATTCAACTGGTTCTGAACAACTTATAACAAAACTGGGAAAACTCACTCAGGTTATGAATGATAACCTTACCCGTATGGAGCACCATGATCCACAATTCAGAGGATCAATGTTAGACCGCTTCATGAGGAAACAACCACCAACATTCAATGGGACTACAAATCCATTTGTAACTGAGAAATGAATATGTTCCTTAGAAAAAAAAATCATTCATACTTTGGGGAGTATAGAAAGGGAAAAAGATTTCATGGCAGTTTATTGTCTCACAGGATATACAGATCAATGGTGGTAAAGAATAAGGCTAACACTACAAGGTTAGCAGGGCATAAATCTGATTATATAGCTATCCCATGGATTATGATTGATGGATTCTTTGATGGGTTAAAAACATTTATCTTTCTATCTTAAGTCTCTCAATACTTCTCATCATCCAAAGATATTGTATAGTGTGCTATCAAGACAGAATAGGAATTCTCTAAGTCTTACGACTTTAAAGCAAAGAAATAGAAGAAGATATATTTTGAACACTCTGGAAATGGAAATAAGGAAAATAAGAAAAAAGTTAAATTTCCATCCTATAGTAAATGTGGGAAAAAACAACCTAATACTTTCCTGAGGGGAATGGGAGTCTGTTACAAGTGTGGTGAAAAAGGCCACCAAGCTCGTGATTGCAAGGGAAAAAAGAGGCTGTCAATTTTTAATGCTACAATGGTAGAGAAATGGGGAATTATGAAATTTAATGTACTAAGAGCCCAAGAAACATACTTCATAAAAGGCCAAGGTAGAAGGGTCAAGCTTATGCGATTACTAGTATTGAGGTTGAAGATCTGAATGGTGTGGTGGTAGGTAATTTAGTGGTTTCCTCAAATTTAGCAAATTCTTTATTTGATTCTGGATCATCACATTGTTTCATATCTTCCCAGTTTTCTAAGAAAATTATATATTTCGAATTTGATTTGACAAGGGAGTTTTCAGTAAAAACTAATAAGGGAAGTATCAATACAAAAATGGTTTGTCAATCAGTTACCATTAGGACATATAAACATTCTTTATCTGCTGATCTTATTGTCACACCCAAGACTAAATTTGATATAATCCTCTGTATCGATTATATTTCGGACCATGATGCAATAATTTATTGTAAGAAGAAGGAGTTTTCAATTTTTATGATGGTAAGGAATACCATATATTTTAAGAAGATAAGTCACCATCTGAATCTTATCTAGATCCATGCCATGTAGCTCTACTAAATTCAATTATTGGGGTGGAGGGGAGTGAAATAACTGTGGATGAGGAAAAGAATGTTCAAATAGAGTTTGTACAAATTGTTCTAGAATATGTTGATGTGTTTCCAGAGGATTTACCTAGACATCCTCCAGAACTAGAAATTTTCTTTTCTATTGATTTAATTCCCAGTTCAAGGCCCATATCAAAGACCCATTATAAGATAACCTTTGTGGAATTAGTGGAACTAAATAAACAACTATAGGAATTGAGTAATAAAGTATTTATTCCCCCTAGTGATTCACCAAGGGGATCCCATGTTCTTTTTGTTACGAAGAAAGTTAGATCTATGAGGATTTTCATTGACTATAGGGAGATCAATGCTATAACTATAAGGAAAATGTATCGCCTACCTCCCATTGATGTTTTATTCGATCAACTTCATGGATCTCAATATTTTTCAAAAATTCTCCTTTGATCTGGATATCATCATTTTTGTGTGATGAAGGAAGGAATTTCGAAGACAACATTTCATTCAAGGTATGTGTATTACAAGTTTACAGTAATTCTTTATAGACTGACTAATTCACCCTATGTCTTTATGGATCTAAGGAATAGAGTTTTCAAGGAATATCTTGATGACTTTGTAGTGGAATTTATTTATGATATCATTGTTTACTCCAAAATCAATGAAGATAATGAAAATCACTTGCGCACTATTCTAAAGACTCTTAGAATAAATGAATTATATGGGATGTTTATTAAGTGTGAATTCTGGATTCAACAGATTTCCATTATTGGTCATATTGTCTCCAAGGATGGAATCTATGTTGATACTTCTAAGAAAAGAGGAATAAAGGAATGTCCAGAACTTATGAGTATAACTGAGGTAGAACTTTTTATGGGTTTAACAGGTTATTATCGGTGTTTCATCTAATATTTAGCCCGATTGGCTAACCCATTAATGATGCTCACACGTAAAGGGGTTAACTTTGTTTGGAAAAAAAGAGTGAGAAGAATGTATTGAATAACTGAAGAGCATATTAGTCAATTATCTTGTCTTAACACTACCATCGGGGAATGATGGGTTTGTTATTTATAGTGATGTTTCAAATAAAGGACATAGTTTTATCCTTATGAAGAATGATAGAGTTATTGCATATGTATCATGGCAGCTAAAAATTAACGAACAAAACTATCCCACTCGTGATCTTGAGTTAGCAGCTATTATATTTTCTTTAAAGATATAGAGACACTATTTATATGGTGAAAATTTTGGGATATATACTAATCACAAGATTTTGAAGTATATTATCACATAGAAAGAACTCAACATGAGTCAAAGACGATGGATTGAACTACTCATGGATTATTATTTCACTATACACTACCTCCTGGGGAAGGAAAATAAGGTGGAAGATTCTTTGATAAGAAAGGATCATGGAGTTCTAAACAATATGATAGTTGAAAGTGATACTATGTTCATCAATCTAGTAAAGATGTGTGTGGAAATAATCATGGAAGGTGAAACATTGATACTTTTTCAAATGGTTTCCAATCCATCTTTAATATAAAGGATAAGAATTTCTCAGACTGATGATGAGTAGTTTCAAAAGAAAATTAAAGCTGTGAATGATGGGAGATTTATTGACTATTTATATGAAGATAGAATTTTAAAATTTGGGAAAAGGATTTGTTTTCCCAATATACTTGATCTGAAAACAGAATTTTTTGATGATTCTTATAGCTCCAATTTCTCTATACCCCCTAGTAGCACAAATATGTATATAGATTTAGAGTAACATTTTTTGTGAGACAATAAGAATAAGGATATTTCTGATTATGTGTCAAGATGTATGGTTTTTCAACAGGTGAAGAATGGAAGACACCATCCTGGAGGAGTTAGAAGACCTATTCCCATACCTGAGTGGAAATGGGATGATATTATGATGGACTTTGTTATGGGACTACCAAAGAATCCTAGAAGGAATGATGCAATATGGGTCATTACTGATCATATTACCAATTCATCAAATTTTCTTGATATAAGAGAAGATTTACCACTTGAATATGTAGAAATACTATATATTAATGAACTTTTAAGACTTAATGGAGTACCCCTATCGATTTTTTCTAATCGTGATCCCTATTTTACATCATGATTATGGAAAAGTCTTTAGAACGCCCTAGATACTGAACTTCATTTGAGCACTACCTACCACCCTCGAACTGATGGCCAATCAAAATAGACTATTCAAACCTTAAAAGACATGTTGAGATCTTGGTCACATGACTTTCAAGGCATGTGAGATCAATATTTACCCGTGGTAGTATTTTTCTATAACAATAGCTTCTATTTGAGTATTCAGATGGCACCATATGAAGCATCATATAGAAAGAGATGTCGCACACCAACTTGTTGGGATTATGTTGGTGAAAGAAATATCATAGGCCCAAAATGTGTTTAGGAAACAATGGAAAAGGTGAAGATTATCCAAGACCCCATCAAAGCAGCTCAAAGTATGCAAAAGATCTATGCATATAACCAAAGGAATGATTTGGAATTTCAAGTAAGAGATCATGTTTTCCTGAAGGTATATCTATGGAAGGGTGTTGTATAATTCAGTAAGAAGGGTAAATTAATTCCCAGGTATAGAGGACCTTTCAAAATTCTAGAATGAATTGGAGTTGTAGCTTATCGTTTGACAATGCCTCCAATTCTCTCCAAAGTTATTGATGTGTTCCACGTATCAGTGTTGAGAACATACATGCCTGGCCCAAAGCATGTACTCACCTATGAAGAAATAGAAAAAGAACCCAATCTGTATTTTTGTGAAGATCATTTCAAGATTCTTGATAACAGAGAACAAGTGTTGAGAAACCGGATGACTCGTCTGGAAAATGTTCTTTGGATAAACTATAAAATATAAGAGGAAATTGGGAATTTGAGAAACATATGATGAAGAATCTCCAGAATCTTTTTATGCAATATAATTTTAGAAATATCTTGGATGAAATTATTTCAAGGATGGATGAATGTAACACCCCAAGCATCCATGGTACATTTCCCATTGAATAATTTAATAGCTTGAGATGTACACAACTTCGATTTCTAGCACACCATGACCAATCAAACTAGCACTTATGAATAGTAATACCGACTTTTTGAAATTTTAGAAATTTTATTTTTCAAAATAGACTTCATTTTTAGATTCAAAATATTAAATTTAGCTTAGGGTGAATTGTTTGTATTTTCTGAAAACATTCAATTTTTGATAAATAGTGAAAAACACTGTATTAATGTTTAAAAACCGACTTGTATTTAAAAAATCATTATTTTTATTTAAATTAATTTTAACATCAACAAATATACTTAAAACCTATATTAGTTAAATGTGATTTATTGGAGACATTTTATAATAATAATAGACATATAAAATTTTATTGAACTATTTAACATCTTTTACCAACCTTCTAGGCATGTTAGAAAATTTGCATAAAATGTAATTTTTCTACTTCTGTGAATTGAATTTATAAAATCCAAGGGAAATGGTTGATATCAGTAAGTAAAATGTGGTTCAATAGGATGAGAATAATTTTTTGTGAATAGTATCTTTTGAATTTTATTTACCACGGTTAAAAGTAAATAGGGTAATTAAAGGTAAAAATTATATTATAATTACAATAACACATTTCCTAATTCTATTGGATAAGTTAATTTCGACCAAAAAACACATTGGGGATAAAATATGATCCTTTTGGTCCACTTGGATTAGATTAGGACATTTATAATTATTTTATTTCAAGAAGAGTTAAAAGTGTTAAATTCAATGTTTAATAACTAAACCATTTTTAATATAGGGTTATACATAAGATAAATTCGACTATAAATATTAACTAGAAAGATAAAATTATTTCCTACATAATGGTATTTTATTTATAATTTTTAGACAATAAATAATAAAATTTATTTAAGACCGAATGATGATGAAGTAATTACATTATTATTTAAAGATTAAAATAATTGATATTATAAATTTTAATATAATTGTAAATTGAGACTTTTTATGTATTCCAGGAATTTTTCAGGTAAATATGACATGTTATTATTTTTTAAATAAATTTTTTTGATGTGATAATGTTTTTAGTAGTTTAACAAAAACCAAATACTAAATAGTGACAAAAATGACATAAATGAGTTTTCAAATCAAATACAATATTATTAATTGATATAATACGCCTAAAAAACTATGTTTTGGAAAAAGGACTTATATAAGGTTATATATATCATTAATAAACCATTTGGGGTTCTCTTGGATTTATATAGTAAGTTTATTGACCATTTATTATAATAATACAAGAATACATGGTAAAATTTAAATTATTTAACTAAGAGTTAAATCTAAATGATAAGGTTAATATAGAGATCTAAACCTATCTAAAACAAGATGGTTGAGATTTTTTCCACCCCTCCCCATCTTATCCTCGAAATAAATCTTTTTATAGCCATTATAAACCGAATATGATTGTATAATAAAATAAGATTTCAAGCTTTTCCTAAAGTGACCCTCACCTCTCTTATAAAAGGGTAATTCCCCTTATCTCAAAATTACACCTCAAAAGCCATTTGGTTCGGCAAAACACTTCTCAAATATACTCTCAAATACCCTCACTTTAACCTAGATGCCTCACATTTATCAAAAATGAAACCTAAGGATCCCTTTTGTTCAAATAAAATGGAAGAACCTAACGAATCGGTAATAATTTCATCACCTCTTTCAATGTTCTTTTCTTCTTCCAGTTCCTCTTTCATTGTTTTTTCCCTAAAAAATAATAAATCCAGTAAATTATACATAATTTTATGTTAATATAAATATGTTACAACCATGTTAATTATTCTATCCATCCTATTAATGACAAAGTCACCATACATGTGTACGTAAGGCTTACCGTCTCCACGTCGTGGTGTAGTTTGATATTCAACACTTCATTATTTGGATGGATATAATAATGATTATAATTTATTTAAATAATAAATATAACATTATTTGATACTATATATAAGATATAACATCCAACTAAATAAAATTTCACCATCAATATAATGATATTGTCACTCGTGCATACATACAAATTATCGTCTCTATGAATGCGATGATATTCATTCCCCATCGTAATCAATCAAGAATAATTTCTATTTTATGATTTAAAATAGTGTTTAATAACTTAATAGAATTATATATATGAATTAAACACATCCTACCCATAATAAATATGACTTATGTAAAAAAACATCTAATAGAAAATGAATCAGTTAACACCAGAAATAATGACACCACGAAAATATTATAAACAAAGAAATACTAGAAGATCATATATGATGTAATATTTAGGTAAGTGTGTCTTTTATAATATAATAAATATTATTTAACTATTATACAATAGGTTAATGTAACCTCAACCAAGGAAATTTATAAGGTAATGTTTAATTTTACAATCTTATTATTATCTGAGGTGGTTTATAATTATCTACAGGGACCTATTTATCGTCTACATATGTGTTTATTATAAATGTATTACAAATAATTTTTACTATTTAATAGACTTTGGGTTAATTTAATTTATACCCTAGTTTTAATTTTTATAAAATGGATTAAAAAAATCTTTTCATCAGTTTCCAAACAAGGTACTACATGAACTTTTCAAAAAATTAAGGAAAGAATGTTTTTTACTTATACTATGGGTACGACTATTTTCCACTGTTATAACACCTTTGATGCTTCCCTTAAAATATTATAAGAATATTTTGAAAATAAATGTTTTCTTTTATAATTACGATAATTTTAAATGATTTCAAAATAGAAATAGATATTTCTCTCAAAGAGTTTTTATTTCATCTTGGCTAACATCCATTTACGGATTTCATGCTTGATTGAAAGTGATTTATTGTATTTATGGTTTTTTGATATGTTTGACTGTGGATGTTCTATTTTTATACCATTCATGGTTTATGGTTAAAGTATTAACATTTTATATTCTTGTTTTAATAAGAATGTTTATGTTATGTTTGGACCTTTTCATATTAGGAATGCATTGGACTTTGTATGTGATGGGTGGAGCCCACTATAACTCCCCAATGCATCAGTAGGTCTCATGAGACAATCTAGTGTCTTGGAACAAGGTATTGATAAAATATTATTTTTAGTCTTGGCAGGAGGCCTTGACTATGTCGTTATGATGTCCGACATTATGCATTCCTTAATTATGAAATTATCTATTGATATTACATATGATTATTTGACTAGTAGAATATCCATGTGAATATGTAAATATAATTATTTTGATTTATATTTTCCATATTATTTTGATGTTTATGTTTAAATGGATTGTGTTTTAGTCTAATAACTTGAATTAAAGGTTTATGATTATTTATGTAGGTTTTTTCTATATTGTTATCCTTACTAAGCATCTGATCTCACCCCTTTTTATGTTTTATTTTTTCCAGGATGTGACGAGGTATATAATGACTGACCTGTATGGATAGTGTAAGGAATATGAGTGTTCTCAAATAGTGAACAATTTTTTTTGTTTTTATTTTTCATGATGTAATGTAAAACTTATGTCTGTATCTAGTAATTATAAGGATAATAATAAAATTGGTCATTCGAGACTTGATATCTCGTGATCATGCCAATGTTATGTACTAATGCACCAACTTTGGGTAACTAGGGTCACACATTATATTTGGTAACACTATATGCTCAAGAAAAATATAATACTATGGGATTTCATTTGAGGAGTATTGGTGGAATTTTATTTTTAAAGATTACATGTTTTTATTGTGGACTTATACCAATATGGGTTATTTATGGAAATTATTAATCTCTGATAGAGAATATGTGAATATGTTAATTACTTTTCAGTATGTGACTTTAAGAGTATATGATGTTATTTCAAGATAAATGTTAAGATTTTTTTGGAAGACTATGTGATCAAATCCTTCCGAATTTTGGGTTTTGAACTCAGTTTAGATTATTTTGAATAATTTTATGTACAATTGTTTATAGAATGGTCTTTGTTGAACTATGGGTATTGTTGGTTCAGTTTTGGAGATTTAGATTAGTAGTTATTTTTATAAAGGATTATCCTTTTGGGGATTATCTGATCTCTTACTCACCATTTTGGTATTTTTTTAATGTATAAAGATAGGGGAAATGTATATTTCATATTTTGTGGATTATGTTATTCTCTAGATGTTGATTCTGGTTCTTCAGGTGTGACCAAGTCATCTTGAATACTCAACATTTGGAGAAAAGATGTTTTTTTGGTATAAATTTATTAATGGATGAGAATATACAAGAAAAGTAAGTATATTTCTTTATGTTCTTAGTCAATAACTTAAATAAATTCTTCAAATAAACGAAAAGAATCTTAAAACAAAAAAAAATTTCCATTTACTCTTCCTACTAGGTAATCAGAGACCGTTTAACCTGTCACAAATTTGTGATTTTCTGGTGGTTATCTTCCTCCTGATCATGTTCTCTATCACACTCCATCAAAACTTAATGGTTAGTTTCTCTTCAATATCCATGTTTTCATACATGTAATCCTAGAATTTGTTATCTCAGGTGACATTTGTACTTCACTTTTTTTTAAAGTGATATTTTTATTGACTCTTTTTCTGATGTGGGACATTTAATGAATTTTCCAAGCCTAATTTTAAAATTATGAGGTTGCAATTTCCAAAAGGGGGGAAGGATGTAATTACCCAGGTATTTATAGAATAATAATTTTTTTATTTCTTTAAATATTTATTAATAAGATATTACTTTTACATTATAGGGGGTACTTCTTTCGATAGTTTACTCAACACGCAACAACAGGTATCTTCGAAATCTTATGTTGCACACAACATTGGGTTATACCAAAAATATTAATATATTATTATTATTATTTTAAATGGTAGTTAACACCTATCCATTGTATTAGAGAGAATGAATATAACAAACTAAAATATGATTATTAAATGTCTTTATAATTATCCAATAAATTTTAGAGGCATAAAATATGAATGAATCTGATTTTAAGCCTGAAATATTCTAATATTTTTAAAAGTCCATATTACCACATTTTTGTGGAGAACCATTTTTAAATATATTTTTTTGTCACTATTATATGTTCTATTTGACAAAATAAAATTATTCTTTTGAATTGATACCCAAAAATGTACTTTGGATGAAATTTTGGTATTTTTCTGATAAAGTTCATTTTTAATGAATAGTGAAAAATACTGCATTTTAATTCAAAACTGTCTTTTTGTTTAATTTATTTTTATAGATAAATTATTGTTTTAATTGATTTTAAAGTATAATTGGATTATGTTTTTATCCTTTAATCCAATTATGTTAATTATAAGTCATTTCAATTTTAAATTGGACATAAATATATGATAATCTTTTTATTGTTATTACTTCTTAAAAACCCACTTACTGATTTCGACAATGGGAATTAATTTAAAATTAATTCCTGAAATTTATGTATTTTGAATTTGGAAAAATGGATTCCATGTATGGAATCAGGAGGCCCAAATTTTGTAAATAGGCACCTTTTATTTTTAGACAATATTAATATTAACATAAGTAATTATTTTATTTACCATGGTTAAATGGTAAATCTGGTAAATAAGGGTAAAAAATAATAATATAGTATTATTAAACTACCCTAACATGGGACCTAATCCTATTTTAATGAGACATGTCCGACCATGGTCATCCTTCAGTTGATTTTTTGTTCCCCATGGAGCCACTTTGATTTGAAAATGAAATTTTATAAGAATTAATTTAAAGTAAAGAAAAATGTAACATAAACAAGTATCATTTAGTAAAATAGTTTTTATATGTAATTATATAAGGGATATTTCAGACTATAAAAATTAATTATAAATATAAAGTTATTTCCTACATCATGGTATTTTATTTATAATTTTTAGACATCAAATAAATAAATTTATTTCTAACACAATAATGATGTAATGATTATATTATTAATGAACGATTTAAATAAATGAGATTATAAATATTATAATAAATTTATTTTGGAACTTTTTATGAAATACATGAAATTTATGGATGAATATGACTTTATATATTTTAATTAATAAAGTTTTTTTTGAAATAAACAAGTTGTTATGGTTTTTTAAAAAAGTAATGATATGAATAGTATAAAAAATAACATAAATGAGTTTAAAAAACACTATTTTATTAAATAATATAATAGTCCTAAAAATATACTATTTGAAAACAATGATTATATAATATTGAAAATTTAGTTAATGAACCACTTTAAGTTCTATTTTATTTTTATTGTAATAATATTAACCATATAGTATGAATATAAATAAAGACATGGTATGAGTCAAATTAGTTAACTAAGGGTTAAAGCTAAAAGATAAGGTTAAATTTGTGAACTAGACATGTCTAAAATCTATTGGTTGAGATGTTTTATCCCCAAAAAAAATTTATATTTTATATAGATTACTTTGGGACCACATGAATCTGAAAATCATTTTATAATAAAATAATATTTCAATTCCATCCTAAAGTGACCCTCCTCCCACATATAAAAGGGAATCACATCTAAACCTTACTCACACCTATCAAGCCACTTGGCTCGTCCAAAATCTTCCAAAATAATATACCAAAATCCCTATATTCATCCAATAAGACTCACCTTGGGTATAAGGCAATTAAAGGATGCCTTTAACTAAAATCAATAGCAGTTACCTGATTTTAGGCAATGTCTTTTCTCAAGATTCTTTCATTTATTTTCATTCTCCAACCCCCTAAACTTTTATTTAATTATTTTATAAAAAAATCAGTATCTTAAATATACTAGGATGTTGTTATGATAATTATTATAACTTCACTTACACACACCTCTATATAATGGTTAATAACATACTTTTTTTATATACCGCGGACTACTGCCTCACGAAACGATGATTTCTTGATTTTACCCTACAACTTATCATGGTGGAAATAATGATCGAAATGTATTTATAAATGATATATAATATATTTATATTTTATCTATGATAATTTTATTTTTATTTACAAAAATACCTATATTCTTTTCATGATATATAAATACGATAATTTCATTTCAGGAACTAAGGATTACTGCCCCCTCAAAGTTATATGATTCGTTCATGCCATGCATGGAGAATATAAAGGATGGAATTAATTAACTTATGTGACATATATCAAATAATATATTATAAAATAAATATAATATAACTATGTATCATTTATTTTTTAATTAACTTAAATATGAAAAACAACTGAAAGTAACGTTTATGCGTACATACGGCTTACTATCTCTATGAGTGGTGCATTACCTTTATTATCTTCAAATGAAATGTACTATTATAAATACATATAAACAAGATATAAAAACATATATACTAGGTATATATGATATTTAAATCATTAATATGATTTTGGAGATAATGGACTATTGACTACATAGACAATTTGTAATTATAACAAGTTCATTATCGACTCAAGTACCCTATATCGAAAAAACGACCGATATTAACATAAATGATTATGTACTTTTTATAAAATGGTAATAAGTAATATAAAAGGAGTAATAAACATGAAAAATGTTTTTAATAAAGTAGAAATGTTTTTATGTGTATTATCCAGGATGAGTAAGGAAAATACATGGCTAATCAGGCTCAAGGTAAGGGAACCTTTCACCTTCCTCTTTTAGTCAAAGACTTGTTTTATGTTATGTCTTTTAATTTCAATTTTCATATTTTTGGATATGTTATTTTATATACATATTTATGTAAATTTTATTTCCAAGTGATGAGATACGATTTTTCTCTCTCATCAACACATTTTCTGAATTTTTAAGTAAAGTTGTTAGGCTATTGAATTTTTGTAAGGGACTTCGTCTCATTCTCCTTTCATTGATGCATAATTTGGTTTATACATGACTTGATTTTATATGGTTTATAAACCCCATTTACTTTTAATTTCACTAAAAGGGAATTTTTTTTTCTACGTAGCGTTTTACTATATGACAAAGCGAATGTTTCTTTTAAATGTATGTTGTGACAATCACCTTTCTATTATCGTGATCGTCATTTTATATTTCACTTTCTATACAAGATGTAGTGTTTTTAAAAGGAAAATAAATACCATATACCCATTTTATTTATTTGGTTATTGAAAATGGTTTTGATAATGTATTGATTATGTCAACATCTTGAACTGATATCTTGTGATTGTAATGTGGAAATGTTGTATTTCCTTTATGTGTTAGGATTTTATTATGGTTCTTGGGAATTGGTTACGTATACAAGTGGTTCTGTGATAAACCTATGGAAGGTGAGCTAGATATAGCTCTCCAATGAATTGGGTAACATTTCTGAGGTAAATGTTAATGTTTCTCCATAGAGATTTAGAGAATATATTGTGATGGGTATAACAAATATAACTCTCTATATAGCTATGAAAGCCGCAATGTAAGTACATTATGGATGACACAAGTAAAATTAATGATTAATTATTTCTATGTGTTATTCATAAATCTTATTATTTCATGAGGTATGTTAAAGAACTTATGTTTTATGATTTAAAAGTACAGTTTCATTGATTTGAATGTATTTATGGGCTAATTTTTTCTTTCCTTATTTTATATACCTTACTGAGCTTTTTATGCTAATACTATGTTTTTGAAATGTTTTTAACATGGTACAAGGAAGGGTAAAAGAAAGGAATTGTTCAAGAATATTTCTATAAAGAAACGAATTCTGTTTTTATTTAAGGATTTTTATTTTTGTGAAAAAAATTGGATTGATTAGAATTCTCTACCTTGTAATATTGACATGTTATGTAATAGTTATGGACTAATTCTATAAAACTAAAATCCTTTAAAGATCCAAAATGTGAATTCTTGACATAAATAAATATTATATAATGTTTCAGGCTGGGGACATATACATACTATTAAGTATGATAACTTTAAGATGAATCCTGATGATCCCATTTATTGTATGTATCTCATGTTTAATGAAATATTCAATACAATGATCTCTCTTGGAGAGCCACTAGATGCCAAAGAACAAATCTTGCAGCTACTCAGATATCTACCAGAACGATGGAGAGGGGCCTCAGTATCAATTAGAGAATCTTGGTGAAATCATTAATTTCAAATCAGGTGGCTAATATTTAAATTGATGATGTATGAGGAAGAGTTAAAGGTAAAAAAAGAAGAAGAGGATAAACCAAAGATAAATTCGGTGTCCTTGAAAACAACTGCTTCAAAAAATAATGAAAATTAATGGATACAGACTCATTCTAATAGTACATGTAATAGTGATTCACTATCAAATAGTGGTGGGGAAATGAATCAATTATCCAGAGGGTTAAAGAAGTTTTATATGAGTGATAATTTCTTCAGGAAGCCGAGCTACAAAGGAAAGTATGATCAGAAGGGAAACTGGAAGAAGGACTAGAAAAGGAATGATGGAATTAATGAGATAGTCTATTATGAATGTATGTGAAAGGGATATTTAAAGGATAACTTCCCCAAGATAAAGTATAAAGATAAGTATGAGGAAAAAGTTACAAAGTACAAAAAGGTAACAAACCCAACATGGAGTGTTTTTTAGGACATCTCAAATGACCCCGAATCTCCACATGAGGAAAATGATAACAAATCCAATATGTGTTTCCTGACAAAGAAGTTAGAGGTAACACTTGAGTCCCTTATAAAAAATTATTATTACTCTGAAGATGAAAGTGATTCTAAAAATATGACTAGTGATGAAATGTTTGAATACTTCCAAATAGTTGAAGATACATATAATGATTTAAAAGGTAAATATAAATATATAAATAAAGATAATAATCTCACTTATACTATTAAATATTAACTGAATATAGAAATGTAAAATAATGCTCAATTACATGAAGAGAAAAATGAAAAGAAATTTTTCTAATGAGAAATTGAAAAGGGAATAAGAAACTAATGGATAAAATACTCTAACAAAAATTCTTGGTAAACAAGTAGCTCCTAAGTATACTAATGGTAAAGGATACCAACCTAGACAGAGGAACATAGATAAAACTAATTTTATAAAAAAATCTGGAAAATCTATTTTCATACCTAATATTAAAAAATATACAAGTTCTAACTCAAGGAATTCATTCACTACTTCTAATATTAGAGGACAAAACAATTTTTACTTTTCCAATACTTTAAAAATTGTGTATAGGAAACCCATGAAGCATGTATGGGTTCTTATATCACTTATTACTAATGTTACTAGACCCAAAACATATCTGGATACCAAAATTTTCACTTGCCTATTTGTTTTATAAGAAATATGTTTGAAGAGCTACTGTAGAAGTATATTGTACTTGAACAGTGGATGTTAAAGACACATAACAAAAGAATATTCATGTTTTAATAGTCTGATAATGATTAATGGTAGACATTACACTTTTGGTGACAATTCTAATGGAAAAATAATTCTCCTTGGCCAGATTGGTAACTTTATCTCTGTTTTAATTTCTGAAGTACTTTTTGTTGATGGATTAAAATATAATCTGCTTATTATTTCACAATTATGTTATGATGTCTTTAATGATAAATTTGAAAATGATGTTTGCAATGTTTTTAATTCTAAAAATTAGTTAGTATTTTCTGATTTTAGAAATGAAAATGTTTATGCAGTTAACATAGATTCATTAGTTTCTCAAAATGATTCTTTTTTTAGTTCCTTTCACAGAGAGTCTTGGGTTTTTCATAGAAGAAAATGATATTGTAATATAAAATCTCTTAGAAATATTTCTATAAAAGTCTTAGTCAAGGTTCTACCCTAACATGAGAATCCAAATTACAATGTCTGTAATCCTTGTTAAAAGGGTAAACAACACAAAATATCTTTCAAGCCAAAGAAATAAGTTTCAAGTTCACAACCTCTTGAGTTGGTTCACATGGACTTGTTTGAACCATATAGAGTTTCAGCCTAAATGGGAATCATGATGGCTAGGTTCTTATAGATTACTATTATAGATATACTTGTATCTTTTTCTTATCTTACAAAAGTGATGCTTATTCTTACTTCACCAAGTATGCTATATAAGGACCTGGCCTTAAACAGTACATAATCATGAATTAATTGAATAATTCACATTGAGGTTCTTTTTAGGTTTATAATTTTAGAGAATTAGTCTATAAATACTACATTAAATTTCAAAAATTACAAAATAGACACTTTTACTCAGAATCTATTTATATTATAAAATAAAAACTCTTAAAAAAAGCAACATGTCTAGTTCCATGTTCTAGAGAACATGAATTTTCATTGATCACATCCTTGATCCTATTCATCTTTAATTCATGTGAAAAAAATTAAAAAATTGGGATAAGCATACGAAGCTCCGTAAGGGTTATAAAATAAGGAAACGAAACATTAACCCATCAATAACTACATATCAATGAAACTATACTTTTCAATCATAACATACGTCATGAAATCATAAGATTTATGAATAACACAAAGAAAACATAAATCATAAAGGTAACTTGTGGCATATGTATCATACTTAAATTGTAGCTATCACAGCTACGTAGGGAGTTTTTTTAGAATACCCATCATAGAATATTCTCTAAATCTCTTAGGAGAAAAATTCACATTTACCTCTGTCACTTTGCCTAATGCATTTGATAGCTATCTCTGGCTCACCCACCTTAGTTTATCACAGAACCACCCGTATATGAAAACAATGCCCAATAACCATAAAATATTCATAAACATAAAACAAGAATAAAAGAAAATATAACATTTCGTCATTGCAATCACAATATATCATTTCATGATTTTTTACATATTTAATGCTTTATAAAACCATTTTTAAAACCATTTAAAACATTTAATAAAAAGATGATGTAATCAAAGTGTCCAATACCACATTAAAACTTTTAAATAAACTATCATTTGAGAAATTTAATTTTCATATAAATAAATCCTGAAAACCATTTTGAAAACATGGGAATTAATGAGAAATATTTCGATGAATAAATCTTTAAAACATTTAAAATTATATTTTAATTAAAGAGTTTTTAAAAAAATGAGAGAAACTTGATTACAAATAATTGAGGAATAAAATTTAATCAAAACTTTTTAATATCATGAGAATAAATGGATTCATGTTATAATATGGCAAAAGATATTATATACACCATATAATAGTGAATTGGTTCATAACAATAATTAAGTCTCAATGGAATGTAAACTGAGACGAAATCCATTATAAAAACAATATCCCTAAATTATGGATAAATAAATTGCATAATAATTTTTGAAAAATATAAATAAACTCAATATGATTGGATATTCAGTGTAAAATAATCAAAGAACATTCACAGATATTTTTTGTAAAAACAACACCAATGATTTGGATGTTTAACTCAATGAATGGAAATTGTGTTAAAATATCTCTTATCAAGTTCATATCGATGACTTGAGAATTTATCAATGGAGTGATTATGTGTATCAAAATTACATAAACAAAAAAGGGAGTGGAAATTAAAACAAAAATAAATAAATAGTGATTCTACACATAATCATATCATTAAATAATTAAGAATTAGAAGATTAACCCAAGGATTGTGAATTGGGTTAAAAAGTTCAATTACCGTTTTGGTAACTTGTGATACATACACCACATGAAAGAAGGATCATACAATGAATATGTAAATACCCATAAATTAATGTATATTACCAAAATAATATACTCATGGGGAGTACATACACCACACAAAAGTAAATAGTGGCAAATATAGCATGAATCTCAAGGGAATAAAAAGTGAGACGAAAACATCTTAACACATTGTAAGCAATCGAATCATATAACCAGTAGTTAATAAACACAAATTAATCACATAATACCATGAATATTACTAGAATCATGATAATATATATCAAATTGAAGTACAAAATACACCACATGCAATAAATAAGCGGCGAACAATGGAAATCACATGGATATAAAAGTGAGATAAGAAACAACTTATCTTGTGTCCGACTTGACTCGTTTGTTCATTGTTCTTACTCGATAATATACATAAGTTAATTTATACGTGATTAAGAACCATTTTTCAAGTTTATTGTTCCTTTTATATCACTTATAACTATGTTAAAAAAATCATGTAATCATATAAGTTAATAATGGTCGTTTTGACGATATTTGGTACTTGAGTCAAAAATGAGCACCTTATAATTACAAGTTGTCCATGTGGTCAAGATTACATTATATCCAGAATGATATTACTGATTTATATATCATATAAATAATATATATCTAGTATATATATGTATTTATAATATTACATAACTTTCGGAGATAAGAAATGCAATGCGCTGTTCATGGAGACGGTAAGCCTTACGTACGCATGAACGTTACTTTCAGTTCAATTTAGTATTTTAATTGAATAAAAACATAATGATACAGAGTTATATTATAATTAAATTATAATATTATATATAATTTCCATAATTCCATCCTTTATACATCCCATTTATGGAATGACTGAGTCATATCACTTAGAGGGGGTGGTAGTCCCCACTTCCTCAAATGAAATTATAATGTTTAGTCATAAGGGAAACCATAAAGGTATCCTATACATTAAAAATTCAGAAGCATAAAAAAACATAAACATAATACATATTATATATAAATAAAGTTCTATCATAATGGCCACCATATGAGGCGGTATAATATAATTTAACTATCATCATTTCATGAGGTGTTAGCTTTTCATCCACAGAAACAGTATGTTATTTACCCATTATATGGAAGTGTGTGTAAGTGTAGTTTGAATCCTTCTCATAAAAAACATGATTTATTGAGGATACTAGTGTGGTTATAAAATAATGTAATAAAAAGAGTTTACGGGTTTGGAGATGTAAAATAAAAGAAAAGAACTTAAAAGAAGACATTACCTTTAAATCAGGTATCTTCTTTTGGTTTGAACCAAAAGGATTGATTGAAGTTCTTTATTCCTAAGTTAAGTCTTCTAGGAATAGTAGAGGGATATGTGGAGATTATTTAGACCGATTCTTGGATGATCCAATGGGCTTGAGATATGTGAGGAATGAGTTTGAAGTGGTGTCCTTTTTTAAGTGGGAGGAGGGGCTCTTTAGGAAAGTGTGAAAATTTTATTTTATTATATTCTGATTTTTGGTTTCTAAAATTCCAAAACTTATTAAATTAGAATATAATATGACTCATGGTGAAAATAAAATCATCTAATAATAATTGGACAGGTTCTTTATATAATTTTAATCTTTATAATTTTATTTATTTAAATAATTTATTAATGAGGTAAACACTCCATCATTATTGGGTCATAAATAATTTTATTTATTTGACGTCTAAAAATTATAAAAAAAATTCATGATGTAGGAAATCATTTTATCTTTCCAAAAAATATTTATATTCAAAAAATATTGCTTATATAACCTAATGTAAAAATTAATTAACTAAAAGATAATTGTTTTTGTCATTTTTGTCTTTAATTTAAATTAATTATTATAAAGTGTCATTATCACTCCCAGGTGGCTCAATGGGGTCCTAAAATCGAACCAAGGATTACCGTGGTCAGATATGTATCAACCAATTGGATTAAGACACATTTTTTGGTAATTTTATATTATTATTATAATATTTTTTTACCCTTATTTACCAGATTTACCATTTGACCATGGTAAATAAAATATTTACTAAAGTAAATATTCAAAATGTCTAAAAATAAGAGATACCTATTTACATAATTTGGACCTCCTGATTCAAAATATGGAATCAATTTTTCTAAATTTAAAACACACAAGTAGCAGAAATTAATGTAATATTAATTCCCACTGTCAAAACAAAAAACGTGTTTTTAAGAAATAATAACTATCAAAGGATTGACACTTGTTTATGTGCAATTTCAAAGTGAAATTACATCCAATGAATAAATTTGGATTAAATGGTAAAGAGATTATCTAATTAAACTTTAAAAACAATTACAAATAAAATCTATCCATATAAATAAATTATATTAAAAGGCAGTTATGAATTAAAATACAGTATTTTTTACTATTCATAAAAATTGATCATTATCTGAAAAATTCCTAAATTTTATCCAAAGTAATATTTGATGTCCTTCTTATAAATAATAATGTTATTTTGTCAAATAGAACAAATAAAAGTTACTAGAATTATATTTAATGAGGGTTCGCCATTAAAAAGCGGTAAACTGGCCTTTTAATGAATAATAGTGTATTTATGCTTAAAATCATATTCTTTCTTATTTTAATCCTCTAAAATTTATAGGATAAATTTAAAAACATTTAACAAACCTGTATAATCATATTTGTGTTATTTTTATTCATTCTGGTAAAAATAATGGCTAGGTGTTAACAACCATTTAAAATTATATTATTATATTATTAGTGTGCAATGTAATATTTCAAAGAAAATAGTTATTGCGTATCAGGTAAGATATCGAACATGATGTCCCTTTTAAAATAGAATTAATATTTAAATCAAAAATATTAATAAATATGAAAATTTTGTATTCTTTATTTTCTTAAAATGTTACATCCTTCCCCCCTTTTGGAAATTGAATCCTCGCAATTTTAAAATTAGGCTTGGAAACATCATTAAAAGTCCCACATCAGAAAATGAGTCAATAAAACAATCAAATTAGAAGAAATAGAGAGGAGTAAAAGGGTCACACAAGACAATAGATACTACGATACCATGAAAACATGGATATGTAAGAGAATATAAATATTTTCCTTAAGCATATAGTATTCCCAAGAGAGAAAATAAATTCCAAAATAACCTTTATTACTTAGTCACCAAATCATTTTTTTATACTAATGTTGTCCATTTGATAAAACATAAGATCCCAAATAAACATATTCTTGATCCATAAAATCATTTAACTAAAAAATTAGTCATGCGAAGCAGTGACTTCACATAGTCCAGTGGTAGAAAATAAATCCCAATCGCACTTTGGTTTTGGGTTTGATTCTCGTAGGTTTGTCTGATGCGGAGGGTTGTCACACGATCTGCGTGTTTTCCTTTTTAAAAAGCTATAAAATTTCATAACATTCCATAAAAAGAGAGAAACAGTCCTCAAAAATTACCATAACATATTTTATCTCCAAAGTTTATCTAATAACATTCATTTTTACCCCAAAATGTAATAACCATTTAACATCTCTAAAATAACTATGACTCTTTCTAATATCCTAACCATTATGGTAATGTCACTTATACTTAAGTAAAACTATAACTTCTAAAGTTATCTAAACTTACCTCTCATACCAACTATAAGGACATGGCCTTAAACATTACATAATCTTGAATTAAGTGAATAATTTACATTGAGGATCTTTTCAGGTTTATAATTTTAGATCAGGCCATGACTATTACAATACATTTCAAAAATTAAAAATTATACTCTTCTACTCTGTATCCATTTATATTATAAAATAAAAACTCTTAAAAAACAACATTTCTAGTTCCATGTTCTGTACAACATGAATTTTCATTGACCCCATATTTGACCCTATTCATCGTTAAGTCCTATGAAAAAACATTTCAAAACATGGGATGAGAAAAAAAAGCTCAGTACAGGTTATAAAATAAGGAAATGAAAAATTAACCCATGAATAATTAGACATCAGTAAAACTGTACTTTTCAATCATAACATACCTCATGAAATAATAATATTTATGAATAACACATAGAAAACATAGATCATAAAAGTAAATTGTGACATACATATCATACATAAATTAGAGATATCATGGTAACGTAAAGAGTTATGTTGGAGTACCCATAATAGTATATTCCCTAAATCTCATCGGAAAAACATTCATGATTACCGCCATCACGTTACCCAATTCATTGGAGAGCAATCTCGGGCTCATCTCCCCTAGGTTTATCACGGAACCACCCGTATACGTAAGTAATTACAAATAACCATAACATATTTATAACACATAAAAAAACTATAATGGAAAGATATAATTTCAACATTGCAATCACAATATATCATTTCAAGATATTCGACATAAGAAATTCATTATAAAACCATTTTAGAAACCATTTAAAACATTTAATAAAGATATTTTGGAATCAAAGTGTCTCATAAAACTTTGAAAATTTAAATTAATCACCATTTGAAAACATTAGTTTCCATATAAATATATCCTAAAAATAATTTTGAAAAAATCGAAATTAATGAGACATATTTAGAAGAATAAATCTTTAAAACATTTAAAATGATATTTTAGTTAAATATTTTTTAACAAAATGAGAGAAACTTCAATAAAAATAATTGAGGAATGGAATTTAATCAGAACATTATAATATCATGAGAATAAAGTTATTCATGATATATTATTCCAAATGACAGTATATACACCATATAAGAGTGAATTGGTGCATAACAACAATGAAGTATCAATGGAATGTAAATTGAGACGAAATCCCTTATAAAAATTGTATCCTTAAATTAAGGATAAATCAATTACATAATAATGTGTGAAAAAAATAAATACAATAAATATGGTTGTATATTCAGTGAAAATTATTCAGAGAACATTCACACATATTTTTGTAAAAACAACACAAATGACTTTGATGTTTAACTCAATGAATGGAAATTGAGTTAAAATTACTCTTATCAAGTTCATATCGATGGCTTGAGATTTTATCAATAGAGTGATTATGTAAATCGAAATTATATACACACAAAGGGGATTTGAAATTACAACATAAATAAGTGAAGAGTTATTCCACACATAATCATAGCATGACATAATTAAGAATTAGAAGATTAACCCAACGAATGGAAATTGGGTTAAAATGTTCCCTTACATATTTGGTAACTTCCGAAACATACACCACATGAAAGAAGGATCATACAATGAAGATTTAGATACACTTAAATTAATGTATATTACAAAAATAATACACTCATTTGTAGTACATACACCACAAAAAATAAAATAGTGGCAAATATAGCATGAATCTCACAGGAATAAAAAGTGAGATGAAAACACCTTATCACATTGTAATCAATCGAGTCATATGACCAAAAGTCAATAACCACCAAATTAATAATATTATACCATGAATATAAATATAATAATGAAAATATATATCAAATTGAAGTGTGCAATACACATCATGAAATAAATAAGTGGCGAACAATGGAAATCTCACAGAATTAAAAGTTAGATAAAAAACCCCTTACCTCGTGTCTGACTTGACTTGTTTGTTCATTGTTCTTCATGAATAATAAACATAAGTTTATTTATACTTTATTAAGAAACCCTTCTCAAGTTTATTATTCCATTTATATCACTTATTACCTTGTTATAAACATTATGTAATCATTTATGTTAATAATGTTCGTTTTGTCGATATTTGGTATTTGATTCAAAAATAAACACCTTATAATTACAAGTTGTCCACGTGTTTAAGAGTCCATTATCTCCAGAATGATATTCATGATTTATATATCATATATATCTAGTATATATGTTTATTTATAACATTACATAATATTTGGAGAAAATAAATGAAATGCATTGTTCATGAAGACGGTAATCTGTACGTACGCTTGAACACTACTTTCATTTCTATTTAGTATTTTAATTGAATGAAAACATAAAGATACGTAGTTATATAATAATTATAGTATAATGTCATTTATAATTGAAATAACTCAATTCTTTATATGTCCCACATATGGTATGAATGAGTCATATCACTTTAAGGGGGCGGTAGTCCGCACTTCCTCAAATGAAATTATCACGTTTACTCATAATGGAAACCAAAAAGGTATGATATAAATTAAAAATAAAGAAGAATAAATAATACATAAACATAATATATATCATATATAAATATATTTCTATCATAATTGTCACCATAAGAGGTTGAAGAAGTTAATTGAACAATCATCGTTTCGTGAGGCGTTAGTTTTCCATCCACAGAAATAGTATGTTCGTTCCCCATTAAATGGTGGTGTGTGTAAGTTTTGTTCGAATACATCTCACAAAATAGAACTAGTATATTTATGATACTGTTTTTTTATAAACTAAAGGAATAAAAAGAGTTTAGGGGGTTGGAGAAATAAAATAAAAGAAATTAACTTAAATGAAGACGTTACCTTTAAATCGGGTATCTCCTTTTGGTTTTTAACAGAAGGATTACTTAAAGTTCCTTATGCCTAAGTAAAGGATTCTAGGAGGAGGAGAGGGATTTTAGGAGCTTATTTAGGCAAAGTTTGGATGATCTAAGGGGCTTCAGAGGTGTGAGAAATGAGTTATAAGTGGTGTCCTTTTATAAGGGGGGAGGGGCTCTTTAGGAATATGTGAAAATATTATTTTATTATATTCTGATTTTAGAATTATAAAGGTCCAAAACATATAAAATTAGAAGATAAGATGAATCATGGCCGAACTAAAATCATCCAATAATAATTTTACAGGTTTTGGATATTATTTTAATCTTTATAATTTTATATATTTAAATCAATTATTAATGAGGTAAACAGTGCATAATTATTGTGTCATAAATAATTTTATTTATTTGATGTCTAAAAATTAAAAAAATACCATGATGTAGGAAATCTTTTTATATTTAGAAACAATATTTCTGGTCGAAATGATAACTTATATAACGTTATTTAAAAAATGATTTACTAAAAGATATTTTTTTATGTCATTTTTGCCTTTACTTTAAGTTAATTAACATAAAGATTCATTATCACTCCCAGGTGGCTCCATGGGGTCCCTAAATAAACCCAAGGGTTCCCATAGTCGGACATGTATCAACCAATATTATTAGTACACATGTTAGGGTAATTTTATATTATTATATTAATATATGTTTACCCCTATTTACCAGATTTACTCTTCAACCATGGTAAATAAAATATTTATTGAAGTAAATATTCGTAATGTCTAGAAATAAAAGTTACCTATTTACCCAATTTGGAAATCATGATTCCAAATATGGAATCTATTATTACAAATTCAAAACATATGATTGGAAGAAATAAATTTAAACTTAATTTTCGTTGTCAAAACAAAAAACGTGTTTTTAAGAAATAATAACTATCAAAACATTGACACTTGTTTATGTCCAATTTCAAAGTGAAATTACATCCAATGACCAAAATTGGGTTAAATGGTAAAAATAACATCTAATTAAACTTTAAAACCAATTATAATGATCATATAACCATATAAATAAATTAGATTAAAAGGTAGTTTTGAATTAAAATACAGCATTTTCACTATTCATTACAAATGAACATTACCAGAAAAATACCCAAATTTTATCAAAAGTAAATTTTGATTCCTTGAATATAAAAAAGAATATTATTTTGTAAAATATAACATATAACAGTGACCAAAACTATATTTAAATAGGGTTCTCCATTAAAAGGCGGTAAATCGACCTTTTAATGAACATTAGATTATTTATGCTTAAAATCAATTTTTTTTTCTTATTTTAACCTTCTAAAATTTATTGGATAGATTTAAAAGTATTTAAAAAACATATATAATCATATTTTAGTTATTTTTATACATTACCTTCAATACAACACCTAGGAATTAACTACCATTTAAAAAATATTATTATATTATTAGTGTGCAATGTAAGATTTCAAAGAAACACATTGTTGTGTATCGGATAAGCCATCGAACATAGAGTCACATTTAAAATAAAAATAATATTTAAATAATAAATAATAATAAATATGAAAATGTAATATTCTTTATTTTCCTGGGATGTTACATGTTATAAAAGTCGAAAACCAATGTGGTTTCAGAATTAAATCCCTAAAAAGTGACCATGGTCATGATTTTGAAAACAAAGGTTTTGATTATTTTTTATCAAAAAATGGCTATAATCATAACTTTTCATCCCCTAGGAAACTTTAAAAAAATGTTTGTAGACAGAAAAAATAAAAACATAGAATAAATATAAAGAACCATGCTTAATTAATATGACCAACCTGTTTACTTTTGGGATGATGCTGTGAATATAGCTTATTTTATTATTAATAGAGTCTTAATCAGGACAATTAATAAAAAACTCTCTATGTGTTTCAGAAGAAAAAAAACCTAAAGTCAGTTACATCAATTTTTTTGGTTACAAATTTTATATTCTCAATACTAAGGACAATCTTGAAAAATTTTCATCCAAATGTGATGAAGGATTTTTCCTAGGTTATTCAATATCTAGTAAAGACTGTAGAGTTTTTAATAAAAGAAACAAATGTTTTGAAGAATATATACATGTTAAATTTGATGAAATAGATCCACATGATCTTAATACATCTCTAGAAACCCTTGAGAATGTTGTGCCAAATCTTTGCATAAATGAAAAATCTCTTGACCCCACTATTAAGAAATCTGTAAAATCATCCAGTTCTATAATTCTCTAGATTCTTGTCATGATGAAACTGAACCTGTTGATGAATATGAAGTCACTAGCCCTTAATTTTCTAGATCTATTATATCCCTTAAAAACCATCTTTTATATTCAATAGTTGGAGACATAGATAAAGGATGTCAGACAAGATCTTCTATAAGAAATCAGGTTGAACATAAAGCTTTCTTATCAAATCTTGTTCCTAAGAACATCAATGTGGAAATAAATGATGAATTTTGGGTAATGGCTATGCAATAAGGATTAAATCAGATTGAATGAAATAATGTCTGGAAACTAGTGGATAGACCTTCAGACACCATGACCATAGGCACTAAATGGGTGTTTAATAATAAATTAGATTAAGTTGGTAATATTATAAGACACAAATATAGATTAGTTCCATAATGTTATAGTGAAGAAGAAGGGATATATTATTGGGAAATTTTTTCACCAATTTCTAGACTTGATTCCATTTGAATCTTGCTTTCATATGAAACACATCAATATTTCAAACTATATCAAATAGATGTTAACAGTGTATTCCTAAATGGGTATATAGTTGAGGATGTTTTTTTGAATAACCCATTGTTTTAAAACCCCTCATTTTCCAAATCATGTTTTAAAATTAAGAAAATATTTATATGGTTTAAATAAATCCTCAAGAACTTGATATGATACACTAAGTATTTTTCTTATTTCCAAAGGATTTAGAAAAGTTATCGGTGATCCTATTGTCCATATAAAATTTTTTTCTAAAGATGTTTTAGTTATTAAAATCTATATTGATGATATATGTCACCACCCATCCTCAGGGATCGTGCCGTGACTACCCCAAGACCACCTCCCTTAGGCCAGGGGCAGGAGAATAGCACCAAGGCATAAATCCCAAAAAAGGGGAAGGCATTTCCTTTATAAGTAAACAAACACCACAGAGTAAGCAAGTAGAATAAACACTAAGTAAAACTGGGTACAAAAGTGAGTGCGGAAAAGTATGTGGGCCAGAATAAAAACCCAAACTAAAAGTAAAGTACAACTAGAAAGAAAGTACAACAACTGAAAAGTAAAGCCGCAATGTCAAGCCGTCCACTGGAAGTCCCACCTGAAGGGTGGGTACAGATAGCCTCATCAGCTCCACGGGTCCAGCCATCTGCTCCGTGTACGTCCGCCCAGTGGTCCACCTCCAGGTACTGAATTACTCCACAAGCCTCCACCATGATTAGTGTTGTCTGTTGTCTTCATCCAACACAACATAGTGCGGGCATAGCCCGTACAGGGGTGAGTATAAGTTACTCAGTAGGGACCCTGAGACCCCCGAAGGTCTCCCAGAATCCATAAAGGCTAATCCAGAAAGGAAAGATACAATCATGAAGTAACATTCGAAACTACTTAGGTATATTCCCATACATATACCTTAGTCATCAATTCCAATTCGGCTCCAACATCAGATCCCAAGTACAACCCAGTCCACACAGGAAAACATAACTCATTCCACATAGGAATTCGCAACCCAATCCACATAGGAAAACACAACTTAATCCACACCGGATAACAAGTAAATCTTATCGAAGATAAGATTGAAAGTCAAGACTCATCTTACATAGGTATACTTCTTCATAAGATGATAGAGATGATCAGATATAGCCATTGATTCATCTAAGTCGTCGGACCCACACATGATCGATAGGTACTAACCCCCGCAATGACCCACACAGGATCAATAGGTACTAACCCCTGTAAAGACCCACACAGGATCTGACCCACGCAGGATCGGTATGTGTTGGCCCACACAGAACCGCTGAGTGCTGACCCACACAGGATTTGATCCACACAGGATCAGTAAGCACTGATCCACAGAGGATCGCTGAGTGATGTAGTCATCATTGTCGAACCCACGGAGGATTCCCGTACAGTCTTCATCGTCGTTGCAGTCGCAGCCAGCTCTAGTGTTCCCGCACATAGCAATCCTGTTCGGGGAGGGTCCGCTCCGTGAGCCGATGGGCTAATACATCAACTAGCACAAAGTTCGGAGTTGATGTATCCAAAAGTTCTGTATCGTCAATAAGAACTCAACGTCACAAATGGTGCGTCAATCGGTCGCCCGGTCTGAGTGTTATTGGCCTTTTCGTCCCAGGGGCCCAGTTGGTTTTTTAGTAAAAACCAACCCGATCGTACTCCAACTGAGTACAAACATCGAGTGGAGTAAGACAAAAGGTCTATCTCACTAAGAGGAATCTATCAAAGTCGACGGCACATCAACCGGGCGTCTGGAGCTCATGTTATAAGCATTTCCGCTCTAAGGGCCCAGTTGGTTTCGTGTTCGAACCAACCCGGCCGAACCCAAAGTTCTCCGAAACATTATGTGTAATATACCGAAACGCCCGTCTCGATCCAAGGATCGCATCACAGCTGACGGTGCGTCTATCTGAGGTCCGTAGCCCAAGTTATGGGCAAAAGAAAGAACCTGTCCGGTTTTAGGGGTGTTTTGGGCCCGGACCGACCCGACCCGAGACCCCCTGGGCGGCCCGAACTGGGTCGACCTGACCCAGGTCCGGGTCCAGCCCAATAGGGCGTGGCCTAGGCATGGCCCGGCCTGGCATGCTCGCGTGGCCCGTGTGGCCAGCTTGGCCACGTTGAGCTGAGCGGCTGGGGGGCGCGCTGCCCCCCCTGTTTGTGTAACCGCGGCCCCCACGTGGGGGCCGCTCTTCTTCGGCCAGCCGGGGGTTACGACAGCTGGCCTTTATGGTAACCGAACATCTTGTCCGGCCGGTGAGTCACCGCGGGACCCCCCCTGTGGGTCCCGCCCTCCTTGCTCTGGCGGCCGGTGTTTCCGGCCGTCGCTCCCCGCACCACCGCGGCCTTAGGCCACGACCTTGTTCGATCGGCGTGGCACGATGGCGCCGCGCCCCTCCGCAGCGGCCCCGCTCCAGTCGCGACCTCTTCAAGGTTCTCTGGCGCGGCGCGACGCCACCACGCTCCTTTTCCCATTCTTCATTGTTTCTGCATGGTGCAACGGCACCACGCTACCTTTGATCATGCCGCAACAAGTTCAAACAATCAAGGGGGGGAGGGTCGGCCGTGTTTGTGCGGTCCAAACTCCTCCCGTTATTTCGATAACAGGCGGCCCAATATGAAAACTATGAACGACGATGAAAGTATTCACGAACAAAATAAGTATCCCCTACCTCGATGAAATCGTTGAACGAAGGTTCGTCGTGAAATTGAACGTCGCGGAAGAAGGCATCTCGGAATAGGTTCCGTACACGTTGATGAAGATCGTCTGAGGAGGAACAGTGTCTCCCTTCCTTTGACGCGGGAAGAAGAACGAAGGAAGGCGTGTTGGTGTTCTTCGCGTACTTCATGGAAGATGCTGAACTTCCCGACTTAGAGCTTTCTTTCCCCAAATTCTCCCCACACAACGAAAGTCCAACATAACGAAATAAGACCTTGTCTTATTTAATTAACACACAAGACAACTTAAAATTTGAAATTTGAATTGAATTCAAGAATGAATTGCATTGAATAAGTTAATCAATTAATGAGTTGACTTTTCATTTAATGGGGGAAGCGGGTGAGTTACTTAATTAATGGGGTTTGAGGAAGTTGAAAGGGTGGGGATCGTGTGGGCCCCACCCCAAAAATATCTTACCTAGTGGAGTAGGATATAGTGGGTCCCACTCCAACCACTTATCTTAGGTTAATATACATTAAATAAAAAATAAAATTTCTTGCACCATTTTATTTTATTCTTTACTTAACCCAAAATGTTAATAACCACACCCGAGAAAACGCAACTCCGGAAAAGGTGTTCCTAAGAAATTATCGGCGCTGCGATTTCATCGGTGTCCTCAGATTTCAATTCCGAGCACCAGTTCAAAAGTTAGGAAATCCCGCTCATTCGTTCACTGAACATACCTGAGCTAAACTTCGTAAATTTATTCCCGACTCACCGGGCCTCAGAATCAGGTTCCGTTAGAAACTGCGTTCTTGTAAAATCCCAAATAAAATTAAGAAAAACTTTTCCTTGAATTTTATGAGTCTTTACATTACTCCCACCTCAGGGATTTACGTCCCTGTAAAGATACATCATAAACTAGGGAAACAAATGTGGGTACTGACCACGCATCTAAGCCTCCAGCTCCCAAGTTCTCTCCTGGAGGTTCCCGTGATGCCACCTGATGCGCACTAGAGGAATCGACCATCCATGTAGGACCCGCTCCTGTCGATCCTTGATCTCCATTGGGACCTCCGCAAAAGTCGCCCCATCATCAATGTCCATCTCCCCATGGTCGATGATATGAGTCGGGTCGTGCACGTATCTCCTCAGCTGAGATACGTGAAAGACGTAATGCACCCATTGCAACTGAGGTGGTAGAGCCGGGCGATAAGCCACCCCACCTATCCTGTTGAGGACCTGGAATGGTCCGATGAAGTGCGGAGACAACTTGCCGCCTCGACCAAATCTTTGTAATCCATGTCGAGGTGAGAACCTTATGAAGACGTGGTCGCCATCCTCAAACTCTAGTGGCATCCGCCTCCTGTCAGCATAAGGCTTCTGCCGGCTCTGAGCTGTCTTCATCCACTCCTGGATGACCTGGACCTTCTCTATCATGGCCTGGACTATCTTCGGTCCCACATGTGCTGACTCCCCAGGGTCTATCCAGCACAGAGGTGATCTTCAAGGTTGGCCGTACAATTACTCGTATTGTGTCATCCCGATGGTGGAGTGGTATCTGTTTTTGTACGCGAACTCAACCAAGGGTAAGTGGTCCTCCCAGCTGTGACCAAAGTCTAGGACACGTGCGCGGAGCATGTCCTTGAGAGTCTGAATGGTCCTCTCCGTCTGACCATCTGTCTAAGGGTGAAAGGCAGTGCTCAGACGTAGCTGCGTCCCGAATGCCTCATGCAACCCCTTCCAAAGCCGGGAAGTAAATCATGCATCTCGATCGGAGACGATAGATGAGGGGACACCATGAAGCTGTACGATCTTTTGAACGTAGAGGCGTCCCAAGATCTCCACTGAGCCCTGCTCTCTGATGGGTAAGAAGTGGGCCGACTTGGTGAGTCGGTCAACAATCACCCAAATGGATTCTTAACCTCTGTAAGTGCGTGGAATTCTAGTCACGAAGTCCATAGATATCCTGTCCCACTTCCACTCTGGGATCTCCAAGGGCTATACCAAGCCTGCTGGTACCTGGTGCCCTGCCTTCACCTACTGGCAGCTGAGGCATCGAGAAACGAACTCTGCTACAACCTTCTTTATACTCGGCCACCAGTGCTGTCGTCTGAGGTCCTGGTACATCTTTTCCACTCCTGGATGTACCACTAAAGGGGAAGTGTGAAACTCCCTCAGTACCTCCTCCTGTAAAGGAACTGGTACCATGGTACGTCCTCTAAAAAGGATGTCGTGCTCTCCTCCCACAGAGAATCTATCAGGTGAATTTCCTGAGGATATCTGTGCACACCACGTCTCACAGTCAACGTCCCAACGCTGCGCCTCTCTGACCCGCTGAAGAAGTGGAGGAGTGACTGTGAATGACTGTAGGAAGGCTTCTCCATCACTATCTACGAAGAATATCTGTAAAGCGGCTCGCTTCTCTGTTGCATCCCCAAGTAGTTGAATGCCCGCCCTCCTGCTGAGAGCATCGGATACTACGTTCCCCATTCCAAGAGTATTGAATATATCAAATTCATAGTTTTGGAGGAACTAGATCCATCACCACTATCTCAGGTTTAGGTCCTTCTGCGAGAAGATGTACCTGAGACTCTGGTGGTCAGAATAGACTATAAAGTGCTCACCCATCAGATAGTGTCGCCACATCTTCAGAGCGAAGACCACTGCTGCTAACTCTAGGTCATGGGTAGGGTAGTTCTACTCATGCTGCCTCAACTGACGTGATCCATAGATGATCATTTCCCGCTCCTGCATCAGGACACATCTGAGTCCGGTCCCTGATGCATCGCTGTAAACTATGTACCCTACTCCCTCCTCTGGTAGCCTCAAGATAGGTGCGCTGGTCAATCTCTGTGTCAGCTCTTGGAATCTCTAATGGCATCTTTCTGACCACATGAAGGGTTTCCCCTTCTTCTTCAAAACTGAAAGTGGTACCGCAACTCTAGAGAAGTGTGGAACAAATCTCCATTAGTACCCAGCTAGTCCCAAGAAACTCTTCACCTCCGTCACGCTCCTGGGTGGCTCCCAAGCTAGCACTGCCTCGATCTTCACAGGATCCACCACAAATCCCTCCTCATAGATGACGTTTCCCAAGAAGTGGACCTCACGTATCTATAACTGACACTTTGAGAGCTTATCATAAAGATGGTGCCCTTGGAGTGTGTCCAATACAACCCGCAAGTGGTAGGCGTGCTCCTCCTCAGTCATCAAGTATATCAAAATGTCTTAGATGAAGACCATGAAAAATAGATTTAGGTAAGGCTGAAAGATCTTGTTCACGAGGCCCATGAATACTGCTGGAGCATTGGTTATGTTGAATGGCATAACAAAGAACTCATAGTGGCCATACAGACACCTGAAGGTCATCTTCTGCATGTCCTCATCCCGAACTCTGAGCTGCTGATAGCCTGACATGAGGTCCATCTTCGAGAACCATCATGCTCCTTTGAAGTGATCGAAGAGGTCTTCAATCCTCAATAGCGGATACTTTTTCTTCACGGTCACCTCATTCAGGTGATGGTAATCGACACACAGTCGCAAGCTTCCATCCGCCTTCTTGGCGAACAAAATCGGGGAAGCCCAGGATGAAACACTGGTTCGGATGAATCCCTTGCCCTGCAAGTCCTCCAGCTGTACCCGTAGCTATCAAAGCTCAGAGGGGGATATCTGATATGCTGGAGTGGATATTGGGGTTATCCCGGGGTATAGGTCAATATAAAATTCTACCTCTCTGTGAGGAGGTATTCCTGGAACGTCGTCAGGGAAAACGTCCGCATACTGATCCACCACTGCAGGTAAGCTCGGACTCCTCACGTCAACTACTCCTAGGATGAGTCTAGCCAACTGATGAGTTATGGGTTGTCCTCTCCTCTACGTGAGTCCATCCTGCGCTGCAAAGGCTCCCTTCTCGCTGGTGAAGGTGAACCTGCTCCCATCGGTGTGAACACATCGCACCTTGTGCCTAATGCAGTCGATCTGAGCATGGACTGTAGATAACCAATCAATGCCCAAGATGACGTTGTAAGGCCTCAAATCCGCTACAAGAAGATCCCAGCCGAAGCTCTTTCATCCTAGAGTAATAAGATCACACAACCGGCACCAGTGCGTAATCATCGAGTTCTCTCCCGTAGGAGTCTCTAGTCGTAAGGATCGAGCCAATGGCTCTGTTGGAATATCCGAGATCCGAACAAGGGTAGCAGAAATGAAAGAATGACTCGCTCAAGTGTCAATAAGAACTGCAGCAAGGGTGGAGTGCACCCATATAGTACCTCGAATCATCTCAGGAACGTTGTGGTCGTAGGCCTCTACCGCCTGAAGTTGTGCCTGCCTCTGCCCGCCTACTCCCTGTGGTCGGGGTGGGCCTCCTAGTTGTGGTGGTGGTAAAGCCTCAAAGCGTCTCCCACCACCTGCTCCTCGGACAGCTCCTCTGCCTCGTCCTCCTGCTCCCTACGGACCACCACGGTCGACCCTCTGCCTCTACTTGGATGGACCATCAACCGTCTACTGCTCCTCGGCATGGTGGTTCGGGAAGTCACGAGCCATGTGGCCCTGCCCGCCGCATGCGTAGCACTGTCTTCCTCTCGTAAGACTGGCTCTGCACTATGTGCCCCGCACCTCTGAGCTGGTGTCCTCAGGTCGTCCGCCTGAGGGTCTAGTCTGCCTGGTCTCATGTGTCATCCGTCGACTTCCATCTGCAGAAGACTCTGCTAAGTGCCGCCCTACGGTAGGTCTCGCTGCTGGTGTAGGTTCAACAAGAAATCTCTCAATGAGAAGGGCTCACTCTAGTAGCCCTACCTGTGTCGGAATATTGAGGGAGATCATCGATGCCCTGATCTCATGCCTCATTCCCTGCTCGAAGGTCTGGGCCCGGAAGAATGGGTCTCGTAAAATGTCCGTCGAATATCCCGAGAGATCGATAAATATTTCCGAGTACTGGGCGACCGTCATGCTGCCCTACCGCAGCTGTGGAAGCTCCTGGATGCGCACCGCACGGAGGGTGGTTGGGATGAAATCTGAGCAGAATAGGCTCTCAAAGTCTGTCCAGAGGAGTGATGCCTTGTCGTGCACCTAGAGCATCAAGATCCACCATCTTCCTGCTGCCGTGTGCAGGAGACTCGCTGCAAGGATCACCATGAGGTCTGCTGGTGTCCCTACCAATCGGAAAACTCGTACAACTGCCTCCAGCCAATCCTCAGATTCCTGAGGGTCTGTCTCCTCACAGAACCTGGGCGGACTCTGACGCTGAAACTCGTGTAGTGCACTAAGGCGACGTGCACTCTCAGTAGCTGGGGCTGGAAGCATCGGTGGCTCGGCGGATAGTGGTACCGTCGGTGCCTCCGCAGTAATAGGGCCCTGCACCGAGGCCTCATCGCTCAGTGGGCTGTCGTCACATACAAAACTTGAAACCCTAGCTGGCTGCCATTGTGGGGCCATCCTTGTAACACCCCAAGCTTCCACGGTACGTTTCCCTTCGAATAATGCAATAGCGTGTGTTGTACGCAACCTCGAGCTCTAACACACACCACAACTAATTAAACTAGCCGTTGTGAATAGTAATACCTACTTTTTGAAATTTTATAAATTTTATTTATCAAAATAGACTTCATCTTTGGATTCGGAATATCGAAATTAGCCTATGTTGAAGTTTTGGTATTTTTCTGAGAACTTCGAATTTTTTATGAATAGTGAAAAATACTTAAAAACAACTTTTTAAATCAAAATAATTTATAGTGAAAAATTATACTATTTAGTGGTTTTAAAGTATAATTAGAATATATTTTTACCATTTTATCCAATGGTGGTCATTAGAATTAATTTAACATTGAAATCAGATATAAACAATTGCCAATCTTTTGATATAAATTGTTTCTTAGAAACACGCCATTTTCTGTAACAGTGGGAATTAATTATAAAATTAATTAATTCAACTTATATGTTTGGAATTTTTTAAAATAGACATCATTTTTGAATTTGGAATATCAATTATAGCTTAGGGTGAAATTTTGGCTTTGTTCTGAAAAACTTCAATTTTTGATGAATAGTGAAACCACTAAGTGGTAGTTAAATAACTGATTTTTCATTTAAATGAAATATTACCACTTCTGTGATTTGATTTTCAATAATACGACATACATGGTTGTCATTAAGAAGTAAAATGTGGTTCAATGAGATTAAAATAAATTTTTGGTGAATAGTAACTTTTAAGTTCTTAATCGCGATTAGAGGTAATTAGTGTAGTTTAAGGTACAAATAATGTTTTAATAATATGAGATGAGCATGACACTTGTCCTACTCCTATTGGATGAGTCACGGCTGACCAAGACAACCCATGGGTCAACTTGGGGACCCCATGGAGCCACTTTAGTTGGAAAATGACATTAATATATATTTATTTTATGTTAAAATTAAATTGACACAAAAATGAGTTGTCTTACTAAAACAGTTTTTAAGTGGGGTTAAACAAGTCCAAATTTTGATTATAAATATTCATTAGAAATGAAAAAATATTTCCTAAATCATAGTATTTTTTTTATAATTTTTAGACATTAAATAAATTAAATTATTTATGACATCATTATGATGTGGCGATGACCTCATTATTTAACGATTTAAATAAAATGAGAAGATAATGCAAAATCCAAGGCTTACCCTTGTCCAAAGCCTATTGGATGAAGAGATTTCGAACCCTTATCACCTTATCCACGAATTATATAAGTGTGGGACCTTTAGAATCCGAAAAGCATTGTATAATAATGTAACATTTCAATCTTTCCAAAAGAGCCCCTCATCTCCTCTTATAAAAGGCCCCCACCTCTCCCACCTCATTCACACTTTCAAGCCTTTTGGTTCGGCCAACCTCTACCCAAATACTCTCCCAACTTCT
This sequence comes from Viscum album, assembly GCA_963277665.1. Classification (NCBI taxonomy): domain Eukaryota; kingdom Viridiplantae; phylum Streptophyta; class Magnoliopsida; order Santalales; family Viscaceae; genus Viscum; species Viscum album. Next base: position 1,882,287,640 of record OY728159.1, on the reverse strand, counting down.
CTCCCTTCATCCTATAAGCTTTACTTTAGTCAGAAAGCCATCCTAAGGAGTCCTTTCGATCAAATCAAAAGGAAGAACCCGAAGAAGAGGTAACATTTTCATCACCCTCTTTCATGTTTCTTTCTTCTTCCACTCCCTCTTTGTTTATTATTTCAATTATAAAATTATAACTCCAGTATCTTCTATACACTGTGATGTTATTATAAATATGGAACAACCATATTCAGTATTCTACCCATCATTTGAATGACATGTCACCATATGTGCGTACGTACGGCTTACCGTCTCCACGTCGTGGTGTAATTGTTATTCAATATATTATTATTTAGATGGGTATAATAATGATATGTAATTAATGTAAATAATAAATATAACATGATAATGATTCTGTATATATGATATACTATCCAATTATATATTATTTTAATATCAAAATAATGATATTGTCGCTCGTGCGTACGTACGGACTACCGTCTCCACGAACGCGATGAGATTCATTCTCTGTCGTATCCATTCAAGTATAATTATCATTTGATGATTTAAAAATAATTTTTAAGGATATGATATCATTCTTGATATGAATAAGATACAACCTATCCATGAAAAACATGACTTACGTAACAAAACATATAAGAAAACGAGTAAGTTAACACCCGAAACAACGATAAATCTAAGATATTGTTAACAAAGCAATGTTAAAAGATCATATATGATATCATATGAATGTATATGATTCTTGTATAATTTAATAACAATTATTTCACCATTATACAGGAGGTTAACCTACCCCAACCAAGGAAAAGTACAAGGTAAGGGTTTACTTCACAACCTCTTCATTATCCAAGGTTGTTTATACATAATTATCTACTGGGACCTCGTTATTATCCACATCCATGTTTCTTCAAAATGTATTTCAAAACATTTTTATTATTTACAAGAATATGGGTTAAAGTCATTTATACCCTTTTTGACTTTTTATAAGAGGAATCTTTCCGTCGTTTTTAAAACAAGGTCCTTTTTAACCTTTTCGACAGAATTGTGGTAAGAATGTTTTTTTAACTTATACGGTGGGTGCGGTTATTTTCTGCCGTTATAAAATCTTCAAAGCTTTCCTTAAAATCTTATAACAATATTTTCAAGAAAATGTTTTGTTTTATGTGGCTCTTAAATTATTTCAAAAATATAAAGATATATTTCTCTAAAAAGTGTTTTGATTTCATCTATGTCAACATCCTTTGATGGATTTTACGCTTATTTGAAGTTGATTTATTATAATACAAAACTTCTATATTGTATTGAAGGTTTTGTGATATGTTTGACTGTGGAGGTGCTATTTTATACCATTCATAGTTTATGGTGAAATTATTTACATTTCGTATGCTAGTTTTAATACGAATGTTTATGTTATGTTTAAACAGTTTCATAGGGGAATGCATTGGACTTAATATGTGACGGGTGGAGCCCGCTATAGCTCCTCGATGCATCGGTAGGTCTCATGAGACAAACTAGTGTCTTGGCACAAGGCCTTGAAAAAATCTTATTTGTGGTCTTGGCACGAGGCCTTGACTACGTGGTTATGATAGTCTGGCATTATGCATTCCAACATTATGAAAGTGGTTAGTGATTTTTCATGTGATTATTCGATTAGTAGAATATCCATGTGAATGAGTAAATGACATTATTTAATTTTACTTTTGCCATATTATGTTGATGTTCAAGTTTAAAAGGCTTTTGTTTTAGTTATACATTGCCTTAAATGTTTATTATTATTTATGAAAGTTTCCGCTATATTGTTATCCTTACTGGGCATTTGAGCTCACCCCTTTTCTATGTTTTATTTTTCCCAGGAAGTGAAGAAGTAAATTATGAATGACCTGCAGGGATATTATGAGGGGATAATAGTGTGGACTGTGGAGACATTATGTTTTTGTAGTAGTTTTTTATTTTATGATGTAATGTAAAACTTATGAATATATCTAGTGTTTCCAAGGCTACTAAACTAATCGGTCTTTCGAGACTTGATCTTTTGTGATCATGCCAATGTTATGAAGTAATGCACCGACTTTGGATAGCTGGGGTCGGGGCGTTACAGTTGGTATCAGAGGAAGTTTAGTACAAACCTTGGAAGCTAGAGTTAGATAAACTCTGATTAGAGCACATAGACCTAAGATGAACTTTGAGGATTAGTATAGAATAACTTCCTAGAATTTTGGTATTGTAGAGATTTTGTGAGTTTTCTGAGCAATACATCCCTGTCTGGATACGAGCAGGTAGAGGCGGCTCTGGCACAGATGTTCCTAGGTATAAAACCCAAAAACACCGCTTTGAGCTAGACTCGAACGGGAACTGGTGCACGACAACGGGCCTTGCTGCACTCTTGGTTACGACACTCCCGGGGGATATGCTTAGGATAATTCTCATTTTATTTACAAACTACTATGAAAGGTTATGAGTATATACTTCCTCAAAGAAAACATTTTTATGATTATGGATTATATCCATAAATAGTTCAATTTATGTTAAGTGTTTTATAAGTATGGGATTATGTATTTTGATTCATAAACTAATCTAGTTTATGCCATTGTTTAGAAATGGCACCTAGTGGAAGGAATGGAAACCGTATCAATGCACACACTCCATGTAGGGATTGCCCTCCTACTCAAGATAATTATAGTGGGGCTGGTGATGCAACTGGTGCCGATCAGCTAATCACCATACTGGGACAACTTACTCAGGTTATGAATAATAACCTTACCCGTATGGAGCACCCTGATCCACAGCGTGGAGGATCAATGTTAGATCGATTCATGAGGCAACAACCACCAACGTTCAATGGGAGTACAAATCCCTTAGTAGCCGAGCAATGGATAAATTCCCTAGAGAAAATATTTCAGGCTTTGGGGAGCAGTGAAAGGGAAAAAGTTATCATGGCAGTTTACCGCCTCACTGGAGATGCCGATCAATGGTGGTCACTAATTCAAAACACAAAGGAAGATGATGAATTAACAAACATGGAATGGCAGGAGTTCAAAGAGCTGTTCTTAGAAAAATACTTTCCTCGAGACCATCGAGAGGATATGGAAAGTCAATTTCTGAGTCTGAGGCAGAAGGAGGATGAGAATGTCGCAAAGTATGAGGCTAACTTTACAAGGTTAGCAAGGTATGCTGCAGATTACATACGTAACCCAAGAAGTAATACTGATCGTTTCTTTGATGGGTTGAAACCATTTCTCCGTCGAGCTTTAGTATCACAAACCTTCTCTTCATACGAAGGTATTGGCTTGTGCGCTATCAAGACGGAAAAGGAATTCTCTAAGTCTTATGACTTTAAAGCAAAGCAAGAGAAGAAGACACCTGCTGATCAATCTGGGAATGGAAAGAAAGGGAAGAAGGGAAAGGTTGAATATCCATCTTGTGGTAAATGCTGGAAGAAACATCCTAGTACTTTCTTGAAGGTAATGAGAGTCTGTTACAAGTGTGGTGAAAAAGGCCACCAAGCTCATGATTGCAAGTGGAAGAAGGAAGCTACCAATGTTCGGTGCTATAATTGTAGGGAGATGGGGCATTATGCAAATGAATGTCCTAAGCATCAGGAGAACTTACCTCAGAAAAGGCCAAGGGATCAAGTCCAGGCTTATGATATCACTACTGCTGAGGTAGAAGCTCCGAAAGACGTGGTGGCAGGTAATTTAATGGTTTCCTCAAGATTAGCAAATGCATTATTTGATTCTGGATCATCGCATTGTTTCATATCTTCCCAGTTTGCTATGAAAATTAGATATTTCCAATTTGATTTAACAAGGGAGTTGTCGGTCAAAACCCCTAAGGGAAGTATTGTTGAAACAAAGTTTTGTCGATTAGTTCCCATTAGAGCACCTAAATGTTCTTTACCTGCTGATCTCATCATCATACCCATGATTGAATTTGATATAATCCTTGGTATGGATTGGCTTTCGGACCATGATGCAAAAATTTATTGTAAGAGGAAAGAGGTTACGATTCTTGATGATGATGATAAGGAACACCTTATCTTTAGAGCCGAATCGTCACCACATAATTCTTATCTAGATCCACCCCCAGTAGCTCAACTAAATTCAATTATTGGGGAGGAAGAGAAGGAAATTACTGAGGGTGAGGAAAGGAATATTCAAATAGAGGATGTACCTATTGTGAGAGAATATGTTGATGTGTTTCCGTAAGATTTACCTGGACATCCTCCAGAACGAGAAGTTGAGTTTTCCCTTGATTTAATTCCTGGATCAAGGCCCATATCGAAAACCCCTTATAGAATGGCCACTGTGGAATTAGTTGAACTAAAGAAACAACTAGAGGAATTGAGTAATAAGGGATTGATTCGCCCTAGTGTTTCTCCTTGGGGAGCCCCTGTTCTTTTTGTTAAGAAGAAAGATGGATCTATGAGGTTGTGCATTGACTATAGGGAGATCAATGCTATAACAATAAAGAACAAGTATCCCCTACCTCGCATTGATGATTTGTTTGACCAACTGCATGGAGCTCAATACTTTTCAAAGATTGAACTTCGGTCTGGATACCATCAGTTGTGTGTGAAGAAGGAAGACGTTCCAAAGACAGCATTTCGAACAAGGTACGGGCATTACGAGTTTACAGTAATGCCTTTTGGATTGACAAATGCACCCTCTGTTTTCATGTATCTAATTAATAGAGTTTTCAACGAATATCTTGATGACTTTGTAGTGGTATTTATTGATGATATCTTGGTATACTCCAAAAGCCACGAAGATCATGAAAATCACTTACGCATTTTCCTGAAGACTCTTAGAAGACATGAATTATATGGGAAATTTAGCAAGTGTGAATTCTTGCTTCATGAGATTTCTTTTCTTGGCCATATTGTCTCTAAGGATGGAATTTCCATTGATCCTTCTAAAACCAAGGCAATCCAAGAATGGCCAGCACCGACAAGTATAACTGAGGTACGCAGTTTTATTGGTTTAGTAGGTTATTATCGACGTTTCGTCCAGAATTTTGCCAGATTGGCTAACCCATTGACAAAGCTCACACGTAAAGGGATTAAATTTGTCTGGACAAAAGAGTGTGAAGAATGTTTTGAAGAACTAAAGAGAAGATTAGTCAATTCCCCTGTATTGACTCTACCATCGGGGAATGATGGATTTGTTATTTATAGTGATGCATCGAAGAAAGGACTTGGTTGTGTCCTTATGCAGAATGATAAGGTCATTGCCTATGCATCACGACAGCTAAAAATTCATGAGCAAAACTATCCTACTCATGATCTTGAGTTAGAAGCTGTGATCATTGCTTTAAAGATATGGAGACATTACCTCTATGGTGAAAAATGTGAGATTTATACTGATCACAAGAGTTTGAAGTATATTTTCACACAAAAAGAACTCAACATGAGGCAAAGGCGATGGCTTGAACTACTCAAGGATTATGATTGCACGATACATTACCACCCGGGGAAGGCAAACAAGGTGGCAGATGCTTTGAGTAGAAAAGACCATGGAGTTTTGAATGTGATGAGAATTGAAAGGGATCCAATTTTCGTGGATCTAGTGAAGATGGACATGGGAATAACTAGGGAAGGTGAAACATCAATTCTTTTTCAAATGGTTGCCAAACCATCATTACTAGAAAGGATTAAGAGTTCTCAGACCAATGATGAATAATTTCATAAGAATATTAAAGATGTGAATGATGAAAGATTTAGGGACTTTGTGTATAAGGATGGAATTTTGAAATTCAGGAAGAGACTTTGTGTTCCCGATATAACTGATCTAAAAAGGGAATTGCTGGATGATGCTCATAGTTCCAATTTCTCTATACACCCTGGGAGCACCAAAATGTATAGAGATTTGAAAGAACATTTTTGGTGGGACAATATGAAGAGGGAGATTGCTGATTTTGTGTCGAGGTGTATGGTTTGTCAACAAGTGAAAGCTGGAAGGCAACATCCTGGTGGAGTATTGCAACCTCTTCCCATACCTGAGTGGAAATGGGATAATATTACGATGGACTTTGTCATGGGACTACCAAAGACTCCTAGAAGGAATGATGCAATATGGGTCATTGTTGATCATCTTACTAAGTCAGCACATTTTCTGGCTATACGAGAGGATCTACCACTTGAACGTCTAGCAAGATTATATATTAATCAAGTTGTAAGACTTCATGGAGTACCCCTATCGATTGTTTCTGATCGTGATCCTCGTTTTACTTCAAGATTCTGGAAAAGTCTTCAAAAGGCCTTGGATACTGAACTTTGTTTGAGCACTGCCTATCACCCTCAAACAGATGGACAATCAGAACGGACTATTCAAACCTTAGAAGACATGTTGAGATCATGATATCTTGACTTTCAGGGTATGTGGGATCAATACTTACCACTGGTAGAATTTTCCTATAACAATAGCTTCCATTCAAGCATTCAGATGGCACCTTATGAAGCATTATACGGAAAGAGATGTCGTACACCAACCTGTTGGGATGACGTTGGTGAAAGAAAACTTGTGGGACCAGAACTGGTGGAAGAAACAATGGAAAAGGTTAACGTAATCCAAAACCACATAAAATCAGCTCAATGTAGGCAGAAGAGCTATGCCGATATCAGAAGAAAGGTTTTGGAATTTTAGGTGGGAGATCATGTTTTCCTAAAGGTATCTCCATGGAATGGAGTTATACGTTTTGGTAAGAAGGGTAAGTTGAGTCCCATGTACATCGGACCTTTCGAAATTCTAGATCGTATTGGGGCTGTAGCTTATCGTTTGGCGATGCCGCCAAATCTCTCCAAAGTTCACGATGTTTTCCACATATCTCTGTTGAGGAAATACATGCCTGACCCAACGCATGTACTCACCTATGAGGAATTAGAACTGGAACCCGATCTTTCCTATTGTGCAGAGCCTGTCAGGATTCTTGATGTGAGGGAGCAGGTGCTGAGAAACCGGACGACTCGTCTGGTAAAGGTTTTGTGGGGAAATCATAAAATGGAAGAGGCAACGTGGGAACCTGAGGAACTTATGATGAAGAACCACCCGAGTCATTTTATACCCTAGAAATTTTGAGGACACAATTATATGAAGGAGGGGAGAATGTAACACCCCAAGCTTCCACGGTACGTTTCCCTTCGAATAATGCAATAGCGTGTGTTGTACGCAACCTCGAGCTCTAACACACACCACAACTAATTAAACTAGACGTTGTGAATATTAATACCTACTTTTTGAAATTTTATAAATTTTATTTATCAAAATAGACTTCATATTTGGATTCGGAATATCGAAATTAGCCTATGTTGAATTTTTGGTATTTTTCTGAGAACTTCGAATTTTTTATAAATAGTGAAAAATACTTAAAAACAACTTTTTAAATCAAAATAATTTATAGTGAAAAATTATACTATTTAGTGGTTTTAAAGTATAATTAGAATATATTTTTACCATTTTATCCAATGGTGGTCTTTAGAATTAATTTAACATTTAAATAAGACATAAACAATTGCCAATCTTTTGATATAAATTGTTTCTTAGAAACACGCCATTTTTTGTAACAGCGGGAATTAATTATAAAATTAATTAATGAAACTTATATGTTTGTAATTTTGTAAAATAGACATCATTTTTGAATTCAGAATATCAATTATAGCTTAGGGTGAAATTTTGGCTTTGTTCTGAAAAACTTCAATTTTTGATGAATAGTGAAACCACTAAGTGGTAGTTAAATAACTGATTTTTCATTTAAATGAAATATTACCACTTCTGTGATTTGATTTTCAAAAATCCGACATACATGGTTGTCATTAAGAAGTAAAATTTGGTTCAATGAGATTAAAATAAATTTTTGGTGAATAGTAAGTTTTAAGTTCTTAATCGCGATTAGAGGTAATTAGTGTAGTTTAAGGTACAAATAATGTTTTAATAATATGAGATGAGCATGACACTTGTCCTACTCCTATTTGATGAGTCATGGCCGACCACTACAACCCATGGGTCAACTTGGGGACCCCATGGAGCCACTTTAGTTGGAAAATGACATTAATATATATTTATTTAATGTTAAAATTAAATTGACACAAACATGAGTTGTCTTACTAAAACAGTTTTTAAGTGGGGTTAAACAAGTCCAAATTTTGATTATAAATATTCATTAGAAAGCTAAAACGATTTCCTAAATCATAGTGTTTTTTTTATAATTTTTAGACATTAAATAAATTAAATTATTTATGACATCATTATGATGTGGCGATGACATCATTATTTAACGATTTAAATAAAATGAGAAGATAATGCAAAATCCAAGGCTTACCCTTGTCCAAAGCCTATTGGATGAAGATATTTTAACCATTATCACCTTATCCACGAATTATATAAGTGTGGGACCTTTAGAATCCGAAAAACATTGTATAATAATGTAACATTTCAATCTTTCCAAAAGAGCCCCTCCTCTCCTCTTATAAAAGGCCCCCACCTCTTCCACCTCATTCACACTTTCAAGCCTTTTGGTTCGGCCAACCTCTACCCAAATACTCTCCCAACTTCTCTCCCTTAATCCTAGAAGCTTTACTTTAGTCAGAAAGCCCTCCTAAGGAGTCCTTTTGATCAAATCAAAAGGAAGAACCCGAAGAAGAGGTAACATTTTCATCACCCTCTTTCATGTTTCTTTCTTCTTCCACTCCCTCTTTGTTTATTATTTAAATTCTAAAATTATAACTCCAGTATATTCTATATACTGTGATGTTCTTATAAATATGGAACAACCATATTCAGTATTCTACCCATCATTTGAATGACATGTCACCATACGTGCGTACGTACGGCTTACCGTCTCCACGTCGTGGTGTAATTGTTATTCAATATATTATTATTTAGATGGGTATAATAATGATATGTAATTTATGTAAATAATAAATATAACATTATAATGATTCTGTATATATTATATACTATCCAATTATATATTATTTTAATATCAAAATAATTATATTGTCGCGCGTGCGTACGTACGGACTACCGTCTCCACGAACGCGATGAGATTCATTATCCGTCGTATCCATTCAAGTATAATTATCATTTGATGATTTAAAAATAATGTTTAAGGACATGATATCATTCTTGATATGAATAATATACAACCTATCCATGAAAAACATGTCTTACGTAACAAAACATATAAGAAAACGAGTAAGTTAACACCCGAAACAATGATAAATCTAAGATATTGTTAACAAAGCAATGTTAAAAGATCATATATGATATCATATGAATGTATATGATTCTTGTATAATTTAATAACAATTATTTCACCATTATACAGGAGGTTAACCTACCCAAACCAAGGAAAAGTACAAGGTAAGGGTTTACTTCACAACCTCTTCATTATCCAAGGTTGTTTATACATAATTATCTATTGGGACCTCGTTATTATCCACATCCATGTTTCTTCAAAATATATTTCAGAACATTTTTATTATTTACAAGAATATGGGTTAAAGTCATTTATACCCTTTTTGACTTTTTATAAGAGGAATCTTTCCGTCGTTTTCAAAACAAGGTCCTTTTTAACCTTTTTGACAGAATTGAGGTAAGAATGTTTTTTTAACTTATACGGTGGGTGCGGTTATTTTCCGCCGTTATAAAATCTTCAAAGCTTTCCTTACAATCTTATAAGAATATTTTCAAGAAAATGTTTTGTTTTATATGGGTCTTAAATGATTTCAAAAATAGAAATAGATATTTCTCTAAAAAGTGTTTTGATTTCATCTATGTCAACATCCTTTGATGGATTTTATGCTTATTTGAAGTTGATTTATTATAATACAAAACTTCTATATTTTATTGAAGGTTTTGTGATATGTTTGACTGTGGATGTGCTATTTTATACCATTCATAGTTTATGTTGAAATTATTGACAATTCGTATGCTAGTTTTAATACGAATGTTTATGTTATGTTTAAACCGTTTCATATGGGAATGCATTGGACTTAATATGTGACGGGTGGAGCCCGCTATAGCTCCTCGATGCATCGGTAGGTCTCATGAGACAAACTAGTGTCTTGGAACAAGGCCTTGACAAAATCTTATTTGTGGTCTTGGCACGAGGCCTTGACTACGTGGTTATGATAGTCTGGCATTATGCATTCCAACATTATGAAAGTGGTTAGTGATTTTGCATGTGATTATTCGATTAGTAGAATATCCATGTGAATGAGTAAATGGCATTATTTCATTTTACTTTTTCCATATTATGTTGATGTTCATGTTTAAAAGGATTTTGTTTTAGTTATACATTGCCTTAAATGTTTATTATTATTTATGAAAGTTTCCGCTCTATTGTTATCCTTACTGGGCATTTGAGCTCACCCCTTTTCTATGTTTTATTTTTCCCAGGAAGTGAAGAAGTAAATTATGAATGACCTGCAGGGATATTATGAGGGGATAATAGTGTGGACTATGGAGACATTATGTTGTTGTAGTAGTTTTTCATTTTATGATGTAATGTAAAACTTATGAATATATCTAGTGTTTCCAAGGCTACTAAACTAATCGGTCTTTTGAGACTTGATCTTTTGTGATCATGCCAATGTTATGAAGTAATGCACCGACTCTGGGTAGCTGGGGTCGGGGCGTTACAATCTTGAAAAGATACAGGTGTGCCACAGTCAATATAGTATACCTAGTGAGCTAACACAAAGTAATCACAACGGAAACTTGAAACACACATGCAATCAATGTTTTCATGCACTAAGTCGGAAATCAGAAGTCGGGGTCCTGGTGTACAGATACGTCGGCCGCCGCACCAACACTGGACTCCCTAGACTGATAACCACATTCAATACTCTTCACACTATTGCTTCACATAGAAAAATATTAGAGTCTTGAGTTCTGCAGTAGAACCGAACTCCTCTGATACCAATTTCTCACGACCCGCCCTCAGGGCTCGTGCCGTGACTACCCCAAGCCCACCTCCCTTAGGGCAGGGGCTGACAACTTGCACCAAGGTGTAAATCCCGACAAAAAGGGGAAGGAATTTCCTTTATAAGTAAACCAAAACCACAGAGTAAGCAAGAATAAGTAAACACTAAGTAAAACTGGGTACAAAAGTGAGTGTGGAAAAGTAAGTGGGCCAGAATACAAACTCAAACTGAAAGTAAAGTACAAATGGAAATAAAGTACAGCAACTGAAAAGTAAAGTCGCAACGTCGAGCCGTCCACTTGAAGTCCCACCTGAACGGTGAGTACAGATAGCCTCCTCAACTCCACGTGTCCAGCCATCCGCTCCGTGTATGTCCGCCCAGTGGTCTACCTCCAGGTACTGACTTGCTCCACAAGCCTCCACCACGATCAGCGTTGTCCGTCATTTGCATCCAACACAATGTAGTGCGGGCATAGCCCATGCATGGGTGAGTATAAGATACTCAGTAGGGACCCCGAGACCCTTAAAGGTCTCCTAGAATCCACAAAGGATAATCCACAAAGGAAAGATACAATCACGAAATATCATTCGACACTACTTAGGTATATTCCCATACATATACCTAAGTCATTAATTCCAGTTTGGCTCCAACATCCGAGCCCAAGTACATCCCAGTCCACACAAGAAAACATAACTCATTCCACATAGGAATTCGCATCCCAATCCACATAGGAAAACACAATGTAATCCACACAGGATAACAAATAAATCTTATCGAAGATAATATTGAAAGTCAAGACTCAACTCACACAGGAATACTTCTTTGTAAGATGATATAGATGATCCGATATAGCCACTGATTCATCTAAGCTGTCGGACCCACACAGGATCGTTAGGTACTAACCCCCGCAATGACCCACACAGGATTGATAGGCACTAACCCCTGTAATGACCCACACACGATCGGTATGTGCTGGCCCACATAGGACCGCTGAGCGCTAACCCACATAGGATCTGATCCACACATGATCGGTAAGCACTGATCCACAGAGGATTTCTGAGTGCTGTAGTCGTCGTTGTCGAACCCACGAAGGATTCCCATACAATCTTCATCATCATCGCAGTCGCAGCCAGCTCTAGGGTTCTCGCACACAGCAAGCTCATTCGAGGAGGGTCCGCTCCACGAGCCGAAGGGATGATACATCAACTGACACAAAGTCCGGAGTTGATGTATCCAAAAGTTCTGTATTGTCAACAGGAACTCAACGTCACAGATGGCGCGTCAATCGGATGCCTGGTCTGAGAGTTATTGGCTTTTTTGTCCCAGGGCCCCGATTGGATTTTAAGTCAAAACCAACCCCACCATACTCCAACTGCATCCAAACCTCGAGTGGAGTAAGCCAAAAGGTCCGTCTCACTACGAGGAATCCATAAAAGTCGATGTCACATCAATCAGACGTCTGGAGCTCATGTTACAAGCGTTTCTGCTCCGAGGGCCAGGTTGGTTTCATGTTCGAACCAACCCGGCTGAACCCAAAGTTCTCTGAAACCTTGAATGTAATATACCAAAATGACTGTCCTGATACAAGGATCGCATCGCAGCTGACAGTGCGTCGATTGGAGGTCAGTAGCCCATGTTATGGTAAAAAGAACGAACCTATCTGGTTTTAGGGGGTTTTGGGCCCGGACCGACCCGGCCCAAGACCCCCTGGGTCGGCCTGAACCGGGTTAACCCGACACAGGTCCGGGTCTGGCCCAGTAGGGCATGGCTCGGCCCGGACGGCGCGGCCCGGCGTGGCCCGGCCCGATGCGCTAGCGTGGCCCGCGGGACCAGCTCAGCCACGCCGAGCGGAGCGGTAGGGGTGAGGGGCGCATTGCCCCCCCTGTTTGTGTAACTGCGGCCCCCATGTGGGGTCCTCTCTTCCTCGGCCAGCTGGGGGTTATGACCCCTGCACTTTATGGAAACCGGCCGGCATGGCCGACAGGTGAGTCACCGCGGGACCCCCCTGTGGGTGCCGCCCTCCTTGCTCCAGCGGCCGGCGGTTTCGGCCGCCGCTCCCCACACCACCGCAGCCATAGGCCGCGGCCTTTCCCGATCGGCACGGCGCGACTGCACCACGCCCCTCCGCTGCGCCCCTCCGCCGCGGCCCTGCTCCAGCCGCAGCCTCTTCGAGGCTCTCCTGCGCAGCGTGACGGCGCCGCGGGTTTTTTCGACTTCAACGGCGCGGCGTGATGGCGCCGGGCTCCTTTGCCCATTCTTCTTTGTTTACGCGTGGTGCAACAGCACCACGCTAACTTTTCTTGTGCCGCAAAAAGTTCAAACAATCCTGGGGGGTGGAGGGTTGACTGTGATTGTGCGGTCCGACCTCCTCCCATTATTGTGATAACAGCCGGACCAATATGAAAACGATGATTGGCGACAAAAGTATTCACAACAAAAATAAATAACTCCTACCTAGAAGAAATCGTTGAACGAAGGTTTATCACAGAATTGAACGTCGCGGAAGAAGGCACCGTGGAATAGGGTTCTGTACACGTTGATGGAGAACGCCCGAGGAGGAACAGTGTCTCCCTTCCTTTGACGCGGGAAGAAGAACGAAGGAAGGCGCATCAGTGTTCTTCGCGTTTTTCAAGGAAGATGATGAACTTCAAGACTTAGAGCTTTATTTCCCCAAATTCTCCCCGCACAATGAAACTCCAACTTAATGAAATAAGACCTTGTCTTATTTAATTAACACAGAAGACAACTTAAAATTTGAAATTCGAATTGAATTTAAGAATTAATTACTTTGAATAAGTTAATCAATTAATGATTTGACTTTTCATTTAATGGGGGAAGCGGGTGAGTTACTTAATTAATGGGGTTGAGGAAGTTGAAAGGGTGGGGATCGTGTGGGCCCCACCCCACAAATATCCTACCTAGTGGAGTAGGATATAGTGGGTCCAACTCCAACCACTTATCTTAGGTTAAACTACTTTAAATAAAAAATAAAATTGCTTGCACCATTTTATTTTATTCTTTACTTAACCCAAAATTTTAATAACCACACCCGAGAAAACGCAACTCCAGAAAAGGTGTTCCTAAGCAATTATCGGCGCTGTGATTCCATAAGTGTCCTCGGATTTCAATTCTGAGCATCGGTTCAAAAGTTAAGAAATCCCGCTCGTTTTCTCACTGAACGTACCTGAGCTAAACTTTGGAAATTTATTCCGGGCTCACCGGGCCTCAGAATCAGGTGCTGTCAGAAACTGCGGTCTTGTAAAATCCCAAAGAAAATTAAGAAAAAATTTCTCTTGAATTTCACAGGTCTTTACAATCTAATTTTTGGATCTTCTAAAAATTATTTATGTGTTGATTTCTCCAAGATGACGCAAAATGAATTTGAAATAAGTTTGATTGGTGAACTCAAATTCTTTATTGGATTTCAAATCATTCAAAATAAAGAAGGCATTATTTTGAATAAACGAAAACATGTTAAATATCTTCTAAATTTTTTTGTTTTGGATACTAATAAATTTAGTAACACTCCAATGAGTACCACCTATAATGTGATATTGATGATAATGGTAAATATGTTTATCAAACAACTTACAGATGAATGATTTGGGGTTTACTATACTTAACTATGATCAAACCTGACATTATGTTTAGTGTGTGTATGTGTGCTCGTTATCAAAAAAAAATACTAAATATTCACATATTATAGATGTTAAAAGTATATTCAAATACCTCATACATAATACCAACCTAGGAATATTTTATCCTAGAGAAAAATCATTTGATTTAGTTAGCTATTCATATATTAATTTTGGCTGTTGTATGTTAGATAGAAAAAGAACTTCTTGAATAAGTCATATTTTGGGTAAGTCACTCATATCATGATGTAGTAAAAAGAATGTTTTGGTTGCATTATCTACCACCAAAGCTGGATACATAGCTGCTGGTAGTTTTTGTGCTCAGATTTTGTGGGTAAAACCCACTTTTCTAGTTTATGGATATTATTATAGACATTTTCCTATAAATTTGGATAACAAAAGTGTTATTAACATCTCTAAAAATCATGTTTCTCAATCAAGAACAAAAATATTGATGTTATAAATCACTTCTTGAGAGATCATTATAAAAAGCATGATATCACTTTAAAATTTTTTGGTAGTGAACATCAGCTTGCTGACATTTAATCTAAGCCATTAAATTATGAAAGGATGAGTTACATCATTCATGAATTAGGAATGATAATCCTTGAGTGAAAATTTTACTATCTCCCAGCTTGTTGTCTCGTGTTTACTATATCAAAATTACCGTCTCTCAGTTTTTGTCTCATGTTTACTGTCTCACTAGTTACCATTGCACCATTTATAGTCCCAACATAATGTTGACACCATGACTACCAATTCCGGTATAACCATTGTGACTCAGACTTCTTATTTTTGGAATATTTTTCCCATATATCTTTATTGATTATTTTATTTCTATTATACCTTTTTATTATGTTTTGTGACATTTCAACTCCATAAATGATAAAAACATGTCTTTTCACTTCTCTCTTCACATGTACTCTCTAATCCCAAATCCAATCTCTTTTCTCTTCAACTTCTCTTCTTACTTGAACCTGCATTGAATTCCCAGGATGAAGCATCCAATTTCCATCATCCCTTAGATTGAACCGGTCTTCAAAAAATAGAAAAATTCTCAAATTACCATGCCCGAGAAACCACTAAACCCATGTTCTGAGGATCGTACATTCGTTCTAGAGAAAGAAATATATACTAAGTAGATCTTTTCAAGTAATTTTATTTTTTGTAAGACTTAGATGAATAGGGATGGTTGCAGTGGTTTACAAAAGATAAAATACCTTTCTATCTGAAGCTAGTTGTTGAACATTACCAGTGTTTTCAGTTGTCTTTCAACTCTAAAGACGACTTTGTGGTTATAAGCTGGGTGAATGGATAGAGATGTAACTTTTCGTTGAAGTTTTGGGCTTCCCATTTAGGTATAACATGTAAAGGAATTTTAAAGTACTATCAAATATGTCCTCCTCCTCCATGTGATGTATTTATTCTAGATGAGTCTTTGGGTGACTTGACTAGAAACGAAAAAGAAAAGAAGACTTATTTCTACTGAACTGGATGGAGAGTCTTAGTTTTTTTCAAGTTTATTCAACACATCATATGTCCAAGGAATTGGAAATTTTCCACTACAAATTATCAAGATGTGTTTTTATACAACTTTTGAGGAATGCTCACATGATTAATATGTTAAAGTTTTTTATCCTTCACATATGTGACATGATCAGGACCAAATCAATGTAAACCATACTCTTGTATCCATGGTTTATCTCTACTATTCTACTAGACAAATGTGTGGTTGCTAATAATGAAGAAGTGGTTGAAGATTATGATTTTTTTATATCTAAGGATACATGAAAATGATTGAAGATCAGTTGAAATCCATGGAAGAGATCATGAGTTGAAGATAATGATAGATTGTAGGAGGGTTTTAATCCTCTTGAGAACCCTTCATGACTTAAAAATGTCACTACCCATGGTTTAGATTCATATGAGATTTTGGACTATTCAGATGAAGAATAGAAAGATGATTCTCCTAGAAATGAAAGAGAAAAAAGATACTGTTGAAAGTGAAAAAATTATGGAATAATCTTATGAACCACAGGAAGTTCCCTTTAGAGAATCATGTCTCCCAAAAGGTGATGAATATATAGGTAGAAAAGAAGAAGTTGTTTCTAAAGAATAATAATAAAATGATTTTTTGGAAGATCATTTTGCTAATGGGAAATAGATAATAGAGGAATCTGAAGAAACAAAAGTGATTTTATCTACTGAAGAAAGAATAGAGAAATATCATAAATTAGCTAGTGGTATGGATGATTTTTCTAAAGTAAAGGGTGTGGAAATTGGTCAAGAGATTGAGTCTCTTAGTCCTCCAAGATATGCATCTATTTATGGGGATAAAAACCCCATATTGGAAAGCATTAAAGTGTCAAATAATGTTGACTCATGTTCTTTGGATACCTAGTGTAGGTTTCTAAGGTATTTTGATATTGATGAGTCTCGTGGAGTTTCAGTTCAAGGATTAGATATTTCAACCATGTTTCAGCTAAAACAAATCTCTAAGGTTTTGTCTACTAAGGAACCAAAACATATTTCAGTTATTTCTCTAGACCCTTCCTAATAAATTCCTTGTTATGTATGTTAATAAGATCTACAAAATTATAGAGAAAATATGTTGTCTAGTTTTGAGAAGCTCAAGAAGTCACAGTTGGCTCCTATAACAAATCTTATTGAAAGGGATGCTGCATTTTCTTCTAGAAAAAAAGGGATGCTGAATTTTCTTCTAGAAAAAATCATATGGTATATCCAACCAAAGATACATCATTAAATTTACTATGTTCGTATTGAGAACAGACAGTTGAGTGATGAGGTGAAATCTTTAAAATCTATGGTTGAGGAAATGAGGAAATACATGCATGTTTCTCAATCCTCTACTGCGCATCTCAGTATGGAAGTTGCTAATTAGATCCTAAAGAAGGTTTTCTCTTTGATTCAACCCAAGTTTCTTACTATGTATGAAGATTTGGTTGAGAACAACACAAAAATACAAACAAGATGCATGGGATTGTCTATGGAATCAAGAAACTCACCATTGAGTATAAAGGATGATTATAGACGATTATAAATAAACTTAATGCTCTCTCATCATATTTTCTACCACATATACTTCTACTTAGCCATCTTAGCCTTTAGACCGTGACATGATAAGATCCTTATTTAAAGAAGAACTTATTTCTGTGTTAAGTTGTTCTGATCATGAGATTCTCTCTTTAACCATTATGAGTAGTGATCATGTGCTTGATCTGGTCAAAAATCACTCAAAAATTTCCACTAATGCTGAAGAATAAATCTCTAAGAAAGTGGATTACTACTTCAAGATGATGTATTCTAGGTATGAGTTAAACAACCATTTCATGTATCTGGGGGAGAATTTAAAGCTGCCTCCTATAACTCAAGCTTTCAAAGATCATGTTCTAAAGGTAAAGGACTTCACACCTACTCTGGAGAAATTCATGGAAAATAAAGATAACCTTGAAAAGTCCATATAGTATGGTGGTGAAATCATCACAATTGTTATAAAACTGTTGAACCCTTGTCTGCAAGTTTAGAGCACATCCATCGTGGCTCATGCTGTGGATCATCTGAGGACTGGTCTACATCCTTCCAACTATCTTTCTCCCTTCACATGATTTTCTCCTAATATTTTGTATGTTTCTCAAGTTATAAGTAAGATCAGACCAATTATGTTGAACATCCATTACCTCAGTCTTCCACCAGACCAACCCTTTCCCCTTTGATCATTGAAGGAGTTCCATTTTCTTCCCTTACTCCTTATTCTATCACCTCCACTTCTACACCTCTTTCTTCTACTCCTGTTGTATCTAACAATGTTAAAGTGTGGGCTGTATAATTTGAAGATAAGTATAGGATACTTATTTTATAGGGATGTTATGTATTCTCTTTTTGTGATTGTAACTCTTCTCTGTCATTTTATTAAATTGATTGTGTTGTGGCGACTCGTATTCCCTTGTTTCTTTCCATTAGTATTTGTTCTTCCTTTCTCTTATTCTATTTTTTATAATCCCAAAAGGGGGATATATATGAATTGGATTTTGGGAATTTATAGAAAAATAAACTTTATGTGAGAATAACTTATTTTATAATATTTTTTACACATATTCTCTAATAAAAATATACGATAAGCACAATTTTTGTTCCTTTCTAAAATGTATGGCTTTTAAATTCCATGATTTCTGATCATCAAAAAGGGGGAGATTGTTAGAATCCTCTAGTTTTAATGGTCACAAATCATGTAAATCATTTGAATCAAGTAAATAATATAAATCATGTAAATCAATTTTAAATATTATAAATTATGTTTACTAATGTTATTTTATGTTTTATTTTTTTATGATTAACCTTAATTCATTTTGTCAGTATTACTTCTTAAGAAAGATGGAATATATTTGACTAAGTATGAGACACTATTTCTGTAATCAAACTGTCTCGTAGTTTAGTCCAGAAATTATCAATGTCCGTGAAACCATTTCCCTAACACTGTAACCGTTCTACCAGTTCCATGAATTGAAAAGGACTTGACACCATAACCTTGATACAAGTTCTAGAATTCCTAATGGATTTGATATTGTTTCTATGACACTGGTTCTGTGAAACCATAACAAGACACCGTTTAGATGTGTGACAAATAAAAAGATATTATTTCTATTACACCGTAACAAGACATAGTCCCAAGTCACTACTTCTAACTTACCGTGATTTTGGAATCTCTTCTGTCTCACAATCAACAAGGACCACATTCCTTATTTAAAAATTTTTCTATCTTTTTCAATTAAATTTAAAAGTTGATTCTAATGGTCATATTTGAATCATTTAATGAAACAGACATAATTAATGATCATATGTAGACATGACACCTAACAGAATGAGGTACAAGGTGTGGAGAGCATGCTCCTTTTTGGACATAACACAGACACAAAAATATTAAATATAAGGTGGAGGATGAGCTGGAATGGGTGGTAGTGATGACTAAAAGAAATGTTAGAGTGAACATACATGCATTCAAGAAAACATTCAAGAACTCATGAACACTCATTTTTTTGAAATTTGTATTGATTTTGATCAAAACTTTGAACATCCTTGCATAACCAACTCAAAGAATAAGAATTGATACGATGTGTTACACAAAAAATCATTTTAAACCCGAACACGGAGCTCATGACACTCTGTTTCTGAGTCTTCTTTCATAAGAGAACCCAAAAATTAAATTTTGTTACATATTATATGTCCAGATGTGTATATAACAACACAAAAATCATTTCAAATCCCTTATTATTATATTACTATATATTGTGTACTATTTTATTAGTCTTTAGAGCAATGTGTGTGTGTTTATACTAAAATCACACACTTTCTTCTGTACTGAACTAAAGGATTCAAGATATCATCACACAAATATCACTCTACACCTTGTTTCACCCACGTATAACTATTTAAGAGGACATGTGTGAGCAAGTTGTTATATTTACCACGTATAACTACGGTACCGGTCATGTGGCCCAAAAATTCTTGTGTACTATTGTGTAAACCTCGATCCAGGGTGTGGATCATAGATTTTTATATATTTCTCTTAGTGGAAGGTTATCACCAAGTAGAGTTTATTAGTTATTAGCTTGAGACAGAACCACTTGTTTTATCCACCGTGTTTTTCAATTTAGTTTTTCCCAATTTTAACTCATATTTAATAAAACTTTGTTTCACTTTGATAGTTAGTCTTGGATAGTATTTATAAATATTTTTATATACTAAATTGGTTTCAAAGGTTATTACAGTCTTTTTGATTGGTATAACTTATAAGTAATCAATCTCTTTAGAAATCAATTGAATATTCAAACTACTATAAATTTACTACTTTGATTAATTGGCATGTTATTTTTAAATTGGTGGATCTTCAAATAATGTTTTTAATAGAAATGTTTATAGGAACTCAATTCATCTCCCTCTTCAGTGTCCTACTTTGACCAATAGTATGATATTTCTAAACCATATATGACATTCTAAGGTTTATAAGATAATTAACAATGAAATAATATGAGATTCTATGGATCAAAAATCACGTTTCCTAGATTGTGATCTTCTAATGAAAAATAATTGGATTTTGGATGAGCTAGTATATATTTCAAAACACCTAAAAAATGAAATTTGATAAAATCATAAGATGAAAGAAAGAATGAGTTTCAGATATGGATATCACAATTGAAAATGATCTATGATTCTTGAAAGATAAAATTAAATTATTTTCTTTTCAATAATAACATAGATAAAAATCCATCCAATTTCAAATTGTTCTTTAAGGCCTAAATGTATAATAAACTAATCAATAAGGGATGGGAGAAAAAATATTAATCTATTACTATAGATTAACTAAAGAATCTTTTATTTATCCATACTGAGAATCATTAAATGAGGGTATTTTGATAATATCTCTAGGGTTAAAAATAGTACATAACAAATCATGGGGGAAAATATGTGTATTAAATAATACTAATTTTGTAATGTAATATTCTATTGTCAAAATGAATTCAATTTATAGATACTTAAAATAAGTAACATTTAATATAACCTCTCATTCAATTGAGATTATGATAATATTGAGGGGAATAAAATATAAGTTAAAGAATTTTTTGTTGTAGGAATTGTTTTTAACTTCGAAACCAAGAAGTAAAATATCTATTGAAGAGGGGGAATAAGAAAAATAATATTTTGAAACCAATAGTTAAGGGGAAGAAAAATATTGTCTATAGATTTTTCATGAAGTATATTAAAGAAGTAAAAGCTCATGAGATAGCCAAGTGAACATAAAATATCAGTTAATGTGACCAAAAATAGGTTGAGAGACAAATAATATAAGAAAATGAAGTGGAGTTTGTTTTCATTTAAATATTTTTTATAATTGAGTATATAGTGTTTATTCTAAAAAGAATATCTTATTTTTGAGAAGCTAAAATTAGTTTTGATGAAGAATTGGGAGTAGGAAAAGATTACTAGAGACTGAGTTTCAAGTAGTTTTTCTGGAGATCTATAGTTTGTATAAGACTCTATGATGTGGAATAAAATTAGTATTTGTGGGTACATAGATATACCTATGTGTAATTTTTTGTCTACTTAATGAGGAGAATATAGATATGAAAATAATCTAGTGGGATGGTTGTATAAAGAATAATATTGGGATACTATAGCGAAAACTTATGAAATATAGTGATCCTACACCGGTGTAATATGGTGTGTTTTATTTTAGGTTGATACCTGGAAATATCCACTTGTTTTAGTTATTTTATTTTATTGATGAATAAATTACATAGATATACCAAGATTGATAAGTTGTTGGATTCTCGATATGGGTAAGACCTTGTAAAAACACCTTTGATTATTTTTCATTTCTATATTTCATTGTATATAGGTTTATTCTAGGTTAAACATCAAATATATAACTATATTTATTAGAAACATAGGTTCAAGTCTTAAGGTGGTTGAATAGTTTAAAAAAAATTCTTATAAATGGTAAAATTGAACTACACCTAATTTACTCCCCTACTCTCCTCAGGTGTCTCTATAGCATCAATGGGATGTAAAATTGATATTAGGGCATAGGTTCCTTTTGATTTGGATATATTAATCTTTTTTAAGTGTAATCAGTAGTGAAATTTTCTCTATGATAAGTTATGAAAATTGTATCCTAGTTGTTTTTATTTAAAATATATGAATTTAAAATTTACTATGATTGAAGAAGAGCCTCATATGAAGAAGTTAGAGTCTAACCCTATCAGTAATTATTTGGATATTTCATCCAATACATTGAAAAAATATAAATAATAAAGAGGAAATAAATAAATGAAATTGTTTGGTGAAGCTATTGGAATAGAGACTTTATTATAGTAGTCTTAAAGGTAGGACTTTTGATAAATCTTTTGAAGATTATTCTTCTAATAAATAAAGTAAAATATATAAAGAATGTGATTTTAAAGTTTAACGTAGTTAATTTCAATATGAAATTTTTTATCACATGAAAAATATACTTGACTAAGTTTTTGTTTATATGTTCTCATTTGTCAACGAAATAAATGATGAAAAATAAAAACTAGGTGAATAAGTCAATCATTGTAAGAATCATTATAAATGAAATTGAGTAGATGAAACACTCTCAAAAATATTGGGAAAGCCCTGGAATATTCTTCCAATCATTTAAGTGGAATATTTTCATTAATTTTACAAGAATTTCAAAGAGTTCATTATGATAATTATGTTTTTGAGAATGTGGTTAGGGAGTTGATCCATGTATAAGAGAAACATTTTAGTGTCTACATGGATGTCCAGTCTACTAGCCTTGAATCTAAATCAAAATGGTTGAATGATATAGAAAATTATATACATAAGATAAGAAAAATGCATGAGAATATGATTGAAAAGTTGAGTATTTTTCTAGATGGAAGATTGATATTAGTGAAGGATTAAAAGAATACTTTCAACTTGAAATATTTAGATTTGAAAATCCAATTAAAGATTCTAGAAGAAGAAAATTCTATAACCACCCAATATATTGATAAATGTATTACTACCACTCAAACATTTGATAATATTTTGTATTCAATAATGATGCTAAATAGTGGTAAAGAGAATATGATGTCATTTGGAGAATCCTCCACACTATGATTATTGAAATAGATAACCCACCATTTACATAAATTTTATTTCACTAAATCTATTTCATCAGAAAGTGTATTGAAACATATATATAAAATACTGAACAAAAAATGATTATAAACCCTCTTTATTAACATGGGTAGAGGTGTGTTTGTATTGGAACATTTTACACAATAAAAAAAAATTTGGTTCTGTTCCATAAATATAATATATATCATGTCGTATAGGATATATTTAAAATTCAAATAACAAGATTAATTTGATGGTTCACTTGTTATTGGAAGTTTAGAAATGGAGTCACTGACCACTGTCATAATATCTCAATGTGTTCAAGTTCAGTAATGATCATTGTATTTTAGATAAACATAAAAAAATAAATAAACCTAGTAGTGAGAAATAGGACTCGTATAAAAGGAACAACATTCCCACAAGGAATAGATTCAATATCATTGAAAACTTTTGATAAATTTGAAGCATTAGTGCTCATTTTTATTATAAAATGATGGTATAACCCTACAAGGTATCATAGATTCAAAATGATAGAATAATGGACAAGAAAAAACTATAAATAAGGTTAATGAAGAAAGTGTTTCTTTATTTTTGAGATAATAAAACTAAATGTGTAAAGATAAATAATCTAAACAAGGAAATGAATATTATTAATTATGATATTCAACCGACAAGGAAGAAGTTCTTCTATCATGGTAAATGCATCCATATCATGGACCATTTCAAGATGGTTATGATTTTTAATGAAAAGAGGTAAAATCTATAATTAAAAATTGAGTCTATCTAGGACTCTGATTCTTGGATTATATTTTTTATATAGATTCTGTAGTAAGATGTTGAGAGGCTTCCTTGAAAGGGAAACTCAAAGGGTGAAGAAATTATATTAAAGTTAAAACTAGACAACACATGAGGCTTAACATGTATTAATATTTTAATTTTATAGATGAGGATTAAATTAAATTTTCCTAAAAGTTTTGACACTAGAAAATATTCATTACCTAAGAAGAAGTATGACCATGTGAAGAAAGAGTCTCTCACAATATGGCTACAATAGTTGGATATGGTTTGGAGGTAAAAGAAAGCTAAAAATAATATAGGTTCTTTTATTTATCAAGTGAATAATATATTTTCATATAAAATGAAAAGTTAAATAGAGAATAAGTCCATTTTTTCACATTAAGATCAAATTTGGAAAGTCAAAGTATATTCTATCATGAGGAATTCAAACCATTTCTTCCCATCAATGAAAGGGGTTTCTAAATTTACAAATTTTTCTCATACTTTTTTATATAGATGTGAAGTTTATAGGGAATCTATCTTATTCTAAAAAATACTGAAAATTTGTTCCAATGATGGGAATTAAGGGTGAATAAGTTTGAAGGTAAACCTTTAAAGGGGATCTTTCAAAATGAGCTTGCTTCAAGATATTTACAACTTTTTACATGAATCTAGATATTTAGAAAGGATCTTTAAAAAGTAAATATAAGGTTATATTTTAATTATACCGTTATTTATTTGACATATACTTATTTTTTTAACATGTTTGATTATTTTATAACTCAATGGGGAAGAACTGAAACATGAAATGTTATGATGTATGTATTCAATTGAGTTTAGGTTACTAAGAGTTCTTGAAAATATATTGGAGATTCCCTCAATATGTGAAAGGTGAAAATTGATATCATATTTAGTGACAATATTGATATCCTTGTTAAATAAAATTTTCACTCTTGATTTAGAAAACATAAAATCCCACATGAACATAGAGTTTATTTGTTTATGGAAAATTACTAAGCTAAAAATGATTCCATTATGAATCTCTCTATGCTTTATTGATCATATATTCTAATAATCACTTCAAATGGATGAGAAGTTATTATTACTAAAAATAAATCTCTAAAATAGAATTTAACATCATTTCTCCAAGTAGGAGAGGAATGAAAATAGTGATGAGATGAGTTTCATAAAATTATAATAGTTTAAATGAGATTATAAAGACCCAAACTTGTGCTCTGAATTTTAAAAAGGTAAAGAGAAGAATATTCTTATGTCTTTTCATTTTTCATTGAAAGTGGAGTATAAAATGCACTTATCCTTCAATAAAATTTTAATAATGGGGGATAATAATATTTTTCTCACTATTTTAATTGATTTTAAAGGGGAGGATATGAATATAAATGACATTTATATGAAATTTGTTTCGAAAAAAATAGAAAGGGGGAGATTATTGTGGCCATGGTTTATGTTATTATGTGTTAATTGTATTTTGTTGAAAAATATTAATTTAATGATATCACTTCTAGTGAATAATAAAATATTGGGTTGAAACTTCATATCCAACAATGAAGGAAGATTTTGTTGCTACCATTTTTTAGCATGGAAAAGGAGAGGAAGAAATAGTCGTAGAATAGATCATTGGAAAAATTACTTAGACTAATAAATTTATAGATTTTATGTGATAATCATCAAAGATGAAGATAAAAAGTGCTTATATAGATGTTCTAATATTTTTTATAATAGTTCTGAGAAAAGGAGTTGTATTGATGCTCAGTCAATATTGTATTAATTTCATAAGATTTATTTTAAAACTATTTAATTGGTTAAAATATTGCATTGATACTTGTTCAAGAGAGAGGATCCATCATTGATTTATTGAGTATGAACGATTTTTATTATTTTTTATTATATAACTTGGATAATTTTTTTATGTTCAAAGTGTATATGGATATGATAAGGTATATGATCTAATGGAAGTAATCTATTTTTGAGTATTTATTATGCTTCAAGACATTGTAATGATATATATTGAATTTAGAATTATTTTATAAATATAAAAATTATTTGATTCAATTATAATGTGATTGGAAGTGAGTTTAATAGTAGGATATTCTTGTGCAAGATCACAAATAATGATAAATGAAATTATCCTACAAGATAAGTGAATATAATATTTAATTTAAAAATCATCCAGTGTAGCCAAAAAATGACAAATTCTATTGTCCCATATCTATAAATTTTTAAAAACTCTAAAATTAATTATCCTTTATGTATTTGATTTAAACTAAGTGATACACCCATTTTACAATTTTTGAATTATGTTTATTATTTTTAGAGTGTCAAAATCTACAAAAGAAAAAATTCATTTGAATCTAATGATTTTTCGAGGGGTGAGATATTTTATCTATGTAGAGAAGATATGTTGTCACGTATGATATTTTAATCAGAATAAAATCATCAATGGAAACACTATATGGTGATGATATTAATATGTTTTATGGAATTTTATAGGTATTGTATGATTTTATGAGTTTTCTGCATTTTAATAATGGTGATCCTGTATGAAATTTAATTTTTTTTTGATATGTTTTGTAAACGAATATGATATTTCTAATATTTTATGACATTTATAAAGATTTTATGATATTTAAAAATCTTGTATGTATTTCATAGGATCGTAATATAATTTAAATAGAATAAATTCGAGATTCTAATAATTGAGAAATTTATTTTCAGGAATTGTGAGACTTTGAAGAATAAGAATTGGATGATGCTTTATCTTATGTTCAATGTTAAAAAAACATCATAAAATATATGTGATTTGAAATTTTTATTACAAAATTGAGTGAGATGAATATGATAAGATCACAGTTGATTAAATACATGATTCTCAAAATAATAATATTGATGAAAATCCCTTGAATCATGAACAATTATTTAAATCCTAAATCTGTATTGACTGATTTGAGATGAGTTTAGAGGAAGAATATGAAGGTGAGCCTTAATTATAACTAAAATAATATATCTTTCATCCATTTTGGAATATATTAAATGAGTTTATTTTTGGAATATCTTGTGAGTTGAAAAAAGAGTATTTGAAAAATCATGGGAACCCAAATCTAGGTATTTCATAACTGTACTTTTTCACTTTAAGATACCTTTTTCAATATGAATTCCATTTATGGATATTGAAAATAATAGGATAATTTATTGTAGTATCCCATGCAAGTGATATTAAAAGAATTTCGTGGAGAATAAAACAGAATTATAAGATGTTTCTACAAGAGTTTTGGTTTTGAACTAATAAACTAAGATGAAATAGAGATATTGAGGAATAAAACAAAGTAAAATAAACTGATTGGAACTATAGTGAAGATGAATAATAATAATGTTTTCATCTTTTTTTTTTATTTCCAAAAATAATGATGAATAAGAAGTTGTTTACATAACTGAGGGATCTTAAACTCTTGAGAAACAAGAGAAAATGTATGTTGAAAGATGAAACAAAAATGAATATAAAGTAGAGGTTTTATTCATTTGATTATTTTATTATGTATGAGATTATATTATTCAGTTTTAGTAGAATATATAGAGATTTAGACGTCAGTGAATAGTTTCTAAAGAACAACTAAGAGAAATGATAGAGTACTAGAGACCAAGATTAAGTTTTTTTCTAAAAGATATATCAGAAGTGAAAGACTATAAGTTGTTGAAGTATATTAGTATATTTGTGTGCATAGTAATACCTATGAAGAATTTTCCCCATAAATCTAGAGTATATGATACTGTTTAATAGAAATTTATAGGATAATAGTATAAATAAGTGCAGCAGGACACTAGAGTGATTAGTTGAACAATATTATGATCCCACACTGGTGTAATATGGTGTGTTTGGTTTTAGGGTAATAAATAGATAAATATACTTGTATTGGTGACACAATTTATAGTTTAGAATATAAGACATGGAATTTCTAGGTATGATAAATAGTAGTTTTATCAGGAGGGGTCAAACACTAAAAAAACACATATGCTGATTTAATTACATATAGGTGTATTCAAGGTTAAACATAAAATGTTAAAGATTTAATAACTAAAAAAGTATGTTCAAATATAAAAGGGGTTGATTTTTTAAATAATATATTTGAAATTGAAAAAATTGGAAAAAATTAGACCACATCTGATTCACTCCCCTAAGTGTGTATTCTTGGTTCACATGGACAAAAATAGAGATATCTAACAAGGTATCTGTAGTTGATGAGCTATAAATATTGAATGAGTCTTTAGGAAACCCACTTAATCATGGTAGTGAGAGGATATAATATTTTATATGACAACATGAGTTTATTATGTGCATTTTTTGGAAATAAATATACAAGTATTGTTCCTCTATAGGTGATACATTGGAGGAGCCATTCATAAAGAAATGATTGAAGAAGTATTTGATTTGTTGTCAAAAATAATAATTCATTATGATGATTCACATAGAAATTTTGTTTTATTATGATATGAAAATGATTTCCAATATTATGAAGGCATTATTATTGTTTGTATTAAAACAATAATATAATAGGTAGGAAATGTAACACATTGAAATTATATTATCAATTTTTGATAACATAAATACTATTTATAATATCTTGTTTTATACACAATACAAAATAAAAAATAATTAATATATTAATATTATAACATAGAAATTTAATAATTCATTATATATAGAAGTAACCAATTTATAAAATCAATAACAAAAGTATATAAAACGACATCAAGTAGTATAATCCTTCCATTTGAAGACCATTTCTCAGAGCTTGGAAGCGGGGTATGTTCCTTTGGGATTTTTATATATAAAGAATAATTATAATTCTAAAAATTAGGTTCTGAGTTAAATATATTGTGTAAAAATTTCATGCTCCATGAAATAATTAAGAGATTCATTATAGCTTTACAATCACCCATGAAAACCACCCATTTTTATCTTAACATTAAGTATTATGTAGAGATTTTGAGAGGTTATGTAAGTAGAAATTTGGGTGATGTAAACATTTATTTTTCTTCATAAAAAATCATATATCACATTCATTTTAATACATTTTTCACATTTCCATTAAAATTTTAAAAATAAATAGACTTTTCAATATTAATTTATTTATAAAATTCATTCAACGTGGATAATAACTAATAAAATCATTTTATACACAAAAATATATCTTATTAATATTTGAATTTTGCGCCATATGAATTTTGTTATATTATAGTCAAATAATAAACATAATGATATTTTATTGATAATATATATAATGTAACAATTTAATATAAATCTAATAGTTATTTCTTGGAAAGTGATAAATTTATTTTACGCTTAGACTGTATCACCCTGAGGTTTTATGAGAAATATTATTTTTAATTTCTTTTATGTCTTGTTTTGTATGCTACACCAAGATTATATTGCACTATACAAAATATCCTATTATCTTTTAGTATACGCAAACACTATTCTTGGATGGTGTTTCACGTAAGAGCGACCTTCCTCAATAGCGTGTGTTGTACGCAATACCGAGTTTCACTTAATAATGACATATTGTTATTATGAACTAGTCATTATGAATAGTATTAACCACATTTTTAATTTGATAACAATATCTTTCATGTTACACATATTCTACTACATGGTTTGAAAACAAAATAATTTTTTTGGGTAAAATAAGTATTTTTGAAAAAATGCAGTTTTGACACCTTTTGATGGCGCAACCACTTTAAATCTAGTTTTTGACATTTTTATAAGTTCAATATGGAAAATTAAACTTCTTCCTTGTAATCAGGATATAAAAATTTACTTTGGACAAATTTTTGATATTTTTCTGATAAGTTTCTTATATTGATGAATAGTAAAAATTCGCTAAATTTAATTGAAAACAACTTTTTTCGTCAAAATAGTTTATATGATTAAAATTTATTATTGGATGGTTTTAAATTATAAATATAATATATTTTTTCATGTAATATAATTTATGTGATTAGCATTAATTTTACATTGAATTCATAGGTAAAAACATTTCAATCTTTTGCAATGTTTCAACTTTTAAAACCCATTTTCTCAACAGCGGGATTAATTTTAAATTAAATACTAAAAATTTTGTGTTTTGAATTTGGAAAAATGGATTCCATATTTGGAATAAGTAGGTTCAAATAATGTTAATAGGATACTTTTTATTTTAAGGCATTATGAATAGTAAGTACGGAAAATTTTATTTACAATAGTTAAAGGTAAATCATGTAATTAAGGGTAAAAATAATATTATACAATTACCCTAATACTTTTATTAATAAAATTATATGATTATAATTAGTTCTAAAATATACTTGGGTTTAAATGGTATCTTTTGGAACACACTTGTATGTGACTAAGACCTTTAATTTATTTTATTTAAAGAAAGTGTAATATGTCTCACTCAAACGTTAATAATTAATGTTTTTTTAATATAAGGTTTTAAATAATATAAATTCAATAATAAATAATCATTTAAAATATAAATTTGTTTTCTTCTTGATGACTAGTTTTTTGTGATTTTTAAAAAATATATATTTACCTTAATAGCATATACATTAATGATGTAGAAATTATTTATTTAGTGAAAAATCAATAATATAGTTTTTATTAAAATAATAATACCAATTAAAAGGACCAGAAACTTGACCAAACCATATTAGTCGATTATATATATACCATAATCATCAAAGGGTGGACTTGTGGACCATTTGGAGCCTTATTAAACAGATTATGAAATTTATATTATTTTATTTTAAATGATGTCAAAGTTGTCACCTTCATTCTTTAATAAAGATAACATTTTAAAGGTTGGTTGTTTTAGAATATAATTTCTACTAAAAGTATTATTATAAAATATATTAGATTTATATTCATCATATTATTTTATTTTTAATTTTTATGATACAAATAAGTATATTAAATAATTATAAAAAATATTGGAGTAATTATTTTATTAAGAGAAATATCAAATAAATGGTTTTAAAAATATGAAAATAAATACTATATGAACTAATTAATGTGCTCCCATAATTTAATATACATAACATGTTATGAATCTATTAAATATTTGGTTTGAATATATCCTCAATGTGGATTTTATTTAAATTCAAATAAATTAATAGTGTCAAAATTGACACTATTTTGATTTTATAAAAATAACATATTATTAAATTGTTTAAAAATCTCAAAAATATTTAAAAATCATAATTTGAATATTATATTGACTAAAATGTCATAAAGTATCCAATTATGGACAATTTACTACATATAAGTAATTATTTACAACAATTTAAAATTTTGAATACTATTACCACAAAGAAAATTAAATGGATTAAATAAGGATAAATCAAGTTGATATGCTTTAAAATAAATTCCCAACATGTATAAATTTTATTGGTTGATGATATTACAACCCTATCTCATCTCATCTTCGAATTGAGTAATTTTTGGTGGTTTTTCTGTGGGGTTTTAATTTATTATAAATTACTATTTTGAGGTTTCCAAAAGTGCCCCTCTCCTCCCTTATAAACGGGCACCTCCCCCCTATCCTTTTCACAACATTATGAGCCTTCATGCCCAGAAAAATCCCATCCATTTATCTTCTCCACTTCCCTATAAAACTACTAGTGGTCCTAGTCTTCTTCAATGACCATATTTAGTGCCCTAAGAGGAGGTTAAGAAGAGGTGCGTCGAGGTAGAGGTAATATCGTTTACCGATCCTTTCAAATTTATTTCTTTTTCTACTTCCTCTCATTTATTTGTTTCATTATAAAGTAATAACACCATTATCACTCATATACTAATATTTTATTATAAATATGAAACAACCCTGTTTCACCTTTTATCCATCCAACTAAAAATGAAATCACCGCACGTGCGTACGTACGACTTACCGTCTCCACGCCGTGGTGTAATCTGTTTTTCCAAAACCACCTTACTTGAATGGTTATAATGGTGGAAATAATAACTATATATGATAATTATAACATGATAATAATTTTTAGATATTATATCATCCACTCCAATTCCATTTAATAATTATGGTAATGATATCATCGCTCATGCGTACAAACGGATTACCGTCTCCATGATGTGATGAGATTCATTATCCATGTTAACCATTAAAGAATAATTATAAAGTATATATAATGAATAATAATGAAATATAAGACATAATAATGCTACTAGATTTATGTATAGAGATAAACTATTGGAAATGGAGGTTTTCCCAATTCTTATATACCAACAGTATTCTTAACCATTGCTGTAGAGTACTTTTACCAGTGGTTTAATGAAAATGTTGGTAAAAACTGGTTAAAATCATCCTTTCCCAACGGTTTTGAAAACCTGTTGGGAAAAGTATACTCTATACCAACGGTTTTCTTAAATGTTTCGTATAGAGAGTTTTAAATCATCATATAACAATAGTTTTTACAAACCGTAGGTAAAGGATTTCTTTCCCAATGGTTTTTACAAACCGTTGGAAAAGTTATTCCCCAAATTCATAGAAGCTTAGACACCCCCATTCCGCGCGACTACAGCCCTAAATAGAAGGGATAATTGATATTTTCATTCCCCTATATCCAAAATCCTTCCATCTACAAGATTTATCATTTCTTTACTTTTAATATGTAATTGATACTACACTTACTATTTTGGATTTATATTTTCATTTTGGGGGAAGTGGAGAAGCGAGATTTTGTTTACCCTATCGCAGAAATTCTTCGTTCTGATCCATCTTAAAAATTTCTTAGTTCTACAATTATAATCTAAATGTGATACTTTCATTTTAATGTTATACATCTACTATTTAGGTTTTTTGTTTTGATTTAGGTGTGTATGACTTTTGTTTTCTGTTTAATTTGGGTGTCTATGTTGGGCTTTGATAGTGAATCAAATTTGATTAAAAATGAATTATGTGTTAATATCATCCATAAATTTTCAGTTCTTATAAATCATCATATTTCTAGGAATATTTTTTTTAATATCATCCATATTCCACATGATTCACATCATGGTAAGAATGTGTGATGATGTGGTTGAGATCAGAGAGAAAACTCATACACTCCAGGTTGTTTGTAGTGGCATGGTTAGTCATGAGTGAAAATTGGCTTCCTAAGAGGACTGTACTAATATAACTTTAGGGTCAATTAAATATGGTTCTCACTATAGATTGTATATTATGTCTCTTTCTTGGCCAATAATCACTTTTATGATTGTGGGGTCCTTTTCACTATCCATACTGGCATGTGTATACATCCATAACAATGTTAGATAAGTCACATGTTTAATTCAGTCATCTTTTTATCATATACATACCTTATTATTAATCTCAAATTTAAAAATAAATGTTTTTGTCTATACATTATGAAATTAAACCTTTTTATAAGCCATGAACAACCTATTTGTATAGAATCCTAAATTTTATCCACCCATGGGGTGCGCTTGACTTGGGGAACTAATTCGGTAATGAATGATATTACCATAGACATGCCAAGAATGACTTATTGAACAGAAGTGAATGATTTGGGAGGCCTATAACACATAATGTGACCTAAGGCATGTGCGTCTATTTTGGATGCCTATAAAGGGGCCCTGAAGTCCTATTTTACCAATGGTTATGCACAACCATTGGTAGAACTCTTCCCTTTACCAATGTTATGATTCATTGACGGGGCAAGGAACCATTATTGATTATTGTGGATTTTGAGTTATTGACATGACTCACACTCCTGCCACTGATGAACCATATGATTGTGTTGTATCTCAAGAAGAGAGGTCGAATTTCAGAATTTATTGATCCTCTCGCATAGTACTACTTCCTACTAGTCGTAACTATGTTTTTATTCTTCATACATGACATACATTACCATAATTTGGTTTATGATTCTGTTATTAGTTGGTACTGCTGATTTGGTTATTTTCATCTATTTCCAATATTTTCCCATCGTTATCTTTCTTCTACTTTTTAACTGATATTATTAAAATTGTGAAACTTAGGTAATGAGGGAATAGTCTCCCCAAGACACACCAAAGGCTCTCACTATTAGTCAATAACATTTGGAATTTTGGTAGATGTTCTTCAGGCCATGTGGCCATCTGGGATCGGGTCACTAATGAGTGGCATCTTGGTTTTTGGATGTCAAAATTCTTAGATATCCTTTTTATAGGTGTTTTTAATAAAATCCATACCTATAAATATTGATGGTCCCTCTCCAAAATCAATTGGGACATGATTCAATGAATACACCCTACCAACCTATGATCTATGGCCCCAAACCTAGCATCCTTTAATCCATGGTTAAAGTGAATCATGATGAGGCCATAAGTACTTTTATGTGATCCCCATCCTACTCCTCATCCTGATCTCTCAGAAGAAGTTAATGTATAAAACTCATGTACTCCCAACAAGACCCTTAAATATTATGTATTCCTTGATCCACTTCCAATATCTTACTGAGAAATCCTTGAATATAGTTATTAGAAATTCTGTATCTTTTTTTCTTATATACACTGTATTTTGTTGTGTTTCTTAATAAGATGTTGATATAAAGTATTATGTCAGTTATGATTTTATATAAAGTAAACAATTTTCATTTACATAAATATTTTTTTGATTGAACTTTAATATTATTTAATTGCTTTGAAATGAATTATTGCAATTTTTTTACAGAATGGATAGAAGTTGGATGTACAAAACTGATCAGATTTCAACCAAATTTCAAAATAATTTGAGCATCTTGTTAGATTTTTCATTTGACAAGGCTTAAAATAGTGGTCGCATACACATACCATGTTATAATTGTATTGGAATATGTTGGTTGAGTCATGAATCAGTTAGGTATCATATAACCAATTATGGTTTCCAAAAAAACTATTATGTGTGGTATCACAATGGATAGAAAATGGAATCTCAAAATGCTGATGATCCAAATGATAGGACTGAATTGAAGAGTTTGATATATGATAGGTTTCCATTTATTCGGCGTCATGATAAGGAATGGATGTCAAGCCAACAAGATTTCTATACAAGCACACATGATAAGTCCTATGAAAATGATGATGATGATTTGGTGCAAAAATTGAATGATGTTGCGACAACACCAGTATATCAGCAATGTGGTAAAATGAAAAACTTGGATTTTTAATCTGATTGTTTCATGGGAAAACTATGTATGGTATTTCAAATACTTCAATCAATTACATTCTTAAATTATTTAAGGACAGACTTCCAAATGATGCAGATATTCCCTCAAACCACTATATGGAATGAAAGTTAGTTGATGAACTTGGATTCTGAAAAAAAAATCATGCTTGCCCAAATGATTGCAACTTATTTTGGGAGGAAACTGCTGAAATAAATGATTGTATCAAATGTCTAACATCTCGATAGAAACCAAAAGATGATGTAACACCATCTCGTGTGCCACAAAAAGTAATGTGGAACTTTCCATTGGTCCCCAGATTACATAAACTTTTCATGTCTGATGAAATATAAGTAAAATTGGGATGGCATGACGCCGAGAGAAAAAAAGAATAATTAAGATTTGGTTAACACTACAGATGGATTTTCATAACATATATTTGATTCTTGATACCCTGAATTTGTAGCTGATGTGTGTAATATGAGACTGGGTCTTTTATTTAATGGTTTTAATCCATTTAGGCAGATGATTACTTCATATAGAACATGGCCGATTTTCATACACATTTATAACCTTCCCCCATGGCTGTGCATGAAAAATCCTTACACATTCTTGAGTATACTGATATTTGGCCCTTCTAATCCTAGAAATGATATAGATTTATACATGTAACATTTAATAAAATAGTTGAAACTTTTTTGGGATGTGGGTGTGCCCACATACGATGCATGTTCGAAAGACATATTTCAGATGCGTGTTGCGCTTATGTGGATGATCAATGATTTTCCTTCTTATTAAATAATGTCTGGATGGAGAACAAAAGGAAAATTGTCTTCTCCTATTTTTATAAAGAATACTTGATCAAGAAGACCAAAATATCATCATAGTTTTAGTTTTATGGGACATTGAAGATTCTTCCCAATGAACCATCCATATAGAAAGAATCGTCGAAGATTGGACAATACCATGGAGACTGATGATCCACCTCAGCGTATGTCTAGAACTGATGTGCTTAATGAATTGAAAGATTTCAGCTATTCATTTGGGAAGGGTGTAATGAAATCTAGAAAGTGGGAACATGTTTCTAATTATACCTGTTACAGCTGGAAGAGGAAGAGTATATTCTCTAAGTTGTTGTATTGGTCAACCAACTTGTTACGTCATTTCTTAGACGTAATTAACATTGAAAAAATATATGTGAAATTTTGGTTTCAATTCTTCTAAATGTCAAGGGGAATACAAAAGATGATTTACGATCTCGGTGTGACATGATATATTGGGGGATCAGACCAGAATTGCATCCTGTCTGTATCAGGGAAAATAAATTGCAAGTTCCATGTTCTTTTTTTATGATGACACCTGCTGAAATAAATCGATTTCTGGAACTTCTGGAGACTATTAAATTTCCTGATGGCTATTCAATCAATATATCAAAATGGATCAATTAAAAAGAGTGAAAGCTGAAATCTTTGATGACTCATGATTATCAATTCCTTTTTCATGAGCTGATTCCAATAGAAATTTATCATCTCTTGTCCAATAATATAAGACTCTTATTTATTCGGTTGTGCTATTTTCTTAGAGATATTTGTGCTAATAAGTTTTCCAAATCCTTCTTGCAAAAACTATTGGTAGAGATACCATTAATTTTTTGTGAGTTAGAGAAAATATTCCCTCCATCATTTCTTACATGCATGTTGCATCTGACTGTCCATCTTCCGACCGAAATACTTATTGGAGGACCCATTGCTTTCTATTTGATGTGTCCAACTGAAAGTAACATGTACACATTGAAATCATATGTTTGTAACACGAATTATCCCGAAGGTTCTATTGTAAACGGTTACTTGGATAAAAAATGTATGGATTTCTGCTCAATGTATTTGTCTGATCTTACTACGAGAATAAACAAACCAAGGAGAAATGAAGAAGAACAGTATGAGCAATTTGAACCCAGTTTTCCCTCACTTCCTTAGATAGGCGGAATTCCAGGATCATATACATTGATGACATTAAGCCTTGAAGAGCGATAGATGGAACATCGCACATTTTTGTTCAATTGTGATTTGTTCGATGAGTATATCAAGTAAGTAAATTGTACATTTACCACTTATCTTATCTTTTGTAATTTAAAATATTTGTTAAAATATTATTATTTTTATCTACAGGGAACAAAAATAATTGATATATAGAAAGCATCGTTCTTTATCTTTGATAAGGAAAGAGAATTTTCATAGAAAAGGGTTTTCTTCTAGGTTGAAATTGAATGTAAGAATATTTCTGTAATAACTAAATAAAAATATTATTTAATTAAGTTTACTATTTGATTATATTTCAAGTATCGAGTATTTCTGCAGACTCTGTTTCTGAGGAAATAAGAGCTTTGTCTTTTGGTCCTAATACCATGGTTCATGCTTGTAAATCACTTGTGATCAATGGATACATATTTATTATCACTGAACAAGAAAGAAACATTAGAAAATAGCATGATGGTGTTATGCTAACTACCACAACAGACTGTTATACAAGTTCATTAGATAATAGACCTCGTTATGAAAATTTAACTTATTATGGATTCATGGAGAAAATAATAATTTTTGATTACTCACATTTTCGAGTCATGATGATGAAATGTCAATGGTTTGATTCAATAACGAGGCAAGGCACCTTTATTGATGATTGTGGATTTCTATTTATTGTCATTACTCACACTCTTGCAACCGATAAACCATATGTATTGGAATCAATTTTGAAACAAGTTTATTATGTCAAAGATCATTGTCATCCTAAATTCAGTGTAATTATTGAAGTAAATCCCAGACATGTTTTGGATGATGGTGATGATGAAGTTGACACTATCCCTACTACAATGGGAAGCAATCCATTTATTACTTATGAGGACTCCAATAGCTCAATTTTCAGAGTTGATTGTAAACCTGAAGATGTGGTGGGAAATATATAGAATCATACAGTCGTGTTCTCATCGACTTGTTTCACCTACATCATTTAGAGTGTGTATCCTAGTACTTACCTTCAAACCACCATAAATCTTCTGTTTCTCTAGGTTTTCTTTATCAGAATGGTTTTCTATATTTTTTTTTGGGTTGCACATTAGTTATCTATTTATGATTACTTCCACATTTTTTTCATTGAAGGAAATGACACCCATTGAAGAGATACGACAGAAAAAGATGACAAAAAATAATTGTCGCATGACACAGATGGGCGTTCCTCCACTCATCCCTATTGTGAGTATTTTATTTCAAATTTATATATTTCAATAACTTATAATATCATGTGTTCACTTTTGTGTTAATTTTTTTTCAGGATCCACCCCCTAGATGAGAGATATCTGACGAGGAGCCTAATATTTCTCCCAGTATAGAGGTCGGTGGAGGAGGGGGGTGGTGTCAGAGTTAGATGACTATCTGGTGGTCCCGGTACTGAGGCCTGTGGTACAAGGGCTCGTTGTGTGAGAGTTATATGATCCAATATTCGTAACCGATTGGATTATTCCCCTACCACATATGTATCTTCTACGCCCCATTTTGATCTTAGTGTGTCTTTAGGGACACACGGGATATTTAGGCCTCCGATGTTTACACTACCAGTTGGCCAGACGTCTGTGTCATCATCTTTTTCTTCTAGTTCATTATATCCAAGATTTTATATTCCACCTTCTTCGACTCTTGCTCCAACACAGTATGTGGCTGAGGAGCGTACACTGGGGGACACTCCCTTGTACAGGATATTCATTCAGCTTCTCCACATCCAGTGACGCCCATTGGTCCGACTACTATAGGTATATTTATATAACTCTAAAAAATGTTTATACCAAAATTTATTTTTATTATAACATGTAGTGATATTTTTTTATTAAATAGCATATTCATCTATTGATATGAGGCGGGGGAGGGGGTGTACTCTCTTGCAGGTAGTATAGAACCGCCAGACACAGTTGATGGTTGAATACAATGATAATGGACATATGATTGATAAATCTGGGTAAGAATGTAGGGTTTTTTTTGGCGATAATAGCCAAATACTCTGACATCATTCTATTCAACCCTCCCTCTTGGTGACATCTACAACATGAAGTCAAGGATAATGTGTGGGCACAAATATGGGAAAAAATCTATTGGATTTAATGTAGTATTTTTTTGTATTTATATGAATAAATTTATTGGCTGTCAGCTTCAGTTTAACTTCCCTGAAGGTGAAGGTGCATGACTATCACGTTTAAAGGATCTAGGAGAGACGTGGAGAGATTATAAGCATGAGGTGTATGTTGGCCGGTGTGATAGTGTGGGAACAGAGTTAGAGACATTACCTATCGTGGATGACTGCCCGATAGAGTAATATCGCCAAATGATTACTCATTGGGTGACTACCAAATTTAAGGTATTAATCGCATTTGAGTTATTTAAATGACATTTTTTATATTTTTCATTAATATTATCTTATTTATTATTAAACATTATTTAGTAATATTATGAAAAAAATAAAAAAAAATTGATTCAATGCAGTTCCTCCACACTTTGGGTCACACTACTATGTCATATCACGAGAGGCAGCTGGTACGATATAGTTGTTTATAATTTTTCTTTAGGAATTTCCATTTTTATAGTTTCCTACTTAAATTATGTGATTTATTTAATATTGAATATATTATTATACTAGCGCTTTATATTTTTTCAATGTCATTATAGAAGCACAAATTTAATATTAAAGGACGTCTCCCTCGAGAAAAATTGTTTTTCTCGAGTAGAAGGAAAAAAGATGGAACTGCAGCTAATGAA
Organism: Viscum album; assembly: GCA_963277665.1. Classification (NCBI taxonomy): domain Eukaryota; kingdom Viridiplantae; phylum Streptophyta; class Magnoliopsida; order Santalales; family Viscaceae; genus Viscum; species Viscum album. Next base: position 1,882,247,657 of record OY728159.1, on the reverse strand, counting down.
CCGACACAAGAAAATATTGTAAGTTATAATTTTCTTATTTCAAAGTTTAATATCAATTTTTATGTTTAATAATCTATTAATATTTTTAACATTATTCTTTAGAGGACCTTGATGATCAGGATCCTGACAATTTAGGGCCACATGATCATTTATATCAGGTTTTGGGAGATGAGCACTCTAGTTGAGTACATTGTCGACCTGGTAAGAATATTATCCTGAAGAGGTATTGTTCCTCTCTAGATATCCATTCTATTACCACTAAGTTGGAACCAGTCAAGGAACATGCAAGACAGTCAGATAAAAGGGTCAAAGAGTTGGAAGAACAGGTTCAAACAAGGGAGAAAGAATTTATGAAACTGGTCAAAGCTTTATCTTCATCACTTCCACCAGAGGCCAGTGTGGCTTGTCAGACATATATGTCGTCAATGGGTGCATTATCCAATGATCCAAGCAGCAGTTCTATTGGCAGTCAAGATGATGAAGTTCCTGGTAATGACAAGGATGTTGAAGAGGAAGAGGGAGAGGATGAGGATGAGGACGAGGGCGAGAATGGGGACGAGGGTGAGGATGGGGCTGAGGATGAGAATTTGGATAATGACGAGTACAAATAAGACAATGATGGTGGTGAGGATGAGGCTGATGATGACAGCAGTGATAGTGATGGTGATGATGGGTAGATTGACCCATTACATTTTTGAATTCTGTATAACTCTTTATTTTTTGACCCTGGTTTTTCCCTCTAGTATGGATATTTTTTAATTTAGTATAAATCCTTACTTTTTGACCAAATATGGAAGCCTAATGATGTTATAATGGTGTATAGGGCTTCTGGGGCTTGTTTGGAGCTCGGAACCCCAGTCAGCGTAGAAAAACACTATACCTCATTGTTAGTAAAAAAATTAAATCTGTCCCACAAGGTATCTACCAACCATATAGGTTTATATGTTAGAATCAATTTGCATGATTTTCACTAACCATGCACCAGGGGATGTACATCATGCACAATGTCTATAGTATTAGTATAAGATATCATCATTGTTGTTGTACGATTTGCCTAACTGGCATACGGAAAACCGACCAAACACATTTGGATTGTGTTGATACATTACCAAAACTATCCATGGGACATTTTTGACATGTAGGAGTCAACCCCACATCAAAAGAAGAAAGATATGGTGGGTACCACTCAAAGTGTCTCACTTTATTTGAAATGATCAACATTTTAAGTGAAAACAACAACTGGCATATGGAAAACCAACCAAATGCATTCGAATTGTTTTGATACTTTAGAAAAATGATCCATGGGACATTTGTGATGTGTATGAGTCAACCCCGCATCAATTCGAGTCACGGTGTGGTAGGTTCCACTCTAAGTGTCTCTCTATTGTTTAAAATGGACAATGTTTTAAGTAAAAACAACTTGCATACCGAAAACCGAAAAAACATATTCATATTGTGTTGATACTTTAGTAAAATTATCCATAAGACATTTGGGACATGTAGGAGTAAACCCTACATCAATCTGAGGCGTGGTGGGGTCGGTACCTCTCTAAATGTCTCTCTTTTGTTTAAAATGGACATCATTTTAAGTGAAAACAACAACTAGCATACAGAAAACCAAACAATTGCATTTGGATCATGTTGATAATTTAGGAAAATGATCCATGGGTCATTTGGGACATGTATGAGTCAACCCAGCATCAATACGAGGTATGGTGTGGCCGGTACCACTCTAAATGTATCTCTTTTGTATAAAATGGACAACATTTAAAGTGAAAACAACAACTGGAATACGTAAAACTAAACAAAAGCTTTAGGATGGTGTTGATACTATAAGAAAACAATCCATGAGCCATATGTGACGTGTGGGAATCAACCCTGCCTTAATCCAATGCACGGTGTGGCTGGTATCACTCAAAGTGTCTCTCTTTTCTTTAAAATGGACACTGTTTTAAGTAAAAACAACTAGCATATGAAAACAAAACGTATCCGGATTGTGTTTATACATTATAAAAACGATCCATTGGTCTTATGTGATGTGTAAAACTGAACCCATCATCTATCAAAGGAGAGGTGTGGTCAGTACCAATCAATGTGTCACACTTTTATTTGAAATGGACAACATTTTAAGTGAAAACAACAACTGGCATACGAAAAACCAACCAAACGCATTCAGATTATGTTGATATGTTATAAAAATGATCCATGGGAAATTTTTGAAGTGTACAAGTCAACCCTGCATCAGTCCGAGGCATGGTGTGTCCAGTACCACTTTAAATGTCTCTCTTCTGTTTAAAATGGACATCTTTTTAAGTGAAAACAGCAACTGGAAGACAAAAAATAGACCAAACGTATTTGGATTTTGTTGATACTTTTGGAAAACGATCCATGAGTAAATTTTCATGTGTACGAGTTAACCCCACCTCAATCCGAGGTGTAGTGTGGCCGGTACCACTCAAAGTATCTCACCTTTATGAGAAATGATCAACATTTTAAATGAAAACAACAACTGGCATACAGAAAACCGACCAAACGCATATGGATTGTATTGATACATTAAAATAACTATTATTTTTTCATTTTTGATGTGTATGAGTCAACCCCACCTCAATACAAGGCATGGTGTAGCCGGTAGCACTCTAATTGTCTCTCTTTTCTTTAAAATGGAGATTGTTTTATGTAAAAACAACTGACATATGAAAAACCAAACAAACATATTCAGATTGTGTTGATACTTTAGAAAAACAATAAATGGGTCATTTATGATGTGTACGAGTCAATCGATCATCAATACGAGGCCCGGTGTGACCGGTACCACTCAAAGTGTCTCACTTTTATTTGAAATGGATAAAATTTTAAGTGAAAACAACAACTGGCATAAAGAAAACCAACCAAACGCATTCATATTGTATTGATACTTTTGGACAACGATCCATGGATCATATGTGATGTGTACAAGTCAAACACTCCTCAATACGAGGAACAGTGTAGCCGGTATCACTCTAATTTTCTCTCTTTTGCTTAAAATGAACATCATTTCAAGTAAAAACAACTGGCATATGGAAAACCGACCAAATATATTCAGATTTTGTTGATACATTAGCAAAACGATCCATGTTCTAGCCTCACACAATCCACTTCTCATGTGAGGAACTCCTACCCCTATTCTAAAACACATGACTTTTAATATGCCAAGGACAACTATTTTCATTAAGTCACACAAGCCTATTGATACACACCCATTATCATCATCAGTAAGTTCAATGACTCCCGCCCCAAACCATGACATTATATATGTGTTTGGTTGAATTAATTCATTCATTTCCTTATTTTGGGTTATTAGCTTCTATTTTCTGAATTCAATCGTGTATGTGTTATAAAAAATGAAATTTTTTTATGTATTATTAATTCTGTATCACATATAATTATATATTCATTTTTTAATGTATTACATTCATAATTGATTATTAAATTATGCATCCTTATAATTAGAATTTTTTAATTATTTATCCTTATTATGTATTTCATTGTATGTATTCTGTACAATTCACACAATAGCACACAGAGCAAGCAGCTGTGTAAATTGTAAAGCAAAGCATATACCAATGGTTTTAAACGGTTGGTATAGGTTTTGTATGTTTTTTTTTTACCAATGGTTCTGAACCATTGGAACAATAACTTTACCAATGGTTGAAACTATTGGTATAGGGGTGAATATAAGACTAAAAAACATGTGCCAATGGTTTTAAAACCGTTGTCATATGGGTTATATAATAACTCAATGCCAACGGTTTTATAAAACTATTGATATAGATTATGTTTCTTCACATATACCAATGATTTATCTCAAACCGTTGGTATATGTCTATTGTCACGGTTTACTAGGCTACAGTTTCTAAAACTGTTGGTATAATTTCTACAAAAGGTTCTCCACCCTATACAAACAGTTTTCAACAGTTGGTATACCTTAAATTTAAAGTATTGATATTTATGTCATCTACTAACTTCCATTCAATTCAATAAGGAAAGGAAAACTACGTTCTTGCGTACGTACGACCAACTGTCTCCATGAACAGTGTATTTCATTTCATTTTTCTTTCTATTATACATATATATATACTGAATATATATGATATATAAATCATGTTTTACATTCTAGAAGTAAGTAAATCATGATATAAGTAATAATAATATCATGAAAAACAAGTCGAAACACGTACGATAAATGATACGATTATTACCCAAAACGTTTCTTTAACATGAAATTGACAAATGAACGAGTAATATAAATACCTAAGTGAATCATATATGATATCATAAATATTATTATGGTTCTATTACAAGTTTACAGTATTATTAAACCCACTATACAAGAGTTTCAGACACGTATAGAAGAAATTGTACCTAAGGTAAGGGATAATTATTCCAATCTCATTCTTATCCAGGATTGTCTATTCATAAGTATTTACTGGGGTTATGTTTTTCATCCATGTCCATGTTTTCTAAAAATGTTTTCATAAAATCTTTATTATTCTTCCATGTATTTTTAAAGTCATTTTTACCCTTTTTTGACTATTACCACATGGTATGGAAGGAATCTTTCTTTTTTTACCATATGAGTTACTTTTTTACTTTTCCCGCAAAAGTACGAGAACAAGATGTTTTCTTAACTTATACGGCATGAACAGATTTTTACAGCTTCATAACGCCTTATTTCTATAAATATTCCTCTATAAGGTTTCATTATTATTTTTAGAATTAATTATTTTCTTTTAAAATTGAATGACATTTTGGGAAAACTATATGATTTTGAAGAAGAAACGATATTTTCATCAAGAATTCCTTTCAAGTGTTTTATCAAAACAATTTTCCATCTAAGATGAAATTCTTTAACATTGGTATGTTTAAAGTATAATGTACCCATTATTTACATGTTTGATTTTTTTATGATGAAATAATATCCATTTGTTTTATATGGATTATGTTATGGTGGGATGATGTTTATGGAACCCATTTTATTCTTTGGGTTATAATGAATGATTTATGTTTATTTTGCGGAACATGTAAGAATGACTTCATTATGTGATGGGTGGGACCTATATCTCCCTCCAATGCATTGGTTAATGATTCATATCTCATGAGATAGACATGGCTGGAATGGAATGTGAATCCAGTTCAGTAATACAGGGCTAGAACAGCAAGTAAATCTGGTTCACTAATGGACATTGTCCACTATGATTGTCTTGGCAGCAATTCATTGGCTACTATGGAAATCATATCATGTGCTTAATTGTTTTCCACAATTACATGTTTTATTCCCATGCCACTTTATCATGATTAATTTTCCTTTATGATCTATGCCTTATGTACTGCGAAGATTTATGTCATTGCCCAAGATGTTGATGTTTTATGTTCATGTTTGTACGTTCAAATGTTTATGGATTGTTTTTAAGTTCTCCATGTTTACCATTACTAAGAATTTGATCTCACCCTTTTTAGTTTTTCTTTTCCCCAAGATATAAATAAAGGTTTTATGTAAGAAAAAAAAAGGGGAATATCTTTATGGGAGATGTTGAAGATCTTTCACCATAATTAGAAGATTATGCTCCGAATTTCCAAAGACACTAAACTAATACGGTCTCTAGGCATCTATTTTTGTCATGTATTAAGTATTCTTCAAAGTTAATGTAATATCCATTTACGTCAAGCTTCAGGTATCTATAGTTGGTATTAGAGCGAATGCTTAGTGAACCTTCGGAAAGTAGGATGCGAAAACTATTGTGAGATCCCTAGATATATTTCTAAGGTATATCTAAGGAGTCCCTAAGGTTAAGTATAAGTATAGGTTATAGTCCTAGAATTATAGTAACTATCATAGAATTAAACCTAAGATGTTAGATATTTAAGGTTCTCCCCCACTATTATGTTGTTTTCCTATTATGATTTTTGCCTCTCACACTATTCTTGTTGGGTTTTAGATGCTGGCTGGAACCCAAAGGAACTGTGTTGATCAATGTAATAGATAATGCAATGATTGTACTCCTAAATAAACCAATGTGATAGGATATGGAGTGGAAAATATTATTGTTATACTTATACAAGCTATGAATCATTTTGTACTTCCAAATGAGAAGAGAAGGGAACAATATTCTATTGAGTCCTTCATGAGGCAAAGTCCACCATCATTCAATGGGTCTTCTGATCCACTTATTGCTGAACACTGGATTAGTACCATTGAAAAGATATTTTTCATACTTCACTATTCAGGACATGAAAAATTCATATTGGCTATTTACCATTTAGAAGGTGAAACAGACCTGTGGGGGACTCTAATTAAGAATACAAGGCCCCAAGATGAAATTGAATCCATGGAATGGGATGAGTTCAATAACATGTTTTTTAGTAAGTACAACCCTCATATTCTTCGATCAAATATGGAAAAGGAGTTCCTTGAGCTTATGAAAAAGGATGATGAATCTGTTGGTATATAGGAAGAAAATTTTACAAGACTTTCAAGGTATGAATCTGGCTTTATCATCCAACATGAAAGTAAATATGATCAATTCTTCAGTGGGTAAAAACCAAGTCTTAGAAGGTCATTAGCTAAAAGAGACATCATTAGCTATGAAGAAATTTTGTGTTGTGCTATCACGGTAGAACTGGAATTTGGTGTTACATATCCATCTTATGGTTTTCATAAGAAACGAAAGATGGAGTTCAAGGAAATATCTGAGAACAATGGTGAAAAGAAGATGAATGTTTCTTTATGTTCAATGTTTGTAAAGAAGCATGGTGGAGATTTTCTAAGAGGTACTAGAAAATGTTTCAATTGTGGAAAAGAAGGTCATCGAATAGTTGAGTGCCAAAGTAATGGGAAAAGGTTTCTAATGACCTGAATAGAGAAAAGACTACAGATAGTGTACCACTAACACTTCAATGATACAAGTTCAAGGAAATGGGGATTTATTCTAATCAATGGCCTACTCCAAGTGTTAATGATGATCGACGTGAGCAACCTCTTAAGGAAAAGGACAAAGGGAATTTACATGTGAACACTATTTGTGATGTTGAGTATGGCAATGATGTTGTAGAATGATTAAGTTTTTATGTAATGGGATTTCAAAATAGTATCATGGAATATCATTTATAGTATTATTGAATATTGGAATATCTATGTATTGGTTAATTATGGTTTTCAATAATTATATTGTACTGGTAACCATGAAAAGTGATTGAAATAATTTTAGAAAGTAGAGGATATGCGCATAATGAAGGGATAAGAAGAAAATATTATGTTTGGTAGTATTAATGAGCTAATGACTAATATACGGACAAATTAACATCATGGTTTGAGTATATAGAAATTTTAGGATTTTGGTATGTGGAAAGAGTTAAATTTTGACAGCATTCATGTATTTACTAAGGTTCTATGGTAAATAATTTTTCAAGAGAATACATTATTAAGGTATTCACATGTTTCGAATGTGACCAACATGATATATCTTATGATATATGGGGGGATATATGATGGTATTCAAATTCGTGTTATATGAACTTTCTGGTAATCGTTTACTTTATACTATGAGATTGGATAGAATTATTTTGGATAAGCCTAAAGATTGTAATGGATTATGTTGGAAGTCAGATAGTATTGTTTAAGGCAAGAACCTTTTTTTGATATTATTTCTGGAATTTTATAATGGCGAAGTTTTAGAAAAAGGAAAACCCGAATGGTAGTCGACAACCCGTCGCGTCGGACAAGGTTGCGGGAATCGAACCCACAACCAAAGTGCGAAAGGCCTTTATCGCCTTCCACTGGCCTACAAGATGTCCCTGGTTAGTATAGATTATTTTTATTTTATTAAGTGGTTTTATAGATGAATTAAAAGTTAATTTTCGGAACCATATACGATTAATCTCAACATAGATGGACTTATGTATATTAAGTAACTTGTGCTATCATTTTTGTGATAGAGATAGATGGAATGACCTATATTTCTATAACATGGTCTACTAAAACTTCAAGAATGACAAATTCAACTTCATTTCATTAAATAAGAGATGAAGTGGAAATTGTTCATCGAATAACCAGCAATGATATTACACTGAAATCAAGTAAGTATTTCTCGTTATGCAAAAATTCCTCAACTTTAGGAAAATGATCTTGAAAACCAAAAATGTTGTCCTAGTACTCTCATATCTGATGAATCAAATGGTACCTTAGATCATAAAAAATTTACGGCTTTGTGATTTTTGGATTTTCTTATAGCCATGTTCTCTAGCACTCTTCATCAGAACTTGAAGGTTTTATTTCTCTTCCATATCAATGCTTTCACCTATGTTATCCTATGTGGAAACCTAGTGATGAGTTACTTTGGGTATCCATTATGTTTTTAATGTTCCTTTTTTAAAAGGATGTTTTATTATTACTCTTTACGATGTGGGTTTCAATGAAAGAATATTTCATGTATAAAACTATTCCTAACCCCGACGAATTTCAAGGGCGAAATTCATTTATAGGGGGTAGAATGTAAAACCCCGAGATTTTATGAGAATTTTTTTCTTAATTTCTTTGATGTATTGTGTTGTACGCTAAAAAAATATTATCTTGCACTATTCACAACATCCTATTAGCTTTTAGTATACAAAAGCACTGTTCTTGACTGGTGTTGCACGCAAGAGCGACCTTCCTCAATAGTGTGTGTTGTATGTAATATAGAGTTTCACTAAGCAACGATATATTGTTATTATGAACTAGCCGTTACAAATAGTATTAAACACCTTTCAAATTTTATAACAATATCATTCATCTTACAAATATTCTAGAACATGGTATGAGAACAAAATAAAATTTTCGGGTAAAATTAGTATTTTTAAAAAATTGCAGTTTTGCCACCTTTTGATGACACACCCACTTTAAATCTAGTTTTGAAATGTTTATATATTCAATTTGAAAAATTAATCTTCTTCCATGGAATCAGTATATAAAAATAATTTGGATAAGTTTTTGATATTTTTTTGATAAGTTTCTTATTTTGATAAATAGTAAAAATAATTACATTTTAATTGAAAACAACTTTTTTCATCAAAATAATTTTTATGGTTAAAATATATTATTGAATAGTTTTAAAGTATAAATAGAATATAGTTTTACCATTTACAATAATTTATTTCAATATCATTAATTTAACATATAATTCATAGGTAAAAACATTTCAATCTGTCGCAATGTTTTAACATTTAAAACCCGTTTTCTCAACAACAGGATTAATTTTAAATTAAATACTGCAAATTCTGATTTTTGAATTTGGAAAAATGGATTCCATATTTGGGATTATTAGGTAAAAAATATGTTAATAAGCAAATTTTTATTTTCGAGCATTGTGAATAGTAACTACGGTAAATTTAATTTACAATTGTTAAAGGTAAATCAAGTAATTAAGGGTAAATATAATACTATAAAATTATCATAACACTTGTATTAATATAATTGGATGATTATATTTCGTCCTAAAATATACTTGGGTCGAAATGGTATCTTTTTTAACCCACTTGGATCTGATTAAGACATTTAATTTATTTTATTTAAAGAAAGTGAAATATGTCTCACTCAAACATTAATAATTAAAGTATTTTTAATATAAGGTTATAAATAATATAAATTAGATTATAAATACTCATTTGAATGATAAAATGTTGTTCTCCATGATGGTAAGTTATTTGTTATTTTGATAAAATATATAATTACATTAATAGCTTATACATTAATGATGCAGAAATTATTTATTTAGTAAAAAATCAATAATTTAGTTTTTATAAAAATAATAATACCCATCAAAAGGACCTGAAACATGACCAAACAATATTGGTCGAGTATATATATACCATAATAATCCAAGGGTAGACTTGTGGACCATTTTGATCCTTATAAATCGGATTGTGAAATTTATATTATTTTATTTTAAAGGATGTCAAATTTCTCACCTTCATACATTAATAAACATAACATTTTAAAAGTTGGTTGTTTTAGATAATAAAATTGACTAAATGTATTATTATGAAATATATTAGATTTATATTCATCATAGTATTTTATTTTTTATTTTTATGAATCAAATACATATATTAAATAATTATACAATAATTTTGTAGTAATTATTTTATTAAGAGATATATCAAATAAATGGTTTTAAAAATATGAAAAAAATATTATATTAACTAATTAATTTTCTCCAAAAATTTTATAGAAAAATACGGCATGTTATAAATCTATTAAATATTTTTTCTTGAATATATCCTCAGTGTGAATTTTATTTAAATTAAAATAAATGAATAGTGTCAAAATTGACACTATTGTTATTATATAAAAATAACATATTATTAAATTGTTTAAAAATCACAAAAATATTTGAAAATTATAAATTGAAATTTATATGGTCATAAATTTCATAAATTATCCAATTATGGATAATTCACAATGCATAAGTAATTATTTATAACAATTTAAATTTTAGAATATTATTACCACAGATAAATTTAAATGGATTAAATATGGATAAAATCAAGTTGATAATGTATAAATAAATTCCCAACATGTATAAATTTTTTTGGATTATGATATTACAACCCTATATCATGTCATATTATAATTGAGTCATTTATGGAGGTTTTTAACAGGGGTTTGAATTATTTAAAAATAAATATTTTTGAGGTTTCCAAAAGTGCCCCTCTCCTCCCTTATAAAAGGGAACCTCCTCCCTCTCCTCTTCAAAACATTTTGAGCCTTTATGCTTGGACAAACCCTTTCCATTTCTCATCTACACTTCCGTATAAACCTACTTGAGGTCCTGGTCTTATTCAAAGACCAACTTTAGTTCCCTAAGAGGAGGTTAAGAAGAGGTGCGTTGAGGAAGAGGTAATATCCTTTACCGATTCTTTAAAATTTATTTATTCTTCTACTTCATCTTATTTATTTTTTTCATTATAAAGTAATAACATCAGTATCAATAATATATTTATATGTTATTATAAATATGAAACAAACCTATTTAACTTTATATCAATCCTATGAAAAATGAAACCACTGTGCGTGCGTACGAATGGCTTACCGTCTCCACGTCGTGGTGTAATCTATTCTTCCAACACCACCTTACATGGATGGGAATAATTTTGAAAATAATAACTATATATGATTATTATAACATGATACTAATTCTAAGATACTATATCATCCAATCCAATTCCATTTATAATTATGGAAATGACATCATCGCTCGTGCGTAGATACAGATTACCGTCTCCACTACACAATGAGATTCATTCTCCATGTTAACCATTCAAGATTGATTATAAAGTATATTTAATGAATAATAATGAAATATCTGATATAATAATGCTACTGTATATATGTATATATATATATATGTATTCAACTACTTAATTACATTTAATGAAATAAATAAATGAAAACAACGTTCATGCGTACGTATGACCTACTTTCTCCATGAATGGTGTATTTCATTTCATTTATCTATCTTGTATACATATATATACTGAATATATATGATATAAAAATAATGTTTTACATTATGGATGTTATTAAATCATGCTATAATAATAATAATATCAAGAACAACAAGTCCAAACATGTACGATAAATGATACGATTATTACCCAAAACGTTGCTTTAACATGAAATTGACAAATGAACGGGTAATATAAAGACCTAAGTGAATCATATATGATATTAGAAATATTATTATGGTTATATTACAAGATTATAATATTATTAACCCACTATACAGGAGTTTCGGACACGTACAGAAGAAATTGGACCTAAGGTAATGGATAATAATTCTAATCTCGTTCTTATCTGAGATTGTTTATTCGTACGTATTTAATGGGGTTATGTTTTTCATCCATGTCCATATAATATAAAAATGTTTTCATAAAATGTTTACTGTTATTCCATGTATGTTTAAATTCATTTATACCCTTTTTGGACTATTATCACATGGTGTGGAAGGAATCTTTCTTTTTTACCATATGCGGTACTTTTTGACTTTTCTGGAAAATGTATGAGAAAAAAATGCTTTTTTAACTTATACGGCATGAACGAGTTTTTACGGTTTCATAACGCCTTATTTACATGAAGATTGTTCTTCAAGATTTCATTATTATTTTCAAAAAAAATTATTTTCTTTCAAAATTGCACAACATTTTTAGAAAAGAATATTATTTTGAAGTAGAAAGGATATTTTTCTCAAAAATTACTTTCAAGTGTTTTATCCAAACAATTTTCCATCTAAGATGACATTACTTAATATGGGTATGTTTAAAGTATAATGTCACTATTATTTACATGTTTTATTTTTTGTATGATGAAACGATATCCATTTGTTTTATATGGATTATGTTATGAAGGGATGATGTGTATGAAACCCATTTTATTCTTTGGGTTATGATGAATGATTTAGGTTTTTTTGTGGAAAACGTAAGAATGATTTCATTATGAGATGGGTGGGACCAATATCTCCCTATAATGAATTAGGTAATAATTCATATCTCATGAGATAGAAATGTCTAGAATGGAAAGTGAATCTGGTTCAGCAATATATGGCAGGAACGGCAAGTAAACTCGGTTTAGTAATGGACTTTGTCCAATATGATGGTCTTGGTAGCAATGCCTTGGTTACTATGGAAATCATATCATGTTTTTAATGGTTTTCCACAATTCCATGTTTTATTCCCATTCAATTTAATCATGATTAATGTTCCTTTATGATCTATAACTTATGTACTACCAATATTTATGTCATTGCTCATGATTTTGATGTTTTATATTCATGTTTTTACGTTCAAATGTTTATGTATTGTTTTTAAGTTCTCCATGTTTACCCTTACTGAGAAATTGAGATCACCCTTTTTATGTTTTATTTTCCCTAGGATATAAATAATCATTTTAGGTAAGAAAATAAAAGGGGAAGATCATTATGAGAGATATTGAAGATCTTTCACCATGATTAGAAGATTATGTTCCGAGTTTCCAAAGACACTAAACTAATACAGTCCTTGGGCGTCTGTTTTTGTCATGTATTATATATTCCAAAAAATTAATGTAATGTCCATGTATGTCAAGCTTCGGGTCTCTACATAGAAGATTCATTTTTTCTAAAAATTTTATTATCTGATATGCATGCTTATTTTAAAATTAATTTTTATAAATTTTAGAAAAAAAATTAGACAAATTTATTTGCATATTTTTATTCATCGTGTTTAATATAGGGAATAATAGAAATTTCATTTTAGGTTTACAATTTAGTTAATGAGGTTAAAGTTAATTTCAATGATAATGAAAAAGCTGTTGTTTTAAAAAAATAGTTTTCTTAAACTTTGTGTAATTTTTATCTAAACATATTTAATTAGTCCATTTTTAATAATTACTATTATGTGATTTAATATAAAGTGAACAAACATATTAAAACTCATTTGGTAATAAATTTATTGGAAATTAGAATAAGAATAATTAATATTTAAGATGTTCATTTTCCTAAAAAATATATTTTCATTACATTTTATGATTCCATTTTAAAGATAAATTCCAAGATATTAGAATTTGATTTATATAAAATGAACTAATTTTTTTAATCATCATTAAAAATTTCCTTAGGATTAATTTCTTGTATTTTTCTGAAATAATTGATTTTTAGATGAATAGGAAAAAAATAACTAATTTACAATTACCATGAAATTTATGACATAACAAAGATATAATCCTGATTTAAACATATTTTGAAATATTTTTATTGAAAATATATTTCATTTATAAGTAACAATTTTCATCTATTAATATTTATTTTATTTTACAAACCTTTATTTTACATTTTTTAACATAAGATATATTTTTCTATAAAACTATATTTAATGAGTTAAAAATTTATATTTTTATAATTGTTTTTTTTTTCATTTTTATAAATTATATATAATAAAATGTATTCCATATTTGGAATAATAAATTCATAATTTTATAATAAGTATAACTTAATTTTTAAGAATCAAAATAAATTACTTTAGAAATGATTAGTTATTGTGGTAAAAGACAAAATCGTAAAAGGGCTAAATAAAAGTGGAAAAGACCTAAAACATGGTTAGAACATATATCCAAATGATTTTTTGAGTTCTTTAATAACCTTAATCAATGTTCTCTCCATTGTATTTCACATTTGGATCCACTTTTCTTGAATAATGAACCTCTCATTAAAAGTATGTCATTCCTCTCACTTATAAAAGGTGCCCCTCACCACACCAATTATCCTCACACCACAACCCTATTAGTTTAAACGAACACTTACCAAATCCCACCCTTTCACTATTATCTATTTCTTAAAGGATTTAGTTATAATTGTCCAAAATTTTACACAGTATTCTTCCTAAAAACATTATTTTAAGAGCTTTATCTACACACAACACCAAAATAAAATGAATTGTGACATATTATATGGAGATTGTTGAATAAAATTATATGAATAATAAAATATTTGGAAAATTAAATAATAATATACAATTAAAATTATTATATTTTAAGTATAAATAATTAAAATGATTTAATATTAAAAAGGTATTATTCTTTCTCGAATAAGTGTTTAAAGTGTCAAATAGAAAACTTTTAAATTATAATTATGATAATTTACAATATTTAATATTTGAACTAATATACTAATAATTTCTAAATTACAAATTGGTGTGCAATAATATCAAAAACACTAAATGTTAAAAAAAAATATTTCAATAAATAATAATTTTTTTAATATTTTTTATTTTCATTTAAAATATAAATATAAATATTTTTTAATTTTAATTTTATAAAATATATTATTTTTGAATTTATAATGTCAAAAATAGATTATTTTTTGGGATCTTTATAATATAATTGATTTTCAAATGAAAAGTAAAATGTATAATTTTCTTAAAATGATGACTTTTATTAATTTATCAGTGGGCAAGAATGACCTATATTTTTAATTGATAGAATAATTTTTAAGGAGTAATTTTATTCAATTCATAAAAATGTGAAAATTTATAAAACATATATTTCTCCTTATAAAAAAGTGTAATATATTAATTCAAATAATTTTTTTGATAATTTATTTTATTGAATTATTTTAATAGTACTTTTTAATTTTTTCTTTATTTTCAAGACACCATTAATTTTTTATAAATTAAAATAATTTTTTCCTTGAAAATAAAAAAATAGAATTCTATCTGATATATAGTTTTAATCCTTAAAACATACTTTCTAGAAGTAAAAAAATTTACATGTTACCTGTACTTATTTGATAATTAACATTTCACACTTTTAGAAATTTTATTTGATAATATTATTACTACTTTAAATTATAAGGTACAATATTTTGAAAAACATATGTTTTAATTTTATTCATAAAAACTAATTATTAATGGGAAAAATTAATTACCCTCGTAAAAGTAAAAAAAGGCAAAATCTGATTTACTAAGAGGAAATGAACCAATTTAAAAAAACATATTTTCAAAAGGTTTTCTGTTGTGTTTATTTAATAAAGCTCACCTCCTCTTCCCATTTTTCCCATTTTGATCCTTTTACCCTTGAACATAAACTTTACTTTATTGAAAATATAAATGGTGCTTCCAAAAATTCCCTCATCTTCACATATAAAAGTGGATCCTTCCACCACTTCTTGTTACAATATTCCTATTAAATTTCATTCTAAAAATATTCTTGTTTTTCCCATTTATAATACCTAACACATTATTACACCTGTAGTCACCATTAGTTATCTTATGGGATATATTTATAAGGATACTTTCAAGATTAAATTAATACATTTCATGTACATATTAACTCATTCTTAATATTTTATTTTACGTATTCATATTACAAAAATTTTATAACCACCTTAATATTATGAAGTCAGTATAATTAATATACCAAAATTTTATTATATTAATGTAACAACCCATATTTATTCATTTCCATGAACTAAAAAAAGAACTTTGATAATACATATATGAGAACTAACACCACTAAAAATATAAATCTTCCATTTTTATAACCAACTCCCAGGGATGGTTATAATGATTTAATTAATGAATAAATAAGGTATATAAAATATTTTTATGATTATTATATTTAAAATTGATATTTACCTTTAATCTCTCTAATATGTTGCAAAAAAATGTGGTCATGTGTATGTTCGGACTACCGCCTCTATGAATGACATACCATATTTTTTTATACACCTTCAATGAATGGAAATATTGCCAAATTCAAGAAATGATTTTTATATTTTTAAAATATTTTATATTCTTAATGAATAAAATATATTAAACATTTCTCTAATTATACAGATAACTAAGTCGCCAATGATGTGTATATGCATATTATCGCTTCCATGGAATGATTGATTTTCATTTTTTTATCTCCACAATTAATGGATAGACATGCGAATGGTTTTAAAGGATAAATATGTCTATTATTAAATCATTAATGTTATGGTAATAAAAATTAGATATCCAATATATAATGTAAGTGGTAAACAGTCGAGGTATGTTCAATTGTCCAAAATGGTGATTTGAGATCAACAAATTATTTTTTCCTACTATGTAATAACATTGTATTGATTATGTTATAATTATAATTTTCTATAATTTTGATATATCACACTAATAAACAATAAATATGATCATTATTCTTTTAGTATAATTACATTACAACTAAATAACTTCTTAATCACCCATTTATTGTTATATGTTCTTATTTTGATCACTTTAATAACCTAATTAAAAATGATATAAATTTACATCATTAATGAATATGGAAATTTTAACTCTTAAAATATTTGATATAAATAATTAAACAAGTATTTTTTTAAATGGTAACATTAATTTTAAACTCATTAATTAAGATACCAATGATTTTTTTGTTAAAAGTAATCAAAATACACTCTCCAAAAATTTCCTCAACAATAACCATAATAATAAAATTATAAAATTATAAATAGTTAAAAATAATGTTTTATGTTACCTTTTATGATCTTGTAATGATGAAATTTGGGAGGAGAATTAAGAAAATCACTGTTATGACAAAACTCATTCAAAATGATCAAGATTGCTCAAACATTTTATTTAAAGAAGACAATAACTAACTAATATAAATATGGTGAAAATTTATAAATTAAATTTATAAAAGTTTACATATATTAATACGGTGATTAAATGTGTGATTATGGGTTATTTTTATACTTGTGACTCATGTAGTTAAGTGGATGTTAGGAATTAATGTAAGTGTTTCTTGTCTCAAATTTTCACCCCAAGGAAATATTTTTTCTTATATATAATGATTTATTTGGAAGGTTATTTCTATTGTAAATTTATTATTTTTTATCATGAACCTATAATTATTCATGGAATTTAACGTTTCATTTGAAATCACATCCTTTAAGGGGTTTTGATGTGAATGTTTCTAAATCCATAAATATTATTTTCCTATATTTTCAAATCCATGAGACATGTTTGATATTATGATCTATATTTTCTATTATATGGTGTATTAAATAGACTATTAACTTTATCTATAATGAGTAAAATGTATTTATTATATTTTAATTTCTTTATATCCATATCATGTTGGTTTGATTATTACATTACCATTATTGTAAGGGTGTTTCCATCTCAATTTTATTTCAGTAACTTACGATTCAAATTTCACCAATTGTTTAATTTTTTTGTATATATATTATATTTTTATTGAATTATAAATCCAATCATAATAATTTTCTCTTGGGGATTAAAATTTAAGAAATCCATCACTGTCTATGCCTTTCGGAATCACCCTATGTTATGGGCATGGTTTTCCTTCCCACACCATTCCTCTGTGGATACCCATTTTTCATTACATTGATTGAAGGTAATTTACTTAAATAGAAATAAATTGAATGATTGGGGAAATTATTGAATTAATCATATGTCATTTCCCCATATAATTAGTTTGATGGATTCTTATATATAAATCTATTTCATTTATTTATGGGGTACTATTTAATATCCATATATATGTTATTCAAATAGGGATGTTTATTGATTACTTAGAAAAGTTAAATATGTATTGTTTTACCATAAAAATAATTTATAATGATGGGTAATGATAATTTTATCCCTTTTACTACCATTGGGAAAATTATTGGCATTGTTAATGTTGTAATTATAAGATTGATTATTGTTGAAATATTCATTATGTGTGGTTTAATTTATTTATTCATTTGATGAATTCATTATACTAAATTGATGAGGAGTTCATACTAGTTATAGATATAACCTAAATTTATTTCTAGGTATCATTTTACAAACTACCTTGATTATTTTGACGTTTTTCCACCAATAAAAAATGTTTCCTAAATACAGGGCCTTGATTGTAAGATCATGATGTCTAGGATCAAAAGTTATTGTTTAAAGACATATAATTAGTTTCTTTAAATTTTTCCTTCCATCACATAGGAATTATAAATTATTATATATGAAACAAACTCATCATTATAATAATTTAATTCCATTTTTTTTGTAATAATTTTTTGGAAATATTAGTTTTTTTGTGAAGATTAGCCTTAAATAGGACATATGCTTTTGTATGGGTAACCTATGATTTAAGAATGTTTTGTAAAGGTAAAATGGGCTTTCCCATGGGTTTTTGAAGATAGGATGGTGTTTCTATACTCTATATATGGGTAGTTCCTTGTAATCATAAGGTAAACTCATGATACCTAAGGGTAACTCAAGGGTATCCCAAAGTTTTCCCTCCTTACGTAAAGGTGAGTTAGAGCTGCGTAAGGGTCCACTCAGAGATCTTTCTATTTCATAAAAGAGATGTTGAGTTTTAAGAGGTTGTGTAAGGGAATCATAGTACCCTTATGTGACACCTATGATCGTTGTAATATTAAATATACATTAACATTACATGTTATATAATAGTTTTATTTTTGGTATTTAACGTAGTGAAACCAAATTTATCATTTGTTGTTAAAATACATTTTTGTTTTATACATTTGATTCTTGGTATCCTATTAAAGAGTGTTTTGGGAATCAAATTAATATAAAAGGAGATTAGTTTCCTTCAGTATATCCTTGTTTTTTCTTCAAGGAGTACTAGTGATATGATATTTGAGTTGTGTATTTCTTGATCACATAGTGGGAATATTTGTGGTATATAATCTCTTCTTTCTCCTTTATATTAGACGATGTGTAATTATGATTTGGTGATTGATAACCTTTTTTTATGGCCTATTTTCCTACATTAGTATCCCTCCTCTTTTCTAGTTGTGGTTCTCTTGTTGGGTGTTTTATTTTTCTATTCATTAGATATGTAGTTTTATAAAGAAATCTTCATCAACTGGGTCTACTGATGCTTATATATTTGGAATTTCATTTAAAATTAAATTATAATTATTTAATTTTATATAATTATACTTGAATTGAATTTGTATAGTGTGCGTGATGAAAATCTAGTGGGATGGGCCTACGGGTCATGTATTGGGCATGGTATGCCTCTGGGCCTTCGGGTCATGTATTACCGGTCATGTCAGGCATTGTGCCACGGGCCTACGGGTCATGTAAAGGTTCCCCTTCAACCCTTAAAAGGGGGATTATCAATAATAAAATAAAAAAGAATA
The DNA here is from genome assembly GCA_963277665.1 of Viscum album. Taxonomy (NCBI): domain Eukaryota; kingdom Viridiplantae; phylum Streptophyta; class Magnoliopsida; order Santalales; family Viscaceae; genus Viscum; species Viscum album. Next base: position 1,882,227,960 of record OY728159.1, on the reverse strand, counting down.
CCTTCAGGCCATTCAGATCATCTTTCATAACGTTTTTTTATCTTCTTGATTTGAATAAAAATCATTTTAAAACCTCTTTTATAATATCTGTTGTAACTTTTTGAAAATAATTATGTTATATTATTAGAGAAAAGTTTTTCATTCCACGTTTTAATTAAATATTGATAATATGTGGTTTATTTAGTGTATAATTATTATGAAGTGATTTGAGGGAACCCACTGGACTTTCTTTCTTAAACCCTACCTTTTCCTTCTTGTGTTTATAGATTTTTTTATTATAGATCGAAGAAATGGAAAGTCACATCTCATAGGTGGTGGATGTTATTTTTTTTGTAGGACCTTGGGATTTGGTGAAGAACTATGGGGCATGTAGTCTACATATTACATATAGATTCTATCGTATTATCTTTGATGGTTTAGTGTGATGACGTTTTTTTATTTTCTATTTTTTACAGTTTCAAATTTTTGTTTTGGATATCATAGATTATTTGGATTTTACTTCTACTATTTTTTATTTTTTATTTTTGGTCTATGGGTGAAATAATTTCCATCTCATTGTTTCTTATTACCCAGTTCTTATAGCCATTTTGTGGGGTTTGAGAATGCCCTTCAGGCCAATAAAGGATCAATCTAGGTTACGATAAATATAATATCTTTAATTGGTTCATTAAAATGGTATCAAATAAATGTTTTACCCTATTTTTCTAGGATATCTAGATGTTTTGAGTCATGACTATCAGAAATCATGTAATCAGTCCTGGTAAGGTTATTAATCACCAACCATCTGAGATGTTTATTGGGTTACCAATCATTCCCAATATGTGTATTTCTTTTTTTTCTTATTACATTATTTTTTTAGGTTTTTTGGATTTTATTTTATTTCTCCTTTAGTATTTGAGAGTTCATGAACTTGTTTTATAATAGTGGGATTTAAATTTAAATTCTTATGGGCCCATGCTACTATACATGTTTTGGAAAACTATGTGAAAAATGTTCAGTTGTTCTTGGTTGACTCTATATAGACTCCATATTATTGGTTCTTAGTCTTATAACCATTTTCACCAATCCATATGTATATAATTTTTCGTTCAAATTTTAATATTTCATGAACTTATAAAAAATTCCATGTTTCAGTTTGTGACTTTCATGCTAAAGAGTCAAATTTAGAAGTGGTGGAGGTTTATTACTTAGGATTACCCACAAATTTAATTATCTTAGGTTGCTTTGAAGGCATGTTATGTTCATGATTTATATTCAATTTTATGAGGGAATTGATGGTTATTGGATTTTATTGTATATAAAAAGGATATAACATAGTGTTGGAGTACTCTCTCTATTTTACTGATTTGGTTACATCTTGTCCACATCTAGACATAGTTGACTCTCGAATAGTGTGGTGTTTTTGAAAAGGCTTTTGTCTAGCCCAATCTCAAGATTGTTCCCTCTTAGTATATAATAATATGGTATCTTCATGATCAATAATTTTGTGGTTTAATAATATTTCGAAGGATCTTTAGAGGAGTCATGATTTTCACTTATTTCTAGATGTGATAGTGGAACCTCAAACAAGGGGAAAAGTAAACATACAAAGTATGACCCCACTGGTAGTGACATTAAAAGGTTATTTGTTTCTTCTTAGTAGATTTTTTAGGAGGAAGCATTTATTTTTCTTTAATTCAAAATAGTGGGTCTTATAAATTTTTCTTGTAAGAACCCACCTATATCATATCGGCATTCTGTCCCTCTAGACCATTTTTAGATGTTCTACTTTGGTTTCTCTATATATAGAAATGGTCAGAAATCATTATATCCTAAGGATAATATGGTATATCTAGAAGCATCATGGAAATGGGTCTCCAACAATAGGCCTCAGATTGAAAACATTCATATAGTGGCTAACCTACTGGTGGAAGTTTATATTAGTTTAACTAATGTTAATCCTAATGTCAACATGTTATCGTATGAGTTTTCCATGAAGTAAATATTTACGTCTTGTAAACCTTATTACATCGGGGGTTTTCTTTGTTCTTAAAAGGGTTTTGTGGTGTTTATGTTTGATGTTTTCTAGTATATTTTTTGGATTTTATCTCAGTAAATTAATAATACGGTTTTATATGCTTCCACGTTTAATCTGAATTGTTTTAATCCACTATTTTGAAGAGTTTGGATATGGGATTTTGAGTCTAAAGGAAATTCAACTTTGTTCAGAGATCACAAAAATTGAATTTATAATGTTTAAAGGTTTCCCATTCTCTTCCATGATTATTATTTTTTACATGATTTGGAAAATATGAATTTGTGATTTTATATATCCTTGATCTTGATATTTCTCTATGGGTTGTATCCAAATATGGATGTATGTTCATATCTTAGTATAATAATTTAGTGTGTTTAAATTTTTTTAGGATTTGAATCTTTTTCTATGATCTATATGTGTATATGTTCATACAAGCTCCTCTAACTATTCTATATGGGATGGAGGTTGTTTTAGATGTGCATGCGCCTTGATAATGGTTATTCTTATATTAAATCTTGTTGATATGTGACCTATGTTGGGTTAGTAGTTATTTTGTTCGTGATGAACACATTAGATATTATGTAAGTATTGGGGTGACCATAACTTGGTTTTGATTATAATAGATTTCAATTAGAATTACCAGAATCTGGTGGTTCGAGAGTTCAATTATGGGTTACCCTCACTTGACATAGGGTTAGACATTGTTTTTCATGGTGTGGAAGGAATCTAATTAATTAATTTACAATCATTTACATTTTTATTTTCTATAACATTTGTTATTTTTCTCGAGGTGGAAGTCATTCCTGGATATTCATTTTCAATGTGATTTTTTAGGTTTTTTTGTTTACTGATTTCATGTTTTCTTCATAGATTCGTAGTTATATTCACACGATTTCATAGTTGATGGTTATTGCCCTATTTTTTATAGTATATTTCTTGTTTAATATTATTTTTATAGTTTCTCATCGTTAAATAAAATATTTAACTAGGTTTCTATTAAAATATTTTTTTATGGATAAAAATCCTTGAAATATAATTCACTAATTTTAGTTTAATTTCTAGTTTTGATAGAATGGTTTCTAGTTACCATATATGAGAGTTAAAAATTTTATTATATTTTAATTTTTTCAGGTTCAATGGTGTATCTTGGGATATCTTATCTCTCTAATATCGATAAACCAATGTCCATGAACCTTTTTGGGTGTATAAATACTTTTGGTTGGGGGAATTGTGACATACACATTTTTATAATAATTAAAGGCATGTATGGGTTTTAAATTAAAATCCTTTTTGTGGAAAAATAATATTTTATTATGTAATAATTATCCTCACATAGGGAATATGATTTTTGTAATGGAATATCCTGACTAATGAAGAATGTTTGAAGGTAAAAGGGTTTTCCCTTAGTTGTTTAAAGGTATACTAGTGTTTCGATATGTTGTTTTGGGGTAGTTCCTTATCTATGTAAGTGTAGATCTCAATTCATAAGGATTTGATAAGGGTAACCTGAGGTTTTCATATCTCATGTAAAGGTAACTCAAAGATAAATAATGGTTATCTCATAGATTCTTCTATTACATAAGGGTGATGTTGATTTTTGAAAATCTATGTATGGGTAACATTGTACCCTTACACGACAACTATGAGTTATGTATGGGTAAATTCATGTTATCCTTATACAATAGCCATTTTGAGAAAAAAAATGTTTTTTAATATCTATTTTTAATATCATAACCTCCAACATAATCTTAGATCACCTCTTTAAATTTTTTAAATATTTAAATCATTGGAATATAATCATTTAGCTCATTTATAATCTATAACTCATATTGCAAAATGGTACTTTAAATTTTGGATTTTTAATACAGTGAACCATAACATCTCCAATGATTTTAAAATACCTAAATTTTTACTACCTTGGGCTTTTGGTATCCTATTTAAGAGTTTTTTAGGAATCCAACCACAGTAAAAGGATATTTTTTCCCTTCATCTTGATCCTTGTTTGTTTGGGTTGGATTACCAATAATGAAAATTTTTCATTTTATGTTTCTCAATTGCTTAGCCGGAATATTTGTTCTATGTATTCTATTTTTTCTCCTTCAGATTTGAGGATGTGTAATTTTGTAATGGTGATGAAAACCCATTGGTTCATGGCCTCATTTTTATTCTGTAGTATTTTGGCTCCTTGTCTTCTGTGGTTCTCTTGTTGTTTGTTTGAATTTTCCACTAATTTGGTTATTATATTAATAAGGAAATATATATCAATTAAGAAATAGATTATTATTTATTTTTAATTGTCTATCCAACTAAATTATAAATCTTGAACAAGGTCTCTTGATAAATGATTTTAAATGTAATGGTGTGTATAATTAAATTATTTTTAAAATATATTTTGAAATAAAATGTGATTTCCAAAAAATAATCTCGACGTGATATGAATTTTTTCAATCATGATTTTGGTGAGATTAAATTTTGTGAAACTTCTTATGATTTGAAATGAGATGATTCAAAATGAAAGGTATCATTTATTGATAAAAAAATCATTTGTTGTATGTCTTTGAAATGGAATTCATTCTTTAAAACATGATCTTGGGGTTGATTTAAAAGTTTATTTAATTGATTTGAGATTTATTGAATTGAATAAAAGCTCGATTAATTTTTGATTTACTTTGATGCATATGGTATCTACTGTATCTAGGTGGGATGAACAAACACTAGTCATGAATTATATCAACCTAGAAACATAATTTAAAATGACAATGTAAACTAAAATAATTTGATGGTGGGGAATCTATTCTTAAGAATATTTCTCATATCCCCTAGGACTAAGACTATGAACCTATCCACACTAGGAGTCACACTTATCTGACATGTGAGAGTCCCTATATTGAACTTGTTCATGGGTCTCTTAACCATTGTCCTATAGTTGTTTTGTTGATTATTGAAATAGTATAAAATTTACAATGTTAGTAAATGTCTTACACAGATCTATTTTTATGTAATTTATTATTCATTATTTATTTGATAAAGATTTTTTTATCTTCCAGATTTGAATAAAATTAACATTGAAATGTATTTTATTTTAGCTATTGAAATATTTTAAAAATAATGTTTTGATAAGAAATGAGAAAAGGATTTTAATACATTTTTCATTTAAAACTGGCCATATTTGGTTTATTTCATAACGAATTACTATGAAATTATAAATGAAATCATACTACACATTATTGATTGCACCTTATCTTTTTCCCTTCGGTGTTTATAGACTTTCGTTATTTCAATTATAAGGAAAGGAAAGCATCCCATTGGATGTTGTGGATTATTTTTTTGTGGGACATTTGGAGTTGGATGAGACTAGTAGAGAATGTGATCTACTTATAATATGGAGAATATATGTTATTTTATTTGATGGTTTAGTATGATTACTTTGGTTGGTGTTCTATTTTTTCGATTTATAACTTCTAGGTTTGGATATCTCATTTTTTATAATTTATTTAGATAGATTATTTGTATATATTTGTGGTTTTTAGGGGAAATAATTTCCATATCATTGTTTATGATGCCCATGTACTTGTTTCCAGCTTTTGGGGATAGATAATTCCATTCAGGACATTGGTCAATCGATTTGGGAGTTGGTTCACATTATATCACGGGTTTTTTCATTAAAAATGTTACCATGTGAAGGTTTTGAATTATTTTTTCCTAAATTCACTATAGTTTTGAGGTAGAACTATTAAGAGTCAAATAGTTGGTCAAGGGAGGGTGCTTGATCACCACCCATATGATATTTCACTTGGGATACTAAGGTTTTTCAGGATGAGTATGTCTCTAGTTTTAGATTGATCCTTTATTTTTTTTGAGAATTTTATCTTTTTTTGAGTATCTCAATATTGATTTGAGACTTCATGAATTTTTCCTTGAATAATTAGATTTATAAAGAAATTCGGATGGGTTCACCCTATTTTACATGGTTTTGAAAACCATGTGTTGACCATGAAACTGACTCTATTTATCTCTCCATAGACTCAATGCAATTGGTGGATGGTCTCCCAACACACGTGTCCAATTCATGAATAACTGATATTTAATGGAAATTATGATACTTCATCAAATTCAAAAATCTCTCAAGGTTAATTTTCTGACTTTTATGCTCATTAGTCAATGTGGGATGTTCTAGAAGTCTGTTACTCATGATAAGACGCATAAAAAATGTTCATTTGTAGCTTTAATGGAATATTTCATTGAATATTTGTTTCCCAATTCAGTGAGGGGATTTAAGGATATTTAACATTATGTTCTATAGCAAGGAGAAATAATGTTGTCAGTTTATGATTTTGGTTGTATTGAGTTTTTATTGTATTGTCCTCATATTTCCATAGATGAAAATATAATGGAATGTTGTTTCTATAAATGAATTCCTTCATATCTTTTACAGGAAATGTTTTTATCTTAGCCTCAAATATTATGGTATATTTTAAGTGTATAATTTTAAATCTAAAGTAAAGATTAACAGAATACCAAAGTAATTAGTAATTAATCCCATTTCTAGATTTGTTGGAATATGATCTAGAAAGTGGAAAAGGAAGTGTAGCATGTAATACCCTACAAGTAGTGGCAAGAAAAGGACACTGTATTTCTTGCATAAGATTCCTCTAGGAAGAAGCACTTGGTTCATTTTGAGTGTGGAATAGTTGTGTAAATAATTATTTATTTTAAGAACCCACATGAAAATTAGATTTCTTATTTCCCTCTAGATCATTTTTATTGGTTATGACAAGTTTTATTTTCATCTCAACACGGATAGGAATCATTATCTCTAGAGTGAACTATGTTGAAACATGACTCTTTAAAACAATAAGGATTTATCCATAGGGATTTTATTCAATACTTTTATGTAGTAGATGATATATTATTAGAATTTGATACTAGTTTAGCTTATGTTAATCCTGATATTTTAGTTAATAATTTCTTAATTTTCCTAGATGTATTTATTTACCTAGAGTTAACCTTGAGACATCAGGGGTATCCTTTCTAATTTCCCCAATTACATGGTGGAATTTTTTTGTGTTTTCTAGTCTCATTATTGGATTATATCTTAGTAAAGTGAAAATATGGATTTATATACATCCATGTTTACTCAAGCTTATTTTAATCCCCTATTTTAAAAATTTGGTACGAGGGAGTTTTAATCTATGAGAAACTCAATATGGTGGGTAGATCACCAAAATTTAATTTTCCATGTTGAAATTTTGTATCGTCTATTTCATTAGATTTTTTTTACACGGTGTAGAGTTCTTAAATTTTAGATTTACTAGATCCTCTATCATGAACATTCCCCTTTGTGATGTATCCAAATAAATACATACATTCATCTCTTACTATAATTTATATGTGAGTTATTATTTGGTTCGTCTGAGAATCTTTAGAGATGATTTGTATGTGTTTTTTCTCTTTTTAGTTCCTCAGTTTATTCCCTGTAGTATGGAAGTTTTTTTGGTATTTCATGTTCCTCGATGATGGTTGTTCATATCTTTACTCATGTTGATGTGGGGCCTATTTTGGTTTAGTAGTTCTCTTTTATTGATGAACATTCTAAGGATTACGTGCGTGTTTATGTAAAGACCACATGTCCAAGAGACCACAGTAAATGATTACTTTTTTACATTGGCATTATATACAATCGATCACATACCAAATGAATGAATACTTTAGTATTTTTGGTAAACTAGATAAATACTTGAATGTTGCATACATTTGGAAGAAAATAAATTTCATTAAAAACATCATTATTACCACTAGAATATCCTTTCATATTAGTAATAGTACACTTCCTAACGTATCGGGGATAGTAAAGAACATAAAGGTGAGATGAAATTCTCATTATAGATCATATACAATGGAATATATAATGAGTAAATAAGGAATGATCAATATGAAAAGTTAAATAACTAAAAACACATTACATTGGACAAACAATTTGAGCATGAAGATAATATGGATGGAATAAATGATGATTAAACAATTTTATATAACTAATCACTTTAGATTTAATCTTATAAATGGGAATTATAAGTATTAAAATAATAAAATGGACATTAATAACTAATTTCATAATGATGTAATTCAAAATTCCAGGAAACATAGTCATACTTTTGAGGCCTCGTGAAAGGATATCATAGATAAATGGGTAAGGACTTGGCTAAATAAACAAACTTGTTTTTCTCATGAGACCTACATATTAATTGAGGGCCTATAATGGTCCCTCCCATAACTAACTCATTCTAATTTACTGATCATATGAAAGGAGTAAAACACAATCAACATAAGAACATTCTTATTGAAAATATAGTAAATAAAATTTTAATATTTTCCCTGGTCAAACTAATCATAAACCATCTAGAAAAAATGGTATATAGTATTAGTGGAGTACACCCCCATTAAATAATAAAATTCACCAAATAATGTTGAGATATATTCGAATAGTTTAAAAAGATCATTGGAATATTCTTTAGGAAAATATCCTTTTTATTATAAAATATGTAGTTTAGAATCTAAAAAATCCCAAATATTAATGAAAACATTTTTTGTTTAAAAATAGACAATAAAACTTTGAGAAAAATATTAAATAAATTGATTTTTCGTGATAATATTAAATTATGTGCATGCTTTATAAGTTAAATAAAAACATTCTGTAAAAACTTTTGTAAAAACTATCAAAATTTACCTAGTTTGGACAACGAGAGAGTATTCCTTGTAAACCATTTTTAAAAAATTCAAACATGGGTGAAATTTTCCTTAAAAACATGCTTAATAATATTAAATATATTCTTTAAAACATTTTAAGTATAATATGGACATGGAATAAAAATATTCCAGACAAAATAGAAAACAAATTCAGTATTCCTTAAAAATATTATTTTGATATCTTGAGTACTTAAAAGAGAGAAACTAAAGTAAAACGTATAATTTTTTAAAAAATAAAAAGGGTGAAAAATAATTTGGGTTTAAAATATAAATACAATATAATTTCCCTTATGGTGACTTAAATATAAACAATATTGTATAATGATGACATTTTGAAATAAAATTTTATATCTTTTATAACTTTTGAGTCATAATCCAAAATAAAGAAATAAATTTAAATGATTATTTCAATACCATTAATATAAAATTAATCATGATATATCAAATAAGATAAGTATTAAATTTACTATACAAAAAAATAATGAATACGATATATGTTGCATGAAAATAAAAGTTATATGAGAATACCTTATACATAATTTATAACTAGAGTAAGAATTTAATAAATTTATTTATTATATGTAAAAAAATTAAATCTAAAAAAATAAAAAAACATGTAACAAAATATTATGTCATTTCACACATAATTATTTCATAACATAGTTAATTAAGTATAAGTATAACATAATTAATGGAAGTTGAATTAAGAAACCTCTTACCACTGGTCTGAATCCTCACACACATTACTTATATTCCTAAATAATAAACTTATTTAATTATTTAATTTATTAACAACCTTTTTCAATTTTATTTTTACTTTTATTTTATTTAGTACCCTTCCATATTTAATTACATAATAAATCGAATTCATGTCGGACGTTTTGATAATATTTGGTTCATACGTCCAAATTGACTTTTGTTGGTTAACTGTGGTAATATTTTTCATTATTACAACAAATTCAAAATAATAATAAATATGTATATCATTTTTATACATCAATTATATTTTAAAAAAATCATGAAATATGGTTATGAAAATTTAACTCTGTTAAAATCAAGGAGATGATAAGTAGTGTGTAAACATGAGTGAAATTTCCATTTTTCAATAATCATGATTATATGAATCTAGTATTATTGTATCTTTATAAAATGATAATTATATTGTAAAAACATAATTCTTAAAAAAATTTATATTTTATCCATGTATTTTGGTGTATAAAATAAATCATATTACTTAGTAGAGGTGGTAGTCGACACGTACGTACAAATGATGTTATCAATTTTTATAAATAAAATGGTAATAAAGTAAATGATATATTATCTTTCTATAGTGATAGATGTTTGATTAATATAATATATAAATATTAAATCCATCATTATAACCATTCATGAGATTTGGTGATGGAAAACATATTACATTGGTTCACGAGGTGGTAGTCTATCGTACACACGAACGATGGATTCATTTCCCATTTTATGGAAGAATAGATGGATATTGGGTGTTCCATTAGCATAAAAAATATAATTATATTTAAAATATTTTTTATATTATTTCAGAATTTATAAAGAAGAATATAATGAGGTAGAATAAGAAATAAAACTAAAACATTTTGTTAAAACCTACACCTTTTATTTGGACAACCTCCTTTGATTTGTGCCTTATTCCCTATAAGGTCTCTATTATTCCAAAAATAATAACTATTGAATCTAGTAAGAGATTTCAATTATTTATTCAAGTAATTATTTCCACAAGAAATTTTTTAATGATGTGTGGAGAGAAAATTAGAGGGGTTTACTTTTATAATGAGGGGAGGAGAATTCAGAGAATTTCTTAAACAATTAAATTAATACAACTTAATTTTCTTATTCAAATGGATCCAAATTCATATATTTTGATTATAAGTTAATTATTAGTCAAAAAAACTCATAAAATAAAAATTGGATATGTTTGGTTGATTTTTACCCCTTATCATTTAATTTTAACTCTGCATTAACACTTTAAATGATTGTAACGGTAATAAGGTCATTTTACTCCTTCGGGGTCGGGATAGTTATTATAAAATGATATATGGTTCATAAATGGACCACAAATGATATTTCAAAAAATATTCCAATCACTTTAATGAATATAAATTTTTAGGATTTTTAAATCATTTAAAAAAATATTATTTATTAAAAAATATCATTAATGTCTTTTTTGAAACTATTCATTTAAATTGACTTTGAAAAAAAAACATGACAGAAAATAATTTCAAATATAATCCTTTTAAAATATATAAAATGTTATATTTTTCTAAAAAAATCTAAAATAATAATTCATTAAAATTAAATTTCTTTTAATATTTTTAGATTCATTTTTTTTATTAATTTTACAAATACTATGTCTGTGTTTTCGTAAGTATTTAACGTAATTATTTCATCAATAAAAATTAAAATCAATATACCATGATATGAAAAATAAATTATTTTTCAAATAAATATTTATAGATGATCGTAAATTGTTGTTATACCTCTCACAAAATATTATATATTTCAAAAGAAAGATAGTGACAATTTTAACTTTATCCTTTACTAATATATTATGAAGGGACAAAAAATGAAATATTGAACTATGATTATGTATATTCAACACATGGATGTACATGGATGAAATAAACTCATTCGAAGGATAAAATCAACGTTTTAGTGTCATTTTTTGTCCTTATCAAATTATTTTTAACCTTAATTGCCTAATTTACCAATGTTGTGGTGATACGTATTTACTAAAATTATTGATCAAAATGATAATAAAGGGTCATATTAAAAAACTTTTGACCAACTAATTCTAAATATAGAATCTAATTTTTCATGGTTCAATTTCTAGATGTGGAAAAAATTTATTTTATATTAAAATTTAAAAATGCAATAGAAAACAATTTTTAAAACATGTTTTTTTCTCTATAAAAATGTATTTATATATAATTTAGTCATAAAATTGATTTTTTTGAAATGAATTTTATTATTCCTAATATTATATATCTAATTCTGGAAATAAATACATTTTTTTGATAAAAAGTACTATTTTTTACTATTTAATGGAAAATCAATCTTTTCAGGATGGTTTTTTCAAAACCTCAAGTTGATAGTGCAGCATGTTCTTCGCAAACATTATCGGGTGGGTGGATCGAAAGAGAGATGTGTGTGTGTATACCCATCATCTGGTACACCTCCCACATGTCTCTATGAGACTAAGGAGTTCTCTACCATGTTTTTTTGACCAGTACAACACAATTGTTGGTGGGGGCATCATCTTAGACAGGCATTGATGCTGCATTGTCTGACAGGTTAGGGGGGACCATGACTTTTGAGTGGTACTTATCATGATATATGTATCATATTGGAAATTTATGACCATTTTAGGTCCTTTAGATCACGTTTTGTTAAAGATTCTATTTGTATCTGGTACATGTAATTAGTTCTACCTTTTCCCATTTTCAAAAGGGGTTTTCTATATATTGAAATTCAATAACGGGGGCTCGTCCCTCAACATTTACAAAAAAAATCAGAAAAGCATCAAAAATCACACTCTAAACTAATTTAGATATGTTGATTCCAAAAAAAGTTATTATTATTTATAATTAAATTTTATTAAATTTATCAAAATTAATTGAAATAATTTTTTATAAAAATAATTAAAAAAGTTTCGAAAAAAATGCATTTTTAAAGTCTTTAATGATCCACTAAAAATTGACTGCTTATTTCTGAAACATTAATCAATACATTTTTATTGATTAATAAATTTATAATTTTTTCATAATTTTTTTGATATTTTACATACTCTCTAATTTAATGTATATATTACAACTATAAGGATTAAATAATAATAATTTCCCATTTTTTTAGGTTCGGTGGTCTGTCATATATGTTATTGATCAAAGTATTCGTTTCAAATATCAGGGTGTTATATTCTCCCCATTCAATTAATTTCTTCTTAAAAATTTTATCTTGTTATGAATAATCAAGGGTTTGACATTTGAAATTTCATTTGTGGAGAACTGACATGAAAATATTTTTAATTAAAATTCCTCTTAAAAAGAGGGAAATGGAAATAAAATAATCATCTATAATAACACAAAACATGGTTTTTTAATAGAAAAAAAATAGTCCGATATGTATATATGGAATTTGAGTAGAAAAATAATTCCCAATGACTAATAGATAGTGATAAAGAAAATTTTTAGGGGTAATTTAATGACCAAAAAACTTTAAATTAATGAGGGGTAGAAAGACCATCAATTCATCAAAAAATAAAGGTAATATGATACCATTTTTATTTGTGGTTAACTTCCTATGATTTTGGAATTTCATTACCTTCTAGAATGATAAAATTAAGAAATAGAAAAACTTTCCTTGTATAATTTCAACATTTAATCAATTTTAAAAAAAAAACTCATCGTTTTCACTAATTAATGAGTATTCAAGATGAATTTTTATGCCTGAAGCACTAAAATCAACTTTCGATGGATCACATAATACACTAAATAATAAATCGTTATTACATTAGTCTTTACTAAAAAGAAAATTGTTTCCACAATGAATAAACCATCATCTGAATAAATAAAAACAAATATATAAAATTTAATAATTATATAGAAGGTTTTACATAGATCAATACAAAGCCTTATATCCCAAATAACCTCAATAACCTAATGATAAAATAAAGTTTTAACCTCAATTATTATCTCATAATCTTTATCTTAAACCTTCCTAAATCTTATATAATTCTTTCCAAATAATTTTTATGTTAAAAATTATGTTTATATGTACCTCCACCAAATAAAATGACTCCTAAAATACCAAAAATCATCTTAAAATACCTTTTTTTAATAATTGATCCTATAACATTATTATAAAAATAAAATTATTATCCATATAATAATTTAAAACACTTTTATACTAATCCCATCATTATGTATTCTAGTGGTATGTGATACAACCTTGTTTCCCTTCATTTGTGGGTTCAATCCTTATGGATTTGATGAATGCGACAGGTTTTCACCCAACAAGTGGTTTATCCTTATTCAAAAACTATTTCAGCATAATTCCTATAACATTCCCAAAATATATGATGAAAATCCTAAAAATGACAATAATCATCAAATAAATTTTCAATCCCATGGTTATGTATATGATAAACTGAATGTTCCAAAAATTTAATAACCCATAGTTATGAAAATGATCATATCAACCCTTGATGTTATCGATAACATTAAAATGTGTGTACAAAATAAAAATATGATTATTCCTCAAATAACTTATTCACAAAAACATATACTAAACCAAAGGGTCATACTCCCAAAAATTTCAGCCTAAAATTACCATAATCATTTTAAAAATTAATCATAGGAAACCTAAAAAGGGTATATATGACATTATACTTATTATCAGCCATATACATATCAATCCAAGACACTTTAGTTTTTTTCTATATCATTATTAAATATCATAGGTTTCCATTGGTTCTATTCTCTCATTCAATATAATGTTTCATAAATAAAATATGAATTAACACTAACATATACTCCAAGAGTATCAAAACATGGTATGTAGTAAGGGAACACTCACTGGGAACCATAACGATAGAGAATATATACTAAACCAACTCTATTTGGGGTTTATTACACCTAGATGCATATTCTCCAAAACCATTTCCACTTGTAGTATCCAACAAGGGATTTATTTCTAAGAAATCGACATAATCTCTCCCATACCAAAGCATTATAATGTTATCCAATACATATACTTATCATCTAAGTTAGTCATAGGGTTACATTCCTTAATCTATGTTTTCTTAAAGCCAGTTCTCAAGGTTTCTACTAAACATCCTTTGATTCCAACTATAAAGACACTAGCTCTAGTAGCCTAGAGCTCGTGGTTACTTAATTACATTATCAACAGATACAACTTATCATACCCCAATGGACTGAATAGTTTAATGGACTTGATATACTAATATACATGAATCTCACATACATTTGAAAACAAAGTAATTTATTTGAAAACAACTTTATTCCCTCAATCATATCCTTTCATATCAATCGTAGTATACTTCTTAGCATCCTGGTGAAAGAAATTAAATAGGTGTGACCTCAAGAAATTAGTAGGGGTTATGTATAGTGTAATATATCAAGATTAAATAAGGTGTAATCAATATAGAAAGGTAAATAATGAATAGCACAAGACATTTAATCAATAACATGAGCATGAAGAATATTGTAGTAATAAATGATTCTTAAATAATGACATTAACAAATCATATGTGCTTGAAACTACAATGTACTGACCTGGGATACACATAATTAGTGCCCTAAGTTGGTGCATCACATAGCCTCAAGTTCACCACCCTATATACCAGAGGCTCTAGACTGGTAACAAAGGTCTATGGTGGTATAGTGGGGAGACTACACCACCATATCAATGTGGTACATCAGATAATACAAATAAATAGAAAATAGAGGATGAAATAATAAATAGATGGAATAGTGTAAAAAATACTTCAATAAACTATGGAAGCATAAATAACCAAGAAACAGTAATAGTAATAAAATCCAAAAGGATGAGTCATATACAATGATGTTATGACAAGATGATATACAAAAAAAGTTAAATCGTGGATATGCATATACAACATGCAATATAGCAATACATAAAAATTCAAAATACTGCTCCACTAGCATCATGAAAAATGCTTGGTCTTATGCTCCTAGGATCCAATATATAAGTATAATGAATCCGACATCTATAGTAGTGTGCATGCCCTATCCATTCCTACAGACATGAAGTCTACTCATGTACTATTGGTGCCCTGAGTAGGATGTCAGATAAACTTAGTAGGATACCACCAACTATGTCTATAAATAATCTTATTAGTATATACAGCTATGAAGTGTGCAGATATAGCTTAATAGGATGTAATGTTTGGAACAAATACATATTAGTCAACTCATATTCTTAAAGGAAACCTAGAGGACTTCACCTGCTTCGGTATAGGCTGGAAATAGTCTTATCAGTAATCATATATATATATATATACTTTATACAAGTATATTCACTAAGTAAGAACATAAGAAGTTTAATACATGGAAACTATGTGTTGGATGGACACTGAATGTTACTCTAGCATCAATAACACGTCTAACGAGCTATAGGATCATTCAAGTTCACTTTCCTTGATTCTCATGGTTAATATGCAACATCATCCTCTACACTCATGATAATCAGGGTGATTTTTCATTCCCAACACCTAAATAATGGTAATGAGGTGTGCCAGTCCCATTATCCAAATACATGTATAAGAGTGAGAGTCATCATACTCAACACCCAATGTAAGGGAGATTGAAATATAGTGCTCAACAATCCCTCAACTATCATTCCACAATCCATAATAATGGAATACACAAAATAACCATGATAACCTAAGGGATCGCCTCTAATTCATGTATAGTCCTTATTCTCAATATAATCAAGGGCATCAAAATCCATAAAAATATATATAAAAAATTATGAATCACTTGTCATGGACTTTTCATACATTCTTATTAACTATAAACAAACCATTTAATTTAATTAATAAAATTACACCACTTATAGGTGAATATTATCAATTAAAAGTGGTTCTAGTCTATTTAACAATTATATAATAGAGGGAAATTCAAATTCCAAGACAAACTGAACACTTAGGTAGTGTTTGGATATTTAAACAATTTGATACAAATATGTTATTCCAACTAGAACAGCCAAAGGAGTGGAAATGATTGAGTTTTACATCCTATAAATATGTTATAAGGCTATATGGGTGTATAACAATGTGATTATACTTTTTCATCATGGTCAAAATTAGTATACATGATTAGAAATTAAGAAACAAATTTAAGGTGATGCATGGAATTTTAGCATATGTCTCACAATAATGAAGTCTATGACAACACTAAAAATTTATGGGAAAAATATAGACCACATTTATTAGGGTTTTAGATTACTCTTCATCCAAAATCGACTTCATATTTGAAGTAGAACATATGAAAAATGAAGAACCATCCAATTCACTAAAAATAAGGTGAATGATATAACAAAATAATATAACAAGATATAGAAATAACAATAATAAAAGGATGTAATAGGATTAAAGAACATACTGATGTAGATCCAACATGAATAATAATGAATAATTTAGAGTCTAGATGATGGAGTACACAAGATCCCTTATTTGGGAGGAGAAAGAAGTGACATGAGAGAAATAGAGGCTTCAACCACTGCATATAAGAGAGGAAAAGAGGGTGGGGATTATTTAGGTTCATTAAGGGAAATATATTCATTCCATATTAAAATTGGGGTTATATGGTTTGGATTCACGGTTGGAAAAACCACGTACAAATAGTGCTGCCTCCACTGTCTAAGGAGGCCCCCACGTGTTTTAAGGGCACAGTTTCAGTAACAATGAGAAAACCGCATGAAATTCCTCCATCAAGATGTCTAAAATTTTCACATGGTTTTGTGACATGGCTCACACGATTTCAAAAAAACCACGAGGACTCCTTCAGGCCATTGAGCATCCCACACGGTTACCCCGCACAGATATTACTAACTATTCCCTAACAGTATTTCCCACTTTGTTTAACCATTTCTCCGAGCTTCAGGCTCTGAAAAATCCCTGGATGATCCAAAAACCTTTCATTAGACCATAGGTCACTTCTAAATGTATAAAAAATACTTGAACTGAAAAGATATTATTTGTACCATTGAGAAAATTCATGACCATAGAACCTCCCCTCTTTTAAGAAAATTGTCACTGAGTTGGCCTTCTGAGTGTAAAGAGGCATCGTCGAAAAAAATTTATATCCACTGGGATGGTATATCAGATTCACTCTCCTAGTTATCATATTGCACTCATCCATGCATCTATATACCCCATTTTAAAGGGACCTACCTTCCTCGAAGTGTCTTTATGATTCGATCCATGATGCACATTTGATACTCCTCAAAAGAAACACCCATCTCCAACTCAACCTCATCAAGTTAGAAAACATGTGATGGGTATAGATAATAGCGATGAATCTTAGATACATGAAAAACATCATGAGTAGACCATTATGTCAAAGTAATTGTTACATGGTAAACCATTTTACGATTTTCTTCAAATCCTAAACGGGTCCAATGAATCAAGGTCAAAGATTACCTTGCCTATGAATTCATAGATGGCCTAAAATGGGTTATACTTACATGAAAACAAGATATTTATCCTCAATATCAAGAGGTAATTGAAATTAGTGTAAATATGACTGATTTTTGGACCAATATATCAATATTTACTTTCTAATCAACTAGTAATACTCTGAAGTCTCCTGGATAAAATGTATTACAAGAAAAGATGCATCCCCAACCTCTAGCCAACACATAGGTGATTAGAAAGGCCTACCATAGAAGATATCATAAGGATCCATATGAATGGTATCCTTAAATATATAATTATAATAAAAATAAACAAGTGATATTTGTTTCTCTTAAGAACCCCTAAAATCAAGGACACTTTCACTGAGAATGTCCTAAAATAGTTGAGTCATATACTCTATATTTCTAATGGTCTGAGGGTGATAGGATTTTCTTAGAATAACCAGTGTACTTAAGGCCTTCTTCAACCCCTACCCGAACCAATAAGGAAAGTGGTCATTCTTATTAGATATGATTGTACATGGATCTCCATGAAGATATAAGACATCCCAGATGTATATCATCCTTAGCTTGTCTACTAAAAATGACTCCTAACCAAGTAAGAATTATTCAACATTTTTAAAATGATCAATAACTACCCAAACTGTATAATTTATTTGAGGGGATCTTGGAAAATTATTCATGAATTCTATAGAGACATCATCCCACTTCCACTCAGAAATGGACAATGTCTATAAAATCCCTTCAGGTTATCGATGTTCCACCTTCACCTACTGATAGGTAAAACACTGAGTGATTAAGGCAGTTATCTCCCATTTCATACTAGGCCTCCCATATTAGTGACTCAAATCTTGATGCATCTTGGTGACATCATGATGTACATCCTAAAATGAGGAATTAAATTCCTATATAATATCATATCTAATGTCTTCTACGATCCATACAGGCCTATGAAATCATATGGTCTCATCATCATCATCGGTTCAACCAAAATATGAATCCTCATCTCAGATACTTTTACATAGGAATATTCCCTCGGGATCTGAATGTTTCCTTTTTCATACCCATTATTTAAGGATATAGGTCACTACTAAGGTTCTGAGGATAGTTCTCCCATAATCCTTTGAAACCACAACATGCCTTTATGAAAATAATTCCATGAGCTACCACTCACCATTAGGCACCTTAGCTATTGGTGTCTGAAACTTATGGTTTAGAGCACTAGATATAGAATTTATTTTCTAGGTTGTATATGTAATCTAAAAATAAATTTCTTTCAAGTATTAAACCCATATACACTACCTGAGATTCAGATCATGCGGCGTAATGATGAACTCGATTCTTTTGTGATCTGTGAACATTGAAAAATCCTCTCAAAGTAAATCTAGTCACTAATAGTGTAGATCATAAAATTTTGTACCTAGGTCATGGTCCTGTATTATGTAATATCACTTGTGACTCCTCAATTGACAAGAACCATACACTACAATTTGGTTTTCCTGTATTAGAACCTCTCCTATATTGATACATGTTGTGTCATAGTAAATAATATAGATTTTTATTGGATCTAGAAGAATAATTTCAACCCTAAATTTAATCTGAACTTAACCTCTAAAAAGGCATATTCACAATCATATGACCATTCGAATTTCACACCAATATTTTTCAATCCCATAATTGGTGCTTCTAGGCATGATATATCCTATATAAAGTATATGTAATACACATTTTTTTCCAAAAGAACTCTGTATATGAATGATGATCTTGGTATATTCCAAGGAAAATAAATCTCTACCATATATAGTTCTACTAATACACCTAAACCTTAGATGATATGACCCAAGAAGTGAACTTTATTGATCCAAAAGTGTAATTTCATGAGTTTAACGTAAATATGGTGCTCCCTTAGTGTATTCAACATGATATGAAGATGATTTACAACATCATGATGACCGAATGAATACACTAAAATTTTATCTATAAAGACCACAATGAATGAATCCAAATATTTTTGGAAAACCCGATTCATCAAATAACTAAAAACAACTGGCACATTCGTGAGACCAAGAGACATCACTAGATAATCATAAAGACCATACATACTAAGGAAATTTGTGCGAGGTATGTCTAAATATATGAAACAGACTTGATGATAACCCAACGTCCAATCAATCTTATAGACAACCCCCTCCCCTTAGAGTTAATCAAATTGGTCTTCTATTTGAGAAAATATATAGATATTTTTAACCATAAACTGGTTCAACCATTGTTAATCCACATAAATCTTGATGGTACCACATTCCTTCATGGAAAAAAGGACTAGTGGACCCCTTGGAGATGTTTTGGGAAGAATAAATACTTTATCCTACAAACTATACAATAATTTGTTGATCTTCAGAACCTCCATAGGTTCCATCCTTTAAGGAGGAATTGACACTGATGCTTCTCCTAAACTATCTTGATTTGGAATTACACATTTCTCAATGGCGGTATCCAAGGAATTTTTTTAGGGAATACATCCCTGGATTTATCTACTATAAGAGGAAAAAGTAGTTTTTATCCATTGATCATCCCAGAAAATATTATTAATCTGGGATGTCACTCTACCAAATCCCTAATGCTATAGTTCTTCGTGAGATAAATGAACATTCCATTCACCCTGGTGAACATGTCTACCACCCTTTGGTGATGTAAATGTCACCCTCTAGAGATAACAGTCAATAAGGGATTTATATGAAACTAACTATTCCATCCCAATAATTATGTAAAACCCTTTCATGTCAAGGATGTAATAATTCCACATGAAGAAATATCTACTTGTCTCGAGGGGAATCCATAAAAAGTCAAATTATCTCAAATCAGATTCTTAACAGGGTTTGGAGTTTCATAACACCATAGTAAAACTCTATCTTAAGGCCTAGAAATTCCATATTTTTCTTATCTATAAAGCAAGGTGACACGTATGTGTCAAACAAATAAGACGATAATGTAGAGGATGTGAGAATAAGACCTAGGATCATATAAGGTCCAGCACTCTGCTCCTCTGGCATAAGTTTCACTACAAGATACTAGCTCATACCACGACTCTGAGTCACTACCTAACTACCCTGAGAAATCCCACTATGTTGGTGCTAGAAGTCCCATGACTGAATACCTTTACCTTAAGCAGAACCTCATTTTGAGAATCTGTCAGTATTCCATCTATATTCCTAGTGATATACTACTAGACCCACTCCAAAAAGTGGGATATGTGTATACCCTTGTTCTCTAGGAACTGATGTAAATGGACTGTATAAGCATTGGATATGCCCCCATCCTTCTATAACCTATATATTCCACTAGATATCAAATACACTGAGGTTTTGTATGTCATGACTTTCAGAACTGATGACATATCAGGAAACTATTAGTACGATCTACCTAACTAGTGCTACACCCATGAGGATCCTCGAAATTTCTCTTATTCACACAAGAAAAACACTAACAGATCTGGGTGCTGAACTGCCATGGATCACACCATCAACTTCCATTATATTATACTAAGGTGTGAGGGTATACATAAAAATCTAAAAATAGTTATCAGCCCAAAAACATTAACATGGGATGATATAGTGTATACTAAACCATCCTCAAATCACTCCACAATCATAATATCATCACTAGATAATGTTTGAAAAAATGATGTAGCTAAATAAAATGAGTAGAATATTCCATTACAGACATAGCTCCATATTGGAGGTTTATAAACTCTCTAGCCTAGTCAACCTTCGAAGTCTGTAGAAAGAAGTAGTCATATATAATCTTATGGAAATCTGGTAAAATGATATTGTGATGTCAGTCTTCATGGGTAAATGAATCCAATCTAAACATGGCATAATCACATAGCATGTAAGTAGTGAGTTTGACCCTATTATTTAGAGTCATGTCTAGATGCTTCAAAATGGAAATCATGGACTCCAGCCATGACTTTGTGGGATGAGGTTTACCATTTCCCTCAAATGGTGGGCTAATTCTGCTATTGTAACTCCCAAGTTAACTCCACTATAGTTGGGGAAGGTTTAGTGACCCCTCGAAAAGACTGCATCCTTAAAAATTATCTTTCTTATTAATAGATGTCAGTTCCCATATCTAGAATAATAGGTGGTTCTACAGGTCTCGCTATGTGAGGTATCACTAGTGGATCAGGGACCACCACCTTCAGTGTGAAGTCGTATCTGCCTTCACGGTGTACGACTAGGGGCTTTCATTGTGTCATGATTCTATAATTCCAAACACATTCCTTACAAGTTATTTTAATAGTTTAAAAGATCATATACATATAATATGATTGGTATATATCCTTACAAATAACATGCCACACATCTCTTCTTGCTCCAAAATTCAGTTCTATGTGATAAATAGAAACCATAAAAGGCCCTAAAAACCATAAGAGACTACCCTACCTAACCCCAACTAATGTTGGGTCTAGGTCAAGCTCTCTATTTCACAATTCAATTTCATTTAAATGCACATTTATTTACAAGTCTCCTTAAATGGATGAACCAAATAGTTCACCACTTCTAATCCAAGAGGGACCATACACCACATGAACTGAAATACATAATGAACATAATCCTTACGATAACACATTCCATCCCATGAAAATAATGGGACATGGCTCAATGTTCCATAGTTGACTTCTTAGGGTGTTTTTGTAGCCTAATTAGAGAAAACATTTGGTTATTAAAGGCACTCTAAGTATAAACTACGTTTCTCAATTCCCTTTAATAAATGTTAGTACATTACAATTTATAACAATCCATAAAATAACTATATATAATAGGAAAATGAAAATAATAAATTAATCATGACATTGAAAATTCATGGAATATTGGTTATAATGTACATATAATGATGCGTGAGATTATATTTCCTTTCCATACGAGGACAATTGATAAAATTTGTATTCATAACATCGACATTACTAATATAATAAGGAATGTGCATCACCCAATAGTGAGATTGTATCAACTGTAATAGGTGAAATATTAGAATAGCAAAAAACCATCCGAGGTAATTTGGGTTTCCCATATATACAGGTTTTCTACTACCAAGAACAAGATGATTACAAACTTCCATTACATACAAGTCTCTTATATAATAACCATACAGTAACACAAGAAGAAAATAAACTCCTATGATACCACTTTGTAATGTATTGACTCAGGATCCACTTAACTGGTGCCCTGAGATGGTGGTTCACATGGCCTTAAGTGCGCCTCCCCATATGGAAGAGGATTCTGACAAGAATAAAGTGTCTATGGTGGTATGATGGGGATAATATATCCACATATCAGAGTGGTAGAGTGGATATGAAACATAAATTAAAAGTTTCATAAGTAATAATAAACAGATCACACAGCAGAAATAATAAATTAATAAATTATGGAAGCATAAATAACCAATAAATTTTAAAAAAATTAAAAGCCAAAATTATGATTAATATACAATGATGTTATTTCATTTTGATACACAAAAAGGGGAAACATATAATAGAAATATACAACATGCTATATAGAAAAATTCCCACCATCTCTGAAACACTGCTTGGGTTCATCTTTGACCTAACCAATTCTAAAGAGACATACAAAATATCCATTAAACTAATCCTATACATGAAGAGCACCACACACCAAGTGAACACTTTCCCTCACACGCTAAGGATTCCACAAAAATCCACACCATCACTCACTCTCCTCCTACAAAGGATGTATCTTCCACCAATAATACTCTCATGATTTCTCTCTTACCATCCCAATCATTCTCACCAAAACCCAATTATAGTAATCACCCATCATACCTGATCACACAACTAAAATCACACTTCTATGAGTCACATTCTTTGAATCATAGTATCGTGCACCAAACCCACTTGTCCTATGTGATTACACATTAGGCTCATCCAACCATATCATCCTCAATAATCCTAGTCAAAATTAAGGCATCTCAATCAAGGAAAGTTTTATCACACAACTACTCACCATATAGGAACTATATTGATACTATGAGTGTTTATACACATTCCCAGAACACAATAACCAATGCTCCAAACATCCAACTAATCCTACTCATTTGATACTAGTATTGACACCTAACACATATCCCATTATATATGTCATAGATCAAGTCATTTCACTTATGCCTTTGTCCACAACAAATCCTAGGGGGATATCACATCTATATGGATGTCTACTCACTTCTTCCAATCACATTTTAGGCATTACATGCACTCATTAATCCATGACCCAAGAATCAAACTCATGTATTAACCCACTATAGGTCTTACCACACATCCCTAGGTGAAGGGACTGTGTTACCATAGTAGAAGAATATCCATCTTTAAGATCCACATGAGCTTCAATTAGATAAAATAATGGGCTTCATCTGAATATAATCCCACAATAATTCACCTGGGTAAATTTCATATAAGTTATTTTTGAAATTTAAAAAAAATTAACCCTCATAAAAAATCCAATCAAACACAAACAATAATGTTCCATTGGAGTGTTATATTCATACAAAGATTCATAAACACCTACCTCTAGAAAATGTTATAAGATCCAAAAATATAAATAAAATCTTCCAAAAAATGAATCATATTTAGTAAACATCCCAATAAATAATAATGAAAACCAAGAACAATAGTCTCATAGACCTATTAACAAGGGATTACAATCAAATAGTGTTCATGACTCATCATTTCGTGGTCCATCACATTATCTAACACATTCCTAAATCACATGACATCTATCTCCCCAAATAATAAGAAAAAAATCTATAATTCAACTATATGTTACCATCCACACACAAATGCATTCAAAAGTTCCACTTTGTAACAACCGAGCCAATAATCCCAAAAGGCGGTCTATCAAGATGATGTGTCACATGACCTTAGACACACCTCCCCATAATCTATAGGTTTCTAAATAGTGGATAAGTCTTAGCACATAAAGTTGGGAGACTATGACTTTAAATTAGATCCAGAAAACACAATATAAATTACCAAAACAACCATCACATTATTAAAGTACACATAGAAAAAAAACACAATGCTATATCAAATGTAATACTTTCATATATACCCATAATAATTCTATTCATAAAAATAGTCACCCATCTAAATGATCAGATATAAAAGTTAACTATAAATAAAACATTTGAACACTATACCTACAAACATCATGGGACCTTACCCAATCTCTACAAACAGTTTCAGCTACTCTGGACTAATCCACTACACATCATGTTCTCAACATGAGTATAGTCATAACATTTTCACATGAATTATTATGGACAATCAGGCTATGAGAAATACATCTCTATTAGTTCTCGCTAATTTCTCCTTACATACACCATAATATTTGTGTATGCATGATGAAATAATTAATAGGCTTGTCACATAAGCACATGGATTCCATATTCTATCCCTAACACCATGGAACCCAATAAGACCTTTTTTAGATCCAGTCTATAATCCCCCTAATTACCTCATCTCATACCTTTTCATAAGATTCTCATCTGGTACTTGAATGATCAAAGTAAGGAATCGCCCAAACCTTGACCCACGACTCAAAAGAATAGGGCATGGTCATATATCTATATACTGACCCACTTCCATCTCTGTCATTGAAGGGTCCATAGATCTCATCTCATATCACATCATGACCCATCACTCTCTTAGGTATTCTTTGACCCAATAATGTCAAAGAAAGGTCTAATTCATACAAAGAAGTCATCCCATTGGCTGTTCATTGACCTAAACCTCCTCAAAGAAATTTCCATCATCTATATCCTATACCATACCATAACCCAACCCTCTCATGGGAGGTCCAATTTTATAACCCAATATGCTACATGTAAGGCTTAAAGATCATCCATTAACCCACACTATCTCGATTTATAAGAGGTTGGTTGGGATTTATCATTCAAGGAAAAGGAAACTTCCACAACCACCATCTTATCACTCAATGTATGGACCAAATTTATATGAACAAAGTCTCCATATAACTCATGGAATTCAAGATATACATCTCACTCACGGAATGAACAAACCTCATAATCTACACCCTCATAGACATCCACCACCCAGGATAATCAAATGAGTCAAAATAAATTCATAGGGTCCCCCTCTCTACATATTCCACCAAGACATATAATTAATCATGGGGATAATCCATAAGATTTGTTTCCCCTGTTGGGTTTATCACCAATCGTAGTGGGTGAAACACAATTAGATACCACATCTAATTTCCAAAATCACTATTTAATTTCAGGGTTCCAGTTTTCAAGAATCATTCCCCTATCTTTTACATGCCTCAACTTTCCTTCCATGGTTTCCACTGGATCCTCCAGACCATCCATAATATTTTGTCATCGATGTTATCTCATACCAATCAACACTCTGTGATATCACTTCCTATAGGATCATCTTGACCCAAACCTCAAGGTTGGGTCCAAATTATCATGATTTATCATCACACCTGGTCCCACTATCTAAGGATAATCCTTAGTTTTCTCACTCTAAAACACTTGGAATCCTAATTCTCTATCTTAAACAAACACACAACCCATACATGGGTCCCATATTATAAAAACGTGATGGGAAAAGAAAATATATAACCAAGAGGATCCCATCTATGTCACAAAACCATCTAATCCCAGAATAATTATCTCACTCACAAAGTTATTTGAACATCACACCACCCACAAGATGGTGTCACTATAAAAGGATAATGTGTACGACTATCCAACCTTTCATCAGTGGGCATAAACCTATAAAACATTACTAGATAAACCTGGTGAATCAAACTATGATGCACACATATCATGAAACATAACAAAACCTCTTATAGGTGTCATGTTAATTAAATCATCACCTTCTCCCCTTGTGACATAGTTTTTGAGAAATACCAATTTACCAATGTTATAAAAAGTACATAACTATCTCATATTACACCTAAAATAATCAAATACATTTCTATCAGCCTCACCTATCCCCTATCTACTCTACCTGAACCCATGTAATATAAATTTTCTAGGAAAATCATACATAACAATCATATTTTCCTGTACTAAAGGGACCACTAACAATTTTCAAGGAGTTACCACCATAGAAAAGATCCAAACAGATTTATTCATGATCATTCATGCCTTTTCCAAGCTCATACCACCCCCAATCTACAAGTTTATGCTATACACAATGAGTGATTAAATTTAATATTTTTTAATTAAATAATAAAAATAAATAAAAATTATTATTCATAATAAATTCACAACACATAACTGCAATACCAAAACGTCCTAAAAACGATTAAATTCACTATTATAGGTCCTCATCCATCCACCTCACATGAAACCCCCCATCATTATCTATAAATTCCACCATGCACTGGTTGTATTGATGCCAAAAACTCGACCAAAAATTAAACTGAATTGGAGGGATACTAATGAGGGTCTATATAAGGTTCTATGATTTATCATCCCGTTACTTTTCTAGTTAGAGAATTGGAGGTGTTTGAAGGTGGATTGGGGATGGTTCATTATAGGTTGGAGTTGTAGTTTTGATGGAGTAGTTGGTTCACGACATGAAATTGGTTCAATATGTGGGTTTATGTTCACTGAATTGTCTATATCAAGCTTCACAAGTCAATTTTGGGTGAATATTTTGGTGAAAAAAACTTTTGATGTGAAAGGAAGATTCATAATGTAAATTAAATGAGTATATAGTTACATGAATTTTAGTAGAAGTTTGATATTTAGTGATTTAAAGGAATGAATCGGTTTTACAAATTTAATTTCTAGGAGACATGAGAATTCAAGGCTTGAATATGAAATTCATGATCTGAATAATGAATTTTCATGATTTGTAATAAATATAAGGTATTTTATATGATGTTTCATTCTAATATATTTTCTCTTGATTTCTATGAAAACCCTAGGCATTCTTGGAGGATATTCAATTCCCTTTCCACCTACTTTGATCCTTGTCTTTTGAATGTTAGTAGCTGGAAATACTGGATGAGTTATTCCCCTTTTCACCTTAGTTCATATCATCCCTCAATTAGGAATTCATAGAGGTTTTTTTATTCTAGTTTAAAGAAATTTTAGGCTACATGATGAAGATCGCTTGGTGTGATCCAAGTTGTTCCAGGGTTTCCACATATAGCTATGATTTTTGGGTTATTTTCTCTTCTCCCTATTTTTCCAAACTACTCGCAAAGAATCTTTTAGATAGGTGAATCTTGTTTTTACCCCTATTTAATTTCATGTATGGGGATTACATGATTTCTACATACATTGTATGCATAGTAATAGTTTGCTTAATTAATAAAATGAATTGGATAAATGTTAAATCTTCATGAATGGGGAGAAATTACATTTTTTTCTAATTTGATGATATTATGTTTTGGTTCTTCCATTTCTGAAAAAGTAGTTATTGTGAGTGTTTTTTTTCTATAGTTGATGTATAGAGACCCCTATTCTTTCAATTGTTGATATAAAAATGGAATGAAAATACTAAATAATGTATATGTGGATAATGAATTTGTTTATAATGTAATTCTATTTTTTATGATAATACTCATGTTAAATAATTAGTTGAAGTAATTTATTGCATGCGACATAAATTAGGGAATATATTATGTAATGCTATGTGTGGTCATTCTTATTAGGATACCTTATGTGATGTAGACTATTGTGTGGTGATGGTGGTGATCATTTTTCTTATGAAATATGTGGGGAAGTGATATGAATCTTTATTGGAATGGGGTGTGATGTGGGAATTTGTGCATTAGTTATGTGTTGTAGTGGTTGAGATGGATGGTTGTTGTGGTGAGATAGATTGGTTTTTGTGAGGTGTGGTGGATTATGGTTGATGTGTGGTGGAAAATTTATTCTATGGTTTGGTCATGTTAGTTTCCTTTTTAGACATTGAATAAACTATAATTCTCAATCAAAATGACTTGGCTTTGTCAATGAATATGATTGTGTTGGAATTATCATATCTTAATTGGATAAAATATTATAAATGAAAAATGAATTGGATTTGTAAATTTGAAATGAAATGGAAGAGTAAATTGGATTTAATGGGAACATGTTAAATTTAGAAAATAGTGAAAACTATATGAAAGTTTTATTGGGTGGATTTTTGTGGTGTTTATGTGGTGTGATATATTTAATGGAGGAGTGGTTATGGGGGATATTTCTTGGTGTAATGAAAGTGTTGTGGTGTATTATATATGTGAAAAAATATTTAGGGTATTGTGTTCTATCTATATATCATATATTTTAAGTAATTTATATTCATTTCCATCTTAGTTATATATACTCAAAAATTCCCACAGTTTTTTGGGTTTTTAGTTTTTCCCCATCATCTGGGATGGTCGTGTTACAAATGGATGGATACCCCCACTTTACCACTCATCCTTTAGTAGTGATGATACATGTTGGTGTAGGAGATCACCCAATAGTGATGAGGATGTATGGTGGGGGTCAGGCTTGGTTGGAGGAGGGAATGAGATTTATGTCCTTTAGTTTCATGATACTATATTATGACGGTTATGTGATGAGGTTGTGATATGATGTGATGAGGTTGTGATGTGATGTGATGATTCCTCATGCTAGAAACATATTCTAGACCTTATGAGTGTGGGGTACGTAAGGATACATCATGAACCACATAAGATATGGCTGGTTATTTGATGTGGTATTTATTGAATGGATGAAAGCACATGACATCTGACTTTTTGATGGGATATCATAAATCATTAGGGAATAAAAATTAGTGAACACTTCTTCATTTTTTGATATTTTTTATTTTATGTTAATGTTTATTTGGTGAGTGAGATATTATGAGGCTGGTATTGGTTGGTTCACCTATTTAGGTTCTTGTTAGTTTTGTTGTTTGTTCCCTAATGCATTAGTATGTTCTTTTCATACTTTAACTTGTAAATTTTTGTATGATCCTACTATATAGACATGTTATATTCACTTTACATATTTAATATCCTTTTCTTGTTTATTGGAGGAATTTGGGGACCAATCAAGACATTATTAGAATGGGTTTAGAGATTCTATTGAGTCACTGTTGTGGGGATTGTCCATTTGTATTTACATGGGGAATGTTTTTGTATTTATTGAAATTCTTCATGAAATGTGGCATGGTTTTGTGTTTAATTTTATATTAAATAATTTAATTTTTGGAATTTTTTAATCCCATCTCCTACTATTATATTATTATAGTGGGTAATTTCATTCATATGTGAGATTGTATACCGTTGATGATTTTTTGTGACACGATTACAAATGGAGGTGATACTCAGGGTTCATTATCTTTTTACATTTATTGCTGGGCTAGGAGGGGTAACTTTGGATATAAAGGGTCATGAAGGAGTGGTATTAGAGGTTTCAGTTAAGGGATTTGATAAAGTAAAAAAGTTAGGCACTATAAGGATTTCATGGTTTGGTAGATAAATGATTCCTGATGACCTTGGTTTATGACATGGTGTAAGTAAATCAGCTAGGACATTTGATTTTAGGTACCCCAGGATCTTATGAATAGACTCTATGTTTATTGAATGGAAATGTGAGGTGGTATTATTTTTAGGGTAGAGACATAGGACAGGTTCATGCATCCTGATTGATTATATTCATGACTGAATTGGGTTTTTTGGGAAGATAATGAAATAAATGAATTAATTAAATGAACCTTGATAAAATTACATACTACCAATCTTAGGATTCCTCCACGATTTTTATGAATGGATCCTAGTCATCAACTTTGAGTACTTCATGAAGTTTAGGTTTACTGGTTTGATTTTTTTGACAATCATATGATCAACCTGATAATATAGGATAAGGAATGGAAGAGGGATTTTAGTGTCATTCAGTGGTAGTGTTTTTGGATAAGTGTTTAATTTTTCAAAAGTTTTAGGTAGAAAACCATGTTCCTAGAGGTTTTATGCATCCCTTAGAAGTTCCTGAGTGGAAATGGGAGTACATCATGATGGATTTCATCATTGGGTTACTCTGTGATTAGGGATGATGTAAGGCAGTTTCGGTGATAGTGGATCAACTGAAAAATTTGGATCATTTTATGGTGATTCATGAAAAAATTTCAATGGATATTTTGGAATGATTTTTTTTGGATAATGTGGTTAGGCTTAACATGGTAATAAGAACCAACATCTCTAATTGAGATCATTATTTTACCTCGCATGTCTAGAGTGGATTCCACCATGGCTTTGGATCCCAGTTGTTTCTTAGATTTTATTTCCACCCTCAAATGGATGGGAAGATGGAGTGGACCATCCAGATAATATATGATATGTTATGAACACATGTCCTAGACATTGGTAGATCGTGGGTAATGAACTTTTATATGATTTAGTGTTCCTACAAAAATAGATATCACTCACAATTGGAAAGGAACCATTTGAGGAATTTTATGGGTGGCCTTTTCATTCTCAATTGTGCTGGATAGAGGGTGGGGAGATAGTTGTTCCTGGTCCTAATGTAGTGAAGAGATTAATCGAAAAGATCAATTTGGTATGAGGGAGGATGAGAATGGAACAAGACCATCATAGAGCCCATGTTCATAACAGGAAGATGCAGATAGAGTTTGATGTTGGAGACCATATGTTCATGAGTGGTTCCCCTTGATGGGTAGTTGATTTCTGACTTGGGGAGTAATATTTCTCCCCAGTTTTTTAAGACTTTCGATGTGTTGGAGTGTGTTGGTGAGTTACATATCAGTTAGCAATCCCGCCATAGCTGGATAAGATCCATGAAGTCTTCCAAATGTCCTAGATTCGTCGGTATCTTTACGATGTCACGTAAATCATTTATTGGGTATACTTAGATATCATATAGGATGTTATATTCATGCAGTGACCTTTAGAGATCTAGTATCATTGAGATATGTTTATAGTACAGAGATTCTTCCCCTTGGTTCACATGTAATAGAAATATGGTGGTCTGGAGGAGATTACTTGGGGGGCATGAGTTACAAATTCATCCTCGGTTCCTAGAGTTATTCTTAGTTCTTCCTTTTTCAGATTTTCTTTGATGATGTGATGTTTTAATAAGAATAATTTCTTGAGATGTTTTTTATTTTCTATTAATAGTGATGTGTGTTATAGATTTATGTATATGAAGAGGGGATAATTCCTTCTTAATAAAGACATGTTATGTTTACAGAATGTTTTAAAACCATTCGGTCAAGCTAGTGCTACCCAAATCAGACAATATATTGACATAGAAGGTGTTTTTCCTTGATTCATATCTTTAGGTTAGTGTTGTGTGCTTTTTAAGGGGGTTGTTGGATTGATTTGTGCAGAGGTTGGGATTTTAGTATATATTAATATATGGATATGGTCTGGCATGTAGATGGTTCTAGTTCACGGGGTCTTGTTCCCAATGGGGGATATTGATGGAGTTTTTTAAGGTGTTTTGAAGATGTTTTTTTGGTGTGTTTTGCTGGTGGTAGTGTTTTAGGATTAATGATATCCCATAAGGGTATCTCGTGATGTGATTGTTTGGAACATCTCATTTGGGGGGGGGGGGTTATTAAATGGAAACTAATCATTTGATAGGTATATAATATAATGTATTTTTCCTTCTCAAGTTGTTACATAGCCAGTTATGAATATAGAGGTGTTTGATAGAGGATAAAGTAGGGTTCTATAGAGGTTGGAGATGTAACTGTGCTATAATAGGTGGTACATGAGGTGAAAGTAGTTCACTATGTCTGTTTATGTTTCCTATATTATCTGTCCCGTGTTTCACGAATCAAATTTGGGAGAGGAGTTTAGTAGAAAATGAACTCATTACTTAAAAGGAAGATTCATGATGTGAATTAAATCGAGTTAATGTTCCATGAAGTTTTGTGTAATTTTGAGATCAAAGGAGTTCATAGATTAAATTGATTTCATGGATTAAATTATTGTGCCACACAAGAATTCTCCTCATGAATATGTAATTCGGGACATGAATAAGGTAGGTTCTATGTTATTTAAAACTATATGGGTTTGGCCAAGATATTTCATTCTACTCCCAATCCTATCATTTTTTTTGGAAACCCCTAGGAATTCTTGGATGCTTTTATAGATCATTTGCACTTTACTTGATCCTTGGATTTAGGAGGTTGATCATGGTAAATCTGAGGTTATTTTTTCCATTTTCCCCTCATTATTTTCATCATTACTTTGGTGATTCATAGTGATGGTATTCTTATGGTTTAGGGAGAATTTAGGATGAATTTTGATGATCTGTTGTTGTGAACTATGTTCTTTAGGTCTTTCTGAAATGGTTGTGGTTTTTAGGTTGTTTCATTTTCATCCTATTGTGTTAAATGAATCAAAAATATTATTTGAGGTAGAGGATCCTAATTCTCTGCCTTTTAAGTGAACATGTGAGGATTTCATGTTTTCCCCCACCCGATAGATAATATGGGTCGGATAAATAAAGATAGTTAATTTACTAAATCTAAAATTATTGGTAATGGGGAGAAATCATATGTTTTTTTCTTTCATTATATTTTTATGATATTATGTGTGTATGTTTAAAACCATGGTTTTGGGAGCCTTTTTATAATGTAATTTATGTATATGATACCCTTATTGTGGTGACTATTGATATAATCCTAGAATGTAATGTTTAAAGAATGTATGAATGGATAATGAATTCGATTCCCATGAAAATATTTTATTTTCATAATACCCATGTTAAATAATGAATTGTATTAATGTAATATGTTGAATCTAATTTTAGGGAGCTGATATGTGATGTTATGTGTGGTTTTTCTTATTTTGATTCCTTGTGGGATATGGGATATTTTATGGTGATGTTGGTGACCATATGTGTTGTTAAATGTGTAGGTAAATGATATGATGATTGGTTTGAATAAGGTACAATGTGTGAATTTGTGTGGTGTTTATGTGGTGCAGTGGTTGAGATGGGTTTTCATTGTAATAATATTTCATGGGTTTTTGTGTTGTGGTGGATGGTTGTTGATATACGGTTCGTTTTTTATTATATGCTCTGGTTATTTTAGTTTCCTAATTATCCATGTATTAATATATAATTCTAAAATAAAATGACTTGGGATGGTAAATAAATATGATTGGGCTAGACTTTTCACGTGGTAATTATATTAAATAATCTTAATGATATATGATTAGGTTGTGAAAATATGAAATGAAATTTCTGTGTAAATGCGAGTTAGTGGAAGATTTTTAAAATTTTAAAATGGTGAAATATTTTTGATAGTTTCATTATGTTTCCTTATATGGTTGTTGGGTGGTGTTATTAATTTAGTGGGGGCATTGGTTGTATCTTATGTTCCATGGTTTAATAGTGGTTTTTTGGTTTATTATTGTGTAGTTGATGTGAAACCATACGTTGGGTATTTTTTTTCTATATGTATATCATATATTTTATGTTATTTATATACACTCCCCACACAGGTTGGATAAATATAAATCTTTTCATAGGTTTTGGGTTCTAGTTTTTTTCCTCATCATCTAGGATAGTGGTGATATATATGGTTGTCTACCCCCACTTCCTCACTCTTCCTAATAGAGTGAAAATATATATTAGTTTTGGATATTACCCATAACTTATGAGAAATTTATAAAGGGGTCATGAACAGTATTAGGAGGGAGTGAGGTTGATTTCTTTCACTTTCATGGTACCCTACTATTCTGGTTATTTGATGAGGCTCTGATGTGATTTGATGTGATGATTTTTGACTCTAACATTGAATTATAGACATTAATATGGTTTTAATAGGTAGGGAATTGTCCCAAACCACATCATAGATGATTGTATATGTGATGTGATATGTATGTATGGTATGGTAGAATAAGGAATTTTAAATTCGTAAGTGTGAGTGGAAAATAAATGGGGAAGTGGTATTGTGGAACCTTTTCTATATTTTTTATACTATTTTAATGTATTTTGGTGTGTGATTTGGTGAGAGGGATATGGTAAAGCTTGGATTGGTTAACAGACCTGGTTCTTATTGTTTCTACATTTGGTTTACTAGAATATTAGTATTCTCTTTTAACAAGTTCACTAGAGACCATGGGTATGGTCATGCTGAGCGTAGAATTTATGATCGCCGTATATATAAAAATTAATTTTCAAGTTTCTAAAAGGACTTTGGGGATAGATATGGACATTACTAGTGATGCACCAAATTTGTGTATACATTTCCATATATATAATTGAAGATAAAAACAAGTTTTCAGCAAATATCTGTGGTTTTATGAACAAATTCTTTGATTTTGGTGAATCTGTTTACTTTCATGAGCTTTCTGGCTAAATACACGGACCAAGGGAAGTCTGTGAAAATTTTGAAACTACACGGCATGTACTTTTATACACGTCGTGTACATCTAGGCAGGGACACAGACCGAAGGAGGGAGTACATGTCCATGTCACCAGGCAGAAGATACACGCTGTGTGTGGCCATGCTACACGCTGTGTACTACTTTCTAGAAGCAGTAGTTGCTGAAGAAAAGTCCACACGCCAATGTGTCCGTTGATGAAGACACGGCGTGTTTGATCTTTTACACGCCGTGTCTGCTATTCTAGAAGGTGATGGCGGCCAATCTTATGCACTACACACCATGTATGGCGGCGCTACACTCCGTGTACACCCAACCACCAGGTGGCGCCGTGTTCAAAAGTCAAAGACGGCGTGTTAGGCCTCCTACCCGTGGAGAAATTGGCGCCAAAGCGCGTTGAAGAAAAGTACACGGTGTGTAATTTATATACACGCCGTGTACTTTATTTTTCTATAAAAATAAGCCTTTGCCTATGGATTTGGGAGTTCAGAACCATTGAGAGGAAAGATAAGCTTTGTTATCACCATTCCCGAAGCTATTGTCGTCACTCCGTCATTCCACCTTCTGATACTCTACCTCAACGCCTACATGATGAATCCGTCAGTTATCACATGTGTCATTTCTCTCCTAAATTCTATGTGTAACTAAACCCCTCGTTTTGGGGCAGTGGATGATGGGATCATAGTTTTTATATTTTTGTATATAGTTGTGTTTGAATCATTGTAATTCATCTTACTCTTCTTAAACCACTGTCTAATATAACTGAGAATTCTTAGCCGGACCAAGGGAAGGATTCTCAGCGATACCAAAAAAAAGTAACGGTGAAAACATCCATGACCATTGGAAGGTTTTCACCAATTCAAATAATGGACTCAACGTAATAATGAATTAAGGACATTGACTACCAGACTAAGGAGTCAGCTACTCTAATTCCAAACAAGAGGAACCGGACCACAGAAATCTTGTAACAAAATGAAATCATGAATGATTGAATTATTATGAACAACACAAGCATTTAAACAATCTGCATAAGAACTCCTTATTCACCACAACCTCGACACGTCTTTTCTTTCCATTTCTAAGAAAACTTTAAATTTACCTGCTTTTTTCTTTCAAACTGTATCCATTCATCAAAGTAAATCAATTTAGTGTCAATCAAAACCCAACATCAACCCAATCATTTCTAAATTTTTCATAATTCACCTAAATTAAGTATTAACTCAATTGAATTCATGCACGCCACGGTTCCCTTTGGATCGACCCCGAAATTATGCTATACTAAATTTCTAAGAATGGGTAATTAATTTGGGACGCATATAACTTCAATCAACGACAAGTGAGAATAAATTTTGGAACCGTTTTCGGGGACCTCGATTGGTTTTTGTGCTAAGATTTAAATTGTGTTAATAATTTATTTAAGTGAAAATAATAAAAAAATCAAAAATTATCAAAAATCACTTTTCTAATCCCATTTATTTTTTTCCCTTTTATGCCAGGTTTTTGTTTTTGTGTTGTGCAGAGCTGAAAGTGTATGTTTCGACATTTTACACGATCCAGAAGTACCGAGTCTTCGGAATTAGTTCCG
Source organism: Viscum album (assembly GCA_963277665.1). Lineage (NCBI taxonomy): Eukaryota > Viridiplantae > Streptophyta > Magnoliopsida > Santalales > Viscaceae > Viscum > Viscum album. Next base: position 1,882,191,020 of record OY728159.1, on the reverse strand, counting down.
CATGACCCGTAAATCGCACGGACCTTGCTTCATTGTAGGCATACACAGATAGAAACTCCCAACCATCAACCACAACCAATGGAGAACAAGGAAGAGGGAGCACCAGCTGTAGATGCTACGACTGAGCATCAGTACCAGGAGCAGCAGCCTTCTGCTACTGGTCTACTGGAGCAACCTCCTGGAGCCTTCATGGAATTCCTCCCAAGGGATTACTAATGGCCGCTGCAGAAACTCTTCCCACGACCATACTTTTCCCCTTAGGAGTAGTTTATGCAAGCTCCACCCCATCAAGACCAACCTCCAAGACGTACCCTTATGTAGTACGGACTTCCATCGATTCACAGAGCTGATACGGGCATCATTCGTCCTCTGTTCCAGGCCCAACACTTCGAGATCAAGCCTGCTATCATGCAGCTGATCTAGAACACAGTCCAATTTGGAGGCCTAGCCAGTGAGGACCTGAACGCCCATATCTACAACTTTCTAGAGATATGAGACACCTTTCGGTACCATGGCGTGTCCGAGGATGCCATCCTTCTTCGCCTATTCCCCTTTTCTCTATGGGATAAGGCGAAGGACTGGATCAAGGGGTTGTCTCAACGATCTATCCTCACCAGGGAGGAGCTAGCCCAGGCGGTCCTATCCAAGTACTTCCCACCATCCAAGATGGTGACACTCCGGAATGAGATTCATAACTTCCAGCAGCACGACTCCGAGTTGTTGTACGAGTCCTGGGAACGCTTCAAGGAGATGTTATGAAAATGCCCCCATCACGAACTCCCATTATGGATGCAAGTCCAGACCTTCTATGGAGGACTTACCACAAATACAAAGCTCGTGGTGGACGCTGCTGCTAGAGGTACGGTGATGCGGAAGTCCCCCGAAGAACTATTCGAACTACTGTAAGACATGTCCGCCAATAGCTTCCAGTGGCACTCCGAGCGGGGGACTCAAAAGTGAGGTTTGCACAACATTGATGCTACCACTATGTTAGCTGCTCAGTTGGACATTGTTTCCAAGATAATCGACGCATTGAACCTCAAAGGAGAATCTCAAGTTCATGCGGAGAACCATGCAGTATGTGGCGACTGTGGTGATAACCACATCATGGGAGAATTCCCGGGTTCGGCTAGAGGCCCCTCGACGAGCAAGGTGAGTTATGTTGCCCAAAATCGAGGACCCAACCAGTACCAGCAGTACCAGAACCCGGTATGGCGAGATCAACAGAACACAAGCTGGGGACAACAACAGTAGAATCCTCCGCCCCAGCGACCGCCCAACTACAACCAGCCTCCATATCAGAACCAATTCCAAATGCCGCAACAACCCTAGCAGGGTCCTTATCAGCAACAAGGGTATCAAAACCCTCATCCACAACAGCCACGACAGCAACCTCCTCCACTGGCTCAACAACCACCTCGGTAGGAGAACACCTCAAGGTTAAAGGATCTGATGACTAAATTCATATCTACTACTGAGACTCAATTCCAGAATCATGAAGCTTCGATTTGAGGCTTGGAGAATCAGATTAGCCAGATAGAAAATCAAATCTCAGGGAGGCAGCTCGGTACACTACTGGGGAACACCGAAAAGAACCCAAGGGAGGATGCCAATGCTATCATTCTCCTGAGTGGAAAAGAGCTCCACCAGAACCAATCATCCCATAAAGGTGCATCCACACCCACTGTTTATGAAAAAAGGTACCAATACCGACCCCTCCTCATCCAAAAGCCCGCAGAAGGAGGCTTTACAAAATAAAGAAAAGGAAGTAATCCAACCATTCAAGCATGCCTTACCCTTTCCGGAAAGATTGAAGCAGAGGAAGCTGGACCACCAATTCAGAAAATTCATGGATGTTTTCAAGAAGCAACATATCAACATACCATTTGCGGAGGCCCTGAAAAAAATGCGAACATACGCCAAATTCATGAAGGAAATCCTCTCGAATAAGAGGAAGATGGAGTATTTGGGAGTTATTGAACTAACGAAGGAGTGCTCCGAGGTGGTTCAACATTCCATTCCTCCCAAACTCCATGATCCAGGTAGTGTCACCATTCCTTGTACTATTGGATCCTGCAAGTTTGGGAAGGCCCTCTGCGACATAGGGGCCATCGTGAACCTCATGCCCCTCAGAGTTTTCAAGAAGTTGGGACTCCACGAGCTCAATCCTACCCTCTTCGCCCTTCAGCTTGTTGATCGATCCATCAAGAACCCGAAGGGACTACTAGAGGATGTACTGGTCAAGGTGGGTAGGCTGATTCTCCCTGCTGATTTCATCATCCTCGACATGGGGGATGACCAGCAAGCACCTCTTATACTTGGAAGACCTTTCTTGGCAACTGGGAAGGTACTAATCGATGTGCACCAAGGGGGGCTTATTTTTCGGGTAGGGGATTAAAGAGTTTCCTATAATGTCCTCAAAGCTGTCAACATGCTTCCTTGTCAGAGCATGAGGACTGTTATGCAGTGTCTACCATGGTTAATGATTTTAGCGACAAAGGGGATGAACTTGTATGTTTTTTTATTTCAAATAATTTAACTCATCCAGATATTATATAAGAAGAAGCGCCTGAAGACGTGAAATTCATAGAAGACCAGGGAAGCCACTATTGGCAGTGTGCAGTTGTTCCTGATAGTTTGGAACAGGACAAGGTGAAGCCACTTGTGCCTTCGATTTTAAAGGAACCTGAACTCGAACTGAAGCTTCTTCCATATTCTCTCATGTATGGGTATTTAGGACCCAATCAAACATTGACTGTTATACTTAATGTAGAACTATCACAGGAGCAGGAAGATGAACTTCTGAATGTTCTCAAATAGAGGAAGCATGCTATTGGGTGGACAGTCACTGATCTGAAGGGAATCAGCCCTACCATTTTCACTCACAAGTTGCTACTTGATGAGGGTGCCATGCAATCTCAGCAACCACAACAGCACTTGAATCCTCTCATGAATGAAGTTGTAAAGAAGGTGGTGATCAAATTATTGGATGCAGGCATCATATATCCCATCTTGGATAGTCCATGGGTGAGTCCTCTCCAAGTGGTACCCAAAGGGGGGGGGGGGTATCACTATGATTTCAAATGAAAAGAATGAGCTCATCCCTACACGCACTATCACGGGCTGGCGAGTCTGTGTGGATTACTGGATGTAAAACGATGCAACAAGAAAGGATAACTTCCACTTGTCATTCATGGATAAAATGCTAGAGAGGCTAGTAGGGCACAACTTCTATTGCTTCCTCGACGGTTTTTCCGGTTACAACCAAATATCCATTGCTCCGGAGGATCAAGAAAAGAGCACATTCACTTGCCCCTATGGCACATTTTCTTATCGAAGGATGTCTTTCGGCATGTGTAATGCCCCCTCCACCTTCCAGTGTTGTATGTTGGCCATCTTCCACGACATGGCAGAACGAATCCTGGAGGTATTCATGGATGATTTTTCCGTTTATGGAAAATCATTTACCATTTGGTTACGACACCTAGAGCTTGTTTTTGAAAGATGTGAGCACACAAACCTAGTCTTGAACTGGGAAAAGTGTCATTTCATGGTGAAATGTGGCATAGTCCTTGGCCACATAATTTTAGTGAAGGGGATAGAGGTGGACCCGATGAAGATTGAAGTCATTTCACGACTACCAATACTGACTTCCGTCCCCGCCATTAGCAGCTTCCTGGAGAATGCAGGATTTTACAGGCGATTTGTCCGCGACTTCTCCAAAATAGCCCAACCCCTCACCAATCTTCTAACCAAGGATGTCATATTTGAGTTCGATGACCATTGTGTCAGATCTTTTAAGAATCTAAAGCAGCCCCTTGTGGAAGCTCCAGTTATGATTTCTCCCAACTAGGAGGAATAGTTTGAGGTGATCTGTGATGCGAGCGACTAAGCAGTGGGAGCAGTCTTGGGCCAGCGACTTGACCGGATTTTCCAACCTATCTATTATTCTATTAGGATGCTCAACGAGGCACAGATTAACTACACCACCATAGAAAAGGAGATGCTCACAGTGGTTTTTGTATTTCACAGGTTTCGTTCTTACTTAGTGTTGTCTAAAGTTATTGTTTATACTGACCATGAAGCACTAAATTACCTACTCAACAAAAAAGACGCAAAGCCCCGATTGATCCGCTGAGTACTCCTCCTACAAGAATTCGATCTTGAGATCTGGGATAATAATGGGAGTGAGAACTTCATTGCTGACCATCTCTCCCGCCTCATGCTTCCTCATTTGGAGAAGGAAGAAGACCGGGAGATCAGAAAGGATTTTCCTAATGAGCACCTCTTTTCGATTAGTGAAACACCTCGACCATGGTATGCTGATATCGCTAATTTTCTGGTTACAGGTGTCGTTCACCCCAACCTCTCCTTCCAGCAAAGGAAAATATTTTTCTCTGATGTGAAAAGGTACTTCTGGGAGGATCCTCTGCTATTCCAATCCTATGACGATGTAGTGATCCATCGTTGCATCCCAGAGAATGAAGTTCACGGTGTCCTGGAGTTCTGTCACGCCTCACCAGTAGGAGGAAATCATGGGTCGGACCGTACCATAGCTAAGATCATGCAGTCTGGATTTTTCTGGCCTACCATGCATAGAGATTCTTGTGCCTTTGTTTCTTGTTGCGATCGGTGCCATAGGACAGGTAATGTGGGACGTAGATCTGAGATGCCTCAGCACCCTATCCTGGAGGTCTAGATTTTCAATGTCTGGGGCATAGATTTCATGGGTCCTTTTCCCTCATCTTTTGGGAACACTTACATCTTGGTTTGCGTCGACTACGTATCCAAATGGGTGGAAGCTACTACTATAGCTCACGACACAGCCAAGGTAATAATAAATTTCATGAAGAAAAATATTTTTAGCAGGTTTGGAGTTCCAGGAGTACTGATCAGTGATAGAGGGACCCACTTCGACAACACACTGATGAGAGGAATACTGTCGAAGTTTGGAGTAAAGCATCAGATGGGGAACCATATCATCCCCAGTCCAGTGGACAGATAGAGCTCTCCAATCGTGATCACAAGCAGATCCTGGAAAAAACAGTGAACACTTCACGGAAGGACTGGTCCAAGAAGTTAGATGAAGCCTTGTGGGCATAACGGACTGCTTTCAAAACACCACTGGGAATGTCCCCGTTCCGCCTCGTCTATGGAAAGCCCTGCCATTTCTAGTAGAATTGGATCACAAAGCTTACTGGGCCATCAAAGCCCTAAATTTTGATCTAAAGGCAGCTGACGCGAAATGGAAGTTCCAACTGTCGGAACTAGATGGGATCCAGTTAGAGGCATATGATAATGCAAATTTGTACAAGGAGAAGACAAGATCTATTCACGACCGGATGATATCACGAAAATCTTTCCAACCCGGTGATCAGGTACTTCTCTTTAATTCTCGTCTTCGCTTATTTTCAGGGAAGTTAAAGTCACACTGGTCGGGGCCATTCTACGTTATCCACGTATTCCATCACGGAGTGGTAGAAATTTCTGGAGAAGATGGTCATCCATTCAATGTAAATGGGAAGCTCTTGAAAGCTTACCATCCTATAGATAACATGGTGGGAATGTTGTCCACTATACTCCTCAGGTAAGCAAGTTAAGTAGGCCGAGCCAACGACCTAAAACAAAGGCGCTTCCTGGGAGGCAACCTAGAGGTTACACGCTGTGTCCCACTTATTTACACGGCGTATAATTATCTTTTTAAATTGTAATCTTAATAGTATAAATCTATAGAATAACAAATAAATAACCTGGGATGATGCCGGTGCCGATGGCAAAGTCACTAGAGATTGTTCGAGCCATCCTCGGTTCGAATCCTCCTGACCTACCTTCGTCACTAGGTTCCTCCTTTTAATTACATGACATGTGTGGTATTTTAAATCTATATATATATAAATGTGTTTAATAAAACCCACGGTGGGTATGGGACGGATGGCTAGAATCGTAATCGGGTTTCAAAAGACCTGGGTTCGAATCCAGACAACCGCCCCATTTCAATCATTTGTTCTTTTAATAAAACCACACGACGTATACTCCTATATACGCCGTGTGCACCATGATTTTTCAACTATGAATGAAAACTGTTTTAAAAATAAGAAATTACATGCGGGTGAAGTTGGCGGATTGGCAATGTCTCGGCACCAGGTTCACAAGACCCGGTTTCGAATCGCGCTAATCTCCCCGCTTCACCCCCATCCTTTCCTAAATAAAAAACACACGCCGTGATTTTCTTTCTTTCCATGTGTAGAGGCTGTATAGAATAAATATATATAGAAAAAAAAAATATGAACAGAAGAACAACCTTTGCTCTAGTGGGTGAGGGCATCCGTTCGAATCGGCCGATCGCCAGTTCGAATCCCGCCCCAAGCACCGGAGCAAAGGTTGTACTACTCTTTTTCTTATTTGAAAATACATGGCATGTATTTCCCGATATAAGTCGTATACAGTTTTATGTATAATAGAATTTGTCGATGTATCTATTTTTAATTATTAATAATAATTATTATATTGTTTACTATAATAATTATATTTACTAATTACAAAAAAATTAATCGGGATACACGGCGTGTACCAAAAATACACGCCGTGTACCGCGGCTATATAAGCCGCGGGCCACCCTGCTTGAGGCTGTGTCTCACGGTCGCCCCCTTGTCCCCCTTCATCCCATTTCTTCTCCCGAACACCATCCGAACCCCCTTTTCCAGATCCGTCGATTTGGGGCGTTTCACGTTCTGATTCTTCTCACATTGTGATCCTCTGTCCGGGTACGCTGTTCTGCACCCTCTATTTCAACTTTTTAGAATCGTTTAGGGTGTTAATCAGATTGGCCGACCGTTCGGCTTCCACTTGTACACATTCATGATATGAAAAACACACTCTGTGTACATATGTACATGGCTACACACAAAATATTTCAAAATTTGAATGTACACAGTGTGTATGTTCGGTACACACTGTGTAGACCATTTCCTTTGGCCCCTTCGTGTGTGGTGAATAACACGGCCTGTCACCCCATGTTCCTGAACATGGCGTGTTTGTTCGGTACACACCATGTCCTTTATCTCTGTATCCAGCCTATGTCTCCCCCTCTACACGGCCATGTTCTTCATGTGCAATACACATCGTGGCCTGTACTTACACGGCGTGTATTTTCTTCTTTAGAAATGATAGCTACCTGGTCGTGTCCTTTTTATTACATGACCACCTGCACCTTGATGTGAACACGACGTGTATGTTCGGTACACGCCGTGTCCTATTACATGGTCTCTTTCCACCCATGGCATGTCTTTCCAGAGAACACGGGATAATCTCTATTTCTGATTACACACCGTGTACTCTGGAGTACACGCCGTGTACTTTTATTTTCCAGTTTTCTCACATTTTCTTTGTTTTATTTTCTTCCTTTTTCTTTTTCTTTTGTTTTTATTCATTTTCTTTAAATTTCAGGATATGGAAGATCATGATCCTTCCCGTGGGAAGTGGCCATCCTCCACCACTGAGGGCGAGAGGCCCAGCTATCACTGGATCCGACTCCGACCACCTACACAGCCGAACCCCGACGCTCCGGTCTTTGAGCTCCCTCTGTTTTCCATTCTTCCGTCACTCGCTCCCTTAGATGAGGTCGGGCCTACTTATGCTGCACCAGCTACCAGTTTCCTTGTACCCTCATCCTCAGCAGTTGGTCCCTCTTTGATCACACCTTCCACCGAGCCACCTTTTTCATCGACGGATCCACCTCCAGAGCCATATGTTGTTGTTGCACCGACACCTGGGCCGGGACCTGCAGGTGCTCCGTATCCCTGCACGGTATTCCCGGTCACCGACCTCGCATACGACAGGATGCGACGCTTCTCTCTTCGGCTGATACCATTGAGCGGCTAATACCTTGACAGCAGCATTCCGCAGTGGCTCGGTATTTGGGAGGAGTTAGAGGTACTTCTCGGGCACACCGCACTCCTCGAGATTTTCCAGGTCAACACTCCTATGTTCCGAGATTTATTTTTGGAGTTTGTGGCCTCCTTTTAGTTTGATGGAGCGGAGTATCGGGAGACACCTGGCGATGTGGTGCCAGTAGTTCAATTCTAGCTAGGCGGCCGACGTTTTTCTCTGACGATGACAGAGTTTGTCCGAGGGTGCGGCTTCTACCCACATCCTATCACACCACCCCCCATTTCTGACTTGACCCGGCCCAAGCGCTCTGACCTTATTTCCATGTGGCTGGAGATCGCTGGTCCTGACCACCGGTACTCCCCCACTTCCCAGAAGACCACTCTTATAGTCGACCTTGTACTTCGCTTCACCCACCGGTGCTTCAGTACCATCCTTTTTCCCCGCCATGAAGATATGGGGGTCATGACCGGCTGTGACATAGAGCTTCTTACCTGTGTCATCCGGCACGCCTACCCGGACCTCCCCTATCTTGCCGCCTCCTATTTCCACTCCATGTTTACCGGCTGTCAGGGCAACCTGAACGATGGGTTTTACACCACCCGTCTTGCCCACCACTTGGGGGTATTCGAGCCCTCATTACCCCATGACTTGATAGGTTCACCCCAGCGGATGGACTTCCTCATGCTCATTCTCATGGGATTGGTCTGGAAGCAGGGGTGCCTGTATCATTGCTTAGGCTCGAGCCCCGCCACCTGCTGACCCCACCCCAGCTGCTGACCCCGCTCCTCCTTCCCCACCCCCTCCAGCTTCTCCACCTCAACCACCTCCTACTGACGCCACTTCTTCTGACCTTCCTTCTATTGTCCCATCCCCCATCCCACCTACCCCCGCACCCTCGGTCGATCTGACCCTTTCCCTCCGCCGAGCCATGGTGGAGCGGAAGTTAACCCGTATCATCAGCCGCCAGGACACCATTGCACGCCATTTGATTCGTCTGGATGGCCGCCAGGACCGGATGGAGCATCTGTTAGTGCGTATTGCTCAACATCTTGGTGTTCCACTGCCTCAACCACCAGCTTCTGCCACCATTCCTGGCCCTTCTACTGCTGCTCCACCGCCATCTCCTGCGCCAGCCACAGATTCTGTTCAGATGACTATGGTGAGCTCTGCTGCTGCCACTTCTGCCGAGCCAGGGCCTACTGCTGAGCTTCTGATCCCGAGTCTAGCACATGCGGCTCCTACTTCTTCAGCTACCCTTCCTGATGCCGAGTCAGAGCCTCACCCTTCCACGCCTCCTGCGCCATCTCTACCAGTCAATTCTATATAGGATGATGCCTCCCCTAAGGCTACCCCATGATAGTGACATTTTCCTTTATCTTATATATCTCTTCGGTCATTTTCTGTGCTGTGATGTTATGCATGTTTGTAGTTTTCATTTTTCTCACTAGTCACAGGTAAGGGCATTGAGCGCCTTGGGCATCACTATTCACGGGGGGAGTATTTTTCCATTTCTATTTTTATTCTTTCTGGATTTACTTCTTCCACTGTTTTCCCTCATTTTGTCCCCCATTTCTCCCCGTTGCCCACCCTTTACCTTTTTGTTGCACTTGGTGGACCATGTGCAGTATTAAGTGTGGGGGAGCATCTATATCTTTCACCTTAGTCTTTTCCCTTAAACTAACCTAGGAGACATCATTATTAGACTCTACATTTGAAATTGTAAAGTAATTTTGGTTAATTAATCTTATAAATTCTAGAGTTATCAGTAGGAACTTTTGGAAATGTTACAAGATTTTTAGTTTTTAAGTATTTTAAAATGATTGTTGATATAGTTTCAATTGAAACCATTCATCCTTGATTAAATTACATTAATTAGGCTAATCATTTATATGCATTTCATGACCTGATTGTCCCTTTATTATTTTTCCACTCCTGAGAGGTATTCTAAACCATTTTTCGTATTTCTTTTATAATACCCTCTTTCTTGAGAGATTCTTAGGATAAGAATCACTACCAGAATTTGCAAGTTTTTCTTTTCGAAACATGAAAAACAATTTGAATTACTTTAACATGATTGGGGCATTAGATTGTTTGAACCCATTTATCTTGAAACCTACCCTACATTTAATCTTCGTTAAACCCATAAAAGCCATGAACAGCCTTTATAGGAAGCCACATTACAAGCCTATTTCCCTTCCTACCCTATTTCTTTTTAAACATTGCATGATTATTCATTTAATCTTTAAAGAGGGAGTTGGAAATACATGGCATATTTTTGTGTACAGCCATGAAATAAAGTGTGGGGGAGTGCCTCTTGATTATTTGGGGCAGAATGGGTTCCAAACATCTACTCATTGTATTCATAATGTATGCCCTTGTGTTTTTTTGTTAATAAAAACAACATCAACAACAACAACAAACAAACAAACAACAAGGGGACCTTATGCTTATTTTCCCATAAACCCTACTTGCCTAAGGACGTTGATGACGATTACACAAGCATTTGACTAAGTTTTTGAAGGATGTATTTTCAGTGAGCTTTACTATGAATATCATGAAATGTTGTTTAAAGGAATTAGCCATCCTTTTTCAAGCCTCAGAATTTATTTTCACATCTGAACCTACCAACCCTTAGCCACAGAAACATCTGAACATTATTGATAAAGCCCTCATGATTTTTGTAATTCAATTTTTTTGAAGTAGAGAACAAGATATCTTGCAAACCTATGGATAGAGTGTATATGCCTTGGATTGAGCATAAATTCGATTAAAAACATCTTGAGTGTGGAGGGTAATTTTAACTTGTAAGGTGAATCATCAAGTGGCATGCTTATTTTTGAAAGGTTGAAAAATGTGTTGAAAGAGGATGAGAGTAGTTAATTACATTATATATGAGGCATGATTTTAATATCTTATGAATTGAATTTGTTTTCTCCTTTCAGAATTTTTCCTCAGTAACTTTATCAGTTATACATTTGATTAATTAAATGACTTCCTTTTAAAGTATAGAATCTCTTAATTAGATGTTGAGATTTTTCTTGAGGGAAAGAAAAAGACTATGTGTGGGGGAATTTGATGCACCCAATTTGTGTATAAATTTCCATATATATAATTTGATGCACCCAATTTGTGAATCTGTTTACTTTCAGGAGCTTTCTAGCTAAATACACGGACCAAGAAAAGTCTGTGAAAATTTTGAAACTACACGGCCTGTACTTTTATACACGCCGTGTACATCTAGGCAGGGACACGGACTGAAGGAGGGATTACACACCCATGTCACCAGGCAAAAGATACATGTCGTGTGTGGCGGTGCTACACGTCGTGTACTACTTTATAGAAGCAGTAGTTGCCGAAGAAAAGTCCACACGCCCATGTGGCCGTTGATGAAGACACTGCGTGTTTGAACTTTTACATGTCGTGTATTCTATTCTGGAAGGGGCTGGCGGCCAGACTTATGCACTAAATGTTGTGTATGGACGCGTTACACCCCGTGTACACCCAACCACCAGGCGACACCATGTTCAAAAGTCAAAGACAGTGTGTTAGGCCACCTACCCGTGGAGAAATTGGCCCCAAAGCGCGTTGAAGAAAATTACACGGCGTGTACTTTCTATACACGCTGTGTACTTTATTTTTCTATAAAAAGAAGCCTTGGCCTACGGATTTGGGATTTCAGAACCATTGAGAGGAAAGAAAAGCTTTGTTATTACCATTCCCGAAGCTACTGTTGTCACTCCGCCATTCCACCTTCCGATACTCTACCTCATCGCCTACACGATGAATCTGTCAGGTATCACATGTGTTGTTTCTCTCCTAAATTCTAAGTGTAACTAAACCCCTCGTGTTGGGGATTTTGATAATGGGATCATAATTTGTATATTGTTTTATATAGTTGTTTTTGAATCGTTGTAATTTATCCTACTCTTCTTAAACCACTGTCTAATATAACTGAGAATTCTTAGCCGGACCAAGGGAATGATTCTCAGCGATACAAAAGAAAGTAACGGTGAAAACATCCATGACCATTGAAAGGTTTTAACCAATTCAAATAATGGACTGGATGTAATAAAGAATTAAGTACATTGATTACCGGACCAAGGAGTCAGCTGCTCTAATTCCAAACAAGAGGAACCGAACCAAGGAAATCTTGTAAGAAAATGAAATCCTGAATGATTGAATTATTATGAACAACAAAACCATTTAAACAATCTACATAATAACTCCTTATTCACCACAGCCCCGACACGTCTTTTCTTTCAATTTCTAAGAAATCTTTAAATTTACCCGTTGTTTTCTTTCAAACTGTCTCCATTCTTCAAATTAAATCAATTTAGTTTCAATCAAAACCCAAAATCAACCCAATCATTTCTAAATTTTGCATACTTCACCTAAATTAAGTATTAACTCAATTGAATTAATGCACGCCACAGTTCCCTGTGGATCGACCCCGAACCTATACTATACTAAAGTTCTAAGAACGGGTAATTAATTTGGGATGCATATAACTTTAATCAACAATAAGAGAGACCAACTAGCTTGGGTTTTAGAGCTTCTTTTGAGTTTTTACTTTAAGACTCATATATTGGTATTTACATAGATACATTAATTTATATTTTCATTTGTTATTCATGATTTATGGGATGGTTTTGGGTTTACTTTTATATTATGTGATGGATTTTTATGGTGGGTTTTTATCCTATCTCCCAATCTTATTTTATAATATAGGGAAATGATTTCCATTTGTGATATTGTATAACCTCAGTGCTTCTCTCAAACCCAATACCTAATGGAGGTGATATCTAGGGTTCATTATCTCAATTCATTTATTTCCCACCCAGGAGGGGTACCTTTCCAGGTATGTGGTCATGAAAGTCTAGGAAAGGAAGGGGGTGGACTGACTCACTTTAGATGACTCACAAAGCATATAAATAACCATCCCCTTGGAAAGGGGATTCAAGGGGAATCTTAGTAGATGTAAGATCATCCAAAAATGGAATTCTCCTTTCACCTATAACCCATACAATAAAAAAATTACATCAACTAGGAAAAAAATGAAATTGACCTATCTAAAAATATACTACTAGGTGTTATTACCAGGATGAACAAGGTGGTTCACAACATAAATCCATATAACCTAGAATATTCGTGGAATTAACCCTTAGTTTATATAATGAATTCATCAAGGTATAGGTTTCCTCCATTATTTATACATTATACATGGAATGAATGAAATTTCACACCATGAATAAACTATGTAAGGGTCATAAACCCTCATGGAAGGGTTTCCATGACTACATAAAGGCCAATATTCACTAAATGGACCACTTATGTAAGGATCCTTCCCTTAACTAGAAACTCATTCATATAATGACTAGAAGTCATCATGCTATAAAATACTGAAGTAGAAGAATTTTTTGTTGAAGTTCCCCCAGAATCATCCCAATGATCACACGATAACCCATGCCACCAATCAAGCCTCATTAGAAATATAAAACATATTTTAAGAAAATATAAACACTTGGAATCTAAATATGAGTATGTATTCTTAAAATAAAACCCTCAAAAAAATCAAATTCCCTTATGAATTCACAATCCATAACAACATGGGTTATTACACCCATAATCTAAGAGTTTAGGGAAAAAAATTTCACTTTCCCCATTGATTTATTGAAATAAAATAAGGTTGAGAAAATCACTAACTTGGGTATTCAAAAGAGGGGGAACTCTACACATTTATAGGTTCTTTTTCCCATCCATTATTCATACTCTAAGATATAATTTTATTTAAATTATTATAAGTGTCCAATTGTTTATTTTTTATCTATTATTTGATATCTATTCATTATTTAATTTATTATTGTCCATTTAATTCTATCTTCCTCTTTTGTTTCATATATTATGTAATTAACAAAACTAGAGAGTAAGTTATGTGTGATTGTTGTAATTTGTATTGGTATGCACATTGGAATCCTCATTGTTTTTTGAATACATGTCTCTATTAAGAGTTATTTTGAGTAGTGAGATCAAAGTTTTAATTAAATATCATAGATATGGTTCATTTATTCTACCAATTAGCATAAGATATATTTGTATCATTATATTATGAACATTTTTTATACATACTCAATTTTTATTCAACACAATGTAATAAATCTATGATCATAGATGCCACTCAACATATAATAATAGGGTTTAGAGAAAATCACTAAATTCACTATACTTGAATATTTTTAAGAAACCTTATAATTATTCATCACTATCTCCATTAATTTTCACTTCAAATTTTATTTCTATTATTTTTTTATTAAAACAAACCAAACCAAAAATCAGCACTCCCACTGCTTTCTCATAAAATGTAACATACATAAAAAATCATAAAATATCATTGATTATAAGTAACTATCTTGAGAGAGAACGTAGGGTTTTATTTCACTATTTAATTAGTTTATAAATACTATTTTGAATAGTTTATTGAACTACTTTATAAAAAAATTGGTACCACTCCCAATGGGCTAGATTTTGCTCTCAATTTTATTTATTTTTATTTGTGAAAACATATATTAACTTATTAATTATTTTTCCTTTTATTTTATTCCATTTGTGGAATCGTTTTTATATATGAATAAATTAAGAAAAGATATAAAATTTGGATTATATATTCATATTGAAATAACAATTTTTTAAAATATAATAATTTTAAGGTCTATAAAAAATTTAAAATTTAAAATTGTTAACATTTATGGTATTGAAACTTGGAAACCTATTAGAATAGTTTGTTTTAAAAATAATTTAAAAAATATTGATGAAAACATTACAGATATATATCAATCTTTTAAAGATATTATTTCATAAAAATTTATTTATCAAAATAACGAAATTTTAAATGCTTTATTCCATGTTTATTTTGAACTCAAACAAGGAAACAGTTAACTTCTAGCTATGTTTTCTTGTCCTTTAAGTAATAATAAAAATTAGAATATGAAAGATTTTAAAAATATTCATGAAATATTAAATCCATGAGGAGAACATTTCGATCAAGTGAAATGGAGTTCATTCCCAAAATCATTAAATGGAGCTATTAAAAAATTATTTTATTGATTGTAACCTAATGTGGATACAAGTTGACATTAAATTTAATAGTTTCTTAAAAATATTTCCAAACTCTTGTATAATGGAATCAAGGATGAAAATATATTAAAATAGAAAAATTTAGTGGGGATACTTTGTATGTGTACATGGAGTACCTTATGAAACAATGTACAAGTTACACATTAATATTTTTTGGACACTACTTCACTGTATTTTTTTTAAAAAGGGTTAGATGAAATGATCAAAATATATTAGATATACTATATAGTGGGGAAAGATTTTATAAATATTCATATAATATAAAGGATATAATAGATACGATTTCACAGAACACAAAATAATTTAACATAAGGAGAATAGCTTCAAAAGGTATACATCTGGTAAAATATATTTACTCCAAATTATATAAAATTATACTTTAATAGAAAGACATCATGGTAAGATAGATAAAACTTAACTAAAATATATAAAAATATACCCTAACCAATATTTTTGGAATTTATACTTTACATGATCATTATATTTATTTATAACCAAAATTAAAATATCCAAAGAGTTATTATATTATTTTCCAAGGAAAATAAAATAAAAAATTTTTATATAAAAAAGGGTGGAGAGGTAATTTAAACATAAATAAAATATTTTTCTAATAACAAGAACAATCACAAAAAAATACACCATTCAGAAAAGTATTTAACAAATGTTATTTAGAACCACTATTTCAATAAAGGAGATTCAATGATAAACCATTAAAAATTTATTATCACTAAGGAAATTTAGAGGTGAATAAATATTAAAAAACTAAGGAGGATCTCAAATAGATTTTTGTAACACTAGTTAATCTACATAAGGATATGAAAAATATAACTAGATATTTTTTATAACTCTGAATGAGTTTATAAACCAAGGATCAAGGAAATTTATTCCTTAACCCAATATAAACCCAATATATGATGTTAGTGTTATCGCTTTTAAAATTTGAAATGAAATTAAATAATACCAAAAATCACTAAAAAATACAAACAAAAATCATAAGTAAGGAAAATGGAACTTCTTGGAATATTTTGAAGAATCTAATAGAATAAAAATTTTGTAAAACCGATAAAAAAATTTTAATTGAGAAATCATATTTTTATGAAGAGGAGGATACATCCATGTAATAAAATAGTAATATTAGGAAATAATTTCTCAACATTGATTGCTCCCCAAACACCTATCAAGGGCCCAGACTATAAGAACCCATATTTTTCAAGGTATGTCCCTCTTCTAGTTCTTTATAAAACATTTTTCACTTGGGTTTTATTTTTTCATTAAGCCTTGTTGGTTGAATATAATTTGGATATATATATATATTTTTTAATTTTTAAAATTACCCAATTTTTGGGGATGTATATGTTTTTGAATAAATGGATTCATGGTATAAACTTGTTAAATGATATTATAAGGGTTCCCCATGAGTTTGGGAGGTTTTGGAGGTGTTTTGGGATTTTCAAAAGAAGTTATTCTTGACGATACCTGAAGGAAATTTACACATTTTTTAAATGAGTTTAATGAATTTTAAGTGTCTCTAAAAGTATGTTGTGAATGGAATGCAATCCATGAACTTGTTCCTGGCATGCATTACTTACACACCACGAATATAAATTACAGTACATGTACTGTTTCAACAGGGTTAAATTAACAAAAGGTTATATTAAATTTGACGTACCTCATAAATATAAAATACATTATTTGAAAGTGATTTACATGAATTTTACTTCTTAGGGTGGGTGGTTTTATATCCATAATTCACTTGTGTTTTATTTATTCCTCCACAGAATCCATCCTCTCTTAAGATTTATATAATTTTTATGATATTTTGGAGTACCTTCAACCATTTTGGAAGTCACATTAAAAAAATCAATCCACATATCCTTCTTGTGATATTTTTAACCTTATTTCTTGTTGGTGTTACTGGTTAGAAGTATTGAGTTAATCACCAATTTAAGGTTCATTGTATATATCTTATCCCTTCGGTCAGATTTAATTAACCATAGTGTGTGAAATATGTTTGATCATATTGTCATACATCACACATGTCCTAATAAATTGGATAATATCTTTTAAATTATAATTTTTCATTTTATATTGTCCATTAGATCCTATTGGATCCTTAGGCATAGAGTTTGAGACCTATGGTATCCCAATTGGTGTGCCAGCCTTGGCTTTTATTATGACTTGGTCAATTTGACATTAGGGACCTATAATAAATTGGAAAACATGATTGATTGTTGGATTAATATTAAGAATTTGAATAACATTCATAATGTGTGATTTATTATAGAATTATTACTTTAGTTAAATTGGGTTCACACATATGTTTTGTACCTTAGGGTTAAATGATAAATAAATAGTTTTGATATATTTTTTATGATAATTGGGAACTTTAAATAATGAAATATACTTGGATAAAAAATAACAATTGTATAAATTGATCATTTTGTATGATGTTTTTATATCTGGAATGTCTATTTTTGGACTTGAGAATAAATTCATAGTTTTTTTATGTGACATTGGTGTGATTGATGTATGAGGGGGGGATGTTTTGTGTCATAGTGATTTTTGATGGAAACAAATCAAGATCTTTGTTGACTCCGAAGAGTATGGTGAATGTTTTTCGTATATCATAAATTTAGGATGAATAGGTACATGATGACCAAGGGAAGTTTATATAATTATATTATTTTCCATAAGACCAGATGTACAATCATATGATTCTTAAGTCTGAGTTTCTAGCATAACTAAGGGAGACATTATGTATTGCTTAAGGGAGAGAATCTAGTTAGGCTTAGGGTAGAAGAAAGTTATTTATGATATGTTATGAGTGAAACATCATAGATAAGAGAATCGTCAACTAGCTTGGGTGATACGTCCTAATAAAAGAGGATCCACTCTTATATAAAGATACAGGTAGGTTGCGAAAGTAGGTTTGAATGACCTCTGGTTCCAACATGGAGCTTGGGGGATCAATAGGTTTACATTATTAATAGTATTATTTTATGAAATTAATACTATTTTTATCTCTATATTCCATTGAATATGTTTCTTGGAATTTATTTTTTTTAGACACGGTATTATAGACCTACTGATATTTACTCACACCCTATTTGGGGTATATTTTGGTACCTGAGAATATTACTTGGTTGCAGGTTTTCACAAGGTCAAGGGACCCTATTATTTATTACTATCTTACTGGATGGGTTAGAGTTTGGATACAAGACCAACATGGGGTTTTGGACCAGGTTCATTAGAGTCTTTATTTGAGTCTTCTAATTCTTTTATTCATATTTATTTAAGCATGTCAAATAGTTTCATTTAGCTTTTCAGTACATTATTATTTTATTATTTGGATTTATTTAGTTTTTCCTTTTTCAGTATTGGTAGTATGATTATTGATTCATATTTTTACCACTATTTTTTCTATTATGCTATTATTTTAGGATTTCATTTTTACTTCTTACCAGATGGTATAGTATCTCAATGATATTCTTTAGACCATCACTGTTAGTCCGTATCCTTTGACATATGGAGTGGCTTGTATGGGTTACATATAAAACCAGATAGATAAATTGAGAGATCGCTGGGTTGGGAACACTATGAAGACCCATGAACAATCATATTTACTTGAAAAATACAAATGATTAATTTTAGTGATGGTTCATACGACATAGTTTCTTTGATAAATTTTATTTCTCAAATTTATTCATCTTTACAGACATGGAAACAAAATCCTATATGAGTGAATGTATAATTAACTAATACAATAAAAACATATCAAATATGTTTTTTACAGTATTATTTTGTAATGAAAATGTATTTAATATTATTTATTGTTTTTATATGTAAATGGATATATGTAACTGAAATAAACCAATAATATTTTGAAGACAAATTTTTTAATAGAAAATACCATAATCAATGTGCATGATTTTCGCATTCCTTATAATTTTATGATGGCATGTAACTTTTTTTATAAAATATAATTAATTAAAAAATACCCCTCAAAAAATATTCTTTTATGACACTTTCCAACATTCAATATAAATTTTTTATCTTTGGGATAATGATTTCTTGGATAAAATCATAAATTTATGAACATATCTCATGTATTGCATTTTTTGTGGTAAAAGAAATAAAAATGAAGTTGATTTTGAATGTATGATCGTTTATTTTAATAAAAATTGAAGTGATGTTGTTATTGAATTTGTTTATAATAGGATACATTTTGTTATAGATGTTACTAAGACCAACTCTTCAAATTATTTATATGAAATTTATATTCTAAAAGACACTAGAACATATTTATTACCCTTATTAGAATAATGAAATAAGATTTAGTTAAACCCACTTCTATCAAAGATTAAATATTCTTACTATATAGAAAAATAGTGGATTTTTTTACCATTTAAAATAACCTACTTTCCATAAAACATAACAACAAAAATACCATACCATCATTCCCAAACTAATATGCCTCAAACCTTAGATACATTCATGATCACCATAGTCTGATATAATCTCCAACAGTACCGACATAATTAATTAGAATTATTTAAAGTTTAAAACTAATGAATAATAAATGATAATAATAAATTGTAATAGACAATGAGGGCTATTAAAAAATATGTAATTCAATATATAAGGGAAATAAAAACAATAAAAACATGAAGATGAGTCCATGTAAATGATATAGGAAACATGAAATAACTAAAAATAAAATAATAAAAATCTCCATGTGATATATAAACATATTCACACGGCACTACCTCTATAGTTCTACAGATGTTGTCATGGTTTACTCTAATTAAATAAGAAAATTAATTATATGTAAAATACAACCAATATAAAATAATATAAAAGTATACTTATTTTGTACATGTAAGGAGGGAGATAAAAGACATGTATGATACCACTAATATTCTATCCATTACCATTCATAAAATGAAAAATAAATGCGTGTTTTGAAGTACTATTTTATAATAATGGATTTTTTTCCTTTAACAATATTGGATGGTGAAAGAAATTATTATATTAATTATTTTTTTTAAAAAAATTGACACATTACACATAATACAAGCTGTGTTATTTTTTTAAAAATATATAGAAAAAATTCATAAAAATACAATTTATTT
Organism: Viscum album; assembly: GCA_963277665.1. Lineage (NCBI taxonomy): Eukaryota > Viridiplantae > Streptophyta > Magnoliopsida > Santalales > Viscaceae > Viscum > Viscum album. Next base: position 1,882,170,867 of record OY728159.1, on the reverse strand, counting down.
AATAAAAATAAATAAAGGAAATAAAAACCCCTTTAATTTCATTTTCAAAACACTTTTATTTTGTTAAAATAATCAAGGAAAAATAAATTAAAAATTCCATTATAAATACATGATAAATTATGATAAAGTAATATGTATCATAAAAGAAAACAATGGTAAAGTCTCAATCATAATAGAATAAAATAGTCAAAATAACATGATCATCAAGGGATAAAATGTAACATCCCAAGTAATTAAAAAATAATATATTTTCATATCTATGTCTATTTATGAATTAGATAGTGTTTTAGAGGCTTAAAATGAGAATAAATCCAATAATAAGCATAAAATACTCGAATATTTTAAAAAGATTGGTTTACCACCTTTTGATGGAAAACCATTTTAAATCTCACTTTTGACAATTTTATATGCTATATTTGTAAAAATAAACATATTCTTTATAATTGGGACATTGAAATTTACGTTGGATAAATTTTTGGTATTTTTCTTGACAATGTTCATTTTTTAATGAATAGTGAAAAATACTGCATTTTACTTCAAAACTGCTTTTTCATCTAATTTAATTGTATGGTTAGATTATCTATTTAATTGGTTTTAAAGTGTAATTACAATATATTTTTACCATTTAATCTAATATTGGTCATTGGAATTAATTTCACTTTGAAATTGGACATAAACAATTGTCAATCTTTTGGTAGATATTGTTTCTTAAAAACACGCTATTTGTTTTTACAACGGGGATTATTTTTAAATTAATTACTGCAATTTCTGTTATTGGAATTTGGTAAAATGGATTCCATATCTGGAATCATAAGTTCCAAATTATGTAATTAAGATGCTTTTGTTTTTTGACATTATGAATATTAACGACGGTAATTATCTTTTATTATCGTGATTAATTAGTAATCCGGTAGTTAAGGGTAATAAAATAATATCATAATAATATAAAATGACACAAAAATGTGTCCAAATCCTCTTGTTTTAGTCATGGACGACCATGGGAATATTTTTAGTGAACTTGAGGTCCCATGGAATCACATCGGTGTGATAGTGACATTTATAACATAATTTTTTAAAAGAAGAGAAATATAACAAAGGTTTGTATATCCTAAGTAAAACAATTTTAATTTCGTTTAAATAAATGATATCTTAGAATATAAATATTCATTAGAAATCTAAAAATATTTCCTACATCATGGTATTTTTTTATTATTTTTATACATTAAATAAATAAATTTATTTATGACACCATGATGATGTAGTGATTTCCTCATTAATGAACATTTTAAATTAAATAAAACGATAAAGTAAAATCTAAGACTTAAACTTGTATAAAACCTATTTTATGGGTGTATATTTAACCCGTATCACCTTATCCTAAAAATATATAATTATGGGACCTTTAAAATCCGAAAATCATTTTATAATAAAGTAACATTTCAAGACTTTCCAAAAGTGACCCTCCTCCCTCTTATAAAAGGCCCCCACCTCTACCCCCTTACCTACACCTCTCAAGCCCTTGGTTCGTCCAACCACTGCTCATATTATCTCTCCACATCCCTCATTTACTCTTAGAATCCTAACTTTGGGCAGAAGTATTTCTGAGGAAGCCTTTGGCTCAAATCAAAAAGAGTTACCCGATTTAGAGATAATGTCTTCTCTCGAGTTTCTTTCTTTTATTTTCCTTCTTCACTCACCACTATCTTCTTATTATTTGATCCCATAATAAAAATATTATCCTCAATATACAAGGATATTTTTATGATAATAATTCTAAGTACACTTACACACACCTCCATTTAATGGTTAATGAACATACAGTTTCTGTGGGTGGTGAATTACCTCCTCACGAAACGATGATTGTTCAATCTTCTCTTAATAACTTTTGTGGTGGACATTATGATGTCATTGTATTTATATATGATATATATGGTATTTATTTGTTCTATATTCTTCTGAATTTTATTTTTAAATCGCATCGTTATGCGTTTCATGTTGTGGAACTGCGATAATTTCATCTGAGGAAGTGTGGACTATCGCCCCCTCAAGTGATGTGACTCATTCATGCCAAACATTGAATATATAAATAATGAAATGAATGAAATTAATGAAATTATGTTACCTATATAACATATATATTATACTTTAATTATAATATATATATATATGTCTCATTTAGTTTTAATTATTTTAATATGACAAAGAAATGAAAGTAGTGTTCATGCGTACGTACGGCCTACCGTCTCCATGAAAGGTGCATTTCATTTTTAATCTCCAAATGTTATGGAATAGTATAAAATGAATATATATAGGATATATATGATATTTAAATCATTAATACCATTCTGGGGATGATTTACTTATAACTACATGGGAAATTCTTTTCAAACAATTTCATTTTTGACTCATGTACCGAACATCGACAAAACGTATGATATGAACTCACATAATTAACTAATTATTATAACAGGATAATATGTGATGTGAATTGAATAATAAAACTTAACTTTAGTCCTTAATGAATTTTAAATTGACCTAATTTTATTATTCAGGAATATAAATAACGAAAGAGAACAAGTCAGACTTAAGTTAAGGGACTTCATCTCAGTCTCCTTTCATTGAGGCATACTTCAATTTATATACGACCTTATTTTATTAGTTGTATAATAATCCCTTTTGAATTTTAATTTCATTCAAAAGGAATCTTTTTACATGATGCATTTTACTAAATGACAAAAGGGAATGTTTTTTTTTCTCATGTATGTGGCGACAGTGACTTCTCCGTCGCCGTGACCGTTATTTGAGTTTCGGCTTCCTCTATAAGCCAAAACTTCTTTAAATGAAAAATGAATACCATGTTTTACTTTTATTTTATTTTGGTATTGAAAATGGTTTTGATAATTTTTTTATTATATCAATGTGTTGAATTGATATCTTATGATTGAAATGTGGAAATGTTATGTTTCCTTTATGCATGTTTTATGTGATAAGATTATGTTATGGTTCTTGGGCATTGTTTATGAAGTCGGGTAGTTCCATTATAAAATAAGGGCGGGTGGGCCCGAGATAGATCTCCAATGCATTGGGTAACACGAAGGAGTTAAACACTAAGGTTTCTCTGAAGAGATTTAGGGAATATACTATGATGGGTATTCCAAATGTAACCATGAGGGTTACTCCCGATGTAAGAATGTTATAAATTCCTCAGGAAACCATTATGTCTTATAATTTATATGAGTTATTAATAAATATTATGATTTCATGAGGTATGTTAAAGTTCTTATGTTTTATTATTAAAGTATGATTTCATTGATTCTTATGTACACATGGACTAATGTTTTCTTTCTGTATTTTTATATCTCTTACTGAGCTTTTTTTTCTCATCACATGTTTTTGAAATGTTTTTCACAGGTCAAGGGAAAAGTACATGATGTGATGATAGTGTCGAGGAAGTGTCAAGAAAGAAACCATGTTTTATTTTAAATAAGTTTCCTTTGGTGAAAAAATGAATATTGTCTTTGATGTAACCACCTTGTTTAAATGTGGAATGTAATGCATGATTTATGATCTAATTCTCTAAAACTCTAAACCTGAAAAGATCCTCAATGTGAATTATTGAAATAACCAAATATTAAGTAATTATTAATGTTGGGTCCTTATAGTTTGTATCAAAGGTCAGTTTAGATAACATTATGAGTTATAATTCAATTAAATGATTATCCAAAAATATTTTTTTTACAAATTATGGTCAAATTCAAATAATATAGCATTTGAATATTACCATGTTGCTTCATCTAAGACATGTTTGTTCAGAATGGTTTTATATAGAGGAAATAGGGAATCAGTGCTAGGAAGGAATACATAAGAAAATGACCTTCCAAATTAGCATCCTGAGATGGTCGGAATTGGAACTGAATAGTTTGTTGTAGTAATGGAGCAGTTGACTCAAGCGCTAAATGGTGGTGGTATCCATGCACGAGATCCTCCAAATCAACCACAGAGGAACATGTTAGTGGTGTAACATTTCATTAGGCAACACCCCCCATCGTTCAAAGGATCATCTGACCATGTTCTAGATGAAGGTTGGATTAAAGCACTGAAGAATATTTTCGATGTCAGGGGGTGTTCATACAATCAAAAGGTTAATCTTGTTGTTTACCGTTTAGAGGGTGAAGCAGATTATTGGTGGTCGATGGTTAAAAATATCAGGGACGTTGATGAGATTGATGCACTTGACTGGGATGAATTCAAAGGTATGTTTCTTGAGAAATATTTACCTAGGGCTGTTTGACTTAAGATGGAAAAACAATTCTTGGAATTGAGGCAAGAGGATGACTCAGTGGCTTCTTATGAAGAGAAGTTCACTCGATTAGCATGGTATGCTCCAAATTTTATCTGAGACCTTGATAGTAAAATCAATCACTTTTACTCATGATTAAAGCCAAAATATCAAAGGGCATTAGATTCTCATGAGTTCAAAAGTTATGAAAAGCTTGTTCGATGTGCTGAGAAGGTGGAAATAGAGTTTGCTGATGAGAAAGTGTTCTATGAAAACCAACAGAAGAAGAGACTGAGGTGGCCGGAGAAAGGGAAGAATCCTTCAAAAAGTTTTGATGGTATGAAAACTAAGTTTGCAGTTTGTGATAAATGTGTTAAAAAGCATTATGGGGAATGTCTTTTGAATTCTGGAAAGTACATCTGATGTGGTAATATGGGACATAAGGCTCGTGATTGCACTGGAAAAGTTTGGCCTAATGGTAATACCAAATTAGATTTAGAGTTAGTGAAATGCTTCAAGTACAATGAGATAGGTCATTATGCAAACGAGTGTTTGAAAAAGAGCTCAAATGATGGGAAGCAGTCAGACTACAAGCAGAAAGGTGTGGTTAAATCCTTTGAAACTATTTCAAGAGATTTTGGGCCATCAAATGAAGTGGTATTAGGTACTTTTTTAGTTTTTTCAGATTATTCCAATGTGTTTTTTGATTCAGGGTCTACTCATTCTTTCATATCAGAAAAATTTTCTAGTAAATTTGGAATTCCATATCAAGAAATGACTCCTGAACTTGTGGTAAAAACACCTTGGGGAAATGTTGAGGCAAAAAGAATTTATAAGAATATTTCTATACTTATCCATGGAAAGAATATACATTAAAACCTTATTGTTTTGCCTCTAGTAGAGTTTGATATTATCCTGGGTATGGATTGGCTTTCTCTTTACCATGCTAAGATTTACTGTAGAGCTAAAGAAGTTTCTTTTCAGAAATACTTTCAGTTTTTGTACAAGAATGAACCCAAGCTATTGATAACATATCAAGAGACTGAGAAACTTGTAAAAGATATAAATGAATGTTACCTTGCACATATTGTTGAAAACAAAGGATCCCTTCAGATTAATGATGTGCCAGCGGTAAATGAGTATCTGGATGTTTTTTCTGATGAGTTGCCTGGAATAATACCAGATCAAAAAGTTGAATTTACTGTTGAATTAGTTCCTAATGCTAATCCAATTTCAAAACTCCCTTATCGAATGGCTCAAATTGATCTTTCAGAGTTTAAGGATCAATTGCAATATTTATTAGAGAAAGGTTTCATTCGACCAAGCACATCACTCTGGGGTGCTCCTGTCTAAATTGTTAAAAAGAAAGATGGTCCAATGAGACTTTTCATTGATTATAGATCCTTGAATAACATCACTGTAAAGAACAAATATCCTTTGCCTCATATCGATGATTTGTTTGATCAGCTCTAGGGAGCTCAGTATTTTTCAAATATTGACTTGAGATTGGGGTACCATCAGTTGAAGGTAAAGGAAGAAGATATTCCGAAGACTGTGTTTCGTACAATATATGGCCATTATGAATTTTTAGTTATGACTTTTGTGTTAACCAATGAATATGTTGTATTCATGGACCTTATGAATATAATTATCCATGAGTTCTTGGATAAGTTTTTGGTTGTTTTCATAGATGATATTTTGGTGTTTTCATAAAGTAAATAACAGCATGAATGTCATTTAATGGTTATTTTTCAAACCTTAAAATAAAAAAAATTATATGGGAAATTCAGAAAGTGTGAGATTTGGTTGAAACAAATTTATTTCCCTAGTCACATTGTTTCTAACGAGGAAATAATTGTTGATCCTGCACAAAAATGGTTGTTGAAGAATGGACAAGACCCACAAATATAACTTATATTCGTAGTTTTCGTGGTTTGGCAGGCTATTACCAATGGTTTGTTAAAAATTTTGCACGGTTGTCCAGTCCATTGACTAAGCTAACTCATAAAAGTTTTAAGTTTATCTATACAAAAGAAAGTGATGATTGTTTTCATGAATTGAAAATAAGATTAGTGAATGCTTCAGTATTGGAACTACCTTCTAGGAATGGTGAGTTTTTTATCTACAGTGATGCTTCATTGAAAGGAATTGGTTGTGTCCTAATGTAGAATGATCAGGTAATTTCTTATGCTTCACGTCAGATAAAAAATTATGAGATAAATTACCCTACACATGATTTGGAATTAGCTGCTGTTGTTTTCGCTTTAAAAATTTGGAGGCATCATTTGTATGGTGTAAAGTGTGAAATATATTCTAATCACAAATGTTTAAAGTATATATTCACTCTGAAAGAATTTAAGATGAGACAGAGGTGATGGCTAGAATTAATCAAGGATTATGATTTCACGATTCACTACCACCTAGGAAAATAAAATAAAGTGGCAGACGATTTGAGTCGAAAAAGTAATGCTTCATTAACCATGTTACATTTGAAATGTTATCCCTTGGTTAAGGATTTGTTGAATTTTGGCTTGGAAGTTATTGGTGCAGGAAATTCTTCTGTTTTGTTACAGGTATCAGTGAAATCTTCTCTATCAGGTAGAATTAAGTAAGCATAGAAGCAAGACAGTCAGTTCTAGAAAAAGGTAGAGCTGGTTCAAAAGGGTATGTTACCTAAATTCAACATTGATAGTGACTTTGTTTTGAGATTTGGGAAGAGACTTTGTGGGCCTTGTGATTCACAGTTGAAGAGAGAGTTGTTATGTGAAGTTCATAGTTCTCCATTTTCAGTTCATCCAGGCTGTAATAAGATGTATAGAGATCTTCAGGAGTATTACTGGTGGGAGGGAATGAAAAGAGATATTGATGATTTTACTATGAAGTGTTTGAATTGTCAATAGGTTAATGTAGAGAGGAAGTTTCCGAAAGGGATGCTTCAGCCATTACCAGTGCTAGAGTGGAAATGGGAGAATATATCCATGGACTTCATTGTGGTATTACCGTAGACACCTCGAGGTAATAATGAAATCTGGGTTATTGTTGATCGCTTGACTAAATCTGCTCATTTCCTTGCTATACGAGATACTTTTTCCCTAGATTAACTTTTTTCGATTGTATCTTAAAGAGATAGTCAGGTTACACGGATTTCCCCTCTCCATTGTATCTGATCGTGATCCTATGTTAACTTATTACTTTTGGAAAGTCCTTCATAAGTCGTTGGGTACTGAATTAAATTTTAGTACAGCTTTTCATCCTCAATCAGATAGGCAGTCAGAACGAACAATTCATACATTGGAGGATACGATATGTTCTTGTTCGATGGATTATCAGGGAGGTTGGGACCAACATCTTTCATTGGTTGAGTTTTCTTATAATAATAGTTTTCATTCCAGTATATAGATTGCACCATTTAAGGCATTATATGAGAAGCAGTTTCGAACTCCAGCATTTTGTGATGAAGTGGGTGAAAGGAAGTTGATGGGACCAGAATTGGTAGAATAGTTTGAAGAAAAAGGTCACTCTGATAAATAAACACATGGGAAAAGCTCAGAGAAGGCAGAAAAGTTATGCGGACAATAGGAGGAAGGTTCTCTCTTTTTAGGTAGGTGATCATATCTTCCTCAAAGTTTCACCATGGAAAAGTGTGATGAGATTTGGTAAGAAAGGAAATCTGAGTCCAAGGTTCATTGAACCATATGAAATTCTGGAGAGTTTTGGATTAGTTGCATACTGAGTGGCTTTACCTCCGAGTTTATCTCAGGTACATAATGTTTTTCATGTTTCAATGTTAAGGAAGTACATGCCATATCCATCTCATGTTTTGAGTCCAGAGGTAGTTCAGCTGGAAGAGAATCTATCTTATAAGGAACAACCGATCCAGATTCATGACCACAAGAGCAAGTTTTGTGGAATAAGGTGATTCATCAAGTAAAGGATCTATGAAAAAACCATATAGTTGAAGAGGCAACATGGGAATCTGAAAATGAAATGAGGGATAAATACCCCCACTTATTCGATATGTAAATAAATTGTGGGGAAGCAATTTCCTATAGGGGGATGATGTAACATACAAAGTAAGTAAAGAATAATATATTTTCATATCTATGTCTATTTATGAATTAGATAGTTTTTTAGATCCTTAAAATGGGAATAAATCCTATATTAAGCATATAATACTCGAATATTTTTTAAAGATTATTTTATCACCTTTTGATGGAAACCCATTATTAAATCTAACTTTTGACAATTTTAGAGGCTCTATCTGTCAAAATAAACTTATTATTTAGAATTGGGACATTTAAATTTACTTTGGATAAATTTTTGGTATTTTTCTGACAACGTTCATTTTTTAATGAATAGTGAAAAATACTGCATTTTACTTCAAAACATCTTTTTCATCTAATTTAGTTATATGGTTAGATTATCTTTTTAATTTGTTTTAAAGTGTAATTAGAATAAATTTTTACCATTTAATCCAATGTTGGTCATTATAATTAATTTCACATTGAAATTGGACATAAAGAATTGCCAATCTTTTGGTAGATATTGTTTTTTAAAAACATGCTACTGGTTTGACAACGAAAATTATTTTTAAATTATTTACTGCAATTTCTATGTTTGGAATTTGGTGAAATGGATTCAATATTTGGGATCATAAGGTCCAAATTATGTAATTAATATTCTTTTGTTTTTTGACCTTATAAATAGTAACGACAGTAATTATCTTTAATTATCGTGATTAATTAGTAATCGGGTAGTTGAGGGTAATAAAATAACATCATAATAATATAAAATGATACCAAAATGTTCCCACATCCACTTTTTTTAGTCATGACCGACCATGGGAAGCTTTTTACTGACCTTGAGGTCCCATAGAGTCACATGGGTGTGATAATGACATTTATGACATTATTTTTAAAAAGAAGAGAAATATTACAAAGGTTTGTATATCCTAAGTAAAACAATTTTAATTTGGTTTAAAAAAATGATATCTTAGACTATATATAGTCATTTTAAATCTAAAAAGATTTTCTATAACATGGTAGTTTTTTTATAATTTTTAGACATTAAATAAATATATTTATTTATGACACCATGATGATGCAGTGATTATCTCATTAATGAACGATTTAAATAAAATGAAACGATATGGTAAAATATAAAACTTACACTTGTATAAAACCTATTGTATGGGTGTATTTATAACCCTTATCACCTTATCCTGAAAATATATCACCGTGGGACCTCTAAAATAATAAAATATTTTTATAATAAAGTAACATTTAAAGAATTTCCAAAAGTGACCCTCCTCCCTCTTATAAAAGGCCCCCACCTCTACCCCCTTACCCACACCTCAAAAAACATTGGATCATCCAAATTATGCTCATATTATCTCTCCACATTCTTCTCTTACTCCTATAAGCCTCACTTTGGGCTGAAGTATTTACAAAGAAGCCTTTCTCTCAAATCAAAAAGAGTTACCCGATTTAGAGTTAATGTCTTCTCTCGAGTTTCTTTCTTTTATATTCCTTCTTAACTCACCACTATCATCTTATTATTTTATCCCATAATAAAAAACGTATCCTCAATATAATGGGATGTTGTTATAATAAGTATTCTACCTATACTTACACAGACCACCGTCTAATGGTTAAAGAACAAACTGGTTCTGTGGGTGGCGAATTACTGCCTCACGAAACGATGATTGTTCAATCTTCTTTTAACACCTTTAATGGTGGCCATTATGATGTCACTGTATTTCTATATGTTATATATGGTTTTTATTTTATTAATATTCTTTTGATTTTTTTTAAAACACATCTTTATGCTTTTCATGTTATGGAACTGCGATAATTTCATCTGAGGAAGTGTGGACTACTACCCCCTCAAGTGAGGTGACTCATTCACGACAAACATTGAATTTATAAATAATGTAATTAATGACTTATGTTACCTATATAACAAATATATTATACTGTAATTATAATATATATATGTCTCATTTAGTTTTAATTCCTTTAACATGACAAAGAAATGAAGGTAGTGTTTGTGCGTACGTACGACCTACCGTCTCCATGAATGGTGCATTTCATTTTTTATCTCCAAATGTTATTGAATAGTAGAAAATGAATATATACTGGATATATATAATATTTAAATCATTAATTCCATTCTGGAGATGACATAATTATAACTACATGGGCAATTATTTTCAAACAAGTTCATTTTTTACTCATGTACGAACATCGACCAAACATATGATATAAACTTGCATAATTAACTAGTTATTATAACATGATAATAATTGATATGAATTGAATAATAAAATTTAAAGTAAGTCCTTAAGAAATTATAAATTGACCTATGTTTATTATTCAGGAATATAAAGAATGAATGAGAACGAGTCGGACTTGAGGTAAGGGACTTCGTCTCAATCTCCTTTCGTTGATGCATACTTCAATTTATATACGACCTTATTTTCTTAGTTGTATAATAAACCCTTTTGACTTTTAATTTCATTCAAAAGGAATCTTTTTACATGATGTGTTTTACTAAATGACAAAAGGGAATGATTTTGTCTTACGTATGTGGCGACAATGACTTCTCCGCCACCAGGGCCATTATTAGAGTTCCAGCTTCCACTACAAGCCATAGATTTTTTAAATGAAAAATAAATACCATGTTTTACTTTTATTTTATTTTGGTATAGAAAATGGTTTTGATTATATCAATGTGTCGTATTTATATCTTGTGATTGAAATGTGGAATTTTAATGTTTCCTTTATGCATGTTTTATGTTATACGATTATGTTATGGTTCTTGGGAATTGTTTATGAAGTCGGGTGGTTCAGTGATAAAATAAGTGTGGGTGAGCCCGAGATAGCTCTCCAATGTATTGGGTAACGTGAAGTAGTTAAACGCTAAGGTTTCTTCAAAGAGATTTAGGGAATATATTGTCATTGGTATTCCAAATGTAACCATGAGGGTTACTCCCTACGTAAGAATTTTATGAATGCCTCAAGTTACCTTTATGTCTTATGATTTATATGATTTATTAATAAATTTTATGATTTCATGAGGTATATTAAAGTGCTTGTATTTTATGAGTAAAGTATGATTTCATTGATTCTTATGTATACATGGACTAATATTTTCTTTCCATATTTTTATATCCCTTACTGAACTTTTTATGATCATCCCAAGTTTTTGAAATGTTTTTCACAGGTCAAGGGAAAAGTACATGATGTGATGATAGTGTCGAGGATGTTTCAAGAAAGAAACCATGTTTTATTTTAAATATGTTTCCTTTGGTAATGAAATAAATACTTTCTTTGATGTAACCACCTTGTTTAAATATGGAATATAATGCACGATTTTTGATCTAATTATCTAAAACTCTAAACCTGAAAAGATCCTCAATGTGAATTCATGAAATAACCAAATATTAAGTAATGTTTAAGGATGGGGACTTATATTTAACCTATTTTCTAAAGGATACAATCATAGAATTATATTGGGTGGAACCATCTACGAACCTATGAAGTGATCATATGAAATTTACAACTGACATGATCTATAGACTTATTGAGAGAAAAACATTCTAGCTATATAATGAACTAAAATAGTGGACACTATATCTAAAGTAATAAAAATCTATTATAACACTCATTTAACGAAATAACATATTTCTACCCAAGTCTCTAGTGATGTTTCATAAAATTAGAAGAGTGATAAATTCAAAATATAAATCAATTCAATATAAATCCATTTCAAAGCGTCAAATATATTCATATACCACCTTTAAACAACCATAAAAACATCCCCACCATAATAATATAAATACAACATTAACATATAATTCCATATATACATAGTCAATAATTATAATCACATTTTCAGGGGAATTGTAAAGTTGTATAAAAATCACTTTTTCATGATAAATGATCTATTTGACTTTGAAAACATTAAGAAAATTATAATAATTTTTTATTATAAATTATATGAAATAATTCAGAAAAATAATTGAAAACCATATATGAGATCTAACTAATTAACTTCGGAAAAACTATATCAGAAGACATTTAAACATTAAATATACAAATACAAATTTACAAGAAAATATCTTTACTTAAATGTTGATGAATAAAAAAAGAATAATAGTTAAAAATAGTTTATATACATATAACATCAAAAGGATCCATGAAATTTAGGGCGGTTCCTTGACATATAAATAACTAAATATAACATAAACCCAAGATTATAGAAGATGATATTATGATGAAAATATGGAGTAAGGGAAGAAATAAATAGAGATAGAGATTTTTATACATCAAATCCATTGAATAACCGTCATGGTAGAAATAAATAAATTACTAGATGAGGGATGATGCTGGTTTCCCATTACATATTATATTAAACAAGATGATTGGGGAAAATTAATCCCTAATTTAATAGAAAATAATTATAATCTAATAGAAAAATCATGTAACAACATCATTCCAAATCAACATATAATATCCTATAGCATATTCTAATAATTATTTAATAAAAAACAAAACATAACTTTTAAACATGTATTTTTTAAAAAATTTACTAAATCATTGAAAAAACATTATATAAATATTAAATTATAATCAATATAAAATGAAATAATATTAATATATAATAAATTTTTTATATTGTCTTGGGATGTTGAGATATAAAAAATAGATTTGGGTCAATGTTTAGAAATACGGATTTTCTATACATAGTTTTAGAAATTCTACCTAAATTGTATGCCACCCGCTTACATTAATTTTTTTAAAATAAACGACTATTGTGTATAACTTCCCAAACTATAAAGACGCCATTTTTGACCATTTAATTTAAAAATATTAAAAATATATTATATTATTTTTTCTAAACATATCTTTATAATAATAAAAATAAATATTGAAAAAGTGGGGTGTCCAAATTCTTTCCACCATAAAGATTGTTTACCCTTAGAAATCCCACATGGATGTCATTGTTAAAATAAATTGGTTTTGAATAAAGAGAGAATCACTAATCTAAAAACATTAAAAACATAATACCACTTATTTTTTTCAAAATACTTACTTAAATTTAATTTCTAATTGATTTCTACCAACCATAATTATTTAAAATATAACTTTTCTACTCAATATCATGGATATTTAATTCAACTCACATTTAATTCAATATTCATGAAATGAAAAAAATAAAAAAAATCTCTTTTCTAAAAACAGATATATATATATATATATATATATATATATATATTGATAAACACCATTTTTTATTAAATATAACACATTACAAAAATTCTTTCATTTATAAATAAAAATAATAACATAAAAATATGAGTTTTAATTTAAAAATTAATAAATTCAAAACTAAAGGATCTATTTGAACACATAAAAATTTCCAATGAAAATAAAAATTTTGGAAGCCAAACTTCCAACTCCTTTTTACAGGAAATATAACCAAACTTTTAGTAATAAAAATTATAATATTGACTTTTCATGATATAAAATTTTGAATATCAATTCTTTTTATTTGATGTTATAGATTATGAGGACCAAAAATATATAGATCTTGACTGGTGGAAATTTGAAATTTAATTATTAATTTCATATTTTTTTAGGAAATTTGAAATGTATAAGGACTGTAAAAATTACTAAAAGAGTTATTAGGATTAATGTATTGATAAAAAATATGATTTCAAGACATTTTTCGTGTTACAATATTATTGTGCTTGATAAATAAATCATGCGCCATGTGAGAAATTGAGTATGGAAATTTATATTGGAAATAACCCATTATCATGAATATATTCTTACACTATGTATTAAATTTTTTTACCCAACTATAATGTTTTTTATATTTTCACAGTTTCCAAAACTATACAAAAACCTTTAATTTCCCAATAAAATAATGAATTTTCTACAAATTTTTGGTTAATTGACCATTTTTAATCTTAAAATATTGAACATTCATAAGATACATATAAAATTTAAACCTACCCATTAATGTAATTTTTTAAATATTTAAAAAATTGTTCATTAATTTTGAGAAAATTGACAAATTATTTCATTAAAAAATTTTATAATATTTAAGAACAATCCAAAACCTGATATAAAAAAATATGATTTACATAAAAATATATCAAAATACTATCTGAAATGACTAATAATTAATTTTACTTTAAATTTAAGAATGATCTATAATTTTTGAACCCATTTGACATTGAATCCATATCTTACACTTTAAATATTTTTTAAAATTCAATAGAATAAATTATATATCCTAAATATTAGTCCAAATACACTATAATTAGAATGATCTGGACATTATTTATTTCATTATATTATTATTTAGAGGTTTTAGTGGTGTTATAATGGGACATGAAATGGTTTAAGGTGAAAAGGATGAGTTTTTCATTTTGGAGGATAAAACAGTAGTTTTAGGTTTAGGCTACGAAATGGTGGGTAACTATTTTAGAGGGATAGTAGAGCTGACCTGAAAAGTGTTTTTAAGAGGTATCTCATATGGTTTACAATTCCATGGTTGTGTTTTTAGTGTGGGTAGTTGGATATTTTTTTTCTTGTATTTTTGGGGAATGTAAATCCCACTTTGAGGAGGGGTTAGGAATTTTGGAAGGCATAGTGTTCTGTTGGGGATTGTATTGGGAAACTGGGGCTCAAATCCCTATATCAGAGTCTTTTTAGCCTCTATTATGAGGTTGATAAGTTCTATGTTATTAAATCTATGGTACATGGTGTAAATGGAGATTCTAGTGTGGTTATGTTTTGTTCCCCTTAGTTGAGTTATGGTCTTTGGAAATAAAACTGATATTAGTTATGGAAGAGATCAACTACACGTAATATAGAAAATATTTTGGGTGATTAAAGGGCATAATAGTTAATTTAGTGTCCTAGAAAATAATATCTCAGTTGACTAAGGCTGTGAAGGGATATATTGGTCCTTTCCATTCAATGTTGAGGCCCCACAATAATTTTATATAAATTTATAATGGTCATTCTTATTGGTTTATATCTCCATTCATTCCTTGAACACTAGGAAATTGTTCGTACACTACTTTGTGGTCATAGGAAAAAATCATTATTTTTTAGCCTCTAACATAGTATAATTGATCCTCTTCAACATAAGTTACTCTTTCCCTCTCCTTTTCCTTCACTATTATTTTAGTTTCTTATTATAAAAGACCATAATAGTAGAGTTTCAATGGTTCTTGTGGTTCATAGTTTTGGATTGATGGTGCAATAATGGTATATTTTTATAAATAAGCCTCTATTAATTTATATGTGTTAATTGAATTAAAAGTGTTGTTTGAAGGTGATCAAGTAGAATAGTAATGTTGTAATATTCCTATAGTTTAATAAATGTAACTTGGATAAAAAATATTGATGTACCTATTAATAAATTGGGAATTTAATTTTAAGAACTTATTGATGATGCATATATATATTCCTCTATGTGTCTGTGATTCGTTGAAAATTTATTAATAATAAATGGTTATGAGAGATTAAATGGTTTCTAATGCTTCTTATGTTTAGAAGAGATATTTCTTTGTGTTGTTTTTTTAGTGTTTGTGTAGTTAATATATAGTGATAAGAAATATAAAATTTGTGTAATGAGTTTGGTAGTTGAACTTTTTTTTGGCAATTTATGATAATATATATTCATTCTGATTTTTTATATCTTATGAACCAACAACTAATTTTAGTAAATCAATTAATACATGTCTTTGGGGTTTGGGTTCCTGGTGATTTCCCCAATATCTCGATTATAGAGGATATGAATGGTTAAATATTCCCTATTCCCTACTGATGTGGCTCTATTTTTACATAGTTTTTCCACATCTTTTATTTAATTTTAAACAAAAAAATTATTTATTTTTACATATTTTAATAAATAATTTAATTTTTCAATTTTTATTACTAAAGTTATTAGTTAATCATTTTTATAATTAAATTTTTGTTTTTAGTCTGTTTATTTAGTCATTATAATTTTTCTAATTATATTAAATTAATTTTTAGTTTAATAATCTTAATCTGGTTTAAATTTTAATAATTTTAAATGTTTATTAATTAAATTAATTGTTCATTGTTATTTTCAATAATCTAGTATAGTTTTTAATTTTAAATTTTACTATTTAAAATCGATTTAATAAAAGTAATTAACTTTATTTATTAACTAGTCTAAATATTCTATTTATTAGATAAGTTAAAGAGTCTAAGTTAAAGTTTAATAAAAAAATGTGTTTTTAATTTTAAATTTTCATTTTTTCATCTAAATAATTAACTTTGTCATTTAATATCTTTAGTTAATTTTAATTTTTTTAATTTCATGTTTTTGGTTAGTTTTTTGTAAGTGTTTTACATTTATTTAGACATATATTTAATTAATATTAATATTTATATTCTTAGTTAATAATTAAGTTACCTTTATTTTTAGTTTATTAAACAATTTATTTAGATTTTAGTTATAGTTAATCAATTAGTCTTTTACATTTTAGTTAATTTTTCTTTTTTTAATTAACTAATGTATTATTCATTTAATTATTTGTTTTAAATTAATTATTATGGTTAACGTTTCAAATTGATCTATCGAAGAGTCGATGCACTGATGTCGCGATGCGCTGATGTCGCGAATCACTTATCCCTTGTCACACCGATGTTTTTTATAACTATCCAGGAGTCACGGCTCACCGATCATTTTTGAAACATCATCGGTCTCTCTTGTGCATGAGTTTCAGTCTCTCATTTATTTTAACTGTCAGTGAGTTGACTCACCGATACATTTTTTATCTAATGGCGACATGTAATTTTATTTTATTTTATTTTATTCCATCAGTGTGTCAGGCACCACTACTGGAAAACTAACCTATACCAACGGTTTGGAACCGTTGGTATAAGCCTCCAAATCGTTGGTATAGACTATACTAATGGTTTGGAGAACCGTTTCCAAGTAAGTCGTTGGGATAGGACTATACCAACGGTTTTTGGAAAACCTTTGGTATAGACCTATACCAACAGTTTTGGAAACCGTTGCTATAAGTAATATGAAAATTTATAACAACGGTTATTGAACTGTTGGTATATGTATTTCAAAAAAAAATCGCTTGGATTTGATCTCAGGACCCCTACATTATCATTGAACGACTTAACCAAAAACCTAACATGACATTTGTGAACATAATTATATAAATATATATATGTATTCTCATAATTATTTTAAATTTTGATTTATATAATGTTCTCGGTAAGAAGATCTGATAAAAAAATCAAAGGATCTATACCAACAGTTGTCAAAACCGTTGGTAAAGGGCTATACCAACGGTTTTGAAAACTGTTGGTATAGATCCTTGATTTTGGGTGCAAGTTTGGGTGGAAGGATGATATATAGGGGACCTATCCCAACAGTTGGTCCAAACCATTGGGAAAGGGTACATATACCAACTGTTTTTACAAACCATTGGTATAGAAGTGTTGGGAAAGGTCATATTTCCATTAGTGCACTCACTGATAATTTATTAATTTCTCACATACGGTGAGTGTAGCACCAATTATTTTTCTCACATCTCACAAATTAATTATTATTATTATTATATCTTTCTGTGTGTCAATTTATTAAAACTATTGGTGACTTATTATTACCGATCTTTTTTATCTATCGGTGAGTCATTGATTCACCGATCCAATCCTCATATCATGTCACCCACTC
Organism: Viscum album; assembly: GCA_963277665.1. Lineage (NCBI taxonomy): Eukaryota > Viridiplantae > Streptophyta > Magnoliopsida > Santalales > Viscaceae > Viscum > Viscum album. The sequence continues at coordinate 1,882,152,842 of OY728159.1, read as the reverse complement.
ACCGATCAGTTTTCATTTCCATCGGCTTCACGCTCATATCGGTGACTGATATTATTTCTTAAGGATCGGTGAGTCACCCGACTCACCGATCTTCACAAACTCACCTATTCAACCCCATCTCACACTATCGGTGACTCCCTTTCTTTTATTCCCATTAGTGCCTTTGATCATTTTGATTTTTCTACTATTAGTGCCACTCTGCACCTCCTTTATTCCCTACTATTGATTCCTCCCCAGCCTCCCCATTACACATTGATCCCATCTTCTTTCACAAGACACTGATTCATTACTTCTATCAGTATCACCCTCTATCTCATGCCGATATTGGTCCCTCTTCCTTAATCTTCCTCTTCCTCTTTGCTTTGTGGTGCCCCTACAACATCGTTCTTACATGGGTTGATCTCCAATCCACCGAATCATCCTCAGAACTATTTCTCATCTTCCTACACAATCAGAGCCACTAGAAAAAAATTCACTACAGTTAATAATGGATACCCAATTCATCACAGGACAAGAATCAGACTCAAAGCACTTTCACAGACTCAAACCAGATTTCAAAAAAATTATATTCTCTAAATAGAATCTAAAACTGTTGTCACGAGATGAAATTGATCCATGTCATTGTTTGTGTAGTCAATAAGTGTTGTCTCTCCCACCACCGGTGTAGGGAGAACACACCGCCACCAAGATTTGCTACTATGTCACGCTTCCATGGTAGGAAGAGCAGGGTGAGTCGACTCGCCGCTGCTCGAAGGGATCTGCACCACCAATCAAGTTGAATACTACTGTATTGGAGATCTGGAAGAGTCATGCCACCTGATGGAAGTTGTCGCACGACCACCAATGGTCCAAGATGGAGTAGTGTCACTGGGAGGAGCATGGGCCACCGCTTCTTCTTCCTAGAGAATAAACCCAAAACCTCCTCCCATGTAGCAGTGTTGTGAAGAAGACAATTGTGGGGGGGATGAATTAATAAAAAAATAAGAAAAAAAGATAAAAATATAAGGTAAATTGTAATGGAACGTAAATTTCAAGGAATTTTTTTTCTTAATTTTATTTGAATTTTACAAGAATGCAGTTTCAGACGGCACGTGATTCTAAGGCCCGGTGTGCCCGGAATGAATTTCCGAAGTTTGGCTCGGGTACGTTCAGTGAGCGAACGAGCGGGTTTTTCAAACTTTTGAAGTGGTGCTCGGAATCAAATTCTGAGGGCACCGATGGAATCACAGCGCCGGTATTTGCTTATAAACGCCTCTTCCGGAGTTACGTTTGCTCGGGTGTGGTTTTTATTTTTTGGGATTTAAGTTAAGAAATAAAATAAAGTGGTGCGACAACTTATTTTTATTTCACTTAAGCCACTTAAAGATACTTAAGCTATGTTAAAGCGGATAGGGTATAATTCAAAATATCTTACCCTCTTGGTAGGATATTTGTGGGGTGGGTTCCGCACGACCCCCCCCCCCTTTTCTTTTCCGCTAAGTAACACACCCGTGAAAACCCCTATTAATTAAAAGTCAATTGGGGCGTTTCTTAATCTATTAAATGCTCCAATTAATTGGTCGGTTTATTCGTTGAATTAATTCTATGAATTAATGGGTCGTTACTTATGTTGTTTTTCATTTGTTGGCATATAATAAAATAAAACCAACACTTTTGTTTTTGAGTGTTGTTCGTTGAGAGGATTTGACAGAAACCTTCAGTCCTTCATCCTCCTACGTGAAGAGTGCAACGAATGGGAAAAACACGAAGAACGCGAAGAATGCCGGCCTTCGACGAAAGGCGACGAAGAATGTCGAGCCCTCGGAGATTTACGACGCTTCTTCCGAGACGTTCTTCCCCGCAACGATCTCTGATCACCACCTTCTTGAGGTAGGAGATTTTGGTTTTCTTCTTTTAAATCACTTTGTGGGTTATAACAACATAATGGATTTAATTAAAATAATTAAATCTACATGTTCTTCAACCTCGGAGTTTGTCGACGCGAAACCCTTCCGCGATGATGCGACACCCTTCCGCGACGACGCGACGCCCTTCCGCGACGCGACGATTGCCTCCTTCCGCGACGATCAATTCCGCGAAGAACACACGCTCGATGACTATGGCGAGGTAGGGGTTTGTTTGTGAAATAATTTATATTTCCGTGGATGTTACTCCTAAAACAAAGAACCTGGATCAAGTGCAATTTTAATTTATTAAATTGTATCTTGTTATGTTTTCATCTGATAATGTATTCCCGATTTTTATCACCTAACGCGGAGGGTGAGGGCCAAACAAACATAGACGACCACCCTCAGCAGTTTTCAATTGATGCGGGAATTGGCAGACGATGAAAAACGGGGCCGCAATGGCGTTTTGAGGGCCTGGCAGTGAAGAATGGGACCCGAGAGGAAGTTCAGCGCAGACAGAAGTGGATTCAAACCACCGGAGCAACTCTGGTGGCCCGTGGAATCCACCGGCGGCGCGGGGCACCGGCACGGTGGCGTCGGCGGCTAGCGGACCCACGGCCGCGCGACTCCGGCACACACGGGATGCGGCTTTGCCGTGTCCGCTGATCCAGTGCGGCCCCACGTGGGCCGCGGCTTCTCTTCCCGCGGGGACTTCACGCCCCGCGGCTCCCTTGCTCGGCCGCTCGGCCGAGCCGAGCCGACCCGCCGGTCGGGTCGCGCCCAGGCCGGGCCGGGCCGCGCCGAACCGGGTCAGACCCGGACCCGGGTCGAGTCGACCCGGTTCTGGCCGACCCAGGGGGGTTGGGCCGGGTCGGTACGGGCCTCCGAACGATGCGCCGTCAGCTGCGATGCGATCCTTGGATCGAGACAGTCGTTTCAGTATATCACACTCAAGGTTTCATAATACTTTGGGTTCGGCCGGGTTGGTTCATACACGAAACCAACCGGGCCCTCGGAGCGGAAACACTCATATCTTGAGCTTCGGACGTCCGATTGACGTGCCGTCGACTTTGTTGAATTCCTCTAAGTGAGATGGATCTTTTGACTTACTCCGACCGAGGTTTTAACACAGGTGGAGTACGGTCGGGTTGGTTTTGCCTTAGAAACCAACCGGGCCCCTAGGACGAAAAAGCTAATAACTCTCAGACCGGGCGTCCGATTGACGCGCTGTCTGCGATGTTGAGTTCCTGTTGGTGATACAAAACTTTTGGATACATCAAATCTGGACTATGTGTTAGTTGATGTATCAGCCTCTCGGCTCATGGAGGGGACCCTCCCGAACGAGCTAGCTGTGTGCGGGAACCCTAGAGCTCGCTGTAACTGCTACTGTGATGACGACGACGACTGTACAAGGATCCTCAGTGGATTCGACTACGACGATGATGAAAACAGTAAGGGAATCCTCCGTGTTTTTGGCAGTGACCACTACGGTACATCTTGGGATACATCAACTCCGGAATACATGTCAGTTTATGCATCGACCTCTTAGCTCTTGGAGTGGACACTCCCGGAACGAGCATGCTGTGTGCGGAAACCCTAGAGACGGTTGAGACTTGACGACTGCTGATCGAATGACGTGGTGTGTCACGGATAGCCCAGTGGGGATCGCTTGGTTGTAGTGGCAGACCCACGGCGGAGGAGCGCTTGGTTTTAGCGGCAGACCCGCGGTACTCAACAGAAGAGGTACCTCTAGAGGCTATGAGGGGGCGCGCTTAGTTGTAGCGGCAGACCCACAACAGAGGTGCTCTTGGTTGAAGCGGCACAGGAGAGCGCTTGGTTATAGCGGAAGACCCACGATAGAGGTGCGCTTGGTTGAAGCGGCACAGGGGAGCGCTTGGTTGTAGCGGCAGACCCACGACAGAGGTGTGCTTGGTTGTAGCGGCACAGGGGAGTGCTTGGTTGTAGCGGCAGACCCACGACGGAGGAGCGCTTGGTTATAGCGGCATGGGGGAGCGCTTGGTTGTAGTAGCAAGCCCACAGTACCCAATAGGTGGAGTATTACAGCTGTCCAAGGTTAGAAGGAAGCGATTGGTTGTAGTGGCATAACCACTGTACTTGATGGAGAAGGAGTTTCCCTATAGTTATGGTTTCAACTTCATGATCGATCCTATATGGGTCATTGCGGGGGTTAGTACCTACTGATCCTTTGTGGGTCCGACGACTTAGATGAATCAGTGGCTACATCTGATCATCTCTATCGTCTTACGAAGAAGTATATCCTGTGTGAGCTGAATCATGTTTTACCTTCCTGTGTGGATTGTGTTGTGTTATCCTGTGTGGATTTACGTTTACTCTGCTCTGTGGATTGTGGTGTGCTATCCTATGTGGATTAAGTTTTGCATTCCTTTGTGGATCGTGTTGTGCTATCCTGTGTGGATTTACGTTTTTCTTTCCTGTGTGGACTAGGTTGTACTTGGGCTCAGATGTTGGAGCCAAACCAGAATTGATGACTTAGGTATATGTATGGGCATATACCTAAGCCGTGTTGGATATTACTTCGTGATTGTATCATTCCTTTGTGGTTGATCCTTTGTGGATTCTGGGAGACCTTCGGGGGTCTCGGGGTCCCTAGAGAGTATCCTATACTCACCCCTGCATGGACTATGCCCGCACTACGTTGTGTTGGTTGTAGATGACGGACAGCGCTGATCGCGGTGGAGGATTGCAGAGAAGAACGGTACCTGGAGGTGGACCACTGGGCGGAGTGTACTCGGAGCGGACGGTTGGACCGAGGAGCTATGGAGGCTATCTTTACTCACCCATCATGTGGGACTTCCAGAGGACAGCTCGACGTTGCGGCTTTACATTTCAGTTGCTGTTTTTCCCCTTTCAGTTGTACTTTACAGTTGGGCTTGTATTTCTGGCCCCCCTTTACTTTTCCGCACTTACTGTTGTACCGGATTTTACTTAGTGTTTACTTTTTTCTGCTTGCTTACTCTGTGGTGCTTGTTTACTTTACAAAGGCAATGTCTTCCCTTTACCGGGATTTATGCCTTGGTGCTAGTCGCCAGCCCCTGGCCTATAGAAGGCGGGCTTGGGGTAGTCACGGCACGGACCCCGAGGATGGGTCGTGACAAATTGGTATCAGAAGAGTTCGGTTCTACCACGGACTCTGATCTTTTCTATGTGAAGAAATAGTGTTAAGCATATTGAGTGTGGTTATCAGTCCAGGGAGCCCATTGTTGGTGCAGAGACCGACGTATCCGTACACCATGACCCTGACTTCTGATTTCCGACTTAATGCATGAAAACATTGATTGCATGTGTGTTTCAAGTTTTCTTTGTGATTACTTTGTATCAGCTCACCAGGTATACTATTCTGACCATGGAACACCTGTTTCTTTTCAGGATGGCCCCACGACGGCAGCCAGCTAGGGTTCCGAGAGTTGAGCGTGACGACAGCCCGCCGAGCGACGAGGCCTCGGTACAAGGCGCTTTGACAGGAGAGGCACCGGCGGTACCACTACCCACCGAGCCACCGATGCTTCCAGCCCCAGCCGCTGACGATGCACGTCGCCTTAGTGCACTGCATGAGTTCCAGCGCCAGCGACCGCCCAGGTTCCGCAGGGAGACGGACCCCCAGGAAGCCGAGGACTGGCTGGAGGCGGTTTTACGAGTTTTCCGGTTAGAGAGGACACCAGCAGACCTTATGGTGGTCCTTGCGGCGAGCCTCCTGCATGCGGCAGCAGGCAGATGGTGGAGCTTGATGCTCTAGGTGCACGATGAGGCATCACTCCTTTGGACAGACTTTGAGAGCCTTTTTCGCTCAGAGTTCGTCCCAGCCACCCTCCGAGCGGTGTGCATCCAGAAGCTACTACAGCTGTGGCAGGGCAGCATGACAGTAGCCCAGTACGCGACGAGGTTTACCGATCTCTCGCGCTATTCCACAGACATGGTATGAGACCCATTCTTCAGGGCCCGAACCTTCGAGCAGGGGCTCAGGCGAGAGATCAGAGCTTCAGTTGTTTCTCACAACATTCCGACACAGACAGGAGTGTTGGAGCGAGCCCTCTTAGTGGAGAGTTTCCTTGCTGAGCAGTCTCCAGCAGCAGGACCCACCACTAGCTGGCATGTGGCAGAGTCTTCTGCAGCGGGTAGTAGACAGATGACACAGGGGTCCAAGAAGACTAGACCTACCGGTGGTCGACCGCGAGACACAGGATCGATTGTGCGAGGCACCGGGGTGGACAACGACTTACCATGAGCGGACAGTGTTACTCCTCCGGCGGGGTTGGTCACATGGCTCGTGACTGTCCGACCTTCCATACGGATGACCAGCAGATGAACAAAGGACCTCCCAGGTAGAGGCAGAGGATCGATCGAGGCGGATCGCATGGAGCAGGAGACCGTGGCAGGGGAGCTGGCCATGCAGCAGGAGGTGGACGACGCTTCGAGGTGTTGCCACCACCACTACCAGGAGGTCCACCCCGACCACAGGGAGTTGGTGGACATGGGAGAGCTTAGCTTCAAGCAGCCTAGGCCTTCGATCATGGAGCTCTGGGAGCAGATGGGCAGGAGCGGAACTAGTGCATACGTCTTTTGTACTTCTAGTTCCTTGTTTCTGTTGTGTAGTGTCTTTGTATTATGAGCTTCAAAAAACATAACGCATACCTTTGTGATGTTTTCATTCCTTTCCTCCTTTGTGTTGTTACTAAGAGGTTCCAGTTTAGACTGTTGACTTGACCCTCACTTGTGAGAAATCTACTGGGGGAGACCCAGTTACAACACACTGATGCCGACAGTGTGACTCAACCCTTGGAGGCGAGAGTAACAGTTGGATCTCTTGGTAGTAGCGTCGAGGCCTTACGACGTCATACTTGGTATGTATTAGTATCATCCATGTCATGATTGACTGTATTAGGCGAAGAACACGGTTCATCCAGGGGATGTGACCGTATTTATCTTATCGGCAAAGAAGAAATCTCAGCAGCTCTTGTAGGACCAGAAAGGTCCAAGTCATCCATGATCGGATGAGGACAGCTCAGAGTCGGCAAAAGTCTTGTGCTGACAGAAGGCGGAGGCCACTAGAGTTCGAGGATGGAGACCACGTCTTCTGGAGTGACTCACATCGACGTGGATTAAGGAGATTTGGTCGTGGCAGCAGTTGTCTCCACATTTAATCAGACCATTCCAGGTCCTTAGTAGGATTGGCGAGGTGGCTTATCACCTGGCTCTACTACCTCAGTTGCACCGGGTGCACGATGTCTTCCACATATCTCAGCTGAGAAGATGCGTCCACGACCCAACACACATCGTTGACCATGGGGAGCTAGACGTTGATGATGGGGAGACCTTTGCGGAGGTCCCGGTGGAGATCGAGGATCGATAGGAGCGGGTCCTACGTGGACGATCGATTCCTCTTGAGCTCTTCATAGGGAAGCACGAGAACCTCCAGGAGAGCCCTTGGGAACGGGAGGCTCAGATGTGTACCCAGTACCGCCTTGGTATCCCTAAGTTTGTGGTGATGCTTTACGGTAATGTAAATCCCTGTGGTAGGAGCAATGTAAAGGCCCGTAAATTTCAAAGAATTTTTTTCTTAATTTTCTTTGGAATGTTACAAGAATGCGGTTTCAGACGGCACGTGATTCTGAGGCCCGGTGTGCCCGGAATCAATTTCCGAAGTTTGGCTCGGGTACGTTCAGTGAACAAACGAGCGGTTTTTTCTAACTTTTGAACTGGTGCTCAGAATCAAATTCTGAGGGCACCGATGGAATCTCAGCACCGGTATTTGCTTAGAAACGCCTCTTCCGGAGTTGCGTTTTCTCGGGTGTGGTTTCTAATTTTTGGGCTTTAAGTTAAGAAATAAAATAAAGTGGTGAGACAACTTATTTTTATTTCACTTAATCCACTTAAAGCTGCTTAAGCTATGTTAAAGCGGATAGGGTACAATTCAACATATCCTACCCTCTTGGTAGGTTATTTTTGGGGTGGGGCCCGCACGAGCCCCACCGTTTCTTTTCCACTAAGTAACGCACCTGTGAAAACCCCTATTAATTGAAAGTCAACTGGGGAGTTTCTTAATCTATTAAACACTCCTATTAATTGGGTGGTTTATTCGTTGAATTAATTCTATGAATTAATGGGTCGTTACTTAGGTTGTTTTTCGTTTGTTGGCATATAATAAAATAACACCAACACTTTTGTTTTTGAGTGTTGTTCGTTGAGAGGATTTGACAGAAACCTTCAGTCCTTCATCCTCCTACGCGAAGAATTCGAAGAACATGAAGAACGCGAAGAATGTGAAGAACGCAGGCCTTCGACGAAAGGCGACGAAGAATGTCGAGCCCTCGTAGATTGACGACGCTTCTTCCGAGATGTTCTTCCCCGCAACGATCTCTGATCACCAACTGCTTGAGGTAGGAGATTTCGGGTATCTTCCTTTAATTCTCTTTCTGGGTTATAACAACATAATGGATTTAATTAAAATAATTAAATCTACATGTTCTTGAACCTCAGAGTTTGTCGACGCGACACCCTTCCGTGACGATGCGACGCCCTTCCGCGACGACGCTACGCCCTTCCGCGACGACACGACGCCCTTCCGCGACGTGAAGATCACCTCCTTCCGCGACGATCAATTCCGCGAAGAACGCACGCTCGACGACTACGGTGAGGTAGGGGTTTTTTGTGAAATAATTTCTATTTTCGTGGATGTTCCTCCTAAAACAAAGAACCTGGATCAAGTGCAATTTTAATTTATTAAATTGTATCTTGTTACATTTTCATCTGATAATTTATTCCTGATTATTATCACCTAACGCGGAGGGTGCGGGCCAAACAAACACGGTCGACCACCCTCTGCAGTTTTCTGTTGGTGCGCGAATTGGCAGACAATGACAAACGGGGCCGCAATGGCGTTTTGAGGGCCTGGAAGTGAAGAATGGGACCCGGGAGGAACTTCGGTGCAGACAGAAGTGGATTCAGACCACCGGAGCAACTCCGGTGGCCCACGGAATCCACCGGTGGCGCGGGTCGCCGGCGCGGCGGCGCCGGCGGCTGGAGGCGACAGCGCCCCGGCGCGCCGCCGGATGGAGCCGCCTCAGCTGAAGCTGCAGCGGCGGTGGCCAGCAGACCCGCGGCCACGCGGGTCTGGCACACACGGGACGCGGCTTTGCCGCGTCCCCTGATCCAGCGCGGCCCCATGTGGGCCGCGACTTCTCCTCCCGCGGGGACTTCATGCCCCGCGGCTCACTTGCTCGACCGCTCGTCCGAGCTGAGCTGACCCGCCGGTCGGGTCCCGCCCAGGCTAGGGCAGGCCGCCCTGTTTGGGCAGGGCCACGCCGAACCTGGTCGGACCCGGACCCGGTTCGGGCCGACCCAGGCGGGTTTGGGCTGGGTCGGTCCGGGCCCAGACCCCCCATCTCTGGACGTTTTAGGTCTTTTGCTCATAACATGAGCTACATGCCTCTGAACGACGTGTCGTCAGTGACGATGTGATCCTTGGATCGAGACACTCGTTTCGGTATATCACACCCAAGGTTTCGGAATACTTTGGGTTCGGCTGGGTTGGTTCGTACACGAAACCAACCGGGCCCTCAGAGCGGAAACGCTCATATCTTGAGCTTCGGAAGTCCGATTGATGTGCCGTCGACTTTGTTGAATTCCTCTATGTGAGTTGGGTCTTTTGGCTTACTCTGCCCGAGGTTTGGACGCAGGTGGAGTACGGTCGGGTTAGTTTTTCCTTAGAAACCAACTGGGCCCCTGGGACGAAAAAAGCCAATAACTCTCAGACCGGGCGTCTGATTGACGCGCCATCTGCGACATTGAGTTCCTGTTGGTGATACATAACTTTTGGATACATAAACTCTAGAATATGTGTCAGTTGATGTATCAGCCTCTCGGCTCGTGGAGCGGACCCTCGCGAATGAGCTAGTTGTGTGCCGGAACCCTAGAGCTGGCTGCAATTGCTACTGTGACCACGACGACTGTACAGAGATCCTCAGTGGATTCGACTACGACGATGATGAAAACAGTATGGGAAACCTCCGTGTTTTCGGTAGTGACCACTATGGTACATCATGGGATACATCAACTCTGTACTACATGTTAGTTGATGCATCGACCTCTTACCTCGTGGAGTGGACCCTCCCGGAAAAATCATGCTGTGTGCGGAAACCCTAGAGCCGTTTGAGACTTGACGACTGCTGATCAAACGACTCGGTGTGTTACGGATAGCCCAGTGGGGAACGCTTGGTTGTAGCGGCAGACCCACGGCGGAGGAGCGCTTGGTTGTAGCGGCAGACCCGCGGTACTCAATAGAAGGAGTACCTCTGGAGGCTATGAGGGGGAGCGCTTGGTTGTAGCGGCAGACCCACGACAGAGGTGCGCTTGGTTGAAGCGGCACAGGGGAGCGCTTGGTTGTAGCGGCAGACCCACGATAGAGGTGCGCTTGGTTGAAGCGGCACAAGGGAGCGCTTGGTTGTAGCGGTAGACCCACGACGGAGGAGCGCTTGGTTGTAGCGGAATAGGGGAGTGCTTGGTTGTAGCAATTGGCCCACAATACCCGATAGGTGGAGTATTACAGTAGTCCAAGGTTAGAAGGAAGCACTTGGTTGTAGCGGCATAACCCCTGTACTTGATGGAGAAGGAGTTTCCCTATAGCTATGGATTCAACTTCATGATCGATCCTATGTGGGTCATTGTGGGGGTTAGTACCTACCGATACTTTGTGGGTCTGACGACTTAGATGAATTAGTGGCTACATCTGATCATCTTTATCGTCTTACGAAGAAGTATATCCTGTGTGAGCGGAATCATGTTTTACCTTCCTGTGCTGATTGTGTTGGGCTATCCTGTGTGGATTTACGTTTACTCTTCTCTGTGGATTGTGTTGTGCTATCCTATGTGGATTAAGTTTTGAATTCCTTTGTGGATTGTGTTGTGCTATCCTGTGTGTATTTACATTTTGCTTTCCTGTGTGGACTGGGTTGTACTTGGGCTCGGATGTTGGAGCCGAACGAGAATTGATGACTTAGGTATATGTATGGGCATATACCTAAGGCGTGTCGGATGTTACTTCGTGATTGTATATTTCCATTGTGGTTAATCCTTTGTGGATTCTAGGAGACCTTTGGGGGTCTCAGGGTCCCTACTGAGTAGCTTATACTCACCCCTGCACGGGCTATACCCGCACTATGTTGTGTTGGTTGCAAACAACGGACAGCGCTGATCGCGGTGGACGATTGTGGAGCAGAACGGTACCTGGAGGTGGACCACTGGGCAGAGTGTACTCAGAGTGGACGGTTGGACCGAGGAGCTGTGGAGTCTATCTGTACTCACCCTTCAGGTGGGACTTCCAGAGGACGGGTCGACGATGCGGATTTACTTTTCAGTTGCTGTTTTTCCCCTTTCAGTTGTACTTTACAGTTCGTCTTGTATTTCCAGCCCCCTTTACTTTTCCACACTTACTATTGTACCAGCTTTTACTTAGTGTTTACTTTTTTCCTCTTGCTTACACTGTGGTGCTTGTTTACATTACAAAGGCAATGCCTTCCCTTTACTGGGATTTACGCCTTCGTGCTAGTCGCCAGCCCCTGGCCTATGGAAGGCGGGCTTGGGGTAGTCACGGCACAGACCCCAAGGACGGGTCGTGACATAAATAATTAATAAAATAATCAAATATATATAATATAATTTATATTAATGTTAATTTATAACTATTATAATATTAATAAATAAATTAGATATTAAATTAACTTTAAGATAAAATAATAATATTTATTAAAACTTAAATAATAATCTATAAATAAAATTATTTTTTAATATCAATTAATATATTTAAATTAACTATTTAATTATAATTTAATTTCAACAGAATAAATATAAAAATTAAATTAATAAATTAATGCATAATAGTTTAATTTAAGAATTTAGTTATGTTATAATAACTAGTTATTAATTGTACTTAACTTAATAACTAATAATAAATTAAAAACATAATAATTTTATTAAGATAAATATTTAATAGTAAATTAATAACTATAATATTAATAGTTATTCTAGTAAATAATAATTATCAACTTAAATATTTATTAAATTACTTTAATTAACTTTATAATTTAACATAAATTTAAAAAAAATAACTATAATATTTTATTTATTCTGTGTTTGTGTTTTATTGTTGTTGCTTGTTTTGTTATATATTTTGCAGGTTCATACGGGAATTGAAATCACATCCAGATTCACTTAACTAACTCACTGGGGGTTAGTTAAGTGAGTAAAACTAGTGTGACGTGCTAGTTACAAAAAAAACGCATGTTTGCGGTGTAAAAGCGAAGGACATTTTAAGTCGGTAAAAAGTAAGGGGTGATGTGCAGTAGATGACAGTTGATTAAAAATAAGAGAAAGTAACAGGGGTGGGGACATTCATTCAAGGAGAGCACCAGTGGATATTTTAGATCTTCTCTCTCATCAAAAGTAGTGAGGTCCTGTGAACATCCCCATAGTTGAAGGAGCGTAGGAGCATAGTATCTTTTGGAGAGTTTTTCTTCTCTTGTGTTTGAATTCTTATACTCTGCTTTAGCATGTTTTCAATTACTGTTCTGATAATAAAAAATTTTTCTATATAATCTTTTACTTTAAAGATAAATTGAAGTTTCACTGGTTATCATTTAATTCTCTTTTCACTCAATCATTATGATTATTTTCAAATGGATCGAGGAGATCAAAACTGAATTCATTCAATTACTTGTACCACTAGAACCTAATTTTAAAATTTCACAATCGATTGGAGATATTGGTCATGGAAAAAAATTTTAAAAGAAAATAAATTCATTTGTCTTCAGGACTTACAGTGAGTTCGTCCTGTTGTAATTATCAAGTTGTTCACAATTGATTTATTTTGTAGTGGCGAACACTAGAATAGATTGGCTTCCTAGTACCACTAAGCTTAACCCTATAGAGAATTTCATGGATGTTGTCACTAGAAGTCAGATTAATACTCAATCTATTGCTGAAAAAGACCATGAAAATGACCTAAATGAAAACATTCTTCAATATAGTAATAAAAATATGCTTTATTAACATGCTGGAAATACATAAAAAGTACTAAAAATGATCAAAATCAGAATTTATCATCTGAAACTCAAGATGGAAACTCATCTTAAAATCAAAATAACAAAGGTAAAGAAAAAGTTAATGAAGAGGTGATTGATATACCTTTTGTCCTTAAAACGTTTTCCCCACCCATCCTTTTCCCTGAGAAGTTGAAACCACAAAGTAACACCAATGATGAACTTCTTTAGTTTCTTGGTCTCCTTTACAAACATCAAGTAAACATACCTTTCATTCAATCGATACTTCAAATCCCATATTATTTTAAATCTCTTAATAAAATTGTTTTAGACAAAAAAACTCTGGAAGAATTTGCTACATACAGCCTCACTGAAGAGTGCAGTGTTGTACTCCAAAATAAAATCCCAGCTAAACGGAACGACCCTAGTAGTTTTACCATTCCCTGTACCTTAAGAAAATATGATCATCTCAATAGTTTGTTTGATCTATGTGGTAGTATTAATATTCTCATATACTCACTGATTCAACCGTTGAGGTTGGGTGACCTTCATCCCACCACAGTCATGTTGCAGTTGTCTGATAGATCTTTCACTCATCCTGTGGGTAGGGTAGATGACTTGCTAGTTGGGGTTGGGAGACTATTTCTACCGGCCTAATTTTTAGTCTTAGACATGGACTGTGATCAAGAGGTGCCCATCATCTTGGTTAGGTCCTTCTTGGCCACTATTGGTGCTGTTATTGATGTGTTAAAGGGTCAATTAATTTTCAAAATTGGATAACAAGAATAAGAGTTCAATGTGTTTAAGAACATTAAAAGACCAACTTATTCTGAAAACTGTTCAAAAATTGAGTTCCTTGAAGCTGAAAGATCTTATACAAATCAACTTGGACACATCGAAGAATATGGAAAACAATCCTCTGCTGAAGAAAATAATTTTTAAAAAGAAAATCATCTTGAATCTGTCTTAGAAGTTGAAAATCCTGGTCAAACACAAAATCTGGAATCTTTTCCAGAACTAGACAACTATTTGGTTTCTAATATGGAAGATTCCACTATTGCTGAGCTTCGGAACATTTTGAGTGAATTTTAGGTTGTTTTTATTTACACCAACCTTTTTGAACACTTTGATGATTTTGAAGGAGAATTTTTTAGACAACTTGAAGATTTTTATTTGATAAACATGTTGAATTCTGATCTAGAAATTTTGGATAGTATGTTTCCCACTTTGGACAGTAGCATTGTTAATTCTAAAACTGAGGTGGAAATTGAGAATCTTTCAACATTAAATACTCCTTACAAGAGATATGTTGAAGATCATGAACCTCACAGGCCTAAGAGTCTTCCTTCTAGTGTAGAACCCCCCACTCTTGAACTGAAACCAATACCTGATCATCTTAAATATTCATTTTTGGGTGAGAATCCCACTTTTCATATTATAATTTCTTTTGAACATAATGAAAACCAAGAAGAAATATTATTATGTGTTTTGAAAAAGATTAAATCTTCCATTGGTTGGACCATAGCTGATATCAAGGGTATTAGTCCCTCATTTTTTATGCATGAAATACCTATGGAGCCTGACTATAGGCCTAGGGTAGAGTGTCAAAGAAGTATGAATCCAAACATGAAAGAAGTAGTGAGAGAGGAATTGATCAAACTGCTTGACACTGTAATGATATATCCCATTTCTGATAGTTCTTAGGTCAGCCCTGTTCACGTTATTCCCAAGAAGGGGGGTTTCACTATAGTTAAAAATCAAAAGGATGAATAAATACACATTAGGAAAGCCACAAAATGGAGAGTCTGTATATATTATAGGAAGATTTATGCAGCCACTAGGAAGGACGATTTTTCAATTCCCTTCCTTGATCCAATGCTTGAGAGGATTACTGGAAATGAATTTTTCTGTTTCCTGGATGGGTATTCTGGTTATAACCAGATTCATGTTGATCCAGAATATTAGGAAAAGACCTCTTTAACATGCCCCTTTGGGACATTTGCCTATAGGAAAATTCCCTTTGGGTTGTGTGGAGCTCCAATCTCCTTTCGAAGGTGTATTATGGCTATCTTTTCGAATATTATTGAGAGAAGTATTGAGGTTTTCATGGATGATTTCTCCATTGTGGGTAGTACTTTTTATACTTGTCTTGGAAATATTGAGTTAGTATTAGAAATATGCATTGAAACCAACCTTATTATTAATATGGAGAAGTATCAATTCATGGTCACATAAGGTATAATTCTCGGTCATAAGGTTTCCAAAAAAATGTTTGGAAGTTGATACTGCTAATATTGATGTCATTAAAAATCTTCCACCTCTTGGAAATGTTAGAGGTGTTAAAAGTTTCCTAGGGCATGCTGGTTTTTACTGGAGATTCATTAAAGACTTTTCCAACATTACTAACCCCTTGTGTTCTTTGCGGGTCAAGGATTCACCTTTCAATTTTGTTGAGAACTGTTTGAGAACATTTAATCTGCTTAAAGAGAAACTCACCACATCACCTATTATCATTGTACCTAAATAGAAATTACCTTTTTAAATTATGTGTGACACTAGTTATATGGATGTAGGTGTTGTCCTTGGACAGAGGCAATATATGAAGTTTCATGTGGGGTATTATGCTAGTAGACTGCTAAATGAAGCCCAAAATAATTATACCACCACTGAAAAAGACTTTCTAGTTGTTGTTTTTTCTCTGAAGAAGTTTAGACAGTATTTGTTAGGTTCAAAAGTCATTATTTTCACTAATCATTCTACTTTTAAGTACTCGATATATATGAAAGAGGATAAACCCAGGTTGATTACATAGATTTTGTTGCGACAAGAGTTTGATTTAGAGATTACGAATAATAAGGGAGATGAAGATTTAGTTGCAGAGCATATTTCTAGGCTTACTCTTACTCATGGTCTATCTGAAGATCCTAGGGAGATAAACACTTCTTTTCTTGATGATTATAGGCTGACTGTATGAATCAGGAAATCATCATGGTTTGCAGATTTTACCAACTTCTTAGTAGTAGGTGTCTTTACCAGAAATTTATCCAACAACCAAAGAAAGAAATCCATTTCTAAACATAAATACTACCTTTGGGATGATCCCATGTTGTTTTGGAGATGTGCTGATGGTATCCTTAGGCGATGTGTGCCTGAGTAAGATATTTTTTCTGTCTTAGATAGTTTTCACTCCTCACCTTGGAGAGGTCTCCATGGTGATGAAAGAACTGCTCAGAAAGTCCTGTAATCTGGTTTCTATTTGCCCACACTTTTTAAGGATTCTAGAAGCTTTGTGGTTGGCTTTGATTAATGTTAGAGGCTATGAAATGTGGGTAGAAAGTAAGAGTTACCCCAAAAATGAATTCAGGAAGTTGAAATTTTTTATGTCTGGGGTTTAGATTTTATTGGTCCATTTCCATCATCTCATGGGAATGAGTATATTCTTGTTGTTGTAGACTATGTTTCAAAATGGGTTTAGGCAGTGGAACTTCCCAACAATCAAGCCAACTTTGTAATAAATTTTGTCAAAAATAACATATTTTCTTGATTCGGAGTTCCCAAGGCTTTTATCAGTGATAATGGAACACATTTTAAGAACTATAAATTTAAATCTTTGTTGGAGAAATATGGTTTTGTTCATAAAACTGGTACTCCTTATCATCCACAGTCCAGTGGACATGTGGAAATATAAAATAGGGACCTGAAACAGATACTTGATAAAACCTTTTCAACCTCTAGGAAAGACTGGTCTATTAAATTGGATGAAGCTTTATGGGCATATAGAATTGATTTGTAGACCCCAATAGGTATGTCACCATACATGTTTTTTTGCGAAATGTTGTCATTTACCTGTGGATTTTCAACACAAGACATATTGGGCAGTTAAGCCTCTAAATTTTGATTTTAAGAGTGCCGGTGAGAGAATATTACTTGAACTAAGTGAACTGGATGAGATTAGGATAGAGAGTTATCATAATTCAAGGATTTATATATAGAGGACAAATTTTTTTCATGATTCTATCATTCAAACTAAATAACCTGGACATAAGGTCCTTCTCTTTAACTCTCGACTTAATCTTTTTCCTTGAATGATAAAGTCCAAGTGGTATGGACCTTTTAATGT
Source organism: Viscum album (assembly GCA_963277665.1). Taxonomy (NCBI): domain Eukaryota; kingdom Viridiplantae; phylum Streptophyta; class Magnoliopsida; order Santalales; family Viscaceae; genus Viscum; species Viscum album. Next base: position 1,882,135,764 of record OY728159.1, on the reverse strand, counting down.
AGTGAGAGTTCATAAGAATGGAGTTTTAGAAAATATAGGTGAAGAGAACAAACCTATTTTAGTTAATGGGTAGAGAGTGAAGTTGTATTTTGAGGGACATTCAAAGGGCTTGTCTGCCTTCACATTTATTGAAAACTACTCTTGAATAAAGTCTGGCTGAAGATATTAAAACTTACAGCTGCATGGGAGGCAACCCATGGTTCTTTTTGTCTTTACATTGCTTCTTTTTAACCGTGAATAATGTACTTATTCTATGCTCTGTTTTTTGAAAAATTCCTTTTACTGGTTATTCATGGTATCTTGGTTCTGTTTCAGGGTTATAAATTTCTGTTATTGTTTCATTAAGGGATTGGAATTCCCAATCTACGGACTAATGATAAACCTATTCAGGGAAGTATTCTATTCTTTAGTTTACATATTTTTTTGCTCCCTGTTCACTCTAATATAATTCACTCCTAAGTCACAGTAACTACTATAGGTGAGATAGTGACCGTTAGATTTTAAAATCTACTTGTCTTAGAAAATCTGATGCATATTTATTGGAAATTCTGCTGCATGTCTTTCTACTGAATTAAAAAAATATGTATATGTTTAAAATTCTACTGGTTTTGGAATGAAAGTCTATTGTATGTCACTGTGTAAATAGAATTTATGCATGTGCATCATTATAAAAAAACTGAATTTCATTGTTATTAAAATCATCCACTTCATGAACATAAGTGTAGGGTGTACATGTTGCAGTGATTTATGAATTTGATTTTATAGGTTGGGGTGTTCAACTTTTCATTGTCTGCTTTATTGAAAAAATGTGTTGAACTTAAACTATCAAATTTTTATTCTCCACCTATGAAGTCAACTTTGGGGACAAAGGTGGGTTATAAGTATGGGTGAGGGGGTCAATTCTTGATTGTGCTAAACTCTTATTAATTGAAATCACACCAATTACCACCGCAATTTAAAATATTTTATTAAAAAATGGGTAATTGTTTTTCAAAATCCTTGAAAAATTTTAGGATTTAGACTATTTTTCAAATGGTTCTTGCATATGGATAGTATTTCTTAGGTAGTTAAGTACTGAATTGAGTTTGAAATTAATGATAATGAATGATTGCTGAGTGGTTTTACTTAGTGATGGAATGTATATCTTGGTTTATGGACTATTTTTAGAGTGATATGTGTAACCAGTTATTGGAATTATGATTATAGCCCTAGGAACTAGAAGTTTGATATTGATTCTACAGGATTAATTTTCCATTTAGTTATTTATCTAATTACCTTAGTGAGACAATGTAAATGATTTTCATATAAAACATTTGCAAATGGAGTAATTTGGGCATCTGGGATCCCATGGTGAATCTCAGGGGCCCTAGATGCTGGGTGTGTTTTATTTACTATAAACCCTCTGTACACCTAGAATAAGTTCATTGAACAATGCTTAGCACTTGATACATAGCTTGGGAAAAAAATAATGTGTCTAGGGTCAAAAATTAGTTCATTAAGGTGAGAGGAATGATGAACACCATATGAAGAAGGGGTCAATCGTTTTATATGGGATTCATTTTGGTTGTTTCATTAGGGTTAATCAACAAAATTATTATTATTATTTTCAGGTACCTAGGATTGAGTTGTTTTACAAATGTCCTATTGTTATGTTCTGAATTCTACATAAACTTTACCTCCTATCACTTTTGGACTTAGAACTCGAGCTTCGATTTAAGTGAGTCATTATGTTATATCACATATGAGGCATGACATTTTCATTGATTTATGAATCATATCTTTCTATATTAATATTTGATTATTTTTTCTAGGAAAGACATAATTTGAAACATTTTTTTGGCAGATTTTTTCCACTATTTTTAAATGTTGGACATGTTACAGTTTGATTTGAATCATGAACACTACAATATATTTTTCAAAGATAACAAAGCATGGGATTGTTTGAGTACAAACAATTCTTAGGTGTGGGGGAATTTGATGTGGCTCTATTTTTACATAGTTTTTCCACATTTTTTATTTAATTTTTAACAATTTTTATATTTATTTTATCAATTTTCAATAAATAATGGAACTTTTGTATTTTTATTACTAAATTTGTTAATTAATCTTTTTTTATAATTAAATTTTCGTTTTTATTCTCTTTATTTAGTCATTCTAATTATTCTGATTATATTAAATTGCTTTTTAGTTTAATAATCTTAATCTGGTTTACATTTTAATAATTTTAAAATTTTTATTAATTAAATTAATTGTTCATGGTTATTTGAAATAATCTAGTTTAGTTTTATATTTAAAAAATTTCTATTTAAAATAGATTTATTAAAAGAAATTAACTTCATTTATTAACTAGTCTAAATATTCTATTTATTAGATAAGTTAGCAATTTAAGTAAATGTTTTATTAAAAAATGTGTTTTTAATTTTATGTTTTCATTTTTTCATCTATCTAATTAACTTTCTCATTTAATATCTTTAGTTAATTTTAATTATTTTAATTTCATGTTTGCGCTTAGTTCTTTATAAGTGTTTTTCATTTGTTTAGACATGTATTTAATTAATCTTAATATCTATATTCTTAGTTAATAATTAATTTACCTTTATTTTTAGTTTGTTAAAATAATTAGTTAGATTTTAGTTGTAGTAAATTAATTAGTCTTAAAAAAAATAGGAAATTTTTCTTTTGTTTTAATAAATTAATGTTTTATTCTTTTTATTATTTGTTTTAAATTAATTTTTATTGTTAATGTTTCAATTTTTTCTAATGGAGAGTCCATGCACCGATGCCACGATGCGCTGATGTCACGACTCACTGATCCCCTATCCCACCGATGTTTTTTATAACATTCGGTGAGTCACGACTCACCGATCATTTTTGAAGCAGCATCGGTCTCTCATGTGCATCGGTTTCGGTCTCTCGTTTTTTAACTATCAGTGAGTCAAATCACCGGTACTTTCTTTTTTCTAACGGTGACTTGTAATTATATTTTATTTTATTTTATTCCATCGGTGTGTCAGGAACATAATGATTTTTTATTAATTTCTCACAAACGGTGAGTGTCGCACCGATTCCTTTTCTCATGTCTCACCGATTAATTACTTTTATTTTATCTTTCGGTGAGTCAATTTATTAAAACTATTAGTGACTTATTGTCACTGATATTTTTTATCTATCGTTGAGTCATTGACTCACCTATCCAATCCTCCTATCAGGTCACGCACTCACGAATCAATATTTATTTTCATCAGCTTCATGCTCATAGTGGTGACTCATAATATTTCTTATGGATCAGTGAGTCACTCGACTCAACAATCTTCACACACTCACCTACGCAACCCCATCTCACATTATCGGTGAGTCCCTTTATTTTATTCCCATTGGTGCCTCCGATCATTTTTATTTTTCTACTATCGGATCCACTCTACACCTCCTCTATTCCCTTTTACTGATTCCTCCCTAGCCTCATCACGACCCACTGATCCTAGCTTCCTTCATGAGGTACCAATTAATTACTTCTATTAGTATCACCCTCAATATCATGCCGATATTGGTCCCTCTTCTTTCGTCCTCCTCTGCCTCATTTCTTCGTGGTGCCCCTTCAACATCGTTCTAACAACGTTTGATCTGCAATCCACTACATCATCCTTAGAATCATTTCTCATCTTCCTCCACAACCGGAGCCACTGGAAAGAAATTCACTACAAATCTTAATGCAAACCCAATTCATCACTAGACCAAAATCGTACTCAAAGCACATTCACAGACTGAAACCAGATTTTAAACAAATTATATTCTCTAAATCAAATCGGAAATAGCTTTCATGGGATGAAATTGAGCTATTCTATTGTTTGTGTAGTCAATAGGTGTTGTCTCACCTACCACCTCTGTAGGGAGAACACACTGCCACTAAGCTTTGCAACTGTGCCATGTTGTTGTGGTAGGAAGAGCAGGGTTACGCCGACTCGCCGCTGTTGGAGGGGATCTCCACCGTCGATCTAGTTGAAGACCAATGTATTAGAGATCTGTAGGAATCATGACACCTGAGGGAAGTTGTCGCGCTACCACCATAGGCTGAAGATAGAGTAGCGTCGCCAGGAGGAGTAGGGGACTCTGATTCTTCTTCCTGGAAAAGCAACTTGAAATATCCTCCCCTGTAGCAATGTCACGAAGAAGAAAACTGGGGGTGAATCAAAAAAAAAGAAAAGAAAGATAAAAATATAAGGTAAATTATTAATAAATTAATTAAATATAATATAATATAATGTATAATAATGTTAATTTATAACGATTATAATTTTATTAAATTAATTAGTTATTAAATTAATTTTAAGATAAAATAATATGATTTATAAAACTAAAATAATAATCTATAAATAAATTTAATTATTAATATCAATTAATATATTTAAATTAACATTTTAATTATAATTTAATTTAAACAGAATAAATATAAAAATTAAATTAATAAAGTAATTGAAATTAGTTTAACTTAAGAATTTAGTTAAGTTATGTTAAATAGTTATTAATTATACTTAACATAATGAATAATAATAAATTAAAAATATAATAATTTTATTAAGATAAAGATTTAATAATAAATTAATAACTATAATATTAATAGTTATTCTAGTAAATAATAATTATAAACTTAAGTATTTATTAATTTACTTTAATTAACATTATAATTTAATTTTAATTTTTAAAAAATAACTATAATATTTTATTTATTCTGTGTTTGTGTTTTTATTTTGCTTCTTCTTTTGTTCTCTGTTTTGCAGGTTCATACAGGAATTGGAATCCCTTCCAAATTCACTTAACTAACTCATCGTGAGTTAGTAACGTTAGAAAAACTAGCGCAACGTGCCAGGCATGAAAAAACACATGTTTGCGGTGTACAATCGAAGAACATTTTAAGTCAGTGAAAAACAAGGGGTAACGTGTTGTATATGACATTTGATTAAAAACCCGTGCAAGCAGCAGAGGTGGGGACATTCATTCGAGGAGAGAACCATTGGAGATTCGAGAGATTCTCTCTCATCAAGAGTAGTGAGCTCCTATGAACATACCAGGAGTTGAAGAAGCGTAGGAGCAGAGTATCTATAGAGGAGTTTGTCTTCTCTTGTTTTTGAATTATTATACCCTGCTTTAGCATGTTTTCAATTACTGTTATGATAATGAACATGTTTTCTGGTGAATCTTTTAGTTCAGGGATAAATTGAACTTCCACTGGTTATCTTTTAATTCTATTTTCACTCAATCATTATGATGATTTCAATATTGATCGGCGAGATCAACACAGAATTCATTCAATTGCTTGTACCAATAGAACTTAATTTACAAAATTTACATTAAATTGGCGAGATTGGTCATGGAAACATATTTTAAAGGAAAATAAATTCATATGAGTTTGTCCTGTTATTATTTTCAAACTGTTCATAGTTGATTTATTTTGGAGTGGTAAACTATAGAATGGATTAGCTTGTGTGACTTAACTCCTGGAAAGGGAGGTAATTCATACTCTTATAGTGGCACTCTAAAATATCATTAAAGTGAATTGAAATACCTCTAAAACTAGTAATGTGGATAATTTTCCCCTGGCATTAAATTATGGTAGTTCATTTATTAGCGTTAAATATTTTAGTTATTCATAGTTATCGATTTGTTTTATATTTCATCTTAGTCTAGATCAAAAATAGAAAAAAAAAATTGTTTATTTTCTGCATAATAATTTCACAAAATAAAAAGTTAAAACTTAAAAAAATTGAGTATCCACTCCACTGCAGACAATAGTGGAGTTTTTGAAGTTCTTTTAAAAGAATTTTGGCCAAAATTACCATATTTGTGGGTTCGACCGTGCTTGCCACATACACTATAGTTATTAGGATTATATATTTTAAACTTTGACCGACTTCAATGATTGTACAGGCCACCTACTCTATCATGCATACCTATTATGGTATGCACATATATACTGATTTAAATGACTTGTGGATTACGGTTATGAGACATGTATATGTATATATAATGAAACAGGCTAAGATTATGTTATATATATGTATGGCTTATAATGGATTATGGTTACGATATGTGTATATATACATATGATATGGTGGATTAAGTTATATTTGTTTATATATATGTGGGTTGTAAAATATTAGGGAAATGATATATGATTCTATGGATGTGGTGTTGATGTGACACTAGTTATTTGGATATCATTTTTTTGTGTATATAAAAATGATTAGTATACAATGATATGACTTATGGAAGGGTTGATATCAATCGAACATGTGTTGTTGGGGTGTGAGGGTGACTTTTTCAGTGCTTATGTGGATACAATTTAAATTTATTATTATATATGTATTTTCTATTATGGTTCTCATACTTATATGTGATACTTACAGTATAATAATTCAGTTTTCCTAGTTTACATAATGAGTTAGTTTTACTATTAATAAACTGAGGATTTAGTATGGTTCATCAACATGTTACCTAGTAGCTATAAGGAGGGTCATACTATATTTATTTTTATTCTCACCCATATGGTTGTTTGTGTGTGCGTATTTCAGGTTCGAAGGAAAATGTTGGTGAACAATATGGACTTTTCTATCTTTTGGTGGTTGAAATAATTAGCAGTGTTCTTGGACTTACAACCATAGGCTTTTTATTGTGGTATTGTGTTATGTATTATTTTAGTTTATGTATGAAATTACATTAATCTGTGGATATTTTAGTTATTATATTTTTACTTGTTATTGTTGTTTCATCATTATTACTAGGATTATGGAGGGTACTTCATCGCATTTATGAATTCTCATAACCCCTATGCTAGTCACCAAACCATAGCCTATAGAAGATAGGGTTTATGGACAATAGTAATATACTACTAGCCCATGAGGGGATCCAATACTGATGGGTTCTAGAAATAATAAAAATTTTAGTAAACACAAAACATCCCACATAAAAAATATAATTTAAAGAACCAAAAACAATGAAGTGTATAATAAATTCAAGAACATAAGTAAAAAACCCTTCTTACAAACAAGAAAATGTAATTTACATTGAGTATATTTATGAAATCATTAAATCTTTAGTCTTTATAAATCAATAAAATCCCCAAACAAACCATTAAAAAACTAAGATAAAGTTTAATCTAATATAGATAAATATTATTCCAAACTACTCTGGGTATTCTACAATATATGGTTGTAAGTATATTCCAAAATTATTTTTAAAACCCCAAAAATCTAATGGTTTGATAAATCTATTTAATTTAAATGGAATATATTTGGAATAAAAAATCATTCTGAATAAATATATTCTAAGAAATAGAAACAAAGTTTAAGTACACACTAAAATACCAAAAAAATTTATAATATATTTCTCTTTAAATAAATTGTAAGTGTTATATATTATTCTAAGCACACGATATCGATCTTTAAATGAATTGTGATATATTGTAAAAAGTACTATTATTTAAATGTTACCATTATAAAATTGTATTTAATTATAGTGTATGAATATAATTAAAAAAATTATCTAATAAAATATTAATGGATTTAATCATTATAAACATATTGATTAATTATTAGGAAATAAGAACATATTTTAGTGAAGTCAATTCATGCACCAAATACGAATTTTAATTCAAAAGATTTTTTTTACATTTTATGCATGTGATTTATAATTAATTTATTCCACCTTGTGAATTTAACTTTTATCAAATGAACATAATTTTTTTAATAAACTTATCAAAATTAACTTATGGTAAGACTTTGTAATTTTTATGGAATGATTAATTTTTTTGTGAAAAGTGCCAATTTTTTAAATATAGTCATTTCATTCAATCAAATAAGGTACATTAAATGTCCCATTATATTTCTTATTTTAAATTGATATATTATTTATTTTATTTATATTAATCTAATAAATTCCCTATTAATTAGTACTTTTCATGATTTTTATATTATTTTATTTTTATTCTTAAAAACACTTTTTTATAAAATCCATTTTTCATTTCATTTTACATATTTATATTAAGATTTACTTCTATGAATAATTGCCATCAAATAATGAAAATTTGATACAATATTTGGAATCATAATATTCAAATTTGTTATATATGAACATTTTATTTTTGATCCGTATGAATATTAACCGTGAAAAATATTTGTCACCTCTGTAAGAGGAAAATAGGTAAAATAGGGTTAAAACCATGAGGTAAGGGCTCAAAATCAACAGAAAATATTCCATTACATCATTTTATGTATTAAATTGGATGATAGACATCTAAAATTTTAATATATGTCCATTTCTTGCCATTTTCCCTTGATAATAAAATTTATATTATTTTAAATATTGGAAATTCTAAAATTTCACTCTCTTGATTTTAATATATCTATATTTGATTATTAACGATATAAATAGGTTAGTTTTGGATATAAATATTTATTTTGATGTTGAAAAAGATTTTTTCATTCTAATTTATGTATAATTTTTAGTCATTGAATAATTACCATAAATGCCTATGCAATGCTGAGAAAATATTTATCTAATTGATCGAAAAATAAAATAAATAATTTTAAAAATATTAAAAGTAATATAATTTCGGTGATTTTTTATTTTCTATGAATTTTTTTGATAAATATCATATATTAGGGATATGTGAAAGGTTTATATTTGAATTTCAAAACTATCTTTAAGACTTATATGTCAAAATAAATGAATAATGTCAAAAATTACATTAATGATATTTTATGTTAACATAAATTTTATAATATATTTGCAAAAAACATAAAATATGGAAAGTTGGATTATAAATTATAAAAAAAATAACTTGTCTCCATTTATTATCTAATTGTTTTCTTATAAGTGATATTATAACCCTTTATGATTAAATTTGTTTACCATATTTACGGTTAAAATTAGTTAACTAAGGGATTAAACCACATTATACGGATTAAAATGACACCAAAACATGTATATATTTTATTGGATTATGATTTCTGACCAAATTCACGTTTTATTTGAATTAATCTATATTTTCAATCATTATACTTGCGGGAAAAATAAATTTTTTAAAATATTTTTAGAAATTCTAAGTGTGTCCCTCCAACCCCTTATAAAAGTGCACACATTATCTCTTTCATTCATGCCACTTTGAGTCAAATATTTCTACTGAACTATAAATAATTATATTATAAATTAATTTATCCATTAATTATATGTAATGTTCTTCTTAAAATAATTTTACAAGTTTCCTTAATAAGTGATCTAAGGGATACCTACCAAAGAAGAAGTAATATTCCAACCTGAACACTTTCAAATTATTTCTTCTTATACCACCTATAAATATTTCTTATTCATCGAATAATAATAAATTAATTTCCTCCAATATAATAAAATTTTATTATGATAATCAAACTACCATTATCCACCCAATTTTCCATCAAATGGTAATTGAATGTATCGTTGGTGCATTCGTGTAGACAACCACCTCTATATAGTGATACAATTCATTTTCCATAAACATATTTCATGGATATTTATTATGATGGGATTAATAATTATAAATAAGATTAATTAAATAATTATTCTTCTATAATTATAATATCATATCTACCTTCTTACCATACAATCCATTGGAAGATGATATTGTGGCTCGTTTGTATATGTGGACTTCTATATCCATGAAGCGATGTGATTTTTTTTATTTACATGGATGGTAATAGGGATATATTTAATAAATATATATTATATATATTATATAATAATAATTTTTAAAGATTTATAATTATTTTTCTTTCTTTATTTCAATATATTAAAAACTGAAAACAATATTCATGCCTACGTATGACATATCTTCCTCATAAATGGTGTAATTCATTTTTTCCCATATATACTTTATAGATGAATTTAAATACACATAAAATTAATATATATTATATTTATATAACTATTAAAATTATTAATATTATGAAACCATGATCAAAGTACAAGTAATGGAACTATCGAACCAAAATTATCATGACAAACGAAATAGTTAACACTCAGAAATGATGATTTTAATAATGATTTATTAATAAATGCATTTTAAATGTCATATATGGATAATATATTACATTGTACTTATATAAATGAATATCATATATAAATATAGTAAATTTGAAATTATTATATACGATGTAAAATAACTTTTGAAGTAAGTCAGACTCGAGGTAAGGGATTTTCATCTCACTTTTACTTCTGTAAGAAACATGAAGTGTTCACCACTTTTTTATTTTATTTGGTGTATATATTTCATTTGAATGTATTTGTTGATTCATCAAAAGAATATTATGGTTATTTACAAATATATATGAGGCTCCATCTTTCTTTAGGTTTTTAATAAGAAATTACCAAATTTGTAAGTGTAATTCGTCTCAATATTTTATTATTGCGACATGTTTGATGTTATGGACTTATTTATGTTTACGAGTTTATATAATTCAGATTTTACAATTTATATCATGATTATCCCAATTTTCATGATATTTAATGTTTTATTTTAATTTATTCATCCTTGGGGCTTAGGATTCAAAAGTTTTAAATGTTTTATGGGATTTATGTTTCAATTATATTTTAATCGGGATTGTTTATTCATGAATTTAAAATGAATGAATTTATATAATACATTCCTCATAAATACATTTTTTTATCTTCTACAACTTTTATTTATAGATACTATTTTTTCCCAATAATTTTCCTCAATTTATATACTCAAGAGACCGAAATAATGACTTTATGGAAAACAATCTTTATTTTTTTCTTCAATTGAAAGTCCTTTTTCTTACATATCCATGTTTTATAAAACATTTTCGATATTTTTTTAATAATCTCAAATGACTATTAAAATAAAATTTTAACATATTTTACATTTTAATAAATGTTTTAAAAATGAACCGTCTTGTAATTTTCCAAGAAAAGTAACTTTTTACTTTTTAGCAAAAATGTGAAATAGTATTTATTTTAACATACATGGCATGAATGTAATCTCTTGCTATCATGACCATCCAATACTTTGAATATTATTTTAAAATATTCAAAGGTTTTTTCAAACTAAATTTACGACTTAATATTCATGATATTTTTTGATATTAAACAAGTTATTTAAAAGTCAAAAGGATATTTTATTCATGAAATGTTCTAGTTATATTTTAATGGTATTTTTCATTTTTGATAATATCCTTGATAGCACTTTTTAGTTAATAGGGATATTATCCAAGGATTCTATTCCATTTTTTATTTTTAAGGATTTTTATAATTATTATTTGAGGATAATTCTATACAAATTGTTTCTTTCCCATGGGTTAGTTATGTTATGATAAAACCATTATGAAACCCGTTTCTTTTCCATGAGTTATGCGATGATGAAATGTTTATGAACCCTATTTATATCCCATTGGTTATTATATGATGACTTTTTTACTATCTTTTTGAACATAAATGTATGATTTTTATTGGGGATGGGTGGAACAACAATTATATATCCCTCCAATTAATTTTGTCAAGATAGATATCTCATAAGATAATAAGAAAGGGAATAGTGAATAAACCTAGTTTAATAAAAGACATCGTATATTATGATAATATTAGAAGTGAACCTTTTATAATGATAAGTATTTTAATAGGGATTAAAACCAGTTCAGTAAGGTATACTTTCTACAATGATAGTCTTCAGATTGAACCTTGACTAATGGTATGATGTAATGATTAGTGAACCCAATCCACTCTGTTAGTCTTGGTAGTAATCCTTTACTAAGGAAACAATTTTCTTTGATTATGTGAATGACAAAAAAAATATTTCTTATGTCAATGTTGTACACTTATGTCTCATTTTCTTCGATTCTTTCATGATTTATGTCTTATAAACTACCAAGATTTATTCCATGACCCATGATTATCGTATTTAATATATAGTGTATGTTTTATATACTAATATCATGTTCTCAAACCCATATGATCAAGTTATGTTTAAGCTATAATTGTTATAACCCTTATATACCATTACAAATTATTTGAAATCACCATCTCTTATTTTTCCATTTCAAATTTTTTGAAGAAATTTTTTATATTCAATATATAGAAAAAGGGTGATAGTTATGAAGAACTTAGTGAGAGATATTGTAGATATCTTATGAGAAATTTGTTCATGTATACATGTTTCAAAATAAATCAAACCTATAATAATTTTTTGTGGATCATAATTTTTTGTATTTAATATTCACTCGAATAGATGGAATATTTATGTATGAAATGTGTGGGCCTCCATAGTCTGTATCAGATTAGGGTTTAGTCAATCTAAGGAGATTGAATTTAGAAAACTTTAGTAAAAATATTGTGGATAATCCTAAGTATAGGATAACATACTAAGGTTTTGTAAAGTTATATATTATGTTGTTTTCCTAGAAATAAATCCCTATATGGAATCATTAAATGATAATGGTTTTATCATAGATGAATCTTTGGGTAATAACCCTTAAAAGAGTTAGTCAAGTATATATCAGCCACTATTCTGGCGATAGAGAATGTTCCCTTTCTAAGAACAAGGTTTTACACACTAAGGGGATATTCTTGGGTTAATTTAAATTTTCTTTGTGAACCATAATAATGTATTTGAACAGATGATAAATAATTTTGGCCATAGTTAAACCAATGGTGTCAAATTGAAAGAAGGTATCACGACTTAGAAATTTTAATAAATTATTTTTTATGATATCTCACTATGATCATTATTTCCAACACTATGTTTATTAGTTTTAGAAAATAGATATAACCATTGGGATTTATATTAATTATGTATGTGATTGATAATGGAATTATTATTCTCATGTGACACTAAGTGAAAAAGGAACAAAGTGGTGAAACCTAGTGATTATCCCAAATGAACTATCAAATTTTTTGATTTACAATATAAAATGTTGTCTAATTTTTTAACATCCCATATTTGAGAAAGATAAAATTATATGGAAGTTCATGTGGTAATTTCCATAGAGGAAATAAATTCTAATTTTATTCATGATAAGAATATGGGATTGATCACCCATGAGAATGTCTCAATGGAAGGAGAAAATGTTAACTATTTGGAAATGATGTCCATAAATAAAACATTACCACAAAATTCAATTTCATATGTGTGGGGAACTTTCTCATTATCTTATTCAATTCCACAATGTAATTATTAAGTCCTTTAATAAGGAATGAACTATATTATTCCAACCATTCAAGTGAAAGAATTTAAGGGTGAATGTGTAGGGATACAACAAATTTGTTGTAGAAGTTTTATATAATTGATATTCTATTTATTAGAATCATGAAACATATCTATATTGTTATATTGTTGTTTTAATTTAAGGATTTGAAATAATCTATTGAATTATACCGATAACCATGAAAATTTATTTAATGGTAAGGTGATATTTTTATAGAACACATGATTAGGGAAAATAGAAACCTTAATATGTTCTTAATTTAGAGTTAATATAGATTAGTATGGAAAAGAGACATTCTAAATTGATAATGATAATAGGATAGAATTGTTAACATTGAAATTAATTAGTTATTTGATGAAAAAGTGATTTAGGTCATCTTTGGTGAATTTTATTTCATTTTTTATTATATTACATTGTATATGATTTTATTTTTGGTATAAGGATAATATTAATTTTTTAAAGCATATATTTTTTCATTGTGTTTATGTAGCGATTTAGGTTATTATCGTGTTTTAATAGAATTAATGTATTCTCATGTTTATTATGTGATAGTATGAGATAAAATATGTAATATAGGGATAAATATAAAAGTTTTCTCCAAAAAATATATGAAAATTTATTTTAGTTTTGGATTTTCTCAGACATATTTTTGATGAGTATTAAGGATAATTAATTATCAGATATATTAAGATGAGCATTGGGTTATATTATTGAGGTTTTAGAGATTAAGTTATTGTATTTTCTCATAGTAGAACACTTATGATAACATTTATGGTTTAAAAAATTATTTAGAATCATATGGAATGACTATGGGATCATATGATTCATTAATAGTTGATTTTAGTTCCTAAATAATTAAAAAATCCTCTTGAATATAAATTTCATAGATTAAGAGATGAGAAAGAATTATAATTTATCGAAGCACAACCAAACGATGAAATTTTTCTTATAAAATGGAATGAAATAAAGGAAGTATATGTCCTTTTGTACTCTATATTGATAGTAAAATAATCATCAAAATTAAGTAGAAGGATATTGAAATACAAATTTAACCATTTTTTCTTCATTTAGGACTAATCATTTTCTTTTTCAATACTTGTAGATATATGTTTTTGTGGTCATTAACTTTCTCATAATCATTTTATCAATCACCCTGTATTAGTTCTTTTACATTAGTTTTCTACTCCATTTCTATAATTTATCTTTCCACTAATGGTCTGCTTATCTAAAAACCAAATTATTTTTTATTATGGTTAACCTTTATTCTTCTCACTTCCCCATTTCAGAAGATGATTTATTATCCCTTTGTGCGATGTGGGTTTTCAAAAAAATTATTTTAAAATTTTTAACCTTTGTTTACCATGAAAAAAATTTTAAGGTAAAATTTTATTTAATGGGGTAGAAATTGACACCCACATATTTTTTTAATATATTTATCTTTAAATAAATTTTAAGTGTTTCATAGCTTTCTTACCATGAAACACTTAGCTATAAGAGAATTTTGATAAAATTTAAAAAATATTATCACTTAAATGTTCCCATTATAAAATACTCATTAATTGGAGGGTATTAATATTATTAAAAAATTATGAAATAATTTTATAATGGTATTAATAAACACAAAATTATTGAATTATTTTTTATAAATAAGAACTCATTTTAGTGAAGTAGTTTTATGATTTAAAAGTACATTTTCTTTTAAAGTTGTTATTATAAAATTTTCTATATGAAAACTATAATTTATTTATATAATTTTAATAAATTTCATTTTATAATATTAACATCAATTTTTAAATAATCTTATAAAAATTAACTTAGGGTTAAATTTTATGATTTTTATGTAATGAGTGATTTTTCAGGGAAAAATATATATATTTCAAATACCATTTTTACTTTTCATTAAATAATGTAATTTAAAAGAACAATAATATTTTCATTTTTTATTAATATTAAATTTGATAAATATTATATTTATTTATCTAATTAATTCCATTTCATTGGTGAATATTCAATTTTTTTATAATAAGTTTATTTTTATGCTTATAAATGGAATTTTCTATAAACTATTTTTTATTGCATTTTGAACATTCATGTTAACATTTATTTGTGGAAATTTTAAATTTCTAATCATGAAAAATGGATACCATATTTGGAATCATTTTCAAAAAAATTTAAAAAAATTTCCCTTCTATTTTTGGTCATTATGAAAAGAAACGGTGTTAAATATTTATCACCTTATTAAGGGTAAAATTAGTAAAACCATTAGATAAGGTCTCAAAATAAATAAAACCCTATGATTTATTTCCTTTTATGGATTAACTTCTATCATAAACATCCTAAATTTTAATATATTTCATTTTGGTTCTGTTTTACCGTGATTAGAAAATTAATATTAATTTAAGTAAGGAAAATTCCAAAATGTTGCCCTCTAGAATTTAATATCATTAATTTTTTAATAAATGTAATAAGTGTATAATTTCAGTTTTAAATGTTTATTTAAAATAAAATAATAATTTTTTTATCATGGTAATTTATTTATAATTTTTATAGATTTAATAATTACATTAAATGCATACATCATTCCACTATAGTATTTATTAAATTGATATAAAAATAAAATTAATGATATTAATAATAATAAAAGTATTAAAATTTTGATGAATAATTGTTTTTATAGATAAATATAACATTTTAGGGATTTTTTAAAGGTTTATATTCTAATTGAATAACTATATTTATGACCTTCAAGTAAAAGTAAATGAATAATGTCAAAAAATAAATTATTGACATTTTATGTAAAATAATATTTTTTTGAATTATTTATAAATAAAAAAAATTAAAGAGTAAAAGTAACATTATAAATGATTTAAAATTATCTCCCTTTTCCAATTATTAGATAATTTTTATCTTATAAGTACAATTATTACCCTTTGAGATTAAAAAATTCTTAAAGTTGTTAAGGTTAAAATATGTTAATGAAGTGGTTAAACCCAAGGATAATCATAAAATGATAAGAAAACTTATCTAAATTTCATTTAATGGTGATATAGAGATTATAAACACTTTTTATTCGAATTTATTGATGCTTTTAGGAATTATAATAGAGAAATATATTAATTATATTTAAATCTTTTTAGTAAATTGAAGTGTGTCCATTCCATCCCTTATAAAAGGACACCCCTACTCTGTTTTATTTACACCAAATTGAGACATATATGTTGAAAAAAACTATAAAATTATTTTCTTAACCTCCCTATCTAAGAATTATATGTGATATTCTTATTAAAGGTCCATTTTGGGTATCCTTAAGAAGGGATTCAAGGGAGTCCAATTGAAGAAGAGGTAATCTTCTTACCCAGACCCTTTCAATTTATTTCGTATTCTACCTTTTATAAAAATATGGTATTCATCACAGAATAATCACTTATGTATAATAAATATATTTAAATTTTATTATGATTATGTAACTACCATTATCCGTACTATTTTCCATCAAATAGGAAGTGAAAGTGTCACTAATACGTACATGTGGACTATCATATCAACACCGTGATATAATTAATTATGTATCACCATATTTCATGAATATTTATTAATATGGATTTAATTATTATATATTATATTTATTATTTAATTATTCTTCAATAATTTTAATATGCTATCTATCTTTTTACCTTCCAATCCAATAGAAAATGATAACTTCGCTGATGTGTGTGTGTGGACTACCACATCTACGAAGGCATGTGAAAAATTTTCATTTCGTATTTATATGAATGGTAATAAGGACATTTTTAATGAATATATATTATATATAAAATATATATTATTTAATAATAATTCATTAAATTGAAATTATTAATTATATTTCTTTCATTTCATCGCTTAAAAAGTGAAAACAACATTCATGCGTACGTACGGCCTAAAATATATATGAAAAGTGTAATTTATTTTTCTATATATATTCATTATAGATGACTAAAAATATATGTTTCATGAATATATATAATATTTATATCAATATTAAAATTTTTGATGTGATGAAAGAATGATAAAATTACATATACTTGAACTATCAACCCCAAATTCTCAGAAAAAACAAATTAGTTAACACAGATAAATGAAGATTTTAATAACGAGTTATTAAAATATGGGTGTCAAAATATTAAAAGTAGATAATATATGATATTTTAAGTATATAGATGAATATTTTTAAACAATTTTTATAAATTTAAATTTATTATTTGGAATTTAATGTACTTTAGTATAAGTCAAACATGATTTAAGTGATTTGTTCTGAGTTTTACTTTTGTGAGACACATTCCATATTCACGACTTGTTTCTTTTAAGTGTTGAATATAATACCTTTGAACATATTTTATTATTTTTATAATTAAAATTATTTCTCTATAAAAATACATACTAGGTTCTCTCTCTCATGATGTTATGATTCTTATATAACCAAAGTTGTAAGAGTTCTTCATCTCAATATCGTTTCATTGAGACATGTTTGATGTTATTCACCGAATTATGTTTATGAGGTTTATATATAGACCATGTGGAATGTTATATCATGAATATAATTATTTTAGTGATATTTAAAGTTTTTTAATATATTTTTGTATGGGTCTTACGATTCAAAAGATACTAATGTCAAACGGGATCTATGTTTCAATATCATTTTAATTAGGATTATTTATGTGTGAATTTCCACTTAAGATAATTATATGATAATTTCCTAGTAAATAACCTTAGTTTTATTACCTTATTGTTATTTATTTATAATAAATTATTTATTTTCATTTTCCTTACATAATGTACTCGAGATCCTAAATGAACGTTTTTAATAAAAATCGACATTTTTTCTCATTAGTCAAAAATTATTTTTCACCAATATATATGTTTCGTAAAATGTTTAAAATAATATTTTTACTAATATCCAATGTTTTTTTATGTAATTTTTAATTTTTTCACTTTTTAAAATATTTTTTGAAATTAATATTCTTCTCACTTTTTGAATGATATGATTTTCATTTTTATTAAAAATTTGAAAGGAATATTTATTTTAAAAAACATAACATGAATGGAATTTCTCACCACCATGAAGACTAAATTATTTAAATATTAATTTAAAAGTATAAAATATTCTATTAATATATATTTTTTCCTTAATATTTGGAAAAAATATAGATTTTAAACATGAGATTTCAATTTTAAAAGGGTATTTTATGCAAGAAATGTTCAAGTGGTCTTTTAATGTAGTTTTTCATTTATGAAACATCATTTATGACAATTATGATTTAATGGGATATGATCCAATGATACCATCCAATTTCCTTCTTTAGATGGATTATAACGATGATGATTTTTGGATAATTCTATGAAACCCATTTCTATCCCAAGGGTTAATTAGTTTATGATTAAACCTTTATAAAAAACATTTCTTGTCCATATGTTACGATATGATAAAATTGTGAAATATCTATGAAACCCATTTCTTTTACAAGGGTTTTGATATATTTAATGTTTTATGATCTTGTGGCACACATATGAATGATTATCATTTTTTGACTATTGGTCCAGAATTATAAATCCCCCTAATTCATTGGGTAAACAATTATATCTCATGAGATAATAAAGCTATAGTGGGTACTTATCCAAGTTTAGTAATGTTCTTTGACAACTATAATAGTATTATAAGTGAACAATGAGTAATAATATGTGACGGAGTGGGGAGTAAACTCAGTTAATTTAGAGACTCCATCCACTTTGATAGTCTTGGGAGCGAACCTTGACCAATGATATGATGGATTGGGGAGTGAATCCAATATATTATGTTAGTATTAGAAGTGATTCTTGAATAAGGAAATTATTTTATATGATTATGTGTCTGACAAAAACACATGTCTTATGCCAATGTTCTTCTCCCATAGTCAATGTTCTTTTGTTATTTTATGATTATTGTCTTGTGAACTTCTATGATTTACTACATGACTCATGATTATTATATTTTATATGTATGATATGGATTAAATTGTTAAGCTCATGATATCAAAACATTATTCTCATTTTATTTTTATGTGATCGTTATTTTTTCCTTCGTTTACCCTTTTTGATCATTTGAGCTTTCTCTTTCTTATGTCACATTTCCCTATGTTATGAAGAAAGGTTTAAGGTATACTATGTATGAGAATGGTTGTAGTTATGAAGAACTTAGTGGGATATGATTTAGATCTCTTATGACCATGTTGATTATTTAATCATGTTTCCAAAGACACTAAACCTATACAATTTTCAAATGGCTCAAAAATTTTTGTGTGGAATATCCCTTTAATAATATTTTTTATTTACGTATGAATTTTTTAAGTCACTATGAAATTTTTATTCATTTTTAACATGAAGAAAATTAAAAACATAATATAAATTAATTTAAAACTTTGAAAATGAAAAATTATTCTAGAAAACTACATTTTTCAATTCATAAAAAAAATTATTTAACCCATACAATGATATAAAATCCATATCTTTAATAAATAACACAACTTATCATGAAAATTCATTTAATAAAACATCAACTCATTTAAGACAATTCTTTTAGTAAAAATAACCTGAAAAATAAACATATATTTAAATACACATACCAAACAAACTATAAATAATTAAAAGAAAATACACTTCATGGAAATAACATCAAATTAATCTCAATAGTTGGTCGAAAATACATTTTTTTAAACTATTATTGTATAACACAATTTATATATAAACTAAACATACCAAAATAACATCCACCCATAATTTATTCTATTAAATTAATTTCATAAACATAATATTGAATCATTTCATAAAGATAATTTTAAAATTTTTTAATCAAGTCTATAGTTTTTATATTCCCAAAAACCAAAAATCCATTAATTTGTATGATAATATTTAAAGAAACCCCACTTAACACCCCTAAATATTTTTATAAAAACTATATACTTTGAATAAATTTACATGGCATCACATCAAAAAATGGTTATATATTGAAAAAATACAAATAAATTAATGCTGTAAAAATTAATTCACTGCCAAAATAATCCATTTAACATTACCTATGAGACTTATTTTTTAAGTTTATATTGATTTTAGTTTTGGACTATTTTATAGATCCTTACACAAATAAACAAGATCATTAATATAATTAAAATATGTCAACAACACCCATCCAACTAAAAATACACAGAATTAAATACCTTTGAGGTTGTAAATTCATTACTGAAAAACACTCAATAAAATAAAAAATAATAATAACCTTCATAAAATAAAAAAATAACCCAAATCGATTATTTCTAACCACATTACAATGAAAATTGAAGAAATTTTGGTTATCATGAATGAAAATAGCATAGAAAAATTTATTTTCAATTCTTATTTGAAAACGTTATGTTTAATTAAAAAACGTTCATAACAAAGTGGGTATAATTTTCTCTATGGTAAAAAATTCTAATATTCCATTTATATGTCTAGTATCTCTTCTGAAACCGTAAAAATGACTTATTTTAAATAGCATTCATGAAAATGTTATATTAAAAAATTCCCCACGAAAATTAATAATATTTTATATATAATTATATATAAATATATATATATACACAAACAAACACACATACCCGCATATACACATATCATATAATAAATTAAAAACATCATAAAATAAGAAATAAAAATATTTCAAAAGATAAAAAAAAGACAAATAAATTATATAACCCTAATAACCTTTTTGGAAAATATAAAATATTTATAATAAGTATATGATAAATTTATAAAAAAACAGTACATGAATTTAAAAATATATTCATCTATATTTAACTATATTACCCATGAAACCACACCATAAAATATAAGATAAAAGAAAACCCATTGAATTTCTAATTGACACCTATCAATCCTGAACCTCTATACTAACGTGATTTTCGACTCTAAATGAATTTATCAAGTATATTCATGGATTAAATATCCAGTTATAAGGGTCCTTTATGTAAATCCTCAACCCTAGTTACCCAGAGTTGGTGCATTATTATATAACATTGGCATGATCACAAGAGATCAAACCCCGAAAGATCGTTCAGTTTAGTAGCCTTGGAAGTACTAGATACATATATTAGTTTTAAATTACATTATGAAATGAAAAACAACAACATTATTTCTCCTTCAAACACATTCCTATCCTTTAGATTGTCCTTGTAGGTCAGTCATAATATACTTTTCGCATCGTGGGAAAAATAAAACATAGAAAGCGGTGAGCGCAGATGCTCAGTAAAGATAATTATATAGAGGAAACTATCATTAATAAACATAAACATTTAATGCAATTTATAAGAATAAAAAACAGTACTTTTAAACATAAAATTTATCATAATATGGAAAAAATAAATAAAATGATTTCATTTACTTATTTACATGGATATTTTACTAGTTGAATAATCACATGAATATCAAAAGTGAATTTCATAATGATGGAATGCATAATGTCGTACATCACAACCACATAGTTATGGCCTCGTGCCAAGACTAAAAATAAGATTTTGTGAATTCCTTGTTCCAAGACACTGGTTTGTCTCATAAGACCTACCGATGCATCAAGGAGCTATAGCGGGCTCCACCCATCACTTACTATGTCCAGTACATTCCTCATATAAAAAGGTTGAAACATAATATAAACAATCGTATTAAAACTAGAATACAAAATGTAAATATGTTAACCATAAACCATGAATGCTATAAAAATAGATAATCCATAGTCATACGTATCACAAAACATTCAATACAGTATGGAAGATTTATCATAATAAATCAACTTCAAATGAATGTAAAATCCAACAAATGATGTTGATATAGATGAAATCAATACAAAAAATATTTTATTGAAATAATTATTTCTAAATTGATATCATTTAAATTTAAAGAAAACATTTATTTTGAAAATATTAATAAAATCTTGTATGGGAATCCTCAAAGGTGTTATAATAGTGTAAAATAGCTACACACACCGTATAAGTTAAAAACATTCTTTCCTTAATTTGTTGAAAGGGTTATAAAGTACCTTGTTTGGAATGCGATAGAATTATTCATTTAAAACAATTTTATAAAAATTAAAACAAGGGTATAAATTACTTTAACCCATATTCTAGTAAATAGTAAAAATGTTTTGAAATAATGTTTTAAAAAACACAGATGTGGATGACAAAGAGTCCCCAATAGATACTCAAGTATAAACAACCTCAGATAATAAAGAGATTGTAAAATTAACCCTTACCTTGTACATTCCCTTAGTATAGGGTAGGATAAAATAGTTTTTTAATGGTGAAATAATTTTTATTAAAATATACAATAACTGCATGCATAAATATGATATCATATATAATCTTCTAATATTTTTTTCATAATGATATTTCATTGGTATCATAGTTTCAGGTGTTAACTGATTTGTTTTTTATATGTTTTCTTATGTAAGTCATATTTGTTATGGATGGGATGTATTATATTAATTTCCGGAAGAATATTAAGTTCTTAAAAAAATTTAATCATAAAATAATCTTTATTCTTGAATGGTAACAATAGGGGATGAATCTGATCGCGTTCATGGAGACGATAATCCATACGTACGCACAAGCGACAATACCATTCTATTGATGGTGAAATAATATGTAATTGGATGGTATAACATATATAAATAATAATTTAACATTTTATATTTATTATTTAAATCATTTATACTCATTATTATACCCATCCAAATAATGAAGTGTTGAATAACAAACTATACCACGACGTGGAGATGGTAAGTCATATGTACACACATATGATGACTTTGTCATTCATAGGATGGAGAGAATAATGAATATGGTTGTACCATATTTATAATAACATCACAGTATGTAGAATGTACTGGATTTATTAATTTTTTATTGAAAGAACAATAAAAGAGGAAGTGGATGAAGAAAATAACATCGAATGAGGTGATGAAATAATTAGATTTTCTTCAGGTTCATCCTTTTTATTTGAACAATAGGGATCCATAGGTTGGATTTATGATCAAAATAAGGCCTATAGGTTTTATTGAGGGTTTTTGGGGTGATATTTGTTCAGTCTTTGTCCAAGCCAAATGGCTTTGGAGGTGTGAAATTAAGAAAAGGGGAAGTACCCATTTATAAGAGATGTGAGGGTCACTTTAGGAAAAGCATGAAATATTATTTTACTATAAACTAATATTCAGTTTATAATAGATCAAAATGGATTTATTTAGAGGATAAGGTGGTTATGGGATGAAATCATCTCAAACAATAGGTTTTAAAAAGGTTTAGGTTACCATTTTAACCTTATCTTTTAGATTTAACTATTAGTTAAAAAGTTTATCTTTTAAATGTCTTCTTGTATTTTTATACTATATAGTTAATAAACATACTATAAAATGCCAAGTGAACCCCAAGTGTTTCATTAATGAAATATCTAACCTTATCTATGTCCTTTGGACTAACCCTATATTTTTAGGAATATTATATAATTTAATTATATTGTATTTTTTTTAAAAACTCATTTATGTCAATTTTCAAACTATTTGGTATTTTGTTTTTGTGAAAGTCATAAAAAAATTATAACTTCAAAAAAATTATTTAATCAACCCTAACATGTCATATTAAGCTAGTAAATTAGTTTAATTCATTAAAAGGCTCAATTTACATTTATTTGGATATTTATAATATCAATTATTTTAATCATTCATTAATAAGGTAATTACAACATCATCATTGTGTCATAAATAAATTTAATTATATAGTGTCTAAAAATTATAAATAAAATTCCATTTTGTAAAAAATATTTTAATCTTTCTAATGAATATTTATAGTCAAATTTATCTTATGTATAACCTTATATTAAAAATTTTTTAGTTATTAAAATTTGAATTATACACTTTTAACTCTTCATTAAATAAAACAATGATAAATTTCCTAATCTAATACAATTGGATCAATAGGATCATATTTTATTTCAATGGTTTATTTTGGTTGAAATAAATTACCTAATAGAATTATGAAAAGTTTTGGGGTAATTATAATATCATTTGTACCTTTATTTTCCCTATTTACTTTTAACCGTGGTAAATAAAATTCAAAAGTTATTTTTGACCAAAAATTATTTTAATCCCATTTAACCAGATTTTACATACTAATATCAACTGTGTCTCTTGGATTTTTGAAATTCTGTTCACAGAAGTGTTAAAATTATTTTTTATGCAAATTTACAAATGTGCCTATAATGTGGGTATAAGACATTAAAAAGTTTAATAAAATTTAATATATCTAATATTATTATAAAATGACTCTAGTGAATTAAACTGGATTAATATAGGTATTATTTATCTATTTTTACTTTAAAATAAATGGAAATGAAAATAATAATTATTTAAATAGAAGTCGTTTTTAAATAATAATGCATTGTTTTTCCCTATTCATCAAAAATTGAGGGTTTTCAGAAAAATACCAAAAATTACACCAAAACAAATTTTGATATTATGAATTCAAAAATGATGTCTATTTTACAAAATTCAAAACATATATGTTTCATTAATTAATTTAAAATTAATTCTCGTTGTCAAAATTAGAAAGTGGGTTTTTTAGAGTAAAAACAATCAAAAGACTGATATGTGTTTATGTGCAATTTAATTGTAAAATTACTTCCAATGAATAAAATTGGATTAAATTATAAAAATATAATATAAATAGACATCAAAACCATTCAAATTTATAGTTTAACAATATAAATTATTTTGATTAAGAATTTTTTTTTCAATTAAGATTTAGTATTTTTCACTATTTATCAAAAATATAAAAGTTATCAGAAAAACACCAAAAATTTATCAAAACTAAATTTTTATGTCCCTATTCTAAATAAGAAGATTATTTTGTCAAATTTAATATATAAAAGTGTAAAATATTTTATTTGAAAAAAATTTCATTAAAAGGATGTAAAATTGTATGTTCGGAAAAATTATTCCTTTATCTGAAAACTTGAATTTGTTATTATATTATGTCTATGAAACAAATAATATGGATTTTAATATTATATATAGTATATAAAATTCAAAATTTAGTTAATACTATTCATAACCACTTTTTGAACTGCTATTTTGGTATGTCGTGATGCGCTCGAACTCGGTGTTATGTGTAGCGCAAGCTATTGAATTACTTTTAAAGCGATAACATACTATGAAATCCTAAGGTAATATATTCTCCCATAGTACCCTAAATTTTTTTCTCACACTTTGAAATTTTTCTTTGAAAATAAAAGGTAAAAAATAGAAAATTATTTTGTGGAAAACCCACATCGGAAATAGGGTTAATAAAATTTAGTCTTAACAAGAGGGAATGGGAAATGAAAAAGTCACCCCCAAATTATGATCTCGAATAAGAGAACATTGGTGGAAATTAGAGACACATAATTGGAGGGAAAACAAAAATATTTAGAGGGAGTGATTGAGGTCATCAGTCACAAACCAGTGAACAATAAATGGGATATTGAAGGCCTCAAAGCCATAAATCTATGATGATTTAAATATCATCAGTTCAACAAACCATAAGGTATTAATATAACACAATTTTGGTTTTAAACTCACATCCCAAAATTTTAATAATTAATTTCTTCATATAATAAGAGGAAAAAATACATTACAAGTAAAGTTTCATGCTTAAACTAACATCTACCACAAACTCATCTTTCACATCAAAAGATAATAGAATTTAAAAATAATCTATTTATCCTAAGCATATAGGGTTCCAAAAATAATGAATTTATAATTCATCTATCATACCATTTTAAAAAAAACTACATTATACATTACAAGACAACATGTAGGCCAGTGGTAGGTGATGCACACTTGTCACTCGTCGGTTGTAGGTTCAAGTCTCGTGGCCCTGCTGGACTCGACGGGTTGTCGCCCGACCTCAGGGTTGTCCTTTTTTTAACAATCCCAAAATAATATTAAGAAATTTTTTGACCTGAAACAATAGTATCCAATGTCCAACATAATTCATTCCAACCATTATACATATCCAAAATACTTCTGTCCAAACTCACAGTCCGAAATTTATAAGGAAGGTAAACATAATGAAGATCTGTTTTTCCACCTAATAACATGTGAATACCTTCATCATGTATTCTTTTAAAACATGGTAACACCAGGAATTACAATAAAACCTTATTTATTACATTCATCCTCCACTAGTCCTTATAGAATACTGGATATACTTCTTATATCAAAAAATGTTGTAAACTTCTACAATTATGGAATAAACAAACAATTAATTAGTTTCAAGGTAGTCAATAATATCGAATATAATTTATCCAAATCAATCATATCTTATTCTGAAATCATTATCTTAGTTTCAGAACCATATTCATGGTTTTATTTCTCCCAACCATATATTTTCCAAAAAATTTAACTTGAAATTGTGTTACTTTACCTGGTACCATAAAATCTAAAATCATTAATGAAATAATACTGCAGTACAATCATTATATAGTCTATAATTATTATAACTTATACATAATTGATACAATACTCAAATGACATAATTATTTAATAACGGCATAATAAAACTAATCATTCCTCTTCATCTGCAGTAGTATCATAACTTGATTATTATCCAATAGAAATATTTCGGGTATACTTTGATTATTGGGACATTGATTCCCATAGTGTCCCATCTCCTTGAAGATAAAACATTGTACATTTGAAACATTTTTCTTACCCTTGCAATCACGAACATGGTTTCCTTTTTATCCACACTAATAAATACTCTCATTCCTTTCAAGCACTTACCAGGGTGATTCTTTTCATAGTTATCACATATGGGAAAATCCATATTTCCCTTCTTCCCTTTATCTATATTTCTCTCTACCATTCTATTCTTCTTTGGATTCCCTTCAAGGCCATATGACTCAGATAATTCTTTACTTATCTTATTAACACATCATACTATTTCTTCATATGATGAGAATATGTGGGATATTATTTCCCTTCTAAATTTTGTCTTAAGACCATGTAAGATATGATCCTTCTGACTCTTTGGATCATTTGTATTCCTAGAGTTCTCATTCCTTTAACTCGGCGCCATTTCTAAATGATGACATTCACTAGGTTAGATCATATCATACTGTATAATCCAAAAACTATAAAACACTAAACATTAATTGAACATTTTTACACATATAGTCTCATAATAATAAAAAAAAATATTTGTTAGCATATTTACTCATAATTCCTTTATAATTGTTTTTCAAAAAAATGTGAATTATCCTAAGCATATCCCCCAAGAGTGTTATAACCAAGAGTTCAGCAAGGCCCATTGTCGTGCACCAGTTTCCATTTGAGTCTAGATCAAAGCAGTGTGTTTGGGTTTTACCCCTAGATATATCTGTTCTAGAGCCGCCTCTGCTTGCTCATATCCAGACAGGGATGTATTGCTTGGAAAATTCACAAAATCTCTACATTACCAAATTTATAGGAAGTTCTTCTATACTAATCCTCAAATTCTATCATAGGGAAATGTTCTCTAATTAGAGTTTTTCTAAATCTAGTTTCTAATGTTTCTACTTAACTTCCTATGATACCAACAGTAATTCTCTAACCCCAGTTACCCAAAATCGGTGTATTATTACATAACATTGGCATGATCAGAAGGGATCAAATCCTGAAAGACCGATCAGTTTAGTAGCCTTGGAAGTACTAGATACATACATAAGTTTTAAATTACATTATGAAATGAAAAAAAAAACATTTTGTCCCCCTTGGACACACTTATATACCTTATCCTATCCCTAAAAGTCAATTATAATATACTTATTGACATCCTTGGAGAATAAAACATAAAAAATGGGTGTGCTCAGATGCCCAGTAAGGATAACAATATAGCGGAAAATAACATAAATAATCATAAACATTTAAATATATTTATTAGACAAAAACATAATCCTTTTAAACATAAACATAAGTATAATATAGAAAATATAAGTCAAATAATTCCATTTACTTATTTACATTGATATTATACTAGTTGAATAATCACATGTAATATCAATAGCTACTTTCAGAATGATGGAATGCATATTGTCGGACATCATAACCATATAGTCAAGGCCTAATGCCAAGACTAAAAAAAATATTTTTTCAAGGATGTGTACCAAGATAGTAGTTTGTCTCTTTAGACCTATCGATGCATAGAGGGGCGATTGCAGGCCCCACCCATCACTTACTATGTCCAATGCATTCCTCATATGAAAGGGTTGAAACATAATATGAACATTAGTATTTAAACAATCATATTAAATGTCAGTAATTTAACCGTTAACCATGAATGGTATAAAAATAGCACATACAAATTCAAACATATCACAAACCCTTCAATAGAATATGGAAGATTGTATCATAATAAATCAACTTCAATTGAATTTAAAATTAAAAGAAGGATGTTGACATAGATGAAATCAATCCAAAAACTATTTGATCAAAATATTTCTTTTAAAATTGAAATCATTCAAAATTAAAGAAAAAATTTATTTTAAAAATACTTATATAAGCATGTAAGTGATGCTTCAAATGTGGTATAATGGCTGAAAATAGATACACCCACCATATAAGTTAAAAAAACATTTTTTCCATAATTGTTCGAAAAGGTCATAAAGTACCTTGTATAGAAAGAGATGGAAATATTATTTTCAAAAAATGTTATAAAAAGTAAAACAAGGGTATAAATGAATTTAACCCATAGTAGATTAAATAGTAAAAATGTTTTGAAATACATTTTTAAGAATCACGGATGTTGATGAAAAAGTGGTCCCAGTAGATACTCACGTATAAACTAACTCAGATAATAAAGAGATTGTAAAATTAACCCTTACCTTGAACTTTTCCTTAGTCAAATGTAGGTTAACCTCCTTTATAATGGTGAGATCATTGTTATTAAATTATAAAATAACCACATACATAAATATGATGTTATATATAATCTTCTAATATTTCTTTGTTAATGATATTATAGAAGTATCATCGTTTTGGGTGTTAACTGGTTCATTTTCAATTATATGTTTTGTTATGTAAGTCATGTTTGTTATGTATAAAATGTATTTCATTAATATCCAGATGGATATTAAGTTCTTAAACATTATTTTGTAATCATAAAATGAAATGATTTCTTGAATTGTTACTATGGGGAATTAATCTCATCGCATTCGTGGAGACAGTAATCCTTACGTACGCACGAGCGACAATACCATTCTATTGACGGTGAAATTGTAAGTAATTGGATGGTATATCATATATAGAGAATACTTTAACGTGTTATATTTTCTATTTACAACAATTATACACATTATTATATCCATCCAAATAATGAAGTGTTGAATAAAAAACTACACCACGACGTGGAGACTGTTAGCCGTACGAACGCACGTACGGTGACTTTGTCATTCATATGATGGAGAGAATAATGTATTTGGTTGTACCATATTTATAATAACATCATAGTATGTAGAAGGTACTAGAGTTATTTTTTTGGTATGGAAACAATAATTAAAGAAGAAGTGGAAGAACAAAATATCTTTGAAAGAAGTGATGAAATAATTACCTCTTCTTCGGGTTCTTCCTTTTTATTTGAACAAATGGGCTCCCTAGGTTGGCTTTCTGATAAAATTAAGGCCTATAGGTTTAATTAATGGTAGTTGGGATAATATTTTAGTAGGTTTTGGTTGAGAAAAATGGCTTTGGAGGTGTGAAATTAAGATAAGGAGAAGTACCCTTTTATAAAAGAGGTGAGGGTCAGTTTATGTAAAGCTTGACATATTATTTTTTTACAAAATCATATTCTGTTTAAAATGGATCAAAATAAATTTATTTCTAGGATAAGGTGGGGAGGGTTCGAAATCCTCTCATCCAATTGGTTTTATAAAAGTTTAAGTCACCATTTTAACCTTATTTTTTAGATTTAACTACTAGATAAATAGATTAACTTTACAATGTCTTCTTGTATTTTTACATTACATGGTTAATAGACATACTATAAAATAACAAGAGAACCCCAAGTGGTTCATTAATGACATATACTACCTTATATAATCCATTTTTCTGAACTTTATATTTTTAATAATATTATATCATTTATTAATATTGTATTTGTTTTAAAAACTCATTTATGTTAGTTTTGACACTATTTGGTATTTTGTTTTTGTGAAAGTCATAAAAACGTTATCACTTTGAAACAAATTATCAAATTAACTTCACAAGTTATATTAACCAATAAAATTAGGTTAGTTCATCAAAAGTATCAATTTACATTTCTTGTGATATTTGTAATATCAATTATTTTAATCATTTATTAATAAGGTAATTACTGCATCATCATTGTGTCATAAATAAATTTAATTATTTAATGTATAAAAATTATAAATAAATTAACATATCTATAAAATATATTTATATTTCTAATTAATATTTATAGTTGAATTTATCTTATTTATAGCCCTATATTAAATATTTTTTAGTTATTAAATTGTAAATTTATCACTTTTAACTATTCTTTAAATAAAATAATAATAAATGTCATAATAAAATAAAAGTGGATCAAAAAGATTATATTCTATTCCTAAGGTTTATTTAGGTCGAAATAAACTCACCCAATATAATTAGTACATCTGATGGGAAAATTATAATATCATTTTTACCATTAATTACCCAATTTACTTTTAACTGTGGAAAATAAAATGCAAATGTTTCTATTCACAAAGAATTATTTTCATGCTATTGAACCAAATTTCACTTTATAATATCAACCATGTTCCTCGGATTTTTGAAATTCAATTCACAGAAGTGGTAAAATTTTATTTTATGCAAATTTTTAAATGTGCCAAGAAGGTGTGTAAAAGACGTTAAAAAGTTTAATAAATTTTTATGTATTTATTATTATTATAAAATGACTCTAATTAATTACAATTAACTAATATAGGTATAATTTATCAATTTTTATTTTAAAATAAATTTAAATGAAAATAATAAATATTTACATAAAATTCGGTTTTAAACAATAACGTAGTGTTTTTCCCCATTCATCAAAAATTGATGGTTTTCAAGAAAAATTCAAAAATTCAGCCTAAGATAAATTTGATATTTTAAATTCAAAAATGATTTATATTTTTTCCAATTAAAAACATTTAATTTTCATTATTTAATTTAAAATTATTTCCCATTCTCAAAACCAAGAAGCGGGTTTTTTAGAAGTAAAAAAATAAAAATATTGATATGTGTTTACATCCAACATAAATGTAAAATTACTTCCAATGACCAAAATTGTATTAAATGATAAAACTTTAATCTAATTATACTTTAAACCAATTCAAATGTATATTTTAACAATATAAATTGTTTTGGTTAAAAAAGTTTTTTTCAATTAAAATTTAATATTTTTCACTATTCATCAAAATATGAAAGTTAATCGAAAAACACCAAAAAATATTTAAAACTAAATATTTAGGTCCCTATTCTAAATAATAAGTTTATTTTGTAAAATTTAATATATAAAAGTTTCAAATATAGCATTTAAAAAAAGTTCTACATTAAAAGGCGGTAAAATTGAATTTTCTAAAAAACACTTCCATTATCTGAAAAATTGAATTTTTTATATTATTTCTAAAAAACACATAATATGGATGTTACAATTATATAGAGTATATAATATTCAAAATTCAGTTAATATTATTCATAACTGCTTTTTGAACATCTAGTTTGGTAAGTTGTGGTGCGCTCGAATTCTGTGTTGCGTGTAGTGCAAGCTATTGAATTACTTTTAAAGAGATAATGTATTATGAAATCCTAGGGTGTTACATTATATCTAACCATAACTAACCAATATCAATTTCTATACTATGTTCCAATTTTTGTAATATATTGACACAAACACCTAGCCATGAAACTCAACCATTCATGCAATATGTATAGAACCACATCATAATGGTTGGTAAGCTTTATTGGGAATTTTAAATTTTGGACATATAGTTAGGGAAATTTTGAGAATCCGGATTCAGATAAGAATTATTAGGGTTGGAACATCTCAAAGATAATCTATTGAATTTTTGAAGAGGATAGGGAGGTGTTTCAGGTACTCAGGTCAATATAAAAACAGGGTTGAGTTGGCCCTAGAGATAAAATTTTCAACTTTATAGATTCTGACACTATAAAAGGTAAATGGTACATAGTGGAAAGGGTTTATTCAAGGTAAAATTACTTATATAAGGGACATGCCAATGAGTAAAGAAAATTATTTCTATTAAGACCAGTTGGTATGATAGTTTTACAGTTTCATAAGGGGATTTGATTTCTCAAGAAAAAACCCTTAAGTATTGGTTCTTGTTATAGAATTGGGAATCAAGTTGTTATGGAGAATGTTATATATAGTGTATATATCCTCTTATGTACTTACTTTATTAGATTTCCTTTGAGTGAGATGATCACTCAATGACCCATGGGAAATGACAAGAAGGCCTACTTCGAGGAGGCATCATTATCTATAATTTGGAGGTTATGTCCATGATGGGGAGGCCACATCCTGAAGGGAGGAAGCCACATAGTATATTTTGTGGCCTTGAATTTTTGTTTCTACATGAGGTGGGTTGTTCCATGAAAAAACCCTATGGATTATGAAATATACAGTAGGTTGTTGGGCCTTTAGTTCTAGATGAGAAAGGTGTATCGCATCGTGACCCAAGAGGCCACATCATGCTTAGTTTCAAAAAGAGTAAATCACTCCATGAACCTTATGGGTCACTTCCTAAAGAGGTCATATTCCAGTTTTTAAAATTAATTATAGACCCACCATTTCTAGGTTTTCGAATTCCTTATTTAGATAAAAGAATGGGTATGTAGAGGATCATTTTGGATAAATACTCCCCATATCATTTCCCATTAAAATATCTCCTAGTGATTAGGTGAATCATGAATGATTCTATAGTATATATATTGTATGAATATTCCTATTCTTTCTTAAATATTATTTTCTTATGTTATCCACTAATTTTTGTGTCTTAACTAGTGTATAAATGAAAATTCCATAGGATTATGGAGGAATCAGGTCAAGATAATGGGTATTTATGTGGTGATGGCTTGAGGATGTCTAAAGTAAAGAATTATTTTATTATTATCATGGTTTCATTAGAGGTAAACTGATTAGTGGGTTCTCTAGGGTTTCTAATAATTTTCATTGATTTGGAGATAAATTTGGAACCAAAGATATGGATATTGTCCATAGGTGTAGTAGGATAATTTC
Organism: Viscum album; assembly: GCA_963277665.1. Lineage (NCBI taxonomy): Eukaryota > Viridiplantae > Streptophyta > Magnoliopsida > Santalales > Viscaceae > Viscum > Viscum album. The sequence continues at coordinate 1,882,102,172 of OY728159.1, read as the reverse complement.
ACGGGTTTTTTCATGATTTTACATGAGGGTATGATAAGTATACGATATTTGACGAGTTCTCTAAATTATACCTCTTTGGTTTAATTAGAATAATTAATTATAAATTTATATAACTAACAGTTCTTATTATTTTGATCTTTTATAAGGTTTATGGTGTTGATATATTCTTGGAACAAACATATATGTGATTTTTATGAAAGAGAAATGCTTGGGTTGGTTGGTAACTCTACAGTGGAGGTATATGATCTCTATAATACTACAAATATACATGTTAATACATGAATATTCATGAATACATTATTATGTGAGCATAGAAATAAGGTATAACGGTATAACCCTTGGTAAGAATTTTGGGAATATTTTACCCTCCTATGTTTGATGAATGTGCTCCAATGATGGTTTTGAAAAAAAATTCTTGGTGACCATGTCACTAATGGTGAATTGTTTCTGGTTGAGTTTATAATAGTTATATGATAGGAAATTGAGTTTGGTATGATTTTTTTAATATATTAGGTTAGTATAATAATGTTTTATAAGTATACATGATTATTTTAAACCTAGTTTTAATTGGTTATACAATTTTACATCTCATGTATGATGATGAACACTCTATGGAGGCTGGATTAGTGACTTAGTGTGCAATAAGTGTAGAAGGGTTGTGATATGGTGGGTTACTCATATTAATTGAAACAATATCTCTATAAAGTGATAGGTGATATGATACCTAAGTGAGTGTCGAGTGAATAGATTAGTTTGTTTAGCATTATATCCCCAAGGGTATTGCAATGAAATAGGTCAGAACGGTTCCTTTTGAGAAAGGCTAGATATGATGTGGAACTGAAATATGGTTAGGAAATGACTCTTGAGAATTATTTCTGAAAAATATTATGATATTAGATAATACCATGGGGTGTTGTATATGGATTGGTTCGATATAATTTAAATTCAGATGGGTATAAAGACCCAAGTGGATACCCATATGGGTGATATGAGGATGTCAGTATGTAAAGACCCGTAAAATTCAAGGGAAATTTTTTTCTTAATTTTCTTTAGAATTTTACAAGAGCGCGGTTTCAGACGGCACCTGATTCCAAGGCCCGGAGTGCCCGGAATCAATTTCTGAAGTTTGGCTCGGGTACGTTCAGTGAACGAACGAGCGGGTTTTCCTAACTTTTGATTCGGTGCTCTGAATTGAAATCCGAGGGCACCGATGAACTCGCAGCACCGATATTCGCTTAAAGAGACCTTTTCGGAAGTTGCGTTTGTTGCGGGTTGAAAGTTAGTTTTGGGGATTAAAAGATAAGTAAAATAAAATTGTGTGTGGATTTTATTTTATTCGTGGTGGTTAGACTCTCTCATGAGAAGTTGTTGGTGGGGCCCACAACCACCCAACTTCCCATGTGTGGTTATGAGGGAGGTGGGGCCCACATGAGCCCCCACCTTTTCAAATTCTCTAACCCCTCTAAACCCCCTCTTAAATTATGTGACTCTCCCCTACTTTAATTCTTGCCAACTTATCTCTTCATTTAATTTTTTTTGACAACTCTAGATTTTAATTAATGTAATGAATTCAACTTTTGAATTTTGAAAGGTTGGAAAAGTGAAAATAAAATAAGGTGTAGCTTATTTTATTTTGGGAGTTGCTGTGTTGTGTGGAGATTTGAGAGAAGAAGAGTTCTACACTTTGAAGAACTTCATCTTCCTCCTTGAAGAATGCGAAGAACACCGACACGCCGTTCTATCTTCTCTCCACGTCAAAGAAAGGGAGACACCGCTTCCTCCTCGGTTTTCCTTCGTCGACTTGAGAAGTTTCGCCAATGACGTATCACATCGGACGCATCCCTTCGTCAACGGATTTGACGAACGATGACTGCGACGCCCGACCTCCGCGACGTCGTCTTCCGCAGAACGTAGACAAATCTTCGAACCTTATACCAAGGTAGGGGTTGTTGATTTCTTTTTGGTTTAATTATTTTATTCTTGATCGTGAATTTAGCAAGTCTAACGTGTGGCTTTGAATTATTTAAAGTTGCGTTATTATTTTTAACGTGAGGGGGCCGGACCGCACGAACACGGCCGAACCCCCTCCATCGTTCTTGTTTATTCTTGCGGGTGGAAGCAAGTGGCGTGGTGTCGTCGCACCACGCGGATAATCGTGCAAATATTTTACGCGGCGCCGTCACGCCACGCCGAGGAAGAATCTTCAAGAACGCGACGCCGTCGCGCCGCGTTGAAAGGAATCAAGGCACGGCGAAGGGGCGCGGTGCCGTCGCACCGCGCCGGACGACGAACACCGCGGCCGGTTCCGGGCCGCGGCGGGACGAGGAGACCACGGCCGGTTCCGGGCCGCGGCGGGAAGAGAAGACCGGCGGCCGGGCCGCCGGCGTCGGAAGCCGAAGGGGGGACCGGAATTTCCGGTCCCATTGGAGAAAACCGGTCGGCCAGCTGGCCGGCCGGATGACGTTAAACCGGGGGAATTAATCCCCCGGCCAGCGTATAAAACCCCCCTCTTTAAGAGGGGGGCGGTTCCATGAAGGGGGGGCAGCAGCCCCCCGGTTTATTTCTCCAAAACCGGCCCCCACGTGGGGGCCGTTTTGTTGCAAAGGCGCGGCACAAAGGCCGCGCCGCCTTCAATCAGCGGGGGCTTAGCCCCCCGCGTGCCCACCTCGCGGCGACAGGCCGCCACGGCCCCCGCGGCCTCCGCGCCGCCGGACCGCCCCAGGGGGGGTCGGGCCGGGTCGGCCCGGACCCGGACCCCCCCGTTTCAAACCAGTTCCGGTCTGTTGGCCATATCTTGAGCCTCGGACCTCCGAATGACGAACCGTCTGCGGCAACGCGATCCTTGGATCCAGACGGTCGTTTCGGTATATCACACTCAAGGTTTCGGTTTACTTTGAGTTCGTCCGGGTTGGTTCGTTCACGAAACCAACTGGGCCTTCGGAGCGGAAACGCTCATATCTTGAGCTACGAACGTCCGATTGACGCGCCGTCAGTCGCGTTGTGTTCCTCTTAGTGAGACGGATCTTTTGGCATACTCCGCCCGAGGTTTGGACGCAGGTGGAGTACGGTCGGGTTGGTTTTGCCTTAAAAACCAACCGGGCCTCGGAGACGAAAATGCCAATAACTCTCAGACCGGGCGTCCGATCGACGCGCCGTCTGTTGCGTTGAGTTCCTGTTGACGATACGGAACTTTTGGATACATCAACTCTGGTCTTCGTGACAGTTGATGTATCAGCCTCTCGGCTCGTGGAGCGGACCCTCCGAACGAGCTTGATATGTGCGGGAACCCTAGTGCTGGCTGCGACTGTTCTACTGCTACGACTACTACTGCTACTGTGACTGCGACGACGACAGTACAGAGATCCTGTGTGGATTCGACGACGACGACTTCAGCACTCAGCGATCCTACGTGGATCAGTGCTACAGGTCCTGTGTGGGCCCGATCCTATGTGGGTCCTTGCGCTCAGCGGTTCTGTGTGAGCCAGCGCCTACAGGTCCTGTGTGGGCCCGATCCTGTGTGGGTCATTGCGGGGGTTAGTTACCTATCGATCCTTCGTGGGTCCGACGACTTAGATGGATCAGTGATCATCTTTATCGTCCTCTGAAGAAGTATACCTGTGTGAGCTGAATCCTTTTGCTTTCCTGTGTGCATTATGTTGTGCAATCCTGTGTGGATTACGTTTTGCTTTCCTGTGTGGAATACGTTTACTTTCCTGTGTGGACTGAGTTGTACTTGGGCTCGGAGGTTAGAGCGTATTTGAATTGATGACTTAGGTATATGTATGGGAATATACCTAAGCAGTGTCGGTTATTACTTCGTGATTGTTACTTTTCTTCATGGTTTATCCTTTGTAAATTTGAGAGACCTTCAGGGGTCTCGGGGTCCCTACTGAGTAGCTTATACTCACCCCTGCACGGGCTTTGCCCGCACTACGTTGTGTTGGTTGCAGACGACGGACAGCCTTGACCTTAGCTGAGGCTGGCAGAGCGGGACGGTACCCGGAGGTGGACCACTGGGCGGGACGTGCACGGAGCGGACGGCGGGACCCGTGGAGCAGAGGAGCTATCTGTACCCACCCTTCAGGTGGGATTTCCAGTGGACAGCTCGGTGTAGCGGCTTTTACTTTTCAGTTGCTGTTTTCCCTTTCGAGTTGTACTTTACTTTTAGTTTGGGTTTGTATTCTGGCCCATTTACTTTTCCGCACTTTCAGTTGTACTCTGCTTTGTTTAGTGTTTACTTTCCGCTTGCTTACTCTGTGGTGTTTGTTACTTTTCAAAGGCAATGCCTTCCCTTTTTACCGGGATTTACGCCTTGGTGCTAGTCGCCAGCCCCTGGCCTATGGAAGGCGGGCTTGGGGCAGTCACGGCACGGACCCCGAGGGAGGGGCGTGACAATTGGTATCAGAGGAGTTTGGTTCTACCGCGAACTCTGATCTTTTCTATGTGAAGCAATAATGTTTAGCATATTGAGTGTGGTTATCAGTCCAGGGAGTCCAGTGTTGGTGCGGCGGCTGACGTATCCGTACACCAGGACCCTGACTTCTGATTTCCAACTTAATGCACGAAAACATTGATTGCGTGTGTGTTTCAAAGTTTTCTTTGTGATTACTTATATCAGCTCACCAGGTATACTGTTCTAACCGTGGCGCACCTGTTTCCTTTTCAGGATGGCCCCACGATGACAGCCAGCTAGGGTTCCGAGAGTCGAGCGAGACGACAGCCCACCGAGCGACGAGGCCTCGGTGCAGGGCCCTTTTCTAGTAGTGGCACCGGCGGTAGCTTTACCCGCCGATCCCCCGATACTTCCAGCAGTAGCCGCTGACGATGCACGTCGCCTCAGCGCACTGCATGAGTTTCAGCGCCAGTGACCGCCCAGGTTTCGCGGGGAGACGGATCCCCAGGCAGCAGAGGACTGGCTGGAGGCAGTGGTTCGAGTGTTTAGGCTAGTGAGGACACCAGCAGACCTCATGGTGATCCTCGCTGTGAGCCTACTACACGCAGCAGCAGGACGATGGTGGAGCCTGATTCTCCAGGTGCACGATGAGGCATCTCTTCTTTGGACGGACTTTGAGAGCCTCTTCCGCTCGGAGTTCGTCCCAGCCACCCTTCGTGCGGTGCGTATCCAGGAGCTTCTACAGCTGCGGCAGGGCAGCATGACGGTCGCTCAGTACTCGGCGAGATTTACCGATCTCTCGCGCTACTCGACCGACATGGTACGGGACCCATTCTTCCGGGGCCGGACCTTCGAACAGGGTTTGAGACACGAGATCAGGGCATCGCTGATCTCCCTCAGCATACCGACTCAGACAGGAGTACTGGAGCGGGCTCTTCTGATCGAGAGTTTCCTTGCTGAGTCTACACCAGCACAGAGACCCACCGCAGGGCGGCACGTGGCAGAGTCATCTGTAGCAGGCAGTCGACGGATGAATCAGGGGTCTAGACAGACCAGACCTTCGGGCAGACAATCTCAGGGCACTGGCTCAGCAGTGCGGGGCACACAGCGAGGAGCCAGTCATTCGAGAGGCAGACAGTGCTACTCATGCGGCGGGCAGGGCCACATGGCTCGCAACTGCCCGACCCGCCGTGCCGAGGAGCAGCAGTCAGTTGATGGACCACCGAGGCAGAGGCAGAGGGTCGACCGTGGCGGTCCGCAGGGAGGAGGCGGACGAGGCAGAGGAGCTGGACGAGCAGCCGGTGGAGGGCGACGCTTTGAGGCTCTACCACCACCACCACCAGGAGGTCCACCCCGACCACAGGGAGCTGGCGGGCAGCGACAGGCACTGCTCCAGGCAGCAGAGGCCTATGACCACGGCGCACCCGAGATGATTCGAGGTACTATCTGTGTCTATTCCACCCTTGCTGTAGTTCTTATAGACACAGGAGTGAGTCACTCTTTCATAGCCGCTGCCCTTGTTCGGAGCTCGGAGATTCCGACAGAGCCGTTGGCTCGATCCTTACGGCTAGAGACTCCTACGGGAGCAGACTCGACGATTACACACTGGTGCCGGCAGTGTGAGCTTACTCTAGGAGGCGAGAGCTTCGTCTGGGATCTTCTTGTAGCATCGTCGAGGCCTTACGACGTCATCTTGGGCATGGATTGGCTATCTACGGTCCATGCACAGATTGACTGTTTTAGGCGCAAGGTGCGATGTGTACGCACCGACGGGAGCAGGTTCACCTTCACCGGCGAGAAGGGAGCCTTAGCAGCACAGGATGGACATCCGCGGAGGAGAGGACAGCCCATCACTCATCATTTGGCTAGCCTTATCCTTGGAGCAGTTGACGTGCGGAGTCCTGGTTTTCCTGCAGTGGTGGATCAGTTTGCGGACGTTTTTCCCGACGACGTTCCAGGGCTACCTCCTCGCAGAGAGGTAGACTTTTATATTGACTTGTACCCCGAGACAACCCCGATATCCACTCCAGCATATCGGATGGCCCCCGCCGAGCTTCGAGAGCTACGGGTACAGTTGGAAGACTTGCAGGGCAAGGGGTTCATCCGACCCAGTGTTTCACCCTGGGCTTCCCCGATTTTGTTCGCCAAGAAGGCGGATGGGAGCTTGCGACTTTGTGTTGACTATCGTCGCCTGAACCAGGTGACAGTGAGGAACAAGTATCCGCTACCGAGGATTGATGAACTCTTTGATCAGCTCAAGGGAGCACGGTGGTTCTCGAAGATAGACCTCAGGTCAGGCTATCATCAGCTCAGAGTCAGAGACGAGGATGTGCAGAAGACAGCCTTCAGATGTCGGTATGGCCACTATGAGTTCTTGGTTATGTCTTTCGGTGTAACCAATGCCCCAGCAGTGTTCATGGCTCTCATGAACAGGATCTTTCAGCCATACCTCGATCGTTTTGTCATGGTCTTCATCGACGACATTCTGATTTACTCTACGACAGAGGAGGAGCACGCCTATCACTTGCGAGTTGTTCTTGACACACTGCGAGAGCACCAGCTTTATGGTAAGCTCTCGAAGTGCCAGTTCTGGATACGTGAGGTCCACTTTTTGGGACACGTTATCTCTGAGGCGGGAGTTGCAGTGGATCCCGCAAAGATTGAGGCTGTGTTAGCTTGGGAGCCACCCAGGAGCGTGACTGAGGTTCAGAGTTTCTTGGGACTAGCTGGATATTATCGGAGATTCGTGCCAGACTTCTCTAGAGTTGCAGCATCACTCACAGCTTTGACGAAGAAGGGGAAACCCTTCGTATGGACAGACAGATGTCAGCAGAGCTTCCAAGAGCTGAGACAGAGATTGACTAGCGCACCTATCTTGAGGTTGCCTGAGGAGGGAGTAGGGTACGTAGTCTACTGCGATGCATCAGGGACCGGACTCGGATGTGTTCTGATGCAGGAGCGGGCCGTGATCGCCTATGGATCATGTCAGTTGAGGCCGCATGAGCAGAACTACGCTACCCATGACCTGGAGTTAGCAGCAGTGGCCTTCGCTCTGAAGACATGGCGACACTATCTGATGGGCGAGCGCTTTACAGTATTTTCTGATCATCAGAGTCTCAGGTATATCTTCTCGTAGAAGGACCTGAACCTGAGACAGCGGCGATGGCTCAAGTTCCTCCAGGACTATGACTTTGAGATAGTCTATACTCCTGGTAAGGGGAACGTAGTAGCTGATGCCCTCAGCAGGAGGATGGGCATTCAACTACTTGAGGAGGCGACGGAGCAGCTAGCCTCTTTGCAGATATCCTTCGTGGATAGAGATGGAGCAGCCTTTCTTCAGTCTCTCACAGTCACTCCTCCACTACTGTAGCGGGTCAGAGAGGCACAGCGTGAGTACACTGACTGTGAGACACGGCGTGCACAGATATCCTCGGGACAGGCACCTGATGGTTTCTCCCTTGGAGCAGAGCACGAAATCCTTTTCAGAGGACGTACCATGGTACCAGTCGCCTTGCGAGAGGAAGTGCTGAGAGAGTTTCACACTTCTCCTTTGGCGGTACATCCTGGAGTGGCGAAGATGTACCAGGACCTCAGACGACAGCACTGGTGGCCGGGCATGAAGAAGGCTGTAGCAGAGTTCGTTTCTCTTTGCCTCACCTGTCAGCAGGTGAAGGCAGAGCCTCAGGTACCAGCGGGCTTGGTACAACCCTTGGAGGTTCCGGAGTGGAAGTGGGACGGCATATCTATGGACTTAGTGACTGGAATTCCACGCACTTCCAGAGGTCACGACTCCATCTGGGTGATTGTTGACCGACTCACCAAGTCGGCACACTTCTTACCCATCAGAGAGCAGGGCTCAGTAGAGAGCTTGGGACGTCTCTACGTTTAGGAGATTGTGCGGCTCCACGGCGTTCCATCATCTATCATATCCGATCGAGATGCCCGCTTTACTTCTCGGCTTTGGAAGGGGTTACAGGAGGCGTTCGGGACGCAGCTACGTCTTAGCACCGCTTTTCACCCTCAGACGGATGGTCAGACGGAGAGGACCATTCAGACACTCGAGGACATGCTCCGCGCATGTGTCCTCAACTTTGGTCGTAGCTGGGAGGACCACCTACCCTTGGTGGAGTTTTCGTACAACAACAGCTACCACTCCACCATCGGGATGGCAGCGTACGAGGCGTTGTACGACCGACCATGTAGATCTCCTTTGTGCTGGACAGACCCTGGGGAGTCAGCACTTGTGGGACCGGAGATGGTCCAGGCCACGACAGAGAAGGTCCAGGTCATCCAGGAGCGGATGAGGACAGCTCAGAGCCGGCAGAAGTCATATGCTGATAGGAGGCGGAGGCCACTGGAGTTCGAGGATGGCGACCACGTCTTCTTGTGGGTCTCACCTCGACGTGGTATTCGGATATTTGGCTGAGGCGGAAAGTTATCTCCGCGCTTCATCGGACCCTTCCAGATTCTCAGCAGGATTGGTGAGGTGGCTTATCGCCTAGCTCTACCACCTCAGTTGCACTGGGTGCACGACGTCTTCCACGTATCCCAGTTGAGGAGATACGTGCACGACCCGACGCACATCATTGATCATGGGGAGCTTGACGTTGACGATTGGGGAACTTTTGCGGAGGTCCCGGTGGAGATAGAGGATCGACAGGAGCGGGTCCTGTGTGGGCGATCGATTCCTCTTGTGCGCATCATATGGCAGCACGGGAATCTCCAGGAGAGCACATGGGAGCGGGAGGCTCCGATGCGTGCTCAGTACCCTCATTTGTTTCCCTAGTTTTTGATGTATCTTTACGGGGACGTAAAGCCCTGAGGTGGGAGTAATGTAAAGACCCGTAAAATTCAAGGGAAATTTTTTTCTTAATTTTCTTTAGAATTTTACAAGAGCGCGGTTTCAGACGACACCTGATTCCGAGGCCCGGAGTGCCCGGAATCAATTTCTGAAGTTTGGCTCGGGTACGTTCAGTGAACGAACGAGCGGGTTTTCCTAACTTTTGATTAGGTGCTCGGAATTGAAATCCGAGGGCACCGATGAACTCGCAGCACCGATATTCGCTTAAAGAGACCTTTTCGGAAGTTGCGTTTGTTGCGGGTTGAAAGTTAGATTTGGGGATTAAAAGATAAGTAAAATAAAATTGTGTGTGGATTTTATTTTATTCGTGGTGGTTAGACTCTCTCATGAGAAGTTGTTGGTGGGGCCCACAACCACCCAACATACCATGTGTGGTTATGAGGGAGGTGGGGCCCACACGAGCCCCCACCTTTTCAAATTCCCTAACCCCTCTAAACCCCCTCTTAAATTATGTGACTCTCCCCTACTTTAATTCTTGCCAACTTATCTCTTCATTTAATTTTTTTTGACAACTCTAGATTTTAATTAATGTAATGAATTCAACTTTTGAATTTTGAAAGGTTGGAAAAGTGAAAATAAAATAAGGTGTAGCTTATTTTATTTTGGGAGTTGCTGTGTTGTGTGGAGATTTGAGAGAAGAAGAGTTCTACACTTTGAAGAACTTCATCTTCCTCCTTGAAGAACGCGAAGAACACCGACACACCGTTCTATCTTCTCTCCACGTCAAAGAAAGGGAGACACCACTTCCTCCTCATTTTTCCTTCGTCGACTTGAGAAGTTTCACCAACGACGTATCGCATCGGACGCATCCCTTCGTCAACGGATTTGACGAACGACGACCGCGACGCCCGACCTCCGCGACGTCGTCTTCCGCAGAACGTAGACAAATCTTTGAACCTTATACCAAGGTAGGGGTTGTTGATTTCTTTTTGGTTTAATTATTTTATTCTTGATCGTGAATTTAGTAAGTCTAACGTGTGGCTTTGAATTATTTAAAGTTGCGTTATTATTTTTAACGTGAGGGGGCCGGACCGCACGAACACGGCCGAACCCCCTCCATCGTTCTTGTTTATTCTTGCGGGTGGAAGCAAGTGGCGTGGTGCCGTCGCACCACGCGGATAATCGTGCAAATATTTTACGTGGCGCCGTCGCGCCACGCCGAGGAAGAATCTTCAAGAACGCGACGCCGTCGCGCCGCGTTGAAAGGAATCAAGGCACGGCGAAGGGGCGCGGTGCCGTCGCACCGTGCCGGACGACGAACACCGCGGCCGGTTCCGGGCCGCGGCGGGACGAGGAGACCGCGGCCGGTTCCGGGCCGCGGCGGGACGAGGAGACCGCGGCCGGTTCCGGGCCACGGCGGGAAGAGAAGACCGGCGGTCGGGCCGCCGGCGTCGGAAGCCGAAGGGGGGACCGGAATTTCCGGTCCAGTTGGAGAAAACCGGCCGGCCAGATGGCCGGCCGGATGACGTTAAACCGGGGGAATTAATCCCCCGGCCAGCGTATAAAACCCCCCTCTTTAAGAGGGGGGCGGTTCCATGAAGGGGGGGCAGCAGCCCCCCGGTTTATTTCTCCAAAACCGGCCCCCACGTGGGGGCCGTTTTGTTGCAAAGCCGCGGCACAAAGGCCGCGCCGCCTTCAATCAGCGGGGGCTTAGCCCCCCGCGTGCCCACCTCGCGGCGCCAGGCCGCCGCGGCCCCTGCGGCCTCCGCGCCGCCGCCGGACCGCCCCAGGGGGGGGTCGGGCCGGGTCGGCCCGAACCCGGACCCCCCCGTTTCGAACCAGTTCCGGTCTTTTGGCCATATCTTGAGCCTCGGACCTCCGAATGACGAACCGTCTGCGGCAACGCGATCCTTGGATCGAGATGGTCGTTTAGGTATATAGCACTCAAGGTTTCGGTTTACTTTGAGTTCGGTCGGGTTGGTTCGTTCACGAAACCATCCGGGCCTTCGGAGCGGAAACGCTCATATCTTGAGCTACGAACGTCTGATTGACGCGCCTTCAGTCGCGTTGTGTTCCTCTTAGTGAGACGAATCTTTTGGTGTACTCCGCCCGAGGTTTGGACGCAGGTGGGGTACGGTCGGGTTGGTTTTGCCTTAAAAACCAACCGGGCCCCGGAGACGAAAATGCCAATAACTCTCAGACCGAGCGTCCGATCGACGCGCCGTCTGTTGCGTTGAGTTCCTGTTGACGATACGGAACTTTTGGATACATCAACTCTGGTCTTCGTGACAGTTGATGTATCAGCCTCTCGGCTCGTGGAGCGGACCCTCCGAACGAGCTTGCTATGTGCGGGAACCCTAGTGCTGGCTGCGACTGTTCTACTGCTACGACTACTACTGCTACTGTGACTGCGACGACGACAGTACAGAGATCCTGTGTGGATTCGACGACGACGACTTCAGCACTCAGCGATCCTACGTGGATCAGTGCTACAGGTCCTGTGTGGGCCCGATCCTGTGTGGGTCCTTGCGCTCAGCGGTTCTGTGTGAGCCAGCGCCTACAGGTCCTGTGTGGGCCCAATCCTGTGTGGGTCATTGCGGGGGTTAGTTACCTATCGATCCTTCGTGGGTCCGACGACTTAGATGGATCAGTGATCATCTTTATCGTCCTCTGAAGAAGTATACCTGTGTGAGCTGAATACTTTTGCTTTCCTGTGTGGATTGTGTTGTGCAATCCTGTGTGGATTACGTTTTGCTTTCCTGTGTGGAATACGTTTACTTTCCTGTGTGGACTGAGTTGTACTTGGGCTCGGAGGTTAGAGCGTATTTGAATTGATGACTTAGGTATATGTATGGGCATATACCTAAGCAGTGTCGGTTATTACTTCGTGATTGTTACTTTTCTTCGTGGTTTATCCTTTGTGGATTTGAGAGACCTTCAGGGGTCTCGGGGTCCCTACTGAGTAGCTTATACTCACCCTTGCACGGGCTTTGCCCGCACTACGTTGTGTTGGTTGCAGACGACGGACAACGTTGACCTTAGCTGAGGCTTGCAGAGCGGGACGGTACCCGGAGGTGGACCACTGGGCGGGACGTGCACGGAGCGGACGGCGGGACCCGTGGAGCAGAGGAGCTATCTGTACCCACCCTTCAGGTGGGATTTCCAGTGGACATCTCGGTGTAGTGGCTTTTACTTTTCAGTTGCTGTTTTCCCTTTCGAGTTGTACATTACTTTTAGTTTGGGTTTGTATTCTGGCCCATTTACTTTTCCGCACTTTCAGTTGTACTCTGCTTTGTTTAGTGTTTACTTTCCGCTTGCTTACTCTGTGGTGTTTGTTACTTTTCAAAGGCAATGCCTTCCCTTTTTACCGGGATTTACGCCTTGGTGATAGTCGCCAGCCCCTGGCCTATGGAAGGCGGGCTTGGGGTAGTCACGGCACGGACCCCGAGGGCGGGTCGTGACACAATAGGTTTGAAATATATGATCGTATGATCAAGATAATATTTAGTAAATCAACCTATAAGGATATTTTAATGATGATACATGTTTAGAGATGTGGGTCTAGGTTATGAATGAATAACACCCCAGGTGATGAGCTGGTGAGCTCATGTGATAGGTTTTGATTCCCTGTTTTATTTTATTATATGTTTATAGTGATTGATGATATTGGATATTAGGATAATATTATGAGATAATCTTAACATCTTATATGATGTTGGGAAGCATCCCTTAAGAGAGGTTTGTTTTGGTAATTTATTTGTGACCTCACCTGGAAGGGCTGGTTTGTGATCTGATGTGTGACCTGCCTTGAGAGGGGTGGGTTTTGGTACTTCATCGGTGACATCCTCAAAGAGGGATAATTTTATATTTTATGTAAAAAATCCTATGAGTAGGGCTGTTGTAGAAACATAATGGGAAATCACTCATGAGAGTTATTTCTTGATATCTTATTGGTGACCTCCACTAATATGGGATGGTTTTGGAACTTGATGTGAGACCTCTCATGAGAGTGGATGGTTTAGGTACATTTCATGGTCATTACCCTGAGTAAGATGGAAATTTTCAAATATGATGTGGAACCCGGCATTTAGTCTTCAGTTATAACTTGGGACTTGTGGTATAAATTGGCTTATTTTTTGGAATTATACGATGAAATAATGGTTGTGAAATATTATGTTATGTTTACCACACAATGAACAAATACAAAATCATGTGTGTTTCATTTGGGTTACTTATTCCCATATATATAAAAATATATAACATGGTCTAAATTTGGGATATTTGATGAATACCTACTAATATATATTTCTCACACCCTACATAGGCACCATGATGTCCATGCCAAAATTATATCATTTACATAGGTGTAAGAAGAACCCTATAGTGGATTTAAATGGACTAGCCCTATAGGGATTTGGAGATTTGTATGAGGTAAGTATTGGATATGGTAATGAATCCAGCTTTTGTTTTATTTTATTTTGTTTATTCGTATATTTGATTTTTCTGGTGGGAAATTAGTTGTGGTTTATGATTGTATAGCAACATTTCATAGATTACGAAGGATTTTTTTATTACTTTTACATGATATTATAATTTTGTATGGAGTTTATTTAGTTATTTTTTATTATTAATACTTTTGATTTTCAGGTTATATAGTCTCCAACATATCATTTTGCACCTCACTACTTATTGGTATCCTCTAATATATGGGGAGGTCAAATTAAGTTCCCTTCAAGTGTCGGGTTGGACACTTATGTGTGATTTTTGGTCGATGAATTACAAAATTGTATCAGATCATCTTTTTTTTATCTTAATATTTGAGGTAAATTAGAGATTAAATTGGAATGTGTCTGATATTTTGGCAGACCTTGGAATAGTTATTCATTAATACCTTTCTGGTGGGAATCCAATGTTACTAGTATTATAGGATTAATGTTCTTCGTTTAGAATATACTAAGTAAGTTTTTTAGTGATTTTTTTATTTTTTTATCTTGGACTATAGTTCTATGTGGTCTATGTACATCTAACATTTTTATCAGAGAGAATTCACAAGACATATATGTTATAATTTATTCTTGATTTTTAGGATATAATAGGGTTCATTTAAGTATTGTGTTAATAAAAAACTATGTATTGTTTTTCAATATAACATTTTAGTGGAATTATTCCTAGTTGAAACATGATTTTTTTTTAAATGCAATGTTATGTCGACCTTATAGAGAATATTTATTTGGAGATGGTTATAAATATTCTTTATGAAAGGGATTTATGGTGACTTTGTGGGTCATTAAATGTATTGAATTCAATGGTGATAAATAATGGTTTATTTGGAATAGGTCTGGTATGATTGAGATGTGATTTAAAGTAGGAAAGGGTTTAATTGAGGATGTGGATACTCTTTATAGGATTTAATAAAGGCATGTGGAACTCGTAGTTATTTTAATATTAGATGAAATATGAGTATATTTGGGATCAAAGTTGATTTTAGAGGGTAGGGTAAGTTATAATCTAAGACCTATGGGATAGTGATCCTAGATGGGTGTATCTACGATATTTAGGGAATTGATAGTTTCATTATGATTTAACATAATTTATAGGTGGTAGGTGACAATGTAGTAAGCCTTGAAATAAGTGATATGTACTTGAATTATTAGAATAATGGCCTTGGGGATTTATTTTTTATAGATGAGATTTACATTCATTGGTAGGATGGTCAGTTTTATAGGTATGTGTGCCCAGGTTTTAAGATGAATGACTCGTGGAAGTGGGATTCATGTTGTGAGAATGAGTAATATGGATAAAGACACATGTTGGGTTTAGATGAGATTGGGATATAAGGAGATAAATAACCATTGATGGGATTCCTATAGTTCCACTCTACCTATCACTAAAAGAGAGTGTTTCATTATGGATTTTCAAAAAAAACATCTATGATTGAGGGAAAGTTCACACTTGTTACATGTGGTTCCCATTCGGTTTATGGATTAGTTAGAGGCCACGTGTGGGTTGTGGATTGATAGATTCAATGAGAAGATATTAGGCATGGTGTCTTGAGATTTATATAAGTAGTAGTTGTGTCACTCTATTATAATTGTCAAACATGGAGATATATAAAATTACCATGGTATAATTAATTGGAGCTTGATCCTCAATAGGTGTAGTCTAGGATGGGATGGTTGTGGATCAAGTAGAGTAATGTGTGGGTAATGTTTTAGAAAAATAGGCATTATTATCTAGGAAAGAATAAGTAATGTTATTTAGTTATTAGTGCACCATTATTTATCGTAGGGTGTGATACTCTTTATGGGTGAATTTTGGTCAATCTGGAGGATAATGTTCATGGCGATTCAGGAAGGAGTTTTGATTGGTGTTTCATGATAGTTCCTAGGTTTGAGAGAAACTATTTTATATAGTCATTATATTTAATAATGGAAGAATAATAATTTATAGAGATTTGGTATTTTTTCAATGGTGTGATTATGATAATACTTTTATAGTGGGAAACGTCGAATAGATCATGAATGTGTTGTCTGGATTTTTAAAAGGTAGTGAGTGTAGTGAAACAATTTTTTGGATGGTCAAGAATACCCCCATCATGTTTGTGGATGGCTAGATCATATTTTATATAGTTCTATAGTGAATACCATATTTGGGATTCATATTTGGTGTTGTATGGAGACAGTGCTTCAGCATCAGTATCAATATTGAATTTTATATGATCTGAGAGTGAGTGATATCAAAGATGTTCTATTTCTTATGAAGAAATTATAATGCTTTGTCTTAGGGGTTGAGGACCCAACTACCGAAATACACTATGATTTGGGTTTTGACTTCATTATGGTTGTTTGAATAATCTTATGATGCCTCCCAGAATTAATACATTTTGATTGAGGAATATGGAGAAAATTCAATGGGTGTGGACAAGAGTTTTCTAGGAAATTCAACCCAAAAAGGAAAAACTAATGTTTTCATGGAATTGGTTGTAGTGAGTTTGAAGCAACATCAAGTGCATTGATGGACTACTAGATATTCATTTTCAACTAGTGATTATTTTATTGGATAGAACAGCTGTAAAAAATTGGAATTTATGATTGGAGTATTATTGTGTGGTTAACTATAATCCTATGGATTAATTGGTTAGTGAAACATTAGGGTCTTCTTATATATGTTCATGGTTTGTTATTGTCTTGATGTCAGTAATGGTGATGAGTTGGGAAGCTCAAAATTTCAATAATTCTCTAACTTGGTGTTGTTAGATTCATAGTGGAACCATATTCTACCTTCAATGATTGAGAATGTTTATTTGTTTTTACATTTTCAAACATATTGGGTTAGGTGTGATGGTTAGAGAACAACTAAATCTTATTGTGGATGACAATCATCACAATAAGAAGTTTTTAAAAACTCATGTTGTTATGAGTTGTGAAAATTTAGATGGAATTTGAATTCATGGTCATAGAGTTAGGGATGTTTTGAGAATCACGAATCAAATCTATATTTTGGGGGTCTGAATTTATAAAGGAGATGATTTGGATTTTCTCAAAGCCTATGGTGGTGTTTTGGGTGCTCAAGAGAATATCAATGTTGGGCCAGGATGCCTGAAAACTAAATTTTCACCATGCATGGATGTTCTTACTATGATAGGTGAATGTCATTTTTTCAATGATGGTACGATCAATAGATAAGATCAATATTTAGGGAGGCACTATGGTGTAAAGGAATCATATCATTCTATGATCAGTTAGTGTTATTACATGGTGGTTTTTTATGTGATTTTTCTCTAAGGAAAGTACCCTTATATATTGGGTAATGTTTTGGCTTGGGGAATCATGATGTGTGGGTAAAATTTAGGTATGATATAATTTATCCATAACATAATAACTTTGATATATTTCACATAATTAAATTGTTCATGTGATGAACCATGGGCCACATTATGAATTATTGCTACAAGTAGGTGTCGTGACATGAAGTGTGGATGCCATGGTATGATGGCGATTCTATACCAAGAAGGGAGAAGTCTATTTCATGGAGTTAGGTCCTTGGAATTTATTTATAGGGAAGGAAATTTATTCAATTCCACGATATAAGGATCCACATCATGAGGGGTAGGCCACAAGGTATTTGGATTTAGCTGAGGGATGTGTGGGCATGACCCAAGGGGTTGATCCCTGACTGGTTTCATGTAGATAGAATCATTCCATGAGAACTATGGGTCACACAGTGATGGTACCAAATTTAATTATTCTAAAATAGGGATAGATCCATCATTTACATGTCATTCCATTCAGGATTTAGAGGTAATTCTGAGTATTTTGAGTTCCATTTTGGTCAGATCCACCCCATATCATTCATCCTTTGGATCCCCCTCAATGTGAATTAATTCATGGATAAATCCAAAATATGTTCAGGGTATTTTATTCCTCCATTTTTACTCAGTACTTATTCCTTTTTTAGCTACTAAATTTGGCTTCTTTTGTTAGGGTTTATATTTAAATATCACTATATTGTCATAGAATTAGGTCGAGTTAATGGGAATTCATATTGTGATGGATGAAGTACTTATAGAGAGGGGATATTCAACTTTTTATCACCATTTCATAATAGGTATTTCGTAGAGTGTATGTTTTAGGGTATCCACCATTGGGAATTGAATTAGGGAATGATTGGGTACTCAATGATGAGTTATTTATTCTTTGCGGTAACAGAAGAAAGCCATAAGATGTTGGCATGTCGTTCCTTGAGGTTTGGGTGAGTAGACATCACTCTCAGTGTTTTTTACCATTAATAATATTTTTTTCTATTCAAAATTTAATTATATTGTTTTATAATAAATTATTCTAGAAATTATTGTCTTAGATAGGGGCTCGGTTGTTGATATGAGCTTGTAAGAGGCATGGATGGGTTTGGACATGGATAATCCCATATTGAAAAGGATGGAAAAACTATGTTATAAATAGGTAGTCCTTAAAATAGCAGACCATATAAATTTTTATTCACTACTATTTAATTTCTAAATGATTATGTTTACTCGAGAAGAATAGATATGGACCTAGATTTCCCTAGTTAAAAATATATGGTGGCATTGAGCCTACTATGTTTAGAACAAGAGCACTATAGATAGTTATGAAAAATGAGTCACCTAGTGAATATGAATCTAAAGAGGATAGGATTCCAATTTAGGTAAAAATAGGTAAGGGATAGGCCATTTGGTTTGGGATGAGGTATTGATAGAGTGGGTTGGTTTCTTAGGGCTATTTTGTCATGTATATAAGGTTTAGGCCTAGTACTTATGTTTGATATGGCAATACGTGTCCTATATGATGAGAAACACCCTATGGATTGTGGATTTTTCACTTGATGTTCTCTAATATATGGATATTCCATAAATAGATATATATTATTTTATTTTTAGGGTTCTTATAGTTTATTATATTACAAGATATCTTGTGGGTGAGGTGAAATAAAACTGAATTGAGGATGGAGGGAATTTTTTAGTAGAATTTTCATTAGATTTATACAGGGATTAGTGTGATATAGCTCAAAATAGTATTTCATTTATGGAAACCAATTGTGATTAAAAATCATAAGAGGGTTCTAACCATCCTCTAGATTAAAAGGTTTGAATGGTTGTATATGATAAGATTAGATTATGGGCATATTGGAAACCCCTTTTAAGTAGAGACTAAAAACCAAGATGTTTCTAAACATCCTATTAGATACCATTATGGGTGAGATGGTAATGTTGAGATATTTGAAATGATATTATCAAGTGATCAATATGTTCTTGAGGAGATCAATCTATGAGTATAGATGGATGATGAGACATATTTTAATATATAAGGATAGTTCATGAGTGACTAATAGCCCAACCGATGAGCTGGTGAAATCATTAGATAGATTTTGATTCCATACTTATTATACTTGTGTGTGCCTTGTGGGTGTATAAAAGATGGTTATATTTGATGTTAAACTAATCATGGGTGATAAATTTCATTCAGATATATAATGGGGGGCCTCCCATAATAGAGGATAGATTGGGTACCTGATGGGTACATACCTGAGAGTGATGGATTGAGATCTAATGTGTGATCATACCTAGAGGGATGATTTAGATACCTGATGGAAAAAATTCTCCCAAGAAGTATGGTTTGATATTTGATGGGTGGTCTATCATGAGGGTGATAGTTTGGGTATTTAAATAGAAAATTTCCTTGAGAATAATGATTTCATAGTTTATGGGTTACCTCCCATTAGTGAGGAAAATTTGGGTACTTCATGTGTGGCTTTCACTAAGAGGGGTTAGTCGAGGTACATGGTCCAGACCCTACCTTAAGTAAGAGGGTAGTAGTTAAATTTGTTTTTCACCATAAATTGGGTTTTCTAGTAATAATTTGGACTTTTTCATGTTGAAACTTTATTTATAGAATTGTTTGAAGTAATTATAGTAGTGTGTCATGGTGGGAAAGTTAGAACAGAGTGACCTGACACACATTCTTTTTTTATTACTTTCAAATAATATTTTAATAATTCATGAAAATGTATCTGATTGTGAATATTTAGGTCACTTATTGAGACCCTAATGGGACATATTTATGACACCCTGCATGGTAACCCTGGTCTATATTTAGAACTTATAACATTAATAAATTTATGAGAATAAGATGTGAAGTGGATTGAGATGCCCCAGATTGATATGGATTTGGATAATGTGATGAGGCGAGTATTATGAATAGTAGTATAGCCTCCTTGTATATATTTTTTTTAAAATTTTATATGTGATTGGACTGATAGGTTATTAGTTGTGATGTATTCTTTTATAAGATCATTTTATTCCATATTCAATTGTTATGTTTATTAATTTTGTGTATTGTGGTTATTCAATAAGGATAATGTTTGGTTTATTATTATTATTTATGGTCATTATAAAGAGGTTATAATATCCTAAACATATGATTTAATCACTCATATTTATTTATAATCCTCTAACATTTGTCGTGACACATTTTTGGTCCCATAACACAACAACCCTGACACTGATAGGTGGTTATTAGGTAGAGAATTCCTCCCAAAACCAAAGAAAAATTAATAATCACCATATATCAACAAATTTTTTATGGGTCTTAATGTAATTTATGGAATCAATTTACTATTTACAACTAATAATTAATAAATGAGAATATTTAAGGAATATAAACCAATAAAAACCTATGTGATTCCAAATATAATGAATAGAAAAAGATGCCTAAATATAACGGTGAGTTTATACATTTAGTGATTATTGTTTTTCATTCTTGATTATTAAATCATTTTTAGATTAAAAATATAATAATATAACTCTAAATATTGATATGTTTACATATTGGGAAAATTATGTTTATACGACATCAATACATGTAAAAAATTAAACATTCTATAAGTCATTATTCATAGCCCTTATTGGATCCAAAAATTTGTATATGAGACATTTCAATTTAATCAGATGAATTAGTTGGGATAAAAATAACCCCCATACCAAATTCTGGTGAAAAAATCATTTTTTCACACAACTCTAATTTCACATGTCTATAAAAAATACATTTTGTTTGGAAAGAGTTTTATACATGGAAAAGGACTACTCTATAATTAAAAGTATAATAGTATCTGAAACTGTAAGTTGTATGAGGAAAATTCAAAAATCTGCTGAAACTATCATTGTATGTGATCTTGGATGTGTTACTGAGGAAAAATCTCCATGAGATAAAATCCATATACATATATAATCACACCTATTTTCAAGAATGGAACTCTAAAAGTTGAATTGTTATTCTCTCACATCATATAATAACTTATTCTATGAATTCGTGCAAACAAAGACCCCCATGGAGTCCCATATGTGAGAAACATACATTAAATACATCTCATAGATCCTTAATAACATTAAAATATGTTTTATATTATTTTTCCTTGCATTCATTGATAAATAGCATAGTTTTCATCTTAAAGTAATTCTTCATGAAACTCTATGATTAACATAACTCCAAACCATTTAAAAAACCCCACCTTATCCATCCATGAAACACCCTTATTCTTGAGTCCATGGATTGAGAAACTCTTATAATTTTTATAACTCTAAATTTATGTGAACCAAACTCTAGGGTACCCCATTTTATTCTTTTATTAACCACTCATTATTTAATGATAGTTAAGTTCACATGGGACCCATATAAATTAAATCCAAGCTTAATAATGGAAAATCCATACCCACAAATTATATAATTAACCCTTATCCCTAATTCCTTTACACCATTCATGGGTTATATAACATATTTGTCTTATATTTATAAGAATATGCACTCTCACACTAGGCCCCCAGTATGTTTCATGAAAGTTTTAATGTCCAAACCATTTTCCTTCCAACATCACCTATATAGTGGATTCATAAGACTTGAACATGGAATTAACAATGGTGACCACCTATTGATCCCCCAATAAGAATATTTATGTTCCATGTATCGTTCTCTCATACTAACCTAACTATAATTGAGTATTATAATGCATAATACCCACAAAATTTCTTTTTTACACCCTATTTACAATTTCCACTATCTGTAGTTCATGTTTTTAAAATACAACCAACTTCTTTAGCTCAAGAAATGAAACTAAAAACAATATCCTCATAATAAGATGTAAAAAATAAATCCAACCCTATGAGATAAAATTTTGATGCCTTATGGGATGATCCTTTGATTCTTCATGTGACAATAATGAGATTCCTCATGTGATGAGTATGAGATAAACCTCTCCTATCCAAAAACTCAAAGCGTAAGACCCATTCCATCTAGTGTTTCACTCCATCCACATGAAAATATTCCTTAATGTATGATGTTAATATACATTATATATTTATGGTAAACAAATTAAACTAAACACTTGAACCACATGGGTTTTTATTCTTTTCTAAAACATGATAGGTAATACTCCCTTATAGGGTTCCATCATAACTTCCCCATAACCTTTTTCCCTATAAAATTGAATGCCTCATGTAATGAGCCTCATATGGCCTTACCATCTCAAAAAAAGACATCCCCTTTACTATTAAATCACCCTCATGAAGTGGTAGCTCTAATTCATAATAATATTTTAGTATTATACCTGAACTCTCATCATATATTAATTATGTCCCCATTGGGCATTAGTGTTCCCAAAAAACATTATATTGTGCTCACCAAATACATGAAATTTGTAAATGGGAACCATCCACACTTTACCTTAAATTGTGACTGTCCCGCTGAAAATTAACTTCATCCCAAACCAGTTCTTGATGAAAATATATTGAAAGTGTACCCATTATAAATTAACCATGTGATCAACCCATCCATGATTAGTATATGTGGTAATGTTACGAATAGACTCTAAACCTATGATCCTATTTTATATGAAAATAATATTTGAAACCCCACCTAATAAATTAAAATCCCATCCTTAGGTTATTATACTAGGGATCCATACATGATTATCCAAGGTTACCCATGAGATGATAAAAAGATATATTCTCTCTACCTCTCTACTTAAGTGAAAAGGTAAAGATGTTGCCTCTTGTGAGGAGTATGATATACCTTATAAGATGTGTACAGTAAGATTATGTAAGGATAATAGGATATATCATCCCCTTCCTTAGGTTATGGGATTATGGTATTCCTTCATGTGATGAGCATGGGATGAATTATTTGATAGGAATAAGAAGATTATGTCATGAGCATGAGATCTCTCTTTTCTCCATTATGTGAAGAGCCTAAGATTATTATCTTTTTAATGAGCATAAGATTACTCTTGTGATGTGCTAGGTATTTTTTTGGTTATGAGCCTATGTTTTCCTCTATAATGAGCATATTATGTCGAATGCTATAAGTATGCGTAGCCTCTATTGATGATCTTGTGCTTCTTGAGTAAACGATCATAGGATTCCTTATTTTATGAGCATAAGTTTCCTCATATACTGAACATTAGATGGATCAAGTCTTGAATCTAATATTTACACAATGGTAAAAATTCTATTCCCTCATATAACACCATAATAATGATACCCAAAAATACAAACAGTGTCTCATCATGTTCGAGGACCACTCATCCCCTTTAACAAAATGTGTTCACACTAAAAATTCATCCAATTATGTAATTAAATAGCATCCACAAGGTGATGGTTTCAAGAATTAGATTTATGAATATGTATTAAATATGTAAGGGGGACTAGGATAAGAAACTTAATACCATATAGGAATCCATATAAGAATGATTGATATCCCAGCATCACATTCTGACCAAGGATTCAACATCGTAAACCCCAAGGGAAGAATGATTACTTCCATCCATTTTAATATGGGCATGATGGGACACATAATCACAACTATACTAAGGAGACCATCCTGTATGAAATAATATCCCAAGGGAAAGTTTTATAAATCATAATGGTGAACTTGATGTGAATCCCTTGTCATTTTATAGTTAGGGTATGAGTAAAATTGGGGTTTCTCCATCTCCATCCATATATTACATTGGTAATACTGTGAATCATCATTCTCAGACATATAATAATGGTTTTATTTGATTTTTTTTGCATAATTTTTAACACCATAAATTAAATAAAAGTAGGATCATCATCCAATAATAGGTGTGGGGAAATAAATCATTTCACGTATAAATTTTTCACACTTATGTCCTAACTACAACAATTACTTCCCTAGAGACTCCTAGGTAGTCCCAGCCAATCTCTCAAATAGAACTCATTTATTATAGGGTTATCTATTTACCTCTAAATTAGTATGATCAAGGGATTTATCCCCACCCATGATATGGCTTGTGAATACATGGAAGTATTGGTGCTACATTACTGATGTCATCGTCCACGAGAAAGCAGGGGGAATCAGAAACGATTCAAAGTTTTTAAATGGAAATTTCCTTCTTAAAAATATGTCATAAAATCACATGAAAACACAACATAATGAACTACTAATTGCTAAGTAAATTTTAAACATAATCCTGTCACTTCTGTGTTTGGAATTTTGAAAATCTGACATACACGGTTGTGTTCAAGATGATTTTTGGAGTCTAATAGAACAAAAATAATTTTTGGTGAACAGTAAACTACCCTTATGAATAGTAACATACCTTTATGAATAGTGATATACACTAATGAACAGTAACCTTACCTATGATATTATAAAAACAATATTCAATTGAAAGTATGATGTACTTATATTTTAGAATAAGTAAATGATTGTTTTAAAACTGTTTTTTTAATATTAAATTATAATTTTAATTAAATATTAAATTAATCATATTTAGAAAATTATTTTTTAAAAATGGAATTTATTTTTGGATTATATACATCAAATAATGGTTGGTTGAAATTTTGGGATTTTCTGAAATACTTTAATTTTTATGAATAGTGAAATAACATAATTTAAAAAATAAGCTCAATAAGCTAATTATAGAGTCATGTGTGATGTTCTACTGATGTAAGCCCACTTGGTTTGGGATCACATGATAAAATTACTATTACTGTTCAATTAAGACTCATTATTCCTTGTCTTGTGCATAAATAATAAATTAATGAATTTTATATTAAGAAAACCCCCCTCCGCTCAACTATAAATACCACCCTTCACACCCTCATTTCTACACACCTCTCAAGCTTCAATACTTGCCAAAACTCTACCCAAACATCTTACCTAGCCCCTACCCCACGTCCAAGATCTTATTTAGTCATAAAAAAACCAATCTTAGTCCCCTTTAAGGAGGATCTCAAGAGGTGGATTTAGGAGTTAATTTCTCTCCTTCTTTTCCTTTGATTACCTTTCAATTTAAAGTTCATTTCTTATTATCTCCCCACCTATATTTGTCCAAATGGTATGGTAACTCCAGTATCATACATATACTGGAATGTTATGATACTAATTGGATATTATACCATCCAACCCCCTTCTCCTATTCCTTTTATTTTATAAAATAAAACTTTTTTTGTGAAGTGTTAATATATCACCTTCGAGAACGACATATTTTATTTTTTTCATGTATACCTTTAGATATGGTCATGAAACCATTATTATGGTTGAAATGTAATATTTTATGTGTATTAAGTTCTATTTAATGTTCTATGACTAACTTATGTACTTATTAATAAATGGGTAAACAAAACAAGTTTGTTGTGGTCAAAAAACCGCCCAAATTAACCCAAACGATCATCAATAAATTCTTATCTAATGATTCATCCACATGGTATATAACATAATTCATTATAAGATAATTAAAACTTCTGTATTATCATTAATAACATGTAATATTAGTTCTGGGTGTTTACCCATGTTCTACATGAACTTTCATTTAAGAATACAAGTGAACCACTCAAGAAAACCATAAAAATGAACATTCTCAAACAATGTTTTTAAACTCAATAACTCATCCAAAGGCCCATATAATAACATAATGAAACCAAAATTAAACCAATTCGTGTGTAAAAGGTTTTTTAATTTATAATGAATGAATATAATGTCATTATTAAAGACATTAAAGCGAAGGAAGCGTTCAGATATAAGGTAAGAAAAACATTTCGAACACAACTTTCATCTTTCAGGTTCTCCCTCTTTCACTCCTTTTGATATGGTTCCTCCTTAAAAATATTTTTTTCATCATTGAATTTACTTTTCTGGGATATAAATGTTTTTCATGGGTATTTATGTAAAAACAAATGTTTTTCAAAAGAACACTTCTTTTAAGAACAACCCTTTTACTTCTCATTTAAGATTGACGGTTCTTGTAACATATATGTTATTCCCTCTTTCTTTTGAGAACCCAATGTTTCTGAATTAGTTATTATGAGATGAAACCCATTCCTTATCATGGGTTAGTTATGTTCATTTTTGTTTTATGTTCATTTTGGAATTCATGATAAATGATAATGTTATGATGTGACGGGCGCGCCCGGAATTATATAGCGCAATATAAATGTTTAAATGTGACGAGTGTGCCTGAGATTATAAAGCGCTCCAATTAATTGGGTAAAGTGATTAATCTTATGAGTAAATTTGAAATTATGTGTGAACAAGATGATTTATTTGTTCACAAGAATGTTTTGTAGTTAACCACTAAGACATGATGTTTCATTTTTATGCATTGCCACATTTCAAGTATTATATTTATGCTTCCTCTGATGTTCATGATCTGTTGCCTATGTCATGATGATGATCACCCCATGCTATATTGTCCTTATCTATCCCCTTAATGGGCTTCTGTATCACCCCTTTTTATGTATATTCTCATGTGACTAATTGTATTATGGAGAGGTCATGTTCTAATAAGAATCTAGAGAAGAAGAAATAAAAAAAAGTTTATACTCGATGTTGTAATTGTAATGTGTGGTCCTAGTTTTCCCAAGAAACTAAAACGTTTGATCCTATATGTGTAATACTATTATGTTATTTATCTCTAAAATTATGTAATATTAATGTAATAAAAGGTCTGGTTTCTACAGTTGGAATCAGTGGAATGGTTTAGTTAATTTGGGAATTAGGATTAGTGAACCCTAGAGAAAACGTCTAGCATGAGACTATGTACAAATATGCACACAAGAATAATCGCATAAGGTTCCCATATGTTATGATTTTAGTACAAATTGTTTAAATGAATAAGTTATTCGTGAATTTTTGACTTATATTTTGTTCTAACCTTTTCTATTTTAGAAAATGGTGGGAACCAGGAGAAACCAGGACAACAACTCATGTGAGGGCCAATGCAACGATTTCTCGAATGACATCCCCAATGATTTGGGAGGTGGAGTTCAAATCTCCATGGTGATGCTTACCCAATTATCTCAGGTTATGAAAAATAACCATAATAATGGGGAACATCCCCCTTCACCAAATATAGAGAAACTGGCTATTGAATGTTTTATGCGGCACCGACTACCGACGTTTAGTGGATCTTCCGATCCACTAGTTGCGGAATAGTGGGTCAGCTCCATGGATATGATCTTTTCTGTTATTCACTGTTCTAAGATGGAGAAGGTGACACTAGCTGTTTATATTCTAGATAGAGAGGCTGATCAATGGTGGGATTTGATTAAGAACTCCAAGCCAAGGGAGGAAATTAAAGAGATGGAATGGGAAGACTTTAAGATAATGTTTCTTAACAAATATTTCCAAAGAACTCTTCACATGAAGATGGAGAGGGAATTAATAGAGCTCAAGAAAAAATAAGGATAATATTTCACAATCTACGAAGAGAATTTCACAAGGCTTGGAAGGTACGCTTCAGGTATTGTTATCAATAATGATATCAAAATTGATAGATTCTTTAGTGGATTAAAACCACACCTTCGAAAAACTCTTTCAATTCGAGACATTGTGAGTTATGAAGAAGTTGTTTGGTGTTCTCTCAAAGTGGAGATGGATTTAGAGAATGGTCCCATGGCTATGGTGATAAGAAACGAAATATGGAGTTTCAAGGAGATAGATCTGATGACAAAGGTGGGAGGAAAACTCAATGACCCACATGCCCAAAATGTGAAAAGTTGCACCATGGGAACTACCTTAAAAGAATGGGGAAATGCATCAAGTGTGGGAAAAAAGGACACCATGATAAATAGTGTAGAAAAGATATAAAAAGTAAGGAGAATGTGGTGGAAGAAAAGAGAGAACCACCCATGGTTCAATACTACAATTGTAGGGAGCTAGGGTACTATGCAAGCTAGTGTACCAAACCTCGAGTTCATGAGGGTAATTAGCATTAGCAACCACCAAATCCGAAGGATCAAGGGAAGGCTTATGCCATCACTAATGTGGAAGTGGAGCAAGATAATGAATTTGTACAAGGTACACTTCCTATTCACTCATGAATGGAAAAAGTCTTATTTGATTCTGGTTCTATGCATTACATTATATCTTGCAAGTTTTCTAGAACTATAGAATCAAACACCCAAAACATTGAAGTAGAGATATCTATAAAAACACCAAGTGGTGCAATAATTACAACCCAAGTGTTTGAATATTCTCCTATTGGCATATGTGGGATGATTCTTCCAGTGAATCTCATAATACTTCCCTTGGTGGAATTCGACGCAATAATGGGAATGGATTGGCTCTCATTATATAGATCACATATCAACTATTGGGAAAAGGAAATATCTTTTCATATTCCAAACCATCCCATGTTCCTCTACAAATGCAAGGAAGATCATGAATATCCTTTGAAAAATCATTCAATTTTGTGGGTGTTGATTCCCTATGAAGAATCATATCTCTCCCCAATTATTGAGTCAAATGAAAGTGCCAACCTTGCTGAAATCCCCATCGTGAGGGAATACAGTGATGTATTTCCCAAAAAGTTATGTGGAATTCTCCCGGATCGTCAGGTAGATTTCTAAATAGAACTCATACCTGGAGCTACTCCTATCTAAAAGGGTCCCTATATGATAGATCCTATGAAACTGGAGGACTTAAAGAAGTAGTTGCAAGAGCATCCAGAAAAAGGGTTCATACGCCCTAGTGCATCACCTTGGGGTGTGCTAGTCCTCTTTTTGAAGAAGAAGGATGGAAAAATGCGGTTGTGTATAAATTTTCGGGAACTCAACAAGATCACCATAAAGAACAAGTATCCTATTCCAAGGATTGAAGACTTGTTCGATCAGTTAATAGGATCTCAATAATTCTCAAAGGTGGATCTTCATTTTGGATATGATCAACTAAAGGTGAAGAAGGATGATATTTAAAAGACTGCCTTCTGTACAAGGTATGGGCACTATATGTTTCTGGTGATGCCCTTCATACTTAGTAATTCCCATGAAATCATCATGGATTTGATGAATAGAGTCTTTATACGTTACCTTGGAAAATTTTTGGTAGTGTTTATTGATGATATTCTCAATACACTAAGAGCAATGAGGTACATGAAGAACATCTAAGACTTTTATTGATGACGTTGAGATAGGATAAGTTGTACGCCAAGTTCCGAAAGTGTGACTTTTTGATGAAGAAAGTGACGTTCTTGGGACATGTGATCAAAAGTGAGGGAATTTTTGTGGATCCTTTAGAAACAAAGGCGATTGAGGAATGGCCTAGGCCCTCTAGTGTCACAGAAATCTGTCGTTTTATTGGATTAGCTGAGTACTGCTAAAATTTTATGAGAAACTTCTCACAATTTTGAAGACCTATAACTAAGTTAGTAAGGAAAGGGGTAAAGTATGTCTGGACAGAAGAATGTGAGGGAAACATTAAGGAGCTAAAAAGAAGGCTGATCACTGCACATGTACTCACACATTCGAAAAGTGGAGAATGTTTTGTGACATATAGTGATACTTCAATGAAAGGATTGGGTTGTGTACTCATGAAAAATGATAATGTGATAGCCTACACCTCACGGAAGTTGAATATCCATGAAAATAATTACCCAACGCATGATATTGAGCTGGAAGCCATGATTTTTTCCATTAAAATCTGGCGGCACTGCCTTTATGGTGTGAAGTGTGACATATACACTGACCATAAGATCCTGAAGTATATATTCACACAAAATGAGATCAACATGAATCAAAATAGATGGTTAGATCTAATCAGGGATTACGATTTCTCTATTCACTACCATCCTATAAAGGCAAACAAGGTAGTCGATGCTCTAAGTAGAAAAGAACCTGCTACTCTATCCATGTTATGGAAAGACCCTCTCTTCTTGGATATGAAAAGCATGGATTTAGAAATAATAAGGGCAGGGGATACATCCTACCTTACCCAAATGATTGTGAAACCATCCATCCAAGATAAGATTAAAGAAGCACAAAGAGATGATGTGGAGATACAAAAGAGGGTGAATGTAGTAAAGGAGTTCCATATTGACGATGATTGTGTGATTCGGTTTGGAAAACGAATTTGTGTGCCTTCGTTACCTGAAATAAAGAAAGATATATTATACAATGCACATAGCTCAACATTCTCTATCTATCCTAGTAGCACCAAGATGTATCGTGATTTCCGAGAACACTTATGGTGGGATAACATGAAGAAGGAGATTGCAGAATATATATCAATGTTCTTGGTATGTCAGCAAGTTAAAGCAGAGTGACAAAAGTCCAAAGGGATGATGCATCCATTGACTATAACCATGTAGAAATGGGAAAATTTTACTATGGACTTTGTTATGGGTCTCCCGAAGACGTAGAGGGGAAATAACATGATATTGGTTGTGGTTGATTGACTCACCAAGACTGCCAATTTTAACATTATTCGGGAAGATATCTCGCTTGAACAACATGAAAATATATATGTGAAGGAATTGGTGAGATCGCATGGTGTTCCTCTCTTAATTGTCTCTGACTATGATCCAACGTTCACATCTAAATTCTGGGGGAGCCTTCAACATGCTTTAAGTACTAAATTAAATTTCAGCATGGCCTATCACTCCCAAACCGATGACCAATCTGAAATGACTATTCAGACACATGAAGATATGTTAAGATCATGTAATCTAGAATTAAAAGGTGTATGGGATCAGAATCTTCCATTGGTTGAGTTCTCATAGTACAATAGCTTCTACTTGAATATTCAGATGTCTCCATATGAAGCTTTGTATGGAAAGCGATGTAGAACTCCAACATGTTGGGATGAAGATGGAAAAAGAAAGCTACCTGGACCTGATCTTGTACAATATATGACAGAGAAGGTTCAAGTCATCCAGAAACATATCAAAGATGTTCAGAGTTAGAAAAAGATCTATGATGACAATCGTCGAAGGGACTTGGAGTTTGAAGTTGGATGTAAAGTCTTCCTTTGAATATCACCATGGAAGAGAGTCATGCGATTTGGGAAGAAAGGGAAGTTAAGCCCAAGGTACATTGGCCCCTATGAAATCCTTGACCATATAGGATATGTGTCCTATTGTCTTGTACTTCCACCGAATATGGCTTAGGTTCATGATTTTTTTCATGTATCACTCATGAGGAAGTACATACCTGATCCCTCACATGTACTAAACTTAGAGGTGGTATAGATGGAAGATGATCTCTCTTATGAGGAGCATCCAGTAAAGATTATAGACCGAAGAGATAAGGTTCTCCGCAACAAGACAACCCAACTTTTAAAATTGTTGTGGAGGAACCATAAGTTTGAATAATCTACTTGGGTACCATTGGAGGCGATGAAGGGGAAGTACCCTCACCTCTTTGTGTAAAGTGAAATTTTGAGGGTGAAATTTTATAAGGGGGGAATAATGTAACAACCCAAAGTTTTTCAATGGAAATTACATTCATAAAAATATGTCAAAAAATCACATTAAAACACAACATAATGAACTAATAATAGCTAAGTGACCTTTAAACATAATATTTCCACTTCTGTGTTTGGAATTTCGAAAATTCGACATACATGGTTGTGTTCAAGATGATTTTTGGAGTCTAATAGATCAAACATAATTTTGGTGAATAGTAACATACCCTTATGAATAGTAACATACGCTTATGAGTAATGATATACCCTGATGAATAGTAACATTACCTAGTATAAAAATAATATTCAAGTGAAAGTATGATGTACCTATATTTTAGAATAAGTAAATGATTGTTTGAAAACTGTTTTTTTATAATAAACTACGATTTTAATTAAATATTAAGTTAATCATATTTATAAAATCATTTTTGAAAAATGGACTTTCTTTTTTGATTCTACATGTCGAAAAATGGTTGGGGTGAAATTTTGGGATTTTTCTGAAATACTTGAATTTTTTATCAATAGTGAAATACCATAATTTAAAATAAAAAATAAGCTAAATAAGCTTATTATAGAGTCATGTGTGAGGTTCTGCTGATGTAAGCCCACTTGGTTCTGGATCACATGATAAAATTACTATTATTGGTCAAGTAAGACTCACTATTACTTTCCTTGTGGAGAAATAACAAATTAATGAATTTTATATTAGGAAAACCCCTCTCCCCTCCACTATAAATTCCACCCTTAACACCCTCATTTACTCACACCTCTAAAGCTTCAATACTTGTATAATATCTACCCAAGAATCTTCCCTAGCCCTTCCCCCACTTCCAAGATCTTCTGGTCTCATCAAAAGACCAAGGTTAGACCCCTTAAGGAGGATCTCAAGAGGAGGATTCAAGAGGTAATTTATCTCCTTCTTTTCCTTTATTTCCCTTTCAATTTGAGTTCTTTTCTTATTCTCTCCCCACCTATATTTGACCAAATGGTATGTTAACTCCAGTATCATACATATAATATAATTTTATGATAATAATGGGATATTATACCATCCAACCCCCTTCTCCACTTCATTTTATTTTATAAAAGAAAATATTGTTCGTGAGGTGTCAATCTATCACCTTCGAGAACGACATGTTTTCTTTTTTTCATGTCTACCTTTAGATATGGCCATGAAACAATTTTTATGGATTAACTGGAATATGTTATTTTCATTAAGTCCTATTTAATTTTCTGGAACTAACTTATGTACATATTACTAAATGAGTAAACAAAAAAAGTTCGTTGTGGTTGAAAAACTGTGCAAATTAACCCAAATGATCATCATTAAATTACTATCTAATGATTCATCCACATGGTATATAAAATAATTCATTATAAGATCATTATAATTCCTATAATGACATTAATAACATGTAATATTAGTTCTGGATGTTTACCCATGTTCTACATTAACTTTCATTTAAGAATACAAGTGAACCACTCAAGAAAACCATAAAAACGAACATTCTCGAACAATGTTTTAAACTCTCTAACTCATCCAAAGGCCCATAAAATAGCATAATGAATCCAAAATTAACCCTATTAATGCATAAAATATCCTTTAATTTCTAATTAATGAATATAATGTTATTATATAGGACATTAAAGCAAAGGAAGCGTTCAGAAATAAAGTAACGGGAAATTATCAAACCCAACTTTCATCCTTCGAGTTCTCCCTCTTCCACTCCTTTTGATATGGTTACTCCTTAAAAATCTATTTTTCATCATTTCCTTTCCTATTTTTGGATATACATGTTTTTTACCGGTATTTATGTCAAACCAAATGTTTTCCAAAAGAACTCTTCATTTAAGAACACCCCTTTTACATCTCATTCAACATTGACTGTTCTTGTAACATGTATGTTATTCCCACTTTCTTTTGGTAACCCAATGTTTATGAATGTGTTCTTATGAGATGAAACTCATTCCATTTAATGGGTTAGCTGTGTTCATTTCTGTTATATGTTTGTTATGGCATTCTTGATCAATGATAATGTTATGATGGGACGGGTGCGCCCAGAATTATATAGTGCAATATAAATGTTTAAATGTGATGGGTGCGCCTGGATTTATAAAATGCTCCAACGCATTGGGTAAAGTGGTGAATCTCATGAGTAAATCTGAAATTTTGTGTGAAAAAGATGATATATTTGTTCAAAAGTATGTGTGGTCACTAAGACATGATGTTTCATTTTTATGCATTGCCACATTTCAAGACTTATATT
Source organism: Viscum album (assembly GCA_963277665.1). Taxonomy (NCBI): domain Eukaryota; kingdom Viridiplantae; phylum Streptophyta; class Magnoliopsida; order Santalales; family Viscaceae; genus Viscum; species Viscum album. Next base: position 1,882,068,482 of record OY728159.1, on the reverse strand, counting down.
TATGCTTCCTCTCATGTTCATGATCCTTTGGATATGTCAAGATTATGCTCACCCCATGCTATATTATCCTCTTATGTCCCATTATTGTGCTTCTAGATCAACCTTTTTGATGTATATCCTCAGGTGACTACATGTACTACGGATGGATCAAGTGCTAATAAGAATCTAGAGAAGAAGATATTAAGAAAAAGTTTATGCTTGATCTTGTAATTGTTATGTATGGTCCTAGTTTTCCCAAGACACTAAACCGTTAGATCCTCTATGTGTAATAATATTATGTTCTTTATCATTAAAATGTTATAATAGTAATGTATTAAAATTTTGGGTCACTACAGATTCCCTCCACCACAATTACCTCTTCTAATTTCTTTGTGAGCATTTCCATAGAGAGCATTGAAAAAACTCTACCCCTGGATGATGAGTTGAAAGAAGTTAAAGTTGTGTTAGTACACAATACTACCCAGGAGTCCACCAGGAGGCCTCCTATCAGCTAACATCACATATAGAATAAGGTGGATCCACCTATAGATGACAAGAATGGTCCAACGTATTATCTACCTACCATAGTACAAACTATATAATTCCCAAGATAGGGTAAGTACACCATCCTTTTTAAGGAAATTTAACTAATAAATCTCATGTATTCACTACCAACATTGAGAAACCCCTTCCAATCTTACTATAATACAAGGAGAAGTTTTCATCAGGTTTTTATTGAGGCCACATCCACTCATCGAGCATGCTGGGTTAAAACTCCTGGTAACTTGAGACACTGAAATCCATCATGGAGTTCATTAACATGATAAAAAAACCCACAGTACAGGACCTCCATAGGATTATTTCAATTGATATGAAGGACCTCCCTATGTTGAATATTCCCACACCTAAAAGTTCATACACGGTGTAGAGGGGATACTAGCCACCATAAAGGCCATTCCCATGGAACGATATGAAATTCGTGTCAAAGAGATCCTCGTGAAACATAAAAAATCTCACTTTGGGAACTTACAAGAAAGTACCATAGGTGGTATAGAGGGAAATAATTCCATGTTACCCATTATCTTTCAGAAAATGGGATGATCGATGATTCATGGAAGAAGCTCTTTCCCACACCACCATGGTTGGGGGGAAAGAAGTCATGATTTGAGAATGGATTATCATGAGTCCATGGTCTACAAGGTCCCAAATTCCCTCTTAAAATACATACATGTGGATTATTTTCTATATTCCTTTTATAGACTCACCATTTAACAATCCATTCCTCCACAAACATACATTCTCTTTAACTTTATAATGGAAGTAGGAGATACATTTGTATTTGAACTACAACCTTCTAATAAAGAAGTGAATATGATTGATTTGTGGTTAATCTATGAACTTCCTCACCAAAAATATTATATATACCCTCCACACTACAAGGATATATTGTTGATATTCACATCATCTCTAGATCATGACTCAAACCATGATAGCATTTCTCATGTGATTCCTCTTCTTCATGAAGACCAACAACATGTTTAGTATGAATTACTTCCTCCTTAAGACTCTTTTTTTCATATATAGACTATTGGGGTGATCAAGAGTAGTATTACTACCCATATTAATATAAATATTATGAATTTATTTTGGGGGATCATATCCACTGACCAAAATTTGGGGTTTTCTGGCCACTAGTAACTATACACATATATATATCCCAACATTGATCTCTAAAAATAATACATCATGACTCTAAAAAATATATAGGAAATGAACAAAAAATTCAAGTTTTTTGACTAAACTACCCAATAATATATTCTCATATTATTTAAATATAAAAATAGTTCAAAAATGCTGACCTTGAATCACTTTTAGTAGCCTATACCCTAATAGATATGGGTACTGAAAAAGATTATAATAGAACTAGATGGAATGTCTCAAAATTCTATATGAAATTATGTGAAAAAACATATCCATATTTGTAGAATATTGGATGGGTGTAGTAAACAACCCTCTACATTAGTACTATCATACAATGGTAACTAGTCCCACAAGTTGACTAAATGAATGAGGCCAACCACTCTCTGTCACTAACTGTTTCTACCATGATTGTTGTAACCATAAATACAATTACTAAACTATTTTGAGATTCTATTCATTAGACACTTAGGGAGGAAAATATATTCTATGATTATTTGTGGTGTCAATAGAACCTTCCTATAGTTTTTTATACCCAATAGTGGATACAATATAGACTCCTTGAAATCCCTACTGAGGCACTTCTAATCATCCATTCTCACCTAAAAAATGGTAAATTAATTAGTGAATCCACCATTTTTTCTGATACTATGTATGGAAATGAATAATATTCAATTGTTGTTAACCTACATACAAAAATTGTGGGTTATAATTATCTTGGTGTGATGATATTCATGGGATAATACATTTAGTGATGGGATGGTCAAAATGATCTTATCACACTCCACACATAACCCAAACATATGATTATACATATTATATACACTAGGACTAAAGTGTAAGGTTCTTCCCATATAGATAAATCCAAGTCTAGAGGTTCATCACATTTTTGACACAACATAGTATTTCCCTCGGTTCCATCTCTAGAGGACCATCATGATTTGACAACCATGGATAATGGACAATCTTCATCATAGTCTAAATAACACTCTAGGGGGGAACATAAATTGATTCCCCCATGATGACGTGATCAGAAATCTCACCACTCACCTTAATGATATATAGTCATAGTGGTCAAATTATCCCCCAGATAATAAGTTATTCTTGAAATTGGTGGATGGTGTCATTTTGGCTGAAGTGTTACTTTTGATAGAAAAATTGAATTTCCCACCCTCACAATTAGTATAGTGTTTGTATGGGGTCAATACATAGGGAAAATTAGAGTGTTCTACACATTTTATTAATTTAGAGTCTATTTTTTAATGTTGTAATGGTTGTTAAGAATTTATGAGTGATTCACTTCCTAAATTATTGAGATGTTTTCTTGAGAAAAAACATACAGAAACTATTTTTAACAATCAGTAGAGGAAATGCTTTGGGGATATGGATATTTATGAAGATAATTAAAGATAAATTATCTTATTTTATTATGTTTTTCATAATAACTCTCATCTCTAGGATATAAATGTAAATGAACTCCCTTTGTCCTGGTAAGTTCCATTTAAGTAAATTAAAATCAATGTCTTTGTATAATAATTGTTTTTTAAAAACATCAATGAAAACAATCCCATATAGATGATGAGTGCACCCAATGTTTGTTACACCCCGACCTCAAATACTTTTCTATTTTTATTCTTTTTCTGATCTAGGGTCTTTTGGTTGATGTTTGGGTTTGATTCCCGGATTTAAATTTTTGAAGTTTGTAATTTTGGGAGGGTTTTGGGCTTCTTGCATGGGCATCACATGGTTAGCGGTAACCATGCGGCTAGCCTAAGTGATCGTGCAGTTGCTTGACATTTGAAATAAATTAATTTATTGATTGGAATAAATAAAATAAAATAAAATAACAATGAAATTCTTTTATAATGATAGAAATGATAATAATGTTTTTCTTGTTTTGGTTATTATTAATATTATATAAAAATAATATTTTATTATTTTTATGAATATTATGATTATTATTATTATTATAATTATTATTACTACTTTTAAGTTTATCATTATAATTGTATTTAGTTTATTTCTTTGCTTTTTGGGGGGAAATCCCAGAGGGGTGCACCACCATCTCCCTTCCCTCTCCCACACGACCAGACCCCCCACCCCCTCAACCCCTATCCCTCCTCAGGACCCCATCAGTGGTCCCACCCTCCTCATGTATTCTCCCCTTAGTGGCCCTCCTCCCTTCCGGTGCACCATCCGCTCCGACGGTAGCACCCCCTACTCGCATACCCCCTCCCTCACATGTCTCCCTCACACGGCTCTCTCACATAGCCCAATGAACATGCAGAACTCCTATAACAGCACTCCCCTCCAGCGTTCGCCCCTCCTTGCAGCGTAGCCGGCTTCCCCTCTGTCCCCTCCGGTAGGTATTCCTTCATTTTTAGGGCTCCTCTTTGGGGTTTTCCCATTTGGATGATCCCTAATAGATATGTTTTTGCACCAATTTGTTTTTCTTCGATTATAAGGGTGTGAATTGTTCCTCATGGTGTACTCTTCCTCCTATGAGTATTTCGTCATGTCCACACACCATTGAGGTAGGTGAATCTGTTTTTTCCCTTCTGATTCATTCCATTAGTTCTAGAGATCTTATAAATAATTTTTTAACATGATTCACTTATTTATGATACCCTTTCCTATATTATTAAGTTTTTTTGGAATTGATAGAATTCTTTAAAAATATTCTTTCAATTTTTTCTTGTAATATACTGAGAGGATGTGCACTTTAGGTGTTTGATAAGACTCCAATTTTTTTTGATAATTTTTCAAATATGATTCCCACCTTCATAATGAAATTAGTAAATTTATTGTGGTTTTTTTTTATAGAATAATTTTATAAAAATATATTTTGAAGTGAATATTCAATTATTCTTATTTATGCATGTATCAAATGTTTTTGGTTAAATGTCAATTGGGTTTTAATAGTGAAATTAGATGATTTGTGTGGTGATTCCCCTTAGAATTAGTGTGTTAAAATGGTTGTATTGTGGTTTGGGATTTTATGTGGAGCATGGTGATTTTGGGGTGTGGTTTGTAAGTTGTTTTGGAGATCTCTTATTGTATTTAAAATGATCATTTTCAGTTTTGGAGACTTTGTGAAATTTTTGGGGTTTTTTTGGAATGCATGGGGCGATTCAAGGAAATGGGTTTGGTTGTTTTGTGGACTCTTGAGATGTGTTATTGGATAATTGGAAAATCCATGGGTGTGAAATGTACACAAATGAATTTGAATTCAAGTGAAGATTACACTTTAAAATGGTCTTACCCTTTAGTATTGGTTTCATTAATGATTCAATGGTTTTAAAACTGTATCTTGGTTCCTTAAATGAATTTTGGTTTCTAAATGGTGTTGGTTCCCTTGGGAGATTTCTAAAATTTATTTTTAATGAAATATTAAAAAGGTATTCCCATTTAACACTTGGTTTGTGTTCTAGTAAATTCTTGGATCAATGGAATGTTTGGCATGTTTTATAAGATTGTACATCTTCTCAATGTTTGGAAATAATTTCAAAAAATGTTTTGATTCAGAAATTTGAAGGGCCCATTTGGCTTTTCAAACATGGAATCTATATTATCTTTTTTTGGGGCTATTGTGTGGTGTATTGGAATGAAATTTATTGTAGGATGTTTTGGAAATTTATGAAATTATAAATGAATTTGTGTTTAAAAGCATAAAATCTCAACTAGCATCTTCAAATGTTTTGAGGTATGTTTTAGAAGTAATGTGACGTAATGGCACGGTTGTCACCATTGATGATTTGATATATGTATATATATAGTTATTTATATATATAAGTAACCTATATAGGAGGGATATCCCTTTATGGGTTATCATATAGGGTGTCTGTCTTTGGGGTAGCCCAGTATGGTGAGGGCAGTTAAGGTGAGTCAAATGTGCAAGGGCCTCCTACTTACATAGTTTATGTATATCTACCATGGGTTCCTAAGAATCTTTTAGAGGATTTAGTGACAGTTGCTGGTCAACCCCGATTAGACAGGTTGGAACCCCTTGGATTCTCGATTGGTTAGGTGGTATGTTCCACTGGATTGGTCATTTTAGGGTGGATATTGCTTATTTACTTGGTGATTAACCATATTCTAGTAGGTGGTTATGAACTGAGTATGTCTAAGGGTCTTTTAGGGATATTTAGGGAATCTCATGGTTACCAATTTTATTTTCTTATTTACTTTCCATTACTTTTAGTATTCAGAATGCACTGGTTATTTATTTATTTTCAGCACATCCCTGTATTGTTTTTATAGGTATTTGGTTTAATTTTTGGTATCAAAAGGATAATCTATTTTGAAAATAAAATGTGGCATGTATTGGTTTTTAAAATGGAAAAGCCTCTGTTTTTTAAGTAAAATGTGAAAACCCTATTTTTTAACTGTATTTTCAAACTAGTGTTAATGTAATGTTTTTAGGAATGGAAAATAAATATTTTCTTAAATTTTTCCTTCTAAGATGTGAATCTCACACCCTACTTAAACAATTCATTGTCGGTAGACATGAATTATTTTTCAGGTTTTGTTTTTTTTTTTTGGGTTATTTGGTCTGAGACGGATCTTTCAGTGGTTCAGTCTTGGGATGATGGTGATCTTGAGGTCACATAGAGATTACTAGTATCAGTTTAGTATAGTTTAGTTCATTTTTAGTTATATTTTGTTGCTATTAAATTATATATTTCTATTTGGACCAATTTGGTATTTTTAAATGATTAGTGGTCATTTATTTGTATTTTCGGTTTATTTTATCTAATATTGGTATTTTGGGATTAAATAATTCCCATTGGTTTTATGTTTTGATAACCAGAAATATTTTCTAGCCCATGAGGATTAGTAATTCCTTCTGGGCCATGCCGCAGACCAGTTCAGGTGCCAGTTCAGATAACATATCAGGACGGTTCATGAAAAAATGGTATCAAAGGAGGTTCTCGTTATTTTGGGTGTCCAGTAGTTCGATATTAGGATTATCGGTGCTCAGGAGGTAGTTCATGGGATAGTTCCTGATAACCACCACTCTTAACAAAACCTAAGTTACCAATGGTATTTTTGGGAATTGATTCCTAGTTTTGTTTTGGTTTTTTTTTTGGATTGAGGGGTGATAAAAAAGGAATGTCATTCTTATGTAAGGATTTCACATGGAGTAGTGACCCATGTGGAGTATGAGTACATAGTTTAATATCATACTCATTTTTTATTCATACTTGGGGCATGACTCACTACTATGTTGTTGAGTTAAGCATCACTGCTAGTTCCTCCTTCTTATGGTTCGTTATATGTTATGCTCTATTTTGTTCTAATTGGGGTGAATGTAATTTGAAAATGGAAATGGTTTTAGAATGAAAATTATTTCTTTAGAGTGGTTTCAAATTATTAAGGAGTATTTATAAATTAAAATTTCATTTGAAAAGGAAATGGTTTATTCTAAGTGATTTTAAAATTGGTAAAAATGGGTTTTAAAATATATTTTTTGGTTTGAAATTTCAGTGCATGTTTGGATTTTATAAGAAAAAGAGGAATGTGACCCTTGATACTATCTATGGAAGGTATCATGTGTATTGGGTATGTATGGAAAGTGTTTGGGAGAACTTGTTCATGGATTATGTGAGTGGAATTGATGGACAAACATGTGACGGCTCATAAGATTACATGGGTTAGGTTCAGAATCTAAGCATTTTGGAAATCAGTTTTCATTTTATAGTGTGGGTTTTGTTTGTGAGTGTTGGATTTTGATTTTAAGATAGAAGTTATAAAAATTCAATGACAATGAGGGTTTTAAAAAGTGTTGTTTTTTATTTCATTTGTGTTTGTGTGGCTTCTGATCTGGTTGTTCTTGGCTCATGGTATTTCCTTTGATAGTGTTCCAATTCGATGTTGGATTTGGTTTGTGCTTTCGTTTTGTTCATAGAATGCCACCCATAAAGGTCTTCAAAGTTACTAATGAGTCATGCCCAGTTTTTGGGCCTTCTTAGACACTGTATGTTTTTTGTAGTGATTGATGTTTGTTAGAGGAATTTATGTGTCTTAAAGAGGTTGGGCATGTATTTAGGTTATTGGGAACCCCCAAAGGTGTGAGAGTGTGTGTCGTTTTGGGTTAGTTGAATGGTCCAAATTTGGATGAATCGCATTTGTTCACCCTACCTTCATTGAAATTTAGGATTATGTGGGATGTATTTAAGTATTTCATTTTCCGATGTTTCATACCTGAGGAGGTGAAGATGAATAAAAGGTAAGAGCTTAGGGGTATTCAACAAGGCATGTGGTTGGTGAAGGCCTGTGTTGACCAGTTTAAAAAACTCGTTCCCTTTTTTCCATAGTTAGCATCATAGGATTTGATGAAGTCTTGTCTCTTTATTGGGGGTATTCATCTAGAGATCAATTCTTGGGTCCTCTCTTAAGGAAAATTATTTTGAGACGCGGGTAGATGAATAATTCCTAGCTGAGTTGGTTTCCAGAGTGCAGGTGTTTGGCAATCTGGAATCTCTTGTTGTTCATGAAGCATGCCAATATGGAGAGAAGTATATGGTAGAGAAACCTTCTTCTAAGGAGTTTCCTTCACTGGTTATACATTCTGGTTCATCATTTCATACTTGTGTGTGCCACCAGTGTGGCAGGTTCGAGCATTCAACTCCATCTTGTTGTATCCCTCAAAAGACATGTCATCATTGTGGTCCATTGGGTCACCTAGAGAAGATTTGAAAGAAGATTTTCTTGAATAATGGTTTATGACCAAAATATTATTATACTTTAGTATGAGGAAAGAGATAATTTTTCCATCATAGCCCCATCCATAGGTCTCGGTTGAATCTCGTGCACAGTCCAGGTTTCCAGGGGTATGTGAGACCTTAGCCTAGTTATTTATCATTAGTTTTGGAATATAGGCATTTAAGGTTTCCATATTCTTGTTCTCATATTGTGGTAATTTCATCTCTTTTTTTAATAGTGTGATGAACTCTCTCTATGAAAACCCAAGTGGTCATGTCTATTCTAAATATGGTTTTCTCAATCGTTCGTTTTTCATAAATTTATTATAGACCATGTATGGGATGATTTCAATTTTTTGGTTCTCATTTGGAGATATTTTTATTTTGTGAGATAGGTGAATGGTGGTTCTAGTACTTTTTTAGTCAATGTTTTTTTTCATGATATTTCCCCTTATTTTGGGGCTCTGGTTGGTGTGTGAAACAATTCTCATTCTAGTGGTGGAGTTGTTTCACTTGTACTATGAAAGTTGGTTCGAATTAGTTGGGAGTTCCCAAGTTGGCCCCTCCCTAGGGAGGCGTGTTTGGGTCTCAAGTTTTCAATCTCATGCAGTACTTATGGAAGGAAACCCCCCCCCCCCCTCTCATGTGTCTACCCCATGTTCTTATGTTTTGTTTTCTTCTTGATCGGTCATGTGTGCCTTGTGGGGTGAATAGTAAGCCTGAGGTTCTTGTTTTATCTCTTAGTTTTTTTTGTGAATGAACTCATGTTTTGATTATCATTTGACTTGGTGAATTTTTGGGTGAAGAAAGTGTCTGTGGTGGGGAAAATTGTCACACCTTGACCTCAGATACTCTTTTATTTTTATTCTTTTCCTAGTTTCGGGTATTTTGGACGAATTTTAGGTTTGGGTCCTCGTTTCAAATTTTTATGATTGTAATTTTTTGTTGGTTTCAGGAAAGTGCATGGGGACCAAACATTTAGCGGTAACCATACGATAGGCCCAAGTGACCATGCGGTTTCCAGACATTTGACATAAATAAATTTAATGAAATAAATAAAATAAAATAAAAAAGGAAATTCTTTTATAATGATAATAATGATATTATTATTATTATTGATAGTATTATTAATATTATTAAAATAGTTATTATTATTATTAGGATTGTTATTATTATTATTATTATAACTACTACTACTTTTACGTTAATTAGTATTATTTTATTTTTTTGGGGGGGGAAACCCTAGAGTGGTGCGCCACCCACCCCCTTCCCTCACCCATATAACCCAACCCCTCCCCCCCCCCACCCCTCTCTCTTCTCATGACCCCTACCAATGCTCCAACCCTCCTAAAACATTTTTCCCCTGGTGGACCTCCTCTTTTTCAATGAAACCACCTCTTCTGACGGTGTCACCCCCTGATCACGTGTCCCCCCTCCCTCACATGTCTCCCTCATGCGGCCCCTACTCATGTAGTTATCTTCCATAGATGCTCCCCTCCAACATCTATCCCTCCTGGCGGCATAACAAGCCTCCCCTCTTCCCCTTTGATAGGTATTCCCTCATTTTTAGGGTTCATCTTTGGATTTTTCCTATTTTGTTTAACCCTAATAGATAGGGTTTTTATTCAGCATTTTTCGTGGGTGTTAGGGGTGAGGATCGTTCCTCATAGTGTACTCTTCCTCCTCTGAGGGTATTGTCATGTTCGCACACCATTTAGGTAGATGAATTGTTGTTTTTCATTTCTGATGCATTAATTTGGTGCTTGAGTTCATATAAATAGTTTTTGAATGTGATTTTATTTTTTATGAGACCATTTCCTAGCTTATTAAGATGTTTTGGAATTGATGTATTTTGTTTAAAATTGGATTTTAAATGTTTTTGGAACTATACTAAGAGTATTTTCACTTAAGGTGTTTGATTAAATTCCAAATTTTGTGTTGATAATTTTTAAAATATGATTCACAACATGGTAATGAACTTAGTGAATTTATTGTGGTGTTTTATAGATAGTATAATTTTGAAAAATAAATTTCAAAGTGAATCTTCAATTTTTCCTATATATACATTTATCAAATGTGTTTGGTTAAATCTCAATTGGGTTTTTATTGGGAAATTATATGATTTGTGTTGTGTTTACCCCTTTGAATTATTGTGTTAAAATGCTTGGATTGTGGTTTGGGAATTTATGTGGAACATGGTAATTTTGTGGCATGGGTTGTAAGTTGTTTTGGAAAGATCTATTTATCTTTAAAATGATCATTTTCACTTTTGGAGATTTTGTGAAATTATTGGTTTTGTTTTGGAAAGCATGGAGATATTAAATGAAATGGTTTTGGGTGTTTTGTGGTCTCTTGGGAGGTGTCATTTTATGATTGAAACGTCCATGGGTGTGCAAAGTGAACACATGGATGTGCATTCAAGTGAATATGACACTTTAAAATTGTGTTACCCTTTATTAAGGGTTTCATTAATGATTATTTGGTTTTCAAATTGTACCTTGGTTCCATAAATGGATTTTGGTCTCTAAATGGTGTTGGTTCCCTTAAGATATTTCTAAAAATGATTTTGAATGATATATTTAAAAGGTATGACCTTTTGGAACTTGGGGTGTCTTTTGGTAAATTTTTGGCTCAAGGTCATGTTTGACATGTTTTATAAGATTTTGCATTTCCAAAAAGTTGGTAAAGAATTTATAAAAAATTTAGATTTAGAAATTTGAAGGGCCCATTTGGATTTACAAACATTGAAGGTATATTAAGTTATTTTGGATATGTTTTGGAGATATTATGTGATGTGTTGGAATAAAAAGTATTGTAGGCCAGATTGGTTCTTTATGATGTTATAAATGAATTTTGGTTTATAATAATAATATCCCAGTTAGCATCTTTGAATGTTTTGAGTAATGTTTTAGAAGTAATGTGACATGATGGACTGGTTGGAAGCTTTTATGATTTGATATATATATATATATAAGTCGCATAAATATTAGGGATATCCCTTTATGGGTTATCGTATAGGGTGTTTGTGTTTGGGGTAGTCAAGTGTTGTGACTGTAGGTAAGGTGAGTCACACATTAGAGGGACTCCTACTTAAAATATTTAAGTATATCTACCATGGGTTCTTATGAGTACTTTAGAGGATCGAGTGATGGTTGTTGATAAACCTTGATTAGATGGGTTAGTACCCATTGGATTCAAAAAATTATAGGTGTGATGTGCCACTAGATTGGTCAGTTTAGGGTGGCCAGTGGTTATTGAATTTGGGGCTTCACCACACACTAGTGGGTGGGTTCGAACCGAGTATGTCTAAGGGTCTTCTACAGATGATTAGGAAACCCCATGGTTATCATCTTTATCTAGTTGTTTACTTTCCATTACTTTTATTTTTCAGAAAGTTCTATTTATTTATTTATTTTTAGAATAGCTCTATATTGTTCTGATTAGGTATTTGGTTTAATTTTTGGAATCAAAAATATAATCTGTTTAAAAAATGAAATGTAGTGCGTGTTGGTTTTTAAAATTGGAAAGAATATCTTTTCTAAGTAAAATGTGAAAACCCTATTTTTTGTAACTGTATTTTCAAACTCGTGTTAATGGAATGTTTTCAGGAATTTAAAATAGATTTATTATTTGCTAACTTCCTGCTAATATGTGAAGCTCACACCCAAATTTCACCATTCAGTATCGCTTGACCCGAACTGTTTTGAAGGTTTATTTTTTTCAGGTAATCTAGTTCAAGAAGGATCTTCTAGCAGTTCAATATTGGGATGGTGGTGACCCTGAGGTCACATGGAGATTTCTATAATCAGTTTATTTTACTTTAGTTTAGTTTTAGTTTCAATTCATTTATGTTCAGTTATATATTTGTATCTGGACCAGTTGGGTATTCTTATATGATCAGTCGTTTTTTATCTACATGTTTAGTTTAGTTTTTATGGTCTTGGTATTTTGGGCAAAAATTGTTCCCATTGGTTTTATATTTTGATTCCCAATGCAATTTTACATCCCATGGGGATAGGGAACACCCTTCAGACCATGTTGCAGACCGGGTCATATGTTAGGTCGGATGACAAACCATGCTAGTTTTGTACAGTGGTCATGGTATTGCACAATGTAATTCCCCATGGGATACCTAGAAACTCCATTCTTGATTCAATGTGGGGTATCCAATAAGAGAAAGAAAAGAGACTCATGAGAGTTATGAGATATAAAAATAATTATTAGTGAAAAAATAAGTTGAATCAATAATAAAAAAGAGTCTTCATTTCCCATATCCCCAACACATTGATGAGATTATATACTCATGGAAATAATGATGACAAACAAGATCTTATTACCTCTGATGTTAATTACATCCAAGAAATAAAATGAAAAATTCCCAAGAAACTACAAGAGAGTACTCTCCAAAAATTCCAAGAATTCATTTAAATCTCCCTCCTTGCTAAGTTGAATATTCCCCTAGATGACCCCCCTATAAAAATGGTCCTCCCTTCTTTTATCGGTCAACCCCCAGTGTCTAGGGGTGTTTAGAGGTTATAATCCCAAATAAAATTGTAGTTAAAGAGGTATATATATATTGGTTGGATTAATATTGACTACCACATAGTTTAGTAACACTGTTGGTTTAACCTTGTGCAAACCATTCTCATTTTTCTTTTCATCTCCATTTGTGCTGCATAGTTTTCTGGTTGTTCTATATTTTTTTCTTAGATGTGCAGTGACAATTCATATGGTCACTACCTTCTAACAAGATCACCCTATATAGTTACCTAGAGGTTAATAATGGTTTGTTTAACCATGTAAATGGTGTGTGATCAAATCTATTTTAACACTTCTGAGGGCACAAGGTTAGTTTGGATGTGGTTTCATAGTTTCCTGGAGTTAGTAATAAATATACACCATGGAAAAAGGGTTAGAATGCCTCCAATTTCCGTCCAAAATGTCCAGTTTATGCCAAGTCTTATTTTTCCTTCCTTGTATGACTAAATCACACCTATAAAGACATTTTAAGGTTGTAAAAACTTGAAAATTGATACAAATAATCATTTTCAATGTGATTTAATGTATGTAAATCTCATATGCACATGAGTGCATCAAACTCCCCCATACATGATCGATTGTTTTTCCAAAAAAAATCCAAGACAACAATCTCAAATGGATCATAAAATAAATAGGAATAAATGTCACGTATTATATCAACTAAATTAATGCGAACACTGGATGAATAATTATTGGAAGTCTTACTTGAATTCTTCATGAATAACCAATCCTTGAAGTTATCCAACAAAGTAATCTTAATTCAAAACATCTAAATATTCATTCTTAAATAATTTTTGTTTAAAACTGAAATTGTTCTTCTTCATTTAAAAAAAATCATCCTCTATGTACATATCATCACACACTTAGGTAGTTTAGGAAAAGATTTAACTGACACAAAATAGAGAGCTATCACTATTATAGGTCACACAATATCTTTTACTTTCAACATTGAAGAATGATGAAAGTTCAACAACATTTATGGTCATTCTTTTTTGTATCTCGAATTGTTTTTGTTGGGGTGATATACTAGCATTGAAATATGGTTCCAAATTTTTTCATGTATTACCTTGATAAATTAATAAATCCTGTTAAGAGTTAAATAAATTAATATCATTTAAGAACCACTAGTGTGAAATCAACAATTCTAGTGCTTCAATTTCCTTTTTTCATAAATCCATTTTCATTTTAAGGGGTTCATTAATTTAAACTACTCCATCACAATGTTCGTTTTTTGAAAAATTGTTTTAGGAATGAACATATAAAGTTTTCTCTTCAAGTGTTCTGATGATTATTCACATCAAAAAAATAAGTCTATCAATTAGAACATATAGTGAATTTAAAAATGAGGTCCTCAAAATCCATTTTTTTCTAGTTGAGATAAATGTGTGACATCTATAAATTAACTTTAAGGGTCCTCTATGAAAAAAATGTCATCCTTGGAAATTCCAAGGCAACGAAAAAACAAGGTACCAAAAGTAATAACCCTCCCCCACACATGAATCCGATAATGGTTACTCATGAACGCAGTTCTGTGGAGAATAGTGGAAATAATAGTTAATAAAACGGGAGGGAAAAACTATGGAAGGAATGAATAATGAATTAGAATAGAAAACCCCCTGGAAAAATTTCTGATAATTGTCATTAGTTGGTGTGTTAGAGACTTCTAAGAAGAGGAGTATCTTCATTCCAAGGTAGTCATCCACCTTATGTCTTGACAAGGAAACTAGAAAACGTGAAGAAGTAATAGCATTTTAGAAGAAAGTGGAATTATAGAGAAGCACACAATCACACCACAAATGAAAATATACCAAACATACATAATAGTAGGAAAGTTTAAAATATAATCACAAAGAGTGCCAAGTTAAGAGAGAAGTGTCATGTAAAGGATAGTCATTACGATCATATGGGAGGACCAATACCAATGGTTCTTGGAATTGATTGTGGGTGTAATAATCCCATGAAAGATCAATTTTGGTTTGTTTAGTGTCCATTCCCTCTTCAATAGGGTCATCTGGTGGGCTCACTAGTGGAAAGGAGGACTAAAAAGGATCTGGTTGGGAAGAAACATCCGCGTACATGTAGTTGGAAGGGGGATGGATGGGAAGGGGCCAGTAAAGGTTAGGGGAAGGGAGATCATACAAGATGATTCTTTCTATCTGTTATCAATTGGCCTCATATTTCTTGTCAAACATGGAATACCTATCTTATTCTCACTTCCATTGGTGATTAGGGTCACCGTACGAGGTTCTATCAAGGTTTGGGTAAGTGGAGTAGGCCGAATAGGGTGTGTTAGGCTCGGTGGTGGTGGGAATAATGGGTTGGTAATCTTCAGCATGTGGCTTGGAATGGTGGGATGAAATGGGTGGGGTGGATGTGTGATGTGTATAATAATGGGCTTCCACTGGGTGTCCCAAAACTGGTAGTGGTGAAAATAAAATTCTAGAACCCTAATTCATCATATCATAATTATATCAAATGAGAGAGGTAGTGGAAGCTTGATGAAGAAAACTTCATTAAATTGAATTCTAAGGAGCTCGTCTAGGAGAGTGATAAAATGGCCACCAAATATTCCTCCTTTCAGTTTTGTGAACATGTCTTAAAGGTAATGGGTGAATTTGAAGGATATGTTGACTAGATTCTCAGTAATTATGGAATTTAGAATGAAAAAATATCCAAGGATGATGTTTCCTTCGATGTCGGACTGAGGATTAAAGAAATTTGTGATGATCCAATGTAGAATATGATGGGTGGGATTCAGGAGCTTGGATTCCTTAGCTATCTCAGAAATATAGGTTAGGTTGGCTTGGGAAATTATAGTCTAAAATTCTATGGAAGTTGTAGGTTCCTATTCTCGAGCAACCTCATTGTACTCAATGCTAAAAACAATTTATGGATCATAAAGGATGAAAAATGTGGAGAACTATCTGAAAAAATAATTATATTTTCATATCAAAAAGGTGGAATTGAATGTAACTTGTACTCTATGCTAACTCACCCTACTATTGAACAGTATACTGGTTGCGACACTGAAAGGTGTCAGTGAACATTATAATGAGTTCATTATAAATTGTGTTATGAAAAAAATGTTCCCTAATGAGGTGGTCGCGATCCATCAGCCTCTACAACTCATCATAAATTCCCAAGGGATTGAGGCGGTGCAATGAAAAATAATGATGTGTGTTGACCTCCTGACTGACTAGAAATTGGTATCACTTTATCTCCTCTTTCTTAGTGAATTTGAGGTGGGGACCCAAGAGTTTATCATAACTGGAATCACATGCATGTTTTTAAGAGTTCATAGACTTTTGGGCTTTTTTCTTGTAGGTAGTAATATAAAAAAGAATAAATATAGCTCAACTGATAAAATTATAAACATAAAATTCTATTATCATTATAAAATTCATAAATATCTCATGGAATCCCACAAATCTAGACAAAGAGATCTTAAAAATTGGGTTATTTGGAAAATTTGGTTTCTGTAAGTGTGTGTTTGGATAAATGGTTCGAAAAAGATAAAGAAAACATGTGATTAAAATAAAAATAAAAATTGAATAAGGGGATGGGGGACATGTGTCTTACGTAACCTAATTGATGGATGTTAAGGTAAAGGAAAATAGAGAAAGTTAAAATGAAGACGAATAGGTAAAAATGAGGAATTATAAAAAAGAAATTACCTTGGTGGCAATCCGGTGGAAGGAGTGAAGGAGCTGGGTGGTTTAAGGAGATGGAGGGGTAAAGGTATACATATGGCTAAGATGGTTAGGCTTGTATTATTTGCAGATGTCTAAAATTGGGGGATGATTTTTATGTTTTAAAAAGTTGGGAATTTTATGTGGTGTGCGATTTCATCTCATAGTTTGATTAATTGTGTGTAACCATTCTTAAGCTACTAAAATGGTAATCCCTACCACATGGTTTTATTTCACTAGCTGATTAGTCATGTGAAACCCATTACTCTCCCTCTAACAGGAGGTTCCTATTGTGCACGGTTAATGCCCACAATTTTTTTAACCATGCAGGTGACACTGTCTTTGAATTTTTTTTTCTCCCATTTGAATGAAATGAACACCTTTAAACAAAAACAATGTGTCCTGAAATTATTTGAAAAGAAAATTTGAGGTTTCCATTGGAATTTTAAGTAGGGAATAATAATGATCCAATAATAAATCCAACACTTTTTATTAATCCTATAACTAAAAAATAAATAATAAAAAAAACAATAGGATTGCCCCCTAACAAACACACATTTAGAAAACTATTTTGATAATTTTTTGAAATACTAGGTTACCTCATGGTAAGTGAGACATTTTATGTCTCAATCTTGACATTCTTAAGACTAATTTCTACCCTAATTTCTTAGTGGATATCATGCCTACCATGTTCTCAATTTCAAAGTACGGTCTGAGACATTTTTCGTTCAACATGAATGATTTATCTTCTTCACCAGTGACCCCCACCCCACCATTGTGGAAAAACATGATCGATTTGAATGGTCCAGGACATCAAGAAAAAAATTTACAAGAAATAACCTTAAACCTGAGTTGAATAATAAATCATGATCATTGGGAAAGAAGGATTTAACAGAAATCAAGTGGTCATGAACCATATTTTTTCCTTCCTTGTAAGTATTGTAATTTTCATATGCTTCCTACCATATCTCATCAAGCTCAAATAATCATAATTTCATTTTTTTTATTTAGGGTATTTCAATTCATAATTCAGTTCTTTTATAGCCCAACACACCTTATGTTTCATCTCTATAGATAGGTGGTATGGATGTACATATACCAACCAGAATGGGTACATACACAATGATGTTTTGAAATTAGTCTGGTAATCCCATAAATCATTGTCAAGATATTTATACTAATCCTTCCATGATTATCCCACTATTTTTCTAGGATTCTTTTAGGACCGTGGTTGGAAACTTCCACTTGGGTACAATATTGGGGATGGTATGGTCTCCCAATATTGTACTTCACCCAAATTTTTATTGAGATCATTTATCATCATTTAATTATCAAAATTTGTGCCTCAATCACTAATGAGGATCCAGGGTACCCCAAACCTGCAAAATACATTCTTCTTTAAAAATTTTATAACAAACACTACCTTATTTTAGGATGTTGTTGCAGATTATACCCATTTGTAAACATAATAAAAATATACCAGAATGTATGTGTTACCATATGTTGGTGGAAACAAACCCATGAAACCAATTCCCTAGAGATCAAATACCCCAACTTCAAGAATAGAGTGTTGTGGAATCTTAGCTCTACACCTGATATGACCTTTCCACTTGAATTTTCCACACTGTTCCATGAATTTTCCTACATACTTGTGCATTCATGGCCATGAAAACCTAGATTATAATGTTTTAGAAAATTTTTGGTCTAGCCCATGATTCCCTCTAAAATTATATGTGTGAGAAAATTAGAGAATAACATTGACCTCAACCTCCTGTATGCAGTGATGAATTATACCATCTCCATATGATCATAAGAGAAGTGGAACTTCACAATAACACTTCTTCACATATGATATGATGTTCTTGATTTTATCATAAAATAGATCATGATTGAGCACTGTTATGGAAAAATAATAGGAAATTTAAATGAAAAATAGGTGAGGTGAAGTTGCCCCTGAAATATGTGATAATTTTTAAATTCTTATTTGATCTCTCTATCTTCATAATTCTCAAAGGGGGAAAACTTCAAGGAGGAGGGATGATAACAATAAATTATTCACTACCTTTCTTATCATGAATCTCTAAATATAATTCTTGGAAAGGAATAACCCAGTGAATCAACTGTGGATTTTCATGTTTCTTGTTTAATAAATACTTGACTGTTGAATGGTTGATATAAACAATAAATTTTGACAGCACCAAGTACAATCGAAATCATTCAAATGAAAACCCCACTGCCAAAAATTATTTATTTTTATGGTATAATTTATTTATTCTTTATTTAAGGAATGTATTATATAGTAAATAGTCTAGAAGAGATGACTATGCCACTACCGAAGGACTACTATAAAAAATTTACTTTTTTACACACTTAAACCTGATTTATTACATAACATCATTACTTGATACAAAATAGAAGATCAATATATATAGTGTATTTGGGGGTTAGGAACATTACATAATATATTATAATAAAAAACACACAACATCATTATTAAAAACTTCCTTTACATGACCACTACATTCCCTCGTACTTAGCATTGCATGGGATAACCTAAGGACATGCATAAGATAAAGGTGAGATATAAACCCCAGAAAGAGAAAAAACATGTAATAACATGAGGAATACAATACATGTTAGAAATAGGGATATCAATGGATCACAAGAGAAACATGAACATAAAGGCATGATAATGCATAATAATCATAACATGGAAATGTGGTGACAACACTTAATATGGAATTAGCATGAGCCAAGGCTCATTGCACATGGAGCATGAGTAAACCCCCATTTGCACATGAAGCATGAGTAAAACCTCATTGCACATGAATTATCATGAGTCAAAACCCATTGCACATAATGTATCATGATACTATACATTACCCAATGCATTGGAGCGCTATCAGGGCACACCCTTCTTAAACATTTCATTTCATTCATAAGTGTGCCACATGGATCATACGACATATAATCAATAATCATCATTTATTACATGATAAAGGGATTTGGAATACATACATGAAGATTTATAATCTATAATTAAATGTTAATAAAGGTGAATACCCTTGATAGAGAAATGGGCATGGTATACTCTACAAAATGACATTGTCTTGGAAAATCGTAGTGCAATTTCGGTAGCATAACGGCGTGAAATAAAAACTCATAAAAATAGTTGATGAGATATAAAGTGTTTTATCATCATATTTACATGAAATATATAGTAAGGGATTCATATAGATACATATCCCAACAAATGTAATGGAATTTAGATGCATAATTCAAATGAATTACTTTGATGTAAAAGGGGAGAGAGAAATCCCTCACGGAATTTCGGCATGGTAACGGGTGTACATGGGTGGATTAATGAGAAAAAAAGGGGTCTCCAATAATCCAAACATAAAGAGGGTAGTATGGGAGAGGTGATAAATCATACCCCAACATTTGAAATTGAAAAAAAGGTCATAACAACTTAACTAAAATTGGACAAAAATGAGAAAGGATGAAATACCTTACTTGGAAGTGTGACCCCAAAGGCTTGGGAGAGGCTTGAGAGAGGTTTTTTGGGAGAATGGGGCACCTTGGGAGGATTCTAGAGAAATGAGGGCATGATTTGGTCGTACTAAAAAATCTTTTAATGAAGAGGAAGTGGGATCTTGGGAGGGTTTATATTGGAAAGGAGAGTGAATTCTTTATTATTTAGGTTTAGGACACCTCACATTAAACTAATCAAAACCACAAACCATACCATGGTTTTTCCCATGGTTTTTTCCAAAGGGGAGTGGAAAAAAAAATTTATAAATAAAATGGAATAACTTATTAAAATGATAGGGTTTCTTATGTGGAGGTGATTCACACTCTTAAGAGAAACAATTTAAAAAGACACAATGTTTTATAAGTCTTAGAGGGTCCACTAAAGCATTGTAAAATAAATCAATAAAACAAAAAATCACATTATTTTAATGTTAATTCATACATTGGTCGAAAATAATGTTTATATTATTTTATTACATCACTATTGGGTCATAATGATGTCATAAAACACATTATATATTTAAACGGTATTTAATTTTGACCCATAAATTAGACTGTCTCTGAAAATTATGAAAAATTAACCATTGGATAATTTCAATGTCCTAATTTCAAAAATAATATTCATTTATATAAATAATTTTTTAAATATGTGAATTTTAACTTTTAAAATAAAAACCGACAGTTATAGAAAATTCATGGGTTTTAAAAAAAATAGCTTTCAAACCTTGATAAAAATTACAATTGCATTTGTAAAATTATATGATAATTTATATTTAATAAAAATTAATTTTATAATAATAATAATATTTTATTAAAATATTATTTAATTAAAAAATCAATTAATTCATCAAAATATATTTCTTTGTTGAATATTAACTAATAATACTATTTGTCCTTTTAAAACTATTTACAAATTAACAATAATAAAATGAATGCACATTATTTATACAAAAATAATGTACATAGTCATAGTGATATGGTCTTGTTACATAACCCCTTATAAAACCCATATAAGATGGAAGGGTAAGGTATGCGATGGTGATAGACTCTTGGGGTGGCTCATATCATATCACTGGGTGGTAATCTCTATTAACTTCCAATTCTCCTGTAGACGGTTCCGGTCAAGATTAATGTGTTCAAGCTCATCATGGGATTGGTCAAAAGAAAATCCCAATGATTCCACCTCCTTTCTGAGCTCCGACAAATGGGCTTCATATGGGGATAGTCAACTAGATGAGTCCATTGCTTCCTTTGTTTGAGTAAATTGGATTTATTGATGCCATGTATTTATACTAATCATTTGATCATTATTCAATGACTATATTAGCAACAGTCACAATTCCTAATGGTATTTTAAAAACCAGAAACATAAAACTAATGAAGTTAACATTTTAAATTACCATAAAAAGATATTTAATTAGATAAATAGGAATTTCAATTAATGAATTTATGGGCAGTTACAATCTTTCCCCATTAAAAAATTTCTCCCTCAAAATTTCCTTTTCCCACACTAAAACAGATGTAGTAAACTCTACTTCATCACTTCCTCGGATTCTCACATCACTTCTTTAAACTTGTGGCTTCACCACAACACCTTACCGAGGGGAATTGTATTATTTCGTAGAACTTTTTCTCTACGATCTAATATCTTCACTGGTTGATCCTCATAAGAAAGATCATCCTCTAGTTGTACTACCTATGAATAGAGTACATGTGAAGGGTTTGGTAGGTACTTTTGGAAGAGGGATACATGAAATACATCATGTACTTTGTCCATGGTAAGTGGAAGTGTTAGTCGATAGGCCATATCCCCCACACGACCAAGAATATCTAAGGGGCCAATGTACCTAGGACTTAACTTCCCCTTTATTACAAACCACATGACCTTCTTCCATAGAGATATGCAATGAAATTCCATGTCTCCAACATTAAACTCAAGGACTCATCAATGGTTCTCTGCATAACTTTTCTGTCAACTCTAGGATGCCTTGATATGTTTCTGAATGGTTTTCACCTTCTCCGCCATTTCATCGACTATTTCAGGTCCTATAAGCTTTGGTTCACCAACATCATCCCAACATGTCGGTGTTCTGCACCTCTTCCCATACAGGGCTTCATAAGGTTCCATTCGGATGCTCAAGTTGAAACTGTTATTGTAGGATAATTCAACCAGTGTAAGATGATGGTCCCACCATCCGTTGAAGTCCATAGAACTTGATCATAACATATCCTCCAGTGTCTGAATAGTTCGCTCAGATTGGCCAACATTTTGAGGATAATAGACCATAATGAAGTTCAGTTCAGTATCCAGAGCATGTTGAAGACTCTTCCAAAACATATAGGTGAATCTTGGATCTTGATCGGATACAATAAATAGTGGTACTCCATGTAGCCTTACCACTTCCCTGATGTATATCCGCTCCAGCTGATCAAATGATAAATCCTTCCGAATTTCAATGAAGTGTTTAGACTTTTTAAGACGATCCACAACAACCTGGATTGCATTGTTTACTTTGGATGTCTTCGAAAATATATTGACAAAGTCCATGCTGATGTTCTCCCATTTCCATGTTGTTATGGGCAATGGTTGCATCATCCCCTAAGACTTCTGTCTCTCTGCCTTCACTTGCTGACACACCAAGCACTTTGATGTATACTTAGTGATCTCCTTCTTTATATTATCCCACTAATAATTCTCTTGGTGATCTTGGTACATCTTTATTTTTCCTGGGTGAATAGATAAAATTGAACTATGTGCATCATCCAAAAGATCCTTCTTCAGCACTGGACTTGATGGAACACATAGTCTTTTCCCAAATCTCACAATTCCTCATTCATTAACATTAAACTCTGAGGATTTCCCTTTTCTGATAGCTTCCACTTTCTTCTAAATTCCCACACTATCCTTTTGAGAATCCTTTATCCTTTCCAAAAGAGATGGTTGAACAATAATTTGTGAAAGGATTGATGATGTTCCCTTATTTTTGATTCTCATTCCAATCTTTATCAAGTCTAAGAATATTGGATCCTTCTCAATTCTCATCAATGATTGAATTGTTGGTTCCTTTCTACTTAGATCATCTTCCACCTTGTTCACTTTCCCAAGGTGGTAATGGATTGAGAAGTCACAGTCTTTAATCAGTTATAATCATATTCATTGGCGCATGTTAAACTCTTTCTATGTGAATATATATTTGAGGAATTTTTGGTCCGTATATATTTCACACTTCTCCCCAACAAGATAATTCCACCAAATTTTTAAAGAGAATATCATCGCAGCCAAATCGAAATCATGTGTTGGATAATTCTACTCGTGAACATTCAATTGCCTTGATTCATAGGCAATGACATTGTCATTTTCCATCAAAACATAGCAAAAGACCTTTTTCAAAGCATCACTGAATACCACAAAAAGTTCTCTACTTATGGGTAAAGTTGCCACAGGCACTGTGGTAAGCCTCCTTTTTAACTACTTGAAGATTTCTTCACATTCATTAATCCAAGAAAACATTACTCCCTTCCGAGTTATCTTGGTATGAGGGTTGGAAAATTGTGAGAAAATTATCATAAATCATCGATATTATCCAGATAACCCCAAGAAGCTACGGAAATCTGTTACCGATGTTGGCCTCGGCCATTCCTCAATTGCATCTGTTTTGGAGGGATCCACAGATATCTCATTTCTTGTGATGATATGGCCGAATAATGAGACCCCCTTTAACTAGAACTCACCCTTTTTGTACTTTGCATAGAGATTCTCCTTCCTCAAGGTGTCTAGTACAGTTCTTAGATGCTCCTCATGATCCTCCTTGGTTCTGGAGTATATCAAAATATCATCTATAAATACTACCACAAATTTGTCGAGGTAATACCTAAAGACTCTATTCATCAAGTCTGTGATGATTTTTGGATCATTAATGAGTCCTAAAAGAATTAATATGAATTCATAGTGCCTGTATCTTGTATGAAAAGCATTCTTGGGGATATCTCCCTTATTCACCCTTACTTGGTAATATTCGGACCACAAATATACCTTGGAGAAGTATTTTTCTCTACACAGTTGATCGAACAAGTCATCAATTCATCAGAGAGGATACTTGTTCTTTATCGTGATTTTTTTAAGCTCATGATAGTCGATGAAAAGGTGCATTGACCTATCTTTTTTCATGACAAAGAGGACTGGTGCACCTCATGGTGAAGCAATTTGGTGTATAAACCCTTTATCCAGATTATCCTATAGTTGTTTCTTCAGCTCCTTAAGCTCCAAAAAAGCTATTCTATATGGATTCTTGGATATTGGAAATTCCCCAAGTATAAGATCAATTGAGAATTCAACATCTCTTCTAGGAAGAAGACCAGAAATTCCTCAGAAAACACTTCAGTGAATTCCATCACAATAGGCATGTCTTCAAGGATGGTTGCCTATTTATAATCAATAATCTTAGATAGATACGTGTGCTCATAGAGAACTAATATCCATGCTTGAGATGATGGAGAAATAGAAGATTCATCTTCCTCCTTGTACTTGTATAGAATCGGGGGTCGATTCACCACATGGAGAGTGATTTCCCTATCAGGGAAATTTATGTTGGATTTATATAAGGAAAGAAAATACATGAAAATAATAGCATCAAATTGCACCATAGGGAGTATGACGAAGTTCTCTGGGAAATTAAATCCCCAGATTATGACACGGGAGGAGTTATATTCATGGGATGCAATGATTTACCCATTTTCTATACTCACCGACATCTTTAATTCCATGATTTTGTGGTTGTTTTTTGATTGTTCTACTAAACATTTGGGATATATTAGAATGTGTAGAACCTGAATCAAAACGTATGTTCTCTATTATTGAATGAATAACAAGCTTACCTGTCACCACTTCATTTTCAGTGTTCACTTCAGTAGTAGTGATGGAAAAATCTCACCCTTTCTGCCTTGGAGGTTGTTGGTTGCCTCTGAAAACCCTTGTCATAGGGAAATGATTTGCAATATTCCATGGTTTATTGCATTTGTAGAATTGAACAACACGTTGAGGTTCGAACAGAGTGTTCCTCTCCTCTGTTGCAGCAGCAGGTTTTTCTTATCGGTAGTTAACAGATAGGTTCCCTCTTCTTCCACACCTAAAGTATTTCCTCGTCCCCTTCAGGTAATTTTCTGGTTTCTTCTTTCTGTACCTTTGGTAAGTGGGGTGCGGGATCTTCTTAGCACCATTGGATTAATCCATCCGACCACCAGCATTGAATTACACCTTACACTTTTTATCCCCATGATACCCTTGAAATTCTCCAATCTCTATTTCGATATTGAGGGACATCGGACAATTTCCTCATAGCTGTCGAAGTCACGAATCTCCAGCACTTTCCATAGGCTAGGTTTCAGCCCACCAAAGAAGTGGTAAACCTTGCATTTGGGGGTAACGACAAAGCCAGAGGTGTATCATGCAAAACTTTTGAATTTTTCCTTATAAGCTTTGATAGATTTGCCTTCTTTTTTGCTTAAGGTCAAGGAATTCCATTTCCATCTAAAGCCAGAGGGTGCACGGAAAATATTTATCAAAAAACATCTTCTAAAAATCCTTCCATTCCAACAAATCGATCTCCTCATCAGGATTCATATTTTTGATCAATGCCCACCATTGATCAGCTTCACCCTCCATTAGATAATCAGCCAGGAGAACCTTCTCTTATTCAGAACATTGAAGGATAGAGAAGATATTTAAAATGGAGTTTATCCATTGTTTGGCAATTGAAAGATCGGATGATCCATTAAATGTATGAGTCCTTTGTATCATGAATCTCTCGATAGCAACTTGTTCTTTCTAAGAGGGGGGTGAACGTTCCTCTTGATCCATGTTGCTACTCATAGATTGAGTTAACCGAAAGAGAAGCATGAAAAATTTCACAATTCCCGCTCCCATCGGCTTGGGAATCTCATTAGCACAGTAATCACATTGATCTTCACATCGGTTGTTAGCCCGAGTCCTCCTATTACCATCCATTGGCTAGAATAAAAGGAAATTTAGGGGTAAGACGTAAATGGTAATCCAAGGACAAAACTGGTGACTTATAAATAACTTTTATTTCCTTAAGTTATGAATTTATAGGCTTCAATCTATGCTATTCATGATCTACTTTCTAACATATATTACTGGGGTAATTTGTTAAAATTACCTTAATAAGGGTTCGTACAAAGCTTATGAATTTACTAAAGCATATCCCCCGGGAGTGTTGTAACCAAGAGTACAGAAAGGCCCATTGTCGTGCACCAATTCCTGTTCGAGTCTAGCTCAAAGCATTGTTTTTGGGTTTTACCTCTAGGATACATCTATGCCAGAGCCCCTCTACCTGCTCGTATCCAGATAGGGATGTATTTTCTTGATAAACCACTTACTCAATACTAACCAATACTTAGGGATGTTTTTATTTTACTGATCCTTGTATCTAAGTTTTCACTAGGTTTTTCTAATCCAAATCCCAAAAATAACTAAACTTATCCTCTCATACCAACTATAACGACCCTTCTCTTTATTATACACTTAAACCTGATTTATTACATAAAATATTCAATTGATATAACATAGAAGATAGATAAGTCTCATGTATTTGGGGATTTGGAACATTACATAACATCTGAGAACATAAAACACACAACATCTTTATTGAAAACCTCCTTTACATGACCACTACATTCCCTCGTACTTAGAATTGCATGGGATAACCTGAGGACATGCATAAGAAAAGGGTGATCTATAAAGACCATTAAGGTAATAAACATATAATAACATGAGGAATACAATAAATGTTATAAACTCGGCATATCAATGGAGCACAAGAGAAACATGAACATAAAGACATGATAAATCATGATAATCATAACATGGAAATGTGGAAACAATATTTAACCTAGAATTAGCATGAGCTAAGGCTCATTGCACATGGAGCATGTGTAAACCCTCATTGAACATGAATCATGAGTAAAAACTCATTTCACTTGAATTATAATGAGTCAACACCCATTGCAAATGATTTTTCATGATACTATACTTTACCCAATGCATTGGAGCGCTATCAGGGTGCACCCTTCTTAAACATTTCATTTCATGCAAAAGTGTTCCACAAGGATCATATGACATGGAATCAATAATCAGAATTTATTCCACGATAAATGGATGTGTAATACATACATGAAGATTTATAATCAATAAGTAAATTTTAGTCAAGGTGAATACCCTTGATAGAGAAATGGGCATGGTATTCACTACACAGTGACTTTGGCTTGGAAAATTGTAGTGAAATTTTGGAAGCATAACGGCGTGAAATAAGAACTCAAAAAAATGTTTGATGAGATAGAAAGGGGTGTCTCATAATATTTACATGAAATAGAAAGTAAGGGGTTATATAGATACATTTCCCAATAAATGTAATGGAATTTAGATGCATAATTCAAAATAATTACTTGGATATAAAAGAGGAGAGATAAATCCCTCACAGAATTTCGGCATGGTAATGGGTGTTTTGGGTGGAATTAATGAGAGATAAATGGGTATCCCATAATACAAACATAAATAGGTTAATATGTGGGAGGTAAAAAATCATACCACAACATTTTTAATTGAAAAAAGGGCATAACAACATAAAGAAAATTGGACAAAAATGAGAAAGGAAGAAATCCCTTACTTGGAAGAGTGAACCTAAAGGCTTGGGAGAGTCTTGAGAGAGGATTCTTGGGAGCTTTGGCCACCTTGGGAGGATTCTAGAGAGAGGAGGAAAGGTTTTTTTAGAACTCCAAATGATTTTAGTGAAGATGAAGTGGTATCTTGTGTGGGTTTATATAGGAAAGGAGAGGGAATTCCATATTATTTAGGTTTGGGACCCCTCACATTAAACTAATCAAAACCATAAACCATCCCATGGTTTTTGCATATGGTTTTTGAAAAAGGGGAGTGGAAAACTATATTTTATAAGTAAAATGGCCTAACTTATTAAAATAATAGGTTTTCTTATGTGGAGGTGAGTCACACTCTTATGGAAAACAATTTAAAAAGACAAAATGTTTTGTAAGTCTTGGAGGGTCCACTAAAACATTGTAAAATAAATCAAACAAACCAGAAATCACATTATATTAATGTTAAAACATATATTCACCGAAAATAATATTTATATTATTTTATTACATCATTATTGGGTCATTATGATGTCATAAAACACATTATATATTTAAACAGTGTTTAATTTTTACCCAAAAATTCGAGTGGCTCAGAAAATTATGAAAAATTCACAATTAGATAATTTCAACGTCCTAATTCTAAAAATAATATTCATTTTATCTAAATAGTTTTTTAAATATGTGAATATTTACTTTTAAAATAAATACTGGAATTTATCGAAAATTCATGGGTTTTGACAAAAATAGCTTTCAAACCATAATAAAAATTACAATTGCATTCGTAAAATTATATGATAATTTAAATTTAAAAAAAAATTAATTTTATATTAATAATAATATTTTATTAAAATATTATTTCATTCAAAAATCTATTAATTCATAAAAATAGATTTCTTATTTGAATATTAACTAAAAATACTATTAGTTCTTTAAAATCTATTTACAAATTAACAATAATAAAATGAATGCACATTATTTATACAAAAATAATGTACATAGTAATAGTTCTAGGGTCTTGTTACATAACCCCTTATATCACCCACATAATACTGAAGGGTAACATGTTTGATGGTGATAGACTCTTGGGGTGGTTCAGATAACATTGATCGGGTGGTAATATCTATTAACTTCCACTTCTCATGTAGTCAGTTCCTCTCAAGCTTAACGTGTTCAAGCTCGGCTTGAGCTTGGTCAAGAGAAAATCCCAGTGATTCCACCTCCTTTTTGAGCTCAGAAAAATGGGCTTCGTAATAGGCAAGTCTACTAGAATAGGTCATCGCTTCCTTTATCTGAGTAAATTGAATTTGTTAAATCCCTGTATTTATACGAATCATGTGATCACTATTGAATGGCTATATTAGCAATGGTCACAATTCATAATGGTATTTTAAAATCTAGAATCATAAAACCAATAAAGTTCACATTTTATATAACCATAATAAGACATTTAATTAGATATAGAGGAATTTACATTAATGAAAGGTTGGGTCGTTACAACTACCCCACAGTAGAATCACAAGCATCACACATGACCTTAGACTGCTCATCGTACTTTGAAGCAATTGGGATTGGAGCTTCAAATAATCTATGTTTGAAGAGTTGGAATTCCCCAATATAGGATTCATTAAATTATAATATGGAATCCATCAAGTGGAGATTGGTTAAGGGCTGAGATATTTCGGAAAAGTCTCACACAACCCATTGATAAAATCCCACATACCTGATAAATTTTCATATTGCACATTCTGAAGTATGAATGGCTAGGTTGTTTATCACCTCAATTTTCATGGGATCAACATCAATCCTTTTATCAGATATTCTTTGTCTTAAGATGATACCATTATACACTATAAAATGGATTTTTTATCAAATGAAGACCAAATTTGTATTCTCACACCATTCAAATTCCATTTCCATGTTCTTTAAGCATGTATTAAATGATTTAACATAAATACAAAAGTATTCCATGAATACCTCCAGAATATTCTTCACCATGTCAATGTAAATGGAAGGTGGTGGGAGAATTGGACATACCTAAGTACATGAAATGGAATGTAAATGATCCATACGGACAAGTGAATGTGATCTTTTTCAAAACTTAAATGGAAATAAATATTTGGTTATATCTAGAATAAAAATCTTGGAAGCATTATAATTCATGACCCTTCAAATGATCCCACATTTAATCCATGAATAAGAGTTGAAATTGTTCTTTTTGTGTTGCAATATTTGCCTTTTTTTAATCGGAATATAGCCTCCATCCCATAACTATTGGAGTCAGAATAATCTCATTCCTATTGTATGGAATCATAGTAATACCCCCTTTTGGGTACTACATTCAATGAGCTGACATGTTGCCTATCTGAAATTCGGTAAATGATTCTAGTGTCTAATAGCTTTTTTAATTCCCTTTTCACTAACTCCATTATTATAGGATATATCTGTCACAGTAGTTTTTAAGATGGTTTGTCTCCTTCATCAATAAGTAACCTATGGTTATAAATGGTTGGACTAATTACTTTAAGATCATCCAATGTCCAACCAATATTCTGATTTCTTCTGTTAAGAACATGTAAAAGTGAATCTTCTAGCTCTTGTGTGAGGGACATGTTAATAATAATAGGTAGTTTTTATTTTTATCAAAAATAACCATACTTTAAAGATAATTTTAGATGATTCATTTCATGTTATGGGGATCTAATAATCAAAGGAACAATTGGTTTAACCTTTTCTCTTTACAAACTCTCAACGACTACTACTCACTACTAATAATGACCATTATAGCCTGAGATATATTGCAGCTCTTCTTGTTCATGTACAAAGTGTATTTCCATTAAATCTATGACATTGATATATGAAAAATAACCAATGTCTGAATATATACAGTTAATATAATCTTCAACTATAGATAAGGTGTAACAGTCCTCACCTTCCACAAAAGATGATTTTTTTACATCTTTTAGGACATTATAAGAATCTTTTTCATCTCCCACTTGAAAGATCAATTCTTCTTGATGAACATCAATAAAAACATTACACTTTGGAAAAAATGTTCTCACCAAAATCAATACCACTTTTTCATCCAATTCCATGTCAAGTATAATGAAATCTGTTAGAAGAATTGATTTCCAAACATTCACCATCACATATTCATGGAGTCCCTTATGATATTTAATTGAATGATCATTCAATTATATATCCACAAGATTAGGCTTTAGCTCGTTGATTCCTAGATTTATGAAAACCATCAATTGAATAAAATTTTCACTACCCCCCAAGTCACAAAGGGCCTTCCCAAACTCAAATGATCAGATTATACATGGAATAGAAAAGATTAATGGATCTTGAATCTTGGGAGAAATTGAATGTTGAACCACTGCAGAGAACTCCTTTTTGAGAGGAATGGTATTAAAATCCAATATCATTATTTCATTCAATAGAATTTTTTCATGAAATGTTTGTATGTGGGAATTTAATTTAATGCCTATATAAAATTAATGTTGATGTGAGGTTCCAAGAATACATCCTTGAATTTTCAAAATTTTGAATCCATCTTCCTTTACTTCAAACTCACTAGAAAGGGAAATGTGGGTTCATAAAGATTGGCTGCTCCCTTTTCATTATCATTCATATATATTTTCCCTTTTGATGTATCTTTTAGTGAGGGAAGCACCTATTCTTCATATTTTTTTTCTAAATATTGGGAAAATATTTCTTGAATTTTAGTCTCAAATTCTTCTTGATTCGTAGTCACTTGTTGTTGGAGCTCCCCCCCCCCCACTTCTCAAGGTCACTATATTGTATTTCTATGGTGATTTTTTTCAGTGTTACCCAGTAGTGTGTCAGGTTTACTCATAAAATGTTTATTGAATAACTATCCAATATAGTTTTCAAAGCATCAAATGGAGGCTTTATGATTCTGGAATCTAGTTTCAGTTACGGTGTTGAACTTGGACATCATATCTTTTTATTTTTATGGTTGTTCCTACCGAGGTGGTATTTGAACAACTTGTTGTTGTTGTCGTTGTAGAGGAGGTTGTGTTAGAAAAGGGTTTTGATACCCTTTCAATTTATATGAACCTTGTTGGTATTTTTTCCCTTGTTTTTTCTCATAAATAAATATATTGGTACTACTGCAGGCTATATCCAGGTCACTACTAAGGTCATGTGTGAGGATTTTGTTGTCTCTTCCACCAAACTCGTTTTTTAATTTTATTTACATCCATGGATTTGATATTAAGGGAACATATTTGTTCTATGGTTTTGAGAGACAAAACTCACCTAACTTGTAGATGGGATGATGGTTATCCTTGGAAAATCACCCATGATGTTTTTTTCACCACACTCACTACAATCCGGATGATTAACGTTTTAAACATGTGAAGTTGTTTTTAAATTCAACACCTCAATATTCATCAACAATGAATCAATCTAGGAATCCATAATCATGTCCGAATCAACGTTATTCATTACTATTTTCTAATTTTCTTTCTTTTAATTCTATTGGAAAATATTTACTGACATGTATTCCAGAAGATCAAACAATTCTTCCGGTGTATTCCTCATGATAGTCCATCCAACAGCTGCGTCCAGAAAAGATTTAGTGTTCATTATAAGACCTCAGTATAATGTTTGAAACTTCATCTATAGTGTGATTCAATGATGAAGAAATTTTCTAAAAAACTTCTGGAAATGTACCAAAGATTCATACAAGGATTTGTACAGGTGATACTTAAAGTTTTCAATTTCATTATTTAATGTCCCTGTTTTGGAAGGGGAAATTAAATGGATATAACGGTTTAATCCAATGCCTCCTGTGTGAGGATAGAACACTGTGGAATTCCTTTAATCAAATATTTTTCATTTCCCCTTAATTAAAATGGATTGAAATAGATCCTAATATCCCCATTTTACACTCCATGGTAACAAAATGTGTCATCTATCTTCCAAAAAATTGAGAAATGAGCATTGGGGTCTTCACATGGGAATCCCAAAAACTGAACTGTATTCTAGATGAGCTACATGATGGTTGAATTGATTTTTAAATCATCTTCCTGTACCCATAGACATAAAAATTCATGTATCTACCCCATGAATTGAGAGAAATCCATCCTCCATCAACGTACAGCATGGAGGAAGCTATTCTTGAGGAGGTTGAGACATATACTGCTAGTCATGTTCAAAGAAAGGTTTTTGATTCATACACATGTATAAAAACCTCTCTTGTGGAATATAATGCTGCAGTTTTTGTTGGCCATAACCTGGAATAAATTGATCGGGTGGTCTTTGGTTATTCTATGGCTTGTAATGCATAAAATTGGCTGGGGGTGGCTGATTCTTCTCACCATCAGTAGGGAGCTATTTGTTTTGGTTTCCATCCAGTGAAAACATGTTTCCAACTCTATGGACAACAGTTGGTTTATCCTCTTCCATATTCCCCATGGGGGAATTATTTATGTACTCTCCCATAAGTTCTCAGCATCACCTCGATATCATTATTTCAATTTCAGGGTCAAACAAGATTTTTTCTACTAACTCAGTGCTCTAGGAATGAGTGATCTGGTGTCTCATACTCCTAAAGTTCAACACAACACCAAATAAAACTCCATGTATAAAAGAGAAAACCCAGAAACAACTAAATAATGAAATTGGGTTAAGGGAAAAAATTTCTAAATTTTTATTTCTTTTTTCACTCAACTAATCCAAACTCAAGTTATCAAAAGACTATTTAAAACTCCCCAGAAATATTCCCATAATCTAGTCTCATTCCTGCTAAAGTGTTATCTTCAATATACACAATTAAATTGTCCATGTAACACCCCAAGCTTCTATGGTACGCTTCTCTTTGAATAATGTGATAGCGTGTGTTGTACGCAACACCGAGTTCTAACACACCATAACTAATCAAACTAGCCGTTATGAATAGTAATACCTACTTTTTGAAATTATATATATTTTATATTTGAAAATGGACTTCATTTTTGGATTCGGAATATCGAATTTAGCCTAGGGTGAAATTTTGGTACATTTCGGATAACTTTCATATTTTGATGAATAGTGAAAATTACTAAATTTTAATTAAAAACAACTTTTTTAATCAAATTAATTACTAGTGATAAATTATGAATTTGAGTGGTTTTAAAGTATATTTAGAATATATTTTTACCATTTAATATAATTTTGGTCATTGGACATAATTTTACAATTAAACCGAACATAAACAAGTGTCAATCTTTTGATAGTTATTATCTCTTAAAAACACACTTTTTGTTTTAACAGCGGGAATTAATTTTAAATTAATTTCTGCCAATTCTGTGTTTTGAATTTAGGAAAATGGATTCCATATTTGGAATCAGGATGTTCAAATTGTGTAAATAGGTAACTTTTATTTTTAGACATTTTGAATAGTTACTGTGGTAAATATTTTATTTACCATGGTTAAAGGGTAAATCCGGTAAATAAGGGTTAAAAAAATAATATTATAATAATACAAAATTACCCTAAAACGTGTCCTAACCTTATTGGTGGACACATACCCGACCATGGGCATCCTTGGGTCAATTTGGGGACCCCTTGGAGCCACTTGTATGTGGTAGGGACACTTTATATTAATAAAGTTAAAATAAAAATAAAAATGGCATAAGATTACATCTTTTATAAGAACAATTTTTACATAGGGTTATACATGTTGGATTTTCGATTATAAATATTAATTAGAAAGCTAAAAAGAGTTCCTACATAGTGATGTTTTATTTATAATTTTTAGACATTTAATAATTTATTTTATTTATGACACAATGATGATGCAGTAATTACTAAAATAGTAGAAAATTAACATAATTGATATTATAAATACCCAAATAAATATAATATGAAACTTTTAATGAATTACACTAATTTTCTAGGATAATATGATATATTAGGATTGATTTAATTGACTTTGTTCGAAGTAATCAATCTGTTATGAGTTTCACAAAAATCAACTATTGAATAGTGTCAAAATTGACATAAAAGAGTTCTTAAAACAAATATTATATTATTAATTGATATTAAATTCCTAAAAATCTAAGGTTCGGCCAAAAGACTTATATCATGATAGTTTCATCATTAATGGACCACTTGGGGGTCGCTTGTATGTATATGGTAAGTCTATTAACCATATAATATAAAAATAGAAAGAGACATTGTAAAAGTGAAACTAATTAACTTAGAGTTAATACTTAAAGATAAGGTTAATATAAGTACCCAAACCTGTCTAAATTCTATTGGTTGAGTGGTTTTCGACCTATCCCCACCTCATCATTTGAATAGTCAACTTTGGAGCCTTTAGAAACCGAATATGAATTTATTATAAATTAATATTTCTAGCTTTTCCAAAGGTGCCCCTCACCCCTCTTATAAAAGGGCACTCCTCCTTCTCATTTCTTCACACCTTAAAAGCCTTTTGGTTCGGCCAAACTCTGCCCAAATACTCTCCCAACATCCCTCAATACAACCTAGAGGCCTTAGTTTGATCAGAAAGCCAACCTAAGGAGCCCTTTTGATCAAATCAAAAGGAAGAACCCGAAGAAGAGGTAATGATTTCACCACCCTTTTCTAAGTTCATTTCTTCTTCCACTTCTTCTTCCTTTGTTCTTACCATTCTGAAATAATAATTCCAGTATCTCACATATACTGTGATGTTATTATAAGTATGGTACAACCATATTCAGTATTCTATCCACCCTTTGAATAACATGTCACCATACGTGCGTACGTACGGCTTACCGTCTCCACGTCGTGGTGTAATTGTTATTCAATATAATATTATTTGGATGGGTATAATAATGATGTGTAACTCATGTAAATAATAAATATAACATGTTAATGATTCTGTATATATGATATACCATCCATTTATATATTATTTTAATATCAAAAGAATGATATTGTCGCTCGTGCGTACGTACGGACTACCGTCTCCACGAACGCGATGAGATTCATTCTCCATCGTAACCATTAAAGCGTAATTATCATTTTATGATTTAAAAATGATGTTTAAGGACTTGATATCATTATGGATATGAATAATATACAACCTATCCTTTACAAACATGTCTTACGTAACAAAACATATGAAAGAAAACAAGTAAGTTAACACCCGAAACAACGATAATACTAAGATATTATTATCAAATCAATATTAAAAGATCATATATGATATCATATTAATGTATATGATTCTTGTATAATTTAATAACAATTATTTCACCATTATACAGGAGGTTAACCTACCACAACCAAAGAAAAGTACAAGGTAAGGGTTATTTCACAATCTCTTCATTATCCGAGGTTGTTTATACGTAATAATCTACTGGGATATCTTTATCATCCACATCCATGTTTTCTTAAAAATGTATTTCAAAACATTTTTTACTATTTACAAGAATATGGGTTAAAGTCATTTATACCCTTGTTTGACTTTTTTATAAGAGGTTTATAAAGGAATATTTCCATCATTTTCAATACAATGTCCTTTTTAACCTTTTCGACAGAATTGAGGTAAGAATGTTTTTTTTAACTTATACGGCGGGTGCGGTTATTTTCCGCCATTATAAAATCGTCAAAGCTTTCCTTACAAGCTTACAAGAATATTTTCAAGAAAATGTTTTATTTTATATGGCTCTTAAATGATTTCAAAAATAGTAAGAGATATTTCTCTAAAAAGTTTTTTGATTTCATCTATGTCAACATCCTTTAATGGATTTTACGCTTATTTGAAGTTGATTTATTATAATACAAAACTTCTATATTGTATTGAAGGTTTTGTGATATGTTTGACTGTGGATGTTCTATTTTATACCATTCATAGTTTATGGTGAAACTATAGACATTTCGTATGCTAGTTTTAATCCGAATGTTTATGTTATATTTCAAACTTTTCTTCAGATGAATGTGCTAAACAAGTATGTTCCGGGTTGGGGACCGGTAAAAGTAAGCCCTCCAGGTTGGGGACTGGTTAAAGTAAGCCCTCCAGGTTAGGGACTGGTAAAAGTATGCCCTCCGGGTTGGTGTCCGGTTATTAGAGGCACTCCGGGTTGGTGTCCGGTTATTAGAGGCACTCCGGGTTGGTGTCCGGTTATTAGAGGCACTCCGGGTTGGTGTCCGGTTATTAGAGGCACTCCGGGTTGGGTTCCGGTTAGAAGTAACCCCTAGGTCTTGGGATGAGGCCTAGACAAAGAAATTAACGTTTAGCATTATGCATTCCAACATTATGAAAGTGGTTATTGATTTTTGCATGTGATTATTCGATTAGTAGAATATCCATGTGAATAAGTAAATGGAATTATTTAATTTTACTTTTGCCATACCATGTTGAAGTTCAATTTTAAAAGGCTTTTGTTTTAGTAATGCATTGCCTTAAATGTTTATTCTTATTTATGAAAGTTTCCGCTATATTGTTATCCTTACTGGGCATTTGAGCTCACCCCTTTTCTATGTTTTATTTTTCCCAGGAAGTGAAGAAGTAAGTTATGAATGACCTGCAGGGATATTATGTGGGGATATGAGTGTGGATTATGGAGACATTATGTTGTTGTAGTAGTTTTTCATTTTAAAATGTAATGTAAAACTTTATGATTATATCTAGTGTTTCCAAGGCTACTAAACCAATCGGTCTTTCGAGATTTGATCTTTCTTGTGATCATGCCAATGTTATGTAATAATGCACCGACTCTGGGTAGCTGGGGTCGGGGCGTTACAGTTGGTATCAGAGGAAGTTTAGTACAAACCTTGGAAGCTAGATTTAGATAAACTCTGATTAGAGCACGTAGACCTAAGATGAACTTTGAGGATTAGTATAGAAGAATTTCCTAGAATTTTGGTATTGTAGAGATTTTGTGAGTTTTCTGAGCAATACATCCCTGTCTGGATACGAGCAGGTAGAGGCGGCTCTGGCACAGATGTACCTAGGGGTAAAACCCGAAAACACCTCTTTGAGCTAGACTCAAACGGGAACTGGTGCACGACAACGGGCCTTGCTGCACTCTTGGTTACGACACTCCCGGGGGATATGCTTAGGATAACTCTCATTATCTTTACAAATCATTATGAAGGGTTTATGAGTATATACTTCCTCAAAGGAAACATTTTTATGATTATGGATTATATCCATAAATAGTTCAATTTATGTTAAGTGTTTTATAAGTATGGGATTATGTATTTTGATTCATAAACTGATCTAGTTTATGCCATTGTTTAGAAATGGCGCCTAGTGGAAGAAATGGAAACCGTATCAATGCACGCACTCCATGTAGGGATTGCCCTCCTGCTCAAGATAATTATAGTGGGGCTGGTGATGCAACTGGTGCTGATCAGCTAATCACCGTACTGGGACAACTTACTCAGGTTATGAATAATAACCTTACCCGTATGGAGCACCCTGATCCGCAGCGTGGAGGATCAATGTTAGATCGATTCATGAGACAACAACCACCAACGTTCAATGGGAGTACAAATCCCTTAGTAGCTGAGCAATGGATATTTTCCCTAGAGAAAATATTTTAGGCTTTGGGGAGTAGTGAAAGGGAAAAAGTTACCATGGCAGTTTACCGCCTCACTGGAGATGCTGATCAATGGTGGTCATTGATTCAAAACATGAAGGAAGATGATGAAGTATCAAACATGGAATGGAGGGAGTTCAAAGATCTGTTTTTAGAAAAATACTTTCCTCGCGACCATCGAGCAGATATGGAAAGGCAATTTCTGAGTCTGAGACAAAAGGAGGATGATAATGTCACAAAGTATGAGGCTAACTTTACAAGGTTAGCGAGGTACGCTGGTGATTATATTCGCAACCCAAGAAGTAAGATTGATCGTTTCTTTGATGGGTTAAAACCATTTCTCCGTCGAGCATTAGTCTCACAATCCTTTTCATCGTACGAAGACATTGTCTCATGTGCTATCAAGACCGAAAAGGAATTCTCTAAGTCTTATGACTTTAAAGCAAAGCAAGAGAAGAAGAGACCTGCTGATCAATCTGGGAATGGAAATAAGGGGAAGAAGGGAAAGGTTGAATATCCATCTTGTGGTAAGTGCGGGAAGAAACACCCCGGTGCTTGCCTGAAGGGAATGGGAGTCTGTTACAAGTGTGGTGAAAAAGGCCACCAAGCTCATGATTGCAAGGGGAAGAAGGAAGCTACCAATGTTCAGTGCTACAATTGCAGGGAGATGGGGCATTATGCAAATGCATGTCCTAAGCGTCAGGAGAACTTACCTCAGAAAAGGCCAAGGGATCAAGGCCAGGCTTATGCTATCACTACTGCTGAGGTAGAAACTCCGAAAGACGTGGTGGCAGGTAATTTAATGGTTTCCTCAAGTTTAGCAAATGCATTATTTGATTCTGGATCATCGCATTGTTTCATATCTTCCCAGTTTGCTAAGAAAATTAGATATTTCCAATTTGATTTAATAAGGGAGTTGTCAGTTAAAACTCCTAAGGGAAGTATCGTTGCAACAAAGTTTTGTGAATCAGTCCCCATTAGAGCACATAAATTTTCTTTATCTGCTGATTTCATCGTCATACCTATGATTGAGTTTGATATAATCCTCGGTATGGACTGGCTTTCGGACTATGATGCGAAGATTTATTGTAAGAAGAAAGAGGTTACGATTCATGATGATAATGATAAGGAGCACCTTATTTTTAGAGCAGAATCGTCACCACCTAATTCTTATTTAGACCCACCCCCAGTAGCTCAACTTAATTCAATTATTGGGGAGGAAGAGAATGAAGTAACTATCGGTGAGGAAAGGAATGTTCAAATAGAGGATGTACCTGTTGTGAAAGAATTTGTAGATGTATTTCCAGAAGATTTACCTGGACATCCTCCAGAACGAGAAGTTGAGTTTTCTATTGATTTGATTCCTGGATCAAGGCCTATATCGAAGACCCCTTATAGAATGGCCACTGTAGAGCTAGTCGAACTAAAGAAACAACTAGAGGAATTGAGTAATAAGGGATTTATTCGCCCTAGTGTTTCTCCATGGGGAGCCCCTGTTCTTTTTGTTAAAAAGAAAGATGGATCTATGAGGTTATGTATCGATTACAGGGAGATCAATGCTATAACGATAAAGAACAAGTATCCCCTACCTCGTATTGATGATTTATTTGACCAACTGCATGGAGCTCAATACTTTTCAAAGATTGACCTTCGATCTGGATACCATCAGTTGTGTGTAAAGAAGGAAGACATTCCGAAGACAGCATTTCGAACCAGGTACGGGCATTACGAGTTTACTGTAATGCCGTTTGGATTGACTAATGCACCCTCTGTATTCATGGATCTGATGAATAGAGTTTTCAAGGAGTATCTCGATGAATTTGTGGTGGTATTTATTGATGATATCTTGGTATACTCCAAAACCTACGAAGATCATGAAAATCACTTGCGCATTATCTTGAAGACTCTGAGGAGGCATGAATTATATGGAAAGTTTAGCAAGTGTGAATTCTGGCTTCAGGAGATTTCTTTTCTTGGCCATATTGTCTCTAAAGATGGAATCTCTGTTGATCCTTCTAAGACCAAGGCAATCCAAGAATGGCCAGCACCTACGAGTATAACTGAGGTACGTAGTTTTATTGGCTTGGCAGGTTATTATCGACGTTTCGTCCAGAATTTTGCCCGATTGGCTAACCCATTAACGAAGCTCACACGTAAAGGGGTTAAATTTGTTTGGACAAAAGAGTGTGAAGAATGTTTCAAAGAACTGAAGAGAAGATTAGTCAATGCTCCTATATTGACTCTACCATCGGGGAATGATGGGTTCGTTATTTATAGTGATGCGTCAAAGAAAGGACTTGGTTGTGTCCTTATGCAGAATGATAGAGTTATTGCCTATGCATCACGACAGTTGAAAATTCATGAACAAAACTATCCTACTCATGATCTTGAGTTAGCAGCTGTGATCTTTGCTTTGAAGATATGGAGGCACTACCTCTATGGTGAAAAATGTGAGATTTATACTGATCACAAGAGTTTGAAGTATATTTTCTCACAAAAAGAACTCAACATGAGGCAAAGGAGATGGCTTGAATTACTCAAGGATTATGATTGCAGGATACACTACCACCCGGGGAAAGCAAACAAAGTAGCAGATGCTTTGAGCAGAAAAGACCATGGAGTTCTGAACATGATGAGAATTGAAAGGGATCCAATTTTCATGGATCTAGAGAAGATGGACATGGGAATAACCAGGGAAGGTGAAACATCAATGCTTTTTCAAATGGTTGCCAAACCATCTTTACTAGAAAGGATTAAGAGTTCTCAGACCGATGATGAAGAATTTCAGAAGAAGATTAAAGCTGTGAATGATGGGAGATTGAGAGACTTTGTGTATAAAGATGGAACTTTGAAATTTGGAAAGAGACTTTGTGTTCCCGATTTACCTGATCTGAAAAGGGAATTACTGGATGATGCTCATAGTTCCAATTTCTCTATACACCCTGGGAGCACCAAAATGTATAGAGATTTGAAGGAACATTTTTGGTGGGACAACATGAAGAGGGAGATTGCTGATTTTGTATCAAGATGTATGGTTTGTCAACAAGTGAAAGCTGGAAGGCAACAGCCTGGAGGAGTCATGCAACCTCTTCCCATACCGGAGTGGAAATGGGACAATATTATGATGGACTTTGTCATGGGGCTACCAAAGACTCCTAGAAGGAACGATGCAATATGGGTTATTGTTGATCGTCTTACCAAGTCAGCACATTTTCTTGCTATAAGAGAAGATCTACCCCTGGAACGTCTAGCAAGACTATACATTAATGAAGTTGTGAGACTTCATGGAGTTCCCCTATCGATTGTTTCTGATCGTGATCCCCGTTTTAGTTCAAGATTTTGGAAAAGTCTTCAGAAATCCCTGGATACTGAAATTCATTTGAGCACTGCTTACCACCCTCAGACAGACGGACAATCAGAACGGACTATTCAGACCTTAGAAGACATGTTGAGATCTTGCTCACTTGATTTTCAGGGTATGTGGGATCAATATTTACCTCTGGTAGAATTTTCCTATAACAATAGCTTCCATTCGAGTATACAAATGGCACCATATGAAGCGTTATACGGAAAGAGATGTCGTACACTAACCTGTTGGGATGACTTTGGTGAAAGAAAACTTGTAGGCCCAGAATTGGTGGAGGAAACGATGGAAAAGGTAAAGGTAATCCAAAATCACATTAAAGCAGCTCAAAGTAGGCAGAAGAGCTATGCCGATAATCGAAGGAAGGATTTGGAATTTCAAGTCGGTGATCATGTTTTCCTAAAGGTATCTCCGTGGAAGGGAGTCATACGTTTTGGTAAGAAAGGTAAATTGAGTCCCAGGTACATCGGACCTTTCGAAATTCTAGAACGAATTGGGGCTGTAGCTTACCGATTGGCAATGCCGCCAAGTCTCTCCAAAGTTCACGATGTGTTCCACGTATCTCTGTTGAGGAAATACATGCCTGACCCAATGCATGTACTCACCTATGAGGAATTAGAACTGGAACCCGATCTTTCCTATTGCGAAGAGCCCATCAAGATTCTTGATACGAGAGAACAAGTGCTGAGAAACCGGACGACGTGTCTGGTAAAAGTTTTGTGGAGGAATCATAAGATGGAAGAGGCAACGTGGGAACCCGAGGAACTTATGATGAAGAACCACCCGAGTCTTTTTATGCAGTAATACCCTAGAAATTGCGAGGACGCAATTATTTGAAGGAGGGGAGAATGTAACACCCCAAGCTTCTATGGTACGCTTCTCTTTGAATAATGTGATAGCGTGTGTTGTACGCAACACCGAGTTCTAACACACCATAACTAATCAAACTAGCCGTTATGAATAGTAATACCTACTTTTTGAAATTATATATATTTTATATTTGAAAATGGACTTCATTTTTGGATTCGGAATATCGAATTTATCCTAGGGTGAAATTTTGGTACATTTCGGATAACTTTCATATTTTGATGAATAGTGAAAATTACTAAATTTTAATTAAAAACAACTTTTTTAATCAAATTAATTACTAGTGATAAATTATGAATTTGAGTGGTTTTAAAGTATATTTAGAATATATTTTTACCATTTAATATAATTTTGGTCATTGGACATAATTTTACAATTAAACCGAACATAAACAAGTGTCAATCTTTTGATAGTTATTATCTCTTAAAAACACGCTTTTTGTTTTAACAGCGGGAATTAATTTTAAATTAATTTCTGCCACTTCTGTGTTTTGAATTTAGGAAAATGGATTCCATATTTGTAATAAGGATGTTCAAATTGTGTAAATAGGTAACTTTTATTTTTAGACATTTTGAATAGTTACTGTGGTAAATATTTTATTTACCATGGTTAAAGGGTAAATCCGGTAAATAAGGGTTAAAAAAATAATATTATAATAATACAAAATTACCCTAAAACGTGTCCTAACCTTATTGGTGGACACATACCCGACCATGGGCATCCTTGGGTCAATTTGGGGACCCCTTGGAGCCACTTGTATGTGGTAGGGACACTTTATATTAATAAAGTTAAAATAAAAATAAAAATGGCATAAGCTTACATCTTTTATAAGAACAATTTTTACATAGGGTTATACATGTTGGATTTTCGATTATAAATATTCATTAGAAAGATAAAAAGATTTCCTACATAGTGATGTTTTATTTATAATTTTTAGACATTTAATAATTTATTTTATTTATGACACAATGATGATGCAGTAATTACTAAAATAGTAGAAAATTAACATAATTGATATTATAAATACCCAAATAAATATAATATGAAACTTTTAATGAATTAAACTAATTTTCTAGGATAATATAATATATTAGGATTGATTTAATTGACTTTGTTCGAAGTAATCAATCTTTTATGAGTTTCAAAAAAATCAACTATTGAATAGTGTCAAAATTGACAT
This sequence comes from Viscum album, assembly GCA_963277665.1. Lineage (NCBI taxonomy): Eukaryota > Viridiplantae > Streptophyta > Magnoliopsida > Santalales > Viscaceae > Viscum > Viscum album. The sequence continues at coordinate 1,882,024,719 of OY728159.1, read as the reverse complement.
AAAAGAGTTCTTAAAACAAATATTATATTATTAATTGATATTAAATTCCTAAAAATCTAAGGTTCGGCCAAAAGACTTATATCATGATAGGTTCATCATTAATGGACCACTTGGGGGTCTCTTGTATGTATATGGTAAGTCTATTAACCATATAATATAAAAATAGAAAGAGACATTGTAAAAGTGAAACTAATTAACTTAGAGTTAATACTTAAAGATAAGGTTAATATAAGTACCCAAACCTGTCTAAATTCTATTGGTTGAGTGGTTTTCGACCTATACCCACCTCATCATTTGAATAGTCAACTTTTGAGCCTTTAGAAACCGAATATGAATTTATTATAAATTAATATTTCTAGCTTTTCCAAAGGTGCCCCTCACCCCTCTTATAAAAGGGCACTCCTCCTTCTCATTTCTTCACACCTTCAAAGCCTTTTGGTTCGGCCAAACTCTGCCCAAATACTCTCCCAACATCCCTCAATACAACCTAGAGGCCTTAGTTTGATCAGAAAGCCAACCTAAGGATCCCTTTTGATCAAATCAAAAGGAAGAACCCGAAGAAGAGGTAATGATTTCACCACCCTTTTCTAAGTTCATTTCTTCTTCCACTTCTTCTTCCTTTGTTCTTACCATTCTGAAATAATAACTCTAGTATCTCACATATACTGTGATGTTATTATAAGTATGGTACAACCATATTCAGTATTCTATCCACCCTTTGAATAACATGTCACCATACGTGCGTACGTACGGCTTACCGTCTCCACGTCGTGGTGTAATTGTTATTCAATATAATATTATTTGGATGGGTATAATAATGATGTGTAACTCATGTAAATAATAAATATAACATGTTAATGATTCTGTATATATGATATACCATCCATTTATATATTATTTTAATATCAAAAGAATGATATTGTCGCTCGTGCGTACGTACGGACTACCGTCTCCACGAACGCGATGAGATTCATTCTCCATCGTAACCATTAAAGCGTAATTATCATTTTATGATTTAAAAATGATGTTTAAGGACTTGATATCATTCTGGATATGAATAATATACAACCTATCCTTTACAAACATGTCTTACGTAACAAAACATATGAAAGAAAACAAGTAAGTTAACACCCGAAACAACGATAATACTAAGATATTATTATCAAATCAATATTAAAAGATCATATATGATATCATATTAATGTATATGATTCTTGTATAATTTAATAACAATTATTTCACCATTATACAGGAGGTTAACCTACCACAACCAAGGAAAAGTACAAGGTAAGGGTTATTTCACAATCTCTTCATTATCCGAGGTTGTTTATACGTAATAATCTACTGGGATATCTTTATCATCCACATCCATGTTTTCTTAAAAATGTATTTCAAAACATTTTTTACTATTTACAAGAATATGGGTTAAAGTCATTTATACCCTTGTTTGACTTTTTTATAAGAGGTTTATAAAGGAATATTTCCATCATTTTCAATACAATGTCCTTTTTAACCTTTTCGACAGAATTGAGGTAAGAATGTTTTTTTTAACTTATACGGCGGGTGCGGTTATTTTCCGCCATTATAAAATCGTCAAAGCTTTCCTTACAAGCTTACAAGAATATTTTCAAGAAAATGTTTTATTTTATATGGCTCTTAAATGATTTCAAAAATAGAAAGAGATATTTCTCTAAAAAGTCTTTTGATTTCATCTATGTCAACATCCTTTAATGGATTTTACGCTTATTTGAAGTTGATTTATTATAATACAAAACTTCTATATTGTATTGAAGGTTTTGTGATATGTTTGACTGTGGATGTTCTATTTTATACCATTCATAGTTTATGGTGAAACTATAGACATTTCGTATGCTAGTTTTAATCCGAATGTTTATGTTATATTTCAAACTTTTCTTCAGATGAATGTGCTAAACAAGTATGTTCCGGGTTGGGGACCGGTAAAAGTAAGCCCTCCAGGTTGGGGACTGGTTAAAGTAAGCCCTCCAGGTTAGGGACTGGTAAAAGTATGCCCTCCGGGTTGGTGTCCGGTTATTAGAGGCACTCCGGGTTGGTGTCCGGTTATTAGAGGCACTCCGGGTTGGTGTCCGGTTATTAGAGGCACTCCGGGTTGGGTTCCGGTTAGAAGTAACCCCTAGGTCTTGGGATGAGGCCTAGACAAAGAAATTAACGTTTAGCATTATGCATTCCAACATTATGAAAGTGGTTATTGATTTTTGCATGTGATTATTCGATTAGTAGAATATCCATGTGAATAAGTAAATGGCATTATTTCATTTTACTTTTGCCATACCATGTTGAAGTTCAATTTTAAAAGGCTTTTGTTTTAGTAATGCATTGCCTTAAATGTTTATTCTTATTTATGAAAGTTTCCGCTATATTGTTATCCTTACTGGGCATTTGAGCTCACCCCTTTTCTATGTTTTATTTTTCCCAGGAAGTGAAGAAGTAAGTTATGAATGACCTGCAGGGATATTATGTGGGGATATGAGTGTGGATTATGGAGACATTATGTTGTTGTAGTAGTTTTTCATTTTAAAATGTAATGTAAAACTTTATGATTATATCTAGTGTTTCCAAGGCTACTAAACCAATCGGTCTTTCGAGATTTGATCTTTCTTGTGATCATGCCAATGTTATGTAATAATGCACCGACTCTGGGTAGCTGGGGTCGGGGCGTTACAGTCCACCCTCGCTACTAGTATATTTTAATATGTGGTCAATCCATATAGATACTTAGAGTGTTTTGAACCTTTATTTATGGTTCATTAATAGAATATTTTCTGAAATTTGATCATATTGTTGAATGTTGTAAGGGCCGTTTAAGATTTTTGAGTGTTTCACTTCCTAAATTATTTAGATGATTACTTGAGACACAACATAAAGAAATTATTTTTAACAATCAATAAAGGAACTTTTCCAAGGTTGTGGATCATTATGAAGAAAATTGAAGATAAATTCTCATGTTGTATTATGTTGTTCAAAATAACTCCCATATCTAGAATCCAAATGTGAAGGAACGCCCTTGTTTAGTTATGTTGAATTGAAGTTAATTAAAATCATTTTCTTGGACCAATTTTTTTTTTTTTAAACATCTCCAAAAAAATCCCCACATAGACAATGAGTGTACCCAATAGTCATATGATTACTTGTCATAAATACCCAGGGGGTTCATGGAAAGTCCATTATTGATTTGATACAGATTATCAAGTATGATAAAGGAAATAGACTTCGGATAATAATGAGAGATAAAAAACAAAAATCAAAAACACAATAAGTGGAATTAATAAAATAATAGTATCAATTGACCATAGCCCCAACACATAGATAGAATTATCTACTCATTGAACAAATGATTACAAAAAACATCTTGTTACCTCTTATTTCTATTAAATCTAAGAAAGAAAATGAAAAATACCCATGAAACTACTAGAGTTTAATCTCTTAAAAATACTAGAATCCATTTCACGCTCCCTCCTAGCAAAGATGAATACTCCCACGGATGATACACCATTTCAAAATGGTCCTCCAATCATTAATTAGTTGACCCCCAGTTTCTAACAGTAGTTAAGAGACATAATCCCGAGTCAGATGGTCGATGATGAGGTAGATAGAAAGAGGTTGGTAGCCTATGGACTACCACATAGTTTAGGAACATAATTAGATTAATCGATTACAAGCTATTCTCAGGGTTATTTTATTATCGATTTAAGACAAATCGTTTTATGGTTGGTCTACAATATTTTCGTAACCATGTGAAGATCATGAAAATGGCCACCACCTCCTTACAAGATCACCCTATACAGTTTCTTAAAGAACCCATATGGTTTTTTTAATCATGTGTAGGGTGTGTTACTATTTCTATTTTGAGTATTTTGAAGTCATACGGTTAATTGGGTTAGGGATCATTGTTTCCTGGATTTCGTAGTAAACAATCACCCAAGGAAAAGCGTCTAAATTGCTCTAATTTACATATGAAATGCCTTGTTCATGCCAAGCCTTCTTTTCTCTTCCATGGATGAATAAATACCACCTATGCAGACATGTTATGGTTTTAAGTACATGATATTTTATCACAAAAATCATTTTCAATGTGATATATATTTTGGAAATTTCATATGAAAATGAGAACATTAATGTATAATACACCTCCTCCATCATATTTTGATATCCTATGTTTCATATGCTTCTACTGTACAACTTATCCAATCAAAAACCTTTCTCACATTTAATTTTAATGATTTCCAATGTTGGGAAATCTAGAGTATTAAGAGTTATCTAAGATATAGTACATTTACCAAGCATTCAAAAAAACATTCCCTTGTTTTTTATAACCATCTGACATCAGGATCCATCATTTTTTGGGAGAATCTACACCGAAAATTCAAATAATATTTTATCTACACCTTATATAGGATTAGATTTATTGATCTATATATTTTTATGAAACAGGACAAATAATGTTTATCTAACTTGATTTATCATTATAAGGGGATGACTTATTCTCCCAACATCCAACTTCCCTAGGAATAGTTGTTTGGGATGTGTGTGGATAATTCCAGGGATGAGCTGGTTCCAACCATCTTCTCCTCAAGGAATACATTTGTATTTATTGAATTCACTATGAGAGATCGGAGTCCATAATAAGTTATACCCTGTAAAAAACAACATTCTCACCCATTACCTCTTATTATTTGGACTGAGAATCCTAACCGTCCATAAATAATTACAGTTCCACAAACTCTGGTTCCTCAGCCAATCTGGCTCTATGCCTGCCCTTATAACAGAATAGTCCCAGCATATACTCATCCTAAGAATGTTTCATAGATACCTTAATAATATAAATTATCCCAAATTACATTCATGTAGTAAAGGAACATGATTTATTATTTCATAGAAGACCAAGTCCATGGGTTTTTAGTTTGTTCTCTAGAAATGGAAATTTTAAATTTCATAAAGAAAACAAGTCATAAGGGGTTGATTTGAAGAACCATACAAAATATTAACCAAACCATAGGTTCCTTGACCACACCATCATGTATTTCTTAATCATAAAACATTGGATTTAAGATATGGTAGATCACGACATAGTGGAACTGGAAAAGCTTTTAGAATAACTCATATGAATCTTTACTGCCCCAAATAATGAAGTTGAAGAATGCCTATGAAAAAAATAAAATCATTTAATAACATAGAATAATTCATTCATAGATGAATTATTTGGGACCAAAATAGTTATTTGATTCTTCTTTTGTAGAACCATTAGCTTCGTAGTCTTCCAATACATAAAGGGGATGTTGATAGTAGTGAAAGAAAAATTGATATCTCTTTCCATTACTAAATCCATTCTACACTCTCAGGGACCTCATTCCCCCAACATTGTATGGATGTTTGATATCCCATCTTATCTTTTAGGATTATTCTTAAAAATAACAAGAGTAAGCCTACATCATTGCTATCAGGTTATTGGAGCTCTATATTGATCTCAGATATGGTGAAATTAAACAAGTTCCCTAAAACTCTCATCAGCACTCTCAAGGAAAATAAATAAACCCCTATTCTAGGAAAAATTTATAATAACCCTATATTTTATAATATATTCCTCTTTAAATAAATTGTAATTTTTTGATAAGTTTATTGGCATAAAACTCCCAGATCAAAATGAACTAAAATAAATTATAACACGGATGTTAAATTGACAGGTACGAATTGGATTAATCATATTATAAAATATATATAGATATTCTTTAATAAAATTACCTTTATTGATTAATGAAAATTAATTATTTACTTAATAAATAGTAAATTTATTTTATGATGCAAAAATATATATTTCCTTTAAAAATGGTATTTATATATTTTTTTTCATCGACATTAAAATTCAGTTTTGTCATATTTATTAATTTTATTTTAGGAAGTTAATTTAATTTTTTAAAATCTACCTTTCAGTACTATATTTTGGTGAATATTTTTTTTTAAAATAAATATTTTTAAGTGAATAGTGAAAATTACAGATTTTTGTAAAAGTGACATTTCCTTTCATTAAATAAAGTAATTAAAATTTACCATTATTTTTTTAATTTTATATTAATTATAAATACAACTTATTTAATTATAAATAATCTAATTAATTACATATGAATCAATATTATACATTCTTTTGTTATGTGTTAATTTTTGGGATTAAAACACATTTTTCCAAAACCTATTTTTCATTGCATTTTAAAATTTTATTATAAAATTTGTTTCTATCACTTATATAAATTTAATGTTAAAAAATGGATTAAATATATTGAATTTTGTGATTAAAATCTCTTAAATTTAACCCTTTTATTTTTTGGCATTATAAATAGTAACTTTGGTTAAAAACTCCTCCTTGATAATTCTAAAGTAGGTAAAACGTGGTTAAAACTATGAAATAATGTCTCAAAATCAACTCAACCCTTGAATTTATTTCATTGTATTGGTTTAATTCTACCATATACATCCTAACATTGTATATATAGTATTTTTGTGTCAACTGACTTTTATAATGACCCTAATGTTATCTTATCTAAAGAATAAGTACGAAATTTCACTCTCTTTGATTTAATATTTCAAACATTTTCTCATAGACATATAATATAGTTTATATTCAGTTATAAATTATTATTTTAATTATTAATGAATAATTTTTACATGTTAATTTATTTTTAATTTTTAGTGATGAAGTAATTACCTTAAATTCTTATTCAACATTGACAAAGTGTTTTCTTAAGTAATAGAAAATTTTAATAAGTGATTTTAAAATATTAAATATAATAAAATTTGGATTAATTTCTATGTTCCAAAAAAATTAGACAAATATAAAAAAAATTATTTAAAAATATTATATTCAAATTCCATTTCTTTGTTTTTGTTTAATTAAAGTTAAACATGTGAATTTTTCATAATATGGTTTTAATGGTATTTTATGTTAAATAATAATTTATTTAATGTTTTAAAAAATATAAAAATATTTAAAGAGGAAAAGGGTATGGTATATGGTATAAAATTTCATCATTTTAACTTTTTTGATCAAATTTTATTCTTACAATTAAATTTATAACCCTTTAGTATTGAAAAAGTTGTTACCAATATTAAGGTAAAAATGGTTAACAATGGGTTTCAACCAAAATATAATGTTTAAAAAGAAACAGAAACTATAAAAAATTTATTGTTTAAAGGTAATTAAATCATACCTTATCGTATATTTGAAATTTTTTCAACGTGGTTCCACTTTCACATGAAATGTTTTTTATTATAATTAAATCATTGAAGTAATTCTATGTGTGTCTTTTACCTCAATATAAAATGAAACCACCTATCCTCTAATCTTCAAAACTCCATGATCCACTTAACAAAAAAAAATCTACCAAATACTATCTTTAAAATCCTTATACAAGTTCTCGGTATTTTTCTCTCCTTAAAATACAATCCCTAGGATTCTTCAGAATCGATCCAATGGAGGTTTCTTAAAGAGGAGGTAATCATTTTAACTGATATCTTTCATTTTCCATATTCTTTTACCACCTTAAGTTATGTCCTAACCATTCCAATATAATAAAATCAGTATCTACCATATACTAAGATTTTATTATGTTGACTTTTTTCCTTTGTCCATCAATTTTCTATCAAATAGTAAATGATGGTATCATTCGTGTGTGCATAATGACTACCACCTCCACACAATGATATGATTCATTTTTCATCACCTCCTATCATGTTTGATATTATGATAGATTTAATGATTATATATTATATTTATGACAAAATTATTATTATTTAAATATAATATCTTATATGCCTTATCACCTTTCCATCCATTACAAAATTATAATGTAGCTCATGCGTACATGTGGACTACCACCACCATGAAACGATGTGATCCATTTTTCATTTTAGATTTACATAGATGGTAATAAGGATAGGTTTAAGAAATATATATGATATCTATGATATAATAATATTTATTTAACGGAGAATTATTTTTTATCTTTCTTTCATTCCATTAATTGAAAAGTGAAAACATCACTCCTGTTTATGTAAAAACTATTATCCCCAAAATTGATGTAGTTAATTTTTCATCACCACATTATATGAATAATAATAAAAGTGTTTATAATGAATAAATATTATGATTATTTCATGATTAATATTTTGGATATTATAAAACCATGAACAGGGTGAAAGTATCAAAACTATTGAACTGAAACATGAATGGAAATCAGTCCATTTTTCACCTGAATTTTCATTTTAATGATGAAAATGTTAATAAAATGATAATTAAAAGTTGTCAAAAAAATGATAAATAGTCTGTTCTGTTTGAATATTAATCTATAATATATGAATAAAAAATATATTTTTATTATATAATATATTTGAATGTATTTTAAGTGATATGGGACACGAAGAAAGGGTTACTGATCTCAATATTGTTTTACTGAGATAAGTTTTATTCCATAAAGCAATTTATGTTTATGAAATGTATATAAAACCCCTTTTAACTTTTATATAATCTATCTATATTAATTAATGTTATTTAAATTTATGATTAAAATTATTTCATCTTTGGGGTTTCGATTCTAATTTTACTAAAGTGTTAATGGATTTATGTTATAATCACAGTTCTTTTTGGGATTATCAATGCTAAATTTGTATCGAGGTAAATTATAAGGTAGTTATCCATTAAAATAAATATATTTTATTTTATTATAGTTATTACTATAATATTTAAGTTTTTATAAAATTTTCTTCTCTTTGCTACTTAAATTTATTATGGAGAGAAGAGTGGGCCTTATTTTCTCTTTGATCGATGAATTTTTTTTGTACATGCGCTTCAATTTATTTATGTAAGATTTTACCTATATATAAAATATTTTAAAATTTTAATTTCAATTAATTTTTAAATTATTTATAATGGTTTAAAATTAATATTTTTAATGAAATATTTTTTGAACAAGACATTTTTTAACTTTTTTCAAAAGTGTGAAAGGAATGTTCTCTTTTAACATATACGATTTGAACAGATTTTCCCAATAGCATGGCCATTATTTTCTTTGTTTATTCCATTAAAATTTTCCTTGTTTATTTTTAAATAAAAATATTTTCCTAATATTCAAGGAATTTTTTGTTAAAATTTTAACAAAAGAGAAAAAAGCTTTATTTTCAAAGAAATGGTCAAATGATATTTTAATGGTATTTTTTATCTTTGTGAACATCTTTTAAAGATTTTTATGATTCCCTTTTGATGTGATATTATGATATCATACACTTTTTTTATTCATATGACATATAAATATGATTATTTTATTCTTATTATATGAATCCCATTTGTTTTCCAAAATTTAATTATGTTTTCATGAAACATTTAAGAAACATATTTATTTTACTTGGGTAATGTGATGATGAAGTGATGAAATTTTTATTAAACCCATTTTATTTAACATAGGTTATTATATGATTATATGATGAATTTTTTATAATCATGTGGCACACTTATGTATGGTATTCATTATGTTATTGGTGGGACCAGAATTATATATCTCGTCCAATGATTTGGGAAATGATTAGTATCTCATGAGATAATAATTACTAGAATGGGGAGTGAACACAGTCAAGTAAGGTATTGTGTCTACTATAATAGTCCTGAGAGTGAAACTTGACTATGCAAATGATTGAATCGGAAGAGAACCAAATCTATGATAATATTCTTGGTAGTGATCATTGACTATAGAAATGAATTTATATGCTAATTTTTATAGAAAAACTTATTTTATATGCATATGATATGTTCTAATGGGTCATTATTGAATATTGATGATTCCAAACACTTATGAATTATGATTTTTTTATAAAAAATCCTTATTTTATTACTATGATTAATGATATTTGAATGATTGGTTATGATTTTCATAATTCATAATCATGTCTGCATACCACTATACTTAACTTCTTCTCAGTAATGATCATTTATTGATATATCATTTGTTTAACCTTACTAATAATATGTGATCACACTTTTTTATGTTTCATTTCTCTTGGTTATAGATAATGGTTTTAATTGTTGAAAATCTATGAATTGTATTATATAAGAAGAACTTTTTTGGAGATATTGAATGGAATTAGAATATTATGTATCCATTATCCAATGAAACTAATTTTTTATAGTCCTTAGGAATGCATTATTGTAAAATAAATTTAACATTCATAAAGACTGATTTATTATATATATATATATATATATATTATAATTGGGTTACTTATATTGGTATTAGAGTAGGGTGTAGTTATTTTTGTGATTAAGATTAGAGATATTTGGTGATAACCCTAGGGATACATCTATGTATAGTATAAAATACTAATTTTGTTGTTAACATATATTTTGTGTCTACCAACCAAATATAACTCTTTCTAGAAAATGGAATGTGGATATGGATTTGGAACCAATACATCAAGGGTTAATAAATCTGAAAAGGGTTATTGGGTATCAACTTAGTTATAATTAGTGCATGATGAATGGGAGAAATACTACACTCCAAGATAGATTCTATTAGGGATATTCTGGGGTTGATTCAAAAAAATATGAACCATTATGAAGGATTCGAATAGATGATGTCCATAAATGACGTAGGTTAAACCTATGGTGTCATATGATGAATATAATGTTTCATAATTTAGATATAAAATGTATGAATTTTAATGATTACATTATTTAACACAAGTACTATAGTTGCTCACAGTATTATTTTTGGTTTTGACAATGACTGGAACCCAGAGGAATCATGATAATGATAAATTTTATTAATAATTGAATGATTTTCCTCATGAGAAACAAAATAAAATGATACCTATAATGAAAACGATTTTGATTTTGTTTAACCACATATATCAATATATGATTAACAAACTGATAATATGTGGGTTTTGGAATGACCTAAATAATAGAAAAATCTAGTTTCACAAATACCATGTCGGAAAGAAGATTCATCTTTTTACATGTCTAGAATGTGGAAAGAATCACCCATGAAAGTGTCTCAAATTGGGGAGGAAATTTTTTAGTTGAGGAAAAGAAGGGAACATAGGAAGTAATTTCGAATAAAAAATTAAGAGACCAATGAAAGGAAATGATGTTCATTATATGTTACTATTTATAGATCAATGTATTATATGTGGAGAATTTTCAAATTATTCCATAGAATTACCTAATCCACGGGCTAACTCCAAGACCATGGAAGGGTCTATGTTATGAAATTCATTGATGTCAAATGAATAGAGTGTTAAAGTATTGTTATTTATTAATTTTATTTTATAAGTGTTTTATCAATACTTTTTTAGTAATAATAATCATGAAACATATAAGGATTATTCTAAAATAGTTTTTCTTTGAGGATTTAGAATCATATATTGAATGGTACTGACAACCTAGAAAATTGATTTGGTGGTAATATGATGTTTTTGGAAGACGTGTGATTGAGAGACAAAAAAACCCTTAATGTGTTCTTGATGTTGAGATAATAAAATTTAATCTTTATAGAGAGATTATTGATATTTATAAATTAAATTGGATTGTATTTGTGACCTTGAAACTGATGGTGATTATATAACAAAGTGATTTATGTTGATTTTTATTTCTTTTCTTTTTGATTTATTAAAAATATTAGATTGTTTGTAAAATGTTAATTTTTGGAAACATATATGATTTCATTATTGATTTATGGTGATTAAGGTTATTTATGGAAACTATTTCCATATTTTGGGGATTATAGTATTAATTTATATACATTTTAGGTATAAGAACATATGAGTGATTTATATTATTTAGAGATAGTTGTTACGTTAATCACTAAAGAATATCTGATCAAATCATTATAATATTGGTGATTTAATTTCGGTATATTATATTTTAATGATTTATATGGTTTGTTATTAATGGAATGATATATGTTTAACACTAGGTGTTATTATTATGATTTTATAAAAAATATTAGTATTTATTCATATTGGATAACTTGTGAAAACTATCTTGGTTTTGGTAAATATCTATAAAATGAAAGAATGGATTGTTATTCTTTTTTGGAACTTATAATATGTTAAAAGTTTATTTAAGTGATTTAGGAATGAAAAAAATCATCATGGTTATTTATAAAATGTAATATGAGATTGAGAAGTGATGGAAAAAATTATAGAAGCATAATAAATGAATGAAATTATACTGGTGGTATGCAAATAAATCTGTTAAGTATGTGATATTGTATTCTCTACCTTGATTGAAAATGATTTAATCAAATCAAGTTAGAGGAAGATAAATATATCGAGTGTTATGTGGAAATTATGTCTAAATTATAAAGGAATTTTATTAGAAATTCATGATTCTTATAATGATCTATAATTGGTTTTAGAGTTAATTAATTAGAAAACTATATGTTTCTTGTTACTGATATATAAATTAGTAATCTTACAAGATCTAAGGACCTTAAATATTTATTCATTTACCCATTTTTAAACTGGGATTAGGGATAACCTTACACATCTCGTAATCCTAGAGGCACTTAGGCCTAATTCATGACTCATAGGCCTAGAGATGTGTAGCAAAAAAGAAGGCCCTAATGGCCCTAGAAACCCAAAACCACTTGAACAGACCCTCCATCATATATTTGGAATAATAAAACAATAACCCATCCATTTATGTCTACACAAAAAGCATAGTACCATGATTAAATGCACGATTCTCAAAACTTATGGAAAACTCCATAACCTCCCAACCTTTGAATCTGGTAGCCCTCCAAAGAGGTCACTACTTCTCTGAAGCCCCATCGTTATTTACACTGAGGATTTAGGTCCAAAAAATTATCCTTCCCCTTCCAAACACCAAAAAATCCACGAAAATACTATCGGCTCGCTTCTGAGAAGTGTCTCTAAGGGACACCATAGGTCTAACCTACTATCAATGATAGAGATCTCACCTGACCCTCTATAGATCGCACTATAACAAACTACCATCGCTAAAAACAGGCCGCCTGAAGCCTCGAATTCATCCCCAAACACCGGACAAGGATTCCACCACCAACTAACCTAAACCCAAACATCCCTAAAAATACTTATCTAGATGAATCAGGGAAATAGATCGAGATTGGAAAAAATCCTCACACCACCATCAATGACCAATGACTCTAACTAGAGCCACCATCACCATATTTAGAGACCATCAATGATGAAAAAATAATTCAAATAGAAGTAAAAAATTTACCAAATGAATAGCCATGAAACATCACGGTAAAGTCATATAATAGAAGATCTAAGGAGGAAGGGGTCACATGTGTCACTGATAATGCACAAGGCCGCCCAAACTGGTGGAATGGCCATCGGTGAGAATATGAAAGGCTATGAGGGGCTAAAAGCCATAAATAATACACCAGATTAGAGGATATGGAAACAACTCCAAAAATAAATTAGAGAAGAGATCCATAAAGATAGTTTAGAAGAGAATAAAACCAAAGAACATTGATGGAGGAAATCTACATAGAAGATCTTGGGTGCTCCCAATAGCAGAGTTCTCTTGAGAGCATATATATAAATTGGTTATCAGGATTAAATCTACATCATATTTTATTACAATTTCATGATTCGCTAATTCTTTTATCTAATAATTAAAATTGTGAGGGTGAAATTTATTTAATGTGGGTATAATGTAACACCAAAATATTTTTTAATATATTTCTCTTTAAATAAATTATGAGTGTTCTATAAATTTATTGACATGTAACACTGAACTTTAAATAGACGATGATATATTATAACCTTGATATTAAATTGATAGGTATGAATATATTAACCACATTTTGGAATAAATAAATAAATTTTTTATTGAAATAAAATTCATTCATTAATTCAAATAAATAAGTACTCAATATTCTGTAAAGTCATTTTATTGTTCAAAATATATTTTTTCTTTAAAAATGGAATTTATTTCATTTTTTCCATAGAAATTATAATTATATTATACCATATATAGAAATTTTACATTAATAACTTAACATAATTTTTGAAATCAAAATTTTAATATTAATTGAATGTGAGTTTTTTGGATTATTTTAAGTGATTTATTTTTAAGAGAATAGTGAAAATACTCCCTTTTTAATGTCATTTCTTTTTTTAAGTCAAGTAATTTAAAAGTCTCATTATGTTTTTAATTTTATAAAAAAGTTAAATAAGTCTAATTTAATTATATATTATCAAATTAATTACATATGAATCTACATTATACATTATTTCGTTAAATGTTCATTTTTGGGATAAAAACAGATTTTTCTAAAAACCGTTTTTCATTGTGTTTTACACATTTATGTTATAATTGATATCTTAAAATTTAATAAATTTAATTTAAAAAAGTGATTCCATATTTGGAATTATTTTTTTCAAATTTCATAAATATACCACTTTTATTTGTAGTCATTATGAATATTAACTATGGAACAAATTTTTCACACTGGTAAGGATTAAAAGTGTAAAACGGGGTCAAAATATGAGATAAGGTCTCAAAATAAACCCAAAACATTCCTTTTCTTAATTATGTTGGACACTTTATACCATATACATCCTAACATGTAATATATGACATTTTCATGACATTTTCCTTTTAAAATCCCCTTAATAATATTTTAAGTAAAGACTTTATGAAAAATATCTATCTATTTTTTTTAATATGTATAATATTTTTTTATACAGATACCGATTGGTTATGTTTGGTTTGAAATATTGATTTTAAATATTAATAAAATATATCTTGATAATTTATTTTTAATTTTTACTAATTGAATAATTACTATAAATTCTTACGCAAAATCGACACAATTCTTATTCACGTAATACAAAAATCAATTAAATTATATTAAAAATATTAAAAGTAATACAACTTGGATTAATTAGCATGTTACAATAATTTTTCAAATATATATATCATATTATTGATGCATTAAATGTTTCCATTTTTATTCCATTTCTATCATGATGTCTTTAATGTCAAATAAACCTAATTGTTCTTAAAATGACTATAATGGTATTTTATATTAATGAATATTTTATTAAATTATTTAAAAATAATAAAAATATTAAAATAAGAAAATGAAAATGGGATATAGGATTAAATATTATCCATTGATCATTTATGTGGTAATTTTTAATTTATAAGTAAATTTATTACCCTTTAGTTCTAAACAATTTGTTACCACAGTTATGGTTAAAATTGGTTAATAAAGTGGTTGAACAAAAAATTAAGGTTTAAAATACCAGATAAACCTATAAATTATTTATTTTTAATGACATTTAAACAATAAAATATCTTATGTTTTCAATTTTTTCCACTTGGTTTCACTTTCACATGAAATAAAATTTTTTATATTTAAATCATTTGAGTAATTTCTAGTGTGTATTTTCCTTCAATATAAATGGAAACCACCTCTCCTCTATTATTCACACCACTTTATGCCACTAATCTAAAAAATAACATGAAAAAATATCTTCTAAAAATACATAGATAATTTTTTTAGGAACTTTTTATCTCGAAAATACAATCTCAATGATCCTTAATAAGGGATCCAAATGAGGTATCTCAAAGAGGAGGTAGTCATTTTAACCAATCTATTTTGTTTTAACTTAAAAATTAACCTAATAAATTTAAATAATAACCATTAAAATATTAAAAAATTATCTACCATAAAATAACATTTTATTATGTTGATTTCTTAACCTTTTTCCTTATCATTTCCATCTAATTTTAAATTAAATTATTGATTGTGCGTTTGTGTGTACTAATGCCTCAGCATAGTAATATGATTCATTTTACATCACTATCAATAAAAGATAATTATTATGATGGGTGTAATGATTATAAATTATATTTATGAGATAACTATACTTTTTTAATTATAATATATTTTCTACCTTTATTCCTTTCAATCTATTGGAAAATGATAACAACATTCGTGCGTATGTGTGGAAAACCACTATAAAGAAGGCATGTGATTTGTGTTTAATTTCCACATTAAATTGATGATAATATATAAAAATTTTATGATTATATATCATATTTAAAATATAATAATATTTCTTTAAATTATAATTATTTTTTACCTTTATTTCATTCAATCCATCAAAAGGTTTCAACGTCACTCATTTGTACGTATGAACTATTGTATCTACAAAGTGATGTAATTAATTTTTCATCACTATTTTATATTATTGATTATAAAAGTGTCTATAATGAATAAATATGATACTTAAGTTAGTGTGACTATTCTATATATAATGAAACCATTACCAAAGAGAATTATTGAAACCGCAGATCTGAAACCTGAATGGAAAAGGGGCCATCTTTCACCCAAATGTTCCTTTTAATGAGGAAATCGTAAATAATATGATAATTGGAAACTATAAATGATTGATACATCATATGTTATGAATGAATATGGTTTTTAATATATTTATAATAAATATTTATCTATTATAAAGTATAATTGAACACCTATTAAGCAATACAGGTCACGAGGTAAGGTATGTTCCTCTCAATATTATGTCATTGAGATATGATATATGGTATTCACATATTTAAGTTCATGAGGTGTATATATTTCCATAGTAACATGTTATATCATGGATACTACTTAATTAATTTTATATAACGTTTCATTTAAATTTATTTTATCTAAGGGGTTTCGATTTGAATGTTACCAAAGTGGTAAGGGATTTGTTTTACAATCTCGTTTATTTTCTTCATTGTCTATGATAAATTAATATTTAGGGAAATTATAAGGATTTTATCATTTAAATAACATATATTTTCTTTTAATCTGGTTATTAATTTATTTTTAATGTATTAGTTCCATTTTTCTCTCTTGGGTAATTAAAATTCTCAAGAAAATGTTTTTAAATAAGAATCAACCTTATTTCCACTTTGGTTGATGAAATTTTTTATCCAAATATATGCTATAAAAAATATTTTATTGAAGTTTTTACCTAAAAATGATATTTTTTAAAAATTTCACATTCATTACTTATTTCCTTATTTATAAAGGTTTAAAAGGAAAATTTCAAGTGAAATATTATTCAGAACAATACATATTTTTACTTTTCTCAAAAGTGTGTTTATAATGTTGTCTTTTAATGTATATTATCTGAATATATTTTATTTCCATCGTGAATTTTACTTACTATGAATATTTATTTACAATTTTACTTTGTTATTTCTAAATAAAATTGTTTTTTAATTATTCTAGTAATTTTTTGAAATGATATCTATAGAAAAATAAAGTTTATCATGTTTTGAAGGAAAGGTTTAAATGTCCTTTAGTGGTGTTTTTCATCTATGTCAATATCATTTAAGAGTTTTTTATTCTATAGGTATATGATCTCAGGATACCATAATTATTTCTTCTCTTGATAGATTATAATAATGATGATTTATGGACGATTCTATGAAACCATCTTATGTCCCACATGTTAATTATTTTTTGATGAAACTATTATGAAGCCTATTTATTTTCCATGGGTTAGGCTATTATGAAATGATTAAACATTTATTAAAATCATTTACTATTATATATGTTATGATATGATGATATGAATAAAATTTTACAATCTTTTGGAATACATTTGTATGGTTTTCATCATGTGATGGGTTTTTCTGGAATTATATATCCTTCCAATGCAATGGGTAAATATAGATAACTAATGGTAATAGAGAATGGAAAGGGGGGTGAACCTAGTCTAGTAAGGGAGTTTATCCAATATGATATTATTGGGAGTAAAGTTTCATTGAGGAAATGAAGGAATAGACAATGAACCCAATCCACTACAATATTCTTGGAAGTAATCCTTGTCTGTGGAAATGATTTTTTGTTCTAATGTTTATACCACAATTATATGTATTATACTTATGATATATTCTCAGGGTTAAGGATTAATTATTGTTGATTCCACACTCTTCGGTATTATATATTTTTTTATGAAAAAACCTTATTTAATGATTTATTATTTAAGATCATTGAATGATTGGGTATGATTATAATAAGATATAATTATGTTATCATAATTTTTTAATATCTTATGGTAGATTATGATCATTGGTTGTTATTTATTATTTTTATATTTACTGAGAATATGAGATATTATTTTCTTATGTTTCCCGTCCTTAGGTTATGAAGAAATGTTTTATGTAGGGAATGTCTAAGAAATGTACTATGAGAAAAAACCTTTTTGAGATATTTTGAATGAAATAAGTTGATTGTGTGTTCTGTATCAAAATACACTAAACCATTGTGGTCCTCAAGAATGTATAATTCCAAAATGTATTGAATATTCATCTAAAATTATGTAATATTTATGTTTATTATAATCAGGTCAACTCAAAATTCTTGTAGAACTTTACTTGATGATTTTTTTCAAGGTAACTAAGACCTATAGAAATGCATTTGTTATGGATCAACCGGTACAGTATCCATTAACTAAAACCTTGATGAATCTCTATGTTGCATCCAATTGTTATATCATTTGTATCAGCCACAACCATATAACACTCAACCATAATTATCCAACAAAAATAGAGTGTGTAAAGTATGATTCAATCACCTCCACCATATCCATCTAGACCCTCTATGATTTTCGTAAAGTAGTAGCCTTTGGGGAGAAGAAATGTGACCCAAGATCAAACGTATGTTGTTCTTAAAACCCTATTTGGAATTCCATCTTGAATCATAATCCTTGATACACTACACCTATTAATGTGTTGTTTTTATACCTCATTGTGTTATAGAATATCCCCCTCCACATTGAAATTAATATATTCATTGCTAAACAATACCATATAGTATAGGATGAACAAAATCATTGTTAGGACATTATTTCCTTCTCTTGGGATGATGATGGCGCAATAAATAACTGGAACATTCATACTATATATGTCTTGGGTGAGATTAGTGGTGTGAAAGTTCATATGTTTTCAATGGAAATTTACTCTGAGAATAATCTCTTCTCAGACTATAGGCTCTAGAAGCTTCGGTACATAGAGGATGATCTAGCTCTCTCCAACCTAAAAAGCTAAGGTTGTGAAAAAAGAGACTAGAAACCAAAAAATAAGATACATATGAAGTATTAGATTTTATATTTGTGTCAAAATCCAAATTCCTAGTTGTCTTGTAGGAAACTACCTTCACCACCTTACTGAGAAGGTACTAGATTAACCAACATGAAACTATCCCTTCATCATATCATAAATGAGTCAAGTACTCCCTCAATGTTTGGGTAGGTGTGATCCATTGAGATGAATCTCCATTTTAATCATGTTAATACAAATACCTTAATTCTAGGTAATACTATATGTTTCCCCATATTAATGATCTTGACAATGTAAATTCTTCAAAAAACACAAAACCAATTTTGGTAGTTACCTAGGGTAATTTGAAGAGAAGCTTCATCTATACCATTAACCACATAGAGGAAAAATTCCTAGTTGTTGGGAATTATTTCATTATTTATATGAAATATTACGGTACTCAAATCACCCCATATTTTATTAAAATAATTTTTTACTTTAAAGCATGAAAATCACACTCTTGTTATATACTAAAAGATTCATCCACTATTTACTATCTGGAATATCCACTCTATATAAGGAAAAGAAAGACTAACTCATTAGTAGTTAACAAATATGTATTTATTTTATGTCAATGAAAAACATATTCAGTGAACGACTAATAAAAATAGATCCCCATAAACACTCTATATGTTATCTATTGATAATGAGGTATATGATTCTTTCTAAGAATAATCCTCCCCCATATAAGAAAATGTAACCATCCTACAGTCTCTTGTGACTAATGGGTCATCCCCTCCTTTAAATCATCATTATTATGATGAAGTAGAGTTAGAATAATATCTTCCTTCATTCAAAGAAAGAGTCTCCACAACCATTGATGATCTAGTATAGGTAAATCTTAGAATGGAGAAAGGTCTGAGACTAAAAATGAATAGTTTCATAATGTCTAAAAATAAGAAACTTTAATAAATAATGTTTCTAAAGAATAATCACAATTTATTCTCATTGTACTATTCGGAAAATACAGGATTCAAATCCTAGGTCTTCCTCTATTGTCTTAGCCTTCCTATTAGACACCATGGGATCAAACAGGAACCTATAAAGTTATATCTCTCCCATATAGCCATGCTCACGGATGATATAGATAAGCAGATAAAATTAATCTTCTTCATGGAAGATCAGTACCCCACTTGGTTATACAATTTCATCCCAGCCATGAATAGTAATGAGAACATCAAATTGTACATCAAATTCTAGGACCTTAAAAACCATTTATAAATGGGATAATTCTACATCCCAATAAATCAATTGATGATTGGCTTAAATAACATATTTTAGGATCTCTCCTTAATAGATTTATATTCTAGGTATAATTATATATAGATTTTGTTTTTTGAAAAAAATATGAAATTTGTGGGGGGGAGTTGAATTTATTTTTAAAAATTAAACCAAAAGTTAAAGGGAAAATTCCAAAATTAAATTATTTTGATGCAATGAAATAATAAATAAATAAATTGATTGACTGATAATTGATAAATTTGTCCTAATTTAGAAATTTAACATTAATTTTATGAATGGAAATGATCAAACTAAATATATGAATGTATATGAATAGATAATAAATGATGCAATGCGATAATGGAGAGGAAAAACAAAATGGATAAGGAGTTTAGTAATGGACCAATGTGTACCCCTAAATAGCATCCATTCAACTCAAAGGGTTAGTGTAATTAATACATTGATCTTAGTAGCAATCAAGAAACTATTTGATCACAGATTTTTTATAACTATATTGATCATTTTTGGCAACCAAGAAGTTATCCCTAACATTTTAAATGTGAGAATCCAATGTAGTAAGGTGATGACAGGAGTGAGTTTAATTTTTGGAAAACCTATTACAAGATACTCACAATATCATTAAGGATTAATACAATTTGGGATGATAGATTTTATATAAATGTATAGATCCTTTGAGAAAAATAGAAGAATAAGTAGGATCTTTGAGAGGAATTGAGAATACAGTACTTCATCATCGATTAGAACTTGAGAGCATTGTTAAGAGAAAGTTTGTATTATGGAGGTTCTAAGGGACTCCATTGATATGCTCCATGAGATATGGGGACCTTTTAAAATTAATTGACATTCATGAATCTAAATAATAGAAAATTTATAGTAAAATTGACCACTATAAATGGAAGCTTAATCTTGTTAGATTGACGCCACCAAATACCCGGTAGACACCACTGGTAGCTAGTGGCCTACCTAGAGGCATACTAAGCTCTAGAACTAGAACAAAATATCTAGTAAAACACCATTGGATAGATTATGGACTACTACTAGAACTATTTTCTTCTACATTCATAACAATCTAGTTGGTGGGACTCCACCAGTTAGTTTGTGGGACTCTATTGGCAGGCCAGTGGGTCTTATGTTGTAACACTACTTCTAAAAACATGGAATGGGCTAGATGATTCCCTATACTAGGTGTCTAGTATGTTATTCATATCTCCAGCTACATTTTGATCCTCCTCCACTTCTTTATAACTCTTCCTAAGTATCTTAAAACATGTTTTTATGTACTTGAAACATGATAAGAGATGATTCCAAGAAATCAAAAAGACTTCAAACTAACTTCAATAGGTCATGAATTCCATCACATTTTATCATGTAAAATCAATAAAACTAACTTAGAAGAAAATTTTAGAAACATAGGTGAGTGTTTTTTATCATGAAAACATTATATCAGACAGTATGAAAACAATATCCCCCTTTTTGATGATCATAAACACTTATCATAAAAAAGATTAATTAAGTGACAAAGAAGAGTGAATGTTATAGAAATGTAAAAAATATATCAATAAGATAATCAATATAATCAAGAAGAAAATAAATATATTATTCCATATTCAAGAAATTCCAATATATAATAATAAATAACCCAAATTTACAAACCCCCCATTGGAAAAATAATTGTGTAATTGAACATTTTTTAAAAACCATCCCCCTTTGTGATACAAATGTTATTCTCCACCTTTCTAAAATAAAATTTTTTGAAAATACTCCCCACTATTAAGTCTAATAAAAAAATTATACCACTTTTAATAAAAAAAATTAAAAATTTCTCCCTCTTTGAGATTATCAAAAATATAAAAAATAAGGATAGGAAGAAGAAAATTTTAATAAAGAGTAAGAATTTATTATAAATAAAATGGACATTTTAAAAAATAGATTTTTGGAAAATAAAGATATAGAAAAAACACCTTTACATAAAAATATAATATTTATAGAAAAATTTCAGAGATATAGATAGATCCAAAAGAATAAAATAAGAGAGAAAAAAGAAAAATAATCAAAGAAGAAGAAGGAATAATAAAAATATAAAAGGATGAAAAAAATATAATTAAAAGGTGATGAAAATAAAAAAAAATTGTTTCATATGTTTTCTAAAAATATCATTCCCTAAATATGAATGTGAAAATTTTCACCATTGAAATAGATTTAATAAGTTTCATTTAATGATAAATCATTAAATGTGAGAAAATATTTAGCTAAAAAACTAATGTTAATAAAAATTAATTATTTTATAAAATAGATTTTGAAATTTTGAAAATGTGAGAAAATATTTTTAGATAGTAACAAATAATTTTGAAATCAAAAAAGATATATATTAAGGAAAATTTTAGAATTAGAAAACAGATAATACTCCCCTCAAATAGTCAAACTTGCGAGATAAAGGGATCATATAAAAGATAAAATGAAAATTTAAAATAAAAATTTATTTTATTAAAAGGATTTCAAATAATGTCCAAAAAGATTATGAAAATAATTTAAAATGATTTTTAAATAAGATAGTTTAAGATTTAAATAGGTCAAATGAAGATAAATGAAATTGAAACAATCCTAATTCAATATTAATGAATTTTAAAAAAATAAGGGAAAGGGTTTAGTTTAAATATTAGTGAGTTGAATTTCTATTGAAATAAATTCAAATAATATATCGCCTTTTGTAAGTGATCTCTTATAAAATGGTTGTTATGTTCAATATGATAATTGTGAGAGGGATGGATATTAATTTTTGAGATATTGATGGATATTTTGTTATCAAAATTGATAGTAATAGTGTCAAATGTTATCCTGAAATATAAGAGAGTGAGTTTCATCTATATAATTTTGGGTTAACAACTCCAATTATCTATGTATTTTACTACAGCTAGAGAAATAAATATTGAGTTACGCTTTTTATCACTCTATAATATGAGGGTTTCTTCAAGTAAGTGGGAAGTATCACTTATATTTTATCTATTGAGTTGGAATCCTCTAAAACCATCTTCAAAAAAATAATATAAATAAAAATAGGTTCCTTTTAGATTAAAAAACTGTTATTTTAGTTCCTTTTTTAAAAAATCCATTTGATATATTTAATATGATATTTATTTTTATTTTATTGAAATCAATAAAAAATACAAACACTCAATCTGATATTCATCCATGACACAATAATTCAATGTAAACTACCAATCATACTTTTGTAAAGTTTTTAATCAAGTTACATACTGGCTTCCTCCAATGTTAATATACAATTTGTACTCATATGCATTCTAATTTAATTATAATTATCCATGATAAATTATTTCAAGAATTCATTGGTGTATTTTCATTGGTTTAATAAATACCATACATTAATTGAGAAATTTGAGAATTGAGAAAGAATTAAAGTTCACCCATAAATCATATTTCAAATTCCTTTTTCATTAAATCAAAAAATTAAAATAAGATTCATTATTATAACATAAAATCACATCATAAATTTTAATTTTAATGAGTGAAATATCATTTGGGATGTGTTTAAAAAAAGATTTGAATCATAATTTACAACTTCAAAACCAATTGATAAAATATAATTTTATATAAATCATGAGGGGTTTTAAAAACATAATGATATTTGATTAGTTTTAAAATATAATTTGATAAAAGTTTATATTCAAAACTAAGAGGTTAGTCCATAAAACAAATTTAGAAATAAAACCATTTTTAAAATAAATTTTAGAATCTATTTGATGGATTTTGAAATTAATATGAGAGGAAAATTCAAATAAAATTATAATGTATTCAAACTGAGCTGTGGGGGAAAAATATTTACCATAGTCAATTCCTTCTTCTTGGTTGTAACCTATTCCTACTAAATGAGTGTTAATTCATGTTATTTTACAAATAAAATCTAGTTTATTCCCATAAACCCATTTAGTTCCCATAACTGGGTGATCATTTTTTTCCCACAAGAGTTCACATATCATTTTGAGTGAATATATTTAGTACTCTTGTATGGAAAGTAACAAATTTTCATTATAAAGATAATCATTATGGTTTATTGGTACAATTTGAGAGACAAAGGAAATGTTTTCAACCTCATTTAAGACCGATCATTGAGTTTGAGTTCCTACTTGTAAATATCAAATGAAATTTTCAAGGTGTTGTTATATATATTTTTAAATTATTTTGGAAATTATTTTTGAGGAAATTATTTTTATTATTAAAAATATTTAGTTTTATAAGATTCAATTAAGTCATCATTTTTTTGAAACATTTTTGGAAATATATTTTTCAACCTTTCTATTATAAAAAACATGGATTAATTATTACATAATTTTTGTCCATTTGATAAAGAATAGGCACACCTTTTTGTGAAATATTACCCAATAAATACGCATTAATAATATTTAGAATCAATTTTCACAATATTTTTTTGGTTAAAATAAAACATATGTAACCAAAAAAATTTAAAAAGATTACATTGGGATTTTTTTACAAATATTATAAGGATAATTTTTGAGATAACTTCTAATAATAATGTGATTAATGATATTGAATATAGTATTCAAAACGTTTAACCAAAAAAATTATAAAATTAAATAATTTAAAATATTTCAAGTTATTTTTTTGGATAGTTTAATTTTTACTCTTTATTACCATATTCTGATGAGAGGTTCATGGAGTGAAAAAAAATATTATTGTCATCAGAAGAACACAAATAATAATTTTTATTTTTAGAGAAAAAATTACCATGATCACATTGATTTGAAATAATTTTCAAGCCCTTTTAATTTTCATATATTTTATAAAATAAAATTATAGATTTGAAGTAATAACCTTTAAGATATAATAAATAATCACAAGTAAATCTTATAAATTCATAAATAGTTACAAAATTATTGGATTCACCTCATATACTATTAATTTGAGAAGGTCCAAAAATATCTAGATGAATTATTTCATGATCTTTTGAAGTGGAAATACCTTTTTTAGATTTAAAATAGTATTCATTTTTCTTACCTTGTCTTCACACTTCACAACCCATCTCAAATTTGAATTTTTTTTGGGTTGATCTCATATTAATTGATAATGGTTTAGTTTGATGCGTTATTGAGTGTTATAATCACTAAGGAGTCTATGCCAAATCAAATTCTGACTAACTTGAGAACTCAAACATTTAAAATTTTTGGCTAGTGGTAGATTTGAAATTAATTGTATAAACATTTTGAAATTGAGATATGAAAAAAATATTTTCCCATTTGTGTTATTTCTTTCAAAATTAATTTTAAAAATAGATTTTAAATCTTATATCACATTATTTACTAATTCATAAAAAATTTAGATCAAATCCTTTTGGATATGAAATAAATTTTTATTATAGTTGAGATAGAAAAAATGATAGTACCATCACTAGTTATCTTACCCATAGAATTACTAACTAATGTAACATTTCCTCCTTATGGTTTATTGGTTTGTTTGAATTTAAAGAGTTTTCCTAATATGTGTCTCAGGAAACCACTATCTATATACCAAAATATTTATTTGGATTTACTTAGAAGACACGTTTTCTATAACATCAAATGAATATAATTGTTTTTGCCTATAATAACTTAGGTTTTATTATATTATCAAATAATGATTTTGGAATCCATACTTGTTAAATATCATGTCTTATTTTTATAAAATTTGATGAAATATTGATTTAATTTGGTCCCCCATATAATTTAATCTTTCAATCATACTTATAGATTAAATGGACATTATTTTTTCAATAATTTAAAATTTTATATTATGAGAAACCTTTAATAAAAATTGTTTTCATGGATTTCGTGAGTTGAATTCGTGATTGGAAAAAACAAGAACAATATGTTCCTTTCTATATCTTAGAGAGATAAAAAATTTATTTAATTTATTTTCACCTTGGGTAAGTTTTTGAAGATAAATTTAAATTTTCTTAATGATTTATTTGAGTTTAACTAAATATAGTTTATTTTTAACATTAATGGAATTTTTTTCCTTTGAAGAAAAAATATTTATCATTTTGAATTTGATATTTTTCTTTAATATCGTTATTATATTTATTTTAATGATATTTCTATAGCAAATATTGTTGATGAAAAAACATTTTTTAGTTGATCATTATCATATTAGGGGTCTTTATAATTAATATTAATGAATATGAAAAAAGAAGATGATGAGTGAGAAGAGTTGGGAGAATAAGAATAGGAAGAGTTGTACAAACCTCAATCTATTCACCAATATGTTCCATAGAAAAATAAGTTATTTAGTCACTAAAATATGTTTAATGGTTTGAATCCATGAAGTCACTACATTCACTCCATGTTATAACTTTTAAATCCTTTTTACCATGTTGCATTTCATTAAGATTATTTTATTTATATGATTCACTCCAATTTTATGTGAGCTTTCTTTTTTACATTCCTAGCATGTCACATCTTATTCATTCATTTAATATACTTTATTTGATTTATTGTAGAATTTATTATTCTAGAAAAATTATTTCAAGTTTTTTTGAGTTAAAAATTGTTTAGAACATCACCTTTTTATTTTTCATCATTAATTATACTGATTAAAATGGTTTTATTTACTTATTTTACTTTATTTACAACTTATTCAACATTTCACTTCACATTTATCTAATAAGTCATTAATGATATGATTATATCCTTAATTTCAATCTTATTCACATCTTTTACTTCTTTAATGGTTGTGAATTTTGGAGCCTAATTTCATGGAAGGGCCAAGAGAATATTTTTCACTAAGTATTTTTTATACAAATCAACATCGAATGAATTTATACCATTAAAAAGGTCAATGAAATTTGTAAACATGCTAGTAACATATTCATTAGGATTCAAAGATAAAAATTAAAAATCCTGATGATAAATATAAAATCTATTATGTTTAACGTTATTGGTTCCTCTATTGGAAACTTCTTATAATTTCTTAAAATTTTAATCGATTTTAAAAGTACAGACATAATTAAACTAATTTAATTTGGAAAAAAATGTCTGATGTTTATATATTTTCTATTAAGTTAAAAATTCATAACATATTTAGGAGTTTATTTTTCTTAAGATTCATTATTTATAACAGAGTCATGAATTATCATCTTCCAATCTATGTTACTAATACTGTGGTGAAAATATGTATTTCGATTTTTCAAAAAAGAATACATGGTGCTATAAAAAATTGGATCATGTGAATATAAATTAGATTTCAAAAAATATTTCAATCTCTGAAATGAATTAAGATTTGAATATTCTTTTTGAAAAACAAAAAAATATATTAAAAAATAAAATTTTTACTTATAACATAAAACACCCCTTTGATACCCATTATTAGTCAGAAAAGATATGGCAAGAGGGGGTGAATTTCCATTTATAAATTAAAGTGAAATTTAAAATAAATTCTAAAAATAAAATGATTTTAATATCATGAAATAATAAATAGATAAACCAATTGAGGGATAATTATTAAATTAAATTCGAGTTAAGAATTAATATCAAATTTAAGCATAGAAATGATCAAACCAAATTTATGAATTTATATAAATCGCAAATAAATGATTCGATTCAATAAAGAAAATAGATGTAAAAAATTTGATAAGGAGTTTAGAAATAGCAGGTTCTGTGCCCCTATGTCTCCACCACATAACTCGAGTTGTCAATGTTATTAATTCCTTGATTTTGGCAGTGATCATGAAACCCATACATAAAAATTGTGATCTATGAGAACCCTTTTTAGAATATTTGTTAGCCTATGAACTCATCCCTCACTTTTATGGAGTGGGAACCAGATATAGAAAGGTGATGAGAGAAGACAAGTTTTAATTTTTTGAAAACCATTTACATATCACTCACAAATCTCTTGAAGGATGGATACAGTTGGTGATAATATATATGATATAATGTTAGAGTGAATTTGAGGGAAATAGGACATTAAAGTGGCTATTTGGAATGAATGTTCAATTATACCACATCCTTATCAATTTTATCTTGATATAATTTTTGGGAGAAAGTATATAGCGGTGAGAATATAATGGAAACCTTTTATATTATCTAAATGGTACATAAACCTTTTGGAATTATTCAAGTTTCCATGAAGCTGACGAATGATTCCTTTATGTAATAATTGACTATATTAAATTCATGATCAGACTATATGTATCATTTCTATCAGATACTCGATATACACCATTGGGTAGTCTGGGGCCTAACTAAGAGAAACTTCGATTATAGAACTGGAAACAGCTAGCTGATACCCCTCTATCGATTGTCCAATAGATTGCTACTGAAACTGGATGCTTGTTCCTTCACCATGGGCTGGCCAATGGGACTCCTCAATCTATATGATGGGATTGTATCTACAACACTCCTTCTAGACACACATAATAGTCTAGTTGATGCATTGTATTCAATAGCTATTTTCTATTAACATATCCACCAACATGTGAATCCTATATTACATCATTCTAAATATTCATAATTATATTCATAAAAGTTTTCAAGTACTTGAATAATGATAATAGAATATTCAAACCCTTTAAAAAAATTCAATCTGGCATCAATATTTCATAAATTCCATAATTTCATATTCAATAAAAACACTAAAGCAAACAAAAAAGATAATTTTATTAACATATATTGGTGTTTGTGATCCTGAAAACAATATAAGTGGGATTGGTACGATAGATAGCTCCTAAAGATGAATAATCCATGGCCTTTATAGAACCTTAAGGTACTCTTAGTTACCATGTGATTCCTTTACACTTGATGAAATATGGGGAATCCTACTAGTGGTCAGTACAAAAAATCTACAATCCCATTCTCATGAGGTTGGTAGATAGATATTCTTATGGCATTGTGATAAAATTTCACCAGTTTTAGGACCACATCAAGGATCTTGAGAAAGTGTTCTACAAGCCTTGTGCCTATGACATTAAGATAAACCCATTAAAATTTGAATTCATAATTACATTTAGGATGTTCCGTTTATTTTTTTTCAGATATTGAGGCATCATGATTTAGATAGAGAAAATCAAATCTATCACTGAAATGTATCATTTTCTTAATCCATGATATATGAGGCCTCAAGAGATATTTAATTTAAATATAGAGTTTTTTTCACTAACATGGTGAGATAAAGTAAGAAAATCTCCATGATGATAAAGAAAAGAGTACCATATCATAGGGATAAAATTATTATAGTTTGTGATTGATGGTATCAAGCAGTATATTCTACGCCCTCCATTTATAATAAATATCATCCAGGTTAAACCATTTTTCATGTATATGATCACCGTGAAATGATTCATCAGTGCCCTATTTTCTTGGAATAATAATGAATGAACTAATAAAAATATGGATTATCTGAATCACATGATGCTTGATATAGAGACTAGATATTCTCATATCAAGAAGAACATCATAGTCTTGGTATATATGGTTTAGAAATTTCATCAATATCTATAATATAATTATATATAGAAAACCCCCCACATTGACCAACAGGAATATATTATCAACCACCCCATATTGATAGGTAGATTGGAAATAGTTTTAGTGATCCTACTATAGTTTGAAATTAGTTTCTCTCCACATAAGGCTATAAAGGGACAAGTGTAGTCTTATTTCTTCATCAAACACCTAAATTCCGAGGATAATCCCATGGGTGTAGATTTACTAGGTGACTATACTTTCTCAATTTATCAAGTAGTTCAATTGTGGAAGATGCACTTTGACAGTGCCTCTCATAGCCCGACAAGACGAAGTCTTAATATCCACAAGCTCAATAAGGTTGGACTTGGGATCATGTTCATTACTCTTTCCATGTTTGGTATATCATGTGTATTTCATTTTGTAATAGCGGGTACCAAAAATTAGAATGAGTACCAATCCATCATCCGAAATCATGAACTACACATTCCGATTGTCATTTCATGGTTGCATTAAAATAAAATTTTGAGGTAGACATCAAGGAAATTAATACTGACTATACTATTATGATGTAATATAGCTTCCCATTACTTTATCACTCCTACAAGTTGATGTCATAAATACCCTTTAAACCATAGAAGACTCATTTACAATGATAATATAATAATATAGAAGATTTATTGGTAGCTTTGGTTACATCCATCATAGAGATGAATCAAGATGATTTATTCATCCATGTGTAACAATGAAAGTAATTTTCATATTTGTTTCTGAAAAAGTGAAATAGTAAGTGAGTCAACTTACTAAAATTCCTCCCTAACTAAGGACTTCCATGTAATGACATTGAACCAGTAGATTAGAGTTGTTGGTTACTTTATAAAATTGAAACAACATACAACCAATAGTATCCTAAAGTACCAAATAGTTTTTTAGTATGGGTTGACTATATACACAGATGATTCAAATATTACATTGGAAGTAAAATATAAAATATAGTGAATGAAAATATTCTACATACTTTAACTCATTAAAATATTTTTTATTCATATCCTAGAGAGATGAAACAATATAAGGGTGAGATAATAATCTTAGTAAGGGTTCATTAAGTATAATATATCATGAATCAATAATGTATAATCAACGTAGACTGGTAAATAACTAAAAAAATGTCATTAAATCAATATATTGAGCATTAAGAATAATATGGAAATAATAAATTAGGATAAAATAACTCTAAATAAATAACCACGTGATCTTGATACTTATACCTGTATATCATAACTTTTAAAATAATCACATGGACATCAATAACTAATTTCATAATGATTGAATGCATAATGTAAGACATCATAAACTTACCATCAATGCCTCATTCCAAGAAATACTATATTAATGGATAAGGACTCATCCATAAACCCAAAATAGTTTTTCTCATGAGACCTATGTATGCATAGATGGTCTATAATAGGCCCAAACTGTTAATTAATAATTCTAATGAATTCCTCATTTGAATGGGGTGAATAACAATTCAATACATAATCAACATAAATATTTTTATTGAAAAACTAGCATAAGATATGTTAATTTTCCCAAATTAAATTGATCATAAACTATTTAGAGAAACAATAAGGATAGTATCATTACAACAAATCCGCTATGAAACATAAGTAAAATAAATGGTTTTTTTTATTTAGGAATATTAATACCATAAAAATATCATTAAAAACATTCTGGATGAAAATACCATTTTTTTGAAAATCTATTTTGAAAATTAAAAAATTATATAATATAATGAAAAATATTTAATTTTGAAAAAATAATTGGAAATTGTAATGGAATATTAAAATAATTTAGTGGTGATGATGGTGATAAATTCTGTCATTTCATGTACTTTAAGACAAATATTCCTTTCACTTTTTTAGTAAAAAGTCAAAATTTAATTCATTCAGAAAACAAGAAGAAGGATCCTTTGAAAAAAAAAATTATAGAAATTTAATCATAGTAATGCATTAATTTAATCAATCATAGTTTTATTGTGAAAAAATTATTTAAAACCTTTTAATGAAAATATGGACATGGAAGAAAAAAACATTCTCAACCACATAAAAGACAGTCAGTTTTCCTTAAAAACATTATTTTAGTTTCTTGACTATGTAAAATAGGAAAATAAAAATATAACATATAATTTTCAAAAATAACCAAAGGATAATAAGATATATATTTTCAATAAAGATATATCATATATATCCCTTATTAGATACATAACATAAATAATCATGAATAATGATAAGATTGTGAAATAAACTATTACCGCTTTAGTAACTTATGGAGTACAATCCCCAAGAAAGAAACAACATTAAATGAAAATTTCAATACAATGAATTTAAATTTAATCATGATATATCATATCAAAGTGGCAGTATATACACCACAATAATGAATAAAGTGGTGAATATGATATATGTCTCATGAAACAAAAATTGAGGGGAAAAACACATGTAAAGATCATATCATTAGAGTGATAATTTAGTCAATGAAGTGATTATATGTAATGAATAGAAATACACATAAATCAATTGGGAATAAAATATAATAAAATCATAGGTCATTTCACCCATAATAATGACATAACATTATCAATTAAGTGTAAGTATAATCCAACTAATGAGATAAGAAAACCCTTACTTTGGGTCCAACTCATCATGTACATTATTTATCTTTATAAATAATAAACTTATGTTAATTATTTAATTTCCTGGGAACCTTTTTCATTTAAAATATTCCTTGAATTTTATTTATAACCATTTATATTTAATTACTTAATAAATCAAGGTCATGTCATATAATTTGATGATATTCATTTCATACATCCAGAATGTCTTCTGTAGATTAACTATTGTAAAATAGGTCATTGTTCCATCATATACCAAATCAAAAGGATGAAATAAATAAACATTTTATATATAAATTATACTTTTAAAACCAAAAATTAAATATGGATGTGAATATTTTACTACATTACAATCCTAGGGATAATAATCCATATATATGCATGAGTAGTCTTTAAATTTTTCATCGATCGTGATGGAAACAAGGAAATTATTATTTATCATTATAGAATGATAATTATATCAAAAATTCCTTATTATTTATTTAAATAAAATATTGTATTTCATCTATGTTTTTTTGGTAAAAAATGAATCACATCACTTCATGAAGGTGGAAGTTCACACATACGGATGAATAACATTTTCATTTTTCAATGGATGGAAAGGTAAAAAAATTAGATGATATATTATAGTTTAATAATGTTAAAAATTTTATGAATATAATATATAATCATTTATTCCATAATTATAACCATCCATGAGATGCAGTGATGAAAAAACTAATTACATCAGTTCACGAGGTGGTAGTCCTCCAAACAAATGAATGACAGTTTCATTTCCCATTTGATGAAAAAATGTGATATATATAGGGTGTGTAATTAAAATAACAATATATTATTATATATAAGATACAATTGTTTTTATTTATTTAGTTTTGAAGAATATTTTAGGAATATATTATATAAAATAAAACTAAAACATTCGGTTAAAATCTTTACCTTTTCTCTGGGAAATATCCATTGCATTACACCTTAATCCCTCTATGGTTTTTATTATTCCTAAAATAAAACCTATAGTATATGGTAAAGGATATTATAAATGTACATGTATTAGTATTGGGTATAAAATTGTTTTTCATGTGTGAATAAACGAGTATATGGGGTGTCTTTTTATATTGAGAGGAGGGGCATTCTTGGAACTTTTTAAAGTATTAAATTAATATTATATTTTTTAATTTGAATAACACCAAATTGATATAATTATAAGATAAGATGTTTATTAATCTAAATCCTCTCATAAAATGAAAAATGGAAAAGTTTGGGTGATGTTTTCACCCTTATATTTCTTTGACACTTTGTTACCCCTTTCGATGATTATCATGATAATAAGGTTTTTTCACTCTTTAGGGCCTATAATAGTGAATATAAAATAAAATGTGTCAAATAAATGGAAGGTTGATATTTTTAACAAATTAAAAATAACTTACCTAAAGATATGATTTTTATTATTTTGAAATCATTTAATGTAATATAATTTATTATAAAATATCATAAATGTTATTTTTTGAACTATTTATTTAATTTCGATATTAAAAAAATAATTAAAGAAATGGAATTTGAATATAATCCATTAATATAACAACCATAATCTTTATTACACACTTAAACATGATTAATTACATAAACTTGTTCTTAATACAACTCTGAGGATCGATTTTTCTAGTGTCTTGGGAAATTAGGAACATTACATAACTACTTAGAACCTAAAACCCAATATCTTTATTGAAAACATCTTTTACACGACCACAACATTCCTTCATACTTAGAATTGTAGGAGATAACATGAATAAATTTATAAGAAAAGGGTGGGATATAAATCCCACTAATGGAGTAAACAAAAAAACATGAATAATATAGTACTTGTTAGTCAATAGGTATATCAATGGATCACAAGAGAAACATGAACATAAAGTCATGATATAGCATGATTATCATAACATGGAAATGTGGCAGAAACATTTAACATGATATTAGAATAAGCCAAGAATCATTCCACATAGTGCATGATTAAACCGTCATTTCAATTTAATTAGCATGAGTAAACCCTTATTTCACTTGATATATTGTGATACTAATATTTATCCAATGCATTGGAGCGCTATCAGGGCGCACCCTTCTTAATCATTTCATTTCATGCATAAGTGTGCCACATAGATCGTACAACATGGATTGATTAAACATCATAATTTATTAAATGATAAAGGAATATGGAATTCATACATGAAACTCTATAATCAATAAGTAAATATTTATAAAGGTGAATAACCATGATAAAGAAATGGGCATGGTATTTACTACACAATGACTTTGGCTTGGAGAATCACTGTGCAATTTCCGCAGTATAACGTCATGACATGAAAATTAATAAAAAAATTGATGAGAGATAATGGGTTATATCATCATATTTACATAAAATGGATAGTAATAGGATCATATAGATACTTTTCCCAATATATGTAATGGAATTTAGACGCATAATATAAAATAATTGCTTGAATGTAAATGAGAAGCGAGAAATTACTTATAGAATTTTGTCATGGTAAAGGGTTTTCATGGGAGGTATTAATGAGATA
Organism: Viscum album; assembly: GCA_963277665.1. Taxonomy (NCBI): domain Eukaryota; kingdom Viridiplantae; phylum Streptophyta; class Magnoliopsida; order Santalales; family Viscaceae; genus Viscum; species Viscum album. The sequence continues at coordinate 1,881,989,583 of OY728159.1, read as the reverse complement.
GAAAGAGGTCTATCATAATTCAAATATATAGCGGGTAGTTTAGGGGAGGTTCTAAATCATACCCCAATATTTTTAATTGAAAACAAAAGGGTATAACAATACAAAAGAAATTTGGACAAAAAAGAGAAATGAAGAAATCCATTACTTGGATGTGTGATCCCAAATAATTGGGAGAGGCTTTAGAGGGGTATCTTGGGAGCTTGGGGAACATTGGGAGGATTATGGAGAGATTATTTAAGTTTTTGGTCAATATCCAATTGGTTTTAGTGAAGAGTAATGGGAGATTGAGTGGGTTTATATAGGAAAGGAGAAGGAGATATTTATTATTTAGGTTTTGGACACCACACATTGAACTAATCAAAACCCCGAACCATCCCATGGTTTTTTCACATGTTTTTATTCCAAAGTGGATTGGAATACATAATTTTATAATTTCTATGGCCGAACTTATTAAAATATTATTCTTGCTTATGTGGAGGTGAGCCATACTCTCAAGAAAATCATTTTAAAATGTCAAAACGTTTTATAAGTCTTGGAGGGCCCACTAAGACTCTATAAAATAAATAAAACAAACCTAAAATCACATTATTTTAAAGGTTAAAAATATATTGGAATAAAAAACCCAATTATATTATTTTATTACATCACTATTGGGTCATTAGAACTTCATAAAACACATTATATATTTAAACGTTATTTATGGTTTACCCAAAAATTTGACTGTCTCAGAAAATTATGAAGAATTTAAAGTTGGATAATTTTGATTCCCTGATTCTCAAAATAAAATTTATTCTATCTAAATAATTTTATAAATATGTGGATTTTTAATTTTAAAATAAAAACTGACATTTATCAAAAATTCATGGGTTTTGACAAAAACAGCTTTCAAACCTTTAAAAAATTTCAATTGTATTCATAAACATTACAAGATAATTTATATTTAATAAAAACTAATTTATTAATAATATTTTATTAACACTTATTTAACATAAAAATCCATTAATTCATCAAAATAGATCTCTTAATAGAATATTAATTAAAAATACTATTTTTTCTTTAAATTTTTTTTACAATGATACAATAATAAAATGAATGTATATTATTTATTCTATACAAAAATAATGCACATAATCATAGTGATAGGGTATTTTTATATAACCCCTTATAGCACCCACATATAACCTAAGGGTAAGGTGTGCGATAGTGATAGACTCTTGGGGTGGCCTGGATAACATCTCTCAGGTGGTAATCTCTATCAACTTCCACTTCTCCCATGGGCGATTTTGTTCAAGCTTAACGTATTGAAGCTCATATTGGGATTGGTTAAGAGTGAATCCTAGTGACACTACCTCCTTTATGAGATTCGAAAAATGGTCTTCTTATGGAGAAATTCTACTAGATGAGGCCATCGCTTCCTTTGTCTAAATAAATTGGATTTGTTAAAGACCTATATTAACACTAATCATGTGATCACTGTTCAATTGCTATATTAGCAATGGTAACAATTCCTAATGTTATTTTAAAATCCAAAAACATAAAACCAAATAAGTTCCTATGTTTTATATACCGATTTACATAATAATACATTTAATCAGATGAAGAGAAATTTTCATTAGTAAAATTTTGGGTTGTTACAGCCATCCACCCTTAATAAATTTCACCTTCAAAATTTCCTTTTTCCCACACTAAAACAGATGAGGATAACTCTGATTCATCACTTCCTATGATTCCCACATTTCTTCTTCAAACATTTGGTTTCACCAAAACACCTTGAAAAGGGGAATTCTCTTATTTCTTAGAACTTTTTCTCTAAAATATTAGATCTTCACTAGGTTCTCTTCATAGGATATTTAATTCTCTAATGTTACCACCTATATATTGAGTACATGTGATGGGTCATTTATATACTTCCTCAAGAGTGATACATGGATTACATCATGTACATGAGATAGTTTTGGGGGGAGTGATAGTTGATAGGACACTACTCCAGTGCGATCAAGGATCTCAAAAGGTTCGATGTACCTTGGACTAAGCTTACCCTTCTTCATAAATCTCATAAATCTCTTCCATGTAAATATGCGGAGGAATACCATGTCTGCGACATCAAAATCTAGGTCTCATAGACTATTATCATCATTGTTCTTTTGTCGACTCTGTGAATCTTTAATTTACTGTTGGATGTTCTTAATTTTCTCCACCATTTCATTGACCATTTCTGTACCAAGGAGTTTTCACTCCCCAACTTCATCCCAATATGACAATGTTCTTCACCTCTTCCCATAAAGGGATTCATAAGGATCCATTTGGATTCTTGAGTAGAAATTATTATTTTAAGAGAACATATCCAGAGAAAGATGATGATACCATCCTCCTTTGAAGTCCATTTAGGATGCTATAATCATGTCCTCAAGTGTTTGTATAGTCTACTCAGATTGGCCATCAGTTTGAGGATGATAATCCATACTGAAGTTCAGCTCAGTATTTAGAGCATGTTGAAGACACTTCTAGAACATAGAGGTGAATCTTGGATCTTGATCTAATATAATATATAGTGTTACTCCATGTAGCCTTACCACTTTTCTGATATATATCCATTCCAGTTGATCCAATGAGAAATCCTCTCGAATTGCAATGAAGTGTGGAGTCTCTGGAAGTCAATCCACAACAACCTAGATAGCATTATTTCATTTGTATGACTTTGGAAGTCCGGAGACAAAGCCCATGGTGATGTTCTCTCATTTCCATGTTGGTATGGGTAATGGTTGCATTATCCCCTTAGACTTATGCCTCTCAACCTTCACTTGCTAACATACTAAGAACTTTGATGTATACTCAGTGATCTCTTTCTTCATGTAATCTAACCAATAAATCTATCGTAGATATCAAAACATCTTTCTATTTCCTTGGTGAATGGAGAAATTTTAACTATGTGCATCATCCAAAATTTCATTCTGTTACTCCATATTTGATGGAATGCATAGTCTTGTCCCAAATCTCACAATTCCTTCTTCATTAAAATTGAACTCATAGGTTCCCCTATTTTGATAGTTTCAAATTTCTTTTGAATTCCTACATCATCCTTTTGAGCATCCTTTAACATTTACAAAAGATATGGTTGAGCAATACTTTTTGAAAGTATTGATGATGTACCCTTATTTATGATTCCCATGTACATCTTCATCAGATATTAGAAGGTTAGATCCCTGTCAATTCTCATCTATGGTAGAATCACCCGGTCCTTTCTACTTAGAGAATATGCCACCTAGCTCACTTTCCCAGGGTGGTAATGGATTGAGCAGTCATAGTCTTTGATCAAATCTAACTATCTTCATCGGCACATGTTCAACTCTTTCTATGTGAACATATACATGAGGATTTTGTGATCCGTGTATATCTCACACTTCTCCCCCAAAGAGGTAATGTCACCAAATTTTCAAAGCGATGATTTCGGCAGCCAACTCTAGATGATTTGTTGGATAGTTTTTCTGATTAACTTTTAATATCATTGAATCATAGGCAATGAATTTTTCATTTTGAATCAACTAATAGACCAGGACCTTATTCGAAGTATCACTAAATACCAAAAAAAGTTCTCCACTTGTGGATAGTGTTAGCATAGACACAGTGAAAAGCCTCCTTTTCAACTCCTTCAAGATCTCTTCGCATTCATCACTCCAAGAAAACATGACTTCCTTATGAGTTAGATTGGTAAGAGGGTTTGACAATTGTGATAAATTTCTTACAAATTGGCGATAATATCTAGAAAACCCCAGGAAGCTACAGATATTCATCACTGATGTTGGCCTCGACCATCCCTCCATTGCATATGTCTTGGAGGGATCCACAGATATCCCATTGCTTGTAATGATATAACCCAAGAATGAGACCTCCATTATCCAGAAATCACACTTTTTGAATTTTTCATAGAGCTTCTCCTTTTGCAAGGTCTCTAGTAAAGTGCTTAGATATTCCTCATTTTTCTTCTTGGTTTTAGGGTATATTATAATATCGTCAATATAGACTACCAAAAATTTGTCGAGGTAATATCTAAAGACTATATTAATAAATTACATGAAGATTTCTGGAGCATTAGTGAGTCTGAAAGGAATTACTATGAATTCACAGTGCATGTACCTTGTACAAAAAGTAGTCTTGGGGATATCCTCCTTCTTCACCCTTACATGGTAATATCTTGACCGCAAATCCACCTTAAAGAAGTATTTTCCTCCACTTGGATGATCAAAAAGTCTTCAATTCATGGTAGATGATAATTTTTCTTTATCTTGATTTTTTGAGCTCACGATAATCAATGAAAAGGCACATTAACCCATCCTTCTTCTTAACTAGGAGGACTGGAGAACCCTGTGGTGAAGCACATGGGCATATAAACCCTGTATCCAGATTCTCCTATAGTTTTTTCATTAGCTCCTCAAGATTCACAATATCCATTCTATATGGATTCTTGGATATTGGCAATTCCCTGGGTATACGATCAATTAAGAATTCAATATCTCTTCTAGGAGGAAGACCAGGAAATTCCTCGGGAAACACTTCAATAAATTTCCTCACAATTGGCATGTCTTTAAGGATGGTTTCTTCCTTAGATTCAATCATCTGAGAAAGATACAGGTCCTCATAGGGCATTAATATCCACGTTTGAGATGATGGTGCTAAGTAAGATTCATCCTCCTCTATGCACTTGTATAGAATCAGGGGTCGATTCTCCATATAGCGAGTGATTTTCCTCTCACAACAATTTATGTTAGATATATATATATAGAAAGTCAATCCTTTCCAATAATTTCATCAAATTCTACTAGATTGGGTATGAAGATGTTCTTCGGGAAGTTCAAAACACAAATTATGACAGGGGAGGAGTTATATCCATGGGATGCAATGATTTCCCCATTTTACGTTCTCACCGACATCTTCACTTCCATGATTTTTTGTGGTGTTGTGATTGTTCTACTAATCTTTTGGGATATAAAAGAATGTGTAGAACTAGAATAAAAAATTATATTCTCTATTATTGGATGAATAACTAGTGTACATGTCACCACATTGTTTTTGGCATTCGCTTCAGCGGATGTGATGGGAATGGATCACCCTTGACGCCTTGGAGTTTTTTGGTTGCCTCCGAACACCCTTGGATTAGGTCACTGGATTGAAAAGTGCTCTAGTTCTTTATAGTTGAAGTAATGAACAATGAATTGAGGGTCTAATAGAGTGTTCCTCTCCTCTGTCGTAGAAGCAGGTTTTTCTTGTCAGAAGTTAATAGCCAGGTGCCCTTCCCTTCCACACCTAAATCATTTCCTCATCCCCTTCAGGAAATTTCTGGGGTGCTTCTTTCCACACCATTGGCAAGTGGGGTGCTGAAATTTATTAACACCATTGGATTTATCCATCAGACCACTGTAATTAAATTCCACCTGATGCTTCTTATCCCCATGATACCCCTGAGATTCATCGATCTCCATTTCAACATTGAGGGAACATAAGACAATTTCTTCATAGCTCTAGAAGTCACAGATCACTATGTCTTTACGTAGGATAGGTTTTATCCCACCAAAGAAGTGGTCAACCTTTCATTCGGGGTAATGAAAAATCCAGAGGCATATCGTTAAATATTTGTGATTTTTTCCTTGTATGCTCCGATTAATTTGTCGTCTTTTTTCAACAGGGCAAGGAAGTCCCTTTCCATCTTAATACATAGGGTGTGACGAAAAAATTATAAAAATCATTTTCTAGAAATCCTTCCATTCTAACACCTCGTTCTCCTCCTTAGGATTCGTATTTTTTATCAATGTCCACCATTGATCAGATTCCCCCTCTATATCATAAGCATCCAGAAGTAACTTCTCTTGTTCAGAACATTGATGGATGGTGAAGATCTTCTCAATGGAGTTGACCCATTGTTCAAAAGTTGAGGGATCAGATGATCCATTAAAAGTAGGAGGCCTTCATCTCATGAAGCTCTTGATTGAATCTTTTTCTTTCTTATGGGGGTTTGAACGTTCCTTTTAACACATGTTTTTATTCAAAACTTGAGTTAACTGAGATAGTACCATGAAAAACATTGTGATTCCCACTCCAATCGGATTAGGAATCTCATTAGAACAGTCTTCACATTGGTATTATCATTGGTTGTTAGCTTGATTCTTCCTATTACCAGCCTAAAAGGAAATTTAGGGGTAACACCTAAAGGGAAATCCAATGAAAAAAAGGTATAACTTATAAATTACATTTATTTCCTTAACTCATCTATGTCATCCATCATATAATTCCCAACATATATTCCTAGGGGAATTTATTTTTAATTCCCTTAATAATGGTTCATACTAAACTTATGAATTTATGGAACCATATCCCCCGAGAGTGTCGGAACCAAGAGTGCAGAAAGTCCCTTTCTCATTCACCAGTTCCCGTTTGAGTCTAGCTCAAAGAAATGTTTTCAGGTTTTACCCCTAGATATATCTATACCAGAGCCACCTCTACCAGTTAGTATCCAGAGAGGGATGTATTTTCTTGATAAACCACTTACTCAATACTCACCAAAATTTATGTATGTTTTTATTGTTCTTAGAATTATCCCTAAGGATTTCATTGTGGATTTCTAATCCTAATCCCAAAAAAACTAAACATATCCTTTGATACCAACTTTAACAACCCTTCCCTTTATTACACACTTAAACATGATATATTACATAAACTTACACTTAAGACGTTTTTGAGGATTGAAAGGTCTAGTGTATTGGAAAATTAAAAACATTACAAAATAACTTAGAACATAAAACCCAACATCGTTATTGAAAAATTCTTTTACATGACCACAACATTCCTTCATACTTAGCATTGCATGGGACAACATGAGGATATGCATAAGAAAAGGGTGAGATATAAATACCATTAAGGGTGTAAACAAGGCATAACATGAAGAATATAGTACATGTTTGGTAATAGGAATATCAATGGAGCACAAGAGAAACATGAACATAAAGGCATGATATGGAACGATTATCATAACAGGGAAATGTGGCAACAACATTTAACATGATATTAGCATGAGCCAAGTCTCATTTTACATGGAGTATGAGTAAAACCTCATTGAACTTGAATTATCAATATTAAACCATCATTTATCTTGATGTATCATGATACTAATCTTTACCTAATGCATTGGAGTGCTATTAGGGTGCACCCTTCTTAATCATTTTATTTCATGCATAAGTGTGCCATATAGCTCATACAACATGGATTCATTAAATATAATAATTTATTCCAAGATAAAGTAATGTGGGATTAATACATGAAAATATATAATAAATAAGTAAATTTTCATAGACGTGAATACCCTTGATTGAGAAATGGGCATGGTATTCACTGCACAATGACTTTGGCTTAGAGAATCGCGGTGCAATTTGACAAGCATAAAGGTGTGATACAAGAATACATAAAAATGGTTGATGAGAGGGAAATAAGTATGTCATAATATGTACATGAAATTTATAGTAAGAGGTTATATAGATACATGTCCCAACATATGTAATGGAATTTTGATGCATAGTATAAAATAATTGCATGAATGTAAATAAGAAGAGAGAAATGCCTTACCGAATTTCGGCATAGTAACGGGTGTGCATGGGATGCATTAATGAGAGAGAAATAGGTCTCTCTTCATTCAAACATAAGGAGGGTAGTATGGGGGAGTTGTGAAATCATTCCCCAAAATTTGTAATTGAAAACAAAAGTTTGTGACAATATAATGAAATTTGGACAAAAATGAGAAAGCAAGAAATCTCTTACTTGGAAGTGTGATCCCAAAGGCTTAGGAGAAGCTTGAGAAGGGATTATTGGGAGCTTGTGGCGCCTTAGGATGAATCTATAGAGAGTATTTCAGGGGTGGTAAAGCTACAAATGGTTTGACTGAAGATTAATGAGAGATTGAGTGGGTTTATACAGGAAAGGAGAGGGAATTCTTTATTATTAAGGTTTTGGACCCCATACATTAAACTGATAATAACCACAAACTGTCCCATGGATTTTCCAGAGTGTATTGGAAAAAATTATTTTATAAGGCCAATAGCCATTCTTATTAAAATATTATGATTGCTTATGTGGAGGTGAGTCACACTCTCAAGGAAATCATTTTAAAATGTAAAATGCTTTATATGTCTTGGAGAGTCCACTAAAGCTTTTTAAAATAAATCAAACAAGCCTAAAATCATATTATTTTAAAGTTAAAACATATATTGGCAAAAAATTACATTTATAGTATTTTATTACGTCACTATTGGGAAATTACAATGTCATAAACCACATTATATAATTAAATGGTAGTTTATTTTTACCCAAACATTCGACTGTCTCAGAAAATTATGAAACATCTACCATTGGATAATTTAGATGTCAGGATTCCAAAAATAATATTCATTTTATCTAAATAAGAGTCTAAATATATGTATTTTTATTTTTAAAATAAAAACTTACATTTATCGAAAATTCATGGGTTTTGGATAAAACTAATTTCAAACGTTAATAAAAATTAAATTTGTATTCATAAAAATTATATGATAATTTATATTTTATAAAATTTAATTTAGTAGTAATATTTTATTAAAAAAATATTTAATTTAAAAATCCATTAATTCATCAAAATAAATAACTTAATTAAATATTACTTAAAAATGATATTTGTGCTTTAAATACTATTTATAAGGTAACAATAATAAATTGAGTGTATATTATTTATTCTATACAAAAATAATGTAGATAATCATAGTTCTAGGGTATTGTAACATAACCCCTTATAACACCCGCATATAACCTAAGGGTAAGGTGTGCGATGGTGACAGACTCTTGAGGTGGCTCGGATAACATCTCTTGGGTGGTAATCTCTATCAACTTCCACTTCTCCCATAGGTGGTCGCATTCAAGCTTAACGTGTTGAAGCTCAGCTTGGGTTTGGTCAAGAGTGAAGCCCAATGATACTACCACATTTCAATGCTCTGACAAATAGGCTTCGTATAGAGAAATTCTTCTATATTAGTCCATCTCTACCTTTGTCTAAGAAAATTGGATTTGTTAAAGCCCTCTATTTATACTAATCATGTTATCACTGATCAACAGCTATAATAGAAATGGTAATAATTATTAACAGTATTTTAAAATCCAAAAACATAAAACCAAAGAATTTATTATATTTTATATAACCATTTTACATAATAATACATTTAATCAGATCAAGAAGAATTTTCATTCATAAAAGTTTGGGTCGTTACAATTAAGGAATCCTTAAAATGTTATATTTATCTAAAAATTTTGGAAAACAAAATAATTCATTCAAATTATATTACTTTATATACTTTTAGAGTCATTTATAATATTTTTATATTAATTTAATAAATAACATGTCAGTGTGGTGTAAGAATTTAATGTAATTATTTCATCAATAAAATTTAGAAATAAACAACCACGGGAAAATTATACCATTTATATTTAAAATAAACTTTTATAACCAAGCATGATATTTTTTTATTCTGGTAATAAAATACTATAGATATTAAAAGAAAGATAGATACATTTTTGACTTTTTCTTTTAATTAAATATTATAAAGGTGAAAACAAGTAAATATGGAACCAAGTTTTCATATAATGAAAAATTAGATATAACTGGATGAAATATAATCTTATATTTGTATAAATGAAGCTATTAGGGTCATTTTTTAGTCCTTATCATGTAATTTTTAACCTAAATTTTCCCATTTACCCTTACGGTGATGATAATTGTTTACTAGGTTAACTATTCATAATAACCAAAAATAAAAGAGACATATTAACCAAATTTGGAATTTAATCATTCCAAGTATGGTATTAATTATTCATGAATACATCTATTTAAGTGATATAAATTATTTTAATATTAAAACTCAAAATGTAAGGGAAACTGATTTTTTGAAAAAATGTGTTTTTAGAAAAAAAAATGTTTTACACCAAATTCAACCTTAAAATTTATTCAAATAAACATAATTAGATTATAAATAATAAAAGTGAACTAATTTTACTTTTAAAAAATTTCAAAATAATATTTATCTTTTAATTGATAGAAATAAAAATACAATTTTCAATAAAAAATAGTATTTTTCATTATTCACTGAAAAATCAATCTGTTTAGAAAAATATGGAAAACTCACCAAAGAATAATTTTATATGATAATTTCAAAAAAGTTATTATTTTTAGTTAAAAAAATTTATATAAATTATTTATAATATTTTACCATAAAAATAAATATAAACCATTTTTGGAGAAAACATATTTTCGAAGAATAAAAGGGTATTACTAAAAATCAAGTGCTTATTTTCAAAGAATTAATACAATAATTTTTTAAGAGTAGTAACATTATATATTTTTTTAGTTTTTTTAATCATTTTCATATTCTACAATTCAATAACTTGGATATTAATTTAACATTTAAATAACATTTTTTTTGGTTCATTTAGTCTTGGTGGTGCATGTTGTATACACTATAAAACATAGTGTTCATTTAATAGCATAGGATGTTACACTAAACTTACCTAATGATATAAAAATTATATATATGGATGAATACTATTATTAATTACATCCAAAATGTAACTCTACTATCTAACCAAGCTAAATGTGAGAAAATTTACGGCCATGTGGCCAATTTTATCCTCTATGACTACCCCAAATTAGAGAAGGTCCGACAATGAAAAATATTGATGGGAAAATTATAAATTACATCAATTGAAATTAAATCCCTAAACATGTAAAATAGTTTTATGTTAGAATGTGTGGGTATCATCTATCTAGATTGAATCTCTTCCACTAGATATAATCTCTATGATACATTTGTCCCACCATGCTTTATCACTACATGGAATTCAATATGAATAAACATGAATGATATATTTTAACCTTATCTGTGAATAAAAAAGTAGATATTCTCTATGAAACCAAATATTCATAGTAATTTTATAATTTTAGATTTGATTTGGTGGGACCCTACCTACCAGTTATCGCACAAAAATACTTTTTTATCCTTATTGTTACCAATTTCATTTTGTAATAGGCTGAGGATATTCCCATAATATAGTTCAAGTCCAGATTCATGATCATGTTCATTATTTTCCACGTCATTCATCAATTAGGGATTCCTCACATCATTATCATAGATAGAGGAACTAACTTCGAATCCAATTATTTGAAGAAAATGTACTTCAAGTACAATATTTGTCCCAACCATACTTCTCAATATCATACAATAAAAAATATATCAAGAAACTCAGTAGGAATATCCCCAAAACTATATAAAATATGTTCAATGTGAATAAGTAATGTTTTAAAAAAAAATCCAATTACCAATAGTCATATTAGAAAATGTCTCAGACTTCCACCCAAGTGACTCTATACTCTTAGGTATATGGAATAGAAGTAGTTATACCTATTGAAGACCAACTATCATTTCTCTAGACAACCATATATTATTAGTAGAAACCTAAATAATGTATCATGTTTTTATAAATGAGTGATAATCCCTTGACCATATTAGTATTCAAGAACTTCACATCCTCAAGGTCTATTAAAACCATGTGGATTGATAATTTAACAAGTAGTTTTTCCATTTCTCCTTCCTTTAAAGTGACTCACTACTAAAATTGAAAATAAAAATTATACATGGAAGATATCTACCATAGAAAAATCTATTGTTAGAAATCCTAATCACAATCCAATAGGGTTGTTTAAATGGAGTATTCTCATTGATAACCATGGATGGAGAGTGAAACACACCTCCCAACAATGAAAGGTTCAACAAGAAGTGTTTTTTCATGATTTAACCTCATTTAACACATGACCGATCAATAAGACCCTAAACTACATAGCACCATAGTCCTAACTATATGATTTTAATTAAATAACACCTTACCCCTCGTTATATGATTAAAAAAAAATCTATTTTTAGGTTTATAGGTAAATGAACATAAAATTAACGCCATTGTGTTTATGATGAAAGACTATAAACTGCATAGAACAATTACATTCCACATTACATTAAACTTCTTGGAAAGGGTCCTAATTTAGTAGACCAAAAATACATGGAATATAATTATAACCATACAATGTGAAAGTAAAATTTCAATATCCCTTCTTTAATATGTAAAATTACCTCAATTACAGCCCCAGATAAATGAAATTAATATTTATAGATAGTGTCTTCTTATATGATGCATAAAAAACAGAATTGGCTCATCAACTGCAGTCAATATGATAAAACCCTCTACCTGTTTTCAATATCCTATTACAAAATTTCAGAGAACTATGTTTGTAAGGATTCCTACCCCATGGGATATGTATGGATTCCTGGACCCTTTTTCATTATCCCAACCATCATTTCCTTGTCTTATTTTCATCTTGTTTTTGTGATAAATAACCTCTCATCAGGTTTCTTAATCTCACCCAGCCATAGGAAGATGACCTTCTTAGGATATGGTTTTTAATATCACTTATTAATACACACCTTAAATGTGATATAATGAACAAAAATTTTTCACTCATATTGTCAAACTCTACCCAAACATCATTTCAACTCACCTTTACCCATCGATACTTTCTTGATCTAGATCCATATCATCCTCTACATCTAAACAGGATCCCTTATGGTGATATCACAATTTCAAATAGTCCCACCTCCCATTTAGGGTACATACCATAGATGTATTTTGGCATAACATTAAAGGTCCCTTATTTCAGAAACATAGTCAGCATCCAACCTAATTTTACCTTCTCCCATACTTGATGTTGTAGTGGTGGAACATAATTTTCAAAGAAATGGTAAATAGTCACCCTACACTCTCTTTATCCTTTTATTCAGATCCTAAATGTGTCAATTTGCCCCCAATAAAACCAAATATGTATTAGTGGAATGTAAAAACCCTAAAAAACCCCCATTCATGCATTTTTGCACATTGTTAGAGAAAATTGACCAATTAGAGTCACCCATGTTGGGCCTCTTTGTGATTAATATCTTCCAGGTGAAGGCATGGTATGATGGAATTAGATTTTTCTCCCTTATCACACATTTTAATAGGACACGGGTAATTCTATTTTATATCTTATTTTCCACATAGATCTGGGATCATGTGATATTAGGGGTTTTAGTGGAGTTTCTCCTGTATGAGAAAAACACAGTGGGTAGGGGACCTCTTTGGTCACAATTCCATGGACATAAACTACACAAACACTTTCATGTTTTCATGTGACTTTCTATAACATTATTGGCCTCTCTAATTCCCATTAGGGTTTAACTTTTCTTGGTTCTATACAGACTACCACACCTATGGTCCATATTCTATAACCATAAACTATAAAACACCCTTCAATAGGTTACTTGCATAAAGATTGGTGTTAGGATCCACATTCCAAGTTTAACACACACCCTTATTTACACAAACATCCTCACCTTATATGGTCTGATCATGATGACCTTAATCATTTTGAATTTCATTATAAGGATTTATTTTATGCCTCTAAGTCCATTGAACCTCCATTCAGATCAGTTTTTCATTACCTTTCATGTTATACAAAAAAACTTGATACTTTTTAAAAGTTGAAGCTATAAAACCTTATGATTTAGAAAACTCCCAGATATCTTTACGATATATCATTAAAAATTGTACTTAACATCCTCACCAAATTATGTTAAACTACAAGGTATTTACCCTATATCATGACTTTAAACTGTTTTATATTTTGAGTATTCATTCGAGAGGATGCCTCTCTCTTTCTGCCATTTTTTACAAAAATATATTTTGTAACTATATATGGATTGATTAAAACTTTTTATGATATATAATAATGCGTGAATCTCTGCTCTAGAGGCTAGAAATCATTTCAAACGTTATAATTTCTTCATACTCAATTTGTCTTGATGGAAAGTACCCATTTTTTAGGTTCCTTATTATAACATGAAATTTAGATGTCGATCCCATCTATATATGGGTTTAAATATCTTTGTTATTAATATACCTCATGATTCACTCAATGCATGTCGACATAGCACCCAGAGAATTGAACCATACCTGAATATCAAGTAAATTATTCTTTATACTTTAGGTATTCCTAAATTTAGATCCTCACTATCCTCATTTTACAAATTAGTTCATCTATGGTGATTAAGAAAATTAAAAAAATCCCAACCCCATTATAGGAAAAACTCAAAAAGAGAGTTTTGTATCAACATGATTGGTCTTTTGTTTCAAGGACATGGTCTGTAGTTGAACCCAATGTTATTTTACATATCATTAATAGTGAGGTAGTAGAACCTATGTTTCAAAAACATGGCTAGCAGTCATCAACAATCCACTTTTGATTTCCCTTATAGATTCTAATATTGTAGTTTATGATTTATGTACTCCACTTCCCGTTTTTTATGGTGGAATATAACACCCTCAATGTTTCCCCATTCGTATATTTTCAAATTTCGGTAAAGAAAAATATTCATGTAAAATATTTCTTTGCTTGGGTTCCCCTTCATCAGGATACTTCCATTTCTTAATGAAAAAATCTAGGACTGACCCTTCATCCCCAATTTTGTGCTATCATGTGACACAAATGATAACCTTTTCCCCCATGTTTACAACAATGGGAATGAACCATGTAGTCTTATCAGTTTTTTTTGTGGTATCCTAACATGATCAATAGACATTGTGTTTATGGGAAGTAGACCTTATTGTCTTGGTCATATAACATTAAATTAAAAAGCCACATTTCCCACTCTAAGGCCATATATATAAGTTTGGGATCCCCAATTCATATCATTATTTCTTTCTCTCAGTTCTAAATAGACTGTTTCACCTATGGTAAGAGAATCGTGACCTTAAATTGTGTTCCTCCAACATATGGGATAACATATTCCCACATCGAGCCTTTTTTTCCTATTGGACCTTCATCCATATAAATTTTACTCTAATTTAATGAAAAATATCATATCACCCCTAATTTTATAATAATCATAACCATACATTGTGTGAATCCCTCACCGAGGATGTTTGTGTGTCCCCAGGTCCTTAGGCCCTCTATTCACATTGAATTTGTGTTACATTCTTTTATTCAAAAACTGTCCCACCCAATTTTCTTCCTCATTGTATGAGTTTAGACTATTTTTCAATTTCCTTTAATCCTAATATTAAATTATACTCCATAATCCCTATCACATTACTTTAAACTGCATGTTACATTGGATCTTATCCCATGTGGATTACCCCTTCGGGTTTTGGACTCTAATATATGTCTTGATTCTTATTCTATAGGATACTTAGTGACACTTGGATATACTTTATTAAGCCCATCTATATGTATTCCATCACCTCTACCTTCTTTCATCACTTGGTGCTTACAGATGAGGTCTCATTTCCATCCCATACATCAAGGTGATGTTGTAATTAGATGAATGTGGTCAATTTTGCATGACCCAAAACTCCATCCTCAATATAGTCCAATCATCCTTACCTTAAACTATGTACATTCCCCCAAGGATTATTTAAAACATGCATGTGGTATTTAAAAATGACATTAGGTTTCCCTTTCCCTTAATTTTTCATAGACAACCTCATCAGTTCTATGCAATGTGAGAATAACATTTTTTCTTCTATCTTTGAGGAATTTTATTATTAGCACATGAGTATTCTAATTCTTTCTGGGAATGTTACTGACCAATTCCTAAATAAATTTTCTCATCCATAGTATAGTATATATAACTCTAAATTGGTAATACCTTTTGGGCCAAATATTCATGAACATAAAACCAATAAACCTTCATGCTAGAGGTGTGTAACCTTAAACTCAAGTCCTTGATTGTCTAACTGACAAGACTCTAAATTATTCTAGGAAAGATGAATAAAGGTGAATCATATTAAAATACCTAAAATTTTGACCTATGAAAAGGTGAAATCCTATTCATTCCACTTCATTCCAATTCATGACTTGGGGAAAAGTCAATGCGTTGAAGGAGAAGTCACAAATCCTATGGTGTCAACCACCTGACACCAACAAGGGCATGATTATTGTCACTAGACCAACTATTCTAGTAAAAAATTAGAGAAAAACTATACTCTTTTTTCACATTTTATTATTTGTACAAATTTAAAACTACTTTGAATGTGGTTAAAGAATCATGATCTAAAATAATGTGCTTTATGCCCCCTTGATGGTCCTTATTGGAATTGAAACCTCAATTCATATTCTGTGTTTCCATGGCCAATGTCATGAAGATGATCTTTGTACATATCATTCTAAGATGTATGACCTCTTACACCAAAATCTCACTAGTCATAGATACACAATATTAAAAGTAATTACCCTTTCACAAGAATCCTTATAATCTTAAATTGTGCTCACAATGTTTGAGTTTTGTCTTTAGTTACATCAATTTTCCATTCATGTGGGGTCATTTCCCCTCCTCTACCATATACAAATCCTTGCATTTGATTTTAGAATCATAAACATAAAATTAAATTCATTTTCTTCTTGATATAATATATATCGGTATTAGTATTATCGTTCACATGTGGTTTTTTTCATTTTTCAATGCTATAAAGACCATTTCCACCCCTCAGTACAAGAATTGTGACCCTAAACTATTAGCATCCCAAAGTATGAGCTAGATTACTATCAAATCTACAATATAAAGGATTAAACTACTCCTCCACATGACTTGTAAATCCATCTTACATATTCCTCTGATGGTTTTGATAGTACTTTCATACTGATACACATCATCGACATTCTCAATTTACATCAATGTAACCACTGGGTCATCATAACTCCAGTTGAAATTATTCCCCCATTACTACAATTTAGGAACCCATAGTTTATATTTTCTCCATAAAGCATTCACATATGAAAATACTCCCCTATGATTATGTCACTAAGAAACAAAGGCCTACCTCCCATCTAGGGAACATGCCTAAGAGGGTTTTTTGGAAGAAATATGATGGGAATGTGTCTTGAATACATGGTCAGCAATCATCCTCCATTTGTATTCCCTAATTCATGGTGATACGATAGTAGAATCCAGAATTTGAATATATAAAATAATCAACCTCAACCTATCTATCACCTACATTGAAATTTCAATTTTTGAAGGCATAATTTACCTTCATCCACTCCAATTTTCTTATACAATGTCTCAACACCACTATGTTACACTTTTTCATTAATTTTGGTATTTTTTAAAGGTTGATCATCTTTGTGGTATCTGACCCCACCATACATTCCATTATTAAATTATATAACAGTGGTCATAGAAACATTCTAATATTAATTCATTCATCATATCAGCAATCTTTCACTACATGAGTTTCCCTCCATTTCCCCTTGTATCTCACACCAAGTACGAATCATGTTGGATTGGGATTTTTGATTATTTCTCTCGTTAGTATGATTATGTTTTATTCCTAAATTTCCTAAAAATATGGAATTAATCTATGTGTATAAAATTATTAACATATGATATTAATATACATATTGGTGTCCTTATCTCATGGGATAAAATTATGTGAGACATTCATCCTTGTTTGAGAGGATAAGATATTTGTTGTGTTTTTATTATACAATACCACCTTATGAAACTATGCATGGATTTATTTCCTCTATGAACAATATATAGTGACATACTGACACCTCAACCTTAGACCAAACCATGAATACCAATTTCTCTTTTTCCAAACACATGGGTTTTTCTTAGGCTCATGTTGATCCCCTACTCAGATCAGATCTAGGAGGATCCAATTTTCTCCTATTCATGATCTATATCTATATGGATAAGTTCTAGTTCAATGAATCATGTCCCTATACTATGTGACCATATATTTGTGAGACTATCCATGTTGTAATTTCAACCACCATGTCCTTTCATTCATGATGAGTTTATTTCTTCTTAGGTTTATAGAGTTATCTCACATTTCTTGGTCCAGAAAGTATAAACATAGAAGGAAACATCCATGGCCTTATCTACTTGACCATAGGCACAACCCAAGAGTGAAAGATATAATAACTTAAGATTTATCCCATTTATTATCATATCTATATGACCAAAAACAAAGAAATCATGGGATCACCCGTGATATGATCCCTAGAGGATGGTTAATTTCTTTCTCATGTCTCTCACATGGTTGAAATATGAATTTTATCAACTTTTATTCATATATTATATATATTTGATATTCCTCATTGATATTTTTATGGCCAGAGGGTGTAACCACAAGAGTTCTTGAACTCTTCTTGAGAATTACACTCCTCCCCAAACAACCTTTGTGTCCCTTGATTTAGATAGATATCCATTATCAAATTAGATTGTGATCTCTTATAATGATTAAAAAATAATAAAATGTATTGAATCATATCCATGGTATATACTCTAGAGGAATCATTCTCATCATCTCTAAATACACTTCCCTATGGTGATGGCACATCTTTACAAATTTCCACCTCCCATCCAGAGTATATGTCATCGGGGAGACATCCTCAGTGGTATGGTCGTGAAACCTATGTTTTAAATGTAGTTAGTGGTCTTCCTAAATGTATATTCCTCCATAATCTAGTGAATTATATTCTCAAATTAATAATTTACCTATCTTTAAATTCCCCTTTTTCAAGTGGGACTGTAACACCCTTGGTGTTACGCCCCCGCACATCATGCATGTTAATAGTGAACCAAACCTATAGAACTAACAAATCCAAGTCCCTCATATCCATGGTTCCTAATATTGATTTATATAACATTATAATATCAACCCATACACCCCTTTATAGTGCTCTTACAGAGTCAAATAAAATTATATTTATCTCTTGTTTCTCACACTAAGAATGAATTATGCGGGTTAGTAAATTTTAATTTGTTATTTTGTTAATGTGATTGGTATGGAAGATTAAAATTTTGGAATTTAGAGAACTGATAATTTTATTTCATTGAAAATTGGGGAGGATCATTTACATATCATAACCTCTCTCTTATTAAAAAACACCTCTATGGATTAGCCCAAGAGAATGAATGTTCATGCTTGACCAACCATGATTGGGATAATTTGATAATGCTTCCCTACTTATTAAGATCTTCCATCTCTTCCTCTACCAATGGTCTCACATCATCTCCTCATAATTGGATCTAGCAATACTCTACCTTGAATTGTGTATCTAATGATACCACCTTAGATAACTCATCTTTGGCCACCACCAACTACATCTTTAATTGGATGATGGTTTTATCCCTTCCAGTTATGACAACCTCCTGATGATTTTATCCATCATATATCTTGGAAACCATCAGTTTAGTTGCATGGGGAGATGTGACACTTTTATTTTTCCTCATATCACTTAGTGTCTTAATATCACCACTCCAAACACACCCCTCGATCAAAAATTTAGATCATGTTCTTGGAGTGCATGGTTGTTTAACCTGCTAGTCCCCAGGATATATATCTAGTAGTGAAGTGATCCCTTATAACCCACTAATTTACCCCATTATGTGTGGGAAATTATTTTTAAGATTCCCCTCCATGCCATCCATTCTGGTTTTCTTTGTTATCCTCACCAACTTCTATGTCTAAGTCATCAATTTCCATAGGGGAATTATTATAATCAGGAAAGTGCATGAGTACCTTGGTGGTACGGTCCTCCCCCAACATAATATTTGAAGGGATAAGAATCATTTTGATAGGGATAATCAACTATAATTCTGAATCATTAGAAACTTCCACTTCTATGGTCATCTCTCACATAGGTGAAGATTATATCAGCCCTTTGTTTTCCCTCAGCGGTGCAACAGGTTGCTCTTATGGGACTGAGGAAACCTTCTCATAAGATAATAATACCTTTTAGCTTGACCCAACCACTTGGTATTATTAACTACCTCACCACCAAAAAAATTTTTTATAGGTTCTGTTAATATCTCACCCACCAATGGAATGAAAATTAAAGCCTTAATACCCAATGGAATGCCTTACGTTTTCTCTTCTAGAGGGAAAACATCTTCACATAAAGTCATAGGGAGTAAAATTTTAATTTAATATATATAATTGTAAATTCTAGATGCAATTTATTAGAGTTATAACTTACAAAATGAATATGTTTTGAAATGTCATAATTTTTTATTGGTGGCATCCCTCATAATACATTCCCTTGTGTGACTACTTCCTTGACTAAAACATTGAGGCTAAGAGTATCAAATATGAGATCCACCATTGGGTATCCCCTTAAATACTAGTGGGAAACCTAGGGGATTCCATGATATTACCCATGGTCGAGCAAGTGAAACATAATTATTAAAAATGAACAAGTCATTATAGTCTAGTAAATATGCATTTAGAACTAAAACAGAAACCATGAATGGGGATTTTTAAATTTTTATCTAGGTCAGAGTGAGATTAATATGATTAGTTTATCTGAGTATCTTGCATCCCTATAAGGTGGTTTCACCTTTGTAACACTAGGAAATGGCTCCCAATGAACAATAAAGAGGGTAGGGGAGTCAGTATATTCCACCACTATCTAGCCCATTATTTCCCTTATCAGTTACTCATAGGGACACTTAGAATAATTATTATTATAATATATGGTGTAATCCTTGTCTTATCTTGATATATCCTTCAAAAATATGATAATGTTATTTAATACTGCTAATATTTTAGTTATGACATTGATCCCTAAAGAAAAATGATTACCTATCTGAAGTAGAGTTAAATTGATTCGTACTTAGGAAATATTTCTCCACTATATTTGGGACCACCCTACCCTAAAAAACAACCCCAAAATTACTCACCATTTGAATCCCTTGTATCTACATCATGAAGGGACACCTCATGGGGTAGTGCTTCTCTAGATAGTTTCTAGCCTATTCTTCTGCTAAGCAGTCATCCATGTCATTCTAGTGATATTGTGATTTCAGCTGAATGATATATGAAATCATTTCCTCCTATACAACCTTACCACTAAGTTTGGTGAGCTCAACCATTATCTACAATAGTACATCCCTCATAGGCTTCCACCATAGATGATATCTCGTGAGGATATACCAAAACCTATCCCAATCCTCCTAGATCTTGGGATGATTTTTTCATATTTAATATCTATTAGAGAGAATAGATGATTTCATAGTGCCTCATTATATTTTCCTAATGAATCCCAAGATCTTTCATCTTTATATCATGACCACCTCCTTTGGAACCCCTTTTTTATTGGGCATGAAATCATTAACATGCCCACTAGAATAATGAATGAGAGCCTTCCTAGTATCCACCTCCGCCTTCATGTTTTTCTTTCAATTTCATATAAATATCCCCTGATGGAATCCCACATTATACCCTACTTCCCTCAAGATACCTCTATCAAATATACATGGTTCTCCCATTATCATACCATTAGTTGGGATATATTTTTACCCAGGGATTTTTTAATACTTGATGAGACCAAATTCAATGCTAGACTGTGTTAGTAAAATAACAACCCATAATCCCTCTTAGGTGCACAGTCCCTAGTGTTATCCCATGACGATGTGGTGCCTCTCTATAACAACCCTAGTGTACACCTATGAAATCATGTGTTGGATGTATCCAAACAAGATGAAAACTAGGATTGGGTGTATAGATTATAATATATGTTATCTTCGGTATGTGTGACCAATAACCCACCATTTAAATACTAAAATAAAAACCAATGAATTGTGGTTACATGCTCTTTGTCGATCATTTCCCAGGTTAGAATAGGGAAATCATGAATTTTTAAGTTGTTAGGTTTGTTGATACGATCCTCCACTCATGTCTCATCAATTGATGGAGTTTGTATCCCAATGATGTAGATAAGTGATATCCCAAATGCATTATTTGGAGGGTAAATTAGGTATACTAAATATTAACCTCCACGATGTGTCAGTACACATACATGAATGAATTGAAAATTTCAATATAGGTGACTTGGCATTCTTATTCTTATATGACCTAGCTTATTATATTTTCTATCTAGCATGGGAACACCCAAATGGATTTAATTATAAACTTCTAGTATCACCTCTATCACATAGTGGTGATCCAAAACCCTCATGTGTCTATCCCACATTAAAAAATCAACCCACTCAAAAACATAATAATAAACACAGTGAATCGGATTTCAGGGATCCAATCATCCATCACATTAAAGTCTCACTTCTCAAATTATCATTTTTGAAAATGAGATAGTATAAACTCAACTTCAAGTGATTCCAAAACCTTAGGATCTTCTTAAATTTCCATAGAATTTAACCCTCAAAAATTCGGAAGAAAAATTAGCCCCACATCTTGAACGTGATGTATTTTTTATGAAATGGAATTTTTCCAAATATCTCCATCAAGTAACCTTGAAAAAAATTCCAATATTAATGTCTAAATTATGTCGGCTCAAGAAATATCCATTGGGATGAACTCATTATACATGAATCTCGTGATGGGAATCCAAATAATGTGGTACACCTCCAACAATATTATCCCTACAACCCCGTGATGAAGTTATAAGGTGTATCTTTTTCTGTTAAACATATACTTATTATCTCAGGTAGAAGTTTTGGTTTATAGTAAACATGTAACTAAGATTTCCACATTTCATCATCCATCTCCACTTAGAAAAAATCTTCATCAAGCTCTATGAATGTATAGAATACCCATTATTCCCATTCCTACTCTTAAGTTTCCTCTGGACCAAAAATCATATTCATCAGATCATCCCACATTGTAGTATAGAATGATCACATGGATTATTATTGGGTTATATAAAGGTAAAAACATGGAAGTAAATTTTTTTACCAAATATAGTCCTCATCTGGTTACTGAGTGTGTAAATGGTTGTGAGATTCCTATCCCTCATGAAATAACCAATGACAATTTTGTTCCACCAGTAAACCTTATTGTTCCTAGTAATCTTTCCAATGTTGTTTTCAATGAATGGGTCTGGAAGGATAATGTCATCATATGTACCTATCGACAATAATTGTAGCTATTTGATAAAAATATATTCATTTCCCACCTCAATGAGAGTAATATGAAGCACTTTCATACCCAACAAAACTCTAATGTATATGGAGATTTTAGGATTTTCAATAATCTATTTTCTCCTAAAAGTAGTAGCTTTAACTTCTTGTATGGCTATTTATATATTTTCCACGTAGGATATTAGTCTATTCCATGAAAATTGAGTATATTTCATGAAAGTTTTATTTTCATAATTATTATTCAAGAAATATTTTTATCGTGAAAGGTCAAAGTTTGTTTTAGGTAAACAATCTCACTAAAATTGAATCATGTAAGTCATAAGTTGAACAATCATTAATATTTGGAATCATATAAGGTTCACAAAATATTGTTCTTTATGAAAAGAGAGAAAATAAAATATTTCATGAAATATCAAAGGTTGTACATTCCCCCCTCCTAATATTTATAGGCGAGGGTCGACCCAAGTCACATGAGTTTCATATCCTAGTTGCACAGACCAAATTTAATTTTTATAAAATGGGGGGAAAGTGTCCACACTTTGTAGTTCTCTCAGATATCAATCTTCTTATTCTCCCATCAGATCACATTCTAATGAGTTAATTTACTGGTGCTGAAAATGTTTTTACATGTAATTATAATTCTTGTAGAAGAATGGATGAGGAAGAAAATGGTCACCATAAGGAATTCTGAAGCATAGGGATGTTTTCATGATATATTTCATCATTTTATAAAAATCACTAAAATTCATGTTACTCTAATTTCATGATTCCAATAAAATAACACTATACATGGAAATATTTCCACGAATTCCAAAACACACCTATAAAAAGAAAATAGATAAGGGCTCTCCCAACTCATAGGCGAATAAGGGAAAGTAAAAGTTCCTTTGAAACTCCCAAATTATTAAATCCAAGATGAGTTATGTGATCATGTACCTTTTTGAAGATAAAATTACTATAAAAATATCATCACCCTATTTCCATTTATAGGCCTCTAGAAGTAAAAGGGGGTCATTCTCATCTCTTGTATCTACTTCATGAATTCTCATAACCATGGACACTAATAGATTTTTATATGTGACAAAATTGTTCAAAATACATCACATAGATCCTTAATTACTATATATTATCTTTAAGAATGTTTCCCACCAACATCACTCATTAAGAACAAAATTCTCATAAGAACCCTTTTCTATACGCAAATACAATATATTTATAACTCCCAAACATTCATGAAACTTTTCCTTGATCATCCATAAAACAACCTTGCAATTTAGTTCATAGCTCGCACAAATCATATCATTCACATAAATCTAAACATTGAGGAACCAATCTCTAAGAACCCCATTTGATTCTTGTATTTGATACTCAAATTTGTGTTTGGGTTGAGTGGTCAAGGACTTTGAATCTATTCATATTGATATTACTCATGAAAAATACATAAGTAAAACTGGTATCATGAAGCCTTGTACCCAATTCCTCTACACCAATAATGGATTGGAAAGTCTTTGTACCTTCAAATCCCATTTATAGTAACATTCATTCCATTACTCTTGTGTGCTTCCTGAAAGGAGAATAATCTGCACCTTTTTCCTTCTAATGAGACCTATACAATTGATGTTCAATCCCATCCCCTATAATTATCGATGGTGGCCACTTATCATTCCCAATAATAATCATTTTTAGAATCCTAGTATCCTTCTATACTCCCACCCTAATTGGGATTGATTAGCTTGATTCATAAGCACCACAAAATTTCTCATTGTCACACAATTTATAGTAACCAACATCCATATCACAAGAAATTAAACAAAAGATAATATCCTTAGTGAAAATCATTAAATAAAATTAAACATCATCAACACAATATATTAAATTTTATCCAGGATGTTAATCTATAGCCCACTAGATATGAAGAACAAAATATTTATTATTTGATGATCACATTATTCTATATATGATGAGCATTTTATGCCTTATGTACTAAGCATGATATGGACATCACCCATCAGGTATCCCAAAGAGTATGACCCACACCATCCATTATTGTTAGTAATTCTTCGACATAAGCACCTAACTTTATGATGTTAAACTACATAGTATGAACCTATTATATGACCATAAATCTTACACTTGAACTATGTGGGTTTTGATTCCTATAAAAACAAGATATGTTGGACTCCTCTTCTAGGTTTATTCCCAACATAACAATAATAGTTTTCCACTATGCAATTATACTACTCAGGTGACAAGCCCAAGATGACCAAAAAACTCCATTACCATTTCACACTCCCTAGGGATGTGGTTTCTCAAAAGTAGGATTATTATTTATGAGCATAAAAAATCTCTAACCACATTATCCTAAATTCCCCACTGGTCATCAGCTTCCTTATATAACATTAAGGTACAATACATGGTAAGTGTATATGAAAATCATCCCCACAATGCTTTAAATAGAGAGTGTCCCTATAGGGATTCGACTTTTTTCCAACCCAATATATCATGAAACTATATTGGAATCGTCCCATTGGTATTTAAACATGTGATTGGACCATCCTTGATGAGTGTATGTGGGATCACCCCCGTCAGAATCTAAACCAATGATCATCTATTACATGAAGATCATATTTGTAACCAAACCTAATTTATCAAAAACCTTGACCTAGAATAGTATAATAGGTCACCTGAGGTGATAATCCTATGAAGGTAATTTTATTTGAATGTGATCACTTTTACATATACTCGAGTAATGAGACTAAAATGTTTCCTCATGTGATACTCTTGATATGACTAATTTGATGAGTATAAGAAGCCTATATAATGACCATAAGATCTCTCCACCATTTCCTTTGGTGATGATCCCATGTTATTCTCTCATGTGATGAGAATGAGATTCCATATTTGATGAGCATAATAATCTTATATGAGGATCACGGGATCTCTTCATTCCTACCTTAGGTGCAGATCCTTACATTCTTACCATATATGATGAGTATGGGTAACCTATGATGGTGATCCAAGGATTAATTATCTAATAAGCCTATGCTTCCTTATGTTATGAGAAAAGAATTCAAAATCCAATGATCATGGGTAGTCTTTGGTGATAATTTAGGTTTTCCATAGGCAAGAGGCCTATAATGCCTTATGTGACGAGCATAAGTTTTCCTATGTTATTAATATGGGATACATTGGGTCCTGAATATGATATTCCTTATGTGTTCAACATATGAATCACCAATGGAATATCCTGAGGAATATATATTCATATCCCCAATATTCCCATATATTCCTCATCATGTGTTAAGACCACTCATCCCCTCTAACAGAAGGTGTCCATCATGCTAAGGAAAATGTTTATTTAATTTTCCAATGTCCACTAAAAAATGGCATCAGGAATGGGACTAATGAACATGTATTAAATATATAAAGAAACTTTTATTTATTAATAAACATAATGAATTAATCCATGGAAGGAGGATATAACATCCCATCATCCTATTCCAATCATGGAGCTGACACCATCAACCCCATTGGTAAAAGGTCACCCGCTATTAAAAATAATGAATGTGGGTCTATAGGATTATGACTAACCTTAGGATTCCATGATGCATGAAATCAATACCCATTTAGAATATTAGTTAAATATTCATCTTAAAGGATTTTATAATATTATTTTTAAATTTAATCTCCTAAATTAATGCATCAAATAATGGATGTGATAAAAGATTTATAAGGGAAGAAATAATAGGGATAAACAAGAAAAATTAATCAATGTGAATACATGGGTGAGTATAATCCTAAAAATCATATAATATGTATAGTATTATAATAATTATAACTATATGGATATGGAATATAATGTTTAATATTCATAATACTAAACCATGAAAAACATTATTGATAATACCCACACATAAAATGAAAACTATGATAGCATCATGTTCACATATAACATATCTGTAAAAATATAACTTCATATAATGCGAAAAAATATTAAAAAATATTAAAAAATAATAATAACATGAAATATAAAACATTATAAAATGACATGGGGGTTATATAATTATAGAGGCACCCATTATATCTTAATATTCTCAATATCAAAATGCTATAGAAAAACGATACATAGCTCAATCATAAATAATGAATCATGGATAATAGTGTAACATCCCAAGTAAGTAATGAATAATAGATATTCTTATCTATTCCTATTTATGAATTATATAGTGTTTTAGAGGCTTAAAATGAGAAAAAATCCAATCTTAAGCATGGAATACTCTAATATTTTTAAAAGATTGTTTTACCACCTTTTGATGGAGAACCGTTTTTAAATATAACTTTTGACAGTTTTAAAAGATATATTTGTCAAAATAAACTTATTCTTTATTATTGGTACATTGAAATTTACTTTGAATAAATTTCTGGTATTTTTCTGATAATGTTCATTTTTAATGAATAATGAAAAGTGTTGTATTTTAATTCAAAACATCTTTTTAATATAATTTATTTATATAGTTAGATTATCATTTTTATTGGTTTTAAAGTGAAATTAGAATATATTTTTAGCATTTAATCTAATGGTGGTCATTGGAATTAATATCACTTTGAGATTGGACATAAACGAGTGTCAATATTTTGATATGTATTGTTTCTTAAAAACACGCTATTTGATTTGACAGCGGGGTTTAATTATAAAATTAATTAATTCAACTTCTATGTTATGAATTTGGTAAAATAAAAATCATTTTTTAATTTGGAATATCAAATATATCTTAGGGTGAATTTTTGGTATTTTTCTAAAAAACCTTATTTTTTTATGAATAGTGAAACCACAAAGTGGTAGTTACAAAAACTGACTTTTCGTTTAAATGGATCTTTACCAATTCTATGATTTTAATTTCAAAAATCCAATATAAATCATTTTAATTATTAAGTAAAATGTGGTTCAATGGGATAAAAATAATTTTTGATGAAAAGTAACTTTTAAGTTTTATTAATCGCGATTAAAGGGCAATTAGTGTGATTTGAGGTAAAAATGATATTATAATAAATGAAAATATCTAGAAACTTGTCCTAACCCTATTTTATGAGTCATTTCCGACCAAGACAACCCATGGGTCGATTTTTGGGACCCCATGGAGCCACTTGGGTAAGATAATGACATTAATGCCTTTTATTTAAAGTAAAAGTAAAAATGACACAAACATGTATTGTTTTACTAAAACAATTTTTACATGGGGTTATACAAGTAATATTTTTGACTATAAATAGTCATTGGAAATATAAAAAGATTTAATACATCATAGTAATTTTTTTATAATTTTTAGACATTAAATGCATTAAATTATTTATGATATCATGATGATGTAGCGATTACCTCATTATTTAATGATTTAAATAAAATGGAAAGATAATGTAAAATCTAAGACCTAGACATGTCAAAAACTTATTGTATGGGTGGATTTAGAACCCTTATCACCTTATCCTCGAAAAACTTCAATTTGGGACCATTAAAATTATGAAACTCATTTGAAAATAAAGTAACATTTTATACCTTTCCAAGAGTGCCCCTCTTCTCCTCTTATAAAAGGCCCCCACCTCTACCACCTTACCCACACCTATCAAGCCTTTGTCTCATCCAATATCTGATCATTTTGTCTCTACACATCCCTCTCCTCATCCTAGAAGCCTTACCTTAGGCAGGAAGCTCTTCCAGAAACCCTTTTAGTTCAAACCAAAGGGAGTTACCTGATTTTAGGGTAATGTTTTCACTTGTGTTCTTTTGTTTTATTTTGGTTCTCCAACCCCCTAAACTCTTTTTATTACTTTATTTTGTAATAAAACCAGTATCTTCAATATACTAGGATGTTTTTATGATAATTATTAGAGCTACACTTACACACACCTACATCTAATGGTTAAAGAACATATTTTTTTTGTGGATGGCGAATTTCTGCCTCACAAAACGATGATTGTTCAGTAATCTAATAACACCTTCAATGGTGGCCATTAAGATGTCACTATATTTATATATGATATATAATATGTTTATTTTTCCCATAATATTCTGTATTTTTCATTTATGGCATTCCTTTATGGTTTCCATTATGGGTAAACGTGATATCTTCATTTTAGGAAGTGTGGACTACCGCCCCCTCAAAGTGATTTGATTCGTTAATACCATATGTGGTACAGATAAAGGATAGATTTACTGATATTATATATGATACCGAACTGGAATTATAATACTATTATGTATCATTATGTTTTAATTCCATTAAATATGAAATAGAAATGGAAGTAGCGCTCATGCGTACGTACGGCTTACCGTCTCCATGAACGATCCATTTCATTTCTAACCTCTAAATGTTATATAATATTATAATTGAATGTATATAATTGATATATATTATATATATTATATCTACATAATGAATTAAATTCTGGATATAATGGATATTTTACCCCATGAACAAACTTGTAATTATAAAGAGACTATTTTTGACTCAAGTACCAATGATCTTTAAAACGACCGTTATTAACTTAAATAATTAAATAGTGTTCATGACATGGTAATAAGTGATATAAAAGGAATAATAACCTTGAAAAAGGTTCTTAAGAAAGTAGAAATTAACTCATGTTTATTATTCTGGGGATTAAAGAACGATTGAGTCAAGTTGGACCCGAGGTAAGGGACATCGTCTCAATATCCTTTCATTGAGGAATATTTTTTTCTAATACAAGGCTTTCTTTTATACGATGTATAAACCCCTTTTACTTTTAATTTTATAAAAAAGGATATTTTTCTATGATTCGTTTTTCAAAATGACAAAAAGGAATGTTTCTTTTTACGTACGCGGTGACGACGACCTTTTCCGCCGCCGCGAGTATGATTTGGTCTTTGGCTTCCTCAACAAGCCGTAATGTTTTTAAAATGAAATAAATACCATATAATATTTTATGTATTTTGGTATTGAAAATGGTTTTTTATAATGGATTTGTTATGTCAATATATTTTAGTGATATATTGTGATCAAAGTGTGGAAATTTTTTCTTTCCATTATATTTGTTTTAGGTCTTATGATTTTATAATGGTACTTGGACATTTGACGGGTGTTTATGTGATAAACCATATGACGGGTGGTGCCATGAATACCAGGATGGGTGGTTACATTATAACCTCCAATGCATTGGGTATGGAAGTCGGCCGTATGGCTATTCCATTAAGTGGTATGTGTGGAAGTCGACTGTATGGTTATTCCATTTAAGTATGTTTATGTCCCAAGTTACCTTTATATGTTATGTGTTCTTTAAATGGGTTTTATGGTAATATTTTGGTTACAAAAGTGTAAGTAATTATATTTTATTCAGTGAGGAGTATTTACTACTCCATAAAGGTGAAAAGTATTACTTTGATAAAGTATTTAGGGTTTACTTGTTGTTTTGAAAAAACTAACAGTTTTCCTTCTTTGTGTATCCCTTACTGAGCTTTTTATGCTCACCCCAAGTTTTCTTTGAAATTTTTTTCACAGGACTTAATGTGGAATAGAGTCAAGGATGGGATCAAGGAAAAGTCATGCTATCTAAAACATGGAACTAGACATGTTTCTTTTTAAGAGTTTTTATTTTATGGAAACTTAGTAGAAGTGTCTAATTTGTAATCTTTTGAGATGTAATAGTTATGTCGAAATTCAGTAAAACTCTAAAACTGAAAAGATCCTCAATGTGAATTATTAATTTAATTCAATATTAAGTTAGGTTTAAGGTCATGGCCTTATAGTTGGTATTAAAGGTCGGTTTAGACAACTTTAGGAGTTAGAAAATTGTTGAATTATAAATTAATTTATGGTATGATTGAAATGATATAGCATTTTAAGATTACCATGTTGATTCGCCTAAGATATTTCTGTGTTCAGAATGGTTTTCTATAGAGGAAACAAAGTATCTATGTTGGGACGCCATCAAGAGGAAGAAAACCTTCCAAATCAGCATCCTGAGATGGTCGGAATTGGAACTGAACAGTTTGTTTCAGTGATGGAACAGTTGACTCAGGCTATAAGTGGTGGTGGTATCCATGCACAAGATCAGCCAGATCAACCACAGAGGAACATGTCAATGGTGGAACATTTCATGAGGCAACATCCCCCATCATTCAGAGGATCATCTGACCCCATGCTAGCTGAAGGGTGGATTAAAGCACTAGAAAAGATTTTTGATGTCATGGGGTGTTCAGAACATCAAAAGGTTAGTCTTGTTGTTTACCATTTTGAAGGTGAAGCTGATCAGTGGTGGTCGATGGTGAAAAATATCAGGGATAGTGATGAGATTGATGATCTTCACTGGGATGAATTCAAAGGTATGTTTCTTGAGAAATATTTTCTTAATGTGGTTCGTCTTAGGATGGAAAAAAACTTCCGAGAATTGAGGCAGGAGGATGACTCAGTGGTAGCTTATGAAGAAAAGTTCACTCGACTGGCAAGGTATGCTCCAAATTTCATACGAGATCTTGATAGTAAAATCAACCATTTTTACTCAGGGTTAAATCCAATGTATCGAAGGGATTTAGCTTCTCGTGAGTTAAAAAGTTATGAAAAACTTGTTCGATGCGCGGATAAGGTGGAAATGGAGTTTGCCAATGATCAGCTGTTCTTCAACAAACAACAGAATAAGAGGTCTAGTTGGCAGGAAAAAGGGAAGAATTCATTAAAGAAGCAAGGAGGTAAGAGAACCAAATATCCATCCTGTGAGAAGTGTGGTAAAATGCATCCTAGAGAATGTTTATCCAAGTCTGGAAAGTGCTTTCGGTGTGATAAGTCTGGTCATATTGCTCGTAACTGTAAGGAAGATGAACAAGAAGGAAATGAAAAGTCAACGGTAAGATGTTTTAAGTGTAATGAAATGGGTAATTATGCAAATGAGTGTCTAACGAAGAACTCAACTGAGGGAAAGCAGGCAGACTACAAGCAGAAAGTGGTGGTTAAATCCTTTGCAACTACTTCAGCAGATGTTGGGCCATCGAATGAAGTAGTATCAGGTACACTGTTTGTTTGTTCAGATTATGCCAATGTGTTGTTTGATTCAAGGTCTACACATTCTTTCATTTCTGAGAAGCTTTCTAGTAAATTGTAAATTCCATCTCAAGATATGAATCCTGAACTTATGGTAAAAACACCCGGAGGGAACTTTGAGACAAAAGGAAATTATAAGAACCTTCCTATCCTTGTGTGCGGAAAGAATCTACGAGAAAACCTTATTGTTTTGCCTCTATTAGAGTTTGATTTTATTTTAGGCATGGATTGGATTTCTATTTATCATGATAAAGTTGATTGTAGAGCTAAAATGGTTTCTTTTTATAAAGATTTTCAGTTTGTGTACAAGAATGAACGCTTGATTTTGATAACATATCAGGAAGTTGAGAAACTAGTAAAAGATGGAAATGAATATTACCTTTCACATATTGTGGAAAATAAAGAAACTGTTCAGATTAATTATGTACCAATGGTAAATGAGTATCTTGATATTTTTCCTGATGAGTTGCCTGGTATTATTCATGATTGGGAATTTAAATTTACTATTGACTTAGTTCCGGATTCTAAGCCAATTTCAAAACCCCCTTACTGAATGTCTCAAGTTGAACTTCTAGAGTTAAAGAATCAATTGCAGGAGTTATTAGATAAAGGTTTCATTTGACCTAGCACATCACCATGTGGTTCTCCTGTCTTGTTTGTTAAAAAGAAATATGGTTCAATGAGACATAGCATTGATTATAGATCCTTGAATAATATCACTGTTAAGAACAAGTATCCTTTGCCTCATATCCATGATTTGTTTGATCAGCTCTAGGGAGCTCAGTATTTTTTGAAGATTGACTTGAGGTCGGGGTACCATCAGTTGAAATTAAAAGAAGCATATGTTCTGAAGACTGTGTTTCGTACTAGATATGGCCATTATGAATTTGTAGTTATGTGTTTTGGGTTAACCAATGCACCTGTTGTATTCATGGACCTTATTAATAGAATTTTCCAGGAGTTCTTGGATAAGTTTGTGGTTTTTTTCATTTATGATATTTTGGTGTTTTCTAAAAGTAAAGAGGAGCATGAAAGTCATTTAAGGGTTATCTTGCAAACCTTAAATGAAAAGAAACTGTATGGAAAATTCAGCAAGTGTGAGTTTTGGTTACAAAAAATTTCTTTCCTTGGTCACATTGTTTCAAAAGATGGCATAACTGTTGATCCTGCTAAAACAAAAGTTGTTGAAGAATGGCAAAGACCCAAAAATATAACTGAGATCCGTAGTTTCCTTGGTTTGGCAGGTTACTACTGAAATTTTGTTGAAAATATTTCATGGTTATCTCGTCCAATGACTAAGCTAACTCGGAAGGGTGTTAAGTTTATTTGGAAAAAAGAGTGTGATTATTTTTTTCAAGAGTTGAAAAGAAGATTGGTGAATGCTCTAGTTTTGGCACTACCTTCTAGGAATGGTGAGTTTGTTATATATAGTTATGATTCATTGAAAGGACTTGGTTGCGTCCTAATGTAGAATGATCAGGTAATTTCTTATGCTTCACATCAGTTGAAACCTCATGATGTAAATTACCCTACACATGACGTGGAATTAGCTGCTGTTTTTTTTGCTATAAAAATTTGGAGGCATCATTTGTATGTAGTAAATTGTGTAATATATACTGATCACAAAAGATTAAAGTATATATTCTCTCATAAATAATTGAACATGAGACAGAGGAGATGGATAGAATTAATCAATTATTGTGATTGTACAATTCATTACCATCCGGGAAAAGAAAATAAAGTGGTTGATGCTTTGAGTCAAAAAAGTAATGCTTCATTAACCATGATACGTTTTGAACGAGATCCTTTGGTTTTTAATTTGATGAACTTTGGCATAGAATTTGTTGGTGAAGGAAGTTATTCTGTTTTGTTTCAGGTATCAGTGAGATCATCCCAATCAGACAGAATTAAGCAAGTGCAGAAGAAAGACAGTGGGTTGCAGAAAAATTTAGAACATGTTCAGAAGGGTAAGTTGCCTGAATTTAACATTGATAATGATTGTTTTTTGAGGTTTGGGAAGAGATTGTGTGTGCCTTGTGATTCATAGTTGAAGAGAGAGTTGTTATGTGAAACTCTTAGTTCTCTATTTTCAGTTCATCTACGAAGTACTAAGATATATAGAGATCTTCAGGAGTATTACTGTAAAGACCCGGAAATTTCAAGGAAAATTTTTTGTTAATTTTCTTTGGAATTTTACAAGAGCGCAGTTTCAGACGGCACCTGATTCCGAGGCCCGGAGTGCCCGGAATCATTTTCCGAAGTTTGGCTCAGGTACGTTCAGTGAACGAACGAGCGTGTTTTTCTAACTTTTGAACTGGTGCCCGGAATCGAATTCCGAGGGCACCGATGGAACCGTAGCGCCGTTTTACGCTTAGGAACTCCTGTTCTGGAGTTGCGTACTTGCGAGTGTTGATAATAAAAATTGTGGATGTTTACTTTGTAATTACACTACAATTTTTATTATTTTACTCTAAATGTTTTCTCTTGTTGGAAGTTGGGTAACCACCCAACCTCCCATGGGAGGTTATGAGGGTGGTGGGGCCCACACGAACCCCACCCCTTCATATCCTCTAAAACCCCCTCAACTCCCACTTAAATTATGTTAACTTAAGTTATAAACCTATGACTTAAATGTAATGAGTTAATGAGGTGAGTTGTGTGTGGTTATTGAATTTCAAACCTTTGAAATTCAAAGAGGTTGGGTTGTGTGAATAAAATAAGAAAGAGTCTTATTTTATTTTGTTAGAATTTTATCTCCTTAAGAGAGTAGGGAAGTCTTCTTCATCTTCTTCAAACTCAACGAAGAACGTGAAGAACGCCGTTCTTCAACGAAGAACTTCTCCGCCGAAGAACACGGTCCATCCGCGACGCCGTATCCGCGACGCGACGTACTTCTTCTGCGTCATCTCTTTCCGCGACGTGCCTCTCGCGGCGAACCCACGTCCGTCTACCGCGACGCCATAACCGCGATGCCGACGACGTCTTCCTCCGTGACGTCTGACCTCCGCGACGCTCGTCCTTCGCGGATCATTGACGAGCTCCGCGAGCTTCCTTCGAGGTAGGGGTTGTACCTTATTTCTTAATTTAATTTACGCCTTCGTAAATAAATTATTGGACCGCTTGTTATCATTAACATGGAAGGGGATAGGACCGCACAAACACGGTCGATCCTCCTCCCAATCCTTGTTGTTGGATTTTTACTCGTGGTTCGAAGAAGAGGCGGAGCGGTGCCGTGACACCGCGCTTGGACGCAAGGGATTCATGGGAGTGCGCGAGATTGACGCGCCACTCCGGACGACGAGGGTCGTAGTGGTCTCCCACGGCCGGATTGACCAAGCCACCGGAGCAATGAGGCGCGGCCCGTTGGCCGCGGCGGAGTAAAGGAAGTGTGACCGTTGGATGCAACGCCGCCGCGCCGCATCGGAGGAGAAAACAAAGGCGCCGCGGCTGGAGCGGGGCCGCGGCGAAGGCGCGCGGTGCCGTCGCACCGCGCCGGACGACGAAGGCCGCGGCCGGTTCCGGGCCGCGGCGGATTGAGAAGACCGGCGGCCAACCGGGCCGCCGGTGTCGGAAGACGAAAGGGAACCGGCCGGCCAGGTCGAGCCGGCCGGAAGGAAGTCAAACCGGGGAAATTTATTTTCCCCGGTTAGCCGTTAATGGCCCCCAATTAAATTGGGGGCCGGTTAATTTTAGAAGGGGGGGGGGGGCAGCGCCCCCTCGTGTCGTCCAGCAGGCCCCCTCATGTGAGGGGGCGGTTTTAAAAATTGAAACCGGCGCGGCACGTGCCGCGCCGCCAGGGGGAAAAACGGGGGAGCGGGGGTCTCGCCCAGCGCGCCGCCTGCGCGCCCAGCGCGCCGCCTGCGCGCCCAGCGCGCCGCCTGCGCGCCCAGCGCGCCGCCGCACCGCCTCAGCTCACCGCCGCGCGCCACCCGCGCGCCTCCGCGCGCCGCCGCGTGCCGCCGCGCGCCCCGCGCGCCGCCGGCCGAACCGGCCGGGCCGGTTCGGGCCGGGTCGGCCCGAACCCCTTCCTTCCCGAACCAGAACGTTAAATTGTCCGTAACTTAAGCTACGGACCTCCGAATGACGAACCGTCTGCGGATACGTGATCCTTGGATCAAGACGGTCGTTTAGGTATAACTCACTCAAAGTTTCGGATACTTTGGGTTCGGCCGGGTTGGTTCGTACACGACACCAACCGGGCCCTCGGAGCGGAAACGCTCATATCTTGAGCTACGGACGTCCGAACGGCGTGCCGTCAGTTCTGATAAGTTCCTCTTAGTGAGGCGGATCTTTTGGCATACTCCGCCCGAGGTTTGGACGCAGGTGGAGTACGGCCGGGTTGGTTCGTTCACGAAACCAACCGGGCCCTCGGAGCGGAAACGCTCATATCTTGAGTTCCGGACGTCCGATTGACGTGCCGTCGACTTTGATGGAATCCTCTAAGTGGGATGGAACTTTTGACATACTCCGCCCGAGTTTTGGATACTGTTGAGATATGGCCGGGTTTGGTTCGCTCACAAAACCAACCGGGCCCTCAGGGACGAAAAGGCTAATAACTCACAGACCGGGCGTCCGATTGACCCGTCGTCTATTGCGTTGAGACTCCTTTGACGAAGCGGACGTATGTGGCACTTCTTCGTTGGACTTTGAGATACTTGGAGTATCGACCAGTAGCTCGTGGAGTGGACCCTCCCGGAGACGAGCGGGCGGGGGAGCGCTTGGGTGTAGCGGCGGACCCGTGGTACTTGACAGTGGTGGTGCGCTTGGATGCAGCAGTAGACCCTTGGCGGTGGAGCGCTTGGTTGTAGCGGCGCACCCGCGATACTCTACGGAGTGTGTGCGCTTGGTTGTAGCGACAGACCCGCGACGGTGGAGACGTGCGTGCGGAGTACGGAGACCGTGTAGCCGACTGAGACCTGACGACTGCTTGACCGACTCGACTTGGAGTGAGTCGACTAGCCCAGTGGACGGAGCACCCAGTAGTTGGCAGCAGACCCACGGCGGACGGAGCGCCTGGTAGTTGGCAGCAAACCCGCGGTACTCGACAGGAGGAGTACCTCAGTAGGCTATTTGGGTGAGCGCCCGGTATTTGGCGACAGACCCTCAGCGGACGGAGCGCCCGGTAGTTGGCCGCAAACCCGCAGTACTCGACAGGAGGAGTACCTCAGCAGTCTTATGGTTAGTGAGCAGTACCTCGGAGTCGTGACAGGACCACTGTACACTCTAAAGACGGAGCTCTTCAGTAGTTATAGTTTCGATAATGAAAATCCTGGTTTGAGCTGAGTCAATGATCTTGTGTTTCCTCATGATTGAGATGGGTCGCTTGATAACTTAGGTATATGTATGGGCATATACCTGGGTAATGGTTATCCGTTGATTTCATAAACTTGTTATAAACTGTGTGGACTTGTACTGTTTACTCTTCTTTGTGGATTGGGTTGTTCTTGGGCTCGGTGTTGGAGCCGAACGGAAATTGGTGACATAGGTATATGTATGGGCATATACCTAATCAATAATGGATGTTACTTCGTGATTGTATCCTTCATGTGGTTTATCCTTTGTGGATTTTGGGAGACCTTCGAGGGTCTCGGGGTCCCTACTGAGTATCTTATACTCACCCCTGCACGGGCTATGCCCGCACTTCGTTGTGTTGGTTGCAGACGACGGACAGCGCTGACTGCGGTTGAGGCTTTCGGAGTAGGTCGGTACCCGGAGGAGGACCACTGAGCGGGACGTGCTCGGAGCGGACAGTTGGACCCGAGGAGTTGTGGAGCCATCTGTACCTACCCTTCAGGTAGGATCCGTGGTGGACGATCCAGGAGCTGAGCCATCTGTACCTACCCTTCAGGTAGGAATCGAGGAGAACGTCCCAGGAGCCGCTTGTACTTTCAGTTGTTGTTTTCCCTTTCGAGTTGTACTTTACTTTACAGTTGGGCTTGTATTTCCGGCCCCTTTACTTCAGCACAGTTGTTCTGGTTTTGTTTACCGCTTTACTTCCGCTTGTTACTCTGAGGTGCTTGTTTACTTTATTAAGGCAATGCCTTCCCTTTTTACTGGGATTTTACGCCTTGGTGCTAGTCGCCAGCCCCTGGCCTATGGAAGGCGGGCTTGGGGTAGTCACGGCACGGGCCCCGAGGGCGGGTCGTGACAAATTGGTATCAGAGGCGGTCGGTTCTACCGCAGACTCTGATCTTTTTTCTATGTGAAGCAATAGTGTTTAGTGTATTGAGTGTGGTTATCAGTCCAGGGAGTCCAGTGTTGGTGCGGCGGCCGACGTATCCGTACATCAGGACCCTGACTTCTAATTTCCGACTTAATGCACGAAAACACTGATTGCGTGTGTGTTTCCCAAAAGGTTTAAAGTCAGATCAAACCAGGTCAGCTCACCAGGTATAAATCGTTGACCGTGACACAACTGTTCAGGATGTCACCATGCAGATAGTTAGCTGGAGTTCCGAGAGAGTTCTCGATGATGGACCACCGAGCAGCGAGACTCCGGTGCAGGGCCCTTTTTCAGTGTTGGCACCTTCGGGTGGTGTACCAGCAGCACCACCACCCGTTAGGTAGCAGATACCACTAGCTGACGTTGCACGCTAGCAGAGCGCGATGCACGAGTTCCAGCAGTAGAGGCCTCTGAGGATACGAGGCGAGACAGATTTCCCAGGCAGTAGTGGACTAGATGGAGGCGGTTGCTAGAGTTCTACGCCTAGCTTGGATACTAGTAGAGCGGATGATGATCTTAGCTCCTGGTGTTTCCAGTGAGTGACCATGAGGTTGGTCCTTATAGTAATGAGGCTTCGTTACGCGAACCGATACCTAGGATAGTACCTACGGGTAGTGCGCCAGCTATGTCACTACCTGTTGGTCAGCAGACACTACCGGCGGTACCGGTAGCAGAGACTCACAGGCTTAGTGCCTTACATAAGTTTTATCACCAGATATCCCTCAAGTTTCTAGGTGAGCCTGACTCGTAGGCGGCTGAGGACTGGCTTGAGGAGGTGGTTGTGAGTTTTTTGGAGCTAATACAGCTTCGACAGTACGACATGTCGGAAGCAGAGCACTCAGCGTGGCTTACCAATCAATCTTGGTACTCGTTGGTTACGTTTTGATCAGTTCTTTAGACTCGAACATCTGAGCGAAGTGTGTCTAAAGGACATCCGAACCATTACTTTTCCTCTATGCATTCCTACCTATGATAGGATGCTAGAGAGAACCTTTGTGGTTGTGAACGTTAGCAGTGAAAGGCAGGAAACTAGCGCCAGTCTCAGAGACTCGGGCGTGTAAAATGTTTCAGGAGGAGGAAGTGCTAAGGACAGATGAATCTGCAGGGTAGCAGACGTGGAAGCGGAGCTTGGAGAGCAGCATGTGGTGGTGTACATTTCGACATGTTACGACCACCCGACTTAGTAGTCCCCGCCAGGCTCAGGGAGCAGGAGGGCTGGGGAGGGGAGTAGCTGCTTTGCGGTCAAGGAGTGTGACCCAAGAGCTCTAAGAATGATTCGGGGTACGAATTATGTCTACTACGAGCTGCCATATCTATAGACATAGGAACCAATCATTCTACCCTTCCACGAATCATGTCCCAGACCTAGAGGTTCCGGGTAAGCCGTAGACTTGACCCTCACGTCTGGAGATACCTTTGGGAGGAGACTCGATAATCACACTTACGCTGACGGTGTGATTTGACCTCGAGGCGAGAGTTTCGGTTGGAATATCTTGGTGGCAGCGTAGAGGCCTTACGACGTTGATCTGGGTATGGTTTTGATTCACAAATCATACCCCGGTTGACTGTTTTAGGCAAACGTCGGAATGGGTTTTCCTTGGTCGGCGAAAAGGAAACCCTGGGCAGCACATGTTAAACTCAGGCATACGAGGGTGTGACTGATCACTCTTGAGTTGGTCAACCCTACCCTTGTGGCAGCAGGAGTTTTGAGTTTCAGTTCTAACCTAAAAAGGGAAACCTCTTGAGTTTGAGGGTGACGAACACGTTCTTATACGGTCTCAACCCGATGAGGTTTCGGAGATGTGGCCGAGGCGGCATGTTATCTCCGAAGTTCGATGGACCCTTTTGATCTTCAGCAGGGTAGGCGAGGAGGTTTACCGCTTGACCCTACCACCTCAGTCGCACCGGGTGCATAATGTCCACCACGTGTCTCAGCTGTGGAGATACGTGTATGTTTCTTCACACGTCATCGACCTCGGGGAGTTGGACGTCGACGACAGGGCGACAAGCATAGAGGTTCTAGTAGAGAACGAGGATCGACAGGAGCAGGTTCTACGTGAACGGTTGCTTCCTCTGGCGTGCTTCACGGGTAGCACGAGATCTTCAGGTGAGCATATGGGAGCGTAAAGCTCAGATGCGTGCTCAGTACTACTTTGTTTCCCTTAAGTGTGAGTTGAAGCTTTACGGGGACGTAAATCCCTGAGGTGGGAGTAATGTAAAGACCCGGAAATTTCAAGGAAAATTTTTTGTTAATTTTCTTTGGAATTTTACAAGAGCGCAGTTTCAGACGACACCTGATTCCGAGGCCCGGAGTGCCCGGAATCATTTTCCGAAGTTTGGCTCGGGTACGTTCAGTGAACGAACGAGCAGGTTTTTCTAACTTTTGAACCGGTGCCCGGAATCGAATTCCGAGGGCACCGATGGAACCGTAGCGCCGGTTTACGCTTAGGAACTCCTGTTCTGGAGTTGCGTACTTGCGAGTGTTGATAATAAAAATTGTGGATGTTTACTTTGTAATTACACTACAATTTTTATTATTTTACTCTAAATGTTTTCTCTTGTTGGAAGTTGGGTAACCACCCAACCTCCCATGGGAGGTTATGAGGGTGGTGGGGCCCACACGAACCCCACCCCTTCATATCCTCTAAAACCCCCTCAACTCCCACTTAAATTATGTTAACTTAAGTTATAAACCTATGACTTAAATGTAATGAGTTAATGAGGTGAGTTGTGTGTGGTTATTTAATTTCAAACCTTTGAAATTCAAAGAGGTTGGGTTGTGTGAATAAAATAAGAAAGAGTCTTATTTTATTTTGTTAGAATTTTATCTCCTTAAGAGAGTAGGGAAGTCTTCTTCATCTTCTTCAAACTCAACGAAGAACGCGAAGAACGCCGTTCTTCAACGAAGAACTTCTCCGCCGAAGAACACGGTCCATCCGCGACGCCGTATCCGCGACGCGACGTACTTCTTCCACGTCATCTCTTTCCGCGACATGCCTCTCGCGGCGAACCCACGTCCGTCTACCGCGACGCCATAACCGCGATGCCGACGACGTCTTCCTCCGTGACGTCCGACCTCCGCGACGCTCGTCCTTCGCGGATCGTTGACGAGCTCCGCGAGCTTCCTTCGAGGTAGGGGTTGTACCTTATTTCTTAATTTAATTTACG
Source organism: Viscum album (assembly GCA_963277665.1). NCBI lineage: Eukaryota > Viridiplantae > Streptophyta > Magnoliopsida > Santalales > Viscaceae > Viscum > Viscum album. Next base: position 1,881,948,094 of record OY728159.1, on the reverse strand, counting down.
CCTTCGTAAATAAATTATTGGACCGCTTGTTATCATTAACATGGAAGGGGATCGGACCGCACAAACACGGTCGATCCTCCTCCCAATCCTTGTTGTTGGATTTTTACTCGTGGTTCGAAGAAGAGGCGGAGCGGTGCCGTGACACCGCGCTTGGACGCAAGGGATTCATGGGAGTGCGCGAGATTGACGCGCCACTCCGGACGATGAGGGCCGTAGTGGTCTCCCACGGCCGGATTGACCAAGCCGCCGGAGAAATGAGGCGTGGCCCGTTGGCCGCGGCGGAGTAAAGGAAGTGCGACCGTTGGATGCAACGCCGCCGCGCCGCATCGGAGGAGAAAAAAAAGGCGCCGCGGCCGGAGCGGGGCCACGGCGAAGGCGCGCGGTGCCGTCGCACCGCGCCGGACGACGAAGGCCGCGGCCGGTTCCGGGCCGCGGCGGATTGAGAAGACCGGCGGCCAACCGGGCCGCCGGTGTCGGAAGACGAAAGGGAACCGGCCGGCCAGGTCGGGCCGGACGGAAGGAAGTCAAACCGGGGAATTTTATTTTCCCCGGTTAGCCGTTAATGGCCCCCAATTAAATTGGGGGCTGGTTAATTTTAGAAGGGGGGGGGGGGGCAGCGCCCCCTCGTGTCGTCCAGCAGGCCCCCTCATGTGAGGGGCGGTTTTAAAATTGAAACCGGCGCGGCACGTGCCGCGCCGCCAGGGGGAAAAACGGGGGAGCGGGGGTCTCGCCCAGCGCGCCGCCTGCGCGCCCAGCGCGCCGCCGCGCCGCCTCAGCGCACCGCCGCGCGCCACCCGCGCGCCTCCGCGCGGCCGGGGGTCTCGCCCAGCGCGCCGCCTGCGCGCCCAGCGCGTCGCCGCACCGCCTCAGCGCCCCGCCGCGCGCCACCCGCGCGCCTCCACGCGCCGCCGCATGCCGCCGCGCGCCCCGCGCGCCGCCGGCCGAACCGGCTGGGCCGGTTCGGGCCGGGTCGGCCCGAACCCCTTCCTTCCCGAACCAGAACGTTAAATTGTCCGTAACTTAAGCTACGGGCCTCCGAATGACGAACCGTCTGCGGCTACGCGATCCTTGGATTGAGACGGTCGTTTCGGTATAACTCACTCAAAGTTTCGGATAATTTGGGTTCGGCCGGGTTGGTTCGTACACAAAACCAACCGGGCCCTCGGAGCGGAAACGCTCATATCTTGAGCTACGGACGTCCGAACGGCGTGCCGTCAGTTCTGATAAGTTCCTCTTAGTGAGGCGGATCTTTTGGCATACTCCGCCCGAGGTTTGGACGCAGGTGGAGTACGGCCGGGTTGGTTCGTTCACGAAACCAACCGGGCCCTCGGAGCGGAAACGCTCATATCTTGAGTTCCGGACGTCCGATTGACGTGTCGTCGACTTTGATGGAATCCTCTAAGTGGGACGGAACTTTTGACATACTCCGCCCGAGTTTTGGATACAGTTGAGATATGGCCGGGTTTGGTTCGCTCACGAAACCAACCGGGCCCTCGGGACGAAAAGGCTAATAACTCACAGACCGGGCGTCCGATTGACGCGTCGTCTGTTGCGTTGAGACTCCTTTGACGAAGCGGACGTATGTGGCACTTCTTCGTTGGACTTTGAGATACTTGGAGTATCGACCAGTAGCTCGTGGAGTGGACCCTCCCGGAGACGAGCGGGCGGGGGAGCGCTTGGGTGTAGCGGCGGACCCGTGGTACTTAATAGTGGTGGTGCGCTTGGATGCAGCAGCAGACCCTTGGCGGTGGAGCGCTTGGTTGTAGCGGCGGACCCACGATACTCTTCGGAGTGTGTGCCCTTGGTTGTAGCGACAGACCCGCGACGGTGGAGACGTGCATGCGGAGTACGGAGACCGTGTAGCCGACTGAGACCTGACGACTTCTTGACCGACTCGACTTGGAGTGAGTCGACTAGCCCAGTGGACGGAGCGCCCAGTAGTTGGCAGCAGACCCACGGCGGACGGAGCGCCTGGTAGTTGGCAGCAAACCCGCGGTACTCGACAGGAGGAGTACCTCAGTAGGCTATTTGGGTGAGCACCCGGTATTTGGCGACAGACCCTCAGCGGACGGAGCGCCCGGTAGTTGGCCGCAAACCCGCAGTACTCGACAGGAGGAGTACCTCAGCAGTCTTATGGTTAGTGAGCAGTACCTCGGAGTCGTGACAGGACCACTGTACACTCTAGAGACGGAGCTCTTCAGTAGTTACGGTTTCGATAATGAAAATCCTGGTTTGAGCTGAGTCAATGATCTTGTGTTTCCTCATGATTGAGATGGGTCGCTTGATAACTTAGGTATATGTATGGGCATATACCTGGGTAATGGTTATCCGTTGATTTCATAAACTTGTTATAAACTGTGTGGACTTGTACTGTTTACTCTTCTTTGTGGATTGGGTTGTTCTTGGGCTCGGTGTTGGAGCCGAACGGAAATTGGTGACATAGGTATATGTATGGGCATATACCTAATCAATACTGGATGTTACTTCGTGATTGTATCCTTCATGTGGTTTATCCTTTGTGGATTTTGGGAGACCTTCGAGGGTCTCGGGGTCCCTACTGAGTATCTTATACTCACCCCTGCACGGGCTATGCCCGCACTTCGTTGTGTTGGTTGCAGACGACGGACAGCGCTGACTGCGGTTGAGGCTTTCGGAGTAGGTCGGTACCCGGAGGAGGACCACTGAGCGGGACGTGCTCGGAGCGGACAGTTGGACCCGAGGAGTTGTGGAGCCATCTGTACCTACCCTTCAGGTAGGATCCGTGGTGGACGATCCAGTAGCTGAGCCATCTGTACCTACCCTTCAGGTAGGAATCGAGGAGAACGTCCCAGGAGCCGCTTGTACTTTCAGTTGTTGTTTTCCCTTTCGAGTTGTACTTTACATTACAGTTGGGCTTGTATTTCCGGCCCCTTTACTTCAGTACAGTTGTTCTAGTTTTGTTTACTGCTTTACTTCCGCTTGTTACTCTGAGGTGCTTGTTTACTTTATTAAGGCAATGCCTTCCCTTTTTACTTGGATTTTACGCCTTGGTGCTAGTCGCCAGCCCCTGGCCTATGGAAGGCGGGCTTGGGGTAGTCACGGCACGGGCCCCGAGGGCGGGTCGTGACAATTACTGGTGGGATGGAATGAAAAGGGATATTGCTGATTTTACTGTGAAGTGTTTGACATGTCAACAAGTTAAAGCAGAGAAGAAATTATCGAAAGGGATTCTTCAGCCATTACCAGTTCCAGAGTGGGAATGGGAAAATATATCCATGGACTTTGTTGTGGGATTACCGAAGACACCTCGAGGTAATAATGAAATCTGGATTATTGTTGATCGCTTGACTAAATCTTCTCATTTACTTCTTATTAGAGATACTTTCTCTCTAGATAAACATTCTTGATTGTATCTTAAAGAGATTTTCAGGTTGCATGGAGTTCTCCTCTCCATTTTATCTAATCGTGATCCTAGGTCCACTTCTAACTTTTGGAAAGGCCTTCAGAAGTCATTGGGTACTGAATTAAATTTTATTAAATCTTTTTATCCTCAATCAGATGGGTAGTCAGAATAAACAATTTAGACTTTGGAGGATATGCTACGTGCTTGCTCTAGGGATTATCAGGGAAGTTGGGACCAACATCTTTATTTGGTTGAATTTTCATATAATAACAGTTTCATTCCAGTATACAGATGGCTCTGTTTGAAGCATTATATGGTAAATGGTGTCGAACTCCAGCTTTTTGGGATGATGTAAGTGAAAGGAAGCTGTTGGGACCAGAATTGGTAGAATAGATGGTAGAAAAATTTCAATTGATTCAGAAACACATGAGAACAGCTCAGAGAAGAGAGAAAAGTTATGCGGATAACCGAAGGAAGGATCTATCTTTCGAGGTAAGTGATCGTGTTTTTCTCAAAGTTTCACCATGGAAAAGTGTGATGTGATTTGGTAAGAAAGGAAATATGAGTCCAAGGTTCATTGGACCATATGAAATTCTAGAAAAAGTTGGATCAGTTGCTTACCGAGTGGCTTTACCTTCAAGTTTATCTCAGGTACACAATGTTTTTCATGTTTCAATGTTAAGGAAGTACATGCCAGATCCATCTCATTTTTTGAGCCCATAGGTAGTTCAGTTGGAAGAGAATCTCTCTTATGAAGAACAACCAATTCAGATTCTTGACCGAAGAGAGCAAGTGTTTATAAATAAGGTAATTCACCAGGTAAAGGTTTTTTGGAAAAACCATATGGTTGAAGAGGCAACGTGGGAATCTGAAAATGCTATGAGGGATAAATACCCCCACTTATTCGATAAGTAAATAAATTGTGGGGACGCAATCTTCTAAGGGGGGAAGGATGTAACATCCCAAGTACGTAATGAATAATAGATATTCTTATCTATGACTATTTATTAATTAGATAGTGTTTTAGAGGCTTAAAATGAGAATAAATCCAATCTTAAGTATGGAATACTCTAATATTTTTTAAAGATTGTTTTACCTCCTTTTGAGGGAGAACCATTTTTAAATATAACTTTTGACAATTTTAAAATCTATATTTTTCAAAATAAACTTATTCTTTATGATTGGGACATTTAAATTTACTTTGGATAAATTTCTGGTATTTTTCTGATACTGTTCATTTTTAATGAATAATGAAAAGTGTTGTATTATAATTCAAAACCTCTTTTTAATATAATTTATTTATATAGTTAGATTATCTTTTTTATTGGTTTTAAAGTGAAATTATAATATATTTTTAACATTTAATCCAATGGTGGTCCTTGGAATTAATATCACTTTGATATTGGACATAAACGAGTGTCAATCTTTTGATAGGTATTGTTTCTTAAAAACACGCTATTTGATTTGACAGCGGGATTTAATTATAAAATTAATTAATGAAACTTCTATGTTATGAATTTGGTAAAATAGAAATCATTTTTGAAATTGGAATATCAAATATAGCTTAGGGTGAATTTTTGATATTTTTCTAAAAAACCTTAATTTTTGATGAATAGTGAAACCATAAAGTGGTAGTTACAAAAACTGATTTTTCGTTTAAATGGAACTTTACCACATCTGTGATTTGAATTTCAAAAATCCAATATAAATTATTTTCATTATTAAGTAAAATTTGGATCAATGGGATAAAAATAATTTTTGATGAAATGTAACTTTTATGTTTTGTTAATCACGATTAAAGGGCAATTAGTGTGATTTAAGGTAAAAATGATATTATAATAAAATGAAAATATCTAGACACTTTTCCTGACCCTATTGGATGATTCATGGCCGACCAAGAAAACCCATGGGTCTATTTTTGGGACCCCATGGATCCACTTGGGTAAGATAATGACATTAATGTCTTTTATTTAAAGTAAAATTAAAAATGACACAAACATGTATTATTTTACTAAAAAAAATTTACATGGGGTTATACAAGTCATATTTTTAACTATAAATATTCATTAGAAAGATAAAAATATTTCCTACATCATAGTATTTTTTTTATAATTTTTATACATTAAATAAATTAAATGATTTATGACATCATGATGATGCAGTGATTACCTCATTATTTAACGATTTAAATAAAATGGAAAGATAATGTAAAATATAAGACCTAGACATGTCAAAAACCTATTATATGGGTGGATTTTGAACCCTTATCACCTTATCCTCGAAAAAAATCAATGTGGGACCATTAAAATCCGAAACGCATTTGAAAATAAAGTAACATTTTATATCTTTCCAAGAGTGCCCCTCCTCTCCTCTTATAAAAGGCCCCCACCACTACCACCTTACCCACACCTCTCAATCCTTTGGCTCGGCCAATATCTGATCATTTTTTCTCTCCAAATCCCTATCCTCATCTTATAAGCATTACCTCAGACAGGAATCTCTTTAACAAACCCTTTTGGTTCAAAGCAAAGGGAGTTACCCGATTTTAAGGTAATGTTTTCACTTGTGTTGTTTTGTTTTATTTTGCTTCTCCAACCCCCTAATCTCTTTTTATTCCTTTATTTTGTAACAACACCAGTATTTTCAATATACTAGGATGGTTTTATGATAATTAGTAGAGCTACACTTACACACACCTACATCTAATGGTTAGAGAACATACTGTTTCCGTGGATGACGAATTTCTACCTCACGAAATGATGATTGTTCAATACTCTTATAAAACCTTCAAAGGTGGACATTAATATGTCTCTATATTTATATATGATATATAATATGTTTATGTTTTCGTTAAGATTCTGTGTTTTTCATTTACGGCATACCTTTATGGTTTCCGTTATGGGTAAACGTGATATCTTCATTTTAGGAAGTGCGGACTACCGCCACCTCAAAGTGATTTGATTCGTTAATACCATATGTGGTACATATAAAGGATAGATTTAATGATATTATATATGATAACATAATGGAATTATAAAAATATTATGTATCAGTATGTTTTAATTCCATTAAATATGAAATAGGAATGGAAGTAGCGTTCATGCGTACGTACGGCTTACCGTCTCCATGAACGGTGCATTTCATTTCTAACCTCTAAATGTTATGTAATATTATAATTGAATGTATATAATGGATATATATTATATATATTATATCTACATAATGAATTAAATTCTGGATATAATGGATATTTTACCCCATGAACAAACTTGTAATTATAAAGAGTTTATTTTTGACTCAAGTACCAATGATCTTTAAAACGACCGTTATTAACTTAAATAATTACATAGTGTTCATGAAATAGTAATAAGTGATATAAAAGGAATAATGAACTTTAAAAAGGTTATTAAGCAATTAGAAATTAACTCATGTTTATTATTCAGGAGATTAAAGAACGATCGAGTCAAGTCGGACTCGAGGTAAGGGACTTTGTCTCAATCTCATTTCATTGAGTCATATTTTGTTCTAATACAAGGATTTCTTTTATATGGTGTATAAACCCATTTTAAATTTAATTTTATACAAAAGGAAACTTTTTCTATGATTCTTTTCACAAAATTACAAATAGGAATGTTTCTTTTTACGTACGCGGTGACAATGACCTTTTCTGCCGCCGCGAGTATTATTTGGTCTTTGGCTTCCTCAACAAGTCGTAATGTTTTTAAAAAGAAATAAATACCATATACTCTTTTATGTATTTTGGTATTCAAAATGGTTTTTTATAATGGATTTGTTATGTCAATATATTTTAGTGGTATATTGTGATCAAAGTGTGGAAATATTTTCCTTCCATTATATTTGTTTTATGTCTTATGATTTTATAATGGTACTTAGACATTTGACGAGTGGTTACATGATAAACCATATGACGGGTGGTGTCGTGAATACCAGGACTGGTGGTTACATTATAACCTCCAATGCATTGTGTATGGAAGTCGGCCGTATGGCTATTCCATTAAGTGATATGTGTGGAAGTCGACTGTATGGTTATTCCATTTAAGTATGTTCATGTCCAAAGTAACCTTTATATGTTATGTGTTCTTTAAATGGGGTTCTATGGTAATCTTTTGGTTACAAAAGGGTAAGTAATTATATTTTATTCAGTGAGAAGTATTTACTACTCCATAAAGGTGAAAAGTATTACTTTGATAAAGTATTCATGGTTTACTTGTTGTTTGGAAAAAACTAACAGTTTTCCTTCTTTGTGTATCCCTTACTGAGATTTTTATGCTCACCCCAAGTTTTTTTTAAATGTTTTTCATAGGACTTAATGTGGATTAGGGTCAAGGATGGGATCAAGGAAAATTCATGTTATCTAAAACATGGAACTAGACATGTTTCTTTTTAAGAGTTTTTATTTTATGGAAACTTAGTAGAAGTGTCTACTTTTTAATCTTTTGAGATGTAATAGTTATGTCTTAATTCTCTAAAACTCTAAACTTGAAAAGATCCTTAATGTGAATTATCCATTTAATTCAATATTAAGTAAGGCTTAAGGTCGGGGACTTATAAATAGTCCATCTCAATTAAGTAAAATAAAGAATATTCCTATAAGAAGAAAATTTAATTAAAAAATAAATAAACTTAGATGATATATTTTTAGAATAATTCATAAAATAAGGAGAGTGGATAAACCCCAAAAGAGAAAGAAAGGGTTGAGAGCCCCCTTATTTTAGATATCATTTCAATTTTATTACATTCACACCACCTGTATAATCATATAATGATAAATAAAATTTTAATAATGTAGCATATTACCTACATTTATTTTCATCATGATCAATCATATAAATTGGAATTTATTTTTCAATATTTCATCAAAGAAAAAATTCATCAATGATATATTTATTGGGATTATCCCATTTTCATTTTGAATTTATAGTTTTCATTCATTTTTTTATTACTAACATAAATGAAAGAATTATAAAAATTAATTAAATTTCATCTCCATTCAATATAAGAAAGTTGTACTAACTATCCATGGAGGCAGTGATAAGTAAATAATTGGAAACATCCTCATAGGCAGGTTAACCGACCATTGATGGGAGATAGTCAAAGAAAGTGGGAGAGATAATACCCAAATATTATAAATAGTTTCTAATGAATATATAGTATTATAATAGAATTTATATATACATCTAAAATATACACTAACCATAAATAATGTTAGTGATAAATAGAGAATTATCAATGTCATTGTAGGCGGGTAAACTGACCATTAACATGATATTATCAAAATAGTGACAGAGTGATTATATATAAATTATAAATAGATAATAATAATTTTACATAATAAAAATGAAAATAATATAATTTTAATTAAATAAATTATTTATTTTATAAATAACGGGTTACATATGTATAATATAATAGAACAATGAAAGATGGATGTTAAAAGAACAAATGACTAAATGATACCCTGTTATGGATGTTTCTCATCTTCTAAGATCCTTTATGCCTTGATGGCTGTGTTTTGGGTGGAACTAAGATGTATTTGAGGATAATAAGAGTATTATGAGAAGGTAATTAAATATATATTCATAAATGCTAATTTTTTAGAAATATACTCTTTTATGTGGTTGAGAAGGGGTATTTGTACTTGAAGGGGAGTGGTATTTTGAGTTAAAATAATGAATATAATATTATTTCCAGACCAAGATTATTAATAGTGGTATAATTTTAGACTGTGAATAGTATTTCATATAAATTAAAATTATTGTGTAATTTTAAATATTTAAATAGTAAAATTATTTCTTTATAGTGAATAATGGAATAAAAAATAAAAAATGGTTTTTAATGGTTGAATATATATTTTTAGACATTGAAATTTCCTTTAATTTTTGTCAATTATATTTATTTTTTAAAATGAATAATTTTTCTTATTAAACATAATTTGTCTCAATGAATTCCTTTTATAATTTATTATTCCATTATTACATAAATATTATATTATAAAACATGTTATATTTTAAAAGCTGTATTTTTACAAACCACCTAAAATATGATGTTTTAAATAAAATTAACAAAAAAATCCTAAATAAATTGTAATGTTTTATTATAAATATTGAAATCATTATATAATAATAATTCTCAACCTTATTTAAATTTATTAATTAAATTTTTACATTAAAATTAGTCTTTTTTGAAAAAATAATAATAGTAGGAATAAACTATTTTAATTTATCTTAGTTTCCTAATACTAATATTTTCTTTATATCTTTATAATTTTTATATTTATTTAATTTAATCCATTTCTATATTATTTATAATACATTATACTATTCTAATGTTCATTTTACTATTCTAATTTTTAAATTACTATTCTAAAGTCTGAGTTTCAATTCCACTCATCATATTTCATTTATACATCCTATTAATATATCTTTGTTCATTATTTTTTATTTAATTAGATTATCTCTCAATTTTCTCTATATCCTTTACAAAAAAAAAATTATGAATGTTTTGTATTCAATTTTTTTTATTTTTCACAAGTGTGATAATTCTAGGAAAACACATATCTAAATATCTTAAGGTTTTTTATTTATTATATGGCACCAATATACTATTTTTAGTTTTATTTTATATAGTGATTCTAAAAATATATTATTCTAGATTGATGAGATAAATTTTTGTTAGTTTTTGTTACATGCATCATGTTGTCAATATTATACATTATACGTAAATATAAAACATATACATATTTATAAAATATATATAATAAATAAATGTTTTATAAAATACTTTCTCCCCCTTTATGAATTATACCTAAATCATATCTTTGAAATGGAATAGAAGTGGTAGTTTTGTTTCATTTCATCCCTTAGTACCCATTATTCCAATTCATACCTTATGTTTCACTAAGATAGTTTGACAGTGTGAGTTTTTCAATTACATATAAATTTGTTTCTAGGGTCCATTAACTTCATTGGTTAATCCACATAAGAGAGATTATGATTCATTTTTACCACATATGTATTAAAAATATATAAGGTACGGTAGATCTATAAATGGTTCTATGTAATTATACTCACCACTTCAATATTCTCTTATGTATCATACATGTCTTCTTGAAGATATTTAGTCCATGTTACATTGGTAAAAATTCTCTCTTGAAATGTTTCAAAATATATTTTTCAATACCTTTTTAGTATATATACTTTTGAATTGTTCCAAGAATCCTATTATATCTACCTTAGTATTAATATTTCCCTAAGACATAGATTTCTAATTTAAGTCGAAGTATAGTGAGTTTCTACTATTCTGGTCTTAACTAAGTATAATACGAATAGATGTTTTCCATATATTATCAAACATATTTTTATTTGGAAAACAGTGATGCTCCCACAAAGCTATTTTCGACACTTTGAAAAAAATTCATTGCAAATGAATATTCTATGATATTTTTTCTTACTTCAATCCAAAACTAGATTTTAGTAACTTACACCCCTTATTATAATTCTATGTTGTAACCAACCCTTTCTCATTGTGCTATAGAGATTCTTTCCAATATTGGTAGTCTTGGCATTAAATGCCCAATTTAATGACCATATAAAGTATCTATAAAAAGTATAATTTAAATGGATTTAGTTATAGTGACTTGGAATTACCAATCAACCCTTTTAGAACCATTCTTTTTCAAACCATATATATCTCACTTGAATTCCCACCCTAGTATTCGAAATAATAAGCACCTATATTTTGATACATGGAATCCATTAATGAATTTTTGTAAATATTATTTTTTCCATTTATTAATTAAAGGATTCATTACACTCAATAAATAAATTATCACTAGATAAGGTGAATGTAATACCATTACCATGGTTTTATACTTCATATTCACTATGTATCTCTAGAATATTCATTTTCCACTAAATCTTTCTGAACTTGTTCCCATCCCAAATATTTATGCATCTCCAGCATTGACTAAATAGAAGTAAATATTTCTAAAACTATTTAAATTATAGATGTGAATACTTTTATTAAAATATATTCTATTATATTCACTATCAGTCTTCAATCTGATGGATATCTGTAATATCCTTTGGAAAGATCTAGGATAATTACTTCATATGAACATTTGTTTTCTTGATGTAACTTTATTTATGACCAAAACATAAAAAAATTTGTTTAAAAATATGGTTTATGACATTATATATTTATATCATAATATGAATCATATGATATCCATTTTTAATTATAATTGGTATATGGTTTTTAGATAACACTACTATTTTAAAATCATTTCCTGAAAAATAATTGATGTGTCTACAATGCATATATGTATCAACACTAATTATCCTTTTATATACATCATGTCACTCATATGGAAAAGTAAATTTGTGTTTATGAATTGAACCATGATACATTTTATTGAACAATTTATTCATATAAGACTCAACATTTATCCTCATTATTAGCATCAAAAGATTGATTTATATAAATAAATGTGAAATTAGGAATTAATATATCCTACATTTTTGGGATTGAGTAATGCTTTTTCAAGATATTCTTTATCACAAAAGATCAAATAAACTCATATATTTTAACCACACATATTATATAATTCACTTTTACATTACATAAAACAATTATATAAAACTTTATGAAGTGTATTTACCACTGTATTTACCTTGGAATAGTTCATGCTCTATAGCTTAACTAATTCTAAAACTTTTTGACTTGAGAAAATGAATCACTAATATGTAAGTTTCTTAAGTCCAAATAGTCCAAAATCATACAATATACATTCTTGAAAACTATTTATTTTTACCAAAAAATTCTTATCACCCTATATTTTAGTATAAAAAAGTCTTTTTATATTTATATTCATCATAAATTTCCAAATATTAAAGAATTACTGAACTGTTGGAAAAATATTAAACACCACAAACAACATTCATTCAAAAAAAGGAATAATTTCTCCCTATGTCCAGTGGACATGTGAGATAAATGTTTTTGTAATACTCAATAAAATTTCAACTAGAATCATAAACATGGTAATTTTAAGTTGTGTACTTCTCACATCATCCTTATGAATCATCATTTCACATCCTCTTTGATAATTTACCTTACTTCAAGAAATGTTTATTTTCTTTTTTGGTATTGTATTTCAATACACATATGATATAGTCATATTTTATGTTATACCCAAGAACTGTAACATATAAACATCACATAGAATTTAAATATACATTAAGTGGAATCCTTTAGTTACTTATACTTCAATTTATTCCATTAATTCTACCATAGACTTCTCTCATGATATGAAAAAAAATGACCTCTTATATGATGATAAACCTTTATTATTTGAAGGATTTTTCAAATATTCCTATAGAGTTAAAATTTTCATGATACATTTCTATTTTTCCTTTGAATTTTTTAGCATATATACTAAATATTAATTATTATTTAAGTTCTAATATTCTTTATGAACCTTACCCAAAAGGTAATGAAAAGTTTTCAATATACTTTTCATTTTGTAAACTAAAACTGGAGTAAATATGTGATAAAAAATAGAAAATAATGTATTTAATGACCATGATGTATCATTTATTTTGCATGTATATAGTTTAATCATCACCACATTCATATCTCAAATATCCTTCACCTCACAAGTATCTTGGAGATGAGATATCCGGTGAAGTCATCCTCGTACTGATGTTGTTTCCACAACTCATTGAAAATTGATGATAACATTATGATGTAAATATAATATCCATTATATATTAGTATCTTATAAACATCAATCACACCCAATCTTCATGAGGTGGGTTAATAGGTAGTTGAGAAACTATAACATAGAATTTATAAATATAGTATTACATTACGTAAGTACCGGTACTACTCCTGGAAACTTATTCCAGTTTGGACATGATATTTATCTGAATTTACAATAGTTTATATATATTATTACATTCCATTTTTCTTACAAATCATATACTAGTAGATTATTACTCTTTATCTTGATTATATATTAGACATTACCATTTAAATAATTAAATATCTCCCACTATTTTATCAAACCCTAATAGCCCTCACTACTATATTTAGAATACAGAGTAGATCAATTATTCTAGTGGAAATATTCCTTCAAACCTCTCCCCATAGTCTAATATATCACTACGCCACTGCTGAGATAGTTAAAAGTAATTAATTTGACTAGTGAACTACATTAACTCACAGCTCCCTAACCTATTGAGTAAATCCAAGATTCTAGAAAACATAAGCATGACTTAATCACTGATTTACTACTAAAGATGAATAAATATAGATATAAATACTTAATTTATTATATATTCATTTAATTTGACCCATCTCCTTCATAATAACTCCCCTATAGTAGGATCCACACATAACTAGGGATGATGAGCACCTCATACACCCAATTTTGTTCAACTTTGAATGACAGAAGGTATAATATCTTAAAATATTTTAGATATTTTTGTATATTATCTATCAATGAATGAAATAATGTCTTATCTTATATTCACATACTATCATAACAAACTCACAACTCTACTATATATTAAATAGGAAAACATACATCTCATCTTAATTAAGTTTATTTTATACATTGTTTATTTATTATTCTATATGTTTTCTTAAACATTCATATTCTTAAAAATAATAAATGATGCCTAAATTAAATAAAAACAAGACTATTCATATGAATATAGTAGTTGTTTTATCCATTTATTCTTAATGGATCAACCATAACCCGTGGTGTATAATACCTTAGTTATGTCTAAATTGTATAGCGACCCGCACCTCAATCCACTGTTTCGACATCTTATCTGGAATACTGCATCATCATGGAATGGTCTACGTCTTATAAAAACTTCTTTAGAGTTTGTAGTACATGTAAATAACTTTTATCTAGGTGTGTAGACCATTATATTTATAATGATGAAAGAAGATGATGCCACAATGATATTGTAATTAATTAATTAGTAAATAATGAATCCACATAGAATAATTATTTAAATATGAATACACATACATACCTTCTCTATAAACCTAACATGATTATTAAAGATGAAAATTAAATGAAAAAAAAATAAAATTCAAGATGAATTTATTTCTAAGGAATTAATTGAATTAAAATAATTAATCTAATTTTAATTCAATAAAAACATTTCTCGGACACCAAAAAAATATTATTATTTATTAAAAATTATGTATTCCAAATATTTTCACATATATTTAAAATATAAATATATTTTTTTAATATATTTTTTTCCCAGGACCCCTTGTATCCTAAAAAAATTAAAAGGGATTTTGGGTCTTGGTTGAACCCATAATATATAGAACGGGTAAGGTAGGACCCAATGTGGCCCATCATGGGCCATGATAACCTGATTTTTTCCCCCTTGTTTCACTGATATAGGGTGTAAGAGGTGGTTGAATAGAGCCCCCCATGGTGGAAGGATCCCCTATCGGGGGGATCTAGCTGCATGGCGTGTCACGAACCAAGCTGGGTCAACATTGAACCGGTCACCTGAGCTGGTCCAGGACATGACACAAAGGGCGTTCTCGATCCCCACGAGCAGGCAACTTGTGTCGCGCATCAAAATGAGATATTTGGGAATGGTTTGTTTAATAAAGAAATTCATATAACTAGATATAAACTGAACAAAACAAAAACAACACTAGAACGGAATTTAAAAATAAACTAAGTAGCAAAAGATACCTCAATTGACATCATGGGTCACCATGGAACAAAAAACCACACTCACTCTAAGAGTGATCCAAACCAGAGGAACCTGAAATTAAAAAATAAATTAGGTTTGATAACTATGAACCTCATTAGGAATTCCATAGTACCACAACACCTTATTCCATTACCTTTAAAAAGAAACCCAAAATGTACTCATTTGGAAATAAGACATAATAAAATATTATTTTTCATTCTTTTCAAATTCAGGTAGCGAGAATGCATTTTCAAGAAAAGAATTTCTCTTCCAATTAATTTTAAAAATAGGTAACATGCATACATTAACATTTAAAAATGAAAGGAGACCAATTTAGAGTAAAATAAAATATAGATTTCACAAAAGAGGGAACAAGCATGTAGCAACTGCATTGAAAACCATGTCACAAGCACCATTGAAAATCCCTGAGCATCTAGTGTTAATTGGGGACCTAGGATCCTCTTACCTCAGTGTAAATGTGGCATATGAACAACATCGATCTACATTCTCATGCACGATCCACTATTAGGGCACACACCCATAACCTAGTGGTCTCCAATTATCATATATTTTTAGTTAGTGTTGTAGCATAAATCATGCTAGAATAAACCGGGAAAAACCACTTACGTATCATCTAGAATACTCGTCCTAGTCCTCCCACCTAGATAACCATGTTTCCCATGTTCTCTATTTCAAATGGTAATGACTTTTATCAACAAGTAAAGAAAAATAAACATCACATTCTTTATATAAAAACATTCTAGTGTTCACTACTGACCTCCCCCATTAAGAAAATTAAACTTCCCTTTAACATTAAGATCACACTAAAAATTAATTTGGAAATCAAATTGAAACTTCTTTGGAAAACAAATATGTCATGTCACTTTTACAACAAAATAAGCAGAAAGACCACAGAGCTTTGAAAATACCCACTTCATTTTCAAAATATCTAAGAAATCACTTTCCCAGAACCATAAACACTTACGGGAATACATACAAACATATATACATATATATTGAATATTGATTTAATTTAGATGCATAAAACACATTTTTAATATAATACCAAGAAATTATGAAAACTATAATTAAAATTCAGGGCACAGGGAACCTTCCTCAAGACACGGAGCTCATGGCGAAGGATGCTAGTGACCGCTTCACCTACACGTATATACATTTTCATATATATATATATACCCTTTGATCCAAAGTACATATTCCCCACACCATGAGGAAATATTTACAGGGAGGATACATATATGTACATTATTACCTATGTATATACAGGTAGGCCTTCACTGCTGATGACTCGATTCCACATCACGGAGACCAAAACACGCTACAATAATAAAAAAACATAATATTCCTCAAAGGATTCAAATAGTATTCCAGATTCAAACAAGCCATCCAAATAGACACTAAACATACCAAAGTCACCATTTACAAACCCAAAATCAATTTTCAAACTCACATGCACTCCAACATAACTCTAAAATGCGATCTTTACCTCATAAATAGTTTGATAAAACCTTTAAACCATTTATAAAACATCTTTTCACCATTTATATATTTTAATTTAACATAAATAAATGTTTATGATACAATTTTCACAAAAATTTACTTCCCATTACCAACAAAACTGACACAAAACCCTCTTTTATGACCAAACACACATAATTCTACATCAAGAAAACAATTCAGACCACATGATCAAATCCATAAACTAATCGAACAATTATCACAACACTAACCAATTACTAAAAATGGGTTTCCATAAAAAATGCACCCCTTTTATATAAAAATGCTAAAAATTTGAAAACGTATACAAAACTCTCTTAAAAATAAATTTCACACGAAGTAAATTATATAAATAACACACCAGATTAATCAAGAAATAAAAATAATTCATCATATAATGTTTTTACATGGAACCACCTACCTCGGAGTAAAAAACCCCCAAAAGTGATGTCAAACACCCAATCCCACACCAATTGCACCTATAGAAAACCAAGAACGGACAATAACACAACAAGATTTAACCCAAAAACCAATGAAATACCCCAACCAATTCATTATATCCCTAAGATTTAAAGGAGAAAATCCAAAAATGAGGGACAGGTTTACCTGAAGGGAAGCAGCGCACGCGGAAGGAGAATAAGGTTTCGGTGAAGGATGCGGATGCCAGAGGAGGGTTGGCGGTTCGCAGTTCTGACAGAGGGTCTTCCACAGGGGTGATGTGCTATAAGGGAGGAACTGGAGATGTGCATGTGGGGAGGGGAGTTCGTGGCTGTGTGATATGGTCATTGGAGTGGTTCACTAGTTAGGAGGTAAGGGAGGTGTAGGGGAAGTGTGATGGTGTTAGGGGACTAGTTGTTGCACAATGCCAAGGGGAAGGGGGAGAGTTGATGCTCGACTCCAAGAAGAGGGAGGGTGTTCCAAGCCCAAAAAATAATAAATAATTAAAAATAAATATAATGATGACAAAAATAAAAAAAATTATAAGATAATAATAAGATTAATAAAATAAATAAATAAACTTTATAACAAACTACTTAATAAATTGAAAATAATTAAAATAATATTCTCAATGAAAATATTATCCAAGATAATAATAATAATATTTTCAAATGATAATAATAATATTATTATTATTAAAACCATTTTTAATTCATTTTATTTATTTTTTTCACTTTATTGTGTTTCGACGTTATCATTCTTTTCATTAACTGATTAATTATCCATGCACCGGGTAGGCCGCATGGTAATTTCGGCGAAGCCGCGCGGCTTCAACCGTGACCTGCCATGCCTAAGAATCGGGTGGTGACAAGCCCAAAATAATAATTTATCAGAAAAAACAAAAAAAATCAATCAGGATCGTCCCACAACTCGACAAAATATTATAAAGAAAAATTAAATAATAAAAATAAAATTATCTCAATAGTCTGGGTGTGACAATTCTCCCCACCATAAAGCTTTCTACTCCCAAAAATCCACAGCATTATCTAACACCAACGAGGAAGTCGATGCTCCCTTATCAATCCAAAAAGATTCCAAAGAATGACCAATAATTAAAGGTCGGAACACTATCAACAAAGGAAGAGACTTACAAAATAAACTTGGGAAACTAAAATGGAAACCCCATTAAGGGACACCCACCACCAAGAGTTTAAACATATTCTATTGTTCTATCAAAGGAAAATAGATTTCTCACAACACTAAATCCAACTTCTTATGTTAAAACACCTCAAACAATGTAAAACAGAACCCACACCACTTTCCTGAAACAAGAGAGAAAACTCAAACCAAATCCCGAAGAATACTCCCATATCCTACCACAGAGCCATCTCTAGAAATAGAACTAGAAAATCGACATGGGGATGCCCGAACGAACTCCCTTCCATTAGGAACCAACCAACCCCCGAGACAAGATTTGAAAACTTACACGGGGAGGACCAAACAGACTCTCCACCATAAATAATATGCTAATATAGGTTTATTCCCAAGGAATTTCCATGGCACCCACAATGGGACTCACCATTGTTAGTGCCAATGGAAACATACGAACTCAAAGGCTTCCTAGAACTGACCAAACACCATACCACAAGGGGCGGGGAGGGGAGGGCCCAATTATAGAGGCATCAAAACCACATCCAAAGGCAAACCAACATCTCCACATACCTAGATGAGTAATAATCAAATTGAGACCAATTTACCCAAACATACCCCATAAGGACCACTAAAAGAGATTACATATGGTGTGAAATACCCACTGAGACTTTAAGGTATTGATACGACCACACCTCCTTATAGCCACAGGAAACCCCACTCACCCAAACAAGTCATTTGGAATGGAACTACTATAGAAAATGATTTATACTTCCTTCACCATCAACACGGATGACCGAAATAAGGCCAGGGTCCCAGACACTCTCGGGGGTTCCTGACCACACGCCAGCTTCACTCTAAGACCTACAGCTAGTGCTCAGATGATTGAAACATCTTCTGCCTCACAGTTAGGCTATAGAAACCCTTGAACGGAACTTCGTTTCTTGATTACACTACCTATCTCACCACAACTGAGACAACACCAACAGACACGACACACATCAACATCCAACTACTCTATCATGGAACATATAGAAAAATAGGGGTTTAGATGATTCGCATGCATCATCTGTTCACCTTCCCCAATAAACATAAGATGGAATGACGCATGAAAAACACTTTCCTTTGAACAGAAAAATTAGAACTACCCAAGCAGAGGAAACACACCTGTGAAAATTCAAATTCCTAGAGGATTATATGAAATCCACCCTTCTACTTGAATGTAAACTCACACTATAAGATTCCACCAAACATGACCCTCACGGGTGATGAAAGCACTACCAATACTTTCAAGACACCGATCATCACCAATAACTTTGAACCACCTTCACCCTTCCCCACTGGAATTCCATTCACCGTTTCTAGGGGACTTCATACATAACGGTGTCAAACTGCATAATCGACTACTCAGACAACTCAATGAGAGAAAAACCCCTTCAACTCCTCTCTCATATATCATCCCTTTATAAGAGAAACTTCTTAACTGAAAATGAAAAAGGGATAGACTTAGCACTTACACTCAAAGGTGAAAGTCCTTACTTTGATCAATTGGAGGACCATCCAACGACGAATTTCCTGTGGCCACACTTCAATCACCTGTTAATGCTTTATGGGATCGTACAAATCGTCATGAAGGAAAACTATGGACCCAATAAAACTAGTCCAATGAATTATAAATACTACAAGGGAACACTAAACATGTAGGGGGAACCACTGCAAGGTCTTCTCGAAGAACTTTTCAAAATTATCAACTAACCACACACTTTCACACCAACTAACCAATAAGAATTCAAAATCAAGAAACAAAACAACCAAAAAAGGATAATTGACTCTAAAAGACTCACAGAAAACATTCCAAAAATACAAGGACACACCACACAATCACCGATTATTAAAAAACCAAATTTTCCTTTAACATTACATTTTGAAAATAAATGAAGCTGGTGGGTTTCAAAAACATCAATGGTGTCCTATAGGCCTCACAAATACATGTTCCCATTCCACATCAAGTACCCAACTCATTTCCATCCAGGCACTCATCTGCTCGTACCATTGACCATTTCCCTTTCCATATATACCCATGCATGTGGTTTCCCATGAGAACACCAAGGATCAAAACAAATCCTTTCCATTTTTCAAAACCAAAACATTCAACCCACACTTTTCAAACCTTACGCATGTGTTTATTTTTAAAGTTCTTCATTCCAAAACATTTTCCAATACCAAATCAATTTTACTTAGAAACCAAATTTCCACAATTCCAAAAAAAATAGAGATGAGGAATGATGCTAGAGGAAACTAGTGTCAATGGGTGAATTGAACATATGGTTGGCGGCCATACTCCAATCATGCCACCTCCACGGAGAGTATTCTAGGAAAAATTCCCCAGATCCATGTGGATTTCCAGGCCCAATGAGAACACTAAGGATATTTCCCCAACTCCTATTTCATTTCCCAAATGAAAAACAACCACAAGGTCAAAATGAATTGAATGAAACCCATCTTCCCCAGATAACTTGACTTCTTTCAAAAGGTGTGCGGGAAAGGAACCCTACTCATAATCATAATGTCAAGTGAAAAAAAATCCAAACTCTGGTATACCCATTCTCTTTCCCAAGGAATAATACTGAAGAGAGAAAATCTCCTCTAATACCATTTTTTCATGAACCAAGACGGGTCAACCCTGAACCAGTCACCTGAGATGGTCAGCGACATGGCCCGAAGGGCATTCCCGATCCCCACGGGTTGGAAAATAGTGTCGAGCATCAAAATGAGATAGTTTTTAATGGTTGGGACTATAAAAAAAAGAGAGATAACTAGATATAAATTAAATTCAAAAAAAACAAAACTAGAACCAAAAATAAAAATAAACTAAGTACAAAAACATACATCAACTGACCTCATGGGTCACCAAGGAACACAAAACCACACTCCCTCCAAGAGAGATCCAAACTAGAGGAACCTTAATTTGAAAGAAAAATAAGTTGTGACCACCTAGATGCTCAGTATTAATGCCAAAGTACAACAAAGCCCTATTCTCTTACCTTTAAAAATAAACCCAAAACATGCTGGTTTGAAAATAAGATAAGATAAAATATTGTTTTTCATTATTTTCAAATTCAGGTAGCATGAATTAATTTTCAAAAAAAGCATTTATCTTCCAATTAATTTTCAAAATTGTTACAATTCATGCAATAACATTTCAAAATGAAATAAGAGCAATTTAGATTAAATGAAAATATCTTTTTTGCAAAATAGCGTACAAGCCTGATGAAGCTGCATTGAAAATTATATCACAAGCTCTATAGGAAATCTCTAAGAAGGTAGTGTTAGTTGGGGACCAAGATTCCTTGTACCTCAACGTAAATGTGGCATATAAACCACAGTGATCAATGTTCTCTTGCACAAGCCACTAGTAGGGAACACACCCATAACCTAGTGGTCTCCAATCATCCCAACTGTTTAGTTAGTGTTGGAGTGTCCATAATTCTAGATGAAACTAGAACAAACCACTTACGTATCATCTAACGTACTAGTCCAAGTATTCCCGCCTAGATACCTAGGTTTCCCATGTGCTCTATTTCAAGTAGTAGTTATTTTTATCAACAAGTAAATACATACAAACATCACAATATTTATCTAAAAACATTCCAGTTTTCACCACTGACCTCCCCCCTTAATTGCATCCCTCTTTTTTCAAAAGCACGCATAATTACAAAAGACTCTTCTCTAGAAACATATAATAATTCATACATTTAACATAGAAATAATTTTTCTAAAGAAAGGGGGAAATCCTTAAGAGGGGTTTTCCTTTTTTCATAAATCATTCTCGAAGTGAAAAAATGGGATTAATCACTTATAGGGAACACATTCCATTTTAAAAACATAATCCCCCAACCTATTTTAGTTTCCAATATAGTTTTAAAGCACAAATAAACAACCAAGGTGATGCAAATATAATGGAAGATTAAAACCACACATAAAAATGAACCAATACTTTTATGAAAATAAAACTACCATTTAACATTAAGTTCACACTAAAACGAATTTTGGAAATAACATTGGAACTTCTTTGGAAAACAAACATGTCATGTCACTTTTACAAAAAAAAACAGGAAGAAAGACCACACACCTCTGGAAATACTCACTTCGTGTTCAAAACATCAAAGAAATCACTTTTCAAGAACTAGAAACACTTATGTACATACATATATATATATTAAATGAATTTCATGTAGAAGCAAAAAATGCATTTTTAAATGAATAATAAAAAATTATGGAGATTCTAATTAAAGTTTAGGGCACAGGGAAACTTCCTCAAGACACGTATCTCATGACGAAGGAAGCTAGGGACCGCTTCACCTACATGTATATACATTTTCACACACACAAATATATATATATACCATTTGATCCAAAGTACATATTCCCCATTCCACGAGGGAATATGCCCAAGGATGATACATATATATACATGCTTACCTATGTATATACATGTAGGCCTTTGTTGCGGATGACTCAAATCCACATCACGATGACAAAAACATGCTACAATAATAAAGAAAATATAATAATCACCAAAGTATTCAAAGGTTATTCCACATTCACACAATCCATCCAAACACTACAAAAACCAATGTCACAATTTACACACCCAAAATCATGTTTTAAAATCAAATGCACTCCAACACAACTCTAAAATGTGATCCGAACTGCCAAAAAAGTTTGATAAAACCTTTACACCATTAATAAAACATATTTTCACCATTCATAAAATTTAATTAACCAAAAATAAGGGTTTATAAATCAATTTTCACAAAAAGTTCTATGGACTTACACAAAAAAACCCACACAAAACCCTCTTTTATGACCAAACGCACATAACTCCACATCAAGAACACAATTCACACAACATAAAAAGATTAATAAACAAATCAAAAAATTCACTCAACACTAACAAATGACTCATAATGGGTTTCAATAAAAAAAACACACCCCTTTTATAGAAACATGCTACAAAATATCAAATGCATACAAAACTCTCTTAAAAACCAATTTCATGCCAAATCAATTAATTAGATAACCCTTCAGATTAATCATGAAAGTAAAATAATTCATCAAATAATTCTTTTACTTAGAACCACCTACCTCAGAGTAGAAACCCCAAAACAATTATGTGGAACTCCCGATCCCACGCCAACCACACCTCCAACAAACCATGAACAAACAATAAACCAAAAATATTTAACCAAAACACAAAGGTTTAACCCCAACAAAATAAATCCCCATAAAATTTAAATGAGAATCTCCAATAATGAGGGATGGGTTTACCTAAAGGGAAGCAGTGCACGTGGATGGAGAATAGGGTGTCGGCGAAGGTTGAGGACGCTGGAGGAGGGCCAGCGGTTGGCTATTCTGGTGGAGGGTCGTCCATGGGGTTGCTACGATGCAGAGGAGGTGGGATGTCAGAGACGTATGCCTATGAAGGGGAGGTCTTGGCTATGTGATAAGGTCATTGGATTGGTGCACCGATCAAGAGGTAGGGGAGGTGGAGGGGAAGTGCACTGGGGTAAGGGGAGGAGCTGTTGCGTGATGCCAAGGGGAGGCGGAGGGCTGCTGCTCGACACCAAGAAGGGGAGGGTTCTCCAAGAACTAAAAAATTAATTAATTAAAAATAAATATGATGATGATAATATTAATAATTATTATTATTATATAATAAAGTTAATAAACTAAATAAAAAACATTATATTAATCATCTTAATTAAATGCTAATAATAAAAATACTATTCTAAATTAAATTATTATCCAAGATAATAATAATAATATTTTACAATGATATTAATAATATTATTATTATTAAATCCATTCTTAATTCATTTTATTTATATATTTATTTTTCCATTTTATTGTGTTTCCACTTTATCATTCATTTTATTAATTAATTAATTAGTCATTCATCGGGCAAGCTATGTGGTAATTTTAGTGAAGTCGTGCAGCTTCAACTGTGCCTTGACCTACCCATGCATCGGGTGTTGATAAGCCCAAAACCTTAATTAATAAGCTAAAATTAAAATTTTCAATTGTTCTCAGTCCGTAACTCAACAAAATATCTCAAAGAAAAATAAAATAAAATAAAAATATCTCAAAATTCAGGGTGTGACATGGCGAGCGAACCGATGTAGGGCGACAAGAGGTGGGGTGAGCATGCAATCCTGACATGGTGGTGGATGAGGTTAATTTAGGTGGCATACCAGAGGAAGGAATGATAGAAATGTTGAAGGTCAAATTTTGAGGGATTAGTTGCAGTTCTAGATGATTGGGATGTTGTGAAGATAGTAGGTTGGTCACATAGAAATGGGTACGATGGGCTGACCAGCTTAGATTGGAGGCTATAGAGGGTTGGACAAGGGAATCTAGAAAATGTAGAGTTGATGTATCCAACCATTATTGGTTATGGTGAGGAGGTAGAGGTCTGAGTGGGGGAGATTAGTCTCTGAGGATTTGATGTGGTTCTTGCAAAGGATCCTATCCAAGGAGGATGAGCCAGCGATAACGGGATCAACCCACATTTTTTGTGTAATATAAAGTTTTATTTTTTAAAAATAGTTATTTCCAGGATAAGTCACCAGAAATCTTATTTTTTTATTCTCATTTTGTCTAAAAGAAACTACCCAATGACCTTTTTTTATTTTTTAGTTCATGACTTAAGAACTGAAAATCTCTTACCCCTTATGTAAATGATTATAGGTTTTTACAAATTTTCAACCCTATTACTATAGGACTCAATTTTTAAATTTTATTATTTCCACAAACCCATGGAATGAAACATTAGCTGAAAACACTATTTTGAAAACTAAAAATCCACTCAAAGTTCATCTCACCTAAAAATTCTACAGATAGCCTATTACGCGTAAAATTGTAACACACAAACACAGACATATATATGTTCCTAAATTTTTAAAACCTGTACACACAAAATTAATCTAATTTAAACCTTTTTATGGAAAAACATCAACTTCTAATGTCTAATTGAATCAACATCCATAGTGTAGATATAGAAATAATTCCCTCTTTAAATTTTAATGATAAGTTAATTTTTTTCATGGATTATTAATTTAATGTGATTTCACTGATACTAATTGAATTTAGTGTGCCACGTGGATAAAATAGATGGGTTGGGGATTTATAAATTTTCACTAATGATTGACATAACTACATCGTCACTAGAAATGTTCATATTAGTACAAATCCCTAAGGATCATACATGCATTTATTTAAGAACAAATATAATTTGAATATTACCTTGTTTGATCTGAAGTTGAGTTTAATAATCATTCATCTTCAGTGACTGTTGCTCGAAGGAACCAAATACAGATCCCTCTAGATCATACAAAAGTGATTTTAAAGTCCTTTGTAATTTCAATCATCTAATTTTGGGTGATATTATAGAGTTATGATGAATTAGTCAACATCCCAATGATCACTACAATGAAGCTCCTTTGATCTGTGAAGGGGAAATCATATCATAATATTGGATCATCTATTTCTCTCTCTATAAAGTGGGATAAGAGAGTGAGGTTAAAAACTATTTTTTAGTGAATGTTCATTTTAATGAGATCCTCTTTCCTCTATATATAGTGAGATTCTAAAATACCCAAAAATGGATCCTGGCTTGTGGATATTTATTACCCACTATAAAAAATATCTTTTGATTACTCTATTGAGTTATTGAGATCATTTTTTTTATAATTTACTTATATTATAATAAATATATTAGATCATATAAATTATCTATTAATTCTCCTCTTCATTCCCAAATATAGTAAACAAACCTTGAATAATGAAAGAATATTCATTTCTATATTACAGGATTAAAATGATCCATTAACCCACCTCTTCATTCCCCAAAATATTAAACAAACCTAGAATAGTGAAATAATATTTATTTGTATAACATTTTCCTTATATTTACTTAATTAATAATATTAATAATTAAATTTAATACCAATTATTCTAAACACAAATTATATGAATTTATTTATTACTTGGAGATTGTATATTTTTGAACATCCCTAGACCCTAGTGGTGGGTCCCACTGTGTCCAAAACTCATATTCATCATAATATAATAGCCTTTTGAATACTCTTAGTGTGTTACCCTCTATATCCTTATCTTTATAGTATTTAATACTATTCACAGCTGAGGAATGAAGTCTAGAAACCGATCAAGGTCCCTAAAGAGAAAAGCAAAAGTCATAGAAATGATTGCCTTTACTAAAAACACGCATAGTGTAATATAATATCTTTGTCTCATAATGAACTATAAAAAAATACACAAAATTTGTGTCATAAACCTTATTTATTTATTATTCATTAAACAAACTAGAAGGACTTGCCTTCATCTACTATGGATAGGGATTTAGTGAACGCACTTCTATATTTATCAACTAGCCTGAGATATCACCTCCTTTCAAAATTGATTAATTATTTATTGATTATTCAATCAATTCCATATCACCAAAGACACACCCAATACATGCTACCTCATTATGACTTCAATTAAATAGTTTTTTCTTTGCATAAAAGTACATTATCAAATAGTGTAAAATGTTAAAAATATCAAGGTAAGAGACCATTACACATGTTCGTGGATAGGAACAACCAATAAAATATGAAACATGTAGTGTTCCTATTGGTGGTTCATTCCACATGTTCATATATACTTTAGATAAATGTGTGTAAAATCCATGATAATAAGACTCAATTCTTATGCATCCCCAACACCTAATTGTCAAACATTGTAATGACCTAAAATTTTATCAATAGAATTTCACTCTTAATGTAATAAAACACATACATCACATTGAGAATCCAATAAAAATGTTATCCATATAAATTAAGAATGATAAATTAGTTATAAAATAAACTATCAAGAATACCAAATAATACAGTGAGATAATAAATATAAAATAAGATAATAAGAAAGGGAAATCTGGGATATACTTGATCCACTAGAATAAAAACACTCATGATTGAATATGTATTAATAAAACATAATAATATAATATTCAATTTAAATATAAAAATATATAACCTATAGAGAAAGTATTAATGAATGAATAATGAATGAAATAAGAGGTATTTATAGAAATTAAAGAACCTATACCACTAGAATAGTAATCTGGCCATTAGGAATAGTAATCTATCCATTAGAATTTAAGCCTCACCTATAAATCTACAAATTAAATTTAGGGATCTTATAAATTAAAATATGATATAATTATATCATGTTATAAGTAAATAAATGTTTTAAATAATGATAAATTAAGTGTTGGTATTTTTGTGAAATGTAAATATTTATTTAAAATTTTATAATTAATACATTGATTTAAAATAATATCTATTTTCATAAAATAGATTCATAAATTAATATTAGGTTGTTTTATAATTATGAAATAAATTTATGAGACCTTATTTAATTTTTTGAAGAGTCATAAAATCAATTATAATTTTAAAATACATATTTTTCAAATAAATAATTATTTAAATTAGAAATTAAATTTATCATATTTTTTTATTTATTTTCATAATATGGATTTCATTTTGGAAATATAAATGTCAAAAAATTGTTTGGTTATTTTTTGGTATTTTTCTAAAATATTTGAATGTTGTGAATAGTGAAATACGGTAATTGATGGTATTTTAGAAATAAAATAATTTTTGAGTCATAGATGATGTAATCACTAGTTGGTATAAAATATTATGAATTATTTGAATTATTAGTCTTAGTAGTCAACACTATTATTTATATTGATCCAAAATAAGAATATAATGAATATAATAATCGAAAACACACCTATCCTCCCCTATTAATTCCACCCCTAACCACCATTTCACCTCACACATTATAACCCATGTATCTTGTTAATAATTTTTCCAATTCCATTCCCATACCTCTTACCCATGTTCATGATCTTCTGGTCTCAACAAAAGACCAAACCCAAGTACCTTAAGGAGGTTCTCAAGGAGACAATATTCAAGAGGTAAAATCCTCTATTCGTCTCTGTTAATTTATTTTATTTTATTATCTTCTACTCACCACCCCCATCCAAAGTCGAATAATAACTCTATTATCATATATATATATATATAGTAATTCTATTATTTTTTAATGTAATATCTATTATCAAATCCCTTCTCATATTCTATTATTCTAAAAATGAAAACATCATCTGTGGTATGTCGGTTTACCACCTTCGTCAATGATGATATTTTTTTTTCCTATACTAACTTCAAGGATGGTTATAAAAACATTATTATGGTTAAAAAATTAATAATAATATTATAACTTTTTCAGTATCTATAACTAATATATGTACATGATATAAAATAAAATCAAACTAGTTCCTGATCATCATAAAAATAACTAAAATAAACTAAACATTTTTCATTAATGTTTAATAAAATGAATCATCATCATACAAGAAAAAAATATATATGGGACCATTTAGAAATATTTAATTTTATTATTACCATATAATTTCACAGAGGAGAAGTATTCCTTCTTTATACAAACTTAAATAATTTTCTACAAGTAAGTTGACCATGAAACCATGAAACAAACGGTCCTGAAAAGATAACATTAAACATTATAACTCATCAAAATTTACCTAAATGATAATAATAAAATTATAATAAATAAGGATCATTTATAATAGGTTCTAAATAAATTAATTAATTGATATAATTTTATTTTCCATGACATTAAGTTCAGGTGCATAAAGAATTCAGACATAAGGTTAGGGATCTCTCTAAACCTCAAATTTTTTCTTTGGGTTACACTTTCTCTCTCTTTAACCAAATTTAATTCTTATTTATTATTAAATAATTATCCTAAATTATATTTATATGCTACACACATGTCTATATAGATCAATTTATCTTTCTTTTATGGGTAAATACATGTTTTATAAGGTTCCTTTCTCAATTCCTCTTGATAAGAAAGCCCGATAAAAGGGAACTTATCCATTTTTACCCATTTTAAAATTCACTTCAAAAACTATTTTAATCCCCTGGTATTTTATAAATTTACTTGTTTTATAATTAAAAACTACCATTGTTCATTTTTTTTGTAAATATTTATTCTTTTATCCTCTTTAAATACTCTTTACCTTTTTCCATAAAACTATGCTTAAGTGTCACATTTCGAAAGTTACCTAACCACTCATTTCTCATTTTTACACTTCATTTTGACATAATTTATCATAATATATGCATATTTTTCCTTTTCCAATGTCCAATAAATATTTAAAACATTTTTTCATGTAAATAATTATGATATTCCTTTTGGTTATGCATTGTGACCAGATTATGAAACCCATTTCTTTCCATAGGTAATCCTTATTTTCATTCCTTGGGTTTGTTTCTTTCTTTGAATACATATTCATGAACATGTTATTATGTTTGCGCCTAGATATCACTCAAATTTATTTGGTAATTTTTGGTCTCATGTGATGTCATGTATGGGATTAGGTAGTAAACCTAATTTTTTATGGGACTTTTCCACCATCTGATATAGTCTTAGTAGTTATCTTTGACTCATGTTTATATCATGTTATATATTTGATAACACATTAAAATATTTAAATGATCATATTATTCCATATTCTATATGTTATTATTCCATATGTTTACTCCTAAGCATGGAATTTTCTGTTATCATTTTATGCTTTTCCAACTCATGTGTTATGATTAATTCTAATGTTTATTCCCTTAATGGGATTTTTAGCTCCTTGATTTTGTTTATACATTCCTAGGTGATCTTTGTAGATATATGATCTCAAACAAAGTTATGAATTCATTATAGAATATGACTAAATTGATTTTTTTTTATTTTATTAAAAAAATTATTTTATGTACCTAGTATTCTAAACAAATAATGCTTTACAATACTTTGTTTTTATTTCATGGATAATTATTCTTCAGATAAAGTAACAATATGTGTAAAAGACTGGGGACACTATAGTTTGTTTTAGATAATGATCTTGTTATTTTTAGATATTGGGACTAGAAAATAGTCTTAATAACCCTAGGGATAATTCTATCACCATGGCTGACCAAGATTGAAACATAAGGAATAAAAAGTTAGGATATACTTCTAATTTATAAGTTATCCTTATATGTGCGTAGTTTACTTTTTATATTATCATTATATAACTATTAAATAATCTTATTTTTATTTCATTTACTTTTCTTAATTAATGGAGTGAAATAGGATAACCCTTTATAATATCAATGTTATAGGAAATGTGATGATATTTGTAATGATATTCCAAATATGATGGGAATGAGATCCCATAACTTTATGAGAATATAAAAAAACTAGCTCAATTTATGAATAATAACATGAATCATGTATAATTACCTACTTCTCCTAAGAAAGAGAAATTTGAAATTTAATCCTTTTTGTGAAAAAAGACTCCCATATTTAGTGGATCTTATGATCACCTAATCACATAATAATGGATTAACTCTATTGTGAATATATTATCTATCCTTCAATGCTCAGAAGAAGAGAATGTTGTATTTCTAGTCTATCGTTTTGATGAAAAGCTGATTTATGGGGGGAACTAATAAACTACAAAAAATTATATAGATATAATTGATTCCATATATCGGGAAGGATTCAATAAAATATTTGTCAATAAATATTTTCCCCAAACTCTCCCTATTAAGATGGATAGGAAGTTCCTTTTACTAAAAAAAAGGAAGATGAATCTATCAGTTCTTACGATGCACACTTTAAAAGGATTTTACAACATGCCTCCAGGTTTTCCATGAACACCAAAACCAAGGAGGATAACTTATTTAGTGGATTAAAAATGAGTCAATGAATGTCCATGGAGATTCAAGACTTTGAAAACTATAAATAAATTGTTCAATATGCCCTAAATGATGAAATGCAGATTGGTGACTCACACTGGTATCATAGGTTCAGGGAAAAAAAGATGAAAATAGAGTTCAATATTAGAGGATCAACAGATAAATACCATGAAAGAAAGAAGATCCAACACCCCACATTTAAAAAGTGTGGGAAGAAGAATCCCATGAACTGCCTAAAGGGGAGGAGGAGATGCTTCAAATATGAAAGTGAGGGGAATCAGGATAATTTTTGTTGAAGGG
Organism: Viscum album; assembly: GCA_963277665.1. NCBI lineage: Eukaryota > Viridiplantae > Streptophyta > Magnoliopsida > Santalales > Viscaceae > Viscum > Viscum album. Next base: position 1,881,916,670 of record OY728159.1, on the reverse strand, counting down.
TTTTAAAGAATCCCAATAATATGGAAGAATAAATTAATCTTGTAGTGTAGTGTTTCAACTACAATGAACAAGGATATTATGTTATCCAATTCCCTAAGCCATGGTTTTTTTGATCCAATCATCAACAAAAACCTTCAAGGTAATAAGGAAGGGAATGTTTTATCACTACTACAGATGTATAGTCCGTTAACATTATGGTGAAATGTACACTGGTTATTCATTCAAGAATAGTGAAAATACTATTTGATTCTCATTCTACTCTTTCATTAATTTCATATAATTTTAGTAGAACTTTTTATACACCACATAAAAATATGATGTTGAGTTATCTGTAAGAATAGTGAATGGAGAAATTTTTTCATCTAAAGTACATAACTCCTCCCTGATTAATTTTTATGGAATGAACTTCTATGAAAATATTATCATACTTACTTTAGTTGAGTTTGATTCTATATTGGTAATATATTGGATATCTTTATAAAAATACAACATTAACTGTTGAGAAAGCGAGATTACGCTTTACATTTTGAAGAATCCTCCATTTCAATATAAATGTAAGCAGGATGATGAATCTTCTTCTGAATAATCATCTCAATTGTTCATATTATTTCTCTAGGATAAATAATATATAGATCAAATTATTGATAAAAAGGTGATAATCATACTTGAATACATTCCCATTGTGAGTGATAAGACTAATGTTCTCCTGGATGAATTGCACGGTTTTCCACCATATCGAGAGGTTGAGTTATCAATTGATCTTATACTTGTATCTATGAATACATCAATTATTTCTCACTGGATGTCCACCTTTTATTTGGAGTAACTAAAGAAGTATTTACAAGATAATCTATAGAAGGGTTTTATATGCTACAGTGCTTCCATGTTGGGTACTTCAATCCTCTTCATCAAGAAGAAGGATGGATCAATTTGCCTCTTCGGTGATTATTGTGGGATAAAAAAAAGATAAAGAAAAAGCAACCCATTCCATCGACAGATGACTTTTTGGATCAACTACATGGGGTCAAGTGTTTCTCTAATATGAACCTTCTACCGGGATAGCACTAATTAATTTTGAGAAAGGATGATATTCCCATGACTTATTTTCAAATGAGGTTTGGATAATATGAGTTCATAGTGATTACCTTTAGATTCACTAATTATCTATAAATTTTCACTGACTTGATCAATAAAGCATTTAGTGATTACCTCAACAATTTTACGGTATTCTTTATTGATTATATTATAATATAATCCAAGAGCGAGGTGGAACATGAGGAGAATTTTAATATTATTCTAAAGACATTGCAAAGGGAGAAACTATATGAAATGTATAGTAAATGATTGTTTTGTATTGTAGAGGTATCATTCTTGGTTCATGTTATCACCAATAAAAGAATATATGTTGACCCTTCTAGGATAAAGGCAATCAAAGAGTGTCCTGGGCCAGCATCTGTAATGGAGATATGTATCTTCCTTGGTTTATTTGGGTATTACCGATGATTTGTGAGAAACTTGTGATGATTTCTAAACCAACTAACCAATCTGACTTGGATGTGAGTAAAGTTTTTTTTTACTAGTGAATGTGAATACTGCTTCAAACAGATAAAAAAGTGTTTTATCACTACAATAGTACTTATAAAAATAACAAGTGGGGAACTATATTTTTTATATATTGATTCTTAAAAATGGATTAGGTTGTTTACTCATTCAAAAAGATAAATTAATAGCATATTCCTCAAGGTAGTTGTATGTTCTTGAGGAAAAATATTCCACACATGATTTGGAGACTCTAAATGTTTTCTTCCCAATAAATATTTGGTGGGATTTTCTCTTTGGGGGGAAGTGTGAGATATATACTGATCATTAGAGCTGAAAATATATATATTCACACAGAAATAGATTAACATTAACCAATGAATATGGTTATAGTTCATCACGGATTATGAATGATCAATCCACTCTCATCCTAGTAAAGAGAATAAATTGGAAGATTCTCTAAGTAGAAAGGATCTTGAAACATTATCAGTGATGACAATTGAGAGGGATCCAAAATTCTCACACTTGAAAAGTATATACATGGGAATCATAAAGGAAAGTATATCATCATTACTTTTATAAATTATTTCTCAACCATCCATCAGAGTGAAGATAAATAATTCTTAAATAGATGATGTGTAAATTCAGAATAAGGTGAAAATTTTCAAAAATAGGAAATCCCTTGAATTAAAAATTTATGAGGAAGGAGTTGTAAGATTTGAGTCGTAATTATATTTACTATAAAATTGTAATATAAAGAGGGAAATTTTGAATAATGAACATAGTTATACCTTCTATGTCTAGAAAAGGAAAACAACGATGTTTTGAGATCTCTAAGAGAACTTTTGGTTGTAACACCCCAAGATTTCATAGTGTGTTATTTCTTCAAAATAATTCAATAACTTGCACTACACGCAACACCGAGTTCAAGCGCACCATGACTTACCAAACAAGCCGTTCAAAAAAGGTTATGAATAGTATTAACTAAATTTTAAACTTTATATAATCCTTATAATTTTAGAATCCATATTATGAGTTTCTTAGACATAATGTAAGAACAAATTCATCTTCAGTATTGTAGTTTTACAAACTTTTAATAGTGAACCCTTTTTAAATAAAATATTTAAAACTTTTTGACTAAATGGGGACATCAAAAAATTTAAAATAAAACATCCCAAGCTTCCACGGTACGCTTTCCTTTGAATAAAACAGTAGCGTGTGTTGTACGCAACTTCGAGTTTTAACACACACCACAACCGATCAAACTAGCCGTTATGAATAGTAATACTTAATTTTTTGAAATTAAATATATTTTATATTTCAAAATGGACTTCATTTTTGGATTCGGAATATTAAATTTAGCCTAAGGTGAAATTTTGGTACTTTTCGGATAACTTTCATATTTTGATGAATAGTAAAAATTACTAAATTTTAATTAAAAAAAACTTTTTTAATCAAAATAATTAATAGTGATAAATTATGAATTTGAGTGGTTTTAAAGTATATTTAGAATATATTTTTACCATTTAATATAATTTTGGTCATTGGACATAATTTTACAATTAAACCGAACATAAACAAATGTCAATCTTTTGATAGTTATTATCTCTTAAAAACACGCTTTTTGTTTTGACAGCGGGAATTAATTTTAAATTAATTTCTGCCACTTCTGTGTTTTGAATTTAGAAAAATGTATTCCATATTTGGAATCAGGATGTTCAAATTTTGTAAATAGGTAACTTTTATTTTTAGACATTTTGAATAATTACTTCGGTAAATATTTTATTTACCATGGTTAAGGGTAAATCCGGTAAATAAGGGTTAAAAAATAATATTATAATAATACTAAATTACCCTAAAACGTGTCTTAACCCTATTGGTTGATACATGGTCGACCATGGGCATCTTTGGGTCAATTTTGGGACCCCATTGATCCACTTGTAAGTGATAATGACACTTTATTTTAATTAAGTTAAAATGAATACAAAAATGGCATAAGCTTACATCTTTTAAAAGAACAATTTTTACATAGGGTTATACATGTTGGATTTTCGATTATAAATATTCATTAGAAAGCTAAAAAGATTTCCTACATAATGATATTTTATTTATAATTTTTAGACATCAAATAAGTTAAATTATTAATGACACAATAATGATGCAATGTTTACCTCATTAATAAATCATTTAAATAAATAAGATTATAATGATTAAAATATTATCTAAAACCTGTCCAATTATTATTGGTTGATGTTATTTAGAATATTAGTCATCTTATCTTCGACCTCAATGATTTTTGGACCATTATAAACCGAATATAATTATATTATAAAGTAATACTTTCACTCTTTCCTAAAGAGCCCCTCCTCTCCCTTATAAAAGGAGACCACTTCTACTCATTCCTCACACCTCTCAAGCCACTTGGCTCGTCCAAACTCTGCCCAAATAAGCTCCCCACATCCCTCTCCTCCTCCTTGAATCTTTCCCTTAGTCAGAAAGCATTTCAAGAAGTCCTTTGGTTCCAACCAAAGTGAGTTACCTAAATTAAAGGTAACATTTTCTCTTAAATTATTTTCAATTATTTTGCTTCTCCAACCCCCAAACTCTTTTTATTTCCTTTCTTTTGTAACAAAACCAGTATCCAAAATATACTAGGATGTTGTTATAAGAAGGATTCAAACTACACATTCACACAAATCCATCTAATGGATGATGAACATAATGTTTCTGTGGATGGAAAACTAACGCCTCACGAAACGATGATTGTTCAAATACATCTTACCGCCTCTCATGGTGGCCATTAGGATGGCACTGTAATTAAATATGATATTAATGATATATATTTTATATATAAGCTTCTGTAATTCCATTTTATTTCATACAATTACTCGTTTCATGTTGTATATACATACGATAATTTCATTTGAGGAAGTGCGGACTACCGCCCCCTTAAAATGATATGACTCGTTCATACCACACATGGAACGTATAAAGTATGGTGTTAATGAACTTAAGTAACATATATAAAATATTATATTTTACTGGAATAGTAATATACCTATGTATCATTTGGATTCGATTCTTTTAAAATAAAAATTAAATGGAAGTAGCATTCGTGCGTACGTACGGACTACCGTCTCCACGAACGCGATGAGATTCATTCTCCATCGTATCCATTCAAGTATAATTATCATTTGATGATTTAAAAATGATGTTTAAGGACTTGATACCATTCTGGATATGAATAATATACATCCCATTAAAAACGAATATGGCTCACATAACAAATAATGTAAAGTAAAATGAACCCGTTAACACCTGAAATGACGATAATTCTAAGATATTATTAACAAATCAATGTTAAAAGATCATATATGATATCATATTAAAGTAACTGATTCTTGTATTATTCAATAACAATTATTTCACCATTATACAGGAGGTAAACCTACCATCGACCAAGGAAAAAGTACAAAGTAAGGGATTCTCTTATCTCACTTTCAATTCCGTGAGATTTCCATTGTTCGCTACTAAATTATTGAAAGTGGTGTATTGTGTACTTAAATTTGATATATATTATCATGATTCACTTTATATTCATGTTATTCTGTAAATAATTTGGTGGTTATTAACTTTTGGCCATGCGACTCAGTTGATTAACGTGGTAAGGGGTTTCTTGTCTCACTTTTAATTCCGTGAGAATTCCATTGATCACCACTTAATTATTGCATGTGGTGTATGTGTACTACCCATGATTGTATTCATTGTGTAATATACTTTATTTTATGGGTATTTACATCATCATGGTATGATCTTTCTTTCATGGGTGTTTGTCTCTTAAGTTACCTAATCAATAAGAGAATTTGAGATTTCAATTTCCACTCATTTGGCTTTACGCATATTTCATTGATTATATTACCCCAAGATTATGTGTGGAATCACTATTCATTTGATTATGTCATAATTTCCACTCCCCTTCCTGTGGATATACTTTTGATACACATAATCACTCCATTGAAAATTCTCAAGTCATTGATATGAATTTGATAAGAGTAATTTTAACTCTTTCACCATTTGTTGAGTTAAACATCCAATTCGTTGGTGTTGTTTTTATAGGAATATGTGTGAATATACTTTGATTGTTTTACACTGAATATCCAATCATATTTAGTGTATTTATATTTTTCACACATAATTATGTTGTTGATTTATCCTTAACCTAAGAATATGGCCTTTATGAGAGATTTCATCTCAACTTACATTCCATTGAGACTTCTTTGTTGATATACACCAAATCACTTTTATGTGGTGTATATAATGTACTTTGACATAGTATATCATGAATTCCCTTTATTCTCATGATATTAAAAAGTTTTGATTACCTCAATTATTTTCATTCAAGTGTCTCTCTTTTGGTTAGAATCTCTAACTAAAATACCATTTTTAAATGTTTTAAAGACTTATTCATCTAAATATTTCTCATTAATGTCCATGTTTTAAAAATGGTTTTAAGGATTTATTTATATGGACATTAAAGTTTAGAAATTAAAAATCCTTTTAAAAGGTTTCAAAGTGGTATGGGACAATTTGATTCAAAAATCTATTTTTAAATGGCTTCTTGACAAATAGTGTGACTTTTAAATGTTTTCAAGAAAAGGGGGATATTTCTCTCAAATAGTTTTGATGATTATTTTCATCTATGTCAACATCCTTAATTATTCATGATTGAGGTTAATGTGATACAATACAATCTTCCATATTGTATCAAATGAATTATATTTGACTGTGGGTGTTCTATTTTTATACCATTCATGGTTTGTGGTTAAAGTATTGACATTTCGTATGCTAGTTTTAATACGAATGTTTATTTTATGCTTAAAACTATTCATATGAGGAATGCATTGGACTTAATAAGTGACGGGTGGAGCCCTCTATAGCTCCTCGATGCATCGGTAGGTCTCATGAGACAAACTAGTGTCTTGGCACAAGGCCTTGGCAAAATCTTATTTGTAGTCTTGGCACGAGGCCTTGGCTATGTGGTTATGATAGTCTGGCATTATGCATTCCATCATTATGAAAGTGGTTATTGATATTGCATGTGATCATTCGACTAGTAGAATATCCATGTGAGTAAGTAAATGGAATTATTTCATTTTACCTTTGCCATTTTATGCTGAATTTCAAGATTCAAAGGCTTTTGTTTTAGTTATAAATTGCCTTAAGTGTTTATGCTTATTTATGAAAGCTTCTGCTATAATGTTATCCTTACTGAGCATCCGAGCTCACCCCTTTCAATGTTTTATTTTTTTTCCAGGATTATGAAGAAGTAATTTATGAATGACCTGCAGGGATAGTATGAGGGGATATGAAGACAAGATGTTTTTTTTTATGATGTGATGTAAAAATTTATGGATGTATCTAGTTATTCCAAGGCTACTAAACTAATCGGTCTTTCGAGACTTGATCTTTCTCATGATCATGCCAATGTTATGTAATAATGCACCGACTCTGGGTAACTAGGGTCGGGGCATTACAGTTGGTATCAGAGAAAGTTTAGTACAAACCTTGGTAGCTAGATTTAGATAAACTCTGATTAGAGCACGTAGACCTAAGATGAACTTTGAGGATTAGTATAAAAGAACTTCCTAGAATTTTGGTATTGTAAAGATTTTTTGAGTTTTCCGAGCAATACATCCCTGTCTGGATACGAGCAGGTAGAGGCGGCTCTGGCATAGATGTACCTAGGGGTAAAACCCGAAAACACCGCTTTGAGCTAGACTCGAACGGGAACTGGTGCACGACAACGGGCCTTGCTGCACTCTTGGTTACGACACTCCCGGGGGATATGCTTAGGATAATTTACATTTTCTTTACAAACCGATTTAAGTAATATATACATAAGATGAGAGTAAATGACCTTGGTTAATCCTAATATGTTTCAAATTGAGAATATGGTGACATTTTAATCTCTAAATGATTCTACGACTACTATTACTCACACAATGCTTTCTGGTTTTAGTCAATGGCTGGATTCCAAGGAAGTCATAGTGACTTTGAGAATGATGTACAAGGTGGGAACGGTGGTGGAAATGAGCAACAAAATGGAATGTTGATAGGCGTAAAAGATATCGTCTTTATGCCAAATCAGTTTTCCAAAAATATGATCAACAACATATATATTAACCAACTCCCAGACTCAACAAGGAAGAGAAAGGTGATAAATGATAAGATCTCCAGCAATGGAGACCATTGAGAAAAGAAACCTCAATTTTCATCATGCAGGAATTGTGGAAAGAGACACCTAGGAAAGTGTCTCAATGGGACAACGAAATGTTTTACGTGTGGGAAGGAAGGACATAAAGTGAAGAATTGCCGAAGAAAAATGAAGAGTACTATGGAAGAAGATAAAAATGGTCCCAAGAGTCCATTTACAGTCATTTGCTGTAAATGTAGGGGACCTGGCCATTACCCGAGTGAATGTCCTATTTTATAGGATATTTTCTTGCTCAAAGAAGAAGCTATGTGGAAATAAATGGTTGGAGAAAAATTTAAAAAGTATTAGCACTCCTTGTTGATGGGTTTACTTTGGAATAATTTTCTCTTGTATTTGTAACCCCTCAGTTTTCCATGTGAGAATGATATTTGAGGAATAATTGTCTCTTCTCTTGTGGATATAGGTATAAATAACCATTTGGTTTTATATGATCATTGGGGTTTGAGAAAATGATAAGTTATTATAATTTGGGATGAAAATGCAAAGTATGATATAACATTTGTGGTTAAATTATGTTATTTTGAAAAATTTATCTCATTTTGGTAATATTATAGAATATAGTTTTTGAAAAAGGACAACACGTAGACCGTGTGACAACCCGTCGCGTCGGACAAAGCTGTGGGAATCGAACCCACAACCAAAGTGCGATTGGGATTTATCGCCTACCACTGGACTACGTGAAGTCCCTGGTTAATATGACTATTTTTTTTTTGTTAAATGATTTTATAGATCAATAATAAGATGATTTGGGTTCTTATGTCTTATCAAATGAATACCCTTGGTATAGGAAAATGATTTGGTGATTAAGTGATAAATGTTATTTTGGAAGATGTTCGTTTTGTTAGGAACACTATATGCCCAAGGAAAATAGAATACAATGAGGTTTCATTTGTAGAGTAATGGTGGATTTTTATCTACATTTTTATTGTTGATTTATAGTGATTTGGGTTATTTATGGAAATGATTATCCTATAACAGAGAATATGTGATGATGTTAATTACTTTTAAGTATGTGACTTTAAGAGTATTTGATGTCATTTGGAGATACAATGTAACATGGGAGACTACATAATCAAATTCTTATATGTTTTGGGTTTCAATATTAGTTTGGATTATATTAAAGGATTTTAAGGACAATTGGTTATTGAATGGTATCTATTTAACTTTGGGGTATTGTTGGTTTAATTTTAGAAATTAAGATTAGTGCATATTTATCTCAATGAATATCCTTTTGGGGGATCATTAGATCATTCACTAACCATTTTGGTTTTGATTAATCTTCAAAGACAATGTAAATATATGGTTTATCCTGCATGGATCATGTGATTCTATAGAAGTTTATTCTAGCTCTTCCAGTGTGACCAAGTCTTCTTGAATACTCATCGTTTAAAAAAATTGAGTTAGTGGTGGAAATTTATTAAAGAATGAAAATCTACTTAAAATTTAAGTATATCTCATAATGTTATTAGTAAATATCATAAATGAATTCCTCTTCCTTATGTAATGTAACTTTAAAAAAAAATGTTGTCCTAGATGGTACCTTAAATCATCACTAATTTATGGCTTTGGGATTGTTGGCCCTTTCATAGCCATGTTCTCTACCACTCTCCATCAGATAATTGATGGTTAGATTTCTCCTCCATATCCATATTTTCCTACATGGAACCCTAGTATGTGTTATTTTCGGTAATCTTCATACTTTCCACTCTTTATTTTAAATAGAGGCCTCATTAATTCATTTTTCGATGTGGGATTTCAACTAAGATATTTTGAGATGTCAAAAATGTGTGATCCCAATACCCTATATTTTGTTGAACCGATGGTACTTCAAATCATCATAGATTGATGAGTTTAAGGACCTCAATTTTATACTTGTTTGTGATTGATGACCTCAACCACTACCTATAAATATTTACGTTTTTCCTCCAATTATATGTCTCTAATTGCCACCAATTTTCTCCTAATCGAGATCATAATTTGGTGGTGACCCTTTCATTTATCTTTTCCTTATATTAAGACTAAATTTTAGTAAACCAATTTCCGATGTGGGTTTTCCCACAAATATATTTTCTATTTTCAACCTTTTATTTTCGAAGAACAATTTCAAATTGCGAGGACGCAATTTATTGAAGGAGGGGAGAATGTAACACCCCAAGATTTCATAGTGTGTTATTTCTTCAAAATAATTCAATAACTTGCACTACACGCAACACCGAGTTCAAGCGCACCATGACTTACCAAACAAGCCGTTCAAAAAAGGTTATGAATAGTATTAACTAAATTTTAAACTTTATATAATCCTTATAATTTTAGAATCCATATTATGAGTTTCTTAGACATAATGTAAGAACAAATTCATCTTCAGTATTGAGTTTTACCAACTTTTAATAGTGAACCCTTTTTAAATAAAATATTTAAAACTTTTTGACTAAATGGGGACATCAAAAAATTTAAAATAAAACATCCCAAGCTTCCACGGTACGCTTTCCTTTGAATAAAACAGTAGCGTGTGTTGTACGCAACTTCGAGTTTTAACACACACCACAACCGATCAAACTAGCCGTTATAAATAGTAATACTTAATTTTTTGAAATTATATATATTTTATATTTCAAAATGGACTTCATTTTTGGATTCGGAATATCAAATTTATCCTAAGGTGAAATTTTGGTACTTTTCGGATAACTTTCATATTTTGATGAATAGTAAAAATTACTAAATTTTAATTAAAAACAACTTTTTTAATCAAAATAATTAATAGTGATAAATTATGAATTTGAGTGGTTTTAAAGTATATTTAGAATATATTTTTACCATTTAATATAATTTTGGTCATTGGACATAATTTTACAATTTAACCGAACATAAACAAATGTCAATCTTTTGATAGTTATTATCTCTTAAAAACACGCTTTTTGTTTTGACAGCGGGAATTAATTTTAAATTAATTTCTGCCACTTCTGTGTTTTGAATTTAGAAAAATGGATTCCATATTTGGAATCAGGATGTTAAAATTGTGTAAATAGGTAACTTTTATTTTTAGACATTTTGAATAATTACTGCGGTAAATATTTTATTTACCATGGTTAAGGGTAAATCCGGTAAATAAGGGTTATAAAATAATATTATAATAATACTAAATTACCCTAAAACGTATCTTAACCCTATTGGTTGATACATGGTCGACCATGGGCATCTTTGGGTCAATTTTGGGACCCCATTGATCCACTTGTAAGTGATAATGACACATTATTTTAATTAAGTTAAAATGAATACAAAAATGGCATAAGCTTACATCTTTTAAAAGAACAATTTTTACATAGGGTTATACATGTTGGATTTTTGATTATAAACATTCATTAGAAAGATAAAAAGATTTCCTACATAAGGATATTTTATTTATAATTTTTAGACATCAAATAATTTAAATTATTAATGACACAATAATGATGCAATGTTTACCTCATTAATAAATCATTTAAATAAATAAGATTATAATGATTAAAATATTATCTAAAACCTGTCCAGTTATTATTGGTTGATGTTATTTAGAATATGAGTGATCTTATCTTCGACCTCAATGATTTTTGGACCATTATAAACCGAATATAATTATATTATAAAGTAATACTTTCACTCTTTCCTAAAGAGCCCCTCCTCTCCCTTATAAAAGGAGACTACTTCTACTCATTCCTCACACCTCTCAAGCCACTTGGCTCGTCCAAACTCTTCCCAACTAAGCTCCCCACATCCCTCTACTCCTCCTTGAAGCTTCCCCTTAGGAAGAAATCATTTCATGAAGTCCTTTGGTTCCAACCAAAGTGAGTTACCTAAATTAAAGGTAACATTTTCTCTTAAATTATTTTCAATTATTTTGCTTCTCCAACCCCCAAACTCTTTTTATTTCCTTTCTTTTGTAACAACACAAGTATCCACAATATACTAGGATGTTTTTATAAGAAGGATTCAAACTACACATTCACACAACTCCATCTAATGGATGATGAACATAATGTTTCTGTGGATGGCAAACTAACGCCTCACGAAACGATGATTGTTCAAATACATCTTACCACCTCTCATGGTGGCCATTAGGATGGAACTGTAATTAAATATGATATTAATGATATATATTTTATATATAAGCTTCTGTAATTCCATTTTATTTCATACAATTATTCGTTTCATGTTGTATATACATACGATAATTTCATTTGAGGAAGTGCGGACTACCGCCCCCTTAAAATGATATGACTCGTTCATACCACACATGGAACGTATAAAGGATGGTGTTAATTAACTTAAGTAACATATATAAAATATTATATTTTACTGGAATAGTAATATACATATGTATCATTTGGATTCGATTCTTTTAAAATAAAAATTAAATGGAAGTAGCATTCGTGCGTACGTACGGACTACCGTCTCCACGAACGCGATGAGATTCATTCTCCATCATATCCATTCAAGTATAATTATCATTTGATGATTTAAAAATGATTTTTAAGGACTTGATACCATTCTGGATATGAATAATATACATCCCATTAATAACGAATATGGCTCACATAACAAAGAATGTAAAGTAAAATGAACCCGTTAACACCTGAAATGACGATAATTCTAAGATATTATTAACAAATCAATGTTAAAAGATCATATATGATATCATATTAAAGTAACTGATTCTTGTATTATTCAATAACAATTATTTCACCATTATACAGGAGGTAAACCTACCATCGACCAAGGAAAAATTACAAAGTAAGGGATTCTCTTATCTCACTTTCAATTCCGTGAGATTTCCATTGTTCGCTACTAAATTATTGAAAGTGGTGTATTGTGTACTTCCATTTGATATATATTATCATGATTCACTTTATATTCATGTTATTCTATAAATCATTTGGTGGTTATTAACTTTTGGCCATGCGACTCAGTTGATTAACGTGGTAAGGGGTTTCTTGTCTCACTTTTAATTCCGTGAGAATTCCATTGATCACCACTTAATTATTGCATGTGGTGTATGTGTACTACCCATGATTGTATTCATTGTGTAATATACTTTATTTTATGGGTATTTACATCATCATGGTATGATCTTTTTTCATGGGTGTTTGTCTCTTAAGTTACCTAATCAATAAGGGAATTTGAGATTTCAATTTCCACTCATTTGGCTTTACGCATATTTCATTGATTATATTACCCCAAGATTATGTGTGGAATCACTATTCATTTGATTATGTCATAATTTCCACTCCCCTTCCTATGGATATACTTTTGATACACATAATCACTCCATTGAAAATTCTCAAGTCATTGATATGAATTTGATAAGAGTAATTTTAACTCTTTCACCATTTGTTGAGTTAAACATCCAATTCGTTGGTGTTGTTTTTACAGGAATATGTGTGAATATACTTTGATTGTTTTACACTGAATATCCAATCATATTTAGTGTATTTATATTTTTCACACATAATTATGTTGTTGATTTATCCTTAACCTAAGGATATGGCCTTTATGAGAGATTTCATCTCAACTTACATTCCATTGAGACTTCTTTGTTGATATACACCAAATCACTTTTATGTGCTGTATATAATGTACTTTGACATAGTATATCATGAATTCCCTTTATTCTCATGATATTACAAAGTTTTAATTACCTCAATTATTTTCATTCAAGTGTCTCTCTTTTGGTTAGAATCTCTAACTAAAATACCATTTTTAAATGTTTTAAAAACTTATTCATCTAAATCTTTCTCATTAATGTCCATGTTTTAAAAATGGTTTTAAGGATTTATTTATATGGACATTAAAGTTTAGAAATTAAATATCCTTTTAAAAGGTTTCAAAGTGGTATGGGACACTTTGATTCAAAAATCTATTTTTAAATGGCTTCTTGACAAATAGTGTGACTTTTAAATGTTTTCAAGAAAAGGGGGATATTTCTCTCAAATAGTTTTGATGATTATTTTCATCTATGTCAACATCCTTCATTATTCATGATTGAGGTTAATGTGATACAATACAATCTTCCATATTGTATCAAATGAATTATATTTGACTGTGGATGTTCTATTTTTATACCATTCATGGTTTGTGATTAAAGTATTGACATTTCGTATGCTAGTTTTAATACGAATTTTTATTTTATGCTTAAACCTATTCATATGAGGAATGCATTGGACTTAATAAGTGACGGGTGGAGCCCGCTATAGCTCCTCGATGCATCGGTAGGTCTCATGAGACAAACTAGTGTCTTGGCACAAGGCCTTGGCAAAATCTTATTTGTAGTCTTGGCACGAGGCCTTGGCTATGTGGTTATGATAGTCTGGCATTATGCATTCCATCATTATGAAAGTGGTTATTGATATTGCATGTGATCATTCGACTAGTAGAATATCCATGTGAGTAAGTAAATGGCATTATTTCATTTTACCTTTGCCATTTTATGCTGAAGTTCAAGTTTCAAAGGATTTTGTTTTAGTTATAAATTGCCTTAAGTGTTTATGCTTATTTATGAAAGCTTCTGCTATAATGTTATCCTTACTGAGCATCCGAGCTCACCCCTTTCAATGTTTTATTTTTTTTTTTCAGGATTATGAAGAAGTAATTTATGAATGACCTGCAGGGATAGTATGAGGGGATATGAAGACAAGATGTTTTTTTTATGATGTAATGTAAAAATTTATGGATGTATCTAGTTATTCCAAGGCTACTAAACTAATCGGTCTTTCGAGACTTGATCTTTCTCATGATCATGCCAATGTTATGTAATAATGCACCGACTCTGGGTAACTAGGGTCGGGGCGTTACATTGGTGGGAAAATATAAAGAAGGATACCACTAAATATACATCAAAGTTCCTAGTATGTCCACAAGTGAAGGCTGAATGTAAAATGTCTAAGGGGATGATAGAAACATTACCTATACCTATATGGAAATGGGAAAACATCACCATATAATTTCTCACTCGTCTATCAAATACATATAGAGGAAATAATTCTCTATGGATTTTTATGAATCGTCTTATAAAGACTTCTCACTTTATTGCGATTTTAGAGGAATTAGCACTTCAAAACTTTCATAGATATACATCAAATATGTTTTTAGGATTCATAGAGTAACATTATTGATTATATCTGATTGTGATTCATGATTTACCACCAATTTCTATAAAATTCTCCAACATGCTCTAAATACTGAGTTAAATTTCAATACGTCTTATCACCCCAAACTTATGGCTAATCTAAGTGAACTATTCATACATTTGAATAAATGTTGATTCCATAATCAATGTAATTAAAAGGAGGATAAGATCAACACCTTCCACTAGTTCAGTTATATTACAACAATAGTTTCAACTAAAGCATAGAGATGGCTCCATAAGAATCCATTTATAGGAAAATTTGTCGAACACCATCATGATAGGATTAAATTGGTGAAGGTAAGCTACTGGGACATGAAATTGTCGAGGAAATGGAAGAAAAGGTGAAGACCATCCAATAGCATATCTGAGCTACCTAAATTTGACAGAAGATCTACATAGATAATAATTGATAGGAAATATTGTTTGAGGTTAGAGACATATAATTCCTTCACATATCTCTATGTAAGAGATTTATGATATTTTGGAAGAAAGGAAAGACAAGTCCTACATACATTAGGCCATTTGAGATTCTTGATTGTTTCAGAGTTATGGAATATCGAATAGAACTTCCACAAACCATTTTCTGATGTACATGATGTATTCCACATATCCCTCTTGAGTAGGTAAATACCAGATCACTTACATGTACTAAAAATAGAGGTGATAAAACTGGAAAATTATCTCTCTTATGAAGAGTAGCTGATTAAGGTCTTGGACTATAGAGAAAACATTCTACATAATGAGAAAACTTACCTTTTAAAGTTACTGTGTAAAATCCATATGTATGAAGAGGAGACATGGGAATCATAGGAATCTATGAATGAGAAATAACCTTACTTTTTTTAACCTTAGTATCTAAAACAAAATTTTGTGGGTAAAATTTCAAATTGGGGAAGAATGTAACGACCCGGAATTTTATCAATTGAATTTCCCTTATTATGTCCTAAAACACATACATCAAATAAAGAACCCACTAAAACACTATCCTAGTAAATGAATAATGATAAATTATTTTTAAAATAAATGAAAAAAATGTTATATATTATAGTGGGATAATAAATAGATAATTAGATAATAAGAATGGGAAAATTTGGATCTGATTGATCCTCTTGAATAACCACATTCATGAACAAATTAGTAGAAATAAAAAATAATATTATAATATTAAATTTTAAGATAAAAATATATAACATTCAGAGAAATTAAACATGAATGATGAATGAATGAAATAAGCGTTATTTAAAGAAAGTAAGGAACCTATAGCCTTGGAATAGAAATATGACCATTCTAAATAGAAATCTAGTTGTTGGAATAGTAACACCCCCAAATACAGTATAAATAAAATTTAGGTATCTTATAAATGAACATTTGATATAATTATATCATGGTATAAGTAAATAAATGTTTTAAAAAATGATAAACTAATTGTTGGTATTTTTTGTAAAATACTATTATTTATTTACAATTGTAAAATTAATATAATGATTTAAAATAAAATTTCTTTTCATAAAATCAATTCATAAATTAATATTAGGTTTTATTGTCATGTTAATATAATTTTATGAGACATTATTTAATTTTTCAATGGGTCATAAAATCAATTATAAAATAAAAATTAGTATTTTTAAAATAAATGATGAATTTATTTAAAAATTAAATTTCTAATAATTTTGAAAAAAATTAAAAAAATTAATCCATTTCTCAAATCTAAATGTAAAAACTTTTTATGGTTAATTTTTGTGATTTTTTTAAAATATTTTGAATTTTCTGTGAATAGGGAAATACGGTAATTTAAAGTATTTAATAAATGCATGAATGTTTGAGTCATGTATGATATTTAGATGATGTAATCAACCATTTTATCTAAATATTCATAACCATTTACTATGTTTATTCATACTAATCAACACCATTAATATTCTTGAGTAAAAATAATAAACTAAAGAAAATAATATAAAAAAACACCCCATTGCTCCCCCTATAAATACCACCCCTTCCCCAAAAACATTCTAATCCTTCTAGATTGAATATATTCTAAAACATTCCATTAACTATCATATTCCTCACTTACATGAGTTTCTAGTCTCAACAAAATACAAAAATCAAGTGCATTAACGATGTTCTCAATGAGACAACATTCAAGAGGTAAAATCATTCATCCTTCTCTTTTAAATTATTTTCTTTTATTATCCTCTCCTCACCACCCCTATACAAATTAAAATTATAAATCTAGTATCATATATATACTTTAATTTTACTATGTTAACGGAATATCTATCATCAAATTTGTTCTTTTCTCTACTTATTCTAAAACATAAAACACCATCCGTGATATGTCGGTTCACCATCTTCTTGGACGATGAGTTTTTGTTTTCCATTACCACCTTCAAGGATGGTCATAAAACCAGTATTATGGTTTAAAAAGATCATAATATTTATATTGTAACGTTTTTATGTTCTATAACTAATATATGAATATAATATTAAATAAAAAAAATCTAGTTCATGATGATCGTAAAAACTTCCAAAATAAACTAAATAATTATTATTAATGTTTTATCAAATGAATCATCCTCATACTAGAAAAAATGATATATGGGAACACTAATACTTATTTAAATTCATTAATACTATATTACTTCACATCTAGTTAATTATTCTCATTTTACAAAAACTTTTATAATTATATACCAGTAAACTGACCATGAAACCAAGAAATGAATGCTCTTAAAAAGACACAATAAATTAATATAACTTAGTAAAATGGCCTTAAATGAACATAATAAAATTATAATGAATAAAATAAATGTATAATATGTTATGAATCAATTAGTTAATGAATAATATTTGATTATCCAAGATATTAAGTGCAAGTGCAAAACGTATTCCTATATAAGGTAAGGGATCTATCTAAACCTCCAATTTCTCTTTTGAGTTACGCTTTCTCTCTATTTACAACAATTTAATTCTAAATTTATCTTATATAATCATTATAATTTCTATTTATATGTTCTAAAAAATCTATATTCCTCAATTCATCTTTCATTTATGATGGGATATAAGTTCTATAAGGATCCTTTCTGAATTCCTCTCTATATGCAAGCCTAATTAAAGGAAATTTCTCCATTTCATACCAATTTAAAATACACTACACAATCAGTTCTAATCCACTATTATTTTTATAAATTAAATCATTTTATCATAAAAAACTATCTTAGTTCATTTTGGGTTTTATACAAACAATTATTCATTTATCAACTTTAAAGACTCTTTACCTTTTTTCATAAAACCATGCATAAGTGGCACATTTCCAGAGTTACCTAACCACTATTTTCTCATTTTTACACTTAAGTTTGAAATAAGTTATCAAAATATATTTAAATGTTTCCTTTATTAATGTAAAATAATTATTTAATCCCATCTTTCATGTAAACCATTATGATACTTCCTTTGGTTATGCCTTGTTACATGATTGCAAAACCCATTTATATCCCTTGTAAATCCTTATATTTATTCTTTATGATTTATTATTTATATGGAACATATATGCATGAACATGTTATTATGGGTTAATCTAGATATCACTGCAATTCATTGGTGAATATTTAGTCTCACGATACGTCATGTATGGGATTAGGGATTTAACCAAATCCATTATGGGACTTTATCCATCATGTGATATAGTCTTAGTAGTTAGATTTGGATCAGGTTTACATAATTTTATATGTTTCTATAACATTATAATACTTTCATGATCATATGATTACAAATTATATATATTATTCTTTCATATGTTTACTTATAATATCCACCTTTTATGTTATCATGTTATGCCTTTATAAGTCATGTGCTATGATTTATTCTCATGTTTATTCCCTTATAGGTATTTTTAGCTCATTCCTTTTGTCTATGTATTCCCGAGGTTGTCTTATACAGATATATTAGCTCAATGTAAGATATTATTTTAGTATGTAATATTGATAAATATTTGTTTTGTTATAGTTCCACGTTTTAAATTTCATGTATGTATTCTTAAAAAGATACTAAACTTTACGATCCTTGGTTTGTATTTGATAGATAATTATGATCAAAACCATGTAATAATATGTGTAAAAGGATAGGGACCCTATCAACATAATATGTGAATAGTTAGTATAATGTATCTAGACCATAAGACATATGTTTAATATGAATGTCACAGTATCTCTAGGTTCTCATTATAGCCTTATAACTGAAATAACATTTTGATACAATAAATAATCTAATGGAATTACCATGTAAATAGTGGAAATAGAAAAATAAAAACTATTATGATAAGATTAACTCATTCATAGCTCCTTTTATACATAATATGATTATTGATAAGTGCTGATAATATTGGATCTAGGGAACCCAATTTTACAATAAGGAATCAAGTATTTACTTATTTAAGAGAGATATGTGGAACATATTATGAACTATAGTTATGTTTTATGGATATTTTGGTTGATAGGATACATATCCTTAGAAATAAAGGATCTAAAGGTGGTCAGTTTACCTAGGTATAAGCTTTACCTTCTTTTGAAACTTAATGAATATATTCCATGGTAATATTGAAAGGTATATATTACCCCAACTTGAAACCCTTAGTTTCATTGACGATTATCAACATAACTCTTATATTAACTTTGAGAATATTGCATGCATTGTTGAATGTAATAATCATTATTTATAATCTCTTTTATAGTTTTAGTCCCAATAACATCCATTTCCCAAATTTATCCCAAAATTTTCTAGTTCTACATCTATTCTTATATAGAACATCATATGGAGCCTTCTGAATACTACAGTAGAAATTTTTTTGTATTAGAATTCAACCAAGGGTATATATTGATTCCAAACTCCTTTGAACACCATCAATAAAGAATTCAACATTTCTATGAGTTTCTAAATGGTTTTTTAAAATTGATCATCAATTAAGGGATGAAAGGTTGTACTAAAGCTAAACATAGAATTTAGGTTGTAATTAATACTCATCATGAACATAATGGTAAAACTTGGATCTCAATCACATACAATAAAAATTAGTTCCTAATATAGAATCACTACTTTATTTATGTATATAATAAAATCTTGATCGATCATGAAATCATCATGAATAGTGACGAAATGGGATGACTTGGTGATTTGATCCACCATAACCCATTTTTCATTATTACCTTTATATGTATTTAGAATAAAATTGACTATGTCCATGGTGTTGTTTTCCCATTTGATTATTGGTAATTTATTCACAACTCTATGAGGTTTGTGATCCTCTTCTTGAACATTTTAAAATTCATTTAACATTAATCTCTACTCATTAATCTCCTTCTTTATATTGTCCTGATCTTAGTGATCTCAATGATCATGGTATGACATGGTACTTCCATAGTGGATGGATATAAATGAGATATCTATATAAACCATGTAACAAACCAAACTGAGATCCTATTTTTTATAGCCTGATATAATCCAATACAAGGCCCATAACACACAATTGATCACTGTAGGTTAGAAACTAGTGTTGGGGTATTAACTCATACACTAATGTGAATGATTTCACTATATAAGACAATAACTAAAAGAGAACCTCCTCCAAAAAGATAATAATGACCTCCCATTATGTTGGAGAGTAATATATAATAAATTAATAATTTATAAAAGAATGTAAAACCAACATATGCATAAAAGTATTAATAAGACTATTCCATACATAATAAAAATTAATAATTATAACCAAATTCTTCCAATATAATTATGATGAATCATTTATGCTAAAACAAAAAAAATATATTATAACAAGACCTAACAGATAAAATTTAATGAAAAATTAGAAAGATACATAAGGATATAAAATTATATATAATTTAAAAAATTGAAGAAAACCAATCCAAAAATAAATAATCATCATTCGATGGGTAAATAAACATTTCATATCACCTCCACCATAACTGAAACAATGATAAGAATCACCTACTATATCCAAATGGAATTTGAATTAAACCTATATCATAAGTCAATAAGGGATACATACACACATTGTGTGTGTAGGGAGAAAGTAATAATTTTGAATTGGTATCCTCCCCATGATCCAAGATTCACCATTAAATTTAAACCCATTTCATTATAGTTTGAAATAAAACTATTGAAGTATGAATTTTTATTCATAATAAATCAAGTTACATGAGGCCATCATATGAAATAATTCATTCAAATGTATTTAGGTATATCATTTCAAAATAAATCATACTTTTAATATTATCAATAAATGGTATCTCTAGATGAAAGGGAACCCAATTTTTAAATACTGAATTAGAAATAACCATGTTTAAAGATTAAAGGAAATAATTTTATTCTTTTTTTTAACTTTCAATTTCAATAAAGAAAACATAAGTTAGACCAAAATTTTCTCTTAGGAAGAAAAATCCCATCTTGGATATAATTTAAGAAATAAATGAACGTTTTTGTTGCTAAAATAGTGATTCATATTTTAAAAGAACCCATTTTCTATAAAGGAACAAAAATATCCTCTTATCATCATAAAATTATTATATTGATCATATGGTTATCACGATCCATGATTAAACATAATTTTTTATTTTATTAAAATATGTAAAGGAATGTTGGGTTGAAAAAGGATGTTTTCTAAGGAGAATGTGTGGGTTAGATTCACACTATTCTAATCACTTGTTAATATTTACTTTGTTTTATTAATTTTTAAAATATTTAGAAATATATTTGATATTTGTTTGGTATTTTATTATGAATTTATAACAAATTAAACCGAAGATATAGTCCGGGTGAAAAAGGCATTGGATTTAGGTTCTATCTCATAGGTTCTTACTTAACCTGTTTAATTATCATTTGAGTATAATTTAAAGGGAAATATTTTCTATTACATCTAGTTTCGCATCCTCTATAGTGAAGAATCAATGGACATGCTCAATTGGGTAATTCATTAACTCAACACCCATATCCATTGTTTTCAATTCATCCCTCAATCCAAACTAATCTAATAATATGAAAAATAGATTAATAGATTGGATTGAAAAATTATTTGTTATATTTTAGGACACAAAAGCTCTTCAGAAATAGATGATAAATATAATAGATATGATTCAATTCAGTGTACTATCAAATAAAATATTGAAATTGTAAATAATTAAATAATAGAGTTCTTATATGATCTGTCTTAGTGACCTATCCCTTTGGTTAGTTCTCCATGATTTGGAGTTAAAGAATTTACATTTCTGGAACAAATATGGATAAATCATGAATAATGGGGGATGAGTATCAAAAAACAAAATTTAATGAAGAATAATTAGTATTAAAAATCACATAAACAAATATGGACGAAGATTATATCTATATTCATCGGGTGAGGAATGATTTTTCTAGGATAGGGTGAAAATATTTATATACTATTATAACTTCTCCCTTCTCAAATTTAGCGGAGAACTGAGTCCAAGGGAGTTGATTCTCAAGCTAGATGAGTGCCACATGGTGAAACATATAATATCATGGATTTTTCTGTATATTATTTTTAAATATTATATGGAATTAATTCAAGACCTGGCACTAAGATGGTGTGTAATTCTAAGGCCTAGGGTGCCTAGAATAAATGTTTGAATTATATTAAAATAATAAATAGCACATGCAAGAAATTTTCCAGAAAAAGTTGAATAAAATTCTAAACAAGTTCATGGATCAAAAATATGAGTGCACCTTTGTGTTTAGAGTAGTGGCTTTACATTACGAGAGTCCTAGAATTAGTAGACGCATGTTGGTAGTGAAATATAGATTTTGTAATTTTTTATGAAGAAAATAAATTGAAAATTTATTTTTTTTTATTTCTATTTCATCAATGAAACAGTGGTTTATTTTAAATAAACCTAGAGGTAGTGATCTGAGCTTAAGATCATAACCCTAGAATTACCTAGAAGATCTAGAGAGAAACCCTGCAGAACTCATTCAGAGGAAAACAACAAAGGAACCTTAGATCGAAGATCGACGGACAACGTTCTTGACGGATCTCACCAATGATGAATATGTGGAATCCAAACTTCTTCAGTGAGCGATAAAAATGAAAGGTAGGGAATTTTTATTTCAAATTATTCTTGTCCCCTTTCTTAGAATCAATGATTAATAGGATCAACCAACGAATAGGTTGAACCATGGTTCAATCATTCTTGTGGTATGGGCATGATTACGGGAATTATCAGGGTTGATTATTATTTTATTTAGTTTGTTGATCATTCTTATGGGAACGGATCGAGGTCGGAATGAACAACGGTTGAGGTTTATTCCTCGAGTTTGTTCCATGTGATTTCCTTTCCCCTGTTTTCCCTGCGAGTTCTTCATTCTTCATGGGGTTATGAAAAAATGATTATTGAGCCTCTGTTCCATGGTGTAATGATCTGAAATTGGAGATCTAACACTGATATGACCTAGTGGAGGTGTGGCAGCGATAGCGACAGTTGAATAGAAGTGATTTGAATGTTACCTCTTTTTTGGTCTTCATAGAATGATTTTAATGTTGTTTTCTAAGCCGATTGAAGGCACGAAACACCCTAATTTGATGTTTTGTTGTTGAGGCGAGCAGAAATTCTGAGTTTTGGGGTCAACAGACCTTTGAATCAAAGCCTAGAGGATTGGTCGCGGTGCTGAGAGGAAGAAAAGGTGGTTCTTGAAATTCCAAAACACATGAAGTGTAGTGTGGGATACATGGAGTGTGTTCATCAATGAACCACTCTGTGTGTACTTCATGAGTACATGGTCATGGGTTAAGTATGTGGGTTTCCTACATAGTGTTTACTCCACTACACAGCTAAACCAAGACCATATAAATGGATTGTCCCATGTACTTTTATAGGGGTAGGAGAACATGGGTTGACATCGTGTACTAGTACCTGGACAGGATACACGGGCAGACCTCAGATAGAAGGGGACGGCGTATAATCCTTTATATAAATTGTGTACTGTCTTTTTACATCACATGTACTTTTAACATGGTCCATTGTACACGTGCAGTAACTGAGGTCAAGGGACATGGTGTGTGACCCTATGACACGTCGTGTACTCTCT
Source organism: Viscum album (assembly GCA_963277665.1). Taxonomy (NCBI): domain Eukaryota; kingdom Viridiplantae; phylum Streptophyta; class Magnoliopsida; order Santalales; family Viscaceae; genus Viscum; species Viscum album. The sequence continues at coordinate 1,881,892,593 of OY728159.1, read as the reverse complement.
TCTACATGGCGTGAGCTACTTTTCCACCAAATCTTTGATATCTTTCATTAAGGGTTTGTTCTTGTAACCTTCCTTTAAAGATTATTTGGTATCATCTCCTACTCATAGGAGTATGATCTCTTCAGTAGGACTTTATAGATAGATTTATTTGAATCCCCTCTAAGAGGCCCAAAGTAGGATCCTCTATTCATTCTTCATGCCTTAGGTATAATCCTTTTATTTAAGTGACCAAATTCACTAGGAATCGATCCTCTACTTAGCATGTTAATCCATATGGTGTTTTTGGTATCACCACATGGAATTGGAAGTGATCCACCCATGCGTATCATATATCTCTTTAGATCTATCAATGCATCTCTCTCATGATGGTTCCGGATGAATAGTATTTCTCAGACAAACGTCATTAGTTCTATCAAAATTAGGAGTGTGTTCTCCCAGATGAGTGAATCTTCAAACTAAGTCCCTAATGTGGGTAAGTGGTAGTTGTAACTTACCTCTAGACTTTGTGTCTTGGTTTTATTATATCTATATATCCTCTTTATAATTGTTTTATAAATATACTTTGTAGATCTGATTATACCTCTCTTTATATGTATTGCTTTGTGGTTTTGTGGTGTCCCACTGAGTATTGCTATACTCACCCCTACACGGGTTTTTTCCCACATGTGTCATATCTTGTGTAGATGATAGACATTTTGACGGAGTCCAGGGCAGACTAGGAATGGATAGTGCTTTGTGAGTTCAAACATGGTGATGTGTTCCTATGGCTTCGAGTAGCAGTCCCAAAACCTATTTTTTTACAGGTTGGACTTTATAGTTTTCATACTCTATTTTTTTGGTGGGGTTGTATTCTGGCCTAGTTTACTTTACTGCACTTTACTTTCATTCGTACTTTGTTGTTTGGGATAGTGTTATGCATATATTGTTTTCATAGTGGTTTTTACATTTCAGTAATTTGTGGGCCTGGAGATCTGGGTGTGTACATCTACAAAGGCAATGCATCCCTTGTTAGTGACATGCCTACTCAGTGCTAGTCAACAGCCTCTAGCCTATTGGAGTCGGGCTTGTGGATTCATGACACAGGCCCCAATGGGATGGTTCATGATAGAGTGGTATCAAAGGAGGTAGGTTCTACTTAAGGACTGGGATTCTATGATATTTTTCTGGTAAATAGTGTTAATTTTTTTGAGTTAGGCTTCGAGGCCAGGGACGCCAGTATTGGTGCGGGTGATCGATGTATCCATACACCCAAACTCTGATAAACTAATTTTTGAATCATCACATGAGAACACTATTTGTAGGGAAACAATAGTGTTACATGCATCATATAGTAATGGGTTGTGGTTTCCATGTCCTTCTTCACTCATCTCTACAGATATACTCATTGATCATGATACATCTTGTGTTATTACAAGATGCATTTATGATGCATACTAGCTATGATTCAACATCTTTATAATGAAGATAACCCCCTCAATAATGAGGCTTTGATTTAGGGTCAAGTTCCCTAGATGTTACCTCTAGTTGGCGCACTATCTATGTAACACCCCGAGATTTGGATAATTATTCTTTCAATTTAATATATCTTTCCAATATTTTTCATTTCACATGACAATGGAAATATTTATATATATATATATATATATATTAAAACACTAAGTCAAACATTCCTTTCACATTCAATTCCAACTTTTCTTGTGCAACACAGAATATCAACATGGCTTGCACTACAAGCAACACTAACTTGGCGTACGATGCACACAGCACTAGGTTTCTACGAAACATCTCTTTTTATTGTTTTAATTATTTAAATAACATTATTAAAAAATAGCTGTTAAAATTATTAACATGAATAGTAATAACTAATTTTCAAATATTTTTTATAATTTTTTTATATAAATAAAACATATTGATAATGAAAGATAATATTTTTGGTACAGTCCTTTTATTATTTTCTAAAATAAATCACTTTGAATAATAAAATTAATTTCAGACCCATTTATAAATTTAATTGGATAAAATAAAATTCATTTTTGAATTCAGAGAATGAAAATTATCCTTGGGTGAATTTTTAGAATTTTTTTGAAAAACATCATTTTTTATGAATAGTGAAAAATACTGCTTTTTGGTTAAAAATTGTCATTTTATCAAATTAATTATTAATGATTAATGATATTATAAATATATTTTAAGGTCAAATTAGATTAATATTTTATATATTAACATAATAAAATTCATTATAATTAATTTCACTTTGAAACTGAATATAAAATCTTAACAAACTTTTGAACTTTTTCCTACTTTAAAATAATGTTATTTCGTCTCGTCTGTGGGATTAGCACTAATATTAATTTTTCCACTTCTATGAATTGAATTTAAAAAATCCAAAATAAACATTTTTTTTCAGTAAAATATTTATATTCTAATAAGACCCTGTTAATTTTTGACCAAAATGATTAATAAAAGTGATTAAAATTAATCACAGTAGTTAAGGCCAATTTAAGCTTAATTAGGGGCTAAACCTCCATATTAAGGGACCAAGTGAACTATAAACTTTTCCAGAACCATTTTTCTGTCTATATTTCGTCCATAAATCTAAAATTATTTATTTTGGTCGGTTTTTTATGACTTTTTTTAGGTAATAACATGTGCACAACAAAATTTGTTTCTAAAAATTCCATGTGAGTCATTTTCCTTCCCTATAAAAGGCCACCACCTCTAACCATTCCTCACACCTATAAAAACCTTTTAAGTTAGTCCAATATCTTCAAATTAGCCTCCCAAAAATCCTAAATTCTACATTTAAGCCTTACATTTTTCATAAATCTTCTCAAAGAATCCTTTTGGTACAAACCAAAAGGAGTTGCCCGATTTAGATGCAAAGTCTTCTCTCAAGATCACTCCCTTTATTTTACTTCTCCACCCATCCAATATCTTTATTACCTTATTTTTTTATAACACCATTATCCTGCATATAATATTAAGGTTTTATTAAAACTTTCCAACCTTAACTTAAACAAACCACCATCTAATGGATGTTGAACATAATGTTTATTTGTACGGAAAACTACTACCTCATTAAACGTTGATTGTTCATTTATTCTTTACCACAAATAATAGTGGACATTATGATGGAAATATATTTCTATATGTAATATATTTTATTTATTATGTATTTAATCATATTTATTCCATTTAAAATACACATCTCTTTACTTTCCATTTGGTGTTAATATGATAATCTCATTTGAGGAAGTGTGGACTACCGCTCCCTCAAAGCAAAGTGATTCGTTCACACACCACATGGAATATAACAAGGGTTTAGTGAAATTATATGATATATATATTATATTAATTCTAATGGAATAATTATATACATATATATACATATATATATATATACATATATATATATATATACATATGTCATTTACATAATTTCATTCAGTATGAGAATAAAAACAGAAACAACGTACGTACGGCTTACCATCTCTATGAACAGTGTATACCATTTCATGATTATATGTGCTATAAATTAGTATAATATGAATATAATGGATATACCTGATATTTATATCATGATATGAATTTTTTAATCATGATATACGTATAAATACCGATGATATAACAAAATAAGACACATATGAAAAAGCAAAGCGAATATTACCCAAAGTGAAACCTTAATGAAGGATCATTAACAAGAGGGTAATATAAGGTTATAATAAAACCGTATATGGTAACAGATATAATAATATGATTATTTTAAATATTTATAATAAACTTATATTTATTATATAGTAATCTGGTATGAGTACGGAGAGCGTCAAGACACAAGGTAAGGGGATTTCATCTCACTTTTAATTTCTATGAGATACAAGCTATGTTATCCACTCTTTCTTTTTGTTTGTTGTATGTACTTCCCATGATTTTATTCTATTTATCTTGTAATTAAATTTATTGGTATTAAAATTTCCATTATATGATCCTTATTTCATGGGTTTTAAGTTTAAAAAGTTACCAAATCGGTAAAAATGTTTTGTCTCAATTTTCCTTCTTTGAGACTCATGTTTTGTTATACACCAAAACTCATTTTTTAGGTGAATATACTTCCATTTTACATGAAATATCTTGAATATAAATCTTTTAATGATATTATAGGCTTAATTTAATTTCCTTTCCTTACATGGAGAGCATGATCCCAAGATACCAAGTTATAATAGTTTATTGGGACAATCTCATTGCTTTTTGAGATTGTTTATGTTTGTTCATCCTTTGATAAAATATTATCATCAAACTCTAAATAATATTCATGAGAGTCCTTATCCTATGTTATTTCAGGATATACTCATGTATTGGTAGTATTTTAGAATCTTTGGTACATAAGATAGTTAAGAAAGTGTTTTTAGGAAATCCTGACATTACACTTTCTTCAGTAGGAAATATATGTTTTCTAAAAATGTTTTCAAATAATATTATACCATTATCATATAATATCTAAAATATATATGTACCCTTTTTTCATATAACAATCTGTTAAAGGGAATATTCTTGCCTCTTTCTGAAAAATTCACTTTTTATGCATTTAACCATGAAAAAAGAATGTTCTTTTGACCTCGTACGACATGTATGGATTTACCCACCATCATTTCTTAGAAGCCCCCTTTTAATTGTTAAAAGGTATAATTTAAAATAAAATGTTTTTAAAATGAATTTTAAAGGAAAATTGTTTTCAAAATGGTTTTAAACATATTTTATTTGATTTCATGGAAAACTGTATTCGAGCCTTATTTACAAGTTTTCAAAGTGCTTTCAAAGAAATGGTTTTCAAAACATTTTCAAGATTATTTTATAAGATTTCAATAGAAATGGTTTTCAAAATATTTTCAATATTATTTTATAATTTTTAATGAAAAATGGTTTTCAAAATGTTTTCAAGCTTCTTTTATAACTTCTCAAGTACAATGTTTTTCAAAACAATTTCAAGATTATTTTATAACTTTTCAAGAAAAATGGTTTTAAAAATGTTTTTAAGCTTAATTTATAAGTTTTCAAGTACAATGGATTTAAAAAAAATCAAGATTCTTTTATAAGTTTTCAAAAAAATGGTTTTCAAATTGTTTTCAATATTATTTAATAAGTTTTCAAGTACAATGGTTTTGGAAATGTTATCAAGATATTTTTATATGTTTTCAAATTTTTTTCAAAGAAAAATGTTTTTAAAATGTTTTGAAGAATATTTTATATGTTTTCAAGGAAAAATGCACTCAAAATTATTTCCTAAGTTTCAAGTTATTTTCAATGAAAATGGTTTTATAATGGTTTTATATTTTAGAAAACGTTTTTCAAACAAGAAAATATATTTTCCATAAGAAAAGTTTTCAGAGGATATTTCAAAATTATTTTCCATCTAAGATAACATCCATTGGTTTTACTCATGATTTTTTGGAGAAATTATTCAATGTTTTTATTAATATTATTTCTCTGAATGGATTATGTTTTCATTTCATGCTTTTTTTTAAGCTCGTTTCTCTATCACGGGTTATATTCTTTTGACACCCACTTCATTTCATGGGTTATGATTATAATGAAATTATTATGAAACATGTATCTTTCCATAGGTTATGATATGTTTACATATCTATGATATCAATTTCATTCCATGGGTTATGATTTGTTTATTTATGATCCTATTTCACATGTATGTATGATTTCATTATGTGATGGTTGGGACCTATATCTCCCTTTAATGAATTGGGTAAAGTTTTATATCTCATGATATAAACTAATATGGTCTTGGGAGTGAACCTTGACTACTATGATGGAAATGGGAGTGAACCATGACTACTAAGATGTTATGAGGAGTGAAGTTGTGCTACTATGATGGTCGTGGTAGTGAACCATGACTATTAAGATGGTATGAGGAGTGAATACATGCTTCTATGATGGCCATGAGAGTGAACCATGACTACTATGATGGTATAGGGAGTGAACCCATACTACTAAGAGGGTCTTGGAAGAGATGCCTTGGATAGTATGTAAATAATTATATTATTATGTGTTTTCCATAATTCCATGTATTACTACTATATTATTCTCTCATGGCTTATGTCCTTTATTCCATTTTTGATTCATGTCTTATGAACTTCAAATATTTATTCCTAGATCTCTATTATGATCTTTGATATGTAAGGTATGATCTTATTTTTAATCATCACATTCTCATACCATTATAATCATTTTTATGCTTAAGTGTATCCCTTGTTTACCCTTACTGGGCATTTGATCTCACCCCTTTTATGTTTCCATACCCCCAAGTTATGATGATTTATACTATGTTTGATATGTCTAATAAGGGTTCTAGTCAAGAAGAACCTAGTGGGGGATGATGTAGCTCACATATGTACCAATGCTTATTTTTCCATGATTCCAAAGGCATTATACCAACTACTATATTTGGGAATATAATTGTATAATATTTTGGTATTCCTCAAAATTTATATAATGTTAATGTTTTAAAATCGGGGGGTCTCTATAGTTGGTATCAGAGAAAAGGTACGGTTTACCTTTGGAAACTAATATGTAAAAAACATAGGATGTCCCTAGGTTTATTTATAAGTATATGTCTAGTTATGTATCTAAGGATAAGTATAAGGAAGAGTTAACATTTAGGAAAATATCCTGAAATTTTGGTAAAGGATAGAGTGAGTCGTTTTCAAGAAATACATCACTGTCTAGATACTACATGTGGATGTGGATCTGGAATAGATGTACATAGGGGTAAAAATTCTGATAAGATGTTCCAAGCTTTACTTGGGGTAATCTGGTACACGAAAACAGGCCTTGATGCACAACTGGTTTGACACTCTTGGGGGATATGCATTGGGAATTCATAAACCCTTCATAAACCATCATAAAGGATTTATATATAATTTAGCTATGAATAATATAGGATAAACCCAAGGTGTCATATATTATGGAATTTGTCATGATTTATACATCCTATAAATAATTCTTTCCCGGGCTATGTGGTTTTCTGCTATGATAAATAATTCTCACACTTCTGGTTTTTTTCAATGTTGTGAAACAAAAGGTACTAGATTAATGTGGAATGTGATGGAAGATTTTATGATGAGAAGTCAATTGGGATGATCACCAGAGTGAAAGACAACATGATCATGCCTAATCAGTTTTCATAGAACATGATTAACAATGTTTATCTTAACTAACTCTCAGACACACCAAGTAAGATAAATAAAAAAATTTAGAGTTAAGTTAATGGAGACCATGAAGGAAAGAATATTTAGTTTCCTTTATATCAAAAATTTGGAAACAATCACATTCTTGAATGTCTTATAGAAGATGGTCATTATGTAACCAAATGTTCCATGAGAAAAGTTCCTAAAGAGAATTAGCAAGGTGGTTCAAGTAATGGTTACATTGTAGATGATGATGAGACTACAAATGAAATGCGAAAGGAAAGAGGTATTATTATTAATGGATTAAGGATGAAATAATCGAGGTATTTATGTATTTTGATTCAAAAGTTATGAATGATGAAATATATAAGGATTGTTCTACTTATGTTTTTCGCTCATTATTTTCAAGTTTATTTTGACTATTCCCTATGGGATAGTGAAGTTATTTAAGGATAATATGATATTTTTACTAAGTAGAATGTAACCTTTAATATGTTCTTTATGATAAGATAATAATGTATGGATAAAGATAAATGGGATACAAATAAGTAAACTGGAATATATTGATTACCTTGGAACTAAGTAAGTACTTCTTTATCAGTGGTTTATTCTACCACTAAAGAAGTTTACAACATTTTGGGATTTAATGATTAAATCCAATATACTTTGGAATGAGAAAGTATGCATGTTTTCCAAAATCATTTATTGTAATTCAGGTTATTACCATGTTTTAAAGGAATATACAATAAGGGTATTCACATGTTTTGAATGATACAACCAAGAGATACTTTTTGATACATGTGAATCAATGTTTATCTGATTTCATGAATCTTTTTCTATGGTTTTGTATTTTCATCTTTCTGAAGGGTTATAAGGTTAACAATTCATGAATATTTGCAGTTAAACTTTTGAGGAAGTATTTGTGCACTAAGTTTGTGTTAAAAACCATGATTAAATGGTTAATAAGTGATTAACATTATTTTAAGTATGTCCATCTTATATATTATATTATTGTGGTTTTAAAAAAGGACATCATGTATTTCATGTGGCATCAAATCAAGTCTATCAAGGTTGTGAGTCGTGAACTCGTGACCTAAGGACGATAAGGGTTTCATGCCTAACATTGTCCTACGTGATTTCCTTATTAATGTGTATTTATTTTTAATGAATAAAAATTTATGATGAACTATTAGTGTTACAATTTAGTTTTATAGATTAATGCACGTTGGTTTTTTTAGGCAAATAGTTAGAATTTTTATTCTTTATGGGATTTAAGATCCATTAAAAGCATAATTTAGTGCTTTATTCATCAAAGATAATTTATAGAAATTCATTCCATGAGGTCATGGATGTATTATAAATTTTCAAAATAACAACCCAATAATGAATTTTTTTTATAGAAATTTATCAATAATTACTCAATTTTCTGAAATTGATCAAAAAAATTATGTCCTGATACCATAATTTTCATTGAGCTGATGGCTTTTTAAATAATCACAGATTTATGTCTTTGAGGCCCTAAAATTTCCTTTGATCATTAAATTTCTTTTTGATGGATAACCTCAATCACTCCCTATAAATATTTATTCTTTTTTTCCATGTCCAATCTTCACTCCCAACCTATGTTCTCTTATGTTGAAGCCCAATTATATATTACTTTGGGTAACCGTTCTGGTTCCAAAATACCCTTTTAAAGTGAATTTTTAGTATCCATTTTTATTATGTGGGTTTATATGAATTAAAATTTCAAGTATTAAACCTTTGATAAACCAAATTAATTTTGAGGGTGAAATTCATTTTAAGGGGGTAGAATCCAACACCCTGAGATTTGGAGAATTATTTTTTCAAATTAATTTATCTTTTCAATATTTTTCATTTCACATGAAACTAGAATTAGTTCATTATATATATATATATATATTAAAAAACAATGTAAAACGTCCTTTTCACATGTAATACCAACTTGGCTTGTGCTAAATCTAATACCAACTTGGTTTTCACTACAAGCAACACTGACTTGGCGTATGATGCACGCAACACTGAGTTTCTACAAAACATATCTTTTTTAATTTAATTATTTAAATAAGATAATTATAACCCATCCATTAAAAATAGTAATATTAATAGTAATAACTACTTTTAAAATATTTTTTATAATTGTTTTATATAAATAAAACATATTGATAATGAAAGAGGATATTTTTGGTATAGTCCTTTATCGTTTTCTTGAATGAATCTATTTTAATAATAAAAGTAATTTTAAACACATTTAAAAATTTAATTGGATAAAATAAAATTAATTTTTGAATTCATAATTTTAAATTCTCTTAGACTGAATCTTTCAAGATTTTTTTAGGAACATCATTATTTTTATGAATAATGAAAAAATACAGCTTTTTAGTTAAAAATATCATTTTTTTCTAATTAAATATTAATGATAAATGATATTATAAATATTTCTTAAAGTCACATAAGATGTATATTAAATCTATTAACACAATTTAATTCATTATAATAAATTTTACTTTGAAATTAAATATAAAATCTTAACAAACTTTTTGAACTTTTTCCTACTTTAAAACCTTATTATTTTGCCCCATCTACGGCATTAACACTAATCTTGATTTTCCCTATTCTGTGATTTTAATTTCAATAATACAACATACACCTTTATATTCAGTCTAATATTTATATTATAATAATACCATTTTAATTTTTGACCAAAATGACTCGTAAAAGTGATTAAAATTAATCACAGTGGTTAATGCCAAATTAAGCTTAATTAGGGACTAAACCTTAAAATTAATGGCCCAAATAAAATAAAGACTTCTAAAAAACCAATTTTATGTCTATATTTAAGACATAAACTTTAAATTATTGAGTTTAATTGGTTTTTTATGACTTTTGTTAGGTAATAACATGTGCACACCTAATTTGTTTCTACAAATTCCATGTTAGTCCTTTTCATTCCCTGTAAAAGGCCACCATCTCTACCCATTCTTCAAACCTCTCAAACATTTTAAGTTATTAAAATATCTTCCCAATTATCCTCTCAAAAATAATCCTTTCTACCTTTAATCCTCTCGTTGTTCATAAATCTTCTCAAAGAATTCTTTTGGTATAAACCAAAAGGAGTTATCTGATTTAGAGGTAACATCTTCTCTCAAGATCCTTTACTTTTTTTCTTTCTCCACCCACTCCACTATTCTTATTCACTTATTGTGTGAAAAAAAATTCCAAAATATAATAGGATTTTTTATGAAAATTTATTGACCTAAACTTACACACACCTCCATCTAATGGATGTTGAACATACTATTTCTGTGTAAGGCTAACTACTACTTCACAAAACGATGATTGTTCATTTCTTCTTCATCGCCATTCATGGTGGTAATTATGATATAAAATATGTTTATATATGTCATATATTTTATTTAATATTAATTTAAGCTTCTATATTCCTTTTAAAATAAACATCTCTTTACTTTCCATTTGGTGTTAATACGATAATCTCGTTTGAGGAAGTGTGGACTACTTCCCCCTCAATGCAATTTGATTCGTTCACACACCACATGGAATGTAATAAAGAATGGTTTAGTGAAATTTTATTATATATATAATATATAAATTCTACTAGACTAATCATATAAATATACATATTTAATTTACATAATTTATTTCAATACGATAACAAAAACTGAAAAAGCATTCTTGCGTACGAACGACTTACCATATCCTTGAACGGAGTATTTCATTTCTTACATCTATGTGATTTAAATTATTATAATAAAAATATAATGGATATAAATTTTAATTATATTATTATATAATTTCTGGAATCATGATATATGTATAAGGACCAATGATATAACAAATTAAGACACATGCGAAAATCAAAGCGAATATTACCTGAAGTGAAACCTTAACGTAGGATCATTAAAAAGCGGGTAATATAAGGTTATAATAAAATAGTATATGTTAATAGATATAAGAATATTCCTTTTTAAAATATTTATAATAATATTATATTTATTATAGAGGAATCTTTTATGAGTACGGAGAGATTCAAGACACAAGGTAAGGGGATTTCATCTCACTTTAAATATCTGTGAGATACAAGCTATGTTCGCCACTCTTTCCTTTTATGTGGTGTATATAATACCTATTATTGTATTCAATGTATCTTGTACATAAATTTATGGGTATTAATGATCCCATTTTATGATCCTTATTTCATGGGGTTTATGTTTCAAAAGTTACCAAATCAATAAAAATGTTTTGTCTCAATTTTATTTCTTTGAGGCTCATGTTTTGTTATGCACCTAAAATAATTTTTGATATGCATAGAATTCCATTTCACATGACATATCATTAATATAAATCTTTTCGTGATATTATATGATTAATTTAATTTCCTTCCCTTACATGTAGATCATGATCCAAAGATACCAAGTTATAAGAGTTTATTGAGACAATCTCATTGGGTTTCGAGATTTTTTATCTTTATGCTTACTTTGATGAAATATTATGATCCATATCTCAAGAATATTCATGAGTTTACTTTTTATTTTTTATTTAATGACATAATCATTTATTTGTTCCATTTTCTACTTTTTTGAACATAATATAGTTAAGAATGTTTTTTTAGGAAAGCCTGACTTTACCCTTTCTTTAGTCAGAAATCTATGTTTTCTAAAAAGGGTTTCCAAATATATTATACCATTATCATATAATCTTTAAAATATATTTTTACCCTTTTTTATTTTACCAATATATTCAAGGTAATATTCTTGTCTCTTTCTAAACAAGCCACTTTTATATCCATCTTACCATGAAAAAGTAATGTTATTTTGACCTCGTATGACATGTATGAATTTACAGACCTTCATTTCTTCGAAGCTCCCTTTACATTGTTAAAAATATTAATATTTAAGAAATTTTTTTAAAAAATAGAAGTTAATTTTTCTTCAAAATGGTTTTAAACTTATTTTTTATGCTTTCATGGAAAACTATTTTCAAAATGTTTTCAATTCTTATTTACAAGTTTTCAAAGTTCATTAAAAGAAATGTTTTTCAAAAAAAATTCAAGATTATTTTATAATTTTTCCAAAAAAATGGTTTTCAAAATGTTTCCAAGCTTCTTTTATAATTTTTTAAATACAATTGTTTCCAAAAAAAATTCAAGCTTCTTTTATAAGTTTTCAAGAAAAATGGTTTTTGAAATGTTTTCAATATTCTTTTATAATCCATCTAGTACAGTGATATTTAAAACGTTTTCAAGCTCTTTTTATATGTTTTAAAAGTGTTTTAAATGAAAATGGTTTTTAAAATGTTTGTAATATTATTTTATAAGTTTTCTAGTTAAAATTTTTACTAAATGATTTCATAAGTGTCAAGTTATTTTCTAAGAAAATAGTTTTCAGATAGTTTTATGTATTAAAAATACTTTTTTCAAACAAGAAAGGATATGTTCCTTAAGAAACGTTTTTAGAGGATATTTAAAAATTATTTTCCATCTAATATGACATCTATTGGTGTTACTCATGAATTTATGGGAAAATTATGAAAAGTTTCTATTCACATTCTTTCTCTGAATGGATTATCTTTTGATGGCATGATGTTTATAAAGCTCGTTTCTATTTAATGGGTTATATGATTTTGACACCCACTTCTTTTCACAAGTTATTTTATAATGAAATCATTATGAAACCTGTCTCTTTACATATGTTATTATATTTTTACATGTTTATGATACCCATTTCTTTTCTTGGATTATGATGTGTTTATTTATGATCATGTGGAAAATGTATTTATGATTTCATTATGTGAAGGGTGGGACCAATATCTCCCTCAATTGCATTGGTTAATGTTTTATATCTCATGATATAAACTAATGTGGTCTTGGGAGTGAACCTTGACTACTATAATGGCAATGTGAGTGAACCATGACTACTAATATGGTATAAGGAGTGAACTCATGCTACTATGATGGCCATGGGAGTGAACCATGACTACTAAGATGGTATGAGGAGTGAAATCATGCTACTATGATGACCATGGGAGTGAACTATGATTACTATTATGGTATGAGGAGTGAACATGTACTACTAAGATGTTCTTGGCATTGATTTCTTGGCTAATATTGAAATATTTATATGCTTATGTGTTTTCCACAATTACATGTATTTATCTGACATTAATATTTCATGGATTTTGTACTTTACTCCAATTTGTATTCATGTCTTATGAACTACCAATATTTAGCCTTGATTTTTTTATGATCTTTGATATGTAGGGTATGATCTTCTATTTTTATGATCACATTTTCATACCCTTTTGATCATGTTTATACTTACATGTATCCCTTGTTTACCCTTACTAAGCATTTGAGCTAACCCATTTTTTTTCTTTCTTCAATGTTATGATGATTTGTACTATATTTGATGTCTCTAAGAAAGGTTCTAGTCATGAAGAACACAGTTAGAGATGGTGTAGCTCATATATGTACCAGTGTTTATTTTTCCTTGTTTCTAAAGGAACTATACATACTTTGGTATTTGGGAATATATTTTTATAATGTTTAAGTATTCTGAAAAAAATTTGTAATGTTAATGTTTGAAAAGTTAGGGTAGCTATAAGTTATACTTCCACTAATGGAGCAGTATTTGGTACCTACAGTACCAGCAGATGAAGAGTGTAGGATGAGCACACTCCATGAGTTTCAGAGACATATACCCCTCAGGGTCCATGGTGAGCCCAACCCTCAGGTGGCTAAGGGTTGTCTTGAGGTGGGGACCATAGTTTTATATCTAGTCAGGACACCAACAGACCAGATGGTGATCCTAGCGGTGATCTCTATTTAGGTTTTGGCAGGGTAATGGTGAATTTGGCCACATAGACTCACGATGAGGAAAATATTTCATGGATAGAGTTTTAGAATATCTTTAGAGAGGATTACTCACCGGTTATGCTAAGAGAAGTGCATATACGGGAGCTTCTTCTACTCTAGCAAGGTAGCCTGATCGTGGCTAACTATTCATCGAGGTTCACCAACCTTTCCAGGTAATTGATAGATATGGTCATAGATAAGTACATCAGGGATCAAACCATTGATAAAGGTCTACATAGATACATATAAGACAATGTTATACCTATATGAATTATGACTTATGTTGTTGTGCTCGATTGAGCTTTGGTGGTCAAAAGCTTCTTGGATGAGAAGATGAAGATAGTGAAAGTTAGCAGCAGGAAAGTAGGTGCAGAGACCTCGGCACTGGGGAAATATTGTGAAAATCATAGATATGGAAATGGGAAATGTTTTAGGAGGTCCCAGGATAGGGTATATGTGGTTCAAGGATCTCATGATGGATCTAGTTAGACTGTGTAGAGGTGATGCTACACATGTGACGGTATTCGACATCTCACTCATGATTTTCCAACTTGTCGAGCTGCTGACTAGGATGCGGTAGATGGATCGCCAAGGAAGAGGAAATGACAGGAGCAGGAAGATCCAGTGTGTGGTGGAAGTGTCAGAGGATCAAGGAGAGATGTAGGATGTGGAAGGTATTTTGAAATGTTACAACCACCACCCCCAGCAGTTCAACACTAGGCTTAGGGAGCTAGAGGACAGGGTCGGGGGTAGCTGCATGCGGTTGAGGCATTCGACCTAGGGGATCCATGGATGATTCAAGGTGTAATATGTGTCTTCTATACCTTATATAATATACTGATCGACACAAGTTCCAATAATTACATTCTTCCCACATACCTTGTACGAGACATTGATATTTCAGTAGAACCGCTAACTTGGCACATATGCTTGGAGACACCAACTGGAAGAGACTTGATCAAAAAAAACTTATACCAATAGGGTGACTTGGCCCTTGGAGGAAATTTTTTTGGATGGAACCTCTTAGTGGAATCATTGAGGCCTTACGACGTCATTCTTGGTATATATTGGTTATCCATAGTCCATGACCAGATTAACTATTTTAAGCGAAGGGTGTGGTGTGTCTGCAATGATGGAATGAGGTTTTCCTTTGTTGGTGAAAGGGAAACCTAGGTAGCACAGGATGGACTCATGATTAGGAGAGTGTAGATGATTACTCATGAGTTATATAGACTTACACTCAAAGAACCATATGTTATGATTTTCCAGTTCCTAGTAGTAGTGGTGGAGTATCAGGACGTATTTCTAGAAGATGTTCTTGGTTTACCTTCCCCCTGGGAGATAGACTACTGCATCGACTTACACCCCATGATGATACTGATATCATAACCATCTTATTGGATGGCTACCACAGAGCTTCACGAGATGAGGGTGAAGTTAGAGGACTTGTAGAGGAATGGATTTGTGAGACCTAGTGTTTCACCTTGGGTGGCCCCATTTTTGTTTTCCAAAAAATCATATGGGAGTTTGAGATTCTGTGTGGACTATTGTTGCTTGAACTAAGTGTCTGTGAAAACCATTTATCCACTATTGAGGATTGATGACCTCTTTGATCAGTTGATAGGGTCACGATGGTTGATGAAGTTTGAAATTCGATCAGGCTGTCACCATTTGTGAGTATAGGATGAGGATATGCCAAATATGGATTACAGATGCCGCTATGGTCACCATGAGTACTTGGTGATTCCCTTTGGAATGAATAACTCCCCTACAGTGTTCATGGGACTCGTGATCCAGATATTTAATCCTTTCTTAGACTGTTTTGTGGTAGTCTTATTCGACAATATCATTGTGTTCTCGATGTCTTAGGAGGAGCACACGAGACATCTTAATATGGTTATGGACATACTTTTAGAGCACAAAATTTAACGGAAACTCTCAAAGTTCCAGTTATGGATTCAGGAAGTCTAATTTCTAGGACCTGTTTTCTCAATAGATGGGGTGGCAGTTGACCCGTCCAAGGTGGAGGTAGTGTTAGCATGGGAGACACCTAGGAGCATGGCATAGGTGTAGAGTTTCATTGGGATAACATTCTATTACCAAAGATTCATACCTTATTTCTCTGAGATATAATCACCTATGATAACTTTTACTCAAAAGGGGATCCTTTCATGTGGGCTGATAAGTTTTAGTAGGCTTTCCAATAGTTGACGAAAAGTATGATGAGTGATTCGATCTTGAGATTACCAGAGGAAGGTATCGAGTACGTAGTGTTCTGTGATGCATCAAGGATCGGAATTGGTTGTGTCTTGATGTATAGGCAAGAAGTTATTTCCTATGTTTCATGCCAATTGAGACCACAAGAGTAGAAATATGTGACCCATGATCTTGAGTTAGCAGCGGTAGTCTTCTCATTTTAGATGTGGCGACATTAATAGATGGGTGAGTAGTTTATCATCTACTCTGGTCACAAGAGTCTCAATTATATCTTCTCTTATGAGGATTTGAACTTGAGACAGAGGAAATGGCTAGAGTTCCTCCAAGACAATGACTTTAGGATTATCTATAATCCTAGGAAGGGGAACATGGTGGAAGACGCTCTCTGTATGAGATCTAGTTTGCAGTTGCTGAATAAGTTGTTAGAGTATTTGGTCTCATTACAGTGATTCTTGGTGGGTGGATATGGTGAAGCTTACCTCCATTCAATGTTTTTCACCCCTACACTCTTACAGTGAGTCTGGGAGGCACATCTTGGGGATACTGATTGTGAGAACTTACATTCTCAGAAGTCCATAGGGCATGCGCCTAATGGATATACACAAGGTGGGAAAAATTTCCTTTTCATAGGATGAACTGTAATATTAGTGGTGTTGTGGGATGAGGTTATAAGGTAGTTTCATACATCCCCTTTTACAGTATATCCTAGTGTGGTGAAAATATACCAGGACCTCCGATGTGATTTTTGGTGGACAGGGATTAATAAGGTAGTGGAAGAGTTCGTTTCTTGATTCATTATGTTCTAGCAGGTGAAGGATGAGCACCATGTTCCATCAGGTATAGCTCAAAACCTTGAAGTCCTATAATGGAAGTGGGATGGGATATCGATGTACTTTGCAACGTGTTTAACATGTACATATAGGGAACATAATTCCATATGGGTGATCATTGACTGACTCCCAAATTTGTCCCACTTCCTAGAAATCTTGGAGTAGAGTTCATTAGAGAGCTTGGGACTCCTCTACGTGCAGGAGGTAGTTCAACTCCATGGAGTAACATTGAAGATAGTTTATAATTGTGATAATTTTTTTAAATACTGTTTTTTGAATGAATTTCAAGAGCTGTTTGGGACTCACTTATGCTCAAGCAGGGTGTTTCACCCCCTGAAAAATATCCAAACAGAGAAGACCATTTAGGTCCTAGAGGACATGTGGAGGTCCTGTATGTTGGAATTTCTTTATAGTTGGGAGGATCAACTACCTCTGGTGGAGTTAGAGTAAAAAAATAGCTACCATTATACCGTTTGTATGGAACCATTATAGGTATTGTAAGAGCGACCATGTCTATCACCACTTTGCAGGACTGGCCTGGGAGAGTTAGCACTCATGGGCCAAAGTTGGTGTGAGCTACTACCAAGAATTTGCAGATCATACAAGAGGGGATGAAGATTGCACAAAGCCTTCAAAAATATTATACTAACAGGAGGTGGATACATTTGGAGTTTGATAACAGAGACAATTTGTTTCTTTGAGTTTCACCTCTAAGGGGATTGTAGATATTGTTCTGGGGTGGAAAGTTATCTCTGAGTTTTATCGTCCCATTCCAGATACTGTGTCGAGTTGGTGAGGTGGTGTATCACATGGCTCTACCCCCACAGTTGGACTGGGTACACGATGTCTTCCATGTTTCTTAGCTCATGAGGTATGTGCATGACCCATCACACTTCATCAACTCATGTGAGTTAGACATTGAGGATGGAGCTATTTCTTCCAAGTACATGGTGGAGATTGAGGATCAGTAAGATAGGATCCTTTGTGGGGAGTGATTCCATTGGTTTGTATTTGGTGGCAACATGGGAATGTTTAGGAGAGTACATGGGAGCGGGAGGCTCATATTCATGCCAAGTACCCACATCTTTTTGAGTAGCCTTGTTTTTGGATTTTTATGGATATAAATCCCTATGGTGGGGAGAATGTAATGTCCTAAATTATTCCATGTATTATTTTTATATATTATATGGTATTAATTCGACACCAGGAACTGAGATGGCATATGATTCTAAAGCCTAGGGTTCCAAAAATAAATGTTTAGAATATATTAAAATATTAAATAGCACCTGCAAGCGTTTTTCCAAAAAAAAAGTTTAATAAATTCTAAATGGGTTCCTGAATCATAAATCTGAGGGAATCATTGCATTAATAGCAATAACATTACCCTAACCGAGGCCTAACATTGTCTAGCATGGGTCAGCTGTGAAAAGTAGTTTTTGGAATTTTTTATGTATAAAATAAATTCAAATTTTATTTTATTTCTTTCTGTTTCATTGATGAAGCAACAATTTATTTTAAATAGACATTGAGGTAGGGATCTAATTTTAAGCTCATAACCCTGGAATTCACTTGATGCTCTGGAGAGAAACACTAGAGATTTCTCTTGATGGAAAATGACGACGAAACCTATGATTAAGGATCGAAGAACATCATTCCTGATGGATCTCACCAACGGATATGACACGGAAACTAGTCTTATTAATCAAGTGATTAAAATAAAAGGTAGGGCATTATTATTTCAGATTAATCTTTTCCTCATTCTTAGAATCAACAATGAATGCGAATCAACCAATGGACAAGTAAACCCGCGGTTTGATCATTCTAATGGGATGGGATTGATTGCAGGAATTATCAGGGTTGATTATTATTTGATTTAGATTGTTTATTGTTATCATAGTAACATATCAAGTTCATAATGAACAATGGTCAAGTTTTGTTCCTCGAGTTTGTTCTATGTGATTTTGTTTCCTCTGTTTTCCCCACGCATTCTTTGTTCTTCACAAGGTTATGAATGAATGATTCTTTCACCTCTATTTCTTGGTGAAATGATCCAAAATAGTAGATCCGGAAGTAGGATAACCAGGTGGAAAAGCATTGGTGACGACGATGGATGAATTGAAGTGATTCAGGAGTTACAACTTTTTGAACGGGTTTCATCAGATGATTTCGAAGTTGTTTTCTAATCCTATTGAAGGCCCGAAACACCTCAATTATAGGTTAGGGTATTGAGGAAAGATGAAATCCTTAGTTTTAGGGTGAAATGACATTGGGATCAAAGCTCTAAGGATTTTACTAGTCGCTCAGAGAAAGAATAGGTGGTTCGGGAAATTCCAAAACCCACGGAGGGTAGTATGGTCTACACTATATGTGTTCACTAATGAACCACTAGACATGTACTCTGGGAGTACACGGGCATGATTAGAGTACACAGGTTTCCTACACAGTGTGTACTCCACCACATAGCCATACCCAGACCGAATACATGGGTTTCCCCATGTACTAGTACACGGGCAGGTGAACATTGGTTGACATCATGTACTGGAATGTAGCCAAGATACATGGGTAGAACCTGGATGGAATGGAATGGAATGTAATCCTTTCTTCTTTTCATGTATTCTCTTTTTATATGAAATTTACATTTGACATAGGTCATTTTACATAGGCAGTACCCAGAGTCATGAGAAATGGATTATTTCCCTACTACACATTGTTTACTCTCTTCTACATGGCTTGATCCACTTTTCCATTGTATCTAGGATAGGTTTCATTAAGGATTTATTCCTGTATCTATCCCCTGAAGGTTAGTTGGTATCATTTTTTACCCATAGGAGTATGATCCCTTTAGTCAGACTTTTCAGATAGAGTTTTTGGAATACACTCTGAGCAGACCATAGCAGGGTCCTCTATTCATTCTTCATGGCCTAGGTAGAGTTCTTTGTATTGACATGACCAACATCATTGTTCATCGATCCTCTACTTAGCAAGTTAATCCGGATGGAGTTTTCGGTATCACCCCATTCCCCGGGTAGTGATCCTCATCTATGTATCGTATCTCTCTTTAGATCTATGAGCATATCCCTCTCATGAGAGTTCCTGATGAATAGAACTTCTCAGACGGATGTCATCAGTGCTGTCAGACTTATGAGTGTGTTCTCTGGGATTAGTGCTTGTGGAATCATTCGACTAAGTACCTAGTGTGGGTATGTGGTAGTTGAAACATAACTCTAGATATAATTTCTTGGTCTGAGTATATTTGGATATCCTTGTTAGATGTGTTGTAGAAATATATTGTGAAGAGCTGACTGTACCTCTATTTATGGTTATTTCTTTATGTTTTTGGGGTTTCCTACCGAGTATTGTTATAGTCACCCCTATAAAAGTTTTTTTTCACGTGTCATGTCTTGTGTGAATGAGCGACCTTTTGACAGAGTCTAGGGTGGACAAGGACTGGAAGGAGCGTTGTTAGTTCAGAAAGGCCAAGGTGTTCATGTGGCTTTAAGTAGCATTCCCAATACCTGTTTGTTTATATTTTGGAATTTGTAGTTTTCAATCTCTTTCTTTTTTTGGAGGGCTTGTATTTTGGACCAGTTTACATTACTGCACTATACTTTCTCGTTGTACTCTGTTGGTTGGGATAGTGGTATGCATGCATTTCTTTCATAGTGGTGTTTACATTTCATTATTTTTGGGCATTAATATGTGTGTGTGCATACAGGTATCTAAGAAATGCCTCCCATCTTAGTGATATTCCTAATCAATGCTAGTTTCCAGCCTCTAGCTTATTGGAGGTGGGATTGGGGAGTCATGTTATGGGACCCACTAGGATGGGTAATGACACAATATCAAATATCATGATAGATTCTGTTGAGATCATATTTATCCATGCACATGATCAAGAATTATCAGGGAATAATTTTTTAATGATTTCTGGAAGTAGTTGAAATATACTAGAATTTTCCCAATATCAAATGATCTAATTCATCTCTATTTTGTGCATGGTAGAAATTGGGCATGATTGAATTTATGTTTGAGAACTAGTCTTGGTGTCTACCCATTTGGATTGATTTTTCTTGGGATCACTATCACACACAGTATATGTGTTTTTTATGCCACATTCGGTGAGTTGGGATCAATCAAGGCCACCACCATATTCAAATTCCTACTGAGTAACAAAACATAGTAACCAAAATATAAAAAATTCACTACACTGTAGATTTATCAAGATAATCAATTGGGTATATTCATGAACTATAATTGGTTGGTTTTAATATTCTTTTTCCTTAGTGTATTATTCAAATGGTATGTGCAATGCTTATAGTTTATTTAAGCGGCTGGTTGGATGCATCTCGGTTTTCATAAGGTGGGCCAAAGAATCAACGATCTTTGGAGGTGAAGTGATGAGGATCAAACTGATGACCATATTCCATGTAAGTAATGGATTCATTGAGGAGGTGGATAGTTTGGTATTTTTAGAGGCGATAGACACATATTCAAAACGGAGATGACGTGACTCCTTTTTCAGATTTAATAGTGGATCGGGGATTGGTTTTAACCAGTTAATAAGAACATGACTGGATCTAGGTTAAAAATTATTTATCATGGTGTTTTTTACACATCATAAATCCAATTATCTATATATCCAGGTGTCAAGGTGTGGTATTCAACCAGTCTGGGTCAGATCTAGATTTTTTCTTTAGAGGGTACAAAGAATCCTCTCCCTCTAGAAAGTCTCAGCCTTATCTATTTCAATTGGATTAGATTTGAAAGATATTTAAAGAGCTCAAGTTCATTCTAGATCTATAGAATTTTTTTGATCTTCTTAGTATTAATTCTATTCAGTGTGGAAACTTTCGTTACTCCAAGGGTTCGAGCACAATGGTGAGATGATCAATGTGGAAGTGTTCGGTGCTCTCCCTTCCAATGGATTTAGATAGAAGAGTGTATAATCACATGAGTTTCTCAGTTATAATAGGTTTAAGTGGGAATAGTATCTATACTAACTATAGTAAGGGTGGAGATCACGATAGGTGTAGAAGACTCATCGTTAGTATACCAACTATGAGAAAGGGGTTGAAGTTAAATAGGTTCATGGTTAAATCTCAATAGGTTGGTTAATGGAAGTGACCATGGGTAAGGATAGGTAATGGCTCGTGATAGGTTCATAATTAGAGGCATTATAAATTCTTCATGTGAATGTCACCTAATAGTAGGTTGAGAGAAGTTACACTGAATGATTAGACATCCCAAGTATGAATATTATTTTTTCACGCATGGTTAGTTACATGTTTTTCACTGTACACTGTCACATAAAAATCAAACATTCATTATTTATAGTAACCATATGAATTTGGTATCTTTTCTTTTTTTAACTCAATTTTTGAATCTAAGTGTGGTATGGTCACGTGAAATTTATCACTTTCATTGAACATGTGTTAACTATACATACTATGGAGACCTTATATGATCATTTGTCTTTTCCACGGTTTTATATGCACTGTTACATCATTTTTCTATAATTAAAAAAATATTTAAAAAACATTATTTTAGTGTCAATTTATTTATAATTAATCAAATTCAAAAAAAACAATTAAAATTGGAATTTTATCATTGGAACATAAAATTTCAAATGCATTTAAAATAATTAAAAAATAAAAATTTCATTATAAAAAATCACAATACATTCCAAATTTTCATTTCAAAAACAAAATAAATTATTTAAATTTAATTTTTAATATTCTTTTGTGTTTCTCATTTAATTTTAAAAAGAAATAAATAATTAATTCCCAAAAAATACCTTTAATAATATATGTTTTAGATTAAATATTTATAAATTTTATAGTTCAAAATCAAAATGAATGTATGTATGGATTATAAAATTAATTCCAAAGATGGCTTTGTCAATAAAAATCATTAATTTGGACATTGAATGTTTCATTATATAATTCTAAAAAAAATTACAATCTTACCCAATGTTTATGTAATTAATTAAGAAAATCTCAAGGAATAAAGGATATTTTGTTTTGAAATTTTAATCTCACAACACTCTATAAAAATTGAATGTTTGAAATAATAGGTAATTTTATCATTTATTATCATATATTCAAAAAATATATCCTTCCTAGATCTAAATTAAAAAAACTTAGGAAGAAAAAATAGAGATTCAACCATTTTTGAAATATCATGCCATATTTGTGTATCTAATTCATTGTTTCACTTCATTTAAATCAAATTTCTAAGTCCAGGGGTGGATAGAACTAGATTTGAGTGGAATCAAAGTTTTAACAAGAATAACTTCCCTTTAACGCTCTCCCATTAGCTTATTAAACCCAAGTATTTTTTTTACATTATTGACACAACTCAAATGAATTTTTTATAAGTTAATTGAACCAATCATGGGTTTGATATTTAGATCTCCAAATGAATAATATTTTTTAAATATGATCAATTTATTCATTTTTTAAATTCCTCTCATCCATGTATGTGTAAATAACTATGAAAAATCAATTACTTAAATTTTCATAGAGGGATACTAGCACACATAGTTCATTAGTATTACAGATTCATTGTGGGATACTAAATTTTCATTTTAATCAAGGTTCAATGGACTTATATCAATTTTATTTGATTTAGATCACTACGGTTTATTTTTTATCGAGTTCAATTACCTTATATTAAGTTATAAATCCAAGTGACCTCAAGTTATAATTATGATTAGACAAAAATCTTTTCACTCACACTCTCTTTCCTAGTTATAAGACTATACATCCATGAGAACAATGGAAAATGTCACTCAGCATTCATATAAGTATCATACTTTCATAAAAAGTGAATTTCTCAATACTCAAACGAGACTATATCATGGTAGGGTGGTGTTTAAGTTCAAATAAATTTTGAAAAATCAAAAACATGAACAATACAAAAGTTTATGGACAAAAAAATATTTATAGAATAGTTTATATATATTGTATGTTTTATTTCATTTGTTTTTTTAATTACTTAAATGTTTACTAAAAACATACTATAAATGTAACCATGTTTTTTTATGGATTCTAATACATTAATTAAGAAGAATTTAAATCCATTTATAACCAGGTTTGATCATTTCTACCACAAATTTTCATCACTGTCCATTTAAAGTTTACCAGAATGGACCAAATTACAGAGAATAAATAATGATAAATAGACATAACCTGGGGTTATTTTCCCAACATGTTTGAGGTAAGATCTCACTTGGGTGTTATATGGATTTCCTTGATGTAGTATCCTAGTTCTTATATACTTTGGTAAAACCTGAATAAAAAATAAAAATTGGTAAATTTAATTACTAATTATGGAAAATGGAAAATAAAAGAGAAGATAAGAGATTCTTGGGTTTTCCCCTCCCAAGAGGGTATATATTTAGACAATCCATTACAAGAAAGATTTATGGTCTTCCCAAATCCATAATAGGATGGTATTTCTATGATAAAACCCACCACATCTTTATTATTATACAATTATATATCTCTAAGGAAACTTTGTGGTCCCATTTGACAGATCCTTGCATGTCCAACCCCTCCGTATAATAAAGAACATTAAAAGTGGGAATGGAATGATGATGAATAGGGAATCATATTCTATCACATCCAAAATCCTTGCATTCCTCTTCATACATTTTCTACACCACTTATGCTTCTTGGATAAGTTCAATCAATGGAGAGTTAGTAAGTAGTTAAAGTTGAATAAAATTGTATCATTCATATTTTAAATCCAAATTCAACCCTTATATGTAGTGGCTAGTGCCTCTGATTCTTCATGTGTGTCCACTAGTGATTCTTCTTCTATTATGCCTCCCTCCATTTAATATTCAGTATGATATTGATATGGCTCTTCCACTTCAATATATAATTTCTTTTTTGCCTCAAATATGGAAGTTTACTTTATATAAAAGGTGGGAAACACCATGTTATCCTCTTTATACACTATTTGATATTCAAGATATCCCACTTCACTCATGAGCTCTTTATATTCTAAAACCAGGGCCTCTAGTAAATCATCTAAATCTACAAGATTAACATAGTAAACTATTATATGGCTCATCTTGTATGATATTAGAGTAAAAAGATATATAATTGAATTTATCTCTCTCTAAACCACACTCCAATATTTTATAGTACATATCATCAAAAATAGGGGTCCGACCCCAGTTTATTTTTTGAAGTACTTAATTCAATAGAGTTTAGAGTTTGTGTAACCTCCTAAAATTTTCCACCTTTAATTTCTTATTTCTCCTAGAGTTCCATGGGTGAAATCATAGGATTGTGTGGGAGAGTGGGATCCTTTAAAAATTATACCTCTTAGATTTAGTCTCTTAATGTTTTAGGGTTTGGTCTATGATCTATTATTACTCCCCTCTGGGTGTTACATTTATGATAATCTAATATGATTTGTTCAATTGTGTTCATCATTTAAAAAAATATTTATTTTCAACACTTCTAACTATTTTTTTGAGAAAATAAATAAGTTATTTGATATTTTTTGATAATATTTGATGATCCTTTATATTTTTTATTTTATTAGTTTTAATTTTTAAAAATAATAAGTTATTTTCAAAGTGAAATAAATAGAGACTCTTTAACTGTAACACCCGAGAATTTTATGAGAAATATTTTGCTTTTATGTTATATAAATCATCAAAAGAATATTTCACTATAAAAAACACTATCTTTTCTTGCATTACACGGAACTGCGGCCTTCCTCGATAGCTTTCGTCATACGCAATACCGAGTTTCAGTAAACAATGTTATGCTATTAAAATATTATTAAAACTAGCCGTTATGAATAGTAATAACCACTTTTTGAAATTTTGTAAATTTTATTTTTCAAAATGGACTTCATTTTTGGATTCAGAATATTGAAATTAGCTTAGGGTGAAATTTTGGTACTTTTCGGATAACATTCATATTCTGATGAATAGTGAAAATTACTAAATTTTAATTAAAAACAACTTTTTTAATCGAAATAATTAATAGTGATAAATTATTAATTTGAGTGGTTTTAAAGTATATTTAGAATATATTTTTACCATTTAATACAATGTTGGTCATTGGATGTAATTTCACATTTAAACCAAACATAAACAAGTGTCAATCTTTTGATAGTAATTATCTCTTAAAAACACGCTATTTTTTTTGACGACGAGAATTAATTTTAATATTAATTAATGAAACTGATGTGTTTTTAATTTGGTAAAATAGACATAATTTTTGAATTCATAATATCAAATATATCTTAGGCCTAATTTTTGGTATTTTTCTGGAAACTTTCATTTTTTTGATGAATAGGGAAACCACTAAGTGGTAGTTAAAAAACTGAATTTTTCATAAAACTTAATTTTACCACTTCTGTGAGTGGAATTTTGAAAATCCAAGAGACACGGTTAATAAAAAGGACTAAAATGTGGTTCAATGAGATGATAATATTTTTTTTGAATAGTAACTTTTTACTTTTTTTACCATGGTTAAAAGTAAATAGGGTAATTAAGGGTAAAAATGTTATTATTATTACCGTAACACATGTCCTAATTATATTGGATAAATTTAATTCGACCAAAAACAACCTTAGGAATAAAATATGACCATTTAGGCCCACCTGGATTAGATTAGGACATTTATTATCAATTTATTTAAAGAAGGGTTAAAATAGTTAAAATCAAAGTTTAATAACTAAATCATATTTAATATAGGGTTATATATAAGATAAATTCGACTATAAATATTCATTATAAAGATAAAAATATTTCCTACATAATGGTATTTTATTTGTAATTTTTAGACTTAAAATAACTTAATTTATTTATGACACAATGATGATGCAGTAATTATCTTATTAATAAAATATTAACATAATTGATGTTATAAATACCCAAATAAATGTAATTTGAGGCTTTTTATGAATTAAAATAATTTTATAGGTTAATATGACATGTTATAATTTATTTAATTAACTTTCTTCGAACTAATATTTCTGTTATAATTTTTAAAAAAATCAATTACCAAATAGTGTCAAAATGGACATAAAATATTTTTTAAAAACAAATATTATATTATTAATTGTTATTTTATTCCTAAAAATCTAAGGTTCGGCCAAATGACTTATATAAGGTTATATATATTAATAATAAACAACTAGGGGTTCTTTTGTATTGTTATAGTATGTTTATTAACCTTATAGTGTAAGAAAACAAGAAGACACGGTAAAAGTTAAAATATCTAACTTACAGTTAAATCTAACTGATAAGGTTAAAATTGATACCTAAACTTGTCTAAATTCTATTGGATGAGAGTATTTCGACCCATCCCCACCTTAGCTTCGAAATAAATCAATTTGGAGTGATTATAAAACCGAATATGACTTTATAATAAAATAATATTTTTAGTTTTTCCGAAGGTGCCCCTCTCCTCCCTTATAAAAGCGCACCTCCTCCCTCTCTTCCTCACACCACCTTGAGCCTTCAAAGTCGGCCAACCCCAGACAAATTATCTTTTCCACTTCCCTAGAAACATCCTAGAGGTCCTGGTCTTCTTCAAAGACCAATTTTAGTGCCCTAAGAGGAGGTCTCAAAGAGGCACTTCAAAGAAGAGGTAATGTCTGTTACCGATTCTTTCAACTTTATTTCTTCTTCCACTTCTTCTTCTTTAGTTGTTTCATTATGAAGTAATAACATCAGTATCACTAATATACTGTTATGTTATTATAATTATGAAACAACCCTATTTCACCATTTATCCATCCTACGGAAAAGGAAATCACCGCGCGTGCGTACGTACGGAATACCGTCTCCACGCCATGGTGTAATCTATTTTCCACCACCACCTTACGTGGATGGGTATAATGGTGTAAAGAATAACTATATATTATTATTGTAAATTTATATTGATTATGAAATACTATACATACACTCCAATACAATTCCACTATCATGGGAATGATATCATCGCTCGTGCGTACGGAATACCGTCTCCACGATGTTATGCGACTCGTTATACATGATCTTCATTGCATAATAATTATATAAATGAATTGAATGAATTAATATGATATATATTACACTAATAACATTATGGAAATGAGGTATCTATAACCTAAAAATAAGAATAAGAATTTATTCGACAAAACACGCATAAGAACAAAAAGCAATAAACACGCGAATAACAAGTAACAATGAAATATTACTAATAAGAAGCTAAGAATATGACCATATATGATATCATAAAAATAAGTATCATTCTGGAATAAGTCAATGAAATTATTTAAATCATTATACAGGAGGTTCGGACACTTACTAAGCAAATCGGACCTAAGGTAAGGGAAAATATCACAATCTCATTTTTATCCGAGATTGTTTATACTTTGGTATTTACTGGGGTGTATTTTATCATCCACATCTATGTTTCCTCTGTATGTAATATTATTTCCATCCACCTACAATTTTTTAAATCCAATTTTACCCTTCGGTGAGTTTTTAGTAAAAGATATGAAAGGAATCTTTTGTCATTTTTCATATGAGGTACTTTTTGACTTTTTCGACAAAAGTATGACAAGAATGTTTTTTAACTTATACGGCATGAATGGATTTTTAAAACATTATTTCCAAGAAACTTACTTTACAAGTTTTTAAGTTTATTTTTAATCAACTTCTTTTAGTTTAAAATTGTATGACATGTTAAGAAAGGAAAATGTTTTTGAAGTAGAAAGGATATTTTCCTCAAGAATGGAGTTCAAGAGTTTTATCAAAATTATTTTCCATATAATATAAAATAGGGTTCTATTTCTATCCCTATTATTACATTTATTTGATTATGTTGTGATGGAATTATTTTTATGAATTCCTTTATCTTATATGAATTGTTTTATGATGTCATGGTGTTTAAAAATCCCATTTTTATTACATGAGTTATGCAATGATGTATGATTTATGATTTTGTGGAACACATAAGAATGGTATCATTATGAGATGGGTGGGACCTATATCTCCCTCCAATTCATTGGGTAAATATTTATATCTCATGATATTGACATGGCTAGAACGGTAGGTTAAACCGGTTCAGTGAAACAGGACTGAAATGAGGAGTGAACTCGATTCAGAAATGGAATTTGTCCGCAAAGATAGTCTTGGCTATGAGTCTTGACTACTAAGAAATGATTCTCTATGATTATGTGTTTATGCCACAAAGTTTCATGTTTTAAGTTATGATTATTGTGATTACATTTCACTACCATGATTTATCCCATGTTATGAAATTTTGATCTCTTTTTCAGGGTAAGATTTCCAAAATGTTATGTTCTTATGAATATGATGTGATTGATATTTCTTTTGTTTACCCTTACTGAGGATTTGAGCTCACCCCTTTGTATGTTTTATTTCCCCAGGTCAGGAAGAAGGTTATTAAGTAGGATATTCCAAAAGGGACTCTAGATATGATGAAATAAATGGGAGGCAATGTAGATGCTTTATGAACCAGTTGTTTATGTTTCCCAGTTTCTAAAGACACTATACCTATAGGGTCCTTTCCTGGTTTTGTTATATGTTGTAATAAGTGTGCTTCAATTTTGAAGTATTAAAAATGTATGTAAAGTATGGGTCGTTATAGTTGGTATCATAGGAAAGGTATAGTCAACCTTTGGAAACTAAGAAGTGAAATCCTTAGTAAGAACTCTAAGGATAAGTCTAAGCATAGAACACAATATAAGTGTTTTAGAAATGTCCAAGAACAATCTATGATAATACCTTAAGTGTAAAATTTTATTCTTGATTATGTATTTTTTCTATTATAATTATTGTTGTTCACACTATTCTTCTTGGTTTTAGTCAATGGATGGAACCCGAAGGAACTGTGTTAATGCGGAATGCGATGGGAAATGCAATGATTGTCCCCTTGAGCAACCAAATGTTATGGGAGCTGGAATGCAAAATCTTTTAGCCATGCTCACACAACTTTCTCAAGCTATGAATCATGCAGGACTTCCAAACGAGCAAATGAAGGAGCAACATTCTGTTGAATCCTTCATGAGGTAGTGTCCACCTTCATTCAGTGGTTCTACTGATCCATTGGTTGCTGAAAAATGGATTAGTACTACTGAAAAGATATTTTCATTTCTTCAATGTTATGAAAATGATAAAGTCATCTTAGAAGTGTATCGTTTGGAAGGAGATGCTGATTAATGGTGGAATCTTATTAAGAATACGAGGCAAAGGGATGAAATTGAGTCCATGGAATTGGACGAGTTCAAGAACTTATTTTTCAATAAGTACTTCCCTCGTATTCTCCGAACAATGATGGAGAAGTAATTTCTTGAATTGAACCAAAAGAATGATGAATCTGTTGGTACCTATGAAACAAATTTTACAAGACTTGCAAGATATGCTTCTGGGATTATTATCCAACCTGAGAGTATGATCGATCGATTCTTTAGTGGCTTAAAACCAAGTCTTAGAAGGGCGTTAGACATAAGGGACTTCAATAGCTATGAGGAAATAATTCGATGTGCTCTCAAAGTTGAGATGGAGATTGGATAACCCATCAGTCATATGGGTTTGATAAGAAGAGGAAGATGGAATTCAAAGAAAAATATAAAGAGCACAATGAAAAGAATATGAGATTTCCCTTATGCTCAAAGTGTGGAAAGAAACATGGAGTGACTTGTCTTAAAGGGACAAGTAAATGTTTCAAATGTGGAAAGGAATGTCATCGGGCATTTGAATGCCGCAATGATGGGAAGAAGATGTCTAATGATGCAAACAAAGTAAGGGATACACAGAATGAACCTACTACACTTCAATGTTACAAGTGCAAGTAAATGGGGCATTATGCCAATAAATGCCCTAATCTAAGGGTTGTTGATGATGATCGACTTCAACAAACTCTTAAGGCTAAAGACAGAGGAAAGTCACATGCAATTTCTATCAGAGATGTGGAGTATGATAACGAAGTGGTGAAAGGTACACTTACCATCCACTCTAAAGTATCAAATGTTTTATTTGATTCTGGATCCACCCACTCTTTTATTTCCGAAGATTTTTCTAAGGGTATCATCGTATTACCTCAAAAATTAGATGTTGAGTTAGCTGTGACAACTCCTAATGGCACAAAAGTTGCATCAAAAGTTTATAATTCTTCTCTGATTGAAGTTTGTGGGAAAGTGCTTCCTGCAAATCTTGTGATCCTTCCTATAGTGGAATATGATGTGATTCTTGGAATGGATTGGCTTTCTTTATATAGAGCTCATATCAATTGCCAAAGAAGGGAAGTCACGTTTCATATTCCAGATCAATCTATGATCATCTATCAATGCAAGGATGAACATAACCTTCCAGTGGAAATTTCTTCCATCTTATGGGTTTTGATTCCACTAAATGAAGGTTATTTATCTCAAATGGTTGGTGAGAAAATCATGATTAAGAATATTCCCATTGTACGGGAGTTTGACGATGTCTTTCGGGAGGAATTTCTAGGTCTTCCACCAAATCGTAAAGTTTAGTTTTCAATAGAACTCGTACCGGGTGATTTGCCTATTTCAAAGACACCTTATAGAATGGCCCCAATTGAGTTGTAGGAATTGAAGAAGCAACTCCAAGAGAATCTTGATAGAGGATTCATATGCCCTAGTGTGTCACCTTGGGGAGCACCTGTTCTGTTTGTCAATAAGAAAGATAGATCAATGAGACTCTGCATTGATTATCGAGAACTTAACAAGATCACGATCAAGAACAAATATCCTCTCCCGTGCATTGATAACTTATTTGACCAACTACGCAGAGCTCAATTCTTTTCCAAGATTGATCTTCGTTCGGGATATCATCAATTAAGGGTCAAAAGGGAGGATATACCAAAGATGGCTTTCCGAACATGGTATAGACACTATGAATTTATAGTGATGCCATTTGGTCTTACTAATGCCCCTGCTATCTTCATGGATCTGATGAATAGAGTCTTTAGAGACTATCTTTATTATTTTGTTGTAGTCTTTATAGACGATATTCTTATCTATTCAAAGAGAAAGGAAGAACATGAAGATCATTTGAGAATTATATTGAAGACCCTAAGAAAAGAGAAGCTTTATTCCAAATTTACCAAGTGTGAATTTTGGCTTCAAAAAGTAGCATTTTTGGGTCACATAATCTCAAAAGAGGGGATATCTGTGGATCCAGCAAAAACAAAGGTTATCGAAAGATGGTCGAGACCAACAACATTAACTGAGATCCGAAGTTTTCTTGGTTTGGCTGGATATTATCAACGTTTTGTGAAAGATTTTTCACGATTATCTAATCCACTCACCATGTTGACTCGGAAAGGAGTTAAGTTTTTTTGGACAGAGAAATGTGTAGAGAATGTCAAGGAGTTGAAAAGAGGGTTATCCAGTGCACCTGTTCTCACACTTCCTTGTAGTGAAGAAAGGTTTGTGATCTACAGTGATGCATCAAAGAAGGGGTTGGGGTGTGTTCTTATGAAAAATGATATGGTGATAGCTTATGCCTC
This sequence comes from Viscum album, assembly GCA_963277665.1. Taxonomy (NCBI): domain Eukaryota; kingdom Viridiplantae; phylum Streptophyta; class Magnoliopsida; order Santalales; family Viscaceae; genus Viscum; species Viscum album. The sequence continues at coordinate 1,881,859,943 of OY728159.1, read as the reverse complement.
ACGACAGTTGAAAATCCATGAGAAAAATTACCCAACTCATGATTTGGAGTTAGCTGCGGTAATCTTTGCATTAAAGATTTTGAGGCATTATCTTTACGGAGAAAAGTGTGATATTTATACTGATTATAAAAGTTTAAAGTATATTTTCACACAAAAGGAGCTGAATATTCTCCAAAGAAGATGGTTGGAGCTGATTAAGGATTACGACTGCTCAATTCATTGCCACCCTGGGAAAGCAAACAAGGTGGAAGATGCATTAAGTCGACAAGACCATGCTAGCTTATTCATGATGAGGATCGCAAAAGATCCAATATTTATGGATTTACAAAGGATGGATCTTGGAATTATAATGGAAGGGGAAAATCGTATCTTTCTCAATTGAATGTTCAACCATCTATACATGTGAAGATTAAAGAGGCACAGAAAGAAGATGTAGAGTTACAAAAGAAGGTGAGAAATGTTCCGGAATTCAACATTGATTATGGTGGGATAATAAAGTTCAGGAATCAGGTTTGTGTTCCTCCCATCCCAGAATTAAAGAAGGAGCTACTGGATGAGGCTCATAGTTCTTCATTCTCTATTCATCCTAGAAGCACGAAGATGTATAGGGACCTGAAAGAGTACTTCTGGTGGGATGGCATGAAAAGAGATGTTTCTGAATATGTCTCTCGATGCTTGGTTTGTCAGCAAGTTAAAGCTGAGAGACAGAAGTCTAAGGCGATGTTACAACCATTACCCATACCAGAATAGAAATGGGAAAACATCACTATGGACTTTGTCACTGGACTTCCTAAAACAGCCAAAGGCAATAATGTTATCTGGGTCATAGTTTATCATCTTACAAAGTCTGCACACTTCATTGCTATTAGAGAGGATTTCTCTCTGGATCAGCTTTCCAGGATATATGTGAAGGAAGTGGTAAGATTGCATGGAGTACCACTTTCCATTATATCTGATCGGGATCTGAGGTTTACCTCGAAGTTCTGGATAAGTGTTCAGCATACTCTAGATACAGAGTTGAGTTTCATCACTTCTTATCTTCCTCAGACAGATGGTCAGTCTGAGAGGACAATTCAAACTCTAGAAGATATGTTGAGAGCTTGCTCTATGGATTTCAACGGTGGTTGGGATCAACACCTACCTTTGGTGGAATCTTCTTATAATAATAGATATCACTCTAGTATTCAGATGGCTCCTTATGAAGCTCTCTATGGAAAGAAATACAGGACTCCAACTTGATGGGATGAAGTTGGGGAAAGAAAGCTATTAGGACCTGATCTTGTTGATGAGATGGCAGAAAAGGTCAGATCTATTCAACAACACATTAGAGTAGCTCAGAGTCGATAAAAAGATTATGCCGACAACCAAGGAAAAGACCTAGAGTTTGAAGTGGGTGATAAAGTGTTCTTACAAATATCTCCCTGGAAGAGGGTCATGAGATTTGGAAAGAAGGGGAAGTTGAGCCCTAGGTATATCGGTCCTTTTGAAATACTAGATCATATTGGGAAGGTAGCTTACCGATTGGTGCTTCCACCGAATCTCTCTCAAGTTCATGATGTGTTCCATATATCTCTCCTGAGAAAGTACATACCTGATCCTTCACATGTACTCATCTCAGAAGTTGTACCGCTTGAACAAGATCGTTCTTATGAAGAACAGCCGATAGAGATTCTCGATCGTAGTGAAAAAGTCCAACGGAACAAGGTCACTCTCTTGGTGAAAGTTTTATGGAGGAACCACCAATTAGAATAAGCTACATGGGATCTTGAGTATATGATGAGGGAGAGGTATCCTCATCTTTTTGTTACAAAGTGGCGAATTTTGAGGGCGAAATTCATTTTTAGGGGGGTAGAATGTAACACCCGAGACTTTTATGAGAAATATTTTGTTTTTATGTTATATAAATCACCAAAGGAATCATTCACTACACACAACACTATCTTGGATTGCTTTACATGGAACTGTGGCCTTCCTCTATAGTTTGCATCGTACGCAATACCGAGTTTCACTAAACAATGTTATTCTATCAAAATATTATTAAAACTAGCCGTTACGAATAGTCATAACAACTTTTTGAAATTTTGTAAATTTTATTTTTCAAAATGGACTTCATTTTTGGATTCGGAATATCGAAATTAGCTTAGGGTGAAATTTTGGTACTTTTCGGATAACTTTTATATTCTGATGAATAGTGAAAATTGATAAATTTTAATTAAAAACAACTTTTTTAATCGAAATAATTAATAGTGATAAGTTATTAATTTGAGTGGTTTTAAAGTATATTTAGAATATATTTTTACCATTTAATACAATTTTGGTCATTGGATGTAATTTCACATTTAAACCAAACATAAACAAGTGTCAATCTTTTGATAGTAATTATCTCTTAAAAACATGCTATTTGTTTTGACGACGAGAATTAATTTTTAAATTAATTAATGCAACTGATGTGTTTTGAATTTGGTAAAATAGACATCATTTTTGAATTCATAATATCAAATATAGCTTAGGCCTAATTTTTGGTATTTTTCTGGAAACATTCATTTTTTTTATGAATAGTGAAACCACTAAGTGGTAGTTAAAAAAACTGAATTTTTCATAAAACTTGATTTTACCGCTTCTGTGAGTGGAATTTCGAAAATGAGAGATACACGGTTAATATCAAGGACTAAAATTTGGTTCAATGAGATGAAAATAATTTTTGGTGAATAGTAACTTTTACTTTTTTTACCACGGTTAAAAGTAAATAGGGTAATTAAGGGTAATAATGTTATTATTATTACCCTAATACATGTCCTAATTCTATTGGATAAGTTTAATTCGACCAAAAACAACCTTAGGAATAAAATATGACCATTTAGGCCCACTTGGATTAGATTAGGACATTTATTATCAATTTATTTAAAGAAGGGTTAAAATAGTTAAAATCAAAGTTTAATAACTAAATCATTTTTAATATAGGGCTATACATAAGATAAATTCGACTATAAATATTCATTAGAAATCTAAGAAGCTTTCCTACATAATGATATTTTATTTGTAATTTTTAGACTTAAAATAATTTAATTTATTTATGACACAATGATGATGCAGTAATTATCTTATTAATGAAATATAACATAATCGATGTTATAAATACCTAAATAAATGCAATTTGAGACTTTTTATGAATTAAAATAATTTTATAGGTTAATATTACATTTTAGTATTGATTTAATTAACTTTTTTAGAACTAATATTTCTGTTATGATTTTCACAAAAATCAATTACCAAATAGTGTCAAAATGGACATAAAATAGTTTTTAAAGAAAATATTATATTATTAATTGTTATTTTATTCCTAAAAATCAACGGTTCGGCCAAATGACTTAGATAAGGTTATATATATTAATAATAAACAACTTGGGGTTTTTTGTCTTGTTATAGTAAGTTTATTAACCTTATAGTGTAAGAAAACAAGAAGACACGGTAAAAGTTAAAATATCTAATTTAAAGTTAAATCTAAATTATAAGGTTAACATTGATACCTAAACTTGTCTAAATTCTATTGGATGAGAGTATTTAGACCCATCCCCACCTTATCTTATAAATAAATCAATTTGGAGCTATTAAAAAACTGAATATGACTTTATAATAAAATAATATTTTTAGCTTTTCCAAAGGTGCCCCTCTCCTCCCTTATAAAAGGGCACCTCCTCCCTCTATTCCTCACACCACATTGAGCCTTCAAACTCGGTCAAACCCTACCAAATTCTCTTCTACACTTCACTAGAAACATACTAGAGGTCCTGGTATTCTTCAAAGACCAATTTTATTTCCCTAATAGGAGGTCTCAAAGAGGCGCTTTAAAGAAGAGGTAGTGTCCGTTACCGATTCTTTCAACTTTATTTCTTCTTCCACTTCTTCTTCTTTAGTTGTTTCATTATGAAGTAATAACATCAGTATCACTAATATACTGGTATGTTATTATAAGTATTAAACAACCCTATTTCACCATCTATCCATCCAACGGAAAAGGAAATCATCATTCGTGCGTACGTATGGAATACCGTCTCCACGCCGTGGTGTAATCTATTTTCCACCACCACCTTACTTGGATTGATATAATGGTGTAAAGAATAACTATATATGATTATTGTAAAGTGATATTTATTCTGAAATAGTATACATACACTCCAATACAATTCCACGATCATGGGAACGATATCATCGCTCGTGCGTACGGAATACCATCTCCACGATGTGATGCGACTCGTTATACATGATCTTCATTGCATAATAATTATATAAATGAATTTAATGAATTAATATGATATATATTACACTAATACCATTCTGGAAATGAGGTATCTATAACCTAAAAGAAGAATAATAATTTATTCGACAAAACACGCATAAGAACAAAAGGCAATAAACACCCGAATAATAAGTAACAATGAAATATTACTAATAAGAAGCTAAGAATTTGACCATATATGATATCATAAAAATAAGTATGATTCTAGAATAAGTCAATGACATTATTTAAATCATTATACATGAGTTTCGGACACTTACGATGAAAATCGGACCTAAGGTAAGGGAAAATATCACAATCTCATTTTTATCTGAGATTGTTTATACTTTGGTATTTACTGGGGTGTATTTTATCATCCACATCCATGTTTCCTCTATATGTAATATTATTTCCATCCACATAAAAATTTTTAAATCCAGTTTTACCCTTTGGTGAGTTTTTAGTAAAAGATATGAAAGGAATCTTTTGTTATTTTTCGTACGAGGTACTTTTTGACTTTTCTGACAAAAGTAAGAGAAGAATGTTTTTTTAACTTATACGGCATGAATGGATTTTTAAAACATTATTTCCAAGAATCTTCCTTTACAAGTTTTCAAGTTCATTTTTAATGAACTTCTTTTAGTTTTAAAGTTTATGACATGTTAAGAAAAGAAAATGTTTTTGAAGTAGAAATTATATTTTCCTCAAGAATGGAGTTCAAGTGTTTTATCAAAATTATTTTCCATATAAGATAATATAGGGTTCTGTTTCTATCCCTATTATTACATTGATTTGATTATGTTGTGATGGAATTATTTTTATGAATTCCTTTATCTTATATGAATTGTTTTATGATGTCATGATGTTTAAGAATCCCATTTTTATTACATGGGTTATGCAATGATGTATGATTTATGATTTTGTGGGACACATAAGAATGGTATCATTATGAGATGGGTGGGACCTATATCTCCCTCCAATGCATTGGGTAAAGATTTATATCTCATGAGATATGCATGGCTGGAACTGCAGGTTAAACCGGTTCAGTGAAACAGGACTGAAACGAGGAGTGAACTCGGTTCAGAAATGGACTTTGTCCGCTAAGATAGTCTTGGCTATGAGTCTTGACTACTAAGAAATGATTCTCTATGATTATGTGTGTATGCCAAAAAGTTTCATGTTTTAAGTTATGATTATTTTGATTACATTTCACTACCATGATTTATCCCATGTTATGAAATTTTGATCTCTTTTGCAGGGTAAGATTTCCAAAATGTTACGTTCTTATGAATATGATGTGATTGATATTTCTTTTGTTTAACCTTACTAAGCATTTGAGCTCACCCCTTTGTATGTTTTCTTTCCTCAGGTCAGGAAGAAGGTTATTAAGTAGGATATGCCAAAAGGGACTCTATATATGATGAAATAAATGGGAGGCAATGTAGATGCTTTATGAACTAGTTGTTTATGTTTCCCAGTTTCTAAAGACACTATACCTATACGGTCCTTTCCTAGTTTTGTTATATGTTTTAATAAGTGTGCTTCAATTTTGAAGTATTAACAATTTATGTAAAGTTTGGGTCATTATACTAACTGTATCCCCTGCTAATGATGCTAAATTGATTGTGCAGGTGTCATAGGTGGCAGTAAAAAATAGTTTATTATTTCATTAAAACATTGAATGAAACATAGGGATGGCCAATAAAAAAAATTAGTGCATGATTGTTTCTAAAAAACCAAATTCAAAAATAAAAATCCAATTAAAATATTAATTTCATAATTCAAAAATAAACTTTTAAATATATTTCATTTAATTAGAACATCAATATTCCATCATTAAAAATCCGAATCTAATACAAATTTTCATTTCATAAACAAAATCAATGATTTTATTTTTCAATTTTATTTTTATTTTTTGGATATAATTTAACTTTAGTATGATCAAAAGAAATAATTAATAGATAAAAAATAAACCCCTTTCCAAATGTATATTCTATATTAAATATTTAAAATTATAAATTCATAGTTAAAAATAAAAATAAATGTATGTATGGATACAAAAATTAATTACAGTGATGGATATGTCAATAAAAATACATAATTGGGCCAAGTAACAATTCATTCCAAAATTCACAATAATAAAAAAAACATTTTTTTTACTTTGTATCTATTTAATTAATGGGGTAAATTTCAATGAATAATAGACAAAAAATCAATTTTTTTAACTCACATCATATACAAACATGAAGCCATAATAAAATAGTTATGAACAAAAATATGAGAAAATAAATACATCATAACATTAAAAATAATAATATATGATCCTCAAGAAATAACCACAAATCAACTATCTTGGAATCAACTAGGATCCTTTGGGATATTCTAAGACAACACGATAGTGGAATACATAAAATTGATATGTCTGATGTGATCCAACATCCTAAAACATGATGTTATCCTACTTGACCTAACCAGGAAGAAAAATACCATAAGAGTATAAGTTCCCTATATTTGGAATACAAGATAGAGTCTTATAATAGAAAATAGTGATCTTATAGATATATTTCCCCTTGAAACCCAAGGTGTATCATGATATAAAATGTAAGTTAGAAATAAAAACACAAAATATAAAAATTTAACTAGATATAACATAAAACATATGCACACCCTCACCTTTAAACACCCATCAATGATTAATACCTTTAATATTGTAACATTGTAGACATAAACATCAAAAAATATCCATAATCCATTATCTTTACACTATAGTAAAATTAATTCATAAATATAAGTAACAAAAAGGATAATATAATCATGGGTGTCAATTAGTAATAAATATAAAATATGTCTTTAAATCATTCATGTAAAGGAAATAAACATTAAAAACAAGATAAAATAATAAGAATTACTATTTTATAATATAACCAAAATCTTTCTACACCATGAAACGTATAAATAAATATGTTTTTACTTATAGAATTATTTGAATTTAAAGGGGACAATACATCCTTTTTCACTTTGAAATACTTTATTAAAACATGATGTAAATTAATTATAATTCAATAAAGACCATTTTATAATTATCCTTTGAATTTATTCATAAAAAACAATGGAAATATTTATGAACCACTTTTTTTAAATATTTCTATTCAAATAGGTTTTCTGATTTAAATATGTACACCAACCCATTTATATAAATAAAATTTTAGAAACATATAATAATATATAGAATTAATATTAATTAAAATAATAGAATATATTTAAATTGAAAATGAAAATTAAAGTCATGAAAAAAACTCATGGTACAATAATTTATATGAAGATGAATGGATCCATGTACCAATGAACAACACAATAATTTTTAATTGATGTATATCTACCAAAAAGAAAATGTGGAATCCTTAGAAATATGATTAAAAGAACTAAATTGGAAAACTGAAAAATAAAAATTATTCCATGGTGAAAACCAAGGAAATCATAGTCATGGAGAAGTTAGAAGAGGAGTGAATAAGGAAGGAAAAAAGAGTTAAAGTGATTTAGATGAACTAACCGTGAAAAATAATAAAACATTGGTTATAAATCATCATAAAATGTAACAAAAATGTTAGTGAGTAAATAAGAATGAATTCATATAGATAGAAAATAGAATATGGGCCAAAATATTGGTGGGATCCCTAAAAACATAATTACAGGAAAAAAAATATTTTTTTAATGGTCTACAATTTTCATCTACAAGGATTACTAAATTATATTACAACTGTGTAAGTGATATTAGAAAGTCATTTTTATAAAGTAAGTCATTCAACCATCATTTAGAAAATCCATTCTTAAACTATGTAGCAAGTAAAATATAATAATAAAACTAATTAATTCACTCAAAATAGTAGGTGAATCCACATGATAATAAATGAATGATATCAAAACTATGTAGTGACACCATGGGTTTTAAAATTCTCCCCATTGTGGTATTTATACCCAGTGAAATCTATAATAGAAATCATTAATCAAAGAGAAGGTTAGGTTTATCTCCCTTATTATGGAGGGACCATCTGATATTGCTATGGAAAGTGATCATTAAAGACAAAATACTACACAAGAGGGATTAAATAAGAAAAGGATCAATTTATAATAACCCAATATGGTTTAACTGGTAAGAAAAACATCTTATTAACTGTTAGAAAAATATCATTCCAAATGATCATTATAATAGTTATGATACACCACATTGATCCACTAACAACTTCATGAAGGGATTTTATGCTCATAATTTGTGACCAGATATTTTAATGTAGATATTCATGTTAAGAACACAATACATAACCTTGCATCATTATTTATATAAATAAATTTTGAAAACTCTGGATAAGATGATCAAATAGAACTATATTGAAGTATAGTATGTTCTATAGTGATGAATTTTTATATTTATTATCAATGGATTATGGAAAATTCAATGTGTATGTTTATAGAGATTTGAAATTTCAAGTTTCCTATGGGTTTTTTGGAAGTAATTTCACTAGATGTTTACACTTTAGATGGTGGAATCATTATAATTAAGAACATTGGTATATAAAGCGGGATTAGGAAAGTTTGTTATTTATGGATAAAGAAGGTTTATTGATTAAAAGAGTTTTAAATGTAAACATTATATTTAGAATCATCTGGTGATTTATTAATTTAACTTTAATGTGATTCATGAATAGTGATGAATATTGAATGAGCACTATTAAATATATATTATGTTGGAAATATATGATTTCCAGAAGCTGATGAATATATGATTCATGCATATTATTATTTTTGAACTATTATTCAAGTTAATGATAAGTATTGATGACTAATAATTTATACTATCTATAAATTTTTGTTGAATGATTGGGAATCTATCCAAATGAGAGATTTAAGATCAAAAGAATGAATATTTAGTTTTATAATGATTTTGTTACCAAAATTCACAATATTAATTTCTAAATGATAATATATGTTGATGTAGTTCTCATAGAGGGTGATAAGATGAAATATGTGTTCTAATGCAAGACTAGAGTGAATTTTAAAGCTATAATGGTAGACATGTGACTTAAAATCTATCCTTACAGGAATAGTTCTGCCACGAATTGAGCTCAATGATACATGATATTTTTTCGGGAGGACGGAGAGATGATTTAACCAAAATTAGCTCTGTGAATAAGACACTTATAAGAGGTAAACATGAATGGATAATATAATAGTATAATTTATATTTGAAATCATAAAATCCGAATTTATATCCCCTTGAGGTATATAATGGTTACTATTAAGGATGGAATAAAGAATTTTTACATTGAATGTTGAACACTAGAGAATGTGAGAGTATATGAATTCTACCCATAGGTTTAATTGTTTACCAAAAGGTTTGATAGTTGATTTTCTAGTAGATGAACCAAATTTTTTCTCTAATGATGTATGTACTACTCTATCAAACCATGTTAAAGAACACTTACACATAGAAGTTTTGATTCTAGCTCAGTTGATCAAAAATATTATTTTGGTTGAAAGGTAGAAAAAGAAAGGTTGATGTTAGTGGTTATTGAAGAATGTGAAAATTAGAAGATGAAATTAGTGATATCAGTATAACCTATAGAAATATAAGATAGTGAATGCATTGAATCACCATAAGTTTAGGAATACTAACATCCAAATGACTTTGTATGTTGTTAAGGAAAAAGTGGTATATTATTCAATGATTGATCTAAGTAATGAAAGGATGGATGTATAGAAGTTAATATAGGAATAATAAATTATATAATTGAATATTTCATCAAAGAACTAGATCCATTGAATATTATTTATTGAGGTGAATGAAAGGAAACTTCATCAAAAAATGAATAATCTAAAATTTTCTAAGTCCAATCATTCAAATGATGATGATGACCAATGGATGAATTAAAAAAAAGTAGTATATATGATAAGTTACAATAACAAGCTTGAAACCTAAATTAAAGAAATGAATGATAGTTAATGAAAGATCATGTAATATATATGAGTTTGTTTTAGGGTTTAAAATATATAGAATGATTGAGTTGAGAAGGAAAATATAGAATAAGAGGATGAGGAGTAAAGGATATGGAAGTTACATAACTATAAGATACTAAGTGAATACAAATTATGTTTTTTAATTCAATAAACTTATAATTATGTTGAGATGGAAATTGATATTTCAAAATCATGAATTAAATATCATGATACTAGATGATTATTATAGATCTTGCTTGAGTACCATTGACTCTAATATGTTACTAGATTTTAAATTCACTAACAATATAAATTCATATATATCTGATGTTTGAAATCCATGTGACTCCAAAATTATCAAAAAAGTGGCTAATTAAAAAAATAATTGGGGTTATTTAGTGAAATGTGACTAATACCAAAGAAATAATCTGATTAGTATGTTCAAGGAGATATGTTGGGTATATGTATTGAGAATTCTGGAACAAATAAGTTCTAAATAAAGTGATATATTTTTTTTCTTAGTTTTTAAATAAGAAGAGTGAGGTTCTTGTCAAGTGACGATATTCAATATATACATAAATAAGAAATATTTAAATTTTATGTATTAAGAATTAGATTGCATGAAGATGGGGTAGGGTGATCTGCATATTGAGTATTGATTAAGATTAATTAAAAGTTGAAGATTTTTCCAACAAATTCAAGTAGAAAAATAAAATATTGTTGGTTCCAGTATAATTAATGACATAATTCAAGATGAGGGTTTGAATTATGTCAATATTTGGTATAAATTACCAATTATAATACATTTAATTATCTTAAGGTAGGTTGATGTCGAACATTCATTGAGGACTCTTGTTGAGTAAATTTTTTAGTATAAAACTTCAGTAAAATATGATACCTTCACATCCCAAATTTTAATAACTTATCTACACTAGTGTTATAATATGTGTCACAAACTCTACCAGGAAACAAAAATGAGTAGATTTCCCAAATTAGGCCCAAACCAAATAGAAATCACATGTGAAACACTAACATAATTTTAAAATTTCTTGAGGTAATATTATGATAAAAAAAAGATATATTCTCCCTAATAGTTGGAAGAGTTTTGATGAAAAAAATAATATAATTAATAAATTAAATCATTGTATCTATGTTTTTATACATTTACCCATACCCCCATCCTCTCTCGGTGTAATTATAGGATCCACTAGGAATTTCATTGCAATCAAAGATGCTTCCCTCTAATATGATCTATATTTTTCTCCCAAATGTGTTTTCAAACATCTAAATCTAGTGAATATTTTAATAATTTATAGAGATTAATCTTCTAGATGTTATGAAATATGATCTAGAGTAGAATATAATAGAAGTTATCCTTGAACGGGGTAATATGGATGTTTTAACTAAAATAATGAGAATATGGAAGAATAATGAAGATTAAAAATATATGTTAGTATCAATAAACATAATATCTTGTATCCCCCAAAAATTGAAGGAAAACATAGTAGTGAGATTTATTTTAAATCTGATAAACTTGATCCTCTAGAATCATCCAATTAAACCCATAGCAAGTATGAGTCTGAGGAATTTAAATAAGTCTACAAAAATGAAAGAATTATTTAAAGTAGGTTCCTTTATAATTATTTGCAAATATATTGTTATTTACTAAGGAATTATATTAGGAGAAATATTTTTCATAGATGGAAGTTGATGAAATATAATTTTCTTTGGTTAAAAATGATAAAATGTTTTACAGTATCAATAAACTCACTGAAGCCTAAAGATATATGAAATTATTTTATAAAATAAAATTCATTATGGTGGAATATAGATAAATACACCACATCCAAAAACATGGATGTGAATAGGAAAATAGGAATGTGCTTCCCATATGGTGATTTAAGGAAGGGTTAAATATCTAATAACTGAAAGAAACCTCGACTAATCAAAATAAAACTTAGTGGAAGTTGAAAATGTTTATTTTCTACTTTTGGTGTTGTAGAAGGTGTGGGCACAAAAATATTGAATATTGTCACAATACGTTAAATACCATATAATTTACAAGGAATTATTTATAAGGTATTAAACAAAAAGTTAAGAAAAATTCAACTGATCAAAACCAAAATTTATAGAGTAAATTAAATTAGTCCACATTTAACATATTTTAATGTCTTGAAAACTTCTATGGATGTTATTGATGAATTTATCACAAATATGATGACTAATGGTTTTCAAACCCCAATAAAAATAGATATAACTAATTAAATGATACAAAAAAAATATAATGAAATTTAAATATAATATATATATTAAGTCTAACTTGAGGTGAAAATAAATGAAATCTCTCAATAATAAAGAACCCAATAAGAAGGTAATAGATGTTTTCTTACCCCTGAAAGGTTGTTTCTTTTATGAAAGGAAATGGTATATCATGGAATGGTGTAGGAATTCCATGAATTTTCAAGTAAATAGAAGAAAATTAGATGGGTAAAGGGAATCAATACATGAAATAAAAATGTGGATTTGTTATGTGGAACACATATGAAATAAATAAAAATAATTTAATGAGAGTTTTTTAAATAAAGGAAATATGATGAAAGATAATATAATGTGTGGGAGATGTAAGATAAATAGACACACTTCAGCAAAATTATTTACATGGATTCCTAGATATAAGTATATGGTGAATAAAATAATCATACATTTGAATATATAAGAACTGTAAATTTTGCTGATAAGGGGAAACATTGAAGCAAGAATACAGTTGGACATGTTCTAAATGTATACATGACCATATAACTAGAATAGTTAGAGGTAGGAAAGAAGAGGAAGATAAACTAAATAGGAAAAATTTGTGAAAATGAAGCACAAAGTAAATAAATATTTAAATAGAAGAATAATTTGATGAAACTTCAGAAGAATATCTATTCAAAAATCAAGGGTAAAATCATGAAGGGATCCCCAAAAAAGAGGCAAATGGAAGGAAGTTTTTATATTGATTAACATTTATTAATTAAATAACTTTGACAAAATAGATAAAATGAAGATTCACCTTTTTCATATATAAATGTACTTATTTTCATTGTAAAGATAATTGATAGTGATTTAATTCATATAGAGAACCTAAGAACAACTGAGGATTTATGACCACCATTCAATGATATGAAAGAATCTATAATTTAGAAATTTACTTCAATTGATGTTAGCCATAAGGATGAAGTGGGATGAAGATCACCCATTTTTTGAGAGTGAAGATAAATGTTGAGATTCCCAATACTTAATCACCTAAAGCTGAAAATTCAACATTTAGGATTACTAATATATGAAGGACCAAACATCTAGTTTTGGATGATTTAGTAATAAATGTAATAAATTTGGTTGATTGATTTACCAAAAAGTTTAATCTGTGGATGTTAATTATGATTGAGTAAATATATAATACATGATGTATTAAATAACACTAGTTTTTTATCCTTATACAACATTGAATTCTATTAAAAAGGTGAATTTGAACACTTTAGGACAAAAAACTAAAGTGAATGAATTTAGGGGGAAACCTACATTTTATGTTGAATGTTTGTATCCTTATTTTAGATAGATGTAGGAGAACACTTTGAAAATCCATTTAACTACCCCTAGAATAATTCAATAAATTTTGTTTCATTTTATTTATTTTGGATATATTTGATATCCAAGTAAATCACTATTGTAACATCCCAAGTAAGTAATGAATAATAGATATTCTTATTTGTGCCTGTTTATGAATTAGATAGTGTTTTAGAGGCTTAAAATGAGAATAAATCCAATCTTAATCATGGAACACTCTAATATTTTTAAAAGATTGTTTTACAGCCTTTTGATGGCGAACCGTTTTTAAATATAACTTTTCACAATTTTATAAGCTATATATTTCAAAATAAAATTATTCTTTATGATTGGGACATTTAAATTTACTTTGGATAAATTTCTGGTATTTTTCTGATAATGTTCATTTTTAATGAATTGTGAAAAGTGTTGTATTTTAATTCAAAACCTCTTTTTAATCTAATTTATTTATATAGTTAGATTATCTTTTTTATTGGTTTTAAAGTGAAATTATAATATATTGTTACCATTTAATCCATTGGTGGTCATTGTAATTAATATCACTTTGAGATTGGACATAAACGAGTGTCAATCTTTTGATAGGTATTGTTTCTTAAAAACACGCTATTTGATTTGACAGCGGGATTTAATTATAAAATTAATTAATGAAACTTCTATGTTATTAATTTGGTAAAATAGACATCATTTTTGAATTCGGAATATCAAATGTAGCTTAGGGTGAATTTTTGGTATTTTTCTGAAAAACCTTAATTTTTTATCAATAGTGAAACCAAAAAGTGGTAGTTACATAAACTGATTTTTTGTTTAAATGGAACTTTACCACTTCTGTGATTTGAATTTCAAAATTCCAATATAAATTATTTTCATTATTAAGTAAAATGTGGTTCAATGGGATTAAAATAATTTTTGATGAGAAGTAACTTTTAAGTTTTATTAATCGCGATTAAAGGTAATTAGTGTGATTTAAGGAAAAAATGATATTATAATAAAATGAAAATATCTTGACACTTGTCCTAACCCTATTGGATGAGTCATGGCCAACCAAGAAAACCCATGGGTCGATTTTGGGGACCCCATGGAGCCACTTGGTTAAGATAATGACATTAATGCCTTTTATTTTAAGTAAAAGTAAAAATGACACAAACATGTATTATTTTACTAAAAAAATTACATGGGGTTATACAAGTCATATTTTTGAATATAAATTGTCATTGAAAATATAAAAAGATTTACTACATCATAGTATTTTTTTTATAATTTTTGTACATAAAATAAATTAAATTATTTATGACATCATGATGATGCAACGATTACCTCATTATTTAATGATTTAAATAAAATGGAAAGATAATGTAAAATCTAAGACCTAAACATGTAAAAAACCTATTGGATGGGTGTATTTCAAACCCTTATCACCTTATACTCGAAACACATCATTTTGGGACCATTAAAACCCAAAACGCATTTGAAAATAAAGTAACAGTTTATACCTTTCTAAGAGTGCCCCTCCTCTCCTCTTATAAAAGGCCCCCAACTCTACCACCTTACCCACACCTCTCAAGACTTTGGATCAGAAAATCTATGATCATTCTGTCTCTCCACGTCCCTCTCCTCATCCTATAAGCCTTACCTTAGGCAGGAAGCTCTTCAAGAAACGCTTTTGGTTCAAACCAAAGGGAGTTACTCGATTTTAAGGTAATGTTTTCACTTGTGTTCTTTTGTTTTATTTTGCTTCTCCAACCCCCTAAACTCTTTTTATTCCTTTATTTTGTAACAACACCATTATCATAAATATACTAGGATTTTTTTTATGATAATTATTAGAGCTACACTTACACACACCTATATCTAATGGTTAAAGAACATACTGTTTTCGTGGATGGTGAATTTTTGCCTCACGAAACGATGATTGTTCAATACTCTTATAAGACATTCAAAGGTGTCCATTAAGATGTAACTATATTTATATATGATATATAATATGTTTATGTTTTCATTAAGCTTATGTATTTTTCATTTATGGCATTCCTTTATGGTTTCTATTATGGGTAAACGCGATATCTTCATTTTAGGAAGTGCGGACTACCGCTCCCTCAAAGTGATTTGATTCGTTAATACCATATGTGGTACGTATAAAGGATAGATGATATTATATATGATACCATACTTGAGTTATAATAATATTATGTATCATAATGTTTTAATTCCATTAAATATGAAATAGAAATGGAAGTAGCGTTCATGCGTACGTACGGCTTACTGTCTCCATGAACGGTGCATTTCATTTATTATCCCCAAATGTAATGTACTATTATAAGTACATATATATAATGGATATATATGATGTATGTTACATATAAATGATGAATATAATTCTGGAATTTAAAATATACATATCTCTCATTTATTTTTAATTCTATTAATATGACATAGAAATGGAAGTAGCGTTCATGCGTATGTACGGCTTACCGTCTCCATGAACAGGGCATTTCATTTCTTACCTCTAAATGAATATGTAATATTATAAATGCATGTATATACTGGATATATATGATATATATATAATCCACGTCAGGAATATCATTCTTGGGATAATGTATATTTGTATGCGTGAACAACTTGTAAATATAAGAAGTTCACTTTTGACTCAAGTACCAAATATCGACAAAACGACCGTTATTAACTTAAATAATTAAATAGTGTTCATGACATGGTAATAAGTGATATATAAGGAATAATGAACTTGAAAAAGGTTCTTAAGAAAGTAGAAATTAACTCAAGTTTATTATTCAGGAGATTAAAGAACGATCGAGTCAAGTCGGACCCGAGGTAAGGGACTTCATCTCAATCTCCTTTCATTGAGGCATATTTTGTTTTATACACAACTTTCTTTTATACAGTGTATAAACCCCTTTGACTTTTAATTTTATTCAAAAGGAATCTTTTTATATAAATCATTTTACTAAATGAAAAAAGGAATGTTTCTTTTTACGTACGAGGTGACAATGACCTTTTCCGCCGCCGTGAGTATTATTTGGTGTTTGGCTTTATCAACAAGTCGTAATGTTTTTAAAATGAAATAAATACCATATACTCTTTTATATATTTTGGTATTGAAAATGGTTTTTTATAATGGATTTGTTATGTAAATATATTACAGTGATATATTGTGATCAAAGTGTGGAAGTGTTTTCTTTCCATTATATTTTTTTATGTCTAAATATTTTATAATGGTACTTGGAAATTTGACGGGTGGTTACGTGATAAACCATATGACGGGTGGTGCCTTGAATACCAGGACGGCTGGTTAAATTATAAACTCCAATGCATTGGGTATGGAAGTCAGTCATATGGCTATTCCATTATGTGATATGTGTGGAAGTCGACCATACGGTTATTCCATTTAAGTATGTTTATGTCCTAAGTTACCTTATTATGTTATGTGTTCTTTATATGGGTTTTATGGTAATATTTTAGTTAAAAGAGGGTAAGTAATGATATTTTATTCAGTGATGATTATTTACTACTCCGTAAAGGTGAAAAGTATTAAATTGATAAAGTATTCATCGTTTACTTGTTGTTTTGAAAAACTAACAGTTTTCCTTCTTTGTGTATCCCTTACTGAGCTTTTTATGATCATCCCAAGTTTTTTTGAAATGTTTTTCATAGGACTTAATGTGGAATAGGGTCAAGTATGGGATCAAGGAAAAGTCATGCTATCTAAAACTTGGAACTAAACATGTTTCTTTTTAAAAGTTTTTATTTTATGCAAACTCTGTAGAAGTGTCTACTTTGTAATCTTTTGAGATGTAATAGTTATGTCCTATTTCTCTAAAACTCAAAACCTTAAAAGATCCTCAATGTGAATTATTAATTTTATTCAATATTAAGTAAGGTTTATGGTCGGGGCCTTATAGTTTGTATCAAAGGTTGGTTTAGACAACTTTAGGAGTTAGAAAATTGTTAGATTATAAATTAATTTCTGGTATGATTGAAATGATATAGCATTTAAAGATTTCCATGTTGCTTCTCCTAAGATATTTCTATGTTCAGAATGGTTTTCCGCAGAGGAAACAAAGCAGCTATGTTGGGACGACATCTGGAGGAATACACCTTCCAAATCAGCAACTTGAGATGGTCGGAATTGGAAATGAACAGTTTGTTGCAGTGATTTCACAGTTGACTCAGGCTATAAATGGTGGTGGTATCCATGCACGAGATCAGCCAGATCAACCACAGAGGAACATGTCAGTGGTGGAACATTTCATGAGGCAACATCCCCCATCATTTAGAGGATCATCTGACCCCGTGCTATCTGAAGGGTGGATTAAAGCACTGGAGAAGATTTTTGATGTCATGGGGTGTTTAGAACATCAAAAGGTTAGTCTTGATGTTGAACGTTTTGAAGGTGAAGCTGATCAGTGGTGGCCATTGGTGAAAAATATCAAGGATAGTGATGAGATTGATGATCTTCACTGGGACGAATTCAAAGGTATGTTTCTTGAGAAATATTTTCCTAAGGTGGTTTGCCTTAGGATGGAAAAACAATTCCTATAATTGAGGCAGGAGGATGACTCAGTGGCAGCTTATGAAGCAAAGTTCACTCTACTGGCAAAGTATGCTCCAAATTTCATATGAGATCTTGATAGTAAAATAAACCGTTTTTTACTCAGGGTTAAAGCCAAAGTATCAAAGGGATTTAGCTTCTCGTGAGTCCAAAGTTATGAAAAACTTGTTCGGTGTGCCGAGAAGGTGGAAATGGAGTTTGTCGATGATCAGGTGTTCTTTGAAAAACAACAGAATAAGAGGTCCAGTTGGCAGGAAAAAGGGAAGAATTCATCAAATAAGCAAGGAGGTAAGAAAAAAAATATTTATCCTATGAGAAGTGTGGTAAAATGCATCCTATATAATGTTTATTCATGTCTGTAAAGTGCTTTCGGTGTGGTAAGTCTGGTCATATTTCTCGTAACTGTAAAAAAGATGAACAAGAAGGCAATGAAAACCTAGAGGTAAGATGTTTTAAGTGTAATGAAATGGGTCATTATGAAAATGAGTGTCTAACGAAGAACTCAACTGAGGGAAAGCAGCTAGACTACAAGCAGAAAGGGGTGGTGAAATCCTTTACAACTACTTCAGCAGATGTTGGGCCATCAAATGAAGCAGTATCAGGTACACTGTTTGTTTTTTCAGATTATGCCAATGTGTTTTTGGATTCGGGGTCTACACATTCTTTCATTTCTGAGAATCTTTCTATTAAATTGGAAATTCTATCTCAAGATATGAATCTTGAACTTATGGTAAAAACAACCGGAGGGAACATTGATACAAAAAATAAATTATAAGAACATTCCTATCCTTGTGTGCGGAAAGAATCTACCAACAAACCTTCTTGTTTTTCCTCTAATAGAGTTTGATGTTGTTTTGGGCATGGATTGGCTTTCTGTTTATCATGCTAAAATTGACTGCAGATCTAAAATGGATTCTTTTCAGAAATATTTTCAGTTTGTGTACAAGAATGAACCCTTGATTTTGATAACATGTCATGAAGTTGAGAAACTGGTAAAAGATGTAAATGAATGTTATCTTGCACATATAGTTGAAAACAAGGGAACTGATCATATTAATTATGTGCCAGTGTTAAATGAGTATCTTGATGTTTTTCCTAATGAGTTGACTAGTAATATTCATGACCAGAAAGTTGAATTTACTGTTGACTTAGTTCCTGATTCTAAGAAAATTTCAAAACCCCCTTACCGAATGGCTCATGTTGAACTTTTAGAGTTAAAGAAGCAATTGCATGAGTTATTAGATAAATGTTTCATTTGACCTAGCACATCACCATGGGGTGCTCCTGTCTTGTTTGTTAAAAAGAAAGATGGTTCAATGAGACTTTTCATTGATTATAGAGCCTTGAATAATATCACTGTTATGAACAAGTATCCTTTGCCTCATATCGATGATTTGTTTGATCAGCTCCAGGGAGCTCAGTATTTTTCGAAGATTGACTTGAGGTTGGGGTACCATTAGTTGAAAGTAAAAGAATCAGACGTTCTGAAGACTGCGTTTCGTACTAGATATGGCCATTATGAATTTTTAGTTATGCCTTTTGGGTTAACCAATGCACCTGCTATATTCATGGACCTTATGAATAGAATTTTCCATGAGTTCTTGGATAAGTTTGTGGTTGTTTTCATTGATGATATTTTGGTGTTTTCTAAAATTAAAGAGGAGAATGAAAGTCATTTAAGGGTTATCTTGCAAACCTTAAAAGAAAAGAAATTGTATGGAAAATTCAGCAAGTGTGAGTTTTGGTTACAACAAATTTATTTCCTTGGTCAGATTGTTTCAAAAGATGGAATAACTGTTGATCCTTCTAAAAAAAGTTGTTGAAGAATGGCCAAGACCCACAAATGTAACCAAGATCTGTAGTTTCCTTGGTTTGGTAGGTTACTACCCAAGTTTTGTTGAAAAATGTTCATGGTTATCTAGTCCAATGACTAAGCTAACTCGGAAGGGTGTTAAGTTTATCTGGACAAAATAATGTGATGATTGTTTTCAGGAGTTGAAAAAAAGATTGGTGAATGATCTAGTTTTGGCACTACCTTCAAGGAATAGTGAGTTTGTTATATACAGTGATGCTTCATTGAAAGGACTTGGTTGTGTCCTAATACAGAATGATCAGGTAATTGCTTATGCTTCACGTCAGTTGAAAACTCATGAGGTAAAGTACCCTACACATGACTTGGAATTAGCTGCTGTTGTTTTTTATCTAAAAATTTGGAGGCATCATTTGTATGGAGTAAAGTGTGAAATATATACTGATCAAAAAAGTTAAAGTATATATTAACATAGAAATAATTGAACATGAGACAGAGGAGATGTCTATAATTAATCAAGGATTATGATTGTACAATTCATTACCATCCGGGAAAAGAAAATAAAGTGGCTGATGCTTTGAGTTGAAAAATCAATGCTTCATTAACCATGCTACGTTTGGAACGACATCCTTTGGTTTTTGATTTGATGAACTTTGGAATAGAATTTATTGGTACAGGAAGTTCTTCTATTTTGTTTCAGGTATCTGTGAGATCATCCCTATCAGAAAGAATTAAGAAAGCGCAGAAGAAAGACAGTGGGTTGCAGAAAAAGGTAGAACTGGTTCAGAAGGGTAAGTTAACTAAATTTAACATCGATAATGATTTTGTTTTGAGGTTTGGGAAGAGATTGTGTGTGCCTTGTGATTCACATTTGAAGAGAGAGTTGTTATGTGAAGCTTATAGTTCTCCATTTTCAGTTCATCCATGAAGTACTAACATGTATAGAGATCTTCGGGAGTATTACTGGTGGGACGGAATGATAAGGGATATTTCTGATTTTACTGTGAAGTGTTTGTCATGTCAACAGGTTAAATCAGAGTGGTAGTTACCGAAAGGGATGCTTCATCCTTTACCAGTACCAGAGTGGAAATGGGAAAATATATCCATGGACTTTGTTATAGGATTACCGAAGACACCTCGAGGTAATAATGCAATCTAGGTTATTGTTGATTGCTTGGCTAAATCTTCTCATTTCCTTCCTATTCGAGATAATTTCCCTCTAGATCAACTTTCTTGATTGTATCTTAAAGAGATAGTTAGGTTACATGGAGTTCCCCTATCCATTGTATCTGATCGTGATCTCAGGTTCACTTCTAACTTTTGGAAAGGCCTTCAGAAGTCGTTGGGTACTGAATTAAATTTTAGTACATCTTTTCATCCTCAATCAGATGGGCAGTCAGAACAAACAATTCAGAATTTGGAGGATATGCCACGTGCTTGCTCTATGGATATCAGGGAAGTTGGGACCAACATCTTTCTTTGGTTGAATTTTCATATAATAACAGTTTTCATTCCAGTATACGGATGGCTCCATTTGAAGCATTATATGGTAAACGGTGTCGAACTCCAGCTTTTTGGGATGAAGTAGGTGAAAGGAAGATGATGGGACCAGAATTGGTAGAAGAGATGGCAGAAAAAGTTCAGTTGATTCATAAACACATGAGAACATCTCAGAGTAGACAAAAAAGTTATGCAGACAATAGGAGGAAGGATCTCTCTTTCGAGGTAGGCGATCATGTTTTTCTCAAAGTCTCACCGTGGAAAAGTGTGATGCGATTTGGTAAGAAAGGAAAGTTGCATCCAAGGTTCATTGGACCATATGAAATTCTGGAAAAAGTTGGATCAGTTGCTTACCGAGTGGATTTACCTCCATGTTTATCTCAGGTACATAATGTTTTTCATATTTCAATGTTAAGGAAGTACATGCCAGATCCCTCTCATGTTTTGAGCCCAGAGGTAGTTCAGTTGGAAGAGAATCTCTCTTATGAAGAATAACCAGTTCAGATTCTTGACCGAAGAGAGCAAGTGTTGTGAAATAAGTTAATTCACCAGGTAAAGGTTTTTTGGAAATTCATATGGTTGAAGAGGCAACGTGGGAATCTGAAAATGCTATGAGGGAAAAATACCCCCACTTATTCGATAAGTAAATAAATTGCGGGGAGGAAATTTTCTAAAGTGGGGAAGGATGTAACATACCAAGTAAGTAATGAATAATATATATTCTTATCTATTCCTATTTATGAATTAGATAGTGTTTTAGACGCTTAAAATGAGAATAAATCCAATCTTAAGCATGGAATACTCTAATATTTTTAAAAGAATTTTTTACCGCCTTTTGATGGAAAACCATTTTTAAATCTAACTTTTGATAATTTTATAATCTATATTTGTCAAAAGAAACTTATTCTTTATGATTGGGACATTGAAATTTACTTTGGATAAATTTCTGGTATTTTTCTGGTAATGTCCATTTTTAATGAATAGTGAAAAGTGTTGTATTTTAATTAAAAACATCTTTTTAATATAATTTATTTATATAGTTAGATTATATTTTTATTGGTTTTAAAGTTAAATTATAATATATTTTTACCATTGAATCCAATGTTGGTCATTGGAATTAATATCACTTTGATATTGGACATAAACGAGTGTCAATCTTTTGATAGGTATTGTTTCTTAAAAACACGCTATTTGATTTGACAGTGGGATTTAATTATAAAATTAATTAATTAAACTTCTATGTTATTAATTTGGTAAAATAGACATAATTTTTGAATTTAGAATATCAAATATAGCTTAGGGTTAATTTTTGGTATTTTTCTGAAAAACCTTAATTTTTGATGAATAGTGAAACCACAAAGTGGTAGTTACAAAAACCGATTTTTCATTTAAATGGAACTTTAGAACTTTTGTTACTTGAATTTAAAAAATACAATATAAATTATTTTCATTATTAAGTAAAATGTGGTTCAATGGGATGAAAATAATTTTTTATGAAAAGTAACTTTTAAGTTTTATTAATCGCGATTAAAGGTAATTAGTGTGATTTAAGGAAAAAATGATATTATAATAAAATGAAAATTTATTGAAACGTGTCCTAACCCTATTGTATGAGTCATGGACGACCAAGAAAACCCATGGGTCGATTTTTGGGACCCCATGGAGCCACTTGGGTAAGATAATGACATTAATGCCTTTTATTTAAAGTAAAAGTAAAAATGACACAAACATGTATTGTTTTACAAAAAAAAATTTACATGGGGTTATACAAGTAAGTTTTTTACTGTAAATATTCATTGTAAAGCTAAAAATATTTCCTACATCATAGTAGTTTTTTTATAATTTTTAGACATTAAATAAATTAAATTATTTATGACATCATGATTATGCAACAATTACCTCATTATTTAACGATTTAAATAAAATGGAAAGATAATGTAACATCTAAGACATACACATGTAAAAAATCTATTGCATGGGTGTATTTCGAACCCTTATCACCTTATACTAGAAACACATCAATTTGGGACCATTAAAATCCGAAACTCATTTGAAAATAAAGAAAAATTTTATACCTTTCCAAGAGTGCCCATCCTCTCCTCTTATAAAAGGCCCCCACCTCTACCACCTTACCCACACCTCTCAAGCCTTTGGATCGGCCAATCTCTAATAATTTTGTCTCTCCACATCCCTCTCCTAATCATTGAAGCCTTACCTTAGTCATTATGCTCTTCAAGAAACCCTTTTGGTTCAATCCAAAGGGAGTTACTCGATTTTAAGGTAATGTTTTCACTTGTGTTCTTTTGTTTTATTTTGCTTCTCCAACCCTTTATTACTTTATTTTGTAACAAAACCAATATCTATAATATACTAGTATTTTTTTATGATAAGTATTAGACCTACACTTACACACACCTACATCTAATGGTTAAAGAACATACTGTTTCTGTGGATGGCGAATTTCTGCCTCACGAAATGATGATTGTTCAATACTCTTATAACACCTTCAAAGGTGGCCATTAAGATGTCACTATATTTATATATGATATATAATATGTCTATGTTTTCCTTAAACTTCTGTATTTTTCATTTACATCATACCTTTATGGTTTCCATTATGGGTAAACGTGGTATCTTCATTTTAAGAAGTGCAGACTACCGCACCCTCAAAGTGATTTGATTCGTTAATACCATATGTGGTACGTATAAAGGATATATGATATTATATATGATACCATGATGGAGTTATAATACTATTATGTATCATAATTTTTTAATTCCATTAAATATGAAATATAAATGGAAGTAGCGTTCATGCGTACGTACGGCTTACCATCTCCATGAACGGTGCATTTCATTTCTTATCCCCAAATGTAATGTACTATTATAAGTACATATATATAATGGATATATATGATTTATGTTACATCTAAATGATGAATATAATTCTGGAATTTAAAATATACATATCTCTCATTTAGATTTAATTCCATTAATATGACATAGAAATGGAAGTAGCGTTCATGCGTATGTATGGCTTACCGTCTCCATGAACGGTGCATTTCATTTATTACCTCTAAATGATTACGTAATATAATAAATGCATGTATATACTGGATATATATGATATATATGGCATCTAAATCATAAATATCATTCTTGGGATAATGGATATTTGACTACGTGAACAACTTGAAAATATAAGAAGTTCACTTTTGTCCCAAGTACCAAATATCGACAAAACGACCGTTATTAACTTAAATAATTACATAGTGTTCATGACATGGTAATAAGTGATATAAAAGTAATAATGACCCTGAAAAAGGTTCTTAAGAAAGTATAAATTAACTCAAGTTTATTATTCAGGAGATTAAAGAACGATCGAGTCAAGTCAGACCCGAGGTAAGGGACTTCGTCTCAATCTCCTTTCATTGAGGCATATTTTGTTTCATAAACAACTTTCTTTTATACGATGTATAAACACCTTTGACTTTTAATATTATTCAAAAGGAATCTTTTTATACGAATCATTTTACTAAACGATAAAAAGGAATGTTTCTTTTTACGTACGCGGTGACAACAACCTTTTCCGCCACCGTGAGTATTATTTGTTCTTTGGCTTCCTCAACAAGTCGTAATGTTTTTAAAATGAAATAAATACCATATACTCTTTTATGTATTTTGGTATTGAAAATGGTTTTTTATAATGGATTTTTTATGTCAATATATTATAGTGATATATTGTAATCAAAGTGTGGAAATGTTTTCTTTCCATTATATTTGTTTTATGTATTATGATTTTATAATGGTACTTGGACATTTGACTGGTGGTTACGTGATAAACCATATGACAGGTGGTGTCGTGAATACCAGGACGGGTGGTTACGTTATAACTTCCAATGCATTGGGTATAGAATTCGGCCGTATGGCTATTCCATTTAGTGATATGTGTGGAAGTCGACCGTATGGTTATTCCATTTAAGTATGTTTATGTCCTAAGTTACCTTATTATTTTATGTGGTCTTTATATGGGTTTTATGGTAATTTTTTGGTTACAAAAGGGTAAGTAATGATATTTTATTCATTGAGGATTATTTACTACTCCATAAATGTTAAAAGTATTACTTTGATAAAGTATTCATGGTTTACTTGTTGTTTTGAAAAACTAACAGTTTTCCTTCTTTGTGTATCCCTTACTGAGCTTTTTATGCTCACCCCAAGTTTTTTTGAAATTTTTTTTCATAGGAATAAATGTGGAATAGGGTCAAGGATGGGATCAAGGAAAATTCATGCTATCTAAAACTTGGAACTAGACATGTTTCTTTTTAAGAGTTTTTATTTTATGGAAACTTGGTAGAAGTGTCTACTTTGTAATCTTTTGAGATGTAATAGTTGTTTCCTAATTCCTTAAAACTCTAAACCTGAAAATATCCTCAATGTTAATTATTCATTTAATTCAATATTAAGTAAGGTTTAAGGCTGGGGCCTTATAACTATTTTTTTCAATACTGAGAACGAAAAATGTAGACATTAATTTTATTGATCTATGGATCATTTTATTAGATGAAAATGATTCAATACTTATCCAATGGAATTCATATGTTACTCTCAGTTCAATAAATGATAAAGGGATATGATGAAAACGTAAAGTGTCTCCTTCACAAATGAATATTTTAATTTATTATATATATGTTGAATAAAAAATCATTAATATTAGATATGAGACTAGTATTGAAAAATCCAAAGGGGTGATTAAATCACCCCATGGATTATGATGATAAAGTGTCATATTTTTTTCAATGGATTTTAGAAAATTCAATAAGTTTAAGGAGATTAGAAATGTGAAGCTTCTTATGGTTTTCCTTTCACACACGGGTATGTGGAACAAGATACGTAACTCTATTTTTATTTTTTCTTTTAATGGTTCATGTTATTTTAGGGTGGGTGTTTGTTTATGGATAGCTGGTAGTAGTAGAGGGCCACCAGCTAGCCAGTGGAGGGAACTGACTAGCCGGTGAGGCCTACTATCTAACCGAAGGTGTTTATGTACATGCGATTTAGTAAGGGGCTTATTTTATATTTAATTCTATAATATTTTCCAAATCGACCTTAATCGTACCCTTTGACCCTAATTATGTTTTTATTTATCTAGAGGCTCTAAAGTGTAATTATTGCCTCCCCACCTCACCCTAGTGTTGATTAATCATACTAGTAGAAGATTGGTAAGTTGACTCCCTTAAATTTGGTTTCTCATGTATTCCTCCATGATTTTGATTTCATGTGATACTAGATCATTTTATATAAAATAGGCATGTAAATTTGACATTTATTTAATTGTATATAATTTATTTGTAATCTGATCTCCATATTTCCCATCACTAGTCTTGAAGAGAAATTTTTTTTCATTTTTCATGTGGTAGATGACTCTATTTTATGGTCTAACCCTTGGAATTTCTTATTTTCTTTGATTATTTACTTTGGTATTAGTTGTGAAATTTATTATTTATAATATTTTTAGTCTCTAGGTGATATTATTATGATTGAAAAGGGGGTGTTATAGAAATTCGTTGAGATTCATAATATTATTATTTAATTACCTCATGGATAGTTTAAAAATTGAAAAACAATTCAATAATGTAAAGAGATGTGGATCACTATAGAAATTTTTTTATAAATATGTAGAATTTTTTTGAAATGTCTCATTCGTTGAAAAATGTTTATAAAAAATGAAGTTAGATTTTTACTTAGAAAGTATATATAGATCATTTACTTTAGTTTTCTTGAATATAATGATGATGCAATAACACACTTTGGATACTTTTTTGGTATGGTGTAGAAGTAAAAAAATACAAACCATAACATAGTTTTTTATCACTAGGGGTGGTAAACTTGATGTCTTGACATCATAGGGGTAGCCTTTAAAGTATATCTTCTATTATAAGGATCTGAATGTGAGACAGAGGCAGTGCCTAGAGTTCCTCTGAGAATATGATTTTGAGATTATATATACTCCTAGGAAGGGGAACATTGGGGAAAATGCTCTCAGTATGAGATCTAGTTCACAGTTGCTGAATAAGATGTCAGAGTAGTTGCTCTCATTACAGTTATCCTTGGTGGATGGATATGGAGAATCTTACCTCCAGTCGATGGTTTTCACCCCTCCAATCTTACAGTGAGTCAGGGAGGCACATCTTGGTGATACTGACAATGAGAACTTGCATGCTCAGATGTCCATAGGGCATGCACATAATGGATATTCACAAGGTACGGAGCACATTGTTCTTTTCATAGGATGAAAAATAATATCAGTGGCGTTGCAGGATGAGGTTCTAAGGGAGTTTCATACATCCCCTTTTGCAGTATATCCTGGTGAGGTGAAAATGTACTCGTACCTCCGATGTGATTTTTGGTGGACATGGATGATGAAGGAAATGGTAGAGTTCATTTCTCGATGCCTTATATCCCAATAGGTAAAGGATGAGCACTAGATTCGAGTAGGTTTAGCTCCACATCTTGAGGTTTTGGAATGGAAGTGGGATGGTATATCGATGGAATTCATTCTGGGTTTACCACATATGTCTAGGAGACATGATTTCATCTTGGTGTTCATTGACTGACTCACAAAGTTGTCCCACTTCCTAGTAATCTGGTAGTAGACTTTAGTAGAGACATTGGGATGCCTCTATGTGCAGGAGGTAGTTTGTATCCCTAGAGTCACATAAAATATATTTTCTAAATGTGATGCTCATTTTATATCTTGGTTATGGAATGAATTTCAAGATATGTTTGGGACTCATTTACACACGAGAAACAGTGTTTTACCCCTAGAGAGACGTCCAAACAGAGTAGACCATTCAGGTCTTGGAGGATATGCAGAGGTCTTGTAAGGTTGGACTTTGGTTATTAGTGGGAGGATCACCTACCTCTAGTGGATTTTGAGTAAAAAAATAGCTACCATTCTACTATTGGTATGGCACCATTTGTGGTATTGTATGAGCAACCCTTCTGGTCACCACTTTCCTGGACTTACCCACAAGAGTTAGCACTCATGGGCTAGAGTGTGTGTGAGCTATTACCAAGAAGTTGCAGATCATAATGGAGCAAATTAAGACTGTACAAATCCTTAAGAAATCTTATTCTGACAGGAGGTTGATACATTTAGAGTTTTAGGAGGGAGACTATGTGTATCTTGGAGTTTTACCTCGCTGGGGATTGTAGATATTTGTCTGGGGTGGAAAGTTATCCCTGGGGTTTATCATCCCTTTACATATACTGTGTACAATTAGTGAGGTTGTGTATCACTTGGATCTACCCACATAGTTGGACTGGGTACATGATGTCTTCCTTGTGTCATAGCTGAGGAGGTACGTTCATGACCCATCAAACTTCGTCGACTAGGGTGAGTTGGACATCGAGGATGGTGTGACTTTTTCTGAGTACATGGTGGAGATTGAGGATCGGTAATAGTGGATCCTTTGTGGGGAGTGATTCATTTGGTTCGTATCTCATGGAAACATGGGAATCTCTAGGAGAGTACATGGGGTCGGGAGGCTCAGATTCATGCACAGTACTCATATCTTTCTGAGTAGCCTTGTTTTTGGATTTTCAAGGATGTAAATCCCTAAGGTGAGGTGAATGTAATTTCCTGAATTTTGTATGTATTATTTTAAAATATTATATGGAATTAATTTGAGACCAGTAACTGAGACGGCGTATGATTCCATGTCCTAGGGTTCCCAAAATAAATATTTGAAATATATTAAAATATTAAATAGCACGCTGATGCAGTTTTCCTGAAAAAAAGTTTAATAAATTCTAAATAGGTAACCATATCAAAAATCTGAGGGAACCATTGCATTCAGAGAAACGACTTTACCCTATTAAGTTCTAACATTGGCTAGCATGGGTCAACTATGAAAAGTAGTTTTTTGGAATTTTTAATGAATAAAATAAATTAAAATTTTATTTTATTTCTTTCTGCTTCATCGATGCAGTGACGGTTTATTTTAAATACTCATTGAAGAGGAGATCTAGGTTTAATCTCATTACCCTATAATTCCTTAGAATATTTGGAGATAAATCCTAAAGAATTCTCTTAAAGACAAATGAAGATGTAACCTTGTATCAAAGATCGAAAAACATCATTCCTGACAGAACTCACCAACGACGATGATGTGGAAGTCGATCTTCTTCAGCAAGTGATCCAAATCAAAGGTAGTGAACTGCTATTTCAGATTATTCTTTTCCCCATTCTTAGAATCAATGATGAACACGGATCAATCAGAAAATGGGTTGACCCGTGGTTAGATCGTTCTTGTGGTATGGGATTGACTGAAAAAATTACCGGGCTTGATTATTATTTTATTTAGTTTGTTCATTGTTCTTACAAGAACATATCAAGTTCAGAACGAACAATGGTTGAGGTTTGTTCCTCAAGTTTGTTCCATGAGATTTTATTTCCCTTGTTTTCCCCACACATTCTTTATTCTTCATAGGTTTATAAATTAATGATTTTTTCACCTATGTTTCTTGGTTCAACGATCAAAAATTAGAGATCTGAAACCAAGATGACCAAGTAGACAATCGGCAGTTACGGCGATGGATGAATTGAAGTGGTTCATGAGTTACCGCTACTTGAAGGTTTTCATTGGATGATTTTGAATTTGTTTTCCAAGCCAATTGAAGGCCAGAAACACCCCTATTCGATGTTAGGGTATTAAGGAAATATGAAATCCTGAGTTTTAGGGTGAAATAACCTTGGGATCAAAGCTCGAAGGATTGGACTAGTCGCTTAGAGAAAGAATAGGCTTTCCTAGAAACTAAATAACACACGGTGGGTAGTATGGGCTACATGGAGTGTGTTCATTTATGAACCACTCAATGTGTACTCCGGGAGTACACAGGCATGAGTGGAGTACACAGGTTATCTACACAGTGTATACTCCACCACACATCCAGACCCAGACTGGATATACGGGTTACCCCATGTACTAGTACAGGGGAAGGTGAAAACTGGATAACGTCGTGTACTAGAACATGGCCAAGATACATGGGTAGACCCCAGATGGAAGGGCATGGTGTGTAATCCTTTTTTCATGTCTTGTATTCTCTTTTTACATGACATGTACTTTTGACATAGGTCATTGTACATGGGTAGTACCGGGACTCATGGGACATGTCACGTAACCCTACTACGCATTGTGTACTCTCTTCTAAATGGATTGATAAACTTTTCCATTGTACCTTGGATAAGTTTCATTAAGGGTTCATTCTTGTATACTTCCCCTGAAGGTTAGTTGGTATCATTTCCAACTCATAGGAGTATGATCCCTTCAGTCAGACTTTTTGGATAGAGTTTTTTTAATACACTCTAAGAGTACTATAGTAGGATCCTCTATTCATTATTCATGACCTCGTTAGAGTCCTTGGTATTAACATGACCAACTTCATCGAGCATAGATCCTTTACATAGTACGTTAATCCATTTGGAGTTTTTTGTATCACCCCATTTATCTGGCAGTGATCATACTCTATGTATCGTCTCCCTCTTCAGATCTATGAGCATATCCCTCACATGACAGTTCATGAAAAACAGTACTTCTCAAATAGACGTCATCAGTGCTATCAGACTCAGGAGTGTGTTATCCTAGGTTAGTGCTCATGAAATCTTCAGACTAAGTCCCTAGTGTAGGTATTTGGTAGTTGAAACTTACATTTAGACTGTGTTTATTGGTTTGAGTGTATCTAGATATCCTTATAAGATGTGTTGTAGACATATACTTTGTAGAATTGACTATACCTCTCTTTATGGGTATTGCTTTGTGGTTTGGGGGTTTCCTACTGAGTATTGTTATAGTCACCCCTATAGAGGTTTTTTTTGCATGTGTCATGTACTGTGCGGACGAGCGACATTTTGATAGAGTCTAGGGTGGACCAGGACCGAAAATAGCTTTGTGAGTTTGGAAAGTCCATGGTGTTCCTATGGCTTTGAACAACATTCCCAATCCCTATTTATTTATAGGTCGGAATTTATAGTTTGCAGAATCTTTCTGTTTTTGGTGGGCTTGTATTCTGGCCTTGTTTACTTTACTGCACTTTACTTTCTTGTCATACTCTGTTAGTTGGGATAGTGGTATGCATGCATTGTTTTCATAGTGGTTTTTACATTTTAGCATTTTGTGGTCCTAGATATGTGTGTCTGCATGCAGGTACCTAGGAAATGCATCCCACGTTAGGGATATGCCTACTCGATGCTAGTCACCAACCTCTAGCCTATTAGAGGTGGGATTGGGGAGTCATGTTACGGGCCCCACTAGGATGGGTCATAAAAAAAACATCAAATATCATGATAGATTATTTTAAGATCATATTCACCCATCCACATGTTCAAGAATTGTCAGGGAATAATTTTTTAATGACTTCTGAAACTAGTTGAAATATACTGGAATTATCCTAAGATCAAATGTTCTAATTCATTGCCATTTTTTGCATGGTAGAAATTGGGCATGATTGAATTTCGATTTGAGAACTGGTCTTGGTGTCTGCCCATTTGGATTGATTTTTCTAGGGATCACTATCACACACAATATATTTGTTTTTTATGCCACATTCAGTGTGTTGGGATCAATCGAGGCCACCACCATATTTTAATTCTTACAGAGTAACAAAACGTAGTAACCAAAATATAAAAAAATCAATCCACTACAGATTTATCAAGAGAATAAATTGGGGATCTTCAACAACTGGAATGGGTTGGTTTTAAAAAAAATTCCTCACTATCTTATTCAAATGGTATGTGCAATTGTTAGAGTTTATTTAAGTAGCTGGTTAGATGCATCTCAATTTTCATAGGGTGGGACATAGAATCGGTAAGCATGGGAGGTGAAGTGATGAGGGTCATAGTGATGACCATCTTCCATGGAGGTAATGGATTCATTTAGGAGGTGGATAATTTTGTATTTTTAGAGGTGGTAGACACATATTCAAAAGCGAGATGATGTGACTCCTCTATCAGATTTAATAGTGTCTTGGGGATTGGTTTCAACCAACTAATAGGAACATGACTAGATCTAGGTTCAAAATTCATTATCATGGTGAGTGTTGACATCAGAATTAAAATTCTGTATATATATAGGTGCGGAGGTGTGGTATTCAACCAAGTGGTGTCAGATATGGATTTTTTCTTTGGTGGGTACCGAGAAACCTCTCCCACTGAAAAGTCTCAACCTTATCTTTTGTAGTTGGGTTATATTTGAAAGATATTTAGAGAGATAAAGTTCATTTTAGATCTATATAATTTGTTTCATCTTCTTATCCTTAGTTCTAGTCAGTGTAGAAACATTAATAACTCCAAGGGTTTGAGAAAAATGGTGCGAAGATCAATGTGGAAGTGTTCAGTGCTCCCCCTTTCAATGGATTTGGTTAGAAGAGTGTATAATCACATGAGTTTCTCAGTTATAGTAGATTCAAGTGGGAATAGTAGTTATACTGACCATAGGAAGGTTGGAGATCACGATAGGTGTAGAGAACTCGCCGTTAGTATACCAACTATGAGAAGGGGGTAGAAGTTCAACAGGTTCATGGCGAACTCTCGATAGTTTGGTTAATATAAGTGACCCTGAGTAAAGATAGGAAATGGATCATGATAGATTCATAATTAAAGTCACGAAAGGTTATGCATGTGACTGTCACCTCATAGTAGGTTGAGAGAAGGTCCACTGCATGTTTAGGCTTCCCAGGCATGAATAGTATTTTTTCACGCACTGTTAGTTACAATTTTTTTCATTATACACTGTCACATAAAAATTAAACATTCATTATGTATAGTGACCATGTGAATTTGGTATCTTTTCCTTTTTTCCGTCAATTTTTGAAACTATGGGTGGCATGGTCACTTGAAATTTATCACGTTCACTGAACATGTGGTAACTATACTGACTGTGGAGACTTTATATGATCATTTGTATTTTCCACAGTTTTCCATGAACTATTACATCATTTATAAATAATTAAAAAATATATTTATAAAACATTTTTTAATGTCAGTTTATTTCTAAATAATCCAACTAAAAAATAAAAAACCAATTAAAATTATAATTTTAGCACTTGAACAGAAAATTTGAAATTCATTTCAATTAATTAAAACATAAAAAATTCATTATTAAAAATCACAATACAATTCAAATATTAATTTCATAAGCAATATAAATTATTTAAATTTCATTTTTTATTTTTATTTTTTGTTTATCATTTAATTTTAATATGAAATAAATAATTAATTCCCAAAAATTCCCTTTAATAATGAATGATTCAGAATTAATATTTTTAAATTTAATAGTTAAAAATCAAAATAAATGTATGTATGGCTTCTAAAATTAATTCAAAATATGGGTATCTCAAAAAAATCATTAATTTGTCAATTTATTATATCATTCTATAATTATAAAAAATAAAAAAATTATAATTTTTCCAAACATATATGTAATAAATTATTAAAATCTCAAAGAATGAAGGATAGTTATTTTTTAGATTTTAAGCTCATATAACTCTATAAAACTTGAATGATTTCAATCCTAGGTAATTTTATCATTGATTATCATATATTCAAAAAAAATTATCCTTCCTATATATAAATTAACAAACATGGGAAGAAAAAATATGGATCCATCCATTTTTTGAAATATCATGCCACATTTGTGTATCTAATTAATTATTTCACTTCATTTCAATAAAATTTCTAAGTCCAGGGGTGGATAGAACTATATTTGAGTGGAATCAAAGTTTTAACAAGAATAACTTTCCTATAACCCTCTCCCATTAGCTTATTAACCCCATTTTTTTTACATTATTGACACAAGTCAAATGAATTTTTTATAAGTTAATTGACCCAATCCTGGGTTTGATATTCATATCTCTAATATGAATTAACTTTTTTAAATGTGATCAATTTATTTATTTTTTAAATTCCTCTCATCCATGTATGTGTAAGGAAATATGAAAATGAACTTAATTAATTTTTTCTAGAGGGATACTGACACACATAGTGCCTTAGTATTATATATTCGTTATGGGATCCCAAATTTTCATTTTAATCAAGGTTCAATGTACTTATATAAATTTTATTTGATTTGGATAAATAAGGTGTTCTTTTTTATAGAGTTAAATTACCTTATATTAAGTTATAAATCCAATTTTTTCAAGTGATAATTATGATTTGACAATAATATTTTCACTCATACTCTCTTTACTAGTTATAAGACTATACTTCCATGAGAACAATGGAAAATTTTACTCGACATTTATATAAGTCTCATACATTCATAAAAAGTGAATTTCTAAACACTAAAACCAAACTATATCATGCTAGAGTGGTATTTATGTACAAATAAAGTTTGAAAAATCAAAAACATGAACAATTCAAAAGGTTATGGACAAAGAAATATTTATAGAATAGTTTATATATTATGTATTTTTTTTCTTTTAATTTTATTTTGGTTTTTTTATTTACTTACAAATTTAATAAAAACATACTAAAAAGTGTAAAAAAATTATAGATTTCAATAAGTTAATTAATGAGCATTTAAAAAAAAATTCTAACCAAGTTTAATCATTTCTCCCACACATTGTCAACATTTTCCATTTAAATTTTAGCATAATGCACTAAATTACAGGGAATAAACAATGATAAAGAATAGACATAACCTGGGGTTATATTCCCAAAATGTTTGAGGTAATATTTTACATGGGTGTGCTATATATTTTCTTGATTTAGTATCCTAGTTTTTATATACTTTGGTAAAACCTATATAAAAAATACACATTAGTAAATTTAATTAATAATTATGGAAAATGGAAAATAAAATAGAAGATTAGAGATTATTGGGTTTTAACCTCCCAAGAGGGTTTATATTTAGACAATCAATTACTATAAAGTTTTATGGTCATCCCCAATCCATAGGAGGATGGTATTTCCATGATAAAAAATACCACATCCTTGTTCTTATAAAACTATTTATCTCTCATGAAACTTTGTGGTCCCATTTGAGTGGTCCTTGCATGTCCAACCCCTCCGCATAGAAAACTACATTAAAATTGGGACTGGAAGGATGATGAATGGGGAATCTTATTCGATCACATCCATAAAAGTTCATTCCTCTTCATCCATTTTCTACACCACTCATGCTTCTTGGATAAGTTCAATGCAAGGAGTGTTAGTAAGTATTTATATATAAATAAAATTAAATAATTCATATTTTAAATCCAAATTCAACCCTTATATGCAGTGGCTAGTTCCTCATATTCTTCATTTGAGACCACTAGTGATTCTTCTTCAATTCTGCATCCTTCTATTTAATATTCAGTATGATAATGATATGGATCATCCACTTTAATATCTATTGTCTTTTTCCCTCAGATATATTAGTTTCCATTAATTAAAAGATGTGAAACAACATGTTATCCTCTTTCTCCACTATTTGATCTTCAAGATATCCCACTGCACTCATGAGATCTTCATCTTCTAAAACCAGGGCCTCTAGTAAATCATCTGAATCTACAAGATTAAAACATATTATACTATTAGATGACTCAGGTTGTATGTTATTGGAATAAAAATAGATATAATCGAATTTATCTCGCTCTTAATCATACTCTGATAGTTCACAGTATGTATCATAAAAAATAGGGTTCAGATTTCAATTTATTTTGTGATGAATTTAATTTAATATAGTTCAGAGTTTTTGTATCCCCCTAAAATATTTCACCTTGAATTTCTTATTGCTCCTAGAGTGCCTTGGGTTTCATCACAGGCTTGTGTAGGAGAGTGCGATCCTTCCAATATTATAATTCTAGGATGTAGTCTCTTTATTTTTTAGGTTTTGTTATATGATCCATTGGTACTCCCCTCTAGGTGTTACATTTATGATAATCTAATATGATTTGTTAAATTGTGTTCATCATTTCATAAAAATGTTTAATTGCAACACTTCTATCTATTTTTTTGAGAAAAAAAAAGTAATTCCATATTTTTTTTATAATAAATAATGATCCTTTATATTTTTTACTTTTTTAGTTTTAAATTTTAAAAATAAAAAGTTATTTAAAAAGTGAAATAAATAGAGACTCACTAACCTTATTCCCTGGTAATGATGCTAAATTTATTGTGTGGATGTCACGAGTTGTGGTAAGAAATAATTTATTATTTTATTAAAACAATTAATGAAACATAGAGATGGACAAGGTTATTTATAGAGGAGAATGTTTTTCTTATTTTCTCACTATTCCTTTCCATTATTAATATTATGTTTATTTTAAAAATAGTTAGTACAACCAGAAAGATCTATTTTTGTCTGTTTTTTTATTTCTAAATTTAAATAAAATTAAACCAAAGACACAATAAGGGTGAAAGATGATTGGATACATAATCAATATCAATGGTTTTTAATTATCCTTTTAAATTGTCATCCAAAAATCATGTCAATATCATTCTTTGATTTCTCTCATTTATCTAATTTTTTTCTTAGATAATACCCAAGATAAATCTCTCCTGATACATCTTGTTTCACTTCCTACATAGTAAAGAAACAATGGACACACTCAATCATGGGATTCAATTTCCCAATACCTAGCTTCATCGTATGTTTTTCATCCCAAATTCTACTATACTCTAATAATATGATACATAGATCAAGATAAGAGAGTGAGAAATGATTCAATAGTTTCAAGGATGTAGTAGCTCATCATAAAGTATAGATTTATATCATTGATCTTATATTGTATAATGTAATAATACACCATGAATGGAAATTAAAATAATTAATGAATGAGTTTCCTGTATGATCTTCTATAAGGACCAACCTCTTAGGTTATTTCTCCATGTTTTGTAGTTGAAGATATAATATTCACAACACAAAGATAGATACAACATGAATAATGGGGTGAGGGATTACATAACATGATTGAATGAAGAAGAATTAGTATTAAAAATAACATCACAAAATGAAATGTTGATGGAAATTATATATATGGTAGGATGATTCTAAATGAATTTATTAGGTTATGGGAGTAACATTTATATTTTGTCATATCTTTTTAAATTCTCAAATTTAGATGTTCACCAAATCTCAATGTGTTGATTCTCCAGCTAGATGAGTTCGATGTGGCACATCATCAAATATCAGTGTCAATTCTACTGAGATCATCTTTTTGGTTTGTAAATTATTCCCTCATTTTTTGTGTACGTGTTCGAGAATAGTTATAGAATAATGTTTTAGTTATATTTGGCTATAGTAGACTTCTATTATAATTCTCATATGATGAAATGTTTTTTCAACATTTTTGAGTTTTGTGTGGTTGAAATTGGGAATTACTGAATTTGGGATTGAGAACTGGGCATGGTGTCTTATAATTTGGATTTAATTTTCCTGGTTTCACCATCACACACAATTTATGTGTTTTTTAATATAAATATTGTGATTTGGAATCAATCAAGGACCTGTTGTATTTAAATTCTTGAATAATATAAAAACACAACAGTCAAAAATAAATATTTAACATCATTACAGTTTTATCAGTTGAATCGACTTGGGATCTTCATCAACTGGCATAGGTCAATTTTAATCAACTTTGGGATCACAATCATCATTAAGTGGAATTACTATTGATTTCATGTTCCTTAAATGGTTGGTTGGATGTAGCTTAGTTTTCCATAGGTGTCCCATGACATCAAAAGGAAGGGGGATTAGTGATTAGGTTCAGTATGGGAGGATTCTTCCATGGTGAAAATGGATTCATTGAGGTTGATGTAGTGAGATTGAACATTTTAGAGGTGGAGTGTACATATTCAATAGTGCAGTGGTGCAGATCCTCCATCATATTTCAAAGTTGATCAGTGATTGGTTTCTGCCAGTGGAATGGAGGGTGTCTAGATCTTAGTTCATCCTTCTTCATCTTGACAAGTGTTGTCATTTTTTTCCTCTTCTATGAAGCTATAATAATTATGGTGTGGGATTTAATGGGGGAATTATAAGATCTAGAATTATACTTTGATGGGTTCTGAGCATCATATCCCTCTAGTGAGTCTTGACCTCATATCCTTTAGGTGGTTATGCTTTGATGGGACTTCATATTCAATGAGTTCATTACATATCTACTGAATATAGTGAGCATATTGGTCTTGTTCTGGATAAGTGTGATATCATCTGGTGTTATAAGTGTTTGATAATAGTGGTGCGAGGATTAGTGTTTCGATTGTTGGTGCTCTCCCTTTTAAAATTTTTAGTAGGAAGAGTGGTGTCTTGAGCGGGTTTCCCTATTTTGGTTGGTTCAGGGGGGATGGTAGTTATACAAGATTTGATAAGGAGATATCTCAAGGTAGGTTCATAGGGATCATGATCAATATAAAAATTGTGAGAAGTGGGTGGATATGAGTTATGTTCATGGTGAGCTCATAGTAGGTTGGTAAATAGAGTTGATCATGAGTGAGGATAGTTAAGGGCTCATGGTAGGTACAGAAGTAGAGGAACATAGGTTCTAAAAGTTACCAAGACTTCATGGTATATTGATATGAGGTCCATAGTAGGTTCAAATTACCCACACATTGTTATTATTGTTTCATGCATGGTCATTTGTGATTTTTTATAGCACACACGATCACTTCCAAAATTGAACTTGTAGATAGTACAGTGACCGTGCGAACATGGTAACATGTAATTTTTTCCCCAATAGTGGTAACTTTGTGTGGCATGATCACATGAAATTTCTCCCTTTCATTGAACACACAATCGCTATATTAACCATGGAGACTTTATATGGTCATTTATCTTTGATAGTATTTTCTACATTCTTTAACATAATTTTTTTTCAATTATAACATGCATTTCAATAAAAGAATTAGTGCATGATTGTTTCTAAAAAATAAAATTCTAAAATAAAAAAACAATTAAAATCAAAATTTTAGTATTCGAAAATAAAATTTTAAATTTATTTCAATT
Source organism: Viscum album (assembly GCA_963277665.1). Lineage (NCBI taxonomy): Eukaryota > Viridiplantae > Streptophyta > Magnoliopsida > Santalales > Viscaceae > Viscum > Viscum album. The sequence continues at coordinate 1,881,820,203 of OY728159.1, read as the reverse complement.
AATTAGAACATAAAAATTCCATCATTAAAAATTCGAATATAATCCTAATTGTCATTTCATAAAAAAATCAATGATTTCATTTTCAATTTTAATTTTAATTTTTGGATATAATTTAATTTTAATATGATCGAAAGAATTAATTAACAAATAAAAAATAAACCCCTTTCCAAATGTGTGTTCTATATTAAATATTTACCATTATAAATTCATAGTTAAAAATAAAAATAAATGTATGTATGGATTTGAAAATTCATCCCAATGATGGATATATCAATAAAAATACTTAATTGGTCCATTTAATAATTCATTACAAAATTCACAATAATAAAAAAATACTTGGTATCTACTTAATTAATGGGGGTAATTTCAATGAATAAGAGAAAAAAATCAATTTTTCTAGTTCACATAATATACCAACATGAAACCATAAGAAAATAGTTGTGAAAAACAATAAAAGAAAATAAAAACATGATAACATTAAAAATAATAATATATGATCCTCAAGAAATATCCACAACTAAACTACCTTGGAATCAACTTGGACCCTTGGATACAATCTAGGATAACATGATAGTGGAATATATCAAATTGATATGCCTGATGTGATCCAACTTCCTAAACACAGGATTTTATCCTACTTGACCGAAATAAGAGGAAAAATACCATAAGAGTAGAAATTCCCTATATTTGGAATACTACAAAGAGTCTTGTAATGGAAAATAGTGAACTTATAGATAGATTTTCCCTTGAAACCCAAGGTATCTCATGATATCAAATGTAAGTTAGTAATCAAAACACAAAATATAAAACTTTAACTAGATAGAATATAAAACATATGCACACCCTCACCTCTAAACACCCATCAATGATTACTAACCTTAATATTATAACATTGGAGACATAATAATCACAAAAATATCCATGATCCATTATCTTGACACCATAATAAAATAAATTCCTAAATATAAGTAACAATAAGGATAATGTAAGCATCAGTGTTAAACAATAATAAATATCAAATATGTCTTTAAATCATTCATATAAATGAAATAAACATTAAAACAAAGATAAAAGAATGAAAATTAACCTTTTAAAATATTACCAAAATCTTTCTAGGACATGAAAAGAATCAAAAAATATGTTTTTACTTATGGAATTATTTGACTTTAAAGGGGACAAGACATCCGTTTTCCCTTTGAAATACATTATGAAAATATGTTGTAAATTCATTATAATTCAATAAAGACTATTTTATAATAGTCCTTTGAATTTATTCGGGAAAAAACAATTGAAATATTTATGAACCACTTTTTGTTAAATATTTCAATTGAAATAGTTTTTGTGATTTAAATATGTACACCAACCCATTTTTATAATAAATATTTTATAAATATATAAAAATATGTAGAATTATTATTAATTAAAATTATAACATATATTTAAATTGAAAATAAATATTAAAATCATGAAAAACTCATGTTTCATTAATTTATAGAAATATTAATAGATCCATATACCAATGAACAACACAATAAGTTTTAATTGATGTATATCGACAAAAAGAAATCATGGAATCCTTAAAGGTTATTAGAAGTACTAAATTGGAAAATTCAAAAATAAAGATTCATCTATGGTGAAAACCTAGAAAATCATAGCCATGGGGAAGCTAAAAGAGTAGGGAATAAGGAAGGAAAAAATAGTGGAAGTGATTTAGATTAAATAACCTTGAAAACTAAAAAAACTTTTGTTATAAATCATCATGAAATTTAACAGAAATGTTAGTGAGTAAATAATAATGAATCCATACAGATAGACAATAGAATATGGGCCAAAATATAGGCGGGATCCCTAAAAACTGAATTATAAGAGAAAAATATTTTTTTTAATGGTCTACAATGTTCAGCTACAAGGATTACTAAATTATATTGAAACTATGTAAGTGATATAGGAAACTCATTTTTATAAAGTAATTCATTAAAACATCATTTGGAAAATCCATCATCAAACCATGTAGCAACTAAAATATCATAATAAAACTAATAAATTCACTCCAAACACTAGGTAAATCCACCTTATGATCAATGAAGGATATAAACACCATATAGTGACATTGTGTGTTTTAAAATTCTCCCCGCCATGGTATTTATACCCAGTAAAATCCACAATAGAAATCATTAATCAAATAGAAGGTTTGGTTTATCTCCCTTATTATGGAGGGACCATATGATATTTCTATGGAATGTGATCATTAAATACACAATACCACACAATAGGGATTAAATAATAAAAGGAACAATTTATAACAACCCAATATGGTATAACTAGTAAGAAAAACATCTTATAAACTGTTAGAAAAATTTAATTCCAAATGATCATTATCATAGTTATGATATCCCACATTGATCCACTAACAACTCCATTGAGGTCTTTTATGCTCGTAATTAGTGACCAAAAATATTAATGTAGATATTCATGTTAAGAACACAATACATAACCTAGCGTCATTATTTATATAAATGACTTTTGAAAACTCTAGATAAGATGATCAAAGGACACTATATTGAATTATAGTATGGGCTATAGTGATGAAGATTTATATTTATTATTAATGGATTATGGAAAATTCAATGAGTATGTTTATAAAATATTAGAAATTCCAAGTTTCTGATGGGTTTTTTGGAAGTAATTTCACTAGATGTTTACACTCTGGATGGTGGAATCATTATAAGTAAGAACATTTTTAGATGAATGAGACTTGGGAATGTTTGGTATTTATGGGTGAAGAAGTTTTATTGAGTAAAAGAGTATTAAAAATAAACATTATATTTAGAATCATCTCATAATTTATTAATTTAACATTAATGTGATTCATGACTAGTGAAGAATATTGAAGGAGAACTATTAAATATATATATTATGTTGAAAATATATGATTTCTAGAAGCTGATGAATATAAGAGTTGTGCATCTGATGATTGTTGAAATATTATTCAAGTTAATGAAAATTATTGATGACTGATAAGTTATAATATCTACAAAAAAAATTGATTTATTGGGAATCTATCCAAATGAGATATTTAATATCAGAAGAATTAATATTTAGTTTTAAAATTATTATGTTCCCAAAAGTCACAAGATGAATTTATAAATGATAAGATAAATTTATGTAGTTCTTATAGAGGATTAGAAGATGAAATATGTGTTCTAATGCAAGGGTGGAGTGAATTTTAAAGCTATAATTTTATACACGTGACTTAAAATTTATCCTTACAGGAATAGTTTTTCTATGAATTGAGCTCACTGATACATGATATTATTTCTGGAGGACAGAGAGATGATTTAACCAAAATTAACTCTGTGAATAAGACACTTATAAGAGTTAAACATTAATGGATAATTTAATAGTATTATTTATATTTTAAAACATAAAATATGCAATTATATCACCTTGAGTTATATAATGGTTATTATTATGAATGGAATAAATAATTTTTCTATAGAATGTGGAACACTAGAGAATGGAGAGTAAATCAATTCTACCAATATGTTTAATTGTTTACCAAAAGGTTTCACAGTTTATTTTCTAGTAGATAAACCAAATTTTTTCTCAGATGATGTATGTACTACCCTATCAAACCAAGTTAAAGAACACATACACATAGAAGTTTTGATTCTAGCTGATTTGATCAAAATATTATTTTGGTTTAAAGTTAGATAAATAAAGGATAATGTTAGTTGTTATAGAAGAAGGTGAAAAGTAGAAGAGTTAATTAGTGATATCACTTTATCTTATAGAAATATAAGATAATGAATGCGTTGAATCACTATAAGTTTAGTAAGTCTAACATCCAAATGACATTGAATTATGTTAAGGAAAAAGTGGTAGAATCTTGAATGATTGATTTAAGTAATGAAAGGATAGATGTATAAAAGTTAATATAGGAAAAATCAATTACATAATTGAATATTTTCTCTAGAAAAACTAGAGCCATTGAATATTATGTAATGATGTGAATGAAAGGAAACTTCATCAAAAATTTGAATAATCTAAAATTTTCTAAGCCCAACCATTCAAATGATGATGATGACCAATGGATGAGTTGATAAAAAGTAGTATATATGATAAGTTACAAGAAAAATATTGAAACCTAAATTAGAGAAATTAATGATATTTAATTGATCCTCATGTATGACGTATGAGGTTGTTTTAAGGTTTAGAAGATATCGAAAGATTATGTTTAGGAGAAAAAGATAGAATAAGAAGATGAGGAGTAAAGGATATGGAAGTTACATAACTAGAAGACACTAAGTGAATACACATTATGTTTTTAAATTCAATAAACTCATAATTATGTTGAGATGTAAATTGATATTCAAAATCATGAATGAAAGATCATGATACTAGGTGAGTATTATAGTTCCTTGATGAGGACCATTGACTCTGATATGTTACAAGTTTTTAAATTCACTAATAATATAAATTCATGTATATATGATGTTTGAAGACCACGTGACTCCAAAATTATCAAGTCGGTTGAATATTATAAAATAAATTAGGTTTATTTAGAGAAATGTGACTAAGACTAGAGGGATAATCTAATTAGTATGTTTAAGAAGATCAGCTGGGTTTATGTATGGAGAATTTTGGAACCTATAAGTTCTAAATAAAGTAAGATATTTTTATTTGTAGTTTTTAAATAAGAAGAGTGAGTTTAGTGTCAACTGAAAATATTCTATATATCCATACATAAGAACTATTTTAATTTTATTGATCTAGAATAAGATTGCATGAAGCTGGGGTAGGGTGATGTGAATATTGAGTATTGATTAAGTTTAATTGACAGTTGAAGATCTGTCTAAGAAATTCGAGTAGAAAAATCATATATTGTTGGTGCCAGTATAATTACTAACATCATTCAAGATGAGAGTTTGAATAATGTCAATATTTATTATAAATTACCAATTATAATATAGTTAATTATCGTAGGGGAGGTTGATGTCGAACTATCATTGAGGACTCTTGTTTAGTAAACTTTTTAGTATAAAACATTAGTACAATATGATACCTTCACATACCAAATTTTAATAACTTATCTGCAATAGTATTATAATATGTGTCACAGACTCTACCTGGAAACAAGATTGAGTAGGTTTCCCTAATTAGGCCCAAACCATATAGAAATCACACGTGCGACAGTCACATAATTTTAAAATTTAATGTTGTACGATTATGATAAAAAAAAGAGATATATTCTCCCTAATAGTTGGAATAGGATTGAAAAAAATTTATAAAATTAATAAATTGAATTATTGTATCTATGTTTGTATACATTGATCCATACCCCCATCCCCTCTCGGTGTAGTTATAGGATCCACTGGGAATTTCATTTCTATCAGAGCTAGCTCCCTCTAATAGGATCTATATATTTCTCCCAAATGTGTTTTCAAACATCTATATCTACTATAGATTTTAATAATTTATAGATATTAATCTTATAGATGTTATGAAATATGATCTATAGTTTAAGATAATAGAAGTTATCCTTCAATGGGGTAACATGGATGTTTTAACTAAAAGAATGAGAATATGGAAGAATAATGAAGATAAAAAATATATGTTATTCTCTAAAAACATAATATCTTGTATCCCCCAATCATTTAAGGAAAACATAGTAGTAAGATTTATTTTAAATATGATAAATTTGATCCTCCAAAATCATCCAATTAAACCCATAGTGAGTATGAGTCTGATGAATTTAAATAGATCTACAAAAATGTTAAAAATTATTTAAAAGTGGTTCCTTTAGAATTATTTGAAATTATATTGTTATTTATTAAGGAATTATATTAGAAGAAATTTTTTTTATAGATGGAAGTTGCTGCAATATAACTTCCTTTGGTTAAAAATGATAGAATGTTTAATAGTATCAACAAACTCACTGAAGCCTAAGTATATATGAAACCCTTCTATAAAATAAAATTCATTTTTTTGGAATATAGAAAAATAAACCACGTCCAAAACATGTATGAGAATAAGAAGATAGGAATGATCTTCCCATATGGTGTTTAAGGAAGGATTAAATATCTAAGAACTGAAAGAAACCTCAACTGATCAAAATAAAAAATAGTGGAAGTTAAAAATATTTATTGGCTACTTCTGGTGTTGTCGAAGGTGCGCACACTAAAATATTGAATATTGTCACAATATTTTAACTACCATAGAATTTATAAGGAATTATCTATAAGTTATTAAAAAAAAGATAAGAACAATTAAACTAATAGATACCACAATTTATAGAGTAAATTAAATTTTTCAATATTTAACATATTTGAATGTCTTGAAAACTTCTATGGATGTTGTGGATGAAGTTATCACAAATATGATGACTAATTGTTTTTAATCCCCAAGAAAAAATATATATAACTAATGAAAGGATAAAAAAAATATAATAAAATTTAAATATAATATATATATTAAGTCTACCTTGAGGTGAAAATAAATGAAATCTCTCAATAATAAAGAACCCAATAAGAAGGTAATGGATGTTTTCATACCCCAAAAAAGGATGTTTCTTTTTCAAAAGGAAATGGTATATCATGGAATGGTATAGGAATTCCATGAATTTTAAAATAAAAAGAAGAAAATTATATGGTTAAATTGAATCAATATAAGAAATAGACAGGGGTATTTGTTAGGTGGAACACGTCTGAATTAATGAAAATGAATTTAATTAGAGGTTTTCAAATAAAAGAAATATGATGAAAGATAATATAATGTGTGGGAGATGTAAAATAAATAGACACACTTCTTCCAAATTATTTACATGGATACCTAGATATAAATATATTGTGAATAAAAGGATTCATACATTGTAATATATAAGAACTATAAATTTTACTGATAAGGAGAAGAATTGAAGCAAGAATACAGTTGGACATGTTCTAAATGTATACATGTCCATCTAACTAGAATAGTTAGAGTTAGGAAGGAAGAGTAAGATAAAATAAATTGGAACTCTTGTTCCATGCTATCAAAAGTTATAAAAATGAAACACAATGTAAAATAATAAATATAAATAAAAGAATAAGTCGATGAAACTTGAGAAGAATATTTATTAGAAAATCAATGATAAAATCATGAAAGGATCCCAAAAAACAAGGTAAATGGAAGGAAGTTTTTATATTGATAAACACTTATCAATTAAATAACTCTGAAAAAATATAAAATATGAAGATTCACCTTTTTCATATATAAATGTACTTATTTTCATTGAAAAGGGAATTGACAGTGATTTAATTCATATAGAGAACATAAGAATAACTGAGGATTTATGAACACCATACAATGATATCAAGGAATCCATAATTTAGGAATTTACTTAAGTTGATATTAGCCATAATGATGAAGTGGGATGGATATCACCCATTTATGGAGAGTGAAGATGAAGTTGGAGATTCCAAATACTTAATCAGCTGAAGTTGAAAAATCAGAATTTAGGACAACTAATGTATGAAGGACCAAACATCTAGTTCCGAATGATGTAGTAATAGATATAATAGATCTGGTTGATTGATTTACCCGAAATTTTAATCTATGGATGTCGACAATGATTGAGTAAATATATAAGACATGATGTATTAAATAACACCAGTTTTTTATCCTTATATAAAACTAAATTATATTAATAAAGGGGAATTTGAACACTTTAGGATAAAAAATGAAAGTGAGTGAATTTAAGGGGAAACCTACATTTTATGTTTATTTTTTTTCCTTTTTTTAGATAGACTTAGGAGAACACTTTGAAAATCCATTTAACTACCCATAGAATAATTCTATAAATTTTGTTTCATTTTATTTATTTTAGATATATTTGATATCCAAGTAAATCACTATTGTTTTCAATATCGAGAATGGAAAATGTAGACATTGATTTTATTGATCTGTTGATCATTTTGTTGTATTAAAATGATTCAATACTTATCCAATGGAATTTATATGTTAATCTAAGTTCAATAAATCATAAAGGGATATTCTGAAAATGTAAATTGTTTCCATCAAAAATGAATATTTTAATTTATTATATATATAGAGGAAAAAACTCATTAATATTAAATATGAGACTGGTATTGAAAAATCCAAATAGTGTGATTGAATCACCCCATGGATTATGATGATAAAGTTTTATATTTTTTCAATGGATTTTATAAAATTCAATAATTTTAAGGAGATTTTAAATGTGAATCTCCTTGTGTTTTTCCTTTCACACTCAGGTATGTGGAACCTGGTACATAACTCTATTTTTAATTTTATTTTAATGGTTCATGTTATTTTATGGTGGGTGTTTATTTATGGATAGTTGGTAGTAGTAGAGGTCCCCCAGCTAGCCAGTGGAGGGAACCAACTAGTTGGTGAGGCCTAGTGGCTAACCGATGGTGTTTATGTCCATACGATTTAGTAAGGGACTTATTATATATTTAATCCTATAATATTTTCCTAATCGATCTTAATCCTACCCTTTGACCCTAATTTTGTTTTTATTTTTCTAGAGGCTCTAGAGTAGAATTATTACCTCCCCACCTCTCCCTAGTGTTCATTCATTATACCAGTTGAATATTGGAAAGTTGACTCCTTTATATTTGGTTTCTCATGTATTCCTCCATGATTTTGATGTCTCGTGATACTAGATCATTTTATATAAAATAAGCATGTAAAATTGACCTTGTTTTTATTGTATATAAGTTATTTATAATCTGATCTCCTTATTTCCCATCACTGGTCTTGAACAGAAAATGTTGTTTCATTTTTCATGTGGTCGCTGACTCTATCTTATGGTCTAACCCTTGGAATTCCTTATTTTCTTTGATGCTTTACTTTGGTATTAGTTGTGAAATTTATTATTTATAATATTTTTTGTCTTTGAGGGATATTATTATGATTCAAAAGGAGGTTTTATAGAAATACATTGAGATTCATAATATATTATTTAATTTCCTCATGGATAGTATAAAAATAGGAAAAAAATTCAATCATGGAAGTGATGTGGATCACTATAGAAAATGTTTTATGAAAATGTGGAATTTTTTTGAAATATCTCATTCTTTGAGAAATGTTTATAAAACATGAAGTTGTATTTTTTACTTAGAAAGTATATATAGAAAATTTATTTTAGTTTCTTTGACCATAATGATGATACAATAACACTCTTTGGATACTTTTTTGGTATGGTGAAGAAGTAAAAAAAGACGAACCATAATGGAGTTTTTTATCACTAGGGGTGGTCAACTTGATGTCTTAACATCTAAGGGGTAGCCTTTCTAGGGGATCAAGGTTCCCAGAATATAGTAGTCATGTATGGTAAATAGTGTCACTTAGTATGTCTTAGTTGTTTGGTTGTGTGTACCCTTGTGTCATGGATTTCCACCTTGGTTTATTTGAAATTACAATATATGATTAATCATTCAATATTTTTACCTTCCCACTTGTTCTTGATATATGAATTGATAATTTTAAACTATTTATATTACTATTTATTTCATTTAAACTGTGATATTTCTTATCTCCATATTTTATGGAATATGGGATTTTTTTGAAAAAAAACAAAGGTTGTTTTATAAGTGGAAAATGAGTATTCTTTCAATTTTTCAACGATCGTGATGGAAATAAGGAAAGTATTATTTATATTTATCGAATTATAATTATATTAAAAATTACATATTATTTATTTAAATAAAATATTATATTTTATCCATGTTATTCTTTGGAAGAGAATGAATCACATCACTTCATAGAGGTAGAAGTTCACACATACAGATGAATAACGTTTTAATTTTTCAATGGATGGAAAGGTAAAAAACATAGATGGTATATTATAGTTTAATAATGGTAAATATTTCATAGATATAATATATAAGAATTTATTCCATCATTATAACCATCCATGAGATGTAGTGATGAAAAACTAATTACATCAGTTCGCGAGGTCGTAGTCCTCCATACAATTGAATGGTAGTTTCATTTTTCATTTGATAGAAAAAATTTTATATATAGATATATAAGGTGTGTAATTATAATAACAATATATTATTATATAGAAGATACTATTGTTATTATTTCATTACATTTGAATAATATTTTAGGAATTTATTATACGAAATAAAACTAAAACATTCGGTTAAAATATTTACATCTTCTCTAAGAAATCTACATTGTATTACACCTTAATTCCTCTATTGTTGCTATTATTCTGAAAATAAAACCTATAGTATATGGTAATGGATTTTACAAATGGACATGGATTGGTATTTTCTAGAAAATATTTTTTATGTGTGAATAAATTAGTAAATGAGGTGGGTGTCCTTTTATAAAGAGAGGAGGGGAATTCTTAGAACTTATTAACGTATTAAATTAGTTTAATATTTATTTGTTTGAATGAAACCAAATTCATATAATTATAAGATAAATTGAGTATGACTCTAAATTCTATTATAAAATAAAAAATAGAAAATTTTGGGTGATATTTTCACCCTTATTTTGTTTGACCCTTTGTTACCCATTTTGATGATTATCATGATAATAAGGTTTTTTTAATATTTTTGGCTCAGAGTAGTGAATATAGAATAAAATGTGTCAAATAAATGGAAGGTTGATATTTTGAACAAATTAAAAATAACATACCTAAAGATATAATTTTTATTAATTTTAAATAATTTAATATAATATCATTTATTATAAAATATAATAAATGTTATTTTTGGAACTATTTATTTAATTTGGATATGAAAAAATAATTACAACAATTGAATTTGAATATAATCCATTAATATAACAAACCTACTCTTTATTACACACTTAAAAATGATTTATTACATAAACTTTCACTTAAGACAAATCTGAGGATAGATAGGTCTAGTGTCTTTATAAATTAGGAACATTACATAACAACTTAGAATATAAAACCCAATGTCTTTATTGAAAACTTATTTTACATGACCACAACATTCTTTTGTACTTAGCATTGAAAGAGATAACCTGAGGACATGCATAAGAAAAGGGTTAGATATAAATTACAATAAGGGAGTAAACAAGGCATAACATGAATAGTATAGTACATGTTAGGAAATAGGCATATCAATGGAGCACAAGAGAAACATGAACATAATGACATGATATATCATGATTATCATAACATAAAAATGTGGCAACAACATTTAACATGATATTAGAATTAGCCAAGACTCATTGCACCTGAAGCATGAATAAACCCTCATTGTACTTGAATTAGAATGATTAAACCCTCATTTCACTTGATGTATCATGATACTAATCTTTACCCAATGCATTGGAGCGCTATCAGGGCACACCCTTCTTAATCAGTTCATGTCATGCATAAGTGTTCCACATAGATCACAAAACATGTATTTGTTAAACATCATCATTTATTCAATGATAAATGAATGTGTAATTCATACATGAAACCATTTAATAAATAATTAAATGTTTATAAAGGTGAATACCCATTACAGATAAATGGTCATGGTATTCACTATACAATAGCTTTCGCTTGGAGAATTGCGGTGCAATTTCGGGATCATAACGGCGTGACATGAGAATTCATAAAAATGGTTGATGAGAGAGAAAGGGGTATATCATAATATTTAAATAAAATTTATATTAATAAGATCGTTTATATATATGTCCCAACATATGTAATGGAATTTATATACATAATATAAAATAATTTCTTGAATATAAATGAGAAGAGGGAAATTCCATACATAATTTCATCATGGTAACAGGTGTCATGAGACGAATTAATGAGAGATAAAGAGGTATATCATCATTAAAACATAAGGAGTGAATTATGGATAACTTTCTAAATCATACCCAAATATTTGTAATTGAAAACAAGATGGTATAACAATATAAAGAAATATGGACAAAAATGGGAAAGGAATAAATCCCTCACTTGGAAGCGTAATCCCAAAAGAATGGGAGAGGCTTGAGAGGGGATTCTTTGGATCTTGGGGTAACTTGAGAGGATTTTTGAGAGATAATGGAATGGGTTGGTCTATCTCCAAATGTTTTTATTGAATATTAATGGGATATTGAGGGGTTTTATATAGGAAAGGAGAGGTAATTCTTTATTATTTATGATTTGGACACCACACATTAAACTAATCAAAAATACAAACCATCCCATGGTTTTTGCCCAAGGTTTTTTCAAAGTGTATTGGAAAGGATTATTTTATAAGGCCAATGGCAGAACTTATTAAAATATTATGCTCACTTATGTGGAGGTGAGTCACACTCTCAAGAAACTTATTTTAAATTTTGAAAATGTTTTATAAGTCATTGAGGGTCCACTAAGGCTTTGTAAAATAAATAAAACAACCCTAAAATCACGTTATATTAAAGTTAAAACATATATTGGACGAAAATACCAATTATATTATTTTATTACGTCACTATTTGGTCATTATGATGTCATAAAACACATTATATATTTAAACAGTATTTATTTTTTACCCAAAAATTTGACTGTCTCAGAAAATTATGAAAATTTTACAGTTGGATAATTTCGATGTGATGATTACAAAAATAGTATTAATTTTATCTAAATAACTTTCTAAATATGTGTGTTTTTACTTCTAAAATAAAAAATGACATTTATGAAAAATTCTTGGGTTTTGACAAAAACTGCTTTCAAACCTTAATAAAATTTTCAGTTGCATTCATAAATATTATATGATCATTTATATTTAATAAAAATTAATTTAGTAATAATATTTTATTAAAATATTATTAAATTTAAAAATACATTAATTCATCAAAATAGATCTCTTAATTGAATAGTAACTAAAAATATTATTTGTGATTTAAAAACTATTTACAAAGTAACAATAATAAAATGAATGTATAGTGTTTATTCTATACAAAAATAATGCACATAATCATAGTGCTAGGGTCTTGTTACATAACCCCATATAACACCCTAATATGACCTAAGGGTAAGGTGTGCGATAGTTACAGACTCTTGGGGTGGCTCAGATAACATCGCTCATGTGGTAATCTCTATCAACTTCCTCTTCTCCTGTGGGCAGTTCTGTTCAAGTTTAACGTGTTGAATCTCAGATTGTGCTTGGTCAAGAGCGAATCCCAGTGATGCTACCTCCTTTACAAGATCCAAAAAATGGGATTCATATGGATCAATTCTATGGGATGAGTCCATTACTTCCTTTTTCTGAGTAAATTGGATTTGTTAAAGCCCTATATTTATACTAATCATGTGATCATTGTTCAAATGCTATATTAGCAATGGTAAAAATTATTAAAATTATTCTAAAATCCAAAAACCTAAAACCAAAGAAGTACGTATTTTTTATCTAACCATTTTACACAATAATACATTTAATCAGATCAAGAATAATTTTCATTAGTAAAATTTTGGATCGTTATAGTCTTCCACCCTTAAGAAATTTCACCTTCAAAATTTCCTTTTCCCACACTAAAACAGATGAGGGTAACTCTGCTTCATCACTTCCTCTGATTCCCACATTGCTTATTAAAACTTTTGGTTTCTCCACAACACCTTGACGAGGGGAATTCTCTTATTTTGTATAACTTTTTCTCTACAATCTAAGATCTTCATTGGCATCTCTTTATAGGAGAGGTCATTCTCCAATGGTACCACTTATAGATTGAGTACATGCGATGGGTCAGGTATGTACTTACTCAAGAGTGATACATAGAATACATCATGTACTTGAGATAGGTTTGGTGGGAGTTCTATTCAACAGACCACTGCTCCAATACGATCAATGATATCAAAAGGGCCAATTTACCTTGGACTAAGTATTCCCTTCTTCCAAAATCTCAAAAATCTCCTCCACGGAAATATGTGGAGCAATACCATGACTCCAACATCAAACTCTAGGTCTCTTCGACGATTATCAACATATCTCTTTTGTCGAATCTGAGAAGCTTTAATGGGCGGTTAGATGGTCTTAACCTTCTCCACCATTTCTTCGACCATTTTTTGACCTAGGAGTTTTTTCTCCCAAAATTAATCCCAATATGCTAGTGTACTGCACCTCTTCCCATAAAGGGATTCATAATGATCCATTTGAATGATTGAGTGGAAACTTTTATTGTTAGATAACTAAACCATAGGAATCCTATCTAATTGCAATAAAGTGTGCAGTCTTTGTAAGAAAAACCACAAAAACCCAGATAGCATTGTATCCTTTGGATTGTTTTGGATGTCTGGTGACAAAGTCCATGGTGATTTTCTCCAATTTCCATGTTGGTATGGGTAATGGTTTCATCATCCTCTTAGAATTCTTCCTCTTATCCTTTAGTTGCTGATATACCAATCACTTTGATGTATACTCAGTGATCTCCTTATTCATGTTATCCCACCAATAAAGTTCTCAGAGATATCAATACATCTTTGTGTTTCCTGTGTGAATGTAGAAATTCTAAATATGTGCATCATCCAAAAGTTAATTCTTTAACTCTGTATTTGATGGAACACATAGTCTTGTCCCAAATCTCACAATTCCCTCTTTATTAACATTTAACTCTGAGGATTTCTATTTTATGATAGTTTCTACTTTCTTCTAAATTCCCACATCATCATTTTTATCATCCTTTAACCTTTACAAAAGAGATGGTTGAGAAATCATTTGTGAAAGGATTGATTATGTTCCCTTATTTATGATTCCTTGTCTATATTCATCAAATCTAATAAGATTGGATCTTTTTCAATTCCCATCAATGATATAATCATTGGGTCCTTTCTACTTATATCAATTTCCACCTTGTTCACGTTCCTATGGTGGTAATGGATTGAGAAGCCATAGTCTTTGATCAGATCAAACTATCTTTGTTGGTGCATTTTCAACTCTTTCTTTTTGAATATATACTTGAGGATTTTTTGATCCGTGTATATTTCACACTTCTCCTCAAAGAGGTAATGTTTCAAAATTTTCAAATCAAAGATTACTTCGTCCAACTCCAAATAATGTGTTGGATAGTTTTTCTCATGAAATTTCAATTTCTTTGAAGCATAGGCAATGACTTTGTCATTTTGCATCAATACACTACCTAGACCCTTCTTCGAAGAATCACTAAATATCACAAACAATTCTCCACATATGTGTAGTGTGATCACGGACGCAGTGATAAGCCTCCTTTTCAACTCCTTGAAGCTCCTTTCGCATTCATCACTCTAAGAAAACTTGACTCCCTTCCAAGTTATCTTAGTAAAAGGGTTTGACAATTATGAGAAATTTCCCAGAAATCGGTAATAAAATCCAGATAACCCCAGGAAGCTACAGATCTCTGTCACCGATGTTGGCCTTGGCCATCCATCTATTGAAGCTATCTTGGAGGGATCCAATGATATCCCATTTATTGTGATGATATGGCCCAAGAATGAGACTTCCTTCAAACAGAACTCACACTTTCTGTATTTTTCATAGATCTTACCCTTTCACAAGGTCTCTAGTACTGTGCTTAGATTCTCTTCATGATAATCCTTAGTTTTGGAGTATATTATAATATTTTCTATAAATACTACCACAAATTTGTTGAGGTAATATCCAAAGACTCTATTAATCAAGTATTTGAAGATTTCTTGAGCATTAGTGAGTCTAAAAGGAATTACTATGAATTCACAGTGCCCGTACCTTGTACAAAATGCAGTTTTGTGAATATCCTCCTTCTTCACCCTTACTTGGTAATATCCTAACCAAAAATCGACTTTGTAGAAGTATTTTGCTCCACGTAGCTGATCAAAAAATTCAACAATTCTTGACATAGGATACTTGTTCTTTATCTTGATTTTGTAGAGCCCATGATAATCAATGAAATCCACATTAACCCATCCTTCTTCTTGATAAAGAGGACTGAAGCACCCCATGGTGACACACTTGGCCATATAAACCCTTTATCTAGATTCTCTTGTAGTTGTTTATTTAGATTTTCAATCTCCACAATAGCCATTCTATATAGAGTCTTGGATATTTGAAATTCCCTAGGTATAAGATCAATTGATAATTCAACATCTATTCTTGGAGGAAGACCAGGAAATTCCTTGGGAAACACTTCAGTGAATTCCCTCACAATATGCATGTATTCAAGGATGGTTTATTCCTTATAATAAATCATATGATCAAGATATGCATGCTAATAGGGCAGTAATATCCACGCTTGAGATGATGGTGCTAAGGAAGATCCATCCTCCTCCTTGCACTTGTACAGAATCGTGGGTCGATTTTCCATATGGAGAGTGATTTCCCTCCCATGGAAATTTATGTTGGCTCTATATAGGTAAATCTAATCCATACCAATAAATGCATAAAATTCCTCCAGAGGGAGTATGATGAGATTCTCCAGGAAGTTCAAACCACAAATTGTGATAGGGGATGAGTTATATTCATGGAATGTAATGATTTCCCCATTTTCTGATCTCACTAACATCTTTACTTCTATGATTTGTGGTGGTGTTGGGATTGTTCTACTAATCTTTTGGGATATAAAAGAATTTGTAGAAGCAGAATCAAAAAGTATGTTCGCTATTCTTGGATGAATAACTATTTTATCTGTCACCACTTCATTTTTGGGGTTCTCTTTGATGGTAGTGATGGAAAAAGATCACCCTTGCTGCCTTGGAGGTTTTTGGTTGCCTATGAAAACCCTTTTCATAGGGAATTGGTTTGAAAAGTTCCCTAGTTATTTATAGGTGAAGAAATGATTAATGTGTTGAGGGTCGAACAGAGTGTTCCTCTAATTTTTCGTAGTAGCATGTTTTTCTTATCAACAGTTAATAGTCAGGTTCCCTTCTCTTCAACACCTAAATCCTTTCCTCGTCACCTTCATGAAATTTCTGGGGTGCTTCTTTCCATGCCTTTGAAAAGTGGGGTGCTGGAATTTTCTTATGACCATTGGATTTATCCATTGGACCTCTAGAATTATAGTCCAACTTATTCTTCTTATCCCCAGGATACCCCTGAGATTCTCGGATCTTCATTTCAACTTTGAGGGCACATAGAACAATTTCCTCATAGCTCTTGATGTCACAGATCGCTAAGTCTTTTTGTCAAATAGGTTTTATCCCACTAATGAAGTGGTCAGCCTTGTATTAGGGGGTTAATGAAAAAGTCAATGGCATATCGTGAAAGACTTGTGAATTTTTCCTCATATGCTCTTATGGATTCTTCGTCTTTTTTATTGAGGGAAAGGAGTTCCTTTTCCATCTAAAGTCATAGGGTTTAAGGAAAATATTTAACGAAAAACATTTTCTGGAAATCCTTCCATTCCAACCCCTCGATCTCCACCTCACACATTGTATTTTTGATCAATGTCCACCATTGATCAGATTCACCCTCCATATGATAAGCATCCAGAAGTGCCTTCTCTCATTCAGAACATTAAAGGGTGGAGAAGATCTTCTCATTGGAGTTGATCCATTGTTCGACGATTGAGGGATCAGACGATCCATTAAAAGTAGGAGGCATTTTTCTCATGAATCTCTTAATTGCAGCTTCTTCTTTCTTAGGTGGGTTTGAACGTTCTTATTGACCCATGCTTTTATTCCAAACTTGAGTTAACTGAGAGAGTATCATGATAATGTTTGTGATTACCACTCTCATTGTATTTGGCATCTCATTAGAATAGTCATCACATTGGTATTCCCATCGGTTGTTAGCTTGAGTCCTCATACTACCGGCCATTGGCTGGAATAAAAGGAATGTTAAGGGTAACACGTAAAGGTCAATCCAATGACAAAAATGGATAACTTATGAATTAAATTTATTTCCTTAACTTATCTATGTTATCCATGATCTATTTCCCAACATATAGTCTTAGGGGAATTTTTATTAATTCCATTAATAATGGTTCATACTAAACTTATGAATTTACCAAATCATATCCCATAGGACTATCATAACTAAGAGTGCATCAAAGCCTATTTTCGTACGCCTGTTCCAGTTCGAGTCTAGCACAAAGCGGTGTTTTCAGGTTTTACCCCTAGATACATTTGTGCCAGAGCTGCCTCTACCTGCTCGTATCCAGACAGGGATGTATTTTCTTGATAAACCACATATTCAATACTCCACCAAATTTAGGGATGTTTTTATTATACTTAGTCTTATCCCCAAGGCTTTCACTATGGTTTTATAATCCGAATCCCAAAAATAACTAAACCTATCCTTTGATACCAACTATAACAACCATGCTCTTTATTACACACTTAAACATGATTCATTACATAAACATAAACTTAATATAATTCTAAGGATCTAGATGTTTAGTGTCTTGGGAAATTAAGAACATTACATAACAATATATAACATAAAACCCAACATCTTAATTGAAAACTTCTTTTACATGACCACAACATTCCTTCACACTTACCATTGCATGGGAAAACCTAAGGACATGAATAAGAAAAGGGTGTGATATAAAGCCCAGTAATGGAGTAAAAAAAGAATAATATGAAGAATATAGTACATGTTAGGAAATAATCATATCAATGGAGCACAAGAGAAACATGAACATAAAGGCATGATGTAGCATGATTATCATAACATGGAAATGTGGCAACAACATTTGACATGATATTATCATGATCCAAGGATCATTGAAAATGGTGCATGAGTAAACCCTAATTTAACTTGAATTACCATGAGTAAACCCTCATTTCACTTCATGTATCATGATACTAATCTATACCCAATGCATTGGAGCGCTATTAGGGCACACCCTTCTTAATCATTTCATTTCATATATAAGTGTGCCACATAGATCATACAAAATGGATTCATTAAATATCATAATTTATTCCAAGATAAAGGAATTTGGAATTAATAAATGAAACTATATAAAAAATATGTAAATATTTATAGAGTTTAATACCCTTGATAGAGAAATGGTCATGGTATTCACTACACAATGACTTTGTCTTGGAGAATCACGGTGCAATTTCAGCAGCATAACGGCGTGACATAAGAATTCATAAATATGGTTGATGATAAATAAAGGGGTATATAAACATATTTACAGGAAATTTATAGTAATATGGTCATATAGATACATTTCCCAATATATTGAATGGAATTTAGTTTCATAATATAAAATAATTTCTTGAATGTAAATGAGAAGAGAGAAATTCTTATGGAATTTCGGCGTGGTAATGGGTGTGCATGGGAGGAATTAATTAGGGAAAAATAGGTCTATAATCATTCAAACATAATAAGGGAAATATGGAGAGGTTACAAATCATACCCCAAAATTTTTAATTGAAATCAAAAGGGTATAACAATATAATGAAATTTTGATAAAAATGAGAAAGGAATAAATCCCTAACTTGGAAGTATGATCCCAAAGGCTTGGGAGATGCTTCAGAGGGGATTTATGGGAGCTTGGGGTGCCTTGGGTTGATTATAGAGAGAGTATTTTAGGGTTTGGTCGAGCTCCAAATTGTTTTATTGAAGAGGAATGGGATATTGAGTGGGTTTATATAAGGAATAAGAGGGAATTTATTATTATTTAGGTTTTGGACACCACACATTAAACTAATAAAAACCACAAACCGTACCATGGTTTTTGCCAATTTTATTTTTCAAAGTGGAGTAGAAAACATATTTCATAAGGCCAATGTCCTAATTTATTAAAATATTAGGTTTTCTTATGTGGAGGTGAGTCACACTCTTAAGGAAATCATTTTAAAATGTTCAAATTTTTCATAAGTCTTGGAGGGTCCACTAAGGCTTTGTAAAATAAGTCAAACAAACCTAAAATCGCATTATTTTTATGTTAAAACATATATTGAAGGAACATCACATTTATAGTATTTTATTACTTCACTATTGGGCCAATACAATGTCATAAAACACGTTATATATTTAAATGGTATTTAATTTTTACCCAAAAATTCAATTTTCTCATAGAATTATGAAACATTTACCATTGGATAATTTTTATGTCTTGATTTAAAAAATAATATTAATTTTATCCAAATAATTTTTTAAATATTTTAATTTTTACTTTTAAAATAAAAATTGATATTTATCGAAAGTTCACGAGTTTTGACAAAAACAGCTTTCAAACCTTTATAAAAATTACAATTGTATTAATAAAAATTATAAGATAATTTATATTTAATAAAAAACAATTTAGTAATAATATTTAATTAAAATATTATTTAATTTAAAAATCCATTAAGTCATCAACATAGATCTCTTAATTAAATATTAAATAAAAATACTATTTGTGATTTAGAAACTATTTACAAAGTAACAATAATAAAATGAATGTATATTCACTATTCTATACAAAAATAATTCACATAATAATAGTGATAGGGGATTTTTACATAACACCATATAAAACCCATATATTACCTAAGGTTAAGGTGTGCGATGGTGACAGACTCTTGGGGTGGCTCGGATAAAATCACCCGGGTGGTAATCTCTATCAACTTCAACTTCTTCTATAGGTGGTTCCCTTCAAGCTTAATATGTTGAAGCTCGGCTTGGGCTTGGTCAAGAGAGAATCTCGGTGATTCTATCTCCTTTCCAAGATCTAAAAAATGGGCTTCATATGGAGAAATTCTACTAGAGTGGGACATCGCTTCCTTTGTTTGAGTAAATTGGATTTGTTAAAGCCTTATATTTATTCTAATATTGTAATAACTGTTAAAAGGCTATATTAGAAATTGTAACAATTATTAATTGTATTTTAAAATCCAAAAACATAAAACCAAATAAGTTCATATATTTTATATAACCATTTTATATAATAATACATTTAATCAGATCAAGAGGAATTTTCATTAGTAAAATTTTTTGTTGTTACAATAAAGGAATCCATAAAATGTTATATTTATCTAAAATTTTTGTAAACCATAATAATTCATTCAAATTATATTACTTTAAATATTTTTATAATCATTTATATTATTTTTATATTAATTGAATAAATATTGTGTCGGTGCGGTGTAAGAATTTAATGTAATTATTTCATCAATACAAACTTGAAATAAATAACCATGAGAAAATTAAATAATTTATATTTAAAATAAATATTTATAACCAAACATGATATTTTTTCATCCTTGTCATAAAATTTTATAGATATTAAAAAAAGAATGCAAAATTTTTTACCTTTTCTTTTAATTAAATATTTTAAAGGTGAAAAACAAAGAAATATGGAACCAAGTTTCCATATAATGAAAAATTAAATCTAAATAGATAAAATATAATCTTATAATTGGATAAATTAATGTGTTAGGGAAATTTTTTACTCCTTCTAGTGTTATTTTTAACCTAAATTTCCCCATTTAGCCTTACGAAAATCATAATTATTTACAACATTTACTATTAATAATGACCAAAAATAAAAGATAAATATTCACCAAATTTGTACATTAATCATTCAAAATATGTTATTAATTATTCAAGAATAAATATATATAATTGATATAAATTATTTTAATATTAAAATACAAAATTCAAGGGAAATTGAATTTTAGAAAAAATGTGTTTTAAGTATAAAAATGTTTTACACCCAATTCAATCATAAAATTGATTCAAATGATCTTAATTGGATTATAAATAATATAAGTGAACTAATTTTACTTTTAAAAAATTTCAAAATAAAATTTATCTTTTAGTTGATTGAAATAAAAATACAGTTTTCAATAAAAAATATAGTATTTCTCATTATTCACTAAAAAATCAATCTTTTTAGAAAACTATGAAAAATTCACCCAAGAATAATTTTGATATGCTAATTTCAAAAATGATATTATTTTTAATAAATAAAATTTATGTAAATTATTTATAATATTTTACCATAAAAATAAATATAAACTATTTTTGGAGAAAATATATTTTTGAAGAATAAAAGGACATTACTAAAAATCAAGTTCTTCTTTTCAAATAATTAATCATTTAATTTTTTAAGATTAGTAACATTATATATTTTTTATAATGTGTTTAATCTTATTCATAAGAAACAATTCAATAACTGGGAACTTAAATAACATTTAAATAACATTATTTTTTAGTTCATTTGGTATTGTTGGTGTGTGTCGTATACACTATGAAACATAGTTTTCATTTAATATCATAGGATGTTACACTCAAATTACCTGTTGATATAAAAATTATCTATGTGGGAGAATCCTATTATAAATTACATCCAAAATGGAACTCTACTATCTGACCAAGGTATATGTGAGAAAATTTGTGGCCATGTGGCGAATTTCATCCTCTATGACAACCCCAACTTAGAGACTATACTATAATGAAAAAATATTGATGTTATAATTATAAATTTCATCAATGGAAAAAAATCCCTACAATTCTAAAATAGTTTTATGTTATAATTTTTGGGTATCATCTATCTAGATTGAATCTCTCCCACTAGATCTAATCTCTATGATACATTTGTCACACCATGGTTTGTCACTACATGAAATTCACCTTGAAGTGACATGCATGCTATATCTTCACCTTATTTGTGAATAAAAAGTATATATTCTATATGAAACCACATATTCTTGGTCATTTTATATTTTTAGAGTTGCTGTGGCGGGACCCTACCTACCAGTAATAGCACGACAATAATTTTTTATCCTTATTGTCACCAATTTATTTTTCTAATAGGCTGAGGATATTCCCCTCAAATAGTTTAAGTCCAGATATATGATCATGTTCATTATTTTCCACATCATTCATCAATTAGGGATCTGTCACACCATTCTCATGGAAAGAGGAACTAACTTCCAATCCACTGATATGAAGAAACTATACTTCAAGTACAATATTTGTCCCAACCATACTTCTCTCTATCATACAATAAAAAATATATCAACGAACTCAATAGGAATATCCCCAATACTCTATAAAATATATTCAACGTGAATAAGTAATGTTTTACCAAAATTCTATCTAATTACCAACAGTCATATTAGACAATGTCTCATAATTCCACCAAAGTGACTCCATACTCTCAGGTATATGAAACAGAAGTTGTTATACCTATTGAGGATTAACTATCATTTCTCTAAACAACCATATATTATTAGTAGAAATTGAAAAAAAAGGTATCAAGTGTTTATAGATGAGTTATAATCCCTTTACCAGATTAGTATTCAAGCACTTCATATCCTCAAGGTCTATCAAAACCATGTGTCTTGAGAATTTAACAGGAAGTTTTTCCTTTGATCCTTCCTCTAATGTGACTCAGTGCTAAAATTTAAAATGAAAATTATAAATGGAAGATACCTTACAAAGAATAATCTCATGTTATAAATCCAATGTACCACCCACAAGGGTTATTTAAATGGTTTATTCTAATTGATCACCATGGATGGAGAGTGAATCACACATCCAACCAATGAAAGGTTCATCAAGAAGTATTTTTTTCATGATTTCACATCATTTCACACAAGACTGATCAATAAGACCCTAAACTACATAGAACCATAGTCCAAAATATACGATTTTAATTAAATAACACCTTAACCCTTGTTATATTGTATCAAAAATGAATGATTAGGTTCCTAGGTTCATGAACTTAAAAGTTACACCTTTGGGTTTATAGTGAAAGACTATAAACTTCATAGAACAATTACATTCCACATGACATTAAACTTCTTGGAAAGGGTTCTCATTTAATGGACCTAAAATTCATGGAATATAATTATAACCATAAAATGTGAAACTAAAAGTTCAATATCCATTATTTAATATGTAAAACTACCGCAACTACGGCCCTAGATAAATGAAATTAAACTTTATAGATAGTTTCTTCTTATATGATGCGTAAAAAATATAATTCGCTCATCATATGCACTCAAGAGGATAAACCCCTCTACTTGTTTTCAATACCCTATTGAAAAATTTCCTATAACTATGTATGTAAGGATTCCTACCCCATGGGATATGTATGGATTCCCGAACCCTTCTTCATTATCCCAACCATCATTTCCTTATCTTATTTTCATCTTGTTTTTATGATAAATAACCTCCCATTGGTTTACTTACTCTCACCCAACTATAGGAAGATTACCTACTTAGGATATGGGTTTTAATATCACTTATTTATACACACCTTAAATGTGATCAAATGAAAAAAAAAATGTATTCCTCAAAGTGTCAAACTCTACCCAAACATCATTTCAACTCAGCTTTACACATCAATACTTTCTTGATCTAGATCCCAATCATCCTATACATATGAACGGGATCCCTTATGGTGATATCACAATTTCAAATAGTCCCACCTCCCATTCAGAGTACGCACCCTAGATCAATTTTTTCATTAACATGAAAGGTAGATTATTTTAGATAAATTTTCAACAGTAAACTCAATGTTACCGTCTCCCATACTTGATTTTGTGGTGGTGGAACCTACTTTTCAAATAAATGGTAAATAGTCACCTTGCACTCTATTCACCCCTTCATTCAGATCCTAAATGTCTCAATTTACATCCAATAAAACCACATATATATTAGTGTAATGTTAAAACACTAAAAAATCCCCCTTTGTGCATTTTTGCACGTTGTTAGATAAAATTGACCAATTGGAGTCTCCCCTATTAGGCCTCTTTGTGATTATTCTCCTCCAGGTGAATACATGGTATGCTGATATTATCTTTTTTCCCTTATTGCACATTTTAATATGACATGGGAAATCCCATTTTACAACTTATTTCCCACATAGATCTGGGATCATGTAATCTTAGGGGTTTTAGTGGAGTTTCTCTTGCATGAGAGAAACACAATGGGTAGGGGGACTCTTTGGTCCCATTTCAATGGAAGTAAACTACAAAACCACTTTCCTATTTTCAAGGGACTTTCTATAACATTATTTTCCTCTCTAATTCCAATGGGGGTTTACCTTTTTTTTATACAAACTAGCTAACCTATGGTTCAAGTTCAATAACCATAAACTGTAAACCACCCATCTATAGGTTACTTGCATCAAGATTGGTGTTAGAATCCACATTACAAGTTTTCCACACACCCTTTTTTATAAAAACATCCTCACCTCATATAGTTTGATCATGATGACCTTAAACTTTTTGAATTTCCCTCTATGGATTTTTTTTATATTTCTCTAAGTCCATTGAAGCTTCATTCACATCGGGTTTTCATTAACTTTCATGTTATACAAAAAAAATATCAACCCTTTTCAATAGTTGAATATATAAAACCTTATGATTTAGAAAACTCCTAGATATATTTACCATATATCATTAAAAAATGTACTTAACATCCTCACCAGATGATGTTAAACTAAAAGGTATTGACCCCATGGCATGAATTTAAACTGTGTGATATTTTGAGTATTCATTCGAGAGGATGCCTCTCTCTTGGTGTCATTATTTTACCATAATATATTTTTTAACTATATATATATTGATTAATACTTTTGAGGATATATAATAATGCATTTATCTCTGATATAGATCCTAAAAACCATTTCCAACATTATAATTTCTTCATACTAGTGTTGTCTTGATGAAAAAGATTTTTTAGGTTCCTTATTATAACATGAAATTAAGATGATGATCTGATCTTGATATGTGTTTAACTATATCTATTATTATTATACTGCTTGAATCACCCAACGCATGTCGACATATAACCCAAAGCATTTAACTCTACCTAAATTTCATGTAAATTATTCTTTATACTTTAGGCCTTCCTAAATTTGGATCCTTACCATCCTCTTTTTACAAATGAGTTCAACTATGGTGATAAAAAAACTCAGAATAAGCACAACTCCAATATAGGTAAAACTCCCCAAAGATATTTTTGTATCAACTTGATTAGACTTTTGTTTCATGGACATGGTATTCAGTTGAACCCAATGTTATTTCGCATATCACTGATAGTGAGGTGGTAGAACCTATGTTTCAAAAACTTGGCCAGTAGTCATCCACAACCCGCTTTTCATTCCCATTTTGGATTCTAATCTTAGAGGTTATGATTTATGTACTCCACTTCCCCTTTTTTGGTGGAATATAACACCCTCAATTTTTCCCCATTTGAATATTTTTACATGTCGGTAAAGAAAAATGTTCAATTAAAATATGTCTTTGATTGGATTCCCCTTCATCAGAATGCTTCTAATGGTTAATGAACAAATAAAACCCTAACCCTTCATCCCCAATTTTATGCTCTCATGTGAAACAAATGGGAAAATTTTCCCCCATGTTTACAATAATGGGAATTAATCCTATATTCTTATGAGTTTTGGTTGGTTGTCTCCAAACATGATCAAAGGACTTTGTGTTTATAGGCAGTAGACCTTATAGTCTTGGTCGTATAACATTAAATTGAAAAGCCACATTTCCCACTATATGTCCATCTATAGAAGTTTGGGATCCCCAATTCGTATCATGATTTCCTTCTCTAAATTCTAAATAAATTATTTCACCTATGGTAAGAGAATAGTGAACTTAAATTGTGTTCCTACTCTATATGGGATAACATATTCCCAAATCGAGTCTATTTTTCCTATTGGAACATCATCCACATCAATTTTACTCTAATTTAGTGACATATATCATATCACCCCTAATTTTATAAGATTCATGACCATAAAGTGTTTGAATCCCTCACCAAGGATGTTTGTGTGTCCCTGGGACCTTAGGACCTCTATTCACATTGAATTTATGTTACCTTATTTTATTCAAAAACTAGACCACCCCATTTTCTTCCTCATAGTATGAGTTTGGACTATTTTTCAATGTCTTTGACTCCTAACATTAAACTATACAACACAATCCCTATCACATTACTTTAAACTGCATGATACATTGGATCATATCCCATGTGGATTCCCCCTTCGGGTTTTAGACTCCTATATATGTCTTGATTCATATTTTATAGGACACATAGTGACACATGGATCTCCTTTATCAGGCCCATCTACATGTATTCCATCACCTCTACCTTATCTCATCACTTGGTGCTTACTCACAAGGTCCCATTTACATTCCATACATCAAGGTGATGTTATAATTATATGAATGTGGTCAATTTTTCATGACCCAAAACTCCATCCCTGATATAGTCCAATCATCATGACTTTAAACTATGTACATTACCCCAAGGATTATTTATAAAATGCATGTGGGATTTATGATTCACATCAGGTTTTCTTTTCCCTTAATTTTTCATAAAAAACCTCATCACTTCTATGCATTGTGAGAATAAAAAAAATTCTTCTATCTTTGATTCATTTTCTTTATTAGCACACGAGACATATAATTCATGTTGGGAATATTACCGCCCAATTTCTAAATAAATTTTCTCACCCATGGTATAGGATCTATAAATCTAAATTGGTAATACCCTTTTGGTAAAATATCCATGAACATAAACCTAATAAACCTCCATTTCAGATGTGTGTAACCTTAAACCCTATTCCTTGATTGTCTAACAGACAAGACTCTAAACTATTCTAGGAAAGATGGATAAAGATGCATCCGGTTAAACTCCCGAAAAGGTTGACCTAATAAAAGGTCAAATCCAATTAATTTCACTTCACTCCCATTCATGACTTGGGAAAAATTCAATTCATTGATGGAGAAAGCACAGAGCATATGGGGTCTACCATCTAACCCCAACAAGAGCATGATTATTTTCACTCCACCCATGAGTCTAGTAAAAATTTAGGGCAAAATTATAATCTTTTTTCACATTTCCTTATTTGTACTAATTTAAACTACATAGCATGTGGTTGAAGCATCATGATATAAAATAATGTGCTTTATTCCCCCATGATGGTCCTTGTTAGAATTGAAACCTCAATTCATATTTTTCGTTTCCATGGCCAATGTCATGAAGATGATCTTTTTACATGTCGTTCTAAGATGTATGGAATTAAACACCAAAACCTCTTTAGTCATAGATTCAAAATACAAAAAGTAATTCCCCTTTCACTAAAATCCTCATAATCTTAAACTGCGTTCCCAATTTTTGAGTTTTGTCTTTAATTACATCAATTTTACATTCATGTGGGGTCCTTTCCCCTCCTCTACCATATAGAAATCCTTTAATTGGATTTTAGAATCATGAACATAAAATTAATTTCATTTTATTATTGAAATAATATATATCGGCATTGGTATTATTGTTCAAGTATGGTTTTTTGTATTTCTCAATGCTATAAAGACCATTTCCAACCCTCAGTACAAGAATTATGACCCTAAACTATTAGCATACCATAGTTTCAGATATATGAATATCAAATCTACAATATAAAGTATTAACCTTATCCTCTGCATGATATGTAAATCCCTCTACCCTATTCCCCTAATGGGTTTGATTGTCTTTTCATAATGATACACATCATCGACATTCTAAATTCACAACAATGTAACCACTAGGTCCTCATACCTCCAGTTGAGATTATTCCCCCATTACAAGGATTTATGAACCCATAGTTTAAATTTCACCATAGACCATTCACATCTGAAAATCCTCCTCTATGTTGATGTCACCATGCAACAAAGGCCTTCCTCCCATCTAGGGAACATGCCTAATAGGGTTTTTTGGAAGAAATATGAAGGGAATGTGTATTGAATACATGGTCAGCGATCATCCCCCAATTTTATTTCCCAATTCATGGTGATACGATAGTGGAATCCATATTTTGAATATATGAAATAAAAGACCTCATCCTATCTATCACAAACATTGAAATTCTAATTTTTGAAGTCATAATTTACCATCATCCACTCCACTTTTTTTATAGAATATCTCAACACCACTATGTTACACTTATTCATTAATTTTGGTATTTTTTTCATGGTTGATAAACATTGTGGTATGTCACCCCACCATACATCCCATTATTAAATTATTTATAAGTGGTCATAGAAACATTCTAATCTTAAACCGTTCACCATATCAGCAATCTCTCACTACTTGAGTTTCCCTCAGTTTCCCCTTATATCTCACACCATGTATAAATCATGTGGGATTAGGGTTTTGGATGATTTTTCTCATTAGTATGATTGCGTTTTATTCCAAAATGTAATAACAATATGAAGTTAATATATGTGTATAAAATCATTATCATATGATGTTAATATACACAGAGGTGTCCCAATATCATGAGCTAAAATTATGTGATACATTCATCCTTGTTTGAGAGGATAATATCTTTGTTGTTTTTTTATTATACTATAACACCTTATGTAACTATGAATGGATTTATTCCCTCTCTACAAAATATATAGTGACATACTGACACCTCATCCTTAGACCCATCCATGAATACTAATTTCTCTTTTCCCTAACATATGGGTTGTTATATAGGATCATGTCGAGCCCCTACTAATATCAGATATAGAAGGATCCAATTTTCTCTTATTCATGAGATATATCTATATGGATAAGTCCTCATTCAATGAATCATGTCCCTAGATTGTGTTCCCATATATTGGTGAGACTATCCATGTCTGAATTTTAACCATCGGGTCCTTTCATTCATGATGAGTTTATTTCTTCTCAGGTCTGTAGAGTTATCTCACCTTTCATGGTCCATGATGTGTGCACATAGACGGAAATATCCATGGCCTTATCTACTTGACCATAGGTACAACCCCATAGTCTAAGCTATAATACCTTGAGATTTATCCCATTTATGATCATATCTATATGACCATAAACTAAGAAATCATGGGATCACCCATGATATGATCCATAAAGGATGGTTAATTTCTTTATCATGTCTCTCACATGGTTGAAATATGAATTTTCTCCACTTGAATTCATATATTATATACATTTTATATGACTCATTGATATGGTTATGGTCTGAGGGTGTAACCACAAGAGTTCTTGAACACTTATTGAGAATCCCAATCCTCCCCAAACACACTTTGTGTCCCTTGATTTAGATAGATATCCATTCTCACATTCAAATTCTATCTATTATGATGACGAAAAAATAATACAATGTATTGAATCCTATCCACGGTATATACTCTAGAGGAATCATTCTCATCATCTCTAAATACACTCCCTTGTGGTGATGGCACATCATTCCAAATTTCCACCTCCCATTTGGAGTATATGTCATGGGGGGGGCATACTTAGTGGTATGGTAGTGAAACCTATGTTTTTAATGTTTTTAATTACCTTTTTGAACCTATATTCCTCCTCAATCCAGTGAATTATATTCTCAACCTCATAATTTACCAATCCTTAAATTCCCCTTTTTCAAGTTGGACTTTAACACCCTTGGTGTTACACCCCTATACATCATGCATGTTAATAGTGAACCAAACCTATTGAACCACCAAATACTAGTCCCTTATATCCATGGATCCTAATATTTATTTATATAAAATTCTAATATCAACCCATCTTCCCCTTTATAGTTCTCTTATAGAGTCAAATAACATTATATTTATCTCTTGTTTCTCACACTAAGCATGAATTATATGGGTTAGTGAATTTTAATTTGTTATTATGTTAATGTGATTGATATGGAAGATTAAAATCTTGTAATTTAAACAAGTGATACATTTATTTATTTGAAAATTTTTGGAGTTTCGTTTACATATCATAACCTCTCTCTTATTAAAAAGAAAACACCACTATGGATTAGCCTAGGAGAATGAATGTTCAAGCTTGACCAGACACTATTGGGATAATTTGACAATGCTTCCCTACTTATTAAGATCTTCCATATCTTCATCTTCCCATGGTCTCACCTCATCTCCTCATAATTGTATCTAGAAATAATCAACCTTGAATTATATATCTAAAGATACCACCTTATCTAACTCCACTTTGGCCACCACCAACTACATCCTCAATTGGATGATAGTTTCATCCCTTCCAGTGATGACAACCTCATGATTATTGTATCCATAATTTATCTTAGAAACCATCAGTTAAGATATGTGAAGATATTTGAGACCCTAAGAGTTTTCCTCATATCACTCAGTGCTATAATATCACTACTCCAAACACACCCCTCAATCAAAAGTTTCAATCTATTGCATGGTAGTTGACCCTGGTATTCCCCAGGTTATATATCTAGTATTGAAGTGACCCCTTATAACCCACTAACTTACCCTATTATGTGTGGAAAATTATTTTTAAGATTTTTCACCATTCAATGGGTTCGTGTTTTCCCCATTATCCTCACCAACTTCTATTTCTGAGTCATCAATTTCCATAGGGGAATTCTTATAATCAAGAAAGGACATGAGTAACTTGGTGGTAGGTTCCTCCCCAAACATAATATTTGAAGGGATAATAATAATTTTGATAGGGATAATTGACTTTTCTTCCACATCATTAGAAACTTCCACCTCCATGGTCATCTCTCACATTGGTGAAGATCATACCAGCCCTTTGTTTTCCCTCAGTGGTGAAACGGGTTGCTCTTATGGGACTGATGGAACCTTCTCATCCGAATATAATACCATTTAGCTTGACCCTACCACTGGGTATTATTATCTTCCTTGATACCAAAAATATGTTTTATAGGTTTTTTTTATATCACATCCACAAATGGAATGAAAATAAAAGCCTCAATACCCTATGGAATGCCTTACTATTTCTCCTCTAGAGGGAAAACATCTTCATATAATATCATAGGAAGTAAAATTTTAATTTAATATATATAATTGTAATGGTTATACATAATTTATTAGAGTTTTAAATTAAAAAATGCATAGGCTTTGAAATGTCATAATTTTTCATAGGTGGCATCCCTCCTAATGCATCCCCTTGTGCGACTACTTCCTCGACTAACACATTGAGGATCAGAGTATCAAATGTGAGATCCACCATTGGGGATCCCTCTATATACTAGGGGAAACCTGGTGGATTCCATGATTTTAATCATGACCGAGAAAGTGGATCTTATGTCATAAAAATGAACACATCATTATAGAGTGGTAAACATGTATTTAGAACTAAAAGAGAAACCATGAATGGGGATTTTTTTAATTTATATCTAGTTCATAGTGAGATTAATGTGATCAGTTTATCTGAGTATCTTGCATCACTATAAGGTGGTTTCACCTTTGGAACACTAGGAAATAGCCCCTTGTGAACAACAGAGAGGGTAGGGGATTCGGTATATTCCACCACTATCTGGACCATTGTATCCCATATTAGTTACTCTTAAGGAAACTTGGAAGAAATATTCTCATAACCTATAGTGGAATACTTTTCCTATCTTGATAGATCCTTCAAAAATATTATAATGATAGTTAACACTCCAAAAATCTTAGTTATGTCATTGAACCGTACAGAAAAATAATTACCTATCTAAAGTGGGGTTAAATTGATTAATACTTAGGAAATATTTCCCCACTATATTTTGGACCACACTACCGTACAAAACTTCCCTAGGATTCTTCTCTATTTGAATCCCTTAGATCTAAATTATGAAGGGACACCTCATGGGGTAGTGCTTCTCCAGCTAGTTTATATCCTAGTCTTCTGCTAAGCAGTCATCCATGTCATTCCAGTGAGATTGGGTTTACAGCTTCAAGATATTTGAAATCTTTTCCTCTTATAAAACATTACCACTAATTTTGGTGATCTCAACCATTATCAACAACAGTTTATCCCTCATAGGCTTCCACCATAGATGATATGTCATGAGGATCTACCATAACCTATCCCACTCCTCCTAGATCTTAGGAATGTTGTGTCATATTTAATATCTATGAGAGAGCATAGATGATTTAATATACCCTTATTATATTTTCCTAATGAATCTCTAGAGCTTTCATCTTTCTATCATGAACACCTCTTTTAGATCCCCTTTTTTATTATGTATGAAATCATTTACATTCCCACTAGAATAATGAATGAGAATCTACCTAGTAACCACATCCATACTCTTTTTATTCTTTACATTTATTTGAAATCTCCCCTAATGGTAGCCCACCTTATACTCTACTTCCCTCAGGAAACCTCTATCAAATTCACATGGTTCTCCCATGATCACATCATTAGTCAGGATATATTTTCACCCAGTGATATTTTAATACTTCATGAGACCAAATTTAGTGTTATCCTATGTTAGTAAAATAACTACCCATAATCCCTCTTGGGTGCACAATCCCAAGTGTTATCTCATGACGATGTGGTGCCTCTCTATAAAAACCCTAGTGTACACATATGAAATCATGTGTTGGATGTATCCAAACAAGTTTAAAACTATGACTAGGTGTAAAGATTATAATAGATGTTTTCTTTGGTATGTTTGACCAATAACCCACCATTGAAATACAAAAATAAAAACCAATACCATGTGGTTACATGATAGTTTTCTATCATTTACCAGGTTAAAATAGGGAAATCATGAATTTTGAAGTTGTTAGGTTTGTTGATACGATCCTCCACTCATGTCTCATCAATTGATGGAGGCTTCATCCCAATGATGTTGAGCAGTGATGGCCCAGATGAATTATTTAGAGGGTATATGAGGTATGATAAATATTAACCTCCAAGATGTGTCCATACCCATACATGAATGAATTGGAAAGGTTTATATAGGTGACTAAGCATGCCCCTTCTGATATGACCTAGCTGATTATATTTCTTATCTAGCATGGGAACACCCAAATTGATTTAATTATTAGCTTTAAGTATCACCTCTATGACCATAGTGGTGATCCACACCCCTCATGTGTTTATCCCACATTAGAAAAACTATCCAGTTAAAAACTTCATAATAAACTCAGTGAATCTAATTTTAGGGATCCAATCCTCCATCACATTAAAGTCACACTTCTCATATTATCCTTTTTAGATAATGATATAGTATAAACCCAACTTCCGGTGATGTCTAAACCTTAATAACTACTTCAATTTCCCTTGAATTTGACCCTCATAAATTCTCAAGAAAAATTCACCCCAAATCTTGAACATGGTGTATTTTTTATGCAATAGAATATTTCAGAATAGCTCTATCAAGTTACCTAGTAACACCCTTTCTAGTATCAATGTATAAACTATGTCAACTCAAGAAATATCCATTAGGAGGAACTCATTATACATGAATCTCATGATAGGAATCCAAATAATGTGGTAGACCTCCAACAATATTATCCCTACAACCCTATGGTGAAGTTATATGATGTATCTTTTTAGTAAAAAATCTACTTAGTAGCTTGAGTAGCAGTTATGGTTCATAGTAAACATGGAACTAAGATTTACAAATTTCACCATATATCCCCACTTAGAAAAACTCTTCATCGAAATCTATGAATGTATAGGATACCCATTATTCCCGTTCCTACTCTTAATTTTCCTCTGGACCGAAAATCATAATCATCATATCATCCCACAAGGTAGTCTAGGATGATCACATGGATGATTATTGGGTTATATGAAGGAAAAAAACATGGAAGTAAATTTTTTTCCAATGATAGTCCTCGTCGATTACTAAGTTTGTAAATGGTTGTGAGATTCCTATCCCTCATGAAATAACCAATGACAATTTCGCACTACTAGGGAACCTTGCTGTGACTGGTAATATTACCAATGCAGTTTTCAGTGACTGGGTATGGAAGGATAATGTCACAATATGTACTGAAGAACTAGAATGGTAGCTATTTGATAAAAATATATTAATTTCCCACCTCAATGAGAATAATAATAAGCACTTTCTTACCCAACAAAATTCTATTGTATATGGAAATTTCAGGATTCTCAGAAATCTATTTTATCCTAACAGTAGTAGCTTTAACATCTTATATGAATATTTATATATTGTTCAAGAAGGATATTAGTCTATTCCATGAAAATTGAAAATATTTCATGCACGTTTTATTTTTAGAATTATTCTTCAAGAAAGTTTTTTATCAAGAAAGGTAAAGTTTGTTTTAGGTAAACCGCCTCACTAAACTTTAATCATGTATGTGATAAGTTGCAAAATCATTAATATTTGGAATCTTATAAGGTTTATAAAATATTTTTATTTATTAAAAGAGAGTGAAAAAATATTTCATGAAATATCATAGGTTTTATATTCCCCCCTCCTACTATTTATATGTGAGGGCCGACCCCAGTCACATGAGTTTAATATCCCAGTTTTAAGAACCTAAGTAAATTTTTATAAAATAGAGGGAAAGTGTCCACACTTTAGTAGTTTTCTCAGACATCATTACTCTTATTCCCCCATTATATCCCATTCAAATGGGTAAATTTATTGGTTCTGAAAATGTGTTTACGTGTAATTATAATTCTTGTAGAAGAATGTATGAGGAAGAAAATGGTCACCAAAAAAATTCTAGAGAAAAGGGATGTTTTCATGTAATATTTCAGTATTTTTTTTAAATCACTAAAATTCATGTTACTCTAATTTCATGACTCCATTAAAATAACACTATACATAGAAATATCTCTATGAATTCCAAAAAACTCTTTTAAAAATAAAATCGACAAGGGTAATCCCAAGTTAGAGGTAAATAAGGAAAAGTAAAAGTTCCTTTGAAACTCCAAAATTATGAAATCCAAGATGATTTATATGAACTTGTACCTTTTGGGAGATAAAATTTCTATAAATATATCATCACCCTATTTCCATTTATAGGCTTCTATAAGTCGAAGGGGCTCATTCTCAACTCTTGTAACTACCTCATGAATTCTCATTACCAAGGACACTAATAGATTTTTATATGTGAGAAAATTATTCAAAATACATCACATAGATCATTAATTACTATGGATTATCTTTGACAATATTCCACACCAACATCTCTAATGAAGATAAATATTCACATAAGAAACCATTTCTATATGAAACTACAATATATTTACAACTCCCAAACATTCATGAAACCTTTCCTTGATTATCCATAAAACAACATTTCCCTTTAGTTCATAGCTTACAAAAATCATATCATTCACATAAATATAAATTTTCATGAACCACTCTCTAAAAACCCCATTTGATTCCTCTGTTTGATACTCATAGTTTTTTTAGAGTTGAGTTATCAAGGGCTTTAAATCTAGTCATATTGAGATTACTCATGAAAAAAACAATATATAAAACTAGTATCATGAAGCCTTATACCTAAGCCCTCTATACCAATAATGGGTTGGATAGTCTCCATACCTTCAAATCCCATTTATAGGAACTTGCATTACAGTCTTCCTATATGATTTCTGAAAGGGGAAGAATCCGAACCTTTTTCCTTCTAATGATACCAACATAATGGATTTTTAATCCCATCCCCTATAATTATTGATGGTGGCCACTTAATTTTCTCAATGATGATCATTTTTATAATCCTAGTATCCTTCTATACTCCCACCCTAATTGGTATTGATTAGCTTGATTCATAAGAAACACAAAATTTATTAATGTCACTCTATTTACAGTAACCAACATCCACATCACAAGACATTAAACAAAAGATAATATCCTTAGTGAAAGTCATTAAATAAAATTCAACATCCTCAACACAAGATATTAAATTTTATCTAGGATGTTAATCTATAGCCCAGTAGATATTAAGAAAAAAAATATTTCTTATGTGATGATAACATGATTCTATATATGATGAGCATGTTATTCCTTATGTGATGAGCATGATATATACCTCACTCATCATGTTTCCCAAAGTGTATGCACCACTCCATCCATTATTGTTAGTAATTCTTCGACACAAGTATCCTAACTACATGTTGTTAAACTACATAGTATGGGCCATTTATATGTCCATAAATCGTACACTTGAACTATATGGGTTTTTATTCCTATCCAAAACAAGATATGTTGGAATCATCTTTGAGGATCATTCCCAACAAAATAATAATATTGTTTCCCCTATGCAATTAGACTACTCGGGTGACAAGCTCGAGATGATAAAAAACCCATTACCATTTTACACACCCTAGGGATGTGGTTTCTCAGATGTAGGATTATCATTTATGGACATAAAAAATATCTTACCACATTATACTAAATTCCCCACTTGACATTATCTTCCACATAGAACATTAACTTATTACTAATACTATACATGTTAAGTGTATATGAAAATATTCCCCAAAATGATTTAAATGGAGATTTTCCCTATAGATAATTGACTTGTTCCCATCCCAATATATCATGAAAATATATTGGAATCATCCCATTGGGATTTAAACATGTTATTTTACCATACTTGATGAGCATATGTGGGAACATCCCCACTGGAATCTAAACCCATGATCCTCAATTACATGAATATCATATTTGTAACCCAACCTAATTTATCAAAAACCATGAACTAGAAGAGTATAATAGGTCACCTGAGGTGATAATCCTAGGAAGGAAATGTGATGTGAATGTGATCTATTCTAAATTGACTAAGGTAATGAGCCTAATATGATGCCTCATGTGATGATCATGATATGACTAATGAGATGAGTATAAGAAACCTATGTGATGACCATAAGATCTCTCCACAATTTCCGTTGGTGATGAGACAAAGTTATTCTCTTATGTGATGAGCATGAGATTACATATTTCATGAGCATAATAATTCTATATAGGGATAATAGGATCTCTTTATTCCTACCTTGGGTGAAGATCCTTATATTCTTACCTTATATGATGAGTATGGGTAACCTATGATGGTGATCCAAGGATTACTTATGTGATAAGCCTATGATACCTTAAGTGATGAGAAAATAATTCCACATTAAATGATCATGGGTAGTATATGGTGATAATATAGGTTTTCCATAGTAAAGAGGCCAATAATCCCTTATGTGATGAGCATAAGCTTTTCTATGTGATTAACAAGGGACACCTTGGGTCCTGAATATGATATTTCCTATATAGTAAACATAGGATTCCCTAATGTAATGTCATGATGAATATATTTACATACCCCAATAATCCCATAGATTCCTCATCATTTGTTAAGACCTATCATCCTCTATATTATAAGGTGTTCATCATGATAAGGAAACTGTTTATTTAATTAACCAATGTCCATTAAAATATGGAATCAAGAATGGGACTCATAAAGATATATTGAATATATAAGGAAACTTGGATCTATTAATAAACTTAATGGAGTAATACATGGAAGGAGGATATAACATCCCATCATCCTATTCCAATCAAGAAGTTGACACCATCAACCCCGATGGAAAAAGGTCACCTGCTTTTAGAAAGAAGGAATGTGGGGATACAGGATTATGAGTAGTCCTAGGATTCCATGCTGTATGAATGCAATCCCCATTTAAAATATTAGTTAAATATTCCTCTTAAAGGATTTGATAAGCTTATTTTTATATTTAGTCTCCTAATGTAATGCATCAAATAATGTATGTTCTAAAAGATTTATAAGGGAAGGAATAATAGTGATAAGTAAGAAACATGAATCAATGTGAATACATGGGTGAGTATAATGATAAAAATAATATAATATTTATAGTATTATAATCATTATATATATATGGTTATGGAATATAATGTTTAAAATTCATAATAATAAACCATGAAAAAACATTTTTGATAATACCAACACAAAAAATGAAAACTATGATAGCATCATGTTCACAAATAACATATCTATAAAAATATAACTTCATATAATGTGAAAAAATATTGGATAATATTCCAAAATAATAATACCATGATATGTAAAACATTATAAAATGACATGGGGATTATATAATTATAGAATCGCCCATTATATCATAATATGCTCAAAATCAAGCATGTTATAGAGAAATGATACATAGCTCAATCATAAAAAATGAATTATATATAAGAGTACATCTCAATTAAGTAAAAATGATAATATTTCTATAAGAATAAAATTTAATTAAAAATTAAATACACATAGATGATATATTTTAAGAATCATACAGAAATGAAGGAGAGAGGATAAACCCAAAAAGAGAGATAAAGGGTTGAGATTCCACTTATTTTAGATATCATTACAATTTTATTACATTCACAACTACTGTATAATCATATAATGATAAGTAAAATTTTAATAATGTATTATATTACATCCATTTA
This sequence comes from Viscum album, assembly GCA_963277665.1. Classification (NCBI taxonomy): domain Eukaryota; kingdom Viridiplantae; phylum Streptophyta; class Magnoliopsida; order Santalales; family Viscaceae; genus Viscum; species Viscum album. Next base: position 1,881,781,161 of record OY728159.1, on the reverse strand, counting down.
TTTTCATCATGATCAATAATATAAATTGGAATTTATTTTTCAACATTTCATCAAAGATAAAAAAAATCAATGATATGTTTATTTGGATTGTCCCATTTTCATTTTGAATTTATAGTTTTCATTCATTTTTTTTTATTACTAACATAATCATTATATTTATAAAAATTAATTAATTCTCATCTTCATTCAATATAAGTAAGTTGTGATAACTATCCATGAAGGTAGTGATAAGTAAATAATTGACAACGTCCTTATAGGCAGGTTAACCGACCATTAATGGAAGATAGTCAAAGAAAGTGGGAGAGATAATACCCCAAAATTATAAATAGTTTTTAATGAATATATAGTATTATATCATAATTTATATATATATCTAAAATATAAACTAACCATAAATAATGTTAGTTATAAATAGAGAATTATCAATGTCATTGTAGGCGGGTAAACTGACCATTAACTTCATATTATCAAAATAGTGAGAGAGTGATTATATATAAATTATAAATAGATTATAATAATTTTACACTATAAAAATAATAAAATATAATTTTAATGCACAATTTTATTTATTTTAAAAATAATGGGTAATATTTGAATAATAGAATAGAACAATGAAAGATGGATGTTAAAAGAAAAAATGATTAAATGTTACCCTATTCTGGATGCTCCTCATCTACTAAGAGCCTTAATTTCTTGATGACTCTATTTTTGGTGGAAATAAGATGTCCTTGAGTATAGTAGGAGTATTATGAGAAGGTAATTAGGTAGATATTCATAAATGAAAATTTTTTGGGAAGAGACTGTTTCATACGGATAAGAAAGGGTATTTGTACTTGAAGGGGAGTGGTATTTTGAGTTAAAATAATTAATATAATATTATTTCTAGACCAAGACTTGTAATAGTGGTATAATTTTAAAAAATTAATATTATTTCATTAAAAATAAATTTTTTATATGATTTAAAATTTTTAAACAATAAATTTATTTTTTTATAGAGAACAAAGGAATAAAAAATGAAAAAATGCTTTTTTTAATGGTTCAATGTATATTTTTAGACCTTAAAATTACTTATAATGTTTGGAAATTATCTTTATATTTTTTAAATGAATAATTTATCTTATTAAGCATATGTTTTTTAATGAAGTCCTTTTATCATTTATTAGGTCATTATTACGTCAATATTATATCATAAGACATGTTATATTTTAAAAGCCGTATTTTTACAAACCACCAAAAATTTGATGTTTTAAAAAAAATTAACAAAAAATCATAAATAAATTGTAATTTTTTATTATAAAAATTCAAATAATTATATAATAATAATTACCAACCTTATGTAACTTTATTAATTTAATGTTAACATTAAAATTAGATTTTTTGAAGAATAATAAATTATAATATTAGGAATATACAATTTTAATTTGTCTAAGTTTCCTAATTATAATATTTTATTTATATCATTATAATTTTTATTTTTATTTAATTTAAACCAATTCTATATTATTTATATGAAATTTTACTATTATAATGTTCATGTTACTATTATAATTATTAAATTACTATTTTAAAGTCTAAGTTACAATTCCACTCATCATATTTTATTTCTACATCCTATTAATATATCTTATTTCATTTTTTTTAATTAGATTATATCTAAAATTTATCTATATCCATTAAAAAATAACAAAAATTTTCCTAATGTTTTACATTCTTTTTTTTTATATTTTTCACAAGTGTGATAGTTCTAGGAAAACACATCCCCGTATATTTTAAAAGGCTAATCATGATTTTTATTTATTTTATTGTACCAATATACTATTTTTAATTTCATTTTAAATAATAATTTTCTATATATAATATTCTATATTGCTGAGATAAATTTGTGTTAGTTCTTATTACATGCGTCATGTGGTTAATATTATACATTATACCTCAATATGACACACATACATATTCATAAAAAATATATAATAAAGAAATGTTTTATAAAATACATTCTCCCCCTTTATTAATTTTACTTAAATCGTATCTTTGAAATGGAAATGAAGGGGTAGTTTTGTTTCATTTCATCCTTCAGTACCCATGATTCCAATTCATACACTTTGTTTCACTAAGATAGTTTGACACTGGAAGCTTTTTAATTACTTATAATTTTGTTTCTAAGGTCCATTAACTTCATTGGTTAATCCACATAAGAGATATTGTGCCTCATTTTTACCACATATAGATTAAACATATGTAAGTTATGTTACATACATTAATGGTGCTATGGAATTAAACTCACCACTTCAATATTCTCTTATGTCTCATACATGTCTTCTTGGAGATATTTATTCCATGTTACATTGGTAAAAATTCTCTCTTGAATTGTTCCAACATATATTTTTAATACCTTTTCTGTATATATACTTTTGAATTTTTCCAGGAAATCTATTTTATATACCTTAGTAGTAATATTTCCCTAAAACATATATTACTAATTTAAGTCAAAAAATATAGAGTTTCTACTATTCTGGTCGTAACTAACTATAAGACCAATAGATGTTTTCCATATATTATCAAACATATTTATATTTTGAAAATAGTGATGCTCCCACTAAGTTATTTTTGACACATAGAAAAACATTCATTCTAAATGAATATTCTATGATATTTTTTCTTAATTCAATCCAAAACTAGATTTTTGTAACTTACACCCCTTATTAGAATCATATGTTGTAACCAACCCTTTCTCATTGTGATATATAGATTCCTTCCAATATTGGTGGTCTTGACATTAAATTCCCAATTTAATGACCATATAAAGTATCTATGAAAAGTATAATGGATTTAGGTATAGTGAATTTTTATTACCAGTCAACCCTTTTTAGAACCATTCTTTTTCCACCCATATATAGTCTCACTTGAATTCTCACCCTAGCATTCAAAAGAATAAGCACCTATATTTTGAAACATGGAATCCATTAATGAATTTTTGTAAATCTTATTTTTTCCATTTACTAATTAAAGGATTCATTAAACTCAATAAATAAATTATCACTAACTAAGGTGAATGTAATACCATTTCCATGGTTTTATACTTCTTATAAACTATGTGTCTCTAGAATATTCATTTTCCACTAGATCTTGTGGAACTTGTTCCCATCCCAAATATTTATGCACCTTCTGCATTGACTTAATTGAATTAAATATTTATACCACTATTTAAAATATATATGTGAACAATATTATTGAAATATAGTCTATTACATTCACTATAAATTTCTATTTGGTGGATATCTGTAATATCATTTGAAAAGATATATGATAATTACTTTAGATGCACATTTTTTACTTTATGTAACTTTATTTATGCCCTAAAAACGTTTTGTGTCTAAAACAATGGTTTATGACATTATAGATTTATATCATAATATGAATCATATGATATCCATTTTTCACTATAGTCGGTATATAGTTATCGGATAACACTACTATTTTAAAATCATGTCTTGAAAAATAATTTATGTGTCCACAATGCATATACGTATCAACATTGATTTTCCTTTTATATACATCATGTCACTGATTTGGATAAGTAAATGTGTGTTTATGAATTGAACAATACTTCATTTTATTGATCAATTTATTCATATAAGACTCAATATTGATCCACCTTATTAGCATCACAAGTTTAATTTATATAGAGAAATGTGCATTTATGAATTAATATGTACTACATTTTTGTGATTGATGAATGCTTGGTCAAGATATTCTTTAGCACACAGGCTCAAATAAACTCAAATATTTTAACCATACATATTCTATATTTTACTTTTACAATACTTAAAAAATTATATAAATATTTATGAAGTGTATTTACCAAAAGATTTACCTTGGAATAGTTCTTGATCTATAGCTTAACTAATTCATAAAAAATTGCGACTTGAGAAAATGTATCACTAATATGTAAGTTTCTTATGTCCAAATAGTCAAAAGTCATACCATGTACATTCTTCAAAAACTAATTATTTTTACCAAATAATTATTATCTCCCCATATGTATGTATAACAAAGTATTTTTATTTTTATATTCATCATGAATTTCCAATAATTAAAGAATTATGGAACTGTTGGTTAAGTATTAAACACCACAAATAACATTCATTAAAAAAAGGAATAATTTCTCCCTATTTCCTGTAGACACGTGAGATAAATATTTTCATAATTCTCAATAAAATTTCAACTATAATTATTAAACTTGGTAATTTTAAGTTGTGTACTTCTCATATATTCCTTATGAATCGTCATTTCTCAGCCGCTTGGAGAATTCACCTTACTTCATGAAATGTTTATTTTCTTATTTGGTATTGTATTTCAATACACATATGTTACAGGATTATTTTATTTTATACCCAATAATTGTGATATAAACATCAAATATAACATAAATATAGATTAATTGGAATAAATTACTTTCTTATACTTCAATTCATTGCATTAATTCTTCCAAAAACTTATCTCATGATATACAATGAAAATGGCCCCCTATATGACAATAAACATTTAGTATTTGAAGGATGTTGTAAAGATTACTTTAGAGTTAAAATTTCTATGATACATTTACCCTTTTATTTCAACTTTTTTAGAATATATAATAAATATTAATCATTCATTAAGTTATAATATTCTTTGAGAACCTTACCCAAAAGGCAATAAACAGTTTTCAATATACTGTTCATTTTGTAATCTAAAACTGGAGTAAATTGGTGATAAAAAATAGAAAGTTATATATTTAGTTACCATGATGTATCCTTTATTTTATATGTATCTATTGTAATAATCACCCCATTCATATCTCATATCTCTTTCTCCTCACAAGTTTCTCGGAGCTAAGATATCATGTCAAGTCATCCCCATATTGATGTTGTTTCCACAACTCATTGGAAATTGATGATAAAATTATGATGTAAATATAATATCCATTATATATTAGTATCTTATAAACATATATCACACCCTATATTCATGATTTGGGTTAATAGGTATCTGGTACTCTATCACAAATAATTTATATATATATTATTACATTACGCAAGTACCAGTACTACTCCTGGAAACTTATTCCAGTTTGGACATGATATTTATCTGAATTGATCATAGTTTATATATGGTATTACTTTGAATTTTTCTTAAAAAATATATACTATTATATTATTACTCTTTATCTTGATTATATATTAGACATTACCGATTAAATAATCAAATATCTCCCACTATTTTATCAAACCCAAAATCCCTCACTACTAGATTTAGAATAAATAGTAGATAAATTATTCTAGTGGAAAGAATCCTTGAAACATCTCCCCATAGTACAATCTATCACTACATCACTTCTAAGATAGTTACAAACAATTCATTTGAATAGTGAACTGCATTAACTCGTGGCTCCCAAACCTATCGAGTGAAGTCCCAGCTTCTAGAAAACATAAGCATGACTTACTCATTGATTTAACTATAAAGATTAATAAATATTTATATAAATACTAAATTTATTCCATATTCATTTAATTTGACCCATCTCTTTCATAATAACACCTCAGAAGTAGGATCCAAACTTAACTAGGGCTGATGAGTACCTCATACACCCAATTTTCTTCATCTCTAAATGATAGAAGGTGTAACTTCTTAATATATTTTAGAGATTTTTTATATTATCTACAAATGAATGAAATAATTTTTTATCTTATATTCACATACTATATGATCAAACTTGCAAATCTACCATGTAGTGAGTAGAAAAACATATGTCTCATCTTAATTAAATTTATTTTATACATTGTTTGTTTATTATCCAATGTGTTTTCTTAAACATGCATATACTCAAAAATAATAAATCATGCCTAAATTAAACGAAAACATGAATAATCATGAGAATCTGGTATTTTTTATCCATTTATTCTTAACGGATCAACCATGCCGTTGGGGGTATAATACCTGATTTGTTTCTAAATTGTATAGTAGCCCGCACCTCAATCCAATGTTTCCACATCTTGTCTAGAATACTGCATCATCATGGCATGGTCTTCATATTATAACATCTTCTTTAGAGTGTGTAATACATGTAAATAACTTTTATCTAGGTGTGTAGACCATTATATGTATAATGATGAAAGAAGATGATGCCCCCAATGATATTTAAATTAATTAATTAGTAAATAATTCAACCACATGGAATAATTATTTGAAAATAAATACCCATACATACATTCTCTATTCACCTATCATGATTAGTCAACATAAAAATTAAATGAAAAATGAAAATAAAATTCATGATTAAGTTACGTCGAGGGAATTAATTAAATCAAAATAATTAATCTAATTTTAATTCAATAAAAATATCTCTTGGACACAAAAAAAAATTATTATTTATTAAAAATTATATATTCCAAATATTTTCAATTATATTTAAAATAAAAATATATTTTTTTAATATATTTTCTCCCAGGCCCCCGTGTATCCTAGAAAAACATAAAAGGGCTTTTGGGTCTAGGTTAAACCCATAATAGATGGAACAGGTAAGTTAGGGCCCAATTTGACCCATCTTGGGCCATGATAAATTGATTTTTTCCCTTGTGTCATTGATATAGGGTGTAATTGGTGATCAGATAGATCCCCCCATGGTGGAAGGAGCCCCTATCGGGGAGACCTGGACAAATGGCATGTCACGAACCAAGTCGGGTCAACCCTGAACTGGTCACCTGATCCGGTATGTGGCATGACCCGAAGGGCATTCTCGATCCCCACAGGCAGGGAAATATTGTCTAGCATCAAAATGAGATAGTTGGTAATGGTTTGTCTTATAAGAAAAAGACATATAACTGGATATAAACTGAACAAAACACAAACAACACTAGCACCGAAGATAAAAATAAACTATGTAGAAAAACATACCTCAAATGACCTCATGGGTCACCATGGAACAAAAAACCACACTCACTCTAAGAGAGACCCAAACCAGAGAAACCTACTACTGAAAAAAAAAATTAGGCGTCAGCACCGAGATGCTCATTAGGAATTCTAAAAGTAGAACAACTCCCTATTCCCTTACCTTTAAAAATAAAACCAAAACGTGATGGTTTGGAAATAAGACATAATAAAATATTTTCTTTAATTCTTTTAAAATTCAGGTAGTAAGATTTCATTTTCAAGAAAATCATTTCTCTTTCACTTCATTTTAAAAATAGCTACCAGGAATGCATTAATATTTCAAAATGAACGGAGACCAATTTAGATTAATATAAAATATGGTTTTCACAAAAGAGGGAACATGCATGAAGAAACTTCATTAACAACCATATCATAAGAACCATGGGAAATACCCAAGCATCTAGTGTTTCTTGGGGACCTAGGATCCTTGTACATTAGTATAAACGTGGCATATGAACCACAACGATCTACATTCTCATGCACTAGCCACTAGTAGGGAACACACCCATAACCAAGTTTTCTCCAATCATCACAAATATTTAGTTAGTGTTGTAGCATCAATAATGCTAGAATAAAATGGTACAAACCACTTATGTATCATCTAGCATACTATTCCTAGTTCAACCGCCTAGATACCTAGGTTTCCCATGTGCTCTATTTCAAATGGTAGTGATTTTTATCAACGAGTAAGGACACAGACACATCACATTATTTATCTAAGTACATTCTATTTTTCACCACCAACCTAACCCATTAAGTGTGTCCTTTTTTTACAAAATCACACATCATTACACAAGCCTCTTCTCTAGGAACATATAACAATTCATACATTCAACACACACATCATTTTCCTAAATCAATAGGGAAATCCTTAAGAGGGGTTTTTCTTTTTCATAAATCATTTTCAAAGTTCCAAATTCTCGTAATCACTTACAAAGAACAAATTTCATTTTATAAAAATAATCAACCAACATCTATCAGTTTCAAAAATAGTCAAAAGTGAAACTAAACAACCATGGTGCTATATATCTAATGCATGCTTAAAACCACACTTAAAAATGAAGAAATCATTTTAATAAAATAAAACTTCCCTTTAACTTTAAGTTCACACCAAAACTCATTTTGGAAATAAAATTATAACTTCTTTGGAAAACAAACATGTCATGTCACTTTTACAACAAATCTAGCAGAAAGACAACACGCCTTTGGAAATACCCACTTCTTGTTCAAAACATAAAATAAATCACTTTCCAAGAACCACAACCACTTATATACATACATACATACATATATATATAAATATATATATATATATTTCATATTCATTTCATGTAAAAGAAAAAAAACACATTTTTAATAGAATGCCAAAAAATTAAAGAAATTCTAATTAAAGGTCAGGGCTCAGGGAACCTACCAAATGACATACAGCTCGTGACGAAGGAATCTAGTTACCACTTTACCTACACATATATACATTTTCACACACACACACACATATATATATATATATATATACCATTTGATAAAAAGTACATATTCCCCACACCATGAGTTAATATGTACAAGGAGGATACATATATTTACCTGCTTACCTATGTATATACATGTAGGCATTCACTGCCGATGACTCGAGTCCACATCGCGATGACCAAAACACTCTACAATAGTAATAAAAAGTAATATCCACCAAAGGATTCAAAGGGTATTACACAATCAAACAATCCATCCAAACATACACTAAACAAACTAAAGTCACCATTTACACACCCAAAATAATCTTTCAAAATCACACGCACTCCAAAAAAAATTTAAGATGTGATATGTACTGCATAAATAGTTTGATAAAAACTTTACCCCATTTATAAAACATTTTTTCACCTTTCATATAATTTAATTAACCATAAATAAAAGTTTATGAAACAATTTTCACAAAATGTTGCTTGGCCTTACCCAAAAAACCCACACAAAACCCTCTTTTATGACTAAACGCACATAACGCCACATCAAGAACACAATTCGCACCACATGAATAGATTAATAAACTAATCACATAATTCACACAACACTATCAAATGAACCACAATGGGTTTCCATAAAAAATGCTCCCCTATTATATAAATATGCTAAAAAAATTCAAACGTATACAAAAATCTCTTAAAAACCAATTTCACAGCATGTTAATTAATCTCATAACACACTAGATTAATCGAGAAAGTGAAATAATTCATCAAATAAAGTTTTTACATAGAACCACCTACCTCAGAGTAGAAAACCCCAAAAATTGATGTGTAACTCCCAATCGCACACCAACCACACCTCTATAAAACCAAAAACGTACAATAACACAACAAGATTTAACCCAAACACCAAGGTTAAACCCCAACAAAATCAATCTCTATAAAATTTAAAGGAGATACTCCCAAAATGAGGTATGGGTTTACCTGAAGGGAATTAGTGAACGTGGAAGGAGAACGGGGTGCCGGTGAAGGTCGTGGATGCCAGAGGAGGGTCAGAGGTTCGTTGTTCTAGCGGAGGGCTGTCCATGGGGGTGATGTGCTGGAAGGGAGGCACTGGAGATGTGCACTCAAGGAGTAGAGTTTGCGACTGTGTGAGATGCTCTCTAGAGTGGTGCGCCAGTTAGGAGGTAAGGGAGGTGGAGGGGAAGTGTGATGGGGTTAGGGGAGGAGATGTTGCATGATGCCAAGGGGGAGGGGGAGAGCTGATGCTTGATTCCAAGAAGGTGGAGGGTGTTCCAATCCCAAAAAATAATAATTAATTAAAAATAAAGATTTTGATGATCAAAATAATAAAAATATTAATAATATAATAATAATAATAATAATACTAAATAAAAAAATCTTTATAATAATTAACTTAATAAAATTCTAATAATTAAAATAATATTCTCAATTAAATTATTATCTAAGATATTAATAAAAATATTTTCAAATTATATTAATATTATTATTATTATTCAAACCATTTTTAATTGATTTTATTTATTTATTTATTCATTTTATTTTGTTTCCACTTTATCGTTCATTTTATTAAATGATTAATTAGCTGTGCACTGAGTAGGTCATGCAGTAATTTCAAAGAAGTTGCATGGCTTCAACCATTCCCTTCCCTTCCTGTGTGTCGGGCACTTACAAGAAAAAAACTATAATTTATCAACAGAAACACAAAATTTTAATCAGGCTTGACCCAAAACTTGACAAAATATCTCAAAATATAATAAAATAATAAAATAATAATATCTTAAAAGTACGAGTGTGACAATTCTCCCAACCATAAAGCTTTTCTCCCTTGGAAAGCCATAACAAGGCCTAACCCCAATGAGGAATTTGATTCCCCCTTATCAGTATAAGAAGATTCCCAATAAAGACAAATAATAAAAGGTCAGAACACTATCAAAAAAGGATGAGACTTACAAAATAAACTTGGGAAACCAAAATGGACTCTCTATTATGAGCCACCTACCTCCAAGATTTTAAACATCTCCAGTTGATATGTCAAAAGAAAAGATATTTCCCACAATGCACAATCCAACATATTAATTTAAAACACCTTAGACACTGTAAAACATAACCCACACTACTTTTCTAAAGAAAGAAAGAAAACTCAAACCATTTCTCGAAGAATACTCCCATATCCTACCACCGATCCATATCTAGAAATAGAACCAGAAAATCGACATGGGGAGGCCCGAACGGACTCCTCGCCATTAGGAACCAACCAACCCCCGAGACAAGACTCTAAAACCGACATGGGGAGGCCCAAACGGACTCCCCACCATTAATAATATTCTAATATCAGTTTATTCTTGAATAATTTCAATGAGACCCACAATAGGTCTCGCCACCGTTAGTGCCAATAGGAACACATGAACTCAGAGGCTTCTTGGCACTGACCAAACACCCCACCACAAGGGGTGGGGAGGGAAGGGCCCAACTATAGGGGAATCAAAACCACAGCAAAATAAAAACCAACATCTTCACATCCATGGATTATCACTAATCAAAATTGAGACCAATTTCACAAAAAACCCCATAAGGACCACTAAAAGTGATTACATCTGGTTGGACACAACCACTAGGACATTATGGTAATGAGATGATCATGACTCCTTATAGCCACATGAAACCCCACGCACCCAAACAGGTCATTCAGAACGGAATGACTATAGGAAAAAATTTAAACTGTCTTCACCTTTAACATTGATAATAGAAATAATTCTAGGGTACCATACACTCTTAGAGGTTCTTGACCACGTGCCAGCTTCACTCTGGAACCTACGGCTGGAGCCCATGTGATTGAAGCATCTCCTACCTCAAAGTCAAGCTGTATAAACCCCTGAATGGAACTTCTTTTCCTAATTCCACTAGCTAACATAGCACAACCGAGAAAACACCAACAGACAAAACACACCTAGACATCTAATGACTCCCTAATAGCACATCTACCAAAACAGGGGTTTAGATGATGCACGTGCATCACCTCTTTAGCTTTGCCAAGAAAATTCAGAAGGAAAGATGCACAAAAATAGCTTCCCTTTAAACAAAAAAAATAGAACTACCCAAGAGGAGGACACAAACCTGTGAAAATAGAGATTCTGGGAGGATTCTATGAAATCCACCCTTCCACATAAAAGTGAACTCACACTACAATACGTCACCAAACATGACCCTCATGGCTGATAAAATCACTTCAAAGCCTTTAAAGACACTAATCAGCACCAATAACTTTGAACCGCCTTCACCCTTCCCCACTGGAATTCCTTTCACTCTTTTTAGGGGGACTTCATACACAATGGTGTTAACCATCATACCTGACAAATCAGAAAACTCAAAGAGACAAAAACCCCCTTCAACTCCTCTTGTATATTCCGTCTCACTATAAGAGGAACTGCTTAATCAAAAAGGAAAAAGGGATAGACTTAGTACTTACACTCAAAGGGTAAAGTCCTTACTTTGATCAAATAGAGGACCATCCAATGACGATTTTATTGTGGCCTCATATCAGTCACATGTTAACTCTTTATGGGGGCATACACTAGTCAATAAAGAAAACCATGGACCCAATTAAATTGGTTCAATGGAGAAGACATACCATAAGTGAACACGAAACATATTGGGGGAACCACTACAAGGGCTTCCTGAATAACTTTTCAAAATAATCCACTAACCACACACTTTCACATCAACTTACCAATAAGAATTCAAAATCAATACACAAATCAACCAAAAAGGATTATCTACTCAAAATGCATCACATACAACATTCCCAAAATACAAGGACATGCCACAAAATCACTGATTAAAAAAACACAAAATTTTCCTTTAACATAACTTTTTGAAAATAAACGAATATGGTGGGTTGAAAAAACACCAATGGTATCTCATGGGCCTCACAAATGCATGTTCCAATGCCACACTAAGAACCCATCTCATTTCAATCTAGGAACTCGTCCACTCGTACCATTGACCATTTCTCGTTTCTATATATACCCATGCATTTGGTTTCCCATGAGAACATCGAGGATCAAAACCAAACCATTCCATTTTTCAAAACAAAAACATTCAACCCACACTTTTCAAACCTTATGCATTAATTTATTTTTAAAGCGTTTTATTTCAAAACATTTACCAAGACCAAATAATTTTTACTTAAAAACTAAATTTCTACGATTCCAAAAAAATATGACGAACGATGCAAGAGGATATTAGTGTCAGCATGTGACTTAGACATAAGGTTGGGTGTCATACGCCAATCATTCCACCACCATAGAGAGTATTCTAGGACAACGTCCCCAGCTCCACATGGATTGTCAGACCCTGCGAACTCACTGAGACTATTTACAAACTCCCAATTCATTTCCCAAACACAAGGCGACCACAAGGTCCAAATAACTCAGATGAAACCTGAATTCCCCTGATAACTTTAGTTTTGTCACAAGGTGTGCTGGGCAGGAACCCTACTCGTAATCGGAATGTCAAGTGCCAAAAATCCTATCTCTGGTCTACCCATTCTATTTCCCAAGTAACAAGACTCAAGAGATAAAACCATCTCTAATACCATTTTTTCATGAACCAAGTCGGGTCAACCCTGAACCAGTCACCTGAGATAGTCTGATACATGGCCCGAAGGGCATTCTCGATCTCCACGGGCTGTCAACTAGTGTCGAACATCTAAATGAGATAGTGGGGAATGTATTGTCCCATAAACAAAAGATATATAATTGGATATAAACTAAAAGAAACAAAAACAACCCTAGCACTAGAAATAAAAATAAACTAAGTAGAAAAACATACCTCAAGGGACCTCGTAGGTCACCATGGAACACAAAACCACACTTTCTCCAAGAGAGATCCAAACAAGATGAAACTGAGATTGAAAAAAAAAGTATGTGTGAACACTAATAGGCTCAGTATGAATTCCAAAGTACAACAACACCATATTACCTTACCTTTAAAAATAAACCCAAAACATGCTAGTTTGAAAATAAGAAATAATAAAATATTATTTTTCATTCTTTTCAAATTCATGTAGCAAGAATGAATTTTCAAGAAAATAATTTCTCTTCCACTTTGTTTTCAAAATAGGTACCAGGAATGCATTAACATTTCAAAATGAAAGGAGTCCAATTTATTTTAAATAAAAATATGTTTTTTCACAAAATTGGGAACAAGAATGAAGAAACTGCATTAAAAATAATATCACAAGATCCATGGGAAATCCATAAGCATCTAGTGCTAGTTAGGGACCTATATTCCTCATACCTCGGTGTAAATGTGGCATATAAACCACAGCAATCTATGTTCTCATGCACGAGCCACTAATAGGGAACACACCCATAACTTTGTGGTCTCCAATCATCACAAATGTTTAGTTGGTGTTATATCATTAATAATTCTAGATGAAACTATAATGAACCACTTATGTATCATCTAGAGTACTATTCCTATTCCACCCACCTAGATACCTTGGTTTCCCATGTGCCCTATTTCAAGTGGTAGTTATTTTTATCAACAAGAAAAGACACACACATATAAAATTATTTATCTAAAAACATTCTAGTTTTTACCACTGACCTCCCCCCTTAAACGCATCCCTCTTTTTTCAAAATCATGCATCATTACACAAGACTCTTCTCTAGGAACATATAACAATTCATACATTTAACATACAAATCATTTTTCTAAATCAAGATGGAAATCCTTAAGAGGGGTTTTCCTTTTTCATAAATCATTCTCAATGAGAAAAATGGGCTTAATCACTTACAAGGAACACATTTCATTTTAGAAACATAATCACCCAACATCTTTCAGTTTCCAATACATTTTGAAATCACAAATAAACAATAAAGGTGCTACATATCTAATGCAAGATTAAAACCACACTAAAAAATGAAGCAATCATTTTATGAAAATAAAACTACCCTTTAACTTTAAGTCCATACCAAAACTCATTTTGGAAATCACTTTGGAACTTCTTTGTAAACCAAACATGTCATGTCACTTTTCTAACAAAACTGGAAGAAAGACCACACACCTATGGAAATACTCACTTCATCTTCAAAACATCAAATAAATCACTTTTCAAGAAACACAAACACTTACATACATACATAAATAAATATATATATATATATATATATATATATATATTGCATATGCATTTCATGTAGAAGAAGAAAATGCATTTTTAATAAAATAACAATAAATTAAAGAGATTCTAATTAAAGGTCAGGACATAAGGAACCTTCCTAAAGACACATAGCTCATGACGAAGGAAGCTAGTGACTGATTCACCTACACGTATATACATTTTCACACATATATATATATACACCCTTTTATCCAAAGTATATATTCCCCACTCCTTGAGAAATATTTACAATGAGGATACATATATATAAATGCTTACCTCTGTATACACATGTAGGTGTTTGCAGCCAATGACTGGAATTCACGTCATGATTACAAAAACATGCTATAATAATAAAAAAAATGTAATAATCACCAAAGGCTTAAAAGAGTATGCCACATTCACACAAGCCATCCAAACAAATACTAGACATACCAAAGTCACCATTTAATCACCCAAAACCATGTATCAAAGTCACACGCACTCCAACACAACTCTAAAATGTGATCCATACCACATAAACAGTTCGATAAAACCTTTAAACCATTTATAAAACACTTTTCACCATTCATATAATTTAATTAGCCATAAATAAAAGTTTATAAAATAATTTTTATAAAACGTTACTTGGCCTTACCCACAAAAACCACACAAAACCCTCTTTTATGACCAAACACACATAATGCCACATCAAGAACACAATTCACACCACATGAAAAAATTAATAAACTAATCGCACATTCACACAACACTAAAAAATGACTCATAATGGGTTTCAATAAAAAATGCACCCCTTTTATATAAACATGCTACAATATATCAAATGTATATAAAACACTCTTAAAACCCATTTTCATGCCAAATCAATTAATCAGATAACCCTCCAAATTAATCAAGAAAGTAAAATAATTCATCAAATAATTTTTTTACAAGTAACCACCTACCTCAGAGTAGAAAACCCCAAAAATTGATGTGAAACTCCTAATCGCACGCCAATCGCACTTTCAGGAAACCAAGAACAGACAATAACAAAACAAGATTTAACCAAAACACCAAGGTTAAACCCCAACCAAATAAATCTTTATAAAAGTTAAAGGAGAATCTCTAAAAATTATTTATAGGTTTACCTGAAGGGAAGCAGTGCACATGGGAGGAAAACAGGGTGATGGTGATGGTTGCGGACGTCAGAGGAGGGCATGTGGTTCGTTATTCTGCCGGAGGGTCGTCCATGGTGGTGCTACGCTATAAGGTAGGCGGGATTCCAAATACATGAACATAGGAAGGGGAAATCTCGACTGTGTGAGATGGTCAGTAGAGTGGTGCGCCAGTCAGGAGGTAAGGGAGGTGGAGGGGAATTGTGTTGGGGTTAGGGGAGGAGCTGTTGCGCAACGCCAATGGGAGGCGGAGAGCTGTTGCTCGACGGCAATAAGGGGGAGTGTTCTCCAAGACCTAAAAATTTAATTAATTAAAAAACATATGATGATAATAATAATTATTATTATTATTATTATTATTAT
Organism: Viscum album; assembly: GCA_963277665.1. Lineage (NCBI taxonomy): Eukaryota > Viridiplantae > Streptophyta > Magnoliopsida > Santalales > Viscaceae > Viscum > Viscum album. Next base: position 1,881,765,028 of record OY728159.1, on the reverse strand, counting down.
TATTATTATATAATAAAGTTAACAAATTAAATAAAAAATTGTATATTAATCAACATAATAAAATGATAATAATAAAAATAATATTCTCAATTAAATTATTATCCAATATAATAATAATAATATTTTCAAATGATATTAGTATTATTATTATTAAAATCATTCTTAATTCATTTTATTTATTTATTTTTCCATTTTATTGTGTTTCCATTTTATCATATATTTTATTAGTTAATTAATTAGTCGTGTACCGGGCAAGTCGCGTAGTAATTCTAGCAAAGTCAGGCTGCTTCAACTATGCCCTACCCTTCCCATTAATTGGGTGATGAGAAGACCAGAACCTTAATTTATTAGAAAAAATGAAAATTTTCAATCTGGATCAGCCCATAACTCGACAAAATATCTCAACGAAAAATAAAATAATAAAAATAAAATTATCACAAAATTCCGGGTGTGACATAGAGAGTCGATCGAGTTAGGGAGACGAGGTGGGGTGACCATGGAATCCTAGCATGTTGGTGGATTAGGGTAATTGAGGTTATATGCCTAAGGAAGAAATGATGGAAATGTAGAAGGTTGAATTTTGAGTGATTAGTTGCAGTTCTATATGATTGGTATGTTGTGAAGGGAGTGGGCTGATCATGGGGAAACTAGTACGATGGGCTGGACAACCTGGATTAGAGGCTATAGAGGGGTTTTCCATGGGAATTTGTAAAATGGGTAGTTGATGTATCAGAACATGATTGGTGATGGTGAGGATGTGGAGGTCTGAGTGAAGAAGAGAAGTATTCGGGGATGTGATGTAGTTCCTACAAAGGAGGATAGCCAAGGAGGGGGAGCCAGCAACAGTGAGATCAACACACATTTTTTTATAGTTTAAGATTTGTTTTTTTTAATAATTATTTCTAGTAGAAGTAACCACAACTCCTATTTTTTTATTCTCATTTTTTCTACAAGACACTACCCCATGAACTTTATTATTATTTGTTAGCTAATGACTTATGCACTGAAAATATTCTACCCCCTTTGGAAATTTTTATAGGTTTTCAAAAATTTCCAACCCTATTACTATAGTACACAATTTTTAAATTTTAATTTTTCCACAAAACCTTGGAATGAAATATTATCTAAAAACACTATTCTAAAAACTTAAAATCCACTCGAAGTTCATTTCCCTTGAAAATTCCACTGACATCCAATTATGCATAAATTTTTACACATAAACACACACATATATATGTTCATAAACTTTTAAAACTTGTAGACACAAAATTAATCTAATTTAACCTTTGGATGGAAAAACTTCACCTTCGTTTTTCAAAATAAATCACCATCTGTAGTTTAGAGATATGAATAATTCCCTCTTTAAATTTTAATGATAAGTTAATTTTTTTTCTTGGATTATTAATTTAATGTGATTGCACTAATACTAATTGAATTTAGTGGGGAACATAGATAAAATATATGGGTTGGGGATTTATAAATTATTACTGATGATTGACTTAACTACATCATCACTAGAAAAGTTCGTATCAGTAAAATCCTTGAGGATCCCACGTGAATTTAGTTAAGCACAAATATAATTTTAATGTTACCTTATTCGATTTGAAGCTGAGTTTAACAATAGTTCATCTTTAGTGACCGTTTATAGAAGGAACTGAATACAGATCCCACTAGATCATACACAAGTGATTTGAAATTCCTTTGGAATTTCGATCATCTAATTTTGGGTGATATTATGGAGGTATGATGAATTCTTCAACATCCCAATGATCACTACAATGAACTTCCTTTGATCTGTGAAGGGTAAATCAAATCATAACTTTGGATCATCTGTTTCTCTCTCTATAAAGTGGGATGAGAGAGTGAGGTTCAAAAATATTTTTTAGTGAATATTAATTTTCATGACATCCTCTTTCCTTCATATATAGTGAGATTCTAAAATACCCAAAAATGGATCTTGGATTGTAGATATTTATTTCCAAAAATAAAAAAATATCTTTTAATTACATTATTGAGTCATTAAGATCATTTATTTTCATTATAATTTACTTATATTATAATAAATATATGAGATAATAAAAATGATCAATTAATTCTCCTCTTAATTCCCAAAAATAGTAAAAAAACTTTTAATAGTGAAAGAATATTCATTTCTATATTACATGATAAAAATGATCCATTAACCTACCTCTTCATTCCCAAAAATATTGAATAAACCTTGAATAGTGAAATAATATTCATTTGAATAACATTTTCCTTGTATTTAATTCATGAATAATATTAATAATTAAATTTAATACTAATTATTCTAAACCAAAATTATGTGAATTTATTTATTACATGGAGATCGTATATTCTTGAACATCCCCAAAGCCTAGTGGTGGGTCCCAATGTGTCCAAAAATCATATTCATCATAATATACTATCCTTTTGAATACTCTCAGTGTGTGACCCTTTAGATCCTTATCTTGATAGCAGGGAATACTATTCACAGACTAGGACTGAAGTCTAGAAACTGATCAAGGCCCCAAAAGAGATAAGGAAAAGTCATAGAAATGAAAAACATTACTATAAACACACATAGTGTATTATAATATCTTTGTCTCACAATGCACTATAAAAAATGACACACACTTTGTGTCATCAACCTTCTTGCTTTATTATTCATTGAGCAAACTAGAACGACCTAGATTCTTCTACTGTTTATATGAATTTAGTGAAGGCACTTCCATCTTGATCAACTATCCTGAGATATCACCTTCTTTTAGAATTGAGTAATTTTTTATTTATTATTAAATAAATTACATACCACTAATGACACACCAAATACAAGATACCTCATTATTACTTCAATTACATGGTTTTTTCTTTGCATCCAAGTATATGATCAAATAGTATGAAATGATGATAATATCAAGTTAGGTGACCATTACACATGTTTGCGGATAGGAACAACCAATGACTTATGAAACATGTAGTGTTTCTTTTTTTGGTTCATTCCACATATTCATATCTACTTTAGATAACTGAGTGAAAACTCCATGAGAATAAGTCTTAATTCATATGCATCCCTAAAACGTAATTTTTAAAAGTTGCAATGGCCTAGAATATTTTCAATGGAATTACCCTTTATATATCATAAAACACATATATCACATTGAGAACAAAATAAAAACATTATCCATATAAATTAATAATGATACATTATTTATAAAATAAACTATTAAGAATACTGAATATTATAGTGAGATAATAAATAGAGAATAAGATAATAAGAATGGGAAAATTGGGATATAATTGATCCACTAGAATAAAAAAACTCATGAACAAATATGTATTAATAAAACATAATAATATAATATAAAATTTTAATATAAAAATATATAACCTTGAGAGAAAGTATTATTAAATGGATAATGAATGAAATAAGAGGTATTTATTGAAATTAAGAAACATATACCACTAGAATAGTAATCTGGCCATTAGGAATGATAATCTAGCCATTAGAATAGAAACCTTGCTTATGAATCTACAAATTAAATTTATATATCTTATAAATGAAAATATTATATAATTCTATCATGGTATAATAAAATAAATGTTATAAATAATGATAAATTAAGTGTCGGTATTTTTGTTAAATGTAAATATTTATTTTCAATTTTGTAAATAATAAATTGATTTAAATTTAAATCTATTTTCATAAAAAAAATTCATAAATTAATATTAGGTTGTACTATAATTATGAGATAATTTTATGAGACCTTATTTAATTTTTCGAAGAGTCATAAAATCAATTATAATATTAAAATCAATATTTTTCAAATAAATGATGATTTTATTTTGAAATTAAATTTATCGTATTTAGAAATGTATCTTCACAATATGGATTAAATTTTTTAAATATAAATTTCATAAAATGGTAAGTTTATTTTTTGGTATTTTTCTAAAATAGTTGAATTTTTGTGAATAGTGAAATACGGTAATTGATGGAATTTTAGAAATACAAAAAAAAATTATTAATGGATGATATAATCACCAATTGTTTTAAAATTTTATAAAAAAAAATATTTATTAGTCTTAGTAATCAGAAAAATTTATTTTATTGAGCCAAAATAAAAATCTAATGAATATAATAATTGAAAACACACCTCTCCTCCCCCTATTAATTCCACCTTACACCTCCATTTCACATAACACATTCTAAGACATGTATATTGTCAATATTTTTTCTAATTCCATTCCCAAACTTCTTACCCCTATCCAGGATCTTTTGGTCTCAACAAAATACTAAACCCAAGTTTCTTAAGGAGGTTCTCAAGGAGACAACATTCAAGAGGTAAAATCCTCAATCCTTCTCCGTTAATTTCTTTTATTTGTTTATCTCCTAATAACCTCCCTTATCCAAAGTGGAATGATAACTCTAGTATTATACATATATTTATAGGAATTTTATTTTTTTTATTGGAATGTCTATTATCAAATCGCTTCTCATCTCCTATTATTCTAAAAATTATAACATCATCTGTGATATGTCGGCTCACTACCTTCATCAACGATGATTTTTTGTTTTCCAATACTACCTTAAAGGATGGTCATAAAACCATTATTATGGTTAAAAATTTAATATAAATATTATAACTTTTTCAGGATCTAGAACTAATATATGGACATAATATTAAATAAAACAGAACTAGTTCTTGATCATAATAAAAACTGCTAAAATAAACTAAAAAATTTCACAATAATGTTTAATCAAATGAATCATCATCATAAAAGAAAACAAAATGATATATGGGACCATTTAGAAATATTTAATTTTATTACTACCATATAATTTCACTATTAGATAATTATTCCTCCTTTATAAGAACTTCCATAATTATATACAAGTAAACTGACCTTAAAACTATTAAACAAATGCTCCTGAAATGATAACATTATACATTATAACTAATAAAAAATTTCTATAAATGAACATAATAAAATTATAATAAATAAAATAAATTTATAATAGTTTTTTAATAAATTAATTAATTGGTATAATTTGATTTTACAAGACATTAAGTTCAAGTACTTAATGAATTTAGACATAAGGTAAGGGATCTCTCTAAACCTCTAATTTTTCCTTTGGGTTACACTTTCTCTATCATTAACCAAATTTAATTCTTATTTAATATTATATAATTACACTAAATTCTATTTATATGTTACAAACATTTCAATATAGATCAATTTATCTTTCTTCAATGGGTAAATACATTTTTTATAAGGTTTCTTTCTCAATTCCTCTCAATAATCAAGCCCGATTAAAGGGTACTTATCCATTTCTTACCCATTTTAAAATTCAATCCATAAACTTTTTTAATCTCCCAGTATTTTATAAATTTAGTTTTTTTATCATTAAATACTACCATTGTTCATTTTTTTTCAAACAATTATTCCTTTATCCTCTTTAAATACTCGTTACCATTTTCTACAAAACAATGCTTAAGTGGCACATTTCTAAAGTTATCTAACCACTCATTTATCATGTTTACACTTCAGTTGTACATCATGTATCATAATATATACCTATTTTTCATTTTTCAATGTCCAATAATGATTTAATCCCTTATTTTCTATAAATAATTATGATTCGCCTGTTGGTTATGCATTATGAAAAGATTATAAAACCCATTTCTTTCCATAGGTAATACTTATGTTTATTCCATAGGTTTGATTATTTATTTGGAATACATATTCACAAAAATTTTGTTATGTGTGTTCCCAGATATCACTCCAATTCATTGGGTAATTTTTAGTCTCATGTGATTTCATATATGGGATTAGGTAGTAAACCAAATCCTTTATGGGAATTTTCGACCATGTGATAAAGTCTTAGAAGTTATCTTTGACTCATGTTTATGTTATGTTATATGTTTCTAACACATTAAAATATTTCAATGATCATAGGATTCAATATTCTATATGTTATTATTCCATATGTTTACTCATGATCCTGGAATTTTATGTTATCATTTTATGCATTTCTAAATCATGTGTTATTATTAATTCCCATGTTTATTCCATTAATGGAATTTTTAGCTCGTTGATTTTGTTTATGTATTACTAGGTTATCTTTGTAGATATATGATCTCAAAGAAAGTTATGAACACATTGTAGAAGATAAATAAAGTGTTGTTTTATTTTAGTAATTTTTTATTTATTATTTGTGCCTAATATTCTAAATACTCAATACTTTACAATCCTTGGTTTTTATTTTATGGATAATTATGCTTAAAATCATGTAATAATATATGTAAAAGACTAGGTCCATTGTATTTTTTATCAGATAATGATCTTTTTATTTTTAGATATTGGGACTAGAAAATAGTATTAATAACCCTAGGGATAATTCTATCACCATGGATGACCTGGATTGAAACATAGGGTATCAAAATTTTAGATATACTTCTAATTTATAAGTTATACTTATATGTTTTTAGTTTCCTTTTTATGTTATCATTTTATAAATATTAAATACTCTTAATTTTATTTCATTTATTTTTATTAATTAATGGAGTGAAATAGGATAACCTTTTCCAACAATCAATGTTATAGGCGATGTGATTATTTTTTTAACGAGATGCCAAATCTGATGAGAATGAGAGCCCATAACTTTATTATAATACTAGAAAAACTAACTCATGTTATGAATAATAACTTGAATCATGTATAATTATCTAATTTTCCTAAGAAAGAGAAAATTGAAATTAAATCATTTATAAGACAATGGAATCCCATATTTAGTGGATCTTATGATCCCCTCATCACAGAATAAGGGATTAACTCCATTGAGAAGATATTATCTATCTTTTAAGGCTCAAAAGAAGATACAGTTTTATTTTTAGTCTCTCCTTTTGAGGGAGAAGCAGAATAGTGGTGGGAACTGATCAAGAACACAAAGTCTATAGATAAAATTTATTCCATGTATTGGGAAGGATTCCAGAAAATATTTGTTAATAAATATTTTCCCTGAACTCTCCCTCTTAAGATATATAGGGAGTTCCTTTGACTAAATAAAAAGGAAGATGAATCTATCAAGGCTTACAATGCACACTTTATATGAATTTTACGATATGCCTCCAGGTTTTCCATGAAGGCCGAAATAAGGATGGATCAATGCGCCTCTCCATTGATTATCGTGGGATCAAAAAAATACATGATATATAAAAAGCAACACATTCCATAGATAGATGACTTGTTTGATCAACTACATGGGGTCAAGTGTTTCTCTAATATGAACCTTCTACTAGGATACCACAAATTAATGTTGAGAAAGGATGATTTTCCCTTGACTTATTTTCGAATGAGGTTTGGATAATATGAGTTCATAATGATTCCCTTTGGATTCACTAATTATCTATAAATTTTCATAGACTTGATCAATAAAGTATTTAGTGATTACCTCGACAAATTAATGGAATTCTTTATAGATGATATTATAATATAATCCAAGAGCAAGGTGGAACATGAGGAGAATTTTAATATTCTCCTAAATACTTTACAGAGGGATAAATTATATGAAATGTATAGTGAATGATTGTTTTCTATTGTGGAGGTATCATTCATGGTTCATGTTATCACCAATAAAGGAATATATGTGGACCCTTCTAAGATAAAGGCAATGAAAGAGTGGCCTAGGACAACATTTGTAATGGAGATTTTTAGCTTCCTTGGTATAGTTGGGTATTATAAATGATTTGTGAGAAACTTGTGATAATTTTCCACCACACTAACCAATCTAAATTGGATTTGAGTAAAGTTTGTTTGGACTAGTGAATGTGAAGACTGCTTCCAAGATTTAAAAAAGTGGTCTATCACTACATTAGTACTTATACTTCTAACTAGTGGGGAACTATTTTTTTTATAAATTGATGCTTTGAAAAATGAATTAGGTTTTGTACTGATTCAAACAGATAAATTAATAGAATATTATTCAAGGTAGTTGTATGTTCGTTAGGAAAACTATTCCACATATGATCTGAAGTCTCTAGATATTGTCTTCCCATTAAATATTTGGTGGAATTTTATCTTTGGGGGGAAGTGTGAGATATATATTGTTCATTAGAGATAAAAATATATATATTCACATAGAAATAGATTAATATTCACCAATAAATATGGTTAAAGGTAATCAAGGATTATGACTCCTCAATCCAATCTCATCCTGGTAAAGAGAATAAATTGGAAGATGCTTTAAGTAGAAAGGATCCTGAAACATTTTCAATGATGAGAATTCAGAGGGATCCAAACTTATCACACTTGAAAAGGATGTACATGGGAATCATAAAGGAAAATATATCATCATTCATTTCACAAATGATCTCTCAACTATACCTCTTAGTGAAGATAAATAACTCTCAAAGAGATGATGTTGAAATTCAGAAGAAGGTGAAAACTATCAAAAATAGTAAATCCCCAGAATTAAAATTTTATGAGGAAGGAGTTGTAAGATTTGAGTTTCAGTTATACTTACTATAAAATCCTAATATAAAGATGGATATTTTGAATAATTAAGATAGTTATACCTTCTATATACATCTAGGGAACAAAAAGATGTATTGATATCTCTGAGAGAACTTTTGGTGGGAAAATATAAAGAAGGATATCACTGAATATACATCAAATTTATTGGTATGTCAGCAAGTGAAGACAGAAAAGAAAACGTCTAAGGGGATGATAGAAACATTACCTATGACTACAAGGAAATGGGAAAACATCACCATGGAATTTTTCCCTGGACCTTAAAATACATACAGAGGAAATAATTCTATATGGCTTGTTTTGGATCATCTTATAAATACTTCTCACTTTATTTCAATTTGAGAGGACTTGTCACTTGAAAACTTTCATAGATATACATAAAATAAGTTGTGAGGTTTCATGGAGTATTATTATTGATTATATCTAATCTTGATTCATGATTTACCTCCAATTTATAGAAAATCCTCTAACATGCTCTAAATACTGATTTGAAATTCAATATATCTTATCACCCTAAACCGGTGGCCATTCTAAGTGGACTATTAAGAAATTTGAATACATATTGATTCCATAATCAATGTAACTCAAAGGTGGATGGGATCAACATTTTTCACTAGTTTAGGTATCTTACAACAATAGTTTCCACTCAAGAATAGAGATGGCTCCATATGAAGCCCTTTATAGGAAAATGTGTATAACACCTTCATGATAGAATTAAGTTGGTGAACGTAAGCTGCTGGGACATGAAATTGTCGAAGAAATGGAAGAAAAGGTTAAGACCATCCAACAGCATATTTGGGCTGCCTAAATTTTTTAGAAGATATATGAAGATAATAATTGATATGACATGGTGTTTTAGATTAAATACATATAATTCCTCCACATATCTCTATGTAATAGTGTTATGAGATTTGGGAAGAAAGAACAGATAAGTCCTACATACATCAGGACCTTTGGTATTCTTGATCGTTTTAGAGTTTTGGCCTATCGAATAGAACTTCCACAAACCATTTTATTATGTACATTATGTTTTCCACATATCTCTCTTGAGTATGTATGTACCAGATCACTCATATTTACAAAACACATAGGTGGTAAAACTGTAAAGTTGTCTCTCTTATGAGGAGAAACCGTTGAAGGTCTTGGATTATAGAGAAAATCTTCTACATAATAATAAAACTAACCTTATCAAGGTACTATGAAAAATCCATAAGTATAAAGAGGAGACATGGGAATCATAGGAATCAATGAATGAAAAATAACCTCACATGTTTTAACCTTAGTATCTAAATAAAATTTCAATGGAAGAAATTCAAAATGGGGGAAGAATGTAACGACCCAGAGTTTTATCAATTGAATTTCCCTTCTTATGTCATAAAACACATACATCACATAGAGAACCCAATAAATACTCTATCCTCATAAATGAATAATGAAACATTATTTTTAAAATAAATGAATAAAAATTCTATATATTATAGTGGGACAAAAAATATAAAATAAGATAATAAGAATGAGAAGATTTGGATCTGATTGATCCTCTAGAATAACCACATTCATGAAAAAATATGTAGAAATAAAAAATAATAATATGATATTCAATTTTAAGATAAAAATATATAGCATTCAGAGAAAGTAAAAATGAATTATGAATGAATGAAATGAGAAGTATTTATAGAAAGTAAGGAACGAATAGCCTAGGAATAGTAATCTGACCATTCTAAATAGAAATCTAGTCATTGGAATAGTAACATTCCCAAATAAAGTATAAATAAAATTTATGTATCTTATAAATGAATATTTTATATAATTATATCATGGTATAAGTAAATAATTATTTTAAAAAATGATAAACTAAGTGTTGGTATTTTTTGTAAAATGCTATTATTTATATACATTTTTACAATTAATATAATGATTTAAAATAAAATTTCATTTCATAAAATCAATTCATAAATTAATATTAGTTTTTATTATAATGTTAATATAATTTTATGAGGTATTATTTATTTTTTCAAAGGGTTATAAAATCTATTATAATATTAAAATCAGTATTTTTAAAATAAATGATGATTTTATTTAAAAATTAAATTTCTAATAATTATAAAAAATATCATAAAATGGATTCCATTTCTCAAATATAAATGTAAAAAAATTTATTTTAAATTTTTGTGATTTTTCTAAAATATTTGAATTTTGTGAATAGTGAAATACAGTAAACTAAAGTATTTAATAAATACATGAATTTTTTAGTAATGTATGATATTTATATGATTTAATAAACCATTGTATAAAAATATTCATAACCATTTTCTATATTTAGTCATAATAATCAACACCATTAATATTCTTGAGCCAAAATAAAAAACTAAATAATATAATAATCAAAAACACCCCACTGCTACCCCTATAAATACCACCCCTTCTCCTAACACCTTAAAATCCTTCTAGCTTGAAGATATTCTAAAAAAATCCATTTACTATCATATTCCTTACTTATAAGATTTTTTTTCACAAAAAAAATACCAAACCCAAGTGTGTTAATGATGTTCTCAAGGAGACAACATTCAAGAGGTGAAATCCTCCATCCTTCTCTTTTAATTTATTTTCTTTTATTATCATCTCCACACCACCCCTATCCAAATTATAATGATAAATATTTTATCATATATATACTTTAATTTTACTATGTTAATGGAATATCCATCATCAAATTTTTTCTTTTCCTTATTTATTCTAATATTGAAAACATCATTCGTGATATGTCGGTTCACGATCTTCATGGACGATGAGTTTTTATTTTCCATTACCACCTTCAAGGATGGTCATAAAACCATTAATATGGTTAAAAAAGATAATAATATTTATATTGTAACTTTTTTCATGTTCTATAACTAATATATGAACATAATATTAAATAAAAAAATCTAGTTCATGATGATTGAAAAAACATCCAAAATAAAATAAACAATTATCATTAATGTTTTATCAACTGAATCATCCTCATACTAGAAAAAAATGATATATGGGAACACTAATACTTATATAAATTCATTAATACCATATTATTTCACATCTAGATAATTATTCCAATTTTACAAAAACTTTTGTAATTATATACCAGTAAACCGACCATGACCCCATGAAATGAATGCTCCCAGAATGACACAATAAAACACTATAACTCCTTGAAATGGAATTAAATGAACATAATAAAATTATAATAAATAAAATTCATGAATAATATGTTCAGAATAAATTAATTAATGAATAAAATTTTATTATCCGAAACATTAAGTGTAAGTGGAGAATGTATTCGGACATAAGGTAAGGGATCTCTCTGAACCTCCAATTTATCCTTTAGGTTACAGTTTCCCTCTATTTACCACAATGTAATACTTAATTTATCTAATATAATCATCATAAATTCTATTTATATGTTCCAAATAAATCTATATACCTCAATTCATCATTCTTTTATGATGTAATATATGTTTTATAAGGTTCCCTTCTCAATTACTCTCGATAAGCAAGCCTAATTGATGGAAGTTTCTCTATTTCTTACCAATTTCAAATACACTACACAATCAGTTTTAATCCACGTGTATTTTTCTAAATTAAATAATTTTATCATTAAAAACTATCTTAGTTCATTTCTAGTTTTATACAAACAATTACTCATTTATCCACTTTAAATACTCTTTACCTTTTTCCATAAAACCATGCATAAGTGTCACATTTTCAGAGTTACCTAACCACTCTTTTCTCATGTTTACACTTTAGTTTGACATCATTTATCAAAATATATTTTTATTTTCCCATTATTAATGTAAAATAATTATTTAATCCCTTCTTTTATGTAAACCATTATGATACGTCCTTTGGTTATGCCTTATTGCATGATTACAAAACCCATTTATTTACCTTGTTATTACTTATATTTATTCATTATGATTGATTATTTATGTAGAACATATATGCATGAACATGTTATGATGGATGAACCTAGATATCACTCTGATTCATTGGTTAATGTTTAGTCTCATGATACATCATGTATAGGATTAAGGATTAAACCAAATCCATTATGGGACTTTCTCCATCATGTGATATAGTCTTAGTAGTTATCTTTGGATCATGTTTACATAATGTTATATGTTTCTATAACATTCTAATATTTTCATGATTATATGATTCTAGGTTCTATATATTATTCTTCCATATGTTTACTCATAATATCTTCCTTTTATGTAATCATGTTATGCCTTTCTAACTCATGTGCTATGATTCATTCCCATGTTTATTCCCTTATAGGTATTTTTAGCTCATTACTTTTGTCTATGTATTCCCCAAGTTATCCTATACATATATATGAGCTCAATGGAAGATATGAGTTTATTATGGAATATTGATAAATATTTGTTTTATTATAGTTCCTTGTTTTAAATTTTATGTATGTATTCTTCAAAAGATACTAGAATTTATTATCTTTGGTTTGTATTTGATAGATAATATGATGAAAAACATGTAATAATATGTGTAAAAGTCTATGGTCCCTATCAACATCATCTATGTATAGTTAGTATAATGTATCTAGACCATAAGACATATGTGTAATATGAATTTCATAGTATCTCGAGGTTCTCGTTATATCCTTATAACTGCAATAATATTTTGATATAATAAATAATATATGGAAAATACCATGTAAATAGTGGACATAGAAAAATCAACACTATTATGATAAGATTAAATCATTCATATATCATTTTATACATGATACGGTGATCAATAAGTACTGATAATATTGGGTCTAGGGAACCCACTTTTACAAGAAGGGATCAAGTATTTACTTATTTAAGAGATATATGTGGAACACATTATGAACTAGAGTTAGGTTTTATGAATTTTTTGGTTGATAGGTTAAATCTACTAGGAAATCAAGGATCTCAAGGTGGTCAGTTTACCTAAGGATAATCTTTACATTCTTTCCAAACATAATGAATATATTCCATGGTGATATTGAAAGTTATATATTATCCCCAACTTCAACCCTTAGTTTCTTTGATGATTTCCAACATAAATCTTATATTAACTTTGAGAATATTGCATGCATTTTTTGAAGGGAATAATCCTTATTTATAATCTATTTTATAGGTTTGGTCCCAATAATATCCATTCCCCATATTCATCCCAGAATTTTCTAGGTCTATACTTATTCCCATATAGAACATCATATGGAACCTTCTGAATAATTGAGTAGAAATTTTTATTATATTATAATTAGAACAAGGGTATATATTGATTCCAAACTCCTTCGAATACCATCAAGAAATAATTCAACATTTCTAGGAATTTCTAAATGGTTTTTTCGAATTGATCATCAATAAAGGGATGATAGGTAGTACTAAAGATAAATATATTATTTAGGTAGTAATGACGACTCATCATGAACATAGAGGTGAAACTTGGGTCTTAATCACATACAATGAAAATTATTTCCCAATATAGAATCACCAATTTATTTATGTATATAATAAAATCCTGATTGAGTGTGAAATCATCCTAAATAGAGATGAAGTGGGATGACATGGTTATTTGATCCACCATAACCTGTTTTTCATTATTATCTTTATATATATTTAGAATAACTTTGACAATGTCCATGGTGATGTTTTCCCATTTGATTATGGTTAATATCTTCATAATTTCATGAGGTTTGTGATCCTCTTCCTGAATTTTCTAAAATTCAATTAACTTTAATGTATACTCATTAATCTCCTTCTTTATATTGTCCTGATTTAAGTGCTCTCAATGATCATGGTACGACATGGTACTTCCATGGTGGATGGAGATAAATGATATATGTGTATAAACTGTGTAACAAACCAAAATTAGATCATGTTTTCTATAACCTGAGATAATCTAATACATGGCCCATAACACACAATTTATCATTGTAGGTTGTAAACTGGTGTTGGGGTATTAAATCATACACTAATGTGAATGATTTCACTATATAATACAATAACTAAAAGATAACCTCCTCCAAAAATATCGGCATGACCTCCCATTATGTTGGAGAGTAATATATAATAAATTAATTATTTATAAAATAATGTAAAACCAACATATGTATAAAAGTATAAATAAGACTATTCCATACCTAATAAAATTAATAATTAAAACCAAATTCTTACAATATAATTATGATGAATAATTTATACTAGACCAAAAAAAACTATATTATAACAAGAGATAAAAAATAAAATTGTATGAAAAATTAGAAAGATACATAAGGATAGGCAATTATATATAATTTAAAAAATTGAATAAAACAAATCCCAAAATAAATAATCATCATTTGATAAGTAAATAATCATTTCATATCACCTCCACCATAACTAAAAAAATGATAAGGATCACCTACTATATCCAAATGGAATTAGAATAAAGCCTACATCACAAGTCAATAAGGGATACATACACACATTGTGTGTGTATGTAGGGTGTAGGTAATAATTTTCAATTGGTATCCTCCCCATGATCCAAGATTCACCATTAAATGTAAACCCATTTCATTCTAGTTTGAAATAAAAATATTAAAGTATGCATTTTCATTCATAATAAATCAAGTAACATGAGTCCACCAGATGAAATCATTCATTAAAATGTATTTAGGTTTCCCATTTTAAAATAAATCATACTTTTAGCATTATCAATAAATGGTATCTCTAGATGAAAGGGAGCCTAATTTTTAGATTTTGAATTAGAAATACCCATGTTTAAAGAGTAAAGGAAATAATTTTATTTCTTAATTTAACTTTCAATTTCAATAAAGAAAATGTAAGTTAGACCAAATTTTTCTCTTAAGAATAAAAATCCCATCTTGGATATAATTTAAGTAATAAATGAAAATTTTTATTCCTAAAATAGTGATTCATATTTTAAAAGAACACATTTTATATAAAGGAAAAAAATATCATCTTATCATCTTAAAATTATTATATTGATCATATGGTTATCACGAGCAGTGATTAAAGATGATTTTTTATTTTATTAAAATATGGAATGCAATATAGGGTTGATCAAGGATGTTTTCCAAGGAGAATGTGTGGGTTAAATTCACACTATTCTAATAACTTGTTAATATTTACTTTGTATTATTAATTTTTTAAAATATTTAGAAAGATATTTTATGTTTGTTTTGTTTTTATTTTGAATTTATAACAAATTAAACTGAATACATAGTTAGTGTGAAAGGTTATTGGATCTAGGGTCGATCTCATAGGATATTCATTAACCTATTAAATTCTCATATGAAAATAATTTCAAGGGAAATATTTCCTATTAAATTTAGTTCCACATCCTCCACATTGAAGAAGAAATGGACACACTTAATTTAGTAATTCGTTAACTAAACACCCATCTCTATTGTTTTCAATTCATCCCTCAATCCAAACTGCTCTAATAATATGAAACACAGATTAAGAGAAGGTATTGAAATTTTTTTTGATATATTTGAGGACACAACAGCTCATCATAAATAGATGATAAATATAATCGATATTATTTTATACAATGTACTGCAAAATTAAATATTGGAATCGTATATAATTAAAGAATGGGGTTCCTATATGATCTGTCTTTGTGACCTATCCCACTGGTTAGTTCTCTATCGTTTGAAGTTGAAGAGTTTCAATTTGTGAAATAGATATGGATAAATCATGAATAACGGGGGATGTAGATCAAAAAACACAATTTAATTAATAATAATTAGTATTAAAAATCACATAAAGAAATGTGGAAGAATATTCTAGTTATAGTCATCCGGAAAGGAATGATTTTCCTGGGTGAGGGTGAAAATATTTATATACTAGTATAGATTATACCTTCACAAATTTAGTAGAGAACCAAGTCTAAGGGAGTTGATTCTAAAGTTGGATAAGTTCCACATGGTGAAACATGTAATATCTCGTATTTTTCTGTGTATTATTTTTAAATATTATATGGAATTAATTCGAGACATGGCGCTAAGATGATTTACAATTCCAAGTCCTAGGGTTCCCAGAATAAATGTTTGAATTATATTAAAATAATAAATAGCACATGCATGAAATTTTCATGAAAATGCGGAATAACATCTAAATGGGTTCTTGGATCAGAAATCTGAGTGCACTGTTGTATTCATAGCACTGGCTTTACACTAGGCAAGGCCTAGCATCATCCGGAGTGGGTTGGTAGTGAAAAGTAGTTTTTAGCATTTTTTATAAATAAAATAAATTGAAAATTTATTTTCTTTATTTCTATTTCATAAAAAATAGTGGTTTATTTTAAATAAACCTATAGGTAGTGATCCATGGTTAATATCGTAACCCTAGAATTCCCTAGAAGCTCTGGAGAGAAACCCTAGGGAATTCTCTCAATGAAGAACAACAAAGAAACCTTTGATCGAATATCAAAAGACATCATTCTTCATGGACCTCACCAATGTTGATGATGCAGAAACCAAACTTCTTCAGTGAGCTATCAAAATCAAAGGTAGGGGATTTTTATTTCAAATTATTCTTTTCCCCTTTCTTATAAAAAATGAAGAACATGGATCAAACAATGAATGGGTTGACCTGTTGTTCGATCTTTCTTGCGGGGTGGGCTTGATTGTGGGAATTATCGGGGTTGATTATTATTTGATTTATTTTTTTGATCATTATTATGGGAATGGATCGAGGCCAGAATGAACAGCGGTCAAGGTTCATTACTAGAGTTTTTTACATGTGATTTTCTTTCCCCTATTTTCCCCGTGATTTTTTCATTCTTTGAGGGGTTATCAACAAATGATTGATGAGCCTCTGTTTCTTGGTGCAATGATATGAAATTGGAGATATGACACTGAGATGACCTAGTGGAGGTGCAGTGGAAACAAAGGAAGACAAATAGACTTGATTCAAAAGTTACCTCTTTTTTTATGGTCTTCATCAAATTATTGAAATGTTGTTTTTTGAGCCTATTGAAGGCACTAAACACCCTGATTCGATGTTAGGATGTTGAGGCGAGCTGAAATACTGAGTTTCAGGGTGAACGGACCTTGTAATCAAATCTCAAAGGATTGGTTGAGGAACTCGGAAGAAGACAAGGAGGTTCTTGAAATTCCAAAACACATGAAGTGTAGTGTGGGATACATGGCATGTGTTCATCAATGAACTATTCTGTGTGTACTCTGTGAGTACACGGGCATGGGTGGAGTACATGTGTTTCCTATACGGTGTGTACTCTACTACACAGCTAAACCCAGGCCAAATAAATGGATTATCCCATGTACTGGTATATGGGTAGGCAAACATGGGTTGACGTTGTGCACTGGTACATGGCTAGGATACACGGGCGGACCCCAGATAGAAGGGGATGGCGTATAATCCTTTCTACACACTGTGTACTCTCTTTTTACATGACATTTACTTTTGACATGGGTCATTGTACCCAGGCAGTACCCTGGGTCAAGGGACATGGAATGTGACCCTACTACGTGCCATGTACTCTCTTCTACATGGCTTTGGCTACTTTTCCACCGTATAATGGACAGGTTTCATTAAGGGTTTTTTTCCATATCCATACCCTAAAGGTTATTTGGTATCGTTTCCTGCTCATAGGAGTATGATCCCTTCAATATAAATTTCAAGATATATTTGTAGGAATCCCCTCTGAGAGTCCCAAAGTAGGATCCTCTATTAATTCCTCATTCCTTAGGTATAATCCTTTTTATTGACGTGACCAAATTCATCAGGCATCGATCCTCTACTTATCAGGTTAATTCAGATGGTGTTGTTGGTATCACTACATCGCACTGGCAGTGATCCTCCCATGTGTATAATATCTCTCTTCAGATCTATAAATGTATCTCTCCCATGATGGTTCCCGACAAATAGTACTTCTCGGAAGAACGTCATCAGTTCTATCAAAATCAAGAGTGTGTTCTCCCATATGAGTGAATCTTCGAACTAAGTCCCTAATGTGGTTATGTGGTAATTTTGACTTACCTCTAGACTATGTGTCTTGTTTTGATTATATCAATATATCCTTGTTAGATGTTTTATAGACATATACTATGTACAGATTATCGTACCTTTCTTTATATATATTGCTTAGTGTTTTCGCAGTGTCCCACTGAGTATTTCTATACTCACCCCTACATGGGTTTTTTCTTGCATGTGTCGTGTCTTGTGTAGATAAAATACATTTTGACGTAGTCTAGTGAGGACTTGGACTAGATAGAGCTTTGTGAGTTCACAAATGCTGAGGTGCTCTTACAGATTCAATTAGAAGTCCAAATACCTATTTTTTTACAGGTTGGAATTTATAGTTTTTAGACTCTTTATTTTTTTTTTGGGGTTGTATTCTGGCATAGTTTACGTTTCTTCACTTTAATTTCATGTCATGCTCTATTGGTTGGGATAGTGGTATGCATGTATTTTTTTCATAGTGGTTTTTACATTTCATCATTTTTAGGCCTAGAGATGTGTGTGTGTGTGTACATCTACATAGGCAGTGCATCCCATGTTAGTGACATGCCTACTCAGTGCTAGTCACCATCCCCTGGAATATTGGAGGTGGGCTTGGGGAGTCACGACATGGGACCTAATGGTATGGGTCTTGATAGAGTAGTATCAAAGGAGGTCATTTCTACTTAAGGACAGGGAGTCTATGGGACTGGTTTGGGGAAAAAGTGTTAAGTGTTTCGAGTTAGGCTTCCAGGACTGGGAATCCAGTATTAATGTGGGTGACTAACATATCCATACACCCAAACTCTAATAACCTTCTTTTTGAATCAATATATGAGAACACTGGTTGTAGGGACAAAATATTGGTACAAGCATCATATAGTAATGGGTTGTGGTTTCCATGGCCTTCTTCACTCATCTCTCCAGATATACTCATTGACTATGATACATATTAATTTCTTATAGAATGCATCTGTGATGCATATAGGCTAGGATTAAATATCTCGATCACAAGGATGACCCCCTTGATTATGAGGCTTTGATATAGGGGCCAGTTCCCTAGATGTTACCTCCAGTTGGTGCACTATCTATGTAACACCCCGAGATTTTGATAAATTTTTTTCAAATTAATTTATCTTTTCAATATTTTTCATTTCACAAGACACCAGAAATAGTTATTTATATATATATATATATATCTTAAAACACTAAGTCAAACATTCCTTTCACAAACAATACCAACTTCTCTTGCACAGCACGAAATACCAACTTAGCTTTCACTACAAGCAACACCAACTTGTCAATACAATGCACGCAACACTGAGTTTCTACAAAACATCTCTTCTTATTATTTTAACTATTTAAATAATATAATTATAATATAGACATTAAAATTAGTAAAATTAATAGTAATAACTAATTTTCAAATATTATTTATAAATTTTTTATATAAATAAAACATAATGATAATGAAAGATAATTTTTTCGACAAATTCCTCTTATTGTTTTCTTGAATGAATCGGTTTTCTTAATAAAATTAATTCTAGGAACATTTAGAAATTTAATTGGATAAAATAAACTTTATTTTTTAATTCATATAATCAAAATTATCCTACTGTGAATTTTTTGTATTTTTCTGAAAAACTTCATTTTTGATGAATAGTGAAACATACTGCTTTTTAGTTAAAAACTACTATTTTTTATTATTATTTATTAACTATAATTGATATTATAAATATATATTAAGTTCAAATTATATGAATATTACATCTATTATCATAATTTAATTCATTATAATCAATTTCAGTTTGAAACTGAATATGAAATCTTAACAACCTTTTGAAGTTTTTCCTACTTTAAAACCATGTTATTTCGTCCCGTCTGCGGGGTTAGCACTGATCTAAATTTTATCCACTTCTGTGATTTGAATATAAAAAATTAAACATACACCATTTTATTCAGTATAATATTTATATTATAATAATACCGTGTTAATTTTTGACCAAAATGATTAGTAAAAGTGATTAAAATTAATCACAGTAGTTATGGCCAAATTAAGCTTAATTAGGGGATAAACCTAAAAATTATAGGCCCAAGTGAACTAGAAACTTTTCCAAAACCCATTTTCTGTCCATATTTTGTAAAAAAACCTTAAATTATTTATTTCTATTTGTTTGTTATGACTTTTTTTAGGTAATAACATGTGCACACCAAATTTGTTTCTAAAAATTCCATGTGATTCCTTTTCCTTCAATATAAAAGGCCACCACCTCTACCCATTCATCACACATATAAAACCATTTAAGTTGGTCAAATATCTTCCAATTATCGTTAAAAAAATCACCCCTTATACCTTGAACCTTGAATCCTTTCTTTTTTTAGAAATCTTCTCAATGAATCTTTTTGGTACAAACCAAAAGGAGTTACCCAATTTAGAGGTAACGTCTTCTCTCAATACCATTCCCTTTATTTTATTTATACATGCCTACACTCTCTTTATTACCTTATTTTGTGATAACAGCATTATCCTCCATATACTAGGATGTTTTTATGAAACATTTCTAACCTACACTTACACACACCAACATTTAGTGGATGTTGAACATACTGTTTCTGTGTATAGCAAACTACTGCCTCATGAAATGCTGATTGTTAATTTGTTCATTTCTTCATTACCACAATAATGGTGGACATTATGATGGAAAATATAATTATATATGTAATATATTGTATTTATTTTTAATTTAATCTTATTTATTCCATTTAAAATACACATCTCTTTACTTTTCATTTGGTGTTAATACGATAATCTCATTTGAGGAAGTGTGGACTACCGCCCCCTCAAAGTGATGTGATTCGTTCACACACCACATGGAATGTAATAAGGAATGGTTTAGTGAAATTATATGATATATATAATATATTAATGCTAATGGAATAATTATATACATATATATACATACAAATATATACATATGTCATTTACATAATTTCATTCAATATGACAATAAAAATGGAAATAGCGTACGTACGGCTTACCATCTCCTTGAATGGTGTATTCTATTTCATGCTTATATATTATATAAATTATTATAATACAAATATAATGCATATAACTGGTATTTATATCATAATATAAATTTTTTAATCATGATATAAGTATAAATACCAACGATATAACAAATTAAGACACGTGTGAAAAGCAAAGTGAATATTACCTGAAGTGAAATCTTAACGTAGGATCATTAACAAGTGGGTAATATAAGGTTATAATAAAACCATATATGGTAATATATATAATAATATTCTTATTTGAAATATTTATAATTAACTTATATTTATTATAAAGGAATCTGGTATGATTATAGAGATAGTCAAGACACAAGGTAAGGGGATTTCATCTCACTTTTAATTTCGGTGAGATACAAGCTATATTCTCCACTCCTTAGTTTTGTGTGATATATGTAATGACCATGATTGTATTATATTTATCTTCTAAATTTATTGGTTTTAAAATTCACATTATATTATCCTTCTTTATTGAGTTTTAAGTTTCAAAAGTGACCAAATTAGTAAAAGAAATGTTTCAATTTTCCTTCTTTGAGGCTCATGTTTTGTTATACACCTAAACTAATTTTTGAGCTGAATATACTTCCTTTTTACATGCCATATCATGAATATAAATATTTTAATGATATAATATTCTTCATGTAATTTCCTTCCTTTACATGGAGACAATGATCCAAAGATACGAAGTTATAAGAGCATATTGAGACAATCTCATTTCTTTTCGAGATTGTTTATGTTTATTCTTCCATTGATGAAATATTATGATCCATCTCTCAAGAATATTTATGAGTTTCCTTATCCTCTGTTATTTCATGATATACTCATGTATTGATACCATTTTCTACTCTTTGGTACATAAGATAGTTGAGAAAGTGTTTTTATAAATTCCTGACTTTACCATTTCTTCGGTAGGAAATCTATGTTTTATAAAATGGATTTCCAAGAATATTGTACCATTATAGTATAATATTTAAAAGAAATTTTTACCCTTTTGTATTTTAAAAATATATTAAAGGGAGTATTATTGTATTTTTTTGAACAATTCACTTTTCTATCATTTTAACCGTGCAAAAATAATGTTGTTTTGACCTCGTACGGCATATATGGATTTACCCACCATCATTTCTTCGAAAAACCCATTGAATTATTATAAAAATTATTATTTAATAAAAACAATTTAAAAGAAATTTTCTAGTAAAAGTTTTTCCAAAATGGTTTTAAAATTATTTTATAGTTTTTCATGGAAAATTATTTTCAAAATGTTTTCAAGTATTATTTACAAGGTTTCAATGTGCTTTCAAAGGAATGGTTTTCAACATGTTTTCAAGATTCTTTTATAAGTTTTCAAGTAAAATGGTTTCCAAAATGTTTTCAATATTATTTTATAAGTTTTCAAGAAAAATGGTTTTCAAAATGTTTTCAAGCTTCTTTTATAACTTCTAAAGTAAAATGGTTTTAAAAACATTTTCAAGCTTCTTTTATAATTTTTCAAGAAAAATGGTTTTTAAAATGTTTTCCAGATTTATTTATAAGTTATAATGTATAATGGTTTTCAAAAAAAATCAATATTATTTTAAAAAAATTCAACAAAAATGGATTTCAAAATTTTTTCAAGCTTATTTTATAATTTTCAAAGTACAATGGTTTTCAAAACATTTTCAAGATATTTTTATAATTTATCAAAGTGTTTTCAAAGATAAATGTTTTTAAAATGTTTTAAAGGATATTTTATAAGTTTTCAATGAAAGTTTTTTTTTCAAAATTCTTTCATAAGTTTCAAGTTATTTTCTATGAAAATGGTTTTCATATGGTCTTATGTATTAAAAATCCTTTTTCAAACAAGAATGGATATTTTTCTCAGGAAATGTTTTTAGAGGATATATCAAAATTATTTTCCATCTAAGATAACATACATTGGTGTTACTCATTCCTTTATGGGGAAATTATTAAATGTTTTTATTTATATTCTTTCTCTGAATGTATTATGTTTTGATTTCATGATTTTTTTAAATCTTGTTTATCTATCATGGTTTATTTTATTTTGACACCCACTTCATTTCACGGGTTATGTTTATAATTAAATGATTATGAAACATGTCTCTTTCCACAAGTTATAATATGTTTACATATTTATGATACCCATTTCATTTCATGGGTTATGATATGTTTATTTATGATCTTATGTCACATGTATGTATAATTTTATTATGTGATGGGTGGGACTTATATCTCCTTCCAATGCATTGGGTAATGTTTTATATCTCATTAGATAAACTAAGATAGTATTGGGAGTGAACCTTGACTACTATGATGGTTATGGGATTGAACCATGACTACTAATATACTATGAGGAGTGAATTCACGCTACTATGATGGTCGTGGTAGTGAACCATGTCTATTAATATGGTATGAGGAGTGAACTCGTGCTTCTATGATGGACAAGGGAGTGAACCATGACTACTATGATGGTATGGGGAGTGAACCCATACTACTAAGATGGTCTTGGAAGAGATTCCTTGCCTAATATGGAAATAATTATATTCTTATGTGTTTTCCACAATTATATATATTACTATTATGTTATTCTTTCATGGATTATGTCCTTTAATCCATTTTTTATGCATGTCTTATGAAAATCCAATATTTATGCCTTGATCTTTGTTATGATCTTTGATATGCAGGGTATGAACTTTATTTTTCATGATAACATTCTCATACCGTTATGATCATATTTATGCTTACATGTCTCCCTTGTTTACCCTTACTGCGCATTTGATATCACCCATTTTATGTTTCCATTCCCCCAAGTTATGATCATATGTACTATGTTTGATATGTCTAAGAAGGGTGCTATTCAAGGCGAACATAGTGGGAGATTATGTAGCTCACATATATACCAGTGCATATTTTTCTATGTTTCCAAAGGCAGTATACCAACTACAGACTTTGGGAATCTATTTGTATAATGTTTAGGTATTTTGAAAATGTTATGTAATATTAATGTTCGAAAATCGAGGGTCCTTATATTTGGTATCATAGAAAAGGTATAGTTAACCTTTTGAAACTAATATTCTAAAAACTTAGGATATCCCTAGGTATATTTCTAAGCATGTGTCTATGGATGTATCTAAGGAAAAGTATAAGGAAGAGTTAATGTTTAGGAAAATGTCCTAGAATTTTGGTAAAGGATGGAGTGAGTGGTTTTCAAGAAATATATCCCTGTATGGATACTACAAGTTTATGTAGATCTGGAACAGATGTACCTATGGGTAAAATTTTTGAAAAGATGCTCCAGGCTTGACTCGGGGTAATCCGGTACATGACAACGGGCCTTGTTGCAAACCTGGTTTTGCAATCTCAGGGGATATGCTTTGGAAATTCTCAAACTCTTCGTTAACCATCATGAAGGATTTATATATAAGTAAGATATGAATAACCTAGGATAATCCCAAGGTGTCATATATTATGTAAGGTGTCATGATATAGACATCCTATAAGTATTTATTTTCCAGACTATGTGGTTTTCTTCTATGATAATAAATGCTCACACTTCTGGTTTTAGTCAACGGCAGGAACCAAAAGGTACTGGATTAATATTGAATGTAATGGATGATTTTATGATGACCAGTCAAGTGGGATGATCACTGGAGTGAAAGAAATCATGATCATGCCTAATCATTTTTCATAGAATATTATTAACAATGTTTACCTTAACTAACTCTCAGACTCACTAAGCAAGAGAAAGAAAAAGTCACTAAGAGTTCAGGTAATGTAGACCATGAAGAAAAGAATATTTGGTTTCCTTTATGTCAAGAATGTGGAAAGAATCACCTATGTGAATGTATTAGAAGAAAAAGAAGGTTTTTTGACTATGTAAAATAAGGACACAAAGTAAGTGCCTACAAGGTAAAAATGAAGAGTTCACTTTACAAATTGGATGGGAATTTTGGCCTCCCTAAGTCTTCATCGAAGGTTAAGTGTTTTAATTGTAGAAAAGATGGTCATTATGCAACCCAATGTTCCAAGATTAAAGTTACTAAAGAGAATTGGCAAGGTGGTGCAAGTAATGGTTACATTATAGATGATGATGAGACTACATATGAAATGTGAAAGGAAAGAGATATTATTATTAATGGATTAAGGATTAAGTAATTGAGGTATTTATGTATTTGGATTCAAAAGTTATGAATGATGAAATATACAAGTATTTTTTTACTTATGTTTTTCACCCAGTATTTTCAAGTTTATTTTGATTGTTCCCTATGGGCTAGTGATGTGATTTAATGATAATATGATATTTTGACTTAGGGTAAGGTAACCTTTAATATTATATTTATGATAAGATAATATTGTATGGATAAAGATATGTGGGATACTAATATGTAAATTGGAATGTAGTTATTACCTTGGAACTAAGTAAAGACTCGTTTATCGGTGTTTTTTGCTACCACTAATGAAGTTTACAAAAAAATCTGATTTAAGGAGTAAATCCAATATACTTTGGAATGAGGAAGAATACATGTTTTCCAAAATTATTTATGGTAATTCAGGTTGTTACCATGTTTCAAGGGAATATAAAATAATGGTATTAACATGTTTTGAATGTTACAACCAAGAGATAATTTGTGATATAAAGTAATAAATGTTAATCTAATTTAATGAATCTCTTTCTAAGGTTTTGGATTTTCATCTTTCTAAAGGGTTATATGGTTAACAATTCATGAAAAGTTAAAGTTAAACTTTGGAGGAAGTATTTGTGCACTGAGTTTGTGTTGAAAACCATGGCTAAATGGTTAATCAGTGATTAACCTTATTTTAAGGATTTTTATCTTATATATTATGTTTGTGTGATTTTAAAAAAGGACATCATGTATTTTGGGTGACAACAAATCAAGTCTAGCAAGGTTGTGAGTCTTGAACCCATGACCTAAGGATGATAGGGGTTTCACTCCTACCACTATCCTACGTGATGTCCTAGTTAATGTGTATTTATTTGTAATAAATAAATATTTATGATGAACTATTAGTGTTACTTTTTATTTTTATATATTAGTGCATGTTGTTTTTTAGACTAATAGTTAGAATTTTTATTCTTTATGGGACTTAAGATCCATTAAAAGCGTATTTTAGTTCTTTATTCATCAAAGTTAATTTCTAGACATTCATTCCATGAGTTAATGGATGTATTAGAAATTTTTCAAATCACAACACAATAATGAAATTTTTTAATATAAATTTATCAATAATTACCCAATGTTCTGAAAGTGATCAAAAAAATTGTTGCCCAAATACCATAATTTTTGTTGAGCCGATGGCTTTTTAAATTGTCACAGATTTTTGAATTTGAGTCCCTAAACATTATCTTGATCAGTAAATTTTTTTATTGATGACCTCAATCACTCCTTATAAATATTTATGTTTTTCCTCCATATCCAATATTTACTTCCAACCTATGTTCTTCTATGTGGAAGCTCAATTATATGTTACTTTGTGTAACCGTTATGGTTCTAAATTACCCTTCAAAAGGTAAGTTTTAGTATCCATTTTTACGATGTGGGTTTCTATGAATGAAACTCTCAAGTATTAAACCTTTGATAACCCAAATGAAATTTGAAGGTGAAATTCATTTTTAGGGGGTAGAATGTAACACCCTGAGATTTTGAGAATTATTTTTTCAAATTAATTTATCTTTTCAATATTTTTCATTTAACTTGATAGTGGAAATAGTTCTTTATATATATATATAAACATATATATATATATATATATATATTAAAACAATAATTCAAACATTCCTTGAACGTGTAATACAAACTTGGCTTGCGCTATATGAAATACCAACTTGGCTTTCACTATAAGCAACACTGACTTGGCGTATAATGCACGCAATACTAATTTTCTACAAAAAAATCACTTTTTTATTATATTATTTAAATAATATAATTATAACCCAGATATTAAACTTAGTAATTTAATAATAATAACTACCTTTAAAATATTTTTTATAATTCTTTTACATTAATAAATAATATTGATAATGAAAGATAAAATTTTTGGTAAAGTCCTTTTATTGTTTTCTTGAATGAATCTCTTTTAATAATAAATGTAAATTTAGATGCATTTAAAAATTTAATTGGATAAAATAAACTTAATTTTTTAATTCATAATTTTGAAATTATATTTGGGTGAATTTTTTGAATTTTTCTGAGAAACTTCATTTTTTATGAATAGTAAAAAATACAGCTTTTTAGTTAGAAACTACCCTTTTGTCTTATTCATTATTAATTATAAATGATATTTAAATATGTTTTAAGGTAAAATTAGATTAATACTACATCTATTAACATAATTTAATTCATTATAATCAATTTCACTTTGAAAATGAATATAAAATCTTAACAAACTATTTGAACATTTTCCTACTTTAAAACCTTGTTATTTCGTCCCATCTATGGGATTAGCACTAATATTGATTTTACCTCCTCTATTATTTTAATTTCAAAAATTCAACATACACCATTTTATTCAGACTAATATTTATATTCTAATAAGACCATGTTAAATTTTTACCAAAATGGTTAGTAAAAGTGATTAAAATTAATCACAGTGGTTAAGGCCAAATGAAGCTTAATTAGGGACAAAACCTTAAAATTAAGGGCCCAAATGAAATAGAAACTTGTCAAAACCCCATTTTCTGTCCATATTTAGTCCAAAAACCTTCCATTATTTATTTTGGTTAGTTTTTCATGACTTTTTTTAGGTAAGAACATGTGTACACATTTTTTGTTTTTAAAAATTCTATGTGAGATCTTTTCATTCCCTATAAAAGGTCATCATCTAAACCCATTCCTAACACCTATAAAACCATTTAAGTTAGTCCAATATCTACCCAATTAGCCTCTCAAAAACCCTCCCTTATACCATGAATCCTACCTTTGGTCATAAGGATTCTCAAGGAATCCATTTGTCACAAACCAAAAGGAGTTACTTGATTTAGAGGTAACATCTTCTCTCAAGATCCTTTCGTTTATTTTTCTTTCTCCACCCACTCCACTCTCCTTACTCACTTATTGTGTAAAACAAAAAATATCCTATATATAATATTATTATTGTTATGAAAATTTTATGACCTACACTTACACACACCTCCATTTAATGGATGTTGTGTAAGGCGAACTACTGCTTCACGAAATGATGATTGTTCATTTCTTCATTACCACAAGTCATGGTGGTCATTATGGTGGGAAATATTTTTATATATTTCATCTATTGTATTTAATATGTATTTAATATTATTTATTTCTTTTAAAATACAAATCTCTTTACTTTACATTCGGTGTTAATACGATAATCTCGTTTGAGTAAGTGTGGACTACTGCCCCCTCAAAGCGATGTGATTCGTTCACACACCACATGGAATGTAATAAGGAATGGTTTAGTGAAAATATATTATTTATATAATATATAAATTATAATATAACAATTATATATAAACATATTTCATTTACATAAATTCATTCAATACAATAATAAAAACTGAAACATCATTCATGCGTACGTACGACTTACCATCTCCATGAACAGTGTGTTCCATTTTGTACATATATATGCTTTAAATTATTATAATATGAATATAATGGATATATATGATATTTATATTATGTAATAAATTCATGAATCATGGTATATTTATAAGGACCAATGATATAACAAATTAAGACACATGCGAAAATCAAAGTGAATATTACCATAAGTGAAACCTTAACGTATGATCGTTAACAAGCGAGTAATATAAGGTTATAATAAAATAATATATGGTAATAGATATAATAATATTCTTCTTTAAAATATTTATAATAAACTTATATTTATTATATAGGAATATTGTATGAGTACAGAGAGAGTCAAGAAACAAGGTAATGGAATTTCATCTCACTTTAAATTTCTTTGAGATACAAGCTATGTTCGCCACTCTTTCCTTTTTAATGGTGTATGTACTTACTATGATTTTATTATATGTATATTTTAAATAAATTTCTGGGTATTCATGTTCCCATATTATCATCTTTATTTCATGTGGATTAAGTTTCAAAAGTTACCAAATCAGTAAAAATGTTTTGTCTCAATTTGCCTTCTTTGAGACTCGTGTGTTTTTATGAACCTAAACTCATTTTTTAGGAGAGTATAATTAAATTTTAAATGAAATATAATTAATATAAATCCTTTAATGATATTATATGTTTCATTTAATTTCATTCCCTTACATGTAGAGCATGATCCCTAGATACCAATTTATAAGAGTTTATTGAGACAATCTCATTGGTTTTTAAGATTGTTTATGATTATGATTCCTTTATTGAAATATTATGATCCATATCTCAATAATATTCATGAGTTTCCTTTTTTCTATTATTTCATGATATACTCAATTATTGTTACCATTTTCTACTTTTTTGAACATAAGATAGTTAAGAAAGTGTTTTTAGTAAAGCCTGACTTTTCCCTTTCTTTAGTCGGAAATCTATGTTTTCTAAAAAGTATTTCCAAAAAATATTATACCATTATCATGTAATATTTAAAAGATATTTTTACCCTTTTTAATTTTACCAATCTATTCTAGGTAATATTATTCTCTCTTTCGTAACAATTCAATTTTTTATCCTTTTTACCATGAAAAAGTTATGTTCTTTTGACCTCATATGACATGTACGGATTTACCCGCCTTCATTTCTTAGAAGCTCTCTTTTCATTGATACAATTGTTAATATTTAAGAAAATGTTTTTAAAAGAAATTTTCAAGCAAACTTTTTTCAAAATGGGTTTAAACTTATTTTATATTTTTTCATGGAAACCTATTTTCAAAATGTTTTCAAGTCTTATTTACATGTTTTCAAAGTGCTTTCAATGAAATGGTTTTCAAAAAGTTTTCAAGCTTCTTTTATAAGTTTTCCGGAAAAATGTATTTCAAATTTTTTTCAAGATTCCTTTATATTGTTTCAATAAAAATGGTTTTCAAAATTTTTTCAAGCTTATTTTATAATTTTTCAAGTACAATAGTTTTCAAAACGTGTTTAAGCTTCTTTTATAAGTTTTCAAGAAAAATGGTTTTCAAAATGTTGTCAATATTATTTTATAATTCTTCATGTACACTGGTTTTCTAAAACTTTTCAGGCTCTTTTTACAAGTTTTCAATGTTTTTTCAAAGAAAATGGTTTTTAAAATGTTTTGATACTTATTTCACATGTTTTCAAGGTAAAGTTTTTTCAAAATGATTTTATAAGTTTCAAGTTATTTTCTAAGAAAATAGTTTTTTAATAGTTTTATGTATTTAAAAGACTTTTTCAAACAAGAAAGAATATTTTCCCCATGAAACGTTTTTAGAGGATATTTCCAAATTATTTTCCATCTAATATAACATCCATTAGTGTTACTCATGACCTTATAATGAAATTATTAAAATTTTCCATTCATATTATTTCTCTGAATGGATTATCTTTTGATGGCATGATGTTTATCAAGATTGTTTATCTTTCATGGGTTATATGATTTTTACACCCACTTCTTTTCACAGGTTATGTTTATAATGAAATTATTATGAAACCTATCTCTTTCCACAGGTTATGATATGTTTACATGTTTATGATACCCATTTCATTTCATGGGTTTGGATGTGTTTATTTATGATATTGTGGAACATTTATATATGATTTCATTATGGGATGGGTGGGACCTATATCTCCCTCTAATGCATTGGGAAAATTTTTATATCTCCTGAGATAAACTAATATGGTCTTGAGAGTGAACCCTGACTACTATGATTGTAATGGGAGTGAACCATGACTACTAAGATGGTATAAGGAGTGAACTCATGCTACTATAATGGCCTTAGGAGTGAAGGATGACTACTAAGATGGTATGAGGAGTGAAATCATGCAACTATGATGACTCTGGGAGTGAACCATGATTACTATAATTTTATGGGGAGTGAACCTGTACTACTAAGATGATCTTGGTAGCAATTTCTTGCCTACTATTAAAATATTTACATGCTTATGTGTTTTCCACAATTTAGTGTCTTAATCTGACGTTATTATTTCATGGATTATGTACTTTACTCTATTTTTTATTCATGTCTTATGACCTTCTAATCTTTAGCATTGATTTCTGTTATGATATTTGATATGTAGGGTATGATCATCTATTTTTATGATCACATTCTAAAACCCTTTTGATCATGTTTATGCTTACATGTATCCCTTGTTTACCCATACTGAGAATTTAAGATCATCACTTTTATGTTTTCTTTCCCCATGGTTATGATGATATGTACTATGTTTGATGTGTCTAAGAAGTGTGCTATTCAAGAAGAACCTAGTGGGAGATGATGTAGCTCACATATATACTAGTGTTTATTTTTCCTTATTTCCAAAGGCACTATACCA
This sequence comes from Viscum album, assembly GCA_963277665.1. NCBI lineage: Eukaryota > Viridiplantae > Streptophyta > Magnoliopsida > Santalales > Viscaceae > Viscum > Viscum album. The sequence goes on along the minus strand of OY728159.1, from coordinate 1,881,732,993 downwards.
ACTATTGTCTTTGGGAATCTATTTGTATAATGTTTAAGTATTCTGAAAAAGTTATATAATGTTAATGTTTGAAAATAAAGGGTCGTTATAAGTTATACGACCACCATTGGAGCAGCATGTGGTACCTTCAGTACCAACAGATGAGGAGCACAGTCTAAGCATGCTCCATTAGTTTTAGAGATAGAGACCCCTCAGGTTCCAAGGCGAGCTTGACCTTCAGTTGGCTAAGGACAGTCTTGAGGTGGTGACTCGATTTTTCTGTCTAGTCAGGAAACCAGTAGACCAGATGGTGATCCTGGGGGCGAGCCTTCTTCGGGGTTTGGTAGGGAGATGGTGGAGTTTGTAAACATAGACTCACGATGAGGTGAATGTTTCATGGATAGAGTTTGGGAATATCTTTAGAGGGGATTACTCACTAGTTATTCTGAGAGAAGTGATTATACTGAAGATTCTTCTGCTCTATCAAGGTAACGTGATAGTGGATAACTATTCATCGAGGTTCACCATCCTTTCTAGCTACTCAATAGATATGGTTAGAGATCAGTACTTCAGTGCTCAAACCTTTGATAAAGGTATACATAGAGACATATAAGCCATAGTTATACCTCTATGCATTCTGACTTATGCTGGAGTCCTCGATTGAGCTTTGGTGGTTGAAAGCTTCTTGGATTAGAATATGCAGCCAGTGATAGTTTGTAGTAGGCAGGTAGGTGTAGAGACCTCGATAGTGGGGATCCAATGTAAAAATAAGATATCTAGACATGGGAGATGTTTTAGGAGGTCCGATGACTGGGGATCTGTGCTTCAAGGATCTCATGATGGATCTAGTCAGACTAGGGAGAGGCGATGCTACACATGTGATATTAGGGGACATCTCACTCCATATTTTATAACTCGTCGAGATACTGACGGGGAGGTGGTGGATGGACCACCAAGGTATAGGAAATAACAGGATCAGAAAGATCCACTAGGAAGTGGAAGTTTTAAAGGATTGGGAAGAGATATAGAAGGTGGCATGTATTTTGACATGTTACAACCACCACCCCTAGGAGTTCCACACAAGGCTTAGGGAGCTGGAGGATAGGGTTGGGGATAGCTTCATGCGGTCAAGGCATATGACCTAGGGGCTCCATGGATGATTTGAGGTGCAATCTTTGTCTTTTCAACCTTATCTACTGTACTGATAGACACAAGTTACAACCATTCCTTTATTACTACATACCTTGTATGAGACATTGATATTTCGGTACAATCATTGACTCGACCCAAATGCTTGGAGACACCTACTAGAGGAGACTTGATGATCACACACTTATACCGATAGTGTGACCTGACCCTTGGAGGAAAGAGTTTTGGTTGGAACCTTTTAGTGGCATCATCGAGGCCTTACAACGTCATTCATTGTATAGATTGGTTATCCGTAGTCCATACCCAGATTGACTATTTTAGGTTAAGGGTGTGGTGTGTCTATAATGATGGAATGAAGTTTTCCTTTATTGGTGAAAGGGAAACCCAAGTAGCATAGGATGGACTCATGCATAGGAGGATGTAGAATATTACTCATGAGTTGGATAGACTGGCCCTTAGACCACCATACGTTATGATTCTTCAGTTCCTAGCAGTAGTGGTGAAGTACAAAGACATCTTTCTAGAAGATGTTCCAGGTTTACCTCCCCGTTGGGAGATAGACTTCTCCATAGACTTGCACCCTAGGATGACATTGATATCCACACCATCATATTGGATGGCTACCATAGAGCTTCGCAAGCTGAGGGTAAATATGGAGGACTTTTAGAGGAATGGATTTCTGAGGCCTAGTGTTTCACCCTGGGCATCCCCATAGTTGTTTTCCAAAAATTCATATGAGAGCTTGAGGTTATGTGTGGACTATTGGTTCTTGAACTTGGTGACTGTGAAAAACATGTATCCACTACGAAGGATTGATGACCAATTTGATTAGTTGAGAGGGTCATGATGGTTGAAAAAGGTTGACCTTCGATCCGGCTATCACTGTTTTCAATTATGGGATGAGGATTATACCGAATATGGATTTCAGAAGCCGCTATAGTCACCATGAGTACTTGGTGATGCCCTTTGGAATGAATAACTCCCACGCAGTGTTCATAGGACTCATGAAACTAATCCTTAATCCTTACTTAGACAAGTTCATGGTAGTCTTATTCGACAATATCCTTGTGTACTCGACATCAGAGGAGGAGCACAGGAGACACCTAAAAATGGTTTTAGATGTACTCCGAGAGAACCAACATTATGGGAAACTCTCGAAGTGCCAGTTCTAGATTTAGGAATTCCACTTTTTTTGGACCTTTTATCTCAACGGATGGGGTGGCAGTGGACCCGTCCAAGGTGGAGGCAGTGTTAACATGGTAGACACCTAGGAGCATGATATAGGTGTGGAGTTTCATTAAGATAGAAGGTTATTACCATATATTCATACTTGATTTCTATAGGATATCATCACCTATGATAACTTTTACTTGAAAGGTGAAGCCTTTCGTGTGGGATAAGAAGTTTCAGTACGATTCTTAGTAGTTGAGGAAAATTTTGACGAGCGCTAAGATCTTGATATTTTCATAGAAGGGTATCGAGTACGTAGTGTTCTGCGATGCATCAAGGATTGGAACTGGTTGTTTCCCGATGCAGATGAAAGAAGTGATTGCCTATGGTTCACGCCGATTGATAACACATTAGTAGAACTATGTGACCCATGATCTTGAGTTATAAGCGGTAGTCTTCGCATTGAAGATGTGGTGACACTACCAGATGGGTGAGCAGTTTATCGTGTGGTATGATCACAAGAGTCTCAAGTATATCTTCTCTTATAAGTATTTGAACATGAGATAGAGTAAATGGCTAAGTTCCTCCGAGACTATGACTTTGAGATTATATATACTCCTAGGAAGGGGAACATTGTGGAAAATTCTCTCATTATGAGATCTAGTTCGCAGTTGCTGAATAAGGAATCAAAGTAGTTTCTCTCGTTATAGTTATCCTTGGTGGATGGATATAGATAATCTTACCTCTAGTCGATGGTTTTCACCCCTCTATTATTATAGTGAGTTAGGGAGGCACATCTTAGTGATATCGACTATGAGAACTTACATGCTCAGATGTCCATAGGGCATGCACCTAATGGATATTCACAAGGTGTGGATCACATATTTCTTTTCATAGGATGCACTATAATATCAGTGGAGTTTCGGGATGAGGTTCTAAGGGAGTTTCATACATCCCCTTTTGCAGTATATTCGGGTGTGGTGAAAATGTACTAGGACCACAGATGTGATTTTTGGTGGAATGGATGAAGAAGGCAATGGTAGAGTTCGTTTCTCAATGCCTTATGTTCCAGCAGGTGAAGGATGAGTACCAGGTTCCATCGGGTTTAGCTTAACATTTTTAGGTGATGGAATGGAAGTGGGATGGTATATCGATGGACTTCATGATGGGTTTACCATGTATGTCTAGGGGACACGATTCAATTTGGGTGATCATTGACTGACTCACAAAGTTGGTCCACTTTCTCACAATCTGGGAGTAGACTTCAGTTTAGATCTTGGGATGCCATTATGTGCAGGAGGTATTTTGACTCCCTGGATTCAAATCAAAGATAGTTTCTAATTTTGATGATCATTTTACATCATGGTTGTGGAATTAATTTCCAGATTTTTTTGGGACTCAGTTATGCACGAGCACAGTGTTTCACCCCTAGATAGACAACCAAACAGAGTAGACCATTCAGGTCCTGGAGGACATGCAAAGGTCTTGCATGCTGTACTTTGGTTATTTTTGGGAGGATCACCTGCCTCTCAGGGAGTTTGAGTAAAAAAATAGCTACCATTCAACCATTAGTATGGCACCATTCGAGATATTGTATGAGTGACCCTTCTGGTCACCACTTTTATGGACTTACCCTGGAGAGTTAGCACTCATGGGCTAGAGTTGGTGTGAGCTGCTACCAAGAAGGTTCAGATCATAAAGGATCAGATGTAGACTACACAAATCCTTAATAAATCTCATGCTGATAGGAGGTAGATACATTTTGAGTTTTAGGAGTGAGATTATGTGTTTCTTCAAGTTTCACTTCGATGGGGATTGTAGATACTTTTTGGGGTGGAATGTTATCTCTAAGGTTTATCGGCCCTATCAAAATACTTCCTAGAGTTAGTAGGGTGTTGTATCATTTAGATCTACCCCCACAGTTGGATTGGGTACACAATGTCTTCCATGTTTCATAGCTGAGGAGGTATGTGCATGACCCATCACACTTCATCGACAAGGGTGAGCTGGACATTGAGGATGGAGTGACTTTTTCTGAGTATATAGTGGGGATTGATGATTAGTAAGAGGGGATCCTTTTTGGGGAGTGATTCCTTTGGTTCATATCTGGTGGCAACATGGGAATATCTGGGAGAGTACATGGGAGTGGTAGGATCAAATTCATGCACAGTACCCATATCTTTTTGAGTATCCTTATTTTTGGATTTTCAAGGATGCAAATTGCTAAGGTGGGGAGAATTTAATGTCCTGAATTTTTCCATGTGTTATTTTTAAATATTATATGGAATTAATTTGAGACCAATCACTAAGATGACATACAATTCTAAGGCCTAGGGTTCCCAAAATAAATGCTTGAAATATATTTAAATATTCAATATCACACGCATGCAATTTTCCTAAAAAGAGATTAATAAATTATAAATGGGTTCCCGGATCAGAAATATGAGGGAACCATTACATTCAGAGAAAAAAATTTACCCTATTAAGGCCTAACATTGGCTAGTGTGGGTCAGTTGTGAAAATTGGTTTTTGGAATTTCCAATGAATAAAATAAATTGATTTTTTTTCTTTTTGTTTCATCGATGCAGTGATGTTTTATTTTAAATAAACCTTGAGGAAGGGATCTAGGTTTAATATCACAACCCTATAATTCCCTAGAATCTTTAGAGATAAATACTAGCAAATTCTATTGATGGATAATGATGACAGAACCATGGATTGAAGATCAATGAACATTGTTCTTGATGGATCTCACCAACGGTGATGACACAAAAATCAATCTTCTTTGGAAAGTGATCCAAATCAAAGGTAGGGAACTGTTATTTCATATTATTCTTTTCCCCATTCTTAGAATCAATGATGAACATGGATCAACCGATGAATGGGTTGACCCGCGGTTCGATCGTTCTTGTGGGATGGGTTTGATTGTGGAAATTATCGGGGTTGATTACTATTTTATTTAGTTTTTTTATTGTTCTTAAAGGAACATATCAATTCCAGAACGAAAAATGGTCTAGGTTTGTTCCTCGAGTTTGTTCCATGTGATTTTATTTCTCTTTTTTTCCCCGCACATTCTTCGTTCTTCGTAGGGTTGTCAATGAATGATTTATTCACCTCTGTTTCTTGTTTCAACGATCCAAAATTATAGATCCAACACCAAGATGACCAAGTAGACAAGCGGCAGTGACGGTGACAGATGAATTGAAGTGATTCATGAGTTGCCTCTATTTGGAAGGTTTTCATTGGATGATTTTAAAGTTGTTTTCAAAGCCAATTGAAGGACCAAAAAACCCATATTCGATGTTAGGGTATTTAGGAAATATGAAATCCAGAGTTTTAGGGAGAAAGAACCTTGGGATAAAAGCTCGAAGGATTGGACTAGTCGCTCAGAGAAAGAATTTTCTTTTTTGGAAATTAAAAAACACACGTCAAGTAGTATGGGATACACAGAGTGTGTTCATTGATGAACCACTCAATGTGTAGTCCGGGAGTACACGGGCATGAGTGGAGTACACAGGTTTCCTAAACGGTGTTTACTCCACCACACAGCCAGACTGAGACTGGATATATGGGTTACCCCATGTACTAGTACCGGGGAAGGCGAACACTGGATGACGTCGTGTACTATAACATGTCCAAGATACATGGGTAGACCCTAGATGTATGTTCATGGCATATAATCCTTTCTGCATGTCATGTATTCTCTTTTTACATGACATGTACTTTTGACACAGGTCATTGTACATGGGTAGTACCCGGAGTCATGGGACAAGGAATGTAACCCTACTATGCGTTGTGTACCCCATTCTACATGGATTGATCCACTTTTCCACTATATCTTGGATAAGTTTCATTAAGGGTTCATTCCCATATACTTCCCCTGAAGGTTAGTTGGTATCATTTCCAACTCATAAGAGTATGATCCCTTCAGTCGGACTTTTTGGATAGAGTTTTTTGGAATACACTCTAAGATGACCATAGCAGGATCCTCTATTCATTCTTCATGCCCTAGGTAGAGTCCTTGGTATTAAAATGACTAACTTCATTAGGCATAGACCCTCTACATATTAGGTTAATCTAGACGGAGTTGTTGGTATCGCCCCATTTATCTGGCAGTGATCCTCCTCTATGTATCGTATCTCTCTTCAAATCTATGAGCATATCCCTCTCATGACAGTTCTTGACAAATATTAATTCTCAGATGGAGGTCGTTAGTGCTAATTAGACTTAGGAGTGTGTTATCCTAGATTATTTCTTGTGGAATATTTGGACTAAGTCCCTAGTGTGGGTTTGTGGTAGTTGAAACTTACCTCTAGATTTTGTTTATGGGTTTGAGTATATCTGGATATCCTTGTTAGATGTGTTGTAGACATATACTGTGTAGAGTTGACTATACCTCTCTTTATGGGTATTGATTTTTGTTTTGGGGGTGTCCTACTAAGTATTGTTATAGTCACCCCTATACAGGTTTTGTCTACATGTGTCATGTATTGTGCAGATGAGCGGTCTTTTGATAGAATCTAGGGTATACCATGACCAGAAATAGCTTTGTGAATTCAGAAAGGCCAAGGTGTTTCTATATATTTGAGTAGCATTCCCAATACCTATTTGTTTATAGGTTGAAATTTGTAGTTTGCAGACTCTTTCTTTTTTTGTTGGGTTTGTATTCTGGCCTAGTTTACGGTAATGCACTTTACATTCTTGTCATACTCTGTTGTTTGGGACAGTGGTATGCATGCATTGTTTTCATAGTGGTTTTTACATTTCATCATTTTGTGGGAATAGATATGTGTGTGTGAATACAGGTACCTAGGAAATGCCTCCCATGTTTGGGATATGCCTACTCGATGCTAGTCACCAACCTCTAGACTATTAGTGGTTGTCTTGGGGAGTCACAGTACAGCCCCCACTAGGATGGGTCATGACAAAGCATCAAATATCATGATTGATTCTGTTATGTTCATATTTATCCATTCACATGTTCAAGAATTTTCAGGGAATAATTTTTTAATGATTTATAGAAGTAGTTGAAATATACTAGAATTCTCCCAAGATCAAATGTTCTAATTCATTTCCATTTTGCGCATGGTAGAAATTGGGCATGATTGAATTTCGGTTTGAGAACCGGTCTTGGTGTCTACCCATTTGGATTTATTTTTCTAGGGATCACTATCACACACAATATATGTGTTTTTTATGCCACATTCAGTGAGTTGGGCTCAATCGAGGTCACCGCCATATTCAAATTCCTACAGAGTAACAAAAAATTGTAACCAAAATATTAAAAATACATTCCACTACAGATTTATCAAGAGAATCAATTTGGGATCTTAAATAACTAGAATGGGTTGGTTTTAAAATTATTTTTCCTCATTATCTTATTCAATTGGTATGTGCAATGCTTAGAGTTTATTTTAAGCAGCTGGTTGGATGCATCTTGAATCTCATAGGGTGGGCCATAGAATTGGCAATCATGGGAGGTGAAGTGATGAGGATAAGAGTGATGACCATATTCCATGGAGGTAATGGATTCATTGAGGAAGTGGATATTTTGGTATTTTTAAAGGCGGTAGACACATATTCAAAAGTGATATGATGTGACTCCTCTATCAGATTTAATAGTGTCTCGGGGATTGGTTTCAACCAGATAATAGTAACATGACTAGATCTAGGTTCAAAAAAATTTATCATGGTGAGTGTTGACATCAGAATTCAAATTTTGTATATATACAGGTGCGGAGGTGTGGTATTCAACCAAACGATGTCAGATATGGATTTTTTCTTTGGTGGGTACCGAGAAACCTCTCCCACCGGAAAGTCTCAACCTTATATTTTGCAGTTGGATCATCTTTGAAAGATATTTAGAGATCTCAAGTTCATTATAGATCTATATAATTTGTTTTATCTTCTTATCTTTAGTTCTAGTTAGTGTAGAAACTTCTGGTACTCCAAGGATTCGAGTAAAATAGTGCGATGATCAATGTGGAAGTTTCCAGTGCTCTCCCTTGTGATAGATTTGGCTATAAGAGTGTAGAATCACATGATTTTCTCAGTTATAGTAGGTTCAAGTGGGAATAGTAGCTATACTGACCATAGGAAGGGTTGAGATCATGATAGTTTTAGAGAACTCACTATTAGTATACCAACTATGAGAAGGGGTAGAAGTTCAATAGGTTCATGGTGAACTCTCAGTAGGTTGGTTAATAGAAGTGACCATGAGTAAGGATATAAAATGGATGATGATAGGTTCATAATTAGAGGCACGATAGGCTCTGCAAGTGACTTCCACCTCATAGTAGGTTGAGAGAAGGTCCACTGAATGTTTAGGCTTCCTAGGAATGAATAGTATTATTTTCATGCACAGTTAGTCACAATTTTTTTCATTGTACACTATCACTTAAAAATTAAACATTCATTATGTATAGAGACCATGTCAATTTGGTATCTTTTCCTTTTTTCCCTCAATTTTGGAAACTATGGGTGGCATGGTCACTTGAAATTTCTCATCTTCATTGAACATGTGGTGACTATACTAACTGTGGAGACTTTATATGATCATTTGTCTCTTCCGTGGTTTTCCATGCACTATTACATCATTGTTCTATTATTAAAAATACATTTAAAAAACATTTTTTAATGACAATTTATTTCTAAATAATAAAATTAAGAAATAAAAAAACAATTAAAATTTGAATTTTATCATTTGAACAGAAAATTTCAAATTCATTTCAATTAATTAAAACATAAAAAAATTCATTAATAAAAATCACAATAAAATACAAATTTTCAGTTCATAAACAATATAAATTTTTTAAATTTCATTTTCAATATTATTTTTTGTTTCTCATTAAATTTTAATATGAAAGAAATAATTAATTCCCAAAAAAATACTTTTAGTAATGTATGTTTCAGATTAAATATTTATAAATTTAATAGTTAAAAATCAAAATAAATGTATGTATGGATTCTAAAATTAATTCCAAATATGGGTATGTCAAAAAAATCATTAATTTGGCCATTCAGTAGATCATTCTATAATTATAAAAAAAATATACAAATTACAATTTTACCCAATATTTATGTAATTAATTATTGAAATGTCAAAGAATAAAGGATAGTTTTTTTGAAATTTTAAGCTCACATCACTCTATAAAACTTGAATGATTGAAATCCTAGGTAATTTTATCATTGATTATCATATATTTAAAAAAAACCTCCCTAGATCTAAATTAACAAACTTGGGAATAAAAAATAGAGATTCAACCATTGTTTGAAATATCATGCCACATTTGTGTATCTAATTCATTGTTTCACTTCATTTCAATCAAATTTCTGAGTCTAGGGGTGGATCGGACTAGATTTGAGTGGAATAAAAGTTTTAACAAGAATCACTTCCATTTAAACCTCTCCCCTTAGCTTCTTAAACCCAAGTTTTATTTTTATCATTATTGATACAACGCAAATGAATTTTTTATAAGTTAATTGACCCAATCATGGGTTTGATATTCATATCTCCCAAATGAATTAACTTCTTTAAATATGATCAATTTATTCATTTTTTAAATTCCTCTCATCCATGTATGTGTAAAGAACTATGAAAATTCACTTACTTAAATTTTCATAGAGGGATACTGACACACATAGTGCCTTAGCATTATAGATTCATTGTGGGATCCCAAATTTCCATTTTAATAAATTTTCAATGGACTTATATCAATTTTATTTGATTTGGATCAATAAGGTGTTATTATTTATAGAGTTAAGTCACCTTATATTAAGTTATAAATCCAATTTTCCTCAAGTTATAATTATGATTTCACAATAATCTTTTCACTCAGACTCTCTTTACTAGTTATAAGACTATACTTCCATGAGAATAATGGAAACTTTTACTCGACATTCATATAAGTCTCATACTTTCATAAAAATTGAATTTCACAACACTAAAATAAAACTATATCATGGTAGGGTGGTGTTTATGTTCAAATAAATTTTGAAAAATCAAAAACATGAACAATTCAAAAGGTTATGGGCAAAAAAATATTTATAGAATAGTGTATATATATTATGTGTTTTTTTTATTTACTTACAGATTTACTAAAAACATACTAAAAATTGTAAACATATTTTTTGTAGATTCTAATACATTAATTAAGAAGAATTTAAAACCATTTATAACCAGGTTTGATCATTCATCCCACACATTTTCAACATTTTCCATTTAAATTTTAGCAGAATGCACCAAATTATAGTGAATAAACAATGATAAGGAATAGACATAGCATGGGGTTATTTTCCCACAATTTTTGAGGTAAGATATCTCATGGATGTGTTATGGATATCCTTGATGTTTTATCCTAGATATTATATACTTTAGTAAAACCTTTATAAAAAATACACATTAGTAAATTTAATTAATAATTATGGAAATGGAAAATAAAAGAGAAGACAATAGATCACTGGGTTTTCCCCTCCCAAGAGGGTCTATATTTAGACAATCCATTGCTAGAAAGTTTTATGTCCATCCATAATCCATGGGAGGATGTTATTTCTATGATAAAAAATACCACATCCTTGTTCTTCTACAAGTATTTATCTCTAATGAAACTTTGTTGTCCCATTTGATAGATCCTTTCATGTCCAACCCCTCCGCATAGAAAAATACTTTAAAAGTGGGACTCGAAGGATGATGAATGGGGACTCTTATTCTATCACATACAAACTAGTGTATTACTCTTCATCCATTTTCTACACCACTCATGATTCTTGGATAAGTTCAATGCAAGGAGATTTAGTAAGTAGTTAAAGTTGAATAAAATTAAATCATTCAGATTTTAAATCCAAATTCAACCCTTATATGCAGTGGCTAGTTCCTTGGATTCTACATGTGAGTCCACTAGTGATTATTCTTCTATTGTGCCTCCCTCCATTTAATATTCCGTATGATATTGATAGGAAACTTCCACTTTAATATCTATTGTATTTTTTTTATCAAATATAGAAGTTTCCTTTAATTCAAAGGAGGAAAACACCATGTTATCCTCTTTATCCACTATTTGATCTTTAAGATATCCCACTTCACTCATGAGATATTCATATTCTAAAACAAATTCCTCTAGTAAATCATCTGAATATACAATATTTACACATATTAGACTATTATATGGCTCATCTTGTATGATATTAGATTAAAAAGAGATATAATCGTATTTATCTCTCTCCAGATCATACTCTAATAGTTCATAATACGTATCCTAAAAAATAGGGGTTATATTCCAATTTATTTTGTGATGAATTTAATTTAATAGAGTTCAAAGTTTGTGTATCCCCCTAAAAGTTTTCACCTTGAATTTCTTATTGTTCCTAGAGTGCCTTGGGTTTCATCACAAGCTTGTGTGGGAGAGTGGGATTCTTCAAAAATTCTACCTCTAGGATGTAGTCTCTTAATGTTTTAGGTTTTGGTCTAGGATCCATTTTTACTCCCCTACGGGTGTTAAATTTATGATAATCTAATCTGATTTGTTAAATTGTGTTCATCATTTCATTAAAATGTTTAATTTCAATATTTCTATCTATTTGTTTGAGAAAAGAAAGAAGTAATTCCTTATTTTTAATAATAAGAGACGATACTTTATATTTTTTTAATTTATTAGTTTTAAATTTTAAAAATAATATGTTATTTACAAAGTTAAATAAATAGAGACTCACTAACCTTATTCCTCGATAATGACTCTAAATTCATTTTGTGGATGTCATGGGTTACGGTAAAAAATAATTTATTATTTTATTAAAACATTGAATGAAACATAGGGATGGCCAAGGTTGTTTCTAGAGGAGCATGTTTTTATTATTTTTTCACTATTAATTTTGATTATTAATATTATGTTTATTTTAAAAATAGTTAGTACAACCAGCAATATCTATTTTTATTTGTTTTTTTATTTCTAAATTTAAAAAAAAAATAAACCGAAGACACAATAAGGGTGAAAGAGGATTGGATCTGGAATCAATATCAATGGTTTTTAATTATCCTCTTAAATTCTCATCCAAAAATCATGTCAATATCATTCCTTAATTTCTCTCCTTTATCTAATTTTTTGATCAGATAATACCCAAGATAAATCTCTCCCGGTACATCTAGTTTCACCTCCTACATAGTGAAGAAACAATGGGCACACTCAATCATGGGATTCACTTTCTCAATACCTAGCTTCATCGTATGTTTTTCATCCCAAAATCCACTATAATCTAATCATATGATCCACAGATCAAGATAAGAGAGTGAGAAATGAATCGATAGTTTCAAGGATGTAGCAGCTCATCATAAAGTGCAGATTAATATCATTGATCTTATATTGTCCAATATACTACTACACCATGAATGGAAATTAAAATAATTAATGAATGGGGTGATTATATGATCTTCCATAAGGACCAACTTCTCAGGTTATTTCTCCATGGTTTGGAGTTGAAGAGATAATATTCACAACACATAGATAGATACAACATGAATAATAGGGTGAGGGGTTACATAACATGATTAAATGAAAAAGAATTAGTATTAAAATTAACATCACAAAATTAAATGTAGATGGAAATTATATATATGATAGGATGATTCAAAATAAATTAATTAGGTGAGGGGGTAACATTTATATGCTTTCATATCTTTTTAAATTATCAAATTTAGATGTTCACCAAATATCAACGTGTTGATTCTCTATCTGTATGAGTTCGATGTGGTGCATCATCATAGATCAGTGTCAATTCTTCTGAGATCATCTTTTTTGTTTGTAAATTATTCCCTTATTTTTTTTGTACATGTTCAAGAATAGTTAGAGAATAATGTTTTAGTGATTTTCATCTATAGTAGACATCTATTATAAGTCTCATATGATGAATTTTTTTATAACATTTTTGAGTTTTGTGTGGTTAAAATTGGGAAGTACTGAATTTGGGCTTTAGAACTGGGCATGGTGTCTCATAATTTGGATTTAATTTTCTTGGTTTCACCATCACACACAATGTATGTGTTTTTTAATCTGAATCTAGTGATTTGGGATCAATCAAGGGCATGTTGTATTTAAATTCATGAATAATAAAAAAACAAAATAGTCAAAAATAAATATTTAACTTCATTCCAATTTCATCAGTTGAATCGACTTGGGATCTTCATCAAGTAGCATAGGTAAATTTTAATAAACTTTGGGACCAGGATCAACATTAAGTGGAATTACTAGGGATTGTATGTCCATTAAATGGTTGGTTGGATGCAGCTTAGTTTTCCATAGGTGTCCCATGACCTCAAAAGGAAGGGAGAGTGGTGATGAGAATCAGCATGGGAGGATTCTTCCATGGTGGGAATGGATTCATCAAGGTAGAGGTAGTGAGCTTGATCTTTTTAGAGGTGGAGTGTACATATTCTATAGTGAAGTGGTGCAGATCCTCTATCACATTTCAAAGTGGATCAATGATTGGTTTTTGTCAGTGGAATGGTGGGTGTCTTGATCTTAGTTCAGCCTTCTTCATCATGACAAGTGTTGTCATGTTTTCCTCTTCTATGAAGCTATAAGAATGATGGTGTGGTATTTAATGGGGGAATTATAAGATCTAGATTTATACTTTGATGGGTTCCAAGCATCCTATCCCTCCAGTGAGTCCTGACCTCATATCCTTCAGGTGGTTCGTCTTTGATGGGACTTCATAGTCAATGAGTTCATTCCATATTTTCTTAATATTGTGAGCTTCTTGGTCTTGGTATGGATAAGTGTGATATCTTGTGCTGTTATAAGGGTTTGATAATAGTGGTGCGATGATTAGTGTGTCAATTATTAGTACTATCCCTTTTAAAAGTTTTAGTTGTAAGAGTGGTGTCTTGTACGGGTTTCCTATTTATGGTAGGCTCAGGGGGGATGGTAGTTATACTGTATTTGATAAGGGTAGATCTCAAGGAAGGTTCATAAGGATCATGATCAATATAAAAACTTTGAGAAGTGGGTGGATATGAAGTATGTTCATGGTGAGATCATAGTAGGTTGGTGACTGGAATTGATTATGAGTGAGAATAGGTAAGGGCTTATGGTAGGTACAGAAGTAGAGGCACATAGGTTCTAAATGTTACCAAGACCTCATTGTATGTTGAGAGGAGGTCCATAGTAGGTTCAAATTACCCATACACGGTTATTATTGTTTCATGCACGGTCATTTGCAATTTTTTCTAGCACACATGATCACTTCAAAAATTGAACTTATAGATAGTATAGTGATGGTGCGAACATGGTAACATGTAATTTTTTCCCCAATAGTGGTAACTTTGTGTGGCATTCTCATGTGAAATTTCTCCCTTTCATTGAACACACAATCTCTATATTAACCATGGAGACTTTATATTGTCATTTATCTTTGATATTATTTTCTGCATACTTTCATATAATATTTCTGCAATTCCAACCTGCATTTAAATAATAAAAATTAGTGCATGATGTTTTCTAAAAAAATTCAAAAACAAAAAACATATTAAAATCAGAATTTCAGAATTTGAAAATAAAATTTAAAATTTATTTCAATTAATTAAGACATCAAAATTCCATCAATAAAAATCCAAATCTAATCCAAATCTTCATTTCATAAAAAAATCAATGATTTCATTTTAAATTTTAATTTTAATTTTTGGATATAATTTAATTTTAATATGATCAAAAGAATTAATTAACAAATAAAAAATAAACCACATTCCAAATGTTTGTTATATATTAAATATTTAAAATTATAAATTCATAGTCAAAAATAAAAATAAATATATATATGGATTCTCAAATTAATTCCAACGGTTGATATATCAATAAAAATACTTAATTGGGCCATTTAAAAATTCATTCCAAAATTCACAATAATAATAATAAATTACTTGGTATTTGTTTAATTAATGGGTGTAATTTTAAGGAATAAGAGACAAAAATCCAATTTTTTATCTTACATCATATAAAAATATGAAACCATAAGAAAATAATTATGAAACAACAATAAGAGAAAATAAAAAACATGATAACATTAAAAATAATAATATATGATCCTTTAGAAATAACCACAAGTAAACTACCTTGGAATCACCTAATATCCTTGGATACAATCTAGGACAACATGGTAGTGGAATACATCAAATTGATATGCCCGATGTGATCCAACTTCCTAAACACGTGATTTTATCCTACATGACCTAAGATAGAGGAAAAATACCATAAGAGTTGAAATTTTCTGTCTTTGGAATACTAGATAGAGTCTTGTAATGGAAAATAGTGAACTTATAGATAGATTTCCCCTTGAAACCAAAGGTATCTCATGATATCTAATGTAAGTTAGTAACAAAAACACAAAATATAAAAATTTAACTAGATATAACATAAAAAATATGCACACCCTCACCTCTAAACACCCATCAATAATTAATACCCTTAATATTAAAACATTGGAGACATAATCATCACAAAAATATCCATGATCCATGATCTTTACACCATAATAAAGTTAATTCCTAAATATAAGTCACAATAAGGATAATATAATCATGGGTGTTAAACAACAATAAATATCAAATATGACTTTAAATCATTCTTGTAAAGGAAATAAGCAATAAAACCATGATAAAATAATGATAATTACCCTTTTAAAATATAACCAAAATCTTTCTAATCCATGAAAAGAATCAAAAAATCTGTTTTTAATTATGGAATTGTTTGACTTTAAAAGGGACAATACATCCTTTTTCCCTTTGAAATACTTTATGAAAACATGTTATAAATTCATTATAATTCAATAAAGACCATTTTGTAATTTTCCTTTGAATATATTCATGAAAAAAAATTGAAATATTTATGAACCAGTTTTTGTAAAATATTTCAATTGAAATAGTTTTTGTGATTTAAATATGTACACCAACTCATTTGTATAATAAAAAATTTAGAAACATATAAAAATATATATAATTAATATTAATTAAAATTATAACATATATTTAAATTGAAAATGAATATTAAAATCATGAAAAAACTCATGGTTCAATAATTTATAGAAAGATGAATAGATCCATCTACCAATTAACAACACAATAATTTTTAATTGATGTATATCTACAAAAAGAGATTGTGGATGCCTTAAAGGTGATTAGAAGTACTAAATTAGAAAACTGAAAAATAAAAATTCTTCCACGGTAAAAACCTAGGCAATCATAGCCATAGGGAAGCTAAAAGAGGAGGGAATAAGGAAGGAAAAAAGAGTGGAAGTGATTTAGATGAACCAACCTTGAAAACTAATAAAACATTGGTTAGAAATCATCATGAAAGTTAATATAAATTTTAGTGAGTAAAGAAGAATGAATTCATACAGATAGATAATAGAATATGGGCCAAAATATAGGCAGGATCCCTAAAAACTGAATTACAGGAAAAAATATTTTTTTAATTGTTTACAATGTTCTGCTACAAGGATTAATAAATTATATTGAAACTATGTAAGTGATATTGAAAACTCATTTTTATAAAGTGATTCATTCAAACATCATTTTTAAAATCCATTCTCAAACCATGTAGCAAGTAAAATATCATAATAAAACTAATAAATTCACTCCAAACACTAGGTAATTCCACCTTATGATCAATAAATGATATAAAAACCATGTAGTGACACTGTGGGTTTTAAAATTCTCCTGACTATAGTATTTATATATAGAAAAATCCACAATATAAATCATTAATCAAAGATAAGGTTTGGTTTATCTTTATTATTATGGAGGGGCCATATGATATTTCTATGGAAAGTGATCATTAAAGACACAATATCACACAATAGGGATTAAATAATAAAATTATCAATTTATAACAACCCAATATGGTATAACAGGTAATAAATACATCTTATGAACTGTTAAAAAATTTCATTCCAAATAATAATTATCATTTTTATGATATACCACATTGATCTACTAACAACTCCATGAAGGTATTTTATGCACGTAATTAGGGACTAAATATTTTAATGTATATATTCATGTCAAGAACACAATACATAACCTAGAATCATTATTTATATAAATAAATTTTAAAAACTCTGGATAAGATGATCAAATAGAACTATATTTAAGTATAGTATGGGCTATAGTGATGTAGTTTTATATTTATTATTAATGGATTATGGAAAATTCCATGAGTATGTTTATAGAGATTACAAATTCCAAGTTTCCAATGGGTTTTTTGGAAGTAATTTCACTAGAATTTTACACTCTGGATGGTGGAATCATTATAAGTAAGAACATTAGTAGATGAAGGAGACTTTGGAAAGTTTGGTATTTATTGGTAAAGAAGGTTTATTGAGTAAAAGAGTTTTAAAAGTAAATATTATATTTAGAATCATATATTGATTTCTTAATTTAACATTAATGTGATTCATGACTAGTGATGAATGTTGAAGGATAACTATTAAATATATATTATGTTAAAAATATATGATTTCCAGAAGCTGATGAATATAAGAGTCATGCATCTGATGATTGTTGAAATATTCTTCAAGTTAATGACAATTATTGATGACTGATATGTTATACTATCAACAAAATTTTGTTTAGTAATTGGCAATCTATCCAAATGAGAGATTTAAGATCATAAGAATTAATATTTAGTTTTATAATGATTGTTTTCCCAAAAGTCAAAAGATGCATTTATAAATGATAAGATATATCGATGTAGTCCTTATAAAGGGTGAGAAGATGAAATATGTGTTCTAATGCAAGACTAGAGTGAATTTGAAAGCTATAATGGTAGACACCTGACTTAAAATCTATCCTTATGGGAATAGTTCTGCCAAGAATTGAGCTCACCGATATAAGATATTGTTTTTGGAGTACAGAGTGATGATTTAACCAAAATTAGATTTGTTAATAAGAAAATTATAAGAGGTAAACGTGAATGGATAATATGATAGTATAATTTATATTTAAAATCATAAAATCCTCAATTATATCACCTTGAAGTATATAATGGTTACTATTATGGATGGAATGAAGAATGTTTCCATGGAATGTGGAACACTAGAGAATGTGAGAGTAAATGAATTCTACCCATAAGTTTAATTGTTTACCAAAAGGTTTGACAGTTAATTTTCTATTAGATGAGCCAAATTTTTTTCTCATATGATATATGTACTACCCTATCAACCCAAGTTAAAGAACAGTTACACATAGAAGTTTTGATTCTAGCTGATTTGATCAAAATATTATTTTGGTTGAATGGTAGATAAAGAAAGGTTAATTTTAGTTGTTATTGAAGAAGGTGAAAAGTAGAAGAGGAAATAGGTGATATCAATTTAGCCTATAGAAATATAATATAATAAATGCATTGAATCCCTATAATTTTAGTAAGTCTAACATCCAAATGAATTTGGATAATGTTAAGGAAAAAGTGGTAGAATCTTTAATGATTGATCTAAGTAATGAAAGGATGTATGTATAAAAGTTAATATAGGAAGAATCAATTACATAATTGAATATTTTCTCTCAAAAACTAGAGCCAATGAATATTATATATTCAGGTTAATAAAAGGAAACTTCATAAAAAATTTGAATAATCTAAAATTGTCTAAGCCCAACCACTAAAATGATGATGATGACCAATGGATGAGTTGATCAAAAGTAGTATATATGAGAAGTGATAAGAACAATATTGAAACCCAAATTAGATAAATGAATGATATTTAATTGAAGATAATGTATGATGTATGAGTTTGTTTTAAGGTTTAGAAGATATAGAAAGATTATGTTTAAGAGAAAAATATAGAATAAGAAGATTAGGAGTAAATGATATATAAGTTACATAACTATAAGACACTTAGTGAATACACATTATGTTTTTTAATTCAATAAACTTATAATTATGTTGAGATGGAAATTTATATTCAAAATCATGAATGAAAGATCATGATACTAACTGGGTATTATAGATCCTTGATGAGGACCATTGACTCTGATATGTTACAAGTTTTTAAATTCACTAATAATATAAATGCATATATATATATATATATACGATGTTTGAAGACCACGTGACTCGAAAATTATAAATAAAGTGGAAGATTATAAAAGGAATTTGGTTTATTTAGAGAAATGTGACTAATACCAGAGGGAGAATCTGATTAGTATGTTCAAGGAGACCATCTGGGATTATGTATTGAGAATTATGGATCCTATAAATTCTAAATAAAGTGAAATATTTTTATTTGTAGTTTTTTAAGAATAATAGTGAGGTCAGTGCCAAGTGACAATCTTTAATAATTTATACATAAGAAATATTTTAATTTTAGGGATCTAGAATTAGATTGCATTAAGCTAGGTTAGGGTGATGTGCATATTGAGTATTGATTAAGTTTAATTTGATAGTTGAAGATCTGTCCAATAAATTCAAGTAAAAAATAAAATATTTTTGGTTCTAATAAAATTAATGACATCATTCAAGATGAGAGTTTTAATAATTTCAATATTTAGTATAAATTACCAATTATAATATAGTTAATTATCTTAAGGGATTTTTATGTCTAACTATCATTCAGAACTCTTTTTGAGTAAATTTTTTAGTATAAAACTTTAGTACAATATGATACCTTCACATCCCAAATTTTAATAACTTATCTACACTAGTGTTATAATATGTGTCATAGACTCTACCTAGAAACAAAAATGAGTAGGTTTCCCTAATTAGGCCCAAACCGTATAGAAATCATACGTGCAATGCTCAAAAAATTTTAAAATTTCATGTGCTAATATTATGATGAAAAAAGAGAAATATTCTCCCTAATAGTTATAAGAGGATTGAAAAACAAAATTAATAAATTAATAAATTGAATCATTGTATCTATGTTTGTTTACATTGATCCAGACCCCCATCCCCTCTCGGTGTAGTTATAGGATCCACTAATAATTTCATTGCTATCAGAGCTGGTTCCCTCTAATAGGATCAATATTTTTATCCCAAATGTGTTTTCAAACATCTACAAATAGTGTATAATTTAATAATTTATAGAGATTAATCTTCTAGATGTTATGAAATATTATCTATAGTTAAATATAATAGAAGTTATCCTTGAATGGGGTAACATGGATGTTTTAACTAAAACAATGAGAATATGTAAGAATAATGAAGATTAAAAATATATTTGAGTCTCTAAAAACATAATATCTTGTATCCCCCAAAAATTGAAGGAAAACATAGTAGTAATATTTCTTTTAAATATGATTAATTTCATCCTCTGGAATTATCCAATTAAACCCATAGTGAGTATGAGTCTGATGAATTTAAATAGATCTACAAAAATGTTAAAAATTAATTAAAGGAGGTTTCTTTAGAATTATTTTAAAATATGTTGTTATTTATTAATGAATTATATTATAATAAATATTTTTCATAGATGGAATTTGATGCAATATAATTCTCTTTGGTTAAAAAAGATAGAATGTTTAACAGTATCAGCAAACTCACTGAAGCCTAAGGATATATGAAATTCTTCTATAAAATAAAATTCAGTATGGTGGAATATAGATAAATAAACCACATCCAAAAACCTGGATGGGAATAGGAAGATAGTAATGAGCTTCCCATATGGTCTTTTAAGGAAGGATTAAATATCTAAGAACTGAAAGAAACCTAAACCAATAAAAATAAAACTCAGTGGAAGTTGAAAATATTTATTGGTTACTTCTAGTGTTGTGGAATGTGTGGACACTAAAATATTGAATATTTTCACAATATGTTAACTACCATAGAATTTATAAGGAATTATTTATAATTTATTAAACCAAAAGTTAAGAAAAAATAATAAAATGGAAACCACAATTTATAGGGTAAATTAAATTAGTCAATATTTAACATATTTGAATATATTAAAAACTTCTATGGAAATTATGGATGAAGTTGTCACAAAGATGATGACTAATAGTTTTCAATCCCCAAGAAAAAAAAATATAACTAATGAAAGGATGCCAAAAAATATAATGAAATTTAAATATAATATAGAAATTAAGTATACCTTGAGGTGAAAATAAATGAAATCCCTCAATAATAAAGAACCAAATAATAAGGTAATGGATGTTTTCATACCCCTGAAAGGATGTTTCTTTTACAAAGGGAAATGGTATATCATGGACTGGTGTAGGAATTCCATGAATTTTCAAGTAAATAGAAGAAAATTAGATGGTTAAATTGAATCAATAAATGAAATAAACATGTTTATTGGTTAGGTGGAACACATCTGAAATTAATAAAATGAATTTAATGAGAGGTTTCCAAGGAAAGGAAATCTGATGGAAGACAATATAATGTGTGGGAGATGTAATAGAAACAGACACACTCCTGAAAAATTATTTACATGGATACCTAGATATAATGATATGGTGAATAAATGGAACCATACATTGGAATATATAAGAACAATAAATTTTACTGATAGAGAGAATCATTGAAGAAAGAATATAGTTGCACATTTTCTAAATGTATGCATGTCCATATAACTAGTATAGTTAGAGGTAAGAAGGAAGAGGAAGATAAAATAAAGAGTTAATCTTGTTCCATGCTATCAAAAGTTATGAAAATTAAACACAAAGTAAAAAATAATAATAAAATAGAAGAATAAGTCGATAAAACTTGAGAAGAATATTTATTAGAAAATAAAAGGTAAAGTCGTGATGGGCTCCCCAAAAAATAGGTAAATGGAAGGGAGTTTTTATATTTAGAAACACTTATCAATTATATAACTCTAAAAAAAATAAAGAAAAGCAAGATTCACCATTTTCATATATGAAGTGTACTTATTTTCATTGTAAAGGGAATTGGCAGTGATTTAATTCATATGGAGAACCAAATAACAACTGAGGATTTATGAAATCCATTCAATGATATAGAAGAATCCATGATTTAGGAATTTACTTCAAATGATATTATCCATAATGATGAAGTGGGATGGATATCACCCATTTATGGAAATTGAAGATGAAGTTGGAGATTCCAAATACATAATTAGCTGAGGCTGAAAATTCAACATCTAGGATAACTAATGTATGAAGGACCGAACATCTAGTTCTAGATGATTGAGTAATAGATGTAATAGATACAGTTGATTTATGTACTCAAAGGATTAATCTATGAATTTTGATGATTATTGAGTAAATATATAAGACATGATGTATTAAATAACACTAGTTTTTTATCCTTATATAAAACTAAATTCTATTACTAAAGATGAATTCGAAAACTTTATGACAAAAAAACAAAACTGAATGAATTTAGTTGGAAACATACATTTTATGTTGAATGTTTTTATCATTTTTTTAGATAGATGTAGGAGAACACTTTTAAAATCCATTTAACTACCCCTAGAATAATTCTATAAATTTTTTTTCATTTTATTTATTTTGGAAAGATTTTATGTCCAAGTAAATCACTATAGTTTTCAATACCGAGAACAGAAAATGTTGACATTGATTTTATTGATCTGTGGATAAATTTATTAGATGAAAATTATTAAATATTTATCCAATAGAATTCATATGTGACTCTCAGTTCAATAAATGATAAAGAGAGATGATAAAAACATAACCCGTGGGGCACAGGTACTGTAGCAGTACTGTAGCGGCACTATAGTAGTGGTGGTACTGTTGATCGGCGGGTACTGTAGTGGTGGCAGGATACTGTAGTGGCGGAAGGGTACTATAGAAGCGACGGGCACTATAGCAGCCAGGTTACTATTCATAGAATGGGCCTTAAGCCAAAAATTTGGTCCTACAGGCTATGAAATAGGCTACATGCCCACTGGACCTTCGGGCTATGTAATGGGTATCCCTCTACCTAGTTAAAAGAGTTCTTTTCTTTTCTTTATTAAAAAAATGAGGCTTCGGCCCCAAACTTTTAAAAAAATAATTTATTATATATATGGTGGATAGAAACTCATTAATATTAAATATGAGACTAGTATTGAAAAAATAAAAAGTGGTTATTGAATCACCCCATGTATTATCATGATAAATTGTTATATTTTTTCATTGGATTTTGGAGAATTCAATAAGTTTTAGGAGATTAGAAATGTAAAGATCCTTATGGTTTTCATTTCACACTCGGGTATGTGGTACTAGGTACATAACTCTATTTTTATTATTTATTTTAATGGTTCATGTTATTTTTTGGTGGGTGTTTGTTTATGGATAGCTGGTAGTACCAAAGGGCCACCAGCTAGCTAGTGGAGGGCACCGACTAGCCAGTGAGTCCTAGTGGCTAACTGATGGAGCTGTTGTGCATACGATTTACTAAGGGAATTATTATCTTTTTAATCCCATAATATTTTCCTAATATACCTTAATCCTACCCTTTGACCTTAATTATGTTTTTATTTATCTAGAGGCTCTAAATTGGAATTATTTCCTCCCCACCTCTACCTAGTTTTGATTCATCATACCGATTGAAGATTGGTAAGTTGACTCCTTTAAATTTGGTTTCTCATGTATTCCTCCATGATTTTGATTTCTTGTGATACTAGATCATTTTATATAAAAGAGTCATGTAAAATTAACCTTTTTTTAATTGTATATATGTTATTTATAATCTTATCTTCTTATTTCCCATCGCTGTTCTTGAAGAGAAAATCTTGTTTCATTTTTCAGGTGGTAGCTGACTCTATCTTATGGTCGAAACCTTGGAATTACTTATTTTATTTGATGCTTTACTTTGGTATTAGTTATGAAATTTATTATTTATAATATTTTTAGTCTCTGAGGGATATTATTATGATTTAAAAGGGGGTTTGATAGAAATCCTCTGAGATGCATAATATTATTATTTAATTACCTCATGGATATTTTAAAAATAGGAAACAAATTCAATCATAGAAGTGATGTGGATCACTATAGAAAATGTTTTATAAAAATGTGAATTTTTTTTTGAAATGTCTCATTGTTTGAGAAATGTCTATAAAATATGAAGTTGTATTTTTCCTTATAAAGTATATATAGAACATTTCTTTTAGTTTCCTTGAACGTAATGATGATGCAATAATCCTCTTTGGATACCTTTTTAGTATGTTGAAGAAGTAAAAAAGACGAACCATAATAGAGTTTTTTATCACTTGGGGTGGTAAACTTGATGTCTTGACATCTTGGGGGTATCCTTTCTAGGGGATCAAGGTTCCCAGACTACAGTAGTCTTGTATGGTACATAGTGTTACTTAGTGTGTCATAGTGGTTCGGTTGTGTATACCCTTGTGTCATGTATTTCCACCTTGGTTTATTCTAAATTACAATATATTCTTGATCATTCGATATTTTTACCTTCCAACTTCTTCCTGATATATGAAATGACGATTGAAAACTATTTATTTCATTTAAAATATGATATGTAAAATTCCTATATTTTATTGAATATGGAATTATTTTGAAAATAAAAAAAGGTTGTTTTATAAGTGGAAAATTATGAATTTTAGAAATATTTTTTTAATGTGAGATAATAGATGCATGTTGTTATATAATGTATAGATTATTTCATGACATCCTAAACGGAATTTATTCTCAAACCCTACTTTTTCATTTAGGTTTTTATAGCCTTGGTTTTGATGGATATAGGTAATGGGAATAAATATATGAAGAGGATGACTCTCCTTGCTTGTGTTTCCTACTGATGGGTTTGGTTTGAGATTACTTATGGCCTTGTGGAGATGGAACCATGGTTTGTTTCATGTTTCATATTGTCCAAAGTCTTCTTATTATGTGTTGTGAACTTGTTATCCATATGTTGGTGGTTACCATTTTGGTTATAGTTTTGACATATGATGTATTTGGGATTTCCTCTTAGTAATATATGTTTTAATTTTATATCATAAGTCTATTAAGGGTTAAATAATTTCCATATTCTATTGTATGATAATATGGTTCATGTTAACCATTGTGGAGATCAATAAAATGCTTCAGAACTTATAGACGGATAATTTAGGTGAAACTGTGGATTTACCCAAGTTGGTATGTTATATATTGGTATTATATCCTTAGGTTACATTAAATAATATTTTCATGCTTTTGTATCACCATCTTGTGTCAGGGGTTTATTGATAGATTGGAGATATGATTGTTGAAACTTGAGAGGTAGTGTGGGAGTATGCCTAGTGATCTTACTTTCATGAAACTATTTGAGTTAAAATGGGATTTTTGAGGATTATTATGGTTATTGTATAAATATTTAACCTTTTTTCATCAATTATTCAAATTTTGTTATGTTAATGGAATAATATTCCAAATGAAATGTTATCTTCCTTTCTATTTTATTGTTTATGAAACCTATAAAAGGATTTATCGAGATTGATATAGAGGAGTCTATGGATAAATCCCAAGAGTATAATCCCCTAGTTGATCCAGTTATGGTGTAAATTATCATTTCTATGATCCAGTATTTGAGAAAATTCAATGATTTTTATCTAGAACAAAAGTTATACCATGAATTGGAATTTACTAATCATTATCTACTTATATTCCTTGGAAAAAATGGTCTATAAGATAAAGAGGAATGGATCGAATGAATTGAGATAAATTTCTACTTTCTCAGAAATCTATAGGTCTTGAAGGTTGGTTTTGCTACTTATATGCTTGAAGGGGTATGAAATAATTGTTGTAAACCTATCATGCTAGAAAAGTTTCATGAAGGTATAACTTGGACCACCTTCAATAATTCCTTCAATAACATTTCTATCTAGAGACACTAAGGGTGGAGAAGTCATGGGAAATTTTTACTTTGGAGTATTTATAACATTCTGCAATGGATCTTTCCACTCAGTTTTAAATTTTAATGAACTTATCTCTACAAATTTTTTCCAACAATTATCTTAAGGATCATAGGTTTGAAATTTTTTTGAGGGAATATATCTAATCTATTACTATTATTATGTTCCTACCCTCCTATGAGGAGGTATTTTATAATGAATTTATTTTTGAGGCTGGAATATAAGTAAATACAACTCTTCATAACATCAACGTTAGCGGGAGTAGCTAGAATTTTCTTCCTGGTCAGAAAAAGAAGCAAGATTTATAGCACTGAGGTGGTAGAAGGAGGGAACATCATTAATTTTGGAAGAAAAATGTGACCTATTACAAGGGTGTGAAAAGGGGAAACATCAATCCTAATTTTAAGGATGCACATATTATGTGTCACACTTGTTTGAAATTTGGTAATCTTCAGCCATTCTGTGATAGAGTATCCCAGGGTAGTAGAGTAGAAACTGTAACAACCCAAATATTCATTAATGAAAATTCTTCTTGATCTAATTAAATGTATTATTATGTAAAATTATTATATAAAATTTGAAATTCATTGGTTTTATGTTTTTGGACATTAAAATTCCATTAATAATTGTGATCGTCGCAAATATAGCTATTGAACAGTGATCACATGATGAGTATAAATATAGGGATTTAACAAATCCAATTTACTCAAACAAAGAAAGTGATGGTCTCATCAAGTAGACTTGCCCTGTTTGAAGCCCATTTTTAGGATCTTGTAAAGGAGGTGGTGTCATTGGTCTTCACTCTTGAACAATCCCAAACTGAGCTTCAACATGTTAAGCTCGAATAGAACGACCTATGGGAGAAGTGGAAGTTGATAGAGATTTCCACTCGAGTGATGTTATCTGAGCCACCCCAAGAGCCTATCACCATCACAAACCATACCCTTTGGTTTTATGCGGGTGTTATAAGGTCTTATGTAACAAAACCCTAGTACTATGATTATGTAAAATATTTTTGTATAGAGAATATACATTCATTTTATTATTATTACTTTTTAAATAGTTTTTAATGAAAATATAACATTTTTAGTAAATTAAGAAATCTATTTTGAAGAATTAATAGATTTTTGAATTAAATAATATTTTAATTAAATATTATTATAAAATTAATTTTTATTTAATATAAATTATTGTATAATTTTTATGAATATTATTATAATTTTTATTAAGGTTTGAAAGCTATTTTTTTCAAAACCCATGAATTTTTTATAAATGTCAGTATTTTTTTTAAAAGTGAAAATTCAAATATTTAGAAAATTATTTAGATAAAATTAATATTATTTTTCGAATCAAGACATTTAAATTGTCCAATGGTGAATTTTTCATCATTTTCTAAGACAGTCAAATTTTTCAGTAAAAATTAAATACCGTTTAATTATATAATTTGTTTTATGACTTCATAATAAACCAATAACAATGTAATAAAATACTATAAATGGTATGTTCGGCCAATATATTTTTTACCATTAAAATAATGTGATTTTATGTTTTTTTTATTTATTTTAAAAAACTTATTGGACCCTCCAAGACTAATAAAACATTTTAGCTTTTTAAATTGATTTCCTTGAGAGTGAATCACATCCACATAAGCAACCCTATTATTTTAAGATTTCTTTCCATTGGCCTTATATAATATTTTTTCCAATCCCATTTGGAAAAAACCATTGGCAAAAACCATGGGCTGGTTTGTGGTTTTGATTAGTTTAATGTGTGGGTTCCCAAACCTAAATAATAAAGAATTTCCTCTCCTTTCCTATATAAACCCACCCAATCTCCCACTTCCTCTTCCCTAAAAGCCTTTTGAGTTCATCCAACCTCTACACTCCTCTCTATAGAATCCTCCCAAGGCATCTCAATCTCCCAAGAATCCTCTCTCAAGCCTCTCCCAAGCCTTTGGAAGTACGCTTCCAAGTAAGGGATTCCTTCCCTTCTCATTTTATCCAAGTTTCTTAATATTGTTATGCCCTTTTTTTAGTTATAAATGTTGGGGTATGATTTAACACCTCCCTCGTGCTTCCGTATTTATGTTTGAATGATGATATATCCCTTTTCTCTCTCATTAATTCCACTCATGTACACCTTTTTCCCTGCTGAAATCCCGTAAGGAATTTCTCTCTCTTCATTTACATTCAAGCAATTCTTTTCTATCATGAATCTAAGATTCATTAAAAAATTTGGGACATGTATATATATGATCCTCTTACTATCCATTTCATTTAAATATGATAAGACACCCCTTCCACTCTCATAAACCATTTTTATGAACTCTTATATCACGTCATTATGCTTCCGAAATTGCACCGCCATTTTCCAAACCATAGTCATTGTGTAGTGAATACCATGACCATTTATCTATCAAGGGTATTCACCTTTATGAACATTTAATTATTGGTTATATATTCCTTTATCGTGGATTAAATGATGATGTTTTATGAATCCTTGTTATATGATCCATGTGGAAAACTTATGCATGAAATGAAATATTTACGAATGGTGCACCCTGATAGCACTCCAATGCATTGGGTAAAGTATAGTATCATGATACATCATGTGCAATGAGTTTTGACCCATGATAATATAAGTGTGATTAGGGTTCACTTGTTATTCATGTTCAATGAGGGTTTACTCATGCTCCATGTGCAATGAGCCTTAGCTCATGCTAATATCATGTAAAATGTTGTTTCCACATCTCCATGTTATGATTATCATGATTTATCATGCCTTTATGTTCATGTTTATCTTATGCTCCATTTATATGCCTATTGTCTAAAATGTATTTTATTCCTCATGTTATTCCATTTTTATTCCCTTACTAGGATTTATAGATCACCCCTTTCTTATGAATTCCCTCAGGTTATCCCATGCAATGTTATGTATGAAGGAATGTTGGGGTCATGTAAAGGAAGTTTTCAATAAAGATGTTGTATTTCATGTTTTAAGTTGTTATGTAATTATCCTAATTCCCAAATAGACTATACCTCTTGATATTCTATGTCTTATTAAGTGAAATTTCATGTAATAAATTATGTTTAAGTGTGAAAAAAAAGTAGGGTTGTTATAGTTGGTATCAGAGGACAGGTTTAGTTAGTTATTGGATTAGGATGAGAAAACCTTAGTGAAGCCTAAGATATAATAATAAGTATAAGAAAAACATCCCTAAATTTTAGTGATTATTGATTAATTGTTTTATAAATAAAATACATCCCTGTCTAGATAGGAGTAGGTAGAGGCGGCTCTCGCACAGATGTACCTAGGAGTGAAAACTCTGACTAAGAGTTTCAGGCTTGACTTGGGGTATCCTGGTACATGACAATGGGCCTTGCTGCACTTTTGATAATGAAACTCTCTAGGGATATTCTATAGAAAATTCACAAGATTATTATGAACCATTATTAAGGGAATAAAAAAATTCCCCTAAGAATATATGTTAAAAAATAGATCATGGATAACATAGACTAAAGCCTATAAATCCATAAGTTAAGGAAATAAAATATATTTATAAGTCATCTGTTTTGTCCTTGGATTAACCTTTATGTGTAACCCCTAACTTTCCTTTTATTCTAGACAATATCCAGTAATAGGAGGACTCGAGATAACAACTGATGCGAAGATCAATGTGATGATTGTTCTAATGAGATGCCCAATTTGATAGGAGAAGGAATCGTGAACTTTGTCAATATACTCTCTCAGTTAACTCAAGATTTGAATATAAACATGGGTCAATATGAACATTCAACACCCCTAAGAAATAATAAGTCACTATCAAGAGCTTCATGAGATAAAGGCATCCTACTTTTAATAGATCATTTAATCCCTCAATCGTCGAACAATGGATCAATTCCATTGAAAAGATCTTCTTCATCCTTCAATGTTCCAAACAAGAGAAGGTTCTTCTGGTTTCTTATCATATGGAGGGTGAATCCTATCAATGGTGGACATTGATCAAAAATAAAAATCCTAAGGAGGAGATCGAGGCATTGGAATGTAAAGATTTCCGGAAAAAAAAATCGATAAATATTTTACCCGCACCCTCCGACTTAAGATGGAAGGGGACATCCTTACCCTCAATCAAAATGACGATGAATCCATTAGAGCGTACCAGAAAAACTTCACAAGGACTGCACTATATTCCTCCAGTTTTATTGTTACCCCTGAATGCAAGGTTGACCACTTCTTTGGTGGGATGAAACCTAGCATGCGTAAATCCCTGGTGATCCGTGACTTCGACAACTATGAGGAAATTATCTGATATGCCCTCAAGGTTGAAATGGAGATCGGAGAATATCAAGGGTATCATGGGGATAAGAAGCGTAAGGTGGACTTCAATTTTGGAAGTTCGAGGGATAAATCCAATGGTTCTATGAAAATACATCACCCCACTTACCAAAGGTGTGGAAAGAAGCACCTCGGAAATTGCCTGAAGGGAATGAGGAAATGATTTAGGTGTGGAAGACTAGGTCACCTAGCCGTTAACTTCCGAAAAGAAAAAAATTGTTGTTGTGACAGAGGAGAGGAACACTCAGTTTGACTCTCAATGTGTTGTTAATTGCTTCAACTGCAAAGAACTATGGCATCTTACAAATTAGTGCCCTAAGACAGGGGTTTTCAGAGGCAACCAACAACCTCTAAGGCATCAAGGGAGATCTTTTTCCATCACTACCACCGAAGTGAACCCCAAAAATGAAGTGGTTATAGGTACTCTAGTTATTCATTCAAGAATAGCGAACATACTTTTTTATTCTGGTTCTATGAATTCTTTTATACCCTGAAATTTTAGTAGAACAATCTCAACACCACCAGAAATCATGGAAGTAAAGATGTCGGTGAGTACATAAAATGGGGAAATCATTGCATCCCATGAATATAACTCCTCCCATATCATAATTTGTGGATTGAACTTCCCGGAGAACCTCTTCATACTCCCTTTGGTGGAATTTGATGTAATACTCAGCATGGATTGGCTTTCCATATATAGAGCCAACATAAATTGTCGTGAGAGGGAAATCACTCTCCATATGGAGAATCGATCCCTGATTCTATACAAGTGCAAGGAGGAAGATGAATCTTCTTTAGCACCATCATCTTAAGTGTGGATATTACTGACCTATGAGCACACATATATGGCTCAGATGATTGAGTCTAAGGAGGCAATCATCCTTGAATACATGCCTATTGTGAGGGAATTTGTTGAAGTATTTCCTGAGGAATTTCTTTGTCTTCCTCCTAGAAGAGAAGTTGAATTATCAGTTGACCTTATACATGGGGAATTACTAATATCCAAGACTCCATATAGAATATATGTTGTGGAGCTTGAGGATCTGAAGAAACAACTATAGGAGAATCTGAATAAAGGGTTTATATACCCATGTGCTTCACCATGGGGTGCACCAGTCCTCTTCATCAAGAAGAAGGATGGGTCAATGCACCTTTGCATTGATTATTGTGAGCTTAAAAAAATCACGATAAAGAAAAAGTATCATATCCCATGAATTGATGACTTGTTTGATTAGATCCGTGGAGCACAATACTTCTCCAATGTGGATTTACGGTCGGGATATTATCAAGTAAGGTTGAAGAAGGAAGATAACCCCAAGACTACTTTTATTACAAGATATGCGAACTATGAATTCATAGTAATTCCTTTCAGACTCACTAATTCTCCATAATTTTCATGGACTTGATGAATATAGTCTTTAGTGATTACCTCAACAAACTTTTGGTAGTCATTATAAATGATATTCTAATATAATCCAAAACCAAGGAGGATCATGAGGAGCATCTAAGAACTGTAATAGAGACCTTGAGAAAGGAGAAGATCTATGAAAAGTACAGAAAGTGTGAGTTCTGGTTGAAGGAGTTCTCATTCTTAGGCCATATCATCACAAGCAATGGGATATCTATGGATCCCTCAAAGACAGCTGCAATAGAGGGATGGCCGAGGCCAACATTGGTAATGGATATTCGTACCTTCATGGGGTTATCTGGATATTATCATCGATTTGTGAGAAATTTCTCATGATTGTCAAACCCTCTTACCAAGATAACTCATAAGGGAGTAAAGTTTTCTTGGAGTGATGAATGCGAAGAAAGCCTTAAGGAGTTGAAAAACGGGATTATCATTGCATCAGTGCTCACATGACCCATGAGTAGAGAACTTTTTGTGGTATTTAGTGATGCTTCAAAGAAGGGGATGGGTTGTGTGTTGATGAATAATGATAAAGTGATAGCCTGCACCTTAAGACATCTGAACATCCATGAGAAAAACTATCTCACACATGATTTGGATTTGGAAGCTGTGATCTTTGCATTGAAAATATGGCGGAATTATCTCTATGGGGATAATTGTAAGATATTTACTAATAACAAGATCCTCAAATATATATTCACACAAAAAGAGCTTAATATTTTCCAACAAAGATGGATAGAACTCATCAAGGATTATGACTGCTCAATAAACTACCATCCCGGTAAGGCAAACAAGGTGGCAGATGCTCTAATTAGAAAGGATGTCACATATTTATCAATGATGATAATTGAAAAGGATCCAATATTCTTATATTTGTAGAGGATAGACATGGGAATCATTAAGGTAGGAACATCGTCAAACCTTTCTCAAATGATTGCTCAACTGTCTTTCATGGATAAAATAAAGGATAATCAAAGAAAGGGTGTATAAATTTTGAAAAGGGTAGAAGCTATCAGAAAGGATAAATCCTTAGAGTTCATGGTTGACAAGGATGGAATTGTGAGATTTGGGTCACGATTATGTATACCATTTGATCCAGAGATAAAGAAGGATCTTATGAATGATTCACATAGATCAACCTTCTCTATTCACCTGGGGACCACAAAGATGTATCGAGATCTCCGAGAAAAATTTTTGTGGGACAATATGAAAAGGGAGATTTCCAAATATACATCAAAGTGCCTGGTATGTTAGTAAGTTAAGGTTGAGAGGAAAAAGTATAAGGGGATGATGCAACCACTACCCATACCAACATGGAAGTGGGACAACATTACCATGGACTTTGTCACTGGACTTCCAAGGACATCTAGAGGAAAAAATGCTATATGGGTTGTTGTGGACCTTCTTATGAAGACATCTCACTTTATCGCCATTTGAGAGGACTACTCATTGGATCAACTTGTACGGATTTACATCAAAGAAGTGGTAAGAATTCATGGAGTACCACTATCTATTGTATCTGATCATGATCCAAGATTCACCTTGAAGTTCTAGAAAAGTCTTCAACATGCTCTAATCACTAAACTAAAATTCATTACGGCCTGTCATCCTCAAACTAATGGTCAATATGAGAGAACTATTCAAACAATAGAATATATGTTAAGACCATGTTCTATGGACTTAAAAGGAGGATGGGACCAACATCTTCCACTGGTTGAATTCTCCTACAATAATAGTTTCCACTCGATCATCTGAATGGAACCATATGAAGCCCTTTATGGGAAAAGGTGTAGAAAACTGGTGTGTTGGGATGAATTCAATGTGCTTAAGCTACTAGGACCTGAAATGGTCGAAGAAATGTTGGAGAAGGTGAAAACCATTCAACATCATATCAAGGCAGCCCAAAGTTGACAGAAGAGTTATGCAGATAACTGTCGACAAGACCTTGAGTTCAATATTGGAGACATGGTATTTCTACGCGTATCTCTATAGAAGAAGTTCATGAGGTTCAGAAAGAAAGGGAAGTTAATACCTAGGTACATCGGCCCCTTAGAGATTCTTGATCGGGTCAGGGTTGTGGCCTATTGACTAGCACTTCCACCTACCATGGCCAAAGTACATGATGTCTTTCATATATCACTCTTAAAAAAGTACATACCAAACCCTTCACATGTACTCTCTTAAATGTTAGTATAGTTAGATGATGATATTTCTTATGAGAAGAAACCAGTGAAGATCTTAGATCGTAGAGGAAAAGTTCTATAAAATAAGACAATGCCCCCCGTCAAGGTGTTGTGACGAAACCACAAGTTTGAAGAAGCGGTGTGGGAATCAGAGGAAGTGATGAGGCAAAGATACCCACAACTATTTTAATGTGGGAAAATGAAATTTCAAGGGAGAATTTTCTTAAGGGGGTAAGATTGTAACGACCCAAACATTCATTAATAAAAATTCTTCTTGATCTAATTAAATGTTTTATTATGTAAAATGGTAATATAAAATTTTAACTTCATTGTTTTTATGTTTTTGGACTTTAAAATACCATTAATAATTGTGATTGTTGCTAATATAGTCATTGAACAATGATCACATGATTAGTATAAATACAGGGCTTTAACAAATCCAATTTACTCAGACAAAGGAAGTGATGGCCTCATCTAGTAGACTTGCCCCGTATGAAGCCCATTTTTCGGATCTTGGAAAAGATTTGGTGTCATTGGGCTTCACTCTTGGCCAAGACCAAGACTAGCTTCAACATTTTAAGCTCAAACGGAACTGCCTACGGGATAAGTGGAAGTTGATAAAGATTACCACTCGAGCGATGTTATCCGAGCCACCACAAGAGTTGGTCACCATCGCACACCTTATCCATAGGTCTTATGCGGGTGTTATAAGGGGTTATGTAACAATACCCTATTACTATGATTATGTACACTATTTTTTATAGATAATAAACATTCATTTTATTATTGTTACTTTGTAAATATTTTTTAAAGAAAAAATACCATCTAACTTAATTAAGAAAACTATTTTGATGAATTAATGGATTTTTTAATTAAATAATATTTTAATTAAATATTATTACTAAATTAATTTTTAATAATATAAATTATCATATAATTTTTATGAATACAATTGTAAATTATATTAAGGTTTGGAAGCTGTTTTTGTCAAAACCCAGGAATTTTCGATAAATGTCAGTTTTTATTTTAAAAGTGAAAATTCAAATATTTAGAAAATTATTTAGATAAAGTGAATATTATTTTTTTAATTAGGATGTTTAAATTTTCCAATAGTTAATATTTCATAATTTTTTAAGACAGTCAAATTTTTAGGTAAAAATTAAATATCGTTTAATTATATAATTTGTTTTATGACATCATAATGACCCAATACTGATGTAATAAAATAATATAAATGGTATGTTAGGAAAATATATTTTTTATCATTAAAATAATGAGATTTTAGGTTTTTTTCTTGATTTATTTTACAAAACTTAGTGGATCATCCATGACTTATAAAACATTTTAGCTTTTTAAATTGATTTCCTTGAGAATGTGACTCACCTACACATAATCAAACCTATTATTTTAAGAAGTTAGACCATTTTAATTATATAATATTGTTTTCTAGTCATCTTTATAAAACCCCATGGGAAAAACCCATGGTCTGGTTTGTGGTTTTGATTAGTTTAATGTGTGGTGTCCCAAACCTAAATAATAAAGAATTCCCTCTCCTTTCCTATATAAACTCACCCAAGATACCACTTCTTATTCACTCCAAGAATTTGGGGTTCGTTCAACATATTACATCCCCTCTCTAGAATCCTCTCAATACGTCCCAATCTCTCAAGAAGCCTCTCTCATGCCTCTCCCAAGCCTTTGGAAGAACACTTCCAAGTAAGGGATTCCTTACTTTCTCATTTTATCCAAGTTTCTTAATATTGTTATGCCCTTTTTCAATTATAAATGTTGTGGTGTGATTTTTCACCTCCCCCATACTTCACACTTTATGTTTTAATGATGATATACCCCTTTTCTCTCTCATTAATGCCTCCATGTACACCTGTTACCATGCTGAAAGTCTGTAAGGAGTTTCTCTCTCCTCATTTACATTCAATCAATTCTTTTGTATCCTGAATCTAAATTTTATTGAAATTTTTGGTAAATGTATCTATATTATCCCCTTACTATCCACTTAATGTAAATATCATGAGACACCCCTTCCACTCTCATCAACCATTTTTATTAACTCTTATGTCACGTCGTTATGCTGTCGAAATTGCACCGCCATTTTCCAAACCAAAGTCATTGTGTAGTGAATACCATGCCCATTAATCTATCAAGGGTATTCACCTTTTTGAACATTTAATTATTGATTATATAGTTTCATTTATTAATTCCACATTCCTTTATCATGGATTAAATGATGATGTTTTATGAATCCATGTGATATGATCCATGTGGCACACTTATGCGTGAAATGAAATGTTTACGAAGGGTGCGCCCTGATAGTGCTTCAATGCACTGGGTAAAGTATAGTATCATGATATGTCATGTGAAATGAGTGTTTAATAATTCTAATTCAAATTAAACTAGGGTTCACTCGTGCTTCATGTGCAATGAGGGTTTACTCATGCTCCTTGTGCAATGAGCCTTGGCTCATGCTAAAATCATGTTAAATGTTGTTTCCACATCTCCCTGTTATCATTACTTTATGTTTATGTTTCTATTGTGAACCATTTATATGCCTATTTTATGACATGAATTTTATTCCTAATGTTATTCCGTGTTTATAACCTTACTAGGCTTTATAGCCCACCCCTTTCTTATGTATGTCCTAAAGTTATCCCATGCAATGTTTAGTATGAAGGAATGTTAGTGTTATGTAAAGGAAGTTTTCAATAAAGATGTTGTATTTCATGTTTAAAGTTTTTATTTAATGATCCTAATCCCCAAGGACACTAGACCTTTCAATATTCTATGTTGTATTAACTGAAATTTCATGAAATAAATTATTTTTAAGTATGAAATAAAAAAGCAGGGTTGTTATAGAAACCACCTTCACTCAAGGACCTCAATTTAAAACTAATGTATCTAATTTTGTGGGGTATCATCCTTCTTATAATCATTATTATTATATGTAAAATAAGAGGAAAGATAAGTTTTAATTTCTATATGGAGAAGAGTGTACACTAAAAGATACAGAGGAAGGACCCACCACCATGAGTGGTATAGAGTTCATAGAATCTTTTATGGTTATGTATTTTTTAGATACTATTGTAAATTATTCATTTATATCATATAAAATTATCAATATGTTGAGATTTTTTTAGATCTTATCACTTTCTTGATAACCTTTTCCACTCCTTTTGGAAATAAGATGGAGAAATAATTTAAATTTTTATAGTGTGGGGTGATTTTTACTAGATGTGAAACTATGTGGGACTTTTTAGTCCATGATATTGAAATCTTTCAACTTATCATTGGCATATATTGATTGATTATATATAAATCTCATATCAATTAATATCGTCATTTTTATAGTTTCTCTCTTTTTATAGATTCACTCATGTATTCCAGGGTGGGTGGGATCCACAATTAGGAAGCGAATGTCATTTTTTCCATAGCGATGAGTTGATCTCCATCTATTTTTCAGTTCTATTTCCTGATTCAATTGATGCATGTCTTCATGAACCTCTTCCTGCGGTGTTTTTTGAATGTTCTAAAATTTTCTATATGATTTCTTTGGTTTATCACACCATAGGGAATTTTATTTCTCAATATATTTTTTTTGGGGTCAAGACCCATTTATGTACCTTAGTACCATATGGTACCTACAGAATTAAATTCATTGAAGGCTTAACATGAGGATAGTGAGTTCAAGGGATCTATTGGTCCTATTGATTCAACTTAGATGTCTCTATAACTCTTTTAAAAGAATTTTTTTAGGATTATTATACATTTCATTGATTAATTGATACTCAACCAAGTTACTATAAGGAAAAAATATCCCTTACCATAATTGATGACCTTTTTTATCAGATTAAGGGGGGCTAGTGGTTCATAAAAATTAATATGATATTGAGGTACCATCTGGTGAGGGTTTAAGAGGATGATATTCCTACAATGAAATTCATGATTTGTTAATGGAATTATGGGTATTTAGTTATCCCATTTTTTCATATTAATTCTCTTGAAATGATTTTGGCCTTAATAAACCAATTAATTCATCGTTTTCTGGATTCCATTGTGGTTTTCCTTATGGTTGATGTTCTTATTTATTTGATATCATAGTGGGATAATATAGATAATACGAATTCCATCCTTTTAATAATGAGAGGAAATTATCTTCATGGAAATATATCTAAATGGAAATGACATTTATGGGCCATGTAATTTTTCAGATGGGCGTATTAGTGTATACTAAAAAGATTTATGTGGTGATTTCTTAGGAGTTTCCTAGGAATGTGTTTCATTTTCATAGTTTGTCTGGATTAATTGGTTATTATGAGAACTTTTTTCAATACTTATTGAATCTTTCATCTCCTATGACAGTGTTGACCTGTAGGGGTGTGATGTTTTCTTGAATTGACTGGTGCTTGATTTATTTTGAGGAGTTGAAAGTGATATTGACATCAGTTCAAATCGTGGTTCTTTATAAGATGGGTGATGGTTATGATGTCTATAGTAGTTACTCAATTATAATTTTAGGGTGTGCTATAATGTTGGGGAGACATTTGGTATCTTATAGAGGATGTTATTTGTTTCCTCATGATAATAATT
The DNA here is from genome assembly GCA_963277665.1 of Viscum album. NCBI lineage: Eukaryota > Viridiplantae > Streptophyta > Magnoliopsida > Santalales > Viscaceae > Viscum > Viscum album. Next base: position 1,881,694,374 of record OY728159.1, on the reverse strand, counting down.
ACCCCACTCATGATCTTGTATCAATGGTAGTTATGAAAGTGGCCAAGACATGAAACCACTACCTCTTCATGGAGGGGTTTATGGTGTTTCCTGAACAAATGATTCTAAAGTATATTTTTACTTATAAATATCTCAACATGAGATATAGACATTATGTGGAGTATCTTTAGACATTTTATTTTATATTTCTTACACCCTTAGTAAAGGAATATAGTCACAAATTCCTTGAGAATGAGATTTCCAACATATGAAGTGAATGAATTAGTTAAAGAATGGTGATTTAAGGGTATGTATTAAACTATTCACTTGGATTAAGGGAGATCTGTTAGACTCCTATGCCAAGATTATAATTGGGTAGGAGAATTTATTGATAATTATACTTTACTTAGACATGTTGATGATGAAGAGTGATAGTGATTTATTAGGAATATTTGTGGTGGAGAGGACTATAGTGAGTGGTCTCCATTTACCAATGGAGTGTTGGACTTCCGAGTTAGGAGGGCTGTTGTGATAGTCTTGAGGTAGGATTTGATGGATAATGGTCATCTCTTGAGTTGGTTCATACACCCCAGAGCTACCAAGATATACCATGAATTCATATGTCACTACTAGTGGTCGGGTATGAGGTGTTTGATCATGAGTTTTTTTATCTCGACGCCTCACATGTTAGATCATCAAGTATGAACATTAGACACCATCTAGGTTATTACAACCATTACCTAATCTGGTGTAAAAATGGGATGAGATAGTTATGAACTTTATTATTAGGCTAACATGAAATCTTATTTGGAAGGATTCAATTTCCATTATTATAGATCAAATCACAAAATTAGTGAATTTTTTAACTATTAAGTAGTCAAAATGGTAGTGTATCTTGGGAACTTGTACATATGAGAAGTATTTATTCTTCATGGAGTTCGATCAGATATTATTTTAGATAGATACCCTAAATTCATATCTCTTTTTAGGATTTCTTTATAGAAATTTATGGAAACTCAGTTGAAGTTGAGTATGACATTTCATCTATATATGGATGCCTACACATAGTGATCCATCAAAATTCTTTAGGAAATTATCTGATAATATGTTCTCTACTTTTGTGGATTGTGGAAGAAGAACCTACAATTATTAAAGTTTCTATATAGAAATAGTTATTATGATTTGATTTGGTTGGCACCATTAGAGGTGTGGTATGGGAGGCCTTATATGTCAAATCTGTTTTGGGTAGAGGTTGGAGAATGTTCTTTGGTTATACTGAATATAATTTAAGAGATAACATATATCATGAAATTGTATAAGAAGAGATTAGTGACATCCCAGAGTCATAAAAAAAATTTATGTAGATAGGAATCATTTCCAGTCAAACATTGAGGTACGTGATTAGGTTTTTCTCAAAGATTCGCCTTAATTATAACATAGATACTTGGAGATGTAGGGTTTGATGAAAAATCATTATTTCATCCCATTTGAGATTATAGAGTGACTTGGTATGGTCGATTATTGTTTAAACATACCAGAACGTTTAACGTATATCCATGATGTGTTCTATTTTTTTCAATGGATTAAGTATTAGTCAGACCCATCCTATTCTTGAGTGGGAGGATCTTAATATTGAACCTGATGCCTTAGTAGTTGAAAGAAATATTCAGATGGTTGACAAATAGGATAAGGTTTTGAATGGAAAGATGACCCCATTATTTTTAGTGATAGGGGGATGTGGTAGGTAAAACCATGATATATAGGAGAATGGGGCCATGCCGATAAAATAATAGCCGTATTTTTCTAAAGTTTCTGATATTTATCCTTTTGGGGACATATATATTTTATATTGAGGTGAGTTATCACACTTGGGTATGTTAAAAAAGGTAAGAATATCTCTTTAACCTTTTTTTCTTTTAATGTTTTGAGTCATTTATAATTTGTGAGATTGTTTTTTGGTAGCTGGTGGTATTAGAGGTACATCATCTAGTCAAATGAGGGTACTAGATATCCAGTGTAAGCTGGAATGAAATCTAAAAATTCACAAGTGCCACAGGCCTACTGTTGATGTGCCTAGAGGTTCATTCATTATTCATTCACCCACCAGCTGGATGGTGGGCTTGCACAAGCTCATTGGTGGGCCACTTGTAGGTGCATCAATTCTTTCAACGCCCATCAGAAATCTAGTGGAGGCACTAGATATATGATTTAGTAAGGTTATAATTATTTTTTTAGGCCAAAATGTTTTTTAATCTATCTTAATCTAACCCTTAAATCCTAATTTATTTTATATTTATCGAGAGGTTCCAAAGTGTCATTCCTAGCTCTCATCATCTTCCGTGGGATGATCCTTCATTCCAGTTGAAGCATTATTCTCCATTATTCATAATTTTTTAAGATGAATCATTCTAATATGACATCACCTATATTTTATAATGATTTTTATATCTCATGGGATTATATGGTCGTATCTAGAATATACATAGATAATTTACCCTTTTTTATTAGATATAGGTTCTTGAGAAGTTGATATCATTGTTTTATATCATCTATCTTGAGATGGAAACATTGTTTCATAATTCACATAGTATGTGTATCTATCCTATACTATAACCATTGGAATTACTTATACACATGGATTAATTCCTTTGGTTTTAGTAGGATATTGATTATTGGTAATGGGATTTAATCATTGAGGGAAATTATTATGTTTTCAAAAGGTGGGTTTCGATGGAAACCATTTGAGATACATAATATGATTATTTAGTTACCTCAAGGATTATTTTAAATGGGAAATGGTATTTCAATCATGTAAGTAGTGTGGATCAAAATAGAAACTTTTTTATGAAAATGTGGGATTTTTTAAAATTGGGTTATGCTTTGAGAAATTTTTATAATGAATATTTCTATTTTTTCCGTAGAAAATGTGTATGGTGGATTGTTTTGTTTTTCTTGAAAATAATGATGATAAAACAATACACTTCATAAACCTTGGGGTATGGGGAAATAACAAATAATTACTATCCCTAGCAGTGTTAATTATTACTATGGGATTTTTTCTTAATGACATATTGACTAGGGGTAGACTTTCAGAGGGACCGATGTTCTTGGACTATAGGAATAACAAATATTTGATATTTCTCCTTAGATTGCCTTAGCGGTTTGGTTGTGTACACACTTGTGTCTTGGATTTCCCTCTTAGTTACTTTGAGATTGAATTGCGTGCATAGACCTTAAACATGCTTACCTTCCCACATGTTCTTGATATATGAACTGATGCTTGAAAACTATTTATTTAAATATTTATGCCATTGAATGTTTGATATGTCATATTTATCTTATTTATTTAATATTTCATGCTTTTGAAAACAAAACATAACATTTTTTATAAATGGAAAATTATTTCACATGATTTTTTTAGAAAAATATTTTGAATATTAGATAGTGGTTTCACTTGATTGGATATTTCATGGATTCCTTATTGGCTTCTCACTGATAATTTTTTCTCACACGCTACTTTTCTATTTGGGTATTTGTATATTTAGTTTTACTGGATGTAGGTAAAGGTAAGAGAATTATGTAGACGAAAACTCTCCTTACTTGTGTTTCCTACCTGTTTGTTTGGATGGAGGTGAATTATGGTCACATAGAGATAGAACCATGGGTTTTTTTGGGTCCCAAGTAGTTTATTTCCTCCTTGTTATGTTTTGAGACCATGTTATCCCGATATTAGATGATAAATTTTGGCTTTCAATTTTGATATATGATGTATTCTTGTATTCTTCTTAGTAATATATTCTTTTCTTTTATATCATATGTTTATTGAGTGTGTAATAATTTCCATCTTATTTATCTGATACCTAGGTTCATACAACCAAACCGTGGTGATTAGAAAAATTCATTGATCCCTATGGTGGTCCAATTTGGGTGAATTTATGGGTTTACCTGGTTTGTTCTTTACATGTTCTAAAATTAAGTTCATTTAAATTTACACACCAAAAGGTGGAATAGTTTGAAGAAAGAACATTATTAAATAAAAAAGAATGAGGAAAGTTTATTGTTTATGGACAAAGAATTTTTACATATTAGAAGAGTTTATAGTGTAAACTTTATATCTGGAATAAGATTATAGATCTAATGATTTTTTTACAAAAATTCAGTGTGTGATTCATGAAAACCGCTGAAGGTTAAAGAAGAACAATTGAATACATGTTGAGTAGAAGATATATGTTCTCCAAAATTTCATGACCAAAAGATAAATACATATGATGATTATTGAATTTTTCTTTAAGTGAAATACTATAACTTTTGACTGAGAAATGGTACCATCTATAATATTTTGATAAATAATTTTGAAACCAACTAAATAAAAGATTGAATACTATATGTTTAAATAAGTAGTTGAAAAAAATTGTTTCTGGAATTTAGAAGATAAATTTTTATAATATAATTTATCTATATTTTGTTCATAAGGATGATTATTAGCTTGAATATATGAAAATATGGGACGATATAGAGCATCTAGGATTCAAGATAGAAGATGTATTACAAAAAATTAGGTTTTGGAAAAAGGTTTACCATAAATTTACTCATGGATACAAATTAATGTATCCTTAGGATAGAGAGATGAGTTAATAATAAGTTACTTAGTGAATAATACTCTCATAAGTGTTCAAGTTTAATGAAATATTGGATAAAATGAAGCATATTAAAAATTGGAAAAGTATCAAATATTTATTCATGTGGTATGTAATAGTCACTCTAACAAGGACAAAAGAGAATTTGGAAAAATAATGGGGTATAGTATATAACATAAGAGTAAATTACAATTATTCATAGGATCAATTGTTTTAAAAAAATGAATGTTAGAATATATTGTTGATGCAAAAAATATATTTTTTATAGGTTTCATGCACTAAACTACCAATGGAAGATAAATCACACTTGTTCAATCATGTTTCTTTGATTTTAGTGTTGATAAAAAAATTAAGTCAACTAAAAGATAAATGAATGATGGATTCTAATGAAGTCTTAATAAAATGTATTCATGAATAAGAATCAATCGGTGATATAGCAATAATCTAGAGAAATAGAATATAATATAGGTTTGGAAGTAGCAGAAGATTATGTAGTCAAATACCCCATTGATTTTGGTTGGTGATAGGGAAAAATCAATTAAAGATTTAATGATAGGTCCATGTATTGAAAGTTTAAAGGTCTAAAAGTGATAATAATAAGACTGAGTAATATGAATGAATAAGTTCTCTAATAATATTAGATTCACCGATGATCATGTTTTTTCTTAATGAATATAGATCTTATTATAATAAAGGAAAAAATATGACATCACCTAAGTTGAACCATTCAGATGAAAAAAATGAAAAGAAGATTAGTGGATCAATAGAAGTAATTATGATAAGATGCAAGTATAATCTTTAACCATATATTGAATCAATGGAAGACAGTGATCAAAAATAAATGTACAATGTATATGTTTTTAAAATTTTTAGAATTTTTGGAATGAATGATTTGAGGATAAAATGTAGAATAAGAATATATGGGGTGAAGTTTATGGAAGTAATCTAATTGGATGATGCCAAGTGGGTTAAAATTATCTTTGTGAATTCAATCACATAATTAAGACATTTTGATGGAATCTGATATTCAAAATCATGATAGAATGATCCTGATACTAGCTGAGTTATCTAGATATTTGATGGATACCATTGACACTGATATATTTTAATATTTTAAAGTATTTAGAAATAGACAAATAACAAACTTTAATGTTTTAAAACCACATTCCTCTATAATTTTTTAGAATTAGGTTGAGTATACAAGGAAATGATTTTTTTCAAAGAAAAGACTCTGAGACTAGAGGGAGAATCAGACTAGTGCATTCAAGGAGATCATCAAGCTAAAAAATTGAAGACCAATACTTGTATGTCCTAAATAATGTAAGATCTCCATATTGATAGTATTGTATAAATAATAACAAGGATTATGGAAATTGAATGTTTTTTTATCTCTTTTAATTGAATATCTTTGAATTTTAGTGCTCTAAAATTATGGTTTTCAAATATAGAGACAGGATGACATGCATGTTGATTATAGTGGGATTTCATTTGGTATTAAAAGGTCTATTGATGAAGTTAATGAAATACAGGTGATGACCGAGATTATTATATAAGTAACTCCTGTAACTCCACGACCCCAGTTACCCAGAGTCGGTGCATTATTACGTAACATCGGCATGATCACAAAAGATCAAGTCTCGAAAGACCGATTAGTTTAGTAGCCTTGGAAACACTAGATATATTCATAAGTCTTACATTATATCATAAAGTAAAACAAAACTACAAAAACATCTTGTCTTCATATCCCCTCATACTATCCATGAAGGTCATTTATAAAATACTTCTTCACATCCTGGAAAAATTAAAACATTGAAAGGGGTGAGCTCAGATGCTTAGAAAGGATAAAAATATAGCGAAAACTTTCATAAATAAACATAAACATTTAAGGCAATGTATAACTAAAACAAAAGCCTTTTAAACTTGAACTTTAGCATAATATGGGAAAAGTAAAATGAAATAATTCCATTTACTTATTCACATGGATATTCTACTAGTCGAATAATCACATGCAATATCAATAACCACTTTCATAATGATGGAATGCATAATGCCAGACTATCATAACCACATATTCAAGACCTTGTGCCAAGACTACAAATAAGATTTTGTCAAGGCCTTGTGCCAAGACACTAGTTTGTCTCATTAGACCTACCGATGCATCGAGGAGCTATAGCGGGCTCCACCCGTCACTTATTAAGTCCAATGCATTCCTCATATGAATAGGTTTAAACATATCATAAACCATAACATAGTTGTATCACATAAAACAGGCATAAAGGAAAAATAACATTTCCACATTTCAATCACAAGATATCAATACAACACATTGATATAATAAAACCATTTTCAATTCCAAAATAAAAGAAAATTAAAACTTTGTATTTATTTTTCATTTTTTTATAAAAAAGTTATGGCTGGTAGAGGAAGCCGAAACTCAAATAATGGTCACGGTGGCGGAGAATTCGTTGTCACCGCATACGTAAGAAAAAAACATTCGCTTTTGTCATTTAGTAAAATACTTTGTATAAAAATAGTCCTTTTTAATAAAATTAAAATTCAAAGGGTTTTATACACTGTATAAAAGAAAGTTGTGTATAAAACGAAATATGCCTCAATGAAAGGAGATTGAGACGAAATCCCTTACCTCATGTCTGACTTGACTCGATCGTTCTTTATCTCCTGAATAATAAACTATAGTTTATCTCTACTTGATTAAGAACCTTTTTCAAGTTCATTATTCCTTTGATATCACTTATTACCATTTTATGAACATTATGTAGTCATTTAAGCTAATAACAGTCGTTTTGTCGATCTTTGGTACTTGAGTCAAAAATAAACTTCTTATAATTACAAGTTGTTCATGTGGTAAAATATCCATTATATCCAGAATTATGTTCATGATCTAGATATCATATATATCATATATATCCAGTATATACATTCATTTATAATATTACATAACATTTAGAGGTAAGAAATGAAATGCACCGTTCATGGAGACGGGAAGTCGTACGTACGCATGAACGCTACTTTCATTTATATTTTATATTTAATGGAATGAAATCATAATGATATAAAGGTATATTATAATTCTAGTATAATATCATATATAATATCATTTACTCCATCCTTTATACGTCCCACATATGGCATTAACGATTCAAATCACTTTGAGGGGGCGGTAGTCCGCACTTCCTAAAATGAAATTATCGCGTTTACCCATAATGGAAATCATAAAGGTATGCCATAAATGAAAAATACAGAAACATAAGGAAAACATAAACATAATATATATCATATATAAATATAGTGACATCTTAATGTCTACCATGAGAGTTCTTAAAAGAAGATTGAACAATCATCATTTTGTGAGGCAGTAATTCATAACCCACAGAAACAGTATGTTCTTTAACCATTAGAAGAAGGTGTGTGTAAGTGAAAATCAAATAATTCTCATAAAAACATCCTAGTATATTGAAGATACTGGTTTTGTTACAAAATAAAGGAATAAAAATAGTTTAAGGGGTTGGAGAAGCAAAATAAAACAAAAGAACATAAGAGAATACATTACCTTAAAATCGGGAAACTCTTTTTGATTTGAGCCAAAGGCTTCCTTGGGAAGACTTCTGTCCAAAGAGAGGCTTCTAGGAGTAAGATAGGTAAGTTGATAGAGTATTTGGGCAGAGGTTGGCAGAGCCAAATTTCTTTGAATTTTTGAATAAGGTGGTAGAGGTGGGGGCCTTTTATAAGAGGAGAGGAGGGGCACTCTTGGAAAGTCATGAAATGTCACTTTATTTTAAAATGCTTTTCAGATTTTACAGGTCCCACAAAGATATATTTCTAGGATAAGGTGATAAGGGTTCTAAATACACCAATCCAGTAGGTTTTTGACAAGTGTATGTTTTAGATTTTACAGTATCATTTCATTTTATTTAAATCGTTCATTAATGAGGTAATCGCTGCATCATTATGGTGTCATAAATAAATTAATTTATTTAATGCCTAAAATTTATAAAATAAATACTATGATGTAGGAAATATTTTTATATTTCCAATTAATATTTATAGTCAGAAATATGACTTTTATAACCCCATGTAAAAATTGTTTTAGTAAAACAACACATGTTTGTGACAATTTTATTTTTACTTTAAATAAAAAGTTGTTAATGTCATTTTCTTACCCAAGTGGCTCTATGGGGTCCCCAAGTTGACCCATGGATTTTATTGGTTGGCCATGACTCATCCAATAAGGGTAGGACAAGTATAAAGGTAATTTCATATTATTTTAACATTATATTTACCTTAAATTACACTAATTACCTTTAATCGCGATTAATAAAACTTAAAAGTTAATATTCACCAAAAAATTATTTTAACCCCATTGAACCGCATTTTACTTATTAATGACAACCATGTATGTAATATTTTTAAAAATCAAATCATATAATTGGTAAAATTTCATTTAAACGAAAAATCAGTTTTTTAACTATCACTTAGTGGTTTCACTATTCATCAAAAATTGAAGTTTTTCAGAAAAATACCAAAAAATTCACCCTAAGCTATATTTGATATTCAGAATTCAAAAATGATGTCTATTTTACAAAATTCAAAACATATAAGTTTCATTAATTAATTTAATAATTAATTCCCGTTGTCAAAACCAATAGCGTGTTTTTAAGAAACAATATCAATCAAAAGATTGAAAATTGTTTATGTCCAATTTCAAAGTGAAATTAATTATAATGACCAAAATTGGATAAAATTGTAAAATTATATTCTAATTATACTTTAAAACCACTCAATAGTATAATTTATCACTATAAATTATTTTGATTTTAAAAAAAAATTTAAGTATTTTTCACTACTCATCGAAAATTGGATGTTCTCAGAAAAATACCAAAAATTCAACATACGATAATTTCGATATTCTGAATCCAAAAAAGAAGTCCATTTTGAAATATAAAATTTATATAATTTCAAAAGGTGGGTATTACTATTCATAACTGCCACTTTGATTGGTCGTGGTGTGTTAGAACTTGATGTTGCGTACAACACACGCTGCTCTATTATTCAAAGAGAAGCGTACCATGGAAGGTTGGGGTGTTACATTCTCCCCTCCTTCAATAAATTTTGTCCTCGTAATTTTAAAATGTTCTTCAAAAATAAAAGGTTGAAAATAGAAAATACCTTTGTGGAAAACCCATATCGGAAATAGGGTTAATAAAAATATAACTTTAAAAGAAAGAAAGAGAAGTACAAAGGTCACCATAGATAGCCCATACTAGGATTCTATAAAAACATGGATATGGAGGAGAAAAATACCATCAAGGTCTGATGGAGAGCTGTAGAAAATAGGATTAGGAGAAATTTAACTACAAGAAAATCACAAACTTGTGATTGGTTAAATAGTCATTGATTCCCCAGTTGGAAAAGTTAACCGACAACATTTTTGTTTTAAGATACCTTTCATTAATATGAGGAATTTATTTAGGAGATTTACTAAGAACATAAGGAAATATACTTACTTGTCATGTAGACTTTCATTCTTTAATAAATTTTTACCACAAACCCATCTTTCACTCTAAAAGGTAATAGATCTCAAAAATATTCTATTTATCCTAATTATATATGGTTCTAAATATTAACACATACCATTCAGATTAGGAAAACTATCTTTTAATAACCAGGGACTTCCTGTAGGCTAGTGGTAGGTAATAAAGGCCCGTCACACTATAGTTGTGGGTTCGATTCCTACAGCTTTGTCTGACGCGACGGGTTATCCCCCAACCTGCAGGTTGTCCTTTTCCTAAAACTATAGTATTATAATATTCCAAAAATAATATTCAAAAAAATTAAACCTTAAAAAATACTATCCAAAGTTAAACTTAATCCATTCCAACCTTTATAGTTATCCAAAATACCTATGTCCATACATTCTCTAAAAGTTCTCTAAATTCCAAAATCAACTCATCAGATTCCCCAAACAAAGTAAATTTTCTCTTATTGTCACATACTTAAAATATGATTACCTTCATCATATTAAAACCTTAATGAAAACAAAAAGTACTTTAGTATAATCCTTATATATATCACATTATTCTTATAACCATAATATATTTCTTGAGTCCAAAAACACAAATATAATAATTATTCCCCTTCAACTGTAGTAACGGCATAATATTGGCCTTTCTCCCTTGGCCTTTTCTGAGGTAAGTTTCCTTGGTGTTTAGGGAATTCATTTGCATAATGCCCCATTTCTCTAAAATTATAGCATTCCACATTGACAGCCTCTTTCTTTCCCTTGCAATCACAAGCCTGGTGACCTTTTTCTCCACATTTATAACAAACACCCATTCCTTTTAGCCAAGTACCGGGGTTATTCTTACCACAATTATCACATAATGTAAAATCCTTCTTTCTCTTTTTCCTTTTATCTATCTCTTGTTCCACCTTTTCCTTCTTCTCTTTCTTTACTTTATTGTCATAAGATTTAGATAATTCCTTTTCTGTCTTGATAGAACATGAGACTATATCTTCGTACTTTGAGAAATATTGTGATACTAAATCTCGATGGAGAAATGGTTTTAACCTATCAAAGAAATGATCAATCTTACTTCTTGGGTTACGTATATAATCTGTAGCATGCCTCACTAACCTTGTAAAGTTAGACTCATACTTTTCAACATTCTCATCCTCATTTTGCCTCAGACTCAGAAATTTCCTTTCCATATCTGCTCGATGGTCACGAGGAAAGTATTTTTCAAATAAAATCTCTTTGAACTCCCTCCATTCCATATTTTATACTTATTCATATTCCTTTTTATTTTAAATCAATGACCACTATTGATCAGCATCTCCAGTGAGGCGGTAAATTGCCATGATAACCTTTTCCCTTTCACTGCTCCACAAGGCATGGAATATTTTCTATAAAGAATTTATCCATTGCTCAGCTACTAAGGGATTGGTACTCCAATTGAATTTTGGTGGTTGTTGCCTCATGAAGCGGTCTAACATTGATCCTCCACATTTCGTATCAGGGTGCTCCATACGAGTAAGGTTATTATTCATAACCTGAGTGAGTTGTCCCAATATGGTGATAAGCTGATCAGCACTAGTTTTATCACCAGCTCCACTATAATTATCTTGAGCGGGAGGTAAATCTCTACATGGAGTGCATGCATTGATACGGTTTCCATTCCTTCCACTAGGTTCCATTTCTAAACAATTTCATAAACTAGATTAGTTTATGAATCGAAATACATAATAACAAACATGCAAAACACCAAACATAAATTGAACAGTTTATGGATATAATCCATAATCATAAAAAAAATTTCTTTGAGGAAGTATATACTCATAAACCCTTCATAATGATTTGTAAATAAAATGAGAATTATCCTAAGTATATCCCCCAGGAGTGTCGTAACCGATAGTGCAGCAAGGCCCGTTTTCGTGCACCAGTTCCCGTTCGAGTCTAGCTCAAAGCGGTGTTTTCGGGTTTTACCCCTAGGTACATCTGTGCCAAAGCCACCTCTACCTGCTCATATCCAGACAGGGATGTATTGCTCGGAAAACTCACAAAATCTATACAATACCAAAATTCTAGGAAGCTCTTCTATAATAATCCTCAAAGTCTATCTTAGGGATATGTGCTCTAATCAGAGTTTATCTAAATCTAGCTTCCAAGGTTAGTACTAAACTGCCTCTGATACCAACTATAACTCCCCGACCCCAGTTACCCAGATTCGGTGCATTATTACATAACATTTGCATGATCACAAAAGATCAAGTCTCAAAAGACCGATTAGTTTAGTAGCCTTGGAAACACTAGATATATTCATAAGTCTTACATTACATCATAAAGTAAAAAAAACTAAAACAACATCTTGTATTCATATCCCATCATACTATCCCTGCAGGTCATTCATAAAATACTTCTTCACATCCTGGAAAAATTAAAACAATGAAAGGGGTGAGCTCAGATGCTCGGTAAGGATAACAATATAGCGGAAACTTTCATAAATAAACATAAAAATTTAAGGCAATGTATAAATAAAACAAATGCCTTTTAAACATGAACTTAATCATAATATGGAAAAAGTAAAATGAAATAATTCCACTTACTTATTCACGTAGATATTCTACTAGTCGAATAATCACATGCAATATCAATAACCACTTTCATAATGATGGAATGCATAATGCCAGACTATCAAAACCACATAGTCAAGGCCTTGTGGCAAGACTACAAATAAGATTTTGTCAAGGCCATGTGCCAAGGCACTAGTTTGTCTCATGAGACCTACTGATGCATCGAGTAGTTATATCAGGCTCCACCCATCACTTATTAATTCCAATGCATTCCTCATATGAACAGTTTTAAACATATTATAAACCATAACATAATCGTATCATATAAAACATGTATAAAGGAAACATAACATTTCCACATTTCAATCACAAGATATCAATACAACACATTGATATAATAAAACCATTTTCAATAAAAAAATAAAATAAAAGTAAAACTTGGTATTTATTTTTCTTTTTTTCTAAAAAAATTTATGGCTTGTAGAGGAATCTGAAACTCAAATAATGGTTATGGCGGCGAAGAATTCATTGTCGCCGCATACGTAGGAAAAAAACATTCCCTTTTTTCATTTAGTAAAATTATTCATATAAAAAGAATTCTTTTGAATAAAATTTAAATTCAAAGGGGTTAATACACTGTATAAAAGAAATTTGTGTATAAAACGAAATATGCCTCAATGAAAGGAGATTGAGACGAAGTCCCTTATCTCGTGTCCGACTTGACTCGATCGTTCTTTAATCTCCTGAATAATAAACTAGAGTAAATCTCTACATGATTAAGAACATTTTTCAAGTTAATTATTCCTTTTATATCACTTATTACCATGTTATTAACATTATGTAGTCATTTAAGTTAATAACAGTCGTTTTGTCGATCTTTGGTACTTGAGTCAAAAATAAACTTCTTATAATTACAAGTTGTTCATGTGGTAAAATATCCATTATATCCATAATTTTATTCATGATCTAGATATCATATCTCTCATATATATCCAGTATATACATTCATTTATAATATTACATAACATTTAGAGGTAAGAAATGAAATGCACCGTTCATGGAGACGGTAAGTCGTACGTACGCATGAACGCTACTTTCATTTATATTTCGTATTTAATGGAATGAAATCATAATGATATAAAGTTATATTATAATTCCAGTATAATATCATATATAATATCATTTACTCCATCCTTTATAAGTCCCACATATGGCATTAACGATTGAAATCATTTTGAGGGGGCGGTAGTCCGCACTTCCTAAAATGAAATTATCGCGTTTACCCATAATGGAAATCATAAAGGTATGCCATAAATGAAAAATACAGAAGCATAAGGAAAATATAAACATAATATATATCATATATAAATATAGTGACATATTAATGTCCACCATTATAGGTGTTAAAAGAAGATTGAACAATCATCGTTTCGTGAGGCAGTAATTCGCCACCCACAGAAACAGTATGTTCTTTAACCATTAGATGAAGGTGTGTGTAAGTTTAAATAAAATACTTCTCATAAAAACATACTAGTATGTTAAAGATACTGGTGTTGTTACAAAATAAAGTAATAAAAATAGGTTAAGGGGTTGGAGAAGAAAAATAAAACAAAAGAACATAAGATAAGACATTACCTTAAAATTGGGTAACTCTTTTTGATTTGAGCCAAAGGCTTACTTGGGAAGACTTCTACCCAAATTTAGGATTCTATGAGTAAGAGAGGGAAGTTTAGAGAGTATTAGGGGAGATTTTGGCCGAGAAAAATGGATTTGATGGTGTGAATAAGGTGGTAGAGGTGGGGGCCTTTTATAAGAGGAGAGGAGGGGCACTCTTGGAAAGTCATGAAATGTCACTTTATTTTAAAATGATTTTCGGATTTTAAAGGTCCCAAAAAGATATATTTAGAGGATAAGGTGATAAGGGTTCTAAATCCACCCATCCAATAGGTTTTTGACAAGTTTATGTCTTAGATTTTACATTATATTTTCATTTTATTTAAATCGTTCATTAATGAGGTAATCGCTACATCATCATGGTGTCATAAATAAATTAATTTATTTAATGCCTAAAAATTATAAAAAAATACTATGATGTAGGAAATATTTTTATATTTCCAATTACTATTTATAGTCAAAAATATTACTTGTATAACCCCATGTAAAAAAATTTAGTAAAACAACACATGTTTGTGACAATTTTATTTTTACTTTAAATAAAAAGTTATTAATGTCATTTTCTTACCCAAGTGGCTCCATGGGGTCCCCAAGTTGACCCATGGATTTTCTTGGTCTGAAATGACTCTTCCAATAAGGGTAGAACAAGTTTAAAGGTAATTTCATATTATTATAACATTATATTTACCTTAAATTACACTAATTACCTTTAATCGTGATTAATAAAACATAAAAGTTACTATTCAACAAAAAATTATTTTAATCTCATTGAACCAAATTTAACTTCTTGATGACAAACATGTATGTTGGATTTTTTAAAATCAAATCACAAAAGTGGTAAAGTTTCATTTAAATGAAAAATCAGTTTTTTAACTACCACTTAGTGGTTTCACTATTCATCAAAAATTGAAGTTTTTCAGAAAAATACCAAAAATTCACCCTAAGCTATATTTGATATTCCGAATTCTAAAATGATGTCTATTTTAAAAAATTCTAAACATATAAGTTGCATTAATTAATTTAATAATTAATTCCTGTTGTCAAAACAAATACTGTGTTTTTAAGAAACAATATCAATCAAAAGATTGACAATTGTTTATGTCCAATTTCAAAGTGAAATTAATTCTAATGACCACCATTGGATAAAATTGTAAAATTATATTACAATTATACTTTAAAACCACTAAATAGTATAATTTATCACTATAAATTATTTTTATTAAAAAAGTTGTTTTTAAGTATTTTTCACTATTCATCGAAAATTGGATGTTCTCAGAAAAATACCAAAAATTCAACATAGGCTAATTTAGATATTCCGAATCCAAAAATGAAGTCCATTTTGAAATATAAAATTTATATAATTTCAAAAAGTGGGTATTACTATTCATAACTTCTACTTTGATTGGTCGTGGTGTGTTAGAACTCGAGGTTGCATACAACACATGGTGATCTATTATTCAAAGAGAAGCGTACCATGGAATCTTAGGGTGTTACAACTCCACTATTCTATCTTGGAGGGAAGAAACTAGCAAGATATAGTATAGATAACCTATTAGAAGAAATTTTATTTTCCTAAATAGGGTGGATATAAAACCAATCCTGAGTTTTCTTATAGAGTGAAATTAATAGTGTTGATATTGATTATAGGATGATACCTTCTCAAAAACAATTACAATCGATTCTCAATACTCATGATGTAATATATTTCATGGAATAAAATCATACATTGAAAGTAGTAGACTTCCCAAAATTGGGATAAACCTTGTAAAAATACCATGTATTTCTCTTATTTACTTTCTGTTTTTCATTTTGTATGATTGTGTTCAAAACATATGAGATACATCCATCCTAACATGTAGTAGAGTTTTTAATAAAAAAAAAATTTAAAAAGGTTATGTTAAATTAATTGGTAAATGTTTTTCTACACCAATTAACCATAATACTCTCAACATAGAAACATGATCCACAAGACACATAATAGATATGGAGGAACCTTGATCTTTCTCTTGGTGGACACATATCAGAGATAACACATACTAACTAATGAAGGATGTATTGAAACAATAGAAAACCATATTCTCTATTCACTCTTCATTACTAACATTAGGTTCATGGTAGTGTATTATCAAAATAAAAAATGTATATTACTTATAGGAAACAATAACATTCATACACAACTAAAATTTCAAACAATTGAAAATTCAACCTATTACTCCGAAAACTAACACTTTAATAGAAAAAATAAACTTATTGGTTGTATCCACACTATATATGATTCATATAGTATATAAACTCTTGATTAAACTAACTAGATATGTGAATTTACCCAAATTCTTTCATTAGTAATTAAGTATTATTATGATATAACACTAAGAATTTAAAATATTTTGACATCCCACCAGAAATACACCCTCTAATATTACATTAAAATTAAAAAACATTTCATTAAATTAAAGGTATCTTAGAAAATGTTTTACAAGGGAAATATATAACATAGAATGAGAAAAAACTTATTAAATTAAAATAAATACCAGATTATTTCATTACACTGGATTCATGTTTGATGATTTTATACTCCATTGCTTATATATGCACTACTTAAAGTAGAACCTAAGGATAATATTAATTATAGGACTAAATATAATTTTCTTAAATGGATTTTCTCTAAAAACCCATTATAGATACCCCATTAATACAAAATGGTGAAATGTTATAGGAGATTCCCCGCATGAAATCCTTACATCCCCTAGGTTACCACATTGATGGAATACTACAGATTTACAATATATATAATCTAAAGAGATAACATGGTATTCCCTCTTAATATCACCACCCACTTGGCCAAACTCAACATGCCTCCTCTTTCAAACACCAAAGTTCATTTAGTATCCTCCAGTAATAGAGGAAACAATGATCTCTGTAGTTACTCCAACTATAATTTCCTCAACTCCCATAGATTATTTCACCACATTTATATAGGATGTCAAGATAAATGGAGTCCCATTGAACTAAATATTCATATAGAGACATATTTCAAAATATTGATCTTTCGTAGTATTATATATGAATAACTTAAATTGATATGTTTCTATCCCATTGAATGATGAGCATAATCCAATATTTTCCAATAATTATACTTGTAAAAATATCATTCCATCACCTTTTACACATTTAAATTTTTAGGGAAGTATTGTTTAATGAAAAATTACATACAACCTTCCAATGAATGTTTTTATTGCATATTATTTTGAATGATGTAATTAAAATACTTTTATCTTATAACTTCAAGAATAATTGTGCAAAACATGAGTTGAATAGATCCTAGAATATTGAGATGTTTGAAGATATTCTAAATATTCAGTAGCCATGCATCCACTTTTTAATAAAATTACTTCCCATAGATGGTAAGATAATTCAAATTAGGAAATATTTGAATTGATCATCTTTGTTGAGCTTGGCTAGGAAGAACACCATGATCTATAATTAGAGTAAAAGGAATAAATAACTCAAATAAAAATTAATTAATAATAGGGTTATCATATATATAATCAATTTTACTCCCTCCTCAGTATCTATAATGATATTTTTTGGGGGATTACTTTAAGATGATATTAAATGAAAAGAAAGTTAAAAATATAATTCAGGATTCAAAAACCCATAAAGAATTAAATAATATGAATATATCATGAAAAATAAACTCATATAATAATAATATTCATACTTTTTTTCAAATACATAATATATAAGGAAACTTATAATTGAAATTGATTTAATTATATAAGAAGGTACCATTTTTCTTAAAAAATTATTACATGATAAAATAATAATTTCTTAGTTTTAAAATATATTTTATGTGCTTCAAGTTCTACATTATATCATTTGGAAAAAAAATTGAATATGAAATAATTTGATAGGTCAACTAGGTCGAATACCCTGAGAGGGGGGGTGAATCAGGGTATGATAGATTAAAACTCCCTCTTGTTCGGATCTTGTTTCATTGTTAGAAAAAACTCAATTCTCTCTTCCTTCCATAGAAATATATGAACAGATATGAAATCATGCACAGGACACAGTGATTTTTACTTGGTTTACCCTCACTGGGCTACATCCAAGGAGCGTACAACAGAAATGTGCCGATTTATCAAATTCACTTAGGCTCACTACCAATAATGAGTACAATTTCCAGGTTATATCTTATATGCCTAGGCTCATTGCCCTTACAAGGTTTAGGGTCTACTCACTGCATTCCCAAGGGTCACTCCCTATGCCTCTTTATATGGCTCACTCCCGATGGAAAGGGTCACCTTCTTCCTCTTCCTTCTCTTACTGCTCTTAGAAAGGAATCATAACATAGTTTATGGATGTGTAGGTCAAACACAGTTTATGGACTTGTAGGTCCCTTCATTTTCATGAATTCCAGCATCCTCAACTATAGGTAGATGCTCTGTTGAAGTTCTGTTTTCACCTGTAGATGAAGTCCACCTTCCCGAGCACTGTTTTGTACCGGAAAATACTTTCACAAACTGATTTGGAGCTCTCACAAACATCCTTGTGAAAATCATGAACCACCTTCCTCTCCCATGTACTGAGTACTAGATTTGGTATGCGGGACACCTTCTTCACGTATCGTCGCCACTACTACGAACCGCCCTTCGTCCGCGGACTCCCTCCCCCTTCCCGATCACGTACCACTACCGTGTATTAATTCTATGAACCTCCTCTGCTAAACCCCTCCTGTCCACGAACTATTCTCTGTTTGTAGACTGCCTTCGCTTCCGCATATAGGAGATCCCCCTCCGTGTACTGGTTGAGGAACTCTCTCTCTCGTGTACTTTAGATTCCTCCTCCGCGTACCGAGTCAATTCCTTTCGCGTATCGGACTTCCTCTTTCGTGTACCAAACTTCCTTTGTGGGTTAAGGATCCCCAAAAACTTCAGCGCGAATGACTATTGGACTTTTCAGAATTCTTGGAGCAAAATATTCTTTCTAATGATTTTCAATCTCCACAGTAATCGGTGGGGTTAGCGATTCTTATATAGGCAAAGATATCTTCTTAATTCGCTAAATCCATATTTATTGAATCTTCAATCCATACTTCACCGCTTACCGATCCTTCTTTTATCGTGAATCACAAGCCATCCGTGAACCATTTTCCTACACACTCCTCATACTGCTTTTTCTCTTATGCGGTTGATCTCTTCCACTAACTTCAACCAATCCGCGTACCGCACTGCCGCTCAACCACGAACCGTTTTTGGTTTCGCGAACTGATAAAGCTCACATTTTCATATATTTTATACTTTAAATCCTTCTTTATAATCCCACCATAGTTTTATTAAATGGTTAATTGTCACATTTTTTGGTTTTAGTGATAATTTGATCTTAAATGCAAAAAGCGGTTAAATCTGAAATTTTGACAGATTTTTATCATATGGGTATTTGGGTCATAACATTTACATTTTGACTCCAAATTGAGTGATTTTTTTTTGAAATCCTTGATTTATTTACTAAAAAATTATATTCTAAAGTAAATGATGATTCAAATATATAGAAGGATTAGAAAATAAATGAAGTTGAATACTTTTCCGGGCGGACAGCGTGAACCCTACCACCGTAATAGAAGTCAATCTCGGCCTAAACACCTTCAATTGTGGTGATTCTACCTAGAATAGAACTGAGACACATAGGGGTGACTACAAAATAAATGTTTTGGTTTTATTAATCCATTAAAGATTCCATTGAATGACATATTTTTAGAAGAAGCTTCCTATAAATTTCGGACAGAAAAAGTCATTGTCAATAAAAAATCCATAACTCCCTATTTGCATGTCCAATAAAGAAGATATGTAGAGGGTTAATGCACAAGAAATTTTGGAATAACTTTTATGAAGTATGGAAGGACTGAATGATCCATTAATTGGTCCAAAAACGCATCAACTTTCAGAGTACATAATCGGCCTATAAAAGGAGGGGAGCTCCCACCTCTCAAAGCATCCCATTCTCCATCCCATTCTCCATTCCATTCCTTCAACGAACCAAGGAGGAGATCTCCACCAAAGGAGGTCGGCCGCAAATCTTCCCCATTTCTTTTTAATTTATTTATTTTCTTTATTTTTGTTTTATTTTTCAATTTTAATTTTGAAATATAATAAATTCATGCATTGTTTTTATTTTTGTGTTCACTCATCCACCCTCTTTTCTTCTTCTCATCTTACCATCATGAACTATAATACTCGTGATCATAAGTAACTAATCTGAGGAATATGATGAGAGAGTAATCAGGTTCTTGAACCCAAGACCATGTTTTTAATATTCTTTGAGTTAATTTTAAGGATAATTTATAGTGGGTGTAATCCTCATTGTAATTGTCTAAAGTTTAACTTCTTAATCTACAACCATTTTCCCTCGATTGAGATGGTGGATGGAGGGTGTGAATGGAGATCACTAAGTGTACTCTTCATTCATAACTAGGGTAAACTAAGGTTTTCACATATATGGTGTAGTGTGTTCACTGAGAATATTTGAATCTGGTCAATGAAGGTGCTCCCTAAAAATTGTCTCGAGAGAACATCCTTTCTTCCATAATTCCATTTTTTAGCATTACATGGTAATTTAGAATTGAATGTCAGTTTCATATTATTTTTCATTTCATTTATTTTATTAAATTAAATTTATTTCATAAAACATAAAACAACAAAAATATTTACTTCTTAGGTGAATTAGATTAAGTAGGTGAATGAACTGAGAAAGATCCTCAAGTGAGACGACCCTGGTCAGCCTCTATGTTGCACTAGGAAAACATAAAAATATGCTTTTTCCATTCCCTACGACAGGCGTGCATCAAAACTGGCATTGTTGTCATGGATCCAATTAGTAGTTTACTTATATTTTTATATTTTTACATTCTAGATAGATTTTCATTTAAAAAAACAAAAAAATCATAAATTTCAAAAAAAATATTAAAAAATCTTCTTTGTTCATGATGTATTCAAATTGTGGTTATTATGCATGGGCTGACCAATATCAATTGCAAGAAAATGTTTACAATGATCTTGATGCTCAGTTTCATAGGATTAGTGATATAGTTCAAAACCTAGAGAGACAAATAGAATAGATTGCTGAATATGTACGTACATCCCAAGAGCAACCCGAGCCTGATCCGAAACCTGAACCAGAACGAGTGGTGGAAGAGATATCACCAATCATTGTTTATATTAGAGAACCTTAGGCGGGTGTAAAAGAAATTCTAAAGGAACTTATCACATCATCCCTCACTCAACCATTGCTCAAAGAGGTCCCAAAGGTACATATTCCAACTGATGCACGGATGGGAGATCAACATTTTTTGGAAGAATTCTGGACTAGCTTTGTTGAAGATAACTTGAAACATGATCTTCCCATTCTTAATAAGGAAACATTAGAAACATTTGATCTCTCTCTTTCTTTGGAAGATAATGAAGAAGATTCACCTACTGAGATTGAGTTTCCAATGGTCATGACTAAAGTGTTCAATTACCAAGATTAATCACTTGAAAGAGAAGATTTATTTATTAATTCTTCATATTTAAAAATTATTCAAGATAAATTGTTTTCTAACTTCTCTTTCTTTGAAATTTCTGATACAGCAAAAATGGAGCATACTTTGGAAGTTAAAAATGAGACTACCCAAGTAGTGATGATTAAAGAAGAAAATTTGGACAAAAATGTGGCGGTTCGACTACTTCCTCAATAATATTTTTTAGATCATATGGAGGAGGAAACCATAGAAGACAACTGGGAGAACCCCTATATGTTATTCCCTCCCACTACAAACCTCAAATTTCATCATTATTATATCTTGGGGGTTGGGAACTTTCTTATCTTCTTTTGGGATCTCTACTTTCAGTGTTTACTCATGGACATCAGGAAAACTCACATGTGGTGGTTCGTCTTAAAGAAACCACATCCACCATCTGATTGGGGATAATCCATTGAAACTGCCTAACTAGGGGTAGTGAAATCCTAGAACCCATATGGGGGTCTAAACCATGTTATATCCTCTTTTCTCTTTCTATTTTTTTATTTATTTTTCTTATTATTTATTTTCTTTCATGATTTATAGGTCTAATGGAAGTAGCTAAGATTTTAACTCAAGGAATCCACTTCAAAAATAATATTAGGTTATATATTTCCTTCCCTTATATTTTCTACCATTATATTTATATTTTGTTGATTTTAAATCAAGGGGTAGTAAAATTTAAGTTTAGGAGGAGTGTCAACTTTCTTAGTTATTTTTGTGTGGTTTTCATTTTTGTTTATCATATTTTTATGATTTTTAAGATTTATTGAATATTCTTATCACTTTTTACAAATCAATTGATTTTAAAATTGTTTAAATGATTTTTGAAATAATGGATCTTAAATTATTATTGATGTGAATAATTTTTTCCTTGAATTGGATTGCCATGCATTTTTATGAGTTTGACTAATTTTTGAAATTCATTCCCATGAAACACTGACTCAAAATATTTTTATATTCATGTGAGGTATTCTAAACTACTTTGACATGTTATTTCTAATACCCAAACATTCTTGAGAGAAACTTGGATTTTAAGGGAGAACCACAATTTGTGACTTTTCTCTTTAAAAGCTTTGGATTTCATGAAATGTTTGTGATATGATTGGGGAATATCTTTGTCTAGACACATAGTAACCTAAGACCTACCCTTACATCTATCCTTTGTTATCCCTTAGAATCCATGAATTTCCTTATAGGTTTAATCCACATTACAAGACGATTTTTCCTTACCTACCCACACTTTTAGTATTTTTTCACGGATATTTCAAGTTTGAGTGTGGGGGAATGGCATTTCGTGTGTTTTTATTATGATGTGTATAATTTATTGGTGGTTCAAGGTGTGTTTAAATATTTTGGGCCGTGAATAATAAGAGAATTGGTTATGTGTTGTCATTTCATTATGCTTTATTTGTTTCATCAATTTCTCCTTTAAAAAATGAAAAAAAATGTAGATGATCTTGAATTCCTCATTATATATTCTTTTATGACTCATGTTCCTCTAAAAAATCAAGGGCATGAATTTTCATGCATTCGTTGTATTCAATTTTCAGTTCATCCTCGATAAACAAATTCAAAAAAAATAAAGTTATAGATTTCAGGAGCTTAAAAAAGAGGGAGAAAATAGATAATATCATTCTTTGTAATCACGTCTTGTACCATGTCATAAAAGGTGGTGGTTTTGTTTTTCACAATTTTAAAGTGATATTGAGAGAGGAATTTTTTATGTTTTCACTTGAATTAATCATTCATTGTACTTAAGAGTCCAACCTCCTCTTTCTAGACTGAAACATTTTTCAATCATTTTCCCACCAACCATAAGCCACAAAATCATTTGAAACATTAATTAAAGACCTCATGATTGAATTCATTTTCATGTTTCATGCTATGGAGAAATGATAATTTTTACAAACCTATGGTGATACATGCGATTTTCAAGTTTGAGCATAACTCTAGATTCAATTTCCTTTGAGTAAAGAGTGACATAAAATTCAATGTGAGGAAGGTTGTGATTGGGTCATGGATTGATTTATGAGGTTGAAAATTTTTGAATGATTTAAATGAAAATGAGAGATATTTTTTTTCATATATGATAAATGATGGAATTCTATTTTTGATATGATCATTTATATTTTCTCATTTTTGATTCTTGTGTGGATTTTGATTTGGATGTAAGATGACTTCCTAGGAGTGCAATGTTTAAGTGTGGGGGAGTGATGAAGCTCACATTTTTATATATTTTATACTATAAATAATTGTTTTTTACCCACCATAGTGTTATTATATGGGTAATTTTAACATTTTTAGGTTTTAGTGGTAATTTAGGATTAAATGAAAAAGGTGGTTAAATCTTGAATTTTGACAGATTTTTATCATAGGGTTATTTTGGCCATAAAATTTAAATTTTGACTCCAAATTGTGTGATTCATTTTTTTTTTTTTGAAATCCTTGATTTATTTACTACAACTTTATCTTCAGAAGGAATGGCTGATTTGAACGTCTAGAGGCCTTAAAAATCAAAGAAGTTGAAGACTCTTCCGAGCGGACAGTGTGTACCCTACCACTGTAACGGAAGTCTATCTCGGCCTAAACACATTCAATTGTGGCGATTACACATGGAATGGAACTATGAAATATAGGGGCGCCTACAAAATGAATTTTTCAGAGTTATGAATTCATTAAGGAGTCCATTGAATGACATATTTTTAGAGGAAGCTTCCTATAAATTTCGGATAGAAAACATCATTGTCAATAAAAAATCCATAACTCTCTATTTACGCGTACAATAATGATAAAATTTGGAGTGTGAACGCACAAGACATTTTGGAATAACTTTTATGAAGGATTGAAGGACTGAATCATCCATTAATGGGGCCAATCATGCTTTATATTTTGGAGGACAGAATCTACCTATAAAAGGAGGGGAGCTCCCACATCTCAAAGCATACAATTCTCCATCCCATTATCCATTCCATTCCTTCAAGGCACCAAGGAGGAGATATCTATAGAGGGAGTTCAGCCATAAATATTTCCCTTTTCTTTTTAATTTATTAATTTTCTTTATTTTTTTATTTTTCAATTGTAATTTAGATTTCTAATAAATTCAAGCATTGTTTTTATTTCTATGTCCACTCATCCACCCTTTTTTCTTCTTCTCATCTTTCCATCGTGAACTATAATACTCATGATCATGAGTAACTAATCTAAGTAATATCCTGAGGGGTTAATCAAGTTCTTGAACCCAAAACTATGTTTTTAATATTCTTTGAGTTAATTCTAAGAATAAATTATAGTGGGTGTAATCCTCAATGTGGTTGTTTAAAGTTTAACTTCTTAATCTAAAACCATTTTCCCTCGATTGAGGAGGTGGATAGAGGGTGTTCTTGGCGATTGCTAAGTGGAATTTTTATTCATAATCAGGGTAGACTAAGGTGTTCACACATATGATGGAGTGTTCTCAATAAGAATATTTAAAGCTGGTCAATGAGGTGCTCCCTGAAAATTGTCTCGGAATGACTTCATTTCTTCTATAATTCCATTCTGTTTAGAATTGCATGGTAATTTATAATTGAATGTTAGATTTTTATTATTTTTCATTTCAATTATTTTATTAAGTTCATATTATTTCATAAAACATAAAACAAAAAAAATATTTACTTCTTAGGTGAATTAGATTAAGTAGGTGAATTAACTGATAAATATCCTCAAGTGAGATGACTCTAGTCAGCCTCTATGTTGCACTAGGAAAACATAAAAATACACTTTTTCCATGCCCTACGACAACTGTGTGTCATGAACCACTCCCACGTATCGTTTCTTCCAATCCACGTACCATTCCTAGAACATGGAACGCAGCCCATGAATTACGGTACGTGGTTCTCACCCTTTGCCAATTTTTATCAACATTATTCATACAATTCACTCCTATAAATAAATCCTTCCATTGTTAATATCAAACTCCTGATTTTGAGACCCAAAAATTTGGAAAACACTGGGAAACAGCACCACCTTAAAAACTTGTCTTCAGCAAACACCATCCATTCTCATTCGTGATTATCTGGCTTTGTCAACAAATAAAACCACACCCAAAACATTCCAAGAGAACACCTTGAGGGATTTTTTTCCCAACAATCTCCTCCTTTGGGTTTGTTGAAAACTATTATTAAAATAATTCCTTGTATTTTGATATCTCAATAAAGCTCCTTCCATCTTCAATCCATCATTCGCTTCATGTGATTAAGATAGTGATCAAGGATTTTCTCAACACATACTCTAATCCCACATGAGCGATGCTCGGCATGAGAAAAAAGAGTATAATGAAACGTTTATCAATGAATCAATTAATTTCTAATCTCCAATTAATGATACCATACTGATACATTGATACCAATGTAATGCTTTCATCACGAACCTCATCCATCGTGATATCTAATCATTGATCGATAACTTCTAGCATCATCATATTTAATGATCCCCATATCTTATAGATCCTCCAATAGCTTCATATCAGCTTCAACTTCCCCTATCTCGTTGTTCCACTTAGCAGCTTCTCCCCATGTCTTTTCTCCCACTGAAATAGTCACACTTTCTCCCCTATTGTCAACGAAACCGAAGGTCACTTCAAGGTTGTCTGCAACAAGGTAAAGAATACGTATCAGCACATTAGGGAAAGACACATAATACCTTTGGGAGAGGGGGACCCACATCCACACTTTTTCAAGTGTGGGAAGTCGACTAGACTCTCAGAGCCAGTCAATGCCTTTCAAATGCTTATTCGAGTGAGGCCTTTGTTAGAATGTCTGCAACCTATTGTTCTTTAGGCACATACTCTAACTTCACATGCCCTTTCTCTACCTTATCCTTGATAAACTGATATTTTATTTCAATGTTCTTTGTCCTTGGGTGATGAACTATATTTTTTCTTAGATTTATAGCACTTGAATTATCACAATGAATTCTAATCGGAGATTTCACTTCAATTCTCATATCTTCAAGTTGTTGCTTCATCCATAATAGTTGTGTGCATGCTTGAGTAGCTGCGATGTATTCAGCTTATGTAGTGCTTAATGAAATGAAGCCTTGTTCCTTGCTTAACCACGAAATAAATAACCTTACAAGATAAAAGGCACCTCTTAATGTTGATTTCCTATTATCTGTTGAACCAGCCCAGTCTGCATCTGTATATTACAATAACTCTGGCTAAGATTTTTCATTATACATTAAGCCAAAATTCACCGTTCCCTTGATATACTGAAAAATTATTTTACTACAATAATGTGGATATTATTGGGATTTATTTGATACCTCGCTTCTTGGCATGTGGAAAATACAATATCATGCCTTGTCGTTGTCAGGTACAACAGACTTCCAATGATTTTCATGTATTCTGTGATGTCTTACATTCATCATCTCATGAGAATTTCAACCGGGTAGAAACCAGAGTCTTCATCTCTTTGGAATTATCCATTCCAAACCTTCTCAAAACCTCATTTTTATATTTATATTGAGAAATAAAAGTATCATTCCTTCCTTGAGTCACCTGTAATCTAATGAAAAATTTCATCTCTCCAATCATTGACATTTCGAACTCACTTTTCATGAATTCAGAAAATTTTCTGCATTGTGCTTCATCTGATCCACCAAATATTATGTCATCTACATAAACCAGCACTATCATACTTTGACTATTTCCATTATTTTAATACAAATTGTAATAAACTCTGCCATGTTGAAAATTGATCTTCTTTAGAAACTGATCAAACCTTGAATACCATACTCTTGGTTCTTTCTTCAAACTATATAAATCTTTCTTTAGTTGACAAACTCTGTTCTCATCTTCAGGAATGAGAAAACCATATGGTTTCTCAATGTATAATTATTCTTCCAAAACTCCATTTAGAAATGCTGACTTGACATCCATCCGGAAAACTTTAAACTTTTGTTTCACGGCTATATCCAAGAATAATCTAATTGTCTCCAGCCTTGCAACAAGTGTGAATGTTTCATCAACTTCTATACCCTCTATCTAGGAGTACCATTTTCACACAAGTTGTGCTTTGTTTTGAATCATAACACCGTATTTATTCATTTTGTTATGAAAGTCCTATTTTTTCCCTATGACATTCTTGTATTCTGGTCTTGAAACAATTTCCCATGTTTGATTCTTCTCAATTTGGTAAAGATCATCATTCATTTCTTGAACCCAATTATCATCTCCAACTGCTTAATCAAATCATTTAGGCTCTACTTGTGATAAGTATGATTATTTCTATAGATACTTCATCCTTCTTGTCTACACTGGTGTTGTCTGATCACTAATTATGTTCTGCCTATCAATTTTAGCTCTTCTTGCTGGTCTATGGGAAGACGCTGATTTATTCTCATTATCTGATTCTTCTTCTAAATCAATATCTAGAGCTAGAGTGTCTCCTAATATTCTCATCTCTTCATTGTTATCATCCTCAGTCGGATTATGTATTTTCTGAAAATTATATTCATTTTCTACTGGAGTCACATCATGAACTTCAACTATTTTTCCCAACTAATTATTGAATCATTTTTATGCTTTTCTTTTCATTGAGTAGCCAAGAAATATCCCTTCATCCCCATGGGATTAAAATTTCCTATGTTTCTCCTTATTAATAATGAAACATTTACTTCAGAATATTTGAAAGTACTTTAATGAAAGCTTCTTTCCATACCATAACTCTTATGGAGTATTCTCCTCTTTTGGACAAAGTAAAGCTCTATTTTAAGTATATACTGCTATCATCACTTCTTCTTTCCAAAATTTCTCCAGATGGTCTTTCTCAATGAGAATTGTTCTAGCCATGTTGTTGGAAATCTGATTTCTTCTCTCAACTACTTCATTCTTCTATGGAGTTCTTACTGCTGAAACTTGATTCCTTATCCCATGTTTTTTAAGATAATCCTCCACTTGTCTATTTGTGAACTTTCTTCCATTATCTGTTTGAATCTTTTGGATTTTCTGACCAACCACTTGTTCACATTTTCATCAATATCATGTAATGAAACTGAACAATTTAGATTTGTGGGTGATTATTGAAACCCATTAAATTCTTCTATAGTCATTAATTAATAGAACATAATATCTCATCCCATCAATATCCCTTCAGAAAATTGGCCCACACACATCAATATGCACCAGCTCAAGCAATCTTGTTGACTTTTTCTCCTTTTTCTTGTATGTCTTTCGAATGATATTCCCCTGTTGGCAGGCATCGCACATATGAGTACAATCATGTGATAATATAGGGATATTTCGAGTTGCATCATATTTTACCCGATCTTCCAAGGAACCTTGGATAATGTTCCCAATATTCTTATGCCATAACTTTTTTCTTCATCCTTAGACAAAAATCACATATAAACTTCTCCACTTATGAGGTAGAGATTCCATTTCTTACGATTTTCTTGAAACACAATATCACCATCCTTTTCCTTGATGATACATAATTTCTTGGAAAAACTTATGGAATTTCCTAAGTCACACAATTGGCTGACACTAAGAAAGTTGTGACTAAGCCTCTCAACAACCAAGACATCTGCTCATCTCATGTATTTTCCTCCAAACATGGATTTTCCTGAACCAATAGTTTTAAAATCCTCATTATTACCAAATATTACAATACCTTCTTTATCATACTTGATTCTAGTTACTAGATTCTTATTTCCCATCATATGGGAAGTGCATCCACTATCAAGTATCCATATCCATGTGTGATATGATTCCTTGAACTCAATTTTTGCAACAATGGCCTACTCGGCCCTTTTTTTCACCCAAGACATTTAATTCATAACTGAAATGGAATGATAATCTTGATCTTCCTCAGTATATGATGGGTCATCTTCAACCTACAGAGATGCAATTTTATTTTTAATTTTCATCTCACTTTATGATACTTTTTTTGCTTCTTAAGAACAAATTTAGTTTTCCTCGAAACATTCCTCTACATTATTGATGTGCAATATCTTTCCATATTTCTAAGACCTTTACACCTGAAACAATGACCATCAAATGATGACCAGTAATTTTGAACTCTATATTACCACCTCTGTTGGTATTGTTCTATTTGGTACCTCTTTTCTATGGAACATACATTTTGAGAGTGTCCAATATTACCACAACAATAGCATATTATATGAGGTACATTCCTATGAGATAATGATGAACCATTAGTTGTGCCTTGGGTTCTCTGAATCTTCTGATTCTGCTTCATTCCCAAATCAGTCTTCAATCTTGGAGTGGGTTCTTGTGGTCTAACTTGAACCATAACTGCTTCCAGTTTTAGATCAATCCCTTTTTGTTCTGATGGACCATTCCGCTCAAATATCATCTTATGTGTTTCCTGTATGATCTTCTTTCCTGATTTTGAACTGAGAGTTAGCAGTTTCCCCTGATCTTCAATTGTTCGTCATAGACTGATGACCTCTTCTTCTAGATGCTTGATATTTTTGATTTGATCTTTTCTAGTTTCAGTCAAACTATCAATTTCAATTTTCTGTTCTTCAATTTTGAGTTTGTACTCAACCACCTTTTCGGATATTTCTATCATTGAAGACCTCAACTTTTCAATTTCTTCATTCAGCTTAGAATTCTCTTCTTCCTACTGTTGCATAAAGATTTTAGAATCACGAACAACTTTGTTATCTTTCTTCATTTTGGATCTCAAAATATCTATCTCTTCAAGAGCAGCTTCTAATTCAGCCTGAAGATC
Organism: Viscum album; assembly: GCA_963277665.1. Taxonomy (NCBI): domain Eukaryota; kingdom Viridiplantae; phylum Streptophyta; class Magnoliopsida; order Santalales; family Viscaceae; genus Viscum; species Viscum album. The sequence goes on along the minus strand of OY728159.1, from coordinate 1,881,663,700 downwards.
AGCTCTTCCTTCAATTTCTTCTTCTTCATTTTCACTTTATTTTCTCGTTAAATAATTTCTAGTAACTTCCACCAAAGAATCTAATTTATGATCTGTGCAGTCCTCCAACTCTTATGTTGCATATTCTTCTGAACTTTCATCCTCTCTTGATAGCAGGTTCTTCATTTTGAAGAACTTTATCCTCGTACTTCCCCTCCCTTTATCATTTGATGAATACTTCTTTTGGAGATATTCATCATTTTCATCATTTTAATCATCAAACTTCTTATGAAACTTTGATTCAAAATGAACAATATTTCCACATCAAAAGCATGAAAATGGAAGTTTACCTTTGAACTTTCCTTTTCCTATTTGCATATTAGAGGATAGAAATGACATGACATCATCCATATTATCTTCTTCCAGACTATCTGCAACAGAGAGATTATTCATGCCCTTGAATGCCACTTTCTTTCATTTTCCAATTTCCATTGCATCGTTTCCATAGTTTCTCATTTCATATGCTATAAGGGTATTTTGTAGGTTATCTAGTGTTAACTCTTTCGGGTCTTTGTCTTCCAACATTGAAACTTTTGGATTGAACCACGGTGGAAGTTTCCTCAATATATGTTTCAAAATATTTATATCTTTAATGACTTCTCCAAGACCCCGCATTTCTTCTAAAATAATATTTATTCTTTCAAAGAATGCATCAATAGTATCTTTGGGATTCATTCTAAGATCCTCATACTTGTTCCACAGAACCTACAGTTTTTCTTCTCAAACTTTTGTGTATCCCTCATAAATGTTCAATAATTTTTCCCACATTTTATGTGATGTTTTATAGGACATCACCTTCATATAGATTTAATTTGATATGGATCCCCTTAAAGCATTGATCCCTTTAGCATCAACATCCAATTATCTTCTTTCAAATTCTGATAAAGCACCACTATTAATGTCAGCTGATATTCCATTCATATTTGCTGTGAAGACATCCATCCCTACTGATCGGAAGTAGTGCTGCATTCAATTCTTCCATAGTTAAAAATTATTTCCATCGAAAATAATATTTCCTTTATGATTGACCACCTCTATTTGTTCTTATGAGAGAGAAACACTGACTTTCAACCTTTCCCTTTGATACTAATTGTTAGGTCCACTAGGTAGAATACCTTGAGGGGGGGTGAATCAGGGTATGATAGATTAAAACTATCTCCCATTCGGATATGGTTTTTTTGTTAGACAAAACTCAATTCTCTATTCCTATAGTAGTAATATATGAACAGATATGAAATCATGCACAGGACACAACGATGTTTACTTAGTTCACCCTCACTGGGCTACATCCAAGGAGCATACAACGACAATGTGCCACTGAACCAAATTTACTAAGGATCACTTCCAATAATTAGTATAATGTTTAGGCTAGATCTTCTATGCATAGGCTCACTGCCTTTACAAGGTTTTGGGTCTACTCACTGCATTCCCAAGGGTCACTCCCTATGCCTCTTTCTTTGGCTCACTTCTAGTGGAAAGGTCCACATTCTTCCTCTTCCTTCGCCCACTACTCTTGAAAAGAAATCTAGATACATTTTATAGATGTGTAGGTCAAACATAGTTTATGGACTTGTAGGTCCCTTCATTTTCATGAATTCATGCATCCTCAACTATACGTAGATACTCTGTTGAAGTTCTGTTTTCACCCATAGATGAATTCCACCTTCTTGAGCACTGTTGTGTACCGTAAAATACTTTCGCAAACATATTTGAAGCTCTCAAAAGATTCCTTGTGAAAATCATGAACCAAATTCCTCTTCCGCATATTGGGTGCTGGTTTTGGTATGCAGGACACCTTCTTCGCGTACCGTCGCCGCAACTATGAACCTCCCTTCATCCGCGGACTACCTCTGCCTTCGTGATCGCATATCTCTACCGTATACCAATTCCGAAAACCTCTTTTGTGAAACCCCTCCTATCCTCAAACTGTTCTCTATTCACATACTACCTTCTCTTCTGCATATTGGACCTCCCCCTCTGCATACCACTTGCTGAAATCTACCTCTCGCGTACTAGAGATTCCTCCTCCACGAACAAATTCAGTTCTTTTCACATATCGGACTTCCTCCTCTGCATATCAAATTTACTTTGTGGGTTAAGAGTCCCTACAAACATCAAAGTGAACCACTTTCATACTTTACTGAATTCCTAGAGAAAAATATGATTTCTAATGATGTTCAATCACCATAGTAATCAATGGGGTTAGCGATTATTATATAGGCAAATATATCCACTTAATCAACTAAATCAAGATTTATTGAATCTTCAATCCATCCTTCACTGCTTACCGATCCTTCTTCCACCATGAATTGCAAGCCATCCGGAAACCATTTTCCTACACACTACGCGTATCACCTTTTCTCCTACATGATCAATCTCTTCCGCCAACTTCAACCCATCCATGTACCGCACCGCCGCTCAGCCGCGAATTATTTTTGGTTTTTGAACCACTCCCATGTACCATCTCCGCCACTCCACATACCGTTCGCAGAACATGGTACGCGGCCCATGAATTATGGTATGTGGTTCTTACCCTTTGCTGATTTTCATCAAAATTCTTCATACAATTCACTTGTAAGAACCCGGATCTTTTTTTCAGGTATGTTATTCTTTTTTCTGGAGTTTTTGAGAAAAGAGGAGTTTCTAGAAATTTTTGAAGTACACGTCGTGTACTATGTTGTCGCAGGAGGTCGTGTGCTGGTTGTGTTATGGTCACACACATGGCCATGTGGGGTGACCTGGAGACTGCCTAAAGTGGAGTAAAGAAAAGGCAAGTACACGTTGTGTACTTCAAAAGTACATGCCTTGTATTTTATTTTTTTTCATTAAATAGACCAGGGTCGCGTCTAATTGATAGAAATGGTTTCTTCTCCGCCAAACTCGACCGAGAGCATTGTACGGCTGAAGATCTTCCATGAGCCCCTGAGTGAGCATTTGTCCTCTAAATCGAACTCCATCGATTGTGTTGGAATCACATCAGTGAGTTCTCTCTTATCCTAGAACAACATCTTCTGATTTCTCCTCTTTCGAGAGATATCGTGGGTTGAAAGTTTTAGAAGTTTTTGTAGATCTACCACGTTCTAGGTCAATCCAAGGACCAACGCTGGAGTATATCGATCATACAATGTCGAGGTAGGTGTTTTGTGCCTTTATGTAGAAAGTCTTTGAGTGTTATGTGAAAATTTTCCCAATACCCATGAACGGGGTATTGCACATTTACCCTTTAGCCCTATTGTTTGTCTTATATGCTTGTATGCTTGAGTAGATGATATTAGATTGTGAAAAGGGTGAATTGTTGTGCTTCAGATGTGTTTCCCATGCATGTTTTTCCTATTTTGACCTTTGGGTCTAGTTTGCCTGTTAGGCTCTTTTTTACTTTCCCATGCTTAGTATTGTAGGATGGAGTGACTGTTGTTCTATTATGCTGTTATGTTGTAGAATGCTAGCCAAGTAGTTCTTGAGGTTTAATTTGGATGATACATGATGCTATAATTGTTGATTTACACTGGGCAATGAGAACCTAGTGTAGTAGACTATTGGGAGAATGGAAGTAAGGGCTTCTCCAAAGTGTCTTTATAATATTACAATGTGATACCACAGGGGGAATTGACGTTGAGTGCTTCCTCAGATAGTATTTAGTTCCTCGATGCAGGCTACAGTGGGAATGAGACGTTGAGTGCTTCCCCAGAGTGCCTTTAGTACCGATACGAGACAATAGGGGGAATTGATGATGAGTGCTTCCTCAGAGAGTCTATACTTTAGCTGAACCAGAGGGTTGATACTATGTGTGCTTCCCAGAGTGTTTCTTGTATCTGTTAGGTAGGACCAGAGGAGATAGGCTATGAGTACTTCCCAGAGGATTACCTGTTTTTTATTTTCTGCTTGATTAGTTGTTTCTTGATATTTAAAACTATGGATTGTTACTATTGAGTACTTCCTTGTTTACTGCTTTCTGCATTGTTACCTTCTATATATTCACTAACTGTTAGGCACAAATCTTGTGGTGGTTGCCTACTGGGATTCGTCTCACACCCTGTTTGGGCCATTCTTTTGGGCCCAAATAGATTATATTGCTGCAGGTATAGATAAGGGTAAGTTCCCTTCTACTTCAGTTACATGACATGCTGTAGAGATGGAGAGCAAGGGACCAAGCTTAGGCTTGAAATACTGAGGAGTTATTATCTGTTTCTTTTGTACTTTGGTTTAGTACTCCTTGTATTCAGCATTGTAAATTGTTTGTCTATTTTCCAAGACATATGTATCATGCATCATTTTATATATATGTGCTCTAATTGTTTATTAACTTAGTCTTCCATTGTTTACTATTGTTGGATATTTACTGCTTCTGCTATTGTATATTTGTTTCTCTTCCACTGTGTTACTCTACCAATGAGGCCATAGTTTCCCCACTATCACACCCAAGGCCCTCACTGCTAGTCAGCAGCCTATGGCGTTTGGGGAAATGCGCTTGAGGCCATGTGACCAACCGGGTACGGGTCACCTATGGGTAGCTTCTAGAACCGGGACGTGACATCACTCCAAGGAATAAATCCTTCCATTACCAATATCAAACTCCAGATTTTGAGGTCCAAAAATTTGGAAAACACTAGGAAACAGTGCCACCTTAAAAACTTGTCTTTGGAAAACACCATCCATTCTCATTTTCGATTATTTGGCTTTGCCAACAAACACAATCACACCCAAAACATTCTGAGAGAACACCTTGAGGGATTTTTTCCCAATATAATTTAACTAGAAATGTATGAAAAATATATTTCTAAAATTATATAAATTATTTGAAAACATTTTATAATATTTAAAAATAAAAAAATAATAATTTTATAGGTCATGTTTAAATCAAAATCGTTAAAGATTGTAAAATATATCTTCTAAAATTTCATGATTAAATCCAAAACATATCTATAATGGCTCTCAAATAACATGGTGTGTTCTTCTTTAAAAAATTTAAATCATGAGTATCTTGATGTGTTTGTATGTAAGGTGTGTTTGTGGTGGAATATGACCAAGATTTAGGGAGTTTAAGTGGGTTTAGGGATGAGAATATTACAACATTAAGGAGGTCATGGTGTAGTGTAGGGCGTCATTATATAACTGTCTAGAGCTAGGAAGGCCCAAATCATAGTAGTTAAGGATGTTCTATTAGATATCCATAAGGTGTACCATTATAGAATGGAACTTAATGTTATACTCCAATAATGACATGCTTGGTGGTAGGTATACTATATAGGATTGGTTGCACCATGATCCAAAGGTCCATGTCACAGTATGGCCTGGTTAGGTATGTGTTGCACTGTGGCCACCATGATTATGTTGTAAATAACATGTTGGGTGGTTTTTTCTTTGTTAAAAATCTAAAATTTCTCCATGTTCCCATTTTAAACCTTTTATAATCTACCTTTAATGTCCACTTAGATCTCTCGTGGTTATAGGATCTCCAAGAACTTTTTAATCCCCTAATTCTTCTCCTCTTATTCATTTTAAGTTTTGTTGGTCCCAATGATATTATACTGGTTTGTATAATTCCATTCAAGTCAGAAATTACTCCATATTCAAATTTTTATTTTTTTTTGTAACTAATATATAATTATGATGTTTTGGGGATGATTTTACTATTTTAGTAGATCAATATTCAATCAAAGAGAATAAATTGGCGAGTACAATCCATTATATTAAATCTTGGAAGTATTTACCATGTTACAATGTTTATATATAGTTATATTTCTTTATATGGATACATATTCATGGGTTGGATTGGTATTATAACATCCAATTTTTTTCATACATAAATATTACATCTTAATAGATTAATATTCAATACATAACAATACAATTCACAAGAGAATTCTACAGGTTTAGAGTATTTGGATATTAGATATACAATATTCTTATTTTATGAAATATATTCAACATATATGATAAATATATTCCCATATAGTACTATTAATTTACATACCCTACTAATGTAACACCCCAAGCTTCCACGGTATATTTCTTTTTAAATAATTCAATAGATTGTACTGCACACAACATCGAGTTCGAGCGCACCATGATCTATCAAACTAGCCATTTAAAAATATATTATGAATAGTATTAAACACATTATGAAATTTATAAATTTTATTTTTCAAAATAGGATTCATTTTTGAATTCGGAATATCAAAATTATCTTTTGTTAAAATTTTGGTATTTTTTTGCAAAGTTTAACTTTTTTATGAATAGTGAAAAATACTACATTGTTGTTAAAACCCGGATTTATTATTTAAATAATTATTTATCTTAAAGTAAAAATATATAAAAAATATTTTTATTAATCTAATTTATTTCATTAGAATCATTTTTCTAATATAAATATGTAAAAAAATTATTGAACTTTTGAACGTCTTTTTTTACCCGCTTTCCTGCCACATCTGTATGATTAAAATTAAACTTAATTTTCCCATTTTTGTGAATTGAATTTAGAAAAAAAAATATACATTGTTATAATTAGGATTAAATTTTTTATCTAATAGAATAAACTTAATTTTTTGGTGAATAGTAAATTTAGTAAATTTTTATTTATTTACCACGGTTAAGGGTAAATCGGGTAATTAAAATTAAAAATAATATTATAAAACTATCCTAACACATGTAAAAAACATATCGGATGACTAAATATGACACATATAACCTACGGTTCTAAATGGAAACATTTAATGGACACTTTTCCATGAATATGACATGAATATTATAAAAATAAAATAATATGACAAAATGCCACACTCTCATTTTATATAAGTATATTTATTTTAATATAGGGATAATCAAGATATAACATTGATTATAAATAGTATCTGGAAATCTAAAATAATTACCTACATCATAGTAATTTATTTATAATTTTTATATATTAAATACTTATCATTAATGATGACATAAGAGTGACGTGGAAATTATTTTATTAATTGAAATATCAAATAAATGGTGTTAAAAATAATAAAATAACTATAAATTTAATCAATTAAAGTGATACATAAATTATATAGGTGACTACATGTTAATAGTATATTAAATGTATTTTTTTAATTTATTTTTTTCTTTTGATTTCAATTTATGTGTAAGTAATGAACAGTGTTAAAAATGACACTATTTATATTTTATAAAAATAACATTTTATTAAATTAATTAAAATTTATAAAAATATTTAAAAACTAAAAATAAATTATTATAAGGTCTAAAATATCATAAAGTTTCCATTTATGTACAATTTACATCATATAAGTAAATATTTATAACCTTTTAATATTTAGAATATTATTACAAAAATTAAACTTTAATAGATTGATTAAGGATAAATCAAAATGATAAGGTTCAAAATAAATTCCAAGAACGTATAAATTTTATTGGTTGAGAGTATTTAGACCTATACTAATCTTATTCTCTAAATAAATCACTTTGAGCTACTTTAAATCGAAAATAAATTTATATTAAATTAATAGTTTTGGAGTTTTGAAAAGTGTCCCTCTACTCTCTTATAAAAGGGTGCATGTCCTTCTCTTTTATTCACACCTATAAAGCCATTTGTCTTGATCTAATCCTGCCCAATTCTATTAAAAATTTACCTCAATTAATCCTATAGGCCATACTTTGGGTATAAATCCAACCTAAGGAGTCATTTTGTGCAATTCAAAGGAGACACTTGAAGAAGAGGTAATTGTTTTACCAATTCAATTCAATTTATTTTCTTTATCTACTTATTATTACTATATTGTTTCCATACCAAAGTAATAAATACATTATAATATACATTATGATATGTTATTAAGAATATTGTACAACCATATTCCTCCTTTTATCCATCCTACGAATAACAATATCACCATGCGTGTATAAGTACGTCTTACCATCTCCATGTCGTGTTGTAATTTGTTATTCAAGAATACTTTATTAAGATGGGTATAATAATGAGTATAATAAATTAAAATATGGAATATAACATGATATTTATTCTTTATAATTAATATATCATCCAATTCCATGCCATTTAACCATCAATGGAATGATATGGTCGCTCGTGCGTACGTAGGTCCTACCGTCTCCACAACGCGGTGAGATTCATTATCCATGTTAATCCTTACAGAATGATTATAAAATTTATAATATGAGTAAATATAATATTTATGAACTAAATATAATTATTTTTATGAATAAAATATATCATATTCATAAGAAACATGACTTACATAACAAAACATGCATATTAAAATGAAGCAGTTAACACCCAAAACAATGGTAATACTGAAATATTATTAACAAAATGATATAATAGGATCATATATGATATAATAAAAATGGATATCATCTTTTTATAATTTAATAACATAAATTAACCAATATATAGTAGGTTAACACAACCTATACGAAAGAAAAGTACAAGGTAAGGATTAATTTCACAATCTCTTTATTTTCTGGGATTGCTTTTACATAAGAATTTACTAGGACATATTTATAATTCATGCCCATGTTTCTTAAGAATGTATTTCAAAAAAATCTTATTATTCTTTTATAATTGTTTAAAATAAATTTTAACCATGTTTTATTTTATAAATGGAATCTTTTTATCATTTTCCTTAGGAGGTACTTTATTTGACTTTTTCGACAAAGTACAAGAAGAATTTTTTTTAACTTATACAGCACGAGCAGATTTTTCTACCGTCATGACACCTTAATGTTTTTGAAGATTACTTTACAATAATAAAAGATTATTTTGAATGAAAATATTTTATTTTTAAATTGTATTCCATTTTTTAAAAAAATCAATAAAAGGGGATATTTCTATATAGAAGTTTCTAATGATTTTATTAAAACATTTTCATCTATTTCAACATAATTTATTGTATATTATGTTTAATTTAGGTTGATTTAATGTGATAAAACCTATCATATTATATTGAATGTTTTATGAATAGTTTGATTGTGGATGTACTACTTTTATACCATTCATGTTTTATGGAAAATGTATTAATATTTTGTGTGCTAGTTTTAATGTGAATGTTTATGTTGGTTATGTTTTACCTATTTTATAAGAAAAATGAATTGGAATTAGTAAGTGATGGGTGGGGCCCTCTATAGCAACCCGATGCATCGGTAGGTCTCATGAGACAATCTAGTTTGTATTTTTACCCATTTATGTGTGGTCGTGGAATGAGGCCTTAACGATATGGTTATGATGTCAAGCATTATGCAATCCCTATTTCTGAGCATATTTGTTGATATTACATGTGATTATACCTCCAATGGCCCGAAGGCCTTCATTTTTTATTGATTATGATAATCCACCTTTCAAGGGATGAGGTGTAACCCTATTACATGCCCGTAGTCCATATAGGAACCAATGCCCGTAGGCAGAAACATACCATACAACCTAGACAAACAACATGGAACTGCTCCTCCCCAGCATCTTCATCTTTGAAATCAGCTCTTCACCTTCGCATGGCTGTTCAGCTAGGCATTCCTGTGCATGCACAGGCTTGTCCTGATGGCAGGTGTCATACCCTCTCATTCTTGCAATCCGTTTAGCCCTGATGTGGTGAAATCTCCTTTGCTCATCCTCCTATAGAGCTTGTTCCTTTGCAGTTTTTTGGTCTGGTTTGTATCTATAGGTGACCCGAAGGCCATAGAAATCCCGAAGGCCCAACCTACCCGAAGGCCTGGGTTCCTGAAGGCCAATGAAGGACTCGAGGACCAAATATGATGCCCGAAGGCCCAAACGGGGGCATATCTCCGGCTGCTACAATGCCAAACAGTGCCTGCTACAGTACTGCTACAGTAACCCGGAAATCCTGCCTCCACCTGGTTTTGATCCCTGGTCACTTGGATGCACCTCAGAGACCTTGCCAACCGGGCTAAGGCTCATGTGCTATATGTGATTATACGACTAGTAGAATATCCATGTGAATGTTTAAATGTAATTATATAATTAATTCATTCCATATTGTGTTCAAGTTTATGTTTAAAAGTCTTGTTTTTCAATTTGATAGCTTTCCATAAAAGTTTATTATTATTTATGATATATTTCGCTATATTGTTTATCCTTACTGAGAATATGATATCACACCTTTATTTTGTTATATATTTTCCCAAGATGTGAAGAAATATATTATGACCAGCCTGCAGGGATATTCTAAGGGATAAGATTTTTTTAAATGGATATGCTATGTTGTTTTCCATTTCATGATTTAATGTAAAAATTATGTTTGTATCTAGTTTTTTCAAGTATACTAAACCAATTGGTCCTTCAATATTTGATTTCATGTGATCATGAAAATGTATTAAAATAATGCACTAGATCTTATAATTTGAGGTCAGGGAATTATATTTGGTATTAATGGAATTTTAGTGCAAACCTTGGAAACTATATTTATAAAAGACTTTAATTGGGGAACACTTCCCTATGATAGACTTTGAGGATAACTATAGATGAACATCCTAAAATTTTGTTAATGTTGAGATTAAATGTGTATTCCAAGTAAATACATCTATGTATAGATGTCTAGATACTACAAGTAGATGTGGTTCTAGAATAAATTTATCTAGGAGTAATAACTCCGAAAAAGTATTCTAGGCTTGACTCTGGGTAACCTGGTACATGATAATGGGACTTACTATGCACCTTGTTTGACACTCCTAGGGGATATTCTTAATATAATTCAAATTTTCTTTATGATCCATTATGAAGGATTTAAAAGTAAATATTTCCCCAAAGAAACCATGTTTATGATAATGAGATTAGATATGCATAAATTTTTCAATTTTTGTTACGTATTTTGAAATTACGCATTATGATTCATAACCTAATATAGTGAATTCCATTGTTTAGAAATGGAACCTAGTAGAAGAAATTGAAATCTTATCAAAACACATAATCCATATAGATATTAAAATCTAATTAAAGATAATGATGTTGGATTATGAGTTGAAACTATTGTTGAACAACTTATAACAATATTGGTATATCTGACTCGGGTTATGAATAATAACCTTACTCATATGGAGTAGTCTGATCCACAACGTGGAGCATCAATGCTAAAATTATTCATGAGACAACATCCCCCAACATTAAATGGGACTAAAATACATTTTTATCTAAGGAATAGATAAGTTCCTTAGAGAAAATATTTCTTACTTTGGGGAGTAATAAAAAGGAAAAAGTTGTCATGGAAGTTTATCATCTCTCAGGAGATGGGGATCAATGGTGTCCATTAATTTAAAACACGAAGGGGATGAAGAAGTAGAAATTATTTAATGGAGGTAATTTAAATAACTCCTCCTAGAAAAATACTTTCCTCATAATCAGTAAGCTGATATGGAGTGGTAATTTTTTAGTCTGAGGTGGAAGGAGGATGAGAATGTTGAAAAGTGTAAAGATAACTTCACATGGTTAGAATGTCATGATAAAGACTACATATGTAACCCAAGAAGAAATATTTATCTATTATTTTATGGGTTTGAACCATTTTCCTTTTATGAGAACTAGTCTCGTACTCTTTCTCTTCATACGAAGATATAGTCTCATGTGTTATCCAGACATAAAAGGAGTTCTATAAATCTTATGAACTTAAAGAAAATAAAGATAAGAAGAGGGATACTGAACACTATGGAAAGGTAAATAAGGAAAAGTGGAAGAAATTAATAATTGTATTTCTATATTGTAATTAGTGTGGAAAGAAACATCATGGAATATGCCTGTTGGGGATGGGAGTTTCTTATAAGTGTGGAAAAAAAGGCCACCAAGCCTGCGATTACAAGGGAAAGAAAGAAGCTACCAATGTTCAATGCTAAAATTCTAGAGATATGAAACATTATGAAAATTATTATCCCAAGAATCAAGTAAACTTTCCCTATAAAAGGAAAATGAAGTCAGGCCAGGATTTTTTTATCACAACTGTTAAGGTTGAAGTTCTGAATGATGTGGTAAATACATTAATTATCTCCTCAAATTTAAATAAATCTTTCTTTGATTCAGTATCATCACATTAATTTATATCATCCTATTTTACTTTAAAATTTTGATATTTCCAATTCACATTAACAAGGGATCTGTCGGTCAAAACCCTTAAGGTATGTCTCATTGCAAAAAAGATGTGTCAGGAAGTTCCCATTATGGTATATAAACGTGATTTATCTACTGATGTTATTATCATACCTATGGTCAAATTTGATATAATCCTCGCTATGTAATGGCTATAAAAATATGATTTGAAATTTTATTTAAATAATAAGTAAGTTATGATTTGTGAGGAATATGTAGAACCCATTATCTTTAGAGTATAAACTTTATCATTTGATTCTTGTCTATATCCACCTCCTATAGATCTTCTAAATTAAATTATTTGGAAAGAAGATAAGATAAAACCTAATGATATTCAAATTGAGGATGTACCTTCTTTTGAAAGGTGATGCCTTGGAAAAAACGACCATAGAACAAATTTTATTAAAATAAATATTACAAAAGTATAAATTATGGGATCATATTACAATCTTTTCCATGAAAGGGAATAAGAGAAACTGGGAGGTCTTCACACTAGGTAATGTCTTGATTAACTCCCAAGTTGGCCAAGCCATCACCAACCATGTTTTCTTCCCGATAAAAATTTGTGATGATGTAGTTCAGGTTGATGAGCGAACGGTTGCATTCCATCCAACAGGTAGTAATCAGCCAAGATAAATGAGTTATGTCATTCCAAATTTCTTGAACAATGGTCGTCAAGTCACTTTCAATCCATAGGTTGTTCCAACCATAAGCCATGGAAAATTTAATCGCATGAATCAAGCCCATCATATCATCTTCAAGGGAGGAGCCAATGCCATAATGACCCATAAAGAAACCTAGAGTCTATTTGAGGTGATTCCTGAAGACAATACCACACCCTACAGTTCCCTGATTTACCATGGAAGCACCATCTATGTTGATTTTGATCCATCCAAGGAGAAGATATCTCCAAAACACCTCTAGAGTGTGGTGTGGTTGACAGAAGTTTCCATTGATCTGTAGATGCTTCAGGATTCCAAAATCGTGCACGGTGTTGTGGAAATGACCTTTTTGAATCAAAACAGCTTCATGTATGACAATAAGGATTTACCTAGACATCCTCTAGAGTGGGAAGTTGAGTTTTATATTGACTTAATACCTAATGAAATAACAATATCAAATATACCTTATATAATGGCTGTAGTTGAATTAGTAGAGTTAAAGAAACAACTAGATAAGTTGAGTAATAAAGGATTTATTCACCCTAGTGTTTATCCATGGGGATCCCCATCTCTTTTTGTTAAGAAGAATGATGGATCAATGAGGTTGTGCATTGACTATAGAGAAATCAATGATATTTATATAAAGAACAAGTAGCATCTGCCTCTCATTGATGATTTCTTCATAAAAATCATAGAGCTAAATATTTTTCAAAGATTGATCTTCATTCTAGAGATTATCAATTGTGTGTAAAGAAGGAAGATATTTCGAAGACAACATTCTGAATGAGGTATAGACATTATGAGTTTATAGTAATGTTGTTTAGACTATCTAATTCACCATCTTTCTTCATAGATCTAATGAACATAGTGTTTAAGGAATATCTTAATGCTTTTTTCATAGTATTTATTGATGATATCTTGGTATACTCCAAAAGTTATGAGTTCCATGAGGACTACTTGCGGAATATTCTGATGACTCTTAGAAGAAATCATCTATAAGGGAAATTTAGCAAGTGTGAATTCTAGATTCATTAAATTTCATTTCTTGGTCATATTATCTCAAAATATGCAATCTTTATTAATCCTTAAAAGATAAATGAAATCAAATAATGGAAATCACTAATAATCATAACTGAGGTATGCAGTTTTATTGGTTTAGCAAGTTACTATCAGTGTTTTGTCAAAAAAAATTCCTGATTGGCTAACCCGTTAACCAAGATCATGCGTAAAGGGGTTAAATTTGTTTGGAAAAAAGAGTGTGAAGAATGTTTTTGGAATTTAATATAATATTATTAAATTATCCTATATTTTATTCACCATCTAGAAATGATGTGTTTGTTAATTATAGTGATGCATCAAGGAAATAACTTGTTTGTGTTCTTATGCAGAACGATAGAGTCATTGGTTATGTATCAAGGCAATTGAAAACTCATCAACAAAATTATCCAACTCATGATCTTGAGTTAGCTGTAGTAATATTTTATCTGAAGGTATGGAGACACTATATTTATGGTGAAATATCTGAGATATATACTGATCATAAGAGTTTGAAATATATTTTATTATAGAAAGAACTCAATATGAGACAAAGAATATGGCTTAAGATACTCAAGGACTATGATTGACTAATAAACTACCACCCAGGGATAGAAAATAATGTGGAAGATTCTTTGAGTAGGAAGGACCAAGGAGTTTTGAAAAAAATGATAGTTGAAAGGGTTCAGATGTTCATGGATTTAGTAAAAAAATGGATATAGCAATTACCATGGAATTTGAAACATCACTACTATTTCAAATGGTTTCCAAACCATCTTTACTGGAAAAGATAAAAATTTATCAGTATGATGATAAGGATATTAAAAATAAAATTAAATGTGTGAATGATGGAAGATTGATTGACTTTATATATGAATAAAATATTTTGAAATTTATGAAGAGGCTTTGTGTTCCCTCTATACCTGAGCTAAAAAGGGAATTATTTGATGATGTACATAGCTCCAATTTCTCTATACACCATTTTAGATTTAATTTGTATAGATATTTGAAGGAGTGTTTTTTGTGGGACAACATGAAGAGGTAGATTTATGATTATGTGTCAAGATGTTTGGTTTGTCAATAGGTAAATGCTGGAAGATAACATCTTGGAGGATTCATGAAACCTCTTTTAATACCTTTGTGAAAATGGTATGATATCACGATGGACTTTTTCATGGGGATACCAAAGGTTCCTAGAATAAAAGATTAGATATGGGTTATTGTCGATCATTTTACCAAATCAGCACATTTTATTTCTATAAGATAATATTTACCACGTGAACCATTAGAAAGACTTTACATTAATGAGGTTGTAAGACCTCGTGGTGTACCCCTATTGATTGTTTCTAACCATGCTTCCCATTTTAAATCAAGATTCTAAAAAATTCTTCATAAGGCCCTAGATACTGAGCTTTGTTTGAGCACTACCTACCACCCTCAAACTGATGGACAATCAGAAAGAACTATTCAATCTTTAGAATACATGTTTAGATCTTGCTCACTTGACTTTCATGGTATGTGAGATCATTATTTACATCTATTAGAATTTTCCTATAACAATAGCTTTCATTCAAGTATTAGAATGGAACTATATGAAGCATTATATGTAAATATATGTCATACACCAACTTTTTGGGGTGATGTTGGTGAGAAAAAACTCGTAGGGCCGGAACGTTTTTAGGAGACAATGGAAAAGGTGGACATTATTAAAACCCATATCAAAGAAGATCAAAGTAGTAAAAAGAGCTATGTCGATAACCGAAGGAATTATTTTTGAGTTTTAAGTGAGAGATCATGTTTTCATGAAGGTATCTCTATGGAAGGGTGTTATAAGATTCGGTAAGAAGGTTAAGTGAGGTCCCGAGTATATTGAACCTTTTGAAATTCTGGAATGAATTAGATATGTGTCTTACCGTTTAGAAATGTCACCATGTCACTCCAAAGTTCATGATGTTTTCCACTTATCACTGTTAAGAAAATAAATGACAGACCCAACACATGTACTCACCTATAAAGAAGTAGAACTGGAACCTAATATGTCTTACTTTAAAGATCCTATTGAGATTCTTGAAACCAGAGAACAAGTGTTGAGGAATCCAATAACACGATTAGTAAAGGTTCTTTTTAGAAACCATAAAATAGAATAAGCGATGTGTGAACCTGAAGAAATTATGATGAAAAACCACCAAAAACATTTTATAAAGTGATATTATGGAAATTTCAAGGCTGAAATTTTTTATGGAGGGAAGAATGTAACACCCCAAGCTTCAACGGTACGGTTCTTCTTAAATAATTCAATAACTTTTGTTTCACGAAACACTGAGTTCGAGCGCACCATGATCTATCAAACTAGTTGTTTAAAAAGAGATTGTGAATATTAATAACCACATTATGAAGTTTAAAAAAGTTATTTTTTGAAATAGACTTTATTTTTGAATTCATAATATCCAAATTAGATTAGGGTTAAATTTTGGTATTTTTCTGAAAAGTTTCAATTTTGGATGAATAGTGAAAATACTACATTATTGTTAAAAAAAATATTTTTCATTTAAATAATTTTTCATATTAAAGAAAAAATAGATAAATAATATTTATATTAATCCAATTTAGTTCATTAGAATAATTTTTATAATATAATTAGATATAAAAATTTATTGAACTTTTGAACATCTTTTATTACCCGCTTTCCCACCACATCTGTATGATAAACATTAAACATAATTTTATGATTTTTGTGAATTGAATTTATTAAAATGGAAAAAATGGTTTTAATTAGTATGAAACTTTTTATATAATATAATCAACATAATGTTTTGGTGAATAGTAACTTTTTGTAAATTTTTATTTATTTACCACGGTTAATGGTAAATCTGGTAATTAAAGGTAAAAATTATGTTATAAAATTACCCTAATATATGAAAAAATCCTATTGGATGACTAAATTATACCATTATAATCTATGTTTCAAAATGTAATTATTTAATGGACACTTTTCCATGAATATGAAATAGATATTATAAAAAAAAGAATGTGACAAAATGTCACACTCTCACTTTATATAAGTATATAAATTTTAATATTGGGATAACAAATAGATAATATTGATTGTAACTAGTATATTTAAATAAAAAATAATTACCTACAACATAGTAATTTATTTATAATTTTTAGAGATTAAATAATTACCATTAATGATGACACAATAGTGAAGCATAAATTATTTTATTAATAGAAATATCAAATAAATTGTTTTTAAAATATTAAAAGAAATATAATTTGAATTAATTAAGTTGATAAAATAATTTTATATATTACTATGACATGTTAATATTATATTAAATGGATTGTTTTGAATTTATATTTCTATTTGGATTTTAATTTAAGTCAGAGTATTGAATAGTGTCAAAATTGAAACTATTGATATTTTATAAAACTAACATTTTATTAAATTATTTAAAAAGAATAAAAATAATAAAAAACTAAAAGTCATAATTATAAGGTTTAAAATATCATAAAGTTTCCATTTATGGAGAATTTATACCAAATAAGTAAATATTTGTAACCTTTTTTTATTTAGAATATTATTACCAAAATTAATATTTAATAGATTAATTAAGGATAAATCAAAATCATAAAGTTCCAAATAAAATTAAAGAATGTATAAATTTTATTTGTTGATATTATTTATACATATAGTCATATTAGGCTTTAAATAACTCACTTTGGAGATATTTTAAATTGAAAACCAATTTATATTAAATTAGTTGTTTTAGAGTTTCCAAAAGTGCCCCAACCCTCTCTAATAAAAGGGAACATCTCCTTCTCTTTTATTCACACCTCTAAATCCATTTGGAACAGCCAACCACTTCCCAATTCTCATCCCAAATTCCCTAACTTCATCCTATAGTATATACTTTGGGTATAAATCCAACCTAAGGAGTCCTTTTGTGCAAATCAAAATGAGTCACTTGAAGAAAGGTAATTGATTTACCAATTCAATTCAATTTCTTATATTATTCTACTTCATATTCCTATGTTTTTTCCAAAATAATTTAATAAATATAATATAATTTAAATTATTATATGTTATTATGATTATGGTACAACCATATTCCTCCTTTTATCCATCCTACTAATAACAACATCACCATGGGTGCATACGTACGGCTTACTGTCTATATGTTGTGGTGTAATTTTTTATTCAACACTACTTTATTTGGATGGGTATAATGATGAGTATAATGGATATAAATAATGAAAATGGCATTATAATTATTATTTAAAATTAATATATCATCTAATTTTATAACATTTAACCATCATGAAAATGATTTTGTCGCTCATGCATATGTATGACCTACCATCTCAACAACGCGATGTGATTCATTATCCATGTTATCAATTAGATAATGATTGTAAAATTTATAATATTATAAAATACAATATTTATAAACTTAATATCATTATTTTAATTAGTAAAATATATCCTATTCATAATAAACATGACTTACATAACCAAACATGCATAGGAAAACAAAGAAGTTAACACCAGAAACAATGGTAATACAGAAATATTTTTAACAAAACGTTATAATGGGATAATATATGATATCATAAATATGGATATGGTCCTAATAGAATTTAACAACATGATTTAATCATTATATAGGATGTCAAAACACCCCCTACTAAAGTAAATTACAAGGTAATGGTTTATTTCGCAATCTCTTTATTATCTTGGATTGCTTTTATGTAAGAATTTACCGAGACATAATTATCATCCATGTATATGCTTCTTAATAATGTATTTAAAATAATTCATATTATTATTTTATAAGTTTTTAAAGACATTTTTTCCATGTTTTATTTTATAAAATAAATATTTTTTCCTTTTTCCTTACGAGGTACTTTGTTTGACTTTTTATACAAAGTACAAGAAGAAATTTTTTTAACTTATACAGAGTGAGAATATTTTTCCACTATTAGGATGCCTTAATGTTTTTGAAGCTTCCTTTACAATTTTAAAATATTATATTCAATGAAAATATTTTATTTTTAAATTTTATGGAATTTTAAATTATTATTTTTTATAAAAAGGGTTATTTATCTAAATAAGTTTCTAATGATTTTATTAAAATATTTTAGTCTATGTCAACATCCTTTTTTGGATATTATGTTTAATGTAGGTTTATTTCATATGATAAAACCAATCATATTATGTCTAAGGGTTTATGAATAGTTTGATTGTGGATGTTTTACTTTTATACCATTCATGGTTCACGGATAATGTATTAAGATTTTGTATGCTAATTTTAATATGAATGTTTGTGTTGGTTATGTTTTACCCATTTCATAAGAGGATTGAATTGGAATTATTAAGTGATGGGTGGGGACTAATATATCCCCTTGATGCATCGGTAGGTCTCATGAGACAAGAGAGATTGGGGTTTTACCCATTTATACATGGTCTTGGCATGAGGCCTTGATGTTATGGTTATGATGATCAGCATTATTCATTCCATTTTTATGAGATTATTTTTTGATATTAAATCTGATTATTCAGCTAGTATAATATCCATGTAAATGTTTAAATTGAATTATTTGATTAATTTTTTCCATATTATGCTTAAGGTTGTGTTTAAAGTACTTTCATTTCAATTTTATACCTTGCCTTACAAGTTTTTGCTTATTTATGATAGCTTCTGCAATATTGTTTATCCTTTCTGAACATATTAGTTCACCCCTTTATTATTATGTTTCATTTTTCCCCAGGATGTGAATAAGTATATTATGACTGGCCTATAGGGATAATATAAGGTATATGAGTGTTTTTTAAAAGAGATACTATGTTTTTTTTCATTTCATGGTGTAATGTAAAGCTTATGTTGTATCTATTTTTTCCAAAGCTGCTAAACTGATCGGTCCTTTGGGATTTGATTTATTGTGATCATGATAATGTACTAAAATAATGCACTGGATCCGAGCATCTGGGGTTTGGGCCTTAAAAATAAAATTTTTCTTCATATTTTGGGGAAAGGAAACATTAGAAAAGGGTGATCTCAGATGATCGGTAAGAGTAAATGTGGAATATATCATTTTTTGATCATATGAAAACATAATATAAGAATAAGGTAATGATATATTAACCATAACATACAAAAAATTTACAAACATGAGTTATGGCATAAAACTATAACATTTAAAAAAATAAATCATAAGAATGAGAATTCATCATAACTAAATCATGAACCATTAGTTCATGTCATAAATGCATGTGGAATCATAATAATTATAGAAACAATTTCATGTTTCAATGTTAACTACTATGACCATTGGATCAAGAATCAACATCGTGTTCTTATAACAGATCAAGCACATCAACTTTTTTCTCATAATGGATCAAGTACATCGACCTGTTTCCCATAATAGATCGAGAACATATATTTATTTCCCATGATGGATCAAGAACATTGGATTTTTTTTCCATAACTATCTAATGAAATATAATACATTACCTAATGAATTTTAGTGAGATATAGGTCCCACCAATAATATAATTAAAATCATACAATTGTTCCCCACATGATCATGAATCATTCATCATATGAGAAAACATAAAAAGAAATGGGTTTCATAAATATTTCATCTTTACATCATAAACTTAAACCATCCATATAAATAACAATGAAATTCTCCTTGAATGGTAACCCTAGTAAATTTTAAGTAACATAAAAGGACATTATCTTAGATTGATATTGATTTTTATTGATCACTTGGAAAAATTATTGAGGAAAATAAATTTTCCATTCAAAAATCGCTTCTAGTTTAAAAAAACTATGCACATTTAAATGAAATCATTTTATTTTAAAATAAACTTATAAAAAAGTGAATTTAATCTTAAAATAATTAAGGATTCATGATTTTGGGAATATATGTTCATTCCATATAAGTTTAAAAAACATTCCTTTCATATTTTTGTCAGAAAAGTCACAAAGAACCTCTTTAGTAAATGAAAAAAAACAGTCCTTTCAAAGTGTTTTTTAAAAACATAATAATGGGTAAAGATGAATTTAAAAAATTTAAGGAAAATAGTAAAAAACATTTTGAAATAATTGTGACAAAACATGGACATGGAAGATAAATATTCCCTAATGGATTATTAAACATAAACAATCCCAAATAATGATGAGATTGTGAAATAAACCCTTACATCAAGTCTCACCTTTACTTATTCATGTTCAAACCGCATGTATAATAAATATTGAATTATTATAATTTTATTTCATATCCATATATCTATAATTACATTATTGATTTATTTATAACATCTAATCAGTCATTTGTTTATAATTTTTTTTTTAAACGTTATTCTATGTGATAACTTCTTTGTTTTCCAAGAATTTTTCCAGTCAGAAGTCCTAGTCCTTATACGTTGATAATGATACCATAATTTCTAGAATTTTAATCATTTTATATAAATCCTATATATTAAATATATACATATTTATAATCATTCACAAGAATTATAGATAAAAAATGAATTACACCATTCATGGAGACGGTAATTCGTACGTACGCATGAATGTTGTTTCTATTTTTCAACTGATGGAATGAAAGAAAGTTAAATGATAATTCACCTTTAAAATTTATTGATATATCATATATATCATATATATTCATAAAATTAATATTTATTACTATCCATGTGAAATATAAATGAAAAAATAATCACATCGCAACATAGAGATGTTAGTTTATAGGTATGCACAAGCGACATTATCATTTCCAAAAAAAAATTGGATGATAAGATAGTAGAAATAATATTATAATTAAAGAAGTATAATTATATCATAAATATCATATATAACCATTAAATCCATTATAATTTCCTTCCAAAAGATATAGTGATTAAATAATAATTGTATCACTATTTGGAGATGGTGAGTCACACGTACACATGAACGATACTTACACTTCTTATTTGATGGAAAAGAGTATGTATAATGGAGTTTTAATAATGAAAATAACTTTTAAAAATATTTAGGATACTGAATTTATTATTATTTTATTAATCAGTTAGACTTAGAGGTGATAAATAATAGTTTAAAAGGAAATTTATCGGTTAAAGAGATTACCTCTTCCTTGAAATAAGTCATTTATATCTTCACTAAAGGAATCTAGGGATAGTATTTTTGGATGACATAAAAATATATAATGTGTATAGGGATTTTTATAAGATAATTATTTTTATTTTTGTGGATCTATAAGGCTCATTGTGGTGTAATGAAGTGAGGGATGAGGTATCCTTTTATAATTGAGGTGAAGGGAACTTTTGGAATTTCGTTTGAAAATAAAATATAATTAGACTATTCTAGAGAAAAATACTTCCAAATGGTCATGAATTTGAACTTAGGGTATGATTTGGTTGAAATATAGTCAAAAAATAAATTTTATAGGTTTATGTGCTATTTTAAACATTATATTTTGGTTTAACCCCTTAATTAACTTATTTTAACATTAATCATGGTAACATATCTTTCACACTTAAATGGTTATAATTATGAATTTAAGGAAAATATTGACTCATAAGGATAAGGAATGGTATTTTTGACTATAATTTTTCTTCTATGACAATATTTAATATTTTTATGATTTTTAAAATACTTTAATAAAATATTATTTTTCTAAAATATCACTATTATCACTTTTGACACTATTCAATACATTGACATTAATAACATCAGGAAAACACATAAAATTATGAAACAATATTTTAAAACATCCCCAACATGTCATGGTAATCTATAAAATTCATGGATCACCTTAACTATATCAAATTAGAATACTTTTAATATTTTTTAAATCATTTATTTGCTTTCTTCATTAATTGAATAAATATTGCATCAACATTGTGTAAGTATTTAATGTAATTATTTAATTAAAAATATATATAAAAATTTATATCATCGATATAATTTTATTGAGTACAATATTGATATTAATATTTATTAAAAATAATTTATTTCCATATTTGGACATAAAAATGATATTTAAAACTAAGAGAGTGTCATTTTTTCACTTCCTTTGGTTTAAATAATATATAAGTCATTTCATGGAAAAGTGTAAATTAAATAACTAATTTTAAAACCTTAGTTGTTAAGGGTCAAATTTCATTCATACAATAATAATTATTATGAAAAATTATACCCTTATCACCTATTTTTAATCAAGATTAACATGATTTACCCTTTACCGAGATGATAAATTTTACCGTGGTTATTATTCATATTAACTAAAAAAACAGGATTAATTAAAATAATTTAACCTCATAATTCTAAATATTCATTTCATTTTATATAATCTAATATCATAAAAACGTTAGAAATTGATATTAATGTAACAGCGCAAAATGCAACAAAAAAACACTTTTTAGGGAAAATACATTTTTAAGCATAAAAATTGATTTATTCTTATCATATTCTTATAAAAATATTTATTAGTTCATAAAAAAAATTTGATCATGTAAATAATATATAAATTTGAGTAAAATTATTAATAAAATGTCGTTAATTTAAAATATTTATGTAAAATTCATTGTATCTATAAATGTTTTCCAGAAAAACAACAATTTTATTTTAAAATATAGATTTTTTTATTATAAATTATAAACATTTGATAAATAATGAATATATTGTATAGAACATATATTTTTAATAATTTATTTATTAATATTCATTCCCAAAAATCTAAAAAATATGTGATAATAGAAAAATAATATTTTAATAATGTTACATGGTTCGTTTAAACTCGTTGTTGTGTGAAATACAAACTACCAAATTATCAAAGAAATATATTTCATTAAAATCTCTAGATGCTTCAGGTAGATTGGTTTTCTTATAATAAAAAAAGTGGTCGAATTTATTAAAATTTTCATGTTTCCTCCCTTAGAGAGTCTATATTTATTGTAAATGGGAAAACTGTACCGCATTCTAGTGCTTGAGGTAGGGTTGTATACTCTGGAAAATTAGGCCTAAACTTTTATATTCATGCTTGGTTAATTATTGAGTGACCAATATGTATGAAACATCAGTTTTAGTGATCAATCAATTTATCTTTTAAGGTTTCAAGTCCACAAATATGGGTAATGTGTGTAACCTATAGTGGTTTGTATGGGAGATACCAATGGGTTGTCCTTATTGTACTCTTATTCATTAGATGTTTTATGGGGTTTGGGTTAACTTGTTTACACTAAATTATTATTTTTTTCTTCTTGATGATTAAATTTTTGTTTTCAAAATTGATGGTTATGACTCCGTATTGAGTGAGATGGAGTGTATTTTGATCTGATGAAATATAATCATGGATATTGAGGCCACCTTGAGTGAGTGGGTTGGGGTAGAGATAATGATGTGTGACCTCACCTGAGTGAAAGGGTATTGTATACGAATTTATGTGAAACCTCCCTTTAGTAAGAGATGGTGGATTGAGACTTTATGTATAGCTTCACATTAGTTAGAGGGGAATGTTTGGGACATGGTGTGTTAACTTCCTTGAGTAAGAGGGTGCAATCTGGTGTTTGATGTGGGATGTGATATCTCACTTGATGTGCAACTATAAAATTATTGAGAATGTACATATCATGCTATGAGATATACTTGAGGTTTGAGATGACTCTTCCTTACGATATTCAGTTTTAGTAGGTATGATCGAGGTTTTTGATGGCCTAGTTCGAACACAATGACCAAACAAAGATTTATATTTTTTATTTATTTATTTTTTCCAATGTATACACTCTCATATATCTTTTTCACTTTATTGAAGGATTTAGTTGTGTTTTCATACTCAGTTTATTACATGCACCCTACACAATAACCTCAATATGTATGCATATTTTTTTTAAGTGATTTAGTAAAGGGAAAGGTCCCTATGATTGGATACTGAGCATATAGAGTTGGTCATGGTTTTAAGGTGATTTTGAGACATACTCTGCATAATTTTTATATTTTGACTCTAATATTTTTATTATTTAATTTTATTGATCCCACACATGTTTGGATCCTTTTGACTTGGACATATTACTAGTCATACCCTATATTGATACTATGTGGCGTGATATTTATCTTTTGGATTCAGCTATGTTTCCTTTTTCTATTTATTTACTAGTATTGTTTATCCATTTTTAGACATTGATGGTCATTTGATATAGTGGTTATAGTCTCCCTACTATATTACTTTATCCATGGTCATTATTCAACAACCTATTACATATGGTGACACATAAATGAGGCCTTGTGGCGGACCAACTAGGCCTTGATGAATTTTTTTAGGATGTTACAAAATGGTATAATATCACCTTTTCTTATTTTTGTTATTTGGGGATAGTTATATCATATATATGATGGTCAAAACATTGTATTGAAGAAACTTTTATGCCTAGATAACACCCATATAGTGGATGTTAATTTTTTCAATGTAGGGGGAATAATGTTATTAGTTTTTTGTTATATTTTCATATTTTTCTCCCAATGTTATTATGAAATTATGGTTTATTATTAGATATCCTATTACTAGGGTGGAATTAATGTGTGGGTTCATTCATCATGAATATGAATGCAGGTTCACATGTCATGTGATTGAATTCCTATGATTGACAGAGGTATCAATAAATTAAATTTAAATAAAAATATATTATTTGTTTTAATAAATATATCAATAATTAAATTTAATTAATTTTACATAATAATATAATAATTTTTTTATATATGGTGGTGAGTAATTTATAGGTATAAGTGATATGGGTCCTAGGACTTGTGTGATTAATGTGTAGTTATTCTTTGTTGTTATGGGTAGACCTTTTAGGTGTGTCTCTTATGGTTTTTTCTTGAGTGTGTATATATTAAATGATTGAATTTTATTAAGATATGAGTTATTAATGGTGTTTTTCTGTCTCTATTTTTTTCATTTTAGAAAATGATGCATTAAATAAATCCTATGGTGCAACCTAAGGACTAGTTTGAGGATTCTATTAATGTAGGGAACACTTCTAAAATACCTTTATATGTCCCAAAGGGTAGGTAGAAGCATGCTTTGAAGGATTTTATGAAGATTCAGGTAGTGTAACTACTTGAAATAATGGTGTTTTGTATAATACCAGTGTCATGAGGAAGTGAGCATCAAAGTGGACCTACCATAGTGGTTCTTTTGACTTTCAGATGTTCTATCCTTAAGATTTACAGGTTATATGAGGTCATCAATATTTTGAGGATTAGATAAATGTTTTTGTAGGTGTTTTTCTAGTTGGTATAGATAATTTATTACCAAAGAGTGAATTTGTAAACCCATATTTTGTAGGGACCCTCCCAAAGATAGTGGGGTACCATTGTAAAATCCAGAGGTCACGTAGTCTTATCATGGGGGGTCTTCAAGGAATGATTCATCAATAATTTCTTTCTAAAGTTAATAAATCTATACAAAAAAAATAATATTTTTTGAAGTTATAATAGGAAATGATATTTGTGACCAACTATGCTACTCACTTCGTTGATTTGTTTCCCTTTACTCAATTATTTGTAGGGAATGAGGCATAGTGGGACCATAGATCTATGACTGTTCTTTGATCATAGGTGAGGAACAATGTTAGGATTTTTTTACCTAAAATATTAATCAAATGGGTTTTGTAAGGCCCTTTCCATTTATAAGGACATGGTTGAGGATAGTGTGTTGTATTTTATTCTCATATTCAGTGGTCTAGGTTTTGGCCTCTCTAGTGGAGTTATTAGAAACTCTTCCAGTTGTAGGGAGAGTAGTTATGATCAGATCTATAGAGTGGAAAGTTATAGTTAGGTTAGGTCATGATTTCTTTGGCTCATTCCATTTTAGGAATTCTCGTTAAATTCCACTAGTGTGGGTGAACCTATAATTTCCACAGCATATATAATATTTCATCACAAGAGTTTCATGCATATGATAATATGGGTTACTTATAGAGATAATGTATGAGGATTTATTGAATGGGTTTATGAAAATGTGTAGGTAAATTGCATACTTGAAAGGATGATCAAAGAGAACTCGAACTAATGTTGAGTACTCATCTGGGTGGTTTGGATATGGAGTTAGTCGGGGATCTTAATGGCTGCAAAAACCACATATACCTTTGGGGTTAGTTCCTCAGGTGAGCTAGGGATCATGGGGTCAGTGAATATTATTTGATGTATGAATTATTTATTCCTTGGAATATATTTTTTTATATAGAAAAAAGGGTTCTTGTACAATCATAGGTATGGGTCTGGTTACTTCAATATAATTAATTTCTTTGTTTCAAATGAGTATGTCTCAATCTTTCATTTATACCTAGGTTGTGTCTAGTTTGGGGCCATTCATGGAGTTCTCCCATGGGATTTTAACTCCAAATATACATACTTGGAAGATTCAAAATCATATCATCATGTTCTATAATAATTGGGGGATACCATCATTTTTGGGATTTTTTATTCTATTTTAGACATGATGATTTTTTAAATCATCTTCAAGATTTATTTGTTGATGCACTTATAGGATCGCATTAATTTCTATCATAGGTGGTTCTCTTTTACCTCCATAATGGTAGAGAATTTTTTTATCGTGGGAGAGTGGTATGTGGATTTATGAAGATAGGGACCTAGACAATGTCAGATCAGAGGAATTATAGCACAAGTGGTACGTATGGTTCTTATTATAGATCATGTGTCATTTCCATCTATCTCTCCTATAGTGGTGGAATGTTTCAATGATATTTTTCAAGATTCATTTTTTAGGATTGTCTCCATATAGAGAGAGATATATAGATTGATTTCTTTATTGTACTCATGCTAGGTGCATATCCCATATCAATTCCTTTATATAATATGGAACCATCTGAGTAAAAATAGTTGAAGGTTTCGCTCAACGGTCTTGAGGTGAAGGGATTTATTCATTTACGTAGATCTCATTTGGGTGATCCATTTTTATTTGAAAATGAGGGATATGGGAGCATAAGATTTTACATGCATTACTAGAATACAAACAAGGTTAGAGTAAACAATTTGTATCCTATACTGAGGATAAATGACCCATATGATGAGTTGATGGGTGACTGTTGATTCTCCAATATTGAACTAACTAAGATTACAATAATATATAGTTCAGGTAGAGTCTATATCGAATATATCATTAAAAATAAGGTATGTATTATTCAAGTACATTGTTATTCCATTCTACCTGATGAATGGTCTTGTGGTGTTCATAGCTCTCTGGAAACAGGTCATTCATATCCACCTAAATTACTTCTTCACAATATACATTAAACACATATTCGTATACTTATTGACCCATTAATTTCATTTCTATCAACTAAATAATATATTTATCATGAATCGAAAACATAAAATTTACTCTATGTAATAAAAGTGAGACTATTTTATTTAGTATTTTCATTTACCTAGGAATGTGACTTCATAAGTGAGGATCATAAGTAATCTAGAGAAGGAAAATATGGTGATATCTGGGGAATGACCTAGTAATGTGCTTTTGTTAAGGATTTCTCTTAGATAAGATAGTTATTAAAATTTGTTTATTCAAGGATTCTATCACATTTAAGTGAAGATGATAGTGATAAACTATAAGATATTGTTTTTTGAGTAGGCTAATCAATGTGAAGAGGGTTTTTAATACATAATGAATATGTTAGAATATTCTCTTATTTTGATTCTTCTAGGTCTTGCTTTAGGGTTTGGTTTAGGATTTTCTCTATAAATTTGGATCAAATACTTTTTTATGAGACTCTTCATCCATCACCATGTGAATGGAAATATGCTTATGATGACTTAGATATAAATTTAATGGCTCATGACATAAAGTTTTATTGTCATTATATCCTTGGAGAGAGTATTATCATCTACAATGACTATAGGATCTCATGTTACACATTCTACCTTTATCACCTTAACCTATGACAGTTTCATTAGGAAAATTATTTATAGACCTTTGACTTCGAGATGGAGTATTCCCCATGAAATTTTAATTTATTTTTATATTCTCTCTATATGAGGAATTGGGAGTAGGGATTTAAAACTTCACTAAAGGAGTGGAAGCTGATGAGCTTACTCAATAACTAGAATATTGATGTATTAGGGAGATAAGATGTTATAAACCATTCGCCATTGTCTATTACCATTTTTTTGGTTTATTGAGTGAAGGATATCTGTGGGCCTAATTCCAATTAGTATGGGATATGGGAATGAATCATGGGAGATGATCCCATTCTAATATTGTCTTCGAATGAGAACAATGTATTAAACATCCATGGTAGAGTGGTTGTTCCCACTTTTATAAGAGAAAAGTTGATAAGGAAATATCAGTCAACATGTTGTGCATTGAATCCATGATTGTACATGACGTATCATGAAATTATGTTTTATTTATAGTTACATGGTATGAGAAAGGATATCACAGGTTTTGTTCCTCACTTATTTACCTATCAAAGGATAATGGTGGAGAACCAGAAATCATGTGGGTTACTTCAACCCATTTTAGTATAAGTATGTAAGTGGGATTAAGTGATCATAGATTTAATCTTGGGACTACTTATGACTTTTAGTGGTTCTGATATAGTGAGGGTAGTGGTTAACCATCTAATGAAATTTTTCTACTTTTTACCTAACATAGAGACTCATACAATAAATCAGTTGGGTAGGAATTATGTGAGGGACATAGTATAGGTACAAGTGGCACCAAAGAGTATAATATTATATAAGGATGTGATTTACATGTAAAGGTTTGGGATAGGGGTATAAAATGATATGTGTTTTCAACTAAGGATGAGTATAATATACCACCCAAAAAAAGAATGATAATATGACTATATTATCTGTAAATGTGAGGATATACTCATGACTTGCATGATAAAGTTTGGTGGGGTATAGAATGAAAATCTAGGATAGGAACAGTTTTTATATTAAAAAATTATTCTTTAAACCAAAGAGATTTATTTGAGACCATATATGGTAGGTCATTCCACATATAGTTGGGTTGATTAGTAATGGGTGAGTCCATAATGATCAGTTAAAGCATAGTGTAGGAGACCATTGTGTGAGTTTTTGTTGATTAATAATTATTTAGTAATTTCTCATAATATGAAATGATCATGTGATGATCATAAGAGATAATTATTGGAGTTTTCCAGGGGTGTTTGACCATTCGTATTAGTATTTATAGATTAGGGAATTGTTTTCTAAGGTGGTAAGGAAATATTGCACAATGATTTATTAGTCTGATCAATATTATATAGAAGATTTGAGAGGTGGATTACTAGTTGGGTATTACTTCCTAAAATCAAGGTATATGAGATTTGTTTCATGTGTATATACTATGTATGTATGAGTTAGGATCAATGTATGTGATTAATAGTTATGATGTCTATAAGGAGGTGAATGCGTCATTTTAGGAGTTCTTGGTGTATTTCATTGACTAGAGAGACAAAGTGTTATAAGGGAAGATAGTGCCACTTGTCTGAGTATTATGGAAGAATGATCATATATAGGTAGAGAGATGGGAGTGGGATTTGAATGTTCAAGCACGGTGGTTAGGTTGGTTTAGTGAAGATACTAGGGATACTTATCAATAGTGAGAATACCTTGGGGAGTTATTAATTCCTATTGAATTTCAAGTTGCATTCCATTTAAATTTGTTAAATCATGTTTATTTTTGGGGGTTTAGTTTTTGGTTGTGATGGAAGTTGATTGAGATAAGGATTTGGGGAACGATGCATGGTTTAGGGAAAATAGTTATATAGAAGATAAAGTTTCACAATGTAGCATAGATCATTATGGCATAACAGTCTGGACCTATGAAGGATCACGATGCAGTAGTGGGAGTTGTGCTATAATACATTTTTAGGGTAAGACATCATAGTGTGAGAATTAAGTTCATTCCACAATAGTGTCCTACTATGTTTCTGAATATATTTATATTATTGATTTTACTATGATCAAAAAGGATACACCACAACATGGCTCTGGTGGGAATATGTTAAACTATGACCAACATGAACTTACTGCAATCTGCGAGCTGGGATGTTTTTTAGGGATAAATCTAGAACAACCCATAGACCACATTTAACCCTCATATCTCCCTCTATCAACCTCCAGTCAATTCTATCAAGATTTTGGGATCTCTTATGTTTTATTATATTCCTCCTATATCTCCTATTATCTATTTGAAATTTCATTGGTCCATGTGATCCTCTATTAGAAATACTAATCTTGTCCACTCGTTTGATTACTCCTTCATATATTGTTTCCTTATATTCCATCTCTAATCCATAATTATGGGGGTTTGGGTTTTATTTTAGGGTTCTGTTGGATTGATAGATAATTGGATAGTTCATATTGGATAGTGTGCACCCTTACACTTAAGGTAGGACATCCTTACCTTTTTATTTTGTTTATAAGAGGCTGTAGAGCATGACTTTCATGTGATTGCATGAGTTATCATGGTAGTGTTCTATATTTTTTATCAAAGTGGCATAGTGGGCTCAAATTCATATGGTGGACCACTTATCAGGACTCTTTGGGTAAAATGGATTGAAAATAAGGAAACCTCACTCCATTTTAGGGATAGTGGAAGGGTTTTCTACTTGGTTGAATTATGCAGAGAGTGCATTTTTTAGGATTGGTTATGGCTTGGTTGACCTAATAGGTTGACACATGGGTTGGGGTGAGGAATTACATCACATGAAATTTTTTTGGGTAAATGAATATGATTAATGTGGGTAACTAATATGGGTTGTTAAGTGAAATTTCAGTGGGTTATTCTTATAGTACAATAATTATTGGTATGTGTCATTGTGCTAGTGTTAAATTTTTTAAATTAATTTATTATTTGTAATTTATGGTGTGTATATTGAGTTATTTTTTAATTTATGGTTGTAAAAACATACTAGAGTGAAACCTCCATAGGTGATATAGGATAATCAAGGACTTTATGGATGAATTACCCTGAGTGAGAGAGTAAATCCTGAGATAGGATGTGTGACCACCCTTTAGTGAGTGTGTAAGATCCAATGCATGATGTGATAGTTCATGTGGGATTATACCTTGAGTGAGAAGGTGTTGGTCATTATCCATGATTTAATTATGGTTTAAATTTACTCTATAATCCAACTTGGAATCAATTCATGTATCGATGGGTTTCATGGAAATTGAGTAAGCACACGATAACCCATAAAAAATAATTTTTTTCATTTAATTATTTATGTTAGTGAATAAACCATCACATATATATTTCATTTATTCTATTGGAATGGTGGTGGTGTCATTCTAGGCTTATTATTCAAACCTTGAATGGTCACCTTTGTGCATGTGTATATTTTGTTTTTAGGGAATAATTTATGGACAAGGACCTTATAATGGGTTTTTGATCATTTAGAGTTGGTAAATACTCTATGTAAATGTCAAGAAATGCTCTAATATATTTTTATAATATTCTTTTGGTGTTATTTTATTCTTTTATTCTTTCTATTTATAGATCCACCTCATGGGAAGATCATTTTTTCGTGGATGTGTTACTTTTTATGCCTCATTTTGATATTGCAAGAGAAAAAAATTACACTTTGGTTTTGACTATGTAACTTTTATACTAGTTATTTATTTATTAGTGCATTTAATGTGTTGATTATAGATAGTGACATGATATCGAGGGAATATTCTCCCCACTACATGACTTAGTCCCTCCCCACTAGTTGGTGAACTAGTGATGGTTCATTATAATAATAAAACTCTTCTTTCCCCATAAAAACATAGTATTTTTAAATAAAAACTCATTTATGAATTCAAAAAACATGATACTACCTCTTTAAAATGTGAAATTTTAATATTAAAAGACAATTAAAAAAGAATATATCTTATAATATTAAACTTAACTAATTTAAATAGCATCATTAACCTATGGAAATCAATCCAATTCATTTAAAATTAATAATATACAAGGATGAAATTAGTATAAAATCATAAGGAATTAAAACATAAAAAACTTTACAGGGAAATAACAATACACTATTTATTAACAGGGACTATAAAAACATTCACTAACCCATAAAATTGTACAGGATATATTCCATAAATAGTTTCATGGTTTTCCAAACCATGCATAGTAACAATGTACCCCAATATTTTTTCGTATTTTAAATCCAAATCTTGTAGATTTTTAAAAACAATCCATGTATTTTCTATATAAAAATAATCAAATTAATATTAAAATATAATGATATTAATCAGGAATAAAACACAAATTCAAGACACATACATCCCACTACCCTTGGTAACTCATGGTTTAATATGAAAAGTTTTGTCTAGAAAATTACACATATATACCTCTTGGATTAAATGTAAATACTCATATATACATTGAATACCCCAATAACATTAATGAAATTGAAGTTTCCAAGTCAGGATTCGAGTATTATTGAGAGGGGGAGGGGATAATTAGTGATATCTTTTTCTTTTACATTTCCTTATGAAACAACTTTCTCCTCCTATTAAATTTTTCCTTTCTGAACACAATCCAAACACACATCCACAAGAACACAATACTTTATAAGGTTCACTACTCAAAAAGAGTATCTATGTCCATGGTATGGTTTGGAAACAATTAAATACCACACAATCCACTAGAAAACAATCCTTTTGAGTGGAATACAATGAGTTGGGTATTCTTTTTCACTCGTATAGCACGTTGAAAATAATCTAATAGTGTTTGTGATTCTTTTAGCATAAAATGATGCAAATCAATATTTCGGCTCTTCTTGATCATATTTCACAAATTTTATCTTTCAAAGAAATTCTTCTCTTTCCTACCCAGAAGCTGGTAGGAACTTCCTTGAGACCTTTGTGAACAGTCTTTCTTTCTTTGCGAACTACTTGTATCCTCTACAAACTGAGTTGCACCGCGTAGCATGAGTGATTCGAAAACCATCTCTTATTTTAAAAACTAACTTTACACTTCTGATACTATGTGTATCACTAATTCTATCCTTATTTATGATGCTCCTCGGACTAATGATTCTTCATATACCACCCATGCACTGTGAATGGACTTTACCTCACAATTCAATTTCCCTTCCACAGACTATTTCTTCCTTCGCGGGCTACCTCTGCTTTTGCGGACCATATCCTATTCCGTGAACTATTTATTCTTCCATGAACTGTCTCCTCTTCCATGGACCATTTATTCTTCTGTAGAAAAATTCTTCCTTTGTAG
The DNA here is from genome assembly GCA_963277665.1 of Viscum album. Taxonomy (NCBI): domain Eukaryota; kingdom Viridiplantae; phylum Streptophyta; class Magnoliopsida; order Santalales; family Viscaceae; genus Viscum; species Viscum album. The sequence continues at coordinate 1,881,629,605 of OY728159.1, read as the reverse complement.
AATCTTTCCATGTGAACTCTTCTCCTTCGTGGAATCCTTCCTCACAAACTCTTCTAGAATCTGCCAATTTTTTTCTCGGAGTAAAGATGTTATCTTATAAAATTTCTCTCACGTAAGTAATAGGATTAAGGTCATTTATATAGGAAAATACATTTACAAAACTCGCTAATCTGATTTACCCAACTTTTCAATGTGGTATAGTCTTCACCGCATACTGTGTACGTCCAGCAAACCATTTTCACATCACATTTCGCGCACCGCATTTCTTCCTTCGCAGAAGAAAAAATCACAACCTCCGTTATGAAAACGACACACATTACACATTATGAAAGCCTAGAGTGAACTGTGAGCCTCCCAAAAATCATTTACCTTACATGGTATATGTTCCGTGCTTCGTAGTTTGCATAGCGCTGCTATATGGAATCCCTCCTTTTCCCATTTTCCATCATCGTTATGTGTACCACCTATGTGGTCCACGAACTATGCTTCCAGAAGTCCTTTGATAAAACACTTTCCTTTTCCATAAACCAAACTCCCAATTTTGTTGCCCAAAAATTTGGAAAACACTAGGATAAGGCACAACCTTAAAAATCTTCTTTTCCAAGAAAACCCACATTATTTCACTGTCATTTTTATTATTTGGAAATCAGTTGCTTTCATAATGAACCTTTTATATCATGATTTATAACCTTTGATCAATCATCTTTAGAATCGTCAAATTTTACAACAAAATTATTGAAACTTCCCCATCTTCCAACAATATATTTCTTTCAAATCAGAATTAAATATGACTGGCAACACCTTAACTCCCTCTTTCCTTCATAAAGCTTGCATCACAAGTTCTCCAAAAAATATGATATTTTTTAAATACAGATCAAAAAAGCATCGTCATATTTTCCAATATTTTACAAAGTTAATTGATTTATACTTTTTGAAAACAAAATACAACACCCTTGAAAACTACCTCTTTTTACTTCCAAAAACTTATATAGCCAACCTGGCCCCAAAAGAAATTCCGTGCTATGATATCTTTTTCTAACATTACAACCCAATCCCCCCTTTAATATTTTCTAAGTTGACCAGCTATAAGTCTCAATGTTTATTACCAATCAACATAGGTTATAAACTAGTTTAATGTATAAAATTTTACTCAAAATGGAACAATATCACATAATAATTCAATAACTAAAATATCACCAAATCTTATAAGTTTTGAATGATATCTGCATAACTTAAGGATTTATAAATAATAAATACACCATTAATATAAGAAATAAATATTTCACAAGAAATATGTGTATAAAAAACTCATCAAACTATTTATAAATAAAAAAAGCACATCCAAAATATCCCAAAATCAATACAATGAAACTTCTTTACAACTACCAATATATGAACAAAATGATAAAAATAGATAATAAAGTAAATTGATGTTTGAAGTTTGATTATAAAAAATGAGATCCAATGATATATAATTAAAATAATAGAAAAAAATAAATCCCAAAATAAATCATCACCATGTGATAAGAAAATAAAATTTTCATGTCACCTCCACCACATCTTGAACATAGATAATGATCACACACTATATCCAAGTGGTATATATAATAAAACTAATTCACATGTTACCAAGGTATACATATATAGAATAGGTTTGTATATAAAGTGTGATAAATAATTCCCCACTGGAATCCTCCTAATGATCCAAGCATCGTCATTAAAATTAAATCCATTTCATGTTACCTTGAACCATAACTATATACAAATATTTTCATTCATAAAAATTCAAGTAACCTCAGGATATCACATGAAATAATTCCTTAAAATTTATTTATGTTTCTCATTTTAAAATATAACACACTTTTATTCTTATTAAGAATGGGTGGCATCAGATGTAAGGAAAACCAATTTTTAAACCTTAGTTTAGAAATACCTATTCTTGTAGATATAAGGAATGTATCCAAGGATTTAATGAACCATTTAATTTCAATAATGAAAATATAAGTTATGTGTAATTGTCTTCTTAATAATTAAATTCCTTTAATGGACATTGTTTATGTAAGAAAATAAAAAGTTTATTCCTAAAAAACCATTCTCGTTTTAAAAGTAACCATTTTCTATAAAGGAAATAAAGTATCTCCGTGTGTCTATTTAAAAAATATACAAACATTAAACCATAAAAATAATTTTAAGAAATAATAATATAATTAAATTATAAAATTATAACCATAAATAACATATATAATCATCCGGAAATTATCATAACTCAACTATCACGATAACACTTAAGAGATATGGACAAAATCTAGGACAACCTAATAGTGTAATCTCTTTAATTTTTATACCTAATGTGATAAACTAACTAAACACTTTGTATTGCCTTAAATGGAATGAAAGAGATGAAAAAAACCCTATAGAGATTAATTTTCTAACATGGGGCTATTAGGTAGAGTCTCATCATATCTAATGGAGTACTCATACCTATATTTTTTCCAAGATACCAATGAAATTTTATGACACAAATTAGTGGTGAGTAATGAAAATAATATATATATAATTTTTACTAGATATAATAAAAAACATAAGAACACCCTCACTTCTAAATACCCATAAAATATTCAACCCTTTATTGTAATAATATTTATTACATAATCATCAAAACAATATATTTTATCCATGATCATTCCAACATAAAACAAATCAAAACTTAAACTTAATAAAAAATAATGGGCATTTAATCAAGGGACCCAAACAATAATCAACACTTATGATTTCTTTATAATATTCCTTAAAAGTTAATAAACTTTATAAAATATGATAAAATCATGAATGGTGCCCTCTTAAAACATAACCAAAATCATTCTCGACAATAATATAAAGATAAACAATATTGTTATATGTATGGTATAATTCAACTTCTAAAGGTACAGAGAATCCATTATCATTGTAAATCATTAATAAAAACATGGTATAAATTCATTATAATTCGTAAGAGATAATTCTATAATTTTTTCACTCTATTTAAAAAATACCAATGGAAAAATTTTATCAAACACATTATGTGCATAGTTTCCATGGAAATATGTCTTCAATTTTTAATGATAGACGCTCAAATTTTTTATCAAGAAAAATCATGAAGATGTAAAAATATATAGTATTTCTCTTAATAAAAATAATAACATACATTTCAATTGAAAAAATGGATTAAAATAAATCATGTATTCATGGTTATAATTTAATATAAAAATGAATGGATACAATTACCTATGATTAAATAAACTAGTGATAAATGATTTTTATCATTTTTAATAAAAATAAGAAAACATAGAAGAAGATCGGAACCCCAAAAATGTGAAATAATAGTCTATGTTAAAACCATATATGGAAATATATATAGGGAATTATAAAAATGAGGGAAGATGATGAAGATGAAGAGATAAAGTGATTTAGATAAAGTAAACATGAAGAGATGCCAAATTTTGGTGATAAATCTATATGAAAGTGTTAGGAGATAGTGTAGAATAAAGAGATAATGTATTTTGGTGGAGAAAATATAAAATGGGGGTAAAAATGGAGTTTGAATTACCTAAAATAGAATTATTGGACAAAATAATTAGTTTTTTGGCATGTAGATTTTGGATTTAGGGTATACCAAACCATGCAAAATTTGTTTTGGTGATACTAGAAACTCACTTCTATCATGTAGGTCATTAATTTATGGTTTGGGGATAATATTCTCAAATAATTCAACTAGTAAATTCCATAAAAACCTAAAACAATAATTAAAAACACTAGGTAAAACCACCCAATGATCAATAAACGAAATGTATAAAAAATAAATATATTATATGTCCCACAATTCTCCCCAACATATCACTTTCATCCCAAAGAAATTATCTAGGGAAATATTTTATCAAAAAGAAGTTAAGTTTTCATCATTATTAATGAAATGAATATAAATATAGAAGAACTCCATGAAATGGATTTATAAACTAGTCACTAAAGACATTATCTCATATATAAGGACATTAAATAAAAAAATGGTCAATTTAGAAAGGAAAAATTGGGTAATACCAGTAATTCAAAGACCTTAGGAACTATCTAAAAAACCATAGCGGCCAAATATCTTATTGTAGATATATATGATAAGAAAGAAATACATAACCCAAATTATTTATACTTATTAATGATATAATACAACTCTAGACCATATGATACAATACAACTAAATATGGATATTTTATTTATCTTTATATGGGTATGGACAGGTTCAGGAAAAAATATCTTAACTAAATAATGCAGGAAGTAATAGAACAAAAAAACATATTTCCCATTTATTATTTATTACTGATATTACATTTAGGATAGTGTACAACCAAAACCTCATAAGGGGATTACTTATTGTCATGTATGATAGTATTACCCCACTACATTTTTGATGAAATGATAAATCAACCATTTTACTAATAAAATTTAAAATTGTAAAAAAAATATTCCTTTTTGGTCTCCACACAATAAAGAATTTTTCTAGTATACAATCATTTAATGACACTAACTGGTTACGATTATTTTCCCAAATTCTTATGTTAGTGATTAAACATTACTATGATAGTGCAATGGGAATTCACAAGATTTATATATCCTACTAGACTTAGACACTCAGAGATTATATTACAATTTATTAATATTAATTCAAAATTAAGTTCACTCAGATAGGATTAAAAAATGGAAGAAATAACATATAATGGGAACAAACTTTATAAATGAAAATAAATATCTAATGTTTCCATTTCAATAATTTAATTTTTAGTGAGGTTATGATCCATTTTCAACAACATCACCTCATTAGGTATAACCCAAGGTTCCAATAAATATAAAGGACCAACTATACTTTTCTTACCTATGTTACTTTATTGTACCTTTATAGATAACAGAATGTGCCACGATGATGAATATTTATAGAAGATTCCTAAAATGAAATATTCATATTCCATGAATTACAATGTTGATAGGAGATCATATATTTATAGTGTATATAATTAAAAAGACCCCAAAATTTTAGTATTAATTTCATCTTAAATAAATATTATATTGGATATCTTATTTTACATACTATATCAAACCAAAACAAAATTGTATTACATTAAAATAAAATTATTTAAATATATATTTTTTATATAGAAATTAAATTAGTTGTTATAAATAAAAGTGAAAACATTATTAAATCTATATAGAAGAAGGACAAAAATGGAATTTATTAGTATAATTGTTCCTTAGAAATATCATTTCTTCAAGCTATGAAAAGTTGACCTATACTAGGATTTTCACTATACCAAGCCAAATATGAACTCCAATAATTATGGTTTGATAGAAATAATTTGGTAGAAATTCAATCTCATTAGAATTTACAAAATATGCATGTCATATGAACCAATACATATGACTGCCACTAGAGCTTATATTATCATTAGGTCTTACATAGAGATATCAAGAGATCTTGTGTGTTAAAGTCAGGATGATATAAACAATTTATTATTAATGTAACAAGTTATTTATATATCACTTGTATTATATAAATTTATAATTTTTATATTTAAATTAATATAAATATTTTTTTTAATATGAAGGCATTGATGAAATTCAATTACTATATCTAAATAAGTAATAAGATCATCTTATGCTTAAAATTGTATTTTTTATAAAATTGGATTTTTGTGCACTTTCCATGCCTATTTCATGAAACTCTATATATTATGGTGAAATTATGATAAAAAAATATTATGTATATGGACAATTTATTAACACTAATTTAAATACAAATTGATAGAAAATAAAAATAAGTTCAATTAATATTTAAAAAAGGTCATTTTCCTATAAAAATATGACTCATTATATTTTATATTTCCATTTAAAAGTTAAATTTATAAATTTTATGATTTTAATTTTTAAAAATGAAATTAATTTTTAGATTCATCATTAAAATATTTGATTATAATTATTTTTTTAATTTTTTATAAAAATATTGATTGTTATATGAGTAGTACAAAATACCATTTTTATGAATATCTTAAATTTTAAGACATCATTAGGTTATAATAATGAAATAAAATTTTATGAAACCTTTTTATTGAAAAGAAAAAAATTTTATAATTGAAATTATAAATTTAGAAATATTATGTTAAATTTGGTAAATTATATTTTACATTTTAAAATAGAAGTTTTTTTCTCCAAAATTGTTTTATTGCGTTATAAATTGACTATTTTAAAATAATTTTTTTAAAATTTTAGAGATTTTATATAATAATATAAATTTCATATTTAGAATTATATGTTCCAAATTATGTAATAATTATTTTTTTATTTTTATGCATAAAAGTATATTACATAGGTAAAAAATTAATTTCCATGGTAAAAGTCAAAATTGTAAAGGGGGTAAATCTAAGGGGTTAAGAACTAAAACATGTATCAAAATTATTTTTGAGGCCTTTATTGACCTATACTCATCCAATCTCCATTATTTACCATTTTTAGATCCACTTTCCTTGAATATTCTACATCTTATTTCAAAAATCCCACTCCTATCTCTCTTATAAAAGGATCCATGCACCGTCCAACTTTTCCCCACAACAAACACCCCTTAGGTCGACCAAAACCTTCTGTATTCCCACTAAAGACCTCCTATAGATTTTATATATGTTATTTTCTTCTAAAAAGTCATCCACTAAAAGTTTAAATCTAATTTTAAGATATGTAATTCCATAAAGTAAGGTAAAAATTCCTGAATCACTCCTTTCTATTTATATTTCACTACATGTTCTTCTTATACCTAAAATTATATTTTATTATCCTAAAATATTAACAGAAATAAAATTTAAATGCTTAATTATTATTATATTTATATTAAAATCAGTATCTACCTTCACTACTGGAATTTAGTCTTTTCCCAACGGCAGTATACCAACGGTTTGCCTAAACCGTTGGTATAGTGAGCCTTTGCCAACGGTTTAAGAAAACCGTTGGCAAAGAGAATTTCGGTGGACCCTTTCCCAATGGTTCACTGGAACCGTTGGGAAAGGGTGCTAAAATCACACATTTCCCAACAGTTCAGTGGAACCATTGGGAAAACTCACACCTTTCCCAACGGTTCACTGGAACCGTTGGGAAAGGGGTGCTAAACTCACACATTTCCCAACGGTTCCAGTGAACCATTGGGAAATGTGTGCCTTTGCCAACGGTTTTTATAAACCGTTGGCAAAGTTTTCCCCCAAATTGCATATCGCGATCTCCTCTCCCCATTCGGACAGAGCCCTAATCTATTCACTCAGGTGCTCTCGCGAACCCCATCCGACTCCACTGCTCTCGCGAATCCGAACACCAACACCCCCCATCCCAACAGGTACACCCAATACGAATAGGTAAAATTTGATCTCAACCATATTGTTGTAGTTGTTTTAATGAATAGATTTTTTCCAGGTGTTGGTGGTTTAATTGATTATTGAAATTAATATCTAAATAGGATATTGTTTGTGTTTGTGAAGACTTCTTTAATGTTATTGTATTCTATGTTTGGAAGGAGAGTGTTCAAAACATGTAAATCAGAGTTGGGACGTTTACATGTTTTGGATAATGGATTGTGGGAATTATGGATTGTGTTCAAACCAATTTGATATGTTTTGGATAATGGATTGTGGGGGTAGGGTGTGTCCACGGGGGTGGGTGGGTTGTCCACGGGGGTGGGCGGGGGTGTCCACGGGGGTGGGAAAGGCTGTCCACGGGATGGGCGGTGCTGTCTAGGGGGTGTGGGCTGTCCTGGGGGTCTAGGTGGGGTGTCCTGGTGGTGGAGGGGTGTGTGGGGTGTCCAGGGGGGGTGGTATGTCTAGGTGGTGGTGGTGGGGTTGCAGGGGAGGGGGTGTGGGCTGTTTGGGAGGGTGGGCGGGGCTATCCAGGGGGGGTACGGGGTGTCCAGGGGGGTACGGGGGTGGGCGGGTTGTCCACAAGGGTGGACGGGCTGTCCACGGGGGTGGTCGGGCTGTCAAGGAGGGGTGGGCGGGCTGTCCAGGGGGGGTGGGTGGGCTGGCCACGGAGGGTAGGGGTGTCTAGGGGGTGGGCGGGCTATCCAAGGGGGTGGGGGGCTGTCCATAGGGAGAAGGGGTGTCGAGGGGGGTGGGTGGGCTGTCCACGGGGGTGGTTGGGCTGTCTAGGGGGTAGGGGGTGTCCACGGGGGTGGGCGGGGCTGTCCAGGGGGTGTGGGCTGTCCTGGGGGTCTGGGTGGGGTGTCCTGGTGGGGGAGGGGTGTGTGGGGTGTCCAGGTGGGGTGGTATGTCTAGGTGGTGGTGGTGGGGTTGCAGGGAAGGGGGTGTGGGTTGTTTGGGAGGGTGGGCGGGGCTATCCAGGGGGGGTACGGGGGTGGGCGGGCTGTCCACAAGGGTGGACGGGCTATCCACGGGGGTGGTCGGGCTGTCAAGGAGGCGTGGGCGGGCTGTCCAGGGGGGGTGGGTGGGCTGGCCACAGGGGGTAGGAGTGTCCAGGGGGGTGGGCGGGCTATCCAAGGGGGTGGGGGGCTGTCCATAGGGAGAAGGGGTGTCGAGGGGGTGGGTGGGCTGTCCACGGGGGTGGTTGGGCTGTCTAGGGGGTAGGGGGCATCCACGGGGGTGGGTTGGTTGTCCACGGGGGTGGGAGGGGCTGTCCACGGGGGTGGGAAAGGTTGTCCACTGGGGTGGGCGGGGCTGTCCAGGGGGTGTGGGCTGTCTTGGGGGTCTGGGTGGGGTGTCCTGGTGGGGGAGGGGTGTGTGGGGTGTCCAGGGGGGTTGGTATGTCTAGGTGGTGGTGGTGGGGTTACAGGGGAGGGGGGTGTGGGCTGTTTGGGAGGGTGGGCGGGGCTATCCCGGGGGGTACGGGCTGTCCAGGGGGGGTGGGTGGGCTGGCCATAGGGGGTGGTCGTGCTCTCGCGAACCCCCTGTCCGAACATCATCGACCCCCATGGACAACCCACCTTTTATCCCAAATTCCATAGATTTATACATTATTTTATTATATTATGTCTCAAATTATCTAAAATATGTGTTTGATGTTCTTCACGTGACCTATCATAATTCCTTCTCATAATCTATAGTGATCATGGGAAGATCCCATGCATGATTCATGATCACTCAAATTATTCTGCAGATCATACATAATGGAAGCCTTACAGGATGTGAGATGATTATATCTATGAAATCTACTCAGGTACCTGGTGAGGAAGTGCATATTAATTCAAAAAGGTAAATCGCATATGGGGATACCCTACTAATGGTTATGGGATGAGGCATGCTCTGATGTGATAACACATTAAGTTCTTGTTGGTTTTACATTTTTTCAATAACACATTAGTATGTTTTTTTCACATGCGTAGTTGATACCATGATTATTTTCTTCCTTTATCGTTTACTTAAATGTATTTTCTATTAAAGTTCAATCCTATTGAATTGTTTATGACAAAATGACTTATATGAATTCTTTTTACAGAATGGACAGAAGTTGGATGTATGAAACCGATCGTATCTCAAGCGATTTTCAAAACAATTTGGAGAGCTTTATAGATTTTGCATTTCACAATGCTTCAGATAGTGGTCGCATACACTGCCCATGTTCCAATTGTGTTGGTAGACCTTGGTTGAGTCGTGAAGAATTCAGCTACCACATAACCAAAAATGGTTTTCAAGAAAACTACTTTCTGTGGTATCACAATGGGGAGAAAATGAAATCTCAAATTGGTGATGATCGAAATGAAAGGACTGGAATAGAGAATTTGTTATATGGTCGGTTTCTGTTTATTCGTCACCATGAAAAAGAAAGGATTTTGACTCAAGAAGACGTCGATATGAGGACAACTGATGCATCTAGTGAAAATGATGATATTGATAGGGTGAAAAAATTGAATGATGCTTCCACGACTCCAGTATATCGACAATGCGATAAAATGAAAAAGCTAGAATTTTTAATCCGATTGTTTCATGGAAAAACTATGTATGGGATTTCTAATACAGCAATCGATTACATTCTTACCCTCTTGAAGGATTTACTTCCAGATGATGCAGATATTCACTCAAACCACTATATGGCATGGAAGTTAGTTGAAGAACTTGGATTTTCCAGAAACAAAATTCATGCTTTCCCGAAAGATTGCAGTTTATTCTGGGAAGAAACCGCTGAACGAAATGAATGTATAAAATGTGGCGCATCCCGCTGGAAGTCAAAATCTGATGGAACACTATCCTGCGTTCCACAGAAAGTAATATGGCACTTTCCATTGATCCCCAGACTCCAGAATCTTTTTATGTCTGATGACATATCAATAAAAATGAGATGGCATGATATTGAGAGAAATAAGACTAATGATGAGTTGGTTCATCCTGCAGATGGATTTGCATGGCAGATATTTGATGCTCGACATCTTTATTTTGCAGCTGACGTGCGTAATGTGAGGTTGGGTCTTTCATGAGACGGTTTTAATCCGTTTGGGCAGATGCTTACTTCGCACAGAACATGGCCAGTTTTTATACACATTTATAATCTTCCCCCATGGTTGTGTATGAAAAAATCTTTCACTTTCATGAGTATACTCATATCTGGTCCTTCTGATCCCGGCATTGATATTGATGTATACATGCAACCTTTAATAAAAGAGTTGAAACTTCTTTGGGATGTGGGTGTGCGCACATACGATGCATGTTTGAAAGACATATTTCAGATGCGTGATGCGCTTATGTGGACGATCAATGATTTTCCGGCTTATGCAATGATGTCTGGATGGAGCACGAAGGGAAAACTGTCATGTCCAGTTTGTATGAAGAATACACGATCCAGAAGACTGAAACATCGTTGTAGTTTCAGTTTTATGGGACATCGACGATTTTTTCCAAAGGATCATCCATATAGAATGAATCGTCGAAGATTTGATAATACTATAGAGACCGATGATCCACCTCAGCGTATGTCTGGAACTGATGTGCTTAATGAATTGAAAGATTTCAGTTTTTCGTTCGGGAAGGGTCAAATGAAATCTGGAAAGAGAAATAATGTTTCCACAGAAACCTGTTACAATTGGAGGAAGAGGAGTATCTTTTTTGATTTGCCTTATTGGTCAACCAATTTTCTACATCATTGCTTAGACGTAATGAATATTGAAAAGAATATATGTGAAATGTTTCTTTCAGTTCTTATAAATGTCAGGGGGAAGACAACAGATGATTTACGATCTCGACGTGACTTGGTGGATTGGGGAATCAGACCAGAATTGCATCCTGTGCGTATCAGTGAAAATAAATGGAAACTTCCATGTGCTTCTTATGTGATGACACCTACTGGAAAAAAACAATTTTTGGAAGTATTAGAGACTATTAGAGTTCCTGATGGTTATTCAAGCAACATATCTAAACGGGTCAATAGAAGAGATTTGAAGCTAAAATCTTTGAAGACTCGTGATTATCACGTTCTACTGCATGAGTTGCTTCCAATAGCAATCCGTCATCTTTTTTCTAATAATGTAAGGGTGGGTGTTATTCAGTTGTGCCATTTTTTTAGAGATCTTTGTGCTAAGAATTTGTCCAAGTCTTTCTTGCAAAAAATGTTGACAGATGCCCCATTAATTTTGTGTGAGTTGGAGAAAATATTTCCCCCATAATTTTTCACGTGCATGCTGCATCTGACTGTCCATATTCCAACTGAAATACTTCTCGGAGGACCTGTTTCTTTTTGTTGGATATATCCAACTGAAAGAAATATGTTCACATTAAAGTCTTATGTTCGAAACAAGAATCATCCCGAAGGTTCTATCGTGAACGGTTACTTAGCTCAAGAATGTATGGATTTATGTTCAATGTATTTGTCTGATCTTACTACAAGAATGAACAGACCAATGAGAAATGAAGAAGAAAAATATGAGAAAATTGAACCCAGTTTTCCATCACTTCCTCAAACAGGAGGAATTCCTGGATCATATACATTGAAGACATTAAGCCTTGAAGAGCGAAAGATGGCACATCGCACAGTTTTGTTCAACTGTGATTTGTTCGATGACTATATCAGGTAACAAAATTGAATATGTATATCTTACATATATATCTGTTAAAATATTCATATTTTTTTATCTACAGGGAACATAAAACAATGATAAATAGGAAGCATCGTTCTTTATCTTTGAGAAGGAGAGAGACTTTGCATAGCAAAGAGTTTTCTGCTTGGTTAAAATTGAAGGTAAAAATATTACTGTTTAAATTAATTATTTCAATATTTACTTAAGTTTAACTGTCATTTATATTGCAGGTATTGAGTTTGTCTGCTGACTCTGTCTCTGAGGAAATAAGAGCTTTGGCTTTTGGTCCTAATACCATGGTTCGTGACTGTAAATCAATTGTTATCAATGGGTACGGATTTATTATCACTGAATGAGCCAAAAACATGAGAACACAACATGATGGTATTATGGTTACTGCCACAACAGATTGTTATGCCATTGCATCAGATAGTAGACCGCGACTTGAAAATGTGGGTTATTATGGAGTCGTTGAGAAAATAATAATATTGGATTATTACTCTCATGGACGAGTTACAATGATGAAATGCCATTGGTTTGATTCGATGACGAGACATGGCACATTTATTGATGATTGTGGATTTCGAGTAATTAATATGACCCGCACTCTTACAACCGAAGAACCATATGTGTTGGCATCAATGGCTAAACAAGTTTTTTATGTCAAAGATCAACTTCAACCTGAATTTGGTGTCATAGTTGAAGTAATTCCAAGACATATTTTTGATGATGCTGATGATGGAATTGACACTGTCCCTATTGCCATTGGAACCAATCCATTTATTTCTTTTCATGACTCCAATAGCTCAATTGTCAGAGTTGATTGTGAACCTGAAGTTGTGGTTGGAAATATATAGAATCATTCATCCATGTTCTCAATTATTTTGGTTTACCTCGAGTTGGGTAGTTAAGGTTGGTAATATTCATATTTATTTAGTATTGATCACAAATATGTTTTAGCTGACTTGACCGTTATGTGGATTTTCAATGTTTATTGGTTGCTGTTTTATTTGAATTGCATTTTCTAATTTGGAATTGAACTGTATTCAAACCAAATAAAACAATATTTCTAACTTGGTTAACATTACTGTTGTACCCCTCTCTCTTGGATTTTAATGATCACAATCACTCTCATCGTGTTCTAACTTGTTTTTAAGTGTTTTGATGCTAGGAAAAAGGTTGCCCAGGAGTTGGCCCAAGAAGGCTGATAGTGGACTCTCTAAGTCCACCGGCCAACCGGTGGATTCCCACCGGCCAGCCGGTGGTCTCTGGCAGAAGCATTGCTTTCTGCCAGATCCACCGGTCAGCCGGTGCTAGCGCACCGGCCAGCCGGTATGGTCACCGGACAACCGGTTCTTTCCCACCGGCCAGCCGGAGGACCCAGGCAGTAGGCTTGCCCACTGCCTGGTGCCACCGGCCAACCGGTGGATGACCACCGGCCAGCCGGGAGCTCAGCACCGGCCAGCCGGTGGACCACCAGCCAGCTGGTGAGACACCACCGGCCTGCCGGTGTGCCCAGTCAAACTAGCCATTGGGCTTTGACCAGACTTGTACTTTTGACCCCCAACGGCTCCGGAAGCCCTCCAACGGCCATATTGAAGTGTTTATGTGTATTTCTCCTATAAATAAGAAACCATGGATTCCGGGAACATAACAAAAAATATATTTTGATGTCTTGACACTCTAACGACAAATCTCCAAGGCCTCTTGGGATCCACTGCCATCCTTGATGCTTGAGCTCCCTCTCCATCAGCTGCTCTCACACTTTTGGCGCTCAAGGCTTCCGTGTGTTTGTATTATTTTATTTTTTTAGTTCTTCATTGGGTTTGTATTAAAACAAACCTCTCATTTCCATTCTTTCTTTCAATTGGGTTTCTTGCTACAACCATAATAAAAAATCAAGCTGTACGAAGGTGTTCTAGCCTACCTTAAAACAGCTAGTGGGTTTCTTGCTACAACCATTAAAAAGCAAGCTGGCGTATTAATCTCTCAACGGTTCTTGTTGGGAGCGGAGACGTAGGCTTGGGAATTAATCCGAACTTCATTATCAAATTGTGTCTTTCCTTTTTTTTATTTCCGCTGCATTGATAATTGTTTTAAATTGTTAATTATTTTTGAAAAGGCAATTCACCCCCCCCCCCTCTTGCCATCCTCTACGACCCAACAATTACAACTTGTATGTTTTATTAAATTCATTCAAGATATTCTAAAACAATTGATAGATAAATTACCAATAAATCCCCTCATTCCCTTATATATTTAGTTTTTTGGTTTACACATTAATTTTCTTTTTCTAATTAATTACATATTTGTTTTCAAATGCAGGAAATGCAGCCAATTGAAGAGAGACGGAGAAAAAAAATGGCGGAGAACAATCGTCGGATGGAGGAGATGGGCAATCCACCATTAGTTCCTACAGTGAGTACTTTATTTCAAATATATATATATATATATATATTTACAGAATATATAATGTCATGTGATTAATTTTTTTTGTAAACTTTTTTGTAGGATCCACCATTACGTCGACAGTTATTCGACGAGGAGCCTAGTACTGGTCCTAGTACTCAGGTCGGTGGTACGAGGAGGGTTCGAACCAGAGGTGGACGTAGAGCTGCGCGTGCCCGAATAGACCCTGCCCCTCCCACTGACATTTCAGCCTTCCCACATTCTGATCCTGGTGTGTCGTTAGGGACACACGGGGTATTTAGGCCTCCCATGTTTTCGCTACCTTCTGCATCTTCTGCCCCATCATTTTCACATCCCATGATGATTCCCACTCCCCAGTCAGCATCAGGTCTAACAGCTGTTCCATATTCTTTTCCTTCTACTTCTGTCTCTCCGAACTTTTATATTCCATCGTCTTCGACTCCTGTTCCACCAGAGGGTGTTCCATCAGGTTCTGTGGATCCGGCGCCACTCATTGATCATACTAGCGCAGGTATATTTATAAAACCCTAACAAATTTTTATAGCAATATTTATTTTCATTATAACATGTTTTGATAAAATATTTGTTTTTCTTTCATGACAGATACATCTACTGACAGGAGGCGGGGGTGGGGCCGTACACGCATGCGTTCGGTGTGGAACCGTCGCACACAGGTTATGGTGGAATATAATGAAGACAATCAGATGGTTGAGAAAACAGGGCAGCAATGTCGGAGTTTTCTGGAGACGCTTGCCAAATACTCCGACATCATTCCCGTCAGCCCGCTGTCGTGGAGACATTTTCCACATGAGGTCAAAGATAGATCTTGGGCAGAGATATGGGTAAAAAAATCTGTTGTATTTAATGCCATGAATTATTTTTGTATTTATATGAATTAATATTTTGATTTCAACTTCGATTTAATTTTCCTGATGGTGAGGGTGCACAACTGGAACGTCTAAAGGATTTAGGCGAGATTTGGAGAGCCTACAAGCATGAGCTGTATATTGGCTGGCGTGCTAGAGTTGGCACTGAGTTAGAGGCGGTACCAGTCGTGGATGATTGTCCTATAGAGCAGTATCGTCAGATGATTACTCATTGGACGAGTACCCAGTTTAAGGTATGAATTACATTTGAGGTATTTAAATAATAACTTTCAAGTTTTGCATTAATATTATCATTTGCATTATCGAATTTTATTTAGGAATCATCTGGAAAAAATAAAAAAAAACATTGATGCAAAAAAATACATCCATACACTAGGACGCACGACGATGCCAGATCATGAGAGGCAGTAGGTATGACAATTGTTTATAAGTTTTCTTTACGACTTACATTTTCTTTTGTTTCCTCGATTATTTAATCATTTGGTAAAGTTTTTATATAACTTTTGTTTTCAATGTCATTGTAGAGGCAAGTACAAAATATTGAAGGACGTGTGCCTCGAGCAAAATTGTTTTGCTCGAGTAAACGAAAAAAGGATGGAAGTGCTGTCAACGAAGAGACTCAGCAGCAGATTGTAAGTTTTAATCTGTTGATTTTATATTTTAATATCTATCTCGTAACTTAATAATATATTTATATTTGTAACAGGATGCTTTAGAGGCCCTCGATGCCCAAGAAGCAGACAATTTTGGGCCATCTGATCACTTACATCAGGTGTTGGGAGAGGATCATTCTGGCAGTGTACGCTGCCGACCTAGGATAGCCCCAACAAGGTATTGGCCTGCCTTAGGTACGAGTTGTAGTGCCACCGAGCTGCAGCAAGTTAGGGAACAGGCAGAACAGGCTGAGAAAAGGGCCACAGAGACGGTAGAACAGTCTGCTAGGGCAAACAGTGCATTTATGAAATTTATTGAAGTTCTACGTCCAACACTTCCAGTAGAGGCCAGCCCAGCGATTGATGAATACATGTCGTCGATACATTCTATATATGGTGCACTAGGTGGCAGTTCCAGTGGTGGTCAGGCCGATGTCCAGCTTGAAGATGATGATGGCGAGGAGTCTGATGCGGAAGAGGAGGGAGATGAGGAGGGCGAGGAGGAGGGCGAAGGTGAGGAGGAAGGCACTGTGGAGGGTGAGGATGATGAGGAGGACGATGACGAGGGTGATGATGATGATGATGGTGATGGTGATGCTGATGTGGGACATATTGATTCGTTACATTTTTGACTTATATTACTGAGATTTGATGTTTAATCTATTCTAGTTGTTGGTTTTATCTAGACTCGTAATATAGTATTGGAGTTGAGTTATTTTTATATATTGTCTGTTTTTATGGATGTTGTTGTCTTTTAGTGGTTGTGTGTTTGTGAACTCCCTGGACAACCCCCCTCATTCTTGGACCCTGGACAACCCCCCTCCCCCTTGGACCCCGAACACCCCCCAAACACCCCCCGGACAGCCCCGCGGATAGCCCCCCGGACAGCCCCCCGTACATCCCCCAACCCTCCACCCTGGACCCCGGATAGCCCCCCGGACAGCCCCTCGGACAACCCCCCCACCCTCCCCCTTGGACCCCGGACAACCCCCTAAACACCCCCCGACAGCCCCCTGAACAACCTCGGACAACCCCCTGAACAACCCCTGAACAACCCCTGAACAACCCCTGAACAACCCCCTGAACAACCCCCGGATAGCCCCTTGAACAACCCCGGACAACCCCCTGAAGAACCCCCAAACACCCCTCGGACAGACCCCGCACAGCCCCCCCACCCTCCTCCTTGGTCCCCGGACAGCCCCCCGGACACCCACCAGACAGCCCCCCGTACAGCCCCCAACCCTCCACCCTGGACCCCGGATAGCCCCCTGGATAGCCCCCCCGGACAGCCCCCGAGGTCGTCCGCTATGAATTTGACCGTTGGACGCCCGTTTTGGCCGTTTATGACACCAGAACTGCGTTGTCGGTCACAGTGGGCCCACGAAACGTCCGATTGACGTGCCGTCTGCTCGACCACTTCATAAATTACTCACCCGTATTTTTCGTCTGATTTCAGGCCATTCCGAAATCGTTCGGCCCGTTTGGACCACCCTCACGCGCGTTTACGAAGCGCGCGCATCACTTAAAACACGAATATTGAGTCGTACCGCGCAAACTGCATGTCTGATTGATGTGCCGTCTCCGCGTACATGTCACGAATAATAATGAGAATGTTTCACGGTGGTTTCAGCTCAATCCGAGGTCGTCTGCTATGAATTTGACCGTTTGACGCCCGTTTTGGCCGTTTATGACACCAGAACTGCGTTGTCGGTCACCGCGGGCACACGGCACGTCCGATTGACGTGTCGTCTGCTCGACCACTTCATAAATCACTCACCCGTATTTGTCGTCTAATTTCAGGCCATTACGACTTCGTTTGGCCCGTTTGGACCCCCCTCACGCGCGTTTACGAAGCGCGCGCATCACTTAAAATACGAATATTGAGCCGTACCGCGCAAACCGCACGTCTGATTGACGTGCCGTCTACGCGTACACATCACGAAAAATAATTAGAATGTTGCACGGTGGTTTCAGATCAATACGAGGTCGTCCGCTATGAATTTAACCGTTTGACGCCCGTTTTGGCCGTTTATGACACCAGAACTGCGTTGTCGGTCACCGCGGGCACACGGCACGTCCGATTGACGTGTCGTCTGCTCGACCACTTCAGAAACCACTCACCCGTATTTTTCGTCTGATTTCAGGCCATTCCGACTTCGTTCGGCCCGTTTGGACCCCCCTCACGCGCGTTTACGAAGCGCGCGCATCACTTAAAACACGAATATTGAGCCGTACCGCGCAAACCGCACGTCCAATTGGCGTTTCGTCTACGCGTACACGTCAAGAATAATAATTAGAATGTTTCGCGTTGTTTTTAGGACAATCCGAGGTCGTCCGCTATGAATTTGACCGTTTGACGCCCGTTTTGGCCGTTTATGACACCAGAACTGCGTTGTCGGTCACCGCGGGCACACGGCACGTCCGATTGACGTGTCGTCTGCTCGACCACTTCATAAATCACTCACCCGTATTTTTCGTCTGATTTCAGGACATTCCAAAATCGTTCGGCCCGTTTGGACCACCCTCACGCGCGTTTACAAAGCGCGCGCATCACTTAAAACACGAATATTGAGCCGTACCGCGCAAACCACACGTCTGATTGATGTTCCTTCTGCGCGTACACGTCACGAATAATAATGAGAATGTTTCACGGTGGTTTTAGCTCAATCCGAGATCGTCCGCTATGAATTTGACCGTTTGACGCCCGTTTTGGCCGTTTATGACACCAGAACTGCGTTGTCGGTCACCGCGGGCACAAGGCACGTCCAATTGACGTGCCGTCTACTCGACCACTTCAGAAATCACTCACCCGTATTTGTCGTCTGATTTCAGGCCATTCTGACTTCGTTTGGCCCGTTTGGACCCCCCTCACGCGCGTTTACGAAGCGCGCGCATCACTTAAAATATGAATATTGAGCCGTACCGCGCAAACCGCACGTCCAATTGACATGCCGTCTACGCGTACACATCACAAATAATAATTATAATGTTTCACGGTGGTTTCAGCTCAATATGAGGTCGTCCGCTATGAATTTGACCGTTGGACGCCCGTTTTGGCCGTTTATGACACCAGAACTACGTTGTCGGTCACCGCGGGCACACGGCACGTCTGATTGACGTGCCGTCTGCTCGACCACTTCATAAATCACTCTCCCGTATTTGTCGTCTTATTTCAGGCCATTCCAACTTCGTTCGGACTGTTTGGACCCCCCTCACGCGTGTTTACGAAGCGCGCGCATCACTTAAAACACGAATATTGAGTCGTACCGCGCAAACCGCACGTCCGATTGATGTGTCGTCTGCGCGTACACATCACGAATAATAATTAGAATGTTGCACGGTGGTTTCAGCTCAATCCGAAGACGTGGTGTGGCCGGAACCACTCAAAGTTTCCGTCTTTTGTTTCAAAAGGACGTCATTTTAAGTGAAAAACATCAACTGACATACGGAAAACCAACCAAACGCATTCTGAATCTGTTAATAATTTATCCCAACAATCCATGGGTCATATGTGATGTGTACAAGCCAACCCGGGATGAATCTGAGTCGCAGTGTGGCCAGGATAAGTCTAAGTGACTCTATTTTGTTTAAAATGGACACCATTTTAAGTACATACGGAAAAACAACCAAACGGATTCGGTTTCCGTTGAAACTTTAGTAGAACGATCCATGGGTCTTATGTGACGTGTACGAATCATCCTCGCTTCAATCCGACATGCGGTGCGGCTGACACCACTCAAAGTGTCTGTCTTTTGTTTCAAAAGGACGTCATTTTAAGTGAAAGGCATCAACTGACATACGGAAGAACGACCAAACGCATTCAGATTCTATCGATACTTTAGCACAACGATCCATGAGTCATATGTGACGTGTAAAAGTCAACCTCATCTTAATCTGAGACACGGTGTGGCCGACACCGCTCTAACTCTGTCTCTTTTGTTTAAAATGGACATGATTATAAATGAAAAGAACAACTGGCATACGCAAAACCGACCAAACGCATTCGTAATCTTTTGATAATTTATCACAACGATCCATGGGTCATATGTGACATGTACGAGCCAACCCAGGATGAATCTGAGTCGCGGTGTGGTCAGGATTAGTCTAAGTGTCACTCTTTTGTTTAAAATGGACAACATTTTAAGTACATACGGAAAACCGACCAAACGCATTCGGTTTCCATTTAAACTTTAGGAGAACGATCCATGGGTCATATGTGACGTGTACGAATCAACCCCGCCTCAATTGGAGACGCGGTGTGGTCGGCACCACTCATAGTGACCGTCTTTTGTTTCAAAAGAACGTCATTATAAGTGAAAAACATCAACCGGCATACGGAAAACCGACCAAACGTATTCGGATTGTGTCGATACTTTAGCACAACGATCCATACGTCAAATGTGACGTGTACGAGTCAACCCCGCCTCAATATGAGGTGCGGTGTGGCCGGTATCACTTCAGGTGTATGTATTTTGTTTAAAATGGACATCATTTGAGGTAAAAATATATGGTATAGAAAAAACCGATCAAATTATGAATTGAATTTCAGATTCCACATATAATTGTCATCTAAATTTTAAAATGAATTCTAAATGAATTATGTATGTTTATAATTATGTTATGAATTCTACTTTAATTATGGATGTGTATATTTTCAGGATGCATTATATGTGTTGGTTGGTTGGTTTTCATTATTTGTATGTGTTGGTTTGTTCTCTATATGTATGCATTATAAGTGTTACAGGTACAATAATTGGATTGAAAAATGAATTGAAAACGAGGGAATAATTGGATTGAAAATTGAAATGAAAATGCCCAAAAACCAGACCTGCTGTGAAAATTGTAGGCTGTTGTGCAACGTGCACAGCAAAGCCTATTCCAATGGTTTGAAAACCGTTGGCATAGGCTCTATGGAGCTGTTTTACCAACGGTTCAAGGAACCGTTGGTAAAAACACCCTATCCCAACGGTTTGAAACCGTTGGGATACCCTGTTGCAGGGTTGTTTTTACCAACGGTTCATGGAACCGTTGGGAAAGAAAATTGTCTGTTGATTTCCCAACGGGCCAAACCGTTGGGAAAGGCCTTTCCCAACGGTTTGGCAGAACCATTGGGATAGGTTGATTTTTTCTGACCTATCCCAACGGTTCTGTGTAAACTGTTGGGAAAAGCCTTTCCCAACGGCTTACTTCCCCACGGTTTGCAGAACCGTTGGTATAACATATACCAATGGTTCTGCAGCCTTTCCCAATGGTTCTAAACCGTTGGGAAATGCTGGATTTCCAGTAGTGCTTCCTCTGTTCTCTTTAGAAAAATAAAAATGTCATCTATGCGTATATGCAAATTATCGCCTCCACGAATGACGTGTTTAAGTTTTCATTACCACTTTCCATGAATGGTTAAAAAATGATATTTAATTATTAAATATGATATTTATTAAAATATTAATATTAAAGAAATAAAAATCAATTTCTACCTTCTTTCCATTCTATTGAAAATGAAATTTTCATCTGTGTGTACATGAAAACTACCGCCTCCATAGAACAACGCAATTCATTTTTCATCACCACATTAAATGGATTATAAAAATAATTTATTTGATGAATTAAAATTATATTTATGATATTATAAATTTTCTTTAAATTATATATTAATATTTAACATTTCATTAACATCCACATTTTGTTCATCAAAAATTACCCAATAAAGCTCGTCTTTGATTCCATCTTCATGAATCATGACTAAAAATATCACTGAAGAAAATTATAACATTATAAATAATTATAAAGAATAAATTATAGTAACATGGATAATATTTTAATAATTAAATTTTTCTAAATTAATAAAAATTGACATCAATAGTTTAAGGCATACATAATATGATCCAAATCGCTAAAATCTAATTTTAAAAATAAACTTTAAATAACAAGAAAATTTTTAATAAATTGTTAAAATTGAATATTTTATAGGGTAATGGATATTAATAAGGGTATTAAATAGGTTATTAATATTTCAAGTTTATTAAAAGAAGATTAAATAGTTATTATGGAATTGGGGATTAAAATGTAGGAGGTTTTATCAACTCAACATCTTTTCTTGAATCATAATTATTCCTATTTGACAATTATTTTACACTATTTTTTTCTATCCTATAATGATATTATAATTAATTTAATCCTTATTTTATGGTGAATTATATTTTTACATTAAATACATCTTCTATGATGGATTTCATTCTTCATAAAATTTGATGATATTAAGAATAATTATCATCCTCTCTGAGTTTTCCTTTTGTCTTTAATGTCCAAATTCACTCTTCCCACCAATTTTCTATCGCATAATTTTGAAATAAAAATAATAATAATTTCATGTGTCTTAAATTTTCTATTTAACACGTTTTAAATTTATTATTTATTTTTCTTTTTATGATATGGTTTTAAATTATTTTATTTTTAATATTGCAATGTTTTTTTTCATTCAGGATTGTATATTTTATCTTCCACTCTAATTATACTTTGTAAAAAAATTATTTCATTATCAAATATTATTTATTGAGATTACTTGTTAATTAATATATAAAAATATGTTTATAAAACTTCTCAAAAATTATCTTTCTAAAAGTGACTCATAACTTTTTTTTCTTTATAAAAATGTTTTGAAATGATTTATAAAGACTTTTCTCTATGTTTTACTTATATTTACCCATTTATTTAAAAAAATATATATACCTTTTGGGTTCAATGTTCATTAATCAACTCATAAATTTATTTATGAAATTCTTCTTTTGGGTGAATGAAAATTCAGTATAAATTGACCCAATTCATGATGTAATTTTATGTGATACCATTTAGAAATATTATTAATCCCATTTTATTTCTATGGGATCCTTATGATATGATGAATGATTTTTCAAAGAACATATATTTATAAATTTCAATGGGAGGGTTCCCATTTGACCCTCTAATGAATTGTTTAAAATTTTATATAATATGAGAAATTTTTGTTGTTTTTTGGACCCGATTGTGGATAGATTTGTTTATATGTTTGTTATGTGCACATGATTATTAATATATTTGTGAAATATATATATATATATGTGTGTGTGTTTGTGTGGACATTATTCTGAATATATTTATTCAAATGTTTTTTCTATGGATATGATTGTTGATATATTTATTCACAAGTATGTTTTTTGGACATTATTCTGAGTATTTTTATTGTTTATGGACATAATTTTTGATAACCTTTCTCACAATGTTATGATTTCCTTTTATTATTCTAATAGAAAAATTTTTCATCATATACATATGTTAGGATCCAAGAATCATATTTTTTATCCCATGTTTTTTAACTATTATTTTATGGAATATGTTTTAGAATTTAACATTACATTGAAAAATCATATTGGTTGATGTCATTTTTAGTCAAATATTTCTTTGATGCTCAGGTTTTATTATAATTTTATGATCTAAACCTTTATAACTTTTTGGTTAATTTTTCTCTTATTAGAAATTTTAGATAACACCTTTATTATTTTATTCTTTTTTATTTTTATGAAGATGAGTTTAATCTTTGAGATATCTAGAATTTGATCTAGTATTTTGTGATTATGGAGAATTGTTCACAATTATGTGAGATGTCATATATATAAAGATATTAAACCATTGGGTTCTAATATTTTGAAATTATGGGGAGTTTTAATGTTTAATTAATTATATATTATTTAACTATTGTTGAACCATCTTATTTTGTATCGGTTTCATTTTTTAAAGAATTTTTTTAAAACCAGATCTGGGAGTGCACACCCAGGGCACCTCAGTTGGTATCAAAGTTGGGTTTAGTTATATTTTGGGAATATTTTATTTTTTTATTAGTATTAGAGGAAATATTGAAAAACCATAGTGATGAGACTGAATATAGGATGAAATATTTAAAAATAATTATAGAGTGTATCATTTCCTATAAATGTAATTTCTACTTAGATATAAACAAGTGGATACAAAATATATCATTGGTTAATCTATGGATAATAACACTAAAAATATTGGTTGGGTATTAACTCAATCATCACTCATTTCTAAAAAAATGACCTAATTGTACACCAAGTTTTACACTCTCGGGGGGGGATATACTTTAGGAATTCACATGCACTTTACATACCATTATAAAATAATTTAGCACGTTTTATTTTATTATTATAGAACCTAAAATGAAATAGATAATGAATAACCTAGTTAGGGTGAATATGTAATTTATAATTTATTCATTTTAAGTTAATATTTTAATTTTAAAAAAATTATAAAATTAATTAATCTTATATTTAACTTTCATTTATTTAAAAATATTTGTTGGATAAAGATGATAATGAGTTAACAGTGGGTGTGATGAGAAATGGGGTGATTATCCCAATAAAAAACCAAACGGGGTTGGAGTAGGATTATAAAATATTATGGATATTTTTTCCCAACTCTTACATGATATGAATAATCTCATAAACCATGTTGAGCTAAAAAATCACTATGGAAGTAGAAAATTGGTATTAAGACCATTATTTTCCAACATCACTATCCATTTGTGGGTCTTCCAACCCACTAATTATTAAAAATTGGATAAATGATATAGAGATGATATTTCCTATTCATTAGTTCTTAGACAATGATAAATAATTCTAAAATTAGTATTATATATAAAGGTTTGTTTAATGAATGGAAACCCATCATCAATAAAATGATAAAAAATAAATAAGTGCACTTTATGGAATGGTTAAAGTTTAATAATATGTCTCTCACTAAATATTATTCATAAAATACTCACATGAAAAAAAAATAGATAATTCCTAGAGTTGAAAAAAAATGTATATTAATCCATTGGTAACTATGAATCAAACTTCATGAGACATGTGAGGTATACCCCCAGTTACGTTACTAACACCAAAATTGAGATAAAATGAATCTTTGGGTTCCTAGAACCAAGCCTCCTAAAGAGATTTTCTATAAGAGAATTTGGTAGCTATTAAGAGGTTGTTTTATGTGAACGTAATATGTAAATATATGTTGTGGACTCTCATTATTACAGAGAGATAATGATATTGAATTTCATGGAAACTCTTATGATAAATCACATGGGTAAAATAAATTCCAATCACCTACTTGCCAAAAATGCGGGAAGAATCACATAGGAAATTTATGAAATGGAACAAGATAATTGTTTCAAAATTAAAGTATTATTCATTGATCCCATGATTTTCAAGGTTAGATGTATAGGTAAGTTAATGTAATGTAATATAATAATATTTGAACTATTACACTACCCACACTTCAATTATTCAAATGCAAGTAGTTTGGGAAATGTTCAAATCAATTCTCTAACACAATGGATAATGAGTATGATGGACCTTAGAACCCTCCTAGAGCTAGGTATGTGTGTAATGACTTTTATTTTCATGATTTTATTTTTATAATTTTTTTCGGAAAATTTCGAGACCAGATGCTAAGACGGTGTGTGATTCTGAGGACCAGGGTGCCCAGAATGATTGTTTGAAAAATGTTAAGTTTTTAATAGAATGAACACACAACTTTTATAAAA
Organism: Viscum album; assembly: GCA_963277665.1. Taxonomy (NCBI): domain Eukaryota; kingdom Viridiplantae; phylum Streptophyta; class Magnoliopsida; order Santalales; family Viscaceae; genus Viscum; species Viscum album. The sequence continues at coordinate 1,881,603,979 of OY728159.1, read as the reverse complement.
AAAGTGAAATAACACTTAAATGGGTGCCCATATCATAAATATTAGGGTTCTATTGAGCTCATAGTAGTGTCTTTACCCTAGGCACGACCTAACATTGGTCGGTGCAGGTCATGTGCATAAAAATTCACCAGGGGTGTTGCCATAAATAAAATAATTAAATAAAAATTATTTTATTTTCAAATCCTAATAAATCATAAATTGTAACTCATATTGGAAATCTGAGACCACCATTGAGTTTTTAAGGGGTTGTTTTTCTTAGGTGAGGTCTAACCTCGACCGACGCGGGTCGATGGTGGAAGTTAGTTATTGGATGTGAATGTCATTAAAATATTTTATTGAATGTTTTTTGTTAAAGTAGTGAAAGTTTTCCTTTTTAATAATCCATGAAAAATGAATTAGAGGTTATTTCCATAACCCTAGAACTCCCCTGAGGCAAGGAGAAGGAAGATCTGTCCCGATGATGAACGACAACGGATAGAGGATCGACGATGACACGAACCTCCGTTCTTCGTCAACAACCAATCCAATCATTGAGGTAGGGTGTCAATCTCTTTGTGATTACTTTTTACCTTATTAGAATAAAAGAAAATTGGACCAACCCACTAATAGGTTGATTCATGGTTTGATCGTTCTTACAGAGGGTGGATAATTGTTTTGGGATTAAATGGAATAGATCATGGTGATTATTTTGTTGTTGGTTTCTTCATGATCCTGTTAACATGAATTGATCAAGGAAAAAAGAATAAGGCCAAGATCCATTTTGTGGGTGTTAATTTTCTTTATCTCTACCCTAAATCGATCTCATCCTTTTCCCTTTTAAAACCTATGTGACTAATCGATATTTTCACCCATGATCTATGGCACAACAATCCAATACCGAAGGTAGTGATCCACAACAGCATTGCAGAGGTGTGACAAGAGCATAGTAGGCAGGCAGCGGAAAACAGAGGAGGGTGCGATGAATGGCGGGCCACCGGTAGGGTGGCTGGTAGCAAGGGCAGCCCACGGCCTGGTGAGAGACTGAGTTCTGACGGGGCACGCAGTCAGGGTCCAGGGGGACCATGCTAGAGGAGGAGCCCACGGCGGTGTAGGCTGTGAGCGACGAACAGGAGCCACGGAAGGAGGCCGCAGTGACGGGGAGGCTGTGGGACTTGGTAGGGAACACGGACTGACCACATGAAATGTAGTCCAACCATGTTGACCAGGGGAACCGGTTCATGGAAAGGGCGGGTTGCGTCTGGCAGAGCAAAACCGGCCCGCGTGATATAGATCGGGCCATGGTCCAGTGGCCCAACGAGCTGGGCCCATCGAGCTGGGATGGTTTAGGTTGGCCTAGACAGACCGGATTGGGTCGGATCAGCCAAACCGGGTTGTATCAGACCCATATTGGACCGGACCTTTTTTACTAAATTGGTCATATCTTTCAAACAGTGTGTACATTTGATGATTCATTTGCGGCGTTGTGACCCTTAGGATGAGATGGTCCTTTTGAGGTACTCTATTTGAGTTTTTAAGGAATTTGAAATGTGACCTAATTTCTTGAGGAGTAGGTTCTTCTGGAAAAATCACACTACGAGAAGAATATTGCGGTTGGCTATGACTATATAATCTTGGTGACTATGTGACATGGGGGCTGCTTAACCCATTGACGCTCCATGTGCCACCGATACTCTGTGTTCCACCGACGCTCTATATTCAATCGACTATTCATGCCCTATCGATGATCTGTGTGTCATTGAGGCTCCATGCACCATCGACGTCTCGGACACCATTACCGCTCTTGGAACCACCGACACTCTATGTTACACTGACGCTCTATGATCCATCGATGTTGTGTGCACCATCGACGATCTATGCACCACTGACACTTATAGTGTTATAGATACTGAGGGATCTGTGGAATACAATTGGAAATCCTTCTCTTCATACTTTAGAATTGTACCTATGTGAGCTGACTATATTAACTATACTTTGTGTGTTTACTTTGTGGTGTACTTCGTGTGTTTCCTTTGTGGTGTAATTCATGTATTTCCTTTGTGGTATACTTCGTGTATTTTTTGGTGGTGTACCTTAGTGGTTTTTGGGTCCCTACTGAGTATTGTTTTACTCACCCTTACATGCTCTATGCATGCGTGTGTCATGTCTTGTGCAGACGATCGATGCTTTGATGGATTCCTTGGTGGACCTGAACCAGGTTTTGCTTAGAGAGAGGCATGGAGGATAAGATGTGCTTCAGTGACTTTAGACAGTGGTTTCTATACCTACCCTTCAGGTAGGGTTTTCTGTGGACGAGATTCAGAAGCTTGTACTTTCCCTTTTGGTTGGTCTTGTATTCTGGCCCCGTTTACTTTCAGTTTTTTTATTTTCATACTCTTTTGTTGGTATCTTAGTGGTGTGAATTCTTGTTTACTAATTTTTTGAATTTCATCACTTTTGGGGCTTGGATATGGGTGTGTGTGTAAAGGTAATTAGGAAAATACCTCCCATTTGTGGGATACGCCTACTCCGTGAAAGTCTCCATCCCCTGCCCTATTGGAGGTGGGCTTGGAGTAGTCACGGCAGGGGCCCCGGGGGCTGGGTCATGATAGAGTGGTATCGGAGGTGGTCGGTTATACCTAAAGAACCAAGAGTCTGTGATATTGGTTTGGAGAAATAGTGTTTTGTGTTTTGTGTTTGTCTTTCAGACCAGGGACTCCAGTGTTGGTGTGGAGGCCGACGTATCCATACACCATGACTCTAAATTCTCCTTTTTTAATTGATACATGAAAACAATATTTTTAGGGAAAATAAATGGTACACACATCATATATGATTGAGTGTGTTATCATGTCCTTCTTAAGTCAATTTCATCTCATTAGGTATACTCTATTGACTATGGTACATCTTGATCTATTTTAGGATGCCTCCACACAGATAGCCATCTAGGATTCTGATGCGTGATCATGAGGATAATCCTCCTAGCGATGAGGTGTCGGTAAAGGGTCCAATACCGGAGATAGAACCCCTAGGTGTTATACTAGTGATACCACCACCCTGAGGTTAGTAGTTACTACTAGCCTTACCAGTAGAGGATGTACACAGAACGAGTGTGTTGTATGAGTTCTAGAGGCAGTGAACTCATAAGTTTTAGGGTGATCCAGACCCCCAGGTAGCTGAGGATTAATTGGAGGTGGTTATGTGTGTCTTCCGCCTAGCAAGGACGCCTCTCAGCCAGATGGTAGTCCTTGACATGAGTCTTCTATAGGAATCAGTAGGGAGATGGTAGATCTTAGTGATCCAGATACATGAGGAGACAACCCTCACTTGGAAAAACTTTGAGCATCTCTTCAAGGAGGATTTCTTTCAAGCGACATTATGCTCTGCGCATATATAGGAGCTAGTGTATCTGTGGTAGGGAATCCAGACAGTATCAGAGTACTTGAAAATATTTACGAATATTTCTTTCTACTCCATGGATTTGGTGTGGGACCCATTCTTTGTGGCCCAAACCATCAAGAAGGGGATACACTAAGAGATCATGGAATCCATGATATCCCTTAGCATTCCGGCATATGTTAGGGTACTATAGAGATTTCTTCTAGTAGAGAAATTTTTAACGGAGTAGACACTGGTAGTGTGATCTACACACAGAGCATTAGGTAGCTGAGTATTTGTAATTAGGTAGTTGACAGCTAATGTAGGGATCCAATTGGATCAAACATTTTAGGGGACTACCCCGGGACACATGGTCAGTAGTGCAAGTCTCCTAGGACAGAATCATCCATCCAAGGGAAAGGTTGTGTTAATCTTGTGGCGGTCAGGGGCATCTTTCTAGAGATTGTACTAACCATCATATGAACAATTAAAAGACAGTCAATTGTCCTCTGAGGAAGAGGAAAATTCAGTAATAGGGCATTCCTCTAGGTGGAGAATGTGGAAGAGGAGTTCGATGGGTAGCCGGATGTGGAAGGAGGTTCGAAGTATTACCACCACCACCCCCAGGTGGTCCACCATGGGATTACGAAGCTGGTGGATAGGGATGAGGCCACCTTTAGACAATGGAGGTTTATAAATCTGGTTCTATAGAGATGATTAGAGGTATGATCTATGTATTTTCCACCCTATCTGTATTTTTTATAGACACAGGTGTCGGTCACTCTTTTCTCACCACGACCCTTGTTTGAGACACTTAGATTATCATGGTACCGTTGACTCGATCCCTACACATAGAGACTCCTAGGGGAGGAGATATGTTGATCACACACTAATTATTATAGTTTTTCCTTTCTCTTGGGGGTGAGAGTTTTGGTTAGGGTCTCTTAGTGGAATCATTGGGCCTTATGAAATCATTCTTGGTATGGACTAGTTATCCACATTTCATGCCCATATTGACTGTTTTAGGAACATAGTGTGGTGTATCCATGGAGATGGTACCAGGTTTTCCTTTATCAGTGAAAAGGAAACCCAAGTAGTTCAGGATAGACTCACACATAGGAGGGTGCATTAGATCACACACCAGTTAGATAGCATGACCCTCAGTGTAGTAGATGAGACGATTCCTCATTTTCCTATAGTGGTGGATGAGTACGAGAACATCTTTCCAGAATTTATTCCAGGATTACATCCTCACAAGGAGGTATACTTCTACATTAATCTATACTTTGGGATGAAACTTATATCTACACCTTCATATCAGATGGCTCTCATGGAGCTTCGTGAGTTGAGGGTATAGCTGGAGGACTTATAGAGGAAGGGCTTCGTAAGACCTAGTGATTCAACCTGGGTGGCCTTAGTTTTGTTTTCCAAGAAGGCGGACGGGAGATTGAGGTTATGTGTGGAATTCTGGTGCCTGAACCAAATGACCCTTAATAATAAGTATCCACTACCGAGGATTGATGACCTCTTTTATGATCAGAAGAGAACAAGGTGGTTCTTGAAGATTGACCTCATATCTGGCTATCATCGTCTTCATGTATGGGATAAAGATTAATGAAGATAGCCTTCAGATGTTGGTATAGACACTATGAGTACTTAGTGATGTTTTTTGGCATGAATAATTCCCCAAAATTGTTCACGAGACTCATGAACATGATATTCTACCCTTACATATACTGGTTCGTCGTGGACTCTATTGATGACATCCTAGTGTACTCGGTATCTGAGGAGGAGCACGCGATACACTTAATAATTGTCCTAGACACACTCCAAGAGTACCAGATTTATGGGAGTCTATAAAAGTGTCAGTTCTAGATTTGGGAGGTCCGCTTTTTGGGACACATCATTTCATAGGTTGTAGTTGCAGTAGATCCGACAAAGATTAAAGCGGTACATGCTTGGGAGACACCCAATATTGTTTCTAAGGTGCGGAGTTTCCTGGGTTTGGTTGTGTACTATTAGAGGTTTATACCCAACTATTCCTGGTTATAAGCACCATTGATGTCCTTGACATGGAAAGGGAATCCTTTCATGTGGATAGAGAAGTGTCAGTAGTTATTTTAGGAGCTGAGGTAGAGATTGACGAGCACTCCCATCCTGAGACTACTGAAGGAGGGTGTTGAGTACGTGGTGTTCTGTGATTCATTGGGAACCAGGCTTGGTTGTTTCTTGATGTAGTGGAAATAGGTGATTGCATATGGTTCATGCCATTTTAGGAATCATGAGAAGAACTATGTGACCCATGATCTTGAGATAGCAGCGGTAGTCATAGCATTGAAGATATAGCGACAATACCTGATGGGTGAGCGGTTTACCATCTTCTCTTACCACAAGAGTCTCAAGTATATCTTCTCTCATAAGGATCTAAACTTTATACATAGAATATTTCTAGAGTTCCTCCAGGACTATGACTTTGAGATGGTCTATAATCCTAGGAATGGGAACATAATAGAGGATGATCTCATAAGGAGATCAATCTTGCAATTTCTGAGTGAGGCGTCAGAGCAGTTAGCCTCATTGGAGATATCCTTTGTGGATGGAGATGGAGAAGATTATCTCTAGTAAATGGTAGTTACACCTCTACTCTTACAATGAGATAGGGAGGCACATATTAGAGATACTGACTGAGAGACTACATGTGCTCAAATGTCCATAGGGCATTCCCTTGATGGATATTTGAAATTTGAGGAGCATGTCGTTCTCCGTATAGGAAAAAATTTAGTACCAGTGAAATTTTGGGAGGAGTTCTTGAGGGAGTTCCATAATTCCCCTTTGGTAGTACATCTTTAAGAGTAAAATATGTATCAGGACCTCTGACATCAGTTATGGTGGTAGGGGATGAAGAAGGTGGCGGTAGAGTTCATTTCTCGGTGCCTCACTTGTCAGCAAGTGAAGTTGATTACCAGGTTCTAGAGGGTTTGACTCAACCCCTTGAGGTGCCAAAGTAAAAGTGGTATGGGATATCTATGGACTTCATGATGGGTTTACCACACACTTCCAAGAGACATGATACCATTTGGGTGATCGTTGATCGACTCACCAAGTCATCCCACTTTATACCGATCCGTGAGAAGAGTGCAGTAGAGAGATTAGGATGCCTCTATGTGCAGGAGATAGTTCAGCTTCATGGAGTTCCATAAACAATAATCTCAGATCATGATTCTCGCTTTACATCTCGGTTGTGGAAGGGATTTCAGGATGAATTTGGGAGTCAGTTTTTCTTTAGCACGGCATTTCATCCACAAATAGATTTCCAGATGAAGAGGACCATCTAGGTTCTAGAGGACATGCTACGTGCTTTCATCCTAGACTTTGGCAGCATTTGGGAGGACCACTTACCTCTAATGGATTTTTCATATAACAATAGATACTACTCCACCATTAGTATGGAACTATTCGAGGCCCTGTACAGGGTACCATGCAGGTCACCACTATGCTGGACAGACCTAGGAGAGTCAGCACTCATGGGTCCAAAGTTGGTATGGGAAACCACTAAGAAGATGCAAATCATCTAGGAGAGAATTATAAGTACACAGAGCTGACAGAAGTTGTATGCTAATATTAGGTGGAGGCCTTTGGAGTTTTAGTAGGGAGACCATGTGCTCCTTTGGGTCTCACCTCGATAGGGATTGTGTAGATTTGGTCTGGTTGAAAAGTTTTTTCTGAGATGCATCGTCCCATTTCAGATTCTGAGTATAGTTGGTGAGGTGGTGTACTACTTAGCTCTACCCCCACAGTTGCACTGGGTGTATGATGTATTCCATGTGTCGCATCTGAGGAGGTATGTTCATCATCTATCACACATCATTGACTGTTTTGATCTAGACATTAATGATGGGGTGACTTTTTCAGGATACACGGTGGAAATCGAGGATTGATAGGAGTGGATCCTTCGTGGGTTGTCGATTCCTCTGGTGCATGTTTAGTGGCAGCACAATAATCTCTAGGAGATCACTTAGAAGCGGGAGGCTCAGATTCATGCTCAATGCCCTCATCTTTTTTTTTAGTATCCCTTATTGTGGATTTTGGGGGTGTAAATCCCTAAGTAGGGGAGAATGTAATGACTCAGATTTTCCCAATTTTATTTTTAGAAAATATTTGTGAAAATTTTGAGACCAGAAACTGAGACGGCATGCGATTCCAAGGCCCTGGGTGCCCAAAAGGATTGTTTAAAAAATGTTAAGTTTTTAATAGCACGCGTGCATGAATTTTCTGAAAAAGTGAAATAACTCTTAAAAAGATGCCCAGATAAAAATTTTGAGGGCAACATTGAGCTTAGATCAGTGGATTTACACTAGTCATGACCAAACATTGGTCAATGCGAGTCATCTATAGAAAATTCACCTGAGGCGTAACCGTAAATAAAATAATTAAATAAAAATTGTTTTATTTTGAAATCCTAATTACTCATAAAAATAACTCATATTGGAAATCCAAGACCACCGTTGTGTTTATAAAGGTGTGTTTTCCTTAAGTGAGGCCTAAATTCGACCGAAACAGGTCTAGGGTGAAAGTTAGTTTTTGGATGTGAACTTCATTAAAATATTTAATAAAAATATTTTATTGAACGTTACATGTTTTCACAGCAGCGGTTTTACATTTTAATAATCCATGTCATAGTAATTAAAGGTTATCTTCATAACCCTAGAACTCCCCTAAAGCAAGGAGAAGGAAGCTCTCTCCTGACGACGACCACTGGCGGATCGAGGATCAACGACGACACGAACCTCCATTCTTCGTCAACGATCAATCCAATCATCGAGGTAGGGTGTCGATATCTTTTTTATTTCTTTTTCCCTTATTAGAATAAAAATATTAATACATACCAACCCATGAAAATATTGATCCATGATTTGATTTTTCTTATGGGGTGGATAATTATTCTGTGATTAAAGGGAATAGATCTAGGTGATTATTCTGTTGTTGGTTTCTTCATGATCCCACTAACATGAATGAATCAAGGCCGAATGAACAAGGAAAATATCCATTCTATGGGTGTTCATGTGAATTATATCTCCACTAAATTGATTGTGTTCTTCCTACATTCTTCTCCCTTTGAAGCCCAATGCGAACGATCGATCTTTATGCCCACTATCCATGGCGCAATGATCCAAGATCGAAGGTAGTGATCTGCGATATTATAGAGGTGCAATGGGATTGTAGCTAGAAGGTGGTGGATTGTGGTAATGATGGCAGTGCGTGGCCCAGTGGGAGGCTGTGTTCAAGCGTGGTGAATAGCCATGGTCCATTTGGACCGTGTTAGAGGAGGATCCTACAGCGACGTAGGCTGCAGGCGGTGGACAGGAGTCATAGTAGGAGGTCGCAGTGGTGGCTGTGGCAAGACGAATCTCAAAGACCACATCGATGAAATATCGTGGTGATAGGGAGGTCATGGGACCAAGAAGAGAAAATGGACCGGCTGCATGAAATGTGGTATGGGCGTGTTGATTGGGGGAACTAGTTGGCCATGAAGTCGGGTGACCGCGTAGACCAGGGGGATGCGGCCAAGGCGGGCCACGTCCAGCGGAGTAGAACAGGTCTTTACAACGCGGACCCGGATGCAAAACCAAATAGTGCAGTCCCTCGAGCCAGTTCATACCAGACCAACTAGGTCAGGTCGGTTCGACTGAACCGAGTCTGGTTGGGTCGAACCAGACCAGACCCTTTTTACTAAATTGATTATATCTTTCAAACTGTGCGCATGTTTGAAGTGTTGTTTGTAGCGTTGGGACCCTTGTGATGATACTGCCATTTTTAGATACTCTAAGTGAGTTTTTTTGGAAGTTGGAATATGACCTAATGACTTTAGGAGTAGGTTCTCCCAGAACAAGTGCACTACAAGCGGAATCCTGCGGCTGGTTGTGACAATGTAATCCTGGTTAATACATGACTTTGGGGTTTTCTGAATCATTGATTCTCTATGCACCACCGATGCTCCGTACTCCATCGATGCTCTGTGTTCAATTAATGCTCCATGCTCCATCGATGCTCTATGTTCCATCAATTTCTCAGGCACCATTACTTCTCTGGGAGCCACCGACACTCCATGCACCACTGATGCTCTATGTTCCATCGATTCTTCATGCGCTATCACTGCTTCGTGTGTCATGGACGCTTTGTGGGCCATCGATGCTCCATGTTTCATCGATGCTCTATTTTCCACCGACACTTCTTGTTTTATAGAGACTGTGTGATCTATGGACTAAAACTGGAAAGCATTCTCTTTGTACTTTAGACTTGTACCTGTGTGAGTTGACCGTATTGATTGTACTTTGTGTGTTTCCTTTGTGTTGTACTTCATGTGTTTCCTTTGTGGTATACTTTGTGTATTTTTTATTGGTGTACCTTTTTGGTTTTTGGGTCCCTATTGAGTATTGTTTTACTCACCCCTACACAGGCTATGCCCGCATCTGTCGTGTCTTGTGTAGACGATAGATTTTTTGAAGGATTCCTTGGTGGACCTAGACCAGGTAGTTCTTAGAGAGAGGACTGATAGACGAGGTGTGTTTAAGAGACTTTAGATAGTGGTTTCTATACCTACCCTTCAGGTAGGTTTTTCTACAAATGATATGTACAAGCTTGTACTTTCCCTTTTGGTTGGGCTTGTATTCTAGACCTGTTTACTTTTTAGTTTTTTTATGGTCGTACTCTGTTGTTGGTATCTTAGTGGTATGCATGATTTTTTACTTAGTGTTTTTAGTTCATCCCTTTTGGGGCTTTGATATGGGTGTGTGTGTACAGTTACATAGGAAAATGCCTCCCATTTTTGGGATATTCCTAATTGGTGCTAGTCTCTGGCCCCAATCCAATTGAAGGAGAGCTTGGGGTAGTCATGGAACAGGTCTCTGGGGATGGGTCTGTTGGAACCATGGATATTCTATGCATGAATTGGAGTATGGTTTGTGTTTGTTGTCAATCCTCAGTAAAAGTTCAGAATGTGTGCCAGTAAAGTGATCATACAGTTCAAGCAGACAACATTATTGAAGGTGGCACCGTTTCCCAGTGTTTGCCGAATTTTTGGGCCTCAAAATCGGAAAATGAAGACATGGATTGTTGGTAAAAGGAGGTGCATGTAAAAAAGAAGTGGTGCACGAAAAAGGAGGTATGTGCGCAAAATATTTGGGTTGAGCGCGAAAAATAGTGTAGTGCATGAAATAGTGGATCGAGGTTTTACGCGCAAATAGTGTTTTGGAATTAAAATGTCGAAAAATGGAAAAGGCATGGGCTGCATGAAAAATCTGGTGAGGTGCGCAAAAAATGATACCTACGCGAAATATTACGCACCAAATGGGATGTTTTTCGTGCCACGGGGGGTTTCGCACGTGGGGGTCTGAGACGCCTATAAATAAGAGGTAACCACCCTTATTTCGTACATTTGAAGACTTGGATAAAAACTGAGGTCTAATACGTGTAAAATGTTTGTGTAAAGGGAGTTGCGCAAAAAACTCTGGCATTGCGTGAAAAATATGGAGTTGTGCAGAAAACGCAGAGATTGCGGGAAAAATTTGAGGTTGCGCGAAAAACTCTGAACTTTGTAGAAAATCCCAAGTTGCGCGAAAAAGGTGTTAGGAGTAAATATACATGTAAAGGAGGTTGTTGCGTGAAATATTTTCTGCGCGAAAATTAAGTATTTCACGCAAAAGTGAGATATTTCGCGCAAAGGGTTGGTGTTGCGCGAAATCTTCAGTATAACCTGTTTGTGTGTTTCTGATTATCCGGTTCAGTGGTTCCGTGCGTTCAAGTACATCATTATCAGTCTTTGATGCAAGCAGAGTATTGTTATAATTAGAGTCAAAGACTTCAATGAAAATCTATTGAAGAGACTCTCATGTCTATAAACTGACTGCGATTTCACCAAAGGCAGTGAGATGGGGGGAGTCAATGGGAGTGATCTGAGGGATGCAGTGGGCTATCCCTAAACATTTGTAAAGGTAGTGAGCCTGGGATAGAGTGACTATTCCCAAACCATTGTAATCCACAACTTGTGAAAACTAGTGGAATTAGATATGATCGACAACCTATCGGCGTATGCTCCTTGGACGTAGCCCTTAGTGGTGAACCAAGTAAAAAGTGTTGTGTCATCTCTTTGCATGTGAATGTTTGATTTCTGATCATATCCAGCATATAGGTTTGACTAGTTGCAACCAATGTGGGAACAAGATTCATCAAATTTAAAAGAAAAGTTGACACCCTGATTCACCCCTCCCCTCTCAGGGTGTCCTGGGGTCCTATAGGGTCGTGATGATAAGGATGGTTATATTATATCACTGCCGCTAAAGTGGATTATGATAATTAATTCACACTAATCCTTCACATCATATTTGTGTATGTAATGTTGGATTTTTATTTTAGTAATACTATTATAGATAGGATATTCTATAAGATCATTAAATCACCACATTGAGGATTTTTGTATGAATAAAACTTCTATTTATATTATTATTGTATCCCAACCTGATGTTTTGGGCAATCTGCTTCATGTGAATCTTATTAATTATTTATTTATATGAATTTTATATGATTTTATAAATGGATTATATATATTCAAATATAATCCATATTAATTAAAAAAATTGGGAAATTACACTTTATATTTAAAACCAACAAATTTTAATCTTTCAGTGCAAGGACAACTATTAAATATCTATGAAATCTAATTATTTTATAGGAGTCATGATACCCAAACATAAGGGATTTTGGCTAAAATTTTATAAAAAAATTCAATATTAGGGATGAACCAATTCTAAATAAAAAAGATATATTTCTTATGTTTCTAAAGATGATATCTCTCTAGGAATTATATTTTGAGTCAAGTCTGTCTTTTAGATACACTTAGATATTTTTTCATTACTAATGGATAATTTGAATTATAAGGAAGAAATTTATTTAAGTGGGAGAATGAAATTCCCTAAAATTTTAGTATTAATTTCCCTTTAACTAAATTCTTTTTTGAATAGTTTGTTCTACACAAATCCTTAGACTAAAACTAAATTTTGGTACTTTAAAGTGTAGTTGTTAAATTTGATCATTATAAAATACCAGTTAAATTATCAGATATAAATAGAAGTAATCACATTATAAAATCTATTTAGAAAAAATGAAATAAATGGAATTGATAAGTATTATCTTTCCTTTTTAAGCCCATTTGTATGGCATTATATAGGATGTGGATTCACTAGGGTTAATCCTGAACCAAGAAAAATATTAACTCTAACAATTACAGTTTGAGATAAATTATTTGTGAGAGAAGTTCACTCTTTTTAAAATTTCCCCAATATCCATTCTAGTCGAACTACCACCTGAAACTTACACCATATCTTATCTTATCCTTAGGTATAAGGTTGAGATATTAAGGGGTTATATATGTAGATGTTAGGATGATGTAAAAATGTAATAAATAATGAAATAATTTATTTATATATCACATTTAATTTATACATTTTCATTTACACTTTTAATGTATAACAAAGTTCATTTTTAATACTAATGCATGGATGAAATTCAATTAGTATAGCTAAATAGCTTATAAGATAAATTTATGCTGAAAATGTATTTTTTTTTTTTTTATTTGTTTCTATGGTTTTTTATTTCATGAAACAAGGTATGTTATGGCCAAATGATGATAAAATATATTGTTTATACTAATATGATATTTACAATACTTTAATTATAAATTGGTATTTAATAATATTAAGAACATTTAACATTTGAAAATGTCATTTTTCTATAAAAACATTTGATTATATTTTATATTTCTTTTTAAAAGTTAAATTCATACATTTTAGAATTTCAATTCAAAAAAATTAACTTCATTTTTGGTATTCATCATAAAAATATTAGTTTTAGATGTTTTTTTGGGATTTTTCTGAAATTATTTATTTTAGTTGGATAGTAAAAAATACCATTTTTCAAAATAACATGATTTTTATACAATCATTGGGTTATAAGAATGACTAAAAATTTTATAAAAACTTTTTATTAAAGAATTTTTTATTATATATGTACAATTATTATTGTAAAATATTATGTTTAATTTATAAACCAATATTTAAAAATTAATAACTTAAGTTATATTTTCCTCTAAAACTATTTTAATGTGATATATATTTATTATTTTAGAATTATTTTTTAGAAATTTTTGAAATTGAAGATAATAAAATATATTTCATATTTGGAATTATAATATAAAAAATATGTAATAAGGTCCATTATTTTTTTATGAATAAAAATAAATTTCTTAGGTAAAAAATAAGTTACCACTGTAAATGTAAAAATGCTAAAAGGGTTAAATATATGGGGTTAAATACCTAAAACATGTCAAAAAATATCTCTAAATGATTAGTTTTTTCTTTTTCAAACTTAACTCACCCCCTTTCTATTATTTCCCACTTTTGGATCCACTTTTCTTGAATAATGCATCACTTATTATAAAAAACCCACTCCTCTCACTTATAAAAGGAGTCCATAACCACCCCAATTATCCTCACACAAATAGCCCCTTAGTTTGACCAAAAACTAATAAAATCCCTCCAAAAAACATTTATACACAAGAAAAATATTTTTTCTCCTAAAAATACCACCGTAAATGGATTAATCTAGTATTTAAAAAAGTTATTCTAAGGAGTAAGGTAAAAAAATCTCAAATAATTCCTTTTCAATTCTATTTATTTAATTATTATCTTACTACATCAAAATATATTATACAATCCGAAAATAAATAAAAAAAGACTCATTATTTTACATAATTGTTTTTATATTTATGGAAAAATCATTATTTACCTTCATCCCTTCCCATTAAAAAAATGAAAACTCCATCTATGAGTACGTATGAACAACCACCTCTATGAATGAAATGTTTTATATTTCATCCCCATTTTAGATTACTATTAAAAATGGTGTATTTAATAAATATTTATTATATGATAGGATTAAAATTATTAAAATAGATATTAAATTTTACCTTCTTTTCATTCTATGGAAAATGAAAATGCTACTCGTGTATATGTATAGACTACTGCATCCCTAGATTGAAATATTTCACATTTCATTACAACCCTACTTGGATTATTATAATAATGTGTTTAATTAATTTAAATAATTATTATGACAAGATTAAGGTTTTGTAAAGGTTATGTTAATATTTAACTTGTTATTAACATTATAAATTTTTTCATCAAAAATTACTGAAACAACCTTTCCCCTAATTCTGTCTTCAAAAATCATGAATAAAACTCTCATGAAAGGAAATTTAAACTATAAAAATGACTATAAAGAATATATTATAATACCATTTATAATATTGTAATTATTAATGTGGTATTAAATTACTCCGATCAACATCATCATTTTAAAGAAATAATGAAATGATAAAAACCACTAACATCTGATGATGAAAATAAACTATAACTTACAAATAAATGTGCAATGAATGATTAAAATATGAGAGTATATAGTGTAATAAATATGAATATAGTTTTCAAATATTTTATTTGTATGGTTATGTTTATTATACATGAGGTTATAGATCTTTCATATAAAATAGTAGTAAAAGGTAAGGGGTTATCTAGACAAAATTTATTTTCCTGAGGCATAATTATTCCAATTTGACTATAGTTTTAAAATATTATTTTCTTCTCTCCTATAATTATATTATATTTCATTTTCTTCTTATTTTTTGGGTAATTAAATTTTCATAGAAATTTTTTTAGGGATTCATTTATTCATAAAATTTGATGATATTAAGAATTATTAACATCCCCTCCAAATGGGCTCTTTCTCTTCCATGTCCCCATTTACTCTTCCAAACAATGTTCTACATTCTTATTTCAAAATCCAAATAATAATTATTTTTTTTGATAATAAAATTTCTCTCTAACTCTTTCCAAATGGAATATTTTCTACTTTTTCTATGATGTGGGTTTGAATAATGGTATTTTTAATATTTTAATGGGATTCTTTCTTTCATAGTCATAGATTCTATCTTCAAATCTACATTTCCTTTGAAAAACAGTTATTTATTTTTCAAAAATTATTTATTGAGCTTCCTTGTTAAATTATTTTTTCAAATAATTCATAAAAACATCTCAAAACTTATCTTTTCAAAATTGACTCATAACTTCATATCTTTATGATGATGTTAAAAAATGTTTTTTACATAATTTTTTAGTTTTCAAAAAAATCCTCTGTATTTATAAATGTTCTATATCCTATAAACTAGTAAAAAAACCTTTAACAGCACTAAAATTGACCTTTTATCAGTGCTAGAAAATTTTTGGTAAAGGTCCCCTTTATTAATAATAAAAAAGAGTCGCTAAAGGGTGAGTTTATCAGTTATTCTCAAAGAGGTGATAAAGGATACCTTTATCAGTTCATTTAGTAGTGTTGATAATGGGGTATACTACAGTGTGTTGTAACAGCACACTAGAGCACTAGAAATAGACCCAAAAAGTAGAAAAATGAGTCAAAAATACGTATTTTAAATAAAATAAAATTTACCACACAAATACAATAAAAAACTATATTATAAACATTTAAAACATTGGTTTATACAATTACATGAGTTAGTAAAAATTGTCACATATATTCATCAATGTTTCTTTTTAATTTTCCCCTGACATAGGCTCATGTTATTGTTGAACAAACCAACCCTTCTTGAGAAAAATAACACACCAATATAAGTAAAAAATTATGCTAGTAATAATATTAACAAATAAATTAAATATAATGTCTTAATTTTAAACTTAACTTTGATTCATACTATAAACACTATGTATTAGATTGAGTTGTGGTTGATTCTTCCACATCACATCATTTATTGTACATCTTTAAGAATTATATCTATGAAAAATAACTAAATATGTGTAAGATAAAAATGATAAGGAAATTAATTATGTAATAGAATATAGAATGATTAGAAAACAATCTAGGGTCATTTGGTCGGTTTTGGTGTAGTGGTGCGAATTTTAAACTAATAGCATACTTATATATTAAATACATGTAATTCAAGTAATATAGGTCATGTTGTGTATCACATTAAGGTAAGATTATTTCTACATGTACCAAATGACATATTCATCATTTTCATAAATTAAGAAAATAATATGAATGCATTTTCATGGTTTTGAGTATGTCACTTGTGTTTTTTTTACTAAAATGTCATTTTAAACTGGAAACATGAACATTAAATCATATTGATCACATAATATGTTAGTTTAATGTGATATTGATTCCCAAACATCCAAAAATACTTAGAATTAAATTTACTAAGTTATCAAGATAATCTGATCATGTTTTCTTAGTTTTTAGTGAGTGACACTTCTTGATCTAAAATGTCAATTTAAAACTGATAATGGACACTTTGAGTCATACTAGGAAAATCTTATATCAGATTGAGGTGTGTATGATTCCTACACATACAAAATAACTTATGGATCATTTTAATAAAGTATAAACACAATAAAAATTCACTTTATCAGTTTTGAGTATGTTAGTTTTCTTTTTTACAAAAAATTAGTGTCGATTTTAAATAAGAAGAGGAACTTGAAGTCACATAGGTCACACTAAGAATCAGGTTGAGGTGTGTATAATTCATATATTTACCAAATGATTTATGGATATTTTTCCTAAAGTATCAAAAAAATCCTAATACGTTTTCTTTGTTTTGAGTATTTCACTTTTTTTTTTACTAAAATGTAATTTTTAACTAGAAACACACACTTTGAGCCATACCAATCACATCGTGTGTCAGGTTGATTTGAGACTTATTCCTATATGTCAAAAATTACTTATTAATTTTTTTTAACAAATTATCAAGACAATATGAGCATGTTTTCTCAGTTTTTAGTGAGTGGCACTTTTTAAACTAAAATGATAATTTTAAACTGATAATGGACACGTTGAATCATATTGGACACATCGTGGATTATATTGGGGTTTGACTAATTCCTCCATATCCAAAATGACTTAGGTATTGTTTTCCTAAAGTATAAAAATAATAAAAATATGTTTTATTGGTTTGTTAGTATGTGAGTTGTCTTTTTTACTAAAATTAATGTCAATTTTAAATAAAAAGACACACTAGGAGTCATATCAGTCACATAGTGCATAAAATTGAGGTGAGTATGATTCAAAAATGTTCCAAATTACATATGGATTATTTAATAATGTGTAAAAACAATATTAGTTTTTTTTCTTATTTTTCAGTGTTTCACTAGTATTTTTTACTAAAATGTCATTTTAAACTATAAACACACGCATTGGGTTATACGGGTCACATAATGTGTCAGTTGGATACGAGAATGATTCCTACACATCAAAAATTAATTGTGTATATTTTTTCGAAATTTTCAAAACAATCTGATCATGTTTACTCACTTTTCAGTGAGTGACACTTCTTGAACTAAAATGAAAATTTTAAGCCAATAACGGAGACTTTGATTCATACCAGGCACATCATGTATCATATTGAGGTGTGGTTGATTTCAACACATCCCAAATTACATATTGATCATTTTTAGAAAGTATCAAAACAATATGAAAGATTTTTTTCAGTTTTGAGTACATCAGTTGTCTTTTTTACTAGAAATAATGTCAATTTTATTTAAAAAGATGAACTTGAAGTCATACCAGTCACACCTTTCATCTTATTGAGGTGAAACTAATTCCTACACATCTCAAATGACTTATGGATATTTTTCATAAAGTTTAAAAATAATATGAATTTGTTCTCTTACTTTTGAGTATCTCACTTGTGTTTTTTTACTAAAATTTCATTTAAACTATAAACACACACTTTGATTCATATCATTCACATCATGTATCATATTGATTTGAGACTAATTCCAACACATGAAAAATTACTTAAAAATAATTTTACAAAATTATCAAGACGATCCAATTGTATTTTATGAATTTTTAATGAGAAATACTTTTTGAACTAAAATTTCAATTTTAGACTGATAACGGACACTTTGAGTCATACATGGAAAATTGTTTGTCGGATTGATCTGAAGATGAATTCTATACATCCTAAATGATATATAGGTTGTTTTCCTATAATATAAAAACAATAGGAACGTTTTTTCTTTGTTTTGAGTAATTAACTAGTTTTTTTACTAATATTAATGTCAATTTTAAATAAAAAGACTCTCTTGGTGTCACACTAGTCACACATTTCATCAAATTAATGTGTGGATGACTCGTAAATATCCCAAATGACTTATTTATAATTTTACTAAAGAATAAAAATAATATGATTTTTTTTGGTTTTGAGTATGTCACTTTTGTTTTTTTTACTAAAATGTCATTCTAAAATGAAAACATGCACTTTGAGTCACACAGATTGTATTATGAGTTGGTTTAACATGAGACTAACTCTAACACATGAAAAATTAATTATGAATCATTTTCAAAAATTATCAAGACAATACGATCATGGTTTCTCATATTTCAGTGTGAGAAACTTTTTAACTAAAATGTCAATTTTAAACTAATAACAAACACTTTGAGTCATATCAGGAACATTATCTATAATATTTAGTTGATTATGATTATTATATGTCAAAAATTAATTTTGGATGATTTTTATATATTATAAAACATTATAAATGTGTTTTCTTAGTTTTGAGTATGTCAAATTTATTTTTTACTAAAATTAATTTCAATTTTAAATAAAAAGACACACATGGAGTCATACCGATCACACCATTTGTCGAAATGAGGTATGCATAATTCCTACATGTACCAAATGAATTATTTATTTTCTTATAAACTATAAAAATAATATGAAATCATTTTCATTGTTTTGAGTATGTAATTTTTTTTTACGAAACATTCATTTTAGTCTAGAAACACGTACTTTAAGTCGTATTGATGACATAATGTGTCTGTTTGATGTGAGACTATTTCTTACACATCAAAAATAAATTATAATTCATCTTACTAAATTAGAAATAAAATACAAGTTCATTTTTTCATTTTTTTAGTATGTGACTATTATTTTTTAAAAAAAATAATATCAAATTCAAATAAAAATACGCAGTTGTAATCATACCAGGATCACTATGCATTAAATTAAGGTGTAGATGATTCCTACATGTCAAAATGGCTTATGTATTATTTTTATAAATTATAAAAATAATATTAATGATTTTTATCAGTTTTTGAGTATGTGGTGTGTGTTTTGAACTAAAATGTAAATTATAAACTAAAAACATATTGTCTGAGTCATACTAAGAACACTATATATCGGACTGAGGTGTGGATAATTGAGTATGAGATATTTTTTTCCTTTATACTAACTAAAAAAATCCATAAAATAGAGAAATTGTTCCATTATAAGGGAATATAAACCCCATGCTTCCTGAAAAACATCACATTTCAGGCAGCATGGGGTTTCATATTCCATTAGAAAGGAACATGTTCTTTCTTTTCTGGATTGTTGCAAATAGTTGAAAGAAAAATATGACATCCCAAATGATCTATGAAAAAACTAAATATGTATTAGATAAAAATGATAAATAAATTAACTTAAAAATATTAGATAAAATGATGACAATATTAATTAAATAAGTAGTAGAAATTCACCTTTTTATAATGGTTGTATAAATTCTGGACCCATTTAACTATTGTTATTATCTTAGTTGTAGCCTCAAAGTAATATCTCTCAATAGCATGAGAAGATTCGAACAAACCACCCAAACTCAAAAAAAATAATCCACCTATATAAGAAAATAATTCTTATGTTATTAATATTAAAATGAAATAAATTAAACATAAATATGAAACAACACATTAATTCTATGGATAATGATTTTACTATAAAAACATCAAGACTGTAAATCATGTACAAGAGAATAAGTTTTTAAAATATTTGGAAATAACCAACCAATAATGTTATGTTTTAACTCACAATTTTTATTTTATAAAATATAGATATAGGTTAATGTAGTTCAAATATTGGGGAATGTGTTTTCTCAATTTTGAGTAAGTTATGTTTATTTTGAGCTAAAATGTAAATTGTAAACTAAAAACATAAAGTTTGAGTCATGTATCGTAGACCATGTATTGGTTTTGGGTGAAATTGATTGAGTATATGATGTGTGTTTTTCATTTAACCATCTGTACCAGTCAAGAAAAGAAATAAATGCTCTATTTGGATGGAAGAGGAAACCCCATGGGATATGAAACACCGCATCCAAAGAAAAATGTTCTCTTTATTCTAGCTTTCTGATGATGGTTGAAGGAAAAATATGACTTACCAAAATATCTATGAAAAAAATAATAATTATTAGAAAAAAATTATAAGGAAATTAACTTAAAAATAGTAGATAAAATGGTGAAAAAAATAACTACATATGTAGTAGGAAGTCACCATTTCATGATCATAGTAATGGAGTGAATCATCTATGTTAACAAAGTCATTTCTTCATGATCTATGTAAAACATTATAAAATAAGTATTATATAAAAATTTTGAGGATATTAACTAAAAAAATAGATAAAATCATAAGAAAATCAACTAAAGGGAAATTTGTTCCAGTTATATATAATTAAACTGTAATATAATTATTTTTGATCATAAGAAACTAAAATAAAATGAATTTATTCAATATTAAATTACCCTAAAAATATTAGAGAATATCAATCCCAGCAACATGATATATTTAACCACATTAAAATAACATAACATCCATGTATTACACAAAATTCACACAAAACTTTTATCCTTTTTCATTGGTGTAAAAATCATATATAAAAATTTTCCTTCTTATTTACTATAAAAAAACTAGCATAACACATTATATTTTCATAAATTATACTAAAAATTTGTGTATCCCTTTATTTAATCACCTTTTTATGATCATATAATGGTTGGATGATTTAATTTCACATCATGTGCATTCAAAGAATCGGATTTTAGTCAATCCATTTCACTAATGTAAACTTAATGAGTTACAAATATGGATTTCAAAAGAATTATTTATATTATATAATGAATCTAATGGATTATTTAATATCCAAAATAATTTAATCTACTAGATTCTTTTTCCAAGGGGTATTGTTTTAGATTTTCGGTGCTTCATGATTTCATTTGAACTAGGTTTTTTCATTTTGGGGGATTTATTCATAAATTAGTTTATATTAATTTGATGTCATGACACCAACCCTCATCAATGACCATGATCTCTCAATGTTTTTTATCCTCTAATAGTTCTATCATACACAAGATGGATTTGGTGGTTGATTACACACATATTTATTTAAACATTTTAGCTAGATTATATACAAGTTTGATGATTCTATTAGTGTTTAATGTCTCTCAAGTGACTATTGTTCCAATACTTAATACATGGATAGTTTCTATATGGAATTTATATGTCAATTTTTTTCTTTTCTTGTGGTTTTAATGTTTCATTATTGGTTTTCTTTACATTTATCTTCTTTACAGATGCAAGGTGAGATCTATTTAATGCTTGTGATGGCTCTTTCTCCTCATGAAAATGATAGGATTGTTGATGTGGAATAAGGAACGAACCTTCCATTTTTATTTTTATTCAAGAATTAATTAATCTTCATGTGTTTTATAACTAAGATTACACTTATATGATGTCAAAATTTTGTTTTAAAATTTTCTCAATTATGGAATTTATATATTATGAATACATGTGTTCATAGTGGAATGTTTTGTATAAATATTTTTGAATAGGTACTTATTTTTTTATTGTATTCTACTAAGACCCTTTCTTTGTAATGTAGAGAAGCCATGGGTAAGAAATTGCATCTATTTTTTTTCAGTTTATTCTTGGTGAGGTGTTTCTTCTAAACTTCATTAATATTTGATAGTGCATGGAATATTCTAATAGAAATTCTAGCCTATGATAATCAATTTGAAAAAATAATTGGTGTCTAATTTATTTATCTAAAAAATTACTCCACTTAAATTCTTATACAAAATCACTTAAACAAGTGGTAAAATAAAATTTTTCAATAAGAAACCTGAAACACTTTCACAATGGCTTCTATCATAAGTGAAAAGTATTGTGCACACTTTTTAAAAATTCTATTCAAAAACAACCTTGGTATGATCTGGATTCTACTCTATTTCCCAATAATTTTATTGTTTACAAGACAGTGCATTAAATCCTCCCCTACATCGGTCTCCGCCTCCACCTCCTCCAATGTTGCAGTCTCTGATTTTGCCTCTACAGTTACCTCCCCCTCCATCTTTACCTCTTCCTCTACTATTTCCCAAAAAATTATTATTTACAGGCCAACACTTCTAAACAAATTGATATCTTCCATTACACTTATACTTGAGAAAAAGATCGAAAATAATATATAATAATTTTGATACTAATGCTTCACACCCCAAATATATTTCTATGGTCATAGACTATAATAGATCACAAACATAGCAGGTAATCACCTAAATTTATTGTTAGAAAACATTCTGATGCTATATATTCTGCCCACTCATCTCTAAATGCATTTTTTTCTTCTTTTGAGTACGAAGGTTTTCAGAAATCATGGTATTACTAAGAAAATATAGACAAATAAACAATTGAGAAATTTTTTTTAATGAAATTGTAATTACCTTTGGAAGTTACCTCTTTAGGGATGCTGGTATTTTCATGGTTTATGATCTCTCTCATAACTATAAAAACATAATATCCACAATTGTTTCTATTATATTACTTTTTAAAATTCAGAAACACTAACAAGTAAAAGTAAATGGTTTTGAAATATTTTTTTATAGTTAAATAATTCTATATATACCTTAATCTATTTCCATTTTAAGTTATCAACATGACTTTAATGTCCAGTCACTGACTTCATTCCATAAAGTAGCCTATATTTATCAAATGCCCAATAATAACAAAAGTCTTTTTAAAACACATAATGAATGATATAATTCGAATTTTATCTATAAAATGTTGACTACAGTGTATTAAAAATTCAAAATACTCTTTATGAGTGTTTGGTTTGTTGAATATCCATACATTGGATCCAAAAAATAAATATTTGGGGTATCCAAATTGACTTCAATCAGCATCGAGTACTGCCTAAATAACAAAAATGTTTAAGTAATGAAAAAAATAAAAAAATATTTTATGTGATTTGATTGTAGAGTTTTAAACCTGTATTATTGGAATAAAAAAATTTCTATTGTCTATTTTATTTCTCAAACACATCATATAACACATCGTTCTTATTATCAATTTCTTTCATTTCTAAAGACGTTTCTTGTGTAGAAATGATTCAGGGATTAATGAATCCAAATCACGATTCATGTAGTTTTTCATTTATATAGTTGTAATATAAACCCCTGTTGAAAATATGAATATATATTTACTTTAATGAACGTATGAGATCACTATTTGGACATATGTATTATGAAAAATCACTTTGCATATATATTCCCAACTGAGGCTCCCAGCCATTCAAACTTGAGAATATCATTTATACTCACGAGAATATTTGTTTCTATAATTAAAGTTCCATATATTACTTATTTATATGGAATTTAACACAAATTTACATCTTTAAATGTGTTCTATTCATGAATTTGTAATGATAATAAATGTTTGTGTGGAACTGGTGGTGAGAAGGTACTCCTAAAAGGTAATTTTTATTTCTTGGTTGATTCAGTAGATTGTCTTTGTTCGACCTTTCATTTCCCTATTGCTTTATCCGTCTATAATACCTTACCTCACTTCAGACCTTTTTCATCAACTGTTACATGTTTTTCTTGTGAAATTTTTATTAAAGACATACCTTGTTTATCTTTATAAGATTATACATGGATGATATAAATATTCTGATAGCATCATTGATCATTGCTAAATCCAGATCATTAAGTTGTATAGGAAACTCAACGGTCATCTCTCGAGGTAATTCAATCCCTACTCTCATGTAATCTTTTGGGAGTTATTTATTGTGTATATTGTCTTCCATAATATTATACTCCATACCCCTCTCAATAAGAGGGTTCATGGGTGTTGATAGATATAAATCACATATAACATTACACTACTAGATTTTAGTTTTATAAAGTCATCAAAAGGTGTTTGATTTAAATTTAGGAGAAAGAGTAACAAAAAAATTGATTAACATGGTTTAGGTATGTGGTTGAGGGGGATGACTAACCTCAAATCTAGTATGGTCATTTGGTTCTCTATGTGAAGATATTTTTTCCACCACCAGTTCAATTTGATCCTTTCTCATATATTTTTCTACCAAACTAGATGGTATAATAATATATTGAAATTCATTAATTATTGCCTGCAATTCATTCATCATATTATATGAAAATTCTTATGGTTTTTTATTCCTGGAATATGTTTGAGGAGACCCTCCAAAACATAATCCTCTAATGAAACCATATTGTTCTGGCCGCTTCAAAGCTACTAAAAGTAATTTTTCTTACACTATGTTAGTTATCGATTCTTATGTATAAATAATATAAAAAATTATGAACATAAATAGATATTTTTATATAATTTTTCTATAAATCATAATTAATTTCTATTATATCATACTTACACATGTTTCCCATACTAATTTTCTGTTTTCATCAACTAGTTTGCCCTCCTAATTTATGCGAGCCTCCTTCCACAGATCATGATATGGGATGGAATATTTTGATTCTTCAATATACACAAAAACAAATTAAAAATGATGTTTCATATCACATAAAACATGTATTGGTGATTTAAAGTACATATAGATTTCTTCTCTAGTGAATCATACATCATCGTTGCATTCTGATAAGGGTATAGTGGTTTTGATGCATGATTTTTTATTTTCAGCACTCTTTTTCCATTTAATAAATTACCGATTTTAAATCAAATTGGATAAAATAAATAATGTCAAATAATATATTATCAACTAAAATTCACCTGAAATTATTTACCATCACGGTGAATGATGAAATCATTCCATGTTTCCTTATTTATAATGTGTGCATAGCTAACTGGAGGGTGGGGCTTTATGTTCCCCTTAACATCCCTAAGATGTAAATTGGTAAGAATAATCTAAAATCCTCTATGGTCCTTTGCAGTAGTCATTAATACATATCTTTTATAAAAATCTTCTAAAATAAATGATATATTTAAGGAATAATGACAATTAAATTAACATTTAGTTATATAATTTTTTAGTAAAATAGACAAAGTATATCATAACATTACCATTATATATTTCCAAAGGTTTTCTTTATTTATAGGATAGATATGGGGAAATTAATCTATATCAATTGGAAAAATTTTCTTCATTGTGACCCTAACATAACTAATGAACATTGACTTATTGGGTTCAATAGGTTGGCTGCATTTATTCCATCCAATCTCAAATTTTATACCATTACTTATTACTTTGATAATTTTATTCAACACTGTGATTTTGCATCATCCTTGTTTTTTTCATCAACATGATATTGATCCCCTAACAATTATGTAGTTTCAGCATCAATATTCTGTTCTTCCCAAAAATTGTTAACATCATCATGTGAATAGTAAATTTTTTATCTCCATGAGTAGTCAAACATTTAAATTATATTATGTTAATTTAGTAGAGAACATAAAATATTATGAGGAAAAGAATGGTAATTTAAAAAACACTTTAACAATAACATTGAAATATTTTTCTTATTGTAATGGTTTATGGGATTTGGATCCTCTATCGAGAATCCAAATCCCCTATTTGTGGTCCCCTCTAACATATAATACATTGTATACATTAGTACTAGCTCTAAATGATTGTAATCTCCCAATGAAGGGTCATCCTCAATTGAATTCTCATCAAACCTTGCAATTGTTTTTGTTCCCATTAAGAAAATTGACCAATTATTATTTTTTAGATATAAGAAATAAAATACTTTCACTGCTAGTGATACCATTATGAACGAATCATCTTTTTCCCCTTGACACTGAAATTCACCTTCATGAATCCCATTTCATAAAATTTCACTGCACTCCTATTGTAAACCCATTTGTAATGAAAAATCAACATATTAAATGTTGTATAATCTAACTCATATATCTGTTCGATAATGATGAAATATGTCATATTTGGATAAATTGGATTTCTATCCTTGGAACTAGATATATGCATCACTTTCACCATAAGGATAACTCTACTATTTTTCATTGTACTACAATCATTATGTTCATTTTTATAGAATGTATAACCATTGTTTGCGAAACTAGTGTAAGATATAACATTTCATTTGGTCCCCTGGCAAGACATCAAAGTCATTCAGCAATTGAATTCATATTTTTAGATAATTCCTTATAAATATAATCTTATCACCATCATATAAATTGTTTATTATATGTATTTGATATCCATCATTCATTATTTGATGGATTTAGATATCTAAGAATTGATTTTTTGGCTTCAACATATGGATCAATATCTCCACTATTATATAATATATAAAGGTTTTCTTACTCCGGATCCATGATTGTAATTGTAAGAACATCTTATCTAGAAATAACTTCACCCATAAGGTGCCCGTTGTGGTGAGATTTTGGGAGACTGATGTTTTCAACGTATGATAGGTAATCAATACATAATTCAACATATTATTCAAAAATATATCATTTTACAATACATCATTCTGGAACACTTCAATTCTTGACATACCCTTTCAAAATATTCATATATGGTTCAATTGGGTACATTCATATATAGTAGATATGACCACAATGTTGAACCTCTATAACTAAGTGAACCATCTGGTGGACCATTATATCAAAGAATTATGATGGTAAGAACATCTCTAGTTCACATAATATGACTATAAACTCATTATTCAGGACTGGGAACTTCACTGATTCTATAAATTTACTACATATGGAATTGAAAAATAATCAGAGTTTGGTTAATTTATGTCTTTAATTTTTAGGTAGAATTCAAAGGAAATCAACAGGCACCAAATCTTTCATCGAAACATGTAATTCATGTGATTTTAGTTTATATAACTTAAAATTAGTCATTGACACGACATTATTGATATTTTATGAATACCCTTATATAAATTTTACACCATTAAAGAAAATGAAAATTTCAATTTTTTATTTCTGGATAGAGTGTAAGCTACTAGAGGAAAAAAAGTCCACCCTTTACCCTTCACTGGTGCCAAATATTCTCTTATATCCATGTTAATCATGTCCATCCTATCCTTGATACCATCTTTTTTTAGGATCATTTAGTAATGTTCTAATAACACTATCAAATAAATTTTTTTCTACATGCATTTCATTAAGAAAATGTCTGACATACAAACAATTCCAATACAGCAATTTAAAGAAAATTTATCTCTTCTTCCAACCTGATTTCGTAATGTTTTTTAAAAAACTGTTTACTGAAAAGAATGTCAATATATTTTACATTATCAAAGATTTGGTCACCCATTATTATATATGAAGTTGTACCTTTTTTGTTATTCCAATAAAATGTTGTCATCTAGGATCATTATTTATGTCTTCGAGTTAAAATAATTTGATGTTCTAAAAACACAGTCTTTGGGGAATTTTTTAACAGAATTGAGTGTGTGCATTCTTAAAAAATGGGACACCAAAATATTACTTTAATCATGTATCCTAACAAATTTCTATAAGCAGTAATTCCATTTATTATCACATAAAACATTTCCCTCAATTTGAATTCATCACTTATATGAGATTCATACATTGTAGCACATGTATCCCACATCAATTTCAGATCATCGATCAATGGGACCAAAAATACATAAATATTATTTCTAGGTTTATTTGGTCTTGATATAATCAAAGACAACATATTGTATTTTCACTTCATGCATAACCATGGTGGCATGTTAT
The DNA here is from genome assembly GCA_963277665.1 of Viscum album. Classification (NCBI taxonomy): domain Eukaryota; kingdom Viridiplantae; phylum Streptophyta; class Magnoliopsida; order Santalales; family Viscaceae; genus Viscum; species Viscum album. The sequence goes on along the minus strand of OY728159.1, from coordinate 1,881,575,721 downwards.
AATTTACCAACATGATGGGCCATGTACTATGAGTGATACTATATACACCAAAAGGATTTATTCTATCTGTATATATTGCAAGATGAAAGTTTCTCGGCTCATTTAAAAATTCAGGATACTCATAATCAATTTTTTTCCACTGAAGAGAATATTCTAGATGACATAGGTTCAAATGTTTAATTCTTGTATCTACATTCCATGCCAATTGTCTCAAAGTTTCATAACATCCATATAGTCTTCTAAACTATGCAATGATAGGAAAGTGCCACACATATTTTGAAGGACTTGATTAATTTTTCTTATATCAATCCACTCCACAATTAAGGAATTTTATAAGTGATTCATGGTCCTTAAGAAACTATATGAAATCATTTGTACAGGAAAATATTTTTTATAGATCATTCCCATTTAATGTAACATTATTTTAAAGGCATATGTTTTACAATTAAGTTTATTTTCTTCTAGTGTCATATCATTTAAAAGACCAAGTAGTTCTGTAAAGATATTGTTACTCTATCCACTGCCATATTTTAAATTGTATAACTTCAATACAGCTGAAAATGTTGTGTATTTAGTACAACCAGTATACAATAGTCTCTTATCCAAGCTAATTAACTTCTCAAACTACTTTGGACAATCATAAAGTTCATCTTCAATTTCCATTTTCATTTCTTCCATGAAATATCCATCATTATTTACACTATTATTCATATCAAATGATCCATAAACCATAGTATCATCACATTCAATGAGAAAATTTAGTTTTCTCCTATTTTTGGTACAATATTTATAGCTCTAATATATTCTAGGACAAATCAAATGTTCTTACAACTCTTCCGGACAAATTTTTCTTGAATAACAATAATGTCAACAAGGAAAAGGTATTTGAGAAGGGTCGTATGCATGGTCTATTACAAACTTGTTAAACTCTTTTACTCTATATTTATAATCTTTTGTCAAATAACTATCATGCATCCATTTTCGATTCATATCCATCTTATTAGGTTTATAAAATATTTATTTTGTATAATAAGAAAATAAATAGACATAAGATGTTCATTATCAAAGTTGAATATTGTAGATAATTTTTATCATGGGAACCCAACATTTGATCATTTCAAATAATTATATTATTCTTTTAAGTAAATGTGTAATTGAATTTTGGAAAAGCATTAATCCACTATGGCAGGTGTTATTCTCTTAATTTATCCAAAATTATCACTTATACCCAGTATGTAACATCCCAGGAAAATAAATAATATTCCATTTTCATATTTATTAATATTTTTTAATTAAATATTAATTTTATTTTAAATAGGATGATATATTCAATGTAATACCTGATGTTCAATAATGGATTTCTCTGAAATCATATGTTTCACACAATGCTGAGTCATTTTGAAAAAAAAAATATTATTATTTTAAATGGTAGTTAACGTCTAGCCATTTTATTGGAGGGAATGAATATAACTAATAATATTATGATTATACATGTTTTTTAAATGTTTTTACATTTATCCAATAAAATTTAGAGTCTTAAAATGTGAATGAATCTAATTTTAAGCATAAATACTCTAATATTCTTTAAAAGGTCGATTTACTGCCTTTTGATAGAGAACACTCTTTAAATATAGTTTTGGTCACTTTTATATGTTCTATTTGACAAAATAAAATTCTTATTTAGAATCGAGACACCAAAATTTACTTTGGGTAAATTTTTGGTATTTTTCTGATAAAGTCATTTTTAATGAATAGTGAAAAATACTGCATTTTATTTCAAAACTCCCTTTTAATCTAATTTATTTATATGGTTAGATTATCTTTTTAAATGGTTTTAAAGTGTAATTATATTATATTTTTACCATTTAATCCAATTTTGGTCATTTTAGGTAATTTCACATTGAAATTTGACATAAACAAGTGTTAATCCTTTGATAGTTATTATTTCTTAAAAACACGCTTTTTGTTTTGACAACAGTAATTAATTTTAAATTAATTAATGCAACTTATATGTTTTGAATTTGGTAAAATATACATAATTTTTTAATTTGGAATATCTAATATATCTTAGGCTGAATTTTGGGTATTTTTCTAAAAACCTTCAATTTTTTATGAATAGTGAAAACACTTAGTAGTAGTTAAAAAACCAACATTTTCATTTAATTGAATTTTTTCCGCTTCTGTAAATTAAATTTCGAAAATATAACATACATGGTTATTATCAGTAAGTAAAATTTGTTTTAATAAGATGAAAATAATTTTTGGTGAATAGTAACTTTTGACTTTTATTTACCACGGTTAAAGGTAAATAGGGTAATTCAAGGTAAAAATAATATTATAATAATATAAAATTACCTTAACACTTGTCCTAAACTTATTGGATGAATCATGGCTGACCAATACAATCCTTGGGTGATATTTTTTTCCTTTTAAAGCCATTTGGGTAAGATAATGACATTAATAACTTTTTATTTAAAGTAAAAAATAAAATTATCATAAACATGTAATGTTTTGATAAAACAATTTTAATGTGGGGTTATATAATTGATATATTTGACTATAAATATTCATTAAAAATATAAAAAAATTTCCTACCTCATGGTATTTTATTTATAATTTTTATACATCAAATAAATAAAATTATTTATGACACAATAATGATGCAGTGTTTACCTCATTAATGAATGATTTAAATAAATAAGATTATAAAAATTAAAACAATATCTAAAACCTGTTAAATTCTTATTGGATGATTTTATTTAGAACAAGAGTCATCCTGTCTATGGCTTTAATAAGTATGTACCTTTATAAACCCAAAATCATTATATAATAAAATAATATTTTCAAACTTTCCTAAAGAGCCCATCCTCCCCCTTATAAAAAAGCCCTCACCTCTAACCCATTACTCACACCTCTCAAACCCCTTGGCTCATCCAAACTCTACCCAAATAATATCTCAAGATCCAACTTCCACCTAGAATCCTTACCTTAGGTATAAGGTACTTCAAGATATCCTTTTGGTTCAAACTAAAGGGAGTTACCCGATTTAAAGGTAACGTCTTCTCTTAAGTTCTTTTATTTTATTTTACTTATCCAACCCCCTAAACTATTTTTATTCATTTATTTTATAAAAACACAATTATCCTCAATATACTAGGTTTTTTATATGATAATTATTCGAACTACACTTACACACACCTCCATTTAATGGGTAAAGAACATATTGTTTCTGTGGACGGCGAACTAATGCCTCACGAAATGATGATTGTTCAATATTCTCCTACCACCTATTATGGTGGCCATTAAGAAGGAATTGTATTAAAATTTAATATATATTATATTTATATTGTCTCCATACTTCTGTATTTTTCATTTATATTATACCTTTATGGTTTCTATAATGGGTAAATATGATAATTTCATTTGAGGAAGTGCAGACTACCGCCCCCTCAAAGTGATATGACTCGTTCATGCCATACATGGAACATATAGAGGATGTAATTAATGAAATTATATATAATATTATACTATAATTATAATATACCTATGTATCATTAATTTTTCATTACATTAAATACGAAATAGAAATTAAAGTAGCGTTCATGCGTACGTACGGCTTATCGTCTCCATGAACGGTGCATTTCATTTCTTACCACGAAATGTTATGTACTATTATAAATACATATATATATATATATACTATATATATGTGATATATATTATATATAAATCATGAATATCATTCTGGAGATAATGGACTTTTGATCGCATGAACAACTTGTAATTATAAGAAGTTCATTTTTGACTCAAGTACCAAATATCGACAAAATGACCATTATTAACTTAAATGATTGCATAATTTTTATAACATGGTAATAAGTGATATAAAAGGAATAATAAACTTGAAAAAGGTTCTTAATCAAGTATAAATTAACTTTATTTTATTATTTAGGAGATTAAAGAATGAACAGGTCAAGTCGGACACAAGGTAAGGGGTTTCTTATCTCACTTTTAATTCTGTGAGATTTTCATTGTTCAGTACTTATTTATTGAATATGGTGTATTGTGTACTTCCATTTGATATATATTATTATGTTTCTATTTATATTCATGGTATTATTTGATTCATTTGGTGGTTATTAACTTTTGTTCTTACAACTCGATTGATTACAATGTGGTAAGGGGTTTTCATCTCACTTTTTATTCTTGTGAGATTCATGCTATATTTTCCACTATTTCCTTTTTGTGGTGTATGTACTGACCATGATTGAATTAATTGTGTAATATACCTTAATTTATGGGTATTTTTATATTTTTTTTATGATCATTCTTTCATGTGGTGTATATTTTGTAAGTTAGCAAATCGGTAAGGGAACCTTTCACTCTCCTCTTCTAATCAAATACTTCTTTTATGTTATGTATTTAAATTTAAATTTTCAAATGTTGGGATATTTTCTTATATATACTTATTATTGTAAATTTTATGTCATTGTAATGAGACACCATTTTCTCTTTCATCAACTCATTTTCTAAATTTTCAAGTGACGTTGTTAGGCTGTCGAATTTCGGTAAGAGAACTTCTTAACCCAATTTCAAATTATTTGGGTTAAACTTCTACTTCTTGATTTTATCATGCTATGAATATGTGTGAATAACCTATGATTGTTTTAAACTTAATAACAACTTATATTGGGTGTATTCTAATTTTTCACACATAATTATGTCATTTATTTATCCTTAATCTAAGGATGCGATCTTTGTAAGGGACTTTTTCTCAATTTACATTCAATTGAGACTTATTTGTCATTATAAACCAATTCACTTTTATAGGGTGTATATATTTCCCTTTGAAATATTATATCATTAATCTCCTTATTCTCATGATATTATAATTTTTTGATTAAATTTTATTCCCTAATTATTTGTATTCAAGCATATCTCATTTGGTTAAGAACTCCTTAACTAAAATATTGTTTTAAAGATTTATTTTTCTAAATATTTCTCATTAATATCCATGTTTTCGAAATAGTTTTAAGGATTTATTTATATAGACATTAATGTTTTAAAATGTTAATCCATTTAAAATATTCAAAGTGGTATGGGGAACTTTGATTCAAAAATATCTTTATTAAATGTTTTAAATGGTTTTGAAAATGGTTTGATAAAGCATTTTTTATTTCAATATCTTGATTTGATATATTGTGATTGGAATGTGGTAATGTTATCTTTCCTTTATTCTTGTATTATGTGTTATGATTATGTTATGGTTATTGGGAATTTTTTACGTATACGGGTGGTTCCATGATAAACCTTGGGCGGGTGAGCCCGAGATAGCACTTCAATACATTGGTTAACGTGACAGAGGTAAATGATAATGTTTCTCCTAATATATTTAGGGAATATACTGTGATGGGTATTCCAAATGTAACTCCCTATGTAGTTGTGAAAGATCCAATGTAAGTATGTTATGGATTCCATAAGTTACCTTTATGATTTATGATTTCTGTGTATATTCATAAATCTTGTGATTTCATAAGGTATGTTATAATTAAAAATTATGGATTCATTGATTTGTATTTATTTATGGGTTAATGTTTTATTTCCTTATTTTATAACCCTTACTGATATTTTTATGTTCATCCCAAGTTTTGAATTTTTTTCACATGACTTAAAGATGAATAGGGTTGACGATGGGATCAGGGAAAAGGCATGCTATCTAAAACATGGAACTAGAAAATTTTCTTTTTTTAAGAGTTTTTATTTTATGAAAAAAATGGAAACTGGGAAAAATTGTCTACTTTGTAATTTTTGAGATGTAATAGTTATGGACTAATTCTTTAAATGTATAAACCCGAAAAGATCCTCAATGTGAATTATTCACTTAATTTAAGATTATGTAATGTTTAAGGTTGGGTCCTTATAGTTGGTATCAAATGTAGGTTGAGATAACTTTAGATGTTAGGGTGTTATTTAAGCATAATTGACATGACTATAATTTTTATCATATTATAAAGAGTTGAAGTTTTTTAGAGTTGATAAATGGTTATTACATTTTGGGGTGAAAAATGAAAGGTATTATATAACCTTTGAGGATAAAATATGTTATGGTTATTTTTGAGGAATTTGAATCATTTTTTTATGTTATGAAATTATATAATTTTTTAAAAAAAATGACAACACGCAGACCGTGTGAAAACCCATCGCGTCAGAGAAATCTATGGGAATTAAACCCACAACCAAAGTGCGATTGGGATTTATTGTCTACCACTGGACTATGTAAAGTCCCTGATTAGTATGACTAATTATTTTCTGTTAAATGATTTTATGAATCAAGAATATGTTTATTCGGGATATTATGTTTTATCAAATGGACATCCTTAGTATAGGAAAATGATTTGGTGATTAAGTGATAAAGGTTATTTTGGAAGACATTCTCTATTTTGGGAACACTATATGCTAAACGAAAATAGAATACTATGGGATTTAATTTGTGAATTAATGGTTGAAATATTATTTTGGAAGAATATATGTTTTTATTGTGGAAATAAGGTGATTTGGTTTATTTATGTAAATGATTAATTATCATAGAGAATATGTTATTAGGTTAATTACACTTTAGTATGAGACTTTAAGAGTAGTCAATGTTTTTTGAGATAAATGTTAAGATTTACTGTGGAGGACTATGTGATTAAAACCTTCGGAGTTTTTTTCAATCTTAGTATGGATTATTTTGAATAATTTTAAGGAAAATTGTATATTGAATGGTATTTCTTGAACTTTGGGTACTTTTTGTTAAATTTTGGAGATTAAGGGTAGTATTTCTTTTTATAAAGGATTATCCTTTTGGGGATTATCTGATCTTGTACTAAACAATTTTGGTTTTGGTTAATGTATAAAGATAAGGGAAATATATAGTTCATATGTTGTGGATCATGTTATTCTCTAGAAGTTGATTCTAGAACCTTTTATGTGACCAATTCATCTTGAATACTCATCGTTTAGAGAAAAGATGAGTTTTTGGTAGAAATTTTATAAATAATTAAAGTCTACATGTCAAGTAAGTAAGTTTCCTTATGTTCTTATTCAATATCAAAAATAAATTCTCCAAATTTATGAAAAGTAAATTAAAACAAAAAAATTCTATGTTTACTTTTCCTACAGGGAAACCAATGACCGTTTAACCAATCACAAATTTGTGGTTTTCTTGTTGTTAACTTTCTCATAATCATGTTTTCTATCACTCTCCATCAGAACTTGACACTTAGTTTCTCCTCAATATCCATGTTTTCAGGGAATCCAAGTATGGGTTATCTCGAGTGACCTTTGTACTTATATTTATTTCTTTTAAAGAGATATTTATATTTACTCTTTTTCCAATGTGATACTTTCAATGAAGTTTCCAAGACCAATTTTAAAATTGCAAGGACGCAATTTTCAAAAGGGGGGAAGGATGCAACATCCCAAGAAAATAAAGAATATGACATTTTCATATTTATTAATTTTTTTTAATTAAATATTAATTTTATTTTTAAGGGCATACTATATTCAATAGCGTACCTTACACGCAACAATTGGTTTCTCTTAAGTCTTATGTTGCACACAATGCTGAGTCATATTGAAAAACAATAATAGTATAATATTATTATTTTAAATGGTAGTTAACGTCTAGCCATTTTATTGGAGGGAATGAACAAAACTAACCATATTATGATTATACATGTTTATTAAATGTTTTTATATTTATCTAATAAAATTTAGAGGCTTAAAATGTGAATGAATATAATTTTAAGCATAAATACTATAATATTCTTTAAAAGGTCAATTTACCACCTTTTGATGGAGAACCCTCTTTAAATCTAGTTTTGGTCACTTTAATATATTTTATCTGAAAAAATAAAATTATTCTTTAGAATCGGGACATCAAATTTTACTTTGGGTAAATTTTTGGTATTTTTCTGATAAAGTTCATTTTTAAATGAATAGTGAAAAATACTACATTTTAATTCAAAACTACCTTTTAATCTAATTTATTTATATGGTTATATTATCTTTTTAAATGGTTTTAAAGTTTAATTAGATTATATTTTTACCATTTAATCAAATGTTGGTCATTATAAGTAATTTCAATTTGAAATTGGACATAAACAAGTGTCAATCTTTTGATAGTTATTATTTCTTAAAAACATGATTTTTGTTTTGACATTGGGAATTGATTTTAAATTAATTAATGAAACTTATATGTTTTTAATTTGGTAAAATATACATCATTTTTGAATTCAGAATATCAAATATAGCTTAGGTTGAATTTTTGTTATTTTTCTAAAAACCTTTAATTTTTTATGAATAGTGAAAACATTGAGTACTAGTTAAAAAAACAACTTTTTCATTTAAATGAAATTTTACTGCTTCTGTGAATTTAATTTTGAAAATATGACATACATGGTTGTTATCAGAAAGTAAAATATGGTTCAATAAGATGAAAATAATTTTTGGTTAATAGTAACTTTTGACTTTTATTTACCGCGGTTAAAGGTAAATAGGGTAATTCAAGGTAAAAATAATATTATTATAATATAAAATTACCTTAACACATGTCCTAACCTTATTTTATGAGTCATGGACGACCAATACAATCCTTGGGTGAGATTTTTTTCCTTTTAAATCTATTTGGGTAAGATAATGACATTAATAAATTTTTATTTAAAGTAAAAAATTAAAATATCATAAACATGTAATGTTTTGATAAAACAATTTTAATTTGAAGTTATATAATTGAAATATTTGACTATAAATATTCATTAAAAAGATAAAAATATTTCCTACATCATGGTACTTAATTTATAATTTTTATACATCAAATAAATAAAATTATTTATGACATAATAATGATTCAGTGTTTACCTCATTAAAGAATGATTTAAATAAATAAGATTATAAAAAATAAAAAAATATCCCAAACCTGTCCAATTGTTATTGGATGATTTTATTTAGAAAAATATTCATATTATATTATACTTTAATAAGTTTTGGACCTTTAGAAACCGAAAATCATTATATAATAAAATAATATTTTCAAACTTTCTTAAAGAGCCCCTCCTCCCCCTTATAAAAAAGCCCTCACCTCTAACCCATTACTCACACCTCTCAAGCCCCTTGGCTCATCCAACCTCTTCCCAAATAATCCATCAAGATCCCTCTCTTCCACGTAGAATCCTTACTTTAGGCAGAAGGCACTTCAAGAAATCCTTTTGGTTCAAACCAAAGGGAGTTACCCGATTTAAAGGTAACGTCTTCTCTTAAGTTATTTTCTTTTATTTTACTTACCCAACCCCCTAAACACTTTTTATTACTTTATTTTATAACAAAACCAGTATCCTAAATATACTAGGTTGTTGATATGATATTTATTTTAACTACACTTATGCACACCTCTTTCTAATGGGTAAAGAACATACTGTTTCTATGGACAGTGAACTAATGCCTCATGAAACGATGATTGTTCAATATTCTCATACCACCTCTTATGGTGGACATTAATATGGAACTATATTTACATTTAATATATATTAAATTTATATTGTCTCTATAGTACTGTATTTTTCATTTATATCATACATTTATGGTTTCCATAATGGTTAAATATGATAATTTCATTTGAGGAAGTGCGGACTACCGCCCCCTCAAAGTGATATGACTCGTTCATGCCACACATGGAACATATAAATGATGAAATTAATGAAATTATATAAGATATTATACTGGAATTATAATATACCTATGTATCATTAATTTTTCATTCCATTAAATATGAAATAGAAATAAAAGTAGTGTTCATGCGTACGTACGGCTTACCGTCTCCATGAATGGTGCATTTCATTTCTTACCTCCAAATGTTATGTACTATTATAAATACATATATATGTATATATATATACTGGAAATGTATTATAAATATTATATCTAAATCATGAATATAATTCTAGAGATAATGGACTTTTGACCACATGAACAACTTGTAATTATAAGAAGTTCATTTTTAACTCAAGTACCAAATATCGACAAAATGACCATTATTAACTTAAATGATTGCATAATTTTTATAACATGGTAATAATTGATATAAAAGGAATAATAAAATTAAAAATTTTATTAATCAATTATAAATTAACTTTAGTTTATTATTCGGGAGATTAAATAATGAACGGGTCAAACCGGACATGAGGTAACGGGTTTCTTAACTAACTTTTAATTCTGTGAGATTTCCATTATTCACCACTTATTTATTGCATATGGTGTATTTTGTACTTCCATTTGATATATATTATCATGATTATATTTATATTAATGGTATTATATGATTCATTTTGTGGTTATTAACTTTTGGTCTTATGACTCGATTGATTACAACGTGGTAAGGGGTTTTCATCTCACTTTTTATTCCCTTGAAATTCATGCTATATTTTCCACTATTTCCTTTTGTGTAGTATATGTACTGACCATGATTGAATTCATTGTTTAATATACCTCAATTTATGGGTATTTATATCTTCATTGTATGATTCTTATTTCATGTGGTGTAAGTTTCATAAATTACCAAATCGGTAAGGGAACCATTCACTCTCCTATTCTAATCAAAGACTTCTTTTATGTTATGTCTTTAAATTTCAATTTTAAAATGTTAGGATATGTTCTTCTATATACTTATTTTTGTACATTTTATGTCCATGTGATGAGAGACCCTTTTCTCTTTTGTCAACTCATTTTCTGAATTTTCAAGTGACGTCGTTAGGCTGTCGAATTTCTGTATGAGAACTTCTTAACCCAATTTCAAATTATTTGGGTTAAACTTATACTTATTGATTTGTTCATTCTATGAATATGTGTGAATAACCACTAATTTTTTTACACTTAATATCAACTTATATTGGGTGTATTATTATTTTTCACACATAATTATGTCATTTATTTATCCTTAATCTAAGGATACGATCTCTGTAAGGGACTTTGTCTCAATTTACATTCCATTGAGACTTATTTGTTGTTATACACCAATTCACTTTTATATGGTTTATATAATTCCCTTTGACATATTATATCATGAATCTACTTATTCTCATTATATTATATTGTTTTGATTAAATTTTATTCCTCAATTATTTGTATTCAAGCATATCTCATTTGGTTAAGAATTACTTAACTAAAATATTGTTTTAATGATTTATTCTTATAAATATTTCTCATTAATGTCCATGTTTTAAAAATAGTTTTAAGGATTTATTTATATGAATATTAATGTTTTTAAATGTTAATTACTTTAAAATATTCAAAGTGGTATGGGACACTTTGATTCAAAAATCTCTTTATTAAATGTTTTAAATGGTTTTAAAAATGATTTGATAAAGCATTTTTTTTATTTCAATAACTTGATTTGATATATTGTGATTGGAATGTGGAAATTTTATCTTTCCTTTATGCTTGTGTTATGCGTTATGATTATTTTATGGTTATTGGGAATTGTTTACGTATACGGGTGGTTATGTGATAAACCTTGGGAGGGTGAGCCCGAGATAGCTCTCTAATGCATTGGGTAATGTGACGGAGGTAAATAATAATGTTTATCCTCAGATATTTAGAGAATATATTGTGATGGGTATTCCAAATGTAACTCCCTACGTAGCTGTGAAAGCTAAAATGTAAGTATGTTATGGATTCCACAAGTTACCTTTATGATTTATGATTTCTGTGTATTATTTATAAATCTTGTGATTTCATAAGGTATGTTATGATTAAAAAGTATGGTTTAATTGATTTGTATTTATTGATGGGATAATGTTTTATTTTCTTATTTTATAACCCTTACTAAGATTTTTATGATCATCCCATGTTTTGAAATATTTTTTAGAGGACTTAAAGATGAATAGGATCAAGGATGGGATCAAGGAAAAGTCATGTTGTCTAAAACATGGAACTAGATAAGTTTCTTTTTTTAAGAGTTTTTATTTTATGAAAAAAATGGAAACCGATCAGAAGTTTCTACTTTGTAATTTTTGAGATGTAATAGTTATGGCATAATTCTCTAAACCTCTAAACCTGAAAATATCCTCAATGTGAATTATTCACTTAATTAAAGATTATGTAATGTTTTAGGTCGGGTCCTTATACAGTATGGGATGAATACTACTCAGAATAGTTCAAGAAACATAAGAGAATGTCCATAATATATTGGGGATGAGTCTCAAGCAACAAAATACAATAATAACTATTCAGAAGATGAAAATGACGAGGATGATAGTTTTATATTTAAAACATTTTAAATCACCACATTTTTTATTTAAAATTTCAAATATCATCTCAAAACCACATTATAAATTCAAAAGGATTGTTTTTTAATTTTCTAAACCCCTCATGAAATCTGTTATTTTAAATTCCACATGAAAATAAACCTTTTTTTTCATAAAACATAATGGGATACGAACTCCCTTTTTATAAAAACTTTTAAAATCAAGTGAAAATTTTATAATCATATTCAAAAACCATTAACAATAAATTAAAAGTTTAAAATCATTTCAATAGAAAAATGTAAACTTTCAAATGATTAAATCTTAAGAAGTTTACTTTGAAATCACTTCATGAGTTTCAAAACAAAAAATACATTTTAGTTCATTTTAAGGGAAAAAATTTTGTTTTTTAATTTTAAAACCTACTTTAGCCATTAAATCCAAGTTTCCTTTTTCAAAATTGAAATTAAAAATAGGCATTATCATAAAAAAACTAAGTCAGACACCACCCAGTATAAAGAAAATAATGATTATTAAATATTTCATAGATATTTTATAAAGCTGGCATGAATACAACTTTTATCATAAAACTATTGTAAATTAAAAAATGTAATCCTAACATGATTGTCCTAGACAAACCAGCTAAATACTGAGGTTCCCATGGGATTATTTTAATATTCAATCAAGGTAATATTCATTTATCAAAAACCAGTTTCATCAAATATCACACAAGAAGCCAAAAATCCATGTTTTCACATGACATAAAATTTATTCAATAATAAAAATAAAGAAGGTTTACAAAATATTCAGGACATTGAGAACTATTTCCCAAAATATCATGAGGTATTATATGGATTCGTTGTGTGATGTCAGACTTAGGTTTGATTTGAATTTATCTGAGTGTGAATTGAATTGGAGATTCTCTAGTACCCAGGGTGAGAGAATAATAGTGTATTTGGTTTTTTTAGAAAATAGCCTACCATGAAGTTACACCATGCTTTGAGTTTGTGCATCTATTTGTGTTTAAAATATCATGGGATGATTTTGGTTGTTTAAGAATTATGACAGGGTGATGAGATAGCAAGTCGATGGGTGCAACTGAGCATTTTTATTGAAAATTTATCCAAAGTGGGACTAAATGATGTTTATTTCTTGATATTGGGTGTGGTGATATGAAAAACAGATCGTTCATGTTTTTCACACTGTATATTTATGATTGGTTTATTGTGTAAATTCTGTTAAACATGTTTTCTTATTTTAAAATTATTTATTCTATGAAATTAAATTTTTGACATCTGTTCTTTAATTATTTAAATTATTTTATTTATATAAGTTCATGATCCAAAATTATATAAGCTCCAAATAATTTTGTGATACATAAATGAATGTAAATATCATATGTTTGGGTCGTATTATCTCACCATATTTTGGTTAAGTAGCCTGAATATACACATGTTTTAAAACATTGTTCAATAAATGAAATTATTATTCAGTACATCTTTATGTTCTGATATATTGAGTACTTTTAGTAAACCTGAATTTAGTTTTATGTAATGAGTTTAAATGGTATGAATATACTTAGTTCAATATTCTCATTTAAACTTTGAGACCATAACCTCATATGGGTGAAATTATTTTTACAAAACCATCCTTGTTATAAACTAAGGATACCATTTATCAATTACTAAGAAAGCTAATTTGAAATACATATGGAGAATATTTTTTATTATTTTATGAAAATCCAATTGTTATCTTTTCTTGACATTGATGTTTAAAAATGAATAATATTTTAAACTCTCATTTATAAACCTTTATTGTATTTTTTATTTTTTCCATTTAAATGAAAATAATCACTTGAAAATCATTTTCCTTAGCCCATTCCTTATTTATTAAAAACACATATTTAAAATTACCTTTTGGATTTGTTTTTAAATAAATGGAACTAAGAAAGAAAACCCATTATAACAAAATGTAACCAAAATGAAATAAATAAATAAAACAAATCAAAATAAGAAACTAAAGTGTATAATATATAATCAATAAAATTTAATATTAAAGATGGTGAAAACCTTCTATAAAAGTGAAAGTGGGTACCAAAAAAATATATTATAACACAAGTATAATACATGACACAGTGGGAGGATCTATGACCTATAGGTTTTAAAGTTAAATGACTCGTTCATAGAATACTATCCGATTATTTAACCAAAACAAGTAATGAAACATGGGCCTCTTAAAGAAACCAAAAATGGCCCCTAGATAATACCTCAATTAATCTAGTGAAGAAACCATATGTTTACCATCCTACCTATGGTCTTCCATGTGAAAACCACAAAACAATCCACATAGAAATCAGCCATTCCATTATCAATAGAAAAAAAATTAAGAAAACTATTGAAATCATGCCTCTTTTAAAAAACCCATTTGAAAGATCACTAGAAAAATAATTATTTTCCTTGAGGTCATTTTAAAAAAAATGTAAGATGAAAACTTTTTTAAAATGAAAAACACCCATTTAAAACCCATATTTAAAAACTATATAAGAAAATAAAATTTAATAAACATGATTAAATTTGAAAACTTATCATTAAATTTAGATGGAGAAATGGTGCACGCAATGACGTAGTTCTCCGTGTCACAACATAGCACATGCCAGGACATTATATCCCAACTTGTCTATTGCGCTTCCACTGCTTGGTTCAATGGTCATTATCGTTATCCATGGAGTAATGGCTCACCATAGAGAGTTCAATTAATAACTATGACCAATACATATGTTTATAAGCATAAAACATGAAAATAAGAATCCATAACATTGGATATAAATAAATAACACAAGAACAAACTAAAACATAAGAAAACATATAAAACAAGGAAACCACAATTAATCAATGCCATAAACTCATGCATTTCCCAAATAGATTTCCTAAAAACATATAATAATTTTAAAACACCAAATTAGTTTATGAAAACCATCATAAATATTTTATTGGAAAAAAATATAATTTATCCTTTGAATGTAGATAAAGAACAAGGATAATTCCATAAAAACCCAATTAGAAATCAATTATAATCTGTTAAAAATATTGGGCAACAAGAATATTTAAATTCAATTAGACCCAAATAAAAAATAAAATTTTAGATAATATAATTTCAAACACCCAAGAATGTGAAAATATTAGGTAGTAGATAAATCATAAATAAACCTACCTAAAGATATCATAGATGATACAAAACCTTCAGCAACAACAAGTAAAAGGCTTAAAGAATAAGGGAAAGTAGTGATGAAAAATATATAGTCAAAATCACTTTATACGGATAACAAATAAGAAATCAACAAGTGAGGAGGAGGAGAAAATAACATATCTTGGATTCAAGTATTGATTTGTCTGAGAGAAAGTAGAGATAATGTGTGTGAAAGCCTGGATTCATTCGAGCCTTGGATTCTTCAAGTCTTGATTTGTTTGAGCCAAAAATTCGAATGGATTCATTGAAAACATCATTGATCCTTGATTCAAACTTGGATTCAATGAGGAGGAGCACTAATAGCATGTGGATTCTACAGAAATCTTCAAATATCACGACTGATACAATTGCAATTAGGGTTATTTAAATAGATCAGTGACACTTTTATCAATTCTTTTAAAAAAACTCTGATAAAGATAGAGCTTTATCGTCGTTTTTTAGCATTGTTAAAGCTCTATCTTTTTATTGCTAAATAAGTGATCATAAAAGAAATTTTTATCAGTGCTAAAACTTTAGCACTGATAAAAGATTTATAATCATAATTATATAAAAAATTGTAAATATATTTATGAAATTATATATTCATTTGTTATAATTTTATAATTAT
The DNA here is from genome assembly GCA_963277665.1 of Viscum album. Classification (NCBI taxonomy): domain Eukaryota; kingdom Viridiplantae; phylum Streptophyta; class Magnoliopsida; order Santalales; family Viscaceae; genus Viscum; species Viscum album. Next base: position 1,881,559,590 of record OY728159.1, on the reverse strand, counting down.
TTATATATATAAATATTTATTTATAATTATATAAATACTTTTTTGAAAAATTTATATTTTTTATTAATAATTATAAATATATAATTTTATAAATATAGTAAATATATATTTATAAATATATTTATAATTATTTATTTATAATTATAAATAAATTTATATGAATATATATATATATATATATTTAATAAATATATATATATATAAATACAAATATAGTTAATATATTCAATATTAAAATACATTTATTATAAATTTATAATTAATGGAATATATAATTATTTATTTATAATTATATAAATACTTTCTAAAAATATTTATATATTTATATATTTATATCTATATCTATATATATATATTTAATAAATAAATATATATATATAATAAATATTTTCATGATTTAAATAAATTTATTATAATTTTATAATCATTTAAATATTTATAATTATTTATTTATAATTATATAATTTATTTTTAAAAAAATAATATTTATTTATTTATATTTATAAATATATAAATTTATATAAATAGTAAATATACATTTATAAATATATATTTTTTATAAATATTTGTTTAAAAATATATTTTTAATATTATTAATGAATATATAATCTTAAATACAAGCATGTTAAAAATGAGTGAAATTGAATAATTAAAAATCAGTGCACTTTAAAAATATTGAAAAAATGGATCAATTTTATTGATTATATAAAAAATAATAAAAAATTATGGATATATTATGAAATAAAGGTGAATACATATTTAAAATTCTAAAACATGGTAAATAAATAAATATAAATAAATAATAGAAAATGATTAAATTCCCAAAAAATAAAAAATTATTAAAATTTAAAAAATTATTAATATCTAACTGTAATAATATTAAAAATAAATAAGTAAAATTTACCAACTAAAGGCATAATATATTAAATGTATTATGTTTTAATTAAATTCTAAAATTAATACTAAAATTTGAATAAGTTAGATAAATATTTGGTGCATGTGTTTCTATATAATATTTCTTTAATTATGTAAAAATTTGTGTGTGTGTTGTATATAAAAATGCATAAATTTCATATATGTATTTGAAATCATTGTAACATATGTTTTATATATGCTAAATTGAAAAATAAAATGACATTCAATTACGTCCATTACTCAGTACAATTAGTCAGTATTTTTAATTAATATTAATTTTTAATTATAAACTATTATTCACTAAATATATAACATATATAATGTGAATCATTAATATGTTGTGTTATATAAATAATATTTTAGGAAATATTATATACACCCACATATATATATATATATATATGAATATATATATATATATGAATATATTTTGATATTAAATGTATTAATGAATAATTATGTATAAAAACCAATAAAAATGAATAAGATGTTAATATATTTTTAATTATTACATTTTATTCAATTTCTATATTTATATTTAGTATATATTAATTATTAATGTTTATAATTAATATACACATATATATATATATTAAACATATTCATTTTTATTAATAATTTTCATTAATGTTTTTTTATAATTTTTTAATTTTTTTATTTTTATTTTTTTGTTTAATTATTAAAATTTATTTTTTTAATAATTACAATTTATTCATGTTTATATTTTTTTTTAATTATTACAATTTATTAATTTTGTATATCTAAATTTAATATATAATTATTATTAATATTTATAATCTATAAAAATGTATATTATATTTATCCATTTTTATCAATAATTATTTAATTAATAAAATGGTTATTTTTTTTTAATTTACTCAATTTTAATTTTTAGTTGACTAATTATTTCATTTTATTCATTTTATATATATATATATATAAATTTCATATATAATTTTTATTAGTATTCTTAATTCATTTATATGAATATTAAATTTATTCATTAGTATCAATAAATGTTTAATTAATAAATTTTTTAATTTACTCATTTTTAATTTTTTTTTTAATTTTTTCATTTTATTCGAGACTTTTATCAGTGATAAAATTAAAGTGCTTATAAAGGGTGCCGCTTATCAGCGCTAATGAAGAGCGTTGAAAAGGTTACCCTTTATCAGCACTTTTTATAGCACTGGTAAAGGGAAGTGATGTTAAGGACCTATTTTGTGGTAATATGGAGTCATGATTTATAAATCAACTTATAATTCAATTATGAAATAATCCTTTTGGGTGATTTATTTTTTTACCAATCAATCCAATTATTGAACTCATTTTACATGATACCATTTGAAATTTTATAAAACCTATTTTCTTTCCAAAGGTTCCTTATGTTATGATGAATGATTTCTTATGGAACACATGTGTATGGATGTTGATGGGTGGGGTCCTATATCACCCTATAATTCTTTGTTTAATGTTTTATATCACATTATATAATGATGTTGTTGTGTGGATATGATTGTGGATAACTTTTTTCACAATTTTATTGTATATACATGATTAAAGATAGCTTTGTTCATATGTTGATTGTGTAGTCATGATTTTGGATAGATTTGTGAACAAGTATTTTGTGAGAGGAGAGGGCCTCAGAGCGGCTTCTTCCTTCTCTCCCGTGGCGACTAGGGTTTATTCTCAGTTCTTACGATCCTCCCCTCTCCAACCATCTCGTCCTGGGTCTCCTCTCTTTGATTCATCTCATCGGATAGGTCGGCTCAGCGCGTCGGTGTCGTCGTGTGTGTGACTCGGCCGGCTGGGCTCAGTTTGTGCGGGGGTGACTTCTTTTCATGGAGGTTGATGACGGGTCTGGAATTGCCTCAGGATGGGGGGTTTTGTTCCTTGTTTTCTTTGTGTTGTTTTACAGTGGTGAAGGATCTCTCTTGGCGGTCTCCGCTTGAAGCTGACAGTGCTAGGGTTTATCTTGGCGCCGCCTCATCCTTGTGCTGGATCTTCTTCGGATTCCTCAGGGGTTCTCCACAATGATCTTGTGGTTCTTTCTTCATGTTGGGGCAATGCTTTTGGATTCCACGACACTTCTGGTCTGATCCGCAGGCGTAAGATCGGATACCGGCACACTCTACGGAGTGTTCAAGGGTTTGCTCTCGGTAGTGTGTTGTTGGTCTATGGCAGTCTCTCAGTATGTGGAGATCGTCACTGATTTGCGGCGGCTGAGTTCTTTGAGGGTCTGTGAGGGTTTCCTTCAACGGTTGGGGTGGTTGCGTGGGGTTTCCCTGGTTTGATTCTCATGGTTCTGATATATTTCTGTTGTGGAATGGTGACTCTGATCAATGGTCTTTGGGCCGGAGGCCCTATTATTTGGCAACGAAGAGGAACACCGGTTGTTCGGGTTCCTGTGCACCGCGAAGGCTCGTGATGATGGTGGTCGGACCAGATTGGCTCTGACGACAGCTTCGCCATCGTCCTTTGAATGGTGGTGTGTGGTGTTTCGGTTTTATCGCTGGCGAAATGATGGTTTTCACGTGGAAACTCTTCTCGAGGTGGTCGCACGGCTCGAGGTGGGCACGTGGTTTGTGGGATTTTTGAATTTTGAATTTCTGAGGATGTTTGTGTTTGGATGATCTGCTGTTTGATTGTGAGGTTTCCGATTATCCTAAACTGGCTTTATGAAAATCAAAAAAAAAGGATTAGCAGTGAACAAGTATTTTGTGTGGAAATGATTAGAGATAACTTTATTTTATATGAAAATTATTTTCAATAGCCTTTTCTCAAAATTTTATGATTTATTAAACCTATTCTTAAACCACATTTACTTATTATATGATTATGTTATAATCTTTGACTCTTGTTTATTTTCTCATGTCTATATACTCTTACTCCATAGAATATGTTTGATAATTTAGATCACATATAAAAATCATATTGGACCATGTATTTTTTAATGATATATTTCTCCCATCCCTAGGTTCTCTCATGTTCTTATGATCTAACCCTTTATGACTTATTTATATGTTCTTCCCTAAATTGGTGCTTTAGTTCTCCCATTTATTATGTTTTTACGTCATTCCTAGGGTAAAAATTGCATTCTAGACTGGACCGTGGACTTAGATTTATGATCTGATATTTCATTTAAGAGTAATCCCATTTTCTTTAAGAAATTATGCACGCATAATATAAAATATATTAAATATTTTTATAAAATCAATTTCGGGCACACCAGGCATCAGAATCGCATGTAATCTTAATGTCTGGATCCAAAAATATATATAGAAATATACTAAAGTCTTACAAGGTAAAAACAGGGTCGCAACATCATTCACTCCTTCAAGATTTTCATCCCTAAAAAGAAAAAACTAGACAAAAAACTCAGGATACTGAGCCCGAATCTGGTTCTCCCACTCCCAAGAACTCTCATGCATGATATCATGCTGATATAGAACAAAAACCAAGGGGATGGTCTATCCACACAAGGTTCTATCCTTCTGATCCTTGATCTCCACCAAGTGCTCCACAAAAGTGGATCCATCCTTGATGTCCAGCTCACCCCTGTCAATAATGTGTGTGGGGACATTCCTGTATCTCCTCAGATATAACACATGGGAGACAGCATGCACCCACCCCAACTGTGGGGGTCAGGAAAGGTGGTAAGAAACCCCACCAACCCTCTACAAGATCTTGAATGGCCTGATGAACCTTAATAATAGCATTCCTCCCCATCTGAACCATCATAATCCTTATCATGGGGAGACTCTCAAGAAAACATTATCTTCCTTATCAGACTCTAAGGGACTACAATATCAATCCTCATAGGATTTGTTTCTACTATGGGTTATCCTCATCCACTCATGGATGACCTAGACCTTCTTTATTGTCACGTGCACCATCTCTAGACCCAGAAGAGATGTCTTGTCGATCTCTATCCAGAAAAATGGTGACATGTAGGATCTCCCGTACAGGGCCTTGAAAGGTTTCATGTCGATATTAGAGTGGTATCTATTATTGTATGCAAACTCTACCATGGGAAAGTGATCCTTCCATCTTTGGCCAAAGTCTAACACGCAAACCCTCAAAATATACTCCAACATCTGGATAGTGTGTTTGGTATGCCCATATTTCTAGGGGTGAATGTTTATACTCATCCTCATATGGTTTTTTGATGCCACCTACAGGCATCTCCACAATCATGAAATGAACCATGCATCTCGATTGGAGACAATAGTCGAGGGAACCCCATGAAGTCAAACAATATAATGTACATACATTTTCCCCAAACTCTCCACTGAACTCTAATCCTTAATAGAAATGAATTGTGCCGAATTCGTGAGTTTTTTAACTATCAATTAGATGGAATTTTGTCCCTTCACTATCCATGGAATCCCTTTTATGAAGTCCATGGATATTTCATTCAATTTCAACTTTGGGATCTCAAGAGGTTGCAACAAACCTTCTGGAACTTGGTGATCATCCATCACCTGCTGACAAGTGAGGCATCGATAGATGAACTCATCCATGATCCATCTCATTCTGGCCCACCAAAATATTCACTTAAGGTCTTTGTAAATCTTACCCACATAAGAATTCATGAATAAAGGATAAGTGTGGAACTCTCGCAACACCTCCTCTTGCATCATGACTGAGACCACCATCATTACCTGTAAAAAGATATGTGATTCCCTTAATTAGAAAATTCATCAGGTAAATATCATGAGGATATCTGGTCATGCCATACCACACAGTCAATTTCTCCCAACTGGGACTCTCTCACATGCTCAAGAAGTAGAGGATTCAACACCATTAACTAAAGAAAAGTTGCACCCTCATTCTCAATCAGGTTCAGCTGCAAGGAAGCTAACTTCTCAGAAGCCTCATACACCAAACAAGTTTGGGACTTTCTACAAAGGTAATTGGATACCACATTTCCCTTATCTAGAGTATATAATATCTCAAATTCATAGTCTTATAGGAACTTCAATTAGCACTGTTGTCTCAGGTTCAAGTCCCTCTATGCGAAGACATACCTGAGACTCTGCCAGTCTGAGTAAATCACAAAATTCCCCTAAAAAGATAGTACCAACACATCCTCAGGTAGAATACTAAAACTACCAACTCTAGGTTGTTATTCACATATTTCTACTCATGGGGTCTCAACTAACTCGACTTGTATGCTATAACTACCTATATCTGCATCAACACACAGCCGAGCCCAGTTCCTGAGGCATCGTAATACACTATGTACTCCACATCTTCCTCTAGTAGTCTCAAAATAGAAGCACTTGTTCACCTCATCCTCAACTCCCCAGTGTCCCTCTAAAACCCCTTAGTCTAGGTAAACAGCTTCCCTTTCCACATCAAGTTGGTCAAAGGGGTTGCAATCCTAGATAGGTCTACCACAAACTTCTTATATTACACCACCAAGACAAGAAAACTCTACACCTCTAACACACTCTTGGGTGGATCCCAAGAAAGAATTGCATCGATATTCACTAGTTCCATAGCCAAACCATGATTAGAAATGACATACCGCAAGAACTGAACCTCATGAATCTAGAACTTTCACTTTAAGAGTTTACCATAAAGTTAGTGCTATTGGAGAAAATATAGAACCATCCTCAATTTCTCTCCATGCTCCTCTTCTAAAACAGAGTATATGAGTATTTTTTTAATGAAGACAACCAAAAATTGGTCCAAGTATGGTTGGAAGATCCAGTTCATCAAATCCATAAACATATTGAGGGAATTTGTCACACCAAAGGGTGTCACTAAGAACTCATAGTGTCTATAGCAACATTAGAATGTCGGCTTCAGAATATCAACTTTGCAAACTATAAACTAGTGGTAGTCAGACCATAGATCGATCTTTGAGAACCATCTCATAACTCATAACTGGTCAAATAGGTCATCAATCCTCAGAAAGGGGTACTTGTTCTTTATCGTGGTCTGGTTCAAGTGAAGATAATACACACAAATCTACAATCTCTCATCCACCTTTTCCATAAACAAAATCGGGGCTTCCCATGGGAGAACACTAGGCTTGATAAAACCCTTATCTTGAAGGACCTACAACTACAAACGAAGCTCTCGAAGCTCAGTAGGGGCCATCCGATATTCTACCAAAGATATCAGAGCAGTCCTAGGATGAAAGTTTATACAAAAATCCATCTTTAGCCTCATAGGTGATCCCAGAATTTCCTCAGATAAGACATCCATAAAATCCTCCATGATCGAAAGAATCCATATACATGAAGATTATACTGCACCAAGGGATACACTCTCCAGCTGATGGGTAATGGGATAAAGCCTCCTTCTCTCAAATCCCACTCATCCCACCATGATATCTCTCTCACCCATAAAGGATAACCTCATCCCATCAGTGTGAAGTCATCTGAATCATCTACAGTGATAGTCTATCTAGATCAGATTGTAGATAATCAATCCATACCCAAGATGGCATCATAGGGTTTCATAATAATGACTAAAAAGTCCCACGTGAACCTATCTCCACCAAGTGATAGCTTTCACTGCTAGAAGATAAATGATATAAAATAAGGATTCCTTGTAGGAACCTCAAGACAAAGATGTTTATATAAAACCTCAACTAGGAGCTACATCTCTCACACCAAGACTAAATAGATTTAGGGATGACACACACCCACGTCCTCTAATATTGAGGCAAGAGTATAATAAACATATATCATACCTATAATCATATCATGTGTCATTGGGTCGTATGGATCTATTGCCTACAGATGTATGTGGCCCTAACCGCCAGATCCATGAGCCTGATGTGGGCTACCTGGTGGTGGTGTTTGAAGGATCTCATAGAATCTTCTACCACCCATAGATCATCCTCATGGAGATCCACCATCTCCTCGGACAGCTCCACCTCTCTGGGGTCCACCCTTCCCTCTCCTAGGAAATCCTTGATCATAGCATTTCCTCTGCCATGGTGGTATGTTTGCTATAAGTCTATGCTCCTCATCACATTTGGTTAGTAATTCATGTTCCATGTGACCTTTACCATCACAAGCATAGAACTACCCCTCTCTAGGATTCCCTTGTCCTCTATGATACCCTTGACCATGTGCCCAAGCCTGATTCTGGGAATACCTCCTGCGCCGAGATCCTATCGATCAGCATCTGCTAGCTAGTGCAGGAAACTCAGTCCTATGATACCCACTTCTAGATCCAACCACCTGGAGTCCCTTTGATATGAATCTATCCATCACTAGTTCCCACTCCAACACCCCATCATAGGAGGGAATTTAAAATGGTACCAAACTGGTACAGATCTCTTTGAGGAGTCCCTGCTCAAACCTCCATGCAATGAAGTAACCATCCTGAATCATGTGAAGGGAGTATTGAGTAAGGTTGGTAAACCTCATAGCATAATAATATACTATCATACCTCCCTTCTACAGATCCATAATCTCCTAAATTTGAACTGAGAGAAAGTAGGAGGCGTAATACTCCTCATGGAACAACTGCTGGAAGTTGGTCCATGAGAGTGTCGAATCATCATGCATCAGGGTAACAAGACTGCACCAGTGCCTAGATACTCTATGGAAAAGGATATTTTTCAATGCAACCACCTGATATATCAGTGTCCAAATAAGCCTAAAAACATGAACCACCAACTCTAACAAATCCTCTGTTTCCTGGGGATCTGGATCATCACTGAACCTCAACGGTCTCTATCGCTAGATCTCACAGAGTGCACTAATACTATATGCACCATCAGCCTGCCCTGGTGGTATGATCTACTACTCGATAGGTGGGGTGCTTCTACTAATCCACCTGGGGGAATAATCTCATGGGATGGACCAAGAACTGAGGCCTCATCACTCATAGGATCATCGTCATGATCCATAACTGGTATCCTGTATAAATTTCATTGCGGAGGCATCCTGAAAAATTTAATAAAGTCATACCATGGTCAGATGAGCATATATATATACAATGGTGATCTGACTCAATAAGGATAGTCAGAATACTCAATCCTATATGATGCATGTACCATTTATCCATGAAACCAATGTATCGGTATGTCAAGTCGACAAGAAGGTAGTCAAGGTCCAAGTGAATGGATACGTCAGCCACCAGACAAACATTATGTTCCCTAGCCTGAGATTCACACTCAAGACACTTTAACACTACTTCCCTAAATCCCAACCAAATCATCATAAGGGGACTACTCTAAACACCATCTAAAGAATAGAACCACCTCTGATACTAATTTTTCATGACCCGACCCAACGAGGCTCAAGCCACAACTACCCCAAGCCTGCCTCCATAGGTCATGGGATGGAGACAAACACTGAAAGGTATATCTAACATGGGAAGCCTTTTCCTAATGTACCTGTACGCACACACCTAACCATCTTTATAAAAAAGTACAGAGGAAAAATAATAAAAAAATGAAATATCTAGAATATAACCATGCATATGAAAAACCTATATGGTGTACAAGAGTATGATAGTGCAAGATGAAAGTAAAGGGGGAAAAATATATAGCTCTACAGAAAGATGTCCTGACCTGATAAAATTGGAAAGTAAAAGTGCTAAGAGATCCCAACTCCTGATCTCCAAGATTCAACCACCGTACGTGGTCTAATGCACCAGGTATCCCTAAGATCCTATATAGTCATCACCAACCTATCCATCATCTTCATAAGACAAAAAACCTATTATTAAATCCCATGTAGGGATAAGTATATAAATACCTAGTAGGAAACCCTGAAATCTAAAGGTGGAGTAGTAACATATATGATAGGAATAGATAGATAGACAGCTCAACCTAAAGCAAGAGAGTACAAATCTAGCAATATGGATATATATATATATATATATTCTCAAATCATAGAAACCCATACGAGAGATGAGGGTATCTCCATATCATAGTCCAACCCAAGAAAATAGTGCCAAGAGTTCCAAAAGTCCATCATCGATGCTCACCATCTTACGCATCTGCCCAGCAGAAAACATCCAAGTCAAGCCACACCTCACCAATGTGACTTAAGTTTGAGTGAAAAAATATCTAGATAAAGGACCAATTACCTGATGCAATAAGAGGTTTTCACCCAATAGTCGATAGAGGAACCATGCCATTCCCAATAGGAGGGTGTCACTCTGATGGTTGAGGACCCATGCCCTAACTTTGCGGGAAGGTGACACTCAAGTAATTGGTAGAGGACTCATTCCCATCCTAGCTGGAGGTTTCCACTCTAATATCTAGTACAAGACCCATGCCCAACCTATCCATAGGGTTACACTCTAATATTCAAGGTCCCACACCCTGATACCATTATAGGGTTCCACTTGGATATCATCTAGAGGACCCATTCCCTATCCTAGTAGGTGGGTTCCACTCTCATAGTTGAGGACCCATACCCTAACTCCACAGGAGGGTTCCACTCAGAGGATAGGTAGGGGACTCATGCCCTATCCTAGTAGGATGGTTCCACTATAATAGTAGATATTAGACCCATGATCTTCCCCAAAGTAGGGTTCCACTCTATAGATAGGTAGAGGAATCATGCCCAGCCCATCTAGAGGGTTCCACTCTAAAATATTTGGTAATCCTTCCTAATCACTATAGTCATTAACTGTCGTCTAAAGAAACATACCACTAAAAACATATATAATTGTATCTAAAAATCCACTATAGATGACCCTATTGCATTCAATGTATAAAAAACTCAAGATAGGCCACTTGCGCGACAAAATATGAGTCCAAACGAAGGAGATATCGGAGATTGAAGTTTCCTCAAAAGGGAAGAAGGGGTACATGGCCTATAGGGGACCCACATGGAATCTTTTATAGCTATTTAACCTATTAGTTTTTGTGTATACACACTGATCCCTTATCATATATAATTACACGATGTCCAAGTGGACTATACAGCGTCTCCAAGCTACTTAGGGTCAATATGTGTTCTCTTGACCATGTCCCTTGGGTCATGTCTGATGTACCTTGGCCTTGTGTCTGGTCATGCCCATGCCCATGTACTCCCAGAGTACACACCAAGTCACCATCACCATACCACACAGCATGTGGGGATCCCACATGGTGTGTTATACTTGAATCATCCAGAAACCTTAGTCGTTGTAGTCAGGGATTGACATGTTGTGTGTTCTCTGGAATACACGATGCGTAGTTAGGATGTTTCCATAAAGTAATATCCATTCCTACTCATCCATATTTGAATCCATTTAATCATATTTTTCCTTCAAGACTCTAAAAATCGGAGTATCTTGCCTCTGTTTGTCGTTTCCGTCCATCATGTGATTGGAAATCAAATTTTTTGGGTTTGTTGCTTCCTGTACGCATCGTTCACATAACCCATATCACACCTCCTATTTTTTGGATTCCAATCATTATGTAAATCACTAAAAACCCTCAAACATCCTAAATCATATTGGATTCATTATTTTTTTCACCAAGCGTGAATATATCACAAATCTGGGGGTCTGATCGGGCTCAGTCCCGATCAGGAATGTCGAATCGGGACCCCATGGTCCAACAATGTATAACCCAGAGAAAGAAGGGAAAAAATTACAATAAAAAGAGGTAAAATGGTCATTGTTCAATCTTTCCTATCCAATGAACATAAATGAAGATATACGAGGTGAGAAACAAATGAATAATCGATTAAATTTGTACATATGAGCATGTAATGGCTTACAATTATCACAAATCAAAGAAAGGGGTGATCCTACTAAATATGTTTAATTAATAATGGAATAATCCAATAATTGATAATTCCTACCTAGTTTTGATCATTCATCGTCAAAGAATGTGCTCTCCAATGAATGAGAGAAGTTGTTGTGTTCGATGCATGTTGATCTGCCCGGATCCATAGGTTTATCATCGTTTGAATCCAATTTTCCAATGAGAGGAGAAAGAAGTCATTGAAAAATGATCCTAGTTTTATGTAGATAAACCTATAAATATTTTTTTATAATGATATATTTATAGATGAAAATAGAATTAGGTTATTTGATTAAATAAATAAAATTATCTATTTATTTAACTAAACGCACCCTCTCACGACCGCTTTTATCTGAACACCTCGTGCTAACCTATTTTAGGTCTCATTGATTTACATATTCATTCATGGTTTTACATTAATCTAATCACATAATTTTAACTTAAAAATGATTAATTTCCATTCAATATTCATGTTTTGATCATAAACATATATCAAGAGAATTGTTCGAATTCGTTTAATTAAACTATAGTTTAATGATTTTATCATATCATTAAAAATACAAATACAAATTATATTATTATTAATTTTTATTATTCCTAATTCAAATTATATCATACTAATAGACTGGATATTTGTCCAATTCATCCATTTGAATGGTCATATGGACCACACAAGAAGTACCACTGAATATGTGATAAAAACTGGATCATCCATGAAAATAGAATTTATGGGCTCAATCCAAAAGTCCAAAAAATATTATTCTCTACCATAATTATAGGTAAAATACATTTCAACTTGGATAAAAATTTAAAGTCCCAAATCAACTAATAAGGTTCCCAATTGATCCATGAAAGCACAACTCACAATTCTGTACAATATTTAAAAACATCCCACCTTTCTTGAATTATCTACAAATCCAATCAACCAATTGAGCTGAAATTTTTTGGTGTGAAATACAAGATTTATTATATCATCTTTTTATAAGAAATGTTTCCTATTTTAGTGAATATTATTGTCCAAAACCCCATTCCTATTGTGAACTTTGAAAAGGTCTCAATAAAAATGAAAAGTATCACACTATTTAGTACAATAGCCATAAAATTGGTTCCAAAATTCCAATGGTCTCCAAATTTTTACTATAAACTTAAAACATCCATATATACAACTTTGAAAAATAATATATCTCAATAGTATACTATCTAAATGATCATATTGGAGATACAAGAGGAGGGGATGGTTTAGAATGAAAAAAATCCACCACATTGGGCTATAAATACATCCCCCTCTTCTACTTGAAAGGGGTTGGAATTTCAGAGATTATGAGGATAGTTTGGAATGAACATAGAATTTACAAAGGCTTGGGATTACCTTCAAAACTCATTTTTTTACTTGAGATACCATTCCTCCATGATTTCTTTTCATGTATTTCAAGTGTTTTCAATTGTAAGCATGTAAGTTTGTTTTCATTTCAATTAAATATTAATTCATGTTTATCATTATAATTTCTAATTATGATCCACCCTCTATTTTGTAATTTTAAATTTTTTAAAAAAAATAAATCATGTTGAAAATCATTCCCTTATTTCTCTTTCTCTTTCAATTGAAAGTGTGTGTTTAGTTCTCTTCACTATTTCTATGTGTGTTCAGCGCACTACTATTATCTTGTCAGTTTATTTTTCTTATCTTTATAACTCATTAAACTAAACAATATAAAACATATTAATAAACATATCAATGTATGAGTAAAAATACAATTTGTTTGGGTCATAATTTGGTTATGTTAAGTGATTGAGAGATTTTTCTTGATTAATATTCTGTAAATTTATATTATGTATGTTGAACTTAAAATGTCACGGATTAATGAAATGTTTTGTTTGGAATGTGGATTACATGTATTATTGAATCCATAAGTACATATGCGTTCATTAAAAACTAAATTTTTCATCAACAAGAAATGATTTAGATCAATTCCCAAATTGAGGCTTGGATTGAATCCAAAACATTTAGGAATTCACATCAAAATTCATCTTGTGAAGTGGGTGTTAATTCAATGAAATATATAGAAAATTTAAAGGATATCAAAATATTAACTCCCTAATGATTAACTAACCCCAATAATTATTAAAATTTTAAACCAAATACATAAATTATTCATTTCACATAATCTCTGTAAACAAACCCCCATTAAAAGAAAATAAAAAAACAATCGACTATAAAAAAGTACCATCATTGAGGATTCGACCCAAGTGCCTCTATACACATTATCATAACACCTTAACTTTGAATAGTAGATATCTAAAAATCATCCTTGCTTAAAATTTAATTGTTACTTGGTATGGTGCAACTAGTAGTCGGTAGTTTTTTATTTTATTTTTTACAAAAAAAATCCAAATAATAATAAACAAAAAAATCTGAAAAAAATAGAAAAAAATCCCATATTCCCCTAAAAATAATAAAAAGAAAATAATCCCCAAATAAAAAACCTACCTTCACATATAAAATCATTAAATGAACAAAATATAAAAAAAACTTCTTCCTCTTCCATCAAAATTTCTCTGAATGCCACATCACCTCCCAAACAATCCATCAAATTTTTTTGACCTAGAAATCAAGAAAAATATTCACCAACTTAGGAGGGACATTAAAAATAATCGAATCAACCTAGAAGAATTAATTGATCATCCAATTAAACTAGATATGGACAATCCTATGGAATAAACCTTAAAATAACTCGTTGTCCCTATTATGAATTATCAACCCCTTGGTATTCAATATCCAGATATTGAGGCTAATTTTGAACTCAAATCGATTTTAATTCACCTTATACCTCATTTCCACGGGCTAGCTAGTGAGGATCCACATCTTCGTATCAAAGAGTTTCAAGTGGTGTACTTTACCATGAATCCTCAAGGGGTTTCTGAAGAACAAATAAAACTTCAAGCGTTCCCTTTCTCCCTAGATAACTCTACTAAGTCATGGATCTACTACCAATCTCCTTGTTTCATAACCACATGGAATGACATGAAGCAAATCTTCTAAGATAAATTCTTCCCTACTTTTATAACTACTTCAATCCAAAAAAATAGGTGGTTTCTTTCAATTCCCTAATTAATCACTCCATGAGTATTGGGAGAGGCAAAAATCTTGTGGTAACCTGCCCACACCACCAAATGTATGACCAAATCTTGATCCAATACTTCTATGAGGGTTTATTGGCTATGGAGTGGACTCTCATTTATGACCCAAGTGGCAGTTCTCTTGTTAACAAAACCCATGCAACAGTATGAGATATCATAAGCAACAGGGCTGCAAACACACAACAATTCCATACTCGAGCATATGCTCAAGTCAAACAAGTCCAAGAGAATCAATCCATAGAGCCTAAAAAGAAGACCGAGTGGATGAGTGAACTTACAAGACTTCTGGAACAACTTGTGGTTGCTTTCAAATCCCCAACCTCATCTTTTCCACAATCTCTATTCCTTAGACCTATCAAAAATTGTGAAATCTACGTCTCACCAGCTCATCCAATAGACACATTTCCACAACTATAAGATGATCCCTCAAATTATTCCTGTCCAATGGAGCTAAACACAACATATGTTTAGTGTAACACCATCCCTCAAAAATCAGTTTAGTTCATTAAAAACTCCACCCAACCCCACTATAATACCATCTCTTCTACCTATAACCCTGTCTTGAGGTATGGTAATCTCGTCTCTCATCCCCCTCAGTTACTTCCAAAAATACAAACCAATTCCAATATGGTCAAGGTTTTAGTAACTTCCAACATTGGTTTAGGTCCCTTTCTCCCAATGAGTATTTTCATTGAGTTATCCAATCAAATAACTATCAGTCCTGAGGAAATAATTGAGGATGTCCTTGTTTTGGTCAATGGTCTTATCTTCCCAGCTGATTTTTATGTCTGTCACAAAGAATGTGAGATAAATTATTTCCAATATCCTCTTATTTTAAGAATACATTTCCTCATTAAATCTAGAACTAATATTTATGTTCATTCTGGTATCTTATCCATGCAATTTGGTGACCAACACGTCAAGTTCAATATTTTTCAATCCATGAGATACCCGTCAAAGATTAACTTTTTATTCTCTATCCATGATTCATAAAGTCTCTCTGAGAGTGTTTTCAACCCTAATCCATCATGTTCTTCCTATTTTAATGAAATGTGAGTTTTTTAATTTTTCATCCTCATTAACCAAGTCATATATGGGGAAGTTTATGTTTACCTTTCACATGTATACTCTATAAATCTAAAGGATATTGAAAACTCTTTGGAATCTCATCTCGCCTCTGATCTCCACTTAGATAGTGATGATTAAAATGAAATAGCATGCTCGTTTTTTGATTCAAATAAGATTATCAAACATTTATCATTTCTTATCCATGATTCTAAAAATCCTCTTATAATTCAGGTAAACCCTAAACCAATGTGCTTATCTTGTCCCAATAGAAGTGAATTTTTTTATATTTGTTCCCACGTTAATAAAGTGATCACTGGTGCGTTTGAAATTTACCATTCTTTGGAAAAAACATTGATATTAATGATCTAGAAAATGTTATTCGACCTCATGTCCCCTTTTATCCTCATTACTCCACATTTGAAAGTTTTAAAATAAATGAGTTAAAAACAACTAGGATCTCATACTATGATTTCATGTTTTATAAAAATTATATAAATTCACCATCAAAATTGAAACATCTTCTTGTATTTAAAAGAATAGAAAACTGGTACTTTTTGGATAGCATCATTCTTCAAGTTGAAGACCAAAGGGAGGATAGAAACATTCTCTTTTCACCCCCATTTAATTTCAAGCGTAACAAAAATGAAGGGAAGAAATTATCCAATGAACAATCAGGCCTCTTGAAGGAAAAGTTTTTTCTAGAAGAACACTGAAGCAGAGAAAATATGATGGCCACTATCGGACTATGGGTAATACACTAAAACTATTTGGCTGAAGACAAGATAAATGTAGTGCTTCTTGGGAGGAAACCCAAGTTTTCTTTTACTTTTATTAAATTTTAATTTATTTTTTGTTTTTCATTAATTTAATTATGATTTTTCTTTTTTCTCTTATTGGTAATGGAAATTTTCCACAGCATCATCAAAGAGAAAACAAGCCCCAGGAAGCACATCAACTTCCACCGACCCACCACTGGATGGATTTGATAACCCACCAAATACAAACTAGGGGCACCTCTTTCCCTTTAACTCCCTCTTTCTATCTTTTTCCTCATTCTCTCTCTCTATTTCTTCTTCTTCCTCTCTCAATCACTTTTTAAGACCTTCTTCATCAAACCCTTTTTTTCTCTTTCTCTTTACTATGGGTGTGTATTTTAAAAACTAAAAAAACAAAAAAAACAAAAATATTCATAATTACTCACCATTAAATTTTGAATTTTTTTCCAACTATTTTGGGGAGTCAAATGACCTATTTTTCATCTCACACATTTTTATTTTTATCATAAATTTGGAAAAATAATTTTTTGTTAAGAACAATAAATTTTGATTTCTCAGTTTTTGATTTGAAAAATGATTCTTCCCCAACTGTAAGGAACAATGTTATCTTTCATTCCATGGTCACCTATAACCATGTTTTAATATTGTATGTTTTTTACCCCTGATTGTGAGTCTTGAGTTTGTGGACCTTCAAGCTAAATTTCTTACCTAGGTGTACATTAATATGATAGAGTAATTTTCTAAATCACGTGAGAATCACAATAGTCGAATAGCCTCCCATTTCCCTTACATTGATCCTCCTTTTGAAATCCCCTTCGAGCCTATCAAACCCATTTTTTTATATAGCCACATTAAAATCCCAAAACCCTGTCCCACACAACATCTTCATGGATTTACATTGCATAATTTATTGAAATTTAATTATGAGGGGAATGGATTTCATTTTGGGTACTATTTCCTTGATTTTCAATGTGTTTTCATATGATTGAGGGAAAAAATACAATTAAGTGTGGGGGAGAGGTTTTCATTCAGTGATTTTTGTAAATGTATATATGTTTTTTACATATTGTAAAAATGATATTGAAAAGTGTTCAAAAAAATATGTGAAAAAAATAAAAAAAAATTAAAAATGAAAAAAAAAGAATGGGTTGTGTCTTAGGAGGATAAAAAATAACTATTCCTCAAACTTTGATATTGTTATAAATATTATAATTAGTTTCTTGAAGATATCAAACATGGGTTGGGTGGTGAGTGTGAGATTTTTTTCAAGCTCAACTTTCAAAAAAATAAAAAAAATAAAAAAAGAACACTTGAATCATCTTTTCTTGTGTCATTGGGAGAAGTTTTGTGTTCTTGTACATATTTCAACATTTCATCCCATTCTAATTTTCTCCATATATTGTCTTCAAAAATTCATTCCCTTGTAAATATGTGTTTGTATTCCCTTCCATGTTTCATTTCAAAAAATTTGTGCATTGCTTTTTCCATATTGGTGTTTTACCTCACTTTTCCACTCTTTTGGACATTATATTCCTACCATCCCATAGCCACTGAAAACCCACTGAAAATACCTCACAATTATTGTGCACTTTAGAATAAGTAATGTAAGGTGCGAGCTTTTTCAAACTCTATGATTTTCAATCTTGGTTGGTAAATGAGTGAACCTCCATAAATAATTTTTTTATCATCCTGTGAGGAGTGAGTTTTGAGTTCCTACATTACCCATTTTTAATTTTGAGTATGAAAATGAATTTTTTTGGGAACATTAAGGGTGTATAAATTTTTTGGTGGAATTCCTTTTGGATGAGTGAACTAATCTAGACCCCCTGATTGTAGAAAACAAATTTTTAACATTTATTGGTGAGTAAAAATGATTTAGTTATGTTTTTATATTTTATGTACATTAGGAAACTCACAAGCCTAAGTGTGGGGGAGTGGATATTAAATATTCATTCATTATTTTACATTACTCCCATCACATAATTTTCTCTTAAAAATGATTAATTTTCATTCAATGTTCATGTTTTAATCATAAAAATATATAAAGAGCATTGTTAAAATTCATTTAATTAAACTCCATTTTAATGTTGTTATCATATATTTAAAAATAATAATCCAAATTATGTTATTATTATTTTTTATAATTCCTAATTCAAATTCCAACATATAATTATACTAGAGATTTGGCCAATTCAGCCATTTGAAGGGTTATATGGACCACATAAGAAGGCCCATTGAATCTATGATGAAAACTGGACCATCCATGAAGATATAATTTCTAAGATCAATCCAAAATTCATTGATTCTCCACTAGAATTCTAGGGACAATACATTAAAACTTGGATAAAAATTTAAAGGCCCAAATAAACCAATAAGGGGCCCAATTAATCCATGAAAGTTCATCCCGTAATTCTGTCCAAGAATTAAAAACAGCCCACCTTTCTCGACTTTTCATCCAATCCAATTGACCAATTGAGATGGAATTTTGTGGTGTGAAATACAGGATTTATGAGATCAAATTTATCGAGGAAATGGTTTGTATTTGAGGGAATCTTCTTGTCCAAAAACCTATTCACATTGTTCCCTTTGAAAAATATGGATGAAAATGGACAGCAGCACACTGTTTAGTAAAATGGCCACGCACCTAGGGTAAACATCGCATTCAAGACTCAACCATGGCCTCAGATTTCTGATCCGATATTCCTTTTAAGATTTATCCCATTTTATTTATGAATATTAATGCATGTAATATAAAATATATTTAGTATTTTTATAAAATCAATTCTGGGAACATCAGACCTAGTAATCACACATCGTCTCAGCGCCTGAATCTAAAAATATATATAGAAATATTAAAAAGTCTTACAAACCATCCCATATTCCCCAATACCCTAATACCCAAGCCATCACTGACATAGCTCGAAGGTAATTCCTGATCCCAACTGGTTGGAGACTAACACCTGACATCATACATGATCATAGAGGGAACAAATTTGGCACAAAAACAGTGGAAGATAAAATATTAAAAGTTAGTATGCTCAACACTCCCAAGAGGAGAAGTACCAAAAACCAATGGTAAAACAAAACCCAAAGAAGTAAATCATTAAAGTGCTCAATATCTAATAAGATTAAAACTCAAAAATCTCATGAAATAAGTGGATAACATCTCTATCGATCACCACCACCATCATCCCACGGTCTAAAGGATCGAAAACATCCACCACCTTCAAGTGACGTTATCCCTTTGCTCAGACCTGGAATAAGAAAGTCTACAAATTCCTGAAGAAAAAGGTAAGTTGTGAGCTATAAATCCTAGTAAGATCTCATCAAGTGTTCCATAATCAATACCATAACAATTTATCATTTATTATATCAGTTTAAATAAAACAAGGCAAGAAATTACAGTTTCTTATTTTATACCAGAACATTCTTTCATTCAAATAGATAACAAATATATAAAAACAAATTTCAAATAGACTTAAATGGAAATTTTATATAAAATGGTTTATATAAATCAATTGGAATGAATAAAATAGTTCAACAAATCGACGACACATATATCAAATCAAGAAACTCACAGAAAAACACCATGTACAAAAGCTCTATGGTAAGTTAGTTTATCAGGTAATAGGATCCTCACACACCCCATAATAATCACGGCTCTAGTCAGGTGAACATGCACAAATACACCCCAATAGGATAACTCTTCATAGGAATTCTACACCCCAATAGGGGAATCCATTACGGGCAGTCATGGCATAATTGTTTTAGTAACAGTTGTCATCATCAATCCATTTCTAGGGATGCAAGGTCCTAGCATGCTTGTCTCAGTTACCACTAACTACCCAAGATAACATGTACTTCAACAATCAATTAATTAAATTGGCAATCAATCATTTCAAAACATTTCAAAATATAATTTCCCAATTTCAATTTTTAACATGCCTTTTCAATTCAAAACCAAATCATAGGTTTTCATCATTTCATGTCATTTCAAATCACTTTTCAATTTAAGTGATTTTATCAAGATCATGCATCAAATCATTTTATCAAAACAACTTCCAAATCAAGCCATCATTTTTCATAAATCCACCCAACAATTTCAATTCCATTTAAATTGGTGTGTTTCTCAATTTCCATACCCATTTCAAATCAAAGATCGAATCATATCAAATCCATGTTTTCAAATCATTTAAAAACTCCTTTCAATTTAATCATGCAATTCAAGGTTTCAATCGTAGGGAAAAGAATTGTGGAACCACTGACCTTTAAATCAAGGGATCACAACGCATAACACCTGCCACAAGGGGAGGCAATGAAGAATGAGGGCACGAAAGATCTACAAACACATCCAAGAATCAATATCTAACAAAACAGAATTCAGATCCATTAATTACATGATGATCTATCAAAATCTAAGGAGGAAAGAAATAGATATTGGAAAAAACTATATGATAAGAGATCCACTTACCCAGAGGAGATCGGTCGAGATCAATGCTACTTCAATCCACTAAGGAAAGGGTTTTGAGGGGCCAAAATCACCTCTTAGGAGCCTCCAAGAAAGAATAAATCGTGCTAGGTCCAAATAGAATGATTAGGAAACTTAAACAAGGGGTCAATAATTTCAAATTAATTTTCAGATCAATTAAAAACTGTATGCACGGTTTCCTGGAGAGGTTCATATGGTTAGAAAAAAGATGCACCCAAACCATGTGCCTCTATTGGTCTTCTATTTAGGGTGCACAGTTTGGCCACATAGTTAAACTAACCATGCACCAACTGTTTTTTTCCCTCTATCCATGGGGTGTATGGTTTGGAGGGTTGGCCACACTGTTAGAGAAACTGTGCGCCCTAATCGTGCACCTCCCTCTAGTGGATTACAACAAGGAGCACAGTTTTCTAGGCCAAACTGTACGGTTTTCTCTAACCATTCACCAACTGTGCACCACCCAAAGGACTTTTAAAATTCTCCAAATTTCACTCAAAACTTCCCAAAACAAGACCCAACCAAAAGGATATCAAAACAAGGTTCAAGGGATACCTGAAAACAAGTAATGGGATATTATAGTATGACATATGGTCCCTCAATTCAGATAAATTTCGGAAGTGTTCAGTCAAACCAAGATATTATATATCTATCCAGATAAAGTACATGTGATGTGCTTATCCATTAGGGTGAATGACATGTAATGTATTCCCTGAACAGTTCATTCTATACTTTGATAATCAATAACGCTTGAGTTGGCCATATTGGATTGACATACTCCTTGTTCAATAGTCACTTAATGTCTTAGATAAAGGGAAAATATGAGAGTGCACATTTTCATATGATACAGACTGGTGGACACGGGTATAAAGATACATCTGTTTGAGAGAGATCGTGTCAGGTCCCTTTATATCTTGAGTAACATTGATTCTTTTCTAGAGGCCTTTTTTATTACATTTGTAAAGGTAGATATTCATATTTATTGTCAACACTATAAAGGTATGTGGGGTAACACTTTGTGGATGGATGAATGAGGATTGAGTTTGAATCAAAGAGATGCTCTAAAATTTATTTAGAGTTAATCTAAAGGTGTTTTGGATAGGCATTCACAAGGTATTACATATGATGTGATATAAGGTGAAGTTAATGTTATCTTTTCAAAAGTGTTTTGGAAAATATACAAAAGGAGTTTTTTATATAGTTTCACAAGTTATTGCATATGATACAATATTAGGTGAAATTAAATGAAGTCCTTTGGGCTTTAGTGAAAGTGGGGGATTGAAGGAGATATATTTCCTAAAGCCTTGTATATATATATATGATATATATATATTATGATTTTTCCTAAAGTCTTGTGTGTGTTTGTGCGGCCTAAAGACTTGTGTGTGTGTGTGCACACGTGCGTGTGATTTGTATACAAATTGTGATTTGCATGTATAATGAATTATATTTTTATATATGTCCTATAATGGTGGTATTGGATACAAAACTTATCAACTCATCACCTAATATATCATTAAGATATGTTATAAGAGTTATAACATTAATGGAGTTTGTAGTATTCATGCATATGATGCATGAATGACTGATGCATTAACTCGTGTGTTATAAATGCATGGATTAATGGACACGGTATTGAAGAGAATCCTAGAGAGTTTTATAAATCCCATTATCATGCGGTGGTTGGGTTTGTGTGATTTCTTGATACTTGGATGAAATTCCTAGATACTCATAGCCCTATTCTTATTCTTTGTTAGCACACCTAAGTGATAGCATGCCGTGGGAGAAAGGAAAAGCCAACACATATGACGTGTGATTCAATTGATTTTTTAATACCTTTGAAGGTGTAAAAATTGTGTTTGTCACTTTGTGATCTTCATCAAAGTCACCAGATGAAGATAAACACGTTGCAAAAGCTTATTTAGTGAACAGTGTGTGGTTTTACAGTGTTATTCATTTCATTTTATATATAATTTTTTCATTTATCTTGCATAGAGATTATCAGGTAAGGGATTTTGATCGCTTGTGCTTCATCTCATAATTGTTATTAGGCTCTTTTAAATCCCAACAATAGCAACATTGGTTTGGTGGATTGATTATGTCACAGTGGTTGTTTAATATGACATGAGGTTTTAAGCTATTAATCTTACACTACTCTTTAGATCATTTGGGTCAATGATTATCTGAATAGAATGGTTTTGAAGGGGTTTCAATGTGTTTGTTTATTGTGTTTCTTCTCCCTCACAGATCCTGAAATCTATGTCGCCCGACCCTTGTGCACTTAGAGCATGATGTGTGGCCTCATGTTTATTTGGATTTGTTTCAATTGCCGGCGTCAGGGATCTTTTGTACCTGCTTCATTGTATGTGTGTCTATGTGCCACCTACATTTCCATTAATGTAGATCTCGTTACTTCTTCAAGGCGCTCTCCTCGACCTGTATTTTGGATTTTTAGAAAACAAAGAGATATGGAGAGAGATTGATAGAGGTTTAGATCTGAAGGTCTATGATGGTGCCACTCATGTGGGTTCCTTTGGAGGTTCTGTTACGGTGGATAGTTTTCCCCTTGCGAGCTTTTTAGAGGATATCAACCACTTTCAGAGGACTTCAATGCTGACACTTCCAGTCTAACTTCATCGTTTTCATCTAGATTATTGGTGTGGGGTTGGAATTTTAAGTGTATTCATGTTTTCTTCTTTGATTATGTGTTGTATTTCCTTTATTTTCCCTATCCCTTGTGTGCATGAGTGAATGTTATCATCATCAATCTTGGGTTAACCATTGGCTCTTAGAGTGACAAGGACGGAGTTCTCATATAGTTTTTGTAGTTTGATGTGTTTTTTATTCTCTCCTCATCTCTATTGTAAGCCCTGTTATGTTTTATTTGCATAATAAATAATTTTGTGGTAATGTTCTTACCATATAGGAGAAACATGATCCATATGATGTATATATTTCTGTTATTTACTTTCAATTATTTTTTTTGATATAAATTCTCATTTATTGTGTGGATGTCATAAAATCATAACTAATGATGTCTATTCATTACCCAACAAGACCTTTCATATGGACAAAACCATTTTTATTTCCACTATTGGATCTGGTTCATAGGAATTAATTTTTACCGTTGGATCAATCCATTTATACTCTATAAATACAGTGACATGTTAATGGAATTGTTGTTGGCTTTTTACTGGTCATATACTTGTGTTCTTTCTCTTTTGTTCTAATCTATTTTAATTGAGATGTTTTATTTCACTATTTTCATCCCGAACATTCAACGTCATTATACACCCAGTTTTACTTCTCCTTCAATCAACCAGTTTCACAACACATTATCATCATGATTATTCTACCAAGTAAAAAAGGATAGTAAAACTAGTAAGATAAATTTTCCATGGTGAATATTGTGAAGCATGGATTTCCCCCTCTTGACATTTCTGGGAATAATTGCTTGTCGTGGACTCTGGATGTAGAAATGCATCTTGATGCACACGGCCTTGGTGAAGAAATTAAAGATGGAAATCAAGCTTCCACTCAAGACTGTGCCCAAGCCCTAATATTCCTCTATCATCACCTCCATGAGGATTTAAATAATAAGTAACTCACGGTGAAGGATCCATTGGTGATATGACAGAATATCAAAGAACAGCATGATCACATTTGACTTGTAATACTACCAAGATCAAGGTTTGAGTGGATTCATTTATGATTCCAGGACTATAAATCGGTAAGTGAATACAACTTTGATATGTTTAAAATAACATCTCAACAAAAATTATGTGAATACATTATCACTGATACCGATATGTTGGAAGAAAACCTATTTTACTTTCCAGGCCTCGAATGTCATTCAAAAACAACAATTTTGCAAGAAATGTTTTACAAAATACTCTGAATTAGTTTCATGTCTTCTTATCTATGAACAAAATAATGAACTCTTGATGAGGAATCATGACTCCCAACCTAATGGTGCAACTCCATTCCATGAAGAGAATGTGACTACTTTTAATCAAGGTCATGGGAAAATCGATGTAATCGAGGCTGAGGAAGGTCATTTGCTTGAGGTGGTCATACACCAAATGAGAAGAGGAATGAGAATCACCATAAGTGGTCCAATAATGAACAACCACAACTGAAGAAAGCAATGAACGATGAAAGTGAATGTTTTCAATGTGGCATGAAGGGGAATTGGTCGTCTACCTATCGTACACCAAAGAATTTTGTTGATCTTTCTCAACAATCTATCAAAGGGAAGGAAAAGAACACCAAAGAGAATTTTGATGCCCAAGCTTTGAAATATGATGATGATATTACAAATTTTGATATTTCCGATTATTTTGTACATCCTTAAGGTTTTGAGAATATTGATCAAGCATGAATGCTCCTTATGGAAATGAACTTTGGTTTTTTGTTTTTTTATTGTTGTGGTGGAAATGAACTTTGGTTTTTTTTGTTTTTGTAATGCTATTAAATATCACATGTTTCATTTTGTTTATCTTATTTTATTCCTTATATGTAAGTTTTATTTTCTTTAATAGAAATGGGTGATATAAATCAATCTGTTGGAAATAAATTCCATGATGAAGATATTTTCAGTGTTGGAAGCACTATGACACGCATAATTATTAAACATGAGAGATATTTTACCACCCTTAAAATGGGGAGTGCTCATGTATGTATGTTAACCGGTAGTGCGCAGTTAATCAAAGGCTTCGGAAGAGCAAAAATATGCCTACCTAATGGTACACAAATTATGATAAATAATGATTTCTTTTCTTCAAAGTCTCAACGCAATTTACTAAGTTTTGAAGATATTTGTGATAATGGATATCAAATCAAGTGTTAGATTTGGTGGCCTAGAACCAACTACTTTGTACTTTATTCATTAATAAATACCTTACCACATCTTGATTGTTCTTCTGCGTGACAATGCATGTGATAATGTCCTAAGGATAGCCGTTGCATTAAAGGGTCATAGCAGATCTCTGCTATGATGAGAACCCGGAAGTGTCATAACATTGTTCTTGAATATATGTTATATGGCCAGATGATGTTATTTGAGGGACACAAATAATACAGGTCATTAGGGGTGAGGACTCATAAAACTTGGAGGCACCTTCTCATGGTGTGCGCCCTTGGTAATATCTAGGAGGATATTATGAGAACGAGACCCGTCAGTAGGAAATCAACATTTCATAGTGTCATTGGATGTTCCTATCTGTGGACCTGTGTATTGGTCCTTAGACTTTAAGATTATTATTAATGGGTATTACAAATCGCGCACTTAGATGTATTGACGAAAACTATGATGACACACTGTTCGCAGCGAGGTAGGATACGTTGGGTACGTCACGAGTGATACTACATTAATAGATAATGTGAGAAAGGATTTGTCCCTTCTGTTCCATAACGGAAGTAGATATCTCAGGCCCTTTGATGGAATTGATATAGCCTAAATAAATTCATGGCCATGGTGAGAAATGGGAAAGTTCAATTCCGGAAATTCAAAGAAAGAATAATCGAGCACATGGATTGATGGCACTAGCATGCAACCCGCTTGATTCGAGATATCGAGACAAAGGGATTACATTACACGGTAAGTGTTTGTAGGAGATGACACATCATTGTGGCGTTAACTTCTTTCTCTATGGGTGCCTTGACATGTTGCTAGACATTAACCTTGGACTTTAGGCAGGCTCCGCCTAATTCCACTAAGAAAGAGGCCTAGAGGGTCACACACTAAGTGAGTCTAAGTATCTCAGTTAAATATTAATTTAACAAGTTGAATAAATATTATTCCCGACTGTGGTTTAATAATTATTCAAGAACGTCTGATCGAATTTATTTCGACACTAGTTATTCAAGAGAATATATTGTGGGTGAAATAATATATTTATTAGCGAGTAATGCAGTGATATTTATTTTAGAAATAAATAACCATTATTCAAGGTCTAATAAATGTGGTGGAGGAAATAAAGAAAAATTAAAAAACAAAAGTACACGCCATGTATTTTTTTCTGGGAATTTATGAGAAATAATATTATTTATTTAATTAAATAATATTAGGTGTAATTCGTTGGGCCCATGTCGGGTAATAATAATAGTCAAATGTTATTATTAGACATGGGGTATTACTAAGAATTAAATGAAATGAATAAATGATTTCAGGTAATTAATTCATTTTATTATTCTATATAATTTAAAAAATCTCAATTATATATTTCTCATTAGCCTAGACATTTTTTGTGGTTGTGCACAACGAATCTAGAGAAAGCTCTCAAGCCAAGAGAGAATATTTTTCTTCCAAGAACACTCTCAAGCTACGAGAGAGAGATCCTCCTCCACCGGATCAAGGTGATCGAAGGCGGACATCGTAAGCGAAGGCTCTTCCGTGCTAGCACCCGGAGATCCCTTCGGCGACGTCCAGAGATACGTGGAGCACGTGTGGATCACTACTAGAGGAATCCTACACTTGGATTCTACGACGCAACGACGGATCACATCAGATCGTGACCAGAAACATCAACGAAGAAAGAATTCCATCAAGGTAATTCTTGTAAACTAATTAAATTAATTATAACCAATATATGATGATCTTATCTATAGTTTCGGGACTCCCCTCTTTTCATTTTGGTTCTTCATTCTATTCTGAAGATCCGGCATTTTATTATCGTGACGGATCTCAGATTGATCGTAGTTAACGCTAAAATTAAAGTTAGGTACACCCACCAACGCACTTCCGCTGCGCCTGGAACCTACAAGTGGTATCAGAGGAGTCATATCGTTGATTATAATTATTTAGTTTTTCATTGGTGATTTACACATTTAATAATTTAGTTGTTTCAATTCAAGTTAATCGTTCTTTAAAACTGAATATCGAGATATGTTCCTCCTCTCTCGTTTCTCGTTCACCTTATAAAAACAAATTTTTCTTTTAATTTTGATTAAAATAAAATAGAGGATCTCATCCGAAGGTGCCAAACATTCCTGGCCATACAACACTAGAAGACACAGCGTGTAGTCGGTAGTACACGTCGTGTAGTCTAGGTTCAATGCATCAGACTGGTCCTCCAAATCAGGTCATGTGTTGGAGTATTTCTAAGTCTTAAATGACACCGTGTGTTGACCAGGAATAGGTGGCACATGGTTTCCAGATTACACGTCGGGTGGTCCACTGAACACGGTGTGTAGTCCCTTCGGGTTAGGGTTGGACCGTGTACCCCGTACATGGCTTGCCCGGCTGGAAACCGTGTAACGCGGATACTACACGGCGTGTGTCCCACTGAACATTCCATGTACTCCGAAAAATTTCTGAAGTACATCTACACGCCATGTCCCCAGGCGTGTACTTCAGATGGATGGTGAAAAAAAGTACATGTTGTGTAGTCGGAACTACACGTCGTGTACTCATCCAAATTACGCAGATTTATTAAAATTTATTATTATATTATACAAACCCATGAGACGTGTACCATAGTGCAAGCGTAAAGCTGAGGCACAACACATGATAGGTATTTTATATATATGTGTTTAATTTAACATTTGTGTAATGTTCATTTCTACTCATTGGGTAGTTATGAACGAGAATTCACCGGGTTTACTCCAAGGTACAAGTTACGTACAGAGATAATTTTAAATGAATTTATTAGTTTAAAATTATGATGGATGATAATCTCAAGGAAATTCAGAAAAATGGTTTAAGATAAAGGATTGATTAATTAAATATAATTAATTGATTCGAGCATGATTTATCTTAAACAAGAACGATTAAAGAATTGAATGCTAGTTTTATTTATGCGTAAATATCGTTGCATGCATGGATGATCATGGGCTAGACCAAGAGATTTGTATGTGAATGGTCTCTTTTAATTTATTTATTTAAATTAAATTTGTTAGTCTATGAGCATTCTCATCATTAATATGTAGGGTCTGCGTGCCCAAGGTTTCTTTTATGTAAAACCTCATTTTACCCCTCACCAGCGTGTGAGATAAAAGCATGTAATGGGTGGATCTCCCAAGCTAGTGGAGGCGGCTCAAGTTAGGAGCCAAGATGAAACCAATCCAAGGAGATACAAAGGTGGATAGGTGGAAAGCTGTAAACACGAACTCAAAAGGTTCAAGGTGTTTCTCCCCGAGATCTTGGGTTAGTTTATCAACCGCTGGATAAACTAACCAATAGAACAAGCTCATGATCATACCATTTATTTTATTTCTGTCAGTTTCATGGTTTATTTATTTTGGGTGTGTTGTCACGATCACACAATTAACGAATTAAACAAGCAGGCAATATGGAACTAAAATAAGACCGTCTTATGCGTAAAATATTATCTTAGACATGGTTAATCACTTAATTATATCCCACTTAATATTAACAATCATGTAATAAAAGATAATAAAATGGAAATTTACATATAAGGATGAAATCCCTCAAAGAAAATATCAAGTTGGTATAGTCTTCCATAATCTTGGTTAGAATCGAACCATAGTTCAAAGTGTTTGACCAACCCTAGTTGGGGTGCTTTCAATTATCGGGGAATTCTAATTCAAGGGTTTGGGTTGACTTGACTTGGTTTGCATCAAGGGTTGACTGCCACAACAGGACTTAGTGTGACCAAGAGGCAAAGGTTGAAGAAATCCAAAATAAAAGGATTTCAGGATTGGGGAGTCCACTCAGCGGATCAAGGAGCTGTGAGTTAATGCAGTTGGCATTTGGAATGCTTACCTAAAACCCTTCAAGTTGCTTGACCAACCCTAGTTGAGGTAATGTGAAGGGCAATATGGATCTTTGCCACTAGAATATTTAGGTAACTGAATATTCTGAATTCAATGGTGAGGGCTATTGGATTTCGATAAAATAGTGGGAGACTGATAAGTATTAATTTATTTATTTGTCTTAGTTTTATCAAAATAAAGTATTAAACTTTTTCTCATATTAATTTGTAGAAACGGAAAGAAAAATGACTTCAAACATATCATTGTGAACCATACTTGAGAAGGAAAATCTTCTCACCGGCACCAATTTCCAAGAGTGGTAGAGGCGTTTACGCGTCATCCTTCGCCATGAGAGGAAATTGTATGTGCTGGAAGAGCATGTTCTAGTTCTGCCTGGGAAAGAGGCCAGTGATGAAGAACTATATCTCTATATGAAACATATGGATGATGCCACAGATGTCCAATGTTTCATGCTATCGGTCATGTTTAATGATCTCTTGAATCAACATGAAAACATGGACGCGTATAGCATGATGTCTCGCCTTAAGGACCTCTACCAAGAGAAGGTGGGACAAGAGAGATATGAGATCTCCAACGCTTTATTTACAACTAAGCTTGGAGATTCTGCACAAGTTGGGCCTCATGTAGTCAAGCTTATTGGCTACATTGAACGTCTGGACATCTTAGGGATTAAGTTCCCGGATGAGTTGCGTACAGATCACATCCTATCATCACTATCCAAGACCTTCTCTAGCTTTATTGTCAACTATAACACGAGCAACAATTAGAAGAGTCTATCGAAACTTCTGACCTTAATTCGCCAGGTAGATAAGGACATGGGGCGTGACAAACCCTCAGTCCTTATGGTAAATAAGAAAAGGACGGACAAGGAAAAGGGTCCAAGGACTTATAAACGGTCTGAAGCCCTTGAGAATCATCCCTCCAAGAAGGGGAAGATCCAGAGGCAGGGCAAGGAACGGGAGGCGGTATGTTTTGCATGTGGCAAGTCAGGCCACTGGAAGAGGAATTACACCCAGAAGCGTGGGGATGATAAAGGTGTGTTCGTTATCGAGTGTAATCTTTCCATTTCTACACATTGGATATTAGATATAGCTTGTGGGGCTCACATCTGTATTCAAATGCAGGAACCAAGTAGATTTAGAAAGATTGCCAGAGGAGAGGTGGATCTTTGAGCTGCCAATGGCGTGAGGCTGGCTGCGTTGGCCATTGACGATTACCACCTTTCATTGCCAACTGGGATGATTTTGGTTTTACATAACTATTATTATGTGCCTAGTGTTACCAAAAACATAATTTATGTATCATGTTTGGATATGGATGGATTTATTTTCAAGTTTGGAAATAAGGGTTTCTTCTTTTATAAGAACAACGTATGTTATGGTATGGCACATTTAAATAATGGTTTGTATGTATTAAATTACGAAAAACAAGTGTTGGAAATCGATAACGAAACAAACTCACATGACTCATACATCACCCAGTTGTGGCATCACCGTCTCGGTCATGTAAACGAGAAGCGCTTGACAAAGCTCTTCCAAGATGGCTATTTAGACTCTATTGAGCTAAAACCACTTGATAGATGTCACGTTTGTTTACAAGGTAAAATGACCAAGCCGCCTTTCGGTGGACAGGGTGAGAGGGCCACAGAGCTTCTAGGATTGGTGCACACAGATGTGTGTGGACCATTTCCAGTAGAAGCTAGAGGTGAATGTTCTTACTTTATTACTTTTACTGATGATTTGAGTAGATATGACTATGTCAACTTAATGAGGTATAAGTCAGAATCCTTAGACAAATTTAAGGAATTCAAGAATGAAGTAGAAAATCAGCTTGGAAAGAAGATAAAGAAGCTTTGATCGGATTGAGGTGGAGAATATCTAAACCAAGAGTTCATCGATCTTCTACGGGAGTCTGGGATTCTATCTCAACTCACTCCTCCTTATACACCACAGTGGAATGGTGTTAGTGAAAGGAGGAACTGCACCTTGTTGGACATGGTGAGGTCGATGATGATTCATGCAGATCTTCCATTATCCTTTTGGGGATATGCATTACAGACTGCAGCATACACATTAAATCGAGTACCAACTAAGGTGGAAAATGGGATTCCCTCCGAGTTATGGAATGGAAAGAAACCCATTTTGTCGCACACATGTGTATGGGGATGCGAAAGATTTGTTAAGGCCTTCTCATGCAACAAACTAGCACCTCGGGGCACGAAGTGTATCTTTATAGGATATCCTAAGGAAACGAAAGGATATTACCTATATAACCCTTCAGACAAGAAAGTGATTGTCGCCAGACAAGTCGTCTTTCTTGAGAGGGAGCACATCCTCAAAAAGGATAGTAGGAGCAAGATTGACTTTGACGAAGTTGATGCTCAAGATACACAGGAGTTGGTACAGGAACAAATTTCACAGGTCCCCGTGGAAGAGGTTCTAGAAACACAAGTACTGTGTAGGAGCTCAAGAGAGGTAAGGGAACCAGAGAGATTTGGTTTCCTAGTCACCGAGGATGGTGAATCATTATTGTTGGACAATGATGAACCTCTCTCCTACAAGGAAGCAGTAGAAAGCTCAGAAGCTGCAAGATGGCTAGAAGCTATGAATTCTGAGATGGATTCCATGTATCAGAACCAAGTCTGGGTTATGGTCGATGAGCCAGTTGATGTAAAGAATATTGGATGCAAATGGGTATTCAAGAGAAAACTAGACATGGAAGGTCAAGGTATCACCTATTAAGCAAGGTTAGTGGATAAAGGATTCAGACAGTGTCAAGGAATTAACTATGATGAAACCTTCTCGCTAGTTGCAATGTTTAAATCCATAAGAATCATACTTTCCATAGCAGCTTACCATGACTACGAGATTTGGAAAATGGATGTCAAAATAGCATTCCTTAATGGGAACCTTCAGGAAGATGTCTATATGACACAACTAGAAGGTTTTGTGATACCAGGTGAAGCCAAACGGGTTGGCAAGTTGTAGAAATCCATTTATGGATTAGAACAAGCATCTGGGTCGTGGAAAATTCGATTTGATGAAGACATAAAGGAATTTGGTTTCATTAAGAACGAATGTGAGCCATGTGTTTATAAGTGGTTTAATGGGAATGTGGTCGTTATCCTAGTAGTATATGTTGATGACATGTTGCATATTGGAAATGATGTACCAGTCTTACGATCAGTTAAGAACTAGTTGAACAAGTGTTTCTGCATGAAGGACTTGGGTGAAGCAGCCTACATTCTAGGGATCAAGATCATTCATGATAGATCCAAGAGGATGCTTGGATTAAGTCAGGGTACATATATTGACCAGATACTAAAGAGATATAATATGGAACAATCCAAGAGGGGATTGGTTCCAGTGTCACATGGCCTACATCTTTCTAAGAAACTGTGTCCTCAGACACAACAAGAGAAAGATAGAATGAGTAAGATCTCATACGCTTCAGCTATAGGATCCATCATGTATGTCATGTTATGCACCAGGCTTGATGTTTCCTATTCACTGAGCATGGTAGGCAGATATCAAACAGATCCAGGAGAATAGCATTGGACTGCTGTAAAGACTATCCTTAAGTATCTGATAAGAACTAAGGAAATGTTCCTGGTGTATGGAGGAGACGAGGAGCTTTTCATCATAGGGTATATTGATGTTGGTTTTCAGACAGATCAGAACGATATGAAGTCACAATCTGGATATGTTTTCTGTCTCAAAAGAGGAGTTGTGAGCTGGAAGTGTTCAAAGCAACCAGTTCCCGCCGATTCTACAGCGGAATCCGAATATATAGCGGCTTCTGATGTAGTCAAGGAAGCCGTCTGGATTCAGAACTTTGTCCAGGAGCTTGTTGTGGTGCCTAGCAGTAAGATTCTATCATATTATATTGTGATAATATTGTAGCGGTGACTCATTCAAAAGAATCAAGGTCACATCAACGGACAAAGCACATACTCCAGAAGTATCACCTCTTGAGGGATTTCTAACAAAGGGGTGAAGTTGTAGTGAGCAGAGTTTCCACGGAAGAGAACGTGGCGGACCCCATGACTAAAGGCCTATCTCAACAGAAGCATGAATATCATGTGAGAGCTAGAAGGTTAAAAGTTTTTAGCAGTTGGTTCTAGTCCAAGTGGAAGTCTGTTGGAGTTGGTGGCCCAGAACCAACTACTTTGTACATTATTCATTAATAAATACCTTATCGCATCTTGATTGTTCTTCTGCGTGACAATTCATGTGATAATGTCCTAAGGATACCTGTTTCATTAAAGGGTCATAGCGGATCCCTGCTATGATGAGAACCCGGCAGTGCCATAACACTGTTCTTGAATATATGTTCTGTGGTCGGATGATGTTATTTTAGGGACACAAATAATACAGACCATTAGGGGTGAGGACTCATAAAACTTTGAGGCACCTTCTCATGGTGTGTGCCCTTGGTAATATCCAGGAGGATATTATGAGAACGAGACTCGTCAGTAAGAAATCCACATTTCATAGTGTCGTTGGATGTTCCTATCTGCGGACGTGTGTATTGGTCATTAGACTTTAAGATTATTATTAATGGGTATTACAACTCGCGCACTTAGATGTATTGACGAAAACTATGACGACACATTATTCGCAACGAGGTAGGATACATTGGGTGTGTCACGAGTAATACTGCATTAATAGATAATGCGAGAAAGGATTTGTCTCTTCTGTTCCATAACGGAAGTAGAAATCTCAGGCCCTTTGATGGAATTGATATAGCCTAAATAAATCCATGGCCATGGTGAGGAATGGGCAAGTTCAATTTCAGAAAGTCAAAGAAAGAATAATTGATCACATAGGTTGATGACACTAGCATGCAACCTTCTTGATTTGAGATATCAAGACAAATAGATTACATTGCACGGTAAGCATTCGTAGGAGGTGACACATTATTGCGGCGTTAACTTCTTTCTCTATGGGTGTCTTGGCGTGTTGCTAGACGCTAACCTTGAACTTTAGGCAGGCTCTGCTTAATGTCACTGAGAAAGAGGCCTAGAGGGTCACACACTAAGTGTGTCTAAGTATCTCAGTTAAATATTAATTTAACAAGTTGAATAAATATTATTCCCGACTGTGATTTAATAATTATTCAAGAATGTCTGATTGCATTTATTTCGACACTAGTTATTCGAGAGAATATATTGTGGGCGAAATAATATATTTATTAGTGAGTAATGTAGTGATATTTATTTTAGAAATAAATAGCCATTATTCAAGATCTAATAAATGTGGTGGAGGAAATAAAGAAAAATGGGAAAACAAAAATACACGTTGTGTATATTAAATATACACGCTGTATATTTTTTTTTGGGAATTTATGAGAAATAATATTATTTATTTAATTAAATAATATTAGGTGTAATTCGTTAGGCGCATGTCAGGTAATAATAATAGTCAACTGTTATTATTAGACATGGGGTATTACTAATAATTAAATGAAATGAATAAATGCTTTTAGATAATTAATTCATTTTATTATTCTATGTAATTTAAAAAATCTCAATTATATATTTCTCATTATCCTATCCATTTTTTGTGGTTGTGCACAACGGATCTAGAGAAAGCTCTCAAGCCAAGAGAGAATTCTTTTCTTCCAAGAACGCTCTCAAGCTACGAGAGAGAGATCCTCCTCCACCGGATCAAGGCGATCGAAGGCGGACATTGCAAGCGAAGGCTCTTCCGCGCTAGCACCCGGAGATCCCTTCAGAGACGTCCAGAGATATGTAGAGCACGTGTGGATCACCGCTAGAGGAATCCTACACTTGGATTATACGACACAACGACGGATCACATCGGATCGTGACCGGAAACATCAACGAAGAAAGAATTTCATCAAAGTAATTTTTGTCAATTAATTAAATTAATTATAACCAACATATGATGATCTTATCTATGGTTCTGGAACTCCCCTCTTTTTTTCGTTCTTCGTTCTATTCTGAAGATTCTGTGTTTTATTATCGTGACGGATCTCGGATTGATCGTTGTTAACGCTAAAATTAAAGTTGAGTACACCCACCAATGCACTTCTGCTGCACCCGAAACCTACATCAAGACTATGGATGAAGGAGGTGTTTAATACCTCTATATAACAATCATTAATAATAAGAAAAAATTGATCCATGAGAAGCTTTCAAGAATTCCATCTGAATTGTATTCTATCAATATTTGTACAATCGAATCAAATATAGTAAACCATAATTTTACCGACCATGGTACATTCATTGTATGGCATGACCGTTTGAGTCATCTTAGAACAATAATGATGAGGGAAATAATTAAATGTACACATGGTCATTCATCAGTTGATAGAGGTTTCTTACACCCCTTGATTTCTCATGCGCTGCTTGTTCTTAAGGGAAATTAATTATAAGACCATCACCATCAAATATCAGGATTGGGTCTCTGATGTTCCTTCATCAAATTCATGGTGATATATGTGGACCAATTCACCCACTATGTAGAACATTCAGATATTTTATGATCACGATTGATACTCCAACTAAATGGTCTCATGTGGGTTTATTATCCACTCACAACCAAGAATTTTC
This sequence comes from Viscum album, assembly GCA_963277665.1. Taxonomy (NCBI): domain Eukaryota; kingdom Viridiplantae; phylum Streptophyta; class Magnoliopsida; order Santalales; family Viscaceae; genus Viscum; species Viscum album. The sequence goes on along the minus strand of OY728159.1, from coordinate 1,881,523,174 downwards.
AAAATTACTTGCCCAAATATTAAGGTTAAGGGCACAATTTCCAGATTATTCAATCAATCATATTAGGGTTGATAATCCTAGTGAATATTCATCACATTATTTTAATAGTTATTACATGTCATTGGGAATTAGTGTTGAATATCATGTAACTCATGTCCATACCCAAAATGGTCTAACTGAATCATTTATAAAGTAATTACAACTTATCGCTAGACCATTACTTATGAAAACTAAATTACCTAGTTCGGCATGGGGATATACAATTTTGCATGCAGCAACACGGCTTCAAATAAGGCCATCAAGTTATCATGATTATTCCCCTTTTCAATTAGCTTGTGTCCATAACCCAAATATTTCACACTTAGGGAAATTTGGTTGGGTTGTACATGTGCCTCTGGAACCCCTGCAACGAAAAAAAATGGGACCCCAAATGAGGTTGGGGATAAATGTTAGTTTTAAATCTCCCTTGATCATTAAATATCTTGAGATTATGACAGGAGATTTATTCACAGTAAGATTTGATGATCATCATTTTGATGAAAAATTATTTCCAACACTCAAAAGGGAAAATCAATCAACTTCAAATGAAATATCATGGAAGACGATTTCATTATTATATCTTGATCCTCATACAAATATGAGTAAACTTGAAGTTCGAAAGATCATTAATTTACAAAATTTAGCAAATCAATTTCTTGATGCATTCAATGATTCAGAACGGGTAACAAAATCATATATACTTGCTGTGAATGCTCCAGCAAGGATAGATATCTGAGATGGACAATTTGATGGTATAACCAACAATGCTTCCAATCCGCGCTAAGTGTTGGAGACCACTTGGTTCAAAAGATAAAAATCACCGTCAACGAAATGGGAAATAACCTATGTTAGTTGAAGATGTGAATGAACCTGAAGAGAATGTAAATGTACTAGAAATACATGATCATAATCAAGAGAAAATTTCAATAAATTTCTCCAAAACTGGAAGATGTTGGAACCGAGTAAAGACCATTGTTGATAACACATTTTCATACAATGTAGCCCCTGAAATTATGGATGAGGATCAAGAACCTTAAGAAGTTGATGAATGTCGCGAAAGGCTAGATTGGGATCAATGGAAAGTCGCAATCCAATCTGAGCTAGACTCACATGCTAAATGTGAGGTTTTTTTGTCTATAATGAAAACTCCTAAAAGGATCAAGCCTGTTGGATACAAATGGGTATTTGTGAGAAAAAGAAATGAAAATAATGAAGTCGTGGGATATAAAACACAACCAGTATCTCAAGGCTTTTCACAAAAACTCAGGATTGATTATGATGAAACGTACTCTCCTGTAATGGATGCAATAACCTTTCGATGTCTCATAACGTTTGTTGTACATAAGCAGCTTGAATTACGTCTAATGGATGTTGTGGCTGCATATCTTTATAGTGATATTGATAATGATGTTTACATGAAAATCCCAGAAGGATTCAAATTGCCGGAAAAATATTCTGGATCTCGAGATCTTTATTTAGTTAAGCTGAATAAATCATTTTACGGATTAAAGCAATCATAGTGTATGTGGTATAATTGTTTGAGTAAATGTTTGATGAAGGAATGTTATAAAAATGATCCAATTTGTCCATGTGTCTTCATTAAGAAGATCATATCTGAATTTGTCATCATTGCAGTATACGTTAATGATTTAAATATTATTGGGACTAATGGTGAACTTTCCAAGGCAGTAGAATATCTGATGAAAGAATTTGAAATGAAAGACTTCGGGAAGACAAAGTTCTGCCTTGGTTTACAAATTGAGCGTCTTCAGGATGGAATTTTTGTTCATCGATCACGATATACCACTCAAGTCCAACAGAGATTTAATATGAATGAATCACATCGATTAAGTACATCAATGGTTATACAATCTCTTGATCGAGATAGTTATCCTTTTAAACCACAAGAGGATAATGAAGAACTAATTGGTCTTAAAGTACCATATATGAGTGCTCTCGAAGTATTGATGTACCTTGCAAATAATATAAGACCAAATATATCATTTTTTATAAATTTATTAGCAATGTATAGTTCTCCTACTCATCGGCATTGAAATGGTATCAAACATGTATTAAGATACCTTCAAGGGTCTAAAGATCGGTGGTTACTTTATTCCAGATGTTCAGAACCAAAGTTGATTGGTTATATTGATACTGGATACTTGTCTGATCCACACAAATCAAGATCTCAAACTGGATATGTGTTAACATATGGTGGAATTACTATTTTTTGACATTCTACAAAACAAACCATTATTATGACTTCTTTTAACCATGCTAAGTTGATTTCAATTCATGAAGCAAGTCGAGAATGTGTTTGGCTAAGATCGGTGAATAATCATATTAGAAGTAATTGTGGCTTAGGTATGAATAATAATATTCACACCATATTATAAGAAGACAATACTACTTGCGTAGCACAAATGAAATGTGGGTATATTAAAGATAACCAAACAAAGCATATCTCACCAAAATTCTTTTTCAGTCACAACCTTCAAAAGAATGGTGAGATTGATATCCAGAAAATAAGGTCTTATGTCAATCTCACAGATTTGTTCACAAAGACATCATCAACTTCCACATTTGAGACCTGTAACTCAAGACGACAGGTGGAAGATGTTGATATCGCCTCGCACCCGTTTTGTGTTTGTTGATGATGGGATGCTTTGTGGTTAAGCCCAAACCCTCTTCCTGGAAACGAGGTCCGCTGTTGGTATTTCATCCATCTTTGCAGCAACGATGAAATCGTTCATACTCAAACCTCCTGCAAACAAACAAACACAAAAACATCAATGAAAGGCATAAGGGGTTCACAAAACAGCAGCAACATAGATGTGTCTCTTCAGAATTTTGATGAAGATCTGAAACCACAGTTTCCAGCACGACTCTGGATTGTATCAGCGGACCGATCAAAGGACTTCGAGTTCTCTCACCAATGGCAGCAGTCCATACTTGTGCCCTAACTTCATTCGATTGTTCTAGATGGAGATCTGGAAATCTTCCCGCAGCCTCTGCAACTTTGGCAATCCTGTTGATTAGTTCAACCCCGCATTTGAAATCCCTCAATTTCCACACACACTGGAGCATCAGTCCCGAATCTGTATGCAACAGTCTCCACCCAACAACCTATTGGAAGCAGGAAACGAGTCTCAGAAGCAAAACAACACACCTATGGTTCATCTTCCAGGCCACAAAGCGTCTCACCTTTCTTAAGAGGGCCTGAGCGTCCTTCTCCGCCATGGGAGGCTGCGAAGGCGAGACGGGAAAGCAATCCTGCTGGGCGAGAGAGAGAGAGGTGAGATTGGGGATGAGGATCCTATGCTCCGTATCGACGTTGCCCAGCACCTTTTCGGCAAATCCACTCTCAATTTCCGCCGGGAATGGGTCTCTGGCCCCGAAATCCCCCAGCATGTCACCGCGCAGAGCTGAGATTAGAAAGCGATTCGGAAGGCGAGGGTGCCGTAATCCATGGGGCTTCAGGGCTGACCGAGGAGAGAAGATAGGCGAAAGGAGGGGGAAGGTCAGGTGCGTGCTGGAAGTGGCCATGAAATTGGGTAGGGTTGCGTGGCCGGTCCTTCTGTTCGACCGTCAGAAGTTTTCACCGGGAGGTCCGGCCACCCCACGAATTTGATCACCACCACTAAAGATTTTCCAAATTAATATAAAATAAATAACAATTTTACAAACAAAACAAACAAAATTTTAATTCAATTACACAATAATACAGGTGTAACCACTCAAAACCTGAAACCTCTTTGCATCGTGTGTTTTGAGTGTCGGAGTCACCTAGAGGAGGTTCCGAGGTGTTTGGAAAGTGTTCTAAGGAAGGGGAAAATGGGGTAAACTATGGCGCGGAGCTTTTGGGATGCGTTGTAGTGTAGGCCTTTACGGTGTGGAGTGCTCTGTTGTGTCGTAGGAGGGATCGAGGAGGAAAATTGAGGTTACACCCTTTTTAGGTCTGGTGCACTGTGGTAGTTGGGTGCAACGTAGGCCCTTCCCTAGTGTTGAGCTCTGCGGCATGGAGCAAGGTGGCTGTACTATAGCGGTTTTTGAGGCTACTGCCAAATTGGGGGGTGGTTGCGGCATGGGTTGTCAATTGCATCGTAGTCCCTCCCCCTGGGGTTATAGGATCTGTGTCGTGGATCCAATCATGGATCCCAAACGCGGAGTTGGACAGGGGGGTTGTAGCGTGGTCTAGGGGAATCACATCATAGTCCTGTTTTTCAATAAGCTACGACGTGATCTTTGAGACTGCACCATGGTCCTCTAAAAATTTAGCCTTCTTATAAATACTCAATAGGCCCTCGACCCTAATTTTCTCTCATGTCTTACACTTGAACCCTAGGCGCCTCGGAGTGCTTTTCGAAGGTTTCTGAAGGCCCTTTTGATTGAGATTAATCCATGGTTTCTTGAGTTCAATTTGTGGTGATCTAATGTGAGTTTTACCTCCTTTTTTGAATCAGTTTCCCTCCATTTGATCTCGTTTACTCTCATTCCTTCTAATCATGTTATGGCGGATGATTTCCATCATTCTAGTGGAGTTTTCTTTTATGTTTTTCTATGCGTTCATGGCACGAAGTCCTTGGAAGATCACAGTTTCCTTACGGGAGAGGTGATCGAAGATCCACGTTGGCATTATGTTTCCATTTCAAGAACGTCAGAAGTTGTCGTAGTGGATTCTTTGCTTCTCCTATTTATTTACATGCAATCATAAAGTTAGCATGATTTAGCTCTTTGAGTGGCAGTGGAATTAATCTAACAAAGATTAAACTGAATTAATGAAAATGGTTTATGGCTGTAGCAATCACATGTTGTTGATGTTTCCACCGTGATAACAGTTTGTCTCTTGATTTTCTAGATAGTGTGCTCTCTATGTTGTACTTGTTAGCATGTGTGTTATGTTTAGTTTGGTTTGTTTGATGAAAATTGGTTAAGTAAAGGCCATAAATTTGTTGGTTGGCTAAAGAATATAGGCAAGTTTAATGAAAGTGTTGTTTCTTATAATTTGATGGAATTGAAATTGACTCTTAGTGCATGTTTAGATAAATATGTTATTCCATGCATTATTAGAATTGGATAAAGAACATTAAGCTGAAATTCTTGTTAATGTTGAAAAGATAAAAACACATGTTAAATGAGAAGTATTATTCTTTAAAGCTTGTTTGATGGTCGGAGTAGGGTACTCAAGAGGGGGGGGGTGAATTGAGTATCTATAAAAATTTATGTTGAAATGTTTTCTTAAAAGGTTCCCAAAAATTAAATACAGCCCAGTCAATCAACGTAATGCGGTTATAAAAGTTTGACTGTTCAAATAACCACTCAGAAGATTGATCAATTCTCAGTAATATCAGTATGAGTTATTGATACTACTTTTGAAGCTATTCTAATTAGGCAAAACAATTATAACTTCTATCCAAGATTAATTATCATAGTAAAATCTAGTGATTTTTGAATTATATAGTAAAATAGAGAAAAACTAAATTAAACAACACATCAGATAAAACAAGTGGTTCAGTCTTAAGCCAAGACCTAATCCACTCCACTTGGTGATCACCTGCCACTAAGCAGATTATATTAATAAACTTTGATCCACACCCTGGATTGGGGTAAACAACAGTGCACAGGACTGTCCAGGTCACACGACCTCTTCCACAGTTCTTTGTGGGTATAAACTACCAGGTCACACAAGGACCTCTTCTACACTTATCTGTGGGAGTAAAAAAATGTAAAAAGATATTAGAGGAAGGATATCTTGTATCCTTCAGTTTAATGCAGGAGACAATGTGTGTTTTAATACAGACACACACACACTACTTGAAAGCTAAAATAATACACAACAGAGAAAAGATGATGAGATAAGGTTAGAAGTGCTCTGAGTGTTATTCTATGCAGCTCTGGACTTGTAGGATGAAGCAGATGCAAGTATCGAGTCCTCTTGTGAGAAACATAGTATCACAAGTCTGGTGCTCTGTTTTCTAGTTAGATATAGCTAGTGTTCTTCATGGAGTTGGTATTGTGAAGATGTTCTTGGATTTGATCTACAGTATTCCAGCCTTTTGATTTGAGAATGATTTGTGTGTTCTTCAGATGTATCTTGTTGCATGTATCAGTTCTATTCAAAAATTGCTCGCACGTCTTCTGTTCTACAATGTGAATTTTCCAGTACTATGTTTTTATTTTTATGTTGGAGTGCACGTGTTGGAGCCGACATGATGCATGTATTCTGCACCTCGTACCTCATACTGTCAGGTGACATGTCTACAGAGAAATATTAATTATTCCAATGCATTTAAATGACTCAAATATGAACATTAGAAATTAAATTGAAAACGAAAAAATAGATTAAAGAACAGTGTCACATTCTGTCAATAAATGGTATCACTTGGAAATGATGTCATGAGGAAACAACGTCTTATTCTTTTCCTTTGAGTGATGGGATATTCATGATGACATACTTGTATTAAGATCAGGAACCAGAAGGACAAATGCGGTATTAGGATCACGGTGTCTGGTCCTTTTCCAAACTTCGAACGGTGTCTGGTCCTTTGCCAAACTTCGAACGGTGTCTTAGTGATGGTAGCAAGGAACCAGTGTCACAGACTTCACGAGATCTGAAACTGGTTACAGTGTCTAGGTCACAGTGTTTGGGTCGCGATGTCCGGGTCACGGTGTTTGTTTACAGTGTCCATTCATGGTGTTTGTTCACGGTGTCTAGTCACGGTGTTTGGTCACGGTGTCTGGGCCCTTTGCCAGAAAACCAGAACCGGTGGCAGAATCACGATTTCTTAGACTTAGACAAGTATCTATATACAGACTTAAGCAATAATATTCACATAATGAATTAGACTATATCATTCATAAAATAAATTCATTATAGAACAAAATAAATATAGTTTTTAATAATAAAACATGATTTATAGGAATTAAGATCTTGGGTAAGTTTGTTTAAAGAATAAATAAACCAACCATCTCTACACACATGATTTGAGATATATTAAATAAGATTAACAAAATTTACAGAATGTATAGGATTTGTGATCATTAAAACATGATTAAAACAGGGGGAGTCCAATAATCTCCCCCTTTTTGATGATCACAAATCATGTCTGTTCTTAGTGTTCTATTCTCCCACTTTTGGGATTATAAAAAAAATAAGAAAAATAGAATGAACCTAAATAAGAGAATAGAGAGAAATAGTTCACATTTCATTAGATGAAAAAGATGTGGCAATACAAGTAGTAGGAAAAAATAAAAAATCTCCCTATAAAAATACAATTTGCACTATTCTTCAGCACAAGTTGTCTTCTCTTTTCCCTTGGTATTAGCATTAGAAAGAGCCACAGGAGAAAAAGTAGAAGTTGAAGAAGGGAGTGAGCCAACTGAGAAAGAAGGGAGAAGGAGTCCTTCAAAAATAGAAGGTTCCATAGTAGGTTTAGTGGAAGAACAAAGCAAGTTTTGGTCAAGGATAACAGGTCTTATCTAGCTCAGAGCTTGAGATATAGACATTGAGGTAGAGGAAATGGCAGTGGATGAGGAATGCGGTAGACCAGGCCACAAGGGATCAGTTGTAGGAGCCACAATAGCATTGATCTTCACATGAAGATAAGGCTTCAATAGCTGAACGAAGTCAGTAATAATCTCACCATCATATTGTATTGCTTTCTCAAAATCATCTTTGTTCTCCATTAACATGTCCAACAAAGGATTAAAATCTTTCAGCTTTTGAACTTGAGTCTTGAAGGCTTGATTGATAAGAGGTATTTTTAAATTCTCTATAAGATACTTGAAATGATTGGTCATATCACTCTTAGAGAAAATTTTATTAAAGTAGAAATTCACCTTCTTAGTAATTTCCTCCTGAGCATCATTTGAAATCTTTGAGTGAATCCTTACCAAATCAAGTACTCTGTCACTATTCTTAATAACTGTAGATAGAGTCTCTTTGTCAAAGACACTTAACACTGATTGAAGTTCCACTTTCAAAATAGTTCTGAGCAGATCACTGTCAAAGGAGGGTTGAGATGACTATCCAGAGGCACTAGAGGCTGTAACATCTGAAGTGGGGGACTTTAGTTGATTCAGAACTTTCTGTAGACATCCCTTATACTCATCAGTCAGTTTGTTAAGACCAATAACAATATCACACATCACTTGAACTATCTTCTTTTTTCTCTCATACACTTTGTCAGCTAATGAAGTCAGGTTTGGTTGAATCAGAGAGGCAACTTCCTATGGAATCTTACCACTAACATCCTTAATAGGATGAGAAATAAGAGCTTGTCCTGATTTCAAGACTTTTTTCATATCTTCATCCATAGCTCTAAGAGACTTCACTTCATCACTTAGCTGTTTGTTCTCAATTCTGACCTCTTGAATTTCATGAATCATTTTTGGATAAATTTGTCATATCATCTTCTCTAACAGTAGTGTAGCATCTCTTTCACTTAGGTTTGTTATAGGAGAAAGTTGTGTGTTAATGAGCTTTTTAACTCCAGCAAATAAAGTAGCTCCAAAGGCTTTCAAATCACTATAACTTACAAATTAAATAGGTTCTTATGAAGGTTCAAGAATAGGAGATGAGATAGGCTCAAGTTTCTCAATAGAGATTACTTCAAGAGCAGAGACCAGTTTCAATTGAAACATAGTAGACAAGTATATACCTTTTACCGAGGATTCTTGAGTATCATTCTCATCAAAGTAGCTAGGGAAATTATACCAGGTATCCACAGTTCTTTGATCAATTGGATTAGTAATTTCAACACTTTATAGACCAGGGTGTTGCTCCCCCTCAAAAAGTGCATCTCTCACAGTACTAAGAGATTCAGTTCCTTAATCTGGTTCTAAAATATCAACTCCAATACTTTCAACCATTTCTTTTCTATCCAGATGGAAGGCTTGTTCCAGTACCACGTTTTTCTTTTTAAGTTGGAGTGCACATGTTGGAGCTGACATGATGAATGTATTCTGCACCTCATACCTCATACTGTCAAGTTACATGTCTATAGAGAAATATTAATTATGTCAGTGCATTTAAATGACTCAAATATGACCATTAGAAATTAAATTGAAAACAATAAAACAGATTAAAGAATGGTGTCATAGTATGTCTAGAAACAGTATCAATTGGAAACAGTGTCACCATGAAACGGTGTCTTATTCTTTTCCTTTGAGTGGTGAGATAGTCATGATGACATAGTTGTATTAATATTAGGAACCAGTATCACAAATGTGGTGTTAGGATCATGATGTCTGGTCCTTTTCCAAACTTGGAACGGTGTCTTAGTGATGGTAGTAAGGAAATGGTGTCACAGACTTCATGAGATCTAAAACTGGTTATGATGTCTGGGTCACGGTATCTGGTTCATGGTGTTTGGGTCACGGTGTCTAGATCACGGTGTCTGGTCATAGTGTCTGGTCATGGTTTCTGGTCACGGTGTCTGCTCACGGTGTCTGGGTCCTTTGCCATAAAACCATAACCGGTGGCAGACTCACGGTTTCTCATACTTATCTGAATATCTATATACAGACTTAAGAAATAATATTCACATAATGAATTAGACTAGATCATTCATAAAATAAATTGATTATAGAATAAATTAAAAATATTTTTTAATAATAAAACATGATTTATAGAAATTAAGATCTTGGGTAAGTTTATTTAAAGAATAAATAAACCAACCATCTCTATACACATGATTTGAGATAGATTAAATATGATTAAAAAGATTTATAGAATGTAGAGGATTTGTGATCATTAAAACATGATTAAAACATGAGGAGTCCAACAATATCCCCCTTTTTGATGATCAAAAATCATGTCTGTTCTTAGTGTTTTGTTTTCCCACTTTTGGGATTATCAAAAATAATAAGAAAAATAGAATGAACATAAATAAGAGAATAGAGAGTAATAGTTCACATTGCATTAGATGAAAAAGATGTGGTAGTATAAGTAGTAGGCAAAAATAAAAAATCTCCCTATAAAAATACAATTTGCACTATTCTTCAGCATGAGTTGTCTTCTCTTTTCCCTTGGTTGTAGCATCAGAAAGAGCCATAGGAGCAGAAGTAGAAGTTGAATAAAGGAGTGAGCCAACTGACAAAGAAGGGAGAGGGAGTCCTTAAAAAACATAAGGTTCCAAAGTAGGTTTGGTGGAAGACCAAGGCAAGTTTTGGTCAAGGATAATAGGTATTATCTAGCTCAGAGCTTGAGATACAGACATTGAGGTAAAGGAAAAGGTAGTAGATGAGGAAGGCGGTAGACCAGGACATAAGGGAGCATCTACAAGAGCCACAATAGCAGTGCTATTCATATGAAGATAAGGCTTCAACAACTAAATGAAGTTAGTAATAATCTCACCACCATATTGTATTGATTTCTCAAAATCATCTTTGTTCTCCATGAACTTTTCCAACAAAGGATTAAAATCTTTCAACTTTTGAACTTGAGTCTTGAAGGCTTGAGTGATAGGAGGGATTTTCAAATTCTCTATAAGATACTTGAAATGATTGATCATATCATGCTTAGAGAAAATTCTATTAAAGTAGAAATCCACCTTCTTAGTAATTTCCTCCTAAGAATCATTTGCAATCTTTGAGTGAATCCTTATAAAATGAAGTAATCTATCACTATTCATAACAACTGTAGATAGAGTCTCTTTGTCAAAGACACTTAACACTGATTGAATTTCCACTTTAAAAATAGTTCTAAGAAGATCACTTTCAAAGGAGGGTTGAGATGACTGTCCAGAGGCACTAGAGGCTGTAACATCTGAAGTGGGGGACTTTAGTTGATTCAAAACTTTCTGTAGACATCCTTTATACTCATCAGTCAGTTTGTTGAGACCGATAACAAGCTCACACATCTCTTGAACTATCTTCTTGTTTCTCTCATACAATTTGTTAGCTAATGAAGTCAGGTTCAGTTGAATCAGAGTGGCAACTTCCTGTGGAATCTAACCACTAACATCCTCAATAGGATGAGAAACAGGAGCTTGTCCTGATTGCAAGACTTTTTTCATATCTTCAACCATATCTATGAGAGACTTCACTTCATCACTTAGCTGTTTGTTCTTAATTCTGAACTATTGAATTTCATGGATCATTTTTGGCTGAATTTTCCATATCATCTTCTCTAATAGTAGGGTAGCATCTCTTTCACTTAGGTTTGTTATAGGAGAAAGTTGTGTGTGCATGAGCTTTTCAACTCCAGCAAATAATGTAGCTCCAAAGGATTTCAAATCACTCTAACTTACTAAGGCAGGAGGTTCTTGTGAATGTTCAAGAACAGAAGCTGAGATGGGCTCAGGTTCCTTGGTAGAGATTACTTCAAGAGCAGAGTCTGGTTTCAATTGAAACATAGTAGACATGTCTATACCTTTAACTAAGGCTTCCTGAGTATCATTCACATAAAAGTAGCTAGGGAAATTATACCAGGTATCCACAGTGATTTGATCAACTGGATTAGTAATTTCAACACTTTCTAGACTAGGGTGCTGCTCCCCCTCAAAAAGTGCATCACTCACAGGACTATGAGATTCAGTTCCTTGATATGTTTCTAAAATATCATATCCAATAATTTCACCCATTTATTTTCTAGCCAACTGAAAGGCTTGTTCCATTCTCTCCTTAACTGATATGATAACATCAAGATTATCCTATTCTACCAAAAATTCTTTAACTGCAACATCTTTCTCAAGATAAAATTCTTCTTCTAAAGGATCCTCAAGAACAACCTCTTCTCTTACATTAACAAAAAATTATTTTCCAGAAGCAGGTTCGTCTTCCAAATCAATACTTCTTTCAGGAACAGGTGCTTCCTTCTCAACTTCATCTTGTGAAATAGGTCCACTACATTCCTTATCCAATACATTTTCTTATGGAGGTGCAACAACTGCTTCTTATTCCTCTTCAAAAAAAAATCAGCAATTTCATCTGGTTCCAAACTAGGATAAAAAACGTTCTTAGGTTTTGAAGAATTCTCAAACAGATTAAAATTTTCATATACCCTTTCATTATCCTCCAACCAGGCCTTTATCCATGGATTCCAACTTATTTTCATTCTTTTGAATGTAACCTTTGAGATACAAAATTCATAGTCCTTGATGAATTCTTCATTCGGTCCAACCATTCCTTTAGCATATAATATAGCAGAGATTAACCTTGAGTTGAACACAGAGGTAGAATTTGAGATTGCCTTTATCAACTCACACATATGAAGTATAACATACTTGCATAGGTTAATCTTGTGTCTATTCTTCATAATATGTATCAAAAATATATCCTGATACTTGAGGGTAGAAAAATCTTCTTTCCTTAGACTAATCAGATTCTGAATAAACTTAAATAGAAATCTGGTTTCACCATCTAACTTAGCAGCAATAGATCTTCTCTTCTTTTTGTTTCCAGTTAAGCTTCCCAAAGCCTCTTCCAAAACAAAGATATCACTAGGAGGAGGAGGACCGCTCTAGTAGTCCTCTAAAATTCCTTCATGAGGTATCCCTAGGCAAGAATCCCATAAACTTGAGTAAATAGTGTATTTTTTCCATTAATCCAACTTCTCACAACAAAACCATCTTCTATATTAAAAGAGAACTGAAAAAACTGATAGATTTGAGCAATATGATTTAGATAAATCATCCTTGTATCCTTTGTGAACCAATACAACCATCCCTATTATTTTAATACTTTCAACACTAAATACATACTTGAAAACAACCATTTAGGGCATATTTCATTTTTTGGTACCACTATTCTATCAATAAGGTTTAGGTTCAGTGGTCCTTTAGGTGCTACCTTTAGTTCTCTTTTCACTTTCTTCTTAGATCTGTGCTTTTCAGGTGTTAAAGAAGATGAGTGATTCATTCCAAGCATCGAATGAGAGGTACGAGAGAGAGATGAAGAATTTAAGGAGGTATTACGATTTGAGAGAGAAGGGTTTCGAGTTTGAGAGAATAAAGAACAAGTGAAGAAGATAGTGAAAGACATTTGATTTTTCTCATTTAGGGATTTCAAGCATCGCAAATTCAAAAGCATGGGATGAATATAATAAAATAATTAACATAATATTATAGGTAATAAAATAAAAATAAAACAAAAAAGTGTCTTTTAGGTGAGACCAGAACATGTTTTCATAGTGAGACCAGAATAGGTTTTCACGGTGAGACCAGAACAGGTTTTCATGGTGTCACCTTTACAGTGTGTCTCCACACGGTGCATCTATAATACTTGAGACAGTAAGTGAAAGACAGTAACCAAGAGATAGTAACTGTGAGACTGAAAACATGAAACAACAACTTTAAGGTAGTAAACTATAGAATTATAAGAGTTAGATAGTAATCTTAAGACAGTGACTTTTGAAACCGTAAACTGTGAAAGAGTAAGTTGTGAAATAGTACAGTTTCTACATAAGATTTATCATTACTAATTCTTGTATGATGTAATCTATCCTTTCAGAATTTAATGGTTTGGTGAACATATTAGCAAGATGGTATTCAATTCCAATGAATTCCAAAGTGATATCACCTTTTTGATAATGGTCTCTCAAAAAGTGATGTATTACATCAATATGTTTTGTCATAGAGTGTGAAACATGATTTTTTGAGATGTTAATAGCACTTTTATTGTCACAATTTATAAGTACATTCCTTAATTGATATCCATAATCTAGTAATGTGTGTTTCATCCACAAAATTTGTGCACAACAACTACCAGAAGCTATGTATTTAGCTTCAGCAGTAGATAATGCAATAGAGTTTTGTTTCTTACTACACCATGATACTAGAGACTTGCCTAAAAAATGACATGTTCCAAAGGTTCTCTTTATATCTAACATACAACCACCGAAATCAATATCAAAACAACTAACTCAGGTGATTGTCCTTTAGGATAGAACAGTCCTAGATTGGTGTATGTTTGAGGTATTTGAAAATCCTTTTAACAACATTTAAATGAGATTTCTTAGGGTTTGCTTGAAAATGAGCACACGTACATACACTAAACATAATTTCAGATCAGCTATCAGTTAAGTAGAGTAATCTTCCAATCATTCCTCTATAAGTGGTTTGATCAACATATTTTCCAACTTCATCAAGATCCATCTTAAAAGTAGTACTCATTAGAGTATCACTACTTTTAGTGCTATCCGTGCCAAAATGTTTTAAAATATCTTTAGTATATTTTCTTTGGTTTAATATAATATCATCATTATTTTGAAAGATTTTAAATCCAAGGAAAAAATTTAGTTCACCCATTAAACTCATTTCAAATTCATTCTACATCATTTTAGAAAATTCAATACATAAATAATTTTTTGAAGATCCAAAAATAATATCATCTATATAAACTTAAACTACTAAAGCATCATTGGAAATTCATTTTCTAAAAATTGTAGGATTAGCTACACCTTTTGTAAAACCTTTTGAAATAAGAAAAGTACTTAATCTATCATACCAAGATCTTGGAGCTTATTTTAAACCATACAAAGCTTTTGATAATTTGAAAACATGATTTGGAATGTGAGGATTTGTGAAACTAGGGGGTTGTTCAACAAATACATCATCATCTATATATCCATTTAGGAATGAACTCTTAACATCCAATTGATATAGTTTGAAATTTAGATGTGAAACATAAGCAAGTAGGATCCTAATGGCTTCAAGTCTAGCTACCGGTGCAAATGTTTCCTCATAGTCAATTCCTTATTCTAGAATATAGCCTTGTTTCTAACTATATTACTAGCTCCATCTACCTTATTTCTAAACACCCAATTAGTGCCTATAGTAAATGTGTCTTTGGGTCTATCAACAAGTTTCCAAACTTTTTTCATTTTAAACTGATTAATTTCTTTTTCTTAGCCATCACCCAAAAATCATCATTAATAGAATCATTAGTGTTTTTAGGTTCAAGTTGTGACAAGAAAACTTGATGTTCAACCTGATTTCTAAGAGAAGCTCTAGTTTGAGTTCCTTGATCCAAATCTCCTACAACAGTATCTAAATGATGGTTCTTAAGGGTTCTAATAGCTCTATAAAAAGAGGGACTAGTGATTTAAGGTTAATTAATAGTTTTGGGTTCATAATGACTTAAATCTGGAGAATTTCCAGAACTAGAAGTTTTCACAGATCCTTTTATAGGATGGTTATAGGGTTTAGCATTGATGTCCAGATTTGACATATCATCCTCCATGTTCTCTATAGTGGTCTTAGGCTCATGTGGATTTGTCTCATCAAAATTTACATGGAAATATTCTTCCACACATTTAGTTCTTTTGTTAAACACCTTATAGGCTTCACTAGAGATTGAATATCCTAGAAAAATTCCTTCATCACTTTTGGAAGAATTTTTTTCAAGATTATACCTAGTGTTAAGGATAAAGACTTTGCAACCAAAAACTCTAAAGTAATTGACCTTAGGCTTTATATTGTTCCATAGATCAGAAATGGTATTCTTAATAACATGTCTAATTAAAACTCTATTGATGATGTAACAAACTGTACTAACAGCTTCAGCCCAAAAATAGACAGGAAGGTTATACTCATTAAGTACAGTCTGAGCAATCTCTTGAAGGGTCCTATTTCTTATTTCTACAACTCTATTTTTTGAGGTGTTCTAGGGGTATAGAAGTTATGACTATAGCCATTTTTTGAGCAAAAGGATTCAAAATATTGATTTTCAAACTCATGGCCATGATCACTTCTTAAGGATTTAATTCTAAGTCCACTAAGGTTTTCTATAGTTTTAGCATATTTGGTGAAATGAGAGTAGGATTAACTTTTGTGAGCCAAGAAGAAAGTCCAAGTATATCTAGAAAAGTAATATATAAGAACATAAACATAGTGCTTCACATTTAAACTAGAAACTCTAGATGGTCCAAACAAATCCATGTGAACCAATTCAAGAGGTTGATAAGTTGACACTTCTTTCTTTGGTTTGAAGGAAATTTTATGTTGCTTTCCATTTTGACAAGGATTACACACTTTATCATTTGGAAACTCAAGTTTGGGTAGATATTTGACTAAAATTTTTCTAGTTATATTTCTAAGAGAGTGAATATTATAGTGTCTTATTATTCTATTCCAAATCCAAGACTCTGTGAAATACAGTTAAACATGATGCATTTTGAGAAACTAAATAATCTAAGTTAACAGAGTATACATTTTCATTTCTCAATGCCGAAAATACTAATTCATTTTTAGAATTAAAAACACTGCAAGCATCATTTTAAAATTTAACATGAAATCCATCATCACATAGTTGTGAAATACTAAGTAGATTATATTTTAGTCTATAAAAAAAGTACTTTGGAAATTAAGACTGAGTTAAAGTTACCAATTTGGCCAAGGCCAATGATTTTTCTTTTGGCATTGTGACCAAAGGTGACATGTCCACCATCAATTTTTATTAAGTTCTTGAAGAAAGAATATTCCCCTTTCTTGTGTCTTGGACACCCACTATCCAAGTACCATAATATTTTACAAGAGCTCTTTAAGAAATTTTCCTACAAAATAGTCAAATAAAAAAAGTATTTGGTACCCATATTTTGTTGGGTCTAGTAATATTAGTAACTAGAGATTTATGATCCCACATCTGCTTCATAGGTTTTATATAAACATTATGTAAATTATTTGTAAAATAAACTATATTTGGTCCATAAAATCTTGAAAAATTAGAGAGTGTAGTTGTATGTCCTAGATTTGGAAACAAAATTGGTTCTTCCAAAATTTATTTTACCAGGTTGATAGCCAATAACAGTAGTGTATTTAGGGGAAATCTGTTTACCTAGAATTTGTACCAAGGTATCTTTACCATTAGTAAACCTTTTAAGGTATTTTTTCAATTGTTCATTAGATATATTTAGTTCATTGTTTTCTTTGAGTAATTGAACATTTTTCTCTCTTTCTACAGTAAGTTTAGATTTAGCAATTGAGGTAAGAGCAAGTTGTTTCTTTAAAGACTTGTATTTATCTTTCAGTTCATTACATGTCACTTCAAGAATATTACAGTACTCAAACATTTATTTATTAGACATATTTTCAGAATCAATTTCATCTCTAGAATAATATGAATTTTATATAGGAGATTCTAGTGTTACCTTAGACATGTTTTTCATAAAACACATATTGGATTTGTTATCCTGTTCATAATGTAAAGATTATTAGTCACTTGAACTGTCCTCAGAAGTAATCAAAGTTGATTTCATTTCCTTTTTATAATTTCTATCTTTGTCCTCATATTTCTTTTTATACTTGATCTTGGGACAGTAAGACTTTATATGTACCTTTCACTTACATTCATAACATACTATCTCATTAGAATTTTCACTTATTTTTCAATCTTTCTTCTAGCTTCCCTTTTGATAATATATTCCTTTGAAGTTAGGATTTCTGAAAATTTTCTTCTTCTTGTGAAATTTCTTAAACCTTATGGCTAATTGAGACATCTACTCATCCTTGTCAGTTGATGATTGTTCACTACTGGAACGTTCTACAGATACTTACAGTTTATCATTTTCTTTGTGTTTAGAGGTGGTAGTCTTGAATGTAATAGATTTTATTTTGGGTTCATCATCCTCTTCCTAATTGACTTTCATATCCTTTTCAGACATCATTAGTTTCCCAATTAGTTTTTTGATAGGTAATTTTTTGATGTCACATGACTCTATAATAGATACAGAGGTTCTTCTCTATCTATTAGGTAGGCATATGATAATCCTCATGATTTGTTCTTTGGAAGTGACTTCTCTTCCAAGGAAAATCATTTTGTTGACAATTTCATTGAACCTGAGATACATGTCAGAAATTGGCTCATTAGGATTCATTTTAAAGTTATCATATTTAATATTATAAGTATTGAGTCTCATTTCTTTCACACTAGAAGTTCCTTCATGTGAAACAGACAAGGTATCCCAAATTTCATGGGTAGTTTTACATGCAGATATTCTATTAAATTCCTCATCTCATAGAGAACAGTATAAAGAATTCATGGATTTGCAATTTTTATTATAGGAAATATTATTTGGGTCATCCCAAGTAATTCTATCAGTTGTAGGAATTTTATATGCATCTATAATTGAAGATAAAATTTCAAAGCCCATACTTTCAAAATGCATTTTCATTTTAATTTTACATTGGGAATAATTAGTTCCATTAAAGAATGATGGTCTGTTTTTTGCAGCCCCTTCCAGTCTATTGTACATAATAAAGAAATACTTTTAAAGAGCTAGAAATTTAGAATTAACAGAACTTTATAGATTGTTAAAGTGAAACTAAAATCATAGTTGAATAGTTTTAAAAACAAAGTCTTAATAGGAATAAAAAATCCTTTGATACCAAATGTTGGTCAGAGTAGAGTACTCAAGAGGGAGGTGAATTGAGTATCTATACAAATTTTTATTGAAATTTTTTCTTAAAAGGTTCCAAAAAATTAAATACATACCAGTTAATCAAGGTAATGCAATTATAAAAGTTTGACTGTTCAAATAACCTCTCAGAAGATTGATTAATTCTCAGTAATATCAATATGAGTTATTAATACTACTTTTGAAGCTATTATAATAAGGAAAAACAACTATAAATTATATAAAAGATTAACTATCAAATTAAAATATAGCGATTTCTTAATTATACAGTAAAACATAGAAAAACTAAATTAAAAAACATAGTGGATAAAACAAGTAGTCCAGTCTCAAGCTGAGACCTAATCCACTCCACTTGGTGATTACTACCACCAAAAAGTTTATATCAATAAACTTTGATCCACACCTTGGATTGGGGTAAAAAACAGTGCATAGGACTATCCAGGTCACATGACCTCTTCCATAGTTCTTCATGGGTATAAACTACTAGGTCACATAAGAACCTATTCCACACTTATCCATGGGAGTAAACAAATGTAAAAAGATATTAGAGGAAGGATATCTTGTATCCTTCAGTTTAATGCAGGAGACAATGTGTGTTTTAATACTGACACACACACACACACACACTGCTCGAAAGATAAAACAATACAAAATAGAGAAAAGATAATGATATAAGGTTAAAAGTTCTCTAAGTGTTATTCTATGAAACTCTGGACTTGTAGGATGAAGCAGATGAAAGTATCGAGTCCTCTTGCGAGAAACAGAGTATCAAAAATCTAGTTCTCTGGTTTCCAGTTAGATCTAGCTTGTGTTCTTCATGTATTTGGTATTGTAAATATGTTCTTAGCTTTGTTTTACAACATTCCAGCCTTTTGATTTGAGAATTCTTTGTGTGTTATTCAGATGTATCTTGTTTCATGTATCAGTTCTCTTCAAAAATTGCTCGTGTGACTTCTGTTCTACACTATGTATGTTACGGTACCATGTTTTTCTTTTTAAGTTGGAGTACACATGTTGGAGCTGATAGGATGCATGTATTATGCACCTCGTACCTTGTACTATCAGGTGACATGTCTATAGAGAAATATTAATTATGTCAGTGCATTTAAATGACTCAAATATGACCGTTAGAAATTAAATTGAAAACAACTAAACCGATTAAAGAATGATGTCACATTTTGTCCAGAAATAGTATCACTTGGAAATGGTGTTAGTAGGAAATGTTTTCTTCTTCTTTTCCTTTGAGCGGTGAGATAGTCATGATGGCATAGTTGTATTAAGATCAAGAACCAGTTGCACATATGCAGTGTTATGATCACAATGTATGGTCCTTTCCCAAACTTCGAATGGTGTCTTAGTGTTGGTAGTAAGGAACCGGTGTCACAGACTTCATGAGATCTAAAACTGGTTACTGTGTCTGGGTCACGATGTCTGGGTCATGGTGTCTGGGTCACGGTGTCTGGTTCATAATGTCTGGTCACGGTGTCTGGTCACGGTGTCTGGGTCCTTTTCCAGGAAACCAAAACCAGTGGCAGACTCATGGTTTCTCATACTTAGCCAAATATCTGTATACAAACTTAAGTAGTAATATTCATAGAATTAATTATACTAGACCATTCATAAAATAAATTCATTATAGAACAAATTAAATATAGTTTTCAATAGTAAAACATGATTTATAGGAATTAAGATCTTGGGTAAGTTTATTTAAAGCATACAAAAACCAACCATATCTACACACACGATTTGAGATAGATTAAATAGGATTAACATGATTTATAGGATGTATAGGATTTTTCATCATTAAAACATGATTAAAACATGAGGAGTCCAATATTGTTAAAGTTTGAAAATGCTAGAAAGCGTGTTTAAGTAATTTTGATAGCTTGTTATAGGTGATGCGTTAGGTTACCCATAGTTTTATACTATGATAAATGAATATGTTAATTCAATATAGAATGAGAACCAGTTGTTTGATAAAGATAAATGCTTGGGGTTGAGAGTGCCTGTTGTTTATAAATGAGAGTTGTCTTGTGTTTGGGGCCGTGAGAGCCCATTTGCTTGTGAAGGATGGACGTCTTGTTTTTTAGGCCTAGTTTCACAGTTGACCTTTTGGTTGTTTACTGCCTTTCTGATTTTCAATGGATTTTATATTTTCCATGTGATGTGATGTGAGCCTGAGATGGTTGTTGGCTAATGAGATATGGATGAGGAGGCATGAGGTTGTGGTAATAGTTGACGCTTGTGATGGTGATATACATGTGATATTTATGATAGTGTCAGGGATGACACCAGGCTTGTGAAAAAAGTTAACATCTATGATGGATAGATGTATGATGGTGTTGAGGATTACATCGGGATGATGGAATGGGTTTAATCTCAGCTTACCCTTTGTGAAGCTAAAAGTTGGGATGCTTGCTTGTTGAATCTATTTTAAGGGCCATATAACGACCCAAAATTTTTATTAATGGAAATTACCTTCTTATAACTATGTCATATAGTATAAACCACATAAATTCACTTTGATAACATAATACAAACTTTATAAATGAATAATGAAAGAAAAAAGAGGCATTTCTAGAAGTTAAGGAACCTATCCCAATTGAATAGTAGCCTGACTGTTGGAATAGTAACATGACCATTAGGAATAGTAATTTAGCCAATAGAATAGTAAACTCACCTATAGAAGTATAAATAAAATTTGGACATATTATAAATGATAATATGCTATAAATATATCATATTATAAGTAATTTATTTTTTTAAATTATTAATTAAGTGTTCGTATTTTTATAAAACATAAACATTTATTTATAATTTTATAATTAATATAATTATTTAAAAGAAAATTTACCTTCATAAAATAGGTTCATAAACTAAGTTTTTTTTTCTTATGACTATAATATAATTTTATGATACTTTAATTAAAATTTCAAAAGTGTTATAAAATCAGTTATAATTTAAAAATCTGTATTTTTCGAGTAAATGAGGATTTCAATTAAAAATTAAATTTATCATATATAAAAAATTATTTTTATAAAATGGAGTTTATTTTTCAATTATACATGTTGAAAAATGTTTATGGTGATTTTTTGGGATTTTTCTAAAATACTTGATTTTTTGTGAATAGTGAAATACGACAATTTACGGTATATATATTTTATAAGTTAAATATATTATTCCTAGAGTCATAGTTGATGTAAGTAGGATAATATTGAACTAAAATTAATTATTTTAATATAATTTTTTGATAATTCTCAAACTACTCATAGTTTTGAGCCAAAATAATAAACTAACGAATAAAATAATGAGAAAACACCCCTCTCCTCCCCTATAAATACCACCCCTCTCCACCTATTCTACTCACACATTCTAAGATTTTATACTTATCAAAATTATACCAAGTTATATTTCCAAGACCCTCCCCAATTTATAGGATCCTTTGGTCTCATCAAAAGACCAAACCCTTTTCCCTAAGGAGGTTCTCAAGGAGGAGAAATTTAAGATGTAAAATCCCCTTCCTTTTTTCTTTTCAATTGCATTTATTTCTTATCCTATCCTAACCAACACCTATCCAAGAGGCATTATAACTCCAGTATCCTTTACATACTAGAATATTATTATTATAATGGAATAATTCATTTTTAAGTATCTCCCATTTTTCTTTTTTCTAAACATGAAAATATCGACTGTGGTGTGTCGATTTACCACCACCGTGGGTGACGCATTTTCATTTTTCACCATCGCCTTCAAGACTAGTCATAAACCCATCATTATGGTTAAATAATATTTTATTGTACATATTATAAGTTATATAATTTCCTGGAATCAATATATAAACATTATTTTAAATAAAATGATATAAGCTTATAATGGCCGTAAAAACACCAAAAGTAATAAAATCATTTTCATTAATTTTAAATCTAATAAATAATCCTAATGCCGTATAAAAAAATTATATACAAGATCATTTAATCTTATAAAAGTTAATTAATAACATATAATTTCAATTTTGGATAACTATTCCAATCTTACAAGAATTTCCATACACATATACAAGCGAACCGATCATGAAAACCACGAAAACGAACACTCCCGAACGATGAAATTAAACTTAATAACTCATCAAAAAGTCCATAAATAAACTTAATAAAAATATAATGAATAAAATTAATGTATAAAAGGTTATTTATTTGTTAATTATTTAATTTAATTTTATTATCACAAATATTAAAGTAAATAAAGCATTCGAATACAAGGTAAGGAGATTCTCAAACCTAACTCTCTTCCTTTGGGTTTTCATTATTTCACTTAATTTTCAGTATGGATGTTCCATTAATGTTCATTAAATATAATTTATTTATCCTCAAATTTTATTTTATGGATATAAATGTTTCCAATATGATTTTATGACAAATTAAAAGATTCTTTGAAAATAACTCTTCCTTCTAAAAATACAACTTTAACTTCTCGTGAGCTTTTTTCTTACTCACTCAAGATTGATGATTATTATACCAATTATGGTATTCACTATTTATTTTTGGAACCCCAAAGTTTGTTCAAGAATGTATTCTTTAGGAAATTAAACTCATTCCTTTCTATTGGTTAATTTATGTCCAAGATTGATATATGTTCTATGTGGCATGCATGATAATTTAAATGTTATAATGTGACAGGTGCATCCAGAATTATATAGAGAATATAAATGTTATGATGTGAAGAGTGTGCCCAGGATTATATAGTGCTTCAATGCATTGGGTAATGTGATGTATCTCATGATAAAAAGTGAAATATGCATGAATATGATGATAGATTCGTTCACAACTATGTGTGTTGATTAACCACTAAGACATGATGTTTCATTTTTATGTATTTCCAAATTCCTTGAATTTATATAATGCTTCCTATCATGATTATTATGGTGATAATTTTCTTATGTTATGATTAAGATGTTTATTGTAACGACCCAAACTTTTTAAATGATAATTGTTTCTTGAAAATGTGTGTTATATTATATTACACAACAAAACTATTCTCATTAATAATAAAGTAAGCATATTTTAATGTGATCATCAGATTTCGACCATTATATGATTGTTGGTAAATATTATCGTTGGTTAATATGATTTTTTGAAACTTTACTCTTAGAATTATGATTATTATTTATAAATAGAAATGATAATAGTTAAATAATGTAGAAAGAAGATATGATGACCTCATCCAGTAGAGTCATGTAGTTTGAAGCCCATTTGTTAGAGCTTGGGAAATAGGTAGCATCACTGGGCTTTGCTCTTGACCAATCTCAAGCTAAGCTTCAACATGTCAATCTTGAATGAAATCGTCTATGGGATAAGTTTATGTTAGTGGAAATTACCACTCGGGTGATGTTATCTGAGTCGTCCAATAGTCTATCACCATCACACACCTTACCCTTAGGTCATATATGGGTGTTTTAAGAGGTTATGTGTCAAGTAACTAGTTACATATAATGTGATATCTTTGTTTAAATAAAAATTTTATTTCATCATTTCTGTTTTTAGAATTTCTTTTCTTAAAAATTGAGATAGAATTTGATAATTTGATTTTTAGGAAAAAATGTACTTTTCAGAGAGATATAAATTATTACATTAAACTAAGGTTTTATTAATAATGTTTTTATAACAAAATAGTGTTATAAAAACACTCCTAAATTATAAATGATAAAAAAATTTTATTTTTTACTAATGTCATAAATTTTATTATACATTCACTCTGCATTTTATATCCACTATTATTTTTAATAAATAAGTATTTTTATAGTTAGATGTTAAATTTTTCATATTTATAGAATTATTATGATAAAATAAATGTAATTTTATAAATCAGAAAATATATATTAGGTTAGGGTGGATTTATGAGGATTTTATTAAATACTTTAGTTTCTCATGAATAGTAAAAATACAGTTTGAGTTTTTCACTATGTTTAATGACATCATATCTATGTCATAATGATGTAATGAGTAATATAAAATTATGTCTGAATCTTGTGGGTTAAAATAATGTAATAGGTGTCCTAATTGGATAATACTATGGGCAATCCCATGGTTTTTCAAATACCAGTACTGAGGTGTCCAAGGAAATTAATAAAAAACTCCCTCGCTTTTGCTATAAATACCCACCCATTTCTTCGTTTCCTTTCATTAAAAAATTCATACTCCATGAATACATGATATTTTTTATCCTCCCAAGTAGTTTTACCAAGGTGTCCTCAAGCCTCCAAGGTCCTGATCTTTTTTTAGGAGTCACTCTTCAAGGTAATGGAAATCTCAACTTCTCTTTTCCTTTCAAGTTTCCTTTTTATGTGGTATGTATTTAAAATTTCCATAATATGTTATTATGTAAATTTTATTCTATAACTTTAATATATTAAGAGTCTTTCATTAATGTTATACCCTTTTACCCTCTATTTTTAATGTTTTCTATAACCATATTTCTTACCTGTTATACTATAGAATTTTCTTCTCAAATTTTCTCTCTTTTTATCAAGAAATTATTTTATTTTATTTTTTGAATACCTAAACCTCCTTATTCTCCAGGGTTATTCAAATATATGTAAACATTATCTATATTATTCTTAGATTAACATACATGAGACCTACCTTCCTTTTCCGTGGGTTTAAAATGACAAAAGGATCATATTTTTAAGGACTTTCTAAAACACCAGTATTTTGATATGAAACCCGTTTATTTTATTCTCAATAGTTTATTTATGAAATGTTTATTATGATATATGTGTATCATATTAGTTAATACATATGAAGGGTGAACCCTGATATCTTTACAATTCATTGGGTAAAGAATTTAATTTCTAGAGATGACAAGTTTTATGATACCTTGGTTAATAATCTTAGTAATTTTTATGACTCCTCAGTGATAAACCTTGGTGATATTCTAATGAATAACTCAATTAAATATTTTAGCCACATTTCCATGGTTTTTATTATTATATTCCTCTTTTTTCATTTCTTGTTCCCTTATGTATTTCCTCAAGTACTTATTGTTATTCCTCAAGATCATAAGTAAATTATTTACCTTGTTTTCCCTTACTGGGTTTTATTCCCACCCTTTCATTTTATGTATGTCCCTAGGTTAAGAGATGAAATAAATGTACTCAGGATGATCCTTAAATAATCTTTTCAAGTTTAATATAAGAATGTTTTAATTTTTCATGTATTATGTACCTTCTTTCCAAGACACTAAACTTTAAAAGATCCTCTATTTGTTGAATGATATGTAAAGTTATGTAATAAAAAGGTAGGATTCCATAGTTGATATCAATGTACAGTTTAGTTATTTTTGGAAATTAGGATTTAAAACTTTTGGAATAACCCTAGATAAAAGTTTAAATATAGGAAAATGTATGAGTATTTTGGTGAAATATTAAGTAAGTGGTTTTCAAGAAATGAAATCCCTGTCTAGATAAAGAAAAGTGGATGTGGCTCTGACACAAATGTATCTAAGGGTAAAACCTGAAAACACCACTTTGAGTTGGACTCAAATGAGAATTTTTACATGACAACATGTTTTGCTAAACTCCTGGTTTGACAATCACAGGGGATATGTTTGGTTAATAACAATATTTTTATGAACCATTATGAAGGATTTATAGAAAATATAGTTATTTTTAATGAATAACATGTTTAATCATGGTGCTATTTGACATAAAAGTTCCCGTTGGAATTATAATATTATTAAATTAAACATAGTTCTCACTAAGGTTTTATTATTTTAGAAAATGGTGGGAAATATGAGAAACCGTGCAAATAGAGAGGGCAACAGACCATGCACTAGCAACCTTCTAATGAAATCTAGAATGGAAAACTTCACGAGAAGGATGAATCATCTGACTCAAGTTATGAGAAATAACTTAAATCAAGCCAAGAGACCATATTCACCATGAAGGGAACAAATTTATATTTAGTCCTTTATGCATAAACTACCACTATCTTTTATTGGATCTACTAACCCATTGATTGATGAACAATGGATAATATCTATTGAAAATATATTTTCTATACTCCATTATTCAGAATAAGAGAAATTCACCCTGGTTGTTTACCGCTTAGAGGGAGAAGCTGATCAATGGTGGGTGTTGATAAAAAATATGAATCCAAGAGGGGATATTTAAGTTATGTAGTTGGATGAGTTTAGGGGAACCTTTTTCAAGAAATATTTTCCTCATTCAATGTGAACAAAAATGGAGAAGGAATTCCTAGAGCTGAAATAGAAGGAAAATAAATCTATGGGAAGCTATGAGATAAACTTCACAAGACTTTCCCGTGAAACCTCTAGATTTTTCATGGATTTTAATGGTAACTTTGATAGATTCTTCGGTGGACTAAGTCCTCATCTACAGAAGAATATTGACAATAGAGACTATGAAAACAATAAGGATATCATGAGGAGTACTATGAAAGTTGAATCGGAGTTCAGTGAGACACAATAGTCTTATAAATCGAATAAAAACAAGAGATATTTAGAGCCAAACTTGGGGAGGATATTTTACCAAGTAAGAGGAGGAAAGAAAGTGCAACTTCCCACAAGAAAAAAACATGGGAAGAAGCATTTAGGGAACTGCCTTCTTGGGAGCGGTAAGTGTTAAAAGTGTGGAAGATATGGTCATATCACCTAGAACTGTTGAAGTGAAGTGAAGCCTCAACTAATCAACACAAATGATAAAGGGAAGATAATACAAGATTTTCCTAAAGTCCAATGCTTCAAGTGTGGATAGCTTGGCCACTTTTCCAATCACTATCCAAATCCAAGGGTAGTGGAGGGGAATCACCATTAGCCTCAGCATAGGCCAAGGGAGAAAGGTTGTGATTTTTCTATCAAGACATATGAAGTTTAAGGTCCAAATGATGTGGGTATGGTACTCTCATTATTATCTCAGATCTAGCATGTACTTCGTTTGATTTTGGTTCTATGCATTCCTTTATTTCCTCTAAGTTTGGGACGAATATAAAATCAATCCCTGAACTTATATAAGTAAATTTATCATTAAAGACTCCTGGAAGGATTATACAAGATCAAAAATGTATAAAAACTCTAGTATCTACTTTTGTGATCATAATCTCATCGTATATCTAGTATTCATTCTCAAGCTGGAATTCGATATTATACTAGGGATAGACTAGATCTCAAAGTATAATACTAAGATTGATTGAAAAAGTAAGGAAATATTAGTAGTCTTGAATAGAAAACCTATAGTTGTTTTCAAAGGAGAGATATATTGACCTGATAATTTTCTAGAAGCATCACCCATAACCTTCTTTATGAAAATGATTAGTGAAGATAAAGAAGGAAATGAAAGTATATGAATAGAGAATGTCCCCATCATCTAGGAATACATTGACATATTTCCTGAGGAGTTACCTGGGCATCCAATAGAAAGAGAGGTAGAGTTTCAATTTAACTTATTCATGGATACAAGCCAATATCAAAAACCGCAAATAAAATGGAAAATGTAGAGCTAGAGGAATTAAAGAAACAACTCCAAGATCTTTTGGAGAAGGGGTTTATCCAGCCAACTGTGTCTCCTTGGGGATAACCTATTCTATTTGTGAAGAATAAGGATGAATCAATGTGGTTATGCATTGATTATAGAGAAATTAACGGGGTCACAATGAAGAATAATTACCCTCTTACAAGAATTGATTATTTATTTGACCAGCTTCATGGGGATCGACTCTTCTCCAAGATTGATCTTCGATCTGGATATCATCAATTGAGGGTGAAGAAAGAAGATATTCCAAATACTTCAATCCAATCAAGATATGGGAATTACAATTTTGTTGTTATGATGTAACATACATGAATTATTTTAAAGTTATTTTGTCATTTAATTTACATTATTTCTTGGTTTGGGGGGTTTCTCATGCATTTTGGTGGAAATGGTGGGTTTTCAAAATTTGGGCCAAACCGTGTGCCCATTTTCAGATTTAAAAACAAATTATGTTTATTTTATAACTCATTAATTTTTCAATATTTTACAACAATTAAACTTCTCAATTTCCATAACATAATATATAAAAACTAACATATCCATTTGGGCCTCATAAAAATCCATAATCATGAGGGATTTGGGTTTTTTATTAAGGTTTTGGGCCAGCCGGAAAACCCATTTCCTACTTTAAGTTTTATTTTTAATATTTTAATATCTCATTCAATATTTAATATTATTCAGTGATTCCACATCCCACTCGAATAAAAAAACCTAAGGATCACCCCCAATATCTATTTCTTCGTTTTGGAGCTCATTTTTGTCCTGAGTTTGGGCGAAACTTCTCTGGATTTCTTAAATCATCCATATTTGAAGAGGTAAATCGTTTCTTTCATAACTCCTTCAATTTATGCTCTTTTTCCACCATTTTAGTCCCCACATTACCTTCTCATCCCCATTAGAGCCTCTATATCAGGTTTGGTTGATTGAAGATTCAAATTGTGGTATATTTGGTTCGTTTTATTCAAGATGTTTCAAGTAAGTGTTTCTTTCCTTTATTTATTCCCTTTCCTTAGGGTTTCTTTCACCCTTTCATGAAGTTCCTCATGTCCAGAAGTTGAGTTTCGAAACTAAGATTTGATTTGGTGTCTTTTTGGTCAAATATTATGGTCTAGTGCTAGATTTATATTCCTTGAGGTGTGGTGGTGGTTCGGTTGATGTTTCGCACCATCTTTTGAGGGTTTCGACATAAAAGGTAGGTGATTCCATGTGTAATAATTTCTAGATGAGTTAGTTTGCTTGAATTACTTATTATGCATGTTCCTAATATGATACGTGTAGTTAGGGAACTGTTTATGTTGGTTTTGGTAAATCATTTGTTTTTATAGTTTCATTTTAGCTTAAAATGGGGTGTTTTTCATGTGCAACCCTTTGGGTATTGTTTGGGTGTGTTTTATAACATATGAAATTGGTTTAATAAATCTTGTTTGGGATGAAAATTCTTACTTGGTATGGTATAGGTGTGCCATTAGGTCTTAAAGGGGTTTTTTAATTGGTTTAAGGTGTAAAACCTTATTTTACTTTTTGAAAGTGATTTTGAAAACGTGTGCTTTTCATGTGGATCTTTTGTGGTAATGTTTGAGGTGTTTGTATAACACATGGGGGTAGTTTAATAAAAATTTTTGGGGCTACCAATTCTATTTTGAATTTGTATGGGTGTTATTTTTTACTTGAAATACGGTTTTGAAATGGGTTTTATGTGCAAGGCTTTGGTACACTATTTAGAATTGTTTTATGAAAGTTTTGAGTGGTTTAATGATTTATGTAAGAGGTGAAACCATATTGGAAAACTGTTTTGGATTGTTTATACTTTCAAATGAACCATTTTAAATGTGAATAGGTCTGTCATGTGATGTGTATCCTCTTGGAAATGTTTTATAAAAATGTTTAATGGATTTACTGAAATGTGAAAGAGGTGTGAACGTGATGTGGGCTGTTTGTTTGAGTGCGATGTGAAAAATGGATTTTGTTTATAAAAATGGATTTATGAAACATGTGAGTGGGATGTTATGTGTTGTTTATCATATTTGGAGGGACTTTATGAAATTTTTAAAGGATGAGTTGGATTGGAAAAGTTATGCAAAAAGTGTTGTGGGCTATTTTGGTGTGAGTTTGATTTCAAAATGCATTTAAATGAAAAGTGGAATTTTTGACTTTTGTGATGTACATGGGGCTTTTTGGTTAATGTGTGATGTGGAAGTGATATTTGCATGTGAAAACTATATTTATTGGCTTGTTGAACTTGTTTGAGCACAAAGTGAAAACCCGGGTATCTAGGTGGGTGGACGTGTACTAGTATGCTAGTGAATCCGTAGGGTTTGGCCTCAGTTTCACTTAGCAAGATTGATGCTTACAACTCTAACTAAAATATGATGATGATGATTGGGGAACACTAGGTTATGGATATTTTCCCTATTAGTGGCTCGTGAATGAGAACATATATTTTTTTTGTGGTTACTCTCACTAAGATACGAGGTACCTGGGACCGACAGCTAGCTAATGCCTAAGGGTTATTTCCTATTGCTTGTGCTCATTAGATCCTTTATACTTACCGTCAGCATACGGTATATTTGTCTGGAAAAATTCAGTAGATTTTGAATTTATTTTAAAAGTGTTGATTCTTTAAATTAGCCCACTTGAAAACTGATTTTTTTAGTTGCATCTTTTAGAAATTGTAACTAGAAATTACATGTTTTTGAAAAATTGCATGCTTTTCATCTTTGAATGTTTATCACATGTAATATATTAGTGGTGGTATCCTACTGAGAATTGGCTCAAACCCTACTTATAACCTTGGGGGTAAGTAGGATTGGTTATTTTTGTTGTCATAGGTTTGGGTACAACTTTTGTGCCAACAGTTTGAGTTTTCACCGGTCATTCATGATGCGGTGTTGTGGAGATGACTTGAGGGCGATGCCTCTTGCTATGTTGAGGTTCTTGGGATATTCATTTTTGGTTTTGTACCTTTTTTATAGTCTTTTTGAGTTGTTTTAGACTATTTTATTCAGTTCTGAATTTTTTTAAAACATTTTTTGGTTTGAAAAAACCAGATTCATTTTATTGGATTCATTTGTTGTTTTATGTTTATAAACTTGGGTAAATCATTCCAAATTCTGATTTTATGATACCCAGGCACTTGTGCTAGCCCGTGGGGATTGGGAAAGCCCTTAGGGACTTGTCACGGGCCGAGTTTTGTGCTAGTTTCGGTGGCGATCAGATTCAGTTCATGACAAAATGGTATCAGAGCAGGTTCCGGTTAACTCTTTGGGTCAAGTTATTTGGGGAAGCGTCGGGATAGTCTGGAGTTAGGATTGTCGAGACTTGGAATTTTGGTTATGAGTAGGGTGGCTGATCAACACACCTCATGATGGGATTAAAGTCTCCATGGGAAGTCGAGACCTTTCAGAGTCCTTTGGTTTTCTTGGTTTAATGATGATTAGGGGAAATTAAAAGAGATTTGGGTTAATGGTATCTGTGAGTTGGTAGGGCCTGGAAAGGCATGTGGAGCCGGGGATATTCCCTAGAACACTCTCTATGATAGTGAAGTGATTTGAATATGGATTCCAACCATATGTCCAAGTCACCCACTGAAACTAGTTTCCTCTTGCATTGTCTTGTGTTCTTTAGTTTTGAAATCTTGGAACTTTGGTTTTAAAGTGACTTGGTTTTAAGAAGCGAAAAGTTTTTGTGAAATGATTTTCAAATAAATAGGGAATGGTTTGATTTATGAAATGGTGGAACTAAATTTTCAGAATTATTTTGAGATGGAAAATGGTTTTCTTACACCTCTTTTGAAAGCGGGAACTATATTGAATTTGGTTTTTGAAAAAGTGTTTCAAATAGAGTTTTCTAAACAATCAATGGGTGTTTTAATGGGATGAGATGTTTCAGAATTTATGTATATGAATTGAAAGTGAGTATTCATTTGAATGATTGATTTTTTTATTCCATGGTTAGTGGTCTTGAGAAAAAGGAAGTATTGGTTGATTGTTTTGGTTTTGAAAAGTGGAAAGGATTTTTGTTTTAACCTTTGGTATTTCTATGAGAAACCACATGCATGGGGATATAGGGGGTGATTGATGGTTAATGGAATGGCTGGATGAGTTCCTGGATGGATATGAGGAGGGTTCCCAGTGTGGTACAAAAACATGCATGTGTAAGGTCCATGGGGTACCATTGGTGGATACGCTAGTCGCTAAACCATTTGCTTTCAAAGAAATGTTTTTAAAGGAAAACATGATGTCTTGATGACTAGTTTGGGATGGTGTGAATTATGTGTTTTTTTTAAATGTTGATGATGTGGGATGTTTTGAGTTCAAGAACCACTCTTGTTCGAACCGTGTTTTTGTGTTTGTGTTTGGATGACAAGTTGGGTAGAAGGATCGATTAGTAGTCTCTTCTGAGATATGTTTTGGGACACCTTTATGGTGGTTCCCTTCACGTGTTTAGACCTGGTTTGTGGCATTTTTTGACCAATGGACCAGCTTGGTTGGGTCTTTGGGTTATCTCATTGGATAAGGTACACCCCCATTAAGGGTTAATGCACAACTGAAGTGCAACACGTATTGTTTCACCATTGGAAAATCCTCCAGTTGATCAATATAAGGAATATTTTATCGATCTTTATTGATTGAGTCTACACCCATTTATTTCATTGATTTTTGGATCCTCTTATAGTGGGATAGTGCTTGTGGAAGGTTAAAAGAGACCTTAGTTTCTTATGTTGCCTGATTCATCGAAGGTGGAAGTGTTCTGGGGTTGTTAGTGTGGATGAGTGTCTCGATGGTGTCTAAGAGGGCCTCTAGGTTGTTCATAGTTTCATTGAAGCAAGAGTTCTTGTTAAACCACCAATTTTGGGATTTTGGTCATGTGAGGCTATTGTGTCCACTTTTTGAACTTGTCTGTTGTTTAGGGACTTGTCATAAGGTCCCGTTCCATGTATTGTTTCTATTAATCGCAAAGGTCATGTTTGGTGATGCATTGTGCTGTTGTGTGCCCATTTGACTATAAAGGTGAAGGTCATGTAATTCTCTGAGGTTCTCTATTATGTTGGGAGTATGTCTACTTTGGAAAAAACATCAAATCCTCTTTCTTAGAGGAAGGTGATTATGTGTGTCCTACCCTTCCATTGTTTCTCACCCAAAGAAACAAGGTGCAATGTTGGGAATCTTCTAATCCCCTATTTTAGTGAAATGTCAGGTTTCGGTAAAGTGAGTTATGGAGTGTGTTATGTCTTGGTGAACCCATCGGGGTATGCGGTGTAGTTGTTTGTGGCACTGAAAGAAGAAGTTCCACACATGGGTTTCCACAGCCTAACTGCGAGGCCGAAGATGCTTAAATATTTTGAGCTCCAGCCATAGGTCCTGGAGAGAAGCTGGCGCGTAGTCAGGGGAAACCCCAATGTCGTTTAAAACCTTCTACACAGTCCTATACTTAGTATGAAAGATATGAAGAGTTTAAACCTATGGTTTCATCATATTTATTCTGTTGTTCTCGTTCGGTGGAAATAGGTGGAGGGCCTTGTACCCATGCCATCACCCAATATCTTTTCCCCCCTTTGGTTTCCATTGAGTCTTTGGAGAATGGATTGAAATTTGGCTAGACAGGCTAAGCAGGAGGTTTGTGCACGATTAGTAGTGACCATGTTCTAGGAAGCCATGTGGAAAGAATGATCAACACAATTAGCGAGGGGTTTCCCAAATCGTGTGGACTAACTGTGAAGCCTTCCCAAATCATTAAATTTTTGGGGTCTTTTCATGTCGGCCCATGCCGGTCGGTTAAGATGGTTGGTTCTTGTGGTGGGGAGACCCACCATGGGTATCGTGAATATTATTTTGGAAATTTATAATGGATGTATACCCCTTGTACTAGGGAGTCTATTCGTGCCTCCCCATGTTAGTGTCCTGATTCTGTCTTAGAAAAAAAAATTAAGATGTCCTTTACGGTGGGGAGCTCATTTGTGTCTCTTCGTACGAGTAACTTAGATTTTTTTCCTTGGTCTTATCATTGAATTAGTTATTTTCATTCGGAGATATATAACTACCTACATCTTCCTTGGGTAAACATTGATATTGGAGAGTTCCAAATGGTTTAGTTATAGTAGGGTAAGTGTAACTTTGTTCGATGTTGTTGTTTGTTTAGGTAAATTGATTGAGTATTGTTCAGATTGTGTTTGAGGAGTTTTCATTTGGGATAAAGCCTAAATGTGATTGATTGTTTCAGGAAAGTGGTTTGAGTTTTTTTTTTTGAGATTATTCCTTCCATAAATGATCACTGGAGGTGTTTTGGCCTTTGGGGTGAATCTTGACAAAGAATTACTTCTTGGTTTATCAGTTGGGTTTGATTTTTGTATTTGGCCTTACTATGGCTTTCTGAGGGAGGAAAGTTTTATGGTGGGGATAATTGTAACATACATGACTTCTTTTAAAGTTATTTTTTCATTTAATTTACATTATTTCTTGGTTTGGGGGGTTTCTCATGCATTTTGGTGGAAATGGTGGGTTTTCAAAATTTGGGCGAAACCGTGTACCCATTTCCAGATTTAAAAACCAATTTTGTTTATTTTACAACTCATTAATTTTTCAATATTTTACAACAATTACACTTCTAAATTGTCATAACCTAATATATAAAAACTAACATATCCATTTTGGCCTCATAAAAATCCATAATCATGAGGGATTTGGGTTTTTTATTAAGGTTTTGGGCCAGCCCGAAACCCCATTTCCTACTTTAAGTTTTTTTTAATATTTTAATATCTCATTCAATATTTACTATTATTCGGTGATTCCACCTCCCACTCGAATCCAAAAACATAAGGATCACCCCCAATATCTATTTCTCCGCTTTGGAGCTTATTTGTGTCCCGAATTTGGGCGAAACTTCTCTGGATTTCTCAAATCGTCCAGATTTGAAGAGGTAAATCGTTTCTTTCATAACTCCTTCAATTTCTGCTCTTTTGCTCCCATTTCAGTCCCCACATTACCTTCTAATACCCATTAGATCCTCCATATCAGGTTTTGTTGTTTGGAGATTCAAATAGTGGTTTATTTGGTTGTTTTATTCAAGATGTTTCAAGTAAGTGTTTCTTTCCTTGATTTCTTCCCCTTCCTTAGGGTTTCTTTCACCCTTTCATGAAGTTCCTTATGTCCAGAAGTTGAGGTTCGAAACTAAGGTTTGATTTGGTGTATTTTTGGTCAAATATTGTGTTCTAGGGCTGGATTTATATTCCTTGAGGTGCGGTGGTGGTGCGGTTGATGTTTCACACCATCTTTTGAGGGGTTCAGCATAAAAGGTAGGTGATTCCATATGTAATCATTTATAGATGAGTTATTTTGCTTTAATTACTTATTATTCATGTTACTAATATGATTCATGTGGTGAGGGAACTTTTTATGTTGGTTTTGGTAAAACATTTGTTTTTATAGTTTCATTTTAGCTTAAAATTGGGGGTTTTTCATGTGCAACCCTTTGGGTATTGTTTGGGTGTGTTTTATAACATATGAAATTGGTTTAATAAATCTTTTTTGGGATTAAAATTCTGATTTGGTAGGGTATTGGTGTGCCATTATGTCTTAAAGGAGTTTTTTTTAATTGGTTAAGGTGTAAAACATTATTTTACTTCTTGACAGTGATTTTGAAAACGTGTGCTTTTCATGTGAATATTTTGTGGTAATGTTTGAGGTGTTTGTATAACACTTGGGGGTAGTTTAATAAATGTTTTTTGGGCTTCCAATTCTGTTTTGAATTTGTATTGGTGTTATTTTTTCCTTGAAATACGGTTTTGAAATGGGTTTTATGTGCAAGGCTTTGGTACACCCTTTAGAATTGTTTTATGAAAGTTTTGAGTGGTTTATTGATTTATGTAAGAGGTGAAACCATATTGGAAAACTATTTTGGATTATTTATACTTTAAAATGAACCATTTTAAATGTTAATAGGTCTTTCATGTGATGTGTATCCTCTTGGAAATGTTTTATAAAAATGTTTAATGGATTTACTGAAATGTGAAAGAGGTGTGAACGTGATGTGGGCAGTTTGTGTGAGTGCGTTGTGAAAAATGGATTTTGTTTATAAAAAGGGATTTATGAAACATGTGATTGGTCTGTTATGTGTTGTTTATCATATTTGTAGGGACTTCATAAAATTGTTAAAGGATGAGTTGGATTGTGAAAGTTATGCAAAAATTGTTGTGGGCTATTTTGGTGTGATTTTGATTTCAAAATGCATTTAAATGAAAAGAGGAATTTATGACTTGTGTGATGTACATGGATCTGTTTGGTAAATTTGTGATGTGGAATTGATATTTTCATGTGAAAATTATATTTCTTGGCTTGTTGAACTTGTTTGAGCACAAAGGGAAAACCCGGGTATCTAGGTGGGTGGACGTGTACTAGTATGCTAGTGAATCCG
Source organism: Viscum album (assembly GCA_963277665.1). Lineage (NCBI taxonomy): Eukaryota > Viridiplantae > Streptophyta > Magnoliopsida > Santalales > Viscaceae > Viscum > Viscum album. The sequence continues at coordinate 1,881,486,827 of OY728159.1, read as the reverse complement.
TGGGGTTTGGCCTCAGTTTCACGTAGCAAGATTGACGCTTACAACTCTAACTAAACTATGATGATGATGATTGGGGACCACTAGGTTATGGGTATTTTCATTACTAGTGGCTCGTTCATGAGAACATATTTTTTTTTTGTGGTTACTCTCACCGAGATACGAGGTACCTGGGACCCACATCTAGCTAGTGCCTAGGGGTTCTTTCCTATTGCTTGTGCTCATTAGATCCTTTATACTTAACATCGGAATACGATATATTTGGCTGGAAAAATTCAGTAGCTTTTTAATTTATTTTAAAAGTGTTGATTCTTTAAATTAGCCCACTTGAAAACTGAATTTTTTAGTTGCATCTTTTAGAAATTGTAACTAGAAATTACATGTTTTTTAAAACTTGCATGCTTTTAATCTTGGAATGTTTATCACATGGAATCTATTAGTGGTAGTATCCTACTGGGCATTGTCTCACCCCCTACTTACACCCTTGGGTGTAAGTAGGCTTTGTTATTTTTGTTGTCGCAGGTTTGGGTACAACATTTGTGCCAACAGTTTGGGTTTTCACCGGTCATTCATGATGCAGTGTTGTGGAGATGGCTTGAGGGAGATGCCTCTTGCCATGTTGAGGTTCTTGGGCTATTCATTTTTGGTTTTGTACCTTTTTTATAGTCTTGTTGAGTTGTTTTAGACTATGTAATTCAGTTCTTAATTTTTGTAAAACATTGTTTGGTTTGAAAAATCCAGATTCGTTTTATTGGATTCATTTGTTATTTTATGTTTATAAACTTGGGTAAATCGTTCCCAATTATCATTTTATGATACCCAGAAACTTGTGCCAGCCTGTGGGGATCAGGAATGCCCTTATGGCCTTGTCACGGTCTGAGTTTGGTGCTGGTTTCGGTGGCGATCAGATTCGGTTCGTGACAAAATGTTATTAGAGCAGGTTCTGGTTAACTCTTTGGGTCATGTTATTTGGGGAAGTGTCGAGATAGTCTGGATTTAGGATTGTAGAGACTTGGAATCTTGGTTATGAGTAGTGTGTCTGATCACCACACCTCATGACAGGATTCAAGTCTCCATGGGAAGTCGGGACCTTTCGGAGTCCTTTGGTTTTCTTGGCTAAATGATGATTAGGAGAAATTAAAAGAGAGTTGGGTTAGTGGTCTCTGTGAGCTCGCAGGGCCTGGAAATCCATGTGGAGCTAGGGATATTCTTTATAACACTCTCTATGATAGTTAAGTGATTGTAATATGGCTACCAACCATATTTCCAAGTCACCCACTTAAACTATTTTCCTCTCGCATTGTCTTGTGTTCTTTAGTTTTGAAATCTTGGAACTTTGGTTTTAAAGTGACTTTGTTTTAAGAAGAGAAAAGTTTTTGTGAAATGATTTTCAAATAAAGAGGGAATGGTTTGATTTATGAAATGGTGTAACTAAATTTTCAGAATTATTTTGAAATGGAAAATGGTGTTCTTACACCTCTTTTAAAAGCATGAACTATATTGAATTTGGTTTTGAAAAAGTATTTCCAATAGAGTTTTATAAACAATCAATGGGTGTTTTAATGGGATGATATTTTTTGGAATTTATGTATATGAATTTAAAGTGAGTATTAATTTTAATGATTGGTTTTTTATTCCATTGTTGGTGGTCTTGAGAAGAAGGAAGTATTGGTTGATTGTTTTGGTTTTGAAAAGTGGAAATGATTTTTGTTTTAACCTTTGGTATTTCTATTAGCGGACACATGCATGGGGTTATAGGGGGTGATTGATGGTTAATGTCATGGATGGATGAGTTCCTAGATGTATATGAGGAGGGTGCCTGGTGTGGTACAAAAACATGCATGTGTAAGGCCCATAGGGTACCATTGGTGGATACGCTAGTCGTTGAACCGTTTGTTTTCAAAGAAATGTTTTAAAGGAAAACATGATGTCTTGATGACTAGTTTGGGATGGTGTGAATTATGTGTTTTTTTTTAAATTTTGATGATGTAGGATGTTTTGAGTTCAAGAACCACTCTTGTTCGAACCGTGTTTTTGTGTCTGTGTTTGGACGACAAGTTGGGTAGAAGTATCGGTTAGTAGTCTCTTCTGAGATATGTTTCGGGACACATTTATGGTGGTTCCCTTAATGTGTTTGGACCTGGTTTGTGGCATATTTTGACCAATAGACCAGCTTGGTTGGGTCTTTGGGTTCTCTCATTAGATAAGGTACGCCCCCATCAAGGGTTAATGCACAACTGAAGTGCAACACATATTGTTTCGCCATTGGAAAATCCTCCAGTTGATCAATATAAGGATTATTTTATCGGTATTTGTTGATTGAGTCTACACCCATTCATTTCATTGATTTTTGGATCCTCTTGTAGTGGGATAGTGCTTGTGGAAGGTTAAAAGAGACCTCAGTTTCTTATGTTTCCTGATTCATCAAAGGTGTAAGTGTTCTAGGGTTTTTAGTGTGGATGAGTGTCTCGATGGTGTCTAAGAGGGCCTTTGGGTTCTTCATAGTTTCATTGAAGCAAGAGTTCTTGGTAAACCACCAATTTTGGGATTTTGATCATGAGAGGCTATTGCGTCCACTTTTTGGACTTGTCTGTTGTTTAGGGACTTGTCATAAGGTCCCGTTCCATGTATTGTTTCTATTAATCGCAAAGGTCATGTTCGGTGATGCATTGTGATGTTGTGTGCTCATTTGACTATAAAGGTGAAGGTCGCTCAATCCTCGGAGGTTCTCTATTATATTGGGGGGATGTATCCTTTGGAAAAAACATCAAATACTCTTTCTTAGAGGAAGGTGATTATGTGTGTCCTACCCTTCTATTGTTTCTCACCTAAAGAAACAATGTGCAATGTTTGGGCATCTTCTAATCCCCTATTTTAGTGAAATGTCAGGTTTCGGTAAAGTGAGTTATAGTGTGTGTTATGTCTTGGTGAACCCATCGGGGTATGCGGTGTAGTTTTTTGTGGCACCGAAAGAAGAAGTTCCACACAAGGGTTTCCATAGCCTAACTGCGAGACCAAAGATGCTTTAATATTTTGAGCTCCATCCATAGGTTCCGGAGAGAATCTGGCGCGTAGTCAGGGGAAACCCCAGTGTCGTTTAAAACCTTGTACAAAGTCCTATCCTTAGTATGAATGATATGAAGAGTTTAAACCTATGGTGTCATCATATTTCTTCTGTTGTTCTTGTTTGGTGGAAATAGGTGGAGGGCCTTGTACCCATGGCATCACCCAATATCTTCCCCCCCTTTGGTTTCCATTGAGTCTTTGGAGAATGGATTGAAATTTGGATAGACAGGCTGAGCAGGAGGTTTGTGCACGATTAGTAGTGACCATGTGCTAGGAAGCCATGTGGAAAGAATGATCAACATAGTTAGTGCAGGGCTTCCCAAATCATGTGGAGTAACTGTGAAGCCTTCCCAAATCATTAAATTTTTGGGGTCTTTTTGTGTCGGCCCATGCCGGTCGGTTAAGATGGTTGGTTCTTGTGGTGGGGATACCCACCATGGGTATCATGCATATTCTTTTAGAAATTTATAATGGATGTATACCCCTTGTACTAGGGAGTCTGTTCGGGCCTCCCCATGTTATTGTCCTGATTCTGTCTTAGAAAAAAAATAAGATGTCTCTTACGGTGGGGAGCTCATTTGTGTCTCTTCATACGAGTAACTCAGATTTTTTTCCTTGGTCTTATCTTGGAAGTAGTTATTTTCATTCAGAGATATATAACTACCTACATATTCCTTGGGAAAAAATTGATATTGGAGAGTTCCAAATGGTTTAGTTATAGTATGGTAAGTGTAACTTTGTTCGATGTTGTTGTTTGTTTAGGTAAATTTATTGAGTATTGTTCAGATTGTGTTTGAGGAGTTTTCATTTGGGATAAAGCCTGAATGTGATTGATTGTTTCAGAAAAGTGGTTTAAGTTTTTTTTGTGAGATTAGTCCTTCCGCAAATGATCACTGGAGGTGTTTTGGCCTTTGGGGGGCGAATCTTGGTAAAGAATTACATCTTGGTTTATCAGTTGGGTTTGGTTTTGTATTTGTCCTTACTATGGCTTTCTGAGGGCGGAAAGTTTTATGGTGGGGATAATTTTAACATAAATGACTTATTTTAAAGTTATTTTTTCATTTAATTTACATTATTTCTTGTTTTGGGTGGTTTCTCTTGCATTTTGGTGGAAATGGTGGGTTTTCAAAATTTGGGCCAAACCGTGTGCCCATTTCCAGATTTAAAAGCCAATTTTGTTTATTTTATAACTCATTAATTTTTCAATATTTTACAACAATTCCACTTCTCAATTTTCATAACCTAATATATAAAAACTAACATATCCATTTGGGCCACATAAAAATCCATAATCATGAGGGATTTGGGTTTTTTATTAAGGTTTTGGGCCAGCCCGAAAGCCCATTTCCTACTTTAAGTTTTATTTTTAATATTTTAATATCTCATTAAATATTTACTATTATTCGGTGATTCCACCTCCCACTCGAATAAACAAACCTAAGGATCACCCCCAATATCTATTTCTCCACTTTGGAGCTCATTTGTGTCCAAAATTTCGGAAAAACTTATCTGGATTTCTCAAATTGTCCAGATTTGAAGAGGTAAATCGTTTCTTTCATAACTCCTTCAATTTATGCTCTTTTTCCCACATTTCAGTCCCCACATTACCTTATCATCCCCATTATAGGCTCCATATCAGATTTGGTTGCTTGGAGATTCAAATTGTGGTGTATTTGGTTGTTTTATTCAAGATGGTTCAAGTAAGTGTTTCTTTCCTTGATTTCTTCCCCTTCCTTAGGGTTTCTTTCACCCTTTCATGAAGTTCCTCATGTCCATAAGTTGAGGTTCGAAAATAAGTATTGATTTGGTGTCTTTTTGGTCAAATATTGTGGTCTACTTCTGGATTTATATTCCTTGAGGTGCGGCGGTGGTGCGGTTGATGTTTCACACCATCTTTTGAGGGTTTCAACATAAAAGGTAGTTAATTCCATATGTAATCATTTCTAGATGAGTTAGTTTTCTTTACTTACTTATTATTCATGTTCCTACTATGATTAATGTGGTGAGGGAACTTTTTATGTTGGTTTTGGTAAAACATTTGTTTTTATAGTTTCATTTTATCTTAAAATTGGGTGTTTTTCATGTGCAACCCTTTGGGTATTGTTTGGGTGTGTTTTATAACATATGAAATTGGTTTAATAAATCTTTTTTGAGATGAAAATTATGATTTGGTAGGGTATTGGTGTGCCATTATGTCTTAAAGGTGTTTTTTAATTGGTTTATGGTGTAAAACCTTATTGTACTTCTTGAAAGTGATTTTGAAAACATGTGCTTTTCATGTGGATCTTTTGTGGTAATGTTTGAGGTGTTTGTATAACACTTGGGGGTAGTTTAATAAATGTTTTTGGGGATTCAAATTCTATTTTGAATTTGTATTGGTGTTATTTTGTCTTTGAAATACGGTTTTGAAATGGGTTTATGTGCAAGGCTTTGGTACACTCTTTAGAATTGTTTTATGAAAGTTTTGAGTGGTTTAATGATTTATGTAAGAGGTGAAACCATATTGAAAAACTATTTTGGATTGTTTATACTTTCAAATGAACCATTTTAAATGTGAATAGTTTTGTCATGTTATGTTTATCCTCTTGGAAATGTTTTATAAAAATGTTTAATGTATTTACTGAAATGTGAAAGAGGTGTGAACGTGATGTGGGCTGTTTGTGTGAGTGCGATGTGAAAAATGGATTTTGTTTATAAAAAGGGATTTATGAAACATGTGAGTGGGATGTTATGTTATGTTTATCATATTTGGAGGGACTTCATAAAATTGTTAAAGAATGATTTGGATTGTGAAAGTTATGAAAAAAGTGTTGTGGGCTATTTTGGTGTGAGTTTGATTTCAAAATGCATTTAAATGAAAAGTGGAATTTGTAACTTGTGTGATGTACATGGGGATTTTTGGTTAATGTGTGATGTGGAAGTGATATTTTCATGTGAAAACTATTTCTTGTCTTGTTGAACTTGTTTGATCACAAAGGGAAAACCCGGGTATCTAGGTGGGTGGACGTGTACTAGTATGCTAGTGAATCCGTGGGGTTTGGCCTCAGTTTCACTTAGCAAGATTGATGCTTACAACTATAACTAAACTATGATGATGATTATTGGAGACCACTAGGTTATGGGTATGTTCCCTACTAGTGGATCGTGCACGAGAACATATATTTTTTTGTGGTTACTCTCACCGAGATACGAGGTACCTGGGACCCACAACTAGCTAGTGCCTAGGGGTTATTTCCTATTGCTTGTGCTCATTAGATCCTTTATACTTACCATTGGAATACAGTATATTTGGCTGGAAAAATTCAGTAGCTTTTGAATTTATTTTAAAAGTGTTGATTCTTTAAATTTTCCCACTTGAAAACTGATTTTTTAGTTGCTTCTTTTAGAAATTGTTACTAGAAATTACATGTTTTTGAAAACTTTCATGATTTTCATCTTTGAATGTTTATCACATGGAATCTATTAGTGGTGGTATCCTACTGGGAATTGGATCACACCCTACTTACACCCTTGGGTGTAAGTAGGATTGGTTATTTTTGTGTTCGCAAGTTTGGGTACAACTTTTGTGCCAATAGTTTGGGTTTTCACCGGTCATTCATGATGCGGTGTTGTGGAGATGGATTGATGGCGATGCCTCTTGCCATGTTGAGGTTCTTGGGATGTTCATTTTTGGTTTTGTACCTTTTTTATAGTCTTTTTGAGTTGTTTTTGACTATGTAATTCAGTTCTTAATTTTTTTAAAACATTGTTTGGTTTGAAAAATCCAGATTCGTTTTATTGGATTCAATTGTTGTTTTATGTTTATAAACTTGGGTAAATCATTCCCAATTATCATTTTATGATACCCAAGCACTTGTGCTAGCTCGTGGGGATCGGGAATTCCCTTCGATCCTTGTCACGGGCCAGGTTTGGTGTTGGTTTCGATGGAGATCAGATTCGGTTTGTGACATATGACCTTCGGCTTGACTAATGCTCTTGTTATTTTTATGGATTTAATGAATGAAGACTTTAAGGAATACTTTAATAAATTTGTGGTAGTTTTTATTGATGATATTTTGAAATATTACAAAAGTCATGAGAAGCATGAGGGTCATATAAGGGTTATATTAAAAACTCTAAGGAAGGAGTGGTTATTTGGAAAGTTTATCAAATGTGAATTTTGGTTACAACAAGTTGTTTTCTTAGAGAACATTATAACCAATGAAGGAATCTTAGTTGAACCTATAAAGAGAAAGGTTTTATAGGAGTGGCCTTATCCTACAAAAATAACCAATATTCTTAGTTTCCTTAGATTAGCGGTATATTATAGGAGGTTTGTGAAAAACTTTTCATGACTTTATAATCCACTAACCAAGTTAACTCAAAAAGGGGTCAAGTTCATCTAAAAAAAGAGTGTGAAGAATGTTTTGAAGATCTGAATAAATGTTTGGTTACTGCACCCATGTTAACTCTAACCTCTATCGAATAAGGATTTATTATTTTTAAGGATTCATCTATAAAATGGCTTGGGTGCTTCCTCCTGAAAAATGAAAAGGTGATTGCTTATGCATCTTAGTAGTTGAAGCCTCATGAGCAGAATTATCCTACGCATGATCTGGAGCTGCCTGTGGTTATTTTTTCTCTAAAGATATAGAGAAATCATCTTTATGGGTAGAAATGTGATATTTACATAGACCATAAAATTTTGATGTATATTTTCACTCAATAGGAATTGAAAATGATACAAAGGAGATCGTTGTAACTTATTAAAGACTACGATTGTTCAATTCATTATCATCCTTGAAGAGAAAACAAAGTCACTGATGTATTAACTAGGAAAGACCCTGTTGTGATGGTAATGATGAGGATTTAATGAGATCCTTTGATAAAAGACCTAGTAAAACTGGACATGGGAATATTAAGGGAAGAGACATCATTAACCCTATCCCAAATGATTTCTCAACCATCATTACTAGAGAAGATCAAGAAATATCAATGAAAATATCATTTGTAACAAAATATGATAGGGGATGTGAAGGATGGGAAGTTTCCTGAGTTCAATATGGATAAAAAATCTATACTAAAATTTCATACCAGGCTATGTGTTCTATAAATTTATAAAACAAAGAAGGAGCTGATAGAAGAATCTCATAGCTCTGCATTCTCTCTACATCCTAGAAGCACTAAAATGTATAGGGACATTCATGATCATTATTGGTGGGATAACATGAAAAGGAAGATTGTTGACTACACTACAAGGTTCCCAGTGTGTCAATGTGTGAAGGTAGATAGACAACTTACTAAAGGGGTATTACAACCACTACCCATACTAGTATAGAAGTGGGACAGTATCACTATGGACTTTTCCACTGGTCTCTTGAAAAAATCTAAAATAAAACAATGTGATAAGGTTTATAGTGGACCATCTCAACAAGACTACCCATTTTATCTCCATTTGGGAAGATTTATCTATTGACCAAATCAACATGATATACGTGAAGGAAGTGGTAAGACTATATGGAGTTCCACTTCCTATCATATTTGATCATGATCCAAGGTTCACATCAAAATTCTAGAGAATTCTTCAACATGATATGAGTACTAAATTGAATTTTAGTACGGCCTATCATCCCCAAACTAATGTCCAATATGAAAAGAATATCCATGTAATGTCTTGGGTTTTCTGTGTATTATTTTTAATTATTGTATGGAATTATTTTGAGACCATACCTTTCGATGACGTGTGATTCCGAGGCCCGGAGTTCCCAGAATGAATGTTTGAATTAATTTAAACTTTAAACAGTGCACAAGTGGTTTTACTAAAAAATTGGAATAACTTTTGAATGAGTGATGAGATCAGAAATATGAGGGCACCATTGCATTCAGATCAGTGACTTTACCTTAGGCGAGGCCTAACATTAACCAGCGCGGGTCAACTGTGAGTGTTAGTTTTTGGACACTTTAATGGATATAAAATAAAGTAATAATTTACTTTATTTAAAAGTTTCCCTTTTTTCACAACAACCAAATTACTCCTTTTTAAATACCTACTTATGGAAAGTTTGCAGGGTTAGCCTCATAACCCTATGAATTGAGAGAGATATAGACAGAGCCTCTTGGAGACTTGGGAGATTTTTGATGGACGCTGACAAAAGACAATGTGTGGATCGTTGCGCAGTGAGATCGAATCCCGATTGATGACCGATCTCCCTCTTCATTGAAGATAGAGGTAGGGGTTGTTATTTCAATTATTCTTTCACCCGTTCTTGGATTAAATGATGAACACAGATCAACCCACAAATAGGGTGATCCGCAGATCGCGCGTTCTTGTGGGAGGGTGTTATTTTCTGTTTCTTTGGGGTTTGAATTGGGAATATGATTGTGATCATTGTGGGATTATTGTTTGTTTATCCCTATTTAATCCTTCTAATAGGAGAAGACCAATGCCTTGATGAACGATGGTGGAGGTTCGTTCCTCAATTTGGTTTGTGGGATTTTCCTTCCTCTTTTCTTTGAGTTCTTTGTGTTCTTTGCAGGGTGACAAACAAAAGATTGTTGTGCATCCATTTTACAACACAACAATCTGAAACTAGAGACCTGAAATCATGATGATTCAACAGAGGTGCTATGATAATAGCGGACAATGAATCAACTCAGATTGGGGAAGATCAGAGGCCCGAAAACAATAGAGATGACTTCAGGACGTCAGGGAGAACTTAATCTTTATGTTTTGTGGAAAATGGATAGCCGGATCGAATATTGGATCTCCACCCGAGGTGTGACGGTGGAGGTTCGTGATTCTAGAAATTTCCAGAACACATGATGTGTATCCCAAAGAAAATGGCATGTATGTCTAGCTAAGTGGCGGCTAGGGTTCCAGAGTGCGTGAAGAGATGACACAACGTGTTCTCCAAAGAACATGGCATGTGAGTCCTTACACGGGACTAAGCGTGTATCCAGAGGATACATAGACATGGGGTGGAGTACACAGCTGTATACTCCACCACATGGTCAGACCAGGCCGACTGCATGTGCTACCCTGTGTACCTGTCACACGGGTTGTAACACACAGGTTGAAGCCATGTACGTGCACATGGCCAGTGTACATGGATTCCTCCCCAGATATAGGAACATAGTGTGTCACTCTCTTACACACCGTGTATACCTTCTTCTACACGATGAGCCTTACGTCACAGGCCGTTGTACACAGGCTGTACCCGAGGTCAGAAGATATGGCCCGTGATACTTCTACATGCCGTGTACTTATCCATACATGGATTGATATTCTTGTCCACCGTATCTTGGACATGTTTTTTTGGGTTAGTGCCCCCTTTTTTTGTTCCCATGAAGGTCATGTATCATTTACTTTTTTAGGAGTATGATCCCTTTAGAAGGACTTTTTGGGATAGAGTTAGGTATCCCTCCGAGAAGCCCAGAGCGAGATCCTCTATCCATTCTTGAACCTAGGTAGAGTCAGGTATCGATGTGACTATCCCCACAGGGTGCCGATCCTCTACTTATCAGGTGAATCCGGATGAGTCGCGATATCCGCCAAGGCCATGGAAATGATCCTCATCAGTGTATCGTGATATTTCCCCACTCAGGAGTGTGTTCTCCTGGAATGAGTGTATCTATCTCTCGTTACTTTTCCCAATGGATAGTACTTCTCAAACGAATGTCATCAGAGCTATCAGACTCGTGGAGCGAGTTCTCTCAGATGAGTGCTTCTTGGAATCTTCAAATTTAATCTCTAGTGGGGGAATGCGGTTGTGTGTCTTGTCTCTAGAATACGGGTCTGGGTTTTGAGTATATCTATATTGGGTTCACCTATTATATGTTTAGTAGACATATATTGTGTAGAGCTAATTGTACCTTTCCATTGTGTATTTCTTTGTGGTTTTCAGGGTCCGCTACTGAGTATTGTTATACTCACCCCTACACGAGCTTTGCCCGCACGTATCGTGTCTTGTGAAAATGATCAACCTTTTGATAGAGTCCAGGATAGACCAGGACATGACCAAGCTTTCTAAGTTCCCAATAGGATGGGGTGTTCCTACAGCTACGAGCAGTATCCCCAGTACCTCTTTTTGATTACAGGTTGGACTTTGTAGTTTTCAGACACTTGTTTTTTTGATGTGCTTGTATTCTGGCCCAGTCTACTTTTAGTACTTTACTTCTTGTCATACTCTATTGGTTGCGTTTATATGTATGTATTCATTTTGTTCCTCAGTGGTTTTTTACATTTTATCATTTGTGGGCTTGGAGATGTGTGTGTGTGTGTGTACAGGTACTTAGGCAATGCCTCCCATGTTAGTATTATACCTACCCAGTGCTAGTCACCATCCCCTGGCCTATTAGAGGCGGGCTTGGGGAGTCACATTGCGGGCCCCACTGGGACGGGTCATGACAAAGTGGTATCAGAGGTGGTCAGTTCTATATTAGAAACAAGAGTCTATGAGTTTGGGTTGGGGCAACAATGTTAAGTGTTTCGAGCTCGGATTTTAGGACAGAGACTCCAGTGTTGGTGTGGGAAGCCGTCGTATCCATATACCAGGACTCTGATAACCTGCTTTTCGACTCGGTACATAAAAACACTAGTTTCTGGGAAATAATAGATTGGTACATGCATCATATACAAATGGGTTGTGTTTTCCATGTACTTTGTTTCAGCTATCTAGATATACTCTTTGACCATGGTACATCTTGTTCCTTATAGGATGACTCCGCGATATATACCCACTAGGATTCAACAGCACGATCACAAGGATGGCCCCCTTAGTGACGAGGCTTTGATATAGGGACCAGTTCCCCAGGCATTACCTCTAGGTGGTGTACCTACTATACCACCACCAGTAGAGCATCCTGTGGTACCTGCAGTACCGAAAGACGAGGGGCGCATGCTAAGTGCACTCCATGAGTTCCAGAGAAAGAGACCCCTCAGGTTCTAAGGATATCCCAACCCTCAGGCGACTGAGGACTAGCTTGAGGCGGTGACCAGAGTTTTCTGTCTCATGAGGACACCGGCGGGCCAGATGGTGATCCTAGGAGCGAGCCTTCTTTAGGGTTCGACAGGACGATGGTGGAGTCTGACCTCACAAATTCATGATGAGGAGAATATTTAGTGGATGGAGTTTGATCGACTCTTTAGGGAGGATTCCTCACTTGTTACGCTGAGAGCAGTGCATATCCATGAGCTTCTTCAGCTCTAGTAGGGCATTTTGATGGTGGATGACTATTCATTGAGGTTCACCAACCTCAACAGGTACTCGATGGTTATGTTCAGGGATCAATACATCAGATCTCGGACCTTAGAGCGAGGTCTATGATAGGACATTCAAGATAGTGTCATGACTCTTTGCATTCCAACTTATGTTGGAGTGCTCGAGCAAGCCTTGGTGATCGATAGCTTCTTGGTGGAGTAGAGATAGTTGATGGTAGTCAGCAGTAGGTAGATAGGTGTGGAGAACTTGAAATCAGGGAGCCGATGTCAATTACAGGGATAAGGACAAGGGAGACATCACAGGAGGACCTAGGATAGGGTTTTGGCAGTCCAGGGCTCTTAAGCTAGATCCAGTTAGCCTAGGGAGAGGTGATGATACTCATGCGATGATAGGTGACATCTCGCTAGAGATTGTCTGACCCATTGAGCTGCTGATAGGAAGGTGGTGGATGGAACACCGAGGAAAAGGTAGAGAGTGGAGAAGACAGACCTTCCAGGCGGCGGTCATGGAAGAGGAGTAGGGAGAGCTGCGGGTGGTGGAAGAAACTTCGATCTACTTCCACCACCACCCCCAGTAGGTCCACACTAGGCTCAGGGAGCTGGGGGATCGGGGCGGGGATGACTACATGCAGTTGAGGCGTATGACCCAAGGAATCTAGGGATGATCCAAGGTACGATCTGTGTCTTCTCTACCTTATCTTCCGCACTTATAGACACAGGTTTCAGTCATTCCTTCCTCGCTACATGTCTTGTGTGAAACCTTGAGATTCTGGTAGAGCTGTTGACTCGATCCTCACGCTTGGAGACACCTACGGGAAGAGACTCGATGATCACGCACCTTTTTAGACAGTGTGATCTTACCCTTGTAGGTGAGAGTTTCGGTTGGAACCACTTAGTGGCAGCGTCAAGGCCTTACGACATCATTATCAGTATGGATTGGTTATCCTCGATCCATGAACAGATTGATTGCTTTAGGCAAAGAGTGCGGTGTGTCCACAACAATGGGATGAGGTTTTCCTTTTTCAGTGAAAGAGAGACTCAAGCAGCACAAAATGGGATCATGCGTAGGAGGGTGCATCCGATCACTCATGATTTGGCTAGCCTTACCCTCGGAGTAGTAGATATTGTGAGCTTCCAATTCCCAACAGTAATGGAGGAGTATGAGGGAATCTTCCCCGAAGATGTTCCAGGACTACCTCCCCATCAAGAAATCAACTTTTGTATTGACTTACACCCCGATACGACACCGAATTCCTCATCATCATATCAGATGTCTCTCATAGATCTTCGTGAGCTGAAGGTGTAGTTGGAGGGTTTTCAAAGAAAGGGCTTCGTGAGACCCAGCGTTTCACCCTGGGCAGCCCCAGTATTGTTTTCCAAGATGGCAGATGGGAGTTTGAGTTTGTGTGTGGATTACTGATGCCTAAACCAAGTAACAGTGAAGAACAAGTATCCACTATCGAGGATCAACGACCTCTTAAACTAGCTAAGAGGGTCACAGTGGTTCTCAAAGGTTGACCTTTGGTCAGGTTACAACTAGTTACGAGTATGATATGAGGATATACTGAAGATGGCTTTCAGATGCTACTATGGTCATTATGAGTAATTGGTGATGCCTTTCATCGTGACAAACGCCCCTACAATGTTCATGGGACTTATAAACCAGATCTTCCAGCCATACTTGGACCGGTTCATAGTATTCTTCATCGACGACATCCTTGTGTACTCGTTGTTAGAGGAGGAGCATGCAAGACACCTGCAGATGGTTCTAGATATACTCTAACAGCACCAAATTTACGGAAAACTCTCGAAGTGCTAGTTCTGGATTTGGGAGGTCCACTTTCTGGGACATTTCATTTAAGAAGATGGAGTAGATATGGACCCAGCCAAGGTGGAGGTAGTGTTAGCATGAGAGCCACCTCAGAGCATGACAGAGGTGCATATCTTCTTTAGGTTGGCAGAATATTATAAGAGATCCATTCCTAATTTCTCCAGAATATCAACAACAATGAAATCCTTGACCAGGAAGGGGAAACCCTTCATGTGGATGGATAATTTCTAGAAGGCTTTCGAGTGGTTTCGCCAGAGTTTGATGAGCACCCCGATCTTGAGGATACTAGAGGAGGGTGTCGAGTACGTAGTTTTCTGCAATGCATTGGGGACTGGGCTTGGCAGTGACCTGATGTAGAGACAGGAAGTGATTTCTTATGGTTCACACCAGCTTAGGCCACATGATCAGAACTATGCGACCCATGATCTCGAGTTGTCAGCGGTAGTCTTCTCATTAAAGATGTGGTGACACTACTTTATGGGCAAGTAGTTCATCGTCTACTCTGACCACAAGAGTCTCAAGTACATATTATTACATAAGGATCTGAATAAAATATAGAGGCATTGGATAGGGTTCCTCCGGGACTATGATTTTGTGATCATCTATACTCCTGGGAAGGGGAACAAGGTGGCAGATGCCCTTAGTAGAAGGTAGAGCTCAGAACTATTGAGTGAGGCGACAAAGCAATCAGCTACGTTGTAGTCATCATTTGTGGATAGAGAGGATGCAACTTACCTTTAGTTGATGGCGGTCACCCCTCTAATCTTACAACTAGTCAGGGAGGCACAACTTGGGGATGTTGACTATGAGGATTTACGTGCTCATTTATCCACAGGAAATGCTCATGATGGATATTCGCAAGGTGAGGAGAACATAATTCTTTTTAGAGGACGCACTGTTGTACTAGTGGCGTCACAGGAGGAGGTCCTGAGGGAGTTTCATACATCCCCCGGAGCAGTACATCCTAGAGTGGTGAAGATGTACCAGGATCTCCGATGACAGTTCTGCTGGTCAGGCATGAAAAAGTAAGTAGCATAGTTCGTTTCTTGATGCCTTACATGCCAGCAGGTGAAGGCCGAGCACTAGGTTCTAGTGATATTAGCTCACCCCTAGAAGTTACAGAGTGGATGTGGGATGGAATATTGATGTACTTCATGATTGTCTTACCACCGATGTCCAAGGGGCATAATTCCACCTAGGTGATCATTGACCGACTCACCAAGTCGGCCCACTTCAAAGATATCAGAGACTAGAGTTCCATAGAGAGCTTGAGATGTCTCTATGTGTAGGAGATAGTTCGGCTTCATGGTGTCCCTTTGATAATAGTCTCAGATCGAGATGCCTACTTTATATCCCAATTGTGGAAGGGATTGTAAGAGGCTTTTGGAACTCAGCTACGCCCAGAAAAATGGTCAGACGGAGAGGACCATTCAGGTTCTAGAGGATATGTTGCGGGCCTGTATCATGGAATTTTTTCATAGTAGGGAGGACCACCTACCACTGGTGGAGTTTGCGTACAACAACAACTACCACTCCACCATTGGTATGGAACTGTTCAAGGACTTATATGGGAGACCCTTCCAGTCACCGTTTTACTGGACCAACCCCGGAGAGTCAGCACTCATGGGTCCAGAGTTGGTGGGGGCTACTATTGAGAAGGTTCAGATCATCCATGAGAAGATGAAGACTTCACAAATATGGAAGAAGTCTTATGTTGATAGACTATGGAGACCTCTAGAGTTTTAGAAGTGAGACCATGTATTCCTTAGGGTCTCACCTCGATGAGGGTTGCATAGATTTGGCTGGGGTGGCAAGCTATCTGTAAGATTCATCGGAACTTTATAGATATTGTGAAAAGTTGGAAAGGTGGCATACCACCTAGCTCTACCACCACAATTGCATTGGGTACATGATGCCTTCCACGTGTCACAACTGAGGAGGTACGTGCATGACCCATTGCACGTCATCGACTAGGGAGAGATGGACATCGAGGATGGAGTGACCTTTGCTGAGTACCCATTATAGATTGATGATCAGTAAGAGAGGATACTTCATGGGAGATCGATTCCCTTAGTGCGTGTTTGGTGGTATCACGAGAATCTTCATGAGAGCATGTGGGAGCGGGAGGCTCAGATCTGTGCCTAGTACCCACATCTTTTTGAGTAGCCTTATTTTGGATTTTTGGGGACGCAAATCCCCAAGATGGGGAGAATTTAATGTCTCGGGTTTTTTATGTATTATTTTTAAATATTATATGGAATTATTTTGAGACCATACCTTTCGATGGTGTGTGATTCCGAGGGCCGAAGTGCCCGAAATGAATGTTTGAATTAATTTAAACTTTAAATAGCGCGCATGAGAAGTTTTCCTAAAAAAGTATAATAACTTTTGAATGGGTGATTGGATCAAAAATTTGAGGGCACTGTTGCGTTCATAGCAGGGATTTTACTTTAGACGGGGCCTAACATCAACCAGCACAGGTCACCTACGAGTGTAAGTTTTTGGACGCTTTAATAAAAATAAAATAAAGTAATAATTCATTTTATTTAAAAGTTTCATTTTTGCGCAACGAACAAATTCATCCCTTTTAAATACCTGCTTATGGAAAGTTTTTAGGGTTAGCCTCATAACCCTATGAATTGAGAGAGAGAGAGCCTCTTGGAGCCTTGGAGAATTTTTGAAGAATGCCGACGAACGACGACGTGTGGATCATTGCAAAGTGATATCGAATCCTGACTGATGACCGATCTCCCTCTTCGTCGACGACAGAGGTTGGGATTGTTATTTAAATTCTTCTTTTCCCCATTCTTGGATTAAACGACGAACACAAATCAACCCACAAACAGGGTGATCCACGGATCGCGCGTTCTTGCGGGAGGGTGTTATTTTTCATTTCTTTGGAGTTTGAATTGGAAGTATGATTGTGATAATTGTGGGATTATCATTTGTTTCACCCTATTTAATCCTTATAACTAGAGAAGATCAATGTTGTGATGAATGATGGTGGAGGTTCATTCCTTAATTTTGTTTGTTGGATTTTTCCTTCCTCTTTTATTCGTGTACTTCGTGTTCTTCACGGGGCAACAAACAATGGATCGCTACACGTCTATTTAGCAATGAAATGATCCAAAACTGGAGACCCGAAATCGAAACGATTCAACGGAGGTGCAACAGAAATGGTGGATGATGAATCTGCTCGGATCGGGGGAGACTTTTCTTTGAGCGTTCTTCACGTGGGTGGATCAATATGCATTTTTTGGGCCGATAGGAGGACCTAAAACAATTGAGATGACTTCGGGACATCGGGGAGACATTAATATTCAATTTTTTTTAGCAAAAAGATGGCCGAATCAAAGATCGGAGCTCCACCTAAGGTGTGACGATGGAGGTTCATGGTTATGAAAATTTCTAGAACACACAACATGTATCCCAAAGAACACAACGTGTAAGTATGGATAAGTTGCAGCTAGGGTTCTGTGGTGCGTGAAGTGATGACACAACACGTTTTCCAAAAAACACATCATGTGGGTCCTTACACGGGACTCGGTGTGTATCCAAGGGATACACGGACACGGGGTGGAGTACATGGCTGTGTACTCCACCACATGGTCAGACCAGGCCGACTGCATGGTTTACCCCGCATACCGGTCACATGGGATGTGACACATGGGTTGAATCCCTATATGGGGACATGGACAGTGTAAACGGATTCCTCCCCTGATAGAGGAACACAATGTGTCACTCTCTTACACGGTGTGTATACCTTCTTCTACATGACCAGCCTTACAACACGAGCCATTGTATACAAGCAGTACCCGGGGTCAGAAGACATGGCGTGTGATACTTCTACACACCATGTACTTCCCATTACATGGCTTTATCTTATTATCCACCATATCTTGGACATGTTTTGTTTGGGTTAGTGCCCCTTTTTCTCATTCCCCTGAAGGTCAGGTATCGTTTCCTTTTTTAGGAGTATGATCCCTTCAGCAGTACTTCCGGGATAAAGTTAGGTATCTCTCCGAGAGGCCTAGAGCGAGATCATCTATCCATTTTTGACCCAAGGTAGAGTCAGTTATCGATGTGAATATCCCCATAGGGCACTAATACTATACATAGAAGGTGAATCCGGATGATTCACGATATCCGCCAAGGCCCCAACTGTGATCCTCATCTGTGTATCGTGATCTTTCCCCACTCAAAAGTGTGTTATCCCTAAATGAGTGTTTCTATATCTTGTGACTTATCCCAATGGAAAATAATTCTCAGACAAACATCATCAGATCTATCATACTCGTGGAGTGATTTCTCTCAGAAAAGTGCTTCGTGGAATCTTCAAACTGAATCCCTAGAGGGGGAATACGGTTGTGTGACTTGTCTCTAGACTATGGGTCTGTGTTTTGAGTATATATGGATTGGGTTCACCTATTATATGTTCATTAGACATATACTATGTAGAGATAACTGTACCTTTCTTTTGTGTATTGCTTTGTGGTTTTCGGGGTCCTCTAATGAGTATTGTTATACTCACCCCTACACGAGCTTTGCCTGCACGTGTCATGTCTTGTGTAGATGACTAGCCTTTTGACAGAGTCCAGGGAGGACCAAGATAGGACCGAGATTTCTGAGTTCCCTACAGGATGAGCTATTCCTACGGCTATGAGCAGTAGTCCTAGTACCTATTTGTGTTTACAGGTTAGACTTTATAGTTTTCATACTCTTGTTTTTTTGGTGGTCTTATATTCTGGCTAAGTTTACTTTCAGTACTTTACTTCCGGCCATACTCTGTTGGTTGGGTTTAGATGTATGCATGCATTTTGTTCCTCAGTGGTTTTTTACATTTCAGCATTTGTGGGCTTGGAGATGTGTATGTGTGTAAAGGTACTTAGGCAATGCCTCCCATGTTAGTATTATGCCTACCCGGTGTTAGTCACCTACCCCTGGGCTATTAGAGGTGGGCTTGGGGATTCACAGCGCAGGCCCCACTGGGGCAGTTTGTGACAATCCAAACACTCAAGGACATGTTGAGGACATGTTAAATGGAATTTAAAGGTGGATTATATCAACATATCCCATTATTTGAGTTCTCATACAACAATAAATTCCATTCGTGTATTCAAATGAAACCCTATGAAGCTCTATATGGGAATCGATGTATAACTCATACTTGTTGGGATGAAGCTAGTGAGTGAAAGCTTCTTAGGCATGATCTTGTGTAAGAGATGGCATAGAAGGTTCATTCCATCCAACAACCCATAAAGGGTGCTCAGAGTCAATAGAAGAGTTATGATGAAAACCGTTAAATGGAGTTGGAGTTTAATGTTAGTGAAAAAGTCTTCCATCGAATTTCACCTTGGAAGAGAGTCATGATATTTGGGAATAAAGGGAAGCATAACCCTAGGTACATTGGCCCCTATGAAATCATTGATCGTATAGGATTAGTGGCCTAACAGCTTGCACTTCCTCCAAATATAGTAAAAGTTCATGATGTTTTCCACGTATCTCTCTTGAGTAAGTAAATACCTAACCCTTCACATGTACTAAATCCAGAGGTGGTACAACTAGAACCTAACCTTTCTTATGAGGAGTAGCTAGTGGAGATTTTGGACTGTAGAAAGAAGGTTCTACACAACAAGACTACCCACCTCATTAAAATATTGTGGAGGAACCATAAATATAAAGAAGAGATGTGGGAACTAGAGGAAACAATGATGCATAACTACCCTCACCTTTTCTCAACTAAGAGAATGAGTTAAAATTTTAGGGACAAAATTTCTAAGGGGGGAAGAATATAACACCCCAAACTTTTTAAATGATAATAATTTCTTGAAAATGTGTGTTATATTATATTACACAACAAAACTATATCTCATTAATAATGAAGTAAGTATATTTTAATGTGACCATCAGGTTTCAACTGTTATATGACCATTGTTCAATTATGACCATTGGTCAATATGACCATTGGAAACTATACTCTCAACTTTATGATTATTTTTTATAAATAGAAATTATAATGGTTAATTAATTTAGAAATAAGAGTTGATGACATCATCTAGTAGAGTCCTGTCATACAAAACCCATTTTTTGGAGCTTGGGAAGGAGGAAGCATCACTGCGATTTTCTCTTGACCAAACCCAAGCTGAGATTCAACACATTAATCTTGGAAAAAATATCTTATGAGAGAAGTTCAAGTTAGTAGAAATTACCACTCAAGTGATGTTATCCAATTTGCCCCAAGAGTCTATCACCATCTCACATATTACCCTTAGGTCGTATGCAGGTATTATAAGGAGTTATGTGTCAAGGCCCTAGTTACTTAAAATTTAATCCAATTGTTTAAATAAAATTATTATTTCATCATTTATGCTTTAAGAAATTTTTTCTTAAAAATTAAGATAGAATTTGATAAATTGATTTTTTGGGAAAAAATTGAACTTTTTAGAGAGATATAAATTATTATATTAAACTAAGGTTTTATTAATAATGTTTTTATAATTAAATAGTTTTATAAAACACTCCTTTTTAATTATAAATGATAAAATAATTTTATTTTTTTCAAATGTTATAATTTTTACTATGCATTCACTATGCATTTTCTATCCGATATTATTTTTAATAAATAAGTATTTTTATAGTTAAAAGTTAAATTTATCATATTTATAGAATTATTATGATAAAATAAATTTCATTTTTGAAATCAGAACATCTATATTAAGTTAGGGCGAATTTATAAGAATTCTATAAAATACTTTAGTTTTTTGTGAATAGTAAAAATACAGTTTGAGTTTTCCAGTATGTTTAATGACAACATAATTATGTCATAATGATGTAATGTGTAATATAAAATGACAGTCAACTATTATGAATTGAAATAATTCAATAGGTGTCTTAAGTGGCCAATACCATGGCTAAATACCATGGGCAATCTCATGGTTTTGCAAATACCACTACCGAGGTGTCCAAGGAAATTAATAAAAAAATCTCTCAATTTTTATATAAATACCCACCCATTTATTCAATTATATTCATTAAAAATTAATCATTGACAAATTTTTGATATTTTTACCTCCTAAGGAGTCCTCCCAATGTGTCCTTAAGCCCCCAAGGTCCCAATATTCGAGTTTTATGAGTCACTCTTCAAGGTAAGGGAAATCTCAACTTCTCTTTTCCTTTCAAGTTTCCTTTTTTATGTGGTATGTCTTTCAAATTTAATTAAAATGTTCTTTTTTCTATTTTATTCTATCCATTTACTGTATTAATAGTCTTTTATTAATGTTATACCCTTATTCCCTCTCTTTTTAATGTTTCATATAACCATGTTTCTTACCCGTTATGCTGTAGAATTTTCTTCTCAAAATTTCTCTCTTTATCTAAAGAAATTATTTTATTATCTTTTGTGAATACCCAAAAATAATTCTTATCCAGAATTATTCAAATATATTTAAAAATTATCTATTTTATTCTTGTATTAACACACATTAATCCCTCCTTCCCTTTCCATGGGTTTAAAATGACAAAAAGATCATATTTTTAAGAACATTCCAAAACACCATGATTTTGATATGAAACCCATTTCTTTTATTATCCATGAGTTATTTATGAAATTTTTATTATGATATAGGTGGATAAAATTAATTAATACATATTAAGGATTCACCCTGATAAATCTCCAATGAATCAGGTAAAAAATTTAATCTCTAGAGATGATAAGTTTTATGATACCTTGATGAATAACCTTGGTAATTTTTATGACACCTTCGTGATAAACCTTAGTGATATGATTATAAATGACTCAATTAAATGTTGTATACATATCTCCATGTTATGAATAATGTTATTTTTATTATTATATTCCTATTTTTATTATTTATCATGTCTTTATGTATTTCTTCAAGTTCTTATTGTTATTCCTCAGGATCACAAGTAAACTGTTTCTCTTATTTTCCTTACTCGACCATATGCTCACAATTTCATTTGATTTATATGCCCAGGTTATGAGATTTAATAAATTTACTTAATATGATGCTTGAAAAATCATTTCAATTGGAATAGAATAATTTTGTAAGTTTTCATGTATTATGTACCTTATTTCCAAGATACTAAACTTTAAAAGATCCCCTATTTGTGAAATTCTATGTAAAGTTATGTAATAAAAAGGTGGGATTCCATATTTATGCTCACCCATGTTTCATGTAACTTATTCATCCTCTTACAAGGCTTTTATCTCACCCCATATTTTGATTTATATCCTCAAGTGAATACTTTTACTAATGTGAACATGAGGGTCAATAAGAAGCTAGATAAGAAGGAATTAAATAAAATTTTGTGTTTTATTAATTAAATGTTATGTATGGTCTTATTTTTTCCAAGATACTAAACCTTTGGATCCAAGTTTTGTAGAACTATTATGTTATTTATCTTTAAAATGATGTAGTAATAATGTAAGAGAAGTTGGGTTGCTGTAGTTGGTATCAGAGCACAATTTAGTTAATTTGAGAATTAGGATTAGAGAAATTTTGTGAAGACCCTTAGTATGAGACTAAGTATAAGTAATAACCCAAGAATAAGTGTTTTATAAAAATTATAAACATATGTAAACTAAAAGAAATTCCTTTAGAGTTAATTGAAAAAATGAATAAATTATTTATTCACGACTTGTTGAATAATGTTTTGTTCAAACCTTTTATATTTTAGAAAATGGTGGGAAACAGGAGAAACCTGGACAACAACCCATGTGAGGGACAATGCACTAATTTCCTGAATCACATCCCTAATTCCTTGGGAGGTGGAGTTAAAAAATTTCATGGCGATGCTTACCCATATTTAGCAGGCTATGAACAATAATCTGAATAATATGGAACATCCTCTTTTACCTTTGAGGGAGCAACTAGCTATCGAATCTTCTATGTAGTAATGACCACCAACATTTAGTGGATCTTATGATCCACTAGTCATGGAATAATGGGTCAACTCTATGGATAAGATCTTTTATGTGATCCAATATTCTACGATGGATATGGTGAATCTATACATTTATCATCTAGAAGTAGAGGTCGATCAATGGTGGGTGTTGATTAAAAATACCAAGCTAAAGGATGAAATTTAAGAGATGGAGTGGGAAAACTTTAAGATAATGTTTCTCAACAAGTATTTACCTTGAAATCTTCATAAAAATATGGAGAGAGAATTAATAGAGCTAAATAAAAAGTAATTTTAATCTTTCACGACATATGAGTAAACTTTCACAAGGCTTTCAAGGTATGTTTCGGGTTTTGTTATCAATAATGAAAACAAAATTGATGGATTCTTTAGTGGTTTAAATACACAACTTTGAAAGGATTTAGAAATTCTAGACTCTGTGAGTTATCAAGAAGTTGTTCGATGTGCTCTCAAAGTAGAGATGGAGTTTGGAGAATGGTCCCACAGATATGGTGATAAAAAACAAAATATGGAGTTTCGAGATGGTTCAACTAATGAGAAAGGTGGAAAGAAAACTCAACCACACACATGTCAAAAAATATGGGAAGAAGTATCATGGTAACTACCTCAAAGGGATGGGGAAATGATATAAGTGTGAGAGAGAAGGACACTAAGCTCATGAATGTCTAAGAGATATAAAAAACCAGGCTGATATAATGGAGGAAAGGAGAGCACCACCCATGGTTCAATGCTTAGGGAGCAAGGGCACTATGCAAGACAATGCACTAAACCTCAAATCCCTAAGGGTATTCAACATCATCAACCACAAAATCCAAAGGATAAAGGGAAGGATTATGTCATTAATACTGGTAAGGGGGATCTTGATAATGATGTGGTGATAGGTATGCTGGTTATTCATTCAAGAATATCAAATATACTATTTGATTTGGATTCTATGCATTCTTTTATATCTTGGAAGTTTAGTAGAACTATTAAAACACCACCTCAAAATATGAAGGTTGAGTTATATGTGATAATAAAATATAGGGAAATTATTACAACTAAAGTATTTAACATATCCCTGTTAATGTTTATGGACTGAACCTCCTAGAAAATCTTATCCTACTTCCTTTGGTGGAGTTTGATGCTATTTTGGGCATGGATTAGACAACTTTATACAAAGACAACATCAACTATCAAGAAAGGGAGAACACTCTTCATATCTTGATGCATACTCCAATTATGTACAAGTGTAAGGAGGAGGATGAATCTCCTTAAAAATCATTATCTTAATAGTGGATATTATTACCTTATGATCTAGCCTATCTAGCTAAAATGACTGAGAAAAAGGAGAGAATCATGCTCGATGACATGCCCATTGCGAGGGACTACAATGATATGTTCCCTGAAGAACATACTAGTCTTCCTCCTAAATGATAGGTTGAGTTATCAATTGAAGTTATTCCTAGATCTCTACTAATATCAAATAGACCTTATAGAATTACCACTATTGAGTTGGAGGAACTAAAGAAGTAGTTGCAATAGAATTTGGACACGGGTTTTATACACCCGAGTGCTTCACCATGGGGTGAAATGATCCTCTTCATCAAGAATATGGACAGATCAATGTTCCTATTCATTTATTATCATGAGATCAACAAAATCATGATAAATAACAATTATCCCCTTCCAAGGATATATGACTTTTTCGATCAATCGTGTGGGGCTAAGTTTTTCTCTAAGGTGGACCTTCAGTCGAGATATCACCAATTAAAGGTGAGGAAATAGGATATTCTTAAGACTAACTTTTTAATGACGTATAGACTCTATGAGTTCATAGTGATGCCTTTTAGACTCACTAATGCTCTAGAAATATTCACATACTTAATGAATATAGTATTTAGTGATTACCTCAAAAAATTTGTGGCAGTATTTGTTGATGATATTTGATATACTCTAAGAGCAAGGGGAGCATGGGGAACATTTGAATACTATTCTAAAAACTTTGTGAAGGTAGAAAAGTTATGCAAAGTATAGTTAATGTGAGTTATGGATAGAAGAAGTATCATTATTAGGGTATGTTATCACTAGAAAAGGAATATATGTGGACCCTTATAAGATACAGGCTATCGAAGAGTGTCCCAGAACAACATCTGTAATGGAGATCCATAGTTTCCTTGGTCTTGATGGGTATTACCAGCAATTTGTGAAGAACTTATCACAATTTTCAAACCCACTAACAAAGCTAACATAGAAGGAAGAAAATTTTGTCTGGACCAGTGAATGTAAAGATTTATTCAAATATTTAAAGAATATGCTTATCACCGCGACATTGCTCACACTTTTGATAATTGGGGAACTCATTGTGGTATACCACGATGCTTAAAAGAAGGGATTAAAATATGTGCTGATGAAAATGATAAAGTTATATCCTATACCTCATGGAAGTTGAAAATTCTTGAGAAAAACTATCCCACACATGATCTGGAGTTGGCAGCTGTGATCTTTGAGTTAAAAATATGGTGGCATTATCTATATTGAGAGAAGTATGAAATATATACTAATAATAAGAGCCTCAAATATATATTCACACATAAAAATATTAATATGAACTAGTGAGTATGGTTAGATATCATCAAGGATTATTACTGCTCGATCCACTACCATCCTGGAACAGAGAATAAAGTGGAGGATGCTTTAAGTACAAAGGATCCTAAAACATTATGAATAATGATAATTGATAAGGATCCAATATTCTTATATTTTAAAAGGAAGGATATGAGAATCATTGATGAAGTAACATCACTAATCCTCTCTCAAACAATTTCTCAACCATCCCTCATAGATAAAATAAAGAATGCTTAAAGAAATGATGTGGAAATTCATAATAAGGTGGAATCTATGAGAAAGGGAAAATAATTAGAGTTTAAAATTGAAGAGGAATAAATTATAATATTTAGGTCATGACTATGTGTACCATAAAATCTAGAGATAAAGAAGGATCTTCTGAATGATGCACATAGCTCGAGCTTCTCTATTCATCTAGGGAGCACAAAGATATATCGAGATCTTAGAGAGAAATATTGGTGGGAAAATATGAAGAAGGAGATCACTGAATATACATCAAGGTGATTGGTATATCAATAAGTGAAGGATAAAAGACAAAAGTATAAGGGTATTATGTAACCATTACCTATACCAACATGGAAATGAGAAAACATCACTATGGACTTTTCCATCGGGCTTTTAAAGACATCTAGAGGAAACAATGCTACATGGGTTATTATGGATCGTCTTACAAAGACAACTCAATTGATCTCAATTATAGAGGACTTCTCACTGGATCAACTTGCACATATATATATTAGAAAAGTGGTAATGCTTCATGGATTACCACTATCGATTATATCCAATTAAGATCTATGATTAACCTTGAAGTTCTTGAAAATTATCTAACATGCTCTATACACTGAGTTAAACTTCAATATAGAATATTATCCTCAAACTGATGGACAATATGAATGGAATATTCAAAAACTAGAATAAATGTTGATATCATAGTCTATGGACTTCAAAGGAGGATGGGACCAACATCCGCCTATGGTTAAGTTCTCTTACAACAAAATTTTACACTCTAGCATCCAAATGGATCCATATAAATCCCTTTATGGTAAAAGATATAGAAAACCATAATTATATGATGAAGTTGGTGAATGTAAGTTACTAGGAAAAGATATGTTTTAAGAAATGATGGAAAAGGTAAAAACCATTCAACAACACATCAAGGCATCCCAAAGTTGACAGAAGAGTTATTCAGACAATCATTGATGAGTCCTTGAGTTTAAGGTTGGGCACAAAATATTCCTCCACATATCTCCATGGAAGAGGGTCATGAGATTTGGGAATAAAGGAAAGCTGAGTCCCAGGTATATAGGCCCCTTCAAGATCCTTGATCATATCAGAGTTGTGGCATATCGGTTGGAACTTCCACCTACCCCTCACAAGTACATGATGTATTTCATTTATCTCTCTTGAAGAATTATATACTAGATCTCTCACATGTATTTAATCCAAAGGTGGTATTGTTAGAAATTATCTCTCTTACGATGAGTTTCCAGTACATATATTGGACCGTAGAGATAATGTTTTATGAAACAAAACTACTCACCTGGTTAAATCACTATAATAGAACCATAAGTACGAAGAGGAAACATAGGAACTAGTGGAATTGATGAAGGATAAATACCCTCACCTATTTTCAAATTAGATTGTAAAATAAAAATTTGAGAGTGAAATTCCATAAGGGGGAAGAATGTGACAACCCAAATTTTTATAAATTGTAATTCCCTTCTTATAATTATGTCATATATTATAAACCATATAAAATCACTTTGAGAACACAATACAAACTTTATAAATGAAGAATGAATGGAATAAGAGGTATTTCTAGAAGTTAAGAAACCTATCCCAATAGAATAGTAACTTAACCATTGGAATAATAACATGACCATTAGGAATATTAATTTCAAAAATAGAATAGTAAACTCACCTATGAAAGTATAAATAAGATTTGGAAATCTTATAAATGATAATATGATATAAATATATCATAGTATAAGTATTTAAAAATTTTAAAAATTATTAATTAAGTGTTGGTATTTTATAAAACATAAATATTTAGTTATAATTTTATAATTAATATAATTATTTAAAAGTAAATTTATTTTCATAAAATATATTCATAAACTAATATTTTTTTCTTATTACTATAATATAATTTTATGATACCTTTATTAAATTTTCAAAGTGTTATAAAATCATTTATAATTTTAAAATCTATATTTTTTGAGTCAATGATGTTTTTAATTAAAAAATAAATTTATCATATTTAGAAAATTGTTTTCATTAAATTTATTTTATTTTTTAATTATACACATCAAAAAATGGTTAGGGTGAATTTTTGGGATTTTTCTAAAATACTTGAATTTTTTGTGAATAGTAAAATACGGTAGTTTACAATATATATACATTATAAGTTAAATACACTATTCATTGAGTCATCGCTGATGTAAGAACCATAATGTCAAACTTCCCTAAATTATTTTAATATATTTTGTGATAATTCTCAAACTATTCATATTCTTGAGCCAAAATAATAAACTAACGAATAAAATAATGAGAAAACACCCCTCTCCTCCCCTATAAATACCACCTCTTATCCTCATAGATTCTAAGATTTAAGACTTATAAAAATTCATCCAAATAATTTTTTTAAGACCCTCCCCCATATCCAGAATCCCTTGGTCTCATCCAAATACCAAACCCTTTTCCCTAAAAGATGTCCTCAAGGAGGAGAAATTAAAGAGGTAAAATCCTCTTTCTTTTCTTATCCTATACTCACCAAAACCTATACAAGGGGAATGATGACTCCAGTATAATTTATATACTAGAATATTATTATTCTAATGGAATAATTAATCTTAAATTATTTTCCCTTTACCTTTTTTCTAAACATGAAGATATCATCCGTGGTGTTTCGATTTACCACCACCATGGACGATGCCTTTTCATTTTTCACTACCACCTTCAAGGATGGTAATAAAACCATAATTATAGTTAAATAATATTTTATTATACATATTATAATCTATATAATGTTCTGGAATAAATATATAAACATGATTTTAAATTAAATGATATAATATTATAATGGTCGTAAAACCGCTAAAATTAATTAAATCATTTTCATTAACATTCAATCTAATAAATCATCCTCATAACATATAACCAAATGATATATAAGATCATTTAATATTATTAATTTTTATTAATAACAAATAATTTCAATTCTGGATAACTATTATAATTTTACATGAACCTCCATATTCATATCCAAGTGAACCGATCCTAAAAACCAAGAAAACGAACACTCCCAAACGATAAAATTAAACTCTTATCATTCACTGAAAACCCCATAAATGAACTTAATAAATCTATAATGAATAAAATTAATGTATAAAATATTATTTATTTGTTAATTAATAAATTTAATTTGATTACATATGATATTAAAGTGAATAAAGTATTTATACATAATGTAAGGGGATTCTCGAACCCAACTATCTTTCTTTAAGTTTTCCCTCTTTCACTCCATTTTCAGTATGGATGTTCCATTAATGTTCCTTAAATATAATATATTTATTTTTACCTTTTATTTTCTATATATACATGTTTCTAATCCTATTTTATGAAAAATGAAAATATTTTTCCAAAATAACTCTTCCTTCTAATAACACAACTTTAACTTCTCATGAGATTGTTTTTTCTCACTCAAGATTGATGATTATTATACCAATTATGTTATTCACTATTTTTTGGGAACCCTAAAGTTTTTTCATGAATTTATTATTTATAATATGAAACCCATTCCTTTATATGGGTTAATTTATATCCAATATTGATATACGTTCTATGTGGAATGCATGATAATGTAAATGTTATGACGTGATGGGTGCACCTGAAATTATATAGCACATGTAAATATTATGATTTTATGGGTGCACTAACAATTATATAGAGCTCAAATGCATTGTGTAATGTGATTTATCTCATGAAAAAATTGAAATATGTGTGAACATGATGCTATATTTTTTCACAACTATGTGTGGTGGTTAACCACTAATACATGATGTTTCATTTTTATGTATTGTCAAATTCCTTTCCTTTATATAATGATTCCTCTCATGATTATGATGGTGATAATTTTATTATGTTATTATGATTATGTTTATGATCACCCATGTTTCATGTATATTATTCATCATCTTACTAGTTTTTTAGCTCACCCCTTCTTTTGATGTATATCCTCAGGTGAATACTTGTACTAAGGTGAACACAAGGGCCAATAAGAAGCTAGAGGATAAGTAATTAAATAAATGTTTATGTTTTATTAAGTAAAAATTATGTATGTTCATAATTTTCCCAAGACACTAAACCTTTGGATCTTGATATCATAGAACTATTATTTTATTTATCTTTAAAATGACGTAATAATCATGTAATAAAAGTTGGGTCGCTATAAGACGGATGGTCGAGCTGCTTGTTTATCTACTTTACCTTCCCCACTGCTTGACGAATCTAGAAATTCTTGGTTATGAATCTATTTTAATGGTAGTTTAGTATGTTTTCCTAGAGTACCTGGAATTATGAAATGGTGAAAGAATAATAAATGTTTAACCCATGGGGTTGGTTCTTGCTGGAATGAAAAAGTTAATGTTAATCCAAAGAAACCATGGACTCAGTTGAATTATTCATAGAGGGAATGTAATTCACATTTATGGTTAATTAAATGTAATTTGTAATAATGTTAATTATTGGTTAATGAATTAATTAACAAAACTAAATGATAAAAAAGAAAGAAGAAATTTAATGTAGGTACTTTAATGCATGTGTGCTTATATGATATATAGTCCTTAGCAGTGATAGATGGGTGTCCAAGTGGAGATAACGGTAGTTGATCCTAGGACTAGGTTCTTCCCATAGTGTGGTTGTGAGATAGATTATATCATGTATGTTTTGTGATTTCATACACTACCCCACCAATTTTGGTAGGGATAATGACACCTAGTGGACTCTAAGAGGGTGTTTCCCCAACACCCTGCTAGTGAGGATAGATGGATGACTACCCCCTATGGCACTGATCTCTTCTCTTTGTAGTTTTATGTGTTGGTATGCATGGTGGTTAGATTTTCTGTATATGTGTGTAGAGGGCTATTATGGATTGTGGTTATTTTACACACATGTATCTTTATAAATAGTATCCAAAGAATTATTATAGGTATGATGCCTATAGGCAATAGTGGCATGAGGTACCTTACTCGGTGTATGGGTTGTGATGACCTGATGTATAATACCCAATGTATGATACACATCCTAGAAATATAGTGTATCTTGATAACTACTTGATTACTATATGGAGATGTGATATGGGATGATGATATGTTGTGATACACAATGTATATGTGGTGATACTTATCCCAGGTGTCTTCAGGATGGATTTTTTTAGAAAGAGATGACTCGGGATGTGAGACATTGGGGAAGAGAATCCAACTAGTGGGGAAGTGGTATCGGGGTACCTTTGTTATTGATATTATATTATATTATCTCTTTTATGCATTAATTTGTGAGAGATAGCCAGGGGGAGGTAGAAAACTTAGTATATCAGTTTAGGTGATGTGGTATCTTTAATTGTTGTTCACTAGAATTTAATATGTTTTCGTTATCTTTTACATGAGGGGCTCTAGGTTGGATCCGAATGAGTATAATATTATGCTCACACAACATATGTATATAATATTTTTCAAGTTAGTAGGAGAAAGTTGGAGATCAAACAGGATTTTACTAGCTCGTGGTATTGTAGGAGCTATTTGGGCTTCATAGTCAAAAACAAGTTTACCTTGTTGGTACTTGTAGTTTCCCTTTTAGTTGTTTAGTCTTTTATGATATTTTATGTATGAACATGAATCTTTTTTTATCTATATTATAAGGAGTTTATTATTTTATCTATTTTATCTCTCTTCCACATGTTCTTTTAGAGGGAAATGCCTCCCATTTTTACATATAATACACCCGCGATGCTTGTCACCAACCCTTGGCCTACTGGAAGTGGGATTCAGGGGTCACTATCTCCCTTGTCTCATTTTCATCATAGGAGGGGTACTCATTGTGCAAGGGGGTCATGAAAAATTTGTATTATTTGGTTTAGGTTGAGGGACATGATAATGTTTAGAGTTAGGTACATGTGAGGATTGTATGGGTTGGTAGGGAAACAATGTCAGTTAATTTTAGTAAGCGATGTAAACAAGGGAGACTGGATGAGACATGAGTATTTATCCCCCCCTATGATCTTATGCATGAACCTTTAATTTTACCAATCCTTTTAAGTTAATTGATACTTGTTATGGGGTAGAGAACTAAGAAATGATCACACATTATTCTTCTTTTCACCTATTTTTAGAATGGGTAGACTTTGGAATTAGGTCAAACCTTAGAAGAATAAAATAAATAAAATGATTATTTAATTAATGTTGAATATTCCATATTCCATGTTTATGAGTCTCTAACCAATTATTATTTCTTTAGATATTTCTCTAGGTCGACATCCTCATCAGGTTTGCACCAAAAATGTTCAACAGGATATACCAAAAGATCACCAGAGAGTAGAGGTCGACGACGATGAAACTTAAAGTAGGATAGTTTAAGAGTTTTAGTGCTAGAGTATACAATAGTATGAAGGATCCATTTCAGAATATTTCATAGAGGACTAGTTATAGGTGGCTGAGATAGCCTTTAGTTCAAACTATGCTCAAAACCAGCACAAGGTTTCATCGGTTGTGATGATGTTCCGTACAGTAACAAGGAAATAATGGATCTTGTTTCTTGGGGATCATGAGGAGTCAGAAGTCTCATTAGGGAAATTCATAGACTAGTTCCAAGCATATATTCTTTATTAATTCATAAAGGCGTTCAGTATCCAGGTGTTACTTACCCTTCGGTAGGGGAGTTCCAGCATTTGGGAGTTTGAGATCCATTTCAAGGCCCTTTTGTGGTCTGATTCATACTTACTTACAAATGAGGAGGCTATAGAGATACATTTTGATGAAGCTCTCCATCCAGAGATCCAATTTTAGGTCACCCCATTTATTGTAAAAAAGTATCTCGAGATGATGGTGTGTGCATAGGTTGTTGAGAGGACATTGGCTAACAATAGATCATCATGAGAGGGGAGTCATCAGGATTCCTCATGTACTATAGTTGTGGTTTGGGGTTCCTAGTTTCCTAGATAGAAGATCTTTTAGCTATCCAAGGTTAGGTTCAACATTCATCATCTCATTTCTCTCGAATTGGAATCTCTCATGCCTATGCTAAGGGATCAAGCATGTTTTTTTCTTGTTGTGGTCAAGGCCATCAACAATGAAGTGCCCAAACTTTCTGAGTAGTCAGTGTGCACATGATGTTCCACTTCAGGTTTTTCCATTAAGGTAGTTTCAAAATCAACCCAAACATTTATGAATACAATTCCCTTGGGGGTTAAATTAAATCCCCTACTATGTAATGTAATTATAGAAAAAACATGTACTTCTTTGTTTATTTTGGAATGTTATATCCTTTTGGATTTAAATTTACATTAAGTATCATAACCATTGATGACATTTCCATTGAAAAATTATAATATCATTAGTATATATATATTATTATGATAAAGTACAACTGATACAAATGAAATAAGTGATGAACTCGACTAGTAGGATCATACCATATGAAACCAATTTATATAAGCTTCCGAGGGAGATAAAATCACTGGGTTTTCCACTTGATCAATCCCAATATGTGATTCAACAACAAAAGCATGAAAAAAACTATTTATAGGATAATTTCAAGATCATTGAGATCATGGTCCAAACAATGTACGCCTAACAACCCCAAGAAAATATCCCCATCGCACACCATACCCTTAGAGTGTTTTTCGGTGTAATAAAGGGCTATGTATCAAGACCCTAATAGTATAAATTTGTATATTTTTTATAAAATAATTATTACATTTATATTTTTTTTATTATTATTACTTTTTTAATCATTAGATAATAAGTTGATAAAAATTTAGATGAAACAAAAATTTTATTTTGGGAAATGTATAGTTTCAATCAAGATGCTCAATTTTAATAAATGGAAGAATTCATGAAATAAATAAAATTTTAATAAAATATTATAATTAATTAATATTTATTAAATTTAAATGATAATATAATTTTATTAAGTCAAAAATAATTTTTCTAAAGGTTAAAAAACTGTTATTATAAAAAAACCTGATTTTTTCAATAAATATGGATTTTTATTTAAAAGTTTAATTTATATTATTTATAGATTTTTATTTAGATAATTTTTTTAAATTATAATGTTGAAATTTTCCAACATTTTTTTCATAATTTTTGGAGGCATTTTAATTTTTAGATCAAAATTGAATACGGTATAAAAATACAACATATATTATGGCATCATAATGACCAAAAAGTGATGTAATATATTCCATAAAAGGTAAAAACTACCAAATGTATATTTATCCTTCAAAATATTTTTTAGGTTATTTGATTAATTTTATAAACCCTTTATGGATCCTACAAAACCTATATTATATATTAAGGTTTTAAAATCAATTATTTATGAACATGACTCAATTTCACATCACCAATGGTATTATTTTAATGAGATTGGTTCTTAAAATTATAAAATAATTAAAACTTCTTCACTTTGGTAGGAACCATGGTAAGGTTTTCGGATTTGAATACTTTATTGTATAGAGTCCAAAACCAAAGCTTGGGAAATAATGAAGGAATCCTATCTATTTTCCTATATAAACCCCCCAAACTCCCATTCCTCTTCCCTAAAAACCCTTATAGCACAACTATAATCCTCCCTTGCCTCTATAGATCACTCAAAAGTTTCCACTAATATCTCAAAAAGTTTCTACCAATATTTTTGAAACACCCTCTCAATGAAATGGATCCTCTTCTTCAACTCTTTATTCAATCACCTTCTTTAAATTATGCCTTTTTATTCCCAATTATTTATGTTAGAATATTTTTTTTAAATATCCCTATTACTAACCTTATTATTCCCAAGTTAGTAGATACCTATTTCACTCTCATCAATCCCTCCCATGAATCTTTGAGTACCCCTTTTATGCTGCAAAAAATTATACCATTATTTTTCATGCCAAACTTTTGTTTTATGAATAATCATCCTCATTTCCACTCAAGGGTATTCAGCTAGATGTACCTATTATTTATTGATTTTGGAATTACATTTATTTATACCACACTCTATAATCATGGGATTAAATGTGATGAAATATGATCATATATTGAATGATCTATGTGGCACACTTATGCATGTACATGATATGAATGTGATGGGTAGGCCTGGAATTATATAACCCTCCAATGCTTTGGGTAATGTTTTAATCTTATAAAATTCCATGTATGGTTCATATTATGTTATCCTAAGCAAATTATTTTATGTTTTCTTGCTGGTTAGACTTGAATTATGTTTATGATTATGTGTTTTAAGTTTTTTCCACATTCCTATGATGCATTTATATTATCATTATATTATGCTTTGATGTTTATGTTTACGATTATCACCTCTTTAATGTACTATTGAAATTCATATTGACTAAAATATAATACTTTATTTAAAAAATTCTTTTCAATTACCTAATTGGAATTTATATCTCATCCCTTTCATATGCATGTCCCTAGGTTATCCTGTACATTTTTAAAAGAACAATGGATTTTTAGAAGCATGTTAAGGAAGTTTCAATATTGTTGTTATATGAATGTATCATGTTGATGTTCTATGTAAATAATTTCCTAAATACAACAAGATTCAATATATTTTGGTATTATTTTATGTGTACCTTTATATAATAAATCATGAAATAAAGTGTATTAAAATATGGGGTTTTATAGTTGGTGTCAGAGAAAAGGATAGTTATTTTTGGGATTATGATTATAAATATATAGATAAATTCTAAAGGATAATACTAAACATAGGAAAACATCCCAAAATTTTGGTAAATTATAGAGTATTTTTTTTTCAAATAAAATACTTCCATTTCTAGATACTATAAGTGGATGTGGATTTGGCGTGGACGTACCTCAGGGTAACAACACCAAAAACTATATATTAAGATAGACTCAATCGTGAACTGGTGCATAGAAATGGGCCTTTCTGCACAACTGGTTTGACATCTCTGAGGGATATGCTTTGGTAAATTAACAAGATTATTACAAACCAGTATTTAGGGAATGAAAATTCTCATAATAATTTATATTAGGAAATAGATCAAGGCCAACTTATATTGATGCTTGAAAATTCATAGGTTAAGGAATATATGTCATTTATGATTTATCCCTTTAATGTTAATGGTTTCCCTTTTTTGTTTTTAATATTTTTAAAATTATCATCCCAAATTTTTTTCTTTATTATAATCAATGGATGGGAATATGAGTAACCAATCCAACAAAAAATGTGAGGGGCAATATGATGACTTCCCAAATAAGATGGCCAAACTGATGGGAGACGGAATCAAAAAATTTGTTACTATAATTTCTCAATTGACTCAATATTTAAACCGAAACCTAAATCAGTAGGAATGAATAAATACCCATTAGAAAAATAATGTTTCAATTGAGATATTTATGCTACATAGGACTATAAGTTTTAGTGGGTATTTTGATCCCTTAGTTGTGGAGAAATAGATTAGCTCCATTGAAAAGAGATTCTACATCCTTAAAAGATTTGAAAAAGAGAAGGTTATGTTTTTTATTTCTCGTATGGAGGTAGAATCTGATCAATGGTGGATGTTGATAAAAAATACAGAGCCTAAAGAAGTGATCAAAGTGATGTAGTGTAAGGAATTATAGAAAAAAAATTTGATAAATATTTTCATTGCACTTTATGACTTAAAATAGAGAGGTATTTACTTTCCCTTAAGAAATGGGATGATAAATCTATCAGGGATTATGATGCACACTTCACAATACTGGCATGATGTACCTTAATCTTTGTCATTACCCCCAAAAATAAAGTTGACCACTTATTTGGTGGGATAAAATGAGTCTACAGAAAGACTTAGTAATTTAGGTCTTTGATATTTATGAAGAAACTGTCTCATGTGCCATCAAGGTCGAAATGAAGATAATTTAATCTCAAGGGTCTCAGGGGGATGAGAAGTGAAAAGTGGAGTTTAATTCTGGCGGTATTACGAATAAATATAATGGTGGTAAGAAATTTTAGCATCCCACTTGTCAAAGGTGTAATGACCCACTAATTCTCAATGACTTGGGAGCTCAACGAGTCATTACTGGGCCTTAAGCGACATCCCCAAGATGACAAAGGCTGGCAATAAATGATGAAGGGTTTCAATTAAATTTGGGGTATGATTTACCCTTTAAGAAATTAACTCATCCACTAACCATTCACTATATGATTCATGAACAAAAGTAAATCAACAAACACCTTCATTTATAAAAAACCACCTCAAAGTACACAACACCAGAAGACCAACCAAACATCAAAGTACACAGTAGAAAGAGAACAAAACACGAATTCCAAAAGACACCATGGATCAATGGTCCACAATCTCCAAGCTCCACAGCATCTCCCAAACATCTCCACACACCCTAGTAATGAGATGTTTTACCTTTACCTATGTCTCGGAAAATGACATCTGCAAAAGCACCAAAGTGCCAAAGCAGGGGTGAGTATAAAACTCAGTAGGTTTTCCCAAATGACTTCCCTACTCACGCCACTAGGATAGAAGAGTTAGCCACATTTATATAATAAAACAGTCTATATAAAGAATTTCCACCAAAGCAATTTATAACTAAATATAAACTAGTTTTCCAAAACCATCCATGCTCAAAAGTATCAAAGTGCAATTAAAACTGACTTTTCCAACACGTTATTTTCTAGAAAAATAACCAAACAAATTTCCAAGAAATTTCACAAACATCCCATTTTGGCATACCCAACCATTTCACAACCTCGTGAAATCAACCATGCATGCAACCCGGACCTCCCTATACTCGCAAGTGGTGAGTTATCCTTCCACTAATTCATCACTTAGTGAACTACCTTGACGGGGTACTTCACGACCTAATCCATCCCAACCATTTGATGGGGGTACTTCTCAACCTTATCCATCCCAATTCATATGAACACACACCACAACCCATGCAAGTCCATACCCAAAACCAAGTGTGTTAAAAAACTTTCAACTATTTCAATAAAACTCATTCTTTATTGAAAACCCAAATCCATAAAAATTATTACAATCATAAACCATTTCAATAAAATGACCCTTTTATTTAAATCCCATTTCACATAAAACCATTTACAAATTCATCAAT
This sequence comes from Viscum album, assembly GCA_963277665.1. Classification (NCBI taxonomy): domain Eukaryota; kingdom Viridiplantae; phylum Streptophyta; class Magnoliopsida; order Santalales; family Viscaceae; genus Viscum; species Viscum album. The sequence continues at coordinate 1,881,448,840 of OY728159.1, read as the reverse complement.
TTCATAATTTAAAACCAACATTTTAAATTCAAATAGACAAATCACTTGCACAACAATTCACCAAGATTTCTCAATTTCATTAAAACCATAAATCATCACTAAGGAAGATTTATTCCATGATTTTCACAAACAATAGCATTCAAATAACTAGTTTGAAACTAAGCCAACCAATTATAACAAGAGGAGTCGAGAGTGAAGCCACCTACCTCAACAATTTGGGCGAAACCAACTAACGGACGAAGAACACCAACAAAACCGGGTCAAAACTCCAAGAATCCTCCTTAGATATCTTCTCCTAACACAACCAAGACCAAATTTTGTAATATTTGGCATCCACACATTTAGATCTACCCATAACGGGGGTAGATCTAAGAAAATTAGAGAAGAGGATAAGTAGATCTAAGTAGATCTAAGAAACCGATCAAGAACGATCACATACCTTAAGAATCCGGCTTCGATTCGCTAAGAGAAACCTTCAAATCGCCTCCAGAACGCTTGGGAGAAGTATTAAAACCTTCAAGGGAGAGTAATCCAGAGTTAGGGCTGATTAAGAGGTTTAAACAAGGTAATTAAAGGCAAAATGAGTTAGATCCACAATTTTAGGATCTAACTTTAAGTGACCGTACAGTTTGACAAACCGTGCGCTAACCATGCATTAGCTTCTGCCTCGGCCAACCTTCACGTAAGGCCTCATCGCACGGTTTTCCCAAACCGTGCACAAACCATGAAGTTACCTCTGCCCAGGTGACCATCACCTGCACGACTTCTGTATGGTTTGGCAAACTGTGTGTAGCCCGTGCATCACCACATTTTTCCCCTTTTACTCTTTACAAGTTTCCAACCTTCCTCCAACCATCTCACATATACTTCATGTAATTAAAAATCATAAAAAAGGGTTACTTACCAGAAACTGGGGGTACTACATTCTCCCCACCATTGGCCTTTCCGTCCCCAGAAAGTAGAAGACCATCACTTACCTGAACGAGTTCTGGCCACTGCTCTTTCATTTATTTCTCGCGTTCCCAAGTCTCTTCTTGGATCTAACCATGTTTCCAAAAAACTCTCACTAGGCCGATGCTTTTCCCACACAAGACTTTATCCTGCTTATCCACAATCTGCACCAGAATATGTACCAATGAAGCATCCAACTCTAGGTCAACGTGATCCCATCAGATCACATGGTCATGATCAGGATGATACTTCTTCAACTGAGATACATGGAACACATTATGCACAACACTGAACCGAGCTGGTAATGCCAACCGATACGCTACCTCGCTAGCCCTTTCTAGTATCTCAAAAGGGCCTATATATCGAGGAGATAATTTTCCCTTCTTCCAGAAATGATGATGTCCAAGTCTTGGAGAGATTCTCAAAAATACATGATCACCCACAACGAACGACAATAGTCTTCGACGGTGATCTGCATAAGATTTCTGACAACTCTGAGCCATCTCCATCCTCTTTCTAATCAACTGGATCTTCTCCGTTGTTTCTTGGATAAGGCTCGGCCCAACTAGTGAAGTTTCACTCGTTTCCACCCAGCATAATGGAGAACGACATGGACACCCATACAATGCTTCTAACGGAGCCATGCATATCGAATCTTGATAGTTTTTATTGTATGAGAACTCCACTAAGGGTATATGATCCTCCCATGAACCACCAAAATACATTACACAAGCCTGAAACATGTCTTCCAAAGTTTATATCATCCCTTCGGATTTCCCATCCTTCTGAGGATGATATGCCGTGCTCATAGTCAACTGAGTCCCAAGGGCTTATTGTAAGGATCTCCAGAAATGAGATGTGAACCTCAGATCTCTATCTGAGATGATAGACACTGGTACACCATGTCTCTTTAACACTTCCTGGATATATAATTTTGAAATATCTTCCATCATATGAGTTTCATGAATAGGGATGAAATGGGCCGACTTGGTCAAACGATCCACTATCACCCAGATGGCATCGTGTTTCTAGACCGTTCTTGGAAGACCTGTAACAAAATCCATTTCTATCTGATCCCATTTCCACACTGGGATAGGTAAAGACTGTAATGTACCAGCTGGTCACTGATGCTCTGCTTTAACCTGCTGATAAGTTAAGCATCGTGAGACGAACTCGGCCACCTTCCTTTTCATGCCGCTCCACCAAAACTACGCCTTCAACGCCTTATACATCTTCTGTGTACCTGGGTGTACAACCCATCTTGAATGGTGGTAAGCATGAAGGAGTTGTTCTTGACACCCCATAGGTACAACCATATTATCTCTGAAACACAAAACTGAACTCCCATCTAGCTTCCATCCTTCAATAGTCTCCCCACCATTGAGTTTTAAAGTCATAACCAGACATTCTGTATCAGATGTTTGTGACTCTTTGAACACGTTTTCCAAATCAAGAACAAGCGTAGATGAAAAGAAAACCGCAACATCACCTTGGTCTTCACATTCCACATGCATGTCAACTAAGACCGACATCAACTGCCATTCATCTGAAGCTTCCTTTTCCAACTATGCATACGACTTCCTTCTTAATGCATCTGCCACCGAATTTCCCTTACCCGGTGTATATATCAAGTCAAAGTCGAACATTTGAAGATACTCCATCCATCTTCTCTACCTCAAATTCAAATACCATTGTGAGAAAATGTGTTTCAAGCTTTTGTGATCCATAAACACAGTAAATTTCTCACCAAAGAGATAGTGTCCCCATGTTTTCAAAGCATGGACGACTGTAGCTAACTCCAAATCACGTGTTGGGTAATTATTATCATGCGTCCTCAACTTCCTTGAACCATAATCAACAACATGGTCCCCTTTCATGAGAACACATCCCAACCCTGTTCCCGAAGCATCACAATACACCACATACCCCTGTCCTGATTCAGGCAAGATCAAGATAGGTGCTGATGTAAGGTGAAGTTTCAACTCTTGAAAAGATCTTTGAAATTCTTCAGTCCATTGAAATGCACTGTTTTTCTTTTTCAATGCTGTCATAGGAGAAGCTAGTCATGAGAAGTCACGCACAAAGTGTCGATAATAACCAGCTAGACTAAGAAAACTGCATATCTAAAAGACATTCTTTAGCAGTTTCCAAGAAAGAATAGCTTCTATCTTTTCTGGATCCACTGAAACACCTTTCTCAAAAACAACATGGCCCAGAAAGCATACCTCTTGTATCCAAAAATCACACTTTGATAATTTGGAATACAACTGATTGTCTCTCAAGATTTCCAACACTATCGCTAAGTGTTGCTCATGCTCAGCCCTTGATCTTGAATACACCAATATGTCGTCGACAAAAACCACAACAAAATAATCCAGATATTGTTGAAATATCCAATTCATCAAATCCATGAAGACCACTAGTGAATTCGTTAGACCAAAAGGCATGACTACATATTCGTAGTGGCCATATCTGCTTCTGAAGGCTGTCTTTGGAATATCCTCCTTTTGAACTCGCAACTGGTGATATCCTGACCGTAAGTCAATCTTAGAGAACCACTGAGCTCCCATCAATTGATCAAACAGGTCATCAATGCGTGGAAGTGGATATCTATTCTTTTTCTTAACTCGGTTAAGTTTACGATAATCCACACATAGCCTCAAGGTTCCATCTACTTTCTTTACAAACAAAACTGGTGCTGCCCAGGAAGACACACTTGGACGAATAAAACCTTTGCTTTCCAGTTATTCCAGCTGCACTTTCAATTCCTTTAACTCCGTTGGTTCCATTCTATAAGATGGAAGTGAGATAGGACTGGTCCCCAGAAGGAGGTCAATCTTAAACTGCACTTCTCTTACAGGTGGTAACCCTGAGAAGTTTTTAGGAAAAACATTAGGAAATTGATCCACCATAGTTGGAAAACTATTTTCCTCACTCTCTTCCAATGATTCCAAAGTCAAAGATGCCAATTGGTAAGAGATCATTCCCACCATTGGTGCCAATAGGGTCTTTTCACATTTCTTTACCATTCTCTCTCCTCTTAAGAGATGCTCCATGCCGTCCTCAGTCGTGAAACTAACCATTCTCCTATAATAATCAATGTGAGACTTAAACCTTGTCAACCAATCCATACCCAGTATTACATCATAGACATCGATATCTAACATAGAGAAGTCCCATTTCAACTCAGGTCCATCAACAATTATGGAACATGCTCTACACATGAAGGCTTGACATTCTCTTTCCCTAAGAGGAGTTTGAAGATTCAAGACAGAAGGCATCATTTCCAGTTTTAAGTTCAGAAAATTAGTAATACGAGAATAAAGAAAGGAATTCGATGCACGAGTATCGAACAAAACTTTTACAAAGGTAGAATTCAAAAGAATCGTACCTCTTACTGTTGATGGTCCAACCTGATCATCAACAATGATCTGCTCAGCTCCATACAATTTCTTTGTTTCTGCACTTTTCTCCTTATTTCCTTGATGAGATTGCCCTGGTTGAGGAGTCATGGTATTTCGAGAATCACCATGGCTGGATCTATTATGATGACGAGACTGACTCTCCTGTCCTCGTCCTGTCGAAGCATACGATGCTTGTGACGCCTGGGAAGTGTCACGTGTACCCGACCTGGGAGTATTTCTACAATAGCGCTGTAGATGCCCCATATGCTTGCAATTGTGACATTGCCTAGGTTGCGCCGTACACTCTCGCTTTATGTGATTAGTTGAGACACACTAAAAACAACCTGATTTACTCTGGGGTTGTGGAAGAAGGTTGACTAATCCCGCCGTTTGGTTTTGATTCGCACTCCCACCTTAGAAGTAGGTGTCCCTCTTACACTTGTTCCCAGCATTAGAGTTCCCACCCATTCCCGTGGGTATCATCATGCCTCCTCCTATCGATCCTGAGATATCACGTTCAGCAACCGTTGCTCTGTTCACCATCTTTGTATAATCCGTAATATAGAGCACTGCAATATTCGATCGAATCTTCTGCTTTAGCCCCGATTCGAAGATGCGTGCCTTCAAAGAAGTACTTGCCTCAACCTCTGGTGCAAAATAGACTAAATTCATGAACTTAGATGCATACTCTGTGAAAGAGAGGCTCTCCTGTTTCAATATGAATAAGTCCATCATTTTCTGGATCTTGAACGTGTGAGGATAGAATTGTTTGTTAAACAATTATTCAAAATCCTCCCATGTAAGGCCTTCATCCAATTTAGCATGCACCACTAAATCCCACCACTAAAGTGCAATATCCTTGAGCATATATGTCTCTAGCTTTACTTTCAGCTCTACTGGTGTGCCAATAAAACCGAATATACGATTCATCCTGCTTAGCCACACCTCCGATTTCTCGGGTTCAGCATCACCACTAAAGTTCGGTGGATTCTGCTTCATGAACTGGGTGGTATGATCCACATGTCGGGGCTCATTCCTCCGGTTCCCCGTATCCATAGCTTGAAAGTCTTGGACAATACTCTGAACCAGCTCTTGGTTCCCACGTGGTTCCAGTGTAACCACATTCTCCGCAGCTTCTTCGGGTTGGTTTCGACGATGACTACCGGGTGCCATTTTCTAAAGCAACAACAAACTTCGTCAATCTCACTCTCTAGAAACTGTTGGCTTAGCATTTCAAATTCTATCACATCAACTATCGCAAAATTTTTCTCAAACAACCTTTTTCCATGTTCAACCATTTTTGAAAACATTCAACATACTTTTTTAAAATCAATCCATTTTCAAAATATACTAAATACCATGTTTTCTAAGTCTTTCGGTTGAAAACAATTTTTGCATTTTTTAAAAATTGGAACTTTTCACAAAATTCTTACTCATTCCTCACAATGAGATATGCAATCCTAGTGGGAAGTCATTCCTCTACAATGCATTCCATGCTCATCTCATTGGCTAAACCCATGACAATGATATTTTCAACCTTCTAGAAGTGTTTCCAAACACTTATGTACCCAACTCCCTGGTAACTTGAAGTTCAACATAAAGGGGTTAACTACGTCCTTTTATGCTATACCTTTCAAGTTCCGACAATACTACTCCTTTCTAAGATTCCAACCCAAGGAATAGATCATAAGGAATTTCAACTCCAATACCAAGAACATCGATGACTACTTGTTTGTCTAGGACTGAACAAGATGATACCATTTGTAATGACCCGCCAATTTTCATTGACTTGAGAGCTCAACGAGTCATTAATGGGCCTTAAGTGACATCCCCAAGACGCCAAAGGCTGGAAATAAATGTTGAAGGGTTTCAATTACATTTGGGGGATGATTTACCCTTTAAGAAAATAACTCATCCACTAACCATTCAATATATGATGCATGAAAAAAAGTAGATCAACAAACAAATTCATTTATAAAAAACCACCTCAAAGTACACAACAGCGGAAGACCAACCAAACATCAAAGTACACAGCAGAAAGAGAACAACACACGACTTCCAAAAGACACCACGACTCAGTGGTCCACAAGCTCCAAGCTCTACAGCATCTCCCAAACATGTCCAAACTCCACTAGTAATGAGATGCTTTACCTTTACCCATGTCTTAGAAAACGACATCTAAAAAAGCACCAAAGTGCCAAACAAGTGGTGAGTATAAAACTCAGTAGGTTTTCCCCAATGACTTCCCTACTCATGCCACTATGATAAAAGAGTTAGCCACATTTATATAATAAAACAGTTCATATAAATCATTTCCACCAAAGTAGTTTATAACTAAATATAAACTAGTTTTCCAAAACCATCCTTGCTCAAAAGTATCAAAGTGCAATTAAAACCGACTTTTCCAACACGTTATTTTTCCAGAAAAATAACCAAACAAATTTACAAGCCATTTCACAAACATCCCATTTTGGCATACCCAACCCTTTCACAACCCCATGAAATCAACCATGCATGAAACTCGAACCTCCCTATACTCGCGAGTGGTGAGTTATCCTTCCACTAAGTCATCACTTAGTGAACTACCTTGATGGGGGTACTTCATGACCTTATCCGTCCCAAACTTTTGATGGGGGTACTTCTCAACCTTATCCATCCCAATGCATATGAACACACATCAAAACCCATGCAAGTCCATGCCCAAAACCAAGTGTGTTCAAAACCTTTCAACCATTTTAATAAAACTCCTTCTTTATTGAAAACCCAAATCCATTAAAATCATTTCAATCACAAACTATTTAAATAAAATGCCCCTTTTATTTAAATCCCATTTCTAATCAAACCATTTACAAATTAAGCAATTTCATAATTTAAAACCAACATTTTAAATTAAAATAGCCAAATCACTTGCACAACAATTCACCAAGATTTCTCAATTTCATTAAAACCATAAATCATCACTAAAGAAGATTTATTCCATTCTTGTCACAAAAAATACCATTCAAATAACCAGTTTGAAACTAAGCCAACCAATTCTAACAAGAGGAGTTGAGAGTAAATCCACCTACCTCAACAATTTGGGTGAAACCAACCAACAGACGAAGAACGCCAACAAAACCGGGTCAAAACTCCAAGAATCCTCTTTAGATATCTTCTACTAACACAACCAAGACCAAATTTTGTCATATTTGGCATCCAAACCCTTGGAGCTACCCATAATGGGTGTAGATCTAAGAAAATGAGAGAAGATGAGAAGTAGATCTAAGTAGATCTAAGAAACCGATCAAGAACGATCACATACCTTAAGAATCCAGCTTTGATTCGCCAAGAGAAACCTTCGAATCGCCTCTAGAATGCTTGGTAGAAGTCTTCCAACCTTCAAGGGAGAGTAATCCCGAGTTAGGGCCGCTTAGGAGGTTTAAACAAGGAAATTAAAGGAAAAATGAGTTAGATCCACAATTTTAGGATCTAACTTTAAGTGACTGCATGGTTATTCCGCACGGTTTGACAAACTATGCGCTAACCGTGCGTTAGCTTCTGCCTCATCCAACCTTCACGCACGGCCTCATCGCACGGTTTTCCCAAACCGTGCACAAACTGTGCGGTTACCTCTACCCAGGTGACCATCACCCGCACGACTTCCGCACGGTTTGGAAAACAATGCATAGCCCGTGCATCACCACATTTTTCCCCTTTTACTCCTTACAAGTTTCCAAACTTCCTCCAACCATCTCACATATTCTTCATGAACTTAAAAAGCGCAAAAAAGGTTACTTACCAGAAACTGGGGGTACTACAAAAGGTATGGGAAGAATCACCCTTTAAATTTACTAAAGGGGGATAGGAAGTGATATAGGTGCATGAAGGGAACCTAGATAGAGATTGAAAATGTAAAAAACCCACCAATGTAATGGAAAAAAGGAATTCTCTAGTCATCCCTCAATCTATAATCTATTGTTTCAACTAAAAGGAAGAATGAAACCATTTGAATCAATGTACTATGATAAGGGTTGTCAATAAAAACTAATGACAACAACCTCCAAGGCCTAGAGAGTATGGGTGATATTATTCCATCACATCTACAGAGGTGGATCCTAATAACGAAGTGGTCAGTAGTATACTAGTTAATCATTCAATAACACCGAATTTACTTTTTTGATTTTGGTTCTACAAATTAATTCATATCTTTCATGTTTAGTAGAACTATTAAAACACCACTGAAAATAATAGAATTAGAGGTATCCATGAAAATGACAAATGGAGAAATTATGGCATCACAAGTATAAAAATACTCCCCTATCAAAATTTATGGGATGAAATATCTAGTGAACCTTGTGATACCCCCTTTAGAATAATTCTATGTTATCATGGGTATATATTGGATTTAATTATATATATCCAACATAATTTTATGAGTGAAGTAAATCAATCTCCGTATTACAAATCACCCTCCAATTCTATACAAGTTCAAGGAGGAGGATGAATCTTATTTAGTACTAACATCTAAAGAATGGATATTATTTCCTTGTGAGTAAGTGTATCTAGCACAAATGATTGAGATTAAAGAAAATAACATCATTAAAGACATCCCCATTACGAGGGAATATACTTATGTGTTTCCAGAATAATTATTTGGTCTTCCTCCTAGGTGAGGGAATACATTTTTCAATAGAGCTCATATATAGAGATTTTCCAATACTAAGTCTCTATATATAATGACCATTGTTGAACTTTAGAATCTGATAAAGAAACAATAAGGGAATATAAATAAAGGGTTTATATGCCCAAGTATTTCACTATGGGGTGCACTGATCCTATTTGTAAAGAATAAGGGTAGGTTAATGCACCTCTACTTTAATTATAATGATCTCAACAAGATCACGATAAAGAATAAGTATCATCTTTCACATATTGAAAAATTGTTTATTCAGAAACATGGAGAAAAATATTTATATAAGGTAGATTTTGGATTGGGATAATATCAATTAAAGGTGGAGAAGGAGGATATCCCCAATACTATTTTTGTATAAGGTACAGGCACTACAAGTTCATAGTGATTCCATTTTTACTCACTAATTCTCAAACAATCTTCATGGAATTGATGAATAGTGTCTTTAGGGGTTACCTTGACAATTTTTTTGTAGTATTTATAGATGTTATTATCATTTACTCTAAAAGAAATGGGGAACAAGAGGGTCATTTGAATATTTTACTAAAGAACTTGTAGAAATAAAATATGTATGTAAAGTAAAATAAATGAAAATTATGATTGGATAAAGTAACATTACCAGGGTATGTTATCACAAAAAATGGGATATCTATGGATACTTCAAAAATATATTCAATTGAATAATGGAAAAGAAAAACCTATATGATGTAAATATGTAGTTTCCTTGGAATATTTTGGTACTGTCATCGATTTTTGAGAAACTTCTCATAATTTTCAACCCCCTAACCAAGATAAATCAGAAACAAGTTAAGTTTCAATGGAATAATGAATGTGTGGAATGTTTTAAAAAGATGAATAAGAGGCTGATCACAGTACCTATTCTCACATTACCCACCCATGAGGAAGGATTTTTGATCTATAATGATGCATTCAAAAAGGGCTTGGGTTGTGTACTCATAGAAGATAAAAAATTGATATCCTATGCCTCCCACCAACAAAAGATCCATGAGAAGAACTACCCAAATCATGATCTATAATTGGATGAAGTGATATTAGTATTAAATATTTTGAAGCATTATATCTATGGTGAAAAGTGTGACATATATACGAATCATAAAATCCTCAAGTATATATTCACATAAAAGGATCTCAATATGTGCCAACAGAGGTGGTTAGAGATGATCAAGGATTATGATTTTTCAATCCATTACCATCATGGGAAATAAAAAAAGTGACAGATGATCTAAGCATCAAGGATCCCACAACTCTATCAATGATTAGAATTTCAAGGGATCCAATATTCTTAAACATGAAAATGATTAATATGGTAATAATAAAAGGATCTTAATCTTAAATTTCTCAAAAAACTGATCAACCATCCATTCTTTAGAGGATCAACAAGGCTAAGAAATACGATGTGTTTCTATAGAAGAAGATATCAGATATTTCAGAGTTTAAATTTACTGAATATGGAGTTATAAGATTTGGAACCTAGATATGTGTCCCATCAAAACCATGACTAAATAAGGGACTTCTGGATGATTCACATAGCTCATACTTCTATATTCATTTAGCAATAACTAAGATATATATATTTGAAGAAAAAATTTTAGTGGGATAACATGAAGTGAGAGATTATGGAATTCACATCCTAATGCTTGGTATTCCAACAATTCAAATATGAATGATAAAACAATGAGGGTATGATGCAACCATTTACTATACTAGTATGGAAATGGGAAAAAATAACCATGGATTTCATCATAGGAATCCCCAGAAAATCTAGAGGAAATAATGACATTTGGGTGGTATTCGACCATCTTAAATTCAATGCTTTTTATTTATATTAAGGATGATTTATTTATTGAACAACACACCAATATATACATAATATAATCTATAAGACTACATTGAGTTCCAATTTTTAATGTATCTGATCGAGATATGTGGTTTACCTCAAGGTATTAAAGAAGCCTTAAGTAAGTATAGAATATAGAATTGAGATTTAGCACTGCTTATATTCCTCATATGGATGGCCAATCTAAAATTACCATTAAAACTATGGAAGATATACTAAGATCATGTTCAATTTATATCTTGGGAACAACACTTTCCCTTATTGGAGTTATCATATAACAATAGTTTCCATTCTAGCATTCAAATTCCACCTTATGAGGCTCTATATGGGAAGAGGTGTTGGAATCCAAAATACTGGTATGATATTGGTTAGTGGAAGCTAATTATACCTAATATTATCTAAGAGATGATAAAAAAGGTTGAAACCATTCAACACCATATGAAATCTGCACAAAGTTGATAGAAAATCTATTCATACAATCGTCGATGAGACCTAGAGTTTGAGGTCAGTGATAAAGTGTTCCTTTGTATATTTCTATAGAAAAATGTCATGAGGTTTTGAAAAAAGGGAAAACTTAATCCTAGATACACCACCCCCATTGAGATTACTAATCACATTAGAGTGGTGGATTATTGACTATCACTCCCACCTAACCTATGTAAAGTACATGATGTGTTCCATGTATCCCTCTTGAGGAAGTGCATACTAGACCCCTCACATGTAATTAATCTAGAGTTGGTGCCATTGGAGAATGATATTTAATATGAGGATTATCCTATGAAGATCTTATATAATAAAGAAAAATTTATAAAAAACAAGACAACTCACCTGGTAAAAGTGTTGTGGAAAAACCACAAGTTTGAGGATGCAACATGGGAACCAAAAGAGGCGATGAAAGAGAAGTACCCTCATCTATTTTAGTGTATGAAATGAAAATTTTGAGGGTGAAATTTATAAAGTGAGTAATAATGCAATGACCTTAAAATTTATAAATAAAATTCCATTTGTGATTAAATTAAATTCCCAATTATGTAATGTGGTTATAGAAAACACATGTATTTCTTTGGTTATTTTGGAACATAATATCCTTTCAGATTTAAAAGAGAATTAATCACCATAACCATTGATAATATAAACATTGAAGCACGATCAAATGATTAGTATATATATGGGATTATGATAAATTCCAATTAATATTGATAAAAAAAATCCATGGCCTCAACTAGTAGGATTATACCCTATAAAGCCCATTTATCAGAGCTTCTGAGGGGGATAACATCATCGAGTTTTTCCCTTGATCAAGCCCAAGATGATATTCAATAACTAAAAAAATGAATCTATTTATTAGAGAAGTTCAAGCTCATCGAGTTCATGACCTAAACCATGTATGTCGAACCACCACAATAAAATCTCACCATTGCACACCTTACCCTTAGAGAGTTTGCTGGTGTAATAAAGGGCTATGTATCAAGACCCTAATAGTATAATTTTTTATATTTTTTATAAAATAATAATTATTTTTATATTTTATTATTATTATCACTTTTTTAATTAATATATAATATATTGGTAAACATTAGATGAAACACAAATTTTATTTTTTGAAATGTATAGTTTCAATCAAGATACTCTATTTTAATGAATTCAAGAATTTAGAAATAAATTATATTTTAATAAAATATTATTATTAAATAATATTTATTAAATGTAAATGATAATATAATTTTACAGTCAAAAATAATTTGTATAAAGTCCAAAAAACTATTATTGTAAAAATGCCAGTATTTTTTAATAAATGTAGTTTTTTATTTAAAAGCGTGGTTTCTCATATTTAGATAATTTTTTGGATAAATAAACATTTATTTGAAATTATAACATAAAAATTTTCTAATGGTTATTTTTTCATAATTTTTGTAGGTAGTTTAATTTTTTGGGTCAAAATTAAATACGGTATAAAAATATGATATGTATTATGAAATTATAATGACCCAAAAGTTATGTATTATATGTAATAAATGGTATCCATGACCAAATGTATATTTTCCATTTAAAATATTGTTTTTAGGATATTTTATTAATTTTATAAACTCTTTACGAACCCTCCAAAACCTATAATATATATTCTGGTTTTAAAATCAACTATTTATGAACATGACTAATTTCTACATCACCAAGGGTAATATTTTAATGATTTAAATTAATAAACATATAATATTATTAAAACTAATTAAAATTTTCAGAAACCATGGGAAAGCCCATGATAAGGTTTGTGGTTTTGATTCCTTTATTGTACAGAGTAAAAAACTTAATTTTGTGAAATAATAAAGAAATCCTCTCACTTTTCCTATATAAACCCACCCAATATCCTATTCTTCTTCACTCAAAACACTTGGTGTAGAAATATAATCTTACCTCACATATATATATCTCTCATAAGGTTACCCTAAACTATTAATAATATCCTCCCAAGATTTTGGGAACACCCTCTCAAGGTAGGGGATCCTCCCATTCTCCTCTTTATTCAAGCACCTTCTTTGTCTTATGCCTTTTTTATTCCCAATTTTTCATGTTGTAATATGTTCTTACATATAACTATTATTTCCCTTATGATTCCCAAGTGATTATAGAACCCTTTAAATTTTATTAATCTCTTCCATTAATCTTTGAGTACCCCTATTATGATGTCAAAATTATCCTATGATTTTCATTCCAAAATTTGGTTTTGCAAAAATCATACCCATTTCCACTAAATGGCATTCACCTAGATGTACCTATACAATATTTATTGGAAATTTAAATGTATGTATCCTATAATACTTTATAATGGGATTAAATGTTATGAAATATGATCCTATTTTGAATGATATATTTGGCACACTTATGTATGTACATGATATGGAAGTGACGGGTGGGCCCTGAATTATATAACCTTCTAATGCATTGGGTAATGTTTTAATCTTATTAGATTCAATTTATGGTTCATGGGAGTTTATACTAAGAACATTATGTTATGTTTTTTGGGGGTCATCAATGAATAATGTTTTTCATTCCCTTTTTTAAGTTATTGCCACATTCCCATGACGCCTTTATGTTATTATCATTTATCATGCTTTGATGTTCATGTTTATCATTATCACCCCTTTTATGTCCCATTGAAATGTAATATTCACTAAAATGTAATAATTTATTCATTTTATTGTTTTTTATTACCTTTTCATGATTTATAGCTCAACCCTTTTATATATATGTCCTCAGGTTATCCCGTTCAGTTTTAGAAGAACAATAGATTTCAAGAAGCATGTTAAAGTAGTTTTCAATAATGATGTTGTATCCATGTATCAAGTTGATATTATATATACCTGATCTACCAAATATACTAGTATTCATGATCAATTGGGATTGTTTTATGTGAACCACTATGTAATAAATCATGAAATAAAGTGTATTAAAATACGGGTTTTCATATTTTCAACTGAGGCAGTAGTAGTAGGATGCTCTAGCTTGGGATCAATAGAGAGGAGATGAGGTAGGAAGAGGATAACCCCGAGATGTTCCTCACCCTAAGAGAGTAGAGTGCATCAGTGGATTTAGTTATTATCAGGGTTAGAGAGTCCATGGAGAAAGTCATGGTCAGCTTTATTCCATAGAATTTCTAGCGTTAGGAGAGATAAACATTGTTCAAGGTACCCTTTTCTTATTTTATACTTGGGTTCCTGATTCATTTAATCTAGGATCTACACACTTCTTCATATCACCTTCCCTAGTCTATGATTTGGTATTTGAGGTGGAGAGACTTCTAGTTCCCTTAGAATTGACTACACTAGTTGTAGGTTGAGATTATTTATATGAATTATATAGAGACTATGAGCTAGTGTTGGGATAACACATATCTTCAGGATACTTCCTATGCTTATATATATAGTCACAAAACATCATACTTAGCATGAATTGGATATATTCAATGCGGTTTGTTGTGGATTGATTTAGGAGGTGGGTTGTGTTCTATGATACTGATGGAGAGTCTTCCATATTTTTTGGCCAAAGGTACCCTCAATAGGGTTGCAGATTAATTTCATCATGATCTTCCTTGATAGATGAGATGATGTTGTGTTCATTTGAGGTTTAGATGATGGTGATTACCAAGGTTGTAGAAGAATACCATGTTGTTTTTCATCAGGAGGTTGTGGCATTACCCCTTCAATGGGAGAGATATTTTGGGATCGAGCTACAAATAAGTGTTTCTCACATATCAATGTATCTATATAGTATGGTTTATTATGATTTGAGAGAGATATGAGTATATATTGATGATCTATTGTAGTGAGGTTTTGTTCAGCTGAGTGTCTCACCTTGGGGTGCACCAGTTTTGTTCATGAAGAAGAATGACAGAAGTTTGTATCTTTGTATTGATTATCATCACTTTAATTATATGACAATAAAGAACTACCATCCTTTTCTATAGATTGAATATTTATTCAATCAGTTGAAAGGAGAATATTGGTTCCCTAAGATTAATCTTCGGTCAGCATATCATCAGATGTGGGCGAAGGATGCTGATGTAACACCCCAAGATTTTAAAAAAAGAAAATTATTTTATATAGAATATGTGACATGAAACACTGATCTTATATGAACTATAATATATAATTTATTAAATTTAATATATTCTGTAGCTTGTGTTATACACAACATTGAGTTTAAACGAACCGTAATATACTATTAAAATATTATTATTTACTATGACCATTATAACCTAGTCATTAAATTAGAGAGTATGAATAAGAATAACTGAATTATAAAAATTATATGGTTTACAAATTTATAAAATAAATTCAATGGTTATATAATTATTATAAATAAAATAATAATCATTTGAAATAAAAGGGAATGTTTTTAGAAAAACTAATTTTTTTAAAAGGGGGTATGCACACGCTTTACACACATACTTTAAAATTAAAATTTACCAAGTCTAGAAAATATATTTTATAAAATAAAGTTATTTTTTTAAATAATCATGTAAAAATTATTCCAGATTGATTTTTTGAAAATTTTCTAAAAAAGATTATGTTTTCGATGAATAGTGAAAAATACAAATTTTCATTGAAAATTTCATTTTCATTTAAAGCATTTAAAAGTTTTATTTTGATTTAGAATTTTTTGAAAGTAAAATTAGTTATATTATATTATAATAAATATAATTTATGTCATTTTAATTAATCTCATATGGAATTTTGAAATTAAAAATTTCTATACTTGTGAAAACTTTTTCTTTGGAAAACTGATTTTTCATTACATCCATGAGATTAATTTTAAATTAAATTATTCCACTTTTGTGAATTGAATTTTGAAAAATGGATTAAATATTTTTAATAAGAATAATTAATATTATATAATAAGGTAAAATTAATTTTTTTTCATAATGAATAGTAAAAACAGTAAAAATTAATTAGCACGTTTAAGGTTAAAATGAGTTTTTAGGGAGATTAAACTAAAAATATAAGGGTTAAAATGACCTATAAACATTCCCAATTACTATTATATGGTATTATTTAGACCTTATTTCATACATGGTTTGATAAAGATCCATTTTGGAGTCTTTTTTAATGTGAAAAATGTGGGTATCACTTTTTCTTTTCAAAAATTCCAAGTGTGTCCCCCCCACTTATAAAAGGTCACCCATATCCTCTCCTCTCCACACTCCAAAAGAATTTTGGTTCAGCCAATAACTACCCAAATAACTTCCTTATATCACTTCCCACATCATAGAGTCATTTTTTATCATAAATCCAATCTTGGAAGGCTTTAGGTATAATCATAAAGAGGCTTTCTGAAGAAGAGGTAAAGTTCTTAACAATTAATTTTCATTTTAATTCTTCTTACAACTCCTTAAAATATTCTAAAAAAATTATAAAATAATAACACCATTATATCATATATAATTATATTTTACTAAGTTAATGTAATAACCTATATCTATATCCTCTTCCGTCAAATGAGAAACAGAATCATCAACAGTGTGTATATAGGACTACTGCCTCAAGAATTGATGTATTTTTTTTTCGATAAATGCCACTAATGGGGATATATAATTATGGATTTAACATATTTATATTATATTTATGAAATTACAATAATTATATAATAATAATATCACCTATACCCTTACCTTCCATTCCGTTGAAAAGTAATAACGCCCCTTGTGCGTTCGTACAGACTACCGCCTCCATGTAGCGATATTAATTTTTTTTCATTTTATTTTTTAATGGATGTTAATTAGGATATATTATATATAATAATGGTTTTTAAAGGTTAAATATTATTTAAATTTCATACATTCCATCTATTTGAAAAATATAAATAGCATTCATGCGTACGTACAACCAACCGTCTCCATGAACGATGTAACTCATTTTCCCATATATAAATTTTATGGACTATTATAATGATTATATATGATATTTATATCATGGTTAACATTTTGGAGATTATTTAACCTTGATCAATGTTCATGAACCTAAACCACCAAACCAAAACATACATAAAAAATGAAAAAGTTATCACATAGAATTGTAATTTTAAATGAAGAATTGTTAATAAATGAGTGATAAAAAGATATAAGTAAATCATATAAGTTATAAAATATATGAGTATGGTTATATAATATATTAATAATAAATATATATTTATTATATAGGTGCTTCATAGAAATACAAATGAAGTCGTACCCAAGGTAAGGGTTTCTCGTCTCACTTTTACTTCATTAAGTGATATGCGATATTCACCACTTATTTCTTTTGTGTGAGGTATATAATACCCATTTTATATGTTATATCATTAATATATTTATCTTAATATTATTTAAGTTTCATTTTAAGTTATTTATTTCATGGTTCTTATGATTCAAAAGATACCAAAGTGCTAAAGGTTTATGTTACAATCTCATTATCTATTAGGATTTTTAATGATTAATTTTCCGATGATGAAATATTATGATATATATTACAAGAAACTCATAAATTTTCTTCTACTATATTTATTTATGTATAATATATTTTTCATATCATTTTACTATCTTTAAAAAAATATACCAAAATAACATATTTATTGAAAACTGAATTCATTTCTCTCTTTGGTTGAAAACCCTTTAACTTCCACACCCATGTTTTCAAAAAATGTTTTCAAAAATGTTTTATAATTATATAAATATTTTATTAAAGATATTTTTACCCATGTTTATCTTTTTAAAAAATGATTTTAAAGGAATATTCTTGTATTTTTCCAAACAAAACACTTTTTAACCTTTTTACAATAGTGTGAAAGGAATGTTTTTTAAATTATAAGATTTGTATGTAATTATCCTCCATCAAGACCACTCATTAATTTGAGTATTTTTATAAGTTTAAAAGGATATTTTTTAAAGAAAATGTTTTTCTTAATATTTTAAAATTTTATAATTTTTGAAATTTATTTTAAAAGTGAAAATGATTATTTCCTCAATAATGTTTTTAATGAAATTTTATGGTATTTCTATTCATAATTGTCAAAAACCTTAATTTCAATTATATAAAATTGGGAATATGTTATAATTATACCATCCTTATTATTTCTCTGGATGGTTTATGATCAGTTTGACTGGGGAGGTACTATTTTGATACCATTTTCCACATCACAATAAATGGTTTATCATTATATTTTTTAATTGAGGAAATTATTAAAAAAAATTATTCTAGTTTCTCAATACGAATGTTTATGTTGATTGTGTTTCAAACCTTTTATACAAGGAATGCATTGGACTTAGTAAATGATGGTTGGAGCTTTCTATATCCCCTTAATGAATCAATAGGTTGATAAAACACATTTTTATTGAATAATTTATTGATTATAAATGAAATAATTTCCTAAAATTGTGTTAAATATGTTTATTTGTGAAATATTTAGGATTAAATAATCCATTTTCAAATTTGATTAAAATTCATCTTTTAACCCTTTAAAGTGAAAAGTTGTAATTTAGTCATAAATATTTTTATATAGATTATTTGAAATTGAAATTTTATAATATAATTATTTACTTAATTTCATGCAACTTTAATTGAGATCATCTAATATGGATCATGAATTTTATTAAAGACCACGGGCCATTAAATGAAAGTCGGAATAGACTATCCATATTGGACACCACTTCACTATTTGATCCATATCATCTACATGAGGGATTGGATTGGGATAAAATTTGGATATTGGATAGAGGAACTAATTACTCATGAATAATACTTCTATAAGGATATATGATTCATGTGTTTTGGTGGTAAATAAGGTGGTGAAAATTGGATTAAAATATTTGGGGGGAATTTTTCCATTCACACTTGTAACCTTTTGTAACCCTATCCTCCCCTATCCTATATAAATGTGCAATTTTCTCATTTTGAGGGGTTGGGATGTGAAATTAGGAAGTTTAGGGAAGAGTAGAAGTTGCTTAACTCCAAATCAACAATAATTTCAATAGGGGTATCTCTTGATACAAGGATACCTTCATCAAAGAATTCATATTCTTCTTTATGGTGTAATGTTTGTGTTTACATAATTAAATTATTACTTTATCTTCCAATTCTTATATTTTTTTCAATTTTATTATTCTATACTCATCATATTTGGTTGATAAATAAATATTAGAAATATGATTGGGTTAAACCCTTTCTAAATCTTTGCACATGAAAAACATTTCTACAATGACTACACCACCCATGGAAGAGTAGTTTTTCATAGCAATTGATCTAATTATCACCTTCTTCACTTATTTTTTTGATTAAATGAGATACTTTAATACACATAATATGATCCATGAATCTATTTTTAACATAAAATAAACTAAGAGCATAATTTAAAAATTTACAAAAAACACACGAGGCCGAGTAATGTGTGAATTGTGCGAGTGTGATATTAATTGATAAAATGAAACAACATTTGATCAATTTGTAGAGTAAAAATACTATCCCATAACTCAATTCATCCTTATTTATGGAATGGATATGTGAACTAATTTACCATTGACCATAATCAATCCTTAGAATGAAAATCAAAGAAGGGTTCTATGATTTCATGTTCCAAAGCTATCCTAGGGTTTAATTCATTTCATCTTTATGGTTAAATTAATTATTATATATTTCCTAGGTTAAAAAATTAGAGGATCATAATTAAGTAGATGTTAATTTAAATATTAATGATTAATAAGTAAGTAAGTAGGTAGAGTTAGATCAATGACACCTTTTAAAAATATTTTCTAATAAAACACATTCTTATTTCATTTTATTAATTTAATTTCAAAAAAATAAACAATATTTTCCCATCATACTTATTATTTATTTATAAACATAAAACAAACCCACAAACCAATACTTATAAGTTGTTTGTTTTTCATAATACTTTTACAAATTTGTTTTAATTACTGCCTCTTTGAAAGATGATCTTGGTTAGCCACTCTACTGCACCTAAGTATCCAAAAACCACACATCATTTGAGAGAACCCGTGACATCATCTTTCAAATTGGTGATGTTTCTGGGGAGGCAAGTACTTATTTCTACCAATTAAATGTTTTTTTAATTTTCATTTTATTATATTATTCTATTATTTATTCCTTCTTTCCCCATTCTAAATCTTTCTTTATTATTTTTTCTTCTTTTTTTAGACCATCAACTCAAAATTCTTATATTTTTTTTATGGTTTACTTTTAGTCATTAAATTTTTATTTAATTTATGACATGAAATAATCTCAAGGATCTATTATATCTCAACTCTAATATTGAACACAACCTTAAGGCTCAAATTAAACAGTCTCACCCTATGGGAAGTTTCAACATTTACCCAGTTCAAGAATTTCTCCATTATGGGAAAATTTAAATTGGAAAAACTTATAAATAAAATTTAAAACTAAAAAAAATGTTTGAAAATATTAAAAATTAATTTAATAAAAAATTTTAATATTTGGTTACATTAAACATAAAATATCTACCAAATTGTATTATATAACCAAACCTTGAATTAGACTTCAAACTAAAATATGCGTTAATTTAACTTCTTCCAAAATTTCATGTCTTATATGGTGAGGATCCAAATAAACATTTTAAATAATTTAATGTGGTTTTATCAACCATGAAACTAATAAATGTTTCTAATGATAAAATCAAACTAATAGCATTCTCATTCTCACTTGATGGAACTAAAAAATATTATATGTATTATTTACAATCTGAAGACGTAACATATTGGAATGATTTGAAATGTATTTTTCTGTTGGGATTTTTTCTAGCATCAAGGACCACTAAAATTCGAAAAGGGATCTCAGGGATCAAGAAGGAATAAGGGGAGTCAATGTATGAGTAATTGGAGTGATTCAAAAAGTTTTTTCTAAGCTTCCCACATCACTAAATTAGTGATTAACTACTCATCCAATACTTCTATAAAAGCGTCATATCTATGGAGAAAAGTATATTGGATGTTATGGATAGAGGTTCGTTGGTCTAAGAAACACCAGTAGATACACATGCATTGATCAAAATGATAGCACAAAACTCCCAACAATTTGGTGATTAAGGTACACTACATGTTATAGGAGTATATAAGGTTAGTCTATATTTTATTGAAAGTAATTTATTTGATACCAAGTTGGATGAATTGACCAATATGAAGAGACTAATTGATTTGACTCAAAAGACATCCCAACCCACTTTTACTAGAAATTATGAAATTTTCACTAAAACATACCACACAATTGACTATTTACCCTAATTACAAGATACAGAGGATTGGAAAATAATATTACCTAAGAGACCATATCAGCAACAAAAAAAACCTCAACCCCATAAGAAGTATGATTCCTTTTCACTAATATACAAAAAAGGATGGAAAGATAAATTGGAACTATGTTATGTTTCTGGAAAACAATAAAGGATCCATTTTCAATAAAATCTCTAATATCCTCTTCCTTACCAATAGGGTTTTTGAAAATCCTAAATGAGTATTCAATCCCAAGAATCAATAAGTTTACAATAAGGGAATTCCAAAAAAGGTAGATTCTAATACTGATAAACTTTTGAAACAAAATTTTCTAAATTAAAAGAATGAGATGAAGATTCAAGGTTCATATTTTAGGGATTCAAAGATAAAAATGAGCTAGATTTCCACCACCCTCTATGAACTGGTAACTAAGAACTTCAAAAATCTTCCTTACTAACCTACTCGAAATCCCAAGGGGAATGTCAGTGCCATCACACCGAGAAGTGGGAAGAAAATTAATGATACATCTACATCGATCATTCCATCAAGATTCATCTCAACCTCAAAGAAGACCCATTCAAGATCAGAAGATGAGCATCCAAAGGATAAATACAAAGGTAAGAAAAATATTGATTATATTCCTCCTACACCCCTTCCATTTAAAAATAGATTTATAAAAACCAAGAAGTTGGCTAATGAGGTGATACAAAAATAGGTTTTAGACACATTCAAGTGCATTGAGATCAATATCCCTTTACTATAATCAATCAAGAAAATTCCAAAGTATGTCAAGTTTTTGAAAGAACCATGTATAAATAGAAGAGGGATAAAAGGAATTGAGTGGATCAAACTTAGAAGTAATGTATTTACACCCATCACACCAACCTTGGAGATTCCTATAAAGTGGAATAACCCTGATATGTTCTCCATTCCATGCACCATAGGGAAGTTTCATTTAATTGATGCATTATGTGATTTGGGTACCTCCATTAATGTCATGCCTCACTCTATTTTCACTTCCTTGCAGGTTGGAGAGCTGAAGCTGACAAGGGTGGTGGTGAAAATAGAAAATTGGGTCACTGTGGACCTAATGGGAGTCATCAAGGATGCACCTATTTGATTTAGGGATATGATCTTTCCTATGGATTTCTACATGCTGAAAATGGAGGATAATCAGGTAAGTTATTATGCTCCCATCATTCTTGGTATACTCTTTCTAAAAACTAACAAGAAAATCATAAATATCCATGAGGGTATACTTTATATGGATTTTGGAGATGAGATCGTATGATTTAATATTTTATAATCTATGAAGTACCCCTTAGAGGACCATTCTTCTTTCTTCATCTCCCATTTTGACAAATCTTGTGATGATTCTACAAATAATTATTTTCAATCTTTTTCAAATGGGGATCATTCCACGCTTAGTGAGATCTTGAGAATTGGTTCTGGTTTGATGTTGAAAAATATTTCCACACCTATTTATAATGATAAAACCACACCAATTTCTAATTATTTTATGGATTATTTTTCTAATTCTGAGCATGTACTTTCTGATTATGACATAGATATTGATTTTTCAGATGAATTTGATGAATTGTTCACTGATGATGATGATGTATATCCCTACCCTAAATGTTATTAGGTACATATATTATTTCCCTCATAATTTCCATCAATACATAACCCACCCAAACTAGAAATCAAACCATTGAAACAAAACTTAAAATATTCATACCTATTGAATAATGAAAAATTGCTTGTGATAATTGCTAATAATATCCTAAATAAATAAGAAACAAATTTTTTAAATATTTTAAGGGGGAATATTAAGGAAATTGGGTAGAACATAGAATACATACAAGGTATTAGCGATTCCATTTGTATGAATAGGATTATTTTAGTGGATGGGGCCAAACCGGTTAGGAAACCACAAAGGATATGTAACTCCACACTATTAAATGTTTTGAAAAAAGAGGTGGAAAATTTTATTGAGCCGAGCATCATTTACCCCATTTCTGAATCTTAGTGGGTCATCCCTATCTCAATTATACCCAAGAAAACTGGTTTCACTATTATAAAGAATGAAAATGATGATTTAGTTATTATGAGAGTATAAAATATTTTTTGAGTGTACATAGATTATAGAAAACTGAATCAATCAACTCATAAAGACTATTTACCACTTCCTTTAATTAACCAGTTACTTGAGAGACTTATAAGTTGGAAACACTATTGCTTCTTGGATGGTTTCTTCACTAGTAGAAATAGTGGTTTTAATTTCGCATTGATAACATCAGTTCTATATACACTAAAGTTATAATTGTAACTAATTTATTTTTAATATCCAATATTATAATAACCGACACCAAATAATCTATACTAACATTTTAGGCATCAGTTTTATTAAAAAATGAAACTGGAAATACTTAAATGAAGTTTTTTGGCATCAATTTTTATGAAAATAAATGCCAAAAATGATAAATTGAGGGGTTTTTGGTGACAGTTTTCAACAAAACTGGCACCAAAAATAACTTTTCTTAGATTTTTTACGTCATTTTTTCTATAAAATAATGCCAAAAAAATTTATTTTGGATTTTTTTTAATAAAAATGATGAAAAAAATATATTTTAAATAGTTTTAATGTTGGATTTAAGAAAATATACCGTTAAAATGGTTTAAAAAAACACCACCCAAAAACCCTTATTTTTTTTGATTCCCATTTCTTATCTAGACCTACGAAGACTCTGATGACTATCGAATTTATTTGATGGATATTATAGTCGATATTTTTTGGTTTGAATCTTATTTTCCAGATATAGAACCATAAATAATTTAACTAGGTTCTTTCTTTCATGATCTAGGTTTATATTTCATCTATAGTAACACTATTATGATCGAGTGACACTATGATTTAAGGTTATTTGTTCTATTTTTATTTTTTGTTTTTTTGAAAATGTTTTATTTTTTAGTGTTCTTCCTACCAATGGATTCAAGGGGCGTAATTTATATTCAGGAACAATCTTTCATTGTACAACTTTGAAATTTGTATGTGTTTTTAAAAATATTTTAAGATAAATTCATTATATATTAGTTGTAAATTTTATTCATTACTTAGTTTTCTTGTTGCATTTGATTGTTAATTATAATTTTTTTGTTAAATTTTGTTTAATTATATAAATTATTTATTTTATGGAATTATCAAATGGTTTTGTCCAATGTATATAATAGTCTATACAGTAGTCATGTCACACTTATTTTCTCTATAAGTGAAAACCAGTAATGTATCAAATTTTCAACATAATCAATTAATTAAATAGAAATTGTTAAATATTATTATATTTCTATTCTATTGATAAATACATTAATCATTCTTATCATGTGACTTCTTCAATATAATTTATATTATCTTTATTCTCAAGTATTTTCTCATAATGTATAATCACGATGCATAAAATAATTTGTTTACTAATTCCATTATCATTTCACATTTAATCAATCCATTTTTAATATTCATTAAATGACACCCCAACAATGATGTAATAGTTTCATAGAGTCAAAATTCATCAAATAGATTGAACCATATCATAAAATTTATTTCTATTCATCTAGAAATCAATAAATAATCAAAAAGAATAAATATATCAATGAGAATACCCCCTCAAAACTCATCATAGGCTCCTAGGTTTCATCGGTACACCATTCTTCATAGTATCATTCTTCCCACCATCTCTAACATAGGCCATATCTACATCCTATGATTCCATCCTATTTCTATAGAATCATTTACAACTATATAAATGTTATCGACAATGAAATCAAGACATTGATATGATCTAATCAAATTATGATACACATATATTAATTGTATTAATCCACAAAGTTCAATGAAATCTCTGGAGAAGGAATTGAGGCATTGAAACCTTCCATATCAAGAATGGGATCATTTAGCACAAATTATTCATTAAAACCCATTCTAATGCCAATATTGGAATAAATAGTTTATATCAGTTCAGTTTTACATATAGATAATAATTCATTATTTAAATAAAATAAATACTTCAAGTAATTTATTTTTTTATTTTATTCCTAATAATTATTGATATCTCCCACCTGATCACCAATCATTTTTATAATATTTATTTATATTTAAAATTCATCTGTTTGTATATATATTTTTAAATGTTTATATGTTTTAATATATTTACCTTTTATATTATAATCTTTGGTATCTAATGGATCGTAATTGGATAAATTAATAAAGAACCACTAATGAATATGAAAAAGGAGTTGACGATTTCTTGGAATTTGATAAAAAAATCTTCAAAAAATAGATTAGATTTTCTATTCATGTGTGAAGTGTTTGAATATGATAAAGTTAAATTCTAGAGAAATTAAGGTCCCTCTCATTTTCTATGGTTTTATCCATAATTATACATGTTGCATTTGGAATGGTAAAATAATGGAGAATTCAATGTATAATGTTGATGAAAATATTCAGAATGAGATAGATGATCGTATTGAAGAATTAATTCATGATGTAGGTGTTGAAACCATAAAAAATAAATAAATGTTGAATGATTTTATAGAGATTATGAGAAACCATCATTCTTAGGTTGCACTAAATACATAGTTTTTTCAGTAGTTCTGAGATTAGTTAACTTGAAAGAAGGAAATGATTTGAGTGATAAAAGTTTCTCAAACTTGATTATACTTTTAAAAGAGATAATTCTAGAGGGAAATGGGATTCTATATTCTAATTATGAGGAAAATAAAATATTATGACCAATGGGATTAGGGTATAAAAAGATACATGCTTACCCCAATGATTGTGTGTTATATAGAAAGGAAAAGGAATATTTATACAAATATCCTCAATATAGGACATCATGAAATAAGATGGATAAAAAACTAAACACTGATTAATTTTAGGTACTAACATCTAGCCTCCTGATAAATAAATTTGGTACCTTCAAATAATTCCTTCCATTAATTACAATAATTCAACTCTGATTTATTCTCAGGTACCTGAATCAAACCTCCCACTAAATAATTTTTTTACCTTCCAGTAATTCCTCATTTGAAGCATTTATTTTCAAATTAAAATTATTTGAAAAGGTTAATATGGAATAATGATAATCGTATATATAATGGTGACTTATGTCACCCTACTGATTCACCACAGTGGAAGATATTTGATAAACAATTTCTTAATTTTGTAATTAAAGTTATAAATATTAGAATATTAATGTGAACAGATGGAATGAATCCATATCGGAGCCTAAGTATCCAATATAGTACATATCCTATTTTTTTGGTAGTTTACAACTTATCTCCACTGATATGTATGAAGAAAAAATATTCTATGATGAGATTAATAATTTCTAGACCCAAAAATCTTGGAAACCATATTGGTGTGTATATTTCACCACTAATTGGTGATTTGAAACTTATTTGGGAGATAAGTGTTACAGTTTTTGATGAATACAAGAAAGAGTATTTTATTTTAAGTGCTATGATAATATTCACTCTAAACAAATTTCAAATATATGGAAATTTATTTGGATACAGTGTTAATAGACACAAATCTTGTCCAATTTTTAAAGAAGAGACTTCATTTTATCAATTGAATTATGGAAGAAAGATGGAGTACATGGGACATTGAATATTTTTGTGGATTGATCATCCTTGTTGTATATTGAAAAAATCATTTAATGGTTTACATAAATATAATCTTCCCTCACAACTAATTTTACATGGAATAATATTACAACAGGGTGAAAAATATTGATATCAAATTTTGAAATAAAAGAAGTTTTAGTCAAAAAAATATCTGGAAGAAATAATCTATCTTTTTTGAACTATCTTATTGGATATTTTTAGAGGTAAAACATAACATTGATATTATGCATGTTGAAAAAAAATATGTGACAATTTGATTGGAACTTTTTTGTAAAGAAAAGAAAATAAAAAAGGTATGTTAAATAATATATTAGACTTGATATCAATGAGAATATGTTTGGAGTTATCTCCCACTATGGATAGAAACAAAACATATTTACCTCCAGCTTTTCACACGTTAAGAAATAATGAGAAGATGATTTTTTGTCAGTGTCTTAATGGTATTAAAGTACCTAGTGGATATTCTTCTAATGTGAAGAATTTTGTGTTATTTAAGGATTGTAAATTAATTGTTATGAAATCTCATGACTGTCATGTATTGATGCAATAACTGATTCTAGTTGCACTACGTGGTATATTTATAACACCTATCAGAAATACCATCACCATGTTATGTAATTTTTTCAAATCTATTTATAGAAAAGTCATTGATTCCAATTTGTTATATCTGTTGGAGAATGAATATGCTATTATTTTTTTCAATTAGAAATGTATTTCCCACCTACGTTTTTTGATATAATGGTTCATTATGTGATTTTTCTTGTTCATGAGATAATAATATGCGGTTCTATTTATTTATGTTGGATGTATCCTTTTGAAAGATATATGAAAAATTTTAAGGTATATGTTAAGAATCCTCATCGAACAGATAACTCTATTTTTCAAAAATATGTATCGAAGGAGGTTATTGAGTTCTGTACTAATTATTTATATTAAGTGGGGCATGTTGGTCTCCCAATATCTCAAAATATGATAGTTGATAATGAAGGTAGAAGGTTTTGAGGCTTAAAGGTAAAGATCATTTCACATTATGATGTGATACGGGAAAATTTATACATTTTTGACAACACTGATGAGGTTTAACCATATATATCATAACATATTATTGAATTAAAGGTAAAATATCTAAAAAGAAATGAAAAGTGGTTGATGATTGAACATAAAAATACTTTCATTTCATGGTTTAAAAATAAAGTCATCATAGATATATCTGAATTAGAAATATTAAAATGGTTGTTAGTGGGACCATATATTAATGTAATCACATAATATAGTTTTGATATTAATGGATAAATATTTTACACAAAAAATTAGGATGAAAACACACCGTTAAAAATAGTGGGGTAAAGGTTATTGATGAAGTTATGCATTTTTTGAGTGGAAAAGATAAAAACCCAATTTCTGCATCAAAAAAATATTTTGGAGTTCTTGAGGATATATGGGAAATTGATTATACTAAATTTTGAGTAACATTGTTTCAGTGCAAATTGGTTGATACTAATAGTGGTATGAAACATGATGATTATAGGTTTACAAAGGTTGATTTGAAAAGATTTAGTAGCAAAGAGGGACCATTTATCATGGTGACACATAAAAAGACAACATTTTATGTCATTTATCTATCAAGTGATTAATATTTCATAATTTTATAGGGGAAAATAATTAATTTGGGTTATGAGGATGATGACGATGTTATGGATTTATATGATGCTTATTTGTCTATTGTGAGATTTCTGAATTATAACAACGACTATAATGAAGACATAGTCCATACTGTATGAAATGATCATGCTGAAGGGATTTAGGAAAACACTAAATTACTCTCCTAATTATTTTGGTAAATATTTATATTTAATTACTTTTTTGAAATTTATATTTGTACAAACACTTTTTTATTGATTATTTGATGTATAATTATATATATTTGATTAATTATAAGTTTTTTGTGTTTAATTTAATATTCAACAGTTATAGTTTAACATTTTTTGATTGAAATACTTGACATACATCATTATGTTTTGGTTATATGTACTCATATAAAAACACTTCTTTGTAATTGTGATATTTAAATTTATAAATGTTTCTATTATTTTAGAATTAATTTTTATGCATAATAGTTTAGCTTAACATTTTTTTGTTTAATAATCATGAAATCATTATTTTTTAAAACTTACATATACGTGAAATTTTTTCTACATACATATTTGTGTTATCAATGTTTATAAATATTCATTTTTCTAATAATATTCAGGTACACAAAATATTATTAAATTTTCCTATTTAAATGATAGACATATAGGAAGAAGGAAATTTAGTGAGGTATATGTTTTTTTCTTATTATTAAATATTTACTTATATATTTATTTCATGAAATCAAACCTATAATTTAAAAAAAACTTGTAGGACCATTGATGTGCCTCCTACGGAGGAGTTTTTTCCTTCTTCTATCGAGAAATAAATTTTAGAGTTGGTAAACATGGGATTACACATTTACTAAAACTTTCAATTGCATGTAATGAATAGAGATTACATATTACTTTTCATGAAAATAATTTCCTAACTAGTCCACATACGACACAGTTTATCAGTTATATTTCCATGCAATGTCCTTATAGGATTATCATTTTATATCCTGATTAAAAGACCATAAAAAAGACGGCAAAAGATCAATTATGAGAGTCTATAATGGTAAAATATCTCAATTAATTTATTTTTATCCCATTTTTAAAATATTATATTTTTTACATGAATAATATTTCATTTATTTTATTAAAGATTAAATTCATTTTCTAAGCAAAGAAAAAAATTAAGAAAAGAGTCTTATCTACGACGACGTTTCAATGGAGCAATTTTAAAACAAAAATGACAAAAAATATGTCTTTTGTAGGTTACCAAATGAAAAAACATATCTCAAGTATGAGTTTATAGATGTAGATACATGGATGAAATTTATTGCCAGCCGACATGATGAAGCATTTATGGTATAACAATTATTTTATATTACTTTATTACTTATTAGTTTTTTGTTATGTAATAGGCTTCTAGGATATCTCATCAAGAGATCTAGTTGTAGAATTTATAGACTCATACTCTATCACATGGAGGGTATCATTTATTAGATGATAAAATGATTTGAGAAAAGTTTGACACATTAAGAGCTCAATCTAATAGTAGTTCAGAAGAGGTCATGTTTGGTCCTCCATCTACCCCCAGTCGACATGAAAGATGGAAAAGAGAAAGAAGATAAAAAAATGAATATTATATTATAGAGAAATACAAGGAAGTAGCTGAGAGAATTGTAAGAAATTAATTTCAATTTTCCATTAATGTTCATATTTTTTAAATTAAGAACACTAATATATCATTTTATTTTTTCATTTCATGATTAAATTTAGGAGAAAGCAATGCCGAACACTTTTATCCTTGAGGGTAGAATGGAAATCCTAGCTTCCACTATTGGAAATATAGAACACTCCACCATATAATAGGTTACGAGGCATGTGTTAGTATTAATAAAGTTTTTGGTCATCAAAGTATGAAATAAAGAGGCCTAGAAATATATTCTTTAAAAGATGTGCTGAAAGACCTAAAACAGTTCTTAAGAGATCAAATTCAATCAGTTGTGCGTACTATGTTTGAACAATTGACAAGACAGTCATAACCTGTGTAGGTTGCGGATCTTGCCTAGCCAACCCAACCTTCCTATCTGGACTAGACCACCCTACATTCCTAACCAGACTACCTTTCCCATACTTCTCTATTGGACTAGCCTACCCTTCCTACCCAACCTTCCTACATAGATCCTCCACCTTCTCATTTTGACCTGACCATATACTGTGAGTTGTATGCTGGAGATACTCATGTACGTATTATAGCATATAGATTCATAAATATTTTTGGGGATTATGTACATCACCATCCTATTAAATTGAATCAGGTCATAATATCAATAAATTATATTATTGATCCAAATTGTCTACTTCCATTACCTACCAAGGATCTTACCATAGTTGAAGATTGTATGTGTCATTTTTTACTTAGACCGGCTATCCTTATATGCTATTTGACATATAAGGTATGCATTGGATTTTGTAAACATTATTTATAGTTGATTTAAAATATTTTAAAATATTTTCTAACATTTATTTTATTTAAGAAAATTTAAAATCAAAATAATTACAAAAAAATAATTAAATAACATTTTAGGAATCAACACCTGTAGATAATTCTGAAGTTTATGATAGGATATAATGATTAATTGAGGTTTCTTATTTATTGGATAATATTTATGAGCTTTAGATGACATATGATATTTTTTGAAGAGGTTATTTATTGAGAATATTTAATAAAAATATCATATATCTTATTATTTTTTATGAGTTTAGTGTGCCTGTTATCCTTTTGTTTTCCATGTAAGTAAATTTATGTTTAATGATTCATTTATTTCTTTAAATAAAGATGATTTAAAGTGAATAACTATATTAATTTATTTAATTATGTGTCTATACACAATTACTGTTCAAAATGAGACCACTGCTGTTTATGGTTTTATAGATCCAGAATTTATTTTAGCAGCTATGCATTATGTGACTACTACTGCTAGAGTTTCATGTATATATAAATACCCAATATTATTGAATACGAAGATTGGGTTTTGTTTTTTTTCCATTCCTTGATGGGTAAGAACTCTAACATAATTATGAAATAATATTCATTAAAATGTCATAAATTATTAACTTTTTATATTGTAGAGTTCATTGGATGTTGGGAATATTCTTCCCAAATGAATGTACATTATATTGGTTCTTCCCTTTATTTGGTCATGTTGATGAAAAATTTATCACCTTATTAGACAAGTACATTTTATTTTTTTTATAAGTTTTTTATTTTTAATTCTTAATGTTTATACATATTTTGTCAGTTAATATTTTTGAAAATTTAGATCATGGAACTTTTTTAACAAAGAGAAGTTATCAATAAATCATCCAAATCCAATCAATTACATTCAAGTGAAGGTAAATACTTTTTATATTAGATAATATTTTTTTTGTGGTTATATATATATGTTGGTTTTTATTTTCAATTTAATATTTTATAACTCTAGTGTAATTATCAAAAAGGAAGTGTGGAATATAGATATTGTGTATTAAGATTCATGTATGAGATAATCACAATTAGAGGAAAGAAATTAATATGATAAGGTTAGTTATATTAATTAAATTTTGTTTTATGTGAAAATATATTATTTTTAATCTGATAACATTCGTTGTTATTATATATTTTCAGTGATATTGAGTCATATATAAATAAATAAATTACCCATATATGAAATTTGTTTGAAAATTATTTCTTAAGTATGATTGTGATTTAAATTATCAGTTATGTCTCTTTTAATGACATTACAGATCTAAACCTATCTTGGAATGTAATTTGTTGCATTGGAAAGTTATGAATTTTCATACATTTCATTAGAATTATTGAATTGAAAATTTTCATTTTATAAATTATATATTTATGAATTAATATACATTAACTAATTTATTTAGGTTTTTTATCACTCTAAACCAATTTGGGATGTTGGATCTGTAAAACATTATCTATGTTTGTATACTGAGTGCTATTTAAGAATTTAAACAAATCATGTTTCTCTATTGATGTTTATTATCAATTTTTTGGCATATCTAAATATTAATTTTATTTATTTAATCTTATATTCTATATCTTTAGATCATTTTTTATTAATACCCCCTTCTAATGGAATAATGTGTGATGTTTTTTAAAATTTAGTTTCTATGCCAAGTTTTTCTTTTACAGTATGTGGTAATGTTTTTAAACATTTCCTTAAACAATTTTTATTGATGGTTTCTATGAAAATTATTTCATTTATAATTAGTTGAGACTATTTTAATATTTCTATGAAGCATTTTTTACTAAATTTTTCCTCAAATTTCCAATCCTTTATGTAGTTGTGGTTTCTGTTTAATAGGATATTGTATTTTTATGGGTTTGTTTTACATGTATTTACCTTTATTTTATATTATTTAATTAAATTATTTTTTTATCACTCTTAATATGTGTGTGATTTTGGATATATATCACATGCTCCGGGTTTGTATTCTCAATGCAATTTAAGAAGAATATCCAATCATGTTTTATTTTTGAATATATATCTTCAAATTTAAAATAAAAAATGTTAGTATAAACATAATTTTCAATGTTGAGTACTTTTTTGATAGGTGGGTGCTTCTCTAGATAATATCAGGATCTCCTTACCACTAGAATGAGTTACCATTGAGGGAAAATTCTATTAGAAAGATGAGTTGTATTATTCTTCTTATCAATTATTTTTGAATGTCTAGTTTGTAAAATTCATGACCAATTGAGATACAATAGATTTCAATGTTTATTAATTTTTTTACATGTGAGCATTGAATTATAGTAGTTTTTTTGTAAATGGTTGATGATTAGAATTGTGTTTGTTTTATAGGTAATGTTGGTGTGAGAGAGGATAGAATGAGGTTGATTCTTGAAGATTATTTTATATGCTGAATTATTACTTGTGTTTTGGTCATAAGTTTTCTGCTGGATATGCTATGTATATTTTTTATAGTCTTACATATTCTAAGAATTTTATCAATATAAATAATTTTTTTAATTTTTTTGAACTTTCAACATCTGTTTATGAAAAAACTATTTTTGAATTATTTGAAAAAGAGTTTTCAACGTCAGTTTTTATATAAACCAATATTGAAAAACAAAGAAGGATGGTATATGGTGTCAGTTTTTATCTAAACCGATGCCAAATACTGAATAACTGTTAGATTTAGTGTCATTTTTTGGTTTAAAAAAATGCCATAAAACAACGAAGGCCAGTATATGGAATCCGTTTTATTTGAACTGACACCGAATACTGAAGAACCATTATATTCAGTGTCAGATTTGGTTTAAACTGATTCCAAATAATGACCAAACCTAATTTTTGGTATGGGTTCATACTAAAACTGATGTCGAAAACCAGAAAACATGATATACGTAGTTTCAGTTTTGAAGTAAACTGACTCCAAAGACCGCCACATCTTAATTTGTGATGTTGTTTTACATGATAACTAACACAAAATATCACAAAACTATAATGATTCAGAATCGATTTTTATAAAAACTGATGTAGAAGAGTGTGTTTTGGTGTTGGTTATTAGTTTAACTGACCCTGAAACTATATGGTGGCCCGGTTTCAATGTTAGTTTTAATAAACCTACATTGAAACATATATTTTTAACACCACCTTTATAAATGTCGGTTCAAAACTGATGTCAAAATATATAAAAAACTGACATTTAAATTCCTTTTTCCACTAGTACTTTGGATATTTTCTGGCCCCATTGTAACAATGGACTAGAAGAAGATGATATTCACCTACCAGTTCAGTATATTTTCATATCGAATGATTCTACTTGGACTTTGTAACTCCCCATTTACCTTTTAGAGATGCATGTTAAGTATATTTTATAATTTAATTTAGACTTTTATAGAGGTATTTATGGATGATTGTATTATGTATGGTTCTTCATTTGATGAATGTCTATCAAGTTTGGGTAAAGTGTTGCATCACTTCATTAAAAAAAATATGGTTTTGAAATTTGAGAAGTGCCATTTCATGGTAGAGAAAAGAATTTTCCTAGGTTATGTAGTGTCAAAACATGGTATTGAGGTTGATAGATCTATGATAGATATTATTTCATCCTTTCCATATCCCAAATGTGTGTGTGATGTTCTATAATTCCATGGACATGCTGGTTTTTATCAACACTTCATCAGGGATATCAGTAAGATCGCTCTACCCTAATATAGATTGATACAAAATGATATTAAATTATTTTTTAACAATTCATGCAGGGTATCGGTTTATGTTCTAATGAATAGTGTCACAAAAAATTTATTCATACAACCCCCATGATGGGATATCCTATTTGATCTTATGTGTGACGTTTCAAAGTTAAGGTAGATCAATATTATCCTAAAGGGTGGAAGGGCGGTCCCAAGTGATTTATTATGCGTTAAGGACTTTAGATTTATCCTATGAAAATTAAAATACAATATAAAAGGATTTTATTTCTGTTATATTTTCTTTAAATAAACACCGCTCTTATTTATTAGGATCTAAAGTGGTTATTTTTTTATGATCATATAGCTTTGTGGTACCTTATAAAGAATCCATATGAAGATCCATGACATATTTGATATATAATCCCTCTTATGGAGTTTAATATTGAGATAAGGGATATAAAGGTTCTAGAGAACTTGGTGGATGACCACAAAAGCTAGATATCTCACATGTTAGAGCATGATGCCAAAAACAGAGTACCAGTTTGGGAAACTTTCCCTGATGAGCATCTCTATTCATCTTAGGTATGAATCCTTGGTATAAAGATTTAATAAATTAATTGGTTGCCTTCAAAAATCATAAAAACCTAAATAAACACAATGTTTAAAAATTTAAGAGTGAATACAATTTTTATGTTTGGGATGGTCTTTACCTTTAGTGCATTTTTAGTGACCAGGTCTTTAGGGGATATGTGATCGATCATGAGTTTGAGTCAGTTTTACATTTTTTTACATACACTTGATTATGGTGGACACTTTGGACCCTAAAGGACAACTATAAAGGTCTTATACTCTCGATTATATTATCATACCTTTTTTCATGATTCCCATGTGTTTCATAAGTAATGTTCTCAATTCCAACACACTAGAAACATTTTGAGGATATATGAGATTCCCCAACAACCCATATTATTTTATGATATTTTTTATGTTTGGTGAATTGATTTTATGGGTCTATTTCCATGATCATTTGGTTTCTTGTACATTATTTTCATTGTGTATTATGTTAGTAAATGGGTGAAGGCCAAGGTCACCAAGATTAATGATTCTCATTTTGTAGTGTATTTTTCAAGGCTAAAATTTTCTACAGGTTTGGAGTACCAAATGATATCCTCAATGACCAAGGGCACACTTTTTCAACTAAAATTTGGATTCCATCCTTTGTAATTATATGAATATGCATAAAAATTCTACTCCATACCACCCCCAAACAAATGGTTTGGCTGAGGATTCAAACCAAGAGTAGAAACAAATTTTGAAGAAAACAATGTAGTCGAATAGGAAAGATTTCTTGGATGATGTACTTTGGGATTATTGGAATACATACAAGAATCTCATCGGTATTTCCCCATTTTGGATTATTTTTGGGAAAACCATCAATTTCCCTATGGAGGTCTAGTATCAAGAATATTAGGATAAAAAAATGAAACATGGATTTATCCCAAGGTAGAGATCAAAGGAAGCTACAAATTCCAGAGCTTGAAGAGATTTGATAATCATAATATGAGAACTCAATACTCTAAAAGGAAAGATCAAAAGTGGATCAAGATAGAATTATCCAAAAAAGAGAGATTTATATAAGAGAGTAAGTCCTTTCTATAGTTCATGATTGAATCTGATTCTAGGTATGTTGTTTTCTAGATGGTTGAGACCTTATGTTATATCTAATGTTTTTACTTATGGTGCAATGGAGGTTGCACAATTTTTGTGGAAAATTATGTCATTGATTTCTCTACAAAAAAATTCACGCGACCATGAATTTTGAATTTTTTCCTACTCAATTTAAGGTATAACCAAGTTTATTAAAGAAAAATTCCATATTATATTAATGGTTGGTCCAAATGTTCATTTCTCTTACAATCAGCTTCATTACTATACTGAATTGACACATACATATGTACTTGGTATCCAATAATTGTACGCCCTAAAAATATCTAAAAAAATAAAAAAATAAATCTTAATAAATATGGGAGTGATGAAATGTACAACATGTAGGGATATATAGGTCAGAAGATTAAGGTTTGAATTTTGGGAATGCTTAAGTGAGCGAGCCTTGAAATTTTATTGCAAAGTAATTTGGAATAAGTTCTATAGAATTAAACCAAGAAATAAGAAATTTTTTACATAACCAGAATATACAGAATAAGGGGTGGAGATATGATCTTGAAATGGTTGACACACACACACTTTGGAAATTAATGGCATAGTAGACCCGTAACTGGTTTCACTATGACTAGTACAATCCGTCTCACTTAGTTTTTTTGATACTATTTATGAGATAATGAATTCCAATTTTTTAGATTGATTTCCTGATGAGTTTCTTACTTTTCTGAAATTTACACTATGTATTGAGAAATATTAACATGCATATCTTGTCACAGTTTTTTAGATTACATAATATGAGGTTTTTCTCAAGATTTTCAAAGGGTAAGTGTGGGGGAGTTGATAAATATTTTTTTATTGAATATTTTATTGATTATAAATAACATAATTTCCTTACATTGTGTTAAATATGTTTAATTATGGAATATTTGAAATTAGATCATTCATTTTCATTTTTTGTAAAAATTCATGTTTTAACCCTTCAAAGTGAATTATTTTAATTTAGTCATAAATATTTTAATATAAATATTATTTGAACTTAAAATTTTTTAATATAATTATTCAATTATTTTCTTAAAACTTTCATTTAGATCATTCAATATGGATCATGCATTTTATTAGAGAAAATAGGCCATGAAGTTAAAGCTAGATTGGACTCACCAGATTTGACACCAATTCACTATTTAGGTCATATATTCTACATGCATAATTGGATTGGGAAAAAATTTAAAATGTATATATAGGAACCAATTCTACATGAATTATCCTTCTATAAGGATAGCTATTTCACATGTTTTTGAGGTCAACAAGGAGGTGAAAATTAGATTAAAATATTTGGCCTAATATCTCCATTCACACTTATAACCTTTTTTAACCCTAGCCCCCTATTCGATCTATAAATATGTATTTTTCTACTTTGATGATGTTGGTACATGCATTAGGAATTTTAGGGAAGATTAGAAGTGTTTTAACTCCAATTCTCTAAGCATGGAAATAGGGGTAGCTCTTGAATCAAGGATCCCTTCATTGAAGCCTTCTTTTTATTCTTCACAATGAAATGTTTGTGTTTGCATAATAAACTTCTTAGTTTCTATTAAAATTATTATATTTTGTTCATTTTTATTATTTTATACTCATCATCATTGTTCTAGAAATAAATAGTAGAAATATTATTGGGTTATACCCTTTCTAAACCTTTTCACATGAAAAACAATTCTTCGATGACTACACCACCCATGGAAAAGTAGTTTTTCTTAGTAATTGATAGAATTATAACCTTATTCACTTATTTTTTTGAATAAATGATATATTTTAATCCAAATAATATGATCTATAAACGGAGTTTTTAACATAAATAAACTTAGAAAGAAATTTATTAATTTATACAAAAAACACGAGGTTGAGTAATGTGTGAATTGTGAGAGTATGCTATTAATCGATAAAACGAAACAGTATAGGATCAATTTTTAAAGTTAAAATAAACTCCCGCAACTCAATTCATCTTAATTTATATAATGTATATGTACCATAATTTTTCATTAATAATAAACCATCCTTAGAACAACAATCAATGCGGGGTCCTAAGATTGCATGTTTCAAAGATATCTTAGGATTTAATTAATTTCTTCTTTGTGGTAAAATTAATTGTCATAGGGTTAGGGGTTAAAAAATTAAGGGATCACAATCAATTGGATACTAATTTAAATGGAAATGATTAATAAGAAAGTAAAGAGGTGGATTAATATCAATTACTCCTTTTAAAAATATTTTCTAAATGAATATTTTTCACAATGAATTTTATCAATTTTATTTAAAAAATATACAATCTTTATCCAGAATAATTATTATTGCTTTATAAAAATTAAAAAAACATCCATACTTATATATTTATTTATTCACATTATCTTTATTTTTCTAATACCTTTAAGAAGTTATTTTAATCACTGCCTCTTTGAGAGACAACCTTGGTCATCCACTCGGTTGAACCTAAATACCAAAAAAAAAAGACATCATTTGAGAGTTCCCAGAACAGTTCCTTTTATAGGTATCATGAGACAAACTATATTGGGTATTTGGCTGAGGCCTTACCCCTTTATATAATATGTCTTGAAATGAGGCCATTATGGTGTGTTTATGATGTCTAAAATTATGAATTCCCCCATTATGATATTAGTTATTAATGTTCGATGTGATTGTTCGATTACTTAGAATATCCATAGTTAAGTTTCGAGCTCATGTTATTATTTAAATGGGACTATTTGATCATTGATTCTTTCTTCCATATTATGTTCAAGTAATCGATTGAATGTAATGTTTTTAGTTAATTACATTTCTATATTATTTATGCATTATTTATTCCTGATATCTTCTGTTGTATGCATACCCTTCTAAGCATTATATCTCACCCCTTTTTTATGTATATTTTTCTCGAGATTCCATGAATTTTTTTATGATTGATTTGTAGGGATATACTAAATAGAATTATGGTGTTCTCAAAGAAAATTCTATATTGTATTTTATTTTTTCAATTTTAATATAAGATTCAAGTATGTATCTAGTTTTCCAAAACTACTAAACTATCCAGTCCTTCGGTGTGTGATTCCTTGTATATAATGCTAATGTGACAAAGTAACCGCTAAGTTTCATCTACTAGGGTTAGGGTGTAACAAATTGTTACTTTTTTATGTATTCCTTGACCTTTTTTGTCTCCCTTTTTGGTTGAATCTTATTAAGGGTTGATTCGGGTAAAATTCAGTGAATTTTGGAGGTTTTCTGGGCTATTTATGGTTGGTGTATAATTTTCCCTAATTATGATCCCCCAGTGCAAACTGTAAAACCCTAGAGAGAGATATTTTTCATGGTTGGAACATGGATTGACAAACTATCTTCCCACCTTAGATAAACTTTTCTCCTTGTAATGTGAGTCTAGAGGGGGCACATGGTTAGGGCATATGGTTTGTCTAACCATGCGGCCCTCTATAGAAAACCATATGTGTGAGATTAATTTTTTACAATTTTTTTATTTTAAAACCCCCCAGTTTAACCCCCAGTCGACCCCCACTTGACCTGAATAAAATTCCTTGGATTACAAGGTTCTCAATCAGCAGGTTTTTCTACTCAACCCCCTTCTCTTGTAGGATCTAAGTGTGGTGGATCATGTTTAATCACTTCTTGTTAAGTGAATCTTCTCTCATGAGATTTATTCTAGTATCTCATTCTCTCCTCCTTATAGGGTATTAGATCATTGTGTTTTTAATGGATATATAATTTGTTTTATGGGATCTTGATTCTATTTTTGATTTCTAGACCTTCTTCACCTTCAATCTATAATAGGTTTTCTGTTGCAAGTGTTGATCATTTTATTCCACGATTTAAGGCAGGTGGTTCTATTTGAGATTTTCCATATACTCAAATCCTTGATTTTATTTATTTTTTTGAAATAGATTTCAATTGATTTATTAAAGACCAATTTTATATGATTTGGAATTGGAATTTTAAATAGCATGGATTTTGGGGGAAATCCCCTTATTCTAATTAAATAAGAATTTAAGTCATATTTTGTAATTGATGGAGTTGAAGAAATGATTTGAGAAATGATTTGAGAAAAATGGATTAAAATGAAATGCCGAAAAACCTATGAATTTTTTTTGAAAGGGAATGAAATGATGAAAAACCAATGTTTTGGTTTTGAAATTGATTTATAATATTGAAAATTAAAATTAGAAAATTGAATTGTTAGACCCAGGTTTTTGATTTCACCCTTTGTTCTGGTTTGGGTTTGGTTCTCGGTTATTTTCTTAGGAACCAGGTGTGAAGGGTTTGATTTTTTGATTTATTCACATTGATTATTATTAGTCTATTGATTTTTTGTGATTTTACTCATGAAGTTTCAATAAAAATATAATTCTTTGGGTGGATAGTGTGTGATACACAGTTGGCGCATGGTTAGTAGAAACTGTGCACCCTGCCTAGGTAACCGTGGGGTAGGTGGCTAGTTTAGGCTGTAGCTACCCCACACCCAACAAATGATATTTCAATCCATGAATATTAATTATGTGTTAGGTACCTACATAGGTCGATAGATACACATGGTTACTGCATAATTTGAAAAACCGTGTTGACTTACCGTGCTGCCTATCCAGGCTATTAAAATTGGTTTCCCCCTTTTTCTCTCTCCCTGATGTTTGACCCTAAATCCCATTTTATCTATTTCCTCAGAATCCCCAGCCCTAGGAAAACCTCCCTCCTTCTCCTCCTCTCCCTTGGGCTCATTTTGGTGGTTTTTTTGGCTTGGAATCCTCAATATCTCAAAAATAAGTATCCTCCTCTCTTGTTTTCCTCTTTTATTGTAGGGTTTTCTTCACTTTTATTTGGGGATTCAATTATCTAGTGGGTTGGGTGTCGTTTTTAGGGTTATAACATAATATTTTGGGTTAAATATTGATGTTTTAGGTTTTATCTTTCTTTCCTAGGGTTCAGATGAGGTGTGATTGAAGTTTCACGCTGGATCTTGAGAGTTTCTTCACCTAAGGTAGGTGGTTCCATGCATAAACAATGTTTTGTGAATTTAGTATGCATGTTTTGTTTCTTATTCATTTTCTATGGATTATATATGAGGTGATAAAAGTGTTTTTGAAAATATTCAAGGTGTTTGTTATTTATAAATGAATTTTTAAAGAAAACGACCATGTTCTATGTGTGTTTCATTTGTGCCCTTTTGATTTATGCCTTGAATGTGTTAGATAAAAATTTATAGATGATGTGAACCCATTTTAAAATTAATTTTATGTGTTTATAGACAAAAACAAGGTTTTCTATATGTAATTG
Organism: Viscum album; assembly: GCA_963277665.1. NCBI lineage: Eukaryota > Viridiplantae > Streptophyta > Magnoliopsida > Santalales > Viscaceae > Viscum > Viscum album. The sequence goes on along the minus strand of OY728159.1, from coordinate 1,881,406,694 downwards.
GGTATTTTTAAAGTGTGAACCCTTGATTTGAATGTTGGATGTGTTTTATAAATTATGTAATATGTTCACCAAATTGGGAAAGTGGTGAAAAACATGTTTTTAAATAGTTTTGGTGTGTGTTTGGTTTAAAATGAGGGTTTTGTCTATGAAAGTGGTGGAATATATTTTGTGTTGAGTTGTTTGACTTGTGTATGTGTAAGTGGTGGTTAATGTGACATGTGAAATGAGATTGAGCACAAGGGAATCCCAAGTATCTAGGTGGGATGACTAGTTCTATTACACTAGTGATTCATAAGTATAAAAGTACTAGTTTCACTAGGCTGGATTAAAGATTACAACACTAAAAAAATTATCGTGATGATCAAAGACCCCTAATCCGATGGAGTTTCCCCTAAAGTGGATTGTGCATGATAAAGCTGTGATTGTGGTTTTTATACCACCCTTCACCGAGGTACAAGGTTCTAGGGTCTCATTCAAGCTAGATTAACCTTAATGATTTACCGATTATGGTCTACTATAAAATGAAACTTATATGGTGTGGTTATAATCATCGGTATATGGCGGACCTTGTGATTATCTTTAATAAATTTGTTTTTAAGAAAGTTTTTGTGAAATGGTTTTTCCTTGGAGGTTTTCCCTTTGAGAATGGTTTTCCATAAAATGTTTTCTAAGAAATGTTTTATAAGACTTTACACAAATGTGCCTATTAAATTACCTTATAATATTTTATAATGGAATATTTTTATTTGGGTAGAATCATACTTGGACTTGACACACACATTACATACACCCTTGGGTGTATGTAGACCTTGTTGGTTGGCAGGTTAAGGTATGGTACATTATGTTCGTGGTTCATGTTACTAAAGTAACTTTTCACGGTAGTGGATTTAGGGTGATGCTCATCTTGTCATATGGAGATTCTTAGGTCATTTGGTGTTTTCCTTCCCCTTATATAATTTTTTGCTTTGGTTGAAAATGTAAATCCTTGATTCTGAAAATTGGTTAAGTAATGTTTGGTTGTATATTTTCAGTTTTGGTTTATCTATAATTATCAGTTGTTTATGTTTATGTGATCGGGTAAAACCATTCCCAAGGTGAGTTAATGATACCTGGGCACTATTTTCCTTCCCTTTGGGATCAAGAAACCCCTTTGGACCATTCTACAGACTGGGTCGGGCACTGGGTTAGATGATATACCAGTTTAGTTTGTGACAGAATGGTATCATAGGAGGTTACACTCTTTTGGGTCATGTTATTTGGGGAAGAGTCTAGGTATACTGGAGCTGGGATTGTTGGAAAATGATGTTTTGGATATGAGTATGGTGCATAAAAAGCACACCTTGTAACGGGACTCAAGTTACTAGGGGAAGTCGGGTTTCATCTAGGTTACTTGGTTCTTATGGTTGTTCGGTGTTTGGGAAATGAAATGGGAGTTGGGCTAATGGTCTTAGTGAGATTATAGGGCATGAAAAACAATGTAGAACTGGGGACACAGTCCTTGAACACTCTCAATGACGATGATGTGACTAGAGTATGACCACCGACCATATGTTTGAGTCACCCATTGGAACTAGTTTCCTCTTGAATCATCTTGGGTCTCCTTGGGTTCTAAAAATTATTTTGAAAACCCTTGATTGAGAATTAAGGAAAAATGGATTTTAAAGTGGAAATGGTTTGATTTTCAAAAGGTTAAAAAAAGTTTTTAGGATTATTTTGAATAAAGCTTTGAAAAGGTGGATTTTATTAAAATGGTTTTGAGTAAATTGGGATGAGAATATTGAGAATATATTTTTATAATCAAAACATGAGGTTTATCAAAAATTGGTCCTTTAGGAAATAGAATTTTATTCTTGAAAGGGGTTTTGGAAACTTGTTTTAGATGAGAAGAGATGAGTTTTAGTAAAATATTTATGGATGAGGTGAAGTTTGTTATGTAACTGGAAGTGTTTTATAATGGGTAAAATGTTTTGTAATTGATGTTTAGAGTTTGGAAATAAGTTTTATTTTAAATGGTTTTTGATTTTTTGGTTAGTGTATTTTGGTAATCTTTGTGAATTTTTAAAATGGGAATTAAATCGATGAGTTGAAATCATGGGTTAAATGTTTTGTTTTGGAAAGTGGAAAAGTTTTTTTGGACTTTTGGTATTCTCATGGGTGACCACATACATAGGATACATATGGGAGGTGGATGAATGCCCAGTTTGGTATGAGAATATGCATGTGTGAGACTCCATGAGATACCTTTGGTAAATTTTCAACCCACAAATCCTATTTTATTTCCAAAGGTGCTTTTAAGAGGAAATGTGATGCTTTGATAATCGATGATTGTGTGTATATTCTTATATTTTGGGAATTTTGTTTGATTTTTTTGAGTTTGATATTTATTCATGTATGTAGGGTTTTTTCAAGTTTATGTTCCTATCGATGAGTCATCTTTGAAATAATGGTTAGTGGGTTCTTTTGAAAAATGTTTACGGAAGCCTTTGGGTTGGTTCCCTCTATGTGTTTGGTGTGTGTTTTTGGTACAATTTAGACTATGTACTAGTTTTTTGGATCCTAGGTTTCCCTTTTTGGCTATTTTACACCCCATAAAGAATCATTTCATAATCAAATTGTGGGCGTAAGTGATTTCTCATTAGTAGACTTTCTAGTTGATCAAAGTAAGGACTTTCTTCCGGAGCTTAGGAAATTGAATCTACCTCTTCTTTTTTTGTTAATAGGACCCCCTAGCATTGGAATAGTATATGAGGATGGAATTGAAATAAAATTAATTTCTTTAGTTTATTGAGTCCTCAAAGGTGAAGTTTGAAACCTTTAAACCTGAAGGTTCTTCATAGAAGTGGTGGAGGGACTTCCAATGAGGAGAATGGAAAGAAGTCTAGAGTTGTTGGTGCTAGCAGTTGTCCTGAAATGTATTTGGATCTATTATCTATTACTTCTAGGAAAGGGGTTATACTAGGCCACCAATGTGTAAAATATAGTCGTAAGATGTTGTTATGGACACTTGGAGAAACCATGTGCTACTCGAGACTCGGTTTAGAGTCCCATTCTTTATAATTCCTCTTGGGTTGTAATTCCATTTTTAGTGGTGATTTTTAGTGTCATGTTCTCCTTTAAATGTTATGGTGGATGTTGTGGAACCTTTTAAGAACTGTTACTTTAACCGAAAAATGTATTCCATTAAGGGAAATTATGAATTTTTCTTTTCTAAATAGAAGTTTCATCCTTGTGTCCTTCCAATATTTTTTATTCAAGGTGAAAGGGATGATGCATGTGCATCTCCTAAATCCTTGTCATAGTGAAGTGCCATATTGAGGAAAAGTGAGTCTTGGGATGTGTTGTGTTCTTATAGTGATATTTGGATTTGGGTGTGGTTTCTTGTGGAACTAGAAGGAGTATTTTCATTCAGGGGTTTTCAATACCTAACTGTGAGGTAGGAGATGCTTCAGACATCATAGCTCCAGCCATAGGTACCATATTGAATATGGTGTGTACTCGATAACCCCCAGGGGTGTAAAGGACCATGGTCTAGTGTCTGTCTTTAGTGTGGAAAATAGAGATAGATTAAGACTTTTGTGTAGCTGTTCATTTCTAACGGAACCATTTGGTGGGAAGAGACATGGGTACCTCATCTCCTTGTGGCGACCCACATGGGTGGAAGTGTCACGACCCGCCTTCGGGGTCCGTGCCGTGACTACCCCAAGCCCGCCTTCCATAGGCCAGGGGCTGGCGACTAGCACCAAGGCGTAAATCCCAGTAAAAAGGGAAGGCATTGCCTTTGTAAAGTAAACAAACTCCACAGAGTAAACAAGCGGAAAGTAAACACTAAACAAAAGCAGAGTACAACTGAAAGTGCGGAAAAGTAAATGGGCCAGTATACAAACCCAAACTGAAAGTAAAGTACAACTCGAAAGGGAAAACAGCAACTGAAAAGTAAAAGCCGCTACTCCGAGCTGTCCACTGGAAATCCCACCTGAAGGGTGGGTACAGATAGCTCCTCTGCTCCACGGGTCCCGCCGTCCGCTCCGAGCACGTCCCGCCCAGTGGTCCACCTCCGGGTACCGTCCCACTCTGCAAGCCTCAGCTAAGGTCAACGCTGTCCGTCGTCTGCAACCAACACAACGTAGTGCGGGCAAAGCCCGTGCAGGGGTGAGTATAAGCTACTCAGTAGGGACCCCGAGACCCCTGAAGGTCTCTCAAATCCACTAAGGATAAACCACGAAGAAAGGTACAATCACAAAGTAACAACCGACACTGCTTAGGTATATGCCCATACATATACCTAAGTCATCAATTCAAATACGCTCCAACCTCCGAGCCCAAGTACAACTCAGTCCACACAGGATAGTAAACGTATTCCACACAGGAAAGCGAAACGTAATCCACACAGGAAAGCAACAGGATTCAGCTCACACAGGTATACTTCTTCAAAGGACGATAAAGATGATCACTGATCCATCTAAGTCGTCGGACCCACGAAGGATCGATAGGTAACTGACCCCCGCAATGACCCACACAGGATCGGGCCCACACAGGACCTGTAGGCGCTGGCTCACATAGAACCGCTGAACGCAAGGACCCACACAGGATCGGGCCCACACAGGACCTGTAGCACTGATCCACGTAGGATCGCTGAGTGCTGTAGTCGTCGTCGTCGAATCCACACAGGATCTCTGTACTGTCGTCGTCGCAGTCACAGTAGCTGTCGTAGCAGTAGTAGTCACAGTAACAGTCACAGCCAGCTCTAGGGTTCCCGCACACAGCAAGCTCGTTCGGAGAGTCCGCTCCACGAGCCGAGAGGCTGATACATCAACTGTCACGAAGACCAGAGTTGATGTATCCAAAAGATCCGTATCGTCAACAGGAACTCAACGCAACAGACGGCGCGTCGATCGGACGCCCGGTCTGAGAGTTATTGGCATTTTCGTCTCCGGGGCCTGGTTGGTTTTTAAGGAAAAATCAACCCGACCGTACTCCACCTGCGTCCAAACCTTGGGCGAAGTATTCCAAAAGATCCGTCTCATAAAGAGGAACACAACACGGCTGACGGCACGTCAATCGGACATCCGTAGCTCAAGATATGAGCGTTTCCGCTCCGAAGGCCCGGTTGGTTTCGTGAACGAACCAACCCGGCCGAACTCAAAGTAAACCGAAACCTTGAGTGCGATATACCGAAACGACCGTCTTGATCCAAGGATCGCGTTGCCGCAGACGGTTCGTCAATCGGAGGTCCGAGGCTCAAGTTATGGCCAAAAGACCGGAACTGGTTTGAAACGGGGGGGTCCGGGTCCGGGCCGACCCGGCCCGACCCCCCCCCCCCCTGGGGCGGCGGCGCGGGGGGCCGCGGCGGCCTGTCGCCGCGAGGTGGCTGCACGCGGGGGCTAAGCCCCCGCTTCCTGGAATGGCGGTGCGGCCTTTGTGCTGCGCCCATTTTTTTAAAACGCCCCCCCCACGTGGGGGGCTTGATTGAACGGAACCGGGGGGGGAGGCCGGCTGCCCCCCTCCCTTCAAAGAACCGCCCCCCTCATAAAGAGGGGGGTTTTGAGTGTTGGCCGGGGGATTAATTCCCCCGGTTTAATGCCTTCCGGCCGGCCAGCTGGCCGGCCGGTTTTCTCCAACGGGACCGGAAATTCCGGTCCCCCCTTCGGCTTCCGACGCCGGCGGCCCGGCCGCCGGTCTTCTCTTCCGCCGCGGCCCGGAACCGGCCGCGGTTTTCGTCATCCGGCGCGGTGCGACGGCACCACGCCCCTCCGCCGCATCTCGATTTCTTCAACGCGGCGCGACGGCGTCGCGTTCTTGATATTTCTTACATGGCATGGCGCGACGACGTCGCGTAATAAGGATTGGGCGAATATCCGCATGGTGCGACGGCACCACGCCACCTTGATTCATCCACCCGCAAACAACACAACAAGAACGATGGAGGGGGTTCGGCCGTGTTCATGCGGCCCGGCCCCCTCACGTTAAGCAATAACGCAACTTAAAATATTTCAAAGCCACATGTTAGACTTTCTAAATTCATGATCAAGAAAAGAATAATTAAACAATAAAATAACAACCCTTACCTTGGTATAAGGTTCGAAGATTGTCAACGTTCCGCGGAAGTCGACGTCGCGGAGGTCGGGCGTCGCGGTAGCCGTTCGTCAAATCCGATGACGAAGGGATGCGTCCGAAGAGACACGTCGTTGGCGAAACTTCTTATGTCGACGAAGGGAATCCGAGGAGGAAGCGGCGTTCCCACTCGTTGACATGGAAGACAAAGAAGAGCGGAGCGGCGTTCTTCGTCGGGACTTGAGCGTTCTTCGTCAAGTTGAGCGTTCTTCGTGATCTTCGTCAAAGATGAAGAAGAAGAAGAAAAAGCTCTCCACCTCTCAAGAAGACAAACAATTAACCAAAATAAAATAAGACAACATCTTATTTTATTAACACATAACACACTAGAATTTCAAATGTTTGAAATTCAAAAGGATTTACTCCCATAATTAAATAAGTAACTCAAGTCATTTATTGAGGCGTTAAGGGAGTTGAGAGAATAAGAAAGGTTTAGGGGTTCGTGTGGGCCCCACCACACTTAATCCTCCCAAGGGAGGTTAAGTGGGTGTGGGTCCCACTTCCAACCCCCTTTGGTAGGTTTAATCAAGTTATAATAAAATTTGTTCTTCACAAATTTTATTTAACTCAAACTAAAAACTCCAAAACTAACTTTCAACCCGCAACAAACGCAACTTCCGAAAAGGTCTCTTTAAGCGAATATCGGTGCTGCGAGTTCATCGGTGCCCTCGGATTTCAATTCCGAGCACCGAATCAAAAGTTAGGAAAACCCGCTCGTTCGTTCACTGAACGTACCCGAGCCAAACTTCAGAAATTAATTCCGGGCACTCCGGGCCTCAGAATCAGGTGCCGTCTGAAACCGCGCTCTTGTAAAATTCTAAAGAAAATTAAGAAAAAATTTCCCTTGAATTTTACGGGTCTTTACAGGAAGAGTTCCTCCTAGGTCATGAGTAGGCGTGTCCATATCATATTCTTAAAATATCAATGGTTGTGCCTTATTAGATGTGAGTCTCAATCCGATGGTCCTTGTATGGACAACCTTATGAATAAATATCAGTTTTGGTTTGGTATCAATTGAGGATAGTAAGATCCCGTCGAAGTAGTGAACCACATTCTGTTCTCTATATGGTTTGGAGTTTCTTTAGTCAAACACCTTATGTTGGGGGGTTTGGTCTGTGTTGGGTTTCCTTCACTAGTTTATGATGGTTGGTTATTATTGTGGGGAGACCCACTATGGGTATTGTTTAAGTTCCACTAGAGTGAAATTATGTTAGTCTATTTCTTATGGTGGGGAGTCCATTCAGGCCTCATTGTGTTGGTAATATGGTTTAGTCTCTGGTTTTGGTTTGGTAGTGGGTGGTATTGTATATAGATACCTAATTTAGAGTTCTTCTCTTGAGTAAGTGTTGGGGTGGAAAGTGTTCCTATCAGTTTTATTAAAGAAAGGTCATGATTGTCTCTTTTGGATTCATTGTTCATTTCAGATATGTGGTATGAGTTTTATTTGGTGATATCAAAGGTGTTTTTGGCTTGAGAGAATAATTTTGAGTTGTTATATTTCCTTTTATTTGATCTATCAACTATAGGTGTTTCAGATTTTTGGGGGTGGAAGTCATAGATGAGAGTTTATTCTTTGATTGTGCCTCCCAAGTTCATATTGTAACCCTCTTTTCCTACACTTAACATCCTTGAATTCTTATCGTTTAAATTTCATTGAGAATCTCATTGAGCTATGAAAGAGTACAAGTTTTTTTGGATCAAGAGTTATTTTGGTTTTCTAGGGATATAAATCATTATGGTGGGGATAATTGTTACACCCAAGTTTTGGATTTCACCATTTGTTCCGGTTTGGGTTTGGTTCTCAGCTATTTTCTTGGGAACTGAGTGTAAGGGTTATAATTTTTGTGGTCTTTCCTTTCATTACTGTTAGTATAGTGCTTGTTTTTGAGTTTCCCATTTAATTTTCAAAAAAAAAAATAAGTCTTTGTGTGGATAGAGTGTCTCACATGGTTGGCGCATGGTTAGTAGAAACCGTGCACCCTACCCAGGTAACTGTGCAGTTGGTGGCTAGTTGAGGCAGTAGGTACCACATGGCCAATGTAGAGTAATTTAAGACATGTGGATTAACCATGAAGTAGGTACCTACCTAGGAAGATAGGTGATCATGGTTACCGCACGGTTAGACAATCCATGCAGACTAACCATGTGGCATGTCCATGTCATTAAAATTAGTTTCCCCCATTTTCTCACTCCCTAATTTTCACACTAAATCCCATTTTCTTTCTTCCCTTATCCTCCCAAGCCCTAATCATGCCACCCTCTTTCTCCTACTCTCCCTTGGTCTCGTTTTGGTGATGGTTTTAGTTCATATTCCCCAAGTTATCTCAAGTAAGTCTCCTCCTATCTTGTTTTCCTCTTATATTATAGGGGGTTCCTCACTTTTCTTTTGGGATTCACTTATCCAACACGTAGGCTATCGTTTTTAGGGCTATACCTTAATATTTTGGGTTAAATATTGATGTTTTAGGTTTTATCTTTATTCTCTAGGGTGTGGTTGAGGTACGATTGAAGTTTCTCACTGGATTTCAGAAGTTTCTTCACCCAAGGTAGGCGGTTTCATGCTTGAACATTGTTTGGTGAATTTAATATGCTCCTTTTCTTTTTATTTACGTTTTCTTGATTGTATATGAGGTGTAAACAATATTTTTTGAAAATATTCATGGTTTTTATTATTGTGAAATTAATTGTTAAATAAAATTTCTATGTTCCATGTGTGTTTCAAATATTCCCTTTGGATTTATGCCTTGAATGTGTTAGATAAAAATGTATAGATGATGTAAAACCCATTTTGAAATAGATTTGATGTGTGTATTGCCAAAAGGGGGTTTTATAGAGGGAATTGTGTGTTTTTCAAGTGTCAACCCTTGTTTTAAATGATGGATATATTTTATAAATTAGTTAGTATATTCACCAAATTGTGAAAGTGGTGAGCAACATGTTTTGAAATAGTTTTGGTGTACGTTTGGTTTCAAAAGAGTTTTTTGGACATTTAAGTGGTTAAATATCTTGTGTGTTTCATTGTTTCACTTTTGTATGTGTAATAAGTGGTTTATGTGACATGTGAAATGGGATTGAGAACAAGGTAATCTCAGGTATCTAGGTGGGATGACTAGTTCTAGTATGCTAGTGTTTCAGAAGTGGAAAAGTCCCGATTCCACTTAACTAGATTTATGATTACGACACTAAAAAAACTATGATGATGATAAAAGACCACTAAGACCATGGGGTTTCCACTACTAATGGATCATACATGAGAAATATATGATTTTGGTTGTTATACCACCCTTCACTAAGGTACGAGGTTCTAGTGCCCCACTCGATCTAGATTAAACTTAGGGATTTACCCATGGTTCTCAACTACGACATGATTCTTATATGGTCTGGTTCCAATTTTTGAAATATGGTGGAACTTTTGAGTGTATTTATGAAATAACTTTTAAATATATTTATTTTGAAATGGTTTTTCCTTATAAGTGTTCCCATTAATAATGGTTTTCCCTAAAATTTTTTCTGAGAAATGTTTTATAAGCCTTTACATAAATGTACCTATTAAATTGCCTTATAATATTTTAGCATGGAATATTTTTATTTAAGAGGAATCATTCTGGACTTTGTCTCACACCCTACATACACCCCTAGGTGTATATAGACCTTGTTGGTTTGCAGGTTAAGGCAAGGTACATTTTGTTGGTGGTTTTTGTTGCTAGAGTTCCTCTCATGGAAGTGGCTTGAGGGCGAGGCTCCTCTTTTCATATGAAGATTCTTAGGTTGTTTGGTGTTTTACTTCTCCTTGTAGAATTTTGGTATTTTTTTAAATTGTAAATCCTTAATTTTTAAAATTGGTTATGTCATATTTGGTTTTATATTTTCAGCTTGGGTTTATCTATAATTTTCATTTTTTATGTTTATGTGATCGGGTAAATCCATTATCAAGGTGCATTAATGATACCTGGGCCCTAGTTTCTAAACTATGGGGATCAGGAACACCCTTTAGACCATTCCGTGGACTGGTTCGAGTTCGAGGTCAGATGGCACCCCATTTTGGTTTGTGACATGAATTGTAATGATTTTTTATTTGAAATGATCTTATTTTCATAGTAATGATTGATTGAAGATGCACATGAAATCCTAGGTAGTTAGTTGTTATTTGAGATAAGCACACAAGGATCTTGATCCCCTAGCATTATATTGATAAAGAAAAATCTAAAAAAACACAGTTTGACAAATCTTGTCCCTGATGAGATGTTGATGAGTCCTATCCAGCCTCAGCCTAAGGGATGTGTGTACACATATTTTACGCAATCACTAATATGAGTAGTGTGAGTATCATATATTAATAATCTAATGTATAATAGTGGAAATAAACATGGTGCTTATTGTAATTATTTTGATATATATATATTTCCTTGATTATATGACTATTATACTTATTCCAAATGATTTATATAAGTTCTTTTATATAAAATGTTTATTTAATCCATGTTTGAAATGTTTTCCATCATTTCAAAATGAAATAATGTTTTGTTTTAAATATGAAAATGTATCAAAATGCTCTATTTTATGAAAATTGAAAGCATGATTTGGTTTATTATTATAGAATATATTATGGAACACTTGGTAAGACTTTACTGGGCTTTATAACTCACACCCACCTTTTTCGTTTGGCATTTGTATATTTTCTTACGTCAGGTCTGAGCAAAGGGAAAATGATTCTTAGAGTAGGTGGATGTTATTGATCCTTTGATCATGGAGTAATGTTTCTTATAGAGATGTTTGAGTTTTATCTTCATAGTTATTAAGTACATTGATGATGCATTGTTTTGGAGTTTGTTTTATATTTTTGGTTTATGTAACTTTCTCTTTTTGGAGTGTTGATAATATTGAAACAATGACCTATAATAATTATCTTCTACTATTATGTGTAAATTTTTTCCCTCTTTTATCTTGTATGATTCCAGGAGCTAGTCAACAACCCATGGAGACTGAGAATTCCCTTTGGTATATTTAAATGTTGGATTGAGTATCAGGGTAATAGGGTATCTGGTATGGTTTATGATAAAGTGGTATTAAAGTTATAGGTTGAACATATCTCTTTCATGTTAGTATGCAATTTGGGGTGTATTTTTAGGACTTAATAGGTAATTATGAGAGATTTCATGGATATATCTCATCGCAACAAGCCTTAATTCACCTTGTATGGGTTGGGAAAAACATATTGAGAATTAATTTGATATATTTCTAGTATTTTCCATGATTTTGATTTGGATAGGTTGAAATCTGAATCTTGATATCTTATCTGATGGGACTAATTTTCCTATCACCCCTTGTTGATTTGTTGATATGAGTAATCTTCTGATCTCTTCAATGTTTTTTTTCTAATGTTGTGTAGCATAGTATCTTTGATAAGATGTTTGAATAAGAACTAGGAGGACAATAATGGCGAAACACGATGATTGGATCCTCCAATGGACCATAATCTTTTTGAGATTATTGTGTGGGTTCTCCAAGATCTGGGATCAGCACTTGCAACCATTCCCATTTAGGCTACGATTGTGGAACCTCAGAGTGATGAATCTTTAAATTTTTATCAAGTGTTACTTATAAAAAAATACACCAGAGTTCCAAGGATTTAATGATCCTCAAGAGGATAAGGATTGGTTGAGGAAGATAGAGATTATTTTTGATTTCTTGGGAATGCATGATTTTATTTAGTTGAAATATTCCACCTTCAAGCTATAAGGACTTAGTAGGAGATGGTGGGATTTGATGGTAATGGGAAAAAATAATGAGGGTTTAGAGTGGAATAAATTTAAAGTTATTTTAACTAATTATTTCTATCTAGAATCTATGGTGCTGGCTAAGGCTATGGAGTTTTTCAATCTCAAATAGGTAGAAAGAACCGCAAGGTAGTATGTGAACCACTTTTCTGAGATTATGTAGTTTTTACCTGATATTGTATCAAATTAAAATATGAATACATGATAGTTTGATATGGGTCTTCGGCTTTATATTCATTATCAAGTTTTATTAATGAATATTTATTCATATGCCGACATGTTGGATAGGGATTTGATGGTTGAACTTGTCCTTGATAGTTAGTCAGAGTTGGGAGCTCCTTTTTCTCATAGTGGCTATTTTGTGAGTTGCATCAAAGGAAATAAGAATCATGATGAGTATCATGGTGGATATCAATAGCAAGAATCCTCTAGACCACCTGTAGTTCCTGGAACATTCTCTTTTATTTACTTTCAGTGTGACAAGCATCGACATTTGAAATGGGTTTTCACTGAGGCACATAAGATATTTAGTTCCTGTGAACACTCAGGTATCTTATAGAAATTATATTATATATTTTATTCCACATGTAGTAGCATGATATTATTATCACCTAAAAGTTTCATGGTTCAATCATATGCTTCATGAACAAAGGGGTCACAACCATATGCATCCTGAATAAAGATTCTTTGCACAATGTAAAAGTCTCCATTGGAAGATGATATAGGTCCAACAACCATGAGAGTTACCATCACTATATCCTCATCTTTAGTGACTAATTTATTTGATACTAGTGCATCTCAATCGTTTATATTGACTCATATTGTAAACCTTAAAAGTCTTACCATTGAGATTTTATTTTATGTGTTGGATATTACTATCACCTTAAAAATGAAGAGAGAGTGGGGTTTCTGTTATCCTACTTGTGTATTTTATTTATCATAGGTTGATCTTACCTATGATTTTCTAGTTCTAAATATGGAACTTCTTGATGTCATTTTCAGGATAGATTGGATCATTTCTAATAAGGCTCAAATTGAATACTATATTTGATGGGTATCCTTGGACGTGCCTGATGGGGTGTGTCATATCTTTTAGGAAGAATGGGACTCAAGGTTGAGTAGAACCGTACGTTATTATATATAGTTGGAGAAAGTGATATTAGTGCTTTCTTTTGATATAGAGTGGGAATATTTGATTAATTATCTCCCTCTATTTTTCATCAAATTTCCTGATGTTTTTCCTTTTGATTTCTCTGGTTTTCCACTGGTAAGAGAAGTAGAGTTATCTATTGATCTAGTTCCTAGTACTCAACCAATATATATTCCTTATTACCACATGGAACCAACTAAATTGAAAGAGTTTAGGACTTAGTTGGATGATCTATTAGAGAAAGGATTTATACACCTGAGTGTGCCACCTTGGAAGGTGCTTTCTCTCTTTACTAAGAAAGTCGATGGAACACTTTACCAATGTGTTGATTACTAGAATCTCAATCAAGTTATGGAAAATAAAATGTATCAGTTGAATAGATTGAGGATATATTTGACTAGTTGAAAGGGGTGAAGTGGTTCTTGAAGATTAATATTTGATATGATTACAACCAGTTAAGAATAAGAGAATATGAAATTCATAAAAATACCTTACGATGCATGTATGGACATTATGAGTATCCTTTCATGACATATGGTCTAACAAATACTCCAACAATATTTATGGATTTTATTAACAAGATATTCCATGAGTATCATGATATGTTCATGGTGGTCGTTTTGGATGATAACCTAGTTTACTCTTAGTCTGAGGAGGATCATGTGCCTCATCTAAGAGTAGTTTTGGATATATTTAATAATCACTATCTTTATGAAAAGTCATAAAAATTTGATTTTTAGATTTGAAAAGTGAATTTCTTGGGGCACGTGGTCTCAGAACAAGGCATCTCAGTTGATCTTAAGAAGATGAAAGTTGTTATGACATGGGAGAAACTGTGTAATATTTTTAATATATGGAGCTTCTTGGGTCTAGTGGGGTATTATTTACAGTTTGTAAAGGATTTCTCAAAGATGGATTCTCCAATGACTTCTCTCACTTAAAAGGGGTAAAAGTTCATTTGGGATAAAAAAATTCATAGTTCTTTTGTTGTGATGAAATGTATTTTGACTTATACACTAGTGTTGTCTCTTTTAAAGGCTAGGAAGGGTTGTGAAGTCTTTTATGATGTGTCAGGATTGGGTTGGAATTTTGTTCTTATGCAGGGTGATCACATGGTATATTATGGATCTAGAAAACTTAGGCCACATGAGAACAATTATCTGACCCATGACCATGAACTTGCATCCATGATGCAAGCACTTAAGAGTTGACAACATTACCTTTTAGAAGAAAGGTTTACCATGTATTTAGATCATAAGAGATTGAGTAATATCTTCTCTAGAAAATATTTGAATCTTCAATAGAGGAATTAGGTGGACTACATATAATATTTTGATTTTGATATTGCCTATACCCTGGGGAAAGGGACTGCTGTTGCAAATGCTTTAAATAGGAAAATTCCAACCCAGGACCGTGAAGGAATCATCAGTAGAGTGAATCTTGATGTATCTTCTTTCACAATTACATTTAGGAGTCTAGGAGAATGAGGCTGAGTCTATCTTAGATAGTGTTCAGTTGAACTCCTCTATTCATGAGATGATTATTCAGAAATATCATCTTTATGATCAATTACTTAGAATTAAGAACTCTCTTTATGGTAGGAAAGATGTTCCTGAGTGTTCGTTCTCCCCAGATGGTATCCTATCTTTCCATAATTGATAAATTTTACCTTTTCCATTGAGAAAATATGTGTTGGGGGATTCCCATAATTCTAAGTGAGAAGTAAACCCAAGAACCAAAAATATGTTTCATGATATGCGATGATAATTCTGGTACCCAGGTAAGATATGAGGCATTACTAATTTTATTTCTCATTATCATACCAATAAGCAGGTCAATTATAATAATTTGATACCTTTGGGTTTTCTCTATCCACTTCTAGTGATAATATAGAAGTGGGGTGATATTTATATGGACATTGTGGTTGGGTTTTCACATAACCCTTGAAATAAGAATGAAATATGGGTTATAATTGATTGAATAAAAAAAATAAGCTCACTTTATACCCATTAATAATGTAACAAAAGTTTAGTAATTGGTAAATCTCTATGTGAAAGATATTTTACATTTTCACGAAGCTCCATCTACCAGTCTGTGATCAGAATGGATCATTTGGAGGCCTTATACAGAAGGAAATGTAAATATATATTGTGTTGGTTAGATAATGGTTAAAATTTCTTAGATGGACCAAGTTTGTTCAAGGATATGATGGTGAAGATTCAATTGATGTTTCAGAGAATTTTGATGACACTGATTTGGTATAATTTTTATGCTGATCATCATCGTAGATCGTTTGGTTTGTTCATCGATTTCTCAGGAGAAAATGGAAGCTTTATCATCATTTTGTTGGACCTTTTGAAGTTTCTGAGTAGGTGTGGAAAGTTTCTTACAATTTATCACTTTCACCACATTTATATCGATACATAATGTTTTACATGTATCACAACTTTGGATGTATCTTTCTAACCCATATCATGTCTTAAGTTGGAAGAATCTTGATGTTGAGCCTAATTTATCTATAATTAACCATCCAATAAATATTATTTATTTTGAGAAAAATTTAATTTTTGGGAGGATGATTTTAACAACCAAATATTTTAAAAAGTAAAGACTGTGTTTGATAGTGTACAAGATATGTAACTGTGATCTCAAACAAACAATGAAATCTTATTATTTAAATGTTACAGTTATAACTCATCCATTAAATTAGAAATAATGAATAATATTAATGTAATTACGAAATATATAATGGTCATGCTAAGTTCCAATGTATTTTTCTAAATAATCACTCAAATTTTTATTAAACTCATTTTATTTTTCAAAAAGTACATTTTCTTGAAAAATGGGTTTTATTGCATTTTATGAGTGAATACTATAATTTATTATTGTAAATTTTATAAAATTAATTTCAAAAAATAAAATTAATTTTTGAAATTATAGTATCATGTTTTACTTTGGGTTAAATTTTGGGAAGTTTTGAAAAATATTGGGTTTTTATTGAATAGTTAAAATAATGATATTTTTTTTAAAATATCATTTATTTTCAAATTCAATAATTTAAAAGTCCCATTATTTTTTTAATTTTATTTTAAGTAACATAAGTATTATTTATTTATATTTTATCTGCTTAAAATATTTTTAATAAAATTTATATTGTATTTTAGAATAATTTTATTTTTGGGTTTAAAACAAGATTTTTCGAAATAATAGTTTTACAGTACATAATGTTTTCCCTTTATAATTAATTAAAATAATCCATAATGGGGATTTTTTAAATTAAATTTATAGATTATATATTAGTAAATATTAATTTATCTTCATACAATGATTATTATTATTCATAGAGTAAATATAAAATCACATTTTTCTTGAAAAATACACATTTTAAAAACTCACTTTTTCGTTGCGTTTATGGGTTTTTTTAAAATTTAATTTTCCAAATTATATGAATTGAATTTGGAAATATGTATTATATATTTGGTATAATAAGGTATAAATTACGTAATAAGGTCATTTAAAATTTTAGGTATAAAAAAATTAGCGTGGTAAAAGAAATATTTACTGCAGTATAGGTAAAATAATGAAACCGGTTAAAGTTAAAAGGTAAAAGATTAAAATACATGAAAGATACAATGTTAAATGGTTGGGATATTTTTTATCAACCTTTAAAAATATTTAAAAAAATTAATTTTCAATCCAATTCAATAGAATTAATGACACCCAAATGTGGATGGATTTAAATATAAAATAATCATTATAAAATCACTTAAAACCGCCCTCCTCAAGTATAAATACCAATACTTACCCCCCCATTTACCCTCACATGCCTTGAATCTCTTAAAATTCCTTACAAACCCTCTAATCCCCACTATACCTACTTATAAGTTCTGATGGTCTCACCCAAAGAGAAATTATAAGTTCTTTAAGGGATCCTTCAATGAGGTGATATTAAAGAGGACATTAAGAGAAAGTGTAGAACTTTCAGACACAAGCTAAGGGATGTCTATACCTCTTCTATCTTATTTTTATTCCAAGAAACATATTTTTTTTATGAATTTTATTTTCAATTCATATCTATGGGATATTATTTTCCACATCCCTCTTACTATCCTTTTTATCTTCAAATTATAAGAGAAACATTTTTCTCTCATTAAACCAATTTATGAATCTTTAATTACTACTGATATGCTGCCAAAATTTATTAAGGTACTTCATATCAATTTATTTTCATTTATGAATATTTTTATGTTATTCTTCAATATTATTTTATTATATATATAATCTTATATATATCATATCACTAATTTCTATATTATGATGATATTTAAATTTTTGTTTCATTAGGAATACGGTTCAATTGATTACAAAGTGGTAAAGTAAATTCTTAAATCAATTTCCATTACTTGGGTTAAACTTCTACTTCATTGTTTATGTAAATATAAAATTATGTGTGAAATGTAGTATGATTATCTTATATTGTATATCCACTTATTTTATGTGGATTTATAGAATATACACATAATTAATTCATTTGATTAATGCTCACTTAAATGATATTATATTTGTAAAGGGTATTTTGATATCCAAAAGTGATTTTAGTTTTTCAAATATTTTATGATGAAAAAGTGAAATAAAAAATATATTTTATTCATAATATGGTACTTGGGAATTATAAATGAGAAGTGGGTGCACCGAGATAGAGTTGGGTGAGCCCATTACATCTTATACGATGTGGTGGACTAGATAGCACCAGGTGAACCCATTATAGATTATATGATGGGATGAAATAGATATCACCGAGTGATCCCATTACATATTATATGATGGGGTGGACCAAATAGTGTTGGATGATCCCTTTACAACTTATATGATGGGGTGCCTTAGATATTTCTGAGTGAGCCTGTTACAACTTATATAATTGGGTGGCCTATATTTCACCCGATGAGCTCGTTCTAGATTATAAAATGGGGGTGGACCAGATAGTGTTCTAATTAATAGGGTAATAATCATATTTGAAGTCTTATATTTGGTTATTTCAATTAAAATGGGGTTTAAAGAGTTTTATGAATGTGATGATCAATGATTCCAAAAGGGTGTTCTGTTTTCTTGCTAGGTTTTTATGAGTTTATTTGAGCTAAAAGTGTTTATATTTTCAAGTAAAAATGAACTATTTCATTTTCTCAAAGTGAATCGAGATAAAGGTAAATATTTCATGGGATTTCATGTTTTTCACTAGACTAAAAAATTTCTTATTTTTTGTCCCTTACTAAGCTTTTTGTGATCATTCCACTTTTTAAGAATGTTTTTAATAAGGTTTAAGGAAGAGTAGGGACAAGGATGAGATCACGATGAAAATTTTAAAGATTTATAATGAAAATATTTCTTGTTTTATTTTAAATACTTTAGTTTTATGGAAAAAATGGATACTGTGTAGTAGTGTCCACTGGTAATGTATGACTTTATATTGTAAGAGTTTTTCATAATTATCTAGAACACTAAACCGAAATTATCCTCCAGATTATGACAATATAAGTTATTGTTTAAAATATCTAGAATATGATATGTTTAAGGAATGTTCCTTATAGTTGGAATCAGAGGTAAGTTTATATAACTTTATAGGTTGTGATGTTATTTAAGCATAAGTTACAATTCATATATAACCACAATAATTATCATGATAGAGGGAGTCATAGTTATTTTGGATAAATTGAATGAGTTTGAGATAACATGAATATGGATATATTAGTGTTTATCTTCATCATAAGATGGTATATTATGATTTTATTAATATAATCACACTAACCTTTTTAGTTTTCGTAAATGGATAGATCAAGAAAACACCAAAGTAATAATGGATGTAAAAGCAAATGTGGTGGTTGTTTGAATAAGAAACCAAATGAAATGAGAGTTGTAATGAGAACACTTAGCCTGAATGGCCTGAAGGCCTTCTTTATAATTAATTTTTGATAACCCCACTTTCAAAGGATGAGGGGGAACACTTAAAAGGCTCATAGTCTTTAGATATTATATTTCCCATAGTCTTGGAGACATTACAGGACCCATAAGGCTTAAAGAAATCAAATAGACAATGACTACATGAAACCACCACTCCTCAACGTCTTCATCATGATTAGATCTCCACATCTGTAAGGATGTTTGGCTAGCTGTCTTGTGTAGAAATTCACAAGCCTAGTACCGATGGAAAATCCATTCTCTCTCATTATTCCAAATCCATTATCCCTACTCTGGTGAATGCGTCCTGCTCTTAAATCCTCTTCTAGAGATAGTTCCTTGTATAATCTGTCTGAGCATCTCCATATCAGGTGGCCCTGAAGGCCTTGAGGTGGCCCGAAGGCCTTGAGGTGGCCCTAAGGCCTTAAAGGTGGCCCAAAAGCCTTACTGACCAAAAGGTCTGGGTGGTCCGAAGGCCTTAAAGTCTCCAATCCCCAACGGTGGCCTAAGGTGACTAGTTTCAGCTACTACAGTAATGAAAAGTAACTGCTACAATACCTACTACAGTACACACACAATACTGCTACAGTGCTTGCTACATTACTAATAAAGTACCTCATAATTATGCCTCCTTTTGGTTTCAAACCTAGATCTCGTGTATGCACTTAGAGAGACCTCACCAATTGGTCTATGGCTCATGTGCAAGAAAACTTAGCATAATTTTAAATGAGTTATCATGAGTAATTATATAACACTTGAACCTTGGTAATTTTTCTAATGCATCAAATATGATAGAAATGAATCCTTGTGATTGTTTAAGTGAGAACAATCATAAAGGTAAATGTATTCAACAACACATTTGTCCAGAATGTGAAAGAAGCACATAGGAAAATGTATTAAAAGAATGAGAAGATGTTTTATATGCGGTAAAGGAGGATATAATGAAATAGTCTATGAAGGAAAAAGGAAGTGTTCAGTTAAATCCATGAAGGGGAAATAATTTCTTCTTGAGTTACCAATTGAATGTATGAAATGTTGGAGTATTGTCATTATGCTTATTAATTTCCTAGGAATAAGGCTCATGAATGTTGTCAGTATGACCGCACAAATAACTATTTAATAATACCAAATGAAATTACAATTGAATATGAGGAAACTGAAAATGACATAAGAAAGGTAGAAATTACTTCTTGGCTCATGTTTTTACATAGTTTAATATTAGGACATTATTAATTTTTTTGTTTGTATAAATAAATTATTAGGGAATAAGATGATGAATCATGATGAATGGTATAATAAGGAAGTCGGATGAAGGATGTGTTTATTTATTGAGTTTAAAATTTATGATATAGTGGTAGTTTATAAATATTATGAGAATTGTGGAAAACCTATGAATTTTTCTATAGTATGTTTTTTATAAAATTGTAAACATATGTTACATGGAATTAATACCTTTTGAAAAGTAAAAAGAGGGTGATAATTTTTATGTTACATGTAACCCTTAATTTTATGATATAAAAAAGGTTATTTGAGTAATAATTCACATAATTTTGGTGGACAAAAGTTTAAAGGTATTGGATGTATTTTTTTATATGATCCCAGATTTTGTGGTAATTATGGTTTCTTAGTTTTTTTGTATGAAAAATTAATGGTATGAGACAACCTTTAAGGATACAAACATTTATTTAATGTTAAATAATTAAAGTTATTTTTGAGGATGTTTCTCACAATTTTTAGAATTTTATAAGAATTATATTATTATATTTTTATAAAAGTACATCCCATAGACCCTATGACAACCCATCACGTCCAGCAAAGGCTGTAGGGATCAAACCCACAATTGAAGGATGACAAGGGTTCATTTACTACCACTGGCCTATGTGAATTCATGATTAGTATGATATTTTTTTAGTTAAACAATCTTATAAATTAAAAATAAATTTATTTTGATAGAATATTTTTTTATCATATATATAACCATGAGATTGGAAAATGATTTGATGATTAATTTATTAATGTTATTTTAGAAGATGTTCACTATTTTGGGAGCTTTATATGATTATGATAAATAGAATACTATAAGATTTTATTTTACAAATAAAGGATGAATTATCTTTTGAAAATATATATGATTTATGGTTATTTGGGTTATTTATGGAAATTCTTATTATATCTTAAATAAAATATTATTATGGAAATTACATTATGGTGTGAGACTTTAAGAGTGATTGATATTATTTGGAAATAAATATTCAATTTATCTTGGAAGAATATGTGATCAAATACTTCTAATTTTTTGGTTTTAATTGTAGTCTATAATATTTTTTATGATTATCTTGAATGATCCATGTTTAACATTTGGTATTAATATTGAATTATAAATATTAAAATAGTTTTTCATTGTATAAATGATTACTCATTTTGGGGAAATATCTTATCTTGTACTAAATTTTTTGGTTTTGGTTAATTTCATAAATATAGGATGAATACATAGTTATAATTTTATGGATTTTTTGATTCGTAGAAGTTGATTTTGATTCTTTAGATATGAAAAATTCATCTTAAATACTCATCATTTGGAGAAAAATGATATTATGGGGGAAATCGATTAAAGGATGAAACTCTACTTGTGAAGTAAGTATATTTCCTTAAGGAAATAAAATAATTCTCAATTTTTGTAAAATTATATTGAAAATAAAAATGTTATATGTTTTCTTTTCTTACCAAGAAATCAATAGCCTTTTAACCAATCATAGATTTTTTGGTTTTTTATGGTTAAATTTCTCACAACCATGTTTTATATCACTCTATATCATCCCTAAATAATTATATGTTCTCTTCCATGTCCATGTTTTCCTATATGGAATACTATTATGTGTTATTCCATATTAACTTTGTAATTTTCCTTTTATAACTTTTCAAATGGAATTTTTATTGATCCTTTTTACAATGTGGTATTTCAATGAAGGCATTTTGAAAAGTCAAAAACCTAGTTTATTTATCCCGAGTTCAATTTGTGATGAATTTTTTTATTAAAGGGGGTTAGTTATAACATCCCAAGATTTTGAAAATTAAATACTATGTTTAATAGTGTACAAGATATATAACTCCGAGCTTAAAAAAACAAAAAAATCTTATTATTTAAATGTGAATATTATAACCCATCCATTAAATTGAAAAGAATGAAAATTATTAATGTAATTATGAAATATATAATGGTCATGATAATTTATTATATATATTTTTTCATAAATATTCAATTTTTGTTAGTAAACTCATTTTATTTTTCAAAAAATACATTTTTCTCAAAAATGGGTTTTATTGTATTTTATGAGTAAAAATTATAATTTTTTTATAGAAATTTTAGAAAATTAATTTCATAAAACAAACTTCATTATTTAAAATATAATATGAGGTTATAATTTGGGTAAAATTTTAGGGTTTTTTATTGAAAATATTGGATTTTCAGTGAATAGTAAAAAAATACCAATTTTGGTAAAAATATCATTTCTTTTCACATTAAACAGTTTTAAAGTACCATTATGCTTTGAATTTTATTTCAATTATAAGTATTATTTAGTAATATTTCAATCACTTGAATTATTTTTAATCAAATTTTTATTGTATTTTAGAAGAAGTTTATTTTTGGGTTTAAAAATGATTTTTTTCCTGAAAACTGTATTGAAGTACGTAATGTTTCTCCTTTTTAATCAATAAAAATAATATATAGTGGGGAATGTTTTAATTAATTTTTTATATTATATATTAGTAAATATTAATTTAGTTTCATACAATGATTATTATTATTCATATAGTTAATATAAAATCATATTTTTCTTGAAAAATACACTTCTTGAAAACCTGATTTTTCATTGCACAAATGGGTTTTCTTTTAAATTTAATCTTTCCAATTATGTTAATTGAATTTGGTAAAATGTATTCCATATTTTTAATAAAAAGGTACAAATTTTTTTATTAAGGTAATTTTTATTTTAACGCATAAATTGTTTTACCATCGTTAAAAAAAATATTTACCATAATATATATAAAATAATAAAACAGGTTAAATATAAAAGGTAAAAGATTAAAATACCTTTAAACCACAACATTAAATGGTTGGTTGATTTTTTTTCATGAACTTAAAATTATTTTACAATATTAGTTATCAATCTAATTCATTGGAATTAATTCCACCCAAATGTGGTTGATTTTAAATATAAAATAATTATTATTTAATCACTTAAAACCACCCCTTCTTAAGTATAAATACCACTCCTCATCACCCCATTTCTTATAAAAAATCCCAAAGCTCTTAAAATCTATTCCAAAACCTCTCCTATACACTCTCCACATGTATAAGTGTTATTGGTCTCACCCAAATACTAATTCTAAATTCTTTAAGGGATCCTTCAAGGAGGTGATATTCAAGAGTACATTAATAGAAAGTGAAAACCTTTCAAACACATGGTAAGGGACCCCTCTATATCCTCTCTCTTATTTTCCTTTCAAGTGTCTTCTTAATTTTAAGTGTTTTATTTACAATTAATATTTATGGGATATGATTTTACACATCCCTATTATTTTCCTTTTGATTTCAAAATTATTATAGACACCTTTTGATCTCATTAAACCAATTTAAGAATCTTTAAGTATTGTTGATCGATTCCAAAATTTAATAAGGGAATTTATCTGAATTTATTTTCATTAAGAAATATTTGGATGTTATGAACCTATATTATTTTATTAGGTGTATATACATACCATTAGATATATTATATTACTAATTTCTCAATTATCATGATATTTCAAGTTTTGGTTAATGAGGCATACGATTCAACTACTTACAAATTGGTAAATAAAATTATTAACTCAATTTACATTATTTGGGATAAAATTAAACTTAATTATTTATGTTATGATAAAATTATATGTGAAATGACTTTTCATTATCTTATGTTGTATATCCACTTGTTTGATATGGATTTATAGATGATACACATAATCGATTCATTTGATTAATTCTCACTTCAATGATATGATATTTGTAAAGGGTATTTTGATATACAAAATGTATTTGAGTTTTTCAAATATTTTATGATGAAAAATTGAAAGTATAAAAAATATTTTTTTCATAATATATTACTTGATAATTATACATGGGAAATGGGTGATCCCAGATAGCACTGGGTGAGCCCATTATAAATTATATGATTAGGTGACCTAGATAACACCGGGTGAGCCTATTACATCATATATGATGGGGTAACCTGAATAGAATTATGTTATTACATTACAACTTATGCGATGAGGTGATACATATAGTTTTAGATGATCCCATTACAAATTATATGATGGGGTGTCCCAGATAGCGTTAAGTGATTCTATTACAACTGATACGATGGGGTGGCCTAGATTTCACTCCAAGGCATTGGTTAATGATTATATTAGAATTTGGCTATATGGTTATTCCAATTAAAAGGGTTTTGAAAGGGTTTTATGAATTCGATTCTCTAGGTTTCCAAAAATGGGTTTTTTGGTTACTATGGGTTTTAATGATTTTATTTGATCTAAAAGTGCATGTGTTTTCATGTAAAAATTAATTATTTCATTTTCTTAAATAGAATTGAGATAAAGGTAAATATTTTTTGGGATTTCATGTTTTTCACTAGGTAAATTAATTTCTTCTTTTATGTTGCTTACTAAGCTTTTGGTGATCATTCCACAATTTTAAAATGTTTTCACTAGTTTTGAGGAAGATTGAGGAAAAGGATGAGATCAAGATGAAAATTGTGAATATTTTTCATGAAAAAATTATTGTTTTATTTTAAATACTTTTTTTATGAAAAAAATGGATACTGTGTCATAGTTTCCTCTTATAATGTATGGTTTTACATTGTAAGAGTTTGTCCCAATTCTCTAAAACTCTAAACTACAAAGATACTTGAGATTGTAATAATGTAATTTCTAGTTAAATATCTATAAAATATGATATGTTTAAGTTCGGGTCCTTATAATGATACCATTGTTCCATGTGATATGAAATAATGGTTATGATTCTCATGAGACATGGGAGCATGAGTCCCTGATGAGATAGTAGTGGCCTCATCTCTTGGATATGGAAATTTCTTGACATGTTTTCTAGGGATAAAAACTTCTTACAGTGGGGAGGTTTTCACATAATATTATATATTTTTAGGTATTCCATGACCCTTGTTTGTTTCCCTTTTTGGTTAGATATTTATTAAGGGTGAGTCGAGTGAAATTTAGATAATTTTTGAGGCTATCTAGGCTATCCATGGTTGGAACATGGTTTGACCAAACCGTGTGCTCCCCAGTGCAAATTGTGAAACCCTAAAAAGTTAGGGTTTTCATGTTTGGAACATGGTATGAAAAAAATGCACCCACATAGGAGAAAATATGAACCTTATATAGTGAGTCAAGAGGGTGTGAATGATTAGGGTTCATTTTTTATCTAACCATGAAACCCTCTCCATGAAATCGTGTATACGAGACTAATTTATTCCAAATTTTTATTTTAAAATACCAAACCCCCTAGTTTAACCCCCAGTCGACCCCCAATCAACCTAATTGGAATTCATTAGATTAGTAGTCTCTTAATAAGATTTATCTCATTCTATCCTCTTTAGAGGGTATTAGATTATAATGTTTTTTATCCATTTAATGGGATCCAAATTCTAGGTTTGATTTATAGATCTTTATTGCCTTCATTCTATGTTGGTGCTTCCATTTTAGATGTTCATCATTTTATTCCATGATTTAAGTTATTTAGTTCTATTTGAGATTTCCCATAAATTAAATCCTTGATTTTTTTGATTTTTTTGAAATATATTTTAATTGATTTATGAAAATACAATTTGAAATGATTTGGAATCAGAATATTAAATGGAAAGGATTTTGGGGGAAAACCGCCAATTCTAATGGAATTGTAATTGAGGGAATATTTTTAATTGATGGAGTTGATGAAATTATTTGAGAAATTATTTTTTAAAAATAAATTAAAATTAAATGATGAAAACCCTATGATTGGTTTTGTATTGAAAATGCATGAAATAATGAAAAACCCATGTTTTGGTTTTGAAATTGATTTGGTATATTGAAACTAAAAATTGGGAAATTGAATTGTAATGATATATGATTATAAATGAGATGATTTTCCCATTAATTTTTGATTGATTGAGCACATTTAATCCTATGTAGTTAGTGGGTTATTTGGGACAAGCATGCCAAGATCTTGATCCCCTGACATTGGATTGACAATGAAAAATAAAAAAAACTTAATTCAGAACGTGTTTTCCCTGATGGGATGTTTATGATTCATATTCATCTAGAGACTAAGGGATGTGTGTACAAATTTTAGTCGCGTTCATTGATATGAGAAGTTTAAATATCCTATAGCAATAAACTAACGTACTATAAGGATGATGACCATGGAACTTGTTGTGATTGTTTTGATATATATATATTCCATTGATTATTGATTTTTTTACTCATTCCAAATTATTTATATAAATTATTTTATATAAAATTTTTATTGAATCAATGTTTGAAATGTTTTCCATCATTTGAATTTGTAAGAATGTTTTTTTTAAATTTGAAGATGTATTTCCATAATCTATTTTACTTAAATTGAAATACTGACTTGGTTTATTATTATAGAATATATTATAAAACACTTGATGAGAGCCTATTGGGATTTATATATTACAACCTACCTTTTCCTTCAGGAATTTTTATATTTTATTATGACAGTTCTGAGCAGAGGGAAATCACCTCTTGTAGGAGGTGTATGTTCTTGATTATTTGGGATTAGAGGGATGTTTCCTTTGAGGATGTTTGAGTTTTAACATGCCATTTGTTGAGTAATTTGATGATATACTACTTTAAGTTTTATATTATATGTTTGGTTTATAGTAATTTTTCCTTTTGGAGTGGTGAGAATGTTGAAATAATGTAACATTGTTCCCCTTCTCATTGGCTTAAGAGGGTGGTGAGACATTACTATACCTTAAGTAACATCTCCAAGATGCCAATCATGGAAATAAATGCCGAAGGGTTTCAATACATGTTGGTTATTATTTACCCTTTAAGTATAAAAACACTAACCAAATAAAACATAACCAAAAAACCACTATATGATGCATGATAACATCAAAAGTCAACTCAACATTTAATTTATAAAAATCACACTAAAATAAGTATCACTGTGGAAGACTATAATATCAAAGTAAACAATGGAAGACAAACTAACGACACTCCAAGATAATGAAAAGAATCTATTCTCTAAAATCTCCATGCTTCAACATCACCAAATAGCCCAAGTATCATTATGTAGTGCTAAAGACGTGTGATACTTTACATTTTCCTATGTCCTAGTAAATGAAATTTTCAAAAGCACTAAAGTTCCAAAGAAAGGGTGAGTACTAAAACTCAGTAGGTTTTCCATAATAACTTCCCTACTCACAATACAATGATATAACATGTTTTAAGGATTTATATAAACAATTTATATAAAAAAAATTCTAAAATAGTTTATATCAAAATATAAACTAAAGCCATTGTAAACCATTTTCCAAGGAAAGAACATAAAAAATTATTTAAATCATTTAACATTATATTTTGGAATAACCCATCCCTGTCTACATAACCATACATCCAACCATTCATGAAACCCATGGATATCCCTATAATTATGACTGGTGAGTTATACTTCCATTAAGACATCACTTAGTGGACCAATTTAATGGGGGTACTTCATGCCCATATCCATCCCAACCTTTTGATGGGGGTTATTCACACCCTTATCCATCCCAATGCATATGAACACATGCCCCAAAACCATACCAACTCATACCAAATATAAGTGTTTTTAAACCATTCAATAAAACACCATTATTTCTATTAAAAACTATTTTTCATCTATGAATTAAAACCAACAAATATTTTAAAATCAACATTTTAAAATCATGTTATCAAAAAAATTTCCAATAAAATCCCTATTTCCCAATTTCCACAAATCATCACTAAATAGAGTTTCAAAAATTTTTTTATATCCCATAAACAATAAATTTCAATCAAAGAAATTAATTTGAAACTAAGACCTCAAGTTCTAATATAGTGGAGTTGAGAGTGAAGCTGCAAACCTCAATATTTTTAGCAGAAAAGATAAATGACATGAAAAATGTCAAAAAACCTGGTTGAATCTCCATATAACCAACTTATATCTCTTCCCCTATCAAGAACAAAGACAAATATAATCATATTTGGCATCCAAAACTTTAAATCCACCCAAAAAGGGATTATATGTAAGAAACCTAGGTAATAAGAGAAGTAGATCTAAGAAAAACACCAAGAACAAATAATAACTATGACTTACTATGAGAATCAGGCTTCAACGCACCAAGGAAAGGCTCTGAATCGATTTTAATTTTCTTGGGAGAGGTTATAGAACCTTTGAGAGACCAAAATCACAAGTTAGGGTCATTTTGGGGAAAAAGGATAGGGTTAAAGGGTAAAACAAGGGAGATAAAATTTTTAAGGATCTAACTTTTACCCTGCACTTAGTTTAGTTACACGGTTAGAAAACCATGCACTAACCATAATCATGTTTCTACCTTAAGGGAGATTTCACGCGGTTGGTACGCACGACTTCCAAATTGTGAACTGACCATACCAAAGCTCTTTATCCAAAATTTTCACCATAATGCATAGTTTCTCTTAGGCTTTCACACAGTTTGGAACAATCATATGCAAACTTCTTGCCTCCCATTTCTACCCTTACTCACTATAAACAGTTACCTTCAAGTGTTTAACAGTTTCTACAAACTATTCACCACCTGTACACCTGAATAAAATCCCCCAAAACACATTAAAATTCCTCCAAACTCTCCCAAACATCACCCTTATGATTTATATACTTAAAAATCATAAATAAAGAGTTACCAGAAACCAGTTGTGCTATATTCTCCCCACCATTGGTCTTTCCATCCATAGAAATTATAAAACCATTAGAGTCATGAAAGAGTTCCAACCATTTCTCTTTCATTTCCTTCTCGTGTTCCTAAGTCTCTTCCTGAATTTGAACATGTTTCCACAAAACTCACACTAGACTGATACTTCTTCTACATAAGGATTTATCTTTACTATCCACAATCCACACCAAGATATGTACCAATGAAGAATATGGCTCTAGGTCAATGTGGTCCCATTTGATCACATGGTCAGGATCAAGCTGATACTTTTTCAACCGAGACACGTGGAACTCATTGTGCATGACACTGAACTGTGTTAGTAATTCCAATAGATATGCCACCTCTCCCACCTATTTCAATATCTCAAAGGGCCTATATATCTTGGAGATATCTTTCTCTTCTTTCCAAAATGTCGATGTCTAAGCTTGTAGAAATCCTCAAGAACACATGATCACTCACTGTGAATGAAAATGGTCGTCGACGAAGATCTGCATCCGATTTCCAATGACTCTAAACCATCTCCATCTATTTCCTAATCAAATGAATATTATCTATTGTTTCTTAGACAAGGCTCAACCCAACTGGTGAAGTATCACTTGTTTCCACCCAAAAAAGTGGGGAATGACAAGAACACCCATACAGTGCTTCAAAATGAGCCATATATATTAGGTTCTAATAGTTGTTGTTATATGTGAAATCAACTAAGGGTATGTTCTCTTCCCATGAGCCACCAAAATCCATTACACAATCCAAAAACATGTCTTCCAATGTATGCATCATCTATTAAGGTTTCCCAACCATCTAAGGATGATATGTTGTACTCATAGTTAATTGAGTACTAAGGTATTTCTATAAGTATTTCTAGAAACATGAGGTAAACCTTGGATATATTTATGAAATGATTGAAAATGGTATGACATTTCTCTTTACCACTTCTCATATATAGATTTTGGAAAGATCCTCCATCATATGAGTTTCATGAATTGGGATGAAATGGGCTAACTTCATGAGATGATCCACAATCACCCATATGGAATCGTGTTTACAAAATATTCTTGGGAGACCTCTTACAAATTCCATAGTTATCTACTCCCATTTCCACATTGGGATAGGTAAATACTGTAACATACCTATTGGTCACTGATATTCTACATACACTTGATAAAAAGTTAAGCATATAGAAACAAACTTATCCACCTTCATTTTCATGACAATCCACCAAAAAAGCACCTTCAATGCCTTATACATATTCTATATTCTAGGATGGACAACCAATATCAAATTATGGTAATCATGAAGAAGTTTCTCATGAGAAGTCATAGGTAAAACCATTCGATATTGAAACCATAAAATTGAACTCTCATCCAGCCTCTAACCCTCAATGGTCTCCCCACCATTGAGTTTTGGCCTTATAACAACAAATTATACATTAGATGTCTATACCTCCTTTAACATATTTACCAAATTAGGAATAATAAAAACTAGAATAAAAAAACACAATATCACCTCGATCTTCTCATTCCATGTGAATGTCAGCTAGGATCGACATCATCTTCCAATCATCTAAAGATTCTTTTGTCAACTTAGTGTGAGACTTTCTTCTTAATGAATCAGCCACAAAATTTTCTCTACTCGATGTATACATCACATCAAATTTGAACATTTGGAGATACTTTATCCATATTCTTTTACTATGATTCAAAGCCCTTTGTGAGAAAATATTCTTCAAGATTTTATTATTCTTAAATGTAGTAAATTTATCATGGAAGAGATAATGACACCAAGTCTTCAAAGCATGGATGATTTAAGATAACTCTAAATCATGTGTTGGGTAGTTTTTCTCATACAACCTTAAATTCCTTGATCCATAAGCAACAACATGGTCTCCTTACATGATAACACACCCCAAACCAGATCTTGAAGAATAACAATACACCACATACCCTTGTCCTGATTATAAAAAAATTCAGATCGGTGTGGATGTAAGGTGAATATTTATCTCTTGAAAATATTTCTGGCATTCCTCATTCCATTGGAATAGATTTTTTTAAATATTTCATTGGAGATGTTATCCATGAAAATTCACACACAATGTAATGGTAATAATCATCTAGGCAAAGAAAACTTTGTATCTAAAATAAATTCTTTGGTGGTTTCCAAGAGATAACAACTTCTATCTTTTTTAGATACACCGAAACACCACTTTTAGAAATTACATGGACAATAAATTTTACTTATTATATCCAAAAATTACACTTTGATAATTTATCATATAGATGATTGTATCCCAATATTTACAAAACTGTCTCCAAGTGTTTCTCAAAATTATCATGTGTCCTTGAATAAACCAGTATGCCATCCAAAAACACTAAAACAGAATAATTTAGATATCATTGAAATATTAAATTCATTAATTCCATAAATAAATCTGGGTAATTCATAAGATCTAAAGGCATTACCACATACTCATAATGGCCATATATACTTCTAAAATCTATTTTTGGAATATCCTACTTCTAAAATCAAAATTGGTGATATCCAGAGTGTAATTAAATATTATAGAGCAACTGAGATACCATAAATTGATTGAAAATATCATCAATGTGGGGAAGTTGATACCTGTTATTTATCGTAACTTGGTTAATCTTATGATAATTCACACACATCATTAGATTTTCATTATCTTTCTTTATGAATAAGATTAGTGCTGCCCAAGGAAATGTGCTCAGTGAAATGAAACCCTTACTTTATAGCTCATACAGCTACACTTTTATCTCCCTTAATTCTTTTGGTTCCATTCAATAATATGGAAGTGATATAGGACTGGTCCCTGGAAGGAGATCAATTGTAAAGTTTACTTCTCTCATGGGTGGAAACCCTGAGAAATTTTTGTTATACACATCTCGAAACTGATCCACCACTACTGGAAAATCACCTCTCCCAACGTATTCCATTTATGTAAAAGTCAAATCCATAATTTGGTAGGATATCATTCTAAATTTTGGTTCTAATAAGCCTATTGCACCTATATTTACATCCCTTTTTCCTTTAAAGAGACGCTCGACACCATCCTCTATCTCGAAACTAACTATTCTACTATAACAGTCAATTTGAACCTTGAACATTTTCAACCAATCCATAACCAATATT
This sequence comes from Viscum album, assembly GCA_963277665.1. Lineage (NCBI taxonomy): Eukaryota > Viridiplantae > Streptophyta > Magnoliopsida > Santalales > Viscaceae > Viscum > Viscum album. The sequence goes on along the minus strand of OY728159.1, from coordinate 1,881,374,565 downwards.
AAATTCTAGGCATTCATATAAAACATTGATAAATACAATTTCATCTTATCTCCATCAAAATTTATAGAAAATTCTCTACACCGAAAGGCTCAACATTCTTTTTCCCCAAGAGGAGATTAAAGTTTTATTTCAGAAGGAATAATCTCAAGTTTTAAACTAATAAAATCAATTGAACAAGAAGAAATAAAGGAATGTGATGAACCAATATCAAACATCACTTGCATAAGGGTAGAATTCAAAATAATCATACATATCATTGTAGATAGTCCTCCCAGATCATCCACAATCCCCCGCTAAACTCTATATAATTGCTTCATCATTGCAATTTTTTATTTTTTCCCTATTGTTATTTCCCTACCCTAGGAGTCATGTTATTTATAGAATAAACATGTTTAGATCTATTCTTTTGATGAGATTAGTTCTACTATCCCCGTCTGGTCAAATAATACGGTGTCAATGACACCTAAGAGGCGTCTCGAGCACCTAAACTTGAAGCACTATGATAATAATGCTTAATATTCCCAATATGGTTATAATTGTGGAATGATCTAAGTTATTTTTCACACTCTCCCTTTATGTGGTTAAGAAAACCACATTGGAAACTACCTACTTTTCTCTTGGGTATTGGAGGAAGGTTTACTGATCAAGCCATTTGACATTGATTCACACTCCCACCTTGGAAGTAGGTTTCCCTCTTACTCTTTCTCCCAACATTGGAGTAACCACCATTTCCCATGGGTATCAATATAATTACTCCTCCCATAGATCTTGAGAATTCTCTTTCAGCTACCATCAATCTATTCACCATCTCTTTATAGCCTGTAATACATAACACAACTATCTTTGAACGAATATCATACCTTATCCTCGATTCAGAGATGCATGCATTCAATGATTCACAAGACAAAACCTTGGTTGAAAAGTGTACTAAATTCATGAATTTAGATTTATACTCATTTATAGAGAGTCTTTCCTGCTTCTGGATGAAAAAGTACGTCGTTCTCTGAATCTTGAATGCGTGATGATAAAATTATTTTTTGAACAATTCCTTAAAATCCTCCCAAATAAAGCCTTAATTTACTTTATATTTCACCACTAGATCCCAAAATTGGTGTTCAAGGTCCTCAAGCATATACATCATCATCATGAATTTAATCATTACTGGTGTGCCAACGAAATCGAAGATACTATTCATTATGTTCAGCCACACCTCTACCTTTTTTGGTTCATAATCACCCCAAAATATAGATAGACTATTCTTTTAGAATTAGACTGAATGATCCATTTTCCTTGGCTCATTTATCTGATTCCCAGTGTCCATAGCTTGGAAGTCTTGGATGGTACTATAAACCAACACTTGGTTCACCTCTGGTTCAGGTGCAACCAAATTCTCTATAGCTTCTTCTAGTTGGTTTCTACGATGCCTAATCTGTTCCATTTTCTAAACAAACAACAAACACCATAAGTATCAATCTCTAGGAATTAAAGGATTAACAATTTAAAATTATATCACATCAATTATCGCATCATTTCTTTCCAAAATCAACCACATTCATCGATTTTTGAAGACATTAACTTGATTTTGGAAATCAAACCATTTCTGAAATACCACAACTATGATCTTTTTCAAAATATTTTATTTAAAAACACTTTTAAAATTTTAAAAAATCAACACTTTTTCCCAAGACCATAAATCTTTACTCAAAATTATGTATGTAATCCAAGCGGGAAGTCATTCCTCTAATGCGTGTCATACTCTTCTCATTGGATAATCCTATGAAAATGTGATTCCAAAATCCTATAAGTGTCCCCAATAAAATTATGTACCCAACTTCCTAGTAAATTTATGTTCAACATAAAAAGGTTAACTATGTATTTTTATGCTCTACATTTCAGGTTCCAAAAATCCTATGTCTTTCTACCAACCTGACCCAAGGAATAGACCCAAATGACTATCAACTCTATGAACAAGAAACTGAAGACCAATTGTTCTACAAAAGAAGGACCAAGCTAATTCCATTTTTCTCAAAAAAAAATTTGGGCCAAATATAATTGATACCATTTGTAACATCCCTCCCCTTCTCATTGGATTGAGAGGGTGTTGAGACATTACTAGGCATTAAGAGACATACCCAATACACGAAAGTCTGGAAATAAATACTGAAGGGTTTTAATACATGTGAGGCATGATTTATCCTTTAAGAATAAAACCACTAACAAAATAATCCATAACCAAAAAACCACTATATGATGCATGATACCATCGAAAGATAACTCAACATTTCATTTATCAAAATAATACTAAAACAAGTGTCACAACGAAAGACTACAATATCAAAGTAAACAACTGAAGAAAAAATAATGACACTCCAAGATAACAAAAAGACTCCATTCTCTATAATCTCCTTGCTCCAAAATCTCCAAATATCCTAAGTATCACGATGTAGTGCCAAATACATGTGATACTTTACCTTTTCCTATGTCTTGGTAAATGACATCTGTAAAATCACAAAAGTTCCAAAGTAGGGTTGAGTACTAAAAATCAATAGGTTTCCCCCAATGAATTCCCTACTCATGCCACTATGATAGAACATTTTAGAAAAATTTATATAAACAATTTATATAAAAAAATCTAAAAATTTTTATATTAAAATATTAACTAAATCCATTGTAAATAATTTTCCAAGGAATGCACATAAAAAATTATTTAAATCATTTAACATTCCATTTTGGAATAACCCATACCTTTCCACACAACCATACATAAAACCATGTATGCAACCCATGAACCTCCCTATACACATGAGTAGTGATTTTTCTTCCACTAATCTATCATTTATTGGACCAATTTTTCAGGGGTCTATATAACCCTTATCTATCCTAAACCTTTGACGGGGGTACTTCATGCCCTTATCTATCCTAATACATATGAACACATATGAAAAAACCATGCCAACTCATACCAAATACAAGTGTGTTCAAAACATTCAATAAAACATCATTATTTTTAATGAAAACCATTTTTATTCCATGAATAAAACCCAAAAATTATTTTAAGATAAATATTTTAAAATCATGTTATCAAAACACTTTCTAATAACACCCCAATTTCTCAATTTACACAAATCATCAATCAAAAGGGTTTAACAAATTATTTCACATCCCATAAATAATAAATTTCAATAAAAGAAATCAATGTGAAACAAAGACTTCAAGTTCCAAGATAGAGGAATCTAGATGGAATCCACCTACCTCGAGAGTTTTGGAAAAAACAATAAATGACACGAAAAATGTCACAAAACAGGGTTAAATATCCACGAACCCTCCTCAGATCTCTTCTATTATCAAGAAACAAGACAAATCTAATAATATTTGGAATCCAAAACCTTAGATCTACCCACAACAGGTGTATATATAAGAAAAATAGGGAAGAAGTGAAGTAGATCTAAGAAAAACACCAAGAACAATCATGAACAATGACTTACCATGAGAATTGGGCTTAAATGTACCAAGGAAAGGCTCAGGATCAATTCAAAATTTTTTAGGAGAGGTTCTCCAACCATTGAGAAACCAAAATTCCAAGTTAGGGCCATTTTGGGGCATAAACAAGAGGGTTAAAGGGTAAAACAAGTGAGATCCACTTTTTAAGGATCTAACTTTAACCATGCACATGGTTTAGTCTCACGGTTAGGCAAACCATACACTAACCATGCTTGTGCTTCTTCCTTATGGGAGACCTCATATGGTTGGTGTTCATGGATTCCAAACTATACGATGACTATGCCAAAGCTCGCTGTACAACATTTTCACCACACTATATAGTTTCTCTTAGGCTTCCGTATAGTTAGGAAAAACTGTGTGCAACCCATGGGCCTACCATTTTTCCCATGACTCATTGTGAATGGTTACCTGTAAGTGTTGAATGGTTTCCAAAAACTATGAACCACTCGTGCACTAGAATAAAAGCACCAAAAACACTTTAAAAGTTCTCCAAACTCCCACAAACTTCACTCTTATACTTTATAAAATTAAAAAGCATAAATAAAAGGTTACTTACTTGAAACTGGGGGTGCTACACATACTGAAATGTATTCTTTATCTTTCTCGATTTTATAGGAAATACATTCCCTTTTTTATCTTTTATGATTTTAAGTGACAATATCCAAATCCTGAGGTTCAAGAATTCCCTTTGGGACATGGAAGTACTAGCTCATATATCATGGTAGTATGGTATCTAGGCTAGTTCATGACATGGGGTCTTTATAGATTGTATCAAATCCAGTTTAGTAGAAACCTTAGGAACTAGATTTAGGAAAACATAAATTATATAATTTAACCATATGAATTAATTCAAAGATAAGTATAAGTATATGATAATATTATAAATTTTTGGTAATGTAGAGATTATGTGTTTTTCCTAGAAATAAATCCCAATATGGACACTAAAAGTAGACGTTACTCTAGAAAAAATGTACCTATGGGTAATAAATCTGAAAATGGAACATTGGGATTTGACTTAATCGTCACCTAGTGCACAAGAACAAGCCTTGCTTCACACCTGGATTGACACTCTCAGGGGATATTCTTGGGATAATTCAAATTTTCTTTATAAACTATTATGAAGGATTTGAAATATTTTTATGAATTTAAAACTTTCCCAAATAAGTATTGTTTATGATTATTAGATAATCTATGGATAAAATTTTCAATTTATGTTAATTTTTTTACTAGTTTTTGTCTTATAAATCAAGCTTCATAATGTTATGATCTAATCTAGTGTATTATATTATTTAGAAATAATGCCTTGTGGAAGGAATGTGAGATGTATCAATGCACATACTCCATATAGAGATTACCCTCCTAGGTAGGATAATAAAGTTGGACTAGATCTATAACTAATCAAATTATATTCATATTGGTGTAGATGACTAGAGTTATGAGTAATAACATTTCCTATATGAAACATCATATTGATCCACTAAATGGTGTAACAATGTTAAACCGCTTCATAAATTAACAAACTCCATCATTAAATGGGATTATAAATTCATTTTTAGCTAAGTAATGGTTAAAAATGGAGATTCAATTCCTAAGTCTAAGGATGAATAAATAGAAAAAATAGATTTGAAGGATTTTACAGTACTATTCTTATAGAAATATTTTTATCATGAGAAATAATTGTATTAGGAGATACAATTCCTAAGTCTAATACAAAAGGAGGATAATTTTTTTCTATGTATGAAGCTATCTTTACAAGATTAGCAAGGAATGTAGTGGACTACATTTGTCATCAAAAGATAAATATTGATAATTTCTTTAATGGTATTAAGACAATACTTCGAAGGGAACTAGTCACACAAACATTATCATCATTCAAGGACATATTATCATGGTCTATCAAGATATAGAAATAATTATCCAATTTTTATGGCTTAAGAGGGAAGAAAGAGAAGAAGAGGACAATAGAGTAAAAAATGGATAATGGGAAGAAGTTAAAGAAGGATTTTCACACATGTGATAGTTCCAGAAAGAAACATCTTGGTACCTTCTTGAATGTAATGGTAGTTTTATTTAAGTGTAGATATAAAGGAAATTATACACATAAATTAAAGGGTAAGAAAAAACCTATAATGTTCAATGTTTCAACTGTAAGGACATGGGGCACTAAGATAAATAATTCCCTACGAAACAAGGGAATATACCTCAGAAGAATCTAAGTAATCATGGTAAAACTTATGATATTAATATAGACAAAGTGAAATTATTAAATTGAGTGTGTATTTGGTTTTAAGAACTATATTTTAGAAGTATTTTTACTAATGGTATTTTGGTTACATGAATCATAAAACATCTAAGGATTGTGTTATTTTTGGAAGAATGTATGTATTCATATAATATTAGCTTAAGAGTTATGGAATAAATCATGGGTTTATGAGTTTAAGGTTGATCATATGTTTAATTTCGTAAACACCCATTTTTTAGTCTTTATGTGATGGTATTTTATCATGTTTAATGATATTTTTAGAGAAATTTATAGAAATACAACCCATCGGTTTAGTAAATATTTTTGTGAAAATTTTATTTAAGGAATAACACTTATAAATTTTGAGGACATAATATTAAAGGTATTGATAACCTTTAGGGTAAATATGATAATTATTGTTAAATTTAATAATATTCAATTAATATTATTTGATTTCATGGAAAATGAATAATTCATATATAAAACCCATATGGTTAAAAGGTTATTTTAGGAACAATGTTATTTTGAAGATATTCATAATATTTTTGGGAGGATTATAGGAATTATATTAATATGGTTTTTTAAAAAGGAAAATCCACATATCGGGTGACAACTCGTTGAATCCCGAAAGGCTGTGGGGCTTGAACCCACAAATGAAGGATGATAAGGGTAAAATTCCGGCCACTGGATGATGTGATTTTCTAGTTAATATGACATTGTTTATACTCAAATTATTTTATGAATAAATACTTATGGAGTTGATTAAGTTGAACATTGGGTGTTAATACTGAGGATTGGAGATTAATAAATTATAACTCATTCTAACCATTTTGGTTTTGGAAAATACTTAGAGACATATGAAATGGATTATAACTCTTTTATGTATCTTATGATTCACTAAAAGTTAATTTTAGTGGTTCAAGCATAAAAAATTAGTCTTTTATACAAATTTATTGGAGTAATAAATGAAGTGGAAATTTATTTAAGCACAAACAAATGATGAAATTTTAAGTAAATTTTCTAGTGTTCTCTATCATGATAGTAAAGGAATCCCCTAACTCTATGAGAAAAGGATCTTACAAATAATATATTCTTACCTTCATATCTTATGAACTAATTTCCTTTTAAATCATCAGTGTTTTTGGTTTTTTGGTTTTTAACTTTCTCATTATCATTCACTTTCTTGTGATCAATGATTTCAATCACACTACATAATTATTTAGGATTTTATTGAATGTTCATATTTTTACATACCACCAATGTTATCATACTTGGAAACTAAGCTATGTGTTATTCTAGATATCCTTATTACTCACCTTTCCCAATTTTAAGAGGATTTTTTATCAAAACCTTTTTTATAGTGTGGGTTTTTAACAAAGGTTAGACCTATGATGACCAAAATAGAATTACAAAGGCACAATTTATTTAAGGGGGTATAATTTAACGCACCAAGATTTTAAAAGAATAACATTGTGTTTGATAGTGTACGCGACAAAAAAAAACCAAGTTTAAATGACCCAAGAAATATATTTCTTTAAATTAAATTTCTTTGATACCTTATGTTACATGCATCACCGAGTTTAAATGAACCATAATATACTATTAAAATATTATTATTTATTGTGATAAGTATAACCTAGTCATTAAATTGGTGGGTATGAATTGGACTAAATAAATTATGAAACGTATATGGCTTACACATGTATAAATCAAATTCAATTATTGTATATTTATTATAAATAAAATAATAATCATTTTAAATAAAAAGAAATTTTTTCTAAAAAACATTATTTTTCTAAAAGGTGGTCTCGACAAGCTTTGCACACATAGCTTAAAATTAATTTTTAACAATTTTAGAAAATTTATTTTACAATATGAACTTAATATTTTAAATCATCATGTCAAAATTATCTTATAGGGAATTTTTTTATAATTTTATGAAAAGTTTAAATTTTCATTTAATTGTGAGAAATACTATTTTTTTATTGAAAACCACCTTTTAATTTAAAGTACATAAAAGTTAAATTATAATTTAAAATTGTTTTAAAAATAAAATAAGTTCAATTATATTATAATAAATACAATTTATTTTATTAGAATAAATTTCACATTTAATTTTTATTTTAAAACTTTCTATACTTATGAAAACTTTTTCTTTGGAAAACCACTTTTTCATTGCGTTTATGAGATTAATTTTAAATAAAATTCTAAAAATTATGTTAATTTAAATTTAAAAAATATATTTAATATTTTTATTTAGAATAAATAATATCATATAATAAATTCAATTTAATTTTTGGTCATAATGAATAGTAGAAATAGTAAAAATTAATTATCACGGCTAAAATAAAATGAGTTTACCGAGAGTTAAACTAAAATAAGAAGGGTTAAAATGTCCTATAAACTTGTAAAATTCATATTTTATAGCCACATTTAGACTATATTTCATCCATGGTTTGATAATGTGCCATTATTGAGTCTTGTGTCATTTAAAAAACATGGGTATCACTTTTTCTTTTAGAAAATTCCTATTGTGTTCTCTCCGCCACATATAAACGGCCACACTCTCTTATTCTATTCACAATTAAAATATATTTTAATTTATAAAATACATACCAAAATATATTTCCCACATCCATCATTAAATACTAGAGGCATTTTTTTAATCATAAATACAATCTATGAATTCTTTAGGTATAATCCAAAGAGGTTGTCCGAAGAATAAGAAAAGTTATTAACCATGCATTTTTATTTTACATATTCTTATAACTCCTTTAAATATTATATAATTATGATAAAAAAATAAAATAAATATCTAATATATAATTATATATAATTAATTTAATTTAATAATCTATATCTATTTTCTCTTCTATCAAATGGGAAACAAAACTGTCAATCTTGTGTACAGCGGACTACCGTCTCGTGAACCGATGTAATTAGTTTTCCATAACCAACTCTCAAGATAGAATATAATGATTGATTTCACATATTTATATTATATTTATGATATTAATATACTTATGTAATTATAATATCATCTATATCTTATTACATTCTAATTTTTTGAAAACATAATAATGTTGTTCGTGCGTATGTGCAGAATACCTACTCCACGTAGCGATGCGATTTTTTTCTTTTTATTTTTACATGGATGGTAATAAGGATATATTTAATGAATATATATGATATATTTGATATAATAATTTTTCTTGTAAAGGTGAAATATTATTTACCTTTCTTACATTCCATTTATCAGAAAAATAGAAATAATGTTCATGCGTACGTACAACCTACCATCTTCATGAACGGTGTAACTCATTTTACAATATATAACTTTTAAAGACAATTATAAATACTTGAATAATGAATATATATTATATTTATATCATGGTTAATATTTTTTATATGATGGAATAATTATCAATGAACATGTACTGAAACTACTAAACCAAAACAAAATAAAAAAACGAAGCAGTTATCACCCATAATAGTAATTATAAATAAATAATTGTTAAAAAATTGTGAAAAAAGTTATAAGTAAATAATACAAGGAATGATATATATTATCATGGTTCTATAATAATTTTATAATAAATAAATACTTATTATACAAGAGCTTTACACACATATGAAGGAAGTCAGACCTAAGGTAAGGGTTTCTTTTCACACTTTTACTTTCGTGATACATATGCCATATTAACCTCTTGTTTATTTTGTGTCGTGTATATAATTACTATTTGATATTATATATAATAATATATTTATATTCATGGTATTTAAATTATCATTTTAAGTTATTTCTTCCATGGGGCATATGATTCAAAAGTTACCAAAGTGTTAAAGTTTTATGTTACAATGTCATTTTTAATGGTATTGTTTATGATTATGTTTTAGATGATGAAACATTATGATAAATATTTCTATAAAATCATTAATTTTATTATAATATGGTTATTTATATAGAATACATTATTTTCTCTCATTTTCCTCTCTTTAATAACAAAAGATACCAAAATAAAATTTTAATGAAAATCGACTTCATTTCTCTCTTCGGTCGAAAACCCCTTTTCTTCCATATACATATTTTTGAAAAAAATAAACAATGTTTTAATATTCTAAAAATTATTTATTAAATAAATTTTACCCATGTTTTAGTTTTTAATAAATGGTTTTAAAGGAATCTATTTTTCATTTTCTGAATGAGGCACTTTTTAACATTTTTATAAATGTGTGAAAGGAATGTTTTTTTAAACTTATATAGTGTGTACAAAATTACCCACCATCATGACCAATAATTACTTTTAATCTTAATTTAAAATTTTACAGTGATCCTTTTAAAGATTTTTTTCTTAATATTCTAGAAATTATCAATTTTTGAACGTGATTTTCATAGTGAAAAGGATATTTTCCTCAAGAATATTTTTAATGGAAATTTTATTCTATTTATATTCATCAATGAAAAAAATACTCATTTCACTTATGAACTATTAGGAATATGTTGTAATGATACTATCCTTATTATTTATTCAGTTTATTTATGATCAATTTGATTGGGGATGTACTATTTTGATACCATTTTCCATATTAATATAAATGGTTGTGATTATATTTATTGATTGGGGAAAGTATTAACATTTGATATTCTAGTTTTTCAATATGAATATTTATTTTGATTATGTTTCACGCATTTCATATGAGGAATTAATTATACTTAGTAAGTGATGGGTGGGTCTCACTATAGCCCCTCGATGCACTGGTAGGTCTCATGAGACAAACTAGCTTGTATGTTTGGTTGAGGCCTTACCCATTTATGTAATATGTCTTAGCATGAGGACTTAATGGTATAGTTATAATGTTAAAAATTATGAATTCCCTAATTATGATATTAGTTATTGATTCTCCATGTGGCTGTTAGATTGTTTATAATACCCATGGTTATGTTTTAAGATCATGTGATTATTTATGTGGTGTTATTTGAGAAACATTTATTCCTACCATATTATGCTCAAGTAATTTATTTAATGACACATGTTTCAGTTATTTAACTTGAAATATTGTTTATGAATCATTTATTTATGATATATTAATCTTTATTATTACCCTTTCTAATCATTAGATCTCACCCCTTTATTATGTTTCCTTTCCCCATGATGCTGTAAAGTTTATTATGATTAATATATAGAGATATGCTAATAGAAATCAGGGTGTTCTCAAAGAATTACCTATGGAGGATGAAAAATGGATGGGAATTAATCATTTTTCATCCTCCATTGATAATTCTTATTATGATTGATATATCAATCTCTGAGAGGGTAGTTTTGTTAGATGACCCTTTTTTCCTTCATCTCTCTAGGATTGGTTTTGAATTCTCAAGGATGAGAATAGTTTGAGTGGTATTTGATGTAAGGGATAAAATCTTGGAATACATTTACATTGTTTGTTTTGGGATTTTGAGTAACCTATAATAGGTTCCAAGTTTTTTGGAGGAAATATTGGGAAAATGGGGTAGACTACAACATGGATCCTTGGGCTGCGACATAATGTATATCTTTATAGTGTGGACTGGTTAGCTGTGCCCTAGAGGGATCAAGGAGGAAAATCAAGGCTACTATATTTTTAGATATGGATACACTATAGTGGTTGGATGCACCATAGTCCCTTCCTTGGTGTCGTTTACTATAGCGTGGAGTGAGGTGGTTGTGTCGTAGTTATTTTTGAGGCTATTTCCAAATCAAGGTTAGTTGTGGCATGGGATGTAGGATAAGTCATAGTACCTCCCATTGAGTTTATAGGTTCTATGACATGCATCTAGTCATGGATCCCATATGAGGAGTTGACCAAGGGCTGCATCATGGACTAGAGGGATTACATCATGGTCTTCTTATTTTTCAACTTGCTATGGCATGGCCTTAGAGGCTACATTTCAGTCCTCTAAAAATTCAGTTTTCCTATAAATACCCCTAGACCCTTGACCCCACTTTTCTCTCAAGTAATACACTTGAACCCTACCCTCACTAGATCAATTTTAGAAGTCTTTTAAATAACCTTTAGATTGGGATTAATCCTAGGCTTCCTGAGTTTGATATGTGGTGATCCAAGGTGAGTTCTGCCTCCTTTTTCTAGTAGTTTCTCTCCTTTGATCTTGTTTCCTCTTGTTACTTTTTTCTATGTCATGGTGGATGATTTCCATAAATTTAAAAAAGTTTTATTTATCATTTTTAGTTAATTTGTGTCATTATTTCCTTAGGAGATCATATTTTTCTTATGGGAGAGGTGATCAGAGATCTATATTGGAATTCTGCTCCTTTTTCAAGAACATCAAAAGTTGATGTAGGGGATTCATTTCTTATCCTATTTATACATTTAAAATCATAAATTTAGCATAGTTTATACATGTGGGTGTCTATGGAATTAACCTCATATACATTAAAACAAATTAATTAAAAAGTTTTATGGTTTCAGTAATCACATGTCGTTGATGTTTCCACCATGATAATAATTTTCCTCTTGATTTTATAGATATCAGTCTATCTAAATTATTATTTTTCACATGTGTGTTATGATAAGTTTATCATTTTTGATGGAACTTGGTTAATAATGTCATATTAATAAATTTATTGTTAGGATAAATAATAATTTAAAGAGGCGTGTGGAATAAAGCTATTTTTCTTAACTCCAAACTATTTTTTTATATTTTCAAAATAGAACTAGTTTATGGTTAAGTGAGAACCATACAAGGAAGAAAAAAGACAAGGAAATGTGACCTAGGGGATCCACCATTGCAAGTATGAGCCAGAACAAACCCAAACCTCAAAAAGTAGTCCCAACAAGCTAGAATCAAATCCGTATAGGAGCCTTTGAAGGAGGATGACTGATGGTGAGGGATTCATCGAAAAAGCTCTGAAATGAAGAACCATGAGACCGTCGAGCCTCCATAGACAATAAAACCAACAAAAAGAGCTCCCTAATAGTTTTACCTTCACCCATGCCACCAAAACAATCCAAAACATCATGGAATCCATTGAATGTAATAAAAATGGGGTCATTCATAAAGGAGCATGAACAAATAGAAGAGTAAACTAGGAAGATACAAAACTATCTAGGTAGAGAAGAAGGAAACCAAAAGCACCAAAAAGACCGGGGACCAAAACCACAATATCCAGAAACCCTAACAACACAGGAACCAAAAAAATACTATATAGGGAAACAGAGTGGGAGATGAAAGCTACAAAAGGGTAAGATCCAGAACACAGATGAGGAATTACCAATGGAGAATGAAAAATGGAGGGGAATTTATCATTAGAGATCTAGAATATAGATCCATAGAAACACCAATCCTGGATCATCTCTGCATTGTACCATTTAATGAAACTGAACATAAAAAAGCATGGGGAAGAGAAAACAACATTGAATCTGCTGATGTTCATAAAGCTCAATCAAAACAGCCTCCCTCATATGCGCAATGCTGGAAAGATGACATCGAAGCATCTTGACAGCCAGAAGCTAGGGTGGGAGCAGCAGAGAAGAGGTCAATCAGAGGTGGGAGAAACATTGTATAGGGATGTCCCCTCTATTGTTCCATGAATTGTTGGAATTGGATAAATAACTTTAATATAGAATTCTTATTAATTTTTAAAATATAAAAAAAGTATGTTAAATGAGAATTTTTATTCTTTAAATATTGTAAAATCTAAAAAATAATAGAAAGTATGTTTAAGTAATTTTGATATATTGTTATAGTTTATGCATTAGGTTACCCATAGTTGATACATTTGATAACTAAATCAGTTAATTAAATATTTAATAATAGAAAATTGGTTGATAAAGATAAATTCACGGATTTTATAGTGGCCATTGTTTATAAAGGTTGGATTTCTTATGTTTGGAGTCATAAGATCTTGTTTTATTATAAAGGTTGAAGGCATCATTTTTAGGGTCTAGTTTCCCTATTAACATTTTGGTAGTTTGATACCATTATATGTTTTTCTATATATATGATAATTTAAATTTGATGTGATTTGATCCTAGTATGGTTGTTGGATTATTTTATATGGGTGGGGAGGCCTAAGGTTGTGGCATTAGTTGATGCCTATGATGGTGAGATGCATGATGGTGTTAGGGATGTCACTAGTATTATGGTAGTAGTTGATAACTATGATAGTGAGATGAATTATGATATTAATGATGGTGATAGGAATGAAACTAGGATGATGGAGAAAGTTGAATATGGGATTACATGTTGTGATTCTGAAAGCTAGGATGCTTGCTTGTTGAATATGTTGAAAGGGCTAGATGGATAATCTTATTGTTTAATTCCTTTACCTTCCCCAATGCTTAAGGCATATGTATGTTCTTGGTTATGCGTCTATTTTGATGGTAGCTAAAGAATTTTTCCTAGATTACTTTGAATTTTGAAATGGTGAAAGAATAATAAATTTTTAACTCATGGGGTTTGTTCTTGCTATAAAGTAAAAGTTAATGTTAATCTTGATAAACCATGGAATCAGTTGGATTATCCCCATAGGTAATAGACTTCACATTGATGGTTAATTAAATGTGTCTTTTAATAATTTTAATTAATGTTTAATTAATTAATTAAATAAATTTAATGATAAAAATAAAATAAGTAATTTAATGTTGCTCAATTAAGGCTTGTGTGCTTATAGGATATCTAGTCCTTAGCAGTGACTGTCGGGTGTCTGAGTGATGATAGATACAGTTGAGCCTATGACTAGGTTATTCCCTATTGTGGTTATAGGATATATTATATCATGTATTCTTTATGATTTTATATGCTACCCCACCCATGTAGGTAGGGTGACTAAAACTAAGTGGACTCTAGGAGGGTGTTTTCCCCAATATCCAAGTGGTGAGGATGAATGAATGACTAACCCCTATATCCCTACTCTATTATTTTGGTAGTTTTAAATACTGGTATGTTTAGTGGTTAGATTTACCATATATACATGTAGAAGGATGTAATGACTTGTGGCTATTTCACACATATATATCTTCGAATACAGTATCTAAAGGATTATTATAGGTATGACTTGTATTGGATGTGATGGATTGAGGTACGTTACTTAATGTATGGGTTTTGATGTCTTGAGGTATAACTGACAATGTATGATACACATCATATGAGTTTTGGTGGATCATGAGAACCCCTTGGTTATTATATGGAGTTGTTATACGAGATTAGGAGAATGTGATTCATGAAGTACATGTGGGGATACTTAGCCCAAGTATCTTAAAGCTGGATTCTTTTGGACGGAGATAGATTAGGATGTATATAATTGGGGTTGGGTAGAAAAACAGTAAGGAAGTGGTGCCTAGGTACCCTTTTTATTGATATTATATTATATTATCTCTTGTATGAGTTCCTTGGTAAGATATATCCATAGTGAGAATGGGATCTTAGTATAACTGTTTAGGTTTTGAGTTATCTACACATGTTGTTCATTGGGATTTAGTATAATTTATTTATCTTTTTCATGAGAGGCTTTAGGGAGGATCCAACTCAGTTTAATGTTATGATCACCCCAAATATGTATAAAATATTTTTCAGGTTAGCAGTAGTAGGTTGTATATTGGGATGGGTTTTACTAGTTTGTGGTTTTGTAAGAGCTATTTGGGCTTTGTGGTCACTGATGAGTTTACCTTTTTAGTACTTGTAGTTTACCTTTTAGTTGTTTATGTTGAGTCAATAAGGTTTTCCTTATGAATTTTCATTCCTTCTTGTTTTGAAAATCACAAACACCTTATTCTTAAGGAAAATTTCTTTCTTAAGGAAAATTGCTTTCTTAAGGAAAATTGCTTTTATAAGGAAAATTACTTTTATAAGGAAAATCGCTTTTATAAGAAAAATTATCCTTATCATATTTTCATCTAGATTTTTCTTAAGTATGAGATTTGTATTCATTTCTATTTTCTCGGAATTGCTTGAAACTTTTATATGAAGTATTCTGTTTTAGGATCCGGATTCTGGATAAGAACTGTGATAAAGTTTCACTCCGAAATCCAGAGTGAGAACTGTGATAAAGTTTCATTCCGAATTCCGGATACAGTTTTAATCCAGATTCAGGATACGAATTCTTATGAAGTTCTATGGTGAATTCTCATTACGAATTCTGATGAGGAATTCTCATTACGAATTCTGATGAGGAATTATCACTACGAATTCTGATGAGTAATTCCCATTACGAATTCTGATGAGGAATTCTCACTACGAATTCTAATGACCAACTCCCATTCCGAACTCTCATTCCAAATTCTCTTATTAAACAGAATCTGATTATCTTTTTTTTATACACTCTGAATTTATTCAGACTCCGAAAATTATCTTGGTTAGACTCCGAACTTTCATTTTTCTTATGCCTTTATATTTTGACTACTCTTTATTATTTTCCTTACACTATGAACCTTAACTCCGAAGCTTTCATTCCTGTCTTTTGAGTTAGAATTAAAAACGATGTCGTACATTATGTTACACTTGTTTTTTTATAAAACGATGTCGTCTATTTTGTTATAAACTAACCGTTGTCTAAGTGACACGTGTACAGGTCCCTCCGATCTTTAAGGAAAATATGACCGTTGGAGAAGGAGCCGACCTTACCTATAAATAGGAGCTCATTTGAAAAGAGCTGCACACACAACAATGATTTTTGACATTGTGCATACATGCTGTTGAAGTGATTTCTAGAGAGAGAGGCTCTTATTAACTCTCAAAGCTTCGTGCGACTTCGAATGTTGGTGAGTACATTCGAGGACTTCCGAGGATAGGAAGACAGAGGTTTCCAACACCTTGAAGTTGAGGGCTTCCTTGCTGAGGAAGACAGAGGTTGCCAACTACCTTGAAGTTGAGGGCTTGCGGGGATATCAAGACAGAGACGCTCCGATCTTCATATCGAGGGCTTACCCTGGTGTGGGTAAGACAGACTTGCTTAAAAGTATAAATCAAGGGACCTTTATCCAAGGTTGTTGGATACCCTTCTCTTTGGGTTAAAAGACTTATATCTTGTTACGTGTAGTTTTACTACTTGTTTATTTCCACTGTATTTTGTATTATAAGGAAAGTATAACTTTCTTATACTTCCTTATTTGTACTCTGTTTCATTTAGATTCTATACGCTTTAAGGTAGAATCTCATATTTTAATATTTTGTTAAGTTTCATTTTCCGGAATCATATTTCCGGAACCTACGTTCGGAATCTCTTTCCAAGTTTTCATTTGATATTAGAGGTGTTGTGAATTTTCATAGTTTAACTTTGTTAAACTTAGCCCTTTCCTTTGCTTAAGGTAAACATAGTTATTTGTAACTAACTTTAAAGGTTCCAAAGGAATTTTTAAAGTATTCAATTCACCCC
Source organism: Viscum album (assembly GCA_963277665.1). NCBI lineage: Eukaryota > Viridiplantae > Streptophyta > Magnoliopsida > Santalales > Viscaceae > Viscum > Viscum album. The sequence continues at coordinate 1,881,357,453 of OY728159.1, read as the reverse complement.
CCCTCTTTTATATTGAGCATCTACATCACTATTTCGATCCTACAATTGGTATCAGAGTAGGTCTCTGAAATACTTATACTTATGAATAAGTTTTTTCTTGCTCATTTTTCCATTCCGAACTTTTCCATTACGAAAATTCCCAATCCAAACTTTGTGATTACGAATCTTTGCTACTAACAAGTCTGTGTATCGAAGGTTTCTAGTATGGCATGAGTTAATGTTGGTTCAATTGATAATCTAAATCCTACAAGACCACCAATATTTGATGGTATTGATTATGAGTACTGGAGAGATCGCATGAAGACTTTTTTTATCAATACTTGAGTAGACAACTTTGTTATGCTTACTGGTGATTATAAAATTCCTGACAAGGAAGTTAGAACTTTTACTAACCAGGAAAAGCAAGAATATCAACTCAACTATAAGGTACACAATACTCTACTATGTTCAATGACTAGAAATATATATAGCCAAATTTCTTCTTTTGAAGTAGCTAACTGTATCTGGAAGAAGTTAGAACTTACACATTTTGGGACTTCTAAAGTGATTGAGACTAGAAGAGCTATGCTTAGAGCTGAATATCATGGCTTCAATTTTCCTTATGGTGAACCAATCTGTAAAGTACAACAGATATTTATGACCATCGTCAACAGCCTACAGTCTATGGGAGAGAAAGGTTTAGATTATGAAGCTCTTGTGGATAAGATAATTGACATTATACCTAATGAGTGGGAATCCAAAAGAAAAGCTATAGATGAGAATAAGAAAGTGACTCAGATTTCTCTTGATGAGCTATTTGGAAATCTTCTCCAACATGAAACCAGAATGAAGAGAGATGCTGAAAACATCAAAAAGAAAAATGGAAATGGTACTATTGATTTTACAACAACTTCAAATCAGATGAAAGCTAAGACTCCTGAGAGAGTAACCAGATCCAAGTCTAAGAAAGTTATTTTTCAGTCCGAATCTAGTGAGACTGAAGTCTCAGAAAATGAACTAGAAAATCTTGCTCGAAGGATGAACAAGATAGCGGGCCAGAGAAATTTTCAATCCAAGTATAAGAAAAAGGTCAGGAAAGATAAGAAAGATGGAGAAGTTACTTGTTATGAATGAAAGAGAGCTGAACATATTAGACCAGATTGCCCTTTGCTCAAAAAGAAAGAAAGGAAGGAAAGGCATTCAGGCAGGAACAGAAAGAAATATTATAAAGCCAAAGCTAAGAAAGTTCTGAAAGCTAATGACACCTGGAGTTCCAGTGGTGGTGACTCTTCAGATGAATCTTCTGATTATGAATCTTCAGGACAGAAGAATCTTGGTCTTATAGCCAGATTACCTATTGATAATCATTGTATTATGGCTAAGGTACAAAATGCTGAATCATTGACCAATGTCTCTTTAAATTCTAATGATAGTAAGTATTATAACTCTTCTCATGATGAATCTTCTTCTGATGAGGAAAATACTTTACCTACTTATGAAGAAGTCTCTAGGTTTGCTGAACTTCTTGAGATTGAGAATTCTAAACTCAATAAAAAACTTGATAAGGAAAACTCTAGGAATTCTATTCTTACAAAAGAGATATCATATCTTTCTAAAGATCTTGATAGAAAAAATGCTGATTTTTAAAGTATTTCAAAAAATCTTGAGGAAGTAAGTTCTTAGAAGAACAAAATTTCTAAAGAATTAGAAAAAGTGATTTCTAATAAAAAAGTTTTCGAGTATAACTCTAGTTCTAAAACTAATGATTTTGAGGATAAAAACTTGGTTATAAAACTCAAGTCCGAAATTTTTTCCTTAAAGAAGTGTTTATCAAACTTTACCCATGGTAAAGAAAATTTTGATAAAATGTATTCCCAAATACGACCTTTAAGAAATAAATCTAGATTTGGTTTCACCCATGCAAAACCAGTTTTTAGTAATAACTATTTTTTTCCTCAAAGTGCCCCATTTTGTACCAAGTGTCAATGTGGTGGTCACTGGGCAAAGAATTTTTCCTTAAAAAAAACCCAATCTTTAGGTTTTCACAAAGCTTATTTCTCTAAGAAGATGTGGGTACCTAAAATTTTATTATCTGGAAATATCGGATCCAAACAAGTTTGGATTCCGAAAGTCTAATTTTCTTCTTGATTTCAGGAAAATAAAGAGAGTACCAACAACAATACATGGTACATGGATAGTGGATGTTCCCGGCACATGACTGGTAACAAAAGATATTTTGAAAATATTATCAAAACGAAAGGAGGAAAGGTTACTTTTGGAGATAATGCTAAGGGTGAGATTATTGGTATTGGTAATATTGTTCTTCTTGGTAAAACTTTGATTTCAAATGTTCTTTTTGTTAAAGGTCTTAAGCACAACCTCATTAGCATAAGCCAGTTATGTGATGAAGGTTACCTTGTGAATTTTAGGAATGATAAGTGCTTAGTTCACAATTCCAAGGAAGAATTTATTCTCTTAGCCAATAGGCAAGAGAATGTTTACACCTTAAACTTAGAAGATCTTAGAAGCCAAGATTTACCTTGCCTTAGTGCAATGGAAGATCATTCCTGGTTATGGCATAGAAGACTAGGACACTGCAATCTTAGAAACCTATGTAAACTATCTAAGAAGAAACTAGTTAAGGATATACCGGAGCTTAGATTTAATTCTTCTAAAGTTTGTGATCCTTGTAAATATGGAAAGAAACATAAATCTAGTTTTAAATCAATCAGTGAAGTCTCAACAACCGATGCATTACAGTTAGTGCACATGGATCTTTTTGGTCCAACACAAAATGGAAGTATTGGAGGAAAATACTATGTGTTTGTTCTAGTTGATGATTACACTAGGTTTACTTGGGTCTATTTTCTAGCAAAGAAGTCTGGAGATTTTTCATATTTCAAAAGTTTTAGAGATCAAGTTAAGAATGAGAAAAACCTTCTATTGAAAACTATCTATAGTGATCATGGAGGAGAATTTCAAAATTCTGATTTTGAAACTTTTTGTAGAAAGAAAGGTATTACTCACAATTTTTCATCACCTAGAACTCCTCAACAGAATGGTGTAGTTGAAAGAAGAAATAGAATTCTTCAAGAGATAACTAGAACCATGTTGAGTGAATATTCTATAGCTAGACATTTCTGGGCTGAAGCTGTAAGTACTGCTTGCTATACTATAAATCGAGTTTTGATTAGAACTTTTCTTAATAAAACTCCTTATGAGTTATGGAATGGTAGAAAACCAAGACTATCTTATTTCAAGGTTTTTGGTTGCAAAGTATTTATTTTGAATACTAAAGATAACTTACATAAATTTTCACCAAAATCTGATGAAGGGATTTTCTTAGGATATTCCACAACCACTAAGTCTTATAGAGTTTTTAGTAAAAATACTTGCACTGTTGAAGAAACAGTACATGTAAAATTTGATGAGTCAGATCCTTTTGTTTTTAAACCATCCCTACCTACATCCTCAGATGTGTTTTCAAAAACTGATTGTCAACCTTTGATAGAAGAACCTTCTGAGAAGGAAATTGTTCAAGAAGATACCTCTGAAACATTTACCCCAGAAGATTTTCTACCCTATGTTGATGAACAGGTTTTACAAAATCCAAATCAGGTGTTTCTTAAGAATCATCCCAATGATAGTATCATTGGTGATGTAAATCATCCTTTAAGGACTAGAAGTTCCTTAATAAATGAAGTAGAACATATAGCATTTCTTTCCCAATTAGAACCTAAAAGCACTGATGAAGCTTTAGGTGATGATGATTGGATCAAAACCATGCAAGATTAACTAAATGAATTCGAAAGGAATAAAGTCTAGACCTTGGTTGAAATACCTAAGGAAACTTATGTTATTGGAGTAAAATGGGTATTCAGAAATAAATGTGATGAAAATGGAGTCATAGTAAGAAATAAAGCTATACTTGTTGCAAAAGGCTATAATCAGCAATAGGGAATAGACTATGAAGAAACCTATGCTCCAGTAGCTAGACTTGAATCTATCCGTATTCTACTTGCCTATACAGCATTCTTTAATTTCAAACTTTTCCAAATGGATGTGAAATGTGCTTTTCTTAACGGTTATGTTCAAGAGGAAATTTTTGTTGAACAACCTCCTGGCTTTGAAGATACAAAACATCCTGATCATGTTTTTAGACTTACCAAAGCTTTGTATGGCCTTAAACAAGCCCCACGAGCGTGGTATGATAGACTCACTGGATTTTTTCTTCAAAATAACTATGTTAAGGGAAATGCAGATCCAACTCTTTTTATAAAGAAAGATAGGAAAAATGTTTTGATTGTTCAAATTTATGTTGATGACATCATATTTGGTTCAACTTAGCAATCTTTGGCTGACTCTTTTGCAAGTATAATGAAATCTGAGTTTGAAATGAGTATGATGGGTGAGTTAACTTTTTTCCTTGGTTTTCAAATTTCTCAAAAACCAGAAGGGAATTACATATCTTAACATAAGTATATTAAAGATATTCTTAAAAAGTATGGTTATGAAAACACTAAGAGTTTAAGTACTCCTATTGGTACCTCAAATTCTTTAGATCTTGATGAAGCTGAAAAACCAGTAGATCAAACATCTTTTAGAGGAATGATAGGAAGTTTACTTTACTTGACAGCTAGTCGACTAGACTTAATGTTCTCAGTATTCTTATGTGCAAGATATCAATCCAATCCTAAGGAATCTCACTTAAAGGCAGTAAAAAGAATTTTTCGCTACCTTAAGGGAACCATGGATCTAGGATTATTTTATACTTCTAGAAATGATTTTATCCTAAAATGATTTTCTGATGCTGACTTTGGTGGATGTAGAATAGATAGAAAAAGTACATCCGGAACTTGTCATTTCTTATTAGATTCATTAGTTTCTTGGTCCTGCAAGAAGCAACATTCTGTAGCACTCTCCACTGCTGAAGATGAATATGTAGTAGCTGGAAGTTGTTGTGCTCAAGAGTTGTGGATGCAACACACACTCACAGACTATGGATTGAGTTTTTCTAAAACTCAAATTTTGTGTGATAACACAAGTTCCATTTCCCTTAGTAAGAACCCTGCACATCACTCCTGTGCAAAACACATAGATATTAGGCATCACTTTCTTAGGGATCACACACTTAAAGGAGATATTATTCTTCAGTTTATCGGAACGCAAGATCAACTTGCTGATATTTTCAAAAAATCTTTGCCTTCTGATAGATTTGAATATATTAAACAGAAGTTAGGAATGATAACCGTAAGGTAATCTTTCTTAATTAACGTTCTGTTTAAAAATTCTCCTTACAGAAATAAACTCCTTTTCATAGGGGGAGTACATTTTCTTGATAGAATAACAAAGTTTTTTCAAATTTTGTTTTCAAACTTTTCGGAACAAATATTTCCGGAATGGAATTTCTGAAACTACAATTTTCCAGAATGGACATTTTCGTACAAAATACTTCTGGATTGGAAGTGTTTGTATTGAAAACATCCGGAATAGAAAATTTTGTACTGGTATTTTCATAACGGAACTTTCGTACTTAATCTCTCATAATAAGTTTTTTTTAATTCTTGGAATTTTTTTTTCTTACTTAGTTTTCTGTAATGAGTTTTTCTGTACTGAGTTTTTCTGTACTGAGTTTGTTTTCCATAATGAGTTTGTTTTTTCATAGTTTTTTTATATTACCCATTACGATTAATCCTCATAAATCCAATCCGAAAGGTATGATTATCTTACTCAAGTTTTCGTAGTCATATTTTACTTGCTGGCATTTTCTTGTATTTTGTTTTCGGATTATAGTTTTCATAATTCTTTGTTTTAATAAAAACCTCAAAAAGATCGGATTCAAGTTTTCTTGAGAATTAGTTTTCAACCGTCAGATCTGATCTCAGCCTATCACAATCGTTCGATTAACCGAGGAAGTTGAACCGTCGTTTCATTGCCTATATAAAGGGGACCCAAATACTTGTCCCACATTGATTTCAAGCTCCAGCGTCCCGAAACTCTACCTCTCTGTTTTGAGGCCGTTCCGAACTTCAGATTTCTCCATTCCAAACTTCTTAGAGGTCATCAGATCCGAATGTCTGTGGAGTTATCTTCTCAAGAAATGTCATCCTCCAAACCTATTTTACAATGGTTAGTTTACAGAGAAAGGTTAGTTCATCCGGATTTCTTCAACAACTATGATTCTCTTATTTCGAAGAACATTAAGTTGAATGGGTGGGAAGACATTGCTGTGTCCAAACCGGGGAATCAAGACGTTGTTTTTTTGGAGTTACTTGTTGAGTTCTATGAAACAGTTTCCTTCTTTCAGGAAGATAATAAGGAGAAGTTTTCTTTTAAGTCTTATAGCAAGACTTACAAGCTTTCTTATACCAAGGCAGCAAGCTTGGTAGGGCTGACCTATGAAGGAGATGTAGAGTTCATATCTCATGTGTTTCCAGATTCTAAGGGTAGCTTCGATAAGGAAAAAGCCTTGAAAACTCTCGGACTCTCAGATGACAAAGCTCCGAAGATTGCTAGTTTGCCTACAAATTTCCAGATTCTAGAATTGTGGGTACAAGGTCTTATCGTACCTAGGAAAGGTGATAAAGACAGCTTAAAGAAGAGTGAGATCTATATCTTAGATTTCCTGATAAATCTAAGGAAGTTTAACTTCATGCGGCACATTCTTATAACCATTGAGAATCTTAAGAAAGGAAATCTCAGAGCCCAGATCATAATGTACCCAGCAATTTTATCAAGGTTGATAGTTCGGTGCCTTGATTCCTTTAAGGAAGCTTGCAGATCTTAGCCAAGGGTTTGCAAAATTTTGTTGGTCAGTGATGATACCCTTAAGAGGATGGATGTGGCTTTCAACAAGGAGACTGGTGAGTTCTTCGATTTACCTAATCAAGAAGAAGTGGCTCCGAAGACTGATGAACCGGATTCATCTAAGCCAGTAACGAAAAGAAAATTGAAAGAAGTTGTAGCTGGGGTACAGGATCCTAAATCTAAGGAAGTTCAAACCACACCTCCCAAACCAAAGAAGAAGAAGGCCTTTCCTGATGAGGTTATTGCGAAGTGGAGAGCAGATAAAGAGAAAAGGAAAGAAGGGGATCCGCAGTTCGGATTGGACCCTGCGGAGGCTAAGTCCTTGAAGGAGAGAACTGCTGATGAGCTTGAAAAACAAGTAAAGGAAAAGAAGCTCAAGAAGAAGATGTCAGAAGCTGAGGCAGTCCAAGCTTTGTTAAAATTTAATGAAATAGTATCCGGAAGCATTCCAGTTCCGAGATCTTTCTCCTTGGAATCTCTACCTGAGACTCCAGGAAGAAACCTTGATTTTCCGGAAGAGATTATAGTTGAACATATTGAGCAACTCGAGCAGATTCAACAAGTGGAAGAGCAAGAAGTAGTTGCTGAAGGAAGTGGTGAAACAGGAGATTTATTGAAAGAAGCAGATGATTATAAGGGGTCGCCTTCGGAACACCTGTCACTCCGAACTTCAGAGGCTGAATCCTCTAAGTTAGTAACTCCAGAGAAGGATAAGAATGAGGAAGATGTTGTTCAAAAAGTAGTTGATGATGTTATTCAAGTGTCTACTAGCGAGCAGAAAACTCCTGATCAAGAATTGATTCCGAAAAAAGACAAGGAAAAGAAACTCCTTGTTGAGACTCCGAAATCAGTGGCTAGCAAGAAAAGAGAATATGGAGATTCGTTTAAAAGGAAGTTGGAGCTTATTGAGGAAGAAAATTCTCCAAGCAAAGTTTCAGATTCAGAGTCATCCTCGGTGGGGCATGACTTTGTTGTTCAATCTTTGAAAAAGTTGGTGGGAACCATTCTGACCTTCTCAAGTATTGATTCACGATTTCAGATGATCCAACATGCTTTGAATCAGAAAACTGACTCCGTATCTATGGTTATGGACAAGTGCATTGAGATTGAGGCTCAGTTCAAAACCTTCTTTGTTGGCTACGAAGCTCATAGAAAATCTTGCAAGAGAATGAAAAACTGGTCTAAGAAGACTGTAGAAGAAATGAGGCTATTCGACGAATTTCAAGACAATGTTAAAGATGCCTTTGAGACTGAGGATAGAAAGATAAATGACCTGACTTCATCCTTTGAAGAGAAGCTGACAGATGAAAAGAACTTCTGGATTCAAGAAATCAGAGATCTGAATGGGAAACCGAATTCCGTTTCTCAAAACTAGAAGTTTGAAAGGGATCATCGGATTGAGTTTGAATAGAAGATGAAGGCTCAGGAAGAAAAGATCAAATCTCAGGAAGAAAAGCTGAAAGCCCAGGAAGAAAAGATTGAAGCTCAATCTGCAAGAATAGTGGTCTTAGAGAATAAAAATGAAGAAGATCATAAAGACCTGAAGAAGATCAAGACTATTCTTAAGGGGCTCATTTCGAAGGAAAAAGATCCGAAATAGCTAAATCCGATCTTTTTGTTGTATCTAGTTTTCTTTGTTGCCGACATTACAAATCTAATGAAAATTGTACTTCTCGTTTCTTTTGCTGTTATTACCAATTTTTTTTTTCAGGTACTTTGTTTTTTTTTCATTCCCTTGATTTCTTTTTGAAAATCACAAAGGGGGAGAAGGAAAAGATCCTTAAGAAAAAGAAGAACTCTAATAAGAGTTTATCTAAGGGGGAGAAGGAAAAGATCCTTAAGGAAAAAGAACTCTAATAAGAGTCTATCTAAGGGAGAGTTCTTTATTAAAGAAGACTTTCTTATTCGTAATAAAATGTCACTCCGGACAACTAGAATACGATCCTTAGTGTTTCAAAGCCTAAGGGGGAGTTAGTCGTATTCATCAAATTCCTTAAAGCCAAGGGAGATAAGCCTTAATGTTTTTTTTCTTCTTATAATTTTTTTTTCGAAAGGATGTTTGTGCTTTCCAAAAAGGGGGAGATTGTTGAGTCAATAAGGTTTTCCTTATGACTTTTCATTCCTTATTGTTTTGAAAATCACAAACACCTTATTCTTAAGGAAAATTGCTTTCTTAAGGAAAATTTATTTCTTAAGGAAAATTGCTTTTATAAGGAAAATTGCTTTTATAAGGAAAATCGCTTTTATAAGAAAAATTATCCTTATCATATTTTCATCTAGATTTTTCTTGAGTATGAGATTCAGATTCATTTTTATTTTCTCAGAATAGCTTGAAACTTTGATATGAAGTATTCTGTTTTAGGATCCGGATTCTGGATAAGAACTGTGATAAAGTTTCACTCCGAAATCCAGAAATAGAACTGTGATAAAGTTTCATTCCGAATTCTGGATACAGTTTTAATCCAGATTCAGGATACGAATTCTTATGAAGTTCGATGACGAATTCTCATTACGAATTATGATGAGGAATTCTCATTACGAATTATGATGAGTAATTCTCACTACGAATTCTGATGAGTAATTCCCATTACGAATTCTGATGAGGAATTCTCAGTACGAATTCTAATGACCAACTCCCATTCCGAACTCTCATTCCGAATTCTCTTATTAAACAGAATCTGATTATCTTTGTTTTATACACTCTGAATTTATTCAGGATCCGAAAATTATCTTGGTTAGACTCGGAAATTTCATTTTTCTTATGCCTTTATATTTTGACTACTCTTTATTATTTTCCTTATACTCCGAACCTTAACTCCGAAGCTTTCATTCCTGTCTTTTGAGTTAGAATTAAAAACGATGTCGTACATTCTGTTACACTTGTTTTGTTATAAAACGATGTCGTCTATTTTGTTATAAACTAACCATTGTCTTAGTGACACGTGTACAGGTCCCTCCGATCTTTAAGGAAAATATGATTGTTGGAGAAGGAGCTGACCTTACCTATAAATAGGAGCTCATTTGAAAAGAGTTGCACACACAACAACGATTTTTGACATTGTGCATACATGCTGTTGAAGTGATTTCTAGAGAGAGAGGCTCTTATTAACTCTCAAAGCTTCGTGCGACTCCGAATGTTGGTGAGTACATTTGAGGACTTCCGGGGATAAGAAGACAGAGGTTTACAACACCTTGAAGTTGAGGGCTTCCTTGCTGAGGAAGACAGAGGTTGCCAACTACCTTGAAGTTGAGGGCTTGTGGGGATAGCAAGACAGAGACGCTTCGATCTTCATATCGAGGGCTTACCCTGGTGTGGGTAAGACCGACTTGCTTGAAAGTATAAATCAAGGGACCTTTATCCAAGGTTGTTGGATACCCTTCTCTTTGGGTTAAAAGACTTATATCTTGTTACTTGTAGTTTTACTACTTGTTTATTTCCGCTGCATTTTGTATTATAAGGAAAGTATAACTTTCTTATACCTCCTTATTTGTACTCTGTTTCATTTAGATTCTATACGCTTTAAGGTAGAATCTCATATTGTAATATTTTGTTAAGTTTCATTTTCCGGAATCATATTTCCGGAACCTATGTTCGGAATCTCTTTCCAAGTTTTCATTTGATATTAGAGGTGTTGTGAATTTGCTTAGTTTAACTTTGTTAAACATAGACCTTTCCTTTGCTTAAGGTAAACATAGTTATTTGTAACTAACTTTAAAGGTTCCAAAGGAATTTTTAAAGTATAAAATTCACCCCCTCTTGTATATTGAGCATCTACATCACTATTTCGATCCTACAGTTTAGCATGTTATGAAATTATATGCACACAATTGAGTTTATTTTATCTTTATGAGAAGGTTATGATTGGTGTATTTGTCTTATGACTATCTTATATATTATATTTTAGAGGGAAATACCTCACATTTGTTAATATGATGCACCCTCAGTGCTTGTTGCCAACCCATGGCCTACTAGAGGTAGGACTCAAGGGTCATTATCAATCTTCTCTCATTGTTAGACCAGGAGGATTACTCTTTAGGGAGAGGGGTTCGAGACAACAACAGACACAACTATTTTAAATTTGTTGTAATAAAATACCAAAACATGAGAAGTGTTTCCAAGATTCCAACTACATATCATCCCATTTATTACAAACTAGAAAATGATTTATATAAATTAAACATAAATAAAATCATGCAGTATCATCGAATATTCATTGGAGTAGGATTATTTAACCCCTATTCCTAGTTCTTGTTATCTAATTTGATTAAACATAAGACCTTTCTAACATGTTTTGTAAACACATCCACCTATGAGAAGAATCTCATAATACAACATGGTTTAACCTACCAATATCAAAATCAACTCTACAAAAAATCTATATGACACAAGAATGGATCATCCACTAGAAAATTAATGTTTATGAGTTTAACCTAATAATCTACATTATGAAACTAGACTATTAGTTTTGGTTAAAAAATCCTCAATAATTTTTTTAGATATTTTTAAAATATATTCTGAAATTTTATAAAATAATAAAATTATTTCCCTCATGAATAACCTAATATCAAATTGAAAAATGAAAAAAGGTGAGAGAAACTCATATAAAAATGTTGGATTGTTGTATTTAAGTAATGTATAAAAAAATGGAGAATTGTGCATGGTTCAATGCACAACATAGCTCACATGTGTGCATTTGGGATATGCAATGTGATGTTTTTTGACATGTTATAAGACATTGAGATAAGGTGTAATGGGTTATATTCATTTTTATCAAATAAATCATTTTATATTCATTATAAATTGATTAAACAACCTCTAGTATATCACAAAATGATAATGATTTAAATATGATAAAATTTGGTTAAAATTGGTTCAATATGAGTCAAATGGATCCAAAAATTTAAATAGATACACTTGATCTACGATTAATACAATTTAGGGCACATGTTGAATTAGAACATGTTCTAATTTTGAATATCACCAAATCAAGACCACCAATACAAATTTGGAAAAGTGGTGAAATTAATATTTTTTATTTAATAAAATTCAATTTTAAAAAACCAAAATGTGATTTTAACCCCTATAAATAGTTTTATCCAAGAGCAAAATATTATTGAAAATTTTCTCAAAAAGACCAATCATGTCATGATCTGATTCTACTAGGACCTCACATGGGCCAATTGTAAAACCAAGTGCATCTCCTGAAGGCTACCTTCAATAGGCCATGGGTTGATAAATAGCACCGAGTGTGTAAATCTCAAAAATGGGAGACATTAACTACTAGAAAACACAGTGGAATTTAGTAAAGTAAAATTAAAACCACCAATACATGAAGATTGATAAATCCACAATAAAAAGATATTATATGAAATGTATAATTCATGAATTTAATACAACAAAATCAAAATGAAAGACACGTACAACTACAGTAAAAAAACACTAAATCCCAATAACTTAGTAGATACTGAACAACTTGTATACCTCAATGGCACAAAAAATAGTCCTCAAAAAACAAATCTATAATTATCTACCTTAGTAAATAAGCTAACACTTCCCAACAACACCACCGATAATATCCTACAACTAGGTATGTAAAATTATGGGTGAGTACACTGATGAAACTATTACTTTTACATAGTTTTTACCATAATTTTAATGTTTTAATCCTATAAAATTGTTATTTTAAGATTAGTTATAATAGTTTTAGGTATAAGTATAAAATTTAGATTAATTGTGAAAATGTTATAATTATTATTATTTAACTATTTTAAATTAGTTTTTTATTTCATCGAGAAATATTTTCTATACTAATCAAAATTGTAAAATTCCTTTTTTATAGGGTTACATGCTTGTTTGAATAAATTTATTTCAAAATTCCCAAATTCTAAATCCAAAAATTTAAGACTCAAATAAAGCCCGCAAGTCAAGCTTTGGAATTTGGGGCTGTTCTTGAATAATTTTAAATATGATCCCATATCTCAGAAGTATATAATCCAAATAAGATGAAATTTCACATGGATATAGGGAACATGATAATGAACATTTTCTTCAACTTTGTTTTCTCAAGATTCTTCCTCTTTCATGGTCATAATAACTATTAATAGGTAATTAATATTTAATAATAAATGTTTCATAAACATTAATTAATTAATTATAAACCCATTATAATTAAAAAATTAAAAAATATCACAAATAAATTTTTATTATAATTTATAAAAAAATTATAAATTATAAGAGAAATCAACAAAAATATAAAAATTTGAAAATTTTATACTAGCCTTATGCAGTGCAGGTCACTTGGGAAAAGGAAAAAACTTTTACCACTACACAAATTTATGTAAGGGTAGAAATTAATAAACCATATGTTGCATGTAATATGTAAGGGTACTCCATATATATACCATTATGTAAACCCTTCACATAAAGGTGAATCTTGAATTACCCTTATTTCAAACCCCTCATATAAAGTTAGACCATGAATTACCTTTATGTGAACTCTTCACGTAAAAGTAAGCCTCATGGTACCATCATGTGAAACTCTAGTATAAAGTTGATAACTTTGTTATCTTTATGTGAGGACTTACATGTAAAGGTAATGTTTTGGTTACCTTTACACAAACCATCCACATAATGGTAATACCATGATCACCTATACATGAGGATAGCCATGCAATGGTAATATCATGGTTACCTTTACATAGAGAATTTTTAGAAAACTAAATTGTCTTTCTTTTTTTCTATGTTTTATTCATTTTACACATTATTTTGAAAATATTAACATGGTAAAATAACTAATACCAAATTTTTGGACTAAATTAATCTAATAACATTTACTATAATAGTGAAAATGATTTAAATCCCTTACCTGAGATCTTCCATGCATGGAATATGAAAATTGTGTATAAGATAAATAATAAACTATAGTATATATGTGTGTACCATACACTTTAGATAATATTAAACATATTAATCATCATTTTACACCTTAAAATGTGATTTATAAAATCATATAGTGGTATTTGAAGGCCTCCCAACTTTGGGGGTATCCACGAGTTAAACTTAATCATAAATCATGTGTGTGGGACTATCCAGTATCCATGATGTTATAACATCTCATGATGTAAATGTGGTTGGAGAAATAGAAATTTATGTGATATGGATTTTGACTAAGTAATTTTGTATGGAAACAAATCCCATTATTTTAATCATATTGTAGTCTCATATGGTCTATCGAAGACATTCTTTGACTATTATTGCATTTACCCATGTGTTTATAATGCATGAGTAAATCCAAAATCCAGTGTATTCATCATAGGAATGAAAAGAAATCCATGCATTTAATTATATAAAACAACTCTTTTTAATTATATCATATATGGGATAATCATCAAATGATAATAGTTTATCATTTATCCATAATTGTAGGTTTCTTGGATCAATATACCCTATTTATGCAAGCAAATCATAACTTGAATAGAAGTAAAAATATAGATTATATATATCATATATATAATTTTTTAGGAAATATATCTAAAAATTAAATTTCATTTATACCTTTCCAACATGTGCCAGAAGTTAAATTCATGATTGTTATTAAAATAATGCTTGGAGGGATTTTGGTAATATTGAGCTAATTTAAAGATTTTTTTGAGTTGAAATTAAATGTGTCATCATATTTTTTTGTTTTGGTGGAAAATAATTCATGATAAAAATATGGATGGGTGGACCAAAATATCATTAAAATGTTTGGATAGTATTTAACTTCATTTTCAAGACCAAAAGTACCCCTCTTCCATAAAAAACAAATTTGGGCTAAAATTCCAAATCTAAAATAAAGGAAACAAGGATGGTGAAATGGGGAAGAGGGAAGAAATGAAATTTTTATTGAAATGATCGAGTGTGGTCAATCCAATGATGAAAAAAGTGGTTATTAAAGGTTACATTTTTCAAGCGGATTGAGGATCACACCATTCTTGGGGGAAAAAAATTCATGTATTTACTTCATTTTCAATCCTAACCCTCCTCATTCCACCTCTGATGTTTTTAATTTTAAAACCCACTTACCCCAGCCTCTAAAAAACCAATGTAAAATAAATCATGATTGAAACATTTATGACTCTATGACATGAACGTACTAGGAAGATAGAGAGCCTATGTAGATCTCACATATTCTTGAGAATGATAAAATCACCAAATTTAAAATTCTTGAATGAAGAATGAAACACATTTATGAGGAGGTAGGAATAACATATTCATGAGAATTAACATTATATTGAATTAAATATTATGATTATTAAGGATTCAGGGAATTTAAATCCATGTAGGAGTTGTGATAATTATTTCGATGTGATATTTGGGTAGTGTTTCCAATTGTACCTTGGGAATTTTGTTTTGACATTGGCATCAGATGATTGTTCAAGTGTGAAATGTTTAAGATTGAGGAATTTATGATGATAATATGTTTCCAAATTTTATACTATAATTTAAATTATTTAAACCCAAAATTTTTTTATTTTAAGGGTAACTTTTATTTTTTTATTATTTAGTAATAAATTGATCTTAATTGTTAAAATGGTTCAATTATTGATTTTTAAGTATTTAAATAAAAATTTTATTTTGGCTATAATTTTTATACACTAATAAAAATTTTGAAATTATTTTTTTAGGATCACATGCACATAGATATACATTCCATTCAAAATAATTGAGTGTTTAATCCAAAACTTTAAGGCTCAAATAAAGCTCACAAGGCAGGCATTGAAATTTGTGCCTAGTTGTAAATAATTTTCAATATGGGCCTATATATTGCAAGTGTAAAGGCTAAATAATATTTAATTTCTCATATAGATGTAGAAATTATTGAGCAACATTTTCTTCAACTGTATGTTCTCAAGATTATACCTATTTCAAGGTCATAAATTCATGGAAAATTGACACATTGGAATTCAAACATTATCCAAAATAGAAAAGTTTTTCTCAGTAATATTATTATAACATCAGTTACTCATGGTCAATTAATATTAAATTTTTAGGGACGACACCCAAGAAATATAGGGACAACTTTACAAAAGACCACTTTTCCACGTTCATCAATTTAATGGGTAAAAAATGTGATGAAATTTTAAGTAATTATTTCTAATAAAAAATCAATCACCCTCATCCAATAAATATGTACCTCCACTAACTCTAAATATTTATCTATTTAGTTATTAATTTTCTATATCTCAAGAGTGTTATTTATTCTATAGTAGTATTTTAATGACCTAGAATTTTTTTCAACTAAATTTCCTTGCAGATTATATACATGTGTTATATTTAGTAATGTGATATTATATAAAGCACATTCACCACATGATAAACCACCAATTTTTTATATTGACTTGAAAATTACATTTATAGAATAGAAATATTTATAATAATTAAAAGTAATATAATAAGATATAAAAATATTATATAAGATAACTATAATATGCAAAATTGTATCTACTCGATCCCATAGAATGATCGCACTCATGAGAAACACTGTAGAAATGAAAAAAATATTAATAATGAAATATTCATTTTAAAAATTAAAATATATATAACAAAATCAAAGAATATAAATTGATGAATAATTAATTAAAAATGAGGTCTTTATAGAGGGTATGCAACCCATATGACTTTTTCAAATTTGAATGTTGGAATAATAATCCGACTGTGGAAAAAGTAATCTAATCATTATAAATAGTTACTTGGACATTAGAATACTATCATCACCGATGTAATTTTATAATAATATTTAGTTATTATATAAAATGAAAATATAGAAAATCTATTTCATGATATAAATAAGTGAATGCTTTAAAAATGATAAAATACATGTTTTGATTTTTATAAAACACATATGTTTTATTTAAATTTTTATGGTAAATATAAAAATTTAAAAAAGAGTTTATTTTCATAAAATGGGTTTATAAAATAATATTAAGTTGCATTAAAATGATAATATATTTTTCGGAGGATATAAGTAATTTTCCAAAGTGCTATAAAATTGATCATAGTATTAAAATTGGTATTTTTCAAATAAATAAAGATTTTATTTAAAAATAATTTTTATTATATTTGAAAATTAATTTTCATAAAATAGATTTTATTTTTTTAATCTACATAATGAAAAATGGTTATAGTGAATTTTTAGTATTTTTCTAGAATAATAGAATCATTAGGGAATTGTGAAATAAGGAAAAATATGATATTTAACATTATAAGGTAAATATATAAATTAATAAGACATGGATGTTTTAAGAAACCATTATATTAAAATCAAATGAACTAATTAATTTATATAGTCAAAATAACCAACACTATTGGTAGTATTGAGAAAAAATAATAAACAAATATATATTATATTAAAAAACACCCACTCCCCCCTTATAAATACCACCTCACCATCACTTCTCCTAACACATTATAAGACTTTTAGATTGAAAAATTTATGTCTAGTTATCTTACTAATAACCTTTCCTATATCCAAGTGCTTCTAGAATCACCAATGACTATTCCATGGGGCCTTTAAGGGGTAACATAATAGAAGACGCCCAAAGGAAGATGCAAAATCTCAATCAAATCACTTTCAGTTGATTCTTCTTATACCTCCCCAATATGTTTACCATACACCTTGAAATAGTAACATATGTATCTTAAATATACTTATATATTATTATTATGGTGTAATATCCATTTTATACCATCCCCTTAATCGATTCTAAAATGAAAATGATTGTTCATAATATGGTCGAATCCCCACCCCACGAACAACAAATTCCATTTTCCAAAACCACATTCGTAGTTGGTTTAAATTAACTTATTATGGTTTTAAATGATCTAAATAAGTATATTATATTTTATTTCACATTTAATAATGGATATATAACCATAATATTAAATAAACCAAATACGTTTATCATGGATGGAAGAACCTCTTATGTGAATTAACTGTACAATGATAATAATTAAACTCTATGAACCATGTATAATTTTAATACTATTTTACCTTTACATCCATTTTAACTAGTTTAACAACATTAAAATCATTTCATCACAATTTTATAGTTATGGAACCATTTCATAAATAACTTCCATAATTAACTATATGTGATGCGACCTTGGAACCATGACATGAACGGGCTTGGGATAGTACAAAACAAAATGATATCTCAATTAAATGACTCTAATCTAACATAAAATATTGATAGTAAATGAAATATATTGGAGTAAGGTTCTCAATAATTTATTTAATAATTATAATTTTATTATTCAGAACATTAATTGAAAGGGCAGAGCGAATCTGGACCCGAGATAATAGAACTCTCTGAACAAAACTTTTTCTTTGGGTTTTGACTTATCTCTCTCTACCTCACCTTAACTATTTAATTTTATGATAAAAACATTATATATTATGTATGTATTTAATTTTAATATATACCTAGGTTATCCTTTTTACCTTTTTTGGGATATACAACCTTTTTATGTTATCTTACCCAAAATTTATTTTAAGTAAAATGGATTTAAGGGAACTTCCTATTTCTTATTTCTTGTTATGAACCAACCCATATATTATTTTGATCATAAAAGTTTTTATGAAATACTCATTATTTTATGTATATAAATAATAGTTCACTTATATTTTTATGAAAAATATTATGTGCTTACCGTCCATAAATATTGCATGCCATTTTTTTTAAAACCTCACTAAAGATATTCAATTCGAAATTTACTTCTCCACCTTTCCTCATGAAATTTTCTTCAAATAAACTCTGTTTTTGAGAATTTTTTTTTATAATATATGAACACTTAAAATATTTAATTACTTATTATATTTTTAACCCCTATAAGATATCCTTAGATTATAATTTGAAGTAATATTATGTAACCCATTTCTTTCCATGGGTATTTATTATGCTTATGACTTATGTTTGATTACCTTATGTGGTACACCTAAGTATTTACATGTTATGATGGGTGTTACAAAATATAACTCTAGATAATTGGATAATGTTTATATCTCATGAGAATATATTTATGGGATTAGGGAGTAAATCAAATTCATTATGGGACTCTGTCCACCATGTTATGATGTCTTGAAAATGAACCTTGACATATGCTTATTATGTCACGTATTATGATGTTTCCACATTCCTATGAATCCATTATCTTATCATTACATATTATTTATATCATTCTTCCATATGATTATTCATGATCCAGAAATTTATGATATCATGTTATTTCATTTGACTTATATGTTATTCTCCTGTATCATGCTTACTCCCTTATTAATATATATAGCTCACCCATTTTGTTTATGTATTACCTAGGTTATCCTATATAGATTTAGAATCTAAAAGGGATATAGGCACACATTATTAAGTTTAAAATAATTTTTTTTATTTTATATTCATGCTTATGTTTTATGAACCTAGTCTCCCATGGACACTATGCCTCTAGATCCTTGGTTTGTGTTTATTGGATATTTATGTTAAAAAACATGTAACATTATATGTAAGATGATTGGGTTTCAATAGTTGGTATAAAATCAAGGTCTAGATATTCTGAGGATTAGGACAAGAATACACTAATTAAAAACATAGGGATAAGACTAAGTAGAGGAAAACATCCTGAAAGTTTGGTAAAGTATAGAACAAGTGGTTTCTAAGTAATGAAAATACTATTTGGATATTATAAGTGGATGTGGCTATAGAATAGGTTTACCTAGGGGGTAAGAAAAATAAAGGATATAATTGGGTATTAACACAAGCTATATCTAGTGGTTGAAAAAGAGTCCTTGTTTCACACCTATTTTGGCACTCTCAAGGGATATACATTGGTAAATTCACACTCTTTATGAACCATTATGAAGGACTTGAATAGATTGTTATGTTAGAAAAACCTAATAAGAAAACTTTCATGTATAACCTAGAGAATTATAATTTAGGATATATTTTTCATTTATAAGTTATTTCTTCTTAGTTTATAATTTCCTTTTTTATATGTTTATTAGTTTAAGTATTCTCATCAATAATTTTACTTTATTTTAGTCAATATAATGGAATTGGAGAAATGATTCCAACAACCAACGTGATAACAAAATGTGATGATTTCCCTAATGATAATCCTAAACCAATGGAAGTTGGAGCCAAGGAATTCATGGTAGTACTATATCAACTAAATAAAGTTTTAAATAATAACGTGAATCATTTGAAATTCCCTACTTCTCTTAAGAAAGTGAAATTTGTGGTTGAATACTTTATGTGATAAATTCATCTTACTTTTACTCTACCTTTTAATCCCCACATCATGTAATAATGGATTAATTAAATTGAGAATATATTCTCTTTCCTCCAATGCTTTGAATAAGAGAATGTTAAGCTGGTCATCTATTACATAGAGGGAGACGCAGATCATTGGCGGACATTGATCAAGAACATGAATCCCTAGGAGGAAAATGAATCCACGGAATGTAAAGGATTTAATAAAATAGTTTTTACGAAATATTTTCCCTAAAATATCTATCTTGAAATAGAGAGTTATTTCTTGGGACTGAAGTAAAAGCATTATGATCCTGTTTTGGCTTATGTGGAAAACATCACAAAGGCTTTCAGGATATGCCTACAGCCTTTTCAACAACAATGAAAGAAAGGAGGAATGATTATTTAGTGTATTAAAGCTGAGTCAATGAAAATATTTTTTGATTCAATAATTTGATATCTATTAAGATATTTTCTATTATTCCCTTAAGTTTGAGATAGAGTTTTTTTCTTAGTGGTCTTGAGGGGTTGGTGATAAAAGGAAGAAAATAGAGTTTAATTTGGGAGGATCAATGGATAAATCCCATAGAGGAAAGAAAACACAACTGCACACATGTTAGAAGTATGGAAAAAAAATCCCCAAAACTATCTCAAGGGAATAGGGAGATACTTCAAGTGTTGAAAATAGGAGAATCAAGCTAATCAATGTCAAAGGCAGATGAATAATCCCAATATTATGGTGGAAGAAAACAAGGTTCCAATAAATCCTACACCTATAGTCCAATGTTTAAGTTATAAATATCATGGACCCTATGAAATAAAATACCCTAAGCCAAGGGTTTTCAAATATAACAAGTGACAAAAAACTCCAAGGAAATGAGAGAAATGAAGGTCTTATGCTATCACCACTAATGAGGTGAGAACTAATAATAAAGTGGTGATAGGTATGATAGTTATTCATTCAATAATGTTAAATTTATTATTCAATTATGGTTCATCAAATTATTTCATATCATGTATGTTTAGTATAACTATTCAAACACTACCTCAAAACATAGATGTTGAGTTATCTGTGATAATAGAAAGGGTGTTAATTATTTAATACCAAGTTTATAACTCCTTCCCAATAAATTTTCGTGGACTAAAACTCACATAAAATATTTCAAAAATTTATTTAGTGGAATTTGATGTTATAATGGGTATGGATTGGTTATCTTAATATAAATACAACATAAAATTTTAGGATAGGGAAATCAATCTCCATATCTAGAGTCATCCTATGATTTTATACAAGTGTAAGGAGGATGATAAATCAACTTTGGAATCTTCTTCTCATGCATGGATATTATTTCTTTATGAGAAAGAATATCTAGCTCAAATTATTGAGACTGACGAGAGGATCATGCTTGAAGACATTCCAATTGCGAGGGACTATACTAATTTTTTCCCTGAAGAGTTTCTTTGTCTTACTCTTAACTGAGAGGTTGAGTTCTAAATTGAACTTATACCTGAATCTATACCCATATCCAAGACACCCTATATAATGTCAACCATAAAATTAGAATAACTAAATAAATAGTTACATGTGAATTTGTAAAAAATATTTTTATATGCGAGAGTTCTTCATTATGGGGTGTGCTGGTCCTATTCATCAATAAGAATGATTCAATGTGCCTATACATTTATTATCATGAACTCAAAAAATTCATGATAAAGAATAAATATCCTCATCCACAGATATATGAATTTTTTGATCAGCTATGTGGGGCCCAATACTCTTATTAGATGGACCTCTAGTCAAGATATCACCAATTAAAGTTCAAGTATGAATATATTCCAAATATTACCTTTTAGACAAGGTATGTATAGTATGAGTTTATAGTGATGACCTAAAAACTCACTAATTCTTTAAAAAACTTCATGGAAATAATGATTAGAGTATTTAGAGATTACCTAAATGAATTTTTGGTACTATTTATTTATCATATTCAGATATTCTTTAAAAGAAAGGAGGAAAATGAGGATTATTTTAGTACAATGCTAAATACATTTTGAAATGAGAAGCTATATGAGAAGTTTAGTAAATTAAAGCTTTTAATGAAGGAAGTATCATTCATGGGGAATGTTATGAGGAAAAGCGTTATATCTATGGATCCTTCCAAGATAGAGGTGATTTAAGATCGGCCTATAAAAACATCTATGATAAGGATCCATAGTTTCCATAGACTAATTAAGTACTATCAATAATTTACGAGGAACTTATCATGATTTTAAAACCCTCTAGACATGCTAAATTTGAAGGGGGTAAAGCTTGTATAGTCTAATGGATGTGAATATAACTTTAAGGAATTGAAAAATGGCACATCAATGAACCAGTAGTCAAACTACCCTCAAGTGGTTTACTTTTTGTGATATACAAGAATGATTTAAATAATGGATTTTGTCACGACCAATCCCCCAGGGTCGGTTCTGTGACTACCCCAAGCCCTCCTTCCATAGGCCAGTGATGCCGACTAGAACTGAATAGGCATATCCAAAAATGGGAAGGAATTTTACTTTAAACCTGTACACATGCACACAATAAAAACTGTAGAATGGTAAACACTAATTAAACCACAACTATCACAAGACAACTACTAAAAGTATAGTTCAAATGAAAAGTACAACAGACCAGAATACAATCCCAAATCCAAAATAAAAGGTACAGATTCCAAGGCCCATCTTCCCAAGTCCTACATGGAGGGTAGGTGTAGGATAGCTATTAGTAGACATAGAATTATGTCCCATATGTCCTGTCCCATTGAGAGCCATCTAGCCATGGTCTAGCGTGGTCTCCATTGAAGAATCGATCACCTACACGAGACACGACATGTGCAGGAAAATCCCATGTAGGGGTGAGTAACACAATACTCAGTAGGGACCCCAAACCAAAAAGAAAAGAACAAAATTCAAGACTGCACAACAAGATCACAAATTAAAGACATCTCAAACCAGGTATAACTCGAAGTATAAAAAGAAAGACTATCAGTCGTAACACTAAAAACCTTGGACTGTTGAGGTACTCATCCCTGATGAGTACTGTGGGTATACTAGGTCACACAGAGCCGCTCCACACCGTGGGCCTACTGGGTCACGTAGTGCAGCTTCCCACTTAGGCCATTATAGATGATCCACATAGGGTCACTTGTAGATAATCCACACAGGGTATCTTATAGCTGATCCAGATAGGGTCTTTTGTAGCTAATACACACAGGATTTCTCATAGATGATCCACACATGGTAACTTGTCATTGATCCACATAAGGTTGCTTGTATTTGATCCATATATGGTCACTTGTCAAATGTAGGACTTCCACATGTAGTGTGATTGATTCTAGGAGAATCAATTCTTCAAGCCATTAATCATATTTCAACTTCCATGAAAACGTCCTTAGAGCATCCCAAAACAATCACCTCGTCATGAGGGCTCCAAGGCCGCAAAAGGGTTATCAATCGGACATTCGGTCTGAAAGATATTGGAATTTTAGTAAACATGGGCCAGTTATGTCCGGTTCTGGTCTGAATTAGTCAGACCGACCTGACCAACCTAGCTTGGGGGTCATGCATGACCCGATCAAGTTCAACCGACCTGACTCGGTTGGGTGTGGGTTGGCCCAGCCTGACTCGCAACAGCAGGCTAGCTTACTCCAGCCCGGGTAGCTCAGTGGCCCGATTCACAACCCCCGGTTTTACCCGCATGGCTGGCCAGTCTCCTCTAGCTCGGACTCTAGGAGGGAATGTAGTTTTTGGTATTTCGCAGCCAACCAAGACAAAAACCTTTTTTCTCAGACGCAGTCCTTGCTGGACCGTGTGCCCATGTGCTGCGACTTTCATAGTGCGACCTGCTCTACTAACATGGCTGGGTGGTCACTTCTACCTCTGCCAGCCGCTAACCCAATGCTGGAATCTCCCTACTTCACCATCATGGCCCGAGCCATCCGTGGAATCTTCCTCAGTACACCGCCATTGATAGTGCCTTCCACAGACCACTGGGTCCGCTCCAGTGGTCCGTTCCTCGAACTGTTTGCGCCTCCAGCCTATTTGGGTGTTGCCTTTCCTACTATAGCCTCAGTGACTCATTTACATCAAATAAGAGGTTCGATCATAAAGAACACACAAGAACTCCCACGGTGGAGGGTCTCGGGCCTTGTTCATGTCAGCCCACACCCTCCACATTAGATATTTTGAAACATGGGAAGGGGGAAATTAAGTTTCTATCCACAAATAAATAAACCTGATTCAATAACTAAGATAAAATACCCTCCCGCAAGAACATGTGACCCAGGGATCAACTTTTTCATGGGTTTATCTGCGTTAGTTGGTTTATAAAGAATAATGGGGAAATCAACTCAAAAGTAACCCCTACCTAGGATAGGTTTGTTGCTGAAGCTTTCTATATATGGGTATTCATGTTCCATTCGAAGTTGTTGGCATTCATCGCTCTCTGGTACTATTCTTCAAGGTGCGGCATTGTAACTAGCGATTCACCAATGTTCTTAATTGGTGGGAATTTACACGCCGTCTGTCAGAGAAATTATAGCTCTAATTCTCCTACTTGTTATGTCATTAAAATAGAAATACATCGCATAATTTCTATTACGATGCGTAGTCGTGTTGTTATGATGTTTCATTCATGAAATAGCATATCTGTTATGCTTAAATAAACGAGTCATTACACTGCACATTTGAGAGCCTCATTAATGGGATTCATTTAATGCGACTCGTCATCGCCTCATCGCCACACTATAGTGCTGACGTTCCACTGCTTAACGATGGTGAAAACAAATAAAATAACATTTTATGTTATTTTATTTTTCTTCCGAAAAGTCTGAAAACAAAATTTCACCCTAAACCCACACCGGTCAAGGTTAAGGCTTTATTAAGGGGAAAACCCCATTACGAACTCAATGGTGGTCTTGGATTTTTAATCTGAGTTACCATTTGTGTTTTATGAGGATTCAAAAATAAAATATCTTTTATTTAAATTATTTTATTTACAGTTACATCCCAAAAACCAAATTTCACAGCCAGCCTGTGCTTGCCAATGTTAGGATCCACCTAAGGGAAGAATACCGTCAAGTACTCAATGGTACTATTGTATTTCAAATATAAGTTACCGTTTATGAGTTATAAGTATTTGAAAATAAAATAACTTTATTTAATTATTTTATTTTTGGCCAAAAACTGCTTTCCAATGTTGACCTGTGTTGGCCAATGTTAGGATCTAATTAAAGAAGGAATACCCTCATAAGTTCAATGGTGGGCTTAGATTTTCAATTCAAGTCACCATTACCGAGTTATAAGGATATGAAAAATAAAATAATTTTATTTAATAATTTTATTTATGGTTATGACATTATCCAATTTTCTCATTGGACGCTCGAACAGATTAAAATTAAGTCGTGCCAAGGGTAAAACCACCATCCTAAAAAAATGATGCCTTCATATTTCTGATCCACTATTATGCAGGTAAGGATGACAGCATGAAGCTAACCCCTTTTCCTATCCTCTATCTCCCTAATCTTGGTGTGGACCACATTGGGGTGGTGGTTGTAAAATGTAGAAATGTATACCACCTATTGCTGCTCTCCCATCTCTTTTGCCACGTCTGCCTCCCTGAAAAGGGATCATGGCTAGAACCTCCATCTGGTCAAGTGGAATCCTTACTAAGAAGAAGACTCATATTACCACCCCTATCCAATCCTCAGTGACCCGAGGATCTGTCTCTCACCTGAAACTGGGAGGTCCCTATCGTTGGAACTTGTGTAAGGCACTGAGATTATACACGTCCTCTACAGGTAGCGCTGATAGTAACTATTTACTGATGGGTGATGGTATTGCTGGGGAACCACCCAAAGGTTCCATCTTAGGAAATGATCCTTTTCCTGAAGCCTCATTACTTTGTGGACCATCCTCATGATCATGGACACGAATTTTGGATGGATTTCTACAAAGAGGCATCTTGAAAGAGAATCAAGATGAACCACAATCAATTTATTATACCTGGTGAGATGAATCTTGCTCAAAATGATCATGGTAAAACACTCAAATATGCATGAAACCAGTGTTTTCATATATTGAGTTAGAAAAAAAATTCAGGGTCCTGGTGTATTGATACATCGCCCTCCGCACCAACACTAGACTCCTTGGCCTGAAATCCGAGCTCGAAACACTTAAAACTATTGCACCATCAAAATTTACAATCTCATAGTTCTTCTAGTAGAACCTACCACCTTTGATACCCCTTTTTCATGAACTATCCCTCAGGACCAATGACATGACTTCCCCAAGCCTGCCTTCCATAGGCCAGGGGCTGGCGACTAGCACCGAATAAGCATATACCAAAATGGGAAGGAATTTTCATTTAAACCCATACACACAAAGACAACACAAACTGAAGAAAGGTATACCCTATATAAAACACAGATGTCACAAGAAAACTACTGATAATATAGTACAACTGAGAAGTACAAGGGTCCAGAATACAAGCCCAAATCCACAAGAAAAGGTACAACTTCATAGGTCTGTCTTATCATGCTTATCCTAGATGTTAGGTGGAGGATATCTATTGGAATCCATATAAGTATGTCCCGTATATCCCATCTCACTAAGCATCACCTGACCCCAATCCACCAAGGTCTCCATCGAAGCATCAATCACCTTCACAGGACACAAAACATCCAGGTGAAGCCAATGCAGGGGTGAGTAACACAATACTTAGTAGGGACCTCAAACCAAAAAGGAAAGACCACAATGAAAGACCACACAACAAGATCACAAATTGGAGATATCTCACAATAGGTATAACACAAAATATAGAAAGAAATACTATCAATCGTAACAATAAACATGTTGGACTACTGAGGTACTTATCCTTAATGAGTAATGTGGGTATGATGGGTCACATAGAGCTGCTCTCCACTATGGGCCTTCCGGGTCACACAGAGCCACTTCCCAATTTGGCCATTATAGATGATCTTCATAGAGTCACTTATAGCTAATCCACATAAGGTCACTTGTAGCTGATACACAGAGGGTCACTTATCAGCCATTGGACTTCCACATGAAACACAATTGATTATGGGAGAATCCACTCCTTAATCCATTATTCATATTTCATATTCAATGAAAACCTCCTTATAGCATTCCAAAAAACCCACCTTATCATGAGGGTTCCAAAATTGAAAACTACTCGTTAATTGTACGTCCGGTATGAAAGATATTGACATTTTAGTAAATAGGGGCCATTTGTGTATGACCCTGGTCCGACCCAATCGGATCAACCCAACCACCCCGGTCAGGGGGTCCTGCATGACCTAACCCAGTTTAGCCAAACCTACCTAACCTGATCTGGCCTGAATACTGGGCCAGGACCATTAGGCCTTGAGGGACCAGACACAGTTTGACCATGGGTCCATCCCGCTGGGTCACCTAGTGAACCAAATTTATTTGGACAGACCCACACTGGTGGGCCAGTTTTTTCGATCCCAGTCCACCCAGCAGCCCGTTGTTATTCCACTAGACTATCCTGAAATAGCGGGATGACTTACACCAACCTGAGCTGCTCAACAGACCGATTCGTGCCACTTGGTACAGACCGCACAATGCGCCGATCTTCTCTAGCCTGAATGCCTGGAGGGAATCCGGTTTGTGGTATGCTGTGACCGGCTAAGAGGGTCTCACTTTCCCCTACACTTAGTCCATACTGGACTGGGTTCCAGCACTCCATGGTCTGCACTATGCGGGATGCTCCACCGATGCGGTCGGGTGCACGCATCCGCCTCTTCCAGCTGTCAGACTGCTGTCAGCGACCCCCTGATGCACTAAGGCAGCCTGATCCGGTTGTGGCCTCCACCTCGGTGTGCCGCCACCTGCTCGCGACCGCTGCTATGGGCCTCCACTACCAGTTGCTGGTGCCACCGCCAGTGTTGACGGTGCCTTCCATGGACTACCAGGTCCGCTCTGGTGGTTTTTTCTTGAAATTGTCTATGCCTCGAGCCTCCTTAGGGCACCATCTTTCCTACTACAACCTCAGTGCTACCTTTCCATCAAATCAGAGGTTCAATAATGAATAACACAAAAGAGCACCCACAATAGAGGGGCCCGAGCCTTGTTTGTGTGAGCCCGCATCCTCTGCGTTAGAGGTTTTAAAACACGGGAAGGGGGAAATTAAGGTTCTATCCACAAATAAATAAACCCGATGAAATCCCCGAGATAAAGCACCCCCCCACATGAACAAGAAACCCATGGATCAACTTATTCATAGGTTGACCTGTGTTTGTTTATTTAGAAAGAATAATGGGGAAATCAACACAAAAGTAACCCCTACCTCGGATAGGTTCATTGCTGAAGTGATCCATCCATGGGGATTCACATTCCGTTCGAATCTGTTGGCATTCTTCACTCTCCGGTACCATTCTTAGAGGTGCATCATTGTCATTAGAGATTCACAGATGTTATTCATTGGAGATAATTTCCTCACCGTCTGTCAGAAAAATTCCAACTCTAAATCTCCAACCCGTTATCTCATTAAAAGTGAAATGCATCATAGAGTTTCTATTACGTCACATCATTGTGTCGTTATGCTATTTTATTCATGAAACAACGTATCTATTACGCTTAAATTAATGAGTCATTACAATCTACATTTAAGAGCTTCATTAATGGGATTCATTTAATGTGACTCGTCTTCACCTCATTTCTGCACCGCAGTGCTAACGTTCCACTTCTAAACGAAGCCAAAAACAAATAAAAAACATTTTAAGTTATTTTATTTTTCTTCCAAAATGTCCTAAAAATAAATTTCTCCCTCAACCTATACCGGTCGAGGTTAAGTTATTATTAAGGAGAACATATAATTAAAAACTCAATGGTGGTCTCATGTTTTTAATCTGAGTTACCGTTTGAGAGTTATTAGGATTCAAAAATAAAATAACTTTTGTTTAAATTGTTTTATTTATGATTACGTCCCAAAAAACCTAATTTCATAGCTGGCTTACACCAGCCGATGTTAGGCTCCTCCTAAGGGAATAATACCCACATAAATTCAATGGTACTATCGTATTTCCAATCCAAGTTACCGTTTATGAGTTATAGGGATGTGAAAAAAATAACTTTATTCAATTATTTTATTTACGACCAAAAACTACTTTCCACTTTTGAACCATGTCAAAAAATGTTAGGCTCTACCCAAGGAAATAATTCCCTCATAAGCTCAACTATGATCTCAAATTTTCAATTCGAGTCACCATTCGTGAGTTATATGGATATGAAAAGTAAAATAATTTTATTTACTCGTATGCCATTTTCAGGTTTTCTCACTGGAGGCCCGTGCCGACTAAACTTATGTCACGCTTAGGGTAAACCCACCATCTTGAATGAAACTATGCCCTAATATTTACGATTAGGGAACCTTTTTATGATTTATTCCACTTTTTAAGGAAAACCACTCATGCACGCTATTTAAAACTTAATTTTTTTGACAGATCATTACGGGCACTCTGGGACTTGGAATCGCATATTGTCTCAATGCCTAGTCTCGAAATAATCCCATTTAATTTTCAAAAAAAAAATCATGGAATTATAGGGTATTATAGATTTGGATGTGTATTGATGAAAAATGATAAAGTGATTACCTACACCTCAATGTAGTTGAAATTTCATGAGAAAAATTATCCAATGCATGATTTGGTGTTGGATGTATTGATATTCCCATTGATGATTTGGTAGAATTATCTCTATGGGGAGAAGTGTGAAATATATATATGTATCATAATATCCTCAAGTATATATTCACATAGAACATGCTTAATATGAACCAACAAAGATGGTTAGAGTGATGGGAATATTCCTTAAATCCTTATATGTATACGTGATATTTATTTAAGAAATATCATATTACATGAAAATTATATATAATTTCCTTGCCCATGAAATTTATGATTGTGAAATAATGATAAATAATTATCATTTTATCCCACAAATACTATCATTTAATGAACCATTACATAAGATGTAACATGTGGGATTTTATTCATGCAAGAGTTCCACGAGTTGTCCAAACCATTTAATCATGCGTTATAATAAATAAATAAACATGACTTCCCAAGGATCATACTTGTAACTTATATTAATACTACCATGTGATGAAAGTGAATGTGATAGATTTATTATTTTCTGAAAATTATCCTACCCAAATCTCTATTTCATATTCCTCCTTTACATATAGATGTACTAGCATACTGTAGAGAAAAGGTAAATCCCATCTGAAGGTAAAATGATTCATTTTACCCATGGATACACCACAGAGGTGGGATAATTTTTCCACTTAGTGATATCTCTCAAAAATATGTGATGTTGTTCGATGGTTACAGAGATGATGTAGTGTCTCTTAAGTGTAAGTTACATGAGATTTATAGTATTTCTTCATTTTAGTTTTTATATAAGTTACATTTATCTTACATTAGAGATCCTTATACAAGAGTTTTAATCACTTTTGATTAATATGATAATTGATATTAGACTCTAATAAAATCCTTCATTGGTATTTTAGGGATCCCTATTTATTTTTATATGATCATGCATGAAATAAAGAACAAACTAAAAAAAACAAAGTAGCATTTCATTTCATGAAAGTTTGGTTTCATAAATGGGTTTTCCTTTATATAGCTAGAATACTTAATGGAAAACAAGTCCTTACCCTTATATAGATCTGATTTTTAAGGGTAGCCAAGGATTTATCCGTACACATAATGGCATATATAAGGGTTATCTCGCCTTACCCTTATATAGATTGGTCTACATAAGGGTCACATGATGTTACCCTGAAACGTATTGGGTTATGTAAGGGTATGATACTATTTACCCATATGTAACATAGTGGTACATAAAATTAATTAGGTTTTTCCAAAAGTCATGTAAAGGTAACCAGATGCTTAACCTTACGTTGAACATGGATATGTTAAGGTCACAACCTTAAGCGATCCAACTACGTGAAGGTATCACCCTTACACAGTGGTGCCAAAAGATTTATGTAAAGGTAGATTTTTAATTACCTTTATGTGAAGATTTCTTATAAAGGTATGACCTTCTATACCCTTACACAACATATGCTATGTAAGGTTCATGGTAATATTCCCTTGTTCGAGGGATAAAAAACTGGAATACCCTTACATAGAGTGTTTGTGTAAGAGTAAAGTGACGATACCCTTATGCTAGAATGAGTTCCTACATAAGCACATGAGCCTTAGCCCGGTTGGTAAGGACTCCGTAACTACATCCAAGCGACAAGGGATCAAAACCAGGTGGATGTAGAATTTCTGGGTTACTGTAGCAGGTATTGTAGCAATATTGTAGCGGGAACTGTGCAGCACTATAGCATGTGCTATAGAGGGAACTGTGCAGTACTATAGCGGGAACTGCAGTAGGCAATGTTTGGCACTGTAGCAGCTGGGAATATGCCCCTGTTTGGGATTTCAAGCCACCGATTTGGTCCCTGTGTCCTTTAAGGCCTTTGGGCCACCCATGCCTTTGGGTCAGTAAGGCCTTAGGGCCACCTCAAGGCCTTCGGGCCACCTTAAGTACAGATGCAAACCAGACAACCTATAAGGAACAAGCTCTACAAGGAGGATGAGAAAGGAGCTTTCACCACAGTAGAAGCTAAACGTATTTCAAGAATGAGAGCATATGACACCTACCATTAGGACAAGACTATGAATGCACGAGAATTCCTAGCCGAACAGCCATGAGAAGGTGGAGAGCTGATTTCACGATCAAGATGCTGGGGAGGAGCAGTTCCAAGTAATTAGTCTGGGTTGTATGTAATGTTTGAAGCCTACGGGAAATGAATTCCTCTAAGGCCTACGGGCCATGTAATACTTATGCCTACGGGCCTTGTAAGGGTTCTACCTCACCCCTTGAAAGGTGGATTATCAAAATAAATAAAAAATGAAGGCCTTCGGGCCATTGGAGGAGTTCCTACATAAGGGAAAATAGAAAAGATTTTAAACTATTTTTTTTAAATTCTGAAATGTTTTTAATAGACTATAAAATATTTATAAATTAGTATAAAGTGTATTTTGGGAATATTTAATTTATAATGGGTTTATAAATTAATTATTTAATTATAAATGGTTTATAATTAATTAATTAATTATAACTAATTTTTTTATTTCAAATAAATAATAAATGTTAATATTTGAAATAACTTTTAATCAATTATATGGAAATAATTATGATATATAAATAAATGTTTTTATTTTTAAATTATTATAAATAATTTGAAAAGGGTTATAAATTATGAAATTGGGTCATAATATAAAATGCTTATATTTAAACTATGATTTTTTAAAAAAGGGACCATGTTTGGATATTGTTTAAGCTACATAAAAAATGTTTTGATGATTGATATGATTAAAATTTAAATAATAATTAATTATAAAATATTTTTGTTTTGTAAAATGTTTACATAATATAAATTTGATTATAAATTGTTTATAATTTATATAATATCATATATTTAAAATGGAAATGTCATATAATGATAAATATGAAAGATATCATATTTGAATGAATATAAAATGTTTATATTCATAATTATGGAATTCCCATAATGTTAAAGCTAAAATATTATATTTTCTTTATACTTAGATTTTATTTACTAATTTTTCATAAATGTTTATCTCATGTTTAAATATTTCAATTTTTCATTTTCTTAAAAGGTTATTCCCTACTAGATTCATGTTTAGTAAATTATTTAAGAAATTTGAATATTTTTTATGCTTTAGTTTAATTTTTAAACTATCTCTAGATAGAGCATTGAATTACATGCTAGACATAATAATAAATTTAGCGTTTTTATCTACATTGACCTTAGTTTATAATTTAAGTTTTTAACTTGAATTTAATTATTGGATATAGTTTTTACTTATTAGGTGTTATAATTACAATGAATTAAATTATCTCTTGAGTCAATTATCCCTGAGTAGAGGGACTTGGGGTTAGACTACCTACCTACCTGGAGGCTTATGCCTTATCTAGGATGGTGGATGGGATTGGATATCTGTCACTTCGGTATTACTCATGTGGAGATTTTAAATCTCATAAAACTCTATTAATTTACATGAAGTGTTCATATACCTTATGAATATGATGAATTTTGATATGTATGGATATAATTGACTTCTAAATTTGGTTGAGTAACACAAAATTGGGGGCTGTGTAAAGAGTCACACATCAATATGGTTTGAACACATTGGTTTAGTGGAGGGAATATGATTCCAAACTAAGTTACTAGAATCATTCATACATAAAAGGAACTAACATATGATAGTATAGTGATATTAAAATCCCATTCAAATACTAAGTGTGTGATTCTTTCGAAAGTGGCACTTGTCAAGACCTTGATCATCCAACCAGGTAGGTCATGTCATAGATGGGGTCCCATAGATTATATTCTATAAGGAAAAAAAGGATGGGTGACACTAGATCATCCTTGGGTAGGCCATGCCATAGATGGGTGGCCATGTATTTTCCGTTTTTATATTGTTCTTGGAAATTGGTTAGGGTTACACTAGCAGGGAGACCCTTATAGGATTAGGTTACTAATGGAATAGAGTTTGTTTTATCCATATGATGGATTGGAAAAATAGTTGTCTAAAAAACTATCCAAGAGTCATATATGATATGATTGAGATGATTCCCTGTCTAAATATCCAAGTTGTGAGAGAAATACCATAATGAACTCATTGATTAGTGAAATATGGATATTGGCCCGATAATGTATATAATGTGTTTTTAAAAGGATCATCATTTTAGTGGTAGTATAATTAATAAAATTCATTATTAAATGATTAATAATACATGATACTAATATGATAAAACATTACTTTGTGTAAAAGACCATCATCACCATCAAGATAAACATTGTGATAAATCCTTGATAAAGATACAATGAATGTAAACATATCCTAATATTGATAACTTAAGAAAAGTTATTAAGCGTGAATGGTAATTAAATAAAATTTCTTAAGGAAAAGTTTATGTGTCAAAATAATTCCTTCCTCAGTAACCAAGTGTTGATATTATTTAATAAGTGAATCTAGATTCTTATGGAAGAATAGAGTGATTAATTTAAGTTTTCAAAGGAATTAGCTAAAAAATGACCAAAGGAATATTATTCTCCACTCATGTACTCAATATGATTGGGTTTGAAAATGATTTATGTAATATTAGTCTCATATACTCAATATGTTTGGGTATGTCAAAAGATATTCAATATCATTGAATATTCTGATGAATCTATGAGACTAAAGGTTTACTTAAATATTTATTAGTTATAGAAAAAATCTTTTATTCTGATAGATATATTATATCGACTCTATGATTTACAAGGTCCTTTAAATATAAAAAAGTTTGGAAGATGAAAATAATTGATCCTTGATTTTTGTTTTCATGTAATGTGGAAAAGGAGTTTATTCATTTATATCATAGATACTTCAATCATGGATAAAATCATCATAATATGTGTATTTTATCTCATTTTTATCCTATGAAGATCATGAAATCAATTATTGTTTAATAAAAAGAGATGAGGTGTTTTTGATACTAATAGTTATGATTCATTCAATTCTATAAAATATTTTAAGGATAAGTTAAAAATGGTTTGTTTTTGTTTAGGTAATTTACCATATTGTTATCTATGGAAATTTTTAGACAATATGATTGAATTCAAACATTGTTTACTTGATATTATAAAAGTGTTGGGAATATATATAAACTATTCATATGATTTATTGTTTTTAAAGTACCATATAGATTAGTAAACATTGGTTAAACTTTAGATAAAAATAATAAAAGTTAGTTGAAGAAATTTAATAATGTTTCTTCAAGAAGAAAATCTAGGTCTTTGAAATATAAGGTAGTCAAAAAGGAAGAGTAACAATTAAATATGATTGAATTAACCATGATATATCTGAAAAAGTTTTTGAAACTCTATGGAATGTATATATAAAGTATTAATATTTTATAAATTATTTTTTAAAAGGATATGATAAAAAATTTATATTTTAATATACTTTTTTCAAATAAATAGGTCCCATACACATAGAATACCATATATGATATAATCTATTCATTTAATAATCCTATTGAAAAAAAGATATGTTATTTCCTAACACAAAAGGGTTTTTGAATCTTAGAAAGATATTATGAAAAGAATATAGAGTCTTTGAGGCTAATGGGATTATGTTTGGACTTAAAGAAGTTCAAAGTTAACAAATAAATAATTAAATTAATATAAGTTAAAATTGAATTTTACTTAATATCCCAGGGGAGTTAGGATGTATTATTAAACAATAATTCAATTAGATACATTATTTCATGTAATTTTTTGATGTAATAGGATTCCACAGATGATGATGATGAACATAGAAATAATTATAAGTAGAAAATAGAATTTTACTTCATAACAATTGTTGAGAAGTTAAGAAGTTTGAATTCATTTAAAGAGTTAAACAATTAGGAATATGATTACTAAGTCTCACCATTATTTAAATTGGATTACTTTATAATTTTTTCACACTAAAAGGTTTAATGGGAGGATTTTATCGATGGTTATATAGAGATCTAACAGGAATTACTTATGATATAATGTGTTAAAAGATTCAAGAAATCATAGAAAACATAAAGTTGATCTGGTAGTTTATCATATATGATATGTTAAACTAGTGATTATGTTGGGTTTATTAAATTTTATTAAAGATTTTAAGAATATTAAAATGCATCAAATTGAAATAAAACCTCGATTTTATCATAATTTCACATTATCTACAAAAATGTATATATAAATATATATATTTTGAAGTGTAATGATGACTGACTTATTAGATTGTTACTTTGAGTTTATCCCTAATTGATGTTTTATAAGGATTATTTTTGGTCATGATAAAATGTTAAGGTTATATTGAGTAGGATTTTTTATAGAGATATAGAATATCACCATGAGGGAAAAATAAATAATATGATTCTTTGTGTAAATTGGATGACCTACTAAGCATACCACATGAAGTATCATACAAATGTATTTGGTATACTAGGGGTGAATGAATCAAATTTGAGTCCCCACTACCTAATCATGGTAAGGTATATATAATTATAACCTATATACTTTTATACCTTACTTATGAAAGTTTGTATATTGAATTTGCTAATAAGGGGGTGGTTGGGTATGTTGTTGATCATGTCATCAGTTGGGGCTTAATTAGGGTGGTATTTTTCCTCTCAATTGACTAGTATGGAATCAGGCCACTCTATTAAGATGGAGTGTGAGAGCATGTGACCACACCTAGATATTATATATATCTATCTAGATAAGGGATATGTGATGTCTTTATCCAGACGGATGAATGAAATGTGATGTATTCATTGATCTTTTCAGTCTACACTCTAAGAGTTCAGAATAGACGAGTTGTATATATGGTGTTGATATGATTTGTGTGCCATGGTCACTTGATGTCTTGTAAAAAGAGAAATTATGAGAATTCATGATTATATATGATTTATAATAGTGAAAAAATGTATAGTGATACATGTGTTTGATGGATATCATGCCAGATCCCTTTATAGATTTAGTAGCATTGATTCTTTCCTAGAAGTTGTTCTTTTCTTACATATATGGATATAGATGTTTTAACTTGTTATCAATGTTATAAAGGCCCATGGGGTCACACTTTGTGGTTGATTGAATGGGGATTTATTTTGACTCAGAGAGTTTCTATAAAAACATTTAGAGTTAGTCCAAAAGTGTTTTGGATGTGTATTCACAAGTTATTTCATATGATTTGATTCTAAGTGAAGTTAATGACAGCTTTCCAAAAGTGTTTTTGGAAGATATCAAAAAAAATTTGGATATGATTTCACAAGTTATTCTATATGAAACAATATAGGTGTCATGACACAAATTATATTAGGATTTAATACAATGTGAATATTCCCTTAATCCATATATGTATATGTGATATATATATATAATAAATATCACATTGAATTAAAGCATGAACCTGTAATTTAAAATTGTAAAAAATGATAAATAGTTGTTATTTTCCCCCATAAACACTATCATAAAAGGAAATTTTATATAAGATGTAACATATGGGAGTTTATTCATACAATAGTCACATGAGTTGTCCAAACCATTTACCCATGTGTTATAATGCATGAGTAATTGAGATTTTCCAAGTAGAGTTCTTATGTCTTATATAAACACTACCATGTGATGGAAGTGTATTCTATAGCTTCATGTATTGCTAAAACTTCTTCTACCCAAATATATTTTCCATCTTCTCCTTTTCATATAGAGTTACTAGAATAATATGGAGAAAATTTGAATTCCATTTGAAAATTGGACGATTTAGTTTACCCATGGATACACCATAGAGTTGAGATGATTTTTCCACATAGTGATCTCCTTCAGACCCATTTGATGGAGTTTGAAGGTTAAGGATATGATGTAGTGGATCTTCAATGTAAGGTGTGCCAGATTTATAGAATTTATTCATTTTAGTTTTTACATGTAAGGACCTAACCCCATTTTCGTAGATCCAGTTCCTTATTTAATTACATTATCATATAAACAAGGAATATAAATCCTGAAGGACTTAGTAGTTTAGTAGCATTAGAAACAAGATACATACATAAGTTCAACCTTACAACTTGAAAATAAATACATCATAGAAACTCATTTGAAAATATCCATAAATCCTAGGTTATTTATGTGTGTCATTCATAATATATCTCTCTGTGTCCTAGTAAAAAAAACATAAGAAATTGTTGATCTCAAATTCACCATAAGGGTAATAAAAATGGTTGAATATGTCATAAACATAAACATTAGGCATGGTGAATAACTAAAAACACATGCCTCTAAAAGAATAAACATGAAAAAATTATGGAAGGAATAATAGATGAAAAAATAATTCCATAATAAAACATAATCATTAGTATTATACTAGCTGAAAAACCACATGAACCATCAATAATATTTTCATAATGAGTGAGTGAATTATGTGGTACATCATAACCATATTGTCAAAGCCTCATGCCAAGACCATAAATAATCATTTTGTCAAGACCTTTTTCCAAGACCATAGTTTGTCTGATGAGACCTATCGATGCACTGATGGGCTATAGTAGTCCCAACATGACACTTAATATGTCCAATGCATTCCTCACATGAATGGGGATAAACATAAACAACACGTACATTCATATTGAAACTAATATATGAAATGTAAATAACTTTCCCTGAAAATTAAGCACAAAAACAAACCATTAAGACTGAATTGTTGAATGGTTTTAAGATAGAACATCCACCGTAAAAACATAGGGGATAATATAACAAAACATTAACCCAATTTAAACACAATAATCAACAATAGTGTTGAAATGGGTGAAAATACTCTTTTAAAATCACTGAGTACTTATTGTTATAAAAACCCTTTTACTTGGAAAAGAAGAGTTCTTTTGGAAAAGTATCTGTATAAAACCAGAAATTAAGTAAGATAGTATTTTCATAATAAAATGAGTGATTTTAGAAATATAATGATTGATAAAGATATATTCTAGAGTTCCCTTGAAAATAGGTAAGAATTAGAGAAATTCTCTTGAATCAGGCTTGTATTTTGAAATTAATTTTGAATGTTTCTTTTAAAATGTGTAACTCCACATAAAATAAGGAAGGATTATGGTTGATAAAAATTATACAGCACACTCAGAAAGAATTTATGAATAGTACATAATAAAAAATAATAATTTTATTGAGTTATTTAGACAATAAAATAACCCAAATGAAAATGGATGTTCAGGTGGAAAACCCTTACCTTAAGTCCGAATGTGTTCCGATCTTGAACTTAAGGTCCTGTAATACGAAATTAGACTTATTAATAACTTAATTCATAAAATAATATAAATTTATTTAGTTTTTCATAATTTTATTAAGTTTATTATGTTCTTATAGATAAGTTATAAGATTGAATTCCATCGTTCCAGAGTGTTTGTTTCCTTGGTTTTCATGATCATTATATTTGTATACGAGTATGGATGTTCATGTGGAAAGGATGTAATTATCTAAAATTGAAATTATATATTATTTATGAACATCCATTGGTGTAAATGTTCATTCATATCATTTTGTTACATGTAATGATGATGAATCATTATATGAAATATTAATGACAATCACTTAGATTATTTTAGCGGTATTTTTATTATTAGGAACTAGTTTGGTCATATGATTTAATTTTATGTACATATACTGGATCCAGAATATTAAGTAGGTTATAATACATATATTATATTATGGTTAAACCATAAAAATGGTTTCATGACCAGAAATGAAGGGGAAATTGAAGAATGAAACTTCATCATCCACAAAGGTTGTAAATTGGAACCTCACGGACGATGATTTCATTTATAAAATAAGAGAGAGAGAGAGAGAGTAAAAATATTGATGATGGTGATTAAATTCACATGATATAATTATATTATTTATATTATACTAGAGTTATCATGGTAATTTTTATTGTAGATGTTATTAGAGGATAATAAAAAAATTAACTTGAAATGAAAATGAAAGAAATAAAATGTGAATTTACCTCTTGAATCCACCTCGTTGAGAACCTCCTTAAGTGAAGGGGTTTTGGTCTTTTGGAAATACCAAGAGCTCCTAGACATGGGGAGTGACTAGGGAAGGGTATTTTGGAATAAATTTGAGGAGATTCAAGGATTAGTGGAGTGAAGAAAAAGGGAGTGATGGGGGATTTTATAGTGTAGGAGAGGAATGAATTTTGAATATTTTATTCATTATTTTATTAATTCCTTAAAGACAACCAATAGTGTTGATTCATCTGACCCATAAAAGTAATAAGTTCATGTGAATTTGAAAAAAGTGGGATTAAATCACTCATGATGTCATAAATAGTGTACTTAACTGATAATTTTTATATATGGTATTTTACGGTATTTCACTATTCATAAAAAATACAAGAATTTCAGAAAAATACAAAAAATTCACCGTAACAATTTTTCGACGTGTATAATTAAAAATAAAACTCAATTATTTAATTTTTTTTCTAAATATGATTAATTTAATTTTTAAATAAAATCATACTTTATTAGAAAATTAACAATTTTAAAACTATAACTCATTTTATATCACCTTGAAAAATTAAAAAAGATGTTATTATCTTGTATCCTTAAGAAAATAAAATAATAAAATGATTTACTATTCATAAGGGTCATATTATTATTCATTCTACTATTCATAAGGGTATGTTACTATTCACCAAAAAATTAAGTTGGTTCTATCAGACTCCAAATGACTTACTGATTGTAACTCTAAATGACCATTTTTCAAAATTCAAAACACAGTAGAAGCAAAGTTGTGTTTAACAACTAGTTTATAAAATATGTTTCTTTGTAGGGACTTAGTGTTTCATGCATTAAATATTTATTTTCAAAACCATGGGGTGTTACATTCTCCCCTCACAAAAATTTCATCCTCAAAATTCATAGAATGTTACCTCACAAAAAGATTTAGGTTGGTCTTCATCATAAGCTCCTAAGGATCCCATGTTGCCTCTTCGATTTTATGATTTCTACAAAGTATCTTTACCAGAAGAGTCATCCAATTCCTCAACATTTATTATTGAGTGTCCCAAATTGAGAAAGGCTCTTCACAATAAGATTGGTCAGGTTCCACCACTATACCTTCAGAAGTGAGGACATACATTGGGTCTGACATATACTTTCTCAGCAATGAGACTTGAAACAAATTGTGCACTATGGATAGGCTAGGCGGCATAGCCAAAAAATATGTAATAGCTCCAATTCTACCCAGAATTTTAAAAGGACCAATGTACGTAGGGATCAGTTTCACTTTCTTTCCAAATCTTATAATGCACTTCCATGTAGATACTTTTAAGAAAACGTGATCTAGCACTTGAAATTATAGATCCTTCCTTCGATTATCGGCATAGCTCTTTTTTATACTTTGAGCCTCTTTGATATGACTTTGAATAGTCTTTACCTTCGATTTTGTTTCCTCCACATGCTCTGGTCCTACAATATTCTTTTCTCCAACTTCATCCCAACAAGTTGGTGTACGAAATCTCTTTCTATACAATGCTTCATATGGTTCCATTTAAAAAATTGAATGTAAACTATTATTATAGAAAAAATCCAATAAATCTATGTATTAACTCCCTATAACTTTAAAGTCAACTAAACATGATCTCAACATGTCCTCTAAGGTTTGGATTGTCCTCTTTTATTTTCCATCAGTTTGAGGGTGATAAGTAGTATTCAATTGAAGTTCTATATCCAAATATTTCTAAAGGCTTTTATAGAATTTTGATGTAAATCATGGGTCGTGATCAGACAAAATTGAGAGAGGTTTCCCATGAAGTCTCACAACTTCATTGATATAGATCTGTGCTGGGCACTCCAGTGGAAAATCCTTCCTTATAGTGATGAAATGGGAAGATTTTGTAAGTCGATCCACAATCAACCATATTACATCATTCTTTCTTGGAGTTTTGGGTAATCTAGTGAAAAAATCCATTATGATGTCAACCCATTTCCATGTAGGAATAGGTATATGTTGCATGAATCATTT
Organism: Viscum album; assembly: GCA_963277665.1. Classification (NCBI taxonomy): domain Eukaryota; kingdom Viridiplantae; phylum Streptophyta; class Magnoliopsida; order Santalales; family Viscaceae; genus Viscum; species Viscum album. The sequence continues at coordinate 1,881,315,671 of OY728159.1, read as the reverse complement.
TGGATGTCACCTTTTAGCCCTCACTTATTGATAAACTAAACATCTTGATACATAATCCACAATTTCCCTCTTCATGTTATCCCACGAGAAATATTCCTTCAAATATTTATACATCTTAGTTCTACCAGGATGTATAGAGAAATTAAAACTATGGGTATCATCCAATAGCTCCATTTTTAGCTCGGGTATAGCTGGAACACAAATACTCTTCCCAAATTTGAGAACACCATCATCACACACAAAGTCATCCATATTCCCATTATTCACTGCATTAAATTTCTTTTTAAAGTTCTCATCATTAGGCTAAGAACTTTTAATCCTTTCAAATAAATATGGTTGGGAAACCAAATGAACAATTAGTGATGTTTCACCTTCTTTCATAATTAACATATCTATCCTCACTAGATGTATGTACACATGATCCTTATCAATCCCCATTTTGTTGAGAAATCCATGATCCTTCCTGCTCAATGTATTAGCTACATTGTCTTCCTTTCCTGGGTTGTAGTGTATAGTACAATCATAATACTTGAGTAGTTTGAGCCATTGTTATTTCCTCATGTTGAGTTCTTTCTGTGAGAAGATATACTTCATTCTCATGTGATATATATATATATATATATATATATATCACATTTTTTGCCATAGAGATAATGTCTTCATATCTTTAGAGAAAATATTACTGATTCTAACTTAAGATCACGAGTGTGATAGTTTTGTTCATGAATTTTAAACTTCCTTGATGCATAAGAAATAACTATACCATTCTATATTAGGACATAACCAAGTTCTTTCTTTGATGCATCAATATAGATCACTAACCCATAATTCCTCGATGATAGGGTTAGGATCAGAACATTCACTAATCTACTCTTCAATTATTCAAAACATTCCTCACATTATTTTGTCCAAATGAAATTATACCCTTTATGTGTAATCTTGGTCATTAGGTTGGTTAAAAATGTGAATTTATGAACAAAACACTGATAACAACCTGCTAAACTAATAAAACTACATACCTTAGTTATGTTCATTGGATTAGGCCATTTTTGCACAACCTTTGTCTTTGTAGGATAAATAGATATTCCATCCTTAGAGATAATGTGTCCAATAAAGGAAACTGATTGAAGCCAACATTAACACTTTATAAACTTACCATATAATTCATTTTTTCTAAGAGTCTTCAGAATAGTGCACAAGTGATTTTCATGATCCTCAAAGATTTTGGAGTACAACAAGATATCATCAATAAATACCACCACGAAGTAATCATGATATTCATTGAAATATCTATTCATTAGATCCATGAAAATAGAGGGTTCATTAGTTATTCCAAAAGGTATTACTGTAAACTCATAATGCCCATACCTAGTTTAAAATACAGTTCTGGGAATTTCTTCCTTCCTCATAAGCAACTGATGATATCCAAATCAAAGACCAATCTTTGAAAAATATTGGGATCCATGAAGTTGATAAAGAAATTATCAATGAGAGGTAGGGAATACTTGTTATTTATTATTATAGCATTGATCTCCCTGTAGTTAATGCACAACCTCATAGATCTATCTTTCTTCTTAACAAAAATAACATGGGCTACTCATAGAGAAACACTAGGGTGTATAAATCCTTTATAACTAAATTCCTCTAGTTTTTTATTCAGTTACACTAATTCCATAGTGGCTATTTTATAATGGGTATTTGATATGGGACTTGAACTAAGAATTAAGTCAATGGAAAACTCAATTTCCCACTCTATAGGATGTCTAGGTAAATCCTCTGGAAATACGTCAACATATTATTGAAAAGTAGGTACATACTCTATTTGAACATTATTTTCCTCACCCATAGTTACTGCATTCTCTTCCTACCCAATAATTGAATTCAGTAGAGATATTGGGGATGGATCTTGATGAGAATCATATTGGGATGTTTATTACCTAAAGATAAGGGATTCCACATCATCTTAAAAAATTGTAACCTCCTTCTTATTACAATAAAATGTTGGATCACGGTTTGAAATCCAATCCATACCGAGGATTATATCAATGTAAATCATTCAATGACAATAAAATTAGTTGATAAAGCACATTTATATGTCATAATGGGGATTTACTAACTTTGTTGCAATGATACTTCCCTTAGAAGTTTTGACTGACAACTCCCTTATTAAATCAAATTGTAAATATTTAATTTTCTTGGAAAACTATGTAGATATGAAAGAATGCGATTATATAGAATCAAATAAATCATTGGATAAGTTTGAGGAAACAATTAAAGTACCTTCTACCACATCATTAGGAACTTAAATATCAGTAGTTGTGATCACATAAGCTTGTACGTTATCTCTTGTCCTATTTTGGGGAATGTTTCCCTAAAGCATAGGACATTCATGTGTATAATGTCCCATATCCCTACAATTTTAGCATTGAACATTAGTAGCATCTTTCTTCCCCTTACAATTCTGAGATAGGTGGCCTTTTTCTCTGCACTTGTAACATACTATCATTCCCTTCAGGCATGTTCCAAGGTGTTTCTTACCATAATTACTATAGGATGGATGGTCAACTCTTCTCTTCTTCCCCATTTACTTATTTTATTTTCCAGAGTTTTCAGTAACCCTCTTCTTCTATTTTTTTTAAAGTTATAATACTTAAAGCATTCATTTTCTGTCTTGATAGCACTTGAGACTATATCTTCATATGATGAGAAACTTTGGAAGACTAGTTCCATTCAGAGTAATGGTTTTAAAACATAAAAGAATAGATCAATATTGCTACTTGGATTACATATGTAGTCTAAAACATGCCTTTCCAACCTTGTAAAGTTGGATTTATACTTGGAAACATTTTCATCATCCTTCTACCTTAGATTCAATAATTTCCTTTCCATATCCGCTCACTGTTCACAAGTAAAGTATTTATCTAGGAATATTTCCTTAAAGTCCCTATATTCTATCTATTCTATCTCTTACTCCTCCATTGTGTTTTGGATTAATGACCACCACTGATCTGCATCTCTCGATAGACGATAAACTGCCATGACGACCTTCTCTATTTTGTTACATCCCAAAGAGATAAATATATTCTCTAGTGAAATTATCCACTTCTCAACTACAAATGGGTTTGTATTCCCATTAAATAATAGAGACTATTATTGCATAAAGATATCTAACATAGCTCCCCCACTTTGTGGATCTGGATGCTCCATATGTGGGACACACACATTCATGCACTTTCCATTCCTTCCACTATGTTCCATTTCTAAATAATGGAATGCAATAGATTAGGTTATGAATCATAATTTATAATCTCAACATAAAAAATACTTAGCATAAACTGAAATTATATACATAGGTAATCTCATAATCATAAATATGGTTTATTTGAGAAAAAAGTTACATTTAAATCCTTCATAATGTATTGTAATGAAAATTTGAATTATCCTATGAATATCCTCCAGGAGTGTTAAACCAGGTGCACAATAAGGCACATTGTTGTGTACAAGGATACCTCGGTTGAAGCCTGAAACTCCTTGTTGGAGTTTTCACTCCTAGGTATATCTGAGCCAAAACCACATCCAATTGAAGTGTCTAGAAAGGGATATATTTTCTAGAAATATGCACATAATCTATTCATGACCAAAATACCAGGATGTTCTTCTATTCTTATCGTCAAAGACTATCTTAATAATTTGTTCCCTAATCTACATTTTCTAAATCTAGTCTCCATGTTTTTCCTAAACTTACTTAAATACCAACTATAAGGACCCAACCCAAGTTACCCAGAGCCGGTGCCTTATTTAATTACATTAGCATATAAATAAGGAATATACATCTTGAAGTACTGAGTAGTTTATTATAATTGGAAATAATATTCATACATAAGTTTAACATTATAACTTGAAAAGAAATAAAACATAGAAATTCCTTTGAAAAAATCCATAACTCCAAGGATATTTATTCTTTTCATTCATAATATACCACTTCATTTCCTGAAAAAATGAAACATAAGAAATGGGTGAGCTCAAACACTCAATAAGGGTAATAAAAACAACAGAAGATGTCATAAACCTAAAAATTAGGCATGGTGAATAACTAAAAACACATGCCTTTAAAAAAATAAAATTGAAAACATTATGAAAGAATTAAGAGATAATTAAATAATTCCATAATGAAACATAATCATGGGTATTATACTAGCTGAACAACCACATGAACCATCAATGCTATTTTCATAATGAGGGAATTCATAATGTGGGACATCATAACCATACTATCAAGGCCTCATGCCAATACCATAAATAATCATTTTGTCTAGGCATTGTGCTAAGACTGTAGTTTGCCTCATGAGACCTACTGATACACCGAGGGTCTATAGCGGTCCCCACCCAACACTTAATATGTCTAATTAATTCCTCGTATAAATGGAGATAAACATAAATAACATGTACATTTATATTGAAACTAATATATGAAATGTAAATAACTTTCCTCGGACATTAAGTAGAAACACTAACCATTCAGAGTAAATTGTTGAATGGTTTTAAGATATAACATCCATAATAAAAACATATGGGATTAAATCATAAAACATTAACCCCATTTAAACATATGAATCAACAAGAGTGTTGAAATTGGTTAACATACTCTTTTAAAATCACCGAGTAATTCTTGTTATAAAAACCCTTTTTACATAGAAAAGAAGAGTTATTTTGGAAAATTATTTATATAAAACCAGAATTGAAGTAGGATAGTATTTTAATAATAAAATTTGTGATTTTATAAATATAAGTTTTGAAAAAAATAGATTCTATATTTCCCTTGAATATAGGTAAGAAGTTGAGAAATTCCCTTGAATTGGGCTTGTATTTCGGAAATAATTTTGAAAGTTTCTTTTAAGCCGTGCAACTCACCATAAAATAAAGAATAATTATGGTTTATAAAAATTATATAGAAAACTTACACATAATTTATGAGTATTACATAATAATACATAATAATTTAATTTTGTTATTTAGACAATAAAATTAACCCGAATGAAAATGGAGGTTCGGGTGGAAAACCATTACCTTAAGTCCAAATGTGGTTTTCTCTTGAACTTAAGGTCATGGAATATGAAATTATACTTATTAATAACTTAATTAATAACCTATTAGACATTTTTTTAGTTTATAATAATTTTATTTAGTTTATTATGTCTTTATTGATAAGTTATAAGATTAAATTCTGTCGTTCCGGAGTGTTTGTTTCCTTGGTTTTCATGATTGGTATATTTATATATGTGCATGGATGTTCATGTAGAAAGGATGTAATTATTCAGAATTAAAATTATATATTATTTATGAACATAAATAGGTGTTTATTTTCATTCATATAATTTGGTTACACATAATGAGGATGAATAATTAGATGAAATATTAATAACAATCACATATATTATTTTATAGGTATTTTGATTATTAGGAATTAGTTTTGTCATATGATTTAATATTATGTACATATAATGGTTCCAAAATATTAAGTAGATTATAATACATATATTATAGTCTTTTTAAACCATAAAATTTTTTCATGACCTTTAATGGAGGAGAAATTGAAGAAAAAAACTTCATTATCCACGAAGGTTGTAAACTGGAAACTAATGGACGACGATTTCATTTATAAAATAAAAGAGAGAGAGTAAGGATATTGATTATGGTTATTCCTTTTACATGATATGATTACAGTATATATATGATAATGGAGTTATCATTTTCATTTTGATAGATGAGGTTAAGAGAGTATAACAAAATAAAGGAACTTGAAATGAAAATGAAAGAAATAAAATGCGAATTTACCTCTTGAATCCACCTCCTTGAGAACCCCCTTAAGGGAAGGGGTTTTGGTATTTGGAAAAACCAAGATCTCCTAGATGTGGGGAGTGACTAGGGAAAGGTATTTGGGTATAAATTTGAGAATATTAAAGGCTTAATGGAGTGAATAGAAGATGGACTAATGGGGGGTTTTATAGTGGAGGAGAGGAGTGAATTTTGAATATTTTATTCATTATTTTATTAATTCCCTCAAGAAAACCAATAGTGTTGATTCATATAACCCATAATAGTAATAAGATCATGTGAGTTCTAATGAAGTGTTATTAAAACACTCATGATGTAAGAAATAGTGTATTTAACTGGTAATGGGTATATACGGTATTTTACTATATTTCCCTATTCATCAAAAAATTCAAAAATTTCAGAAAAATACCAAAACTTTACCCTAACCATTTTTTGAAAAGTAAAATTTAAAAATGAAATCCATTTTTTAAAAATAATTTTCTAAATATGATTAATTTAATATTTAAATAAAACCATAATTTTTTAAAAAATTATCAATTTAAAACTACAACTCATTTTATATCACCTTAAAAAATTAATCAAGATGTTGTTATGTTGTATCCATAAGAAAATAAAATAATAATATGATTTACAACTAATAAGGTTCATATTACTATTCATTTTAATATTCATAAGAGTATGTTACTATTCACCAAAAAATTATGTTTGGTCTATTAGACTCTAAATGATTTACTGGTCATAACTCTAGATGACTATTTTTCAAAATTCATAGCATAATAGGGAAAAGTTGTGTTTAACAACTAGATTATAAAATGTGTTGTTCTATGGGGGACTTAGTGTTTCATGTATTCAATATTTATTTTCAAAACATTGGGGTTTTACATTACATAGTTATTATTTATCTTACATGGGTGATCCACAGAAAAGTGTTTTAATCACTTCCAATTGATCTGATAAATTTTATTGGACTTTTGAAAAATCTTTCATATAGTTGATCAAGGACTATGACTTATTAATCCATTACTATCATAGAAAGACAAATAAAGTTTCATATTTTCTAAGTATAAATGTTCCTACCACATTATGAATTATAATAATTGAGAAGTATACAATCTTATTATACTTACAAAGTATGGACATGAATGTCATAAAGGAAAGAAAAACATCCTACCTAGATAAAATGACTACTCAACCATCCATGATGGAGAAGTTAAAGGATGATAAAAGGGATGACATGGAAAAATAGAATAATGTGGAATCTATAAGAAAATGATAATTTTCAGAATTCAAAATTGATGAAAAGGGAGTTATAAGACTTGGGTTGTTATGACATTAAATTTTATAAATAAAATTCCCTTTGTGATTGAATAAAATTCCCTATTATGGTTATAGAAAACACATGGTAAAATTCTCTTTATGATTGAATAAAATTATCTATTATGGTTATAGAAAACACATGGACTTATTTTTAATCTTATAGTCTATCGGATTTAAAATAAAATTGATCATTATAACCATTTATAATATAGTTTTTGAACAATGATAACATTATTAATATAAATATAGGGTTTTGATAAATCCAATTGACACAGACAAGGAAGTGATGGATTCAACCAATAAGATCATACCCTATGAAGACCATTTATGAGAGCTTCTAAGGGATATAGAATCAATGGTATTTTCCCTTGACCATTACCAATCCTAGATCCAATAACTAAATAATGATCAAAATTGTTTATGGGAGACATTCAAGATCATCGAGATCACAACCCGAACCGTGTACACCGAACCACCCCATGAAAATTTCACCATCACACACCTTATTCTATGTGAGTTTTCTGGTGTAATAAAGGTATATGTATCAAGAAACTAATAAAATAAATATTTATATTGTATATTCAATTAAATAATAGTCATTTTTTTGTAACTTTATAAATGATTTTGATTTTTATATAATAAAACAGAAATTATATTTTTGTGTAATATTGAATTTTAATTAAGATATTCCATTTTGATAAATTCATGAAATTTAAAAATAAATTATGTTTTATTAAAATAATATAATTGAATAATTATTATTAAATATAAATTATAATATATTTTTTATTAAGTAAAATTCAATTTTTATAAGGGTTCGAAAACTATTATTATCAAAAAAACTAGTATTTCTCAATAAATATTGATTATTATTTTAAAAGTGAAAGTAAAAATACTTATAAAAATATTTTTAGAAAATAAATATTATTTTTCTAATCATAATGTAAAAATTTTAAAATATTTATTTTTAATAATTTTCTCAGACAATTGAATTTTTGGGTAAAAATTAAGTATGATATAAATATATAGTGTGTATTATGCCATAATAATGACCCAAAATTGATGTAATATTTCATATATGTGGTATACATGAAAAAATATATGTTTTACCATTAAAGTAACATGTTTTTAGGTTATTTAATTAATTTTTATAATTCCATTATGAATCCTCCAAAACCTATATTATATTTTAATGTTTTAAAATCAATTATTTATAAACATGACTCCCTTACATATCACCATGGGAAATATTTTATTGATTTAAGACCTTTTACTTGTAAAATATATAAAAAACATCTACTTGGTAGAAACCATGGGAAAAAACGTGTTAATGTTTGTGGTTTTTACTACTTCATTATATGGATTCCAAAACCTATGTTTGGGAAATAATAAAGATCCCCCATTTCTTTTCCTATATAAATCCACCCTATCACCCATTAATCTTTACTAAAAAAACTTGGAGAATATATTTAATCTACCATCTCCTCTATATAATCCTCTCAAGGTGACTCCAATATCTCAGGATGCTCCTCCCATGCTTTTGGAATCACCCTCTCAAGGTAAGGGAGCTCTCTATCTTTTTTTTCAATTTAAGCATATTATTTGTATTTAAAAGTTTAAATCTCAATTTTTTATGTTATCATGAATTTATAAATATCAATATACTATAAAATTTATTTCCTAATAATTATATATCATTTATCCCCTATCATTATATCATTTACCTAAGCCATTATTATACCGAAATTTAATACGGGATCATCTTCTTCTCTTATTTATTCAAGCATATTCACTATTTTATGTATTTTGATTTCCAATTTTTAATGTTGGGATATTTTTTCCCACATAAATATTACTATAATTTTTATATAAAAATTATTAGAGACCCCTTTCACTTTTATTAAACCATTTTATAAATCTTTAACTACGCTGTCATTATGCTGCTTAAATTTCACATGGATTTTCATGAAAATGATTGTTTCATGAATATCCCCCAACCATTTCCACTAAAGGGTATTGAACAAGATGTAACTATACATCATTTATTAGATAATTAAAATTAGGTAACACACACTTTTTTATCATGGGGTTAAAAATGATGAAATACATCCTTATATTGTATTATCTACATGGAACACTTATGAATGCACATGATATGAATGTAAAGGGTGAGATCAGAATTATATATTACTCTAATAGATTCAGTAATGTTTTTAGTCTCATAAGATTTCATGTATGTGATAATGGAGTGAACCTAATCTATTATGGTACTTTTTCCATCACGTTATGATGTCTTGGAAGTTAGCCTTAACCTATGTTTATGATATCATTTTTACAATTGTTTACACATTTCCACGTTTCCTTTATGTTATCATGCTATATCATGCCTTTTTGTTCATGTTTATGATTATTACCCCTTTTATGTCCCATTTAAATACCAATTGTTTTACATGTAATGATTTCTTCATGTCATGCTTTTGGTATTCCCTTACTTTTCTTTATAGATCACCCCTTCCATAAGTATGTACCCAGGTTATCCCATGTAGTTTTAAAAATGAAGGAAAATTATGAGTATATTAAAGAATTTCTCCATAAAACTGATACACCACCTATTTTTAAGTTGTTATGAAATGTACTTAATTAACAAAAAACACTAGAATTATAAATCTTATGTGTTGTACTATGGGTATTATTTTTTAATAAATCATGAATTAATGGGTAATAAAGACAAGGGTTTTCATATGGTTCATAGATATGTGTACCATCAAAGATCGAGATAAAGAAGTATTCATTTAATGATGCACATAGATCAATATTATACAACCACCCAGGGAGGATGAATATGTATCAAGATCTTTGAGAGAATTGTTGGTGGGAAAATATGAAGAAGGATATTGTAGAATTTATATCAAATTTCCTAGAATGTCAACATGTGATGGAAGAGTGGAAAAATTCTAATGGAATGATGTAATAATTACCAATATCTAAAGGGAAATAGAAAAATATCACTATGGAATTTGTTACAAGTCTTCTAAATACATACAAACGAAATAATTCCACATATATTATATTGGATCATCTTATTAAGACAATCCAATTCATTATAAATCAATATGATTTATCACTCAATCAAATTGTAAGGACATACATTAGGGAATTAGTGAGGCTACATGGAAAAAAAATATCAAGTATATCTAATTGAAATTTAAGGTTTACCTCCAATTTATGTAAAATTTTCCAAAATTACCTAAAAACCAAGTTGAAACTCAATATAGATTATTAACCCCAACCCAGTGGCCAATATGAGAAGACTATTTAGACACTTAAGGACATGTTGTGATTATGCTTGATAGAATTTAAAGGAATATGGGATCAAGATCTTCCTCTAGTCGAGTTCTCATACAATAATAACTTTCAATTAAGCATTTGAATGGAACCTTATAAAGCCCTATATGGTAAGATATGTAGGAAACCTAGGTGTTGGGATGAATTTAGTGAACACATGAAGCTCAGACTTGAAATGGTTGATTAAATGGAAAAAAAGTACAAGATCATTCAAAAGTATATTAAGTTATCTTATAGTCAAAAAAGAACTCTATTAATAACAATCGAAGAGACATGGATTTTGATATTGTATATAAAGTGTTCCTTCACATATCTCATTGTAATGGAGTCACGGGATTTGGGATGAATAGAGAGTTAAGTCTCAAATACATCGACCCCCTTGAGATTCTTGATCACATCAGACCTATGACCTATTGACTAGCACTATGGTCGGTCATTTCTTAAGTATATGACTTGTTATACTTATCCATATTGAGAAACCACATTATAGATCTCTCATATATACTGAATTCAAATGTGGTATAGTTAGAGCAAGATTTATCTTATGAGGGGAAACTAGTGGAGGTCTTAGATTGCATAGAAAATGTTACACACAATAAGACTACTCATCTAGTCAAAGAACTATGGCGTGACCATAAGTAAAAAGAGATGACATGGGAAATAGAGAAATAAATGAAACAAAATTTATCTCATCTATTTCCATATTTGTGGGTGAATTTTTTTAAGGGGGAAAATGACTAATATTTTTTTAAAATGGTATTTCTCTTATAATTATATAAACGAGTCATATTTAGTAATGTAGTATTATATAAAGTACATGAATTAGACGATAGAACCAAAAAAATTTCATCATATTGAATTGAATGTAACATTTAGAAAATAAATATATTCATAATAATTGAAATTGTTACAGTGAGATAAAAAATAGAAAATAAGATAACTATAATATAACTTTTTGGATATACTCAATCCCCTAGAATGATCATAATCATAAAAAAAACTATAGAAAATAAGAAAAATATTACTAATGAAATATTTATTTTGAAAATTAATATATATATATATATATGTATGTATATATAATATTTATATAAAATATAAGTGAATGAAGAATAAATGAATATAAGGTATTTATATAAGACATAAAACTCATATAACCGTTACAAATCTGACCATTGGAATAGTAATTTGACTATAGGAATAGTAATTTGATAGTTGGGAATAGTAACCTGGCTGTTAGAATAGTACTATCACCAATGTAATTGTAAAATAATATTTAGTTATCTTATAAATTGAAAATATGGAATATTTATACCATGATACAAATAAATAAATATTTTTAAAATAATAAAATATGTGTTTTGATTTTTGTAAAACACATATGTTTTATTTACATTTTTATGATAATATAAAAATTTAAAAGAAATATTATTTTCAAAAAAGTGGTTTATAAAATAATATTATGTTTAATTAAAATGGAAATATAATTTTGTTATACCATAAACAATTTTTCAAACTATTAGAAAATTGATCATAATATTAAAATTGATATTTTTTTGAATAAATATGGACTTTAATTGAAAATTAATTTTCTCATATTTATAAAAATAATTTAATAAAAAGAATTTAATTTTTATAATACACATCAAAAAATTCATAGGGTAATTTTTTGATAATTTTTTAAAGTAGTTGATTTTTTTGTGAATAATGAAATAAAAAAATATGGTATTTAACATTATATGTTAGATATATGAATTATTGATTCATAAATTATGTAAGAAAAAATTAGCTTGAACTAAGATGCATTAATTACTAAATATAGTCACTATAATCAATAATATTGTAAATCTTAAACAAAAAGAATAAGCTGATTAATATTATATTTAGAAAAACTAATCTTATTCCCTTATAAATACCACCCCTTCTCTTCACACATTCTAAGCATTAGATATTTACAAATATTTTCCCAATTCTCTTAAAAATCCTTTTCCACATTTTCTAGTTCTTTTGGTCTCAACAAATACAATTCTAATGAGTCTTAAGGGGAAACCTAAGGGGAGACACCCAAAGGAAAAGGTAAATTCTCAACCAAACCTCTTTCAATGTCACACCTCATGTTTGTTTATAAATTTATTTAATATTAATTTATATTATTTTTTTAATTTGTGTGTTTTTAGGAATTTAGGTCTATAAATTTTTAAAATTTGAAATTTCTAAAGGGTTACATGATTATCTAGCACAATTTGACAAATTTTAAGACAACTGTGTGTTTCAAGTTTGTTTATGATAATGATACTTGGCATGATCTATGCGTGATTTGTTAAATAATGTGGGTTATTAAGAGAAATATGTGCAGTGATTTTTGGTGTCTAGTGTGGGATGCATGGTCAATTCATGGTCTATTAAACTATAATGGTAAACTATTCACAAGAACATTTTAAAAAAATAATTTTTCTATTTTTCTATTTCTTTTTACATTTTTCAACCTTTATTTTTACCCTCTTGTGTGTGAGTACCCTTATCCTAAGGTGGAACCCCCATCCTTTAATGTTCAACCCCTCTATCTACTACATCCACCTCCACTGTTTTCACATCATTTCTTGGAGATCATGGGTTGAATAAAATACATATGAGTTCTAACTCCCTCATCCTCCCCTTTTTTATGGTTTTCTCCTTAACGCGCACCATGTTTGGTTCAACCTAACCCTAGGGGTTACGAGCTTTCTAGTTTTTAATGTTCTCTTTTTTTAGGGTCTATGTTGGCCTCTTCTTCCCTACTTGGGTGTCCTTCATTGATGGTGGCATGTTTTGATTCTCTACAACTTGGTTCCTCTTAATTTTAGGTAGGTTTCCCCATGTTCAAGCTTTAAATTTATGGTCCCTTTATTTCTTAATGTTTCAATATTTTATTTAAATTAATTAATTCTATGTATGATTGCTAAATTTGATTTGATAATGGTTTTAAGGTGTGTTTTATTAATAATAATTCCTTTAATTTTCATTTTAAGTTAAAATTTAAATGCCAAGTATTTAAAAAATATTGAAATAATTATTTAAAATAAATTTGGAAGCATAAAAATGGCTTGGCACTATTTGGGTTTAGAAATAAATTGAATAGTTGTGGTTTTCCTTTGAAAGTTTTTAATTAATATTAAATTAAAATTTTCAAAGGTTTTTTTAAATGACCTATTTTATCTTGTTTTGAAGCATGTAAAAAATAGTTTACTTCTAAAATTATATTATAATTTTATCAGGAATTTCAAGTAGCACTTGAAATTCCAATAATTAGTAAAATATTAAAATGATTAGTTTTGAATAAAAATAGTGAATTTTTATAAAACATCTCTTAAAATATATATTATGGTTATATATATATATATAGGTATACATATACAGACACACACACACAGATATATATATATATATGTGTGTGTGTGTGTGTGTGTACAAATTCACATGTGTATGTGAATTTGTGAAACAAAAAACACAAACACACACATATGTATATAAGTATTTATATTTATAATAATATAAAGGATTTTTTATGTTTAAATTTATCAAATACAATTAAAAGGTAATTTTTGAACATTTAAGAGATTTTGAAATGTGTGTGTGTGAGAGAGAGATTTTATTGAACCTCGTTTGTTTTTTAGATGGACTATTTCCCTTGGTGCATGATTTATGTTTTTTATAGTGTGATGATTATATGATCAGGGTTATTTATTAAGATGGAGATGAGTGTGAGGTTTCATTATTTGATAGTCTTGGTTATTCTTGTGTTTCCCATTGTATAATATTGGTTCTTATTATTAGATATGATTGTTCCTTGGTATCCCTTTCTTTACTCTATTCATAGGAACTTTGGTTATAAGTAATTATAACTAATATGGGATTGGATCCCTTTCCCCAATCTATGTTAGTGAAGTATATTTACCCCCACTAGATAATGATGTGCTATAAGACCTTTCTGATAAATACTAATGAAGTATGTTTGATGTTTCCTAGCCATAGATCCATTGGGTAGAGCCCATAGAACTCATTCACTTATTGGGATATTAACATATGGGGACCCTATAATTTCATTATATTTCCCTACTTAATTGATATCTGTAGAACCTGGTATTGGTTTCGTCTATTAGTCTTGCTATATCCACGATAAGTATCCTTTCTGTATTTCTTTTCCTATTCATGTTGTGTGTGTTAGTTCTTTTTAAAACCTTTTTTGAAATGGTTTTAAAGGATGTTTTTAAATGTAAACAAAAAAAGTGTGTATTCTTGTTAAATTTTTACTAAGTGATGGTATTTATTTAAAGAAAAATAAAATGAATGTTTAAAAAATGGTTTTGAAATTTTCCTATTTTATATGTTTTGAATTAAAAACCTAACTTTAAATAGTAAATTTCAAACTATATATAAGTATATATTTAATTAAAAGTTTTAAATTGTGGTGTGGTTTATCTTTGGTATTCCTACTGAGCTTTATCTCATGCATTTATATCATTTTAGTTTCAGGAATTCATTTATCTCTTGGATTATATTGAGATCAATGATTGATTGAAGTATGTCTATTTTTATTTATTGTTTTATTTTCAACTTGGTTTAATTAATATTTTACTTCTTTATATGGATTTAGGGTAGTGATATCAACTAGTGGTCAAATAAAATAAATGACTGGAGGTGGATTTTCATCATTTAATATGCTGGTGTGGGAGAATAGGTGAGAGAAGAGGGATTATTTATTTACTTTTCATTACTATTCTATTTATTTCTTCATATTTGATTTTGAACATATGTCTAATATATATATGGGTCATTCTGATTTTTTATTATATTTTTATTATTTATTTTAATCTGATTTAAGGGTTAATTTTTTTCCCATTGTATGTATTTGATTCCCTAGTGTTTTTTCCAGCCAATGGGGATCAGGAATGCCTCTTTGTCATGTTGTGAGATGGTTTGAGCATCCAATGGATGGAAAAATCAGGTTAGTTCATGAAAAATGGTATCATAGGATTCATTTTATTTTATACATTGGAACTAAGGATATTTTGTGAGTATCCCTTTAGTAATTTGGGGTTTCAGGATATGATTGGGTTATAATTTGGTCTTCAAGACTCATGATATTTTTCATGAATGAGTGCCTAATCACCACCTACCATAATGGTGCTTAAGCACAATGGGTAGATAGGATTTTAAATTTGAGTTAGAAAATTTATTTGATTGTTTTTGATAATTTATTTATCCTCATTTGTGTGATTGAGTTTCTTTGTGGGCTAGATTAGATTTTGGGATGGAAATAGAAAATGGATCTTAGTGTGAGGTTGGCTTTCACCTCCCAAGAAACTAAGAAGTGACCAAATTATCTATATTCAGATGTATTAGGAGTTGATGTGTTGCTATATTGTGGTCCCTAAAACCACATAGTCGATATAATCTTGGTTTCATATCCTATTTAATTTTTATTTAGGCCACCTTTGAAAGAAACCTAATATGGGGGTGAATTCAAGGGGAACTTTTTGATATATTTATAAGTGCTTTATAATTTTGGTGTGATTTAGTTAATATATGTATTTTTAATTTCATTCAAATGAAAATAGTTTTTTAAACATGGTAAGTGTTTTGATTTTGATATTATATTTATAAATGTTTTGAAAAGTTAATGATTTTAAAGAAAAGGGTTTTTTGTTTCCTTTTGTGTCTTGTAAAATGAATGGTTTTTAAAATATGGGATTTAAAAATGTTTTGAAAATGGAAGTTAAGATTATTGTTTAAAATGACTGCTTGAAATTTTAAAAAATGAATGTTTTTATAAAATTATCATTTTGAAATTGGGTTTTGAGAAGAACCATGTTTTATTGGTTTTATTATTTATATTTCTCTCTTGTTCGATGAGACTTTTTGGTTGAGTGTTTGAGACATGAACTAGTTGAGTTATTGTTTTGTGTTATTATACTTTTTACTCCCAAAAATATAATGTAAATTATGGATTTTCTATTTATATATATGAACATTAGAATAATTATATTACCTTTTTAGGTGAATTTTATCTATTTGGCGTCTTTACTGAGACTCATAAATGAGTGTAAATGTTGGATCCTTTAATGATCTTACTTTTGGTTCATGGTATTTTGAATCATTTCCTCCCTCTTCTTTTAGATTCTTTAGGTCCATCATAGTAATCTTAGAAACAAACTAGTTGGGTGAGATAAGAGATTATGGAATTTGTTTTTGGGGTGATTACAAGCTTTAGTGATAGTCTTTTTGTGTATTCAGAATTAGTGAGATATTTTGAGGTATCCTTGTTCTGGTTGTTCATTGGGTGGTTCTATGGGGATGCTTATGGGATTTTATTTGTTTAGAGTGCTTGTAATTTGACAATTCTCATTTTTCCTATTGGTTTTTTAGGATATTTAATTGTGAGTTTTTTATGATGTGTTGTGCGTGGGTGACTTCATGTGTATGCTTAGGTAACTTGGACAAATGGCCTTTGGGAAGCTGAGCAGTTAAGAGTGCTAATTGTTTCATGGTCCCTCATAATATAGTGTTCCATATCTGAGGTCCTAAATACTAGTTTGAATATTGTGAATTAACTCAAAGGATCATGATGGTTCCTTTATTGATATTTATTCGAGTTTATATTCTTTTGGGTTGGTATGTCTGATAAAGGTATTCTAGTTTCTTTGGGTATTTGGTGGATGTTCTTCTCTTATGGTGATGCATCTCTTAGAGAGTAGGTGTTATTAACCCACCATTTTATATGAAGTATAAATGGTGGGGAGACTTGGATAAGTATCATTGTTCTTTAGGAATTATATCCCTCCTTGGTGGTTGGGTTCCTCTTGGATATGTCATGTGTTTCTTGAAGATTTTCTACGTTGATTTTGATGAATAACTATAGTGGTGTTTTCTGGGTATCTTATATCATTTAACAATGGACTTATGGGGGGGTGATTTATGGTGGGGTTAAATATCACACCCTAAGTTTTTTATGAATTTATTTAATATTAATTGATATTATTTTGATTCATGAAGAGTTTTTGAGAATTTCATAACATTGTTTTATAATTTTAAAAGCTATAGAGGGGGACAGGGTTAGCCAATACAATTTAACAAATCATGTGACAATCATTGATTTGGTTATGTTTGGGATAAATATATTTATCATGGTTTATTCATGGATTATTAAACCATTTGGGATCCTAGGATTAATTTTGAATAGTTATTTTTGATGTCCAGTGTAGGATTTACGGTTTAATAAACTGTGTAGGTAAACCTTATGTCAGGCCCAATTGTTTTTTTAAAAAAATATATATTTTTTCATTTAATTTTTTTCATTTTTTACTACCTTTCTTTTCTCCACCTTGTGTGGTGTGACTCCTTCCTCTAGGTCAAAACTATCCTCATGCATGCACCCTCTCTCCTGGCTACCTTCTCATCCACTAAATTCTCACTGTTTCATGGAAATTGAGGGTTGAAACCCCTAGGTATGAGTTCCTCCTCCCATTTTCTTATTGTTTTTTCCTTCCCTCATATTTTTGTTGTTTTTTTCGAACCCTAGGGGTGTTGGGTTGGCTTATTTTTTATGTTCCCATGTAGATATCTTCTTCTCCATTTTGGTGTCCACAATTGAAGGCGACACATTCCATCTCTCTGTGGCTCAGTTCCACTTGATGTGAGGTAAGTTTCCCTATGTTTAGGATTTAATTTAAGATACTTTTATTTATTTATGTTTTAATATTTTATTTAATTAATTAACCATATGTGTTATTGTTAAATTCTATTTGACAATGGTATCATGGTATTTTTCATTAGGTATAATTCCATCACTAGTAATTTTAAGTTAAACCTAAAATGAAAAGTATTTAAAAAGTGTATAATTAATTATTTAAAAAATATTAGGTTGTTTAAAAATGGGTTGGATCTGTTTGGGACTAGAAATAAACAGAAAAGATGGGTTTTTTGTTTAGATTTTTTGAATAAAAATTGAATTGGAATTTTCAAACGATTATTTTTTATATTATATTTGAAGCATGTTAGAAATAGTTTACTTTTAAAATGATCTTGAAAATTTACCTAGCATTTCAGGTACCACATGAAATTACAAGAATTGGTAAAATATTTTATTGTTAATTTTGAATAAAAATGGTGATTTTTTATAGAAATTCTCTTGATATGTATATATATACATACAGTTTTATGGTTATATATATATATATGTTTATGCATACAAATTAACATGTGAATAAGTGAATTTTTGAAACATGAGAAATATATATAAATAATAATATATAAATACAACTATAGGTAGGGGTTTTAAAATGTTGTTTTTTCAAATATGATTAAAATGCCCATAATAATTCTAAGATATTTGGAAATCTGTGCATGTGTGTGATCTCCTATTGAACCTTGTTTAGTTTTTGTTGACACAGACCTTAGTTTGTAATTTATGTTTTGTACGGGGTGTTGAATATGTGATCAGAGTTATTTTTAATGGGGTGGCTAAGGGTGAGGGTGAGTTATTTGATATGCCTGGTGATTCTTTTATTGATCACTCTTTAATATTTGTGCTTATTATTGGATATTCTTGTTGCTTGCTCACCCTAGATTTACTTTGGTCATGGAAAACCTAGTTTTAAGGTAGGATAACTAAGACGGGTTGAGATTAGTTTCGACTACCTATGATAGTGAAGTATGTATGTAACGTCCCGGACCCGGGTGCCACGCAATGGGTGCCCCGAGCCCGGTTCACCATGTGACCTCAAGTGCATTTCCCCAAACGCCAGAGGCTGCCAACTAGCAGCGAGGGCCCAGGTCTAATAGTGGGGAAACTATGCCCTCATTTGTCAAAGTGTAGCGCAGCGGAATACCAAAATTAACATACAACAAACAGCGGAAGCTGTAAACATACACAACTGAAATAACTACAGTAGTGGATATAACCAACAATATATAAGTGATTATTCTACATGTTTCAAGTTCTAAGAAAACAGCCAGAACATGTTATACATCAATACAGTACAGCAGAAAACAGAGTACAAAAAAATAAGCAAAACTGCTGGCAGCGGCATCACGAGCCTAGGCTCGGTCCCATGCCCTCCTACTCCTCAGCAACAGTTAAGTACCTGTATAGATACTCTTGACTCTATCTAAACCTGCAGCAATGTAATCTATTTGGGCCGAAAAGCGTGACCCAAATAGGGTGTGAGAAATATATCTCAGTAGGCACCCACCAAAGGCCTGTTCCCAACTGCATGTAAGCATGCAACAACAGTGTGCAGTAGTAAAATGCAATAAAGTAAGCAGTACTCAAAGGTAACTAATTACCAGTTATATTTCCATTTCATTATCCATTTAATCCATTTAAATATTAGAAACCACCAAAGTGCATTTCTAAGTAAACAGTCCACGTCCTCAGACAAACAAAACCTTACCCTCAGGTAAGCAGAATCCAACCCACAGGTATAGCCCTCAGGCGTAACAGAAATTTCCCTCAGGCATAGGAAGTGTCGCCCTCTGGCACAGAAGTCAAGCCCTCAGGCATGAAAGGTTTCCCTCAGGCAGAAATAACTACAGCCCTCGGGCTAAATAGTGCAGTGCGCTCAGGCTAATCACAACAACGCCCTAAGGCTAAATACAAAAATTCCATCAGGATAAACAGGTAACCGAGCCATGCCCAATAGGTAAAAAAGAAGTAACAAGTAATTCATCTCAAGGAAATTCTATAATTACTACTTTGAAGGCATACCCTCGGGTATCCTGGCCAAACGGCTAAACAGAGAAACACACCTCGGGGGTGGTTCCAGATCCAAGCAATGATCCCAACCAGAATTTTATTATCACAATTAAATACCTAATCAATTCTGGGTATTAAATATAGAAACAACCTCAGCCACACGACACCCCAATATGGGTTCGTGGCACAAAAATGCACAAAACACACAGCAGCTGGAAAACTAAACACAAAGACACCTACCTTATATGTCAACGAGCGTTATACCCAAACACCGACTCTAGAATCGCCCAAGAACGACATAGATCTGATGAAGAACAAAACTCATTAAAACATAAATAACTTACGTTAGGAGAATAATTGTCAAGAACGGTACCAGGAGAGGAGAGGGCATACCCGTGCGGTTCCAACGAAATCATCTGAAGATGAAATGGATTCCAGATGAACGCCTGGTGGATCTTTAAATATCTGGCCTCCTCTTTTGGCTCCAAAAAGGCTCAAGTGCCTCCTCTGCAAAATGAGGAGGCTACTGCCTATTTTAATCCGAAAAAACAAAGTACACGGCGTGTACTTTGGTCATTTAACTGTTCAATTGGTGGCACCGCCACACTGTTCATCCGTCGACATAAGTACACGACATGTACTCTTGAGTACACGACATGTACTATCGCCCAACTGGCGGTGACGCCACCGCCTTACTGTTTAAGCCTGTCGACTGACTACACGGCGTGTAAGTTACCACTACACGACGTGTAGTCGGTTCCTACACCCTTCGTCGCCGGCATGGCTACACGCCCCGTGTACTCATCCCAACACGGCCAAAAGTACACGACGTGTGGATAAAGTACACGACGTGTTGTTCCAAAATTTATGATTTTTCCCCATTTTCCATATTTTCTCAAAAACACTAAAGGAAAACGAAAAAGAAGAAGCCTGTACCTCAAAAAAAGAACCGAGTTCTTACAATCTTCCCCCCTTATAGAAATTAGTCCCCGAATTTCCGTTCCAAGGGTAACAAAGATAAAGCTCAGAACAGCTCTGGCCTCTGAGCACGTACGTCGGCCTCCCGCTCCCAGGTCTCGTCCTGGACTCGGCCATGCTGCCATAGCACCCATACAAAGGAACTGACTGGCCTCAGAGAACCTTCGTGCTCCTGTCAACAATACAGATCAGATGCTCCTCAATGGACACATCATGATGAAGCTCAACCTCCTCCGGCTGAAAGGTGTGAGACGGGTCTGAATGGTAGTGACACAACTGAGGCACGTGGAAGACATCGTGCATGGCTCGGTACAACTACAGTAACTACAACCGATAGGAAACCAGCCCGACTCTCTCCAGAATCTCAAATGGTCCCACATACCTTGATGAAATCTTACCCTGTCTCCTAATCCGTTTGTGTCCCAACCTCGGTGAAACATGCAAGAAAACCTGATCCCCGACCACGAACTCCAAAGGTCGTCTACGGTGATCAGCATAAGACTTCTGACGAGACTGTGCGGTAGCCATCAACTTCTGAATCAACTGGACCTGCTCAGATGTCTCCTATATGAGCTGTGGCCCCAGTAAAACTGCCTCACCTATCTCTAACCAGCACAAGGGTGATCTGCATGGCCTACCATATAAAGCCTTGTATGGTGCCATCTCAATAGTCGCCTGAAAACTATTGTTATAGGCAAAATCTACTAAGGGTATATGATTCTCCCAAGAGCCCCTAAAGTCTAGGATGCATGCGCGCAGCATGTACTCTAGCACCTGTATCGTCCTCTCTGACTGGCCATCTGTCTGAGGGTGGTATGCTGTGCTCAGAAGCACCTGTGTACCCAGCGCCCTCTGAAAACTTTGCCAGAAACGAGACGTAAAGAGGGTGTCCCTATATGAAACGATAGAACGAGGGACCCCATGAAGACGTACGATCTCTCGGATATACATCCCTCCGAGCTCGTCAACACCGAAGGTCTCCTTGATCGGAAAGAAGTGAGATACCTTCGTGAGTCTGTCCACAACAACCCACACGACGTCATTTCCTCGAGGTGACCTTGGAAATCCCATCACGAAATCCATCGCGACATCATCCCATTTTCACTCCGGAATGGGCAACTGCTATAACAACCCAGCTGGCCTCTGGTGTTCTGCCTTCACCTGCTGACAGGTGGAACACCTTGTAACAAAACCAGCTATCTCTCTCTTCATACCCGGCCACCAGTACTGACGTCTCAAGTCTCGGTACATCTTGGTAACCCCAGGATGAACTGCCCAAGATGAAGCATGAAACTCCCACATCATCTCCTTCCGTATATCCCATGGAACCCATACACGTCTATGGAAACACAAAACCTCATCATCACCTATCGTCCAACCGGGAGGAGGGTCCTCACTTGCCACCGACTCCCGTAGAATTAGGCCATCTGAATCCGATAGCTGCCTCATCCTCACTCTGTCCAGGAGGGTAGAAGTCACAGCTAAAGAGGAAAGATAAGTCTGCCCCTGACTGTCATGCACCTCCAGATGCATCTCAGAGAACAAAGCCATGAGCTCCCACTCACCACTAGCCTCTTTCAATACATGTATCTGAGTTTTCCTGCTCAATGCATCAGCTACTGCATTACCTTTACCAGGTGTATAGGCAAGCTCAAAATTGAAGGACTGTAGGTACTCGACCCACCTTCTCTGCCTCAGATTCAGGTCACGCTGAGTAAAGATATACTTGAGGCTTTTGTGGTCGGTGAAAACCATGAAATGCTCTCCCAACAGATAGTGTCTCCAACAGCGCAACGCATGAACAACCACATCCAACTCGAGATCATGCGTCGGGTAATTCCTATCATGCAGCCTCAACTGCTGAGACCCGTACGCAACAACTCGGTCGCCCTGCATAAAAAATTCTCCCAACCCAATCCCTGATGCATCAGAGTAAACTGTATAGCTCTTCCCCTGCTCTAGGAGTATCAGGATCGGTGCTGATGTCAGCCTTCCCTTCAGGTCCTGGAAAGCTGTCTCGCAAGCTTCTGACCAAACAAACTTCACACTCTTCTTAGTCAGACCTGTCAATGGTGCTGCCAAGTGGGAGAAGTCCTGTATGAAGCATCTGTAATAACCAGCCAGCCCTAAGAAACTCCATATCTCAAACACGTTCTTAGGCTACTCCCAGGAAACTACTGCTCTCACCTTTTCTGGGTCTACTGCTACTCCTGCCTCAGAGATAATATGACCCAGGAAGTGAATCTGGTCCATCCAAAAGTGGCACTTTGAGAGCTTAGCATATAGCCGATGCTCTCTCAGTGTACTCAATATAATCTCAAGATGGGTGGCATGGTCGTGTCGAGTGTGAGAGTACAACAAGATGTCATCCACGAATACTACCAAAAATGAATCAAGATACGGATGGAACACACGATTCATCAGAGCCATGAAAACTGCTAGCGCATTCGTGAGCCCGAACGGCGTGACCATATACTCATATAGACCATACCTACTCTGAAAAGCTGTAAGCGGTATATCAGATGGTCTAACGCGCAGCTGATGATATCCGGATCTCAAGTCAATCTTCGAGAACACTCGTGCTCCACGAAGCTGATCAAATAGATCATCTATCCTCGGCAAGGGATATCAGTTATTAACCGTTAACTGGCTCAGCTTCCGATAATCCACACAAACTCTGAGGGTACCGTCCGCCTTTTTCGCAAAAAGGACCGAAGAACCCCAAGGAGATGTACTGGGTCGGATAAAACCCTTTGCCTGTAACTCCTCTAACTGCCTCTTGAGCTCCTGCAACTCTGGCTTGGCCATCCTATAAGGAGGAATGGACACCGGTGCTACTCCTGGAACTAGCTCGATAGAGAAATTCACATCACGCACCGGAGGTAGACCTGAAAAGTTATCTGGGAAGACAACCCTGAAATGATCAATAACCAGAGGGAAATCCATCTGACAAGTCCCCTGATCATCCGGATATAAGCTCACTATCTGGGCTATGACTCCACCTCGCCCATGATGCTCTGGTCCAGCTCGACTCGCCTGAACATCCCATTCAACCTTGTATAGAAACTCTCCACCCTCTAGTGACGTGAAATGCACCCTGCGAAGATAGCAGTCTACAAAGGCTCGGAAGGGAACCAACCAGTCCATCCCAGGAATGACGTAATAGCTCGTCATCTCCAAGACATAGAGGTCCCAAAGAAAGCGACAACCACAAAACTCAATGGGGAACTCCTTGAACTGAGGCACACCAGCCGTTCAAGTCCCCAACGGAGTGTTTAGTGTCATGATATCAGAAGAAGAAGAAACACCAAGCCCAATGCTCTCCAAAACGGGTACATATATGAAACTATGCGTAGCACCCGTATCAAAAAGTACTAAAGACAAGACAGAAGCTACTAGAATAGTACCTATGACTATAGAAGGTCCGCGATCCTGCTCCTGCTGGGTCTGTTGCACTGCATATACCTGCCCAGTGCCATGGCCCTGTGACACAGCCTGGCTACCCTGATCTATCCCGCCCTACTGCCTTTGCGATCCTGGTGTCTGGCTACCACGGCCACGACCACCATCTCTACCTGCACGCCCTGACGTATTCCAGTTCCTTGACTGGTAAGAAGACACTGGTCCTTCTCCCGCACATGGAGTCTGCACATAACCCCTCTCACTAGCCACTGGTATAAACACCCTGCAAAAGCGCTTCAGATGAACCATCTTGCCGCAAGCTCGGCACTCCACTGGGTCTCGTGGACACTGAGGCATCTTGTGCCCCTCTCTACCACACTGGTAGCACCTGAACGGTCCGCCTGAAGAAGCTGCCTGGCTGGTACTGCCGCCCTGAGAGAAGTCCATATGTCTCTTCCTCTTGCCAGCAGAAATAGTACCAGTAACTGGTACTGAACCGCCCTGACCCACACCACTTGATTCCCGCAGGTTCCTCTCTGTAATCAGCGCCTGATTCACAATCGTGTGTACATTAGGCAACCTGAAAACATTTACCAGCGCTCAGATGTCAACTGAAGTCCATCCTCAAAACGTCTGTCTCTCAACGTCTCATCACCCACCAACACGGGTGCAAAACGCTGAAGCTTCGTAAAACAAATAGAATAGTCCATCACCGACAAAGCACCCTGCAACAGATTCATGAACTCTCGAGCTCTATATTCCCTCAGCGTCTTGGGAAAGAAGAAGTCATAGAAGACTACCTAAAAATCTTCCCACGCCATGTCCCTATGATGCTCTGACTGGATGGTAACATCCCACCACCTCTTGGCGGAATCACGCAACATGTAAGTCGCGAGCTTGACCCTCCGCCCTGGAGGCATCTCCAGATGCTCGAAAATAGTCTTCATCTATCCTAGCCAAGACTCTGCAGCCTGTGGTCCTCCATCCCCTGAAAACGTATGCTGATGCTGCTACTGAAAGATACGTGTCATCTTGGGCATAGATGTGGCAGCCTGCAGTGCTCCATGAAAGGTCTGCATGAATCACAATAAGCCTTCACGGAACTACGCCTCCGCGCCTGTGTCCGGTATAACAGCTGGCGCCGCATCTGGCTCTGCTGGTGGATCAAATGGTATCCCATTGACCACCATCTCCATAGTATAATCGTCGCTTCTCTCCTGGCGAACAACTCACGGTCGTCTAGGCGGCATGACACTACTAGGTCAAAAACATGCCTCAGATTCAAGATTATTAATATCAAAAAGCAAAGGAAACACAAAGGAACAAGAGGAAGACAACATTTCAAAATTTGCAAAACAAGACTACACAGCGTGTACACTAACTACACAACGTGTACTTGACTTCCCTTCCCCTGCCCGGGTCCTTCTACACGGCTAAGACACACGGCTTCCGTTCAAAAAAACTACATGGCGTGTATAATATCTACACGGTGTGTATGATGTTATTTTCCAACTGCCCGTGTCGTCTGTGACATGGCCGACTACTCAGCTTAACTCCACACGGTGTGTTACACTCGTACACGGCGTGTACAACACCCCGTTTCCCAGCCACATGACTAACTCCACACGGTCTGTCCTCGGACAAGACTACACAGCATGTCCCACAGGTACACGGCGTGTTTAGGGAGAGGTGACACTGGCCCGTGTTGTTAGCTACACGACCGAGTCCCCAGGTTACACTACACGGCATGTCTATAACTGACACGACGTGTTCTGTCAAGGAGTTCACCGACCCGTGTTGTTAGTTACATGGCCGGACTCCGGGTCAACACTACACGACGTGTCCATTCGGTACATGATGTGTTTTACCCAAGCCCTTCCCTACCCCGTGTCGCCGCCCACACGGTTTGTGACACGGGAAGAGACTACACGGCGTGTACTCGGGGTACACAGCGTGTACTTAAAAAGTTCATTTTTCTTCCCAAACAGAAGAACACACACGACGTGTATGAGGTCCTACACGGCGTGTATTCTTGGTTTTCCGGACAGTATGCCTCAGAAACTTCCCCAGAACCCAGTAAATACAAAAAAAACACCTAAGTGTGAAATTCCAACCCGTGGGGGCCCATACACCCCATGAATCAAATTTTGACATCTTATTTGTGTTATAACCAATAATAGTCAATGACCCACCAAATTATGGTCAATGGGGGCTCATACTCCCCAAAAACCAAAGTTTGGCGTTCATCTTATAAACAAGCTCAACCAAACAGGCAGGTATTTATCAAGCAGCTATCACAACAGCATGCTTTATTAGCACATCAACTATCACAACAACATGTGAATTTCTAATGCACCTACATGGCATGGAAACAATGCATGGCATGTGATATATAGCATGTTCCTATATGATGCATGAGATGACATACCCTCATCTCATCGGGTTGCAACTAAATATCACCCACAGATAAAATATAAATAGCACAATCCAAGTGCGTCACCCAACGGTGGAAACATATCAACCGTAAAATTGAAAAATCAATAGAATAAAAAATATGAGGTATACTGGCTTTTCCCTGCACACAGGTTAGCTACGCCTGGGCACAACTTATTACCAACTACCATTCCGTCCTATCCTGACTACGACTCCAAATAGTAAGTTAAAGAAAAGAAACCCCTCTGATACGACTTTGTAACGTCCCGAACCCGGGTGCCACCCAATGGGTGCCCCGAGCCCAGTTCACCACGTGACCTCAAGCGCATTTCCCTAAATTCCAGAGGCTGCCGACTAGCAACGAGGGCCTAGGTCTGATAGTGGGGAAACTATGCCCTCATTTGTCAAAGTGTAGCACAGCGGAATACCAAAATAAACATACAACAAACAGAGAAAGATGTAAATATACACAACTGAAATAACTACAGCAGTGGATATAACCAACAGTATATAAGTGATGATACTACATGTTTCAAGTTCTAAGAAAACAACCAGAACATGTTATACATCAATACAGTACAACAGAAAACAAAGTACAACAAAACAAGCAAAACTGCTGGCAGCGACATCGTGAGCCTAGGCTCGGTCCCATACCCTCCTACTCCTCAGCAACAGTCAAGTACCTGTATATGGACTCTTGCCCCTATCTACACCTACAACAACGTAATATGTTTGGGCCGAAAAGCGTGACCCAAACAGGGTGTGAGAAATATATCTCAGTAGACACCCACCAAAGGCCTGTTCCCAACTGCGTGTAAGCATGCAACAACAATGTGCAGTAGTAAAATGCAATAAAGTAAGAAGTACTCAAAAGTAACTAATTACCAGTTATATTGCCATTTCATTATCCATTTAATTCATTTAAATATTAGAAACCACCATAGTGCATTTCTAAGTAAACAATCAATGTCCTCAGACAAACAAAACCTTACTCTCAGGTAAGCAGAATCCAACCCGTAGGTATAGCCCTCATGCGTAACCGAAATTTCCCTCAGGAGTAGGAAGTGTCGCCCTCAAGCACAGAAGTCAAGCCCTCAGGCACGAAAGGTTGCCCTCAGGCAGAAATAACTACAACCCTTGGGCTAAATAGTGCAGTGCCCTCAGGCTAATCACAACAACATCCTCAGGCTAAATACAAAAACGCCATCAGGCTAAACAGGTAACCGGGCCATGACCAACAGGTAAACAAGCAGTAATAAGTAATTCCTCTCAAGTAAATTCTATAATTACTACTTTGAAGGCATACCCTCGGGTATCCTAGCCAAACGGCTAAACAGAGAAACACACCCCGGTTGTGGTTCTGGATCCAAGCAACGATCCCAGCCAACATTTTATTATCACAATTAAATACCTAATCAATTATAGGTATTAAATATAGCAACGATCTTAGCCACACGACACCCCAACATGGGTTCGTGGCACAAAAGCGCACAAAACACACAGCAGTTGGAAAAATAAACACAAAGACACCTACCTTATATGTCAACGAGAGTTATACCCGAACGCCAACTCCAGAAACGCCCAAGAACAGTGTAGATATGATGAAGAACAAAACTCATTCAAACGTAAATAACTTACATTAGGAGAAGAATTGGCAAGAACTATACCAGGAGAGGAGAGGGATTACCCGTGCGGTTCCAACGAAATCGTCCGAAGCCGAAACGGATTCCAGACGAATACCCGATGGATCTTTAAAGATCCTGCCTCCTCATTTGGCTCCAAAAAGGCTCAAGTGCCTCCTCTGCAAAATGAGGAGGCTACTGAGGTTCATCCGTCGACATGAGTACATGGCATGTACTCTCGAGTACACAACGTGTACTATTGCCCAGCTGGCGGAGACGCCACTGCCTTACTGTTTAAGCCTGCCGACTGACTACACGGCGTGTAAGGTACCACTACACGGCGTGTAGTCGGTTCCTACACCCTTCGTCGCTGGCATGGCTACACGCCCCATGTACTCATCCCAACACGGCCAAAAGTACACGACGTGTGGATAAAGTACACGACGTGTAGTTCCAAAATTTAGGATTTTCCCCCATTTTCCATATTTTCTCAAAAACACTAAAGGAAAAGGAAAAAGAAGAAGCCTGTACCTCAAAAATAAGAACCGGGTTCTTACAATGTATACCCCCCACTAACCAGTAACGTGTTGCTAGATCTTTGTGCTAGATACTAGTGAAGTATGTTTGAGGTTGCTTAGCCTTATATTCATTGGGTAGATCCAATGATACTTATTCCAGGATTGTTATATTGATATAGGTGGGTCCTATTATTTATTTAGATTCCTCTATTTACTTAATATGAATGGTATCTCATATTTTTTTCTTATGTTTTCCTTGTTATATCTATAATATGGCGACTTTCTATATTTATCTTCCTATTCATGTTAGATGTGTTAGTTATACTTAAAACCTATTTTAAATGATTTTAAAGGACATTTTTAAATGGGGACTAAAAAAGGGAAGTATGGATAATAATTTTTTTTACCAAGTGACATTTTTAATTTAAAGATAAATAAATGGAAGGTTTATAAAATGGTTTTGGAAATTTTCTAGTTTATACATTTTGAACTAAAAACCTTTATTTAAATAATATAGTTCAAAACTATACTTAATGGATATTTAAATTAAATTTTATACCTGGGGTGTGGATTCTAATTAGAATGGATATTTATATTTATCTCACACTTATCTATCATATTATTTTTAGGATCTAACTCAGCTCTTGGCCTCTCTTTAGAGCATTGATTGATTGAGGTATGTCTGTTTTTAGTTTTGGTTTTCTTTTCCACTTTGGCCGATTAGTATTTTACTACTTTATACGGATGGAGGAAAGTGATATATACTAGTGGATGAATAAAATAATTCTCTAGATGTGTATTTTTTCTTTTCATATACAAGGGAGGGAGACAGAGGGTGAGCATATGGTTTTTTTGTTTACTTTTCTTTACAACTTTATTTATTTTTTCATATTCGATTTGGCATGTATATATGATATATAGATAGTTTATGATATGTTTTCATTGGATTTATTCTATTTCTTATATTTTTATTCAATTAATTTTTTTAACCGTTATATGTATATGATTCTATAGTTGTTATCACCATTCTATAGGGATTGGGAATGCCCCTTGTGTAAGTTGCAAGCCTGTTTGGGCATCCAATGGATGAATTTCTTAAGTTTGTTCATGACATTCAATTTTATTTTTCTTATACCACCCCACATATTTTCTATCCACCTTGAAATTATAATATCACTATCCTAAATATTTTGATATGTTATTATTATATATTAATTTCCATTTTCTTCCCTCCCCTAAATTGATTCTAAATTGAAAATTATTGTTTATAATATGATCAAATTGTCACTCCATGAACAATGAATTACATTTTACACCACAACCACCATGGTCGGTTTGAATTATTTTATTATGGTTTAAACTTATATAAATAAGTATATTATATTTTCTTTCACATTTTAGATTGGATATATATCAATAATATTAAAGGAAACTATATAAGTTCACTATGGTTGAAAAAGATTCCTAAGTGAATTAGCCATATAATGATAATAATTAAAATCTATGAACCCTGCATATTTTTAATAATATTCAACTTTTATAATCTTGTTTAATTCCTATAATTATATAAACATCATTTCATTACATTTCTTGGGTTATAGAACCATTTCATAAAGGGCTTCCATTATTACATATAAGTGACGTGGCCGTTGAACCATGATTCGAAAAACCTTAGAATAATAGAAACAGAAATGAAATCATAATTAAATGACATTAATATAATATAATATCTTGATAATAAATCAAATATATTATAATATAGTTCTCAATTATGTATTTAATAAATCTAATATGATTATTTTGGGCATTAAGTGGAAGTATTGAGCGAATCCAGACCTACATTAAGATAACTCTCTAAACCACAATATTTTATTTGGGTTATTCCATATATATCTTTACCTCACACCATATATTTAATTTTTTTAATAATATATATTCTATATATATGTAACTTTTATATATATATAGGTTATCCTTGTTTTATTTTCTAGGAATGTACAAGAGTTTTTTGTTCTCTTAACAATTAATAATTATAAGAAAACCCAATTTAATGGAACATCTTATTTCTTATTTCATGTTATTAATACCCCCATGAATTTTTTTGAACCATAATTGTTTTCATGAAATATTCAGTATTTTATAGAGAACCCTCCTGGTTCGTTTCTAGTTTTATAAAAAATATGACTTGCTTACCATATTTATCAATTCTATACCTTTTTCTTAAAACTTTTCTAAAGATGTTCATTTCAAAAATTACTTCTATACCCTTCCTTATGAAATTTTATTCAAATGAACTCTATATTTTATACCTTTACATATTCATCTATATATGAACACTCAAAAGATTTAATCCATTATTCTCTTTTGAACATGAATGTTATAACCAAGCCATTGTATTGGTGGATATGAATATTGGTAAATACATTATGAAATATTAATTTAAGTGATTTTACTAATACAAATGTATTAATTTATTCCTATTAAATAAGCACTCAATTTTTAATAGTCTTTTTATTCTTTAAAATTTTATTTTCTTTAAAAGTGATTTTTATTGAATTTTGTAAACAAAGATTTTACTAAATTTATTCCACTTTTAGAAATTTTATTTTTTAAAATTAATACAATTTTTTAGATCATCATATAAAAACTGTCTTATGTTGATTTTTTTTTTGATTTTATAGAAATGATTGATTTTTTATTGAATAGTGAAAGATACCAATTTTTCAAATACTTTCATTTATTCGTGTATTTTAAAAGTATCATTATATTTTAAATTTCTTCTTGAAGTGATATATGATTCATTTTATTCAGTATAATCAAATTAATTACATTTAAGTTATAAATATTTGGGATTTTGATATAAGTTATCTTTTTGGCTTAAAATTACTTTTTCAAAAAAATTAATTTGTGTTTCATTTTATGAATTTAAAATAAAATTAATTTCATCCACTTATTGAAATGGAATATTAAAAAAAGGATTACATTTTTTGAATTAAGTTCCTCAAAATTTTTAAATAGGTTCATTTTATTTTTGGTCATTATGAACAGTAACCTAGATAAAAATGTTCTCACCATGGTAAGGAGAAAATGAGTAAAACATGATTAGAACTATGGTATAAGGATTTAAAATAACCCTAAAAAATCATTTAATCTATTGTATGAGTATTTTTCAACCATAATCATACAATATTTTATATAATGTCATTTTGTTCAATTTTTCTTTGATAATGACCTATATATTATTTTAAATAAATATAAATAAAAAATGTCACTCTCTTTTATTTTAAAAAAACTAATATTTTTTATGGGAAAAAAGAGGTTATAGTCAGTTATAAATGTTTATTTTGAATATTAATATAATTTTTTTATTATATTAATTTATTTTTAATTTCTAGTGATTTTAAAATCACATTAAATTCTTAAGCAATGCCAATATGGTGCTTGTGCAAGTGATAGAAAAATTTAAATAATTTTAAATACATTAAAGTAAATTTGTTTTGAATTATTTACGGAATAAAACTAATTTTATGGGTAATTATAATTTATAATTTACGTTTAAAGGGTATATATTATAAATAAATTTTTTTATTCCTATCTTTAAAGTGAAATTAAATGAATAATCCCAAAAATGTCATTAATGATATTTTATGGCATATAATATTTTATTAAATTATTTAAAATTAATAAAAATATTAAAATAGAATAATAGTATTGTTTAATGGTCTATAATTTCACCCATGGTCTATTTATGAACCAATTTTTACCTTATAATTAAATTTATTATACTTATTGATTGAAAAACATGTCAATGTGGTTTCGGATAAAAAGGGGTAACGCGGGATTAAATAAAACTAATAAGGGTTAAAATGAACTAAAAACTTGTTTAAATACTACTGGATGTGTTTATATAGACTATATCTCATCTTCGTTTCTTAATTAATCCAATTTGAAAACATTTTTTAGGAATGTGACTTTATAATATTTTAATGATTTGAAAAATTACATGAGTGCCCCTCCACTCACTTATAGAAGGGAACCACTTATCCCCAATTCCTCACACTTCTTGAGCCACTTATCTCAAGAAAAACCTTTATAAAAACTCTTATTAACTTATTTATATACATTATATATATATTACTATTCTTAAAAGACAATCCCTATGGATTTTAAGGAGAGATCCAGAAGGGGGTTTTTTTTAAAGAGAAGGTAATTATCTTAACTGAGGTTTTTAACATTAATTATTCTTCTAAATTCATAATTTATTTTATAAAAATTACAATATAATAAAATAAGTATCTACAATGTGCTAATATGTCATTATATTGAGTCAATAACCTTTATCCTTCTCATTTATCATCAAATGGGAAATGAAAGTATTGCGTGTGCGTTCATGTGAACTACCGCCTCCAAGTAGCGATATGATTCATTTTACATCACCATATT
This sequence comes from Viscum album, assembly GCA_963277665.1. NCBI lineage: Eukaryota > Viridiplantae > Streptophyta > Magnoliopsida > Santalales > Viscaceae > Viscum > Viscum album. The sequence goes on along the minus strand of OY728159.1, from coordinate 1,881,282,045 downwards.
TCATAGTTGGTTATTATGATAGATTTATTGTTTATATATTATATTTATTATATAATTATTCTTCTTATACTTATAGTATCTTATATAACTTATTACGTTCTCATTCATTGGAAAATGATTATGTCTCTCGTGCGTACGTGTGGACTACCACCTACACGAAGTGATGTGATTTGTTTTTAATTTATGATTAACATGAATTTTAATAATGATAGATTTAATTATTATATATGATATATATTATATAATAATTATTCTTTAATTGTGTACTATTATTTACCATTATTTCTCTCCATCCATCAAAAAGTGGAAACATCACTTGTGCGTTTGTATGGACTACCGTCTTTACAAAGTGATGTAATCTATTTTTCCTCACTGATTTATATGAATGACTATAAAATTGTATATGGTGAATAAATATGATACTTATATCATGATTAATATTATAGATATTATGGAACTAGTATCAAAGTACAAGGTTTGGGACTACCGAACCAAAATATGCATGAAAAATGAAGAAGTTATATTTTGGAAGAGCTATTTTAATAAATAATAGTTAATACACATTAGATAAGATTATATAAGTAACTAATATATGGTATTATATATATTATCACTTTTCATAATATATTTATAATAAATCTATATTTATTATAAAGGAGTTTATAACATGTATAAATCAAGATGAGACTTGAGTTAATGATTTCTTATCCCACTTTTGTTTCTATGAGAGATATTCCATATTCACCATTTATTTCATTAATATGGTGTATATAATGAAATTTGATATGATATATCATGAACACATTTATATTTATGTTTTTTAATGTTTCATTTTAATTTATTTCTTTTATGGGGTTGTGATTCAAAATTTACTAAAGTGGTAAGAGATATATGTTTTAATATCATTTTAATTGGGATTGTTTATGCCTAAATTTTCAATGAGTGAAATTATATGATTCCTATATAATATAACATATAATTTTTATTATTATTTGTTTATTAATTATTTTTCAAGTAATATTAACATTTTCTTCTCTTTGATACTTAAAAATTGTCTCAGAAACCGTTTTTTAGAAAAACTAACCTTATTTTCTATTTTGTCGGGGCTATTTTTTTCCAATTCCACATTTTATTTAAAATGTTTTCAATAATATTTTAAATATTATAAAATTATGGATTAAATTCTTTTTTACCCATATTTAAATTTATATTAAATGTTTTAAAATGAATATTATTATCATTTTTCAAATGAGGTACTTTTTAACAAAGGTGTGGATAGAATCTCTACTTTAACATGTACCACATGAACGAAATTTCAGGCAGTTATGACTACTATTTTTTAAAGATACCTTTTAAAGTATCCATGGTAAATTTTAAAGAAATTTTTTTCCAAACATTTTGGAATTTTTTATATTTTATATAAGTGATTGCCAAATTAAAAGGTTTTTTCCCATAATAAATGTTACAATGATATTTTAAAGGTATTTTCATCTGTGAAAACATACTTTGATGTTACTTATGATTCATTGGGGACACGATCCAATGATTCTATAATCATTATTTTTCTTTATTTTTATTGATTATGATTATGAAATATTGATGAATCCCATTTTCATTTCAATGTGTTAATCTATGAAAAAATGATAAATATTTAAATGACCTTATGGATTACATATGAATGGATTATGATTATATAACAGTTGGGTTTGTTATATCCCTCCAATGAATTAGGTAATGTGATATTTATATATCATATTATAATGATGATAATCATGGACATTATTGTTAATAACTATGTTCAAATTTTGATTTGTGAGTTTGATAAATTTTTATTATTCTTACAAGATTATGCGTGGAAATGATTATGAAAAGATATGTTCATATTTTAACTTATGAGTGTGATTTATTCTATCTATGATCATAAGATTTTTCATGGATATGGTTTTGAATATCTATGTTATTATTTTGATGTGTGAGTATGATTTATTATATGTATGCTCACAATATTATGCATGGGCATGATTGAAAATAGAAATGTTTAAAATATTATGATTTCCTATACTCATAATGCCACAAGCCTATATTATGAATATTGAGTGATTATTACTTATTAAATATCTTTATTAATCATGATTATTTATATGAATTTATTTTGGAGTTTACAATCTATGATTTTATGGGTATGAATCTTTTATGTTGAGAACATTCCATGATTATGTTATCATACCCTTATGATCATTTTATGCTCTCTTATGATTGATATCTCCCATGTTTACCCTTACTGAACATCTAAGATTACCCTTTCTTATATTTTTCTTACCTAGGTTTTTATGGATGGACTTAAGTGTGATATATTTATAAGGGTAATAAAATATCTATATTTTTTGGAGATGTTGAAGATCTTATAAGAAATAAGTTCAGTATGTATCTATTCTCCAAAGTCACTAAACCTTTATGGTCCCTAGTGTTTTTATTTGTGATATGTACTAAATATTCATCTAATATGATTTAATATTTATATATTTAATTTCTAGGTCTTTATATTTAGTATCAAATGAATATTTGGTTATTTTTAGAGGTTGGAACGATAAATATTTAGTAAAAATCCTAAGGTTAATCCTAAGTATAATAAAATATACTAAGTTATTGTAAACAAAGAGTTTATAGTTTCAAAGTAATGAAATATCTATCGGGATACTAATATGGATATATGATCTAATAAATTTTTTTCTAGAGGTAATAAACTTGAAAGGGGCTTATTGGGCATTAACTCGATCATCACTTATTACAAAATAAAGAGGTATAAATACACACATGGTTAGACACTCCTAAAGGATATGTTGTCGTTAATTAATATAATATTTATTAAATACTATGAATTATTTTAATATATGATGATCATGGATGAGCTAGGTTAAACCTATGGTGTCATATTTTGAAAGGAAAGTGTCATGATTTAAAAATATTATGATTTTCACAATTATATGACCGCTCACTCTGATTATTGTTTCACTTTCTATGATTTGTAATTTTAATCAATGTATATAATAAGAAGGTAACAAGTTAAAAATGGGTGTGAAGAATACTATAATGGTTTTTTGATTGAGAAAAAAATTATGATGAAATATAGAATGGAAAATATTATGGTTATGCCTAACCAACTATCTTGATTTATTATTAACAATATGGACTTAGGGGAGTTTCCTAAAACAACTAATCAGAGAAAAATATAGTTTTATGAAAGTTCATATGATAAATATTATGAAGGAAATACGATTTAATTTCATTTATATCAATGATTTAGGAAGAATCACCCATGGAAATATTATAAAGGAATAGGACGATGTTTCATATCTGGTAAAAGAGGGCATTGAGAAATAACTTTCTAAGGAAATATGTAGAGTTAAGTTAACTCTTTGGATGGTAATGAAGTTCTCCCTAAGGTATCAATTTAATATTTTAATTATGGGGAGTATGGTCATTATGAATATAGATTCCCTAGGTAGAAATATCATTAAGGGAATCAACAAAATAATATGAATAAATGTTTTTCAAGGTCATATCTTGAATATGAAGAAACTATAAATGAAATATAAAAATTATAAATTATATATTTGAATATGATTAAAGTAGGAATCATAATTAAATTGATATCAATGAATCATGGTAAATGATTCAAATTTTAAATAGTAAGAAGGATATTGAATGATTAAAGTATATAAATTCTAAATTCTTGATGTGTTGATATTTTATTTAAGTATTGATATAATTTAAGAATAATAATATTTTTAAAGGCATTTATACCCCTTTTAAGTTTTGTGTGATTGGAATTTATTTGAGGAATAAAGGTTTTGTTAAATTTTTAAATCCTACATGATTTTATAGTGGATTTATGGTGATTTATTTTGGAGAATGTATGATTAGGGAATATAAATTTTTATTATAAAATATTAAGATTGATTAATACCATTTTTGGATAAATTATAAGTTTATTTTGAATGAATTCATGATCAAATATCTCGGTTTCAATTTGGTCACTCATATTTTTGAATAATGATAAGATTAGTTATTTAAGGAAAGATTTAATTTGAAATTTTGGTGTTATTGTTAAGATTGTGGAGATTGATATTTTAAAATGTATTCATATGAAATATTATCTTAAATTTTTCTTACCAATTTATATTTTTTTAATGGATTAAAATAAGAGGAATAAATTTTCATCAGTTTTTGGATCTTATAATCTATTGAAAGTTAATTTTAGTACTTCAAACATGAAAAATTAATTATAGTTATTTATTATATGTAATATCATATTAAAAATATATGTAAGACTACTAAAAAATGAAATCAAAATATGAAATTGTGGAATTAAATCAAGTAACTATATTATCTCATATTTTCTATCTTCATAGTGAAATAATCCCCCAACTCATGAAAGAAGAAGAATATTTATTGATTTTTATCACTAATGTATCAAGGTTTGTTTTTGGGAAACTCAATCATAATTATAAGTCTAGTAATTATACATATATTGGTTTAGAAATATTTATTATGTTTTGTAGTGTTGCATAAGATAATAAGGTTGATATATCATTAGAAAAAATGTCTTGACTCATGACTATGTTGCAGATACCAATATCTTTATTCTATAGTAAGTGATAATTAAAATTTTTTATGATGAAATTTATTTAAGGGGGTAGAATATAAATTCCCAATATTTTAGAATATATTCTCTTTAAATAAATTTTAGGCATTCTACAATTTTCTTTATATGAAACATCAAACTTAAACAAAATTTGATATACTATAATATATTATTATTTGATTTTTTTTGTAATATAGACATTGTATTGGAATGTATAAAATATGGTAATGAAAATATGAAATATATGTATAAGGTATTTTCCTAATAAAAATGTATTATTTTATTCCTAGTAAATAAGAATTCATTTTTAGGAAAGTTATTTTTTTCTTTAAAAATGCATTTTCTTGAAAAAAGAATTTTATTACATTTTGTGCGAAGAAATTATAATTAATTTTATCCAATTTTAGAAATTTTATTCTATAACATAAAAAATAATTTTTAAAATCATAATATCTATATTATATTATGGTTAAATTTTTAAAATTTTCTTAAATCATTAATTTTTAAGTGAATAGTGAAAAATATAGATATTTCAAATACAATCATTTCTTTAAGAAATTTAAAAGTATTATTATATTTTTGATTTACTATTAAAGTGAAATATGATACATTTTGTTTATAATGATCTAATTAATTACTTTTTAATTAGTAATATTCATTACTTTTATATAGGTTAATTTGTAGGCATAAAAACACAATTTTCGAAAACAAATCATTGTGTTTTATAAATATATTTTCAAATTATTTTCATCCAATTATAGAAAAAATCTGAAATAAACCAATTTAATATTTTTAATAATAAGGATCATATTTGGTAAATAGGATCCTTTTATTTTTTTTCAATATAAATAGTAACCTTTGTAAAAATGTTTTCACCACAATTGGGTAAAATGAGTAAAACAAGGTTAAAAATGTTGGATAAGACTTTAAATTAACCTAAAAATTTAATTCCATATATTGTATAAGTGTGGTTGGACCATAATAATTATGTAATATTTTTATTTATGGAAATTTTGTTCCATTTTTCTTGGATAATGACTTATATATTATTTTAAGTAATGAAAAATAAAAATGTCATTCTCTTAACTTTTGAAAACTATAATATTTTTTATAGAGATAAAAAGATGTTATGGTAGGTTATAAATTAATTTTTTAATATTAATAAATTATTTTTATGATAGTATTTTTTTAATTTTTAGAGATGGTATAATTACCTTAAATGCTTACGCAACACCGACACAATGCTTATGCATGAAGTAGAAAAATTTACTATATAATTTTAAAAACATTAAAATATATATAATTTGGAAACTATGGTGGGACATGAATTTTATGATTAATTATAATGGATAAATTATAGTGAAATTTTCTATAATTGAAATAAATTATTGTCTTTCTAACTTTAAATTCAAATTAAATGAACAGTCCCCAAAATGATATTAATAATATTTTATGTCATATAATATATTATTAATTGATTTAAAAATATTTAAAGAGAACATGTGGAATGTAAAATGTTCTAAAATTTCATACATGTACCATTTATTAAATTTTTTTAACTTATAAGTAAATTTATGACCCTTATTGATTGAAGAATGTGTTATTGTGGTTAAGGATAAAAAGGGGTAATATGGGGAGTTCAACTAAAGAGATAAGGGTTAAAACGGACTAAAAACTTGTCTAAATACTATTTAATTAGTTTATTTCAACCTTATATAATTTTTAGTTCTAAATTAATACAATTTTGAACTACTTGGCCATGAATGTGACTTTATAATATTTTAAAGTTATGAAAAATTACAAGAGTTCCCCTCCCCACACTTATAAAAGGAAAAATACTTTTCTCATTTCTTTACACTTATTTAGATAGTTAGATTAACTAAAACCTAACAAAACATATTCTTAAATTCCTTATCTACTCAATATAGGTTCTGGTATTCTTAAAATTCTATTCTTAGGGTTCTTAAGGAGATATCCAAAGGAGTTTCTTCCAAGAGGAGGTAATCGTCTTAACTGAACACTTTCATTTTTATTTTTATTCATATACCTATATCATTTATGTTATAAACATTAAAATATAATAACATCAATATCTCCCATAAACTAATATGTTATTATGTTTATGAAATAAACCTTTTAAGGTCTCAGGTGTATTAGAAAATCCTGGTGGGAGAAATAACCGTAAAGGTTATCTCAATATGATGAATCATTCAGTAATTGTTCAAGAAGTAAAAATCATGACCAAGAAAATTTTTCTATCAAATATTGACATCGGAAAAGCCTAAAACTAAAATAGATTATTTTTACATTAATTTAAAATTAATTTTTATTATATATGATGAAAAAAATACCTAGTCTGAGGACCTTTTTATGAAGAAGATGTTGTTGATCATCTGAAAAACCCTTTTCTAGTTACCTTCTTTGTGCTTGTAAGATCTAAGTGTAGAATACCTCTATATGTAATCCATATGTGATCCTTTAATCTTTGGGAATCATCAATATAATATTGGGTTCTAGCATGGTAGATCTATCATCCTGTATTGATCATCTTGATCACCTCTAGTTTCTTCAGGATTAAATGATTCTCTATAGATCTTCTCATTCTTGAGAGGTGATAAGGAGGAATTCGAGAGAGAAGTCCATTTTGTGAAATGATTCTAGATTATAAATTTACCCCATACAATAGACATAACCATATATTTATAGATATGGGTTTTAGGTTAAAATATTATTAATTTCACAATAAACCTTAAATAATATAATAAACCTAATCTTACCCCATGCCATATAAAAACAATATTATTATTATTTTTTATGGCTTGCATTAACTGAAGCAATGATAAATATCATTTTAGCAGCTTGTAAATAAATATTTTTTCACTGGACATGATCTTGGTCCACTCAAATTCTTTCTTGAAATTTATCGAATACCTAAATAAATATTTGTTAAATATTTATTAATAAATAAATATTATATTCACAATTTGGATAATAAATATTTATGAAATATTCAATAAATGAAATTAATATATTTTATTCTGAACCAGGTTAATAAATATTTATTTAATATGTGCAATCAATGAAAAATGAATAAAATTATTCCTCGTCCTTGAGAATAATATTTATTCTAATAATAAAATTCAAATAAAATTTAATCGAGATCAATAGAAACACATAGCGTGTAACCTTATAGAATTATATCATGTTAGAATTAGGTGAGATTATCTAAATTCCATGATTACTATCTAGAAATGGAAAGGAACCCAAGAGAAAAAATTTAATTCCACAAAATCAAAAACCACATAAAAATGATTACTATGTAATATAATACCTTTGTCTAAACATCTCATCAAGAAGGCTGCACATTTTTTCATTAACCTATATGTTTGATACATATTTCTCTGACTATACGAAAAGAACTTTTCATTAATCCATATTCATAAAATTTAATGAGATGGTTCCATTGCGATCAAAGGGTCAAAATATTAACTTCTATAAAGATGGAAGGGAAAAATACTTCCTTGACTTATCCACTAACAACATATCATTCATGATGCACCCAATATGTATTTCTACATAAGAATATATGGCATAACGATTTTGGTTAGTAAATATATGTTCACAAGTCATTACATGCATTAATGATAGTATTAAATTCTAAGGAACATTACACATGCTCGTATATTAAAATATTTTATGAAACATAAACGTGAATAATTTCTACTAGTGGGTTTATTATCACAATATCTCATCTTGGAGATTACCAAGTGTGAACTTCATGAGAAGAATTATCATTCACTTATGATTAATCACACATAGAAATTAATACACTCTATTCCCCGTCATAAAATGTTATCCAAATGAATAACTTTATTTAAGAATATTATGAGGGAATTTCAAGATTCTAATTTTAGTGAGGAAATACTACAGACCTATCAATATGAAAGATACCCTAGGACATTATTACATCAAATTCATGAAAAAATGATCAATATATAATAATATATTTTATTTATATTAAAATATTAAAATATTTATGTCTCTAGAACATCTCCATCCATGGGGATCTGTGGAATCTATTCATGTGCCAACTATTATATACCTTGAGCATAGACTTCATCAAATTCTATCTATCTCTCATTATCTCATTTAGACATGTGATCCCTCTCATAGAATACCATGTGTCTTTCCACCATAAACTTTTTTCTGAGGGATTGTATATGTAATATCCTCTTATTTCCATAGGATATCCTATAAAGGTATACATTGTGCCTTAGTTTTCAAGATTGTTACTTGAATATGCCTTAATTAATGCTTTACTACCCCACAAATGTACGTATGATAACACATGTTTCTTTTCAATCCACACCTGGTATATAATACCATATGCCACTTTAGTTGGTTCTCGATTTAGTATACATGCTACTGTTTATAATGAGTATTCCCAAAAGGATAGCGGAAGACTCACATGACTCATCATTGATCTCACCACATCTTAAAAAGTGTGCTTACTCCTTTCACTTACATGATTTCACTTAGGTATATTAGGAGAAGTGAGTTGAGATAACATCTTAAAATACTATAAATAATCAATAAAGTCATGATTAAGATATTATCCACCACGGTATGAGCAGAGTTTCTTTATTTTATTACTAAGATGTTTGTAAAATTCATTATTGTATTCCTTGAATCTATCAAAGGAATCTAAATTATTCCTTATGAAGTAGACATGCCCATATATACTAAAATCATTAGTAAATGTTATGATGTATGAGTGCCAAAAACTATATTTAACTAGAAATTTTCTACACACATTGGTATGAAATAATTCAAGAATATCCTTGGAATTTTCACCTTTTCCACTGAATATCGGTTTGTTCATTTTTTTCATATAAACATAAGTGACATACACAAAGTGGTTTTAGTTATAAAGAATTAAAATATCCATTTTGGTTTAATATTGTCAAATTTTTTTGTTTACTTGACTTGGATGACGATTCCATAGTTGGGTGTGGTATGTGTCAAGTGAATTTGTTTCATTATAAATTTTCATTACTAGGTTCACATAATCCAACACATAGAGACCTTTATTTAAATATTACTTACCATAACAAATTCTATCTTTATAAAAGAAGAAAAATTTATTCATGACCATGAAAATAAATGCATATATATCATGTTTGGATATATAAATATTGTTTTTGGTAATATATTTCACATAATATGAATCATTAAGAACTAATATCATTCTCATTAGCAACATAATATGGTAGTCTCTAATATCTAAGACAGTAAGTCTAGCTCCATTGGCTACTTGTAGATCTACTTTACCTCCATCAATATTCTTAAATATAATTGGTTCTTATATTTGAATACATATGTGAGCACCAAATGATTCATATAATAAACAAATATTTGAAATATATATTTTCGTCAATAAAAATTCACCTAAAGCTTCCCTTTACTTCTTTTTATGGGAGCAGTTTCTCATCCTATAGCACTTATTTTCACATGTGAAACAAACAACATCATGTTCTCTTGATTGAAACTTTATCATTATCTTATTGTAAGGGTTTTGTAAAGAAGCTTTGGGATTATTTTTCTTCACCTGCCCTTTCCTTTTATTCACCATATGTAAATAAGGATTTCACACTTTATATCCTTATCAACTTGTAAAATTAAAGGGAGAAGATTTGGGAGATACTTCTCAATGTTGTTCATATTAAAATTAAAAAATAATCTATAGAATATCAGATTTAGTGATGCAATAATGAGATCAGTTCATAGTTCATTAGGAATCTTATACCCTCTAACCTCTAGGAACTCAATATATATAATGAGTTTGAATATTTGAGGCCCAACTGGAACACCCTTTTCAAGCATATTCTAAAATAGGGCCTTGGATATCTCAAACCATTCAAATCTAGATCTCTCCTAATATAGAACACAAAGATGTTGGATCATGCTATAATCATCCATGTCTTTATGATAATTCATGAGTTTTATAGACAAAGATGAAATCATTAAACACTGAACATCGACCATGTTTCTCAGGTGCTTATCAGAGAAATTAAACTCTTCAAAACTCACCTCCTTTGTAGGTAGATCAGGTATTGAGGATTCTATCATGTAATATTTCTGTTCATGGTGAAACATAACACATAGGTGTTTGAACCATTCCTAGAAGTTACTTATAACAATGAGATGGTATTTTTATGATATTAATCATAGAGATAATGAAGATGCTGAACTACCCATTTATTCTACAATTATAAAAGATCATATTATTTTTACTTTAATTGATTAAAATTTATTTGAGATATAATGAAATTAATTTTATTAAGCCTCCCTATATTATATCAAGTATCAAGATCCCTCACCATTGGACTCAGAATTTTTAGTTACTAGGACATTGCAGTGGAAGGGATCCCTATGCCCCTTCACATCACCCTAATGTGGGTTGGTCAAGCTACTTGAAGTTATTTAGGTTGGTATGCATTTTTAAACTTTCAGATTACTTCTCATTGAACCCTTTAGTGGACTCCCCAATCATATAATCTTGAATGGGATTTCCTCAACACTTTCCCCCAAGTTAAATTAAGTATATCATGGGATACTTCACTTGATGTAAGTTAGTTAATTCAACCCAAATATTTCATGATAACTCAATGATAATAGTTATAGTACTAACATGGGGTGGTCAAACACTTAGTTCAATGGATTTTATTCCTGATAATGTAATGGAAGGAAAATTCAAAATTAGTATTAAGTTAAAGAATATTATTTATTATGTATAAACTTTATATTTTTTTATCTTTTACATGTCTTGATAATATTAAATACATTTTACTTAAGGGATTAACCTTTTTTAGATAAAACATTCACACATAGTCCATTTATTTAATTTATACCTTTGGTTAGTATTCTATTTATTTATGTGATAAAAATCTTGTATCCATAAATAAATAATTCATAAGATATAAATAAATAAATAAATGACCCAATAATGAGCTTATCTAATGGTCAATTTATTTAGATAATAATAAATCAAACTATTCCCTAGGGTAAAACTCATTGTGTTGGTATTAGAATGAGTTGTAGCATTACACTTGTTAAATTGTGTATCAGCAGAGTTGGTAACATCTCAGTTCCATCTTGAATCACCTACCTAAACCTTATGATACTCATTTAATTAAATTTATTTATTAATCACACATGGGTGAGGGGAACCAGAGGATTTGTTAAGGGGGATTACATAAAAAACCTTGGGAAATAAAGGAGGGAAGGAGGAATCAAAATCCATCATATTTAATTCAATAATTAATAACTAAAAACCCATGAAATAAATAAAATTTAAAAAACTAAATTATACATAGGTCTAGTAAAAAATCTTGAATTGTTATACACATGCAACATATATGAAAAATTACACTAGTTAGCATTCATTTCTATTCATTCTTTGTTATCATGATAAACATGATTATGTTAATTAATTATTTAATTAATTCTATTTTATCTTAAAGACCATCTGAATTCTCTTAGTGATTCCCATCATAAATTCACTCATGGAAAATAAATGGTATGACCAATAATTAATGAAAATTATATTAATTTAATTGGGAATTTAATAATTTTTTTAATTTTTTTACATTTTCAAATACATCTAGCTCTAATTGGGGTAATTAGGTTTTAATGATACAATTAATTGTTTAATTTAATTTAATAATTTCCTTTATTGGGAGAATAAACAAAATTTACTTACATGCTACACATCATGTTCATCATTTTTCGTGCAATCGGGATAAACACATGGGGAATTAGCATATACCTTAGTCAGACTATAGAGAATATAATAACCAACTACATGTCAAGTATCATGATTATTGTGTGTCTATGTGTCCCCTAGATGGACTTGGTGTTTTCTTCAGATATGGGACTACACAACATATACTAACTATCTACACGCCATGCATATTTCCTTTTATGTGTTCCCTTGACTCACCAGATTATTTGGTGTGTATTTTAGACACGAGAAATAATGAATAACATGTATTGTACAACGACTGCACATTTTTTATTTAATTATTTATCTAGTATTTTAGTCTTACATAGGAGTTAACCATTTATTTTAATGCTTGGTTTTCTATAATTTTTCACCAAACCATGTAAACTAAACAACGTGTATTCTAGCTACATGCCATGTAATTCAAAAATTCATGTGATAGGTTGGACTGGTCTATATGCAGTGTATAATAAATACACCATGTGTAGTTACTTCTTTGTTTTACATGTATGCCATAACACATTTAGATGCAATTCACTTGGGTAAACAATGTGTATTCTCACTAAATTCCGTGTAACCTAATTTTACTGGCCAATATACTTGGAACTTTTTAATGTCATATTTGGTAATTCTTTATCCATTATTAGTCATTTAAGAAAATGAAACCCTATATGATGATTAATATGTCAAAATCATGTTAATTAAAAATCATATTAAAGAAATAATATTTTTGAAATAAAATATCTAACCACTATTTCACATATAGATCAACAATCAAATAAATAATTATAAATTTAAATGTGACTATTATAATAATACTTGACGGTTGTGGGTGCAGTGGAAGCTCCTAATGAGTGAAATGACTATAATGGTTTTTTTGATTTGATATATCATTAACTAATTTTGCAATATATAAATGTCATGATATACGAGTTTTTTCCATTGAATATTGACATAAGAAAACACCAAAACCCAAAGAGGATCTTTAAACATTAAATTTATAATTTATTTATATTATATTTGAAGAAATAATACCTCATTTGAGGATATTTCTATGATAAATATGATGTTTATTGTTCAAAAAACCCTTTTCAAATTACCTTAAATATTTTTGTTATATATAAGTGTAGAACCCCTTAAGCTGTGATCAATACACTCTATTTTGATCTTAGAGTAACATCGATAAAGTATCAGGTGCTTGACTGGCAGATCTATCATCTTTCATAGTTTATCTTGATCAATTTTCATTCATTTAGGATTGAAGGATTCTCTCTAGATCTTCTCATTTTTTTAGGAGTAGAGAAGGAGGGATTTGAGAGAGAATCCCATTGTGTGCAACAATTTTTGATTCTTGATTAACCCTACACAATAGACATAATAATCTATTTATAGAGTAAGGGTTTGGGTTAAAATATTATTTAACCGCACAATGGCCTTAAATAATATAATAAACAAAATATTACCCCATTTTATATATAAATAAGAATTTGATTATTTATGGCTTGTGATAACTGATGTAATGATAAATATCATTTTACTTTCTTGTAAATTAATAGTTATCATTGGAAATGATCTTCGTACACTAAAATTACTCCTTGGAATTTATCAAATACCTAAATAAATATATTTTTTGAAAATATTTATTCATTAATAAATATCCAATTCAGAATCTAGTGAATAAATATTTATTAAATATTCAATAAATAAAATAAATATATTTTATTCACAATATGATGAATACATATTTATTTAATTTATGCGATCAATAAAAATTGGATAAAATTATTCCATAGTATTGAGAATAAAATTTATTATAATAATTAAATTATAATATAATTTAACAGATATTAATAGAAACACATCATGTGTGACCCTATCAGATTCTTCCTCATTGTCATTAGGCAGGTTTTCCTAAAGTCTAAGATTACAATATAGAAACAGGACATAACACCAAAGAGAAAGCAATTCATGCCGCACCATTGATAACCACATACGAATGATTACTATATAATATAATAAATTTCTCTTGGTATCTCATTAAAAAGGTTTCACATCTATGTAATCAACCAATATGATTGATACTTATTTCTTTTTCAATCTAAAATGAACACGTCATTACACCATGACCAGGGAATTCAATGTGATGTTTCCATTCTAATCAAATGGATGAGATATAATCGTCCACCAAGATAAAAGTAAAAATATTATCTTGATTTATCTATTAAAAAAAATTACATTCATGATATACTAAATATACCAAACTTACCATTAACATATGGAGTCATGGTTTTGGATAGTAAATATCACACCCAGGTTTTTGAATTGACACTTTGTTTCAGTTCATGTTTGGTTCTCAATTACTCTCTTAGGAACCAGGTGTGGTAGGTTTTAATTTTTGAGGTATTTACTTTGTTTATTTTTATTCTAGTGATTTTAAATGATTTCCCCTTGAATTTTCAAGAAAAGTGTAAGTTTGTGGGTGGGTAGTGTGTGGACCATGATTATTAGAAACCATGGGACCTTCTCAGGTAACCATGAAGTAGGTTAGAGGTTTCGTCCAGAAGCCGCCAGATGACTTCTGCATGGTAAATCAGGCCATGCAGGTTAATCATGCATTAGGTACCTTCTTAGGAAGAGATGTGTGAATGGTTTCTGCATGGTTTTAAAAACCACGCGGGCTAACCATATGACCTGTATATGTCATTAAAATTTTGTTTTTCCCATTCTATATCCATATTTTTAGCCATAAACCCCATTTTCATTCTTCCCTCATCCTCCCCAGCCCTAGGAGGGACTCTATCCCTCTCCTCCTCTCAATTGGGATCATTTTGGTGGTGGTTTTTCCTATGATTACTCATGATTTCTTAAGTAAGTCTCCTCCTCTATTATTTCCCCCCACTATTTTAGGGTTTTCCCCACTTTTCATTGTGGTTCACTTATCTAATGGGTAGGGTGTTTTTTTTAGGGTTAGATATTAGTATTTTTGGTTTGATATTGATTTTTTAGGCATGATATTTCTTGCCTAGGGTGTGGTTTAGGTGCGATTTAAGTTTCACACTATATTCTTGGAAGTTTCTTCAACCAATGTAGGTGGTTCCATTCATAAACATTTTTTTGTGAATTTAATATACTTTATTTATGTCCTATTCAGGTTCTATGGAGTATATATGAGTTGTGAAAATTGATTTTGAAAAGATTCAATGTTTTTGTTATTAAGAAATGAATTTTAAAATAAAATGGGCTATGTTCTATGTATATTTTATACATGCCCTTTTGATTTATTCCTATAATTTTTTAGATAAAAATTTTTAGATGATACAAAACACATTTTGAAATGGATTTTATGTTTGTAAGGCCAAAAAGGTTTTTTATAAAGGGAATTGTTTTTTTTCATGTTTTAACCCTCATTTTGAATGTTGTGTGTATTTTATAAATTATACAGTATGTTCAACAAATTGTGTAAGTGGTGCGAAACATGTTTTTAAATAGTTTGGTGTTCATTTGGATACAAAAGAGAATTTTTTTATCATGAAAGTGGTGGAATATCCTATTTGTTTAATTTTTTTTACTTTTGTATGTGTAAGTGGAAGTTAAGTGACATTTGAAATGGGATTGAGAAAAAGGGAATCCCAAGTATCTCGATGGGATGACTAGTTCTAGTACGTTAGTGATTCAGATGTGGTAAAGTCCTAGTTTCACTTAGTTGGATTGAAGTTTACAACACTAAAAAAACTTTGATCATGATCAGAGACCACTAGGCCCATGGGCATTCCCATCCCAGTGGATCTTTAATTAGAATGTTTTGATTGTGGTTTCTATACCATCCTTCACCGAGTTATAAGGTTCTAGTGTTCCAATTGAGCTGGATTAACCTCAGAGATTTACCCATGGTGCTCTACTATTGCATAATGATTATATGGTGTGCTAAAAACCATCATCATATGATAAACCATGTGAGTATATTATGAAGTTAATTTTTAAGTGAGTTTTTGTGAAATGAGTTTTCCTTGGAATTTTTCCCTTTTATAATTGGTTTTGATAAATTATTTTCTAAGAAATATTTCAAAATCTTTTATAAAAATGTCCCTGTTAAATTTTCTTCTAATGATTTAGTATAGAATCCTTTTATTTGGGTGGAATACTACTAGGATTTAACTCACACCCTACATACAACCTGGGGTGATGTAGACTTTTTATATTGACTCAGGTAAAGGCATGGTGTTTGGTGATGGAATTTGGGTTTTCTAGTGGTCTTCTCTTGTGGATCCTGGTGGCATTGGGTTGATAAAATTTCACCTCTCATTATATGGAGGTTTTGGATGGAGTTTTATTCTCTATTTTGTTTTAGTATTTTTAGGGATGTGTTCTATGTTGTAAGGATTAAATCTATAAAGTTATTATGACATGTTTTGTTTTTGATTTCTAGTTTTGGTTTATTTTTAATTATTATTGGTTGTTAGGTTTATTTAATTGGGTGAAATCATTCCCAAGTTGTGTTTTTGGTACCCAACCACCTATTTCTAGCCCATGGGGATTGAGAATTACCTTCAGACCATTCCATAAACTGGTTCAGGTATTGGTTCAGATGAAATCTCAGCTTGTTTTGTGAAAAAATGGTATCAGGAGAGATTATACTCTTTTGGGTCAGGATATTTGTGGAAGAGTACAGGTAGATCAGAGTTAGGATTTTTGGGAATTTATGTTCTAGTCATCAGTACGGTACCTAGCCAGCACACCTCATTCTGGGAATCAATTTACCGGGGGAAGTTAGGTTCTATTTGGGTTGTTTAGATTTTGGGAAATGAAACGAGAATTGGGATATTGGTATCAGTGATGCTCGTAGGGCCTGGTAAGACATGTGGAGTGGGGGGAATGGTTTTAGAATATTCATTGTGATGGCGGGGCAATTGGAATATGGACTCCAACCATATGTCTAAGTCAACCATTGACCCTAGCTTCCACTTTTGAGACTTGACTTGTGTGTCCTTAGGTTCTGTAAAATTATTTTGAAAACTCATGATTGAAAATTGAGGAAAATTGGATTTTAAAGTGGAGATGGTTTGATATCTAAAAGGTGGAAAATGGGTTTTTAGAATTTTTTTGAATAAATATTTAAAATGATTGATTTTTATAAAATAGTTTTGAGGAATTAGGGATGAGTTTATCAAAGTTGGATTTTTATAATAAAAAATTTTGGTTTATAAAAAAAATTATTTTTTTGAAAAATGAAAATTTATTTTTGAAAGGATTTTGGAAACTTGTTTTAAACAATAGGAGATGAGTGTTTAATTGAATGGTTATTGATGAAGTGGGGTTTGTTGTGTAGCTAAAATGTCTTTAAATGGGATGAAATGTTATGTAATTGATGTTTAGAGTTTACATTTTATTTGTTTATTTGAATGGTTGGTGTTTTTATACAAAAGTCCAATGAAATTCGAAATGGGTTTTTATTTTGTGGCTAATGGTTTATGAAAATAGGTTTTGGTGAATTTTTGAAAATAAAGTGAATTGGGGATGTTGAGGATGTGCGATTAATGTGTTGTTTTAAAAAATAGAAAATATTTGTTTTGACCTTTTGTGTTCCCATGAGTAATCACATGCATGAGTATATATGTAAAAATGGATGGTCAATGCCACGAGTGGATGAGTTCCTAGATTTACATGAGGTGGGTGCCTATTGTGGCATGAAAACAAGCATGTGTAAGGCCCATGAGATACCATTGGTGAGTGTACAACCCACTAAGATTTTTTATTTTCAAAAAAATAATTTTAAAGAAAAATGTGTTGTTCCAATAACCTATGGTTATGGGGTTTTTTTTATTTTTTGTTTGGGATAATCGCTCATGTGGTGTTTGAGTTTTAATACCCTTTTTGTTTTTATAGTATTCCGAGTTTCTGTTTTTGGTCGATGGATTTTTTTTGAGAAAAAAATGTTAGTGTGTTACTTTTAAAGGGACAGGAAGCCCGTTAGTTGGTTTTCCCTATGTGTTCAGTGTTTTTTTTGTAGTATTTTTTTTATGGATGAGTTTGATTGATTCATCAGTTTTTCTTGTTGGATAGTGTACACCCCCATATAGAATTGTTGAAAATTTCAAGTGCGGCCAAGGGTGATTTATCATTTCCAGACCCTCTAGTTCATAAATGTAAGTAACTTATCCTTGAGTTTTAGTAATTGAATCCACATCTAATTTTTTAGTTAAGAAGATCCTCTCGTAGCAGAAGAGCGGATGCGGGAGGAGTTGAAAGAAACTTTAGTTTCTTTGGGATGTTTTAGTCATAAAAATATGAAGTGTGTCACCTCTATTTTTAAAGGTCCTATCTAGAATAATCCAATAGAATTATAATGAGGGGAGTGGAAAGTGTCTTCAGTGTTTGGTTCTAGACATTGTATTAAATTTTATTTGTATATTTTATTAGTTTATTATATGAAAGGGATCATTCTAGGCCACTAGTGTGGAGAATTTGGTCATAGGAGGCTATTATGGCCGCTTGTATAAATTGTGTACTGATTAGGACTCAATTTAAATTCCATTTCCTTTTAATGCCCCTTAGGCTGTAATGGTCATGTTAGGTGGCGTCATGTAGTTTCGTGTTCTATTTAAAATTAAAATCTGGATGTTGTGGAAACTTTTAAAATTTTTCTTGTTCAAGGTGAAAGGGATGATGCATGTGCATCTTCTAATTCATTTTCATGGTGAAGTTAAATGTTGAGGTAAAGTGGGTCTTACAGTGTGTTGTGTTTTGTTTGACCTTCCTAGGTTGTAACATGGATTCTTATGGAATCAAAAATAGGAGTTTTGATTGGGGGATTAAATGTATGACCATGAGGTAGGAGATGCTCCAAAAATTAGGGCTCCGGCCTTAGGCCTCAGAGTGAAGCTGACATGTAGTTAGAAACCCTCAGGGGTGTTAAGAACCTTGGTCTAACTCCTATATTCAATATGGGAAATGGAGGTAGTTTAATCCCCCCATGTAGATATTCATTTATAATGGAACCATTTGGTGGAAAGTGACATAGGGACCTCATTTCCACATTGTGACTTAAGAGGGTGGGAGAGTTCCTCCTTGGTTATAAGGAGGTGTGGTCATATTGTTTTTTTTAAATCCAAGTATTTATGCCTCATTGGGTGTGAGTCACCATTTGATGGTCCTTGTATGGCCACCCTTATGAATAAATATTAGTTTTAGTTTGAGGCTCATCTGAGGATGGTAATGCCCCATGGGGGTAGGGAACCACATAGTGTTTTCTTTTTGGTTTAGAGTTTCCTTCTTTAGAATCCTTGTGGTGGGGTGGGGTCTATGTTGGGTTTCCTACATCAGTAAATGTGGTTATTTATTATGGTGGGGAGACCCACCATGGGTCTCTTTGAGGTTTCTTTAGAGTGAATTGAGTTTAGTTTATTTCTTATGGTGGGGAGTCCATTCAGGCCTCCCCATGTTAATAACATAGTTTCATTTATGTTGTTGGATTGGTAGGGGATAGTCTCATTTGGAGATATATAATTTCAAGTTACTTTCTTGAGTAAATGTTGGGATTGGAGCATTCCCAATGGTGTTGTTGAAGTAATATTGTGGAAGTGTTCTTTGAAATGGGGTCTGAGTCTGTTGGATCATTTCAGGTATGTTACATGAGTTTTGTTCAGTGGTGTATGATTTGTTTTGCCCCAATAGGTTTTCATTGATCGATCAACTAGAGGTGTTTCAGCTTCTGGGGGTGGGAGGTATATAGTAGGGAGTCCATTTTGGCTTCCTGGGTTCAACATGACATCTAATTTTCTAGTTATGGGTGTTCCTGTTTTATTTTGGTCAACATTTATTGGGAATACACTTGATCTGTGAAGGAGCATTGGTTTTTATTTTCATATCAATACATGTTGACGCTTTTCAAGGACAAAAAATGTTATGGTGGGGAGAATTGTCACACCCGAGTTTTTGAATTCACCATTTATTCCAATTCAGGTTTGGTTTTTAGTTATTCTCCCAGGAACCAGGTGTGACATGTATGAATTTTTTTGGTATTTAATTGGGTTATTTTAATTATAGCGATTTTTCATGAGTTTAACCTTGAATTTTCAAGAAAAATATAAGTTTTTAGGTGGGTAGTGTGTGGCGCACGGTTGGTTCACGGTTAGTAGAAACCATGTGCCGTACCCAGGTAATTGTGCAGTAGGTTGGGGGTTTTGGACAGAAGCTTCTTCATGGGTTCTATAGGTATGTTAGGCCATGTAGATTAACTATGAGTTAGGTACCTTCTTAGTTAGATAAGTGCAAAAATTCGCCGCATGATTTGACAAACCGTTCAGACTAACTGTACATCCTATCTAGATCATTAAAATTTTATTTCCCCCTATTTCATCTCCCCAATTTTATCTCTAAAACCTATTTTCTTTATTCCATTGGATTCCTCAACCTTACTGACTCCTCCCTACTTATACTCATCTCCCTTGGGCTCGATTTTTTGTGGTGGTTTTAGCTCGTATTCCTCAAGATTTCTCAAGTAAGTCTCCTCCTCTTTTGTTTTCCAACTCTATTCTAGGGTTTCCCACATTTTTCTTCGGGGGTTCACTTATCTAGTGGGCATGGATTCGTTTTTAGGGTTATATATTGTTATTTTGGGTTCGATCTTTATTTTTTAGGTTTTATCATGCTTCCCTAGAGTTTAGTTGATGTGCAATTAAAGTTTCACATCAGATTCTAGAAGTTACTTCACCCAAGGTAGTTGGTTACATGCTTAAACATTATTTTGTGAATTTAATATGATTGTTTTGTTTCTTATTCATTTTCTATGTAGTATATATGAGGTGTGAAAGTATTTTTAAAAATATTCAAGGTGTTTTTTATTGATAAATTATTTTTAATGAACATGGGATATGTTCCATGTCTGTTTCATATGAGCCCTTTTGATTTATACCTTTAATGTGTTAGATAAAAATGCATAGATGATGTGAAACCAATTTTTAAATTTATTTGATATGTGTATTCCCAAAAATGGGTTTTATAAGGGTAATTGAGTGTTGTTCAAGTGTGAAACGTTATTATGAATGTTGTATGTTTTTTATAAATTATGTAGTATGTTCACCAAATTGTGCAAGTGGTGAAAAAATGTTTTAAAATAGTTTTAGAGTGTGTTTCACTTTAAAATAGATTTGTTTCCATGAAAGTGGTCGAATATATTGTTTTGCCCATTGTTTGACTTGTGTATGTGTAAGTGGTGGTTTATGTGACAAGTGAAATGGGATTCAACTAAAGGGAAACTCGGGTATTTAGGTGGGATAACTAATTATAGTATGCTTGTGATTTAGAAGCGACAAAGTCCCAATTACACTTAGCTATATTGGTGCTTAAAACACTAACAAAACTTTGATGATGATCAGAGACCACTAGGCCCATGTGGTTTTCCCTTCTAGTGGATCGTGCATGAGAAATCTAGGAATGTGGTTGCTATACCACCCTGCACTGAGGTATGAAGTTCTAGTGTCCCACTCGAGCTAGATTAACCTTAGGGATTTACCCATGATACTCTACAATTACATGATTCTTATATGGTGTGGCTCCAACCATCGACATATATTAGACCTTGTGAGTATCTTTATAAAGTTCCCTTTTATGCGAGTTGTTGTGAAATAGTTTTTCTTTGGAAGTGTTCCCTTTGAGAATGGTTTTCCATATAATGTTTTTTGAGAAATGTTTTAAAATACTTTACATAAATTTACATGTAAATTTTACTTCTAATGTTTTAGCATGGACTCTTTTTATTTGGGTGGCATCCTACTACGCTTTGGCTCACATTCTACATACACCCTGGGGTGTATGTAGACTTGTTCTGTTGACTCAGGTAAAGGCTATGTGTTTGGTGATGGAGATTGGGGTTTCTAGTGGTATTCTCTTGTGGATATTGGTGGCGTTTTCTTGAGGATGATGCTCCTCTAGTTACATGGTGGTTTGGGATGGAATTTTAGTCCCCTTTTTTGTAGTATTTTTTTTGGGTTTTGTTATATGTTATAGAAATTAAATCTAGAAATTTTTTTTTTCGTAATCGGGTGAAATCATTAACACATTGTATTTTGATTCCCAAGAACTTTTTCCCAACACCTGGGGATCAAGAATGCCATTCGGGCCATGCCACATACCAAGTCGGGCACCGGTTCGGATGACATCCCAGATTGGTTCTTGATAGTAAATATAAGTGTCTAAGTCATGAAACACAATAATAATAATCTTAAAGTCTAAGGAACTTTACACACACTCATAGATAGTAATATCCAATGACACTTAAACATATTGAATTCTTACTGGAATGCTTGTTCTCATAATCTCATATCTTAGAGATTTCTAAGTGAGAAATTCATGAGAAGAAGCCACATACTCTTATGAGTAGTCGCACATGATATTAAAAATAATATGTGCCCCATAATAAATTTTATCCAACCATATAATCATATTTAAGATTATTTTCATGTAATTTCAAGGTTCTCATCATAACATATAACTAATATGACATTATCGATGCGAAAAATACTCTAGGACATTATTACATCAAATCCATGCTGAAAAATGAAAATATGTAATAATATATTTTATTAATATTTAAATTTTTAAATATACATGAAATATAAAGTAAAAATAGTTGGTTCTTAAACAACAACTCCAACACATTTTTCATCTCATTTTCCATAAAATGGGAAATTAATGTTTTGTTTGTGTGTTTTTGTAGACTACTGCCTCCATATAGTAATATGATTCATTATCCATAAAAATATCTCATTATTGTTTATTATGAAGTATTTAATATTTATATAAGATATTTTTAAAATAATTATACTTCTATTATTATAAGATCATATCTACCTTCTTACCTTCAAATTCATTGTAAAATGATAACATCAGTTGTGTATATGTGTGAACTACCACGTCCATGAAGCGATGCCATTTCTTTTGAGTTACACTTTACATGGGCAATAATAATGATAGATTTTATGATTATATATGATATATATGATATAATAATGATCCTATAAAGGTTCATTATTACTTACCATTATTTTTTTCCATCCATCTAAAAATGGAAACATCACTCATACGTACGTACGCACTACCATCTCCATGAAGTGATGTAATTTATTTTTCATCACCACTTTATATGAATGATTATGAATGTTTATATGATGAATAAATATGATACTTATTTTATGATTAAAATTATAGAGATTATTTAAACATGATCAAAGTAAAAGGATTAGTGCTTCCAAACTGAAACATGTATGAAAAATGAAGTGGTTATCATCTGAAATAGTGATTTTAATAAAGAATAGTTAATAAATGTGTGATAAGTTGCAATAAGTATATATTATATAGTATGATATATATAATTATGGTTATTTAAAATATTTATAATAAATATATATTTATTTTATAGGATTTTGGAACATGTATGAAGAAATATGAGACTTGAGGTAAGATTTTCTCAACTCAGTTTTATTTTTGTGAGACATATTCCATATTAACCACTTATTTTTTTCATGATATGCATATAATTCAATTTTTATATGATATATCATTAAAAACATTATATTAATGGTATTTAAATATTAACTTTATTTTATTACTTTTATGGTACTATGATTTAAAGGTTACTAAATTAGTAAGGGATTTATGTTTTAATCTCATTATATTTAGGATTATTTATACATGATTTTCCATTGACAAAAATTATATGACCACTATATGATAAAAAAATTATAAATTATTCTCAATTTTTTATTCATGAGTTTTCAATTAATAGTACCATTTTCCTCTCTTGGGAACTTAAAATGATCGATAAAATATTTTTAAGAAGAACCAACATTATTTTCTCTTTAACCAGAAATCATTTTATTCAAGTTCTATATTTTATTTAAAAAAAATTATAGAATGTTTTAACTATTATACAATGATTTATTAAAGTAATTTTTAACCAAATTTTAATTTTTATAATTTTTCTAAATGGAATCTTATTATCATTTTCTGAATGAGATAATTTTTTCTAAAGGTGTGAACATAGTCTATGAGATTGGTTAGGATCTTGATCCATTGTTCTTTAGAGTCTCACCTATCCCACATACAAAAAAATTAAATAACTAAAAATCACATGAGGTTTTTTACAATATTAAACCCTCAAGTGGGTGACTACAACCTTTTTATGTTCAGGATGATCTGAGACACAAATTATCTACTAGTAATAAGAAAAGTGATTACAAGTATAAAAAATGTCCTAAAATTTCATAAATAAAAAATACCATAATTTATAATCACTAATGATTACTATGGACCATATCTTTATGGGATATTTATACAAACATCCCACGAGTGTTCATTATAATAACTCTTGTAGTTTTTCTATCTCCCAAAAATATCTGGTATTTTTATACTGGAATCCCATCAGTTCTTTAATGGTCTTCACAACCGCCCGTGAATATGAATTCTACTAGTTCTTTTTACTAATGAACTGTGCACGTTTTACTTGTTTGGTTTCAATACCATGTAAAACAATATTTTATAAAGTTACTTATGGCCTACTCATACTAAATTATTAGAACTTACAAGCTTTTGATACTCACTAAAATTTATAGAACACTAAATTTTTTGTCTCAATCTGTTGAAATAATTTAATATGGGTTTCTCTTATATTATTTAAAAAAATACTACACAATATGATAAATACACAACTACAATAATAATTATGGTTTTCAACTACTCATTTCATGTCACATGCATATATTTTCCAATTTTAACAACTCAACCAAGTGAAACTATAACACCTAAAGTTTCATGTAAGTAACCCTTAATTTATATATTTTAAATATGTAATGCGTTTGGGTGATGTTTGGGAGGGTTTGAAAGCCTTTTGGAACGTTGTTTCTAGATTTTATGGAGGTTCACCATTTAAGAATGTTTATTAGAAACCATGAAACTTCTATAAGAAACTATGAAAAGAGAGGCAAGGCCTCCTTGGTAGGTGCACAGTTTGTCCAAACCATGTGAACACTTAGGAGTAACCATGTAAAGTGGAATAGAGAGAAAAAATGGCTAGTTCATGGTTTGTCTAACCATGTGATCCAACTATGCAAAGTGTGTTTGGAGGCATTGGTTGGTGTACTGTTTTCTTAACCCGGTGACCCAACCATGCATGGTTAATTATTAGATCCTAGAAAAGTGGATCTCACTTGGGTTTGACACTAAACCAGTTTTTCCCATATTTTCAACCCTAACTAGTTTTTATTCTTCTAAAAGGTTGTGGATAATTTCCCCTTAAATCTAGGAGTGATCCGTTGGAAAATCTTGGTGTGTTGAAGGCCAGATTCCTTTTTAAGTCTTTATTCCTGATGTTTTTTCTTATATTCACCCTTCTTCCCCATATTGGATTCATAGATATGGTCCGTTGTGGATAGATCTATGATATTGGATGCCAATAATGACGAGATATGGTTATGTTGATATCATGGAATGATATCTAAGGTGGGTTTTTGGATATTCAAACTGATTTTGTTAAATAATTCTTGTCATTCTTTATTTCCACCATAGTTTTATAGGTAGGTGGATTCACTCTCAACTCATCTTATTAGAACCGAATGCCTTGTTTTCAAATTTATTATTTTCTAGGAAATTGATTGTAAAATTTTTGTGCAATGGTTGATGTAAACCCTCTTTAGTGATGGTTTATAGAAATTGTGAAAATTTAGTGTTTTGGTGTAAAGTTAAAGTGGTATCATGATTTTAAAATAATTATTTTAAAATAAGTATTTTAAAAATGTTTTCTTTGCTTCGATTCATGGAAAAGTGTTTCCAATAAAAGGATGGTTTTATTGAAATGTTTTGGAAAAGATTGTGTTGGAATTGTTTTTGGATTTAATGGTTAAGAGAGAGTGGGATGGGATGGATAATGGTCATGAAGTACCAATATCAAAGGGATGAAGTATGGACATGAAGTTACACCATCAATGGTGACACTAATATTGGGAATGATTGAGTGTGTGTATAATTGTGTGAAATATAAGGAATAGTTCCAAAAAAGGAATATGAAGTGGTTTACAAAATTATTTGGTTGATTTCCTTGGAAACTGTTTTAGTATGAAAAATTGTTTTAGCATGAAACTACAGGGATTTAATGTAAAATCTTATAATGTTTTAAAGTGTTTTATATAAATTATTTTATAGAAATTTTCTAACATGTTTTGTCCTAATGGCCTAAGTAGGGAAGTCACTAGGAAAAAACCTACTGAGTTTCATTACTCACCAATTCTTTGAAACTTTAGTGATTTTACATATTTTGTTTATTAGGATACATGTTAATGGAATGCATAAACTTTATTTAGTGGTGCTTTTTGATACTTGGATTTGGAGAGTGGAGTTGGAGATTGTAGCTTGGTGGGAGTTACTAAGTTGGTGGATTTCGAGTTTTTTGGTTTTTTCTTCCTCTTTGTTATTGGTTTTCATCTTGGTTTCTGCTTGGTAATATTATATAGTTTGGATTGTTTTTTATACAATGAGTTTTCTTAAAATTTTATCATGCATAATATAGTGGTTTGGTTATGGTATGTTTGGTCGTGGTTATTTAATTTTCAATGGGAAAATCATCCCCATATTCCATCGAATCGCATAGAATTTATTGCTAACCTTTAGAATATTGGGGATTTTTTCTAAGGACAAGTAGAAATTCTACCTCAAATTAATAAAATTAGTATGGGAGAGTTGTTAGACGTGGTATTAGCTTGTCCGGTCATTGACTTAAAAATGGTATTGGTTAACGATATTAGAGCTTAAATTCATTATGGTTAGTTCTCTAGTTTGGATGGTAAAAAGGAGAAGGGTTTTTGGGACATAGATTGTAGAGGATAAAAAAATGTAGTTAACCTTTTAATGATTTGTAACAACCCGAAATTTTAAATAAATATTCTTTCCTAATTTTATGTGTTATTTTATTTTATTTTTATACTCAACAAAAATGTTTCATTTGATAACATGAGTATAATTAAAATGAGACTGTTGGGTTTTGACTGTTATTTGACCATTGGTCAATATGACCACTGGAAACTAAATTTTTTGACTATTGTCTCTAAATACAAGCAATCTTGGTTAATTAATATAGAAAGAAGATTTGATGGCCTCACCCAGTAGTCTTGGACCGATCGAAGCCCATCTAACAGAATTTGGGAAGGAGGTAGCACCACTAGGCTTTGCTCTGGACCAAACCCAAGCTGAACTTCATCGTATAAAGATAGAATGGGATCGCCTTCGCGAGAAGTTCAAACTGATAAAAATTACTACTCGTGCGATGTTGGCCGAGCCTCCCTCGAATTCTCTCACCTTAGAACACCTTACACTTAGGTCCTATGCTGGTGTGATAAGGGGCTATGTAAGGAGACCGTAACTGTCTTGTGTAATCCTTGGTTTTAAATAAAAATCTCGATTCCTTTTATGAATTTTCAAATGACCGGATAAATATAGTATGCCTATTTTTGATGAATTTTAGCAAAAGGATATTTTAAAAATGTTTATGTAAACCTTAAATAATTAAAAATGTGTAATGATTTTCAAAAAATGGTCTTCTACAATTATGTTCAGTAAGAAATTTAGAGTCTAATAAGATCAACATGATTTTTGATGAATAGTAAATTATGAATAGTGATTTTATGATTAGGATTAATAATGTGTCCAAATAGATTAGTAATCTCACTTAAAGAAAGTATTAAAATAAGCTAGGCACTTTGATTAAGTAATGTGATTCAATAAAATGGTTAAATAAGGGTTTCATAAATTATTATTCAAGTATTAGTTTTTTCGGATGAATAGCGTTTTTTAAATTAAAATTTTAATTAAAAATATTTAGAAAATTATTTTTATAAAATGGACTTCATTTTTGAACTCAGAGCATCGATATTATGTTAAGGTATTTTTTGGGGATTTTTCTGAAAAAAATAAATTTTCGATGAATAGTTTTTTTAATTAAAAATTTAATTAAAAATATTTTGAAAATTATTTTCATAAAATGGATTTCATTTTTGAAATCAGAGCATTGATATTTGGTTAAGGTGAAATTTTGGGATTATTCTGAGAAAGTTGAATTTTCGATGAATAGTGAAAATACAGTTTTTAAGTTACGGGTGTTTAATGACATCATTAAATGATGTATTAAGTATGTAATCAATATGTTCGACTTATGAATAGTAAGATAATGTATGAGGTGTCCCAAGTGGCCAATACCATGGGCAAGCCCAGGGTTTTGCCAAAACCACTAATGAGGTGTTCCTTGGCCATTAATGCCTTGTCCCCTCACTTTCCCTATAAATATCAAGCCATCCTCTCATCCATTCGACTTACCACTCTCCCCCAACGAAGTTATGGTCCCCTTACCTCCCAAGGAGTCCTCCCAAGGTGCCCCCAAGCCCTCAAGGTCCAAACCTTTGAGTTTTAAGAGTTACGTTTTAAGGTAAGGGATCCGATCTCTCTCTTTCTTTTCAAGAAATCTCTTTTATGTAATCTCTTTTATGATCCATGTTCTTATGTTAATGGGTGTTCTTTTATGATCCTCTTACTGACCTTTTCATTTTCACATAATTAGAGATCCCCTCTTACTCTCATTATTTCATTTTATGAAGTTTTAAGTGGCGCCGTTAGGCTGCCGAAAGTTTTGCAACAGATTCTTTCTCCCTTCTCATTTTTTACGACTATTATCATGTAAAGTATTTCAAGTTCATTTTTATTATGTTGGGGTATGATCTCTAAATTTATCATAGTGATCTTTTATGATCATATGATGAGAGACCCCATTTGATCTCTTCAATTCAGTATTTTGAAGTTTTAAGTGGCGCTGTTAGGCTGCCGAATTTTTAAGTGGTTCTTTACCCTTCTCGTTTTGAAGTTATACTTTCATGTAAATTAATTCAAGTTATTTTTTTGGTTATGTTGGGGTATGATCTCTATATCTATCATACTGGACTCTTATGTTTATATTATGAGATACCCCATTTGATCTCTTCAATTCAGTATTTTGAAGTTTTAAGTGGCACCGTTAGGCTGCCGAATTTTTAAGTGGTTCTTCACCCTTCTCGTTTTGAAGTTCTACTTTCATGTCAATTATTTAAAGTTCCTTTTTGTTATGCTGGGGTATGATCTATATATCTATCATACTGGAATCTTATTTTTATATGATGAGATACCCCATTTGATCTCTTCAAATTAGTATTTTGAAGTTTTAAG
Organism: Viscum album; assembly: GCA_963277665.1. Lineage (NCBI taxonomy): Eukaryota > Viridiplantae > Streptophyta > Magnoliopsida > Santalales > Viscaceae > Viscum > Viscum album. The sequence goes on along the minus strand of OY728159.1, from coordinate 1,881,252,382 downwards.
TGGCGCCGTTAGGCTGTCGAATTTTTAAGGGATTCTTTCACCCTTCTCCTTTTCAAAGTTCTAATTCCATGTCATGTCTTGAAAGTTCCTTTTTATTATGTTGGGTTATGATCTCTATATCTATCATACTTATCTTTTATGTTCATATGATGAGAGACCCTATTTGACATCATCAATTCATTTTTGGTTGAAGTTTATGTAACGCTTTTAGGCTGCCGAATTTTTATAAGAGAAATCTTATTTTTGTCTTCCTTTCATGTTCTTCATTTCATATGGTATATTTTAAAATTTCATTACCATGTTCTTAAATCCCTTATATTCTGTCCCTCTATTATTTTATGGGTCATTTATGATTGTTTGACCAATGTCCCCTGTCTTTTCAACGTTTTCTAAAACCCTGTAACGTAGCCGTTGTGCTGCAGAATTTTCGTCTCAAAATGTATCTCTCTTTTTCTCAAAATTACTTCATGTTATTAAGTGAATACTCAAAGCTCTTATTTCTACAGGGTTATTCACATATATAAAAAAAATTTCTATTTTAAATTCTGGGATTTACATACATAAAATCCGCTCTCCCCTTCCGTGGGTTTAAAGTGACGTAAAGATCATGTCTTTAAAGCAGTTTTTAAAACGTTATGATTATGAAATGAAACCCATTTATTTTATTCTATATGGGTTATTTATGAAATGTTTTATGATGATATATGTGGCTCACATGATAATAAATGCAAATTTAAGGGTGCGCCCTGATAGCACTCCAATGCATTGGGTAATGATGTAACCACTAGAGATTACAATTTTCACGATACCTTGGTGAATAACCTTTGTAATTTTCAAATGAAACCTTGGGGATGGACCTTGGTGATATGTTCATGATTTTCAATATTAAATGTTGCAGCCACATCTTCAAGTTATGAAAATGTTTTATTTTTATTATGATATGCCTCATGATTTCATTTTCATGCCTTAAAGTTCTTTTCATGACTTTATTGATGTATCTCAAGTTCGTATGTAAAATGTTTCACTTGTTTCCCTTGCTGGGCCTTCTGCTCACCCTTTTTTTTGATGTATATCCCCAGGTTATGAGATGCAGTAATGAGCCTAGGGTGAACATGAGGAGAAGCATTTCAAGTGTTTAAGAAGAATGTTTTTTTTGTTTCATGTTTTATGTTCCTTATTTCCAAGACACTAAACCTTAAAGATCCTCAGTTCCGTGTAATGGAATGAAAGTTATGTTATAAAAAGACAGGATGCTATAGTTGGTATCAAAAGATGGTTTAGTTATTTGTGGAAATTAGGATATGAAAACTCTAGGAAGAACCCTATAGAAAATTTTAAATATAGGAAATCTTCCTGGTATTTTGGTGAGTATTGAGTAAGGGGTTTCCAAGAAAATACATCCCTGTCTGGATACAAGCAGGTAGAGGTGGCTCTGGCACAGATGTACATAGGGGTAAAACCCGAAAACACCGCTTTGAGCTAGACTCTAACGGGAACTGGTACACGACAACGGGCCTTGCTGCACTCTTGGTTACGACACTCCCGGGGGGTATGCTTTGGTAAATTCATAAGCTTGGTATGAACCATTGTTAAAGGAACAAAGATAAAATAAAATAAAGATTCACATAAGAATATATGATCATGGATAACCTAGATGGTAACCTAGGGGATCACAAGTTAGGGTATACATTTCTTCTACAAGTTATCCTTATATGCTTTAAGTTCCTTTTCATGATTATTGGTTAAGTATTTAAGCCCATAATTATACTTTCTCTTCTTAGTTAATGGTGGGAAATGGAATAACGTGTCCCAACAACCAATGTGATAGGAAATGCGATGATTTCCGTATTAATATGATAGAGATGATTAGGGGATTAAAAGATGATTATTATTTTGGAAGACGTTCACTATTTTGGGGACCCTATATGATCGAGCTAAATAGATTACTATAGTATTTTCATTGAGGAGTAAGGTTGACTTATATTTTGAATAATTGATGAATTTAAGGTGGACTTATAGTAATTTAGGTTACTTATGGGAATGATTAACCTATCTTGGGTAAAATATGTTTAGGTTAGCTACTTTTGTTATAAGATGTTAGGAGTGGTTGATGTTGTTTGGAGATGAACAATGAAGTTGTTTTGGAAGACTATGTTATCAAATCCTTCTTGTATTTGGGTTTCAATCTTAGTTGATTTATTTTGAGTAATTTTAAGGTCCGTTATTTATGGAATGGTCTATGATGAACTTTGGGTAGTACCATGGAACTTTGAAGATTTAAAAGTAGTTTCCATTCCTATGGGATTCTTTCTTTTTGAAGAGTTGTTTTACCTTAACCTTTATGTTTTTGGGATAATGTTTAAAGATAGAAGAAATAGATAGTTAATATTTTGTAGATTGTGTGATTCTCTAGAAAATGATTCTTGTGCTTTTATGAGACCAAGTGTTTTTGAATTCTCATCATTTGGAGAAAAGGTTAGTGTTGGTAGGGACTTATTAAAGGATGAAACTCTACTTGAAGGTAGGTATATTTTTATGTTTTTGTTCTATGTAGTAAATGAATTCCTAAAAATTATGAAAAGAAACGTAAAACAAAAATGTTGTTGGTTTACGTTTCTTACTAGGTAATCAAAGACCGTTTACACACATTATAAGTTTGGGATTTTCTTATGGTTAACTTTCTCCTAATCATGTTCTCTATCACTCTCCCTCAGAACTTGGCCCTTTGTTTTCTCCTCCATGTCCATATTTTCCTACATGGAATCCTAGAGTGCGTGAACACGGGTGACCTTTGTATTTCCCTTTCTTTCTTTTAAAGTAATAGTTTTACTGACTCCTTTTCCGATGTGGGACTTTCAATGAAATTTCAAAACCCAATTTTAAAAAATTACGAGGACACAATTTCTTAAGGGGGGAAGATTGTAACGACCCGAAATTTTAAATAAATACTGTTTCCTAATTTTATGTGTTATTTTATTTTATTTTTATACTCAACAAAAATGTTTCATTTGATAACATGAGTATAATTAAAATGATACTGTTGGGTTTTGACTGTTATTTGACCATTGACCAATATGACTGCTGGAAATTAAACGTTTTGACTATTGTCTCTAAATACAAGCAATCTTGGTTAATTAATATAGAAAGAAGATTCGATGGCCTCACCCAGTAGTCTTGGACCGATCGAAGCCCATCTAACAGAACTTGGGAAGGAGGTAGCACCACTGGGCTTTGCTCTGGACCAAACCCAAGCTGAACTTCATCGTATAAAGCTAGAACGGGATCGCCTTCGTGAGAAGTTCAAACTGATAGAAATTACTACTCGTGCGATGTTGGCCGAGCCTCCCTCGGATTCTCTCACCTTAGCACACCTTACACTTAGGTTCTATGCTGGTGTGATAAGGGGCTATGTAAGGAGACCGTAACTATCTTCTGTAATCCTTGGTTTTAAATAAAAATTTCGATTCCTTTTATGAATTTCCAAATGACCGGATAAATATAGTATGCATATTTTTGATGAATTTTAGAAAAATGATATTTTAAAAATGTTTATGTAAACCTTAAATAATTAAAAATGTGTAATGATTTTCAAAAAATGGTCTTCTACAATTATGTTCAGTACGAAATTTAGAGTCTAATAAGATCAACTTGATTTTTGATGAATAATAAATTATGAATAGTGATTTTATGATTAGGATTAATAATGTGTCCAAATAGATTAGTAATCTCACTTAAAGAAAGTATTAAAATAAGCTAGGCACTTTGATTAAGTAATGTGATTCAATAAAATGGTTAAACAAGGGTTTCATAAATTATTATTCAAGTATTAGTTTTTTCGGATGAATAGTGTTTTTTTAATTAAATTTTTAATAAAAAATATTTATAAAAATATTTTTATAAAATGGACTTCATTTTTGAACTCAGAGCATCGATATTATGTTAAGGTAATTTTTAGGGATTTTTCTGAAAAAAATAAATTTTCGATGGATAGTGTTTTTAATTAAAAATTTAATTAAAAATATTTAGAAAATTATATTTATAAAATGGATTTAATTTTTTAAATCAGAGCATTGATATTTGGTTAAGGTGAAATTTTGGGATTATTCTGAGAAAGTTGAATTTTCGATGAATAGTGAAAATACAGTTTTTAAGTTACGGGTGTTTAATGACATCATTAAATGATGTATTAAGCATGTAATAAATATGTTCGACTTATGAATAGTAAGATCATGTATGAGGTGTCCCAAGTGGCCAATACCATGGGCAAATACCATGGGCAAGCCCATGGTTTTTCCAAAACCACTAATGAGGTGTCCCTTGGCCATTAATGCCTTGTCCCCTCACTTTCCCTATAAATATCAAGCCATCCTCTCATCCATTCGACTTCCCACTCTCCCCCAACGAAGTTATGGTCTCCTTACCTCCCAAGGAGTCCTCCCAAGGTTCCCCCAATCCATCAAGGTCCAAACCTTTGAGTTTTAAGAGTTACATTTTAAGGTAAGGGATCCGATCTCTCTCTTTCTTTTCAAGAAATCTCTTTTATGTAATCTCTTTTATTCTCCATGTTCTTATGTTAAAGGGTGTTATTTTATACTCCTCTTACTTCCCTTTTCATGTTCACATAATGAGAGATCCCCTATTACTCTCATTATTTCGTTTTATGAAGTTTTAAGTGGCGCCGTTAGGCTGCCGAAATTTTTGCAACAGATTCTTTCTCCCTTCTCATTTTTTAAGATCTATTATCATGTAAAGTATTTCAAGTTCATTTTTATTATTTTGGGGTATGATCTATAAATTTATCATACTGATCTTTTATGATCATATTATGAGAGACCCCATTTGATCTCTTCAATTCAGTATTTTGAAGTTTTAAGTGGCGCCGTTAGGTTGCAGAATTTTTAAGTGGTTCTTCACCCTTCTCGTTTTGAAGTTCTACTTTCATGTCAATTCTTTCAAGTTCTTTTTTTTGTTTATGTTGGGGTATGATCTCTATATATATCATACTTGACTCTTATGTTAATATGATGAGAGACCCCATTTGATCTCTTCAATTCATTATTTTGAATTTTTAAGTGGCGCCGTTAGGCTGCCGATTTTTTAAGTGGTTCTTCACCCTTCTCGTTTTGAAGTTCTACTTTCATGTCAATTCGTTAAAGTTCCTTTTTGTTATGTTGGGGTATTATCTCTATATCTATAATACTGGACTCTTATTTTCATATGATGAGATACCCCATTTGATCTCTTCAAATTAGTATTTTGATGTTTTAAGTGGCGCTGTTAGGCTGCCGAATTTTTAAGGGATTCTTTCACCCTTCTCCTTTTCAAAGTTATAATTCCATGTCAAGTCTTGAAAGTTACTTTTTATTATGTTGGGGTATGATCTCTATATATTTCATACTGATATTTTATGTTCATATGATGAGAGACCCTATTTTACATCATCAATTCATTTTTGGTTGAAGTTTATGTAACGCTTTTAGGCTGCCGAATTTTCTTAAGAGAAATCTTATTTTTGTCTTCCTTTCATGTTCTTCATTTCATATAGTATATTTTCAAATTTCATTACCATGTTATTAAATCCCTTATATTCTGTCCCTCTACTATTTTATGGGTCATTTATGATTGTTTGACCCATGTCCCCTCTCTTTTCAACGTTTTCTAAAACCCTGTAACATATCCGTTGTGCTGCAGAATTTTCGTCTCAAAATGTCTCTCTCTTTTTCTAAAAATTACTTCATGTTATTAAGTGAATACTCCAAGCTCTTATTTATATAGGGTTATCCACATATATAAAAAAATGTTCTATTTTAAATTCTTGGATTTACATACATAAAACCCGCTCTCCCCTTCCGTGGGTTTAAAGTGACGTAAAGATCATGTCTTTAAAGCAGTTTTTAAAACGTTATGATTATGAAATGAAACCCATTTATTTTATGCTATATGGGTTATTTATGAAATGTTTGATGATGATATATGTGGCTCACATGATAATAAAGGCAAATTTAAGGGTGTACCCTGATAGCGCTCCAATGAATTGGGTAATGATGTAACCACTAGAGATTACAATTTTCACGATACCTTGGTGAATAACCTTGGTAATTTTCAAATGAAACCTTGGGGATGGACCTTGGTGATATGTTCATGATTGTCAATATTAAATGTTGCAGCCATATCTTCAAGTTATGAAAAAGTTTTATTTTTATTATGATATGCCTCATGATTTCATTTTCATGCCTTAAAGTTCTTTTTATGACATTATTGATGTATCTCAAGTTCATATGTAAAATGCTTCACTTGTTTCCCTTTCTAGGCCTTCTGCTCACCCTTTCTTTTGATGTATATCCCCAGGTTATGAGATGCAGTAATGAGCCTAGGGTGAACATGAGGAGAAGCCTTTCAAGTGTTTAAGAAGAATGATTTTTTTGTTTCATGTTTTATGTTCCTTGTTTCCAAGACACTAAACCTTAAAGATCCTCAGTTCCGTGTAATGGAATAAAAGTTATGTTATAAAAAGACGGGATGCTATATGATTAAATTTAAGTTACAAGGGATTTGGGTAGATAAGTTTTTTTGATACACTTATAGTAGTGTAATATCATTGTCATGGGTTTATCCAATGTGAATATTAAGACATACATTACATAAATTAATTCCTAGTAAGATTACATATTTCACTTTGAGAAATGATTTATTAATTTGTTACAAAAAATCAATTTTTTAAAAGTGTTTAAATTATTTTCAAATTTGAGATTTTAAAAATGGAATGATAGTGTTATTTTGAAAATGGGATCATTTTCAAAAAGAATTGTGCACTTTTCAAAATGTGTTGAAAAATGAAAGTGTTGATTTTCGAAATCATTGTTGTGATATATTATATGGAATAAATTGAAATTATTAGGACTTCAATTTCTAGAGAGTGGGACTTATGGTGTTTTTTTCATTATAGAAAATGGCACCCAGTTGGAATCATAGAAATCAAATGAATGAAGATGCTGAGAATGTGGTTGCACCTGAGCCATAGGTGAACCAACAGCTAGTTTAGAGTATAGTCGAGGATTTTTAAGCTATAGATAAAGGGAACTGAAGGGATGAACCAAGGAAAGTGGATTATTCCACTCAGTTCCATAAGAAGAGTCCACACATATTTTAGGGTGATTTGGAATGAGACAAGGAAGAGGTGTGGCTGAATCAGATGAATAGAATATATTATTTACATGGAACACCATTAAATATTATGATAATGTTAGAAACATATATGCTGAAGGATCTTTCACACCACTGGTGGTATTTTACAGTTCAGTAAAAATTATACTTAGGCACTACATAAGAGGATTTTAAAGAATTGTTCATCAAACAATTAAATCCTCACACATTTAGGATTTCAAGAATTATAAAACATTTCTTCTTGAAACAATATAATCTCTTAGTGAAATATTTTGTGGCTAAATTCTTGAATTTATCCCACTTTGCACCTAAATTTGATGCTAGTGCAACCTTGAATGCACACATTTTTGGAATTTGGGCTGAGATAGTAGATTCACATAGATGGTCAATAGAGCTATGATAGAATAAAGGGACATATTTTGAGATATTGGTTGAGGTAACATGTTTATACCTATTGGAAATTCTGGGAACTCTAATTATGGGGAAAAGAGGAAGAGGGACGCCTATTTCCAAGGTAATGGGAGTACTCAAAATTTGATGGTTTGATCAGTGAACCTTCCTCATAAGCCCAAGAGAAATCTTGGATGTTTTTAGTGTGGATATTTGGTTCACATGAAGTGAGATTGTATGGAAACACCTAGATCATTAAACAATTGCAATTTGATGGGATATATTTAGTGCTATTATCATAGTGCTCCAAGGTCAGGAGTAAGAAATTATATGGAGATGAGCATGTGATTTTGGATGATCAAACTGGGACATCTATGGTGATAGGTAAAATTATTTTTAATTCTACCCTTATGAAATATTTGTTTGATATGGGTTCTTCCCATTTTTTTATTTATTCTCATTCTATTGATTCACTGGGTTGAACTATTGAGATGATGCCTTCTGTTTTGAAACTTATAACTCCTCTTGGTTAAAAAGAATGTTAAGCCTTAAAGTGTAAATAATGTTCTATAACTATTGATAGAGATAAGTTGATAAGGTATTTCTATATGTTGAATATGTATGTATATGATATAATCCTTGAAATAGATTGGTTAAAAATGTTTAAGGATCACATTGACTATTACACATGGATGATTAGTTTTACGACTAATAATGGCATCGAGCACCTCTTTAAAGGAGACCTGAATCTAAAGGCAGCTGTAATAGAATTATTGGAAGTAGTAGTTGGAAAGACCCCATACCAATTGAAACTGTTCAATTTTTTGTCAATATAAGAGATCTATACTATCAATTTTCTATCAGTTTTTGATCAGTTTCAGGATTTTTTTTGAAAAATTAATCAGTGTTTCCACCCATAAAATAAGTGGAGTTTGTGATTGACCCCCTTCTAAGGACCAAGTCTATTTCAATTCTATATTACCTTATGATACCGATTTAATTAAGGTAATTTAATGTGTAGTTGTAAGATATGGAAAGAAAAAGGTTCATTCAGCCTAGCACATATCTGTGGGAAGTACTATCCTTATTGGTCTAAATGGTGGATAGAACTCTTCACCTATGTGTGGATTATCATAATCTTAACCAAGTTACGATAAATAATTGGTATCAAATTCCACACATTTATGATCTATTTGAACAATTTATGGGATCCCATTGGTTCTCTAAAATTGACTTGTGATCAGGATATCACCAATTACATTTTCAGAAGGTGGATATTCTGAAAATAGCTTTTAGAAGTAGATATGTACATTATGAGTATGTGGTTATGCCTTTATATCTTATGAATGCACCAAAAATAATTATAGCATTGATGGATAAGATATTTAAAATACAATGTCTGATCATGAGAAACACATCATGGATAACATATTGGTGTATTCAAGGATAAGGGCTGAGCATAAGAAACACTTCATGACAGTGTTAGGAATTTTGTGGGATAATTATCTTTATTCCAAATTATCAAAGTGTTATTTTGGAAACAATAGGTATATTTCATTGGTCATGTAATATATGAAATATGGATTTCAATGGATCTATAAAAGATAGAGGTAGTTATCACTTGGAAACCAACAAATAATTTATTTGACATATGCAGTTTCCTTGGTATTGCTAGTCATGACCGACATTTTTTTCATGATTTTTCATGACTATCTTCACCTATGTAAGCTTTGACAAGGAATAATGTTCTATTCCAATGAAATGAGGAATGTTAGAATTCTTTTACAGAGCTAAAGGTTCACCTTACATCAGAACCAATCTTGATATTGTAGGAATCAGGATAAGGGTACATGGTGTATTGTGATGATTTGGGATTTGGGTTGGGGTGTCTTCACATGCAAGGAGATCATGTTTTTGCTTATGGATTAAGGTAGTTATGGTTTCATAATAATAAATACTCAACACGTGATTTGGATTTATCTTCCGTAGTCCATGCCCTGAGGAATTTGCGTCATTACCTCTTTGGTGATAAATTTATTGTTTTTATGGATCACAAGAGCTTGAAACATATTTAATAAAAAATGGAATTGAATTTGATAAAAAATAAAATGGATGTAGTACCTATAAATTTTTTAATTTGAAAAGATTTATATACTAGGTAAAAGAAATTTGGTGGAAGATGCATTAAGAAAAAAGGCATATTCTCATGTGAAAAAAGGTCTTCATATTAGTGGCATTTGATGTCAATTATAGACAACATGTACTTAGACTTTAAATAACAAGTTAGTGTTGTGTTTTTCATTCCATTTTATTTTGTTCCTGATTTGGTGAATATGGTTAAATAGATATAGATGTATGATTCAGAATGTGTTTATATGAGATTAAAACTCAATGGTGGGAGACCATTCAGAGATGCTAGCAGGATGAGAGTTCAGTTTTGTGGTTTTGATATTGGATTGTTGTACCTATTTATTTTCAAGAACAACTAATTTATTCTTATAACCATTCAATATGGAATTTTCATATGAGAATATAGAATTTGTATAAGGAATTTAAAGAAAAGTATTTCTGGGTCAACATGAAAAGAAAAGTAAATGAGTTTGTTTCATGATTCTAAACATATCAGTAGGTTAAGGCAGAACATCAACAGATAACAAGTATATTACAGTCTTTACCTATTCTTATTTGGAAATGGGAATAGAGATCTATGGATTTTGTAATAGTTCTCCAAAGAATGGTTTGAAAACACGATGACATATGGGTGATAATGGATTATCTTATAAAGTATTCCCATTTCATCCCTATTTGTGAATCTTATATGGTCGAGGTATTGTTAAAAATCTATATCTAAGAAGTGGTAAAGAGGCATGGGGTACCCGTTTCAATAGTATCATACCACGATCTGAGGTTTATGTCTTATTTATGTAAATCCTTATAGAATTCCTTTTGGGATCAGTTGACAATGAGTATGACATATTATCCTTAGACAAATGGGAAATCTGAAAGGAAGATACAAATGTTGGAAGACATGCTGTGGGCATGTGTAAGGTATTTCGGCATCTCATAGGAGGAGAAAATATTGTTTGTGGATTTATTGTATAAAAATATTTATTAGGCGTTGATACATATGGATCCTTTTGAAGAATTATATGGGAATCCTTGTCATTCTCCACTTTGTTGGGAGGAAATATGCTAGAATTCATTGGATGGGTCAAGCCTTGTCAAAGAGATAATGGATAAGGTTTATTTAATCAGGAAAATAATAGAGACAAATCAGAGTCATCATAATTTATATTTGGATCATCATCAATGACCATATTTGTTTTAGGTGATTTATAATGTATTCTTGAGAATCCCTCCATGGCTTGGAATCGTAGTTTTGGGAAACAAGGAAAGTTGTATCCTCAATACGTAGGTGATTTTGAGATACTTGAACTTGTTAGTCAGGTGGAATATTGATTGGAATTTCCCCCATGGTTTAGTGTGGTGCATAATGTGTTTCATGCATCTAATTTGAAAAGTATCAGAATGATATTGACCATGTTATTCAAGGGGATCACATTGACCTAGATCAAATAGATTTATTAGAACACATGCTAGTATGCATTGTGGATAGGTAAGAGAATTTATTGTGGGGGAAAAAATTGGTCTAGTGTGGGATTTGTGGTAATATGGTCAGATTTAGAAAGATATGTGGGAATAGAAGAAGGAAAAAATTGAGTAATATCCCAAACAATAATAGGTAAATGATGGATTTATACTTTTTGGGTACAGAAAGTCCATTTTCGGGGAAAATGTAGCACCCCTGGTTTCGAGTAATCAATGATTAATTTATATATTTTATGTATGAAAAGTGTTTGGGTGATGTTTGATAGGGTTTAAAAGGATATTGGAATGTTTTTGGAGATTTTATAGAGGTTCACATTTTGAGCATGGTTAATAGAAACTGTGCAAATCCTATAAAAACTGTACAAAGAGAAGAAGAGGCTACTAGGTAGGTGCACGATTAGTTGCATGATTTGGAAAAAACATGTGAATGATTAGGACTTACTATAAAAAGTGGAACTAAGTTAAAAACATAGTTGAAATTTTTTTCCTAACTGTTCATGCCAACAATGCCAAGGTTATTAGCAGGTAGTGGCTAGCGCATGGTTGGCACACAATTTTCATAACCATGGACCCAACCATGCACGGTTAATTTTTAGATCCTAAAAAGTGTATCTCACTCGGTTTTGACTTTAAAACACAATTTTTTACTCATTTTAAACCCTAAATAATTTTTTATTCCACCTAAAGGCTATGGAGACTTCCCCCTTTGATCTGGGAGTGATCCGTTGGGATATCTTGGTGCATTGAAGGCCAGATTCCTTGGTAAGTCTCCATTATTGATGGGTTTTCTTAGATCTACTCTTATTACCTATATTGGATTCATATATTTTATCTACTAAGGATAGATATATGATATTGGATTTCAATCATGATTATATATGGCTGTGTTGATATTAGGGGATGAGATATAAGGTGGGTTTTTAGAGATTTAACCCACTTTTGTTGAAGAATTCATGTCGTTCTTTATTTCCTCCATAGTTTCTAAGGTAAGTGGATTTACTCTAGACTACTCTTATTAGAACCTGAAATATTATTTTGAAATTTATCATTTTTCATAGAATTTATTGTGAATTTATTGTGAAATTATTTATGGAAACCCTCTTTAGTGATGGTTTATGGAAATTGTGAAAATTGAGTGTTTTGGTGGAAAGTGAAAGCGGTAACATGATTTTAAAATGATGATTTTAAAATTGTTGTTCAATTTTGATGTATGAAATGTTTTTTTAATAAAATGATGGTTTTATTGAACTGGTTTTTCAAATAATGTGTTGGCATGGTTTTTGGATTTAATTGTTAAGCGTGATTTGGATGGGATGGATAATGCTTGTGAAGTACCACCATCAAAGGGAAAAAGTATGGATTTAAAGTTGCACCATCAATGGTAACACTAATCTTGTGTTTGTGTGTATAATTGTGTGAAATAGAAGTAATAATTACAAAAAGGAATGTGAAGTGGTTTAAATAATTGTTTTCTTTGATTTCCTTGGAAACCGTTTTAATATAAAAAACTATTTTGGCATGAAACTGCCTGGATTTGATGTAATCTATTAATTTTTTAAATTATTTTATATAATTTTTTTTATATAAATGTCCTAACTTTTTCTATCCTAGTGGTGTGAGTAGGGAAGTCATTTCGGGAAAACCTATTGTGTTTCATTATTTACCCCTACTTTGGAACTTTGGTGCCTTTTCAAATTTCATTTATCAGGAATCTGGTAAAGGGAAGGTATCACCTTTCTTTAGTGGTGCTTCATGATACATGGGAATGGATAGTGGAGTTGATGTGTAGAGATTTGGTGTGATTTAATGAGTTTATTTATTTATATTTTTTTTGGTCTTTTCTTCCTCATTGTATTTGATGTTGATCTTGGTTTCATCTTGGTACTCTTATATAGTTTAGTTTTTTTGTTATAAATTGAGTTTCCTTACATTTTTATCATGAATCATATAATAGTTTGGTTATGGTATGTTTGTTTGTGGTTGTTTTATTTTTAATGGGAAAATATTCCCCCAATTGTATTTAATCCCTTAGAATTTATATATATACTTTGGTATCTTGGGGATGTCTACCAAGGCCAAGTAGAAATTCTTCCATGATTCAAACCAATGAGGAGGGATGGGATGTTACATTAACTCACTTTTCTTCTAATTATATGAAATTTATTATTGTATTCATTTTATCACTACTCGTCTCTCTATATTTAGTTCATACAAGTATATTGAATGCAACTCACTGTACTGACTTTGATATTTCTTTTCTTTATTTTGGGTTTTATAGTGGTTCACTTCTTCTTTACAAAAGATTTCAAATTTTTAATGAAACTATCAAACCCTTAGTATTGTATTACTCAACCTCATACATTCATGTTATAAAATGAGTGTGTATTCCATTAAAATCATTCACACGAGTGTAGGATAACTTTTATTTTGAGTAAAAGTATATTTCACATGTTTTATCATAACTCGAGATTTTATTTCATATTATATCAATGTACACAATATCTCACACAGTTCATGCAAAACAAAAATATAACATGTAAGGATACTATGTAATTCTAAATATATTGGTTGAATAAGTTCTTCACAATGATATTCGAGTGTGTGAAACAAAAAAAAAATGAATTCCTATGGAATCAATTTCTTCATGACATAGGTGGATCATAGAAACCCTCCATGAAATAGTGCTTGTGGTGCACCATTTTTCTTCAGAAAATGAGATCTCTCTCACACTCAATATAAGAATTATTGGAATGGATTCTTCTCCCTTTATAGGAAATCTTAACTGCCTTATATCTGATATTTATTTCATTTCAAGGCTATATTTTTATCTCTAAAAATAATCCCATGTCATTTTATCTCACCTGAGTCATTTGGGGTTTCTCAAATATACACCGATAATCATGGCGCCTCTCCTTATGCGAGTTTGAATTTTATCCTCAAATACATACGATATGGATCATATGTAACACCTTGATATGATATCACACATGCTCTAATAAACAAAAATTTCCTTTTGTAAATTTGTTTGATCCAGGAAAATCATTTTGGACTTCATTTGAATCATGAAAATAAAGTTCCATAATATTTTAATTGTGTTCATAACATTAAGTCAATCAAATGAAAATTAGAAGCCCAACTAGATCTTCAGAAATATCATCATGAATAGGAAATCAATGCATGTAGAACCCCCTGTATCTAGATGTAGAAGATTATGTTGATAATGTTCAAATGGATCAGATGAAATAGATCATACATGAAACATTATTTATATATCTTTTAATATTTGGTGAATAGTCCATACTAACTATTGTCCCAAATCCAACTCTTGAGTGGCTAGATGTTCATTATAAACAATTTTGTTCACCAATTCTTTAAGACATGGAAATAGGGTTGGAACCTAGACACAGATACGCACACATCCTTTTCATATGTTGCACATCTATATGTTGACCCACCTACCCAAGCTTGTGCAATATCATTGAGCACTCTCCTGTGAGGAATCACTCATGGACCTCTCCATGAGTAATATCCTAGACCAAGATCACACCTTACACCCATGGTTGGCCATGTCACGTTTCTCCTATGTGGTTGAACCCTTAAGTCCCACATATATGGTTGAGGGACTTCTTGATTGGCCCAAGAGTTTGATAATTTTTTTTGGTAAAGGTCTATTCTTAAACCTATTTATATTTTGAGTAAGGAATATAATACCAATCCCAACCAAAACCCAAGCTTCTTAAAATCTCCTTCATGAAAAACATAAATATATTTTCCATGGATTTATTTGGATTGTTTTTCACTAAACATTATTTTAAAAAAAATTCATTAATGAAACAAGTATTTGGAATTATATTATTGTTCAAAAATGGTAACATTTGATATGGATACTATTAATTCTAAATGATTCTCATATTCATCTCCTATTAAAATATCCAACACAGTTAACCCATTAATGTCAACAAATAAAATTAAATTCCATTGGGTTCAACAATATCCCCCTATTAATTTGTTGTTAATAACATTAATAATTAACTAAATAAATATATAAAAAATATTTATTTTTATTCTCCACCTTATTAATAATAAATACAAAGGTGTATTAGGGGTTCTCATCTCAAATTGTAAATATTTCCTCATAATTATCCATACTTAAAGAATATAACCAAATTATTTCTCAAATAAATTATTTTTAAGTTAGTTAACTCTAAGTATACGTGGAAATAACTAATGTAGAAAACAAGAGTGATGTTACCAAAGCATCAAATCTATCCGAAAAGAATATGTATCTCTGATATCATCCTTAATCTCATTCAACTTTTTCATTTCTAGGGATAATTAAATTTTTTTTCAAAGAGATATCCTATAAAAAAATTAATAAACACATCAAAACTTTTTATGGGAATTAAATATTACTCCCCCTACAATTCAAATTATAAATTATCCATCAACCCCCTTAAAGAATAGTTTGACTTGATCATTGATGTTTGTTCTAGGGTGATGGTCATACCTTAACATCAATGTTGCTTCCCATTAAGGAGAACACTCAATTTATCATTATGGAAATTGATGAACTCCATGATGGAAATCAATTCTACTTAAATTCCCTATATATTAGTTCAGATAAAAAATAATAAGGGAATAAAGAGTTTCTTAAATTCTTATTAGTTAGAGAAATATGTCTAGGATTCTTTCAACCCAGAAACACTCTTCAATCTAGATCGAGTTCCATTAAAGTTATAATCAACTATAACATTCTAATTTTGAGCATTTTAAGGTGGAAGGGTTTTCCTCTCCATGCATGTTTGATCCATAAATTGACATGCATCATTATATGATTTCTTTTTTCAATTTCTTTTTTTTTCTTTCTAGTGTAGGTAGAAAAGTCACACAATTATTTTCATTATATCCAATTTTTTTCATACTTTATAAAAAATATCATGATATTTATTGATATTATATTTTGAAAACATCATATGGGTTTCATCATCATCTAGGGAATTATTTTTTCTACCTTTAGCATAGACATTTTCTTTTGTTTCTTTCAATTTTCCCTTTTGAAAAGAAATAATTTGAAAAAAATGGTTAGAGAAATTTTCTCTTCATAGATAATTATTTACTTTGGCATTGTAAAGTAACTAATATATAAGTGTTATACTGTAAGATTTATCATAATGACCTTGTTGGTCACATATTTCATAAATTTTCTTTATAAAATCATATTTATTATGATAATATAGGAGTTTTTATTTCTTAGTAACAAACTTCTGCATTCTAAGACAGTTCCTTATTCTCACAGAGCTAATTATTATTTTTTTATTAATTTCACTTTGATAAATTCTAATTCTTAGTAAGTGAAATATTATACAACTAGTCCAAATCTTTGCATCCAAAATTATTTCAACACTAATAGTAACCTCATAATTGTTTTCTATAATTATGACATTTTTATTTGTAATAAATTACTTGTTGTTTGGATACACTCAAGCTAGTATTTTTCTCCAATATTGGGGAATATTATTTTTCTAAATCATTTGAGTTCTCACTATAATCATTAGTATATATTCTTCCATTTTCTATGTTAGAATATACACTAATAAATGAAAAATATTTATTATTAATATTATAATAAGAAATAGCTGGAACCTTCATTTTTAGATTAATCTTCATGAAACCATTGGATGATTCATCTTGAACATCAAATACATTATCAAAATCATATATTATAATATTCAAGGTGTTTTATACTTTACGGCTCCCACACCATTCCTCATATAGTTATTCTTTTACAACTATTTTTATATTTATGTCTTTTAATATTTTATCCAATTCTATAATTTTCACCTTGGAAGTTTTTATCTATTCAATAAGATCATTATCCTTTTTATTTTCATTTATTTTCTCTTTATCTAATAGTTTGATTATTTTATTTATATGAGTATTTTAATCAATACATGCTACAAGTTCAGATCTTAGCATGTACTCATAGTAGATCTCTTATTATTTCTCATCACTTCTTACCTTGAGATTTAAAGTTTGTATGATTTTAAGTAGAACCTTCATCTTTTGATTTTCTCCATGTTAAAGAATCTTAATCAACACACATACTCATCATATTTTTCTTATACCAACTTGAGAACTTATTTTGATTTTGATTTTCTCCCTTTCTAGTTTTTATAGATCATTTTTTAATATAGTTTTCTTCTTCTTCATAATTCACAGAATCATCATATTATTTCTTCAGTCAATCAAATGAAAAATGTCAAATTTAACCACAATTAAAGAATTTTAAATGAATAAAACTTTTATATTTTCCATTTACCCTTTTGATACATTGAGAAATGAAGGATATGAATATCTTATAATAAACATCGCATACCTCATCCTTATAAAAAACTAAGGATGGTTCATCTTTTTTTTATTAATCTTGGTAATTTTCATTATTTTGAAATCCACTTACTCCTTATCTTTATTTTTGAACATAATAGCATTTATCATATCATTTTTGATAAGTTTATTATGAAATTAATCCAGTGATAAGTCTAAAGATTCTTTCAAGAAAGAAATTTTTAGATCAAATATTCCAAGAATGTTATGGTTCAATTTCTTAAAAGTAGATGAATCTTACAAAGTATTAACAAAACACCTGGTATGACATACTATCACATTTACCCTAGAAAATTACTCACCAATAATCTCATCATATACTATTTATATATCTTAATACTTACCTCTTAATATTTTTAGTTTTTCTTCTATGATATTCACATTCCCTTCGTAGATATTTTTGTGTTTATCCCATATATCCTTGTTTATTTTTAGTTCCATAAACTAAGCGATCAATTTATTAGAAAAGGATAAAAAAATATCATTTTTGGATTTTCCATCTACTTCAATATTTCACTTATCTACAGGTGTTATGGGAACATATACTCTGGGTTGGATAAAACCAAATTTTATAATATAACTAACATCAAATCCTTATGAAAGAATATATAGAAGCATTTTGTTCATTCATCCATAATAGTTCCTTCCGTAAAATAATGGAACTCCTCTAATATTGACTAAATTAAAACTGTTCATCCCCAGCCTTTAGTAAAGGTTGGATATTTTCAGCAGGAACCTCGTGATCTGATACCACTTGTAGATCCTAGGTTTTGATATATCATTGAGAGGGGGAGGGGGTGAATCAATGATATAATTTTTATAATTTTTTCTTCTCAAATAAACCTCTGTAATTACTTAAGATATTGACCCATCATTATTTAGAGTATCACCTATCTCATATGCAAACAAATGAAACCATTTGAAATCACACAAGGATTCATAAAAGGTTCTCCCCTAATGTGGTTGATTATGTCCTTGCTGCGTTCGGTATTATCTGAGATAGAGATTCTGCACTATTAATAAGAAAAGTGATTACAAGTACAGAACATATACCTATATTCCTAAAAAAATCTTGTATTGTTAGATAACTAATGATTACCATGCTCTATAAATAGAAAGGATCTTTATACTATAATCACAACCATATTATTTATACTAACTACCTCCAATTGAGTTATCTACTAAAAAGATATGTTTATTATACTAACATCCTTCCATTTCTTCAATGGACTTTACAAATTCCATTGAACTAGTCTTAAACTACATTTACTTTTGAATTTAGTGAGCACATTTTCCTTGTTCAGTTTTAATTTCATGCAAAATAAATCTTTTATAGGGTCAATGATGGCCTTTATCACCTTCAATTATCATAACTTATCAGCATATGATACTCAATGAAATTTCCAAAATATTGAATATTGTTCTCACTCTCTAGAAATAATGAAATATTGTTTTATTTGATTATCTCTACACAACTGACTGCACAATACAATAAACACACAACTACACTGATAATTCTAGTTGTTTTCAACAACTCACTTTATGTCACATGTTTGTCAAATGCATAAACTTTATACATTAAAAAACTCATGAAATTAAAACTTTATTTTCTTCTAATTACATGAAAATTATTATTCTATTAATTTTATCACTTTTCTTCTCATTGTATTAAGTTTATACATGTATATTTCATGAAACAAACTATACATCTTTCATTAATTCTTTTTTTTTCATAGTGGTTCACTTATTTTTCATAAAATGGTTTAATCTTTTTTATGAAACTCACAAAACCTCAGTCCTATATCACTCAACCTATTGAATTCATGTGTATTACATGAAAATCCTTCACACAAGTACATGTTCAATATTCTTTTGAGTGCAATTATATCACAGACATTTTACCACAACTCATGCTTATGTTTCTTTTAATATCAACACATTTGGTATCTCACACAATTCATATAAAATAAGAATATAACATGTAAGGATGTCACAAAATCCTAAATGGATTCATAGAATAAGTTATTCATAAATCTTTTCAATCATGTTAAATAGAAATCAAATACCCTAAGATTCTTTTTCTTCATGACCTAAGAGGCTAGTAGAAACTCTTCATGAAATAGTGTTCATAGGGCTATATTTTTCTTTGAAAAAATGTGAGCTCTTTCATACTCAACAACTATGTTATCAACACGAGTTATTCTCTTTTTATAGGAAATTACCATCACATTATCTATGATATTTATAGTATTCCATGTTTGTCTTTATTGATTTGAAAATAATGTCATGTCACATATTTTATCACACTTGATTTGTTTAGGGTTTCTAAAATATACATCAATAATCATGGAGTATATCCTTATATGAGTTTTCATCTTCTCCACACATTCATTCAATATAAATCATGTGAAACACCTTAATATAATATCACCCACTCTCTTAAAAACTAAAATGAACTTATTTAACTTTTTTTGTATTCATCCCAATCTGTTTGAAATTAATTTCAATCATGAAAACAAAGCTTCATGGTATTTCAATCAAGTTTGGAACATTAAGTCAGTCAAATGGAAATCAGAATATCAATATGATCTTTAGAAGTCTGCACGTGAAGAAAAACTCGATGCATAAATAAACCTCAGTGTCCAAAGGTATAAGACGATGTTGACGAGGGTCAGATGGATTAGATGTAACAAATTGGACATGTAGTGTTCTTTACTTATATTTTAAAGGTAGGTGATCAATACCCACTAACCACGGTACCACATTAAACTCTTGAGGGGATAGATGTTTCTTTATAAAAATTTATGTTCCTCTAGCTCTTTGAGAAATGGAATTGGGCTCATCACCCAAAAAAAATTATACACATAGGCTTCTCATGGGCCGCACCTCAACATGCTAACTCACCTGGCCAATACCATGCACTCTCACCATGTTCTCTATGAGGGGAATCACACATGTGCCTCTCTAAGGGTGCTATCCAAACCCAAAATCTCTCTTACAACCCACAGTTGTCTAGTTTGAGTATCTCCCATGTGGTTGAACTTTGGGTCCCACATATATGGTTTAGGAATGCCTTGGTTGGACTAAGGTTTGGATATTGTTTTGGTAAATGCCCATTCATATGATTATTTATATTCTATGTACAAAATATAATAACAATCCCACCCAAAATTCATGATTATTTAAATATCCTTCATATAAAACATAACTATGTTTTTCATGGACTTATTTGGATTCTTCTTCTCCAAACATTGTTATAGAAAATATGTAATCAATTACATAATTGTAATACCTTGAATAATAGTTCAATAATAATCACATTTGAAATGGAGAATAATAAGTCTACAAGCTTCTCATATTCATCTCCTCTTAAAATATCTAACAGATATTGACCCTTTATTGACAAAAAATTCACTTCATATATATTTGGTTCGACACTAAATGTAGATTTCTTGGAGTGGTGTAACTAAAATTTGAATGAAAGTGTGTGGTTTCACAAGAAATGTTGAATAGATTATATATATTATATTTATAATAATGATTGTATCTCCATGAACTCCCAAGAACAATATATATTTTATTATCTTATTCTTTCCAACTCTATTTTGTTTATATATTTGGTTTTAATTTCATTTATATATTTATATATCAATTGAATTGTTTTAAAACCCAATTATATTAGTATATTAGTAAGATAATAATAGTGATAATAGATCATCAATTTTGTGTATGTATCCCCCACATGATATTGACCCTAGGTTTTTCAATATATTGTATTATTAGTTAAATAAAAGCATTGAATGGGAATCTGTGAAAAATCCCCACGTATCATGTATGCTCATAATTATTAGTCCATCCCCAAAGTATGGAAAACCGAGTCAATATCAGGTTTATATTTTAATAAAATTAGTAAAATCATGACACATTATGTTGTACTGACAAAAAAATCACCTAGGGGTAAACTAGGCCAACCACCCACTAGTGAATTATCCTATCATTAATTCTCATAAAATACTATGAATGTGTCTATTCAATCCCAATAATACACATGTCATCATTCATAAGACTAACTCATTTAAGTATTTCTTTCCAAACCTCATTGCAAGAATCACTCACCCAATAAAAATGTATATAACATACATCATACACCATAAAAATAAAGAAGGGCCCTTAAAAAACAACACCCACTATTATCTAATATCCAAAATTATAACATCTAATTTCCTATCACCCACCCACAATCATAACCACAACATATTCATTTCCTTTCTAGAGTCAAACCACAACACAACCAATCAATATACAATCTATATCTAGTATATACCACTCAGTGGGGTGAGAGAGGTCATAGTAATATGGTTATCTGATTGATTCACCCACCAATCCAAATATTGGGTCACATATAATAAAAACCATCCTAAGGTGGTGATTGTAAAACTAACAGTTCTCCCATAATTGAAATAGAATAAAAATAATAATAATTAATATATCACATAATATTATTGCCATAATCGAGCTACATACATAAGTCATTACTGAAACATTCATGGAACATCATCAATAACCAAACTACCCACACCATTAAATTCATCATCATATTATCTATATCATAATTATTTTCCAACATTCATATAACCCATGGTTAATTTAATTTTTCCAATAGTTAGGATAACACCCTCCACCTAGGAAGACATCACCAGGGAGAATCATATACACATTGATGAAGCATGATTTTTTGATATTTTTTTGAATTTTTTGTTAAAAATTTCCCTCAAATAATCTAAATTATAGTCCATTCAAACATTTATATTATTTAAAATAATTTAGAATAAAATTTTAAATAGCAAAAAAAACATTTTTTACATTCTTAATTAAATTTTTAGTTTTAATGTAAATACAAATGATTTAAATTGTAATTTTAATAGTTCTTTAATCATTAATGGTTTTAATTTTAAATTTTGAAGGAAAATTTCAAGAAAAAAATTAGATGATTATTTATATTTTTTTTATTGTTTAATTTAATTTTAAATTACTGAAAAAATCATATATTAATAAATTGTGATTTTTAATCATGTGGATTGAATAAGGAAAATTTCTTAACAATATGTATTATTCATGAAAGGATATTATCGTCCAAATACCATCATGTTTATACCATAAGAGATTATTGTAGTATCCAATGTTATTCTACCATGTAAATTCCAAGTATTTTAAAATTTTCTTTTGGTGGATGGTCCAAATATTCAACAAATATTCAAGTTGTAAATATAAGATTTGTAACACTAAAAAGTGTTTTTTAAATGGGGTTTAAGTCTTGAGAGGTGTCTTGGGGGTTCATAAGAGTTTTGGGTGCATCAAGGCCTAAAAACTCAGTATTATGAGAAGCAGACCAGGGTGTGTGGTTCGTGCATGGTTAGTGTTAAAAATGCAGCACAAACATGAAACATGTTATTTTTAGGGGCAGAATTCTCTTAAATCGTACAGATCTTTAAGAGAACTTGTGTATCCAAGTCCAGGGGAGATGAGTGTGTCTCATGGTTTGGACTAACCGTGTGAGAGAAGGCACATTACCATGCATGAGATATGCAGAAAAAATGCATAGGTAATTTTCATGAGTGGTGTATGGTTTAGAACATAGTGCACCTAGTCCACACCCATAGTGTCACTTAGGTAGTGGAACTTCATGGTTGGTACATGGTTATTTAAACCTTATAGTTCATTAAAAGGGGAGACTTTTCCATTTTCACCTGCCTCCTTATTTCTTTCTCCCCTCCTTTATTCTCATCTCTCATGATAATAGCCCCATGAGTGGATCTCTCCCATGGTATCCTTCTAGGAATGGATTTATCTTCTTCATCCAATGTCTTAATCAAATACTATCGAGTGTGTTAGAAACATAATGGTAATCCATCACATCCTCTTTCTTTTTATTTATTTTTCCCTCTTTGTATGGAATACTAAATTTATGTGAGTTAATTCATCGTATTTACAAGGTTTTCTTCTATTTCTTTGATTTCACTCATTCTAGCTAGAATCAAAGATCAATATTGGATGATTGGACCAACCAATGAATGAGGTATGTGGTCTATATAATGTTCCTCAAAAATCACATCTTTCATAACATGCGTCATTGTTCCATATGCCGAGCCTTCCACGTATCACCATTAAAATGATGAATTAAGTATGTAGATCCTAAATGCTTAAATTTGAAATCCATTGTGCCTTAAATTAAACATTTTGTGGTTGTTTACCTCAACTCAAACACCCCCCTTGGGTGTGTATTTCTTATACTTTTCAATTTTTATTCCTTATCTAGGCAATTAGACCCCCTTGGGTGTGATAATGTAAATTCCTATACTCACAAAGCTCATGGTATACTTAAATCACTATTTTTCATTATGTTAATCTACTCCTCTTATAGATAATGATTTTTATAAAGTAAATGAATTAGGTATGAAATAATTTACGCCATCTTCTTATAAAACGACCTATGAGGAGCACTATCTTCTAAATTAAAATGGGTAATTAAATGGAAATCTTTGAAATGATAAATGGAAGAGTCCTTCCCAAGGCCTTATTAACTGATTATAAATGGAATGAACTTAGTAATATAATCAGATTTTGATATGGCATGTTTATGGACATAAAATCCTTTTCATCTCATTTATTTATTATCAAACTCATGCATGTCATCCCTTAATTTAATGAGATACATATGCATGGAGTCCCTATTTAAATTTGATACTCGAGCATGAAATCCCATATAAAAGTGATAATCGGGCATGGTGTCCTACATACAATGTGATACCTGAGAATGGAGTACCATATACATGTGATAATCTGGAATGGAATCCCATATGAATGTGATATACGGGCATGAAGACCCATGTGACTTACAACGCATGGGTATAGTGACCCATATGAATCATGACACCCTGGTCATGGTTTCTTTTGAAATTCTATGATACAAAAGTTTAAAAGACCATGTGGGTGGTTAATGAGTATTGTTTTATTTTTTCAATATATTATAAGGTATCAAAATTCAATTTATGATGAAGTCCTTTATGATTAGTTATTAATCATGGAGAGGTAAATATGAAAATATTTTGAGAAAATATTCAAGAAATATATTGAAAATTCTTGTATAATTGTTATGGATTCCTTAGATCTCATTCAATAAGATAACTGTCCATGATTGATGTAATGATTCTTGGTGAATTATTATGGACTCATTCGTTGTCATTAGGTAAGACAATTCCCCATGATTGGTGATGATTCTTGATGAATTATTATGGATTTATTAAATAGAATAGGATATCATGATTGAAAAATTATCTGTATTAACTATGATGATTTTTAATGTTATCTTATGTTACAAGGAAGTGCTTAATTGATGAAACATTATTTACCCCAAGATGAATAATATTATCACCATAAAAATTAATGTAATTTCATAAAGGGATTTTGAAGGAGGTCATGAAAACTGTATTTACATTTTGTATGAAGAAGATGAAGTGTTGGATTGGAACATTATTTGAGAAAGGATTTTTTTATCTATTATATACATGGATTTATTCAAGTATTTTTTTGGACTCATATTAACAATAAGGGCTAACCAAAATCCCAAAAGGGCTATCCCTCAACCATGTATAGGGGGACCCAAGGGTCAACCCCATGGGAGATCCTTCCAAAGGAGGCCGCATGGAGGATGACAAGTGAGTGGGTCGTGTATAATCCCACATGAATTATCCCATGTATAGTGTGCATGGGTCGACCACATTAGGCTAGTAGTATTTCTAGTGGGCCTTTGTAGGTGGGGTATGGCCCATGAGGAGTGGTTGTAAGGTGTGATAGGTGATAACCCCCCCATAGCTAGCTCAAACTATGAGAAGACACCGAATTTTCAATAAATTTTAGCCCATACATAACACTAGTCCTATGTGTGACAAGTGTGCCCATGTTAGTCTTCCTCAACCATTAAAAAGAGGTACAAAACACTGGCTGTCTGATTGGATTAATAAGAACTATCTATTGAATCATGTGTAGTGCATATTTGATTTATATTATCATCTTCATCCTCTCGATGAGGCTTCTTCCTGCATGAACAAAGAAAAATTACATCTCAAATGATCAAATTAAGGGAATGAGGTATGATCTATCATACTGATCACATGCATGAAATCAATGTCTTTTATGCATGTGTTAGTCATGAAGTTGTTGCATGAAGCTATCGTAAGTTCCAGTGACATCACATGAGTTTATCACATGAAAAAATGAGAGTCATCAATGGAATTGTGTTATCTTATTTGGATTATGTGAATAAATATAGTGATCATGTGATATAATCACATGAAAAATAATGCATATTTTCATTGTTTTAATGTCCAATATTTTGAGTAATTATCATTAAAATTTTCAGAATTATCAACTGATCCCTCAATAATCATCACATGAAGGAATGTTGACAATCACTATGGAATTGTGAGATGCCCACTGAGGCATGTCATGATAAACTAGGTGATCAGGTGAAGTGATCTTGTGATCACATGATCTTTATATCAAAGCATGGAGAAGTATATAATTATGAACATTAAAAATAATTGAGATAAACTTAGATAATCAGGAATTTAATAAGTCCCCAACATGACATTAAATGTAGAGTATAATATGTTGTATCCTAGTTTATAAAAACCAAGGCCTGGATGATAGAATTTTTGTATAATTTTTATAGATCAAGAGAATCTATTGAAATAGAGACACCCATTTTATTCATTCACATAAATGGATAAGAATCCCTTGAGATCCAATCATGAGAAGTAGTATCTCAAAAACCAATCTGGTAACATGAAGGAGAAGAAGTCCACATGAACCACTTTACATGAAGGAAAAATCATGCATACTGTTTTTAATCCTGATGTAAAAATGAATTATGTGAAGGAAGGATAGAAAGTTGAAGACACAACCAGTATCATGTGAGTGTGATCTTGCAAACCTCCTTGATTATGTGAATTAGTTGAGAATCTCTCATGGATAACACCTCCAGTCACATAAATGTGTTAGAGAAGAATATGAGGATAAACATCTTGTCACATGAATGAACTCCTAAACTACAACCTTGTACACATGAAGGACCCACAAATTTTTTTTAGTTCTTACAAAGTAGCCTGTTTCTTATGAAAATACACTTAATATACACAAGTGATCACATATATTTGGACATGTCATGATCTTTTCATAACCATGGACCAACCATGCACTTCACATAACCTTGAATATAAATTTTTATTCTATTTAGAAAATGAATTTTTAGAGTGGAAAAATAGTGCATACGACCCATGAATTCTTACATAAATATATGAATATATTTTCAAGAAGAATAATGCATGTGTGATTATGTGAATGCATTAATACATTAGTAAACACTCACTTGAGAAAATAAACCAAAATAAATACATAAAAGTTGAATTTCCACATAAAATAATAAATTCATAATTCATATGTGCAGGGGATTACAATGTTAGTATGTCATGGAGGAAGATTGAGAAAAGAACATGTAATATGCTTTGAATGAATAGTGTGAAGTAAACTTGTTACTGAAGTTGGATAGAATATCCGAAGATATTATATCTGAGTTGACAATGTATTGATATTGTGAAGGTACCAACTTTTATAAAAACTAAATATGTTGGTCTACACCTTTTTTAAAAATTTAATGAGGTCTATAACTTCATTGAAAGGAGTATCCTCCCATGAATTGTATTATTAAGGATGAAAAAAACATGAAGTGTATTGACATATTTTTTAGCTGATCATTCTGAAAATACAATGAGTTAGAGTAAAAGTTTTATATTAAATTTATTATGGGGTATTGGGATGATGTGAATATAATATTTTTAATGCAATATAATTAAAATAAATTATTTCAGGAAATTTTTTATCCAATTGATTAAAAGAAATATAGTGGAATAGAGAGATATTGTTCAGAGTTTTTATGAATATCTTCGAATAACTAATGGTGCCAATATAAATAATTCCACTGGATACTGGTTGTACTAATATAAATAATTCCACTAAATTGAGTTTATTTATTAATCCTCACTAAACACAATATTCTAATTAAAGGAATTTGTAATCTCTAAAAAATTATACTGATAAGAAAATCAATGAAACAACCAAAGGTTGATCGTAGAAACGAGTAGGTTCTCACATTTAGGTCAAACCTTATAAAAATATATTTGTTTTTTTTCTTTCCATTATTTATTTTATTGCTTGTGTATGTGATTTTTTAGAATTCATAATAGATCTATTCATATTAATTAGGGAATAGGTTTTAGAGTAAGTGGGGATAATTAAAATGAAAGTATAACTTTTATAAAAATTTTGGTACACTAATTCATCCACCTCTTAGTGTCCTTTCATGATATATTTGGGCTCCAAAAGTGCTATCAATGTATAGGTATACCTTTGATTGGATAAAGTTCTATATTAATAGTTTATTTTTTAAGGTTTATATGGAGTGAAAATTTAAATTTGATACTAAATAACATCAAGTGGAAAACTTAGTTTTTTCTCCTATTGAAAAAGGCATGAAGTTATTTTACAAGACTTTGAAAAATAGGAATAAGAAGGAAGGAATGGTATTTGAAAAAACTCAAGGAAATAAGAGAAGGATCAATGATCCTTTATCAAATTAGTTGACAATGATCCTTTAAAAAAACGTTCCCAAGACATGGAGAGTTTGCGGAATATGAGTCTATCAAATTTTTTGAATACTTCTAATATCAATTTGAAATATATAATAAGGATATTCCTAAAGAATTTATTTCATATATTCTTTGTTTTCTCGATTAAATTTTAAATTATAGAGCATATATTTAAGAGGAAATTAATAAATAAGATAAATAACTTAGTAATAAATTCAAAAGGATTAATGTTATCAAATAAATCATTGAAGAAAATGAAGAATCTATGAATATTTTAAATAAAAATATTTCAATTATTGAAGAATAATTTCAATGGCATGATACTGAGATCATTATGAGTAAACATGTTTTTGGTGAAGTAATCCCTGCACTTGAAACATTGTTCATTGTTTACATGAATTTTAAAGATTATCAGGTTGAAGAAAAAACATGTAAGGTCAAAGAGTTTGACATGTTAGTGGAATAATATACCAAGATTCATGAAGATTATATTAAAAATATCCACACTCTATAATAATAATATAAAGCTACTATCAGTGTTAATGAATCTCAATTATAAATAAAGTCTATAAGAATCAAATACCTTGACAACACTTTGAATGAAAGTAGAAAACAACATGATGATGAGATTAATAAAATTAAATGTTAATGTTAAGGTAAATTGATATTTTTTGAAAATTATTATATTTACTTCATCATGAAATTTCTTGAACAAAGTGATTTAACTGAGAAATTTTAAGGAGACACATATTAGAATTTCCCAAGCTGTTGAGAAGAATAACTCTACCGCCCAAACATATGAATAGTGTTAACCCTAAAAGGGATGTTTTTTTTGACGAGGGTCATGTATTTAAAGAGACTCATATTTTTTGAAATAATAACTCAAAATAATCTATTTATCAACCATATATATGCTCCCATAATAAGGTAACTCATAATCTAGTTAATTTAGATTCTACTAATGCAGTCTCATCTTCAAATGTAGGTTCGAAGCTAAAATCTAGGGAGATACGGGTTGGTAAAATTTCTGATAAATCCAAAAAAATACCAAGGTTGGATACTATAAATATCAAGAAAAATAACTCTCAAAATGATGCTCCAAATGAGGAAAGGAAAACCCAGAAACATCACTGTACAAAATATAGCCAAACTTATACTATAAGAAAAGAAGAAGATTTGTTAGCTAATATTGGCGATGATGAACGTTTGGAAATTAGGCTACTAAATATTTCAAAGACATGGGAATGTATTAATAGTATACAAGGACTAAATTAAAGGATATTATAGGTTAAAAAATTAACAAATCTCTTAAACAAAAGTATATTCTACATATTAACATGAATATTTACATTAAAAAAGATTCAAATATCTTGAATATTTCTGTGAGAACTACCACAAATATGGTCATAGTTATGATTAGTGTTGGTATATACCAATCATTCATTATAAATATATTGATGAGAATAAAATTACACAAAAAATTCATAAGTAAGGAAAAAAATATGAAAAATATTCCTTGGGGAACATGAAGAAGAAGGATGTCAAGAAAAATATGAATCAAGAAACTCCCTATAATAATTATAACATAGATTCCAAGAATTTAATCTCCACCATGAAAATATTATTCCACTATATAAAGAGATATCATATGAAGGATCACTATAAATTTTCCATGAAATGAATAGAAGAAATATAATATCAAGAATATAATCAATCCAGGAGAGACACTAGAATATATGATTGATTGAACATATTACTAAAGAATATTTTGATAATTTACCCAAGAAAGATAAGTCAAGAACATTTAAGAATACAAGTGTTTATCTAAAATAGAATATGTTTAGAAGGAATTCTTAAACATTTTTCTTTGACAAGTGAAAGCTACTAGAGAAATTCAAAAAGATAAATATATATCATTAGCTAGAAAAAATTTAAAGTGAAAACAGATTGGTCCACATAAAGATGAATTCGAATTGTCTGAGAGGTTTTTAAAAATTAAAACTTTAGTGTATAATAAAAATTGGGAGAAAGGTGAATGCAGACTGGACATAATGTAATAAATTTTATTACTCTTTCACCTATAAAAAAGAGAAGATATATATAGAAAAAATCATCTGGGGAAGTTATCTCATTTCTAGAAGATGTAAAGATAAATAATCAAAACATGATAAAGGTTAATTGAAGTAAAGAGTCCATGATGTCAAATAAATCTCAACATGTGAAATTTAGAGTAGACACAAGCATTAAGAGTACTAGAAACTTTATAGATACAAGGAAAAGCATCACTATGTTGAGAGAAAATTATCATCCTTATTGAACTTATTAAGAATCTCATAAGTTTCCACCTTATTCCCTTACTTCTTGTGAAGTTTTTATGTTCCTAAACTATAAGTAATTGAAGTTGAAGTTCATTCACAAGATTATAATTGAATGAAAAAGTGGAATAAACAAATTTTAAATGATTATTCAAGAACTAATAAAAACATTAATTTTACATAATGGCATGTCATTAATATGATTATCTTGAATATTATAAGATAAAACTATCCACTAGTTAAAATTAGAAGATTACTTCCATTAAGGGGGATAAAATATAAAGTAGATGATATAAATAATTTATCCATGTATATCTAAAATATTAAGTCATATCTACAAAAGTTGAAAATAAAGGTATCCCCATAACATATCTTGATTGTTTCAATATGGGTATAATGGGGGAGTATTGGTTGATGAGTAAGCTCATAGAAATGGGGAGAAAATTATTCTTTCACATGAAATTTATATTGTGTTTTCTAAAGTGTATAAGAGAATATGTTTCTTGATAATTTTTTTTACACATCCCCAATTTTGAGAGATAATTAAGTTCCAAGCATGATATCACATATATGGTTTTTAGTGGATAGAATAAAGAACCTTGGTTTTATATCTCTTGTTTTCTACACCGGGTTAGACCATGTAGACTTAAAGTAGACCAAATAAAGACTCTTGGATAAGATAACCATGTGGTACCATCCTTCTAACATAAAAAAGATAAGTGATTCTCAAATTCCTTGAATGGAATAAGAAAAAATCTGCATTAATCCTTTTAACTTATTATCAATAATGGGGGTGAAGGGAATTTGACTTTATTCAAGGAAATGATATTCACAACAAATCCAAAGGGGGATTGAAAATACCATGTGGATGGTTTATGAGCATGGTTTTATTTGTTTTCATAATATAAGAAGGAATAAAAAGTTAATGAATTATGAAGACCTATATCATTAATGATTAATCATGGAATAAGAAAGATGGAAAGAGATTAAGAAAATATTAAATAAGTCTGGTGATGATTCATTAATATTTTTCTTGGATTAGGTGGATCTCATTCACTAAGACAATTATAAATGATTGATATAATGATTCTTAGATAATTTTTATGGAATCATTTGTTGTAATTTAGAGAGAAAATTATCCATGATTGTTGATGTTGTTTGGGTAATTATTATGGATACATTTAAGTGCAATGGATGTCATGATTAAAAAATACTCCATGTTAACTCTAATGATTGTTTATGTGACCTTAATTTCCAAATTATTTTTTCATTTATGACACTTTGGTTACTAAAATATGAAGAAGAATATTTCTATGAAAAAATTAGGTAATTACATGAAAGGTATTTGAAGGGTCAATGAAAATTATATATACATTTTGTATGAAAAATATAAAGTGTTGGCTTAGAACATTATCTGAGTAAGGATTTGTTTTATCTATTATATAATTTGATTTCTTCAAGTATTTTTTTGGCCTTATATAAAAAATAAGGTCCAACCACAAGCCCCAAATGGCTATCCCTCAACCATATCTAAGGGGACTCCAGGGTCAACTCCCATGAGAGAGCCTTCCAAAGGAGGCTAAATAGAGGTTATGGAGTGGTTGGGACATGCATAAGCTCACATGAGTGCAACCATATATAGGGAACATGGGTAGGACACATTGGGCATGAACGAGTGATGGTGGGATTATTCAAGTGAGGCACGACGCATGAGATGTGGGTTCAAGGTGTGACTGGTTTTGATCCCCCATAGGCAGCTCGAACGGTGAGCAAACACTGAATTTTTAATAAACCATGGACCAAACATAGAACATTTACAATGTGGGATAAGAGTTCCCATTTACTATTCCTTTACCATTAAACAGATAGAAAAAATTCTAGATGTCTAATTAGATTAATCTGAGTTGTCTGTTGAATCCTTTGCAGCAAGTATTTGATTTAGCCTATCTTCTCCGTCATCTCAATGAGGCTTCTTCCTACCCGAATAGAGACAAAGTCCATCTGAACTGATAATACAAATATTATGAGACATACTTGATCATACCAATACCATTAATTTAATATATGTCTTACATACATGTGATATTTACAAATCCACTATAGGATCCAGTGACATCGCATGAGTTCTTCGCATGAAAAAATGATAGCCATCAATAGAATCACTTGATCTTTTTTGGACTACATAAAGAAATATATATATATATTTCATTATACCATCACATGAAAAATAAAATATCTTTTCATCATGTGAATTTTCTATCTTTTATAGGAATTATCATGTGATTTTTCCAGAATTATCAACCAAGCCCTCAATCGGCATTTCCTGAAGGCATGCTAACAATCACTGTGGCATTGCGAGATATCCACCAAGGAATCTCATGATAAACTAAGTGATCATGTGAAGTGATCATGTTATCACCTTATCATTCTAATAAATCATGGAGCATAATATACTTACGAACATTTAAAATGAATGAGATATGCCAAGATCATCAATCATTTAATAAGTCATCAGCACTAAAAGAAATGAAAAGGTGATATGATGTATACTCATTTATAAAATATTATTCATGCATAAGGGAATTGTTTTCACATAGATATATAGATATAATATCTTTAAATAGATAAATTCATGTGATTCATTCATGTGAATGTAGAAAAATCATGTGTGATCGAAACATGCGAAGGAGTATCTAAAAAACTACTCAGGTAATGCGAAAGAGAAGGATTCAACTTGAACCTCTTCACATGAAGAACAAAATATGCATACTTTTTTTCATCCTGACATATAGTGAATGACACAAAGGAAGTATATGAACTCGCATACACGACTAGTGTCACCCAAACATGATATAGAAAACATCCTTCTCAATGAGATGTAGTTGAGAATATCTTGAAGATAGAACCTCTTTTCACACAAATGTGTTTGAGAATAGTCTATAAAAAAATATCTTATCATGTGAAAGAACTCATATACTATAACCTTGGTCATGCAAAGTACCCATAAAAAATGTTTTGAGATCTTTCAAATCACCTTTTGCTTATGAAAATACACTTTAGGATACATATGTGATCACATATCTTTGGATAGGTCATGTGCTTCACATAACCTTGGAAAAGTCCTTCTCTTCGCATAACCTTAGATAGATCATTCACTTTGCATGAAAAAAAAGTTGTGGAGTGGAGAAATAGTGCATAAAAACCATGAATACTTACATATATATGTGAAGTAATTTTCAATAAGAATAATTAATGCATGCGTATGTGAATGCATGCATACATAAATAAACACTAACTTGAGTAAATAATCCAAAATAAATAAATACAATTTGAGTTTCTACATAAAATAATAAATTCATAATTATTATATTCATGGATTTAAAAAGTGAGCATGTAGTGCATGATGATTGATAAAGGAACATGTGATATGATTTTAATGAAAAATGTGTAGTAAACTCGAGACTAAATTCAAATAGAATATTATAGGAGAATATATATGAGTTAACTTTGTAATGAGATTTTGTAACTACCATATTACATAAATATTGAAGAAGGTTTTATGCACCACATTCACATATTTATCGAGGTAACTAACTTCATTCATAAAAGGAGTATATAATTGAGAACTTTATTATCAAGGAAGAATAAAACTTATACTGTGTTGATAGATTATTTGATTGATCATTATGAAAAATGTGATTTTTAGAGTATAAGTTGTGTCTTCCATTTATTAAAGAGTATAGGACTGACATGCATAGAATATTGTTCATACATTAGCATTCAAATACCATATCAGAGGAAAAAATTTTACCCAATTTATGCGAATACATCTAGTGAAATAGAGTGATCTTGTTCAAAGTGTTTATTGAATATCTTTGAATAACTAGTGGTGATAGTATAAAAAGTTCCATTGAATACTCGTGATACTATTATTAAGAATTCTACAAACTCAAGAATATTTATTGATTAATTCTTGTAAATTTTAAACCAATTCTAGGAATTTTTAATCACTACAAAATCATAGTGATATGAAAATCTATAAAGCAACCAAAGATTTATCAAAAAAAGGAGTAGATTCTCATATTGAGACTGAACCTTGTAAAAAACTATGTATGTTGTTATTTATTTTATTTCCTACATTTCATGTGTATGTCATTTTTCAGATCATACAATAGATAAATTTCTCTTAATTGGGGAATAGGTCTAAGATTAAGAGGGGATAATTTAAAATAAAGTATAAATTCAATAAAAATTTGGGTACACTAATTTACACCTCCTTTTAGTGTCCCCTCACAATCTATCTATGATCTACATTAGTGACTATGCATAAACATCTAAGTTATGCCTCATGTCTTAACTAGTCATTATATATATATGGATACATATGTCACTATGTATCTATTCCATATATATATACATATATACATATAAACAAATAAATACATACCTACATATATATGTGTGTGTGTTTGTGTGTGTGTGAACATGTTCAGAGGTATTCTATCTTAAGCTGAAGTAGGTACTATCGGTCGAGTGACCTTTGAGTAACCTAATACCGAATTGTTTTATCCTTATTTATTTACTTCCTTATTGATATAATGAACACTACTTCATTTTACACTCATAGATTGGATAACTTTAGAAATCAATGGTGGAAACCTACTAAGTTTATCTCACACCATTTTCATCCCTTCATTTCTGTAACATCCCAAGTATTGAATAAAAGAGTTATTTGTTTATATTAATTAAACATCAATTCAAATTTGGTGATAACAATATTAATAAAAAAATTTTAAATGGACATTAAGTTATCAATTAAGTAAGTAAATAAAATTATAATTTATTAAATAACATTTGATATTAAATTAAGTTCAAGTAATAATTTTATAAACATGGTTTTATATTGTTTGATTACTTTTGTATAAAAAACGAAATTTTTTTTGAAAAGATAATAATAAATAAATGTTATTTGAATATTTTGAATATATATTTATATACGAATATTAAATACATATCATTATTTGAAAATAATGAAAATAATATTTTAAATGTAACTAATATAAATTTATTATGTTTTGAATTAAGAATATAATGAAACATGAAATTATCATCATATAAGTATTATTATTTTATATAAGATCATGATTATGAATAAAATTTTAAAATTATAAGGATTATAAAAGTTGTGATAATTATAAAAATGTATATATAAGTATTATTTTTGAAATATATCTTATTATTAATTAAAAATGTTATATAATTATCCTTTAAAATCATATATTATTTTTACATAAAATATTTCATGAATTATAAATATTAATAATTTTTTTTAAAAAATGAATCAAAATAATATAAAAAACAAATGAATTAAAAAATTGATGAAAAAAGAGAAGAAGTAAATCTGGTTTAGGGGTATGTCTGAGTAGAGGTCGAGTATATGGGACTCGAGCATGTCGATGGAGAAACTAGATCTTGAGAGAAAGGTCAAGAGTATAATAGGGATCTAAGGTACTATTTCATCTCTAGGAGGTGTTGAAGTTGAGAACTATTTATCTTGGTTGAGAGGGTTTTGTCAATGTAGGGATCGAGTCTGGATATAGATCTGAGTTTGGGGAAGAGTCCTTAGTGCCTGCTGATGTCAGAATTAGTTCTAGCCACCAATGCACTTTAGAAAGTTTAGATATGGGGGGTTTTGAACTCGATTTGGGAGTAAGGGACCTTCGATTGTTGATATCTCCTCTCGGTTGTTGCATTATGAAAGTAAGTTTTTATTTAATTTTAGGTGTCTAAATTGTAGTAAATACTGATTTGTCATATTGTTTGGTTTTTTCCTTCAAATTATTCTGCTATTATGGATATTTTCTCCAATTGATATCACTACTTTTAATGCATATTATTTGTAAAAAATTTCAGTCAAATAGTTATTAGTTCTTTTCATACTATTTTGCGCATTTCATGTTTATGATTCATTGAATACATTGATTTTTTTTTGATGTTATTTCAACTTTGAAAATTGATTTCTCTATACCTGATCCATTAAATTTATCTAATATATATATTTCTTTGTTGAATCCTTATCTCATATGTTGATAAAATGTTTAATTTTTATATCTTAATTAATATTTCTTTGTAAGAAAGATATCTGATCCACCAATTTCTTCTCCTTGTCTGCTAGATTTTTTCTTGAGTGCATTTATATGTGTGAGAGTATATGAAGTCTAGCGTCTTTATTGAGAAAGGTAGAAGGTAGTAATATTGTTTAGATTTTTCTGAGTTCCAGTGAGGCATAATTCCCTATGTTTTCTATTCGGAGAGATGGGTGTATGAGAGACCATGTTGTTCTAACATACCAATAATAAAAGAAAGAAGGATTTTAAAATTAACATGTAAGGGAGATTTATTATTAGTTTTCTTCTGAGAAAATATTTAAATTAAAATTATGTTTTATAGTTTTTTAAGGGATATGTTAATTCTATTTTTAAATTATAGTTCTCTATACTGTTAAGAGTTTTTTATAAATCAGATTTTATTTTTATAAAGAAAATTCTATTTTGAAAAATGTATTTGATAATAATTTTAATTTAGTAAGTCATATTTTAATGTTTTAAAATTATTATGCCATGTGTGTTTTTCTTAAAAATAAATACAAGATTTAAAAGGTAATTTATAATTAAATTATATATTTTCAATTTAAAGAACCCTCATTTTTTTTAAAATGTGAAAAAATTTATTATTTTAAAAGTTATAGGATCATTATTATTGAAAGAAAATAATGATTTTTTATATGTAACTTTATTATTAATGATTATCTCAAAAATAAAAGTTACTTATGATATCTTTTTATTTTTTATTTTTTAAATAGTTAAGACTATCATGTCATGTGTGCAAAGTAGATATAAAATCCTGAATTTCATTTATAGGATATAACCATCATCTTAGATCATAACATGCAATTGGATTTTTTATTAATATATATGTATGTTGTATGAATAATATATATATATATGTTTTATGACTTTTTTATATTAAAGAATGATTTCGTTAACTGAAAGTATGGATGACAATTACTCATCTCACGCAAAGATAAGTCGATGTAAGATTTGATTATTTCGAATATAGAAGATGTGTTCTTTTGAATGTATATATATATATATATATAAATGTATTAAAAATGTTTTCAGGTTTTTACAGTAAACCCAGTGAAAAATGTATGTATGTAAAGCAAGATTAAATATTTTTCATAAAACCCGACACTTGGATTGTGTAAATATGGTAGGGAATTGGGGAGTGAACTCAATCCCTTAATAAGTGGGTAGGCCCAAGATAGCCTTTAATGTTACAAGTTTCTACATGCCGTAGTGTTTTGTTTTTAAAATCTTACTTAATGCTTTCTAAAAGTCACTGGTTTATATTTAAAACAATTTTTTTACATAAGAAATTTCAAAAGTGATATATTTTTTTAAAAATAAGTAATTTCGATTACATTTTCATAGGGCATTTTGAAATATATTTTTATGTTATTATCTAAAGAATTTTTTAAATCATTTCTCAATGTTCATTTTAAAGAAATATTTTCTAAAAAGTGATTCAATGATTTCAGAACCCCTTACTAGGAAATTTAATACTCATATCGTTATTTCAAATGTTTTTCATAGAAACCATAGAATCTCTAAGTCAGATAATTGTACTTTTGTAGTTAGAACACATAGAAGTGTATTAGTCATTTTTTATTCAACTATGATAAATTTAAGTTGTTGTATAATCCTCTAGAACCTAGACCAGTAAAAGGCAATCTATTGTATAAAGATCTGTTTATTTTTCAGTTATATTTTATAAAAAAATACACAACATTTTTTATGCACTGAATCTAGAAGTGTGGGATCAGGCGTTATAATTGGTATCAGAGGAATGATCTAGACAACTTTAGAGATTAGAAGTTATCCTTTGAGGAAAATAAAATCTACACATTAGAATTTTTGTTAAGTAATTAATTCCCCTTAGAAATTCTATTTTTTTCTTAATTATGAATATGTAAATTATGAATTTTCTCATGTTTGATGAACAAATTGTGAGGGAGTAATTCATTTGGAGGGGGGGAAGGGATGTAACATCTCAAGTTTTAAATAAAAGTGTAATTTATTTTTATTAATTAAACATCAATTCAATTTTGGTAATAATAAAATTAATAAACACAATTTTAAATGGATATTAAGTTATCAATTAACTAAATAAAAAAATAAAAAATTATTAAATAAGATAATATATTAAATTAATTATAAGTACTAATTTTATAAACATGGTTTTATTTTGTTTGATTATTTTTGTATAAAAAAATAAAAATTTTGTTTGAAAAGATAATAATAAATAAAATAAATTTGAATATTTGAATATATATGTATATACAAATATTAAATACATATCCTTATTTGAAAACAATGAAAAAAATATTTTAAATGTAACTTCTATAAAATTATTATGTTTTGAATTAAGTATATAATGAAACACGAAATTATCATCATATAAGAATTATTAATTTTCATAAGATCTTAATTATGAATAAAATTTTAAAATTATAGTATTATACAAATTGTGATAATTATAAAAAATTATATATAAGTATTATTTTTGAAATATATCTTATTATTACTTAAAAATATTTTATAATTAGTATTTAAAACAATATATTATTTTTATAAAAAATATTTAATTAATTATAATGATTAATAAACAATTTGGAAAAATGAATGAAAAGAATATAAAAAAAATAAATGAATTATGAAATTGATGAAAAAAAGAGAATAAGTAAATTGGGTTTTGGGGTCTTTCTATGTCGAGGATGGTCATATAAGAGTCAAGCATGTCAAAGGAGAAACCAGATCTCAAGAGCATGGTCAAGAGGCAAACAAGGATCATAAGTACTAGTTCATCTCTAGGAGGTGTCGAAGCTGAGAAAGACTGAGCATGGTGGTTCTGGTTTTGTCGAGGCCAGAATTGTAAGAACCCGGGTTTTTGGAATAGGTCAAAATCCCAACTCTGTTGAATTTTTGACTGGTTTATGAGGAAATAGGAGAAAATGGAAAGTTTCTGGAAATTTCCAGACTACACGCCATGTACCTTAAGTACATGCCGTGTATATGTTAAGTGAGTGACTGACCGTGTGCTCGTCGAGTACATGCCATGTGTCGATTGTGTAGAAATTTCATCCTACAAGGCGTGTAGTTTTAAACACCCCGTGTACACCCGACCGTGTGGAGGCCATACATGGCGTGTAGGCCTGTTGGCCGGGTAGAAACAGGTACACGCTGTGTTCTCCTTGGACATGCCGTGTAGTCTAGCTGTGTATAAGGGAAATACATGGAATGTGGGTAAGTTGACAAGGAAGTGAAGAGAAACTAAGTACATGCCGTTTACCCATAGGTACACACCGTGTACTCATGTCAGCAGGTTCGGAAAGTATGTCGGTGGAATTTCATCCGTCATATGAACAGTTAAATGACCTACACGACATGTAGTCATGAAGTACATGCCGTGTATTTTTTTTTTGCGTTAAAATGGGAAGTAGCCTTATTTTGAGGTAGAACCTCAAAATTTTTCCCGGTTTCACGAACCAAGATAGCCAGGACTTCAATCCTCTCCCAATTCTTCGTCGGAAGTCGGATCCGAACTCCAATTGATGTGTTGGAACCCCCTCGGTAATGCCTCGATTCTCCTTGGGCCGTTTTTTTTGATTTTTGTTCTAGAACGAGTTATAGGGGTTTGAGCGGTTTTGAATCTTTTGTAGATTTACCACATTTTAGACCTAATTGGCTACTATTACCTGAGGATTAGCATCGTACGAGTCTCAGGTAGGTGGTTCATACCTCATTTTGTGTTTTTGTGGTTGTTTGGGTGATGCGGCCTTCTACGCGTTTTTGGGTAATTTGAGCGGGACCCGTTTTATCTGTTATTTCATATTGAATTGCTTGTGGGACCTATGGGATGCCTTTGGGTATGAACTGTTACCAGTTTTAATGAGAGGGCCAGGTGAGGGGCTATTGATCATTAGGGCATTTTGGCTGGGGAACGCCAGAAATGTTTAATTGAGATATTAATGTGTTAAACTGTTGAGTTTAATTTATTAAAGCCTGATATAAATTGTTAGAGGCATTTAAGACCTCAGTATTGGTATGGGACAACACCTTGCATAGTGAAATTCATCCGTTTAGTTGGTTTTTCCTGTTTATGTTTTCTGTTTAAATATGTTATATATGAAATTGCAAAATTGCATTTTCTAGACCCTTTGAGTTGTGTTGGGATTGGCTCGGTTATGCTTGAGTGATGCTGATCATAGGTTGGGGCTTTGCCCGGGGGTACTTTGGGTGGTTTTGACCACAGGATTGGGTGTCATGGATGTCATCTTGAGGTAGTACAATTGTCAGGTTGGGCATGGCCCTGGTTACTAGGATGGCGATGCCATCAGACTTGAGTGGCATGGTCGCAGGGACACATGGTGTCAGATGTATTGGTGGATTAGGTACTATTTGGTTATTACCGCTCACCCGGGACATTGGGTAGTGTGCATACAGAGATACTCCATGATGAGGTGGTTTTGACCACTCGTGTGGGTAGAGGCCCCCATAGTTGTGGTTAGGTATTTTGGTTGGGGGTACTTGCCGTAAAAATCCATGTATAAGGTGAGGAGAATTCAGGGGATAGCATTGAGAATATCAGGTTAGGGGCTGAGGCTTGCCGTGATTTGAGGACATATATCGCTGTTACTTTGAGTTACTTTTTGGGCATGCCTTCGGGATGCCGGTACTTGAGGCACGAGGTGTCAGGAGGCACATGGTGCCGGATTACTATTCTTCGGTGTGCCTTCAGGACATCGGTACTTGAGGCACGAGGTGTCAGGAGGCACATGGTTCTAGGTTACTATTTTTGGTCGTGCCTTCGGGAAGTCGGTACTTGAGGCACGAGTTGTCAGGTGGACAATGGTGCCAGGTTACACGACAGAGACTCTGGTGTTGGCAGAATCAGGTGACACTCCATGGTTTCTAGTGAGTACCAGTGTATTTTGTGTTTATTTTGTGCATCGTACTGTTTACTACCTTCCCTATAAATGCATGATTGCTTGAACACATGTATTTGGTACGCACCTTTGGGTGGTATCTTACTGAGATTTTTCTCACACCCTACACGGTCCCTTCGGGATGCGTGCAAATTTTATGGATCTACGTGAAGGAAAAAGGCCAGCTTCAAGAGTTGGGCTGCATTAGTTATTGCA
Organism: Viscum album; assembly: GCA_963277665.1. NCBI lineage: Eukaryota > Viridiplantae > Streptophyta > Magnoliopsida > Santalales > Viscaceae > Viscum > Viscum album. The sequence goes on along the minus strand of OY728159.1, from coordinate 1,881,210,554 downwards.
TGGAGATGGTATGGACCATGAGGTCATACCTAGCTGGGGTTACTTGGTTTTGTTTTATTTACTTGTATCAGCATTCTTACTTGTTTATAGCTACTGTTGGTTATCTATTGTAACTCTTTTTACATTCAGCTGTGTATGACCTACTTTGGATGCATGTTTTACTATTCAGTAGTAGTTACACATTATCAGCATGTTGTTGTGTTTATTTCTACTGCTGTTGTTATATTTATTTCTTCCGTTGTTTATCTATATTGATTATGCTTCCGCTCTGCGGGTCTGGTTTGAGTCTGCTGAGTCCTTCTTTCTGCTACATCTTTTTTTTATACTCGGACCAGTACCGTTATTATGATCCTCCGAGAGGGTATAACCTCCCCACTATACCTAACAGACCCTCGTTGCTAGTCAGCAGCCTTTGGCATTCAGGGGAGGTGCGCCTAAGGTAGTGACACCCGAACCATTCGGTACTGTTTGGGAGGCTGGCTGGGTCCGGGTCGTTACAGGGATCAAGTTAGAATCTTGATCTGAGATTGAGGAAGGGTCCCAAGGGCATGTTAATTCTGAAGTGAGTTTTGACCGTCGATGAGCTTCCAGAAGTTGAGATCTATTGGGTTTCGAACCTGATTTGGGAGAAATCGACCTTCGATTGTAGATATCTCCTCTCGGTTGTTTCATTATGAAAGTAGGTGTTAATTTAATTTTAGGTGTCCAAATATTAGTAAATATCAATTTTTTTGTATTATTTTTTCCTTCGAATTATTCTACAATTGTGGATTTTTTTCTCCAATCAATGTCACTGATTTTAATGATTATTATCTATCAAAAATTTTATTCGAATAGTTATTAGTTGTTTTCATACTATTTTTTAAATTTCAGGTTTGTGATTCCTTGCGTACACTGAATTGTTTTCTTTTGAAGTTATTTCAACTTTGATAATTGATTTCGGTCTACCAAATCCATTCAATTTATCTAATCTAGATTTTTCTTTTCCAAAAACTTATCTCATACGTCGATAAAATATTTAAATATTAATATCCCAATTAAGATGTATCTGAAAGAAAGATATCCGATCTACAAATTCCTTCTCCTTGCTGTCTGCTAGATATTTTCTTAAGTGTATTTATATGTGCGAGAGGTTAGGAAGTCTTATTTTCTTATTGATCCAGTCATAATGTAGTGATTCTGTTATGTTTTTTCTTGAGTTTCAGTGAGGTATACCACTTTGTGTTTTCTATTCAGAGATATGGGAGTATGATAGGCCGTGTTGTACAAAAATACGAACAAAAAAATAAAGAAGGATTCTATTATTATCATGTAATTGATATTTATTATATTTTACTTCTGAGAAAATATTTAAATTAAAATTATATTTTCAGGTTTTTTATATGGGATCTATTAATTCTATTTTTAAATTCGGGTTCTCTACACTGTTAATTTTTTTTATAAATTAGATTCTATTTGTATAAAGAAAATTATATTTTTTTAAAAAGTTATAAAAGATGTAAAATGGATTTTATAATTAAATTATATTTTTTTATTTTAAAAGAAACATGATTTTGGTTTTAAAATGATAAGAATATTATTATTTTCAAAGTTATATGATCATTGTCATTGGAATAAAATAATGATCTGTTATAAGTAAATTTAGTATTAATGTTTACCTAAAAATATAAAAGTTACTTATGATAACATTTTATTATTTAAATTTTAAAATAATTAAGACTATCATGTCATGCGTGAAAAGTTGATATAAAATTATGAATTTCATATATAGGATATGACCATCAACTTAGCTCATGACATGCACTTGTATTTATTATTAATATATATGTATTTTGTATGAATAATAATATATATTTAAGTTGTAAGAATATTTTTATTAAATAATGATTTTGTTCATGGAAAATATGGATGAAAATTACTCATCTCATGCAAATACAAGTCGAAATAAGATTTTATTATTTCAAATATTAAAGATGTGTTCATGTGAAAGTACATATATATGTATGTATATATATAAATGTATTAAAAATATTTTCATTCTTTTGATGTATGAAAACCTAGTGAAAAATGAATGTACGTAAAGAAAGCTTATAATGTTTTCATAAAACATGGCACTTGTATTATGTAAATATGGGAGGGAATTGAGGAGTGAACCTAATCCTTCAACTAGTGGGTAGACCCAAGATTGCCTTCAATGTTTCAAGTTTCTACATTCCACAATGTTTTATTTTCAAAATATTGCATAAGGTTTTCTAAAATTCACTAGATTATATTTAAAACAATTTTGTACGTAAGTAATTTCAAAAGCGATATATTATTTAAAATGTAAGTAATTTCAATTACATTTCCAATGGGTATTTTGAAATGTATTTTTATGTCATTATCTAAAGAATTTTTGAAATCATTTATCAAAGATATTCTCAAATAAAGATTTTTTAAAAGCATTTCAATGATTTAAAAACCCTGTACTGGGAAATTGAATGCTCATCCTATTATTTTAAATGTTTTTCACAAGAACCATATAATCGCTATGTTGGACAATGATATTTTTGGAGTTAGTGTGAATGGAAGCATAATAGGAATTTATTTTATTCAATTCTAATAAATGTAAGGTGTTGTATAATCCTCTGGATCCTAGAATAGTAAAAGGCCCTCTATTGTATAAATCACTATGGATTTTTTAGTTATTTTTTATAAAAAAATACACAACATATTTTAAGCACCAAATCCGGAAGCATGGACTCGAGGCATTATAATTGCATTGGGGTACCCAAAATATCCTTTTGTTTGAAAGATCACATTCTAGATTTGGATTTCTCATCACTATTTTTAAAAATTTTACTTTGTTCATCAAAGCTTAGAAGCATAGAACAGACACATAGCTCATGATGATAGTGGATATAGACAAAGATTCTCCTGTTCTTCTTCGTTATGATTTTCAAATTTTATATGTGTTTTTATTTTAGTATTGACATGACATGATTCTTCACATGATACTATTTATGGATTTGGCCATTTATTATCATTGAGATAATTTATTTTCCCCATACCTTTCATTTATACTATATCCAATGTTGATATATTATTTATTTTATACCATTGTGTGACTCTGATCATGAGGGTATAGTCGCCCCACCATCCCATCATTGGACCTTTTCTACTAGTCGACAGCCTCTGACATATAGGGAGGTGCACTTGGGTCCATGTGACTAACTGTCTATTGTAATAGTGGGTTCCCTAGACCCAAATTGAATAGTACTTTTGATTACCATATCATGTATACGGTTAGATATACATGATGTATTCTTACTATTATAGAGTAGAATTTTCTATGTCCAATACTGAAAAGGTAATGTACATAGATTAGTTGTCATATCAAAATGTTATAGTAGATCCCAGACTATAATGAGAACCTCAATATAATATGAAATTAATCATAAACAAAGGTCCTATGTTCTAGATACATTGTATTGACTGGAGATAGTATATTTTTGACTATAAGGTGTTGAGGGATCATGATCATTTATACTTATTATCATGAAGTTCTCATTTGGTGATCTCTAGTTGTTAAGATCATGAGGATAGACCCGCCAATTAAAACACCACATGTTTCAGGTGTCATTGGTTGTTCTTATCTACAAACATCCATATTGGTCTCATGAATTGAGATCATTACCACTGTGTTCCATTTGATCACATACTTTGATGGAAGGAAAAGACCATGATAATGAAATCATGGTAAGGAATCTTGTGTTGCGTGCATCATTAATGGCATGACATTGGTTGAATGGTCAAGATAGGATTTATCGCTTCCAATTTGAGGAAGTATTATATCTTAAAACTGGTTGATTAGGATGGTTACCTTTATAAATCCTTGGACAAGGTAATCGAAAGGTAAATCCATCTAGTTAGATCAATAAATAATAAATCAAGGAAAGAAGATGACACAAGTGTACGTCCAGCTTTATGAGATATGTAAGTACAAAAATATTATAATACATAGTATGTGTTTATATGTTGGTTGTCATTATTATGACTATCCTTATCTATTTAGGGTCCTTGAGGGGTCTCTAGAATCTTCTCTTAGTATGTGTATATTATTCACTTCTATCGAGATAAGGTCCTAGAGGGTAACACATAATAGAACATTCAATAATATTTCCTATTTAGTTGAATGAGTATATTGGGAAAGGTGGGCCCACCACACGATTCGAGTGTTGTCAAAGTTTTCTATCACCGAATAAATAAATAAATTCATTATTAGTCAAGTAAATAAAAATTGGGTTGAATTTATGTAGTAAAAGTATTAAAAAATTATGTAAATATGGATAATAATATTATTCAAATGAATATTATTTTTATATTCTAGGTTCGTTAAATATTATGCAGTAATTATGAGTTGATTTAATGACTCATATTTATCATGTAATACATTTTATATTATAGATATGTTATAAAATAATAAATGATATTTATGATGTAGATTATTTCATCATAATTTATTATTTATTTAATGGACGTTAAATATATGGGGGCCAGGGAACCCTTTTTGTATATGTTGAGAATCCAATATTTAAATGAGAGGAGAGTCTTTTTCTAGGGACTATTAAAAGAGAGTTAATCAAAGCCTTTCTATCCTCTACCACTTTATAGAGAGATAGAATCTTGATCTAGGAAATCAGATCAAGTCAATCACCATGAATCGAAGGAATGTCGATGTGGTGATCATTGAGGCGTCAAAGGCATCATCATATCTTTATACTAGCATTGGGAATTTGATGATAGACACTCGTGTGGATTTTTTATGGAAGTGTGTACAATCTATAGGGATTATACTATGTATCCTTTGTGAAATGATCTTCGTTGAAAAAAATATGTCAAGTGTGCCTTCATATCGAAAGAGGTATGTTTTTTATTTTATTTTGTGCTTTGTTTAATTTACATGTGATACTTGGGACTGTACTAAGGCTCAAATAAATAGATATGAAAATTATAATCATCATAATGATTAATGTATTTAAAAATACTTAGTCCAACAACCTTCAACGATTCCCTAATAACTTCAAGTGGAATCAAAGGGATCGATTATATTTTCTGATCTAAGAAAATTATTTAGAGAGTATTAATTCATTTTGAACACTGTTGACAATGAGTCAATCAGATATCAGATGACCAAGTTATGACCATACAATGTTTTTAATTTGTCTTTATTTCATTGATTTTGAATATTAAAATTATAAAACATATTTTATATATGTTAATTTTATCTATTTAAGCTTGCAATGGTGATTTTATTTAATCCAAACTATTCAGGCTGAACAACATGGACGAAATAGTGTTTTATGGATAGTTGGTGAAAAGTACATCAATAAGGTGGAATTATATGTTTGAAAATCAATTTGATTATTTTTTTAAAAGGCTATTATATTAGACTATAGATTTTTTAAATGGGACTTGATAGGAGGGGTGGAAAAATCCAATAGAATCAAAATCGGTGAGACCCCCAGTCATCTCATTCCCGAGGAAGAAGAATGGTGGATTCTCCCTAGCCACCCAATCCCACACTACCATATGATTGTAGCCACATGGTAGTGGCCACAGTCTCCCTCCACCGGGATCCTCCCTACTCGCCAAATCTAAGGTCATGTGCTTGGCCACCATCATCGATCTTGCCTCCCTACCCACACCAAGATTCTTCTTTTCAACCATCTCTTGAGTAAGTAAACTTGTTTTCTTTCCCTCATTAACCACCTGTTCAGTGCGTCACCACCCTAGAATCACCTCACCTCGGATCAGATAGCACTGGATCCTCTGCTTGGTATCCCCCATAGTGCCGCCTCTCTATGCACATCGTAGACATTTACCGGACCACTTGGACACAACCACCAACCATCACCATATATTTTTCCCGACACTGAGCTGCGAGCACTCCAAGTAGATCCTAGATCGCTGCCCCATTCTGAATAACTAGTCGTCCCTCAAGTTCTACTATAGGGCCACTGTATGGCTTGAACCACGGTAGTCGTCCTCCACCGTGACTGATTTTCACTGCTGTTGACTATCCCAATCCCACATAAAACCCCTAGTTACTAACCTACCTCACCGTTTAGTGCAAAAATGCTCTTCCGATAGTCCATACCCCCTGAGAACTGTTGATATTAGGTGTGTGGGATTCTGGTGATGAGGTACCCCTGACCGCTAGACCCGATTAACCCCAAAAAGTGTCTAGGTGGATCTACTCGACCAGGTATAGGTATGGTCGGACCCACATGGCCCAAAATAGCCATGAATGGGATTTTCACGACTAGTCATGGGTCTGCACAGGCTCTGTGCAGCCTGAAATCAGCCAATTTGGGGTTTTGGGGAACAAATAGTTTTTTAATTCATCAAAATTAATTAATTTAATTAATTTAATTTCATAATTAAATTAAATTAAGTAAATTTTTTCAGTTTTAAATATAATTTAAATACCCTAATAAAACTAATTTAATTTTTGAATTAAATTGAATTAATTAATTACTTTAATTTTTGGTATTTAAATAAAATTAATTAAGGGACCAAATATAATTTAATTAATTCATTAATTTTATTAAATACCCTTATATATTACGTTATTGAAATTTAATTTTTATCATTCTTTACTTTATCCTGTTGATTGGTCTTGAGAACCGAACTTTGCATATCTGGTTTATTTAATTAATTGTTAAATTGTCGGTGATGATTGTAAATAATTAATTGTTTTTGATGATTTTCACATCATCTTATTTTTAGTAAAAATGTATAAGGGTCTTACATGTAAAATTTATTTGATGTACATTACACTCTCAAGTTCCCCTCACATGCGTGCAAGTAATTTTTTACTTCTATAAGGATGATGTATGATGTAGATCCGACCATGATGTGGAAAATGTATGAGACAGACTATACAAAGTAAAGGTGAGATCTAGATAAATAGTGTATATACTAGATGAGGGGTGAGCTATATCAAGTGTCAAGATATAGCTTAGGTATGATACCCCTAGGTCATGGTTGGTCCATTGAATTAAAATGGATCATCCTGTTTTAGATGTTGAAGACAATCTAGGTAGTTTTATTTCCTTTATGCATTTAGTTATTATTTTTTTCATTTCATAATAGTGGAAGTACATAAAATAATAAACAATAAAATGCATTGAAAAGTGATGATTTTTTTCCATTAATGTTAAGTTGTGAGAACAAAAAAATAGTCTAAACAAGATTAATATAAATAGATTACATTCATCTAGAAAAATATAAAACCCTCTAATAAATATTATGTTTCAAACAACTTCTATCGTTTGGATTTTAACACAACCAAGCATTCATGGTGCTTGGTCAGCCAAAACTGAGGGTGCATTTTACTACTGGGGAGTTCATATGAGAACTATGGGTTGACATAACTAATTTTGGTAGTAAGAAATATATATAGATAAATTTCTATAACTTTAGAGGAAAATCATCGGGGGAATCAAGGTTATGATTTTAAGAATTTGGGACTTCACTCAACAGATCAAGGATCCATGAGTTAATATGGTTAGCGAGTCAAAATCCTGCCTTGAACTCTCCAAGTAGTGGTGTAGCCATATGTTATACACTATGAGAAGTGGTTCAAGGATTATTTCCACTAGAATACTAAGGTGATAGATTATTTGTATTCTAGTATATAGGGTTTTTGTAATTCGATAAAATCGTAAGAGATATTAAATGAGTTAATTAATTAATCAATAATTTATAATTTGAAAATCATGATAAAAGTACAATTTCCTAGAATTGTTTTTTGTAAAAAATGGAAATGAATACTGAAACATATGCTATGATAATAATGAACATAGTTAATGTTCAAACTAGAATGAATTTTCATGTATAGTACAAGAACTAGTGAACAATACTACGATACATGAAATTCAAGGTGTTGGTGTCCCTGTACCTACTAAGATACCTCATGAAGTGAGGGTGTCAGAGTTTCTTACAGGAGATTCATGTATAAATCATATGATGGTTATGTCATAATTCTATCATCAAATTCCAATGTTATTTGTGGTTACAACATTGGGGTATAGATGAATTCACATGTAGTCTCATCTCTGAGAAACATTAAAGGAGAAAGTGAAGCATGATATGAATGGATGATATTACACTGGTAATGTGTAAATTCAAATATGGATCACAATATTTCAATGGATCCCTTTCTCATATAATTTTATCCCATTTAACTCAGTCTCATTTTAGGTTACAAAATAAACAGTATTGAGTAAATGCTTCATTACCTTTTTAGGTGAGGTTATCCAAGTAAATAAGAACAATAAAGAATGATTAATATTTAGTTCTTATGGTAAACAATTTGAAAGAAAAGATGATAAGTCCAATGGAAATAGAGATTCTAAATGTACCTTATCAATTTCCTTCAAATAAATAGGCATTAAAGGGGAGTTTATTTTCTTCTTATATCATGAAATAATTCTATGGAAGATAAATGAAATGAAATGAACTGGATTGAATAAGAAAGTACTAACCTTTATTTAGTGTAAATTTATCAATTAATATTTCTAACATGATTCTTGGATATAAAATAAAATATATCAATCAAATATGTTCATTTGAATATAGTAACCAAGTATGTATAAAAAAATTACAATAAATAAGGTGTATTCTCCAAGCAGTCGAGAAAGGGTGATTCCTAAGTTAGTGGGGAGAAACACATAACTTCTAATTTCCATGCTAGAAATTTAAGTCAAACTATTATTGAGAATAACTAAAAAAATTATGTCATGTGTCTAATGAACATGATTAGAGATTATTCCAAGTTCAGGAATGGATGTTGTTTGTGGTGTCTCATACTCAACCAATTGCTCAGTGATACTTGAATCTTAGGAAATACATGATGAATATAAAATGTAAGACTTATTTACATATTTGTGGAAAGATAATTCTTTATTAAGTAAAAATAAAAGTGGAAATCAATGATATACCCAATTTGGTACTTAGAATCATTTGAGATAAACACCTTAGGTATTATCGACATATATACTTATTTAGTTTGGACAAAGAAACCTATAAAAATAAAGGTATGCCATAAATCTACTATAATTAGTTCGGATAGAGAGGGTGAACTATTCCAAGGGTAATGTAGTGGTAAATATACTCCAGAAGAATCCTTTAAGTAATTAAGGAATGGGAGAATGAAGTATGATATTTTTATGGTCATTAGATATGAGTTTCTTCAGGATAGCACGTTGAATAATTTCATGACCAATATTCATCAATCAGTATAATGTACCATAGAGTAATTAATAAATGAATATTACCTTATCCAAACCATGGTAATGATGTTTATACGGAGGGTCGATGACGAGTCTTATATGTTAACATTGATCAACAAATTTATCGTGGAGAAATTCTTAAATGCTCATTTTATTCATCAGAGTCATGATGTCAGTAGTATCAGTGTTGTCACATGCAGAAACATTCATTATATTTCAAGACGTTATTTTAAAATAATGGCGATATCCCATAACTATATTCCAACTCTAATGAAAGATGGATGTCATATATGAAATAGTTTGATATAAATCCATTATTTTATAATACGTGTGTTTAGATGAAATTTTTTTGTTAGGATATAAATAAACATGTATCAATAAAATCACAGTGTATATATCATGTAATTATCCTAAAAGTTTCTTATGATATTATAGAAATACTTGATATTGAAAATTCATAGTTAATGTTTTTGAATATATTTTTATAAGAGGGTGCACATATCTATTTGAGATAGTGGGAGCCAGATTTACTAGGGTTTAGTAAATGCCAAAGATGCGCAACTAGTTTTCATAGAAACTAGTTCCACAAGTTTATATGGAAAGGAATTTTCTAGAGACACACTGTATAGGAAGGTTAAAACCATAATAATTGTTTTACATTCAACATGGTTGAAAATACATTATTCAGAATAATAATTCCTACAAGTAGGCGTTGGGGGCTATGGAGACATGATCCATCGAGGTAATTGGCCGATTGTTCCTATGCTCTTGCTCCAGGACTCTGACACTCTCTCCAAGGTGGATCTGAGTGGTGGTATTCATAGTGATTTTCTATGTGAGGGTGAGAGAAAACATGAATATTTTAGTGGTTCCTTATCTATTGGCTCCAAGAGGTTGACGATATCAAGGATATGATGTTATAGGATGGATTTTGATTTTGGAATGTGAAAGAACATTGACTCTATAAGAAACAGATCCTAATGAGGAGTTAGAGCAGGAAGTCTTCACAAGGGATTAACTATCCAGATTTGGATGAACGAGAGGGTATGGATTTTTCCATCGATACCAGGAATGTGCAACCCTGCATGTGACAGCTAGACAAGTAGTCATACAGAGGTAGAGGCATAACATAATGTTGTAGTCACTGGGGAGGGGCAGTTACTGCAGTCTCTATCTAGAATGACTTTCCTTTTATGTTTTTATTGGTTGAAGTTGTTAGGGTTCACACTTACCATTTAAAAGTGTCATTTTAAAATAAAAAAAATGTATTTGGAACATGAGATGTTACATGGATGGTTTAAGTTTAGTACCAATAAGGCTCAATAGGTAACACGAAGTTGTTATACCTAAATCCATTATAATTTTACTTATTTTATCCATATTCTGTGATCATTTTGTTGTTCATGTTATGTTAAAAACACCAATCATGTAAAGTTTATATTCAACACAACCAGAAAGAGATGATGACATCATAGAATGCCTATAAGGTTTGAAAGTTTCTAAATCTGGATCAGGATTAATGTAAGAAACATGATCATAGAACATTCATTAGGAATGAATGTTTTCCATGTGTATACCAGAGGTTAGTGGGAGCACCATTATTTTCCAAGGGAAAAATGTTTAGTAATATATGAAAAAAAACTATTATTGTTATAATTAGTTAATACCATGATAAAAGTAACTCTTATGAGATTGGCTTAAAGTGGAAACATAAGTTTTATGTAATATGATCTACTAAGGTAGATCTAATAGTTGCTCAGGCCTAGTCAATCATTCATATACTAACATGGTGTTGAAAAATATAGGATAGAACAATTCAAGAGTGAATTTTTTCTAGTGTCACATGGATTAAATCTCTCTAAGTATACATGTATGGTATATAAAAGGAGATTAATATGGTGATTTAAAATTCCATAAGCTTTAGTGATTGATCAATCACATAATCCATGATATGTAAAAGATATTATATTTCCAATATATTATTTATGGTTGAAAAATATCAGTTATGTCCAAGAGAACTGTAAGGAAAGCAATCAAGACTATCTTATTATACTTGGGAATGTACAAAAAAATGTATCTTGTAAGTGGAGTAGAAATGATACTAGTTTTTATGGGACATAAACTAGTATTCTTGGGCTTAATGTGATGTAATATCTCAGTCAAGCAAAGGAGATGAGAGAAACAATCTCATATAATCCTGTGGTATCCATACCTACAAATACCAAGTATGTTACAATATTTGATGTAGCTAAGAATTTATTTAAAACAATGATTTTTACAAATTCTTGGAATTTAACCAAGTTAGTAAATAATTTTCATAATGTAAATTATGATACTCTTAATAACCAAGATGTCAAGTTTTGAAAGTGGAGAAAATGTATATATGTGGGGATTCCATCTCATGAGAAGTTTTACTAAAGGAGAGGAGGTCACATATAATAGAACATCCATGTGGTAGAAACAATCTAGAACTAGTAGCTAAAGTTAATACTAAGATGAAATATGATCATTATTATGTAAGAGATAACATGGTTTGTAGCAAGCTGGCTCTAGTAAAAGTGGGAGTTTTTCAATAGCGGGTTCCCTATACCCAAACTAAACAATAATTTTTATTACCATATCTTTTATACAATTAGAGATACATGAATAATTCTTACCATTATAGTGTATAATTTTTTTGTATCCACTATTAAAATTTTAATGTCTATAGATTAAATATCATATCAAAAGTTTATAGCATATCCCATGCTATAATGAAAACCTAGAGATACCATGACATTAATATTAAAAAAGGGTCCTATGGTTTAGATACATATTACTGACTGGACATAGTAGATGTTTTACTATCAGGTGATGGAGGATCATAATCACTGACAAATATTATCATGAAGTTCACACATGGTGATATCTAGTAGTTGAGATTATGAGAACATGCCTTCTAATAGAAACACCATATGTTTTAGGTGTCATTGTTTATTCCTATTTATGGACAAGGGTATTGGTCACCTGACTTGAGATCATTTCCAGTGTGTTACATTTGATCTCATACTTTGATTCAATTAAAAAAACCTAATAATAAAATTGTGGTGAGTTAGATTGTGTTGGGTGGATCACTGGTTATATGAAATTGGTTGAATGGTAAATATAGGATTTTTCACTTCTAAGTTGAGGAAGTAATATATCTCAGTCTTGGTTTATCAGGATGATAGTACCTTCATAAATCCATGGCCATGGTATTTTAAAGGTAAACTAGTCTGGTTAGATCAACAAAAAATAAAGCAAGAAAGGGTGATGACACAAGTGTGCATCCTACTTTATGAGATATATAAATACATTATATTACATTTCTAAGGGTATAATTATAGTCAAACACACACACACACACAGTACATGCACATGAAAGGAAGAATATTCAAGAATATTCCCTATTCAGTCGAATAGTTATACGGGACATGGTGGGCCCCACTATGGGGTTTGAGTGTTTTACATGTTCTCAATCAATGAAAGATGAAAAATTCATTATTATTCAAGTAAATTATAATCATCTTGAATTTATTTATTAAAAGTATTTTAAATTTAAGTAAATACAAGGAATAATATTATTTTATTATTCCATGTTCGTTTAATATTAAGTTAGAATTACAAGTCGATTTAATGACTTGATTTTATCGTTTAATACATTTTATATTATAGGTATGTGATAAAATAATAAATAATATTTATGATGAAGATTAGTTCATCATAATTTATTATTCAATTAGTGGATTTTAAATATATGGGGTTTGGGGAACCCATTCCATATATTTTGTGCATCTACTATTTATAGGATAGATGATATTCTAGGGAATATTCATTGAGAGTTCATTAGAGCCTCTATCGCATTTCCCTATTTTTAGGGAGAGACTCTTGATTTGGGTGATCTAATCGAATTCATCTCTATGCATTGAAGGTATGTCGATGCGTTGATCATCAATGCATCATTGGATCTCTACTCTAGAACCCAATATTTGATTATAGATTCTATTTTATATTTTTGAAGCACACGTGTATGGTATAGAGGGATTATAATTTGGAGACTTCAAGAAATGATCACTGAAGAAAAGTAGATGTTGAGCGCACCTTCAGATCCAAGGAGGAATATTTTCGATTTTATTTTGTGATCTATTTAATTTATGTGAGATTATTATGACCGTACTGGGGATCATATCACCGAAGATGATAAGTAAAATCTTCAAAATTATGATTTTTTTAAAAACCCTTGTCCCATTAGCTTAGGCTGATGCCCATGTACCTTCACCATATTTGGGAACCCTTTCAGTGGCTCATAGTTTAGGATATTATAATGTGTTATCAGAGATTATTTTCCCTTGTCTTACAATTTTAGGTGGTTAAACATAATACTAGGAATTTTTTGGTGGTTAGTAAAAAGTAATTTCTAGGATTGATCAACCAATGCATTGGGAAAAGGACAAGTGTCCATGGCCGGAACTATTTTTCATACTATTCATTATTATAGTTGATTATTATTTCACCTTGAGTGATTGATGTAACTTCTACTATTTACTGATTTATGAGATTACCCTTGGCTGGTATGACAAGGAAGTATTGATACATGCATCATTATAGGTACATAGAGATCCAAATTACATTCATATTCCATGCTATGTAGGTTTCATTTCCTAAATTCCTGATAACATGTTGGACGTGCCTTGTGTGTTTTAGCAACATGATTTTCTATATACCATGTTTAGGTGATTATTTAGCATGATTTCTCTGTATAACATGATTTTTTGAGTTCCTATTTTTAGGTGTGTATTCCTTGCTATCTTTTGATATAATTATTTGTTATAATTTTAATACATGATTGGTTATTAAAGTGTCATCATTCACCTAAGTAGTGTATTACTATATAGATTTAGAGTGGAACCTTAACTAACTGATCACTACATGTTAGAACCATAGATCATTGGTCACATGGAATGGAACATTTATGGTTCTGATTAAATGTGTTATAATAAAATTTTATAAGGTCTATGTGTCCTTATAAATTGGTAAGGGTAACCCATACAATCAAAAAATTACATACATACATATTTTATTCTAAAATAAAAGGTAAAAACTTGGTTGTAGTTACATGAATTCTAATTGTAACTTATAAAGGATAGTAACATTATAAATTGGGAACAATAATTCATCTAACCACACTATTTTATATGTATAAAAGTTATTAAATTTTGATAACAAATGAAATGATTTTCTGTTAAATGGTGTGTCTTTGCAACTTATAAAGGCAAGTACCTCTATAACTTGGGAATAAAAACCCATTTTTTTATATTACCTTATGCATGATGTGTCCCAACTAGTTCAATCATAGTATGATATGATTATGTGATTAACCCTATAAGGGTGCACAAAATTTTCAATTCAACAACTACTATTGGGCTGCATTTACATGGACTTGGGTTGGATTGAAGGGACCCTCATAGTCCACCTTATTCATTACATGCCATGATATTTAACATAATGGTGGTATGATAATACTAAATGGGATGATTAATTAATGTTTCAACAGCCATTTATATGGGTTACATATACATTTATGGTGGAATCATACTAAAATAGTTTCTTTAAAATAATAAAATACATTTTATCTACTTTGGATATGTATTTATATGAGTCTTGGGTTAATTAAAATTCCAATTAAAACCTAAAAAATGTTTTCTTATATATATTGGAATATAAATTTTCTTTAACTAAGCCAAGTTTTGATAACCTTATAGATTAATAAAATGGTTAAATGGAATTTATGTGATAAATTTCCTAATTGAGTTAGGATTTCTTCCAAATATATAATGTTTGAGTATAAGTTTGATATAACTTGCCTATTTTTTATTGTGTAATTATCTAAATGAATTACCATGTATAGTTTTCCTTCATAACTAATTCATGATTTTCTTGAAACTGATCCTTGGAAATGTTTAAATTTCAAATGTGAATTAGTGTAATGGCTTAAATAAAACCTTAATGTGGTGTTATTAATAGAAACCCTCTTGTAAGGGTAGTTTAGATCATTCCATAATATTCCTTTAATGTGAATGTGAACATTACCCACAGATCTTTTTAACATTTCCATTATGTTGATCTATAGATTAGGCCATTAAATTGAGTGAACTTATATGGAATGAACTAGTTAAAATGTCGATGTTTTTTACTTTGTAAGGGACAATCCCGACTGTGTTATAACCCTTAAAACTTAAGAATCGCTAAATGATTATGAAAAGTGTCAGAAACGAGGTTCCATTTAGGTGATTTTTGTCTGGAGTAGGACTCTTAGTTTCTAAAATGATACTTAGTATAGATAGGTGATTGTTTGAGCCTTATTAATATTATGAGAATCATGTAATGATCCAGTTAATTGGGTTAGACACACCTGGGGAATGGTCGGCCACTTAGTAAGTTGTGTAAACCTTCTTATTATTCATCAGTGTAGGAAAAATTGGAAGTTCATCAGGTGGATTAACATTCATATGACAAAATATGAGTCTTGCCTAAACTATTTTTTATGTGCCATATGATATTGAGATTCATATGGTCTATAAGCTTATTGAAATTATCAAATGATGTGTGGTTGTGTTGATAAAATAACAAGGTAGTGTGCATTGATACACATGATACCTATAAAGTTTGAAAAATATTAGAATGAATCATAATAATTCAGTTGAAATTGTTTTAGACTTGACCTATTATGCCACGTTCTTGGTCCATCTTTAGAGTATAGTGAACTAGGCATTGGAGGAATTGAGTTATCCCAGTGTTGGGGGTGGCCTTGTAAAAGGATCAAGTGTTGTATCACTACCAATTAGTTCAATTTTAGCATATATTTTTGATGATAATTATGTGCATAGGTGTGGATAAAGAGAGAGTCACACATACCTCTATAATAAATTATGAAATAGAATTCTTTTAAGTGGATAGTTTTCATTCCTTTGAATTTTGGAACTTAGTACAAGCATGTTATCCACATATGTAAACCTTTTTCAACATTGGATTGAGTGTGTTCCATGGGATTAGTTCCCATAATTAGTAAATGAAGACTATGAAAATTCTAAGGTGGGGATCATCACATCAATCGTGGAGAAGTTTTTCTTTACAAGTCGAGGGAGTGAAACCCTAAAATAACATTTGGGAGTGGCCTCCTTTGCTTCTGAAATCCTGTTAGGAGAGTAGTTCCAGTTATCTATTCCTTGATATGATACTAAAGATAAAACCTGGTTATAGGTTTGGGAAGAGTCTAGATAATAGAATAAGACTTCTGGTTCTTAAGAAACCTATGAGGGTAACACTTCTAAGGTGTTTCGGTTCTTGTAAGGAAAAATGATGATGAAATACTTGGATATGTATGCAACCTTTAAGGACACCATTAATCTAGTAGTGGGGAAATAGTAGTTAGATAATGTTAACATGTTGTCAAGTGAAATTTATCTTTTCAAAATAAGTCGGTCAGTAATGGTTTGACTATTCTATTTATCAGTATTTGGATATGGTTGGTTGAAGACCATATCAGGAACTTCATCTTGGATATGATGGGAGTTTCTTGGGGCTTAATATTAGTCATTGATATCATCTTAGTGTACCCTTTCCTCAGTGAATATCATGACCCTTACCTTGACATCGTCGTTGGTGTACTAAGATAGCATCACTTATATGCCGAGCTAAATAAAGAATTTTAATGCCTTATTGAATCTACAATAGGCTGTTTTAGAGTTTCACTATAGGGGAATGGATAATATTAGATATGTGGACTATCTTGAGTGGTACTAGGACTCACATGTATGATGAAATTTGATCGTTTCATATACACAAACCAATATTTCAACTCAATCTCCATGTGAAATACCACTATTGGGTTCAATCAGTGTCATTGATACATAGACATCTCAACTATGTACTGACATATCACTAGTAAACTCCTTAGAATGGACTACCTTGTATGAACTCATTGTAATCTAGTAATTTATTTTGAGGTTACCCCAGATTATGGTCAGGCCTAGAAGATATGTTTTAATTGTGAAGATTTAAGGGTGATGGATCGACTATGCACCTATGGTTGTGTTGTGGTACGATGAAAGAAATTGTTGGTTTATATACAGATGTCACTAGAAGATAGTTACAGGATTCAATGAATGTTCTTAAAGAAATATCACGGTACCTTAATTAAAGGAATAATTATTAGGTTTTCATATGCATCAGCTAATGAAGCCAAGCATTTTTAGAAATAGTCATCTAATAGTATCTTGGGACATTTTCTCCCATTTTGTTGGTTGTAGTTGGTGAGGAACCACTTCTAAAACATAATCTAAATTAGGAGAGTGTAGTGAAAAGAATATCTAAATATTTTTATGATTTTACTAGACTAATAGTGGTTGATTTTGAATCGAATGTTTGATGAGTTGAAAATCACACCAGGATCATTGTTAGAATTATAAGGGAATGCTTAAAAATGTAATTTCTTACAGTGTAAGTACTATAACTCAAAATTGGTTATTCAATATGGAACCTATTGTGATAAGTTATGTAGTATAGATAATAAAAGAGGTTAATACATAATCATTCCTCAGGTTAGATAGGATCTGGTAAGAACTATCTCAATGTTCAGTTTCAAATATGAGATTTGTTTTGAGTTTCAATGGTTTATATGCCATACACTTTAAGTGATGCTTAAAGGTATATTATGAATTTGTAGATTAAATGTGATCATTTTAATGAAACTTCATAACCTAAGTAGGTCTATTTTTTTCATTATTCTCCAAGGATTATGAGGGATGATAAGTTCTAAGGTTGAAAGATTGAAGCATCCCTTGTTTTTAGACCGTGGAAATTCAAAGGATTTTGAACATTTTTTAGTTGATGGGCCAAATATTAAACCAATATTTGATATTTAAATCCAATATTTGGAATACATAAAATTGTTTTTTAAAATATTTCTTAAGGACCAAGAGTTTTCTCAGGTGTTCAGATGAGTTTAGGGAGCATCGGGGCTTGAAAACTCTATTTCGGGAGAAGTAGACAAGGGCACATGGTTGGCTCATGATTAGTGATAACCATGCAGCACAACCATGTGGGATATTTTGTATGGGGATGTGATTTGTTTGAACCATGAATCCCTCTAGGAGAACCTATGAGGCCTCATCTAGGGGAGATGAGGGTATCACATGGTTTGGTTTAACGATGCAATAGGAGGCACATGACCATGTGTGACATATGCAAAAAATACAGAGGTGATCCACATAGGCTGCACATGATTTAGGAAACCATGCATCTAGCCCACACCCTTAGTTCCACATAAGTAGTGGCACCACACAATTGGTTTCAATTAGTAAAACCATGTGTCCAAAACATTTGCTTCATTATTGGGGTTGATTTTACCATTTCCCTTTCAACATTATTTCTTTCCTCCTTCTTTTCTTCTCCTCTCTCATGCATAGTAGACCTAAGTGTCGATCTCTCCCTTGGAATCCTATTAGGAATGGATGGATATTTTTCATTCATCATTATAATAAAACACTATCTGGTTCATTTAAAGGGTATTAATAATATGTAGAATCCTGTTGATTCCTATTATTTCTCACACTATATTGAATGCTAAATTTTTGAGAGCTAATTCGCCCTATTTTTAGAGAGTTTTTACATTTATTAAATTTATCTCATACTATATTGAATCAGAGCCCAATATTGGATGGGTGGACCATCATAATCACATGTTAGGTGTTATATATTCATTCCCTTAAAACTATTATCATTTATAACATTTATCATTGTGCCGCATGTCGGACCATTTTTTCATCACCCTTAAAATGTGGAATTAATTATGTAGAGCCGAATGCCATAAATTTAATAACTATTATTCCTTAAATTAAATTATTTTACGTTTTTTACATCAACTTGAACCACACCCTTGGGGGTATTTTTCTTATACACCATAATTTGTATGCCTTATCAATGAAATTAGATCCCCTTAAGTGTGTGAATTTAAATGCCTATACTCACAAAGATCATAATATGATTCAATAAAACATTTAGTTATGTTGAATTACTTCTCTTAAGGATAATGTTCTTTCTAAATTAAAATCTTGGGGTAAGAATTTATTTACCCTATTTTCTAATAAAACCACTAATGGGGTCTGTTGTATTCTTAATTAAAAGGGGAAATTAAATGGAAATGTTTGAAATGATAAATTTCATGGTCCTTCCCATGGACTTATTAATTTAATAAAAATGTAATGACCCTAGTAATATAATAAGATTTTTATGTGGAATGTTTATGGAAAAATACTCCTTTTTCTATCATTTATTTCTTATGATACTCAGGCATGTATTTCCATAAATAAATGTGATTCACATTCATGGAATCCCTATTTAAATGTGATACTCAGGTATGGTGTAACATATACATGTGATAATTGAGAATGGTTCCCCATATACAATGGGATACTCAGGTCTGGAGTCCTATATACAAGTGATAATAGAGCATCGAATCCCATATGAATTTTATATAGAGGCATATAATCCCATGTGACATACATCACTCAGTCATGGTGACTCATATGAATCATGAAACCCTGAGCATGGAATTCCTTGATATTCTATGAGACTTTAGTGACTATACATGGATTCCTGAGTTTGGAATCATGTTATATATAGTCATTATATATATATATGGTTACATTTTTAACCATGTATATTGTGAACATATATATATATATATATGTGTGTGTGTGTGTGTGTGTGTGTGTGGATGTGTGTGTGTTCACATGCTTAGAGGTATTACAGCTTAGGCCGAAGCTGGTATTGTCAGTCGGGTGACCTTTGAGAAATTTGAGACCAAATTGTTTTATGTTTATTTATTTATTTCCTTACTGATATACCAAACATTGCTAAATCTTATACTCACAGAATGGATAGCTTTAGAGACCATTAGTGGTGGCCTACTGAGTTTATCTCACACCCTATTTGGGCCACCATAGCATTGGGGTACCCAAACTATCCTATTGGTTATAGTATCATGTTCTACATTAATCTTTCTCATTTCATTTCATTTCTTCATGTCACTTTGTTCATGGGAACTTAGGAGTACAAGATTGAGATGGAGACTAGGATTCTAGTGGAGATATCCTTTGAGGCTCTTATTCATCTTAATTATGCTTTGTATGTCGTATTCATGTTTTTATTTTAGTATTGACATGATATCATTATACACATGATACTATTTAATGATTGGGAAATTTATTAGCATTGATATGATTTATTTTCTACTTTCTTTAATTTATAATTCTTCTGATGTTGATATACTATTTATTCTATATCGATGTGAGAATTTGATCATGAGGGTATATTATTACCACCATACCATTATGGAACACTTTCTTCTTATCTAAAGCTTATTTCATATGGGTAGGAGTGCTTAAGTCCATGTAAACAGTTGGATTGGGCCACCGTTTTAGTGGATCCTAGGTTAAGATGTTGTAATTGCTTCAATGAGAGTAAAACCGCCCCCTATCCTTTTACCATGTAGTGACTTGTGAATGTGAATCCACTGTAAATATGCCTCTATTCCTTCCAATAGTCTTTCTTCAATGAAATTTCCACCATTTTTTTTCATCCATGAGTCTACTTCTATGAGGTTTCAACTATAATCCTACTTTTACGGGAAGTCTACAACTTGCTTCCATTGAGGTCGATTGAAGATCTAGCCTGACTGAGTCTATAATACTCATCTAATCTTTGAATAAGAAGGTGAGACCATGAAATCATCCCCACTAAACATATCTAAATATTGAAGACAACCTGTTTTAAGTCAATCATGAATGGATCTTATCAAACTTTAGGTAACAAACCAAACTCAGTTGAACAGGTAACTGAGGATTGGTAAGATCTTGGTATATATAATGACGTGGGGACTAACCTAAATGAGGAAAACAAGGAAATTTTAAGATTATTCAGAATTTATAAGGAAGAACATCTGTTGTTTGAGATTTGGTTGAAGAATGAAATTGAGGGATTAAAACTGAGATGCGAGTTGCAATTAAAATGGGAATATATTTGATTCTAATGAACAATTTCAAAGAGGGAGATATACACCATATTTTGTAAATCTAAATATAACAAAATTTTCTTTGATAAGGAGGTGAAATTAATATTTAGTTGAGGATGATGCTACAAAAAACCATGATTCATCGATTGATGCTTTGATGTTGAAGGATGTAGTCATTAAAATTAGAGGATGTTGGGGATAATAGAAATTAAAACCAATTGAGGCCATGAATTAGATGAAGAATTTATTCCTTTCATAAGAGATGATTAATATGGATGAACCAAGTTCATCTACCATTAATTAGTTGTAGTGTCAAATGAGGGTTCACACATACTTCTCGATGGAAGTTCCCAAAGGATATCAATAACTTTTCCAGTTCAACCTTTGTAGATATCCAATCCACATGTCTTGACCCTAAGCATGAGGGAAAATCTTAAAATTTACCCACATGAATCTGGTTTATATATACACATGGGAGATATTCATAATAAAAATCCACACAATATATATTCACCTAAAAGAAGACACAATATATGTGTATGATAATTTTTGTGCATAAATAAACAAGGGAGACTTCATTTTGAGAGGAGGATAGAGAAACTTAGTTGGATGAGTGTGACTTTATGGGATTATAATAATTTTATTTTGTTGTTTTCTCTTTATTTTAGTCTTTTTATTGTCTTTCACTGTACGAATCAAATTTTTTCTCCATTTAATGGATGATTCAATTTTCTAAGAGATTAGAATATGGGAATCTGATAAATTGTAATGCATGAGTCTTAGTAATTTAATTCAATGTTTCCTCTCTCCCTAATTGATTTCAATACTTTATAGAAAAAGATTATTTTAAATATGATTCTATTTTCATTTAGCTATCCCTATAATTTATTTCTTTGTTCAAGGATCCATAATCTTCTTACTCTTGGTTTTATACAACATTTGTTTAATTGGTTTGGGATAAAAAGAGAAGTGTTAAGATATGTTTGATATTTGTGGAAGGTTCAATGGCTAATTTTGGGTTGATTAAGAATAAAAGGACCCGGTTGGATGATTCTTATATAAACTAGGGGTAATCTGCCATTACAATTTAATACATAGGAAGGAGGGTAGACTAAAACAAAGAACTTTTTCGGATAATCTCACTATTTTCATAAAATCAAGGGTGAAAATGGGGAATGGTTGCAAAAATTTCACTTATAAACTAATAAGAAGAAAAAATTGACAATTAGAGATTGAGATAACATTGTAATTGGAAATACAACCCTAACCCAATCTATTTTCTTCTCATAATTTGTTTTCACATATTTTTTTTTCAAACTTACTTGTTTTAAAAATCAAAACATTTTTCTTATTAACCAAAAAGTGTCAATTAAGATTTAGGTCACTCATCTCTAGAGATAACCCAATTCATCTGCTACCACTATATTAACCTTTCAAATAAATAGCTTTTTGAACACCCCATAACAATGTTTTGTAAAAAATTTGAATTATTTCTATGGATACAGTCCCAATATAACTTTTAAAATTTCGTGACCAAAACATCTAATGAAAATATTTACCATTTAGATATTGAAATAAAAATAACCCTGATAATAATACATTGAAATATTAATTTAGAAACTAATTTTGAATCAATAAACTTGTAGCATTAAGTGAAACATTAAATGTTCACTCTGATCCTATCATCATGGATATAAATCCTAACTAGACCCTATGATATTTAAATTAACCTTAATTTTATAAACAACAAAACCAACATGCTATGTCATAGTTATAGAATGGGTTTTGAGTTAAAAATTGTATTGATATAGATTCAAAACAAGTTCCATGGTCTTTTAGGTGAATACCCAAATAGATATAGACATGAATTTACTCATGTCTATTCAATATTGAAGCCTAAAAGAGTATCAGAAGAACAAGTCAAGTGGAGGCCATTTCCCTTTTCACTAGAAGGTGTTTCCAACAAGTGGTTATACAAATTACATCTAGGAGTGATTTATGACTTGGATGATCTACAAATATGTTTTATGAAGGTATTTTTTCCAACCTAAAGAATTAAAACAATTAGGTAATAAGTATATTCCATAAGACATGAATATATAGATATTCTCTATGATTATTGGGAGAGATTCAAGAAGTTATGTTCCAGCTGTACCCATTAAATTATGAAAGAAAACAATTTAATTTCATATTTTATCAAGGACTACTAGATAATGATAGGAATATACTGTTTGCTTCTTCTAAAGAGATTCGACTGAAAATTCTCAAGTATAATCTAGGATATTCATTGATTATATTTTAAAAAACCCAAAAATTCATAAAAAGTGACAAGATGTATTCAAGAGTTAAGAACTATTAACTCTTCACCTTTAATAGAATAAAAAATTTAAGAGCTAACAACTTTGGTTAAAATATGGCTCTAAAACAAACTAGTAAACAACAAACACCAACTAAAGAAAGTTATCTATTCTCTTTATCTAATCATTTCACTAACCATTATGCTGAATTATAGTCTATAAAGAGTTGTGCAGTATCTTTCCATCCAATAAAATTCCAAAAAAATAAACCATGGAGAGAAAACCCATTGGCCTAACCTAGATTTGGAAGTCAAAAATAACCTAGATAAATCCTAATATTAGAACAAATACTCACCCTATGTTCCATAAATGATAAAATAATTCCAAAAAACCTCATTTTCATCATTCTTCTATATAGTTATACAACCCATCCACTTACCAAAACTCCCCTGATTCCCACAAAATAATTCCTAGGATAAACTTTCAACTACTCTACCAATTTTTGAATAGAAACAACTACTATCCAAGGTTGAAGGAATAGAATATTAAATTGATAAGATAACAACCCAATTCAGCAGACTAATATAGTTTTAATCCAAAAATAAAAGGAAACTAATAACCTATATAGTCCCAAATCCTAAGTAAAATGTGATTATAAATACAATAATAAGTGAAAATTATATTCAATAACCCAGACCTAAGAAAACTCAACCTGAAATGGAGGAAAAGAAAGATGAAAATTTTATAAATATTCACGAAGAGAAACCTAACCATGAAGAATCAAGAGAAGAGAAGAAGGAATAAGAAGGAAGAAATATAAGCTATATGAAAGAAAGACTAGATACAACCATCAAAAATAAAAAAGGAGAACGAATACCTTCCAATTACATTTCCATATTTAATGATTCTTTCAAATAATATTATATAAGAATAACTTTAAAGGGAGATTTTGGAAACTTTCAAGAAAGTTGAAATAAACATACCACTTCTTGAATCCATCAATAAAATCCAAAATATGAAAAATTTCTGAAGGAACTTTGTACAAAAAAGATAAGTATTTATGGGAATGAGAGGATTAGTTTAGGAAGATTTTTTTGGATTTTATCATACCAACTTTACCCACCCAATGTTAGGATCTAGGGACATTATATATTTTTTAGTATCATGATTCATTTACACTACTTCTTAGATGCAATCATTCAATACTATCTTTATGATTTCTAATAAAATATGTTTAACCATTTTAAAAAATGAGAATAATGAATTAATTCCTATATGAGTTCAAAACTGCTGGAGAGTGTGCATTGATTATAAAAATTTGAATCAAGTCACTAGAAAATATCACATTTCAATCCCATTCATTGGAGAAATTCTAGAAATGTTGGAGGTAATAACTCATTACTATTTTATAGATTGGTTTTGAGGATATTTTTAGGTGCCCATTATTCCAAAAGACCAAGAAAAGACAAAATTCACATGTCATTTTAGAACTTTTTTATATAAAAGGATTCCTTTTAGATTATTCAATTCCACAATCAAATTTAAAAGGTTCATGGTAAGAATATTTTCTTATCACATTTAAGATTTCTTGGAGATATTCTTAGATTAATTTATGTTTTTTTGGTAATTCTACTGATAATTGTTTAGGAAATATGGATTTTTTTGAAAAATTATATTGATAAGAATGTTGTTTTTAATTTTAAAAAGCTTTATTTCATGGTTGAAAGAGGATTAGCTATAGAGAACATTATTGCACAAAAAGAAATTTAGGTAGAAAAATATAAAATTATGGTAATAAATTCATTACCTTTCCTTACTTTTTGTAAACATGTTATATATTTATTCTTATATGTAGGTTTTTACATAAGATTCATAAATGATTTTAGTAATATAGAACTCTATATTTATAGAAAAATTTTATAGGAATATTAATTTGATTTTTTATAATGAAGACAAGTAATAATTTTATGAACTTATGAGGATATTAATCACCCCACCTATCATTCAACCGCAAAATTGGGAAAATCCATTTAAAATAATATGTGATGCCTAAATCTAATTCAAGGGATAATATCTTTTCAATACAATTAAAGAAAAACCATAAGTAATTTATTATTCCTCAAGAACACTGGATGCATCCTAGATCAACTACACCACCACTGAAAATGAGTTCCTTGAATTTGTTTTTTTCTTTCAATAAGTTCAGATCCTGTTTTCTTTAAACTAAATTCAACATATTTTCTAATCATAAAGCTCTTATATACTTGATGGAAAAGGAATATGAAAAAACTAGTCTTGAAATATGGATTCTACTTATGTAATAATTCAAATTTAATATTAAAGATAAAAATTAGCTGAAAATCATGTGCCTGATCACTTAACTAGACCACCCAACAAGGCAAGATCATAAATTCTATACCAAAATATATTTAATGACCACATTATCTGAGAAAAAATCTATTTTGTAGAAGGATATGTACCATGGTATGATGATATAGTGAATTATTTTATAACTTTATACGTACCACCTCATCTTAACTCTGATAAAAAATAAAAACTCAAATAGGACTCTTGATTTTATATTTGGGAAGATGCATTCATTTTGAAATTTTTTTTAACCAAATAATGAGGAGATATTTACCTATAAGTGAAATTGATTATATATTTAAATTTTTCCATGAACTAGTTTGTGGAGACCACTTTAATCATAAAATAAATATAATGTTTTTTTTGTAATATTGTATTTATTATCCCACTCTTTTTAAAGATACAAAAGAATATTGTTAGAAGTGTGAAAAAATAACAATTCATTGGAAATATTTAAAAAATAAAATAGATTCCTCAAAACCCTGTTTTATTCTCTGAAATTTTTGAATTATAGAGAATAAAATTTATGTTCCCTTTTCCAATATTATTTCAAAATTTTAATATTCTCTTTTTTATGAATTATATTTAAAAATGGGTGGAAGATAAATACAATAAAGCTGATGATTCCAAAGTCATGTGTGGTTCTTACTGTACTAATAATTTTGTAGGTTCAGAGTACCAAGAGACATCATCAATGAAAAAGGGACCGACTTTTGAAATATAATAATGGGTAATCTATTGATGAATTATACAGTTCATCATAATATATATATTCCCTATCATCTCCAATCAAATACCTAATATGATGTTTTCAATAGAGAAATTAAATTTATTCTTGAAAAGGTATTAAAACCCGATAGGAAGGATTGGATCCAATGGTTGGAAAATACCTTATGGTATTATAGGATAGCCAAAAAAACACCCATAAGAATTATCCCTTACCATTTAATATATGAAATGTGTTTCCACTGACCTATGTAGTTGGAGACCAAATCATATTCGACTACAAAAGAAATGAATTTGGACTTAGAAGGAGATAGAAAAGTGGGAAAATGGCAGCTATAGGAACTTGAGGATATTAGAAGAGAAAATTTTGAAAATTAAATAATCTAAAATGAAATAACTTGAGAAAATCTTGAAAATATAACACAACCCAAAATATTCAATCTTGAAGATCAAGTGATAATTTATAAATATTGGATAAAATTAATATCGGGTAAACTTAATTCTATATGGGAAAGTCTATTTATAATCAATCATGTCTACCCTTATGGTGTTTTTAAAATTATGAAGGATAAAAGATTAATTAACTATTAATGTGCACAAATTTAATAAATAATATGGAAATCTATGATAATAGCCTATGGATGAGCTCACACTAATGTAATCTATCTATAAATAACCACCCACGAGGTTATAACTCTCACTAACATTTTATTACATAATGTAATTCTACATAAAGTATTCTTACAAGATTTATTTTTTTCAATGCATTAAATACTCTAATTTTTTTATGTATGGGAGAGAAAACCTTTTAGTTTAATTCTTTTAGTTTAGGATATATTTTCTTCCTTGTTAATTTTTTTATTCTTTTTCAAAATATGAATTTATTTTCAATTTTTGGTCAATTTTTGAAACATATGAGTTTAATCTAAGTACCCATGAAGCATTGAATCCATTCCAAGTTTTAGAACTTATTTGAACCATTTAATCACCTTATATTAATTCTAAAATGATACTCTCTTAAAATTATAAATAAATAAAATTCATGAAAAACCCACTGATTTTTGAATTTCATGCCATGACATACTATCCAAGATTTATGTCAATTACCAGTGGGGCTTCTGAACTAATTTTTATATTTGTTTTTCAATTCAATATTTCTTGAGTGTTCCAAGACCAACATAAATAATTATAACCTGATAAGTAATCTAGTCAAAACCATGGATCATTTGAGTATTCAATGTTATATATGATTTAGGAATTCGTTTAGTTTTTATGCCCCTCTAGTTTAATAAATTCTATTTGAAATAATACCTTAACATTTAATATTTGTATACCTTAACATCTATGAATAAAGTTTTTTGTTATCCACATTACAACCCTAGTATCTTTATCCACCTTTATATAAAATCCCTTGCATGATCTAAGTTGAAATCATGTTTGGGAAAAAGGAAGAAAAGGATCTAGAAAACCTAATTTTCATATTATATTTCAATGTAAAGAATAATTTACTATAAAGTTCATGAATCTAATTTTGTATAAATATTATGAATGAAGAATTGTAATTTTTTTTATTAATATCTCTCAAAGTTATTTATAAATATCTAATATTATTTGAAGTATAAACTCTCTCTATTTCCCCAAAAAATGATGTATTTCAATATAATTACATATTTAAAAATGGTGAAGTAATGATATTGGGAACGAGATAAGAATGTGATGAATATAATTCTGCTTAAGTTTACATGGGACCACTATCACAAGGAGTTGTAAAAGGTCCCACACCTACTATGGAATTTTTGAAGTCCCTTCCTTCCTTCAAGAGTGGAACAAAAAAATGTTAAAGAAACCTACTAGAGGAAACAAGAAGAGGAATTTTACTTCCTATAGAAGGGATGAAAGGTTTGGGATGTCTATAGATAATTTAAAGAACTAAGCTAAGATGTGGAATAGAGAGTAAGGGAGGAATCTGTGCTTGGATTAAACTGAAAATCATGCATTGAGATTCATATTAAATCCAAGCCTCCTACTTCAATATCAATGGTTTTATAATCAAATCCTACCAAAATTTATGCCTTAGAAAAATTAAATCCCAATCTTAAATCTGTCATGATATGCACAGATTTTTGAATCATTGGGTGGAGATTTAGAAATTTGTCAAGACTATGGTAACCCTTGTATAATCTTGGAATGAGAAAAACCATGCAACAAATAATATTTAATGATGAAAAAAATACTATATAGATTTAGGTATATGTGACATCCTAATCCAGAAGCCAATAAATAGTGCCCTGAAGTAGTTAGACACATGTCCTCAATCATTCCTTACCATATTACACAGGCTTCCTACTAGCATTGAGGGTATAGTGTGTATCCATGGGAATACTATTCCCTTGTTTCAGAGTGTAGCATAGTGGAATAAGTCACATATAAAAAATAGTATAAGTATTAATAAGAATATGAAATAGTGTTTGTAAATAATCCAAATATGATATATATAACTAAATAAAAATACAATATCTAGGTCATATATTGATGATGATGATGACATGATACTATAAAAAACTGGAAGTGAGATGGCATCAATACATTCTTTAAAAAATGCATAGTAAGACCAAAATGGTAAACTCCAAAAGCATCCCAAGACTATACTTAGTCCTATTCTCCTATACCTCATCCTATCACATGGATCAAACATCTATATTTATTCCCTTGCCCTTGTCCTAAACTTCAACCATGAAGTCTACCCTAGTATCAATCGGGGGCCTGAACATGGTGTTAGTAACACTCAGTTGTCCACCACTAATGGTTTCTATAAAAAATCTAGTTTTTGAATATAAATATAACATTGTACAGGTATATGAATTATAAGTGGAATTAAAATTCGTGAAATAGATACCATGTTGGGAATGGACTCTTTATGGGATACCTGATTGACCATACCTACTTCATCCTAATATAGAAATCTCTGAATAGATAACCTATAAATATTAAGGGCATGAGGATATCATAATATTAATCATGTAATAATAATAGGGTACCCAAGGTAAAACCAAGGCATCCTTGAATATAGAAGGTTGGTACAACTCATAATAATAACTATTCATCTGATCCAAAATGTATAAGTGTAATACGAGGGATGCAACCTTAGAATTAAACTAGTGAAATATATATAGACTATACCTTAGAGTATGTACAAAGTAAATCTTAGGCTAAGCATGACTAGAGCCCAAGGTGATGATCCAAGGAATCACATGCTCGACCACAACCAGAGAAATCCAATGAGATAATCCCAAGAATTGTAATATCTAGATATAAATCTAATGAAAAATTGTTACTATGTAGAGGAACTATTGTAATAAGACAAAGACAGAATCAAAGGGTGGGTATCTCCCTTGGAAACTAGCTTAATGAATTGAGGTGGCTTCCACTAAGTTATCCAGTCATTCCCTCAGGAATCCAGGGCAGGATCGAGTCTGACCACTCCTTTAATATGAAAAAGGACCATTATCAGTTGTCACCATTTAATAAATAATCATAGGCCAAGTATTAATCCTTACCTCTTTACTTTCCAATTTAATTCAAACATTTTATTTTCATTTATAAATGAAAAAGGTGTAAATGTGGTGTTATACAATTAAATCAATTATTCATATTTAATAATCCATGTGAACATGCTTTCTATATCATAATGAAATAGTTTATCCACTTAAATTAATTAAATTACATGAATGAAGTCAAACCAATCACACCAAAGGGTGTTTTGGTTAATATTTTTCAAAAAAGGGTGTGTGGTTATATAGAGGTCTCGCCCATGGGTGGATCATATTGAGGTCATTATACTCTAATGATAAATAACAATATATTAGGGCATTTGGGTGTCAAATAAAGCAACCAAATTAAGGAAGATTAATTTTAGAGTCAAAGAATGGGTAAGACTAATGTGCATCACAAAAGAGATATTTATAAATTGGACATACATTGATGGAAATTATATAGACCACCAACCTTATGGTGGTAGAGAAACAATCATTCAGTATTGGCCTCAAATCTGGGATGCAATGAGATAAAATAAAATAATATAAGAATACCCTAAAAATAGGGTATATTAACTTACACCAAAATAGTTTCAAATATAGTTATATAAATAAATAATTGAAGGAAATTTATTGATGATCTTCTGGAGAATAATCCAATGAGACAAAAAAAGACTGAAACAAATGTCAGAATGAGAGGTAAGGCCAAGGACTAGTTTGGAATACCATTGAAGAGCTCTCATCAGGGGAGTGTTGTGCATGAAATAAAAGAGGAATAGGGGGTATGAAAATATATGGATATAATAGAAAAATTAATTTTCATCCAAATTTAAATGGGTACATGGTTTGGCCATATGGTTGGACAATCTGCGTTCCAACCATGTGACATCACTACCCAAGGAAGAAACCCCTCACATAGTTAGGCGCACGGTTATCCTAACAATGAAAATACCATGTTGAACCCCTATAAAATAGGTTTAAAATTTATTACATGTTTTTTCATCTGGGATTTCATGGTTTAAAAAACTATGTGATACTCCCTAGAGACTGCATGGTTGAGGTGTATTTTTAACTGTAACTGTGCGCTAACTATGTGCCTCAGTTGTTCTTCCCGAAAACCGAGGCTCTAGGGTCAGAACAAGCCAAAGTCACTCCCAAATCCTCTATAAATTCATTATTAATTTACAATAGGATAAAAATAAATATTAATACTTAAATTTTAAGGGGTTTTACCTCGATAAAAATATTATGATCTTATAGTATAAGTGTGCTTGAGAGGATCAATGAAGTGGGATTTAATTTAATGAACTTGATGAGGAAAATAGAATCAATATTTTTATGAGGAATGATAAGGCGAGGAATATGATCATGAAAAATTATTTTACATTGGATGGTATTTAAATATTTTTTGGTAATATTTTAATTAATATTGTTTATAATGATTTTTGATTGTCATAGTGTATATTTTCTAGGACCACTTTGGAATCCATGGAATTTTTAGAACTTGTAAAATGAGATTCAATTGGAATAAATTATTTTCCTAACTATGGTAAACTATTTTATATATAATTAAAATAAATCTTTACATAATACCTTTAAAATTATTTCATTGAAAATTTTGAAATTTATGGAGTGTACTTGTGAACATTGAAATTCTGTGTACTTTTTGATCATCCTTCTAAAAAAATATTTTGGATCTACTTTGATATTTATTGTGATATTAAAAAATCCTTGGTAAATAAGATCACTCTATAAATAGGGCATCATTATCTTTGGATTTCTGGTTGTGTCACAATTTCTTATAAGAATGTTGAATATTTCATAAGAGTGCAATAAACTAAGTGTGTGTGTGAGGGGGATGAAAAATCACGAAATCTTGACATATTTATGAAGTTTTACATTATAAATTTCCCTTAAATAGTCTAAATTATTGGTGATTCAGTCATTTTTGTTATTTACATTAATTTTGAATTTAATTTTAAATTAGAACAAGCTTGGTTTTTATCCACTTAATTAATTTTTGAGTTTGACTAAGAATCCAACAGATTTAAATTAAGATTTTAATGGTTCTTGAATCTCGATTATATTTATTCTTAATTATTGAAGGAATATTTTCAGATGGAAAAGAGGATGATTATTCTGAATTTTTATTAATAAATTTAATTGTAAATTATTGAACAAATCCAACATTAATAAATGGTAAATTTTCATTTTCAATATTAAATAAGGAATGTTTAATGCTATTGGGGGTTCTTCATGAAAGGCTGTTGTCATCCTACTACTATCAGCTTGTTACCTTGAGACTGCTATAGTCAGCCAGCTACCATGAGATTTTTATCATCATCCTACCATTGTCGTCTTTCTAGTATGAGTTATTTCCTCGATGAGAGTGTTTTATTTCCCCTTCCCTACTATCATGTAGTGACCTATGATCATGAAGCAACTGCGTGTATACTACCATGCCTTCCACGAATATTTCTTTCATAATGTTTCAACCACATTCCATCAACCATGAGTCTACTTATGATGGGTTATAACCATTATCCTTATTTTATGGGAATTTTTTATCCTACTTCTAGTGGGTCGATTGAATATCTAACCTCACTGAGTCTATAATACTTGACAGAGTTTGAATAGAACGATGATTATATGAAAGCTTCTGAATAGATCTAAATATTGAATACAACCCATTTCAAATTAAATCATGAAAAGATATTATCAAATAGGGGAAACTGATTAAAGTACTATCTTTTTTATACATAAATACTACAACATTTTAGATGAATATTCAATAAATTTCACAAATACATGTGTGAGGACTATAAAGGTTTAGTTTCTTTGGATAATATATACACAATCTTATTATTTTATAAAATATCTTCAATATATCCCACAAATATCTCTCTGTTTAGTAATCTTAATAGAAATACCATACTTAAAACCCTTCTACATAACCTGGGGAAAGGAAACAAAATAAAGGGTGAGCTCAAATTCACAGTAAGGGTAAACATGGGAGATATCAATCAATGATCCTATGAAAGCATAAAATTAGAAAAAGGGTATGAGATCAAGACCACAAGTGAAAAAGTTCATAAAAAATTTGTAAAATATAATAAACCCGAGTCATGTCATAAATCATTATTATTTCAAAAATAAGAATCATAATTGTGAGAAGTATTTATAAATAAATCATGAACTATAAGTTCATGTCATAAAATGTAGCATCATTATAAGTATAAAAACCATTTCATATGTCAAGTTGAACTATAATGACCATCAAATCATAATGGATTGGTAATCAACACAAATTTTCTATTATGGATCTACCACATCGACCTATTTCCCATAATGGATCAAACACATCACCTTGTTTCCCATAGTGTATCAGGAACATTGACTTATTTCTCATAGAGGATAAAGCACATCAACTTGTTTCCCATAATTATATAATGAGATATAATATTTTACCCATTTCATTGGAGGGGTATATAATTCTAGTACCACCCATAACATATTGAAAACAATACATATTAGTGCCAAAATATCATAAAAAATTCATCATATCATCATATCATAACCCATGAAAATAAAACAAGTTTCATAAACATTTCATTAATCCATCATATCATAACCATTGGAAAATAAATGGGTTTAATAAAAATATCATAGTAATAGTAATGAACCATATAGATAAAAATAAGTATGATTTGATTGTATCATAACCCTAGTAAAATATAATCAAACGAAAGGATGTTGTCATTGTTGAATAAAAAGATCATTAAAAATATTCTTGAGGAAAATATCCTTTCTATTTTGAAATCAATTCCTAAAATTTTTAAAAAATATTATATGTACCATTTTCATTGAAAAGAACTATAAATACTTTTAATTGATTTTACAAATCATTAAACTTTCATGATAGGGGTAAGTTCTGTTTATTACATATACGTTAAAATAAAACATTTCATTCACATTTTGTGTAACAAGGTCAAAAGTACTTAATCCAGAAAATGAAAAAAATATTTTTTTCAATTTTTTTTAAAAGTCAAAAAAGTATAAAAAATATCATAAATAATAATTTTAGAGTCATAAAAACATTATTTAAAACACGTTTTTGAAAATATAGGCACTGAAGAGAAATATTCTCAGCCAAATAGTAAAATAAGGTTAGTTTTACTTAGAAATATTACTTCTGTATCGTGTATACTTAAATTGAGTAAAATTAAATTAAAACATGTATCAAAAAGAAATTAAAAGGGGATAAGAAAAATTAAAGGTATTTATCAGGTAATTATCATATAATTTCATCAAAGGAAATTCAAGCATAAATAATCCCTATTAAAATAAGATTGAAACATAAATCTTTTACCTAAAGTCTCTCCTTTATACATATATATTTGAACCTCCTATATAATAAATATATGTATATTTTAAATATATTATAGAACCATATTAATATATATCATACCATGTATTATTTATTTATGAAATCTTATAACCTGTTTATTAACAATTTTTTATTAAAATCACTTTTCGGGATAATACCTTCTTCATTTTTCAATCATGTTTTGGTTAGTCTGTCCTGATACATGAACTTTTATTTTGGTTATATCATTTAATTTTTTTAATAATGATATAAATATCATATATATTCATTATATACTTATTTATAGTCATCCATAAAATTTATAAATAGAAAAATGAATTACACTGTTCATGGAGATGTTAGGTCGTACGTACGTATGAACTTTTTTTGACTTTTCAAAGGATAGAAAATAAAAAATTTAAATAATAATTTATCATTAAATATTCATTATTATATCATATAAATAATACATGTTAGGAAACAATAATCACATCGCTTTGTGGAGGTGGTAGTCCTTATGTACGCACGATCAATGTTATCATTTTCAAATGGTTGACAAGATATGAATGTGGATATGATATTATCATTATAGAAGAATAATTACATCATTAGTATCATATTTAAACATTAAAACCATCATAATATGAATCCATAACATATGGTAATGGAAAATAAATTATACCAGTACGTGGAGATGGTAAGTCGTGCGTACGCACGAGCGATACTTTCACTTCTCATTTGATGGAAAAGAGGGTGAATAAAGGTTATTTCATACTAAAAATAACATTTAAGAATATTTCAGATAATTAATTTCTTATTTAATGAAGAATATAATAGATTTATATTCTGTTAAATTATATTTAAAAAGAAAGTGATCAGTTAAGGAAATTACATCTTCTTTGAAACAACTCATTTTGATATCCTCTTAAAAACCCTAGGTTTGGTTTTTGAAAAATCCAGAACCTCTTGAATGTTTATAAAGTAGTGTAATTTTTTTTGACATAATTTGGTTGAGATATAAGGATCAATGTGGTGGGAATAAGGGAAATGAGAGGTTCCCTTTTATATGTGAGGGAGGGTCACTCTTGGAATTTCTTAAAAGATTAAAATATAATAAATTAATTATAGATCCCAATTACCTCAAAAAGGATATATATAATAATATAGGTTAATATATAGTTGATATAACATCAAAAAATATAATTTCTAACTTTTTTAATGTGTGTTTTAAACCTTATATTTTGGTTTAACCCTTTAGTTAGACCATTTTAACGATAACTGTGACAATGTCTTTTTCACTCCTGAAAGGTTATAGTTTTACTTATAAGGTGAAAATTAGATCATAAATAGACAAGGGTATATTTTTTCTATATATTATCAAAAAAGTTCTATTTGAATATTTTAGGGTTTTAAAATAATTTAATAAAATATCAATTTGGTAAAATATCATTAATGTCAATTTTGATACTATTCATTTAATTTGACTTAAAATACATAAATAAAAAGTTGGAATTCAAATATAATACTTTTAAAAAATAATAAAAAGTAATATTAATCTATCAAAATCTTAGAACACCATAACTCATTCATATTATTTTACTTTTAATATTTTTAAAATCATTTATTTTATTTTTCTATTATTTGAAGAATTATTATGTCGAATATGCATTAGAAATTAAAGTGATTATATAATTACTAAAAATTAGAAATAAATTATTATAATTTAAACAATTTAAATATTATTAAAATAGGCATTTATATTCATTCATAACTTTATTTTTTTCCATATGTGGGAACATAATAGATATTTAAATCTAAGAGGGTGACATTTATAACTTTATTTAAAGAAAATATTATATAGGTAATTTTTGGAAAAAATATCCCATTAAACAAAAAAATTCAAGTCTAAGGTGATAAGTGTAAAATTACTTTCATCTAATAAGACATAAGATGAGAAATTATGCCCTTATCACTAAATTGTATCATATATTATCCTAATTTACTCTTTATTGAGGTAATAAATTTTATCACGATTACTATTTATAATGCCTACAAATAAAATATAAATATTTACCTAATGTTAACCTCATAATTCCCAATATGGAATCCATTTTATCAAATTCAATTTCCATAAGTGAAATTAATGAATTTTAAAATAATCATGAAAAATGTGATGGAAACCACTTTTTAGAAAATGCATTATTAGACATAAAACTAGATTTATTATTATCTGATGTCTAAAAAAATTAGATAAATGATAAAACATTTGATTGAATATATAATATTTATATTTAAAAAAATTCATTCACCAAAAGTTAATAATATAATTTATTATGATAAAAACACATTGCACACATAAAAAACATTTTTTTAGAAAAACATCTATTTTATTTTCAAATGATTTTTATTTTTATTTATAATTAATTAAAAACCAATGAATTTATTTTATACATAAGTAACCATTTTTTTTAATAATTTAGTTATTCCAATTCATACCTTCCAATAAAATGTCTAGGTGATAACTATCACATAAAAATATTTTAATAGTATATCATAGTTTTTTTAAACTCAGTGTTATGTGTAACACAAGATATCAATGAAATAAAATTTATCTATAGAGAACCAATTCATTAATTTAGGTGGGTCTTAATATAAAAACTTTAAAAATAATTTCAACCTCAAAATACATCACTTCTATATAAATAAATGATGATACTTCTGCCTCATCACATCCTTAAGATCCCATGTCGCTTCCTCCAATTTTTAGTTTCACCTGAAATCTTTGACTAAGTGAGTGATCTTGTTTCATATCACTTTCTCTCTACGATCTAGAATCTCCACTAGTATTTTAACAAAAGGGATCATGTTCTAGTGGTATGACCTTTGAGTTCAATGTATGTGAAGGATCAAGTATGTATTTCAGTAGTAGAGATACATGGAACCCATCATGAACATGAGAGAAATTTGGCGTAAGCAACAAATGATAAGCTACCATCATAATACTATTAAGAATTTATAAGGGTCCAATATATCTAGGGATAAATTTTAGCTTTTTTACGAACCTCATAACCCTCTTATAAGTAGATATTATTAGGAAAACCTTATCACCAAGTTCAAACTCAAGATCATTCCAGTGATTGTTAGTATAGATTTTCTACTGAATTTATGTTTCCCTTATGTGTTTCTAAATGAATCTAAACTTATGTGTCATTTATTTAGTTAGAATAAGTAAAAATATCTTTATTTCTCTAACTTTACCCAAACATATTGGATTTATTCAGTTATTTTCATAGAATGAATCAAAAGGTGTAGTCTTAATACTCGAGTAAACGTTATTCTTGTAAGAAAATTATACCAAAGGAAGGTATTGATCACAACCACCTTTTAATTCCATAGATAAACATATCAACATGTCTTATATGGTATTGATGATCATATTAGACTGACTATCTGTTTAAGGATGATAATCATTGCCGAAACATAACTATATATCCATCTCCTGCTGAATAATTCACAAAAACTTCAAGGTAAACCTTGGATCCCAATTAGATACAATAAAGAGTGGTACCCCTTAAAATCTTAATGCTTATTTAATGTAAAACCATATAATTTCATCAAGATATATATATTCTATAATGGAAGTGAAGTGTTATGAATTCATAAGGTGATCAACTAAAACTCATATAGAATTACACCCTTTAGATGTTTTTGGGAGTCTAATGTTGAAATCTATAGTGATGTTTTACCATTTCAATTACAGTATGGTTAATGGCTGTAACATCCCCTTAGATATTTTTCTCTAAAACTTAACTTTATTAAAAACCATGCATCGAGATAAAAAATCTAAAAAATATTTCTTCATTACATCCCACCAAAAATAATATTTCAGATATCTATACATCTCCATACTTCTAAGATGAATCGAGAATGATGAAAAATAAACCTCATTAAAAAAATCCGTTTTCAAATATATCATGGAAATAGCACATAACAAGTTCCTGAATCTCATGATACCATAAAAATCAAGGTTGAATTCCAGAATATTTTTCACATTATTCTACAACTCCACATCCCCCTTCTACACGTCTTTAATCCTCACATGGACAGATGGTTGGACATTAATTTGAGAAAGATAATATTTCTTCCCTTCCTTCAAGATTTCAAGATCCATCCTTTGAAAATATAGAAATATTGGATCTTTTATTATCATTATCATAAATAATTTAACATAATCCTTTTGAATTAGAGCATTTTCCTTATTGTTTTCATCCCTAGGGTGGTAATGTATTGACTAGTCATAATCTTTAATAAGCTCCAACCATCTTCACTAACACATGTTAAACTATTTCTGTGTGAAAATATAGTTTAAAATTTTATAATAAGTATATATATCACACCTTTATCTATATATATAATTTATTTATATAATTAATTAAAACATTATCACAACTAACTCCAAATCATGATTTGGGTAATTTTTCTCATGAATCTTTAATTAGCATGAGTTATAAACTATCACCATATCATTTTATATGAAAATTCATCCCATTTGATTCTTTGATTCATTACTATAGATTAAAAACCCTTCTCAACTATTGGGAATAGTAAGAGAATTTTCACTGAATAACCTTCACATTAATTCCTTGAAACTCTCATCATATTCATCTTCAAAAAGGAACTTAGGTGCCTTCTTAGTTAACTTAGTGAGTGGATTAGATAGTGATGAAAAATTCTCCACAAATTGTTGATAATAGCAAGCTAATCCAAGAAAACTATTGATCTTAGTCATAGTGGTTAGTTTGGAAAAATATTAAATAATTTATATCTTTGAAGGATCTAATGATATACCCTCAATTGAGATTATATCACCCAATAATAAAAGTTTTCAAAGCCAAAATTTCCACTTGGAAAATTTGGAATAAATATTCATCTTACATGGGTTCTTTAACACAATCCTAAAGTGATCTTCATGCTCTACCTTTCTCTTTGAATACATGAGAATATCATTAATAAATACTACCATAAAATGGTCAAATTAATATCTAAAGACTCCATTCATTAAATCCATGGAGATAGTGGGGGAATTAGTATGACCAAATGACATCACTATAACTTCATATTATCCATACCTTATACAAAATATTGTCTTGGGAATATATGCTATCTTGACCCCCAATTGATGATATCCAAAATTAAGTCCAATATTAGAAAAGTATTCAGCTCCATGTAGTTTATCAAAAAAGTCATCAATATAGGGTATATGATACTTGTTCTTTATTGTGATCTTGAGAAGTTCTCAATAATCAATGAAAAGCCACATTGATCCATATTCCTTATTAACAAAATCTACTAGTTCACACCATGGTGATGCACTTGGTAAAATGAATCCCTTATCAAGATTCACCTAAAGTTGATTATTTAATTCCTACAACTCAATCGGGGCCATTATATATGGAGTATTTGAAATAATTGTGGCACCAAGTATGAGTTCTATTAAAAAATCAACTTCATGAATTGGTGGAAGTCCAGAAAACTCTTCTGGAAAGACATTGATAAACTTCTACCCAAAAGGCATATCATTGATGCCGAGTTTCTCCCCTATAATATGAGATAAAAACCCCATTTTAATATGAATCATAACCCATAAAATTGATATAATTTCCATTAAAAGTTCATATTTACCTTTGCATTGATAGAAAATCATAGTTTGGTTCGGAATATAAAATGGAAATTCCCTTCCATGACAATTTATGTGGGATTTATGTAGAGAAACCCAATCCAAGCACAAAATATCATTGAATTAAACTAGAGGAAGATTAATGAGATTTTAAAGAAGCGAATTCCCACAAACTTCAACTAGAGAAGAATCATAGACCTGAGATACAACCATTTTACTATTAGGATTTTCACTGCTAACTCAACATATAATCGTTGAGTATTGAAATTAACATTTCTAGAGACTTTTCATGATACAAAAAAATTCATAAAACTCAACTCAAATAAGATACTTGAATATTTGAGTGTACTAGTCACCACCTCATCGTCACCATTCATCCTTAAATCCCATACTAAAACCAAAACCATCAGGTATCTTTAATCAAAGTGATCAACCATGGAAAGAATTTTCAAGGATGTCTAAATCATGAAACCTTCTTTTAAATCTATGACACCGTAAGTTTAGCCTATTTCATTCATGACCATAATCTATAGAAATACTTTCAAATGATTCATAAAGAAAATGTAAATTATCCAAGAATATCCCTGAAGAGTGTCAAATTAGATGCCTAGTAAGGGAACACACATCATGCACCAGAATAATGACCGAGATATATTTGACTAACTCTTTTGGGGGTTATTACCCCTAGATGAATTTATTCCAAAACAAAATCTACTTTTAGTATCTAGATAGTGATGTTTTTTTAGGAAAACTAAACTCCTTTTTTTACCATAATTTAGGATGTTATCCAATCCATGGGATTATCCTAAGGTTTATTACAAAATTTTTATCATCATTGATTCTAAAGTTTAACTAAACATTGATCTGACACCAACTATAATGGTCTAGGATTTTCACATATATATATTACATCTTTTTAGATGAATATTTAGAAAATTATGCAAATACAAGCATGAAGACCATAAAAGAATTAGTGTCTTTGGTGACAAGATATACAATCTTCTTATTTCATGAAAGATCTTCAACATCTCCCAAAATGATATCCCCATTTAGTTCTCTTCATATACATACCCTACCACAATAGGAAAAAAGGTATCTGTGACTGGTTATTTGCAATGGGATAGCCACCCATCGCAAATAGTCCATTGAGAGAGAGTATTTCTGACGGGAAGATATTCCCATTGAAAATACCTTTGGAGTGAAGTGCACACCAAAATGAAGAAAGACTGTTTGGGATGGGAATGTACCCCCGTCAAAAATATCTTATATCGTTTTTTATTTACAATGGGAGTTGAATACCGTCGCAAATACTTTCTATCATTTTTTGTTATTTGCGATGAGAATATTTCTTGTCGTAAATAAACTGTCAGCAGAGGGTATTTTCAATGGGACCCATCACAAATACCCTT
This sequence comes from Viscum album, assembly GCA_963277665.1. Taxonomy (NCBI): domain Eukaryota; kingdom Viridiplantae; phylum Streptophyta; class Magnoliopsida; order Santalales; family Viscaceae; genus Viscum; species Viscum album. Next base: position 1,881,168,810 of record OY728159.1, on the reverse strand, counting down.
ATCAATCGCTGCCATAATTAATACAAGTAACGCTAATTTCGATGGGTCCTGTCGAAAATGATCTAACCTATATATAACCCAACTGAATATTTTCTATTTCAATCTTATTTTAACTTCTCCCTCATTCTATACTCTCACATTCTTCTTTTTACAATTTTTAATGTTTTAAATTCTACCATGGAGCACCTTTGAAGCTTTCATCTAGTGAAAGATTCAGTCTTAAGGTACTTATTTAATGTATTTATTTTTTGTTAAATTTAATTTATTTTATATTGGTGATAATTACAATTAATTAGTGGTAATTAGTTTTAATTACAATTAGTTATTTTTATTTTGCATTCATTAGTTTTAATTTTTTTTAATTAGGAGTATTGTTTTTAATTAATAGTAAATAATTTTAATTTGTAATAATTTGGTTCAATTATCAGCAATTGCTAATAATTAGTAATAATAATGATTAATTAGTAATAATTTGTAGTAACTAGTAATAATTCGTATTAATAAGTAATAATTAATAATATTTAGTAATAATTAGAAATAATTAATAATAATTACTAATAATTACTAATAATTACTAATAATTAGTAAAATTTAGTTATAGTTACTAATAATTAGTAATAATTAGTTATAATTAGTAATGATTAGTATTAATTATTTGTAATTAGTATTAATTAGTATTAATTTGTAATAATTAAGGGTAATTAGAAATAATTAGGGATAATTAGTTTTAATTAGGGGTAATTAGTAATTATTAGGGGTAATTAATAATAATTAGTAAAAATTAGGGATAAATAGTAATAATTAGTGATAATTAGAAATTATTACTGATATTTAGTAATAATTAGAAATAAATAGCGTTAATTAGAAAAAATTAGTAATAAATAATATTAATTACTAAAAGTTTGTATTAATTAGTAAAAATTAGTAAAAATTAGTAAAATTAGTAATAATCATTAATAATGGGTAATAATTAATAATGATTAGTAATGATTAGCAATGATGTGTAATAATTAATAATAACTAGTAATCATTAGTAGTGATTAGTAATAATTAGTATTAATTAGTAATAATTATTAATAATTAGTAATAATTAAGAATAATTAGTAATAACTTATAATAATTAGTAATAATTAGGGGTAATTAGTAATAATTATGGGTAATTTGTAATAATTAGAGGCAGTTAGTAATAATTATGGGTAATAAGAAACAATTAGTAAAAATTAGGGGTAATTAGAAATAGTTTGTAGTAATTAGTAAAAATTATTAAAAATTAGTTCTAATTAGTGTTAATTGGTAAAAATTAGTAATAATTAGTGGTAATTAGTAATAATTGGTGGTAATTAGTAATACTTAGTGGAAATTAGATATAATTATTATTAATTTGTAAAAAATATTTTTAATTAGTAAAAATTATTAAAAATTTGTAATAATTAATAATAGTGATTAATAATTAGTAATAATTTGTAATAATTTGTAATAATTTGTAATAATTAGTAATAATTAGTAATAATTATTATTAATTAGTAACAATTAGTAATAATTAGTATTAATTTGTAATAATAAGTAATAATTACTTATAATTAGTAATAATTAGAAAAAAATATTAATAATTATAAATAATTAATAATAATTAGCAATAATTAGTAATAATTAGTAATAATTAGTAATAATTAATATTAATTAGTAATACTCAGTAATAATTTGGGGAATTATTAATAATTTGGGGTAATTAGTTATAATTAGGATAATTAGTAATAATTTGGAGTAATTAGTAATAATTAGTAAACATTAGGGGTAATTAGTAATAGTTAGTGTTAATTAGTAAACAAATTTAATAGTTATTGGTCATTAGTGGTAATTAGTAAAAATTAGTAATAATTAGTAGTGATTAGTAATAATTAATGGTAATTAGTGGTAATTCGTAAAAATTTGTAATAATTATTAATAATTAGTAAACATAGTGTTAATAAGTATTAATTAGTAAAAATTAGTAAAATTAGTAATGATTAGAAAAAATAGTGATAATTAGTAAAAAATAGTAAAAATTAGTAAAAATTAGTATTAATTGATAATAATGACTAATAATTAGTAGTAATTAGTAATAATTAGAAATAAATTGTAATAATTATTAATAATTAGTAACAATTAGAAATAATTTGTAATAATTAGTAATAATTAGTAACAATTAGTAATAATTGGAAACAATTAGTAATAATTAGTTATAATTAGTAATAACTAGTATTAATTAGTAATATCTTGTAATAATTAGTAATAACTAGTCATAATTAGTATTAACTAGTAATAATTATTAATAATTTGTAATAATTAGTACTAATTAGTATTATTTATTAATAATTAGTAATAATTAGTATTAATTAGTATTAATTAGTAATAATTTCTAATAAGTAGTAGTAATTAGTATTAATTAGTATTAATTTCTAATAATTAGTAATAATTAGTAAAAATTTGTAAAAAATTATTTATTTTATATTTTTTAGAGTAATATAGAATAAGGAAATCAATATAGTATTTATTACATAATCATGATGGGATAAATCAACCTAGGAATCCAAAAGGTTCTAGTATAAATCTATTATATATTGAAGGTGTTGAATCATTTTGATCATTTTCATCATAAAAATAAGAATTTGTTTTAGAGGGGAAAATTAAGGGTACATGTAAGAAAAGTGATCTAAGGAGGGTTGACACAATTGAAAATATTGGAGGTCATCTATTACATTTTGGTTTTCGAACAGATTATGTTTTTTATCAATATGGTGAACACAGTTTCATATAAGATACTTATAATTTGGTTCAAGATCCATTAGGTTTTCAAAATTTAGTACATGATGTGGCTGGTCCATATTTTCAACAAACTAAACTCAGGATGACATTGATTTAACACTTATGTTTAAACCATATCAATTTTATGTGATTTATATTCCCCTAAAGATTAATTATATCATGATATCATGGTAATAAAATCCGAAGCTGTTATAGAATTTATGGCTATTAAATCTGATAATGGAATGTCAAACTTGTATTTTGATCAGATATTCTCATTGGATAAAATACCGTTACTTGAAGAAAATGTGTTTCCTGTAACGTTTTATGAGGGCAAGATAATGGTTCGTAATTTGGGTCTTGGTTATCAGAAGATTCATGCATATTCAAATAATTGTATATTATATTATGGTGAAAATGAGTCATTAGTTAGTTGTCCTACATGTGGTCAATCGAGGTACAAAGAGGCTCAAATATATAATTCTAGATTGATTCCTATAAAACCGTTGAGGTATTTCCTGCTTACACCCAGGTTTTAGCATTTATTTATTTCTCATAACAAAAAATCATTGATGTCATGCAACAAAACCAATATTTCAACCATTAAAATCTTAAATCATCCCACTGATGGTGATTTATGGAATCATTTTGACCATGTAAATCCAAATTTTTATTTAGAAGTTTAAAATGAGTGATTGGATCTTTCCGCTGATGGTTTCTGTCTATTTGGTTCTTACGATAGTCAATATTATTTTTTCGCATCTTTATAAATCTATACAATTTACCTATTTGGATGTTGATGAATGAGCCATATATATTTTTGACCTTATTAATTCCAAGACAGCCAAAAAAGAATATCAATGTTTATTTGAAGCCATTGAATGATGAGTTAAATTTATTGTTGAGTAATGGTGTTAGTACATATGATCATGCTACCAAACAAAATTTTCTAATGAAATCTGCATTGATGTGTACAATTAGTGACTTATCTATATATGACATGTTATCTGGATAGAGTGCACAAATTCCAAAATCATGTTCAAATTGTATGATAGATTACAATGTGTTTATGATCATCAATGGATAAAAACCTTGTTTTTTTACAGTAATCATAGATTTCTTCCAACCGATCATCCTTTTCAGAGGAATAAAAATCATTTAATAAAAGGCACGATTGAAAGATATGAAACACCAAAAATGATATTTGGTATTGAGTTTATATTAGTTGTCTCTTCATTACCTCCCATTAACATTGGACTAACTATAAATCAACAAAAAATTGATGGATTTTTGAAATAACACAATTAGATGAAATGAATCATTTTTTACAATCTACCATGTTTGTATGATTTTTTGCTCCATCACATGCTGATTGTCATGAATATTGAAAATAACTATTTTTATAATATGTTTTATATAGTTTTGTAAACACTTTGTAAGACCAAATATAATATAATGGCATGGTTAGTACTTTCCCAAATTTCTAGGTAACCAGATCTTGAATTGTTTGAAAATGTTAGATCACAGATGTTAATGAAGCCATAAGAGGATTATTAAGTTTCCAAATAAAATATATTATTAATTTGTTAATGGATTTCATATTTGAGGCTTCCATATTGTTATGTTTCCAATTTGGCATGATGTATCAAAAATGGTTATATTACCAGATTAAAAAGTCACGAATATCATGTTATAATGGAAATAATTCTACCAATTGTATTTAGAGGTTTCTTGAATTACATGATTTGGTATTCACTATTAGAAATATCATATTTTTTCTCAAACATTTGGGTGGTGAAAACAGACTACTATGCACTATGTAGACTCTAAGAAGATGTTGTTTTAATTTTATATAAACTGAAAAAATCTTACCACTGGATTTCATTAATTCATTGGAACATTTAATATTACATTTTCCACATGAAGAAAAATTCATTGGTTCAATAATGTTTTAATGGATGCACTCATTCAAGGAATTCATGTAGAAATTGATGGAAAAATAATGTAAGAAAACTTTAGTTGAAGGATCAATTGCAGAATCTTATTTGTAGGATGGAATTTCTTTCCACTACTCTCATTATTTTCAATCAGAATATCCATAAAAAAATAACCATATGGGTCATAATGAGGTAAATTTTGATGATGAAATGAATAACCAGTTTTCAGTTCTTAATTAGCTCGAACTTGGTTTTGGAGGAGTTCATGAATGATAGATTTCAGATGATGAACATAACATGGACCACACATATATTCTTCTCAACTATGAAGAAATGACACCATTTTTGCTATGAGTTCCTCTGCCACTTATTCTATAATTTTTTTATTAAATTAATAATATTTTATTTATAGATTATATGATAATCATCTCAAGAAAGGGTTTCCATAAATTACCATATCTTCTCTTGAAGAACTTCGACAAAATAATTTTTCCTCTTGATTTCAAAAAATGAAAATGTTTTTTTATGATTTAACATATAAAATCAAATTATTACTAGTTATATTAATAATGGTTTTTATAATTTTCAGATATTTCAAGATGATGACAAAATAGATAATCGATTGTGTGTACTGTGTAACCCACTATCTAAAATGGTTAAATATTATAATGCTTATGGGGTGAAGAGTTTCAATTTCACACACATGCATATGGGGAATCCCAAAAAACAATGAATAATGGTGTTTTCTTCAGAGGATATCATTATAGAAAATGTGAAGTTGTCTTTTACAACATGCTGGAGGAAATAATTGAACAGTGTTATCTACGACAGAATTATGTAACGATGTTTATATTTCATTGGTTGGATACTCATATAGGCTTGTGTGTTCATCCACTCTATGTAATCATTAATATTAAACATAAAATACATCTTGAATTAAATAAAACTTTTTTATTGGCTCATCAGACACATCATATTTATTATGAAAATTATTTTATTTCTTTAAGATAGGTAAATTATTGGTGGAGCATAATAAAAACTAAAATATCATGAAAATTAATTTATCCAAAGTGAAAGTGGTTCCATTGAAGTGCAAGGAATTGAAAACTATCAAGAGAAAGCTCTAAATCCATATTTTCCATAAAGAGAAACAAATATCAATGATGACACCCGATAGTTATTGGTCAATGGGGGTGATGATGTTTTTGATGTAACAAGTATTTTTGAAATAGCAAGAGATGATGAAGATTAAACTGCCAAGGAAATTGATTTTACCAAGGAGGAATATAAAGATATTAACACTCTGATATATGAAGATGTGGATGAATATAGACAAAATTAAATACTCATCATAATCATATATAATATAAATCTATATATAAAACATGTTTTAAGTTATTTTCTAAAAATAGGCATTTTTTGTTTCAGATGGACAATAAATGTTTATCTAATATATTTCATGAGTTGGATAATGTTGTACTACCAAATTATGTGCTTGGTGATACATCATTCAAACCTCATTATACTGTAGGTACAATGAGGAATTAGAGGGGTCATATCATAGTGAGATTGATGATTCCTAACCCTATCCTCGAGTGATATCCTCTTCTTTAGTTCGATCGACACATGTGGAGGTATGTTCAGTTGGGTATTTTAATTATTTTTTTATTAGTTTTCATTGATTTTCATTAATTTATTTACATACCAATTTTTTATTAGTTGTTCTCCTTTTTTTTCACAAATTTTCAGATATAGATATTGTATAGAGAAGTTATATATTGAAAAATTATTTTTTTGGAACATGATTTATATAGGATCACATACTCGTTGATGTTCAACACTACATGTGCGATCATTGGATGTTATGTAAATAAATAATAGTTATTTTGAAATTTATTTAATTATTATCTTGATATAATTAATTATTTAAAGGTTTTATGGTATCATGTCAAAGATATGATATGAGAATCTATCTAGGAGGCATGAGTGGTTTATATGCATGAGCATTGTTGTTAGTTTTTTCAAAATCTGAGGAGGACATCAATGCAGAAAGATAGAGTGATAGATTTTGATCAGTCTTGCTATGCCCACCAACCAAATTACATATCATCTAAGGTTTGGGATGAATTATTTTCATATAATATGGATGATAGTTTTCATAGGATATAATCATTAGGTTGATAGAATTGGGGGAGACATGAGGTGATGCATCGAGCTGAAACTCATACGTTCAGTACACATGAAAAACATCAAGTAAGTACCTTTTTCAAATAATTTATATAACATTAAATGTAAAATGTTTGTTTTATAATTATATAAGCACTTGAACAACATGATATTATGGAGTTCGATGTTTATAGGAGGATGTACAATGATCCTATCCCATGAGATATTAGAGGTGATTGCTAGAAACATATTATGGTTAGTATAATTTATTTTTAAGATTTAAAATTAACTATAAATAATATTTTAATTATTTTAATTTTAAATTTCATTTGAAGTGGTTATATGTGGTCTGGATTTGTCAGATATAGGTTGAGAGTCATGCCGAGAATAAGTATTAGACCTCCATTGCAGCAGGATTTGATGATGTAGCATGGATGCATGCGACTCAGTTTTCATTTGAGAAAAGATGAGTTTTTGGTACTAGTTCTCGATTGACACCTCAGAGTTATTATGGTACCCCTGTGATGTCATCGTGTAGCTCTAGAGGAGATCATGGAGACTCATCATCATCTTCTACATAGTTTGAGGAGAAGCTGCGAGATCAGTGTAAACTTATAGAGACTATACGTCAGGAGTAGGAAGAGCTCTATTGACTGTAGCAACAACAGTAGGGGAGATGGGTCATTGGCCAGAGCAACATAATGGGAAGATGATGAAGTACATTGGACATCTGACTCATGGTTTAGGGATGAAGTTCCCTCCACTAGCTCCTCTAGATGTCCCGCTCAATGATTTATGTACTTTTTATGATAAAATTTTAATTTACAAATTATTTGTAATATTTTTATTAATCCATATATTTATATTTCTATATATTGAATTGTTTATAATGTTGCAAATATTATTTTTTTATTATCTTATTATTATTTATTTTTTAATATTTTATTTTTTTAATAATTTTAATATTTTAATATTTATTTATTTTATTATTAATATTATTATTATTATATTATTTCAAATAATATATTTTTATTTGTTTATCATTTTGTTTATTTTTTTATTTTATTATTTATTTATTTTTCATTATTTTTTATTTATTTTAGTATTTATTTATTTATTTGTTATTTTATTATTTTATTGTTACAAATATTGTATTCTTTATTAGTTTATTATTAATTTTTATTTTTTCTATTTTTTATTTTAATTGCATATTTTTTAATTTTATAAGCTATTATTATTATTTTATTATTGTTATTTTATTAAATTTTATTAATATTAATATTTTTCTTATTCTTCTTATTTTTTAAAATTATTTTTACGAAAGGTAGATCATCCCATCGCAAATAATTATTTGGGATGGGTATATCCACCCATGATAAAATTGTTTTAAAAGAAATGGAGAACAATTTGCGATTTTGTTTTATGAAACATGCTATTTGTGGCGAGACCTAGTCATAAATAGACCATCCCAAATACCTCAATTTATAGTTGTGTCCTTAAAACCATTCTGGATAACCATAGGATAGAAAATGTTAGAAAGGGTGAGATCTGATTCTCAATAAGGGTAATCATGGAAGATATCAATCGATGATCATATGAAAGCATAAAATAAGCATAAGGGTGCAAGATCATGAACATAAGATAAAAATTTCAAACCCAATTTTTCAAAGATCATAAACATGATTCATGAAAAAAAGAATAAATTTTTCAAAATACATGAATCACAAGAGTGATAAGTCATTATAAATCAATGTTGAACTATAAGTTCATGTTATAAAATTGTGGCATCATCATAAGTATATAAACCCATTTATATATCAAGGTTAACTACTAAAACCTTCAAATGATAACATATCAAGAATCAAAACCTATTTCCCATAGTGGATCGAGCACATTGACATTTTTACCACAACTAATCAAGATAATCGACTTATTTCCCACAACAGGTCAAGCACATTGACTTGTTTCCCATATTAGATCAAACACATCGACTTGTTTCCCATAACAGATCAATAACATCGACTTGTTTCCCATGGAAGATCAACAATATCAACTTTTTCCCATAATTATATCATGAGATATAATACTTTACCCAATGCTTGAAAGGGCTATATAATTTTGGTTCCACGCATCAAATAATAATAACCATACGTATCTATTCCTCATTATCATAAAACATTCATCAGATCATCATATCATAACCCATGCAAAGAAAATAGGTTTCATAAGAATTTCACCAATCCATCATAGAATAACCCATGGAAAATAAATAGGTTTCATAAAAATATCATCGTCATAATCTTAAACCATATATTGCAACAAAGGATGGTATCATTGGATCATATCCCCAGTAAAACAGAAGCAACACCAATGGTTGTTGTTATTGAGGAATAAAAAGATCAATAAAAAAATTATTGATGAAAATACCCTTTCTATTTTGAAATAAGTTCTAAAAAATTTCCAAAATATTATGGAAACAAGTTTAAAAAATAAATAAATATTGAAACTTGTAAATAAATATTTAAATTTTTGAGTGATCATAATGGTCGGAAATTTTGTTCATGCCATATATGTTAAAAGAAAACTCTCCTTTCACATTTTTGTTAAAGGGTCAAAAGTGTAATGACCCAGAATTTTGTCAATGAAAATTCCTCTTGATCTAATTAAATGTCTTATTATGAAAAATGGTTATATAAAATATACACTTCCTTGGTTTTATGTTTTTGAATTTAAAAATACCATTAATAATTTTTACAGTTGCTAATATAGCTCTAGAATAGTGATAACCTGATTAGTATATATACAGGGCTTTAACAAATCCAATTTACTCAGAAAAATGAAGTGATGGCCTCATCCAGTAGACTTGACCCATATGAAGCCCATTTTCCAGATCTTATAAAGGATGTGGCATCATTGGGATTTTCTCTTGACCAATCCCAAGCTGGGTTTCAACACGTTAGGCTTGAATAGAACCTCCTATGAGAGAAGTGGAAGTTGATAGAGATTACCACAAGAGCGATGTTATCCGAGCCACCAAACAAGTCTATCACAGTCACACACATTAACCTTCAGTACTATGCGTTTTTTATAAGTGGTTATGTAACAATATCTTAGCATTATGATTATGTGCATTATTTTTGTATATAATAAAGAATATACATTCATTTTATTATTGGTACTTTGTAAATAGTTTTTAAAGAAAAAATAATATTTTTATTTAATTAAGAAATCTATTTTGACGAATTAATGGATTTTTTAATTAAATAATATTTTAATTAATATTATTAATAAATTAATTTTTATTAAATATAAATGACCGTATAATTATTATAAATACAATTGTGATTTTTATTATGGTTTGAAAGCTATTTTTGTCAAAACTAATGAATTTTAAATAATTGTCAGTTTTTATTTTAAAAGTAAAAATTCACATATTTAGAAAATAATTTATATGAAATGAATATTATTTTTGGAATCAGGACATCAAAATTATCCAACGTTGAATTTTTCATAATTTTCCGAGATAGTCAATTTTTTGGGTAAAAATTAAACACCATTTTAAATAAATAATGTATTTTATAACATCATAATGACACAATAGTGATGTAATAAAATACTATAAACATCATGTTCGTCCAATATATGTTTTACCATTAAAATAATGTAATTTTAGGTTTGTTTGATTTATTTTTCAATGCCTTAGTGGACCCTCCAAGGCTTATAAAACATTTTTTCATTTCAAAATGATTTCCTTGAGAGTGTGACCCACCTCCACATAAGCAAGCCTAATATTTTAAAAATTTCGTCCATTGGACCTATAAAATATTGTTTTTAACTCCCCTTTGGAAAGAAACATGGGCACAAACCATGTTTTGGTTTGTGGGTTTGATTAGTTTTATGTGTGGTTCTAAAAACTGAAATAATAAAGAATTCTCTTTCCTTTCCTATATAAACCCAACCAAGCTCCCAGTTCCTCTTCACTCAAAGCCTTTGGATTTTGTCCAAACTCTACCATCATTTCTATAGAATCCTACCAAGGCGTCCCAAGCTCCCAATAATCCTATCTCAAGCCCCTCCCAAATCATTGGGACTGCACTTCTTATTAAGGGACTACTTTTTCCCGAATGGCCCAAAGGCCTTCTTTTTTATTGATTTTTGATAACCCCCCTTTCATGGGATGAGGGGGAACCCTTACAAGGCCCGTAGGCTCAGAGATTACATGACCCATAGGTCTTAGGAAATATACATATGGTACTTGGAACTCCTCCTACCATCTTATTCATCGTGATATCAGCTCTCCACCTTCGCCTGGATGTTCGGTTAGGCTTCCTGTGCAAGCACAGGCTGGTCCCAATGGTAATGTCATACCCTCTCATTTTATCCAAGTTTCTTAATATTGTTATGCAATTTTATTTTCAATTATAAAAGTTGTGTAAGATTTCTCACCTCACCTATACTATCCTATCAATGTTTGAATGATGAGATACCCCTTTCTCTCCCATCGATTCCTTCCATGTATACCCGTTACTATGACAAAATTCCTTTAGGAATTTCTCCCTCCTCATATACATTCAAGCAATTATTTTGTATTATGAATCTAAATTCCATTACTTATGTTGATACATGTATCTATATGACCCCATTAATTTCCATTTCATGTACATATGATGAGACACCCTTTTATCTCTCATCAACATTTTCTATGAAGTCTTATGTCACACCGTTATTCTCCCGAAATTGCACCGCCATTTTCCAAGAAAAAATCATTGTGTAGTGAATACCATGACCATTTCTCTTTCAAATTTATTCACCATTATACACATTTACTTATTAATGGAAGATTTTTATGTATTAATATTACATTCCTTTACCATGGAATAAATTATGATGTTTAATTAATCTATGTTGTATGATCTTGTGGCACACTTATGCATTAAATAAAATATTTAAGAAGGGTGTGCCCTAATATCACTCCAATGCATTGGGTAAATATTAGTATCATGATATGTCATGTGTAATGAGGTTTTACTCTTGCCAATTCAAGTGTATTGAGGGTTTACTCATCCTCCATGTGTAATGATCTTTCTCTCATGCTAATACCATGTTAGATGTTGTTACCACATTTCCATGTTATAATAATCATGCTATATAATTACTTTATGTTCATGTATCTCTTATGATCCTTTTTATTCCTATTTCCGAACATGTACTTTATGATTAATTTTATTACTTATTTACAATCTTTCTGGGATTTATATGTCACCCTTTTCTTATTCCCGTCCTCAGGTTATCCCATTCAATGCTATGTATGAGGAAATGTAGTGGTCATATAAAGTAATTTTTCAATAAAGATGTTTGTTTTATATTTGAAATTGTTATGTAATGTTCCTAATACCTAAAGACACTAGACCTCTCGATCTTTCATGTTGTATCAAGTGAAGGGTTTATGCAATAAATCATGTTTAAGTGTGTAATAAAGAGAAGGGTTGTCATAGTTGTTATCATAGGATAGGTTTAGTTATTTTTGGTATTAAGATTACAAAACCCTAGTGAATGCCTTATGGATAATAATAAGTATAATAAAAACATCCCTATATTTTGGTGAGTTCTGAGTAAGTGGTTTATCAAGAAAATACATCCATGTCTAGATACGAGCAGGTAGAGATGACTCTGGCACAAATGTACCTAGGAGTGAAAACTCTGACAAGGAGTTTCGGGCTTGACCCAGGGTATCCTGGTATATGAAAATAGGCCTTGATGCACTATTTTTTATGAAACTTTTATGGGATATGCTTTTGTAAATTCACAAGATTAGTATGAACCATTGTTAAGGGAATAAAAAATTCCCCTAAGAATAAATGTTTGGAAGTAGGTCATTGATAACATAGATTGAAGCCTATAGATTGATAAGTTAAGGAAATAAATCTAATTTATAAGTAATCTATTTTTTGTCCATGGATTATCCTTTATGTGTTACCCCTAACTTTCCCTTTATTCTATCCAATGGATGATAATAAGAGGAATCATGCTAAAAACTGATGCGAAGATCAATGTGATGAATGTTCTAATGAGATGGCCAGTACAATTGGAGTAGGAATCAAAAACTTTATCATGATACTCTCTCAGTTAACTCAAACTTTGAATAGAAACATGGGTCAAGAATAATGTACAACCCCCTATAATAAAGAACATGTATCAATCGAGAAATTCATGAGATAATGGCATCCTAAATTTAATGGATCGTCCAATCCCTCAATTTTCAAACAATAGATGCACTCCATTAAAAGGATACTATCCATCCTTAAATGTTCCAAATAAGCAAAGCTTCTTCTGGATTCTAATCATTTAAAGGGTGAAGCTGATCAATGGTGGACATTGATAAAAAAATATGATGCCTGAGGAGGAGATTGAGGCATTGGAATGGAATGATTTTGGGAATATATTTTTTGATAAATATTTTCAGTGCACCCTACGACTTAAGATGGAAAGGGACCTCCTTGACCTCAACCAAAAAGAAGACGAATTTCTTAGATAATATGAGGAAAAATTCACTAGTATTGCATGATATGCCTCCAACATTGTCATTACCCTTGAATTAAAGGTTGACCACTTCTTTGGTGGGATGAAACCTAGCCTACAGAAAGCCCTGGCAATCCGTGACTTCGATAGCTACGAGGAAATTTTATGATGTTCCCTCAAAGTCGAAATAGAGATTGGAAAATCATAGGGGTATCATAAAGATAAGAATCATAAGTTGGACATCAATTTTGATAGTCTAATAAATTAATCAAATGATGTTATGAAAATCTAGCACCCCACTTTCCAAAGGTGTAGAATGAAGCACCTTGGAAATTGCCTAAAGGGGGTGAGGAAATGCTTTTGGTGTGGAAAAGAAGGGCACCTATCCATTAACTGCAGATAAGAAAAACCCATCGCTGAGAAAGAGGAGAGTAATTCTCCATTTGAACCTCAATGCTTTGTTCATTACTTAAACTTCAAATAACTAGGTCACCTGGAAAATCCGTGCCCTAATCCAAGGGATTTTGGAGGCAACCAACAACCACAAAGGAACCAAGGTTGAGGTTTTTCCCTTAGTACTACTGAAGTGAACCCCGAAAATGAAATGGTGACAGGTACGTTAGTTATTCATTAAAAAATAGTGAATGTACTTTTTGATTCTGGTTCTACACAGTCGTTTATATCATGAATGTTTAGTAGAACCATTCCCAACACCACCACAAATCATAGAAGTAATGATATAGGGGAGTACGAAAAATGAGGCAATCATTGCATCCCATGAATATAACTCCTACCCTATCATAATCTATGGACTGAAAATTTTAGAGAACCTAATCATACTCCCTCTTATTTAATTATATACAATTCTCTACTTAGATTTTTTTTCTTTATATAGAGCCAACATAAATTTCCGTGAGAGGTAAATCACTCTCTATATGGAGAATCGACCCCCAATTCTATACAAGTTCAAGGAGGAGGATAAATCTTCCTTAGAACCATCATCTCTAACATGGATATTAATTTTCTACAAGAATGCATATCTAGCTCAGATTCTTGAGTCTAAGGAATCAACCATCATTGAAGACATAACTATTGTGAGGGAATTCGCTGAAGTTTTTCCTGAGAATTTGTCTAGTCATCCTCTTAGAAGAGATGTTTAATTCTCAATTGACCATATACCTGGGGCATTGAAAATATTCAAGAATCTATATATAATGGATGTTTTGGAGCTTGAGGAGCTGAATAAACAACTATAGGGGAATCTGGATAAAGGGTTTATATGCCCAAGTGCTTCACCATGGGGTGAACCAGTCCTATTTGTTATGAAGAAGGGTTGTTCAATGCGCCTTTGCATTGATTATCATGAGCTCAACAAAATCACAATAAAGAACAAGTATTCTCTTCCATGAAATGAGTACTTGTTAGATCATATATATGGAGCACTATACTTCTCCAAGATAGATTTGTGGTAGAGATATTACCAAGTAAGGGTGAAGAAGGAGGATATACCCAAGGCTACTTTTTGTATAAGGTATGGGTTCTATGAATTCATATTAATGAATTTTAGACACAATAATGCTCTAGAAGTATTCATGGACATGATGCATATATTCTTTTGATATTACCTTGACAAATTTGTGGTAATCATTATAGATGATATTCAAATATAGTCCAAAACCAAGGAGGATCATGAGGTGTATTTAAGAACTGTACTAGAGACCTTACAAAAGGAGAATCTATATAAAAAGTATAGCAAGCATGATTTCTGGTTGAATGAAGTATCATTCTTGGGTCATATCATCACAAGAAATGGGATATATGTGGATCCCTCTAAGACAGCTGCAATTGAGGGATGGTCGAGGCCAACATCGATAACCGATATCCGTAGCTTCCTGGGGTTAGCTGGATATTATCATTGATTTGTGAGAAATTTCTCATGATTGTCCAACCCTATTACCAAGCTAACTCAGAAGGGATTAAAGTTTTCTTGGAGTGATGAATGCAAAGATACATTCAAGGAGTTGAAAAGGAGGCTTATCAATACGCTTGTGCTCACATTACCCAAAAGTGGAGAACGTTTTATGGTATTCAGTGATTCTTCGAAGAAGGGATTGGGCTGTGTGTTGATGAAAAATGACAATGTCATTGCTTATGCTTAAGGGAAATTGAAATTTAAAGAGCAAAAATACCCAACACATGATCTGGAGTTGGCTATAGTGATATTTTATTTAAAAATTTGGTGGCATTATCTCTTTGGGGAGAAGTGTGAGATATATACGGACCACAAAAGCCTCTAGTATATATTCACATATAAAGAGTTGAACATGCACCAATGAAGATGGTTAGAGCTGATAAAATACTATGACTACTCAATACATTACCAATCTTGGAAAGCGAATAAGGTAGAATATACTCTAAGTAGAAAGGAACCAACGATTCTATCATTGATGATAATTGAAAAGGATCCAATCTTCTTAGACATGATGAAGATGGACATGGGAATTATAAATAAGGGAACATCATCAATCATTTCAAAAATTATTGCTCAAAATTCTATTTTGGAAAGGTTAAAGGATGATAAAAAGGATGATGTGGGAATTAAAAAGAAAGTAGAAACTATTAGAAAAGGGAAATCCTTAGAGTTCAATGTCAATGAAGACAGAATTGTGATATTTGGGTCAAGGCTATGTGTTCCATCGAATCTGGGTTTAAAGAAGAAACTTTTGGATGATGCACATAGTACGAATTCATCTATTCACCTAGGAAACACAAAGATGTATCGAGATCTCCAAGAGTATTATTGGTGCTATAACATGAAGAAGGAGATCGCTGAGTATACATCAAAGTGCCTGGAATGTTAGCAAGTGAAGGCTGAGAGGCAGAAGTCTAAGTGGATGATGAAACCATTACCTATACCAGCATAGAAATGGGAGAACATCACCATAGACTTTTTCACCGGGCTTACAAAGAAATCCAAATGAAACAATGCTATCTGAGTTGTTGTGGATCATCTTACAAAGAGTTCACACTTCATTGAAATTTAGGAGGATTTCTCCCTAGATCAACTAGCACAGATATACATCAAAGACATGGTAAGGCTGCATAGAGTACCGCTATCAATTTTATCCGATCGAGATCCAAAATTCACCTTTATGTTTTGTAAGATTCTTCATCATGCTCTAGATACTGAGTTGAACATCAGTATGTCTTATCATCCTCAAACTGATGTCCAATCTGAGAAGACTATCGAACCACTTGAGGACATATTGAGAGCATGCTAAATGGACATCAAAGGAGTATGGGACCAACCTATCCCTCTCTTTGAGTTCTCATATAACAACATTTTCCACTCAAGTATTCAAATGGCTCCTTATGAAGCCCTGTATGGGAAGAGGTGTAGAACACCAAAATGTTGGGACAAATTTGGGGAGAGAAAACTCCTAGGTCTGGAAATGGTTGAAGAAATTGTGGAGAAAGTTAAGACCATCCAGCAGCACATTAAAGGTGCTCAGATTTGAAAAAATAGCTTTGCTGATAATCATCGATGGTACCTAGATTGTGATGTCGGAGTCATGGTATTCCTACACATATCACCGTGGAAGAGAGTTATGAGATTTGGGAACAAGGGAAAGCTTAGTCCAAGGTATATTGTCCCTTTTGAGATCTTAGATAGCATTGGAGCAGTGGCTTATCAAATAGAACTCCCAAAAAAACCTATCCCAAGTACATAATGTATTCCATGTATCACTCTTGAGGATGTACATACCTGACCCATCACATGTACTCAATCCAAAGGTGGCACCATTGGAGAATTACCTCTTCTATGAAGAGAAGCTGATGAAGATCTTAGATTGTAGGGAAAATGTTCTATGAAATAAGACAATGCCCCTCATCATGGTGTTGTGGCGAAACCAAAAGTTTAAAGAAGCAATGTGGGAATCATAGGAAGCGATGAAGAAGAGTTACCCACATCTATTTTAGTTTGGGAAAAGGAAATTTTGAGGACAAAATTTCTTAAGGGGGGAATATCAAAATGAACAAAAATTTTATCAATGAAAATTCATCTTGATCTAATTAAATGTCTTATTATGTAAAATGGTTATATAAAATATGAACTTCCTTGGTATTATGTTTTTGGATTTCAAAATACCATGAAGAATTGTACCTTTTCTAATATATTCATTGAACAATGATAAAATGATTGGTATAAATATTGGGCTTTAATAAATCCAATTTACTCAGACAAAGGAAGTGATTGCCTCATCTAGTAGACTTCCACCATACAAATCCCATTTATTAGAGCTCGGAAAGGAGGTGGAATCATTGGTCTGTTCTCTTGAACAAGACCAAGATGAGCTTCAATATGTTAAGCTCAAACGAAACTGCCTACGAGAGAAGTGGAAGTTGATTGAGATTACCACACGAGCGATGTTATCCGAGCCACCCAGGAGTTTGTCACTATCACACACCTTACCCTTAGGTCCTAAGAGGGTGTTTTAAGGGTTTATGTAACATGAACATAGTGATATGATTATGTGCATTATTTTTTGTATATAGTAAATAATATACATTCATTTTTTTATTGGTACTTTGAAAAGAGTTTTAAAGAAAAAATAACATTTTTAGTTAATTAAGAAATTTATTTGATAAATTAATGGATTTTTGAATTAAATAATATTTTAATTAAATATTATTACTAAATTAATTTTTATTAAATATAAATTACCATATAATTATTATGAATTCAAATGTGATTTTTATTAAGGTTTGAAAGCTATTATTGTCAAAACCCATTAATTTTAGATAAATGTCAGTTTTTATTTCAAAAGTAAAAATCAACATATTTAGAAAATTATTTAGATAAAATGAATATTATTTTTGGAATCAGGATGTTGAAATTATCCAACAGGGAATTTTTCATAATTTTCCAAGACAGTCAATTTTTTGGGTAAATATTAAATACCGTTTAAATATATAATGTGTTTTATGACATCATAATGACCCAATAGTGATGTAATAAAATAATATAAACATTATATTACAACAATATATGTTTTAACATTAAAATAATGTGATTTTAGGATTGTTTGATTTATTTTTCAAAGCCTTTGTAGACCCTCCAAGACTTATAAAACATTTTGTCATTTTAAAATGATTTCCTTGAGAGTGTTACTCAAATCCACATAAGAAAGCCTCATATTTTAAGATTTTAGACCATTGTACTTATAAAATATTGTTTTTAAATAACCTTTGGAAAAAACCATGGGAAAAACTGTGGGATGGTTTGTGGTTTTGACTAGTTTAATGTGTGGTGCCCAAAACCTAAATAATAAAGAATTCCCTATACTTTCCAATATAAACCCACCCAATATCCCACTTCATATTAACTTAAAGCCTTTTTATTTCATCAAAACTCTTCCACCCACTCTCTAGAATCCTCCCAAGGTGCCCCAATCTCCAAAGAAGCCTTTCTCAAGCCCCTTCCAAGCCTTTGTGATCACACTTCCAAGCAAGGGATTTATTCCTTTATCATTTTATCCAAGTTTCTTAATATTGTTATGACCTTTTATTTCAAATTGTAAATGGTGGGGTATGATTTTTCAATTACCCTATACCATCATATTTAGGTTTTAATGATGATATACCCATCTATCTCTCATCTATTCATTCCATGTGTACCCATTACCATGCCGAAATTCCATAAGGAATTTCCCTCTCGTCATTTATTTTCAAGAAATTATTTTGTATTATGAATATAAATTCCATTACTTATGTTTAAACATGAATTTAAATGTCCCACTTACTTTTAATTTCATGTAAATATGATGAGACACTCTTTTCTCTCTCATAAAAATGTTTTATGAAGTCTTATGTGATGCCGTTATGCTACCGAAATTGCACCGCAATTTTCCAAACCAAAATCATTATGTAGTGAATACCATGCCAATTTCTCTATCAAGGGTATTCAAATTTATACACATTTACTTATTAATTGAATAGTTTAATGAATTAATTACAAAATCCATTATCATGGAATAAAATTATGTTGTTTAATTAATCTATGTTGTACGATCTTATGGCACACTTATGCATGAAATGAAATGTTTAAGAAGGGTGTGCCCTGATAGCACTATAATGAATTGGGTAAATATTAGTATCATGATATTTCAAGTGAAATGAGGTTTTAATCATGATAATTCAAGTGTAATGAGGTTTTACTCATGCTCCATTTTTAATGATCCTTGGCTCATGCTAATACCATATTAGGTGTTTTTGCCACATTTCTATGTTATGATAATCATGCTATATAATTCCTTTATGTTCATGTATCTATTATGATAATTTGTTATGAATATTTCCTAAAATGTTATTTATTATTCATGTTATAACTTTTTTACTCCCTTACTGGGCTTTATAGCTCACCCTTTTCTTATTCATGTCTTCAGGTTATCCCATGCAATACCGAGTATGAGGGAATGTAGCGGTCATGTAACAGAAGTTTTCAATAAAAATATGTGTTTTATGTTTAATTTTTTTATTCAATGTTCCTAATACCCAAATACACTAGGCCACTAGATATTCCATGTTGTATCAAGTGAATATTTTATGCAGTAAATCATGTTTAAGTGTGTAATAAAGAGAAGGGTTGTCCTAAAAAATACTTTTTTTATAAAAAGAAAACAAATATTTCTTTTAAAAGATTATGTAAAAATAAAAAGAAGGATAAAAATGAATTTAAATAATAATTTAATATTATTAAAAAAATTCTTGAAAACATTTTTAGAAAATATGGGCATGGAAGAGAAATATTCTCAACCGAATATTTAAAAATGGTACATTTTCCATATAAACATTATTTCAGTAAATAGTGTATTTAAATAGAGGAAAATGAAAGGAAATAAGTATTATTAATAAATAACCAGATTATAAGAAAACTTAAAGGTATTTACCTGGTAATTAACATATAATTTTCTCAATGTAAATAAAATCATAAACACTCTCGATTAAAGTAGGATTGAAACATAAATATCTTACCTCAAGTCTCACATTTCATCATATACATTCAAAATTATTGAACAATAAATATATATTTATTATAAGTATATTATATAACCATATTAATATCTATAATACCATTTAATATTATTTTTATAATATCTTATCACCCATTTATAAACAATTTGTTTATTAAAACCACTATTATGGGTGGCATCTTCTTTATTTTCAAGAATGTTCTGATTCGGCAGTCCCTGATCCTTGAAATTTTATTATGTTTATATAATTTACAAAATGTAATTAATTATATAAATTTAATATATATTCATTATATACATACTGAATTTCTCCTGTAAAATTTATAGATAAAAAAATTAACTACACCGTTTTTGGAGACAGTATGTCATACGCACACCTGAACGTAGTTTTCACTTTCCATTGGATGAAACTTAGGAAAGTTAAATAATTATTCATAATTAATGAATCATTATTAGATAATATAAATTATATATATTCATAAATTACATCATTAATACTACACATGTAAAATGGATATGAAAAAATGAATCACATCGCTTTATGGAGGTGGTAGTCCACACATACACAAGAGCGATATTATTGTTTTCCAATGGTTTGTATGGTAAAGAGGTAGGTATGATATTATCATTATAGAAGGATAGTAAATTAATTAATATCATATATAAATATTAAAACTATCATAATATGCATCCTCAATAGACGGTGATGAGAAATAAATTATATCTACACCTAGAGACAATAAGTCATACATGAGCACGAGTCATACTTTCATTTCCCATTTGATAGAAAAGAGGGTGAATAAAAGTGGTTTCATAATCATAATAAAATTTTAGTATATTTAGGAAAATTAATTTAATATTTAATTAATAATATAATATATTTAGATGTGGTAAAAGAATAATTAAAAAGAAGGTGAACGGTTAAGTTGATTACCTCTTCTTTGAAACAACTCATTCAGGCCACCTATTAAAAACCCAAGGGTTGGTCTTTTGGAAATACCAAAACCTCTTTAATGTGTTTTAAAGGAATTCATAAAATATTTTTTTAGGTTTTGGTTGATCTATAAGGCTCAAAGTGGTGTGAATGAGAGAAAGGAGATGTTCCATTTTATAAGTGAGGGGAGGGGCACTATTGGAATTTCTTAAAAGATTAAAATATAATAAAGTCGTTATCTAAAAGAAATTCCTCCAAAACGGAATTTATTTGAAGATAATGAAATATATATTTGAAATAACATCAACCAATAAAATTTTGTTCATTTTATGTGGTGTTTTAAACCATATCTTTCAGTTTAACCCTTTAGTTAGTCTATTTTAACCTTAACCACATTAACATATTTTTTTATTCTTAAAGGGTTATAATTTTACTTATAAGGAAAAAATTGGATCATTAATGGATAAGGGGTAACATTTCCAACCATATATTATCCAAATTATACTCTTTAAATATTTTTATTATTTTTAAATAATTTTAACAAATATTATTTTGATAAAATATCATTAATGTCAATTTCGACACAATACATTTAATTTGACTCAAAATACATAAATAAAAATTTATAATTTGAATATAATACCAAAATAAAATACTAATATTTCATATTCATCTATAAAATTCATGTATATCCATAAATCATTCAAATTATATTACTTTTAATTTTTTTTAAATTATTTATTTTACTTTTCTATTAATTAACGAATTACTACGTTAGCATTGAGTAAAAATTTAAGGTAATTATATATTTACAAAAAAATAATAAATAAATTTATATAATGAAAATATTTTCATTATTATAAAAATATACATTTATATTTATTCATAACTTTCTTTTCATCATATATGAACACATAATTGATATTTAAAACTAAGAGAGTGACATTTTTTAAATTTATTGGTTTTAAATATTATATAGGTCATTTTGAGGGAGAATGTTTTCTTAAAAAATTAAACTTAGATACTATAGAGATAATGGTCGAATTAAATTAATAAAACAACGATTAGGAAGAAACATTATGACATTATCACTCAATTGTAACCTAGATTAACCAAATTTACCCTTTATCGAGGAGATTTATTTTACCGTGATTACTATTCATAATGCCTAAAAATGAAAACAAAATATTTATCAAATTTTAACCTCTTAATTCTAAATATGGGATCCATTTTATAAAATTTAATTTCTATAATTTTTAGAAATTAATTATAAAATAAGCATTCAAAACGTGAAGAAATCACTTTTTAGAAAAAAAAATTTATGCATAAAACTAGATTTATTCTTATCTCATGTCTAAAAAAATTAGATAAATGATTAAAAATAATATTAAATATATAATATCTAAATTTCATTTAAATATTTCACCAAAAGTGATTAATTTAATTTATTAAGATAAAAACACATTATGTGCATAAAAACACCTTTTCAGAAAAAACAAGTCTTTTATTTTCAAATTTTTTTTTTATTTAAAATTTATTTATAAACAATGAATTAATTATATATATGTAATTTTTTTTCATAATTTAGTTATTCATATTCATACCCACCAATCTAATGAATATGCGATTATTTTCATATAATAACAATTTAATTGTATATCATGGTTCATTTAAACATAGCGTTTCATGTAACATAGGCTATTAAAGAAGTCAAATTTATTTATAGAGAACTACTTCACAAAATATCGAACTATTAAAACTGATTCCGACTCAATTGAACTATAATTTGAGGATTTCATGGATCTTGTGGTGAAAAATGTTTTTCATCCAATCTTGAATGAGGGAAACTAGGTGATATTAAGTGGGCTTCAGATTTGGGAGTAAGAACACAGACCGTTTGATAATTTGGTGGAGAATGAAATAAGGAGGAATCAAAAATGATATGTTTGTTTTGATTGAAATGAAAATATATCTAATTTGGATGAACCATTTCTAACATAGAGTTTTTCACTATATGTTTTGTATTTCCAGAAAATAACATTGGCTTGGTTGAGGAGGTGTGATTAAATCGATACGAAGCTCAAACATGGGTGATGTTACATTGTGTCCCTTAAGATGGATGACTCGAAGCTGGGATATAATAATAAAATGGCGTTGGAGTTGGTCAAAACTAGGAGTCTCCACTAATGTATTTGGTGTTGAAGGATAAATTTGATTGGATCAAGGGATTCTGAGGTCAAGGGAAAATAAAACTGAAAAAATCCATGAATTAGATATTGAATTTGTTTCCTATAAAGGAGAAGATCAATCTAGAGCGACTAAGTTCATCTCCCATTCAAAGAGTGTAGAGTAGAAGAAGGGTTCACACATGATTATTGATGGAGGTTCCCAAAGTACACTAATACTATGTCCAGTGAAACCTTCATAGACAGCTGGCCCACATGTATTGAGCTCGAGCATGAGGAAATCTCTCCACTTTTACCCACTCGACTCCGGACAATGTCCACAAATAAAAGAAATATTAATAATTATAATCTACAGAGAATATATTCACTTAAAATAAGACAAAATGCATGTTCAGGATAATTTCCAAGAATAAAAAAATATTTTATTACAATGCCACAACTAGACCGTGTTCAGTTTACATGAATTCCATGCATGAGTTCCATGTCATAGGAAGCACATTAAGATTTAAATAAATCCATGAATGCATGGAATGACAATATTTTTAGGAAGGAAATTTTAAACATTTTAATATATGAATATGGAATAATTATCATGCTTCTGATCGAGCTGCTCATGTGGTATGTCACATGCACTAAATGTATGTGAAAATAAAAAAAATGGGAGAAAATATCATAAGAACCCATGCCACTATGGATGAAAAATTTAAAGTTATAAGTTATAATGATTTTAAGATCTCCTAAAATATTTAGAATAGAATTCAGAGTGTTTGACCATCAAGAACTTGTTGAATGAGAATATTTAGAGACTAGGAACTTTTTTGGTTATATATAAAAGAGGGGATTCTTTCAGAGATGAGGATATAGAAACATGGATGGATGGGTACGACTTTCTTGGATTCAGATGCTTTTATTTTCTATTTTTACTTGTTTTATTCTTCATAATGTTTTCTACTACTCAACTTGTATTTTTTATCTCTCTAACTGATGGGTAAAGTTTATATGTAATTAGGGGTGGGGTGGCGAACCAAATGTAATGATTGTGTCTCAGTACTTTAATTCAATTCTTTCTTTACTGTTATTTGATCTCAAAACTTTATAGAAGAATTTTATTTCAAATAATGTTTTGTTTTAATGCAACTTTGTGTATTATTTATTTTATAGCTCAATGATCCCTAATCAACCTCCACTTAGTTTTAGACCACATTCAGTGAATTGGTTTTGGCTAAGTGGAGAAGTGTTATGCGGTTGCTGACATGTGAGTAAGGATTAGTGGATACTATTGGGATTCCTAGGAATAACAAGACCTAATTGGGTGGTTCTTAAGTAAAATGGGGGTAATCCACTAGTACACATTCACACATATGACAGATGGTAGATCGAAATAAAAGACATTGTTAGGTTAATCTTACTATTTTCATTAAACCAAGGGAACTACCACAAAAACGTCTTTACAAAGATCCGCCCTTTAACAGTTATAAAAAAATAACTGATAAAGGGGTACCTATACCAGTGATTTTTTAATGATCATAAAGTTACCCCCTTTATCAACACCTTTTTAGCACTGTTAAAGGGACACCCCTTTATCATCATTTTTTACCAGTGCTGATAAATGGTATATTTCAAAAAAATCATTAAAAGTTATATACAAATATATAAATATATTTTTATGGATATAAATATAATATATATTTTGAAATATGTTTTAGATAATGCTAAATAGGAATTCACACTTAGTATATAAGATAATTTGTGAAAATAGATTATAAAATAATTAAAATTATTTTTTAATTAATAATTACTTAATTATTAATAAGTAATAATAATTTAATAAAAACTTGAATAAAAAAATCAAAACACAAATAAAAGATCAAAAATAAGTTGAAAACATAACGCAAACATCAAAATACCATAAGTATTGATAAAAGTATCCGTTGAGGCTCTATTATATATCAAATCTTGGTCTGTGGAGATCTTTACACCCAAATGAGAGAAGGGGAACACTCTATCACATTTTTCAAGGACAAAAGGCTCATAAGGCCTCTAAAATTGAGTTTTTCACCAGGGAACCTCAATTTTTTAACATTCAATGGATTTTTAGGCTCCTTTAATGGGGGTTTTCACCCTTTTTTAGTGGGGACTGAATTTATTCCTGAGGATTACATTCATATTCATATTATGGATTTCAAATTTTTTTGTTTTCACAATTTATTTTTATTTATAATCAAATATATAACAATATATACATATTTTTTATATAATCGCACATAAAAATTAAATTTTATAAATAAATAATTAAAAATATTTACATATAAAACATATTTCTCAATATATAAGCCTTATATAAATAAAAAATAATATCCATTTTTTAAAATAAAAAGGTATTAATATTTATATACATATATAATTAATATATATATAATATTTATATATTTATAAATATATTTTTGCATGTGTATCGACGGTCATATATATATTTATCTATATATTCTAATATATGTATATAAAGATTCATTTATAATATATGTAAATAAATAGAAATATATATAATTATATTTATATATGCACACACAGACACACAAATATATATATGTATAAACACACACAAACACAAATCATATTATATATGTGTGTATATATATATATGGATTAAAAATATAACAATATATATAAATATATAGATATATCATAAAATATAGAACTAAACAATTTAGTGGTGTGTAAATGCTGCTGAAGTCTAAGAAGGAGGTCTCAGGTTCGAAACCCAACAAAGGTAGAAGCGCACACGCATGGGTGAAGCAAGTTCATAGCACTGTTAAAGGGGGGAGATGCTACATAGCATTGTTAATGTGAATGGGAAACTGGACGAGTGCTTTTAAAATGGGGGATCAAGCACTGATAAAAGGGGAGTGGTCCACCATCCAAATTATAGAAAAAAATTTCAAAAAAATATTATTTTTAATTTTTATTAGCACTAAAAAAAGTGTTGATGAAAGAGGTCTTTTATCAGCCTAGAAATAAAATGCAGATAAAGTTCCCTTTTATCAGCACTTTTTTAGAAATGATAAAAGTCCCCTTTTATCAGCACTTTTTTTATCACTGATATAAGGGGCCTTTATCAGTGCATTTTTATCACTGATAAAAGGAACCCCCTTTTAATAGAACATTGATTATCAACATTTTTTAGCACTATAAATGTCATTTTTCATGCTTTTAAAGGATATATCTATAGTAGTGGGGTGATAAGGGGAAGTGGTTGACGTACCTCTCACTTGTCAATTAATAATAAGAAAACATCAATAATTGGAGTTTGGAATATCATTACAGGTGGAAAATCGGACCTATCCCAATCACTTTTCTCTCATCATTTTTTTTCAAATCTTTGTTTCAATCTAACTTGTTTTTAAAATCATAAAATTCTTAGTATTAACCAACTTGTGAAAAAATAGATATAGTGAACTCCTATATGGATACAACCAAGGGTTTCTAGTACTAATACATTAACCTAGGAAATAAATAGGTTTTTATGCCTCATGACAATGTTTTGTCACACATCGCCATCAAAATAAATTCACATCATCATCATAAAAAATATCTTGAAGAGTACAAAAATCCAAGGAAAACCACAGTAATTCTAAAAATAGGCTAATGACTCATCAAACTAGCATTTATGAAAATTCAATCATCTCATCATGGTTATGTGGAGAATATTTGAATTATTTCCCAAACTAGAAAATACTCACATTCTTCATATATTGTCCTACTGTAATATAAAACTAATGAGAGATTAAAAATCATAACATGTACAATTTCATCATAGCACATAATCCGGGTATAGAGTACACACTAATTATTATTGTATCATAATCATGCACGGTTAATATATAAAGGCCAAAAGCCTCAATATATCATGTTCAATTCATTTCCCCGAGGGGTCCATATTTCTAAAGTAAGAAAATAAAAGTACCTCGAGTCCAAAATACTCACCAAGGTTTCATTACTGCTCGTCATTATGAATAACATTTTTAAATCCTCATGTCATGTAGAACCATTGATTGATGCAAGTAATTTTAATTACACTCATATTTTTGAGTCTTCCTGGAGTCTCCTCATGCATCATAATCATTGCAATTATCATTGAACAGTAAACACAAATACGTGAATCCCAAAAATTATATTTTATTAATTTAACCATCATAAGAGTTCCAAATCACTAAAATAAGGGTTCATCATGGTATACTCTGGAAAAAATTGCAATGGTTCATTTTTAAATTTTAATGAGTCTCATCACGGATAATATCGATGTCTAATATTTATATATATTAAAGACACCCCCAACTGAAATTTGTTGGTATGGAAATGATCAACATCATGATCTTAGGGGAAAATAATTATAGAGTGGCAGTTAATTCATCAAATTCAAACTCAAGGTTAAAATACCATATTTTTTTGATTAATATACATTGATACATTTACATACATGTATATATAATAATAACAACAATAAAAATATACTATTATTATAGTTACTATAAAAATATTAACACATATTTTAAAATCATACATCAATAATTTTCCCCTAATTATATACATTTACATATATCAATATATATATATATATATATATAGACACACATGTAAATATGATTATTAAATCCTCTTTCCATTAGGAAATAAAGGAAAGGTAGGGAAGTTTCCCATCATTCCCTATTAGTCTAATCCAAATCATTTTTTACTTTCTCATCATTATTTTATACCTTTCTACATATTTTTCTTACACCTAACCCTAAATGGCTACATTTACAGTACCCTAATAATGCGATTTGTAGGAGGGTCTCCTCTAACCTCCCTATCCGGCCACCATCGCCCCTGTTGATGTGCACCAAATTCCCAATTTCATCATTTTTATCACCGAAACACTCCCCCTATGCCACCATCATAATTAATTGGAGAATCAAATACAGACCTTCACTATTCCACCTCAACCATCACTGAACTCAATCTGTCCCCAATTCTGACTGGCTCATAGTTCTGAAGGCTGATATTCCATTCAATTTTCACATTGATCAGGGCTGAGAGTTTTGTTGTTGAAATAGAGGTAGATGCATTCCGAGATCAATGTTGTGTCCCAAATACCTTTAAGACCAACATCATCTCCAGTTAACCCTTTAAATGGATATTCTAGTACAAACTTGGGATGAGGAAACATGTGCTATTATACTTCAAGTCATCAAATTATTTATTTAAGGAATTCCTTTGATTTAAATTCATAGACAATTTTTCTCTTTTTTGAAGAAAATCCACCCTTAAGACTTATCGACTTCGGTTGTAGTGACTACTGTGAAAACCACGAATACAAAAATACGACTACAAAAATGAATCTATATAACTCCAGCAACAACTTTAGGGAGTCTAATGACTCTGATAGTAGTGAAGACTCTACCGAATGTAGTATCACATTGTCCCTAAGTCTCCCCTAAGTCAAAGGTGAAATTTTTATTCTTCGATAACTTCCTGAGTATAATGATGTTTCACCTCATTCCTCAACACTATTTTTTGTAAAAAACATGGAATAATTGCTGAAGAAGGTGTCTTAGCTTATATATTTCAACTAAAATATGTATTGGAAAATTTCTATTCCATTTATACAAAACTATATGTTTTTTTGTTACAATTACTTTTTAATTCTTTTTTATTATGAGCAGTTTTATATAAATATTGCATGTCATTTTAGAGTTTGTGTCCTTGAATCAAATGTTTGAACTTTTATTAAATTAATATTTAATGTATTTAAATATTAAACATCTTATTACACATTATTCATTGTTCTTCATGAATATGTGGTAATAATTTCCTAGATTATTGGTCGCATTGACAATGTCATAAGAGTTACCTATTTGGATGAGAACCATGAAGTTCTATGACAATATTCTTAAATATAGTTCTGCGGTTGGATGACATACTATGATGGGGCACATAGAATACAGACCATTAGTTGCATGTAATATTAATAATATGAGACTTATTCTCATGAAGTTTTTACTTGGTAATCTCCAAGACGAGAGGTTATAAGAATAGACCCGACCGTAGGAATTTTGCATGTTTTTGTGCCATCAGGAATTCCTATCTGTGAGTGCGTGTAGTGGTACTTAGACTTTGGGATTATCATTAATGTGTTTCATGGATCTTACACTTTAATTTTCTGATGAAAACTATCACACCATATTTTTTTAGAAGTAGGGAGCATTGGGTGCATCACGAGTGACATGTTATTAATTGATAAGTCGAGGAAGGATTTTTACCTTTCATTTAAGGAAGATGATATATCAGAACATTGATTGAAATAGAACCAGCATCATAAATTCCTTGGACATGGTGTAATTATGAGTTTATATTAGGTAGTCAAAGAAAGACATATAAAGTAAACAGGTTGATGAAACTATCATGAATCCTAATTAATGATATATTAAGAAAAATGGATTATATTACCCAGTTAACATTCGTATATGGATTTCGTTGTTGTGAATTTAAGTTCTTTCTATTGGTTTCCTTGACCCACTACTAGACTATACTCTTGGACTTTAGGGAAGCCATATTAATACCGAAAAGAAAGAATCCTAGAGGGTTACACACTAAGTGTTTCTTATGGTCTCGATTATATTATATTTGAATTTAATTAATGGAATACATGTTATTATTAAGGCCATGTAATAATTGTATTCAAGTTAAAATTATTTCATAAATTAAATAAAATATATTTTTTATATTAATGAAAATTTAATAAACATTTATTTCATAGATTGTGAATAAAATATTTATTTAAGATAATAATTTATTTATTTATGTATTTCGGTTTTTGATAAATGGAAGTGAATTTCGAGGGAACCAAGGACGATCCAGTAGTAAAATAATTATTTTCAAGATTATAAATAATTATTTAACTAGTTGGCAGTTAAAATAATAATAATAATGCTATTATCATTATGTGGAACAATATTTCATTTATGATTCTGTTTTTCACAAGTTGGAACACCATGAATAATGGTGCCTTTATTGTTATTATGTTTTTTGGCTTTACAATAATGTTATGAATGATTTTTATTGCTATTATGTAATTAAATATTGTAACCAAAATACCATGTTGTTAAACAAACAAGTAAATCTATTGTGGCATTATGCATAGTGAATTGAATTACTGATGGTGAGAGAATTGTTAACCCAAAACAAATTCTCTCCTGAATCCTCTCCTCCCCTTTATCATGAATGATAGATGTTCTTCAAGACCAGAGAATAGGTGATCAAGAACGGATAAAACAAGACACTCGCTTCACCACTCAATCATCGAGAGAACAAGTGGTGTCGATTAGAGGCCATCGGAACACGTGTGGGTCACTGCTAGAGGGATTCTGGCTTGGATCCTCACAAGCGCAACAAGACAATTTGGAAGGGTCTTTCCGAATGATCAACATCATCAACAAAGAATGTACTGAAGATCCATGTATTTAATTTTAGGAGAATTATTTTAAATTAATTATTAAAATGATGCGCAAGATCCTCTCTCTAGGATTCAACACCCTTTTCTTATTTTGTATATATCTTTGATCTTAATCTGTGGATACTAGTGTTTATCCTCATTTTGATCCTGGATTGGTCATCGATTATAGAAATGGAAAAAATGGGACCTCCCAACTAGCATGCTTATTCTACATATAGATCCTTCATGTGGTATCAAAGTGTGGTTCATCATCATTTATAATTATTTAAATAATTTTTTGATGATTTATTATTTAATAATTTAATTTTTAATTCAAGGTTAATTTTTATTATAATACTTATTTCATGATCTATTCTTCCTCTTTAATTTCTCACAGATCTAACATAAATGAATAATTTTTGGATTAAAATTAAAGTGAGGAACTCATCAAGAGGCGCTGACGATTCTCTCCAGGAAACACGAAAGTACGTGCAGTGTGTTCATACATACATGTCTTATTCTCTTCCATACACTCCATGTAATATGGAATACACACCATGTGGTCATGTTCAGCGCATCAGGAGTAATTAATTTTACACCTCCATGTGCATTAAATACATGTGGTGTAATTAATTTTACTCCAGCCATGTGCATTTAGTACATGTGGTGTAATTAATTTTACACTGCATGTTGACCGGAATAGATAGGAAAATGCTTAAAAAATTACATGCCATGTGGCCCACTGGACATAGTGTGTAGACCCTTCTGGTCAGGGGCCAATCTACGTACCCATACATGGATTGAGACAACTAGTAACCATGTAATGCAGAGACAATATGGTATGTAGCACACTAGACATGCCGTGTACTCCTAAATATATAAAGTAAACCTCACACGATGAGTCCCTAGGCATGTAGTTCAGGAATGATGGTGAAGATAGTACAAATCATGTAGTCATAATGACATGCCTTGTACTTTATCAAATTACACAAAGTTAAAACTACAATGGTAGTGTAATGTTCAGAAATACTTGTCATGTGGAAATTGTACTATAGGTTGTTACTCTATGCATTGAAGCATATTGTATTCCATATGTCATAAGAGTAAAACAATATACGAATGTAATACATGTTGGATAGATTTGAATAGGTATTCACCAGGTTACCTCCATAGTATATTTATGTACAATGATGAGAATCTCAAGGAAATTTAGAAAAAATAATTAAGATAAAAGGATTGATTAATTAAAGATAATAATTAATCAATTCAATCACGTTTTATCTTAATAACAATGATTAAATTTATTTAATTCTATTTTTATTAATTGTGTAACTCGTTGCATGTATTTATATGATCATGGGATAGATGAAATCTTTGTATGTGATTGGTTTTCCTTTTAATTTATTTGTTAAATTAAATTGTTGGCTTGCGAGCCATCTCTCCTCATTAATATATAGGGCATTCATGCACAATGATTCTATTATGTAAAACCCTTTTTACCCCTCACCTATGACTGAGTTAAAAATCATATGTAACTAATGGAGCTCCTATGCTAGTGGTGGCGGTTCAAGCTGAATCTGAGACGAAACCAATTGTAGGTGATATAAAGGTTGATAGGTGGAAATATTTAAACATGAACCTAAATGGTTCAAGGTGTTTCTAACTTTGTTTATGGTTAGTTTATCAACTACTAAATAAAATAACCGTTAGAAAATATAATGATCATTCCCTTTGGTTTATTTTATTTCAATCCGTTACATGGTTTATCAGTATGGATGTGTTGTATCAATCACATAATTAATGAATTAAAAAAGAATGCAAGATGTAACTAAAATAAACCAGTTATATGAGTAAATATTATCAAGACATGGTTAATAACAGAATCAAGTTTCACTTAATATTAACAAGATTGTGATAAAGATAACAATCAATTTATTCATAAGAGATAAAAATCCCTCAATAAAATATTAAGTCAAACTAAGCCTTCTATTACTTGATTAAGGGAAAGACTCAATAAAACTATGTGTTAGATCAAACCTTGTTGGGACACTTACATTTATATAGGAATCCGTTATGAATGTTTTGGGTTGACTTAACCATTTTACATTAGGAGGAGTATCCCTTGCTAGATATGGTGTAATATTGAAGGAAAGTGTTGAGGAAATCCAAGTCAGGATTTCTGGATTGGGGAGTCCACTCAACAGACCAAGGAGTTGTAAGCCTGCAGTTGGAAAATACCTACCTTCCTAAATACCTTAAAATAGCTTGAAAAACCCTTGTTGGGGTTATGTGAAGGGGAATATGGATACTTTCCACTAGAATTTCCCAGAAACTAGACATTATGAGTTCAATGGTGAGGGACATTGAGACTTGATAAAATAGTGAGAGACTTAATAAAATTAATTTATTATTTCTCATAAAATATAATCAAAAAAGTACTAATAATATTTTTTTAAATTGTATAATAAAATTACAAGCTCAACGAAACTATCCATCTGATCAATTATGGATAAAGACAATATCCTCATTGGTAGTAACATCCATGAATGTTTTAGACACCTTCGAGTTGTTCTATGCCTTGAACTGAAGTCTTATGTACTAGAGTTTTCATTACCTTATTCACCTACCAAATAGTCTAGTTAGGGTGATTTCTTGGTCTACAAGAAACATATTAATGACATGGTTTACATTCAATGTTTGATGCTTTCATCAATGTATAGTTAACTCATGAAATCTCACAAAATCATGGATGCATATAGCATGCTCGAGAACCTCTGTGGCCTTTACGAGGAAAGATAATGACAAGAAATATTTGAGATATCCAATTCAAACTTTTAGAGTAAGCTGGGAGAGGGTTCCCCAGCTAGGCATGTAGTAAAGCCCATTAGCTACATTGAGCGCATAGAGGTTATAGGGTTTAAACACCACAAATAATAGGGTACCGATATCAATCTTGTATCAGTCCCTTAGATATCCTCTAGTTTTTTTGTTAATCTCAATATAAAAAACATTGAGAAGTCTCTATATGATCTTTTTATCCTCATTCTCCAAGTGGATAAAGTAT
Organism: Viscum album; assembly: GCA_963277665.1. Lineage (NCBI taxonomy): Eukaryota > Viridiplantae > Streptophyta > Magnoliopsida > Santalales > Viscaceae > Viscum > Viscum album. The sequence continues at coordinate 1,881,134,715 of OY728159.1, read as the reverse complement.
GAAGTGTGAAAAACCTTTTTTCCTTATGATGAATAATATTAAAGGAAAAGATAAGAGCCTTAAGAACAAATCTACTTCACACCCTTCCAAGAAAAGGAAGATCAAGGGGGAGGTAAGGCAATACAAATCTGTTAGTTTCTCATGTGGCGAGAAGGGCCACTGGAAGAAAAACTGCACCCAGCCAAAGAAGAAAGGGGATGCTTCAGGTGCATTTTTTATCAAGTGTAATTTATCTATTTCTAAAAATTGGGTATTGAATATAGCTCGTGGTTATCACACATGTATTCAAATATACACTACTATGAAAACAGCCTATATCAGCGCTAAAAACGGGCTTTAATAGTGCTAAAAAAGCTCTGTAAATCATAGTGCTAATATGGGGGGGGTACCTTTTATCATCACTTCGAAAAGTGCTGATAAAGGCCCCTTTTATCAGCACTAAAAAAAGTGACGATAAGAGACCCCTTTATCAGCCCTTTTTTAGCACTGATAAAAGGGACCTTTATCAGTGCTTTTAAAAAGTGTTGATAAAGGTCAAAAAAAAATAAAAAAGAATTAAATAATGCAGTGAGACCTTTTACATCGCTTGACCCCCCTTTATCAGTGCTAGGAGGTCTCCCACGCCCAACCCTCCCCGTGCATCCTCACACACGCGCACCCATTTTCTTCCACCCGAACTCGAACCCACAACCTTCCCCTTTCGCAGTTTCACCTTTACCACTAAGCTATTTCATTTTTTTCTCTATTTAATGATATATCTATTTATATATATATAGTTATATTTATTCATATATTGATATAAATTAATATTAATATAAATATATTTATTCATATACTAGTATATATATATTCATTTGTATATTAATATATATTTATATTTATTTATTTATATATATATATTTAGTTATAATTTTTTATTCATATATTTATTCATATATTAATATATACTTATAAGATTAGTTTTAAATAAATTTATGAAATATATTTTTTATGTGTGTTTATAAATAAATAAATAAATACATACATACATATATACAACACACACACACACATACACATATATATTTACGAATAAATACATATATATATGTGTATTTGAAAATCCATAGAATGTTAAAATGATCATAACTTATAATCCAGAAGCCTGTTTCAACTCCAAAATCATTACAATCGAATAAAATGAAACAATATTCGATATGATTTGTGGTACAGGGCTAACGGATATCCGAATTAGAAGTTATACTTGTTTGAATGTTAAACAATTGGTGTATCCCGACTAAAAACAAAGTTTTGGAGGCCTTTTGGGCCTTTTCTGTCCTAAAAAAATGTGACAGAATCTTCTCTTGGATCACTAGTGCGTAGAGCTCATCGTAGGATTCGATTTGATGTGCTGAAGAGCTCAAACGGACACCTGGATCAAAATTTATGGCTGTTTGAAGTTTGAGTCATATATTCAAATTATTATAGATCTTTTATTAATTGTTTTGATTTTTTGTGTCTTCAAATTTTTATTAAATGAATTCCAATCTATAATAATTAGAAAATTATTAATTAATAATATTTTCTTAAATATTTTGAAGCCATTTCCATTAAATTTATTACATATTAAATTTAATAGTCTATTTATACGTATCTAAAACATATTTAAAAAAATATATTATATTTATATCAATATAAATATACTTATATAACAATAATTTATTTTTCATGATTTTTTTAAACATAAAATTTATCACCAGTAGAAAAATCACTGATAAATTCCCCCTTTATCATTGCTACTAAAAATGCACTGATAAAGGAGTCCCCTTTATCAGCGCTAAAAAAAGTGATGATAAAGAGGGGCCTTTATCAGGGCTAAAAAAGCACTGATAAAGGGGGCTTTTATCAGTGCTTTTTTAGCACTAATATAGGGGTAGCACTTCCCTTTCCCATTTTTGTAGTAGTGATAGGAAGCTTGTAGATTCAATAAAATTGACTGAGGGGAGGTAGATATACAAGTAGACAACATAACTAGACTTTCTATTGTAGCAATCAGGGAATACCACCTCACATTGGCAACTAGGATGGTCTTGGTCTTAAAAGGTTTTTATTATGTTCTTTCTATTACCAAAAAAATTATTTCTGTATCCAGAATATATACATATGAATTTGTCTTCATGTTCAGAAATTAATGTTTCTTCTTTTACAAAGGTAGCATTTGTTTTGGTAGGGAACATTTATACAACAGTCTTTAAGTATTAGACAACATAAATCAATTAATGGCAATAGATACAAAATATAATTCACATGACTCATACCACACCAAAATTTGGCATCACTGGCTAGGTCATGTAAATGAGAAACACCAAACAATGTTACAGCAAGATGGATATTTATATTTTTACAAACTAAAACCACTTGTTGTATGTCACACATTTTTACAAGGCAAAACGACAAAATAACCATTTAGTGGGAAAGATGAATGGGCTAAAGAGCTTCTTGAATTGGTTCATACTGATGTATATAGACCATTTCTAGTGGAATCAAGTGGTGGGTACTCAGACTTGATAACTTTTACTGATGATTTTAGTAGATATGGATATATATACTTAATAAGGTATTAGTTGGATTCTTTTGATAAGTTCAAGGAATAAAAGAATGATGTTGAAAACCATATTTGTAAGAAGATTAAGAAACTCTAATCAGAACGACGTGGAGACTATCTTAATTGTGTATTCATTGATTAATTACAGGAGTTTGGGATACTATCCGAACTCACTCCTCCTTACACGCCTCTGTGGAATGGTGTAAGCAAAAGAAGGGACCACACTTTGTTGGACATGGTCAGATCAATGATGAGTCATGAAAGTCTTTCATTATCCTTTTGGGGATATTTATTATAAAAAACAACACACATACTAAAACAAGTACCAATTAAATCAATAAATGGTATTCTATACAAGCTTTGGAGTGGAAGAAAATCCATGTTATTGAATTTACTTGTGTAGGGTAGTGAAAAATTTGTTAAGGCATCTTCAGGTAACAAACTTGCACCCCGAAGCACAAGGTGTACCTTTATAGGATACCCTAAGGAAACAAGGGGATACTACCTATATAACCCCTCATAAAAAAAGGTTATAGTGTAAATATACACCATATTCCATGAGGGGGAACATCTCCAAAAGATATAGTGGGAGAGAGATAGACTTCGATGAAATTGAGGCTCAAGGTATACAAGAGTTGGTACAGAAGAAGATTACACAAATCCCTAAGGATGAAAGATCTATTCTAGAGACACAAGTACTTCATAGAAGTACAAGAGAGGTTAGAGAACTGAAACAATATGGTTTTCAAGTTACCAAGGATGGTGACTCATTATTAGTTGATAATAATGATCCTTTAACCGATAACGAAGCAATAAGTGGAACACATGTTTCTAAGTGACAATAATCAATGAATTATGAAATGGATTACACATACCAAAACCATGTCTTGATTTTGGTAGATCCTTTAGTTTATGTAAAGCCTGTTGGTTTCAAATGGGTATTTAAGAAGAAACTAAACATGGAAGGACAAGTCAATATATATAAGGCATGACTAGTTGCAAAATGGATCAAATAGAGTCAAGGAATTAACTACAATGAAACATTTTCAACAATTTTGATACTAAAATCCATCAGAATTCTATTGGCCATTGCTTCTTACCATTACTATGAGATTTGTAAACTGGATTTCAAAACAGCCTTCCTTAATGGGAACCTTTAGGAAGATTCCTATATGACTCAACTAGAAGGGTTTGTAACTCCAAAGGATGCCAATAAGATAAAAAAGTTACAGAAATTAATTTATGGATTAATGAAAGAATCCAGGTCATGTAAAATTCATTTTGATGAAGCCATAACAGAATTTTGTTTTATAAAGAATGAAATTAAACATTGTCTCTACAAATGGTTTAGTGAGATTGTAGGGGTTTTACTAATTGTATATTTTGATTAAATATTACTTATTAGAAATGAGATACCAGTCTTATACTCTGTTAAGGCATAGATAAATTAATACATATCCATGAACGACTTAGGTGATGCATTATATATTCTTTGGATCAAGATCCATTGTGATATATCCAAGAGATTGCTCGGTCTAAATCAAAGTACATACACTAATAAGATTCTGAAGTGATTCAGTATGGAACAATACAAGATGGGATTATTTACAACATCACAAGGAATTCATCTTTCCAAGAAAATGAATCCTCAGAAACATGAGGAAAGAAAGAAAATGGAAAAGACTCCATATGAATCTATGATTGGATCAGTCATGTATTCCATGCTATGTACTAGGCTAGATGTCGCCTATGGATTAAGTGTGGTAGGAAGATACCAAGATGACCTAGGTGACTGATATTGGAAGGTAGTCAAGACTATCCTTAAGTATCTGAGGCGTACTAAGGATATGTTCCTCATTTATGGAGGTGATGAGGAACTAGTCATCAGAGGATATGCAGATGCTAGTTTCCAGACTGTTCAGGATGAAATTAAGTCCCAAACGCGATTCATCTTCACTTTGAATGTAGGTGCTACGGGATGGAAGAGCTCAAATAAGAGTGTGGTCATAGATTCTATAGTAGGGATCAAGTATATCACATCTTCTAAGGTAGATAAAGAAGTAGTTTGGTGCAATTATTATTCCATGAGTTGGATGTGTTACCTAGAAGTAAAGATGTTATCACACTCTATTGTGATAATACTACAGTGGTGGATCTCACAAAAGGGTGAAGGCAACATCAGTGGAAAAATAACATACTTCAGAAGAATCATATTTTGATGGATTTTTCTCAAAGAGGTGAAGTTTCAATGAGAAAAATTTCCATAGAAGACAATGTGGTGGACCCCTTGACTAAATCCTTGACTTAGAAGAAACTTTATCATCATGTGAGGTCTAGAGGACTAAAATTCATAGGTATTTGGGTCTAGTCCATGTGAGATTTTATTAGAGTTTGTGACCTAGAACCAACTATTTGTACTTTGATTACATGACTATTTAATGTATTTAAATATTAAACATCTTATTACATATTGTTCATTTTTTTAATGACTATGATGTAATAATGTCCTAGAGTATTTGTTACATTGACAAGGTCATAGTAGTTCCCCGCTATGATGAGAACCTTAATGTGCTATGAAAATATTCTAAAATATAGTTCTTTGATTGGATTACATACTATGATTGGACACATAGTATACAGAATGTTAGGTGTGAGTACTCATAGGAAGATAAGAATTCTTATCATGATTTTCACACTTGGTAATCTCAAGGATATGAGGTTATGAGAACAAACCTGCCTGTAGGAATTCCACATGTTTTGGTGTCATCGTATATTCATATTTTCAAGTATGAATAACAGTAATTGGACTTTAATATTATTATTAATGTGTGTCATGACTTGCAAACTTTATATCTATTGAGGAAAACTATCATTCCATTTCTTGGCGGTAAGTAGGTTAAATTGGGTGCGTCACGAGTGACATGTTATTAATGGATAAGTCAAGGAAGGATTTGGCCCTTCCATTTATGGTGGTTTATATATTGGGCCATAGATTGAAATTGAACCATATCCCTAAATTCCATGTCCATGGTGTAATGATGAGTTTATTTTATGCAGTCAAAGAAATACATATAAAGAAAACAGGATGATGACACTGTCATGAAACTTACTTGATGAGATATTGAGACATAGGGATTCTATTACACAGTGAGCATCTGTATGTGGATGTCATCATTACGAATTTAAGTTATTTCTACTGGTTTCCTTGACCCATTTCTTGATAGTACTCTTGGAATTTAGGCAATCCTGACTAATGCCGATGAGAAATAATCCTAGAGGGTCACACAATATGTGTTTCTTGTGGTATATAATAAATTATATTTGAAATTAGTTATTGGTACAAATTTTATTCTCAAGGCCATGGAATAATTTTATTCAAGTTAAAATGATCGCATAAATTAAATAAAAATTATTTATTTAATTTATTTTACATTTAATAAATATTTATTTAATAGTTTGTAAATAAAATAAATATTTAAGAGAATAAATAATTTATTTTTTTATTTGGTTGTTCAATAAATGGAAGTAGTGTTCGAGTAGACCAAGGCCATTATGGAAAAAGAATAATTATTTAAAAGACAGTAAATAATTATTTTAGTAGTTGTCATAAGAAAATATAATAATAACGTTGTTATCATTATGTTGTACAATATTTCATTTAAGATTCTGTTTTACACAAGTCGACGCACAATCAATAATGGTGATGTTATTATTATTATATAGCATGGGTTTTCTCTAAGATTAAAACTATATTTAATTTCTATTATGAAATTAAATATTTTAATTGAAACCCCATGTCATTAAATATATAGGTATGTTTATTGTGTCATTATGTCTGGTGGACTGAATTATCGGTGGTGAGATAATTATTGAGAAAAAACAAATTCTCTCTCGAATCCTATCCTCTCCCCTGTAAAGAAGGAGATACATTATTCAAGACCTAAGAAAATGTGATCAACAATGACCCATGCAAGACACTCGCTTTGCCGCATTAGAACCCAGAGAATGAGTGGTTTTGATTAGAGGCCATTGAAACACATGTGGATCACTGCTAGAGTGATTATGGTCTGGATCCTCATAAGAACAATGTGACAATCCAAAAAGATCATTCCAGATGATCACAATCATCAGTGAAGAAAGTACCAAATATTCGAGTATTTAAATTCTGCATACCTTATTTAAATTAATTTTAAATATGATGCAAAAGATTAATTCTCTTGGTTCCAGCACCATTTTCTTCTTTTTTCTAGATCATTGATCTTAATCTGAAGATACTGGCATTTATCATCATATTGATCCCAGTTTGGTCATCGATTATGGAAAAGGCAAAGTTAGGCCCTCCCAACCGCCTCACTTTCACTGCATTTGGATCCTTCCTGTCTATCATTTTTAAATTTGAAAAACAACATTTTATCCGTTTTGTGTTCACTACAAACTATATGAAAAGAGGGAAAAAATATTTTTCAACTATAATCATGAATGTTCTATTGGTATTTCCACTGAATTTTACACTAAAGTTTGTAGAATCTTAAAATAAAAAGGATATAGATTATACTCTAATTTTTGTAGGTTTGAAAAAGTTGTTCTATTGTTCACCACTAGAGGTTCCACTGGAATGTCCATTGGAGGTTCCACTGGAATTTACACTAGAGGTTCTACTATATGTTCCACTATAACATCAACTAGAGGTTCCACTAAAACCTCAACCAGAACATCCACTGTAGTTCAACTAGATTTTCCACTAGAACTTCCCAGTGGAACTTCCTTTAGAATATCCATTGGAACTTCATGTGGAATTTAGAGTCATATTCCAAACCTATAGTGTAATTTGGGGAATCCCAAAAAATATATTTGTAGTGAAGTTTTATAGGATTTATTTTTTAATTTTGTGATGTTCTATAGAACTAGAACTTCCACTATAGGTCCATTGTAACTTCTACTAGAACCTATTATACCTAATTTTAATGCAAATATACCTCAAGTAATAAATTGTGGTGTTATTTACCAATGGAACTTATATTTGAAGTTCCTATAATATTATACCTTCTAAACCTATAGTGTAATTTCTGGAATCCCAAAAAAATATTTGTAGAGAAATTTTTCATTATTCAACTCTGAATTTTGTGTAGTTCCATAGCACTAGAACATCCAATATATGTTTCACTAGATATTTCACCAGAGGGAAATTATACTAGAACCTATTCTTCAAAATTACAGTGAAAAGACACCTTAAGTAAAAAATCATGGTGTTATTTCTCAGTGGAACTTTTAGTGGAAATTATGATGAAACTTCCAGTGGAACTTCCATTGGAACTTATATTGAAAATTATAGTGGAAATTCTAGGGGAAATTTCATTGTAACTTCCAATGGAACTTCCAATAGATGTTTCAATGGAATTTCTAGTCATATTATACCTTACAAAACTATAATAAAATTCCCAAAAAAAATTGTAGTGAAAATGTTATAGGATTAAGAAGTGAATTGTTTGCAATTCTATAGCACTAGAAATTCCACTGGAGGTTCCATTAGAAGGAAATTCCACAGGATCCTATTTAACCAAATTGCTGTGAAAATCTACCTTAAGTAAATAATAATGGTGTTATTTCACCTATAATTCCCATATATTATATATTTTATTGAATTTTCTACATGATTCAATATGGAGTTATTCTATTCTTTTTAGTCTAATTGTATGTTTTTAATTCCCAAGGAAAGTGCTTACTTTAAATTTTCACACATGCATTTTAGGCCTAATTTAACATATTTACAATGAGTTATTCATGAAATAAAACCAAAAATGAATGAAGGTCTTAAATATTATTTGTGACATACTCTTTCATGGAATATGTTTCAATAATTTCTATCCAATACTATATCACCATCAAATTGTAAGAAATATAATAATTTTATTTTTTAGGTGTTGGATAGCTATGTTCCATCAAAAAATTATTTCTGATTTAGTGTAGTGGAAAGATGTTTATTTTAATTTAATGTCTAAAGGACATTTGGAATAATATAAGGTAAAAAATAAATGGACGAATCCTACTATTTCAAGAAAACCAAAGAAACATTATATATAAGGATATTTCAAATCGGTGTTAAGTTGTTGACATAAAAGGCAATAAAATCACCTCTTTTGTAATCTCTAAAGGGAAATGAGGAAGTTGATCATGTTGACACAACAACACTTCCATGTTTATACAAATATGCTACTATGTTTTTTCCTACCACAAGTGATTACTTGATTTGGGGTTTTATCAATTTTGTGGATACTATGAGAGGCATGAGAACACTAAGGTGGTCTTGTGCAATCCACCAACAGTTGATGAGATATATTAAAGAATTTCACAAGAAGTTTGAAAATATTATGGGGTAGATTATCACATTATTGGAATGAATGAATAATTATTTTAACTTCTATGTATAATTTATTCTCTATAGGGTTATTATTGTTATAGTACTGGTATTATGGGGAAAGTGAAATAGTTAATGGAAATGAATAAGCTACCAATCCACTATTCATAAAGTGGAGCACGTTAGATTTTGATACTTTTATAGTAAAACTAAAGATTCATCAACTTAAAACCAGTGAGGTATGTATACCAATTAAAGTATAATTTTAATGGTTTTATAAAACCAGGGGTTTGTAAAAAATAAGAATATTACAGATAAAAAAAGAATAATAAATTGTAGTGGATAAAAAAATGAGTAAGGAAGACACAATTACCGGACAAGAAAAGGTGGATAAAAGGATGGGAAAATTAGAGTTCTTCAAAAAAAAATTATCCTTGAAAATAAAACATTAGAAAATGGAAGCAACAGTTAGGAAACATAAAATAAATTCAAAAAACTGAAGGTATTGGTAGGTGACAGCACCAAAAAGAGTAAAGAAGAAGAGAAGTTGTCGTTTCTTGAGATGAAAGAACCCATTATATAAAAGAGGAAGACCAGAAAGTGGGTAAAAATGAAGCTATGATGCAGGGGTAGAACACGTGCAACAACCTTCTAAAGAAATCAAACATTACCTTGACAATACCCAAGTAGAAAAGCCAGAAATAACACTTTCTCTAATAAAGGAAACTCAGACACAGGGTACTAATGATTCTGGGATTTAGGAGGCTGTAAATCATAGTCAAGAAGCTATTGGAAAAAAGACACCTCTACCTTACAATAGACAAATATAATAGCCAGAAACAAAAAATTATGAACCTGCAATACAAGAATAAGAACAACAATAGCTCAACAGAAACGAGTAGAAGATCAAAATAAGTTTGAAAAATAATTGATGTAGGTAGTGTTTTAGAGAAAACAAAACATAAAATGGTTGTTAACGGGAAAGAAATTATACCTATATGGGTTCAGAAGAGTTAATTACTGAAAAAACACTATAAGCAGCTTAAGAAGATTCTATAGTTGGATCCATCCTGTTATGTTGTTAGGAAAAAAGGGAATGAACACCCTAAATTTAAAATATTTCTATTAAATTACCCTAAACTGTAGAATTCTTCTTACAAATTATTGTTATTATATTGTAGTGAATATGTATGGGAAGCTAAGAATAATTTATATTCAGTTTTAATGGATGTTATTTTCTCTATTTTTAGAAAAATCATGAAAAGTAGCATGGTGAATATTTATGTTAACCGAGATTACTGTAAATTAATATTCATTTAGTGGGACAACCTCCCTTCATTTTTAATGATATCAGGTTATATATTCATATGATCAAATTATAAAAAAGAAGTGTCAAATGGGGAAGATGGCTAGAATATTCCCAGATAAATCAATAGTGATTACAAGTGGTACCTTGGTGAGTGTAATATTCTATATATTCTTGAAGTTGTAAATATATTAATTAATATTTTATCAAACATTATTCATTTTATAGTGAATAATATCTAGTATTTTTTTGATAGAGATGTTTTTCTAGAAACCAATAAAGCTAGTAATCTAGTTAAATGGAAAAGTGTTCATCCCCATCAACACATCAAGTATTCATTAGAAATTGATCATTTTTAATATTAAGAGAAAATATTTCATCCACTATAACTCCATGTAGCCTCAGATGGGTGGTACTAAAGATGATTATTATCAGAAGGATGATTTATAAATGGTAAGTTTTATCCTATTCAACGTAAAATACATTTTAATATAAACCAAATGACTAAATGAAAATTTTATAATATGTAGAAAACATTTATTGAATAAATCATCAAAAAATGGAGTCTTAAATACTTGGAAAAGACTAATCATGCACTGCCATTCGTAGTGGAAGATACTCCTATGTAGAGGGATACAACCTTGGACTACAGATTAATTTTAGGCTATCTAATAGAGTAGTTATAAACAAATCAAGAATATAACAAGAAGATTGAACAAGATAAAGTTTATGATTGATGACTTTATAGGGCACATTGATTCCTTATAGACCCTGCATACAACTGGACATAAACATCATTTTGAAGCATGAGTTTAATCTTGGAAATAGTTTTGTCGACATCAACATAAATATTTAAATTCCATGATTAAATGACTGTGACATTAATGTGGAATTAAAATGGTTATGATGTTCTTAAAGGTTTATACAACCCAATTTTAAAGCTGTTACTGAAAACTATATTTGAATGTTTTTAGGTTTTTGAACATTTATACTTCCTAGTCTTTTTATTTATTACTGGAAACTTCATTTGAATGTTGTCAGTTTTTTAAACATTCATACAAAATAGTTTTATGGTTGTTTCTTAGATTGGATGGTGATGGAAATGACTTTGTAATTATGTCATGTGAGGATATAAGTTTTTTATTGACTATTTTTATGAATATTCTCATATCTAATGATTGACATTATTTTATTGAGGTCATAAATATTTTGGTTAAATGGATGTTTAGTAATGTTTTTTTAGTGTATATGGTAGATTTTTATTGTTGTATGTCGAATGTAATTGTTTCATTTGGGGGTTTTGTTTCAATGATGTGTTTTCAATCTCTTATAGATATCTGATCTTAGTTTCTAATTATAGGATGTAAATACATACTAATGGTGGTTTGTTTTTATTGGTATCAATATTTCATTATTAGTGATTGTATGTTCATAATGATTTAGGCTGATTTTTGATGGATTTTTCATCACTATAATGTAATTGGATATTTTATTTCTATTTTACTGCTTCAATGTAATTATAATGATGATTTAATAATTGTAATATTGATATTTAAATATTAATATTGATGTTATAGTTGTTTTATATAGGTATTATGTTTATTTTATATAATTTTGAAGGGAATTTTATGTACAATGGGTTATATTTAGTTTTGGTAAAGTCAATTGGTAATTTCAATGGGTTATATTTCGTTTTGGTAATTGCAATTGGAAATTTCAATCTGGACTTGTTTGGTTTTTTGTAGTTGTAATCTGGTCATATGTGGTTTTGGAAATTGAAATGGTAATATTATGTTATTATAAGGGGAATTATTTGTTTTTAAGGGGAATTATTTGTTTTTGATGTTATATACAGTGTTTATGATTGCATTGGATATTTGGTGTTGGTAATAACAATGGGATATATTTGGTTTTAGTCATTTTAATGGGTTATATTTGGTTTTGGTAATTGCAATGGGTTATATTTGGTTTTGGTAATTGCAATGGGTTATATTTGGTTTTCATAATTGAAACAGGTTATATTTGGTTTTGTTAATTACAATTGGTAATTTCAATCTTGTCTTATTTGGTTTTGGTAATTACAATATGGTCTTATTTGGTTTTGGAAATTTCAATGGGAAGATTATGTGTCTCTAAGGGGAATTATTTATTTTTGGTGTTATATTTGGTGTTTATGATTGCAATGGATATTTTGTGTTGGTAAAAGAAATGATTTATATTTGGTCTGGGTAATTGCAATGGATTATATTTGTTTTTTGTAATTGAAATAGGTTATGTTTGGTTTTGGTAATTACAATTGGTAATTGGAATCTGGTATTATTTGGTTTTGGAAATTATAATGGAAATATTATATGCTTCTGAGGGAAATTATTTCCTTCTGAGGGGAATTATTTGGTTTTGTTGTTATATTTGGTGTCGATGACTGTAATGGATAATTTTAGGAATTATTATGTTCACATTTTCAGTATAAAAAATATGATCTTCACTACTGTCACTTTCATAGTTTCATAAAAAATGCATATATCAAATTTATATATATTCTTGAAATGGTATCCTAATCCCAATCCATTACAACTTATAGTAGAGTATAAAATATTTCAACCTATAAATAATTTAATGCGGTCATTATAATTAAAAATATCATGTGCATGGTCATAATTAAAACAAAAAAACAACAACTGTCATCCAATTTTGTCAATACTGCTTGGTCTCTTACATTATTATGACAGTTTACCTCCAAATATTAAGTTTCAAATTTGTTGAAAAGTATTCTTGCAACAAAAAAAAATGTAGTTAAAATAATTATAGAAAATAATTCTTATAAAAAATTTACATTTAAAAATGTTTTTGTAGATAAAACACAAAAATATGATCTTGCTTGCTCTATAATTCCCTACCTAAAATGAAAAATGATATCATATACCACATTAGTAATAGAATATTGATCTTATAAAATAAATGAATCATAAAATGAAATTATACCATCATCATAGAAGTATACTTTTTTTATTCAACTATGACCCCTTTTAGCATCCATTGTCTAAAAAAATTTCATTCTATCTCCCCCTTTATTGTTTGGTTTTTTTAAAAGAATATGTTGTTAAAATTTTGTCTGAACTATCATGACCCTTAACTCTATATGATGACGTATTTATAATAGTAAATTCTTTTAAAAAATTACTAAAATAAGAGAAGGCAATGTCATAACCCACATCTGTCTCATAAGCTATGGAAATTAACTTCATTTACATTCATGCTAAATCTTTTTTTTTCTATAATTGATTTTCTATCAAATTTTTTTTCAATATAAGATCCTTTGAACATCATAATATTTCTATCCAATTGGGTCCATCTCCCCATAATATATATTTTAGGCATTTATCTCACATCAAGATGATCATAAATTTTTAAAACATGACAACGAAGATACCCATCAGTCTAAAACTTTTGACAAGAACATTCAAAAAATTCATTGGAAGATATATATAATATAAAAAATTTATCTTTATAGTAAATCATTCTAATAACATAAGTGAATTGAACTACAATTTCAATACATGATATCAAAAAACAAGCACCAATCGTTTTATATTTATGTTTAAATAAATAAAATAACTTGGGTGTATATCTAGTAAACACCAGGGACATAAATGCATGGTAAGGGTAAATGTTATCAGGAAACTTATCCCACATCTCAAATTCTACCTTTTTTTCACGATACCAATTTTATCCAAAAAATCCCTCAAACTGATTAAATAAATAAACCACACTTAACTTGCGATGAACATAATATTTAAGAAATCCATTAAAAATTTCATTTAATTGAGTACTTTGAATACCCAATGTTAATGAATATTTCAAAAGGAAATGATTCCAATTTTCTATCAATATGAATACATCATCTAAGAACTATGATTTTCTGACCCCATATTTTTCGCTAAGGGAAGGCCACTCTTGATTAAATTGATTTTCATTATTGTATTAGAACATACAATTCTTAAATATTGTTATAAAAATCGATCCATAATTCATCCAATTACCTAAATAATTAATTTCATTTTTATCAATTTTCATGAACAAAAGAAAAGGTGAGTTCTTACTAAAAATTCATAAATGGATTTCCCCATTGATGCATCCTGATTAGTAAAAATATTTCGAGGTCACTTCATGTGACGCCCCTATAATTGTTTTTCAAAAAACCAAGAAAACGAAGTCATAGTTTCATAATATAATAATTATTCCATAAAAATGACAATATCTTAATGATTATTGAACCCCACAAAAACATCTATTAGTCTATACTTTTTATTAGTGTCAAAAGTTGTGTAAAAAACAACAAAATATACTTACAACTCATAATCTGTATTCATTTTTGGATCAAACTAGAAAATATTACTAATTTTCCCATTCCTATTAAACTATATAGTATAGAAAAATGATATATTATCCTAAATTTATCTTTATAGGTACTCTAACATGAAAAAACGTATCACCATAATGAAATTCCATTTCTGATTTAGACCTTAAAAATTTTCAACTGATCAACACACATGTACCTAAAAACATCTCGACCCCCTACAATAGTTATTGCTAGGGAGAAGGAATCATTTTTTTTAATACCTGTTAAAGTATTCAAATATAACTCATCTCCTTGTGCTTCTATTATTTTTCTTTAAGAAATCATCCAATGAATTGATTCCGGTCAATGCAAGGGATCATTATTCTCTTCAAAAAATACAATACATGCGTATTTCCTAGAAGACAATAAACTAACCCCCATTCTAGTATAGAAACTAGTACGTGTATTAGCTAGAGTAAATTTAACCATTCTATCACGGTTTTAAAACTTCCTATGACCTTATATGATACATGCATAAAGTCTTTATGTGAGAATTTCTTTATCATTTCTCCTTCTATTAGATTATTATCGGTGTACACTGAAGCCATTTACTCCCCCCTACATGACATACAATCATTGTGCTTCATCAAGTGATGTGAATATCACCCTTACATCTATTTTAATAGAAGCTTCCACAACATCAACATCAACATCAACAATATTGCAATAACCTAGAATAAAAAACATAAGTTCAAGTAATGTACATTAATTTTACAATGGGATTTAACCTGTTTCAAAATGTATAAAAAATATGAATACAAATATAACAAAATATTATATAATTATTAAAATAATTTTTTACATATATATATATATATATAAATTTTATTTAAGAAATTATAAATAAATAAATTTATAAGATATATTAAATATATTCTCCAGTAGAAGTTCCACAATATATTAAGAATGTATATTTCTAAAACTAAGGAATATAAAATAAAATTTAATAAATATATTATTTTTATGTACTTAATTTTCATAAATATGATTTAATTTAATATTTTTAAATATATAAACTATTTGAGAAATTTTGAAAATAAAAATTAGATGATTGGGAAAATAAAATAAGAGGAAATTCCAGCAGAACTTTTTTATAAATATATTATTGTTAAATTTAATTAAAATAAATATAAACTGAAAATGAGACATAATTATTATAAAAATGATTTTTTTAGAATTATAATTTGTATAAAAAAAATTTGAAATTGAATTTATTTTCCACTGGAACTTCCAGGGGAGGTTTATAACTTCAAGGGGAAGTTCGGAACATCCACATCAAAGAACTTGTGGAACTTCCACAATGAAAACATCCACTAAAAACATCATAAAATTATCTTGGAGAGATTTAACCCAAAAATAATAGTAAAAAAACATCAAATATAATCTCCAATAACTTCCCATTATTTAGTATACACTCATGGATAGAAAATATTCCATATTTATAAAAAACTAAAAAATATCAAATATCAAATGCAATTCCTTCATCAGTATCCATTATGAGGAGAAAAAAATACAAACTCGAAAACATGATATGAATTAGCTGATTATCACTATGATGAAACCCACTAATAATGCCTTATTATCTCCAAATCATGACAAAACCCACTGAAAATTCCCCAATCCCTCATATCACCCGCAATCATTCAAACCTCGCTTATTGAAACCCAATGAATGATAATGCCAAACCAGCTGCGATGAAGTTGTCTATAAAAAACACAGTATGATCAAATAATAGAGAAACCCACTGAAAATGAAAAATAAACTATGAAGAATCCCAATATGATTAAATCCTGGTAAAACACACTGAAAATTCTTGGTAATTCTCCATTTCGCATGATGCCTCTGTTCCCGTGCATGCCTAATTTTTCATGAGTTAAAAATTCCTTCCAATAAATCAAAGTAAAATGATGATTCCAACTATAAAAATGAATACATGTTAATATATCCTCACATAACCAAAGTGTCCTGTAAAAAAGTTAACTAGAGATGATGAAACATGAATAAATTTATGGTGAAATATTTCATGATAATTATTTATTTTTCTTAAAAGATTATAAACATGCACATGAAATTTTAAAATAATTAATTATTTAAATTATTTATTGTTCTAAAACTCAAAATAGTCACCATACATGCTATCAAATTAAGCCATACATTTTTTTACAATGTTGTTTATAAGGATAAATTTCCATTTTACACCTTCATGTGAAAAATTAAAAAAATTACATTAGGATTTCATAAGGTCCAAAAACTAAAATATCAGGACCTTTATATTATATAAACCATCAAAAATATTAATCCATAAAATCCCAATCTCATCCTTACAATATCATAACCTCAAATGAGAAAGTTCTCACAAATTTAATCACACAATATTCCATCAATGATACACCTTCAATGAGGGTAATTCATCACACACCACATGTGTCACACCCTATAATTTTTTTCCTATTTTATTTTACTAGATATTGGCCTATTCCCTATGTTTCCAGAGTTTTAGAGCTAAATTTTGAGTTTTGGAAAGTTTTTCCTCCAATCATATGGTTAGTGCCCATGGTTTAGGGGAAAATAGGAAACTACCTTTATGAAAGGACCTTTTTCATTTCATTTTGTTCATTCATGGTTTAGTCGACCTGAGTATCACATATTTGAGTTCAAAACATGTGAAACCATGGGGAAATTGTATAATATTTTAATGTGTGAGGATACTAGTTCATGACTTGGGTGCTGTAAAATACTAGTTGTTCATGTTAGGTACAAATAATTTTTATTTTTGGTTAAAACCTTGTTGAGGTTGTGTTTTGGATGAAACTATGTCTTAGGATGAGTCATTTTGTTTTTGGAAGGAAGGTTTCAGGGTAGCTGGAGCTGGGATGTAAGACCAATACACAACAGGTATTGTTATGGCTAGACCCTTTTCACCATGTGTTTTGGTTTTTCCCTATTAGAAAAACCTGAGCATTACATAATGTGTAAAGTTTACACTCCATGTAAATTCGCAAGGTTTGTTTTTTAAGGTGTAAATACTTACTATTTTGATAGAATCACCCTATTTCTCTAGAAGAGAGTCATTGTAGAAGCTCCATATTCATCTTAATGACTGGATTTGATCCTTTTCATCCATTTAGACTTTTATATGAGATATTTATATCCATTTGTATAGAAATCGGCAATCTATCTACTCCTTTATATCTTTTAATCATTATTATTCCTATCAAAAACACTATTTTTGTGTGTGATCATATGTCCTATTTTTAGAGTGTTTGTCTATTTTTCTATTTTCTTCCAATCTGAGCCAAACCAGAGGTAGATACAAGATGAGTGTTCTGCTATAGGAATAAGGAAGTTGGGATAGTAATTATCGCACAAGTATTATTTCTTTATATTATGTTTTGTGATTCCAAATGCAGAATATTCTATACATTGCCTTAAACAAACACTTAAACCATTTTTAAATTGATATAATTGATATAAATAACCTATTTTCTCCTTATTCATGTTAGTATAGGTCCCCATGATTATTTTCATCCCTTGAGTTGTGCCTATGGAACTGCCCTTGGTATTAACTTCTTATGTGACCAAACCATCCTCTATATGGTTTTGGCCTAACTTCTAAATATAATGACTATACGAAATTAAATGGAAAGTGAGTGGAGTGACCATGTCACATGTTTAAGTGGAGACAATGGTTATTCCCTTATCCAAGAGAATTATTAATAGTTTGTAGAGACTAATTGATTTCTTATACTTGTGATACTTGGTAATGGAGACTGATATACTTTTGATACATGGGAATGGTATCCCTGATACATGTGACACATGGGCATGTCATCCCTCATACTTATGATACATGGGAATGAAGTCCCTTATAATTTTGATACATTTCCATGGTGTCCCACATACTTGTGATATATGGGAATGGATTCCCTTATATTTTTTATACATGGTCATGGAATCCCATATAATTGTGATACATGGGCATGGAATCCCTCGTACTTGTGATACATTGGCATGGAGTCCCTTATAGTTGTGATCCATGAGCATGTTGTCTCTTATACTTGTGATACATGGGAATGGCATCCATTATACTTGTGTTACTCAGGAATGAAGTCCCATATAGTTGTGATAAATGGGAATGGAGTCCCTTATAATTATGATATACATGCATGAAGTCCCTTATACTTTTGATACATAGGAATGATGTTCCATATGACTTATGATATTTGGGCATGGCACCCATACTACTTATTGAGACTTTAGTGACTAGACATGGATGCCTGAGTTACACTTTGGGTTCAAGATAGCACTAATTATGTATACATATGGTTATAAATGTCACTATATATATAGAGAATACCCACACACACACATTCATATACTCTCATACATATATTTTCATGGTGATATATATTTAGAGGTTGTCCCGACATGGGCTGAAACATGTATTGTCAGCCTGATGTCCTTCAAGAACTAAATTAGACCCATTATAGTTTTCATTACTACTATCTATTATTATATCTTCACATAGATCATATTATATGCACAAACTATATACTTTTAGATATAGTTGGTGGTGGCCTACTGAGTATATATCACACCCTGTTTAGGATTCTGATTGGTACCCAGACTTAGTTCATGGATATAGGAAGGGACATGGGAAATCACCCTATTTTTTATGATTGATTCGATCATCTCATGAGATAGGTTGAGAAAAAGACAGATATAATCATTTTTATTCTATATAGAGATTTTATTTTTGTTTTTTTGGCCCTTTAGATATTCTTGTATGTATGTGTGCCTACTGCCATGTTCATCTGTTTCTTTTATTATTAGAAACATAGAATTACATCATTATGTATATGGTATTGGATATTTCTATTGATGACTTTTTAGTTTTTTGGGAAGTTTTACCTTCCACTATTAGTTGATATTATGATTCTTCAATTTATTCATTTATTACACCACTCTATTACTCTAATTATGAGGGTTTAGTCTCCCCACTGTACCACCATGGACCCTCGCTGCTAGTTGGTAGCCTCTGGTATACAGGGAGGCATTAATGAGTCCATGTTACCATAATAAAACAAAAATTTATTGACAATAAATGACATAATTTACTCAAATTTTGTTAAATATGTTTTTATAAAATATTTGGTATTAGATAATTCATTTTAAAATTTGTTGTAAATCCCCATTTTACCCTTTAAAATTCACTGTAGTATTTCAGACATAACTATTTTTCCTTGAATTATTTAAACTTAAAATTTTGTAAATTCTTTCCTGGATTAATATGATACGACTTTTATGTAAGAAATATGAGCTAAATGATACGTTTGATTAGAGTAAATGGGTCATGATGTCAATGTTTGGATGGATTCTCTAGATTGAACATCACTTCAGTATTTGGGCCATAAATTCTTCATCAATTCTTATATTGGGTCCAAATTTGGAGATAATATCTAGGAATAAATTTAAAACACATGATCTTAATGGAAGGACAAATGGTTAATGATTTTGGATGCTAAAAGAGGTAGTAAAATTTATAATAAAATATTTGTCTGAATTTCCCCATTCACACTTGAAACCACTTGTAACCTAGACTCCCCTACACTATATTAATGTGTTTTTTTTCATTTGTAGGGTGGTTAAAATGACATATATGATTGGGAGAAGATGATAATTAGTTCTTTTCTATTTAAATTCACCATTGGATAAGGTAATATTTCAACATAGGATCTCTTCCAAAATGTTCCTCTTCCTCTTCAATGTTTTAATATTTTTATTCTTTCAATAAGATCTATATTTATCTTACATTTCCCATTTTATTTTCAATTTAATTATTATTATATTTACTTATTTGGGTTGTAACTGAATAATATAAATGTTATTGGGGTATAAAATTTATAAACTTTTGTGAATGAAATTCATTTCTATGATGATTACACCACTAATGGAAGAGTAATTTCCTTAGTAATCGATCTAACTATTACCTTAGTCAATTATTTATTTTTAATAAATTATATAATTTGATTTAATTAATATGATATTAGAATTGAGTTTTTAATTTAAAATAAACTAAGCAAGAAATTTATCAATTAAAAGAAACATGTGAGGTTATGATTTTTGTAAATTCTGAGAGTGCAATCTAAATTGGTAAAGTGAAACAAAATAGGATCAATTTTTAGAGTTAAAATATAATCCATAAAGTCAATTTATCCTCACTTCTCAAATGTATTTCATCACTAATTATCCACTAATCATAAGATATATTTAGAAAAACAATCAAATTATGGTGTTACAATTTCATGTTTTGAAGCTAGCCTAGGGTTTAATTAATTTTCATCTTTGTGGTTGAGGTAAATTCTCTTAGGGTTTAAAGATTAACAAATTAATGGATAATAATTAAGTGGATGTTAATTAAAATTTTAATTAGTAATAAGTTGTTGAATAAGTATAGTTAGATCGATTATTATTTTTAAAATATATTTCTAAAAAATATATCCTCATTGTGTTTTCTCAATCTCATTTCAAAAACATAAAAAATCTTCTTACAACATACTTAATCTTATTATTTTATAAAATTCAAACAAAAAACCCCCTAATTTTATATAGTGAGTTTATATTATCATATTTTATTTTCAAAATACCTTTTAATATGTTGTTTTAAATTACTTCCTCCTTTGAGAAACAACCTTGGTCAACTTCTATGTTGCACCTCAATAACCCAAAACCGAGAATCATTTCAGAGCACCGATGAAAACTCCTTTCAAATTGTTGTCGTTTCTAGGGAGGAAAGTAATTTATTCAACCAATTAGAAGTATTTTTTCATTTTATTCTTTTCTTCACTTCTTTATTTATTATCTCCCCCTTTTCAATTTTTCAATTTTTTTATCTCTTTCATGGACCATCATCTCAAACTTCTTTTTTTAATATTGTGGTTAAATTTTATTTATTTCATTTTTATTTTATTTATGATATGAACTAATTAAAATTATCTCTTAGATATTGAAATTGAGATTTAATGTCGCCTTAGGGTTAGAATTATAAAATCTCATTCTGTGGAATGTTTCAAAATTTAACCTGTTACAGAATTTTTCCCTTATAGGAAAACTAAAATTGGAAACACTTTTTAATAAAACATAAAACAAGAACCAATGGATGAAAAAAAGAATTAAATTAATATAAATATTAATGTATTTTCTACACTAGATATTGACTACCAACCAAATTGTATTACATACCCAAATATTGAATTAGAATTTGAACTAAAATATGGGTTGATTCACCATATTCCAAAATTTTAGGGATTATCTAGTGGGTATCCAAAAAAAATTTAAAATAATTTAATGAGGTTTGATCATCCCTTAAACCAGTAAATGTCTCTAAAGATCAAACAAAAAATAGATCATTCTCATTCTAACTTTATGGAATTGAAAAGGATTGGATGTATTGTTTAAAACCTGATGACGTAACATGTTGGAATGTTTTGAAATGTCATTTATGATAGATATTTTTCCATCATCATGGATTAATTCTATTCATAATGAGATCTTAGAGATCAATCAAGAATAAGGGAATTTAGTGTATGAGTACTTGGAGTGATTTAAGAAGTTGTGTGAAAACTTCCCGCATCACCCAATTAGTGAGAAACTACTCATCCAATACTTCTGTGAAGGCCCTTCACTTATGGAGAGAAGTATAGTGGATTCCATAGATGGAGGGGAATTGGTTGAGAAAACACTAATAGATTCACATGAATTGGTCGACAAGATAGGAAAAAAATCCCAGAAATTTGGTGATCAAGGTATACTGCTTTTCATATGAGTATAACAGGTAAGTCCATATTCTCTTGAAAATATTTTAATTAATACCATGCTAGAATAATTTGTAACACCCCAAGATTTTATGATATATATTCTTTCATATCTAATGTTGTATTCTACACCAAGATTATCTTGCTCTATACACAACACCGTATTAGCTTGCAGTATACGTAACACTATTCTTGGATTGTGTTATACACAATTTCATGTTTGTTTGATAGTAGTTATTCTACACAACATTGAGTGTGTGTATATATATATATATTCAATGTATAAATGAATTATGGTTGGATTCTGTTATATGTAACAAAAAATGAGTTTTTCAATGTACGCAACCCTGAGTTGGCTTGCGTTACATGCAATCGTGACCTTCCTCGATAGCGTGTGTAGTACGCAATACCAGGTTTCACTAAACAACGATATATTGTTATAATATTATTATTTACTAGCCGTTATAAATATCATTAACCAAAATTTTAATTTTATATCATTATTATTCATCTTACATATTTTCTACAACATGGTATGTGAACAAAATAAATTTTTTAGGTAAAATAAGTATTTTTAAAAAAATGCAGTTTTGCCGCTTTTTGATGGAGCACCCACTTTAAATCTAGTTTTTGACAGGTTAATAAGTTCAATTTGAAAAAATAAAATTCTTCTTTGGAATCAGGATATAAAAATTTACTTTGGATAAAATTTTCATATTATTTTGATAACTTTCATATTTTAATGAATAGTAAAAACACGATATATTTTAATTAAAAACAACTTTTTCATCGCAATAATTTATATGGGTAAATTATAATATCAAATAGTTTTAAAGTATAAATAGAATATAATTTTACCATTTAATATAATTTATGTCATTACCATTTATTTTATATTGACTTCGTAGGTAAAAACATTTCAATCTTTGGTAATGTTTTAACTTTTAAAACCTGTTTTCTTAACAAAGAGATTAATTTTAAGTTAATTACTGCAACTTATGGGTTTTTAATTTTGAAAAATGGATTCCAAATTTGAATTAAGTGGATACAAATTATGTTAATAGGTTATTTTTATTTTTTTATTATGAATAGTAACTACGATAATTTTTATTTACTACAGTTAAAGGTTAATCGGGTAATTAACGGTAAAAATAAGATTATAAAATTACCCTAACAAATAAATAAATTCTATTGGATGACTAAAAGTAGACCCATATCACCTAAGGGTAGGAATATATTAATTTTATGGACTTTTGACAGTGAAAATAATTTAATTATAATTAAAACCAAAGAATGTGACAACATGTCACTCTCTTAAATCTTATTAGTATAATAATTTTAATTTAGTGATAAACTTCATGAAACATCGAACATGAATAATATCCAAAAATATAATAAAAGTATCTTCATCATTTTAATTTATTTAGAATTTTTAGGGATTAAATAATTATCATTAAAGGTGAGACAATAGTAATGTTGAAATTATTTTATAGATTGAAATATCAAATAAATGGTTTTAAAAATATTAAAATAAATATTATATGAACTATTTAATGTGCTCCACTAATTTTATAGATAAATATGACATTTTATGAATCTATTAAAGATTGTATTTTGAATATATCCTATATGTATATTTTATTTAAATTCAAATAAATTAATAGTGTCAAAATTGACACAATTTTTATTTTATAAAAATAACATATTATAAAATTTTTTAAAAATCACAAAAATATTTAAAAATTAAAAATTTATATTTATATAGTCTAAAATTTAATAAAGTATGTAAATATGTATAATTCATATCACATAAGTAATTATTTATATCAATTTAAAATTTTGAATATTATTACCACAAATAAAATTAAATTGATTAAATAAGGATAAATCAATTTGATAAGGTTTAAAATAAATTCACAACATGTATAAATTTTATTGGTTGATTATATTACAACCCTATATCATATCATCTTCTAATTGAGTCATTTTTGGAGGTTTTTAAGTGGGTTTGGAATTTATTATAAATTAATATTTCTTATAATTCCAAAGGTGCCCCTCTCCTTCCTTATAAAAGGGCACCTCATCCCTCTCCTCATCACACCACTTTGAGCCTTCATGCTCGGCCAAAACCTGAGAATTTATATTATAAACTTCCCTATAAACATACTTTAGGTCATGGTCTTCTTCAAAGACCAATTTTAGTGCCCTAAGAGGAGGTTTGAATAAGGCGTGTCGAAGAAGAGGTAATATCCGTTACCGATTCTTTCAAATTTATTTCTTCTTCAACTTCTTCTTCTTTAGTTTTTTAATTATAAAGTAATAACATAAGTTTAAATAATATACTGATATGTTATAATAAATATTAAACAACTCCATTTCACCTTCTATCCATCCTATGGAAAATGAAATCACCGCGCGTGCGTACGTACAGAATACCCTCTCCACGCCGCGGTGTAATCTGTTTTTCCACCACCACCTTACTTGGATGGGTATAACGGTGTAAAGAATAACTATATATGGTTATTATTACATCATAATGATTCTGATATATTATATCATCCATTACAATTCTATTCAATAATTATGGGAATGATATCATCGCCCGTGCGTACGTACGGAATACCGTCTCCACGAACACGATGAGATTCATTTTCCATGATTAACCATTTAAGTATGATTATAAAGTATATATAATATATAATCATGAAATATATTACATAATAATGATATTGTATTTATGTACATATATGTTTTATTTACTTAATTCCATTCAATAAGGAAACGAAAACAGCGTTCATGCGTACGTACGACCTACCGTCTCCATGAACGGTGTATTTCATTTATTGATCTGTCATATATATATATATTTATATACTGTATATATATATATATAAATAATGTTTTACATTCTGGATATAATTAAATCAGTATATAAGTAATAATATCAAGAACAACAAATCAAAACATGTACGATAAATGAAATGATTTTACCCAAAACGCTGCTTCAACATTGAATTTACTAAAGAACGAGTAATATAAAGTCATAAGTGAATCATATATGATATCATAAAAATGAATATGATTCTGTAATAAGTCAATGAAATTAATTAAATCATTATACAGAAGGTTCAGATACATACCAAGCGTATCAGACCTAAGGTAAGGGATAACTTTTCCAATCTCATTTTTATCCGAGATTGTTTATCCGTAAGTATTTACTGGGGTTATATTTATTATCCATTTCCCTATTTTCTGAAAATTCTCTCATGTACGTTTAATGTCATTTTTACACATTTTTTACTTTTACTACATGGTATGTAAGGAATCTTTTTTTTTAGCATACGAGGTACTTTTTGACTTTTCTGGCAGAAGTACGAGAAAAATGTTTTTTTAACTTATCCGGCATGAGCAGATTTTTACTGTTTTACAATGCCTTATTTTCATGAAGCTTACTCTACAAAATTTGATGAATATTTTCAAAAAAAATCTTTTCTTTTAAAATTCTATGGCATTTTGTGGAAAAAATGATTTTGAAGAAGAGATGATATTTTTCTCAAGAATTCATTTAAAGTGTTTTATCAAAACCATTTTCCATATAATATGGAATTATTTAATATGTGTATGTTTCAAGTATAATGTCTCTATGATTTATATGGTTTCACTTTTCTTATGATGAAATGATTTCCATTTTTTATATGGATGATGTTACGATGGGATGATGTTTATGAAAACCATTTTATTATTTGGGTTATGATGAATGATTTATGTTTATGTTGTGGAACACATAAGAATGATTTAATTATGAGATGGGTGGGACCTATATATCCCTACAATGAATTGGGTAAAGATTTATATCTCATGATATAGACATGGCTATAATGGCAAGTTAATCCAATTCAGTGATACCGGACTGGAACGAGGATTGAACTTGATTCAGAAAGGGACTTTCTCCACTAAGATGGTCTTGGAAGCAATGCCTTGGCTACTATGGAAATCATAACATGTGCTTAATGGTTTCCACAATTACATGTTTTATTCCCATGCCAGTTTATCATGATTAATGTTCATTTATGATCTATGCCTTATGTACTGCCATGTTTTATGTCAGTGCCCAAGATTTTTATGTTTAAACATTATGTTCATGTTTTTTTAAGTTCAAATGTATATGATTTCTTTTATTTTCTCCATTATTACCCTTACTTAGCATTTGAGCTCACTCTTTATATGTTTTCTTTTCCCCAGGATTTAAAGAAAGGTTTTAGGTGAGAAAACAAAAGGGTAAGAACTTTTTGGGAGATGTTGAAGATCTTTCCACATGATTAGAAGATTATATTCCTAGTTTCCAAAGACCCTAAACTATTATGGTCCTTATGTGCCTGTTTTTTTTATGTATTAATTATTCCGCAAAAAGTAATTTAATGTCTATGTATGTCAAGTACAGGTATCTACAGATGGTATCAGAGGAATGGTTTAGTCAACCTTTGGAAACTAGGATGCGAAAAACTTAGTGAGATCCCTAGAGATATTTTTAAGGTATGTCTAGGGATGTCCCTATGGTTAGGTATAAATATCGGTTATAGTCCTAGAATTACGGTAACGATCATAGAATTAAACCTAAGTTTTTAGATATTGAAGGTACTCACCCTTTATTATGTTGTTTTCCTAGCATGATTTTTTCCTCTCACACTATTCTTTTTGGGTTTTAGACGATGGACGGAACCCGAATGAACTGTGTTGATCAATGTAATGGGAAATTCAATGATTTTACTCCTAGACAAACCAATGTTATGGGAGATGTAGTAAAAAATCATATTGATATACTTACACAAGCTATGAATCATTCTGGACTTCCAAATGAGCAGAGAAGGGAACAATATTATATTGAGTCCTTCATGAGGCAATGTCCACCTTATTTTAGTGGGTCTTCTGATCCACTTGTTTCTGAACAATGGATCAGTACCATTGAAAATATATTTCCCATAATTCGCTGTTTAGAGCATGAAAAAGTCATTTTTCCTATTTACCATTTAGAAGGTGAAACAGACCAATGGTGGACTCTAATTATTAATACAAGGCCCCAATATGAAATTGAATCCATTGAATGAGACAAGTTCAAGAACTTGTTTTTCAATAAGTACTTCCCTCGTATTCTTCGAACAAAGAGGGAAAAGGAGTTCCTAGAGCTTAAGCAAAAGGATGATGAATCCATTGGAATATATGAGGTGAATTTTACATGGCTTTCAAGGTATGCATCTGTATTTAGCATCCAAACAGAAAGAAAAGTTGATCGATTCTTAAGTGGATTAAAACCAAGTCTTCGAAGGGAATTAGCGATAAGAAACTTCATTAGCTATGAAGAAATTGTGAGTTGTGATATCAGGGTAGAACTAGAAGTTGGTGTTACATATCCATCAAATGGTTTTGACAAAAAATGGAAGATGGATTTCAAGGAGAAATCTCAGAACAGTGGTGAAAAGAAGATGAGTGTTTCTTTATGCTAAAAGTGTGGAAAGAAGCATGGTGGAGATTGACTAAAAGGTACTAGAAAATGTTTTAAGTGTGGAAAATATGTTCATCGAGAAGTTGAGTGTCGAAGTAATGGAAAAAAGGTAGCGAATGTTGTGAATAGAGAAAAGACTATAGAGAATGCTCCACCAACACTTCAATGCTTCAAGTGCAAGGAAATGGGGCATTATTCTAATCAGTGCCCTAATCCAAGGGTTAATGATGATCAACGTGAGCAACCTCTTAAGGAAAAGGATAGAGGGAAGTCACATGCAATCACAATTTGTGATGTTGAGTATGATAATGATGTTGTGTAAGGATTAAGTGTTTTGGAATATCTATGTATTGGTTTTCAATTATTATATGGTACTGGTAACCATGAAAAGTGATTGAAATATTTTTGGAAAGAATATGGTATGCGCATAATGAAGGGATAAAGAGAAAATGAAATGAGCTCATGATAGATAGAAGGACAAAGTTATATTATGGTTTTAGTATATAGAAATTTTGGAATTTTAGTATGTGGAAATAGTTAACTTTTGACAATATTCATGTTTTCATTAAGGTTCAATGGGTACTCATGTTTCAAGAGAATACATGATTTTGGAATTCAAATGTTTGGAATGTGACCAAAAAGATATATATATCTTTTGATATACGGGTGATAAATGATTGTATTCAATTCTTGGTAGATGAACTTTACAGTAATCATTTTCATTATACTATGAGATTGGAAAAATGTTTTTTGGATAAGTCTTATGGTTGGACTAGATTATGTTGGGCATTATATAATAATGTTTAAGGCTAGAAATTTTTTTGATATTATTTTTCTAATGTTATAACAGGGTATTTTTAGAAAAAGAAAAACCCGTAGGACGGGAGACAACTCGTCGCGTCAGACAAGGCTGTGGGATTTGAACCCACACCCAAAGTGCGACAGAACTTTATCACTTAACACTAGCCTACGGGAAGTCCCTGGATAGTATAAAATAGTTTTATTATATTAAGCGGTATGATAGATGAAGTATATGTCCATTTTTGGAATCATATATGATTAACCTCACCACAGATGGACTTATGTATATTTGATAACTTTTTCTAACCTTTTGTTTGAGACAGATGGAATGACCCGTCATTCTATCGCATGATCTGATAACACTTCATTGAAGACAAATTCAACATCATTTCTTTAAGAGATGAAGTGGAAATTGTTCAAGGCATGAACAACTGTACCAAAATCAAGTAAGTATTTCTTCTAATTCAAATTCTTAAACTTTAGAGAAATGATCTTGAAAACCAAAAATGTTGTCCTAGTATCCTTATATCTGATGAATTAGATGGTACCTTAGATCATCGCAAATTTTTGGATTTTTGATGTTGGATTTTTCATAGCCATGTTCTCTACCACTCTCCATCAGAACTTGATGGTTAGATTTATCCTCCATATCCATATTTTCACCTATGTTCTACTATGTGGAAACCCAGTGATGAGTTAATTTTAGTAACCGATATGTTTCATACATCACTTTTTAAAATTAAGTTTTTGTATTCCTTTTTACGATGTGGGTCTCAATGAAAGAAACTCTCAAGTAGTAAACCATTCATAACCCTGATGAATTTCAAGGGTGAAATTCATTTTAAGGGGGTAGAATGTAACACCCTGAGATTTTATGAGATATATTCTTTCATATATTCTGTTGTATTATACACCAAGATTATCTTGCACAATATACAACACCGTATTAGCTTGCAGTATACGCAACACTATTCTTAGATTGTGTTACACACAATTTCATGTTCGTTTGATAGTAGTTATTCTACGTAAAATTAAGTGTATATATATATATATTCAATGTATAAATGAAATATGGTTGGATTCTATTATACGCAACAAAAAAGGAGTCTTTCACTACACGCAACCCTGACTTGGCTTGCGTTACACATAATCACGACCTTCATCAATTGCGTGTGTAGTACATAATACTGGGTTTCACTAAACAAAGAAATATTATTATAATATTATTAAGGACTATCCATTATGAATAGTATTAAATACATTTTGAATTTTATAACATTATTATTCAACTTACACATTTTCTAAAACATGGAATGCGAACAAAATAAATTTATCGGGTAAAATAAGTATTTTTCAAAAAAAATGCAGTTTTGCCGCCTTTTGATGGCGCACCCACTTTAAATCTAGTTTTTGACTGGTTTATAAGTTCAATTTGAAAAAATAAAAGTCTTCTTTAGAATCAGGATATAAAAATTTACTTTGGATAAATATTTCATATTATTCTGATAACTTTCATATTTTAATGAATATTAAAAACACGATATATTTTAATTAAAAACAACTTTTTCATCGCAATAATTTATATAGTTAAATTATAATATCTAATGGTTTTAAAGTATAAATAGAATATATTTTTACCATTTATATAATTTATGTCATTACCATTAATTTTATATTGAATTCATAGGTAAAAACATTTCAATCTTTGGCAATGTTTTAACTTTTAAAACCCGTTTTCTTAACAATAGGGTTAATTTTAAATTAATTACTGCAACATCTTTGTTCTGAATTTTGAGAAATGGATTCCATATTTGATTTAAGTTGGTCCAAATTATGTTAAAAGGTTACTTTTATTTTTTTTATATTATGAATAGTAACTATGATAATTTTTCTTTGCTACAGTTAAAGGTAAATCGGGTAATTAAGAGTAAAAATAAGATTATATAATTACCCTAAAAGCTGCCCAAATTCAATTGGATAACTAAAAGTCGACCCATATCACCTAAGGGTAAGAATAGATTAATTTTATGGACTTTGGACCGTGAAAATAATTTAATTATTATTAAAACCAAAGAAAGTGACAACATGTCACTCTCTTAAATCGTTTTAGTATAAAAATTTTAATATAGTGATAAACTTCATGAAACTTCAAACATGAATAGTATACAGAAAGATAATACAATTATCTACATTATTTGAATTTATTTATAATTTTTAGGTATTAAATAATTATTATTAAAGGTGAGACAATAGTGATGTTGAAATTATTTTATTGATTGAAATATCAAATAAATGGTTTTAAAAATATTAAAATAAATATTATATGAAGTATTTAATGTGATACAATAATTTTATAGATAAATATGACATGTTATGAATCTATTAAAGCTTTTATTTTTAATATATACCCTATGTAGATTTTATTTAAATTCAAATAAATGAATAGTGTCAAAATTGAAACTATTGTTATTTTATAAAAATAACATATTATAAAATTGTTCAAAAATCACAGAAATATTTAAAAATTATAAATTTAAATTTATATGGTCTAAAATGTCATAAATTATTTAATTATAGATAATTCACAGCACATAAGTTATAATTTATATCAATTTAAAATTTAGAATATTATTACCACAAATGAAATTAAATAGATTAAATAAGGATAAATCAATTTGATAAGGTTTAAAATAAATTCACAACATGTCTAAATTTTATTAGTTGATGATATTACAAACCTATATCATCTAATATTAGAATTGAGTCATTTTTGAAGGTTCTTAAGTGGGGTTGGAATTTATTATAAATTAATATTTCTTATAATTCCAAAGGTGCCCCTCTCATCCCTTATAAAAGGGAACCTCCTCCCTCTCCTCCTCTCACCACTTTGAGCCTTCAATCTTGGAAAAACACTACCAATTTCTCTTCTAAAATTCCATAGAAACATACTAGAGGTCCTGGTTTTCTTCAAAGACCAATTTTAGTGCCCTAATAGAAGGTTTCAAAGAGGCGTGTCGAAGAAGAGGTAATATCCGTTACCGATTCTTTCATTTTTATTTTTTATTAAACTTATTCTTATTTAGTTGTTTCATTATAACAGAATAACATCAGTATAACTAATATACTGATATGTTATTATAAATATGAAACAAACCCATTTCACCTTCTATCCATCCTACGGAAAATGAAATCACCGCGCGTGCGTACGTACAAAATATCGTCTCCACGCTGTGGTGTAATCTGTTTTTCCACCACCACCTTACTTGGATGGTTATAATGGTGTAAAGAATAACTATATATAGTTATTATTACATCATACTGATTCTGAGATATTATATCATCCACTCCAATTCTATTCAATAATTATGGGAACGATATCATCGCTCGTGCGTACGTACGGACTACCGTCTCCATGAACGTGATGAGATTCATTTTACATGATTAACCATTAAAGTATGATTATAAAGTATATATAATAAATAATAATGAAATATATTACATAATAATGATACTGTATTTATTTACATATATGTTTCATTTACTTAATTCCATTCAATAAGGAAATGAAAACAACGTTCATGCGTACGGACGACCTACCATCTCCATGAACGGTGTATTTCATTTATCAATATATCATATATATATATATATTTATATGAAGAATATATATATAAATCATGTTTTACATTCTGGATATAAGTAAATCAGGATATAATTAATAATATCAAGAACAACAAATCGAAACATGTATGATAAATGAAACGATTTTACCCAAAACGCTGCTTCAACATGGAATTTACAAAAGAACGGGTAATATAAAGTCATAAGGGAATCATATATGATATCATAATAATGAATATGATTCTTTAATAAGTCAATGAAATTATTTAAATCATTATATAGTAGGTTCGGATACATACGAAGTGTATCAGACATAAGGTAAGGGATAACTTTTCCAATCTCGTTTTTATCCGAGATTGTTTATTCATAAGTATTTACTGGGGTTATGTTTATTATCCATGTCCCTATTTTCTAAAAATTGTATCATGTATCTTTATATTCCTTTTTACCCATTTTTTACTTTTACAAATGGTATTTATTGAATCTTTCTTTTGTTTAGCATACGAGGTACTTTTTGACTTTTCTGGAAGAAGTATGAGAAGAATGTTTTTTTAACGTGTCTGCTATGAACGGATTTTTATGGTTTTATAATGCCTTATTTTAATGAAGCATACTATACAATATTTCATGAATATTTTCAAAAAAATCCTTTTCTTTTAAAATTTCATGGCATTTTGTGAAAAGAAAATGATTTTCAAGAAGAAATGATATTTTCCTCAAGAATTAATTTCAAGTATCTTATCAAAACCATTTTCCATTATAGATGGAATTATTTCATATGTGTAGGTTTCAAGTATAATGTCTCTATGATTTACTTGGTTTCACTTTTCTTATGATTAAATGATTTCCATTTTTGTTATATGGATTATGTTAAGATGGGATGATGTTTATGAAACCCATTTTATTCTTTTGGTTATGATGAATGATTTATGTTTATGTTGTGGCACACATAAGAATGATTTCATTATGAGATGGGTGGGGCATAAATCTCCCTCTAATGCATTGGGTGAAGATTTATATCTCATGATATAAACATGGCTGGAACGACAAGTCAATCTGGTTCAGTGATACATGATTGGAATGAGGAATGAACACGATTCAGAAAGGGACTTTGTACACTAAGATGGTCTTAGCAGTAATGCCTTAGCTACTATGATAATCATAACATGTGTTTAATGGTTTCCTCAATTGCATGTTTTATTACCATGCTAGTTTATCATGATTAATGTTCCTTTATGATCTATTCCTTACATACTTCCATGTTTTATGTCACTGCTCAAGTTTTTTATGTTTAAACATTATGTTCATGTTTTTTTAAAGTTCATATGTATATGATTTGTTTTAATTTCTCCATGCTTACCCTTAGTGAGAATTTGAGCTCACCATTTATATGTTATCTTTTCACCATGATTTAATGAAAGGTTTTAGGTAAGAAAACAAAAGGGGAAGATCTTTATTGGAGATGTTGAAGATATTTCACCATGATTAGAAGATTATATTCTAAGTTTCCAAAGACACTAAACTATTACGGTCCTTGTGTGTCTATTTTTGTTATGTATTAAGTATTCCGCTAAAAGTAATGTAATTTCTATGTACATTAAGTACGAGTCTCTACATAATTGACCAATATGGTGAGATATATTTCCTTGGTTCAAAAGATATCCCAACCCACACCTTCAATAAATTGTGGCATTTTCACTATAATAGACCACCCAACTAATTATTTACGCAATTACAAGAGATATAGGTTTTCATAAAAGTATACCATAAGAGACCATGGTAGCAGAAAAAAACCACATCCCCAGAAGAAGTATGATTCCTTTTCACCAACATACAACTAAGGATGGAAGGATCAATCAGACATGAGGTATGGCTTTAGACAATAACAAAGACCCCCTTTTCAGCAAAACTTCTAGTAGCCTCCACCTTAACCACAATTCTTCCAAAAAACCAAAAAAATAATTCATGATTAAACATAAAAAATCCAACAAAAAGTAAATTATCAACCTAAGGTAGATTCTAATACTCCTAATATTTTGAAAAAAATTATTCTTAATCAACAGAATGAGATGAAGAGTCCAGGTTTAGAGTTAAGGGAATTGAATACACAAATGAGCCAGATTACCACCACACTCCATGAATTAGTGAGTAAGAACTCTAGAAATCTTACTTCCCATCCTACTCAAAATCCCATGGCTAATGTCAGTACCATCACATTGAGAAGCGGGAAGCAAACAACTGATAAATCTGCACCTATCATTCCACCAGGATTAACCTCAACACCGAAGAATCCCTATTCGAGAACAACTGATGAACAATCTAAGGAGGAAGACAAAGTTAAGAAAAATATGGATGATGTTCCTCTTAATCCCATTACATTTCCAAATAGATTTTTACAAACCAATAATATGGCCAAATAGGTGATACAAAAAGTGGTTTTTGATACATTCAAGCATGTCGAGATCAACATCCCTCTACATAATGCAATAAAGAAAATACCAAGGTATGACAAATTATTAAAAGAAATTTGTACCAATTAAAGAGGTATAAAGGGAAATTAGGGGATAAATATTGGAAGGAATGTGTGTGTACTCATTAAACCAACTCAAGAAATTCGAACAAATTAAAAGGATCTAGGGACATTCAACATCTCATGCACCATAGGGAAGTTAGATTTCTTTTGATTCTTTATATGATTTGAAAGCATCCATAAATGTGATGCCTCACTATTTATTATCTTATTTATAGGTTGGTTATTTGAAGGCAATGATATCAGTGGTGTAGTTGGAAAATAGAGATATAACATATACAATGGGTTTCCTTGAGGATGTACTTGTTCGAGTATGATACATGATCTTTTCAGTATATTTCTACTTACATAACATTGTGGATGCTCAGGTAAATTCTCATGATCCAATTATCTTATGTAGTCCCTTACTCAAAACTAAAAATAATATCATAAATTCACATGAGAGTACACTTTCCTTGGATTTTGGATATTATGTTGAGATATTTAATGTTATCGAATCCATGAAGTACCCCTTAGAGAACTATTGTACTTTTTTTATCTCCCATTTTGAACCACCAGGTAAAAACCCCATGTATTTTTATTGTCATATAATTAGAGAGATTAAGATAATTGGTTCTAGTTTGATGTCTAAGACCACTTAAGCACCTGTTTATAATGAAAAAACCTATCTTTAATTTTATTTTTATGTGGATTAATATTCTAATTCTGTTCATATTCACTATGATTACAACTTGTATGTTGAGTATGATGATGGATTTTATGCATTATTCTATGATTTGGATGATTTATATTCTAATAACCATGTTAATTATGCACATATTTTAGTCATTCAATGTATCTATCCATACAACAACCCCCTTCATTGAAACTCAATCCATTTCCTCTAAACCTGAAATACTCATACTTGCTGAATGGTGACAGATTACCTATTATCATTACTAACAATATCACTTTTGAACATGAATAAATACTTTTGAATATTTTGATAGAGAATATTAGAGAAATCAAATGGAACTTGGATAACATATCATGTATTAACCCATCCATTTTCATGAATAGGATTCCTTTGGAGGATGGGGCTAAAATGATTAGGCAACCACAAATGAGACTGAATCCAACTATTTTAGATGTTGTTAAAAAATAAGTTAAAAAATTTCATGAGGCAGGTATTACCGATCCCATTTGATATTATGAGTTAGTGAGTCTGGTTCAAGTTGTTCTTAAGAAAAGTGTTGTTACTGTTGTTATAAATGCGGGATATGAGTTAGTTCTAATGAGAGTGAAATTGTTTTGGCATGTGTGTATTTATTATAGGAAACTAAATCAATCCACTCGAAGGGACCATTTATCCCTCCCCTTTATTAATCAAATGTTGAGAGACTAGCTAGGAAAACAAACTACTACATCATGGATGAAATTTATAGATATTTTTAGGTTCTTATAGCTCTGTAGGATCAAGTGAAGAAAAAATTCACTTTTCCATTCATTACATTTTCTTATCAAAGGATACCATTTGGACTATGCAATTCCCAGGGTAACATCTAGAGATGCATGGTGATTATTTTTTAATATTTCATTTATACCTACATGGAGATATTTATGGATTATTTTATAGTGAATGAATATTCATTTTATGAATGTATCTTTAGTTTGGGAAAGGGTTTGAATCACTATATTACGATGAATATGGTCTTGAACTTTGGAAAATTTTATTTTATTGTAGATCATGACATTGTATTAGAGAAAGAAGTGTCAAAAAAAGGAATAGAGGTTAATAGATCTAAGGTAGAC
The DNA here is from genome assembly GCA_963277665.1 of Viscum album. NCBI lineage: Eukaryota > Viridiplantae > Streptophyta > Magnoliopsida > Santalales > Viscaceae > Viscum > Viscum album. The sequence continues at coordinate 1,881,098,014 of OY728159.1, read as the reverse complement.
ATTAATTCAACCTTACTTTATCCTTTAGGTGTGTGTCATGATAGATCATTCCTAGGGCTTGTAGGATTTTATCATCACTTTATCAAATATTTTAGTAAGATTTCTCTTCCTTTGTCATGATTACATAAAAAGGATTCTGATTTTGTGACTAACAATTTGTATAGGATTTCGTTTGATAATCTAATGAAGTGTCTGACCACTCCACCAATCATACAACCCCCACAGTGGGAGATTCCTTTAGAGCTTATGTGTGATGCATCCAACTTCACAGTTGGAGTTGTCTTATATCAGAGGGTGGAAGGGTGGTCCCATGTGATTTCCTATTCATCTAAGACATTAGATTCGGCCCAATAAACCTACACAATCATGTAAAAGGAGTTTATATTTGTTATATTTTCTTTAGATAAATTCTGTTCATATTTATTAGGCTTCAAATTAGTTTTTTTTTCTAACCATACAGTTCTAAGGAACCTCTTGAAGATTCCATATGTGAAGACCAGGCTTATCTGATGGATTCTCCTTCTAAAATAAATTTATATTGAGATAAAGGAAAAGAAGGGTTCAAAAAAATTGGTGGTAGGCCACATGAGTAGGATTACTTTGATACAAGAAGCTAACATCGTGTACTTAGTACCACTTTGGGACAATTTTCCCAATGATAATATTTATTCCATCTCAAGTATTCATCCTTGGTATGTAGATTTTGTAAATTACCTTGTTGTGTTGAAAATCCCTAAAAATTTACGTAAACATCAAGTCTAAAAATTAAAGAGCGGGTCTAGGTTTTATGTTTGGGATTATCCGTACATATGGCACATGTGTAGTGATCCATTTATTAGGAGTAGTGTTCCAGATCATGAGTTTGAGTCTATTCTGAATTTCTGCTATACACTTTCATGTGGAGGACACTTTAGAACCCAATGAATTAATAGGAAAGTATTAAACACTATTTTATATTACACTATCTTATTCCATGATTTTCATGTGTTTTATAAGTCACACTCACATTGCCAATACATTGGAATTTTTTCAAGGAGACATAATATTACCCAAAAAACCATACTATTCTGGGAGATTTTTGATGTATGGGACATTTATTTAATGGGTCATTTTCCAATTTAATTGGGTTTTATATACATTTTTATTACTATTGTTTGTGTTAAAAATGGGTGGAGTCTAAGACCACCGGGATTGAGGATTCTCATGTTGTAGTGGATTTTGTCAAGAATCAACTTTTATGCCTATTTGGTGTACAAAAGGCCATCATTAGTGCCCAAGGGACAAAAAATTGGAATTTATCTTAACTTCTTTGGAAGTATGGGGTGACACAAAAAAAATCAACACCATACCACCCTAAATGAATGGCTAGGATGAGGTTTGAAATCGAGAGTTGAAATAAATTTTAGAAAAAACCATGTAGCCAAATTAGAAGGATTGTAGAAAGCACTTGGATTATGTGATTTAGGTTTATAGGAAGGAATAAAAGACACACATTGGTATGTCCCCATTTCAGATTGTTTTTGGTAAAGCATTTCATCTCCCTATAGAGGTTGGGCATTAGGCATATTGGAATAAAAATTAATACCACATGTATTTGGCCCATGTTGGAATTCCACAAAAGATGTAAATTCTAGTGGTTGAGGATATTTTACTATCATCATACGAGAACTCAAGGCTCTACAGGGAAATACCAAAAGAATTTATAATAGAATGGTCCAAAAAAGGGAGTTTCACATTGGATAGAAAGTCATACTCTATAGTTCATGGATGAAGATGATGCCTGGAAAGTAGCATTCCAGATGGTTAGGTCTTTATGTTGTATCTAATTATTTTATATATGTAGGAGTGTAGATCACGCAATAGGACACTAGAAGGTTCATTATAGTCAATGGGAAATGTTTGAATAAATACCTTGAATGACTTCCTATCGATGTAGTTGATTTCATTACACTACATGACCCCATCATCACTTGAGAATATCAGGATGTTCCTAACCCTTTCACTTTTATATTATTTTTCCTATTTAAAATTCTATATTTCATAGAACATATCATCTCATATGTTCACATTGAGTAAAATAAAATATTTTAAGTATGGGGGAGGGGACGAAATTTTAGAAAAGCTATTTAGGATTTTAATTTGTGTATTTTGTGTGAGTTTTATATGAGGTTTTCTATAAAAAAACATATCATGTAACTTGTTTTTTTATATATGGAATATATAGGAAATTTGTGATTTACAAATTAAATGGTAGCATGATTATCTTGGGAAATATTTCATCATCAAGGGTTAATTTTTAGAAAAATGGAAGTCATCGATGATATGATTGGTTGTGTCAATATAAAACCTTTTTGATTTTGACACCATTATTTTTTATATTTTGTAAGAACCCATATATTCTTTTTTAGGTATAGATATTGATTTCTAGTGTTTTTGAGAAAAAGAGGAGTTTCTGGAAATTTAAGGAGTACACACCGTGTACATAGGAGTACACTTATTGTACCCGGTTTATGTGGGTAGCCGTGTACTGGCTATGTAACAACCAAGTAAATGGTTGTGTGGGGTGACTTGAAGACCACCTAAAGCGGAGGCTGGTTAAGGCATGTACACGGTGTGTACATTAAATGAACATGCCATGTACTTTTATTTTTTATTTGTTAAATCGGAGTGGGATCACGTCTCGTTTATAGAATACCCTTCTTCTAGATTCGTGTTGTCCAAGAGAGATTGGGAATGGAGATTCTGATCCCCGACCCAACGTTCTCTCTCCGAATCAACCACCGTTGATTGCGTTGGAATCACTAAGGTGAGTTCTTCCTTCTTATGGAGCCTCTTATTTTGTTTCCTCCTCTTTCATGAGATATTCGAGGTTGATCATTTTTAATGTTTTTGTAGATCTACGACATTCTAGGTCGATTCAGTGGCTGAGGTTCAACTATCTCAATCATACAACATTGAGGTAGGTGGTTGGTTCCTTTCCATAGGTTTACATTGAGTTGTATGTGAAAAAAGTTCCCAATAACCTAGTTTAGGGTATTGCATGTTTAGGTAATTTAACCCTTTAATGCCTGCTATTACTTGAATGCTTAAGTTAGGGATCTTGTTTGAGAATATGGTTTATTTTACCTTGATATGGATGTGTTTTCACATTGTTGAATTGATAATGGCCATTGGGCCTAGTTTTTCCTATTAGTCATCTCTTTTCTCTATGCCTAGTGCTGTTAGGATGGAGTGATATTATATGACTTGCATGTGCCATCCCTTGTAGCTATTTATCCAAGTAGTGTATTATGATTTACTTTGGTTGCTGGATATTATTTGTGCACGATTGACTTAGACAGGGCTAATGGAACCTGGTGTAGTTAGACCATAAGGGAAATGGAGACTGAGGGCTTTCCCAGAGTGACTGTTATACTTTCACATAGCGAGACTATATGGGGATGGACGTGAGTACTCCCTCAGAGTGTGTGTAGTTCTATGTTGTGTAACGGACCAATGTTTTATAAATGGAAATTTTCTTCATATAAATATGTCATAAAATCACATGAAAAAACAACATAATGAACTATTAAGTGCTAAGTGTCCTTTAAACATATGTTTTTCACTTCTTTGTTTAGAATTTAAAAAATCTTACATACACGGTTGCAATCAGTATGTTATTTTGAGTTCGATAAAAAAACTTAATTTAGGTGAATAATAACCTACCCTTATGAATAGTAACATACCCTTATGAATAGTTATATACCCTAATGAATCATAACTTTACCTATGATAATATATAAATATTATTCTAGTTTAAAGTATGATATACCCATTTTTTAGAATAAGTAAATGAATGTTTTCAAAACAGTTTTTTGACAAAAAATAATGATTTTAATTAAATATTAAAATAATCATATTTATAAAATTATTTTGGAAAAATGGAATTCATTTTTGGATTCTACACATCTAAAAATGGTTAGGGTGAATATTTGAAATTTTTCTAAAATACTTGAATTTTTATGAATAGTAAAATATGACAATTTATGATAAATGCGAAATAATGGATATATTGAGTCATTGATGGTAATATTATGATGTAATATCATTTGTTTAGAAGTAACATGCATTTATTATGGGTTTTGGTCATGGAATACTTACTATTCCTTGTCTTGTGAAGTAATAATAAACTAATTATTAAAAAATTATGAAAACCCTCCTCTCCTCCACTATAACCCCTCTCACTTCCTCTCCTCATAAATCCTATAAAGCCTTGTTACTTGCCAATATTCTGCCAAAATCTCTCCCCAATATCCTTACGCACATCAAAAATCTCCTAGACTCTTCAAAATACCCAAACCTCTCTCCTTAATAGGTTCTTAAAGGAGGAAGTCTCAAGTGGTAAATTCCTCTTTCCAATTCCTTCATTTCTTTTAAGTTATTTTCATTTTGTTTATTTCCTAACCTCCCTTCAACCAAAGAGTATGATAACTCCAGAACCATAAAAGTACTAGAATTTTTTTATGATAATGGAATATTTCATTATATTATCTCCTTTCCCCACCATTTATTATAAAGAAATTAAAGAACCCTTTGAGATGTGCTAATTATGCACATTCAAGGACTACGATTTATCAATTTCTATTATTATCTTTAATTATGGTAATGAAACCATTTGTTTCATGGTTGAACCAGATTATTATATGTGTAATATATCCTATTTTTGGTTATGTAATCCTTTTGTACAAATGGTATTATGTTATAATGTAAAACATATTCTTTGTAATCAAACCCACTGATTAACCAAAACGACTGTCACTACGGTTATATATATATATATATATATATATAATTTGACTTCACTCTAAGTAAAAAAATTAAATTTAAAACCATGTAATAACTTTTATGTTCACTAATATCATATAACTTCAATTCTGGACAACCACTTTCATCTTAAATGTTTATACAAACATGAATATAAGCGAACCGATCATTAAAACCAAGTAAACAAATGATCCCAAACAATGAAATTGAACCTCATAACCAATCAAAACGGTTATAAATGAAATTAAAATGATTATACTAAACCAATTAAATATATAATAGGTTCCGTAATTATTAATTAATAAACCTAATTAGTTTATTCAGGTCTTTAATAACAGGTTGAGAACACCAACAGATTTAAGTTAAGGGATCCTCTCCATTTCACTCTTAAATCAAGATTGTCCTATATGATATTACATTTTATGTGTAATCTATAAGGATGTGGTATGTTTAAAAACCTCACCCATACTGTCTTCTTGATGTAAAAGTGATGAAAAAACCCTTTTCTCTCTCATCATTCCCTCTTAGTTACACCTGATACCATGCTGATAAACCGTAATGAATTCTACCTGAACATTCTTTGTTCTTTCAGGTTGCCTTATCATTATTTATATCAAAATGGATTTATTTTATCTATTTATGAACATATTATAAATGATGTGTAGTTTTACAAAATTAATTTAAGAATACGCTTTCATCACTCACTTTTAAGGATATACATATATTTCTTAAAAGGATCCCTCTTTAGAACTTTCCGATAAGAAAACCAGTTTTAAGGGAACATCCCAAAATTTTACCCAATTTCAAGTGCACTATATCCTTTATTTTAAGACACCATTGTCTTTATAAAATAATTAGTTTTATTATGAAAACATTCTTGGTTTTATTCTGATTTTATATAAAGGAATGTCCTTTTTTCTATTTTAAAATATCTATAGTATTTTCCTTAAAGCAACACAAAAATGTTTTAATGATAATGTTTCTCAAATACACTTATTATTTGTTGTCAATTATGTTTGACACTACCTACCATGTTATATGACTATTTTACCTTATAAATATCTATTTATGTTCTAATCCCTTTATTTCATGGACACTTTCATGATACACTCATTGGTTATGCTCTATGTCATGATTATGGTACCCAGTTCTTTCAATGGGTATCTTAATGTTTATGTATGGTTAATTATGTATGATTATTTATGTGTAAAGAGTATTAATCAAAATTGTGAGATGGGTGTGCCCATATAGTTCTCCAATGCATTTTCTAAAGTTATGTCTCATGAGATGCGATGTGAAACAGGATTTCCTACTAGCCTTGACCAGTACTAAAATGGGAAACAGGATTGGCGGTTAGCCTTGACCCGTACTAAAATGGGAAATGAGAATGGGGGTTAGTCTTGACCCATACTAAGGACATGTTATATGATTTGTCCACATTTATATGATTCCATGTTTATATGATACCGTGCTTATATGATATTATTTCATATGTTCCATGCTTTAGATATCATTATATCATGCCTCCAAACTCATGTGCTTAAGATGTATCCTTATGTTCATTACAATATTGGGAATTTTAGCTCATCCCTTTATTAATGTGTTCCCAAGGTACCCTATGATGATGTATGGGATCAAAAGAAGTTAGGAGCTCTTTATGGAGATTAAATAATGAAGTGTTTTTTAGCCCCATGTTTTATGTTCTGTGTACCAAGTCTTACAAGACACTAGACTTAACAATCCTTGGCTTGTACTGTGATGTATAATTATTCTTAAAATCAAGTAATGTTCTATAAAAGAGGCTTGGGTAGCTATAGTTGGTATCAGAGGGTGGTCTAGTTATTTTTGGATATTATTAATAGAGAACCTTAGTGAGAACCTTAAGGATGAGGCTAAGTATAAGAAAATATTTCTAAAATTAGGTTAGTATTTATTAAGTGATTTATCAAGAAAATACATCCTTGATTGGATATGAGAATGTAGAGGTAGATCTGGAACAAATGTACCTAGTAGTGAAAACACTGACAAAGAGTTTTGGGCTTGACCCGTGGTATCCTAGTACACGACAACATGCTTTACTACACCATAAGTTATGCCACTCCCGGGGGATATGATTTGGTAGATTCATGATCTTAGTACAAACCATTATTATGAAAAAAAAAACACAGTAATAATATAAGTTAGGAAATAGATCGAGCATAACCTAGATATAAACCTAAGGAATCACAAGTTTGGATATACTTATTCTTTATAACTTTATCATTTTATGTTCAAAGTTTCCTTTTTTATGCTCAATAAATAAGTATTCAATACCTATAATTATACGTTTCTTTTCTTAGTTAATGTTGAGAAATAGAATAACATGTTCCAACAACCAATGTGATAGGAAATGTGAAGATTGACCTAATGATATGCCTGATAAGATGGAAGTGGGTGATCAAAAATTCATGACAGAACATGATCATCTGCCTCATGTTATGAATAATAACTTGAATCATGAGGAACACCCTCCCCCTCCATATAAAGAGAATGTTGTTGTAGAAAACTTCCTGTGGCAAAGGCCTCCCATGTTCAATGGATCTTCTGATCTCTTCCTTAAAGAATAGTGGATTAACTCTATTAAAAAGATATTCTATATCCTCTAGTGCTCAAAATAAGAGAAGGTTGTATTAGCGGTCTATAGTTTTTATGGGGAAGCTCATCAGTGGTGGAAACAAATCAAGAATACAAAGTACCAAGAGGAAATTGATTCCATTGATTGGGAGGAATTCAAGAGGATCTTTTTCAACAAATATTTTCCTCAAACCCTCCGTCTCAAGATGGAAAGAGGGTTACTTAGACTCAAGAAGAAGGAAGATGAGTCCATCAGGGTGTATGAAGAAAAAATTATGAGGCTTTCAAGGTATGCCTCTAGCTTTGTCATGAACCCCGAAAACAAGGTGGACCGCTTCTCTACTAGACTAGAGCTGAGTCTGCAAAAAGTGTTGGAAATTCAAGACTTCGACAGTTATGAGGATATTTTCGGTTGTCCCCTCAAGGTAGAAATAGATATTAGAGACTCTCAGTGGTCTCATGGGCCCTACGACAAGAAGCAGAGAATGGATAACAACATGGGTGGTTCACCAAACAAATACCATGATGGAAAGAAGGCTGAATTTTCCCCTTGTAAAAGTTGTGGGAAGATGAATCCTGGTAACTGTCTGAAGGGAGCCAAGAATTTCTTCAAATGTGGAAAGTTAGGTCATCTGGAAAAGAAATACTGAAGGGATATGAAAAATATCACTAATGTGGAAGAAGAAATGAAGTTTCAGATCAATACTCAGCCTTCAGTGCAGTATTACAACTGCAAGGAGCATGGACATTATGAAAACAATTTCCCTAAGATGAGGGTTTTTGGAGGCAATCAACACCAACATCTAATGCACAAGGAAGGTATTATGCTATCACTACTGATGAGGTGGAGCCAGACAATGATGTGGTAATAGGTACGCTAGTTATTCATTTAAGAATAGCGAACGTACTATTTGATTCTAGTTCTACGCATTATTTCATATCTTTCAAGTTTAGTAGAACTATTCAAATACCACCTCAAAATATGGAGGAAAGGTTATATGTGAGAACAGAGAATGGGGAAAGCATTTCATCCTTGGTTTATAACTCCTCCCTAGTTAATGTTTGTGGACTAAACCTCCCATAAAATCTGGCCATACTTATTTTAGTGGAGTTTGATGCTATCTGGGTCATGGATTGGATGTCTTTATAAAAATCCAACATTAATTGTCAAGAAAGGGAGATCAATTTTCACATCCCAAAGAATCCTATGATTATTCAGAAGTGTAAGGAAGAATATGAACATCCTTTATAATTTTCATCTCAAGTGTGGATATTGTTGCCTTGTGAACATGAACATCGAGCTCAAATGATTGAGACAAAGGAGAGAATCATGCTTGAAGACATTCCCATCACGGGGGATTACACTGATGTATTTTCTGAAGGATTGACCGGTATTCCTCTTTTCTAAGAGGTTGAGTTCTCAATTGAACTTATCCATGTATCTCTAGCCATCTTGAAGACACCTTATAGAATGGCCATCGTTGATCTGGAAGAGTTGAAGAAGTAGTTACAAAAGAATATGGAGAAGGGTTTTATATGCCTAAGTGCTTCACCATGGGGTGAACCAGTCATATGCGTCAAGCATAAGGATGGATCAATGCACCTCTACATTGATTATCACGAGCTTAATAAAATCAGGATAAAGAACAAGTATCCCCTTCCACAAATAGATAACTTGTTAGGTCATATTTACAAGGCCAGTTATTTCTCTAAGGTGGACCTTCAGTTGGGATATCACCAATTAATGGTGAGGAAGGAAGATATTCTCAATAATACCTTTAGAATGTGGTATGGACACTATGAGTTCATAGTGATTCCTTTAAGACTCACTAATTCTCCAACAATTTTCTTGGATTTAATAAATAGAGTCTTCAGAGATTACCTTGACAAATTTGTGGGAGTCCTTATTGATGATATTTTGATATAATCCAAGAGCATGGAGGAACATGAGGAGCATTGGAATACTGTGTTAAATACTTTGAGAAGGGAGAAGCTGTATGAAATGTATAGTAAATATTAGTTCTGGATGGAGGAAGTATCATTCTTGGGGAATGTTATCACCAACAAAGGGATATCCGTGGACCCTTCAAAGACAAAGGTAATTGAAGAGTGGCCTAGACCAACTTTTGTAACGGAGATCCGCAAATTATTAGGTCTAGTAGGGTATTACCAGCGATTTATGAAGAACTTTTTCATGATTTTCAAACCCCATGACCAAGCTAACATGGAAGAGAGTAAAGTTTTTCCGGACTCAAAAATGTGAAGACTATTTCTTTGAGTTGAAAAAGAGGCTTATCACTACGCCAGTACTCATACTCCCTATAAGTGGAAAACTATTTGTGGGGTGTAGTGATGCTTCTAAGAAGGGATTAGGCGATGTGCTAATGAAAAATTATAAAGTGATAGACTACACCTCAAGGTAGCTGAAACCCCATGAGCAAAACTATCCCACACATGATCTGGAGTTGGCGGCTGTGATCTATGCGTTGAAAATCTGGTAGTATTATCTCTTTAGGGAGAAGTGTGAGATATATAATGACCATAAGAGTATCAAATATATATTCACATCAAAAGTTATTAATATGTACTAGTGTAGATGGATAGATCACATCAAGGATTATGACTTACCAATCTACTACCATCCTGGTAAGGCAAACAAGGTGGCAGATGCTCTAAGTAGAAAGGATCCTGCATCATTATCAATGATGGGAATTGAAAAGGATATGATCTTCTTAGATTTGAAATGGATGGACATGAGAATAATTAAGGGAGGAACATCGTCAATCCTTTCTCAAATTATTTCTCAACCATCCCTCTTGGAGAAAATAATGGATGCCCAAAGAAAGGATGTGAAAATTATTAAAAGGGTGGAAGCTATTAGAAATGGGAAATCCTCCAATTTCAAAACTGATGGGAAAGGAGTTGTAAGATTTGGGTCACGATTATAAATACCATCTAATCCAGAGATAAAGAAGGATCTATTTAATGGTGCACATAGCTAGACCTACTCTATCCACCATGGGAGGACAACGATGTATCAAGATCTTTGAGAAAAAATTTGGTGGGACAATATGAAAAGGGAGATTTCTGAATATACATCAAAGTGACTGGTATGTCAGAAAGTGAAGGCTGAGAGGAAAAAGTATATGGGGATGATGAAACCACTACCCATACCATCATGGAAGTGGGAGAACATTACCATGGACTTTGTCACTAGAATTCCAAGGACATCCAGAGGAAATAATGCTATATGGGTCATTGTTGATCGTCTTACAATGAAAGCTCAGATTATCATGATTTGAGAGGAATTATCATTGGATCAACTTGAATTGATTTACATAAAATAAGTGGTAAGTCTACATGGAGTACAACTATATATTATATCTGATTGTGATCTGAGATTCACCTTGAAGTTCTCTAAAAGTCTTTAACATGTTCTAAGTACTAAACTAAACTTCAGTACAAACTATCATCCTCAAACTGATGGCCAATCTGAGAAAAATATTCCAACACTAGAAGAAATGTTTAGAGCTATGGAATTCAATGAATTATGGGACCATCATCTTTAACTGGTTGAATTCTTCTACAACAACAGCTTCCACTCGAGCATCCGAATAGCCCCATTTCAAGCCTTTTATTGGAAAAGGTGCAGAACACTGATGTGTTGGGATGAAGTTGGTGATTATAATATTTTAGGACCTAAAATAGTCAAATAAATGGCGGAGAAGGTGAAATCCATTCAGTAGTATATTAAGGAATCCCAAAGCCAATAGAAAAGTTTTGCAGACAATCGTCGACGAGACCTTGTGTTTAAAGTTGGAGACATGGTATTTTTAGGAATATCTCCATGGAAAAAGGTTATGAGGTTTAGAAAGAAAGGGAAATTATGTCCCAGGTACATTGGCCCCTTTAAGATCCTTGATCAAGTCAGAGTTGTAGCCTATTGACTGACACTTCCACTTACCATGTCAAAAGTACATGATGTATTTCATGTAACCCTCTTAAGTAATACATACCAGACCCTTCACATGTATTTTTTTCAGAGGTGGTATAGTTGAAGGATGATATTTCTTATGAGGAGAAGCTAGTAAATATCTTGAATCCTAGAGACCAAGTTCTACGAAACAGGACTACTCATCTGGTTAAGTTACTATGGAGAAACCATAAGTACAAAGAGGAAACATGGGAACTGGAGGAAGTAATGAAGGAAAAGTACCCCCACCCATTTTTGGATTAGAATGTAAATGAAATTTCGAGGGTGAAATTTCATAAAGGGGAAGAATATAATGACCCAATGTTTTATAAATGAAAATTCAATTCTTATAAATATGTCATAAAATCAAATGAAAACACAACATAATAAACTACTAAGTGCTAAGTGACCTTTAAACTTAAGTTTCCCAGTTCTGTGTTTAGAATTTTAAAAACTTGACATACACAGTTGTAATCAGTAAGTTATTTGGAGTCCGATAAGAAAAAAATAATTTTGGTGAATAGTAACCTACCCTTTAGAATAGTAACATACCCTTATGAATATTGATATACCCTAATGAATAGTAACATTACCTATGATAATATATAAATATTATTCAAGTTGAAAGTATGATATACCTATATTTTAGAATAAGTAAATGAATGTTTTAAATTCAGTTTTTGATAATAAATTTTGATTTTAATTAAATAAATAAAATAATCATATATAGGAAATTATTATTGTAAAATGGACTTCATTTTGTGATTCTACACATCTAAAAATAATAAGGGTGAATCTTTGAGATTTTTCTAAAATACTTGAATTTTTTATGAATAGTAAAATACGACAATTTACGATAAATGCTAAATAATGTATTTATTGAGTCATTGATGATGATTTGCTGATGTAAGACCAATTGGTTCAAATTCAAATGCATTTATTACTGTTCTTGGTCTTTAAATACTTACTATTCCTTTTCTTGTGAAGAAATAATAAACTAATGATTAAAAAATTATGAAAACCCTTCCCTTATCCACTATGAACCACCCCCTCACTCCCTCTTCTCTTCACTCCTCTCAATCCTTCTTCCATGACAATATTATGCCCAAATATCTCCCCAAGGTCCATACCCATGTCCAAAAGCTCCCAGCCTCTTCAAAATACCAAAACCTATCCCCTTAAGAGGTTCTCAAAGGAGGAAGTCTCAAGTGGTAAATTTCCCTTTCCAATTCCTTAATTTTTAAGTTCTTTTCTTTTTTGTTTCTTTCCTCACCTCCCTTCACAAAATAGTATGTTAAATATAGTAAGACATGTGTATTGTAATGTTTTTATGCTAATGGGATAATTCATTACCTTCTCTCCTTTCCCCTCCTTTTACTTGAATGAAATGAAAGCACTGTTTGAGATCTGTTAATTTAGCACATTCACGGACAATGATTTATCAATTTCTATTATTATCTTTAATTGTGGTCATGAAACCATTTTTGTTATAGTTGAACTAGATTATTATATATTTAATATATCCTATTTTTGGTTCTATAATTATTTTTTACAAATGGTGTTAAGGTATAAATCAGAACTTGTTCTTTGTAATCAAACCCACCGATTAACCAAAACGGTTGTCACTAGGGTTATATATATATAATAATTCAACTTCACTCTAAGTAACCAAATTAAATATAAATCTATATAATCTCCTAGATGTTCACTAATAGCATATAAATTCAATTCTGGATAACCACTTTCATCATAAATGTTTATCCAAACATGAATATAAGCGAACCGATCATTAAAACCAAGTAAACAAATGAGCCCAAACAATGAAATTGAACCTCATAACCAATAAAAACAACTATAAATGAAAATAAAATGATTATAATAAACCAATTAAATATACATGAGTTTCTTTAATTATTATTCAATAAACCTAATTTTTTTATTCAAGTCTTTAATAACAAGGGGAGAATGACAACAGATTTAAGGTAAGGGATCCTCTCTATTTCACTCTTAAATCAAGATTGTCCTCTATGTTATTACATTTTATGTGTAATCCCTAATTATGTGGTATATTTAATCACCTCCACCATAATTCCCTCCTGACGTATATGTGATGAGAAACCCCTTTTCTCTCTCATCAATCCCTCTTAGTTACACCTGATACATTGCCGATGAACAGTAATGAATTCTACCCGAACCTTCTTTGTTCTTTCGGGTTGCCTTATCTTTCTTTATGTAAAAATGGAGTAATTTTATCTACTTATGAACATATTATAAATTATGTTTAGTTTTAAAAAATTCATTTATGAAGACCCTTTAATCACTCTCTTTTGGGGATATACATGTTTTTTTAAAAGATTCCCTCCTTAGAACTTTTCGATAAGCAAACCTGTTTTAAGGGAACTTCCCAAAATTTTACCAAATTTCAAGTGAACTCTATCCGATATTTTAAGACACAATTGTCTTTATAAAATAATTATTTTTATTATTAAAACCTTCTCGGATCTATTCTGGGTTTATATATAGTATTTCCCTCTTTTATAATTTAAAATATCTATAGTATTTTCTTTAAAAACCCACAAAAATGTTTAAACGATAATGTTTCTTAAATTCATATATTATTTTTTTTCAATTATGTTTGACAGCACCTACCATATTATATGCCTATTTTACCTTATGAACGTCCATGTATGTTCTAATACCTTTCTTTCATGGACACTTTCATGATATTCTCATTGGTTATGCTCTCTGTCATGATTGTGGTACCCAATTCTTTCCATGGGTATCCTTATGTTTATGTATGGTTGATTATTTATGACTATTTATGTAGAAATATTATTCATGAAAATGATGAGATGGGTTATAATAGATAGTGCCCCAATTCATTGGGTAAAGTTAAGTCTCATGAGATGTGATGTGAAATGGGATTGGCGGTTATCCTTAACCTGTTCTAAAATGGGAAACGGGGTTGGAGGTTAGCCTTGATCTATACTAAAATGGGAAAAAAGATTGGCGATTAGTCTTGAACTTTACTAAGGACATGTTATATGATTCTTATAAACATGTATGATTATATGTTTATATGATACCATGCATAAATGATATGATTTTATATGTTCCTTGCTTCAGATATCATTATTACATGCCTCCTAACTCATGTGCTTAAGATGTATCCTTATGTTCATTCCCTTAATGGGATTTTTATCTCATCCCTTTCTTCATGTGTTCCCCAGGGTACCCTATGTTGTTGTGAGGTATCCAAGGAAGTTAGGATCTATTTATGGAGATTAAGTAAAGAAGTGTTTTTTAGACCCATGTTTTATGTTCTATGTACCTAGTCTTCCAAGACACTATACTTAACGATCCAAAGATTACACTCTAATGTATAATTAGTCATAAAATAATGTAATATTATTTGAAAGAGTCTTGGGTCACTATATTTTTTGAGACCACAGGGGGAATTGGACATTGAGTGCTTCCCCAGAGTGTTTGTAGTTTACCATTACGAGACCAGATGGGGAATTGATAGTGAGTGCTTCCTCAGAGAGTCTTTGTTAAGATGAACATGTGGGTTTAGACTGTAAGAACATCCTAATGGGTTTCTTTATATTGTTTGGTTTCTTATTAAATAAATTTAAATTAATATAGTTGAAACTATAGGATTTTTTACTTTTGAGTACTTCCTTTTTTATTACTTTATTTTGCATATTTCCTGCCATATATATTCACTGAAAGTTAGGAACAAATATTTGGGTGGATTCCTAATATGATTCGTCTCACACCCTATTTGGTCATGATTTTAGGCCCTAAAAGATTATATTTATGCAGGTATAGATAAGATAAAGCACCCTTCTACTTTAGGGACTTGATTTCTGTGGAGCTAAACAACATGAGACCGATCTGAGGCTTGCGATGCTACTAGATTTATATACTTTTTCCCTTATAATTTTGTTTTGTGTTGTATTCTAGCATTGTGACTTGTTTGGATTATTTCCTAGACAGATGTGACATGCATCATTTATATATGTGATCCCATTGTTTATCACTTGCAGTCTTCTTCAATTTACTATTTCATGTTATTATTACTGATTACGGTACTATTATCTATTTAATTCCATTGAATTACTATGTCAATGAGGGCATAGTTTTCCCATTATCAAACCCAAGGACCTGACTACTAGTTGGAATCCACCAACGTTCGGGAAAATGTGCTTGAGGCCATGTTACCAACTGGGTACGGGGCACCTATATGCGGCACCCAGAACCAGGATGTTACAAAGTGGTATCAGAGGGATTATTTTCTTCTTCAACTTACTGTTTGGAGCCTATATCCAAGGATATTAAGGAATATGCAGTTGGTAATAAGATGTGACTAAGATTAGTTAACTCATGTATAGGGAAAAGCTAATTTACCTTGATTATTGACAATTTTCCTGTTTGGGAATTATTACAGTTGATTTGATTTCACTATTGGATGATTCACATGTTTTTGTGTTATTATCATTGATATTATTGAGGTTATTTTTTTGTTGAAACCTGAGGAAATGAGGGTATTCCATCTCATGCATCATATAGGAACTTGCTATAGATCACATGTAATGCATTATTTTCATGTTTTTAGGGTAAATAACTGATTACATGCTATTGTGATAGAAGTTGTGCTAAATATTCATATTGTTGTGATAGATACCTTGATAAAATACGTACTATTTGATAGGGTACTGGTTTGTGTAAGGATTCATTTTAATGGGCTCTAAACATTGGTCCCTGAGGTGTTATGGGCCCTCATGGATCAGAATTTGGTAGATCATGTGTTGCTTGCAAAGTAATACTTGTTATGTGATAGGATTATGATGCCAAGATTTGATATGCAGGGAGTATGGGCCCACATGGATCATAATTTTAAACATTATTGGTTGTTTCTGAATTTTTATGGGTTTCAGGGTAGTTTCTGCGACTTACTATCTGAAAAAACCTAGAATACACAGTGTGTATTGATTAATACACACCCTGTATCCTTCCATTAAAAAATGAAAAGTTTTTTCTTAAGTACACACCGTGTGCTATATGTACATGCCGTGTAATCCTTAACCATGTGACAACTTTTGTGGCCAGAAACACCGAGTTGGGAAACCTTTTGTGGAACATGTCGTGTACCGGATGCGCATGCCGTGTTGTTGAGGCCATATATCTGGTTGTGTGACTAATGACATGGGTGGATGAAGATTATCAAGTACACGTCATGTCTAATACAAACATGTCATGTAGAGTCAACCATGTGACTGACAACATGGGCCATTGAAACATAGGTAGTACATGTTGTGTTTATCTTCAATACGTCTTGTGAAGTCGACTGTGTAACTGGCCGTGTGACCAACAACACAGGTTGGTGAAACACTTCAAGTAAACACTATGTATAGAACATGCACGCCATGTAGTTCTGACCTAGGAGAACCATGTGGTTTATCTGTGTAGAGAAACTCGCGAAGGGTAAGATGATTCAAGTACATGTTGTGTCATTGGGAGGAACACGCCGCATATGGAAGTGTTACCCGACTAGTATTAGAAGAAGTACATGCTCATGTAAAGGAATAAGGGAACACACTCTGTCGGGTTCATACATACAGTGTATCTCAGTTTGAAAAAAATAGAATTTTTTATTTCACCTATTCCTTTATTGCACTTATAATTTTCAGTCCTTGATAATATCGATATAAGGTGTGCGCTTGACCTTGCAGAGTCATTCCATCATGACATCCTCTGGCAGTACACCAGATACAGGGTAGTGAGAAGACACCAGAAATGGAAGATTAAGGACTATTAGAAGATCCTCCTGTTGTTCCTATCTTGATAGCAACAATCATTGCAGATACAGGTACTGATGCACAGTTCTGAGAAGGCTTCATGGTGTTTATGCAGACCTTCTAGGGTGCATTTCTTTCTCCCCCATCTATGGAAGAACTGACATGGGTCATTTAGTAGTAGCATCCTCGTACTTTCTCAGGGGATGGAGGACCTTAGGATGCAGAGTATTGGTTAGATGCCATGCTATCGATCTTCAATCATCTCAAGATGCCTCTAGAGAGGAGGGTGAATGTCACTACCTACACGCTTAGGGATTCCTCCAATAGATGGTGGGATATGATCTCAGTGGTGGGATGCTTGCAAGTTATGGTTTGGGATGAGTACCAGCATGCCTTCTATGATTAATTCTACCCAAATAATTTGAGGGCTGATAAATATTGAGAGTTCATGAGTCTAGAACAGGGTACTCTCTCAGTTATAGAGTACTCTTTTAACTTCACAAATCTACAATGCTTCTCACCAATTCTAGGGTGTGATGAGTTATTACTGGAAAGGATGTTTGAGGATGGTATCATGAATGACATCTGATCTCAGGTGAACATCATTAGGTTAACTTCTATCACCTCTATAGTCAACCAGGAACTGATCACTGAGTGAAACCTGAGGGATTCTGGAGCTGTGATCCAGGGCAGCTCAGTATTCGAAGTTGGTACCCCTTAGACTGACAACAAGAAGCGTTACAGGGAGTCTACTCATGGATATAAAAGTTGGAATAATACTTCTTCCAGTGGCTAGGTGGTGTGCTACCAGTGTGGGAAGAGCGGACATACAAGGACACATTGTTCGAGAGACCCAACGGAGTGCTGATCTTGTGGCCAGATGAGTCTTCTTCAGAATTTCTGTTAGATTTTCTCACCAGAAGCTGGTGATTGGGGTTCTATTTTGACTCCTCATACTGGAATAGGACCACCAGTCCCACATCAGACTGGGGGATGGAGTTATTTAGGACGTTCAGGCCAAGGTGGAGGTCATGGACTTAGCGTTCAGATATATGGTTTTTGACAGCCATAGGGTGGATTAGATCAGTGATCTCATTCAACTTTACAGAGACACAATGCAAGTCCAACTTTTGCAATAGAGGAGATACAACAAAAGTAGTATCCTAAACCCCTTACAGTTTGAGGTATGATTTTGGTTTCCTCATTTTTATCTTATTCTCTTTTGGATATAGGGGATTCCCATAGTTTCGTATCTGCTGTTGTTTTGGAGAGAAATGGGCACTATATCATTACTTCGGTTGATGTCTTGATGCTGGACACTCCATTGGGGACTAGAACGAATAGTGTGAATTAGTTCAAGGAGTTCTCTCTTGAGGTTAGTGGGTGTCACTTCTTATGAGACCTATATTTCCTAGATATGACATGCTATGATTTCATTCTCTTAATGGACTGGTTAGTTTCCTTCCATGTTTTGGTTGATTTCTATCGTCATAGGGTGAGTTTTATATCACCAGAGGGTAGATCGTTTCTTCATAAGGGAGAATGGGATGTCTAAGAGAGTAAAGTAGGACCCGAGCATCATGTATTGGGAGTAGTTATAGCCCAAATTTCTAGTCTATATCTGGATGACTATGGGATTTCATATATGGACTTTCCTTTAGTGGTGGATTGTTTCAAGGATGTGTTTTAGGAAAACTTTTCAGGTTTTCCTCTAGAGAGAGAGGTAGAATTTTCTATTTAGATTGTACTAATAGTGACACCTATGTACATTCCTCCTTATAGTATGGCTAAACCGGAGTTACAAGAGCTCAAGAAGCAGTTAGAGGAGTTACAAGAAAAGGGTTTCATCTGACCCAATACTTCTTCTTAGGGTTCGCCAATCCTTTTTAGGAAGAAGGTGGATGGTACCCTCAGGTTTTGTGTGGATTATCATTATCTGAACCAATTGATGGTCAAGAACCGATATCCATTACCGACGATTGATGAATCATTTGATTAGCTTCGAGGATCCATGGTGCTCTCGAATATTGACTTGAGATCTAATTTTCCTTAGTTTTTCGTTAAACCAACAGATATACATCTTACAGCCTTTTGGAGTAGGTATGGTCTATAAGAGTATGTGGTTATGGCATTTGGTCTCATGAACGTTTCTGTAGTTTTCATGGTACTGATGAACCATGTGTTCCATCCATACTTGGATTCTTTCATGGTACTCTTTATGGACGATATCTTGGTGCACACTCTCACTCGACACGACCATGCCACACATCCTGAGATCATTTTGAGTACACTGAGAGAGCATCCTCTATATGCTAAGCTCTCAAAATTCCACTTTTGGATGGACCATATTCAATTCTTGGGTCATGTTATCTTAGAGACAGAAGGATCACTAGACCTAGAGAAAGTGACTAAAATTGTTTCCTAGGAGCATCTGAAGAACGTCATTGTGGTTCAGAGTTTTCTAGGGATGGATAGATACTATAGGATTTTTATACATGAATATTCACACATAACAGCACCAATAACAGGACTGACTAAGAATGGTGGGAAGTACTTGTGGTCAGATTCTTTTGATTCAACCTTTCAGAAGATGAAAGGGTGGTTAACTTCAACACCGATACTAGTTTTTCCAGAGCCATGAAAGAGTTATATAGTCTACTTTGATGCATCAGGTATCAGTTTGGGAGTAGTACTTATGTAGGGGAAGGAGTCATTGTGTATGGGTCTCAACAATTGAGGCCACATGAGAACAATAACCCGACACACAACCTTTAGTTGGTTGCAGTTGTTAATGATCTAAATTGTTGGAGACATTATCTTCTGGGAGATCATTTTGTGGTTTTCACTAAACAAAAATGTCTCAAGTATACCTTTAATTAGAATTATCTGAATCTAAGATAGTGAAGGTGGGTTGATTACTATCAGTCCTTTGATTTTGAGCTTGCCTACATGCCTGGAAAAGGCAACGCAGTGGATGATGTGTTGAGAAGGAGTACTCAGATACAAGAAGTTTAGGAGTCCAGTAGTGAGTGGCATCTTATGGATATGTTCTCTAAGATGCATTTGGATGTGCACGATAGACAGGGTCATATGTTTCTTTATTTTGTAGCTGTTACTTCTACTCTGCTTGAGTGAGTGTGAATTAGGTAGCTATCAGATGTTGAAGGCCTAGTCCTGTGGGAGAGTGTGTTAGGAGAGGACCCTATTCTTGGATGGATCATGGTAGAGGATGAGATCTTGCAATTCCATGGATGTTTATTGGTGTCAGAATACATACGTGAGGAGATGATGCGTGATTTTTATTCTTCAGTTTGGACAGTTCATCTTGGTGTCACCAAGATGTATAATGATATACATCGTCAGTATTGGTGTCCAGGAATGAAGAGAGATGTTGTTAGTTTTGTGATGAGGTGTTCTACCTGTCTGTAGGTGAAGGCAGAGTATCATCGACTAACAGGTCTTTTGCAGTAGTTACCCATTCCTTAGTTTAATTGGAATGTTGTCGCAATGAACGTAGTGACAAGTCTTCCTAGGTCTTCTCAAGGGAATGATGTAGTTTAGGTTTTCATTTACAGACTCACAAAGGTTTCACACTTCTTGTCAATCAAGTAGATCTTCAGTGTTAATGAGCTGGGAAGGACGTACATCCAAGAGATTGTATGTTTAAATGAGGTTACATACTCCCTTATTTCAGAGAGGGATTCATGTTTTACTTCTCGGGTCTTGCAAGGACTACAGAGGGCTTTGGTTACACATGTACTTTTTGAGTACAACTTACCATCCCCAGGTAGATTTCCAGTTCGAGCATATGATTTAGGTGCTGGAGGACATGCTTCGAGCATAAGTCCTAGATTTTGGAGGTTCTTGGGAGAATCACATACCTCTGGTGGAGTTTGTCTATAATAATAGTTTTCAAGAAACTATTCAGATGGAACTTTATGAGGCTTTGTATGGTTGGCCATGCTGATCACCCCTATGTTGGCTGGAGGTAGGAGAGGAATCTATAATGGGAACAAATCTTGTCGAGGAGAACACATAGTAGATAGAGTTGATTTGGAATAGGATGGCTACTACATAGTAATGATATAAGTGTTATGTTGATCGAAAAAGATGACCTCTGGAGTTTGAGGTCAGAGATCAGGTTTTCCTATGTGTCACACTAAGGTTGGGACACAGAAGGATCAGGAGAAAAGGTAAGCTTTCACCGAGATATGTCAGGCTGTTTGAGGTTTTTTAGAGAGTCGGGTTGGTTTCCTATCAGCTGCACTTACCTTAGAGGTACCATCCTATGCATGTCGTCTTCTATGTTTCTCAGTTACATCGTTACTTCTCAGACCCGTCTCATGTTTTTCAACCTGAGGAGGTTGAGTTTGAGGAGGATTCATCATTCAAGGAACATCCTATCTGGATTGTTGATCGAAGTGTGAAGGTTCTATGTGGTCAGTCTATTCCTTGGGTACGGGTGCTATGACTGCTTAGGTGAGTAAATAATGAGATTTGGGAGAGGGAGGACAATGTACAATCATAGTGGCTGGAGCTATTCGAGGATTCTCCTTTGTCACATTTTTAGGGAATTTTGGTGTTGAATTTCATTAAGGGGGAAGTTTTTAAGAACCAAGATCTTCTTTTCAGGTATAGATATTGATTTGTAGTTTTTTTGAGAAAAAAATGAGTTTCTGAAAATTTAAGGAGTACACACTGTGTACATAGGAGTACAGACTGTGTACTCAGTTTCCACGGGTAGCCGTGTACTGGACGTGTAATGGCCGAGTATATGGTCATGTGGGGTGACTTGATGACTGCCTAAAGTGGAGTCTGGTTAAGGCATGTACAAAGTGTGTACATTAAATTAACATGTCATGTAATTTTTTTTATTTGTTAAATAGTAGTGGGATTACGTATTGTTTATAGAAAGCCCATTATCTAGATCCTTCTCATCCAAGAGTGACCGAGAATGACGATTCTTCTCCGATCCCTCGACCAACTGCCCTCACTACGAATCAACCACCGTCAATTGCGTTGGAATCACTATTGTGAGTTATTCCTTCTTCCAGAGCCTCTTCTTTTGTTTCCTCCACTTTCCTGAGATATTTGTAGTTGATATTTTTTTGACATTTTTGTAGATATAAGATGTTCTTGGTCGATTCAATGGATGAGGTTCAACTATATCAATCATACAACGTCGAGGTAGGTGTTTTGTGCCTTTCCATAGTTTTCCTTTGATTTGTATGTGAAACATTTTCCCAATAACTGAGTTTAGGGTATTGCGTTTTTAGGGAATTTAACCCTTTAATGCCTAGTATGCCTTGAATTCTTGAGTTAGCGCTCTTTTTTGAGAATAGGGTTTGTTTTACCTTTATATGGATTTGATTTCCAATTTTTGAACTGATATTGTTCGTCGGGCCTAGTTTTTCCTGTTAGGATGCTCTATTTTCCATGCCTTGTGATGTTAGGATGGAGTTATATTATCTGACTTTCTTGTGCCATGACTTGCAGCTATTTAGAAAAGTAGTGTATTGCGATTTACTTTGGCTGCTGGATATTGTTTGTGCATGATTGACTTACACAGGGATATGGGAACCTGGTGTAGATATACCATAGGGGAAATGGACGTTGAGGGCTTTCCTATAGTGTTTGTTATACTTTAAC
Organism: Viscum album; assembly: GCA_963277665.1. Taxonomy (NCBI): domain Eukaryota; kingdom Viridiplantae; phylum Streptophyta; class Magnoliopsida; order Santalales; family Viscaceae; genus Viscum; species Viscum album. Next base: position 1,881,075,175 of record OY728159.1, on the reverse strand, counting down.
GTTGTGAGACCATAGGGGGGATGGACATGAGTTCTCTCTCAGAGTGTCTGTAGTTCCACGTTGTGAGACCGCATGGGGAATGGACATTGAGTTCTTCCCCAGAGTGTTTGTAGTTTATCGTTATGAGACCACATGGGGAATTGACGGTGATGGATTCCTTAGAGAGTCTTTGTTAAGATAAACAAGAGGGGTTAGACAGAGAGAGCTTACCAGAGGGTTTCATGATATTTTTTGGTTGTTTATTTAATAAATTTAAATAAATGTAGTTGAAACTATAAGATTGTTTAATTTTGAGTAATTATTTGATTATTACTTCATTTTTCATATTTCCTACCATATATATTCACTAATAGTTAGGCACATATATTTGGGTGGTTTCTTACTGGGATTCATCTCATACCCTGTTTTGGTATTTCTTTTTGGCCCAAACAGATTATATTGTTGCAGTTATAGATAATGGAAAATTCCCTTCTACTTTAGGTACTTTATTATTGTGAAACTGGAGAGCATGAGATCAAGCTGAGGCTTGCAATGCTGCCAGAGTTATTCAATTTTTTCCTATTGTAAATTGGTTTTGTATTGTATTCTAACATTTTGATTTGTTTGGATTCTTTCCTAGACATATGTGACATGCATCATTTATATATGTGCTCTAGTTGTTTATATACTTGTAGTCTTCCACTATTTACTATTCCATGTTATTATCACTGCTTCTGCTACTGTTATCTATTTATTTCTATTATGTTACTCTCCCAACGAGGTCATATTTTACACATTATAACACCCAAGACCCTCGCTACTAGACAGTATCCTCTGGTATTCAGGAAAATGTGTGTAAGGCCATGTGACCAACCGGGTATGGGGAACCTCTAGGTGGCACCGAGAACCGAGATGTTACATATTTAATCATGGTAAATTGTGTCATTGATTTCTCCACAAAAAATTTCACACAACTATGAATTATGAAATTGTTCCTAATCAATTTAAGGTATAACCAAGTTAGGTAAAAAATTCATTTTATATCAATGGTTCGTCCATACGTTCATTTCTCTTCTAATCAATTTCATTAGTTTAACGAATTGAACTATGTGTGTGTTACTAATATACAATAGTTGTATGAATTAAAAAATAAACAATCAAAAATAAAAAATTTAATAAAAATAAAGGGGTAGTGATGAAATATACAACACATGGGGATATTATGTTTTGGAGATTAAGGATTGACTTTCAGGAATGCTTAAGTGAATGACTCCTGAAATTTGATTGCAAAGGAATGTAGAATAGGTTTAGTGAATTAAACTAGGTAATAATAATTGTTTTACTTGACCAAAATATACTGAATAAAGGGTGGAGGTATGTTCTTGAAAGGGTTTTCATACACACACACATGTGGGGAATTAGTGGCATGAGAGACCCATGATTTGTTTTTCAATGATTAGTGTAATTAATCTCACTAGATTTTGTTTTGACATAATTTCTGAGACAATGAAATTAATATTTATTGATATTGAATCTTTAAAGGATTCATAATTTTCTTATATTGCCACTGTGGATTTAGGAATATGAATATGAATATCTTGTTATATTTGTTTTTAGAATACTTAACGAGAGGTTTTTCCCAAGAGTAAAAAAGGTATGTGTGGGGGAGTTTATAAAACAAAATTTTATTTAAACTTTTATTTATAATATATGACATAATTTTCTCACATTGTGTTAAATATGCCTATTTAAAAAAAATTTGGTTTAGATCATTCTTTTTAAAATTTGATGAAAATTCTAGTTTTACCTTTTAAAATATACTGTAGTATTTCAGAAATAAATATTTTTCTATTAATTATTTGAAATTAAAAATCATGTAAATGTGTTCCTGGATTAATTTGTTACAACTTTTATTCCAGACATATGAGCTAAATAATGCATTTTGTATCGAGTAAATGGGGTTTTTAGTCAAATTTGTTCTAGACTTTCCAGATAGGAAATCACTTCAGTATTAGAGTCATGACATATTCTTATTTTCTTGGATTGAACAGAAATTTTTAGTGAAGATCAAGAAAAATTTTTCATACACATAATAATTTTGGAAGGATAGATGGTTCATGATTTTTTATGGCAGTAAAGGAGGTGAAAGGCAGAAAACAATATTTAGCTGAATTTACCCATTCACACTTGAAACCAATTGAAACCTTGCCTCCCCTTTACACTATAAATATGTGTTTTTCTCAATTTTATGGGTTTAACATTCCCTATAGGATTGGTAGAATATGATAAGTGTTTCTTCTCCATTTAAAATCACCATTGGAGGATGGAATCTTTAAATATAGGATCGCCACCAAAATGATCTTCTCTTCCTCTTATTTGTTTTAATATTATTGTTCTTTCAATAATATCTCAATTTATCTTTCATCTCATCAATTATTTTTAGTTTCATTATTCTTTTTTTTAATTATTTATTCTATAACCCAAGAGTATAAATGTAATTAGGGTATACCTTTTACAAACCATTCCGAATGCAATTCGTTTCTACGATGATTACACCACACATGGAAGAGTAGTTTCCTTAATGATCAATCTACCAATTACCTTTATCATTTATTTATTTTTAATCAATGAGATAATAAAATTTACTTAATTTAATATTTGAATTGAGTCTTTATTTTAAAATAAACTAATCATGAAATTTAGTAATTAATGAAAAAACATGCGATGTTGTGATTTTCTTAAATTGTGAGAGCACAATCTAAATCAGTAAAGAGAAAAAATAGGATAAATTTGTAGAGTTAATATATAATATATAAACTCAATTTATCTTTACTTACATAGTGTATATGAACCCTAAATAACACATGATCATAAGATATACTTGTAATAATAATCAACGTAGGGTGCTACGATTGCATGTTCAGAAGCTAGCCTAGGGTTTCATTAATTTCATATTTATGGTTGAGGTAAATTCTCATAGGGTTTTAGGATTCAAAAATTTGGGGATCATAATTTAGTGGATGTTAATTTAAATTCTAATTATTAATAAGTATGTGAATAGGTATAGTTAGATCTATTACTCTTTTTAAAATAGTTTTCAAAAAAAATATCTTCTCGTTTCATTTTCTCAATATCATTTCAAAAACTAAAGGGAAAAAATAAATCATTATTCCAGCATACTTCTTCTTATTCTTCTTATATAAAATTCAAACAAAAACCCACATCCTTTTAAATGGAGAGTTTATTGTAACATATTTTTTTTTCAAAATATCATTAATATTTTTTCCCAAATTACTTCTTCCTTTGAGAGATGACATTGGTCAGACACTCTACTGCACCTAAATAACCTGAAACCAAACATAATTTGGGAGTGCCCATGATAGTTCCATTTAGTCCAACTGGCTCAGGGAACCACTTATTGGAATTCAGGTCAAGAAATTAAAAATTGGTATCATAGGTTTTATTTTGTTTTTCTGACTATATTTCGGGATGGTAGAAAGGAGACTAGGATGATTCAGACTTTGGTAATGAGACTATACTTGGGAGTAGCAAACCCATGTGAAAAAAATCCAAATAACCAGGGATGAGAATTACTACTTTAGATTAATCTTATTACAGTTGATTTCATTCCACTGTTGTGTGGAACATGTGATATGTGATGTTTATTAATATTATTATTGATGAGGATTTCATCTTACCCTTGGCCATGTGTGATAACATGGGTTTGGATAATGCATCATCTTTCGAACATAGAGATTCATATGTCATTCATTATTCCATTCCATATAGGTGCATCTTATTGCTTACATTTCTTGTGATTTCTATGTGTTCCTTAATAGTTATAAATAGAATTATGCTAACATTTTGTAGTTTAATGTGAAACACAATTTATTACTTAATGTTATTTCATAAATGTAATACTGTTTTTCTACATATAATGATGTTGGAACCTTGAGTAGTCAACTATGGAATGTTGAGTCATGGACCCTTGGTCCCATGGGATGGAAATTGTTTATGGATGAGATTAAATGGACACCATATTTCAATTTGTAATGTTTATGGGCCTTTATAAATTGGAAGTAGTGATCTATATAATTAAACCATTAAAACGAATGATATACAAATAAATTTTTATTTAAATGAATATTAATTTAAATTAATTTAAATTTGGAAATAAAAATGTTCATTATTGAATTGAGAGTCTAATTTAAATTTAAAAGTTGTTTCATTTATAACTTGTGATTGATACTGTGTATACTTGTACTCCTGACTTATCGAATAGAACTTAATGCTGACCCAACCACAATATTGGGAAGTAGGTCGTATATCTTGTATTATTTTGATATATACATAAACCAAACCAAACTTTAGGAGCATGTAGAGGGGTGTGACTTTTATATAGAAGGGATTTTAACATATTATATTCTTATACTAATGGATTGTGTTGTTATAAAATATAACATGAGGCATGTTCTTCGAATTTGTAGAGCTGTGACACTACAACATCCTAGAGTCATGTGCTAGGAGGGCAGTGACAACTATGCTCTGGAGGTGGTGGGTCCTGAGCTACGAGTGTTACCTTCAGTAGTTCCTCTTGTGGAACCTACTATTATACCTGATATAGATATATATATTCCTATTTCCATGAGGTTTTCTTCAACTTATGAACACTATTTAGGGAGATCCATGGCTTTCCCCCACTATGGAAGAGCAGACGTGAAAGATTCAGTAGAAAAATCCACCACCTTTTTTGGGGTATGGAAGTCCTAATGATGTAGAGTCATGGATGGATGTCAGGATTACTATCTTTGAACACCTAAATAGACCACCTGATAGAAGAGCGAAGCTCTCTATATATTTGATTCAAGATTCTTCCAAGCGATGGTGGGATGTTATCACCCATGCAATTTGTCATTAGGGTATGGCCTAGGCTGGTTTTGAGATAGTCTTCTTTGACAATTTCTTTCCTCATATGTTGAGAGTAAACTGGTCTAGAGAGTTTATGAATTTATTTCAGGGTATTATGACCTTTATGGAATATTATTTTTTAGTTCATGGAAATCTATCACTTTACACCGAATATTTCTAGTGACATGTTGGATACATCAATACCTTTTGAGGATGGGATTGTATATTCCATATGATCCTAGGTAAATTTCTTTTGGTTGACCACCATTTACAAAATAGTAAACCATTATATTATCACTAAGAAAAACCTAAGAAAAGCTGACAGTATGGGCCAGGGAAGTTTAGAACTATGATAGGGAAGTGCTTTGACTAGCATCCAGAAATGTCACTTGGAGACTGAACATAGGAAAAATGACTTCAAGATGAAACCCCCTGACCCTTATGTGGTTTTTCATCACTGTGGGATGCCAGGTAATAACATTCCCTAGTGTCCTAGGGATCCCATTGAGTAACAAGGATATGGTAGTTTGGGGAATCTTTAGCATTTTTAGGACCTTACTTTTTTTTATAGTGGGAGAGTATCTATATCAGCATCTCCTTTAGGAGAAGGATTAGTAGCTCCATGTTAGGATGGAAGCTGGACTACTGCTTTCTATACAAGCTGAGTAGGAGGCTTTGGTTAATGCAGCCATGCTTCAGTAACATTTCTCCACCAGAGGAAACCTAATCAGGGTAGTCAAGATGCATAATATGGATTTGGATTAGACCATATTTACATAGTAAATTCTGTACATGAGGAGAACATTGCTGGACAATCTATAGTTCAAGGTACTATTTAGTATCCCCTATTATTGTGGTTACCTTATTCTATATGAGTGCTTCACATTACTTTATTTATGTGGTGATGACAGAAATCCCTAAGGTTGATGTTGAGTATTTCTATGGTGTGTTTACAATTGATACTTTTTTGTGGATTTAATCAGAGAGCGTATGATAGTTCAAGGAATTCCCCATTGAGGTAGGTAGCCATCATTTTTTATGGGACCTCTTCATAATTGAGATGATGTGAATTGATTTCATTCTTGGGATATATTGGTTGGTTTCCTATAATCTTTATGTGGACTTCTTTCACTATAGGGTATTCTTTACATTACCAGAGGGTGGTATTTACCTTTATAAGGGTGAATGGGATATCAATGCAAGTAGAGCCAGGAAAGAGCATCGAGGGCTGGGAGGAATGAAATCCTAGATATCTAGCCTTTAAATAGAGGATCAAGGAATGTATCAAACATATCTTCTACATATAGTAGATCATTTCAGGGATATCATTCCTGAAGTCTTTTCTAGTTTACCTTCTGAGTGATAGGTGGATTTCACTATTGATCTAGTTTTAGGAGAATCAACAGTGTCCATTCCTCTGTACAGAATGAAAAATACTGAGTTTTAGGAGATGAAGAGATAGCTAGTGGACTTAAAATATAAGGGTTTTATATTTCCTAGTAATTATCCTTAGGGTTCACTAGTCTTTTTCTCCAAAACGGTGTATGGAACCCTCATGATTTTTGTGAAACACTATAAGTTAAATCAACTTAATATAAAGAACCAATATCCACTACCTCATATCAATGACCCCTTTGACCGGATCCATGGATCGAGAATTTTCTCAAAAATTAATTTGAGGTTAGGCTATCACCAGGTACATGTTAGACCTTTGAACATACCTTATACAAAACTCCTTAGTATGTATGGTCTTTATGACTATATGGTTATACAATCCTGTCTCATGAACATGCTAAACATTTTCACAACTTTTATAAATCAATTTCCACCTATATTTGGATTAATTTGTGTTAGTCATCATGGATTATATATTATTATATCCTCATACAAAAAATAACCATTCTAAACATCCTAATATCATTTTAAATACACTAATAGAGCACGAACTGTAAGATAATTTTAGAAAATTCAACTTTTTCATCGATAAGGTTCACTTATTAGGTTATATTATTTTTGAGTCCGAAGTGTCTGTTGACCTAGATAAGGTATGTTTTATAGTTATATTAGATAATACCAAGAATGTTTTTGACATGGATAGTTTCTTGGGGATAGTTGGCTATTATAAGATCTTTATACATGAATTTTCACACCTAGAAGCACCTTTCATGGGTTTCACTAAGAAGGGTGTGCTGTCTATATGGTTAGAAGACAGCGAGACATCCTTTTAAAAGCTAAAAGAGAGATTGAATTAAGTAATGATCATGATTCTTTAATAACTAGAAAGAATCTATACAGCATATTTTGTTAAATTATGTATTGGTCTAGGAGAAGTTTTAATGTATAATTATCAAGTCACGACATACAAATCTCATCAGCTGAGACCGCATGAGCCACATGAGAGGAATTACCTAAAACATGATAACAAGTTGAATGTTTTAGTTTATTCTTTGTGTTGTTGGAGATATATCATACTGGGAGAATATGTTGTGGTGTTCATGAAGAAAAAGAATACTCAGGTGTATTTTCACACAACGTGACTTGAACCTTAGGTAGAGAAGGTGGGTTGAATACCTGAAATCATTCAATTTTGATCTAGCCTACACACCTTAGAAATGAAATTCCATAGTATACTCTCTAAGTCAAAGGACTCATACATGAGATGTTCGAGAGGATGATGACGAGTGGATGATTATGTCCCTATTTTATTAGATTCATTTGGCAGTTCAAGACCATCATAAAAAATACATATGTGCATCACTATTAGTTACCTATTCACTTATGTAGATAGTGATGTTGAGGCAGTTATTAGATCCTAAGGGCTTAGTCCTAAGGGAGAGTATTTCAGGTGATGATCTACCTCATGGTTGGGTCATGGATGGGGATAATATCATATTCATCCATGGATTAGTTCTAGGGTCCTAATGAAATCTAGGAGAAGTTGATGTGATAGTTTCATGCCTTTTCTTGAGTGGTATATCCTGGGATTACAAAGATATATCATGATATGTATTCCCAATATTAGTATCCTCGTATGAAAAGGGAGATAGCTTGATTTGTTACTAGGTGTTCCACCTATCAGTAGGTTAAGGAAGAACACCAATGACCATGAGGGATTTAATATCTCTTTCCCATTCATGAGTATAAATGGAATGATGTCATGATATATTTTTTGACTGGGTTACTAAGATCCTCTCGAGGTAGTGATGTTGTACAGGTGATTGTCGAAAGGATCATAAAGGCAGATCATTTATTACCAATTTTAGAGACCATATAAGTGGATAATCTTGGGAGATTGTATGTTCATTATATTATATGCCTACATGGGGTCCATCAAACTATTATTTCTAATCGGGATGCTTGTTTTATGTCAAGAATCTAGAAGAGATTACAGAAATCTTGGGTACGCATGTAATTTTGAGAAAAACCATTCACTCTAAGAATAATGATTAGTCAGAATAGCGAATAAAGATATTAGATGACATGCTTCAAGCTTGCGTCCTTCATTTTGTAGGTTCTGGGGAGAAACACATACCTCTGGAGAAGTTTACGTACAATAAAAACTTTCAGGAGACAATACAGATGGCTCCCTATGAGTCTTTATCTGATATACCATTCCATTCATCTTTGTTCTAGTTAAAGGTAGGTGAGGTAGCCTTACTTTGACCATGACTTGTTTTGGAATATAATGGATAAAACTTAGTCCATGAAGAATCCATAAGACTATTTTTTCCATAAACCACTAGAGTTTTAGGTTAAAGATAAGATATTATTATCTGTTTTTACTATACTAAGGCATTAATAGTTTATATAGAAAGGGAATATTTCACCTTGGTTCATTCGACCCTTTGATATTGTGGTGAGAGTTAGGCCAGTAGCCTATTGGTTGTAGTTACCATAGAGGTACTGGACTATGAATGAAATATTATACCATTCATAGCTTTATCAGTACTATCTATATCCATCACATATATTTCAGCCTAATGAGGTTGAGTTAGAGGTAGATTCATCCTATGAAGAGCATATTATCCATATTTTGGACTAGAGAATAAAGGATTATAGAGGAAGATAATTCCCTTCGGTACAAGTGCTATGGAATAACGATAGAGTTTAGGATGAGACTAGAGAGTGGGAGGCTGATGCATGTGCTTAGTGGACAGAGTTATCTCAAATGATGTTTTAAAAACCTTGGAAGGGAAACATGGGAATGAGTTTCATTAAGTGGAGAAGAATGTAAGATTCTATTTTTTCATAAGAGGTACAAATACTTTTTATTTTTGTTAAACACTTTTTGAGTTGGTCTATTGGATTAAACTCAGAAACCATGCCTTAGGATATGTCATTTTGTTTTTTGAATAAAGGTTATACTGGGGGATAGATCTAGATTACTAGACAAATACACAACGTGTATTAAATATATGATGTGTATTGGTCTAGACAAGCCCTGTTCATGATGTGTATTGGTTTTTCCCAACAGAAAAAACATGACATTTATATGGTGCATAAAATTTAAATGTTTTTTAAATTCACAGGGTCTGTAATTTTTAAAAGGAGGTATATCTTCTTATTTTGAATGAAGCAACCTCTTTCACTAGCAAGGATCCACTGTAGGAGATTCTCCTTAAGCTTAAATCTTGTCTATGAAGCATTCCTCTATATAGAATCTGATTTATGATCCATTTATCACATTGGATATCCACTAGTAAGATGTATAATCCTTTAACCTATTTCATCATTCTTCTTCCTATAGACAATTTTATCTTTTTGTGAGATCATATGCCACATTTTTAGGGAATTTGTTTATTTTTATATTTTATTCTGATATGTGCTGAATGAAAGGCCGATACTGGATTAGTGTTACTCTATAAGAATAATGTTGGTGGTCCAGTAATTATCCCTTAATTATTGTTGCTTTATATTGTGCATTGTGATGCTTCACACTGAATCTTCCATGCATTTCCATTAAAATAAACCTAAGCCTTGTTTAAATTGACAGCCTTGATATAAATGACATAGTGTCCCCTTATTCATGTTGGGATAGGACCCATTAGCTATTTCCACCCCTTAAGGTGTGCCTACAGAACTACCATTGGTATTATAACAACTTATGTGACCAAAACATCCTCTTTATGGTTTTGTCCGGACTCTAAAATGTAATAAATATAATAATTTAAATGGAATGTGAGTGGATCGACCACATCACATGTTTAAATAGAGACAATGGTTATTCCCTTATCAAAGTAAATTTTTAATAGTTTTTGAATCCCACTTGGAAACATATACTTATGATACATAGGAATGAAGTCCCTTATAATTATAATACATGAGCATATCATCCCTTAAACTTGTTACACATGGGAGTGACATCCCTTATAATTTTGATACATGGGAATGGAGTCCCTTATACTTATGATACATGGGTATGGAGCCCCTGATACATGTAATACATGGAAATGGAATCCCTTGTACTTTTAATACATGGGAATGGAGTCCCTTATACTTATGGTACTTGGGAATGGAATCCATCATACTTTTGATACATTGGAATGTAATCCCTAATACTTGTGATACATGGGCATGAAATCCCTTATACTTTTGAAGCATAGAAATGGAATCCCATATACTTGTGATACATGGGAATGACATCCCTCATAGCTGTGATACATGGGTATGAAGTCCCTTATAATTATGATACATAGACATGACATCAATTATAACTGTGATACTTGGGAATAACATACCTCATACTTGTGATACTCGAGAATGATGTCCCCTATAATTGTGATAATCGAGCATGGTCTCCCTTATACTTGTGATAAATGGTAACAGAGACCCTTATAACTTATGTTACTCAAGAATGGAATCTCCTAATACTTATTAAGACTTTAGTGACTAGAAATTGAAACTTGAGTTGAACCTCAGGTCCGAGATAACACTATATATGTATACATATGGCTATAAATGTCACTTTGTATATAGAGCATATATATACATACATTCATATAGTATCATATTTATATGTTCATGGTGATATCTGTATAGAGGTTATCCTGACATGAGCCAAAGTAGGTAGTGTTATCATGGTGTCCTTTAGGTACTAGATACCACCCTTTATAGTTTTTTTCATTACTCATTGTTATTATAACTTCAAATTGATAATATTATATGCACAGTATGGATACTTATAAACCCCATTGGTGGTGACCTACTGATTATATATCGCACCCTGTTTGGTCCTGGAATTGGTACCCATTAAATTTTCATGGATTTGAGTAGGTATAGAGAAAAATTCCAAATATTAGATTCTTAATTTGATTGTGGCATAGGAGTGGTGAAACACTAGACTGAGTAATGGATTAGGATGCTATCTGGAGACAATATTTTGGTATTTTTTATTTTTTGATATACCTGTATGTATGTGTGCATGATTACATGTTTATCCATTCATTTTTATTAGAGACATGACATTACATCGTTATGTATATGGTACTAGATATTTCTATTGATGACTACTTAGTTTATCTGGATGTTTTACCTTCCACTATTAGTTTATATTATGCTTCTTCTATTTATTCATTTATTACACTTTAATTTTCTCTAATTATGAGGGTATAGTATCCCCACTAGACTACCATGGACCCTTAATACTAGTTGTTAGCTTATGACATATGGGGATCTGTGATTGAGACAATGTGACCAACTAGATTGGGTCACCGCTTAGTGGCTTCTAAGTCAGAACATTACATTCATATTTAGAGGAAGCAATGTGATAAGTATGATATTTGTGTATTTCAATTAGCATATCCATTTAACATGGTTGGAAAATAGTTTCATACACCTTTTAACCAAACTATTAAGGTTCCCAGGTGAGTCCAAAAGGAGGACCACAATTGATGCACAATTTGGTAAACCATGCCGTCAAACAATGGGGCCCACCCATATTTTAAATTATTGAAATTCCTAACTTAAACCTCCCAAATTTCAAACCCCTACCCATAATATTCCCTACTACATGACTCCCACAACCCTTGTTTCCCCTATCCCATGATTTTATCCACTTATATAAAGATTCCTTGGTGTTTCATCAGGTATTGAAGATGAATCTTCATGGTAAATTCCCTTCATCCTCTCTTATTTTTTTTTCTCTTCTCTCTTTTAGAGTTCTCTCTTTCCTAAACCATCAGTTGAATGTTTGAAAATTTGCCTTGTGATTGTTGATTTCTAGGGTGTGTGAATCAAATTTTTATTACTTTTGATCTTATCTTTCAAGTTTTATACCATTATCCTTTAGTTTAAGGTAGGTTTCCCATTATATTACCCTTTAACTTTTAAAAACATTATTACTTAAATGTTTAAATTAATGTTTTGGATACTAAATAATAGTATCAAATGTGTTTGAGGAATATCTAAAATGAAAATCAAGTCTCTCTTTATGTTTATTGAAATTCAATGGGTTTTTTAATTTAGATACATAATAAAAATATGTTTTATTAAATAAAGCACACTGGATGTTTCATAAAATTCTTGAATGACCTTTATTAATGAGTTTCAACATTTAACGTGGTTTTTTGGTATTAAAATTGTTTTTTAATGATTTCGTGAAATTTTAAGGCCTTCTTGGTTATTTTAAAAGGGTTTTAAACTTGGTTTCTAAAGAATTATTGGAATTCTTGGTTGTAAATTTATTAAGTTTTTTCTTAATGAAACCACTCCTTGAAATATTCCATTAGTCTAGTTTGTTTTCAATTGAATGAAAAGTTACCAATTATAGGATTCTTTTATTATATCAATGTTTTTGTGTGTAAAGGGATATTTTAAAGAGTGTTTCTCGGGGGTGATGCCTATTTATGATTTATGTTTCATGTGACTTTATATGTATTTATATTCTTATTATTTTTTGATATTGTTTGTTAGATCATCTACCTTTTTTATCATGGGAGACCAAGATTAGTCGGTGGAATTTATTAGATAACATGTTTCAGTATTTTAGTTTAATGCTTTTTCTGGTGGTCCTTAGTACAGTGTTCACCCTACTTTGGGAGTTTTCCCCTTGGATTGGATAGGTAGGCAAATACCGAGTCTTAAGATAAATGGATTGCATTATGAATTCCAATTATGATAGATCCTAATTCAGTATGGTATATATATTCCACTTAGCTCCTAGGTATTCCCAGGACTACTAGTACTTTATTGTTTTATATCAATTAATTTACTTTTATATTGTGATTGCAGGAAAGATATTCTTTCTGATTGCCTTGAATTATTGTACTATGATCTTTATTATTGTGATTTATTACTATTGAAAATGTACTCTTTATATTTTGAAAGAATACTACAAAATGTTTTCATGAAAATGATTTAGATCTCTTTCATTTATATTGTTACATAATAACATTAATTTTTTTTAAGATGTCGCTTTTCATAACTTAATTTTAATGAACAATTTATTTATAATTCATGCATCTCATGTTTTTAATGGAAATAGTTTTCAAGGAAAAAAGGAAACAAATTATTGTTGGTTTTAAACTAATTGAGGAAAAAACTATGTTTTTAAATTGTACTAAAAAACTAGCATGGAATGAATATTTTAATTAATTAAAATAGACTAGGAATGGTTTTTTCCATTTTATTTAGATTTGTGATCATGCGTATCTATACATTTTAGTTCCTGGTTAAGGTTCTAGTTCAGCTTCAATCAACTTGGAGTGATGGTAGTGATGAGGATGGATGATGATCTCAGGGTCACATTGAGATAACATCATGTATTTTTGGAAAACTATTTTATTTTTGTTATCCTTATTGTATCGGCCAAGTCGGCCTTTTAGGCTTCAGATTATTTATTTGCTGTAAGTATTGTTTTGAGTTTTATGTCTTGTTTTATGTATTCATTATGGATTGTTTGAATTTCATTTATTATAAATATGTTTTTCTGATTTGGATTGGATGTATAATGTATGGATGGTTCGTGATAAAATTTTAGGAGAAATTACACTATTTATTAAGTCATGTTTTCTAGGAAAAATCATTCCCAAGAGTTCTCATATGATCCTCTAGGGATTGTTACCAGCCTATGGGGATCAAGAATACCCCTCGGGTATATTATAGTCCAGAATGGACTCCTGGTGTAGGGATGGTTTTGAGGTAGTTTCTAAAAACATGAATATCAATAATTGGTACAACTTTAAGAGGAGTCATCCATAATTAATAAAGGTGTAAAACAAATACTTATGACAAGGCAAAATTTATAGTCAATTTAATTTATTCTAAAATACTAATTTAACATTAAATTTTCAGAAAAATGAAAAGGGAAGAATATAATAATGGTACAAATCCCTCATCTGGAATTTTATGGCTTGGAAATGTTGACATCATCACATTAAAACCATGATCACACTGAAACTGAAGAAATCATTTGTTTTCCTCAAAACTTATGGTATATTGGCCTACACACTTCCAATATACCACACTCAAACAATTTCCAAGGACTTAAGTGTAACATCCCAGGTAAATAAAGAATATTACTTTTTCATATTTCTTAATATTTTTGAAATAAAATATTAATATTACTTTAAAGGGAATGCTATTCTTGATGGCGTACCCAATACGCAACAACGAATTTCTTTGAAATCTTATGTTGCACTCTAATAATAAAATAATATTATTTTAAATGGTAGTTAACGCATAGCCATTGTAATGGATGGAATGAACAGAACTAACTACAAAATGAATATATATGTTTTTCAAATATTTTTACTTTTATCCAATAAATGTTAGAGGCTTAAAATGCGAATGAATCCAATTTTAAGCGTAAATAGTCAAATATTCTTTAAAAGGTCGATTAACCGCCTTTTGATGGAGAACCCTTTTTTTAAATCCACTTTTTGACAATATAATTTGTTATATTTGACCAAATGAAATCCTTCTTTAGTATCGGGACAAAAAAATTTACTTTGTGTAATTTTTTGTTATTTTTCTCGATAAAGATCATTTTTAGTGAAAATGTTGTATTTTAATTCAAAACCTCCTTTTAATCTGATTTATTTATATGGATAGATTATCTTTTTAATTGGGTTTAAAGTGTAGTTAGAATATATTTTTACCATTTAATCAAATGGTGGTCATTGGAATTAATTTCACATTGAAATTGGACTTAAACTAGTGTCAATCTTTTGATATATTTTGTTTCTTAAAAACATGCTATTTGTTTTGACAACGGGAATTAATTATTAAATTTATTAATGAAACTTATATGTTTTTAATTTTGTAAAATAGACATCATTTTTGAATTCGGAATATCAAATATATCTTAGGGGGAATTTTTTGTTTTTTTTCTGAAAAAATTCAATTTTTGATGAATAGTGAAACCACTAAGTGGTAGTAAAAAAACCGATTTTTCGTTTAAATGAAATTTTACCACCTCTGTGATTTGAATTTCAAAAATCATACATACATGGTTGTCATTAAGATGTTAAATTTGGTTCAATAGGATGAAAATAGTTTTTGGTGAATAGTAACGTTTAAGTTTTATTAATCACGATTAAAGGTAATTAGTGTAATTTAAGGTAAAGATAATGTTATAATAACATGAAATGACCTAGAAACATGTCCTAACCATATTGGATGAGTCATCTCTGACCGAAAAAATCCATGGGTCAACTTGGGGACCCCTTAGAGCCACTTGGGTAAGAAAATGACATTAATAACTTTTTATTTAAAGTTAAAATAAAAATATCACAAACATGTATTCTTTTACTAAAACAATTTTTTATATGGGGTTATACAAGTTATATTTTTGACTGAAAATATTAATTGTAAAGATAAAAATATTTCCTACATCATAGTATTATTTTTATAAATTTTAGACATTAAATAAATAAATTTATTTATGACACCATGATGATGCAGTGATTACCTCATTAATGAACGATTTAAATAAAATGAAAAGATAATGTAAAATATAAGACTTACACTTTTCAAAAACCTATTGGATGGGTGGATTTCTAACCCTTATCACCTTATTCTCAAAATATATAATTTTGGGACCATTGATATCTGAAAATCTTTTTATAATAAAGTAACTTTTCAAGACGTTCCAAGAGTGCCCCTCCTCCCTCTTATAAAAGGCCCCCACCTTTACCTATTTACCCACACCTCTCAAGCCCTTTTCTCATCCAACCCCTGCTTATATTGTCTCTCCACATCCCTCTATTACTCCTAGAAGCCTCACTTTGTGAAAATTTCTTTCCAAGGAAGCCTTTGAGCTCAAATAAAAAAGAGTTATCCGATTTGAAGGTAATGTCTTCTCTTATGTTCTTTTGTTTTTTTATTCTCCAACCCCTCAAACTCTTTTTATTACTTTATTTTGTAACAAAAACAGTATATTAAATATAATATTATGCTTTTATGAGGAGTATTAGAGCTACACTCATACACACCTCCATCTAATGGTTAAAGAACATACTGTTTCTGTGGGTGGCGAATTACTGCCTCACGAAACGATGATCGTTCAATATTCTTTTAACGCCTCTCATGGTGGACATTAATATGTCACTGTATTTATATATGATATATAAATTATGTTTATTTATTCCTTATGCTTCTGTATTTTTCATTTATGCCATAACTTTGTGGTTTCCATAATGGGTAAATGCGATAATTTCATTTTAGGAAGTGAGGATTACCGCCCCCTCAAAGTGATTTGAATCGTTAATACCATATGTGTGATTAATAAAGGATGGATTTAATGATGTTATATATTATATTATACTGTAATTATAATATACCTATGTATCATTATTTTTTTCATTCTATTAAAGTATGAAATAGAAATGAAAGTAGCGTTCATGCGTACGTACGACTTACCGTCTCCATGAACAATAAATTTCATTTCTTATCTCTAAATGTTATGTACTATTATAAGTTCATATATATAATGGTTATATATGTCATATATTACATATAAATGATGGATATAATTTTGGAATTATAATATATATATCTCATTTAGTTTTAATTCCATTAATATGACAAAGAAATGAAAGTAGCGTTCATGCGTACGCACGACCTACCATCTACATGAACAGTGCATTTCATTTTTTATGGAATAGTATAAATTGAATATATACTGTATATATATGATATCTAAATCTTTAATACTATTCTGGAGATTATGTACCTATAACTACATGGAAAATTCTTTTCCAACAAGTTCAATTTTGACTAATGTACGAACATCGACAAAAACGTCCGATATGAACTCACATTATTAACCAATTATTATAAAATTATAATATGTGATATGAACTGCATAATAATATTTAAAGGAGGTCCTTAATAAATTATAAATTTACCAAAGTTTATTATTCCAGAATATAAATAAACGAACAAGTCAAGTCGGACTTGAGACAGGGATCCTATCACTCTCTTTCTTTTTAAGTACTCTCTTTTATGTCACTTCTTTTAAACTCCTATTTATTATGTTGGGGGATGTTATTTTATATTAAACTTACTATAATTTTTATGTTATATTATGAGAGACCCTATTTGATCTCATCAATCCATTTTTCGATGTTTTAAGTGGCACCGTTAGGCTGCCAAAATTTCATAAGGGATTTTTTTATCTCACTTTGTATTCCCGTGAGATTCATGCTACATTTGCCACTATTTCCTTTTTTGTGGTGTATATACTACCCATGACTTTATTATTTGTGTAATATACTTTAATTTATGGGTATTTAAATATTCATTTTATGATCCTTCTTTCATGGGGTGTACGTTTCAAAAGTTACCCAAATCGGTAAGGGAACCTTTCAACCTCCTCTTTTTAAAAGACTTCTTTTTGTTAGGTCTTTTAATTTACATATTATTTTTTTGGGATATGTTCTTATATATCCTTATTTCTGTAAATTTTATGTCCAAGTGATGAGATACCCTTTTATCTCTCATCAACTCATTTTCTGAATTTTAATGTGACGCCGTTAGGCTGTCCAATTTCTGCAAGGGAACTTATTAACCCAATTTCAATTATTTTGGTTAAGCCTCTACTTCTTGATTATGTCATGATATGAATATGTGTGGACGAACTCTGATTGTTTTAAACTTAATATCCTCTTATATTGGGTGTATTTATATTTCTCACACATAATTATGTAATGGATTTATCCTTAATCCAAGGATACTGACTTTGTAAGGGACTTCGTCTCAATATCCTTTCATTGAGGCATATTTTGTTATAATACAAGACTTTATTTTATACTCTATATAAACACCTTTGAAATTTCATTTCATTTAAATGGAATATTTTTCTACGAAGCGTTTTACTGAATGACAAAAATGAATGTTTCTTTTAACATATGCAGTGACAATGACCTCTTCCGCCGCTGTGAGTACTATTTGACCTTTGGCTTCCCTAACAAGCCGTAATGTTTTTAAAAGAAACTAAATACCATATAATATTTTATGTATTTTGGTATTGAAAATGGTTTTGATAATGGATTTGTTATGTCAATATATTTAAGTGATATATTGTGATTAAAATGTGGAAATGTTTTCTTTCCATTATATTTGTTTTTTGTATTATGATTTTGTAATGGTACTTGGACATTTGATGGGTAGTTATGTGATAAACCATATGATAGTTGGTTCCGTGTATACCAGGATGTGTGGTTACATTATAACCTCCAATGCATTGGGTATGGAAGTCGGCCGTATGGATATTCCATTTAGTGATATGTGTGGAAGTCCACTGTATGGTTATTCCATTTAAGTATGTTTATGTCCCAAGTTACCTTTATATGATATGTGTTCTTTATATGGGTTTTATGGTAATATTTTGGTTACAAAAGGGTAATTAATGATCTTTTATTCAGTGAAGAGTATTTAATACTTCAGAAAGGTTAAAATTATTACTTTTATAAAGTATTCATGGTTTACTTGTTGTTTTGAAAAGCTAACAATTTTCATTCTTTGTGTATCCCTTACGGAGCTTTTTATGCTCATCCCAATTTTTTTGAAATGTTTTTCACAGGATATAATGTGGAATAGGGTCAAGGATGGGATCAAGGAAAAGTCATGATTTCTTAAACATGGAACTAGACATGACTCTTTTTTTTCAAGAGTTCATGTTTTGTAAAAAGAAAAAAAGGGAAACAATGTAGCAGTGTCTAGTTTGTTATCTTTTGATATGTAATAGTTATGTACTAATTCTTTAAAACTCTAAACCTGAAATGATCCTCAAAGTGAAATATTCACTTAATTCAATATAGAATGTTTTTGTACGGGGCCTTATAGTTGGTATCAAAGTTCAGTTTATATAACTTTAGAGGTTAGAGTGTTTCTTAAGCATAAGTGACAAGTTGTGTATAACCACAATGGGTAGTATATTAGATGGAGTCATTGCTTTTTTGAAAGTTATAATTAGTTAAAGATAACTTGGATAAATATATCTTAGTTTTTATCTTCCTCATTATTATATGATGATTTTATGAATATGTTCACAATGACCTTTTTGGTTTTAGTAAATGGCTGGAACTAGCCGGCACCAAAGTAACAGTGGATGTGAAGGAAACTGTAATAGTTTTCTGAGCGAGCAACTGAATGATATGGGAGCTGGAATGAGAACTCTTGTGTTTATCCTAAACCAACTATATGGAGTCATTATTGACCACCTAAACCATGGTGATTTTTATAAGGAATCATATATGCGAGAAACAAATCCCTACGGAAGTTCAGGTAATAATCCTAAAGGTAAGTGTGTTCAAAAACCTACGTGTCAAAGATGTGTAAAGAAACACCTTGGAAAATGATTCAAAGGGACAAAAAGATGATATAGATGTGTAAATGAAGGTCATAAATCATGAACATGCCATGGAAAAAGGAAACATCCAGTTGACTCGAGGAAAGGGAATGAATTTATTTCTGAGGGATCAATTGAATGTTTTAAATGTGGTGTGCATGGTCATTATGAAAACACATTTCCTACAAAGAAGTTTCGGGAATGAGATCACCAAGATCGTACAAATATTCATTTACCAATACCTAATGCCATTCCAATTGAGGATGAAGAAACTTACAATGGCCAATCAATGGTATGTATTATTTCTTAACATATGTTTTCCTATTTTGGAATATTAGGATATGATTCATGATTTTGTTTGTAGGAAAGAAGTATTTCAAAATAAGTTGGAAAGGAATGGTTAATGGATCATGAAGAATGTTGAATGAGTAAGAAGTCAACATATAAGGTATTCAAGAGTTATGGTGAAATTCATAAAATTATTAATTCTCTTTTGATGATGGGGTTACATTAGAAGACTTTTTATAGTATGTGTAACCCTGATGTTTGATATATGAAATGTTTATTCAAGGAATAGTTATCTGTTCTTTTTTGGAAATATTTATAAGGAACCATTTGGGTTTATGTGATCCTTAATTTTGAGGTAATTATGGGTTAAAATATGTTATGATGGAAAATGAAAGTCATGAGATAAAATTGAGGTTAAATTATGTTATGGCTATTTTTGATGATTTTATCTCTTTTTGGGGAATGTTTTTAGAATTATATAGTTTTGGAAAAAGGAAAACACATAGACCGTGTGACAACCCATCGCGTCGGACAAAGATGTGGGAATCAAACCCAAAACCAAAGTACGACTGGTATTTATCTCCTACCACTGGACTACATGATATCCCTGGTTAGTATGAAAAATTATTTTTAGTTATATAATTTTATGAATCAATAATAAGTTGATTTTGGGTTATCTAAGAAAATATTGACCTATCATGGAGGATATATGATTTGGTTAATTACTTTTCAATATGAGACTTTAAGGGAAACTGATGTTATTTGGAGATAAATGTTAATTTTTACCATGGAAGACTATGTGATTAAATCCCTCAAATATTTGGGTTTCAATCATAGTTTGGTTTACTTTGAAGAATTTTATGGACAAATTGTTTATCGAATGGTCTTCACTGAACATTGGGTTTTGTTGGACAAATTTTGGATATTAAGAATAGATTTTATTTTTATAAAGGATTATCCTTTTGTGGATTATCTGATCTTGTTTTAACAATTTTGGTTTCGGTTAAGGTCTAAAGACGTGGGGAATATATAGTTCTCTTTTGTGGATTAGGTGATTCTCTAGAAGTTGATTATAGTGCTCTTAATGTGAACAAGTCATCCTAAATACTCGTCTTTTGGAGGAAAAAATGAGTTTGTGTAAGAAATCTAGTAAGAGATGAATGTCTAAACGACAAGAAAGTATGTTTACTTGTGATTTATTTAAGCTCAAAAATAAATTCCTCAAAGAAAAGTAACTTAAAACTAAAATGTTTTCTATTAACTTTTCCTACTGGGGAATCAAATACCATTTAACCCATCACAGGTTAGTGATTTCTTGGTGGTTAAATTTCTCCTAAACATGTTTCTATCACTCTCCATCAGAACTTAACCCTTTGTTTTTCCTTCCATATCCATGTTTTCATGGAATCCTAGTACCTGTTGTCTCGGGTGACCTTGGTACTTTTCTTTCTTTCTTTTAAAGTGATATTTTAATTTACTCCTTTTCTGATATGGGGCTTTCAATGAAGTTTCCAAGCCCAATTTTAAATACTTGGTAAATAAAGAATATTAATTTTTCATATTTATTAATATTTGTGAAATAAAATGTTAATATTACTTTTAAGGTAACGCTTTGCTCGATGGCGTACCCAATACGCAACAACAAGTTTCTTTGAAGTCTTACGTTGCACTCTAATATTAAAATAATATTATTTTAAATGGTAGTTATTTACTAGTCATTGTAATGGTGGGAATGAACAGAACTAACCAAAAAATTATTATATATGTTGGTCAAATATTTTTACTTTTATCCAATAAATGTTAGAGGCTTAAAATGCGAAGGAATCCAATTTTAAGCGTAAATATTAAAATATTCTTTAAAAGGTCGATTAAGTGCCTTTTGATGTTGAACCCTTTTTTTAAATCCACTTTTTGACAAATTTATATGTTATATTGGACCAAATTAAATCCTTCTTTATAATTGGGACATCAAAATTTACTTTGGGTAAATTTTTGTTATTTTTCCGATAAAGATCATTTTTAGTGAAAATGTTGTATTTTAATTCAAAAACTCATTTTAATATGATTTATTTATATGGATAGATTATATTTTTAATTGGGTTTAAAGATTAGTTAGAATATATTTTTACCATTTAATCCAATGGTGGTCATTGTAATTAATTTCACTTTGAAATTAGACTTAAACTAGTGTCAATCTTTTGATATATTGTTTTTCTTTAAAACACACTATTTGTTTTGAAAATGGGAATTAATTATTAAATTGATTAATGCAACTCATATGTTTTGAATTTTTTAAAATAGACTTCATTTTGGAATTCGGAATATCAAAAATAGATTAGGGGGGATTTTTTGGTTTTTTTTCTGAAAAACTTCAATTTTTGATGAATAATGAAACCACTAAATGGTAGTTAAAAAAGATGATTTTCGTTTAAATGAAATTTTACCACCTATGTGATTTGAATTTCAAAAATATAACATACATGGTTTTCATTAGGATGTAAATTGTGGTTCAGTGGGATGAAAATAATTTTTGGTGAATAGTAACTTTTATGTTTTATTAATCGCGATTAAAGGTAGTTAGTGTAATTTAAGGTAAAGATAATGTTATAATAATATGAAATGACCTTGAAACGTGTCCTACCATTATTGTATGAGTCATGGACTACCAGGAAAATCCATGGGTCAACTTGGGGACCCCATGGAGCCACTTGGGTAAGAAAATGACATTAATAACTTTTTATTTAAAGTTAAAATAAAAATGTCACAAACATGTATTGTTTTACTAAAAAGTTTTTTACATGGGGTTATAAAAGTCATATTTTTGAATATAAATATTAACTGGAAATATAAAAATATTTCCTACATCATAGTATTTTTTTAAATAATTTTTAGACATTAAATAAATTAATTTATTTATGACACCATTATGATGCAGCGATTACCTCATTAATGAACGTTTTAAATAAGATGAAAAGATAATGTAAATTCTAAGACATAAACTTGTCAAAAACCTATTGGATGGGTGTATTTAGAACCCTTATTACCTTATCCTTGAAATATATAATTGTGGGACCTTTGATATCTGAAAATCATTTTATAATAAAGTAACTTTTCAAGACTTCCCAAGAGTGCCCCTCCTCCCTCTTATAAAAGGCCCACACATCTACCTCCTTACCCACACCTCTCATGCTCTTGGCTCATAAAACCTCTACTCATATTGTCTCTCCACACCCCTATCTTACTCCTAGAAGCCTCACTTTGGGTATAAGTCTTTCCAAGGAAGCCTTTGTGGTCAAATCAAAAAGAGTTATCTGATTTAAAGGTAATGTCTTCTCTTCTGTTCTTTTGTTTTATTTTTCTTCTCCAACCCCCTAAAATATTTTTATTCCTTTCATTTGTAACAAAAAAAGTATCTTAAATATACTAGGATGATTTTATAAGGAGGATTCGAGCTACACTCATACACATATCCATCTAATAGTTAAAGAACATACTGTTTCTGTGGGTGGTGAATTTCTGCCTCACGAAACGATGGTTGTTCAATATTATTTTAACACCTCTCATGGTGGCCATTAATATGTAACTATATTTATATATGATATATAAATTATGTTTATATATTCTTTATGGTTCTGTATTTTTCATTTATTCCATACCTTTATGGTTTCCATAATGGGTAAACGTGATAATTTCATTTTAGGAAGTGCGGACTACCACACCCTCAAAGTGATTTAAATCACTAATACCATATGCGGGATGTATAAAGGATGGATTTAATGATGATATATGTTATATTATACTTAATTATAATATACCTATGTATCATTATTTTTTTCATTCCATTAAAGTATCAAATAGAAATGAAAGTAGCGTTCATGCATACGTACGACTTACAGTCTCTATGAATGGTAAATTTCATTTCTTATCTCCAAATGTTTTGTACTATTATAAGTACATATATATAATGGATATATATGTCATATATTAAATCTAAATGATATATATCATTCTGGACTTATAATATATATCTCTCTCATTTAGTTTTAATTTCATTAATATGACAAAAAAATGAAAGTAGCGTTCATGCGTACGTACGGCCTACCGTCTCCATGAACGGTGCATTTTATTTTTTATGGAATAGTATAAAATGAATATATACTGAATATATATGATATTTAAATCATTAATACTATTCTGGAGATTATGTACCTATAACTACATGGAAAATTATTTTCCAACAAGTTCAATTTTTACTCTTGTACCGAACATCGACAAAAACATCTGATATGAACTCACATTATTACCCAATTATTATAAAATTATAATATTTGATATTAACTGAATAATAATCTTTAAAGGAGGTCCTTAAGCAATTATAAATTTACCAAAGTTTATTATTTGGGAATATAAAGAAATGAAAATGGCCAGTTGGACTTGAGGTAAGGGATCCTATCACTCTCTTTCTTTTTATGTACTCTCTTTTATGTCACTTATTTTAAGCTCCTCTGTCTTATGTTGGGGGATGTTAGTTTATTTTAATATTACTATAATTTTTATGTTAATATGATTATAGACCCTATTTTATCTCATCAATCCATTTTTGAAAGTTTTAAGTGGCACCGTTAGGCTGCCGAAATTTCGTAAGGGATTTTTTATCTCACATTGTGTTCCTGTGAGATTCATGCAACATTTTCCACTATTTACTATTGTTTGGTGTATGTACTGAACATGATTTTATTCTTTGTGTAATATATGTTAATTTATGGGTATTTAAATCTTCATTTTATGACCCTTCTTTCATGGGTTGTACGTTTCAAAAGTTACCCAAATCGGTAAGGGAACCTTTCACCCTCCTCTATTTAAAAGACTTCTTTTTGTTAGGTCTTTTAATTTACATATTATTATGTTGGGATATGTTATTATATATCCTTATTGCAGTAAATGTTATGTCAATGTGATGAGATACCATTTTTATCTCTCATTAAATCATTTTCTGAATTTTAAAGTGACGCCGTTAGGATGTCAAATTTCTGTAAGGGAACTTTTTAACCCAATTTCAATTATTAGTGTTAAACCTCTAATTCTTGATTATGTAGTGATATGAATATGTGTGGATGACCTATTATTGGTTGACACTTAATATCATCTTATATTTGGTGTATTTATATTTTTTAGACACAATTATGTAATGGATTTATCCTTAATCTAAGGATACCGACTTTATAAGGGACTTCGTCTCAATCTCCTTTCATTGATGCATATTTTGTTATAATACAAGATGTTATTTTATACTCTATATAAAAACCTTTGAATTTTCATTTCATTCAAAGGGAATATTTCTCTACGAAGCATTTTACTGAACGACAAAAAGGAATGTTTCTTTTAACATACACGGTGACAACAACCTTTTCCGCCACCGTGAGTACTATTTGAACTTTGGCTTTCTTAACAAGCCATAATGTTTTTAAAAGAAAATAAATACCATATAGTCATTTATGTATTTTGGTATTGAAAATGGTTTTGATAGTGGATTTGTTATGTTAATATATTTAAGTGATATATTTTGATTGAAATGTAAAAATGTTTTCTTTCCATTATATTTTTTTTATGTCTTATGATTTTGTAATGGTACATGGACATTTGACATGTGGTTATGTGATAAACCATATGACGGGTGGTGCCGTGAATACCAGGATGGGTAGTTACATTGTAACCTCCAATGCATTGGGTATGGAAGTCGGCCGTATGGCTATTCCATTTAGTGATATGTGTGGAAGTTGACAGTATGGTTATTCCATTTAAGTATGTTTATGTCCCAAGTTACCTTTATATGATATGTGTTCTTTATATGGGTTTTATGGTAATATTTTGGTTAAAAAAGGGTAAGTAATGATCTTTTATTCAGTGAAGAGTATTTACTACTTCATAAAGGTGAAAAGTATTACTTTTATAAAGTATTCTTGGTTTACTTATTGTTTTGAAAAATTAACAGTTTTCTTTCTTTGTGTATCCCTTACTGAGCTTTTTATTCTCATCCCAAGTTTTTTTGAAATGTTTTTCATAGGACATAATGTGGAATAGGGTCAAGGATGGGATCAAGGAAAATAAATGCTGTCTTAAACATGGAACTAGATATTACTCTATTTTTTCAAGAGTTCATGTTTTGTAAAAAGTAAAAAGGGAAACTATGTAGCAGTGTCTACTTTGAAATCTTTTGAGATGTAATAGTTATGTCCTAATTCTATAAAACTCTAAACATGAAAATATCCGCAATGTGTATTATTCATTTAATTCAATATAGTAATGTTTAAGGTTGGGGCCTTATATTAAGTTTTTTTCATAGTATCAAATGAAAATATAGTTTTATCTTCAATCCTTTGCTTCAAATTTTGAGCAAAACAAACATCATGATTAAACAAAACTATCAAAAGTTCTCTCTATAACTTCATTATCTATTTAATTGGAATTTGATTCAAGTAAAATATAATAATTCAAATAAACAAGATAAATCATTTATCTATTTTTTATAATAACCTCTAATTGAAATTTCAAAAGATTATAATAATGGATCAATATTATGTTCATTTAACTTTTAACCCACACTTAAAATACTCATTCACTCTTGAAGAAGGTAATTGATATTTTTTTTAGAAAACCAACAAATAGAGATCAACAGTAACATAGATAATGTGTTATAACTTACCTATATTTATGAAAGGAGTTGTTTAAATACACTTCAATTGCATATGATGACGATTAATAAAATAATCCTTAATAGACAATTTGATTATTTCATAGACCTTTTTACTTTATTATCTTATGATACTCCATGCATGGATTTTCACTCAAGTAGGTAATATGATAGAATGTACGAATATGAATAAGAATCGATTTAAACTGTGACCAATAAACTACAACAACACTATAACTCATGGAACAACCTCATTATATCTGAGTGTACCACTAAATGATACTAAGAAGATCCAAAACACCATTCATTATTTGATAAACATTATTTTTCAATATCAAAGTATCATATCATGATTCTCAAATTTTTTTGTGATAAACATCTAGAGTATCATCTAGAAATACTATATGATATCATAAACCTCCAAATTGAAATATTTTATATGGATCTTTATTATTTGATGAAGGGAAAATGAAAAGACCGAAGGGAATTATAATTTCCCTATGGGGATTTTAAAAATAAAAAATTTATAAAAACTTAAACTATGATATTTATTTAATTAAAATATAGAATTAGGAAAGTTCAAGTTTGAACCCACGGAGATGATGAAATTAATTAATTTATGTTTTCAAATGAATTTATTTGTTTAAATTGATGAAATAAAAATAAACAAAGTTTGGATTTAAGAATTTTTTTTGGAAATTTAAAGAAAGAAGCAAAGTGAAATAGATTGGTTATTTGGAAATATGATTTGGAGGGATGCCAAGGTTTTTAGTTTCAGGGTTCATGTAAAATTGGATTTTACCAATCACATTTGTTAATCCATGTTTGGAATCAAATTGAAGATGAGTTTCATTCAATGGTCTTCATATCCCATACATTATTTGAAGATTCCCCTGTTCCCATGGTTAGTTAATAAGGGCACTACCAAATAAAAATTTTTATATCATATTTAATTATTTATACCATGATTGTGAAAATAGTTATGACTCAATTCAAGGTAACCAATTATGAAATTTTAAATTATCTTTCATATTTAATTATCAATGGTTATGATTGAAATAAAATAAATGGATTGGAAGTTGACAATCGAATTACAGCAATCCAAATACATGAATAAGAATAAGTAATAGATCCAAATCACCTTCCCTCTTCAACTATATGACCCTATCACAATATGAGTTTTACCCCCTCATCCCATTGATGAGAAATTAAGAGGGAAGGAAAGAATGTAAGGAAAACATGAATGAAAAACTAGAGAAGAAGAATGAAGAGGACCATGTAGTAACGTAACTTCTTACCACATACTTTTCTCTCCTGATTCCATCAATGGAATAATTATCTCAGAACTCTATTTCTACATACGTAGGGGTCATGGTGGTTTTAAGTCATTATTAATGTGTCCCATTATGAGTCTTAGATCAATCAATGGTGTTGAGTGGTGTTATAGGTCATTATTTCTTCTAAAATCCTATCAAAATCTCTATTTACTAAGAAAATCTTGCAAATTTCATGCTCTATAATGTTTTAATGCCAGTAATGTTTTCATTTCATAAACTAGATTCATTCCCTTTAATGGTTTCATGCCTTGAACTATAGTCACACCCTATAATGGATTCATGTCCTGTAATGGTTAGAAGACCTGAATTGGTTATTGGCCCGAAATTGGTTACAACACAGGAATTTATAGTTTCCATATCTTGAATATTTGTTTCACCTTAGTTTATCAATTTTTACCCCCAAAATAATCCCATCAACATCCTTCATAATAGAAAGTCATATTTCAGTTTAAATCATGGCCACTTTCACTCCTTTTTCACATTTCCCATAAAACAATGAATCCTTCAAAATATGAACAATATCATTAAATAAATAGGAATTAATCAATCATTTATATATCAAATGTGTTGAATTTATATGTCAAAAATCATTAATAAAATTTCCATATCAAAATCCTTCACACTTGAATTCATACTTTTCCTCAAAGATGAAATTTAAACATACTTCAAAGGACTCTCCCCAACCATGATTTAAAATAAATTTCAACAAATACAATTGATAAAATGGAAAATTAAATATTTAGGAATCATATAGGTAAATTAATCAATGCCTCATTTTTTAAAGAAAAAAATAACCATGTATTTTACTTGTTTGAAAATATCCAAAACTTTTCATTCATCCTTTTTCATTTTTTAATTTATTATTAATATGAATCCAAATCTAAATTTACCTCTCTTTAATTTTTTACACTCATCAATAATGTAAAATGTTAAATAGAGTTCAACACATAGCGCTTTAACATGTCACATATCATAGGATTTCAAGAATTTAACATCTCCACTACATAAATAAATAAATCAAAATTAATCATGGAGGCTTCAATTTTTAGGGTAAAATGACATTGAGTCTTAAAGAAAGGCAGGAAGATTATGTGAAAAAATTAAATATAAAAAATAAGCTTGATTCTAAATCATAATGCATGATATAAAACAATAACCTAAATAAAAATATCCCCTTACAAATTAAATCTCTCTCTTCCATGAAAAATATCAAATTACACGCATAATACAAGTAAACACAATGAATGAATCAACATCCCTTTCTCTGTTTTTTTGAATATTTTGATTAATTAAAATATCACATCCACCACCAAACCACATATGATAAAAATACCATCGGTCTGGTAATGGTGATTTTTTATCCTCTTAAGGCACAACCCATTTTTTCATTTCATTATTATTATTATTATTAATTAATTAATTAATTAATTAATTATTTTTTTAAGAAGAGATGGGAATAATGATAAAGTAAAGAGATGATATCGTGTCCACTCTTCAAATCACAATGAAAAACCCCAAAAATGTATGCTCAGTGTATTATATCCCGATCCACCCAGGAAAATCTCTCTCCCACACTTATTCTTTTTAATGGCATGAAAAATATTTAGAGGAAGGTAGAAATAGATAAAATAGGTTTTTAACTCAGATCATTTCCTAAAAATATTTTTCATGGATTCTATGGGATTAAAAATGATTAATGTAAGGTGGGTCGAAGGATAATGGGGTTAAAAAAGATGCCTCAATCAAGTTAAAAGTGATTCTATTCAGTCACATATTTGATAACATACCAAGAATGTTCAAGAAGAGAACACGCTCGATTCGTACAATAAATATATGATAAGAAAGAATCGGAAATATTAGGCTCATAGGTTGTCTTGGGAATGATAAGAAATAGTTGAGACAACTAGTCATAGAAATGTATATTAATATTTTAATCAATTAATGGAAATAACTATAGTTTAAATCACGGTCAAGTCTCAAAAAATCATTTACAAATATCAACTAATAATCTTAAATAACTATTTTCCAAATCTTAATCCACATGCTTATCCCTAAAAATTATGTACCCCATTTTCTCATTCAAATTTAATGAAAATGAAATTTAAAATAACTTAATGGAACGTATCCTAGAAATTTTATGTCTCATAGTTGGGATTAGTAAAGAAATATTCAAACGTGGGCATGTAATATAAATTTAAAAGATCTAAAACTATTATATGTGTGGTATAAAATTAAAAAATTCATAATTGAATCACTTAATACCCTTTCAAATGATGTTTTGAACTCAGATTTGTAGGTTCTACCTAAACTTGATTCATGATGTGTATGTGTTTCATAATGTGAATTCTATAGTTTTCACAATGTTAATAGATTTCATGATGTGTACTGGCCCTGTTGATTATTTTAATTCCTCATGCTTCATGATTCATTCCAATATCTTGATATTCTCATAAAATAAAAAATAGCTTAATTTACAATCCATTATCATTGAATTTTAAAAAAACACTGTGGACAGTGCACACACTCCTCTAAAAATAGAAAACCCCCTAAAAAACGTTAGGTTGCCTTTCGAAATAACTTTTGTTTATGATCATTAGTCATAATATACCTACTTAAATTTTATCTTAGGTGATAGATGATTGGAAATATTTTACCTGGTCATGGTCCATAAATTGTCTCAATTTTGATTTTTCCACATAGGTCAAACCCTTCCATCTTCTCTAAATAACTTAATTCTTCCTCGTGACAACACTTGTTTTATTTCCTTTGAGGCCATCCACCATTTATTACATAGTATAAAAAACGAAAAGGAAGGTTGTATACTATCTGTACCTATTGTACCTTCTCAAATTTTGTGGGCCTGATCACTCTTCTAGTATCAATGGTTTGACTCTTCAAATTCTCTTTCTTCATCTCAGTACATTTAATTTTAATATCCTCTTTCACAATAGAAGATATGTCATGTACCTATTCACTTTTAGTGAAACCCTCATGATGGGGTATTTTTTATTCTAAAAATAATTATCCTCTCTCATATAATAGTTCTTTATTTCCCAGTGGATTTTAAAACATAATTATTCACAACCAACTCTTAGAGAGAGATCTCCACTTTATCCGTCTATCAGTGCATGTCCGGTGGATAAAAATGGTCTTCCAAAAATGAGAGGTTTCTAGTCATATTCCACATCTATCACTAAGACGTTGATAGTAAATTATAATTTTTTGACTTTGATTAGAATATCTTTGATAAACCCTAGGGTTAATTCACTATCGAGTCTACTAATAGAATTAAAACTATTATGGGATTCAGTCTCTCCATTCCCAGGCTCTTATAAGTGGTTTATGACAAAATTTTTACACTCAAATAAGTTACAAAAATATAGTCCATATTTATTGTTGTTGATAAATATAAGAATTAAAAAGATACCTGGATCTTACTTCTTCATAGGTAGGTCCTTTCATACCACCACCGAACACACATGTGTTAGTGGGATGGTTACAATCTCTTCTAGATTATTCTTGTTGATTACTATCCCTATCATAAATTTTTTTCAGGTTGGCATGTTTGTGAGAGCATATAAAAAGTAATATTAATATGAAAATTTTTAAATTTTTTATAAAACTAAACTTTTTTCAGGTTGATATTGTTTTTCACCATTCATTATAGAAAAGGTAGTCTCAGCTTGAATTTTGGCGGTTCTTCTTTTTCATCTTCTTCAGCTTCTTATTCCTCACTTTTCTATAGATCTAATTTATATCATTCTTGTGATTTTATTAGTCCAGGATGATCCTAATTAAGTTTTACTCTCCGTAGATATATGAATTTAAAATCATCACATGCATACACTTTGGGGAATCAAGATAGTTCTCCTTTTGGTCTGTCTCTGAGTTGATTAGTGATTTTTCATACTTGGAATTCAAGGTTCCCTAATTTCACACACTATAGAATTTAATATTACATAAACTCTTTTATGTACATAATTTTATCTTTTGAGTAAGATGTGAGTTCATTGATAACCTCCCCGATGGAAGTCATGAAAGTTGAAGAATTATCCTCCAGTGTGTAGACTTGGATCTACAGTGATGGCCCTTGTTACACATGAAAACCTGATGCTCTATTCTAGTAACCTTAACCTTATTATTGCGGCCTATATCCTTAAAAATTATTACTATGATTATAATCATAATAATAACTCATTTCTGTACACATACGTTGGGGTTGTTATTGATGTCCAATCACTATATCCATTTTTCTAGTTTGGGATTTCATTTGAGGTCCTATCTTGTCATTATTGTCATCGATCATGTAAACACATATTTGTTTCATCCCTTGACCTTTCCAATTCAGGTTGTTTCACTCTCTTTCATCAATTAGGTTGTAGCTCTCCTCATGTGATTTCTTCATCAGTGATCCTCTAGCTACAGTATCCAGAATTGACGTATTTTTCAATAACAAACCCTTATTGAATGTTTGAATTAGTAGCCATATCTCTATAACATGATGAGGGAATTTACCAATCAGGTATTTTTATCATTCCCATAAAAATTAATTGGATTCTTCTTCAAATTGATATAATATAAAATACTTACTTGAATGTCAACAGATTTAGAAAGTTGAAAGAAGTGAGATAAAAAGTTCATTAATAGCTCATTCCATGTAGTGATGGAATGTTCCAGTAGGCTTTGGATGTAATCCCAATATTGATTTCATAAATAAAATAAGAATTTATATAGTTGTACCATGTCACTTGAAATATTATGGAATTGTATGTTATTACAAATCATGAGGAAGCTTCCTATATGCACATTCATATCTTCATGTGGTAGTACGAAGAATTGAATTATGTCTGAGATCAAATGGATGATTATAGGTTTAATCTTAAAGTAATCTTCTATAAAGGGAGGTTTCATAATTCTTGGTTTTAATACCATTTTTGACAGAAACCCATATTTATCAAGCATACATAACCCTTAATCTCTTTGAAGAACCCCTCTAGTTGATAGATGCTGCTATGCACCCACCATGGCTGCAACTTCTTTGTTCTTCCTTATGTTTTTCTCAAGACATCGATCAATGTAAAAACATCTATCTTTTTCACGTGTGTTGTAATCATGTATTAACA
The DNA here is from genome assembly GCA_963277665.1 of Viscum album. Lineage (NCBI taxonomy): Eukaryota > Viridiplantae > Streptophyta > Magnoliopsida > Santalales > Viscaceae > Viscum > Viscum album. The sequence continues at coordinate 1,881,042,058 of OY728159.1, read as the reverse complement.
ATTTAAAAATCAAAAATCTATAGCACAAACCAATACAATGTAAACAATGAAATTAAAATACTACTATAAAATTAAAATTAACCAAAAAACTAATTATAAACCAACCCCAATGGTGACAAAAGTTTTGGTAGGCCCTAAGTGTGTCATTATTTCCATACAAATATAATCAAAAAATAAAACAAATAAATCTCAATGTTTAGAACTTAATTAATTAAAATATAGTATTAGGAATGTTGGCTGTAAAACCCATAAAGATAGTGAAATTAGTTAATTTAGGTATTCAAAAGGATTGATTTATTTAAATTGAATAAATAGGAAGAAAAAAACTTTGGGTTTGGGAAAAATTTTAGGAAATTGAAAGAAAGACGAAACGTGAATTAGATTGGTTGTTTGGAAATCATATTTGATGGCATGATGGGTTTTTTAGTTTTAGGGACTATGGAATAAACCCGACCCCAATCGTAATACGATAGTGTTTTATTTATTACATTGGAATAAGATACAAGGAATTGTATCCCAAAGTATGGAATAGATTAGTAGTCTTGGTAAACGAGATACATACATTATTCCCATATTACATTTGAATATAAAAATTACATCATATTTTTTTTCAAAAATATCATTTTTCCCTGTAGAATATCTTTCTATATCATTCATAGTACACTTCTTGAATTCCTAGAAAAGGATAAAAATAAGGGGGTTCTCAAATTCTTAGTAATACTTATATAAATTGGAATATATCATGAATAAATAAAGAATAATCAATATGGAATAATCTCTATGGAATAATCCGTATGGAAAGGTAAATATCTGAACACATATTTCATTTAATAAATAACTTAACTATCATTATTAGATAAAGAATAATCAAAATGGAAAGGTAAAACACTGAACACACTTTCCATTTAAATATCTTGACCATAATGAATAAATAAGAAATAATAAATATGGATAGGAAAATAAATGAACATGCATTTCATATACAAAACTTAATTATTGTGAATAGATAATCCATAATCAATATGGAAGAAAAAAAAATTAAAAACACATTTCATTTAATCAATAATTGAGAATGAAATGAATCTATAGATAATATCGTTTAAAAATATCATATATTATAATAACTGAATTATTAAGGAAATTCTTAATTATTGGACATCATGATTTTTGGCTTCATGATACCTCTACTATCATGACATTTTACAAGACCATTTAGAACTACAGGTAGAAACTATTTTAATGCTATATTACTCATTCACCCTAGAGAAAAATGAAACATTTAGGGGCTTTATAATTACAATCCCCACCCATCACTTCTTTTCTAAATCATTTCTCATATATTGAATAATCTATTTAATTCGTGAACAATGTGCCTTATCATAAAATATTCATATTGAGTAAAGAATATATATTTATCAATATTTCCCCAGATAAAAGTTAACTTTAAATGTAGAACACCATATGTAGGAATGAAATATTTTTTAATAAATAAACATAAAAATGATAAATAATATGGATATTTAGGGGAAATTTAATGTCCAATGATCACAGGAAAGTGAACATATCAAGGGAAAGTTCGTGACTACCAAAATGGATAAAGAAAGTGAATGTCAATACATCAATTGTTCAGAATAATCATAAAAAATCCATATAAATATTAATTTTTGAATAAATACAACATATCCCAATTGAATTATAATTAAAATTAATGGTTTTTGACATTGATAAATAGAAATACCATTAAAAGATATTTAAAAACAATATTGGGGAAAATATCCTTGTCACTTTGAAAATATTTTTTTTAAACAATAGTTCACAAAATATTATTTAAAAAACATTATTTGAAAATAAAATTTTTAACCTATAAAAGAATATTTAAAACATTGAGTGTTCAAAACAATAAAAAATTCCATACATTCGGTACACATTAAAAAAATATTCCATTCACATTTTCAGTAAAATAAAAAAGGCCTTGTTTTGAAAATTACCTGAAGATTATTTTAATTTTTTTTAAAAAGAAAAACATGGGTAAAATTCATTTAATAAATAATTTTAAAATATTAAAAACATTTTTGTTTTTTTTATAAAAAATATGGTTTTGGAAGAAAATATTTTTTGACTGGAGAGATAAATGAAGTCAGATTTTATTAAAAATATTTTATCAATAATTTTATGTACCAATGAGTGAAAAAATGATGATATTAATTAAAAAATTCACATATAACTACAGTTTACTAATTTAAGAGGTTTTTATTATCCAATGATCAAATAATTTCCTTCAATGGAAATTCATGCATAAATAATATCGATTAAATTGAGATTGCGAAATAAACCCTCAAAAATATCATAATATTAATGTGCTAAATATTTAATGAAACTATTATGTATATCAAATTTAAATCCACATTAAAAAAATTGAAATAAAAAATTAGATAATACAAATTCATTACACAAAAGTCTTATAATATTAAATACATTGAAGAAGTAATATAACCAAATGAAAGTAAATTGAGTTATGAAATTCTTTACCACCTGGTAACATTTTTGTAAAATCCCCTTTGATGAAAGAATTAAAATTGAAAATTAAAATACAATTATTTATTAATGATTCAGGGTATTACATGTCAAAATGGCATCATATTAATAATATAAAATAAATTAGGTGCATAACATTACAATAGGTCTCAATGAAGGGAAATTGAGAAGAAGTCCCTCACCTCATGCTTCCTTTTGATTGAATGTGACTTAAACTCATATATAATGGTTTTAATAATCTTATTATTTTATACCGGAATCATATTTATATTTATAATATCATATATTATCCCCTTATAACATTTTTTACTCATTTGTTAATAATAATTCATTATTTTTATTATTTCGTGTCTTAATTTCCATATCTTCCCATGCATGTTTTGTTATGAAATTTTCAGATCTTGTGTATATTATATAGTAAAATAATATCCACAATTATATTTATTTTATAAAAATCATTTCTTTCATTACATTCATGTTTACAATCATTATTGAAATTTTAACATAGAGAATGAATCACATCACTTGCGGTACACTGAATATACAATGACTGAAACTATCATTTCCTTAATTGGTGAAAGGGTAAGAAAGTGTGTGATATATTACTTTTAAAAGGTCAATATAATTTCATATATATCACATATATTTATTGAATTTATCATTATTACCTTCTGTTAAAATTGTAATCTCAAAACAAATCATATTGTTATATGAGGCTGAAGTCCACCGTACACATGAGCAATATTATCATAATTTAAATAGCATAGAAAGTAATAAGGTATATGTGATATTATAATTAAATAAGTTTAATAATATCATATATATTATATATATATATATATTTGTATACATTAAATCCATTATTATATACTATTTTTAGACACACTGATGGAAAATTAGTTACATCGGTTCGTAGGGCGTTAATCTGTTGTACACACGATCGGTGATTTTGTTTCCCATCTGATGGAAGAGGAGATTGATATACATTATTACCTTAATAAAATATCATCATATTTAAGACAGTTATTATATTATATTATATTATTAAATAATATTCCAGTTAGGTGGAATAAGACACAAGATAAAAATGCTCATTTAATAATATTACCTCTTCTTTAGACAACTTCTTTAGGTTTACACAAAAATCCTTCCTAGTTTGGACGTATGATAAAAAAATGGATATAGGATGTTGGAAGGGAATTAATGAAGTTATTTGTTCAGGTATTTCCTGATCAATAATTCTTAGTTTGTGTGAATAGGGGTGGAGAGAGGGAGGCCTTTTATAGTAGGGGAGAGGACAGACATGGAATATTGGAAAAGAATCAATTACACCCCTGTTTTTATCGTTAAAAAGCCTAATAAATCAGTAATTATAGACCATAATAGGATATAAGGTCTAAATATTACCATGAAATAGGTTTTTCAAAAGTTTTTAGGTCATTTTATCCGTTATCTTTTAAGATTAACTCCAGGGTAAATCAGTTTTTACCATAATCATGGTAATTAATTTATACTGTTTTTACTATTAATAATGGAAAAAAAATTAGTTGAACTAATTAGATAATATAAATATTATAATTAAAAATATGGAATAGATTTTTTAATATTAAATTAATATAAATAGAATAATCTAATTTTAAATAATACCCATAAAGACGATGAAAAAACGTGCTTCCAAAGAGAAAATTCTTATAAGTCTAGAAGTGTTTAAGATCAAAATTAAATATAAAGCTGATTAAAATTACCTAAATTGGTTATTTTTTAATATAATTAAACTAATTTTACTAATTTTATTTATTATAACTTAGATCTATAAATTATTTAAATGAAAATATAGTTTTTAATAAAAACACACTATTTTCACTATTCATCGACGAATGAAACTTTTCAAAAAAGTCCCAAAAATATCCCTTAAGATTATTTTGATATGATGATTTAAAAAATCCAGTTATTTTTTTAAAATAAATTTTTCAAAAGTGGTAATGATTATTTTTAAATTATGTGGTAAAAGCGTGACTAAACCATTTTTTGAAAAATATATATATTTTTTAAATTTCTTTTTATTTTAAATTATTCTTATTTTATTTCTAATAAACATGTAACCATATTTTTCATTAATTATTTAGTTCTATTCATAAACAATAATTTAATTGTTATTTTATAATGGTATACTATATTATGGCTCATTTAAGCTTGGAGTTTCATGTTCCCCAAGCTATTAAATGGATTAAATTTAAAGAAATGCATTTCATGGGTAGTTAAAGCTTGATGCTGCATATAGCATATGCTATAGAATACAATTTTATTCTTTTAGAATCATGGGGTGATACATTTTAAGTTAAATTTCATTTTATAAATAAAATTTATTAATTTGTGTTTGGTGCTAGAGTTGAGACGAGGTGGATGCAATGGTCATGGTATCCACTCCACACGACGATTCCCATTTTACCATGATTATATAATTAATGAATTTCTAAATCAAGCTTGTATTGGTAACATATTTAAATTTTTTCCCTTATTGTGAAAATGGTTATTCCTCAATTATGGGTAACCAATTATGAAATTTTATATGTTCTTTCAGATTCAATTATCTATAGTTATGATAAAAAAGAAAATAAGGGGATTGGATGTTGATAATCCAACTAAAAAAATCCAAATAAATTAATAAGATTAAGAATTAGATCCAATAAAACATCACACCATTATATATATAACCTTATCACATGGAAATTTATACCCTCTAATCCTAGTTATGAGATAATATGAGTTAAGTAAAAAATGAAAAGAAAACATGAATGAAAAATTAGAGAAGATGAATGGAGATGACCCCGTAGTGGTGCAACATATCACCCAATAATTTGGTATCAGGATTTAATAACTCAAATAATAAACATAGATATTCATTTTTAGACTTCCATTGGGGGTCATTTTGGGTTTAAGTCATTATAAATATGTTCCATGATGAGTCTAAAGTCAATTCGTGTTGTTGAACGACATTCTGGGTCATTATTTCATCCAAAATCCCATCAAAATATGTATTTATAGGTTAGATCCCACGAAATTCATGCCCTATTTTACACCCTATAATGTTTTTCAAATAATTAACTATATTCACACTCTATAATGGTTTCATGTCCTTTACTGGTTTCAAGCCCTATAATGGATTCTCACCCAGCAATGGTTACCAACCCTAAATTGGTTACAGACCCTAAATTAGTTACTAGGACCAAATTTACACTTTCTTGCTCTTGAAGCCCTGTTTCAACACAGTTTACCCATTTCAACTCCAAAAAGCATCCCACCAACACTCTTCATCATGGGAATCCATCTTTCAATTCGATTCATGGTCATTTTCACTACCTTTTCTCATTTCCATTAAAATAATGCATCCTTCCAAATATGAACAATATCATTAAATAAATAGGAAATAGTTAATAAGTTATATATCATAAGCGATTCATTTATATATCAAAAATCATGCATGAAATTCCTATGATATAAAACAAAACTTATTTTCATAACATAAGGGAGATACACATTCTATATTTATTAAGCCATGGCGCGTCATCGACATCTAGTGTTGTCTACTCTTGATATTCCTCGGCTCAAGCCTCCATCCATTGGATACCCCAATATGGAAATTTATATCAAACTAGTAACATTTTATTTTCATTATTCTAGACTCCTAAATACACTACCCATTTCAACACTTGTTTGATCTTCCATCTTAATTACACCAAAAAATTTCATTCTATCATTAACTGCCTTATATTTCTAACGGATTCATAACATCGCATAGATAAATATTTCTATCCATTTATGTATCAAACGTTTTAAAATAACCATAATTTACACATTATTACTGCTCTAATGAATGTATCTATAAAGAATTCCAAAAAAATTGACAAGGAGAGTTTTCATTATTACACTCAAAAAAAGATTGTAGACACATTAAACATGAAATTAAATATGGACCCATAGTTCCACATCCAATATGTACATGATCATGGTCACCCCATCAACCAAAAATATTCTACCTCAAGTATTATAAATACACTTAACTAAGAAATAGACTCTAACCGAGACTGGAATAATAACTAGTACCATAACCATTTAAAATGAATCATTTATTACATCGATTATTTATATCTGATCATATAAATTGTTTTTTATTAGTTATTGATGGACATAGTTTTCATGATTTTTTTTAAGTTTTGAGAATGAATTTTAAGGGGTTTTAATTAGTTCAAAAAAACATTTTATTGTTTTAACAACATATTGATAATTTTCTATTTAAGTAAAAACATGGAGGAAGAAAGGAATGGAACATATTAAATTTGAGGATATTTGTGCTTATAGATTTTTGGTTGAATTTGTGATAAGTGTATAAACACTTTTTAGGTGAAAAACTATCCATCACCTTGGTCAACCCTCAAACCCCCATAAAGTCACATATCCATCCCTAGGGGTCTACCAACCAAGAAAGAGGTCACGTACCACTCGAGCTTGGAAAAATAGAGAAGGTGCCTGGTGCGTGAATGCATGAAAACTAGAATATGGGACGATGATACATGTGGTGGAAAGTGGATGGCCTCTCTGATATGGGAAGACATGGGAAGTAATAAAAGTCCACCAGCATGATTTTGACTCAATTTTCATGTCTAAGCCACAAGATCACTTATTAGGAATAGGAAGATCAAACAATTTTTTTAATTTTGGAGATATTAATGCATGTACCATATTGCAGATAAATAAATAGTGTCACATCACGCTCAAACAGTCATGCATCATCTTAGACATTTATATTGGTTCTTGTGGCCTTTGAGATCACCATAACATCACTACTAGATGCTGGAAAAAATTATAGACAATACTAAGAAAGACCAAGATTGATCTAATGAGCCACTTACTAGGCGATTAGCATGGGACTTCACTAGGATCTTATATGACTACCATGAAGAAAATTTCTATAAAGAAAAATACCTTCATGAAGAACATGACTTTAAGAACTTGGTTACATCATTTAGTGAGAAAACCACGTTTCACAGAGAAAGATTAAAGATGAAACAACTTACAAAATTCGATAGTTAGGTGTCCCCATGGCATGTAAGAGAAGTCCAAATCTATGAAAACTAAAAAAAATACTAATTTATAGTTAAATCAGGTTTTGGTATATGGTTAATGGAATAAATTAAAATTACCATCGAAACTATGTGTTAAATTCGTGTTCATATGACACTTTCATGACAGAAGTTGAATGAATAGAAAAACTGGGTCAACTACATCCGAAGCCAGAAGAATCCATGGCTGACCAAGGAAAATAAGGATGGGAATGGTTGATCCAACATGTATGTAATGAAAACATATGGTTCATAGAAAGAAAAATATAAAAAATGGATTATGTTATTCTATAGTAAATTTCTAAAACCGATTTTCAAAATAAAAGATTTGTTGTGGGTTTATGCAGTAAAGTAAGAAAATCATTAGCAACCTTTATAACATGCATGTGTTTGAATTAAATTTTAAAGAATATTACCTGAGAAATTATCATGATATCTAAATAGAAGAGAAGTATTATTAAAATTATGAAATATGTGAAGATTTTTAGATCCTATCTTATGAATAATAAATATACATTTTTAAGAGAGAAGAGACTATCACATGGTATAATAAATAAATTTGGTCGATTCAAATCAAAGGATAAAAGACAAAGACCATAAAGATGTTTTAATGAGAAGATAAATGATATATAACAAATTCCTTTGGATATAAATTTTTGGGTCATGATTATGCACAAAGGGAATCATAAAATATTATAGGTGAAGAAGAAACATTTGGAGGATCTAAGAGATGCTGCCCTAGATTTATTATTCCCCTATTTCACCTTGTTTTAGTTTAATACATATTCTACTCCTCCTTTATATTTTTTTTATTAGTCCAAATATTTCTTATTTTAATAGACACAAATCATGTTAATATTGTCTCTAATCTATATTATATTTTATGAAATATAATTCTATATATGGAAAATAATAAAAATCATTTTAGTTCTTGAATTGATCATGAATCTTAAAACACTACTGAAACACAAATATATACCCATTTTTCTTCAAAAAACCATGCGTATAGGTCACCCCAATACCCGTGGATTTTGAAAACCATGGGAATAAATTTTTTGGGGAGAAAAATTCACGTGGTGGGCCTATACCCATGGTTCTCTAAAAACCATGGGTATAGGTTTTTGGGGATTTGTTTTCATGTGAAGGACCTATACCCATGTTTCTCCAAAAACAATTGGTATAGGTCACTCCTGTAACCATGAGTTTTGTAAATCATGGAAATTTGTTTTATGGGGAATTTTTTTGTAGGAAATCCTATACCCACTGTTTAACCAATCCAGGGGTATTGGTTGGCCCATTATCTTTCCATAATAATAATTATAATATATATATATATATATATGAATATAAGAAGAAAAAAAATATTATAGGATAGTGGTAAAGTAATTGGAGTGTAAAAGAATGTGCTGGGATCAAATCCTAGGGGAGTAATTTTATAATAAGGACCTATACCCACGATTTGACCAAAAAATGGGTATAGGTTGGCACATTATTTTCCACTAATAATAACAATAAATAATTTAATATAAATAAATGTTATATATATATATATATGAATATAAGATCAAGAAAAGTGTTGTAGGATAGTGGTAAAGTCATTGAAGTGTAGGTGAAAGGTGTTATGATGAAATCATCATATAGGTTTTTTCAAATAAGGACCTATACCCACATTTTGGTCAAATCGTTGGTATAAGTATTTACATTGAAATTTCCTACACCAATGGTTTACGAACTATGAATATAGGTGGAATATACCCTCGGTTTGTTTAAACCATGGGTATAAGTATATCATGAATTCTCTCAAGGACACAGTTCCTAAAATCATGGGTATAGGCTACACCAACAATTTTAGGGGCTATACCCACAGTTCGAAACCATGATTATAAGGTTTTTTCCCATAGTGGACAAAGTCAATAGACTGTACAACCATTATATCAACCATTTAAGATTTGGGAAAAATTACTCAAGCGATTGTGAGAAAAAAAATTAATTCTCATTATATCTCAGGGGACTATTGCGCTTATGTTTTTTCACAAATGAATGAATCTAACATAAGAAAAATGTATTGACCACATGCTTGTCAGATCGACCATATATAATTTTTTGAAAACTATTGGATAAAATTCATGAAAATATCGATTGTAAATACATATGGATGAAACCATGAGTCTATCATAAATCTCACAATGTGGTCGATTGAATGCAAATTAATTTCATATTAACCACACATTGAAGAAAGAAACCATATGGAATTTAAACTCTTCAAAAAAAAAAATCAATGGCATGATTGATGAAGTTACTATGGTCTGTAAACATAATTTGAAAAACTACTGGATTGAATATAAGATCATGTGATCAATAGTAAGTATAATGTGATTTAATGTTAGCTCAATTAATCAACCATAAGTTCTAATGATCGACCATTTTATTTATTAAGGAATCATACTTGTTTTTGTCAAAGTATTGAAGTGACCGTGGATGTAGATGTCGAAAACTTAAAGAAACCATGCCGAAAATTATGTATTATAATATTAAATATATTAACTTAACTACTTCATTTTCATTATTAAGTCCCTATCAAAATAAATTAATGATCTCAAATTTTTTTGCTGAAGTATGAGTATCTTGATGGATTATTTACTATTTATTTTTTTTCAAAGAAATATTATTCATTTTAGATATTGAAGGATTCATGGAATGATGTAGTGTGACATAGAGATATAAGAATATTTAAATAATAGAAATGATGAAAATATTCCCTCTTATGAACATCTATGATACTCCATTATCAAATAAACATATAAAATACATCAGATAACAGTTTCGAAACTTTTAACATCATTTCTAAGTCAAAAGATTTCATCCAGAAGAGAAGAATAACATATAAAAAAATATAACTACAATCTATAATTAATAAATTTATTTCACTTCCCTTACTCATCTTTTCTTACTTTTTGATCTATGTGTGCTTTAAATTGTATATCTTTTAAGCACTATACACATACACTCTATCTCATTTTATATTACATGTTCTCCCAAAAAGAACTGTGCAAGAGTCTGTATAGCTTGAACTAACTATGTCCAATTGTTTATCTTTTATTCTCAAACATAAAACCCTTAAAGAGGCTATGTTTAGCCTGGATAGACTAGTGTTCTATTATTTAAAACCCTATCTAGTTTGTGGATCAGTTTATTTGATTAATAAACTTTTTATAAGAGGGTGGTATCCAAGTGGAGAGGACTAGGTCTCAGCTTGAGACTAAACCTCTTGTATTTATTCAGTTGTGTGATTTCTTGTTTTGTTTAAGCTTTAAAAAAAACTATATATGTTTTAAAAATATAGTATAAAAACATTACTCAGATAGTTAACATTATTTTGTGTTATATATATATTTTGTTGACTCCCACCAAATAAGAAAAAAAAATTATAATAGAAGAAATACCTAAGGTTTTGGTTTTATTTTTTATGCAAATAAAAGTAAGTGAAGGTGGATCACTATCACGAATCACATTACCTTTAGAAGGACATGTGATATCATGAACCTCAGAAGGTCAGACAAGAATATCATGTGTTGTTCTTGATCTTATATTGATCATGTGTGGTTCCATTAAATGGACTATCTATTATTGAAAAGGCACCCAGATAATCCCTGATTATCATACGAAGGTTCCCATAGAAGCTCTTTTGATCACACAACCTGTCAACTGATAGGAAAATGAAAATCATAGAAAACCTCTTGTAAAATAAATTATGAAAATATAAAAAATTCATAGACCCTATGTGGCCATTAATTTTCATGTGAAAATCTTTGGTGGTTTTCAAGACCCCACAAAGCCCCTAGATACATCTCCACCTTATCGTGCAAGATCGTGTTGGAATGTCACCTTTATCATTCGAAGGATATTGGAAATGTACATCTGAGTATATGATGCACCTATGGATGCATAGAAAAGTAGAGGGGATATCCATGAAAATGCTTTCACACCACTGTGAGACCCATTATTGGTTTTGAGACACACCATAGACAAGGATAGAGGTTTTCTTTGACAACACTCAAATTTCTGCATGAGATAACATTTCTATATAGAATAAATAATTAAATAAAATGTAGGAAAGTTGGAAGATTTATGCAATGTGAGGATACAATTTCCTTTACACAAAAGAGTTTAAACACCATGGGTGATCACCATTGATCATGAGAGGCCCCCTTGATAAGACTAAATGATCTCGCAAGTCCCCCTTAATAAGCCTTCATGATCTTACGAGGGCCCATAAACATGTCATCCTGTCCTCCCTGAGGCTCCCTTGACAAGCTGCGTTTGTCTCATGAAGGCCCACAAACAAGTCATCTCCAATCATGTAAAATCATTTCCATAGGAATCTTGATCTTGTGATGACCCCTTGATATGTTGTCCTAGACTTATGAAAACCCCTTGACATGTCAACATGGTTAACTAGAATCTATTTGATCGAACAGTTCCCAAAAAACATGGTGATAGGGGATCATTCTCGTAGTCAATGAATAACACATGATGCCAAATAAAACCCCTAGAAGGATCATGTGAAGCTCGTAACACCAAAATACCTCCATCTACCCAGCTCATACCCATGAGATACAAGACGTGTATGGATGTATATCATCAGGTTTACGGGGCCTATAAATACTTTCCCCTTATGAAAAAATTAATCAAATGAACACACATACATATGATAGAAATAGAATAGGAGTGTAATTCTCAGAGTGGAAGGTCATGTGATCTCAATGTCTTCCACTAAGTAAAACCCAGAGAATGGACTAAGGGAGCACGTGAAATGAATACATGCTTCACATTATCACTCTATAGATCACATGAAAGACACCCAAAATGTCGACCTGGTTTGGTGAATGAGGTACTACATATCGAATGGATTACTTGAAACCTAAAATAAGATAAACTAGAAAAAACATGAGACACATATTCAATAAATGTTAGAATGAAGACTGAAAAATACATGAGACTTATGTGAAGATGAATGTGTAGATATTTATATGCTTATCATGACCAACCCATATCATTTAAAAACACCAAGACATGTTTCCCAAGTCATGAAGAACTCTCTGAACATTTCACTTGGATCATAAGATGTCCCTTGGACATATCAAGTAAATCATGAAATGTCCCTGGTCATGCCACCCAAGTCTTATGAAGTTCTTTAGGATTTTTAGTAAAGTCTGGTGAAGTCCACTGAGATTTCTATTTAGATATTATGATGTCTCCAAGGCATGTCACCCATGTTATGTCATGGAAACATGACATTTCAGCTTGGTCTCATAATGTCCTTTAGAAAAGTTAGATAAGCCTCTCTCTATGTCTTTCGAACTTCCCAGATAGGTCTCGCAATGTCCACTAGATAGGTCAACTAGGTCTTGAAATGTCTTCCGAGAAAGTCATAAAGATCACTCGACATCCTCCAGACATGACTACCTCAATCACGAGACAAACTCCAGGAATGTTGGGACTGATCATGTTATGTCCTTCGAACAAGTCATCCAGGTCTTGGAAAGTCCCCCAGGCTTTCCATTCAGATCATTCAGAATATTCCCAAACATGTCATTCAGGTCTTGTGAATCCCTCCAGGAACATTGCCTAAGTCTTGAGACACCCTCCAGACATGTCATCCTTGATCATATGATATCATACAAACATGCTATCAAGATCATGTGATGTCCTCCCAAAAGGTCAAATGGATCATGAAATTATCATTGAACAGGTTCGTTAGGAAACCATGACATATAAAATCATCCTCAAATATGAATTGAATAAAATGTGGACATGTCAAGTAGAAAATTAGAACATGTCCAGTAGACATCAATGATTTGTTAGGTAGAAAACTAGGACATGTCAGATATATATCTTATACATGTTAAACAGACATCCCCATACATGTCAAACTTGTCTTGTGGCTATATTTATGCGTACCACAAATAGAACTATGATAACACTAATTCATTCCATAACTGGGATATGTAGGATTCATTTCTAAGGCCTGATATCCAATGTCATTTACCTTGGTGTAAACCCCTCCATGTCCCTAAAATTATAACCATTAGGATCCAATCTATCCTATGGGATTATCATTCTTTCTCATCCATCAGAAGCTTGATATGTCAACTAAACTATGACAACTCTAATTCCTACCATAACCAGGATATGTAGGATTTATTTTATAAGGCCTATGATCCAATTGGAATTTACCTCAGTTTATGTCCCTCCATGTCTCTAATAATCTAACCATCAGGACCCAATATATCCCATGGATTTATCATTCTTCTTCATCCAACAGTGGATTAAAAGGTAAAATGAACTATGATGACTCTGATTGTAACCATAATCATGATATATAGGATACATTTTTCAGGCCTGAGCTCTATATTAACCATCCAAAGGGATCCCTAATACATAATTCTAACATCCATATCTAGTGGTACCAATTAATTTCTATCCCTTATTCCTCAACCAATGTGAGTTATTATGTTTTATTGGTTCTAAAACCCAAATTGACCTCTTACCATTGTAAAGTAGGTTCGTACTCAGTTATGGATATGGGAATCGTTGGGAGTTTCTATAAAAGGAAAACATGATAAAACTAACATGATGAATTGTGTATCACATTCAATCCCAAAAAATCCATCATTGAGATTCTCTAAAAGATGCCATATCTCCCATGAAACAAAAAATGGTGAACTCGACATGAAAACATTTGATTAAAATATCTCCTTCATGGGTTAAAAAGAATAGATTTCTCAATTCTCATCGAACCATTATTTCCTTGATATGTGTGTTCTATTTCCCATGAAACATTGTTTTATGATACTAGTAAATCTATTTCAAAATTTATAAAAATTTTGAATTTTTTTAACTATGTTTTGACAAAACTTATGATAATCTTTTTTAAAGATCAAATTATATATTTATACATTTTTAGTTAACTAAAATGTATTTTTTTAAGTTAGGGGATTTATTTTTAAATCATTTATAATTTAATTTTTTATTGGAAACTAAATTCCTCCCTATTGAGTTGTCCAATTAGACAAACTTTTATTATTATAAAATCTTTATTTATATTTTCTTACTATTTATTCGGAACAAGTTATTTTATCAAGATCTATTTAATTTCTATTTAATTTATAATATGATATTAAAAATTTATTTTTGAACTTTATGATACCAACTCAACTCTATATTTTAATAGTTAAAACTATTATCAATGGGAAAAAATCAAAATACACTTTGAGATAATGGGATTTGATATTTAGGGATCTATAGAAGTTAAATATGAAAAAACCAAAACTGATATAAAATAATGAGATGTTACTTTTAAAGATTCTTCTGATTAAAACTGTAAAACTATGAACACTCTATTTTGTGATTTAGGATAATATTAATTTATTATAAAATATTGATGTGAAACTATTTATGATATATGAGATTCCCTCTCTTTATCTCATGAAGGTACTTATAATGTGAAGGAAATGAAATTTAATACATAAACTGTTATGTATGATACATTCAAAATGAAAGTTGAAAATTCTTTTTTTGACATGCATCATAATTTCAATGAAATCATACAATCTATGATTACCTTTGTAAAAAATGAATGAAAAATCTTAAGTAATGAGGATCAAGCGATTCTTACCAAATCAGTGGAGTGTCACTACAATTTTTATCCATGAATCATTCGATATAAGTAAATTTACATTGAAGAAGATTTTTAAATGCTTATGAGGTATGAGGAAGAAGCTAAAAGGGAATAATTAATAATAATTTGAACTAAATATAATGTTTTTTTTTCAAAAATACTGAGTTAAATCTAAAATATAAACTTAAAGATGATAGTTGGAGTAAGGATATGTCACCTTCAAAAAATTGTCAAGAAATGGAACAACAATCCAAGAGATTAAAAAAATTCTACTTGAAGATTTTTTTTCAAGAATGAAAATTATAGAGGAAAACACAACTAATAATGGAATTGGAAAAATGATAATCAACCATGTGAAGTGACCTTTTATAAATACAAAATAAATGTGCATATAAAAGAAGAATTTACTAAGCTAAAATATAAAAAAATTATGAGGATATAGGAAAAAGGATAAAGAAGGCTATAAAATCCACCAAGAGAACCTCTGAGTATAGCTCACATGACTCTAATTTTACAATACCAGACAAAAATAAATAATCTAAATTTTTCTTATGAAAACATATCTAAGGTATCATATACTATTTATGAATCTTCTATTAAAATTTATAATCTACATAATAATAATAAATTGATGAAAATATGATTATTGGGGATTTATTCAAATACTATAATATTTTGGATGAAACATTTAATGAAATTAAATATAAATAAAAAATTTTAAATCAGGATCAAGTTTGTTATGTATATTTTCAGTATGAATTTTCTATAGAGAAAGACAAGAATGCTCAATTATTAAAAGAAAATAATGGACTCAAAATTTCCAATGAGAAAATCAAAAAGGATATGGAAATATTTAAAAATTTAAGATAAACCTTGACTAGAATTCTTATTAAATACAACAAATCTAAATACACTACAGTGATTGGTTAGCAACCAGGTCAGAGGAAAATTTATAAGAATAATTTTTTTCCAAGATAAAGCTCTTCTAGATTTGTAAATACTTCTTATTCATATAAACCTAATAATTTTTTATTCTAAATGTCTTAATTCTATTTATAGTAGACATATTAAATAGATTTAGATTCTGAAATCTTTTGTCACTAACATTTATAGACCCAAGAAACCATAGGTTTCAAAATCATTTCATGGATAATTTTTCTATAGGAAACCTGCTTAAAGAGTACTAGAAAACAATTATGGTTTCTAGAAAATGAATATTGCAGACACATTAGTAAGGAATACAGAAAATTTAATAACCTTATCAAGGTAGATGGTGGACATGTCACTTTAGGTGACAATGCTAATAAAAAAAATAATTGGACTTATTCAACTCAGTAAATCTAGTACTGTTTTGATTTTTAAAGTATTTTTTGTATATGGGTTAAATTAAAATCTTCTTAACATCACATAATTGTGTGATAATGGTTATCATGTAACATTTCAAAAATAATTCTTGAAAAAAAATATAATTATAAACATTATTTAGTTTTTACATCCTTGAGTAATGATAATATTTATGTTGTTTATTTAGATTTGTTATTTTATCAAAATATTTGTTATTTAAGTGCATTTAAGAATACAGTCTTGGATATGGAATATGAGACTAGGCTACTAAAACCTTCACTCATATAGAAAGAAGTCTATGATTTTTTTAATGATGTTCATAAACTAGAATTATCAAAATAATTTTTTTAACCCATGTCAAAATGGGAAACAACATAATATTTCATTCAATCCAAATAAAGAAGTTTCAACTTCTCAAATCCTAGAGTTGGTTCACATGGAATTATTTTGACCTTTTGGTGTTTCTATCTTAAATTGGAAGCAATATGATATGTTCTAGAAGATTATTTTTCTAGATATACCTAGTCATTATTTTGATCTCACAAAAGTGATGCTTGTTCCTATTTAAAAAAAATATGAAAAATATAAAGAAAAAATTATTTTATTTATAAATAATAACTTATGAAGTGATCATGATAAAGATTTTTTAAATAAAGTCTTCGAATCTTTATTCACACAATATGGATATATTCACAATTTTTTTTCTCCCATGACTCCACAATAGAGTGGTGTTTTAGAATGAAGGAATATGTAATGCCCTGACCCTAGTTACCCAGAGTCGGTGAATTATTACATAACATTTGCATGATTACAAGGAATCATGTCTCGAAGAACTGATCTGTTTAACATTCTTGGAAAATAGATTATATACATGAATATTACATTACACTTTATAACATACAATAAAACATAAATAATCTTTCATGAATGCCATTATTCCCTTAGCTTAACCTTGCATATCAATCACAATACACTTATTGGAATCCTAGGAAAAATAAAACATATAATGGGGTGAGATCAAATACTCAGTAAGGGTAAGCAATACAGTGGAAGATAACATAAATATTAAGCATGGTGAATAATTAAAACCACATGAATTTTCCAATAATAAACATGAATACTTTTATGGAAGGAATATGAGCTGAGTAAATAATTCCATAATAAAAAATAATCATGGGTATTCTACTAGTCGAATGACTACATGAACCATCAATATTATTTCCATAATGAGGGAATGTATAATGCCGGACATTCAGAAAAATTTTGTCAAGGCCTTGGCCAAGATGACTAAAAATGATTAAGACCTCGGCCAAAACCATATATCAAAATGGGAATGGACTTGGCCAATTCCACATCTAGTTGTCTCATGAGACCTACCAATGCATTGTGGAGCTATAGAGGGCTCCACCAGTCACTTACTAAGTCCAATACATTCCTCATATGAAAAAATTTAAACATATCATAAACATTCATATTAAAACGAGCATACGAAATGTCAATAATTTAACAATAAACCATGAATGGTATAAAAATAGTACATCCACAGTCAAACATATCACAAAACCTTCAATACAATATGAGAGTTTTGTATCATAATAAATCAACTTCAAATAAACTTAAAATCCATCAAAGGATGTCGACATAGATGAAATCAAAAACCTTTTTAGAAAAATATCTCTTTCTATTTTGAAATCATTTAAGAGTCACATAATTACAAAGAAAACAATTACTTTAAATATATTCTTATAATATTTTAAGGGAAGCTTTGATGATTTTATAATGGTGAAAAATAGCCACACCCACCGTATAAGTTAAAAAAATATTCTTACCTTAAATTTGTCGAAAAGGTCAAAAAATACCTTGTCTGGAAAATGAAAAAAAGATTCCTTTCAAAACAAATAAGGGTATAAATGACTTTAAACCATTTTCTAGTAAATATTAAATTTTTTTTGAAATATATTTTTAAGAAACATAGATGTGGATGATAAAGTGGGTCCCAGTAGATACTTACGTAAAAACAACCTCAGATGATGAAGAGATTGTGAAATTAACCCTTACCACGTTGTAATCAATCGAGTTGTATGAAAAATTGTCAATAATCACAAAATGAATCACAGAATATCATGAATATAAATAGAATCATGATAATATATATCAAATGGCAGTACACAATACACCACATGCAATAAGTGGCGAACAATGGAAATCTCACGGAATTAAAAGTGAGATAAGAAACCCCTTACCTCATGTCCGACTTGACCCGCTAGATATTTAATATCCTGAATAATAAACTAATGTTAATTTATACTTGATTAAGAACCTTTTCAAGTTTATTACTCCTTTTATATCAATTATTACCATGTTATAAACATTATGTAATCATTTAAGTTAATAATGTACGTTTTGTCGATATTTGGTACTTAAGTAAAAAATGAACACCTTATAGTTACAAGTTGTTCACATGGTCAAAAGATAATTATATAAAGAATGATATTCGTGATTTAGATATCATATATATTATATATATCCAGTATATAGATGTATTAATAATAGTACATATCATTTTGGGGTAAGAATGAAATGCACCGTTCATGGAGACGGTAAGTCGTGCGTACGCATGAATGTTACTTTCATTTCTATTTATTATTCTAATGGACTTAAAACATAATGATAAATAGGTATATTATAATTCCAGTATAATATCAAATATAATATCATTAACTCCATCTTTTATATGTCCCACATATGGTATTAACGAGTCATATCACTTTGAGGGGGTGGTAGTCCGCACTTCCTCAAATGAAATTATCGCGTTTACCCATAATGGAAACCATCGAGGTATTCTAAAAAATTACAGAAGCATAAAGAGAACATAAACATAATATATATCACATATATATTCAGTTCCATCATAATGGCCACCATTATAGGTGGTAGGAGGTAATTGAACAATCATCGTTTCGTGAGGTGTTGGTTTTCCATCCACAGAAACATTATCTTCTTCACCCATTAGATAAAGGTGTGTGTAAGTGTAATCATAATCCATATCATAAAAACATCCTATTATATTGAGGATACTGGTGTTGTTATAAAATAAAGGAATAAAAAGATTTTAGGGGTTGGAGAAGTAAAATAACAGAAAATAAGTTAAGAGAAACTGTTACCTTTAATTTGGGTAACTTCCTTTGGTTTGAACCAAAAGGGCTTCCGGAAGTACCTTCTGCCTAAGGTAAGGCTTATAAAAGGATGAGAGGGATGTTGGGAGCTTAATTTGGCTGAGTTTGGATGAGCCTAAAGGCTTGATAGGTGTAAGGAATTGGATAGAAGTGGTCTCCTTTTATAAGGGGGGGGAGGGGCTCTTTAGGAAAGTGTGAAAATATTATTCTATTATATAATGATATTCGGTTTCAAAAGGTCCAAAAATCTTTAGAGTCGAATATAAGATGAATCATGGTAGAAATAAAATCATCCAATAATAATTGGTCATGTTTTTTATATTATTTTAATATTTATTATCTGATTTATTTAAATCATTTATTAATGAGGTAAATACTGCATCATTATTGTATCATAAATAATTTAATTTATTAGATTTCTAAAAATTATAAAAAAAATTACCATGATGTAGGAAATATTTTTATATTTCCAATTAATATTTATAGGTAAAAATATTACTTATATAACAACATATAATAATTAATAACTAAAAGTTTTTTGTTTATGTGAATTTTGCCTTTACATTAAATTAATTAATCTAAAGTGTCATTATAATTCATAAGTGGCTCCATAGGGTCCCAAAATCGACCCAAAGATGCCCATGTTCGACCATTACTTATCAAATAAAGTTAGTACATGTCTTAAGGTAATTTTGAATTATTACAATATTCTTTTTACCTTGAATTACCCTATTTACCTTTAACCACGGTAAATAAAAGTAAAAAGTTACTATTCACCAAAAATTATTTTTATCTTATTGAACCACATTTTACTCCTTGATATTAACCGTGTCTTTCGGATTTTCGAAATTCAACTCACAGAAGTGGAAAAATTAATATTTATGTGAATTTGCAAATTTTCCTAGGAGGTGGGTAAAAGAAGGTGAATAGTTCAATACAATTTTATATATCTAATATTATTACAAAATGACTCCAATGAATTACATTTAACATATATACGTATTATATATATATTACGACCTAAAATTAATTTAAATAAAATAAATAATTATTTAAATAAAAAGTCAGTTTTAAACAATAACTCAATGTTTTTCACTATTCATCAAAAATTGAATGTTTTCAGAAAAATATCAAAAAATCACCCTAATATAATTTTGATACTCCTAATTAAAAAAATAAGTCTATTTTACGATGTTCAAAACATATAAGTGACATTAATTAATTTAAAATTAATTCCCGTTGTTAAAACAAATAGCGTGTTTTTAAGAAACAATTACTATCAAAAGATTAATACTTCATTATGCCCAATTTCAAAGTGAAATTAATTACAATAAACAAAATTGGATTAAATGGTAAAAATATATTCCAATTAAAATTTAAAACCAATTAAAAAGATAATCTAACCACATAAATAAATTAGATTAAAAGGCACTTTTGAATTAAAATACAATATTATCACTATTCCTTAGAAAATGAAGTTTATCATAAAAATTAAAAAAATTTACACAAAGTAAATTTTGATATCCCCATTCTAAAGAATAAATTTATTTATGTTTCAAATGTTCGATTTAAAAATGGCTCTCCATTAAAAGGCGGTAAAATTGCATTTTTACGAAATTCTTCTTTTATCCGAAAAAATGAATTTGTTCTTACATTATGTCTAAGAAACTCATAATATAGATTCTAAAATTATAGGGATTATATTCAGTTAATACTATTCATAACCACTTTTGAACGGCTAGTTTGGTAAGTTGTGGTTCGGTTGAAATCGATGCTGCGTGTATTCACTACCACAAAACAGGGCAAGGGAAGTGCTAACCTTTATCAGTGCTAAAAAGAAAGCACTGATAAAGGGGTATGCCTTTATCAACGCTATATAAAAGCGCTGATAAATGTATCTCTTTATCAGCGCTAAAAAAGCACTGATAAATGAATGTTTTATCTGCGCTTTTATTTTAGCACTGATAAAACATACCTTTATCAGTGCTTTTAATGAGCGCTGATAAAGGTTCCATCGGTTCTTATTTAATAACCCTAATAAGCCATCCTCGCTTGCACGCGGTCAAGATCTCGCGGAAGATGAACCAGGACCCTGACTTCTGTGACCTCGTCGTCCTCCTCCTCCTCCTCCTCTTCCTCCTCCTTCCTCCTCCTCGTCCTCCTCCTTCTCCGCCGCCGCCGCCGCCTCCACCCCCGCCCCCGCTACTGCAACCACTGCTGCCTCTACCGCCTCCACCCCCACTGCCGAGATCGCCGCCACCTCTGCCGCTGCCGCTGCCTCCACCTCTGCCACCGCCCCCTCCACCTCCACCACCTCCGCCTCTGGCACTGCCTCCGCCGTCGCCGCTACCATTATTGATATTCATTTTCAGGTAAATGTTTTTTCTACCGCTTTAATTGAATGTGTGAAATCCTGATTTAAGGTGTTATTGAAAGAGTCCATGGATTATTGATATTATTGAGTTCTTTATTTAATCCTTGCACCTCAATAAACACCTATTGAATCTTGTTTCATTGGTTATATGTTCTTGAACACTTTTATGGACACCCCTTGAGTGTGCCAAGTAAAATTAGCCCTTTAATGTCAATTTATTAACTACCCTAAACACCTATTTAGCGTATGTAAATGATTTTAAATGAGGTTTCCCTTGATACAAGGGTATATAAATAGAATTGAAGACACATTATAGGTGATTTTCCTAGATTCTTAATCGAATTTACAATGTAGGAAATTTCAATGTTGATTATGGCCCATTTTGAAGACCCTTTGAGCCTTATTAGTGAATTTTCCATTCATGGTACAATTGAATGTGTAATAATAATGAGGAGTGAATTTTACATGATGAATTTATTTTAATTTAATGAATTAATTAAATGAATTTAAATGATCTATAATGGGATGAAAGGGAACACCATCTACTGCATGTTATATATAATGATAATTGTGTATTTCATTTCGTTGAATGAAATTGTACATGGATAATGGGACATATGAGATGTTTTTCTTCATGTTTTTTAATATAAATATGAATGTGAATAATTCCTTACTTATACAAATGGTCCTAATTAATTTGATGGATGGGAGGTAATTCCCCATTCTAGTTAAAATTAAAATACACCTTTATAGAGGATAAAATAAGATGGTAAGGTAATTGTTGAGAATATAGTAAAATCACACTCCCTTACATTAGGTGTGAAGTATAACATATCACACCACAAATACTAATAGGATGTTGGGATTTTTTCACCACACCAATTTCTTAGAGTCATTACATTATGGCTTACTCCCCATCCTGAGTTCCATCTTGTTCACATTGTTCTATGCTTGATCACTATTATGATTGGATTTATTTTCTTGAGGTATGTGATCCTTCTGATTCCTATTTGGATTTTTTTGCACCTATGGTTTGAATAAAAATTAATGATCAGATAGTGATTTCTATCAATAAATTTAAATTTATTTTCATGCATTTCCTTTTGGGGTTTGTGGGATGTGGTAAATGGTGTACTCGGTTTTAGATTATTTTATTCCCATGGGGTTCCCCTATTGAATGTTTTATTTTCAGTTGGAAATCTCCTCTGCTGTGCGCCTCTCCTCTGCCACGTACGCACCTCTGCAGTGTGCTTAACAACACCTTCGCAGTGAGTTTTCTCCTATTACTCATAGGTTTCCTCTTGTTTTCCTGTTATTACTGTTTGATATTGATGGTTATAATGTGAAATGTATGGGCTAAACGCCCTACTGAAAATCATGGTCGTTGGTGGTCCTTGTTTGCGCACTAAATGAATTGAATGTTGGTTGGTTCTTTTTGAACATTGGAATATATAAATTAATAATATACGTATACTTGACATATGAATGAACACCCAAGGATGATAAAACTTCTGTGATAACCCCTAAATTAACAAAAAAATTGAATAATGGATGCTTTGTAAAATCTAAAATTTTGATTTGTCTAGTTTGTATGGTGTTACGATTGAGGTGTCATGCTTATAAAAGATTCGTCCACCTAATGTTGTTTTCTAGGGGCATGCAGCAATAGAGCCTTTGTAGGGGAACATGAATGGAACCAGAGATTGCGAAGGACTCAAACACTCCTCTGATAATAGGTATCTAGAGTCCCATTGTATGTTTTGGTCAAGGGAGGGGATGTTGTACCACCATGCCGGAATGAGAGTATAAGGAAGATTATATAACATAGGTAGTCTGGCTCTAGCCTAGGGTTTAGGGGCTAGTCATATTCATGTTATGTAGTCTACTATGGCTATTGTGGATTCCTGATCATCTACTGTCAATGGTAAAATTCATATATCATCTACCCTTTATTTTATTTTTTATAAAATAGAATCACATTACTTTTTTTTCACTCCTTTTGTAAATTTTTTAGGCTTGGAGGTGTAAATATTGGATAGTTTTATCACCATCGACACACTGTTAGTATTATAGTCCAAGAATATAACATGTTTCAAGGAATGATCTCTAGATATTGGTGGTTATCATTAATTTTGTGAACTACCCATGCTTTATATGATAATATTTTATTTTATTTTTGTTATGGATTAGTTTGTTTTATATCAATCCAAAATCATTTGTTCCCAGATGAGAGTTACCTTTTTATATCCAAAATAGACAGAGTTGTTTTCACTTGGATGAGAGGAATCTTCTATCTGGTCATATAGAACTAATTCAATCTATATTGTATTTTCTCATGGCTCAAATAGTCAGGCATATTGTAGATGTTTCTAGAATGCTGTAGGATTCTTTTCCCCCAATGGTAGTACATTTTTAGGATGTTTTCACTGATGTGCTATAAAATTTACTTCTTAATAAAGAGATAAACTTTATAATCTAGTTATTTTTGGTAGAAAATTCAGTTTCTATCACAATTTCTAAAATAACACCAAAAGAGCATTAGTTGTTTGAATTAGAATTTGATGATATAGAATATAATGGTTTCATATGGCATAGTACTTTACCAGGGGGTTTTATAGTTCTCTAAAATAGATGGTTGATTGGTATTTATTCTTTTGTTGGACTATTAGAGATTGAACCTGATGAGAGTCATGAATATGTATCCTCATCCACGCATTGCTAGTCACATTGATCATCTATGAGGTTCTGTGATCTTCTCTAAGATAGATTTGACATTAGGATACCATTAGATGAGTTAGACATCGATGGACCTACCATGGACGGATTTTAGGAGTAGTTATGGCCTGTATGAATTTTTAGCGATGATATTTGGCTTAACTAATACATTGGTTGTATTAATGGACTTGATGAATATGATATTTTATCCTTTTCTGGATCAGTTTTTCGTAGTTTTTTTCAATTAAATTTTAGTGTACTCCCAACCCATAGTTGATCTTGAACAAAATCTTAACATCACCTTGATTACATTGAAATAGAATCATATTTATTACTGTTTTCTCTAGTTACTCATTGGTTTCCTCTTGTTCGCATGCTATTACTATTTGATATTTATGGTTATAATGTGAAATGTAAGGGCAAAACGCCCCGCTGAAAATCATGGCCACTAGTGGTCCTTGTTTGCACACTAAATGAATTGAATGTTGGTTGGTTCTTGTCGAACATTGGAATATATAAATTGGTAATTTACGTATACCAGACTTATGAATGAACACCATAGGACGACATGTGTTTTACTTCACTCACACCATGTATAGATACCATAGAGACTTGATGTTTATAGACTATACACCCCTAGTGGCCATGTAAGGACTACACACTGTGTGTTCCACAAAAATGTGATGCATAGCTGGTGAGGTAACTCAATATGTATCTAAAGTACACGCCTTTAGCTCATGTTGTTCTAAATGTCATGTATTTTCAAAGGCATAATTCAGTCTTTGTAAGACTAACTTGGAATAAATTTGATATATTTCAGATTAAATCAGGTATCTTATACATACACAATGTTCACCCTTTTGGACACACCATGTATATGGATTTCACATGTGTTTAAAAGAATTTGTACCATGATTTGTTTTTATAAAACCCAAACAATGCTACCTGATTAATTAAAACATAATATTAGGCAAGTTATCGAGATCAAACCCATAAAGACAATGAATATGAATAAAGAATGGATGAATGCCAATCAGTTGACAAAAGAGTATGAAGATGGCATGAAAGAGTTTATCAAGTTTGAAGAAGATCATGCATGTGACCCTTCTCCAATCCTTTGTCCATGTTTACGCGGTTGTTATTCAAGACAAATTTGTCCAGAGGAGTTGGAAGAACACCTGATCTGTCACGGAATAGATCGAAGTTATACATGTTGGAATAAAAACGGGGACAATACCATTGTAGGTAGTGACTCAGAGAACATGACATTTTATAGATCATCTGATATGATTAGAAGTGTGAACAGTAAAGATGATCATATGGAGGGTGTGATTACAGATTTGAATGATAATGAAGATCGTATTGAGGAAATGACAGGTACAGTTGAAGATGAACTTCATGATTGCCCAAAATTGTTTGAGAAGTTAAAGAGTTGTGAAAAAAATGTCATTGTATGCTGGTTGCACTAAATATACAACATTTTCAGCCATATTGAAGCTGTATAATTTGAAAGTAGGCAATGGGCGGAGTGATGTCAGTTTTATGAAACTACTTTCTATCCTGAATGACATGCTCCCAGAAGATAATGAACTCCCAAGACAAACATATGATTCCAAACGAATGATACGAGCGATGGGTATGATCTCTGAAAGAATACATGCATGCCCGAATGACCGTATATTTTTTCTCAAGGACTACAAATCACTTAAAGAATCCCCAATGTGTGGTGCTTCCTGATACAAGAAAGATGATTCTAGTCCTACGAAAGTTGCATGGTAATTTCCAATCATTCCTAGGTTTAGACGCCTATATGGAAGTGGGGAGATTGCAGGACAATTGACATGGAATGAAGATACAAGAATTAAAGATGGGAAACTACGTCACCCGGCAGAATCACCTCAGTGGAAGAGAATTGATCACGAGTATCCTGAATTTGGGAATGATCCGAGAAACATTTGTCTGGAATTATCTATATATGGGGTGAATCCTTTTGGTTTTCAAAGAAGCAGTCACAGTAAATGGCCAGTTATGTTGGTAAATTATAACTTACCACCGTGGTTATGCCTGAAATGAAAATACATCATGTTATCTATGCTTATATCAGGACCAAAACAACCGGGTAATTATATTTATGTTTATTTGGCCCCATTGATCGAGGATTTGAAAATATTGTGGGATTCAGGTGTTACGCTATATGATGCTTACAAAAATGAACAATTCACTTTGAAAGCCATGTTGTACGGGATGATAAATGACATTCCTGCTTAGGGAAATTTGTCAGGATATAGCATTAAAGGAACTAAAGGGTGTCCCGTTTGTGAACAAGGTACACAATCAATTAGGTTGAAACACTCACCGAAAACCGTGTTTCTAGGACATCGCAGATTTCTACCCCAACGACAGAAGTACCGATCTTGGATGACATCATTTGACGGAAGTTTAGAGGAACATACAACACCTTCTCCACTAACAGGTGATCAATTGTTTTAAAAATTAAAATATTTGGACACTACTTTTGGTAAACCATTTTTGAAAAACCTTACAAAAACTGGTTGGAAAAAGGGATCAGTTTTGTTGAATTACCATACTATAATTGTCTGTATGTCAGACATTTTCTTGATGTTATGCATGTTGAAAAAAATATACGTGATAGTGTCATCGACATGTTTCTAAATGAACACGGGAAAAAAGGATAGAATTAAGGCTAGATTAGACATGGTTGATATGTGAATACGAGAAGTGTTGGCACCAGTGAAGGGTGAAAAATGAACATTTCTTCCTCCTACTGCTTACACTCTTTCCAGGCAGGAGAGATATCAGTTTTGCAACTTCTTGAATGACATAAAGGTTCCAGAGGGGTATTCATCAAATATCAAGAACATCGTGTCAATGGGAGATTTAAAATTAAAGGGTCTGAAATCACATGACTGCCATGTTTTGATGCAAGATCTATTTCCTATAGCTTTATGTTGCATTTTGCCCAAGACTTTCCACCATACATTAACGATGATCTATTTCTTATTCAAAGCTAAATGAAGCAAAGTTATAGACCCGGCGAAATTGCCAACTATGGAAAGAGAAATTGTCGTCATATTATGTGAATTGGAAATGTTCTTCCCGCCGACATTTTTCGATATGATGGTTCATTTGATGGTTCATTTGGTGAGAGAGACTCGACTATGTGGTCCTATAAATTATAGATGGATGTACCCCATTGAATAGTATATGATGATTTTCAAAGGGTATGTCAGAAACCAAAGTTGGCCAGAGGGTTGTATTGCAGAGCAATATATTATTGAGGAAGATGTTGAATTTTGTACTGAATACCTGTCTGGTGTCGAAATCGTTGGCCTACCAAAATCTCATCACACTGAGAAGCTTTAGGGTGAAGGAATTTCTGGAAAAGAGGTTGTCACAATCAATATTACAGATCGGGATCAGGCCCACCTTTATGTTTTTCATAACAGTTTCGACGTTGACCCATATGTTCAAACCCACAAAGAAATTCTTAGGTGTTTGAATCCTTCTAGGGCTGAAAAATGGATATCAGATACCCATAATTGACAGTTTATAGGATGGTTTTGAGACCATATTTTTAAACAGTTAGATGAAAAACCAGACTCAATTTCAGAACGACTTCGATGGCTGGCCAGAGGAGCAAGTGTGTACATATTATCTTACAATGCTTATGCAGCTAAAGATTATACATTCTATACTAATGAACATGATGAAGACAGTACCATGCAGAATAGTGGGGTTACACTTGTGGCTGAGGCGATGCATGTTTCCCGTGCTAAAGAAAAAAATCCAATTTATGCGAATATGTCATACTTTGGCATCATCAAACAAATATGGGAGTTGGATTATATGAAATTCAAAGTTCCAATTTTTCAATGCAAGTGGGTTGATAACAGGAGTGTTGTTAAAATAGATGAATTAGGATTCGTGAAAGTTGATTTCAGTATGGAAGGGGAGAAAGACGAACCATTTATAATGGCATCACAGGAAATAAAAGTATTTTATGTTCCAGACCCCGCAAACCGAAATTGGTCAATTGTTCTGTTATCAACTAAAAAACCGAAATTGGTCAATTGTTCTGTTAGTCGATAGAGGAGTCAAATCTCTTCAACCTTTAAAGAAAAAAAAGAGAGTCCAATAATCAGGTTATTTGTTTATTGTAACATACATTGTGTTACGTTATGTTATTATCTGTTCACTGTTGTTTTTATGTAATCCAAATTAAATATTAAACCACTTCCGCAGATAATGACTTATGCACCTACTGATGCACCCAATCCTGAGGCACCAAAGGTCACTCAACCAGTAGCCGGTGGTCCTACTGCAGAGCAACAACAGGTTTCTCAACCAGATGCTGGTGGTCCCAGTGTAGAGCAACAATAGGTTTCTCTAACTGTTGTTGCTGGTCCCAGTGCTGAGGTACAACAGGTTTCTCAACCTGTTGATTCTAGTCCCATTGCTTATGCTAGAACTCTGGGGGAAGATATTGATGATACTTCTGAGGAAATGGTAGGAAATGAAACCCTGAAAGCGCAAAAACAAACAAGAGTGCCGTAGTTTGATAGTGTTAGCCAAAATCATTAAGGCAAAAGCAAAAGGCATCAAATTTGAGGTGGGATTGAATAAGCGAGGCGAACATCATAACCCCAAAATAGCCATCTTTAGTAGATACATTGGAATCTTCACTTAGTAATGCGTGCCGATTTATGTATAGTAGTGGCACCATGTTGTCACCGGGCTGAAGACACGAATGTGGGAAGAGATTACGGTAAAATTATGATATCATTTTTTTAATTTATTAAAATAAAATAAAATACCAAAACATTGACTTACTCTTCATCATCCATTGTAGAGTGCATTTATAGTAGATTCCTCGCAAAAGGAATATGTATTAAGTGTTGCAGGAAGGATTCATAGAGGTTTCCACACAATTTTAATGAAATATCATCTTAAAGATGCAGAAGGGAAAATCAAGCTGCACCCACCTCCTCTTTACACACACTTGATATCCCAAGGAGCATGGGATGCGTTTAGCAACCGTCGTGGGGAGCATACTTTTCAGGTACATTTTGTGGGGGTAATGCATTGTTTCACGTTTTCTTGTATTCATCACTTTTATTGACAATTTTTTATTTGTGAAATAGATACTGAGTGTTGAAAATAAAAAACGCGCAACAGAACTAGTGTACCCTTACCATAAAGCAAGGATGGGGTACGCTGAACTTGAGAAAAAATTAGTACGTCTTTTAAATCTACCCTACTACTAGTATGTGACATAAAACAACACCATAACCATGTTTCTCTGTTTATATGTAGATTGATGAATTGAAATCGAAATCCATATCCATCCCACACCATGTGCTATGGAAGGAGGCTCGTGTAAATAAAGAGGGGATATTGATAGATTAAAACACACAAAAGTGTGGGAAACATGTGTAAGTATGACATAATTTAAATTTGATTTTCTTTAAATCACTATTACATTACAATAACTACTTATTTTTCTATATTTTCTATCTGAAATAGTCACAAGCATCAACAAGAACCACACCAGATGCAGACATACTTTAAGCAGCCTTGCAGTAGCTAGAAAAGTATGGCCGCATCAGAGGTGCGGGTTTTGGGGTGACACCCCAAACATATTTTCAAAAACAAAAACAAGCGGGGGAGCAAAATGAAAAAAATGGAAAATCTACAAGAACAATTATCTATTTTTCAAGAAGAATTACAATTCCAGAGAGAGATGATAGAAAAATTGATGGGAGAGAGGTGAAGAGAAAAAACAACTCAACAACAACCCGTGCATGACGATCTCGCCCCACCCCCACCAGCTTTGAGGTGAGGAATTCCCATAAAAACCCTGACTTAGATGAGGTAATCAATGTTTTAATAATTGTTTCTGTGAAATGTGATTTACATAGACACTGATACCTTTACTGTACTAATATTCCACAGGGTGAAAATGACTGTGATTTATATTTATCAACTCCCACCTATTGCCTTGTAGAGAGGGCTACAATGTTCAATACACAAAATGACATGGTACACAACAAACAACTTCTAGAAGAAAATCTTAGAGTGTTAATTTATGTAGCTAATGAGGTGAGTGCCGAGATACCTATTCCAAATGACGATGATGACATTCATATGGTTGAACAAGCTGTTGGAACATTCATCGCATGTCCGAAATTTCTTGTAAAAAAACATGTTGACAAAAAGGTATTCATTTCCAATTTATTTTTCAAGCCGGACCATTAAAATATACTGAAAAAGGTCTGAACCGATGAATTTTATTACAGAATGACAAAGACTGTGGGGGTGAAACGAAATATCAGCTCAAAACTATCTCAAGGATCAACCAACCGATTAAAACGGTGTAATGAGAGCACCTTCACCCCACTCGTTCTTTATCCATAGTTAATATCATTGCAGGCTCATGTGGATACAAAGTTGAAAGATAGCATTACTCACATAGTTGATTTCGAAAAAGATATGCATGGAGAGGAAATATCAGATTTCATTAGTGCTGAAAATGTAAATGAACTCTTCAAGTATGAATGGCTAGGTGCCTCAGTTGTAAATGTATAAATGAGGTAAGTTTTCTTGAGTTGATTTTACAAAACCTGATATAATCTGATAATTTTGAATAAATACATTTTATATTTGTCGTAGACGTATATATGAAAAAAAATTGAAGGGATTTCCCTATGAACAAAAATTTGGACTCGTTAGTCCTCACACCACCTCTTCAAAAGACGAAGTAGTTCATGATAAAGAGGCTGCAATAATGTCATCCCTGCTCAAATCGTTTGAAAACAAAATTAAGGATGACAAACTCTTTTTAATACCAACGATGCAGGGGTAAAACTCTACAATTTAATCATATCAACTATATTTTCATTTCGTTCTTTACTTATTCCTTTTTGTATTTTTAGGGAGCATTGGATGCTGATTGCAGTCAATTTGGATACTCCAAAGATTTAATTTCTGGATTCAATGCATGGATATCCAACAAACTGACCACGCATGATGGAATTTGTTAATTTGTAATACACTAGATCCAACATTTTAAAACTAAACATCTAGTTATATAATTTATGTTATCTTTTAATTAGGATTCTGTTATGATAGGGCAGTGCATCAATATTGTCTAATGCGTGGAATGAATCCAGGCCATAAGGATGAGCATGCCTACAAGATCTACAACTATAAATGTATCCGGGTATATATTATAACATTTCACTATCCAAACACATATCAAAACAAATTACTTATTGTTGTCGATGTTTTTTTAGTGTCCAAAACAAACAAAATGAAAGGACTGTGGTTATTATGTTTGTGAATTTATGAAAGAGATCGTATTTCATCAAAAAACTATCATCCCTGATGAGGTTTTTTTAAAAATAATTACGATTTCATTTAAAATATTTATTAATCCTTTGTGTATTTATATTTTTTTAGTACTACCATGACTGTCACAAAAACTCATATTCAGAAGATGATATACATGTGTTTAGAAACGAATGGGAAACATACCTGATGGAATATTGTACACAAATAAGATGAAGGGAAATTCCTACAACTTATGATATCTATATATGATCATTGATTATCCTCCAACCTTCTTTGGTGAACTGAGAATGCTCCGATGTATTGAAATCTTAATTTATTACTCAATGTTTTCTATCCCCGGATTCATAGTATTGATCTTTGAACAAATCAATATTGAAGTAAGGAATGATGGTGTGCAGTGCATATGGGGTGAACAAAGAAACCACCTAGGATCAATAAAATCCATTTTCTGTATCTTGTTTGTTTGAACTTGTATCTGAGAACATGTGTTGTTGTTTTACTTGCACAATTATTTCTGAGTAGATGAATGAGATAATCTGTATCGTTGAGGGACTTTTTGGAACCAAAATATGTGTCCCAGAATAATTCAAGTAAGGGAAAGGCTGTTTGAGATGAAATCCAAGATCAAACGACCAGTACATCATCAAAAGAATCAACCTTGTGATGCACCATCATGTAGAATCTGGTCCTCATGATGAATTGAGGTGTTTATGGAAGTTATGGAAAGTCTGATGAGCCCCATGGCCACCATAAATAATGTTTACAGATAGCTTCACATTTTTGTGTGCCTTGTGCATCTTTACAAGGATCACACCATTCACATGGTCCATATTATCACATATGTCCCATTCATCCCATTGCTACTCTTGGAAGAACCTGAGAATCTGACAATGCATAAGCCCCACAAAACCCATACTCATCCAACCAAGATGATTCCTAGTGTGAATGGAAGCTAACCATGGGTAATACACACAACATACCCCTTATAAATATATGGGTTTTGATCCTTGTATTCTAAATAGGGTACATAGGAAGCCTCCATGAGGTTAAATCCCAACCAATGGTAACCCATGGTGACCCCCTCACCGGGGTACACCTTCGCTTATTCTCCCTCTTCTATTTCCCTTAGTGGCGTCCGAATAAGTATTCAAAATGAGAAACCTTACCATTATGGGATGGACCACACTTGGGTCAGACCTCATTGGGCGTTTTGATCCATCTATCAGGTAAACATTCTAGGTGCTCCCTCCTAGAGATGTACCTACCTGATGCACCTTTATAAGTGTTTTGATCCACCCGGGTCTTGCATCCTTGTAAGACATTAAATCATGAACCTCTATCCTTGTGGGATGTTAAACTCATGCAATACCACAAGTTAAAAATGGGTTTCCATTAACATATTCAATATTAATGTTTAATCAGTCCTTATTAAAGTATTGTGGAGGTGTGGTTTTATGTTTTCCAGTAGATTTTAGAATATTCCAAGATTTATGTAAG
Organism: Viscum album; assembly: GCA_963277665.1. Taxonomy (NCBI): domain Eukaryota; kingdom Viridiplantae; phylum Streptophyta; class Magnoliopsida; order Santalales; family Viscaceae; genus Viscum; species Viscum album. The sequence continues at coordinate 1,881,008,245 of OY728159.1, read as the reverse complement.
TGATTCCATGCTTTTACATTATATGATGAATTTATTATGATTTATTTTCTTTCTAAGTGTACTATATGAAATGTTTTTGTGGCTAAAAATGGGTTATCAAAGGAATTTGGGGTGTGTATAGACTTGGAAGTTATTTTTAAAATGAATGCAATTGTATTTCTTGTGGATTTTCATGCTTAAGTCCTTTAAATGTGTTTGAGGAAATGATAAAGTGGTGTGATGGGTGTTTTCAAATGGATTGAATGTGTTTGGGAATTTTAAAGAGGGGGTTTTTATGAGATGTAGAGAGTCTATATATGTATATTTACATTGAATGAAAGTACATGAGAATGTGTTGATATATATGATGTGTATAATGTAAATTGAGCACAATTTCCATACAAGGTATTTTCTTTATGATGTGCAGGGGATAGGTTGAGAGGGCAGGGGTGGTTTTCTGGGAAAGGGGGAAGGCACAAAGTGGTAGGGGGAAGGGGTAGGGGGTGTGCTGGGTTCTTCTGAAATATGTAGGGGGTGGGAATGGGGGTGTGCAATGGGAAGGGGGGAAGTGCAGTGGGCAGGGGTGTGCTGGGGAAGGGGGCAGGGGGTGTTCAGGGGGTAGGGAGTGTGCAGGGGTAGGGGGTGTGCTTGGGGTGGGCAGTGTGTAGGGGGTGTCCTGTGGAAGGGGGCAGGGGGGTTCTTTTTTTATGGAATGGGGGGACATATAACCATGGTATTAAACTATGGATATAGGTATGTATCCAAGGTTTAATGTCGTTGCAAAAGGACCATCATTGGTATCCAAATAGCATCATGATGCTGTGGAATGGAGACCAAAATATCTAATAGTTGAAACCAAAGTTAGGGGAAGAAGGAGAAGAATATAGAGGAGGATAATAGGGTTGAAGATATTCCACCACTATTTTAATGTAACTGATAATATTTGATTTATCTCAAAAGTAAGGGAGATATCCCATTGGGGAAGGGAGAAGGAGGAGAGTGCGTGAAAAGGATTTTGTTGAGTGGAATGAGAGAAATACGAGGGTAACCCGCTTTAATGGTTGATAGTGAAAATTTGTTAATTCAACTCATTAATTAGGTGAATTATTAGGCCTAAGGGTAAAATAAATAATTTTACAACAATGTGGGAATCAATATACACACACTTATAATCCGCATAGTTTCATTGAGTGGATTAAAATCCATTATTCAACCATATAGAGATACTTCACCAAAAACTCAAACCTTACACAAGTTCATCATATTATTTGACAGACTATTAACCATCAATGTGATACCATAATAACCTTAGAACCAAACTTTAAGTTTATCTATTCCCCCTCGAATCATTAAATAGCCAATGTTCTACTAAACATTGGGCCATTTGATTATTATAGATGATTAGCCCTAACCATGCTCTAATTTCGTTAATTGGTTATTTTATGTTTTGTGCCTCACTAGTATAATTCCATTTAGCAGCACCATTCTTTATTTAATTATTGTATTACTAACATAATATTTGTTTTATTATGTAGGTGAAATATTTTTCCTCAGTTTGAATGCATTTTTCGGAAACCACCGCCACATACGACAATTTTTTAGAGCGGATGGATGCAAAAAGGATGGAACATCATTTTTTTAACTGTTTGTTGGATAAATGTAATTGTAACCAAATTAATTTTTTTGAAATGTATATAGAAGTGTGTTGTTTATTATTCATTATTTCAAGTAAATATATGTATCATTTTTGTTCTTCTGTGATTTCTCTGTGGGTGTTGTTTGTGCTGTGTGCAGGTGTTGTTTGTGCTCTGTGCAGGTGCTGTAATATGTGTAGGTGCTGGGCAGGTTCTGTGCAGGTTCTGGTTTTGCACAGGATCTTTGGCCTTTATCAGCGCTAGTTAAGCGCTGATAAATGGATAATATATCAGTGCTATTTTGAGCGCTGATAAAGGTAGTTTTTATCAGCGCTCAAAATAGCGCTGATATATTATACATTTATCAGCGCTGAAAATAGCGCTGATAAATACTACCTTTATCAGCACTATTTTTAGCGCTGATAAAGGGGACCCCCCTTTATCTTCTCTGAGATAAATAGCACTTTTTTAATGCTGTTAAAGGCCATTTTTAGCGCTATTATAAGCCATATTTGTAGTAGTGAGTGCAAGTTATTGAATTACTTGGAAGAAATAACGTACTATGAAATATTGGGGTGTTACAGAATAGAACTCTTAAAAATATTTCCCATAATACGAACAATGAATATAACCTAATTTTTTTATTTTTAGGTAAAATCAATGAATAAATATTACTATATTATCAATAATATTCTTTTTATACCACTTTTAAAAAAACATAATATGGGTTATGAAAGGGAAGAAAACCAAAGGTTTAACTACTTTAGAGATTCTAGATACAAAGTCTATAAAAAATATTACTTATTTTTAGGTACTCCTTGACCATCATTTTTTATCATTATTTGGTTGGGGTTTGTCCTAGGTAATTTCAAGTGGAAATTGGAAATTTTTGGATGTTTCTAATCTATGCATAGTTGGGGAACAATTTTCCCAAACTGTGCACCCACCCAGTTAAAACGGTGCAACCCTGGATAGTGGGGGTCTGCATGGTTGGTACATGGTTTGAAAAACATTATTCCAACTTAATAGAAATCATATACCCCATTGGAGGGGAACACAATAAGGATGGACAGTTTTTCTAACTATGTGGCCCTTCCCAGCTAATCGTGCATGCAAGACTTTCTAATTTATTAAATTATTTTAAAATTATCAAAACTGACGTTTAAGTCCTTGATCAACCCTAAATATATATAGCTTCAACTACCAGGTCTTAGAGGTTATCAAGAACCCCTTTTTCTCCAAGCCCAATATTTAATGAATTTAATTGTTGGTGGAAGATCTAACCCATCTACGATAAGTGAATCTCACCCCATTCTGTCTATTCAAATATAAATTTATTTCTTCCAGAGAGTTTAATATATCATCATGTTTTCTATGGATTTAAACATATCTTGTTTGGATATTGAATCTAGGTTGAGTTTTTTTATCTCAGTTTCCATCATTCGTCAATGTAAAATCCCACTATGGATGTTGGGTTTTGGCTGCATGATTAAATTTAGATGGTTCCCTTTGATTTGTGACATTTAATTAAAACTTAATTTTTTTGATTTGATTTAAATTGATTTAAATTGATTTATGAAAACCTAATTTGAGATGAATTAAAATAATGATTTTAATTGGTATGGAATTTTCGGGGAAACCCCCCATTCTAATAGAATTGGAATTTGGGGCGTGTTTTTGAAATTGATGGGATTTGTAAATTGACATGAGAATTTATTTTAAGAAATGGTGTAAACTGAATTGATAAAAACATATTATTGGTTTGTTTTGAAAGAAAATGAATTGATAAAAACCCTTGTTTTTGTTTTGAAAGTGAATTGGAATTTTGGTTAGGAAAATTGAGAAATTGAATTCTGAATGATGATTGTTTTTAAATGATATGATTTGAACTTTTTCTATTTATTGTTTGAGGACATGAGAGATTGGGTAGTTAGTGGGTTATTTGGGGAAAACATGCTTGGATGGTAATTCCCTTGTAATAGATTGATGATAAAAACTCTAAAAAACTAGTTAAGTGGATTTTATCCATGATGGGATATTGATGAGTTTTATTTGTCCTGATCCTGAGGGACATGTGTACACACATTTCTATGGTAAATGATATGAGAGTGTGAGGATATTATAACTATAAACTATAGTACCACAGAGAAAATTAACATGGTTCTTATTTTGAATGTTTTTATGATAAATTTAAATGATTGTGAAACTATTATACTCATGCCTATTGAATTATATAAACTAATTTATATAAAGTGTTTATTATTCTATGTTTGAAGTGTTTTCCATAATTTGAAAATAAGTATGTTTTGTTTTAAATATGTAAATTATGTAATATACCTTGACTTGTTTTATATAAATTGGAATAATGATTTGGTTTATTGTTATGGAATATTTTTATAGAACACTTTGTGAGACCCTACTAGGTTTTTATCTCACACCCTACCTTTTCCTTTAAGAATTTTTAGATTTTCTCCTATTATATCTGAGTAAAGAGAAAGAAAATCTTAGAGGAGGTAAAACCTCTTGATCCTTTGGGCTTAGAGTTATGTGTCCTTTGGGACGTCAAGCTTATCTTGTATGATTTTGAGAATTTTGATGATGTATTGTTTTGGGTTTTTTGATATTTCTATTTTATTTTTTGTACTATTTTGCTTTTTATTTTTGAGCATAATTATATGCATCTTTATCATCAACTATTTTGTGGAAAATTCATTCCCTCTTTTATCTTATATGGTGCTCGGTGCTATTTGCCAACCCATAGGGATCGGGAATGCCTTTTGGTCCATGTTATATTTGGACCAAATATTAGGGTATCTGGGTATCTGGGATAGTTCATCAAAAATTGGTATCATATGTCCATGTTACGCATTTTTCTTCATGTCAGTATGTATTTTAGAGTATCATTATAGGAATTGGGATAGTTTTGCTTGAGTTTTGGGCCATCTCTAATTGTAATGATACTTAATACACCATTTGTGACTTGGGAAAGGCATCTTGAGTAAAAAATATTTTCTATTCCTTGATTTTTATTTGTATAGGTTGAAATTCAAATCTCATTTTCTTATCGGATGGGATTAATTTACCTGTTTCTCTTGTATGAGTGTTGATGTGACTAGCCTTATGATGTCTTTAATATTTCTTTTTATATTGTGTAGCGTCATGCCTCTATGAATATTTGTGAATATGATATAAGAGAAAGATTCCGATGAACCACAATGATTGAATCCTCCAATGGAATAGAATATTGTTGAGATTATTGTGCATGATGTCCAATCTCTAGGACATACATTTTCACCTATTCCCATTCGGAATCTATTTGTGGAACCTCAAAGGGATAATTCTCACAATAATGATCAAGTGTTCCTTCACTAGAAGACACTACTTTTGTAGGGATCAAATTCTCCTCAAGAGGATGAGGATTGGTGGAGTAAGATATATCTTTTATTTGAGTTCATAGAAATTCTAGATTCAATCAAGGTGAAATGTGCCACATTCACACTGTAAAGACCTAGTAGTATTGGGCGGGGCTTAATAGTGATGACTTAAATGTATGATGGTTTAATCTGAAAGGAAATTAAATCTATTTTCAATGACCATTTCTATCTAGAGTCTATGGTGATAGCTAAGGCTATCATGTTTTTCATACTCAAGAAAGCAGACTAGACCATGATATAATATGACAACAAATTCACCGAGATTGTGAAATTTAAACCTGAGATTATATTGAATGAGAATATTAATACTTGAGTTTTGATATGGGAATTTTATTTGATATTAATTATCATTTTTTTACTGATGCTCACTTATTATACTAAAATGCTAGATATGAAAATGATTGTGGAGCTTGACCTTGCTGGTGTATAAGGGTTAAAGGGAGCTCCTTTTTATTCCACTGGTAGTTTTATGAGTTCCATTAAAGGAAATATAAAAATGTGATGAGTCTTGTGGTGGTCCTCAAGAGTAGGTTTCTTTTAGACCTCTTATAGTGCCTAGAATAGGACAATTATCCTTCTTCTAGTGTGGAAATCCTAGGAATTAAAAACATGTTTTCATCGAGGCACCCTAGATTTGTGGTTCCTATGTTCATTTAGGACACTTTTATAAGTTATGTTATATATTTTCTGACACACTTAGTGTCATGATATCATAAAAAAAATACTACAGTTCAATCAGATTCTTCATGATCTAAGTAGTTCTAAACCTAGAAATCTAAAATAAATCTTCTTCACATAGTAAAAGAGTCTTTAGAGGTAGATCATATAGGTCCAACAATTTAGAGAGGTACTATCATTATTGCTTCATATTCTGGGACAACTTTATTTGATACTAGTGACTCTATTTTATTCATTGTGAATCATATTGTGAACCTACTAAATCATCCTATGGATATTTTATCTTGTGTGATGGATATTACTACACATCTTAGAATAAAGAGGGAACAAGGTCTCCATTGTCCTTCTTGTGTTTTTTAATTATCAAAAAATTGATCATACTTGTGATTGTCTAGTTATCAACATGAAAAATATTGATATAATTATCAAGATGGATTGTATAATTAATAATAAGTATTGGATTGATTGTTATTTCTGATGGGCCTCCATTACTACACCCAATGAGGTGCATCATATCTTTCAGGGAGAGTAATACCCAAGGTCCAGTAGAGATAGATATTGTTATCTAGAGGTAGGGAAAGTAATATAATTGTTTTATTTTTATATTAAGTATGAATAGATGATTTATTATCTCATTTTAGTTTTCATTGAGATTCTCGACATTTTTCTTTATGAATTATCTTGTTTTCCACTACTGAGGGAGTTAAATTTTTCTATAGATTTACTACCTGGTAATCAACATGTATCTATTCTTTGTTACTGAATATAACCAAATAAAATGAAATAATTGAAGTCTTAGTTGGATAATCTTTTAGAGAATGGATTTATATTATCGAGTCTGTCACCTTGGGAGGATCCTTTTCTTTTTGCTATGAAAGATGATGGAACACATCTCTTGTGTGTTGATTATCGAAAACTCAACTACATTACATCAAAGAAAAAGTATATATTTCCATATATTGATGATTTTTTATGGATAGTTGAAAGGGGAAAAGTGGTTTTATAATATTGATCTTCATTCTGGTTATCACCAGTTGAGAATAAAAGAATATTACATTTTGAAAACCGTATTTCAGAGAAGGTATAGCCATTATGAGTATCCTATCATGCCATTTTGTCTAACCAATTCTTCTATAGTCTTTATGGCTTTGATGAAAAATAATTTCCATGAGTATCTTGATTCATTCATGGTGGTATGTGGGTGAAATCCTAGTTTACTCCATGAACAAGGAGGATCATGTGTGTCATATATGACCAGTTTTGGAATTGTTGAGAAATTACCATCATTATTCCAATCTATAAAAATTTGATTTCTGGATTGGGGATGTGAATTTATATGGAAATGTGGTCTTAGAACATGGTATTTTAGTGGATCCTAAAAATTTGAAAGATATTTTTAAATGGTATCACCCACATAATGTTTTCAAAATTCAAATCTTCTTGAGTTAAGGTAGTAATTATTGCCAATTTATAAAATATGTCCCGATGTTGGCCTCCCTATTGATTGCTCTCACTTAAAAGGGAGTAAATTTTTATTTGGATGAATAATTTCAAAGTTATTTTCTTGAGATGAAATGTATTTTGACTTTTGCACCAATATTGACTTCTTCATAGCTCAAATAGGGCTATGTGGTATTATGTAACACATCATGTTCAGTTTTGTGATGTGTTATTATATCGGGTTTTCACATGGGAGTCTATATATCTCAGTAGCTTAGTCCACACTAGAAGAATTACCTGACCCATGAAAAAGAACTCATAGATGTGATGCATGAGCTTAATATTTTCAAGAATTACCTTTTTATATAAAGGTTTTCTATGTATCCTAACCATAAGAGATTGAGTTATATATTATCTCAAATATATTTATATGCATTGGATGGATTACCTATAGTATTTTGATTTCAACATCGCCTATACCATAGGGAAAGGGAATATCATTACAGATGCTTTGAGTAGAAATATTCCAACCTAGGTCATGAGAGAATCATTCGAATATTGGAACTTGATGCTAATTTTTTCATAGTTTCCTATAAGATTTTAGGAAATATGGTCCAAGGTTATTCGGTCTAGGTATAAGTTGACCTTCACTCTTATTGAGATAATTCTCTAGAAAAATTATTTTTTTGATATATTCTATAACATTAAAGACTCTATTTATTGTTGGGAGACTGTTGATGACTGGTCATTCTCCATAGGGGATGTTGTATGTTTTTATAATCGGTACATTTTTCGATCACATGTGAGGAAATCTGTGATAGAGTATTAATATAATTCTCTGTGGCCCATGCATTTAGGAACCATAAAGATGTTCTATAATATTCGATGATGATTATAATGGCTAGGTATAAGATGATAAATCAATAACGTTATTTCATGCTTCTAAACATTCCAACATGTCAAGTCTAAGCATCAAAGAGTTTTGGGTTTTCTTCAGCCACTTCCAATGAAAACATGAAAGTGGGATGAGATATTTATGGATATTTCAGTTGGGTTTCACATACCCTATAAAAGAAAATCCTGATATGGGTTGTGATTGATAGGTTGACCAAATCATCTCACTCTATACCTATTCATGACATAACCAAAGTTGAGGAGATTTGAAATATCTATGTTATAGAAATTGTTTGTTTTCATGGATTTACATCTACTATATTCTCTTAGTGGGATCCCTATATTACTTCTTTCTTTTAGAGAGGTCTCCAAGAGGCATTGGGATCTCTTTTCTATTTTAGTATGATATACCATCCGTAGACGGCTGGCCAGACATAGAGAACTATATAGATTCTTGAGGATATGCTTCATGTCTACATCCTCTATTTTGGCAGAGAATGAGATAACCATTTGGTGCCAGTTGAATTTTATTATAATAGTAGTTACTATGTCACGACCCGTCCTCAGGGCCCATGCCGTGACTACCCCAAGCCCGCCTTCCATAGGTCAGGGGCTGGCGACTAGCACCAAGGCGTAATTCCCGATAACAAAGGGAAGGCATTTCCTTTGTAAAGTAAGAAAACACCAATGAACAAGGAAGCAGAAGTAAACACTAAGTAAAACTGGGTATAATAGTAAGTGCGGAAAAGTAAGTGGGCCAGAATAAAAACCCAAACTGAAAGTAAAGTACTACTGGAAAGAAAGTACTGCAACTGAAAAGTAAAGCCCCAATGTTGAGCCGCCCACTGGAAGTCCCACCTGAAGGGTGGGTACAGATAGTCTCCACAGCTCTACGGGTCCAACCGTCCGCTCTGTGTACATCCTGTCCAGTGGTCCACCTCCAGGTACCGACTCTCTCCACAAGCCTCAGCCACGATCAGCGTTGTCCGTTGTCTGCATCCAACACAACGTAGTGCGGGCATAGCCCGTGCAGGGGTGAGTATACGCTACTCAGTAGGGACCCCGAGACCCCCGAAGGTCTCCTAAAATCCACAAAGGATAATACACAAAGGAAAGATACAATCACGAAGTAACATCAAGCATTACTTAGGTATATGCCCATACATATACCTAAGTCATCAATTCTAGTTGAGCTCCAACATCCGACCCCAAGTACAACCCAGTCCACAGAGAAAAACGTAACCCATTCCACATAGGAAATCACAACCCAGTCCACACCGGAAAGCATAACGTAATCCACACAGGATATGAAGTCAATATTATCGAAGATAAAGATTGAATTTCAAGACTCATCTCACATAGGTATACTTCTTCGTAAGACGATAGAGATGATCAGATGTAGCCACTGATTCATTAAGCCGTCGGGCCCACAAAGGATTGATAGGTACTAACCCCCGCAATGACCCACAAAGGATCGATAGGTACTAACCCCCGCAATGACCCACAAAGGATCGATAGGTACTAACCCCCGCAATGACCCACAATGGATCGATAGGTACTAACCCCCGCAATGACCCACACAAGATCGGTATACGCTAGCCCACACAGGACCGCTGAGCGCTGACCTACACAGGATCTGACCCACATAGGATCGGTAGCACTAATCCACATAGGATCGCTGAGTGCTATAGTCGTCGCCGTCGAATCCACGGAGGATTTCTATACAGTCGTCATCATCGTCGCAGTCGCAGCCAGCTCTAGGGTTCCCGCACACAGCAAGCTCATTTGGGGAGGGTCTGCTCCACGAGCCGAGGGGCTGATACATCAACTGACACGAAGTCTAGAGTTGATGTATCCAAAAGTTCCGTATCGTCAAAAGGAACTCAACGTGGCAGATGGTGCGTCAGTCGGACGCCCGGTTTGAGAGTTATTGCCTTTTTTGTTCCAGGGGCCCGGTTGGTTTTTAAGTCAAAACCAACCCGGCCATTCTCCAACTGCGTCCAAACCTTGAGCGGAGTAAGCCAAAAGGTCCGTATCACTAAGGGGAATCAAACAAAGTCTACGACACATCAATCGGACGTCCGGAGCTCATGTTATAAGGGTTTCCGCTCCGAGGGCCCGGTTGGTTTCGTGTTCGAACCAACCCGGCCAAACCCAAAGATCTCCGAAACCTTGAGTCTAATATACCGAAACGACCATCTCGATCCAGGGATCATATCGCAACTAACAGTACATCGATCGGAGGTCCGTAGCACAAGTTATTGTCAAATGACTGGAAAGAGTTCGAAAATAGGGGTTTCGGGCCCGATCCGACCCGGCCCGAGACCCCCTGGGCCGGCCCGAACTGGGTGACCCGACCCAGATCCGGGTCCGGCCCATTTGTGCGCGGCCCGACCCGGCGGCCGGTAGGCCTGCCGCACTGGCGTGGCCCGCGTGGCCAGTTCGGCTGGCCGAGCTGAGCGGAACAGGGGGGGGGGGGGGCGCTGCTCCCCTGATTGATGAACCCCCCCCCCCCTCGTGGGGGCTGCTCTCCTTCAAGCCGGGGGTTACGAACCCCCGGTCTCCTCGATCGGTCGGCCATGCTACTCCCGCGGGACCTCCGGGGTCCCGCCCTCCTGCTCCGGCGCGCCGGTGGCCGGTAGTCTGGCCGCCGCTCCCTGTTCCATTGCAGCCAAAGGCCGCGGCCTTGGTTTGACCGGTGAGGCGCAACGGTGCCGTGCCCCTCCGCTGTTGCCCCGCTCTGGACGCGGTGTCTTCAGAGTTCTCTAGCATGACGCGACGACGTCGTGCCCCTTCGCCGCGACCCGACTCGGGCCGTGGGTTCGTTTGTCCTCAACGGCACAACGCGACGGTTCCACGCATCTTCGCCACATTTTCCCATGTTACTGCACGGTGTCGTTGCACTACACCACCTTCTTTCGAACCGCCACAAAAATAATCATCAAGGGGGAGGAGCGTCGGCCGTGTTTGTGCAGTCTGACCTCCTCCCGTTATTGTGATAACAAGAGGCTTATTTAGGAAAATATGAACCACGCCGAAGTATTCACGAAGAAGAAATTAACCCCTACCTTAAGGTGTCGTTGAACGAAGGTTCGTCGCAGAAAAGAGCGTCGAGTAAGAAGATGATGATGTCACTCACCGCACGCTTCCACTTCTGAGTTCGTGCGTCGGTGCGTTGACGACAAGGAGGGAGGAAGGAGGGTCATCGGAGAAGCACCATGTCAGAAAAGGGGGCTTCGAGGAAGAAGGCCAAAGAAGGTCGGGGAAGAAGCGTCGTCGGCGTTCTTCGCGTTCTTCGCTGGAGAAAGGAGTTCTCTCAAGCTCTCCTCCAAATTCCCCCCGCACAACCAAAACTCCAACTTAATGAAATAAGACCTTGTCTTATTTAATTAACACACAAGCAAACTTAAAATTTGAAATTTGTATTGAATTCAAGAATTAATTACTTTGAATAACTTAATCAATTAATGAGTTGACTTTTCTTTTAATGGGGGGGGGGGGGGGGGTTGAGGAAGTTTAATAGGTCAGGATCGTGTGGGCCCCACCCCAATAATATCCTACCTAGTGGAGTAAGATATAGTGGGTCCCACTCCAACCTCTTAAATTAGGTTAAACTACTTAAAATAAAAATAAAATTGGTTGCACCATTTCATTTTAATCTTCACTTAACCCAAAATTTTAATTACCACACCCAAGAAAATGCAACACCGGAAAAGGTGTTCCTAAGAAATTATCGGCGCTGCGGTTTCATCGGTGCCCTCAGATTTCGATTCCGAGCACTGGTTCAAAAGTTAGGAAAACCCACTCTTTCGTTCACAGAATGTACCCGAGCTAAACTTCAGAAAATGATTCCGGGCACATCGGGGCTCGGAATCAGGTGCCATTAGAAACTGCGTTCTTCTAAAATCCCAAAGAAAATTAACAAAAAATTTCCCTTTAATTTTACGGGTCTTTACATTACTCCCACCTCTGGGCTTTACGTCCCCCTAAAGATACATCATAAACCAGGGGAACAAATGTGGGTACTGTGCATGCATCTGAGCCTCCCGCTCCCAAGTACACTCCTTGAGGTTCCTGTGATTCCAACTAATGCATACTAGAGCTATCGACCACCCACGTAGGACCCGCTCCTGTCGATCCTTGATCTCCACCAGGACCTCCGCAAAAGTCACCCCATCATCAATGTCCAGATCCCCATGGTCGATGATATGTGTCGGGTCGTCCACGTATCTTCTCAGCTGAGATACATGAAAGAAGTCGTGCACCCGGTGCAACTGAGGTGGTAGAACCAGGCGATAAGCCTCCTCTCCAATCCTGCTGAGGACCTGGAATGGTCTGATGAAGCTCAGAGACAACTTTCCGCCCCGGACAAATCTCCGTAATCCACGTCAAGGTGAGACCCTTAAGAAGACGTGGTCGCCATCATCGAACTCTAGTGGTCTCCGCCTCCTGTCAGCATAAGACTTCTGCTGGCTCTGAGCTGTCCTCATCCACTCCTGGATGACCTGGACCTTCTCTGTCGTGGCCTGGACCATCTCCGGTCCCACAAGTGATGACTCCCCAGGGTCTGTCCAACACAGAGTTGATCTGCAAGGCCGCCCGTACAACGCCTCGAATGGTTCCATCCCGATGGTGGAGTGGTAGCTGTTGTTGTACACGAACTCCACCAAGGGTAGGTGATCCTCCCAGCTACGACCAAAGCGAAGGACACAAGCACAGAGCATGTCCTCGATAGTCTGAATGGTCCTTTCCGTCTGACCATCTGTCGGAGGGTGAAAGGCGGTGCTCAGACGTATCTGCGTCCCGAACACCTCCTGCAACCCCTTCCAAAGACGGGAAGAAAAGCGAGCATCTCGATCGGAGATGATAGATGATGGCACACCATGAAGCCACACAATCTCCTGAATGTAGAGGCATCCCAAGCTCTCCACTAAGCCCAGATCTCTGATGGGAAAGAAGTGGGCCGACTTGGTGAGTCAGTGGACAATCACCCAAATGGAGTCGTGACCTCTGGAAGTGCATAGAAGTCCAGTCACGAAGTCCATAGATATCTCGTCCCACTTCCACTCTGGGACCTCCAAGGGTTGTACCAAGCCTACTGGTACCTGGTGCTCTGCCTTCACCTGCTGGAAGGTGAGGCATCGAGAAATGAACTCTGCTTCAGGAATAGACTGTAAAGCGCTCGCCCATCAGATAGTGTCGCCACATCTTCAGAGGGAAGACCACTTCCGCTAACTCTAGGTCATGGGTAGCGTAGTTCTGCTCATGCTGCCTCAAATGACGTGATCCAAATGTGATCAATGCCTGCTCCTACATCAGGACACATCCGAGTCCGGTCCCTGATGCATTGTAGTAGACTACGTACACTACTCCCTCCATCAGTAGCCTCAAGATAGGTTTGCCGGTCAATCTATGTCTCAACTTCTGGAAGCTCTGCTGACATCTATCTGACCACACGAATGGTTTTCCCTTCTTCCATAACGTTCTGCAAAGCTGCATAGATTTCTCCTTTTCCGAAAAGAGAAATCTGGTCTCATCCCTTGGATGAACCACGTTCCTTGCCTAATAAAGTCAATCTCGTCATGATCAATTAATTCATGCCATGGATGACGTCGTTAGGCCTCGACACTGCTACCAAGAGATCTAACCGTTACTATTGCATCCAAGGTTTGAGTCACACCGTCAGCATCAGTGTGTGGTCACTAGGTCTCTTCTAGTAGGAATCTCATATGTGTGGGTCAAGTCAATAGTTTTTAACTGGAACCTCTTAGTATTAACATACAAAGGACAAGAAAGAAAATGTCACTATTGTAAGTGTCTTTTATTAATGCATCTCTAAGTACAAGATAGAAGGCAATACAAACAACGAAGCTAGAGGCATTATGGGCAAAGGCTTCCATGCCTGGAGTTAGTCCCGCACTTGTCCACCCGCTTCCGGAGCTCCATGATCATATGCTTCAGCTTCCTGATGTTGTGCTCTCCCCTGTGGTCGGGGTGGACCTCCTGGTGGTGGTGGTGGTAGAGCCTCAAAACATCGTCCACCACCTGTCGCTCGACCAGCTCCTCGGCCTCGTCCACCTGCTCCCTGCGGACCGCCATAGTCGAACCTATGCCTCTGCCTGGGTGGTTCCCCAACCGTCAACTGCTCCTCTACATGGTGGGTCGGGTAGTCACGAGCCACGTGGCCCTGCCCGCCGCATGCATAGCACTGCCTTCCACTCGTAAGACTGGATCTGATGCGTGTTCCCCGCACCTCCGAGCTAGTATCCAATGGTCGTCCGCCCGATGGCCTGGTCCACTTGGACCTTTGCAACATATGTCTACTACCAGCTGTAGAAGACTCCGCCACTTTCTGCCCTGTGGTAGGTCTCGCTGCTGGTGTAGGCTCATCAAGGAAACTATCAACGAGAAGGGCTCGCTCCAGTACTCCTCCCTGCGTCAGAATGCTGAGGGAGATCAGAAATGCCCTGATCTCATGCCTCAGTCCCTGATCGAAGGTCCAGGCCCAGAAGAATGGGTTCTGTACCATGTCCGTCGAATAGCGCAAGAGGTCGGTAAATCTCGCCGAGTACTGGGCGATCGTCATGATGCCCTACAGAAGATGTAGTAGCTCTTGTATGCGCACCGTACAGAGGGTGGCTGGAATGAACTCTGAGTGGAAGAGACTCTCAAAGTCTGTCCATAGGAGAGATGCCTCGTCGTGCACCTGGAGAATCATGCTCCACCATCTTCATGTTATTGTGTGCAGGAGGCTCGCTGTGAGGACCACCATGAGGTCAGCTAGTGTCCCCACTAACCTGAAAACTCAAACTACCACCTCCAGCCAATCCTCGGCTACTTGAGGGTCCGTCTCCCCGCAGAACCTGGGCGGTCTATGATGCTGAAACTCATGTAGTGCACCAAGGTGACGTGCACTCTCAGCGGCTGGGGCTGGTAGCATCAGTGGCTCGACGGGTAGTGGTACCGCCGGTGCCACCGCTGAAAAAGGGCCTTGCACCGAGGCCTCTTCGTTCGGTGGGCTATTGGCTCGCACAAAACTCGGAACCCTAGGTGGCTGCCGTCGTGGGGCCATCCTAAAAATAGACAGGTGCACCACTGTCAAATAGTATACCTGGTGAGCTGACACAAAGTAATCACAAAGAAAACTTTTGAAACACACATGCAATCAATGTTTTCGTGCATTTAGTCAGAAATCAGAAGTCAGGGACCTGGTGTATGGATACGTTGGCCGCCGCACCAACACTAGACTCCCTGGACTTATAACCACACTCATTACCCTTGACACTATTGCTTCACATAGAACAAAGATCAGAGTCCTGAGTTATGCAGTAGAACCGAACTCTAATACCAATTTGTCACGACCCGTCTTCGGGGCCCGTGCCGTGACCACCCCAATCCCACCTTCCATAGGCCAGGGGCTGGCGAATAGCACCAAGGTGTAATTCCCAATAAAAAAATGGAAGGAATTGCTTTTGTAAAGTAAACAAACACCACAGAGAAAGCAAGAAGAAGTAAACACAAAGTAAAACTGGGTACAATAGTAAGTGCAGAAAAGTAAGTGGGCCAGAATACAAACCCAAACTGAAAGTAAAGTACAACTGGAAAGAAACTACAACAATTGAAAAGTAAAGACACAATGTCGAGTCGTCCACTAGATGTCCCACCTGAAGGGTGGGTACAGATAGTCTCCAAAACTCTACGGGTCTAGCCATCCGCTCCGTGTACGTCCTGTACAGTGGTCCACCTCTAGGTACCGACTCGCTCCACAAGACTCAGCCACGATCAGCGCTGTCCGTTGTCTGCATCCAACACAACGTAGTGCATGCATAGCTCTTGCAGGGGTGAGTATACGCTACTCAGTAGGGACCCCGAGACCCCCGAAGGTCTCCCAGAATCCACAATGGATAATCCACAAAGGAAAGATACAATCACGAAGTAACATCCAACATTACTTAGGTATATGCCCATACATATACCTAAGTCATCAATTCCAGTTCAGCTCCAACATCCGAGCCCAAGTACAACCCAGTCCAAACAGGAAAACGTAACCCATTCCACATAGGAAATCACAACCCAGTACACACAAGAATGCATAACTTAATCCACACAGGATATCAAGTCAATGTTATCGAAGATAAAGATTTAAAGTCAAGACTCAACTCACACAGGTATATTTCGTCGTAAGACGATAGAGATGATCCGATGTAGCCACTGATTCATATAGGCTGACGGAACCACACAAGATCGATAGGTACTAACCCCCGCAATGACCCACAATGAATCGATAGGTACTAACCCCCTCAATGACCCAAAAAGGATCGATAGGTACTAACCACCTCAATGACCCACAAAGGATCGATAGGTACTAACTCCCGCAATGACCCACAAAGGATCTGACCCACAAAGGATCGGTATGCGCTGGCCCACATAGGACTGCTGAGCACTGACCCACACATGATCGATAGCACTAATCCACAGAGGATCGCTGAGTGCTGTAGTCGTCGCCGTCGAATCCACTGAGGATTTCTGTACAGTCATCATCATCGTTGCAGTCGCAGCCAGCACTAGGATTCCCGCACACAAAAAGCTCGTTCGGGGAGGGTCCGCTCCACGAGCCGAGGGGCTGATACATCAACTGACATGATGTCCGGAGTTGATATATCCAAATGTTCCGTATCGTCAAAAGGAACTCAACGTGACAGACGACGCGTCAATCAGACACCCGGTTTGAGAGTTATTGACTTTTTCTTCATAGGGGCCCGGTTGGTTTTTCCGCTCCGAGGCCCCGGTTGGTTTCGTGTTCGAACCAACCCGGCCGAACGAAAAGTTCTCTAAAACATTGAGTGTAATGAACCGAAATGACCGTCTCAATCCAAGGATCACATCGCAACTAACGGTGCGTCGATCGTAGGTCCATAGCCCATGTTATTGGAAAATGACTGAAAACAGTCTGAAAATAGGGGTTTCGGGCCCGGTCTGACCCGGGTCCGGGTCGACCCGACCCGAGTCTGGGTCCGGCCTGTTTGGGAGCGGCCCGGCCTGGCCTGGGCGGCCCTGCCCGGCCCAGTGGCTGGTTGGCCTGCAGCGCTGGCGCGGCCCGCGCGGCCTGCTCGACTGGCCAAGTTGAGCGGAACAGGGGGGCGCGCTGCCCCCCTAATTAATGAACCACCCCCCACGTGGGGGTTGCTCTCCTTCCAGCCGGGGGTTACAAACCCCCAGTCTCCTCAATCGGCAGGCCTGGCTGGCCGGCCGTGCTGCTGCCGCGGGACCGCTGGGGTCCCGCCCTCCTGCTCTTGCGCGCCGGCGGCTGGTAGTCCTGCCGCCGCTCCCTGCTCCGCCGCGGCCTTGGTTCGACCGGCACGGCGCGACGGCGCCGCGACACTCCGCCGTGGCCCTGCTCTGGCCATGGTGTATTCGGAGATCTCTGGCATGGTGCGACGATGCCGCACCCCTTCGCCGCAGCTGACTCCGACCGCTGGTTCGTTTGTCCTCAACGGCGCGGCGCGACGATGCCGCGCATCTTCGCCACATTTTCCCATGTTACCGCGTGGTGCCGTTGCACCGCGCCACCTTCTTTCGAACCGCCAAAAACATAATCATCAAGGGGGAGTAGGGTCGGCCGTGTTCGTGCGGTCCGACCTCCTCCCGTTATTGCGATAACATGCGGACTATTTAGGAAATGATGAACTGTGATGAAGTATTCACGAAGAAGAAATTAAACCCTACCTCAAAGTGTCGTTGAATAAAGGTTCGTCGCGGAAAAGAGCGTCACAGAAGAAGATGATGACGTCCCTCACCGCACGCTTCCACTTCTGAGTTCGTGCGTCGGTGCGTTGACGAGGAGGAGGGAAGAAGGAGGGTCGTTACAGAAGAACCACGTCAGAATAGGGGGCTTCAAGGAAGTAGGCCGAAGAAGGTCTGGGAAGAAGCGTCGCCGACGTTCTTCGCGTTCTTCGCTGGAGAAAGGATTTCTCTCAAGCTCTCCTCCAAATTCCCCCCACACAACCAAAACTCCAACTTAATGAAATAAGACCTTGTATTTTTTAATTAACACACAAACCAACTTAAAATTTGAAATTCCAATTGAATTCAATAATTAATCACTTTGAATATGTTAATCAATTAATGAGTTGACTTTTCTATTAATTGGGGGGGGGTTTGAGGAAGTTGAATAGGTGGGGCTTGTGTGAGACCCACCCCAAAAATATCCTACCTAGTGGAGTAGGATATAGTGGGTCCCACTCCAACCTCTTAACTTAGGTTAATCTACTTAAAATAAAAATAAAATTGGTGCACCATTTTATTTTATTCTTCACTTAACCCAAAATTTTAATTACCACACCCGAGAAAACACAACTCTAGAAAAGGTGTTCCTAAGCAATTACCGGTGCTGCGGTTTCATCGGTTCCCTTAGATTTTGATTCCAAGCACTGGTTCAAAAGTTAGGGAAACCCGCTCATACGTTCACTGAATGCACCCGAGCTAAACTTCGGAAAATGATTCCGGGCACACCGGGTCTCGGAATCAGGTTCCATCAGAAACTGCGTTCTTGTAAAATCTCAAACAAAATTAATAAAAAAATTCCCTTGAATTTTACGGGTCATTATATACTAGTCCATGATCATAATGGATCCTTTTGAGGCCTTGTATGACATGCCTTGTAAATCCTCATTGTATTAGTTGAAGATCATATAAATTTCCTTAGTTATATCGAGTTTGGTCCAAGAGATTATTGTAATGATTTATTTTATTCATTAAAGAATGTTGATGGCATAGGTCTGGTATAAAGCTTATGTTGATCATCTTCCTAGACCATTTGAATTTTTAGTTGGTGACCAGGTGTTCTTTAACGTTTCAACTTCTTTTGGTCATTGACTGCTTGGGGGGGGGACAAGAATCTTCCTCCTCATTTTTGGGACCTTTTTTGGTTTTTGATCATGAGATAAAAGCGGATTCATGTTTAGAACTTCTATCATATTTGATTTTGTTGCATAATGTGCTTCATGTATCTCATATTTGAAGGTATCTTTCTAATCCATCTCATTTTTTGAGTTAGATGATCTTGATGTTGATGTTGGTTTATCCATAACTAAGAATATAGTCAGTACAGTTATTTTAAAACCTAGGTAATTCATGGGGGGAAGATACCTTTTCTTCATGTGCTATGGAAACATGATTCAGATTCACATGAGAGATGGGAGAGGGAGACACTGATGAGAGAGTAGTGGCCCCATCTTTATATATATATAAAATTCTTGATATGATTTTGGGGGATAGTAATATTCTATGGTAGAGAAGTTGTAACATAATATTACTAGTTTTCAGGTACTCACCAACCCCCCTTTTTATCATGATTTGGTTGGGCTTTTTATCATGTTGATTTGGAAGAAAATTTGAAATTTGTGGATGTTTCTGGGTTGTTCATAGTTGGTGCATGAATTTCACAAATTGTGTACCCACCCAATGAAAACTATGCAATCCTGGATAGTGGGGTTTTCATATTCAGCACATAATTTGAAAAAATATGCACTCTATTAGTAGAAACCATTCACCCTAGTGGACCAGATCATGGTTAGGGGACATAATATGTCTAAACCTGCATCCTTTTTCAACTGATTGTGTGCTTGGGAATTTTTAATTCGAAACATTGGTTTAAAATTCTTCAAACCCCCATTTGATTCCCCTAACTACCCAAAATCGTAATATCTCGATTTTTTTAGGTCTTTGAGGCACTCAAGAACCCAATTTTAGCCCCTCCAAACCCTATCCATGACAAATCTAAGCACTGGTGGAAGATCTGATCTCTTTCTGGTAAGTGGATATCCTCCCATAATTTTGATTTTACTCTCTCTTTATTTCCTCAATAGAGTTTGATAGATCATCAAATGGTCGATGGACCTAACCACTATTTATTAGGATCTTGAATCTATGTTGGATTTCTTTATCTCAATTTTCATGAGTCACTATTGGAAAATCTTGTTGCGGCTATTGAGTTTTGGTTTTGTGATTAAAGGATGGTGGTTCTATTTGAGTCTTTCCATATAAATAAACCTTTATTTTCATGATTTGATTTAATTTACATTTAATTTATTTATGAAAACTCAATTTGTGGTGAATTGGAATCATGATTTTATTTATCATGGAATTTTAGGGAAAACCCCCAATTCCAATGGAATTGGAATTTTGGGCATATTTTGGAAATTAAAGGGATTTATGAATTTAAATCAAAATTTATTTTATGAAATGGATTAAATTGAATTGATTAAATCCTAAGATTGTTTTTTTTGAAAATGCATGAATTGATAAAAAAATCCATGTTTTTGTTTCGAAAGTGAATTGGAATATTAAGAAGGAATATTTGGAAATTAATTTTTTTAAATGATGATTTATTTGAAACGAAATGATATTTCATTTTTTTATTAATTGAATGAGAATAGGAGAACTCGGGTAGTTAGTGGGTTATTTGGGACAAGCACAGTAGGATAGTAATTCCCTATAAATTGATTGATGATGAGAACTCTAAAAAATTCTGTTTAGGAATATCTTATCCCTAAGGGGATATTTATGAGTCATATTCATAATAATATTTAGGAATGTGTGTACACATATTTCAGTGATCACTGATATGAGAGTGTTAGGATCCTGTAACATGAAAATATCATACCATAGTGTCGACGACCATGGTACTTATTGGGGGTTTTTTATTATAAATTACATTGATTGTGAGAATGTTTTACTCATGCCAATTGATTTTTCTTATCTTATTTTGAGTAAATTGATGATGTATGATCACACTGTGATTAAATATTCATTTTCACCCTTATACCATTGTGTTAAATTAATTTCATATCATAAATTCAAAATTTAATTACAAATTTAACTTCATGTTTAATTCAATTATTTTTTAATCAGTTTTGAAAGGTGTAATTTTAGTTGTTTTTAATTTTTCATTGTATTAGGAGGTTATTTGGAGGGTCCATGATAATGATGAAGAAAAATGGCAAAAAATGTTCAAGATTCCAAGAACACCATTGGAATCAACTGGGCACTGAAGCTGATATGTGCATCTAATTTGGATGAAATTTTGTGATATGATCCAAATTTCGTTGGCATACATGTCTTATAAAGACACCCATGACCAATTCATTTATTATGGGGCCTAACCAAACTAATCTATCCCAGGAACTGAATCTTCTCAAAGTTAAAATATGTGTTCTATATTTCATCCATATCTTGAGTTTTAAACCTTAAAATGATTCCAAATATTCATCTAAGATATTCAAGATATTGGGTAACAACTTTATATTTTTCATCAATGAAATATAAGTCTTTCTGAATGCTGAAAACAATAATCCAAGTTGTTTTATGAAATCTATGTTCACAAAATCACCTTACACATTGCCTATAAAATGGCACCATGGTAACCCCCTTCATAAGTTTGAACTGATAGAAAAGATCGGCCATTTTGGAGACCCAAAAAAGTCATATCCTTACCCAAGAAGTTATGGAGTCCCCTATCCTCATAGAGGGATCAATGATGAATGAGACGTTCCACCCTAGCCTCCTCATCCTCTCAATGGCGAGATAAATGGTGGACAAGAATTTTGAGGGAGCTATATACACTTGGGATGGAGTTCTGAAACTTTTTATTCTACTGGTTTTATGTGTGAATCATTTTTCATGTGTTTTTATCTTAACATGCTTCTCCTATAAATGACTTAATTTGATTTAATTTAGTGAAACACTTTTCATTTCAACACTGATTTAGTTGAGATTTAATATGGGAATCTTGGGTTTTTCTGATTGGACAACACAAGAATCCTTTTTTCCATCACACATACATGAGATATTAATATTATTTGTTATCCCTCACTCTATGATTGAGGTAAAAACCTTGACCACATGATTTTTGTTTCAAGAAGTGGTTCTTATGCATCAGTTTAAGAGGGAAGATTGGATTTGAGATCCTAACAACCCTCAACCAAAGGATTACATTAAACCATGTGAAATTTCTAGAAGAATGAACTATCCATGATATGTAGTGAACATGAAATGAACTCATTCTCTCATAATTCTTAAAACACTACTTTTACTTTTTCAACTGTTAAGCTATTTAAATTAAGTTATTTTTGTAAAAATGTTTTCTAATCCACCCCCAATTTTAGTAAACATTATTAAAAATACATAATCTATACCAATCAATGGTCCTAGATATAACACATAGGGTCTTTCCTATAATTCAAGTAAACATTAAAAAATAATCTCTGTGACATTTCATGGTAACACGTCAAAATTTTGGATTCATTTCTTAGGAAATATTTGGTTATTGGTGTGTGTTTTTTATAATAGTTTAATACATTTTGTGAATATTTACTTGTTTTATCTTTTACATTTACAAATATATTTTTATGTTCTGATTTATTTCTTGTGTAGTTTATGTACATGTAACATTCTAATTCATAAAATTTACCTCCTTTAAAACCCGAGCTAGAAGATCCTATGTTAGGGACACTAAGATACACAAGAGAACCCTTTTAAAAAGGGAAAACCACACCTTGAGACATTTCTAAACCCCACTTCTTCTAGAAACAGAATATAAAATGAACATAACATGTTTATCATGGATAAAAATAACTAAACACTAAAAGAAATAACATCTCTAGATATAGATATCCAACATACATATATTCAAGTACAAGGTGATGCACCCAATTTTGACCTTAAATTTGGTATAATTCACTTATTACCAAGATTCCGTGGACTCATAAGAGAATATCCATATATGAACTTAAAATAATTTTACACTATTTGTTCAACATTAAAACCTATTAGTGTGGATTAAGAATAAGTTAATCTTAGGGAATTCCATTTATCATTAGAAGATACTGCAAAAGACTGGTTATATTATGTTAATTCTCTAATATGTGTCTGGTCGGACCTGAATCAGCATTTTCTTGAAAAATAATTCATAGAATCTCAAAATAAAACTATAAGGAAGAAAATTTATGGAATAAGTAAATTATAAGAGGAAATAATTTATGAATTATAGAAAGGATTTAAAAGTATTTATTAAAGTTTCCCTCACCAAAAAATATGTGATCAAATTTTAATACTATATTTTTATAAAGGTTTAATTTATATTGATCAAAACATGTTGATGCTTTTGTAGGAGGTGAAGTAGTTGAAAAATCCATAATTGTTACAAGGACCCTCATTGAGAACATGGAGTAGAATGATCCAAAATTTGGTTCATTGTATAGTGTAGCCATTCGAGGTGTCCATGAGGTGAAAATTAATAAATTAAAGAAAGAGGTGGACATTAAGTTTGAAGAAGTAAGTACCCTTCTTCGATAACTTTCTCTTTACCAAGGGAAATCCCAATCTCCTCCTTCCATCCATTGTGGTATCTGTTTCACCAACACCCACTATTCTGACCAATTATGTCAAATGAGAGAACCTTTTGAGAGTTGTGAGGAAATTTTTCTAGGATTCCCCTATAAACAACACATTAGGAAAGAACCATAATATACATCAAACCCTAGGTGTATGGACAAAAAAGCCTATAGTAAAGGGGGTATTCAAACTAGCCTCATCAACCATGAAACCAACCGGGGTAGAGTAGTTATCCACCACCACCACCCAGAAATCCTCAACCACTATAAAAGTCTTTCTAAAAACCACCTATTAAACCTAATCCTAGCATTGAATACATGATGAATCAAATTGATGGAAATAATATATAATCCCAACAAACCACCCAACGTACCATACAAGGCCAAGAAACATAATTAGGTCTACTCGCCAACATAGTGGGGGAAATATTAAGTCATCATTTGGGTAGAATTCCCTCTCAACAACTAGTCAACACTAAGGATAAGGGAAATGTTAGTTTCATAACCCTAATTAGTGGAACACAATCTAAAATCCCAATAAAACCTTCAATAGAGTCATTCCCTCCTACGGAAACCACCATCCCAACCACTAAGAATCGTCCAGGAAAAGAAAAAAACTTGTCTAAAGAAATATACCCTTAAACGAAAAGAGTTTTTCTATTTATCAGTCGCATAGCCCAACCATTCCTCTTATATTTAACTAAAGGGATTCCCAACAAAGAAAAAAACAAACTAAACATGATAAATAAATTTTTGTGACTTTCAAAAAATTACAGGTTAACATCAATTTGATTGATGCTGTGAAATAGATTCCCTGATACACAAAGTTTCTAAAGGATATGTGTACACTTCAAAGGAGAATTCAAGGTGATGAAAGGGTGTGATTAGAGAGTAACTTCTCCAAATTTATAGAGCCATCAATTCTTACTTAATGAAATGATACAGAAACATTCTCGATTCCATGCACTATAAGGGAGTATTTATTTTCCAATGCTTTGATTGATTTGGGTGATTACATAAATGTGATACATCACTCCATTTCCTCTTAATTAATGATTAGGGAATTTAATCCCTTATAAATTTTTGTTCAAATGAAAAACTGAAGAACTACACACCCCATTGGTGTGTTATAGGATGTTCTTGTGAGTTTAAATTTTTTAATTTTTCCAGTTGATTGTTATGTTCTTAAAATAGAAGAAGATCTGATGAATGGAAATTCCACAAATATATTGGGGAGGGATTTATTGAAATATTAAAAAAAACCATAATTAATTTCTATAATGGAATATTATTTATGGAGTTCAGTGGTGACATTTTCCACTTCAAAATCCTTGATGCCATGAATCACCCCTCATAAGAAAATTCCTCCCTTTCAGTTAATTCTATTAACGCATTCCCTTCCACTAAAAAACTTCTTTAAATTACCCTGACCCCATTTCTGGGTTTTCATCGTTGATAGACTTCTAGGTAATGAATAATTCATTAAGTGTTGTAATGGTCCAAAAAATGTTATGCATTTTTATTAATTAATGATTTCTTGAACACTGAGGATCCCATGGACATCAATGATAATTATAAGCTTATAAAATCTCATTTCTCATTTTAGGATGTTACCATAGAGCCATTAGATGATTTAATTGACCTCCCACGTTCACAACCACTCCCATCAATCAAAAATCCCACTAATATGGAAATCAAACCACTTCCACAAAATTTAAAATATTCATATATTAAAAATAGAAAAAATATTCCTATCAATATTTCTAGTTCACTCCTCTAGATCATGAATTTGAACTAGTTGATATTTTGGGGGAGTAAAAACACGAATTGGGATGGAAACTTGATGAAATTCTGAATATTGGCCCCTCATTTTTCAGACATCATGTATTGTTAAATTATGAGGATAATCTAGTGAGGTAGGTACAAAGTAAACTGAACCCAATCATCCATGATGTTGTTAAAAAAAGGAAACCAAATTATTAGATACTGGAATCATTTACCCCATCTATGACAATCACTAGGTCAATCTGGTGAAAACTATTCCTAAAAAAACTATTACTACTGTAATTAAAAATGAAAATAATGAATCAGTTCAAACCCATGTGAAGAATAGTTGGTGTGTTTGTATATACTATTTCTGACTTAACCAAAAAACTAAGAAGGACCATTTCTCATTTTTTTTCATTGACCAGATACTTGAGAAGCTAGTGGGGAAGTCCCAATACTATTTTCTTTATAGGTATTCTGGATACTTTCAGATCCATATTTCCCAAGAGGATCAAGGAAATACAAACCTTATGTGAAAATTTGGAAATTTTCATATAGGAGGATTCCATTTGATCATTAAAATGATCCAAGTACTTTCTAGTGATGAATGGTTATGATTTTTTCAGATTTCTTGGGGGATTTCATGGAATTTTTCATGTATGATTTCACTTTTTATGGCTCTTATTTTGACGAATGTTTGAGTAGCCTCGGTTCTTTCTTGTTTAACTATATTTAAAATAATATCCTTTTAAATTATGAGAAATTATATTTCACGATGCA
The DNA here is from genome assembly GCA_963277665.1 of Viscum album. NCBI lineage: Eukaryota > Viridiplantae > Streptophyta > Magnoliopsida > Santalales > Viscaceae > Viscum > Viscum album. The sequence goes on along the minus strand of OY728159.1, from coordinate 1,880,982,247 downwards.
ATAATGTATAATAATTGGGAATAAAATTTCTAGGAATGGTATTAAATGAGATAAATAAAAGCAGATGTCTTTTCTTCCCTACCATTCCCAAAAAATACTCAGGATGAGTGGTCTTTCTTAGTTCGTGTTGGATTTTACTATCATTTCATTCATAACATTATCAATATTGCACCCCCTCTATATATTAGTCTAAAAAAAATATATTTTTTTGATATAGAATATGGGGAATCTTTTAATAAATTGGAATGGAGTCTCACATCTCCCTTGACAATCCAACCAACTCTGAAGAATTTACTATTTGAGCTCATGTGTGACACTTCTAACTATGTTGCTGGGGCAGCCTTATCACAACGGGTTGATCGAGATCCACATGTCATTGCCTACACCTCACATACACTATACCCTACCCAAGAAAACTATACCATAATTGAAAAATAATTATTTTCTGTTGTGTTTAACTTGGATAAATTTAGGTCACACCTTTTAGGGTTTAAAGTTATTCTATTCTCAGATCATAAATCCCTCCAGTATCTCTTTATGAAACTAGAATCCATACCACAAATCATTTAATAGATGCTCCTAATTCATGAATTTAATATCAAGATTAGGGATAAAAAGCATAAAATATTGTGGATAACCTTATTAGTAGGATCCTACCGTCCTCAAACATTGAATCATACCCATATATTATCATAATTGACATGTTTCCTGATTATGAGTTGTAAAAACTTCAAGATTTTATTATTTAGTTTACTAAAATTATAAATCATTTGGTAGCATCTTTCAATTCAATTGTTTTGAATAAAAACCAAGCGGAATGTTTAAAACATGAGTCTGGTTTGTATATTTGGTTTGACGCATACCTTTGCCACACATGTAGTGATAAAGTCATTTGGTGATGTGTTACTGATAGTGAGTTTCATTATGTCCTTAGGTTCTACCAATATATTTTTTATGGGGTCCACTTTTCTCTCCAACAGACTACTCGCAAGTTCCTTGATTCTTGCCTCTTTTGGATAACATTATTTTTGGATGGGAGTGATTTTTTTAATGATTTTTTCAACTATCAATGAATGAGGAATGTATCTAAAATAAATAAAATCCCACAAACACCCTTTCTCCTCTAGTAAATTTTCAATGTTTGGTGTATTGACTTTATGGAGCCATTACCCAATTAATTTGGTAACTTGTACATTATTCTAGAAGATGATTACTTGTAAAAATGGGTATAATAATGAGTCACAATAACAGATGAATCCGAAGAAGTTTTGGAATTCTTGAGAACCCAAATTTTCTTTAGGTTTAGATTTCCTAGGTTCATCATTAGTGACCAAGTTGTTCATTTATGAAACTGAACAATGAAATCACTTTTTCATCAGTATGGGGTCCAGAAACGAGTGTTTAATACATCTCACCCATAGAATATTAGTCAAGAAAATGTGTTTAATAAATAGAAAAATAAAATTCCTGAAAAAATGGTTCAACCCAATAGAAAATATTGGAGTCTTCAACTCGATGTTTTATTTTGGTCTTACCGTACTCCCTTTAAAAAACCAATTGGAATGTCACCTTATCAACTTGTTTCCAGAAAGAGTTTTCACCTCCCAGTTGAGATAGATCGTCAATACTAATGGGCCATTAAACAATGAAATTGTAATATTTTTGGTGTAGGTGTTTAGAGGAAGTTATATATTCATGATCTCAAAGAAATTCATTAATATTATTATGAGAACTTCTAAATCTATAAGGAGAGAACAAATGATGCCCACAACCACATCATTCTTCATCGTCAATTGCACATTGGGAATAAGGTCATCTTTTACAATTAAAGGATGAAGTTTCATTTAGGTAAGCTTCATTCTCATTGGTTTGGACCATATAAAATTACTAATGATTATCCATTTGGTGTTTTTAGGTTCAAAATTAATAAACAAAACAAACCTTCACTTTCAATGGGAAGATGTTGAAGCACATTCGTGAAGGCATTTGGGAGTCCCAGATGGAGGAACTCTAAGTTCAAGAAGAAACCTATGAATGAAAACCACCAGGTTTTATCATTCCTTTCCATAATATCCTTTATTAAATTGAGGACACTGTATACTCTAGGTGTGTGGGGGATGGGTACATTCCTTGGTTAGTTAGGAATTTTCATCACCTTTACTCATTTTTTCTTTCTAGCTTTCTTAATAGTATTGTCAGCCACCTCATTTTCCCCCTCTCTTTTGTTCAAGAATTTTCCCACTTAATCATTTAAATTATTGAAAATTCATGAGTAATTTTTTATTTCATATAGTTTAACAAAAAAATGCCTGATAAAATATTTGTTTTGGCCTGAATTTAACATTTAGGTGTGAATTTTTCATGTTAATTGGTTTCTTATCGTTGATATAAATGGTTATATCATTTAGATTCCTTTGAGAAAAAATGGTACCCTTTATGTGAGTAGTTTTTGGGAAAATTGTGTCACTAAATATCTTCACACATATTTTCACCCAAGCACAAAGTGTGAAATTATCCAACTCAGTGTAAGGTGAATATAAGTTACTTAAATATTTTTTAGCTTTCTAAATTTTTTTATACGTTTTTTTCTTATCCAATATTTTCAATTACTATACAAGATTGACCTATTCATGTGTACCTGTTATCAGACTATTGTACTCCCTCAAATAAAAAAGTAAAACAAAAACCAAAAAAACAAAAAGAAAAACAAATAAATATGGGTTTTCCTTTGGGTAGATCAAAATCCACTCTTCCTCAACCATTGATCTTGTTATAACTATTAAAATTAGTGTCGTGAGGAGATCAAATAATGGTTGGGTGATGAGTGTGAGATTTGTTCCAAGTTTAACTTTTGGAAAAAAACCATAATAATAATAAATGAGGGGAGTTATGAAATGTAAAAAATATGGGTATATCTAGGTTGGGTACTTATATTGTGAATTTTATGAATGAATATGTTAGTGGGTCTTGAAATTTGATCGTAAAGGATGTTTTGGAGGTTTGGTGAGCAAAACATTTAAGCATATTTTTTTAAATTACATATATTTACTAGATAGAAAGTGGAAAGAATACCTTGAAATGGATTTCACGAAAAAATGTGGAGAATTAGTGATATTTTTAACTTTTGACTTATTTTTGTATATTGGTATCATTCATCTATTATAATTTCATTATAATACAATTGATGAGACATCTTTTTCCATGATCACTTAGAATAACTCATGGGCATGTATTTTCTTTGATCACATTTCTATCACATATTAAATTTTCATTTAATGTTAAATTTTCATGAAGTTGTAAATATCAACATATATCATTTTTGCAAAATTTTCTTTTCCTCGGAGTGAAAATGTTTAGTTCTTGGGGTGTGATCGCACCGCGATTCAATCTTCATTTCCACTTTTATACCACTATGTTAAACTAATATTGTATCATAAATTCAAAATTTAATCACAAATTTAGCTTCATGTTTGATGAATTTTTTTTAATAACTGTTGAAAAGGGTAGTTTTATTTTTTCTTAAATTTTCATTGTAGTTGGAGGAGATTTGGAGGGACCAAGATGAGTTTGAAGAAAAATGGCCCAAAATGTGCAAGATTCCAAGAACATCGGTGGACTAAAAGGAACACTTACGATGGTACATTCATCCAATTGGGTTGAAATTTTGTAATATTATCCATAATTCATTTTTATACATGTATTATGAATATAATCAATCCCAATTCATCTATTAAGGTTCCCAACTAAACTGGTCTATCCAGGTAAGTGAATGTTCTAGAATTCAAAAGACGTGTTATATATTTCATCCATATATCGAGATTTTGACATCCATATGATTTAAAATTTTAAATGGATATTTTAAAGAGGTATTTTAACACCTTTTAGTTTTCATTAAAGAAATATAAGACTGTATAGATTCCAAAAACCATGGCCATAGTGGTTTTGAGAAATATGTATTCTCAAAACCACCTTCCACTTTGCCTGTAAAATGGAACATTGGGAACCCGGATTGTTGCTTTGAACCAAGAAAAAAGATATTCAATTTTGGAGACCCAAATGATTCCTCTCCTAATCCTAGATGTTCTAGGGGCCCTATTCTCATAGGGGAATCAATTATGAATGAAAAATTCTACCCAATCCTTCCCCCCTTTCGGTGACGAGATACACAGAAGACTATCATTTTGAGGGAGCTACACACACTTGGGAGGGAGCACCAAAACTTTTTATTTTACTAGATTTGTGTAATTTGTTCTTGAATTATTTTTCTTATATTTTATCTTAACATGATTCTATTTTGTATTCAGTTTTTGGGGTTCAGTAAGTGAAACACTTCTCATTTAAACACTAATTAATTTGATATTTCTAGTGGGAATCTTGGGTTTTTTTCATTCAGAAAACACAAGAATCCTCTTTCTCTCACACATAAATGAGATATCGATATCAATTGGTATCCCGAACTCTATGATAGAGGTACTAACCTTGACAACATGATTTTTGTGTCAAGAAGTAGTTCTTATGCATCGGTTTAAGAGAAAAGATTGGATTTGAGATCCTGACGACCCTCAAACAAAGGATTCCATTAAACCATGTGAAATTTATAGGACAATGAACTATCAAATATGTGTACTGAAATTGAAATGACCTACTTATCTAATAATTAATAAAACATAACCTATAATTTTTCAACTATTTAAATCTTTAAATTAACTTATTCTTTTAAAACCGTTTTCAAAAAGGCCCCCTCTTTTAGAACATTTTATAAAAAAATAAACACTCTAAACCTATCAAAGCTCCATGAGAGAAAAACTAGGGTCTTACATAGAATATAAATCATCTTTAAAAACATAATAAATTCTACATGTAATGAAAACGCATTTAATGTACTATTTTCGGTTTTTGATATACATATTTGATTTCTGGTACTACCCCCTTGGAGTATTTAGCATACTGATTTGTATCTTTATTTGTAGCTATTTTGTGGAAAATTAATAACAATTTTTATATTTTATGATGGTAGGTGATAGTAACGAATCCATGGGTATTGGGAACTCCCTTCGTTCCATGTTAGTTACGGATTAGGTATCGAGGTACCAGGGTATTCAGGCTAGTTCGTGAAAAAGTCTTTACAATCAACACAAAAGAGAATTTAGATATTTTTTCATCCTATTTGGATATTAAAAATCCATAAAATCATTTATTTTATTGAATAAAGGATCTACATTTGTGGGAGAATATGTAAATTTCAAATTTGATGAAATAGATCCAAATGAGTTTAAGTCCTCTTTAGATAATGCGGAGGTTGATATTTCAAATTTTAATATCAATTCATCAACCAAACCTAGTGATAGTTCTATAAAACCTTATGCTGGAAAATATCCTATTTATAATGAATTATTTAAACCTAAACCTAAATAAGAAGATGATGTACCAAGTACATCTATCCTAAAAACCATTAGGATTCTTACATAGAACCCCTTAGATGTTTAGTTGGTGATATAGATAGAGGAACTCAGACTGGAGTTTCTCTCTGAAAATTGGTTAAACATCAGGCCTTATTGTCATTTCTTGAACCTAAGAACACCACTGATGTAATATATGATGAATTTTGGGTAATTTAAATGAAATAATAATTGAACCAGTTCGAAATGAATAAAGCTTTGGAACTAGTAGAAATACCTAAATACATCCTGACCGTTGACATTAAATGGGTGATTAAGAACAAAGATGATGATTATGGAACTACATTTATAAATAATGCTAGATTGGTTTCATAAGGATATATTTAAGAAGTTGTTATTAACTAGAAATAAAAATTTTCACTATTAGAAATACTTGAATCCATTAGAATGTTTCTTTCATATACAACACAATATAATTTCAATTTATACCAATGATATATTAAGAGTAAAATTTTAAATGGTTATATAATTTTGGAGGTTTTTGTAGAAAAAACCCCATGTCTTCAAAACCATCATTTTCCAAATCATTTTTTTAAATTAAAAGAAGAAATTTATGGTTTAAAAACAATATCCTAGAGTATGGTATGATATGATAAACTCATTTTTTATTTATAATGTTTTTTAAAATTTATATGTAATCCTAAAAAATTTATTAAATAAATTTCAGAATATATTATAGTAGTTCTAATCTATATTGATTGTACTATTTTTGGATCATCCAAAAACTCTTTGTGTTATCAGTTTTAAAAAATGGTGAAAAATGAATTTGAAATGAGTTTAATGGGTGTGTTAAACTTATTCCATAATTTTTAGATTTTCAATGTATGTAATGAATCATTTTAAACCAAATAATTTACACAAAAGATATTTTAAAACATTTTGTGTTGCATGATAAAAAAGTATGTAATAATATAATCCATACTACCTATTAACCAGATCGTGATAAAAATAAGAAACACGTTGATCGAACCACTTATATAGGTATGATTGGGAGTTTAATTTACTTAATTATAGTTGGTATGATATTTTTTTAGTGTGTACATGTGTGTATATTTTAAATAAAATCAAAAATAATATCATTTACATGCTATCAAAAGAATATTTAAATACCTCAAAAGTACAACAAATTTAGGATTGATTTATTCTATGGGACATGCTTTTTATCAATTTAGTTATTCAGATTATAACTTCAATGGTTTCAATTCAGATAAAAAAAGAACCTATGGAATATGAATATTTTTCTTAATGTCTCTAGTTTCATGGTGTAGAAAGAAATAGAAATCTATTTCATTATCCACTACTGGAGAAGAATATTTATCTTCAGTAATTTTTTTGCTCAGATTTTGTGAACGAAAAACATATTACTAGACTATAGATATAAATTTCTGTATGTCCCTATCAATTTTGATAATATAACTTCTATTAAATTTTCAAAATATATTTCACCAAATTCTTGTACAAAACACATTGATATATGACATCACTTTTTGAGAGTTCATTTAAAAAAAGGGATATCACTCTTGAATTCATTGGCAGATAACACCATCATGATGAAATTTTTTCAAAGCCACTACATAAAGAGATATTAAATTACACCGAAAATAAATTAGGAATGATTAATTTTGTTTTAAAATTTTTATGGTATTATTTTAATGTCATTATTTATATTTTTATAAATATGTACTCAATTAATTTTGATTTATATGAAGTATTGTCTTAGTAATCTCATTTTAGAAAAATATCATATGGGTTTAAAAATATATTAAGCATTTCTTTTTTATTTACCAAACATTAACTATTCAAAAAGGACCTAAATGAATTAAAAGTAAAATAAAAAATAGAATCATCACACTCATTTCTAACTGAGACTAAACCATCTCATGAACCATTCTTTGAATAATCTATAGCTTCTCAAATCCTGAATGTCAATCAAGTATAGTTAAAGTTATTTCTATGAATATGGTCCCAAATCCTCAAAAAGAGAGAAACTTAGTTTTCTAAAATCCATAAATCTTTATAATTACCATCTCATTTCTCATGAGGCCATCAAAAAAAGTAATTGAATATTGGGTAGTTTAGTATGAGTCATTCATTAGTATGGAGAGTCGTTCTTTATCAGAATCAAAAAAATTTGTTCATTGATGAAAATCACCCCATTTATCCATTCTTAGTAAAATAATGTTTCCCCAATATGGTGTTTGAGGTTGGAGATCATGAGGATGTGATTATGAATATTATCAATGGCCATGAGTGTGATTTCATTTCAACCTTTTGGTTGTATTACATAAGATTTATACACATTGGAGAGTATGGTGACTATTAGAGTTCATATCTTATTAACCATCCCAAATTAGATATTGGTAATGTTTTATAAGGGATGAAATATGAACGAACCTATTAGAGAGAAAATGAAAATGAACTCAGTGGAAATTTTAGGGTATTGTTTAAGTTCATAAAACACATAATTTTCTATAGGGAGTGATACATTGCCTCCATAAGGTATCAATATATCTTTTTTATATATCTAATGCTTTATGGAGTTTAGATAAGTCTTTCAAGGTTATTGATGAGGAATATAATGTATTTGAACCAAACATATTCAGTATTTAATGCGCTTCCATACCTGAGATTTTTTTTGTAATACTTGTGTAGAAAATATTTATCCATCATGTATTAGAGTGATATGTGTTTTATGGTGGTGTCAGTTGAAATTATACCACTTAAAAAATGGAGAGGGTCAATTGGAATCATTATAAAAGGATGAGGATAGATGATGAGGAAATATTTTATGAGATATTCAATCCAATATCTAGTCCTACATGACAAAATAACTTCATTAACCCAGGTTTGGAACTAGAATAAATTATTAATGCTAATTATTATTTATATGAAGAACGATCTCAAGCTCTAGTAGATGTTTCTGATGAAACTCAATGATATTATGAGTAGAGTTTAGGTGGATCTCTTGTTCAAGAGGTTCCAGATGAAGGAGGTCATATGAGATTATAAGTATCTCATATTCATGATATTCCAAGGACTTCTGAAATTTCTGTTGAAGCTACAAAATAACCTGATATTCCATTAGTAGTTGAAATAGTGAGAGAATAAGTTGTAACAACTAAGGGGGAGATAATACCCATATCTATGTTGTTTGGAACTGATCTCATTGACTCAAATAGTGATTAGTAACTGGATATAGTAGAGGTGAGTCATTCTATATTGGAGATAAGGGACCTCCCATCTTTGATTCCTCACCTTCCAGTGAATAAGCCCCTCTAGATAATATTTTCATGGATATGTACATATCTATTACTAGAAATTTAAATGATGAGGATTTAATCGATGATTATGATGATGATCCCCTGGATCCAAAAGGACTAACCATTATTATTTTATCAAGAGAACATGAGTATATTGTGGCAGAGCATCCTTCAAATTACATTCCTGAATAACCAGTTAGACCTGATTCTTATAATGATCTCTTGAAGATTTTTTATACTACTTTATTTCCCAGAGATGTACCTGAAATCCTTTCTCAAGAAGAACTACATTATGATTCTTCTCATGGAATTGAAGTGGTGTCCATGTAAGATTTAGAGGAAGAATTTGAGGCCTCTCTATGTGAAATTGAGGTATACCCTAGAATATTTTCTCTTAAAGAAGATATGTGGAGAATAATTTCATATTTCTATTTCAATTAAATTTTATCCTGTTCTCAGTATATAATTTCTCCTTATAAAACCATTAATTCTCAATCTATTCATGATGCTTCTAAAAGAACTAGACCCAATTTATATTGAACCTTTTGTAATAACTTATGAAAACTTCTACTAATTCAAGAATGATTTTTTGGAAGTTATAAAGGAAGTATTTTTCTATTAGTTGGGAAAATAATCATGAAATAAATGAGAAACTTTCCTATGCTATTTAGAGTGTACTATTAAAATCCATCCTAATTTGTTCATGAAAATTGACCATATAGAACATGATATTTATAGTTTAAAAACAGAGATGTAATGTTTTGGAGGTTAGATTAGAGCCCTACATGCTGATTTGATAGATATGCAGGAAACCATGGACAAAATTTAACTTTTAGTTATATCCATAATATTTATACCTTCAACTTATGATCCATCATATCCTCCCTTATTCTCTATTGATGAGAACCTTATAAGATTATTGATTCATGAATAAATTATGAATATACTAAAAATTGTAAAGGATATAATAAATCATGTTCAATTAGATATTTTTTCTCATGAAAAAATAGCATGGTTTAATTAAAACCAAATCAATCAAGACTAATAATGATAATGGTATAATCAAAGGCATAATAAATTATTATCTGAGAAGATTTTAAACTAAGTATGATCTTAGAACTCAATTTATTTTATTGGAAAGATATATAATGATTCCACCTCTAATAGCTTCGTTCAATGAAACTGTGGAGAAGTTGTTGGTAATAAATTCTCTACTTAATCAATTTATATCAGAAAATTATGAGTTCCTTGAGATTATGGAGCATGGAACACTAGATGTAAAAATATAACAAGGATTCAGGATCCTTATATGTATGTTAAAAATACCCCAATGTTGGTACCTCTTTCTCTACTTCTACCTAAAGTTTCAACATCATCTTCTATAACATCCTCAACCACAACTTCAAACTCACATACTTCAAATCGAACTAGTCCTTTTCATCTCTCTATTTCCCAATCCCTTAGGCAAATTAGTCTAATTTCAATGATTATAACAATTCACGGAGTTCCTGCTACACCTTAGCCTCCTTCTTTTCAATCTATTTTTATTGGAAAAGAGAAGAACCCCTTTTTCCCATCTATCCAACCACAGCCTGAAGATTCAAATTCTAATTAGATTCTAAATGGTGTTTTTGTAAAAATTTTATATAATTAATGAAAAATATATTTCTTTATATTTTTATGTCTTTTTTTTATTTTATTATGTGTGATTTAATTTTTATTTAATAAATATTTACTCTATCACCCATTATGAATTATGTTTTCTAAAACCAATGGGGTAGTAAAGTTTATTTCATAAATATGTGGGGTCAAATTATTTCATATGAGTAAATATGAAAAGATAAAAGTATTTCATATTAATAAAACATATATTATTTTTACTTTAATCTTATTTGTATGGGAATTTATGCCATGATTTTTTATTACCAAATGGGGTAGATTTTTGGATTAGTCTAGCAATTATTTATTTTAAGAATAAGTAATATTGTATATGTTCTCTTTAATATATCTTATTTTTTATGAAAGATAATTTTATCCCACAAAAATAATGGAAATTTTATTACATTTTGAATTGATCGTAAATCTTACCCAGATTCAATCTACCACATGACCATTGGATCAAACCTGGTGGATATTTGTAAAAGGACTCAAGAAAAAATAAGACAAATTGAGCGACCAATAGTTTCATCTCAAGAGACCACTATGATAATGATTTTTGAAAAGGCACGAATCGACCACAATAACATTGGATCAAATTCATGCCTACCAGATCAATCATAGTTGATTTAATATGAACTACTAGGTCTACCACATCAGTAATCTATTAACCACAAAGCCATATGGAAGCACCCACTTACCTATTAGAAATCTAAAAAAATGGTTGATCGAACACACATTGATTTCATATAAACTATACATTAATTAAAGTTATAGTATGAAATGAGGAATTTTGAAAAAGTAAATAATCGACCACCTGACTAAATGAAGTGACTATAATCAGTAGTAAGAATTAAAAAAAGTACTAGATCAACTATAAAATAATGTGATTGACCATAAGTATAAGGATATCAAATGTAAGATCGATTTATTTACCAAAAGTTCAAATGATCATCCACACAATCTATCATGTAATCATAATGGAATTTTCAAAAATTAATATAGTGGTCAGGGATGCTAACATACCAAACTTAAAGAGACTGTACCAAAAAGTAAATATTATTTGTATAATTATATACATTAAAATATTATTTTGTGTGGAATCAAATCTATTTTAGAATCAATTAATGATTAAATATTTTCTGCTAAAGTACAAGGATATTCAATGATGTTTTCTCAATGGACATTTTCGAAGAACAGTTTTTCCTTTTAAAGAGGAAAAGAGGCGTTGCGTGATGTATCAAGGCACAAAGATGTAAGAAATTTTCAAGAACAAAAATACAGATCATGTGATATATTATGAACATATATGACACTATGTTCTAATATGAACATAAATGATACATCAGAGAAGACTTGATCATCTTCCTGCACGATTTTCCAATCAAAATATAACATCTTGAATAGAATAAATACCAGTAGAAAAATAGTACTACTATCTCCACAAAATTGAATTATTTCACTTCTATTACATTTTTTATTACTTTTTTTGAGCCATGTGTGTTTTAAATTGTTTATATTTTATGTACTATCTTATACATTGAACTATAGAGTTCTAGAAACACACTCACTCACTTTTTTTTCCTTTTCTCCCACAAAAATCTATGGAAGAGGCTATTTATCCAAGACTACCTATGCATATAGTTTATCTTCTGTTCTCCCTTTTAGAACTATGGAAGAGGATTTTATATGAATGATATACTTTTTCATTACTCTGTAAAACCCAATCTAAGTGATGGATTGGTTTATTTGGTTAATAAACTACTTGGAATTGTGTGATTTTAAAGTTGATAGGGCTAGGTATCAGATTGATTCATAACCTCTTTTATTTATCCCTTATATGATTCCTCATTTTTTTTACTCTATTTATTTTAGAAAAATAGTATCTATTTTAAAAACTATAATAGAAAAAAATTAAATAGATAGTCAAATTTAATTTGTGTTTTATATATTGTGTTTAATACAAGTAAATATTTTTTCAAAATTTATAAAATTTTTGAAACATGTTTTAATTGAGTAGTGATAGAACTTCTAAGAATATTTTTTTAAGATAAAATTATATACCTATAATATTTTAGTTAGCTATTTATGTATTTTTTTAAATTGGAGGATTTAATTTTAAATAATATAAATAATAATTATGGGAAACTCAATTCATACTCATCTTGAGTTTTTTATTGGAACTAACACTTTTTTTTCATATCAAATAGAGGGGTATAATTATTATGTTATTAGGGAAGTGGAGGGGACCCATTTTCCGATGGTTGATTCTTGGTGCTTAATTTGATAACAATGTTCTATTTCCATTGTAAATGGGTTTCATTATTTAGGATTAGAATTTAATTTCAGTGATTTTGTTTTTAATTAACTTTTTTTATTAATTATTTTTTTATTACGGAATGATTATCTACATATAGTTTGTTTTAGATCATATTGATTGATTGGTCTAAGGCTAACTAGAGAGTGATTAATTATTAAAAAACACATATGTAAGAGTTAGTGATCAAACATGGTTTTTGTGGGAATGATAATACCTAATTTTTTATTGCCTATGTAAATCAAGGGTTATTAAATATGTCTTTTTTCACAAAAGAGAGTAGTCCAAATAAATGGAATTTTTAGGATTATTCTTAGTTTTATCAAACTTAATCAATGGTGAAAATGGGAAGGAATTGTAAAACCTTTAATTACATAAATTAACATTGAAAATATATTTATTTTAAAAGGAATATAATAGTAATTTTTAATTGGAATCTAATAAAAACATGATTACCTATCCCTCAATTTGGGTTACTGTGTTTTAGTTTCATTTTTAGATTGTCCAAGAAATCGAATGCTAATTATTTTATTTTTTCACCTATTAAAATAGATTAAATAAATAATATTTAGTGAAAACATATAATACCACCAATACTACATTCCCACGGAAATAAATTAGATTTTACCACACCCTGTGATAGGTGTGAATCAAAACATAGAACCACTTACAGAGAGTGAGTACGAATCTAACTTATATTTTTCATGACTAGGACCTCTAACTTAAAATTATTTACATTTGATCCTAAAATGTAAATAACACTGATAAATTGGATTTGGTAAATTAATTTATATAATAAATTTGAAGAAATTAATATTTAGGACTCGATTGAAACTTCTAGTGTTCACTCTGAGCTTGAAATCATTGAATGAACCCAAATCAAACCTTAAGGGACATATATTCCAGAAAATTTTCTAATCAAAAAAAATAAAATTGTTATTTTTATTTTAAAATATTATTTTGAATTTTAATTTAATATGATTTAGGATACACACAAAATTTGTGGTATTTTAGGTGATGATCAAAATAGATATATTTCAGAGTTCACCTATATTTTCACGAGTTTCAATCATTATGGAGTCACTTGAGTGCAATTCAAGTGGAGTACATCCCATTTTCACTTGAAGGACCAATATAGGATTGTTTATATAACCTAAAACCCAGAGATATTCATGAATGTTATGTCCTCCAAAGAAAGATGTATAAAATGTTTTTCCCACCCTCTAAGAGAAAAACAAAAAGAATGGAGTTTTATGGAATCCAAAAAGGCAGCATAGATACTCTCTATGAGTATTATGAAATATTCAATAAGATTTGTAAAAGGTACCCCAATCAAGTTATTTAGCTACATTACATTACAATGTTATTTTATCAAGGAAAATTGGGTAATGATTGGAATATTTTTGGATGCATCATCAGTTGGATATTTCATTGAAAATTCACCAGTAAATCTTAAGAACCTAATTTAAAAGATAACACAAGATTCCAAAAATTAAGAATTATATGTACATGTATTAGAGGGATTCATGAGGTAAGAACATACAATTAATTACTATTAATTGAAGGAAAACTTGAAGAACTATCATGTTTAGTGATACAAATGGTTGTGAAGAAAGTGAATTCATGATATGAATCACCTCAGGTATATGGTCAATGTTATTTATCCAATCACATTACTAATCGATGTTCGAAATTACAAGAAATTATGAGTTTGGTAGCAGTGTTCCAACCAATTCACATACAGAAAAATAATCCACGGAAGGAGAAATCAAAAGAACCACCTAAATTTGGAGCCTAAAATCAAGATATATGTTTTTATCCAATCCAATAAAAAACATCAACCCCATACAAAAAAAGATACCAAATCCCACCACCTTTCTATTATCCTTACAAACAATTATACCATATGAATGATTATCAACCACCTCTATTCCAACAAAATTCTTATGGGAATTTCTCTAAAAGTACACCATTATCTGATAATTAATAACTATGGTCCAAGGATAAGGGGATATGAGATAAGATTTTTAATTTATAAAAGTATTTCAAATGTATTATAGAAATGATAACAAAAAATACTGGGAAAATTCCCACAAAAATAGTCTTGAAACAAATGGAGAGTGTAAAAATGGATACAAAAAATGTGTGGAAAAGAGATTTATCTACTTTAATCTAAGAAAGTTCAACCTGAAATTGAAGAAATAGAGGATAAAAATTTTGAGTACAATTTTGAAGATCAATCCAGCTAACCAAAATAAGAAAAAAAGAATAAATATGGAAAATTATTTGGACAGAAAGACCAGAAACACCCTTGAAAAGAAACAAAGGGAGAACAAGGACATTCCATTTTCATTACCTTTTAGGATAACCAATTAAAATAATTTTGAATAAGAGTAATTTCCAATATATATTAAAGAAACATTTCTAAACATTGAAATCAATATCCCTCTTTTGAAAGCAACCTAATGATAAATTCCAAATGATGCTAAATTTATCATGGAGTTTTTAACTAAAAGGGTGGGAATTTATGGTAATGAGAGAATAATATTAGAAATAAGTGTATAAAAACTTATCACACCACCAATAACAAAAAAATGTCATGATTTAGGGATATTTTATGATATTTACACTATTATATATTTAAATTTATTGATGGTTTTCTTGATCTTAGTGATTCTATAAATTTCACGACTCATTATGAGTTTTCATATTTTAAAATATTAGAATAAAATCTCACAAGAGTGATGGTTAATATTAAAAATATATTTTTTTTTCAGCATGAGTGTTAAAAGTTGTTATAGTTGGAGTGAAGGTACTAATTTTTCCATCCAACTTCTATGTGCTTACCATAAAGGAATAAAAATAACCAAGTAATTAACCAATAATTTTTAAAAATACCATTCTTGAATATGCCCCAGGAAATAATAAAAGTGTATAATGGAACCCTTATCATGAATCTTAAATACAATGCCACACACTTCTATATTATTAAATCCATGAAGCACCCTTCATGTAGTCATTATATTTTTTCACTCTCCCACGAATAAGGTACTAAACCTATTAAATATTCAAGTATGTTACATGGATTATTTTCCTTGGGAGAGAACGTTCCATTTAAAACCCCATGAAACATGTAAGTGTTTAAAAATATATAAATTCAAATTTCAGGATGGAAGAAGAGGTAACATTGGATTTCATTGATGAATTATTAGATTATAAAGAATCTGACATGGTTTATTATAGATACGAGATTCATGATTTGGAAGCGGGGAACATAAATTCTATCTCATATATTGAACAACACTTGAATCTAGAATTAAAACATATCCCATGTGATTTGAATTATGTATACCTTTTAAAAGGATAAAGATTTCCACTATTCATTACTATAACCTAACCAAAACCCAAGAAAAAAAACATGATTGGACTTAAACAAAGAAACATATGATCCAACGGGCGGAGCTTAGGAGATATCCTTGAAAGTAACCCTCAAATATTGACACATAGAATCTTCTTTGAGGGGGATCCCTGACCTATTAAGAAGCCCAAAATAAGGGTAAACCCCATCATTATGGAGGTAGTAAAGAAGGATATATAGTCCTCGATAGCTGCTAATATCATATAACCAGTTTCTAATTCAGAATGAATCATCCCTTTCTTTGTGGCTCCGAAGAAAAGAGTTTTGACCATGATAAAGAATGATCATAATGAATTAATTCCCATGATAGTTTAGAATATATGTAGAGTATGTATTGGTTATATGAATCTCAATAAAGTCACTAGAAAATAAAAATTTACCATTCCATTCATTGATCAAATTCTAAAGAGGCTTATAAGAATAAATCATTATTATTTATTAGATTCATTTTCATGGTACTTTTAGGTTCCCATTTCTCAATAAGAGCAATAAAAGACAATATTAACATATCCCTTTAACACATTTTTCTACAAGAGGATTCCATTTGGTCTAGGAAATTCCACATATAAATTTTAAAGGTGCATGGTAAGTATATTTTTAGATTACATTGAGGACTCTTTGGATGTATGTTTGGAAGAATTTTCCATTTTTAGAATTTCATTTAATAACAATTTTGTAAATATGGATTTTTCTTGAAAAAATTCATATAAAATTATATTGTTTTCAATTTAGAAAAGTTTCACTTCATTGTTGAGAAAAAGATAGTCTGAGGACAAATTATTTCATGAAAATGTATTGAGGTAGAAAAATATAAAGTTAAAGTGATATTTTTTCCCTATCTGACATGTCTAAAACATATTAGATATTTGTTAAGAAATTTATTATTATAAATAAGTTTTTTCAAGGATTTTATTAATATTTTTTCTACTTTTTCCATGTTACAATTAAAATAAGTTTTTTTATTTTAATAATAAATGTATAGAAGAATTATATAAGATGAATAAAGGACTTATCACCCCACAAATAATGCAACCACTAAATTGGGAAAACCCATTTGAACAACATTGTGATGCTTTGAATGATGTTTTGGGGGAATATATCTCTAAAAAATTTAATACAAAAGAAAATTAATTTCTTATTTATAAATAACATTGGAGTCTACTCAACTCAACTACACAACCACAGAAAATAAGATTCTGGAAGTTGTATTTTCATCATATAAGTTCATATATTATTTTCTTAGAACTAAATTTTCTATATTTGTCTTACTATGAATATCTTAAGATCATAATGAAGAATTAAGATATAAAACCTATGTCAGTCATATAGATTTTACTTATGAAAGATCTCATCAAATAAATTAAAGATAAGAAGAGAGATAAAAGTTAGGTAGTTGATCATCTAAGTAGAATTACCAACAAAAATGAAGTATAAATTTTAGATTAGTAACCTCGAAATAACCATATACCAGGAGAAATACTCTATTAAATCGAATATTAAGTACCATGCTATGTAGGAATGGTGAATTTTTTGGAAACTTCTCTGGTTTCTTGTCATCTTATCCCCCATGAAAAACAAAAACTTAAATCTAAATACATATTTTATATTTGGGAGGATATGTTTGAAAAAGATAATATTTTAATTATCTTTAATCTGTTTTTCATTGATTTAATCCCTTTTAATAAGTCTATATGATCTGATTTTCATCATTTTTGTATTTATGTTGAATTTTGGGCTTAATTGTGATTTTTTTAATATTTACAGGTTTACAATTTTATGGATCTTCTTTATTTTATGCATATCATTTAAAATTTGAATCCAAACTTAGTGATTAAATTTTTTAGGATTAATTTTTTGTAGGCTTCAAGTTTTTCATTTGTACCAAGATCCAATTTGACACACAATGGCCCATAATAATAAATCAAATCAAAAAAGTTTTCTGGCAGGATGAATGTACCCCACATTGGTTATGGTGACATATCTCAGCCTAGATATGTCCAAATGAGTTTTTTCTAGTTGTAGGGGAATGAGTACTCAATACCTAATGAGTTTATAAAATTTCATGGAGAAATTTGGTCATTAGTGCATCCTTTTTATGCTATAAAGTGGAAATATTTGACCAATCTCCTCAGGTAGTAAACGTATTCATCATTAATTCAAGAATAAAATTTTGGAAAATTGTCCAAATGTGCTGATATTTTGTGGTAGAATTAACAAGATATATGGTAAGAACTTTTCTAAAGAAAAAATCCCTATATTCCGCCATTTACTATTCTAATTGAACTTAAACATCAAGATGATTTTATCTAAATTGAAAATTTTCCACCCTCAAGCCTCTAAATATGTGTATCCACTTCCATTCAAAGGTTGTGGAAGAAGGTGAAAGGGGAGATATGCTAGAGGATTTGAATCTTGAAAATATGTTTATATTTAATTTTTTTTCTTAGTTTCATTATGCTATCTTCTTCCAGTTTCATGTCTCTTACCCTTCACATGGTGGGTTAAAATCTTTGCGTAATTAGGGAAGGGGAGTTTAACGTATGTAATGTTGGAGTCTTGTGATTAAATGTAGAACTCAGCTTTTCTATTGAATGATTTATATTTTCAGTGGATCCCAATTTTCATAATGTGATTAGGTTTTTGGTTTCTGGTATATGAAATGTTAATATCATTGGTTTAATAACTTCAAACCCCCTCCGCCAAGTGAAATTTGTTTGGATCGCGCATATTGTGTTATGTGGTGAGTGTCTAGAGATCATTGAAATGTGTGTAGAACTAGTGAATCCTTTATATATTTTTAAGGTACAACAATTACTTATTGGGACTTACCTTTGTTGTTTAGGAATGGTTCATGAACTTTCATGTACATAGGAGTTGTTTTAATTTCATCCTTAAAACAAGGGTGATTGATAACTCGATCAAGAATTTGTTAATTTATCATTCAATATTAATAGAGGGGGAATGATTTTCATGACCATGATGGAATTGAAAAACGTGATCCTATCCTGACCGTCACTCTCTCTTCATCTAGTAATCTTTAAACTTTATTTTAACTTCTTTCTCTCTTTTAAAAAACAAGAAATTTCTAAAACAATCTCACTTCTTTCTCAAATTTTATGGAGCAGCTTGATTGTTGTGTCCTCATCACTAGAGAGTACCCAGGATAACCAATTTACTACATTTTAACTTAGGAAATATTTTTTTCTCACCCCCAAGAAATACACATGACAAAACTTTGTGCACTTTCTGGGGAGGTAGTGCCAACATTTTCTCTCTCTTTCATTTTCCTCTTTTTTTTATTTTCTCTTCAAAATTGCATTACTAGAACCTAAAATACTAAATATTTACCCATAAATCAAGAAATTGAAAGATACTTGTTAAATATAGTTAGAAACCGTAATTTTTAATCTAAATGTGACGATATTTCTATATCATACTCGAGTTAAACTTTAAGTGTTCACTTTGAGACTGACATCATGGCTGGAAATCAAATACCAAAAATTATATACCTTTTTACACTATAATTCATTAATCAAAATAAAAAAATTTCTATGAAAGTGTTATGAAATTATTTTGAGAGAAAACCAAACATGATTTGAATTCTTCCAAAGTTTCATGGATTGGAATTTGAAGATCCAAAAAAACATATTAAGGTGTTAACACATGTATTCTCTACATTTAGACCCTATGGAGTAGCCGAAGAACATTTAAAGTGGAATGCATTCGTATTTTAATTGAATTGGGATTCCAAATAATGGTTGTATGATCTACAACCTAGAGATGTGAATGACTAGAATGACTTCGTAAGATGATTCATGCAATGATTATTCCCCACCACCATAAGCACAACCATCATAAAGGAGATCCATTCCATTAGATAGTCTTCTAAGAAACCCTTTTCGAGTATTGGGAATTATTTAAAAAGCTATGTGCTATCTTCACATGTCAATATATTTAAGATAATCACTATATTTTTCTTTTATATCAATGATTAATTTCAATGATATAATCCTTCTTGATGCATCATCTAGAGGCACATTAATTGAAAATTAACCAAATTAATCCATATGCCTAATTGAGAATATTTCACAAAACACTTAATAGTTTGGTATAAGAGTTACTGGAATAGTAGGTATTCATAGGTATGAACTTATTAACCTTCACCTTTTTAAGAAAGTAATATTGATGAGTTAACCAGTACGGTGTGATAGATAACCCTGAATCAGGTGAGTGACCAACAAGGACTAGCAAAGATATGTGGTTTATACTAATCACCTGATCATTTTAATGACCAATGTGCTGAAATACAGGGAATATAAACATATGAAAAATCATTTTAGTTGAGTTAGTTCTAAAAAAAATAATGGATGGGGAGAGACTAACCATGTTTAAAATGGATTTTTAAATTAGCACAATCAAGCAAGACCATATAAAAAAGCCAATTCAAAAACCAACCCAGATTCGAGAAACAATTCAAAAACCCACCAACATTTCAAAAAAATCAATCTTAAAATCAGTAATCACACAACCAACCACCCACTTTACCAATACCCTATGATAAATCATCCACCAGAACATAACATTCTATGGAACAACTACAATCCATGAATGATGTCCTAGAAGATAAGGTTAATAAGATGAAAAATATGATTTGATGTTTTGTTGAAATCATGTCCAAAAACCCAGGTAAACTACTTTCCTAGTAAATCCCAATCCCACTATAGAATTTAATAATGACAACAAAAACTATTGAAAAATAACACTCACCACCATTACCCCATAAACCTGAAACAAGATCAACTGGGTTGAGGGAGAATGAACCATGAAGAAGAGAAGAAAGTGGAAGAGGATAAAGATACAATAGGGAAAAATAGAAAAGAAACACCAATGAAAATGAAAAAATGGATAAGAAAGACTTACCCCCACCATTTCCATAATGAGAGATTGAATAAAAAAGATTGTAGGGAGAATCAATTCAAACAAAAATTCCTGATACCTTCTAGAAAATGGAAATATATATCCCCCTAATTTAGGTTGTTAAAAAAATTAAAAATTATGCTAAAATTTTAAGGATATTTTAACCAAGAAGAGTATACTCTAAGGAAATGGAAGGATCAACTTTGGGAAAAGTTTCTTAGCCCTTATCACACCACAATTTCCATCCAAATTTAAAGATCTAGGGACATTTTACATTCCACAACCCTTTGGTTCTTTGAATTTATAAAATGATTTGTCTGATATATTTGATTAAATTAATGTATCAACTCACTCAGTATACACTTATCTATAAATGGGATACCTGAATACCTCAAGAGTGGTGGCCCAACTTACAAATACATCCACGGTTTTCCCAGCATTAGTTATGGAGGTTTTCTTATAGAAATTGAAAGATCTATTTTACCCAAATGATTTAAATGTATTTAATATATAAGAATATAAGATTATATCACACTCACCCATTATTTTGGGAAGAGCGTTCTTGAAGATTTCTAAAACCATCATTAATGTCCATAAAAGGATAATCACCATGGAGTTTAGAGATAGCAATGTACATATCAATATTTTGGAATACCCAAGGCACCCATAATATGATCACTCACTATTTTCACTCTCTCATTAATTTGGTACTAAAACTATTTAATAAGTAGGTATGTTCCATGAATTGTTACCCTTATAAGAGACCTATTCACTCGAAAATATCATTGAACATGTGGATTCCCAGAATGATGGAGATTCTGAATTCATGTTGGAGGAATAGGTAAAATATGTTTTCTTTGATGATTTTTTTTATTAATGAGAAAGATGATATGGTTTTTATGTGAAGGATTTAAAATAATGGGATTGGGGAACATAAAATTAGTTTAATCCCTTGATCGTCCCCTTAATTTGGTATTAGAGCCACTCACAACTGATTTGAAATATATGTAATATAGGGAGATAGAGAGAAATTACCCACAATAATTTCTAATAATCTGTATGAAACATGTGAAAAATATTTGATTGATATTTTTAGGGAGAATTTCGGAGAAATAGGTTAAAGATTAGGTGATATCCCTGGAATAAACCCAAAAAAATGCATACATATAATTCTTCTTGAGGGAGATTCCAAACCTATCAGACAACTGCAAAGGAGAATTAATCCCACCTTGATAGAGGTTGTGAAGAAAGAGATTGACAAGCTCTGGGAATTTGGGATCATCTATCCCATCCTAGATTCCCTATGGGTTGGCCCAATTCATGTAGTTCCAAAGAAAATTGGCATAATCACAATTAGTAATGAAAAGAATGAATTGATCCCTATGAGAATTCTAAATAACTAGAGAGTGTGAATTTATTTTAGGAATTTGAATCAGTTCATTTATAAATATAATTTCCCCATCCCTTTCATTGAAAAGATGTTTGGGAGATTTTCAGTGAAAAATCATTAGTTTTTTTTGGATGGGTTTTAGGTAATTTCTAGTTACCCATTTCTACCGAAGATGAAGATAATCCACCCTGTACTTTTCTATTTGTTACTTTTTCATATAAAATATTCCATTTTGATTATTTAATACTTTAGGTACATTTTATATGTTCTTTTAAAGTATTATTTCTAACCAAATTTATGATTTATTGGATTTTTTCTTAGATGAATTCATAGTTTTTTGGAAATTTCATTGACCATTGTTTGAAAAATAAGGATTTTTTTGGAAAAACACTATTGAAAAGAATTCTGTTTTAATTTATTTAAAGTTTCATTTCATTGTTGAGGGAGGAATTTTTCTTGGGAATTTTATTTTAAAAAAATCATTTATGTGGATAAATCAAAAATTGAAGTGATAAATTGACTTCCTTTCCCAACTTGTGTGAAGTATGTTAAATCATTTCTAGGACATGCAGGATTCTAAATGAGGTTTTCCAAAAAATTTAGTATGATTTATTTCCCTCTCACTATATTTATTTATAAATATGGTGATTTTGATTTTAATGGTGGGTGTAGGGAATAATTTGATGAGTTATAGAGGATATTGATTACACTGCCTGTGATGCAGCCACCAGATTGGGAAGAACCATTCAAGATACTTTTTGATGATTCCAACCATGCAGTTAGAGATGTCTTTTCTCAGATAATGGAGGGTTGACCACAAGTCATTTCATATTCCCCAAGAACCTTTTATGTGGCTCAATTAAATTACACAACCAAATTAAATGATATTTTAATAGTTGTTTTTTCTTTAGAAACATTGAGATCATATCTTCTTGGAACTAAAGTCAATGTGTTTTCTGATAATGAAGATCTTAGGGACATGATAAAGAAGGATGAATCTAAATCGAGGATAGTGGGATAGACATTTAAATTTCATGAGTTCAACATAGAAATCATTGATAGGAATGGATATGAGAACCATGTGCTTGGTCATTTAAAAAGACTGCCCAACACTGTTGAAACTAAAATTACAGAAAAAGAACCATTGAATGATCAACTTATAAGAGATAAGTTGCACTTTATTGAAGGATAACTTCGTTGGTATAATTACGCGGTCAATTATTTGGTAACACACCAATTCCAATCTCATTTCAATTCACACCAAATTCACAAACTGAATACTGAATCTAGATATTACATTTGGGAAGATCTATTTCATTAGAAGATTTGCAATGACAATGTGATAAGAAGATGTTTTCAGAAGAGAAAAATGGGTTATGTATTTTATTTTTGTCACACTTTAACTTGTAGAGGCCACTTTGGACCACTATGGACAGTAAGGAATGTTTTATAATATTGAATTTATTGGCCCACCATTTTCAAAGATTCTCATGAATTTTAAAAAGGTGTAAAAAATATCAGTTTTCTAGAAACATTTCAAAGAGACAATAAATTCACCAAACAACTACTTAATTTTTGTGAGATTGTAATGTCTATTGGATATATTTTTTTGGGACCTTTCCTAATGTCGTTTGAAAATTATTATATATTGTTTGTAGTTGATTATGTTTCCAAATAGGTGGAAGAAAAAGTCACCAAGACCGATGAGGCTAAATTTGTTTGTTATTTTGTTAGGGATAACATATTTTGTAGGATTAGAGTGCCTCGATCCTTAATTAGTGATCAAGGGACTCAATTTTAAAATAAGATAATGGGGGATTTAATAAAGAAGTCAGGGGTGCATCCTAAAACATCAAATCCCTATCACCCACAAAATATGGTCATTTTGAAGTGTCAAATAGGAAAATCAATGGGATTTTTGAGAAGATTGTAAAAACAAACATGAAAGATTAGAGACAAAGGTTTGAAAACACATTACGGGATTAAAATACATCCTTCAAGTCCCTGATTATAATTTTTCCATATATAATGATTTATGGGAAAATATTCCACCAACCTATGGAATCGAATCATAAGGCGAATTGGGTTGTGAGTAAGATGAATTTAGATATTTAACATGCTTGTAAAGAGATATAAGATTTTTTTTAATTATTTAGAGGAGATTGGAAGGGATGATTTTGAAAATTCTAGGATTTATGAGGAGAGAAAACGATTTTCTCATGACAAGATGATCCAACCAAAAGACTTCCTTCATGGAGACAAAGTGATTTTATACAACTCAAGACTCAAGATGATGCCAGGTAAACCTCATTCCAGATGGGGGGGTCCATTTATAGTTACTCATGTATATACTTTTGGTGTTGTGTAGTTTTTAATGGATAAAGAGAAATAGCCATTAACTATTAATGGAAACAGGCTGAAGGAATTCCATAGGACCATTCCATCATATCCAATAGAGGATATCACACTCCTCTAACCTATCTATTAATAAAATTCATTAGGATGTATCTATCGTCTACACTTTCTTGTTTGATGTGATTAATATTCAAATGTTATTACATGTTAAATCCATTTAATTTCATTAAGGTCACTGCATCATTTAAGTGTTGGGCAAGGGACCTTTTTAGTTTAGGATTTCCATTTATTATTTTACTTTTTTCTATTTAAATAAAAGTCTGTGTTTTTGACAATTTTTTTTTCATTTTTTGTGTGTTTTTGAATTTTTTCACTGAAATGATTATCAATACCATTTTTTTGAAACCCCCATCAAGGAGTGAAAAATTATATTCAATGAAACTAAGCTTAAATGAATACTGAAAATAAATCATTTCATGTTTGAATCTTTGTGAAATTCATGAATAGTAATCTCATTTTGGAATCCAATGACACATCTCACTATCCGTATATTTGAAATCACATTTCCATGAGGCTTATGAACCACTATTTTCATATTTTTTACCTTCAACTCACTTCTTGATAGAACAAAACCATTATTGCTTCAACCAGAATTTGATTTATTCCTATAAAAACTTGATAGTTTTAGGTACTTGTTTTTTAAATGATTGAGGCATTTATTTGTCTTTAAATCCCCCCTATTTAAAGATAATACTATTCATTATGAATGAAATTATAAATTTAATCTTTTTAGAAATAATAATACATGAACTTGATGTTATGTTAGGCAAATTAAAATCCATTTTTCCCTATATAACCTGCTCTTAAAACAAAATTTCATGATCTAGTTGAACTTAAGTGTGGGAGGGAAGTTGTCTTGTATTGTTCTACGACATTTGTTGGTAAGGTTGAAAATAAAATTCTTAAGTGATGAGTTTTAAATTAAAAAAATCATTTTTTGAATTTTGTATCTTTTGTGAGATTTCATGAAAAGAGACATTATGCCTTTATAGAGCATCCAATGGAGAAATAATTATGTTCCTTTTCTAGAGATCTCAAGAAAAACTATGGTTGATATGAGGGAATTTTATTCTATTGAAATGATCAATGGTGTGAACTTTTTTTTTCATGAATATGGAGCTGTTTTTATTCTAAGGAGGGTAAGGATGATTCCATACTTTATTGAAAATTATTATCTTACAATTTTTGTTCTAAAAGAGCAAAGCCCTCCACATCCAGCCTCTGAATTTTTTTAGCATCAAAATCCTTAAAACCAAATTCCAAAGAACATACTTTAATTATATTTTTGATAAAAACATGTCCTTGACTCACATCAAGTTGAGAAGTAAGAATTTATCATGCTTATGGTGACCCTTGAAATGGTTTGGATGAGAAAAACATTGTTGAAAAATGACATTTTGGAGATGAGAGAAAAATTATGTGAGGTAGGTGTTTTGTGTTCATGGGAGAAGAAATGAATAGGAAATATATTTAATGATATAATTGGAGGACATGAAATGTTATTTTTTAGTGAGGAATGATCTATTTTTTTTCATTGTATGGAAATATTGGATCTCATGACCATGTGTTTTGATTTTTCGTTAATTCAATTTTGTTGCTGACTTGTTAAGGAGTCCAACTGATAAGTGTGAAGGAATTGAAAGAGTTAAATTTTTTAATTATTTTCAATGTGTGGTTCAATTATTTAATCCCTCACAATTAATCAATTGGTGTTGATTTGCACCATTTTATTATTTTTGTGAATTTCGGTCTTAATTAGAAAAAATTATTAATTCTAAAAATTTATCTGTTTTATGAATATTTTTTATTTTGGGAATATATTTTACAATTTTAATCCAAAGATAGTGACTAATTTTCTTAAGACTCATTTTTTTGTGGGCCTCATGTTTTTCTTCTAGATGTAGACCCAATTCGATAGAAAATGTCCAATAAAAATAAATCAAGTGGAAGAAGTCTTCCAACTGACAAAATGGTCCGCATATCAGTTATGAGGCTTATCTCAGCATAAATACATCCAAATTATATTATTATAGTTTTAGCAAAAATATTATTCCATTCATCATGCCTGTATAAAATTTCATAGAGAAATTAGATCATTAAGGCTTCCATTTTTTGCTCAAAAGTGGAGGTAGTTGAGAATTATCCTTGGGAAGAAAAAGTATTCATCATTAATTTGAGAATAAAATTTTGGAATATCTTCCGATTACACTGAGATTTAGTGGAAAAACTAACAAGATATATGGGAACAAATTTTAATAATACAACTTCCCAAGATTCGAAAATTTACTATTCTAATTGAACTCTATCTATAGGATGATTGAATCTGGAGGGAAAAGAGTCCACCCTCAAGCCTATAAATATGTGTGTCCACTTCCATTCAAGGGTTGTTGAAGAAGGATAAAGAAGGGATGGGATATAAAATTAGAGACTTAAATTTATATGTATTTTCTATTCTTTTTTATTAATTTCATTATTTTTTCTTCTTCCCCTTTCATATCTCTTACCCTGCACATAGAGAGGTAAAGCCTTTGAGTGATCAGGGAAGGGGGAGTTTCATTTTTTAATGTTGGAGGGTTGTGATTAAATATACAACTATTTTTTTCTATTGAATGATTTTTATTTCTAGTGGCTCATAATTTTGTTAATGTTATTGTGTTTTGGGTTTCAGTTGTATTCATTGTTAATAGCTTTGGTTGAGGAACGTTAAAATCCATCCACCTAGTGAAATTTCTCTCGATCAAGAAAATTGTGTTAGGTGGTGACTGTCTAGAAATTGTGGGAATTTGTGTGGAACTATTAAATAATTTCTAAATTTATATGGATAAAATATTATGGATTGTAAATGTTCATAGATGTTTAGGAAAGGTTCATGAAATTTCACGTAAGAAGGAGTGGTTTTCATTATTTACTACAACTATGGGTGATTGAAAACTCGATTGAGGAGTCATTAATTTATAATTCAGTAAGAAGAGAGGAGGAATTGTTTCCATGACCATGATAAGATTTAAAAAGGTGAATCAATCCTAACACCACCACACTCTTCATCCATTATTCTTCAAACATTATTTTAATTTCTTTCTCTCTTTTCAAAAACACATAAATTCTAAAATAATGTCACCTATTTCTCAAATTTTAAGGTGACAGCTTGATTATTGTGTAATCCTCTAAAGAGAAAAACATGGTTACCCAATTTACAATATTTTAACATAGTAAATAATTTTTTCTGTCACAACCCATGATAGGCATGTGTCAAAACTTGGCGTCATTTAAGGGGAGGTAGTGCCAACACATATTCTCTCTTTCATTTATTTTTTCGTTATTTCTCTTCAAAATTGTATGACTAGAAGCTCAAACACTAAACTATTCCCCATATATCTATAAATTGAAATAAAAATGTTGAATATACTTACAAACCTTAATTTTCAATCTGAATTTGAGTAAATTTATTTTGTATACTCAATTGAAACATCAAGTGTTCACTATGATCCTGTATTCATGGATAGAAATAAAAACACAACCCTTAGAGACCTTTTTTCACCACAATTACTTAATAGAAATAATTAACAAACCATTACAGTGTTATTGAATGATTTTTGAGGTGAAACATAACATTTTCCCATTGCTTCCAATTTTTCTTTTCTTGGAAGCTGAAGATCCAAACAAACATATTAACAAGTTCACACATGTCTACTCTACTTTCAAACCATGTGGAGTATCTTAGGAATAGGTAAAGTTGAAGGCATTCCCATTTTTATTGGAATGAGTTTCCAAATATTGGTTCTATGGTCTAAAACCTGAAGATGTGATTTATTGTTATAACATGTTAAGATTCTTCATTCAACAATTCTTACCCACCTCTAGAAGAATAACCATCAGAAAGATGATATATGGCATCAAAAATTCACATGGAGAAACCCTTTACGAGTATTGGGAATGATTTAAAAATATATGTACTAGCTTCCCACATCAATCCATTAAAGAGAATAAATTTATTGTCTTTTTTATTTGTTATTACTAGACAATGATAAAATACTTATTGATGCATCATCTTGAGGTGCGTTGATTAACAAGTCACCAACAGAATCCATGGCCCGGATTGAGACGATATTCTAGAACTCACAACATTTTGGTTCAAGAAGTACTATCACAAGAGGTATTCATGAGGTACGAACTTCTTATCCATCACATTTATGGGAAACTATGATTTATTAGTTAACTAGTATGGTGAGATAGATAGACCTAAGGAATGTGAGTGAACAATAAACACCGACTAAGGTATGTGGTTTATTATCATCACCTAATCATTTCACTGAACAATGTGCAGAAATATAGGGAATAGAAACATGTTTGGAAGACATTCATTCATGTTAGTTACAAAAAAATAAAGGATGGAGGGAGACTAACCATGTTCAATATGGATTTTGAAATCAGTAGAACCACGAAATACCCCCATACCAGAACCAATTCCAAAACCAACCCCCATTCTACAACAATTCCAAAACCCAGCACCATTTCAACAAGAATAATCTTATAACTAGCCTTCACACCACCAACCTCCAACTTTCCAAGACCATATTATCAACTATCCACCATATCACAACTTTCCATGGAATAGATGAAATTCATGGATGATGACCTAGCGGATCACGTTGATAAGCACGAAAACATTGTGGGAAGTATTGTTGAAGTCATGTACAAAAACCCAGAAAATAATTCCTTACCAAATAATCCCAAAACCAAAATAGAATGTCAGAATTATAACAATAAGGAGTATAAAA
The DNA here is from genome assembly GCA_963277665.1 of Viscum album. Taxonomy (NCBI): domain Eukaryota; kingdom Viridiplantae; phylum Streptophyta; class Magnoliopsida; order Santalales; family Viscaceae; genus Viscum; species Viscum album. The sequence goes on along the minus strand of OY728159.1, from coordinate 1,880,952,637 downwards.
TAACTCTAACAACTAGTATCCCATGAACCTGGAACAAGATAAATTCTGTTTAGGGATAATGAAGTGGTAAATTCTGAATATTCTATGAAATACACCATGAAAAATAGATTAAAGATGAGGATGAGAAGAATGATAGGATGAGGAAGAAGATACAAGAAACACCATTTCAAAGGAAAAAAATGAATAAGAAAGACTTACCTCCCACCATTTTCTTCAAGGATGCTTGAATCAAAGAGATTTCTAGAAGAATCTGTAAAGACCCGTAAAATTCAAGGGAATTTTTTTCTTAATTTTCTTTGGAATTTTATAAGAACGCGTTTTCTGACGGCACCTGATTCCGAGGCCCGGAGTGCTGGGAATTAATTTCCGAAGTTTGGCTCGGGTACGTTCAGTGAACGAATGAGTGGGAATTTCTAACTTTTGATCCGGTGCTCGGAATTGAAATCGGAGGACACCGATGAACTCTCAGCGCCGATATTCGCTTAAGGAGACCTTTTCCGAGGTTGTGTTTTCTGTGGAATGAATGTTAGTTTTGGGATGAATTAAAAGAAGTTAAATAAAAATGTGGAAACACTTTTTATTTTTATCTTGTTGGTTATTTTCTCCCAAAGGGAGTTAGAGGTGGGACCCACATCCACTTAACCTCCCTTGGGAGGATTAAGTGTGGTGGGGCCCACACGAAGCATAACTCTTCACCTTCCTTTTTTTTAAAACTCCCTTGAACTCCACTTTTAATGAACATGACAACTTTGTTAATTAATGGAGTTGATTTGTTTGAATTTCAAACCTTTGAAATTCAAATTGATAATTGTGTGAATAAAATAAGACTTTAGCTTATTTTATTTGGGTTAGAATTCTCTAGCCACCTTGAGAGAATTTGGAGCCTTCTCCTTCTTCTTCAAACCTTGACGAAGAACACGAAGAACTTTCGGACATCGACGAAGAACACCACGTTATCGGGAACCATCTTCCGCGACGCCATACCCGCGACACCGATGACGTCTTCTTCCTCGTCATCTCTTCCGCGAAGATTTCCCATGACGAAATCGTCGTCAAAGAACTTTGAATCCTCGCTTCACGACATCGACGTCATTCTTCCGTGACGCCGACCACCGCGACGCGTCTTCCGCGGTTCATTGACGATCATCGTTCTTGAAACCTAGGTAGGGGTTTGTTGTTGTTTATTTTATTTATTATCGTTCTTGGTTCTAGCATGACAATCTTGAGGATAAATGTTTAAGTGTTATCATCTAACGAGAGGGGGGTCGGACCGCACAAACACAGCCGAATTCCCCCTCCATTGTTCTTGATTATTATTTTCTTGTGGATGAACGAGATGGCGTGGTGCCGCCCCACCACGCGGGAATCACACGACAATTATTGCGCGGCGCCGTCGCGCCGCGCCGTGGAAAGATTCATCATGAACGCGACGCCGTCGCGCCGCGTCGAAGGAAAACAAAGGCGCCGTGGCCAGAGCGGGGCCGCGGCGGAGGGGCGCGGTGCCGTTGCACCGCGCCAGACAACAAAGGCCGCGGACGGTTCCGGGCTGCGGCGGAACGAGATGACCGGCGGCTAGCCGGGCCACCGGTGTCGGATGCCGGAAAGGGGACCGGCCTTGCCGGTCCCGTTGAGGAAGGACCGGCCAGCTGGAAGGGAGAAGAACCGGGGGAATTAATAACCTCGGCTGGCCAAAAACCGGCCCCCCATAATGGGGGGGCCGCTGTTACACCAATGGGGGGGGGGGCAGCGCCCCCTCGTTTTTCTCAAAGGCAGGCCCCCACAAGGGGGGTCGTTTGATCCAAGGCGCGGCTTCCAGCCGCGCCGCCAGCAAGAAGGGTGGGGGCCTTGCCCCCCGCGCGTGGCACCCGAGCGGTGCCCAGGCTGCGCCGCCGCCGGCCGGGCCGCGCCGCCACGCCGCCTCGCCGCCAGCCGGGCCGGGTCGGCCCGGACCCGGACCCCCCCGTTTTCGAATCGACTTCGGTCTTTTGCCCATAACTTGAGATACGGACCTCCGTTGGACGAACCGTCAGCGGCGATGTGATCCTTGGATCAAGACGGTCGTTTCGGTATATTGCACTCAATGTTTTGGAATACTTTGAGTTCGGCCGGGTTGGTTCGTACACGAAACCAACCGGGCCTTCGGAGTGGAAACACAAATATCTTGAACTACGGACGTCCGATTGACGTGACGTCAGCTTTGTTGTGTTCCTCTTAGTGAGACGGGTCTTTTGGAATACTCCGCCCGAGGTTTGGACGCAGGTGGAGTACGGTCGGGTTGGTTTTTCCTTAAAAACCAACCGGGCCCCTGGGACGAAAAAACCAATAACTCTCAGACCGGGCGTCCGATCGACGCGCCGTTTGTTACGTTGAGTTCCTGTTGGCGATACGGAACTTTTGGATACATCAACTCTGGACTTTGTGACAGTTGATGTATCAGCCTCTCGGCTCGTGGAGCGGACCCTCCCGAATGAGCTTGCTGTGTGCGGGAACCCTAGTGCTAGCTGCGACTGCCACTGCTACTGTGACTGCGACGACGACAGTACAAAGATCCTTAGTGGATTCGACGACGACGACTACAACACTCAGCAATCCTACGTGGATCAGTGCTACAGGTCCTGTGTGTGTCCGATCCTGTGTGGGTCATTGCGCTCAGTGGTCCTGTGTGAACCAGCGCCTACAGGTCCTGTGTGGGCCCGATCCTGTGTGGGTCTTTGCGGGGGTTAGATACCTATCGATCCTTCGTGGGTCCGACGACTTAGATGGATCAGAGATCATCTTTATCGTCTTTCAAAGAAGTATACCTGTGTGAGCTGAATCCTGTTGCTTTCCTGTGTGGATTGTGTTGTGTTATCCTGTTTGGATTTTGTTTTTCTTTCCTGTATGGAGTACGTATACTTTCCTGTGTGGACTGAGTTGTACTTGGGCTCCGAGGTTGGAGCGTATTGGAATTGATGACTTAGCTATATGTATGGGCACATACCTAAGCAGTGACAGTTGTTACTTCGTGATTGTATCTTTTCCTTGTGGTTTATCCTTTGTGGATTTTGGGAGACCTTCGGGGGTCTCGGGGTCCCTACTGAGTAGCTTATACTCACCCCTGCACGGGCTATGCCCGCACTACGTTGTGTTGGTTGCAGACAACGGACAGCGTTGATTGTGGTTGAGGCTTGTAGAGAAGGACGGTACCTGGAGGTGGACCACTGGGCGGGACGTACTCAGAGCGGACGGTGGGACCCGTGGAGCAGTGGAGCTATCTGTACCCACCCTTCAGGTGGGATTTCCAGTGGACAGCTCGGTGTAGCAGCTTTTACTTTACAGTTGCTGTTTTCCCTTTCGAGTTGTACTTTACTTTTAGTTTGGGTTTGTATACTGGCCCATTTTCTTTTCCGCACTTTCAGTTGTACTCTGTTTTTACTTAGTGTTTACTTTTCCGCTTACTTACTCTGTGGTGTTTGTTTATTTTTCAAAGGCAATGTCTTCCCTTTTTACTAGGATTTACGCCTTGGTTCTTGTCACCAGCCCCTGGCCTATGGAAGGCGGGCTTGGGGTAGTCACGACACGGGCCCCGAGGGCGGGTCGTGACAAATTGGTATCAGAGGAGTTCGGTTCTACCGCGAACTCTGATCTTTTCTATGTGAAGCAATAATGTTTAGCGTATTGAGTGTGGTTATCATTCCAGCAAGTCTAGTGTTGGTGCGGCGGCCGACGTATCTGTACACCAGGACCCTGACTACTGATTTTCCGACTTAATGCACGAGAACATTGATTGCGTGTGTGTTTCAAAGATTTCTTTGTGATTACTTTATATCAGCTCACCAGGTATACTGTTCTGACCATGGCACACCTGTTTCCTTTTCAGGATGGCCCCACGACGACAGCCATCTAGGGTTCCGAGAGTCGAGCGTGACGACAGCCCACCGAGCGACGAGGCCTCGGTGCAGGGCCCTTTGTCAGCAGTGGCACCGGCGGTAGCTCTACCCGCCGAGCCACCGATGCTTCCAGCACTAGTCGCTGACGATGCACGTCGCCTTGGAGCTCTGCATGAGTTTCAGTGCCAGTGACCGCCTAGGTTCCGTGGGGAGACGGACCCCTAGGTAGCAGAGGACTGGCTGGAGGCAGTGGTACAAGTTTTTAGGCTAGTGAGGACACCTGCAGACGTCATGGTGATCCTCGCTGCGAGCCTACTGCATGCAGCAGCGGGCCGATGGTGGAGCATGATGCTCCAGGTGCACGATGAGGCATCTCTACTATGGATGAACTTGGAGAGCCACTTCCGCTCGGAGTTCGTCCCAGCCACCCTTCGTGCGGTGCGTATCCAGGAGCTTCTTCAGCTGCGGCAGGGCAGCATGACGGTCGCTCAGTACTCGGAGAGATTTACTGATCTCTCGCGCTACTCGACTAACATGGTACGGGACCCATTCTTCCGGGCTCGGACTTTCGAGCAGGGTTTGAGACATGAGATAAGGGCATCGCTGATCTCCCTCAGCATAGCGACTCAGACGGGAGTACTGGAGCATGCCCTTTTGATTGAGAGCTTCCTTGCTGATTCTACACCAGCACCGTGACCCACCGCAGGGAGGCACGTGGTAGAGTCTTCTGCAGCTGGCAGTCGACAGATGACTCAGGGGTCCAGACAGACAAGACCTTCAGGCAGACGACCTCAGGACACTGGCTCAGCAGTGCAGGGCACACAGCGAGGAGCCAGTCTTTCGAGAGGCAGGCAGTGCTACTCGTGCGGTGGGCAGGGCCACATGGCTCGTGACTGCCCAACCCGCCATGCCGAGGAGCAGCAGATGGTTGAGGGACCACTAAGGTAGAGGCAGAGGGTCGACCGTGGCGGTCCGAAGGGAGGAGGCGGACGAGACAGAGGAGCTGGCCGAGCAACAGGTGGTGGGCGACGCTTTGAGACTCTACCACCACCACCAGGAGGCCCACCCCAACCACAGGGAGCTGGCAGGAAGAGACAGGCACAGCTCCACGCAGCAGAGGCCTACGACCACGGCGCACCCGAGATGATTCAAGGTACTATCTGTGTCTATTCCACCCTTGCTGCAGTACTTATAGACACAGGAGCGAGTCACTCTTTCATAGCCGCTGCCCTTGTTCGGAGCTCGGAGATTCCGACAGAGCCGTTGGCTCGATCCTTATGGCTAGAGACTCCTACGGGAGCAGACTCGACGATTACGCACTGGTGTCGGCAGTGTGAGCTTACTCTAGGAGGCGGGAGCTTCGGCTGGGATCTTCTTGTAGCAGCGTCGAGGCCTTACGACGTCATCTTGGGCATGGATTGGCTATCTACGGTCCATGCACATATTGACTGTTTTAGGCGAAGGTGCGATGTGTACGCACCGACGAGAGCAGGTTCACCTTCACCGGTGAGAAGGGAGCCTTTGCAGCACAGGATGGACTCCCACAGAGGAGAGGACAGCCCATCACTCATCAGTTGGCTAGCCACATCCTTGGAGCAGTTGACGTGCGGAGTCCTGGTTTTCCTGCAGTGGTGGATCAGTTTGCGGACGTTTTTCCCGACGACGTTCCAGGGCTACCTCCTCGCATAGAGGTAGACTTTTATATTGACCTGTACCCCAGGACAGCCCCGATATCCACTCCAGCATATCGGATGGCCCCCGCCGAGCTTCGAGAGCTACGGGTACAGTTGGAGGACTTGTTGGGCAAGGGGTTCATCCGACCCAGTGTTTCACCCTGGGATTCCCCGAAATTGTTCGCCAAGAAGGCGGACAGAAGCTTGCGACTTTGTTTTGACTATCGTCGCCTGAACCAGGTGACAGTGAGGAACAAGTATCCGCTACCGAGGATTGATGACCACTTTGATCAGCTCAAGGGAGCACGGTGGTTCTCGAAGATAGATCTCAGGTCAGGCTATCATCAGCTCAGAGTCAGAGATGAGGACGTGCAGAAGATGACCTTCAGATGTCGGTATGACAACTATGAGTTCTTGGTTATGCCTTTCGGCATAACCAATGCTCCAGCAGTGTTCATGGCCCTCATGAACAGGATCTTTCAGCCATACCTTGATCGGTTTGTCGTGGTCTTCATTGACGACATTCTGATTTACTCCACGACAGAGAAGGAGCACACCTATCACATGCGAGTTGTACTAGACACACTCTGAGAGAACCAGCTTTATGGTAAGCTCTCGAAGTCCCAATTCTGGATACGTGAGGTCCACTTCTTGGGACACGTTATCTCTGAGGCAGGAGTTGTAGTGGATCCTGCGAAGATCGAGGCTGTGTTAGCATGGAAGCCACCCAGGAGCATGACTGAGGTTCAGAGTTTCTTAGGACTAGCTGGATACTATCGGATATTCATACTGGACTTCTCTAGAGTTGCGGCACCACTCACAGCTTTGACGAAGAAGGGGAAACCCTTCGTGTGGTCAGACAGATGTCAGCAGAGCTTCCAGGAGCTGAGACAGAGATTGAACAGTGCACCTATCTTGAGGTTGCCTGAGGAGGGAGTAGGGTACGTAGTCTACTGCGATGCATCAGGGACCGGGCTCAGATGTGTTCTAATGCAGGAGCAGGCAGTGATCGCCTATGGATCACGTCAGTTGAGGCCGCATGAGCAGAACTACGCTACCCATGACCTGGAGTTAGCAGTAGTGGTCTTCGCTCTGAAGACATGGCGACACTATCTGATAGGCAAGCGCTTTACAGTCTTTTCTGATCATCAGAGTCTCAGGTATATCTTCTCGCAGAAGGAACTGAACCTGAGACAGCGGCGATGGCTCGAGTTCCTCAAGGACTATGACTTTGAGATAGTCTATACTCCTGGGAAGGGGAAGGTGGTAGCCGATGCCCTCAGCAGGAGGACGGGCATTCAGCTACTGGAGGAGGCGACAGATCAGCTATCCTCTTTGCAGATATCCTTCGTGGATAGAGATGGAGCAGCCTTCCTTCAGTCTTTCACAGTCACCCCTCCACTACTGCAGCGGGTCAGGGAGGCACAGCGTGAGGACGCTGACTGTGAGACACGACGTGCACAGATATCCTCGGGACAGGCACCTGATGGTCTCTCCCTTGGAGCAGAGCACGCCATCCTTTTCAGAGGACGTACCATGGTACCAATCGCTTTCGAGAGGAGGTGCTGAGAGAGTTTCACACTTCTCCTTTGGCGGTACATTCTGGAGTGGCGAAGATGTACCAGGATCTCAGACGACAGCACTGGTGGCCGGGAATGAAGAAGGCTGTAGCAGAGTTCGTTTCTCGATGCCTCACCTGCCAGCAGGTGAAGGCAGAGCATCAGGTACCAGCAGGCTTGGTACAACCCTTGGAGGTTCTAGAGTGGATGTGGGACGAGATATCTATGGACATCGTGACTGGACTTCCACGCACTTCCAGAGGTCACGACTCCATATGGGTGATTGTTGACCGACTCACCAAGTCGGCACACTTCTTACCCATCAGAGAGCAGGGCTCTGTGGAGAGCTTGGGACGTCTCTACATTCAAGAGATTGTGCAGCTCCACGGCGTGCCATCATCTATCGTCTCCGATCAAGATGCTCGCTTTACTTCCCGGCTTTGGAAGGGGTTAAAGGAGGCGTTCGGGACGCAACTACGTCTGAGCACAGCCTTTCACCCTCAGACGGATGGTCAGACGGAGAGGACCATCCAGACTCTCGAGGACATGCTCCGCGCATGTGTCCTGGGCTTTGGTCGTAGCTGGGAGGACCACCTACCCTTGGTGGAGTTTGCGTACAACAACAGCTACCACTCCACCATCGGGATGGCACCGTACGAGGCGTTGTACGACCGACCTTGTAGATCTCCTTTGTACTGGAAAGACCCTGGGGAGTCAGCACTTGTGGGACCGGAGATGGTCCAGGCCACGACAGAGAAGGTCCAGGTCATCCAGGAGCGGATGAGGAAAGCTCAGAGCCGGCAGAAGTCATACGCTGACAGGAGGCGGAGGCCACTAGAGTTTGAGGATGGCGACCACGTCTTCTTGCGGGTCCCACCTCGACGTGGTATACGGAGATTTGGCCGAGGCGGAAAGTTATCTCCGCGCTTCATCGGACCCTTCTAGGTCCTCAGCAGGATTGGCGAGGTGGCTTATCGCCTGGCTCTAGCACCTCAGTTGCACCGGGTGCACGACGTCTTCCACGTGTCTCAGCTCAGGAGATACGTGCACGACCCGACGCACATCATTGACCATGGGGAGCTTGACGTTGACCATGGGGCGACTTTTACGGAGGTCCTGGTGGAGATAGAGGATCGACAGGAGCGGGTCCTATGTGGGTGATCGATTCCTCTTGTACGCATCAGATGGTAGCACGAGAACCTCCAGGAAAGCACATGGGAGCGGGAGGCTCAGATGTGTGCTCAGTACCCTAATTTGTTTCCCTAGTTTTGATGTATCTTTAAGGGGATGTAAAGCCCTGAGGTGGGAGTAATGTAAAGACCCGTAAAATTCAAGGGAAATTTTTTCTTAATTTTCTTTGGAATTTTATAAGAACGCGATTTCTGACGGCACCTGATTCCGAGGCCCGGAGTGCCCGGAATTAATTTCTGAAGTTTGGCTCAGGTACGTTCAGTGAACGAACGAGCGGGAATTTATATCTTTTGATCCGGTGCTCGGAATTGAAATCCGAGGACACCGATGAACTCGCAGCACCGATATTCTCTTAAGGAGACCTTTTCCGAGGTTGCGTTTTATGCGGAATGAAAGTTAGTTTTGGGATGAATTAAAAGAAGTTAAATAAAAATGTGGAAACACTTTTTATTTTTATCTTGTTGGTTATTTTCTCCCAAAGGGAGTTAAAGGTGGGACCCACATCCACTTAACCTCCCTTGGGAGGATTAAGTGTGGTGGGGCTCACACGAAGCATAACTCTTCACCTTCCTTTTTTTTAAAACTCCCTTAAACTCCTCTTTTAATGAACATGACAACTTTGTTAATTAATGGAGTAGATTTGTTTGAATTTCAGACTTTTGAAATTCAAATTGATAATTGTGTGAATAAAATAAGACTTTAGCTTATTTTATTTGGGTTAGAATTCTCTAGCCACCTTGAGAGAATTTGGAGCCTTCTCCTTCTTCTTCAAACCTTGACGAAGAAAGCGAAGAACTTTCGGACATCGAAGAAGAACACCACGTTCTCGGGAACCTTCTTCCGCGATGCCATACCCGTGACACCGACGACGTCTTCTTCCGCGTCATCTCTTCCGCGACGATTTCCCGCGATGAAATCGTCGTCAAGGAACTTCGAATCCTCGCTTCACGACATCGACGTCCTTCTTCCGTGACGCCGACCACCACGACGCGTCTTCCGCGGGTCGTTGACGATCAGCGTTCTTGAAACCGAGGTAGGGGTTTGTTGTTGTTTATTTTATTTATTCTCGTTCTTGGTTCTAGCATGACAATCTTGAGGATAAATGTTTAAGTGTTATCATCTAACGAGAGGGTGGTCAGACCGCACAAACACGGCCGAATTCCCCCTCCTTTGATCTTGATTATTATTTTCTTGTGGATGAACGAAATGGCGTGGTGTCGTCGCACCACGCGGGAATCACACGACAATTATTTCGCGGCGCCGTCGTGCCGCGCCGTGGAAAGATTCATCATGAATGCGATGCTGTCGTGCCGCGTTGAAGGAAACCAAAGGCGTCGCGGCCGGAGCGGGACCACGACGGAGGGGCGCGGTGTCGTCGCACAGCGCCAGACGAAGAAGGCCGCGGCTAGTTCCGGGCCACGGCGGAACGAGAAGACCGGCGGCTAGCCTGGCCGCTGGTGTCGGAAGCCAGAAAGGGGACCGGCCTTGCCGGTCCCGTTGAGGAAGGACCGGACGACCAGGTCGGGCCGGCCGGAAGGGAGAAGAACCGGGGGAATTATTTCCCCCAGCTGGCCAAAAATCGGCCCCCATAATGGGGGGGCCGCGGTTACACCAAGTGGGGGGGGGGGTGGGCAGCGCCCCCCCGTTTTTCTCAACGGTAGGCCCCCACGAGGGGGGCCGTTTGATCCAAGGCACGGCTTCCAGCAGCGCCGCCAACAGGAAGGGCGGGGGCTTTGCCCCCCGCGCGTGGCACCCGAGTGGCGCCCAGGCCGCGTCGCCGCCGGCTGGGCCGCGCCGGGCCGGGTCGGGTCCACCCGGTTCGGGTCGACCCGGACCCGGACCCCCCGTTTTTGAATCGACTTCAGTCTTTTGCCCATAACATGAGCTACGGACCTCCGTTTGATGAACCGTCATCGGCGATGCGATCCTTGGATCGAGACGTTCGTTTCGGTATATCGCACTCATAGTTTCGGAATACTTTGAGTTCGGCCGGGTTGGTTCGTACACGAAACCAACCGGGCCTTCGAAGCGGAAACACTCATATCTTGAACTACGGACGTCCGATTGATGTTCCATTAGCTTTGTTGTGTTCCTCTTAGTGAGACGGATCTTTTGGCATACTCCGCCCGAGGGCTGGACATAGGTGGAGTACGGTCGGGTTGGTTTTGACTTAAAAACCAACCGGGCCCCTGGGACGAAAAAGCCAATAACTCTCAGACTGGGCGTCCGATCGACGCGCCGTCTGTTACGTTGAGTTCCTGTTGGCGATACAGATCTTTTGGATACATCAACTCTGGACTTTGTGACAGTTGATGTATCAGCCTCTCGGCTCGTGGAGGGGACCCTCCCAAACGAGCTTACTGTGTGCGGGAACCCTAGTGCTGGCTGCGACTGCTACTCCTACTGTGACTGTGACGACGCTAGTACAAGGATCCTTAGTGGATTCGACGATGACGACTACAGCACTCAGCGATCCTACGTGGATCAGTGCTACAGGTCCTGTGTGGGCCCGATCATGTGTGGGTCCGATCCTGTGTGGGTCATTGCACTCAACGGTCCTGTGTGAACCAGCGCCTACAGGTCCTGTGTGGGCCCGATCCTGTGTGTGTCTTTGCGGGGGTTAGTTACCTATTGTTCTTTTGTGGGTCCGACGACTTAGATGGATCAGAGATCATCTTTATCGTCTTTCGAAGAAGTATACCTGTGTGAGCTGAATCCTATTTCTTTCCTGTGTGGATTGTGTTGTGTTATCCTGTGTGGATTTCGTTTTGCTTTCCTGTGTGGAATACACATAATTTCCTGTGTGGACTGAGTTGTACTTGGGCCCGGAGGTTGGAGCGTATTGGAATTGATGACTTAGGTATATGTATGGGCATATACCTAAGCAGTGACGGTTGTTACTTCCTGATTGTATCTTTTCCTTGTGGTTTATCCTTTGTGGATTTTGGGAGACCTTCGGGGGTCTCGGGGTCCCTACTGAGTAGCTTATATTCACCCCTGCACGGGCTATGCCCGCACTACGTTGTGTTGGTTGCAGATGACGGACAGTGTTGATCGTGGTTGACGCTTGCAGAGCAGGACGGTACCTGGAGGTGGACCACTGGGCGGGACATACTCGGAGCGGACGGTGGGACCCGTGGAGTAGTGGAGCTATCTGTACCCACCCTTCAGGTGGGATTTCCAGTGGACAGCTCGGTGTAGCGGCTTTTACTTTACAGTTGCTGTTTTCCCTTTCGAGTTGTACTTTACTTTCAGTTTGGGTTTGTATACTGGCCCATTTTCTTTTCCGCACTTTTAGTTGTACTCTGTTTTTACATAGTGTTTACTTTTCCGCTTGCTTACTCTGTGGTTTTTGTTTACTTTTCAAAGGCAGTGCCTTCCCTTTTTACTGGGATTTACGCCTTGGTGCTAGTCGCCATCCCCTAGCCTATGGAAGGTGGGCTTGGGGTAGTCACGGCACGGGCCCCGAGGGCGGGTCGTGACAGAATCACTACAAAAATAAAATATAGACACCTTCTAAAAAGAGGAAATTAATATCCCCCTTTTTAAAGAACTCCAAAAAATATAAATTATGGTAAATATTAGATGTATATTTTCACCAAGAAGAGGATAATTTAGGGGAATGAAAGGCTAAACTTGGTAAGTAGTGTCTCAACCCTTATCACATCATAATTTCCAACCAAACATCATGATCCAGGGATTTTTTCCATTCCAAAAACTATTGGTTGTTTAAATTTCTCTAATTATTTGTGTGATCATGGTGTTTGAATTACTGTATTTCCTAACAATGTATACACTTCTTTGTATATGGGAGACTTGAATCACACAATAGTGGTGTTATAGATTGCAAATAGATCCAAAATTTTCCTAGTATGAGTTCTAGATGATGTCCCATGAAAGTCGAAGATATCTTATTCCTAGCTGACATCTATGTACAAAATATGAATGTTGATGGTATCCCATCACACCCACCCATAATATCTGGGAGACCTTTCCAAAATACAACCAAAACCATCATCAATTTCCATGATAGGACATTCACTATGAAATTTAGATATATCACTATCCACATCAATATTTTTGAATCCCTAAGGCACCCATCGAAGGATCACTCATTCTATGAACTCTCCCATGATATTTTTACAGAAAATGTTGAAGATTAAGCTATATTCCATGAATTCTTGGCCTTAGTAGATACTTATCCCATTGAAAATATCATTGAACATGTGTATTCCAAAAATGTTATAGATTCTGGTTTCCTATTAGGGAAGAGTTAATATCGGATTTCATTTGTGATTTGTTAAATGATGGGGAAGTTGATATGGTTTATTATATGCATGAGGTAAATTTTTTGGAATGGGGTAATATCATTTTAATTTCATCCCTTGATCATCAACCTGATCTGGAATTAAAACAACTCCCCACTGATTTGAAATATGGGTACCTTTGGGAGTGGGATAAATTATCAGTGATAATTACAAATAATATTTCTAAAACCTAATAAAAAAATTTGATTGATATTTTGAGATATAATTCCCAAAAAATAGGTTATATCTTAGTTGACTTCTGAGAAATAAACACAAAAATATGATCACATAGAATTATTCTTGAGGGAGATTCCAAACCTATCATAAATCCCAAAATAAGGATGAATACAACATTAATAGAGGTTGTGAATAAAGATATTGAGAATCTCTTATAATCTGGGATCATATATCTCATATCATATTCACAACAGGTTATCCCAATTCATGTAGTTCCAAAGAAAACCGGCCTATCCACTATGAGTATTGAAAATAATTAATTGATCCCTGTGGGAATTCTGAATAGTTGGAGAGAGTGCATTGATTTTAGAAAGTTGAATCAGCTCACTCAAAAAAATCATTTCACCATCCCCTTCGTCGAACAAATTTTAGAGATATTGTTAGGTTGAACACATTATTGATTTTTGGATGGATTTTAAGGTACCCATTTCTCCCAAGGATCAAGAGAAAAAAACCTTTACTTGTCCATTTATTAATTTTTCATATAAAAGGATGCCATTTGGATTATGTAATTATATACGTACATTTCATTGGTGCAAGATAATAAATTTTTTAGATCACGTTGAATATTTCTTGGAAGCATTCTTATATTATTTAATTGTTTTTAAAAATTCCTTTGACCATTGTTTGAAAAACCTAGAAAATGTTTCAAAAACCTAAACTGAAAATAATCTTGTTTTAAATTTTGAAAAGTGTCATTTCATGGTTTAGAAAGGAATTTTCCTTGGTAATGTAATTTCAAAAAAGGTATTTAAGTGGATAAATCATAAATTTAAGTGATAAATTAATTTCCTTACACAACTCATGTGAAGCATGTTAGATAGTATTTAGGCCACACATGATTCTATAAGAGGTTTATAAATTTTTTAGTAATATTTATCTACCTACATCTAGATTTATTTTGAAAGATGATGATTTTGATTTCAATGTTGTCAGTAGGGAATCCTTTTAATAGTTTAAGAGGAGATTGATTACACCACCTATGATGCAACCACTAGACGAGTAAGAACCATTTGAGAAACTATGGGATGCCTCCAACCAAGTAGTTGGAGCAGTCCTTTCTTAGAAAATTGAGGGAAGGCAACAAGTCATTTTTTATTCCTTAGGAACCTTTAATACTTATCAATTATATGAAACAACAATATAAAATGAATTTTTAACATTTATTTTTTCTTTAGAAATATTCAGATTATATCTACTTAGAATTAAAGTCACTTTGGTTTGTGATATGGATGTTACTATTGGTGGAGTTCAAAATAGAAATCTAGGATAAGAAGGGATCTGATAACCAAGTGGAAGACTATTTAAGAAGAATTACCAACAATACTAAAGTTGAAATTCTAGAAAAAGAACCATTCAATGATCACCTTCCAAGAGATATATTATACTTTATAGAAGGGTACGTTCCCTGGTATACTTATATGATAAATTATCTACTAACATCTTAGGTCCCATCTCATTTCAATTATCACCAAATTTACATACAAAAAATCTAAATCATGATATTACATTTGGGTTGATCCATTTCTTTGGAAGATTTATAACGACCAAGCGATAAGAATATTTATTGAGCGTGAAATTGGTTCTATATTTTTTTTTCACACATTATCATGGGGAGACAACTTTGGAATTAAATGGAAAATAAAGAAGGTTAGAGAATATAGACATTATTGTACCACAATTTCTAAACATACTCATGAATTTTAAAAAAGATGTAAAAATGTTAGTTTTTTGGAAACATTTCTACGAAATGATAAATACCCCAAAAAATAACTTAATATTATTTGTATTTTTGAAGTATATGGGATATATTTTATGGGACCTTTCCCAATTTAATTTGGAAGTTTTTATATCTTTCTTACGGTTGATTATGTTTCCAAATCATTGGAATAAAAATCCACTAGGACTGATGATGCTAAAGTTGTTTGTGATTTTTTCAGGGTTAACATATTTTATAGGATTATAGTTTCCAGAGCCATCATCCGTAATAAAAGGACTCACTTTTTTCAACAGAATAATGTATTCCATACTAAATATGTAAGGTGTGTATCATAAAACATTAATTCCCTATCACCAATACGAAAATGGTCAAGGTGAAGGGTCTAATAGGGAAATCAAATGAATTTTTATGAAGACTATTAAACCAAATTGGAGGGATTTGAGCCAAAGCTTATACAACAGATTATGGTCTTACAAGATATCCTATAAGACTATGATTATAATTAGTCGATATATAAGGATTTATGGCAAAATCTATCACCTACTTATGGAATTGGAGCATATAACATATTAGGCTATGAGGAAGATGAATATAGATCTTAAAAGCACTGGGAAATGGATAATATTGTTCTTTTAGGAGCTATAGGAAATTATAAGGGATGATTTTGGAAATTCTAGGATTTATAAGAATAGAACAAGAGTGGTTCATCACAAGCTGACCCAACCGAAAGACATCCATCCTGGAGACAAAGTGTTGTTATTAAACTCAAGACTCAAGATGATTCTAGGAAAACTTTATTCCAGATAGGAGGGTCCATTTATAGTTACTCATGTATATCATTTCCGTGTTGTTCAGATTGTGAATGATTGGGAGAAAGAGGTATTGACTATTAATTGAAGAAGGATGAAGACATTACATGGGACCTTTCCATCAGATCTAGTAGAGGAGATCACAATCCTCTAACCTTTCTATCAATAAAATCCATCAAGTTGTACCTATCCTCTACACTTTTTTTCTTATTATGATTCAATTTCAAACCTTCTTCCTTGTTAAATCCATTTTAATATATTTAGGACACTACATCATTTATGTGTAGGGGAGTGAACTTTTTTATTTTAGGATTTTCATTTATTGTTTGTTTTTTTTATTTTCAGAAAAATGTCAGGTTTTTCACAATTTTTTGTGTTTCTTTTTCATTTTTGGTGTTTTTTTGAAACTGTTGAGTTGAAATGATTATAGATAACATTTTTAAAACCCATTTTAATGAGTGAAACATTTTATTCCATGAAACAGAGGTTAAATTAATGATGAAAATGAATCATTTAATGTTCAAATATTTTGGAAATTCATGAAATGTACTCCAATATTTGAATCCCATGCAACATATCACTGTCTATATATTTTAAATAACATTACTATGAGGATAATGAGCCATTTTTTTCATATTATTTAAATTCAACTCACTTCTTGAGAGAACCACACCATGTATTCCTTAACCAGAATTTTATATATTCCTATGAAAACTTGAGGGTTTGGGGTATTTGTAATTTAAATGATTGGGAAATTTAATTAGTTTTAAAGCCCCCATATTTCAAGAAAATCCTCTCAATTATGTCCTATCTTTTTAATTTAATTTGTGTATCCATATAATCAAGGAAATTCATGTTATTTTATTCACATTACAAGCCAATTTTTCATATAAAACATGCTCTGGAAGTGAAATTGCGTGATCTGGTTGAACATTAGTGTGGGGGAGGTTATGTTTTATTTTTCAATCTCATTTTTTGATACTTTGGGTAGAAAATATAATTCTTAAGATATGTATTTTCTACTAAAACATAATTTTGTAGAGAGAGTTTCTTTTTCTAGAGATTTCTTAATAAGAGAAGTTGTACCTTTCCCCAAATTAAATTGAGAAATAATGCTTTGCCTTTACTAAAGCTTTCAAGAAAATATATTTTTGAAATGTTTGATATATTTGTTTACCGAAATGATGAATGGTGTAAAATTTTCTTGAGTTTTCATAATGATGGAGCTGATTTTATATTAAGGGGAGTGAGGAGGATTCCATACTTGAGTGAAAATTTGAATCTTACAATTATTTTTCAAAATGAGCTAATCCCTCCTCATTTCATCTTAGAATTTTTTTAACATAAAAATAAGACCAATAAAATTATATAGAAAAAATATTCAAATTAATCATGATAATCACATATCCTTGACTCACATCAGGTAGAGAAGTAGGACTTTAGAAATCCTGTGGTGACTGTTGAATAAGTTTGGATTAGAAAACTTTTTTTGAAAATTGATATTTATGAGATGAGAGAAAATTCATGTGTGGTATGTGTTTTGTGTAAATGGGAGGAGAAATTATGTGGAAATATATTGAATGATCTGAATGAAGGACTTAAAATTAAGATTTTATTATGAGGTAAGATATCTTTTATTTCTTGGTATGGAATTGGTGGATCTCATGTATAAGGCCCCAGCCTTAAACCGTACTTAATATTGAATTAAATGAGTAATTCACATTGAGGATCTTTTTAGGTTTAGAGTTTTAGAGAATTAGGACATAACTATTACATCTCAAAATATTACAAAGTAGTCTCTTCTACTAAATTTCCATAAAATAAAAACTCTTAAAAAGAAACATGTCTAGTTCCATTTTTTTAGGTAGCATGACATTCCCTTGATCCCATCCTTGACCCTATTCCATGCTAAGTCCTGTGAAAAAAATTTCAAAAACTTGGGATGAGAATAAAAAGATCAGTAAGGGATACACAAAGAATGAAAACTATTAGTTTTTCAAAACAAAAAGTAAACCATGTATACTTTATCAAAGTAATACTTTTCACCTTTTCGAAGTAGTAAAAACTCTTCGCTGAATAAAAGTTCATTACTTACCCTTCTGTAACCAAAAGATTACCATAAAACCCATATAAAGATCACATAACATATAAAGGTAACTTGGGACATAAACATACTTATGTTGAATAACCATAAGGTCGACTTCCACACATATCACTTAATGGAATAGCCATTCGGCCAACTTCCATACATACTTAATGGAATAGCCATATGGCCAACTTCCATACCCAATGCATTGGAGGTTATAACGTAACCACCCGTCCTGGTATTCACGGCACCACCTATCATAATGTCCAAGTTGTTGAGTCAATAAGGTTTTCCTTATGACTTTTCCATTCCTTCTTGTTTTGAAAATCACAAACACCATATCTTAAGAAAAATTGCTTTCTTACGAAAAATCGCTTTTATAAGAAAAATTATCCTTATCATATTTTCATCCATATTTTTCTTAAGTATGAGATTCAGATTCATTTTCTCGGAATCGTTGAAACTTTGATAGAAAGCATTCTGTTTTAGGATTCAGATTCTGGATAAGAACTATAAGGAAGTTTCATTTCGAATTCCGGATATGAACTCAGACTAAGTTCTATTCCAGATTCAGGATACGAATTCTGAAGAAGAAATCTCATTACGAATTCCAATGAATAATTCTCATTATGAATTCTAATGAAGAAATATCATTCCAAATTCCCATTACGAATCCTGATGATGAATTCTCATTACGAATTCTGATGACGAATTCTCATTACGAATCCTGATGATGGATTCTCATTACGAATTCTGATGACGAATTTTCATTACGAATCCTGATGATGAATTCTCATTATGAATTCTGATGACGAATTCTCATTACGAATCCTGATGATGAATTCTCATTACGATTTCTGATGACGAATTCCTATTCCGAATTTGAATTCCGAATTCACCTATTAAACAGAATATGATTATCTTTGTTCTATACACTCTGAATTAATTCAGACTCTGAAAAATATTTTGGTTAGACTCTGAACTTATATTCTTCTTACACTTATATAATTTGTCCACTCTTTATTATTTTCATTACACTCCGAATCTTCACTCCGAATCTTTCATTCCGAACTTTTATGTTAGAGTTTAAAATGATGTCGTACATTCTGTTACACTTGTTTTGTTATAAAACGATGTCGTCTGTTTTGTTATAAACTAACCATTGTCTAAGTGACACGTGTACAGGTCCCTCCGATCTTTAAGGAAAATATGACCGTTGGAGAAGGAGCCGACCTTACCTATAAATAGGAGCTCATTTGAAAGAGCTCGTGACAGATGACAGATGAACAACTAGGTTTTTTGCATAGATGCTGTTGAAGTGATTTCTAGAGGGAGAGACTCTTATTAACTCTCAAAGCTTCATGCGACTCCGAATGTTGGTGATTACATTCGAGGGCTTCCGGGGATAGGAAGACAGAGGTTCCGACTACCTTAAAGTTCGAGGGCTTCCTTGCTGAGGAAGACAGAGGTTGCCAACTACCTTGAAGTTGAGGGCTTGTAGGGATAGCAAGATAGAGACTCCGATCTTCGTATCGAGGGCTTACCCTGGTGCGGGTAAGACAGACTTGCATGAAAGTATAAATCAAGGTACCTTTATCCAAGGTTGTTGGATACCCTTCTCTTTGGGTTAAAAGACTTATATCTTGTTACTTGTAGTTTTACTACTTGTTTATATTCCACTGCATTTTGTATTAGAAGGAAAGTATAACTTTCTTATACTTCCTTATTTGTACTCTGTTTCATTTAGATTCTATACGCTTTAAGGTAGAATCTCATATTGTAATCTTTTGTTAAGTTTCAATTTCCGGAACCATATTTCCGGAACCCTCATTCGGAATCTCTTTCCTAGTTTGCATTTGGTTATAAGAGGTGTTGTGAATTTTCTTAGTTTAACTTTGTTAAACTTAGTCTTTTCTTTTGCTTAAGGAAAACATAGTTATTCTTAACTAACTTTAAAGGTTCCAAAGGAATTTTTAAAGTATAAAATTCACCCCCTCTTGTATATTGAGCATCTACATCACTATTTCGATCCTACAATTGGTATCAGAGGTTGGAAACCTCTTACTCTATACCAATCTTACATTTGGTATCAGAGTAGGTCTCTGAAATACTTGTACTCACATACAAGTTTTTCTTGCTCATTTTATCATTCCGAACTATCTTATTACGAATTTTCCCATTCCGAACTTTTCTCATTCCGAACTTTGTTATTACGATTCTTTGCTACTAACAAGGTTGTGTGCAATGTTTTTTGTTTAAGTATGGTAGGAATTAATGTTGGATCAATTGATAATGTGAATCATACAAGACCACCAATATTTGATGGTAATGACTATGAATACCGGAGAGATCGTATGAAGACTTTTGTTATCAATACTGGAGTAGACAACTTTGTTATGGTTACTGGTGATTATAAAATTCCTGACAAGGAAGTTAGATCTTTTACTAACCAGGAAAAGCAAGAATATCAACTAAACTATAAGGTACGCAACACTTTACTATGTTCAATGACTAGAAATATATATAGCCAAATTTCTTTTTGTGAAGCAGCTAACTATATATGGAAGATGTTAGAAGTTACACACTTTGGAACTTCCAAAGTGATTGAGACTAGAAGAGCTATGCTTAGAGCTGAATATCATGGCATCAATTTTCCTTATGGAGAACCTATCTGTAAAGTTCAACAAAGATTTATGACTATTGTCAACATTCTACAATCTATGGGAGAGAAAGGTTTAGATGATGAAGCTCTTGTGGATAAAATAATTGATATTATGCCCAATGAGTGGGAGTCCAAGAGAACATCTATAGATGAGAACAGAAAGGTCACTCAAATTACTCTTGATGAATTATTTGGAACTCTTCTACAACATGAAACTAGAATGAAGAAAGATGCAGACAACATCAAGAAGAATAATGGAAATGGTACTGTTGCTTCTACTACAACTTCAAATCAGATGAAAACTATGACTCCGGATAGAGTAACCAGATCCAAGTCTAAGAAAGTTATCTTCCAATCCGAATCTAGTGAGAGTGAAGTCTCAGAAAATGAATTAGCAAATCTTGCTCGAAGGATGAACAAGATAGCTGGACAGAGAAATTTTGAATCTAAGTATAAGAAAAAGGAATTGAAAGATAAGAAAGATGGAGAAGTTACTTGTTATGAATGTAAAAGAGCTGGACATATAAGACCAGATTGCCCTATGCTCAAAAAGAAAGAAAGGAAAGAAAGACATTCAGACAGGAATAGGAAAATGTTTTATAAAGCTAAAGCTAAGAAAGTTTTGAAAGCTAATGATACCTGGAGTGCCAGTGGTGGTGACTCTTCAGATGAATCTTCAGGACAGAAGAATATTGGTCTTATAGCCAGATTACCTATTGATAATCATTGTCTTACGGCTAAGGTACGAAATGCTGAATCTTTGACCAATGTTTCTTTAAATTCTAATGATAGTAAGTATTATAATTCTTCTGATGAGGAAAATACATTACCTACTTATGAAGAAGTCTCTAGGTTTGCTGAACTTCTTGAGATTGAGAATTCCAAACTCAATAAGAAACTTGATAAGGCAAACTCTAGGAATTCTATTCTTACAAAAGAAATATCAGATCTTTCTAAAGATCTTGATAAGAAAAATGCTGATTTTGAAAGTATTTCAAAAAATCTTGAGGAAGTATGTTCTGAGAAGAAAAAACTTTCTAAAGAGTTAGAAAAATTAATTTCTAATAAAAATGTTTTCGAGCCTAACTCTAGTTCAAAAACTAATAATTTTGAGGATAAAAACTTGGTTGTAAAACTCATGTCCGAAATTTTTTCCTTAAAGAAGTGTTTATCAAACTTTACCCATGGTTAAGAAAATTTTGATAAGATGTATTCCCAAATACGACCTTTAAGAAATAAATCTGGATTTGGCTATACCCATGTAAAACCTATATTCAGTAACAATTAATTTGTTCCTCAAAGTTCCCCATTTGTACCAAGTGTCAATGTGGTGGTCACTGGGCAAATAACTGTTCCTTAAAAAAAACCCAATCTCTAGGATTTCACAAAGCTTACTTTTCTAAGAAAATGTGGATACCTAAAATTTTATTGTCTAGAAATCTCGGATCCAAACAAGTTTGGATTCCGAAAGTCTAATTTTCTTCTTGATTTCAAGAAAATAAAGAAAATACCAGCAACAATACATGGAACATGGATAGTGGATGTTCCCGGCATATGACTGGTAACAAAAGCTTTTTTGAAAAGATTATCAAAACGAAAGGAGGAAAGGTAACTTTCAGAGACAATGCCAAGGGAGAGATTGTTGGTATTGGAAATATTGTTTTTCTTGGTAAAACCTTGATTTCAAACGTTCTTTTTGTTAAAGGTCTTAAGCACAACCTCATTAGCATAAGTCAGTTATGTGATGAAGGTTACCTTGTGAATTTTAGGAATGATAAGTGTTTAGTTCACAATTCCAAGGAAGAATGTATTCTCTCAGCCAACAGGCAAGAGAATGTTTACATCCTAAACTTAGAAGACCTCAGGAGTCAAGATTTACCTTGCCTAAGTGAAATGGAAGATCATTCTTGGTTATGGCATAAAAGACTAGGTCACTGTAATCTTAGGAACCTATGTAAACTCTCTAAGAATAAACTAGTTAAGGATCTACCGGAGCTTAGATTTGATTCTTCTAAAGTTTGTGATCCTTGTCAATATGGAAAGAAACATAAATCTAGTTTTAAGTCTATCGGTGAAGTCTCAACAACTGATGCATTACAGTTAGTGCAAATGGATCTTTTTGGTCCAACACAAACTGGATGTATTGGAGGCAAATACTATGTATTTGTTCTAGTTGATGATTACACTAGATATACTTGGGTATATTTTCTAGCAAAGAAATCTGAAGCTTTTTCTTATTTCAAAAGTTTTAGAGCTCATGTTAAAAATGAGAAAAACCTTCCATTGAAAACTATTCATAGTGATCATGGAGGAGAATTTCAAAATTCTGATTTTGAAACTTTTTGTAGTAAGAAAGGTATTACTCACTATTTTTCAGCACCTAGAACTCATCAACAGAATGGTATAGTTGAAAGAATAAATATAATTCTTCAAGAGATAACTAGAACCATGTTGAGTGAATATTCTATTGCTAGACATTTCTGGGTTGAAGCTGTAAGTACTGCTTGTTATACTATAAATCGAGTTTTGATTAGACCTTTTCTTAATAAAACTCCTTATGAGTTATGGAATGGTAGAAAACCTAGACTATCCTACTTCAAGGTTTTTGGTTGCAAAGTATTCATTTTGAATACTAAAGATAACTTACATAAATTTGCACCAAAATCTGATGATGGAATTTTCTTAGGTTATTCCACAACTTCTAAGGCTTATAGAGTTTTTAATAAAAATACCTGCACTGTTGAGGAAACAGTACATGTAAAATTTGATGAATCAGATCCTTTTGTTTTTAAATCATCTTAACTTACATCTTCAGATGTGTTTTCAAAAACTGATTTTCAACCTTTGATAGAAGAACCTTCTGATAAGGAAATTATTCTAGAAGATACTTCTGAAACATTTACCCCAGAAGACTTTCTACCCTATGTTGATGAACATGTTTTACAAAACCCAAATCAGGTGTTTCTTAAGAATCATCCCAGTGATAGTATCATTGGTGATGTAAAACAACCTGTAAGGACTAGAAGTTCCTTAAGAAATGAAGTAGAAAATCTAGCATTTCTTTCCCAATTAGAACCTAAAAGCACTGATGAAGCTTTAGGTGATGATGATTGGATCAAAGCAATGCAAGATAAACTAAATGAATTCGAAAGGAATAAAGTCTAGACCTTGGTTGAAAGACCTAAGGAAACTTTTGTTATTGGAGTAAAATGGGTCTTCAGAAATAAATGTGATGAAAATGGAATCATAGTAAGAAATAAAGCTAGACTTGTTGCTAAAGGATATAATCAGCAAGAAGGAATAGAATATGAAGAAACCTATGCTCCAGTAGCTAGACTTGAATCTATCCGTATTCTACTTGCCTTTGCAGCATTCTTTAATTTCAAACTTTTCCAAATGGATGTGAAATGTTCTTTTCTTAACGGTTATGTTCAAGAGGAAGTTTTTGTTGAACAACCTCCTAGCTTTGAAGATACAAAACATCCTGATCATGTTTTTAGACTTACCAAAGCTTTGTATGGCCTTAAACAAGCCCCACGAGCATGGTATGATAGACTCACTGGATTTTTGCTTCAAAACAACTATGTTAAGGGAAATTCAGATCCAACCCTTTTTATAAAAAAGGATAAGAAAAATGTTTTGATTGTTCAAATTTATGTTGATGACATTATATTTGGTTCAACTCAGCAATCTTTGACTGAATCTTTTTCAAGTCTAATGAAATCTGAGTTTGAAATGAGTATGATGGGTGAGTTAACATTTTTCCTTGGTTTTCAAATTTCTCAAAAACCAGAAGGAACCTACATATCTCAATATAAGTATATTAATGATCTTCTTAAAAAGTATGGTTATGACAACACTAAAAGTATAAGTACTCCCATTGGTACCTCAAACTCTTTAGATCTTGACGAAGCTGGGAAACCAGTAGATCAAACATCTTTTAGAGGTATGATAGGAAGTCTACATTACTTAACAGCTAGTCGACCAGACTTAATGTTTTCAGTATGCTTATGTGCAAGATATCAATCCAATCCTAAGGAATCTCACTTAAAGGCAGTAAAAAGAATTTTTCGCTACCTTAAGAGAACCATGGATCTAGGATTATTTTATACATCTGGAAATGATTTTGTTCTAAAAAGATTTTCTGATGCTGACTTTGGTGGAAATAGAATGGATTGAAAAAGTACATCCGGAACTTGTCATTTCTTAGGAGATTCTTTAGTTTCTTGGTCCTGCAAGAATCAACATTCTGTAGAACTCTCCACTGTTGAAGCTGAATATGTAGCAGCTGGAAGTTGTTATGCACAAGTGTTGTGGATGCAACACACACTCACAGACTATGGCTTGAGTTTTACTAAAACTCAAATTTTGTGTGATAACACAAGTGCCATTGCCCTCAGTAAGAACCATGCACATCACTCCCGTGAAAAACATATAGATATTAGGCATCACTTTCTTAGGGATCACACACTCAAAGGAGATATTTTTCTTCAGTTTATTGGAACGCAAGATCAACTTGCTAATATTTTCACAAAATCATTGCCTTCTGATATATTTGAATATATTAAACAGAAGTTAGGAATAATAACCGTAAGGTAATATTTCTTAATTAAATTTCTATTGAAAAAGTCTCCTTGCAGTAATAAACTCCTTTTCATAGGTGGAGTACATTTTATTGTTTGTTTAACAATGTTTTTCAAAATTTGTTTTCAAACTTTTCGGAACGAAGATTTCCGGAATGGAACTTCCGGAACTAAAATTTTCCAAAATGAACATTCTCATACAGAATACTTCTGGAATAGAAGTGTTCATATTAAAAATTTCTGGAATGGAAAATTTCGTACTAGAAGTTTCATAAAGGAATTTTCATACCAAATTCTTCGTAATGTATTTTTCGTACTAAGTTTTTCGTACTGTTTTTTTCCTTACTAAGTTTGTTTTTCGTACTGAGTTTTCCGTAATGAATGTTCCGTAATGAGTTTTTCATTCTGTTTTTTTCCTTTTTCTTTTTCCTTACTAAGTTTGTTTTTCATACTGAGTTTTCCGTAATGAACGTTCCGTAATGAGTTTTTCGTACTAAGTTTATTTTTTTCATAGTAAAAATTTTGCGAAATCTGTTTTCTCTTAATAAGGTTTTTTTCTCTAGTCTTCCATATATTACCCATTACGAATAATCCTCCTAAGCCAATCCGAAAGGTATGATTACCTTACTCAAGTTTTCGTAGTCATATTTTTCTTGCTGGCATTTTCTTGTATTATGTTTTCAGATTTTAGTTTTCTTAATTCTTTGTCTTAATAAAAAACCTCAAAAAGATTGGATTCAAGTTTTCAACCGTCAGATCTGATCTCAGCTCATTCCAACCGTTAGATCAACCCTGGAAAGTAAGACGTCATCTCGTTGCCTATATAAAGGGGACCCAATTACTCATTCCACATCGATCTCAAGCTCTCGCGTCTCGAATCTCTGCCTCTCTGATTTAAGGCCGTTCCGAACTTCAGTTTTCTCCGTTCCGAACTTCTCAGAGGATTACAGATCCGAATGTTTGCGGAGTTAGCATCTCAAGAAATGTCATCCACTAAGCCTATTTCGCAATGGTTAGTTTACAGAGAAAGGTTAGTCCATCCAGATTTCTTCAGCAACTATGATTCTCTCATTTCAAAGAACATTAAGTTGAATGGCTGGGAAGATGTTGCGGTATCAAAAACCGGGAACCAAGATGAAGTATATTCAGACTTACTTGTTGAGTTTTATGAATCCGTTTCTTTCTTTAAGGAAGATAATAGAGAGAAGTTATCTTTTAAGTCTTATGGCAAGACTTACAAGATTTCTCACACCAAGGATGCAAGCTTGGTAGGACTGTCTTATGAAGGAGAAGCCAAATTTATTTCGCATATATTGCCGGACTCTAAGGGTTGCTTCGACAAGGAAAAAGCCCTAGAAACTATCGGACTGGCTGATGACAAGGCTCCGAAGATTGCAAGTCTATCTACAAATTTCCGGATTCTGGAGTTATGGGTACAAGGGCTTATCGTACCGAGGAAAGGTGATAAAGACAGCTTGAAGAAAAGTGAGATCTATATATTAGATTTCCTGATAAATCTATGGAAGTTTAACTTGATGAAGCACATTCTTATTACTATTGAGAATTTGAAGAAAGGAAATCTGAGAGCTCAGATTATTATGTATCCAGCAATCCTCTCCAAGTTGATTGTTCGGTGCCTTGAGTCTTTCAAGGAGGCTTGAAAATCAAAGCCAAGAGTTTGCAAGATCATGCTAGTCAGCGATGGTACTCTTAAGAGGATGGATGTGGCCTTCAACAAGGAAACTGGTGAGTTCTTCGATTTGAAAAATCAAGAAGAAGCGGCTCTGAAGGCTGCTGAACCGGAATCATCTAAGCCAGTAAAGAAGATAAAGCTAAAATAAGTGGAAGTAGAAGCACAGAATCCTAAGTCTAAGGAAGTCCATTCCGCACCTCCAAAACCAAAGAAGAAGAAAGCCTATCCTGATGAGGTAGTTACGAAGTGGAGAGCCGATAAAGAGAAAAGGAAAGAAGGGGATCCGCTGTTTGGATTGGACCCTGCGGAGGCTAAGGGCTTGAAGGAGAGAACATCTGATGAGCTTGAAAAATAAGAAAAGAAAAAGAAGCTCAAGAAGGAGATGTCTGAGGCTGAGGTAGATCAGGCTTTGTTAAAATTCAATGAAATGGTTTCAGCAACTATTCCAGTTCCGAGATCTTTCTCCTTGGAATCTCTACCTGAGACTCCAAGAAGAAATTTTGTTGCTCTGGAAGAAGCTGTGGCTAAGAATACTGAGGAAGTAGAGCAAGTTGAGCAAGTGGAACAAGTAGAAGAGGGCGCTGATGGAAGTGGTGAAACTGAAGATGTGCTGAAACAAGTAGATGATTACAAGGGGACACCTTCGGAACACTTATCACTCCGAACTTCCGAAGCTGAATCTTCGAAGCTAGTTACTCCAGCAATGGAAGAAGAGAAAGGAGAAGAAAAAGTTACTTATCATGGAGAAGAAGAACATCTTTTATCTGATGTTGCTCAGGAAGAAATCATAGGGGTTCGTGTTCAGGAAGTCGCTGATGAAGAAGATAATGTTGTTCAAGTTTCTGATAGTGAGAAGAGAACTCCGGAATAGGATTCAATTTCGGAAAAAGACAAGGGAATGCAAATTCTTGCCGATACTCCGAGCTCAGAAGTGAGGAAGAGGAAGGAAGTTGGTAGCTCTTCAAAGAGAAAGCTTGAAATCATTAAAGAAGAAATTTCTCCAAGCAATGTTTCAGATTCGGAGTCATCTTCGGTGGGGCATGACTTTGTTGTTCAGTCTTTGAAGAAGTTGGTGGGAACCATTCCGACCTTCTCAAGTATTGATTCAAGATGCCAGATGCTCCAACATGTGTTGAATCAGAAAACTGACTCCGTATCTATGGTTATGGACAAGTGTGTTGAAATAGAGGCTCAGTTAAAAACATTTTTCATTGGATACGAAGCTCATAGAAAATCTTGCAAGAGGATGACAAACTGGTCGAAGAAGACTATGGAAGAGATGAGGTTTTTCGATGAGTTTCAAGACAATGTTAAAGATACTTTTGAAACCGAGGACAAGAAGATAAATGAGTTAACTACATCCTTTGAAGAGAAGTTGACAGAAGAAAAGAACTTCCTGATTCAAGAAGTGAGAGATCTGAATGGGAAGCTGAATTCCGTTTCTCAAAACTGGAAGTTTAAAAGGGATCATCAGATCGATTTTGAAGAAAGGATGAAGGCTCAGGAAGAAAAGATCAAAGCTCAGGAAGAAAAGATGAAATCCCAGGAATAAAAAATTGAAGCTCAATCCACAAGAATAGTTGTCTTAGAGAAGCAAGCTGAAGAAGATCATAAAGACCTGAAGAAGATCAAGACTATTCTAATGGGGCTCATGTCGAAGGAAAAAGATCCGAAATAACAAAATCCGATATTTTTGTTGTATTCTTTTTGTTGCTGATATTTCAAAATTAATGAAAGTTGTGCTTGTCATTTCTATTGTTGTCATTACTAATTTTTCAGGTACTTTGTTATTTTTTTTTTCATTCCCTCCAATTCGTTTTGAAAATCACAAAGGGGGAGAAGGAAAAGATCCTTAAGAAAAAGAAGAACTCTAATAAGAGTTTATCAAAGGGGGAGAAGAAAAAGATCCTTAAGAAAAAGAAAACCTATAATAAGAGTTTGTTTAAGGGGGAGCTTTTTCATTAAAGAAGACCTTCTTATCTATCACTCTGGAAATCTGAATACGATCCTTAGAGTTTCAAAGCCTAAGAAGGAGTTAGTCGTATTCATCAATATCCTTAAAGCAAAGGGAGATAAGCCTTAATGTTATTCTTTCTTCTTAGAATTTTATTTTCATAAGGATGTTTGTGCTTTCCAAAAAGGGGGAGATTGTTGAGTCAATAAGGTTTTCCTTATGACTTTTCCATTCCTTCTTGTTTTGAAAATCACAAACACCTTATCTTAAGAAAAATTGCTTTCTTAAGAAAAATCACTTTTATAAGAAAAATTGCTTTCTTAAGGAAAATCACTTTTATAAGAAAAATTATCCTTATCATATTTTCATCCATATTTTTCTTAAGTATGAGATTCGGATTCATTTTCTCAGAATCGTTGAAACTTTGATAGAAAGCATTCTGTTTTAGGATTCAGATTCTGGATAAGAACTATAAGGATGCTTCATTTTGAATTCCGGATATGAACTCAGACTAAGTTCTATTCCAGATTCAGGATACGAATTCTGAAGAAGAATTCTCATTACGAATTCCAATGAAGAATTCTCATTATGAATTCTAATGAAGAAATATCATTCTGAATTCCCATTATGAATCCTGATGATGAATTATCATTGCGAATTCTGATGAAGAATTCTCATTACGAATCCTGATGATGAATTCTCATTACGAATTCTGATGAAGAATTCTCATTATGAATCCTGATGATGAATTCTTATTATGAATTCTGATGACGAATTCTCATTACGAATCCTGATGATGAATTCTCATTATGATTTATGATGACGAATTCCTATTCCGAATTTTCATTCCGAATTCACCTATTAAACAGAATCTGATTATCTTTGTTCTATACACTCTGAATTAATTCAGACTCTGAAAAATATTTTGGTTAGACTCCGAACTTATATTCTGCTTACACTTCTATAATGTGTCTACTCTTTATTATTTTCATTACACTCCGAATCTTCACTCCGAAGCTTTCATTCCGAACTTTTATGTTAGAGTTTAAAACGATGTCATACATTCTGTTACACTTGTTTTGTTATAAAACGATGTCGCCTGTTTTGTTATAAACTAACCGTTGTATAAGTGACACGTGTACAGGTCCCTCCGATCATTAAGGAAAATATGACCGTTGGAGAAGGAGCCGACCTTACCTATAAATAGGATCTCATTTGAAAGAGCTCATGACGGATAACAGTTGAACAACTAGGTTTTGTGCATATATGCTGTTGAAGTGATTTCTAGAGAGAGAGACTCTTATTAACTCTCAAAGCTTCGTGCGACTCCGAATGTTGGTGATTACATTCGAGGGCTTCCGGGGATAGGAAGACAGAGGTTCCGACTACCTTAAAGTTCGAGGGATTCCTTGCTGAGGAAGACAGAGGTTGCCAACTACCTTGAAGTTGAGGGCTAGCGGGGATAGCAAGACAGAGACTCGGATCTTCGTATTGAGGGCTTACCCTGGTGTGGGTAAGACAGACTTGCTTGAAAGTATAAATCAAGGGACCTTTATCCAAGGTTTTTGTATACCCTTCTCTTTGGGTTAATAGATATATATCTTGTTACTTGTAGTTTTACTACTTGTTTATATTCCGCTGCATTTTGTATTATAAGGAAAGTATAACTTTCTTATACTTCCTTATTTGTACACTTTTTCATTTATATTCTATAAGCTTTAAGGTGTAATCTCATATTGTAATATTTTGTTAAGTTTCAATTTCCGGAACCATATTTCTGGAACCTTCATTCGGAATCTCTTTCCTAGTTTGCATTCGGTGTTAAGAGGTGTTGTGAATTTGCTTAGTTTAACTTTGTTAAACTTAGTCTTTTCCTTTGCTTAAGGAAAACATAGTTATTATTAACTAACTTTAAAGGTTCCAAAGGAATTTTTAAAGTATACAATTCACCCCCCTCTTGTATATTGAGCATCTACATCACTATTTAGATCCTACAATCCCAAGTACCATTATAAAATCATAACACATAAAACCAACATAAAGGAATGATAACATTTCCACATTTCAGTCACAATATATCATTTAAATATATTGACATAATAGAATCCTTTATCAAAACCATTTTCAATACCAAAATACATAAAAGAGTACATGGCATTTATTTTATTCTAAAAACATTACGGCTTGTTGAGGAAGCCAAAGATCAAACAATACTCGCGGCGGCGGGAAAATGTCATTGTCACCACATACGTTAAAAGAAACATTCCTTTTTTGTCGTTTAGTAAAATGCTTCGTAGAAAAATATTCCTTTCATATAAAAGTAAAATTCAAAGGGGTTTATACACCGTATAAAATAAAGTTGCGTATAAAACTAAATATGCCTCAATGAAAGGAGATTGAGACGAATTCCCTTACAAAGACGGTATCCTTGGATTAAGGATAAATCAATTACATAATTATGTGTGACAAAAGAATACACAAAATATAAGTGGATATTAAGTGTAAAACAATCAGATTTTATTCACACATATTCATAGAACGACATATTCAAGGAGTACAAGCTTATCCCAAAGAATCAAAATTGGGTTAAGAAGTTCCCTTGCAAAAATTTTCCGGCCTAACGACATCACTAAAAAATTAAGAAAATGAGTTGATGAGAGATAAAAAGGGTATCTCATCACATGGACATAAAATTTAGATCAATAAGGATATATAAGAACATATCCCAACATAATATTATGTGAATTAATAGACATAACAAAAGAAGTCTTTTACAAAAATAGGAGGGTGAAAGGTTCCCTTACCGACATGGGTATCTTTAGAGACATGCACCCTGCGAAAGAAGGACAATACAAAATTGATGTAAATACTCATAAATTAAAGTATATTACACAATGATAAAAATAACGGGCAGTACATACACCACTCAAAGGAAATTGTGGCAGATGTAGCATGAATCTCACGGGAATAAAAGTGAGATGAAAAATCCCTTACGAAAACTCAGCAGCCTAACGACGCCACATAAACTTACAAAAATGGATTGTTGAGATAAAATAGGGTCTCTCAACATATTAACATAATGTTTATAGAAAGGGGAATATAAAAAAACATCCCCCAACATAACAAAGAGGAGCTTAAAAGAAGTGACATAAAGGAGAGTACTTAAAAAGAAAGAGAGAGGTTAGATCTCTTACGAAAATTCGGTAGCTTAACGGCGCCACTCAAAACTTCCAAAATGAATTGATGAGAGAGAATATGGTCTCTCATCATATGATCATAAAAATTACAGTAAGATTAATATAAAATAACATCCCAAAAACAAAAAAGATGAGCTTTAGAAGGAATGACATAAAAGAGTGTACTTAAAAAGAAAGAGAGGAGTAAGATCCCTTACCTCGGGTCCGACTTGACTCGATCGTTCTTTAACGTCCTGAATAATAAACTTGAGTTAATTTATATTTTCATAAGAACCTTTTCAAGTTAATTATTCCTTTTATATCACTTATTTAAATTTTATAATCATTATGTAATCATTTAAGTTAATAATGTTTGTTTTGTCGATATTTGGGTCTTTAGTCGAAAGTGAACTTCTTACAATTACATGTTGTTCGTGTGGTCAATGGTTCATTATATCCAGAATGATATTCAAGATTTGGATATTATATATATCATATATATCAAGCATATACATGTATATATAATATTACATAATCATTTATAGGTAAGAAATGAAATGCACCGTTCATGGAGACAGTAAGCCATACGTACACATGAATGCTACTTTCATTTCTTTGTCATATTAATGGAATTAAAACTAAATGAGAGGTATGCATATTTTAATTACAAAATTATATTAATAATTTATATTCAACATAAATTATATATATCCATTATAAATATGTACTTATAATAGTACATTACATTTGGGGATTAGAAATGAAATGCACCGTTCATGGAGACGGTAAGCCGTACGTACGCATGAACGCTACTTTCATTTCGGTCTCATAAATTAATGGAAAGAAATAATAATGATGTAGAGGTATATTATAATTACAGTATAAAATCATATATAATAACTTTAAATCCATCCTTTATACATCCCACATATGGCATTAACGAATCAAATCACTTTGAGGGGGCGGTAGTCCGCACTTCCTAAAATGAAGATATCGCGTATACCCATAATGAAAACCATAAAGGTATGCCCAAAATGAAAAATACAGAATCTCAAGGAAACCATAAAAATATTATATATCATATATAAATATAGTGTCATATTAATGGCCACCTTTGAAGGTGTTAAAAGAATGTTGAACAATCATCGTTTCGGGAGGTCGAAATTCGCCATCCACCGAAACAGTTTGTTCTTTAACCATTATATGTAGGTGTGTGTAAGTGTAGCTCGAATAATTCTTATAAAAAAATAATATTATATTGATGCTACTGGAGTTGTTACAAAATAAATGAATAAAAAGAGTTTAAGGGGTTGGAGAAGCTAAATAAAACAAAAGGACTCAAGTGAATACATTACCTTAAAATCGGGTAAATCCCTTTGGTTTGAGCTAAAAGGCTTCCTTGGGAAGACTTCTGCCCAAAGTGAGGCTTCAAAGAGTAATAGAGGGAAGTGGAGAGACAAAATGGGTAGGGGTTGGCCGAGCCAAAGGCTTTGGGAGTGTGGGTAAGGAGGTAGAGGTGGGGGCCTTTTATAAGAGGAGAGGAGGGGCACTCTTGGAAAGTAAAGAAAAGTCACTTTATTTTAAAATGATATTCGGATTTAAGAGGTCCCACATTGATATAATTCTAGGATAAGGTGATAAGGGTTAGAAATCAACTCATACAATAGGTTTTGGACATGTTTAGGTCTTAGATATTACATTATCTTTCCATTTTATTTAAATCGTTAAATAATGAGGTCATCGTTGCATCCTCATGATGTCAGAAATAATTTAATTTATTTAATGTCTAAAAATTATAAAAAAAATACTATGATGTATGAAATCGTTTTATCTTTCCAATGAATATTTATAGTCAAAAATATGATTTGTATAACCCCATGTAAAAATTGTTTTAGTAAAACAACTCATGTTTGTGACATTTTTATTTTAACTTTAAATAAAAATATATTAATGTCATTTTCCAACCAAAGTGGCTTAATGGGGTACCCAAGTTGACCCATGTATTGTCTTGGTCGGCCATGACACATACAATGAGTTTAGGACATGTGTATAGGTCATTTCATTTTATTAAAACATTATTCTTACCATAAACTACACTAATTACCTCTAATCGCGATTAAGAACTTAAAAGTTACTATTCACCAAAAAATTATTTTAATCTCATTGAACCACATTTTACTTATTAATGAAAACCATGTATTTCGGATTTTTGAAATTGAAAACACAGAAGTGGTAAATTTTCATTTAAACGAAAAATCAGTTTTTATAAGTACCACTTAGTGGTTTCACTATTCAACAAAAAATTGAAGTTTTTCATAAAAATCCCAAAAATTCAGCCTAAGCTATATTTGATATTCCTAATTTAAAAA
This sequence comes from Viscum album, assembly GCA_963277665.1. Lineage (NCBI taxonomy): Eukaryota > Viridiplantae > Streptophyta > Magnoliopsida > Santalales > Viscaceae > Viscum > Viscum album. Next base: position 1,880,918,749 of record OY728159.1, on the reverse strand, counting down.
TTAATTCTATTTTACAAAATTCAAAAAATATAAGTCACATTAATTAATTTAATAATTAATTCCTGCTATCAGAGAAAATAACGTGTTTTTATGAAACAATAAGTATCAAAAGATTGACACTAGTTTAAGTCTGATTTCAAAGTGAAATTAATTCCAATGACCACTATTGGATTTAATGGTAAATATATATTCTAATTTCACTTTAAAATCAATTTAAAAGATAATCTAAATAAATTAGATTAAAAAGAGGTTTTGAATTAAAATACAACATTTTACACTATTCATTAAAAAATGAACTTTATCGGAAAGATTCCAAAAATTTACGCAAAGTAAATTTTGATGTCCCGATTATAAAGAAGAGTTTTATTTGGTTCAATAGAATGTATAAGAGTGAACAGAACTATATTTAATGATGGTTCTCCATCAAAAGGCGAGAAGTGAACTTTTAGTGAAAACTAGGGCATATACGCCTAAAATTGAATTCTTTCCGTATTTTAAGCCTTTATCTTTTATTGGATAAATGTAAAAACATTTAAAAACATATATAATCATATTTTAGTTATTTCTATCCATTCCCGCCAATACAACGGCTACATGTTAACTACCATTTAAAATAATATTATTTTATTATTAGAGTGCAACGTAAGATTCCCAAGAAACTCGTTGTTGCGTGTTGGGTACGCCATCGAGCATAGTGTCCCCTTTAAATTATTATTAATATTTTATTCACAAATATGGATAAATATGAAAATTTCATATTCTTTATTTACCTGGGGTGTTACATCATGAGCATGTGTTTTGAATTTACATTGATTCGATTTTGTTCTTGAATTGTCCTAGAGTCCAAGTGCTAAGTGTTGGGGAAGTGATAGAGTTAATATTATAATTTTTTATGTATTCTTTAATGATTTAATACCTTACAATTAAAAAATATGAGTTTATATTTACCATTTATTTATTTTTGGTGAATTTTGTGTTTAATTGTAAAAATTGTTTAATTCTAGAAATTTTACAGTTTTATGGATATTCTGTATTTCAGGAAAATATTTTACCATTTTAATATGAAGTGAGTGACAAATTTTTTAGGATTCATTTGTTCATGGGAATCATGTTTTTATTATATATCTAGATCCAATTCAATACAAAATCTCCCATAAAAATAAATCAATTGGAAAAAGTTTTATGGACGATATAATGGACCCCACACTAGTTAAGGAGACATATCTCGGCCTAGATATTTCTAAATGAGATGATTCCAGTTACAGGAAAAATATTACAAAATTTATCATGTGTATAAGAAATTTCAATGAAAAATTTAATATTATGGCATCAATTTTATGCTGTAAAGTTGAGGTAGTTTAGGAGTTTCCTAGGGAAGAAAAAGTATTCAACATTAATTAGACTATAACTTTTTTGAGGAATTTCTAATTAGGTTGAGATTTTGTAGGATCCTGTAAAAGATACATGGGAACAGCTTTTCTAAATGATACATTTTGAGATTTATCCATTTTATATTCTAATTGAACTCATAATTTAGAATTATTGAATATAGAGGGAAAATTTTCTACCTTCAAACTTATAAATATGTGTGTCCACTTCCATTCAAGGGTTGTCATAGAATGAGAAAGAGGAGATATGATGTATTATTTGAGTATTAAATTACCATGTATTTTCTATTTTATTTTTTTCTTAGTTTAATTATGCTATCTTGTTCTCATTTCAACTTCCTTACACTTCACATGGAGGGGTAAAACCTTTGAGTGATCGGGGAAGGGGGAGTTTCACTTTTGAAATGTCAAAGTCTTATGATTAAATGTAAAATAATATTTTTCTATTTGTTGATTTCCATTCTATGTGGATATAAATTTTCTTATTGTGACCATGTTTTGGGTTTCGGGTGTATTCATTATTAATAGTTTTGGTTAAATATCTTTAAACTCCCTCTGCCTAGTGTAACATGACATGATCAAGAAGATTGTGTTACGTGGCGAGTGTATAGAAATCTTTTGAACATGTGTGGAACTAGTAAATCATTTCAAGATTTAGGAGGATAAAAAATTTAGGATAGGGACTCACCTTAGTTTTTAAGGGATATTTCATGAAATCTTATGCACATAAGCGGGGTTCTCATGGCTTCCTACACCATGGGTGATTGACAACTCGATCAAGGAGTCATTCATTTATCATTCAATATGAAGAGAGGGGGAATGATTTCCATGACCACGATGAAATTTAAAAAGGTGAACCTATCCTGAACCCACTAGTATCTTCATCCATTATTTTTTAAAAATTATTTTAATATCTTTATATCTTTCCAAAAACCAAAAATTTCAAAAATTATATCACTTATTTCTCTAATTTTTAGGTGATAGATTGATTTTTGTTCACTCCTCTCAAGAAGCTACCTAATATATCCATTAGACTATATTTTAACATAGGAAATATTTGTTTTTGTCACTCCCCATGACATTCATGTATCAAAACGTGGCTCTGTTGCTAGTAAGTAAGTGCCAACATTTTTTCTCTCTATTTTGTTTCTCTTTTCTTCTTTTTTATCTTCAAAATTGCATGACTAGAACCTCAAAAACTGAACCTTGTCCCATAGATCCAGAAATTGAAATAATCTTGTGAAATAGACTAAAAAACCTTGATTTTAAATCTTAATTTGATGAAATTTATCTTTAATAATCTATTGAAACTTCAAGGGTTCACTCCATGACTATCATCCTGGTTGGAAATCAAAACCCAACCCTTAATGACCATTGTTAACCATAATTCCTTAATAAAATCATTCAACTTATCATGCTAGTGTTACAGAATGATTTTTGAGATAAAACCTAGCGTGATTACTTTTCATAAAATGATTTTTGACATGGTAGGTGAAGATCCAAATAAACATATTAAAGAGTTCACACATGTATTCTCTACTTTTAGACCCCTTGGAGTAGCTGAGGAACTGGTAAAGTGGAAGGTATTCCCATTTTCATTGGAATAACTGCCAATGAATCGTTGTATGGTTTAAAACCTAGAGATTTGAATGAATTTAATGACTTGGTAATATGTTTCACACAACTATTATTCTCCACATTTAGAAGAACAACCATCAGAAAGGAGATCTATATTATTAGATAGTCAACTAGAGAAACCCTTTATGAGTATTAGGGAAAATTTTATAATCCATGTTCTCGATTCCCACATCAAACCATTGAGTAGAATCACTTTATTGTTTTTTTATATCAATTTTTACTAGACAATGACAAAAATCATATGGATGCATCATCTAGAGGATAATTTATTGACCTATCTCCAGAAGAAGCCAAAGGCCTGATTGAGAAGATTTTCGAAAATCACAGCATTTTGGTACAAGAGGTACAAGAAAAATAGTTATTCCTGAGGTATGAACATACTACCTATCAAATTTATGGGAAACTGAGATTTATTAGTTAGACATTATGGTGAGACAGATTTCCATGAGGTAAGTGAGTGATTAACAACCAGTGACTAAGGTATGTGGTTTATGCTAATCACCGAATCATTTCACTGACGAATGAGATAAAATACAGGGAATGGAAACATGTGTGACTACCTTTAGTCTGAGTTAGTTCCAAAAAAATAATGGATGGAGAGATCCTAACTATGTTCAATATGGATTTTGAAATCATTAGAATCAGGAAATACCCCCATACCAAAACCAACTCCAAAACCAACCCCAATTCCAACAATAATTCCAAAACCCACCTCTATTTCACCAAAAGAAATCTTATAACCATCCATCACAACACCAACTGACCACATTCCAAAAACCCTAAAATATACCATCTACCAGCACAAAACCTTACATGGAATATCTACAACCACACATGATGACCTATAAGATAAGATCGATATATCAGAAAACACAGTTGGATGTTTTCTTTGAAATCACGTCCAAAAGTCCTAGAAAACAACCTTCCTAGAAAATCCCAGACCTAAAAGAGAATGTTATAATGATAACAATAAGGAGTGGAAATGAACTCTCAACACTATTATCCTATAAACCTAAAACAATATCTATTGGATTTAGGGAGACTGAGGTCCTAAATTTTTAAAATTATGTGAAAATGCACCAACAAGAAGATAAGAAAGAGGAAGAGGATAAGGATTAGATGAGGAAGGAGAGATAAGAAACCCCATTTTAAATTAAACAAAGAGATAATAAAGACTTACCCCCACCATTTCCATCAATGATGATTGAATAATAGATATTACAAGAATAATCACATCAAAAAGAAATTATAGATACCTTCTAGAAAGTTGGAATTAATATCCCCCTTCTTGAAACAGTCAAACAAAATTCAAAATTATACTAAATTTGTGAAGGAAATTTTCACAAAGAAGACGAGACTTCAAGGGAATGAAAGAATAAACATGGGAAAAAGTGTCTCAGGGATTATCACACCACAATTTCCAAAAAAATGCCATGATCCATGCTCATTTTTCATTCCATGCACCATTTGTTCTTTAAATTTTTCTAATGTTTTGTGTGATCTAGGTTCTTCAATTAATTTAGTGCCACACTCAGTATACACTTCTTTGAATAATGGATACTTGAAACCAACACGAGTGGGGGTCCAACATGCAAATAGATCCATAGTATTTCTAGTAGGTGGTCTAGAGGATTTCCTGGTGAAATTCAAAGATCTCTTATTCCCAGCTAACTTCTATGTACTAAACAAGAAAGAATACATGAACCCATCACACTCACTAATAATTTTTGGGAGACCATTATTAAAGATAGATAAAACCATCATCAATTTCTATGATGGGACACTCACCAAGTATTTTTAAGATATCACAATCTACTTCAATATTTTTGAATCAATAGGGTACCCATCAGATGATCACTCACAGTTTTCACTCTCCCATGATGTTGGTACTGAACCCATTGAGGAACCAAGTATGTTCCATGAATTCTAACCCTTGGTAGATACTTCATCCATTGAAAATATCATTGAAAATGTGTTTACCCAAAATATTGGAGATTCAAATTTCATGTGGGAGGAAGAGGTAAAATCTGATTTCATTGATTATTTGTTAAATGACGAGGAAGGTGATATGGTTTCTGATGTGAAGGAGGTAAAAAAAATATAATTGGGTAATATTAGATTAATTTAATTCCTTGATCATCCCCATTATTTGAAATTAAAACCACTCCCCTCTGATTTTAAATATGTGTAACTTTGGGAGAGAGAGAAATTACCAGTGTAAATTGCTAATAATCTATCAAAAAACAAAAAAAAATATTTTATTGATTTTTTGATAGATAATTTCCAAGAAATATGGTGGATATTAGGCTATATCCCATAAATAAACCCAAAAATATTCTCACATAGAATTATTATTTAGAGGGATTCCAAAACAATAATATATCCCCAAAAAAGGCTGAATCCCACATAGATGGAGGTTGTGAAGAAAGAGACTGGGAGGCTCTGGGAAATTGGGATCATCTATCCCATCTCATAATCTAAATGGGTTTTCCCAATTCAGTTAGTTCCGAATAAAACTAGCCTAACCACTATGAGGGATGAATACAATGAATTGATCCCTATGAGAATTCAGAATATTTTGAGAGTGTACATTGATTTTAGAAAGTGGAATCAAATCAATTGGAAAGATCATTTCTACATACCATTCATTGAACAAATGTTATAGAGATTTGTAGGGATAACTCATTGTTTTTTAGATAGATTTTTAGGTTATTTTCAAGTACCCATTGCTCCCATCGATCATGATAGGAAAACCTTTACTTATTCCATTGGTACATTTTCATATAAAAGGATGTCATTTGGATGATGTAATGCTCATGTTAAATTAAAGAGGCTCTTGTTAAGTATTTTTTTCTGATCACATTGAAGATTTATTAGAGGTTTTCTTAGAATATGTCACTGTTTTTGAAAATTACATTGACCATTGTTTGAAAAATCTGGAAAATGTTTTGATAACCAACATTGAAAAGAATCTTGTTTTAAATTTTGAAAAGTGTATTTTCATGGTTGAGAAAGGAATTTTCCTTGGGAGTTTAAAAAAATTCATTGAAGTGGATAAATCAAAAAATTGAAGTGATAAATTCTTTTCCATACCGAACGTGTGTGAAGCATATTAGATTTGTTTTAGGATATGCATGATTATACAGGAGGGTTATCAAATATTTTAATAATATTTGTCTCCCTATCTATATAGTACTTTTCAAAGATGCTGATTTTGATTTCAATAGTGAGTGTAGGAATTACTTTGATGAGTTTAAGAGGAGGTTTATTGCACCACCTGTGATGTATTAACCTATTTGGGAAGAACCATTTGAGGTACTTTGTGATGTTTCTATCCAAGCAATTAGAGAAGTCATTTCATAGAGAATTGAGGGAAGTCCACAAGTCATTTATTATTACTCAATAACCTTGGATGTGACTCAATTAAATTAAAAAACCATATAAATGGAGTTTTTATCAATTGTTTTTTCTTTGGAAATATTTAGATCATATATTCTTGGAACTAAAGTCACTGTATTTTCTGATCATACAGCTCTTAGGTACTTGATAAAATCATTCATGATAAACTGAGGCTTGTGATATGGACGTTTCTATTTTATGGGCTCAACATAGAAATCATGAACAAGAAGGGATCTGAGAACCAAGTGGATGATCATTTAAGCAGACTTCCCATTACTACTGAAGGTGAAATTCTAGATAAAGAACCTTTGATGATCAACTTACAGGAGGGAATGTTTTTACTTTATTGAAGGAGAAGTGACTTTTTATGATAACATGGCTATTTTATGGTAATATCTCAGTTCCAATGTCATTTTAATTCTCACCAAATTCACAAACTATAGACAGATCTAGATATTACATTTCGAGTGATCCATTTATTTAGATGATTTTCAATGACCAAGTGATAAGAAGATGTATTCTTGAGAGTGAAATTGGTTCTGTATTTTATTTTTAACACACTTTAGATTGTGTAGGCCACTTTAAACCTCATTGTATAGAAATAAACGTTTTATAATATAGAATATTTTGGCCCAATTTTTTAAAAATGGTCATTAATTTTTAAATAGTTGTAAAAAATGTCAGTTTTCTGGAAATATTTCAAAGAGAATGTTTTTCCTAAAACCCCATTAATTTTTGTGAGATTTTTGAAGTTAGGGGGATATATTTTATGTGAACTTTCCCAATATAATTCAGAAATTATTATATATTTCTTGTAGTTTATTATGATTTCAAATGGGTAGAACCAAAATCCAGGAGGACTAATGGTGTAAATTTGTTTGTGATTTTGTTTGGGCTAACATATTGTTTAGGTTTGGATTACATAGGGAAATCATCATTGATCAAGGGACTCATTTTTTTAGTAGGAGAATGGATGATTTACTGAATAATTATGGGGTGCATTATAAAACATCAAATCCCTACCACCCATAGGAAAATGGTCAAGCTGAACTATCCAAAAGGATAATAAAAATAATTTTAGAGAAGACTATTAAAACAAAAATCAAGGATTGGAGCCAAAGGTTGGAATAAAAATTTTGGACATATAGGATAGCATACAATACCCTGATTGGAATGAGTCCACATAAGGTGATTTATGGGAAATGTTGTCATCTACCAGTGGAATTGGAGCATCTGGCCTATTGGTTTGTGAGAAAGATGAGTTTTGTTCTTAATATCTGTAGGAAATTAGAAGATAAGATATTAAAATTTCTAGGATTTACAAGGTGAGAAAAGAAGTATCTCATGGAATTTGTATCAAACCAAAAGACTTCCAACCTGGAGAAAAAGTTATATTATTCAACTCATGAATAAAGTGGATGCCAGGTAAACTTTGTTCCAGATGGTAGGATCCATTTATAGTTACTCATGTATATTCTTTTTGTTTTGTAAATATTGTGAAGGTTGGAGAGAAAGATCCATTCAATGTTAAAGGAAATAGGATAAAAAAAATCAATGGGCCATTCCATCAGATCAAGTGGAGAATATCACACAAGTCAACCAGTATATCAATAAACGAAATCAGAATTTACCTCTAATTTATACCTCCTTGCATGTTGGGATTAATTTTAAAATCTTCTTACAAGTTAAATCCATATTAATTAATTAAGTACACTAAATCATGTAAGTGTTGAGGATAGAACATTTTTAGTTAAGGAATCTAATTTGTTTTTTTCTATTTTAAAAAAATTAAAATGTGCTTGTTTTTCATTAACTTTTTGTGTTTCTTTTTCATTTTTTCTATATTATTGAAACCTTAAAGTTGAAATTATTATCATTGAATATTTTTTGAAACCCATATCAATGATTCAAAGATTTTATTCCATGAAACAAAACTTAAATGAATGCTAAATGTGATTTATTTCAAGTTAAAATCTTTGGTAAATTCATGAAATATACTCTGATTTTTGAATCCCATACCACATCTCATTGTCTTTAGATTAGAAATAACATTCTCATGGGGCCTTTAAACCATTTTTTCATATTATTTAAATTCACCAAATTTCTTAAGATAACTAAACCATGCTTGATTTATCTAGAATTTGATTTCATCCATTTAACATGTGAGGGTTTTAGGTACTTGTGTTTTTATTGATTAAGGAATTTATTTGTGTTTAAAGCCCCATATTTCAAGAGAATAATATTAATTATAACCTTCCTTATAAATTTAATCCTTGTATTCCTTATAATAATTTAATATCTTTTTAGGTTCACCACAATACAAGAAAAATTTCCCCATCCAAACTTCTCTTAATGTGAAACTGCATGATCTAATTAAACTTACGTGTATGGGAAGATGTCTTGTATTATGATACATCATTTAGTGATACTTTAGGTAAAAAATTAAATAATAACTATATATTTTTATACTAAGTAAATCATTTTTTTGAAATTTGTGAAGTTTTTGGAGCTTTCATGATAATAGAATTTGTGTATTTCTATAGATTCTAATAGAGAAATAAATTTGTTCTTTTTATGGAGAATTCGTGTAAAAATATGTTTGACATGATTGAATGTTTTTCTGAAAAAATGATTAATTTTGTTAACTTTACATGATTTTACATGATGATGTATCATCTTTTCAACTAATGGGAGTGAGGAAGATATCATACTTGAGTGAAAATTAAAATCCAACAATTTTTCAATAGAAAGAGCCAAACCCACCTCATTCGGCCTCACAATTGTTTTTAACATCAAATTACTACCTAATAGAAGCCACTAAATGAAGATTAAAATTCCTCATGATAAACACATGTCCTTGAATCACATCGCCTATTGAAGTTGAAATTTCTTCAAACCTATATTAACTCTTGCAATGGTTTGGGTGAGAGAAACTTTGATGAAAATTAACATTTATAAGATGAGAGTAAATTCATCTGATGTAAGTGTTATGTGTGCATGGGAGGAGAAATTAAGGGGGGTATATTGAATGATTTGAATAGAGTAATTGAAATGATGTTTTTTGACGATCCGTGACATCTCTTATTTCTTATTATAGAATAGGTTGATCTCATGAACATGTGTTTTGAATTTTCATTGATTCAATTTTGTTGATGAAATTTCTAGGAGTCCAAGTTCTACATGTGGGAGAATTGATAGAGTTAATATTTTAATTATTGTTCATGTGTCTTTAAATGATTTAATCTCCTCCAATAAATCAATATTCACTGATTTTCACCATTTTAGTATTTTTTATGAATTTTTTGATAAATTGTAAAAAATGGTTAATTCTGAAAATTTAAAAAATTTATGGATATTCTGTATTTTGGGAATATATTTCTCAAATTTTAACCAAATTTATTGATTAATTTTTTTATTCTTCATTTGTTTGTGGTATTCAGGTTAATCTTTTAAACATAGATATAATTTGACACACAATGAATGATAAAAATAAATCAAGTGGAAAAGGTTTTCTGATTGAGAGAATGGATCCCACATCAGTTATGAGTCATATCTTGACCTAGGTAATTCCAAATGTGACACTTCTAGTTATATAAGATATAGTACTCAATTCCTCACACATCTATCAAAATTCCTGGAGAAATGATGTCATTAAGGCATCAATTTTATTCTCTAAAGTGGAGGCAGTTGAGTAGTATCCTCAAGAAGAAAAAGTATTCATCATTAATTAAAGAAAAAAAATTGGAAAACTAGTAAAAATCCTCTTAGATTTTTTCAAATCATGAAATATAAATAGGGAAAAAACTTTTCTAAATACAACTTCAAGATACTTGTCCATTTACTATTCGAACTGAACTCAAACTTTAGGATGATTGAATTAGAAAATAAAATTGCCTATAAATGTGTGTGTCCACTTCCATTAAAGGGTTATTGAAGAAGGTGAATGTGGGGATGTGTCGGAGGATTGTATTCTTGAATTTCTTTGTGTTTTCTCTTTTCATTTTTCTTAGTTTCATTATTCTATCTTCTTCCCCTTTCAACTATCTTACCCTTCACAAGGAGGGGTAAAAACTTTGACTGATCGAGGAAGGGGGAGTTTCACTTTTGTAATGTCAGAGTCTTATGAATAAATGTAAAAAACAATGTTTCTATTGAATTATTTCTATTATTAGTGGATCCCTATTTTCTTAATGTGATCATGTTCTGGGTTTCGGGTGTATTCATTGTTAATAACTTTTGTTGAATAACATTAACCTCCCTCTACCTAGTGCAATTTGTCTCGATCGAGTAGATTGTATTATGTTGAATGTTTCTAGATATTGTTGACATGTGTGTGGAACTAGTGAATCTTTTAAAGATTTATTAGGATAAAAAATTCTCTATTGGTTATTTCCTTAGTTTTTAAGAATAGTTAATGAAATTGCATGCACATAGGAGTGGTTTTCATTACTTCCTTCAACTAAGGGAAATTGACAACTCTATTGTGGGGTCATTCATTTATCATTCAAAATTAAGAGAGGGTTAATTATTTACATGACCATGATGAAATTTTAAAAGGTGAATTTTATCTAACCTCACCACTCTCTTCATCCATTACTATCCAGTATTTATTTTAATTTCTTTCTCTCTTTTCAAAAACATACAATTTCAAAATTAATCCCACTTCTTTCTCATATTTTAATGTGATAGATTTAATGTTGTGCAATCCTATATTTATACTACCTAGGTTACCCAAATTACTACATTTTAACATATAGAATATTTATTTTTGTCACACCCCACGATATACATATGTCACTATTCTATTAGAAACTTTTCAATGACCAAGTCATAAGAAGGTGTTTTTAGAAAGTGAATTTGATTATATTTTTGTATTTTGTTACACATTATATTTTGGAGTTTATTTTGGACATAAAATAAATTGAATAAAAGTTTTGGAATCATAGATTGATTTTCCAACTTTGTTCCAAGACGCATATGAATATTATAATAAGTGTAATAAATGTGAATTTTCTAGAAACATTTCAAAAAAGATAAGAGATGACTGATAAACGATTATATTTTTTGAAAATTTTCATGTTTATGGTATATACATTATGGGATGATTTTCCATGTAATTTTGAAATTATTATATTCTTTTTCTATTCATTATATCTCAAAATGGGTGGAATCCAAAGACACCAAAACTAATGATGCCAAAATTGGGTGTGATTTTTTCAGGTCCAACATTTTTTTATAGTTTTGGAATGGAAATATATATCATCAGTCACCAAGGGGATAAATTTTTCAATAGTATAATGGATTATCTACATAAAATGTATGGATTAATTCATTAGACATCTACACCCTACCTTCCACAAATAAATGACCAAGATGAATTGTCTAACCCAAAATTTAAAGGTATCTTAGAGAAAATGGTTAAGCCCAACTAGAAGGACTGGATGTAAATGTTAGAATAGAACTTATATACTTATAATAAATCATATAATACACACAAAATAATTATCCCATGCTAGTTAATTTATATAAAATGTTGTGACCTTCCGGTGGAGTTGGAGCACTAAGAAAATTAAACTGTAAAGAAGATGAATTTGGACTAGGATAGTGCAGGTAAACAGAGGGAATTCCAATTTCATGAGTAAAAATAAATTTCAATATATGAATTTTAAAATTCCATAATTTAAATATAAATAAGTCGATTGGATTAGGAAAAGATAGTCAAACAAAAATCCTCCATCCTAGTGACCAAGAGATTCTCTATAATTCAAACTGAAGGTAATAACAGGTAAACTTCTTTTTATATGGAAATATATTTTTTAGTTACTCGTGTATATAATTTTAGAACTTTATAGATTAATAAATAAGGATAAGGAAATCATTTAACATTAATGGTGACAGACTGAAAAAGTACCATATAAATATATCCCAATAACCGGTGGAAGCAATTACATTTCTCTGAACTGTCTATTTATCACTTATCATTAGGTTGTGTCCACCCAAAAATGTTAATAAAAAGAGATTCTAAAATTGAACCCATGTTTTAATTCTTTCTTATAACTTACTTATTTCTGATACAAACACCTTTACCATTTCCCTTTGAACTAAAAATGAGATGGTCCTTACAATTTTATGATTTGTTTTCTTTTTGTTGAATCATCAATGAAAGAAGTGATAAAGAATCCCAAAAACAGTAATAATATAAGGAAAAGAGAAGAAAAATCATATTGAAAGATGAGTTAGATTTTTAAAATCATTAACTTTTAACTCCATATATTTTTGTTTTCAAATGTTGTTGATATATAAAATTGAATTTACATGCCGACACTTAGAATTTGTAATTTACATGACTAATCTAAGAGACATGAGTTTTTTTTAAGAATCCCATGATATGATGATTTAGATTTATAAGTTAATGAAATTTAATTATTGAAATGGGATATTGAATGATTATGTGAAATCATAGGATGTTATTTTAATGAATCATGATTTGAGAGAATTTGTTGAATTAGGTACATGATATTTATCATCCATTTTTCATAATTTGAATTTCTAAAATTTATGTGGATTGATTTGTTATTATTATCCAATTCACGAGTTATTGTCCCAAATTTAATTTCCCATTCCCAAGAGGATTTTAAGACATAATTTCTACAACTCTATCTTGAGAACATTTGTTGAGAGAAATTGGGGAATCTCACCTACTAAAACATTCATTGGAACATTCCAAATTTATGTTTCACGAAATTAACATTTAATATGATTTAGTCATTTTTATTGATTTTGAACTTATCATTGAGACCAAATATTACATTAATCCTTATTTAGCCCATATAATCCATGAATGACCTTGATAGGAATGATCTATGTTACAAGTTAATTATCCCCAATTCTACACTAGTCTATGTATTTTTCTGGGTTATTTAATGTCCATGTGTGGGGGTGAGGGAAGTCATATGGGAAGAGATGAATTAAACTATAAAGAATAAGTTTGGGTGTACTCTTTTGGTATTTGGGAAAGAATCATGTTCATTCATTCATTATATTCCATTTATAAAACTCTTGAAAAAAAATTAAAAATTAGTTAAAAAAATAGGTTATGAATTTGTAGAAAAAAAATTACCATTATCAGACCAATTATTTTTTTCATATGGAGTTAGGTGGTAGATGTGAGATTCGTTTCAATCATAACTTTCAAAAAAGTAAAAAAGTATAAAAAATTAATTTTAAAGAAAGTAAAAAAGGAAAAAAAATATAATGAATAAATTAAGAGGGCGTACATATTTTATTATTACTAAATTGTTCATGACCTTTACTATCAATTTTGGGAAGTTTATGGTGTCACATTGATAATAAATAATTTCCTTGAGATTTTAAATTTTAATATCATATGTTAGGATTTATAGTTTTAACCTCTTTTTTGGCCATAATTTTTTATAACAATACCTACCTATCTTAGGTTCAAGGATATTAAAATCATTATTGAAAAATCCAATAGATTTCATGTCATTTTTTTATTTACAATGTATAGAAGTTATGTCATTTTGAATCTTATGAAAAATAACCATCATTAAACGTATGGGAATAACTATAAATGAATTTATACCTTGAGTAATGATTGAAAAATTCATTATGTGGTTTGTCACACACTGGAATGTTTAATAATAACAAATTATGTATCATTAATAGATGGAATGATAATATCCATAAATTTCCCATGGGTGAAATTAAAATACTTGGGTTGATTAGTTTGTTTGAAAAGTTTGAAGTCAAATTAATATTTTATGTGAAACTGAAAATTATATTTCCCAATTGATAACTTTTTAAGTTTATTACATTGAAATTTAAATATTGTTAGAATGGGTTCCCTTTGAGATTCTAAATTTGGATTCACAACTTGAGGAAAAACATGATTTCAAATGTGGGGGTATTTGATACCCATATTTTTCATGCAATTTTTTTATGTTTTGTGAGTTAATTTCAATTGTTCTCAATTATTTTACCCAAATAATTTATTAATTTATCAAAATATGTGTAATTTACATTTGACGAAAATTATGGAGGAAGAACAGAAATAAAAATATTTAATTGGAAGATATTTTTGATTATGAATTTTTTGTTGAATGTGTACTAAGTGTTTAAATATATTTATGTAAACTATAATCCATCACCTTAGCCAGCCCTCAATCCCCCTAGAAATACACACATCATTCCCTAGGGGAAATACCACCATGAAATATTTGAGATCCATCTTAGGGGTGATAGAGGAGAGTGGCCATATTGCCCATCCAATAAGGCACAACAATGCGTTAAAGTAAGACATGTGCAATGGTGGGCGGATGGCCTCTCCAGTACGTACATGCATGAGAGGTTGTATGAGTACAATTGCTTGAGCCTGGATCAATTTTTTCTCCATAGAAACTATATCAATTATAATGAAGTAGAATACAAAGTGTGTTTTTAATATGGGATTTCTTGACATGGGTACTATGAACCCCTTACAAAATTTTCCCGCATCACGCTCGGACACATGCACCTAGGCTTAGACAATTTTTCCGACTCCTTCATTCAAGCTTATCAAACCACAACTACTAGATATTGGAAAATTATATCGGTTATATTGGGTAATCTCTAACCTGATCCAATTAACAACTTCCTAGGCATGATATTATATTGGGACTTCACTAGGAGATAAAAAACTACCATAGAGGATATTTTTTTGTGTATAAAAACCCATGTGATGAAAATGATGCTAAGGCCATTGATAATCTGTATAGTGGGAAAAATGTATTTCATAATGAGATATTGGTGACGAAACATCCCATGGAACACCATAGGTAGGTTTTACCATGGTGCATAGGATTAGGCCATAGTTAAAACATCTTGAAAAATTTTGCAACGTCTTAGTTAAGCTAGGTTATGGTAAATAGAAATGGAATAAATTTAAAACCCCATGGATATGATGTGTTAAATCCAAGTTCATTTTTCACTTTCATAGTCAATGTATTGCCCAGGATTGAGTTCACTCTACAGAAACTAAACCTGGTCAAACACATGGCCTCAAGAATGTCTCCTCATATACTAGATGCTATTGATTAACAGTAAGGTCCTAGGGTGTGACAGTGTGGAGAATATTCCCCATGGTCAAAGTGGATCACAATAGTGATCTTGAATATGAATAAACAATATAAGAACCATAATACCGAATATAAAGGCTGTGAGTTGAATAAGAATAATCATCCATTAATATTATATAGTCAACTCAAAATCTAGAACAATATCATATACAAATAATGGTGATGTAATGTCCTGTCTCTACAAAAGTAAATGTAGGAAAACATGGAATAAGGTGATAACTAAAGTACATGATATACTAAAGATTCAATAATACCAAAAAACTATCCATGAATCTTGAGCTTAGGAAAGATCGTCTTTTACCAATCTCCAATCCTTAAGTAATTAATCAAGTTAGGTGTCCAAGGCATGATGCTTCCACTTGTCCATACATGCAATCATATAATCTTCTCATGTGTCAATGGTGGAAAATATAGAGTGCAAGATAAATCTAAGTAATCCACCATCGATGAGGTCTACACAATCTAGTCTCCAGATATGAACTGAATAGTGTTCAGGTATATAATATAGTAATGTAGTACAAAAAATATCTCATACCAACTTCTGTCTCAGTTGGTGTCTGAACATGTAACCATTTAATTAACTGCTATTCTATTTATATATATAAATAATGTGAAAGATTCAATGGTACTAGGATATATTATAATAATTATAAAATAGGATCCAAGATGTAACTAAGGAATCATTGAACTTAGGGGTCAGCTAGCTCATAGTAGTATCACATAAAGTCTGTTTATAAGGGGTCTGAAAGTAATAAAAGGGGCACAACCAAGGAATTACACTATGAATGAGTCTAACCAAGTCCATGGAGCACATCCATAGTAATCCTGGGATAATAATGAATCGGACCAATGGGGTCAATCCAGGTTGCCACATGTCTGAAGACATCAAGATGAATCCATGGAGTTTATCCAATGCATTCTAATATTTGAAAGAGATTTCAAGTTTATCATCGATACTATGCCAATTAATTAACATAATAAGACAATTACTAGATTTTATGGTGGGTATATCCCATGAAAATTAGCTCAATGAATAAGAATGGTGTCTTCTGAGTGCTCAAGGAATTCCCTTCGGAATACAAGGTTGGCTTAGGCCTGAACACTACTATAAATATAAAAAAAGTCCAAAGAAAATTTACCCTTATACTCATTCTATTTATATCATATGTATTTTAGGACCATGTAATATTTATGAAAGATAATAGTTCATGGGGTTTATTCCGTTTCCTTTCAAAAATCATGACATGGTGTATTGAGGATATGTAATCAATTATCACTTCAATTGAATAATCATTAATTAGGTTCATTCCATACCATTCATTAAATATGAAAAGGGGTAGAGGAAATAAAAAATTTATATTTCAAGTGATATCTACAAATAAAATTTCTATTTAATCATTTAATATTCATTTAGCTATGATGTAAAACTTAACATAAAAAGGATAAGTTGAATCATACATGAACGATTTCTCAAATAATATAAAAAATGAGTAAAAAAAGTTTAATATGTTATGAACCAATATTTGGTGGTTATCATTGAGTTATGAACCATTAACAACATGAAGAATGTATACTTAAGGATTTATAACACAAGATAAACCATTTTAATCAAGGTAGATAAATTTTTGAAGGATCGCTCGGTGAAATCAGCATGTGCACACTGAAGGAAATTTATAAACAATGTAACTTTTAGTGAAAGGTCATAGACCACCTAACTTAGGCCTATAGTAAATTCCTCATCTATAATTGAACCTTAGTTTGGCATGGATTATAAGCATATAGAAGAGGATATGAATGCTCTGAAAATATGTAATAAGCTCATACATCAAAATAACATTTTCAAGAAGAAGTGAAATGATGAACTAAGCCTAAGGAAGGAACCACTTACCCAGAATAACTCAATGAGATGATTATCTCTTGATTCCAAGTCTAGAAGGCGAAGTAATACAAGAATCTATCTTAGGAGTACCCTGATGCTTCCAATGGGAGAAAAGGAGAGTACCTATTCACTATAATAAAGAAAATAAGAGGTAGTGTAAGATTGTAATAATTTAAGGGTGATATAGTAATTTCTATCATAATCTATGGTCCACAATGTTTGTCTGCATGACTAGACAAACTGTGTTCGGCCCACTTTCCAAAGATATGATTCACGTAGTTTATGTGCACCATTCAGGAAACTGAGAACAATCCATTATTATGCATCTATTAAAAATTCCAGATGTTTTTCATGGGATTATATACCTAGATTCACAGTTAGGGAAAATCGTGTTCTCTATTATGCTCACTGAAAACAACTACATGGTTAAGAGAAATTGTGTGGACTGGGAAGCAAAATTTCTACTAACCGTGCGACATAGGGGTTTACTAAACCATCTGAGATTCCTAGATCCAAAAATCCACGAACACCCATGTTTCCACAATAGTCTTAATAGGAATTAAAATTAGGTCAAAAGAAAATAATTAGATATTAAATTAATGGAACCATACCTCATTGAAATACCAGGTTCTTATAGTCTTCCCCCATTAAAGGAAGTATTCACCAAGTTTTCATTAGAAGGGTGGTAGAATGATGACTAATAACAACTCCAGCCCTTGAGAATGTATATCAGCATCCTGGTTCCAAGTCTCATCATGTACATGGATGTACTTCCATAACACCCATTCTAAATGGACATACTTGCCTCATAAATCCTTCATGCTTAGGAAAATGATTCATATGGGATACTCTTCAAAATAAGAATTGGCATTCAATTCAATGTCATCAAGATAAAAAGTATAAAATGGATTGGCATGATAATGGAGGTGCTATGAAATGTGGAAGATTTTGTGCATATAATAGTACCTATGAGGTAGTAAAAACTGATAGGCTATCCGCATAACTCTATGCCAGATGTCAAAATCACAACATAACTAGAAGAAAGAATCCCTTTCCTTCATATCCATATATTCCCAAGCCTGGTTGATAATCATTGGAAAAAATGATCGTTGACCTCACACTCCAAAAATCATCGATGATAATTGATATAAGATTTATATCTAGACTGAGTAATAGTCATACGATTTTTGATTAAATATGCATACTCTAATGTATTCTACAGAAGATGGAGACCAATTAGCATTACCACTCCCACCTCTAACCAGTACAGGGGTAAATGTCACATGCTTCCATAAAAGTCCTCATACAGATCCATCTAAATCATTAATTGGTAGCTATTATTAATGGTGAAATCAATTAGAAGGATATGATACTCCCAATAACCACTTAAATCAAGGAACACATGCTTAGATAATTTACTCCAACACTAGTATCATTCATTCTCACATGCTATCAGTTTGAGGGTGAAAATCCATGATCAGAAGTACCTACGTAATGAAATATCTCTGTAACCCTTTTTAGAACATTGATGTAAAAGAATAATCCCTATCTATAATGATAGTATGTTGGGAATAATGTAAACTTATAATCTCACAAACATAAAGTCTTTCCAAATAATCAACTGAGAAAGTCTCCTAGATATGAAGTAAGGGGGATACTTTTGTCAACCGATCCATGATTACCCAAACCACATCGCTACCTCTAGGAGACTTAATTAATTCAACCACAAAATCCCTCACAAAATCTTTACATTTCCATTATGGGACCAGTAATAGCTATGATAAGTCAGAAGGCCACTAGTGTTCACCTTTACCTAATAATATTTGAAACACATAATGATAAAAACTTTTATCTGATGTTTAATCCCATGCCACCAATAACAGTGAATCATATCACAATACATATTAGATATTCTTAGATGAGCCTCCCATTGAGAAGCATGGGAATATAACATCATTTAATCTATCCTATCTATAAGAACCTATATATTTCCATCTATTTGTAGGATTTCATCTCAAAGAAAAAACCAATCCAGTGGAGGATCCTAACCAAAAAGGATTTCCCATAGGACTAACCCATCAGTTTATGAAAACTGAATTCAATTTACCCTACCAAGGAGATAAGAGGTAATAAATAAGTCTTAAAGATAAGGTTTATCATGTCTATATTGAAAATTTATATGCATATCAGAAATAAGATCCATCAACTTCTATTCATCACTGGCTTCATGCAAGGCTTGTGCCAGAGTTATCTAGATCGGCGCATCAACTGCCGTGTTTCCATTTCAAGGCATATAGGAAAGTTTAAAGTTAAAATACTAAAGGTATCCAATCCATTTTAACTATATGTAATTAAATTCAGGCTATGTAAAGATGTATTTGAGGCTATTTTGATATATATATACCATAACGTGATCAACCATCAGATAGTGTATCGAGTAAAATAAGGCATGGACAACTGCTGCTAGCTCGAGGTCATGCGTCAAGTAATTGCCCTCACGAGATCTTAGCTACTGATACTAATATTTAATGAATTGATCCTCCTATATCCATACTACACCCATCCCATTTCATGATGTATCACAAAACATTGTATAACCTCTAACAGGATCTGAAAGAATTGTAATTTGTGTCAAGGTAAGCCTTTTAACTCCTAAAGGCCTTCTATCACACTTCAGTCCACAAGAATTTCACACCCATCTCTGTGAAACTAGTAAGAGGTGAATCATTTTGTGAGAAGTCCTATATCAAATACCTATAATATCCATCAAGTCCAAAGAAACTATATATATCAAACACTTTCTTGGGTTTCTCCCAGGAAACCACAGTTTTATTTTCTATGGGTCAAAGAATATTCTTAATTACAAGATAATTTTACCCAATAAGTGAGAATTTTTTATCCATAAGTGTAACTTAGAAATATTATCATAAAGCTGATTCTCTATCAATGTATTGTAAATTATCTCAAGATGTTTGGCATGGTCGTTATATGTATGAGAATACACCAAGATATCATCCAAAAAAATTGTAAAAAAGGAATTTATATAGGGGTTGAAAACACTATTTATCATGTACAAAAAAATAGAGGGTGTGTTCATAGGACCTAATGGAATAACTAGGTACTCATATAAACCATACCAACTTCATAAAGTCGTACATAGTATATTTTAATGCCTAAATAGAATATGATAATAGCCCAATATTAGGTAAATCATTGGAAACAATCTACCTCCTTGAAGTTGGTCAAAAGAGATCATCAATTGGATTCAAATACTGCAAGTTATTAACCATAAGCTGGTTAAACCATTGGTAATACACACATATCCTAAGGGACCCATCTGCCTTCTTGGTGAAAATAATGGACGAACCTAAAGAATAAGAGTTGGATCAGATAAAACCATTTGATTATAGATCCTCAAACCACCTCTTGAGATCTTGTATCTAAATTGGTTCTATCCCACATATAGGAATAAATACTAGATATTGTCTTGGAACATGATCAATTGTTAAATATACATATCTCTTATAAGGTAAACCAACAATATATTTTTAGAAATAAATTCCTAAAATGATCTACTACTAGTCGAAAGTTGGGCTGATATAAACCATACCCATCTAGATAAAGTCTATAAATCATGTTAGTGAATCTATATATCCCATGATTATCTAGTCCATATCTACTGGCCTAGAGATCCCACTAACCCTTATGAGGATAACTATCACCCTATGGTGATGTAAATGATACCATGAAACAATAAAAGTACTCATAGGAATGATAGGGAACTGACCAGTCCATCTCTATAGTGAAATTGAAGCCCGTAATCTTGAGGATGAAGAGTTCCCATAATAAACGAAAACAACCTACTTCAAGGAAACAATCTTTTCATTGGAATATACCCTTTGACCACAAACCCAATGGCATGTATAGGGCTATTAATGCATAAAAATACTAAATTTATAGACTTAGACTTTACACGTTAAATATAGAGATAAATTAGTAAGAAGAACCTATATCAAAAGATTTATATATGATATTAAGGGATACTTGAATAGTACATTGTATAGTCGATGGTATTATACAATACTCCTTGGGTATCAGTTATAATGCATGAAATTAGCTTGATCCATGGACACATGATATAGTTAAACTACCTTGATAAGGTATAAGTTTCTTTCCCTAATAATCAGGAGTCTAGATACCATGACCACAACATTCTCCTCAGCTAATTTGGCTGGTGCTATTCCATCTTCCACTAGATGTGGTGTAATTGATCCCACTCTTGAAGGTGGAGTTTTTACATATCCTCTAGTACTGAAAAATAGAAGAAAGGTCTAGAATAATATTTAAAGATGGCCCATCCAACCACAATCACGACACTCATGTGGGTCTATATCACACTGAGGATTCACATTCCCATATCGTCCACACTAATGGAATATAACAGATCTCTCAGTGTGGTTACTCTAGCCAGCACTACTATGATAAGAAAGCTCAGGGCTATAATTCATAATACTAGAAGAAATTCTTCCTGATCTTGACATTAAACCTCTATGACTAATACTATTTGCTTCTCTCTGGTCTCACTCATAGATAAGATCCTAATTAATGATCATACAAAAGGTATATAGGTGAAATAAATTCAACTGTTAGGAGGTTTCATACTTGACACCATCCTCAAAATGTCTCACTCATGATATCTCATCGTGGACAGGAAGTGGTGAACGGTGTTAGAACTCAGTAAAATGCCTTAAATAGTCCATGTCAGACATAGAACCCTACTCTAGGTGCATAAACTCTATTGATTAGCCAACACTTTGTGTCTGAGGGAAAAGTAATCATAGAAGATATTATGGAAGTTCTTCTTGACTATGCCCTAATGATGACCCACTTGGGTAATTACATCCCAACAGTTCTTGGAAGAATCACAAAACATGTAGGTGAAGATATTAACACCCCTCCTTGGAGACATCTACAGATGTTAGAAGATATAATGATTGGATTACAACAAAGATTCACCAGCCTGTGGACCTCCATCCCCTAAGAAGATGAGAGGATGCAGATACTAGAACATGCAATTTAGATCAAACATCATACATTCAATTCATGGATCACCATGAATATACTGATTCATACATAGAAAACACTCATAAAGTTCAGATTTAGTTCCCAATTTGAGAATCGAAGTTATTTCCATAGGTGGTACTACTAGAGGTATCACTAGTGGTTCAGGGCCCACCACATCTAGAGCATGGTCATATCCACCCTCTTGGAACATGAAAAGATGTCATCATGGTAGAATATCTATAAAAATTCGAATCACACACCTCAAAATTAGATTTGAAAGTAGGTAGAATCTATAAACAATTAGAACATAGAAAAGTGGGATCACGAAACAATATATACTACGAAAAATACCTGATTAGAATCCCACAATATCAGTAAGTGTTCATGTTTAACTTAGAGTGGTTCCAATATATAGAAGGGTTAATTTCAATTCCAGGAGAAAAAAACCATTAAATTATAGCTAGCCTCTCTATTCAATGGAAACCATTTCTTTTATAAGTCTGAATATACATTTTTAATTATTGTATGCTTATATACATATAATAATTCTTGATTAAATGGATCATTATTCCTAACTAATAAATTCCAATACACTTTATAGCTAAAATTTACACCCATTAAATTTCATTCAACTACTATAAATTCAGTCTCAATATGTATTACGTAAAAATATGATGGAGCAACTCATTGAATTACCCTTCCCAATTCATAAGGGCCCATAGAATTTATAATTGAAATTGGTTATCATGTGATTATAGCCTAATCCCTGCTCATGTAACCCTGGGTACATAGATTATTAGAGTTGAAATAATCTATTTAATATGAAACCATCAACCATTACTAGAAATCAATATTTTGATTAATTCTAATATTTTAAATTATATATTTCCCATCCTAGAAGAGGATTTTAGTAGAATTGGAATATTTAACAACCATATCTCACTAAACAAACACATGAAAAACAGGGAATGAAAATATTGAAATGCACTTATATGGAAGGCCATACTCAAGGAATGGGAATTTTAGGTGCCTATAATGATGCACTAAATAAGGATCCATACCATTCTAGGATAAGGTAAAATATACCAAGAGTATGTGAAATACCTCAATTCATGTGAATAACCCCATGGTAAAACGGTATCAACAGTAATACATAAAATATAGGAAAACAATTTTCCATTCCGAGGAAACATGGTATTTACACCAAATGTGGGTTAGTTACTACAAGGTATGACTTATAACCATGTGAAAACATGTTTATAGTATCATATTTAAATTTCCAAAACAATAATACAAAAGAATATAAAAAGCTCTGATACCACTTTTTGACATCCCAGACCCATTTCACTCTATAATAACTAAACTCGGACAAACTTATACTCTCAAGCATGCCTCCCTATATTACAGAGGTTTCCAAAGGGAAGTGTGGGACTAGGGTGTGATCGTATGGAGACTATGACCTCTTGTTAAAGTGGATAATAGTGGTGATATAATAAACGAATAAGAAATAGTGTATTCATAATACTAAATATAAACATTATCAGTAAAATAAGCGTATTATATAGTCAACTCAGAAGTTGGAATAATATCAGATAAAAATGGGGGTGATGTAATTTTATATCTCTAAAAAAGAAAAAGTATGCATACATGGAAAAATGAAATCAGTATAGTGAATTCTATACAAAATAATCAAAAATACCAAAATAAATCCAAGCATCCCAGGCTATGGATTCAGCATCTACTACCAAGATCCCATCCAAAATTAAGAAATCAATTTAGGTGTCCAATGTGGGAGAATTCCCATTTAACATACCTATGATCATATAATCTATCTATGTAAAAATGGTAGCCCAAATAGTGTGTGAGATAAATCTTAGTAGGACACCACAAATTGCATCAATACAATCCGATCTGGGAAAATAAAATGAACAGTGTGGAGGTATATAATAATGTAATGCAGTACAAATAAATACGTCATACCTAATTCATCCTTAGTTAGTTTCAAAACATATTAACGTTTAATTAATTATTATTCTAGTTATATAAATAAATCATGTGAGAATGTCAACAATTTCGGGGTAGATCTTTATAATAATAAAATAGGATCCAAGGAGTAACCTAGGCATCCTTGAACATAGGGGTTGACCAGCTCATAGTAGTATTACATGCTATTTGGATATAAAGGGGTTGAGTGTAACCCAATGGGAACACCCATAGAATTCCATTATAAATGAGTTTAAATGAGTCCATGGAGCTCTTTAATAGTAATCCAAGGCTAAAACTGACTGATCCCAATGGGTTGAATCCACAGTGACGGGTGTCCTAAGACATCAAGATGAATCCGAGGAGTGTATCAATGTTAGTATAATATCTAGAAAATATGTCAAAGGAGTCATCTATACTACATCAAGTCATCTACATAATAAGATAATGACTTGATCAAGTTGTGGGTTCCTCCCTTGGAAATAGGCTCAATGAATCAGAATAGAATCCTTTAATTACTATAGTAATTCCCTTAGGAATCCAAGGCTAGCTCAAGTATGACAACTCATATAAAGAGGAAAAAATCCAAAGGAAAATGAACATTATACTCATTCCATTTATGTCATTTTTATTTAAAGGGAATGTAACAATCTTTCCATTTAATATTTCATTTGGTTCATTACATTACATTCAAAAAACCATGATAAGGTGTATCAGGGAAATGAAACCCTTTATCACTTGAATTACATAATAATTAATTATGTTCATTCCATAAAATTCATTAAACATGACAATGGGTAGAGAAAATGAAACCAATATCAATTAAATTTATAATCGTCTCATATTCCAAGTGATATATATAAATATACTTTACATTTAATCATTCACGATTCATTTAGTTATAATGGAACACTTAACTTAACATGGAAAAGTTTAATTACACTCAAACAATGTCTCAAATAATATCAACAAGGGGGAAATGGAATTATATGGTATGCACCCAAATTGGATTCTAAGCATTTAGGTCTCAACCTTGAACGAAATGAATAATGTATACTTGATTCTTTATAACAAAAGATAAACCATTATAATTAAGGAAGATGAATTTTATAAGCATCGCCCAGTGAAACCAATGTTCCCACAATGATAAAAATTTATAAACAAAAAAAAGGAAAATCTCATAAACCACCTACCTTATGCCTATAGTGGATAACTTATCTAGTATCATCCCTTAGTTAGTCCTAGATCAGAAAAAAATGGATGAATGAATGAACACACTGAAAATAAGGCATATGAGCATACACCAGAATATAATGACCAAGGGGAATAAAAATAAAAAATTAAACCTACATAATGACTCACTTACCAAGAGGAATCACACAACACGATAAACATTGGATTATGAGTCTGGATGGTGAAACAATATAATAACCTATCTTAGGATGTCCATAAGGCTTCCAATAGGGGAAAAAGAGAGGCCTAGTCTACTATAATGAAGAAAATAAGGGGGAATCATTAGAATATAATATTTTAATTGATAAATGTTAATTTATACCAAATCCTAAGGGTCACATGCTTTTTCTGCAAAGAAGGACAACCCATGTACCAACTATTCTTAGCCCACTGTCTAAAGAGAGGACCCATAAAGTTCATGCGCAGGGTTTGGGATACTATGGGCTAACCCTAATACATGCCTCTATTAGTAAATATAGATGTGTATAATGTGAGTGTCAAACTGGGTGCATGGTTAGTTAAAACTATTTACGATATTCCACTCATTAAAAATCTCTAGATGGTTAGTAGAAACTGTGTAGAATGGGTTTCACAGTTTCCACTAATTGTGCATCTTAGTAGTTTGCTCCACCAGCCAGGTTTCCAATATCTGAACAAGCCCCGAATAGACTCATTTCCTCCATATCCTCACTAAGAATTCATATTAGGTAAAAAATTAGACAAAAAATTAAAGGATTTATACAACATGGAAAAACTATGTTCTTATAGTTAAAGTTGGATGAAGATTAAAACGAAGTCTATTATATCCATAGTCAGAAGAATTTTTGACTGATTGAGGGAATTAAGGTAGAAAATGGATGAATCTATTCCTATGTAATCTAAACCCATGGATAATAGTGTATGTATAGATTCAAAAGGGATTATAAAACACCATAGTAAAATATTAAAATCCATTTTGAAAATTGAAGGTAAGGAAAGTGTTTATGGAATAAACTAAGAAAATATTAACAGACCATCATCCCATACACATATTGAAAGCAAAATTTAAAGGAGATACCAAAAATATTTATCATGATATATAAATAGAAGAGAAGTCTCATTTGAATTATGAAATATGTGAAGATGGTACAAGCCTATCTTATGAATAAATAGATATATTTCTAAGATAGGAGAGATTATCAAATCAGATAATAGACAAATCTATCCAATTAAAATAAAAGGTGAAAGGATAGAAAAGGTAGAGGAGTTTTAAAGATAATATGATGGATATATAAGGGATTATTTTGGCTATAATTATGAGGGAAATATGTTATGAAAAAGGGATCTTAACAGATCAGAGGTAAAGAGGACTTAGCTAGAGGATCAAAGAGCTGCTACACTAGATTTCTATTGCCTCCCATTTCCCCTACTTTATTTTAATATTAATTATACTCCTTTATCTATTCTTTCATCCCAAATGGTGGGATATATTTATTAATTTAATGAGGAAGGGGAGGTGACCCATTTTGTGATAATTGAGTCTAGAAGCTTAATTTTAAAACATTGTTCTATTTTCATTGTTAATGGATTTTAATATTTAATTTGAGAATTTAATTTTAGTGTGATTGTATTTTTAATTAATTTTGGTGTACTGATTACTTGCTTGATTAAGGAATTATTATCTATTTATATTTGTTTTTATATCATATCTATTGATTGGTCTAAGACTATGAATAGTGTGTTTAGTGATTACTAAACATGGTAGGAATATGTAATGATAAAATATGGTTTTCATTGGAATAAAAATACATGATTTGGTATTTAATAAGTAAATCATGGGTGATTCATTATATCTTTCACACATAAGAAGGATAGTATACCAAATTAATGAAATGTTTAGGATTATCTCTAATTTCATCAAACTTGATCAAGGTTGGAAAGTGGATGAAATAATGAAACATTTAATTAAATCAATTAATATTGAAAAAATATTTAACATAAAAGACTATGAAAATTTAATAAACGGGAATATAATTATAACCTGATCAATTGTCTCACAATTTTTTTTATTATGTTTTTGTTTCATTTTTAAAAAGTCTCTGAAATCAAAATGTATTATTCTAGTTTTAAAATGGTGACACCAAATTAGATCACTACTCTTGAGAGACACCATAGGTTACCACTAATACTATATTTGGTGGGAAATAAATAAGTGTTCGCAACACCCTGTGATAGTTGTGAATCATTTATTATTTAACTAATGTAAAAAAAGACACTAGTCTTTTATTTTGGTTATTTAAATAACAAACATTGAAAATATTGGAAAAAATTATGTTGTCGTGCGGGACAATTTACTTCATTTCACTCATTCAATCTCTCTTGAATTTTTCTCCCAAATAAAGACCTAACATGATTTCTTACAATCTTATTAGTGTCTCCTCCACCATTAATTTCATCGTCAGCATCTTCCTCCCCCTTGTCTCTATTTTCATCCTCTCTTACTTATTTTTTAACATCATCCACTAGTATTTCATCTTATCTGCTACATCTCAGGTTTTTTACTATTTTTTTCTTTTTAAAATTTTTCCCCATTTCATTAGGATGAATTATCTATTTTAAAAAGTTTTTATGGTTATTTATATTCATTTTATTTATATATTTCCATGAAATTTAATGAATTAGGCTTCTGATGTGTATAAATTTGATCTTAGGTGATTTGTATTGATTTGGTCCACATTGAGTTTTATTTCATTATATTAATTTTAATTGTATTATTTTGATGTAGATTATAATTTTATGATTTTATTTTTTCTAACATTTCTTCAATAAATTAACTGGTATGTTTTTATAATTATTTTAATTTAATTACTCTTTATCTATTATACATTTTTCATGCTCTTGTTGTGAATTTTAGTTTAATCAGCATGCATGAAACCATCATTTGGGTTTCAATACATGAAAATTATTTATATTGTAATTTATGATTATTTATTATATTTTACAAAGTTTATTTTTTATGAATAAAAATTATATATCAATGAAAATCAATATCTTTTAATAAGGAATATATATTCTACATATAATGAAAATTATGTTTTTTATATGAATAACCATTAAATTTATTTTCTCTTTGTTGTTTAATTACATATAAATAAATGTAATTTCTCATAAATTTTTGTTACGGATAAATAAAAGTGTGACTAATAACGTATAATTTTTATTTTTGTAAATATAATTTATTTATTATTTATACAATATTTTTTATTTCTATTTTAAAAAATAATATTACTTTTTGTTGTTAATTATAAAAGTAAAACTGATTTTAAATTTTAAAATACATTGACATATATTTAACACATGAAATTTAATATAGGTGATAATGAATTATAAATTTGATTACTACACGATGAACAATTGATGAATCCAAGGAAGGTGGTCATACTATTTTAGAATTTTTCAAACTTAATATTTGAAACAATAATTTATATTTTTGTCAATTCTTAACATGTCTAAATATGATAATGTTGTAAATAATAGAAATAAAATATCATTTAATTTGAAATTGTTTTAATATGAGTTACAATCCGTGGATTTAGAATTATAAAATTCTGTAGAATTCATGATCTAATGATGATTTAAATTTGAAAAATTAATGTTATGGTCAAATTGAAAAAATGATTCATGATATTGGAGTGGTGGAAATTGAGAAAACACTATCTATTAAGTACATATATGGTGAGGTTGAAAACCAATATATTCAAGTTGTATGGAATTAATAGTTTTATAAACAATTATAATATTGGTAAACTTGAAATCTATGAATATATTAAGTGAAAATATTTTTATAGAATTTATAAAAATTTTAAAAGAGGTAATTTCTAAGAATAATGATCTTACCAATTCAAATTTCAATTAAAAAAAATATTATGGATGGGGTTGGCGTACAAGAAGATACATGTCTATCCCAATGACTACATGTTATATTGTATGGAACGAAAAAGTATTATACATTTTTCTAAATATAGGACATCATGGTACAAGTTGGAAGAAAAAAATGAAGTTAATTCATCTGTTATGCCATGAAACAAGACTCCATCTAAGGTAATTTGAAAACTCTCTATAAATCCTCAATTGAAAAGTTCATTTTCAAATTTAAATGAGAAAAAAGGTAAATATTCCATGAGAATGAGTGAATATTTGATGGAAAATTACATCGTTCAAATTAGTGTACATAATGGATGAAAAATGATCCAATGATTCTTAAATTTTTAAATGGAATTAGAAAATTAAAAATTGGGTTGTGTAAAAATATAATGAATATATGTAATATCTTTAGTAGAAAACATATTTTTTTATTTATTTATGGGTAATTTAAAACTTATCTCCTAAATTTTTCATGATGTACAAATATATCATGTTGATTTTAATTATTTCTAATACAAAATAGTCTAAAAATGATAAAAATGACTACTTTTCACCATTAATTAATTATTTTAAACAATTATTAGAGTAAGACATCATAGTTTATGATTATTGAAAAAAGGAATAATTTAAATTTCATTCCTTGAGTATGGTTATAATGAATGACTTACAATTAAATTGAAATTGGTTTTGATATAGTGTTAAGGGGTATAAAATTATTCAAATTTATATTTAAAGAACATCATTTTTATTAATTATAATATTAGAGGAAAATAGTGTTCATGGGTTATTGATGGGTTTTTTTACGTATAAATCTTAGAGAATATTAAAACGGAATTAGAAAGCATATAAAAATTTTATGTTAGTCCAAATACATTGTTAACTGATTAATATATTAATAGAGTGAAAAAATGGGTATCATATTTGGAAAGACACAAATATCTAGTAAACAAAGAATATATAGAATAAAAGATCAATATATTTTGAGCTTCCAAATTAAAGATATCATGATATCAAACGTAACATTGATGTGATACATATTGAGAGGAATATCCATTATAGTTTTATTGGAAAATTTTTATATATTAAAGGATATAAAAAGTATGATGTGAATTAAATATTAGATTGACTCTCAATGTGAATACATTTTGGAGTTATCTCTTTCTCACAAAAGAAAAAATATACTTGAATTTGGCTTGTCATACTTTATCGAAGGTGGAGAAAATAAATTTTTTTAGTTACTCTATGTTATCAAAGAATCTCAATTATATTCTTCAAATGTAAAAATATTTTTTTCAGTGAAATATTTGAAGTTAATATGCATGAAATATTATGTTTTTATATTATTATGCAACAAATTCCACCAATTGTATTTTTTGGAATACTACTTATCCATATTAGAATGACTATCAAGAAGTTTTTTTTTCAATTATATTTTAAATATATTTATGGATATTAATTCATCAAAAAAATTGGGAAATGATGCAATTTATATAACTTGTTAATTGGAAATGTACCTTTCACCATTTTTTTGACATAATGGTATATTTAAAGGTACAATCAGTGTGAGAAATCATTATTTGTGGTATTATATATCTAAGATGGATGTATCCTTTGGAAATGTATAGCAAGATATTAAAGGGGAATATTTAGAATATATATCAAAAAAATCCACTATTAATGAGAATTATATTTTTAAGGAGGTTATAGAGTTTTGGACAGACTACTTGTTTATAATGGATCCCACTAGTTTGCCTACATCTCACCATGAAAGAGTTTGTTTTGAGAGAATGGGTGTCCATTCATAGAGAAAATATTTTCAATTAGTTCATTCTGAATTTAAATATTTTTAATCTCAAAAATGTGTTATTTAAAGGGAAATTGTCATATTTTATGTTTTAGGATTATTTTTGAACTTAATTAGAAAAATGACTTATTTTGGATTTAAACAGTTTTAATTTATTTGAATTTTTTGGCCATAAAATTTTCTATACTAATCCAAATAGAAAAATTATTCTTTTGTTGGGTTCTATGTTAGATGGTATTAATTTTATCATTCTCGACCCAAAGCACAATCCTTCACTTGGAAGCTCAAATCTAAATCAAAAGTCAGCCCTTGGAAACTGTGTATAGAACTTCAAAATATTATTATTAGGACCATATCTCATAAATGGGAAAACAAAAGTATTTGATATTTTACCAGACACTAGACTAAATATGGGAAAAAACATTCAATAATTACCATTTCCAAAATTTGGCCATGAAATAGTTCTACCATGCCCATACATTTGGTGGAACGATTTTGGAGCCAAATATTTCACCCCTTTCCAGTAAAAATGTACTCAATATTCATTCCAAAGGGATGGAAAAGTAGATTCCATTTTGTGTAGTTTTATATTTTCTTTTCTTATATAGTATATTTTTAAAGTTTTAACTTATATTAGTCTTCTTCTTCATAAATCATTCTTCCATTTTTACTTTTATGTGTTTCTCCCACCATATTCTCTTCAAAATCCAAGAGAATGAGGACCTAACTTCGATTTTTGTTCGAGGGGGATAATAGTGGTTAATTGAGTTTCATTATGCTTAAATTTTAATCTCTTTATTTAATTCTGAGAATTTTGGTGGCGGTAAAATTGATTATGGTGTGTGATTTCCCTATTTTCTCAATCACCAAGTTATTCTTCTCATTAAACATTTATCCTTCCCTTTACTATCTAAGTCATGCATACGATGGAGTGTGGCTGGGGTAGTGATGGTCAACAAAGATATCTCCTAGAAATATTTAGGAAGAGTATTTCCCTACATGCAAAAATCTTAGTGATGGGGTAATAACATTTTGAATGGTAGGGTGTAGTGTGATAGATCTTGATCACTACATTGAATTGATACTGAGAATATTTTAATAAACAATGATATCAACCATTATGATACTCCAAGAAAAAATTTCTTCTTTATTTATTTTTTAACATCATTTTCATTGAATTTCATATATATATATATATATTATGCCTATTTCAAACACATATTTATATTATATATTAGTTAGAAAATAAATTGGGACAATAGAATTTCGGTGTTGTGTAAGTTACCTCCTCGAGGCCAACCCATGGAGTGCACTATATTGCATTCTTAGGTAAATTATCTTTTGACCAAGGATCAACGAAAAATTCCTACGCATCAAATTAGCATCATTTCATGGGAGGCACAACACTTTCACACACTATTTTTCATTAAAAAACAAAAAAAATCATAAATTTCAAAAACTAAAAATAAAATCTTTGTTCATGATATAATTTAAAGGTTATTATTCTGCCTAGACTAACAAATCTCAGGCTCAAAAAGAAGATGAAATTCAAAAATCAAATATGCAAGAACATCATGAAGATATAAAAAAAACTGAAGAGAAATGCTAAGAGGTTTAGAGAATATGTTTGTTCACTGGGGGAGCAAGACGAATCTAAACCCAAACCTAATCCCAAACCTAAACCCAAACCAGATCTTAAGCTGGAACATGAACCAAAATTAGTTGTGGAAGTGTTTTTACCGATCATTTTTTATGTTAATGAACCTGAGGAGGGTGAGAAAGAACTTATAAAAGAATTATTCATATCATCTTGTACTCAACCATTTCTAGAGGAGGTCCCTGATGTACACATTCCAACTGATGCAATTTTGGGAGATCAACAATTTTGGAAGAATCGTAGAATATCTTTATTCAAGATAACCATAAACATGATCTTCCCATCATTGATATTGAACAATCATAACCATTTTAACTCTATCTTTCTTTGGAAGACAATGAAAGAAGTTTTACCTATTGAGATAGAGTTTCAAATATTCTTGATTGAAGAGAAAAATTTCCAAGATAATTTGCTTGAAAGGGAAGATTTGTTGAATGATTCATCATGTTTTAATATTATTCAAACCGAATTGTTTTTTGACTTATTCTTTCATGAAATTTCTGATACAGCACAAATGGAGTAGACCTTGGATGCTAAGAAATAGACTACCCAAGTTGTGGCAATTATATAAGAGGATTTGGATAGTCATGTGGTACGACTGCCTCCTCTTCAACAACATTCATACTATTTGGATGAGGACACCACAAAAGTTCATAGGGATCACCCCTATATTCTCTTCCCTCATTATATGGACCTCAAATTATCTATGTATTCTTTCTTGGGGTTTACGAACATTTTTATATTACTTGGGGTTCTATATTATTGGTTTCTACTCATGGAAACTAGGAAAAGTCACATGTGGTGGTTTATCTCAAAGAAACCACATCCACCATCTTATTGAGGATAATCCATTGCAACTGCCCGAATAGGGGTAGTAAAAACCTAGCACCCACTTGGGTGGACAAACCAAGAATTATCCATTTTCTATCCCCTTTATCTTTAATTTTCATTATTTTTTATTATGTATTGTCATTTCATTCTTGTATTTTTTAAGTGGTAGCAACTTAGAGCTTCACTAAAGGTTACCACTGAAAAATAAATCAGGTTGTGTCTTTTCTTTTCTTTATTTTTTTATTTCCCAATTTAAATTCTGCATGAAAAATATTTCTTGACCTGATTTAATATAAAATTTGAGTAGTAAATGGAATAAGTATAAGGGAGGGATTTCAGCCCGTTTTAATAATTTTGAGCATGCTCATATTTTGTTTTTCATTTTTTTCTCATTTTTGGTGTGTTTTTTGGATTCTTGAATAGAATCAAATACTTTGTAAAATTCAAACCATCGCAGTATTTTTGGAACATTACTTGATTTGAATATTTTAGGATTTAAATGATTGCTGAATAGATTTTGATTCTTATTTTTGATCTTTTCATTTTATTATGTTTAATTGATTGTGAAACTAATGTGCACTAGTACTGTCCAAATTGAAATTATTTCCCAACCCGAGAGGTTTCTAAACCTATTTGACATCTTCTTACATTTATCTTTTTCTTTAATGTCTTGAGACATGTTGTGTGATCCATAACTTTTTGCTTTTCTCTTTTTCAAAGCTGTTAGAGTTCATGGAATGTGTTAAGTATGATTGAGGCACCACATTGAATGCCCATTTTGTATTGAACTCTTATTATAGACTAACTTTACATCTGAACATTTTTATACCCCTAGTATCCATGAATTACCTTGTTAGGAAGACACATTAATATCCATTTATCCCTTTAAAATATTATGTATATGTTAAATGCATGATTATCGTTGAACTCAAGTGTTGGGGAGGGAGAATATGGGATGCATTTTGCTTTTCGGAATTTTTTTTGAGATGAATTGAAGGGTTTCCATATTTATTATTGCTTTTGGGGAATAAATTTCATGATGGGAAAATGTATGGGTTTCCCAAAATAACATTACATATATGGGTTGGGTGTTCACTAATATTTGAAGATCAAAAGGTGCCTCTCTTTTCCCCAAAAACATGATTCTAAAGAGAAATTAATATCCAAAATCAAGTTGAAACAATGTAATTGGGGGAAAGAGTGAAGAAATTCATTTGTTGTAAATTTCCAAGGGTGAACATCCCAAAAAAAGAGGTTTTTGGAGGTGATTTATTTTTGATCTGATTTAGGAGCACACCATTCTTGAGAGAAACTATTTTCCTACATCTACATCACTTTAGAGCTTAACCCTCCTCTTTCTGCCTCAGATGTCTTTAAATTTTAAACCTACCAAACCATAGCCTTGGAACAACCCATAGAAATACCTTATGATTGAATAATTCTTGACTCTGTGAAGTCGAGATACTAGGAGGATATCAAGCTTATTGAGATCACACATGTTCTTGGGAATGAGAAAAAATCCACATAAAATATCCTTGAGTGAAGAGAGAAATATTTTCTAGGGAGGTATGTTTGACATGCATATGAGGATTAACGTGATAATGAATTATTTCATATGATATTTTAGGAGTTATGAAATTTTTATCCATGTACGAGGCATGATATTTTCCCTAATATGATTATTGAGTTGTGTAGGCATTTATTCTTTAAGAAGTTTGTTTTGACCTTGGTATAACATGGTTTCCTAGGAGTGCAATGTTTAAGTGTGGTAGAATGGATAGAGAAAATATTTTTCAATAATTTTATTCTGAATTTAAATGTTTTAAATTCCACAAATGTGTTATTTAAAGGCAAATTGTCCCATTTTATGTTTTAGGAGTATTTTTAAGCTTAATTAGAAAAATGGCATATTTTGGATTTAAACAGTTTTACTTTATTGTAATGTTTCAGACAAAAATTTATCTACACTGATCTAAATTGAAGCATTCGTCTTTTATATGTTTCTATGTTAGATGGTATTCATTTTATCCATCTAGAACCAAATCTAAATCCATCATTTTGAAGCTCAAATCCATCTCAGAAGTTAGGCCTTAGAAACTCTGCATAGAACTGGAGAATATTATTGTTGGGACCATATCTAAAAAATGGACAAACCAAAGGAGCTTATATTTTACAAAAATCTAGAATACATACGTGGGAAGATCTTTTAAGAAGGACCATTTCCATAATTTTTTCATTAAAGTGTACTACAATGCACATACATTCGGTGGACAGATGTTTTAGCCAAATATTTCACCCCCTTGCCTATAAAAATGTAATCCCTATTCATTCAAAAGGGTCGGAAAAGTAGTTTCTATTTTGTGTAGTTTTATATTTTATTTTTTTGAAGTATATTCTTAAATTTTTAATTTATACTAGTCTTCTTATTCATAATTTGTTCTTACATTTTTACTTTTTTGTGTTTCTCCCACTGTATTCCCTTCTAACTCCATGAGAATGAGTAATTTACCTCGATGTTTGTTCGTGGGGGAGAATGGTGGTTGATTGAGTTTCATTGTGATTTTATATTAATCTCATTATTTAATTCTGTTAATTTTGGTGGTGGATAAATTGATTAGGGTGTGTGATTGACATATTTTCTCTATCACCACGTTCTTCTTCTCATTCAACATTTATCATTTCCTTAAATATCTAAGTCATGCATACAATAGAGTATGTCTTGGGTAGTGATAGTCAGCAAAGAGATCTCCAAGACAGCTTTAAGAAGAATATTTCCCCTCATTCTGAGATCTCAGTGTTGGGGTAATAACATTTTGAATGGTAGGGTGTAGTGTGAAATATATTGATCACTATATTGAATTGATATTGAGAATATTTTAATAAAAAATGATATCAACCATTATGATCCCCCAAGAACAAATGTCTTCTTTATTTCTTTTTAACATCATTTTGTTCGCATTGCACATATATATATATTCATATTTTATGCATATTTCAAACTCATATTTTTATTATATATTAGTTAGAAAATAAATAGTGATAACAGAATTTTGGTGTTGTGAAAGTTGCCTCCTCGAGACTGACCCTAAGAGTGCACTATATTGCATGCTCAGGTAAATAATCTTTAGATCAAGGATCTGCGACACATTCCCATGCATCATCCATGGATTGGAAATTAAATAGTGGAAAATGGTCTTTCAAGCCTCGTATTCATGACAATTGGACTTTGGCCTTCAGGCTATGTAATGGGTCTTCCTTTACCTAGTCAAAAGAGGTCTTTGCTTTAATAATAAAATGTGTCTTCGACCCCAACCTTTATAAAAGCAATTTTATCAGAAGAAGAAAGATATGTTGGAATTTAATGCTTATACCTAATTGTTTTTTCATGGTTTAATGATACCGTAAAAGATATATCATATCCACCCAAAACATTAATATAGTTAATGTGAAACCGAAGTTTAAATGTGATATCAGGGTATAAGTATGAAATTTACTGTTATACACTTAACACCAAATATCATGATAATATAAGTATACTTAAAAATAACAGTGCATTGGTGTCCCCTAAATCAATACATTTTTAAGTTAAAAAAGTTAATAAAATCAATCTCTACATCCAATTCATATTATAGAGTTATTGAATAAATATGGGAGATTGATTAGATTATATGTTTTCGTTTTTGTGTTCAACTATAAATGAGTTGTTGGTAATAATAGTGTTAAACATGATAAATTAGGTATAGGACTATAAAATATAAATAGATTAAGATACAAAATTACCTGTTTATCATGGAAACATATGGGAAAAAATAATATGTTCTTGATCCATAAAATGTCTCATGTTCAATCATTTTACAATGAAAAAATAGTATATTGGTGATGTAAAACTTTGAGATGGCGATGAATTATGTTAGATCCTAACTTATAAAGATATATTATTAAAGGATATTAGTCAACACATTGTAGAAAAGGTTTATGTTATATATAATTATCACAGGGAAGGAATGTGGTAAAATGATATTTTAGTCATATATTAATATTATAGGTAATAAATATTTATTTCTTATTTAACAATTGAAATTTTGTAAAATGTTATATATATATATCTATTTTCTAACCAAAGTCACATGTTCTATAAAATATGATATTTTTTAGATTTGTTTTGTTTGTATAATTTTCCAATTATTCAATTTTTAAAGTAACTATTGGATTTTAAAAAAAATTTTACCTAAGATTTTGTTTTATTATCTCTATATCATTTTTGGTTTCATAAATTTTGCCACAATGTTTTTTTGAATTTTTGTCAAATAATATAATGAATTAAAGTTTTTAGTTTATTTATTTTATTTATATCATTTTCTATTTTTTTTCAAATTTATATGTAACAGTTGAATTTGTATAATATTTTAATTTTTTTTGTTTTCTTTTTTTGAATCATTTAATGTCTTATAAATTTCATCCATATTTTTTATAATTTTATTTAACTAATTTAATGATTAATAATAAAAATGTTATTAGTTCAGTTTATTTTTTATTAGAAATTTTTTCAATTTGTATTTAATTTTATATATAGTTTTTCGTTTTTTATAATATTTTACTATATTTTGGTTAATTTTATTTTTAGTATAATTCCATATCAAACACCTGATTCACCTTGTTTTTCTAAGGAGGACCCAATACATTCTTTTTTAGATGAGCCTTCTTATCCTTCTATGTTAGAGTCTTTTAGTTACATAGGGATAGATAAGGCTTCTAGGGTTGGTAAATGTGGCAACACATGTTTACATATATTATCCATTACTTTAAGCCTTGATCATAGGATATTTTTTATGTTTGATGATAATGGTAATCATGGGGTCTAAATTCGGAATAAATTAGGAATTTTTGGGCAATATAATCTCGAGTGGAAGAAATTAATTTAATTTATGAATTGAAAAGTTTCAACAAGATGATACTAGTTAGTCTATGAGATACAATTTTAGTAAGATCATTTATAATTATTTTACTTATTTTAACATGTTTTTACTAATATATGTTAGTTTTTTCTTCTCATTATATGACATATGATATTGTTGGCAGTAAATAAGTGAAGAATACATGTTTATCTTTTTCCACCATGAGATGGAGGGATCTTGAACCAAACCCATGTTCAAATTTCATGGAGGTAAAAAAACTAAAAATCCATGTGATATGTATCCTTTTTCTTAACGAAAATAAATAATGTAAATTGATTGAAAATGGAAGTAAAATTTTATTTTTGGTAAGGGTAATGTCTACTTTTTAAATATTTATATATTACCACTAAAAAAACCTTTTTGATGATTTTTATTCTTATTTAATGGGAACTATGGAGATATAATCATGAGATACAATCCAAAAATGTATACCTTTATATTTATCTTAGGGAGGGTATCTGTTATTGGAAGATAAAATTATGGCTAGAGAATTTCTAAAATTGAGAGTTGAGTCGTTATGTTCAGAAGAGATTGACCCTCTTCCCCCCACCACCCCAGCCAGGCTAGATTAATGGAATATGTCCTAGATTACAAGAAAATGAACATATTATATTGAATAATTTATGGATTTAGTTGAGAAGATTGTATGAAATTATTAAATATATTTTTAAACTCTTTATTATTTTTAATTAACTAATATAATTTTCGAATATTCTAAATAAGAATCCCTTGAAGAGAATAGTACATAAGGGAACTTCAAACATGAGTGTACAAATGATATTTTAGACACTACATGAGGAATCCCCAAACACCTGAGTCACATATGAGGATAGAATTCTGGTGCATCAGTTAAAAAAAATTCTTTGGTCATTCTAAAACTTTCTCAAGGGAGGATGTATATAAAAGAAAAATAGATTCTTTAGGAGATAAAGTTTAGGATATTGGTGAGATGATGGAGGATAATATTAGACCCTTAGTATAGATGATGTTTTATGATAAGGAGTGATATTTCTAGGCAAAAAATCCCACTCCTATACCTCATCCTTCACAACATCCCAAATACATTGAGTTATATACTAGGGATCAATAATATCATATTTTACTATATAGAATCATATATTATATTGCAGATACCAAAATCATTTTTAAATAGATATGAATTAGAATAAGGTAATAGTAAAATATATTACGGATTCTTCAAATAGAGTAACATTACCTACATATAAGGTTTCAAAATATTGATAGCATGTCCAACATTTTTTTTCTTTCAACATCTATACTTTTCTGAAAACTTTCCACTAATGTATATATATAATATAATTTTTATTTTTCAAATTGGTTTCAAATTTATTGTAATATATATATATATATATTAAAAAATTTAAATTAAATAAATATCATATATAAAGTAAAAACATGTTGATGCCTATAGATACTACTTTTTATGAAGGGATTTCTAAATTATTAATATATGAATCCATGTTTTCAGATGCCCATAATATTCCAATGGATGCTCGTGTTTGTGGGTGAAATATGATTTTGATGAATTGTAAGATAAATATCACGGTTTTTGTAACATTAAAAATCATGTGTCTCACAATGATACAAGTATTTTCCATGTAACTTGATTATCATATTTCATTCAATTATATAAATTTAATTGATCTAACATAATAATTATATTTTTTTATTAGGTATATTTATACACTTTGTATTCAGTATGATAAAATATCAATGTATGGACTCTTGGAACCTCAATTTATTTCTCAAGTAATAATGGCAATGAAGGACAATAAAAGAATAATAGATATTTATGAAATATTTCAGAATGAATCAATTTATGATGGATGTTTCTTTAACATGATAGGTATGAAAAAATTATTTCACAAACTATTGTTTGTATTAATTAAATAACCAATCATAGTATATTTTTTATATTAGTGTATATTAGATGTTGTGTGTTTTTTCTAAATGAATAGAAAAATTACTTGTTATACTTCATATAAAGATACATATAATAAAACATT
Organism: Viscum album; assembly: GCA_963277665.1. NCBI lineage: Eukaryota > Viridiplantae > Streptophyta > Magnoliopsida > Santalales > Viscaceae > Viscum > Viscum album. Next base: position 1,880,877,854 of record OY728159.1, on the reverse strand, counting down.
AAAGATGTATGAGAGATGTATGTTTGATTATATTAATAATTATATATTATTATAACTTTTAATTTTATTTCATATGTAACATTTTCAAACAAGGCATGATATTATAATAGAGAGTCGATAATAAATATAAAATCAAAGATCATATATGTTTACACAGAGGTGACTTTAATAATCATTACTACAATATAGAAAATACTTCAAATGAGATTTTATATTAAAAAATTATTTTGAAATAGATTTTTGTTATCAAGAACAATTAACAGTTTGTAGATATTATGTTTTGAGAGTTTTGATTGAATTAATTTCAAATGGGAAAATTAAAAAATTACATAAACCAAAATTTTATTAGAACCATTCTTTCTATTTATCTTATCATTATATTGAAAATACATGTTGAATAATTTCGTTTTAAATTTTATATTTTTGATGAATCTCTCCCATATACATGAAGTATTTAAATCATATCAACAGAGTATGGGTGGATTATTTTATTTTTAGTATTTGGTAATAGTTTATCAATATTTTTAATATAGATTTTTAAGTTTAAATTTCAAATTCTAATGTTTTCGTAACTTGAAAAAAGTTGTGATGTAAATATTATTTTATTAAATTTTATTTGTTATGTTTTTTTGTGTTATTTCTAATGGTTTTTAATCTATCATAGGTTGGGAAAAAATCATTTTAAAAATAATTTTAAAAAAAATTCATTACACCAGTTCTAAAACAAATGATGTAAGAATCATGATTTTTCATAGATAATTTATAAATTATGTAAAAAGACAATTCATTTTTCATTTTTAGGTTTTTTATGATGATTTTTCTAATAAAAAATGTAAATAATAGTTTTTACATCAGCTAAAATAACTAATGTAATGAAATATTTAAAATTTCATTTAAAAAGACATCAATAATTAACTGATGCTAAAAATAAAAAGAAATTGATGTATAGAAAGATTTTCTATACTAGTTAATATATAATTGAGATCGCTCCCTTATTATTAAAAAACATCATGGTTTCCATCAAGATGATCATATATCAAATACACTAATGTAAATAGGTTGTACATTTCTAACCATCTTGATCACTCACAATGACATAAGAAAGGTTTAACACACAAAGTTCAAACCTAAAAAAATTACCCTTCACAGAGGTTGAGATGGAATTTCTAGCCCAATTACATATACAGATAAGTTATCATTCATGGGGATTTTTGATCATATATCTTGATCCAAGATTGTTAATAAAATATTCATTCCCACATAATAAAATGAAATCATGTTCATATAAGTGGAATAAAAATTCAATCCACATCTCATTAAAATGATATCCATTTGGGTCACATATCATGACACCATGAAGTAATTCAAAAAGAAAGATCATCAACTTAAGAAAATATTCTCTCATATATAAGTGACAAGGTCATATAATCAGGTTATAACACATCAACCTATAGGATATCTAGGAAACAAATCATTACCTTTTGAACATGTTGTCGGATCTGAATCTACGGATTACACACAAGAGGGGGGGTGAATTGTGTCTTTTCAAAATTATTACAATCTCTTCAATTTAGACAAATTCTGTCCACTATGCTTTAGCACGATTAAATATGCAGCGGAAAAAGTAAAAGCATGAACACACAGATGTATAGTGGTTCGGGGAACAGAAGGCCCCTAGTCCACTCCACCAACGCTCAAATCCACGAGCTTGGCGATTTTCACTATCTGGTCCTCGTTTCCACAGACCTGTTCACAACTGAGTACAGGCAGTTGACACCTTTACACGTTTCAGGCAAACACAGCCTTCCTGGTTCAAACACGAACCCACGCAGCTTAGAACGAGAAGCTGATCACTCAAAAAATAAAAAGGGTTTCGATAAAGAAAACACTTCTCCAGTTGTTCTTCACAATTGAAACAGAATGCAATTGACAGTAGATAGATCGTCGTCTTCAGAAAATAAAGATCTGTAATCAAAAGAGTTTTGAGTCGATCCAGTTGCAATAGATATTACAAGAAACTTCACAACTTCATCAGTAGTAGATTCACAACAGATAGTCGATGAAGAACACGTGAATCTGCTATCAAGATCTTCCTTCGATAATAAAGGTTTTACACTTCTTCTCGATCACCAGAAAAGAACGCCTTCACACAGTCTCTGTTTCTTATTCGTTAAAAGATCAATCTGTATATCTCATACACTTTTCTGTGTATATATATATCTGAAGTTTCCAAGATAGAACATATATATTCAAATCTGAGAAAATCTTCCGCATAAATAGATCCATGAAAATCTCCTTTAGATTCGCGATATTAAATAACGGAGCCGTTGTAACTTCCCAGATGAATTGGCATAAAAAGCTCCATTTTATATCAATCATTAATCCGTTGAAAATCGTCTTTGATTCCGTCAAAGTCGTACTTAAGAATCGGCTCGAAATCCGCTTAATAATCCGCCTGTTTGACCAATGCAAAAGGAAATATCGTCTGTCAAAAATATCCCGACGCCAAACGTAGGGTTGATGACGTGGCCCCAAACGTAGGGTTCACAAACGTAAGGTTTACAAACGTAAGGTTCACAAACGTAAGGTTCACAAACGTAAGGTTGAACATACATATTTTCTCTTCAGCATTCAAACGTAGGGTTGATCATCCATACTTTGTCTTGCTTCAACTCTCCAAAGAACGTACGGTTGATTATAAAAGTAAGGTTGATGATCCATACTTTTGATAAACAAACTCCACACTGAAAACTAACGTACGGTTTCTCTTCCATACTTGTCTAACAACAAAAACGTAAGGTTCCTTCCAAACGTAATGTTCTTCTTCCATACTTTTCAACAACGTAAGGTTCATTAACCATACGTTTCAAAATAACGTAAGGTTCCTTAACCATACGTTTCTTTTAACATAAAAAAGTAAACTTTTCATCCATACGTTACGTTCATCAACGTAGGGTATGAACAATGATTCCAGTATGCGCTAAAACTGATCTCGCACTACAGTGATTCCAGAACGCGCTAAAATTGATCTCGCGCTACAGTGATTCCAGAACGCGCTAAAATTGATCTCGGAATAAATGAAGTATGAAATCTCGTTATATGAAATAAATAAATAAAATAAATTCCTGCAAAATACTCAACGAAATAATTAGTAAATAATTAAGGGTATTTGTGAGCATCAAAACCATCATAAAGAGACAGAGTATTATTTAAAATAATCTCCCCCTTTAAAAAACATTATTTTGAATTGTTTGAAAACAATACATTGCTCAACAATCTCCCCCTTTTTGATGATCACAAAACCCATAAAAATAATAGAACTAATTTAATTGCAATCTTTATTGAAAAATTAATTTTATAAAATTTTAGAATTTTGAAAGGATTAAAACAATATTTAACTATAATAAAATTTCTCCCCCATAAAAATAAATTTTCAGCTAAAAATAGATAAAAGATAAATATCGTATATATCCAAATTCTCCATATAAATATCGTATATATCCAAATTCTCCATATATCCAAATTTCTTCATAGGAAACAAATGAATTTAAATGTTGTGTTTATCCAAATTCTCCCCCTTTTTGTGATATCAAAAAGAATGAAAAAAAAATTACGGATTGGAACACATTCAATATTGCACTGAACTATAAGTAAATGCTATAGTTAACTGTGTATGAATAAGTGAATTTGTTATACTGGCTAACTTAATCATAAATCAATAAACAAAACAAAATAAATAAGAAAAGAATTTTCATTCACAAGCTGTTATATATAAACGATTGTGATATACAGAGGAATCAAGGTTCATAGATAAGACAGGGAAAAAGGTGTCTATTTCCTTTGAAACACGGTCTTTATCTCTGTAAACTGTTCTCTGAGTCTCTTCATCATCCCATCTCCTAACTTGATGATAATATCTCTGTTCTCTTGAGTCATATGAATATCTTCAATCAAATTAACTCTGAAAAACTCATGCATTCTTTCTTCTTTTTCAACAAAAAGAGCCAGTTTTTCTGATAACTGATTCAAAAGAATCCTAATCGGTTTCTCTCCAGATGTCAACTGATCCACTAAAAATTTCTGATTATCTAGCAAAACTGACAAAGGGGCACTATTACACTGAAGATCGTGTAATCTGTCACTCATATTGCTCATTGCTCCAGTAATTGCTTGAAATCTCCGAATCAAATCAGGTGAAGAGCCTGATCCACTCACAGCACTGTTTGCAATAAACTCAAATTTATTCTCCATGTAAATCTTCAACTCAGACAAATCATCTTTCTTTACCATCTCTGATTTTAACTGATCAACAGCATGCAGCATATCAGTCTTAAACAAATCTACTTCCTGTCTTGAAACAGTACATTCTTTCAGCTTCTGAAACTTCAACTGCTCTAAGTCCAGAGAATTTCTGAGACTAACATTCTCAGATTCTAACTGAGAGATACTCTTGTACAACTCAACAACTTCTTCTTTTCTCGAATCAGGGGCACCCTGTGCTTGATTCTCATGTTCAGAATTAGGTTGATGAAGCAGGGCAAGAGGTAAGGAATCTGCATCCGACTGTTCTTTGTCCTTGTCCTGACAAGGTTGATCCACTGAACTATCTTTTGAAGCCTGTAACTCTTCCACTGAAAAATCTTCTTGAAGTACCTCTGTATGAGCTTCAGAAGTATGCTCATCATGAACAGTAGTCTCTCTGACTTCTACTGATTCTTGAGGTCCGGCCACTTCTTCACCAGGCACTGCCTCCATAAGTTGTCCTTGTTGAATTACTTTTTTAACAGCCACAACAGCAGATTGAGGTTCTTCTTGAGTTTCTGTTTGAGCTGCTGGTTCCTCTATCGGTGCAGTCTGCTCCACAACAGCTTCTCTCACAAATGAATAAGAAATTACCGGTTCAGAGGATTTCAAGGCAGGAGAGATAACTTCTTCATCAATTGACCTCTTCCTTCTAGATTGAAGTCCTTCTTGACTTCTCTCTTCCTCAACTTCCTCCATCTCAAAACGAATTCTCCTTGCCACTGTACTAACTCTTGATTCTGCTTGTCCCTCCTTGGACTTAGCCGGTTGAGCCTGAGCACTCTCCGAGTTTTCTTCAGCTCCAACAGGTAAGAGTTTTCCTGTAATTGTACTCCAGAATTATCCTACTTTCCTTAAAGTTCCAGCATTGAAAACATTACTGTGGTGACATTTCACCCCAGCATCTACCAATCTGATCATTCCTCTTTTAAACAAAAACAAAGAAATGAACCTTCCATAAGGGAAAAAGGTCATTCTTGCTTCACTCTGACAGAAGTAACTCAGATATCATATCATAAACCGAGGAAAATTAAACTTAATATCACACATCAGAAGATACATTATGTACATGTCCGGGTATAGGATTTTCTCCATCTCATCCATTCTTGGTGCTAAACCAGTCTGAACAAATTTTACCAAAATTTTCTGATCGGGCTCCAAATCCTTAATAAACATCTTCTTTATCACTCTGGTTCCAAACAGAAAAGACATAATGTCTTCAGACTTATGTACAGAATCTCCAATATTCCTTAAATCGAAATGAAAAACTCCTTCATGAGGGCAGTTAAGAATTTGACTTATCTCTACAGATGATATTGAAAAGTCCTTATCCTCTATTTGAGCCAATAAACTATCCTCCGTATCTCCAAGGCTAAACTGAACAGTTCTAAAGAAATGTCTCATTTCTGCCTCATATAGAAACTCAGAATTTGCACTATTAAAAGCTTGCTCAAGGCTTTGAAACGACAACGCTTTCTTCAACAGTAAATTAGTTTCAAACAGCCACTCTAAATCTATGACTTTACCTTGCAGTATTTTCCAACCTACTACCTTAGGTTTCTTTGCAGCACTGCTCTCGGCTTCATCTGGACGCTTAGTCTTTGCCATTCCAACAACGATTTCTGAAGGTTCGTAAGTTTAGGGTTTGAAGATTCAGAAAAGAGTTTTGGAGCAGATGTGCGGTTTTAGGTTTTCGAAAGGGTTTCCAAAAAAGGTGAAGCAGTTTAGAAGGTGAAACGGTTCTCACAGCCTTGATTCCCGTGTAATCACTAATCATTACTTTTATTTAAAACAAAATAAAATTACTTATAGCGGAAAACAGAAATTAAGCAGAATTCGAAAACAGAAATTATTTAAAATTAAATAAACCTAACTCCCCCTTAATAAATTCAAACCTTGCCGTGGGAAGTGGTTTAGTAAAAATATCTGCTAATTGATTTTCTGTATTTACAAATTCTAAAAATATATTCTTTTTAAATACATGATCTCTTAAAAAGTGATGTCTTATATCAATGTGCTTAGTTCTAGAATGACTAATAGGATTTTTTGAAATATTAATTGCACTAGTATTATCACATAAAATAGGTGTATTATTGAAAATTAATCCAAAGTCCATAAGAGTGTTTTTCATCCACAACACCTGTGCACAGCAACTACCTGCAGACACATATTCTGCCTCGGCTGTTGACAGGGCTACTGAGTGTTGTTTCTTACTAGACCATGATACTAAAGACTTTCCTAAAAAGTGACATGTTCCTGAAGTACTCTTCCTATCTAATCTACAGCTTCCAAAGTCAGCATCTGAATATGAAATTAAATTAAAGTCAGAGGTTTTTGGATAAAGCAGAGATTGATAAATAGTACCTTTTAAATATCTAAAAATTCTTTTAACAGCAGTTAAATGGGATTCTTTGGGATTTGATTTAAATCGAGCACAAAGACATACTGAATACATTATATCTGGTCTACTAGCAGTAAGATATAACAAACTACCAATCATACCTCTATATACCTTGTTGTCCACTGATTTTCCAGTTTCATCCAAATCAAGTTTTATATTAGTACACATAGGAGTTGTAAATGGCTTGCTGTTTTCAAGTCCAAATTTCTTAAGTAAATCAGTAATGTATTTGCATTGATTTAAAACATTTCCAAAATCTTTTTGAAATATTTGAAGACCCAAAAAGAAATTTAATTCTCCCATCATACTCATTTCAAATTATTTTTGCATTAATTCTGAAAATTCATGACAAAGAATTTTATTGGTTGATCCAAAAATTACATCATCAACATAAATTTGTACCAACAAAACATTATTTTTCACAGTTTTCTTAAAGAGTGTTGGATCTGCCAGTCCAACAGTAAAATCATTTTTCAAAAGAAAAGAACTTAGTCTTTCATACCAAGCTCTAGGTGATTGTTTAAGGCCATAAAGAGCTTTAGTAAGTTTGAAAACAGAATCTGGTTTTTGAGAATTTTCAAAACCAGGAGGTTGCTCAACATAAACTTCCTCCATTAAATAACCATTTAAAAAGGCAGATTTAACATCCATCTCAAATAATTTAAAATTCATATAAGATGCATAGGCTAAAAGGATTCTAATGGCTTCTAACCTGGATACAGGTGCAAAGGTCTCATCATAATCTATTCCTTCTTCTTGATTATATCCTTTAGCTACTAATCTTGCTTTATTTCTAGTTATTATCCCTTGATCATCCTGTTTATTCCTAAAGACCCATTTAGTTCCTATTACTGGATAATCATGTGGTCTTTCAACTAATTCCCAAACCTTATTTCTCTTGAACTGGTTCAATTCATCCTGAATTGCTATTACCCATCTCTCATCATCTAAGGCTTCTTCTATGGTCTTAGGTTCTTGTTGGGATAGGAAAGGAGAGAATTCAACTATGTTTCCAAGGTTTCTTCTAGTTTGAATACCAGTCTCTAAGTCACCTATCACAGATTCTAAAGGGTGATTCTTTAAGGTTCTAGACTGTCTAGGCATTACATTCAAGGGTTCTTCAGTGTCATGTTCTTCTGAACTGGACTGAATTTCTTTTATATCATTTTCAAAATCATTCTTTAAATTCTCAAGTCTCATGTTTTCATTAGAATCAGGTTCATCTATTTGTTCTATCCTTTTCTCAAAAGGATCAGATTCATCAAATTTCACATGAACTGATTCTTCAACAATCCTTGACTTTTTATTATAGACTCTATAAGCTTTGGAGGTTGCATAATATCCTAAGAAAATACCTTTATCAGATTTTGGATCAAATTTACCAAGATTATATTTGGTATTCAAGATGTAAACCTTGCATCCAAAAACTTTAAAGTAATTTACTTTAGGTTTTCTGTTATTCCATAGTTCATAGGGTGTCTTTTTCAAAATAGGTCTTATTAAAATTCTATTCATTATATAACAAGCTGTATTAACAGCTTCTGCCCAGAAATATATAGGTAGGCTATATTCATTTAACATAGTTCTAGCCATTTCGTGAATGGTTCTATTTCTTCTTTCTACAATCCCATTCTGTTGAGGTGTTCTTGGAGCAGAGAAGGTGTGTTTAATACCCATGTTTGAGCAAAAGGAATTAAATTCCTGGTTCTCAAATTCTCCACCATGATCACTTCTCAATGAGATTATATTAAAACCTTTTTCATTTTGAATAGATTTACAAAAACCTTCAAATAAACTAAAAGCTTCACTTTTAAATTTCAAAAAGAAAATCCAAGTAAATCTAGAATAATCATCAACTAATACATACACATATAATTTACCAGCTAAACTTGCTACTCTTGAAGGTCCAAACAAATCCATATGGATAAGTTCAAGAGGTTTAGTTGTAGCAACTTTATTAACAGATTTGAATGATGATTTGTGTTGCTTGCCAATCTGACATGCATCACAGAATCTGTCATTTTCAAATTTGAGACTAGGCAAATCAGAAACTAGATGTTTCTTAGATAATTTATGTAAAGCATATATATTGCAATGACCAAGTCTTCTTTGCCAGATCCAGGATTCACTTATATTAGCAGTTAAGCAGTTTACTTGTTGTTTACACAAGGAATACAAATCCAAAGTATAAACATTATTAGTTCTGGGTGCTCTAAACTTAAACAGTTTATCTTTAGAAACAGTACAACTATTGTTAGTAAAATCAATAGTGTATCCATCATCACAGAGTTGAGAGATACTTATCAGATTGTGTTTTAACCCTTGTACATAAAGTACTTTGTTGATTGAGACTGTCTCTGGATCTCCAACTGTTCCAATACCAATAATCTTTCCTTTGGCATTGTCACCAAAGGTGACAAGTCCTCCTTCCTTTCGAGTAAGAGAAGAGAAATTAGCTGAAGTTCCACTCATGTGTCTTGAGCAGCCACTGTCCATATACCATATTTCTTTCTTTCTTTGATGACCTGTTACCTGCAAAGTCATTCAAACAAATTGCTTTGGTACCCATATATTGTTGGGTCCAGGAGTGTTAGCAAGCAGTGATCTGGGTATCCAGATTTGCTTTGTTTTCTTAAAATTGATTGAATCATATAGATCATTGGAAATATAAGCTTTCTTAATTCCACATATTTGAGGTTGTCTTAGAAAACAGTTTTTATCTATATGACCTTTTGTTCCACAGAAGTTACAAATAACCTGTTTAGTGCTAGGAATAAAATAATTTTTGTATAACTTAGGTTTTTCTCCTTTAATTCCAATTCCAAACCTTTCCTTTTTAATTACAGTTTTTCCAAGTATCTCATTTAAGGCGTTTTCTCCTTTTCTAAAAACTAATGCAGCCTTTTTATAAGATTCTACTTCATCCTGTAGAGTTTTTATTTTTGATTCAAAATTAATTTTATTTGAGTCAGCAGAGTTGTATTTGTCAATTAATTCCTTATGTTGTTTTAGCAAAGTATTTCTCTCATCTGAAATAGCTTTATGCAAGTTCTTTATAGATTTATATTTTTTAAATAATGAGTCATACCTTTCTTCAAGCATATTGTAGTAAGCTGCAAGTTTTTTATTTGAGAAACCTGTTTCAGAGTTTGATTCATTATTTGAGTCAGAGGAGTAGTATGAGTGTACCTCATCAGTTTCAGCCATGAAACACATATTTGCTTTTAAATTGGCTTCCTCCTTCTCTGAGCTTGATTCAGAAGAATTACTTGAGTCTTCAGAAACACTCCAAGTAGCTTTCATAGCTTTCTTGTCTTTCTGCTCATAATCATCTCTTTTGAAGAACTTCTTCTTCTTTGCATCTTTCAATTTTGGACAATCCGGTCTGATATGTCCCATCTTTTTGCATTCATAACATCTCACTTCCTTTCTATCCTTCTTGAAGGATTTCTTGAAGTCTTTCTTCTTACTGTAGAACTTTCTGAATTTTCTGGCTAGCTGAGCCAGTTCTTCATCCGAATTTGAAGAATCAGAGCTTTCTGATTTAGCACTTACTTCTCTGTTCTTCATCTTTCTATCCTTTTGTTGAGAAGTCACTTTCAAAGCAGTATTTTCCCTTTTTATGTAGACTTTATGTTCATTTACCTCATCTTGCATTTCAGCCTCGCACATCATCAATGTACCAATCAGCTCTCTCATAGTTAGATCTTTAACAGAAGTTGATTGTCTGATTGCTGCAGAGATTCCATTCCATAGAGTAGGAAGTACTCTCAGTACCTTTAACGCTTGATCAGCCTGCTTGATTGATTCTCCTAGAGCTGTTATATTATTGACAATTTCTGTCAATATTCCATTCATCTGAGTGATGCTTTCTCCTTCAATCATTCTGAAAGTATCGAATTTTAATTTAGCAGTTGCATATCTCATCTGTCTTACATTATCTGTTCCTTCATAAGCAACAGCTATTGTTTGCCACATTTCATATGCAGTCGGGCATTGAGATACTCTATTAAATTCATCCGGTCCTAAACCACAGATGATTGCATTCATAGCTTTTGAATTCATGTCATACTCAGCCTCTGTAGCAGCACTCCATGTATCGGGATTTTCAGGAATTTCATAGGGAGTCAGAATCTTTGAATAGACTCTGTAACCAAGATTTTTCAGATAAATAATCATACGTGATTTCCAGCAGCCATAATTATCTCCATTAAAGTAAGGTGCTCTGACCATTGACATTCCCTCTCTCGTATCAGCCATGATACACTATGTATAATCTTTAAATACTTCTAGCTTGATAAGAATTTAAAAATAAGAAGCTCCTCCTCTGATACCAATTGTTGGATCTGAATCTACGGATTACACACAAGAGGGGGGGGGGGTGAATTGTGTCTTTTCAAAATTATTACAATCTCTTCAATTTAGACAAATTCTGTCCACTATGCTTTAGCACGATTAAATATGCAGCGGAAAAAGTAAAAGCATGAACACACGGATGTATAGTGGTTCGGGGAACAGAAGGCCCCTAGTCCACTCCACCAACGCTCAAATCCACGAGCTTGACGATTTTCACTATCTGGTCCTCGTTTCCACAGACCTGTTCACAACTGAGTACAGGCAGTTGACACCTTTACAAGTTTCAGGCAAACACAGCCTTCCTGGTTCAAACACGAACCCACACAGCTTAGAACAAGAAGCTGATCACTCAAAAAATAAAAAGGGTTTCGATAAAGAAAACACTTCTCCAGTTGTTCTTCACAATTGCAACAGAATGCAATTGACAGTAGATAGATCGTCGTCTTCAGAAAATAAAGATCTGTAATCAAAACAGTTCTGAGTCGATCCAGTTGCAATAGATATTACAAGAAACTTCACAACTTCATCAGCAGTAGATTCACAACAGATAGTCGATGAAGAACACGTGAATCTGCTATCAAGATCTTCCTTCGATAATAAAGGTTTTACACTTCTTCTCGATCACCAGAAAAGAACGCCTTCACACAGTCTCTGTTTCTTGCTCGTTAAAAGATAAATCTGTATATCTCATACACGTTTCTGTGTATATATATATCTGAAGTTTCCAAGATAGAACATATATATTCAAATCTGAGAAAATCTTCCGCATAAATAGATCCATGAAAATCTCCTTTAGATTCGCGATATTAAATAACAGATCCGTTGTAACTTCCCTGAAGAATCGGCATAAAACGATCCGTTTTAAATCAATCATTAATCCGTTGAAAATCGTCTTTGATTCTGTCAAAGTCGTACTTAAGAATCGGCTCGAAATCCGCTTAATAATCCGCCTGTTTGACCAATGCAAAAGGAAATATCGTCTGTCAAAAATATCCCGACGCCAAACGTAGGGTTGATGACGTGGCTCCAAACGTAGGGTTCACAAACTTAAGGTTTACAAACGTAAGGTTCACAAACGTAAGGTTCACATACGTAAGGTTGAACATACATATTTTCTCTTCAGCATTCAAACGTAGGGTTGATCATCCATACTTTGTCTTGCTTCAACTCTCCAAAGAACGTACGGTTGATTATAAAAGTAAGGTTGATGATCCATACTTTTGAGAAACAAACTCCACACTGAAAACTAACGTATGGTTTCTCTTCCATACTTGTCTAACAACAAAAACGTATGGTTCCTTCTAAACGTAATGTTCTTCTTCTATACTTTTCAACAACGTAAGGTTCATTAACCATACGTTTCAAAATAACGTAAGGTTCCTTAACCATACGTTTCTTTTAACATAAAAAAGTAAACTTTTCATCCATACGTTACGTTCATCAACGTAGGGTATGAACAGTGATTCCAGTACGCGCTAAAACTGATCTCGCACTACAGTGATTCCAGAACGCGCTAAAATTGATCTCGCGCTACAGTGATTCCAGAACGCGCTAAAATTGATCTCGGAATAAATGAAGTATGAAATCTCGTTATATGAAATAAATAAATAAAATAAATTCCTGCATAATACTCAACGAAATAATTAGTAAATAATTAAGGGTATTTGTGAGCATCAAAACCATCATAAAGAGACAGAGTATTATTTAAAATAATCTCCCCCTTTAAAAAAATTATTTTGAATTGTTTGAAAACAATACATTTCTCAACACATGTAGTTTGTTCAAAACACATCACCCTCTAGAATACACAACTACATTGAAGTATATCAGCCTACGTAAGAATAATCATCATCCACCACATACCTACCAAATGTGTAACAATAATTTTTATAAAACCAGAATCTCCATTCATAGATCATCAAAGTCTCACTTATTCCATCATCCATCTATATGAACACTAATATATATCCTTAAATATCTTAGGATATCATAATTTAAATAATAATGTCAAAATGGGTAATAAATGAGTTCCGAACCATCACAATGAAATTATATCTATAGTAAAGAATTAAAATGAGGGAATAAAATATGTCCTAAACATAAAATAATTGGAAAACCTCTGTCCCATAAAAATACATGAAACATGTATTCTAAGAGGGATCAACTACTAATGAAAATAATGTGGGGCCACCCATTCGACTCACATCTTCCCTAATTAATGATTCACAATATCCCACAATAATAGATGTCCCAAAAATTTTAAAATAAATATTCAATATGAAAAAAATTGATGATTTCTCATTATCAACTCATTAATTCATATAAAAGACCATACATGAAGATAGAAAATATTAAAAGAAACCACAAATCTCAAAACGTTCATAGTGTGATAAATAATGAATTTTAGAAGATATTATCAAAATTTTGAAAAATTTCTATCCCAAGGTAGTTCCCCTATCATAAGAAATCAAGTGCACATATCAGGTTCTAACCACCATATTATTCATGTAATAACTTAACGGTATCATCAAACCAATTCTCTAAGTCCTTTATTTAGTATATAATCAAATCCTAGAGACAATAAATTATTGTGCATCAACCCAACTCTAGTAACCTAGAGTCAGTGGTTATTTAATTATAATGGTACAAAATACTAAGATCATAATATATAGGATCCAATAGAATAGATGTATTGGGAATATAGATACATAAATTAACATTACATTACATTAAAAAACATACAGTTCATCAACTGAATACATTATAATTTATTATTTATCCTTGAAAATCCATAAGTCATATACAAAATGCTCATGGTTTTCTGAAGAAATGAGAGACTATATAAATAAGAGAGATACGATATTCAAGAACGGGTAGTATATTTCTAAATCTATCAGACATAATAATAGATTCAATAATATATTAGGAATAATTTTTTTTAAAAAATAGAGTTGTGAATATAATATATCTAAGGATTACATGATAATAAATCTATTACTGGATATGAATAATTGACCTCATGGTGATGGAATGTATAATGTCAAACATCTTAAAGATCTCATCAAGGAATAATTACAAGAAAATATAAAAAGTGGGTAAGGATTGTATCAAATACCTGATTAGTTTTTCTCATGAGACCTATCAATGCATCAAAGGAAAATATAATTCTGGACCCCAACTATTTCATAAAAATTCCAATGTATCCATCATATAAAGAAAATGGTTAAAAAATACATATTATAACATTCCCTAAGGAACCCCATACATAACCGTGGATATGTAATAAATAGGTATCAATATAAAAATAAATTATATATGTAATTCCAATATTTCCCTATTTAATGGAATAATATGGTTATCTAGGTGAATATCTGACAGATCAACTTAAAATATCTAGGATATTCATAATCTAATGGAATGTGACATTATCAATGGAGTGATAAGAAAATAATGGTGTAGGATACTTTCATGGTTCAAGGATATCAATATAAATTAATCTGTAACAATATATTCACATCCTTTATTATGGTTCATATAGAGCTTGTGAATCGTCCAAATCATATCTCCCAAGAGTATCATACTGAAAATGTTGTTAGGTCCTTTTTTTATTCTTCAAGTAGATATTGAGTTAATAACCAATCAATATTTTTCATGTTTATTACCCATATGTCAATCTAAGGTAGAGCCAACATCCACTTGTATTATCTAGACATGGATTTTATTTATATGAAACCACACACTCTTTACTTTATTAAAACATTATCAATTTAGAATACATAATTTAATGAATTAACCCATGTTTGGTTGATAAATCATTTTATATTTCTCATTTCATCATTTTAAGTCATTATGATGTCCAAATACCAACCATATATTCATATCGTATTTTACTTTTTACCCAAAAATTTAAAGGTCTCAAAAAACACTTGAAATCCCATTGTTGGTTAATTTTTATTTTTTCATTCCAAATTTAATTTTTTTTTTGAAAATAAAACTTTATGTATGTGAAAATTAATTATTAAATAAAAACACATGTGTAATACAACATTATGAATTTGATACATAAAATCCAAAAACTATTCACTTCCTTATTCTAAAATGCATGTTCATAATTATATTATTATTAATTTATATATATATATATATATATATTATATTTTATTAATTATATTATTACCAAATTATTTTTTCATAAAGGTTTTATCTTTTATTATAAATTCATTTTTTAGTTTTTTTTGTATTATAATGTGTTTTACTATTATGATGTAATGATAAAATTTTCATTATTCCATAATTTTTGTGATGAATTTATTTTATGATAGAAAAATATTTAGTATTACCCCCCAATAATTTTATAAATTAAACTTATGGTGGATAATAATATAACAAAAGAGGGTAATTCATTCATATTGCTTCCTCAGTCGCCCATCTTGTGTAATTACATAAAATTTCACTAAACATTTTTCTTAAATTAATAGCTTGTTCTATATTAAATAATGAAATAAAACAAAACCATAATATATATTTACCATTATAATATAACGATTAAATTAGAATATATAAAAGTAATTAATTATATAATGATATCTATAAAGGAAAGAAATGAAAAGGATTAGTGGAAGTCTCCCTTATGAAGCTCCTTTATTTGATATTGGGTAGGAGTTATCTTAATTATGGTTTATTATAGACCATGACCAAGATGAACTCGAATAATTAATGAATGGGAAAAATCTTTTGCAAGAGAAATTCAAGCATCATGGAAATTTCCATGAGATCTATATTATCAAAATCATCATCATCAAATGACAATAGAGTTTACCACATGATAAGAACTTATGAGGATATCTTGATGATCTACATAACTAGGAATTATAATTACATTAACATGTAATTTTAAATGTAATATGTAATTTATCATGTGTAATTTACATATTTTTCATTTCGAAATTTAATGAAAATGAAAGTATATTTTTATATAAAAATTTTTTTTACTTAAAAATATTTTTTATAATTAAATTTTTAAATTTCGGAATTAAAATTAGATAAAACTAATTTTTGTTTTCTCTTTATAATGTCAAAATTATCTTAGTATAAATTTTTGGGAATTTTTTGTGTGTGAAAAATGATTTTTAAACAATTAGTACAAAACACAATTTTATAAACACCATATTTTTATGAACTTTTC
Source organism: Viscum album (assembly GCA_963277665.1). Lineage (NCBI taxonomy): Eukaryota > Viridiplantae > Streptophyta > Magnoliopsida > Santalales > Viscaceae > Viscum > Viscum album. Next base: position 1,880,861,610 of record OY728159.1, on the reverse strand, counting down.
TTAATATGAATGTATAATAAATATTTATAAATCCTTATTTATGATTAGTTATGTATATAAACTCATAAAATATAATTTTCTATAAAACTCAGGTTTAGAATTTTAAAAATTAAGTAATATTTTATTCTAATAAATTTTTTTTTGATATTTAATTATAATTATATATTAATAAAGTATAATTCAGTTTTTATTCCTTTTAAAGTAATATAACTTTTATTTTATTTGATAATAAACAAATTAAGTTGATACAAATCGATAAAATCAATAATTATATTTTAAACCCAATTTTTATGCTTCAAAATACACTTTGTATGAAAATACTTTTTTAATGTTTTTGTGAGCTAATTTTAAAATTTAATTTCTACACCCTTAAAATTTTTAATTAATAACATTATTTATATTTTTAATCCATAACTTTTAAATTAGTTTTTTATGGAAAAATATTAATTTTGGGTATTAGAATTTTCTTCTGATGGTAAAAATGGAGTTACCGTAATAATAGTAAATAATGGTTAAAAGGGTTTAACATAGTGAAAAAAGATAAAACATGTGTGCTAATGGATGGTTGATAGGGGGTCTACCATATAACCTTCCCCACTTGATTATATTTTTTATCCATTATCCGTGAATGATGTAATGTCATTTTTATAAGGTAGAGGGTTTTTACAAAAATGTAATTTTCATCATTTAAAAAAGCTGAATTCCACTACCCCTTAAAGGAACTAAAAAATTTCAATTTACTCTTTAAACCATTCCCTTTTTATGATCCTATAATCCTCTAACACTTCCATATGATTCTAGTAATATGAAAATTTTCCAATCCATCTATTTCCATAGAATCCTCCAAGGAAAACTCCAACTTCTCAACGTGAGTACTCAATTCCTCCCAAGATTATTCCTTTCTATCTTGAATGTAAAATTATTATTTTCTAATTTCAATATAATTATACTAGTATTTTTTATATATTTAATTTTATTATGATATTTTAAAAACTATTAACCACCTTTCCCCTTTCATATTAATAAAAAATGTAAGCATCATTCGTGCATTGTGAAGACTACTGCCTTCATGAAATGATGACTACCATTTTCACCAACAGAACTAATTACTAATTATAAGGGTTAAATTTAAGAATAAATAATATATGTATATAATACAATTATTATTATAAAAAATAAATAATAAAACACCTTATTTACCTATCATTCTTCAAGAAATGACAATGTTAACCATGTGTTTTGCGGACTACCACCACCATGAAGTAACTTATCTCGTTTTTCATCTAGTTTTTTTATTATTTATTAAAATTTCTTACATATAATTTAAAACATTAAAAATATCTAAATAATATCATTTTTATTCAATAAAAATGATATTATTCCAAAATAGTTGACTTATAATCATAATCACCCGTTATTTATGGTCATGTTTTGATCGATCTAACCAAATACATGAAAAATGAAATAAAATGATATCATTGATTGGAAAAAATCCATCATGGTGGTGCTTTAATGTTGATTGTGTTTGCTAACAATGATTGAGGTTGTTGATGAAGGATGGTTGTGAAAGAAATAATGAAGAGATATCATGAATATCTGATCATGAAAATGTCTGAATATTGAACCTGATCTCATGAAAATCTAGAATGCTCAACATGATATCGCTCAAAGAATGAACTCTAAACATAATATCACACAAAGTTTAAATGGTGAACCTGATCTCATGAAAATAATGAATGTTAATATGAACTTGTGGAGCATGAATTTCGGAACTAATATCAGGATGTGATCTAATGTTGCTCTCAAAGATGTATTTGGAACTCATGATGGGTCACCAAAATCATTTGATGAAAACCTCATTGGAAATCACAAGATTGAATTGTGATATCGTAGTGGGATATCATAAAGTGAATGGTTGTATTTGAGTCTCATGATGGGATAACATGAAATTATCATGATTGTCTTTGGATCTTGTGATGGGATCTAACGTACTGACCATGATTTTCATTATAACTCATGCTTAGATCTTGTACAAAGGAAAACATGACTGATGAAAAAAATGAATATGGACACGGGACTCACGAAAAGCATGAATGGGGACCAGGGAGTTGCATAAAGTGTGAATGTGAATGAATACTAGGGTCTCGCTCAATGTGTTAATTAGAATCTAGATCATGGAATTACTGAAAGTGTTAATATGAACCAGGGACTGACGCTAGGGGTTTGCACTCGGATCTCGTAGAGAACATGATGCCCATGAGGTGGATGTTTGAGTATGATTTGTGGAGTTACGGTGGTGGAAATTTACTATAAATACACCTTGACCCATCCTTAAATATTGACGATGTTATTATTAAAATATCGATCTGAAGCATCATACTGGATGGAGATTCATGGAGAGGAATCGTGAAGGAGGATAACATAGAAGAATTATGAAGGAGGTTCATAGAGAGGATCTTAGGAAGGAGTATATGAGATTGACGTCACTTAAGTGTTGTGCATCATCTAAATAGGGTCTTTTTCAAAGTGAGAAAAAAAGTATCGCTTTATGAACTCATGCTTAGTGTGAAAACAGACTCATGGAAGGGACTCACACCAGGGTCTCATAGCCGGGGTCTCGCACTAGGGTCTCGTGACCAGTGTGTTGCTCCCATGACTCACAGCTAGGGTCTCTCACGAGGGTCTCATGGACAAGGTCTCACAGTAAGGATCTTATGCCAGGGTCTCATGGACAGGGTATCGTGCCCAGGTCTTACTACGAGGGTCTCACTATAGGAACTCATGCTTAGTGTGAAAATGAACTCATTGAAGGGAATCTCTCCAAGGTCTTATAGCCTGGGTCTCAGGCTAGGATCTTGTGGTCAGTGTATTGCACCAGGGTCTCACAGCCAAAGTCTCACTTGATGGTGTCATGGATAGGGTCTCACAGTGAGGGTCTCACACAAGGTTCTAGTGCCTGGGTCACATGCCCAAGGTCTCCCATCCAAGGTCTTGTGTTCATGGTCTCATGGATAGGGTCTCACAACCATGGTCTCACAGACTGGGTCTCATAGCCAGGGTCTCATGGCCAGGGTCTATTGACCAGAGTCTTGTATCGAGGTTCTCTCAGCAAGATCTCATGAATAGGTACATGCAAGGATCTCAAAAAATGGGATACATGTCAGGGCCTTTCATTGTATAATCACACTAGAACATTATATATGGATATATATTCCTTCATTTCTCGGTGAAAAGTATCATTTTCAAATATGAATTCTGAAGGAGAATAAGAACCCAATAGATTTTTACCATTCGATAATATTTGATGAATAATTTTATTGAATACTACATTCATAGTAGTGAAAGTAATACATGGAATCTCTTAATGATCTGGAAAAAGTATGGGTAATTTTTTTTTGTACAAAGAAAAGAAAAGTCTCTTTTAATTGTGTGGATGGTGGAAGTGTTGCATCAAGGTGTTTTCACAGATGGGAAAAAGGAACCCAGAAAAGGGATTCAATAGAACATATACCTACAATTTTATATGAATTCATTAGTGATAATGAAGGGACCTACATGTCCAAAAATTGTGGGTGAATCCCTTATTAGTCCTATGAGAAAAGGAAGAGGAATAAGGTCACAGTTTCCACTAGTAGTGACCCAGAGAAAGGGACCGAGGGAGTTACCCTTTGGAGAGTAGTGATATGACACTAAAACATGTAAATTCACTCTGTTTAGGAATAAAATTGATCTATCCCAAACCATGTATGGATAGTGTGGCCTAGTGGAATTAGTACATCGGGAAATTTTCGTTGTATGCTCCTTGCATGTTTCCCGGTGAGGGATAACCAAGTAAAAAACTCAGTATCCTTGTATTTTATTTCCTTCTTTACTTTCAACCCATCATAATCACATAAAAAAGAAAAAGAATCAGATCAAAATAAATACATTAGAGACAATAAATTGTCCCTTATAATAAATAGGTCAAGATCCAATGTGGTAGGAATAATTAAAGAAAATAATATCAAGGCGTTGATCCATCCCCCCTCAGGGTAAATAATCCCCTTTTAGACCTAAAAATTTGAATCAAAGCCTAGATTACCTTTATTGATTTTTTTTCTCTGAAAAGGTTTACACTATAATTGTTATTAATTATTTAGTATGATCTTATCTTGGTGATCCATGGAAAAGGGAAGAACTACAAAGAATTAGAAGATGTTAGGTGGTGTTCCTCAGTATGGATGTGTCTATGGAAAAAGTTTGATTTGGATTAAAAGAGACAATAATGTACTAAAGAAAGGTTTGGATGAATAAAAAAAGATAATATATATGCACTAAATTTTTATATCTGAATGAGTGAATAACCTAATATTCTAAGTGATTTTGAAGCTTCTGATAATGAAGAATCTCTGAGAAGTAGAAAAGTAGAACTTGTTCATAAAAAAAATTGGATTAGAAATTCGATTAAGAAACTAAATCTAATGATATCTAAATCCAAGTATAGTAAATCAAGTCCTACAAGATAAAGTAATTCAATAAAAGTATTATTGAATTGGAAACATATCTAACATAGAATAATGATTCTAAAGTTAAATGACTACAAAAACTATAAACTAATGAAATTGGAAGGAATCTCAAAACAGATAAATTAAGAATTTGAAATCCAAAAATGATGATCTTGATACACACCTATCTAAACTAGTATAGGAGAAGAAGAGGCTATAATGGGAAAATGAATTTTATAAATATTCATTAATTAGATTAATTCTAAGTTAAATGAGAAATATAACATGATGGAAAATCTCTCCCAGAAATTGGATGATGAGATTTCTAGAAGGAATAATCATAATAGAGAACTTAATTCTCAACATGAATCAAGGGATTAGAAGATAAAATAATTTCAAGAAGAGATGGAATCAGTCATGAATGAAGTGGATCAATCTAATACCAAAGGAAATCCCAAGATAAAGGATTTATTCCACTTACTATTTGATTATCCTTTGGTAAGTGAAAATGAAATTAAAAGAAAATATGATACTTTAGATAAAAAAAGAAATGATTATCTAATTCCAAAGGTCATTTTTTTTAAAATATGGTATTGTATATGATGAAACCTCTCCAATTCATTATAGTAAGATAGATTTAAAAAATTCCAAAAATAGAAAAAATCATACAGAGACTCAAAATAGACCTAAAATGATTTTGTATGAAGTAATGGAAATATGTTCTATTTTAGTGGGATGAATGGTCATATTTCAAGTTTTTATTTCGAATCATAAGAATATATTTTATATTCTGAAGATATAAATGTCACTAAATCAATAAATAATCACAATATTCTTTAGAAGTACAAAATAAAAGTATATCAGAAGAATGTAATTATCGAATGCTATTACTGTGGAAGATAGGGACACATCATGAGTATGTGTCAAGAAGATTGAAGGAACAATTTCATAAAAAGAACTCTGGCTAGATCAATATCTCATCCAAGAAATGATGAAATAGACTATTTATTTAATGTAATATGTTTTATATGTTCTAATCATCATAATTTTAAAACACCCTAATGTAATAATAAAGAAGGGATGAAAAAAAGAATCTAAAATGAGATCCCTAACACTGGTACCGTTTAACAAAGAAATCCTATATTGGAAGACAACATGATAAGTTGAAAAATAGGTTTATATCCTAAGTTAAATCATTAAGAGCTCAATGAAATTCATATAAATCACCCCCATGGTTATACTATCAAAACAATCTTGGAAATAATGTGAACGAACCTAGATGAAAAGGGGAGGAGATGCTCTAATTGTGATTAAGGGGAATTTAAATTCAGTAGATGAATCAACCCCAACAAGAAATGGGGGCATGAATTGAATAAATTATAAAATAAAAAATGAATAAGTAATTCCTTGAAAAATCCACATGTCATACCACATTTTAAGGAGTGAAGGAAAGATAAAGAGTCCTCCAACGGAAGAAGAAGAAATATTAGAAAACTATTGGAAATATTCCTACTCAAAGAATGAGTCGTGAAAATTGGCATATCGGTAGAGAATCAAAGAAGGATGTTTATATAAATGGGTTTAAAATAAGAATTTTGAAAAAGGACGAGCCAATAGAATCTAAATATAAGAAGAAGACTCATAATTTTGGTAAAAAATGTTTTTTTATATGGAAAGAACATTTAAAGTTGGATAGAAAGATGGAACAACCGCAAAATAGTATAGTGTATTGCAAGAAAGTATCAAATGGGTTTATCCATCAGGATCAACCACAATCCTATTGTTGAGGAATCTAGAGGTTCCCCTATCCCTATGTGTAGAAATGATATTAACTGATGTTCACGTATTTTAGGTTTTTAGGGACATACAATCCAAGGGGAAGTGGCATCAGAAGATGAAAAGTGGTGATGCGATGTTCTATATAATGTCAACGGATTTAAATCAGTCAAAAAGATGAATAATAAATGTGAAATAATTCCTTGAAATGATTTAATGGTGTATGAAAATAGGAGATGTGTATAAATAATTTATAATAATTGAAAATTATGGAGATATTAACTTTATCTCTTATTTCTTACACCATATTCCGACATAGCAGGATTAGAGGTTTTGTTTATTGATCATTACAATGTTCCACATGTGAATATATGATATACGAGAAGAATAATGTTTGTGGGTATAAACAGTGTTCTTAAAAACAAGAATAGTTTCACATCATAGTGGGGTTATTATATCTCCTAATCACTTAAATGATATCAACGATATAGAAAGGATGAAAGTTTTTATTATCTTACATCAAGAAGATTGATTGAGGGAGAAGTAACCACATTCATGTATTTCAGGATTATCAATTTTGTTCTAACAATATGATATCTGTTTAATGTTTTTAAGATACCAATAAGCTGTGAGTTAAGATTAAAACTATTTATAATATGTGTTCTACCCATTGTGAAGAGTAATTCAACATCTGAAATCAGTTGAAAATTCAGGCTTAATGATTTATACCAGTTCAATACTGGAGGTTTTCTGGGAGATTTATTTGAGAACAACAGATAGGAATATCATTGGGTCCAAATGGTTCTTTTTCAATAAGTTGAATGAATATGACATAATAATTTGAAACAAAGAATTTCTAGTGTGAAAAGGTTACTCTCAAACAGAGGGTATTTATGTTGATCAAACATTGGATCCTCTTGAATAGATAGAGAAAAATGTATTATACCTGTCCAAAAGAGTTCAACTAAGATTCAAAGTTTTCTAGATGGATGAAAAGTCTGAATTTCTAAATGGGATTTTGGATGAATAAGTTTATATTGAGAAACCTTGAGTTTTTCTCATTCATGTAGATGAGAATAGAATTTTTCTACAAAATAATGCACTATATGGGTTGAAGCAAGGACCAAGAGCATGGTATTCAAGAAAAGATCAAATTTCGAAGAATCGTGGTTATCATCAGGGTGGAGTTGATTACAATCTATATTTTAACAATAATAGTAATCAATGAATGATGGTGCTGGTATATGACAATGACATAATATTTAGTGGATCAGATAAACCACAGTTCTATTAGTGTTACAAGGAAATAATGACACATTAATTTCTCAATATAAATATTCCATGCAGGTTTTGAGAAGATTTAGAATAGAAAATTCCAAAGAGATAACGTCTATAGTGGATATATGGATGAAACAATCATGTAATAATGAAGGAAATAAATTTAATATCACAAAATATAGGAAAATCATTGGTAGTCTATTCAATTTGTCAGTGACAACACATTATTTTGTTTTTTACACATTTTATAAGCATGATATTAATGTAATCCAAAGAAAACCAATTTCTTATATTAAAAGGATACTTCGGTATATCAAATTATTGTTGGATTTTGGTTTGTTGTACAATGAAAACATTCATCAAGATTTATTGGCCTATACAAATGTAGATTGAGCTAGATCAACATATAAAGAAAAATAAAATCATGTGGTCAATTATATCTTGGTAGATTGTGTATTTCTTGGCTAAGAAAGAAAAAAGATTTCAATTTTTTGAGCACTGTAGAAGATGAATATATTATAGATACTCAACTATGCATAATGTTATTGTTGATTAAGTAGTATCTTGATTATAAGGGATTTGAAGTGATGTCTCCAACTAGAATCCATTATGATAATTCAAGTGATATAAATCATAGAAAAAATCTATTCCATCACTCAAGGACCAGGAACATTGAAATTAGGTATCATTTTATCAAGGATCAAGTGGAGAAAGGGCTTGTGAAGTTGATGTATGTTCCTATATAACTACAAGTTACAAAAATTATGAAATATTCATTCCCAAAAAAAATTCATTAATGTAATTGAATGGCTCTTGGATTTTAGTTGACTCCTATAAATTGTGAAAATGTGGTTGTGGGACCCAATATCCCCAACATATGGTGTGTTTTCTCTAATGAATATATCTATGTTCTTAATCCTGTTGTATACCAGAACAATGTAATCTTCAAGTTCATTGATAAAGTGGGAGAAATTGTGGATTTGTAGGGGAGAAAATATATTAATCAATAAAAGGGTATTATGATAAAGATGATCGATCAAAAGATATATATCATGATAGATGAGGTTCATGATGAAATACATTTAGAGGTTTTGGAATGAAGTGTTTCATTTATGGACTTTTCATGGTAATATTATTTCTCAAGCTGAGCATGACCCATGTGGGATTATAGTGTGTTTTGAATAAATCTTTGATCTCTTTAGAATAACAAAAAGGGAATCTTTGGTATAATGTGGAAAAAGAAATAATGTGGTATCATAATGTGAAGAGTTTTTAATAAACCGAAAGTTGGATACTGGTTGGAAGAAATCCCTCATGGTGGATCTTTTGGGTTGAATGTGTTTGTTGATAAGGATTGAGGTTATTGATGAAGTCTAACTTTCAAAGAAAGAATTAATATTTTGAAAGAATGGATTATCATGTGAAAGTGTGAATGAGGAACCCAACATAGTGAAAAGCACAAATGTTGAACTTGATCTCATGTAAAGCGTGAATGCTAAACCTGAACTCATTCCAAGTGTGAATGATGAACCAAGTCTAGCGCAAAGAACAAATGCTAAAATGAACTCACAGAGCACGAAAGTATGAAATGATCTAGCGATGTGATATCACGCAAGAACTTATAGTTGTCCTTGGAACTTGAGATGTTTTGTGAAAAGAACTGGAAGATAATAACACTGAAAATCATAAGATGGAATTGTGATATCCCAATGGGATCCCTCTAAATACATGATTGTATTCGATTCTCATGATATCATCTCATGAAACGCCCACAATTGTGTTTGGAGATCATTCTTGGATATTTAATAAAGGGAAAATAGGACTCATGCAATGTGGGAATGTGGACCAAGAACTGTTGCAAAGCATAAATGTGGACTATAGACTCACATAAAGTGTGAATGAAAAAATATAGTAGGGACTCACACACTAGGGCCTCACATAAAGAGAAAATTCAGACCAGGGACTCATGAAAAGAATGAATGTGAATACAAATCATGGACTCACTAAAACCATGAATATGGACCAGCGAATCATGTTAGGGTTTCATGATCGGATCTACCAGAGCGCATGATACCCATGAGGTGGATGACTGTCCTTGATTTTTGGAGTTATGGTAGTGGAAAATAACCTATAAATACAACATGAACCATCCTTAAAAATTGATGAAGATTTTCTTAAAAGATTGTTAAGAAACATCATATTGAAAGGATATTCATGGATATGACTCATTAAAGAGTTTTACAGTGACAAATCATGAAGGTGGATTCTGGAGAGGTTCTCGTAAAGGAGTACATGTGATTGAAATCATGTAAGTGTTGCGCATGATCTGAATAGGGTATCACACAAAGCGCAAAAGAGGTCTCACACCAGGAACTCATGCTCAATTTTAAAGAACACTCGTGGAAGGGACTCACGCTTGGGTCTCATGATAGGTTCTCATAGTTGGGGTCTCACACTAGGGTCTAGCACCAGGGTCTCATACCAGGGTCTGGCACCAGGATTTCACACCAGGTTCTCATGACTAGGGTCTCACACCAAGGTCTCAAGGCTAGGGTCTCATAGTTAATTTCTCTCTCAAGGGTCTCATGTTTGGGGTCTTTCACTTGAGTCTTACGGCTAGGGTCTCATGTCCAGGGTCCCATGCTAGAGCCTCATGGATAATGTCTCTCACTAGAGTCTTATGGTCAAGGTCTCATGCTAGGATCTCGTGAAAAGGTAAACATAAGGATCTCGTACAAGGGGATATGATCCAGGGTCTCACACAAAGCTATCACACTAGAATATTGAACATGGAGACACATGCTTACATTTAACTATGAATATTATTATTTTTATATCTAAATTAGGAAGGATAAGAATATGATAGAGGATCTTCATAATTCGACAATATTTGTAGAAGAATGTTATTCACTACCACATTTGTATCATTGAAAGGAATATATTGAATCTCTTGAAGATATTTACAAAGAAGAGGTAGTTGTTTTGTCTACATTAAAGAGTAGTCTGTTCTAGTTTTTTATAAAGTGGATGTGTTTCATCCAGGTGTTTTCATATAGGTGAAGGAGAAACCCAAAAAGAGATTCAACATAACATCTACCTGCAGTTGAGGATTCATTAATTAGTGATAATGAGTGGACCTTAATGTCCATAAACTGTGGGTGAATCCATTCCAAGGGAAGTGAGAAAAGGAAAAGGAAGAAAGTTATCTTTTCCACTGGTAGTGAACCAAAGAAAATGACAAAGGGAGTAACCCTTATGAAATCCATGAGTTGTCCCTAAACATTGTAATGTTAGTGATCCTGGAAATACAAGTGATATTTACCTAACAATGTATTGTATGTGAGGCATAGTGTATTGGGTACATTGAATCATTTACATTTTAAGCTCCTTGGATGTAGACCTATGAGGGTGAACCAAGTAATATCTTTTATATCCTTGTGTTTTATTTATTGATTTACTTTCAAGGAAGAATCATCAGATAAAGAAGGAAATAATTATATTAGTATAAATACATAAGATAAAATAAAGTCTTCCTTATAATAAAGTGGTCAAGATCAAGTGGGTCATGAAGAATTAAAGAAACGAATATTCATACCCTAATTCACCCCCGCCTCTCCGGGTATCTAATCCACTTTTGGACCTAACAATAATGGATAAAAATGAGAACATAGTGAAAAATATTATGTGATATAAATAAAAAAATAAAAAATTAATTTTGGTTCTCTAATTATAATACTACAATGAAACTCATTCACTAAGATACCACCGCTTTCTTGTGAAAAATTGTTGAAAAATACTCGTTGTTGATTTGATCTTCAAGGATCATAACTAAAACTCTCATAGAATGAAATTAAAACTTCATAAATAATTATAAACCACCATTTAAATTACATATAATTGTATATTAATGATTAAATCATTGATAAGAACAAATAATGGAACCACTATTATAAAACAAGTTCAAAACAATCATGATTACTTACACCTAATATGGAAAATAAGTAAATACTAACTAATATACTAGTAAACAATAAATATAAATGAGTAGTATAAATGGTTAAAGTTTTGGATAATATAGGGAATAATTAATTGATATATTTATGTTTATTCTATTGGTGGTTATAGAAAATTCGAATAAGTAGGAATACATGGTAATGATTTTCTTAGTCTCAATTATGATTCTTTTGAGACATGTATCATTTTATGAACCATGTTTCCTTTTATACAATATTTTATTTATTTACCATCCCATGAATTTTTTATGTTTTATTTATTTTTAATTAGTGGGATATACTAGGTAAAATCTAGTTCTTTTCTTTAAATGGAATATGACTCAAGAGTTAGCCCAATTGTAAGGATTTTTATCTCTATCACCCCACATTGAGGCATATTTTGATATTATGAAACAATTTTGTATGGAATAAATACTTCCTCTTTAATTATAATATAATTAATTATTATTGATATTGTAAACATCACTCCCATTTATTATCTTCTTTTCTTTGGCCTATAATTGATATCTCACATACAATATAAGGGTTTATTATAACTAAGTCGGCTTTATTAAGTTATAATGTCTTTCATTTCACATGGTATGACCTATTTCTATCTTTTAATATCACTTTTTATTCAAATAATACTTATTTATGAATTATGTTCCATATCTATAATGCAACTATGTTAAGAATAATTCACATCATCATAAATGATAGTTTATCATCCATGTCCATGTTCTCCTCTTCCCGCCAATATTTTCCCTTAATATTTAGATTACCAAGTATGTTTTATTTTCTATACCATTCATACTTCTCCTTACCTCATTCCTAAATAACGTTTTATATTGTTTTTATGATTTGATTTTACAAAAATGATATTAAAAAACATTTCTTTAATTTCATATTCAGAGGTTTTTTTACTCTATACTTCCTCAATATAAACTTACATGTCTCCATTATTGAAGTTTATTTTTAATATAAATGTTTTTAAAATATTTAACTTCTATTTTTTTGAAAATTTATTTTTAAACTGACTTGTAACATCACATTTTACAACAATGTTAGAAGTGTTTTGTAAAAACTCATTTACTATTTTATATCTATTATACCTTTTTATTTTCAAAACAAATCACACTAATGAGATTTATGTTTCATAATTTAACCTATAATTTTAATTGTAATATTTTCAATTTGAGGAATTAAACTCAAGGTATTAGAAAACTCCTATTATAAATATCTTTTATGTGGTATTGTTTGACATATTCTTTTTGTAATAGTGTTTTTCATCTATATCAACATCCTTCTACGTTTCATTTTATAACTGGGATATTTCCTTTTGTAACCATCCTATTTATTTCTATGAATGGTTTATGGAAATATTTTTTTGTAAATAATATTGGAACCCATTTCTTTCTTAGTTTAATATTTCTTTAAAGAAATTATGTATGTTTTTATATGTGGCTCTGTTATGCATGTACATAATATGATGTGATGGGTGGGCCAAAAATTATATATCCATAAAATGCATTGGGTAATGTTTTAATATCATAAGATAACATATATGTATAGGATCATAAAATATATTCCAAATACACCACAAGATAGGGGGTTAATTGTATTTTAAAGAAAACTAACAATTTTTATCCTCCCCAAAAGATATATGTATCAATAATACAAAGAACTGATAACCCCACACCAAAATTAGGGTAAAATCAGAGTACCAATATTTATTTATTTGAGTTTTACAATTACCAATGAAATTAATATACATTATATAAATATAAAAACTATTTTTATTACAATAAAATGCCGATAAAATAGTTAACACAATAGAAATTTAAACTAAAAGTGTTATAGAAAATGATGCAAGAAGTTACTCAACAATAATAAAAAATAATAGTTTATATTCAAAAAATATACACAGAGTATTGGTTCTAAACCCAAATTCCCCATTAAAATAATATTATCAAAACCTCAATTTTGGACCAAATTAAAAAGTAGATCTGTAGAATTGATCTGAGGTATACATGACAATAAATTTTTTTCAAGGTATTAGCTTTTTAAATAATGAATATTAGACTTGAATTACTTACCCTAAAAGTCCTGAATCAACATGATCTATATTTCACACTACAAAATCTTTCATATTGGTTAACCAACTACTTTTTACGGTAGCTTGGTACATCATTTATAACAACCTGTAGCTCAGTATTCCCCACTAATTTAAATAGTAGGTCAGTTTTCCCACTAATTTAACCAGTTTTTTCATTCAAATGATCAAAACTATATATTTTTGAAGATTTTTTAATTAAAAACACTCAAGTGTAATCTCTATCAAAAAAATCTAAAAGAAAAACAATTCTAAGTACAATAATAATTAAGAGGTTGATGACTTAAAGCGATCACTACACTCAGAGTTCTCTTGTATCACTTTTTTATCTTTTATCCATGATGTGTAGTATTATGTATAAATAATACATCAATTTTTATATTACACATAACTCAAGGTCAGTTTTAATTTTAGCATCAACAATTTAATGTTCACATTCTAATGGACTCAATGTCTCACCATATCCACCGATTATTTGAAACAACATCGTTATAATTATCTTGTTGTGTGAAATAAATAATATGATTCACATATCTAGTTTATAAGAACTGTAAACTATCATTATTTTGATATTCTTAAGATTGTTATATTTTCAGAAATCCTCAAACCATAAATATTTTGAAAAATATTAGATTATCAGTATTTTTCTTAAAAGGTTTTATATTGTGAAATCATAAAAGATAAAATAATAAAAATAAGTTAGATTTAATACTAAATGAAATATTATTTGGTTTTCAAAAAAATGTAATTGAAGAGAATATATGTCTAAAAAATTTCCAATATTTGTAAAAATAATAATATTTAATTTTAATAGAAACACTCCCAGTATATCATTAGATGAAACTAGCCTAATTTATTTCTTTGATAATATCTCTAGGAATTTATCTCTTTTTTAAAAACATAGTTATCCCCTTTAAAAAATATTAATGATGATTCTAAAGTAATTATTCCCCTTTTTAATTAAAATAAAAGTTATCCTCATTTTAAATGTATTTTACTTTTTAAATCACCCCCTTTTGTTTTCTAAAAGAATGGATTGGAAAGAAAATTTTCTTAAAAAATTTATGAAAATTGCGTTTATCAATATATTGGAAAAGAAAAAAATTTAAAAAGTTTATGTAATAATAAATATAAAATATCTATCATGTGATTAATATCCTTAATTTATTTTTATTACTCATTTAGATAGTTATCTTTATGTGGTTATGATAAATAAGATAAATTTTTAGAAATCAATAAAGCAATCTATTTTCCTTTTCATTCCAAATACAACATGCTTTTTAATATTTTTTTCAGGAATAATTTATTATTTTATGGTTAATCTAGGAAAAATTGATTTAGTAATTTAGGATCTCTTCATATTTAATAAATAGTTCTTATTATTCTTCTTCTCTTTTGTTAACTTCTAATCAATATATTTCATAAAACATTATCTTTTTCATTGTCTAAACAAAAATAAGGTTTCCCTTATTATCTTTGTTTATATATTTTTCTATAATTTTTTATTTAAAAAATATAATATGGGTATCAATTAACTTCTTGATCTATTCATCCAAAAAAATTATTTTTATCTTTAATAAATCATCTTTTGGATGAACTTGTGGTTTAATTTTTTTACCTTTTATTTCTCTAAATGTAAATATACTTTCATTGATTCAACATAATAAACTATTTTAAGAATATTTTTCTCATGAACCTTATCTAATATATGAGTTACTAAAGCATTCCTTTAATTCGGTAACCAAGATTTTTAATTTTCATCATCTCTTTCAACTAAATTATGAATAACATTACATGCAGATACAACTAATTTCACAACAGATTTATTTTCCTTGTAAATATTAATTCATTCACACCATTGAGACTCTCTCATAATTGATATCATTTTATTTTTTTCTTTATGAATGGTATTCATTCACAAAATTTTACAACATCAGGAACATTACTAGAAATACGTTTAAAACCCACCCAAAAAATAATATCTTCATCCAAACTACTCTATTATGAATTTATTTTATATAAGAGAAAATGAAATTATCAGGATTGATTTTTTAAAATTTTAAAAGGTAGTAAATGCGGTAGAAATATAACATATTTATCTTATACTTATTTTCATTCCTTAAAATTTTAAATGATAAGAACAACTAAAAACAATTATTACATAACGAAGTATATTCCCTATATTATGCACAATATTTTTAACCCCAGAAAGGTTCTTTTTAGATTCATACCTGAAAAACAATCAATAAAAATAATTTTATATTTGATAAAAAATAAATATCCATCTTCCAATAGAAATTAGAGATGTTTAGAAAACCTCACTAAAGTCATAGAAAAATTCTGAATAAAGAGCAAAAAATTTACCTTCTTTACTATGAATTATTTTGAAAATTTATTATATCCATAAAACTCACAAATTAGTAGCTGGTAACATATATAATATTATTCCATTATAGAAACTAGTTTTCTATATCGCTAAAAAGTGATTATATCCATTATCATAAGCTAATAATTTTCAAGAAAATTTGAATCAATCATCATTTCTCATACTATCTCTTTGGTTGAATGTTCTCTTGATGATATCATTATCATATAAAAATATGTGAAAAAAATTGTGAAAAAATGAAAGAGATTTACTATTGATAGTATTTAATTCATCCAAAAAAACTCTATTTCCTCTTCTTTATAAATGGTTTTTTGGAATATAAAACGTCATCATTGATTTTCTGGAACTAACTGATCAGATTTGATCCCACCAAAATACATGAAATCATACTTATTTTTTACTAAATTATTTTATTTTCAAATTATCAATGCTTCATTAATTTTTTTTAAATTATAATTAAATTATATAAACAAAAATTTGAAATTTAAATTTAAATTAATTAATTTTTGTTGAATTTCAGGAAAAAAATACATTTAAATGAATAATTTTTATAAAAATCAAGAAAAACCACACTTCCTAAAATCCGATGAACTAAAAAAATTATCTCAATATGTTGCATGTTATATTATATTATTTAATTAATGGATATTATTCTTTCTAATATGGTTCTATAAATGTTTATATCTTACTGTTTATGTTATTTATAAAATTTAAAAATTGTTTGAATGTTAGTTACAAGCAATGAATAAAAACTCCCCTAAATAAATGTGTCACGACCCCCTCCGACCAAAGATGCCCCTCCTAAGCTGGCAATGGTGAAAGGGAGATAATGACCCCCCGAGTCCCGCCTCCAGTAGGCCCCGGGGTGGCGATTAGCACGAAGGGTATGATTTTTCACAAATATGGGAGGCATTACCCATTTTATTATTTAAGATAGGGAAATAGGACAAGTCAACCACCAAAAGGAAAAGAAAAAGTGTATAGAAATAAACCCAAACCAATCCTACACGCATGTTTAAATAGTTCTGAAACAAGGTACAAGTACAAGAAAGCTCAAAGTACAATACTAAAAAGAATACAAGAGTACATCAACTGCAACAACTCCAACTATCCCGACTAGTAGGGTCCCGCACGGCCCTGGAATTCCTCTTGGAAACCTGAAAGTAAATGTAGGGTGAGAAATCAAGTATACTCAGTAGGGAAAACTAAAGCTATAGTGCACAAGTGGGGATACATCCTACTGTCCCGTGAGAACAACAGAAGAAACCTACCAAGGAAACCTATCCACCCAACCTCACCAGCCAGAATCACCAAAACACAATCACAACAGGTAGTAGTATATAAGAACAAGAGTATTGGGTACCCCGCACCATTTCCCATTAGTTAGCTACTCTTCCTAATTGAGAACGTCATGAGGCTATCACACTCTCCTCGCCCACACACACCTGGACCTCACAAACCACACATCCTGCCCGCACACACCTGGGCCTCACAACCACGTATCCTGCCCGCACACACCTGGGCCTCACAACCATATATCCCGCCCGCACATACCTGGGCCTCAGAACCACGTATCCCACCCACACACACCTGGGCCTCACAACCACGTATCCTGCCCGCACACACTTGGGCCTCATCCCGAAGATTCTTGGGAAACAGTAAAACCTGGTCGAAGAGTCTTGGGCTAAAACTACCCCAATCAAAACCTACATGAACGGTCTTAGGTGTAAAGTCGCCTCAAGCCATCACATCCTAGGGAAGAAGGAGCAGTAAAGAGCTAGTAACTAAGGGGAAAAAACCCTCTCCCAGGAAATGGGAGTGTTCGGAACTAAGTGCTCAACATGGGTGGGGTGCGATAAAATAAAAAAGATACAGATATATATATATGTATACCAAACACACATGCCAACCTATGGCTTCTAAACCAAGAAACTGAGCACGTACCTCGGCACTACTACTACGAAGCATGCACACAACAAACAACCCCAAACCCATTTAGGTTTCCATGTTTCAGAAGGATTAGTTTATTTAGTTCCTTATCTACTGGGCAACGAACCGCAACCAACCATATCAATCGTTCGTGAAACATATCCATACCATCCACAGATCAAGTTAGGAAAACACAAGCAGCACAACAAGTCCCTTTTTATTAACCAACCAACCCATTTATTATTAATCCCATTCCATTACCATGACCCACCATTCATTAACTCTTACACCTTTTATTTGTTATTCACAACCCATAGTTTATTCACATTCTAGCCCATCCCTGCAGCCCCGCTGCGAACCACCATAATCACAATCACACCGAACCCATACATCATTATCCCTTTAATACCATTTATCGCAGCCCTACAGCCCATCTCCATCATAGCATTCACACCAATCCACAACTAAGCCAACCGCAACCCTGCTGCTCACCCGATCCACAACAACCCAGAAAACACCCCCATCACATGCCACATATCCAAGCCAACACCCACATGTTCATTATTCCATTTTTTTCAACCGGGGTGATCACACAAGGGTTCCATATTTTAAATCATCCAACTTTAAGTGATTAACCAAATTCCACTTTCCACAAAGTTCCATTCACAAAAAAGGTCTAGAAAGATAGGGAAACATTTAATTTCACAAGCAAAGTCCCCCAACGACCGTGATTTTCAGTAGGAATATGCCTATTCAATTCACAACATAATATCACAGGATATAAAATAAACTCCATTATCGAACTTCCCATCCCCATTATATAATCCAATTATTATCTTTATTAAACCGGTTCAAATGTGTTTCACGTAAACAAGAGGACACACACCCCACATGATGAACAAATTTAGAGAGAGGAAGGTAAGATCCTTACCCCAACTACTTATGATCACAATCCTCCCCCAGATAAACTTTAGAAGATGTCCGTCGGCATTCGTCACTTCTGTTGAGTCCCATAATAACCTCATCGGGTAGAATTTAGAAAGGAAAAGCTGAAGAAAAAACAACATATCGAAGCACAGATGTTCCGCCTTGTCGTTACGATCCTGTGGCCGCTGACAGATCGTAAATCGGAGTTCGGACGAAGAAGTTATGGAAGAAAAGGAGCCTTCGAGTCTCTTGGGAGAGCTCTATTCAGAGGAATGGGGAGGAGATGGGTGAGTTGAAAAGGAGGAGGGACCCCTCCTTTTATAGGAGTGAAAAAAAATTACACGGCGTGTACTTTATGGTACACGGCGTGTACTCAGCCATTTCACACGGTCACCAAGCGGCTTCCAACACGGCCTTCAACGCAGAACGTGGCCATTGACTGGTCAACACACGATTTTAAGGTAACACGTACGCAGGGAGGGAGTACACAGCATGTAGTATTGGATACACGGTGTGTACTCATTTATTTCACATGGCAAGGACAAGGCCTCAACACGGAACACAACCGTTGACTGGTCAACACACGGTTTGAAGGTAACGCGTACGCGAGGAGGGAATACACGACGTGTAGTATTGGGTACACTGTGTGTACCAATTTATTTCACATGGCAAGGACACAGACCTCAACACTTGGTATACCCAGCGAGGGGGTACACGGCGTGTACTCATACTACATGGTGTGTAGTTTCAAAATTTTGAAAAGTGTGGGAAAAGTCCATTTTACCCTCCAGAACACTTCATGACACTCTTTTTGACAAAGGAATGGGCCGGAGAGGTCCGGGCCATTACATCAGATACCTCTTAAAACATTCTCGTACCCAAGAATTCAAAAACCAACCTAGAGGAATCCCAACAAGATACCTCTTAGGGTTCTCGTTATAACAGGAACCCAACCAACAACCCTAATCATAGGTATTAGGAATTCCCTCTCCTATGTCAAGATATTATCCGCATTAGGAGGCACTGACTCGCATGCACAGGTTTAATCGCATCCGTATTAATGCATCTCAATTAAGGATTGGACCTTCCCACTTCCATATTTTAGGATTTTCCAAATTGCACTACCCCCAACACCACACAACCAACACACTTCCCGAACATGTTGTTTGGGGAAAATTATTTCTCTAATGTCGAGATATTATCCACTTTAGGCGGCACTAAATCACCCACACGGGTTCAATCGCATCCTCATTAATGCATCTCGATTAAGAGTCAGGTTTTCCCCTTCCCACACATCCGGACATTCTACACACTTCCAGAGAACAGGGAAACACAAGGTCTCACAACCGACAAGCCAAGAATTCCATATATCAAAGGTACAAAGTATAACATCAAAACAAAGCTCAGAAGAACATGGGAAAACACAAGTCAAAACAACTCAGGGTACTGAGCGTGCATCTGGGCCTCCCACTCCCAAGTGCTCTCCTCGAGGCTACCATGCCTCCACAACACACTAACCAACAGAATGGTTCTTCCACGGGGCACCGTCTCTTTACGATCCTCGATTCTGACTGGTCGTTCATCGAAGGTCGCATTGTCTCCCATATCTAAATCTTCCTAGTCGATAACATGAGAGTCGTCATGTAAGTACCGACGAAGTAGGGAGACATGGAAGACGTCATGAACCTTCTCCAACTGAGGTGGTAGGGCTAGCTGATATGCTACCTCGCCGACTCGCCTCAGTGACTCAAAAGGTACGATGAACCTAGGTGAGATCTTGCTCCCATTCCAAAACCTCCGCTACCCCCATCGGGGGGAAACCTTCAAGAACACATGATATCCCACCTCAAACTCCAAGGGCCTCCTCCTTAGATCAGCATAAGACTTCTGTCAGTCCTGAGCCGCTTTCATCCTCTCACTCACAAGCTAAACTTTCTATGTGGTGCTTTGTACTACCTCTGGCCCAAGAGCACCTGTCTCACCAACCTCTACCTAGAAAATGGGTGAAAGACATGGTCTTCCATACAAAACCTCAAATGGCGCCATTCCAATAGTAGAGTGGAAGCTGTTGTTGTAGGAAAACTCCACTAAAGGCAAGTGGCGTACCCATGATCCTCTGAAATCCATAATGCATGCTCGCAGCATTTCCTCCAATGTCTGGATAGTCCACTCTGTCTTCCCATTGGTCTAGGGGTGGAAAGTAGTGTTAAGGCGTAGCTGGGTTCCAAAAGCATGATGTAACCCTCTCCAGACTCGTGAGGTAAACTGAGTATCCCGATTTGAGACGATAGTCTTTGGAACTCCATGCAACCACACAACCTCATCTACGTACCTCTGTGCTGAGGTACTCACCGGTCCCGACTCTTTAATTGCTATGAAGTGAGCTGATTTTGTCAGTCGATCTACAACTACCCAGATAACATCATAACCACCCTGATTTCTGGGTAGTCCTGTGATGATGTACATTGAGATGTCACCCCACTTCCACTCGGGGACATATAAACGATGCAACAAACCACTGAGAACATGGTGTTCAACCTTCACTTGCTGACACACTAGGCATTTACCCACAAAATCCGCCACTACCCATTTCACCCCGGGCCACCAAAACTGTTCCCTCAGGCCTTAGTACATTTTTGAAACTCCTCGATGTACCTCCAAGGCTGAGCTATGGAACTCACGGAGAACTCCCTCACGCATCGCCTCCGGAACCAACAACCATCCATGAAAAAGCATCTGGTGTCGGCTGTCCTCTGACCATCCTTCTAGAGCGTTCGCCTGATCGATACGATCCCTCATCACATCCACCTCAGAGTCCCCCCACTGAGACACTTCCACTTGCTGCAACAAGGAGGACTGCACCATCATCTGAAACAAACATCCTCTAACACCTTCGACCCTGGCATCCCAGTGCAAGGTAGCCATCTCTCCAATCGCTTTCCAAGCATCAACGGATTCCCAAAATACTTCCTTATGTGACTTCCTTCTTAGGGCATCAGCCACAACGTTTCCCTTACCTTTAGTGTAAGAGATCTTGAAGTCGTAGTCTTAGAGAAACTCGACCCATATCCGCTGACGTAAGTTCAGGTCACGCTGGGAGAAGATATAACGCAAGCTCTTGTGATCTAAGAAGACCACAAAGTGCTCCCCCAAAAGGTAATGTCGCCACAAATTCAGTGCGAACACCACAACTACAAGCTCTAGTTCATGAGTGGCATAGTTATGCTCGTGAGGGTGCAACTTCCTAGACCCATAACAGATCACTCCCTTCTTCTCTATCAGCACGCACCCCAGACCAATGCCAGAAGCATCACAAAACACCTCATACAACAACCCTTCCTCTGGAAACCTGAGTATGGGAGAACTAACCAACTTCTCCTTCAGGTAGTCAAAATATTTCTGGCACTTGTCGGCCAATAGGAAGACTTGGTTCTTCCTAGTCAAAGCTGTCAATGGAGCAGCAACACGAGAGAAGTCCGAAATGAACCTCCGATAGTAACCTGCTAACCCTAGGAAACTATGAACTTCTGCCACGCTCTTGGGTGCTGCCCAAAAAACAACTTCCTCCAACTTCGACGGGTCTACTGACACACCATGCTGAGACACCACGAGCCCAAGGATGTGTACTTATTGCATTAAGAAGTTACACTTCGACAATTTACCATAAAGCTAGTGGTGTTGAAGGACTTCCAAGACTGCCCTGAGATGCTCAACGCCTATGATCTTGAGTAGATCAGGATGTCATCGATAAACACAACGACGGACCGGTCCAAAAACTCTCGGAAGAAAAAGTTCATAAGTCCCATGAACACATTTGGTGCATTCGTAACTCCAAACAGCATCACTACAAACTCGAAGTGCCCATACCTGCACCTGAAATCCATCTTCGAGATGTCATTGTCCTTTACCCTCACCTGATGATATCCAGATCGTAGATCAATCTTGGAAAACCAACCTGCTCCCCTTAGTTGGTCGAAGAGATCATCAATCCTTGTAAGGGGTAATGGTTCTTGACCGTTACCTAGTTCAACCTTCGGTAGTCTATGCATAGCTTGAGACCACCATCTTCCTTCTTCACGAAGAAAACTGGAGCACCCCATGGTGATACGCTGGGTCGAACAAAAAACTTATCCATCACATCATCAATCTGAATCTGCAGCCCCCGCAACTCCGAAGGTTCCTTCCAATAAGGGTCCATTGAAATCAGACGAGCACCAGGCTGTAAGTCTATCCCGAACTCAACAACACATCGGGGGGGGGGGGGGAGGGGGTAGATTCCCAACATCCTTAGGAAAAACATCGATGAACTCCCCAACAACCTTCGGGACATCCATCATATTTGTATCAGCTGGAACCACTGATAGCCCACCTAACAAGGAAAGGAGAGGCTCCACACGCCGGCTTCCCACCTGATAGCTCCTCTCACCAACAAAAGCAACACGTTTTCCATCCACGTCGGAGAACACGACCCTTCTTCGGAAGCAGTCGATAACGACACTAATAGAAAACAACCAATCGATGCCTAGGATGACATCATATGAATGCATCTGTAACAGAAGAATTTCCCCACTAGATCGATCGGGTCCCAACGTCAGCCCACATCCCCAACAAACAAAAGATACACTGTTCTAGCCTCAAACTGGTGTACTCAGAACCAATGGTATGGAAAGTATCTCTACGTCTAGACCCAAGGCATGGGCTAGACCTGGTGAAAAAAAGAAGTGCGAAGCTCCCGAATCGAACAAGGCATAAACGAGTGTTCTGAACAAAAAAATCGTACCTCGCACCACCTATGGTCTTGCTGGAGCTATCAACTCTACTACGTGCAACTGTCCACACCCAGCTCCTCTACCTCTCTGATTTCGACCACCTCCTCGACCATGTCCTGGTCGAGACACATGAGGAGAACCCTGAGGTCGGCCTCCTCCTACAAAGTCTGCCCTCAGAGGAGCATGGTCCTACTACTGCTGGAAGGGCCTCACCAGCTACTGGTGCTGCTGAGGTGGGCACTGAACCTGCCCACCTCCACCATACTAATCTCGGGTCGGGCACTGACTCTGAATGTGCCCGAAACCTCCACAAGAAAAACACTTCGGTCTTGTGCTCGAGAATAAGGGACGAGGACCTGAAGATCTGAACTGAATCTGCTGGGGCCTGCTCCCCACTGGCCTAAACCTGGAAGGTCCCCTCACGTCATGCACCTCCTAGCGAGTGCATCCTCTCTACAACTTATTCCTTCTTCTGTACTTCCAAGTACGTCGGAAGGGTGAAGGGGTGACATCATACTGGATTGAAGGATGAAGCGCCACTTATAAACGTCTTGAACGAGGCTCCTCATCCAGAAAGAGATCCAGAGCAAAGAGCAAGAGATCCTTGAACTTGATCCCCAACTCTCGTACAGACATACTCCAATGCTGAAGGGAGAGAAACTCCTGCCACTTCTCCACCTTGATCATGGAAGAAAGGAATTCCTCTCAGAACTCCTTCTCAAAGTCAAACCATGGAACCTATGTCTCTGTCCTCTCTACGAGGTAGAACATCCACCATTGACACGCTGCCCCTCTTAGCTGACTGACTGCTAGGGGAACCCATTACTCCCTCGGAGCACAGATCAAAGTAAAATCAATCCCTAGCTCCTCAAGCCACCCCTCCGTCTCCATATCCGAAGTACTACCCTAATACTTCCTGAGGGTTTGCCATTGGAAAGAACAAAGAGTATTCTTCCACTTTCTATCTTCCTCCTCTCATTCAATCCTCAACTGATCGACCGCCTAAATCTGTTGGGCCTCGACCGTCTGAGCCACCCGGGGATGACGTCCAGGTGCCATAGCTGTACGGTAAACAAAGATCACCTAAGACCAAGTAGAAAGGAAATTTCCCAGGGTTTCATTTTAGCATTTTATTTCAATTTCTTCCCATAACACCGAAATCAATTAAAACACAAACATATTGATGCATGTACCTTCCCTAGGGTCTCTACCCTGCAATCAATGAAGTCTCACTTGGTCGTTCGGTAGGCTCAGAGTTCTTGCATCAGATCACCGAGGGGCCCTAAAATCCCGTGTCCTAGCCGGTCTTACATGGCCTATGTCACGCACAAAGATTAACCAACACTATTTCCCTACCATCCCATGCAATACTCACTATTCCTAACTCCATAATCCATCCAATCTCTCAACCATCACCTCTAATACCATTCTGTCACGACCCCCTCCCACCAAAGATACCCCTCCTGAGCTGGAAATGGTGAAAGGGAGATAATGACCCCCTGAGTCCCGCCTCCAGTAGCCCCGGGGTGGTGACTAGCACCAAGGGTATGATTTTTCACAAATATGGGACGAATTACCATTTTTATTATTTAAGATCGGGAAATAGGACAAATCTACACCCAAAAGAAAAAGAACAAGTGTATAGAAATAAACCCAAACCAATCCCACATGAATGTTTAAATAGTTCTGAAACAAGGTTTAAGTACAAGAAAGCTCAAAGTACAATACCAAAAAGAAAACAAGAGTACAACAACTGCAACAACTCAAACTGTCCCGACTAGTTGGGTCCCGCACAGCCCTGGTAGTCCTCCTGGAAACCTGAATGTAAACGTAGGGTGAGCATACAAGTATACTAAGTAGGGAAACGTAAAGATCTTGTGCACATGTGGGGAGACATCCTAATGTCTTGTGAGAACAACAGAAGAAACCTAACAAGGAAACCTATCCACCCAACCTCACCAACCACACTCACCAAAACACAATCACAATAGGTAGTAGTATATAAGAAAAAGATTATTGGGTACCCCGCACCATTTCCCATTAGTTATCCTCTATTCTAACGGAGAATGTCCTGACGCTGACACACTCTCACCACCCGCACACACTTGGGCCTCACAAACCACACATCCCGCCTGCACACACCTGGGCCTCACAACCACGTATCCCACCCGCACACACCTGGGCCTCATCTTGAAGATTTTCTGGAATCATTAAAACCTGACCGAAGAGTATTGGGCTAAAACCACCCCAATCGAAACCTACCTTAAGGGTCTTAGGTGTAAGGTCACCTCAAGCCATCATAGCCTAAGGAATAAGGAACAGTAAAGAGTTAGTAACTAAGGGGAAAACACCCTCTCCCATGAAATGAGAGTGTTCTGTACAAAGTGATCAACATTGGTGGGGTGGGATAAAACACAAAAGATATATATATATATATATGTATACCAAACACACAACCCAACCTATGGATTCTAAACAGATAAACTGAGCACGTACCTCGGCACTGCTACTACGAAGCATGAACACAACAAACAACCCCAACCCCATTTAGGTTTCCACGTTTCTGCAGGATTATTTTATTTAGTTCCTTATCTACTGGGAAACCAACCGAAACCAACCATATCAATTGTTCGTGAAACATATCCCTTCCATCCACAAGTCAAGTTAGGAAAACACAAGCAGCACAACAAGTACCTTCTTACTAACCAACAAAGCCATTGATTATTAATCTCGTCCCATTACCATGACCCACCATTCATTAACTCTTACACCTTTTATTTATTATTCATAACCCATAGTTCGTTCACATTCAAGCCCATCCCTGTAGCCCCGCTGCCAACCACCATAACCACAATCACACCGAACCCGTACATCATTATCCCATTAATACCATTTATCCCAGCCCCGCTTCCCATCTCCATCATAGCATTCACAGCAACCCACAACCAAGCCAACCGTAGCCCTGCTGCTCACCCGATCCACAAAAACCCACAAAACACCCAAATCACATGCCACATATCCAAGCCGACACCCACATGTTCATTATTCCATTTTGGTTCAATCGGGGTGATCACACAAGGGTTCTAGATTATAAATCAGCCAACTTTACATGATTAACCAAATTCCACTTTACACAATGTTCCATTCACAAAAACAGTCTAGAAAGATAGGGTAACATTTAATTGCACAAGAAAAGGCCCCCAACGACCATGATTTTCAGTAGGAATAAGCCTATTTCATTCACAACATAATATCACAGGATATAAAATATATTAAAAATATTCTCAAACTTCCCATCCCTGTTATATAAGCCAGTTATTATCTTCATTAAACCGGTTCAAATGTGTTTCATGTAAACAAGAGGACACCCACACCGCATGATGCAAAAATTTAGAGATACAAAGGTAATATCCCTACCTCAATAAGTTTTGATCACAATGCTCCCTCAGATCAACTTTAGAAGACGTCCGTCAGCATTCGTCACTTCTGTTGAGTCCCGGAAAAACCTCCTCGGGTGGAATTTGGAATGTAAAGGCTGAAGGAAAGACAATAGATCCAAGCTCAGAAGTTCCGCCTCGTCGTTACGATCTCGTGGCCACTGAAGGATCGTAAATCAGAGCTCAGACGAAGAAGTTATGGAAGAAAAGGAGCCTTCGACTCTCTTGGGAGAGCTCTTCTCAGAGGAATGGGGAGGATAAGGGTGAGTTGAAAAGGAGGTGGGGACCACTCCTTTTATAGGTGATAAAAACAAAAGTACACGGCGTGTGCTTTATGGTACATGGCATATACTCAGCCATTTCACATGGTCACCACGTGGCTTCCAACACGACCTTCAATGCAGAACACGGTCGTTGGCTGGTCAACACACGTTTTAAAGGTAACTCATACGCGGGGAGGGACTGCACAGCGTGTAGTATTGGATACATGGCGTGTACTAATTTATTCTACACAGCAAGGAAACGACCTCAACATGGAACACGACCGTTGACTGGTCAACACACAGTTTGAAGGTAACGCGTACACGGGGATGGAATACACGACATTTAGTATTGGGTACATGGCGTGTACCCATTTATTTCACACGTCAAGGATACAACCTTCAACACGGGGTATACCCGACGAGGGGATACACGATGTGTACTCACACTACACTGCGAGTAGTTTCAAAATTTTGAAAAGTGTGGGAAAAGTCCATTTTAACCTCCAGAACAATTCATTACCCTTTTTTGACAAAGGAATGGGCCAGATAGGTCTAGGCAATTACAAATAGGAATAAATTCAATATAGTAATAAAAACTAAAGTAACAGATTAGAAAAAATGTAAATAAGAAATAGTAGAGGCATTGGTAATATGCATTTAGATGACGGTGAAAAATATATAAATCCTTCGGAATAAATCTTTGGGTAGATATAACTCTTTAGGTATAAAGGAATTAGAAAATAAAATCATTGGAACCCATACTTTATTTTCCATATAATGTTCAAAAGAATAAAAATTTTTTATGAAAAATGAATAAATATATTACAAATGACTGAACTCTCTCTAGTGAGAAATTTTTCATTCAATGACCCCATCTCTGACATATAGTATAGAATAATTCTTCATTTGAAAAAAATATATTTTTCAATAGAGTGAATTATTGGTGATTTTATTTCCAAATCCATATGAATTTATAATAGATCTCAAATGACCATACATATTCTCATTTTCAATTATTATAGTTATAAAATTAATCATGAATTTCATCATGATTTTGATCTATGATTTTATATTGATAACCTCATTATCAATAAGAGAAAAAGACCCATTCTCCAATTTGTTCTCAGGATTTTACTTTTTTTGATAATATAACATTTGATGAACTTTTTATAAACCAAATTTTCCATTTTTTTCATCTTAGTTGTTAGCTTCATAAATTTCTCTTAAAATATATGCAACTCAAATATAGTTTTTAAATTATCTTTTCAAACCTTTGTAAGATTATCTTTAACATTTAAAAAACTAATTTTATTTACATAGTCTCATTTTTTATATCATCGCGCTTTTAATAATTTTTCTGATACACATCTTCACTTTTAGTGATATAATATTTCATCTCATTATATATTTATGTATACTTTTCATTATTATTATAATATGATGAATTCCTATCATTATTTTCACATTCACAATCTAAAACATTTAGGTATTTAGAATCTGGAGTCAAATTTATAAGTGCTTCAGCATTAAGTCTTCCCATGAAACATTTTTCATTTTTAAAATATAATACTATAATTTTTCTAATGTCCTCACTATATTTATATGATATCACTAAAGTAGTGACACCACCACTATCACTATATGTATCCATATATTTCTAACTTTTATTTCCATTGTTTTTAAGCAAAATTTCTAGAATATTTATCAGCTTTCCTTTTAGGTTCAAGATAATAAGGTCAGACTTGACCATGTTTTATAAAATAATAAAATGTTGGTTTAGAATAATATTTCTTATTCCAATTATTGTTTATATCTTTTATATCTTTTAAATAATATCTTTCTAAATTATTATTCTTGAAATTACTTCTTTCTTGCTCATAAAGCTCACATTCAGTTGGTTCTCCTATACTAACTTATGAGAATTTAGTATTTTTTTTGGAGATATATCCTTGATATGTAGAATAAAACATATTCTACTTATATTTTTTTTAATCATAACTTTTTAATCTATTTTTTTACTATATTAGTCTTCTAAATAAGTTATCAAGAATTATTCTAGTAATGTTCATTGTAAAATTTATACATGTTCTTTTGTATTCCCATACATTAGGTAGGATATCTATAACATTTTCAAAAATTTATCATTTGATAAATAATTTTATTTAATTTATTATAGGCTATTTACAGTATTCATAAATTTTTGAGGAATTTTGGCTATATATTCACTCGGTAGAAAATAAAAGGCCTGATAGTCTTCTCTAAGCATAACTCCTGATTTTAAGTACTTTTTAAATTCATAAATGAGTACATTTATTTATTTTTCTTATACACCAAGATGTTCTACCTGAATAAACATGAACATATATATTTCTATGAATAGACCGTTGAAATATATTTCTATCTATAATGTTATGTTGAAATTCAATCTTTTCATCTCTCTAAAAAGTTGTAATTTCATTCTCGGATATTTTATTGTCACCAAAAAGCATAAGATAATTATCAAATAGAATATTAATAATTTTTTTTTTCATTTTTTATCACCAATATTCATAATTAATTACATAAAATATATGTGTCCTATTGGGATTTAGATTTTCGATTAATCCAATATGTATATCTTACATACATAAAAAATATATAAACACTATTAGGTAGAAGAATGCATAAAAAGGAATATTTGATAAAGTAACAAAAAATATTAGGTTATGTTTAGATGTAGAAACCTCCTCTGATACCAAATATAGGATTTTAAAATATATGTAAAATACACAATTAGATGGGGTGAATTATAGTAAAAATGAAACTAATAGTTTTCTTCATTCTCAAAAGATATATGTATCGGTACTATGAAGAAATGATAACCCCAAAAAATAAATGTAAAAAATAAGAAAAAATATTTAGGTTTTATAATTTCTTAACTACTGATGAACCTAATGTGTAAATAAGAAATATAAAAATTGTTGATATTATAATTAAATAACAATAAAATAGTAAAAACAATATAAATTTAAACTAACTATATTACAACATATAATGTAAAAATTCACTCAATATTAATAAAAAAACAATGAAAGTTTAAAAACTAAACATGGATTACTGGTTAAAAAACTAAATACTCCTTTAAAATTATATTATTAAAACCTCACTTTTAAACCGAAGTGAATGGTAGATCTATAGAGTTGATCTAAGGTATCTATGACTTTAAACTTATAATAACATATCCAATTATTAATGTTTATATCTAGGATCTATCTTTATTACTCTAGAATCACTCTATCATTTCATTAATTATTTCTCAACTGAACAACTTGAATCTTAGTTTAACTGCTACTTTGATAGGTAGCTTGGTATATCCACTACAAAAATCGGTAGCTTAATATGCCTTTATACTTTAACTAGTAGCTCAATTTTTCTTCTCATTTTATCAGTAAATCGGTTAAAAAAATTATAATAAGAAATGGTATAATATTTTACAATGAAATCATATTATATTTAAGCTCTATAAAAACATTGAAAAATAAAAACAATTAGAAGCACACTACATAACATGATTTTGAAGAGTTTAAGAATGTTTGGATCTTATAAAATTCTTATATGCCTTTTTTTATCTTATAATCCATGATTTGAAACTCAATTTATAGATAATTCATCAATGGTTTTATTATTTATGTCTTCGGTTTAGTTCAATGACATCAACAACAACTTATTTTACATCTTCTGATAAACTCAACAACTCTTTGTATCTTCCGATTTGTTGAAACAACTGTACCACAATGATTTTTTTGTTTGAAATAAAGAATATAATGTACATATATAGTTTTTGAAACCATAAACTATTGATATTTTGAGATTCCTAATATCATAATATTATAAAAAATCATCAAACCATTGGTATTTCATAAAAAAATAGATTACCAGTATTTTGTTCAAATGGTTTTATATTATGAAACATCATATATTAAATAATAAACATATGTTAGATCAAATAATAATGTAGTGTTTTGTATTTTTTTAAAAAATTTATGTAAAGTGAGTCAATGAATCAAAAGTATGGTGAACGGGTGGTTCGAATAAGAAAACTAGGTTTTGTGATGGGTGTGACCAGAATTATAGATCCCCTGATTCATTAGGTAATGTTTTCACATCATGAGATGTTATGTATGGTATCCACGAGTAAATATAATCAAATAGGGAACTTTATCCACTATGTGATGATAGTCAAGGGAGTGAACCTTGAATTATTTTGATTATGTCTTATATGTTGTTTTGGTCACAATATTTTGATGCCATGATCCATTGATATTATCTTCTTCATACTAAAGCATAATTTTATGGTTCTTGGATTATGATACATGTTTTGTTTGTTATGATTTCTATATATTAGTTTCTTGTTCATTTCTTATATTCTCATTCCCATATGACCATTTTATACTCACTTATAATCTTTGATTATTATCACTTATGTTTACCCTTACTATGATGACCCATATATTAAGACTCTTTATTTCATTATTTATTACATAAACATAAACTTAATCCAACCCCATAAGATCCTGAGTCCTTGTGTATTTGGGTAATTATGCATATAAAATTACATGTTTAAATATAAATAAAACAACATTATTTAAAAACTCCCAAATATGTTCTTATATTAAATGGATCATCAAAAACTCCATAGGATAACCTTGAGATACACATAAGAAAGGGGTGAGTGATAAAGACTTATAAGGGAATAATCAAAGAATAACCTGATGAAATTAATTCATGCGAGTTAATAGGTATATCAAGGTAACATAAGATGGGTGAGAATCATAATCTTTACTAATGGGAAATTATATAACACAACAACATCAAGGAAATATAGGAATTCTCTAACAACATAAAACATGACATCATAAGAATAAGTCAAGGCTAACTTTTAAGAAATCATTGCCAAGTGTGGCAAGGATAATATCTCCTGAATCATACATGAAATCTCATGAGATAGGAACATTATCCATTTTATTGGAGGGATATATAATTCTGATCCCACCAGTCACTTTCATATCATGTACATGCATAACCATGCCACATATATCATACAACAAAAGGACATATTTAAGAATTTTTAATCACATTATTAAGGTGTGTGGTTTACATATATGAATGTCCCAAATAAATTAATTATATTTACCTATAGTTTAATACCCTTGAGTGGAAATGTAAAGGTTATTCACTACATATATTTTTGGTATGGAAAATCACAATATATTTTCCGCAACATAATAGGGGCACATAAAGATTCATGGAAGGTTTAAAGTGTGAAAATATTATATCTTCAATTCTACATAACAATGATAGTAATAGGGATGTGTAGAATCATTTAAAAACATGAAAAACTAAAAAAAGGCATAATATAAAGAAGGTGCTTGAATAAAGATAAGAAAGAAGGGATCCATTACCTTGAGAGGGAACTTTTAAAAGCTTGGGAGGAGCTTATAAAGAGATTGGGGGAACCCGATGAGGTCTCTAAAGAGGGAAGGGAAGAGTAAATTATTGATACATGGGTTTTTAGTGAAGAGTAATGGGGTGTTAGGTAGGTTTATATAGCAGAATAGAGGATAATTATTTATTAATTTTCTAACATTGGTTTTTGATTCTATATTAGAAAGTTATCCAAACCATAAAAAATTCCACAGTTTTTTCCCATGGTTTTTTCCAAAGAAGGGTATAGTTCATTATTTTATAAGTCTAATAATTGAAATCCTTAAAATAATACCCCTAGTGATGCATATGGAATTGCTGTTTATAAATAATAGATTTTAAGACCTCAAAATATAATATTGGTTTTGAAATATTAAATAAGGGTTTATAAAAATAATAAAACAACATAAAACACATTATTTTAAAGTGAAAATATAATATTTATTTTGGAACCTCTTTATATTATTTATAACAATGCTTTTAGGATTTTATGATGTCATAATATGTACCATATATTTATAATATATTTAATTTTTACCCAAATATTAAACCATCTCACAAAATAAAAACAATCACTATTGGATAATTATGATATTCTAGTGTCCAAAATAGTATTTATTTTATCATAATAATTCTATAAATAAGATAATTTATGATTTTAAATAAAAGTACCCATTTATTTAATAATAATGGTTTTTACAATAATTTTTCCTAACCCTTATGAAAATAACATTTTAATTCATAAAATAATATCTTCATTTATATATAATATATATTATTTAATAATTACATTTTTTATTTAAATAAAATTTATTTAAAAAATTCTAGAATTCATCAAAACAAGTTTCTTTATTGAAAATATATATTTATAAAAAATATAATTTTTGTTTCATTGTACAAAATATAATTTTTATAAAACTCGTTATCTAATAATTTAAAAAGTAATAATAAAAATGAAAAAATATAGTCATTATTTAATTGATTTTTTTATAAATTAAGAATATAAGCCTTTAGATACATATCCCTTTATTACACTAGTGAATTCCATAATTCTAAGGTCTGTGATGGTTAGATGTTTTTGGGGTGGTTTGAAAAACATGGTTTGGGTCATGATATCGATGAGGTTGAACTTCTTCCATTAATAGTTTCATTCAATATTGAGTTGTTGAATCTGAGCTTCATCTTGGTCATGGGAAAATCATATCAATTCTATCTCCCTCAAAAGATTTGATAATGGGCTTCATGAGGTATGATCTTATAGGTCAAGGTAATCACTTCCTTTGTCTATTTCAATTATAAATTATCATAAACCTTAATATATATGAATTATACGATAATTTTATTATAAAAATACTATCAATGGTTATTATTCTTGAAAATATTTTACATATAACATGATATAAATTATAATATTACAAAATAACAAAATTATTGCATGTGTTTTTCTATAATTAAATACTTAATAATACATTTATTCATTCAAAAATGGAATTTCATTTAAAATTTTTTTTCATTACACTTACTGAAAATTTGAGCTCACCCATTCTTATATTTCTACTTCCCAAGGTAATGAAGTAAAGTAACATGTGTGGTATGTTTAGTAGGTTTTCTTGTGTAGAAAATTTATTGGAGATGTTTAATACTAAATAAGGTTTAACCAGTTATTTCTATAATAAAAAAATTCATAGGGCATGAGAAAGACATGAGTTTTTTATGTTAAATGTTCTTGTTTTTACTTAATTCTTTAAAAAAAACTAGACCTCTCAATCCTTGTTTTTTATGTTTTAATTAGTTTTATTTGTAAAATAATGTAATTTCATTTGTTTAAGGTTTTTACTTTTATATTTTAATTATCTAACTTTTTATTCCTCTAAAAAACACTCACCATTTGGGTTGTTTGATTATGAAACACTTTATCTCATGTTTTAAGAATATAGAAAATCTCTTCATTATATGACATATTAGGTTATAAATTTATTTAATTAGTGGTTAGTACATGTGTTGGGTCTGACCTTACTTCATCAACATCAAAACAAATAAGAAAACATGCAATTTAAAGATGTCGGGTGGAAAATCCAAATGATAATGCATAACTCAAATTCTCTCCAAAATCTCAAAAGGCCTACTTTACCTCAGACTTATCTTTCCCTTAGCACCAAACCTTTCAACTCCCTTCCATGGTGATTATTTCAAGAATACATGATTTCTTACATGGAATTATGAGTCATTAATCTTAATATTATCATAGATTTTATATCTTCTATTGGTCTCTTTGATATGATATTGGATAACTCTAACATTCTATGTTTTTTCCTCAATGTGTTCTAGACCAAATAGCCCCATTTCCCCAACATCCTCCCAAAATATTGGAGTACAACATCATTTTATATAAAATTATTCATATGATTCTATTTGAATAATTAAATGGTAGATATTCATGTAAGGTAATTCCATTATATATAGGTATTAGTCCCATGTTCCTTGCATGTTATGTGAGGATGACCTCAACATATACTCTATGGTTTGGATGGTCTTCTTAGACATTCAATCAATTTGAGGATAGTTGGTGACTATCAAATGTTTTGTTATTTATCCAATCCATTTGAAATTTTATCTTAGATTTTGATGTGAAATGAGGTACATGATTAGATAATATTGATAAAAGTGAACCATAAGTTTTTTTAACTTCATTGATATTTAGTCATGAAAGATGTTTAGGGGTAGATCCTACCTTATAGATATGAATTGTGAAGAATTGGAAAGTCGATCCATTAAGAAACAAATTTCATAATTCTTAGTAGATGTATTAAGATGTCCAGTAAAAAAGATCACTTTAATGTTTCACCACTTCCAAATTAGTATGGGGAGAGGTTTCATCATACCTTTTGGAATTCATATCTTACACTTTTACTTATTGGCATACCAATCATCTTAAAAAATAGACTATAATTTCCTACTTCACGTTTTCCTTATAAAAGTGAAATTTTAGTACACTATATATCATGGTACTACCAAAGTGTGTTGATAAGTTTTAGTTACGACATTCATCAAGAAATATCTCTTTTAGATTTAATATTTTTGGTGTAAGGGTCTAAATTTTTCAACATCAATATTTTGTCGTTCTTGGGTGTCGAGAGAGGTTGGTGATATTTTTCTAGTAGAGTCATAGGTTTTGGATTATTAAATTATAAGTAATTATATATTATTATGTTTGAATTTATATTTAAGATTTTATATAATTGATACATATTAAGAATTGATTTTAAATATTTTCACAAATAAATAATATTAATTAAGAAATATAAATATTTTTTTCCCTGATTTTAAAATATCATGAATTAACTAATTTGATTTTGTATTAGTTATATTTCATAATTATTAAGCTTTATATAACTAAATTATTTTTCACATTTAAAATATATTTCACAATATATATATACATATATATATTTGTTTTTGTGCATCTGTTTGTACTTATATTTTAAAAATTTGTGAAATGTTTTCTCATAAAACATTTATATATATACATATACATATATATTCATATATATATGTGTATGTGTGCGTATATTAATTTATTATATAAAAATTTATTATATATATATGTATTAATCTACAAATTTATATGTATTATATCATGTTCTAATGGGAATCAAAAAGATGTATGATTAAATATAATTATATATATGGAATTAAAAAAAAAGACGATATAAGATTTCGTAAAACGTATGGAATAATTAATGATTGTGTGTTTAAAATTTCGAGTACTTATGAGATTTAAATGTGTGGTAATTAAATAGAAGAGATAAATTATAAATTAAATTTGATATGTACGAATATTGGGAGTATGAGAGTAACGATGTTCATGGGAGATAAATTGGGAAAGTATATTGGATAGAGAGTAGTGTTTTTAAAATAATTGAAGTTAATAAACAAATAAATAAATAATATAAATGATAGTTTCATAATTTTAGGGAAGAAAAAAATGGATATGTGTTGAAGGGGAGGCATCTTAGGTGTGAAAATCTTGTAAAAAAGACTTGATAAAAAAGGTTTATGTTGGTATATATACGTATATCATTTATATAAATATATATATTTGGATTTCTGGGTAATGTAATATGAGACTTGGAATTAAAAATTATACATAGATAATGATGTTTGTTCATGTCCATGTTTTTTTATTACATACATATTTACATTTTTTTCTAACCCTTTATGATTTTGTTTGATTACATATAATTTTCTTTTAAAATAAATCTTGATTTTTGATCATATATTAAACTATTTTTTATTATTTTATTATTTTAAAATTAGAGAGATAGTAGATTTATCTAAATTTAATTAGTTTATGAGTAAGTCTGAAATGATTTTTTAACTCTAAAAATTCAATGAATTTGCTGTTGTTGTTTTATTACTTTTCTGTTTGTTGTTTTTAAAAGTTTCAGTATTTATTTTACTAAAACTTATAAGGATGTCATATTGAAATTAAATTTGATTTTATATAATTAAATTGTTTTTATCTTGATTTCATTACTTTATACCAAATTCTTAAAAGGTATTTTCTATGGTGAATAAATTTTCTTAAATTCTGCATTGATTTTTTCTGATCTATTTTTTTTCAAAATGTTGTTTCTTCTATTTTATGAAAATATTTAGAGAAGTAGATGTTGGTCTTATTTGATTATTGATTGATTGGAAATATAATAAGTTTTTCTACAATTAATTCTTTTCTACTAAAGTATGAATCTTCTATTTAGATCCCCTAAATATTAATTGATGTTTGTTAAAGTATGTTGTCCAG
Source organism: Viscum album (assembly GCA_963277665.1). Taxonomy (NCBI): domain Eukaryota; kingdom Viridiplantae; phylum Streptophyta; class Magnoliopsida; order Santalales; family Viscaceae; genus Viscum; species Viscum album. The sequence continues at coordinate 1,880,823,989 of OY728159.1, read as the reverse complement.
GTTTTCACAAAGCATGGGAAACCAAACATTATTTATCATTCTACAAAGTATGGTTTCTCAACCCTAAATTACTACTCATACCCTATGCTACGTTAGTGTTCATTCTGTGAAGTTTGATTCATCAAACCTACATTACTATACATACTCTACGCTACGTTACTTTTCATTCTAAAAGGTATGGTTCAACAACCCTACATTAATATTCATACCCTACGCTACATTACAGTTCATACCATATTTTATGTCACTGTTCATTACAAAAACTACATTACTGTTCATACCCACGTTATGTTTCTCTTCATTCTGTGCTTTATGTTGGAAATTGATTTTCTACATATATATGGATTATTTTCAATGATTTTTCCACTGGATGAATTCATATTAAATCTAAGGATTATGATCAAATATTTTTAATTTTTTTGTGTGGAATATTTAAAGATAAAAATATTAAATTATTTTAATGTATTTGTTCAATAAATTCACTTGTTTTAAGTTTATGTATTTTCAAATATTTGAATTTATATTAGGCTTAAGATGCTAGTTTTCAGGATCTATATTGACTATGTTTAAATGAATTAACATTGGAATTTTTAAGTATTCATTATAATTATTATTATATAGATATTATTGAAAGAATTATTCTAATTATTTCGAATTCTTTTATTAATGATCTATTCTATAGGAATAAAGAGGCAATAGTGATGTTATTTTTATAGAAATATTTATTAAAGATCATGACTCATTTAATTGAATATCGAAAGGAAGAAAAGCTGATACAACCACTGATAGTTTATTATATATATATAGATATGGCAGAAAAAATATATACACATTGGATAAAATTTTTAATAATTTTTTTTAAAAAAATTAATTGTTGTCATCTTTGAACATGTTTTTCATTTTTCAACATTCAGTGACACTTTGATTCATCACATGGATGTTCTCTAAAGTGCCAGATTATTTCTACTTTGAATACAATTGCCTTGACTAGAAGTACTAATTCAAATATCAACAATCAGTACATGTGCTTTCATTGTTTTTATTTTTTATTAATTTTCTATGTTTGTAACACTTTTTCACATCTCTCACAACCACACTATATTTTTCATTATATCATTTTACACAAAAATTCATTATTTGTTAGTCTATTTATTCGGGTTGTGACTCCGAGATTCTAAATTCAAGATCTAATGTTTGCGAATCCCTATATCTAAATTAATGATTATTTGGGTTATGACTCCTAGTGTCTAATGTTAGGTTGTAAGTGTTGTGACTCCCTATGCAAAATATATTTTTATTGTTATCCCTCCACTAGAAAAGGATTCTATAATTAAGTAACGATTCCTTTGTAAAAATAATTTTTAGTGAACATGTATCTCTCACCAGTTAGTGATATATAATAGTTGAGTAGGCCCACTTTTTTCTGAACTAATATAAAAAAATCCTTGTGTTATCTAATTTTTTCAATTTTAATTTTCCTTAATAATTATCATTAATAATTAATTTAATTAAATTTTTTAATTCGGTCTAGTAAACCCCTATAGAGCATATGAAATTACCTGTTCCGAAAAAACTAATATGTGAGGCATGAATTATAGGAATTAAAAGAAATAAAAAAGTAAAAAATTATAGAGATAAATGTAGAGAATGAAAGGGGGAAAAGGGGATATTTGATAGAGGAAGTAAATAATAGGAATATTTAAGTGGGAAAAATATGTACAGAATGGTGGAGGAATATGCGCCATGGGGGGAGCATGAATAAGGGGGAAAAATGTTCCTTTATATTCTTTTAACAATATTATATAATTTAAATATATTAGAAAAAAGAAAATAGGTAGTAAATTGTAAAATGGGTATGAGGAGACCCTAATCAAAAATACAATGGTTAAATAAAAAATAGGGATTTGATCCTTGCATTGAAGGTGACTTGATCTTCCATCGAGTTTAAATTCCTTATTTAGTTTCAAAAATATAGGAAAATCATATTTCACCATTGATTTAGTAATTACAAATGAACCATCTCAGTCTTTTTAGCAATTCCAGGTTGCTAGGGGTTTTCTTCACATATTCCCTGTCATGTGAACATTCATATTCTCCTTCCTCTCTTTCACAATGATATGTCATTCTTCATAACAAGGCAGAAGAATAAATTGATTTAATTTTATTCATAAAAATAAATGAATAAAGTGTTTTTTTATTTGAAAGAACTTTTGTATTGGATTGATTTGGGGGATAAATATTTTGAATCTGACATTAAAAAGGGGTAAGAATTATCTAAGCTTCTCTATTATAAAAAGGGCCCTTGGGAATTGGTTTTTTCATAAAAAATATACATACCCAAATTATTTCTAGGTGTTTTAAAAATAAATATTGTTAGTTAAATGTTTTGTTATATATATATATATTATATTTATATAAAACCAAAAAAAATAAAAATGAAAAATATTTTATAAAAAATGACTAATAATAATATTGGTAATAATGATTGGATTTAAAAACAATGAAATACGAATGGGTTCCCCCAAAAATATTTATCTCAGATTGATCAAATAAAAGTGTATTTTGATCGAAATGGTGAGATCAAACAGGTGTTTATCACACCAATTTGGATCTATAAATAAGATTATGATGAGATTGATTTTAATTATCCAATATCTTCAATCTGAAATCATCCATAAATATTACGCCAACAAAAATGCTATAGGGCTACCAGAATTTTGTGTTTAGAATTCTAAATATTTATTTAAAATACTAAAAGGACATTTCCATTGACAAAACTACACCAATAATTGGGGGTAGATCACACCCTTTTGGATGATTAATTTAATTCATTCATTGAGATTCCAAATTTTTGTTATCTTCTTTGATTTCCAAGTGATTTTTACCAAAATCAAAACTGTTAGATATAGGGTAGAAACTAGAATATGGATTATAATTCCCTTAAAGTGATAAACCAAGACATGGTCAAAATTTAAAATTTCATTGGAAATAACTACTCTCGGTGGCAGGAAAAAAATGATGTTTCTTCTTAGAGGATTGAATTTTTTTTATATCCTGGAACCAAACCTTCCACTCATTCCTGATTAGACTACTCCAAATCCTGATGACACAACAATTAACATTAATCAATTCAAATATATTTAGGAAATGGGGAAGAAATAGGAATATAATAAGGTTTTATGTCGAGGACATATTTTCACCACATTATCAAGTCATCATTATGACTATTTTCTCTAAATGATGTTCACTCCAAAGATATGGGATGTAATCGAATTCAAATACAACGATGAGGAAAAAGGTACCAATTATGATTTTATTGAAAAGTATCTTATCTTCGATATGGTTGATAATAATATGGTGTTGGATAATGGTCAGGTGCTTTAAGTTATAATAAACAAACTTCTTTCCCTTAAAATAAAAATACCAAAAACATTTCATGTTTAGTGTAATTATTGTTAAATTTACACCTATGTGGAAATAATTTGGTAAATAAATCATTAAAAAGTGTGTGGATATTTCCTTGTAAAAATTTAAAAATAATATTCTCATTGACAAATAATCCATGTTGAGAGATGTGGTCATGGATTTTCAATTTGGTACCAAAGTTAATATTGTCAAGGGAAAGGAACCATCAAAATATTCATTACATGATAAGAATAAAAGTCAAAAATTAAATTATAAGGATAATGATTTATATGTGTAAAACTCGGGAACTTTTTAAGGGAACGTAATTATTGAATGAAAGTTGATAAAACCACTACAAATATGTTGAATAAATAGAATCTAGTTGAAATGATATCTGAAGTCAATATGATATCGATGAAGATGGGATAATAGATTGATTATAGAACAAAATAAAATGTGTGCAATGAATTTTTGATGTTTAAAATATTTGATGATGTATTATCACAAAGGAAGTACATCTGTGAAATAACAAACACATCGATGAAATTGATTAATGAATCAGAGAACTATAATATTCATTTGGGAGAAAGTTTACTTTTCTTAATTTGTTGTATGTTCCTGAAATTTGAATGAATTTAGCCTCTATTGATCTTATTTATATGAAGTGATTTTAGGTTTCATTCAAATCTGATAAGGTTATATTTTCTAAGGGAGGAATGTTTGTGGGGTAGGGGTACTCAAATAATGGAATGTATAAACTGTCTGTTAATAATATGATTGAAAATTCTATTTACCTGATTGAGTCCTGTAATTTATTTGAAAATTGTCTGTCAAAAGTTAATTATAACTAATTAAATCTAATGAATAATTTCAACCTAGTTAACTATGGAAATGAATTTAATAACTTTGAAGAATGTATAGAATCTAAAATAGTAAAAAACCCATTACAAAGTGTTGTGAGAAATTATGATATATTAGAAATAGTACATTATATTATTATTGAATTAAATGGTTTCTTAAATCTTAGAGGAAGATGGTATTTTATTAAATTTATGGATGATACATTAGATATTTAAATATATATCCTCTTATAACAAAGGATCCAACCTATAATATGTTTATGAATTATAAAGTTTAAGTTGAAACCAATTTAACAAGAAAATATTAAAATATTATTCTTTAATAATTGGGGTGAATACGTTTTGATCAATTTTAGTGGGTTCTATGATGAAAATTGAATAATTAATCAAATTAAAAAACTTTAATAAACTTATAAATATGGATTAGGTGAAAGGAAAAAATAATAATTTAGTGGAAATGGTAAACTAAATGCTTATTAAATCAATGTTACTACGAAATATATGCATTGAAAATTTATTATATGAATATCATGTTAAAAATTGGATTTCTGATAGGAAAATAAGTTACCCCTTGTTAATTTTAGAAAGGTAGAAGACATAATCCTTCATATTTTAATGTGTGAAGGTGTTTAGCTTAATATATATTTCCTGATCATAAACAAGCTAAAATTGTTCCAAGAGATATTAATGGTGTTTTTTGGGTGTTCAGAAAATAGAAAATTTAAATAGAATTATGGACTTGTAAGAAAATTCCATTATTGATTCAAGGGATGTAAAATTTTTTTGAAAATAAATTTTATAAATATGGTGTTGAGGTTGATATCACTCACACCCTATCTCTTGTACTCCATCTTATTCAAATAAAATTATAGATAATAATGATGATTCTTGAGTTTAACCTAAATAGAGTACAAAAATTATATTGCGAAACATCTACTAACATATTTTATTTATCCTAAATCTATTGTTTTTCTTATAGAGGTATATCAGAATAATCATCTTATTAACATTTATCCTATAGTACTAACTATAGGAGATGACCTAACTATATATAAATAAGTTATGAATTCTCAAGATATCACATTATAGAAAGAATTAATTAATGATTAAATGGATTCCATTATATGTAAACATAATTTGGTCAATATAGATTTACCAATAGGTCCAAAACCTATTCATTATAATTGGGTTGTTAGAATGAATTATGATTCTAATGGTAAAATTTGATATTTTAAAGCTAGATTTGTTTTCAATGGTTTCATAAGAATAAAATGAATTAATTATTTTGATACTTATGATCTTGTAACTCAAATTACTTAAGTAACTATTTTATTGGACTTATATTTAACTAAACATTTGAATATTCATAAAATGGATTAAAAAAACTAAATGGAGAATTAAAAGAAGATATTTATATGGAACAACCCAAAGGTTATTTACAAGGTAATGAAAAGAAATAATGGACACTAGTAAAATCTCTTTATGGAATTAATCTTGCTCTAATGTAATGGTATGAAAAATATTATTCTGTTATATTATCTAATTGAATTACTCATAACAACAAGGATAAATATGTTTATTAAAATTTTTCAAAATAATATAGATTTATTTTTTATTTATGTGTGGATGATTTTTAATTTTTTGGAAACAATGTGATTGGTGTAAATGAGATAAAGAATTATTTACCCTCTTTGTTTCAAATGAAATATCTTATAAAAGTTTATATTATTCATGGTATTGAAGATACAAATATAGTGGGGTTTTTTCTTCAATTAAGTCTCATTACATTGAAAATTTTAAATAAATTTGATCATATTGGTTTCAAAGATTCTAATATTCAATTTGATTATAGTGGTAAATTATATATTAATACAGGTATATTCATAGAACAATTTGAGTATGCTAATAAAATTGGTTCATTAATATGTGAAATGAATTATACTTGACATGATATTTATTTTAAAATATGTACATTGAGTAGATATACTAGTAATTCTGGTATTGATCATTAGTGATGTATAATAACAATCTTTGGATACTTAATAAATACCAAAGATTTAAGTTTATACTAAAATGATTATCTAGGTGTATTTTTAGGATACACTGATGAGAGTTGGATTACCAGTATTGGTAATGATAAATCCACATATTTATGGTCATTTACTCTTCGAGGTTGTGATGATTCATATGAGAGAAACAAACAAACATGTATTTCACATTCACCCATGGAGTCAGAGTTTATCGCCTTAGCGGCGTGTGGAAGGGAAGATGAATTGATTAGGAATCTATTATTGGATATTATATTACAACCAAATTTTATTCCTCTTATATCTACCATTTTGAATTTGAAGAATCATTTTCAAAAACATATAGTTTCGTTTACAATGGAATGCATAGACATATAAGTTTGAGACATCATTATGTGATAAAATTGTTATAAAATGGTACCATAACAATTATTTATGTGAGATAATGTCAAAACCTTTGAGATCCATTCACAAAATATCTACTAATAGAGATAATTCAAAGGAATAATAATCATATTGGATTAAGACCCATGGAATAAATCATGTTTGAAATGGAAACCCAACACTTTATTTAGTTAGATCCTAGTCAAAGTGTTTAATGGGTAAGAACAAGTTACGCAGATGATTATTGATATTTAAAATAACATTCCCAAACACTTTGGTGTCAATATCATATATTATTACTAGAGGTTTATTTATAAACACCAAAAAAATATTAATAATCTATGATTTATGTGTTCTAATAACATTAGTTCATAGTTATATATTTACTATGTAAATATAGAAGTGGGTATGATTCTTAAAAGATTAATGGTTTTACTCCTTAGAGAGTTCATGAAAAGAATATTTGAATATATCCATAAAATTGCTACAAAATGGGATATTGAGTGGAAAGATCATTTTATGTATGATATCTAAGATTTATCTTAAATTTAACAAGTTTAATGTCTTGAAAACGTGTGAATATGACAATACTTTGAGATATTGATACTAAGTATAGGTTTAAATCGAATGATACCTTTATTTTGTATAATTATTTCCTTGTGATCTGGTGAGTAAATTTTTATGAATATAAGTGGGGGATTATTATAATTTTATTCAAAAAATTAATTGAATAAAGTGTTTTCTGATTGATGAACACTTTTGGATTGTATTGATGTGGTTGAAAAATATTAGGAATCCCACATTAGAAATGAGGAAGAATTATCTAAGCTCCTCCCTTATAAAAAGGGGCCTCAGAAATGAGTTTTTTCATAAAAAAATATATATGAAAAAAAATACGTTTATGTTTTCTAAAAATATATATATTTAGTTAAATTTTTTGTTAAATATATCAATCAACTACATTAAATAAAAGAAAATAAAAAAAATAATAATAAAATAAAAAATATTTTTTTTATAAAACCAACTGATAACAAGATTAGTTGTAATGATCAAATTTTGAATTTTTTAAATCCAAATGGGTTCCCCCCATAAATAGTTGTCTCATTTTGATCAAATCAAGGTATAATTTCATTATAATAGTGAGATAAAATTGGTGTGATTCACACATATTTTGATCTATAAATGAGTAGTTGATAAGATAATTTTTAATTAACTAATCTCTTTATTCTAAAATTGCCACATCCTCAACTAGGAATCCATTAAATTGGATCCCCGAGCTTGGTAACCACATGACCTTAAGCAAGCCTCCCCATACTCTAGAAGTTTTCAACTAGTAGTGAGGGTCTAATAGATAATGTGTGGAAAATATACCCTCTTTATCAGAGTAAGCAACAACATATAACATATGATATTAAGGAAAAGTAATCTATAAACTAGAAACATGATTTAACAACCATTTAACAAACAACATATATCCATATCTGAATAATTAATATGAAAATTAATGCGAAAAGTTCCAAAATAGGAGAAAAACTCAAAATAAAGACCAATAGCTAAATTCCCCAAAACGGGCCATGACTCTAAGTCTAGATACTCAACCACACACATCCTAAGACCAACCCAAGCCCCTTAAATATAGACTTTACCCCTTTCATAGCATGAAACCATGAAATATTCTCGGGTAACCAATGGAGAACCGAGTGGGGTGTGAGTATGACTCAGTAGGCCACCACCAACGATGTCAACAAAATATCCAGTCTAATGAGATAGTGCATTCTTGTACTAAATAAATGAAAAGGTAAAAAAATAAAACATAGGTGGTATTAGTTAAAAATGTCAACTTTAACCATTTTAATCACCTAATCTATTTTCATCACATGTTCCATGGGTTAAGAATTTACATCATTTGAAAAATGGTCTAATCTTGTCAATTACTATGTATAAGGGGTTATTTCAACTTTTATATCTCACTAGGGATAAGAATTTCAAAAAACATACATCACACATAACATGGATCCTCATGCCAAGTAGTCTCATCAAATACAACTATTAATGGTATATAGCCTCGGTCCTCTACCAAACCCATGCATTATAGGGGTGGTTTTTAGAACCTTAGTTTAACTTAAACTATGGGCATATATCCTCAAGTCTAATACACCAAAACTATCAAGCCATGTTCACATTATTCTTTATCCATTTACTATATATACCATATCAAAAACCATAAAAAAATTAATACACATAAAATTCACGTCTCATAATTATTCAACATGTCAATTAACATTAATCCTTAACCTATTAGACTATTTATCAAATACATTGCATATGCCACTTAACCCATTTACTTTTATCAGGCCTTAAACTGTTAGAATAATTAAAAATTATTAAAACTTGTCCCATTTATCATATTCAAAAATTCCATTATGCTAACCCATTTGACACATTCATAAATTTGCAATCATTTACCGAGTTAACATTTTCATCATTTAACATGCATTAACCCACTTATGCATTTCAAGTACAATTTATACGACATTTAGCACAATCACTTTATTTTATCCAAACCATTTCATATTATTCCAAACAATTCCTTATGACATTACCACATTTTTAATAGAACTATCAATATCCTCCGTTCAACTCATCTAACATATCAATATAATCATCATGGGATCTACTTTATCACAGGTCAACACGAGGCTTAACATTACAATTTTCCATGTTTGGGAATGTTTTCACTCCCCATGCGTGGCACTAAATTGGTCTTTTCAAATTAAATACATACCATGGGAATAATGAGGGGTTTAATTCATCATTTATCCAACCATTTTTTCAAATATATTTAAATTAATCAATTACACATAGGAGAGAACCATTAACACAACCACACATGCACAAAAAAACTTCAAGACCATGGAATACATCTTATAGACCACCTACCTAGAAACCGTATAAGAAAGATCACTTAACCATAGAATTAGATACATACTCAAGAACCCATTGAATCCAAGACCTAAGATCCATTAGAAATAGAGGTTTTTGGGGCTTTGGATGAATAATAGTGAAACTACGAGCCCTAATCCTGAATAGAGAACAAATAAAAGTGTTAGATATACCCAGAGCTTCAATTAACACCCAAAAACACTCCAAAGGGACATGAATTTAAGGATATATACCCTTTGAAAGATTTGGGTGTTTAGGTTCGTCAATAGGGTTGTTAGGAGAATAATGGGGATAAAATTGGGTGAGAAACCTTTAAATGTTGAGGGTGGAAACATAAAAATCCCACTTTTAATGGGGTGCCTGGTTTGGATGCACGGTTTGAAAAAATGTGCCTCAACTATGTGCCAGCCAATGTTTAAGAGAGGACCAAGTCGCATAGTTACCTAGGGAGCCTGCACAGTTTGAAGAACTTTTCATGAACTATTTTGAATGGATTTGTAAAAATCTACAATGTTTTTACTCCCCCTTGCACATTTTACGTAATGTTCACCCCTCCACCTAGATATCATAGTTCGGGAACACAGTTACTACCAACCATGCACCAACCATACAATTTGTATATTATGAACCAATTTTCCCTCTTTTTTTTAAACCAATAAAACACCCCTGAGACTCAACCTACACCTGGTAGAAATTACATTAACCAAATTCAAGATATACAAACAGAAAATTAAATATGGACATACCTCCACAAATCTAGGATCTTACACCTCCCCAACAAATGAGGGATCATCCTCAAGCCACACCTCCAAGAATCACTGGGCTTTAGATGTAAAGATATTGGGCTACTAATCTTGCATATCCAACTCACTCTCTCTCCCGTGTTTCCTTATGAACATTACCATACTTCCACAAAACTCAAACCAAATGAATAATATTTCCCTACAAGACATTCTCACTAAGATATACAATATGAACAGGGTTAACTTCAAAATATGCATCTGCCTCAATCTCCACATCCTCAACATCAATCACATGAGATGGGTCAGGGTGACACTTTCAAATCTGTGACATAGGGAAAAAATTGTGTATACCATTGTAATGTTGTGGAAGATCCAATTGGTACTCCACCGGTATGAACCTCTCTACAATCTCAGACTACCCCACGTACTTAGGTGTTATCATACACTATCTCTGAATTCAATGGTGACCCAAACAAAGAGACACCTGAAAAAATACATGATCACCCACCACATACTCAAGAGGTCAATCTCGTCGATCAACATATTAATTATATCTACTCTAATCTAATTCCATTAATTTTCAAATCCATTGAACTTGTTTAAACATCTCTTGCATGAGACTCAGTCCTAAGAACTATGATTCTCTTGCCTCTATCCAACACAATAGAGATCCACATGATCTACCATAGATTAACTCATACAGTGTCATATAAGTCATATCCTCTTAAATATTATTTTTTAAAAAGTTAATAAGAACCCAATGATTTCCCCATGATAAAAAAAATCTAGGACACATTCCCTCAACATGTCCTCTAGATCCTGAATAATGCACTCTAACTTCCCAACTATCGACGGGTAGAAATCTGTACTAAAAGACACCAGGGTAGAAAGTGCCTTATATAATCCTTGTAATAAGCACAATGTAAAACTCATATCATGATCTAAAACTATAGTATGTGGAACCCCATGAAATCATATTATCTCCCAATCATATAACAAACCCAACATATCAATGGACAAAGTCTCTTGAATTGGAAGCACATGAGACACATTAGACACTTGATCCACAAAATCCAAAATCACATCATTCTTCAAAGGATTTCATGGAAGACCCAACATGATATCCATCATTATGTCATCCCACTTACATTTTAGAATGGAAATTGCTATAAAAAACCTGGTTTCTAATGCTTAGCCTTCACCTACATATAGGTAAGGCATCACACCATGAAACTTGCAACCACATTCTTTCTATAGAGGAACCAAAACTACCTCCAAAGATCATGATAAATTTTGGTCAAACTAGGATGCACTATCCAATTCAAGTCATGGAAATCACTCATAAAATCTTCTCACATATAATTAGGTTCTATAACACAACCATGAACATAAAATATATCATCATCACCAGCAGTCCAACCAGAAGGTCAATCCCCACCTTTAAGATTCTCTCTCAAATCCAAACATTTCAGATCCTCATATTTCCTCTACATGATCTGAAATATAAGTGAGGACTCAACTACCAAGTAATCCAATTCCATCTACCTCTTCCCATCCTTAACCTCCAAATCCATAATAGCAAACAATGTCATCACCCTCCTATAGGAGCTACATTCCTAAAGAACCTGATTTTGATTCTTTTAAATCAAGAAATCTATAACACTATTTCCATTTCCTGATGTATAGAACAGTTAAAAATCAAAATACTTCATGTACTCAACCCACCTTCACTAATTAATATTTATATTATGTTGGGAGATTATGTAATTAAGGACTTTATGATCGGTATATATGGTAAACAGTTCTCCCAACAAGTAATGCCAACAAAAAATTAAATCATAAACTACTATTAACAGCTCAAGATCATGGGTAGTGAATTTATTTAACCAGTCCTAGACAGTGATAACTTATAAAGTACAACTCAATCATCCTACATTAACACATCCCCAATCCCAACACTAGACGCATCATAAAACAATGTATACTCTTTACTTGGCTTGGGTAAGACCTGAATCAGTGTCGTTGTTAAGAACTCCTTTAACTCTTGGAAAGAAATATCCAATTCCATAGACCATTAAAACATGATTCCCTTCTTGGTTGAGCCTGAGAGTGGTTCTGTAAAATTATATAAATTATTTGATGAACCTTTAGTAAAAACTCATCAATCCTAGAAAACATCATAAATCAAAAACATTCTTGGGTTTCTCCCAAGATACAACTATCTACACTTTCTCTAGGTCCACTTACACACCTTACACTGATATGATTTGACCCATGAAATTCACCCTATCAAACAAGAAATGGAACTTGGATAGCTTGGATTATATCCTATAATATATTAGTGGACTCAGAATGATTTCAAGATGTTTTTCATGATCTCCATGGGTCTTAGAATACACAAATATTTCATCAAAAAAGACAACTAAAAACTGATCTATGTATGGGTGAAATATCTAGTTCATCCGGTCTATAAACCTTTTTGGTGCATTGATCAATGAAAACAGTATCACAAAAAACATATAATAAATACATTCTATTTAAGGTAGTCAGTGGTACATCAGAGATCGCACCATTAATTGATGATACCCTTATCTCAGTTAAATCTTGGATAACACTAAATTAGCACTCATCTGGTTAAAAATATCATTGATTCATGGAAGAAGGTATCTATTCGTAACATTCATTTGATTCAACGTTCAATAATCCACACATAAATGCAATAATTAGACATCCTTCTTGGGAAAGTAAGCTATATATCTCCAAGGTGACGTAATAGAAAAAATAATCCTTTTATTATCTAAATCCTCCAATTGAGTTTTATGTTCCAGGAGTTCCACTGGTGCCATTCAATATGGTGGAATTGAAATTTTTTATGCTCCCAACATCAATTCTATTATAAAATCAACTTAACTCTTAGGCTTCATCCCTATAAAGTCCTCAAGAAACACACCTTGAAACTAATCAACCATAGGAGGAAGGAAGAGTTTCTTTAATCCTCCATCATCAAGCATCGAACATTCCACTTGGGCTGTGAGCTCACCCAACTGCGAAAAAACTGGCCCAACACGACCTGCCCAGATATCCCATTAACCACAATGGAAATAAGTGTCTCCCTCAAGGGACATGAACATTAACCTATATAGATAATAATAATTTTGTACCTGGTACAATACTAGATAGTCCATTCCCAAAATCAGATCAAATCATGCCATCTCTAGAACCAACAAATCCCAAGGAAAATGGTATCCACCAAACACCAAAGAACACCCCTTAAATTGCCTTATATTTTCTGATCTCACCCCTAATGGGGTATCAATTGACATAATAATGTGTAACCATTCAACTAATAGACCCAACATAACCAAAAAGTGAGCATAAATAAAAGAATGAGAGGCACCTATATTGAAAAAGCATTAGAAATCCTAGAAGCTACAAGGGTCGAACCTCGAATAGTTGATGGTCTAGCCTTTCCACCTGTAGTTCTAGAATGAATTGAGTGTAATTGAAGTACCCCTATACCATGAGCTCTAGTTTGCGTTCCCGGTGTTGCACTACCCTACTAATATGGGCACTCTCTCCCTTGAGTACTATGCCCACTACCTCGACCGGTATGACCAGTCGAGCTCCAATTGACTATATGATAAGGGGTAATCAACCCCCTGCCAACACTCGAAATCAAACATGGTCTCCAATCTATGCCTAGTAGTTGAGGGTTTCTACTGAACCTCTTCACATGTCCCATTCTTCCACCTAGTGGTCACTCAACCGGTGGTCAACAGAACTGACCATGCATGTGTCCCAGCCTGCCATACAAATAGAAAAGCACCTAATCACAACCTTGAGAGGTTGATACAATCATTTGAATACCCCGTACACTTCCACCCAAATGATGATTCCCAAAATCATGCTTCCGACCATTGAAATTCTCTCCACTAGTCCACCCAATTAGGAACACACCACCACAACCAGAGGCCTTCCTTAGGTTCCTCTCTGAAATAATTTCTTGATCTACCACCTCAATAAACCTCTTTAAATAAAATATATTTACCTAGGACATGACATTGTGTCTAAGCCCATATTAAAAGCATCTTTTCATACATGCTCAGTCCCCTTTCAACACTGGGACCAAGCATTTCATTTTTGGGAAGCAGCCAACCTAATCCATCATTTACATAATTTCTTGATTCTACCTCATAAACTCCACCTACTTCTCATATCTCAAGGCCTCTAGATATATTTTTTCCTGAAACATATCCGGAAAATAATTACATGGAATACGATAAGTCTGTTGTGTCTGAACTAGAATATCCCAACAACACATCGCTAGTCCCTGCAATATATAAGCTGCCAACATGACTCTATTTTTTGGAGGAGTCTCTATGTGATTCATGATGGTCTGAATGGAATCCTTCCAAATCTCGATTGTCTTAGCTACACCCTTTCTGGAAAAAATTGGAGGGTGCTACAAATAAAACTCCGTTGTCGGATCAAACATACTTGGCACTACCTGCCCAAGGTCCCATTACATCATCTACATTAAATGAGAAAAGTTCCCACAGAACTGCTCCTCTCTTATGTTACCCTGAACCACTTGTATTTCTTTCCCCACCTTTGGAGAATTATTCTCAACGATATCTACCTGTCACCCAACCATCATGTCGGGCGGAGAAGTGATGGCAAGAGGGGGGGTGAATTTCCTTTTAAAAAATAATTAAGAATTTAAAATCAAAGTTAAAAGTGCAGCAGAAATAAAGGAGGCAATACACAAAACTTGATAACGGAGTTCGGCTTAAACCCAAGCCTACGTCTCCGCTCCCAACTCAACGGATGAGAGATTTACTACCGCTTGCTTTTTAATGGTTTTAGCAAGAAACCCACTAGACTTTAAGGTTAGTCTAGAACCTATTACAGCTTGCTTTTAATGGTTATGCAAGAACCCACTAGCCTTCTTAAAGGTGAAGGCTAGCTCACCTTTGATTCAAGCCTTTTAAAGGGAAGGCTTGACTAACCTCTTCACACCTTGAAAGTGGTGTGAAAACCCAAAGAAGAGAGGATGATAGAAATGAGGGGTTTGTAGGAACAAACCCAAATTGAAGCTCAAAATAATAAAATAATGAAAAACCGTAATGGGGTGAAGCCTTGGGTGCCAAAGGATTGATTGGAGTTGATGAAGGGCGCTCCCAAGCATCTATGGTGGTGCTCCTTGGATGTGGAAATGTGTTGGAGCAATTGGGTGTTCCTTGGAGGAATGTGCCAGAGGTTTGCCAAATGATCAAAAATGATCTCGTGGGCTTCCGTGTGTTTCCGGGGCTTCCTAGTCCTTTATTTATAGAGGGGGAACCCTCAAATGGCCTTTGGGAGTCTTCGGAGCTGTTGGAGAGGCCTTCGGAGCCGTTGGGAGGCAAGTGGACAGGTCTGGTCAAAGCCCAACGGCTAGTTTGACTGGCTCCACCGGCTGACCGGTGCTTGGCCACCGGTTGGGCGGTGCTTTGAAAAAGGAGAGGACTTCGGGCTTAGGCACCACCGGCTGGCCGGTGAGGAGGCCACCGGTTGGCCGGTGCTGAGGCAGTAGCTGACACTATTTGTCTGGGTGCCACCGGCTGGCCGGTGGTGCTACACCGGTTGGCCGGTGGTCTGGACAGAGGGATGCCTTCTGTCCAGGCTCCATCGGCTGGCCGGTGGTCATCCACCGGTTGGCCGGTGGACTGAAATTCAGTCCACTTTTGGCTTCTTTCTTTCTTGGCCCAATTCCTTGGCCACCTGAAATCATGCATATCATCCAAAAAAACTTAAAAAGATATTAGATAAATAAGAGAGTGATTGTGATCATGAAAATTAAACCACGAGAGGTACGAGAGGTACAACAATCTCCCCCTATTTTGATGATCCCAATCACCAAAACAAGCAATGTAAAAATGAAATGAAAGGCATGCTTTAAAGGATAAATTGAAAAGTAAATCAAAGCATGAGAGAAAGATTTCTCCCCCAATCAACCAAGAATTTCTCCCCCTTTGTGATTATCAAAATAGCACGGGGCATAAAACTTGATTGAGGGAAAGGTTTGAAAAACAAGATAGAGATTTTAAACAAATTGAAATTTTTGAGATTTGAATTGAAAGTTTTGAATTGAAAGTTTTGAATTGAATGTTTTGAATTGAATGTTTTGAAAGTTTTGAATTGAATGTTTTGAAATTTTTGAAATTAAAAAATTGAATTGAAAGTTTTGAAAGTTAAAAAATGCTTAAACAAACCTAACTCCCCCTAAATAAAAACAACAAATCACCGGGGAGAGGTTTTTGAAACTGAGACAAATTTTGGTCCGGTGAGACTCGCTAAAAGGGATTTCTCAATCCATACTTGTCTAGTGGCGGGTCTTCTCCTAAGAAATTCATCACTAAGGGAAATGGTTTTGGGCCTTCCATACCGGGCATTTTTGAAATTGCACTCATAAATTAAGTGCCCGGGTTTTTTACAATAATTGCAAAATTTGTATTGGGAGCTCCCCCTTACAATAATAGTTGGAGCATGGGAAGAGGAAGCTTGCTTGGAATAGCCAAGCCCTTCGATGGTTCTAGATATGCGTTGGGAACCAAGTAATTTGGTCAAATTTTGTTCACCTTGGGTGAACTTGGCAAGAGATTATCTTAAATCTTTGATTGTTGATTCCATAGACTCAACATCGGGAAGGTTTTGGATTTTGAGGGACAACTCCTCCTTTTCTTTGAGAAGTTGTTCCTTTTCGAAAGAAAGTTTTTTGAAATTCTTTTTTAAAGCAACAAATTTGGATGAAAGTTCGTGAAAACCTTCCTCCAATTGATCTCTAGCATGTTGGAGATCCTCATAGGATAAATGATTAAAAAAATTTGAGGAACTAGAGGAAGAGGAGTCCGAAGAGGTTACCTCATTAAATGCCATTAGGAATTTTTTACCGTTGTCACCTGAGGATGAGGAGGAGGAGGATGTGGAGCTATCACTCCATGTGGCCTTGAATGCCTTCTTCTTTTCCTTTTGCTTGGCATTTTTCTTGTTGAGTGGACAATCGGGCTTGTAATGGCCTTTCTCGCCGCACCCGTAACATGTTACCTTGGGATCGGATTTTTCGTTGGGTTGAGCCTTGCGGGATTTCTTCTTCTTGTGCTTCTTCATGAATTTGTGCATTTTGCGGGCAAGATTCTCCATTTCTGAATCGCCGCATGAAGAGGAAGATGATGAGGAGGAGGATGAGCTTTCTTCTTTTTGAACATTGAAGGCGATGTTCTTTGGAACTTTGATTGGTTTGCCTTCCTTTTTAGCTTGCCTCCTCATGGTGATCTCGTAGGTCATGAGTGATCCGATGAGCTCTTCGGCCGGCATGTTCTTTATGTCTTTTGCTTCTTGGATTGCTGTGACTTTCGGTGCCCATGTGCTTGGTAGGATCCAAAGGATCTTCTTGACCATTGTTTCTGCAGACACATCATCACCAAGGGACTTTCTCCCATTGCAAACATCAGTAAAGCGAGTAAACATATCAGTTAAATTTTCAGATGGATGCATGGTAAAAGACTCAAAATCTTGACGGTACATATCCAATCGAGTATCCTTGACTTTGTTGGTCCCCTCATGGGTAACCTCCAATCGTTTCCAGATTTCATGAGATGAAGTGCATGTGGAAACTCGATTGAATTCATTACGATCAAGGCCGCAATGAAGAGAGTTCATGGCTTTTCCATCAAGCTCGAAATTTTTAATATCGGCTTGAGTCCATTTGGATTCATCGGGAGAAGAAAGAGAATAACCATGCATGACAATTTTATAAATAGGATAACCTATGCTTCTAAGAAAAGTGGTCATGCGGGTTTTCCAATAGGTATAGTCGGTTCCATCAAAAAATGGAGCACGACCCAAAGAATAGCCTTCGGGGGAGAAAGAGGTTGATGCAATCACAATGGATCTTGAATTTGAAACCGGTGAAGGTATTACTCAAATTTTGCCTCTGATTCCAATTGTCGGGCGGAGAAGTGATGGAAAGAGGGGGGGTGAATTGCCTTTTAAAAAATAATTAACAATTTAAAATAAAAGTTAAAAGTGCAGCGGAAATAAAGGAGGCAATACACAAAACTTGATAACAGAGTTCGTCTTAAACCCAAGCCTACGTCTCCGCTCCCAACTCAACCGTTGAGAGATTTACTACCGCTTGCTTTTTAATGGTTTTAGCAAGAAACCCACTAGACTTTACGGTTAGTCTAGAACCTATTACAGCTTTCTTTTAATGGTTATGCAAGAACCCACTAGCCTTCTTATAGGTGAAGGCTAGCTCATCTTTGATTCAAGCCTTTTAAAGGGAAGGCTTGACTAACCTCTTCACACCTTGAAGGTGGTGTGAAAACCCAAAGAAGAGAGGATGAGAGAAATGAGGGGTTTGTAGGCACAAACCCAAATTGAAGCTCAAAATAATAAAACAATGAAAAACCATAATGGGGTGAAGCCTTGGGCGCCAAAGGATTGATTGGAGTTGATGAAGGGCGCTCCCAAGCTTCTATGGTGGTGCTCCTTGGATGTGGAAATGTGTTGGAGCAATTGGGTGTTCCTTGGAGGAATGCGCTGGAGGTTCGCCAAATGATCAAAAATGTTCCCGTGGGCTTCCGTGTGTTTCCGGGGCTTACTATTCCTTTATTTATAGAGGGGGAACTCTCAAATGGCCTTTGGGAGTCTTCGGAGCCGTTGGAGAGGCCTTCGGAGCCGTTGGGAGGCAAGTGGACAGGTCTGGTCAAAGCCCAACGGCTAGTTTGACTGGCTCCACCGGGTGACCGATGCTTGGCCACCGGTTGGTCGGTGCTTTGAAAAAGGAGAGGCCTTCGGGCTTAGGCACCACTGGCTGGCCGGTGAGGAGGCCACCGGTTGGCCGGTGCTGAGGCAGTAGCTGACACTATTTGTCTGGGTGCCACCGGCTGGCCGGTGGTGGTACACCGGTTGGCCAGTGGTCTGGACAGAGGGATGCCTTCTGTCCAGGCTCCATCGGCTGGCCGGTGGTCATCCACCGGTTGGCCGGTGGACTGAAATTCAGTCCACTTTTGGCTTCTTGCTTTCTATGCCCAATTCCTTGGCCACCTGAAATCATGCCTATCATCCAAAAACACTTAAAAAGAGATTTGATAAATAATAGAGTGATTGTGATCATGAAAATTAAACCACAAGGGGTACGAGAGGTAAACCACATCACTCGTCATTTCCATGGTATTTAGCAACAATTCCTAACACACATATCAAAACACTTAATATAAAATATCCACAATTTATAAAAAAGAAGGCTATCCACTAGCCACAAACAACACATTCTGCATAAATTATCCCTATTGATATCATCACATCTAGATCACTAACCTCAACCATCCCTACCGCGGGTAATGACTAACATGGTGTAAACCAACATACATAGTCACGAGCCTTTAATGAGATAGTATTTAATCAATTTGCAAGTTCACAACGATGATTTTTGTCTCTTAGCCATATTTTTCATTCCACAACTTGTTACAACAAATATTTTAACTCATTTAAAACATTTTATTAAGAAAAATTCTTTAATCATTCTTTTACATTATTTCCATTGACCCAGTTAAATCATCTTTACTAGAAATTATTTTCATCAAATTTTCAAGGAATACAAAATCACTATGGAAAAAATGACCTTTTGTGACCAGCATTATGCCCGTCTCAAAATACACCTCCAAAAGGAATTATTTACAGCGGTATTCTAATATCGTTGCAAATTTTTTTAAATAAACATGTATTTGTGATGGGTTAACACACCCGTCGCAAAAACTATTGGCACGCCTTCCCACCAAAATACGAGAATGAGAATTTGGGATGGGAACCAAGTCCCATCACAAATACCCTTTGTCATGTAAAGGTAATTATGACAAGATCATTCACACATCACTAATACTTTGTCGACTGGTGAGTATTTGCGACAGGACCCATCACAATTATTTTTTTAACCCACGCCTGAATCATTTACTTTGGGAACTATATTCAACGGGGCACCCGTCTCAAATGGTTTCGTCGTTACTAATCTAACATATATGTACCCCAAAATTTTTTTCTCTCCATTAACCAATTCACCTATCCTTTCTTTAGTTTTTCCCTCCTTTAAGTAGAAGTGTAATTTTTATGGGGAAGGAAATTTTGAAGTCTGTAGCACACAAAAACTACATTTTTTAGGTATTTATGTAATGTTTTATATTTTATATTATTTATTTTATTTTTTATTATATTTTAATATTATTAATTAGTTGTAATTCACATCAATTGGAAGTGATTATTTTTAATTATAAGTAATTATTTATATTTACAAGTAATTATTTATATTTAGATGTAGCTATTTTAAATTGTGTATATTATGTTTTAATTTGTAAAAATTTCTGAAATTAAGAAGTAAATAGTTTTAATTTTTAATAACTAGTTTTAATTAGCGGTAAATAGAAATAATTAACATTAATTAGTAATAACTAATGGAAATGAGTAAAAAATGTGGTAATTAGTATTAATTAGTCATAATTATTTTTAATAAGTGATAATTAGTAAAAGTTAGTGATAAATTAAAAAAATATTTAAAAATAGTTTTAATTAGTAAAAAATTGTTTTAAATTAATAAAAAAATTGGTACTAATAAGAGGTTATTAGAAGTAATTAGTAATAATTAGAGGTTGTTAGTAATAATTGGAGGTAATTAGTAATAATTGTCAGTAATTAGTAAAAAAATAGTATTAATTAGTAAAAATTAATTGCAATTATTATTCATAAATTTAAATTAATAAAAAATTTATATATTATCAATTAGCAGTAATTAGTAAAAAATATAAATAAATCAATATAATTATTAAAAATTAGTAGTAATTATTAAAAACTTGTTGCAATTCGTAATAATTAGGATTAAGTAGTAAAAAATTATTATAGACTAATAAAACTGAGTAATAATAAGTGGAAATTAGAAGTAGTTAGTAATAATTAATGGTAATCAGTGCTAATCCTCAATAATTAATAAAAATTATTGGTAATTAGGAAAACATTAGTGGTAATTAGTAAAAATAAGAAGGAATTGGTTAAAATTAATAGTAATTAGAAAAAAGTAATGAGGATTAATAAAAAATAATAGTAGTAAAAAGGATTAGGAGACATGTGTGATTTATCTTTAAAAATCAATTAGAAAAAAATGAAAAAGATGAAAATAGGATGGATGGGATCACATAATGAGGCATGCCCTCATCCATAAGGTTAGACTACAAGTCAAGAATAGGATCCTTCCAATAATCATGATCAAAATCATCATCAGTAGCAACAGTTTCTCACATTGACTGTGAGTTCCTATTCTTGAACAGTATCAAGTAATTCTCAATGAGAAAATCCTGTTTCATAGTGAGTTAACTCTTACAACCCATCAAAGATGATCTGGTAGACACATTTCAGCCACATCCTAGTGCGGTATACCAATCATCTTAGAAACGTCCTCAACCACGACCATTTGGTTGACTACCCCATCGTCATGAATTTTGATGTCAAATTCTTTTAGGTTCTTCATTCTCAGTGATAAAGCCAGGTGGGAATTCCACCGGTAGGGGCAGTTCCTGAACAATTGGAGCTTGTGCCTCTTCAGAGTTGAAAGCTCTTTGAGGCGCCACATTCTCCAGGTGAGTGTCATTATTGTCTTCTATAGTTGGGGGCTTTCATAATTAGTAATAATTAGTGACAATTAGTCATAATTAGTTATAATTAGTCATAATTATAGATAATTAATAACAATTAGTTGTAAATAGTGGCTTAATTAGTGATAATTAGTTATAATTAGTGATAATTAGTGATAATTATTGATAACTAGTAATAATTAGGGATAATTAGTAATAATTAGAGATAATTAATCACAAATAGTTATAATTAGTCATAATTAGTGATAATTAGTAATAATTAGTCATAATTAGTTATAATTTGGGATAATTACTATTAATTAATAAGTGGTAATTAGTAATAATTGGGGATAATTAGTGATAATTAGTAATAATTATTAACAATTAGTGATAATTAATCATAATTAGTAATAATTAGTGATAATTAGAAACAATTAGTCATAATTAGTCATAATTAGTAATAATTAGTAATAATTATTTGTAATTTGTAATAATCATTGGTAGTTGGTAATAATTTTTAATAATTAGTAATACTTACGAATAATTAGAAATAATTAGTCATAATTAGTCATAATTAGTCATAATTAGTGATAATTAGTGATAATTATTAATAATTACTGATAATTAGTATTAATGATTATTAATTAGTAATAACTAGTAACAATAAGAGGTAATCAGTAATAATTAGTAAAAATGTGTGGTAATTAGTAATAATTATTAGAAATTAGTAATAATTAGTAATAATAAGTCGTAAATAGTTATAATTAGTGATAATTAGTGATATTTTATGATAATTAGTGCTAATTAGCCGTAATTAGTCATAATCAGTAATAATTAGTAATAATTAGTAACAATTAGTATTGTTTTGTAACAATTAGTAATATTTTGTAATAATTAGTCCTCATTAGTGATAATTAGAAATAATTAGTGACAATTAGTAGTAATTAGGGATAATTTGTAATAATTTGTGATAATTAGTAATAATTAGTGAAAATTAGTAATAATTAGTGACAATTAGAAATAATGAGTGATAATTAGTAATAATAAGTGAGAATTAGTGATAATTCATGATAAATAGTTATAATTAGTGATAATTGTTGATAATTATTGATAATTATTAATAATTAGTGATAATTAGTATTAATTGGTAATAGTTAGTACTAATTTGTGGTAGTTAGTATTAGTTAGTAATAATTATAAATAATTAGTGATAATTAGTAATACATAGAGATAATTATTAAAAATTATTGATAATTAGTGACAAATATTGATAATTAGTGATAATTACTTATAATTGGCAATAATTAGTAATAACTATTAATAATTTGTGAAAATTACTAATAATTAGTCATAAGTAGTAATATTTAATATTACTACGTAACAATTAGTCATAACTAGTAATGAGTAGTAATAATTAGTATTAATTAGTGGTAATTAGTAAAAAGTAGTAATAATTATGAATAATTTTTAATAATTAGTTATAATTAGGGATGTACCCATTCAAGTGATGCATAAAAAATTGATGAAAGAGGAATATAACAAAGCATCTGTTGAAGGATAAATTGCAAAGATTATTTACAGGAGGAAATTTATTTTTTCTGTACTCATTATTTTCAATATCAATATCCCTCAAAACATAACTGCATGGGAAATAACAAGGGAAATGTTGATGCTAAAATGATTAATAAATTATTCGTTTTTAATGATCCAAAACATGGATTTGGTGAGTTCATGAACGATGGATTTCAGATGATGAACATCATAGGAATCATACATATGTTCTCCTCAACTATGAAGAAATGATACCATTTGAGCTATGAGTTCCCATATCAGTTATTATAGTTTTTAAAGTAGACTAATATTATTTTATCTTCAGATTATATGATAATCATATCAAGAAATAGTTTCCACAACATATAAAAACTTCTCTAGAAGAACATCCGTAAAATAAATTTTCCGCTGGTTTCAAAAACATTTAAAATAAATTTCTTATTGATTAAAAAATAATATAAATTTATTACATGTTATATTGATAATTATTTTTCAATTTTTAAGGTATGTCAACAAGATGATAAAATTGATACTTGATTATGTGTATTGGGTAACCCACCATCCAAAATGGTTAAAACATATAATGCATATGTGGTAAATGATTTTTGATTTCAGAGACATGAATATTGGGAATAACAAATGATAAATAAAGGTGTTTTCTTGATTGGATATCGTCATAGAGAAAGTGAAGTTGACTTTTATGGAATATTGGACAAAATAATTGAAATTGTAGAGATTCATCAGCATTTTTTAAATAGTATGAGGATAAGCTACGAGCATAGGGTGAGCTAATAGAGACCACATGTAGGGAGAATGAGGAGCATCACTAACAGAAACAATAGTAGTAGGAGAAGATGCATCAATGACTGTAGCAGCAACATAAGAAGATAGTAGAGTACATGTGATGTTTCACTCTTGGCTTATGGATGGAGTTTCCTCCACCAGCTCCTCCAACTCTTCCAGATGACCCACCCCCTTAGTGATTTATATACATTTTTTACAAACATTTTAATGTAATTTTTTTTCATTTATTTTTGTTAAACCATATATTTTAATTACTATATATTGTGATTTTTATATTATTACACATATTTTTTTCATTATTTTATTATTTTTTAATTTATTATTATTTTTACAATTATTTATTTATTTATTATTTTTACTATTTTGTTACTTATTTGTTTATTTGTTTATTATTTATTATTATCAGCGTTTCGTATCTTTGCGAATATTGTTTTTTATTATATTTTATTTATTATTATATTTAATTTTTTTATTATTATATATTTTTTATATTAATTATATTTTTATTAATTTTATTAGTTTTATTATTATTATTATTTTAAATTTTATTAATAATATTTTATTTATTTATTTTTTATTTTTTTATGTTTGTTTGATGGGTAGTTAATCCCGTTGTAGATAAGGATTTAGGACGGACACATTGCAAATGCGTTATTTTTAAAATCATGGATAATCTATTATCAAGGGGAAGGTCTCCCATCGTAATTTTTTCTGTGATTCCATTTTCTACAACAGGTCATTTTCAATTGGATCCCTTCAAAAATGACCTTTTGTAGCATGATTCTGTTACAAATGACCCATCGTAAATGCTTTAATTTCCAATTGTGAATGAATTTTACTCCTTTAGTCCCACACACCCTTCCCGGGTGTGCCTACAATGATGGATGCTACCTATATCTGTAGGTGCCTATAACAATTCATGAAAGCACAACCTTGTTCTATTCCACTCATGAGAAAAATATCATAAAAAAGTCACGTTACACACATGTTCATAATCCAATGGTGAAATATCATTCAATTATAACAACACACAAAAAGAACAATAATTACCACCCAGGGAACTTGGGCTTCCCCTCATACATTGGTTAGATTCTCCCATGAACGAGATCATTTCCATGGACCAACACTTTCAAAACTCCTATCTACCATCCCAAATAGTAAGGCCAAAAAATGAACTACTCTGGTACCAATTTTTAATGTACCTAACTTAGAATACACTAAATTGGTGCCTCGATCCAGGTCTCCACATAAACTCAAGTGCACCTCATTATACGCTATAGGTTGTCGACTAGCATTGAGGGTATAATAGATCCCGTAGGGAGACTATACCCTCTTTACAAGAGTAATCTAGAGAAGATAAAATATGAAATAAAAGAACAGAAAGAAATGATCCATAAACATGCATTACCAAACATTTACCAAATAGGGTACAACCACCTCCAAAAAATAAACATGCCATGTCATGCTAACAATGCCAGAAGAAGAGAGAAACCTAAAACAGAGACAAACAACTGAATTCCCCAAAATGGGTAAGGACTCCATGCTCATATCCTCAACCATACACATCCCAAGCCCAACTCAAATCCCTAGAATAGGGCATTTACCCTTGTCCTAACCTGCAACCATGAAATCTTCTCAGGTACCCAATGGCGACCTGAGCAGGGTGTGAGTACATCTTAGTAGGCCACCACCAATGGCATTTATAAAATATCTAGTTTAAATAGATAGAGCATGAAAGTACTAAATAAATGAAAAGTTAAACAAAGAATAACTCGAGTTACATTAGTTAACAATATTCACTTTAACCCTTTTTAATCACTTAATCTATTTTTATCCATTGTTCCATGGGTTAGGAATTTACTTCATTTACACAAAAGCCTATGCTGGTAAATTACTATGCATAAGGGGATTATTCACGTTCTGTATCTCACTAGGGGAAAACATTTCACAATAATTACATCACACTTACCTTGGTGCCTTGGTACAAGTAATCTGATAAAATGAAACTGTTTGGGGCATAAAGCCTTAGTTCTCTCCCTAAAATTTAAATTATATAGGTGGGGTTTAGAGCCTCAGTCTAACCCAACACATGGGCATAAATCTTCTAGTCAAATACCCTAAAACAACCAATCCATGTTCCCATGATTCTTTATCATTTTACCACATACACCATATCAAAAACCATAAACAAATCAATAAACATATCATTCACATATCATAAATATTCAACATATGAATTAACATTAATCCTTGACCCATTAACACATATACTAATTATATTTCTTAACCAATTTAACCCATTTCCTTTTCTAATTCCTTAAACCATTAACATAATTACAAATTCACAGACTTTGTACCATTTATAATATTCATCGATTACCAAAATTTTAAGCCATTTAACAAATTCATAAATTCAAAAGCATTTACCCACTTAACATGTTCATCATTTCACATGCATTAATAGATTTATATATTTCATGTACAAATCACAATTTGTTTAGCACAATCACTTTATTTTTTCCAACCCATTTCATATCATGCCAAAAAATCCTTTAGGACATTATCAATGTCTAGGCAGAACTATCAATATTCCCCTTTCAACTCAACTAACATTTCAATATGTTCGTTTTGGGATGTACTTTATTAAACGAAAAATCTATGGTTAGCATTAAAATTTTCCAATTCAGGAATGTTGTCACACACCATGGGTATCCCTAAATCTATCTTGAAACCAAAATGAATCCCACATGAATCATGAGGGGTACAATTCATCATTTATCAAACCATTTTACCAAATCCATTTAAAGGCATCAATTTCACACAATATAGTACCATTTACAGAACAACCATTCAAAAATTATTTATCCATTAGTTGAAAATATTGAATTAAAAATAAAAACACATAAATATATAAACAATTACTATATGAGTTGCAGTATTAAAATATATATCAATATTAAACTCTTATATTTGTCTTTATCTGTTAGGATCTCATAATGAAGCATTAAATTAAT
This sequence comes from Viscum album, assembly GCA_963277665.1. Lineage (NCBI taxonomy): Eukaryota > Viridiplantae > Streptophyta > Magnoliopsida > Santalales > Viscaceae > Viscum > Viscum album. The sequence continues at coordinate 1,880,796,601 of OY728159.1, read as the reverse complement.
AATAAATGGTATTATCTCCATGTGAGTATACTGGTAATCAGATTATACATGTAGAAAAAATGATGTTCATCATTGGTATGAGTTCACTGTAATCTATAGGGAGTCAAAAATAGTCCTAAAATTACTATCATGATATTATTAATTGAAATTTTATTATATATTTAGTGAGTAATCATTATAAACTCAAATAGAACCATTCCAATATTTGATATAAATTTTTTTAATGAAAGCATACAAATTCACATATGTACTCAAGTAACCAACCATTAAACTATGTCCAAAACAATAACCAAGGTAACATATTCTGGCTTCAAGGATATCTCATGATGAACATGTTATAGATGGACCCCATCAATCAATGATTATATGATGTAATATCAAATATTATGTATTATAATTCAAAAAATAGACAATACATAAGTGAATTGTTTATAATTGAAATATCTTTGAATAGTCTAGTGGGGGGTGAATAATTTCATGCAATGATATTACCCTTAAGACTCAACTAGGATAAAACAATGTAGTAATATGTATATTGGGTGAATCCATAATTTTGGGCTTACTATATATCCTAAAAATAAAATACCATGTCTCTAAAATTGGATACAATCTTTGTTTAATAGAATCATTTATATAAGAAGATTTATTGAAATAGTAAGAAATTGTTAAAATATATATTTTAGCACTAATAAAAAGAATTGAAATAATCAAATTAAGAAATAATAATGGAAATAAATAATTATGAAACAAAAAATTCAATACACTTCACATTATATGTATAATTATTATTTCTATGGAAAACCATTCATATGAATTGAAAATTTTAATTACTTCCCCCTTGTAGGTTGTAAATTAATTTCTACGAGTAATATAGTGACTTATGACATTTTTCGAACCTCAAGAACATAATTTGGAGATAAATTCAAAATTATAAAAATGTATTATTTTTTGTTAGTTTATATGTTAGGTGACCTCTACACAGATCCCTCATAAAACCACCCAAGCACATCTACACACATGGAAAAATAATGCGTTTTTTTATTTCAAATTGCAATGATATAATATCATGTTATCAAATTAATCACAAAATACATTAGATATAACATCACCTAACCTCATTATTTACATAGTAAAATTATTTCATATTATATATTAATAGATTATAGAATATATTCCTTTAATTTTAATATTTTAAACATCAAGTTTTATATCTTCATCATATTAGGTTCTTCAAAATAATGACACATATTATACTAAAGAAATTTATCCTTCCATAATTTAATTAATTTATTGAAGTCCTTCTTGTAAAATATTATCTTTTTATAATTATAACAAATTTTACTTGATGATTATAAAATATTACATGAATAAATATAATATTGGTTATTAAGAATGTTTTTCAAAATTTTATCATAGAATAGCCTATTTACAGTTCATTTTTTATTAATTGTTTCAATTTTAATAAATTTTGTACAAATATATTTATAAAATTTAGACTTCATATTGTTTCATTTAGTAACATTGGATTCATGGAAATAAAATATTAGTTATGGAATCCTAAGCTAGTAAATCGGATAATACAATAATTTTCACTTTACTAATGGGGTATATTGAGAAAAAAAATATTTATATTGAATTTAAAACTAGTTGATTATATTTAAGTGATATTTTTAATTGATTTCAAACTATTAAAAATTAAAATATCACTTATATATTTAAATAAATATTATACTAAATAAAATATGGGTTTTGAACTTAAATATTATCTATATTATAATATTGTACTCTAATATGGCATGAAACCAATCTCTATATTATCTATATTAGAAAAAATCTTTAAAACATGGAAAATAATCACCATAGATTGTTAATTAATTAGAAAGAGGCCATGGTCCACTAATTAAATGAAATTTATGTGATTTTAATGTTACATTATATCCAATTATCTTACACTTATTCAATAATTCTAAATATTTTGTGGAATTAAATTATAATTACAATTAAATACAAATGATCATTAATAAATAGGAAGAACATGAATCCTATAAATGAATTAATATTATTCATATAGATAGTTAAAATGATCTAAAATTATTATTCTCAATTAGAAGTGTTATATTTAAAATTTTATTTATTATGGAACATGTTTTTTCGATTCATTATATCAATATGATTCTACTGATTTAATCATTATTAAATTATAAATATTGGGTGTATGTAATTCTAGAGACAAATATTTTATAATTACTTATTAATGTGCTAATATGATGTACTTATACTGATTCACATTAAAATAAATTATAATTTTTATCATTATAAAGAATAGTATATAATTAGACTAATACCATGATGATATGACAAATGGATTGAAATATATTGAATAGATAAATATTCAAAAACTACAATTTCTATTTAAATTTTAATTTATTTTTAATATATATATCCAAATATACATTTATGTTATACTCATTATTATATGTGTTTGTTATATAAATCATAAAGAAAATTATAATATGGTTTCTTTTCCATTCTACAAAACACAATTGAAGATAGTGGTATATAAATTGGTATAATGGTGTTGTGTTGGTCAGTGGTGGAGCTACCTAGGTAATCTGGATATTTTGAATTATTATGAAGTATGAATTTCATAGAACATTACTTTCGATGCATTAGAGAGGACATGATCACATGGCATGGTGCCGTTTGTATGAATATACGGTATCAAATCATTTGACTATACGATTATGTCATGACCCCCTCCTACCAAAGATGCCCCTCTTGAGCTGGAAATGGTGAAAGGGAGATAATGACCCCCCGAGTCCCACCTCAAGAAGGCCACGGGGTGGAAACTAGCACCAAGGGTAAGAGTTTTCACAAATATGGGAGGAATTACCCTTTTTATTATTTAGGATCGGGAAATAGGACAAGTCAACCAACAAAAAAAGGAAAAGAACAAGTGTATATAAATAAACCCAAACCAATCCCACATGCATGTTTAAAAAAATTTTATAATAAGGTACAAGTACAAGAAAGCTCAAAGTACAATACCAAAAGAAAAAAAGAGTACAACAACTGCAACAACTCCAACTGTCCGACTAGTAGGGTCCCGCACGACCCTGGTAGTCCTCCTGGAAACCTAAAAGTAAACTTATGGTGAGCATACAAGTATAATCAGTAGGGAAACCTAAATCTCTCGTGCACAAGTGGGGAGACATCCTAATGTCCCATGAGAATAATAGAAAAAACCTATCAAGTAATTCTATCTACCCAACCTCACCAGCCACACTCACCAGAACACAATCACAACAGGTAACAGTAGTATATAAGCACAAGAGTATTAGGTACCCCACACAATTTCCCTTTAGTTAGATTCTCTTCTTAACGGATAACGTCCTGACGCTGCCACACTCTCCCCGCCCGCACACACCTGGGCCTCAGAACCACGTATCCCGCTCGCACACACCTGGGCTTCTCAACCACGTATCCCGCCCGCACACAACTAGGCCTCAGAACCACGTATCCCACCCGCACACACCTGGGCCTCACAACCACGTATCCCGCCCGCACACACCTGGTCCTCTCAACCACGTATCCCGTCCTCACACACCTGGGCCTCAGAACCACGTATCCTGCCCGCACCCACCTGGGCCTCACAACCACGTATCCCGCTGGCACACACCTGGGCCTCTCAACCATGTATCCCACCCGCACACACCTGGGCCTCAGAACCACGTATCCCACCTGCACTCACCTGGACCTCACAACCACATATCCCGCCGACTCACACGTGGGCCTCTCAACCATGTATCCCGCCCGCACACACCTGGGCCTCATAACCACGTATCCCACCCGCACACACCTGGGCCTCACAACCACGTATCCGAGTCAACACCCACATGTTCATTTTTCCATTTTGTTCAACCGGGGTGATCACACAAGGGTTCCAGATTTTAAATCACCCAACTTTACGTGATTAACCAAATTCCACATTCAACAAAGTTCCATTCAAAAAAATGGTCAAGAAGATAGGGAAACATTTAATTGCGCAATCAAAGGCCCCCAACAATCATGATTTTCATTAGGCATAAGCCTATTCAATTCATAACATATCAATAGGATAAACAAAGATAAACATAAAAACATTCCCACCCCTATTCTTTAACCAGTTATTGTCTTTATTTAATGGTTCAATTTTTTCTCATGAAAACAAGAGGCTACCCACCACACATGATGCACAAATTAGAGAGATGAAGGTAAGATCCCTACCTCAATAGGTTCTGATCACAACGATCCCCCGGATAAACTTTAGAAGATGTACTTCGGCATTCGTCACTTCCGTCGAGTCCCAGAAAAACCTCCTTGGGTGGAACATGGAAGGGAAGGACCAAATGAAGGACAATGAATCCAAGCTCAGAAGTTCTGCCTCGTCGTTACGATCTCGTGGCCGCTGACGGATCGTAAATCGGAGCTCAGACGAAGAAGTTATGAAAGAAAGAGCCTTCGAGTCTCTTTGGAGAACTCTGCTCAGAGGAAAGGGGAGGAGAGGGGTGAGTTGAAAAGGAGGAGGGGACCCCTCCTTTTATTGGTGAGAAAATAAAAAGTACATGATGTGTACTTTATGGGACACAGCGTGTACTCGGTTATTTCATACGGTCTCCACGCGGCTTCCAACACGGCTCCACGACCGTTAACTGGTCAACACACGGTTTGAGGGTAATTCATACACGGGGAAAGACTACACGACGTGTAGTTTGGGCACACAACATGCACTCATTTATTTCCCACGGCTCCAACACGGCACACGGCCGTTGACTGGTCAACACACGGTAACACGGACGCGGGGAGAGACTACACGGCGTGTAATATTGGACACACGGAGTGCACTCATTTATTTCACATGGCAAGGACACGGCCTTCATCACCGGGTATACCCAGCAAGGGGGTACACGGCGTGTACTAAAACTACACAGCGTGTAGTTTCAAAATTCTGGAATGTGTGGGAAAAATCCATCTTACCCTCCAGAACACTTTGTGGCCTTCTTTTGAAAAAGGAATGGGTCGGAGAGGTCCGGGCCATTATATCAGAAACCTCTTAAAACATTCTCATCCCCGAGAATTCAAAAACCAACCCATAGGAAGCCAACAAGATACCTCATTGGGTTCTCGTGATAACAGGAACCCAACCAACAACCATAATCATATGTGTTAGGAATTCCTTCTCCTATGTTGAGATATTATCCGCTTTAGGCGGAACTGAATCTCCTGCACGGGTTTAATCGCATCCTCATTAATGCTTATCGATTATGAATTGGGTCTTCCCACTTTCATACATTAGGATTTTTCAACTCGCACAACCCCCAACACCACACAACCAATACACTACCCGAACATGTGTTGTTAGAAAATTCCATCTCCATTGTTGATATATTATCCCATTTAGGAGGCACTGAGTCACCCACATGGGATCAATCGCATCCACATTAATTCGTCTCTATTAAGGGTCAGGTTTTTCCCTTTACCCACACATCCGGACATGTTACACATTACCAGGGAACAGGGAAACAAAATGTCTCACAACCGACAAGCCAAGAATTCCATATATCAATGGTACAGAGTATAACATCAACATAATGCTCAGAAGAAAATGGAAAACACAAGTCAAAACAACTCCCGGTACTGAGCGTGCATCTGGGTCTCTCACTCCCAAGTGCTTTCCTTGAGGCCACCATGCCTCCACAACACACGAACCAACGAAATGGTTCGTCCACAGAGCACCTTCCCTTTACGATCCTAGATTTTGATTAGTCATTCCTCGAAGGTCGCGTCGTCTCCCATATCTAACTCTCCCCAGTCGTTAACGTGAGAGTCGTCATGTAAGTATCGATGTAGCTGGGAGATGTGGAAGAAATCATGAAGCTTCTCCAACTGAGGTGGCCGGGCTAGCTAATATGTTACCTCCCCGACTCGCCTCAGCACCTCAAAAGGTCCGATGAATCTAGGTGAGAGCTTTCTCCCTTTCCCAAACCTCCACTGCCCCCCGTCTATGGGAAACCTTCAAGAACACATGATCCCCGACCTCGAACACCAAGGGACTCCTCTGACGATCTGCATAATACTTCTATCGGTCTTGAGCCGCTTTCATCCTCTCACGTACAAGATGGACTTTCTCTATGGTGCTCTGCACTACCTCTGGCTCAAGAGCACCTGTCTCACCAACCTCTACCCAGCAAATGGGTGAACAACATGGTCTTCCATACGGAGCCTCAAACGGTGCCATGTCAATAGTAGAGTAGAAGCTGTAGTTGTAGGCAAACTCTACTAAGGTCAAGTGTCCTACCCATGATCCTCCAAAATCCAGAATGCATTCCCGCAGCATGTCCTCCAATGTCTGGATAGTTTGCTCTGTCTGCCCATCGGTCTGGGGGTGGAAAGCAGTGCTAAAGCGTAGCTGGGTTTCAAAGGAATGTTGTAACCCTCTCCAGACTCGTGAGGTAAACCGAGTATCCCGATCTGAGACGATGGTATTTGGAAATCCATGAAAACGCACCACCTCATCTATGTACCTCTGTGATAAGGTACTCACCGGGAAAAACTCCTTAATTTCTAAGAAGTGAGCTGATTTTTCCAGTCGATCCACCACTACCTAGATAGCATCATAACCACCCTCAGATCTGGATAGTACAGTAATGAAGTCCATTGAGATTTCATCCAACTTGCACTCGGGGACGTCTAAAGGATTCAACAAACCACTGGGAACACGGTGTTCAGCCTTCACTTGCTGACACACTAGGCATTTATCCACAAACTCCGCCACTTCCCTTTTCACCCCGGGCCACCAAAACTGTTCCCTCAGGCCTCGGTACATTTTTGAAACTCCTGAATGTACCGCCAAGGCAGATCTATGGAACTCACGGAGAACTCCCTCACACATTTTCTCCGGGACAAACAACCTTCCATGGAAAAGAATCCGATGTCGGCTATCCTCTAACCATCATTCTAGAGTATTCCCCTGATCGACACGATCCGACATCACTTCTGCTTCGGAGTCCCCCAACTGAGACTCTTCCACCTACTCCAACAAGGAGGACTGCACCGTTATCTGAAACAAACAGCCTCTAACACCTTCTTCCCTTGCATCCAAGTGCAAGGCAGCCAACTCTCACATCGCTTTCCAAGCATCAGTGGATTCCCGAACCACTTCCTTATGTGACTTACTGCTTAGGGAATCAGCCACAACGTTTCCATTACCTTCACTGTAAGAGATCTCAAAGTCATAGTCTTGGAGAAAGTCGACCCATCTCCACATCCGTAGGTTCAAGTTACTATGGGAGAAGATATAACGCAGGATCTTGTGATCTAAGAAGACCACAAAGCGCTCCCCAAAGAGGTAATGTCACCACAACTTGAGTGCGAACACTACTGCTGAAAGCTCTAGGTCATGGGTGGCAGAGTTACATTCGTGAGGGCGTAACTGTCATGACCCATAACAGATCACTCCCTTCTTTTGCATCAGCACACACCACATACCAAGGCTAGAAGAATCAAAAAACACCTCATACAAAAACCCTTACTCTGGAAACTTGAGTACGAGAGCACTGACCAACTTCTCCTTCAGGTAGTCGAAAGATTTATGGCACTGATCACCCCATTAGAAGACCTGGTTCTTCCTTGTCAAAGCTTTCAATGGAGCAGAAACTCGAGAGAAGTCCAAAATGAACCTCCGATAGTAACCTGATAACCCTAGGAAACTATGAACTTTTTCCATGCTCATGGGTTCTGCCAAAGAAACAATTAACTCCACCTTCGACGGGTCCACCGACACTCCGTGCTGAGACACCATGTGCCCAAGGAAGTGTACTTCTTGGGTCAAGAACTTAAAATTCAACAATTTCCTGTAAAGCTGGTGTTGTCGAAGGACTTTTAAGACTGCCCTGAGATGCTCAATGTGATCCTCCACTGATCTTGAGTAGATCAAGATGTCATCAATAAACACAATGATGAACCGGTCCATAAACTCTCATAAGACAAAGTTCATAAGTCCCATGAACATGGCCGATGCATTCTTAACTCCAAAAGACATCACTACAAACTTGAAGTGCCAATACCTGCACCTGAAAGCCGTCTTCGAGATGTCACTATCCTTTAACCTCGTCTGATGATATCTAGGTCATAGACCAATCTTAGAAAACCAACCTGATCCCCTCAGTTGGTCAAAGAGATCATCTATCATTGGAAGGGGGTAACGGTTCTTGACAGTTACGTGGTTCAACCTTCGGTTGTCTATGCATAGCCTGAGACCACCATCTGACTTCTTCACGAACAAAACTGGAGCACCCCATGGCGATACGCTAGGTCGAACAGAACCCTTCTCCATCCGATCGCCAATCTGAATCCACAACTCCCGCTACTCCGAAAGTTCCATCTGATAAGAGGCCATCGAAATCGGACGGGCACCAGGCTCTAAGTATATCCCGAACTCAATGTCATGTCGGGGGGGGGGGGGGGTAGAGTCACAACCTCCTCAGGAAAAACATCAAGGAACTACCCAACAGCCTCCGGGACATCCATCATCTCTGTATCAGCTGGAACCACCTATAAACCGCCTAACAAGGAAAGGAGAGGCTCTACATGCTGGCTTCCCACCTGATAGCTCCTCTCTCCAACAAAAGATATGCGATGCCCATCCACATCACAGAACATGACTATTCTCTAGAAGCAGTCGATAACGACAGTAACAGAAAAAAACCAGTCGATGCCTAGGATGACATCATATGGCTGCATCTATAACAGAAGAAGGTACCCACTAGATCAATGTGGTCCCAACACCAGCCCACATCCCCAGAAAACACAAGATACGCTGGTTTGGCCTCCAGCTGGTGTACTCATCACCAGTGGTATGGAAAGTATCTCTACATCTAGTCCTAAAGAATGGGCTAGAGCAGGTGCAAAAAAGGAGTGTAAATCTCCTGAATCGAACAAATCAGAAACAAGAGTTCTGAACAAACAAATAGTACCTCGCACCACCTCTGGTCCTGCTGGAGCTGTCAACTCTGCTACGTGAAACTGTCCACGCCCAGCTCCTCTACCTCTCTAATGTCATCCACCTACCCGACCATGCCCTGATCGAGGTCCCTGAGGAGCACCCTGAGGTCGGCCTCCTCCCACAAAGTCTGCCCTCGGAGGAGCATGGTCCTCCTGCTACTGGAAGGGCCTCACCGGCAACTGGTGCTACTGAGGTGGGCAATGAACCTTCCCACCTCCACCGTACTGAGCTCGGGTTGGGCACTGACTCTGAAAATTCCCGAATCCTCCACAAGAAAAACACTTCAGTCCTGGGCTCGTGAAAAAGGGACGAGGACCCGAAGATCTGAACTGGAACTGGTGGGGCCTGATCCCCACTGGCCTGAACCTGGAATCTCCCGTCGCAGGAGACCTGGTGCTGACTTCCTTCCCCTTTGACGAGCCCGACTAGATCCCCACTCGTGGTGCACCTCCCAGTGAGTGCATCCTCTCTACAACCTCTGCCTTCTTCTGTACCGCCAAGTACGTCAGAATGGTGAAGGGGGTGATAGCATATTGGAACGACGGACGAAGCGCCTCCTCCAAACGTCTCTCCCGAGACTCCTCATTTGGAAAGAGATCCGGAGCAAAGCGCAGGAGATCCTTGACTTGATCCCCAGATCTCGTACTGACATACTCCCCTGCTGAAGGGAGAGTAACTCCTACCGCTTCTCCACCTTGATCAAGGAATAAAGGAATTCCTCTCAGAATTCCTTCTCAAAGTCAGCCCATGGATCCTCTGCCTCTATCCTCCCTACGAGGTAGAGCGTCCACCATTGTCGTGTCGTACCTCTCAGCTGACTGACTGCTAGGGGAACCCAGTAATCCCTCAGAGCACAAATCAAGGTGAAAGCGATCCCTCACTCTTCAAGTCACCCCTCCATCTCCGTATCCGAAGTACTACCCTCGTACTTCTTGAGGGTTTGCCACTGGAAAGAATGGAGAGTCTTCTGCCACTTGCTATCTTCCTCCTCTCGTTCAATCCTCAACTGATCGACCACCTGAATCCACTAGGCCTCGGCCGTCTAAGCCACCTGATGAAAACGTCCATGTGACATAGCTGTACGGTAAACAAGGATCGCCTAATCCCAAGTAGCAATGAATTTCTCAAGGTTTCATTTTATCATTTTATTAAATTTCTTTCCCAGATCACCCAAATCAAGTAAAACACAATCATGATGATGCATATACCTTCCCTAGGGTCTCTACCCTGCAATCAATGTAGTCTCACTTGGTCGTTTGGTAGGCTTAGAGTCATTACATCGGATCACAGGGGGCCCTAAAATCCCGTGTCCTAGCCGATCCTCTCTGGCCTATGTCACGCACCAAGATTAACCAACACTATTGCCCTACCATCCCATCAAATCCTCACTGTGCCTAACTCCAAACTCCATCCTATCTCTCAACCATTACCTCTGATACCATTCTATCACAACCCCCTCCCACCAAAGATGTCCCTCCTGAGCTGGCAATGGTGAAAGGGAGATAATGTCCCCCAAGTCCCGCCTCCAGTAGGCCCCAGGGTGGCGACTAGCACCAAGGGTATGAGTTTTCACAAATATGGGAGGCATTAACCTTTTTATTTTTTAGGATCGGGAAATAGGACAAGTCAACCTCCAAAAAAATGAAAAGAACAAGTGTATATAAATAAACCCAAACCAATCCCACTTGCATGTTTAAACAACTTTATAACAGGGTACAAGTACAAGGAATCTCAAAGTACAATACCAAAAGAAAAAAAGAGTACAACAACTATAGTAACTCCAAATATCCTACTAGTAGGGTCCTACACGACCCTGGTAGTCATCCTGGAAACCTAAAAGTAAATGTAGGGTGAGCATACAAGTATACTCCGTATGGAAACCTAGTGCTCTTGTGCAAAAGTGGGGAGACATCCTAATGTCCCGTGAGAACAACAGAAGAAACCTAGAAAGGAATTCTATCCACCCAACCTCACCTTCCACACTCAACAAAACACAATCATAACAGGTAGTAGTAGTATATAAGCACAAGAGTATTGGGTACCCCGCACCATTTCCCTTTAGTTAGCTGCTCTTCCTAACGGAGAACGTCCTGACGCTTCCACACTCTCCATGCCCACACACACCTGGGCCTCACAACCACATATCCCGCCTGCACACACCTGGGCCTCTCAACCACATATCCCGCCCACACACACTTGGGCCTCAGAACCACGTATCCCGTCTGCACTCACATGGGCCTGGTAACCATGTATCCCGCCCACACACACCTGGGCCTCTCAACCACGTATCCCGCACACACACACCTAGGCCTCAGAACCACATATCTCACCCGCACACACCTGGGCCTCACAACCACGTATCCTGCCCGCACACACCTGGGCCTCTCAACCACGTATCCCGCCCAAACACACCTAGGCCTCATAACCACGTATCCCGCCCGCACACACCTGGGCCTCACAACCACGTATCCCCCCCCCCCCGCACACACCTGATCCTCTCAAACATGTATCCCTCCCACACACACCTATGCCTCATAACCACGTATCCCTCCCGGACACACCTGGGCCTCACAACCACATATCCGAGCCAACACCCACATGTTCATTATTCCATTTTGTTCAACCGGGGTGATCACACAAGGGTTCCGGATTTTAAATCATCCAACTTTACCTGATTAACCAAATTCCACATTCAACAAAGATCCATTCATAAAAAAGGTCAAGAAGATACGAAAACATTTAATTGCGCAATCAAAGGCCCCCAACGACCATGATTTTAAATAGGCATAATCCTATTCAATTCATAACATATCAATAGGATAAAAAAAGATAAACATAATAACTTTCCCATCCCCATTCTTTAACAAGTTATTGTCTTTATTTAATGGTTCAACTGTTTCTCATAAAAACAAGAGGATACCCACCCCGCACGATGACAAAATTATAGAGATGAAGGTAATATCCCTACCTCAACAGGTTCTAATCACAACGCTCCCCCGGATTAACTTTAGAAGATGTCCGTCGGCGTCCGTCACTTCCGTCGAGTCCCGAAAAAACCTCCTCAGGTTGAAGTTGGAAATGAATGTACTAAGTAAGGACAACAGATCCAAGCTCAGAAGTTCCACCTCGTAGTTATGATCATGTGGCCACTGACGGATCGTAAATCAAAGCTCAGATGAAGAAGTTATGGAAGAAAGGGCCTTCGAGTCTCTTGGGAGAACTCTGGTGAGAGGAAAGGGAAGGAGAGGGGCGAGTTGAAAAGGAGGAGGGGACCCCTCCTTTTATAGGTGAGAAAAAAAGTACACGGCATGAACTTTATGGTACACTTCATGTACTTGGTTATTTCACACAGTCTCCACGGGGCTTCCAACACGGCTCCGCGACCATTGACTGGTCAACACATGGTTTGAGGGTAACACATATGCGGGGAAAGACTACACGGTGTGTAGTTTGGACAGACGGCGTGCACTCATTTATTTCACATGGCTCCAACACGACACACAGACGTTTACTGGCCAATGCATGGTAACAAGTACGTGGGGTGAGACTACACGGCGTGTAGTATTGGACACACAGCGTGCACTCATTTATCTCACACGGCAAGGACACGGCCTTCGACACGGGGTATACCCGGCAAGGGGGTACACGGTGTTTACTCAAACTACACGGTGTGTAGTTTCAAAATTCTGGAAGGTGTGGGAAAAGTCTATCTTACCCTCCAGAACACTTCGTGGCCTTCTTTTGACAAAGGAATGGGCCGAAGAGGTCCGAGCCATTAAAGATTATTTTCAATTAATCTATTTTGTTATCCAGGGAATTTTCATAGTTTCATGGTACATTCAATTAATGGATTTAATTGGAAAAATGATCTAGATGGAATCATTTCTAACCATGAATATTTACTTTGGGAATGTCACTTATAATACCTTACCTTCTTTCGATGTGTAATGTTAAATGTGGAGACTTGGGTAAATTTTATTTACCCATAACACATTTTTACTAATTTAAAACTCTTTAAAATAATGGTGCGATATTTTTATCAATTTGGTTATTTTTGATAGTTCACTATTTCTAAAAACATTAAGAGGATGTTTGAGTCCTTATTAAATTATTCCCATGTCATCCTTTGATGAAATACATACATTAGTTATGTTATCTTAACATGGTGTTTAATTCAAAAATTCAAATTGATAAATCATATTATCAGTGATGATAAGATCAATTATTGATAGGGAATAAATAACATTCCTTATTAAATTATTATGAACTTCATATATTTATACTTAGTTGAAAATTAATTACCTATGATGGTTATAATAAATATTAATAAAATATTATGTAGAATTTTAGAGGTAAATATGGAATTCTAGTGGGGTGTTTTGGATTTACTATGAATGAAATTTATCTCCCATTAATGTTAACGTGATAAATAATATCTCTTATGATATGATCAAAATGGTTTTCCCATATGAGTTATAATTCTACAGTCATAGAATTATGTGAAGGCTGTAATATTATGAATATTGGGAGTATATATTATGAATTTTTGAGATATGGTAATTTGTTATAATTCAATTAATTTTTTTTTAAATTATAATATTTTATTGATGAATTTAATATTAGACAATGATATTCGGTGATAAGAATTATGATACATATATATTCATTTTCAACATGACATATTTTGGTGATGTTATGGATAAATTCTAATTAATTGGCTATTACCATATGATTTAAATATTGTTATTATTATCATAATTATTTTTAGTGGATAAATATACAAATTAAACTTGATTTTCATTACTCTTTAAAATGATAAAGAATATGAGAATCGTGTATGAAATTACAATACTATTTGGTTACATTGTGTTATTTCCTTGTGACGTATAAAATTCATCATTATTTTGAAATATAATTTATTTTATCACTTAATTTTATTTTATTTGTGTCAAATTAATAATATTTGATGTTTTTTATGGTGAAATTACCCGTGAATAATTATTTTCATCATTTCTCACACTTTTTGGTTTGAGGTGGATAATTGTTTACTTGAGAATATCCTCAATTTCTTCACCCATGGATTTTATATTGAAGTGAATGAAAATATAACGGTGTATATGTTTTTCTCACCCATATATTATTAGTAGAGGTATATTTTCCATTGAGTTAATTCCCTGACATGATATAGTATTAAATATTTAGTGATTCATTCAACATGATATTTATAATTGGATTATAATATAATATGATTAATTTATATATTTTATTAAATATGTTACTCCTCTTTTAGATTAATAACATTAACATATATGGTGGAATCCAATATCCATTAATAACATGATGTTGTGTTGTATCTCTAGATTGATTGAAACATATGAACATTATCCTTCTTTAGGTAGTTAATTAATTGATTGATTCATTGTATGAAGGATTATGATTCAGAGGTCCTCTAGAAAGACCTAGTTCATGAGGGAAAACATAATTTTTATGTTATGATCTATAATTTATATACTAAAATAAATAGATTTACTCTTAGTGAGAATGATTATAGTGAGATACGATATCATTAATATTATTTTTATTGAATGTATGAATGATTTATAATATTTGGTAGAAGGATGAGTTGTGTGGTTTGTTACACATTATATATTAATAATTTATATAAAATTTGTTTTAATATTTATTATTAGAAATAATTATATGACTATACTAAGTATTAGTAATCAATAATATAAATTATTTTTTTCAATTTCACTTTTTTTCTTGAAAATTTTCTTTTTTTGGTAGAGATACATTCTTCTAGGATGATGAAAGGTGTCTAGTAAAGGTAGTCGTTTACTAGAAGTATTAATCAGAAAGACCATATTAGTTTATTCAAAGTTTAGTTATATATTTTATAATCTATATTCATGTTTTTTATTTATATTATGGTTTTTTGTATTATTTTAACTTATATTTCTTCATTTATATATATGAAATATGTGAAGAAATTATTTTTTATTAGTGATTATTATTTTGCTGATAAAATTATAAATGATTTTATGCTTAGAAATATGTAGGTTGTTATTATAGGTAATGTACCCAATTATTTTACATTGATATTTCAATTTTAATCTTTATCCTTTTTATATTTATAGTTGGTCCTTCGGTGTTCACTTAAAAACTAGTTATATGTTGAAAAATCTTATTGCGAAATTATATTGGATAATAGAGTTAATCATATATTTATAATTTTTATGAAAAATATAATTTTTTTTATTGTATTAGTTAATTTTGAGATTTAATAGAGAGCCCAAATATAGGGTATAATAGTTGATGAATTCATAAGTATGGACTCAAATCATTTATTGACTAACTTGAGTAATGAAAAAATTAATTTATTAGGGATAATTAAAATATATACGAATTAATTTATATTTTTTTCATAATTAATGGGTTTTTATTGATCTAATTTTACTATTGGCATAGTTTTATTAAGATAATTTGATAACAACTCTACAAATTCCCAAATAATTTTCCATGAGATAATGTTTATATATTTTTTTAAAAACCATATTTGTGGTTAAATAGTGGGGTTTTCACTAATATAGTAGGCAATGTCTTCAATTAAATGTATGATATAACATACATAAATGTTTTTAAAATATTTTTTTTCAGATTAATATGACTAATATAGATGTTGGTACACAACTCATATGTGATTTCATAGAAGTTGGTTTAAAGGGATTATATTGAATATATCTTTACTTTTTTCATGGATTCCACAAGGAATGATAACAATTTTTCAACATTTATGAAATAAGGTAAACATATTATTTGTATTGATTAATTTTAGATGAACATTAATAATTTGATGTATAATTTCATTTATTCACATTATGTTTGATTTTGAGATCCATTCAAACCATTTGATGTTCCCTATAATTATTAATTTTTTTCTTTAAGAATATTTTACTACTAGGTCATGCGTTTATTTTAAAATTTGCAATTCCTATCCCTATTATTATTCCACATAATATTGAAACATATTAGTTTGTGATCCATGAATCATATCTTAAATAGTCTATGGTATTTGAGGTATCCCAAATGGTAAATCATCCAACACTTAAAGATGTTAGTCAAATTTTTTAAAGGAAAACTCATAAGATAAATAATAAAATAATTCTCCCCAACAAGAATATATGAATAATTTATATCCATTAATTTTATGTAAAAATGAAAATCTAAAAAATAAAATCATTTCTATATTTTATCAACTCCTCAACACCTCAAGAAATGTTAAATGACTTCTTACTCCACCAACATGCCTCATGTGTCAAGAGATAAGGTTGACTGACCACAACACAAACTCTATAAATATAATTGAATATATATATATATACTGAGAATATAAGTATATTTAATAGGATCCTATATATAGATATTATGTGTTTGGGAATAAATAATACTAATAATATAGTGTTTGGAAAAACTAAAAAACCAGTGAAAAAAATATAGTAAGATTCAACCTTCCAACCACTTCAATTACATGCAATATATTCATCAAATATTCCAAACCCTTTCATATTCCTCATCATTAGACCATTAAAAATTTTCATAGAAAAATAATAATTTATCCACTTATAGGGGCCTCACTATAATATTGAAAAACCTTTTGAACAACTATAGTGACCTCAATCTATAATCACATCCAAAATACATTAAACCACATTGGGGAACTTGTTATACTATCACTATTGAAATGTAGTGACCCATGTGTAGGTAAATCTCTAGAGAATCTTGATCAAAATGTAGTTATCCACAGTCAAAGTAAATTCCATCATATCCATATCTATTGGTTGAGTTTCTATACACCCATATGGACTTTAAAGTTTTTTTATGTGTCCATCATTATTGACTCTCCCAACCATTACATGAATATGATGGGAAATAATCCACCATCAAGGACTCTAATTATATTACAATGTGTCCACCCTCAACAAATCTCCCCTGATAAAACTATTTCCACCCCACAATATATCTCACATCAAATTTTTCTAGTAAGATCATTTGGACTAACATTATCATCATCTTAAAACCATAAAACACTATTAAAGATCTAAAAAAATATTCAAAATCACTATAAAATATGTCAAGTAAATTCAATACCCACATCCTATGAATAAGAAATCTCTAACACCTAATGATGTAATCAAAAAATATAAAAAACAAACCTTACATATATAATCCTTGTTCATGCCCAGATCAACAACCACATGATCCATGGGTGAAATTAAAATAATCACCATCGTTGACCATATACTATTCATTGGAAATAATCACAAAGAAATAAGGTATCTAACTGATTTATTAACCCCATTGATCATTCCACATAATACTCTATCCTCCTTTATATTAAAACTTCTATATATCTAGAATATATAGTTTATACAGGGGTTGATAATAATTTCAAGTACTTTACTTACTATTAATACACCCCCTTATCAAAAAATGCAATATAAATTGACCAACACGACCCTTAAAAAATGGTACAGCTAGATACTAATGTTGAATGACTTGTGAAGAAATTTCACCACTATGATAAATGGTCTCTATAAAATATATCCAATACTATAATTGTACAAAACCCCCTTATAATGTAGAATATCACCTTGTTACTGACATACACTTCATTCCTATCCATATCGATGAAATTATATAAATATTTCAATTCACTGTTACATGACGATACTGAAATATTATGGCCTAGTCTAATGTTTATAAATCTTACACCCTCTGCATCATAATATTTCCATTGAATATTATCTATTTTGGTGTCTAAATTCAATATGGAAATAATAATAAATATATTCAAAATATTAATCTTTTTTACTAAAAAATATAAAATCAAAATATTTAATGTGTAACACTTGAAATTAACATTCCTTATAACTCTATTTCATCATTTTCAAATACATTATCATTTTTCATCATTTTAAACTCTCTATTCACATACAAATCTATATAGATTTGTATTCAATCAATATGAATTTATACATTTACCTTTTTTATTCTATTTCAGAATTTATAATTTATTAATAATATATTGTAACACATTTCCCCCAATTTCAGTTGTAAATCAATAATAAAAATTACACATATTTAAAACTTTATTTTATCAATAAAAATATGAAATCACATTATTTCATATTTTTTTGAAAATATTTATCACTAATCAAGCTAATGGAAGTCAATCATTATAATATTTATATTCATAATACCATTTTAGATTTGTAATTAGTCATTTTTTTCAAATAATTAAAAATAAATTATCTATCATAAAAATAATTCAAAAGGTAGATTAACGAATATAAAATTAGATATGATAATTTAGTGTCTCTAATATAAATTCCACGATAACTATGAGTATAAATCCTATGATCATCACAATTGATCATTAATTTCATCATTCTCTTCATTTTTCAGTCTCTATGATCATCCATAACAACAATAGAATGGTTTTTTCATTTATTGATTTTTTAAATGAGAATACATAATCATTGAAAATACATTCATGTGAAAATTATCACAAATAATAAATGGTAAATGAGTAACACTAACACCATATTGAGATTATTAATATTATATTCTACTTTATTTGAATAATATAAACTATCATCACTGATGATATAAAAAAAATAAAAAACATAAGGTTGAATCCCCATATTCATGAGCTATATAATCATTATTGATGAATGTTTAAATCCAAAACTCATTACTAGAAACAATAAATTCATATAATGATGCTAAAAAATCATTCTTAGGAATACCTTTATCATTAACCCTCATATGATGATATGCATATCCCAAATAAATATTAGAAAAATACATATTTCAATTTATAAAAACAAAATTTATTTATTTAATATGATTGTGATTTTTCAATCTCGCATGATTTAAATATCAGTAATCAAAAACAATATCATCTCCCATCCACCGTGTTTTCAAAAAACATTTAAATTCATCATGATTACATGAAGTACTAAATAATACCACAACAAAATAACTAGTAAATTTAAATTTATTATTCTATAAACTCCACAAGAACTATTAAATAATATGTTATAAAATATGAGAATCAATTAAATATAACTAAATCTCGAATTCGATATATTTCCATAAAAGTATACATGTAAACTCCACTAGAAGAACACTATAATGACCACTTATTACTCAAAGAACAATCTACATCACTTCATTTGAAGTGAAACAAATAAATTTTATTACTATGATTTATTATCATGTGGAATAATCCATATAATCTCAAAATATAATTCATTATCTCTAACAAACACCATAATATAATTCAGCCTGATAAAATATACCTTTTAAAATAATGTTAAATAAAAGAAATTTATTTATAAAACCTATATATATTTGGGATATAATTAAAATGTTAAACAAAAATATTAATAAATCCCATGTAATTTGATCTCTCTCAAAAACGACACCCAACATACCAAAGTCTTCAACCACCAACTAGAGTAGTAATCTAAAATATCCTATGAATAATTTCTATTTGATTATCCAATAAAAAATGGAATAGATGACAAATGAATTTATTTTAATTGTTTGAATAAAAATAAATTAATAAGTTTATTAAATATAAACAATAACGTGAACTTTATCCAGAAAATCTATATATCCATGTTCTACGAACTAGAATTTTCTTCTCTTAACTCCACCTCTAAATCATCACTGTTGTTGATCGCTAAATCAATGATGATCAAGTATCTACTATGATCCTCCATTATATCCTCTTGTAGAAAACCCCTATATTATTGGTACCAATGATCATTTATCATATTAATGATATCCAAATTACCATTGAGGAGGCTGAGAAAAACTGATGGTGTAGTTTTTTAATAGTCACATTCTTTCCAATACTCCTTTAAAACACTTGGAAATATTGTTGCATAAATGAGTGAAAACCAATAAATTCATTAAAAATACATAAAAAACACCATAGTTAATATATATTTTTGGTATAATATATAGATATATCATTATTTATAATATCTTTCCCCAATAATGATACATTCTGTAGGATGAAAAGCATACGTTCTGAACATGGAATGCAGTTTATCCTTTATTAATATATTTTGAAAAGCCATCAGATACAACTATTATTCCTTATTTATCATAGAATATATTATAATTTCATCAAATAAAACTATAATTACTTCATTAATATAATATTAAAATATTAAATTTATTATATAGATCTATATTTTAAGAATTTGTATATTTATATGACATCACATTGAATTCACATAGTCAAAATATTCTGTAAAAAGATATCATGGGTATATAATCTGTATTTAATATTAATTGAAGGATCCAAGATCAAAGTTACACACTTATGATGTATAAAGTCTCTCTATGATTATGAAATAAATCATCTCTACATGGATGCTGATATTTTATTATTATGATATTTTTAATTTCACATTAATCATTAGAAAAATGCATTGACCCATCCTTATTCAGGAAAGATGATAATGGTTAAACACATAGTGAAGAACATGATTGTATAAATCCATTTTCTAGATTAAACAAATGCTATTTATTTATGGATTATAATTATATATGATCCATTATATGAAGACTATATTATATTATTTGAGGAATATGACATTTTTCCAAATGAAAAATCATAATCATGTTCTTAGGTAAGACCATGAAACACATTGAGAAATAAATAAACATCCTCTAATAAAATTGATCTATATTCAATTTTCTATTCCTCCCTACCCATTTATATCTTGATTCTAAATTTATTAGGTATCATAAAAAATATTAATATATTTTTTTTAAATGGATTTCTAAATCATCCTTGTATTTATATTTGATAGTTATATAATTTGGGATATTAAAATATATATTACTGTCCTAAAAACTAATGTTATCTATATGTAGGAATAGAAAATCCATTCCAATATAAGATTAAATTTTAGTAAAATATTTTTATCAATATTTCCAAGAGTTAACATCAAAAAAATTAGAGTAAAAGATTAGCTTTATACCATAGATGTAGTCAATGCACAAACAAGTGTTATTATTGTTAAGTAAATAAAAACTGTCTGAGGAGATGAATCAATATTCTCAATAAAATAATATTATATGAATCAAATAAAATTACCATAATGAAGTAAAACATTATATATTATGAGTGGAGAATAATTTAAACTTTAACCAATTAATTTTCATGGTCTACTTCAACAATATATGTAGTATAATCTCTTCCTTGTTCAAACGGTTTATAGTTTTACAAATTCATATTATCTTTATTATCCCCTATAATATGGAATTATTTTTACAAAAATCCTAAAATCAATTAATTTGAGTAATTTATGTGTGGTTGGTGAATTATTTGGGTCCTTAAAATCACTTGTATTAGTTGGTGTCCAAGAATTCATTCGGTAGTTGTGCGATTATTGTCTTGCATTATAATATGTACATATAATTTATGGTGAATGTATAAAATATCATGGGATCTTCCTAAAATTTTCTTGAGAATATAGGTTAATTATTATTTATTTTTAAATATGATTTATGATATTAATATCCATGAAAATATATTTTAATTTTTGTATCTCCAAATTCATGAAAATAATGATATCCTCCATCTTCCATTTCCACCATAAAATCACAATGATTAATCATTTTGATGCTACCAAGGTCTCATATAAGGAATATTTTTATATGAATTGTTTTTAGAACACAAAATAAATTATTGACACTTCTTTCAGTGTCAATAACATAACTAGAGGCTCACCTTGTAAGTATTGTGATGTTTAATTTACAAATAAAACTAGATTTGTCCTACTTTTTTCAACTCTTGAATTTCTATAATCATTTTCAGGTTAAATGTTTCAGTAAAATATTTATTAAGGATTATTTTATTGATCTCTACGAGCTCAATAGAATCAAATTTTATTTTTATGTCATATTATTAGTGATGGTACACCATTCCGTAGCATCACCATCAAAATGATTAATATCTAAGACAACGTTCTCACGGTCAGAGTAGTGGTTATAAAAAACACTTTTCTATTATGTTGATACATTTATATTTAATTATCTGAATTGATGAGTCACTAAAGGAGAGTGGTCATTAGGGAATGGAATACTCGATAGAAACATGATCCTTCCGTTGGGAATTTGATAGCTTTGCATGGTTTATATTTTTATTTCTTTCTTAAGATATTTGGGTAATCATTAATATAAAAAGATTAACTCCTTCAACCTTTGCATTTTTTTCATTAGAAAAATCACCACATTTTCCATCACACCTATTTTCAACACATTTCCATATATTTCCATCCATTTAAAAAAATAATGAAAATTAAATAGTATAATTAATTACTCACTAATCATATAAAATGAATACAATTTACCTATAAAAAATTAAAAATGATAAGTATACCCAAAATTAGTTTTTTAGGTTTAATTATTATGTGTTAATGGATTATTTTCTATTAGGTTATCCAACCATTCAATTAAAAGTATAAACATCATTTATAATGGTTCCAAAAAAATGAAAATAAACTATATAATTTCCACTTTATGTCTCAAACCTGGTGTATAATTAATTACTCCTATTGTGCACTGATTGATGATCTGGTTAATAATTAACCATATATTTTAGGTTTTTAACCACAATGTGTATATGTGTCAATGATTGTATCAACTTATTTATATCCAGACATGGAGTTCATTTATTGAAAACAAAAATACTAGTAATTTACCGAAACAATATGATATTTTCCTATATTTAATATTTTACATTGGTAATTAAATAAATATTTCCATTATAAATCTCAAGACATGATTAAACCATTCTCTAATAAAATTTTATCTGACCCAAGGTAACTAGATATATATTATATATTCTATATATAATTTAATCATTAAACTTCAAAAATATTCTCACAATCCAAAAGTTCAATGTTTTATTTTCATTTTAAATGGGATATATAAAAAATTGTTAGAATATATTTCCCCAACATATCCCAAAAATGCCTCTATGTAATACTCCCTTCCACACATAATCTATTAAATAATTCTTGAGGAAAACATGAAAATGAGATATAGTGTGCTTAAATGTTCAGTATGGAAAAAATATATCATGGTGTATAAATGTTTATTGTATTGCCCCAATCCATGTTACCCAGAGTTGGTGAATTATTTTAATAAATTTCCATGATTACATAGAATCATGTCTCAAATGACTAATCAGTTTAGCAGTCTTAGAAAATAGATTATATATATGAACATTACATTTAAATTTATAAAATAAAACACAACATAAATAATCCTTTGGGAATACTATTATTCCCCTAGCATAACCATGAATATCAATCAAAATTCACTTCTTCACATCCCAGGAATAATAAAACATAATAAAGGGGTGAGTTCAAATGCTCAGTAAGGATAACAATATTGAAAAAACTGTCATAAATAAGAATAAACATTTAAGGAAATGTATAAGACTAAAAAAAAGCCTTTTAAACTTAAACATCATCATAATATGGAAATGATAAATCAAATGATTTCATTTACTTATTCACATGGATAGTCTACTAGTCGATTAATCAATGTAATATCAATAGCTAATTTCATAATGATAGAATGCATAATTCCATACATCATAACCACATAATCAAGGCCTCATTCGAAGAATAGAATAAGATTTTTTCATGTCATTTTGCTAAGAAACTAGTTTTTCTCATGGGACCTACCTAAGCATTGAGGAGCTGTAGTGGGCTCCACCTATCACTTACTATGTCCAATTCATTCTTTATATGAAAAGGTTCAAACATAACATAAACATTCTTATAAAAAATAGCATACAAAATGTTAATACATTAACTATAAAACATGAATTGTATAAAAATAAAACATCTAAAGTCCAACATATCACAAAACCTTCAATAAAATATGGAATATTGTATCATAATCAATCAACTTCAATCAAGTGAAAAATCCATTAAAGAAAGTTGACATAAATGAAATCAAAACTATTAGAGAGAAATATATCTTCGTATTTTTAAATCATTAAAAAGTTTCATAATTATTTAAGAAATAATTTATATTAAAATTTTCAAATAATCTTGTAAGGTAAAGCATCAATGGAGTTATAAAAGTGGAAAATAGCCACACCTGATGCATATGTTAAAAAAAATTCTTACCTTAATTTGTTTGAAATGTCCTAAGTATCATGTTTGGAAAATGAAGGAAAGATTCCATTAATTTTTTTTATAAAAAGTCAAAGAATGATATAAATGAATTTGACCCATATTCTAGTAAATATAAAAAATGTTTTGAAATATATTTTTAGGAAACATGTATGTGGATGTTAATGTGGCCCGAGTAGATACTCAGGTATAAACAACCTCAAATAATACAAAGATTGTATAATTAACCCTTACCTTGTACTTTACCTTGGTTGAGGGTACGTTAAACTGTTGTATAATAGTTATATAAATTTTATTAAATTTTAAAAGAACCACATAAATAAATATTATTTCATATATGATCTTCTAATTTTTCATTGTTAATAATATATGAGTAGTATCATTGTTTCGGGTGTTAACTAATTCATTTTACTTTACATGTTATGTTACATAATTCATGTTTGTTAGGGATAAGATGTATTTTATTCATATATATAATGATATTAAGATCATATAAATTTTTTTATTCATCAAGTGAAAATAATTCTTTAATGGTTATAAAAGATAATGAATCTCACGGCGTTCATGGAGACGGTAATCCGTATGTAGGCACAAGTAACAATATCATTATATTGATAGTAAAATCATATATAATTGGATAGTATATCATATATAAATAATAATTAATATAGTATATTTGTTATTAATATAAATTATATTCATTATTATACCCATCCAAATAATGAGGTTTTGAATAACAAACAACACCACGACATGGAGAGGGTAAGTCGTATATATACATATATAGTGACTTTATCATTCATTGGATGAATAGAATAATGAATATGGTTTTATCATATTTATAATAAAATCACAATATGTAGAAGTTAAAGTATTTACTATTTTGTTATGAAAACAACAAAAAAGAGGCAGTGGAAGAAGAAAATAACTTTGAAAGAGGTGATGAAATAACTACTACTTCTTCGGGTGCTTCCTTTTGATTTGATCTTAATGGATCCTTAGATTGGATTCCTAATAAAATTAAGGCCTCTAGGTTGATATGAGTGTAGTTTTTAGGATATTTTATTAGGGTTTTTTTGATCCAAATGGATTTGGTGGTGTAAAAATTAGAGAAGAGGAAATTCCTTTTTATAAGAGAGCTGAAGGCCACCTTAAGAAAAGAGTGAAATTCTATTTTATTATAGAGTCATTTTTGGGTTATAAGTGATAAAAATGTATTTATTTCTACGATAAAGTGGGTTTGGGTGAGACAACTCTCAAAAAATAGGTTTTAGACAAGTCAAGGTCACCATATTAACCTTATCTTTTAAATTTAACTCATAGTTAAACTGTTTACCTTTTACCATGTTTTCATGTATTATTATAATAAATGTTTAATAAAAATACTATAAAAATCCAATAAAACCCCAAGTGGTTTAGTATTGACATATATAACCTTATATAATTCATTTGGCTGATCCTTATATTTTTAGAAATACTAAATAATTTAATAAAATAGTTTTTTTAAAAAAACTCAGTTATGTCAATTTTGACACTATTTAGTATTTGGTTTTAGAGAAAGAAAAAAATACCTGATTACATTAAAAAAAGTACATTAAATCATCCAAAACATGTCATATTCTCCTAGAAAATTCGTGGATGTCATCAAAAGTCTAAATTTACATTTATTTTGATATTTATAATTTCAATTCTTTTAATCTTTTATTAATAAGGTAATTACTGTATCATCATTGTACATAAATAAATTTAATTATTTAATATCTAGAATTTATAAATAAAATACAATGATTTAGGAAATATTTTTATATTTCGAATGAATATTTTTCTTCAAATTTATATTATGTATAACCATATATTAGAAATGGTTCAGTTATTAGAATTAGAATTTAACAATTTTAACTCTACTTTAAATTAAATATTAATAAATTTCCTAATCTAATCCAAGTGGATCACAAAGGATTATATTTTTTTAATAATTTTTATTATGGTAAAAAAAACTAACCCAATAGAATTAGGACACATTTTAGGGTAATTTTAATATTATTTTTACCTTTAATTACCCTATTTACTTTTAGCCATGGTGAATATAATTAAAATGCTACTGTTCCCCAAACATTATTTTCATAATATTGAACCACTTTTTACTTACTAATGTCAACCGTGTCCCTCTGACTTCTGAAATTCAATTCCCAGAAGCAGTAAAATTATATTTTATGCAAATTCGCAAATGTCCCTAGAAGGTGCGTAAAAGACATTATAGAGTTCAATAAAATTTTATATATATCTAATATTATATTAAAATGACTCCAATGAATAATATTGGACTAATATTTGTATTATGAATCTATTTTTTCATTAAAATAAATTTTAAAAAATATTAAATATTTAAATAAAGAATCAGTTTTAAACAATAACATAATGTTTTTCACTGTTAAAAAAAATTGAAGGTTTTTAGAAAAATACAAAAAATTCAGCCTAAATTAATTTTAATATTCCAAATTTAAAATGATGAATGTTTTACAAAATATAAAACATATAAGTTTCATTAATTAATTTAAAATTAATTCCCATTTTCAAAACAAGAAAGCGGGTTTTTGAGAAGTAAAAATTTTCAAAATATTGATATGTGTTTATTTCCAATTTAAATGTAAAATTACTTCCAAAGACCAAAATTGGATTAAATGATAAAAATATAATATAGTTATACTTCAAAACCATTCAAATGTGTAATTTAACAATATAAAATATTTTAATTTAAAAAGTTGTTTTCAATTAAAATTTAATGTTTTTCACTATTCATCAAAATATGATAGTTATCAAACAAACACTTAAAATTTATCCAAACTAAATTGTTATGTCTTGATTCTAAAGAATAAGATAATTTTGTCAAATTTAATATAATCAAATGTCAAATATTTTATTTAAAAATGGTTCTCCAATAAAAGGAACTAAAATCACATTTTTTTTGAAAAACATTTCTTTTATATGAAACATTGAATTTCTTCTTATATTATGTCCAAAAAAACACATAATAGTGAAGTTAAAATTATATAGAGTATATAAAATTAAAAATTCAGTTAATATTATTCATAACCTAATTTTCATATGGAAATTTTGGTAAGTCATGGTGCCCTCGAACTCGGTGTTGCGTGTGGCGAAAACTATTGAATTACATTGAACGTATTATGAAATCATGGGGTGATACATTCTTATCTACACTAATAAATTACATCATTGCATTGTGAAATTGTTATTTTTAAATAAATGGTCATAAATATAAAATACCTTTGTGGAAAACCCACATCAGAAATAGGGTTACTAAAATTTAGTCTTAATAAGAGGGAAATGGAAATGAAAAGGTCTCCACAAAATTAGGATTCCGAATAGAAGAACATTGGTGGAAATTAGAGACACACAATTGAAGATAAATATAAATATTAATATGGAGTGATTGTTGTTATCAATCACAAACAAGTTAAAAATAAATAAAATGTTATGGGCCCTAAATCCATAAAGCTATACTGATTTAAATATCATCTGTTTAACAAAACATTACGTATTTGGATAACACATTTTTCATTTTAATATCCTTTACCTAAAAATTAAGAATCAATTTATTCATATAACAATATAAAAATACTTGACATGTAGAGTTCAATCCTTTAACTAATTTCTACCACAGACTCATCATTCACTCCAAAAGATAACAGAAATCAAAAATATTCTATTTATCCTAATTGTATAGGGTTTCAAAAAAAAATTTATAATTCATCTATCAGGTCATTTAAAAAATCTCCATTATAAAAACCAGTACATCACATAGGCCAGTGGTAGGTGATGCCCCATTTTCGCTATTCGTTTGAGGTTTCAAGTCTCGTGGCCTTATCGGACGCAATGGGTTGTCGCCCGACCATCAGGTTCTACTTTTTAAAACAGAAATCCAAAAATTATCTTAAGAAATGTTTTAAATGTAAACTATAGTATCCAATGTCGAACATAATCAATTCCAACCTTTAGACTTACAAAAAATACTTGTGTCCAAACTCATAGTCCAAAAATTTATAAGGAAGGTCAACATAACATAATGAATATATCTTTTTACCACAAAATAACATTTGAGTACCTTCATCTTGTTTTCTCATTAAACATGTTAACACCCTAAATTACCAGAAAACCTTATTAATTACATTCATTCTCCATTATTCTTTATATAATACTAGATATATTCCTTATATATGAAAATTTGAAATACTCTAACAATAAGGGAATAAAAAACCATTAATCAGATCCAATGTAGTCAAGAATATTCAATATAATTTATCCAAATCAACCATCATTAATTTCAAAATTAGTACCTCAGTATCAGGTCCATGTTATGGTTTATCTTTCCTTCAACCATGTATTTTCCAAAAAATTTAACTTACGGTTGAGTTACTTTTCTTAGTACCATATAATCTCAAATCCTTAATGAAATAGTACTATAGTAAAATCCTTATTTATTTACAGAATTATTATAACCAGTACATCATTGATACAACAATAAAATGACATTATTAATTAATAAAAAAAATAAGAACACTAATTATTCCTATTTATCTGCGGTAGTATCATAACTTGATAATTATCCAATAGCATCATTTGGGGTATAGTCTGATGATTGGGACATTGATTCGCGTAGTTTCCCAACTTCATGCAGATGAAGCGTTATACATTTTAAACCTTTCCCCACCCTTGAAATCACCAACTTGGTGTCCTTTATCTCCACATTTACAACAATCTACCATTCTCTTCAAGCATTTTATAAGGTGATTCTTTCCATAGTTATCACATATGGGAAAATCCTTCTTTCCCTTTTCCCCATTATCCATCTTTTTCTCTACCATCTTCTTCTTCTCTGTATTCCCTTCAAAGCTATATAACTCCAAGAATTCATTACTTATCTTATTAATACATGATATTATTTATTCATATTATGAGAAAATGTGGGAGACTATTTCCATTCAAAATTTTTGCTTAAGACCATGAATCATATGATCCTTTATACTCTTCGGATCAAGCGTATTGCTGGAGTTCTCATTCCTTCTATGGGGCACCATTTTTAAACAATGACATACATTAGGTTAGATTATGAATCACAAAGCATAATTACAGTAATGTAAAATACCTAAAATAAATTGAATAGTTTAATAATATAATCTATAATCATAAAAAAAAATTGAAGAGGTATTTACTCATAAATCCTTCATAATGGTTTGTAATGAAAATTGTGAATTATCCTAAGAATAACACCCAGGAGTGTCATAACCAAGAGTGAGGCAAGGCCCGTTCTCACATACCAGGATACCCCAGGTCAATCCCGTCACTCCTTTTGGACTTTTCACTCATAGGTGCATCTGTGCCAGATCTGCCTTTACCTGATCGTATCCAGACATGGATGTATTTCTATGAAAATTCCCAAAATCCCAAAATTACCAAAATTTATGATGTCCTTCTATTATAATCCTAAGTTATTTCATAGGGTAATGTTTCAAAATTAGAGTTTATATAAATCTCTTTCCATGTATATTCCTAAACTTCCTCTGGTATTAACTGTAATGCCCCTACCACAGTTACCCTGGGTCGGTGCATTATTTTATACAGTGGCATGATTACAATGAATCATGTCCCGAAGGACCTATCAGTTTAGTAATTTCGGAAAATCGATTAAATATATGAGCATTACATTATAATTTCTTAAATAAAAAAAACATAAAAAATAAATTGATAACTCCATTATTCACCAAGATTAACCCTACATATCAATCATAATATACTTTATCGCATCGTGGAAAAAATAAAACCTTTGAAAGGGGTGAGCTCAAATTCTTAGTAAGGATACAAAATATAGCAGAAACTATTATAAATAAGTATAAACAATTAATGTAATGTATAAGACTAAAAATAAAATAATTTTAAACTTAAATATCAGCATAATATAGAAATATAAATCAAATAATTACATTTACTTATTCAAATGGATATTCTACTAGTTGAATAATCACATGTAATATCAATAGCTAATTTCATATTGATGGAATGAATAATGCCGGACATCCTAACCACATAGTCAAGGCCTCATACCAAGTATACAATAATATTTTGTCAAGGACATGTGCCAAGACAATAGTTTGTATCATGAGACCTACAGATGCATCGAGGAGCTATAACATGCTCTACCCATCACTTACTAAGTTAAATTCAATCCTCTTATGAAAGGGTTGAAACATAAAATAAACATTCATATTAAAACTAGCATATTAAATTTTAATACATTAACAATAAACCGTTAATGTATAAAAATAACACATCTATATTCAAACATATCACCAAACCTTCAATACATTATAGAAGGTTTTATCATAATAAATCAACTTCAATCATGTGTAAAATTCATTAAAGGATGTTGACATAGATTAATTCAAAATTATTTGAGATAAATATATCTTTCTATTTTGTAATCATTTAAATGTTACATAGTTAGAAAAAAAATTATTTTTTTAATTTTTTTATAAGAATGTATGGGATGATTCGAAGCAGTTATAACAGCAGAGAATAGCTAAACCTGCTATAGAAGTTAAAAAATCATTCTTATGTTAATTTGTTGAAAAGGTCATAAAGTACCTCGTTGGGAAAATTGTAGAAAGATTCCTTTACAATTTTTTTATAAAAAATAAAATTGGTATAAATTAAATTAACCCATAGTTTAGTATATAGTATAAATTATTTGAAATACATTTTTAAGAAACACGAATGTTGATGACAAAGAGGTCCTACTCGATACTCACGTATAAACAACCTCGAATAATAAAGAGATTGTAAAATTAACAATTATCTTATAATTTTCCTTGGTCAAGAGTACATTAACCTCCCGTATAATAGTTAAATAATTGTTATTAAATTATACAAGAAACACAAACATACATATGATTTCCTATATGATCTTCTAATATTTCTTTGTTAATAATATTTCATTAGTATCATTGTTTCAGGTGTTAACTTGTTCATTTTACTTTTTATGTTTTGTTACGTAAGTCATGTATTTTATGGATAGGGTTTATTTGATTCATTTCCAAAATGATATTATGTTCTTAGAAATTATTTTTAATAACAAAATAAAAATTATTCTTTAATTCTTACATTGGGGAAAGAAACCTATTGCGTTTGTGGAGATGGCAATCCGTACGTACACATGAGTGACAATATCATTCTATTAATGGTAAAATAGTATGTAATTGGATGGTATATCATATATAAAGAATCAATAACATATTATATTTATTATTTATATCAATTATACTCATTATTGTACGCATCCAAATAATGAAGTGTTGAATAACAATGTACAACACAGAGTGGAGATGGTAAGCCGTACGTATGCACGCATGGTGAATTTGTCATTCATAGGATGGATAGAATAATGAATATTGTTGTACCATATTTATAATAACATAAATGATTGTATAAGGTACTTGAGTTTTTATTTTGGTATGGAAATAGAAAATAAATAAGAAGTGGAATAAGAAAAGAATTTTGAAAGTGTTGATGAAATAATTATCTCTTCTTCGAGGGATTCCATTTGATTTGATCAAAATGGATACTTAGGAATGATTTATGATCAACATAAGGCCTATAGGTTGAAGTGAAGGTAGTTAGAAAGATATTTTATTTGGGTTAGGATGATCCAAATTTATTTAGAGGTGTGAAATTAAGTGAAGGAAAAGTCCCCTTTTAGAAGAGAGGTGAGGGGCACCTTATGAAAAGATTGAAATATTATTTTATTATAAAGTCATTTTCGATTTATAATGGCTGAGAATGGATTTATTTCTAGGATAAGTCCGTTATTGGTCGATTATTTCTCAGATAATAGGTTTTAGACAATTTTAGGTCACCATATTAACCTTATATTTTAGATAGAACTCTTAGTTAAATAGTTTAACTTTTACCATGTCTTCTTGTATTATTATAATAAATGGATAATAAACATACTATAAAAATCCAAGAGAATCACAAGTGGTTAATTATTGACTTATCTAACCTTATATATTTACTTTTTCTGACCCTCATATTTTGAGGAATATTATATCATTTAATAAAATAGTAATTATTTATAAAACACATTTATGTCAATTTTGACACTATTCAGTATTTGGTTTTTGTGAATGTCAAAAAAAACTATTACTTCAAAAAAATACATTAAACATACCCTAAAATGTCATATTATCTTAGAAAATTATTGGATGGTATATAATGTCTAAATTTATATTTATTTTGTTATTTATAATATCAATTATATTAATCTTTTATTAATATGTTAATTACAACATCATCATTGTTCAAATAATAAATTAGATATTTTATCTATAAAAATTATAAATAAAATTCCTTGACATATGAAATATCTTTATATTTCTAATGAATATTTATAGTCTAATTTATAATTTGCATAACCCTATATTAAAAATGGTTAAGTTATTAAAATCGTAATTTAACACTTTTAACTGTTCTTTAAATAAAATAATTATAAATATCCTAATATAATCCAAGTGGATCAAAGAGGACCATATTTTATTCATTAGTCTTATTTTGGTCTAAAACACTTATCCAATATAATTAGGTCAAGTTTTTGGGTAATTTAAATATTATTATTACCTTTAATTACCCTATTTACTTTTAACTGTTGTAAATAAAATTCAAATGGTATTATTCACCAATAATTATTTTCATCATATTGGATCTCATATTACTTTCTAATTTCTAAAATTTCTCTCATATTTTTGAAATTCAATTCACAGAACTGGTAAATTATCTTTTATTCAAATTTACAAATGTGCCTTGAAGGCAGGTAAAATACATTTAATAGTTTAATTAAATTTTATATATAGCTAATATTATTATAAAATGACTCCAATGAAGTACATTGGACTAATATATGTATTATATAACCAATTTTAAATTATAATAAATTAAAATAAATTAAAATAAAAATGTTAATTGTTTAAATAAAAAGTCGTTTTTAAACAATAACGTAGTATTTTCACTATTCAACACAAATGGAAGGTTTTCAGAAAAACACAAAAAATTCACCCTAAGATAATTTTGATATTAAAAATTGAAAAATGATGTATATTTTACCAAATTTAAAACATATAAGATTCATTAATTAATTCTAAATTACTTCCCGTTGTCAAAACCAGAAAGCATGTTTTTGAGAAGTAAAAACCAGCAAAAGAATGATATGTGTTTATGTCAAATTTAAATGTAATTTTACTTTCAATGACCAAAAATGGATTAAATGATAAAAATATAATCTAATTATACATTAAAACCATTCAATTTTATAATTTTACAAAATATATGTTTTTAATTAAACAAGTTGTTTTCAATTGAAATTTTGTATTTTTCATTATTCATCAAAATATGAATGTTATCATAAAAACCACAAAAATTTATCCCATCAAAATTTTATTGTCCCGATTCTAAAAAAGAAGTTTATTTTTTCAAATTTAATATATAAATGTGTCAAATATGAGATTTAAAAAGGGTTAACTATTCAATGGTGTTAAAATTGCATTTTTTTTTGAAAAATGCTTCTTTCATCTAAAAATTTCGATTTGTTCTAATGTTTTGTCTAAAAACACATTATATGGATTTTAAAATTATATGGAGTATATAGAAATCTAAATGAAGTTATTAATATTCAAAACTACTTTTTAATTGGCATGTTTGGTAAGTCGTGGTGCGCTCGAACTTGGTGTTCCATGTGGCACAATCTATGGAATTATTTTAAACGTATTATGAAACTGTGGGGTGTTACAGTTATAACAAAATCATGTTATAGAATATATAAATAAGAGAAATATTTGATAAGAACAATATAAAATATTTATATTTGTACAAAAGTCTTGATAAAATGATATATAACATCAAATGTTCCTAAATATACTATGGAAAAAGATTGGGGATATTTGAGTATACAATCATATGTGATGGGGCCTAAAATAGGCATGTATAATAACAATGAAATATGAAATAAACATAATCATATGAATGTATAACACTGTGATAAATACCATGGATGCACTCACATTGAGTTGTGAACAAACATATTCTTGTCCACACATCATTTTTTGATCAAGACCAATAGTTTCTATGCTTAATATCTATAAGGCCCCAGCCTTAAACCTTACTTAATATTGAATTAAATGAATAATTCACATTGAGGATCTTTTCAGGTTTAGAGTTTTAGAGAATTAGAACATAACTATTACATCTTAAAAGATTACAAAGTAGACACTTCTACTAAGTCTCCATAAAAAAAACTCTTAAAAAGAAAGATGTCTAGATTCCATGTTTTAGATAGCATGAAATTCCCTTGATCCCATCCTTGACCTTATTCCACTTTATGTCATGTGAAAAACATTTCGAAAAACTTGGGGTGAGCATAAAAAGATCAGTAAGGGATACAAAAAGAATGGAAACTGTTAGTTTTTCAAATATCAAGTAAACCATGTATACTATATCAAAGTAATACCTTCACCTTCATGAAGTAGTAAAAAAAATCTTCACTGAATAAATTATCATTACTTACCTTTTTGTAACCAAAGGATTACCATAAAACCCATATAAAGAACACATAGAATATATAAAGGTAACTTGGGACATAAACATACTTAAGTGGAATAACCATACGGTTGACTTCCACACATATCACTTAATGGAATAGCCATACGACCAATTTCCATACATACTTAATGGAATAGCCATACGGCCGACTTCCATACCCAATGCATTGGAGGTTATAACGTAACCACCCATCCTGGTATTCACGGCACCACCCGTCATATGGTTTATAACGTAACCACCCATTAAAATGTCCAAGTACCGGAATAAAATCATAAAACATAAAACCAATATAAAGGAATGATAACATTTCCACATTTCAATCACAATATATCATAAATATATTGACATAATAGAATCCTTTTTCAAAAACCTTTTCAATACCAAAATACATAAAAGAGTATATGGTATTTATTTTATTCTAAAAACATTACGGCTTGTTGAGAAAGCCAACGATCAAATAATACTCGCGGCTGCGGAAAAGGTCGTTGTCACCGCGTACGTAAAAAAAACATTCCTTTTTGTTGTTTAGTAAAACGCTTCGTAGAAAAAGATTCCTTTTGTATAAAAGTAAAAGTAAAAGGAGTTTATACACCGTATAAAATAAAGTTGTGTATAAAACTAAATATGCCTCAATGAAAGGATATTGAGACGAAGTCCCTTACCTTGGGTCCGACTTGACTCGATCATTCTTTAACGTCCTGAATAATAAACATGAGTTAATTTATACTTTATTAAGAACCTTTTTAAAGTTCATTATTCTTTTTATATCACTTATTTCCATGTTATAAACATTATGTAACCATTTAAGTTAATAATGTTTGTTTTGTCAATATTTGGTTCTTAAGTCGAAAGATGACTTCTTACAATTACATGTTGTTCATGTGGTCAAGAGTTCTTTATATCCAGAATGAAATTCCCAATTTGGATATAATATGTATCATATATATCCATCATATACATGTATTTATAATATTACATAATCATTTAGAGGTAAGAAATGAAATGCACCGTTCATGGAGACGGTAAGCCGTACGTACGCATGAACGCTACTTTCATTTCTTTGTCATATTAGTGGAATTAAAACTAAATGAGAGGTATGTATATTTTAATTCCAGAATTATATTCATCATTTAGATATATCATTAATTATATATATACATTATATACATGTAATTTTAATAGTACATTACATTTGGGGATAAAAAATGAAATGCATCGTTCATGGAGACGGTAAGCCGTACGTACGCATGAACGCTACTTTCATTTCTATCTCATTCTTTAATGAAAAGAAATAATAATGATATAGAGGTATATTATAATTCCAGTATAACATCATATATAATAACTTTAAATCCATCCTTTACACGTCCCACATATGGCATTAACGAATCACATCACTTTTAGGGGGCGGTAGTCCGCACTTCCTTAAATGAAGATATCGTGTTTACCCATAATGGAAACCATAAAGGTACTCCAAAAATGAAAAATACAGAAGCTTAAAGAAAACATAAACATATTATATATCATATATAAAAATAGTGACATCATAATGGCCACCCTTAAAGGTGTTAAATGAGTATTGAACAATCATCGTTTCGGGAGGTAGAATTTCGCCATCCACGGAAACCGTATGTTCTTTAACCATTTGATGTAGTTGTGTGAGAGTGTAGCTCAAATAAATATTATAACAACATCCTAGTATATTGAAGATACTGGTGTTGTTACAAAAGAAGTAAATAAAAAGCGTTTAGAGGGTTGGAGAAGCAAAATAAAACAAATGAACAAGAGAGAATGAATTACCTTTAAAAGTGTAACTCCCTTTTGATTTGAGCCTAAAGGCTTCCTTAGAAAGTCTTATGCCCAAAGGGAATCCTATAGGATGAGGATAGGGATGTGGAGAGAGTAATTGGGCAGGTTTTGGCCGAGCCAAAGGCTTGAGAAGTGTGTGAAAAGAGGTAGAGGTGGGGGCCTTTTATAAGAGGAGAGGAGGGGCACTTTTGGAAAGTAAAGAAATATTACTTTATTTGAAAAAAAATTTCGGTTTTAAAAGGTCCCACATTGATATAATTCGTGGATAAGGTGATAAGGGTTCGAAATACACTCATCCAATTGGTTTTGTCCATGTGTAGGTTTTAGATTTTTCATTATCTTTCCATTTTATTTAAATCGTCAAATAATGATGTCATCACTGCATCATTATTATGTCATATATAATTTAATTTATTTAATGTAGAAAAATTATTAAAAAAATACTATGATGTAGGAAATATTTTTACCTTTCCAATTACTATTTATAATCAAAATTTGGACTTGTATAACCCCACTCAAAAATTATTTTAGTAAAACAATTTATGTTAGTGTAATTTTCACTTTAACATTAAATAAAAATATATTAATGTCATTTTCCAACTAAAGTGGCTCCATGGGGTCCCCAAGTTGGCCCATGGCTTGTCTTGGTCGGCCATGACTCACCCAATAGGTTTAGGACAAGTGTCATGGTGTTTTCACATTTTTATAATATCATTTTTACCTTAAACTACACTAATTACCTCTAATCGCGATTAATGAAAAAAAGTTACTATTCACCAAAAAAATTATTTTAATCTCATTGAACCACATTTTACTTCTTAATGACAACCATGTATGTCGGATTTTCAAAATTCAATACACATTAGTGGTAAACTTTCATTTAACTGAAAAATCAGTTTGCTTGATTACCACTTAGTGGTTTCACTATTCATCAAAAATTGAAGTTTTCCAGAAAATTACCAAAAATTCACCCTAAGCTATATTTGATATTCCGAATTCAAAAATGAATTCCATTTTACAAAATTCAAAACATATAAGTCCAATTAATTAATTTAATAATTAATTCCCACTGTCATGACAAATAGCGTGTTTTTGTGAAACAATAAGTATCAAAAGATTGACACCAGTTTAAGTCCAATTTCAAAGTGAAATTGATTCCAATTAACTCCATTAGATTAACTGGTAAAAATATTTTCTAATTTCACTTTAAAACCAATTAAAATGATAATCTAATCATATAAATAATTTAGATTAAAAAGAGGTTTTGAATTAAAATACAACATTTTACACTATTCATAAAAAAATGAACTTTATCAGAAAGGTACCAAAAATTTACACAAAGTAAATTTTGATGTCCCGATTCTAAAGAAGAGTTATATTTGGTCCAAAATAAAGTATAAGAGTGATCAAAACTATATTTAATGATGGTTCACCATTAAAAGGTGATAAGTGAACCTTTAGTGAAAATTAGAGTATATATGCCCTAAAATTGAACTCTTTCCGTATTTTAAGCCTTTATCTTATATTGGGTAAATTTATAAACATTTAAAAACATATATAATCATATTTTAGTTATTTCTATCCATTCCCGCCAGTACAACGGCTACTGGTTAACTAACATTTAAAATAATATTATTTTATTACTAGTGTGCTATGTAAGTGTCAAAGAAACTCATCGTTGCGTATCGGGTACGCTGTCGAACATAGCAACCCCTTTAAAATAAAATTAATATTTAATTCGTAAATATTAATAAATATGAAAATTCTTTATTCTTTATTTACCTGGGATGTTACATTCTTCCCCCCTTTTGGGAATTGCGTCCTCGCAATTTTATTCACTTATCAAAATAAGTGGGGGTATTTATCCCTCATAGCATTTTCAGATTCCCACGTTGCCTCTTCAATCACATGGTTTTTCCACAAATCCATTACCTGATGAATCCCCTTATTTCGTAACACTTGCTCCCTGTGGTCAAGAATCTGGACCGGTTGTTCCTCATAAGATAGGTTCTCTTCCAGCTAAACTACCTCTGGACTCAAAACATGAGATGGATCTGGCATATACTTTATCAACATCGAAACGTGAAAAACATTGTGTACCTGAGATAAACTCGGAGGTAAAGACACTCGGTATGCAACTGATCCAACTCTCTCCAGAATTTCGTATGGTCCAATGAACCTTGGACTCAACTTTCCTTTCTTACCAAATCTCATCACACTTTTCAAGGAGAAACCTTGAGAAAAACATGATCACCTACATCGAAAGATAGATCCTTCCTCCGGTTATCCGCATAACTCTTCTACCTGCTCTGAGCTGTTCTCATGTGTTTCTAAATCAGCTGAACTTTTTCTGCCATCTCTTCTACCAATTCTGGTCCCATCAACTTCCTTTCACCCACTTCATCCCAGAATGCTGGAGTTCGACACCGCTTCCCATATAATGCTTGAAACGGTTCCATCTGTATACTGGAATGAAAACTGTTATTATATGAAAACTCATCCAAAGAAAGATGTTGGTCCCAACTTCCCTGATAATCCATAGAACAAGCCCGTAGCATATCCTCCAATGTCTTAATTGTTCGTTCTGAATTCCCATCTAATTGAGGATGAAAAGCTGTACTAAAATTTTAATTCAGTACCCAACGACTTCTGAAGGCCTTTCCAAAAGTTAGAAGTAAACCTGGGATCATGATCCGATACAATGGAGATAAAAACTCCATGTAACCTGACTATTTCTTTAAGATACAAATGGGAAAGTTGATCAAGAGAGAAAGTATCTCGTATAGAAAGGAAATGAGCAGATTTGGTCAAGCGATCAACAATAACCCAGATTGTATTATTACCTCGAGATGTCCTCGGTAATCCCACAACAAAGTCCATGGATATGTTTTCCCATTTCCACTCTGGCACTGGTAAAGGCTGAAGCATCCCTATCGGTAACTGCTGCTCTGCTTTAACCTGTTGACATGTCAAACACTTCACAGTAAAATCAGCAATGTCTCTTTTCATTCCATCCCACCAGTAATACTCTCACAGATCTCTGTACATCTTAGTACTGCCAGGATGAACTGAAAACAGGGAACTATGAGCCTCACATAACAACCCATTCTTCAACTATGAATCACAAGGCACGCATAACCTCTTCCCAAACCACAAAACACAAACACAAACTTATCCAAGAACTCATGGAAAATTTTAATCATAAGTTCCATGAAGGCGTAACTAGAAATTCATAATGGCCATATCTAGTACGGAACTCAGTCTTCGGAACGTCTGCTTCTTTTACTTTCAACTGATGGTACCCCGACCTCAAGTCAATCTTTGAAAAATACTGAGCTCCCTAGAGCTGATACCACTTCATTCGATGGCCCAACATCTGCTGAGGTTGTTGCAAATGATTTTACCACCCCTTTCTGCTTGTAGTCTAACTGATTTATCCCAGTTGAGTTCTTCATTGGACACTCATTTGCATAATGACCCATTTCATTACACTTAAAACATCTTACCGTTGGCTTTTCATTTCCTGCTTGATCATCTTCCTTACAGTTACGAGCAATATGACCAGACTTACCACACTGAAAGCCCTTACCAGACTTGGATAAACATTCTCCAGGATTCATTTTACCACAATTCTCACAGGATGGATATTTGGTTTTCTTACCTCCTTGCTTCTTTGATGAATTCTTCCCCTTTTCCTGCCAACTAGATCTCTTATTCTGTTGTTTGTCATAGAACACCTGATCATCGGCAAACTCCATTTCTACCTTCTCCGCACATCGAACAAGTTTTTCATAACTTTTGAATTCACGAGAAGCTAAATCCCTTCGATACTTTGGCTTTAACCCTGAGTAAAAACGGTTTATTTTACTATCAAGATCTCGTATGAAGTTTGGAGCATACCTTGCCAATCGAGTGAACGTTTCTTCATAAGCATCCACTGAATCATCCTCCTGCCTCAATTCTAGGAACTGTTTTTCCATCCTAAGATGAACCACCTTAGGAAAATATTTCACAAGAAACATACCTTTGAATTCTTCCTAGTGAAGATCCTCAATCTCATCACTATCCCTTATATTTTTCACCATCTACCACCACTGATCAGCTTCACCTTCAAAACGGTAAACAACAAGACTAACCTTTTGATGTTCTGAACACCCCATGACATCAAAAATCTTCTCCAGTGCTTTAATCCACCCTTCAGCTTGCACAGGGTCAGACGATCCTCTGAATGATGGGGGATGTCGCCTCATGAAATGTTCTACCACTGACATGTTCCTCTGTGGTTGATCTGGCTGATCTCGTGCATGGATACCACCACCATTTATAGCCTGAGTCAACTGTGCCATCACTGCAACAAACTGTTCAGTTCCGATTCTGACCATCTCAGGTTGCTGATTTGGAAGGTTATCTTCCTCCTGATGTCGTCCCAACATAGCTGCTTTGTTTCCTCTGCGGAAAACCATTCTGAACACAGAAATATCTTAGGTGAAGCAACATGGTAATCCGTAAATGCTATATCATTTCAATCATATTATAATTTAACACTTTTCTAACTCCAAAAGTTGTCTAAACCGACCTCTGATACCAACTATAAGGCCCCAGCCTTAAACCTTACTTAATATTGAATTAAATGAATAATTCACATTGAGGATCTTTTCAGGTTTAGAGTTTTAGAGAATTAGAACATAACTATTACATCTTAAAAGATTACAAATTAGACACTTCTACTAAGTCTCCATAAAAAAAACTCTTAAAAAGAAAGATGTCTAGATTCCATTTTTTAGATAGCATGAAATTCCCTTGATCCCATCCTTGACCTTATTGCACTTTAAGTCATGTGAAAAACATTTCAAAAAACATGGGGTGAGCATAAAAAGCTCAGTAAGGGATACAAAAAGAATGAAAACTGTTAGTTTTTCAAACATCAAGTAAACCATGTATACTATATCAAAGTAATACCTTCACCTTCATGAAGTAGTAAAAAAAATCTTCACTGAATAAAGTATCATTACTTACCTTTTTGTAACCAAAGGATTACCATAAAACCCATATAAAGAACACATAGAATATATAAAGGTAACTTGGGACATAAACATACTTAAGTGGAATAACCATACGGTTGACTTCCACACATATCACTTAATGGAATAGCCATACAGCCAATTTCCATACATACTTAATGGAATAGCCATACGGCCGACTTCCATACCCAATGCATTGGAGGTTATAACGTAACCACCCGTCCTAGTATTCACGGCACCACCCGTCATATGGTTTATAACGTAACCACCCGTTAAAATGTCTAAGTACCAGAATAAAATCATAAAACATAAAACCAATATAAAGGAATGATAACATTTCCACATTTCAATCACAATATATCATAAATATATTGACATAATAGAATCCTTTTTCAAAACCATTTTCAATAACAAAATACATAAAAGAGTATATGGTATTTATTTTATTCTAAAAACATTACGTCTTGTTGAGAAAGCCAAAGATCAAATAATACTCGCGGCGGCGGAAAAGGTCGTTGTCACCGCGTACGTAAAAAAAACATTCATTTTTGTCGTTTAGTAAAACGCTTCGTAGAAAAAGATTCCTTTTGTATAAAAGTAAAAGTAAAAGGAGTTTATACACCGTATAAAAGAAAGTTGTGTATAAAACAAAATATGCCTCAATGAAAGGAGATTGAGACGAAGTCCCTTACCTTGGGTCTGACTTGACTCGATCGTTCTTTAACGTCCTGAATAATAAACTTGAGTTAATTTATACTTGATTAAGAACCTTTTTAAAGTTCATTATTCTTTTTATATCACTTATTTCCATGTTATAAACATTATGTAACCATTTAAGTTAATAATGTTTGTTTTGTCAATATTTGGTTCTTAAGTCGAAAGTTGACTTCTTACAATTACATGTTGTTCATGTGGTCAAAAGTTCATTATATCCAGAATGAAATTCCCGATTTGGATATAATATGTATCATATATATCCATCATATACATGTATTTATAATATTACATAATCATTTAGAGGTAAGAAATGAAATGCACTGTTCATGGAGACGGTAAGCCGTACGTACGCATGAACGCTGCTTTCATTTCTTTGTCATATTAGTGGAATTAAAACTAAATGAGTGGTATGTATATTTTAATTCCAGAATTATATTCATCATTTAGATATATCATTAATTATATATATACATTATATACATGTAATTTTAATAGTACATTACATTTGAGGATAAGAAATGAAATGCACCGTTCATGGAGACGGTAAGCCGTACGTACGCATGAACGCTACTTTCATTTCTATCTCATACTTTAATGAAAAGAAATAATAATGATATAGAGGTATATTATAATTCCAGAATAACATCATATATAATAACTTTAAATCCATCCTTTACACGTCCCACATATGGCATTAACGAATCACATCACTTTTAGGGGGCGGTAGTCCGCACTTCCTTAAATGAAGATATCGTGTTTACCCATAATGGAAACCATAAAGGTACGCCAAAAATGAAAAATACAGAAGCTTAAAGAAAACATAAACATATTATATATCATATATAAAAATAGTGACATCATAATGGCCACCCTTGAAGGTGTTAAATGAGTATTGAACAATCATCGTTTCGGGAGGCAGAATTTCGCCATCCACGGAAACCGTATGTTCTTTAACCATTTGATGTAGTTGTGTGAGAGTGTAGCTCAAATAAATATTATAACAACATCCTAGTATATTGAAGATACTGGTGTTGTTACAAAAGAAGTAAATAAAAAGAGTTTAGAGGGTTGGAGAAGCAAAATAAAACAAATGAACAAGAGGGAATGAATTACC
The DNA here is from genome assembly GCA_963277665.1 of Viscum album. Classification (NCBI taxonomy): domain Eukaryota; kingdom Viridiplantae; phylum Streptophyta; class Magnoliopsida; order Santalales; family Viscaceae; genus Viscum; species Viscum album. Next base: position 1,880,752,996 of record OY728159.1, on the reverse strand, counting down.
TTTAAAAGTGTAACTCCCTTTTGATTTGAGCCTAAAGGCTTCCTTTGAAAGGCTTATTCCCAAAGGGAATCCTCTAGGATGAGGATAGGGATGTGGAGAGAGTAATTGAGCAGGGGATGGCCGAGCCAAAGGCTTGAGAAGTGTGTGAAAAGAGGTAGAGGTGGGGGCCTTTTATAATAGGAGAGGAGGGGCACTTTTGGAAAGTAAAGAAATATTACTTTATTTGAAAATGTGTTTCGGTTTTAAAAGGTCCCACATTGATATAATTCGTGGATAAGGTGATAAGGGTTCGAAATCCACTCATCTAATCGGTTTTTTACATGTGTAGGGTTTATATTTTTCATTATCTTTCCATTTTATTTAAATCGTCAAATAATGATGTCATTGCTGCATCATTATTATGTCATATATAATGTAATTTATTTAATGTCGGAAAATTATAAAAAAAATACTATGATGTAGGAAATCGTTTTATCTTTCCAATTACTATTTATAATCAAAATTTGGACTTGAATAAACCCACTCAAAAATTAATTTAGTAAAACAATTTATGTTAGTGTCATTTTCACTTTAACATTAAATAAAAATATATTAATGTAATTTTCCAACTAAAGTGGCTCCATGGGGTCCCCAAGTAGGCCCATGGCTTGTCTTGGTCGGCCATGACTCACCCAATAGGTTTAGGACAAGTGTCATGGTGTTTTCACATTTTTATAATATCATTTTTACCTTAAACTACACTAATTACCTCTAATCGCGATTAATGAAAAAAAGTTACTATTCACCAAAAAATTATTTTAATCTCATTGAACCACATTTTACTTCTTAATGACAACCATGTATGTCGGATTTTCAAAATTCAATACACATTAGTGGTAAACTTTCATTTAACTGAAAAATCAGTTTGCTTGATTACCACTTAGTGGTTTCACTATTCATCAAAAATTGATGTTTTCCAGAAAATTACCAAAAATTCACCCTAATCTATATTTGATATTCCGAATTCAAAAATGAAGTCCATTTTACAAAATTAAAAACATATAAGTCCAATTAATTAATTTAATAATTAATTCCCGCTGTCATGACAAATAGCGTGTTTTTGTGAAACAATAAGTATCAAAAGATTGACACCAGTTTAAGTCCAATTTCAAAGTGAAATTGATTCCAATGACCACCATTGGATTAACTGGTAAAAATATTTTCTAATTTCACTTTAAACCAATTAAAATAATAATCTAATCATATAAATAATTTAGATTAAAAAGAGGTTTTGAATTAAAATACAACATTTTACACTATTCATAAAAAAATGAACTTTATCAGAAAGATACCAAAAATTTACACAAAGTAAATTTTGATGTCCCGATTCTAAAGAAGAGTTATATTTGGTCCAAAATAAAGTATAAGAGTGATCAAAACTATATTTAATGACGGTTCACCATTAAAAGGTGATAAGTGAATCTTTAGTGAAAATTAGAGTATATATGCCCTAAAATTGAACTATTTCCGTATTTTAAGCCTTTATCTTTTATTGGGTAAATGTATAAACATTTAAAAACATATATAATCATATTTTAGTTATTTCTATCCATTCCCGCCAGTACAATGGTTACTTGTTAACTAACATTTAAAATAATATTATTTTATTACCAGTGTGCTACGTAAGTTTCAAAGAAACTCATCGTTGCGTATCGGGTACGCTGTCGAACATAGCAACTCCTTTAAAATAAAATTAATATTTAATTCGTAAATATTTATAAATATGAAAATTCTTTATTCTTTATTTACCTGGTATGTTACAATATCACTATATCATGAGATATAAAATTTTAACCAATTCAATAGACGGATAGATTGGATACAACCCATAATATCATGAAATAAAAAACACTTGTCTTCCACATTAATTCAATCATCTATTATATCATGAAAACCCATGGAAATAAAATGGGTTTTAACCAGTATTATATAAAATAACATCAACAGATGATCAGAAAATACAAAAAATAGATTTCAAAAAATATTTACATAATAAAATTACATAAAGGATGATCAAGAAATATAATACATAAGATAAAAAACCATGAATATTGAGATAAATTTGGAAGTGAATTCATAAAGATATTTTTGGGATAACATTGTATCATTTCAATAAATATTCAATGTTACATTCCACTTTCAAGAAATCATTTTTTAGAATATGAAATTGAGATTATGTAAAAAATATATTAAATGAATACTTTAATAATTTATCGTTGAAATTAGAAACCCTTTATAGAAATTATTTTATTTACTATTATAAGAATGTATGAATGAGGAATTAAATTTACAAGTATGATTTTTAGTGGGTTTAAAGAAAAACTGACATCATAGAAAGAGTAGAAAAACATCCATTAATAAAATTATAAAGATGTGTATGATAATTATTAAATATTATATATATTTATATTTATATTATAAACATACAAATATTTCATTAGAATAATATGGACATGGATGGTAATTATTAATAACTATATATTTATTTTATCAAGAAGGGAATGCATAATATAAGATAATTCAGATGGGATAATGTAAATTCCAAAGACATCAATAGAAAACACTATATATAATATATGAATAGTATTTAAAAATGAAACATGGATGATCATGGTTAGGGAATATAGTATATGTCAAAATGAAATTGAAATTTAGTTGATAAATGGATTGCACTATTTTTCCACATGGGGAATGATCTCTAACATATTGTAAAATAACCATTGAATAAAAACCCATATATATCAAAAAATTATTTGTAATTAAAAAAATTTTATATTAACATTTTTAATATATTTAAAATGTAGTCATAAGATATTTTTATTTTATATCCATCATCATGGTTAGTAGTTTTACCTTTTTTATTGGTATTACTATTATATTTTTGATTATCATTTATTATTCTTGAGTTCCTATTATCATTTATTTTCTATATTCTAAAATATTAGTTCCAATTTTTTTTTATAAATTTACAATCACATTTAATTTTAGTATATGGTATAATTCTCTAGGATTTAATAAAAAACATAATTTTTTGCTAAATTTTATAATAATATTATTGTGTATTAATAATGAGTTAAAACTAAATATTAAAACTAGAAAACCATAAATCATTTTTTACAAATATATATAATGAAATAACTGTTATTATATTTTCATAATCATCCATGATGAAAATTAATAACATCATTAAAGTGGTTAGTTAAACTATTGCTAACAAGAACATGAAATAATCAAAATAAGAGTATGATTGTGTATATATATCATAATAATATAATTATTTATTAAGTATAATAATAATATTTATGTGTTATTTAAAAGATAAATTGGATTTTACAAGTGTGTTTTGAAGAAGATAAATGAATAATCCATGTCAAAAGTTATTACTTACAATGAAGGCATAATATTATCTCTAGAATCCTTCCTAGGTTTCATGAAACCTGGTAACTATTTAGTGACAAAAATTCACCTAATGTAAGAGAAAATTATTATAGAAGTAATTATTGTATAGTAATGAGAGACATTATTTTTATAAGTGTTTCATTGAATGGTATGTTGATCAATCCATTTAAATGGGAGTGGGGTATAATTTTTTTAATACTTATTACTTAATATTAAAAAGAAATGTTATTTTGAATGAATGTGTCACCAAATCTCAAAAATAATAATAACAAGATGATTGGTGGTTGATAAATCATTCATATACATATTCAAAGTAATATTTTTATGATAATTTTTGTCACTACACTTTAAATAAGCACTTTGACCTTATTTTATCCTTTATTGTGCTAACTATCTCTTAACTGGGTAATTTATTTTTATGACTAAAACAAAAATTAGACTTATTAGATAATTTTATCATGTTTATTCAAATTATAAAAACCAATTTGTTATTTTAATATTATTAATTTAATAAAAATGAATTCTAAAATAACAATAGTATAATGAATAAAAAAATTTTCTAGGAAAACTATAATTTCAATAGTAGAAATGAAATTATAAAACATTATAGCAAATATTTTTTTAAATTAATTTTATTAGTTTATGAAAAATAGACATACACATTTTTTTCACACAAATACAAAACCAAATAGAATATATTGAATAGTCAACTAATAGAAAAGGAAAAAAATATTTTTTATTAGAATAAATTCTAAAATAATTTCCAAAATTTATAACATAGGATTCAACATAAAAACATATTTTTAAATAGATTAATTTAAATCATCAATAAATAATTTTTTGTAAAAATGTTTTCATAAATTATAATCTCATTCTTATTGAAAATGGATGATATAAAATCTAAATTATGTAAAGAACTATATTTTTACAATTCACCCAAAAAATAAACCAATTTATAAAAATAAAAATCTAATCACCCTAAGATATTTTTGATAGGTTGAATAAAAAAATTAATTTTATTTTATAAAATAAAAAAATAATTTTTTAAAATTTTATTTTAAATAAAAATAGAATTATATTTTAAATTGTATTTTATTTAAAAATTATTTTTTAAAATTTTCATGTTCTTTATCCCATTTCATATCAATTATTAATTAAATAGGTGACAATATTATTTTTTTAAATCAAAAAATTTCACTATAATGATGCATTAAAAGGGACTAATTATTTGAAAGAAATATTACACATAGAAAACTAAAATTTTAAAAATAAATTTTTTAGTATTAATTGGATGTATAATTAATTTATTATGTATTACCAAAGAATTTAATTTAATTATATATATATATTTTCAATAAATTAAAATTTTAATAATTATTTAAACTTATTATTGAAAACTAAATTTAATAAAAATTCTTATGGTGTAGAAATTTATTTATCATTTAATACATTGATAGTTACATATTTATATCATCCTATATCTACATAATAAACAACTAAAGACATATCCATATGATCTAAAGGTGATAAATTATATAGTGGGATACTTAGGAGGTGATTCCTCTACTGTATAACTCATAGTGATTTCAATAAACTGGAACATCTCTCACAAACAATTTCACTCAAGATGTACATGTTGAAGTTCTCCTTGGGGTCAGTCTAGGGAAAACCATACGACTATTTCCTCTTTCCCATGCACATAAAAGTGATCCTCAAAAGGAAAACCCATACTACTTGACTGTATTAGTCCTCCTTTTCACATAGATTTCATTATGTAGTTACTTTTATTTTTTACATGTTAATTCACTAACAATGTTATAATGAATATATTTAACACTTATAAGTGATTTAAATTTATATTTCATAGTTTCCTTTTAGTTCATGGTTTGGTCCAAAAGAATATATCAATCAAAAAACGTTTTTTAGAAAGAATAATATACTAATATAATGAGATTATTTACCTTATATTCCCCCTTTTAGACACCTCACATCCAATTTTCTAGAGAAAAAGCATACTCCCACACCATTGGTCATCCTTGTGGTCAGGCCATATCTGCCATTTTAAGGTAACCACCACATACTCAATCCACTATGGTCTATATATTAAACTGAAACACCACCTTCCAATGAATGCCTCCAGCATATATCATTTCATGTATTTGGATCCACCACCAACAACTACCATAGGGTCAGCAGGTTCTATAATCCTTGTGAGAATAGTGGGGTAGATAAAGTGGTGTTTTGGTTTTTATGGTTATAAAATATTGAAACACTAATTATGGGTGGGAATTATAACCCACCGTGAGAAGAGAGATGCTCTAATATAAAGGAGAGAATGATTAAGGATGTTGTTCCGGGTCAACATCCAAATTCAATTCTCCTTGATCAATCACCATTCAATATAAAAAGTGATGAATAATTTTTTTTATAAAATATATACCTAAAATTCATTTCAGAAGGATAAATGAAATAAAATGAGTTTGAAAATTTAATATAAAAAACATAAATGGTTTAGAAAAATATTAACAACTTTTCCATTCCTCATGTTCAGATCAAATATTTTTTAAATTAAATCTTATAGCAGTGTCAGCTGTCAATCCAATGAAGAATGCATTTTTCATCATTTCTCTCTCCTAAATATCTCATCTTCTAGTAATGTTGTTTTATAAAAAAATGCATAATTATTGATCATGAATATGATTAAGTGTGTAGAGAACCATGAAATCATTATTTTAATTAAATTCGTCTAAAATAGGGTTAGTCTTAGGTCATGATGAAGCAAACTCAAATTATATATCCCCCAGGGAAAACCTATCATTTTAGATATAATGAAGATATTCTAATTCCCACCTAAATATTTTTATAAGTTATATAATAAATCCATTTAATAATAGTATATGTTTAAAACGTAAAATAATAAAATTTTTAATAGATTATTTCTTAACCTCTATAGTGCTCATAAATTTTAAAATTATCTAAGACCGTTGAAAAAATAGAATTTAAGATATTATTAATAAATAGATGAAAAAAATACAAAGTCTATAAATCCTCCCAAAAAATATGTATTTTGTCATAAAAAATTACTATTTACTCAAATATATTACTGTACTAATCTCAAATTTTATTTTCATCCTCCCACGACCTCCATAGAAGTTTCTCATGTAACAAAAACACTCACACCTGTAGTATTAAAAAAATTTATATAGTCCTCACAACATGTTCCCAAAACACCACTAGGTATTATTTAAAGGTAAAATTTTCATTTATATCATACAATAAGAATGAATCATGTACCCCAAAGATATTGGTTATTTAATTTGAATTATATAGAATACCATGATCACAATACAGATGATCCAGCAGCTTACTAGTATCCTCAATCTCGATATTTACATGAATATTTCATTATATTGTGAACATAAGATACAAAAAATTAATACATGAAAACTTATTATTACCCACATAGAACTATAAGACACATGTCGTAATCTTCGTGGATTCTTAATAAAATCTGATACAATTTAATGGGGTTAATTGAGATTCTAAGTAAGGGGTAGCATATAGTGAAATCTATCAAACATAAAGATGAAATTAATTATATGATAAGAATAAACAAATTATATAATAAAAAATTGTGATAATCATATACTAATGGATTACAAAACAATAAATAAATGTGTGGAAATTAAAAATTAATCTTTTTTCTAGAATGCATAATGTCTGAAGTCATGAACATACAATCAAGGCCTCAAATAAAGATATCTAATATAAATAGAAAACGAAGAAACTGAATACCAAAATATATTGTCTAATGATACCTACAATTGTAGGGAAGTGAAATGTAATTTTGGTACCCTATCATCACATAAAATGTTTAATGTATGTTTTATATGAAGAGAATGTATAAAAAACATATAATAATGTTCCTTAATGAACCTCATATTTTATCATGCCTAAGTAATGAATATCAACCTTTATTAAAATAATGTATATATGGGATATCAATATTTCCCCATTCAATAGAATAATTTTTATTTCTAGGTGAATAACCCTCAATTAACAATGAATCTATAGGATATTCAGAATGTAATGAAATGCACCCATATCAAATGAATGACAATAGGGTAGTAATTAGTAGTACTTTCATAGTATAGGGGTATCAATATGAATTAATAATTTTGTTAAATAGATTAATATGGTAGGAGAGTAACAATGTGATTTAAAAAGAATCCCTATATATCTAAATCAATTTTTTTGTAACACTTTTAAACTTATTGAAATATAAAATAAAAATTTATTCCAACACTACAACAATAATTTTATATCATTCCAAATTATTCATATGGATATTATGAATCATCTAAATAATATCATGTAGGATTTTAAAACTAGGTGTGTTGTTATTTCCCCCTTATTTCACATGGATTTAATATCATGTTAATATTAAAACAAAATTTTCATGGTTATTACCTATAGATGAATCAGATCCAGAGCCTATAACCACTTGTAGTATTTATATAAGGATTATATTTCTAGGATAATACACCCACATTACTATAAAAAAAATTTATGTTGTTTTCCAATATATAGATCGAATTATTTGGATTCCGGTAATTGCTGGACATCATAACAAAATATGAAGGTAGTTTGAATAGAGACAATGTTGATATCACATTTTTCACAGAATAATGAATTTATAAAATGAATCATAACAAAATTTATTGTATAAATAAAAATATATTAAAATTTATGGAACAAATGAAAGATAATATGTTATTAGGGATCAATACATGGGGCTATTAACAACATATGAAAAGGCTAAAATGATAGTGAAAAGCAATTTATCATGAAAATATTTCAAATGAATGATACAACCAAGGAATTAAAATCATATTTCTATATTAAAAATAATGTTTAATTATACTGTAATGTAGGGATTGCAATTGAATAATAATTATGATGGTTGGGAACCCCTAACTTGTTAGTAATATTCATAAATCTTGGGAAACAACAACTTATAGGATTAGAAAATCCATAGTGGTACTCCATGAAGGGGAAAAGAGATGAGAAATATGATTTTGAAGGAATTGCATATGGGGTATGGGTGGGATTTTATTAAAAATGATTAATATTTTTTTTAAATTATAAAAAAATATATTGAAAAAATTATATTTTAAAACTAAAATTCAATGGATTACCCATAGCTTTATCTCATGGTTGTTAAAATTTCAGAAATGTTTTATGAAATTATCATGTCTGAGAATTGAAATTTATTTTTTAATATTAATTTTACCATGGATGGTTCATTTTTAATATATTTTTTGTAGGAGAATAATTCCTACATTATACATTGAATGTAATACTCTATGTTTAGAAAATGATTTCAAATCATTAAAATACATTATATTGAAAAATAATTTTTTTTCTCTAGATTCACATATATTATTGATTAAATAATTTTTACATTATAATTATGTTTTTGTAGTTACCTTATAAAAATACATTATAAAACTATTTATCCTATAATTTTAAGTCTAAAAAATTATGAAAATTTTAACATTTGATATTTCATATGTGAAAATTTGAAATTAAAATTCATTTTTAGGAAAATATTTTTCTCTCTATGTTAATTTTAATTTTTAATATAATAATTCTATGTATTTTAAAATCATGTGTTTGATGAAAAAAGTTTTAGAAACTATTTTTTATTACTATTTTTTTATTCACATATATATGTATAATTATATTACTATTCATTGATCAAGATTCTTAATTAATTATAAAATTTTATTATGAAATTTTTTGGAAATGTAATCTCTTAATTTGTTTTTGTATTGTAATTTTATATACTAATATAATAAAATAATTTAATTTTAACTTTGATGACATTTTTTTGGGTGAAATGTTCGTTAATAATAATAGAATATCAGTTATTTAGTTCTCCCCCATAAATACATTATTCCAATTAATTTTGTATCTATATAATTTAATGAAAAAATGAGGTATATTCATCTTAATTTCTTTATCATGCCTCAATTATAGTTATTGTATCTTGTCAATCCTTTAAATAACATTCCCTAGCTAGGTCATTGAATTTTGTAACACATATTATCTACTGTTAATAACATGGATAGGATCCTGATTGTATAATATTACATACTCCTTCCCAATTTCATCATTGGTGAATATATGTACTAGTTCAGAAATGGAATTCATTGTCATTGAGCATGAATGTTTTCATGCACTTTATAGAGATTTGGTGTAAAATAAAAACGATAATCCACATCTCAATATCATGCTAAATTTCAAAACGTCTATTATACCATAGTATTATCTGATCACCATTCCCAAACCATTAAACTCTATTCCATGGTTGTTTATTTAAGAAGATGTGATCTCAAACAAGAAAATCCAATTCCATATTCTAATTAGCATCATTGGTATTTAGTCTTCTCTAATCCATCTTCATATTATTCTAGAATTATTTTACCCCCCCTAATTGTTTACTCAATGTGTTTTGGACTACCCATCCTCCTTTTCCCAACATTGTCAAAAATTTCAACATTATGTAATCTTTTTCTATACAAATACATATTCAATATCACCATATTTTAAAAATGGAAAGCTTTATTATATAAAATTTTCAATAGAAGACAGTATTAGGCCAATGTTTCATTGAAGTAAATTAATCACGACATATAGTATTTTTGGCATCCTATTTTTTTAATAGAGATAATTGGTACTCAAATGTATCTTAGTATCAATACCCTTTTTATTAAATTTATAAAAATTGTTTTGAATCAATAATCCTGATGAAATACATTAGATAATGGTACAACATGATGTTTCACAACAATATTGATATAGTGTAATATAAGACATTAAATACATAGTTCCTTATTTATTTCTTGTCAATTTCTGTCCATGGTATGTGATCAACAATAACTAATATATAATCATTATTCTTTTATTTTATGGTGAGTCTAGAAATAACGTCAATTGTGATATTAATATGTTTCTTCCATGGTATATGGTGTGATTTTATGACACCGTTTGTAAGTTTCTTCATAGCCTTTAGATGTTGGCATGTTAAAAATCATGAAAAATTTAATAAAATTTAACTCTTCATATCTTCCCTTCATAATTCCTATTTTAGAACCTTATACATTGTAGTAATAATTTAGTGAATAAATATGTATGATCCTTGAGATTTAATAAGTAATTCCCTCTTTAGATCTAGTACATATGGTACACATTGTCTCTTGTCAAAAATTGACACACCATATTCATTTTATATGTATTTAAAATTTTCAAATTCCCTTTTTACAATCATCCTTTTTAAAAGCCTATAATCTGGTTGAGATATCATTATATTTTTTAATAGTGATGTTTGGGTCATTATATACGAAATATTTTATTCTACACCTTTAGTAATTTCCATTTCAAAATTAACTGAATCAGCAAACATTCAAACCTTACAAATAATCATCACACATATAACTCTATGATCCTTAATAATCCTTTCATATTCTAACTTGATCGATATCCCAAGGTGGTAGTGTAGTTCAAAGCAATTGTAACTCACTGAGTATTTATAAAATATTATTTTTTGAATAAATTAAAATTTATTAATGGATTTAATTTCACACTACACCAAGTTATCATTGATTTATGAGGTAAACAATAATAGGTATGTATAACATAAATAAATATATTATATTTCAAAACATTCAATTCAAGTGTTGGCTTGTGTTATCAATTATTCCATGTTCCTTAAAAAATTTCATTATATGGAAGTCTCAGTATTACCGAACTAAAACGTACTTTTAATATCAATGTTCTTTTAATGTTATTATTAATATATTATTATTGTTATCACATAAATGTTGGGATAGAAAAAATTAATAATATTAACTAAATTATGAAACTATTTTTTTCACATGTTTTTATAATTAATTAATTTTTTATCAGTTATTTAGTAATGAAAATAAAACCTAGTTGAATATAAAGGATGCATATTTATGAAACACTTTTTTTATTCCAACAAAATATTTTATCTTAATAAATTATATTAATAAATTTTACTAAGAGATATTAGTGAAATTTATTAATTAAAAATTCTATCAATTGTGTTTACATCCATCCAATACGTTTGATAGTTTGAAAATAAGAGCAAATCTAATTTTTGGTAGAGAAAATGTATTTTTCTAAAAGGCTGTTTTGACGCCTTTTATTGGAAGATCTATTTTTAAACTAAAATTTGATTTTTTTAAAATTTTTATTCAAAGTATGAAATTAAGTTTTAAAATATGATTTTCAAAATTTTCAAAATTTATTTTTTTAATATCTTAACCACGTACATTATTTGATAAATAGAAAAACCATTAAATTTTAATTGAAAACATATTTTTCATCATATTTATTTATATAGATAAATAAGATTATTATTTGTATTTAAAGTATATTTATATTAATTATATTTATATTAATCCAGTATATTTCATTGTAATAAATTTCACATTAAAATTGGATATAGAAAATATTTTAAAATTTTGAACAATTTTAATATAAAAACCCATTGTTTTGACCCATCTGTGGGATTATTCTGTTTAAAATAAAATTTTCCACTTATAATTTGGGAATTTGGAAAAATAATTATTACATATTTGGAATAATTATAGATTATAATTTCATTTATGTTCATTTTTTTTCAATAAAATTATTAGGGAACATAATTAAAATAAATTATAATGATTAAGGTAAAAACGAATTTAGATAGAGGTTAAACAAAAAACATAAGGTGTCAAATGACCTAGAAATGTTTCCAAATAGAAAGTTATTGAATTATTTATACCATATACCTGTTTTTTATCAATAAAATTGTTATTTGAGACACATGATATAAGGGAGACGTCTCAATAATGGTTAAATTTTTGATTTTATAATAATGTCACTACTTCACTATAAAACGACAGCCACCCCCTCTCTTCTTCAAAACTATAAATTACTTTGGATCATCCAAACCATTCACCAATAAGTTCCCAACTTCCCTTATCTAATCCTATAATTCAATAAATTAGGTATAAATCTATCCAAGTCATCCCTTTGGTGCAAACACAAAGGACTCACCCGAAGAAGAGTTAACATTCATCTATTAGAAATTTGATTGTTTATTCCTCCTCCCATTGAGTTCATATTATATTATAATTATATAGTAACCTTTTTAAGGTAAATATAATAAAACAAATTATATTAAGGGTATTATATACACCTTTACACACTTCCATGGAATGGGATATGAAATCACCATTCATCTATATGGTGGACTACCGCCTCACGAACCGATGTCGTTCATTCCCCCATTATCACATTTCAAGGATCATAATAATAAAGTTAATATTGTTATTATATTATATATATGATATATATGATATAATTATTCTTATTTAATTATTATATAACACATTTCTTCTTGCCTTCAATTTTTTAGGAATACGATAACATCATTTGGGGACCTGTGGACTACCGCCTCCCCAATGCAATGTCATTCGTTCACACATTACATAGAATGAATTAAGGATCTGTTTAATAAGAATATGTGATATATATGAAATTATAATTCTATGTTAATTATAATATATATATATATATATATATTCATTTAATTTTTTCTATCTATACAACAAAAAATGGAAACGTTTATGAGTATATACGACCTACTATATCTGTGAAAGTTGCATCTCATTTTTAATTTCTGTATTTTATAGATTACAATAAATACATATATAGTGAATATATATGATATTTATATAGTTTTTTACATCCATTAATTAAGTAATACATGATCCTATAATAAGAAACATAAATAACAATTCAAATCATATATAGAAAACAAAGAATATATTACGTTAAACGTATTGTTAACAAGGATACATTAATAAACTTATAATATAATTTCACAATGAAATAATATATTGTATAAAATTTATTAATATGATATAGTGGTATATTTATAACTAATATATATTTATTATAGTAGAGTTTTTAATGTCTATGAATAAATTTTAAACTTAAGGTAAGGAGATTTAGATCCCCACTTTTATTTCCATAAGATATATACTATATTCATCCCTCATTTCTTTTATGTGGTGTATATAATTCTAATGAGTTTATTGATTTATTATTATTCTTAAATTTATGGGTATTTACATATCAATTTTATGATATCTGTTTCATGGGTTTTATGGTCAAAATATATCAAATTGGTAATGTAATTTTGTGTCAATTTAACGTCTTTGAGTTAAATTTTATGCCATGAACTTATATTATTTTACGAGGTGTATGTATAGTCATTTTAAATTTTGCATCAGGAATACAATTATTTTTATTATATTTTATGTTCATGTAATTTTATTCTTTCTTCAGAATTTTTATTCAATTTTATCAATGTGGTAAGAGTATATTGCTACAATCTCATCAATTTATCAGGATTATTTATGATTATCCTCTCATTAAATATATATTATGATCTATCTCTCAGGTAATATCATGAATTTATTATCATATATATATATATATTAATAATTATATTCACGTACTGGTTTAATTTTTCACTTATTTGGTACGAATTATATATATGAAAATGTTTTAAATCAAACCTTACTTAATTTTTCTCTTCGATCAAAAAAATGTTATATTAAAAATCATGATATTGAAAAATGTTTTACAATACTGTTATAAATTATATTTAAGGATCATTTTGAAGTAAAACGATCTTAAATTTTATTCTATTATAAAATTGTATAAAATTGGTTTGAAACCATTATTTATATGTTTTAATGTTTATTTTCAAAGTAAAATTCATTAAAATGTTTTGTACTATAAAACTAATTTTTTTAAATATAAAAAGATATTTTTTTCTAATGAAATGGGTTAAATTAGATTTAAAGAATACATTATATGTTTTAAAAAGTTGGGTTCCAAGAAATAGTTTTTTAAATTTTTAGGTCGAAAAAAATTATTTTTCAATGAAACATTATGTTCCTTTATAAATTATCCAATTGATATTTTCAAATCGTTATCTAAAAAAGATTAGAAATATTAATATAGTTTATGATTTACTAGGTATATGATCCAAGGAAATCAATATTAATATTTCCATGAGTGGTTTATATTTATGATGACATGTTGTTTATTATTTTGATTATCTTCTATGAGTGATACCATTTTAGAATGCTTATAAAACACACTTATTTTCTAGATTCATGTTATGATAATATTATTATGAAACCTATATATTTTGAAAAGGATATAATATGAAAAAAAAATTATGATACACATTTCATTTTAGTGGTTATAATATGATGAACGGTTTATCATCTTATATCAAATGTATTTTTCATTTTATTAGGTGATTGGTGGGACATATATCTACCTCCAATGAATTGGGTGATGATAAATGATCTATGATCCAATGGTTACCTGGGTGGTAATCCCAAGCTAGAAAAAGGTTAAATTGTTGGGTATAACAATCATACAATAAAAGGGTGCATGTGTGGGATTTCCAAGAGTGCAATAAGAGGGTACATAGGATGATAATTCAATCCCACAATAAGATGTTACATGGTTTGGAATCCTAATCATAAAACCAAAGAGTACATGGGAGGGAATCCCAATCCCAAAAAAAGATAGTACTTGGGTAAGAAGTCCCATGCCTACAAAAATGATGGTACACGGGAGGGAATTCGTCGCCTGTAGCAAGAGGGGTGCACTGGTCGGCATCCAAAGCCCAAAACAAGATGGTACATGGGAGGGAATCCAAATTTCAAAAAATCATACTACATGAGAGGGATTCAAAAGTTTAAAATAATATTGTACATGAGAGGTCATACCATGCCATAATCATGTATATTAGTGATTAGCTGAAGCATAACATGTTATTAAGGACTTGTCATGTGGTCCTGAATTAAAAATTTCTATTATTATTTTGATTCCACTACTCGACCTCTTATTCTTATGAAACACACTAATGGATTATGCACCTTATTCTTTTATTATTAATTCTTAAGAACTACAAATAATTATTGCATTATACTTTTTGTTTGATATTTAATATACAGGGTAAGATCATCAAATAGTATGTTAATGTTAACATACCTTTATGATTATTTTAGGCTTATATATATTCTTTTTATAACATTTAATATCATATTAGATCACTCTTTGTTAGGATTATTTTCCCCAAGTTATGAAGTAAGGTCTTAATTAGTTGTACTAAATGGGTAGATATTTATTGTAAACATTTATGATCTTTCACGAGGTTATCATATTGTGTTCCAAGTTTAAAAATACACTAAACTATTAAATTTTTGAAGAATATACTATTGGAATGATATGAATATTCATATAAAATAATGTCATATCCATGAATTTTAATCCTGAGTGACTATAGTTAGAATCCTTGGAAAGGTTCAATCAATATTTAGAATGTTTCTTAGGAAAACTTTTTGGAGATCCCTTGGGATAATTATATGAATATGTTTTGGGATTTATCGATAGAAAAATAAATGTTTGAGTCAATGTTTAAAAACACATCATGGAATTTGGGTAATGTATTGAGAGAGTGACATCCAAGAAATTAGATCCGTATAAAGATATTATAATTGGATGTTTATAATGAAATGGATGGTGATGTAATTTGGAAAATAAGGACAAAAAGAAAGTAACAATAAAGGGAAAATGAAAATTTTAGTTTATGAAATAGAAGGGAATAATGTAATTCTTAAGGTATCTTCGATTTTCCGATTCTATAAATTTGTAATTTGTAAACATTGTGAAAATCAATGTACTCTTGGGAAATATCATGATGAAAATATACAATTTATAAAGTGTAATGGTTTTGAAGATGTTAATGAAGGGAAAATGAGGGACTTAGGAATGGTATGTCCTATTCTATTAGTACCATTTATATGAATTAATAAATTTAATTTAATGTATGTTATGGAATGATTTATATTACATATTTTATATTGGTGTATTAATGAATAATATAATGAATCCAAGTTAAAATTTTGAGAAAAAAGTTGAATTAATCATGTGTATTAGTTTTAGAATTCATGAATTATATTGTATAAATCCCGAAGTATATATTTTTCATTATTTATTTGAAAAATTATATTGAATGAGGTTGATGAAAAAACTGATCTAATAGAGAGGTGATATTTTTATCTATGTAATGAAACCCTTAATGTGTTTCTAATATGGGGATATTTTTATTTTGGATAAACAGTTGATTGATATGGATAAAGTAAATTGGATAGTGTTTATGACCTTATAAATAATAAAGGTTTTTTTGAAAAATTAAATTATTGTATCATTTATGATGTTTAAAGTGTGTTTCAATTTTAGGAATACATCCAATAATCTATGTTCACTCTATATAATGAAGAATAATTTATTTTTTCAATATGATTTAATAGGAATTATGGGTATTTTAATGTTTCAATTAAATTCCTGATGTAGGTATTCACATGTTTGGTATATGATAACCAAAATCTACTTTATGATATATGGGGGATAAATGAGAAGATGATTTTGAAAAATTTAGGGACCTTATTTCAAATATTTTAAAATTTAATATCTTTTATGGGTTATATGGATAACCATTTATTGAATGGTTTGAGTTCAACTTCATATGAGTTTTTAGAGATTAATGTATTACTTCACTATATAAGGATTTATACATATTGGATAATTTGTGTAAACATTTTTTTTTGATATTAATTAATGATAAATGGAATGACCTATCAATAAATTGGTTGATACTAGTATATATTTTTGATTTAGGGAAAATCAATTATCATTCATTTCTTGGTGAGATAGATTAATTGAAAATAATTCAATTTCAAACTACTGACCGATTAGGAATTACAACTTGTTTCTTATAATAGATCAAGGGAATTGACTTGTTTCCCATCATAGATGAAACATGTTGACTTGTATCCCCTAAGGGGTCATGCACATTGACTTGTTTCCCATCACTAATCAATAACTTAAACATCATTACCTTAAATAAATCATAATATATAACCCATTAACCAATGTATTATAAGGATATATAGATCTTATCCATCACATAATTAAAAATATTAGCATGTCTCCACACGACCATAAATTTATCCTCATCTTGAAACAAATTTAAAGAAATGAGTTTCATAAATACTTAATCATTACATATCTCATGGAAAAGAAATAGATTCTATAAATATCAATCCATTAAAAAGATAAGAAAATTTATAGAAAGGTTAATAATTGTATACTTGGTTCACATCCATAATAAATGCCATTTAAAATCATAATTTTTCTTCTTATATGGAAAATTATTTACGAAATATTACTAGAAATAATTCCTAAAGAAAATATCTTTCCTTTATAAAATGCTTTTTAAAATATTTGTACAATAATAAAGGAAAACATTTTATATTAACTGATCCAATTAATATATTAAAGTATGAATTAAATAATTAAGACTTCTTGATTGTGGTAATAGTCTCTCATGTGGTATAAGTTAAAAAACATTCCTTCTATATTTTTTTTTGGAAAATTCACAAAGATCCATATTTGGAAAATGAAAAAAAAATTCTTCTCAAACCACGATGTAAAAATCTATACACAGTTAATAATTACATTATAAAATCACATAATAATAGTAAAAACCAATTTGAAAACTTTTTTCAAAAACATGGACATGAAAGAAAATTTTCCCCAAAGGATACTTAAAGAGAAGTTTTCTCGAATCGTGATGGGATTGTGAAATAAACACTTACCGATTTTTAATTAGTCGAATCATATACCCAATGAAAAAATAAAATTATATAGATATCTATATAACCTAATCTGTAGAATAAGACTCATAAAAGATATTCATTGGTAGTATATATACTCTACTGAAGAAACATGTACTGTCTAAGACATATGTCCCAATGAAATAAAAGTGATACCAAAACCCCTTACCTTAAGTTTCACCTTTCCTTGTTTGACTTCAAAAATCCTATATAATAAACATAGATTTTTTAGACATTTAATCTAAAAACATATATAAAAAATACCTTGTATAATTTTTTATAACACCTTGTCACCAATTTATTAATAATAAAAATCTCTATTATAGGTGAAATCTTCTTTATTTTCCAAGCACATTTCGATTTGGCGGTCTCAGTCCCTATACATAGAGAATGGTCACATAAATTATATATATTAATTGTTATAATATATATATATATATATATTAAAAATTCATAAAATTCATTCATATTTTTATCCATTTGAAATATTGAGGGAAAATGAATCACATCACAGTGTAGAGATAGAAATCCACACATATTCATGAGTAACATTATCATTTCATAAACAGTTAGGTGGTAAAAAGGAAGATATGATATTATAATATAAATTGTATTATTATGTCATAAATATCATATATAAACATTAAATCCTTCATATTTTCCATTAGTAAATGATAATGATGAAAAATTAATTGTATCATTATGTAGAAAGGGCAAGTTGTATGTACGCATGATTGATACATTCAAATCTTGTTTGACAGAAAATGGGTTGTATAGAGGTTTTCTCATAATCATAATAATATTTTATCATATTTAGGGTCCTGAAGTTATTAATCTATGATATATATCATATATTTAGAGGAGGTATAGAATAGTTGAAAAAAAAGTGATCGATAATAGTGATTACATATTCTTTGAAATGGCTCCTTTATATCTGCAAAAAAATGAAATAGAGTTGGTCCATTATGAATATCACCACATATATAATGTGTATAGGGAAGTGTAGAAAAGAAATTGGTAGATTTTTGTTGACATAAAAGACTCAATGTGGTGGAATGAGATGTGGGAGGATATGTCCTATTCAATTAAGGGAAGGGGAGCTTTTAGAATTTCTCAAAAAATTAATTTACAATATGTTAAATATAAATAAAATCTTATAAAAATAGAAATGGATTATGATATAATGTGGGATATAGTGTTAGAACCACGAAACAATATATTTTCAACATATTTTTGTCTAATTTAAAACATTATAATTTTAATTAACCCTTAACCAATTTTAATTTTAACTATGGTAACAACATTTCTAATATTATAATGTTGAGATTTTTATTTATATGGTTTAAATATGACCTTAAATATTAATGTTATTATATTGGTGATAAAAAATTATTCATTTTTTTCATTATTTATGATTCAATGATTTTAAAATAATTTCATAAAATATTATTTTCATAAAATATTATTACTTGAAAATTTGACACTATTTATTACATTGACTATAAGAAAATTAATAAAGAAAGATAGAATAGATAAAATTAATTTAATAAACCCATTATATTTCATATAATCCTATAAAATTCACTGAGATATTTAATTAATTCATATTATATTTCATTTAGTATTTTTAATATCACTTAATTGCATTTTTCATTAATTGAATAATTATGGAATCATTAATGTAAACTTATTTATGGTAACTATTTATTCACATAAAAAAATTAAAAAAATTACCTTGATTTATATAAATCTAATTAATTTCATTATAAAATTTATACTCGTTTGTACCTTTTTTTAACCAGTTCTGAAAATATTTTTCTTATTTAAAGCAATGGTGTGACATTTTTTCACTCACATTAAGTTTAATAATATCAATGTTGGTTTCATGGAAAAGTGACCATTAAATAGTTTACATTACAAAAGTGTATAATTAAAATCATGAAATAAAATTTTTTATGGTTTTAGTGTCATTTTGTAGTCCATATATCTTTAATTGTATCCTATATTACCGAATTTACCCTGTACTCTGGTAATTTCTTTTTACCAATGGTACTATTCTTATTGGAATACATAAAAGGTATTGATTTAATAAATTTTTACATTCTAATTCCAAATATTTAACACATGTTAATGAAATAATAACACAAAGGTGGATAAAATTAATTTTAAATTAAACACATAGACAAGGTGATAAAGCATGTTTTTAAAATAAAAATGTTCGAATGTTTGAAAGGTTTTTATATTGAATTCCATATGAAAAATATTCCAATTAACATAATAAGATCAATATTTGTATTATGTATCTGATTTTATTTTAAAATAACTTTAACATATGATTTAACATTATAAATTATTTAGATGAAAAATTCAATTTTCAATTAAAATGAAGTATTTTTCAGTACTCATAAAAAATTGAAACATACGAAAAAAATACCAAAAATTCAAAAACAAATTATATTGAAATTCCAATTTTAAAAATGATATTTATTTTTTCAATTTTAATTTATTTATATTTAAAAAATTATTTTTTTAAAAAAAATCACCATTTAAAACATAATAAATCTATTTAAAAATAATAATGTTTTAAGCGTAGAACTCGTGTAATTTCGGCATCATTTCTAGAAAAAATGGTTTGAATTTTAAAACTACATTTAATATAAATATATATCCTTAATGTAATCCAATAATAGTGAATTGATTATTTTACTAATATAAAACAAACTGGTGCATATTTAAATAGTTTATCAGAAAAAGATTCTCAATTATTTAAACAAGGTTTTTACATGTGTATACAATACTTTAATATTTTTTTTAATATTATTCATAACATCCATTTTCATTTATTTTTTATAATTATCTTATTTAAATATTTAAAATCATAAAATGTTATTTCATAGAAACATATTGTTGTGTGCAATGTAAATTAATACGATGTTTTCGGTAACAAGAGACATCAATGAAATAAAATTACATAAGAAATATATTTCATAAAAATATTGGGGGGGTTAAATTTTACCAAATCTATAATTAATTTAATGGTAAAATTTAATTAGGGTCATCAATGTTTTAATACATGAAAGATAATCTCATTGAAACCCACATCGATGAAATGAACACTAAAACTTCCTTTAAAAATGGATTGTTAGAAACCTTACTATTTCCCTATGAAAATAATAAATATGTTTAAACATAAGATAATATTTATGGTATGTAAAAAAATATATATAAAATAAAACTAATAATAATGTTCTGATGGAGAGTGATAAAGAACATGGTCATTTTAACATTAACCATCACAAAATGATAAATCTATGATGACTTGGGGGACCATCTGATTCATCAAAAATGAATTTACTGGGATTTTTTTTCAAAATTATTTTCCTAATCAGAATAATTTTTATAATTAGATATACTTACTAGATTTCAATACATTTTGAAAGAATAATATCAGCCATTGGTTATGCCTTCCTAACTTTTTTCTTCATCTCTTATTCTAGGATATGATGTCAAAATTTTAATACATTCAAAACAAATTTATAATATGATCAATAATGGGGTGAAAAGTAATTCATTATATCTCTTTTTATCATAATATAAATATTATCAACACATGTTATATAATACACATAAATCTTCATATGGTTACGTAAAACCTAAATATTTAATACCTTGTACATGGTTTTACGTAAAAAAATTCATAAATGGTTACCCTTTTGAAAATTCAGAAATATTAGTATCAAATAAATTATAAAAAAGGTTACTAATATTTAGTAATCAAATTATCATTTATCCCTCAAAAACCATGATATTTCTCTTAATTGTCACATACCAATCATGTTAATACCATTATTAAGTATTCTCATCAAACATTGAAATCAAATGAAATACCTTAAAACCATAATGAAAACATTCATGACATCAAAAATTAACTCTCACCTCATTCTATAAATCGAAAAATTAAATAAAGTAAATAAATTATATCATAAAACACGAGGTCATCATTTCACTGATCAGTTCCAAGGTTTTCAATAATATCCCATTTATTTTTTCATGATTTAACATCTCTTTATCTCATCATGAATATATTAGTGGTTATCATTCCATTAATCATGTTTTCCCAAAAATATCACCCTACCATAGCAATGGAATTCCATTTTTAAGAGTACCATGAAAAAATATTCTTTCAAATCCATAATGAAAAAAATATAATGGAGTAATCCTTAAAGGACCCCTTATATATTAATACCATAAAACTACAAATATAACATTATTCTTGAATTCAAAGAAACTAAACTCAATAACTCAATTACATAATTATTATTCTCCACATCGAAAATATTGATCAAATGAGATTTTCATTTTCTTTGGATTCAAGTAGTTACTGACGTAATGTCCTTGACTTGAATGCCACTAAATGGTTCCCCGAACCTGGTCACCACATGACCTCAAGTGTTCTTCTTCGTACACCACATGTTTCCATCAAGCAGTAGGGTTCTAGATGAGTCACGTTCAGAGACTATACCCTCTATAAGAGAGTATTCTATATCAGATAACAAATATAAATAGCAAAAAAAATGAAAATTACCAATAAAAATACCTAACCAACATCTCCCAAAACTCGGTACAAAACAAAATTAAAAATAAAAAGGGGTTTTCATGAAAAACAGTATGATAGTGGACAAATCAAAAAATAAAGACAAATATTGGAATCACCATAATGGTACTCACTCAATGTCCGAAACATTATCCATGCAAGTCCAATGCCCAATTAAACACCCAAGAACATGGAATTTTTACTTATCTTGACTTTAAAGCATGATGTCTGCCCGGGTACCCAACGACGGACCAAGAAGGGTGTGAGTAAAACTCAGTAGGTCACCACCAAAATTTCCAAAAAAATATTCAGTTAATATATAATGTATTCAAATGCTAAGTAAAGACAATTATATTGTAGATAAGTTGGCTTCCATTAGTTAAAAATGTTCACTTAATTCATTCCAAGCATTTTTCCTAATCTCAATACTTATAATATGTTCATTACATAGTTCACTTCAATCCCATTATCAATGTGTTTTAAATTTTCATCAACTCAATGCAAATAAAAAATAATTTAATTTCCTTATCTTATTGTGGATTATCACATCATAACATATACAACAAAATTTCCATGAATCCTTAGTGTAGCTTGTATCATAGAATACAACCATTTTATTAAAATAACTCTATCCTCTTCCATAATTTGGGAATTTTGGTGTGGAATTTAGAGCGTTATTCTAACTCAACTAGTGGGACTAGATCTTCATGTCAATACCCCCAATAATCAAAGAACCATATAGATTGTTATTTTTCCATTCAACACACATTTACCACACCACAAAAAAACATAACAAATTCTAATAAAAATCAATGACCAGAACAACCAACAAGGTAATTAACATAATGTCATAACCCATTATCATATTTTCCATTTACATTACATATCCAATTATGCCAAATCCGCATTTACTATTCCTATCTAACTAAGAACAATTATTAATCCCATATTTTAACCTAATTAAACAATCCAACCCCATTCATATGATAATTACTTTAACATATTAATCATTTCACTGGAATTATGCGACATATGCATTTCATGTATAATTCACAATCGATTTGGAACATTACCACTAATCTCATTTATCCAATTATCATGACTAAGAAAAAATCCCTTATACATTATCTATATCCTATCAATAGAACCCATAATATCGTATTAATCATCCCAATGACCAATTAACATGTTCATATTAGGATCTACAAAATCAAAAGTAAATTCCACACTTAATGTTTCATGTTCCTATATTCGGGAAGGTTGGCCCACCCCATGGGTAGCGGTAAATTGGTCATATCCTCCCCCATGCATCTAATAGGGACCATGATGGGGGTATTTTCCATTTGTATACCAAATAAATAAAATTTCACTAATAAGACCAGGAATACAATAATGGGAAAACAAGAACACAACGACGTATGAAAAAATCCATATAAAAACACTGAGATATAACTTATAGGCCTCCTACAACAAATATTTTGATGAACACATTCTAAATAAAATACTTAGATACAATTCATCCACCCTTTGAATCCTCAACCTATATATCATGCGAAAATGTTTATTTATAGATTTATTTGGAGATGATAGAAATATATAGACTCTAAAAAAAAGTTAATCAAGTGATGGATTAAACTCACTTAGATCATCGATCTTCATCCAATGACACTACAAAAAAATAAGATCAAATTAGAATCAAATAATTGATGCTTGGGATAGTAGGTTCACTATAAGTCATTACATGAGGATAAATGGGAGGAAATATTTTTAGGTTCTTAAATCTCATCATGGAAATTTTTTATTTTGTCGAATTTTTACAGGGGCTACGGTTTACCCACATGGTTTTCCAAATCATCAAAAAACCATGCACAATCCAGTGTACAAGAAATGTTGGTTCACATGGTTACCTAGGGAGACCCACATGGTTTTCACACCATGTCCTAACCTTGTGATATTGCACTATCCAAAATCACACATGTTGTCCTCCATCATGCACATTTCACTTAACCAGGAACCAGCCGTACTCTAACGGTGCACCATGCTCATGTTGTCATGGTTTCCCCATTCATTCATGTTTAGAACCCCCAAAACACCTCTGAGTTCCCTTAAACATCCATGAAAAATCTTAATTAAACAATCCAATATATTTTAAAAAAACATGTATAGATGGTCGTACCTCCTCAATATATAGGAACATACAACCTCCCGACCTTATAATGGCTCATCCTTAAGCCACATTCCCATGAATCATTGAGATTATAAAAAATATATACTCAGCTGTTGGGACCACATATTAGAATTCCTAATCTATGTTTTCTCCTAAATGTTCCCCTATTTCATATGAATTATAACCAAATGCATAGACATTTCCAACAACACATTCTCGATGTGTTACACAATACAAACTAGGTAATCCTCAACGGAAAAATCAACTACATGCACCACATACTTAATATTTACCACATGAGATGGATTGGGTTGATACTTTAGAAACAACAAAACAAGAAACAAATCCTACATTAAACCATAACATTGTGTAAGATCTAATCCGTAGGCCAGTGTTTTGGTCCTCTCTACAACCTCAAACGGCCCCACATATATGGTTTCCATCATTCCCTACTTCCAAATCTAATGGAGACCAAACCATTGTGATACCCTAAGAATCACAATATCATCCCACATAAACTCTAGGGGTCTACATGGTTGACATTCATATGAATTATGCCTTCTTTGATCCATTTTAATATTTTTATTCAACTAAACAGTTACTGACGTATCCTGAATGAAAATCAGTCCCAATGACTTAGACTCCCCCACCTCTAACCAACACAGAATAGATCTACAAAGAATCCAATATAGTACCTCAAATGGTTCCATCTAAATTGTATCATGAAAAATTTTGTTTTATGGAAAATAAAAAAGGGGAATTGTTTTTCCATGAACCAATAAAATCGAGGACACATTCTCTCGACATGTATTCTAAAACATTGATTGTTCACTTTGACTTCTTGTCTATATGTGAGTGAAAAGATGTACTCAAAAAAACATAGTAACCAAAAACCATCTATAATCCTTTTCAGAACCATGAAATGAATCATGGATCATGATCTATAAATATTTTTCCCAATACTCCATGAAACCTCAATAACATCCAAACATAAAACTAAACCAACTGAACAATGGTGAACACCTCCTGGATCAGTAATAATTGAGCCACTTTAGTCAATTGATTAGAATCTACTCATACTTGGTCATTCATCCCAGGTATCCTCAAAAGGTCCACTACAAAAACCATCATGACATTATCCCATTTCAATTTTGGAAAGGGAAATGTCTATAACAAACCACCAAGGAATTGAATCTTGGCCTTCACCTATTGACAGGTGAGGCATCGTAAAACAAAACCCACAATCTCTTTCATCATTCCCAACAACAAAAAATTTTCATCATGATTCCATTACACCTTAGTCAAACAATGGTGTGCTTCCAACTTTTAGGAGTGATACTGACACATCAACTCTTCTTACACAACCATTGTCACTAGAACACAACCATGAAAACGAACAACCCCATCAGCCCCAATAGACCAACCATATGGTGAATCCCCTCATTTAAGACATTCATTCATAGTCAAACACTTCATATATACATGTTGAATATCATTGAACCAATTCAAAATCACGAATTCAACTCTTATGGTGGTGAGATACAACAACCAATTCACATCCTACATCTTATGGTTTATCTGAGTAAACAAGTCCCTAATTCTCCACTTAGTGTTAAATTCATATCCTAACTAATTATGACTCTTCTAAATCAAGGAATCCACTACACTATTCAATTTTTTTCTGATGTATAAACCAGATTGAAGTCAAAATATTTCATGAATTAAATCCATCTTTCCCACTGATTATTCAAAGTATGATGGGAGAAGATATACTTGAGGATATTATGGGCTGTAAGCACCATGAAATGATCCCCAAACTAGTAGTGGCTCCAACACTTCAATGGATACACTATTATGACCAACTCAAGATCATTAGTAGAGTAATTACATTCATGAAATAGTAACTTATGTGAACAATAAGCTAAACCCCATAATCCTTCATAACAACTGCCCCATTTCCAACACAAGATTCTTGACTAAAAAAGGTGGGAATCATTCATGGTATAGTTAATATCAAGATCAATGAATTTTTCAACCACTTATTTGACTCTGGAAAATAATTCTCAGATGCCCCCTGACCACTCATATGTAACTAAATTCTTGGTTAATCCATATTTTTGTGATACCAAATAGAAAAAATCATTAATTAACCTTTAGTAATAACCAGTCAAACTCATAAAACATTGAACACAAGAAACATTCATGGGCTTCTCCCAAACAAAACAGCATGCAATTTCTTTGAATCCACTAACACACCATACTCAGAGATGATGTGACCAAAACATCTTTAAATCATTTATACAGTACACCGGTGTATCATCAATGAAGACAAAAAAGAACTGATCCTACTAGAATGAAATATTTGGTTCAATAAATCTATAAACATAACTAGTGAATTTCTTAATCTGACTGACATAACAATGAAATCATATAGTCTATACCTATTCCTAAAATAAATTTGTGTTATTTCAAAAGGTCTAACCCTCAGTTGGTGATACCCTGGCTTCAAATCAATTTTTTATACACTAATAATCCTCTTAGATATCCAAACAGGTCAATTTTTTGGAAGATGGTTAGCGTTATTAACTATTATCTAATTCATCCTTATTTAGTTAACACACAATCATAATGTTACATAATACTTATTGGAAGATAATATAACAGAATCTAAATAATACATTCTCTGATGTATGAATAATTTACACTCTAACTCCTCTAACTGAACCTTAATTTCTTTGTGTTCTGCATGTTCTTTTCTCTATGGATGAATGTATGTTGTTTCCTTCCAAGGTATCTATGCCATCGTAAACTATACATCCCTCTCAGTCCGTATCCATGAGAAATATGTATGAAAACTATTCTAAAAAGGATCCACTACAGGTGGAAAGAAATGATGCTTCACCCCTATATCATCAACTATAAGGAAAGAATATTAGGTTATGAGCTCACCCAACCACTGACAAACAGGACCTCCATGGCCTGATCTAACATCCCATTCCCCATGAAGGACATACATGTCTCCCTGAAGATACATGAATGTTACCCTATGATGGTAATAATAAAATAGGGATTGATATGTGACTATTTAATCCATACCAATAAATTTGTCAAAACCTATCATCTAAAAGATGAACTAGACCCATAGAAAATGGTACCCACCAACCCCTAGAGCACACCATTTCATTGTATAATATTATCAACTCACATCCCCAATGCAGTATTATTCGACATATTCTCACACACAATCTCCACTACTAAACTCCAAAAAGCCACAAAATGAGAAGAAATGAAAGTGTGTGTGATACATATGTGAAATAACACACTATAATTGATGGAAGATACAAGATTAATACCTCAATATGTAGATAGTCCAGCCTCGCCAAATCTTGGTGTCGACTAAACTGTGTGAAACTAACCTACCCCTGTGTCTTGAGAATTCTCTTGAGTGCCTGGATCTGTACTACCTAGATAATATAGATGTTGTAACCCCATAGTACCACATACACCTCATCAACTTGTATGACCCATATAACTCCAACAACCTTCCAGATATGGGGTGGAAAACCCCCTTCCCTCACCGGGTACCTGCCTTAAACCTTCACCCATTATTATCTATTGAGGGTTCCTATAGAACCATTTCATATGACCCATTATTCTACACGCTCGGCACAAAAATTTTAGTCAGCGGCACTATCCATTAAAGTGTTTGATCTTTCAACAAGGATAACAGAACCCATGATCTCTACCCAAAGAGAATGACTCTTTCTTCTGACAACTCTATGCACTTGAACCTCAATGTGAACTCCCAAAACGATGCTTACTTAATTTGAAAGATTCATAAATCTACAGACCAAATCACACCACAATTCTATAATCTAAGGCTCATTTTAGGTTCCCTTATGATATAAATTCTTGATACACTACTTTTGAAAAATAATTTTAGAAAGAAAGTATTTACCTGCGACCTGATGTCATGTCTCAACCCATGTTGGAAATATTTCTCCATATCTACCTCATCTAATTCCAATGCTAGAATGAAACGTCCCATATCAGTGAAACTACTATAATAATCTAACACAAAACCAAAATTATAAAATCCATGGAATTTTATTGACACAACGTATGTGGGTATAAAATTTCGAGAAAAATTTCCTAAATGTGCTTCCATAACATTATTTCATTCTTCTTAGTCTGAACCATGATGTTTCACCAAATCTATGTCTGACCGCTCAATATATATGCCACCAATGTGACCCATTTTCTATCTAGTGCCTCTAAATGTATTCGTACAACCTTGATGGACTCTATCAGGAACTCGTCTACCACTAGACCACCCTCTTCGGTAATGGTCGAATGGTGTTGTAGCTAAAACTCATTGGTCAACACAATCATGGTTTCCATTTCCACCATGGGTCACATTACATCATTTTTATGAAGTGAGAAATATTCTCTTGAAAATTTTCTTCTCTACCATCCTAGATCACAACATTATCTTGAACCACTAATATAGAATTGATGTCAGAAACATCCTCTTATCACTAAACCAACACTGAAAATCATGGTGTAACATTTCTATAAGACAAATAGAAACTTTAGAAAACATAACATATTACTTTTAGAGATTTCATAATGATATCTCTTAATGAGACATAGAATACCATTTAACACAAACTATCCAAATGGATAACATCACATTCAAAACAATACCCTTGATCAATCCTATCATGTGTACATGCTAACATAGGGTAACTTACTTTCATGGTTAAAAGTCTGACTCTAAGAACCATTTTAAAACTACATCTTTATTTAAAATATAAACCATTTATCTAGGATCAATTCCCAATTCATATCTTTTTACCATCCACATTTCAACTCTATTAAACCCTTATTAGATTCCATTTTTATCTAATTTTCAACATTATATTCCCTTTTTATAATTTCTTAGTTTCATTAGACACCATTATATTTAAATTTCCAATAATATTTAATCCATTATACATTCCATACCCCATACACCCATCCCATGTGTCCCTACTATCCTGAATTCCCCTATAAATTCATAGGTCCTTATAATGATGCATGAATTCACATCCATATTCCATAACCGTCTCGACAAAAATATCATAAAATAATCTCTTCACTCAAAATGTTTATCACCCATTGGTGAAATATCATTAAATGAAAAAATGCACATTAAGAAAAAAAACTCCCACCAAAGATCACATGGATTTTCTCCTATACGTAGGGTAGTTACTCCCAAACACGAGTACATTACCATGTATTAACACTTTCCCAATCACTTGGATACTATCCCCAATTAGCATGTCACAGAAAACACCTTCTTGGAGACCACAATGTAAGGTCCCCATCAAGGATGCCAATAACTAATTCCATGAGTTGGGCCTCTACATGAACACAATCATGCCTCCCCATATGCCATAGGTTTCTGACTATCAGCAATGGTCTAGGTGAGTCATGTGGGGATACTGTACCCTATTTAACTATGTAATACACAAGATATATCAAATATAAATATAAGGAAAATGTTAAATAACAAATAAAAATATATAACCAACATCTCCCAAAACATGGAATAAAAAACAGTCAATAATAAACATGGTATTTCATGGAAAATATTACTAATGTATACAAACCCCATAATAAATACAAATTGTTGAATCCAAAAAATAGTTATCAAACCATGTCTGGAACCTCACCCATGTGGGTCGTGGGCCTAAATCAACTCCTAACCACATGGAAAGTTCCATTATTCTAACCCTCAAGCATGAATTCTTCATGGGTAACCAATGGAAACCTGATTAAGTGTGAGTACAACTCAGTTGGCCATCACCAGTGCTGTAAAAAAAATATCTTGTCAATATATAGTGAATGTAGACGCTTTGTAAATAAAAGGTAAATTTAGACATGTTGGGTGACATTAGTTCACTAAGGTCACTTAATCCCTCACAAACATTATTATTAATCTCAATACTTATACCAACATCATTACATTATTCACATTTATTACATCATCTATTGGATTGGAATTTTCTCCAACCAAATTTATAAGGAAAATAAATTGTGTTCCCTATCTTACTATGGATAATTACATCATCAAATATACAACACAATCACCATGAATACTCGGTTCAGATCGTCTCATATAATGAAACCATTTAAGAAAAATAACTTCATCCACTTCCCTAATACATGAATTTTGGAGTGGAATTTAGATCTTCTATCTAACTCGACCTGTGGATGAAGATCCCCATGTTAATACCCCACTCTTACAATCCATTTGAACATGATTATTATTTCTACTAACCACAAATACACCATACCACAAAAAATCATAACCAATGCCTATAAAAATCTCAAACCACTACAAAAAACATTGGAATTATATTAATTACATATTCCATTAACATATTTACCGTTTACATTACATAACAATTTTACCCAATTACCCATTTTTTATTCCTATCTCACTAGTAATATTTTTAAATTCCAATTTTTTGAACCAATTAATATATTCAACCCCTTACATATGTTAATTAATTTAACAAATTTCTCATTTCCCATGTATTAACTGACATATGAATTTTATATACAATTCACTATTTATTTTCTACATGACCCCTAATCCCATCTAACAAATTATAATGCCTAAAAAATAATCATTTAAGAACAATATTTATCAAGAAAAAACCACCCATATTCTCATATTAATCATCACATCGATTAATTAATATGTTAATCTAGGGAAATACTAATTCACAAGTCAATTTAACACATAAGACATTTGTTAACTATGTTCGCGAAGGTCGGTATAACATATTAGTGTCCCTAAATTGTTCAAGTCACCATCTATGCATCCCATTGAGGATCATGAGGGGGTTTAATTTTTCATTTAGGGGCCTCAGGTGTGTCCTAGGGGGTTGAATCCAGCAAGATGGTGGAAACCAGGCCAACCTATGAAAGATTCACAATTGGTGCATGGATGGTGTACGGTTATGTAAACCGTGCGTGGTAGTGGATTTTTTTTGATAGTGTCTTATCGTATTGTTCACACACAATTTTTAAACCATGTGTGTCTCACCAGGTAACTGTGAAGCTCATATTTCCTTGTATAGTGATTATCATAATGCCCCATTTCCATACATATGATGCATTGAAGTGTGGATGGTTCATCATACAAATCCTTATGTCCACTTTCATCCTTAGTTAACATCTCCCCATTATATTAGTATTCGTTTTCTATATAACCTACCTTTCCCCACTATATGTAATTACCAATAACCATAATCCAATTTTCTCCAATATTATTCACACACATTGTGTATAAAATAAAAATTATCTTCTTTATCCATGGTTTATATATATATATTTTTAAACTCCATCTTCCTTTCCATGTCAAAACTGTGATGTTGTTATATAACATCAACCTCCATTTCCATTAATATGGAACATAAAAAAATTTCGTCATATATATTGATGTATCTTATGAATAAACCAATTTACTGACATGGTTTTAAGACACAAATGAATCGATCAACCTTATTTTTAGGATGGATGAATAAACCCGAAGAGTACCTCAGTTGTATTGTAAAATATTCATTATATGTTCTAATAGATGAATTTTAATTTTTCTTTACCAAAGTGAATTCCTTAAATATTTTTTTATTAATTATATGAGGGAATTACTTGTTGAAAAATATGATCTTGAACACATCTCATTCCCTACAGTGAATATCATAATTTTAGATTTTATTCATTATTATATTCATCAACAGATTGGATTCATCTTTGAAATGATAGAAAAAAATTACATTCACATGTTTTATACATAGAATAATTAAAAATATCATTTTCTTGGTACTTATCAATTTTTATATATTAGATAATAAAAATACCCACTAAATAATGGTGGATGTCTTTTCATTGAGGTCTCAAAATAAATTTGGTCCCTCATATTCTCATTTGGATGTCTACCAGGATTCATACCATGAGAATGTTGTGTGATCATAAAAACACGATTTTCCATTCCCGATCCGCTAATATTCTTTTTCTCAAAAGTATAATCATTACATTTACCATCACGTTCATCAATAACAGAGTTCTTTTGGGTTCTAGCAATTCAAAACAACTAGAATGTATAGTGTGGGAAACACAAATATTATTGCTGGTACAACATAATCATGCTAAAATACATATAAAATTTTAATCTATGACACCATTGGATTAATCTTTTTATTCATGATCATTAAGAAAACTATATGATTGTAACATATTCATACACATATCATTAGTGATATTTATATAATTTTCTTATCCTAGTTTCCAAATATTGAATAAACATTCCATATGATACCCACTACAATGAACAAGTATTTTTATACATGTATATTAAATCCTTTAAATGAATCTTAATTACATTATAAAAACAAATTCTCAAAGACTATAATTGTTTAATACCTTTGAAATATAAGAAAAGAAACTTCTAATCATGTGAAGGATATTAAATGTTTCTTAAAAATATCTTACCATTTTGTACCCCTACTTAAATATTTTCTTTATATATAGTGTACATGAATCATAACAAATGGTGAGATTTGATGTTCAGTAAGAGTAATCATGGAAGAGATAAATTCATGATCATATGTAAATATAATATAAGATAGTGTGAATCAGATCGTTTGAATAACATAAAACAATCACACCCAAACCATTATAGATAAAAATAACGAGTCATGGAATTGAACTTTAAAATTTCAAAATATGTTAATAATAAAACTTCATCGTAACTCAATCATGTAACAAAATTTTATATAACAAATGTGTAAGGCATCATCATAAGTATAGATACCAATTTCATCTATAAATGTTAACTTCCAAGACTCTAGGATCATGCCTTATCACATTTTTCACATAATAGATCAAGTACATAAACTTATTTTCCCTCATAGATCATGCACATTGACCATTTCCCCTAACAGATCAAGCACATCAATAGATTTCCCATCATGGACCAAGAATATCAACTTATTTCACATAATTATTTCATGAGATATAATTTATTACCAAATACCATATTGGGACATATAGGCCCCACCTATAACATAATAAAAACCATACACATGTGTTCCTTAAGACCATAAATCATTCATCATCTCAAGAATCAATGTTTAGTGAAGAGTGTCACAGACACATCATTATAACATAACTCATGGAAAAGAAATAGTTTCAATAATGATCTTCCCATAATAAATATAAACATTTATAAAATAGATAATAGTGTAATCCATTTTTCATATACATATTATATCATATTTGACATCAAATAATATCATCATATAGGGGAATTAATTTTTAAATGATCACTTTCAATAATTCTTGAGGAATATATTATTACATTTCTAAATTCATTTTTAAGAGCCACAAACATATAAGGGAAAAGATTTTTGAAAACAAAATTATAACCATATAAGAGATTATTAAAATTATTAATGATCCATGAAAATGGTAAAATTTTCTCAAGATGTATATTTTAAAAAAATCTATTCCGCATTTTTGTTAGAAAACTCAAAAAGATCCTTATTTAGAAAAAAAAGTATTATTTTGAAATAATTTTTTTAAAAGCATAAAATTGATAAAAATAAAATTAAAAACTAATTGGAGAATAGTAAAAACCATTTAAAACCCATTTTTTTTTTAAAAAACATGGACATTTAGGAGAATTATTCCTTAATGGGGACTTAAATAAAAATAATCTTGAATAATGATGAGATTATGAAATTAACACATACCAGATTGTAATTTGTCAAACCGTATAACCCATGAGAGAAATAAAATTATATTTATATTTAAATAAAATAAAATCTATAATAATACTAATAATATTCAATAATGGTCATTATATACACCAAAAAAAATAAACATGTTGTGTATATTGTAAGTTTCTCACTTAATTTAAAGTGACTGAAAAATCTTTTACCTCAAGTGTTTTTCTTTCCTTATTGTCATTAAAACATATAGTATAATAAATATATAATTATTATACATTTATTTCATAAAAATATGTCAATAATTCCATTTATGATACGCTTATAACATTATATAACCTGATTGATAATAATATTGAGTCACTATCCTAGGAGATATGTGTTATGTTGTCCATTCATGTTTTGGTTCGGTAGTCCATGTCCTTATACATTGATCATGGTGCCATCATTTAATTAATAATTATAATATTATAATATTATATATATATATATATATTCATAAAAATTATCTTTATTTTCACCCATTTTAAATATAGATGAAAACAAATCACATTGCATCGCGGAGATGTTAATCCATACATACACATAAGTGACATCATCATTTCCCAATAGAATATGGGTCAAAAATGTATATTTGATATTGTAATTCATGATGTTTAATTATTTATTAAATATCATATATAAATATTAAACCCATAATACTTCCCAATCATAAAATATAGTGATGGAAAATAAATAGTATCGTCACTTGGAGATAATAAGCCTCAAGTACGTAGGAGGGATACATTCGCTTCTTCTTTAATGGGAAATGGGATGTGAATATTTTTCCATAATAATATAAAAATTTTATAATTTTTATGATTATTATTTTATTATTTTAATATATAATTGATTTATAGTAGGTATAGAATAATATAAAAAGAGGGTGATTAGTTATAGTAATTAACTATTCTTTGAAATGGATCATTTAGTTATCCCCAAAATGACTTTAGGGGTAGTCCTTTGGGACAAACAAAACCCCCAATATTTGTCTGCAAAATTATTGAAGATAAAATGGTGGAATATAATATAGTTATAAAGTCAATGTTTTTAAATTAGATGAGGAAGGAGGTGTCCTTTTATAATTAAGACCAGGGGTAATTTTTCAAATTTCTCAAAAGATTAATTTTTAATTAAATAATTCACAATAAAAATACCTCAAAATAGAATGGAATTCCAAGATTATGTTTTATATGGTGTTAATCCATTTAGAAAATATATTTTATTCCATTTTGTTTTCATTTTATACCTTATATTTTTTATTAACTCATATTTAACCTATTTTAATTTTATCTTAGGGAACAACATTTTCAATATTAATAAGTAAATATTTTTTTATTATAAGTGGTCAATTGAACCCTAAAGGAAATATTAATGATATGGTAGGAAACAATATATTCCTTTTTTCCTATTTATGATTTTTATTATTTTCAAATAATTTATGAAAATATTATTTTCTGAAATATCATTACTGTCAATTTTGAAAAGATTTATTAAATTGACATTAAGAAAGTCAATAATGCTAGATAACTTCTAAATAATTCATTTAATACAACACTAATATGTAATATTAACCAATAAAATACACATATAACCTTTATTAATTCATATTAAATGTTTTTTAATATTCTTAATAATACATAATAGATTTTTTCATTAATTGAATAATTACTACAACATCATTGTTTTATTATTTATGACAATTATTAATACAAATAAAAATAATAATAAAATAACATGATGTAAATAAAACATTTAAATATATTATTAATAATTATAGTGAATTATTTATTTTATCTAACCCCATATTAATAATATTTTACATATTAAAAAAAAATAGTGTGACATTTTTTCACTCCGTTTGATTTTAATAATATTTAATTCAATTTAGTGGATATTAATCCATTATATAATTTCAATTATATATTTGGTCTAATTTTTAGAAATAAAATCATCTAAAAAAAATTTGGAATGTTTTTTGGCCATTTTATAGTCTTTATCACTTTTTTAAACCGAAATTACTCAATTTAACATTTGTCGTGGTAAAAAAATTAAAAATGTTACTATACATATTGGCCAAAAATAAAAGGGACCTATTTAATAAATTAGTAAAATATTTTTTAAAAAAATTTAATCTATTTTTTAACATTAAAAACATATTCAAGGGTTAAATTAATTTAGAAGTAATCCCATATACATGATGAGAAATACGAGTTTTAAATTGAGAATGTTTAAAATTTTGAAAGGTTTTACAATCCAAATTCAATATGAAAAAGACTAAAATGGCCTTAATTGTATTAATTGTTGTATAAATAATATAATATTACTTTTAATCCACTAAAAAAATACAATTTAACATTATAATTCATTTTTGTGATCATTTAGTTTTCCCTTAAAATGTATTATTTTTCGTTATTCATCAAAAAATGGAATGTATTTGAAAAATATCAAAAATGAAACCCAAGTAAAATTTAAAATTATGATATAAAAAATGAATTATATTTTTTAAAAATATATTATATAATAGTGTAAAAATAGTTTTCTAAAACTAGTACCCCATTCGAAGGTAATAAAACTGCTTTTTAGAAAAATGTTATTTTTAGGTACAAAACAAGATTTATTTTTATAACATATCTGGAAAAAACCTACGATGAATGCTAAATTTTATATTTAATATTTTAGAAATATATATTTCTAAATATAATTCAAAAAAATTTATTTAACTTTATTAATATAAAACACACTTCTGTGTATTTATATAGTTTTAAAGTAAAAAAAGATTCATTTTTCCAAAATGGTTTTACATGTGTGTTCCATACATTCATAATTCAATTAATCCTATTTATTCAAGAAATTATAACTTCAAGGTTATAATTTAAATATATAAATAATTGTAAAAAATGTAATTTTTTTTAAATTTAGTGTTTCATGTAATTCAAGAAAAGTCAGTGTTTCTTTTAATGCAAGATATCAAAGAAATCTAGTTATTAAAAAAATCTAATTTATTAAAAAATCAAGGTGTTAAATTTGTAGCACTTATCATTCATATAATAATTTAAGTAATTTTGTTTATTTACTTAAAACAATATCTATAATATTTTATTCTTTTATTTCATGACTACATTTTCACATGACACCTATGTTCTCCTTTTTGGAAACATATTTTTGGGTTACATTGAGTTACGATTAAGTTTTTATATTTTATTTTTAGAGGAAATCTTAGTATTAGAATTTTTTATTTAGTTTTATATTAAATTAACATTCGTGTATTAAATATTTTATGAACCATACATATTTTTTAGGAAATTTTCATTTTATGGGGGTAGAACGTAACACCTCGAGTTTTTATGATTTATTTTTTGAAAAAGTAAAATTTATTTGATAGCTTGCATTGAAGATTTCACCAATTAATGTTTTCATTATGATAAAAAAAATTTAATCATGAACATCATGAAATAATTTCATTATTATATAGTATATGAAATACTATCTTTGGCTTAAGTAACACACAATTCTGAGTTTCTTCGACATCCTATGTTATAGGAATGATTGAATTTTCTTGAATTACAATATACTATTAGTATTACTATTAATATAGTATTATATTTATGACCTATCCATTTGAATGGAATATATTAATAAGATTATCTAAACTATGAAACTATTATTTATAAATATTTATAAAATATTTTTTTTGTTATAAATTAATTTTCAATGAAAATAAAAACAAATTTAATATAAAAGATGCGTTTTTATCAAAAAAATATTTTTTCCCAAAAAGGAATTTATCATAATAAATAATATTAATCACTATTCTTGAGATATATTAGTGAAATTTATATATTATAAATTCAACCAAATATTCTAAAATTCATCAACTTAGTTTGACAGGAATCAAATAAAAACTAATCCAATTTTACGCATATGAAAGTATTTTCATTTAAAAGTCAGTTTTGATGCCATTTAATGGAAGAATTATATTAAAAATAAATTTTAAAAAATTTATAAATTGTTTTAGATAAAATAAACACAATTTTTGAAATTATAACACTCTAATTATACTAATGTTAATTTTTGATATTTTTTTGGAGAAGTTTCATTTTTTGATTAATAGTGAAAAATACTGAATTTTCATTGAAAAATGAATTTTTATCTAATTTACTTGTATAGAAAAATTAAAATTAAATTTTTATTATTTATTTTTTGATTAAATTTAAATATATTTGACATGTTTATGTCATTTTAATCAATTTCACAATGAAATTGGGTTTAAAAACATTTCAATCTTTTGAACATTTTTACTTTAAAAACCTGTTGTTCTGTGATGTTTAACTATTTTGATTTTAAATTAAAATCTAAAGCTTAAATGATTTGAATTTTGAAAAAATTGATTCCATATTTGGAATTATAATAATATAAAATTTTATGTTTGTTAAATTAATTTACCAAAAATATCAGTCAAATTAATTAAAATTAATTTATACAATTAAGGTGAAAACGAGTTTACATAGTAGTTAAACTATAAACATAATGAGGAAAATGACCTGGAAATTTCAAAGAACCCATTTTGACCATTTTTATACCATATACCCTCTTGTTTCAATTTTTTTTCATAATTTTAGTCACATGATGTAAGGGGGACATCAAAATAGTTTTTACCTTTTTGAATTTATAAGAACGACTATCCTACCCCAAAACAAAGGAAAACTCACTCACTAACTTATTCACTACTATAAAGCCCTTTTAATCATAAAGACGTACCAAAATAAGCTCAAAATTCAATTATATGATCTTATAAACCTCATTTTGTTAATAAATCCACACAAGGAATCCCAATGGTTCAAACCAAAAGCAGTTACCCAGAAAAGAGATAAAATTTCGCAATGACCGAATTGATTTTATTTATTCCTCCACCCATTAGTAATTTTAATATGAATATTATATAGTAAAATAGATAAGATATATACTAATATTATTTTTATGTTATGTGTATGACCTAAACCTACACACAATTCAATCAAATGGGATATATAATCATCGTTTATTTCTATGGTGGACTACCACCTCATGAACCGATGTCATTCGTTCTTCCAGTACCATCTTTCACGGTTGGGAATTATGATGTGAATACTATTTTTATATGATATATATTATATTTATGATTTATTAATGATTCTTAAGTTATTATATAACACAAAACATCATGATTTCTATTTTTTGGGAATATAAGAACATCGTTTGTGGATATGTGGTCTACCGCCCACTCAAAGTGATTTGATTCATTCAAAAATTACATCGAATGTATTAATAATGTTTTTAATAAATATATTTGATATATACTACATAATAATTCTAATTTATTGATAATATGTACATGAATACATATATTTCATTTAGCTTAATTTTTTACCTATGAAATGAAAATGGAAACAATGTTCATGAGTACCTACCACCTACCATCTCCATGAAAGTAATACATTGTTTTATATTCATATAATTTATAGATTATTATAAATAAATATATAATGAATATAAATGATATTTATTTCATTTTTTAAATTCATTATTTAAGTTAAAATCATCAAATAAAAATGAAAAATAATAAAATTGGAAATATATACGAAAACAAATCTGATATTACATGAAACACAACATTAACATGAAATCATTACTACTATGATAATATAATTTCATAATTAAATCATATATTTTTATATCCAAAAATATTGTTAAATAATCGATTTATAATAAACATATATATATTATACATGATGTTTGAATGTGTATGAATAAATTCAAGAATTCAAGTAAGGGGATTTATAGTCTCAATTTTTTTTTCTACGAGACATATGTCACATTTTCCACTTGTTTATTTTGTATGGTGTATATTATTCCAAATAATGTATTATAGTATTATTATACTTCAATTTATTAGTTTTTTAATATTAATTTTTTGATCTCTATTTCAATGGGTTTTTTTTAAAAGTTACTATATTAGTCAGGTAATATTGTCTTGATTAACCTTCATTGAGACACATATTATGTAATTCACCTACATTATTTTACAAGTTGTGTATATAATTATCCCTGATATGTAATATCGTAATTTTTTTAAAATATTTGAAGCTTTATTGTCTATTATTATTTCATTGGGATTTTGATTCATTGTTACCAATGTTGTATGTGATTATTTTTATAATCTCATTGTTCATAAGGATTTTTTACGATTATTCTCCCAATGATGAAATCATATGATAAATATCTCAAGGAATCTCATGCATTTTCTTATTTTCTAATTAATAATTATTTTATTAATCTAATGGAACAATATTTTTCTTCTATGGTACTTATTATATTTAATAAAATGTTTTTATTATTTGATAGTATTTCTCTCTTCGATCAAAAATCTATTTTATTAAAAAACAATTTTTTTAAAATGTTTTAAAAAATGATTCTAACTTATATTTTAAAATAATTTTTACCAATTTTTTTTTTTTTTATAAATATTCTGGAAGTGTTTAAAATGATAATCAATGATTTGTTTATATGTTTTCATGATTTTTTTTAAATAGAAATGATTCATAAATGATTTAGTTTTTAAATCATTTTAGAAATCAGAAAGGTAATTTTATTCAAGAAATGTTTAAAATTGTTTATAAATCTCACATCATATGTATTAAAAGTCATTTTAAAAGAATATTATTTTGAAAATGTTTCATATCCTAAAAATATATCTTAAAATAATGGTTATTTTTTACAATAAATTCTCCAAGTGATCTTTCAAAATCCATCTACATCTAAGATGAAATCCTTTGATATATTTTCTGGTTTAATGGGGATATGATCCAAGGAAACAATTATAATTTTTTCTTTTAAATTATTTTCTTTATGATGAGAACTTTTTTATGAACCCATTATCTTATATGGGTTATACCATAAAAAATGATTATGAAACTGGATTTGTTTCATGGGTTATGTTTTGAAAAAATGATTATGAAACCTGTCTCTTTTTCAAAGGTTATGATAAGATGGGATGTTTATGACAGCCATTATATTTAATGGGTTATCATATTATGAATAATTTATCATCATTTAGCACATGTATATATGATTTTTTATGTGATGGGTGAGACCTTTATCTCCCTCCAATGCATTGGGTAATGGTAAATGTTCTATGAGATCAAAGGGTACGCGAGGGTGAATACAAAACTCAAATCAATAGGGTACAGTAGAGTTCATCCCAATCCTGAAAAAATTGGGTACATGGTTTGGAATTAAAATTCCATAATAAGAGGGTATATAGGATGGAATCCCAAAACAGTAACAAAAGGGTATATATGGCATCCCACCTTTTTATTACATAACTTTTCATTACATTTTACATATATAGGATCTTTAAAGTCTAGTGTCTTGGAAATCATGAACATAATACATGAAAACAAAATAAAACATTCTTATAAGCCACTTTTAAGGATTCATCAATGTTTAATATTATGTACATTTACTACATCTCATATCCTGGAGATAGACATTAAAGGAAAGGGTGAGCAAAAGGCCCAGTAAGGGTAAACAAGGGAATCAATATACTTGTGATATCAATAAGAACATGAATAAAAACATAAAGACATGGAAAATGAAAGAATATGCATATCATAATGAAAATAACTTGAATCATAACATGAATATGGGGCTACAACATTTCATTTCTACATTCATGAACATATCACCAAGGTCAATCCCCAAGGTGTCATAAAAATTACCAAGGTTATTCACCAAGGTATCGTAAAATTTGTCATCTCTAGAGATTAATTATTTACCCAATGAATTGGAGAAATATCAAGGCGCATAATTAATACGTCATTACATTCATGTGATCCACATAGATCATAATCAGTCATTTCATAAATAACCCAAATGGAATCAAAGAAATGGGTTTCATGTCAAAATCATGATGTTTAAAAAGAGCTTAAAAATGAGATCATTATATCATTTATAACCCATGGAAAGGGATTGAGGGTTATATGTATGTAAATTCCAGAATCATATATATCATCTTTATATATTTATTAAAAACCATGGAAACTAAATAAGTTTGGGTATTCACATAAAAAAACAATACAATTTCTTGAGAGAGAGAGATAGAAATTTTGAGACAAAATTTCGGCAGCATAACGACTATATAACATGGTTTTAGAAAACATTTAAAAGAGAGGGGAAAAGGGTAAACCACTCATAAATAACTCATAATACAGTATGAGTACTGAATAAGATCCTGGTATGGATTTTTGAATGACATACCACATGAAAAGTAAACATGAAAGAAAAGAGAAGATGCGATTTCTTTTACGAAACATTCGGCAGCCTAACAGAATCACTTAAAAATTAAGAAAATAAAGTGATGAGAGTGGAAAGGGTCTCCCAAAAATTATAAAAGAAATGTAAAGAAATTAAAACATATAATAACATACCCTAAACATAAATATATGTAAACTAGAGGACACAACATAAAGGAAGCCGTGACATAAAAGAGGAGGGTGAAATGATCCATTTCCTTGAAAAGTAACATCGAAAGAGTGAAGTTCGGGACCGTGGGAGGCTTGAGGGAACCCTGGGGGGACTCCTTGGGAGGGAAAAATACCATAACATCATTGGGGAGGATTTGGAAATGAATTCAATGAGGGAATGGCTTGGTATTTATAGAAGAAGTGAGGGGACAAAGCATTAATTGCCATGGGACACCTCATCAGTGGTATTGGAAAAACCATGGGATTTACCCTGATATTTAACATGATATTGGCCACCTGGGACACCTCATACCTTATCTAACTATTCATAAGTCTACCAGAATTAATGTATAATTATTACATCCTTAATGATGTCATTAATCACCCGAAACTCAAAAACTGTATTTTCATTATTCATCGAATACTCATATTTTTCATAAAAATCTCAAAAATTCACCTTATCCAAATATCAATGCTCTGATTTAAAAAATGAACTCCATTTTATGAAAATAATTTTCTAAATATTTTTATTTTTATTTTTAAATAAAAACACTATTCACAAAAAATTTAACTATTTTAGAAAAATCCCAAAAATTCAACTTAACTAAA
This sequence comes from Viscum album, assembly GCA_963277665.1. Lineage (NCBI taxonomy): Eukaryota > Viridiplantae > Streptophyta > Magnoliopsida > Santalales > Viscaceae > Viscum > Viscum album. Next base: position 1,880,709,020 of record OY728159.1, on the reverse strand, counting down.
TATCGATGCTCTGATTTCAAAAATGAACTCCATTTTATAAAAATAATTTTTTAAATATTTTTTAATTTTATATTTAAATTAAAAACAATATTCACTCGAAAAAACTAATACTTAACCAATAATTTCTGAAACAATTATTTACCAATTTTATTGAATCTCATTACTTAATCAAGGTGCCTAAATTATATTAATACTTTCTTATGTGAGGTTACTTAATAAATTTGATCACATTATTAATCATAAGTGTAAAATACCTATTCATAATTTACTATTCATCAAAATTAAGTTGATCTTATTTGACTCTAAATTTATTACTGAACATAACTATAGAAGACCATTTTTTGAAAACCATTACACATTATAAATTATTTTTGGTTTTCATAAATATTTTTAAAATATCTTTTTTCTAAGATTCATCAATAATATGCATACTATATTTATCAGGACATTTAAAAATTCAAAAACTTCACCATAAGAAGAAATCACAATTTTATTTAAATTAAAGGATTACTCAAGGCAGTTATGGTCTCATTACATAGCCCCTTATAAAACCAACATAGTACCTAAGAGTAAAGTGTGATAGGGTGATAGAATCTTGGAGCGGTTCGACCAACATTGCTCGAGTAGTGATTTCTATCAGCTTGAGATTCTGGCAAAGGAAATTCCGTTCCATCTTCACGTGATGAATTTCTCCTTGGGTTTGGTTCATAGAAAATCCAAAAGGTGCTAACTCCTTCCCTAGTTCCATCAGATGGGATTCGATTGGCCCGATACTACTGGAATGGGCCATTGAATTTTATTTTTATATTAATTAATCAAGATCACTTTTATTTATAGGCAATAATCGTAACATTTAGTTTCCACTGGTCATATTGACCAACGATCATATAATGTTCGAAACCCAATGGTCTCATTTTAATTATACTCATTTTATTAAATGAAATAGTTTTGTTGTGTATAAAATAAAATAACACACAATGTTAGGAAAGAAAATTTATTCAAAATTTCTGGTTGTTACAATCTTCCCCCCATAAAAAATTGTGTCCTAGCAATTTTAAAATTGTGCTTGGAAATTTTATTGAAATTCTCACATTGGAAAAAGAGTCAGTAAAACTATTACTTTAAAATAAAGAAAGGGAAGTACAAAGTTCACCCGAGGTAACCCATACTAGGATTCCATGTTGGAAGACATGGATATGGAAGATAAAATAAAGGGTCAAGTTCTGAGGAAGAGTGATAGAAAACATGATTGGGAGAAAATTAACCACAAGAAGATCACAAACATATGATGTGCTAAATGGTCTTTGATTACCCAGTAGGAAATGTAAACTAATTTTTTTTGTTTTACATTCCTTTTCATAATTCTGAAGAATTCATTTACTACATTTAAAAAAAGATAAGGAAATATACTTACCTCCAAGTAGAGTTTCATCCATTAATAAGTTTCCACTAGGACTAATATTTTCACAAAACAATCAGAATTTAAAAAGAGTTGGTCTCATAAAAAAAGAATCCTCTTATAGTGAATCACATGATCCACAAAAGAAGAACTATATATTTCCCTTATCTTTAGTCATCAACTAAAACTAAAATGGTTAGTATGAGATCATTTAATCCCCAAAAGGGTAATCCTTTATAAAAATAAATACGACTATTAATCTCAAAAATTTAAGAAAAATTACCCAAAGTTCCATAAATACCATTCAATACACAATTATCCTTAAAATTATTCAGAATAATCCAAACTAAAATTGGAACCCAAAACTCAGAAGGATTTTATCACATAGTCTTCCCCAATAAAGCTGAACATTAATCTCCAAATAACATCAACTACTATTAATGTCTCATACTAATGTGTAATTAACCTAATCGCAAATTCTCTATTCAGGGTTCATCATTTTCCAAAAATAACCCAAATCACCATATGTCCACAATAAATACAGTAATTATTACTAAAACATCAACCATTCTTCTTCAATTTAAATCATATATTATTTTATTTCCCTTATGCATATAGTAATCCAAAAGGGAAAACATCGTCCAAAGTAACCTTTATCATTTAATCACCAAATCATTTTCCTATACAGAGGGTATCCATTTGATAAAACATAAGTTTCCAAAAATCAACTTATTCATGATCCATAAAAATAGTAGGTGCATTAGTCGGTCCGAAGGGAATAACAACAAACTCATAATGACCATATCATGATTGGAAGGATGTTTTTGGAATATCTTCATTATTTACCCTCAATTGATGATAACCAGAGTGAAGATAAATCAAGAGAAGAATTGATCCCCACAGTGTTGGTCAAATAATTCATCAATTTTTGGAAGAGAGTATTTGTTTTTCACTGTGATCCCATTCAGTTCTGTATAATGAATGCATAACTTCATTGATCCATCATTCTTCTTCACAAAGAGAACCGGTGATCCCCAAGGAGACACACATGGTCAGATAAACCCATTATCCAAAAGATCTTGGAGTTGTTTCTTTAATTTCACTAGCTCAACATTATCATTCCAATAGGGGGTCTTTGACATCAGATGAGATCCAGGTACGAGTTCAGTGGACAACTCTACCTCTCTCTCTGGGGGACATTTGGGTAACTCCTTAGGAAATACGTCAACATATTCCTATACGATGGGGAAATTTGTTAAATGAATAAATCCATCATCAGAAACTTATTTCATTTACAAATATTTTAACTAAAAATGATTTTATGACTTAAAACTTCATTCTTAGACAATTACATTATTCTATAATTCCTTCATAATGATTCATAAAAAGCTCACGATTAACCAAACATATCCCCGGGAGTGTCGTAACCAAGAGTGCAGCAAGGCCCGTTATTGTGTACCAATTCCAGTTCGAGTCTAGCTCAAAGTGGTGTTTTAGGGTTTTACCCCTACGTACATATGTGCGAGATCCACCTCTACCTACTCGTATCCAGACATGGATTAATTTGCTGGATAAACCACTTACTCAATAGTCACCAAAATACCAAGAAGATTTTCTATATTTAAAATTTTCTATAGGGTTCTTACTAATGTTTTAATATCCTAATCTCCATAAATAACTAAACTATCATTTGATACCAACTATTTCATCCCACTCTTTTATTACATAACTTTTCATTACATTTTACATACAAAGGATCTTTAAAGTCTGGTGTCTTGGAAATCAGGAACATAATACATGAAAACAACATAAAACATTCATCTAAACCACTTGTAAGGATTTATAAAAGGTTCATCCTATATAAATTTACTGTATATCATATCCTAGAGATAGACATCAAAGGAAAGGGTGAGCAGAAGACCCAGTAAGGGTAAACAAGGGAATCAAAGTACTTGTGATATCAATAAGAAATTGAATAAAAACATAAATTCATGAGTAATGAAAGAATAGGCATATCATAATGAAAAAACATTAATCATAACTTGAATATGTGGCTACAAAATTTCATTTAGACATTCATGAACATATCACCAAGGTCCATCCTCAAGGTGTCATAAAAATTACCATGGTTATTCACCAAGGTATCGTAAAACTTGTCATCTCTAGAGATTAATTCCTTACCCAATGCATTGGAGCACTATCAGGGTGAACCCTTAATATTTATTTAATTTCATGTGAGCCACATATATCATAATCAAACATTTCAAAAATAACCCAAATGGAAGCAAAGAAATTGGTTTCATTTCAAAATCGTGACGTTTAAAAAGAGCTTAAAAATAAGATCATTTTGTCATTTATAACCCATGGAAAGGGAGTGAGGGTTATATGTATGTCAATTATAGAATCAAATTTATCATCTTTGTATATTTATGAACACCCATAGAAAAGAAATAAGTCTGGGTATTCACATAAATAAATAATCGAATTTCTTGAGAGAAAGAGATAGAAATTTTGAGATGAAATTTCGGCAGCATAACGGCTACATAACATGGTTTTAGAAAATATTAAAAAGAGAGGAGAAAAGGGTCACCCAATCATAAATAACTCATAATATAGTATGGGTACTGAATAATATCATGGTATGGATTTTTCAATGACATAACACATGAAAAGGAAACATGAATGAAAAGAGAAGATGTGATTTTTCTTACGAAAAATTAGGCAGCCTAACGGTGTAACTAAAAAATTCAGAAAATAAATTGATGAGAGGGGAAAGAGACTCTAAACAATTAGACATTAAATGGACCGAAATTAGAACATATAAGTACATACCATCAACATAAATATATGGAAATTAGAGGACACAACATTAAGGAAGTCGTGCCTTAAAAGAAGAGGGTGAAAGGATCCCTTACCTTGAAGATTAGCTTCGAAATATTGAAGGATGAGACCTTTGGAGGATTGAGGGCACCTTGGGGGGACTCCTTGGGAGGTAAAAAGACAATAACATCGTTATGGAGGATTTCTAAATGAAATGAATGAGGGAATGGCTTGGTATTTATTGGAGAAGTGAGCAGATAAAGCATTAATTGCCAAGGGACACCTCATCGGTGGTATTGGAAAAACCATGGGCTTTCCCATGGTATTTTCTCATGGTATTGGACACTTGGGACACCTAATACCTTATATTAATATTCATAAGTCTAATAGAATTAATTCATAATTATTACATCCTTAATGATGTCATTAAACACCCGAAACTCAAAAACTGTATTTTCACTATTCAATGAAAATTCAACTTTCTTAGAAAAATACCAAAAATTCACCTTAACCAAATATCAATGCTCTACTTTCAAAAATGAACTCAATTTTATGAAAATAATTTTATAAATAATTTTAATTTAATTTTTATATACAAAGAATATTTACCAAAAACTCAACTATTTCAGAAAAATCCCAAATATTTACCTTAACCAAATATCAACGATCTGATTTCAAAAATTAGCTCCATTTTATGAAAGTATTTTTTGAAATATTTTTAATTTAATTTCTAAACAAAAATCACTATTAACCCAAAAAAACTAATACTTAACCAATAATTTCTAAAACAATTATTTACTTATTTTATTGAATCGCATTTCTTAATCAAGGTGCCTAAATTATATTAAAACATTCTTAAGTGGGGTTACTTAATCTATTTGATCACATTACTAATCATAAGTATAAAGTCACTATTCCAAATTTACTATTCATCAATAATTAAGTTGATTTTATAAGACTCTAAATTACTTATTGAACATAACTATTGGAGACCATTTTTTGAAAATCATTACACATTATTAATTATTTAAGGTTTACATAAAGATTTTTGAAATATCCTTTTTCTAAAATTCATCAATAATATGCATACTATATTTATCTGGACATTTGAAAATTCACAAACTTCACAATAAGAAGAAATCACAAATTTTATTTAAATCAAAGGATTACACAAGGTAGTTACGGTCTCGTTACATAACCCCTTATAACAGCAGCATATGACCTAATAGTAAGGTGTTATACGGTGATAGAATCTTGGGGCGACTTAGCCAACATTGCCCGAGTAGTGATTTCTATCAGCTGGAACTTCTTTCGAAGGCGATTCTGTTCCAGCATCACATGATGAAGTTCGGCTTTGGTTTGGTCCAGAGCAAAGCCCAAAGGTGCTACCTCCTTCCTAATTTCTGTTAGATGGGATTCGATTAGCCCGATACAACTGGATGGGGCCATCGAATGTACTTTTTATATTAATTAATCAAGATCACTTGTATTTATAGAAAATAATCGTAACATTTAGTTTCCAATGGTTATATTGACCAACGGTCATATAACAGTCAAAACCTAATGGTATCATTTTAATTATACTCATTTTATTAAATAAAATAGTTTTGTTGAGAATAAAATAAAATATCACCAAAATTTAGGAAACAAAATTTATTCAAAATTATGGGTCGTAACAGTATATACATGAGAATCCGAATGCCAATACAAGAGATTACACCAGGGGGAATCCCAACCCCATAATAATAGGGTAGATGGGTATGTATCCCAAGGCCATGAAAAGAGGGTGCATGAATGGGTATCCCAAGCCCACAAGAAGAGGACAATGGGTGGGAATCCCAATCCCACAATAAGAGGGTACATAAGAGGGAATCTCAATAGAAAAACAAGAGGGCACACGAGATGGAATTCCATGCCTAAAACAATATAATTCAAGGGAGGTAATCCTAAGATTGAAGTTGGTATATGGGTGATTATTCGAATCATGTCATGTTATGACGGTGGTTGGTATTTCTAACATACTAATTTCTATTATTATGTGTATTCTAGAATTCCATGTTACATTTTAATGTCATACTCTCAAGGCTTATGCAATTGATTCCCTTACTATTCATTTATTATGATCTTCCAATAATTATTCCTTGACTCTTTTGTTTGATATTTGATATACATGGTTTGACCACCAAATATTATAATCTTGTTCATATGACCTTATGTACATGTCATGCTTATGCATCTACTTTTTTTACCCTTACCGAGCATCTTGCCTCACAATTTACTATGTTTAAATTCACATAGTTATGAAGAATGGTGTTATGTAGGGGTAATAAATGAGAAGATATTTGTGGGAGACATTGACGGTCTTTCAGTACATTAGAAGATTTTGATTCACGTTTTCAAAGAAACTAAACTATTACCATCCTTGGGTATGTAATTTTTAATGTGTCTAATATTCATCTAAAATGATATAATATCTATGCATGTTATGTCTGGGTTTCTATAATAATATTACTTTATTAGTAAAAAATATCACCATTGTATCATGTTGAGTTATTTCTAAACAAATATATAATTTACAAATATAATCCAGATATATGTTACATAATTGAACATGAATATATTGTCTATGAACAAATAAAGAACATATTAATGACGTCATATCATGATCCTGATTTAAAAATATTTGTTCATGTGTCATTGATTTACTATATTTATAAGAAAAACTAAATCATATGGTATAAAGACACCCAAAGTCCATTTTTTATGAATAATAATATATTAAAAATCCCTTATTTCATGATTATTTGATTAAAAAAAGTACATTAATTTATATCATTTCCAGTTCTTCAAATATTTATTAACATTTTGTAAATGATTATAATTTACCCCTTATAGATATCAAAATTTTTAGTGGATTATCAAATATAAATGTGTTTTTAGAAATTAACCAATAGTAACTAACTATGATAAGGAAACTATGGATTTCAATTATATTCATTGGTGAAGGTTACTATTTTAAAAAATAATTTATAAGTTCAAATAATATTAAATCAATGAAGAAAATATGTCAATGAGAAGAAAATTATCAATCAAATTCTGACATGTTTGATTTTTTATGATGCTCCTTCTCCATTAATGTCTCAAGGACAATAAAAAAATGGATATTATTGTATTTAATGAACCATGAGGGTATTAGGAATGAAACCATAAAAACCCCAAAAATATTTTTAGGATAAACCATGAATATTATATTAATTAGATCCATAGACACATGTTGTGAATTTGTTAAACCAAAGATAATTACCATTAACTCATCATGACCATAAACTATGAAAAAGGACATGTTTGTTATATAAACCATTATGATTATTAATTAATGATAATTTAATCTTTGATAAATTACTAATAATTAATTTGATAATTTAATATGATCAAATAGATTAGCAAGGGGAGGTAAAAGATCAATTTCATTATTTTAATGTCATTTATATCTCTATAATTGATTCACTAACTCATAGAATAAATATTCTATCTTAAAAAAATATGATAGTTTACCCTAAATGTGAAACACCTATCCATATGAATCTCATATCACACATCCATTACATTTTTTCCAAAAATTAATAGATTACATTAGAACTATACTATAGGGATGCATATATATTTGGTTTATCTCCAGGATAATGTCAGTAGAGAATTCAACTTCACTGTTTGGGGGATATATATATATAGTACCATGGGAAATAGATAAATAAAACCTATCACTATATATATATATATATATCTTATATTCTAATCATAACATTCACATTCATTAATTTTTGAAATGCAATAATTTATTTACGATGATCTATTATAGGTAGTTTTGAATAATATTCTTGAAATGAATTCAAACTTTCAAAATAAGGGATTCTATTAAAACATTTTATATTGTAATCTAGTTCTCATGAAAATAAATTCAAACATTATATTTCGAGAGAAATCATATTAGAAGGATTTTATAATAGTTGATTATTGAAACTATCATCATGTATACATCTAAAGATCATATATATGTATTTAAATTGATACTAACAAATATTACTTTGATTTAATAAGATTTTTTTCTACTTTCTTATCTAACACCATTATCATTAATCCATGTTTAGGTCATTAAGTGCTTTTTGGAAATATTTCAAAATGTAAAATAATTATTTTTATTCAGTATCAAATACATCCTTACATAAAATTTAGTTTATTTTCAATGTGCGAGCTATAACATCATTTAGGATATCATATTATATTATTTTTATTGAATAGAGACATATTTTCTCCCATGGGATCTTCTTAGTTGACTCCATTTTATATTGGGTCATTGATTTGAATAGTATCCCATTTTATTAGAATTGAATAATTGTAAAATTGTTTGTCCCTATTTTTACCACTATATTTAACAGTTTGGTACCCTTTATCACCAATATTTTATAAAAATATCATTATATTCATGAAATATCCACGGTGTTTCTTCCTATTGAATTTTTATAGTGAATTTCACAAATATTTCCTTTTAATTTTACAAATATTCCTCTTTATGGTTTTTAGTATTCAACTTCTTCTATGTCTTTATGAATCATTTTTCGGTGTACCCATGTTATTTATCTATCTAACTCTTGATCAATAATTTTTTTAGTGTTTATAAATAATATGCAACATATATTTTTATCCTTGTACTATTAGATTCATAAATAGAAGTAGGATAATGATTATTTTATCATAAATAGTACGATTTCAATTCAATTTCATCCTACTCACCATGTAGAAATAATTATCAAATAATATTAGAAAATATAAATATATTCAGTATTCACTATATCATCATCCATTATAGTGTTTTCAATAACATACTAAAATTAGTCAAAATCAATCCTTATATGATGGAATACCAATATAATCTTTTCCTTCCCAATATATCCCAAGGAATTGAATTCATTCTCATGGGACTTGATCCATTATTTTACCGATTATATATTAATGGTTCCACTGAAGGATGGAGGCTGATTCCTCAAAAAGTGGTATAACATAAGTACAACATATTGGGGGAAAAAGAAGTTCCCCTAGATGAAATGTAATTAGTTGTAACCAGATTCAAATACCCTATTATAGTTATATTCTAATCATCTCTAACACAAATGTCATTAAATTTCACTTTATGGAAATCCAAACATTGATTGTGGGTGATGATATGGTTTATGATCCTTCCATTACACAAAATTTCACGAAAATGGAATATATTTAACTACTTTTAGAATAACAATATGTTTCATGAATCAAATTATAATATTCATATGAATTTATTAAAAATGCGGGTCATGTAAACTATAAATATTTATAGAATATCTAAAGGGGGTTTCATAATGTTTTTTAAATCAAAGTATGTTCTTCTATACCATATTACCAATTATTCTATTAAACATTACCTGACACAAAATATGAAAAACATGATTATAGTACTCCAATGACATTGGTCATCCTAATAAAACTGTAAATAATATACATATCATAATACCCAAGATCTATTTCATTATAATACATAAGAAAGTAGATACATTAGTAAATGCTACATAAAATTAAAAATGTACGACATATCAATTGAATACCTAAAAATTTTATATTTATCAATGCATATCCACAAGTCAAAAATTGGGAAGATCGTGATTTCATAGGGAAATGGGGAAAAATATAATTGGTCAAGATTAGACTCCCAATAATGGTTTTCATACAATAGAAGATAAAATAAATTATATTTGAATCAACAATATGATATGAATAAATAAATGGAATAAAAAATGGAAATGATATCACAATATATCCATGGATGAAAAAATAATGTAATGGATAATAATAATTTATCTATTAGTTATGAAATGAATAGTTTCATACATAATAAAAATTACATCATGGACTCATTTCAAGATATCAAACATAAATGGGTATGGATTTCCCAAAATACCCATGTGGTTTATCTTATTATACCAACTGATGCATTGAGGGGCTAAAAAATGATCGGTCCAATTATCAAATATTGTGTCTCATTAAATCATCAAATTAAAAAATGGATAAACAAATCATTCTATAATATACCCTATGGAATATCATAGATAAATAGTTCTAAGTAATGAATATTTCTCCATATATAAATATTTGATATATATGTAATTTTAATATTTCATAATTCAAAATAACAATATGGATATCTAAGTAAAAATGAAATAATCAATATATAAATAATTGTATATTCCCAATTCAAGGGAATATTACATTATTGAATGATTTTTAAAGAGTTAATATTGATGGGTATGTCCATGGTGTTGGTGTATTAATACCAAATAGTAATGATTTCAATATTTTGAAAAGAAAATAGAACGATGAAATGATAGAGAAATCACCACTAAACTGATACTATTACATTTTTTTGTGAAATATTCCTAAATCGATTCACTATTATGTGACTGAGTTAGTCTCTATATGGAATCATACATTCAGAGATAAATTTCAGAGGCTAAAAAATTTGAGGGGGAAAATGGTATCATAGAGAGACTATTCCCTCAGGTTGAAGATATAATGATAATAAAAAAATTCATAAGAAAAAAATTCATTACATATCATCCTAAGTACAAGATGTTAAAACTTCCATAAAATAAAAAAAATGATCACCAAGGTAAAATAAAATTTAATATAATGAAAGTGAAAGGCCCAACAAAAAATTATTAAACTCTCTAAGAAAACCCAAAATTGGTCCCCATCCTAGGTTTGGTCCATATATACATTCTTCTTTCTGGATACATTATATAACTCAACTATGAAAGGTCCCTTTCCCATATTCTCACTTATAATGATGTTTCCAAGGAGCATACAAGTGATGGGTAGAGTGGGATGAGAGTAAAAAATAGTAGGCTACCACCATCAGTAATAATATCAAAATCATTTCAAGTTAGTGTATGGAGTATTCATTGATGTGTCTAAAAATAATTAGAGTCCTTCATAATATTTTAGAAAAAACACAACCATCCCTTGAGTTCAGGGTGGCACATGACGCCAACGATACATCCATTCTCCACTACTAGATGTTTTGGTCTATTATAGCATAATAATTTTTACAACCTCCTGGGGATATCATATCCATGAACTGTGTTTGAGGTACCCAAATAGATTTAATATATAATGGTAAAAGTAGATGTTTATATCATCTCAAATTTCCCCTAGATATATCAAAAGGGGAATACCAGATACATGGTTTTCGTTTATGGTCCCCCACCAAAATAAATTTATAAATAGACACACTAAATCCTAGAAATAAACTCTAGGTCCCCAAAAATATTAATAGCACATGGGAACACAAAATACATGTAATAACATCTCGTTCCCCCCCCAAAAAATATAAATAATGGGCACACATGATCCTTGAAATGTGTTCAATGTACCAAAAATTGATAATAATTATAATAATGACAACAAAATATTAAATTTCATGATCATGAGTTCATTGTCTCATTTTTTAGTAACTACCAGGAAAGATCATTTCATAACATTATTCATATTCACAATATAATACATTTTCATAATCACGAGCTCATTATTTAATTAATAATGATTTTATCAGTTTACATTAATAGAGTGTATGATGATTTAACGCATAATATGATGTAATCAATGAATCCAATTAATTAAATCCATTATATAAGATATCAAAATCCAATGTTTTTTAATCAAATTTCCATTCTAATAATATTCGGTTAGCACACATTTTACAATGGCCTGTAATCTAGTTTCTACAGAACAATATGTCACACAGGAATTGTGGAAAGGTCAATTATCATAAATTAAGGGATAAAAATTAGTTATCATTTTGATAAGTATATGATCAGAATATTTTAATGTTGTTATTTCAAACAGTATTGGGTTGGCTATCTACTGTTGAAAATAAGTTTCCTAATTCATATGGAGATAAAATTAATTTTTTATCACATGTTTTCACATCATAGATTCCATATGGTTTTAATAATAAACATAAATCATGTAACACTTGAAACATGATTGTGGATGATTGAGTGTGGTTGCATAGATTTATTATTTGGTACAATTATTTATTATATCATAAAAATACTCCCAATAAGTCATACATATATAATGAGTCAGTAGACTTACATCTAAAGGTAGGCAATCACATGGGGTGTCCAACCTAGTGATTCATATGAGCTCAATTGGTTGAGAGGATAGTATAACTAAATTGCCACATCATTTTGGGGGAAATTATGTAATACTCCATGACTCTCTTATAGATTAAACGTATATTCACTAATCATTCCCAAATCAAGATATGGTATTGGTTGCCTTATTAAAATAATCATGTGTTAAATTATTGTACATGAAAAAGGATAATCTATTATGGAGAAAAATTGTATGAAAGATAGCTTCTCCATTTGGTTCCCATTATTTCAAAACTATCATATGGTTCTTGTTATTTAAATCCAAATGATGAGTAAGCTTAGAATTTATCACTATCTTGGAAGGTTCTTTGTGTTTTGGGATAGGGATTGAACCTCAGAGAGGCATCTTATGTATGCTATGACAACATGAATAAATTTTTATGTAGTTTATTTTGGGAAAATCCATGAAATTTAACATCATGTTGAAAGGATGTAAATTTTGGTATTTTGGCATTGAGGAATAATCATGATCCTTAGGAAGGAATCATATTTATCTTCATTACAACTCGAATCAGTTTCTTCATAGTTTAGATTTTCCTTAACATACTAATAAGAGGGGATAAGTAAATAATACTCATGAGGGATATTACTTCAATTTTTATCAAAATGGGAATTCCTTATTGTCATAAAACAATGTGTATTCCCTTGTATGGAGGAATTCATACCCGAATGTGGGGTGGGGAATACACACTAATAATTCAATTATTGGGATGTTTTTTTTGATGTTACAGATACAATCATTGAAATTTCATATCCTATCATGTGTCATTTTTAGTCTAAGATATAGGAGACTGCATCCAAAAAGATTCACTTCAAATAGATTTTGGGAATATTCCTTAAAGAACCCCTAATTTAATACATGACATATATCTCAGACCTTAGGAATATGGCTTATATATCATGTTTATAAAAGGAATTAATGTCTTCTTAATTTAGGTATATTTTCTAATTCAATGCTTGTTGTGGAGGAATTTTAGTCTCCCAGTGGGTTGGTTTATTATCCATATTAAATGAAATAATAACAGACTTACACCAAGGTGGATACCTAAAAAATATATCCAACCCTTATCTTATGATAGATAAAGAGTTAGATCTATTAGTGATTAAATGACTTGTTTTGGGTAACATGAGGGTTGTAACAACCCGGAATTTTAAAAATGAAATTTACATTCTTATAATTATGCGTATCAGTATAAGTCACATAAAAAATCACATATATAAAACAATAACAACATTATAAATGAAAAAGTGTTGAAATGATTTGTATTTATAGAAATTAGGGAACCTATTCCAACGATATATTTACATGACCATTGTAATTGTAATATAATCATTTAGAATAATAATGTTACCAATTTAATAGTAATCCCACCTATGAAAATGTAATTAATATTTTGGATCCTCATAAATGAAAAGTTTATATATTTACATCCTGGTAGAAGTAAATGAATTTTATAAAAAATTATAAATTTAGTGAATGATTTTTGTAAACAGAACTTGTTTATTAACATTTTTATAAATAATATAATCATGAAAAGAAAATTTATTTTTCACAAAATAGATTCATAAATTAATATATATTTTTATTAATATTATAATATACTTCTATTCCCCCTCAATTAGTTTTTTTAATGTGTTATAAAATCAATTATAATTTAAAAATTCATAATTTTCATACAAATAATGATATTAATTAAAAATAAAATTTGTCTTCTTTAAAAATTATTTTCCTAAAATGGATTCAATTTTTTAATTATACCTGTCAAAAAATGGTTTTGATTAATATTTAGGGTTTTTCAAAAATAGTATAATTTTATTTGAAAAGTGAAATACGTTAATTTACTGAATAAGATAAATACATTAATCATTGAGTCATGGATGATGTATGGAAAATGTAAGAACCATTTGTTCCAACTCAAATGTACCATTTAATTGAATTATTAATATTAATAAACTCTCTTCATTATCTTGAAGAAAAATAACAAATAAATGAATAAAAAAATAAAAAACACCCCTATCCTGCACTATAAATACCACCCATAACCACCTCCTATCCCCACACCTAAAAATCCTCGTTGAATGTCTTAAATTATTTCCAATAATTTTCCCAAGCCTCTCCCCAATGTCCATGATACTCTGGTCTCAATAAAAGACCAATCTCATTTTCCTGAAGGAGGTTCTCGAGGTGGAGAAATTCAAGAGGTAAAATCCTTTTTTTTCATTCACCATCATTCCAATTTATTTTATTTTCATCTCATAAAACCCCCTTATCCAAGGGGCATGATAATTATAGTATATTATATAAAATTGAATTTAATTTTATAAATGGAAAAAGACATCATGATTTTCATTCATCTATTATTTTATTCTAATAATTAAAACATCGTATGTGATGTGCTAATTTATCATATTCAAGGATGAAGAGTTTTCAATTTACACTAACGCCTCAATGGATTGACATAAAACCATTGTTATTGCTAAAAAATATTATAATATATGTATTATGAATTATTTAATGTTCTATATCCAATATATATTCATAATATTAAATAATAATACAAAAATAGTTCTTGATGATCAACAAAATACCTAAATAATCTAAACCATTATCTTTATCGTTTTATGTAATAATGAATACTGACATATGAAAAAAATGATAAATAAGACTATTTAAAAACTTTTATGTTGATTAATAACTTATAATTTCAATTATAGACTTCTATTAAAATTTTAAACTATTTTCTATACATGTATACATTAAACTGATCATGAACACCGATGAAACAAATGCTCCTAAAAGATAAAATTGTATATTACTACTCATAAAAATTCCGTTAATAAACATTAAACAATTATAATAAATCAAATAAATATATAACATATTATAAATAAATAAATTAATTTGTTTAATTTGATTATATGGGACATTATGTTCAAGTACAGAATAGTTTCAGACATAAGGTAACGTTATTAAGAACCCTTTGGATAACCTAATCACCATGGATTACCTAGATTAATACATAGGGAATCACAAGATATGATATACAGTTAATTTAAATGTTTATCCTTATTTGTTCAACGTTTCATTTTTTTATTCTTATTATGTATTTATTCAATCCCCTATAATTTAAATTTCTTTTCATAGTTAGTGGTTGGAAATAAGAGACACTACAACATAAATATCCTTTAGCGGCGGTCATTTATCAACGGTTTTGTAAACCGCCACTAAACCTTTTTTAAAAAGGGTTTAGAAACGGTTTATTAAAAACTGCTACAAAACTGGGTTATTTTTTTCCACCCGCGACACTCCCCCCCAACCCCAACTCCCCTTCTCCCTTATACCCCCCCCCCCGCGAGCAATCCCCGAACCCCAGATCCACTGGCCAGCCATTCGTACCACATCCCCCCAACACCCGACCTCGAACCCCCATCTCCCCCTTCTCACCCTGCGACCCCATCTTCTTCCCCCGACCCCCGCTAGACCCAGACCCTAACATTCATCCCTACCAGTGGTGAATTTTATTTAGGTCTATGTTTCCATTTCATTTAATTTTATTTAATTCATTTATTTGTGCTTGGACTTATAAATTAATTCCTAATCCAGATAATGAGGGTGTGGGTTATATAGGTTTGATTCATAATGGTTTTATATAACTTAACATGGTTTTCATCTATCTTAAAGGATTTAATTTCATGATTAAATGAAATTTTTATGTAAATTTGTATTTTATACATTTTACATGTTTGATAAAATTAGAAGAATGGTTTTATATAAGAGAAACACATATTCATTCCATTTCAAGGTAAATTGGTTTTTCAAAGTGGGTTACCCATTGGGGGTTAAATGGTTTCCATGTTTTAAAGGGACATATTGTTTTATGAAATGGAATTGTGATTAATTTGGGTAATGTTGGTTGTGTTTTGGAAATTATTATTATTTTCCTTATATTAGTGTTTGGATTCTAAAAAATTTTAAAAAGGGATTTTGAAAAGTATATATTATATGTGATAATTTAAATTCTTGTATGACACTTTGTGATGTGATATTTTAGTTGATTGGTTCTTTGTTCCCCTATTAAGACCCTTATCATTTATTTATGATGTCATCTCTATCCATTTGATGGTTGTTTTTTATGTGAATATTGATTTTCATATGGGTAGGGGCTCATTATAAGCTAAATGTGGGATGTGTGAAGGATTTAATTATTATGGAAACCTTTGGCAATTATTATTTTCATTCTATGACATTCACTTTGAAATTGTATCACCTAATTTAGTTATTTTATATGGAACCATATGATTCTATGTGGGAAGTCATGGGATGTTTATAGGAACATTGAGATTACACACTTTTTAGTAACCTCTTGTAGTACAAAATACTATGCTTGTGGGGTGTCAAAGATGAGATTGCATTTTCAGTGATTTTTTTGATGGATGTGTGACCATTAACCTGATGGAATTAGGGCCACCTTCTCATGTATTATACTTTTCCCATAAGTTAATATTTTTTTCCTCATGATATGTATCATGTGTTTTGCCTTTAATTATTTATTAGCTTGTGTATTGATTTTTTTACTATGACAGAATTTCATTGAAGCATTGATTCTCCAATGATTTAGTACTAATATGTATTAGTGTTGTTGGACTTGTTTATTGGAATACATTACGACTTTCTATATGGAATTTTTCTTCACAGTTATCCTTGTTTCCATACTTACTTTGAGTTTGTTGTGTTAATGTATTCTAGTGAGGGGAATTTTATTAAATTTTCTAGCCATTATTATAAAATCTTTTTATAAGTTTCTAAACAATACAAGGGTTTTTTATAAAAGGGGTGATGTTTTAAGGATAGATGAATGAGTTTTGAATTGTAATTTTTTTCATGAAAATAATCTTTATACCTTGTTTTATAAATATAGTGCATTGATAATGTACATGTTTTATATTTTATTTATTTATATATCATGTTCATGGAAGAATCCTATTTTTCTATATTATTCTCAAACTATAAATTATAGTTTCTCTTATAAAAGAAATAAAAGTCATTGACTTACACTGAATATAATTAATAACATTGTATAAAAGTCAGTTCAATAAAATTTCATGAATTGTACAAGATAATACATCTAATTCAACTAACTACTATATCAAAATGATCAACTTGAAAATATCCCAATACTCTGAAATCTTACTTCTAATATAATGCTTCAGCTTAACTCTTAACTTTTTTACTATTTGTAAATTTTATCAAATATATCTAGAAATAATAACTATCTTCTTAAAATCAATATTGCCTAAGAAAATATTCATTATCTTCTAGTTTATTCAAGTGATTTTTTAATCACATGTGTATAAGCAAACTCATGCATGCACATATGTACTATGGTTTTCTAGTGGGTGATTCACCATATGTATTTATAAAGAAATAGCTTATGTAACATATTTATATATTTTTTCAACTAGTATATTTGAATATCTTTCCCTATTTAGTAGTAACTATGTGTTTTAATTTGTTTTTAATATTGTGTAGGAACATTGTGATATACATGTATAAAAGTTGGATCACATTACAAAGGAACACACCTCAATATGTTAAGGGTTTGAAGGAGCTTTTTGAATTATTAATTTCCAATCGATCTGTTGAAAGGAGAATAAGATGTCCATGTCCTAAATGTAAATTTACAATATTGTTAAATAGAGATGAAGTTTATGGTCATTTAATTCTAAAGTAATTACCTGATCAACATTTGTGTTGGATTTTGCATGGAGTATCGAACGTTAAAAAAGGTTGATCACTGATGCTAATCCACTGAATGAGCTGCCAAATTCATCAACAATGGAAAAGGAAATTAAAAACCTCTTAAATGATGCATTAGGAACTACAAGAATCCACTATCAAAATAAAAACATAACAGAACAACAAGATAAGGGTGCCACAAATTGCAATGTGACAAGTGATGTTTTTGAGACTGTAACACACCCAGATCAAGATTGTAACATTTTATTAGATCCTCTTCTTAATTCTGTGGAGACAAATGTAAGAGAAAACTTTACTGAGGATAATACGTTTCATGATTTAGTTGATGATGTAAATCATGAGTTGTATAGTGGATGTTTGAAATATTCAATGATTTTTTTATGCTGAAGTTATACCATATCAAATATGTCTATGTGGAATTACAAATAATGAAATGTCCATAATATTGGAATTGTGGTATGATGTATTTCCTAAAGCAAAAACCCCCATGTCTCTTTATGATATTAAAAAAGTTGTTAAGAGGATTGGTCTGAATTATTCAAAAAAACATGTGTGTTCCAATGATTGTACGCTTTATTGGCGAGAAGATTCATATAGAAAGAATTTCCAAAAAATTTCTTCTTCTAGATGGTAGTCAATTAGTGATGTTGTAAGTCTGAATCGACATAATTTCCCGAAGAAGAAGAAATGGAACCCACTTACAAATGTATTTTATTGCTTTCCTTTAAAGACTCTATTGCAATGATTATTCATGTCATAAAAAACTGTTGAGCACATGAAGTTACATTCATTAGATAATAAAAATGACGGGTTAATGAGACATCCACAAGATTCACAATTTTGGAAGACAATTGATTCATTACATCTAGATTTCTCAGCTAATCCAAGGAATTGTCGATTGGGATTGGATGCTGATAGATTCAACACATTTGGGACTTTAAGTACCATTATAGAATTTGGCCAGTTTTTTTGATCCATTATAATTTGCCTCTATGGATGTGTATGCAACAAACATATTTTATTATTTTGATAATTAATCCTGAAAAAATTCCATGAAAAGATATTGATGTATACATTCAACCTTTTATTGAAGAATTACATGAGTTTTGGAGTAACGGTGCAGATAAATTTTATGTTTCTCCTACTACAATGTTCAAAATGCATACTATATTAAAGTGGACCATTAGTGACTTCCCTGGGATTGGGAATTTATCTGGTTGGAACATTTACATAGGTTTGGCTTTTCCTGTTTGTAACATTCATTTTGAGCCCAAAAATCTACCTCAAAGTAGAAAATTGTGCTTTTTGTGCCATTGATGATATGTTGATGCATCTCATAGATTTTGGCTGAACAGATAAAAGTATAATGGTTTCATTGATCATTGAACAGCTCCAATGTTTTATACTGGTTCTGAAATATTGACACAATTTGAAAATGTTGAAACATAATTTGGGAAGGTTCATCATTTGAATGATAGTGGGAAACATGTTCAAAGTGAATCATCAAGTGAAATCAGAACAAAACAACGGAAGAAGAAAATATATTCTTTAAACATCTCTATTGGGAATTTAATTTATTGTGGAATATTCTTGATGTGATGAATATTGAGTAGAATTTCTGCAAAAAATTTATTGTGAAATTTCTTAATGAGCATGTAATGTAGAAGGATCATTTCAGTGCTCGCAACTACTTACAAGTAATGAACATAAAATGTGATCTCTGGCTAGATGCGGATGAAAAGTATGCTCTGGCAATTTTTGCAATGAAAAATAGGGATAAAGATACATTACATAAATTTTAAAACAATATGAAGGTATCTTATGGGTATTCAAGTAACATCTCAAGGTTTTTTGACTTGAAGAATCGTAAGTTACATGGGTTGAAAATTCTCGATTCACATATTTTGTTACAATAGTTACTATAATGGGAATTGCATACATTATTTACTAAAACATTTACTGCTATTGTACTCCAATTTTGTACATTTTTAGTGAAATATGTGAGAAATATTGACATCCATTTCAGCTAGACAACCTCCATTATAATTTTTTTTGACACTTAGTGCAATGGAGATGATATTTCCTCCACTGTTTTTTACTATCATGATGAATTTAACTATGAATTTGTTTGAGGAAGCTAAATTAGGGGCCCCGTTCATTATCGATGGATATATCCAATTGATAGGTACATTATTTATATGTTTTTTATTTATGTAAATAATTTCTGGAAATTAATTAAGTTCCTCATTATGTTTATTTTATTTCACAGATATCGTGGTCATTTGAAATCATACGAGAGAAACAATGCCCAACCAAAAGGCTCTATTACTGAAGGCTATTTGGATGAGGAGTGTCTTAAATTTTTTTCTAGATACTGGGATAATATTGAGACAAGATTTAGTCAAGTTGGATGTGTTGAAGACACATCGACTCAATCTCAAATACATCAGAAATCATAAATATTTCCTGGTATTGGCCGATCAGTTTCGAGGACCTCAAATGGGACATAGAAAGAATTAGAATTATTACAGGCACATAGATATGTGCTGCTGAATAGTGAAATTACAGATCCATTTATTGATGACTTGAGGATTCAAACAAAGAGACGAATGAGAGTTCGAACATGAAATGAAAAAGATATAATGAAAGATGTTAATAAAGAGCTTGTAGAATGGTTTTCACAGTGTGTAAGTTCATAAATATTTCAATTAATACCAATATTATTTTGACACATATATTTTGTATATATAATAAAGTATATTTATTTTTTTAGATCATGAATTCTGATACTTGAGTAGAGTTGTCTGATGATTTGAATTTTCTTGATCGAGGTCCTCTAAAAAAAGTTATAAAGTTCGATGCTTATAATGTGAATGACTTTTTTTTTCGTACAGTCGATCAAGAAAGGAGTTTGAAAACAAAAAATAGTTGTATATTTACATTTTCAGTAGTGGGATACTATATTAAGATGACTGATAGTATTTAATTAAACTACCATAGTCACGTTTCAGTTGTTTTATGGAAATGAAATTGTGTCGATATTAGTAGAGGTGTTAAAATAGATTCCTTACAATTTACTTATATGAACTTCTCTCGCTTGATGGATGTTGGTGATCGTGAACTACATGATCCATATATCTTATCATCATAGGATAAAAATTTATATTATGTGAATGATGTTGTGGATGAAGGGTTGAGTGTAGTTTCTCAAGTAATACAAAGAGATTTGTATGATATGGGTGATGAAGTGCAATATTTGGCCTCTGAAATTGAATCTCATCAATAATTAGAAGCAGAATTATTTTTCCATCATGATATTGAAAATATTAGTCTAGAAAGAAAGAATGAAGTGGATGTTTTAATGGAGTAGTAAAATGACATGATTGAAGGGGAAAATTATTGTATGTACAATTATTTATTCATTCGGCAACCACTTTTTTCATTTGTGGAGTAATTCATTATCATTGTTATGTGTATTTAGTTTGTTAGTACTGGGAATCTATTATATTTTTTAATTTTTTTACATTTTTTTTGAAATATAGGTTCTAAATATAATTTTATTTGATTAAATGACAGGAATTCCAAGGAGGAAGCGATACACTGTTTCATCCACTACTGTGACAAATGATGATCCATCTCTCTCCCTCCCTATGTCATCTGAGCCAATAGCTTGCTACCCCTCTGCACCATCTCCCCTACACCATCTCTCACACCCTCTATGATCTTCCCTTTAGAATCTTATTTGTTGATTCCACCTTCAGCATCATTAGCAGCGGGGTGGCGGCACGCCCCATCTAGTTCATCACGGACATACTAGAGGGTCACTATTATAGGTACAAATTTTAAAATAAATAAATTTATTACACTTTTTTACACTAATTGTTTGTTCATTAAATATGACAAAATGAAACTGTGGAGAAAAATATAAAAAGTACAGATGTGTGGAATATTAATGGATAAAAGATAGTTGTCCCATTTGATTCATATGGGGTCCCTATGAATTACGTTGTGGGATTACTTGGCCAAATTCTAGGCCAGTTGGCAGTGGAGCCTATTTTACTTCCAATTTATTATGATGAATGGAGACACATGCTTCCATGTTGGAAAAATGCAGTTTTTTTATTCCCAAATAAAGGTAATTTTAATACATTATGGTGTAATTTAATGTCATGTTATTAATATGTTCAAAATGAATTTATGTATACATATGTTTTTCCACTTTATAGTTGTTGATGTGATAGCCCAAAATTGGATGTTGAAAAATCATAGTATGAAATATAAGGACTTAAAATGGAGATTGTGGAGAGATTTCAATGATTCTTCGTTGACCATCCAACAAATGTATGAGAAGCTACCTAATGGGTACCCAAATAAAAGTGGAATGCTTTTGATGACATACATCGTGATGAGAAGTATATAGTATTTAAATTTATATTATTATATTAACCTAAGTTTACATTTATAAATATATATGAATAATAGATGACATTTAATACATCATTATTAAATTTCATTTTTTTATTTTAGGATCTCTCAAAAAATAATGCATCAAGACGGGCTAAGCAAGTCACCCCCCACACTGCAGGGTCAAAATGCTTTTGTAGATGCCGATCGACTATGGTAATCTTTTCATTAGTTTAAATATTTATAAAAAATATCATTTATTTAATATATTAAACGGTTGATTTATCGTTTTTAACGCAATCATGGAGTTTAGGGCATGAAGCATCCTGAACTGAACTGTGGTTGGATGTTCACAAAACATTTGATGTAATTTTTGTTAATGAGACTACCAAAGAAGATAGGGTATGAAATCATTTTTTTCATTATAATAACTCATTATCAGTTTTAAAAATGTTAATATATATTGATATTTAATTTATAGTAAAAAATTGAATAAATATGGGATGCCAATCTGGGGCCATCCTACTCAGTCTCCCAGGATGACTTGGATTCTAAATCCCTTGGGAAGTAGCATCCTGGTAGAGTGAACATGATAGGTTTGGTACTCACACCATATCATGACATTGGTAGGACATCGGGGATTGTAGCTGCATCTATTCTTGGTTGTAGTCAGTCCATACCCAGAGATGATCAAAGATAAATTGTTTCTCTACTAAACACAGTTCAAGACCAAGGGGCTCTGATATCTACTTTGCCGAAAGCATTGACTGATATACATTAGCAGCTGAGAAGATATCACCCCGGTGGTATTGCATCAACTTTTAATGAGAAGGTAAATCACCAAAATTCAAATTAATTTAGTTTTAAATCTTTTATTGTTTTTAATTTTAAATATAAATATGCAACACTATTTAATTTTCAATATAATATACTTACTGGTGGTAGCTGGAAGTGGAGATGGAGATGGATAGGGTGACGATATCTTTTCATCATAAGACAATGATTAGTTTTATTGTTGACATGTGGAAAAATATTGTTTTATTTGGTTTGTATATGTATCATGTGTGGCCCATAGTTTCCTCCAAACATTTTTATGACCTAACATTTTCTTGATTTCTCATGTTTTCTTTTATGTATTTTACTGATTTCTGATGTTTCCTTTTATGTCTTGATTTCTCTGGAGTGGTATGCCCCATATAAATAAACTCTTTATTGTGATGATTCATTTTTTATGATTCATTTATTCTAAATTCATTTTTCATTAAAATAACTTATCCTACATATTCTACCCCAATGCATTTACCACTACATTTCCATTTCTAAGAAGTAGTTCTTAGTTATGCTCTTATATCAATGCCTAGGGATGAGAATTTGTGTCTCACTAACATGTTTAAGATAGACAACCCTTTAGTGTGGAACAATCATAGTATCCAAAATTGAAAAAAATAGTGGGAATCCATAAATATTGACATGAGATTAGGGCTAATTTTGATACACTATATATAATGGAGTTTCCCACCACCTCCAAAGTGGAGTTCAATAATAGTCAGGTAGTATGAATGATAGTGTCCATTATCTCAGTAGGGATGACATGATGATGGGTGTAACGACCCGAAATTTTGAATAAATCTTGTTTCCTAATTCTGTGTGTTATTTTATTTTATTTTTATACTCAACAAAAATGTTTCACTTGATAACATGAGTATAATGAAAATGAGACCGTTGGGTTTCGACTGTTATATGACCATTGGTCAATATGACCGCTGTGAACTAAACATTTCGATTTTTGTCTCTAAATAAAAGTGATCTTGGTTAATTAATATAGAAAGAAGATTCAATGGCCTCACCCAGTAGTCTTGGACTGATCAAATCCCATCTAACAGAACATGGGAAGGAGGTAGCACCAATGGGCATTGCTCTGGACCAAACCCAAGCCTAACTTCATCGTGTGAAGCTAGAACGGAATCGCCTTTGCGAGAAGTTCAAACTGATAGAAAAAACTACTCATGCGATGTTGGCTGAGCCTCCCTCGGGTTCTCCCACATTAGAACACCTTACACTTAGGTCCTATTATAGTGTGATAAGGGGATATGTAAGGAGACTGTAACTACCTTATGTAATCCTTTGTTTTAAAAAAAATGGGGATTTCTTCTTATGATGAAGTTTATGAATTTTCAAATGTCTGGATAAATATAGTATTCATATTTTTGATGAATTTAAGAGAAAGGATGTTTTAAAAATGTTTATTTAAACCTTAGATAAATAAAAATGTGTAATGATTTTCAAAAAATGGTCTTCTAGAATTATGTTCAGTACAAAATTTAAAGTCTAATAAGATCAACTTAATTTTTGATGAATAGTAAATTATGAATAGTGATTTTATGATTAGGATTGGTAATGTGTCCAAATGGATTAGTAATCTCACTTAAAGAAAGTATTAATATAATCTAGGCACCTTGATTAAGTAATGTGATTCAATATTATGGTTAAATAAAAGTTTCATAAATTATTATTCAAGTATTATTTTTTTTTCAGGTGAATAGTGTTTTTAATTAAAAATTAAATTAAAAATCTTTAGAAAATTATTTTTATAAAATGGATTTCATTTTTGAACTCAGAGCATCGATATTATGTTAAGATAATTTTTGGGGTTTTTTCTAAAAAAATGAATTTTCGGTGAATAGGGTATTTATTTAAAAATTTAATGAAAAATATTTAGAAAAATATTTTTATAAAATGGAGTTCATTTTTATAATCAGAGCATTGATATTTAGTAAATGCTATATTTTGGGATTTTTCTGAGAAAGTTGAATTTTCCGTGAATAGTAAATATACAGTTTTTGGGTTTCGGTATGTTTAATGACATCATAACTATGTGACCCCAAGAAATCCTCTCATCCATTCGACTCCCAACTCTCCCCCAACGAAGCTCTAGTCTCATTACCTCCCAAGGAGTCCTCCTAAGGTGACCCCAAGCCCTCAAGGTCCCAACCTTTGAGTTTTAAGAGTTACGTTTTAAGGTAAGGGATCCGACCTCTCTCTTTCTTTTCAAGTAATCTCTTTTATGTCATTTCTTTTATTCTCCATTTTCTTATATTAAAAGATATTATTTTATATTACTCTTAATTCCCTTTTAATGTTCATATAATGAGAGATCCCCTCTTACTCTCATTATTTCATTTTATGATGTTTTAAGTGGCGCCATTAGGCTTCTGAATTTATAAGTGGTTCTTTCACCCTTCTCGTTTTCAAGTTCTACTTTCACGTCAAGTATTTCAAGTTCCTTTTTATTATGGTGGGGTATGATCTCTATATCTATCATGCAGATATTTTATGATCATATGATCTAAGACCCCAATTGATCTCTTCAATTCAGTATTTTGAAGTTTTAAGTGGTGCCGTTAGGCTGCCGAAATTTTCATAAGTGAAATCTTATTTTTGTCCTCCTTTCATGTTCTTCATTTCATATGGTATATTTTCAAATTTCATTACCATTTTCTTATATCCATTATATTCTATCGCTCTAATATTTTATGGATAATTTATTAGTGTTTGACCCATGTCCCCTCTCTTTTCAATATTTTCTTAAACCCTGTAACATAACCGTTATGCTGCAGAATTTCCATCTCAAAATGTCTCTCTCTTATTCTCAAATTCATTTATTTTATTATGTGAATACTCAAATACTTTTCTTATAATGGGGGTATTCACTTATATACCAAAATGTCCTATTTTAAATTTTGGTATTTATGTACATGAAACCTGCTTTCCATTTTCTGTGGGTTTATTGTGACCTAAAGATCATGTCTTTAAAGCAGTTTTTAAAACATTATGATTATGAAATGAAACCCATTTATTTTATTCTATATGGTTTGTTTATGAAATAATTGATGATCATATAAGTGGCTCACATGATAATAAAGACATTTCAATGGTGTGCCCTGATAGCGCTACACTGTATTGGGTAAAGAATTTATCTCTAGAGATGACCTTTTAGACTGATACCTTGGTGAATAAACTTGTTAATTTTTTATGACACCATGGGGATGGACCTTGGTGAAACGAAATGATTTTCAATATTAAATGTTGTAGCCACATCTTCAAGTTATGAAAAATGTTATTTTTATTATGATATATTTCATGATTTCTTTCTCATGCCTTAAAGTTTTTTTCATGACCTTATTGAAGTTTCTCAAGTTCACATGTAAAATGTTTCTCTTGTTTCCCTTACTGGGCCTTCTGCACACCCTTTATTTTGATGTATGTCCCCAGGTTATGAGATGCAGTAATGAACCTAGGATGAACATGGGGAGAATACTTTCAGGTGTTTAAGAAGAATGTTTTATGTTTTCATGTTTTATGTTCCTGGTTTCCAAGACACTAAACCTTAAAGATCCTCGGTTTTGTAAAATGTAATGAAAGTTTATGTGATAAAAAGGCGGGATGCTATAATGGGAATATCCTAGTAGATTATACATATCCCCCTTCCATATAAACATGTTAAATTGAATACATTATCAGTTACATAACATTCATAACAACTACTACCATATCACAAATAATTCATTATAAGCATCCATATTCTTGGAGAGAATATATCAGCCTCCTTCAGAAGACACTCTTCCATTTGAAGGAATGGGCCTAAACACTTCTATTATATTCTACACATCAAAATAACATGGATTTATAATGGTAGTTATAATATATTAGGTTCTAGATTCCATTCCTTTTAAGGAAACCACAGTAAAGACTCATTTTACAAAGAAAATACATGAGTGAAACAAATATGATACTTGAACCCGATCCATCACTCTTAAAAGATTAGGAACCCCAATACATGGAAGATATAATTTTACCTTTTTTATATATTTAGTGTCAAGTATAATAATCCCACATGGAATAACCCAAGCGAGAGATTATTTTCTCTAATTCATATGTTATGTTTCATTTATAATAATTCCACACGGAACACCAACATAAATTAATCCCAAGAAAATATTACCACATCACTATTCCCATGATAAATGGTCTACAACCAACATACTATACCCCACATCTTTTGAGTAACTAGGGAATTAATAAATAACCACCCAATCATGTTCCTAAAGGATGGTAGGAGGGTTTAAATTTACCGACACATAGATGGAATATAAATCTAAATAGTGACTATATATATAGTAGTAATATATATAGTTTATATATATTTCATCCACCTACATTGCCAAGGTATGTGATGATGTATGTATCCATATACTTATAATAATATTGATGAATAGACCATGGCATAACTCCGACATCCCAAACCAGTCTAACGAGCCTATGTGCTCATGTAATTGGGTACATGTCCTATATCACAATAGAGTGAGAGACGCCATGAAACAACACATGGGATGTTGAGTGTGCCATCAAGTCAACATTCTAGTCATGGAATGTGGTGAGTAAATCAAAATACTTATATAGTAACATTTCTGTGATACACCTTGCTCAACACCTGATGTAAGGAATTGTGATATCTCCTTTATCAACAATCTCATACCATCATATCATAACCTCTATAATGGCATATATTAAATATAACTAGAAATGGGAATTACCTCAAATCCATATATTCTATATACACCATATACATAATAAATTAATAATCATTTCTGTCATAATATATAAGGAATAACCTCTTCTTCATGTCTTTATCCATGTTCATGTCCCATTTAAAATATTACAATTTGTAGGAAGCATTTTATAAAGTATAAATCAAGAGCATGACATTACAATTACTTGGGGTCATTCCATTTAAAACTAATTGATTTATTTTATGAAAGGAAAACCATCAATAATTATTCAGTTCAGATTATCAGTTACATTTAACTCATTCAATTCATTAAAACATGGGAAACCCATATATAATCTCAATGGAGTCACTTAGACGGTGACTTGTTAATCTATGAAATTTCCCACTTTAGAAATTCCATCTATAAGTGGTCCAAAAACATAAGGGATGAATTTGGTTGTTTTAAATAATCATATATAATGGGATATTACTTTCTTGAACAATTGCTGAAGATATGTGGGAGTACCAACATTTAAAAAAAATCATATTGTCCCATTTCACCTAGATCACCCAATGGGTGACCATATAAGTTGCAACCAACATTTTAACATCCAATCATGTATCAACTAGTACATATGAGTCTGCAACGATCAATTTTAAATACATAAATTCCCCACTACATTTTATTGGATACTAGGATTATGGCATGCGATATGATTATTTCCATTCCTTTACTCACTGAACGATGCATTTGGCTGTGATTATTTAGGAATCTCTTTTCATATTGACTATAGTACATATTCTGTTGGAATTTTGGTATTCATGGAATTGTTTTTTTTTTCAGGGCAGTGGTACAGGGGCTCCAAAAATTGGTACTTTTTTTTTTCAAAATCTGCTCTTTAGCGGCGGGTTTAACCTCCTCTAACTATAAGAGGTACATTTAGCAGTGGTTTTACCACCGCTATTTGTCAATATTTTTCTATTAGAGGTGGTTTTAACCACCGATAAGGTCTTAAATTTAGCGGCGAATTTAACCTCCACTACTGTGTCCTAGCTTCCACACTTTTTTTTGCAGTGGTTATATTGTTTAGTGTGGCGGTTTGTCCTGGAAGGTCATTAAAATTTTTTTTGCATCGGTTTTATCAGTCGATTAACACATTAATACCATTCCTAGAAAACCACGGCGAGAAACAATATAACGTGAACAAAAATGTGCCAACTATGATGGTTCCCATAAACCTCCGCTAAACCGCTTTTACCCCCGCAAATAGTTTTCTGACATGAAATTTAGCGGTGGTTTTCAGAAACTTCCACTGATGCATATTGTGGCCATTTAAACCACCACCATTTCCAAAAAAAACAACCATGAAATTGCAATTTTCTTGTAGTGAGAACACTATCCAATAGTATATGTGATAGGTAATGTGATGATTTCGTAGATGATATTCCAAATCTGATGGGCATGTGAGCTCAAAAACTCATGAATGTACTTACTCAACTTGATAAAATAATAAATAATAACATTAATTGTGTGTAACAAAATCTTTATCCTAACAGTGTGAATTTTTAGATCAAATATGTCATGCGAATAAGTCATACATGTTTAGTTGTTCTTCTGATCCCATCACTGTAGAATAATGGATTAACATCTTTGAAAAGATATTATTTATCTTCCATTACTCAGAAGATGATAAATTCATGCTAGAAGTCTATCATTTTGGTGGATAAGATGTTTAGTGGAAGGGACTAATTATTAATATTATGTCCATGGACGAAATTGATTCCATAGAATATAAATACTTAATGAAAACAATATTCAATAAATATTTTCCCATAACTCTCCATGTTATGACAGAGATAATTTTCCTTAGTATAAATAAAATTGAATATGATTCTATCGAGGCTTATGCGTAAAAATGATGAGACATTAATGATACCCCTCCAACATTGTCATGAAAAATAATGTCAAGGTGGATAACTTCATTATAGGACTAGTGTAGAATTTATGAAAAGCATCGGTGATTCAGGACCTTGATAGCTATGATAAGATTATTTATTGTTTCAATAAGGATGAAATGGAGACTAGATACTCTCAATGGTCTCATGTTCCAGTAGAAAAAAAATATAAATATGGAGTTTATTATGGTAGTATCAATAGATAAATCCCATGATTGAACAAAAACCCAATATCCCATGTGAAACAATTGGGGGAAGAAGAATCAATGGAACTATCCCGGGAGATGCCTTAAATGTGGAAGATTAGGAATATGGATAATAACATCCATATAGATATGAAGAATCAAAATAATGTGGATTAATAAAGGATGGATCATATCAATTCTCTACTAATAGTGATGATTTTCAACTATTAGAAACATGTGAATTATGAAATTTATTTATCTAAGACAACTGTTGTAAGAGGAAAACAACTATAGAAACCTCCATGGTAGAAATGAATGGAATAAATTTTCACTACTGCGGAGGTGGATAGTAGCCCTGATGTGATGAAATGTACATTATTTGTTAATTTAATAACAACAAATGAACTATTTTATGTTAGGTCAATGAATTATTTCTTGTCTTACAAGTTTAGTATAACTATTCAAACACAACCTCACAATTTGAATGTTGGGTTGTCTGTGAGAAATGAAAATGGTAAAATTATTCCATCCAATGTTTATAAATCCTCCTTTATAATGTTTTTTGGAAAATACCTACCATAAAATCCCATCATACATCCATTGGTGATGTTTTTATGCTATATTATCCATGGATTGGCAGTCTTTTTACAAATCCATCATGAACTGTTGAGAAAGGGAGATCACTCATAAAATCTGAAGGCATTCACAAATTTTTTTAAGTTTAAGGAGGATTATGAATCTCCTTCAGAATAATCATCTCAATTTTAGATATTGATGGATTATGATAAATAATATCTTGATCAAATGATTGAGAAAAATGAAAGAATCGTGCTCGAAGACAAACCCATTATGACCAATAACATTGATGTGTTCCCTAATGAATAGTTTGGTCTTCCTCATGGACCAGATGGTTAGTTCTCAATTAAAATTATATGTGTTTATCTACCTATATCAAATAAACCTTATAGGATTGTCACTGTTTAGTTGTAATAACTAAATAAGTAATTAGAGAACAATCTATACAGGGGTTTTATTTGCCTGAGTGAATCACCATTGGGTGTTCTGGTTCTCTAAGTTAAAAAGATTAATGGATCAATGTGACACTTTATTTATTATTGTGAGATACAAATATTCACTATAATATATAATTATTCCCTTCCTTGGAAAAATGGCACGTTTGATCAACAATGTGGGTCTAATTAATTATCTCAGATGGAAATTCGGTCGGGATATCACCAAATAATAGATTGGAAATTAGATATTCCCATGAAGACCATTGGAATGAGGTATGGAAATTGTGAGTTCAAATTGATTCCCTTCAAACTCACTAATTATCTATTAATATTCTTGTATTTAACAAACGGTATATTTATAGAATACATTGAAACATTTTTGGTAGTATTTATTAATGATATTTTGATATTCTCTAAAAGAAAATAAGAACACTATGTGCATTTGAACACTATGATAAAGACCATACAAAGTGGGAAAATATGAAATGTATAGTAAATGTGTGTTCTAGATGGAAGAAGTCTCATCATTGGGAAAAGTTATTAGAAATAAAGGAATATCAATAGAGCCTTCCAAGACAAGAGAAATTTTGGTGTGTCCTAGGCCCATATCTATAAAAGAGATCTGTATTTTCCTTCATCTATCTGGGTATTACCAAATTTTTTTTAAGAACATATTTTATTGTCATTCCTAGTAAACAAAATTTCCCAGAAGGGAGTGATGTTTTTTTGGATGAGTGAATCTGAATTTTGCTTTATAGAGTTGAATAAGTTCTTTATCACTACATGAGTTGGCACTCTACCAACAAGTGGGTAACACTTTTTTATGTACATAAATTCATAAAAGTTGATCCTAGGATATGTTATGATGAATTATGGTAAAGTGATATTAATAACCTCATGAATTTTGAGAATTCATGTTAAAAACTATCCCATGCCTGATCTGGAGTTGGCAGTTGTTATCTAAGCATTGAAAATATAACAGCATTATCTCTAAATGGAGAAGTGTGAGATGTATACTGATCACAGTAGCCTATAATATATATTCACATATAAAGATATTAATATGTAGTAGAGAATATGGTTACATCTCATATAGGATTATGATAGATCAATCCACTAACATATTAGTAATGAAAACAATGTGGCGGATTCTCTAATTAGAAAAGATCATGAATATATATAACTAAAGTGAATTGAAAAGGATGAAATATTTTATACATACCATGGTTTTACATGGGAATCATTAAGGAAGGAACATCATCAATCCATTATCAAATGATTTCTCAACCATACCAAATTGTGAAATTAAATGATGATCAAATAAATGATGAAAAAACTCAGAAAAAGGAGGATGATATCAGAAATGGGAAATCCTTAGTGTTCAAGAATGATGAGGAATGAGCTGGTATATTTGGGTCACAACTATGTGTAACATATAATCCACAAATAATGAATGTTATTCTTAATGATACACATAGATAAAACTTCTCTATTCACCTAGGGAGCACAAAGGTATATCGATATCTCCACGAGAACTATTGGCGGGACAATATGAATAATGAGATATCAGATTATACATCAATGTGAAAGGTGTGTTAGAACGTAGAGGCTGAAAAGAAAAATGTATAAGGGTTTGATGAAACCACTACACATACCAATATGGAAATTGGAAAACATCACCCATGAATTTGTCATTGTAATTACAACGAAATAAATAGGATATAATGCTATATGGGTAGTTATGGATCATCATTCAAATAATACTCACTTTATGGCTATTTGAGAGGACATATCAATCGACAAACATTCATGGATATACACCAATGAAGTAGTGATACTTTAGGAATGACCATTATAAATAGTATATGACGGAGATATACGATTTACATATATGTTTTGGAAATATCTCCAACACTCCAGAAACACTGAGATCAGCTTTGGTACGACCTATCATCCTCAAAATGATGTAAAATCCTAGTGAGAAATTCACACATTGGAAGACATGTTTAGAGTGTATTCAATGGACTTAAATTGATGATGGGACCATCATCAAGTACTGGTTGAGTTCTCTAACAGAAATATTTTCCTCTCAAGCATCCTAATGGATCTGTACGAAGCCCATTATGGAAAAAATGCAGAACAATGACATGCTCATATGATGATGGTGAATGAAAGCTTCTAGGAAATGAAATGGTATAAGATATATTTAAAAAGGTGAAAACCATTCAGAAACATATTCGAGAAGCCCAATATTGACATAATATCTATAAAGTCAATTATTGAGGGGCCTTAGATTTTTTGGTTGGATACATGGCATTCCTCAACATATCTCCATGGAAGAAAATCGTGAGATTTGGGATGAATGGAATGTTGTGCCCTAGGCTCATCGACCCCTAGAGATTATTGATCAAGTTGGAGTTGTGGCCTATTGAAAATATCTTCCATCAAGAATTTCTCATGTATATTATTTATTCCACATGTCCCTCCGTGGGAAGTACATAACATAAAACTCGTATGAATTGAATTTAGAGCTTTTAAAATTAAAAAAATGATCTCTTTAATGAGGAGCATGTACTTTAGATCTCGGGCCATAGAGACAAATTTATATGAAAAAAAGACAACCCAGCTGGTCAATGTACTATAGAGGAACAATATATAATAAGACACCACATGGGAACCAGAGGAATCAATGAAAGAAATGTACCCTCACAGATTTTACATTAGATTATATAACAAAATTTTGAGGGTGAAATTTCATAAGGGGGAAGAATATAAGGGCCTTGAATTTAATGAATTAAATTTCACCTTCTTATAATTAGGTTATATACTATAAATCAAATAAAAATCAAATAGATAACATAATAAAAACATTAAAAATGATAAATTTTTGAAATAACATGCATTTATAGAAATTAAGGAACTTATATTAATAGAATAATGAATTGAGAATTGGAATAGTAATTTGACCATTTGTAATAGTAATCTTACCAATATAATAGTAACCAATTATATGAAATTTTAAATATAATTTTTAACCATTATAAATTTAAATATGATATATTTTTATCTTTGTATAAGTGAACACATTTTCTCAAAATGTCAAATTTAGTATTTGTATATTTGTAATGAATAAATTTCAATTTACAATTTTACAATTATTATAATTTTTAAATGAAAATTAATTTACATAAAATAAATATAGAAATTAATATTGTGTTTTATTATTATAATAAAATAATTTAATGAGAAATAAGATAATTTTTGGATGTATTATAAAATAATTTAAAATTTTAAAAAATTTATTTTTCAAATAAATGATGAATTTAATTAAACATTAAATTTATCCTATATAGATAATTATTTTCAAAAAATGGATTCCTTTTTTTGATTCTATATTTCTAAATATGGTTAAGATGAATTTTTATGATTTTTAAAAAATAGATGAATTTATGGTGAGTTGTGAAATATAATAATTTACAATATTTGATACACACAAGAATTATGGAGTTGTGGATGACGTATGGTTGATGTAACCTCTATTGGTTCAAAATAACATGCCTTTAGTACACTAAATATTCACATGAATCCACACCATTAGTAGCATTGATCCAAAATAATAATCAAATGAATAAAGTAATCAAAAAACACGCCTCCCCTCAAATTTAAAATACCACCCCTCACCACCTCTGATCCTCACACCTCAGAAGCCTCAATGATTATATAAATTCATAAAAATAATCTTATGAAGTCTCTACCAAACATATTGGATCCTTTTATCTCAATAAATTCGAAACTCAAGTGCCTCAAGGGGTTTCTAAAGGATATGGAATTCAAGAGGTAAATTCCGCTTACATTTTCATTTATTCTCTTTTCATTTTCTTTTATTTTTCTCTACTCACCTCCCATTAAGAAAGTTACATGATAAGTATATTATATTTTAAATAGTATAAATTTTTTTCATTAATGGAAAATCCCATCATCATTTTTATTCCCCTATTGTTTTTCCTAAAAATGAAAAATTCATATTTGATGTGTTAATTTATCGTATTCAAGTATGGTGAGTTTTCAATTTCCTTTACCAACATCAAGGATGGTCATAAAACCATTTTTATTTTTAAAAACGATTATAATATATTTACTATGAATTGTTTAATATTCTAAAATAGTATATATGATAAATATTAACTAATAAAATAAAACTAGTTCACGATGTTCGAAAAAATACCAAAATAATCTAAATACTTATCATTAATATTTTATATAATGAATAATTCTCATATCTAAAAATAAATTATATATTATAACATTTAATTATATTTATGTTCATAAATAACATAT
Organism: Viscum album; assembly: GCA_963277665.1. Taxonomy (NCBI): domain Eukaryota; kingdom Viridiplantae; phylum Streptophyta; class Magnoliopsida; order Santalales; family Viscaceae; genus Viscum; species Viscum album. The sequence continues at coordinate 1,880,673,353 of OY728159.1, read as the reverse complement.
AAGTTCAATTCTAGACAACTTTTATCATTTTATAGGATTTTATATTAATGTATATGGGTGAACCCATCATGAAAACAAATGAAACGAACACTCCTGGATGATGAAATTGTACCTGATAAGTCATTAAAAGGCCATAAATGAACATAATAAAATTATACTAAGTAAAATAAATATATAATAAATTTAAAATTAACAAATTCAAGTATTTAATTTGATTATATAGTATATTATGTTCAATTGTAGGCCACTCTTAGATATATGGTAATGGATTCTCTATGAACTACCATTTTCCTTTAGGTTATACTTTCAATATCTTTACCTCAATATAATTAATATTTATTTATATTTACATATTATAAATTATTTTTATTTGTTCCAAACTCATTACACCATCCTTCCTTAATGGGGAAATACATGTTTTAAATTGGTTTCCTTCTCAATTCTTCTCAGTAAGCCTGATTAAAGGGAACTTTTTAATTTCTTACCCATGTTTAGGTGCACTCTATAATTTTTTTAAATCCAAGATTATTTTTATAAATTAATAACTTTATCATTAAAAAATATGTTGTTTCATTTCGCTTTTATAAAAATAATTATTCCTATTTCTTTTTAAAGATTCATAAAATATATTCTCCAACCTTCAAAAGTTACTCTTTTCTATACTTTATTAAACATTACTTTTAAATTTTTTCACTTCAATTTTAAATAATTTATTGTTTTTAGGCCTATTACACCATATTAATGTCCATGTATGATCTATATCAATATATTTATGGAATAATTTTTTATAAAGAGATTTATTATGCCTTATGACATGATTATGGTACCCATTTATTTTCTTGGGTAACCCTATGTTTAATCCTTCTATTTGATTCTACATGTGGAATGAATAGTTGTTAACATGTTATTATGGATTCTCCTAGATAGTTCTCCAAATAATTTGGTAACTTTTACTATTTTGAGGCATCATGTTGGAACATGGAGTAAACTTGAAGCCATGTGTAATGGCCTTCGTAGTACACCTTGTCTTTTGCTCCTCTATGTGCAATGGTATTCGTAGTTTTCCTTGGATCATGCTTATTTCTGTTGTATGTTTTCCTCAAATATCAATGATTCTAGGATTAATTTATCCCATTTTTTATTTTTTATTCTTCAATATTTTTTTAAGGCTCCATTCCTTTTTATGTCATCATGTTGTTCCTTAAACTCCATAGACAATTGTTTTATTTTTATGTTTGTTCCTTACTGGGTTTTTTAGATCATCCAATTTTATGCATTAAGTGGGATTTATTATGATGAACTAAGAGAATAATGGATGTTATGAGCTCATTATAGAGCTTAAATAAAATAATTTTTTAGTTTGGTTCCTTGTTTTTAGTTTTTTATACATAATCTTCCAACAACTCTGTACTTTACAATCCATGGTTTTATTTAAAGGCAATTTATTCCTAAAATGATATGATAATATTTTAAAAAGTATATGTTTATTATAAAGGACCCATAAAAAATATTTTTTTATATTGTTATGATATAAAACATCACATTTAAATGGTTAATACTTGAAAAAATACTCATAGTGGGATTTAAAACTATTCAAGTGTACATATCTACTTTTTCTATTACATAAGGATGAATTGCTCCGGAAATTTTATACAAAAGCCTATATATGTATATGGTTGCCTTCCAAACATGTCTAGTGTCATTTAATGAACCATGATGACACATCCAGGTTGTGTAGTGTGATACAATTGACAAGTACAAGTGCTATAATGTGATCAATACTAACATGTTTTGGGACTTCACATGAACAAACGAACATATCTATGGTATTCTCTGTAATCCAAGATGACATGAACATGAAAATCATATGAACTAGGAGAGATTATCCAGGGTGTATCGCATGATCTAGTTTTCATGTTCATGGTTTGTTGCGTGGTCAGAGATAACGATTTCAGGGAATTCACATGAACTAGACTGACATGTCCGGTGTACCACTTAATGATCAATAAAATAATTTTTTGATATTTATAAGTCCTTAATGTTAACAATAATGTAATATTAATTTCAAGAAGATTGCTTCATTTTAATAATTTTTCCTGTAAAACTATAATTTTTTTCTGCAATTTTCATGTTAAAGAATCATTCCCTTACATCGTTAGGCCGAAGAACATTCATATCATCTATCAGACAAGTCATCTGACCTTCAAGTGATCAAATAAATGATCATCCGAAGAACATAAACATATCTCATAGTCCCTAAAGACATTCACTAGAATATTTCATCTAGAATAATCTTGATTTCACATGATCCGTCACTATATAGTGTTTACTCTCACTTCAATGTGTGTTTTCACTACGTCCCTATGGTGTTTTATAGGAATATCCACCAGGAATCTATGGCATATTATATAATTGTTATGAATAAAATTATGGATTGAGTTAGTGGAAGGGATTATCACGTATGTCAATTATATATCATGTGATTCTCGTGATCAACCAGATGAAGTTAATGAATTAATATTTGTGTTGAATGATAAACAGAGAATGTGTGATCACTCTATTATTTCAAGATTTTTCGATCCAATTTCTTACCAAAGGGATTTCAAATGATCAATATGAGGTGCCTAATTGAATTCAAGTGATGGAATAAAAATTCTATAGATCCTTCACATGATGGAGTTTACATGTCAAAGGACAAATCATGTAGTCAGGTTGGCACACGAGTTATCCTTCACAAGATCAATATGTTGTTTAGGGGGACATTCATGAGATCATGTTTTCATGTATGGGGTCCTTCATGATATCAAGATATCATGTATGAGGCCCTTAAATCTATTAATCAGGAATGTCTAACAACCTTCTTGAAATCATGTTGGCATGTTTGAGGGAATCTGTGTGAGCAATACACTTATCAAAGTAGGCACATAATCCATTTTCATGAAAAAAATCAAAACTATTCAAATAATAAGGGTCCCATATTTTTCATTATTTTTGATATGATCCCCTTGGTTGATATTGTTATTTTTTTAAATCCAAATGTTAGATGATGAGAAAAAATTTTATAGAATCATTTTCATGATGATGCTGGAATTGTTGGTGCCTTCCATGAGATCAATTGAAAAATCATGGAAATTTAATGATCCCTTTACATGATACTCTTAGCTTCATGTGATTAGTAGTCCTATTAAGAAATACATGATTCACATGATGTTTACAATTAGCCTTCATATATAATTTATTTTCTTTTTTTATTTAATAGTATTAAAAAAATATGATTAGGTTTCTTCTCCAACCATAAATATGTCGATGGTCATTTGGAAAGAATTAAAAAATAACCCCCCTCATATTTTGTGTTTGAAGGGAAATGACCTGTTTTTAAATAATTAAATTCTTTCATAATTTACATGGAATTTTATTGGTTGGTATTCTGAGAATGGTTTTGTATTCTAAAAGACCCTTGGTATTTTTTTTGGTGACTTATAAATAGGGGATATTGGCTCTGGTCATTCCACTTGTAACTCAGTATTCTAGAGCTCTCATAGATTCCCCTCTCATGTGATTTCATAGAAAGGACACCTCACATAAACCAATCATGTGAACTTTTCATAAGATATAATTGTGTGATCTCATAAATTTATCTCATTTATTTAATTTATTTCAATTGAAAATTGTGAAAAAAACATTCTAACTAATAGATAGAAAATCACGTGAAATATAACAAACATACTTGGGTTTAGGATCACATCGCATGATTCATTTTTCTCTCATGGGACATCATATGGTTTATTACGATTATGTGATTCCTTGAACCTTCACATGAAATTTTTCTTATAATGACTGGTTATGGATCATTTAATTCTAAGGCTCATAAATGATCATGCAGTCTTCAATCTCATAATAGTTCACAAAATCCACATGATTCATCCTAATCCATGAGATTTATTATTCGGTCCACCCACTATTTACTAATTTTATTGATCTTCTAATTTATTAATCTAATTTATTAATTTTTATGTATTTATGAAATGGGGACACAATGTTTATAAATAATTTAAATTCAGTGGTTTCAAATTTGGAGGATGATTATGATCTCATCATCCCACAATCTCAAAGACTAGCTATTTTAAAATGATAGTGGAAAAATGTTTTTGGTTTTATTTTTTCAAACACATTAGCTCTATATGAGTTTGCAATCCAAAATACTGTTCATATCCTTTCAAAAAAAATTAGAGATTATACACCCAATTTTATATTATAATGATTCATAATACATTTAGCGATTATATTTCTCACATTGTTTATTTCATTACTGGAGTAAAGTGCTCGGATGGGTATCTGATGAGAGTTCATGCCTACAGGTAATTAAGGGATATGTCATGAATCTAATCCTAATGGTAAAAACCTAGGATTTCATAGTACATTATCACATTAAAATAATAAAATAGCTTGCGATGTACACAACTTAGAGTTCTAACACACCACGAGTAGTCAAACTAGCCGTTATGAATAGTAATACCCACTTTTTGAAATTTGATAAATTAAATTTTTTAAAATGGATATCATTTTTTGATTATGAATACAAAAATTTTGTTAGGATGAATTTTTTTATTTTCTGATAACTTTCATATTTTGATGAACAATTAAAAATACAAAATTATCATTAAAAACAACTTTTTAATCAAAATAATTTATAGTGTTAAATTAAAAATTTGAGTTTTTTTAATGTTTCATTAGGATATATTTTTACTATTTTATATAATTTATGCCATTGGATGTAATTTAACATTTAAATAGTATATAAACATATGTTAATATTTTGAAATTTTGTACTTCTTAAAAACCCATTTTTTGGTTTTAGCAACGATATTGAATTTTAAATTAACTTCCGTGACTTTGGTCTTTTGAATTTAGAAAAATTAATTTCAAATTTTGAATTGTGATGGATAAATTGTGTAAATAGACAATGTTTTTTTAGACATTATGAATAATTATTTCGGTAAATATTTTATTTACCATTATTAAAAGGTAAATTCAATAAATAAGGGTAATAAATAATATTATAATAACAATAAATTACCCTAACATGTATCCTACCCCTATTGGATGATACATGTCCGACCATGGGCATCGTTTGGTCTATTTTGAGACCTTGTGGAGCCACATGGGTATGATAATTACATTTTATATTAAATAATCTAAAAAAAGACAAAAATAACAAAAGCATGTATCTTTTTGTAAAACAATTTTTATATGATCTAATATAATTGATATATTTGACAATAAAAAGTCACTATAAATATAAAAGGATTTCATACATCATTATATTTTATTTAGAGTATTTATACATAAAATAAATAAATAAATATATTTATATATGACATAATAATGTTGAAATATTTTCCTTATTAATGAAAGAATCAAGTAAAATATATCATAAATAATAAAATAAATATAATTTCAATGATTTGATTCCATCCAGAAATATTTTAGGTTAATTTTACATGTTATTATTGATTCAATGTATTATTTTCGAAGTAATCAAATTTTTATGTCTAACTAAAACAGAATACCAAATAGTGTCAAAATTGACATAAATGAGTTTTTAAAACGAGTACTATATTATTAATTGTTATAATATTTATAAAAATATAAGGTTCATAAAAGTACATAGATAAAGTTATATATATTAATAATTAACCACTTGGGGTCATCTTGGTTTTTTATAGTATGTTTATTAACCATTAATTATAATAATACAAGAGAACATGGTAAAAGTTAAACTATTTAACTATGTGTTAAATATAAAAGATAAGGTTAATATGGTGACCTAAACATGGTTAAAACCAATTGGTTGAGTGGTTTTCAACCAATCCCCATCTTATAATTGATATAAATCATTTTTAAGCCATTATAAATTGAATATTATTGTGTAATAAAATAATATTTCTAGCTCTTCCTATAGTGACCATCACCTCTCTTATAAAAGGGTACTTACCCTTCTCTCACAATCACACCTCCAAATCCCTATGGATTGGACAAAACCTACTTCAATATCCTCCCCACTACCCTCACATAGACCTAGTGACCTTAATTTGATCAGAAATCTAACCTATGGAGCCCTTTTGATCAAATCAAAAGGGAACACCCAAAGAATAGGAAATAATTTCACCACCTCTTTCAATGTTATTTTCTTATTCCACTTCCTATTTCCATGTAATTTCCATACCATAATAATTAATCCAGTACCTTATACATAAACTGATGTTATTATAAATATGGTACAACAATATTCATTATTCTATTCATCCTATTAATGACAATGTCATCATTCGTGCGTACGTACAGCTTACCGTCTCCATGTCGTGGTTTAATTTGTTATTCAACACTATGTTATTTGGATAGATATAAGGATGAGTAATATGTAAATGAATAATTAAAATAATAATATAATCTAATTTTATAATTAAATTAACATCTAATTCCACACATTTAAATTATTAAGGAAATGATATCGCCGCTCATCTGTACGTACCGCTTACCGTCTCCACGATGCGATGAGATTCACTTCCATGTTCATCATTAAACAATGATTATAAAAATACATATTATTAATAATAATTTAATATATTACATAATAATTCTACGGGATATATATATATATGTATGTATGTATGTATGTATGTATGTACATACATCAATCTTATTCAACTACATCCGTTCAATACGATATGAAAACGGAAACAACGTTTTTGCATACGTTTGACATGCCGTCTCCATAAATGGTGTTTTCCATTTCATATATATATCTATTATACATATTTATATTGTAAATATATATTATATATAAATCTTGTTTTATATTATTAATGTTTTTAAATCATTATCTAAATGATACGATAAATAATAACAAGTTAAAACACATACTATAAAGAAAGCGATTATCACACAAAATGTAAATTTAACATGGAAATCATTATCAAATGGGTAGAATAAAGTAATAAATGAATCATGTATGATATAATAAATATTAATATGGTTATTCTATAACTTAATAACCTTTTATGGTCATTATACAGCTACTTAATCATACCCTTGACCAAAGGAAAGTGCAAGGTAAGGGTTAATTCATCAATCTCTTTATTATCCATGATTGTTTATGTGTAAGTATTTTTTGGGACATATTTATTATACATGTATATGTTTCATAAAATACATTTCAAAATGATTCTTTTAAGGTAATTTTTAACTAAAACATAATTTTAAATATTTTAAATATTTATTCTTTTAAATATTTCACATTAATGTCCATGTTTTCAAAATGGTTTTAAAGATTTATTTATATAGACATGATTGTTTTAAAAAATTACTTCCTTTAAATAGTTTCAATGTGATATGGGACTCTTTGATTAAAAAATATATTTTAAATTACATCATTTATAAATGTGTGACCTTTAAATTATTTCACAAAAAAATGATATTGTTCTCAAAATGTTTTACTGATCATTTTCAACTATGTCAACATCCTTTAATGGATGTTATTCTTGATTATGGTTGATTTATTATAACACAATATTCTATATTGTATCAAATGAGTTATGATTTGTTTGACTATGGATGTGCTCTTTTTTTACACTTCATGGTTTACGGTTGAAGTATTGAGATTTCATATGCCAGTTTTAATACAATTATATATGTTATGTTTCAAAAGTTTGATATAAAAAATGTAGTGAAATTAGTAACTGATGGGTGGGGTCTAATATATCCCCTCTATGCATCGGTAGGTCTCATGAGACAAATCAGGGTCTTCTCAAAAGTCCTTGAAAATGATTTATTTATAGTCTTGGCACGATGCCTTGACTATGTTGTAATGATTTCTGACATTAGGCATTCCCTTATTATGAAAATAATTATTACTTGTGATTATTTGACTAGTATAATATCCATTTTCATGATTATATGGTAATGTTTGATATATTTTCTACAGATTATATTCATTTTTATGTTTAAAAGATTGTTTTTTTATTACACATCTTGCCTTAAGAGTTTATAGTTTCTACTAAATTATTTACCGTTACTGAGCATCTAAGCTCACCCCTTTCTTTTGTTTTGTTTTCCCAAGATTCCAAGATGTGTATTATGTTTGATATGCATGGTTAAGCTATATGAATAATGGTATTATGAATATAATATTTATGTTGTGTTTTATGTTTGAATGTGTGATGTAATGTTCATGTATGTAATTTATTTCCAAGACTGCTAAACTGATCGGTTCTTCAGGACATGATTCCTTGTAATCATGATAATGTATTAAAATAATGCATCGACGCTAGGTAACTGGGGTCAGGGAATTATAGTGGGTATTAGAGTAATTTTTGTATAAATCTTGGAAACTATATTTAGAAAGTCATTATTTAGAGAACATTACCCTAAGATAGGCTTTGAGGATTTGTATAGAAGAATTTATGAGAATTTTGTTAATATATAGATTTTATGTATTTTCCAAGAAATACATCCCTGTATGGATATGAGCAGGTAAAGGAGATTCTGAAATAGATGTACACCGGAGTGAAAACTCAGAAAAGGAGTTTTGAGATTGACCCAGGGTATCCTGGTACACCAGAACGGGCCTTGCGGCAGTCTTGGTTACGAACTCCAGGGGGATATTCTTAGGATAATTTAAATTTTCTTTACAATCCACTATGAAGGATTTAGGTGTAAGTACTTCTTCAAAGAAAACAATTTTTATGATTATATATTATATTCATAATCATTTCAATTTACGTTATGTATTTTACATGTTTGGAATTATGAATTGGGAATCATAAACTAACCTAGTGTGTGCCATTATTTATAAATGGAACCCTGTTGAAGGAATGATAACTCATGCAATACGAATGATCCATGAAGTAAGAACGATCATATCTTTCATGGTATTAAGAGAACATTTAGAATGGAAATATTCGCCCACGTATTCTCATAATATGAATAAATTGCATCATGTGTTAATAAGTTAAGTAAAGAATTCACTGAGTTCTATGGCTTTGATGGGATGAAAGAGAAGAAAAGGATGGTAGAAAGAATGATGGATTAAGGGAAGATGGGAAAGACGGATTTTCCCATATGTGATAACTTTGGAAATAATCACTTTGGTAAATCCTTGAAGGGAATGGGTTTTTGTTATAAGTGTGAAGAAAAAGGACATCAAGTACATGATCAAAAGGATAAGAAAATGGTTTTAAATATAAAATGCTTCATCTGTAATGAGATAGGACAATATAGAAATCAATTTCTCAATCATCAGAGTATATCCCAAATGATGCAATTGGATAATAATCAAGTTATGATCCTACCACAGATTAAGAGGAATAATTACGGTTCTTAAGATGTTATTACGCTTGGGGGAATTATAACCCTAAATATGTTTTTGAAACTGAGAGAATGATTTTGGAATAAGATATAATTGAGTTGGATAATGTATATTGGATATTATTAACTACCTTGGAACTAATTAATTGTTTTTGTATTCCATCATTGTCTGAGTTTACAAAATTTTTTGACTTAAAGAGTATATCTGGTATTCTATAAAGAATAATGGAGCATGAATATATTCAATAAGGTTTTATTGTAATTCAGGGTGTAACTGTGTATTATAAAAATACATGATGAATGTATTCCCATGTTATTATGTGGAAAATATATATATTCATTATGTTAAATGTCCTTATAAATTTTGGACTGTGAGTTTGAAAAAATACAGGTTGGAATGAATAAAGTTGTAAATTTGATAAAATTTTATAAGGTCAAAACATTTCTTATGATTATTTTTTGGATTGTTATAGAAAGGAAAAATCATAGGTTGATAAAAAACACATCACGTCCAGTAAGGCAATGAGACATTAACCCAAAATCGATGTGTAACAAGGGTGCATCACCTACCACTAGCCTACGTGATTTCTTGGTAGGTATAATGTAGTTTTTTTAAATTGTTATAAAAATGATTTATAAATTCATTTTTTTGGAACACTATAAGATTTGGATAAATTGAATATTATTTAATTCTATTATCTTTTGGATTAAAATATGAGTTTGTGGTAGGAATTAGTTGAAGGATGAAACTCTACTGGTCAATTATATTTTTTCCTCTTATTATATTAATAAATTAATTATTAAACATTAGGGATGAGATCTTAAAACCAAATTTTTTTATCCTAATACATTATGTTTTGTTGAACTGATGGTATTTTAAATCAAAATATATTTATGTATTTGTTGTATGGGTTGGTGTCCTTAAAACCAACTGTTTTGTAGTTTGATTACATGAATGTTCACTTATTATATACTGTTCATTGTTTTGCAAGACTATAAAATAATAATGTCCTGGAATATTTTTTACATTGATACGGTCATGGCAGGTCCCCGCTATGATGAGAAACCTGAAATGCTATAACAATATTCTTAAATAAGGTTCTACAGTTTGATGACATACTATGATATGACACATAGTATACAGACTGTCATGTGCGAGTACTCGTAAGAAGATGAGACTCTCTCTCATGGATTTCGCACTTGGTAATCTCCAATATGGGAGATTATGAGAACAGACCCACCAATATTAATTTTTCATGTCTTGGTGTCATCAGACATTGATTTCTACGAGTGTGTGTAATGGTCCTTAGACTGGAAGATTATCATTAACTAATGTCATGACTCGCACACTTAGATTTGCTGATGAAAACTGTCATGCAGATAGTTGGCGTGAAGTAGGGTACGTTGGGTGCATCACGAGTGACATGTTGTTAATGGATAAGTAAAGGAATGATTTGTACCTTCCATTTATGGAAGTTGATATCTCGGACCTTTGATTGAAATATAACTGTCACATTAAATTCCATGGCCATGGTGTAAACGACGAGTTTATTTCAGGTAGTCAAAGAACAACAGATCAAGCATATAGGTTTATGTGTAACACCCCGAGATTTTATGAAAAATATTCTTTTAATTTCATTAATGTCTTGTGTTGTATTCTACACCAAGATTACCTTGCGCTATACGCAACACCATATTAGCTTGCAGTATACGCAACACTATTCTTGGATCGTGTTACACACAATTTTGATAATAGTTATTCTATGCAACATTGAGTATATATATATATATATATATATTCAATGTATAAATGAAATATGGTTGGATTCTGTTATACGAAACAATGAAGGATTCTTGCACAGCATTCAACTCTGACTTGGCTTGCATTACATGCAATCACGACCTTCCTCGATAGCTTGCGTCGTACGCAATACTGAGTTTCACTAAACAACGATATGCTACAAAAATATTATTAAAACTAGCCGTTATGAATAGTAACAACCACTTTTTTAAATTTTATAAATTTTATTTTTCAAAATGGACTTCATTTTTGGATTCGGAATATCGAAATTTGCCTAGGATGCAATTTTGGAATTTTTCTGAAAACTTTCAATTTTTGGTGAATAGTGAAACCACTAAGTTGTAGTTAAAAAACTGAATTTTTCATAAAACATAATTTTACCGCTTCGGTGAGTGGAATTTCGAAAATCTGAGAGACACGGTTAATATCAAGGACTAAAATGTGGTTCAATGAGATGAAAATAAATTTTTGGTGAATAGTAACTTTTTACTTTTTTTTACCACGGTTAAAAGTAAATAGGGTAATTAAGGGTAAAGATGATATTATTATTATCCTAACACATGTCCTAATTCTATTGGACAAGTGTAATTCGACCAAAAACAAACTTAGGAATAAAATATGATCATTTAGGCCCACTTGGATTAGATTAGGACATTTATTATTAATTTATTCAAAGAAGGGTTAAAATAGTTAAAATCAAAGTTTAATTAGTAAATCATTTTTAATATGGGGTTATACATAAGATAAATTCGACTATAAATATTCATTAGAAAGATAAAAATATTTCCTCCATAATGGTATTTTATTTGTAATTTTTAGAGATTAAATAATTTAATTTATTTATGACACAACAATGATGGAGTAATTATCTTATTAATGAAATATCGACATAATTGATGTTATAAATGCCCAAATAAATATAATTTGAGACTTTTTATGAATTCCACTAAATTTATAGGTTACTATGACATGTTAGTATTGATTTAAGGAACTTTATTCGAACTTATCATTCTGTTATGATTTTCACAAAAATCAATTACTAAATAGTGTCAAAATTGACATAAATAGTTTTTAAAACAAATATTATATTATTAATTGTTATTTTACTCCTAAAAATCTAATGTTCAGTCAAATGACTTATTTAAGGTTATATATATTAATAATAAACAACTTGTGGTTCGTTTTTCTGCTTATAGTTAGTTTATTAACCTTATAGTATAAGAACACAAGAAGACACGATAAAAGTAAAATTATTTAACTTAATGTTAAATCTACATGATAAGGTTAAAATAGGAACCTAAACTTGTCTAAATTCTATTGTATGAGAGTATTTCGACCCATCCCCACCTTAGCCTCTAAATAAATCAATTTGGAGCTATTTAAAACCAAACATGACTTTATAATAAAATAATATTTTTAGTTATTCCAAAGGTGCCCCTCTCCTCCCTTATAAAAGGGAACCTCCTCCCTCTCCTCCTCACACCAATTTGAGCATTCAAGTTCGTCCAACCCCTGCCAAAATATCTTCTCCACTTCCCTAGTATCATCCTAGAGGTCCTGGCCTTATTCAAAGACCATCCTTAGTTCTTTAAGTGGATGTTAAGTGAAGGCGCGTCAAAAAGAGGTAATATCCATTACTGATCTTTTTCAATTTATTTCTTCTTCAACTTATTCTTCTTTAGTTGTTTCATGATAAAGTAATAACATCATTATTTCTTATATACTGATATGTTATTATAAATATGAAAAAACTCTAATTAACCTGATATCCATCCTACGGAAAAAGGAAATCACCGTGCGTGCGTACGTACGAAATACCGTCTCCACGCCGTGGTGTAATCTATTTTCCACCACCACCTTACTTGGATGGGTATAATGGTGTAAATAATTACTATATATGACTATTACAAATTGATATTGATTCTGAAATATTATTCATACACTCCAATACAATTCCACGATCATGAGAACGATATCATCGCTCGTGCGTACGTACGGACTACCGTCTCCACGACGCGATGAGATTCATTCTCCACGTTAACCGTTCATGAATGATTATAAAGTATATATTATAAATAATAATTAAATATATGACATTGTAAATATACTGGATTTATGTATATATATATGTCATCTACTTACTTCCATTCAAGACAATAAAGAAAGGAAAACAGCGTTCATGCGTACGTACGGACTACCATCTCCATGAACGGTGTGTTTCATTTCATTTATCTATCTATTATATATATATATATATATACAGAATATATATGATATATAAATCATATTTTATATTCTGGAAGTAAGTAAATAATGATATAATTAATAATAATGTCAGGAACAACAAGTCCAAACACCTACGATAAATGAAACGATTTTACCCAAAACGCTTCTTTAACATGGAATTTACAAAAGAACGGGTAATATAAAGTCATAAGTGAACCATATATGATATCATAACAATGAATATGATTCTGTAATGAGTCAATGACATTATTTAAATCATTATACAGGAGGTTCGGACACTTACGAAGCATATCGGACCTAAGATAAGGGAAATATCACAATCTCATTTTTATCCGAGATTGTTTATACTTTGAAAGTTACTGGGGTGTATTTTATCATCCACATCCATATTTCCTCAATATTTAATATTATTCCCATTCACCTACAATTGTTTAAATCCTATTTTACCTTCCGGTGAGTTTTTAGGAAAAGATATGAAAGGAATCTTTTGTCGTTTTTCGTACGAGGTACTTTTTTGACTTTTCCGACAAAAGTACGAGAAGAATGTTTTATTTTAACTTATACGACATGAATGGATTTTTAAAACATTATTTCCAAGAAGCTTCCTTTTCATGTTTTCAAGTTTATTTTTAATCAACTTCTTTTAGTTTAAAATTGTAAGACATGTTAAGAAAGGAAAATGTTTTTGAAGAAGAAAGGATATTTTCCTCAAGAATGGAGTTCAAGTGTTTTATCAAAATTATTTTCCATCTAAGATAATAAAGGGTTATGTTTTTATACCTATTATTACATTGATGTGATTATGTTGTGATGAAATTATATTTATGAATTCCTTGAATTTTTTTATGATGTCATGATGTTTAAGATTCCCATTTGTATTACATGGGTTATGCAATGATGTATGATTTATGATTTTGTGGCACACATAAGAATGGTATCATTATGAGATGGGTGGGACCTATATCTCCCTCCAATGCATTGGGTAAAGATTTTATATCTCATGAGATAGACATGGCTGGAATGGTAGGTTATACTGGTTCAGTGAAACAGGACTAAAACGAGGGTGACTCGGTTCAGAAAGGGACTTTGTCCACTAAGATAGTCTTGTCAATGAGTCTTGACTAATAAGATATGATTCTCTATAATTATTTGTGTATGCCACAATGTTTCATGTTTTATGTTATGATTATTGGGATTTCTTTTCAATACTATGATTTATCCGATGTGGTGAAATTATGCTCTCTTTTGCAGGTTATGATTTCCAAAATTTTATGTTCTTATGAAAATGATGTGATTGATATTTCTTTTGTTTACCCTTACTGAGCATTTGAGCTCACCCTTTTATGTTTTCTTTTCCCCAGGATATAAAGAAAGGTTTTAGGTAAAAAAAAGAATATCTTTATGGGAGATGTTGAAGATCTTTCACCACGATTAGAAGATTATATTCCGAGTTTCCAAATACACTAAACTATTATGATCCTTGTGTGTGTGTTTTTGTTATGTACTAAGTATTCCGCAAAAGTAATGTAATGTCTATATACGTTAACCTTCGGGTCTCTACAGTTGGTATCAGAGGAAAGGTTTAGTCAACCTTTCGAAACAAGGATTTGAGAACGATAGTGAGATCCCTAGAGATATTTCTAAGGTATGTTTAGGGATGTCCCCAAGGATAAGTTTACGTATAGGATATAGTCCTAGAACTATGGTAACGATCTTAGAATTTAACCTAAGATGTTAGATATTGAGGGTACTCCCCATTTACTATGTTGTTTTCTCTAGAATGATTTTTGCCTCTCACAAGATTCTTTTTGTGTTTTAGTTAATGGAGGGAACCAGAAGGAATTTAGTTAACATTGAATCCAATGGACAAATTGGTGACTATGAGCAACAAAATTGTATAATTCCTAGAGAGAAAGATATTGTGATTATGCCGAATCAGTCATCGCAATATAATATTAACAAGGTGAAATTTAGTGGTATGCCCAATTCATCAAAGAAGAGGATGATAAACTATTATTCATGTTCGCATGTTGAGGAGCATAAATGTAACACCCCGAGATTTTATGAAAAATATTCTTTTAATTTCATTAATTTCTTGTGTTGTATTCTACACCAAGATTACCTTGCGCTATACGCAACACCGTATTAGCTTTCAGTATACGCAACACTATTCTTGGATCCTGTTACACACAATTTTGATAATAGTATTCTACGCAACATTGAGTATATATATATATATTCAATGTATAAATAAAATATGGTTGGATTCTGTTATACGCAACAAAAAAGGGGTTGTGCACTACATGCAACCCTGACTTGGCTTGCATTACACGCAATCGCGACCTTCCTCGATAGCTTGTGTTGTACGCAATACCGGGTTTTACTAAACAACGATATATTATTATAATATTGTTATGAACTAGCCGTTAAGATTAGTGTTAACTAAATTTTAAATTTTATAACATTATTATTCATCTTACACATTTCTAGAACGTGGGCATTACCCAACTCAATGCCCTGACCTAAAAAGTTACTTCTAAATCAAGGAAGGACTTATTCCAGGACAATCATTGAAGTGGATGGATTGAAGTTTTTATGTATTGGTATTCATGATTAATGTTGGTGAGGTACTTTTATGGTGTATTGAAATATTTATGTATTGGTCTACTGTGGTTTTCAATAATTTTAAGGTACTGGTAACCATGAAAAGTGATTCAAATATTTTGGAAAGTAGATGATATGCGCATAATGAAGGGATAAGGATAAAATGAAATGTTTGATAGTATTCATGAGCTCATGATTGATATAAGTACTAAGTGATATCATGGTTTGAGTATATAGAATTTTGAGGATTTTGGTATGTGGAAAGTGTTAACTTTTAACTGCATTCAGGTTTTCACTAAGGTTCAATGGGTATTCAAGAGAGTACATGATTAAGGCCTTTGAATGTTTGGAATGTGACCAACAAGATATATCTTATGATACATGGGGATCAACGATGGTATTAAATATCTGGTAATCATTTTCACTATATTATGAGAATGGACTACAGTATTATGGATAAGCCTAAAGATTGGAATGGATTATGTTGGACATAAGTTAGTATTGTTTAAGGATAGAAGTTTTTTTTCGATATTATTGATGGGATGTTATAGTAATATAGTTTTTGAAAAAGGACAACCTGCAGGACGGACGACAACCCATTGCGTCAGACAAGGTTGTAGGAATCGAACCCACAACCGAAGTGCGACTGGCCTTTATTGCCTACCACTGGCCTACAGGAAGTCCCTGGTTAGTATAAACTAGTTTTATATGAAGTATAAGTTCATTTTTGGAACCATATAAGATTAATCTAACCATAAGATGGACTTATAACTTTTTCTAACCTTTTGTTTCAAAAAGATGGAATGACCCATCATTCAATCACATGATCTGATAACATATCACGAATAACAAATTCAACTTCATTTCTTTAAGGGATGAAGTGGAAATTGTTCAATTCCCGAACAACAGTGAGATTATATCAAAATCATGCATGTATTTATTTTAATTCATCAACTTTGGGGAAATGATCTTGAAAACCAAAAATGTTGTCCTAGTTCCCTTATATCCGATTAATCAGATGGTTCCTTAGATCATCACAAATCAATAGCTTTGTGATTGTTGGATTTTTCATAGCCATGTTCTCTACCACTCTCCATCAGAACTTGATGGTTAGATTTTTCTTCCATATCCATATTTTCACCTATGTTCTCCTACGTGGAAACCCAGTGATGAGTTAATTTGGGTAACCGTTACATTTCATACTTTAGTTTATAAAGCCATGTTTTGGTATTTCTTTTTACGATGTGGGTTTCTATTAAACAAACTTTCGAGTAGTAAACCATTTATAACTCCGACGAATTTCGAGGGCGAAATTCATTTTAAGGGGTGTAGAATGTAACACCCCGAGATTTTATGAAAAATATTCTTTTAATTTCATTAATGTCTTGTGTTGTATTCTACACCAAGATTACCTTGCTCTATACACAACACCGTATTAGCTTGCAGTATACGCAACACTATTATTGGATCGTGTTACACACAATTTTGATAATAGTTATTCTACGCAACATTGAATATATATATATATATATATATATTCAATGTATAAATAAAATATGGTAGGATTATGTTATACGAAACAACAAAGGAGTTGTTCACTACACGCAACCCAGACTTGCCTTGCATTACACGCAATAGCGAACTTCCTCGATAGCATGTGTTGTACGCAATACCGGGTTTTACTAAACAACAATATATTATTATAATATTGTTATGAACTAGCCGTTATGAATAGTGTTAACTAAAATTTAAATTTTATAACATTATTATTCATCTTACACATTTCTAGAACATGGTATAAGAACAAAATAAATTTTTCGGGTAAAATAAGTATTTTTCAAAAAACGCAGTTTTGCCGCCTTTTGATGGCGCACCCACATTAAATCTAGTTTTTGACATTTTTATAAGTTCAATTTGACAAAATAAAATTCTTCTTTTGAACCAGGATATAAAAATTTACATTAGATAAAGTTTTGATATTTTTCCGATAACTTTCATATTTTATTGAATAGTAAAAACACGCTATATTTTAATTAAAAACAACTTTTTTTCATCGCAATAATTTATATGGTTAAATTATAATATTTAATGGTTTTAAAGTATAAATATAATATATTTTTACCATTTAATATAATGTAAGTCATTATACTTGATTTTACATTGAATTCGTACGTTATATAAATTCAATCTTTTGCAATATTTTAAACAAAAACCCGTTTTTTTTCGACAACAGGATTAATTTTAATTTAATTTCTGCAACTTTTGTGTATTGAATTTGGATAAATGGATTCCATATTTGGAATCATTGGGTCCAAATTATGTTAATAATCCACTTTTTATTTTTGGGCATTATGAATAGTAACTACGGTAAATTGTTTTTACCATAGTTAAAGATAAATCGGGTAATTAGGGGTAAATATAAGATTATAAAAGTACCCTAACACCTGCCAAAATCCTATTGGATGACTAAAAGTCACCCCATATCACTTAAGGGTCGGATTAGAATCATTTAATGGACTTTTCCCATGAAAATAACTTAATTATTATTAAAACCAAAGAAAGTGACAACATGTCACTCTCTTAAATCTTATAAGTATATTAATTTTAATTTAGTGATAAACTTCATGAAACTTAGAACATGAATAGTATCCAGAAATATAATGGAATTATATACATCATATAAATTTATTTATAATTTTTAGGGATTAAATAATTATCATTAATTATGACACAATAGTGATGCAGAAATTGTTTATCTAGTGAAAAATCAAGAATATAGTTTTTATAAAACAAACAGTGACCATAAAATGCACAAAACCCTTACCAAAACATATTTTCCATGTAAATGTAAACCATAAGCATCCAATGGTAGAATATTTGACCATTTGGAGCCTTAAAAAAGCGATTATGACACTTATATTATTTTATTTTAAATGATGCCAAAGTTGTCACCTTCATAATTTAATAACTATAACAATTTAAATGTTGTGATTTTAAGATGATAAATTCAAGTAAAAGTATTATTGTGAAAGGTAATAGACTTATTTTCATCATAGGATTTTATTTTTAATTTTTAGGCGACAAATAAGTATATGAACTAATTATACAAAAATGTTGTAGTATTTATTTTATTAAGAGATAAACCAAATAAATGGTTTTAAAAATAATAAAATAAATATTATATGAACTATTTAATGTGCTCCACTAATTTTCTAGATACATATGACATTTTATAAATCTATTAAAGCTTTTAGTTCGAACATATCTTCTGTATTTATTTTATTTAAATTCAAATAAATGAATAGTGTCCAAATTGACACTATTGTTATTTTATAAAAATAACATATTATAAAATTGTTTAAAAATCACAAAAATATTTAAAAATTATAAATTTAAATTTATATGATCTAAAAGGTTATTAAGAATCCAATTATATACAATTCACAACAAATAAGTAATTATTTTTTATAATTTAAAATTTAGAATGTTATTACCACAAAGAAAATTAAATTGATTAAATAAGGATAAATCATGTTGATAATGTTTAAAATAAATTCCTAACATGTCTAAATTCTATTGGTTGATGATATTACAACCTTATATTATCTAATATTTGAATATGAGTCATTTTCGGAAGTTTTTAAGTGGGGTTAGATTTATTATAAATTAATTTTTTTAAGAATTCCAAAGGTGCCCCACTCCTCCCTTATAAAAGGGTACCTCCTCCCTCTCTTCATCACTCAACATTGAGCCTTCAAGCTCGGCCAAACCCTGCCAAATTCTCTTTTCCACTTCCCTAGAAACATCCTAGAGGTTCTGGTCTTCCTCAAAGACCAATTTTAGTGCCCTAAGAGGAGGTCTCAAAGAGGCGCTTCAAAGAAGAGGTAATTTTCGTTACCGATTCTTTCACCTTTATTTATTCATCCAATTATTATTCGTAGGTTGTTTCATTATGAAGTAATAACATCAGTATCACTCATATACTGATATGTTATTATAAGTATGAAACAATCCTATTTCACCATTTATCCATCCTATGGAAAACGAAATCACCGCGCGTGCGTACGTACGGAATACCGTCTCCACGCCGTGGTGAAAACTATTTTCCACCAAAACCTTACTTGGATGGGTATAATGGTGTAAATAATAACTATATATTACTATTTAAAAGTTATATTGATTCTTAAATATTATACATACACTCCAATACAGTCCCACGATGATGAGAATGATATCATCGCTCTTGCGTACGTACGGACTACCGTCTCCACGACGCGATGAGATTCATTCTCCATGTTAACCATTTAAGAATGATTATAAAGTATATATAAGCAATAATAATGAAATATATTACATTATAAATCTACTGGATTTATGTGTATAAATATGCATGTCATCTACTTAATTCCACTCAATTCAATAAGGAAACGAAAACAGCGTTCATGCGTACGTACGGCCTACCGTCTCCATGAACGGTGTATTTCTTTTCATTTATCGATCCATTATATATATGTATATTCTTAATATATATTATATATAAATCATGTTTTATATTCTATAATTAATTAATAATGATCTAACTAATCATATGAATAATTACAAGTTAAAACACGAACGACAAATGAGACGATTTTACCCAAAACGCTACTTTAACATGACTTTACAAAAGAACGGGTAATATAAAGTCATAAGTGAACCATATATGATATAATAACAATGAATATGATTCTGTAATAAGTCAATGACATTATTTAAATCATTATACAGGAGTTTTGGAAACTTACGAAGCAAATCGGACCTAAGGTAAGGGAAATATCAATATCTCATTTTTATCTGAGATTGTCTATACTTTGAATGTTACTGGGTTGTATTTTATCATCCAAATCCATGTTTCCTCAATATGTAATATTATTTCCATCCACCTAAAATTGTTTAAATCCAAATTTACCCTTCGGTGAGTTTTTAGTAAAATATATGGAAGGAATCTTTTGTCGTTTTTTTGTATGAGGTACTTTTTGACTTTTCCGACAAAAGTACGAAGAATGTTTTTTTTAACATATACGACATGAATGGATTTTTAATAAATTACTTCCAAGAAGCTTCCTTTACAAGTTTTAATGTTTATTTTTAATCAACTTCTTTTAGTTTAAAATTGTATGACATGTTAAGAAAAGAAAAGTGTTTTGAAGTAAAAAGGATATTTTCCTCAAGAATGAAGTTCAAATGTTTTATCAAAATTATTTTCCATCTAAGATAATAAAGGGTTTTGTTTCTATCCGTATTATTACATTGATTTGATTATGTTGTGGAGGAATTATATTTTTATGAATTCATTTATCTTATATGAATTGTTTTATGATGTCACGATGTTTAAGATTCCCATTTTTATTATATGGGTTATGCTATGATGTATGGTTTATGATTTCGTGGCACACATAAGAATGGTATCATTATGAGATGGGTGGGACCTATATCTCCCTCCAATGAATTAGGTAAAGTATTTATATCTCATGAGATAGACATGGCTGGAACGGTAGGTTATACCGGTTCAGTGAAACAGGACTGAAACGAGGGTGACTCGGTTCAGAAAGGGACTTTGTCCACTAAGATAGTCTTGGAAATGAGTCTTGACTAACAAGAAATGATTCTGCATGATTATGTGTGTATGCCACAAAGTTTAATGTTTTATGTTATGATAATTGTGATTACATTTCACTGCCATGAGTTATCCCAGGTTATGAAATTATGATCTCTTTTACAGGTTAATATTTCCAAAAGTTATGTGATTATGTATATGATGTGATTGATATTTCTTTTGTTTACCCTTACTAAGCATTTGAGCTCACCATTTTATGTTTTATTTTCCCCAGGATATAAAGAAAGGTTTTAGGTATTAAAAAAAGGAAGATCTTTATGGGAGATGTTGAAGATCTTTCACCAGGATTAGAAGATTATATTCCGAGTTTCCAAAGACACTAAACTATTACGATCCTTGTGTGTGTGTTTTTGTTATGTACTAAGTATTCCGAAAATGTAATGTAATTTCCATGTACGTCAGGCTTTGGGTCTCTACAATAAAGAAAGGAAGATTGATATTTCTAAAGAAGGGAAGAAGAACCTTGAGGAATACCTCAAATGGAGGGACCAATGTTATCTGTGTGGAGAAAAGGGTCATAGAGTGACAGACTTTTATGGAGTTCAATGTCTTATTTGCGGAGAACATGGGCATTACCCAACTCAATGCCCTGACCTAAAAAGTTACTTCTAAATCAAGGAAGGACTTATTCCAGGTCAATCATTGAAGTGGGTGGAATGATGTGTTTATGTATTGGTATTCAAGAATAATGTTGTTGAGGTACTTTTATGGTGTATTGAAATATTTATGTATTGTTCTATTGTGGTTTTCAATAATTTTAAGGTACTGGTAACCATGAAAAGTGATTCAAATATTTTGGAAAGTAGATGATATGCGCATAATGAAGGGGTAAGGAGAAAATGAAATGTTTGACAGTATTCATGAGCTCATGATTGATATAACGACTAAGTGATATCATGGTTTTAGTATATAGAATTTTGAGGATTTTGGTATGTGGAAAGTGTTAACTTTTAACTGCATTCATGTTTTCACTAAGGTTCAATGGGTATTCAAGAGAATACATGATTAAGGCCTTTGAATGTTTGGAATGTGACCAGCAAGACATATGTTATGATATATGGGGACCAATGATGGTATTAAATCTCTGGTAATCATTTTCACTATATTATGAGAGTGGACTGCAGTATTATGGATAAGCCTAAAGATTGGAATGGATTATGTTGGACATAAGTTAGTATTGTTTAAGGATAGAAGTTTTTTTGATATTATTGATGGGATGTTATAGTAATATAGTTTTAGAAAAAGGACAACCTGCAGGACGGGCGACAGCCCATCGCGTCGGACAAGGCCGTGGGAATCGAGCCGACAACCGAAGTGCGACTGGCCTTTATCACCTACCACTGGCCTACAGGAAGTCCCTGTTTAGTAGAAACTAGTTTTATTATATTAAGCAGTGTGATATATGAAGTATAAGTCCATTTTAGGAACCATATATCATTAATCTCACTATATATGGACTTATGCATTTTTTGATAACTTTTCTAACCTTTTGTTTGAGACAGATGGGATGACCCGTCATTCTATCACATGATCTGCTAACACTTCATGGATAACTAATTCAACTTCATTTATTTATGAGATGAAGTGGAAGTTGTTCAAGGCACGAACAACAGTGAGATTGTACCAAAATAAAGTATGTAATTATATTAATTCAAATTCTTCAACTTTAGGGAAATGATCTTGAAAACCAAAAATGTTGTCCTAGTGCCATTATATCCGATGAATCAGATGGTACCCTAGATCGTCCCAAATTTATGGCTTTTTGATTGCTAGATTTTCCATAGCCATGTTCTCTACCACTCTCCATTAGAAAATGATGGTTAGATTTCTCTTCCATATCTATATTTTCACCTATGTGGAAACCCAATGATTAGTTTATGTGGGTAACCGTTACGTTTCATACTTTTTTTTAAAGAATGGTTTTGGTATTCCTTTTTATGATGTGAGTTTCTATTAAAGAAACTTTCGAATAGTAAACCATTTATAACCCCGATGAATTTCGAGAGAGAAATTCATTTTAAGGGGGGTAGAATTTAACACCGCGAGATTTTATGAAAAATATTCTTTTAATTTCATTAATGTATTGTGTTGTATTCTACACCAAGATTACCTTGGGCTATACGCAACACCGTATTAGCTTGCAGTATACGCAACACTATTCTTGGATCGTGTTACACACAATTTTGATAATAGTTATTCTATGCAACATTGAGTATATATATATATACTCAATGTATAAATGAAATATGGTTGGATTCTGTTATACGAAACAACGACGGATTCTTGCACAACATGCAACTCTGACTTGGCTTGCATTACACGCAATCACGACCTTCCTTGATAGCTTGCATCGTACGCAATACCGAGTTTCACTAAATAATGATATGCTATTAAAATATTATTAAAACTAGCCGTTATGAATAGTAATAACCACTTTTTGAAATTTTATAAATTTTATTTTTCAAAATGGACTTCATTTTTGGATTCAGAATATCGAAATTTTCCTAGGGTGAAATTTTGGTATTTTTCTGAAAACTTTCAATTTTTTGTGAATAGTGAAACCACTAAGTGGTAGTTAAAAAACGGAATATTTCATAAAACTTAATTTTACCGCTTCTGTGAGTGTAATTTCGAAAATCCGAGAGACACGGTTAATATAAAGGACTAAAATTTGGTTTAATGAGATGAAAATAATTTTTTTGTGAATAGTAACTTTTTACTTTTTTTACCATGGTTAAAAGTAAATAGGGTAATTAAGGGTAAAGATGATATTATTATTACCCTAACACATGTCCTTATTCTATTGGACAAGTGTAATGCGACCAAAAACAAACTTAGGAATAAAATATGACCATTTAGGCCCACTTGGATTAGATTAGGACATTTATTATTAATTTATTTAAAGAAAGGTTAAAATAGTTAAAATCAAAGATTGATTAGTAAATAATTTTTAATATGGGGTTATACATAAGATAAATTCGTCTATAAATATTAATTAGAAAGCTAAAAATATTTACTACATAATGGTATTTTATTTGTAATTTTTAGACATTAAATAATTTAATTTATTGATGACACAACAATGATGCAGTAATTATCTTATTAATGAAATATTGACATAATTGATGTTATAAATGCCCAAATAAATATAATTTGAGACTTTTTATGAATTAAACTAATTTTCTAGGTTAATATGACATGTTAGTATTGATTTAATTAACTTTTTTCGAACTTATCATTTTGTTATGATTTTCACAAAAATCAATTACTAAATAGAGTCAAAATTGACATAAAATAGTTTTTAAAACAAATATTATATTATTAATTGTTATTTTATTCTTAAAAATCCATGGATCGGAGAAATGACTTAGATAAGGTTATATATATTAATAATAAACAACTTTTGGTTTGTTTGGCGGCTTATAGTATGTTTATTAACCTTATAGTATAAGAACACAAAAAGACACGATAAAAGTAAAATTATTTAACATAATGTTAAATCTACATGATAAGGTTAAAATAGGAACCTAAACATGTCTAAATTCTATTGAATGAGAGTATTTAGACCCATACCCACCTTATCCTCGAAATAAATCAATTTTGAGCTATTTAAAACCGAACTTGACTTTATAATAAAATAATATTTTTAGTTATTCCAAAGGTGCCCCTCTCCTCCCTTATAAAAGGGCACCTCCTCCCTCTCCACCTCACACCAATTTGAGCATTCAAGCTCCGACAAACCCTGCAAAAATCTTTTCTACACTTCCCTAGTATCATCCTAGAGGTCCCGGTCTTCTTCAAAGACCATCCTTAGTTCTTTAAGTGGAGGTTAAGTGAAGGTGCGTCAAAAAGAGGTAATATCCATTTCCGATCTTTTTCAATTTATTTCTTCTTCAACTTCTTCTTCTTTAGTTGTTTCATGATAAAGTAATAACATCAGTATTTCTTATATACTGATATATTATTATAAATATTAAACAACTCTAATTAACCTTCTATCCATCCTACGGAAAAAGGAAATCACCGTGCGTACGTACGTACGGAATACCGTCTCCACACCGTGGTGTAATATATTTTCCACCACCACCTTACTTGGATGGGTATAATGGTGTAAATAATGACTATATATGACTATTAAAAAGTGATATTGATTCGGAAATATTATACATACACTCCAATATAATTCCACGATCATGAGAACAATATCATCGCTCGTGCGTACGTACAGACTACCGTCTCCACGATGCGATGAGATTCATTCTCCACGTTAACCGTTCATGAATGATTATAAAGTATATATAATAAATAATAATGAAATATATGACCTGGTAAATCTACTGGATTTATGTTTATATATATGTCATCTACTTACTTCCATTCAAGACAATAAGGAAAGGAAAACAGCGTTCATGCGTACGTACGAACTACCGTCTCCATGAACGGTGTGTTTCATTTTCATTTATCTATATATTATATATATATATATACTGAATATATATGATATATAAATCATATTTTATATTCTGGATGTAAGTAAATCATGATATAAGTAATAATAATGTCAAGATCAACAAGTCCAAACACCTACGATAAATGTAACGATTTTACCCAAAACGCTTCTTTAACATGGAATTTACAAAAGAACGGGTAATATAAAGTCATAAGTGAACCATATATGATATCATAACAATGAATATGAATCTGTAATGAGTCAATGACATTACTTAAATCATTATACAGGAGGTTAGGACACTTACGAAGCATATCGGACCTAAGGTAAGGGAAATATCACAATCTCATTTTTATCCGAGATTGTTTAAACTTTGAAAGTTAATGGGGTGTATTTTATCATCCACATCCATGTTTCCTAAATATTTAATATTATTCCCATTCATCTAAAATTGTTTAAATCCTATTTTACCTTCCGGTGAGTTTTTAGTAAAATATATGAAAGGAATCTTTTGTCGTTTTTTGTACGAGGTACTTTTTTGACTTTTCCGATAAAAGTACGAGAAGAATGTTTTCTTTTAACTTATACGGCATGAATGGATTTTTAAAACTTTTTTTCCAGAAGCTTCCTTTACAAGTTTTCATGTTTCTTTTTAATCAACTTCTTTTAGTTTAAAATTGTAAGACATGTTAATAAAGGAAAATGTTTTTGAAGAAGAAAGAATATTTTCCTCAGGAATGGAGTTCAAGTGTTTTATCAAAATTATTTTCCATCTAAGATAATAAAGGGTTATGTTTTTATCCCTATTATTACATTGATTGTATTATGTTGTGATGAAATTATTTTTATGAATTCCTTGAATTGTTTTATGATGTCATGATTTTTAAGATTCCCATTTGTATTACATGGGTTATGCAATGATGTATGATATATGATTTTGTGGAACACATAAAAATGGTATCATTATGAGATGGGTGGGACCTATATCTCCCTCCAATGAATAGGGTAAAGATTTTATATCTCATGAGATAGACATGGCTGGAATGGTAGGTTATACCGGTTCAGTGAAACATGACTGAAACGAGGGTGACTCAGTTCAGAAAGGGACTTTGTCCACTAAGATAGTCTTGGCAATGAGTCTTGACTAATAAGATATGATTCTCTATAATTATGTGTGTATGCCACAAAGTTTCATGTTTTAAGTTATGATTATTGGGATTTCATTTCACTACTATGATTTATCCCATGTGATGAAATTATGCTCTCTTTTGGAGGTTAAGATTTACAAAATTTTATGTTCTTATGAAAATGATGTGATTGATATTTCTTTTGTTTACCCTTACTGAGCATTTGAGCTCACCCTTTTATGTTTTCTTTTCCCTAGGATATAAAGAAAGGTTTTAGGTAAAAAAAAATAAGATCTTTATGGGAGATGTTGAAGATCTTTCACCACGATTAGAAGATTATATTCCGAGTTTCCAAAGACACTAAACTATTATGATCCTTGTGTGTGTGTTTTTGTTATGTACTAAGTATTCCGCAAAAGTAATGTAATGTCAATGTACGTTAAGCTTCAGGTCTCTACATTATGACACTCCCATGAAACCTGCTTGATGAGATATTGATACAAAGGGATAAATTACATATTAATCATTCGTATGTGGTGATACGTCAATGCTGTGTCAACTTCTTTGTCTTGGGTGCCTTGACCCGTTGCTAGACAATAATCTTGGACTTTAAGTACGCCTGCCTAATGTCGATGAGAAAGGGGCCTGGAGGGTCACACACTATGTGTATTCAAGTATCTCAAGTAGAATATAGATTATTCCCATATGTGGTTTAATAATTATTCAAGGAAGCCTAAATTGTTTTAATGTTGGAGGAAGAATAAAAATAAAATAATTACACGCCGTGTATCAATAATTACACTGCGTGTAGTTTTATTTTGAAAAAAAGTACACGCCGTGTATTATTAAATGTACACTCCATGTATTTTACATTTTGGAAAGTAAATGATTAAATGAAAACAATATATACATTCCATGTACATTGAATGTACAAGCCATGTAGTTTTCAATGAAAAACAAGTCCACGCCGTGTATTTACTAATATACGTCGTGTAGTTTTTGTAGTCGGGATTTTGATGATATAATATCGTTTTAAATGATATTTATTATAATCAGCGTGGGCAGAAGTCAATGAATTAATTATTCAACATGGGGGTTCTAAATACGAGTCAATGAAATAAATAAAACACGAAACACGTTTATTTATTATCATAACTCTACAACCTCAAACCTGATTATAAATATCCTTACAACCCCAACTATTTTCCTACACCTAAGAGAATCGTTGTGCACAACAATTCTGGAGAATTCTTTCAAGGCCGAAAGAACCTCTTCCTCCAAGAACACTCTCAAGACTGAGAGAGATCCTCTTCCATCTGGTCAAGACGGTCTAAGGTGGACAACGCAAGAAAAGGTTTCTCCATGCTTGCACCTGGAGACTCCTTTGGCGACATCCCGAGATACGAGGTACACATGTGGATCACCGCTAGAGTAGGTCTACACTTGGCTTCTATGACCCAATGATGAATCACATCGGAACATGATCAAGAACATCAATGAAGAATGAACACCCAAAGGAATTTCTTTTCAATTGATTAAATTAATTATAATCAACATGTAACGATACTACTTTGTGGTTCTGGGACTTTCCTTTTCTTTGTCCATTTCTGTGATTCGATCCGTGGAGACTGGCGTTTATCGTCGTATTGATCCCGGATTGATCATTGTTAATGACAAAAATCCAAGTGGGCACATCCACCCATGCACTTCCGCTGCACCTGGAACCTACAAATGGTATCAGAGGGATGTTTCAACGTTGATTATAGTTTCGTTGATAATTTACGTATTTATATTTGATTCAATTCAAAATATATCATTCTATTAATCTGAATAAACGAGATGTATTCTTACTCCTTTGTTTCATGATTCATATCATAGAAAAAACCTTTTAATTTTAATTTTTGATTAAAATAAAAATGAGGAACTCATCCGGAGGGGCTGCTCTTTATGTCTATAAAACACCAGATTACACAACATGTAATTAAAACTACACGCCGTGTACTTAAGTTAAATGAACCAGCACTGGTCCGCCAAACCACGCCGTTTGAATTGAATATGCCTAAGTATTAATCAAGTCGTGTTGAAAAGAATTGAACAGCTCGTGGAACCGGAATACACGGCTTGTATGTTGGAACAACATGCCGTGTAGTCCATTCCAGCCCAAGTGAAACCGTGTACAAGGATAAGCCATGTACCGTGTACACGGGATCGCCAGGCTGGTTACCACATAACAAGGAAGTACACGCCATGTATGATTTATCTACACACCGTGTACTCCAAAATTTCCAAATTACAGAAAACACGCCAAATCCCCCGGCGTGTACTTTGGATAAAGGGTGAAAATAAATACACGCCCTGTAATTATTAACTAAAGGTTGTGTACTTCCCAGAAATGGAATTTCACTAGGTTTCCTCCATTGTTCAAAGACCAGTACAAGAAATACAGATGAGAAGAATCTCAAGGAAATTTACAAAAGGAATTTAAGATAAACAATTAATTAATTATAAGATCATAATTAATTGATTTCGAGCGCGACTTGTCTTAAATGAAAGAACGATTAAAATAATTTGAATTCTAAATATGCGTAAATTTAGTTGCATGCTATGGATGATCATGAGATATGCCAAAGACCCTTTGTATGTGTATGGTTTCATTTAATTTAATTTAATTTAAATTTGTTGGCCTGTGAGCCTTCTTCCAATAAAATGTAGGGCCTATATGGCAAGTCTTTCTTTAATGTAAACCCATGTAATGGAGGATATCCCAAGCCAAAGGAGACGGTTCAAATCCCAAAGTCGAGGTGAAACCAACGCAAGAAGATACAAAGGTGGACATGTGGGAGGTGCAAAACACAAACCATCAGGTTCAAGGTGTTTTCCCTAGGTCAGGGTTAGCTTATCAAAACCACTAGATAAGCTAACCAATAGAAGCTCATGATCATGCCATATTATTTTATTTCTGTCTAAATTGCATGGATTAATTATTATGTTTGTGTTGTCATGATCACATAGTTAATAAAATGAACAAGCATGCAATGATGGAATAAAATAAAAATCGGACTATGCGTAAACATTATCAGAACATGGTTAATCACTTAAGCAAGCATCACTTAATATTAACAAGAATGTGATAATGAAAAACTACGCATAAAGAATAAAATCCCTCAAATACCATATTAAGTCAGACCAAGCCTTCCATTACATGATTAAGGGAAAGAATCAACAAAACTATGTGTGTGACGAACCCTTGTTGGGACACATACTTTTATAAAGGAAGCACTTATGAATGGTTTCGGGTTGACTTAACCATATTACATCAAGAGGAGTGGCCTTTTCTATACTTGCTGTTATATTGGAGGGAAGAGTTGAAAAAATCCATGTCAGGATTTCAGGATTGGGGAGTCCAGTCCGCAAATCAAGGAACTATAAGCTCATTTTTGGCAAAGACCTGCCTACCTAAATACCTTGAAATAGCTTGACAAACCCTTGTTCGGGTTATGCGAAGGGGAATATGGATCCTTTCGACTAGAATGTCAAAGAAACTGGAAATTCTGAGTTCAATGGTGAGGGCCATTGTGACTTAATAAAATAGTTGGAGAATTAATAAATTCATTTATTATTTTTCATAAAATGTAATCAAGAATGTACTGATAAATATTCTCTTTTAATTTGTAGAATCAAAATGACAAACTCGTCAACCACATTTTCTCTACGATCAATTCTGGATAAAGACAATATCCACACCGGTAGTAACTTTCATGAATGGTTTAGGCGCATTTGGGTTATCCTATGCCATTAATGAATGTTTTATGTGCTGGAGTCCTCACTTACTAATTATCCTACCCCAGGGGCGAGTAATGAAGATTTCCTGGTCTATGATCAACATTTGAATGACGCAATCAATGTTCAATGTTTGATGATATCATCGATGTCTAGTGATCTCATGAAGTATCGTGAAGACATGGATGCCTATAGCATGATCGAGCACCTCCGTGGTCTATTCCAGGAGAGAGAAAAACAGGAATGGTTTGAGATCTCCAAGGCTCTATTTCAGAGCAAGCTTGGAGAGGGTGACCCAGCTGGGCATCATGTAGTCAAGCTCATTGGCTACATTGAGCACTTGGAGATTCTAGGGTTTAAACTCCCTGATGAACTTGGTACTGATCTCATTCTTGCAACACTCCCCCAGAGCTTCTTGAACTTGTTTTGTTAATTTCAACATGAATAACATTGAGAAGTCTCTATCTGATCTTCTTATCCTTATTCTCCAAGTAGATAATGACATGGATGTGTGAAAATATTTCTGTCCTTATGGTGAATAAAAGTAAAGGGAAGGCAAAGAGATATAAGCCCAAATCTTCTTCAAGGCCTTCCAAGAAAAAGAAGATCAAAGGGGAGGCAAGAGAACTGGAGGCTGTTTGTTTTTCATGTGGCATGAAGGGCCACTGAAAGAAAATCTGCACCAAGCCTAGGAAGCAAGGGGAAGCTTTAGGTGTGTCTGTCATCGAATGCAATCTATCTGTTTCTACAAATTGGGTATTAGATAATTCTTGTGGTGCTCACATCTGTATCCAAAAACAGGAACCAAGTAGATTCAAGAAGATTGATCGAGGGGAGGTAGATCTACGAGCAGCCAATGGAGCCAGACTCGCTGCTGTAGCTGTCAGAGACTACCATCTCACACTTCTTACAGGGATGGTCTTTGTTTTGAAAGGATTTTATTATATACCCTCTGTAACCAAAAACATTATTTTAGTATCCATATTAGATACTGATGGATTCATCTTCATGTTTGGATGTGGATGTTGCTACTTTTATAAAG
Source organism: Viscum album (assembly GCA_963277665.1). NCBI lineage: Eukaryota > Viridiplantae > Streptophyta > Magnoliopsida > Santalales > Viscaceae > Viscum > Viscum album. Next base: position 1,880,641,280 of record OY728159.1, on the reverse strand, counting down.
ATAGAATTTGTTTTGGTAGGGCAAATTTATATAACGAACTTTATGTGTTAGACTACAAAAACCAAGTAATGGAAATCAATGACAAAGTTAATTCACACGACTCATACCACACCCAACTTTGGCATCACCACCTAGATCATTTCAATGAGAAACATTTGACAAAATTACATCAAGATGGGTATTTAGATTCTTTCGAACTAAAACCACTTGGTGTATGTCATGCGTGTCTACAAGGATAAATGACCAACGCCCCATTTAGTGGGAAAGGTGAAAGAGTTAGAGAGATTGTAGAATTAGTTCACACAGATGTGTGTGGTCCATTCCCAGTTGAGACAAGGGGTGGGTTCTCAAACTTTATAACCTTTACTGATGATTTTAGTAGATATGGATATATATACTTAATGAGGTATAAGTCAGATTCTTTTGATCGGTTCATAGAATACAAGAATGAAGTTGAGAACCAGCATGGTTAGAAGAATAAGAAACTCCACTCAGATAGAGGAGGAGAATATCTTAATCAGGACTTCATTGATTTTTTACTAGAGTTTGGGATTCTATCTCAAATCACTCCTCCTTACACGCCACCGTGGAATGGTGTAATAGAAAAGAGGAACCGCACCCTGTTGGACATGGTAAGATCAATGATGAGTCATGTGAGTCATCCATTATCCTTTTGGGGATATGCATTACAAACAACAGCACACATACTGAACCATATACCAGCTAAATCGATAAATGGTATTCCATACAAGTTATAGAGTGGACACAAATCCATGTTATTGAATTTACATGTGTGGGGTAGCGAAGCATTTTTTAAGGCCTCTTCAGGTAACAAACTTTCACCCTGAGGCAAAAAGTGTATCTTTATGGGATATCCCAAGGAAACAAGGGGATATTACCTATACAACCCCTCAGACAAAAAGGTTGCAGTGGAGAGGCACACCATATTCCTTGAGAGGGAGCAAATCTTCAAAAGAGATAGTGGGAGTGAGATAGACTTCGATTAAGTCGAGGCTCAAGATACACATGAGTTGGTACAAGAACAGATTCCATAAAGACCCGTGGAAGAATAATCTATTCTAGAGACACAAGAACTACGTAGGAGCACGAGAGAGGTGAGAGAACCAGAATGATATGGTTTTCTTGTCACCAAGGATGGTGACTCATTATTGGTTGACAATGATGATCCTCTTACCTAAAAAGAATCCGTTGAAGGAACATATGTTACCAAGTGGCAAGAAGCCATGAATTCTGAAATGGATTCCATGTACCAAAACCAAGTCTGGATTTTAGTAGATCCTCCAATTGATGTAAATCCTATCGGTAATAAATGGGTATTCAAGAAGAAACTGGACATGGAGGGGAAAGTCAGCACCTACAAGGCATGACTGGTTGCAAAAGGTTTTAGAGAGCGTCAAGGAATTTACTATGATGAAACATTTTCACCGGTTGCGATGCTAAAATCCATCAGAATCCTATTGGCCATTGCTACTTACCATGACTATGAAATTTGCAGAATGGATGTCAGAACAACTTTCCTTAACGGAAACCTCTAGGAAGATGTCTACATGACACAACCTGAAGGGTTTGTGACTCCAAAGGATGCCAACAAGGTAGGCAAGTTGCAGAAATCCATTTATGTATTAAAGAAAGCATCAAGGTCATGGAACATTCATTTTGATGAGGCTATAATGGAATTTGTCTTTATCAAGAATGAATGTGAGCCTTGTGTATACAAAAGGTTTAGTGGAAGTGTAGTCGTTTTCCTAATAGTATATATTGATGACATATTACTAATTGGAAATGAAGTATCTGTCTTACAGTCAGTTAAGGCATGGTGGCATAAATTATTCTCCATGAAAGACATGGGTGAGGCAGTATATATTATAGGGATCAAGATCCATCATGATAGATCCAAGAGATTGCTGGGCCTGAGTCAAAGTACATACATTGGCAAGATACTGAAGAGATTCAGTATGGAACAGTCCAAGAGGGGATTGTTGCCAGTGTCACATGGAATTCCTCTTTCCAAGAAAATGTGCTCTCAGACAAATGATGGAAAAAGAGAATGGAAATGATCCCTTATGCATCCGTGATTGGGTCAGTCATGTGTGTTATGCTATGTACGAGGCTAGATGTTGCTTACACATTACGTGTTGTAGGCAGATATCAATCTGATCTAGGAGACCTCCATTGGATGGTAGTCAAGACTATCCTTATGTATTTAAGGCGTACTAAGGATATATTCCTGTTTTATGGAGGAGATGAGGAACTAGTCATCATAGGACATGTAGATTCTAGTTTCCATACTGATCAAGATGACATAAAGTCGTAGACTAGATACATCTTCAGTTTGAATGGAGGTACAGTGAGTTGGAAGAGCACAAAGAAGAGTGTGGTGGAAGATTCTACAGTGGAGTTCGAGTATATCACAGCTTCTAAGGCAGCTAAAGAAGCAGTATGGATTCGAAGCTTCGTCCAAGAGATGAATATAGTACCAAGTAGTAAAGATGCTATCACAATCTATTGTGATAATACTGCAGTGGTGGCACTTGAAAAAGAGCCAAGGTCACATCAGTGGAAGAAGCACATACTTCGGAAGTATCATCTCTTGAGGGATTTTTCTCAGAGAGGTGAAGTTGCAGTGAGCTGTATTTCCACGAAAGACAATGTAGCGGACCCCTTAACAAAAGCCTTGACTCAGCAGAAACATGATCCTCATGTGGGGTCTACCGGACTAAAAGTCGTAGGCAGTTGGCTCTAGTCCAAGTGGGAGTTAGTAAGGGTTGGTGTCCTGAGAACCAACTGTTTTGTACTTTGATTACATGAATGTTAACTTATTATATATTATGCATTTTTCTGCATGACTATAATATAATAATGTCCGGGAATATTTGTTTCATTGATAAGGCCATGGAAGATCCCTGCTATGATGAGAACCTTGAAATGCTATAACATTATTCTTAAATAACGTTCTATGGTTGGATGACATACTATGATATGACACATAGTATACATATCGTCATGTGCGAGTACTCGTAAGAAGAAGAGACTCTATCTCATGGAGTTCGCACTTGGTAATCTCCAAGACGGGAGATTATGAGAACATACCCTCCAATAGCAATTCATCATGTCTTGGTGTAATCGGAAATTTCTATCTACGAGCATGTGTAATGGTCCTTAGACTGGAAGTTTATCATTAACTCATGTAATGACTCGCACACTTAGATTTACTAACGAAAACCGTCATGCAGAGAGTTGGCGAGAAGTAGGGTACGTTGGGTGCGTCACGAGTGACATGTTGTTAATGGATAAGTCAAGGAAGGATTTGTCCCTTCCATTTATGGAAGTTGATATCTCGTCCCTTTTATTTAAATAGAACTATCGCATTAAATTCCATGTCCATGGTGTAAATGACGAGTTTATTTCATGTAGTCAAAGAACGAAGGATCAAAAATGTAGGTTTATGACACTGCCATGAAACCTGCTTGATGAGATATTGAGACAAAGGGGTCAAATTACATAGTAAGCATTTGTATGTGGTGATACGTCAATGCGGAATCAAATTCTTTATCTTGGGTTCCTTGACCCGTTGCTAGAAAATAATCATGGACTTTAGGCAAGCCCGCCTAATGCTGACGAGAAAGAGGCCTAGAGGGTCACACACTAAGTGTATTCAATTATCTCAAGTAGAATAATTATTATTCCCATACGTGGTTTAATAATTATTCAAGGAAGCCTAAATTGTTTTAATGTTGGTGGAAGAATAAAAATAAAACAAGCACACGCCGTGTATCAACAATTAGACACCGTTTAGTTTTAGTTTGAAAACAAGTACACACCGTGTATTATTAAATGTACATGCCTTGTAGTTTTCATTTTGGAATGGAAATGAATAAATGAAAAAAATATATACACACCGTGTAAATTGAACGTACACGACGTGTATTTTTCAAAGAAAAAAAAGTACATGCCATGTATTTATTAATACACGCCGTGTAGTTTTTCTAGTTGGGATTTTGAGGATATAATATCATTTTAAATGATATTTACTATAATCAGCGTGGGTGCATGTCAAGGAATTAATTATTCGAAACGTAGGGTTTTAAATAAGATCAATGAAATAAATAAAACGCGTAATGCGTTTATTTATTTTCATAACTCTACAACTTCAAACCTGATTATAAATATCCTCACAACCCCAACTATTTTCCTACACCTAAGAGAATTGTTGTGCACAAAAATTGTGGAGATTTATTTCAAGGATAAATGAACATGTTCCTCCAAGAACACTCTCAAGACCAAGAGAGATCCTCTTCCATCGGATGAAGATGATCTAAGGTGGACAACGCATGCAATGGTTTCTCCACGCTAGCACCTGGAGACTCATTTGGTGACGTCCTGAGATTTGAGGTACACGTGTGGATCACCACTAGAGGAAGTCTACACTTGGCTTCTGCGACACAATGACGAATCACATCAGAACGTGATCAAGAACATCAATGAAGAAAGAACACCCAAAAGGTATTTATTTTCAATTGATTTAATTAATTATAATCATCCTCTAATGATCCTAATTTTTCATTCTGATATTTCCTATTATTTTTCCATTTCTTTGATTAGATCCGTAGAGACCGGCTTTTATCATCGTATTGATCCCGGATTGATCATTGTTAATGACAAAAAGCCAAGTGGGCACATCCACCAACGTGCTTCCGCTGCGCCCAGAACCTTCATTTGAGGCCCCCAGTTTGACACTAGATTGTGACTGATAACCTCAACAAATACCTATAAAAATTTATGTTTTACTCTAATTATATTTATATAATTTCCCCCAATGTTCTCTAATTAGAAACCATAATTTAGTGGTGAATTTTTCATTTTCCTTTCCCTCTTTTTAATACAAAATTTTAATAACCGTATTTCCGATGTGGGTTTTCCATAAATATATTTTCTATTTTTAACAATTTATTTTTGAAGAACAATTTCATATTGCGAGGATGCAATTTATTGAAAAAGGGGAGAATGTAACACCCTAAGATTTCATAGTACATTAGAATATTAAAGTAATATAATATCTTGTGTTATATGCAACTTTGAGTTCTAACACATAATGACTAATCAAACTAGCCATTATGAATAGTAATACAAAGTAATTTAAATTTTTTAAATTTTATTTTTCAAAATGTACTTTATTTTTTCATTCATAATATCAAAATTTTCTTATGATTAATTTTGGGTATTTTTATAGTAATTTTCATATTTTGATGAATATTGAAAAATAGTAAATTTTAATTAAAAACATATTTTTTAATCAAAATAATTTAAAATGTTAAATTATATATTTGGGTTGTTTCAAATAATCATTAGATTATATTTTTACCATTTAATATAATTCAGGTAATCAGATGTAATTTTACACTTAAACAGTACATAATCATATATGAATCATTTGAAAGTTTTTTCTTCTTAAAAAACCTTCTTTTTGGTTTCAGTAAAAATAATTAATTTTAAATTAATTTCTGCAACTTTTGTGTTTTAAATTTAGAAATATGGATTTCATATTTGGAATCAGGAGGTCTAAATTATTTCAATATATATGTTTTATTTTTAGACATTGTGAATAATTATTTCGGTAAATATTTTTTTCACCAGGGTAAAAGGGTAAATCCGGTAAATAAGGGTAAGAAATAATATTTTAATATTATTAAACTACCCTAAACACGTTTCCTAACCCTATTTTCTGATACATGTCCAACTATGGGCATCCTTTGGTCAATTTTATGGCACCAATGTGCCACGTGGGAGTGATAATGATATTTTATATTAAATAATCTAAAGTATAGACAAATATTACAAAAGAAAAAATCATTTAGTAAAAATATTTTTATACGAAGATATATAATTGATATATTCAAATATAAATAAAAATTAAGAAGATAAAAATATTTCCTACAATGTGATATTTTATTTATAATTTTTAAACATAAAATAAATATATTTATATATGACACAATATTGATGCATTATTTTCCTTATTAATGAAAAAATCAAATAAATGATATCATAAATATTAAAATAAATATAATTTGAACATTTTGATTTAATACACTAATTTTATAGGTGAATATCACATGTTATAATTGATTCAATGTATTGTTTTCGAAGTAACCAAGTTTTTTTATCTTTAACAAAAACAAAATACAAAATAGTGTTAAAATGGACATAAATGAGTTTTTAAAAAAAATACATTATTATTAATTGATATAACATTACTAGAAATCTAAGATTCATCAAAATTACATAGATAAGGTTAGATATATCAGTAACCAACCACTTGGGATTCTCTTGGATTTTTATAATACGTTTATTAACCATTTAGTATAATAATACAATATGACATGGTAAAAGTTAAACTATATAACTAAGAGTTAAATGTAAATGATAGGGGTAATATGGTTACATAAAACTGTATAAAACTGATCGATAGAGAGTATTTCGACCAATTAACCCTTTATAATATAAATAAATCATTTTTGAGCCATTATAAATTGATCATAATTGTATAATTAAATAATGTTTCATGTTTTTCTTAATGTGACCCTCACCTCACTTATTAAAGGGTACATCCCTCTCTCTCAAAATCACACCACCAAAGCCATTTGGATCAGATGAAACCTACTCAAAGATCCTCAGAACTACCCTCCAATCAACCTGGAGGCCTTACTTTGATCATAAATCCAACATAAGGAGCTCTTTTGATCAAATAAAAAAGAAACAACCAAAGAAGAGATAGTAATTTCACCCCCGCTTTCAAAGTTATTTTCTTCTTCCACTTTCTCTTTCCTTGTTATTTACATACCAAAATAATAATTCTAGTACCTTCTATATACTGTTATGTTATTAAAAATATGTTAAAACAATATTCACTATTCTATTCATTATATGAATGATAATTTCACCATATGAGCGTACGCACGACTTACCAGGTCCACACCGTGGTGTAATTTGTTATTCAAAACAATGTTTTTTTGGATGTATATAATGACGAGTAATATTTATATAAATAATGAAAATATAAAGATACTTTCTCTATAAAATTTATATACCATCCAATTCCACACCTTTTAAATGTTTAGTACATGATATCTTTGCTCGTGTGTACGTATGACTTAACGTCTCCACGACACGATGAGATTCATTTCCATGTTCACCATTCAACAAAGATTATAAAAATATATATTATTAATAAGTATGTAATATATGACATAATAATTCTACATGATATATATATATATACATATATGCATATATGTACATACATATATCTAATTCACTTATTTCCAAGCATTACGACACGAAAACGGAAACAACGTTTATGCATATGTACGACCTACCGTCTCTATAAACGGTTTCTTCCATTTCATATATATATATATCTATTATATATATTTATATTCTAAATATATTATATATATATATGATGTTTTATATTATGGGAGTATTTAAATCATGATCTTAATGATAATATCAAGAATAAAAAGTTAAATCTTGTACGATAATGAAAGAGATTATTACCCATAATGTTAATTTATAATGGAAATAATTATTAAATGGGAAGTATAAATTCATAAAATAATCATGTATGATATAATAAATATGAATATGGTTTTGGTATAATTTAATAACATACTATGGTCATTATAAAAGAGGTTAAACATACCCTTGACCAAAGGAAAGTGCAAGGTAAGGGTTAATTCATCAATCTCCTAATTATCTGAGATTGATTATATGTATGTATTTTCTGAGACCTATTTATTATCAATGTCCATATTTCACAAAATGAATTTCCAAATGACTCTTCTAAGGTACTATTTATCTATAAAATCATTTTAAATGTTTTTAATATTTATTCTTCTAAATCATTCTCATTAATGTCCATGTTTTCAAAATGGTTTTAAGGATTTATTTATATTTACATGATTGTTTTAAAAAGTTACTTCCTTTAAAAAGTTTCAAAGTGGTATGGGACACTTTTATTTAAAATATACTTTAAATGAAATTATTTATAAATGTGTGACTTTAAAATTATTTCACAAAAAGTGATATTTCTCTCAAAATGTTTTTCTGATCATTTTCAACTATGTCAACATCCTTTACTGGGTGTTATTATTTAGTAAGGTTGATTTATTATAACACAATATTCGATATTGTATCAAATGAGTTATGATATGTTTGACTATAAATGTTCCATTTTTTTACCCTTCATGGTTTATGGTTGATGTATTGAGATATCTTATGCCAGTTTTAATAAGAATATATATGTTATGTTTCAACATTTTCATATGAGGAATGCAGTAAACTTATTAAGTGATGGGTGGGGTCTACTATATCCCCTCGATGCGTCGGTAGGTCGCTTGAGACAAATCAGCGTCTTTACACAAGGCCATGAAAAATGTTTTATTTTTAGTCTTGGCATGATGCCTTGACTATGTGGTAACGATGTCTGACATTAGGCATTCCCTTATTATGAAATTAATTATTAAATGTGATTATTTGACTGGTAGAATATCCATGTGAATCATTATATTTTAGTGTTTGATTTATTTTATTCATATTATATTCATGTTTATGTTTAAAAGGTTGTTGTGTTTATTACACATCTTTCTTTAAGAGTTTATAGCTTCCACTAAATTATTTACCCTTACTGAGAAACTGAGCTCACCCCTTTCTGATTTTTTGTTTTCCTATGATTAAATGATGTGTATTATATTTGATATACAGGGATAATATATGGGATTAATGTAAGTATCAAAGGATTATTTATGTTGTGTTTTATGTTAGAATTTGTAATGTAACTTTCATGTATGTATTCTATTTTCCAATATTGCTTAAATGATAGGTCCTTCAAAACATGATTCCTTTAAATAATGCTAATGTATTCAAATAATGCACTGACACTGGGTAACTAGGGTCAGGGTGTTACACTAGCACTCATATTTATCACTAAGTAATATGAATTTCAACAATGACTCATATGTTTGCATGGATATCATGAAGGGATCATTGATTATGGGATGTTGGGGAATGGATTGTGGTTTCCCCTTCTCTATTTGACATACTACCACTAGATGTACTATTGAGTTAAAACTGATTGGTATATAGGAGGTTGTTTTTATCACCCAAACCCTTGATTATTAAACCAATTTATTAATGATGAACTTGATCAATAGATAGAGCATAGAAAAAATATGTTTCATCAAATTCATGGTGAAGTCAGCCTCATCCACTAGGGTGTTGGAAATATCATGGGTATGCCCATCATTGGTGATATGTTTGATTAGTTTATTCTCCTATCGGCTACTCGGTATGATGAAAAGAAGAACCCTCCAATTTCATGGGAGTTGATTAAATTGGAATGAAAGGCTGTGAGCAGGCCACAACTCTATGAGAAGAAATACTAATAAAGGGATATTCCATATTCATTATTAAGGACCATTCTAAAACTTTGGTTATAAATCCATAGGACTAACTCTTATAGGAATCACATATAGTAGATGGGTTATACTAGACAATAGACATGGAAGGTGAATTATTCTGATCTCGATGGGTGGTTGTACTAGAATGAAAATGATCTATTCAATTTTATGGGTTTCTGTCCATGTACCTAACTGGTTACTTACAACTAAACTGAAAAAAGGGTGATGTTATTGTGTCTACTTTTAAGATAGTGGTGGCCATGGATGGATGAAGGAACATTGATTTCTCTTTTATTTTTTAAGTCATACTATATAACCTTCTACACCATATTTATAAGTGAACCCCACCAATGTGTTTTTATAATCATCCAATTGTTTTTGTGGTTGTATGGGGGATCATCTGGGTGGATATGAGTATATGAGTTCCTACAATAAGCTTAGTTTCTGGTTCAATCCTTTTTTAAAACAAATTAGTGGAGTGGGGACCACTAAGATAATGATATTTTAAATGTGATACCTCTTGAACTAATATTACTATTTCTTCATCATGACTAATGAGGCAATTATAAGTAACATACCCAACAATGGAGAGGGTGACCTTAAACAATGATTTTAATTTATTAAAATTCATAAGGGAATCCTTTCTCCTCAAATTTTTTTATCATATTATATATGAGAGTAATTTTCCCTTCAATTTTTGGCTTCAACTTCTATGTATTCAAATGTGGTCCCTTCACCTCCTATATCCAATCTAAAAGGCACTAAATGGTGTTTCACTGAATATGGATAATTTTTACATGGGGCTGATTCAGACACTGCTAAATATCCCTCTAAATAATACTGAAATGGGTCTATCTCATGTCTATATAGATTCTTGGATATACACATACCTTAATAGGAAAATGTCATCATCAATGCATAAATCCACATATACACCACTAATTGTCAAAGTTAATCTAAGGACTTGAATGAATATTTCTATTAATAGAAATGTGTTCCTAGAGATTCCCCACTATGAAGCGTGGAACATTAATTCCATTTTTATATCTACAAATCTACAAGTAGATCAAAATAAAATGAGAGGGGTTCCTATAACTGAAACCCCAACCACTCTATAATTTCCAACTACTTGTCACCATTATGATTTTTGGAAGGAATACAACTTAGCAGCCAAAATCTTGGGCATACTGTGCCCTGTGGAAAGTGACCTGGAAAGTTTTCCACCCATTTTTTCTCCCAAGGGGATCTCTTATAATGATCATCCTACTATGGTAAGGGATTTAATTGAAGAAATTGATATGGAAATTTTAATTTTCAAGGGTCTATTTCATTCCCACAAATTATATAATAGATCACGGTTTCCATCACAATAGTGGTTGCCTATGAATGTAATTTGAATATCAATGCGGATTAGCTAAGCCTAACTTTACTGCAAACCTAAAATGTGTTTATTTCATTCATAATTTTAATAATATTTTTAAATTTTATGTTTTCATATATGTGGAATGAATATTAAGGGGTCTATTAATTATTGTAATCACTAATTTAATCTACCTTATTGTATAGTCCTTGGTGTTGAACATGATGATAACCGAGATACTAAGAATGAGAGATATCCGAGTTAGAGGGATTTTTTGAAGGGGATGGATTATAACCTTCAGGTGACTTGGTCCACAACTCCATTTATACCATATTTAGTTCCTTATGTGTCACCCCCCTTCTATATATCCTTTCATAGAGAAAAAATAAAAAATAATGTACTCGAAGCCATCAATTCTTTCTTCACTGGAATCCATGAGTAATTTTTAAAAATTAATCATTCTCATTCCTATTCTATTTTAGTAACTTCTTTAATTCAATAAAATAGCGTAGTTCCTCACCAAGGTATTTTGGAGAAACATATATAATTTTCATAAGGATGTATGTGGCCTATAATCTACTCGTGTTGAATCTTTGGTATTAGGACCCATCTATCAAGGATCAGAAATAGTTATGGTACCAGAATGGTTGAAGAAGGTTCATACTTCTAGAATTCATGAAATGATTCCCTTCAACCCGACATGTGATGATTCACATTTTTAGTATATAGATTCTTTAATACACTCTTCAACAATCATACCTTTTATGGACGAATCACTATGCGAGTGCAATCAATTCTCCAGAGACTAAACAAATTGTAAAACTCATTTTATGCTACTTAGTATTTAATTTATCTTATCTTTCATAATGTTGGATCAATGATTTTTCTAATGGACAAAACATAAGTGGTGTCTCTAAGATGATCATTTCAATAGGGAATCACGTCTTCCCCAGAATATGGGATTTTGAAAAAAAATATTTATAGTTATGAAACTATAAAAGTTTGTTCCCGTAATTGATCATGGTGGTTGACTATTAAAAAAACATCATATTATTCATCTACTAATTTATAATAATTTAAACCCCCCATTATATTACCTTCAACTCCGAGTTTAGTGGAATGTGTTAATTTTTTTGGATTCACCCAAACCGATTGAAAAAATATAAGTGATTAATATTTACTAAGATCATCAGTGAATGTGATTATGAGTACCTCAATTGGTGACTCATTCTCAAAATATATTCATGTTCCTAGGTTAGTATGTTTTTAAGGATTGTAGTATGAAATACATCATGAACTGATGTGGCGACATGTGTGGGAGAAAATAGAGGCCTAATATTAGAAGTTCGTTTGGAAGAGAAAAATTATAGGCTTCATAATCTCATATATATTTTTACCACCCTCATCTATAGGGGATTTGACTAAAATGTTCAACATGAGTAGATGAGTGAAAGAGTTTATTTTAGATAATAGTGGAGGGATCTTGAATTTATGGTAATAACAGCATATGACTCATCATCTATCAGATGTATTTGGGACAACGCCCTAAATAGGGATTCCCGGATCACTACGTTGGTAAAATATCAGCAATAAATGGTGAAATTATTTTAGGATGGGTTTGGAGGACAACAATCAAATACCTATTGACCATATTAGGAACTTTACCAATAGTAGTATATGATGAAAAACTCATAGAAAAATTTTCCAATGATAAATAGCTCCTTATACTAGAGGAGAAGGATAGAGTAGATGTGGTTTGTAGGGTGGAGGAACTAAAATGGGATGTCAAATTGGAGATGGATTCAGTGGACCAATTTTGAAATTACATAGCCTCCCACAAATACATTTCAGCAGAGATCAAGGAATCCTCAGAGAATATATTGTAATGGGAATTTTATTTTAAGAGCATCATTTGTTTATGAAATAACTATAGAGACTCAAAACTCAATAGGTTCCACCCTCATTCATATATCATCAATGATAAAACCATTTTAAATTTACAAGCTGTTGTAATTATTTCTTTCAATCATCATGTTCATGGAATTTTTTTTTACTCAATATTATGTGGAATGTAAAAGACATAAATTCTTTTAATATTACTGGGATATCCAAAATTTGTTTTTATATTCATGAATTATAATAGTCCATTAGTGATATTTGATCATGAATTATTAGTGGTCTAGAAATCCACTTATAAATACATGATCTGGTCACCATAAAATAATAGTGTTTGGAATGATAATTTGGGTACATTTATCCTATTGGGCGTTTCTCCTAAATTTTTCATGGGGCATGGGCCTAGAGAGTATAGAATAATTACTTCTAGATCCTGACATCAGTCCCTACATTATATGAATATCTTTTTATTTTTGGGACCTAACAATTTCATACTAATTTTATTCAAGGAAATAGTGTAATTGGATTTGGATTTTTTTCAATTCATCTTTTATGGTTATTTATATTGACATTTTTTAAGAATTTTATATTTTATAAGTTCTTAATGTTTCCTAGATTACAAAATTTGTGCGTCTTGTCATAAGATAAAATAATTTTTTTAGAGATCCATTTACATGATTTCAACCAGTTGAGCCTTATATTTCTTCAAATTGGTAGTTTTAGGTCATTCATATAAGACTTTTAAGGTACTATATTTTAAGTTACATTATCTCTAAAATTCGTTTTCATTGTATGTAAAAAACATTTAAATAGTGAATAATGGGAATCCATGAAGTGTTTGGACAACCTAAGAGTTGTTCTTATTTATGGGTTTCATACTCGGAATGAACAACCTATGGTGTTAGGTAATGCAATGAACATCATCAAATTTTTTACAATGGGATATTTTAATCTTCCATTGATAATGGGTATAATACATGATTACATAACATTTAGGATAACAAATCATAATTAATAGTTTCATTATGGGAATTGTAAATCATGATCCATGAATATATGAGTTAACAAAAAAAAAGAGGCTAGTGGGTACATGTCAACCATCATTAATGGTGAAAACAAATATAGAACATTGTTAGCGAAAAACCTCAAGAGTTTTTGGGTGGTCCTTTCCACCTATATCAAAAACATAGACTAATCATAGGATTTTAGTTGTTGTTTCATTTACCAATGAATCCTATTATTTTCCTTTTAGATCATTCATTCCTTATTTCCAATACACTATAGGGGAAAATCGTGTTAAATGACTTAAGGATATGGGGATATTTGAAAATTGTATCATCTCATGGAAATGGTGGGTGTCATATTAGACATCAATGAAATAAATTAGGCTTATGGAAAATTAAAGACTCATGAATCAGTTGAGAACAAAAAAAATTTCCCTCACATAATTCATATGTTATTATAGAAACAAGATTTAAAAAATTACCACCATAACTATTTCATGGAATGTGGGTCAATTGATCATTACATTGATATTACTAGGGCCACAAGATGGAACCTAAGAGAATTTTTCAAATTTTAAATAAAATTTTATTTTTTTATAATATATAGATATATAGATCTTAGGGAGTGGAAACATGAATTTTTCATAGAACTCCTATTGTGGGTATTAAACATGATATTTTTTATGTATCATTCACTAGTTGTTTTAGAATATTAATATTTAAACCACTAAGGATAATGTTATGGTGGTATAGGTTTGAACATAATGAATATGGTTTAATGTCCTGTTGAACATAGACTTTGTAATATGGGAATATTGCACAACATCTTAATTAGGATTCCCAATGTTGAGAGTACTCTTACATCCATTTGAGTAGGGTGTCCAAAGGTTATCAATTATGGATCAAGGTTCATGGTTCATGAGTAATGGTGTAGGATAGTCATGATTAGTATGATCATGAATCAATATATTGTGAAAATATCTGCTGTGATTATTTATAGCCTAGCAAAGATCACAATTCCCTTCACCAAGCCCAAATTTTCCTCTGGTACAATGTTTTAAGACCATATGCAGAACCATCTCATAAATTGCAAAATGGACATTTTCTCATTTCTAAATTCTAAGGAGGATTTGAGAAATCCTAAGGTACTCGAGATACTAATTGAGATTTATGGATTGAGGTTCTTAAAAATGATGGAATAACATATATTATTGATTTACCAAGGTCATGATATTATATTCCTTTAATAAGACGTGATGATGTATGATAGGCTACTTATTCTGACATTGTATAGTGGGGATATTCCTTCAATGTAGTTTAACATCTTTTAATAATGACGTAATTTTCATATAGTTTAATATCATGTTACTAGGGAATATTTAATTCATTTTAACATCATGCTTTGATGATGTGGGATCCATCTTGGAATTGTTAAATATATCATTAAGGAAACCTTACATTGGCTGAGGGTATTTGAATGTAGGAGGAATTATTTACATTGCATATGCCTATTGGTGGGCAGCCATATGTTGTATCCCATCCTTCAAAAATCATTCTTATACGAAAGAAATCCACACATATATTTGATTCATACATATGAAAAGAGTCTCTATAAGACACAGATATTATTTAGTAGCTTATGGTACTATAAGGTGAACCAATGCAAGTATGTATATAAAATTTAAGTGGTTGAAAATATTTGGGTTTCCATATGCATTTTTATAGGAAACAACCTTGGCACAATCATCACTTTTAGAAATACCGCTCTACTTAGATCAGACTGGTATGAAAAGGGTGGAGTACAGAAAGACTTTTTTAACATCCAATTGGGAATTTGTTTGAGAGATCCCATGAATAAGTATGTATCATTTAAGAATTGTAATCACTCCACATGTAGTTCTCTAATGTATTCCCACATATATCAAACTCATGTGTGGGGACTGGGTATTTCTCTAAATAAATCAAAATATTTGTCTATCTTCCTGTACATGGATCGGGTTCCCATATAACAAAGCATAATTAAGCCTTACCTTAGTATAGAGTTATTTGGGATGAAAAGTATCACTAGAAAATATCATACTGTAATATAATATGGTATGTTTTTTTTAATATTGGATATGATATGTACAATGTTGAATGATCATCACCTTGAACCATATGGGGATATGAATCATGATACAATTAGTTATAGAGAATATAAAAATACCCCTATAGAGATCTTATTCATATGTAGGGTTGTGGGGCATGTTTTCCCTGAATGGGAGTTCACCCAAAATCATTCAGGTGTATAACCTATATGAATAGATGGTACAATTTAGGTGATGGGATCTCATATTGAGAGTGTATTTCACTATTGGGATAATTTCTAAAGTATCATGACCAACTCATGTTGACATCATAAAATTTGTATGAAGTACCATGAAAGGATGTGATAGTGGAAAACCCTTCGTTGAGACCTAGATTATATTCACTAAAATCAATATCTATCTTAATAGGTTTTGAATCATTAAAAAAATTGTTACAAAGAATATTGGGCAAAAATCCTTCAAGGTAACATTGCATCATTTTTGGGTTTGACTATGTTTGTTGACAAAGAAGGCTTCCATGGTGAATTGTCGAGTTCCAAAGATGTTGTTGACAATACATGTTTACAATGAACCATGACAAATTAATTGATGATTTGGAGGTGGTATAAAAGAACAGATACATGATGCCCCGATTTTCTAGTGTTTTCCAAATCTTTGGTGTCCAAAATTTGGAGTTTGGGGAGAATCATGAAAATAGGGTTTCCATGAAGAAATATGTTAAATATGGAAAAGGAATGAGTTTAGCAATGATAGGCCTCATGATTTGGATTTCGCGAAGACCATAAGAATTTTGATAGTGATGCTTCACGATTACGTCAAGCTACACGAACGGAAGAGTTGAAGAGCATTACAGTGGCAAAGGGAATTGCACATGAAGCTTCCCGGCGTGTGGGTCGAGCTTCACGGCGAAGGTGCGATGTAAATGACCGAATGCTCCTTGATTACAAAGAGCTCCAAGATCGGAAATTTTCCGTGGTGCTTCGCGATTTTGAGGGAATTTCGGTGGGAACTTCAGAGCTTCGTGATTTGATATGACATGGATTTTACTTCGTGTGGAAGGTTCGAGGATCAGTGGAATCGCCTATAAATAGACCTCGCCCCCTCAAGAGAAGTAGATAGTTTTCAAGGAAAATATTTTTCTCTCGGTTCGTGAAGGTAATTCATGAATATGATTCACGAAGGCAATGCGCTTTGCGAAAGAACAGCTTCCCGGTGACTAATCAAGCTCTGCAAAAGTCGTATGCAATGTGTTGACTCAGTGAGCTTTACGAGATAAGTCACTCTGCAATAAATTGAGCTCCGCAACGGCCTAAGCATTGAGAAGGCTTGTGCTTCGCGAGAGTGCTTTGTGAGAGTACTTCTCAAAAAGGCAGGAGCATTGCGAAGGCTTGTTTCAGTTTTTCGAAATTGGGAGCCTTGCGAAGTAGGGTGGTTTGCGAAGGTTTTTCCAAAGGGATTGATGTGTGTTCAGGGGAAAATGGGTTTTTCATCAGTGGATGAATGATGAGCTTCAATAGATCATCTACATACAGTGGAGGATGCATTCATTAGTGGGAATGAAGATACCTATTTGTCAATAAATTGTAAGTGGATCTTCTGAAGAAGCAGTGAGCCAATTTCAGTTGAGAGAGAAGTGAGTTCTCAAATTGTGAGTGGTTGTAAACCAGGATGGATAGTGAGTCCGCTTCGAACTTGTAAATAGAAGTGCACTTATTGTGGAATTGGTACATCGGCACACTACCGGTGTATGATCCTTGGACGTTACCCAATGAGGGTGAACTGAGTAAAATTTTTTATGTCATGTGCTTGCTTTAATTTCTATTCATACTCTACATCGGGAAGGAGAGAGAAGAGGGTTTTGTCTAACAGAAAAACAAGATAAAAAAGAGGATGTTGTTTTAATCTGTCATACCCTGATTCAACCCCCATATAAGGGTATCTAGCGTAGTGGACCTAACAAAACATTTACTCCCTACATTGATAAATATCCTAAATAGCGGTGAGGGAATTTTATAGATTCACTGTTTCCTTTCTACTGCCACTAGGTGTAGGTGATGTATTGATATCCATATCTATAGGGATTATCATGGGCTAATTTTCAATATTGTTTTTAAATTGGAAGCCACTTCATAATATATTATTTTCTAAATTAATGGTTGGAACTAAATAAATGATATATTCATCACAAAAAAAAATCAATGTAACAATGATTAATTCCATACATAGTTTTATATGAAAAGACAACCCATATAGAGATATCTTATATGTAGGGAGGGGTAATTCATTTTTATCTACCCTTGGTGACCATCAACATCATATTATTCCAATGTATACACTATTAATATTGTTCTCATATTTATTGAAATGGGATATCCATATTTTAGTCTTGTAATGAGGTGAAGCATTCATCTCTAGAATATATTTATTGATATTTCATCCTTTTCTAATAAATGTTTTGTCTTTCAGGATAGACCATATATCATATAGTCTAACATTGTTTATCTAATTTGTATCTCAAAATGGAATTACTAATTCATGGGATTTGGGACCACATAGAAGATTTATACCCCAGAGTGGAATGATAATGGAATACAATATCATAATCTTAAATTTAAAATGGGTACAATGAAAACATTCATATCATCAAGGTTATCTAAATATTTTGGAATAATGGAGCTCGGGTAAGGGTAAATCATAACCCCTGAATATCTAATTCTACATGAGGTGGAAATTGAAGTGTACAAGTCAAACATTAATAATGCTAGAAGCCCATATTTGATGTAGTCTGAGTTATAACTCATAGATTTAATGGGGCATACTTATAGGGGAAATATCCATGAGGAACAATACCTTAATCATTGTGTTGTTCATCAGTGAATTATAGTGGGATCTCTATGTATTAGATAGTCCCTATTACAAATTTGCTACTGGGGAGAACCAATAGAAGCGGATATCATGGTCCATGGGGCTAGAAGAGAAGGATATAAACATGAGTAATTGGTTGGTATTAAAGTAGATATTGAAGATATAATGTTGGTTCATGGAGGACATAATATTTGATAAACATTGGACTACACTATTGGATATTATAGTGTTACGTAAATAGATCTTTAGGCTTATGGGATAAAACATGAAAATATTCATCACACTATTGTTGGGAGGATAGTTTATTCCAGCTGAATATGTCATTCTGTATAGTTTAACATCACATTACATGAATGGTATCATGAATCATAACATTATGTTCTTGGATGTGGTTTCCTACCATTGAATTGAACATACCTCAGCCACACTTTTGATATTTTCATTCTAGGTTCCCTAAACTCACTTTAGTCATTATTAATGTGATTAAGAATGGATTAATATGTAGTCAATTGCGATGTACAAGGGTGAATTGGTGGGAATATATCAGGATATCTATATTATGATATGAACATTTTCTCATCTAAGAAACTAATTGGGAATGATAATAATTTGAGGCCTTTTCAGTTATAATATATCTAGGTGTTATTATATATCCTGTGATAATAAAAATCATTTGATATGTTGTTTTATGATGGATAAAACTCTTTGCAGGTCTGACCCATACATAGAGATGGAGAAATTTTTCATTTATATCTGTTTTTGGGCCAATTATATATACTTCGGGAATCACTATTTATGTTGTGATATTGAAATCATAACACATTTAGTTCATCAAGAGAGTGTTTCCTAGATTGATATGACTTGTTCATATGGAAGGGGTGGGATTATTGTATTGAACAATACAACTCAACCTAGATTTGGGATAGATCATAATCATAAAATATATTGTAAAAAATATGAATCAAGAAACACATAAATGCCATTAAATAACACTCTTCATAGAAGTGTGAACCATATCTATAGATAAGGAATGTTCTCCTCATCTAGCCCTGGAAAATCCATCACGTCGATCATGGGATACATGGGGAAGCCTGCACATTATAGATTAAGACCCTATAGGATGGACCATGATACTAAATAGTATAGTTCCTTTCTTTATGGACATGGAATATTAAGGGATGAACCAATGTGTTATTCTTGATTTCTATGGAATGTGGGGAAGAATGGGGGGGGGAATTTCAAGTGTTTAAATTTTAGTGGTGAGATCAATATAGCTCTATTAGAGAAATGGATCATAGTTTTAAAGTTTGGGCTTACCTAAGGACTAACTCATCCACTAGTAAGACTCTCGGAGGTATTTCATTATTGACTAGAACATGCTAGCTATGTTCATCTAGGAAATGAAACATCGTCAAGGAATAAGATCTTGTGAAATGTGTTATTCACCAACAAATCCTTGAGGGGTCCTTTTTGATTTTTTAGTCCCTTAAAATAATATGTGATGAAATTCTAATGGATTATGAAACTAGTGATTTCAGATATTTAGAAATGAATATTAGAGATAATTTTTGTTCTAGAGGAAAAGTGAGTGTTCAAAGAATTTTATTAGCTTGAGGAAGATGGGTATGGATTGGAGATGAATTCATTGGAATGGATGTTTGTATCAATAAAATATAAAAAATAATATTTGATGATATGTATGTTTCATTAATGAGTAGAATTAATGAAATATAAACCCTTCTTGAATAGTTTGGTTTTTTAATGTTTAAATCATAACCATGGAATATTTGAGTAAATATGAGGGTGAGACTAGTGGGTATAGTTCAACCCATAATTATAGTGGAATCCCTTATTCCACAATGTTATTGAAATAAATCCTTAATTTTAATAGGGATTCAACTCTTTGAAAATAAAATCTACTAAGAATTTGATTATAATCATTATTTTTTTCACCAATGAATCATTGTATTACACTTTCAGATCATCCAATCCCTATTACTAGTACACTGCCTAGGGTAATTAAGAGTATCTATCCCCATGGACCCTGAGGTAACAATAGAAGGGTTTCAACTCACATAAGTTGTGATTATTAACATACATATTAATTATATGAATTATGTTCATTGGGAATGTAATATTCATGAATGGATCGAACACCCTAAAAGGTATAACAACATACACTGAACAAATTATTAGGGGAAATAAAAAAATCATGAAATTATTGAGTATACAATCATCCAATGGGGTGATATATTTAGTATGAATACATAATGGCATATAATTTTATGTCACATGACTTGGAAATGTTTGTGAAATTTAAGATCATGTGACTATTTAATTTTCATTGATTTTCTTATCATGAAATTATGACATTGTCAAGAAATTAACACCATGAGACAAGGATGATTCCACATTTTTTAATTTCATTCTAATCAGATGATATGATTTAGTTAACATCATGAAACAAGGATGTTTTCCTGAATTTTAACAACTTGTGACTAAGATCGTGATGTGAATTTTAACATCACATGACTAGGATAATTTCATGCAGTTTAACATCCTATAAGTAGGATGATGTCATAAAATTTAGCATCATACAACAAGATAAGTATCATGATGTTTAACATCCCATTACCAGTATGTTGTTTTCCATCAATAAATAGAATGAAAATCAATTGTACTTTTCATAATATATTTCATATTTCCCTATGATCGTATGATTAATGCTTGGAATGATAAACAATATATATATGGGTAGTAAATTATGACATTCTAGGGTTAATGATATGAAATATTTAGGTACACACACATATTTATATGTGAATAAATCACTCCATCAACATAGTCTCATCAGAAAATATATTTTGGGGTGATGAGAACTCATGGATGAGATTGAAATGGGATATCATGCTACTACTATGTATCCTATGACAATAGGAATCAAGCCACTCTTAGTTATTAAATAGATTCACTGACATAGTTCTCTTCCATATGGAATGGATGGTGAATATTATTATTTATTATTGTTGGGAACTAGTTTTGAGATATAGGTATCACTATTTATCCTATGAGAATTGGAAGCAAGCCATGCATTGTTTTTTGAACAGATCCCCACATATTTTAATCTTGTACATGGGGAAGTGGAATATTATCATTTCTTCATGGAAAGAACAATGATTGGAGACCTAAAAATCACGATATATCCTAGGATTATTTATATAAAACAACATCTAGATCATAGATATGTAATTCCTTGCATTGCTTGAGATCATGTCTAGGGAGAGTGAGATTATGTCATATTGAGGATGATTACAGATATAATGTATGATGAGTACTATGTATCATATGGTAATAAGAATAAGGAAACGTATATTTCTTATGTGTTCCCATTTATTCACATCTGAATCATACTTACAGAAGGAGGTATATCATTTTTTTCCTCAACAAGGATATAGTTCATGCATATTGAATCACTGAAGATATAATTCCCTTATCCATGATAGAAGGAATACTAATTTAAATGGAGTTTTGGGTCATGGCCCAAGAGGCACAATGTCATGTGTTGGTTAAAATAATTAGTTGAGTATGTATTTAGATCAGTTTAACATCATGTGATTAGGATTCCTTCCCTTCATTTTAGGATCATGTTGTATGGATTTATTTAATGTAGTTTCACATCATAAGGAAGTGATTTCATCCATTTTTTACATCATTTATTAAGGATTTAATCCATTTTTTAACATCATACACTATACAGATATTATGTTCAAATCAACTTCTTGTGATAATGAATTATTCTGTGCTGTTTCACTTTATATGATAAGGACACCATCCTATATGTTTAACATCATGGGATAAGGATGTATTCATTGTAGTTTAATGACATTTGGTGATGAGTTCCGCCAACAAAATATAATATAATTCAGTAAGGATGTTAAATTCTATGTACTATATAGACATTCATACTAGGACTTTTATTTCATTATGGATGTTATGGATAATATAAATTATGTTATACCATGTCGGTTAGCGGTGTAACATGCTCCACATTCATTGTGGATAATGAGTGTTCTTGATTGGGATATACCTTATATATGATGCAAGGCCCTTAGCACTTAGGTTCCATCATTTGAGAATTATTCTTATGTACCACCAGGGTTCTAATAAACAATATGAAATATCCTTATATGAATGAGGGATGTAAATCCTTTTTGTTGAAGGATCATGCGATCTGATTCTCATGATCTCAGAGGTTTTGTAGTATATGCATCCTTCTCTCATAGATTTATTATAACTCATAAAATTTCTTATGTGATTATTCATCATCTGAATGATTTCCAAAGACAACTATTTAGACTGGGGTAAACTTGGAATTGATGGGAAATACTGCCTCTTTACCATAAAATAGAAAATATAGGGTCACATGTGTTTAAGTTCAAATGGTAATATGATAGGCCCATAATGTACGAGGGAGATTGTATGGCTGTTAATTGTTTCCTTTTTCCACCACCATATGGATGATATTATTAACGACTTAAAGAATTACTCTATTTTTTCATCTATTTCTTTATGATAGTGAGAATAATGGTTGGACTCGATGATAACCTCTTGAAACAATAGCATCATGTCAGAATAAAATAATTTTGTGCCATTGTCTATCAATATCAAGTGAGGGACTCTATAACAGACCACCCCTCAACAATGTCTTAAGTGGAGGTAGAATTGCTACTAGGCCTTATACAATATCCCCAAGATGCCAAATTCTGAAATAAATGCTATGGTATTCATGAAAATTGGGGGATGATTTTCCCATTGAAGATAAAAAAACCACTCCCAAGCATAAAAAAATCAAAACCACTATATGATGCTCGATAAAATTTTTTAAAAACAAAAGTTTAAAAAATAAGAGAGAGAGATATTATTGTTCTATGATGTATCAAATATCAATAGAAACAACAGAGTGGAAGACTGGGCCCAAAAAACTCAAAGACTCCAAGACACCGACTCGGCCACATCCAACAAGATCAAAGATGCAACTACATAATAGAATATTAGTTATCACGAAGACCACTAAGGAAGTGTTATGCTTTCCCTTCACCTATGTCCCAGTAAAAAATATATGCAAAATCACCAATGTACTAAAGGAAGGGTGTGTAATAAAACTCATTAGGATCTCCCCAAATGAATTTCTTTCCCATGACAATAGGATAAAACATGTTAGAACATTTATATAAAAAATTGATATAAAAATTTTTAGAACATATTAACAGTTTTTATTGAATTATAAAAAAATTCCATAATAAATATTTTAAAGAAAAAACAACCAAAAACACTTTAAACTATATCAAATTATTTTTTTCATACCCATTCCATTCCACATATCCACATATCTATACATGCATGCCTAGGTGAATGTTTTATACTCATGAGAAATCTCTTGTTAATCTACCAAGCTATCACAAGGTTTCCATATACCAATACCCAAACGACACACAACCCTTCCACAGGTTCACATTAATGAAAATTAAACCATTACCACCAAATATTCTAAAAGGATGATGTTGGATGCCTCATGTATTACTCATGTTTTAATAATCCCAAGTTCTATACATTCTATAAATCATGTTAATCTTGTTTAATCTGTCACAAATCATGTGTACAAATGAATGTTTCTTTTTATGATTTTAATAAACCAATCCTAGATCTTAAGTGCTATTTTTAATTATTGTAAACTATTTTTAATTCATGTTACAATTAATTTCCATGATAAATGATTGAGTCTAATCCATTCTATGAATATCCCTGTTTATTTCTATATACAGATATTTGGCTATGTCTGAGAAACCGTGAGTCTACCACTGGTTATGTTTTTCAGGAGAAGGACCCAGAGACCATGATCCAGACACTATGACCCAGACACTGTGACCTAGAAAATGTGACCCAGACACCGTGGCCCGGACACCGTGACCAGACACTGTGAATCAGATATCGTGATCAGACATAGTGATCCTAACACTGCATCTATGCTACCAATTTCTGATCCCTATAAAACTATGCCATCATGACGGTCTCATTGATCAAATAAAAGAAAGAGATTCCATTTAAAGAAGACACCATTTCAAGGAGACACCATTTCGAGGAGACACTGTTTCCAGACATACTGTGACACCATTTCTTAATCTATTTTTTTTTGTTTTTCAATTTAATCTTAAATGATCATATTTAATGTTTTTAAATGCAATGAAATAATTAATGTTTATTTATATACATGTCATCTAATAGTATGAGTTACGAGGTGCAGAATACAAGCATCATGTCGGCTCCAACACATGCAATCCAAGAATAAAAAGACCAATGTGGACAGAAACAAAAGATATAATAAAAATCATAGAAAAATAAGTTTGTGCACGATAACAAAGAAGAAAAAACAATATTCAGAAGAGAACTGACACATGCAACTATATACATTAGAGGAACACAGGAAGCATTCAATTTTTTACCATTTATCAGATTGGATGACATCTTATCAATACAGACTCCTTGAATAACATGAGCTAGATCATGCTGACATGCGATACTCTATGTTTTTTCAAGAAGGTTTGATTTCGACATCTTCTTCATCCAAGAAGTCCAAACCTCCATAGACTAATACTTATATCACTTATAACCTTATATCATCATTTTTCTCTGTTGGGTATTATTTTTTTCTTTTGAGAAGTGTGTGTGTGTATTTATAAAAACATGCACCATCTCTGGAATTAAACAGGAGGATACAAGATATCTTTACACTCATATCTTTTTACTATTTTTTATTCCCACTGATAAGTGCGGAAGAGGTCCCTATGTGAACTGGTACTTCATACCCATGATGAACTATGGAAGAGGTCATGTGACCTGGACTGTCCAGTGTAATAGTTTTTACCTCGATCTAGAGTGTGGAGGATGTTTATTAATATAAACTTCATGGTTTCAGGTGATCATCAAGTGGAGTGGATTTGGTCTCGGCTTAAGATTGAACCACTTTTTTATAACAACAGTTTTTTTAATTTAATTTTCTCTATTTAAATGTATAATTCTGAAATCACTAATATTATATTGATAGTTATTATTAGAAAGAAGTTATAATTTTTTTCTTATTAGAATATCATCCAAAGTAATATTGGTAACTAATATTAAGATTACTGAGAATTAATCAATCTTCTGAGAAATTATTTATATAATCCAACTTTTATAACTATATAACTATGATTAACTAGGATGTACTTAAATTTATCGGGGAACTTTTGTAAGAATACATTTCGAAATAATTTTTTTTATAGATACTCAATCCCCCCCCCCTCTTAAGTACTCTACTCCGACCATAATTTGGTATTAGAAGAGTTTGTTATTCCTATTAAGACTCTATTTTTAATCCTATTCAATTATGATTTTAGTTGTACTTTAATGATCTGTAAATTTTGGTTATTTCTAAATTTCTTGCTCTTTAAAATTAATTTTATATCATGGATAATATACTATAAGGTGCTATAAAAAACAGACCACCATTCTTTAATCATACCAATTATGCTCAATGGAAAAATAAAATGAAATTGCATTTAAAAAGTATGAGTTTTGAAATCTGGTCTTCAATTATAAATGAGTACAAGATTCATACTACTGATAGAATCACTTGGGATAAACCTACCAAGATTTCCTACAATAACAATTGAAAAGCCACAAATGGTTTATATTTCTCTTTAGGAGATTAGGAATTTAATAGAATTGATTCATGTAAAACTGACCATGAAATTTGGGATACATTGTATGTTTTAGATGATAAAATTTCTAGTGTGAATGAAATTATACATAAAAATTATACTATTAAATATGATTACTTTAAAATGAAACATGATGAGACTATTATTGACATGTATCTCAAGTTCAATGAAATTTTCAACACAATGGTTTCTCTTGGAAGATAAGTTACTACCAAAGAAAATATCAGGAGGATACTCATTTTCCAACCTGAGATATGGAGAGGAACCTCTATCTCTATTAGAGAATCATGCGAAATTAGCAAGTTACCTATAAAAGAACTCATCAGAAAACTGATGATATATGAACCGGAGATGAAAGTCAACTAGGAAGAGGAGGATGAACCCAAAAGAAAATCTGTTGCATTTAAGACCACCACTTCTATACACAAATAGAAAGTGATGTTGGAAGCCTTTGTAGAGAGTTCTAGTTGGGAAAAATCATCACATGATAGTGATGAGAAGATTTATCAATTAACCCAAAGGTTTTAGAAATTTTATAATCAGAGGAATTTTTTAGAAAGACTTACTTCAAAGAATGATAAGATCAAAAGGAAAGCTAGAAGAAAGATTGAAAAATAATTGACAAGTCTGATGAGATAGTCGGTTATGAGTATATCTGAAAGGGATACACAAAGGCTGACTATCCCATGCTCAATTACAAAATGATATATGAGGAAAAAGATAAAAAGTGTAAAAAGGCAATAAAAGAATCATGGAGTGTTTCTCAGGATAGCTCAAGTGACTCGGAATTATCACATGATGAACAGGCTAACAAATCCAATATGTGTTTTATGTAAAACAAATATGATGTAACATTGGAATCTCCTGTAAAAAATTTCATTTATTCTGGAGATTATAGTGACTCTGAAAATATTTCTAATTAATAAATGCTTAAATAATATAATATTTGTGAAGGGACATGCAATGAATTAAAATATAGGTATTTTCTTTAAAGAAATAACAAGATCTTACCTCAACTGTTAGAATAGAACTCACTGTAGAATGAGAGAAAAATACACAATTAATCAAAGAAAAAAACAAACTAAAGATATCTAATGAGAAATTGAAAAATCTTACTGAATGTTTTAATAATGGTAAAGATACCTTGGTACAAATTCCGGGTAGACGTATTGCTCTTAAATATTGCACTGGCATTGGATATCCACATGGTAAAGGAAATTTTGGAAGAACTAATTTTGTTTCAAAGTCTAGAAAATACAGCTTTACTTCAAGTAATTTAAAACATTCTATTAGTTCAAGTGATGATACACTATCTACTATTTCGAGATTTGGTGGACCAAATGGAGTTTATCTTTAAAGTACTTTACATAAAGCTTATAGGAGACATATGAGACAGATATGGGTACCAAAAGCACTAGTAACTAATATCTCTAGACCCAAAGTGGTATGGGTACCAAAATCTGTTTTTATCTGACTATTTTGTAGGAAATCTACATAAAGATATCCTGTAAAATCTTATGGTACTTGGATAATGCGTGTTGAAGACACGTGACCGGAGACTATTCATGCTTCATGAATTTAAAAAAAATTATGGTGGACATGTCAACTTCGGTGACAATATCAAAGGAAAGATCATTGGACCTATACAAATTGGTAACACTAACTCAGGTTTAATTTCCAAATTACTTTTTTTCTGATGTATTAAAATATAATTGGCTTAGTGTTTCAAAACTATGTGATGATTGATTTCATGTAAAATTTTAAATTTATGATTGAAATTTTTTCAATTCTAAAAATGAATTATTATTTTCTACATTAATAAATGGAAATGTATATTATGTTAACGTAGATTTTTTGTCTATCAAAATGATTCATGTTTAAGTGTATTTCACAATGATTCTTGGATTTGGAATAGGATAATAGGACACTATAATATTCAATCTATTAGAAAGTTAACTGGAAATATTTTAGTCGAAGACCTACCCAAACTCGAGTTTCCAAATGATAAAGTGTGTAATCCTTGTCAAAAGGGAGATTAACACAGAATTTCTTTCAAACAAAAAAAGTGTCAACTTCTCAACCTATCGAATCGGTTTAAATGGATTTCTTTGGACCATTAAGAGTTTCTAGATTAAATGGGAAGAACTATGTTTATGTTCTTATAGATTAATATTTAGATATACTTGGACTTTATTTTTGGCTCACAAAAGTGAATCCTTCTCTATTTTTAACAAATATTCCAAAACTATAGAAAATCTTAGTGGACTTGGAAATAAATACTTATAAAGTGATCATGGCTGTGAGTTTTAAAATTAAGAATTTGAAACCTTTTTCTCACAAAATGGATATAGTCATAATTTCTCTTCCCGTAGAACACCAAAATAGAATGGAGTTGTTGAAAAAAGAAATCAAACCTTGAATGTAATTTCATGAACCATGATTTTTAAATATAACTTACCTATTTATTTCGGGCTAAATCTGTAAATACAACAAGCTATATTATCAATAGAGTGTTGATTAAACCTATTTTTAATAGAACTCTAAATGAGTAATTGAATAATAGAAAACCTGAAGTATTCTAATTCAATTTTTTGGGTTGCAAATACTATATCCTTCAAACTAATGAAAATCTTGGAAAATCTTCATCCAAGAGTGTTGATAGAATCTGTTTAGGATATTTAATCTCTAGTAAAGATTATAGAGTGTTTAACCAAAGAACTAAATATGTGGAAGAATATGTCCAAGTAAAATTTGATGAAACAGATCCACATGAGCCAAAGTCAACTCTAGAGAACCTGGACAATGATGTATCAAATTTTGACATTAATTGAAAATCCTCTAACCATCCTGTGAAGGAATATCTGAAAACATCTAGTTCTGGAAATTCATTAGATTCATGTCACAATGAACTGAACCCTGTTGAAGAACCTAAAATCACTTGTCTTTCTATTTATAGATCAGTTAGGACTCTTAAGAACCTTCCTTTCAATTCTCTTGAAGGAGATTTACATAAAGGAACTCAAACTAGAGCTTCTCTTAGTAATCAGGTTGAACATCGAGTCTTCTTGTCACAACTTGAACCTAAAAACATTAATGTTGCTATCATTGATGAATTTTAGGTGATGGCTATGCCAGAAGTACTTAATCAGTTGGAAATAATTTTTTTTGAAAATTTTTTAAAGACCTAAAGAAACATTTACCATAGGCACTAAATCGGTCTTTAGAAAAAATGTAGATGAAGATAGTAATATAGTTAGAAATAAGGATATATTGGTTAAACAAGGCTATAGTCAAGAAAAAGTAATTGACTATGAATAAAACTTTGCACCAGTAGCTAGACGTGAAGCCATTAGAATTATGCTTCATTATATTTCATATCTAAATTTCAAACTATATCATATAGCTGTTAAAAGCACATTCCTAAATGGGTATATAGCTGAGGATGTATTTTTTGAGAAACCCCATGGTTTTAAAAATCCTTATTTTCCAAATCATATTTTTAAATTATCAAATTCTTTATATGGTTTAAAATAAGCTCCAAGAGGTTGGTATGATAGATTAAGTACTTTTATTATGTCCAAAGGTTTTACTAAAGGAATAGCCTGATACAGCCCTTTTTATAAAATGAATTTCCAATGATGTTCTTGTAGTTCAAATCTATGTGCATGAAATTATTTTTGGATATTCCAAAAATTCATTATGTATTGAGTTTTCTAAAAACTTTCCAAATGAATTTTAAATAATTTTAGTGGGTGAACTAAAATTCTTTCATGGATTTCAAATCATTCAAAATAATGATGGTATTATTTTAAATCAAAGAAAATATACTTGATATCTTCTAAAACGTTTTGGTTTGGATAGTACTAAAAGTAGTGACACTCCAATGAGTACTACTTGTAAATTGGATCTTGATGAAGATGGAAAATATATTGATCAAACCACAAATAGAGGAATGATTTGAAGTCTATTCGACCTAACTTCTAGCCGACCAAAAATTATGATTATTGTTTTTATGTGTGCTCTTTCTCAAGAAAACCCTATGGAATCCCATTTAAATGATATTAAGAGAATTTTCAAATACCTCTAACGTACACCCAATCTAGGATTGTTCTATTCCATAGGAAAATAATTTGAGTTAGGTAGTTATTCTAATGCTGGATTTGGTTGTTGTAAGTTAGATAAAAACATCACCTCTGGAACATGACACTTTTAAGTCAGGTCACTAGTATCATGGTGTAGTAAGAAACAACACTTTGTTTTATTATCTAATGTAGAAGAAAAATACAAAACTGTTGGAATTTTTTGTGCACAAATTCTAGGGATGAAACACACCTTACTAGATTATGGATATCAATTTTGGAATGTACCTATAAATTGTGACAATACAAGTGCAATTAACATATAAAAAATCACGTTCCACACCCTAAAACAAAAAAATTGATGTAACAAATCAAATTTTTAGAGATCATTTTCAAATATTTTATATCACATTGGAATTAATTGGAACTGAATATCAGCATGCTGATATATTCACAAAACCATTAAATTATAAAAGAATAGATTACATCATACATGAATTGGGAATGATAAATCTTAAGTAGTAAGTATATTGTTTCATGGTTTATGGTTTCTCAAGTCATTGTCTATCTATTACTATCTCAAAAAATATAGTCGCATAGTTTAGAAATCAAAATATTAAGGTCTCACCGTGAAAAGCTTTTACGGTCTCACCGTGAAAGTCTGTTATGGTCTCACTATGAAATCTAGTTTCAGTCTCACCGTGAGAATCAGTTATGGTCTCACCATAAAGAAGCATTATAGTTTTATTTACATATTATAACTTGTATCATTGTAATTAATTATTTTACCCTTTTACATTCTCGAGCTTTTTGATTATGCAATGCTTGATATCCCTAAATGATAAAAGTAAATATGT
Organism: Viscum album; assembly: GCA_963277665.1. Taxonomy (NCBI): domain Eukaryota; kingdom Viridiplantae; phylum Streptophyta; class Magnoliopsida; order Santalales; family Viscaceae; genus Viscum; species Viscum album. The sequence goes on along the minus strand of OY728159.1, from coordinate 1,880,609,896 downwards.
TTCACTTTTTCTTCACCCGAGATATCTTCTCTCAAACTGTAAACCATATTTCAAACTTTCTATATCATGAACCTTTGTTGAATTCCTAGAATGAAATTACCATCATCGTCAACCTCTAAGATGTGCAGTTGAAAGGAGAATTTGAAAATAGCACCAAAGATAGATCCCAAAGGTCCTTTGAATCCAAAGAGGGTGAACATAAAACCCGTCCAGGAAAAGGAAATCTTCCCAGAGTGGCTTCTGTCAAGTAAGTCATTGGTACTGAAAGTGATAAAAGGGAAAGGATGGATGTATTGGTTCACAAATGAGGATAGGAAAATTTACCTAAAATTAGTAGCACAATTTTATCAGTATGTTAAATTCATTTTTGATATAGAAGATGGAAATGTTGTGAGAAACTAGATAAATGGCTAGAGATGCACATTTTCTTCGAGGTTATGGGATGACTGCCTTAGAATAAATCATGAGGGTATTTGTGAGGACTACCAGAGAGGTCCTCCACCTCCATGTGCGTTATTTTTTTGGAAGAAGCACTGGGAAGATTAACTGGGAATGAAACATAGCGAAGATCCATAGCTGCTGAGCTAGATGGAGAACCAGACTTCTATTTAAATTTGTTCAGAATCTGATCATCCCCCAAAAAAGTGATTTTTCTACACTCATGTATATGGATGTATTTTGGATACACCTTATATGGAATTGACATAAGATCAACCTATCAAAACATTTTATACTCCATATGTGTGAGTCGATCAAAACAACCTTCAAGTCAACCTACTTGTTTTATTCAAGGCTTATCTCAGCTATACTTCAGGCAAAAGGGTTGGTTGGACCCAACGAAGAAGCTATCAATGCTTATGAGTTTTTACATTCAAAATTTACTATATATAGAAAGAAAACTAGTTTCAATCCATGGAGAAAAGAATGGGTGGAAGACAATGACAAGATTTATGAAAAGTTCTATCTGGCGGAACACTCTTCAAGACTTAAGATCATTTTTTCCTGATTTAGAACCATATGAGATTATTTATTATTATGATGTGGAAGAAGTGGAAGAGGTTATTTCACCTACATGGAAATATTTTTTGGATGAGAACGATTGTGAACATGTTCTCCAAGACTGAAATGGGAAGGAAATGCATATTCCAGAAAAAGTTTCTGATTTTGGAGAACAACTTGCTGCTGAAGACGAATCTGTTTCTAAGGTATGTAAAAAAGATTTTGTGGAAGAGAATATAGAAGAAGTTATTTCTCTACTGAAAAAGATGCTCTTGTAGAACACCTAGTGGAATAATAATTTCATGAAATTATTCCATCTACTAAATATAGAATGGAGCAAGCCTTTTAGTTGTCTAAAAAGGAAATGGGTAAGGATATATGGGTTAAAATCATGGAAATATATCAAGGATATAAATCTAGAAGTCCTCAGGAAGATGCACCCGTTGAGGGGGAGTACCACCCATTTAGAAACTGTTGAGGTACCGAATACAGTTGACCTAAACTCAGTAGATACATAGTATAAATTACCTAGTTATTTTGATGTGACTGATTCCCATGAATTCTTTGTTAATTAAACTGATCTATCTCTTATGTTTCAATTGAAACTAGCATCTTCTTCTGATGTGATCTCTTCCAAATATTCTGAGCCCATATCATTACCTATTCCTGATACTTTACAAGAACATTATACCTTGGTATGTGAGGATGGTTTAAAAGCTTTTGAAGATTACTTATTGGATGGGTTTGAGAAGGTAATGAATATTCAAATGGCTCCTATAACAAATTTAAGTGAAAGAGATGCTTCCCTATTGTTGGAAATGATCATGTTGAAGATTCAGTCAAAGATTCTTCATGAAATTCATGGATTTTGAGTTGAGAACAAACAACTTAGTGATGTAGTAAAAACACTCAAAGTTATGGTTGATGAAATATAGAGAGTGATGAACTCAAGACCATTACTAGTTTCTTATCCTATAGAGGATATTGGTAGTCATATTCCATAGGATGTAGCCTCCATGATACAACCTAATATTACCTCATTGGCTGACAAGGTAGCTAAATGAAATAAGAAGATTGTTTGAGAGATGCGTGATCTTGTTATTGGTCTTAACAAGTTCGCTGATGAGTATAAGGGATGTCTCCAATAAGTTATTAATCAACTGATGTCCCTTAATTCGTTTGTTACTGCTTCTCATTCCTCTAGAAATTCCTATCAACCCACTTTCGATCGTGATCTGCTCAGAAAAATTGTCAAAGATGAACTTTAGGCTGTGCTTAGTGGTTTTGACAAAGATTCCCAATCTATGTTTTTCATGAAGAGCGACAGGGTATTTGATTTGGTGAGAATTTATTCCAAAATATCTAATGCTGGTCAAGAATATATTACTAAGAAGGTGGAATTATACATCAATAGTATCTTCTCAATGAATGACATGACCAACCATTTCAATTACCTATTGGAGAATCTAAGAATTCCTCCTCACCCAGGTTTTCAAAACTCAAGTCCAAGATTTCACTGTGTTTTTGGATACGTTTATGGAGAACATGGATGACTTTGAGAAATCTATGCAGTATGTTGGGGAGATTATTGCTGACTTCATTAGGCTTTTGAGGCATTATCTTCATGTACAGAGTACGACGATTGTGGCTCCTGAAGCTGCACCACTGAGATCTTGTTTTCCTACCACATCATCCTCTTCCCTTGCCTCTACATCTATTCCAGTCTCTCAGGTTCTGAGTTAGATCAAATTTGTTATTCTTGATCTAGAGTAGCCTATCTCTTCTACTAAACCAACCTTGGAACCTTATTTCTCTGAAGGCATCCCTTTACCTTCTCTATCAACTGGTTCACTCCCTTCTTCCACTTCCACCCCAGCTCCTATGACATCCTCTTCTGATATTGCTGCCAAGGGAAAAGAGAAGACAAGCTGATACTGATTAAAATTGATTACTATCTTTTCATAGGGATTATTTCTGTATTTATTTACTATTTTCAATGATGTTTTTTTATCTAATGAAATATTAACTCTTCTTTTCTACACTCTTATTTACATATTTACTCTTTTGGATAATCACAAAAGGGGGAGAAATATGTATTCAATGTGCACACTAAGGAAGAGTCACAATTATCTCACTCACATGATTTGTTATTATAAAAAAGGGGGATATTTTAAGACTCCTCATGTAATACTCATGTTTTAATGATCACAAAATCCTATACATTTTGTAATGCTTATTAACCCTATTTAATCTGTCTCAAATCACATGTACAGATGATTGGTTTCGTTATGCTTTAGATAATCCTATCATAGATCATAAGTTCTATATTTAATTATTAGAATCTATTTTTAATTCATTTTAAATTTAATTTCGTTGATAAATTTTTAAGAATAATACATTCTATGAATATCACTGTTTAAGACCGTATAAAGATATTTGGATAAGTCTATGAAACTGTGAGTCTTAAATTACCTATGGTTTTCAAGAAAAGAACCAGACTCCGTGACTAGACACCGTGACCTAGACACTAGGACCTAGACACCATGACCCAAACACCGTGTCCCAGATATCGCGATGAGAAACCGTGACAAGACACTATGAATCCGATATCGTGGATAGACACCGTGATCCTAACACCACATCTCTGCTACCGGTTCCTGATCCGTAAAAAACGGTGCCATCATGACTATCTCATCGCTCAAAGGAAAATTAGGTGATATAATTATAAGAAGACACCATTTAAAGGAGACTAAGTTTCATGGAGACATCATTTCAAGGACAAACTGTTTCTAGGAAACTCCATTTCCAGATAGACTATGACACCATTTCTTAATCTATTTTTTCTTTTTGAAATTTAATCTCTATCGGTCATATTTTTTGTTTTTAAATGCACTGACATATTTAATATTTCTTTGTAGACATGTCATTGGACAGTACAATGTACGAGGTGAAGAATATGTGCATCATGTCTGCTCCAATAGATGCACCCCAAGAATAAAAATAACTTCATGGCCAGAATCAAAAGATTGAAGAAAAAGAATAGAAAAATAATTATGTGAATTATAACTACGAATAATAAACACTTTTGAGAAGATAAATTACAAAGGAAACTAAATATATCTGAAGAACACAAAAAGCATTCACTTTGAGTCCATTGATTAGATTTGAGGACATCTTCACAATACAGTCTCCACGAAGAACACGAGACAAATATAGCTAACTTGCGATACTCAGTTTTCTTCACAAGAATACTCGATTCCTACATATACTTTATCCATGAAGTCCAGAGCTACATAGACTAACACTCAGTTCACTTCTAACTTTATGTCAACATTTTTTCTCTATTGTTTATTATTTTTTACTCTCGAGTAGTGTGTGTGTCTATATAAAAACACGAAATGTATCCTGTATTAAATAAAAGGATACAATATATACTTCCTCTCACATATTTTATCCTTGTATATTCCCATGGAAAAGTGTGGAAGAGGTCCCTATGTGTCTTGAATGTTCATACCCATGAAGAACTTTGGAATAGGTCTTGTGACCTGGATAGTCCTGTGTGCTTTTGTTTACACCGATCTAGGGCATGTATCAAGTTTATTAATATAAACTACTTGGTGGAAGGTGATCATCAAGTGGAGTGGATTAGGTCTCAAGTAATGACTAAACGACCTGTTTTATATCCGCTGTGTTGTTTAATTTAATTTTCTCAATTTTATTGTATAATTCCAAAATCACAATATTTACATTGATAGTTAATCATGGAATAAAGATATAATTGTATTGCCTTATTATAATTTCATAAAATTAATACTTGTTACTAATATTTTTATTACTTAGAATCAATCAATCTTATAAGAAGTTATTTAAACAGTGAAACTTTTATAACCATATTACATTCAATAAACGGGACATATTTACATTTATTGGGGAACCTTTTTAAGAATACTATTGAAAACAATATTTTTTATAGATACTCAATTCACCCCCTCTTGAGTACTCTACTCTGACTAATATATGCTAATCCAATTATTCCAAAACATTTCCTAAACAAATAATAATTTTAGTGAACAGTTTTCCACAAATCCTTCTTCCATAAATGAAAACAAACAACCATTTTTAAAATCATAAGTTTAAATTCATTCAACAAATCACTTTTCACAACAATTCCCAAATTTCAAAAACCATTACTAAATAAGGTTTAGACCCTGTTTTGCACAATAATTTCCCAGTAAATTTGATGAAATAAAATCAATTAGAAACTAATCCTTCATGTTAAAAGATGTGGAGTTGGGAGTTAAGCCACCTACCACATAAATTATAGTGAAATAAAGAATGATATGAATTATTCAACAAAAAATTATTAGATCTCCAAAAAATACACCATAGATATTTTTACCTAACACCAATACATCTAAGTATCACAATTATTGGCATAATAAATCATAGATCTATCCCCAATGGATGGGATCTATAAATACTAGACATAGAAGAGTTATAGAACTATGGAAAACCACCTAAATGAAGAATTAGCAAGGAAACTAGGAATCAACGCACTAGGATTTTTAAACAGATCACTTCCATATCGAAGGGGAGAGTCTCTACAACATTTGGGAGGAAGAAAAAATGAGTTAGGGTCAAAATGAGAGAAATGAATGGTTTGGATGGATAACTATGTTATAATTTTTTGGGATCTAACATTTTACCATGCATGGTTAATTGCATGGTTATGAAAACAATGTTCTAATTGTGGATATTCCTCTACCCCTAGAATCATGCTTACTACTGGGTGGAAACATGGTTTGGAAAAACCATGAACATACCTAGATCCCACTGCATATATTTTAATATTTTCTAGAATGAGTTTCATGTTTTTTATTAACCATGATTAAACCTTTCACTTTCAAAAAATGACCCAAAAAACACTCAATGATCTCCAAAAACTCCCAAAAATCACAAATCCACATTATATACGTAATATAGATAAGGAAAGTGTTACATACATGAAACTAGGGGTTAAAAACTCTCCCCATCATCACATTTTATCCCTCAGAATGTAGAGAACCACTATGGTGTTGAAAGGGTTCGAGCCATTACTCGACCATTTATTTATCCTGTTCTTAAGTATATTCATGAATATAACTAAGTTTCTATAAAAACCACACAATATGGATTATTTTCCAACAGAATAATTCTTCTTTATTATCAAATATCCATAGTATCATATGAAACAATAAAGCATATGGATCTAGTTCCACCTGATCCCATCAAATCACATTTTTAAGATGAGGATAATACTATTTTTACAAAGATACATGAATCAAATTAGCACTTCACTAATCCATGGTGATAAATCCAACCTATATTCCTCCTCATTAACCAATTCAAGTACTTTAGAATGGAATGTTTATTTTGGATATAACATGACTTTCTTCCCAAAATGATGATGCCTAAGCCTTGGAGAGACTATCAAGAACACATGATCACCATCCTTCAACAAAAAAACCATCGAAGATGATAAACATATGATTTTTATGGCTCTGATCTTTATCCATCATTTTCTTGATCAACCTATTCTTAATCATTTTCTCTAGGACAAGGATTGGCCCAAATAGTGAAGTCTCACATGTTTCCACCCAAAAAGGATGAGAATAAAAAGGATTCCCATACTATTATTTAAAATGAAGCAAATGTATCAATTCCAAATAAAGTCAGTTATATGAGAAATCCAATATTAGTAAATGCTCTTCCCATGAGCAACCAAAATCTATTACACAAGCCCACAACATGTCTTCAATATTTTGTATTATCTTTTTGGATTGTCCATCCATCCAAGGATAATATGTTGTTTGCAATTTCAACTGAATTCCAAAGTCTTAAAATAATAATTTAATGAAACGATATATAAATCATAGATCATTATTTAAAATTATTGAAACTGGTATTCCATTCCACTTTACCACTATCTTATGAGATTAATGAGTAGGGATGAAATTGACCAACATTGTGATTTAATCCACAATCACCCATATGGAATCATATATCTAAAAAATTCTTTTAAGACCTATCATAAATTACATGGATATTTTCATCGATTTAAAAATAGGAATAGGAAAATACATCACCATACCATCTGGTCACTCAGTCATGACTTATCATAATTTTTTTTCTAAGAATAAAAAAAATCAGCCACCTTCCATTTCAATATTACCCACCAATTAACTACTTTCAACTCTTTATACATCTTTTGTATTCAAGGATGAGAATACCATCTCAAATGTTAGTAATCATGTAGATGTTTTTCTTAAAAAAACAATGGTATGACCTTATGAACATGATCCCAAAAAACTAAACTCCCATCCATCATTCACACCTGAATGGTCTCCCCACCATTGAGTTTTTACCTCAATGAAACACATTCTCTTTTGGGCGTATGTGCCTCCTTAAATTTCTCCACCAAATCATAAATGAAATAAACTGGAACAAATACCCAAAATTCACCTCTACCTCGACATTCTAATTTCATTTCACTAATCACCATGATCAAATGTCCATAATTTTAATCCATTTTTCACATATGACCATATGACATTCGTACTAATGAATATCCATCCAAATTTCATATTACCAATGTATACATCAATGGAATGTTGAGCATTTGGAGATACAAGATCCATCTTCTTTTTCATAGATTCAAATCTATCAATGAAAAAATGTGTTTTAATCTCTTATGATCTGTAAACATTGTAAATTTTTCACCAAAAGGTAGTGATGATATGTTCTCAAATCATGGACTTTGAAAACTAACTCCAAGTCAAGAAATTGGTATTTATTAGCATTTAACTACAACTTCCTTGATCTACAAGAAAAAACATGAACTTAATTCATGAGAATACATCCAATCCAAGATCACAAAGCATCACAATACACCACGTACCCTTTTCCAAATTCTGAAAAAATGAAGACCAATATTGATATATGGAAACCTTATAAATCATTAAAATACTACTGATATTCATGGTTTCATTGGAATGAATCATTTTTCTTTGTGAACGAAATCATTGGTGAATCTAGTTGTGAAAAATCATGAACACAACATTGGTAATAATACACTAGGAAAAAGAAACAGTTTATCATGAGGAGATTAGTTAGAGGTTTCTAGGAGATAATGACATATATCTTTTTTGAATCCATAGAAACACGACTTTTATAGATTACATGGCCAGTTAATCAACCCTCTTGTATCCAGAATTCATAATTATAATGTTTGGAATATAAATGATGTTCCCTCAAGGTTATAGACACTATATCGAAGTATTTCTCATCTCATCCCTTCTCCTGGAATTCACCAATATTCCATCCAAAAACACCTTTAAAAAAATACAGTTATATAAAAATGTATAATGTATAAATTCGTGAAAGACTTCAGTGGATTTTTATGAAAGATATACAGAAACACATACACATAATATCTATATCTATTCTTAAAAGAAGCATTTGGAATATCCCACTTCTAAACCTTTAATTGGTGATAACCTGATTTCATGTCAATTTTAGAGAACAAATGGTATTTACTCAATTTATTGAATACATCATCAATGAATGAAATTGGATACCTTTTAATCATCATAAAATGGTTTAGAAAACAATAATACACACACAACCGAAGAGTTCAATCCCTATTTTTGAAAAACAAGACCGATGGTGTCTATAGAGACATGCTTAGTTGAATGAACCCCCTATATTTAGTATCTTCTAACTGCACATTCAATTTCATGAAATCTAAGTGTATTATTCAATAAATTAGATGTCAAATATGAATTTCCCCCAATAAGTAAGTCAATATTAAACTCTACTAATCTCATTAGTGGAAACAATAGAAACGTTTTAGGAAAAACATCTTGAAAATGATGAACCACTGCTGGAAACATAAAGTTATTGATCTCTTCCATTTATGAAATTTTAAATTATGCAACTAGTATATGATCATTCAAATTGTTGTTGTTAACATGTCAGTTTCACTAGAATTCTTATTTGGGTCTTCTCTGATATAATCCCTCGTAAAACTGACAGGTCAGGTATACTAGTCATTGCAGACCTTGATCATTATCCACCATCCAGTACATCATATTATTTCATAGGCATCCATCTCATGCACAGAGAAGTCACATATCAAATTTTCTTCATCAATATTTTTTAGAACATGATTTACATACAAAGGATCAAAATTCACTTTGAACATGAGGTGTTTGATGTATCAAAAAAGAGGGAATCATCTAAAAAATTAAGCCAATAAAATCCGGAACATTTGAAAGAATATATGAATGTGATAAAAAAATATCAAAAAATGATTTCATAGGGATAGAATTCTATATAATCATGCCTCTCTCCATTGATAGTCTAAATAGATCATCCACATTAATATACTCGATTCCATGTAATGGATTACCCATTACAATTTTTTCATTATTTCATAGTTGATATTTCCCTTGCTAACGAGTCATGGTATTTATGGGACCATCATGGATAACATGGTTATGCTGAGATGGATTATTTGGATGTACTATTTATTTCAATAAACATGTAGTTTTCGACACATTAGACATGTCTCAAACACCAGACCTTATAGAACTGTGACAATAGCACTGATGATGCCCAATCTGATTGTAGTTGTGGCATTCTTTTGACGGTTTCATACATTCTCACTTCATGTGTTCAAATGATCCACATTTGAAACCTCATTATTTTCTATTGCATTTTGGAATAAGATTCCCAAATCTATCCCTCTGATTTGGAACCATTCCACTAACATAGAAATATTTGTCCCTCTTCCGATTTTTAGAAATATTAGAGTTACAATTGTTTCAAATAGGTATCAACATTCTTCCTCCACCCATAAATCCAAATATTTCACTTTATTCCATATTCACTATGTTGACCATCTCTATATAATCCATTATACAAAGAAAAATAAAACATTAAGAGAATATCCTACTTAAGCATAGTTTAAAAAATGTGTGCTTTCAAGGTGTCACTCACAACATCTTCGTGTGGATGTAAAAGTAAAATAATAAATTTATCCACATACTCTATCACTGAGATGATATCCTACATCATGTTGAGAATTTCTGACATTCATTAAATCATGAACATGTGTGGATAAAATTATTTATTTAATAATTCATCAAAATCCTTCCATGAAGGTCTTGGTCTCAAATTTCTTGAACTTCTAACTCTCACCACTAGTGTGAATGATTGTCTAGAATATACATCGCTAACCTGTCTTTTAACTCATACAGTTTTCAATGAAAATCAAATATTTGAATAATCTTATTCATCCACACCTCTTCCTTATCTTTTGACAAATCTCCATGAAATATTGGTGGGTTGTTCTTCTATAACTAGACTAAATGATCAAATGTCCTTAGTTTATACCTCTTATTCCCATCGCCAAAATCTTGAAAATCTTGGACTACACTCTAAACCACTTGTTGGTCCACCTTTTTTTTGGGGGAAACCATGTTCTCAAAAGCTTACTCTAGTTGGTTTCTTCTATTCCTACTATGTTCCATTTTCTAAAAACTCAAGAAAATTCATAATTATAACTCTCTAGAAAACTAATGAATTAGAAATTTCTAATTTTACCGCATCACTACCATCAGAATGGTTCTTTCTTAAAAATGATCAATTTCTGTTTTCAACAAATTTTTGAAAATTCCTCCATGCTTTTGAAAATCAAACCATTTTCAAAATAGAAAAATATTAAAAAATATAAAATCTCACTTTTGGAAACATTTTCCAAAACTATAAAAAAATATAAAAAAAATTCACCACATGATAATTGAATATTAAAAATGAAATATACACTCCAAGATGAAAGTCACTTCCAAAATGTACGCCATGAACTTTTCATTGGATAAACCCATAATAATGAGATTATAAATTCTATAAGTGTATAAAAAATACTTATACAACCAACTCCATGTTAACATGAATTTATGAATAAATAGGTTAGTCACATATTTTTATAGTCTACCTTTCACGTTTTGACAATCCTACTCCTTTATACCATCCCACCTCCTTGACTAAACCAAATGAATTTTAGTTCCACAAATGAAAATGAATAAAATTTGAGCCAAAATATTTGATCTTACCAATACAGATACCAAATTCTAGTCAAGGACTTCATAGCCCGATACCATTTTTAATTTCTTACCCATGCTCATTGGCTTGAGTCAACGCATATTTTCTACAAGGACTTAATCGACTTACCCAAGATTTCAAAGGCTGTAAATAAAATCCATGATCTTTAATATAGTTGGGGGATCACATTCCATTTGATGATAAAAACAATCACACCCAAACATACCATATCGAAAACTGACTATATTATTCAATGAAACAAGAAATACAACTAAAATTATAACAAATAAAACCATAATATATCATTGTACATAGAGAAAACAACTATCAAAATAAACAACAAATCGGATGAATGAACAGAAAAAATTCAAAGACACCAATAAACCAACTATGAAACTCTCAATAAGTTCAATGTTCTAACTCTATAATCTGTGATCATTTACTAAAAATCACCACTAAAAAAATGTTATACTATCCACTTACCTATTTCCCAGTAAAAATATCCACAAATTCCCCAATGTTCCACAACAGGGGTGAGTAATGGAACTCAGTTGGATTTCCCCAAATTACATCCCTAATCATCCCACTAGGATAGAACATGATAAAAAATTTGTATAAAAAATTTATATAAAATATTTTAAATTATTATATAGAAACAAATCCACATAAAATAGTTTCCCATCAAAAATAATTAAAAATCTATTTAAACCAACTCACATTCCTTTTTCATATCTTCATTACATTCCTCATATAAAAAAATCATCACATGCATTACAAGGATATAGTTCCATACATTGGATAAGTACCTTATTTATCTACCAAGTTTTATAAAAGTAATCATACAATAGTGCCCCATGGAACATGCCCCTTTATAGAGTCACGTCAATGAAAATGAACAAACTCCAATCAATTTTTCCAAAACCATTCATACCCAATTTTTTATTTCCATTTCAAAAGAAAAATGTGTTTATTTAAAATGTTCCCATAAAAATTATATCTATGGATCATTCTAAACAAATTTTTTTAAAATCATCAATTAAAAAAAATTCAATAAATCACTTTTTAGAAAAATTTTACAATTTCGAAAAAAGTCACTAATGATTATTTATTCCAAACTTTTCCAAATATTTTGAAAAAAATTTCAAAAAATTAAATCAATTTGAAATTAATACATAATTTTATAATAAGTCCAGTCGCGAGTGAAAACACCTAACTCAAATATTTTGGGAAAAATAAAGAATGACAAGAATTCTTCAAGAAAACCATGCCACATCTCAAAAAAACCCACATTTGATCACATTAACTAACATAAACAAAACAAAATCTCATCATTATTGGAATAAAAAATATTATATCGTGCCACAAAAGACAATATCTATGTATCCAATATGTTGAAGATATGTAGATTTAATGTAAACCACCAAAAATTATGACGTAAAAAGAGAACCAGTCTTCAATGCACCATGATTTGCAACCCGTTCACTTCTATATCAATGGGGAGAGTATTCAAGACCTTCAAGAGAATGAAAATTCAATTTATGGTCAGAATGGGTGACACATGAGTGTTTTATAGGTAAAATGGAGTTATATCCACTTTGTAGGATTTAAAATTTAACAATGCAAGGTTAGTCACATTGTTAGGCGAACCGTGCAATGAACATGAAAATTCATCTATCCCCAAAATCATGGTTACTACAGGGTGGTTTCATAGTCTTTCTATACTTAGATCCTAATGATGCACCCATCCAAATCCCACTTCCACTCTTTTCATGGTTTTTATAGGTTTTACAAGTTTTCTACTAACAATGCTCAAACTATGCACGTACAGAAAATAAACCAAAACACTCAAAAAGTACTCAAGACCCACCCAAACATCACTTACCACATTACATCGTTAAAATAAATAAAGAAGGTACATGTTAAATTTAAAAGGGGTTCTACAGAAACTGAATGTTTTTATGAGATTATAATTGATGATGTAGATTTAATTCAGCATTCCGTCTTCTTTGAGTGTCATTATATCATACCATTTTGAAAACAAGTCAGTATCATTACGAATTTATTTAATATTTTTAATTTTTCATGGTGTTTTGGCCCCACAACATCAATTCCCACATATCATATTACTTGGAATTCTTATATGTATGAAAAAACTTCAGGGGACTATGAAGTCTGTTTTCATTAATTTTACAAGCATGAAACCTCCATGTGAATTCACCACAATCATTCTTCCAAGTTTACCTATAGTAACCAAGACACCTAATTGTGTGTGAATGTTCTATTCTATGCTGGTGAGCACCATTGGATCTTGTATGGACTTCCCACATAGTAGGGGGAATATCTCTTTCAATTAATACAATGAATCCATCAATTCCTTATCATTATAACAATTTTATTTCATTTTCCAAAACCTAAAGGGTGATTTTAAACAAATGGAATAATATATATTCCCATTTATATCAATATAAAAAGAATTTCCTATCAAGGTGGATAATTTTTTCGGTGTCCATCAATGAAGTGTTGGATATCAATACATTTTTCCTTGGGGAAGAACTGACCTGTCAATTTCTTCCATGTCAAAGATGATGAATAGGTATACTACACTTTGTTGATTAATATAGAAATCACCTTTTCCATGATCATGATCATCTAGGATTGTTTCTTCATTTTCCAATGCATCAATATATTAATTGATAAATATATGGACATGATGTAGTGTGGGATAAAATGTGAATTCCTCCATCAATTTTCTAATGTGAAATATGATACAGTACAATTTATCCTCCATGATTACATACACACCATTGATCTAATTTATTTATAACTCTATGTCTCATTTTACATCTTGGTAATCTATCTATTTTTTAAGGGATAACTCTAAGATGGTGATACAAGATGGCTATTATATCTCATTATTAGTGTAGCCATTTGAATGTCTGAAAGAATAAGAAGAAATATCCTCATATTTGGAAATAAATACCATACCTAAGTCAACCCAGTTATGTTATCAATTATATATTCCTTTTTACATTTTAAATTAGAATGGCCCCTCAAAAAAATATCCAACTTTTAGGGAGAATCATAGGAATATAAATTGTCTTTTTCTTGATATTTTGTTTCCACTAGTGTATTTTTTGAGTAAAGATATTCCATATAGTAATCATATATGGATTTTCCATTCACTATATTCAATGAAATTAATTTTAATTCATATTATTTCTTAATAAAATCATATAAGGCCAAATAACAAGTTAACATTGTGCACAAAATAAAGTAATTGGGAATATTTATTGGAAAGACCGAGTGGAATTCAGGGTGTTGAATATAATAGATCAAATTTTTTATTGCAATGATGAGGTAAAGGTAGCTACTTAAGATATCAAAATATCATTTCACCGTATCTATCTTTCCTCTAATGAGGCAGTAGAGACTTTCTTCCTTCCCACATTACTTTTTTATCTGGGGGAATCACTAGGTCATAATTCCACGGAGGCCACAAATAGGATAATTTTATTTTAATCTATATATTTCATCAATATTGATGGATATATCATATATTGGTTGAGAATCTCAATATATTATTGGATTTCATTATCTCATTGGTAGGTCAACACTTTTTTCATTAATATAGAAAAGTTGAATGAATTTTTTTCCAGGCTGCCTATAAAATAGATAATTTATTTGAGAATCACTTAGAGGTCCCTTAATTCATTATGATTACAATAGATTGGAATTTATTAGATTAAAGTAGTATGTTTTGGATGGAAACTGATTCCATGGAGGAGTAAAAAAATATATTTAATTTTCCTAATCTAACTTTAAATTCACACTTTAGACGATTCATTTTTAAACTATGCTGCTATAATTTAATAATGATTCTTTGAATGTCGGTGAGGTGAAGAAATTTTTTTCAATATTATTCTACCAATTCAACTATATAAAATTACATGATACATATATTGATGGGTTTAATGGTATGATGTATAACACATTGAAAATATAATCCATAAATATTTAATCCAAGGTGAATGAACATGTGGTAGAGGACCACTAATGAACCCTAAAGGTGTTGTTTCCTTATCCTCAAGGGGTATCCTTATCTGATTATTACATGAATAGAAATCCTTCATGGAATTATTTTTGAATACAATAGTTATGACAATACAAATTTATTTAATCTGTAATGGGAAATCATCCTTCAGTCTATGTTTACTGAGTGTGTGAATTCAATATAAACCTTCATATGCCCATTGTTTTTCATCATAAAGATGATGTTGGACACCTATTTTAGGAATTATACCTCTAAAAAATTCTTCCATTGATTATCTTGTCAAATTTTAATTCAATATTTTAAGATTGATAGGGGTGAATTCTCTGGGAAAACTTCATAAAACCTTATGTGGTCATCTGATTAGCCAAGTTGATAAGTAGACACATGGGGACCTAGGCTAAGAATCACTATATAATTATATGAGAACAGATATAAAAGTATATTTTGAAATTAAATATACATCTCCTACTCTTTTACATGCAATTTAGAACCAATAAACATTGTTTTCAAGACTTATTTGAATATAAGGTTCACCTAAATGAGCTGATTGATGGGGGTAGAGACACATCCCTCAAATATAGGAGGTACATTTTGGAGATCATCCAATTATTCTTCCATTTTTTGTGGGGGGGGGATCATATATCATGGTGTATATTGTGGAAACATCTCTATACCTATTATTATAATGGAGTCTAGGAGAAGATAAACTAACATCATGGACTTCCATAGTCATTACAAGAAGTATTTGGGGATGTTTGGATTTCTATATACTATTAATATGGACATGAAAGGTTTGTATATACAATGTTTTATAGAATGTAACGAGTCTTTTAAATATTTATTAATGGTGAAAATGGATTCTTAGATCATTATTGAGAATTAGTATGATAAGACATTGATAAACCGACATTAACTGTTATAGTTTTTATTAAATATACATGAACTAGTAGAGTTTCTAGTTCGTTACACCTTACTGTTATTTTTTATAGTGCCTCAATCATATTTATGGGAAGCACATCATCACTATATACCATGATTTATGGTTTTATAGGGAAATTTCCCAGGTCATTTGTAGGGGAAACTGATATATCCCAATCAACCATTGGGTTTTTTTTCATTTACTAATGTCAAAATATTCATCGCTATATATATATTTACAATAGTCAATGTGGGAATGAAAATTATCTTTTATGTTAACCATCCCATTGACTGGGTATTTCATATATTTATTACATTTAGAAGGTACCACCATGTGACTCTGACACCAAGGTGTTATCAGAAGCAAATTGTTTTAGTGTCTTTCGGTATATAACTATAATCTTCGAAATACATGTGATATCCTTGAACTAAGAATTTAACATCATCCTTATGATGGGTCTTCTCTTACTCTAATATTACACATGAAAGGTATGTTTTTTTGTAGTCAAGTCCACCTCCCAATACCCATACTGATATTGGGTCCACATCAAGATTGAACTGATCCATAGGATATTGTCAACAAGATCACATTAGATGTTGATGTTATTATTATTTCCTATAACATATATGGGTTTGATATGTCCTTGGAAAACCTCATGTGTGTAATTATATAATAATGATATTGTTTTATGTAATTATGATATGGAATTATATAAATGATATACCTAAGCTGTAGTGACTTCAATCTCAAAATCATATGAGCTTTAATAGGGATCTATGAAGTCCACTATGAGGACTCTTAAATTATAGAGAGCATCAAGGAAAGAGAGTCTTGTTTGGAAATCCAAAAACCACAATAGAATTTAATATTTATATTCCATAGGTGTATTTTCCCCATTTTTTTCTTTTTATCATGTGTATTACGAGGTGTGTTGTTTGGGTTAAATGGTTCTATTTCTTGGAAAGAGGATTATGGAGCATCTATCAGAACTAGAATAGGTTGAAATATCCATCCCCATGGTTTGTGATTCTCTGATAATCACACTATTTTTACACCACTTTTTTCAATTGTATGTGTTGTTATTTGATGTGTAGTTTTTCCCATCATGTAAGTCATGTTTTTAGATGAAAATTTTAAAATCAAGGGATTTATTTGGGTATCATTATCATAGAACATGGTTAAAAACGCGAAAACCTAAGTGTGAATCCTATTATAATAATGATCTTCAAATTACCATGTGGTTGGTTGCAAAACATGTTTAAATTGTTTGTTCCACATGTTAGGGGGTATTTATTACCATTTTCATTTTTTTATGTGTGGTTTCATCTCTTGGATTCCTCACTTCTTTCCCCCAATTTTAGGGCCTCTCCCAGCCCACCGTTGTAACACCTGAGACTTTTATGTTATATAAATCATCAAAGGAATCTTTTTCTACACAACACTTTCTTGTCTTGCTTTACACGCAATCGCGACCTTCCTCGATAGCTTTCGTCGTACGCAATACCGAGTTTCACTAAATAACAATATGCTATTAAAACTAGCCGTTATGAATAGTAATAACTGCTTTTTGAAATTTTATAAATTTTATTTTTCAAAATGGACTTAATTTTTGGACTCAGAATATCAAATTTAGCCTAAGGTGAAATTTTGGTACTTTTCGGATAACTTTAATATTTTGATGAATAGTGAAAATTACTAAATTTTAATTAAAAACAACTTTTTTAATCAAAACATTTAATAGTGATAAATTATGAATTTGAGTGGTTTTAAAGTATATTTAGAATATATTTTTACCACTTAATATAATTTTGGTCATTGGACACAATGTTACAATTAAACCAAACATAAACAAGTGTCAATCTTTTGATAGTTATTATCTCTTAAAAACACGCTTTTTGTTTTGACAACGGGAATTAATTTTAAATTAATTTCTGCCACTTCTGTGTTTTGAATTTAGAAAAATGGATTCCATATTTGGAATCAGGATGTTCAAATTGTGTAAATAGGTAACTATTATTTTTAGACATTTTGAATAATTACTGCGGTAAATATTTTATTTACCATGGTTAAGGGTAAATCAGGTAAATAAGGGTTAAAAAATAATATTATAATAATTTTAAATTACCCTAAAACGTGTCTTAAACCTATTGGTTGATACATGGTCGACCATGGGCATCTTTGGGTCGATTTTGGGACCCCATTGATCCACTTGTAAGTGATAATGACACTTTATTTTAATTAAGTTAAAATGAATACAAAAATGACACAAGCATATATCTTTTAGAAAAACAATTGTTACATAGGGTTATATATGTTGTAATTTAGATTATAAATATAAATTAGAAAGATAAAACTATTTCCTACATAATGGTATTTTATTTGTAATTTTTAGACTTTAAATAATTTAATTTATTTATGACACAATGATGATGCAGTAATTATCTTATTAATGAAATATTGACATAATTGATGTTATAAACACCAAAATAAATGTAATTTAAGCCTTTTTATGAATTCCACTAATTTTCTAGGTTACTATGATATATTAGTGTTGATTTAATCAACTTGGTTTGAACATATAAATCTGTTATGACTTTCACAAAAATCATATATCAAATAGTGTCAAAATTGACACAAAATAGTTTTTAAATCAAATATTATATTATTAATTGTTATTGTATTCCTAAAAATCTAAGGTTCGGCCAAATGACTTAGATAAGGATATATATTTTAATAATATACAATTTGGGGTTCGTTTGACATGTTATAGTAAGTGTATTAACCATATAGTGAAAGAAAACAAAAAGACATGGTAAAAGTTAAATTATTTAACTTAGAGTTAAATCTAATTGATAAGGTTAAAATAATACCCTAAACTTGCCTAAATCCTATTGGTTGATATGATTTCGACCCTTCCCCACTTTATCTTCGAAATAAGACCATTTGGAACCATTATAAACCGATTTTGACTTTAATATAAAATAATATTTTGAGATATTCCTAAGGTGCCCCTCTCCTCCCTTATAAAAGGGCACCTCCTCCCCCTCCTCCTCACACCAAATTGAGCACTCAAGATCGGCCAACCCCTGACATTTTCTCCTCTCCACTTCCCTAGAATAGTCCTAGAGGTCCTGTTCTTCTCCAAATACCACTCTTAGTTCCTTAAGTGGAGGATTCAAAGAGGCGTTCCAAAGAAGAGGTAATATCCATTACCGATCTTTTCAATTTCTTTCTTCTTCAACTTCTTCTTTTTAGTTGTTTCATGATGAAGTAATAACATCTTTATTACTTACATACTGATATGTTATTATAAATATGAAAATACCCTAATTCACCTTCTATCCATCCTACGGAAAAATGAAATCACCGCGCGTGCGTACGTATGGAATACCGTCTCCACGCCGTGGTGTAATCTATTTTTCCACCATCACTTTACAAGGATGGGTATAATGGTGTAATGAGTAACTATTTATGATTATTATAAAGTAATATTGATACTGAAATAATATATATATACTCCAATACATTTCCACGATCATAGGAACGATATCATCACTCGTGCGTACGTACGGAATACCGTCTCCACGATGTGATGCGACTCGTTCTACATGATCATCATTACATAGTAATTATATAAATGAATTGAATGAATAAATATGATATATGTTACACTAATACCATTCTGTATATAAGGTATCTATAACCGTGAAATAAGAATAAGAATTTATTCGGCAAAACACGCGTAAGAACAAAAGGCAATAAAGACCCGAGTAACAAGTAACAATGAAATATTACTAACAAGAAGCTAAGAATATGACCATATATGATATCATATCAATATGTATGATTCTGGAATAAGTCAATAACATTATTTAAACCATTATACAGGAGCTTCGAACACATACAAGGCAAATTGGACCTAAGGTAAGGGAAATATCACAATCTCTTTTTTATCCGAGATTGTTTATTCGTAAGTATTTACTGGGGTGTATTTTATCATCCACATCCATGTTTCATCAATATGTAATATTATTTCCATCCACCTACAATTGTTTAAATCCATTTTTACCCTTCTGTGAGTTTTTAGTAATATGTATGAAAGGAATCTTTTGTCGTTTTTCGTACGAGGTACTTTTTGACTTTTCCGAAAAAAGTACGAAGAATGTTTTTTTTACTTATACGGCATGAATGGATTTTTAAAACATTATTTCCAAGAAGCTTACTTTACAAGTTTTCAAGTTTATTTTTAATCAACTTCTTTTATTTTAATGTTGTATGACATGTTATGAAAGGAAAAAAAAATTTTGAAGAAGAAAGGATATTTTCCTCAAGAATGGAGTTCAAGTGTTTTATCAAAATTATTTTCCATCTAAGATAATAAAGGGTTCTGTTTTTATCCCTATTATTAAATTGATTTGATCATGTTGTGATGGAATTATTTTTATGAATTCCTTTATCTTATATGAATTGTTTTATGATGTCATGTTGTTTAAGAATCCCATTTTTATTACATGGGTTATGTGATGATGTAAGATTTATGATTATGTGGCACACATAAGAAAGGATTCATTATAAGATGGGTGGGACCTATATCTCCCTCCAATTCATTGGGTAAAGATTTTATATCTCATGAGATAGACATGGCTGGAACGGAAGGTTATTTCGGTTCAGTGATACAGGACTGAAACGAGGAGTGAACTCAGTTCAGAAAGGGACTTTGTCCACTAAGATAGTCTTGGCAATGATTCATGACTAACAAGAAATGATTATCCTTGATTATGTGTGCATGCCACAAAGTTTCAAGTTTTATGTTATGATTATGGGGATCTCATTTTCACTTCTATGATTTATTCCATGTTAAGATATTATGATCTCTTTTGCAGGTTTTGATTTTCAAAAAGATATGATATGTTTTTTATTTCCTTTATTTGCCCTTACTGAGCATTTGAGCTCACCATTTTATGCTTTCTTTTCCCCAGGTCAGGAAGATGGATATTAAGTAGAATATTCTAAAAGGGACCCTAGATATGATGAAATAAATGGGAGACACTGTAGAAGATTTATGAACCAGTTGTTTATGTTTCCCAGTTTCTAAAGACACTATACCTATACGGTCCTTTGTGGTTTTTTCATATGTTGTAATAAGTGTGCTTCAATTTTGAAGTATTAACAATGTATGTAAAGTATGGGTCGTTATAGTTGGTATCAGAGGAAAGGTATAGTCAACCTTTGGAAACTAGGATGTGAAAGCCTTAGTAAGAACCCTAAGGATAAGTCTAAGCATAGAACACAATCTTAGTGTTTTAGAAATGTCCTTGAATAACCTAGGATAAGACCTTAAGCATGAAAATTTTATTCTTGAATTATGTGGTTTTCCTATTATAATTAGTGTTGCTCACACTATTCTTCTTGGTTTTAGTCAATGGCTGGAACACGAAGGAACCGTGTTAATGCGGAATGCGATGGGCAATGCAATGATTGTCCCCCTGAGCAACCAAACGATATGGGAGCTGGAATGCAAAATCTTGTAGCCATGCTCACACAACTTTCTCAAGCTATGAATCATACAGGACTTCCAAACGAGCAAAGGAAGGAGCAACATTCTGTTGAATCCTTCATGAGGCAGCGTCCACCTTCTTTCAGTGGGTCTACTGATCCATTAGTTGCTGAACAATGGATTAGTACAACTGAAAAGATATTTTCAGTTCTTCAATGTTCTGAACATGATAAAGTCATCCTAGCAGTGTATCGTTTGGAAGGAGATGCTGATCAATGGTGGAATCTTATTAAGAATACGAGTCAAAGGGATGAAATTGAGTCTATGGAATGGGACGAGTTCAAGAACTTATTTTTCAATAAGTACTTCCCTCGTATTCTCCGAACAAAGATGGAGAAAGTGTTCCTTGAACTGAAGCAAAGGGATGATGAATCTGTTAGTACCTATGAAGCAAATTTTACAAGACTTGCAAGGTACGCTTCTGGTATTATTATCCAACCTGAGAGTAAGATCGATCGATTCTTTAGTGGCTTAAAACCAAGTCTTCGAAGGGCGTTAGCCATAAGGGACTTCAATAGCTACGAGGAAATCGTTCGATGTGCTCTCAAAGTCGAGATGGAGATTGGAGTAACCCATCAGTCACATGGGTTTGATAAGAAGAGGAAGATGGAATTCAAAGGAAACTCTAAAGAGCACACTGAAAAGAAGATGAACTTTCCCTTATGCTCAAAGTGTGGAAAGAAACATGGAGGGAGTTGTCTTAAAGGGACAAGTAAATGTTTTAAATGTGGAAAAGAAGGTCATCGGGCATTTGAATGCCGTGATAATGGGAAGAAGATGTCTAATGACGCAAATAAAGGAAGGGATACACAGAATGAACCTACTACACTTCAATGTTTCAAGTGCAAGTAGATGGGGGCATTATGCCAATCAATGCCCAAATCCAAGGGTTGATGATGATGGTCGACGTCAACAAAATCTTAAGGCTAAAGACAAAGGAAAGTCACATGCAATTTCTATCAGCGATGTGGAGTACGATAACGAAGTGGTGAAAGGTACACTTACCATCCACTCTAAAGTAGAAAATGTTTTATTTGATTCTGGATCCACCCACTCTTTTATTTCTGAAGAATTTTCTAAGGGTATCACCATATTACCTCAACAATTAGATGTTGAGTTAGCTGTGACAACACCTAATGGCACATCAATCGCATCAAAAGTTTATAATTCTTATCCGATCAAAGTTTGTGGGAAAGTGCTTCCTGCAAATCTTGTGATCCTTCATTTAGTGGAATTTTATGTGATTCTTGGCATGGATTGGATTTATCTACATGGAGCTCATATCAATTCCCAAAGAAGGGAAGTCACATTTCACATTCCAGATCAATCTACGATCGTCTATCAATGCCAGGATGAACATAACCTTCCAGTGGAAATTCCTTCCATCTTATGGGTCATGATTCCACTAAATGAAGGTTATTTATCTCAAATGGTTGGAGAGAAACTTACGATTAAGAATATTCCCATTGTACGAGAGTTTGATGATGTCTTTCCGGAGGAATTACCAGGTCTTCCACCAAATCGTGAAGTTGAGTTTTCAATAGAACTCGTACCTGGTGCTTTGCCTATTTCAAAGACACCTTATAGAATGGCCCCAATTGAGTTGCAGGAATTGAAGAAGGAACTCCAAGAGAATCTTGATAAGGGATTCATACGCCCTAGTGCGTCACCTTGGGGAGCACCTGTTCTATTTGTTAAGAAGAAAGATGGATCAATGAGACTCTGCATTGATTATCGAGAACTTAACAAGATCACTATCAAGAACAAATATCCTCTCCCACGCATTGATGATTTGTTTGACCAACTACGCGGAGCTCAATACTTTTCCAAGATTGATCTTCGTTCAGGGTATCATCAATTAAGGGTCAAAAGGGAGGATATACCAAAGAAGGCTTTCCGTACAAGGTATGGACACTATGAATTTATAGTGATGCCATTTGGTCTTACTAATGCCCCTGCTATCTTCATGGATCTAATGAATAGAGACTTTAGAGACTATCTTGATCAATTTGTGGTAGTCTTTATAGACAATATTCTTGTCTATTCAAAGAGAAAGGAAGAACATGAAGATCACTTGAGAATTATATTGAAGACCCTGAGAAAGGAGAAGCTTTATGCCAAATTTACCAAGTGTGAATTTTGGCTTCAAAAAGTTGCATTTTTGGGTAACATAATCTCAAAATAGGGGATATCTGTGGATCCAGCAAAAACAGAGGTTATCGAAAGATGGTCGAGACCAACAACAGTAACTGAGATCCGAAGTTTTCTTGGTTTGGCTGGATATTATCGACGTTTTGTAAAAGATTTTTCACGATTATCTAATCCAATCACCAAGTTGACTCGGAAAGGAGTTAAGTTTGTCTGGATAGAGGAATGTGAAGATAATTTCAAGGAGTTGAAAAGAAGGTTATCCAGTGCACCTGTGCTCACACTGCCTTTTAGTGGAGAAAGGTTTGTGATCTACAGTGATGCATCCAAGAAGGGATTGGGGTGTGTTCTTATGCAAAATGATATGGTGATAGATTATGCCTCACGACAGTTGAAAATCCATGAGCAAAATTACCCAACACATGATTTGGAGTTGGCTGCGGTAATCTTTGCATTAAAGATTTGGAGGCATTACCTTTATGGTGAAAGGTGTGATATTTATACTGATCATAAAAGTTTAAAGTATATTTTCACACAAAAGGAGTTGAATATGAGTCAAAGAAGATGGTTGGAGCTGATTAAGGATTATGACTGCTCAATCCATTACCACCCTGGGAAAGCAAACAAGGTGGCAGATGCATTAAGTCGACAAGACCATGCTAGTTTATCCATGATGAGGATCACAAAAGATCCAATATTTATGGATTTACAAAGGATGGATCTTGGAATTATAATGGAAGGGGAAAAATCTTATCTTTCTCAAATGAATGTTCAACCATCTATACATTTGAAGATTAAAGAGGCACAGAAAGAAGATGTAGAGTTACAAAAGAAGGTGAGAAATGTTCCTGAATTCAACCTTGATTGTGATGGGATAATAAAGTTCAGGAATCGGGTTTGTGTTCCTTCCATCCCCGAATTAAAGAAGGAGTTGCTGGATGAGGCTCATAGTTCTTCATTCTCTATTCATCCTGGAAGTACGAAGATGTATAGGGACCTGAAAGAGTACTTCTGGTGGGATGGCATGAAAAGAGATGTTGCTGAATATGTCTCTCGATGCTTGGTTTGTCAACAAGTTAAAGCTGAGAGACAGAAGTCTAAGGGGATGTTACAACCATTACCCATACCCGAATGGAAATGGGAAAACATCACTATGGACTTTGTCACAGGACTTCCTAAAACATCCAAAGGCAATAATGCTATCTGGGTCATAGTTGATCGTCTTACAAAGTCTGCACACTTCATTCCTATTAGAGAGGATTTCTCTCTAGATCAGCTTGCCAGGATATATGTAAAGGAAGTGGTAAGATTTCATGGAGTACCACTTTCTATTATATCTGATCGGGATCCGAGATTTACCTCGAAGTTCTGGCGAAGTCTTCAGTATACTCTGGATACAGAGTTGAGTTTCAGCACTGCTTATCATCCCCAGACAGACGGTCAGTCTGAGAGAACAATTCAAACCCTAGAAGATATGTTGAGAGCTTGCTCTATGGATTTCAAAGGAGGTTGGGATCAACACCTACCTTTGGTGGAATTTTCTTATAATAATAGCTTTCACTCCAGTATTCAGATGGCTCCTTATGAAGCTCTCTATGGAAAGAAATGCAGGACTCCAACTTGCTGGGATGAAGTTGGGGAAAGAAAGATATTAGGACCTGATCTCGTTGATGAAATGGCAGAAAAGGTCAGATCTATTCAACAACACATAAGAGCAGCTCAGAGTCGACAGAAAAGTTATGCCGACAACCGAAGAAAAGACCTAGAGTTTGAAGTGGGTGATAAAGTGTTCTTACGAATATCTCCCTGGAAGAGGGTTATGAGATTTGGAAAGAAGGGGAAGTTGAGCCCTAGATATATCGGTCCTTTCGAAATACTGGATCGTGTTGGGAAGGTAGCTTACCGATTGACTCTTCCACCGAATCTCTCTCAAGTTCACGATGTGTTCCATGTATCTCTCCTGAGAAAGTACATACCTGATCCTTCACATGTACTCAGCTCAGAAGTTGTACCGCTGGAGCAAGATCTTTCTTATGAAGAACAGCTGATAGAGATTCTGGATCGTAGCGAAAAATTTCTACGAAAAAAGACCACTCAATTGGTGAAAGTTTTATGGAGGAACCACCAACTTGAAGAGGCTACTTGGGAGCTTGAGGATATGATGAGGGAGAAGTATCCTCATCTGTTTGTTACAAAGTGACGAATTTCGAGGGCGAAATTCTTTTTAAGGGGGGTAGAATGTAACACCCGAGACTTTTATGTTATATAAATCATCAAAGAAATCTTTTTCTACACAACACTTTCTTGGCTTGCTTTACACGCAATCGCGACCTTCCTCGATAGCTTTCGTCGTACGCAATACCGAGTTTCACTAAATAACAATATGCTATTAAAACTAGCCGTTATGAATAGTAATAACCACTTTTTGAAATTTTATAAATTTTATTTTTCAAAATGGACTTCATTTTTGGACTCAGAATATCAAATTTAGCCTAAGGTGAAATTTTGGTACTTTTCGGATAACTTTAATATTTTGATGAATAGTGAAAATTACTAAATTTTAATTAAAAACAACTTTTTTAATCAAAACATTTAATAGTGATAAATTATGAATTTGAGTGGTTTTAAAGTATATTTAGAATATATTTTTATCACTTAATATAATGTTGGTCATTGGACACAATGTTACAATTAAACCGAACATAAACAAGTGTCAATCTTTTGATAGTTATTATCTCTTAAAAACACGCTTTTTGTTTTGACAGCGGGAATTAATTTTAAATTAATTTCTGCCACTTCTGTGTTTTGAATTTAGAAAAATGGATTCCATATTTGGAATCAGGATGTTCAAATTGTGTAAATAGGTAAATTTTATTTTTAGACATTTTGAATAATTACTGCGGTAAATATTTTATTTACCATGGTTAAGGGTAAATCCGGTAAATAAGGGTTAAAAAATAATATTATAATAATATTAAATTACCCTAAAACGTGTCTTAAACCTATTGTTTGATACATGGTCGACCATGGGCATCTTTGGGTCGATTTTGGGACCCCATTGATCCACTTGTAAGTGATAATGACACTTTATTTTAATTAAGTTAAAATGAATACAAAAATGACACAAGCATATATCTTTTAGAAAAACAATTGTTACATAGGGTTATATATGTTGGAATTTAGATTATAAATATTCATTAGAAAGATAAAACGATTTCCTACATAATGGTATTTTATTTGTAATTTTTAGACTTTAAATAATTTAATTTATTTATGACACAATGATGATGCAATAATTATCTTATTAATGAAATATTGACATAATTGATGTTATAAACACCAAAATAAATGTAATTTAAGACTTTTTATGAATTCCACTAATTTTCTAGGATACTATGATATATTAGTGTTGATTTAATCAACTTGGTTCGAACATATAATTCTGTTATGACTTTCACAAAAATCATATATCAAATAGTGTCAAAATTGACACAAAATAGTTTTTAAATCAAATATTATATTATTAATTGTTATTGTATTCCTAAAAATATAAGGTTCGGCCAAATGACTTATATAGGGATATATATTTTAATAATAAACAATTCGGGGTTCGTTTGGCATGTTATAGTAAGTGTATTAACCATATAGTGAAAGAAAACAAAAAGACATGGTAAAAGTTAAATTATTTAACTTAGAGTTAAATCTAATTGATAAGGTTAAAATAATACCCTAAACTTGTCTAAATCCTATTGGTTGATAGGATTTCGACCCTTCCCCACTTTATCTTCGAAATAAGACCCTTTGGAACCATTATAAACCGATTTTGAATTTAATATAAAATAATATTTTGAGATATTCCTAAGGTGCCCCTCTCCTCCCTTATAAAAGGGCACCTCCTCCCCCTCCTCCTCACACCAAATTGAGCACTCAAGCTCGGA
Organism: Viscum album; assembly: GCA_963277665.1. Taxonomy (NCBI): domain Eukaryota; kingdom Viridiplantae; phylum Streptophyta; class Magnoliopsida; order Santalales; family Viscaceae; genus Viscum; species Viscum album. The sequence goes on along the minus strand of OY728159.1, from coordinate 1,880,582,141 downwards.
CAACCCCTGCCATTTTCTCCTCTCATCTTCCCTAGAATAGTCCTAGAGGTCCTGTTCTTCTCCAAAGACCACTCTTAGTTCCTTAAGTGGAGGATTCAAAGAGGCGTTCCAAAGAAGAGGTAATATCCATTACCGATCTTTTCAATTTCATTCTTCTTCAACTTCTTCTTATTTAGTTGTTTCATGATGAAGTAATGACATCAGTATTACTTACATACTGATATGTTATTATAAATATGAAACAACCCTAATTCACCTTCTATCCATCCTACGGAAAAATGAAATTACCGCGCGTGCGTACGTACGGAATACCGTCTCCACGCCGTGGTGTAATCTATTTTTCCACCATCACTTTACAAGGATGGGTATAATGGTGTAATGAGTAACTATTTATGATTATTATAAAGTAATATTTATACTGAAATAATATATATATACTGAAATACATTTCCACGATCATAGGAACGATATCATCACTCGTGCGTACATACGGAATACCGTCTCCACGATGTGATGCGACTCGTTCTACATGATCATCATTACATAGTAATTATATAAATGAATTGAATGAATAAATATGATATATGTTACACTAATACCATTCTGTATATAAGGTATCTACAACCTTGAAATAAGAATAAGAATTTATTCGGCAAAACACGCGTAAGAACAAAAGGCAATAAAGACCCGAGTAACAAGTAACAATGAAATATTACTAACAAGAAGCTAATAATATGACCATATATGATATCATATCAATATGTATGATTCTGGAATAAGTCAATAACATTATTTAAACCATTATACAGGAGTTTCGGACACATACAAGGCAAATTGGACCTAATGTAAGGGAAATATCACAATCTCATTTTTATCCGAGATTGTTTATTCGTAAGTATTTACTGGGGTGTATTTTATCATCCACATCCAGGTTTCATCAATATGTAATATTATTTCCATCCACCTACAATTGTTTAAATCCATTTTTACCCTTCGGTGAGTTTTTAGTAATATGTATGAAAGGAATCTTTTGTCGTTTTTCGTACGAGGTACTTTTTGACTTTTCCGACAAAAGTACGAAGAATGTTTTTTTTACTTATACGGCATGAATGGATTTTAAAAACATTATTTCCAAGAAGCTTCCTTTACAAGTTTTCAAGTTTATTTTTAATAAACTTATTTTATTTTAAAGTTGTATGACTTGTTATGAAAGGAAAAAATGTTTTTGAAGAAGAAAGGATATTTTCCTCAAGAATGGAGTTCAAGTGTTTTATCAAAATTATTTTCCATCTAAGATAATAAAGGGTTCTGTTTTTATCCCTATTATTAAATTGATTTGATAATGTTGTGATGGAATTATTTTTATGAATTCCATTATCTTATATGAATTGTTTTATGATGTCATGTTGTTTAAGAATCCCATTTTTATTACATGGGTTATGTGATGATGTAAGATTTATGATTATGTGGCACACATAAGAAAGGATTCATTATAATATGGGTGGGACCTATATCTCCCTCCAATGCATTGGGTAAAGATTTTATATCTCATGAGATAGACATGGCTGGAACGGAAGGTTATTTCGGTTCAGTGATACAGGACTGAAACGAGGAGTGAACTCGGTTCAGAAAGGGACTTTGTCCACTAAGATAGTCTTGGCAATGAGTCATGACTAACAAGAAATGATTTTCCATGATTATGTGTGCATGCCACAAAGTTTCAAGTTTTATGTTATGATTATGGGGATCTCATTTTCACTTCTATGATTTATTCCATGTTAAGATATTATGATCTCTTTTGCAGGTTTTGATTTTCAAAAAGATATGATATGATTTTTATTTCCTTTATTTGCCCTTGCTGAGCATTTGAGCTCACCCTTTTATGTTTTCTTTTCCCCAGGTCAGGAAGATGGATATTAAGTAGAATATGCTAAAAGGGACCCTAGATATGATGAAATAAATGGGAGACACTGTAGAAGATTTATGAACTAGTTGTTTATGTTTCCCAGTTTCTAAAGACACTATACCTATACGGTCCTTTGTGGTTTTGTCATATGTTGTAATAAGTGTGCTTCAATTTTGAAGTATTAACAATGTCTGTAAAGTATGGGTCGTTATAACCGTAGCTCATCCAAAGACCCTCCAAGTTGATTTATTTGTGTTTTCTCAGTGATTATTCTCCCTATTTAAAAATTTTGGTCTTACCTTGGATAATTATTTGGTTTTATATTTTCTACCCTTCTTTACTAACCTTAGTTATCATTCTTTGTTGACTTACAAGCCTAGTGATTTGAAAAGGTTGATTTTTTTCTCTATAGTTGTTGTGAGCCCCCTTTGATAACTAATCAAGTGGATTTCATCAAAGGAAACTTGATTCCACCCTTTTAGGTAGATGATTATGATTAATTTCCATTTATTTATGATTTAAATTATTTATTAATGAATTAAATTTGTTTTTAATTTAAATGACTGTTTTATATGGTAGAAATTTTGGTTATATAAAAGGTTTTCCATGATTGGGTGAGTTTTCCTTTGGACAAAATAGGTTATTTTCTAATTATAATAGATCTTATTTTGGAAATTGTATTTTATGCATTCTTTGTGTATGATAAAAACATGGTTTTGGTTTTAATTATGAATTGAACATGTTTATTTTGATTTATCCTAAATGGGGTAATCAAATTGGGCTACCTTTAGTTTTTAAATGGTTTCCATCTTTAAAATTTTGGTTGGCATTAATTTACTTAAAATGGATTTCCCTTTATTGAAGATGTAGTAATTTGAAGTGTTCACACGTTATTTTGTAATTTTATTTTAATTAAAAATTGTTCTAAAATGATATTTATAAATTTATTTTATATATGCAAATGCTAAATTGAAACTTGTGAATTGTATTTTATTCTTCCTTTGTTGAGCCCCATTGTGTTATTAATGATGTTTTATTGTCCATGTTATTTATACTTTTTATGTGTATAATATTGTGATCATGGATTAGGGGTATTATTAATGTTATGACCTGAGAAGGGAAGGACATGATTTTGGTGTTATCCCTTGGGTATTTGTTATTGTCATGTGATTACATTTATTTTCTCATCGAACACCTCAATTATTTTTCAACACGGAGACCGAGTCTAATATGTGGGATATATTTGGAAACATTTTGGCCCGTTGAGGTCAAGAACTAGATAATCCCCTTGTATAATATAAAAAATGGTAAAGGGGATCAAAATTAAGGAGACAACATTAATTAATCAGGTTGACTAATGTTGGACCGTTAATATGTCTATAGTAGGTCCACACTTGTACGTGTCTTGTAATGTCTTATTGGACCCTACAATGTTTACACTTACTATGTATCATATGATACTCCATCATATATATATATATATTGACATGTATTATGTTTATTTCAGGGATTTAATTTTTTAATGATGTGATTTTATTTAGTTTAGTTTTGATATTGGCTATTATTATTCTATTAGGTTTTTTGAATTAATTTCATCATTTTGGATTGTGTTCAGTTATAGTATCCCTTGATTCCTTGATTCCCTTTGTATTAGGCGTGTAATGTATTTTAATGGAAGAAGGGGAAAATATATTTCCTATGATAAAATATATTGTAAATTATTTTGAGTTATTAAAAATCATGTTTGGCCTTATTTTCAAATGTCAGGTTCTTTAAATTTTAAATTATTGGCATATTGAAATTTCATGGTGTTATGTAAAACATTTTCATGGAATTCTTAATGAATGTACTTCCTTGATAAAGATCATGTTTAATGATTCCTTTATTCCTATATTATTTTAAATAAATAATAAAACATATTTTTTCTATTATTATCTAACTAATAAGTTTAGTTTATTTTATAAATGGTAAGAATTTGAATCACTATGCTATCCTAATATATTTAGATTATACACTATATACTTAGGTTGAATGGTTATTAGTCTTCATGTTTCCTAAATTTTTCTGCTGGTATTTTCTTTAGGGTTGGTTTTGGGTGTCCTCATCCATGGGAATTAAATTTTTTTGGGATCCTTGCTTGATATTTATGTCAGATAGTGATCATGATCTATCATTCAGTTTCATGGAACAGATTGAATCACTTTTTCAGTATCATCCTATTTGGTCTTTTGTTTTCATTTCATCTATAATTCATTATAGTTTTATTATATTTTTTTAAATTCATATTTATTTGAGACGTATCATGTAATGATTTATCTTATTTATTATTATATGTTTTTTATTTTTTTTATATTTGATTCCATGAGAGGGAATGCATATCTAATGGTTACTTTCAATACTGTTGAATCATGTTGTCAGGTTGAGGGATTAGGGAACTCCTTAGTTATGTGGTGGGCAATATCTGAAGTTCGTTGGGAGGAAATCCCATGATGGATCACCAAAAAATGGTATCAATATTTCAAGGATTTTATAAGAGGAATAGATTCTTGGGAAACCATCTTTTTTTTGTATTTTTCGGTGTAGTCTGTAGATCGTGATTTTCATCGAGGATCAGGTTGAATATATGAAATAGGGCCTAGCTACCTCTTTAATGAATTGAATCTCATGTTTTTATTAGTGTATTTGGGTTCATTCGTGATCTTTAGTTATTATTAGGCTATTTTTATGGATTATTTGACGCGTTGTTATGTTTATTTGATCCTAGTAGAGTGAACTAGTGATTTTAGGGGTTGGATTTAGTTTTGATGGTGGAATTGGGGAATAGTATTAGATAGAAATAGTTCGCACACACGTATTAGTAATATGTGTAGTAATCATGATACATGTAAATATATACATGATTGATAATATTGTATATTTTGTGCATGGTTTCCCATTTTATGAGATAATACCATACACAGTTCATTTTTCCATACAGAAGTTTTAGTTTTCCTCCATTTATTCATAAGAATAACTTAAAATGGGGTATTCATTTTCCATTGTATAATACAAGGGATTTTTAATTTGTATTATAATTGAATTAAGTGTTACTGAATGTGATTTAATTTTACATGTGTTCATGTGTTCTTTTTTTCCCTCAAGGATGTTGTCTTCTGAAATAAAGTTTGGTTTTCAAAATGGACATGATGTTTCTTGTTTTCATTTTGACCATTTTATGTTGGTTTGAAAACCATGGGCAATTTGTTTTGAAAATTGGATGTGGAAATGTTTTAGTTGAAAATGATTTTGTTAAAAATGTATTTTTTTATTCAATATATTTCATTAAGTCGATGTTCTTATAATTTAATTTGGAAAGTGTTTCCCTAATATTGTCCATTTCGAAGAGGGGTTTTGGAATAATTTTTTAATTCTTTCGAAGATTTACTTTTTTAGGAAAATAAACTAAATTTGATATAGATGAGGTTTTATTCATGGATTAAATGAATTTTAAAACTCATGGGTCTTGGTAATGGGTTGATGTTTTGAAACAATAGTGGTGGAAAAATGGTTTTCACTTCAAGAGATGTATAAAAATAATATTGAAATGTTTTATAAATAGATTTTGTGGAATTGTTTTTTGGTTGATTCACTTGGATATGGGACCACATTCTTTGTTTGTTGATTGTGGATGGTTAGGGTCATTTTTTTTGTTATTTACCTAGTTCCTTATGAAATGTATTATAAGAATAGACATTATTGATCCCAGATGATCTATTTTTATTCTTCTATTTTTATGGGATTGAACTCATGTATTATAAATGATGTTTTTTTGACATTTAAGTAATATTTAAATTCTCTAGTGATATGGTTATACACTTTTATATTTGATTGATTGGGTTTTTGAAAACATTTCTAGATGAGTTGATTTTTTTGAAAGAGGACTATGACATGGAATTTCAATTTATACTTTGAATAAAAAGTGTTTCTAAATATTAATAGTGTATTTAAATATATTACATGTATAATTAAATAATTTTTGGCATTTATGTGGTGATATAAATAACTGGAAAGTGTGGTTTTAAATTTCCAATGGTTATTATTTATTTATCCAAGAAGTGATTTAAAGCTCAATTTTTCTTCCAATTTTTGTAAATGATTTTTCAAAAGGTATTCATATTTCAAATTGATTCTACCCGAGTTGGTTGGGATTATATAAAATTAAACGGGTTTTTATGGTCTATGATAGTGGTAATGCAAAATGAATTAGTTTTTGAAATTTTACATCATTGAGTTTGTGAAAAATATTTTGAATGATGTATTTCAAAATGGATTTTTTGTATTTTGTTTTCAAAAAATGGACAAAAATTGGAATTCAATGATTTAAAAGTTGAAAATTTTATATTTAATTAAATATAATAGGTGATTAGTATACTAATTGACATTAATTTTCTGTTTTAAAATGACTTGTAGAGTTTTTTTCAAATTAAAAGGAATTTTGTAACATCTATTAGGAAAATGTCTTAAAAAATTAAACAAATTATTTAGGTTTTTTATGTGTTTTCTTTTGTGAATTAGACCTCATTTAGTGTTTTATTAAATTTGTTGTGCCCCATAAATTATATTTTCATGTGTTTATTTAAATTAATTAAAATTGGAACATTTATTTATCTCTTTGTGTGTTTTGGATTATAAGTTTTTGTAGTTGTGTCCTTACGTTACGGTTTCTGAGTGGCCTTGGGGTTTTAAACTTTTCTTCATGCCTCATTGTTTCACTTTAATTATCTTTATTCCTCTATAGTTTTCGTATTCTATGGAATTATTTAATTTAATTTTTTTCTATGTGGTAATAAGTGAATTTTGTGTTAGAACATGGTAAATTAGGATTAATATTGCTTTTGATCCATTGAGCAATTCATGGTGGCAGTTTTGTGGGGTTTGTCACAGGATGGTGATCAGAGTTGAGGTTAAAGTAATAAAGACAAAAGTTTTTATGAATTAATTTATAAATACATTAAATTTCATTGAGATATTTATTTACAAGAATTACTAATTTTATCTTGCATTACAAGTGACATGAAGTTTTATCAAACCATGATATATAATAAATATTATTTTTTAGACATGACCATTACCACATACCCTTCAAACAAAGTGAAATAAATAATAATATATAATTTTTTATGGTGAAATTATAATGTTTTTTTATAATTATAAAATAATGTTAATTTTTTTTTAAAAAAAATCAATATATGTTTTAAAAATACCATATTCTAAAAAAATGTGTTTTTTTAGTTTTTGGGGAATGGTATTGACCGAAATTTTTGAAAATTTGTAAAATTATATATGAGAAAATAAAATTCATTTTTTAAATATAGATGTTATAATTATCATACAATTATTTTCTGGTAGTTTTCTGAAAATGTATGTTTTTTGATGAATACTGATAAATACATGTTTTATTAAAAAAATTTATTTATATTAAATTATTTTATAAGTACAAAATTGGATGAAGTTTGTTTTAAAATTAAATTTACTTCAGTTATTATTTTATTAATAAATTTTTTTTTCATTGGAATCAATTTCAAATTTAAATTTGATATTAAAACTTTATCTACTATCATTTTTTTTCTATAAAACCCCCTCTTTCTCATCTAATATTTGTGTTTAATTTTAAATTAAAATTTTCCAATTATCTGAGTTAAGTTTTTAAAAATGGATCTATATTATTAATTATTATTATTAAAATAATGCAATAATTCCAATATACATTATGTTTATAGTGAATAACAAGATAAGTAAAATATATATGCGACGGTTAAGGTAAAGATTTGTTTAATGAAGGGTTAAAAATAAAATATAAGTATAAAAAATGAAAAAACCTTCTCCATCACCAATTTTCTGGAAATATAGTGACATTATAACTTCTATGTTCTGTACTAGAATATTTTGGATCCATGTGGCACGTGGAATATATTGGTGCACATCTTTATATTTAAAAATTACAAATGTTCAAAACACCTATCTTATAAAATGTCACCCCTCGACTCTCTAACTAAAACCTCCAAAACTATTTGGATAAGAAAATAACATACCAAATAACTTCCTTACATCTATAATATCAAACCATAATCCTTTTTCCCCATAAATCCATACTAGTAATTCTTTTGATCAAAACCATAAAAAGTTATCCGAAGAATAAGTAACGTCCCAAACTAACCATTTTATTTTCTATATTCATCAACCTCAATAAATTATTATTAAACCATAATAAATAAATAAATAATAATATTATATATAATTATGTTTTTTTATTTGAATGGGATTATGTACCAAAATCTCCTCTTCCCTCAAATAGGAATCGATAACATTGCTCAAGTGCATGAAAAACTACCATCTCATTAACCGTTGTGACACATTTTTAGACAATAACACACATGATTTTGTATAAAGAAGGATATAATGTATTTATATGAAAATATTAATTAAAAACTCTTTTAATTATTATATAATGTACTCTTTTTTTACATTCCATTCTTTATGAGGTATGATAACATTATTCGTGTGTGTGATGAACTACCCCATCATAAAGTGAAAATATTCATTTTTAATTACTGATTTTAGGGAATATAATGAGGATATTTTTAATTATTAAATGATATATATATGAGATATAAATAATTATTTAATTTTAATATATTATTTTATATTCTTTCATTTCATCTTTCATGAAAAGGGAAACAATATTAATTCGTATATATGGCCTACCATGTCTATGAACAATGCCTTTCATTTTCAATAAAAAGCATTTATTCAATACTATGAATTAATATTTGATAAATATATTTGATATCAATATCATATATAAAATTTTATAATCAGGAGAAATGTTATAGAACTGAAATAACAAAACCAAAATAGAAACAAAAAACAAAGAAGTTATATCCCGAAACATAACATTAAGAAGAATTTATAAATAAAAGTGTATTGAAAATATTTTAGAAAATAATATATTGTGTGATATATATATGAATTGTTAGTTTAGATATTTATAATAAAATATATATTTTAAACTCGATTTTTGATTGTGTACGCATGAATTAAAGATGTAAGGTAAGTGATTTTCATATAAATTTTTTATTCATTGAGACACATTACGTATTAACCACCAATTTCATGTATATTATGTATATAGTACCAATGAATTTATATCATTATTTTTTCATGAAAATTATGAGAATTTATATATCCATTTTAGGATACCTACATCATGGTTCTTATTAATCAATGTTACTAATGTGGTAAGGATTTTATGATACAATCTCATCATTTATCAGGATTGTTTAAGATTATGTTGTTGTTGATGAAATCATATTATCAATCTCTCAGAAATATCAGGAAGATTCATATCCTCTATTTATTTAATTATAGTACAAGTTTTCCTTAACATTACCTCTCATTATATTCTCAATAATTTATAAGAATATTTTAAATTAAATATGTGTTTTTCATACACCTTAGTTGAGAATGATTTTTATTCGGAAACCAACTTTTCTGAAAAAAAACATTCAATTTATTGTTCATTATTCAAATGATTTATTAATTTAAATTTTACTGATGTTATAATTTTTTATTTTTTACAAGGAATATTCATGTAATTTTCCAAATGTTTCCCATTTTTATTTTACTAAAAATGTGATAAGAATATTTAGTTTAATTTTATGGAATTTAATAACCTCATGAGCAGTCAATGTTATAAAGATTCAATTATATGTTTCCAAAATTATTTTCCAATAAAAATATTTTAATACAACTTATATTATAGAAAATATATTAAATGAGGAAATTTTAATTTCATCAAGAAATTATCCATGTCGGTTTAAAAAAATTCATTTTAAATATAAGAGGAAATACTTTTCTATACATAAAATTTACAATGGATATTATCCAATGATAACATATTTATTTTATCTGTGGATGGTTTATGGTTTTTATGAAAATATTTATATGTGACCCATTTCATTACATGGATTATAATATAGTCATATAATTATGGAACCAAACCCAATTTTCATAGGTATTGTTAGGATAATTTTTTTTAGATCCTATAGAATACAATTTCACAGGTTTGGTTATAGGTGGGACCTATATCTCACCCAATAAAATTTCTAATGGTGTATAAATCATGTGTAAATATGACCTGAATGATGCTGATTACATTCTCAAATTATTATATATGATACTTATTATCTGTTCATATTATTATTCATGGACATTGTAGTCATATCCATAAGGTTACGTGTAGACCTGGTTGCATTTTGGTGAGATTCTGTGATTTTCTGATTTCCCAAACATAACATAATGTGTGATTTTATTTATAATTATACATTTTATTGTGTTATAAAATTATTTTTATTCTATAATTCTATTCATATGCCAATTTTATATTATCTGGGATATTTTTAAATTACTTTTTTATGATTCATGTCTTATTAACATAAATTATTCATACATGGACTCTATTTTAAGATCCATGATATGCAGCTTACAAATACTAAATGCAATTCTCTTGTTCTCATAACCTTTTTCTGAAGATATGTTGATATCTCCCATGTTTACATTTACTAAGAAACTACAGTACCCATTTATTTTATTTCATTTCCATATGTTCTTATGGAAGGTATAATTTATTATACATATAATATGTGTTCATGTTATGAAGAACATAGTCGGAAATGACCTATATCACTAAAGCCCCAACTTCTTGCATTTTCTTGTTTGAAAAGAAACTAGGAATAACTGATTATAGCATGAATGCATTTGTTTTTTGATGAATTTAATTCTAATAAGATTCAATATTTATGAATGATAATTTTAGTGTATTTATACTTGGTTCAAGAGTATGGTATAGCTATCCATTATAAACTAGGATGATAAAATTTTAAGAAGATCTATAAGTATACATCTAAAGACGATTCAATATATAAAACAAATTTATTGGAATATTGTTAATGAAAATCATGAAATGTTTGAATGAATATTCATGCCTATAAAGGTACTGAAATTATATCTCGGTCTATTATAATGGTACTTAGGGGTAATAAATTTGAAAATGGTGCATTAGGATGTGCTCTGTCATCACCGTATACACAAGAAAGGTCACTTCATCGCACATTTTTAGAAACACCATGAGGATATAATTTGGATCTTCAAAAACACTTCATGATCTAACGTGAATGATTTGATAATATAATTTTCATGAAATAATTATTATATACAATTGTTTCATGGAATATAAATAAGTTGTCATGATTTAGGTATCTTATAAGTGATTTTTAGTATTATGTTGTTCCACACAATGATTACTGTTTCTTACACTATGATTTTTTTTGTTTTAGTAAATGCATGGAAATTGGAGGATCCATGATAATATTGTGTGAAATGGAAAATTAAATTATTATCCTACTGAGATGAAAATTTATATGAGTCATGGGATGAAAAACTATTTTTTCTATGCTCTAAAAACAATCCCAAGCCATGATTCATGTTGAACATCCAAATGAGAATGCTTGGAAAAAACATTCCATTGAGTCCTTCATATGGAAACATCAATCTTCTTTTACTAGTTCCAAAAATCCTATAGGTATTTATAAATATATCCACACAAATAAAATTATTTTTTCAATTATATATTGATATTAAAATGTAATGTTCAATTTGGTTGTCTATCTCTTCGAAGGCTAATCAGATGAATGCTGGACTCTCATCATGAATGAAATGTAAAATGATGAAAATGACTCCATATAGTTGAATGAGATTATGTTATTATTTTATATTAATTAGTTGCCTCAAATTATTCAAATTAAAATGGATAAATAATTCTTAGATTTAAATCATAAGGATGATGAATCCATTGGTACCTATGTAGAAAATTTTACAATATGTGTGAGATACACTTTTGGTATTCTAATCTAAAATGAAATTCCGGTTTATCAATTATTTTGTGTCATAAATCAATGTCTCTAAATAAAGTTTTCCACATTAGAGTTTAGTTGGTATTTCTAATTCATTCGTTGTTCTAGGAAGGTATAAATAATGATCAATGTTACCAATCAATATCATGTTTTGACATGAAAATGTTGATGGGGGTTCCATGGATACAATAATTATTTTTCATAGGGAATGAATAAAAAGTTTAAAAATCCTTCCTACCAAAAATAAGTTATGGTGAAAATGATTGTCTTTTTGAATGGAACTGGTTAGTGATTCAAGTGTTGGAAGCCATTCTATCAAGAAAAATAACTTAAAAGTTGGTTAAAGGTGTTTTTTAATGAAATAAATTTAGAGAGAGAACGACAGAATGTAGAAGCCAAACTCCAGTGTTCCAAATATAGGAATATTTATTTTAGGCTAAACAATTATCAAATCTAATAGATAATGATGGTGATCACTGACGACTACATCTTAAGACATGAGAGAAAGTGAAATATTCTACGATCACTATTTCAGACATGGGGTGTGATATTGACATGGGTATGCATAACATACACTCTAGAATAACTAATGTATTATATTCCCATAGATCCACACAATATTTGATCTTTAAAGTGTTTTACAGGGATTTAATTATTTCACCAAAATAATTTGATAAAGAATATTTAATTAAAACCCCTAATAGTAGGATGAAAACATCTCATGTATATGGATTAACACTAATTGATGTTTATTTGAATGTGATATATGAAAATATTTTCAACATACCTGTCATTTATTTTTATATTATTATAGTAATGGATTGGATTTATCTACATAAATCCCCATTAATTCCCAATTTAGGTAAGTGATGATTGATATTCCAAAGCAACCTATGATCACCAACCAGTGTGATAATGAATATGAACTTATCATTGGAATTAAAATCCACTATTTGGGTTTTTATTCCTATTAAAAATGGTGTTTTATCTAATATGGTTGGGGAGAAACGCAACATTGATGATAAGCCTACTATTCATGTGTTTTTTTTACTTTTCAAAGGAGTATCATAGTATTTCACAAAATATTTAATTTTATTTTTTAATAGAACTCATACCTGGTTCCACACAAAATTCAAATACATTATCAATAGTGGATCCAAATGAGAGTCATTAATTAATGAATCAAGTATATGTTAACCTTGATAAATGATTCATTCTGCCAAGTATATCAACATAGGGTACATAAATGATTTTTAATTTAATGATTTATTGATTGATGTGACTCTGTTTTGATTTTCATGAGTTAGGAAAGAACACGATCAAGAATATGTATCCCTACGCTATAATTAGGACCTATTCGATGATCTTTAGGGATATTACTAGATCACCCCAAATGAAAATTTTCCTATATATTATTAATTAAGGGGAAATAATATTGATATTTTCAAGATAGTTATCCTCATGTGGAATAGACACTACAAATATAGAGTTATTTTTTTGGCCTTAATAATTCCCCATCTATATTAGTGGATTTAATGAATTTTTTAAGGATACCTTGATCAGTTTGTCATAGTATTTATAGATTATTTTCTAACATATTCAATGAGAAATGAAGAGGATGAATATCCCTGGGTAATTTTACTAAATTCCATATAAAAGTATAAAATATATTAGAAATTTATAATTTTTAATTCTGGTTCCAAAAGTGTTCATTTTTTAGGTCATATATGTTCATTAGAGTGTATATTTTTAGATACATTAATGAAATATGCTATTAAATGTTAGACTATACTAACAAAAGTGACTAAAATATGTATTTTTCTGGGTTTAACTAGATATTATCGAGATATTGTGGAGAATTTATGAAAAATATCTAATCCATTTACTAAATTAACTCAAATGTTCTCCATGTTTCCCAGGTTAGATGAATGCGAGGAAACATTCATGGAACCTTAATGAATATTAGTTAATGAAGTAGTTCTCCAACTATATTTGGGCATAGAAGGAATTTTAATATATAATTTTTCATTTAAGAGGTATTTAGGATGAATTATTAAATAGAATGACATGGTTATATCATTTTCCTATAAACTATTGAAGGTTTCTGAGAAAAATTACCCATCTCATTATTTGGAGTTGTCTTCGGAAAATTTTCAACAATGATAAGGAGGTATTATCCGTATAGATAAATGTATGATATATATAATCATCAAAACCATTTTAAAGTATATATTAAAATAGAAGTACTTGAATATAAACCATATAATTCCATTAGTGATGATAGAAGATTATATCATCTTAATACATTTGCACCCTAGAAAAAAGGACAAGATGGATGATGCTTTGTGTCAAAATAATTATGCTAGATTACCCATGATGGGGATCCAAAAAGATCCAATATTTTTGTATTTGTAATGTTTTTATCTGAAAAACATAAATTAAGGAGAGAAATATTAACTTTCTCAATTAAATGTTGATCCGTAATTCTAATTATCATTAAAGAGGTAAAGAAAGATGATATAAAGATACAAAAAAAGGTTTTAAATGATCCATATTTTTTTGTTGAACAAAATTGAATAACATGGTTTAATAACCGTGTATATGATCAATCCATATCAAATTTGATTAATTAATTCATAGATTAATCTCAATTTTATTCATCATTAGTTCTTCTTTGACATATGAATATTTTTAGAGATATAAGAGAGTATTTATAATGGTAATACATGAAGAGATACATCAAAGAGTTATTATCATTTCTCTTATTATGTAATAATGTTAAAGAAGAGTGATAAATTTTTATGGCGATGTTACATCTACTTACCATATAATAATGGGAATGGAAAAACATCACCTTGGTTATTTTCATTGAACTCCCCAAAATATATAAACTCAATAACTCTATATTGGACATATTCAATATCCAAACATAGTTGGGAAACATTATCATTATTAGTAATGATTAATTACAGGATTAGATTTCTAGGGTATATATCAATAATGTTTTAATACTTCATGGAGAATGAAATTCCATTTTGTGTGATCAGGACCCAAGAATTACTATGAAATTATGGATAATTCATCAACATTCTATTGAAACAGATTCGTGTTTCTGTATTGTGTATAACCCATAGATAGATGATCACTTATATAAAATAATTTTACCATAGAGGGCATGTTGAGATATTTTTCTCTATATTTTAATGTTATTTGGGATAAAAACATTCTTTAAGTTGACTTTTCATAAAACATTATCTTTGAACCAATAATTTAGAAGTATCCTAATGAATCCCTCTATGAAAATTAGTATAGAACTAAAATGTACGAGAAATATGTTAATAAGGGAAAGCTATTAGGTCCTAAGATAGTTTATGAAATGTTATAGATGTTTAAGTTCATTTTAAAATTCATAAGGCACGAAAATATTTTTTGAGAAGTTATTTTGATAACCATCATTATGATTTCTAATTTCATGTTGGTGATAAGGCGATTCTATGAATTTAACAATGGAAGAATGATACGTGATTTGAGAAGAAATGGAAACTACTCCCAAGGAATACCTCTCAATTATAAATTCATTACTGTATCACTACAATATATTATTTTATACTGCTTCCATAGAATCTCTCTCAAATCCATGATGTGTTCCTTGTATCTCTTCTAAGAATGTACATAATTGATCTTTTAATTTTATGATACTCAGTGGTCTTATCAGTGGAGAGATCATTCTTATAATAAATATACAGTGTTTAGTAATTATTTTATAAATAAATTTCAATGAAACAATACTACTCACCTTGTCAATGTTTGGTCGTTAATCTACCACTTTGATGAACCTATAGAGGATCCAAAGGAAATAATGAAGAAAACATATACCAAATTGTTTGTCTTAGTGTGATTAATTTTTCAGGATAAAATAATTTTATTAGTTGTATAATATAACAATTTTTTTTATTAATTTTACTTCAAATAAAATATATTTCTTTAATATTTTATGTTACATTCTACACTTAGGTTTTATTCCATTACAAGTGACACTATGGTTTAAAAAAATCATGATATATTATTAGCATTATTATTTAAGTCTACCCATTATTAACCGGGTATTATAATCTCAGATATAAATAGTAATAAATAATTTACAATTAGTTATTTTATTTTATATAAAATAGAAACATATTGACAACAATATACATAATATTTAGAAATTTGTTTTTTTAAATAATATTCTCCAAATAATGTTTTTATTAAATTTTGTAAATAAATATTAAAAATAAATTTTGAAAATTTAGGAATTTTTTTTGAACAAATAAACATAATTTTTGAAATATATATTTTAATTATATTTTAGGTCATTTTTTGAGATTCTATAAAATGAAACATTTTTTATGAATATTAAAAACATTGGTTATTATTAATAATTTTAAATTTTTTAAATTAATTTTAAAATTACAAAATTGTTAAAATATGGTTTTTAATGTATAAATAGTTCCATTATATTTTATTATTCCTATTTATGTAATTATAATCAATTTAATATTTATTTTTGATACTAAATGATTCTTTATATATGAAACATTTCATTCTGGAAACCTAAATTCCCATAGTATCTATGGGATAAATATTAAATTAAAAAATAACACTCCAATGATTATATTTTGAAAAACTGTAACGATTTTTTTGAATAAGAATAATTTAAATTATATATTATTTTTATCTCAATTTATAACCAAAATTAATATAGAAAATAATATTTATTAATCATATATAAAGAAAAAATGGGTTTACCAAGGGTTTAAATAAATGTATAAGGTAAAACAATTACCCAAAACATGTCCAAAATCCATTGGATGTAAATAATTAGAACTTATATCATCTATTTTATTTAATGGACTAGTATTAATCCTTTTTCATGTGAAAAATGATGGTACAACATTTTGTTTTAAAAAATTTCTATTGTGTCACTCACCTGACATATATATGGCCACCCGAACTCCTCTACTCTTCAATCTCCCAAAACCAAATGTTTTATCCCATATCTACCAATATAACTTCCATAAATTCATTCTGTAATAATATATGCCTTATTTTGTTGATAATTCCATCATATTAAATATTTTTTGTGAAAAACGAAGATGTTGTCCAAAGAAGATGTAAATCCCCTAATCAAGCATTTTGTTTTATTTCTTCCTCCACATACATCAATTATTATAAAATAATTCATATATAATATCCTCTATATCATTAATATTTTAATTTTTTTATTTTTAGAATATTACATATATTCATATCTTCTTTAATCAATTTTTTTTATAAAATCAGTGTTCATGTGTATGGTGGAAAACAACCTTATGAACCAATGTGGCATGTTTTCAATAAACAAATCTCATGACTATATATTATTACAAATTTAATTTATATATATATATATGATATTAGTAATATAAATATATGTTTTTATATATCATTTAATACCTTTTTATTTTCATTCCATGGGGGGTATGATAATGTTTCTTGTGTGTACGCCATACCATCACCTCTCAAAATGATGCAATTCATTTTCCAATAATTCATTTCATGGAAGATAATTAGAAAAGAATTAATTTATATATGTGGTATATATGTAATTTAATTTATTATGTAAATATAATAAATTATTTATATTTATTTCATTTCATCATTTGAGAAAATGAAACATCGTTCTTTCATATGTGGGGCACACTATATCCATGAACGGTGTATTTAATTTTTCATCTATGATTCAAATGGATTAATAAAAATTAATATATAATGAATATATTTGATAATTATATGATGTATAAATTTTAATAAATTATAGAACCATGATCAATGTAAGTCGACCAAAATTACAAAATCAAAACATACATGAAAAATATGTTGTTATTATAGAAAACATAATTCTAACAAGGAATTGTTAATACACAAGTAATAAAAACTCAAAATAAAATAAAACATAGCATGAAATATATATATATTTATGGTTCCCTAACAAATTTATAACAAAAATATAATTATTATATAGTATGTTTCAACCTTTATGATGGATTTTTAGAACTAAGGTATGTAATTTTTATCTCACTTTTTACACTTATGAGACACAATCCATATTCCCCACTAATTTCATTGATGTGGTTTATATAGCAATAATGAATGTATTGTATGAATATTTTCACGAAAATTATGGGTATTTAGAATTAAATTTTAATATATCTCTTAAATGGTGCTTATTATTCAATTTTTTCAAAGTGGTAATTGTTTTATGATTTATTTAAAAAACGTCCCATTTTTTATTTTCTAAAAAAAATTGAATGGAAACATCATGTTATATTCAAAACAAATCCCATTAGGATTTAATCAAAATGTGAAATTAATATTTTTTTGAAAATTTATGAAATTTTACTCCAATATGAAAACATAATTTTTTAAAGCGTCCTTTATAATATTACAAAGAAATTTTGATGGAAAATGACTTAAAAAATTACATCATTAAAATTGTTTTTAAAGGAGGAAATAATAGTTTCCTAAAATAATGTTCCAATTGATTTTTAAAGAAATTTTCATGTAACACAACGTACAATGAAATAATTAAACATTAATTAGGAAATTAACATTTTATACCATTTCTTTATTTGATGTTTTATGATTATAATGACATGATTATTATGGAACCCATTTCTTTCCAGGTATTTTAATATAATGAAATGTTAATGGAACTAAACCCACTTATCATAGGTTATGTTATGATGAATTTTATATGATATGATTGAACATATATTAATGGATTAGTTTGTGTGTAATACATATATATACCTCAAATTATTTGGTAAATGTTGGATAAATATAGTGCAAATATGATACGCATGAACTTGAATACATTATTATAATTTTATTTGTGAACCTATTTACAAATTCACAATGTTATTTATGGAAATAGATTTCATGTCAATAAGCTTATGTGTGGTCATTGTTAAATGTAAATATGATTATTTTGATTCTTTGATTTCAAATCATTAGATTACTTTTTGATCAAAGCTTATAATTAAATATGTCCTTCATTTTATAAGATTTTGTGAATGACCCAAATATATGTTCTTATTAGAAATTTATGTTTTCATGCCTTTTATTCTAGGATTCAATTGTGATTCATGTCTAATGAACAACCAGGATTTATTCCATGAATCATGTTTATCATATATGATATATAGGGTGTGATTTTAAAATGTTTCTCTAATGTTCATATATCTTATTATCATAATATATTGATATCAACATTGTTTACCCTTAATTTGAATTTTATTTCTCCCTTTATTATGTTTCATTTCACCATGTTATGATGAAAGATATTATTTATTATATTTTTATGAAGGTTTCTAGTTTTTAAGAAAATAGTGGGGGTTGACATAACTAAATTAAACACTAGTTGTTCCTATGTCTATGTTACCAAATGCACTAGACAAAAATGATTCTAGAAATGATATTTATGTTATGTAATGAATATTAATTTATTACGAAGTAATATTTATGTTTTAAAATTATTGGGTAATTACACTGGTTTACCCTTAGAGTATGTTCACTTGAGTCTAAAACCCATTTCTTTTCTCTTGGAGCTATTCCATTAATGTTATCCCTTTCGGAGTTCAGTGTTATGATTTTTTCTTGCTCAATAATGAGGGTGATGAGTTTCTTGAGATTTTAATTCCATTAAGAAATTGAGAGTTTTCATAAAAGGAATTTTTGGTTGCTTTTAATATTTGTTACCCCATAGTGGATGTATTTTTTTGAGTTGTTCTATTTTCCATAGAGATTTTTCAAATTTATAGATAGAGGTAGAATTGTGCCTGGTCTCCAATTACATTGTGTCATATTCCTCTAAAAATGGTTTCATTTTTCTTGGAGACATGCTATAGCCTTTTGTATTTGATTATTTGGCTTTTATGATTCATTATATCTCAAAAATATAATCCTATAGATCTTAATAGTGATTAATTTTCCATATCATGGCGCTTTATAGAAGGTGGGTTTTTTTCATTTTCTATTTTACTTCAATCATGAATCAGGACATTATTGGTTAATAATGTGGAATGGTGGGGAGTTTTTGACACACCCAGTGTAACTTTTTTGGAGGACATTTAATGCATCGTTTACCCACTAATTATATAGGTTTTTTGTTAAGAGTCTATGACAATTTTTGAAATTTTCCATTTTTCATGTTCATATTGCCTAGTTAATAACTATGAAAAAGAATTGTTTAGACTCTGAAAATGGATATCTACATGGCTAGCACACCATTTGTTTAGATATGTTGGTAAAATATGTGGCCAGCATGAGAGGGCGTATTTATATCCTTTTCAATTTTTTATATGGGGTTTCTCTCTTAGACTACAGATTTATTTTACCTCCATTTTAGAACCACTACCACCCCTTATTAGCTCTTTCATGTCCCCTCTATAGGGATTTCATGGGGATTTCTCAGTGATTCATTATTATATTAAAACTATGAGGTCTTTATTATCCTTCTCAATAGTTTTTAACAATTTTCCATATCTCGTCTACTCCTATTCTCCATGCATGGATTATTTTCATGCCTATGGTCATGGAAAACTCGAATTGTTTCCTTTTAGAGGTTGTAAACCCCATTTAAGACCAATTTCTATGGATTTAATCAATGGAGAAAAGATTCTACCACTTGAGGATGTTTTTTAAAATTAATTTCCAATTATATAAAAGTTATCTGATTTCATGATGCATTAAAAGTGTTCTATATTTAGTTATGTGATATACATGATAAATAATTTTAATTTTTCAAAGGTCTTCCACTATTTGGTTGGATTTCCTTTGGAGGAGTGGGGGTTTTTCTTAGTGTAATGTATGATGGTTTTTAAATAGTGTTTCACGAAATTATAATGTTTGATAAAATTATAAGGTTTGTTTTTTTTTCAAAAATTCAATTTTTATTTGTATTTTTTTCCAAATTGGGTTTTCCATGTCAACCCCCTATTAGATTTAAAGGGTTTCCTTATTTTAAAGGGTGTATGGGATTTATAATATGAAATGGATCCCCCTTCGCATATGTGTTTGTTAATGGATGTTTTATGATTTAAATAGTAATAGTTTTTATCAAAAAATTTTATATAGGGATTCCAATATGTATAAGATACAAATGAAGGCCCAGTTGGAACCTTTGATGTGATGTTGATTATCCCCCTATTGAGACACCTGATGTGATTAATGATGTAGTGTTTTCATGCGATGGATGATTTTTTTGTAATTGATGTTGTTATCATTGATTGGGTATCATTTTAAGTGTATTTTGGGATGTGGGATGTATATTACTATAATGGTATCCCTATGATATTTATTATTTTAATTTGATGAATTTACTTTTTCATGGACCACCTCTGTTATTATTCAATGGGGTGACCGACGTTACTATGTTTGAAGTCATGAGAAATTTTTTGGCCATGTGAGGATTAACACTATCTAGTATCCCTTAGTATTTCTATATGTTAGCCCCAGGTGATATTCATAGAGGATATTTTTTAGTGTGATCTACTTTACTGATTTCGAAATCTTAATTTGGTAATAGTTTTTCCACATGTAGATTTATTAAGTTGTACTATGGGAACATCTTGTCTTTCCTCATACTATATGTAATATGTTAAAAATTTTGTTAAATATATTAAATTGTGATATTTTTATTACTAGGATGGAATAGTTTCATTTTGTGATAATCTCATGTGTAGTCACGATGCTGGGTTTTTTATCCTATCAACTTTCAGTATTATTTATTACCTCTTCAATTGTGTTAAATTATATCTACCCCCATTTAATTGAATCTATTTATATTGGAAGTTTAATGGTTTTTAAATGGAATTGGGGATTAGGTTTTTCAACGAAATACTTTTTTTGAAACTCCATTGAGATGTTTAGTACCATTTTTTTTGTTTTGAATATAATGGTGTTATTATATAGAAATGGTTTCACATCAAAATGGAATGGTTTTTGGTAAAAAAATCATTGATTGATTAATGAATGTGGTACTTTTAGAAACATCAGGTTATATGCCTATCCTATTCAAGTATTATGTAAAGGAAATAAAATACCAATTTTTCATATTATAATAATGATTGTGTGCTTAGTTTCATTTATGTAAGGAATGAATTGTACTCATTGTAATACCCTACTACCTTCAACTCACACTTTATATACTCATGTTGGTGGGTATGTAGTCTTCATGTTTCATTTAGGTTTCATTAGGTCTTTACTTGTGGGATGGTTTCCACCACATTCATCCTTCCAATGTGGATGATTTTTTTTGGGATTACGGTTGTGATTTGTGAGTCACATGGATATAGTGATCACTCTGTAAATTTCCAAGAATTATTTGGCATAGTTTAGGGAATCATCCACTTGGGTATATTTTTACATTTATTTTTTATTCTATTATAGTTTTGTAATGATGTATTAATTTATTGTTTATATGAGATATATACACTTGGATTCTATGGCCATGTCATCCATATCGTTGTTCAGGTATAGTTAGATCATATTCATGATCAAAATATTCATTATCATTATCAGGGTATGTGATTTGAATAGTTTTAATAGTACTAATGATGATCTATTCATCTTATGAGTATTCGGTTTGGTTGAGTGATTTGTGTTCTCTATGTTAAAATGGAAACGATTATACTAGAGTCTCAGTCAATTTTGGACTTTGATATGATTATTTATCTGAGGCATTTTTCTCTTTATAATGATTATTTCCCCCATAGTACGTGTATTCAAAAACATATGCCTATGTGTTAGGAAAGATATAGTATACCATGGTTTTTATTATTATTTTTATGATCCCTATTAACTATTGTTTACGTAATCCATTTATCAAACACCAGATCACGAACAGCTGGAACATCATCCTAGTCACTCTCTTCATCTAGATGGGAGGCAGCAACAAAAGTCACATTCACCTAAATGTTTTCTAGTAGCAGATTTCCATAATCAACCATGCTCTTATGGATGTATTTGAAGAATTATTTATTCTAGATTGTGTGACCTATCCCCTTATAAAAATTGTAGTAGTCAAAATATTCCCTATGGTTATTCTCAGTGGGGTTCTTAGGTTCTGGTAACCTGATGTGGTTATTTTGAATAGCTATTAGGAATTAACTAGGATTCTTTTCATTTCACAATGTATAAAAATGTTCTATATGTTCCTCAAACCCTAGGGAACTCCGATCTCTCTTTACCTCATATTGAGGGTATATTTTCTGCTACATCCACTCAGTGAGAGGTATCAGTTTACTCTAGGATTAATTAAGTTCTCAAATAGTCACCCTCATTGGTTTTAGAGAGAAATAATATTTCATAATCATATTAGTAATTTTCCATGTGTCTTGGGCATGGGATGAGGTTTGGATCAAGTATGAAGAATGTAATCCTCTTGGCATTGTGTGTTTTTTAAACTCATGGATTTAGTTTGGATATTTCTTCATGAGGAATGTGTTATCGATTTGTCATAATAAATCTTTTCACAATTTTCTAAAAAATTTTCTTATGAAACTATGATATAGAGTTGTTACATTAAACATTTACATCTGGAAATAATTTTAAATATTCATTATTTTTCAAGTTGTACTAATATTTTAAGGACAAAAATCACTTTTTTCAATAATTTAGAGATTATTTGATAACCTAACTGGGGAATATGGTCTTCCCACCCTTAGAGAGATCCTTCTCCAAGGTTTCTATACCAATTGAAGTATTGACGTACCATTTTCTTTATGAATATTTTTAGTATTTTCGACACATTCTTATCATGAGGGACCATCATCGAGCCACATCAGGTCACACAATTTTAGAGATACTACTTTGAGTAACCTGTGAAATTGAATGTAGAGACTATATGATTTATTAAATTTTGTGGGGGAAATTTTTCATACATCCATTTAGAATTCTGATTCATTTCATGCTGCATAGGGGTGTACCGCCCCTCCAGGGAATCCCTTTGACAATCTAGGGACTAAATATTGATTTGGAGTTCAGTGGGTATCATTATATTAATCATCTCACATATATAGAGAGTGGTAGAGGATTTATGTGGTGGCCAAGACATCATATCCTAATGAATATCAATCCATAATAGCATTGGATGATCCCTCTAATAGGGGTAAGCTATTTCCTTAATGGAGGAATGTCCTGATAATCCTCAACTTCCCCATTTATGTTGACAAATTTACTTGATTCGTAGATCCCTATATCTAAATTTTTTCTCTTTCATGTGGATTATATAACACTGTACTGATATGTGGGAGAAGGTATATATGTTTATATTTGATTGCTATACCCATTATTAATACATTCCCAAATTATCTCCTCATTGAGTTGTATAAGGGTCTGAATTTAATTATCATATTCTTCATGTCATTCCCCTATGGAGTGGATTGTGGATCTTATATGGGGTGAGTAGGATGTAGCCACACATTTCCCTAATTTAAAGGATTCTTTCCTCATAGTAGGTGGTTATTCATCATTCATAGGTTCTAGTTTCTTACTCATTCTCTTATTTCATGTTTTTAGAACTTCAATTTTTACATACACATTACATACCTATTGATGTTAAATTTTAGTGTTGTTCCCTACTATGATGGAATATTGGTCTATATATTTTTCTATATTAATAATGATGACATTAATTGAGGTTTATTAGGATATGGTAATTAATTAATCATTAACCGATGTTTTTGTTAAAATCATACCTCTAATTTTTCCTCCAATAGGGTCATGGGGTTATACTTCAAGCAATTTAACATATAGTGTCTTCATGATATAAGACACTTCCATGGTTTGAGTTCCTCTATCAAATTTACCCCTTATGATGGTCTATGAATAGTGATCTTGAGATAATATCTAGTCATTCATGTTGAACAGTCCCCAAATGAATAGGGTGTGTCTCTTAGTTGGAAGAAACAAATGTGATGATATATATTGAAATTTATTCCCTACCTTGGAGAATACTAAATCCCTTTGATATTATGGTACAATTAGCCACATACCTATGTGATGGGTCTAATTCGGATCTTTTTAAGAACACCATAGTCCTATTACTGTTGATCCAAAAACTCTTGGGTTGGTAATTGTGATTAATATTCCCCCATCCATATGAGCTAATGTTGTTTTAGAGTCAATGTAGATTTCAATGATCCCCTTTTCGGGTTTTATTCATTTGGGGTGGAGGTAGTAGTAAAAACACCCCTAGCCCTATGGGATGGGTTCTCTCTTAAAAGAATTCCATATTTACTGCTTTTGAGATTTGACTATATTGGTTCATTCATGTTCATATGTGGTCTAGATGAAATGCGTTTTTAAGGGAGTCACAAAATATGGGGAGATATCAGCTAATCTAAAACTTCATCTTCCCCATTTGAAATGTGTTCCCATTGTTTTGAGAGTCAACACCTTGGAGCCTACTGGTGTTCATCGATATCTATTCATGAAATCACTATGTCCTCAAAGATTAGGATCATAATTTCAATGAATAGTTGGCCAGTGCTTTACCCGATTCCATGATCTCTCAATTTCATATTTCAAAACATGTTTCCACATATATGGAGCATTACTGGGCTTGATATAGAGTGAAGTGAGATCATACATAATTTAAACATTCTCAGATATGAATGTATGATTGATTAGTGGAAATTAGTCACATGATAGTTTTTATATTGTAAAGGAAAACATGTTATGGAAATTTTTCATGCTCCTCCAATCTTTGGTCCCATGCAATGGAGAACATAGAAAAGTCATGCTAATAATTGAGTTTGTTTATAATTATAGGTGAGTCTTAAACCATTCATAATGTAGGTGACTATTCATCAATTCCTAGTAGGTCCCCCGCATTTTATGGTGTATATAGGTAATGTACTCCTCCGTTGGATTATCTTGGACCTCCCTTTTGAGTTTCAATGGGAAAAAACATTATTAAATAGTTGTATTTTTAATATTTTCCCACATCTCTATAATTTTTCCTACTTAATAAAAGTCTTATTATTTCACTTGATCCACCCATAGAGGTTGTTTTTCATGGTCACCTACTATACAAGGTGAGTTTTTAGATATATTTTATGGGGATGTATGTGTTATTAACACCCTTGTTTGGAGAACCAATCTATATAATAGTTTTTGGAAAATGAAAGTATTTTATTATCCAAGCGAGATATTACTATTGGGAGGTTTTTTTCTATGGATTCTAGGATTAGAGAAACATCCATCCATCTATATATTTTATTGAGGATGACTATCTAGTTATTAATATCCTTAAAATTTGGACAATGTGTTGATGGAACATTCACATGTGGTAGATGTATGTCCTAAATTCTCAATGTCACTTTTTTTGAGAAGATCAAAAATATGAGCATAATTATTTTTCATTGACAAGATATAATGAATTCCCTTTTGGGGTTGACTATAAATATCAACACAATACATGATGGTCAACCAAATATTATTATTATTTTATGTTTTTGAGAGAATACGATTCCATTATTGAGATATAGCTGTCGTATAATAGCGATATTATATATAATCATCAAGAGTATTATCCTTACATGGGGTGGTTTCCAAAAAATTACAATCAATATTTTCTAAATTGGTGTCAAAGGCCCATTATAAATATTAATTCCTCATATAAATACATTGATGGACCTATAGAATTTGAGAATGGGTATGATCCACCTTCCATAAATCCACCAAATAATACTAGAGAAGTCTTTAATCATCGTAAGTTGGAATGTGACCTTAGATATAATATGTTGTTGTAATATACTATATACGTTCATCTAAAAGGTATATAATCCTTCCATGATAAGATTCCCAAAAATTGATGATGGGCATCAGTTTGAGTGGGGATATAAGACAAAACCTACGCCACTATGGTTCAATTATTGATTTCATGGACATTAATGTGTGTTTTTCCTAAAGATGTTTCAAAATTTGATTGATAAAACATAGTTACTATGATGCAATGATTATAGTCAAGGGCCTTTTTGTTAACTAGAATATGTTAATAATATTTATGGGGAAGATCAAGAATATGTTCTTAAGTTAGAATATCCGAAAAATTATTTTCATCATTGTCACATGTTTCTCTATCTTTTGGGAATGGGATATGTAGCTTTCCCTATATTTTTACAATAATTTGAATATGTCATAGGATCTATTTTTATATTTTTAGAATATAGTAGCATGTTAGTTGACTATATCCCAAAATATATTCCTTAATGTTCTTTTTATTAATGATATAATGGGATATTTATTTGATGGAAGTATGGATATAATCCCAGTCATACCTTAATTCTTACCTATGGGAATACATTCAGGATTCAGTTAAAGGGGTCAGGATTCATGGATCCCCAATAAATGCTTCAAGAATATATGGATAGACATGATTGGGGTTAGTGTTATATGAGCCTGCTCAATTGAGACAGCTAGAATATACTGGTGTACTTTGTCTATTGAATTAGGTATATGATCCCACTCCCTTTGATCAGTATCCTTTTTCATATGATGAGGTTTCCTTGGTGACCATGTATGAGTTCCGATGAAGTTGAACTATTGGGAAGATCCCTTAACATTTGATTGGTATATAATTGTGGGAAGGTTTTGATGAAGGTGCTAGACGGGAGCCCACCATTGAATCTCTTGAACCAGGATAGAGATGTAATTGAATCCTTGATTAAATTTCTAGAGGTAAGAATGTTTTTTATTATCATGCTCTAGAGATAGACTTTTGATGCAATTTGATATAATGAAATTCATAGTTAGTTTCACAGCCTTGCCCGAGTTATTTGGTCTTATAGTATTTAGCTATGGAGGCCCTTTTTATGTGTCCATAAAGATAAAGACCATACCATGTTGGTTATATTCATGAACCATCATGATTGATTCCCTGTTTTAATGAGTTGGGTATGGGATGATGATTTGCGACTCATGGAAGTTGTTTCCATATCTGACGTTCAAGAACATTCACATCATAATGAAGTGATCTCATGGAAAGGTGATGATTATGAGAATAGTATCTATATTCTAAATGAAAATAAGGATCAAAGTCATCAATCTGTGTATCAACTCAACTATGAAACATGCTCAATTTTCTATTCTCATGTAACAAAATTGATCATTCTTTTTGTTTTTAGGTAATTTTCTTGCATTGAATTCATAGAAATTGACTAATTCTGGCGAAACCTCATTATCATTTATTTTTAAAATATACATATAATGTACTTGTTTTTATTTATAATAGATTAATGTTGGATGTATGGGTTTGGAAATAAGATGATGGATTCCTATGGTGACTTAGTTATTATATTATCACAAGATTTTATGTTAGGATTATTATATTTATTTCCTCAGAAAAGTAATGTGTGTAATTCCTAACACATTATTTTGAGTGATTAAGTTTTCTTGAATAATATTTTAAATTTTTTATCATTTTTTCTATCATTAAAACATGGAATGGATCCCATGTCTATAATAAGTCCCATGCCTAGTTTAAAATGTGAGGTGGTCACTGGGGGTTTCAATCTAAATAATGCTTAGAAGCTCACATTGTTTGAGTGATGGTAGGTTGGGATCATCACACCCTTTTTAGGGGAATTATTTTTATCTTTGGTAATATCATTAATATTTATGATATGATGATGAATCAATTCCATATCCTAATATTGGATTGGTTACATTAATAAAACAATGGGGTGTTGAATCTATTTACGTAAAATAGGGTGTTGTATGAATGATACACTGTATATGTATTAAAATATATTAAAATTGTTCCCATTATCCCATAACCAAGATGGGATACTTGTTCATTGAATCCATATGACTATGTTCTTTGAAATTTACTGTCATCTAGGATGGATGATGTTTTTCGAGATTGGGATTGAACTTTAATGAGGTATCCTACATAACTAGTGAGAATAAGACTCAATGATCACATATTATATTTATAACCAAGACATGTAGTTTAAATTAATTCGAAAAGGACATATTTCATGGTATTTATGTATTGTTGATTGATCATGAGTCTTAGGATGAAATCCCACAAATCCTACTTATAACATGAATCCGATTCATCGTAGTTCTGTTTTTACTGAACCCGATAATGGTCAGGGACATATAATTTAAACTTTTTAGGGTCGTTTTACAAATATTTTATCAATATGGAAATTCCTTAGGGGTATATAATAAGGTGTATTCCCATGTATATATTCATTTGTATCATGAATTTAGGCAGGTATTAAAAACTATGATTTCCCTGATTGTGTGATTTTTTTGATTTTAGTGATATGGTCATTTAAAATCCCTTTGATCATGTGAGTCAATATCAGTGTAAGAAACTAGAGATAGTAAATTATAGGACATAATTCATATATATTTGAGGCATATGCATTGAAGAAGTCCCGATGGATTATTTTACGTGGAGCATCGACCTTAAAAAGTGGGCCTATGTATCCAACTTATATCAAGAGTTATAGTTTTCATAAATTTGTTATATTTTTTGATCTTATGACAGATAAGGAATAATGGTAGACACACATTTGTTGGATCCTATGAAACAAAGTAAATGGACCACATATGGACTTACACTAAGGTGTATTCCCACAAAATAAATCTAGCCCATTTCCTCATAGGGATAATGATAGGGAACTATGAGTGGATGATGGTTTATGTTTATGTAGCATTAGGGCCCCACAATATAAAAAATGATGCATAAGTGCATTAACCATCACATTCCATATTAATGTATCATTATTGACCAAATACTCTAAGTGGGAGTTCACACTCTCCAAGGGAACATATCCAACATTTCCTATATGTCAAGGATTACATATCTATGGTTTTCTAACAAATATTTCTGAGGATGTATCTGACTGTATGACTGAAAAATGCATGGAATTTTCATAAACCATGATGACATGTCTGGGGTGTGTCATGTGATTCACCTAACATGCCTAAGGGGTTTCAAAAAAATAAATGACAACATGTTTAGGGACTTTTCATGATGTATATAATATTTTTGGTGTGTTTTGAGTGATCTAAACTATCATGACTCATGGTTTTGATGTGGTCTAATATGAAATGTCTGAGGACATCACATTAACTAGGTTGAAATGCTCGGGGTGTATCGAATGATCCATCTAACATGTCCATGGGATTTTATATAATCAATGGTTAAATTTTTAGTGACATTATGTGAACTAGTCTAACTTGTTTGTGGTTCCGTCTCATAATCAATGAAATGAATTCATGAAGTTTGGATGACCTCTGGGTTAAAATAGTGTATCTATATTTTTATGAATCATAATTCATTTTTATAAATATTTATATAAAAAACCAAATCTCTCATGACCCAAAAAAATCATTAATGAAAATTCATCTTGGTCTATTTAAATGTCTTCTTGTGGTTATGTAAAATGTACGAACTTATTTGGTTTTATGTTTTGGATTTTAAAATACTATTAATAATTGTGACTATTGTCAATACATCCATTGAAAAGAGACCACATGATTAGTATATATATATATATGGATTTAACAAATCCAATTTACCCAGACAAAGAAAATGATAGCCTCATCCAGTAGACTTTCCATGTACGAAGCCCATTTTTTTGGAGCTCTTAAAGGAGATGGCATCATTGGGATTTTATCTTGACTAGGAACAAGCCGAGCTTGAACACGGTAATCTTGAGTGTAACTGACTATGGGAGAAGTTGAAGTTAATAGAGATTACCAACCGAGCAATGTTATCCGAGCCACCCAAGAGTCTGTCACAACCGCACACCATACCCTTCGGTCTTATGAGAGTGTCATAAATGGTTGTGTAATATGACCCTAGCACTATGACTATGTACATTATTTTTGTATAATTAATTTCCATTAATATTATTTTTATTACTTCGTAAATAGTTTTTAAAGCACAAAAAATATTTGTAGTTAATATTCCACTAAGAAATCAATTTTGATGAATTAATGGATATTGGAATTGAATAATATTTTAATAAAATTTTATTATTATTATTAAATTAATTTTTATTAAATATAAATTATTGTATAATTTTATGACTGGAATAGTAATTTTTATTACGGTTTGAAAGCAGTTATTGTCAAAACCCATGAATTTTCGATAAATTGAGGTTTTTATTTTAAAAGTAAAAAAGTAAAATATTTCTATATTTTTTAGATAAAATGAATATAATTATTGGAATCAGGATTTAAAAATTATCCAACGATGAATTTTTCATAATTTTCTGAGACATTCGAATTTTGGGTAAAAATTAAATATCGTTTACATATATAATGTGTTTCATGACATAATATTGATACAATAGTGATGTAAGAAAATATTATAAACATTATGTTCTTCCAATACATGTTTTTCCATTAAAATAATTTGATTTTTTGTTTTTTTGATTTATTTTAGAAATCATTAGTGGACCCTCCAAGAGTTATAAAACATTTCCACTTTTGAAATGAATTTCCTTGAGAGAGTGAATCACCTCCACCTATGAAAACCAAATTATTTTAAGAATATGGGACATTGGCCTTATGAAATATGTTTTTCCACTCCCCTTTAGAAAAAAACCTGGGAATAAAAAATGGTTTGGTTTGTAGTTTTGATTATTTTAATGTGAGGTGTCCCAAACCTAAATAATAATGAATTCCCTCTCCATTCCAATATAAACCCACCCACGCTCCCAGTTCCTGTTCACTCAATTCCTTTGGAGTTCGACAAACCCCTACCCTACTATCACTATAATTCTCCAAAGTTTCCCTATATTCCCATGAAGCCTCACTCAATCCTCTCCCAAGCTATTGGGATCACACTTCCAAGTAAGGGATTTCATCCTTTCTCATTTTTTTCAAATTTTCATTATATTGTTATGCCATTTTTTTAATTACAAATGTTGGGGTATGATTTTGAACCTCCCCCAATAATTCTATATTTATGTTTGGATTATGGGAGACCCATTTATATCTCATTAATTCCCCCCATGTACTCCCTTTACGGAGATAAAATTCCATGAGGGATTTCCCTATCCTCTTACATCCGAGTAATGTTTTTGAATTATGCAACTAGATTCCATTAAGAATGTTGGGACATGTATCTATATGACATACTTACTTTACATTTCATGTAAATATTATGAGACACCCATTTATCTTTCATCAACCATTTTCATGAATCCTTATGACACGCCGCTATGCTACAGATATTACACCTCATTTTTCAAATCTAAGATCATTGTGTAGTGAATACCATACCCATCTCTCTATCAAGGGTATTCACCTTTTTTCACATATACAAACGGAATGGTACATTCATGTATTTATTACACATTTAATAATCATGGAATAACTTATGTTGTTGATTGATTCCATGTTATATGATCCATGTGGCACACATATGCATCAAATGAAATGTTTAAGAAGGGTGCGCCTTGATAGTGCTCTAATGCATTGGGTAAAGTTTAGTATCATGATACATCATTTGCAAAGGGTTTTGACTCATGCTAATTCATGTGAAATAAGGTTGTACTTATGCTTCATGTGCAATGAGGGTTAACTCATGCTCCATGTGTAATGGGCCTTGGCACATGCTAATTCCATGTTAAGTGTTGTTGCCACATTTCGATGGAATGATTATCATGCTTTATCATGCATTTATGTTCATGTTTCTCTTGTGCATCATTGAGATTAATATTATATAAAATGTATTTTATTCTTCATGTTAATCCATTTTTATTCCCATACTGGGCTTTATAGCTCACCATTTTCTTATACATGTCCTCAGGCTATCCCATGCAATGCTTAGTATGAGGGAATATAGTGGTCTTGTAAAGGAAGTTTTCAATAAAGATGTTGTATTTAATGTTTTAAGTTGTTATTTAATGATCCTATTCCCCAAAGACACTAGACGTCTTGATCTTCCATATTGTATCATGTGAATAGTTTATGTAATAAAAAATGTTTAAGTTTGTAATAAAGAGTAGGGTAATCACAGATAGTATCAGATGATAGGTTTAGTTTTTTTTATTATTAGGATTAGAAAACCCTAGTGAAGACATAGATAGAAGAATAAGCATAATAAAAACATACCTAAGTATTGGTGACTATTGAGTTAGTCGTATATCAAGAAAATACGTCACTATCTGGATACGAGCAGGTAGAGGCCGCTCTGGAATAGATGCATCCTATTGGAAAAACCTGAAAACACCGCTTTGAGCTAGACTCAACTGAGATCTAGTGGATGAATAAAGGCCTTGTCTCACTATTAGTTATGACACTCCAAGGGGATATACTTTTTTAAATTCAAAATCTTATCATGAACCCTTATAGAGGGAATTAAAAAAATTCCCCTATGAATATATGTTAGAGAGTAGATTATGAATAACATAGATTGAAGCCTATGGATTCATAAGTTAAGGAAATAGAATATATTTATAAGTCCTCAGTTTTGTCCTCGGATTACCCATTATGTGTTACCACTAACATTCATTTTATTCCAGACAATGGTTAGTAATAGGAGGACCCGACCTAACCACCGATGTGAAGATCAATTTGATAACTGTGCTAATGAGATGTTCAATCCTATAAGAGAGATGATCATGAACTTTGTCATGCTTCTCTGTTAGTTATCTCAATCTTTGAACAGAAACATGGGTCAATAAGAATTTTCAACCCCCCACCCCCTAAGAAAGATCGAGTCGCTATTGAGAGCTTCATAATACAAAGGCATCATACTTTTAAGGGGTCATCTGATCCCTCAATCGCTGAACAATGGATCAAATCCATTGAAAAGATATTCTCCATCCATCAATTATTTTAACAAGAGAAGGTTTACCTAGATTCTTATTGTATGATGGTTAAATATGATCAATGGTGGATGTTGATCCAAAATATGAAGTCTAATGAGGATATTGAGGTGTTGGAATTGAAGGATTTTTAGAATATGTTTTTTTCTAAATATTTTCCTCGCACCCTTAGACTTAAGATGGAAAGGGACTTTCTCTCCCTTAAGAAAAAAGGCAATGAATTTGTTAGAGCATACAAGTAAAATGTCCCAAGGATTTCACTATATGCATCAAGATTTGTTGTTACCCCCGAATTCATGGTTGACCATTTCTTTGGTGGGATGAAACCTAGCATGTGGAAAGCACTGGCGATCCTCGGATTAGACAGCTATGAGGAAATTGTATGATGTTCCCTCATGTTCAAAGTAGAGATCAGATAATATCAGGGGTATCATGGGGATAAGAAGAATAAGGTAGACTTCAATGCTGGTGGTCTCATGGATAGATCCAATGATTCTAATAAGATCTAACACCCCACATGAAAAACGTGGGTAAAGAAGCACCCCAGAAATTTCCTGAAGGGGAAGAGGAAATGCATTAGGTGTGGTAGAGAAGGTCACCAAGCTATTTACTGCTAACAAGAAAAACCTATGGCTACAATAAATGATAGGAATGCTCCGTTCAAACCTCAATGTGTTGTTCATTGACACAACTGCAAAGAACTAGGGCATCTTGAAAATTAGTGCCCTAAGACAAGATTTTTTGAAGGCAACCAAAATATTCCAATGGAGCAAGGGAGAGATTTTTCCATTACTACTGACAAAGTGAACCCCAACAATGAAGTTGTGAAATGTACACTAGTTATTCATTGAAGAATATTCAACATTATTTTTGATTTAGGTTCTATGCATTCCTTTATATCCCAAAAGTTTAGTAGAACAATCCCTGCACCACCAAAAATCATGAAAATAAACATGTTCGTGAGTACAGAAGAAGGGTAAATCATTTCTTCCCTTGAATATAACTCCTCCCCTGTCATAATCTGTGAGTTTAATTTCTTGGCGTACCTCTTCATACACCCTCTTGTGGAATTTGATGCAATTCATAGCATGGATTTGATTTTCTTATATAGAGGCAACATAAATTGTTGTGAGAGGGAAATCTCTCTCCATGTGGAGAATCAACCCTATATTCTGTTCAAGTGCAAGGAGGAAGATGAATCTTCATTAGCTACATCATCTCAGGTGTGGATATTACTACCCTATGAGCATGCATATTTGTATCAGATGACTGAGTCTAAGGAAGAAACCATCCTTGAAGACAAGCCTATTGTGAGGGAATTAACTGAAGTGTTTCCCGAGAAATTACCTGGTCTTCCTTCTAGAAGAGATGTTTAATTCTCAATTGATATTATACCTGGGGTGTTTCCAATATCCAAGACTTCATTTAGAATGGATATTTTGGAGCTTGAAGAGCTGAACAAAACACTACAAGAGAATCTGGATAAAAGGTTTCTGTGCCCGAGTGCTTCACCATGGGGTGCACTAGTCCTCTTCGTCAAGAAGAAGGATGGGTCAATGCACCTTTCCATTGATTATCATGAGCTTAAAAAATCACGATAAAGAACATGTATCCCCTCCCAAGAATTGATGACTTGTTTGGTAATCTATGTGGAGAAAAATACTTCTCCATGGTATATTTGTGGTTAGGATATTATCAAGTAAGGGTGAAGAAAGAAGATATCCACAAGACTGATTTTTGTTCTTAATATAGATACTATGAATTCATAGAAATTCCTTTTGGACTCAATAATGTCACAAAAATCTTTATGGACATGATGAATAGTGTCTTTAGGTATTAACTTGTCAAATTTGTGGAAGTATTTATAGTAGATATTCTGATATACTCCAAAACCATGGTGGATAATGTGGAGAATCTAAGAACTACACTAGAGACCTTGTTGAAGGAGAATCTCTAAGAAAAGTACAGAAAGTGTGAGTTCTAGTTGAAGGAGGGCTCACACTTGTTCCATTTCATCAAACGAAATGGGATATCTAGAGATCCCTCCAAAATAATGCAATTGAGGGATTTCTAATGCCAACATCAGTAACATATTTCCATATCTTCCTGGGGATAGCTAGATTTTATCGACAATTTGTGAGAAATTTCTCATGATTGTCCAAACCTCTTACAATACAAACTCGGAAGGGGGTAAAGTTTTCATGGAGTAATGAATGCAAATAAATCATCAAAGAGTTAAAATAGAGGCCTATAAATACACCCATTCTCATATTACCCAAAATTGGAGTACATATTGTGGTATTCAGTGATTCTTCAAAGAAGGGCATGGGCTATGTGTTGATGCAAAATGAAAAAGTCATTGCCTATGCTTTTATGGAATTGAAAGTTAAGGAGAATAATTATCCAACACATGATATGGAGTTGGTTACGGTAATATTGTCTTTAAAAAATTATGCATTATATCTTTGGGTAAAAGTGTGAAATATATACGAACCACAAAAGCCTCAAGAATATATTCACACCGAAAGAGATGAACATATGAAAACGAAGTTTGTTAGAGCTGATCAAAGACTATGTCTGCTCAATCCACTACCACCATGAGATAGTGAACAAGGCGACATATGCTCTATGTAGAAAAAACCCAACAATTCTATCATTGATGAGAATTGAGAAGGATCCAATCTTCTTAGATTTGATTAAGATGGACATGGGAATCATAAAGAAGAGAAAATCATCAATCCTTTCACAACTGATTACTCAAATTTCTATTTTGAAAAATTTAATGGATGATAAAAAGGATTATCTTGGAATTCAGAAGAATGTGGAAGATTCTAGAAAAGGGAAATCCTCAGAGATCAATGTTAATGAATAAAGAATTTTGAGATTTGGGAAAAGACTATTTGTTCCATCATGTCCAGAGTTGAAGAAGGATCTTTTGAATGATGCACATAGTTCAAATTTATCTATTCACTCAGGAATCACAAAGATGTATCATGTTCTAATAGAGCATTATTGGAGAGATAATATGAAGAAGGAGATCGCCGAGTATACATCAAAGTGCCTGGGGTTTCAGCAATTGAATTCAAAGAGGTAGACATTTAAGGGGATAATGAAACCATTTCCCATACAAGCAGAGAAATGTGAGAACATCACCATGGACATTGTCACCAGACTTCCGAAGACATCCAAAGGCATAAATGAAATCCAGGTTGTTGTGGATCATCTTACAATGTCTTCACACTTCAATACACTTTAGTAGAGTTTCTCATTGGATAAACTGGCACATATATATATTAGATATGTCGTAAGGCTGCATGGGGTACCACTATCAATTGTATCTGATCATGGTCCAAGATTCACATCTATGTTTTAGAAGAGTCTTCAACATGCTCTGGATACTGAGATGAACACCAGCACAGGATATCACCGTCAAACTGATGGACAATACGATCGGTCTATCCAAACACTTGAGTACATGTAGAGAGCATCCTCAATGGACATTAAATTAAGATGGAATCAACCTCTTACTCTGGTTGAAATATCCTATAATAATAGTTTCCACTCGAGCATCCAAATGGAACATTATGAAGCCCTGTATGGGAAGAGGTGCAGAACACCAACATGTTGGGATGAAGTCGGTGAGCGCAATCTTCTAGGACTAGAAATGGTCGATGAAATGGCGGAGAAGGTGAAAACCATTCAGCATCATATCAAGGTATCCCAGAGCTGACAGAAGATTTATGAAGAAAACCATCAATGAGACCTTGAGTTTAAAGTTAGAGACATGGTATTTCTACACATATCCCCGTGGAAGAAGTTCAAGAGGTTTGGAAATAAAGGGATGTCAAGTCTTGTGTACATTGGACCCTTAGAGATTCATGATCGTGTCGGGGTTGTGGCCTATCGACTACCACTTCCACCGACCATGGCCAAAGTACATGATTTATTTCATGTATCCCTCTTAAGGAAGTACATACTAGACACCTCTCATGTACTCTCCTCATTGGTAGTACAACTAGAGGATGATCTTTCATAATATGAGCAACCAGTGAAAACCATATATTGTAGAAAAAAATTTCTATGAAATAAGAAAATTCTTTTCATCAAAGTGTTGTGAAAAAACCACATGGTTGAATAAGAGACGTGGGAATTAGAGGAAGTGATGAAACAAAGTTACCCACATTTGTTTTAGAGTGGGAAAATTAAATTTTGTGGGAGAAATTTCTTATGGGGGGAAGATTGTAACGACCTGAAAAATTCATTAATGAAATTTCCACTTGGTCAATTTAAATATCTTATTGTGGTTATGTAAAACATATGGACTTATTTGGTTTTATGTTTTGAATTTTAAAATACTTTTACGAATTGTGATTATTGCTAATATAGCTCTTAAACAGTTACCACATGATTAGTATAAATATAAGGCTTTAACAAATCCAATTTACTCAGACAAGGGAAGTGATGTCCTCATCCTGTAGACTTTCCCCATAAGAAGCCCATTTGTTAGAGCTCAGAAAAGAGTTGTAATAATTGGCCTTCACTCTTGACCAAGACCAAGATGAGCTTGAACAAGTTATGCTTGATTGGAACTGACTATGGTTGAAGTGGAAGTTATTAGAGAACACCACCCGAGCGATGTTATCCGAGCCACCCCCAGAGTCTGTCACCATCGCACAGCTTACCCTTTGGTCTTATGCAGGTTTTATAAGGGGTTACGTAATAATACCCTGGCACTTTGACTATGGACATTTCTTTTGTATAAATAATGTGCATTCAATTTATTTTTGTTACTTTGTAAATACTTTTTAAAGTGAAAATAAGATTTTTAGTTAATATTCAACTAAGAAATATATTTTGAGAAATTAATTGATTTTTGAATTAAATAATATCCTATTAAAATAATAATAATTTTATTAAGTTAATTTTTATTAAATATAAATGATTGTATAATTTTATGAATGCAATTGTAATTTTCATTAAGGTTTGAAAGCAGTTTTGGTCAAAACCCATGAAATTTTGACAAATGGCAGTTTTTATTTTACAATTAAAAATTCACATATTTAGAAACTTTTTTAGATAAAATGAATATTATTTTTGGAATCCGGATGTTAAAATTATCCAATGGTGATTTTTTCGTAATTTTATGAGACATTCGAATTTTTGGGTAAAAATTAAATACCATTTAAATATATAATGTGTTTTATGACATCATAATGACCCAATAGTAATGTAATAAAATACTATAAACATTATTTTTTGAGAATACATGTTTTACCATTTAAATAATTTGATTTAGGGTTTTTTTGATTTATTTTAAAAAACTCTAGTGGACCCTCCAAGAGCTGTAAAACATTTCCACTTTTTAAATGAATTTCCTTGAGAGTGTGACTCACCTCCACATAATGAACCCTATTATTTTAATATTTTAGGCCATTGGACATATAAAATATTGTTTTTAACCCCCCTTTGGAAAAAAAACATGGGCCAAAACAATGGGATGGTTTGTGGTTTTT
Organism: Viscum album; assembly: GCA_963277665.1. Lineage (NCBI taxonomy): Eukaryota > Viridiplantae > Streptophyta > Magnoliopsida > Santalales > Viscaceae > Viscum > Viscum album. Next base: position 1,880,542,885 of record OY728159.1, on the reverse strand, counting down.
ATTATTTTAATGGGAGGTGTCCCAAACCTAAATAATAACGAATTCTTTCTCATTTCTTATATAAACCCACCCAAGATCCCACTTACTCTTCACTCAAAGCCTTTTGAGATCGACCAACCACTTCATTCATATCTCTATAATCTTACCAAGGTTCCCCAAACTCCCAAGTGGCCTTTCTCAATCCTCTCCCAAGCTTTTGGGATCGCACATCCAAGTAAGGGATTTCATCCTATCTCATTTTTTTCCAATTTTCATTAAGTTACTTTGCCCTTTTATTTTCAATTAAAAATGTTGTGGTATGATTTTTCACCTCCCCCATACTACCCTTTTTATATTTTGATTATGGGATACCCCTTTCTCTTCATTAATTCCTCCCATGTACACCCGTTACCATGCCGAATTTTTGTGAGGGATTTCTCTCTCCTCTTTTACACCCACACAATTTTTTTAATTATACATCTAAATTCGATTAAATTTTTTATAACATATATATTTATGAACCCCTTACAGTCTAGTTAATGTACATATCATGAGAAACCAATATATCTCCCATCAACCATTTTCATGAATACTTATGTCACGTCGTTATGCTGCTGAAATTGCAACGCGTTTTTCCAAGCCAAGATCATTGGGTAGTGAATACCATAGCCAAGTCTCTATCAAGGGTATTAAACATTATAAAAATATAACTATTTAATGGTAACTTCTTGTATTTATTTCACATTACTAAATCAAGTTATAACTTCTGATGTTGAATGATTCCATGTTATATGATTCTTGTGGTACACTTATGCATGAAATGAAATGTTTATGAAGGGTGAGACCTAATAGCGCTCCAATGCATTGGGTAATGTTTAGTATCATGATACATCATGTGAAATGGGTGTTGACTCATGATAATTCAATTGAAAAAAGGTTTTAATCGTGCTTCATGTGCAAAGAGGGTTTACTCATGCTCTATGTGGAATGATCCTTGGCTCATGCTAATTCCTTGTTAAGTGTTGTTTCAACATTTCCATGTTATGATTATCATGCTTTATCATGCCATTATGTTCATGTTTCTCTTGTACTCCATTGATATGCCTATTTTCTAACATGTATAGTATTCCTCATGGTAATACATGTTTATTCCCTTACGGGCTTTATTTATCACCCTTTTCTTATGCATGTCCTCAGGTAATCCCATGCAATGCTATGTACGAGGGAATGTAGTGGCCATGTAAAAGAAGTTTTCAATATATACAATGTATTTAATGTTTTATATTGTTACTTAATGATCAATTTCCCTAAATACACTATACCATTAAATCATCCATGTTGTATCAGGTGAAACGTTTTTATAATAAATCATGTTTTATGTATCTAATAAAGAGTAGATTTTTTATACAATGAGATTCAATAATTTTCATAATGAGGTGTCATGTGATTATTCCATCATTCCAAGTACCCTTCATGTTACCCATGTAGAATTCCAAATATTATTCACATGGTTAGTGAAATGATCATGTGTTGCGCATACACATGTCATGAAATCCTGAAACATACGCAGTAGATATTTTAGACATATTACCCTTAAGATCTCAAGATCCATCAATCCATTATGTTTTCTTTCATGTCTGTGTATGTTTTCCACATGGTTTAGGGGGATTTTAATGTAATCCCCACCATAAAGCACCACCAAAATTAATAGCAGTTAAATCTCATTTTTTTGATTCACTCAGTGGAAGGAAGAATCACATAAATTTATAAGATATAATTTGGTTCTCACAATTCATCCACCTATAATTGATGATTTCATCTTTATGTTTCATGGTAAACAACAAAATTTGTAACATCTCCATCCTTACAATTTTCTGTGAACCCATGTTTTATCAAATGTCTCTCTAATGATCAATCTAATGTTTCACGTGGATTTAATGTGATCAAATTAACATGTACAAGTGACATCAAATTATTGAGAAGTAAAAGTGTCATTAATGTGGTTTGGTAAACAAGGATAGATAATTTTGTGATATCATGATTGTGTATCAAGGGCCTTTATCAAGATCATTATCTGATTCTTGGGTCAATTCCCTAGTTTAAGAATGCTTGTTTGGGCCCCTTCACGATATCATATTGGTATGTTGACAGGAATTATTGGGGTCATGATCGAATTTCATAGGGCCTTAATGTCACAAGTTAAATTATCACTTGATGAAGAAAATCCCTTCACATAAAAAAGACCATAACTCTTCTTCATATTAGGGTCTTTTCATTTTTATCTTTGATCTCATGATGCCCTAGGTTATTTTTTGATGTTTTTATTTGACATGTCACATGATAAAGGGGACTTTTCTATAATCCCTATTTATATCACAATGGATTGTATTGGTCCCTTTTTTAGTTCAATTGACAGATTAGGTGAATCCGGTGACCTTTAATGTGATTAACCAAGGCTCTTGTTATTTTGAGTTCAATTTATATTTTCTCGATTAAACTCATCAAGATAATCAATATCATTGTCACCATACATCTAACCATTTTCATTTTTTGTGGATATAATATATGTGCATCATGTGATTCTCTACCGTAAATATTTATGCTCATTTTGATGATATCAATAGTGGAAAAATTCATTCTTTCAAAAAAATGCATTAATACATTAAATGATTAGACTATTCCATCTATCATAAGTTTATTAAGGAACGATTTCCAAGGATTTCTTCTGGATTAAAACCCAAAATTCCAAAGACCAAAGGATATAACCAAATTCATCAATTTAAATTCCCATAAGAGCATATGATGATGAAATAATTATTTAAGGACCTAATACAGATAGTCTAACCCATAAGAATCAACCCCAATAATGAATGTTTTAAAATACTAGGACTCAAGAGATATGGGACAAAAATCCCAATGAGTGTCCATATTAATCCAAATTATTAATTTTTTGGTGGCAGAGAATGTATAATTAACCAAAATGTATTTCTCTTGAATATTAACATGAGGCCCTTCATTAAAAACCATTAAATAGTCCCACCAAATAGCTTCTTGGCTCTACCAGCTTTCCCATGGGACCTTAAAAACCGATATATTTCTATTCTTTCCACTAGATGACTAGTGTTTGATAACTAGGGGATGGTTCTAGCTTACTAGTAGAACAGTTCCCTATCATCACCAATATTGAGATCATAGAATAATCATTCTAGTTTAGTTTTTCCACTGACTAGCCATTTCTTTTATTCCATCTAACAATTGTTCCTAGAATGTACCTCATTGATTAAATTTTGGCCACTAGAAAGCTGATGGTCTCATATAGGCTATATGGATGTCCCAATTACCCTTTGAAATTATCTATGCCCCACATACTTTCTCCATTATTGTCATTATTCTATCCCAACCTCTTATAATCAAAGAATTTAATTTTCAAGGATGTTAAAAGTTGGGTAATCTTAAATTAAAATATGTAATGTACATCAAGGATACCAAATGATACCATATTACAACTAGTTAATAGATAATATGCTATAAGTCCTCATGATAACCATTGAGAACCATCAATGAATAATTTTGTCCATAATTTATGTATACCATTCTCTTCCTCTCTCATCATTTCAAGGAAACCGCTGTGCTACCACATCACCCATACTAGAATGAAAATTTTCTCTCAAAAAACTCTATTAATCATTTACTCTTCAATGGAAGAAAAAATCTAAAGATCAATATAACTAATTATAATTTTATTGCACAATTCAGTGTGATTCCCATAATGCTATGATATATAAAACTGGTCATTCATAACACCAAAATTCAATAGAAAGGACAACCTATATTCCTCAACACAAATCCCCCACCCCAAGAATCTTAAATGACATGATATACATGGGTTTCAATTTACTAAATATCTAAATATAGTGGTGTCCTAATCTTGGTGAAACCATCAAGAATACTCAGTCCCTATTCGAACACTAGATATGTGTTCATTAGTTACCATCATGTGACTTATTCTTACATTGGGTAGCTTATAGTAGCTTTTTGATCAATTAAACACATTTGGTTGTCTATTATATGAGAATTGATCCATCATGAATGAAATAAAAAGAAACCAACCAAAAAAATATTTAATGGAATTTTATTATATAAAAATACATATTAATACATATTAATTATATCCTATAAGATATTAATGTACAAAATTATTGCTAAGGCCATGTCATTCTCCATTGAATCACATAAATCAATGAAACATTTTCTAAATTTGTCTTCCAAAATCTATACTGTTCACTTGGACTATAAATCAATATGGCCATATGAAGAAGTATTAAAATGTACCTATTTATCTGATTCCATTATTACTAATGAAAAAATGTTCAAGGTAAATTAGGTATTTCAATTCAAAATAATAATCTATTATATTTTTTTTAATAACCCAGATATTCCCCAGGACCTTTCATTGTGAAAATATAGGGCTGATGTGTTCTAGGGGTTATCGATGGCTTATTTCAAGGGTTTTCTGAATATGCAGTATTTCCATCGGTATGTCAGTTTTTCAGAATCAGTGATTCAAGGGCGTCGACATTGGTGAGTTAGGGGCGTCAACATCGGTGTTTCAGGGGCATTAGCATTAGTGAGTCAGGGCGTCGAAATCGGTGAGTCAGGGGCGTCGACATCGGTGAGTAAAGGGCATCTGCATTAGTAGGTCAGGGATTCTTTAGGTTAGGTAATTGGTAGGTTAGGGAATCGGTATGTAGTATCATTGGTAGCCAACCATCAGTGGCTCAACATTTGTAGCTCACGTCGGTAGCTCACCCGCTGGTGGATCTGCGTTGCTGAGTCACCCATTGATGACACATTTCTAGTTTTGTCATTTTTTTTCAATTTTCCCCTACTGCATGCATTTCTCCAATTAATGTTAATCTACCAACATACTGCAATACTCTAGTATATCTACACCTCTTCTGAGGGGAATTATTAAATCTTAATTAATTCCAATGTGTGAAACTGCCAAGCTGCATGGTAATACCATGATCCGAATTTTATATACTTCGATATGGTCTCCTTGATATTTATATTTGACCTCTTCTTAAGATGAGACCCTATATTCATTGTTCATTTTCATTTATCATGATTCACCTAGATACATCCTTCCAAGACAAGTCTTTTGACCATGCGATATCCATTCCCTCTTAGAATTGGTGTTCTTCCTGTAGGTCGCGCCATCCCCTATTCTGGGTGAATGAAGAAACAACGATCTTTGATCATCCAAGTAGGTATTTTATTTTTCTTCTCATTAAATTTTCATATTTTGAGCTGTGTATGTTAATGTTTCCTTGTGAGGAAAAATTGGATACTATTCATAAAAGGATAATTAAACAATGGATTAATATGATCGCAAGATAACTCACACAATTTTAAAAAATTGGAAGGGTGTGATTTGATGTTGGTCTCCTATTTTAGTTTCTTATCATTGATTCACTTATGGATGTTTTGGTTGTATGCCTTCTGAAAATAAAGACAGTTAGTGGTCTTTTATTGTGCACTGGTGGTGTTTTGTTATGATTTTTTGATGTACAGATGTAATGTGAAATCTGATTAATCACATACACTCGATTAAAAAATGGGATACCCCAAGATCGAACATGTTTTGTGATCACTACAGTTATAATAATTTGGAAATTAAAGAACCCTTGTTGGTCAAATTTCAATATGCTTGATTTGATGGTTGTGGTTATGTGTTGTGTATTCTGGTTTGAGTTCTATGGGCTAGGTGTGTGGGGTGGTATAAGGGGGTGTGTTGGTGTCTCAATCTGATAGATTTATTGAATGCAGAATGGATGAAAATTTATTCAGCTGAACTACAATTATGTTGTGTTATGGTCATGAAGAGACATCATTTAGTAGGACTGTCATGTGGTTGTGAACTCATTTTGTAGTTGGACATGAATGAAGATTTTTTTCCTAGAAGTTGGTCGATAGGGCTAGGATGTGAGATATGAAATGGGTGGTTTCTCTTTGAAGAATGATAGTTGGCATGTGTTAAACGGGGATGTGCAGTGGGACTGCAAGTAATGTTTTGTGGGGTTGTGCAATGGGAATACAATTAGTTATTGTTTCTTTATTGGAATTGTTAATGTTGTTAGTTTTCTAGTGGAGTTGGAATAATTTTTAAATTAATTCTTATTAATTAAATAAATGAAAATAGAACAGGAAGGGTGTTTAGTTAATTCTTTGGAAGTGGTTTTGGTGTGGTTGTGAATGTATGGGTAGCACCAAATGTGGTGTTGGTGTGGGCTTGTTGTTTGTTAGTGTGAAACCCGTAGGATGGGGCTGAGTGTTTGATTGCCTATATATATATTGTCATTCCTAGGGATTTATATGTGCACCATACGATTTTGAGAACTATATTACAAAGACCTCCATTTCATGGGATAGGTGTGTTTCCCAACATCCTGGTGGGAGGATGGAAGGCTGGTTACTAATTTTTTTCCACAAACCCTCTCCCATATCTTTCCTCTCGGGAGTACCAGGGCAGGCTGTAATTGCATAAGGATTACCATAATCCATGATTCTTCAAGAAATGGATTTTTTTGGATGAGGGGATCTAGTGTTTAAGGTCCATGTATGTTTTCCCATGTATCTTTGGGAGGAGGCCCAAGTATTTTTGAGTGTGTTGTGTAGTTGTTGAGGCCCAATAGTATTTCGGCGTGGAAGGGTTTGTTGTGTCTCAAGTGATTGTGGGCGTGGTTGTGTGCGGTTTGAGGACCAGGTGTGTGTGGGAAGGTTGCAACAGTAAAACTGCGTGTGAGATGAGTGACAGTGTAATGATGGTAGATCATTAGGAAAGAGAAGTTAACAAGTAGGAAACAGGTCCAGGTTAACAAAATGTCAATGTTCTTTTATTATTACTTTACATGACTTGTGTTACATGGGTGAGTATTCCTTGGTGAGGTTTGGCAGGTTAGTATTCCTTGGTAGGTGTTGGAGGTTCAACTATTTTCTCAAAGGTGCATTAGTATGTTCCCTCACTTGTGCTCATGTAGCTTTATTATTCCAACTATGTATACATGTATGCTCACCCAACATATGTCAATCTATTTTCAGGTTTATAGGGGAAATTTTGAAGACTATGGTGGAATTTACAAGCTCGGGCATCAAGATAGTTATTGTTCTTGTTTTGATTCTTTTAATTGGTAAATGTTTTTCCACTTTTTCTTAAATGTATCAAATTTACAATTCAACATCCATGTGGGAATGGTTTTTTGGATTTAAATTTACCATTAGTATTTTGTGTTGCTAGGATTTACTAGATTATCTCCCGATCTGGATTAATAGAAAGGGTAATGACTTCCTTTTATGTGAGATTCTACACCCTTGCTTCTAGTCGCCAATCCATGGCCAATTAAAGGACAGACTTGGGTGATCATTAGCTCTTCTACATCTTGAGGAAGTAAGGACATTATATTTTTTCCTCCTTTCACTCATCCTAGGGAATTTGGGTCATGATAGAATTGTATCATAGGCGGATGGTTGAGAGTTAGGATGGAATTAGGGGTTTGAAACAGAAATGATTTCATGTGATGATAAGACAGAATTGTTAGGATAACTTAGTGTGTGAAGTAGGCTAGGGAAGAGCAGCTAGGACACAATATGTTAGGGCACCCTATGATCCTATGCATGAACTCTGGACCTACCGAACAACCAGGTGAGTCAACACTGATTGTAGGGTAGAGACCCTAGTAAAAGGTACATCCATATTAATGACTTGTATTCAAAGGCATTTTGGGTGTTTGGATAATTTAATATAATTAAAGTGTTCAAAAAATTTTAAATTTTACTACTCAAGATTTGGAATTCATTGATTATCTTTTCAGCTATGGCACCCAGACGTCATCCATAGGTGGTATGAGTAGTCGAGGCCCAAAAGGTTGATCTGGTTGATCAGCGGAGGGCTGATAAAGAGGAGGAGGGTGACCAGTTAAAGAATAAACTTCATAACTTCAATTGTTAGACCCTGGGAAACTATGAGGGTAGTGTCCCAAACATGGAGATGAAGAGATGACTAGAGGAGCTAGTGATCACTATTAGCTTGATACGGGCTCCAACAGAGTACTAGGTTCCTCTAGTAGTGATCTCGATATGTGGAGAGTCAAGTTAGTGGTGGACACATTACCTCTGGGCGATGTAAGAAACTAAGGTTTTGTGAGATGACTTTGAGAAGGATTTTTGGAAAGAATTTATTTCGTCCATGATGAAGGCCGAGAAGAGGAAATATCTGCCCTTCCATCAGAAAGGGATTATGTTGGTAAGGGAGTTGGGGATCATATTCAAGAATCTCAATCATTTTTCTCAGGACCTTTTTCTGAATAAGGAGTCGTGGGAAGGTTTCTTTGAGGAGGAACTCTGACCTTCTCTTTACTATGTTGTTACTCTATTCACTCTACTAACATATTTGAAGGTTTATAAGAAGGTGGAAGCAGTGGATATGATGCACACACTAGGAGGTGTACTGCAAGAGGGGATCCCTCTAAGTTCAACAAAGTGGATGGTCATCAGCAGTAGGTGTCCAGCGTCAGGGACATAATTGTTTCACCCAATTTGGAGTAGGCCTCAGTAATTTCAGTGCATATCTCCCAATTATCACCCTTTCAATGGGACTTGGAATGAGGTGAGTTATCTATAAAGTCTATGGGCATCATCGAAATTAGTTCCATGTGCAAGTGCCGTATAGAAGGGGTGTAAATGTTTTGTGCCCACCTCAGTAGTAGAAGTTCCCAGCCAGGCCCTTCTAGTGGTAGGGGCATCGAACTCTTACTCCACTAAGGGAATATGGTGCCGGAAGAGTTTGACCTCTAGGTGATCGCCAGATACCATGAACAGGGTGTGGTTGGGGAGGTGGTTAATAGCTGATGGGTAGAAGGGTTGGGCGTGTGCAGTTTCACACCATATAGGTAGTTGTTCCAGCGGGTCTAGAAGATGTTCGAGGTACGATCATTATGTTTAGTACTCTGGAATGTGCCTTGTTTGATTCGGGATATTCACACTCCTTTGTTTCAACAATTCTAGCCCATGGCTTGGGTCTTGAGGTAGAGAGACATTACATTCTCCTGGTGTTGAGAACACTAGTTGGAGGCCCAATAAGCATGTTTGATGTTTGTCAAGGGTGTAGACTGATGTTGGGGCCACATCAGTCTAGTGGGGATCATATTTTTCTAAAAATGCAGCCATATGATGTCATCTTATGAATTGACTATCTATTTTTCATGCATGATATTACCAAATGATTCCATAGGAGGTTCGTGTTCTTAGATATGGGAGGCCACTGTGTAGCTTTCGTTGGCAAGAGAAGTTTCAAGGAGAGAAGACAGCGTGAGAATCCCCTTAATTCTTTATTATCCGAGATATTAGTGGAATCTGAAGACTCAGAGATGATGAAAGCTCTAGGAATTTTTAGTGAGTTCCTGAAAATCTTCTTTTAAGTAGTTGTGACAATATACCCATAATGTGATATAGTGTTCGGGATACAATTAAAACCCAATGCCCATCTGATTTCAATGGCTCTATAATAGATGGTGCCTTCTGAGTAGAAGGTGTAGCATATTCATGTTGATGACTAGATGAAGAAAGGTTTTATCTGACCAAGTGTGTCACCATGGGGAGCTCATGTATTGTTCTAAAAGAAGGTAGTTTGTGGTCTCAGGATGTGTATATACTACCAGCGACAAAATCTGGTGATAGTCAAGAATAGTAACCCACTCTCAAGGATATATGACCTTTTTGAAAAGTTTATGGGTGTAGGATGTTTCTATAAGATTGACATATTGTCTGGGTATCACCCGTTGAGGGTAATGGAGGGTGACATCCCGAATACTGATTTCAGGTGAAGGTATGGGCACATAGATTTTGTGGTAATGTCTTTCAGTGCTACAAAAGAACCTGATATGTCATGGGGCTCATGAACTCTATTTTCCATGATTATCGGGACTGGTTCATGGTCGTTTTCATCGATGTCATCCTGATCTACTGAATATTAGAAGAGGATCACACTAATCATCTAAGAACTATTTTGGAGGTCCCCTGACACAACTAGCTCTACGGGAAGTTCTCCATGTGCATGTTTTGGACACGATAGGTGTAGTTACATGGACACATGGTGTCCCAGTTGAGAATAGTAGCGGAAACATTTAAGGATTAAGTGGTTTTTTCATGGGAAGGGCCCTATAATGTGGCATTTGTTCGTAGTTTCCTTTGTATTGTAGGATACAACTAGATGTTCATACCCGAAATTTCTCATGTTGTATCTCCATTGAAATAATTCTCCATGAGAGACTAGTCTTTCATAAGTATTGAGTTGTGCCATAGAAAATTCAGTTATCTGAAAGAAACGCTGGCCAGTGCCCTAGTACTGAGGTTGGCTAAACAATGGCTGATGTTTGAGGTGTTATATGATACTTCTAGGCTAGGATTGGGGAGTGTGTGGATGCGGTAGTGTGGAGTGGTTTCTTATGGGAATATGAAATGACATCTTCAAAATTGTAACTATTCTACCCATGACCTGGATCATATAGTGGTGGTGTTCTCGATGAATTTTTGGTAACATTACCTAATCATGGAATGCATCGTGATCTTCAAGGATCATAAGATCTTGAGGTATATCTTCTCCCAGTGAGACCTAAAACATACGACATCATAGGTGGATGGATTTTTTTTCATGAATAAAACTTTGAAATATCCTATGCCTCAGAAATGTAGAACATGGTGGCTAATGCCTTTAGAAGGAATTCAAAAAAGGATGTAGTTTGGGTGTCCACAGATGCTTGGAATGCAATGGAGGAGTTGGCTGCCATACATCTGGGCTTGAGAGTGGACGGTGGATTGGGATGTCTGTTTCAGATGAAAGTGTAGCATTCCATGGTACTATAGGTGGTGGAGTCATTGTGGGGAGACTCATAGGCTGAAGTGAGGTGTGAACATGTTAGTTACGGTGATGCTTTGTAGGGATGGTTGAAGGATAGTCAGAATCAGATGTTGTTCCCTGGGAATCTGTTTGTCCCAGTGGTGATGTGTGAGAGAGTTCTTATTGAGATAAATAACATACCCCTAGAGGTATATCCAGGAGTGACCAAGAATTACTAGGGCTTGATAGGTCTGTTTTGGTGCCACTTAGTGAATCAGAAACTGGCGGGGTTTGTGGGAAGGTTCTTAGTGTGTCAGTAGGGGAAGTATGAACACCGTGTTCGCTGTGGTATATTGAAGTCCTTGAAAATTTCTTGATTAGATGTGGGATTTTGTATCGATGTAATTCATCATAGGACTACCTAGGGTTGTTGGAGTCTTTGATTCCATCTCGGTCATGGTAGATTTATTGAAGAAGTTAGATCACTTCTTAGAAGTTAAGGAGACGAGGAAATTGGATTCCTTAGCACATAGGTACATTGGTGAAGTGGTATAGATACATAGAGTTAAAAGATCCATCATTTTGGATGGGATTAATGCTATAATTCACGAGTCTGTAAGGGATTAAAACATTTTTTTGGAACCCAACTATTCCTTAGAACTATGTTCCTTCCTCAGACTAATGGGCAGAGAGAGAGGACCATCCAGATGATGGAGGATATGAGGTGAACATGTGCTCTAGAGTTCAGTGGATCGTTGGTACGATACAAGCCCCTATTAGTGTTTTCTTACAAGAATATATATCATTCTACCTCTAGAATGGCATCATTCTAAGCCTTTTATGGAAGATCGTGTCATTCACCCATGTGCTGGATTGAGGTTGGGGAGGCATGGTGGCCTCGAGGAGAGTACCTACTAATGGGAGGAACATATGGTTGCCCAGTACCCAGATCTATTTTCAGTTTTTCTCTTATGTTTTACTTGTGTGACTTTCTTATGATTTATTGTTTGACCTAGCTTGTTGTATGTTACTTGGTTTCCCTATTCATTGAAATAGTGAGAAATGTCCTGACTATGGGGTGTGGAAAACCCAATCCATAATAAAAAATCATTAATAATGATACGATTAAACATGTTTGGGTCCGACAATCCCACCCAAAGAGAATAATATATTGACATGGAAGAAGGAGCTCCCAAATCCATGTGTTTGGACGTTGTGACTTTTGTGTTTCTATGGTTACCTTAGAGAGTGGAGGGGTACTGTTTCTACGTATGTTTAGTATATATATGTCATTGGGGTGTCCTTGTGTGTCAATGTTTTCACTCCAGTGTTAGAACCACACAGGGTAGTTTACACCAGATTGTTATCATAAGGGATTGTTTTTCGGACATCTTTCCATCTTGGAAAATTTTTATATTCTCAAAAAAAATAATGGTTTGAGAGGTATATTATGTAATAACCTGTATTTCTCCATGGCCATTACTTTGTAAAAATAATGTTTTGAGGTGATTAGGGAGCTGTTAGTGGCTCATTTCAAGAGTTTTCTGAATTTCTAATTTTCCTTTTTGCATTTCAGTTTCTCGACATCATTGATTCTAGAGAATTGGCATCAGTGAGTTAGGGGTATCAACATCGTTGAGTCAAGGGTGTCAGTATCATTGAGTCAGGGGTGTCGACATCAGTGATTTGGGGGCGTCGACATCGGTGAGTTATGGGGTTAGAATATGGTGAGTGAGGGGTGTCGAAATTAGTGAGTTAGTGGTGTTGGCATCAATGAGTCAGGGGAATCAACATCGGAAAGTCAAGGGCATCATCATTGGTTGGTCAGTATGTCTATAGGTCAGGGAATTGGTAGGTCATGGTGTTGGTAGCTTATCCTCAGCGGATCAACATGGGTAGGTCACATCAGTATATCACTTGTTGGTGGCTCAGTATCGGTGACTCACCCATCGGTGACTCATTTCTAGTTTTTCCCTATTTTTCCAATTAATCCCCTTTTACATCTAATTCTCTCGTTAAATTTAATCTATCAACTTACAGTGGTACGCTGGTCTATCTCCACCGATTCTGAGGGGAGTTATTAAATCTCAATTAGTTCCAATGTGTGAAACCGCAAACCCACTTGGTTAAACCATGATCCAAATTTTAGGTACATCGAAACAGTCTTCCAGATTTAAGGAGCTGGCATATTCTTATATTGAGATCATATCTTCCTTCTTCCTTTTTGATTATCTTGGTGTGCTTAGATACTTTCTCTAGATATGAGTAACACACCCATGTTGTAGTCTTTCCCGCTCAGCCTTTGTGTTCTTTCTATAGGTCCCAACATCCACTATTATTAGTGTAAGAAGGAACTTCGATCATTGATCATCCAAATAGGGATTTTAATTTTCTTCTCTTTAATTATGTATAATGAATGGTGGGTATGTTAATGGTTACATTTGAGGAATAGCTGGATACTCTTCTTAAAACAATAATTAAATAAGTATTTAATAAGAAAAAATATAACTCAAGAAAATAAAATTATGGGAAAGATGTGATTTGATGTTGGTCACCTATTTCATTTTTTATCTTTAATTCTATTATCGTTTTTTTGGTTTTATGCATTCTGAAAATCAAGACTGTTGATAGTATTTTATTATGAAATGGAGGTGTATCATTGAAATGTTTTGAAGTATATATATAACATGAAATCTTATTAATCACCAGTAATCAGTTAAATAAAGGGATTCCCCTAGATCAAACTTTCTCTAGTATCAACCCGGTTATAATAAAGTGCATATTAAAGAAGCCATGTCAGTCAAATATGAAAACACATGGTTTAATAGTTGTGGTAATGTGTGATGTGTTCTGGTGTGGGTTCGGTGGTATTGGATTATAGGTTGGTACAAGTGGGTGTGTTGGTGTCTTAGTCTGAGAGATTGATTGATTGCAGAATGGATAAACTTGTAGGCAGCTAAACTGCCTTTATGTAGTGTTATGGTCATGAAAAGACATAGAGCAGTAGGGCTTCTGTGTTTTTGTGGACTTGTTATGTAGTGGGAATTCATTGTGGATTTATTTGGGTAGTTCGGCCGTACGGATGGGTTGTGGGAGAAGGAATGGGCGGTATCACTTGGATGAATGATTGTTGGTATGAGTTAATTGGGGATGTGTAATGGGACTGAAAGTGTAGTTTTGTTTTCCTGTGCAGTGGGACTGCATTTTATTTTTCTTCATTGAATGGAATGGTTATGGTTGTTAGTTTCTTAGTAGTGTTGGAATAATTTTAAAATGAATCTCCCCTAAAATAATTAAATGGAAACTGAATAGAAAGGTGGTTGGGTATATGATTTGGAAGTGGTTGTTTTGTGGTTGTGTATGGAGGGGTAACAACATAAGCAGTTTTGGTATGGGATTGTTGTTTTTTCATGTGAAACCCATTGGTTGGGGATGAGTGTATGATTACCTACACACACACACACAGATATATATATTCATATATATATATATATGTGTGTATTTTAGTTCCTTGTAATTTCAATACGCACTCCACACTTGTTGAACACTATTTACCGAGAACATCCATTTCACGGGGGTGGGATTCTTTGCCAACATTTTATTTGGAGGATGGATATATGGTTACTGATTTTCTTCTTCACTCCCTTTTCAAGATATTGCCACTCGGGTGTACCTGGGTAGGCTGTAATGGCAAGATGTTTACCATAGTCCATGATTCTTTAGGAAATTTTTGGTTTTGGTTGAGGGGCTCTAGTGTTTGGGGTCCCTGATTGTTTTCCAATGTATATTTGGTCGAGTCCCACATGTCCTCCAGTGTGGTGTGTGGTTGTTGAGGCCTAGATTTCTTTAGTCATGGTGGTGTTTTTTTGTGGCCCAAACACCTGCGGGCGTGGTTATATATGCTTTGAGGCCGAGGTTTGTGCGGGTAGGTTGCGATAGTTGGACTGCCCATGGGAAGACTAGCAATTTCAATATGTTAGATCATTTGGAATGAGATGTTAACGATTGGGGAAGTGGTATTGTGTACCCAAATGTCAATGTGATTTTATCATTACATTACATGACATCTATTACATGGATGAGTGTGCCTTGTTGAGGTTAGTCTGGTTAGTATTCCATGGTAGGTTCTTGAGGTTAAATTATTTTATCACAGGGGATTAGTATATTCCATCACATGTGCATGAGTAGCTTTAGTTTCCCTACTGAGTATACCTCAATGATCACCCTACATATATAAAACAATTTTTAGGTTTATAGGAGGACTTTTGAGGACTGTGTTGGACATTATGAGCTAGTGTTTTTAGAGATTTGTTGTTCCTATTTATTTTCCTTTTCATTGGTACATTATATTGGAGGTCTATCTTACTTGTATCTATTTTATTTTTGAACATACATGTGGGAATGGATTTGTTTCTTTAAATTTACCTTTATTATTTGGGGTTGCTGGTATTTACCATCATATATCTTGATCTTGGTCTATAAAAAGGGAAATTACTTTGATTTATGTGAGATTGTATACCGTTGGTGCTAGTATCTACTATGGGGCTTACTGAATGTGGGACTTGGGGTCTTTATAACTCCTTCATCTCGAGGAATGAAGTTAAGGGAACATTTATATCCCTTCCTTGATCTTAGAGAAGGCGGGTCGTGACAATTTTGTACTAGTACATTATCTCTTAAACATAGATCTTTCTAAGAGAATCAACTATAAAGTTATCCATAATTTGTATAAAGTGTGATAGATTAGTTTTTATATCAAGTAGAACCCATAAAATTTCATTTTATGGCTTCCATTAAAGACATGTCATTAAATTCTTGGTTACATATTCTTCTTTCTTCTCATGAATGGTAAATGGTTGTAAGAAACTTTCAAGCTAGTGGGTCTCAACCATCACTTGCTTACTGGTAGAGCACTATTTCATGAAACATGTTGTCAAATTTTTCATTCCTAGCCAAAAACACCTTATATTGATATCTTTGTAAATAATATTAAATGTATGGTGGACTAACTGATTTGATACCAAAAAAAATTCATCAATTTCTCAGGTGTATCATTACCAAATAAAGACATTACCATTGAAATGATGGATCCTGTCAGGATTGATGGTCCAATATAATGGTCCCTCCCAGTAGAATATGTTCTCCATCAAGGATAACCACTCTAGGTCCAAAAAATGAATAAACAATATATGATTGAAATGTGATGGAATGATAGACAGTGATGTGGGAGTTTCAAGACCATTATACTATTGTATGTCCGAGAGCATGTATTAAAAAAATTCCCATCCTCCTCCTCTCACTAGAAGATTCATATGAAACTTCTATTTGATTTTTCTTTCACAAAAAATGGGAAATTATGTTACCATTTCTTGGGATAAATATAATCTTTTAGTCAAATGAATTCAGGTACTCAACCCATCTCCATTACTAAGGATTTGAATCATCCAAATAAAAATTTATCTTAGGATATTATGGTCTGTTTTTACAATGATCATATCATGCAATATATAGCTGAGATATAATTTGAAAGCCTGAAAAACTTCTACCATTTCATACCATGTGTCAAACAGTTCCACTCATTTGTCCTATGCTAATATGATTGACAAGAATAAACATTTCCATCTGACATTACCATCGCTCCAGAAAAAATTACATAAGAACCAAATTACAATGTATATTACTTACTGTATTTTGGAATGTTCCAAATCTATGATTTTTCATATTTTAATTAAATTATTTAAATGAAAAATAAAATGGATTTAGACTACATGAAATCTGCACCTATCATATTCATCTTTTTTAATAGTTCTCCCCAATTGAGAATTGTCTTAGATTAATGATTAAAACAACCCAAAAAAATCCAAAAATCATCTAATATTAATACTATTATTGCGTAATTACAAAGAAACTACTAATTATTTCTTATCAGGATCCATGTATATTTCTATGATGGATATATAATGAAATAATATTTTTACATTGTATCTCAAAAAGTGACACTTTGATAGCATCATATATAAATAGTGGTTTAACAATGTTTCTAAAACCATTTTAGGATATTGTATGTGATAATCCACTTTATTTATTACACCTGAATTTTATCAATTTATCCCAAACAATACTAGTATAATAATAGGTATATATACCAGTTTATCAAGTCCATAATTTTTTTTGTTGATTTCCTTAAACAGAAATACATGACTGAGTACTTATAGAGTTTATATTACATCTAAAAGTAGTACGTGGTTTGTGTGGCGGTCCTTATCTTTACTAGTGATTTCCTAATCTTTGGATGATTCTGGAAAACAAATGTTCTCAAATAGATTGTTTAAAAAATACATTAATTCCTTGTAGTTGATAAGGATTATTAAATTTTACATGGTTTAATCCTTGATAGTCCATGCACATCGTTAATGATCCACATTATTTTCTATTGAATGGAACTAGAGAACATAAAAGTGATGTATTGCTCCAAATAAATCCTTTTGCATCATTATCATAAAAAAATTGATCAATTCTCAAAAAACAACCTTATACATATAATAACAGTGAATATAAATTTGTTATACCACTACCATTAGTTCAATATTGAACTTCACATCCATATTGGGTAGAAAACACAAGAATACATCCGAGAAAACAATAAATAACTAATTAAATAATCATTGTTTCATTTCTATCCCTATTGTTCCATCCTCAAACATGCTCCTATAAACCTAGGATATAACTAAAAATAGCTAATAATGGTAATGTCCAAAACATCAAACCTATAAGTCCAAATCTAGCCCCTGATCATGATCCCAGTCATCGAGAGTAGTAAAGTATATCTAACTTGGGTAATAGTAAATAAAATCTCAAAATGGTAATAACCAATCTTTCATATGAATAGGATAAGTTTTTTTCATTTTCATCACAAAAACTACTGGAAAAAGCCTTTATACCCACGGTATTGGAAAAAACCATGGTTATAGGTTGCCCTATACACATGGTTTTCAGGAAACCATTGTTATAGAGGTTTTCCCAAACCTATACCCATTGGATTTTTAAAAACTGTGTGTATATGGGTGTGTTTTTAATCTATACACATAGTTTTGAAAAAAACATTATTATAGGTTTGGGATGAAAACACTATAACATCATTTTGAGAGAACCAATGGTATAGATTTTATGTGAAAATGTGGAAAAAATAATTAAGTTGGGATAACCCCATACTGATAGATTCCCCTCCTATAACAATGGTTTGGATTATTATATTTTTTTCAATATAAGTTTATATAATTGAAATTTTGGTCGGTTGGGTATTTAGGATCTGCGTGATTTTATCGAAGGTCTCAGGATCAAATCTCAGTTCCTTTTTTTGAATACCGATGATTTAAATTAATATATATAAATAACTGTAGAGAAATATTAACATTAGTTTCATAGTGCTAGTGGTGAAGTGATGGATATTTGAAGCGGAAGCTGTTCGATCAAAACCCATTGCTGTTTTTTAATCTAATACAGAATGTTTGATTAAAATAATTATCTTTATATATATATATATAAATGTACATTGTATAACAAGAGTGGTCGGGAACATCGAGGTTGAAGGCCAGGTCAGGGGTTCATATTGGACAACCAGTATTTCTTAAATACATATACACACGGTTTTAAAAAAGATGGTGTAAGGATATGACAAGGTGGAAGGTGCATATAAGGCTGTGTCACGATGGAAAAAAGATATAACCATGGTTTGGAAGAACCATGGGTATAGGTTTTAGAGATATACAAATTCCTCGTTTCCCAAGTGTTCGAAAAACCGTGGGTATAGTTTATACCCATGGTTTTGGGATTACCTTCATCTATGAGTGGGTAATCCATGTTGTCACAAATTTTCCATAACCACTTCCCCTATGGAATATCCAAGGTCATTACCATAGATATGTACTCTAAAATGGGTCATGAAAATATTAGAAAAACGAATTTTCCAAATAGAAGAGGAATATCCTATGTTAAATAATATAAATTCTAATGAAGAAGCCACCATAATCATACCAAAAATAGTGGAAGTTCAAACATTCTAATCAATAAAAATATGTTTACTACCTAAATCTAGACTACACTATATATTTGAGGCCCAGACTACCCCCTAGACCATACAACACTAATGTAATATATTCAATTTTTGTGAGGGACCACACCTCAAAACAAATCATATAAAACATAATTATTTACCACATCGCATTATCTATGGAATGAATAATCACATAACAATGTTTTAGATTACCAAAAATCATTTTTTTTGTAATTCTGGGAGTTTTCTTATATAAGCTTTATGGATTCCCATTTTTAAATAAATCTTAACACTCTCTAAGTGGTTGATCACACCAGGATTTCTATTACTGGTCTTTATACACAGAAATTATCTCACCCGTATATATCCATTTCTACTCTTCCTACTAATAATTCAATTTACGTTATTGACATAATGCTTCCTACTTCTAGAAGGCCCACTCACAATTTCCACGGATAAACTATGTCACCTCCACCTAGAAATTAATTTTGGTTTCTCTCAGTAATTAGATGTAGATTCACAACATTATTGATGTTCAAAATGTAAAAGAAATTTATATATTTCATAATATCATATAATTTGTCATATTTACAGTATATTATAAGATTAGATCATCTAAAAATTTAATTAGTATAAAACACTAAAAATATTTCAAAGGAGTTTTTTTATACTTTAATTACATACCTTCTTAAATAGGTTTAGGAAATATATATGTTTTTTGTCCGTCAAGATATCTATAATGAAAATATTGAATTACCTAGTCTCATTGAACTTAAAATTCGTTCCCACATATTGATTCTCCTAGACTGAGATATCTCATAAACTCTTCACTAATCCCAAATGAATACAATATTCAAACATTACCCACCTCTCTATGGGGATTCAAGATGATAAAAAATATTTGTAATTGATAAAACACAAAACAGTGTTTCCCCTTAACCATTATACCTCTAAAATATTCATTGGTTATAGAGTTAAAACTCTTAATAAAGAGAATATATTTATGAAACAGATCATGGGGGTCATATTACATCATTTCTGTAACTCAAAAAAATAATTCACAGATCTACTCATCTATAAAATTTCCCATATCATTGGGAGTCTATAGAGTTGTAGTTAGAGGGGTGATGTAATGACCACACGTTTCACACAACTGGTGGTCTTCTTGGAGGAATAACTCTATAATGACGGAAATATGTTTTTAAACACATTAAAAAACATTTAACTAATAATTAAGGAATTTATAAAAAATAATAACATCGTTGCATTTACACTACATGATTAATAACTTATAAGGGAATCATTTTCAATTTTTCTTTTCCATATCATAAAAAAACAACGAAATGGGTAACACTTATGCCTGTATCAATATGGATTCAGATCATCTACATGCCATACTAGCACATGAGTATACTATCATAATAAGAATAATAAATAATTAAAATTGGGTGCTTCAATCATGGATAAATAAATCAACTGTATTAGTGGAAACCAAATTAGTAATGCCTTCCAATTAACATGGAATTTACCTATATATGGGTTATTCTCTCCCAAGAATGAGTTCCATACAATTTCATGACACACCACCTCTCTTATCTACCTAAAAAATTGTTAAAAAAGAAAAATGGGATTTGATAAAAAAAAGTAATGTCCCTAACCTAGTTCACTCTTATGTACCTAATCAGGGATTCTACATGGCCTCACACATGCTTCATCATGTGAAAGAGGCTCCAACCAAATGATAGGGTCCTAAAAGATATTGTGGGGAGACTATTCCCTCATATTACTGTTGTAATATTAAAAATGGAAATCATAATAAAATATTTCTTAAAATATCATCAAAAGTAAAAAAATAATGTATTAAACAATCAATAATTACTATTGTGATGAAAGATAATGTTATATAATAAAATTGATGGGTCCAACAAGAACCCACCCAAAAAAATATAATACCAAAACTAATACTTGAACCCTAACCCATTTCATACATCTGTGCTCCAATCATGAAACATAATATTACCTACCAATTACAAGCTGATTTCCCTTCTACTTAAAAAAGACTTGGCATCTTATTATATGTCATGAGTGGCCCATGTAGTGTGTGTAAAACATAGTAAGAAAGCATAAATAAATAGTAAAGAATATAAAGTCAATTTATGATTTATATAATACCATGAAGGAAAATAAAAATACTTTTGCCTAATTATTATGAAATAAGCATCATCATCCCCTAGGTTTAAGGTGGAACATAAGGTTAACCATACATACTTCATCCAGCGACATACATCTCTATACAAAAAATAATAATGGTGTTCATAGCCATATGGGAATACCAAATAACGGAAATTATTTTGTGTTTCCCAAATAGTTGAAATATACAATGGGGACAGTAAATATTTTTGAAATCTAAAAATTTCCCATGAAATATTAAAATGGTAATTCCAAAACCTTCATTCCCAACCGAGGTCCCCCACCCGAATAAATGATTAAATGGAAACAAAAAATAATTTGAATCACATTATGGTCCCCTAGGTGAATAATATATCATTATCACATAAGATAGTTGATATTTCTTCACAATCCCCAAAAAAATATAATAATAATAATAACTAGATATCAAATTTCATGAATAGAAGTTTTTTATCTCATTAGCTAGAAATGAAAACATGAAATATTTTATTTACATATTCATATTCTAAAAGGAACATAATTTTATAATCATGAGATCATTCTGTTTTTTATAATGATTTTCTCATCTTCAATTTACCATGATTTTATTATATTATCAATTAATCTAACATAATCAAGAAATAAATTTTCATTTAATATTCTTCAATGGATATGAAAAGGAATACAATTTAGGATCTTAAGATCTTTTAAATTACCTGGGTTGGAACAACTTGAACATTGACCGCAATTCCAGTTCAAACACACTAAGATCTCTCATGGGCCCAATGGGAAGATATATTATAATTAATTTAGAGAGAATATTTAGTTATCTATTAGATTATTGGAATAACACAATATGATTTTATTACAACACATCATATATAAAAAAAATTTCAAAAAGGATTTGAGGGATAGATAAAGTCTACATATATAATGTGTAATAAGCATAAAATTCAAATGATTATATCATTATTTAATTCCAATATTCTTCAGACCCAACGTAAACCCAAAATTTATTGTTTTATGGACCAATAATAAGAGAGAATGAAGAAATGACTTATTAATGATTAATTGAGGTTAGTATTAAATGTAAGAATCCAATGTAATCATTGGAGATTAAAACTCCCATGGATTGAGAGAGATATGTCAGTAATCAACAAAATGAGATTTCGTCATTCATAAAAAATTAATTTTTCTTTAGGGTGAATGAATGATCTACCCAAATGGGTTTCTAAAAAATAAAATAAAGTAATCCTCCATAAACAATTATCTAGAATTGCATATTACTACCTACTATATTCTAAAATAATCTAGGTACATTCTTCTTGGCCATAGACTGGCTAGTTAGCACAGTAAAATATTGGTAGTTCTATTTTATCTACTAGTAATCCGATGGTGGTTCACTAGGCATCTAGTGTGCCTAGATAGAACATGGTTTATTCTACTTTGGCCACAATCTTTATCAATAGTGACCGAATCATTTTTAAATACAATAGTCCACCATATGATTTCACATTTTCTCTCTCAAGCCTCTCATGGCCTCTCCTACATTAAATATATAATATACATGGATGTTTAAAAAGCAGTTATGAGAAAAATTAAAAAATGAAACCTAAATAAATAATCTAATGCATTATTTGGGAAAAAAATTACATAATTTAGAAACATATATTGAAGTTTTACTTTATCACTATATTAATATATTCAAATCATTAATTCCATTTTATAAAGGGATTATTATTCATCTAAAGGATCAACATTATAATTGTCAAATCAAGTATGATATTATATCCCATTTTTTTGCACAAAGTGAATAATAATTAAACACCCAAAAAACTAAATTATGATTCATTATAACTACATAAGATTGATCTATATCATGTAGCTAAATTTTGTCTCCAAATAAGTACATTACCACTAGTAGACCCCATCTTCTTTACGTTAAAAATTATAATATTTTTTACTATAATTTTATTCAACCATTGTGGTTCCACTAATTTTATAACGTTATAAATAATTAAAAATTATATATAATTATAAAAAAGGTTGGTATAACATTGATAATATGATAATGAATTTATAACAATGATATATAATAAGATTTCTTTATTTAAATTAAAATGAATTAGAGAGGATAACTCAAAAAAAGGAAATAAGGGGACTATTGTTTCTTACATCCGCATAAATAATTTCGTGGTAAAATTCTAAAATTAGAGGAAATAATTAATCTATCATTAACAATATATCAAATTGATTTTAATTACCTAAAATTAAGATTTTATTAGAATATGAAAACAATTTAATGTTATTATAACAAATGGATTGAAATTTAAAATAAAAGATGTGGATGGGGAACC
Organism: Viscum album; assembly: GCA_963277665.1. Taxonomy (NCBI): domain Eukaryota; kingdom Viridiplantae; phylum Streptophyta; class Magnoliopsida; order Santalales; family Viscaceae; genus Viscum; species Viscum album. The sequence goes on along the minus strand of OY728159.1, from coordinate 1,880,519,433 downwards.
CAATCCATGAAAAATATCTTCTTAAATAATGAATAGGATTGTATTAGAAACCTATAAACTAATTTTTCTAACTAAAGAGAGGTTAAATTAATTTACTTCTATTATCTGTGGTTTTGGAATGAAGATGAGTGGGAGGATGGGTTGTTTATTTACATAAATTAAGTTGGACATATTGATTAATTTCTAAACTTATTTCAATGAAATGATGATTTTTAATTACAAAAAAATCATTTTATATCTCATGGATTGATGTCTTGGTTTTTAAATTTTTCATGTTTTAGAAAAAAAAATTAAAAAATAATATTAATTTGGCAATAAAATTTTCATTTGACCACAATTTTATTTCAAAACTCTAATTTAACTTTATACTTTGGGAATAATATTATAGGATAGGAAAATGACCTTATATAATTATAATAAATTCTATTAACGAGATAACATATTATTTTCATGGAATCAAATATCGTAAATATTTTAAATATATATATATTTCAATTATTTGATAATATATACCGTATATTAAAATCATATTTCACTATTTATGAAAACATTGATTTCCTCAAAGAATTATAAAAAATATACTTGTGGGTAATATTGGGATACTAATTTCTAATTATAGTTAATTTTTAAGAAAATATTTTTCTATATATGATTTTTAATTATTTTATATAACTCTTAGTGTATTTCAAAATCATGTGGCCAGTCCAAAACATTTTTAAATTGTTTTATTAATATTCTAAAGCATATTTAATAATATATTATTATCCCCATTTTAATAATAATTTATATTTTTATAAATTTTTATGATTTATATTGCAAATAAAATTTCTCAATTTTCTATTGTATTATAAGGTCTTGTACTATAATGATGAAATAACATAATTTTGATCATTTGTCAAAATTTATGATGAAATTATTATTTCGTGCACTGAAATCATGGGTATGGCATACCTTGATCACCATAGTAAAAAACATTTGATATGCCATGTATGTTCGACCATAGCTTTAACACATAGATGGAAGTGGTAACCTTATCTCACTATGTGGTAATCCTTACGTTATATCAAAAAGAATTTAATGAACCCTTTAGAAAATGTAATTCCCAAAATGAACATTTGCTGAATGCATCATGGTGAAACCATTTTAAATCCCTTAAATACATTCTTAAAATCCAAATTCCATTTTCACTGATCTATATAAATGTTTTTATAGCTTAAGGTTATTATCATTCATTACTATATCACCTGCACCATCGCATTTTATGACAAAAGAAAAATTGTTACCATTAGGGATGTATGTATGATCCTCATCCAATGTAGAATTGATCTATAGTGTAATTAACATATTGATTGAAATGGTGGACTTCCAATAATGGAGTGGTTGAAATTATTAAAATTTATATACACTAATGGATACTGATCCTAAATATCTAAGAAAAAATAATCTAAAAAGATCATAAAATATCTTTCAGAAGCAAAATATTAATCTAAAAATTCTTATATGTCTGAGTTTTGAATGATGTACTCAATAGAAAATGGGTCTCAAAATACTTCAAAAAGTTCTTCTATAATTATGTTATAAATGGAGTATAATGGTTAATGATGGTCATTAAGGATGTCCTATGTAACCAGATAAACACCCCAATATAATATTATTCTAGGATATCTAGATAACTTTACTTAAAAAGAAGAAATGTGTGGGTTGAATTTGTGTGTTAGTAGAGGATGACCTAAATCACACATCCCTTTATATAGCATATAAATCTCGTCATGGAGATCATTGATTTACCATCACACATCTTCTCAGAAACATCAGTGGGATTGGATAAAACATCTAGGAACAAGTGATTATCCTTCAAATATTAATAGGTGTTTCTCCATTAGATAAACATAGAATTTCGATTATTCCAAATTTTCCACTAAAACAAAATATTTATGTCTTCATATAAATTAATAAAACCTATATATACCAATAAAGGGGAAGAGTGTAATTTTCATAGCGCCAAATCACTAAATTCCACTAAATCCATTAACCATCCCAGAATATTGATGATGTTCTCCCTACCTTTGAAAAACCTAACAAGAGATTCACATGGGATTGTATTGTCACTTATTCTACCATTTCTAACTTTCTATAATTATATAAAATCATTAATTAAATGTTCATTATGAACACCAACCACTACCATTGTCTCATATTATGATCTCTCTAGATAAGGACATATATATGACTCTTTTAGTGTTAGTAGACATTTAACTGCTCGCCGATATGTAAATGTTTCAATGTTTTAATTTATTAAAATAAAACATATACATATCAATAGAAGGCCACATAGTTCCTCTCGTGATGAGCCAACTGTATTGACAAATAATTAATCACAACATTGATCTACTTTAGTACACAAGCCAATCACTAATGATATTTTTGAACATCATGTACCTAATTCATACCCCTGAAAGATTCCATATAATATCACTCATTAAGAAACATATTATCCCCAAAAAATCTATTTTGAATTTTTTTAACAATATTAATTCCAACCCCTTTTTAATGGAATTCAAAAAAGTACAAATCCTAGATAAAAGTTCCTTGAATCCATGGAAATACTCTACAAACCCATGAAATATCTATTGTTCAACCATGATCTTTTGTGGCTCCTAATAAACAAGCACCACTATCTTCACATGTTTCAAGGATACTACATCCTCTAAGACAAAAAACCTTATGAAATGTACCTCTTGGATAAAGTAATACCTCATAGAGAAAAACCCCTATATCTAATTCAATAGAAAAAAATCCATGATAATTATTAGAATCTCAGTATGATCAATTTATATTTATAAAAATTTAAAGATTTCATTTAAAAGGTAAAGCACAAAATTTTGAAATTATTTTTTGTAAAACATTTTCCCTAATTCCCATAAACATTAGTGGGTAATTAATTTCATCTATTTGAATCATTAGACACTCAAAATTCTCAATAGAAAACATAATTTTTTGGGATATCATTTTTATAAACAAAATTAATTAACAACAAGATAAATTTTCAATATGAAATAATAGCTTTTCACAGTTTAATTTGTGAAATATGTTTTCAATCCATGGTGGAGGGTATCTCTTCTTAACAATAACCAGTTTTATATGATGAATGTAAACACAAATATGAAATCTCTCATATATCGTCTTGGTGAAATATATCATAGTAACCTATGTACATGTTGATTCTAATGAAATATTTCTCTCTAAGATCCTCTAAATACACATTCAGCTCCTTGATCCGAGGCAGTGCTATCTGATAAGTCAATGAATATTTCTAGGTGGTCAATGGGTAACATTTGATAACAATGTAATTACCTTAAGGAGGGGATAATCTTGGTAAATACTCTTTGATGAAATCCTTATGCTCATCCAAAAATAGATATATTTTTTTATATTAAGCCAGTTCGAAAAAGAGATCAATACTCACCAAATGATGGGTGATATGCAACATATATTTTTACATACTCACTCTAATATCAACTAAATTCCCTAATAACTTATAATGGAAACCCATAATATGTCTTCTCAATAGTGCACCACAATCTAATGGATATAGTTAAATCGGGTGTGAACTAAGGATATACTGTCCATTTATAGTTTAATTTCATAGTTCATTATCCCATTCATTATGAGATCCTATGGAAACTAATGAATATTATAAAAAATATTTCATCTCTAATAGATATTAATGTGAACACATTCATTCAGAGTAAATATTTTCCTCAGTTGGGATAAAGGATCTTACATTATATCATGAAATTGTAATAATGATGATGTGATAACATAATTAATATTTCTGTAATTATAAGTGTGAATTCAGGTGTAGGGTAGACACAGACCGTACCTCAAATCAGGGATGGTATGTCTACATTATAACCGTATATCATCTACATATTTCTATACACATTTCCATAAAATATCTATGCCTGAAATGAAAAAACATTTGGTGGTTTAGTAGAAGAATATTATAATTATTCTTACAAAAAAAATATTATCCTTGATCACTTCGAACTCCCATATCATTTCCACCATAGTGGTTAATTAATTTTCCACCATTGGTAGTTCTATAATTATGTTGTTTCCTCTTATATGGGTATTCCATATACCATGTTACTACAATACATTATTTTTTCAATAAGTTAGTAACAATATATGCGACATAGATTATCAAATTAGCAAATAAGTATGTTTTCTGGCTGGATGGATCATATATCTTACTCCTAAGCTACTAATACCCATGTTTGGGGTTTTAACTGAGTAGAAATCCACCGAGGTAACCCCAAAACCATATGCTGATAGTATTTTATAATAACTCATATCATGGATAACCAAATCCATATATAGTTACCCGGGCCTTTTACATATAACATTTCAGGATTTTAAGCATAATTAATAATTAGAGTACCAGTCATGGATCGTTAAGTCTAGTGTCTTGGATTACTAGGTACATATAACATAAAATATGGTGATAAAAAAACTTTTTATTAAATCTACAAAAAGAGATCCTAACTTCATTTGAGCCCTTACATCTACATAGGTTACCCTGGCGAACACATGAACAAGGGGATGAGATGAAAATCCCAGTAAGGGAATAAACATGAGGATATATCTTAAGCACGTGAGTTAGGAGGAATGACATAATGATATCCAAGGCATGGAACATATGAAATAATATCCTATAATCATGGGATAATATAAACATGGAATCATATAAATGTGGAAAAATAAAAAATAATTTTTTAGTATTGGTCAATTCTAACTGCCAATCCTGTTTCCCGTTTCAGTACGGGTCAAGGCTAACCACCAATCCCGTTTCACATCGCATATCATGGGACTTAACCTTTCCCAATGCATTTTATTGCAATCTGGGTGCAAACAACTCAACATTTTAATGTATATTCTTTCCACATAAATATTATTTCCACACAAATAATCATACATAATTGATTGTTCATAAACATAAGGATACCCATGAAATAAATTGGGTACCACAATCATGACATAAAGCATAACCTAAGATCGAATCATGAAGGTGTCCATGAAAGAAAGGGATTAGAACATAAATGGACGTTAATAAGGAAATATAGGCATATATAATGGTATTTTTAGACAAATAGAAGATTCAACATATAAGAAATATATTTGAGAAACATTAACATTAAAATATTTTTGTACGGTTTTAAGGAAAATACTATAGAGATTTTTAAATAAAAAAGAGAAAATTATTTTATAAAAAATCCGAATTGAACCTAGAAGTTTTTCATAATAAAAATACTGATTTTATAAAGACAATTGTGTCTTAAAACAGAGGATAGAGTGCACTTAAAAGTGGGTAAAAATTCGGGAAGTTCCTTTAAAACGAGTGTGCTTATTGGGAAGTATCGAGGAGGGATTCACTTAAAAGATTGTATATTCCCAAAATATTATGAAGGATGGATCTTGGAAAATTATTTTTGAGCATATAAAAATAATTTATAATATTTAAATAAAAATAAAATACAACTACATCTTTATAAAAATAAATATAGAACAACCTGATGGAATAAAGAATGTTCAGGTAGAATACATTACGGTTTATCGGCATGGTATCAAGTGTAACTGAGAGGGCTTGATGAAGGATATAATGGGTTTTTAATCACTTATAAAACATTATGGAAGTATAGGTGAGATAATAAAATATACCCCATAACTTATAATTACACAAAAAGGCATAGAATAGAGAATAATCTTGATTAAAAATGAAAAGGAGAGGATCCCTTACCTTAAATCTGTTAGTGTTCTCCACTTGTTATTAATGACCTGAATAAACAAATTTAAGAATATTAAATAATAAGTCCAGATCCTCTTCTATATGTAATTTATTTATTATAACCCTTTTTAGTTCATTCAAATACATTTTGATTCGTTATATGGTTCAATTTCATTGTTCGGGCTCGTTTGTTTACTTGGCTTTAAAAGACCCATTCCATTCAAGTTTGGATTATATGTAAGATGAAAGTGGTTGTCCAGAATTGAATTTATATTCTTTAGTAAAATTCTATGAGATTACATGTTTTTAATTTTAATTATGTTAATTAGAGTGATGTCTAATTTTTATATGTATAACCTTAGTGATAACTGTTTTTGTTTATCGGTGGATTGGATTACAAAGAACATGTTTTTCTTTATAACTCAATACCATTTTTACAAAAGGATTACAGAAAAAAAGGATATATTAAATATATAATAATCTGGTTCAACCATAAAACATATGGTTTCATTACAAGAATTAAAGATAAATATAGAAATTAATAAATTGTTGTCCTTGAATGTGATAAATTAGCACATCTCAAATGGTGCTTTCATTTCTTTCAAATATAAGGTTGGGGAAATGAGAGAAGATAATGAAATATACCATTAGAAAGAAAGAATTCTAGTATATTTATGTTACTATATGTATCATATTATAATGGTGAATGGAGGTGAGGAAGGACCCAAAAATAATGAGAACTTAAAAGAAATGAAGGAATTGGAAAGAGGAATTTACCTCTTGAGAGTTCCTCCTTTGACAACGTCTTAAGGGGAGGGGTTTTTATATTTTGAAGAGGCTAGAAGATTTTGGTAGTGGGGGAGGATATTGGGGAGAGATTTGGGCTGAATAATGGAAAGGCACAAAGCTTGAGAAGAGTGAAGAGAAGAGGGAGTGAAGGGGGTTTTTATAGTGGAGGAGAGGTGGGATTTCAAAATATTATAATCATTAATTTATAATTTCTTCATAGGATAAAGAGTAGTAAGTATTACATGACCAATAATAGTAATTTTATCACGTGATCTAGAACCAAGTGTTATTACATTATCATAAAATCATCAATGAATCAATAAATCCCTTATTTAGCATTTAATGTAAATTATCGTATTTTACTATTCATCAAAAATTCATGTATTTCAGAAAAATCCCAAAAATTAACCCAAAACATATTTTTACAATTAGAATCCAAAATTGAATTCCATTTTTCAAAAATAATTTTATAAATATGATTATACAAATATTTAATTAAAATAGTAATTTATTATCAAAACCAGTTTTAAAACATTCATTAACTTATTCTAAAATATAGGTATATCGTACTTCCAACTCGAATATTATTTTTATACTACCACAAGTGAGTTTACTATTCATTAGTTTATATCAATATTCATAATGGTATGTTACTATTCATTAGGGTATGTTATTATTCACCAAAAATTATGTTTTTCTTATCAGACTCCAAATAACATTCTGATTACAATCTTGTATGCCGGATTTTCAAAATTCTTAACACAAAAGTGTCTAACTTATGTTTAAAGGTCAGATAGCACTTAGTAGTTCATTATTTTGCGTTTTAATGTGATTTTATGACATACTTATGAGAAGGGAATTTCTATTGAAAATCATTGGGTCGTTACATTCTCCCCCCCTTATAAATTTCTCCCTCAAAATTTTATTTTCATTCTATGCCAAAAATAGGTGTGGGTAATTTTCCTTCATTGCTTAATCATGTTCCCATGGTTCCAGTTTGTACTTATGGTTTGTCCATAGTACCTTGACCAGATGAGTAGACTTGTTGTGTATAACATTGTCTCTATGATCCAATATCTTCACTGGCTGCTCCTCATAAGAGATATCATCCTCCAACTGTACCCCCTCTGTTGAGTGTACATGTGAAGGGTCTAGTATGTAGTTATTTAATAGGGATACATGAAAGTCATCATGTACATTCGACATGGTAGTTGTATGTGGCAGTCGATAGACCACAACTATAACTCGATCAAGGATCTCGAAGGGGCCGATGTTACTGGAACTTGACTTCCCTTTCCTCCCAAACCTCATGACCTTCTTCCATGGGGATATTTATAGAAATGCCATGTCTCTAACTTTGAACTCAAGGTTTCAAAAATGGTTATCTGAATAACACTTCTGTCATCTTGGGGATGTCTTGATATGCTGCTGAATTGTTTTCACCTTCTCTACCATTTCATCAACAATTTCATGTCCTAGCAGCTTGCACCCACCGACTTCAACCCAACACACCGGTGTTCTGCATCTTTTCCCATAAAGGCCTTATACGGTACAATTCAGAGTCGTGAGTGGAAACTATTGTTATAGGAGAATTAAAACAGTGGAAGATGTTTGTCTCATCCTCCTTTGAAATCCATAGAACACACTCTCAACATGTCTGCCTATGTATTAATTGTTCTCTCAGATATGCCATCATTTTGAGGATGATAGGCCAAACTGAAGTTCAGTTCAGTGCTTAGAGCTTATTGGAGACATTTCCAACACTTCTAGGAGAAACTCAGATCATGATCAGATACAACAAATATTGGTACTCCATGAATACTTACCACTTCTTTGATGTACAACCTTGCAATGTGATCTAAATAGAAGTCCTCTCGAACCACAATAATGTGAGTTGTCTTCATAAGATGATCTCGAACGACCCATATAGCATTGTTTCCTCTAGATGTATTTGGAAGTCTATTGATAAAGTCCATGGTAATGTTCTCCCACTTCCATGCTGGTATGGGTAGTGGTTTCATAATCCCCTTATACTTTTGTCTCTTAGCCTTCAATTGCTGACATACCAGGCACTTTGACGTATATTCATCAATCTCCCTTTTTCATATTGTCCCACAAATAGTTTTCTCAGAGATCCTGATACATCTTTGTGCACCCTGGGTAGATAGAGAAGATCGATCTATGTGAATAATTCTATAGCTCCTTATTTATCTCTAGATCAGATGGTACACATAATCATGTACCAAATATTACAACACCATCTTCATCAATTTTGAAATCGGAGGAATTCCCATTTTTAACAGCTTCCACCCTTTTCTGAATTTCCACATCTTTTATTTGAGCGTCGTTTATTTTCACCAACAGGGATGGTTGAAGAATCATTTGATAAAGTATTTATGATGTTCATCATTTAATGATTCCCATTTCCATCCATAAAAAATATAATAAGATCAGATCCTTTTCAATTCTCATCATTAATATAGATGTTGGATCCATTCTACTAAAAGCATCTTCCACTTTGTTTACCTTAATGGGATGGTAGTGGATTTAGCAGTGAAAATCCTTGATGAGCTCTATCAACCTTCACTGGCACATATTATTCTCTTTCTATGTGAATATCTATTCGAGAATTTTCTGGTCAGTATATATCTCACATTTATTCCAATAGAGATAATGCTGCCAAATTTTCAGCGCAAAGATCACATCCTCCAACTCTAGATCTTGAGTGGGATAGTTTTTCTCGTGTATTTTCAGCTTCCTTGAGGAATATGCTATCATTTTATCATTTTGCATTATCACACAGCCTAATCCTTTCGTATAAGCATCACTATACACCAAAAATAGTTCTCCACTTGAAGGGAGTGTGAGTAATGATATAGTGATAATCATTTTTTCAAATCCATGAAACAGTCTTCACATACCTGTGTCTAGAAAAACTTTACTACCTTCCGTGTCATAATGGTCATTGGGTTTGACAACCGTGAAAAGTTCTTCATAAATTGTCGATAATACCCACCTAGTCCCAAAAATATATGGATCTCCATTACAGTAGTTGGCCTCAACCACTCATCAATTGCCTTCATCTAGGAAGGGTCCATAGATAGACCTTTCCTCATGATAACATGCCCCAAGAATGATACTTCCTCCATCCAGAACTCATATTTACTATAATTTTCATAAAAGTTATCCCTTATCAATGTCTTTAACATAGTTTTCATATGCTCCTCATGTTCCTTCTTGCTATTGGAGTATATCAGAATATCATCAATAAAGGCCACCAAAAATTTGTCGAGGTATCCACTAAAGACTCTATTTATTAAATCCATAAACATTTCTAGAGCATTAGTGAGTCTATAAAGCATCACTATGAAATCATAGTGTCTATACCTCGTAAGAAAGGTATTCTTGGGAATATCATCCTTCCTCGCCTTTATTTGGTGATATCCTGACTGAAGGTCCACCTTAGAGAAATAATTGGCCCCACAAAGCTGATCAAACAAGTCATTTATCTGTGGAAGTGGATACTGGTTAGTTTTTGTGATTTTATTGAGCTCACAATAACCAATGAAGAGGTTCTTTGATCCATCCATCTTCTTGAAAAAGAGGACTGAATCACCCCATGGTGAAGCACTCGAGCATATAAAACCCTTCTCCATATTCTCCTATAACTGCTTCTTCATCGCTTCCAGCTCTATGGTGGCCATTCTGTAAGGTGTATTTGAGATTGGCAGATATGTAGGGGTGATATCAATTGAGAACTCAACCTCTCGATTAGGATGAATACCAGACAACTCTTGAGGGAATACATCAGTGTAATCCCTCACGATGGGAATGTCTTCAAGAATGATTCTCTCCTTTTTCCCAATCATTTGTGCTAGATATGCTTGCTCACAAGAAAGCAGTATCCAAACATGAGACGAAGATTCTAAAAGAGAATCATCTTCCTCCTTAAACTTGTAAATAATCAGATGATGCATCAGGATATGAAATTTGATATATCTTTATCGACAATTGATGTTGGACTTGTACAAAGATAGTGAATCCCTACCCAAGATAGCATCAAATTCCATTAAAGGAAGTATGAAAATATTTGAGGGGAGGTTCAGTCCACAAACATTAACCGGGGAGGTGTTATAAACCATGGATGCCATAATTTCCCCATTCGTTGTACTCACAGATAAAATTTCCTCCAAATTTTGTGTTGGTGTATGAATAATTATACTAAACTTTCAAGATATGAAAGAATCCATAGAACCAGAATCAAATAGTACGTTCATTATTATTTAATGAATAATAAGCATACCTATCACCACATCATTTTCAAGAACCACCTCAGAAGTTGTGATAGCATAAGCTCGTCTTTGTTGCCTTGGAGGTTGTTGTAGATTTCCTCCGACAACCCTCAGCTTAGGGAAATTGTTTGCATAATTCCCAATCTCCTTGAAGTTGTAACACTACACTGCTGGCTGATTCTTGATCTGAACCTTCCTTTATTCATCAACATTAGTGGTATTTTTCATATCCCTTTGGCATTTCTTTGATATATGACCAAAATTTTAAATTTGAATCAATTCTTGGTTCCCCTGAGACAGTCACCAAGATGCTTCTTCACACAATTTTTGCAAATGAGAATGTGAGTCTTCTTTCCATCATGGGATTTTTTTGAGAACCACTCACATTGTTCTCCATTTTCGGCTTCTTGTCACTAGGCCCATGAGACCACTGAGAGTCTCCAATCTCCATTTCAACCATGAAGTCACAATAGAAAATCTTCTCATAACTTTGGATGTCTCGAATTTCCAACACTTTTCATAGACTCATATTTAGTCTTCTAAAGAAGTGATCCAGCTTGCCTTCGGTGTTCATGAAAAACCCATAGGCGTACCATGGAAGCCTTGTAAAGATCGCCGCATATGCCCCAATGGACTCATATTCCTTTAGCTTGATTCCGAAGAACACTCTTTCCATTTTGAGAAGGATGGTTCGAGGAAAATATTTGTTGGAAAAATTCTTCTTGAATTCCTTCCAATCTATAGAATCAATTTCTTCATGGGACCTTGTATTGTTGATCTTTGTACCCCACTGATCATCTTCCACATCAAAACGATAGACCTCCAGTACAAATTTCTCTTCTTCCGAGCATTGGAGGACAGAGAATATCTTTTCAATGGAGTTAATCAATTGTTCTGCGTGGAGGGGATCAGAAGATCCGCTAAACATGGGAGGCCTTTGCAACATGAAGGATTCTACGACAACTTGATCTTTCCTTGTAGGGGGATGACATTCCACCTGATTCATGTTATTATTTATAACTCGATCTAGCTGAGCAAGTACTGCTATGGAGTTTTGATCACCCTCTTCTGTCACATCAGGCATATCATTAGGGAAATATTCACATTTCCTATCACTTTAGTTGTGGGAACATGTTCTTCTATTCCCCACCATTAACTTAGAAAAAGAATGTATATTTAGAGTTCTTTAATAAATAGCTATTGAGCATAAAAAGGAAACATTGAACATAAAATTATAGACTTATAAATAAGACTTATATCCTGAATTGTGATTCCTTAAGTTTATATCCAGGTTATCCTCAATATATTTCTTAACTTATATTCTTATGGGTTTATTTTTTTCCCTTAATAATGGTTTGTACTAAGCTCGTGAATCTACCAAAGAATATCCCCTAGGATTATCATAAACAAAAGTGTAGCAAGGCTCATTGTCATGCATCGGTTCCCATTTGAGACTAGCTCAAAGCAATGTTTTAAGGTTACACCCCTAGATACATCTATGGCAGAGCTGCCTCTACCTGCTCATATCCATACAAGGATGTATTTTCTTGATAATATACTTAATCAATACTCACCAAAATTATGGAATGTTTTCTAATACTTAGTCTCATCCCTAAGGTTCTCACTAAGGTTCTATATTCCTAATCTCCAAAAATAACTAAACCATCCTTTGATACTAACTATAGAGACCCGATCCTTTTACATATAACATTTAAATATCTTAAGCATAATTAATCATCATATTACAAGTCACGGATCGTTAAGTCTAGTGTCTTGGAAGACTAGGTACATATAAAATAAAACATGGGGCTAAAAAACACTTCTTATTCAATCTCCATAAAGAGATCCTAACTTATATTGAGCCCTTACATCTGCATATAGTACCCTTGGGAACACAAGAACAATGGGATGAGCTAAAAAACCCAGTAAGGGAATGAACATTAGGATACATCTTAAGCACATGAGTTAGGAGGCATGACATAATGATATCCAAGGCATGGAACATATGAAATAATATCATTTAAGCGTGATATAATATAAACATGGAATCATATAAATGTAGAATAATCAAAAAAACATTTCATTAGTATAGGTCAAGGCTAACCGCCAATCCCATTTCCCATTTCAGTATGGGTCAAGGATAACTGCCAATCCTGATTCACATCGCATCTCATGAGACTTAACCTTACCCAATGGATTACAACGCTATCTGGGCACACCAATATAATCATTTTCATGAATATTCATGCCACATAAACTTTATTTCCACATAAATAATCATACAAAATCAATCGTTCATAAATAGAAGGATACCCATGGAAAGAATTGGGTACCACAATCATTACATAAAGCATAACCAATGAGTGTATCATGAATGTTTCCATGAAAGAAAGGGATTATAACATACATGTAAGATCATAAGGTAATATTGGCATACAAACTAGTAATATGGGACAAATATAAGTGTCAATATATAAGAAATATATTGTTGAAAGATTAACATTAAAACATTTTGGTGTGGTTTTACGGAAAATACTGTAGATATTTTAAAATAGTAAAGAGTACAATCCTCTATATAAAACTAGAAATTGAAAAAAATAAGGTTTTCATAATAAAAATGCAGATTTTATAATGACAATGGTGTCTTAAAGTAGAGGATAGGGTGCAATTGAAATTAGGTAAAAATCTGGGAAGTTCCTTTAAAACGAGTGTGCTTATTGGGATGTATCGAGGAGGGAATCATTTAAAAGAATGTATATCCCCAAAAGTGAATGAGAGATGGATCTTGGAACGTGATTTTTGACAATATAAATAGAATGTATAAGTTTTATATAATATATAAAAGAAAACTACATTTTGGTAAAAAGAAAGATAGATCAACCTGATGGAATAATGGAAGTTCGGGTAGAATCCATTACTGTTTATAGGCATGGTATCAGGTGTAACAAGGAGGGATTTATGGGGAATATATGTGGTTTTACATCACTTATAAGAAATTAGGGGAGTACTGGGGAGGTGATAAAATATATCCCATCACTTTGTATTACACAAAAGGCATAACATAGAGAATAATCTCGATTAAGAGTGAAAAGGGGAGGATCCCTTACTTTAAATCTGATGGTGTTATCAACTTGTTATTAATGACATGAATAAACAAATTTAGTCTTATTAATTAATAATTCCAGAACCTCTGCAATATGTAATTGATTTATTATTACCTTGTTTAGTTCATTCAAATCCATTTTTATTAGTTATAATGTTCAATTTCATTGTTCGGGCTCATTTGTGTACTTGGCTTTAAAAGATCTGTTCACTTATATTCAAGTTTTTATTATATTTATGATGAAAGTTGTTCTCCATAATTGAAGTTATATTCTTTAGTTCAAATCCAAGAGATTATGAGGTTTTAATTTTAATTAGGTTACTTAGAGTGAAGTCGAATTATTATATATATAACCTTAGTGATAACCGTTTTTTTAATCAGTGGATTTGATTACAAAGAAAATGTTATCCTTTATAACATAATACCTTTTGTACAAAAAGAATTATAGAACACAAAATAGTATATATTACATATATTATAATCTGGTTCAACCATAACACAAAGGGTTTCATGACTAGAATTAAATATAAAAATAGAAATTGATAATGTGTTGTCTTTGAATGTGCAAAATTAGCACATCTCAAACGGTGCTTTCATTTCATTCAAATAAAAGGGTGGGGAAAGTAGAGAAGATAATTAAATATTACATTAGAATGAAAAAATTCTATTAAAATTATGTAACTAGATTTATCATACTATTATTGTGAAGCGAGGTGTGGAATGAATCAAAAAAAAGAGAACTTAAAAGAAATGAAGGAATTGGAAAGAGGAATTTACCTCTTGAGACCTTCTCCCTTGAAGACCTCTTAAGGGGAGAGGTTTTGGTATTTTGAAGAGGCTATGATCATTTGGGCGTGGGGGAAGACCTTGGGGAGATATTTGGTCAAAATAATGGCAAGTCACAAGGCTTGGTAGGAGTGAAGAGAAGGGGGAGTGAAGGAAGGTTTTTATAGAGGAGGAGAGGAGGAATTTAATAATATTATAATTATTAATTTTTTATTTTTTCCAAGACAAGGAATAGTAAGTATTACATGAATACGAATTGTAATTTTATCATGTGATCCCGATCCATGCGGGCTTACATCAGCAGAACATAATCAATGACTCAATAAATCCCTTATTTAGAATTTATTGTAAATTATCGTATTTTAATATTCATAAAAAAATCATGTATTTCAGAAAAATTGAAAAAATTCACCAGAACCATTTTTTGACATGTAGAATCCATAAAATGAAATCCATTTTTCAAAAATAATTTTTTATATATGATTATTATAATATTTAATTAAAATAATAATTAATTATAAAAACCAGTTTTAAAACATTCATTATCATATTCTAAAATATAGGTATATCATACATCCAACTTGAATATTATTTTTATACTATCATAGGTCAGTTTACTATTCATTAGGGTATATCACTATTCATAAGGGTAAGTTACTATTCATTAAGGTAGGTTACTATTCAAAAATTTATGTTTTTCTTATCGAACTCCAAATAACTTACTGATTAAAATTGTGTATGCCAGATTTTTGAAATTCAAAATACTGAAGTGTCAAACATATGCTTAAAGGTTACTTAGCACTTAATAGTCCATTATGTTGTGTTTTCATGTGATTTTATGACATACCTATGAGAAGGGAATTTCCATTGAAAAATATTATGTCATTACACCATATCTAGCTAACTTATTTCTCTTATAATAAAAAGATCCCAATCAGTACATCACTCTAAATAACTCATATATCTGTGTGGATGCATAGTGTGAAAATACGGTCTATGATCTCTCTTTGAATGATTTTATTGAATTAACCACTCAAAAAAAATTTATATTGTACCAAATGAGGTTAATGAACGTCAATTCATGTCCAATAATATAATTTATACCCTTTTAGAAGTAAAATATATTATTTATACATATAAACCTCAATCATGATATGTAAAAACCCCTCTAAAAGTTGTTCCCATAATCTATCCATAAGATTATTTCATTAACTTCAGTATAGATTGTCACGAGTTGTCCTCAGGGTCCATGTCTTTACTACCCCAAGCCCGCCTTACATAGGTCATGGACTGGCGACTAGCACCAAAGGCATAAATCCCTAAGTTGGGAAGGAATTTCCTTTATAAAAGTAAAAAACAGAACAGAGTATGCAATAGGAAGTAAACACTAAGTAGAACGGAATACAAAAGAGTGTGATGGAAAGTAAATGGGCCAATATACAAACCCCACTGAACAACAAGTACATGTAAAAGGGACAAACAACTGAAAGTAAATAGTAGCTCATGGATCGTCCTCCGGGGATTCCTACCTGAGGGTAGGTACAGATGGCCACCTCAACACTCAAATCCGTCAATCTCCTCCGTGTGCTGACTCGTCACAAGGTCCACCTCCGGGTACCGTCCAGTCATGGCACTCACAGCCTCCGTCAGCGCTGTCCGTCATCTGCATCCAACACAAGGTGCGGGAATAGCCCGTGTAGGGGTGAGTATAACGATACTCAGTAGGGACCCTAATACCTGCAAGGTCTCACAATATCTACTAAGGATAACTAAATGAAGAATGATAGAATCATGAAGTATCTACCAACCCTACTTAGGTATATTCTCATACATATACCAAAGTTACCAATCTTAGCATGACTCCAAATATCGAGCCCAAGAACAAACCAATTCCACAATGGAAGTAAGGTTAATCACTATGATGATAATGGTTTAAAGACCTGACTCAACTCACAGTGGTATTCCACAATAGTAGAGAGATATAGATGATCAGATGTAGCCACTGGCTCATCTAAGCTGTCAAATGCACACATGATACAAGATAAGCTAATCCATCGGACCCACACAGGATACATGACCGACTATCTCATTTAAGCTGTCAAAACCACACATGATACAAAACCATCTAAGCCATCAAACCCACATAGGATATAGGACCAGCTATGTTTCGTCTGATCTATCAGAACCACACAGGATACAAGACCACCTATTCTGTCAGACCCACACAGAATACAGCAACAAAATTCAGAACTATCGAACCCACACTGGATTCCAGTATAGTAGTCATCGTCTTCAAACCCACGGAGGATTCCAGTACAGTAGTCGTCGCTGTCGAACCCACACAGGATTCCGGTATAGAAGTCGACATACTCATAGCCATCTCTAGGGTTCCTACACACAGAACGCCCGATTCTGGGAGGGTCTACTCCTCAAGCCAAGAATTGAAAAATTAACTATGTCATGAGATAATGTATCTCGATGATCTATCTCATCAAAAGAAACCCCACTTGATAGATGACACGTCAATCAAACGCCCGGTATAAGAGTTATAAGCGCTTCCGCTCCGAGGTCTCAATTAGTTTCGGAATCGAACCAACCCGGTCATACACAAACTTCACCAAAACCTTGAGTGTGATATACCAAGACGACCGTCTCAATACAAGTAATCCTATGCAACTGGAGGTTGGTTGATCAGAGGTCCTTAGCTCATGTTAGGGGTGGGAAACCAAAAGTTTTCTGAAGAGGGGGTCTGGGTTCGGTCTGACCCGGTCCGAACAAGGTTGTCCCGACCCGGGTCTGGGTCCGACCCGGTATAGCACGCCCTGGAAAGACGGCGGCATCCCAGCCCACGTGGCAGGTGGCCCAGCCCGCTCGGCCGGTGGCCCGGCCTGTGCTGCAAGCGGCCCAGCCCGGTGGCCGGCCACGGCTCAGCCAGCTGGCCGAGCGCAGAGTGGGGGGCGTAACCCCCTGGTTTTCTTCAACGGTGGTTCCAGCTGGCCCCTCCCATCCCTCCCGGAACCCAGAGACATGGGTTCTGCTCCGCTGCTGCGGCCAGAGCTATGGTGGTGTATGAGGGGCGTCGCTGCCCCCAGGAGGCCGCCCGGTGCCGGCCGCCACCTTCGGTCGCTGGCACCTGTGCGACCGTGACCTATATTGCCTTGCACTTCTTCGGGCCACCAAAGTCGTTCTAGTGGTCAGTTCTACCTCCCGTCTATGCCTACAACCTCCCCGGGTCCTTCTCTTCATTGTGACGGCCTTAATTCGGGGTTGTCATTCCATTCACCGATCACCCAACAAACAGTGCATCAAGAGCATATTGGTAGAGGGTCCGGTCTTATTCGTTATCCCGTGCCCTCTGCGTTAGAGGCTCAATAGTAATCCAACATATAATCTCCAAGGTAAGAGGGTAAAATTCACATGTATAAAATAAATAATCCAAAATCCTCCCTAACTCGTAATCAGCGTTGTATGTTGACAACTCGCAGAAGACGTGCATCGCGGAAGATGGGCATTGTTCCGTCAATGTCAGAGGAAGTAGAGCTCAAAACGTCGTGTCAAGGAGACACCTACGGTGTACTTCATGGGAGAGGATGCCTCCTTTTCTGCTCCACTCAAAGAAGGTGTTTCTTCACATTCTTCGAGACATGGAGCGTTCTTCGTTGAAGAACGACATTCTTTGTCGAGAGAAATAATATTTCTCCAAGAGTTCCTCCCAAATCCTCTCAAAGTTCGACCCACAAACTAAAATAATAGGCTCTCATATTATTTTATTGTTCAAAAGATTTTCAAAATTCAAAATAATGAATTATTAAGATTTATTAAGATTAATTCATTAATTAAATGGGAGGCACAATTAATGAGAGTAGGAAGGTGCACAGTTCACCAAATTAAATAAATAATGGATTGGCTCATTAAAACAAGGGAAGTTTAAGGGTTTCACGGGGAGATAAAAGGTTAGGTGCTCTTTTGGGCTTTGCCTCACAATATCCTCCCATGGGAGGTTATGTAGGGGTGGGCCCCACCTCCAACTTCCCATTGGAGTAAACAACCACCACCAAAATACCTTAACCACCTTCAATTAAGAATGTGTTACACATACATTTTTATTTAATATTTAATTTCTAATTAGAAACCCCGAAATATTAAATCCACTTCCGATAAAATGAAACTGTGATAATGGTCTCCTTTAGTGAATACCGGCACTGTGAGTTCATCGGTGTCCTCAGATTTCAATTCTTACTGCCGGTTCTAAAGATAGAAAAACTTGCACATACGTTTACTGAACTTACCCGAACAAAATATCAGAAAATGATTCCGGGCACACCGGGCCTCGGAGTCATGCGCCGTCAAAAACTGCGGACTCATAAAATTCCAAATAATTTAAGAAAAAAATTTCCTTGAAGTTTCTGTGTCATTAAATTACCTCCACCTCAGGGCTTTGCGTCTCTGTAAAGCTAAAACACACACTAGGGAAACAAAAGGGGGTACTGAGCACACATCTGAGCCTCCCGCTCCAATGTTCTCTCCTAGAAGTCCTTGTGCTTCCAGAAAATGCACACTAGAGGAATTTACAGTCCTCGTAGGACCCACTCCTATCGATCCTTGATCTCTATAGGGAACTCCGTGAATGGATCCCCGTCATCGATGTCCATCTCCCTGTGGTCGATGATGTGGGATAGGTCGTGGACTTATCTCCTCAACTGAGATAGGTGGAAGATGTCGTTCACCCAATGCAACTAAGGTGGAAGGGCCAGGTGGTAAGACACCTTGCCTAATCTGCTGAGGACCTGAAACGGCCCGATAAAACGTGGAGATAACTTGCCGCCTCGGCTAAATCTCCATAGACCTCATCGAGGTGAGACCCATAGGAAGACGTGGTCGCCATCCTCGAACTCGAGTGGTCTCTGTCTCCTATTAGCATAGGACTTTTTCTTGCTCTATGCAGTCTTCATCCACTCCTAGATGATCTGTACCATCATCATCATAGCCTTCATTATCTCTGGTCCTACATGTGATGACTCCCCTGGGTCTGTCCAGCACAGAGGTGATCTGCAAGGTCGGTCGTACAATGCCTTGTAAGGGGCCATCCCGATGGAGGAGTGGTAGCTTTTGTTGTACGAAAACTCCACCAAGAGTAATTGATCCTCCCAGCTGTGACCAAATTCAAGGACACATGCACGATGTATGTCCTCGAGAGTCTGAATGGTCCTCTCAGTCTGACCATCCGTCTGTGGAAGGAAGGCGGTGCTCAAGCGAAGCTGCGTTCCGAAAGCCTCCTGTAACCCCTTCCATAGTTGGGAAGTGAAACAATCATCTTGATTAGAGACTATAGTCAATGGAACAACATGAAGTCATATGATCTTCTGAATGTAGAGGTCTCCCATGCTCTCTACTGAGCGCTGCTCTCTGATCGGTAGGAAGTGGCCTGACATGCTGAGTCGGTCTATGATCACCTAGATAGAGCCGTGTTCTTTGAATGTACACAGAATTCATGTCACAAAATCCATGGATATCTCGTCCCACTTCCATTATGGGACCTCTAAGGGGTGAACCAAGCCTACTAGAACCTGGTTCTCCACCTTAATTTTCTAACAAGTGAGGCATCGAGATACAAACTCAGGTACTGCTTTCTTCATACCTTGCCACCAGTGCTATTGTCTGAGGTCCTGATACATCTTCACCACTCCTAGATGTATCGCTAGAGGGGAAGTGTGGAACTACCTCAGCACCTCCTTCTGTAGTGAATCTGGTACCATGGTACATCCTCTAAAGAGGATGATATGCTCCCCACTTCAAAAAACCCATCAGGTGCCTGCACTGAAGATATCTGAGCACGTCACGTCTCATAGTCAATGTACCCACACTATGCCTCTCTAACTCGCTGAAGAAGTGGAGGAGTGACTGTGAGATACTGCAGAAAAGATACTCCATCTCTATCCACGAAGGATATCTGTAATGAGGCTAGATTCTCTCTTGCCTCTCCTTGTAGATGAATTCTCGATCTCCTTCTGAGAGCATCTTCTATAATGTTTCCCTTCCTATGAGTATATACTATATCGAAGTCATAGTACATCAGGAACTCGAGCCATCGCCGCTATCTCATGTTCAAGTCCTTCTACGAAAAGATATACCTATGAATCTTGTGGTCAGAGTAGACTATAAAACTCTCTCCCATCAGATAGTGCCACCACATCTTCTAGGCGAAGACCACTGTTGCTAACACCAGGTCAGGGGTAGCGTAGTTCTACTCGTTCTGTCTCAACTGCCGTAGACCATACACGATCAATGCTTGCTCCTGCATCAGGACACACCTGAGTCCAGTCCCTGATGCTTCGTAGTAAACTACGTACCCAATTCCCTCCTCCGGTAGTCTCAAGATGGGTGCATTGGTCAACCTCTACCACAGCTCATGAAAGCTCTGCTGGAATATCTCTGTCCACACGAAGGGTTTCCCCTTCTTAGTCAAAGCTGAAAGTGGTGATTCAACTCTAGAGAAGTCTAGAAAAAATATCTGATAATACCCAGCCAGTCCCAGGACACTTTTCACCTCTATCACACACCTAGGTGGCTCCCAAGAAAGTACCACCTCAATCTTTGCTGGATCCACTGAAACTCCAGCCTCCGAGATGACGTGTCCCAAGAAGTGAACCTCTCGAATCTAGAACCGGTAGTTTGGGAGTTTACCATAAATATTGTGCTCTCGGAGTGTATCATGTACCACCCGTAAATAGTAGGTGTGCTCCTCCTCAGTAGTCGAGTAAATCTGTATGTCGTCAGTGAAGACTATGAAAAATAGATAGAGTTAAGGCTAGAAGATCCTGTTAATGAGACTCATGAACATTGATGGTTTTTTTTGTTATAAAGAAGGGCATAACCAAGAACTCATAGTGTCCATACTGACACCTGAAGGCCGTATTCTACACATCATCATCTTTAACACTGAGCTGGTGATAGCCTGACCTGAGTTCTATCTTCGAGAAACATCATGTTCCCTTGAGATAATCAAAGATGTGGTCAATCCACTAGAGTGGGTACTAGTTCTTCACGGTCACATGATTCAGGCGACGATAGTCGACACAAAGTCGCAATCTCCCACCTGCCTTCTTGGCGAACAAAATCGGTGATGCCTTGGGTGAAACACTGGGTCGTATAAATCCCTTCCCCTGCAAGTCCTCCAGCTGTACCCGCAGCTCACGAAGCTCTATGGGAGCCATCTGATATGATGGAGTAGATATCAGTGTCATCCCGGGGCATAGATCAATGTAAAAGTCTACTTATCTGTGAGGAGGTAGTCTTGCAACTTCGTCAGGAAAAACATCCATGTACTGATCCTCCACAACAGGAAAACTCAGACTCCACACATCAACCACACTGAGGATTAGACTATCCAACTGATGTGTGATTGGCTGCCCTCTACTCTGTCAAAGTCCATCCTGAGCTGAAAAGTCTCCCTTCTCGCCGGTGAAGGTGAACCTACTCCCATCCGTGTGGATACACCACACCTTGCGCCTAATACAATCGATTTGGGCAAGAACTGTAGATAACTAGTCCATACCCAAGATGACATCGTAAGGCCTCGAAGCTGCTACAAGAGGATCCCAGCCGAAGCTCTCGCCTCCTATAGTATGCTCACACTACCGACATCAGTGCGTAATAGTTGATTCTGCTCCCATATGAGTCTCCAGCCATAAGGATCGATCCAACGGGTCCGTCAGAATATCCGAGATCCAAATAAGGGTATCAAAAATAAAAGAATGACTTGAACCTGTGTCTATGAGTACTGCAGAAAGTGTGGAGTAGACATAGATAGTACCTCGAATCATCTCAGGTGCGGTGTGGTCGTAGGCCTTGACTGACTGGAGCTGAGCCCACCTTTGTCCGCCAGCTTCCTGTGGTCGGGGTGGACCTCCTTGTGGTGGTGGTGGTAGAGCCTCACAACGTCTTCCACGACCCACTGCTTGGCTAACATTTGTCCCATGTCATCCCACTCCAAGTGGACAACCATGGTCGAACCTCTGCCTCTATTTGAGAGGTCCCTCTACTATCTCTTGCTCATCTGCATGGTGGGTTGGGCAGTCACGAGCCATGTGGCCCTGCCCGCTGCATGCATAAAACTGCCTGTTACTCGTATAGATGACTTTGTCTCGTATTCCCTAGAGAAGCTAACCTGTATCCTGGGATCGTCCAACTGATGACAGGATCCGCTTAGACCTCTACGACATATTTCTACTACCACCTACAGAAGACGTCACTACGTGTCGCCCTATGGTGGGTCTCGATAATGGTGACTGCTCAGCGGGGACGATATCCACTAAAAGGGCTCTCTCCAGTACCCCCGCATGTGTCAGAATACCGAGGGGAGTTGTCGAAGCCCTGATCTCATGCCTGAGTCCATGCTCGATGGTCCAGGCCCTGAAGAATGAGTCCCGTACCATATGTGTGGTGTAGCATGAGAGGTCAGTGAACCTCGATGAGTACTGCGCTTCTGTCATGCTGCCCTACTGCAGATGTAGTAAATCCTAAATCTGCTCTGAATAAAGGGTGGCTAGAACCAACTCCACCCAGAACAGGCTCTCAAAGTCTGTCCAGAGTTGTGATGCCTCGTCATGCACCTGGAGCATCAAGACCCACCATATACCTACTGCTGCGTGCAGGAGACTCAATGAAAGGATCAACATAAGGTTGGATGGTGTCCCTAACAATATAAAAACTCTCATGAAAGCTTCCAGCCAATCCTTAGATGCATGTGGGTCCATCTCTCCCTGGAACCTGGGCGGACTCTATCGCTGGAACTTGTGAAATTCACTCCGGTGGCGTGAACTCTCTGCTAATGGGGCAGGTGGTATCGGTGGCCCAGCAGGGAGTGGTACCGCTGGTGCCTTCACTGTGATGGGGCACTGCACCAAGGCCTCGTTGCTCGGTGGGCTACCATCTTGTACGTAACTCGAAGACCTAGCTGGCTGCCTTTGTGGGGCCATCCTAAAAAGAAATAGGTGTGCCATGGTCAAAACAATATTCCTGGTGAGATGACACAAAGTAATCACGAAGATAACTTTTCAAAAGAAACACACACACACAATCAGTGTTTTTGTGCACCGAGTCGGTAATAAGAGTTTAGGGTTCTACTTTATGGATACGTCGGCCTCCGCACAATCGCCGGTTTCCCTAAACTGATAACCACACCCAAAACACTTAACCCTATTGCCGTTAAATGAATAAGATTCTAAGTTCTTCAGTAGAACCGACTCCTCTGATACCAATTAGTCATAGCCCGTCTTCGGGGACCGTGTTGTGACTACCCCATGCCAGCCTTCCATAGGCCAAGGGCTGATGACTATCACCAAAGGTGTAAATCCCTAAGCTAGGAAGGCATTGCCTTTAAAAAAGTGAACAAACACAACAGAGTACACAATAGGAAGTAAACACTAAGTAGAACTGATTACAAAAAAGTGTGCTGGAAAGTAAATGGGCCAGTATACAAACCCTACTGAACAACAAGTACAAGAAAAAGGGAAAAATTGTTGGAAGTAAAGAGCTGCTCCTGGATTATCCTCCGGGGATTTCTACCTAAGGGTAGGTACACATGGCCACCTCAACACTCACGTCCATCAGTATCCTCTGTGTGTCGAGTCTTCGCAAGGTCCTCCTCTGGGTACTGTCCAGTTGTGGCACGCTCGGCCTCCGTCAGCGCTGTTCGTCGTCTGCATCCAACACAACAAGGTGCGGGCATAACCCGTGTAGGGGTGAGTATAAAAATACTTAGTAGGGATCCCGAGACCCACAAGGTCTCTTAATATCCACTAAGGATAAAAAAAAGAAGAATTATACAATCACGAAGTATCAACAAACCCTACATAGGTTTATTCCCATACATATACCTAAGTTACCAATCATTGTCCGGATGGAACTCTCGAGCCCAAGAACAAACCAAATCCACAAAGGAAGTAAAGTCAATCACCACAATGATAATGGGTGAAAGACATGACTCAACTCACATAGGTATGCCACAATAGTAGAGAGATATAGATGATCATATGTAGCCACTAGATCATCTACGATGTCAGACCCACACAGGATATAGGACCAGCTAAGCCATCGTACCCACAAAAGATACGGGACTAGTTGTATCATTTAAGTTGTCGGACCCTCATATGATAAAGAACCAACTAAGCTGTCAGACCCACACCGGATATAGGACTAACTATGTTTCGTCTGAGTTGTCGGACCCACACATGATACAAGACCAGCAATTCTGTCGGATCCACATAGTATACAGGTTCAGAAGTCCGAACTGTCGAACCCACACAGGATTCAGATACAGTAGTCCTCATGGTTGAACTCAAAGAGGATTCCAGTATAGTAGTCCTCACTATCGAACCCACACATAATTCCAGTATAGAATTCGACGAAGTCACATCCAACTCTAGGGTTCCCCCACACAATAAGCTCTATTCCAGTAGGGTACGCTCCTCAATCCAAGAATTGATACTCCAATGAAGTCCTGAGATGATGTATCCCGAGGTTCCGTCTCATTAAAACAAAGACAACATGACAGATGACATGTCAATCAGACGCCCGGTCTGAGAGTTATAAGCGTTTTCGCTCCGAGGGCCTGGTTGGTTTCAAGATCGAACCAACCCAACCATACCAAAACTTCAACAAAACCTTGAGTGTGATGTACTGGGATGACCTTCTCGATCCAAGTAATCCTTCGCAATTGACGTTGTGTTGAACGGATGTCCATACCTCAAGTTATGGGTGAAAAACCAAAAGTGGTCCAAAGTGGGGGGCCTGGGTTCGGTCCGACCCGGCCCAACCCACCCTGGGTCGGCCCGAAACGGGCGAACCATCCAGTTTCTAGGTCCGGCCCGGTATAGCGCGGCCCGACCCGGCGGCTGCGGCTCAGCCTGTGGGGGGGGGGGGGGGGGGGCAGGCCGCGCAGTTGGCAGCCCGGCCAGTGCGACAGGCGGCCTGGCCTACGCGGCAAGCGGCCTTGCCCGGTGGTTAGCCGCAGCATAGCCAGCTGGCTGAGCATGCAGTAGGGGGTGCAGCCCCCCAGTTTTCTAAAACAGTGGGGCCAGCTGGCACTGCTCGATACTCCCGGAACCCATGGACGTGGGTTCCGCTCCACCACCGTGGACGGTGCCGCGACGACCTTCCACCGGCGGTGCACGAGGGGTGCCACTGCCCCTAGCTGGATGGTCGGTGCCCGCCGCCGCCTCCGGTCGACGGCGCTGCCGCGCTGGTGACCCACGCCGCCACGCTCCTTTGCGGGCCACCAGAGTCATTCCGGTGGTCCGTTCTGCCTCCCGTCTGCGCCTACAGCCACCTTGGGTCGTGCTCTTCATTGAGACGACCTAAATTTTGGGTTTCCCTTCCATTCACTTGTCACCCAAAAAACCACACATCAAGAACATATTGGCGGAGGGTCTGGTCTTGTTCGTTAGCCCGTTCCCTCCATGTTAGAGACTCAATAGTAATCCAACATATAATTGCCAAGGTACGAGGGTACAATTCACATGTATAAAAATAAAAAATCCAAAATCCTATCTTCCTCATAATTGGAGTTGTACGTTTATGAGTCGCAGAAGATGGGCATCGCGGATGACGGGCATCGTTCCCTCAAAGTTGGAGGAAGTAGAGCTTGAAACTTCGTGTCGAGACGACGACTACGGTGTACTTCGTGGGTGAGGGTTCCTCCATTCCTGCTCTGGTTGAAGAAGGTGTTGCTCCACGTTCTTCACGACATTGGGCATTCTCTATTGAAGAATGACGTTCTTCATCAAGAGAAATAATATTTCTCCAAGATTTCCTCCCAAATCCTCTCAAAGTTACACCCACAATGTAAAATAATATTCTCTCCTATTATTTTATTGTTGACAAGATTTTCAAAATTCAAAATCTACAATAAATTAAATTCATTAAGTTCAAATCATTAATTAAATGGTTGGAACACTTAATGAGTGGAGGTAGGTGGAGAGTTTACCAAATTAAATAAAGAGTGGGTTAACTCATTAAAGATAAGGGAAATTTAAGTGGTTCAAGGAGAGATAAAGGGTTAGTTGCTCATGTGGGCCACGCCTCACAATATCCTCCCATGGGAGGTAATGTGGGGGTGGGACCCACATCCAACTTCTCATTGGAGAAAAAAACCACCACCCAAATAACATAACCACCATCAAATAAAAATGCGTTACACACACATTTTTCTTTAATATTTAATTTTAAATTAGAAACCCCAAAATATAACTTCCACTTCTGATAAAATGCAACTGCAGTAAAAGTCTCCTTAAGCGAATACCGGAGCTGCGAGTTCATCAGTGTCCTTGGATTTCAATTCGGAGCGCTGGTTCAAAAGATAGAAAAACCCGCACGTAAGTTTACTGAACGTACCTGAACCAAACATCAGAAATTGATTTTGGGCACATCGGGCCTTGAAATCAGGCACCGTCAGAAACTGCGGACTCGTAAAATTCCAATGAATTTAGGAAAAAAAATTTCCTTGAAATTTCTAGGTCTTTACATAGATTATCAAATTCCATAGTAGGCCACTAAACCATGAATATAGTTGGGTGATAGAAATTTTATTTCATTCTAGGGTTTACAAATAATTTTAAATACTTGAATCACCATCTCATTAAAATCAGATATATCATAAGTATGAAGATCAAATTGTATCATATTTGTTCAATATCACTATATCTTAAGGTTGTACACTCAACATATATGAATCCTTATTATTCTTGACCTGAATAAAATACTATTTATTAGGTGGATGCATTCTGCCATAAAATATAGGTGGTGGGTATTTTAGTAACACAGTAGGTGGAGACCCAACTCTACTCATGCTCATTTGAATAATTTTATTATCACATCCCTTAAAGGGATAAAATTAGCACATTTACTTGTAAATAATAGCCTCAATTATTGAAAAATATATGTATCGACGCTAAATTAGGTTCATGATTATTTTTCTGTATAGTATTATCATATGGTCAGATAGATAAATAACTATATGAAATGAGTACAGTGTGACTTTACTAAAAAATGATAATAAAATAGATGACCAATTCCTTTATTGTGCATATAATATATATTAGATCACTAAAATTAGTGATTTATACATATGAGTCAACGTGTAGGGTATAAAAGTCATAGTTAATGGATAAATCAAGAAGATCACCAACACATGGTTCCCTATTCTAAAATATGACCCCATAACCCACCGATAACATTTTCACATGTTCCCAAGAAAATTTTATAGAAACATTCCATAGAACACAATCATTAAGAATACAACATATGGATTCCACACAGACATAATCCAACCTATTAAGGGCCCACGTTGACCTGTGATAATTTATGTGTACCAAAAAAAACATAGATTGAATGGGATAGAATATGTTGACATGTACCAGGTAGACATATCTCACATTATTGGAGGAGATAAACTTATGTATCTATAAATAACCAATGATATTTGTAAAGGATAATAATAATGGAATATTATAGAGAAGTCTAATTGGTATATATAAAAATGAATTCAACATTATAATATCCATACAAATGTAATAATAGTATATTATACAAATTAAAGTTGTTAAATACACACCCATTATAAACAAGGCTAATTAATCATATTAAAACATAGGTAATGGATTAATCACAAAAAACATGGTCTGGACATGAAAATCATACACTTCAATCACCTATAGGTACCACATAGTCCTTACTCCAATAACACCAAGTAAACCATAATCACTAATACATTGTTCATCATTTATATAAGAAATTTCATGTCTGGGGAAACCACTATACAAGGGTGAGTATATATATTCCCAATAATATTACCTAAAATTAAATAGGAATTTGTAAAGGACTCAGTTTAAAAGTGTTGAGGTAATGGATCAACCATGCATGAATGAATGAAACTAATGAAACTTATATATGATTTTATTTAAATGATCCTTGGTCAAAAAGATCCAAAATGTATTGGAAATATATTCATGTGGCTATACAACCTAAGAATACATGATTTGAACTAAATATTAAATCCATTCCCATTATATATCACTAATAATAGTGGGTGATGCATTCCTCCCCAATCTAAATATTAGGCAGGGGAGTTAGAAATCAAAATGGAGGAACTAGTAACCTTTAATCATGTTTTTGAAACATGGAGTATTTGAATCCTTAAAATTTGAAAAATTCCCTTGATGATTAATTGAAATTTTTTTTATGGGATTATTAACTCTATATAACCAATTATTAGACATATTCCATTTAATATAAATGTTAATACTGAATCCATGCCCAAATTGTTAATGACAAGCATTGTGAGCAAGTGGGGTAGTACTGAACTCTATTAAACTATAGGGGATCTCAAAAATATGATCAAAAAAGGAATATGTGATCATCAAAACCTTGATGAATTCCTATTTTATCCCTTTTGAACCCCAACAAATATCATAATGAGATAAATCATAAAAATTCATATAATTCCTCACAAATGACCTCAAATTTTTTAACATTGCAATATTTTTTATGTCTAGGGATAATACACATAGGAAATGATAATAATTATATGAAAAATTAATATCTAGTGAGAACCCCCTGATTAAAAAACATATTTGTGAAGATCGAGCCATGTGGTAACCCCTGGGAACACTACATGTTGTGCAGTGGAAAGGGAATGCACCCCCTATAGGGTGACTCAAACGACTCACATGGGATGATCATTGAAGGGTGTCACCCATAGAAATCTTGTAATTCCCTCCTCTAGTCTAGCTGGGATGAACATGACCCAAACCAATTGGACACCTTCCTACATGGGCCATCATCCGAGTATGATGGATTAATTTGACTGGAAAATCAATCCTATGACATAATGAAAATATCACATCACATGACCCAAGCGGGTATAAGTGCTTATAGTCTACTAATATAGAGTCACATACATATGTTATAGAATACCTTTCTTGTGGTGGAAAAGTAACCTTGTGATCTGAATTGATTAGATGATCAAAGGTAGAAACCAAACAATCCACATTCTAAATTCTCATATTAAAGAAGATAGATAATACACAATCTCCAACACTACAGGTCACCACTCTGCTTGGATCTTATCTATCATTAGGTATATTCCACCAAGCCTCACACTACTACCACCACACTATTCTTCCATTTAGATAATATCCCTAGACATCATTCCACTTAATTCATGTCTGTCTTTCTAGACCACTTCCACCTTGAATTTGGGGATGATTACCTCTATAATACTTGTGATAAGAGAAAGTTGATGGATAGGGCCTCCAGTTTATTAAAAATTCTAGGTGTTTCACCACTATATATGGTCATCAACTATTATACAAATCAAGGATTTAGTTGTTTCAAATATTGGATAGGGTAATTGTGGGTAATAATCTCATCCATCCACTACATTCAATTCACCATCATTGGTAACCAATCAATACAATAAAACATGGGAAAATAAGGATACATATGATAACCTCAATTCTATTTTTCAAGGATTGAGATCAATAATGGTGTTCAAGAATATATGCATAAAAATTTTCAACATGAAAACTAGTGGAAAATATAAATAATATATCCCAACCATATATTCAAATTAATCATTGGTGATATTCACCTCATCCCAAATAATAGATTTTTTCCCACGAATAACACATAAATCCTCTATCTCCATCATACATTCTATATAATTACAGTAATTACTATTTCTAGAAAAATAAAAAATAAAATATCATAAAGGGGTAAATAGACTGAATATTATATATTTATTGTTTTAATTAAATTAATCTTATGAAAGGGATGTATAATTATTTTAGGCACTCAAAACATCAAAATGGTATATAATCCATCACTGAATTTTTTTTAAAATATTTAAAATGTTAAAATAGTAAATTAATGGTCTTAAAATAATCCCCATTATAATGGACTCTTTAAAACAAGTAAAAGTTCTAATCAAATTGTTTTGGTTACTAGGATCACATTTGACTATAACACTCCAAGATCCCTTTTGAAGATTATCATGTTGACACAATACTCACACGAATAGTCACTCTTGACCTCATATTGTCCATTATGATAGTCTTCAATGATCATATATATTCCTATTAAAGAAGATCAATACTTTATATGTGTCTCTTCATTGTCAATAATTTTCTAGGGATCATGTATATTACACCTCAAATTTGTCATATTGATGAAGTTTTTAACCCAATAAAACAACATGGGAATCATTTGGTGATAATCAACCACACTAACAATACTACGGATGTGTAACATTATTTTTAACATCATGGATATATTAATTCACATAAGCTATGTAGAATACATCATGCTTAAACAATCTAGAATATGTGATTTACCTCCCTAAACTCTAAAAGAATATATATTTAGTCCACATAATTCCATTGATAGAGTTGTGTTTTCCAATTCCATGCATAGATCACATAAAACATATTTTTTCACCACTAATTCTATTCACAATAAATATCTCTCGGTAACCCCTTTATTTATTATGTGTGAACTACATAGTCTCCCATACCAATACTAAAAGGATTCAGATCATTAGTCGAGTGGTGTATATGGTTTTATTTGTCCCCCATAGAGGTTTAGTGTCCCCCATATATTCAAAAAAATAATTCCCAAAATTCCTTAATACAATATTAAGAATATATATAATTCTATCATCCAAACATTGTATCAGAGTGTGAAGTTTATTGCTCAATTGGAAATGCATCATAGAAGACTCCTACAGTCTCCACCATAATTGTAGTTTAAATTTAGATGCATTATTTGAAAAGTTTAAGGATGGATTCAAATAAAACAATAATTTCACCTCCATATAAAAAAATCACAATCATTCCAATTAACTATACTCCCATGATGGAAAAAAGGGATGAAATGGTGTGATGGTTTCATATCACCTGAATACCATCATTTCAGTGTGTTGAATCTAGAATTTGATCCATGAAGCTCAACAATATACCATCCAACATCCACTTCGGATCCTAAATGTATTGGGAAAAAACAAAATCCCAATGTCATGGTATATCATTATCACATCTGGATAAATGAAAATTTGGGAATGTAGAGGACCCTTATGAACTCCTTATGAAAGGTTAATAGAACCACTATCCATCATCAAAAGACTATGATTTACACCCCACCATCTAGAAAGATATCATGAAAATAATTCTAGGATCTGTGGTCAAATCTTCCACTATTTTCTCGTCCCAAATATACAGACAATTTGTAATACATTTTTCTATAGGAACTCCAACCACTAAATCTATGTGATATATTGATATCTTTTGATTAATATGTATCTTAAATGCATATGGTATTTATACATTGTAAATTATCATAAGGATTTTTATTTAACCCTGTATTGAAGATGAATAATTTCACTTATAGATCCAAATTAAAGGTCAGATAGTTATTCTTTAGATGTATCAACTACAAGAACACCTAAGAATTTATTACCCCACTCTGCAGTATCACAAAACCAATACAATCACAAGAGACATTACATAACAACATGCACTCCTTTACCACATTTCAGTGCCTTATTATATGTTAACTCATCCAAATATTATCCATCACGAAAAAATTCCAATGATATATCTCTAAAAAGATGAATTAATACCCCATTCATGAAAGGGAACTAATGGGAGTCAGTAACCTTGAGATGAATTCAATAAATTTCCATAAGAATCCATCCATCCGAATAAAAATCTACACTATAACAAGATATTGGGATTATAATTGTAAATAAGTATATCAATTATACCTAGATCTAAATATACTCATCCCTTTAATATGACATGACCCAAAACATTTACCTCTTCAACCTAGAATAAACACTTCGTGAGCATACCATTAAGCAGGTCCTCTCTAGGAAAATACAAGAAAATAAAAAAATAACATAATTTTTAACCTTTAATATTTCATACGCTTTGATATATCTAATACATAAAACAAGGAACCTATTTAAGAATAGAACGTTTATTTTATTCAAGAGTCTCAAAATCCTATACAGGCCATTCATTAGGTCGATGTGCATCACCAGAAGAAAATAATAACAAAAGAAACACCTAGATATAATATTTAGGAAATACCAATGAATAATAAAAATATGTCATTAGATGGAGTGAAGATAGGCCATTAATAAACCCTTACCACTCTTTGGATCTTTGAAGACTATATTGATCATTGATATGGGGAATTTTGTCATGATTTTTATGTAATTTGGTTGAATATAATATTAAAAAAACCACATTATAATATCCATGTTCATAAAAAAACACTATTTACAACCTGAATGATATATTGGGTATGATTATTCATATATTTATATGGACCTCCTATTACACCTCGAACTACGTGATCATAGTCAAAAACATCTTACAAGAAGTAAAATATATCAAGGGGTCTTAGGGTGAAAATCAATATAGAATACAATATTAAATTAAGGCTTAAATCTTGATTTAACCTATATATATATATCCACATTCCCATACATGACAATAGAATGTTTATTATAGTAAATATCTTCCTCAAAAAGTGGTAATGTTACAAAATGCAAGGTGATGTGATAAAATATCCTTTTTGTACCCCCAAATCGTCATGAATGAGGGTCTCAATATCCTACAATGTAAAACATTGTTCCATAATATTGAAAGAACTCAATTATTTGATTGAAATAGTCAATAAATGGATAAAATAGAGATATATAATCCATTAATTGTATAATTTATTTTGGAATTATCCCAGAAACTTAAATGATCCCTGAAGATATCTATCTAGTAATCACAAACTCCCTAACTCAACATATTCAATTGACCATTTTATTTATTCCTATATAAGACTCATACAATATATTTTGGGATAAATGATCTATCATGATCTAAAAATATAAAAATTATAATGTAACAAAAAATTAATTGATCAACATATTGTTTATTGGTATGTGTTCATGTGTATTATAGGAAAGTATGATAACTCAAATTGTGGTTAAAACTACATGGTTATATCCCTCAATTTCATGTACATGGCCTCTTTAGTGGCCACCTTCTACCTATGTCTATAATTTTATTCCATGAGTTTGTAGTGGTGGAATATTATTTTAATTATTTCCCCCTAAAAATCCTTCTCTCAGCACACTACTAGCTCCTTTGTCATAGCCACCCCTGAGAACAACCCTATGCATCTTGCTAAATTCAATGATCATATAACATCCTCAGATAAAAGGGTACATATACCACCTTAAAAAATCTATTTTATAACATTATTGTTAGTCACAATACAATATATGTTGACCATACATGTATTATTAAATACATTCTCAATATTGGATGGATCGTCTATGTGAATCGAATGATACATATTTTGTTAACTGGGACCACACAAGAGTACGCCACTAGTGCCGTGAAACTGATTCCAATTTATTGTACGTTACAAATAATAACTCTTTAATTGGATAACCTCTATAATTTATTAGATAGCTTATATACTATTTATTTTAAAAAATATATACAATAGTTACAACCCTAGAACCCTTTCACACATAGTGTTGATGAGGGTAAAATGTTTGAATAGATATATACATAAATGTTATAGTCAAATATTCTCATTTTAATTCATTTATAGAGATGCATCATGATGTTATAAAACACCAATTCATATGTGAAAATAGACATTCTAAATTATTGTTATTCAAATACGTCCCAAAATCACAATGGTCGGATCTTAATATGAAAAAAATCCACATGTTTTGAATTTTAATACTCAATCCATGTGGAAATGATCACATCTTCAATCTATTTGATCAATATCCAAGGTGAAAGCTTCACTGTAAAGAAGGATATATGCCAGAATTACCATTTTATCCTAGGGTGTCTGAATAAAGAAGAACATATGAATCACCATCTCAAGTCAATCTATTATTTACTTTGAAAATTTATCACCTAGAATACTGGTGGGTAAATACTACTAAAACACATGAATAATACTCACCATATTCATGTAATTATCATGGTATATTAGAATCATCTACTACCCTCCATGTCAAATGATGGAAACCCACAAAGTGGATGTTATGTTCAATAATTGTACAATAGGTAGAGGTACTACTCCTTGTATTATTGATGGATAAATTAAATTTTCTCATAAATAGATAGATGAATCAATATTTATTATCATAGATGTAAAAATTCTTAGAAACTATTTAGTATATCTCAGTTTTTTACAAAACAAAATTGTACAGATTTTTTTTGGTATTCTTTACTTTAGATGATGCTTAGCATCTCTATCATATATATTGGACGTTGATACATGATTTTTCATTATTATAAAATATCTCTAGATTTTACTTTCATTATATTAATCTATATAATTGTTTAATTATATATGTTTATGTACCTATACAAAATTTTTAAATTTTATTAATTTTCCCCATGTACTATATTTACTATTATTATTTATCATCTTTTCTTCAACTAAAAATAATCTTTAAATTTCATATTCCATCCCAAAACATATTTTTCTTCTAAAATAAACCAATGTTATATAGTTTTTAGATGATTGAATATTTTTCATTCTATAAGTTTATTTGTGTCTTTCTATGTATTTAGGCTTTATTAAAATTAATTTTATGCTTCAATAAATTTATATTTAACTATTTCATGTTTTTATTCATATATTTATTTAATGAAATGAATATCTTAATTGTATATTTAACAATAATTTATTTATTAATTATTCATAAAATATGTTGATATTTTCCATAATGAATATTAGTATTGAACATTGATAGATATTATACATTGTACGTGTTTAGACGTAATTTTTAATTTAAAATTAATTTCACTAAATAATAACTGTGGAATAAAAAATTAATATGGTCATTATGTTTCTATACAATGAATCATGAAATATATATAGGATTAACCTAGAAGGATACAATAAATATAGGGAAAAATTTTCATTTATATCCTCAATGTGACTTTCCTTGAATTTGCAGACTTGGTGGCTTTAATTCCGATTAAATTTTTGTAAATAAGAGGAATTGATGTGGAAATAATTGATCACCACTATGTAATAATCTAGACTCCTTTTTCTTCCTATAACCCGATTTTTTCTTATAGCATATTTGGTTACTGAATATAAATTTTAATTCACATATTTGGTACTCCTGGGTTTTATGGGTTCTCTATTCATTCATAAAATGGTTTTATATATAACATGTAATAGTGGAGGTAAATTATGTCTAATTAAATAAAAAACATATCAACAATTAACTCTACAAATCATACAAAAATCATTATGTCATTAAAATAAACTTTTTGATCTGATTAAGATAGAACATTTTACGATGAATTAATATATCAAAACAATAAAGGGACAATTTCTACCACATGAATTAACTTATTAATGAATGATGTTATGATTTTTACCATCATACCCATTATATTAAAAAAAATTAATAAAATAAATACTACGTTTAATGAGTGTGTTGAAACATTAACATAGTTGAAAATGAAAATAACCAAGACATAAAAATAAATTTTATTAAAGAAAATTAAAAAAAACAAGAAATATAATATTAATAAAAAAACCAAACCAAAATTGATTAAATTTTTCTTATGGATTACATAATTTAACTATAGAGAAATTAATATGGTAAATGAATATACTTATAACATACTAAATTTTTGTAAATACTTTTTTAAAATAAATTTAATATTATTTTATGTTTTTTAAAATGAAACACTGATCATACCTACAGTTACACAAAAATATGTGTTTAGATTTCATTATATAATATTCTGAAAGTATATTTCAATACATGGTACAATGACTTTAAAAAAATCTAACATTGTATTAAAATAATTTTATTTAATATTATTCATATCACAAAGCTGTTCTAATGAAAGGTATGAATAATATTAACTAAATTATGAAAACATATGGTGTAAAAATTTATATAAAAATAATTATTTTCTTAAAAATTAATATGAAGTTATAATTACAAATATTTTGAAATAAAGGAATTATTTTTCTCGAAACCTGTTTTTTATGCAAACACAGAGGTGTTTTACCTCAAAAAATTTAAAAAAAAATTGAGTGAATTATTTTAAATAAATATAAATATTATATATTTAATAAATTGTTAATCATTCGTCGTATGTTTTTCTAGTCAATATTGGAAGAATACATCCATTTTTATGATTAAAAAATACATTTTTCAAAAAATAATTTTTATCTAATTTTTATGAACATGCATTAAAAAATTATTGAAATTATAAAATTTTGTTTTAAAAAATATGGTTCATTTGTAAAATATAAATATCAATGTTATATTAAGCTGAAAATTTTATAATGTTCTGAAAAATATATTTTTTAATGAATACTAAAAGTTCTGATATTTAGTTGAAAACATCCTTTTTCATTTAAATTATTTATAGAGATGAATTATATATAAAATGGGTTTTAAATTATAATTAGTTAAATATTATTTATATTAATCTAGTTTAGAAATTTGTAATCATTTTCATATTTATTTTTGATATAAATACATAGTATTTTTTGGAATTTTCTATTTGAAAACACGCTTTTTCATCATGCTTGTGAGATTAATTTTAAATCAAAATTTTCCACTTATGTTAATTGACATTGGAAAAATTTATTCTTTATGTGTAACAAAAATATATATTTTTATCTAATAATGGAAACATAATTTTTCAACATAATTAATTGTGAAATTAGATAGAATTAATTGGCACAATTTAGGTAAAAATTTGTTTTACCAGGGGGTTAAACTAAAAGGATAAGTGTTAATAAAGAACCAAAATATGTATAAATCCAAGTTATTGGGAATTTTAAAATATGAAATTTTGAAACCTAGAATCTATGGACTTTTTGACTATTTTTGAATTATCATTACTTTATCATTTTGGATTCTTTTGGGATATTTCCATGGAGTTTCTAGGCTGGTTTATTTCCTCCAATTATAAAATGCCACCACCATGCTTCACTATTATAAATTATCATGACATATAAATTGGAATTAAACATAAAATATCCCTCCCCAAAATTCGTAGTTTCATTCTAGAGATGTTATTCATCCCAAATGACAAAACCTAAGGTCCATCAAAAAGAGATCCAAAGGAGGTGCATCTTAGCGAAGGTAATTATCTTCACTAACATCGTTTATTTTATTTATTATTTTTCCATCTTCAATTATGTTATAAAATTATAAAATTATTCACTGCAGTATCATGTGTATACTAAAATTTTATTTTATTTATGTAATAGTCAAAAAATTTTAAACATACATCAAATAGGTTATGAAATCAGCATTCTTTTGTATGGAGGACTACTGCCACACAAACCAATGTCATTGTTTTCACTAATAATACCACTAATAGATGGTTCAAAGATGTATTAGTTCATTATATATAAAATATATGATATTAATTTAAATTTTTAAAAATTTTATAATACTTATTTTTATGATTTACATTTTTTTGGAATATGATAATGTTATTCTTGTGGATAGAGGACTACCACCTTGTAAAGCGATGTTATTAGTTCAGGATTCACATGGAACGGACTATGGATGATTTTAACAAAAATATGGTATATTTATTACTTAAAATTTCTTTTAAATTTAATTATATTATGTACCTTTATATTGTTAAATCTATAGAGAAAATGGACACAATGTTCATGCATACATATGACATATAGTTTACTTGAACATTGCATTTCATTTTATAACTCTAAATATTATGGATTAATTAAAAAAAATATATACATAATATATATTATATTTATTTAATGGGTAAAATCAATGATATTTTTTTTGATGATCAATGTAATAGAAAAAAATAACAATTCAAACATATATGAAACACAAAGAAGTTTTTACCTGAAACATGACTTCAATGTGGAATTGATAAAAACATTATGATAAAATGTCATAGGTAAAACATATATAAGAAGATATATATCATAATTTTAAATTAATATATGTATAAAAAACATATATTAATTATACATGAGTATTTTACATGTACGAAGTATGCCAAGACATACAATATGAGATTTAGAGTATCTCGTTTATTTCTAAAAGACATATATGAAATCACCCCTAATTTATTTTGAGTGGTGTATATAATTACGAATTGAAATGATATACCATAAATATACTAAATTTATTTATATTTAATAATTATTTTGTTTTTATTTTTTATTAGGGATTACGATTCAAAATATTAGTAATGTGATAAGGGAATTTTATCTCACTATTATTTTTTTGTGAGTCTGATGTCATATTCACCACATGATTCATTTATTTGTTTTATATAATGGATATGAATGTATTTTATTATTATTATCATAAAAATAATTTATATTTACACATCCATTTAAGGATCCCACTTTCATGGGGTTTATGGTGTAGATGCTAACAAATCCGTAATGCATTTTTTCCACAATTTTCATTTTTTGAGACATATGATTTTATTATGATAATTTTTTTACGATGAGTATATACAGAACCATTTAAATTTAATGAAATAAATTTATTTATATTCATGGTATCTGGATTTTCATTTAGTTATGTTTCTTAATTAGGATTATATTTCAATGTTACCAATGTGGTAATGATTTTATGTAACAATTTCATCATTTATTGAATTTATTTAGGGTCATGTTTTCAATGATAAAATATTATTATAAATATATCATGAATATCTTGAATTTTATTTTACAATAGTTCTCTTATAATGGTACATATTTTCACTAGATTTTCTATTAATTTTTACTCTAAAGTGGTTAAAAAATTGATTTTTCAGAAAACTAGTCTCTCGATCAAAACCCCATTTTATATAAAAAATATATTTTTCTAAATGGTTATAAAAATGATTTAAGAGTAATAAAATTCATTTATTAATGTTATTTTTATTCGTGATTTAATTTTGAGAAAATCTTTTGAAAGGAATCATCGTTTCATTTTCCAAAAAAAGCATGTTTCACTATTAATGAAAATGTGAATAAAATAATTTTTTTAACATGTATGACAAGGGAAAATATTCCAACCCTCATGATAATTATATAATGTGTAGATCCCATTATATTTTTTCAAGGTAATTATCATATAAAATTATTTCGGAAATTTAATATGAATTTTTAGTTTTAGAAAATTGAATTTTGAGAAATGTTATATTCCTTAAAAATTCTAAGTGATCTTTTGAAATAATTTTCCCTAATATATGAAATAATTTGATGTTAATTATGAATTGATATGTTTATGAACCATTTGTACCATTATTATTATTTCTTTTATTTTTTTTATCTTTACTATATTCTTATGAAATCCATTTGTCTTCATTTAATTATACACTGATATAATCTTTCTAAAACCTACTTCTCCTTTGATGGGTAATTCGATGATGAAATAATGAAATAATTATGAAACCCTCTCCTTTTACACATGTTATAATATGATAATTTTTTATGATCTAGTGGCACACATAGGTATGATTTAATTTATTAAAAGTGGGACCTATATATCCATCCAATGTATTGGGTAAAGATAGATAACTCATGAGTAAATATGTTATGATTGAACTCAAATACATGTTCAAAATTTTATTCAAGAATATAATTAAAATTTATATATTTTATGCATGAACCGAAATCAATGATCACAATGTTATGTGTGAACCAAATTACATCATCACAATATTATGCATGAACCTGATTACACGATCACTGATTTATCCATGGTTATGTCAATCATTTAAATAATGTTATGCATGGACTTGGGTATATGTTCATAAGTTTTTGCAAGTTATTGATTTCAAATCGGTATATTAATGAGTGAACTTTTCACAATTTATACATGTTCTCAAAGTTATTATATTT
Organism: Viscum album; assembly: GCA_963277665.1. Classification (NCBI taxonomy): domain Eukaryota; kingdom Viridiplantae; phylum Streptophyta; class Magnoliopsida; order Santalales; family Viscaceae; genus Viscum; species Viscum album. The sequence continues at coordinate 1,880,478,716 of OY728159.1, read as the reverse complement.
TTTGTGTTCCATATTTTTATGTCTTATTCTATTGTAATGCTATTGTGGGTCATATTATTTTATTATATTATGAATAATGTCTTATAAGCTAAAAATATTTATGGCATGTCTCAAGATTATGGTATTTGATATGAAGGGTACATTTTTTAGATGTTATTATCATGTTTTCATAGCATTATATTCATTTTATGATTATGAATCACCCTTATTTATCCCCACTGAGTATATGATATCACCATTTTTTATGATTTATTTCCTTAATATATTAATAATGGTTTTATGTAGGGTATGTTTTTTGAATCATGATAAAGTGTATAATTATTTAGGGATATGTTAAAGATATTTTACCAAATAAGATGATTTTGTACCTTTTCTCTAATGTCACTAAACTATTACCACACATAGCAGCGGGTTTTTATAGTGTATAGAATTTTCATCTATGATGTTGTAATGCCCGTGTTGGAATGACCTGCACCGCTATATTTGGTATCAATTGAATAATTTAGTTATCAATTATTGTAACAACCCAATTTTTTATTGGATTTATAAATGAAATAATAATTAAATAAATTATGTTATGAAATATCATTTATAAAACAATGTGGTTTTAATTAATAAAAATAAAAGATTTTTATTTTTTTAATTATTTTTTATCAAATATCAGCATTATTATAAATGTTGAAAATTTAAATTATATAATTATGTTTTTTATTAATATTATTGGTTTGAAATCAAATTTTATAATAAAAAATATGATTTGATTTTAAATTTGTTATAAAATAATACTATTTTGTTTATATATATATAAATATGGTATTAATATATTTAAAATACCATTTTAACAAAAAACATATATTTTTTTATCGTTTTTTGAAAATTTAATTAATCATTTTTAAATGTAATATGTTTTCTAATGTTTAATTATATTTTTATAAAATTATTTAATAATATTTTTTAACAATTAAGACTATTGGAACTATAAATAAACACTTAAATTTATTTATTAATTATAAACAATTATGTTTATATAAATTAATAATTTTAAACATAATACATAATAATTTATAACTAAAATAATGTTATGATAATAAATGATAATATTTTATATAAATATTACTAAAAGAAATATATTTAAAATAATATATGATAATTATGTATTATTAAGAATAAATATATATATGTATATATATACATATATTGACTGTCATATGATAGATATAAAATACCTATTAAAATTAATATAATTTTAATTTAAATTTATAAAATAGGATAATGATAAATAAATTAAAAAAATAGTATGGAATAGAATTGAGAGGTTTGATTTCACAAAACGGAGGTTGATTTGATTGTTTTTGACAGGGAATCTAGAAGGAGCTCTTGATCAATTATTTAAGGGAAACCATGTAATATAGACGAAGCCGAGGAGGTCAATTGTGGTGCTATAGATAAAGTTTGAGCATGACAGATATACCATGAGGTAGATGATTGGTTCAAGTCTTGGTTAAAGAGGGTTGAATAATGAAGATAATCCATGGTGATATCTATGTCTCATCATAGTTTTGAGTGAATGGGGTTCGAATGCTGGGATTTAGATGTAGATACGGTCATTTTGAATATATGTTCAAGGAAGGTGTGTATAATGTTTTATCTGTAAGATTCTTCAATAGTGGTCATTTTTTTGGATTAAAAATTCATATTGTCTTCAGTATTGATTTCATTATTTCTCTTTTTGACATTGTAATGAAATTAATGCATTAATTATTTTGGTGTAGTTTTTTTAAAAAGTTCTATTGATAATAGTGGTATTGTTATAGATTAATTTTTATTAAATTGTCCTTCAAAAATAATCATCTTGTTATCGATTAAGTTTTCATAAATTGTCCTTCAAACATAATCATCTTGTTATCAGTTGCCTTAAAATCCATATATTTTCTGGTGTGAATAAGTATACAAATTTCATTAATCAAACATATTTTCACAAACTCGATTTTTCTTCTTCTATTGTTTTTAACATTGAAAATTGTTGTGTCTCAACTAATTTGTTTCAATATGCATCAATCAAGATCCATATTTTTTGATATCTTATATCACGCGTCAATAAAATGTTTAAATATATATATTTTAACTATATATATATATATTTATATATTAGTTTTTCTATGTAATCTGGATACATGAATCACATAATTTTTTATTTCGAAATTTTTTTCATCTACTTATTATGGAGGATCAACAACATAGTATATTTTTGTTAATTAGTCGTAGTTTTTATATATATATATATGTATGTGAATGAAGAGGCTGGGGGATTCTTTTGTTGAATTTATTTTTTTGAGTATATTCTTAGAGTGGAGTCCAAGGATGTAAAAGATTCTAATCGAGGATGAAAGTAGACTTTTTTTTGTTATTGTGTTTAATGATTTCTAGATAGTGTTATTAATAATGATTTTAGAGTTTTCTATTGGAAGGTAAAGAAAACTAGGTAAGGGAGTTTATTTTCCAATAGAATTTTTTCTAAGATTTGTTTTTTAAATATTTAAATTTCATTTATTTAAAGCCCTATAAATATCAAGGAAATATTTTTTTTCTTAAATTCTTTGTAATTTTACGAGTACGCAGTTTCTGACGGCACCTGATTCCGAGGCCGAGTGTGACTAGAATAATTTTCTGAAGTTTTGTTATGATTAAATTAATCCATGTAAGCAGTTTTCCTGAAAAAATGGAATAACTCTGATACGGTTACTTGGATCAGAAATCTGAGGGCACCGTTATGCTCAGTATAGCGGGTTTACCCTAGGCGTGACTTAAGTTTAGTCGGTGCAGGCCTCCTGTGAGAAAATCCGAAAATGGAATAACCGTAAATAAAATAATTAAATAAAGTTATTTTATTTTTAAAATGTGTATAACTCACAAACAGTAACTCGGATTAAAAATACGAGACCACCACTGAACTCGTGAGGGTATGATTCTTTTATGTAGATACTAACATTAGCTGGCATAGGCCAACTGATAAAGTTAGTTTTTGGCCGTAAATAAAATAATTAAGCGACAATTATTCTATTTTAAAATTCATAATATCTAAAAGGTAACTCGAATTGAAAATCCAAGAGTACCGTTGAGTTCGATGGGGGCATGTTTCTCCTAGGAAGAACTTATCCTTGACTGCAGTGGGTCAAGGGTGATTGATAATAATTTCCCGAACTTTTTTTCGGGTACGTTCAGCAAACGTACGAGCATATTTTTTATTTTTTGAACCGGTTCTTGGAATTGAAATCTGAGGACACCATTGAACTCGAAAAACGAGTTTTCCCTTAAGAAGGATTTCACCTCGACGGTGGATGATCCGGTATGAAAGTTGGTTTTTAGGGTTTTACGTGGGTTAATAAAATAAAATAAGTGACTAGTTTATTTTATTTTGTTAAACACATTCCATGAAGATAAAAGTGGTTAGAAGCTACACTTGATAGTTGGTGGTGGAACCGGCACACCCTAACCTCCCATTTAATGGGGAGGGAGAGAAAACCTCTCAACCCCCCCATCAATTAAATTTATGTGCCAACGTAAAATTAATTCCACTCAATTAATTTTATGAGTTGAAATAAAATTAATTGTTGTCAGTTAATTTTATGTGTTGACGTGAAATTAATTACTGTAAGTTAATTTTATGTGTCGACGTGAAATTATTTTCGCTCAATTAATTTTATGTGTCAAAATAAAATTTATTCATGTCATATGTTTTGATGCAGACTATGTGGGGGAAACTTCTTGGCGTCATCATCACTTAAGTTTTTCCAACACACCTCTTAAATTGTGCCAACACAATTTAATTTCCCAAACCCCTTCTAAAATTAAGTAACCACATCGTTGGAATTTAGGAAGGTTGAAAATAAATGAACCGTCATAAATTCCATGATATTTTCATACCTCTCCCCTTATCCTATATATAGGGAGCTTTGGAGAAGGTTTTAGAATAGCTTCACCATGTGAGGAAGCGCTTGTAAAGTATCACGACTCCCAACACTTGGGGAAATCATATCCTCTCCAATGAAGAATGCAACGAATGCCAACGATTATCTTCCACACAATTTTTCTTCAACCTTCCTTCCCCAGAAACCTATCCTCTACAACTTCATCAACGAACCAACGAAGCTTAGAATTGGGGATGTGTGGCGGACGCGACGAATGACGGTCTTCATCGTCTTCCTTCCGCGACTTCGCCAACGAGCGACGGGCAAGTGGTTGGGGTTAATTCTTCATTCAATTCTTCATTCAAGTATTATTTAACAAAATTCTTTGTTAAAAGTTTGGACGATTGTTATCAAAATAATGGGAGGAGGTCGGACTGCACAAACACGGCCAATCCTCCTCCCCTTTTGTTGTTGATCTTATTCGTGGCTCGAAATGGAGGCGACGCAGTGCCATCGCACCGTGTGGGAATGAGAGAACCGTGACCGGAGCGGGCAGCGGTGAAGGAGCGGCCTGCCGTTGCGCCGCGGTGGTGAAGCCGAAGGAGGCCGCGTCCAAGAGAGGGTCGCGGAGGAGGGGCGTGGTTTCGTCGTGCCGCACCGGAGCACCATGAAGGACTGTGGCCGGTGCGGGCCGCGGCAGAGTGGCGCGTCGCCGAATGGGTAGGAGCTGCGGCCTATGGCCGCAACGGCTCGGAGGGGCGGCCGGCTGATCCGGCCTCTGGCATCAGCTAGAGGTGGGACGCCTTGGGTCCCACGACATCAATTAAGGCCGACCGTTTCTTCCATCAAGGGGGGAAGCCCCCCCCCCCCCCCGGCATCCCGCTCGGCCGAGAGCCGAGCCGCCGACCACATGGGCAGGGCCAGCCACGCCGGGCCAGGCCACTCACGTTGGGACGGACTCCCGCGCTGGGTCGGGCCACGCCGGCAGGGCCAGGCCGCATCGTACTAGCTGGGCCGCACACAACTGGTTCGGACCCGGACCCGGGTCAGGTAGACCCGGTACGGGCCGACCGAGTGGGTATTGGGCCTGGTCGGACCGGGCCCAAACCTCCCTGTTTTCGGACAGTTCCGTTCAAACGCCCATAACTTTGGCTACAGATCTCCGATAGACGCACCGTCATTTGCGTTGGGATCCTTGGATCGATATGGTCATTTCGGTATATTACACTAAAGGTTTTGGAGAAATTTGGGTATGGCTGGGTTGGTTCGTACACGAAACCAACCAGGCCCTCGGAGCAGAAACACTTATAACTTGAGCCCTGGACGTCCGATTGACGTGCATTAAACTTCATTGGGTTCCTCTTAGTGAGATGGTTCATTTGGCTTACTCTGCTCGAGGTTTGGACGTAGCTGAAGTATAGTCGAGTTTGTTTTAGCTTAAAAATCAACCTGGCCCCTCGGACGAAGAAGTCAATAACTCTCAGACAGGGCGTCCGATTGACGCGTCGTCTGTCACGTTGAGTTACTATTGATGAGTCAGAACATTGTGATACATAAACATTGGACATCGTGACAGTTGATGTATTGACCCCTTGGCTCATGGAGTAGACCCTCCCGGAATCGAGTATGCTATGTGCGGGAACCCTAGAGCTGGCTGCGACGAAGATGACGACTTCCGTACAAGGATACTCAGTGGGTTCCACGAGGACAACTAGCGTACTAGGATCCTTAGTGGGTTTGAAGAGGAAGACTACCATACTAGGATCCTCAGTGGGTTCGATGAGGCCGACTACCATACTAGGATCCCTTGTTGATTCGACGATGATTTCTACCGTACTAGGATCCTCTGTGTGTTCGACGACGACGTCAACCGTGCTGGGATCCTCTGTGGGTTCGACGACGATGACTTATGTACTAGGATCATCTATGGGTTCAACAGCGTGGTCGACTGTACTTGGATCCTCCGTGGGTTCGGTAGCGATGAATACTATACTTGGATCCTCCATGGGTTCGGCAGTGATGACTTCTTTACTAGGATCCTACGTGGGATCGGTAGAGGAGATGTTTTAGAGGCTACATCTAATCACCTCCACCTCTCTTCAATAAGCAGCATACCTCTGTGAGCTGAGTCTTGATTCTCAATCATTATCATTAATATGGTTGACTTTCCTTCCTTTGTGGACTGGGTTGTGTTTTTCCTGTGTGGACTGAGTTGTGCTATCCTTTGTGGACTGGGTTGTGCTTTCCTTTGTGGACTGCGTGGTGCTTGGAAGTTGGAGACGAACTGTTACTAAGGACTTAGGTATATATATGGGCATATACCTAAGCAGTGTTGTTGATACATCATGATTGTATATTTCCTTTTTGGATAATCCTTCATAGATTCTGAGAGATCTTCAGGGGTCTCAGGGTCCCTACTGAGTATCATATACTCACCCCTGCATGGGCTATGCCCGCACTATGTGGTGTTGGATGCAGACGACTGACATCACTGATTGAGGTGGAAGCCTATGGAGCTGGACGGTACCCGGAGGTGGACCACTTGGCGGGACATACACGGAGCGGACATCCAGACCGAGGAGCTATGGAGGCTATCTGTACCCACCCTTCAGGTTGGAGTTCCAGAGGATGGCTCAGAGTTGCTACTTTACTTTTTTGCTGCTGTATTTTATTTCGGTTGTACTTTACTTTGAGTTGGGTTTGTATTCTGGCCCATTTACGTTCAAGAACGTACTTTTGTACTCAATTTACTTAGAGTTTTCTTCATCTTGTGTACCCTATGGGGTTTGTTTTCTTATATAAAGGCAATGCCTCCCCTTTTACTTGGATTTACGCCTTTGGTGCTAGTCGCCAGCCCCTGGCCTATGGAAGGCAGGCTAAGGGTAGTCACGACACGGGCCCCGAGGACGGGTCGTGACAATTTATATTATTATAATTATATTTGATTAAATATTTACCCAAATTTAATTATATTCAGTGAATATTTATGCTCTATGAAAGGACTTCTAATTTTCACAAAAAATTACAATATTATGTATATATCTGCGTAAACATAATTTTATACGATTTTTTAAATATTTTATTGTTTCATTATTTCAAAATCACACATGTATTTATTTTTAAATATTATATTCATAGTTTTATATTTAATTAATAGAAAGATTTATTTCGAATCATATTTAATTTTGATTATTTTTTTTGAAAGAGATGATTTTCTCTAAAAATTAAAACCCTATAATTAATGTTTAATTTTTACACGTGATGCTAATTCTTTTTTATTCAAATATTAAATTTTTTATTATTATAATTGATATATTTATTTTTGGAATAAAAATATTTTATTTCAATGATATACAAATTTTTAAATATTGTTTTCAAATATAGGTATGCTTATAAGTATGTGTTTTATTTGGACTCTTAATACCTTTATAGGAAATAATTCATTGATTTTAGATTTTTTATATAATTTTATGTATTTCAATTTTTTAAATAGGACATATAAAAATAGAAAATATTTTCTTTTTATTGTTCAACTTTTAATTCTGAAGGGGATTTTACATTTTCTAAATCAATATGATGGTTTTTATAAAATGAATATTTATTATTTTATGCACACAGAAAATATAGAAATTTTTATGTTATGATACCATTTTATGTTTATTATTTATATTGTGTTTTAAATAATAAAAACTATCATTTTATGTGTTCTGGTACATGTGCACCCATGAATTTCATTAATATTATAATATATGGCCTTTATCTAAAACATTTGACATTACATGCATTCCATAGTTTTGTTTTAATTATTTTCTATATTTATGTACAGATGGTTTGAATAAATTTTTCAATTATAAAAATTAATTATCATATTGGATTTTAAAATTTTAAAGAGTGAAAGTTTTAGTAATTTAGGTTATATATCTCTCATTAATAGTTCATTTTTTTATGAAATGACTAAAAGTGGTGAAATTCAGTTTCTCTATTATAGATGATATTTTTTTATGAATATATATATGAATAATTATAATCATATGTAATTATGTTTTCATGTTTTTATAAAATTATACACATGAATGCTCTAAATAGGGTAGGGAATTGGGGAGTAAACTCATCCCTTAAATGTGGGCATTCCGAAGATAAACTTTAATGTTTCAAGTGGTCTTAGTTTTTTGTTTTCAAATGATTGATTATTGTTTTATAAAAATTCGTTGTATTGTGTTTTAAGAAATTTTCTATCATTTTTTTCAATTTAATCTTTTAATTTTAGGCAATAAATAATTTCAATAATTTTTTTAAAGGTATTTTTAAATTTAATCTCAAATGTATTATCTAGTAAATGTTCCAAATCATTTCTCAGAAGTTATAATTAAAAATATATTTCATAAAATGTTGTTCACTAAATATAAAACCCCAAATTGGGAAATTTTATGCTCATCACATGTTTTAAATTGTTTTCCATAGGTATATTAGAAGTTCTAAAGTATAAATATTTTGTTGGAGTTAGTGAAAATGAATCAATATAGTTATATTAATTTATTTTCGCTCAACTCAGATTAAATTGTAATTTATTGTCTCATTCATAAAAAAATAGTAGAAAAGGTCCTCAATTTTCTAAATAGATAGTGTACATTTTATTTATATTTTATAAGTAAATTACACCGCACGTTTTAGTGTTGAATTCATAAGCACTTGTTCATGTCTTCACACTTGGTATCTGATCAATATTCTAAAAAATTATCGAGATTAGATGTTTCCATATAAGAAAAATAATATATTCACGGTATAATATTCTTTAATACCTATAAAGAATTATTTTACCTTAGAATTATAGTCATTCTAATTCAGAAGATGGAAATTAAGAATTTTGTAAAGTCCAAAAAACTAATTATGAAGGTGAAATTATTTGATGTGGTAAAATGTAACATCTTTAAAATTTATAAGTTATTAATGAGGTAATTATAAATTAATAAATTAGTTTTTGATAAATATTTGATTAAAATATATGGATTTATTTTAGAAACAATATATTATATTTATTTTTTTAATTTTTTAAGAAATATCAGCTTTATTATACAGAAGAAAATAATAAATTATTTAATATTGTTTTTTGAAAATAATTTTTTTCAAATATAATTTAATAGTATTTATATTTTATTTAATAGTATCTTATAATTCTTTTGAAGCATGACACTCAAGAAAAACATTATTTTTCCTTGGATATCTTTTTTATTTTTTATTTAAAAAATATCAAAAAAAATTATTTATCCGCTCATTTTTTTTGGATTGTATATAGATGTATTTTCATAGATAAGAGGGGGGAATCATTCCATCAGTTTGTTTTATTGAGTGTGAGATTGTAAAGGAGTTGAAGGTAGGGAAAGAGTGTAATCAAGGTAGACATAAGTCTTTTAATTGCATTCTTCTTTTATGATGTCATGTTTAGGGGAGTAAGATTGAATTTAGAGGTCAAATATAGAAGGATAAGAAAACATGGTAAGGGGGTTTATTTTAAAATAGAAATTTTTTATTCTATGAATTTTTCATTATTAATTAATATTTTATTTGAATTATATTAGATATTTTTTATTAATTTGTTATTCAAATTACGTTATAGTGAGTGATTATTTATTCAATATGAAAAGACATATATGTTTCATGAAAAATTAAAATATTATATCAATATATGTATGAATTATATTTTAAGAGAAATTATTTTTTAAAAAATATTTTTTTGTTTATTTCAAAATCATACAGGATTTTAGTTTATATTTTTATCCTAACATATTAATATTTATTTAAAGGAAATGATTATTTTTTAAAATTTTCGTTTATTATTATTTTTTTCCAGGGATCCATATTAGTTTTAAATTAAAATTATATAATTTCTATTTCATGTTTACATGTTAGTAAAAATGATTTCCTCAAATATTTTATACTTTTATTATCAAAAATGAAATAATTCTTTTTTAAATAAATAAATATTATTTTTAAAATATTCAAAATTTTGAATTATGTTTCCCAATTTAGATAAGCTTATATATACTAAAGTTATTTGGAAACTTATTACTTATATGGGAAATTATCCATTGTTTTTATAAAATCTTTAATATTATTTTAAGAATTCATATTTTTAAAATAGAACCTATAATAATAAAAAATATTTTCTTGTTATTGTTCAACTTTTAATTCTAACGGGGATTTAATTTTATGAAAATAAGTATTTTTGTTTTTTGAAAAAGAAAATATTATATTTTTTACTTAGGAGAAATAAATATCATGATGTTATTATATCATTTTATGTTTTTTATTTATAGTATGTTTTATATAATAAAAACTATCATTTTACGTGTGAAAGTGAATACATAACCATCACTATCATTCAAATTTGGTGTTCTAACTATTAACTAAAACCAGTAACATTTTATGCATACCCATATTTTATATTAATGTATTATTAACTTTATGGACATATGCATTGAATAAATTATTCCTAAATAAGAAGTTACCATCAAAATGGTTTTTATAAATTTAATGAATGAAATCTTAATACATGAATTTAAATATTCATTCATTAACAATTCATTGGTTTATGGAACAACTAAAAGTTATGAGATTAAGTTACTACAATCTTGAATATGATTTCATATGTAATTATATATATATATATATATATATATTATATAACATTATAAACATATGTAAATATTTTTTCATGTTTTATAATAAAAATTCTTGTGAATGTATATATATATTTATATATAGAAATCCCAAAATATATTTATAATAAAAGGCACTTGAAAAATATCAATGTTTTAGTGAATTTGGGAGTAAACACACCCCCCTTAATGTGATTAGTCACAAAATATCATTCACTATTTCAAGTGGACACAATGTTTTTTTAAATTATTTATTAATTTTTCAATAAAAACCAATGTATTATTTTAAAAAAATTATTGAGACTAATTACTGTCAAACTGTTCTAGTAAATTCATCCATTCAATAATTTTAACAATATTTCAAAAATGTATTTCTAACAGTATTTTCAATAGTATAATCTAAAAAATTTTCCAAATCATTTCTCAAATTCTATTTTCAAAATGATGATTCTTAAATGTAGTTCACTTATTTTAAAATCCATTTCATGTAATCATTATTCTAAACCCATGTTTTAAATGTTTTCACTGGTATCATATAGGTTCTATGATGGGAATCTTCATTTTTGAGTTAGTGTATTAAAATAAATATAGTCATTTTACATTAATTTTGTTCTACTCTAATTAAACTGTATAGTGTTATCAAATTGTTCAAAAACTATTCAATAAAATATCCTCAATTTTCTAAAAAGACTATTATTTTCAGTTATCATTAAAAAATAAAAACATTTTTTAGTTTGGAATATGAAAACACTGGTTTAGGGTGTCAAACATGGTATTAGAGGATGGTTCTCGGAAAAATTGAATATTAAAAGTTTCCATTTGAAGAAAAAAATTGAAATATAATCTTCATTAAAACATCTTGAAAATTAAGTTCCACTATAAATCTTGGTGTTCATATTTTGAAGATGCACATTCATAATTTTATTATTTACCATTAATGAATTATGAGTTCACACTTATTTTAGGGCGGGGGAAGAATGTAATATCCCATAAATATCTATGTGAATAAAACCCAACCTCTAGACCACATTCCCTTATGAAAGTAGGATTTGGTGAGGTGGTTCTATACTAGTTTTCGGAGGTTGTGTTTGGAAACTGATAGTGCTCCCCATGTGGTTTGATTAAAATGCATCTATGTTAACAATATGGGTTCTCATCCTAAATACAGAGGTAATATTTCAATGGTAGAAATCATCAAATTAATGGAAATGTTTCAATTTTTCATATTTATCGTTCAAGTTATCGGTGAAGGATTGTTTTTTCTATGATGAACGATTTGTTTAAGGATTTCTCAGTGTTAGGTCCAAATGTGTTTATTGTGTGGTTTTGTCCTTTTGATGTTATAGTGGTTACCATCAATGTTGTTCATGAAGGTTTCATGTCAATTTTATTTCTATTTTTTGAGGAATATGTTGATAGTGGTAACTCATGATGATGATGGATGGAGAGAATACCTAGCTGAACCGGTTGATGATGATGTTGTATTTGATGGGGAGGATGTCAAGATCTTTTATGTGGATCAAACCTGATTAAGGTGGTAGATTTTGGCTCAGAATCAGATGGATCGAGGGTATTTTTCAAACTATGATTTCATGAATTTGGGTGTTGTCCATTTTTATTTTGAATATTTTTTTGGCTCGGTGGACGTTTTTTGAAGGTCAATAATATTTTATACTTAGGTATTATATTTATATATGTATGGTTCCCACTAAACATAAATACGGTTTTTAGAAAATAAAAAAATGGATTGTATAAAAATATATACAATAATATTCATTAAATGGTGTGGTTTATTTAAATAATTTTTTTGATTTTTATTATTATCAAAAAAATATCAGACTTATTATACATTAATTATATTAAGGTTTGGGCTGAAGCCACATTTTTATTATTTATGTATTTTAAAGTCCTAATTAAACTGGGTAGATGGAAACCCATTACATGGCTTGAAGTTCCAGTGGTCATAAAGCCCATTAAATTGCCCCTTCGTCCAAATTTTTGGCCTAAGGACCAATCTGTGAATAGTACTGCTACAGTACCCATACAGCTACATTATTGTCCACTACTTCAATTTTCTTCCACTACTACCCATAATAATATTTATATTTTATTTATTAGTATCTCATCTTGATCTTCAAGCATGACACCAAGCTAAAGGAAATTATTTGGATGTTTTTTTATCTTCAACTTATAGAATCTCAACATAGTTGAATCTATCGTATCATTATTTTTTGAGTGTATATAAAAATAAATAGAGAGGTTGTGGTAATATATCCTTTAATTTTTATTATTGAGTTTGTGTTTATAAATTACATGATAATAATGAAAAGAGGGTAATCGAGTTATGCACAAGCCTTTTCCATAATTTCTTTATATATTATTTAATTATTGGTTGATTAAGATAGAATTTAGAGTTATAATACATATAGAAAATAAGTAATTGGAAGGGAGTTCATTTTTATATATATATTTTTTATTTAATCTTTTTTTCAAGGAATATTTATATTTCATTTTAGTTATAGTAATTATTTTTTAATAATTATTTTTTCAAAATGTGTTATATTATCTTATTATTTATACTCTATGAAAAAAAATTATATTTTAAAAAACAATAACAATAATATGTATATATATTTATGTATTTAATTCTATATTAGAATATACATATTCAAACATCAGTTAATTTTTTATTTAAAAAGCACACATGTTATGAGTTTGAATTTTTTTTTGAAGGATTTTATTTAAGTTTGAGAAATATTTATTTCTTATAATATTTATTTCATATTATGTTTTAAAAAGGGATCAATTTACCTTTTAAATTAAAATTTTATAATTTTTTTAATGCTTATATATGTGGAAAAGTATTATTTTCAAATATTTATTTCTTTTCTTGTGATAAAAGTTAAATTTATTTTTCAAATATTTTTATATTATATTATTGATAGTCAAATTTTGAAATTATTTTTTAAAATATAGTTATTCTAAGATGAATGGGTTTTATTTGGACCCTTATCACATTTATATGTAATTAATCGTTGATTTAAAAAAATATTTTATATTCTTTTAGTCATTTCTATTTTTAATGTTGGACTTATTACAATAAAAAATTATTAATAGTTATATATCAACTTTAAATTCTAAATGATATTTAGTTTTATCGAAATATATATTCTTTTATTTCTAAAATTCAATGTTATTATTTTATGAACATAAAATAAATAAAAATTATTATTTTATTAAATATTTATTTTATTAATTATACTAATATTTAAATGATAAATATAATTTTATGTGTGTACGTACATGCACATCCTATAATTTTATTCATATTTTGAGATATAGAAATTATCTTTAACATGTGACATTTCTTACTTACCGATATCTTAATTTAATGATGTATTAATCTTATATACATATGCATTGAATAAATTATTCCACTATCAGAAATAACAGTTGGGATATATTTTATTAAATCAATGAATCAAATTTTGATACATGAATGTTAATTCTTGTTTCATTACATTTCAATGTGTCTATGCAATGAAAATACCAGTGAGATTTAGCTTATCCGATTAAATAAAAATATGAATGAATATATATATATATATATATATATATATATACTTATATAAAATTTTAAACATATGTAAATTTTTCATCAGGTTTTTAAACTAAAAATTCTAGTGATAATTTATATGTATAATGAAAGATTAATTTTTTTAATAAAATTTTGCACATTAATATTATAAATTAGTTAGGAAATCAGGGTGTAAACCTATCCCATGGAAAGTGGGTAGGCCCTAGAAAAACATAAATTTTTAATGTTCCCTTTTTGTTTTGTTTTCAAATTAATTCATTTTATTTTCAGAATATTGAATGTGTGGTAATTAAAGTTGTTTTTGAGAATAAGTGTTTGAAAGTGATTTTTTAATCTCAAGGTGTAACTAATTCAATTCTATTATTAAAAGGTATTTATAAAAGAATTTTCTGATTTATTATCTAAATATTGATTCAATGAAATTCTATAAATTTATTTTTAATGGAAAATTACATTAAAAGATGTTAACTAATTTTAAAACCATTACTATGAATTTTTATTATCATACCCTATTTTAAAATGCTTTTTACTAGTTTCTTAGATGTCCTAAGATGGAAAATTACATTTTAGAGTTAGTTAATGATAATAAATATTGTTATTTTAAATTATTTTCATTCGAATCTCATTAAAATTTAAATTTATGTCTGTTTATTCAATCTCTGGATTGCAAGAGGTCTGAAATTGGATAAATGAACTATGTTATTTATATTTATCTTTTATATAAAAAATTAAAATTCATGTTTTAGCGTTGAATAAGGAAGCGATGGTTTGGGGATTCAAAATTAGAATATACAAAGTGGAAAATTTTAATGAGATACATAAGGGTATTTCTAATAATATACATAGGGATGACTCTAAGCATATGTCCAAGGATCAGAAAATATATAAGAAAATGTCCATGAATTTTGGTAAATTATAGAGCTTGTAATTTCAATGAAATTTCATCCATGTGTAGTTAAAATAAGTTTATGTGGATCTAGTAAAGAGGTACATATGTGTAATAAATAAAAAAAAATATTTAGTTAGACCAAATGTTTATCAGGTGCACAATAACTATCCTTGTTGCACACCTAGTTTGAATGTCCCTGAGGATATTATTTGGAAACTCAAAAACAATCTACAAAAAATTTAACGGATTTAAATAGACAATGAATATGCCTGAAATATTTTAAAACTAATGTGTCATTGATTAAAAATAAGGTGACATAATTTAAAAATATTATAAATTATTTTTCATGATTTTGTGGTTTTCCACTATGATTTTTTTCCAACAGAATGTTTCTGGATTAAAAATTCATAAGAACCAGAAGGAATTACATTAATGTTGAAGTTGATATAAAATTTTATCATGAGAAACTAAATGGTATGAAGACTATAGTAAATGATAATGTTATTATGACTAATTATTTATCATCAAAACTGATAAACGACACACATCATAACTAACTATCAGACTCACCAAAGAAGGGAAGGATAAATATCACCAAGCGTTTTGGTAGTAGATCCCCTAAAAAAGAGAGGATTAAATGTATTATATGTCAGTAATGTGGAATGATGAATTAAATAGAATTTATCAAATTTAAGTAAAGACAAATGTAGTGTGGATTAGAAGGAAAGATGCATAATTATTTTTGGGAAAATAAATGATTTATTTAATGTAATGGATGAGAATATTGGTCTACCAAAATTATAATAAAATTATTATTGTTTTAAATGTTATAAGTCATGGAATTATAAAAATCAATGTTCGTAGGGGGAAGTTCATAAAGGGAATCAGCAAGGTGGTATGAGTAATGGTTTTACTATTGATGATTTATACACCATTAATAACATATGAATTATATGTTATTTTTTACAGTTTATTTAAACATATCAACGATGAAAAGATAAAGGTTTAGGGATATTAATACATATCTCAAATTTCTTATTATAGGAAATAGGAATTAAGAGATGTGATTTTAAAGAAAAGCTAACGATTTTGGAATGAAATAGAATGATTGATGTTCTTATGTATTAGAATTCAATAATTACAAAATCTTTATGGATTGTTCAATATATGATATAGTTTTTAAATAATATATTTAATTTTTATTATGGATTAGAAATGTGATATAATGTAATGGTGACATTTAATGATAATGAATGATTAATGAATATATAACACATAATATGCTTTTCAGTATTAGATAGTGATTTTAGGGTAAAAATATGATTGTTAAGGATATTGTAACATTGATATTACTGGATACCATCGAACTAATTATTTATTTGTTAACAATGTGGTTTATGTAATCAATGAATAATTTTATGGCATTTAGTGTTTAAATAATATACCATCTAATCATGGATTTATTTAATGAATAAGGAATAATATATGTATTCAATAAGTCTTTATGGTAATTCGGTTTATTACCTTGTTCTAATATAATACAAGATAAAGGTATTCATGTGTTTGGAACGTGAAAATAAATATCTATTTCATGATATTTGGGGGATTGATTTTACGTTGATTTTGAGAAATTTAGTGACTTTATCTATAATTTTTTAGTATTTGAAGGGAAATAAGATTAAAAATTAATAAAATGTTTCATATTAAACATTGTATATGGTCTGAGAGATTCTGATATTTCTTCACCACATAATGATGTATCCATATCGAGTCATCTCTTCTAGGATTTCTTAAATAGATATAGAAGAAATTACTTAACAATCTATTTTAGATATTCTGATCAATCAGTGCTTCTAGAATAAAAAAATTAACATCATTTCATTGAGTAAGAGATGATGTTTATATTGATTCATGAACAACCAAATGATGAATTTGAGATTACAATAAAAAAGGAAATCTGACCACTATGTATGTGAGTAACCATTAAATTATTGATCCTAATAGGATGGTAGCCTACCAATTGTTGCTTCCACCGATCCTCTCTCTAGTTTATGATGTGTTCCATGAATATATATCTCTTAAAAAAGAATATAACTAATCCACTAAATATATTTAACTCTAGGTCGTACTTTTATGGTATGATATTCTTTATAAGGAATAACCAGTAAGTAATTTTGATCGAATAGATAATGTTCTACAAAATCGTACCACATACTTGGTTAATGAATTTTGGAGAAATTACTAGCATGAGGAAGCAACATAAGAACATGAGGATATTATGAGAAAAATGTATCCTTATTTTTCGGTAGAAATGTGAGGATACTCCAAGGAATAATTCATTATTAACAGGCTATAATGTAACCGATGGAGATATTTTGAAATATAGATTTTGGAATAAATTTAATCTTTTAGATATTTAGAGTTACACGCAACACTAAGCTTTTCTTTTGTCACAAAAAACTCTAAGTTTAGATATCATTCATGTAACATTTAGTGTAACATTCAATACAAGGTAGTCAATGTTTAAATGAAACATAACATGTTATAAATATATTATGATTTAATGTGGTAGTTATCAACTATCCATTGAAATGAATGTTTTGAATATGATATTATAAATTATGATAATTTTTTGTATATACATGTATATAAAATTATTAATTTGATTAATAATTAATTCTAAATGAAAATAAAAACTATTTTCTAACAAATGAAATATTTTTCTCCAAGACTATTTTCATTTCACACAAACACATTTTACCATAATAAATTAAACTCCCATTGGGTGAATATTTTTAATGAAATTTACGTATTATATATTAAGTATAAATTTTAGAATTTCTCTTATGTTTTTTCCAGATATGTGATAAGAATCAATCCAATTTTTATATTAATAACTATTTTTAATAAAACATAGTTCTATTGGATTATTAATTCTTATATTAATTCTAATTTTCAAATAATTAGAATAAATTATGGAAAAAATAAATTTCAATTTTTTAAATTATCTTGATATAATAATATGGGTTTCAAATTATGATAATTTTTTGAAAATATTAAATTTAATGATGAATAGTTATAAAATGAATTTAAATTGAAAATTTCCATTGTTTATAACTTATTTATAAAATAAAATTATATATTAAATTGGTTTTATATTAAAATTATTTAATTACATTGTCAATTAAAAATTTAGGTCATTTAATCAATTGGATTTTGAATTTTTAAATAAATAACCTGTAAACATTTTAAAATGTTCTCATTAAAAACCCACTTTCTCATCCCAGATGATGGATTAATTTTAAATTTAAATATTCCACTTATATTAAATATATTTAAAAAATTTAATCAATATTTATAATGAGAATAATTTATGTTATCTAATAAGGTAGTAATAGTTTTTACCTTTAATTAATATTGGAAAATAAAAAATATTTAACTTTTTTAAGTTAAAAAATGGGAATACTGAGTTGTTAAAGTAAAAATATAAAGGTTACAAGGACCCAATAAATTCATACATTTTATTGCTCTAGAAATATTTCAATATTTTCGTTAAAAATTTAAAATCTAGTGTAATTTTGAATATTTTTTATTTAGAATGACATTATCATTCTGGATTCATTTGTGAAATGTACATATAGATTCCATTTGGGTTACATTCTTCTAATTATATAATTCCACCAACACCCTTCACTCAATAACACATATAAAGACATTTATTTCATAAATCCATTGAAAATGTACCATCCTAACATCAATATGAATTTTCAAGAGATTATGGTCCTCCTAAAAAACCTACACCTGAGTATCAAAACTAGGGTCCTTGTTAATAGATCCAGAGTACATTCTTCTAAGTGAATATATTGGACATCACTAAGCTTCTTCATTTTCATTCTTCATTATCCACCTTCAATTATGTATTATAACCTAAAATATAATAAAATTTGTATATAATATATTCTGAAATTTTATTATGTTGATCTAATAAATACAAAAAATCTCCACATCCCTCAAATGAGTTATGATATCATCATTCGTGTGTAAAGAAAATGACCTCCTCCAGAATAGATGTCATTCATTTATCCATTATAAATACTCACAATTGGTTGTAATTAGGGATTAAATGTTTATATACTATATATATGATATTATAATACTTAATTAATTACTATTTTCACATACCTTCCGTTACATTTTATTAGAATATGATAACATCATCCATCTGTATGACAGATTACCACCTCATAGAGACATGTAGTTCTTTCACACTTTACATGGAAGGTAATAAGGATGGATTAAATGAATCTATGTGATATAAATAATATAAAAATTATTATTTAATGTAAATTTAGTATTTATCTTTCCTTTTTAATAAATTTATAAAATTGATTTAGTGTTCATGTGTATGTATGACCTACCATCTTCTAGAATGTTGTATTTCACTTTCCATCACAAAAAAATTGTATTATTAAAAGAAATCAAACAAATATATATGATATTTTGAGATGGATAAAATCCTGTAGTTTATTGAACACTGATAAAAATAAAGGGTTAAATAAATAAATAAAACATACATGAAAAATAAATCAATAATTTCTTTAAACATGACATTAACCATGAATTGATAATAAAAAATTATAAATTGGTCACAAGGAAAACATATATGTTATGATATATATATATATATAGGGATCTATAAAAAATATATATATATAACATATAATTAATTTATAAGGGGTCCAAACGGGTATGAAGGATGTTGATACTTACGGTAAGTGTTTTCTACTATCACTTTTATTTCAGGAAGATGTACAAAAAATAACCATTTGTTTCATATGTGTGGTGTATATACATTCCCTTTAAATTTCTATATAACTAATATAAAACATTTCATGATATTAATAGTTTCATTTTATTTTATTCTTTATTGTGGATTATTATTCAATATAATACTAAAGTAGTAATGGATTTTCCTCTCACTTTTATTTTATGTGAGAAAAATTCCATATCCAAAACATTGTTCGTTATAATTACCAATAATGTATTTTAAGACAAATCTACTGAAATTTAATTTAATTTATATATAAATTTAATGATTTCTCTTACATATTTTTTATGTATAAGATGTAAAAAATCTGTAAGTTCTTTTAATCACAATTTTTCTTCTCTCACACATAAGAATACGTTATGAAAATATATTCTTTTTTGAGGTTTATAGAAGCCAAATTGACATGTAATTTCATGAAATTATGTATCCTCATAAAATTTTTAGTTTCATTTATCGATGTACGTTCATGGATCATACATTTCAATATTTACAAAGTGGTAATGATTTTATGTTATGGTCATTCCATTTATCGATATTTTATATGATTATGTTTGAGGTGATAATAAATTGTTATCCATATCTCAATAAAATCATAAATTTTATTCTCATAGGATTGTTTAATTAGTATTTATGTTTTCCTTCCATTATCAACTCTATGTTTACTTAATATATCAAAAACAATTTTTTTACGAATAATTAAGTTTTTAGTTGAATCCCTCTATTCATCCAAAATTATGTTTTATAAAAAAATTAAGAAATGTTATTAGAATACTCAAAAATATTAATGAGTGTAATTTTTGGAAATATTTTATTTTATACACATTTTATATAGATTATTCATGTCTTTTTCTAAAATGAATTCCAATTTATCATTTATGGAAAATTTTAATTGAATATTAGTCTCACATATATGAACTGAATAGAAATTTCCACTATCATTCCCATTATTGGGTTCTAAACATTGTTTATTTTTTAAATGGTTATTTTAAATGGAAATTATTTTAAAAATGGTTTATGAATTTTTGGTCTTAAAAAAGATTTCAATGAATTGTTATTTTACATAAGATATGTTCCAGGTGATCTTTCAAAATAATTATCCATCAGTGAAGACATCCTTTGAAGAAACTTATGTTTTTTTGGGAAATGATCCAAGGATATCATTATTATTTATTATCTAAATGTTTTATCATGTAAAGGTGTTTATGAAGACCATTTTTCAGCAATGGGTTATACCATGATTAAATTCTTATGAAAACCAATTATTTTCCAACTTGTCATTATATGATGAAAGGATAAATTTATTTTGAAACTTATATTTTTTCATAAGATATTTTATGAGGAAATGTTTATGAATCCCATGTTATTCCATGTGATATGATGAGATTAATTTTTTAATCTTTTATCACACATACAAATGATTTTCATTACGTGACTGATGAGACCAATATCTTCCTCCATTACATTTGGTATAGATGTATAAGTCATGAATAAATATGATATGCGTAAATATTATTACAAGTTCACAATTTCATGTATGAACCTGATAACATACTAATAATGTTATTCATTAAATTGATCAACTGTGTATAATAATATATATATACTTGATTACATGTTAAAAATTCCATGCCTGAACCTAATTATATTACATAGTGGTATTCATGTACATATCATTCATGTTCATAATGTTATGTGTGGACATAGTCACTTGTCCATAAGTTTATGTGAGGGTCTAATTTTGTGTCCATAACATAAGGGGTGACCCTCTATCTATTAATTCATGTTCAAAGTGTTATAATATTGTGTGTATTCTATAATGTTATGTCTTATTAAAATGTTACACTCCCATGTCTCATACTTATTGATTATATTATGATTTTTATCTTATAATTGTTATTCATTATTCCCTAAATAAATATTGTGATATTTTATTTTTTGGGGATTTTTTTTCAAATTTCAAGATCAGGTTCTCATAACCTTATGTTCATCTTATTCTTATGTATCTCCCTTGTTTTGCCTTACTGAGCATGTTACCTCACAATTTATTATGTTTATTATCCCATGTTAAAATGAAATATGTTATGTATGGTATGATTGTGAAGGGTGAGGAAGGGGTATAACATTATGGGATATGTTCAATATCATTCTCCATATAAGATTATTCGGTACCAAGTCTCCAACTACATTAAATTATTATTTTTCTCAAGTTCTTTTTTGTGTAATACATCGAATATTCATCTAAAATTATTTAATATATATTAATGAAAATTATGGGTCTCTATACTACTAATGTCCACTATAGAATTAAAAAATTATAAAATTTTAGGATTACAATATCCAAATAATGACAAATTTTATTATTGGTTTTTTCTGTTGGTAATATTAAAATTTAAAAAATTAAAAACTAATTAAAATGTATCACATGTAATTTTTTTTAAATTTGGAAAAAAAAATTGTTATGAAATTTAGTGTAATGTGAAAAACATACAAACTATTAGCAGTAAAAAAAGTAATTTATATCAAATAGTTTTTTATCTTATCATGAATTTTACCTATAAATAAAATAAATTTGGTTTCCCAAAGGAATTATTTTGAAATCTGTTAGACCTCAGTAAATTTTGGTATGAACAACTAAAATTCAGTAATTAATATAGAAAAAGGTTTTAGACAACATAATATAAAACATTGTATTCATATAGTAGATGTTTGAGATATATGGATAGATATATAGGTGTGTTAAAGGCTTATATACAATTAAATGGTGTATTTATCATTATTGTTGAAAATTAAAAGGAAAAACCCATGTCTATAGAAAGGTCTGTTCATCAAAATATACCATTATTAATGGTGTATTTATAATGGTTTGTCAAATAATTTGATAAAAAATCTCTATTATTTTATAGTTTCATGAATGTAAATTTTTTAAATTGTATCTAATCTATATATGATACAAATAATTTATTTTTTCAACCATAAAACAATAAATTGTATTTACTATGAATTTGGATTATTATCAAATAGTTTATTAATTTATTTTATATAATATATGAAACCCCCTTGTCATTACTATATAATATTGTATTTACATATATTCCCATTAAATGTTTCTTCATGTTTTAATTTGGATTATAATGTGTTTGGTGGCCATGGGAACATTAGTTGTTAATTGATAAAAGTGTAACCATTATGAAGATAGTATGTTCAATGAAAAATAATTGGTAGTATTGGTAGTTCCAGTTTTTTTGTTGCAATGTGTCTTGGGATTCATGAAATTCCAAGGAATGGGATATTTGGCTATGGTTTGGGTAGTGCATCTCATTATGAAGGGGTATGATTTTCATCATGATGAGTCCAAATATGTAGGAATGTTTTTCAAAAGGGGATATCACACAACATGGAGGGGGGTGGATGATGTTGCGGTGCACTTTAAAAAGTGTTTATATTTGTTGGGGGATTATCAAGTTGTGTCAAAAAATTTAGCAACAAAATACCTTCATGTGGTTTTTAACTTATTTGATTTTATATTTTTATCCCTATTTTATTTTTTATGGTCTTAATACATTATTTTCCCCTTATAAATGTCTCAGAATCATGGATAACACAAGGGAGGTTACCCTCTATCTCCCCAGGTTTATTGCCACGTCACCTTTGATTTCTATTAGTTTGTTGAGGTAATTTTGTTATTGCCTTATGTACCATCTTCTCATATCCTTCAATTATCCTTCTCCCTCATATTTAATTCAACAATAAACCCAAGAGTGAAAATAAGATAAATAAATTTTTTATGGGTAATATATTATAGATTGGGATATTTACATTAATTATGGTTCATTTTATTTCTCTTATTTTTCTTCATCATAAAATATAAATTATTATAGCTTGTTTAGCTTATAATGAGTTTGTTGTTTCTATGTGATTTCTATATATCACATTCCATGAAATTCATAGATGTTTTAAAAATATATAATTTACAATATTTTCCAATATTTCAATACTATGATATGTTGTATTTGATTTTCAAATGGATTCATCATTTGGTAGGAACATGTCCATATGTGATGTTTTATTAAACTAATTGAGTGGGTATAAAGAATAAATTATTGTTTTTTATAGTTGTTTGAGGGAATTTTAATTTTTGAATAAAATTATTGGTATTTTATGAGGAATATTTTTTTAAGAAATGTTATTTTGTCTATGTATTAGGTTTTAATACCATTATATTTTTTTTGATATTTCATGATTTTTCATCCCAATATAATAGAAAATATATGTTTTAAGAATCATTTTAAAAGTAGTTTCTCGAGGATGTGTTTTGGAAGATCACGAAATTTCATTCAATTTTGGGATTGTTTTAAAAAACAATTACCAGTTAATAAAAGAAAATTTTGGGATTTATATGAGAACCAAATATCCAAATATTATTTTATTATTCTTAATTTGGATTTTGGAAATCTAATGGATTTTCACTACAGATAAATGGTTTTTTGATTTTATTCATTGATGTAGAAGGGTTAGTATCATACAAGGGAGTTAGAGGTGCTATGACATTTACTAGTTCTATTTTAATAATGATTATTTAATCAATCTTTAGATTTATTATTTGTCACATCCAATTAATAATATAATGGGTTCCTTTGGAAACTCTGTTAATAACTATATGCATGTTATACTACAATAGTTAGATAGATTTGTTAGATCCATATTAATGTTATTCCCTCACATGGGTTAATATTTGTATTCAAAGAGAGCCCAAAGGGGATGACAGGTATAATGTTTTAGTTACATATTGGGGCACAATGAATGATCTGATAAACCATATCATTAATTATTCATGTTAGGTCCTATAGAGTTGTGCAGGATTAATATTGTAAGAACCTGAAATTTCATTTCAGGTATGGTTTTTTTATCTAGTTTATTTGGGTATAGACCGGAATCTGAAATTTAAGGAGTAGATGTCTTGTAGATGCCATGTATCTGGTTGCAGCGAGTAGGTATGTACTGGCTACGTAACAGTCGAGTATATGGAAATGTGGGGTGACCTGGAGACCACCTAAAGTGGGGGTCTGTTTAGGCATGTACATGTCGTGTATCTTTAATTAACACGATGTGTACTTTTCTTTTTAATTGATATATCAGACCAAGGATACGTCTTGTTCACAGAAACCTCTTATTCTAATGACGTCTTGTCCAGGAGTGACCGAGTAGCGCGATTCTTCCCAAATCCCCCTTATCGATCATTCGTTCTCTAATTCAACTGTCGTCGATTACATTGGAATCAGAATAGTGAGCACTTCTTCTAGAGCCTTGTTTTCTAATTTCTATCCTTTCGTGAGAAATCCTTGGATGAAAATTTTAGATAATTTTATAGATCTACCATGTTCCAAGCCTATTCAACTGGCGAAGCCTGAGTATATCGATTGTACAATGTTGAGGAAGGTTATTTTTACCTTTTCTTAGTCAGTCTTTGAATATTATGGAAAAAAGTTCCCAATACCCAAGAACGGGGTATTGCGTGTTTATTGAATTTATCCCTCTTAATGCCAATTATGCCTTGTGAGCCTGAGTAGGGGTTTCTTTATTGTTTATAGGGTTATTTTCCATGATATCGATTGGTTTACCATGTTTTTTTTATATTGACTGTTTGGTCTAGCTTTGTTAGTTAGGCTTCTTATTTTCCATTCCAAGTGTTTTTAGGATGGAGGGATATTATTTGATGCTTTTATATGATTGTAGCTGTTTAGACAAGTAGTTTGTTAAAGCTGTTAACCAAGTAGTTTTTAAGGATGAATTTGGTTGTTGATCATCATTGTGCACGATTGTCTTACCCAAGGCTGTGGGAACATGGTTTTGTACACTATAGGGGGAATGAATAATGAGGGATTCTCTAGAGTGTCTGTTTAATTTTACGTTGGGAGACCATATAGGGATGTACTTTGTGCTCCCTAAAAGTGTTTGTAGTTCCAAGTTTCAAGACCATTGGGGAAATTGGAAATTGAGTGATTCCTCATTGAGCCTATAGTTACTGATACCAGACAACATGAGGAATTTATGGCGAGTTCTTTCTCAGAGAGAATTTTCTAAAGCTGAACCATAGGGGTTAGAATGTGAGTACTTCCCAGAGGGTTTCTTGTGTTTATATTGTTGAACTGGAGTGGTTAGGCTATTATGACTTCCTAGAGGGTCACTTTTATTTGATTTTATTCTAACTTGATATATGAAAATTAATGAAATTGAAACTGTAGTCTTGTTTACTTTTGAGTACTTCCTTGTTTACTGCATCATTTTGTTTATTGCATATCATATATAATAACTGACTATTAGGCATGGATCATTGTGTCGGTGCCTACTAGGATTTGTCTGACACCCTTTTTGGGTCATACTTTTGGCCCCAAATATATTATATAACTGTATGTATAGATGAGGTCAAGCTCCCTTCTACATCAGGGAATCGATTACTGTGAAGCTTAAGATCTCGAAACCAAGTAGTGGCTTGCGGTACTACTAGATTTATTTACTTATTTTCCTTCTAATTTTAGTTTAGTACCGTAATCCATCATTGTGACTTTTTTGGATGTTTTTCTAGACAAATGTGGCATTCATCATCCATATTGGTGCTCTAGTGGATTATTTCCTTGCAGTATTCTACTGTTTACTATTTCATATTATTATTACTACATCTGATACTATTATTTTTTATTTCTATTGTGTTACTCTCCCAATGATGGAATATTCTCCCAACTATTAAACCCAAGGCCCTCGCTACTAGTCGACAGCCTCTGGCATTTGTGGAAAATACGCTTGAGGCCATGTAACTAACCAGATATAAGGAACCTCTGGGATGCACTGAAACCGGGATTTTACAAAGTTGAATCATAAGGATTATTATTTGTTTGAATTATTGATTGGAACCTAAAGCCATGGATAGGATTGAATAGGTAGTTGGTAATAAGATGTGCCCTGGAATATCTAACCCATGTATAGGGAAAATCTAATTTACCTGGTATATTCAAATCTTTTTTTATGCAATTAATACAGTTGATGTGATTTCACTATTAGGTGATTTAAAAGTTTTATGTTGTTAATGTTGATAATATTGAGGGTTTATTTCTATTACAACCCAATAAAATAGGGTTATTCCATCTTATTGATCATATAGTCACTTTCTTGAGATCACATGGCATGCATTATTGACATGCTATTAAGTGTGCAATCATGATTGCATGTTGTTTTGAGAGATGTTGTGCTAGATATGAATTCTATTATGATAGATGACTTGATAGAATACCTTCTATTTAATAGGGTATTGGATTTTTTAAGGTTTCGTTTGACTGAATGCCAAACTTTGGTTCATGAGCTGTTATGGGACCTCAAGGATCATTATTTCATGGATCATTGCACTATTATTCTTGTATATGACATGTATAAGATTCCAATCTTCAATACGCAGAGAGTATAGACCCTCACGGATCGAAACATGGCACATTAATGTTCATTTCAGTGTTTATCTGGGTTCTAAAGTAGTTTTTGAGGCTTTATATGGAGAGAAACCAAGAATACATAGTGTGTATTTCTGAATGCACGGCTTGTATCCTTCTATTTTGGAAGGAACTATTTTTCTTAAGAACATGCCGTGTACTATATGTACACACCGTGTAGTCTATAACCATGTCACTGGCTCTGTGGGTAAATACATGGGTTTGGGAAATCCTTGGAGTAACCTACCATTTATCTGATGTAAACGTCGTGTCGTGTAACCCTTGTATCCAGACATGTGTCTAACCAAATGGGTCAGTGAAATCCTTCTTGTACACGCTTTTTCTGGTAGGAACACGCCATGTAGACTCATTCTAGGAGAACCGTGGAGGCTATTCGTGTAGAGGAACTTGGGTAATTGAAAATGATTCAATTACACGTCCTGTCATGGGAGAAAATTCCATGTGTATGGGGTGTTACACAACCAGGGTTGGAAAGAGTACACTCCCATGTGATGGATTAAAAGAACACTCCATCGATGGGTCATACACGTCGTGTATCCCTATTTTAAAGAACATGAATGCTTTCCTACTCATGTCCATATCATTCACTTCTATGTTTCAGTCAATGATAATAATGATCTAAGTTGTTCCCTTGACCATGTAGAGTTAGGCCACTGTGACGTCCTCCGGTTGTATGCCTGATTCCAGGCAGTGACTGGACACCGGATAGGGATGACCAGGTATTACTGGCATACCCTCCCATTGTGCATGTCTTGGTAATTGCCGTCATTATTGATACAAGTGCCAATTCACAGTTCTAAGAAGGCTTCATGATGTTTGTGCATACCATCTATGGAGCACCACATCCTTCCCCATCTATGAAGAGTTGATGCGGGTCTTTCAGCAGCCACATCCGCCCACTTTCTCAGGGGATGGAGGACCTGAGGCTACAGTGTCTTGGTTAGAATCCATTCTATCAATATTTGTGAATTTGGGGACACCTCCAAAGAGGAGAGTTATTTTCATTTCTAATATGATTCAAGATTCTATAATACATGGTGGGATGTGATCTCATAGGTAGGGTTCCAACCGGGTATAAATTTGGATTAGTTTTATTGTACCTTCAACAATTACTTCTACCCAGAGACTTTGAGGGATGATTGAGCCCAAGAGTTCATATGTATGGAGAAGGGAACTTCTTTGGTCATGCAGTATTCTTATCGCTTCACAGAGCTTTATAAATTCACACCCATATCAAGGTTGTTGAGTTATTCAATGAAATTAATTTTTAGGATGGTCACAGAAATGACATCTAATCTTAGTTTAACATATTCTGCTTGAAATACATTTCTTCTATCATCAACCAGGCTCTAATCAAAGAATGAAACATCTGTTATTATTGAGTTGTGGAATAGGGCGGTTCCGCATTGATAGTTAGTGCTTCTCTGACTGATAGTGGGAAGCCTCATAGAGATTCTACACGCGAAGGATCTGAGTAGGAAAGACACACCATCAGGTAGCCAGGTGTTATGCTCCCAATGCCGGAAGAGTGGGCGTATGAGGCCACATTGCCTAAGAGACCAGGTTGAGTGCCGATCTTGTGTCACAATGGGCCATCTTCAGTGGTTCTGTCAGTTTTTCGCACTATGGTGACAGAGGTTCTTCTATAACACCTTGTTCTGGAAAAAGACAACTAGTTTCTCATCAGTTAGGGAACTATAGATCCTTTGACCATTCAGTCCAAGGTGGAGGTTGTGTTCAAGGTAGCCAGTTGCCAGGATTTTAGTGACAACATGATAGATCGGACCATGGTGGTCAGGCGGTGTCATAGGGCCATGGTATAGGCCAAACCTTTGTAGTGGAGCAGACCCAGGAGGAGCAGAATTCCGGACCCTCAACAGTTCTAGGTATGATTCTAGTTGCCTCAGTTTTGGCTTCAACAGTTTTTGATATGGAGGATTCCCATATTATTGTATCTGTTGTTGTTGTGGAGAACCTTGGGCTCTGTATCATTTCTTCTACAGATATCTTGACACATGAAAATCCGTTGGGGACAAGAACTACTGCTTCACATTAGTTCAAGGAGTTCCCTTTTGAGTTCGGAAGGTGTAACTTCTCATGGGACCATTATATAATAAAGATGATGGGATATTACATGACTCTCAAGATGAAATGGTTATTTCAATTCTAGGATATTTTTTATTGATATCATATTAGGGTGAGTTTTATGCCACCAGAGGGTGGATCCTTTTTACATAAGGGTGAATGGGATGTTCAGGAAAGAAGAGAAGGACCAAAGCATCATGTGTAGGGAGGACTAACAGCCCAAACTTCTAGTCTATATATGAATGAACATGGGACATTATTGTCATATATTCATCTAGAGTTCGATCATTCCAGGGATATCATTCTAGTGATCTTTTCATGTTTTCCTCTGAAGCGAGAGGTTGAATTTTCTATTGATCTTGTGCGAGGAGCGGCACGAGTGTCCATTCCTCCTTATTGGATGGCTACAATAGAGTTGCATGAGCTTAAAAAACAGTTCAAGGAGTTATAGATGAAGGGTTTCATCTGACACAACACTTCTCCTTGGGGTTCACCTGTCTTGTTTGTGACTAAGGTGGAAAGTACCCTCAGACTTTGTGTGGATTATCAGATGTTGAACTAGTTGACAGTCATGAACCAATATCCCATTCCGGGGACTGACAGTCTCATTCATCAGTTTCAATAATCCAGTTTGTTCATGAAGATTGACTTGAGATCATATTATTATTATTTGAATGTTAGACCATCAGTTATACCTCTTACAGCCATTTGGAGAAGGTATGGTCTATAAAAATATTTGGTTATACTGTTCGGTCTCATGAATGTGCATGTAGTTTTCATGGAACTGAGGAACCGAGTGCTCCATCCACACATGGATTCTTTCATGGTAGTCTTTGTGGATGATATCATGTTGTAACCTCACACTCGACACGACAATTCCATAGAACTGGAAATCATTTTATGTACACTAAGAGAGCATAAGTTATATGAAAATCTCTAAAAATGCCACTTTTGGATAGACCAAATTCACTTCTTTGGTCATGATATCTGAGAGACATGAATATAAATAGATCCCAAGAAAGAGAGATAATTATTTTCATTGGAGAATCTGAAGAACATATTTGATGTAAGAAGTGTTCTAGGGTGGGGTGGATAATATAGACATTTCATAGAAGTCTTTTCATGCTTAGTAGTGCCACTCATGTGCCTGACTAAGAGGGGTACGAAGTACTTGTGGTCAGATTTTTGTGAGTCAGCCTATCTATAGTTGAAAGGGAGATTGACTTCAGCACCGATAATAGTATTTCTAGAGCCAAGAAAGAACTATTATTTTTACTGTGATGAATTAGGTATCAAGATGGAAGCAGTGCTTTTGTAGGGAGAAGGAGTCGTTGCATTTGGGTCTTGGCAGATGAGGCCACGTAAGAGGAACTACCTGACACGTGATCTTGAGTTGCCTATAGTTGTACATGCCATACACTGTTGGAGAAATTATCTGTTGGGAGTTCATTTTGTGGTCTTCACTGACAAAAAAGTCTCATGTATATCTTCACTCAGCGTGATCTGATTTTGAGACAGTGAAGTTGGGTTGAATACCTTCAGTACTTTTATTTTGAGAATTTCTATACACATGGGAAAGGCAACGTAGTGGATGATGCGTTGAGAAGGAGGACTCAAAAACATGCAGTTCAAGAGGCCAATAGTGAGTGGAATCTTATATTTAGGTTCTCTGAGATGCAATTGGATGTGCGTTACAGAAAGGGGCAGATGTTTCTTTCTTCTGTAGTTGTTTCCTCTATACTACATGATCGAGTCCAAATGAGGGAGCTGTAAGATTCTAATGGCCTAGTTAAATGGGAGAGTGTATTTGGAGAGGACCCAATTCCTGGATGGAACATTGGTTATGATGAGATCCTTCATTTTCATGGGTGTGTATGTGTGTCCGTAGACACACACGAGTAACTGATGTTGGACATTCATTCCTGAGTTTGGGCAGTTCATCCTGGTGTCACCAAGATGTATCGACATCTTCACCATCAGTATTTGGGGCCCAGGTATGATGCGTGGTGTTGCTCGGTGTGTCATGAGGTGTTCCACCTATCAACTAGTGAAGGAATAACATCAATGACCAGCATGACTTTTGAAGCAGTTGCCTATTCCCGAGTGGAAGTGTAATGATGTCATGACGAACTTCGTGATAGGTTTACCGAGGTCGCCTCGATGGAATGAGGTTGTTTGGGTT
Source organism: Viscum album (assembly GCA_963277665.1). NCBI lineage: Eukaryota > Viridiplantae > Streptophyta > Magnoliopsida > Santalales > Viscaceae > Viscum > Viscum album. The sequence continues at coordinate 1,880,447,074 of OY728159.1, read as the reverse complement.
GTCATTGACAAACTCATGAAGGTTTATAACTTCAAGGAAATCAATGAGAACATCATTGTTGAAGACATGGAATGTCCATAAATCTGAGATATTGTATGTTTACATGGGGTTCCACACTCCATCCTTTTAGATAGTGACACCTATTTTACTTCTTAGGTCTTGCAAGGAAAACAGAGGGATTTGGGTAAAAAGGTACTTCTGAGTACATCTTACCATCCCTAGATAGATGGATAGTCCAAACATACGATACAAGCGCTGGAGGACATGCCTCGAGCATGCATCCTAGATTTTGGAGGTTCATGGGAGAATCACAAAACTCTGGTGGAGTTTTCTTATATTAATATTTTTTAGGAATATATTCAGATTTCACCTTATGAGGCTTTGTATGGTTGGCAATTCCCATCTCTATTATGTTTGCTGGTGGTAGAAGAGGCAGATATACGGGGACCTCGTCCAGTTTAGGAGACCATAGAGCATGTGGATTTTATTTGGAAGGGGATGGCTACTACAGAGTCACGATAAAAGTCTTACTCTAATCGACCAATATGACCTCTAGAGTTCGTGGCAGACGATTATGTTTTTCTATGCTTTACATTTAAGTTGTCACACAAGAAGATTAGGTAACAGGTAAAGATATCAGCAAGATATGTTGGACTATTTGAGGTTTTGGAGAGAGTTAGGTCGGTTTCCTAGCAGTTGCATTTAACTCAGAGGTATTGGGCTATGGACAATGTTTTCCACATTTCTCAGTTATAACGTTACTTATCAGACTCATCTCATGTTTTTCCACCTGAGGAGGTTGATCGGGATGGGGGTGTATCATTTGAGGAGTATCTGTAACACCCCTAGATTTTATGAAAAATATTCTTTTTAATTTCATTAATATCTTGTGTTATACGCTACACCAAAAGGAGATTTCACAACACACATCTCTGACATATCTTGAATTACACGCAATCGCTACCTTCCACGATAGTGTTTGTTGTACGCAACACCAAGTTTCACTAAACAACGATATGCTATTAAAATATTATTAAAACTAGCCGTTATGAATAGTAATAACCACTTTTTGAAATTTTGTAAATTTTATTTTTCAAAATGGACTTCATTTTTGGATTCTGAATATCGAAATTAGATTAGGGTGAAATTTTGGTGATTTTCGGATAACATTCATATTTTGATAAATATTGAAAATTACTAAATTTTAATTAAAAACAACTTTTTCAATCAAAATAATTAAAAGTGATAATTTATTAATTTGAGTGATTTTAAAGTATATTTAGAATATATTTTTACAATTTAATACAACGTTGGTCATTGGATGTAATTTCACATTTATACCAGTTATAAACAAGTGTCAATCTTTTGATAGTTATTATCTCTTAAAAACATGCCTTTTGTTTTGACGACGGGAATTAATTTTTAAATTAATTAATGCAACTGATTTGTTTTGAATTAGGTAAAATAGAAATCATTTTTGAGTTCATAATATCAAATATAGCTTAGGCATAATTTTTTGGTATTTTTCTGAAAACTTTCAATTTTTGATTAATAGTGAAACCACTAAGTGGTAGTTAAAAAAACTGAATTTTTCATAAAACTTAATTTTACCGCTTCTGTGAGTGGAATTTCAAAAATCCTAGACACACGGTTGATGTCATTACGTAAAATGTGGTTCAATGAGATGAAAATAATTTTTTGGTGAATAATAACTTTTTACTTTTTTTACCACGGTTAAAAGTAAATAGGGTAATTAAGGGTAGAAATGATATTATTATTACCCTAACACATGTACTAATTCTATTGGACAAGTGTAATTCGACCAAAAACAAACTTATGAATAAAATATGACCATTTAGGCCCACTTGGATTAGATTAGGACATTTATTATTAATTTATTTAAAGAAGGGTTAATGGAGTTAAAATCAAAGTTTATTTACTAAAACATTTTTTAATATGGAGTTATACATAAGATAAATTCGACTATAAATATTCATTAGAAATATAAAAATATTTCCTACATAATTGTATTTTATTTGTAATTTTTATACATTAAATAAGTTAATTTATTTATGACACAACGATGACGCAGTGATTATCTTAATAATGAAATATTGACATAATTGATGTTATAAATACCCAAATAAATATAATTTGAGACTTTTTATGAATTACACTATTTTTCTAGGTTAATATGACATGTTATTATTGATTTAATTAACTTTTTTCGAACTTATAATTCTGTTATGATTTTCAAAAAAATCAATTACCAAATAGTGTTATAATTGACATAAAATAGTTTTTAAAACAAATATTATAATATTAGTTGTAATTTTATTCCTAAAAATATAAGGTTCATCCAAATGACTTAGATAAGGATATATATATTAAAAAAAGCAACTTGGGGATCGTTTGGCTTCTTATAGTAAGTTTAATAACCTTATAGTATAAGAACACAAGAAGACACGGTAAACGTAAACTTATTTAACATAATGTTAAATCTAAATGATAAGGTTAAAATAGGAACCTAAACTTGTCTAAAATCTATATTATGAGCGTATTTCTACCCATACACACCTTAGATTCTAAATATATCAATTTTGAGCTATTTAAAACCGAACTTTACTTTATAATAAAATAATAGTTTTAGTTATTCTAAAGGTACCCCTCTCCTCCCTTATAAAAGGGCACCTCCTCCCTCTTTTCCTCACACAACTTTGAGCCTTCAAGCTCGGCCAACCCCTGCCAAAATATCTTCTCCACTTCCCTAGAAACATCCTAGAGGTTCTGGTATTCCTCAAAGACAAATTTTAGTGCCCTAAGAGGACGTCTCAAAGAGGCGCTTCCAAGAAGAGGTAATTTCCGTTACCAATTCTTCCACCTTTATTTCTTCTTCCACTTATTCTTCTTAGGTTGTTTCATTATGAAGTAAGAAAATCAGTATCAATCATATACGGATATGTTATTATAAGTATGAAACAATCCTAATTCACCATCTATCCATCCTACAGAAAACAAAATCATCGCGCGTGCGTACGTAGGGAATACCGTCTCCACGCCGTAGTGTAATCTGTTTTTCCACCAACACCTTACATGGATGGGTATTATGGTGTAAAGAATAACTATACATAGTTATTATAACATCATAATGATTCTGATATATTGTATCATCCACTCCACTCCAATTCAATAATTATGGAAATGATATCATCGCTCGTGCGTACGTACGGACTGCCGTCTCCACGACGCGATGAGATTCATTCTCCATGTTAACCATTTAAGAATGATTATAAAGTATATATAAACAATAATAATGAAATATATGACATTATAAATCTACTGGATTTATGTGTATATATATGTATGTCATCTACTTAATTTCACTCAATTCAATAAGGAAACAAAAACAGCGTTCATGCGTACTTACGGCCTACCGTCTCCATGAACGGTGTATTTCTTTCCATTTATCGATCCATTATATATACGTATATTCTAAATATATATTATATATAAATCATGTTTTATGTTCTATAATGAAGTAATAATGATCTAAGTAATCATATGAATAATTACATGTTAAAACACGGACGACAAATGAAACGATTTTACCCAAAACGCTCTTTAACAAAGAATTTACAAAAGAACGGGTAATATAAAGCCATAAGTGAACCATATATGATATCATAAAAATGAGTATGATTCTGGAATAAGTCAATAACATTATTTAAATCATTATACAGGAGGTTCGAACACTTACAAAGCAAGTCGGACCTAAGGTAAGTGAAATATCACAATCTCATTTTTATCTGAGATTGTTTTTACTTTGGTATTTACTGGGGTGTATTTTATCATCCGCATCCATGTTCCCTCAATATGTAATATTATTTCCATTCTTCTACAATAGTTTATATCCAATTTTACCCTTTTTTGAGTTTTTTTTAAAAGATATGAAAGGAATCTTTTTTCATTTTTCGTACGAGGTATTTTTTGACTTTTCCGACAAAAGTACGAAGAATGTTTTTTTTAACTTATACGGCATGAATGGATTTTTAAAACATTATTTCCAAGAAGCTTCCTTTACAAGTTTTCAAGTTTATTAAACTTCTTTTAGTTTATAATTGTATGACATGTTATGAAAGGAAAAGTGTTTTTGAAGAAGAAAGGATATTTTCCTCAAGAATGGAGTTCAAGTGTTTTATCAACATTATTTTCCATCTAAGAAAATAAAGGGTTCTGTTTCTATCCCTATTATTACATTGATTTGATTATGTAGTGATTGAATTATTTTTATGAATTCCATTATCTTATATGAGTTGTTTTATGATGTCACGGTGTTTAAGATTCCCATTTTTACTATATGGGTTATGCAATGATGTATGATTTATGATTTTGTGGCACACATAAGAATGGTTTCATTATGAGATGGGTGTGACCTATATCTCCCTCCAATGCATTGGGTAAAAATTTTATATCTCATGATATAGACATGGCTGGAATGGTATGTTATACCGGTTCAGTGAAACAGGACTGAAACGAGGGTGACTCGGTTCAGAAAGGGACTTTGTCCACTAAGATAGTCTTGGCAATGAGTCTTGACTAACAAGAAATGATTCTCTAAGATTATGTGTGTATGCCAAAAAGTTTAATGTTTTATGTTATGATTATTGTGAATACATTTCACTGCCATGAGTTATCCCAGGTTATGAAATTATGATCTCTTTTACAGGTTAATATTTCCAAAAGTTATGTGCTTATGTATATGATGTGATTGATATTTCTTTTGTTTACCCTTACTGAGAATTTGAGCTCACCCTTTTATGTTTTCATTTCCCCAGGATATAAAGAAAGGTTTTAGGTATAAAAAAAGAAGATCTTTATGGGTGATGTTGAAGATATTTCACCAGGATTAGAAGATTATATTCCGAGTTTCCGAAGACACTAAACTATTACGATCCTTGTGTGTGTGTTTTTGTTATGTACTAAGTATTCCGCAAATGTAATGTAATGTCCATGTACTTTAGGATTTGGTTCTCTACAGTATTATATCTATATTTTTTATCACAATGTGAAGGTTATCTGTGGCTATATTGTTTCTTTGGTATGGGTGCTTTGGCAGAATGGGAGAGTACAAGACGAGACTTGGGATTGTGAGGATAATGTGCAATCGTAGTGGCCAGAGCTGTTCAAGGATTCTTCTCTGCCTCCTTTTTAGAAAAATTCAGGGATGAATTTTGTTAATGGTGGAAGTTTGTAAGAACCCAGACCTTATTTTGATTTATAGGTTTTTCTATATGGTGTTTTTGGGAAAAGTGGAGAATCTGGATAATTGAGGAGTACACATTGTGTACATAGGAGTACCCAACGCATATCCTGTTGCCATAGGTATCCATGTACCGGCCATATAATAGGTGATAAAACGGTCATGTGGGGTGACCTCTATACTGTCTAAAGTGGGGGTCAGTTTAGAAAATCACATTCTATATATCTTTATAGAACACGTCATGTAATTTATTTTTTAATTTTAATATTGGATTGGGGTTGGGTCTCATTCACAAAACTCCTTCTTCTAATGACTTCTCGTCCAAGAGTGACCGAGGAGAATGATTCTTCCTGGAGACCCCGATGAATCATCCATTCTTTGATTCAACCACCATCAATTAAATTGGAATTGTCAAGGTGAGGTTTTCCTTCTTCTAGAGCATCATTTCCTCACTTCTCTCATTTCGTGAGATATCCTTGGTTAAACATTTTAGATGCTTTTATAGATCTCCCACATTATAGTCCAATTCAATGGAAGAATATAGAATATATAGATCGTACAATGATGAGGTAGGAGGTTTGTACCTTTCCATAGTTAGTTATTGAATATTATGTGAAAAAGTGCCCAATACTATGGAACGAGGTATTGCATGTTTAGGGATTTTAGCTCTATTAATGCCTGTTATGCCTTGTGTTCCCAAGTAGACATTTTTTTGATTATGAATAGGGTTACATGAAATGTTGTTGAGGCGTTTCCCATGTTTATTTAGTTATTGATCATTTTTTCTAGCTTTTCTAGTTATGCTGCCTGTATTTGAAGCCTAGTGCGGTAAGGATAGAGTGATATTATCTGAGGATGTTATATTCTTGTAGATGTTTAGACATATAGTTCATGGAAGCTATTATTCTTATAGTTCTTGAAGTATAATTTGGCTCATGAACATAGTTTTTCATGATTGATGTACACCTGGCTATGGGAACCTGGTGTAGTAGACCACAGATGGAATGAATGACGAGGGATTCTTCATAGTGTCTGTTTACTTTTACGTTGTGATACAATAGGGTGGATGGACATTGTTCTCCCTCAGAGTGTCTATAGTTCCACTTTGTATGACCACAGGGGGGAATTGGATATTGAGTGCTTTCTCACAGTGCCTATAGTTACCGATACGATACAACAGGAGGAATTGACGGTGAGTGATTCCTCAAAGAGTATTTACTAAAGATTAACAAAAGGGGCTATACTATGAGTACATCCTTGAGGGTTTATTTTGTTTTTTTGGTTGAACCAGATGGGTTAGGTTGTGAGTACTTCTCAGAGGGTCACTTGTATTTGATTATCTACTTAATTGATATATGAAAATGAATGTAATTGAAACTGTAGGATTGTTTACTTTTGAGTACTTCCTTGTTTACTTCATCATTTTTATTACTGCCTTCCATATATATTCACTGACTCCTAAGAATAGATAATTGGGTGGTATCCTACTGTGATTCATCTCACAACCTGATTGGGTCATGATTTTGGTCCCAAACTGATTATATTCTTATAGATATAGATAAATTCAAACACCCTTCTACATCTGGTACATGGTTTTTGTGGAGCTGGAGAGCAAGAGACCAAGATGAGGCTAGTGATGCTGCAGGAGTTATTTACATTATTTCCTTTGTACATTGGTTTAGTTATAAATTCTAGAATAGTTCCTTGTTCAGATGTTTTCCAATACATACATTACATTCATCATTCATACATGTACTCCAATTGTTTATTTACTTGTAGTATTCCCCAGTTTCATATTGCATGTTTTTATTACTGCTTTTGCTACTACTATCTTTTTTTTCTGATGTGTTACTCTACCAATGAGGGAATAGTTTTCCCACTGTCACACCCAAGGACCTTGCTTCTAGTTAGTAGCCTCTGGCATTAGTGGAAATGCACTTAAGGCCGTGTGACCAACTGGGTATGGGGCTGCTCTGGGTGACACTAGAACAAGGACGTTACAACTATTTCTAATTAGTTATTTATTAGGGGATATTTATTCAAAAAACATTTATATCCCATAAATATGTATATGATAATATAGAATCCTTACATAGTTATTTCATCCCATAAGAGAAATTTATTGATATATTGGTTCTTTTTGTAACACCCCGAGCTTCCACGATACACTTCTCTTTCAATAATGCTATAACTTGGATTGTACGCAAGTTCGAGTTCTAACGTACCGCGACTATTCAAAGTAGCTATTATGAATAGTAATACCCACTTATTAAAATTATAGAAATTTTATATTTTAAAATGGACTTCATTTTTGTATTCATAATATCAAAATTATCCTAAGTTTAATTTTTTGTCATTTTCTGAGAACTTCAAATTTTTTATGCATAGTGAAAAATACATAAAACAACTTTTTTAATAAAAATAATTTATAGTGATAAATTATACTCTTTAGTGGGTTTAAAGTTTAATTATAATATTTCTTTACCATTTTATCCAATGGTGTTCATTATAATTAATTTCACTTTGAAGTTGGACATAAACAATTGTCAATCTTTTGATATATATTGTTTCATAAAAACACGCTATTTGTTATGACAGCGGTAATTAATTATAAAATTAATTAATGTAACTTATATTTTTGGAATTTTTTAAAATAGACATCATTTTTGAATTTGGAATATCAATTATAGCTTAGGGGGAAATTTTGGCATTGTTCTGAAAAACTTCAATTTTTGATGAATAGTGAAACCACTAAGTGGTAGTTAAAAAAATGATTTTTCATTTAAATGAATCATTACCAATTCTGTGATTTGATTTTCAAAAATCCTACATACATGGTTTTCATTAGGAAGTAAAATTTGGTTCAATGGGATTAAAATAATTTTTGGTGAATAGTAACTTTTAAGTTTAATTAATCACGATTAAAGGTAATTAGTGAAATTTAAGGTAAAAATGATATTATAAAAATATGGAAATACCTTTAAACATATCCTACCCCTATTGGATGAGTCATGGCCGACCAGGAAAATCCATGGGTCAACTTGGGGACCCCATGGAGCCACTTTGGTAGGAAAATGACATTAAAAACTTTTTATTTAATGTTAAAATAAAAATGTCCCAAATAAGAGTTGTGTTACTAAAAAAAATTTTAAATTGGGTTATACAAGTCATATTTTTTACTATAAATATTCATTAGAAATATAAAAATATTTCCAACATCATGATAATTTTTTTATAATTTTTACACATTATATAAAGTAATGTTTTTATGACACCATGATGATACAACGATTAACTCATTAATTAACGATTTAAATAAAATGAAAAGATAATGTAAAATATAAGGCATAAACTTGTCAAAAAACTATTGGATGGGAATATTTCGAATCCTTATAACCATAGCCTCGAAATATATCATTGTGGGACCTTTATAATCCTAAAAGCATTTCACAATAAAGTAACATTTCAATCATTCCAAGAGTGCCCCTCCTCTCCTCTTATAAAAGGCCCCCAGCACTACCACCTTATTCACACCATCAAAGCCTTTGGCTCGGACACCCATGCCCATTTTGACTCTCCACATCCCATTATTACTCCTAGAAGCCTCACTTTGAGAATAAGTCTTCCCAAGGAAGACTTTGAGCTCAAATCAAAAAGAGTTACCCGTTTTAAAGGTAGTATTTTCGGTAGTGTTCTTATGATTTATTTTGCTTCTCCAACCCCCTAAACTAATTTTATTCATTTATTTTGTAACAAAACCAGTATTCTAAATATACCAGGATGTTGTTATAATAATTATTCGAGCTACACTTACACACACCTACAACTAATGGTTAAGGAACATACTGTTTCTGTGGATGGAAAATTTCTACCTCATGAAATGATGATTGTTCAACACTCATATAACACCTTCAAACGAGTCCATTAACATGTCACTATATTTATATATATAATATATTCATTATTTACTTAGGCTTCTGTATTTTTCATTTATGGCATACCTTTATGGTTTCCATTATGGGTAAACGCGATATCATCATTTTAGGAAGTGCGGACTACCGCCCCCTCAAAGTGATTTGAATCGTTAATGCCATATGTGGGATGTATAAAGGATGGCGTAAATGATATTATATATGATATTATACTGTAATTATAATATACCTTTATATCATTATGATTTCATTCCATTAAATACGAAATAGAAATGAAAGTAGCATTCATGCGTAAATAAGACTTACCGTCTCGATGAATGGTGCATTTCATTTATTACCTCTAAATGTTACGTAATATTATGAATGAATGTATATACTGGATATATATGATATATATGATATCTAATTCATGAATATAATTCTGGATATAATGGATATTTCACCACATGAACAACTTGTAATTATAAGAAGTTTATTTTTGACTCAAGTACCAAAGATCGACAAAACGACCATTATTAACATAAATGACTACATAACTTTCGTAACATTGTAATAAGTGATCTAAAAGGGATAATTAACTTGAAAAAGGTTCTTTTTAAAGTATAAATTAACTCTAGTTTATTATTCAAGAGGTTAAAGAACGGTCGTGTCAAGACGGACATGAGGTATGGGAACTTCTAAACCCAATTTCTATTCTTTGGTTTAATCTCCTACTTTCAAATTATGTCATGATATTATTATCTCCTATCTTGTATTTTTACTTTCTTTATGTCTACTTATAGTGAATACACATAATAGATTTATTTTATTTAAAAAAAAAGATCTTTTAAAGGGAACTTCTTAACCCAATTTTTATTCTTTGTGTTAATCTCATACTTCAAATTATGTCATGATATTATTATCTCATATCTTGTATTTGTAATTTCTTTATGTGTACTTATAGTGAATACACATAATAGATTTATTTTATTTAAAAAAAATGATCTCTTTAAGGGAACTTATTAACCCAATTTCTATTCTTTTGGTTAATCTCTTACTTTCAAATTATGTCATGATATTATTATGTCCTATCTTGTATTTATACTTTCATTATGTGTACATATAGTGAATACACATAATAAATATATTTTATTTAAAAATTATCTTTTTATGGGACTTCATCTCAATATCCATTCATTGAGGAAAATTTTTTTTCATACCCAAATTTCTTTTATACAGTGTATAAAATCCTTTTACTTTTACTTTTCTTCAAAATGAATCTTTTTATACGAAGCATTTTTAATAAAGGACAAAAGGAATGATTTTTCTTACGTATGCGGTGACAATGAATTCTCCACCATCGTGACTATTATTTGAGTTTCAGATTCCTTTATAAGCCATAACTTTTTTTAATGAAAAATAAATACCAAGATTTAATTTTCCATTATTTTGGTATTGAAAATGGTTTTGAAAGTGTTTTTATTATATCAATGTGTTGTATTGATATCTTGTGATTGAAATTTGGAAATGTTATATTTCATTTATGCATGTTTTATGTGATACGATTATGTTATGGTTTATGATATGTTTAAACATGTTCATATGAGGAAAGCATTGGACTTAATAAGTGACGGGTGGAGCCCGCTATAGCTTCTCGATGCATCGACAGGTCTCATGAGACAAACTAGTGTCTTGGCACGAGGCCTTGACAAAATCTTATTTGTAGTCTTGGCACGAGGCATTGGCTACGCGGTTATGATATTCTGGCATTATGCATTCAATCATTATGAAAACGGTTATTGATATTTCATGTGATTATTCGACTAGTAGAATATCCATGTGAATAAGTAAATGGAATTATTTCATTTTATTTTTTCCATATTATGTTGAAGTTCATATTTAAAAGGCTTTTGTTTAGTTATAAATTGCCTTAAATGTTTATGTTTATTTGTGAAAGCTTCCTCTATATTGTTATCCTTACTGAGCATCTGAGCTCACCCCTTTCAATGTTTTAATTTTTCCAGGATGTGAAGAAGTAGTTTAGGAATGACCTGCAGGGATAGTCTGAAGGGGATATGAGTGTGGAAAATGGAGACTATGTTATATTAGTTTTTTACTTTATGATGTAATGTAACAATTATGAATGTATCTAGTGTTTCCATGGCTACTAAACTAATTGGTCTTTCGAGACATGATCTTTTATGATCAGGCCAATTTTACGCAATAATGCACCGACTCTGGGTAACTGGGGTCGGGGCGTTACAGTTGGTATGAAAGGCAGTTTAGTACTAACCTTGGAAGCTATATTTAGATAATATATTATTAGACCACATAGTCCTAAGATAGAATTTGAGGATTAGTAATGATGAACTTCCTAGAATTTTGGTATTATAGAGATTTTGTGAGTTTTCCGAGCAATACATCCATGTCTGGATATGAGAAGGTTGGGGCGGCTCTCGTATAGATGTACCTAGGGGTAAAACCCGAAAACACCGCTTGGAGAGAGACTCAAATGAGAACTGGTGCATGACAATGGGCCTTGCTGCACCCTTGGATACGACACTCTTTGGGGATATGCTTAGGATAATTCTCATTTTCTTTACAAACTACTATGAAGGGTTATGAGTATATACATCCACAAAGAAAACATTTATTATGATTATGGATTATATCCATAAATATTTCAATTTATGTTAAGTGTTTTTCAAGTTTGTAATTATGTTTTTTTATTCATAAACTAATCTAGTTTATGCCATTGTTTAGAAATGGCACCTAGTGGGAGGAATGGAAACTGTATCAATGCACGCACTCCATGTAGGGATTGCCCTCCTTCTCAAGATAATTATAGTGGAGATGGTGATACAACTGGTGCTGATCACCTTATCACCATACTGGGACAACTCACCCAGGTTATGAATAATAACCTTACTCGTATGGACAACCCTGATCCGCAACATGGAGGATCAATTTTAGACCGCTTCATGAGGAAACAACCACCATCATTTAATGGGGGTACAAATCCATTAGTATCTGAGCAATGGATAAACTCCTTAGAGAAAATATTCCATGCCTTGGGGAGTAGCGAAAGGGAGAAGGTCATCATGGCAGTTTACCGCCTCACTAGAGATTCTGATAAATGGTGGTCACTGATTCAAAACACAAAGGAAGATGAAGTAGTATCAAGTATGGAATGGAGGGAGTTTAAGGAAATTTTCTTAGGAAAATAATTTCCAAGTGACCATCGAGGAGATATGGAAAGGCAATTTTTGAGTCTCAGACAAAAGGAAGATGAGAATGTCGCAATGTATGAGGCTAACTTTACAAGGTTAGCAGGACATGCTGCAGATTATATACGTAACCCAAGAAGTAATATCGATCGTTTTTTATGGGTTAAAACCGTTTCTCCATCGATAACTAGTATCAAAATCTTTCCCAACGTACAAAGATATAGTCGCGTGTTCTATCAACACATAAAAGGAATTCTCTATGTCTTATGACAATAAAGTAAAGAAAGAGAAGAAGATAATGGTGGAACAAGATACAGATAAAGGGAAAAAGGAAAAGAAGGATTTTCCATTATGCGATAATTGTGGGAAGAATCACCCTAGTACGTGCCTAAAAGGACGGGGATGTTGTTATAAATGTGGAGAAAAAGATGACCAGGTTCGTGATTGCAATGGAATGAAAGAGGCTATCAATGTTGAATGCTACAATTGTAGGGAAATGGGGCATTATGCAAATGAATGTCCTAAGCGTCAGGGAAACTTACCTCAGAAAAGGCCAAGGGATCAAGGCCAAGATTATGCTGTTACTACAGATGAAGTTGTCTAATTATTGTATTGGTGCTTTTGGACTCAAGGATTATATTCTAGTTATAAGAATCATGTGATATATATAAGGATTGTACTGTAGTACTTGTTGATTTCATTAAGGTTTTAATATGATTAAGGTAATCATATTTTTAGTATATGACAATAAGAGAAACTTTACATTGTTTTGGGAATCTGATGTTACAATTGATTTTGGAATTTAGAGACCTTTTAGAGAAAGTTTGGATAGAGGTATTTCAGATAACTATAAAGGTTGGAATGGATTAAGTTGAACCTTGAATAGTATTGTTTAAGGTTAAAACATTTCTGAAGATTATTTTTGGAATATTATAATACTATAGTTTTAGGAAATGGACAACCTGCAGGTTGGGGGATAACCCGTTGCGTCGGACAAAGCTGTAGGAATCGAACCCACAACCATAGTGAAACAGGCCTTTATTACCTACCACTAGCCTACAGGATGTCCCTAGTTGTTAAAATATATTTTTCCTAATCTAAATAGTATGTGTTAATATTTTGAACCTTATACGATTTGGATAAATATAATATTTTTGAGTTCTATCATATTTTTGAGTGAATGATGAGTTTGTAGTAGAAATTAGTTGAAGGTTGAAACTCTACTTGTCAAGCATAAATATATATATACCTATCTCTTATTATATGAATATATTAATTCTTAAACTTTAGAAAAGGGATATTAAAACAAAAAATGTGTTATCCTAATACCGTATGTCTTGTTGAACTGATAATATTTTAAATCAATATAGATTGAAGGCTTTAAGGCCCTCAATTTTACACTTGATTGTGATTGATTACCTCAATCACTCCCTACAAATATTTATGTTTTTCCTCCAATTATATGTCTCTAATTTACACCAATGTTATCATTATCACGATCATAATTTGGTGGTGAATTTTTCATTTCCCTTTCCCTCTTATTAAGGCTAAATTTTATTAACCTTATTTCTGATGTGGGTTTCCCACAAAGGTATTTTCTATTTTCAACCTTTTATTTTCAATTTTTTTTTCAAATTGTGAGGACGCTATTTATTGAAGGAGGGGAGAATGTAACACCCCAAGCTTCCATGATATGCTTCTCTTTCAATAATGCAATAGCTTACATTGTACGCAAGTTCGAGTTCTAACACATTGGGACTATTCAAAGTAGCCGTTATGAATAGTAATACCCACTTTTTAAAATTATAGAAATTTTATATTTCAAAATGGACTTCATTTTTGTATTAATAATATTGAAATTATCCTATGTTGAATTTTTGTAATTTTTTGAGAACTACAACTTTTTTATGAATAGTGAAAAATACTTAAAACAAATTTTTTAATCTAAATAATATATAGTGATAAATTATACTATTTAGTGGTTTTAAAGTATAATTAGAATATATTTTTACCATTTTATCCAATGGTGTTCATTAGAATTAATTACACTTTGAAATTGGAGTAAAACAATTGTAAATCTTTTGATATATATTATTTCTTAAAAACACGCTATTTGTTGTGACAACGGGAATTAATTATAAAATTAATTAATGCAACTTATATGATTGGAATTTTGTAAAATAGACATCATTTTTGAATTCGGAATATCAATTATAGCTTAGGGGGAAATTTGGGCATTATTCTGAAAAACTTCAATTTTTGATGAATAGTGAAACCACAAAGTGGTAGTTAAAAAAATGATTTTTCTTTTAAATGAATCATTACCACTTCTGTGATTTGATTTTAAAAAATCCAACATACATGGTTGTCATTAGAAATTAAAATGTGGTTCAATGGGATTAAAATAATTTTTTGTGAATAGTAATTTTTATGTTTAATTAATCGCGATTAAAGGTAATTAGTGAAATTTAAGGTAAAAATGTTATTATAAAAATATGAAAATACTTTTAAACTTGTACTACCCCTATTGGATGAGTCATGACCGACTAAAAAAATCCATGAGCCAACTTGGGGACCCCATGGAGCCACTTTGGTTGGAAAATGACATTAAAAATTTTTTATTTAATGTTAAAATAAAAATGTCACAAACAAGAGTTGTTTTACTAAAATAATTTTTAAATGGGGTTATACAAGTCATATTTTTGACTATAAATATTCATTAGAAAGATAAAATGATTTCCTACATCATGATAATTTGTTTATAATTTTTAGACATTAAATAAATTAAATATTTTATGACACCCTTATGATACAGCGATTACCGAATTAATTAACGATTTAAATAAAATGAAACAATAATGTCAAATATAAGGCATAAACTCTTCAAAAACCTATTGTATGAACATATTTCGAACCCTTATAACCTTATCCTAGAAATATATCATTGTGGGACCTTTAGAATCCGAAAATCATTTCATAATAAAGTAACATTTCAATCTTTCCAAGAGTGCCCCTCCTCCCCTCTTATAAAAGGCCCCCACCACTACCACCTTATTCACACCTTAAAAGCCTTTGGCTCGGCCACCCTTGCCCATTCTTTCTCTCCACATTCCACTCTTAACCCTAGAAGCCTCACTTTGGGAAGAATTATTCCCAAGGAAGCCTTTGAACATAAATCAAAAAGAGTTACCTGTTTTAAAGGTAGTGTTTTCTCTTGTGTTCTTATGTTTTATTTTGCTTCTCCAACCCCTAAAATATTTTTATTCATTTCGTTTGTAAGAACACCCAAATCATCAATATAACAGGATGTTGGTATAAGTATTATTCGAGCTACACTTACACACACATACATCAAATGGTTAAGGAACATACTGTTTCTGTGGATGCAGAATTTCTGCCTCACGAAACGATGATTGTTCAACCAGCATATAACACCTTCAAAGGTGGCCATTAAAATGTCACTATATTTATATATGATATATAATATGTTTATGTTTTACTTAAGCTTCTGTATTTTTCATTTATGGCATACCTTTATGGTTTCCATTATGGGTAAACGCGATATCTTCATTTTAGGAAGTGCAGACTACCGCCCCCTCAAAGTGATTTGAATCGTTAATGCCATATGTGAGATGTATAAAGGATGGATTAAATGATATTATATATGATATTATACTTTATTTATAATATATCTTTATATCATTATGATTTAATTCCATTAAATACGAAATAGAAATGAAAGTAGCGTTCATGCGTACGTACGTCTTACCGTCTCCATGAACGGTGCATTTCATTTCTTACCTCTAAATGTTATGTAATATTATTTATTAATGTATATACTGGATATATATGATATATATGATATCTAAATCATGAATATAATGCTGGATATAATGGATATTTCACCACATGAAAAACTTGTAATTATATGAAGTTTATTTTTGACTAAAGTACCAAAGATCGACAAAATGACCGTTATTAACTTAAATGACTACATAATTTTCGTAACATTTTAATAATTAATATAAAAGGGATAATTAACTTGATAAAGGTTATTAAGAAAGTAGAAACTAACTCTAGTTAATTATTCAGGAGGTTAAAGAAAGTTCGAGTTAAGACGGACACGAGGTAAAGGAACTTCTAAACCCAATTTCTATTCTTTGGGTTAATCTCATAATTTCAAATTATGTCATGATATTATTATATCCTAGCCTGTATTTTTACTTTATTTATGTGTACTTATAGTAAATATAAATAATAGATTTATTTTATTTAAAAAAATATCTTTTTAAGGGAACTTCATAACCCAATTTCTATTCTTTGGGTTAATCTCCTACTTTCAAATTATGTCATGATATTATTATCTCCTATCTTGTATTTGTAATTTCTTTATGTGTAATTATAGTGAATACACATTATAGATTTATTGTATTTAAAAAAATTATCTCTGTAAGGGAACATCTTAACACAATTTCCATTCTTTGGGTAAATCTCTTAATTTCAAATTATGTCATGATATTATTATGTCCTATCTTGTATTTATACTTTCTTTATGTGTATATATAGTGAATAAACATAATAGATATATTTTATTTAAAAATTATATTTTTAAGGGACTTCGTCTCCATCTCCATTCATTGAGGCATATTTTGTTTTATAGACAAATTTATTTTATACAGTGTATAAACCCCTTTGACTTTTACTTTTATTCAAAAGGAATCTTTTTATACGAAGCGTTTTTACTAAACGACAAAAGGAATGTTTTTTATTACATATGAGGAGACAAAGACTTCTCCAAAGTCATGAATATTATTTGAGTTTTGGCTTCCCTTATAATCCATAACTTTTTTTAATGAAAAATAAATACCAAGATTTAATTTTAATTTATTTTGGTATTGAAAATGGTTTTGAAAGTGTTTTTATTATATCAATGTGTTGTATTGATATCTTGTGATTGAAATGTGGAAATGTTATGTTTCCTTTATACATGTTTTATGTGATACGATTATGTTATGTTTTATGATATGTTTAAACCTGTTCATATGAGGAATGCATTGGACATAATAAGTGACGGGTGGAGCCCTCTATAGCTCCTCGATGCATCGACAGGTCTCATGAGACAAACTAGTGTCTTGGCATGAGGCCTTGAAAAAATCTTATTTGTAGTCTTTGCATGAGGCCCTAGCTACATGGTTATGATAGTCTGGCATTATTCATTACATCATTATTAAAGCGGTTATTGATATTACATGTGATTATTCGACTAGTAGAATATCCATGTGAATAAGTAAATGGCACTATTTCATTTTATTTTTGCCCTATTATGTTGAAGTTTATATTTAAAAGGGTGTTGTTTAGTTATACATTTCATTAAATGTTTATGTTTATTTATGAAAGCTTCTTCTATATTTTCATCCTTACTGATCATCTTACCTCACCCCTTTCAATGTTTTAATTTTTATAGGATGTGAAGATGTATTTTAGGAATGACCTGCTGGGATAGTCTGAAGGGGATATGAGTGTGGAAAATGGAGACTATGTTATTGTATTTTTTACTTTATGATGTAATGTAACAATTATGAATGTATCTAGTGTTTCCAAGGCTACTAAACTAATAGGTCTTTCGAGACTTGATCTTTTGTGATCATGCCAATGTTACGCAATAATGCACCGACTCTGGGTAGTTGGGGTCGGGGTGTTACAGTTGGTATCAGATGCAGTTTAGTACTAACCTTGGAAGCTAGAGTTAGATAAACTATGATTAGATCACATAGCCCTAAGATAGACTTTGAGGATTAGTATAGATTAACTTCCTATAATTTTGGTATTATAGAGATTTTGTGAGTTTTCTGAGCAATACATCCCTGTCTGGATACGAGAAGGTAGAGGCGGCTCTGGCACAGATGTACCTAGGGGTAAAACATGAAAACACCACTTTGAGCGAGACTCGAATGAGAACTGGTGCACGACAACGGGCCTTGCTGTACTCTTGGTTACGACACTCCCGGGGGATATGCTTAGGATAATTCTCGTTTTCTTTACAAACCACTATGAAGGGTTATGAGTATATACTTCCACAAAGAAAACATTTATTATGATTATGGATTATAACCATAAATAGTTCAATTTATGTTAACTGTTTTTCAAGTTTGTAATTATGTATTTTGATTCATAAACTAATCTAGTTTAAGCCATTGTTTAGAAATGGCGCCTAGTGGGAGGAATGGAAACCATATCAATGCATGAACTCCATGTAGGGATTTCCCTCCTGATCAAAATAATTATATTGGAAATGGTGATACAACTGGTGCTGATCACTTTATCACCATACTGGGAAAACTCACACAGGTTATGAATAATATCCTTACTCGTATGGAGCACCCTGATCCGCAACGTGGAGGATCAATTTTAGACCGCTTCATGAGGCAACAACCACCAACATTTAATGGGGGTAAAATCCATTAGTATCTGAGCAATGGCTAAACTCCTTAGAGAAAATATTCCATGCCTTGGGGAGTAGCGAAAGGGAGAAGGTCATCATGGAAGTTTACCGCCTCACTGGAGATGCCGATAAATGGTGGTCACTAATTCAAAAGACAAAGAAAGATGAAGAAGTGTCAAGTATGGAAGGGAGGGAGTTTAATGAAATTTTCTTAGAAAAATAAATTACACATGACCATCGAGCAGATATGGAAAGGAAATTTCTGATTCTGAGACAGAAGGAGGATGAGAATGTCGCAAAGTATGAGGCTAACTTTACAAGCTTAGCAAGACATGCTGCAGATTATATACGTAACCCAAGAAGTAAGATCGATCGTTTCTTTGATGGGTTAAAACTGTTTCTCCGTCGATAACTATTACTACAATCGTTCTCAACGTACGAAGATATAGTAACGTGTTCTATCAAGACAGAAAAGGAATTCTGTAAGTCTTATGACAATAAAGTAAAGAAAGATAATAATAGAACAGTGGAACAAGAGACAGATAAAGGGAAAAAGGAAAAGAATGATTTTCTGTTATTCGATAATTGTGGGACGAATCACCCCAGTACATGCCTAAAAGACTAGGAGGTTGTTATAAATGTGGAGAAAAAGGTCACCAGGCTCGTGATTGCAATGGAAAGAAAGAGGCTATCAATGTTGAATGCTAAAATTGTAGGGAAGTGGGGCATTATGCAAATGAATGTCCTCAGCATCAGGGAATCTTACCTCAGAAAAGGCCAAGAGATCAAGGCCAAGATTATGCTATTACAACAGATGAAGTTGTATAATTATTGTATTGGTGCTTTTGGACTCAAGGATTAAATTCTGGTTATAAGAATAATGTGATATATATAAGGATTGTACTGCAGTACTTGTTGTTTTCATTAAGGTTTTAATATGATTAAGGTAATCATATTTTTAGTATGTAACAATAAGAGAAACATTACTTTGTTTGGGGAATCTGATGTTACAATTGATTTTGGAATTTAGAGTCCCTTTAGAGAAAGTCTGGATAGAGGTATTTTGGATAACTATAATGGTTGGAATGGATTATGTTGAACATTAGATAGTATTGTTTAAGGTTAAAACATTTGTGAATATTATATTTGGAATATTATAATACTATAGTTTTAGGAAATGGACAACATGCAGGTTGGGGGGATAAACCGTCGTGTCAGAGAGAGCTGTTGGAATCGAACCCACAACCATAGTGCAATAGGCCTTTATTACCTACCACTAGCCTACAGGAAGTCCCTAGTTATTAAAAAATATTTTCCTAATCTAAATAGTATGTGTTAATATTTTTAACCTTGTATGATTAGGATAAATAAAATATTTTTGAGTTCTACCATCTTTTTGAGTGAAAGATGAGTTTGTGGTAGAAATTAGTTGAAGGTTGAAACTCTACTTTCAAGCATAAATATATATACCTATATCTTATTCTATGAATAAATTAAATCCTAAACATTATTAGAGGGATAATAAAACAAAAAATGTGTTATCCTAATACCGTATGTCTTGTTGAACTGATAATATTTTAAATCAATATAGATTGAAGGCTTTGAGGCCCTCAATTTTACACTTGTTTGTGATTGATGACCTCAATCACTCCCTACAAATATTTACGTTTTCCTCCAATTATATGTCTCTAATTTTCACCAATGTTCTCCTTATCAAGATCATAATTTGGTGGTGACTTTTTCATTTCCCTTTCCCTCTTATTAAGGCTAAATTTTATTAACCTTATTTCCGATGTGGGTTTCCCACAAAGGTATTTTCTATTTTCAACGTTTTATTTTCAAACAAAAATTTCAATTGCGAGGATGCAATTTATTTAAGGAGGGGAGAATTTAAAACCTCGAGCTTCCACGATACGCTTCTCTTTCAATAACGCAAAAACTTGCATTGTACACAAGTTCGAGTTCTAACACACCGCGACTATTCAAAGTAGCCGTTACGAATTGTAATACCCACTTTTTAAAATTATAGAAATTTTATATTTCAAAATGTACTTCATTTTTTCATTCATAATATCAAAATTATCCTAAGTTGATTTTTTTGTAATTTTCGGAGAACTTTCAATTTTGTATGAATAGTGAAAAATACTTAAAACAACTTTTTTAATCAAAATAATATATAGTGATAAATTATACTATTTAGTGGTTTTAAAGTATAATTATAATATATTTTTACCATTTTACCCAATGGTGTTCATTAGATGTAATTTCACTTTGAAATTGGACATACACAATTGTAAATCTTCTGAAATATATTGTTTCTTAAAAACACGCTATTTTTTATGACAGCGGGAATTAATTATAAAATTAATTAATGAAACTTATATGTTTGGAATTTTGTAAAATAGACAGAATTTTTGAATTCGGAATATCAATTATAGCTTTGGGGGAAATTTTGGCATTATTTTGAGAAACTTTAATTTTTGATGAATAGTGAAACCACTAAGTGGTAGTTAAAAAACTGATTTTTCGTTTAAATGAATCATTACCACTTCTATGATTTGATTTTCAAAAATCCGACATACATGGTTGTCATTAGGAAGTAAAATGTGGTTCAATGGGACTAAAATAATATTTGGTGAATAGTAACTTTTAAGTTTAATTAATCATGATTAAAGGTGTTTAGTAAAATTTAAGGTAAAAATGATATTATAAAAATATGAAAATACCTTTACACTTTTCCTACCCCTATTGGATGAGTCATGGCCGACTACGACAATCCATGGGTCAACTTGGGGACCCCATGGAGCCACTTTGGTAGGAAAATGACATTAAAAACTTTTTATTTAATGTTAAAATAAAAATGTCACAAACAAGAGTTGTTTTACTAAAACAATTTTTAAATGGGGTTATAAAAGTCATATTTTTGACTATAAATATTCATTAGAAAGATAAGAATATTTCCTAAATCATGATAATATTTTTATAATTTTTGGACATTAAATAAATTAAATATTTTATGACACCATGATTATGCAGCGATTACCTAATTAATTAACGATTTAAATAAAATGACAAGATAATGTATCATCTAAGGCATACACTTGTCAAAAACATGTTTTATGAGAATATTTAGAACCCTTATCACCTTAGACTCGAAATATATCATTGTGGGATCTTTATAATCCGAAAATAATTTCATAATAAAGTAACATTTTAATCTTTCCAAGAGTGCCCCTCCTCTCCTCTTATAAAAGTCCCCCACCACTACCACCTTATTCACACCTTCAAAGCCTTTGGCTCGGCCACCCCTGCCCATTTTGTCTCTCCACATCCCACTATTACTCCTAGAATCCTCACATTGGGAATAAGTTGTAAAGACCCGTAAAATTCAAGGGAAATTTTTTCTTAATTTTCTTTAGAATTTTACAAGAGCGCGGTTTAAGACGGCACCTGATTCCGAGGCCCGGAGTGCCCGGAGTTAATTTCCGAAGATTGGCTCGGGTACGTTCAGTGAACGAACGAGCGGGAATTCCTAACTTTTGATCCGGTGCTCGGAATTGAAATCTGAGGGCACCGATGAACTCGCAGCGCCGATATTCGCTTAAAGAGAACTTTTCGGGAGTTGCGTTTGTTGCGGCTTGAAAGTTAAGTTTTGGGGTTTTCAGTTGAGTTAAATAAAATTTGTGTAAGACAAATTTTATTTTTAGTTTGTTAAAAACCTACCAAAGGGGGTTGGAAGTGGGACCCACACCCACTTAACCTCCCTTGGGAGGATTAAGTGTGGTGGGGCCCACACGAACCCCTAGACTTTTCAAGTTCCCTTAACCCCCTCTTAATTGGCTTAAGTTACTCTTAATTAATTTTGGGAGTTAAACCCCTTTTTGAATTTCAAACTTTTGAAATTCTTATGTGTTTTGTAATAATAAAATAAGATGTTATCTTATTTTATGATCGGTTGTTTGTTTGTCTCCTTGTGAGCTTTTGGAGAGCTTCCTCTTCATCTTCAAGCTCTGACGAAGAACGAAGAACGCTCAAACTCCGACGAAGAACGACGCCTCTCTTCTTCGTCCTCGGTGTCAACAAGAGGGAACGCCGCTTCCTCCTCGGACCTTCTTCGTCGGAAAACGAAGATCCGCCAGTGACGTGTCTCTTCGGGCATATCTCTTCGTCAACAGATTTGACGAACGACGACCGCGGCGCCCGACCTCCGCGACGCCGTCTTCCGCGGAACGTAGACGAATCTTCGAATCTTTAACCCGAGGTAGGGGTTGTTGTTTCATTCTTTAATTATTCCTTTTCTTGCTCGTGGATCGCATGTCTACGTGAGGCTTTGAAATATTTTATTTAAGTGTTTTAGTTAACGCGAGGGGGGCCGGACCGCATGAACACGGCCGAACCCCCCCTCCATCGTTCATGTTTATTCATGCGGGTGGAAGCAAGTGGCGTGGTGCCGTCGCACCACGCGGATGATCGTACAAATAATTTACGCGGCGCCGTCGCACTTCGTCAAGGAAAAATCTTCAAGAACACGACGCCGTCGCGCCGCGTTGAAAAGAATCATGGCACGACGAAGGGGGCGCGGTGCCGTCGCACCGCGCCGGACGACGAACACCGCGGCCGGTTCCGGGCCGCGGCGGGACGAAGAGACCGCGCCAGTTCCGGGCCGCGGCGGGACGAAACGACCGCGGCCGGTTCCGGGCCGCGGCGGGAGAGGAGACCGGCGGCCGGGCCGCCGGCGTCGGAAGTCGAAGGCGGGACCGGAATTTCCGGTCCCGTTGGTAAAAACCGGCCGGCCAGCTGGCCGGCCGGATGGCATAAAACCGGGGGAATAAATCCCCCGACCGGTTCAACAAAACCCCCCTCTTAATGAGGGGGGGGGGGGGGTTCTTGAGGGAAGGGGGCAACCAGCCCCCTTGGTTCGGCGCCAGCAGGCCCCCCACGTGGGGGGGAGCGGTTTTAAAAGAAACCGGCGCGGCACAAAGGCCGCGCCGCCCCTCAAAACGCGGGGGTTTGTCACCCCGCGTGCCACCCTCGTGCGGCGCCGGCGCCGGCCGCCGCGGCCCGCCGCCGCGCCGCCGCGCCACCCCGGGGGGGGGGGGGGGGGGTCGGGCCGGGTCGGCCCGGACCCGGACCCCCCCGTTTCGAACCAGTTTTGGTTTTTGGCTCATAACTTGAGCCTCGGACCTCTGAATGACGAACCGTCTGCGGAAACGCGATTCTTAGATCGAGACGGTCGTTTCGGTATATCGCACTCAAGGTTTCGGGTTACTTTGAGTTCGGCCGGGTTGGTTCGTTCACGAAACCAACCGGGCCTTCGGAGCGGAAACACTCATATCTTGAGCTACGGACGTCCGATTGACGTGCCGTCAGTCGCGTAGTGTTCCTCTTAGTGAGACGGATCTTTTGGCATACTCCGCCCGAGGTTTGGACGCAGGTGGAGTACGGTCGGGTTGGTTTTGCCTTAAAAACCAACCGGGCCCCGGAGACAAAAATGCCAATAACTCTCAGACCAGGCGTCCGATCGACGCGCCGTCTGTTGCGTTGAGTTCCTGTTGACGATACGGAACTTTTGGATACATCAACTCTGGTCTTTGTGACAGTTGATGTATCAGCCTCTCGGCTCGTAGAGCGGACCCTCCATACGAGCTTGCTGTGTGCGGGAACCCTAGTGCTGGCTGCGACTGTTCTACTGCTACGACTGCTACTGTGACTGCGACGACGACAGTACAGAGATCCTGTGTGGATTCGACGACGACAGTACAGAGATCCTGTGTGGATTCGACGACGACGACTACAGTACTCAGCGATCCTACGTGGATCAGTGCTACAGGTCCTGTGTGGGCCCGATCCTGTGTGGGTCCTTGCGCTCAGCGGTTCTGTGTGAGCCAGCGCCTACAGGTCCTGTGTGGGCCCGATCCTGTGTGGGTCTTTGCGGGGGTTAGTTACCTATCGATCCTTCGTGGGTCCGACGACTTAGATGGATCAGTGATCATCTTTATCGTCCTTGAAGAAGTATACCTGTGTGAGCTGAATCCTGTTGCTCTCCTGTGTGGATTGTGTTGTGCAATCCTGTGTGGTTTATGTTTTGCTTTCCTATGTGGAATACGTATACTTTCCTGCATGGACTGAGTTGTACTTGGGCTCGGAGGTTGGAGCGTATTTTAATTGATGACTTAGGTATATGTATGGGCATATACCTAAGCAGTGTCGGTTGTTACTTCGTGATTGTACTTTTCTTCGTGGTTTATCCTTTGTGGATTTGAGAGACCTTCAGGGGTCTCGGGGTCCCTACTGAGTAGCTTATACTCACCCCTGCACGGGCTTTGCCCGCACTACATTGTGTTGGTTGCAGACGACGGACAGCGTTGACCTTAGCTGAGGCTTGTAGAGCGGGACGGTATCCGGAGGTGGACCACTGGGCGGGACGTGCACGGAGTGGACGGCGGGACCCGTGGAGCGGAGGAGCTATCTGTACCCACCCTTCAGGTGGGATTTCCGGTGGACAGCTCGGAGTAGCGGCTTTTACTTTTCAGTTGCTGTTTTTCCCTTTTTGAGTTGTACTTTACTTTCAGTTTGGGTTTGTATACTGGCCCATTTACTTTTCCTCACTTTCAGTTGTACTCTGCTTGCTTAGTGTTTACTTTCCGCTTGTTTACTCTGTGGTGTGTGTTTACTTTTCAAAGGCAATGCCTTCCCTTTTTAGCGGGATTTATGCCTTGGTGCTAGTCGCCAGCCCCTGGCCTATGGAAGGCGGGCTTGGGGTAGTCACGGCACGGACCCCGAGGGCGGGTCGTGACAAATTGGTATCAAAGGAGTTCGGTTCTACCGCGAACTCTGATCTTTTCTATGTGAAGCAATAATGTTTAGCGTATTGAGTGTGGATATCAGTCCAGGGAGTCCAGTGTTGGTGCGGCGGCCGACGTATCCGTACACCAGGACCCTGACTTCTGATTTCCGACTTAATGCACGAAAACATTGATTGCGTGTGTGTTTCAAAGTTTTCTTTGTGATTACTTATATCAGCTCACCAGGTATACTGTTCTGACCGTGGCGCACCTGTTTCCTTTTCAGGATGGCCCCACGACGGCAGCCAGCTAGGGTTCCGAGAGTCGAGCGAGACGACAGCCCACCGAGCGACGAGGCCTCGGTGTAGGGCCCTTTTCCAGTAGTGGCACCGGCGGTAGCTTTACCCGCCGAGCCCCCGATGCTTCCAGCAGCAGCTGCTGACGATGCACGTCGCCTCAGTGCACTGCATGAGTTTCAGCGCCAGCGACCACCCAGGTTTCGCGGGGAGACGGATCCCCAGGCAGTAGAGGACTGGCTGGAGGCAGTAGTTCGAGTGTTTAGGCTAGTGAGGACACCAGCAGACCTCATGGTGATCCTCGCTGCGAGCCTATTACACGCAGCAGCTGGACGATGGTGGAGCTTGATGCTCCAGGTGCACGATGAGGCATCTCTACTTTGGACGGACTTTGAGAGCCTCTTCCGCTCTGAGTTCGTCCCGGCCACCCTCCGAGCGGTGCGCATCCAGGAGCTTCTACAGCTGCGGCAGGGCAGCATGACGGTCGCTCAGTACTCGGTGAGATTTACCGATCTCTCGCGCTACTCGACCGACATGGTACGAGACCCATTCTTCCGATCTCGGACCTTCGAGCAGGGTTTGAGACACGAGATCAGGGCATCGCTGATCTCCCTCAGCATACCGACTCAGACAAGAGTACTGGAGCGGGCCCTTCTGATCGAGAGCTTCCTTGCTGAGTCTACACCAGCACAGAGACCCACCGCAGGGCGGCACGTGGCGGAGTCATCTGCAGCAGGCAGTCGACGGATGACTCAGGGGTCTAGACAGACCAGACCTTCAGGCAGACGATCTCAGGGCACTGGCTCAGCAGTGCGGGGCACACAGCGCGGAGCCAGTCTTCCGAGAGGCAGACAGTGCTACTCATGCGGCGGACAGGGCCACATGGCTCGCGACTGCCCGACCCGTCGTGCCGAGGAGCATCAGTCAGTTGATGGACCACCGAGGCAGAGGTAGAGGGTCGACCGTGGCGGTCCGCAGGGAGGATGCGGATGAGGCAGAGGAGCTGGACGTGCAGCTGGTGGTGGCCGACGCTTTGAGGCTCTACCACCACCACCACCAGGAGGTCCACCCCGACCACAGGGAGCTGGCGGGCAGCGACAGGCACAGCTCCAGGCAGCAGAGGCCTACGACCACGGCGCACCTGAGATGATTCGAGGTACTATCTGTGTCTATTCCACCCTTGCTGCAGTTCTTATAGACACAGGAGCGAGTCACTCTTTCATAGCCGCTGCCCTTGTTCGGAGCTCGGAGATTCCGACAGAGCCGTTGGCTCGATCCTTACGGCTAGAGACTCCTACGGGAGCAGACTCGACGATTACACACTGGTGCCGGCAGTGTGAGATTACTCTAGGAGGCGAGAGCTTCGGCTGGGATCTTCTTGTAGCAGCGTCGAGGCCTTACGACGTCATCTTGGGCATGGATTGGCTGTCTACGGTCCATGCACAGATTGACTGTTTTAGGCGCAAGGTGCGATGTGTACGCACCGACGGGAGCAGGTTCACCTTCACTGGCGAGAAGGGAGCCTTAGCAGCACAGGATGGACGTCCGCGGAGGAGAGGACAGCCCATCACTCATCAGTTGGCTAGCCTTATCCTTGGAGCAGTTGACGTGCGGAGTCCTGGTTTTCCTGCAGTGGTGGATCAGTTTGCAGACGTTTTTCACGACGACGTTCCAGGGCTACCTCCTCGCAGAGAGGTAGACTTTTATATTGACTTGTACCCCGGGACCGCCCCGATATCCACTCCAGCATATCGGATGGCCCCCGCCAAGCTTCGAGAGCTACGGGTACAGTTGGAGGACTTGCAGGGCAAGGGGTTCATCCGACCCAGTGTTTCACCCTGGGCTTCCCCGATATTGTTCGCCAAGAAGGCGGACGGGAGCTTGCGACTTTGTGTTGACTATCGCCGCCTGAACCAGGTGACAGTGAGGAACAAGTATCCGCTACCGAGGATTGATGACCTCTTTGATCAGCTCAAGGGAGCACGGTGGTTCTCGAAGATAGACCTCAGGTCAGGCTATCATCAGCTCAGAGTCAGAGACGAGGATGTGCAGAAGACGGCCTTCAGATGCCGGTATGGCCACTATGAGTTCTTGGTTATGCCTTTCGGTGTAACCAACGCTCCAGCAGTGTTCATGGCTCTCATGAACAGGATCTTTCAGCCATACCTCGATCGGTTTGTCGTGGTCTTCATCGAAGACATTCTGATTTACTCTACGACAGAGGAGGAGCACGCCTATCACTTGCGAGTTGTTCTTGACACACTCCGAGAGCACCAGCTTTATGGTAAGCTCTCGAAGTGCCAGTTCTGGATACGTGAGGTCCACTTTTTGGGACACGTTATCTCTAAGGCGGGAGTTGCAGTGGATCCCGCGAAAATTGAGGCTGTGTTAGCTTGGGAGCCACCCAGGAGCGTGACTGAGGTTCGGAGTTTCTTGGGACTAGCTGGATACTATCGGAGATTTGTGCCGAACTTCTCCAGAGTTGCGGCATCACTCACAGCTTTGACGAAGAAGGGGAAACCCTTCGTGTGGTCAGACAATTGTCAGTAGAGCTTCCAGGAGCTGAGACAGAGTTTGACTAGCGCACCTATCTTGAGGTTGCCTGAGGAGGGAGTAGGGTACGTAGTCTACTGCGATGCATCAGGGACCAGACTCGGATGTGTTCTGATGCAGGAGCGGGCAGTGATCGCCTATGGATCACGACAGTTGAGGCCGCATGAGCAGAACTACGCTACCCATGACCTGGAGTTAGCAGCAGTGGTCTTCGCTCTGAAGACATGGCGACACTATCTGATGGGCGAGCGCTTTACGGTCTTTTCTGATCATCAGAGTCTCAGGTATATCTTCTCGCAGAAAGACCTGAACCTGAGATAGCGACGATGGCTCGAGTTCCTCCAGGACTATGACTTTGAGATAGTCTATACTCCTGGGAAGGGGAACGTAGTAGCCGATGCCCTCAGCAGGAGGACGGGCATTCAGCTACTCGAGGAGGCGACGGAGCAGCTAGCCTCTTTGCAGATATCCTTCGTGGATAGAGATGGAGCATCCTTTCTTTAGTCTCTCACAGTCATTCCTCTACTACTGCAGCGAGTCAGGGAGGCACAGCGCGGGGACGCTGACTGTGAGACACGGCGTGCACAGATATCCTCGGGACAGGCACCAGATGGTTTCTCCCTTGGAGTAGAGCACGACATCCTTTTCAGAGGACGTACCATGGTACCAGTCGCATTGCGAGAGGAAGTGCTGAGGGAGTTTCACACTTCTCCTTTAGCGGTACATCCTGGAGTGGCGAAGATGTACCAGGACCTCAGACGACAGCGTTGGTGGCCGGGCATGAAGAAGGCTGTAGCAGAGTTCGTTTCTCGATGCCTTACCTGTCAGCAGGTGAAGGTAGAGAATCAGGTACCAGCAGGCTTGGTACAGCCCTTGGAGGTTCCGGAGTGGAAGTGGGACGACATATCTATGGACTTCGTGACTGGACTTTCCACGCACATCCAGAGGTCACGACTCCATCTGGGTGATTGTTGACCGACTCACCAAGTCGGCACACTTCTTACCCATCAGAGAGCAGGGATCAGTTGAGAGCTTGGGACGTCTCTACGTTCAGGAGATTGTGCGACTCCACGGCGTGCCATCATCTATCGTTTCCGATCGAGATGCCCGCTTTACTTCCCGGCTTTGGAAGGGGTTACAGGAAGCGTTCGGGACGCAGCTACGTCTTAGCACAGCTTTTCACCCTCAGACAGATGGTTAGACGGAGAGGACCATTCAGACTCTCGAGGACATGCTCCGCGCATGTGTCCTCGACTTTGGTCGTAGCTGGGAGGACCACCTACCCTTGGTGGAGTTCGCATACAACAACAGCTACCACTCCACCATCGGGATGGCACCGTATGAGGCGTTGTACGGCCGACCATGTAGATCTCCTTTGTGCTGGACAGACCCTGGGGAGTCAGCACTGGTGGGACCGAAGATGGTCCAGGCCACGACAGAGAAGGTCCAGGTCATCCAGGAGCGGATGAGGACAGCTCAGAGCCGGCAGAAGTCATATGCTGACAGGAGGCGGAGGCCACTGGAGTTCGAGGATGGCGACCACGTCTTCTTGCGGGTCTCACCTCGACGTGGTATTCGGAGATTTGGCCGAGGCGGCAAGTTATCTCCGCGCTTCATCGGACCTTTCCAGATTCTTAGCAGGATTGGTGAGGTGGCTTATCACCTGGCTCTACCACCTCAGTTGCACCGGGTGCACGACGTCTTCCACGTATCCCAGCTGAGGAGATACGTGCACGACCCGACGCACATCATTGATCATGGGGAGCTTGACGTTGACGATGGGGCGACTTTTACGGAGATCCCGGTGGAGATAGAGGATCGACAGGAGCGGGTCCTGCGTGGGCGATCGATTCCTCTTGTGCGCATCAGATGGCAGCACGGAAATCTCCAGGAGAGCACATGGGAGCGGGAGGCTCAGATGCGTGCTCAGTACCCTCATTTGTTTCCCTAGATTTTGTTGTATCTTTACGGGGAAGTAAAGCCCTGAGGTGGGAGTAATGTAAAGACCCGTAAAATTCAAGGGAAATTTTTTCTTAATTTTCTTTAGAATTTTACAAGAGCGCGGTTTAAGACGGCACCTGATTCCGAGGCCCGGAGTGCCCGGAGTTAATTTCCGAAGTTTGGCTCAGGTACGTTCAGTGAACGAACGAGCGGGAATTCCTAACTTTTGATCCGGTGCTCGGAATTGAAATCTGAGGGCACCGATGAACTCGCAGCGCCGATATTCGCTTAAAGAGACCTTTTCGGGAGTTGCGTTTGTTGCGGGTTGAAAGTTAAGTTTTGGGGTTTTCAGTTGAGTTAAATAAAATTTGTGTAAGACAAATTTTATTTTTAGTTTGTTAAAAACCTACCAAAGGGGGTTGGAAGTGGGACCCACACCCACTTAACCTACCTTGGGAGGATTAAGTGTGGTGGGGCCCACACGAACCCCTAGACTTTTCAAGTTCCCTTAACCCCCTCTTAATTGGCTTAAGTTACTCTTAATTAATTTTGGGAGTTAAACCCCTTTTTGAATTTCAAACTTTTGAAATTCTTATGTGTTTTGTAATAATAAAATAAGATGTTATCTTATTTTATGATGGGTTGTTTGTTTGTCTCCTTGTGAGCTTTTGGAGAGCTTCCTCTTCATCTTCAAGCTCTGACGAAGAACGAAGAACGCTCAAACTCCGACGAAGAACGACGCCTCTATTCTTCGTCCTCGGTGTCAACAAGAGGGAACGCCGCTTCCTCCTCGGACCTTCTTCGTCGGCAAACGAAGATCCGCCAGCGACGTGTCTCTTCGGGCATATCTCTTCGTCAACGCATTTGACGAACGACGACCGCGACGCCCGACCTCCGCGACGCCGTCTTCCGCGGAACGTAGACGAATCTTCGAATCTTTAACCCGAGGTAGGGGTTGTTGTTTCATTCTTTAATTATTCCTTTTCATGCTCGTGGATCGCATGTCTACGTGAGGCTTTGAAATATTTTATTTAAGTGTTTTAGTTAACGCGAGGGGGGCCGGACCGCATGAACACGGCCGAACCCCCCCTCCATCGTTCATGTTTATTCATGCGGGTGGAAGCAAGTGGCGTGGTGCCGTCGCACCACGCGGATGATCATACAAATAATTTACGCGGCGCCGTCGCACTTCGTCAAGGAAAAATCTTCAAGAACACGACGCCGTCACGCCGTGTTGAAAAGAATCATGGCACGGCGAAGGGGGCGCGGTGCCGTCGCACCGCGCCGGACGACGAACACCGCGGCCGGTTCCGGGCCACGGTGGGACGAAGAGACCGCGGCCGGTTCCGGGCCGCGGCGGGACGAAAAGACCGCGGCCGGTTCCGGGCCGCGGAGGGAGAGGAGACCGGCGGCCGGGCCGCCGGTGTCGGAAGTCGAAGGCGGGACCGGAATTTCCGGTCCCGTTGGTAAAAACCGGCCGGCCAGCTGGCCAGCCGGATGGCATAAAACAGGGGGAATAAATCCCCCGGCCGGTTCAACAAAACCCCCCTCTTAATGAGGGGGGGGGGGGGGTTCTTGAGGGAAGGGGGCAACCGGCCCCCTTGGTTCGGCGCCAGCAGGCCCCCCACGTGGGGGGGAGCGGTTTTAAAAGAAACCGGCGCGGCACAAAGGCCGCGCCGCCCCTCAAAACGCGGGGGTTTGTCACCCCGCGTGCCACCCTCGTGCGGCGCCGGCGCCAGCCGCCGCGGCCCGCCGCCGCGCCGCCGCGCCACCCCGGGGGGGGGGGGGGGGCGGGGGGGGGGGGGGGGGGGGGTCGTGCCGGGTCGGCCCGGACCCGGACCCCCCCGTTTCGAACCAGTTTTGGTTTTTGGCTCATAACTTGAGCCTCGGACCTCCGAATGACGAACCGTCTGCGGCAACGCGATCCTTAGATCGAGACGGTCGTTTCGGTATATCGCACTCAAGGTTTCGGGTTACTTTGAGTTCGGCCGGGTTGGTTCGTTCACGAAACCAACCGGGCCTTCGGAGCAGAAACGCTCATATCTTGAGCTACGGACGTCCGATTGACGTGCCGTCAGTCGCGTAGTGTTCTTCTTAGTGAGACGGATCTTTTGGCATACTCCGCCCGAGGTTTGGACGCAGGTGGAGTACGGTCGGGTTGGTTTTGCCTTAAAAACCAACCGAGCCCCGGAGACGAAAATGCCAATAACTCTCAGACCAGGCGTCCGATCGACGCGCCGTCTGTTGCGTTGAGTTCCTGTTGACGATACGGAACTTTTGGATACATTAACTCTGGTCTTTGTGACAGTTGATGTATCAGCCTCTCGGCTCGTGGAGCGGACCCTCCGTACGAGCTTGCTGTGTGCGGGAACCCTAGTGTTGGCTGCGACTGTTCTACTGCTACGACTGCTACTGTGACTGCGACGACGACAGTACAGAGATCCTGTGTGGATTCGACGACGACAGTACAGAGATCCTGTGTGGATTCGACGACGATGACTACAGCACTCAGCGATCCTATGTGGATCAGTGCTACAGGTCCTGTGTGGGCCCGATCCTGTGTGGGTCCTTGCGCTCAGCGGTTCTGTGTGAGCCAGCGCCTACAGGTCCTGTGTGGGCCCGATCCTGTGTGGGTCTTTGCGGGGGTTAGTTACCTATCGATCCTTCGTGGGTCCGACGACTTAGATGGATCAGTGATCATCTTTATCGTCCTTGAAGAAGTATACCTGTGTGAGCTGAATCCTGTTGCTTTCCTGTGTGGATTGTGTTGTGCAATCCTGTGTGGTTTATGTTTTGCTTTCCTATGTGGAATACGTATACTTTCCTGCGTGGACTGAGTTGTACTTGGGCTCGGAGGTTGGAGCGTATTTTAATTGATGACTTAGGTATATGTATGGGCATATACCTAAGCAGTGTCGGTTGTTACTTCGTGATTGTACTTTTCTTCGTGGTTTATCCTTTGTGGATTTGAGAGACCTTCAGGGGTCTCGGGGTCCCTACTGAGTAGCTTATACTCACCCCTGCACGGGCTTTGCCCGCACTACGTTGTGTTGGTTGCAGACGACGGACAGCGTTGACCTTAGCTGAGGCTTGTAGAGCGGGACGGTATCCGGAGGTGGACCACTGGGCGGGACGTGCACGGAGCGGACGGCGGGACCCGTGGAGCAGAGGAGCTATCTGTACCCACCCTTCAGGTGGGATTTCCGGTGGACAGCTCGGAGTAGCGGCTTTTACTTTTCAGTTGCTGTTTTTCCCTTTTTGAGTTGTACTTTACTTTCAGTTTGGGTTTGTATACTGGCCCATTTACTTTTCCGCACTTTCAGTTGTACTCTGCTTGCTTAGTGTTTACTTTCCGCTTGTTTACTCTGTGGTGTGTGTTTACTTTTCAAAGGCAATGCCTTCCCTTTTTACCAGGATTTACGCCTTGGTGCTAGTCGCCAGCCCCTGGCCTATGGAAGGCGGGCATGGGGTAGTCACGGCACGGACCCCGAGGGCGGGTCGTGACATAAGTCTTCCCAAGGAAGCCTTTGAGGTCAAATCAAAAAGAGTTACCCGTTTTAATGGTAGTGTTTTCTCTTGTGTTCTTATGTTTTATTTTGGTTCTCAGACCCCCTAAACTATTTTTATTCATTTATTTTGTAACAAAACCTGTGTCCTCAATATACTAGGATGTTTTTATAAGTGTTATTCAAGCTACACTTACACACACCTACATCAAATGGTTAAGGAACATACTATTTCTGTGGTTGGAGAATTTCTGCCTCATGAAACGATGATTGTTCAACACTAATATAACACCTTTAAAGGTTGCCATTAATTGGTCACTATATTTATATATGATATATAATATGTTTAGTTTTTACTAAAGCTTCTGTATTTTTCATTTATGGAATACCTTTATGGTTTTCATTATGGGTAAACGTGATATCTTCATTTTAGGAAGTGCGGACTACCGCCCCCTCAAAGTGATTGGAATCGTTAAAGACATATGTGAGATGTATAAAGGATGGAGTAAATGATATTATATATGATATTATACTGTAATTATAATATACCTTTATATCATTATGTTTTCATTCCATTAAATATGATATAGAAATGAAAGTAGCGTTCATGCGTACGTACGACTTACCGTCTCCATGAACGGTGCATTTCATTTCTTACCTCTAAATGTTACTTAATATTATGAATGAATGTATATACTGGATATATATGATATATATGATATCTAAATCATGAATATAATGCTGGATATAATGGATATTTCACCACATGAACAACTTGTAATTACAAGAAAGTTTATTTTTGACTCAAGTACCAAAGATCGGCAAAACGACCGTTATTAACATAAATGACTACATAATTCTCGTAACATTGTAATAAGTAATATAAAAGGGATAATTAACTTGAAAAAGGTTATTAAGAAAGTAGAAATTAACTCTATTTTATTATTCAGGAGGTTAAAGAACGGTCGAGTCATGACGGACACGAGGAAAGGGAACTTCTAAACCCAATTTCTATTCTTTTGGTTAATCTACTATTTTCAAATTATGTCATGATATTATTATCTCATATCTTGTATTTTTATTTTCTTTATGTGTGCTTATAGTGAATACACCTAATATATTGATTTTATTTAAAAAAATAATCTTTTTAAGGGAACTTCTTAACCCAATTTCTATTCTTTGGGTTAATCTCCTACTTTCAAATTATGTCATGATATTATTATCTCCTATCTTGTATTTGTAATTTCATTATGTGTACTTATAGTGAATACACATAATAGATTAATTTTATTTAAAAAAATTATCTCTGTAAGGGAACTTCTTAACCCAATTTCCATTCTTTGGGTTAATCTCCTACTTTCAAATTATTTAATGATTTTATTCTGTCCTATCTTGTATTTATACTTTCTTTATGTGTACATAGAGTGAATACACATAATAGATATATTTTATTTAAAAATGATATTTTTAAGGGACTTCGTCTCAATCTCCATTCATTGAGGCATATTTTGTATTACACACAAATTTCTTTTATATAGTGTATAAACCCCTTTGACTTTTACTTTTATTCAAAAGGAATCTTTTTATAGGAAGCGTTTTTACTAAACGACAAAAGGAAGGTTTTTTCTTACGTATGCGGTGACAACGAATTCTCCACCGTCATGACTATTATTTGAGTTTCATCTTCTTCTATAAGCCATAACTTTTTTTAATGAAAAATAAAAACCAAGATTTAATTTTCCATTATTTTGGTATTAAAAATGGTTTTGAAAGTGTTTTTATTATATCAATGTGTTGTATTGATATCTTGTGATTGAAATGTGGAAATTTTATGTTTCCTTTATGCATGTTTTATGTGATACGATTATGTTATTGTTTATGATATGTTTAAACATGTTCATATGAGGAATGCATTGTACTTAATAAGTGATGGGTGGAGCCCGCTATAGCTCCTCGATGCACCGACAGGTCTCATGAGACAAACTAGTGTCTTGGCACGAGACCTTGACAAAATCTTATTTGTAGTCCTAGAACAAGGCCTTCGCTACGTGGTTAGGATAGAATGGAATTATGCATTCCATCATTATGAAAGCGGTTTTTGATATTGAATGTGATTATTCAATTAGTAGAATATCTATGTGAATAAGTAAATGGCATTAATTCATTTTATTGTTTCCCTATTATGTTGAAGTTCATATTTAAAAGGCTTTTGTTTAGTTATACATTGACTTAAATGTTTTTGTTTATTTATGAAAGCTTCCGCTATATTGTTATCCTTACTAAGCATCTGACCTCACCCCTTTCAATGTTTTAATTTTTGCAGGATGTGAAGAAGTATTTTAGGAATGACCTGCAGGGATAGTCTGAAGGGGATATGAGTGCGGAAAATGGAGACTATGTTATTTTAGTTTTTCACTTTATGATGTAATGTAACAATTATGAATGTATCTAGTGTTTCCAAGGCTACTAAACTAATCGGTCTTTCGAGACTTGATCTTTTGTGATCATGCCAATGTTACGCAATAATGCCCCGACTCTGGGTAGCTGGGGTCGGGGCATTGCACTTGTTGAATAAACCTTATATTTATATAGTTATTCTTCTTTACATTCAAATATATTTTATAACTTAATTTTGGAAGTGTGCATTTAAAAGGAAATGTGTTAGTTTTTTACCGACCTTTATTTGAAAATATAATAAAAATTTAGAGAGAAAATGTTTTTTTCTTTTCTTATTAATGAAAAAGTATTATTTTTAGAGTCTAAAAGATATTGGAATAAAATGTTTTTATGTAATTTCATGGATAAAAAAATTATATATTTAAAAATTATGATCCTCATTTTGAAAAAAATAATTATCATATGTATTTGGAATATAAATATTTAAAGTGTGATACTTTATTAATTAATTTATTTCTCAAATTGAAAACCTATTTGATAACAATTTTTAAAACAATGATTTATGGTATTTATATTTAATGATTCAATATATACTTTGTGGTAGAATCCCACTGGGTATGTTTAGATAAAAACATGTATATACAGTTGTGTGTGTATAAATATCGCATGTTTTGATACAGGTTCCATGATTGTGATCTCGACTTCTTTTTTTATGATTTTTTTGATAGGTGGGGTTTTTTGTGAAAATAGGCCATTGGTTATATAGGATATGTTGTAGTTATTTGAATTTCATTTTCCTTATATAGAATTTCGATACCAATAATCTTGGCAAATTGATCATTATTTATAGATTTCCAATTTTTTTCTAATGTACATATTTTTTATTCGGGTTACTAAATTGACACTAACTTTTTGAGTATGTATCATTTCAGTTTATTATGTTGTTATTGTTTTTTTAGAATTTATGTAGATGTGAATTGATTTAAAACACAAGGATCAATCCTTCTAGATTATTGGTTATTTTAAGTGTATGAATTTATTATTACATAATGCTGAAATAATTTTCAACTCTTTATTCATTATACATATGCACTGGCTCATAATACATATGGATCAAGACACACATTAAGCCATGTAGTAAGCCGGGTAGGCTGAATTTTTTGTTAAATCATTTCTAGTTAGTTATAAATGTTTCTAATGATATGTTTCTTAAGAAGCTCCACATTTTTTGAAACACTCTATTTTTATTTAGAGAGGTTTATTATTAACAGAAAATAATTTCAAAACACCACTGGAAGTTCTATAGAGTCTAGTTATATTTTTATCTCCCACTACCTCAATTTATAATGGGATTTTAGGATATTTATTTTTATTTTAATTATTAATAATAAATTTTGGTTGGATATAGTTCTATTTAGATTATATTTTTAATCTTATGAGTTCCCATATAGTTTTTTGGGTATTTTTGATGATAATAAACACATTGTGAAAGTTTTATGGTTATATCTCATGGAATTAAAAACTATTAAGAGATCATATAGGTGGTTCCAAAAATCATTATATAAGTTGTTGCATGATTGGAACATAATTAATCAAACCATGATGCCAACTATTACATAGTCTTCATCACTTTTGGTTTTATTATTTTGACCCCTTAATTATTATTTCTCTCTTTAGAAATTATCTGTGATATAAAATGAATTATGGAGGGTATTTTTATATATTTATGTAATTCGATTGAGTTTTAGTTGAATTTTTTTTGTAAAATGTAATTTATGTTGCTGTGGTGGAATTTATTTCAATTGAAAAATGATTTCATGTGTAAAACTTTTTTGGGATATGATTGTATGGATATTTTATAAAATGGATTATTTTTTAATGATTTTTTTATAAATACATTATTTTTCTATGAATTATATGAAATATTTTTGTATTAAAATCCATTCAGTAATTAATTTGTGAATTTTTTTGACTCTTTTGGTGTGTGTTTTGAACATAAAAAAGGGGACTACATTTCAAAATACAATATAAGATTTATTTTGAAATGTTTTAAAAGAGTGTTGTTTTTTGAAATAAATTTGATCTAAAATGTATATGAGTTACCTAATTGGGGATTTTTTATTTTAACTCATGAAAAATTATGAAATTGAATTCTGAATATTTTCTAATGTGGGATTCGAATTCCTAAAGGGTTATCTTGTTTATAATAAATTTTTCTACATTGAAAATTAATTTTCACTCCATATTATGAAATTTATAGTTTATCTCTAATATTTGCAGTTTTGTTTACTAATGTGTGTTTTAATATAATACCTAAGGTTGATTTTGGGACAGTTTTATTACATTGTGATATTGAGTTT
Source organism: Viscum album (assembly GCA_963277665.1). Classification (NCBI taxonomy): domain Eukaryota; kingdom Viridiplantae; phylum Streptophyta; class Magnoliopsida; order Santalales; family Viscaceae; genus Viscum; species Viscum album. The sequence goes on along the minus strand of OY728159.1, from coordinate 1,880,408,396 downwards.
TATGGATTTTTATACCATATAATTTTTATTTTCCAAGTAAAATTTTATTGATTGATTGTAGATATTTTTTCATATGATTGATCATGGGGTGGTTTCTCTCATTGTTTGGAAGTGGATACATTCATTTTTATCCATTTCAAGAATTCAGATATAGTGGTGGAACCCTGATATATTATCATATGTTGGTTACAAATAACATTTCGCAAGGTCATTTTTCGGGATAGGTCATCATGAAAATTTGGAATTTTTTTCTTTATTATGGTTTACCTATTGTTAGCTATCTATCTGTTAAGAATATTTTTGAAGTTCATTTTAATGACGGATTACAATTTCTATTTTTTACTACTCATCATATGAAGATAGTGTTCTTGTGTATTTTTCACATGGAATTTACGATTATATAAAGGGAGAATTTTTTATTCATATTATGATTTTATTGTAGACCCTTCATGTTATTATGGTTATTTTTACATGTTATATTCTTTTTAGAATCTATTTAGTTTATTTTTTTATGACGTGATGGTTATTGCGGGTTATAAGAATGAAAAATTAGTTGTTATTTCATTTCAAAATCATGTGTCGTGGAGTCTCATAATGTAGTATAGTTACTTTTTGGTGGATTTAAATTAGATAAGAATTACCTTCATTCATTAGTATCTATAATTAGTGGATTTTAACCATTTAGACGATTTGTGCTACCAAGATGGAATTATATATTTGGTCTTCCATGTGATGGTGTTCTTTGAGTGAAATCCCATGTTATTTCCACTAGATGTTAAACTCAAGGATTGAAACTTTCTTTATATTGAGGATTAATTATGGTTTTTAGATTCTCTCATTACCTAATTACAGTGTTTGAGTAGATGGATTGTTTGAAAATGGTGATGATAATAGGGTGATCATTTGAAATTTATATTTTATAGAAATATCAACAAAGTTATTTCTTGTTTGACAATTATTTTATGTATCAAGTGGAAAGTTATAATTGAATTGGATGTATTATAGTGGTAATTTATTTCTTGAATGATAACTAGTTTGGATAGATATCAATAAATCATCATTTTTTATGAATTATAAATTGATAAAATACTTATGCATGGTGTCCCATTCTTTTGATCAGTGTGTTGGATAGTGATGGATTTGTTCTTATTTTAGGATTCACGTTATTGTTGAAGATTCGTTCTTTTTTTGGTTATTGTTGTAATGATTAATGTTTCCTTTTAATACATCTTTTTTAAAGTAATCCCTGCCAAAACAACTCTATTTTTTATTATATAATATTTTAGAATTCATTGTTTCTAAATGTATCTATATTTTTATGGTCAAATATAATGAAATGGGTTAAATTATTTTTTCACCCACATGACACCATTTTATAATAATTTTTTTAGATTACAATATTTTTTTTGATTCATTGTATTTCCATTGGGTTTTGATTATTATGTTTTCTAGGGATTTGTATTTCTAAACAAGTAGTAAGAAATTCTATGAATATTCCCTAGTTTTTTAATGTTTATATTATTGGAGAATAAATTTATAGTCATGGTTACACCCTATCACACACCATGGAAAATATGGGTATTTTATTATAATCATGAATTTCAAAAAAATTGCAGGGGTTTCTATGCGGAATTTTTAAGGAAGTAATAATGGTTCTTTCTAGTGGTGGTTGTTCTCGGGAATGTGGGTCACAGAATGATCCACCTTAGGAAACATTTATTTTTTCAGTTAGGAGGTCTTTCCTTCCATGCAATGAATGTCACTCCATGATCCGCCTTTGACATGTTTTAATTTTTAATGATTTTATAGTTTTCCCTCATCAATATTTTGGATTATTTATCAGATTATTTAATCATTTTTCATCTATCCTAGTACTAGAGAAGGTAATCCATCTCAAACTTATTTTACAATGGTTTCTCGTTTCCCTACATTTTATTTCTAGTTATTTGTTATGATAATTTCATTCATTCATCTACTATCATCTTTCCCACTTATTCCCTAAATATTTTCAATTAATTATTCATCCTCTATGAACCAATGTCTATATTTGAGTAAAAAATCCACACATGACCTGAAATTGTTGACATTGAATGTTGTTTAAAAAAATCATAAGTTCCACTATTAAAAGTAATAATTTTTTGAAGGGGTTTGCTACAGAAGGTTTATTTTCCAAAGAATTATTTTTTGTTTAAAGGGAGTTATTTTTTTAAAACGAGTTATTTTGGCCTATTTTGAGTTATTCTAATACATCTTTGGTCGTTATGGTGATATCATGTTGTCTTATGTGACAATAATGGATGAGGGTTCACATCTGAATGATTTGAAATGTAAGTTTTCATGATTGAGTTTTGGAAAATAGTGAAATGTATTTAAATTCAATAATGTTTTTTAAAAAAATCAATATGGGACATTAAAAATGATTTTCTAATATGACTTTGAGAACATCATTTAATTCCCCTCTTAGAGTTTACTTTACATGGATTACACTTCCTGATGGGGTTGTTCTACACTGATATATCAATTTATGAGTTGAATGCGTAGGTGTGAAAATTGTTATTTCCAGAGAGGGTATTATAAGCAGGATGAGGTTTTCTCACTTTCTATTAATACTAATTTTTGTGATTCTTAATTTATTTGCTTCTTAATAACCTACATATGACAATATCATGGGAGAACAAGGTAGATATGAAAATTGTTGGGATGCATATTACACATTCATTTTTTGTTAGGCTAGGTAATTCTCTTGATTCACTTCAAAAACCAATATGTTTATATTGTTACTTGGTATGATGAAAAAAGGGGAAGCTGAATGGCATGTTCGATTTTCACATAGGGTACCATTGAGTGATCTAATAAACCTTGTCAAATATAATTTGTGTTCTAGACTGTTGTGTATCTAGTTGATATATAATCCCCATCAATGTTAACTTAGGGGATCCTACTTAATTCCTCTTTTATATCCCCATGCTCTTGATATTGTGATATGGATCTATTTATTAGATCTATATCGTCTTTATTATTCCTCATTAATATGTTGTTTCCATTTTTGATTATAATAAATTTATTTTATAATTGTAGTTTACTTTCAAAATAATTTTATGAAATAGTTTTGAAAGGGTGGTTTTAAATATAAATAGGTTAACATTTTTATTAAACTAAATTTGATGGAAATTTTAGAAAGTATAAATGAATGTGTTTTGGTATTGAAATAGAATTTAGAATTATTTTTTTCATGGTTTGTAAGATATTTAAATGTTTTTATTTGTATAATTTCTTATAAAAAATTATTGTTTTACACAAAATATGCATCATTTTTTAAAAATGAATTATCATATGGTTTTGGAAGGAATAGAATTAATGTGTGATGATTACATTCTTTATCTATTCTCACATGATAATAGTATTTTTTAATTTATGTTCAAATTAGGATTTGATTATTTGTTTTATAAAATTCACTATATTGATATCTTGGTGGATTCTTACTAGGCTGGTTTATCCGGAACAATTCATATTCACATGACTGTGTGTATAAAACCCTAATATCTATATTCAGGTACCTAGTTTTGATCATAGTATGGATTCAATTTTATTTATTTTACTGAAGTTTTATCTATTTATGGAGTGTGACAATGAGTTATATAGGATATATTATTGTTTTTTAGGATTTAATTTCATTATAATGTGTTTTGGTAACATCCATGAAATCCAGATATATATTATTCGAATAATTGATGTATAAATTTTTATAGGGTGTACTATGGTTTTCTACGTAGTATCAATTTTATATTCATTTATATATTATTAATTGTATGGGTTTTAATATTTTTATACCCTATTTAATTATTTATATTATTTTTAAGTTTCTAAATGATATGAATGTATATAAAATTAATTTAATGGTAATGTTGTATTCATAAGGATCTCAACTACTTGTATTTATTAATATCTAGGGTTGAAACAATTCCCATGAAAGTATTATTCATACCTAGACACTAGTTTGTATCTCATTATGTTCTATAGTTCCCTTGAGGCCTAATGATGCACTAGGATGGGTGACATGTTATTTCAAACATGACTAGTTCCTTAAATAAATTTATACATGTAATATTTTAGTAATGAGGACATTGTTGGATAGAGGGTATGCTCATGTAAGTTATCAATTATTACTTGAGTTTTTTTTTTCTGAAGGGAGAATGATCATGTAATTTTTAAGATCTCGCAAGAAGAATCAAAGAATTATGGGGGTTTGATTATTCTTTAATGACAACTATGGGATGTGGATAATACCATTTTCTATTCCCGTTATATGATTCAAATAGAATAGCTTTGACAAAGGGGTCGATATCCTTAATGCCCATATTCCTAAGAATCCAAGAGTGGAAGAATAATTTCAATCCCGAAATTGTTAGAATCGTGTTCACTCAAGCGTGGATTCCAATATGTTGTCTCAATTCTAAATAATAAAATTTGAGTATTTTTTGGGACATTTTATCATCTATTAAAAACCATATAAGTATGGACACATAGACTGATAATATAGATCTTGATAATTTTTTCATGATCGGGGTGGTTCTTGATATGTCCACAACATTATTAGAGAATGTAGTTCTAAGTACAAGATATTACACCATCAATCATTAGATACAATATGAATGGAAACAAAAATTCTACCTAAATTGAATGTTCCGTGGCCACTTATCAATTAAATGAAAAATATAAATTGAGTTTATCTTATATAAATTAAAGGGACACAATAATAATTTATGTATATAAAAAAAGGATGAGGAAATTATTCCTCCAAAACTTATTGCACCCTCCAATATAGATATCAGGACTGAGACCACCTATGTGGGTGATCCAAATGATAATGGGAACTTTGTTTCACACACTGTGTACCTGGTGGAAGGGGAATATAATCCCATGTGAACACAAATAAGAAATTCAGATAATATGGTGTATAATTAAATTCCCCATGATATAGAATTATGTAAAAATCCAATAAATGGATAAGGGTTTGGCACTGTCATCCATTGGGATAATGATCTGGCTAATACAAAATAAGGGAAGATAAAGAAAAAATTTTCCATAAATATTAGACTTATTAGAGCCCTCTATATTGAGGAAATATTAAGGGATGTTCCTCTATAAGACCATATAAATAATGACCAGCCTATCATTTATAATAATTGCAGCTTGATAAGAGAATCCTCTCAATGAAGGGAGAAATTTACAAATGGGGGAGAAACCTGGGAAGTACATATACAAGTTAACTCATTTCATGATGTTACAAACACTTAAGAAAACACTCATGGATATACTATGGTGATGAGTGATATTCAAGGGGGTCAAAAAATTCTGATTAAAAAGAATGTTAATCATTATGGTGGAATTCTTGAATAGATCAATACCATTATTTTTTGTAACACCAAATGAGGTTGGGATAGTAGAGGATAAATGGGGGAAAGGAAGGTGTCTTGGAATTAGTGGATCTGAAGAGTAATTCTCATATGTTCCTACCAAAAAATATGATAAAAGAAAAATATCCATGGAAAAAATAACAAAGTGGGATATTTAATGAATAAAATCACCACTTTGGGTGGTTATTTTTGGTATAATGAATTTGAGGATGCACAACCTTTGGATATTACTGAGGATTCATCAATTGATTACTCAAATAACTTACATACAATGGACTACAACAAAATTGTAACAAAGAAAAAATAAGTGAAAAAACGAAAAATCCCAACTTAATTTGGAATAACATGTTGGTCCATAGATAAAGGGAAAATCACTTAATCATTGAATATTTTTTGGATCTTTTATGAAATAGAATACTTCATAATGGACAGAGCCCATTGGAATTTCATTTTTGAATGATAAACTCATGATGACATGTGTCACTGAACCAAGTTACATTTTGAAAATTGGTATCATTTAAATGGGATTCTATCAAATTTAATATTTTCTCCCAAAATCTACATGATGGTAATATGGATCATCTATGGATTCTATGACATTAAATTTTTGATATTCTACCATGTTACAAAAGAAATCAAATTATCTAAATTTTAACCAATATATTAGGATGTGAGTTATCAATTTCTTTTTGGTATGTGTCTTCATATTATATCCAAAGAAGGTAATTGTGGAGAGAAATTGAGACATTTTAGGGAAACATGGAACAGAAATGGATTATACATGGAAAATTTGACACTGTTCTGATGGAAAGAGAGAAATATAGTTATAACATCAACCAAATTTCCTTTTTGGAGTCCTCTAAGAGAAATGATCAATGAAATATTTTTTAGTTTCCAGTTGTAGGTGCAGATTTCACATGGAGAACATACAACACGAAGGGGATATAAGGATGTAGAAAATACATATTATTTGTTCAAATGGATAATAGAAGTATTGAAAATGGGGTTTTAGTTTTCACCCTCCACAAACATCACTTGGAATAGAACTATATCTTTTGATAAATTTCTATACATAGTGCATGGTTATCCCCAATTACATTTAAATTTAATAATGGATGGTTGGTGAATCCTTGAGGTAGGGATTTTTTGTTGGAGGTTTTATGGTTTAACCCACTGGAAGATGTTCTCAAAGTATCGATGAAAAAATAAAACATACTAAAGTTGTACTGAGGGAACAGAGTAAAAATTTATCTCCAAGCATGAACAATAAATTAAAAATTCTGAGGATCACCTTACTTGCTACCAATTTGAATTACAACATTAGAATAACTCATCTAGAGAGAAAATTCATGATCCAGACAGTTCAAGTGACCCCTTATTGATATGGGAAATACTAGGCAACAATATTCTAAATGTAAAATGGTTAAATGATGGGGATTTGAAATCAATTTTCATTCATATAACACCTAATGAAAATATAGAATGATTTGTAAAAAATTCTATCAGCATCGGTGGTTTCCTATAAACTACTAATCATTAAATAACTTAGGTAGTTTTTGACCACTACATAAGACATTACATTGATAATGGACCTGATATCACACAAAAGATGGTTCAAAACAAAATGTCCTACATTACTAATCATTAAAACCAAATTCATTTCATGGCTCAATCTACGGAAGAAATAAAAGAAGTTCTCTTCTCCCATGATGTGGACAATGGTCACGGTCTAGTTTGATTTACCACCAAATTTTTCATGTTTTATTATGACATTTTGTTAGATGACATATCTCATGAAATCATTGATTTTTTCAATAAATTTTCAATTCCACATGGTATATATTCAATATTCATTAACATAAAAAAATAAGAAGAACGAACATGATATCAATGATTTATGGCCAATTTCTCTTGGGAATAGGCTACTCAAGCTCATTAGTATGATAATCATGAATAGAATTGGAGAAGATATTAAACAAAACATCATTTCAAATTGTTTTTTTGTCAAGAGGAATGATCCCCATTTATTATTCATAACCATAGAATTTTTAATCCTAATGAATATGAAAATAATGAAAAAAGACTTTTCTATATATGATGACATATCAAAAGCCATTGATACTATAAAATGAAGCTTCCTTTTTTATGTTCATAGAATATATGGATTGTAAACTAAATTCATCCAACTAATTCACATCATTATTAGTTCTCAAGTATCTATATTCTCAATAACAGGCTCCAAAATGATTCATTCAATGCATAAGGGATGTGACACAAACTGGCCTACTTTCAGGACTTCTATTATCCATTGTAGAGGATTAATTGGAAATCTGTATCAATAACCATTATCAAAATGATTTTATATGAAAACAAAATATGGATGTAATGATTATGTGCATTAACTTATTTGGCATGATGATGATATTATTCTACTAGGGTAGGCGTTATGATGGATAGTATTCTCTTTTAAATCCCCCTTCTTGCATTATGAATATGTATCTAGACAAGGTATAAGCTAAAAAAACCCACCATTTTTATTGGGGATTGAATATTGAACAGAAAGACGAATAAGATAGTCATAATTCTTGGAGTTATGAAGGGTTTACATCCATTCAATTACCTTGTGGTTCCTCTTTTTTGGAAGAAAGTGTAACGATAAGCACTTATGAAACATTTTACCTATAATTATCAATCACATGGCTTGGTGGAAATGAAACAAAACGTCTCTTGTTGGATGGTTTTACATAGTTAATTTTTTGATTACATAAATGTTTTAAAATTATTTATCTCTATATAAGTAGCCTAGAGTGATCATTAAGGGTATTCAATGTATGATTAGAAATTTTATTTTGACAAAATCCATCTGGGAAAACAAGATAGTCAATATCGATTTGAAAGAGTGTATCAAACCAATTAACAAGGGAGGCCTTGGAATCAAAGACCATTGGTTTTTCAATGATCGAATCATTAGTAAATTCACATAGAAGATATTATCTATTGATTCCTATGAGTTTTTAACCAGTAATCTTAAGGGAAGACTGATGAAAGGATACAAATACTATTTTTCAACCATAGTTTGGACATCCCTAAAGAATTCATACAATACCACCATCTATGACACATAGGGGAAGGTAATAAGAAATAATATACATAACTATTAGACCACTAACTTGTTGGGGGGACAACTATGCCACATAGTGTGTATTCCATCTAATATCTTTCATAAGTCCATTTCTTAAACTGTGACACAGTAAAATAATATTGATAGTTTGTTTCCTACTCAAACTAAATTATCTATTAAAAATTAACCATTTATGGATTGTGACACTTTATTTAAAGAACCACAATAGAAATCAGATGTTTAATGTCAAATAATTCTACCAACTAGAATTTAGGGGAACCAATTGATCCCCAGTAAGAACGATGAGTTCAAGAGACCATTCCTTCATCCATATAAAGTTTCAATGCAATGGATAATATGAAAAATTAGACCCCCACACACAATCAAAACAAAAATTCTAGACAATACATAGTCATGGATTTTCACCTATATTGGAATGTTGAAAAAAATGTTAAACATTGGTTCTACACATGTGATTTTTCAATAAATATTTGGAATCATATAGGTGAGATATTTGGAATGATGTCTTCAACTTACATGTAGATCAATGAATTCATGGAGAGTCTTACTAGTAATATCTACAAAAAATAGGTTCATAGTATCTTATTGGCAGGAACTACAACAGTGTTTACAACAATCTGGTGCACTCGAAATTCAATGTAGTTCGATACTCATAATCCATTCACCTATATGGGCTTTATTTCACTTTATATGGATGATTATGCTACTTTAATAAAGAAAACATGGAACATTGATAATTGATTAAATGAACTAATCACCCTCAAATTACTATGTATGACATAAAGACCAAGGAAACCAAATGTGCTCAAATGTATATGGTGGATCACTCCAATCAATCCATTATTTTATGTCAGTTTTGATGGGGATGAATCAAGAATGTTTGAGGCCTCTGTGTGTGGTTTGGTTTTTCAAACATTCCATAGCTTCTTTTAGGGATGTTTACACTATTATAATGGAACTACAATAACATAATAAGTAGAATTATTGGTTATTATTCATGAATCCTGATATGTTTTCCATTATAACTGGTTCCCTTTACATATTGATTCTGATTATAAAATTGCTTTCAAATAGTTGTATAAAGGAACAAGGAACTTAAAATAAAACATAATACCTCATTGAATTTATTATCATTCCAATTCCATCACCTTAACTTGTTTATCTCACATTCAAATATATATGTAAATAAAATAGAAGATACACCATATAATAATTTAGTGACGGATGTAAACACGATATGGTCCTTTGGGATGCCTGACTACTTTGCTCTATTAGTGGATGCAGGAAGTAATGGTGAAATACAAACGTGCATATTTAATAACCCCTTATAATTAATTACTATACTTTTTCATATAATATTTCTCCAATAACATCTTTGTCTGGATCCTATAAATTTTGTAGAAAAGGATAGAAAAATGAATTCTTCGGGAATCGATAATATTATTCCCCTGAAAAAAATAAAATAATAAATTTGTAACATTTTATTTAATAAATCAAATTCTAATGGTTATATAAATTTACGAAATCATTTTTATAAAATAGGGTTCCTCTAAGATAACATTATCTTCGAATAAAGAGATAAATTAAGTTTAGTTTTATTGAAAATATTTTCTAACATATTCTAAGTGAAATAGAGTGAGAAATGGTACTATTACATAATTAAGGTTATGATTAAACATATGTGAAAATAATGAATGGGTTAATTGAAAAACCATCCCACAATATTCTCTAATGAAAATTCATGTACAGATAATCCAGAACAATATTAGATTGCAAAGTGAAGCACTGAAAAAAACAACATTGTTATGAGAATAAATCAAAAAATAGATTATATGTGTAAAAATTAAATCCAAAAAAGAAAGTGTAAATAAAAAAATAGTTAGTGAAAAGACAATAGGCAAATAATAATATAATATTAACACCAATTATGGAGTAATATAACCTAATGAAAAGAAATTGTGTTATGAAATTCTTTTCAACATTGGTAACTTTTGGCTCAAATGCCTATATAAGATATAATAAAAATTTAAGCAGAAAATTAAATGGTGATTAAATAATTAATGATATAATATATCAAAATGTGTATAAGATAAACTATACAAAATAATAATGTGGTGAATGTGAAATTTATATCACCGATGTAAAGAAACGTGGGATTGAAAGCCCTTATATTGTGTTTCCTTTTCTGTTGAACTTCATTAAACATAATGTATTTTTAACATATTAATAAATTATTAAAACCATATAATATTTAATAAATCATATATTATAATATTATAACATCTTACTACCCTCTTTTTAGTAAACATATATTATTTTCAATATTTCATGTGTTAATTTTCTAGTTTCTCGTGTATGTTTTCACTTATTACTAGTTTTTCCTATTATATAAATGATTATTTTATCATATAATAAATTTAAACCATTATTTAATTTACATATATATTATTTATATATATTTAGAATAATCTATAATTTTTTGATAGATTAAATGAAATGCACAGTATACAAAGATGGTAGTCCATACGAACGCATGAATGCTACACTCATTTTTTTGTCATATTAAAAGAAAGAAAAGTAAATGATATATATTTATATTATAATTTTATTATTATATATATATATATATATTTCATATATGCCTCATTGTATTAATAAATAAATCATTAATATGTTCCATTTATAGTGTTAAAGAATCACCTCACTTTAAGGGGCTGTACTTCACACCTCCACAAACGATCTTATATTATTTACAAAAAAATGGAATGAAAACGGTCATGCATTATAAATAAATTAAGAAGATTATTGAAAATTAAAGTATCATATATATCATATATACACATTTTTCTCATCATATTTACCAACTTTTTTATGTTTTAATGAAAAAATGAACGACTTTATTTTGTGAGACTGTAGTTCTCTGAACACATAAATGACATGTTCATTACCCATTAGAATGAAGTACGTGTATGTATAGGTATGGACTATAGAATAAAACATATAATTATATTTATAATAATTTTATAGTAATATAATAATACAATAATAATAGTATAGGGTTGGAGGATAAAAATAAAACAAAAAAAAACACGAGGAAGGATGCCACCTCTTATTCGGGAAAATCCTTATTCTTTTCACAAAAGGGATTACTATGGTGAATTTCATCATAAAGGGAGGAATATAAGATAAGAGGATATATTTTTATGATCTATTACTTAATTTCATGGTTTATCCAAATTTGATTTAAATGTGTTAGAAAGTGAGATGGCTGAGTTCCTTTTTATTGTCAGGGAGGAGTGTAGTTTCTATAAATTTTTGGAAAACGAGTTTGACACACATTTTTTATATTAAAAATAAATCAATAGATGAACCAAATTCAAAAAAATTGAGGATATGGTATAAATATATTCATAAAATATATATTGGACATGTTTATAGGACTTTTTCGGAATTAATTTTATTTTTTAGTCCATTACTATGAAAAATTATCACTTATTCATTGTAATTAATTTTAATTACATTCACTAATCATTTTAGTCAAAAAAATATTTTCAAATTATTATAAATAAAAATTATTCTAATTCCAAATAAGGAATCCATTTTTATAAATTCCAATATAATAAGCGACAGAAATTAATTTAAATTTAATATCGCAATGGGGATGAAAGTGCCAGTTTTTAATGTAAAAATGTTCGAAATATTCAGACATGTTTATATCCAATTTTAACGTGTGATTGGTTCCAATGACCTAAATAAGAAAAAAAAAATTATAAATGATTTAATTTTTCATTAAACTAAATTTTATGTAAAATTTAATAAGATAATAAAATTTGATGGAAAATATGCATTGAATTAAAATTTAGTATTTTTCTACAATTATAAATAATGAAACATCAGTGAAAAATGCCCAAATATTACCCAAAAAAAATTTGATGGTTCGATATTAAAAACTAAATTTAGATTGATTTATAAAATTTATAAAAGATACAAAATCCATATATAAAATAAAAGATCCATTAAAAAGAATTAAATGTTCAATTATATATTTCTTCTATGAAGAAAATTGTGTTTATTCTCAGCTAATGTCTATCAAATCTATGAGATAAATATCAATGATATTTATTTTATATATAATATATAGAGTACATTAATATAATCCACTAATTATAATTTCTTTATTTTATATTTATAAAACAACTTTGTATGCATAGAAATAAAAATAGGTCCATCAGGTTTGGTTGGTTTATATTATTCATTCTTGTTGATTTTTAATAAAAGAGTTAATCTTATATTTTAATTAAATATATATTTTAATAAGCTAGTTATTACTACTCATAAAATCTAATTTATCATCTAGGTTATTTTTTATAATGTGAAATAATAATGTTTTATTATTAAATTATTACTTAGTAAATCAGGGTCATGCATGTAATGAAAGCCATTTAAAAAACCCATTGTTATCTGTGACAAATTATAACAAAGTATCACCAAAATTTCAAGATGTTGAATATATAAAATCTATATAAAATAGTAAATTTATTAGAAATTATCTTAATTTTATATTACCTTAGCACATTGTGTTGTATTGCATTCATGCTATCCATAAAGTGTTCATACATTAGAAATTTTGGGTGTTATATTATCCTGAAACTAAATAAATTACTTCGTCACAATTTAAACCTGATCATGGTAATAGATTGTTTGATATTTACTATGTTGAAAACATATATCATGAGGTGGTTTTGTATAACATCTTATAGAAATTAGAGAATGGTAATTACAAGGTCCACATGTACTAACATATAATTTGTTATCTATGTATGATAACAGTAGATCCATGTAGAGATAGATACATTGAAGAAAAGGAAAATAATTTATAGGGACTGATTTATGTCATGATTTGTAAAAATGTGAATGGACAATAGAAAGTTGAGGGTCTCAATTTCATTATTCGGTGATGATTTAGAGAAAAATTTATTCAATAAAAATTAAGGTATTTTGTCCAATAGTTTTTATTATTATCTTTATGTAGTTTAATTATTTTAGTGCCAATGAAAATAAGAAAATATAATTTCATTAAAATATTTCTTTTCGAAAAAATTTCAACATTTTTTTAATTTATTGATTTATATTTCATTCATTACTTCATTAAATCGATATCTATAAATTAATATTTTTTCTCAATGAACTATAATAAAATTTTAAATGATCATACGTACCAAAAAAGAGTGTCAAGTATAACAGTTTAACTCTAACTATTATCCAAATCCAAAATGATAACACATTAATCTCTACACCTAAAATTTCATACTACTAGTTCTACATTAATATTTATTCATTAAATTTTACAAATAGAAACAATGACATAGTAACAAGGACATTTAGTAGGTTATTGGTTGGTGTTACCCCTTATCGTCTTTCAGTCTTGTGTTCAAGAATTGCGACCATTCCAAATTTGGGGGGTTATCACAAAAAAAGGGTTTTATATGAAAAATCTATATTAACAAATATGATATACATACATGTAATTTAATCATCAAAAAAATATCTAACTATTTTTTTCAATAAAACATCAATACATAAATACTACATCCATTTATTACCTCATATGTCCTTCCATGGTCTAGAATTTATCATTTTCAAGAGGGAATTAACTTGGTCTATTCCAAGGTACACAAAATTTAAGGAAAAAAGTATAAATTTATTACTATTATGGAGTTTATTTACTTTTATTGTATTCTTTTTTCCTAAATTTTTTTTCTCTATGTCATTATTTTCGATACATAATGGATCTATAAATTCCATTGGGACACATTACTCAGATCCTCTTAATAAATTTATATCCTGACAGAAATAAAACCTTCTTATTTACATGATCTCTACCACATGATATCTCACAGAGATTTATCTTTATCATCATTCATGGGTTATGAATTTGGTGGAGTTATATATTGTTAATTATATTTGAAGAAAAATAATTAGGAATAAAAAATATCTTTAACTCTAATAAAAATTCCTTTTGGTTCTTCATTGTAACCACCTTGTACATATTGTTTAGTGTTTTATTTCTATATTAGGTTCCATACATTTTCTAAAACCAAATATAACAGTTTGAGTACCTATATTCATATTGAGAAAATAATATGATCATTTATTGGATATCTATTAATTACAGGCAATTTTCATTATAATAAACATTACGATTAACAAAGGTCATACATTGTCAATGTCCATCAAATTAATTCACAGTGGATTTCTAATAAAATGTGAATTATCTTAAGTGTATCCCACAGGACAGTCACAATAGGGGTGCAATGAGTTCCATTGTCATATACTACTTTATGCTTAGCCTAGCTCATCACACATAGTGGGAGTGGTTACGCATCAGAACATATATACTAGAATATCATCCACTTATAATATCCATACAGGGATGTATTACTATGTATAACCTCATGATATATACCGTACAAGAACTCTAGGATATTCCTATATACGTATCCTCAAAGTCTATCATTGGGTTATATTTCTTAATGAATGTTTTCATAAATATAGTTCCCAAAGTTGTTACTAAATATCCTCTGACCCTAACTATATCATACCTATCCCAAAATCCCAGATCCAATGAGAACTCCCATTAAAAATAAATTTTTCGATTAAATAAAATCTGGAAGGATTAAAGTGTTTAGTAGTCATGGTATATTAGATATACACATGAGTCTTGTATTAAAAAAAAATACAAAACTTATATCATATATATATTTTTATTTTATGATTATAACATAATTAAAAATACGATCCCATTGAACCAATTTATTATAACACTTCGTGGATTTATGGGGAGGGTAAAAAATATATGGAATATCTCAAATTCCTTATAAGGTCATGTATAATAGAAAAAATAATGAATTAATGACAATAATAAGTATTGAGTGTAAAAAACAAGAAAAAAATTCTGAGTAATAAATAAAAATAAAAGGAAGTGATAAAACAATACGGAAAGGTAAAAAACAATTACATAATAAATTTAATCAATTAATTTATATTTAAATGCATCAAAAGATATATTGATACAAAATTTCATGGATAAGAAATTACTGAATAAAAATGAAGTACATGATAAATTATTGGATGTATTGTCTAAGGCACCTAAATACTAAAACCTTCAATAACATTCACAAGATTGTTTAAAACTATATGTAGAATCATCTTTAATTTAGATTACTAATTTTTGTAATTAGAACCTGTCGATACATCAAGGGGATATATAAAGCCCATGCCCCACCCATCACTGTATGTCCATATCACAATTCATATTAATTAATCTATTAAATTAATAGACATTTTGACTTATAAAATAATCTCAATGAATTAATAAAACATATTTTTCAATATTTCCATAGTGGAGAACAAATAACAATAAGGGTAATTAATAATGATTATTACATATTCTATTGAAACATCAGTAGAACATTTTTTAGGAAATTAATCATTAAATATTCAAATGTGTGACATACCACTTTGAAGCATTTGAATCAGAATTCCACGCGAGTTAAGTGAAACATAGAATACCATGAGAATAATGTGATTCATGATATAAAATGTAAATGTAAACAACAAATGTATAAATGATATACGCTTTAGGAAATAAACATATCCATGATAAATTATATATATAATTAGGTGGAATTCAATGTCCAATGATAATAATAAATTTAATATTTAAAAGGGGACTAATAGAGGAACCAAGTAAGTTAATTAAATTTTTTTAAAGAAAAATAAATATTAATAAAATTGTTATAAATTCAAAATATCCCTGTTGGGATAATATAATGTAGTTATTTCATTTATAAAAATAAAAACCTTACAAAAATTCTTGAGGAAAATATCTTTATTTTTCAAAAAACATATTCAACGAATTTAATTGACTAAAAAAATATTTGCAAATAATCCTTTTCAATTTAAAATTATATCTTCAAATAAATGATGGAGGGTAAAATTATACATTCTATAACGGTTAAAAACATCACTTTTTGATGGAAAAAGTTTTAAAATGACTTTTTTAGAAAGAAGAAGACAAAATGGGTAAAACTTCCATTGAATTTTTTTTTAAAACCAAAGGGGTAAAATTATCTTCGATAATTCAATTTATTATGGTTAAATTGTTTCTTTAAACCCATATTAGAATGTATGGTTTTTATAAGAAAAAATGTTCTCTTACTAATGATAGAAATGATTTCTGGGTTTCATGATACAATTTTCTAAAACATTTTAATTTAAGAAGTGTAAAAAATGTATTATTACTTGAAAATGGTCATGAATTTCCATAGGAGATGAAAATGAAAAATTTTATTGAAAAATAATCCAATAATTCTCTGTGATGCAAATTCATAGATAAAAAATCCCTTATAGAATGAGATTTGGATGGAAACCCTTGAAAAGACTATAACATTGCAATGAGAATCTATAAATAAAGAGATATGTGTGAAAAATATAAATAAATAAAAACATAAAAAAAATAATAGATAGTGAAAAGTGAAAAAACAAATAATATTATTATATTAATGGAAATTAGTATATAATATTGCCAATGAAAATAAATGGGGTTATGATATTATTTTACACATGGTAACATTTAACTAAAATAACCATAGAAGAAAAAAATTAAAATAAAAACTACAAATACAATTAATATATAATTAATCAAGATAATATATATCGAATTTGTTTAATATAAACCACAAAAAATAGGTTTGTTGTGAATTTTACATTTATCTCACAGATTTTAAAAGTGAGATGAAAACCACATTCCTTGTGTTTATTTTTCAAGAGATCATCCTTTAACATCATGTATAATGGTTTTAAAACGTGTCAAAAACTTATTACAAAACTATATTAATATTTATAATATCATATATTATTTTATTATAATACCATACAACCTATTTTTTTAGAAAACATTCATTATATTCACTCTTTTAGTTGTTAAATTCGAAGATCTTCGAGTTTGTTTTGAATTTTTGCTTGTTTTTATATTAATTAGACCATGATTTCATAATAACAAAAATGAAAATTATTATTTAGTTTTCATATATATTACTTATAAATTTATTTAGAATATCTGATTTTATTTGGAGATAATAAATGAAATAAACCATTCATGGAGACGATAGGCCATACGTATACATGAAAGCTACTCTCCTTTATTTATATTATTAAAATAATGAAAATATAATTGATATATATATATAATAACTAATGTATTATATATATATATATGTCTCATTGTATTAATAAGACAATCCTTTTTATGTTCCATGTTTATTGGGAAAGAATCGTATCGCTTTGAGGGGTAATAGTCCACACAAACAGAAACAATGATATCATATTTACACAAAATGGAAATCATAAGTTTATATGATATGATAAAATTAAAGACGAATAATGTCATTATAAATACCATATATATCATAAATAAATAACATTTTCATCATAATTTCTAACCATCCGGACTTAATAGAAAAAAAACGACATCGTTTTGTGAGGTAGTAGTTTGTCATACACATAAATGGTTATTTTGTGGCCCATTTTATATATGTGGTGTATGTGTAGGTATATCATTTAGATTAGTCGCATATTGGTATTTTTAGGATTGTTATTTATAATATAATTATAGAATTTTAATATTTTAGGGGTGGATAATGATAATAATACAATGTAGATTGTGGAAGGATGCTACCTCTTATTCGGTTAACACCTATTGGTTTGCACCAAAGGGATTCCATGGATATATTTGTTAGCAAATATAGGATCCTAGTATGAGGTATATATTATTAGAAACAATTTTAGAAGATCCTATTTGATCAAATGTGACTTGGTAGGTGTGTGGAATGGGAGGGTGAGTGCCTTTTTATAATGGACGAGGAGTGGTATTCATGTAAAATTTTGGAAAGGGAAGTCCATACACTTTTTTTCTATAAAAGGTGGACCTATAAATGAACCAAATTAGATAAAATGGATGATATAGTTAAAATATGGCCATAAAATGGCCTTTGAAAAATATTTATGTTCAGTTCAAAATATTAAGGTTTAGCCCCTTGCTAAGATAACTTTTTCTTAATCATTTTAATTTTTTACGTACTTCCACTAATATTTTTGGTCGAAAAATAATTTTAACTTATTATAAATTATAAATTATTATGTTTCTAAATATGCAATCCATTTTCTCATATTCCAATAATATAATTGAAGAAAAATAATTTAAATTTAATCATATAGACATGACAATAATGCGGGTTTTTAAAGAAAAGACGATCAAATGTTTGAGATGTGTTTATATCGACATTAAATAATAATATGATTCTAATGAAAAAAAACTGGATTAACTATCTTAGAATTTATATATTGTGACTATAAATTCAATTTAAAATGTAATTTAATATTTTTAATTAATTTTTTGAAAATGAAATTTAGAATTGAAATTCAGTATCATTTTTTAATCATCAAAAAATGAGACTTCACAGAAAAATACCAAAAAATCGACATAACACATTTTTGATGTTTATATTTCAAAAAATAATCATATTTTGACATATAAAATCTATAAAAGCTTCAATATTCTTATTTTAAATAGGTTCACCATAATAATTTGTTAAGAGATACTTTATGAAAATTTATGTTTTTATGTATAAAATTTGGTTTATTCTCATCTTAGGCCTCTAAAATAAAATGGATGAATGTAATGTATATTTTTATTGAAATTAATATATATATATATATATTTAATATCATTTACTGATAGTATTTAATTTAATTTATTAAGATAAAACCACTTTGTAAACATAAAAAAACCATTTATGCTCAATTGGTTTATCTTTTTGTTTCCAATTGATTGGTAACCTATGAATTCATCTAATATTTTTTAAAAAGAATATATTTTCATATATTCAATGGTAATATCAGAACAAATAACTTTATTTTCTAGGATATATCATATTATATTAAATTAAAATATTTTATTATAATTTTGATTTCAGTAAACACCGATCTTATATGTAATGCAATCCATTAAAGAAACAAATTATTACAAGCAACACATGCTAAATAAGTATCTTGAAAAATGTATACTATAAAATTTATCAAATATATTTTAACTAGTAATGTTATTTTTAAAATATTAGGCTATTATATTCCCTTACATGTTTGGTTTTCTGTGCAATCCACACTATTGTATAAAATGTTCTTACATTATAGTTATGGAGTGTAACAAAAAATTTCAAAATTTAAATTCCATATAATAATTAGAAACAAATAACCTTACATTTAATTAAAATATGTGTAAATTTAAAAATTAAATAATAATCAAATTATTTCATAATATTTAAATTTTTAAAAGAAAAAATATTTTATATTTCAATGAAAGGATGGTGATTTGAATAACTGAAAAATAAGAAACACTGTTCAATCATAATACAGAAAATTACTCAAAAATTGTGGTAGAAATATATCCATATTAGTACACCTAAAAGTATACAACACATTAAATATTTATTATATTCATGAATTCAGTTTTTCAAAATTATCACAAGTAATCTAATAAAAATGATAATTTAATTTAATTTCTAATAAATAAGTTATTTTGAAATGTGTTTTCAACCATGCTATTTTCTTAAATTAATTATCGATTATTTTATCTCTCAAAAGAAAATAAACTTGGTAAATTTTGGCCTATTTATTTATTTTAATGATTTAATTTCTTAATTTTCCTATAATTAAATCAAACATCACGTTGAATTCAATTATTTATTAAAAAATTTCATTTTAACCATGATGTATAGGCACACAAAATTCACACTGAATAATTAGATAGAACATAATTTATTATAAATTTTAATAATTGAAAAATATGATTAATTAACCCATCCATAAATATTATCCCAATGAGTAAACAGTCTAAATTAGTATAAGATGTTAATTTTTCACACATTTAACTATAATGATAATTAGTTTAAAACAAAACAAGATTTTTAAATTCAATTAAAATTACAAAATGTCTTCAAAAACAGCACAAAGACAACTATTTTGAAAAAAAAAACAGAAAAAATATAGTTTTTTCAAATCCATAATAGATTATAAATAATAAATCATCCAATGAAGAAAAATAGTCCCCAATATTCAGTGAATTTGAAAATAACTAAAAATTCTAAATTACGCTTCTATGTAGTAAAATTTGTTGGAATGATTTGGATTTATGATTGATACTGAATTAATGTGTTATATATCACATATAAGACCCCCTTCCAAACACATAAAATCCAAACTTTTCCCTAATGTTGAACTATAATATGTGAGAGAATATTAAATTGGTTGTTAAAATTGATTTCGGAATTTATCATTTCAAAACACCGATTAATGTTCTATAATGATATTAAAATTACATAAAAAAATTTCAAATTGTTATTACCGATAAAATTATAATTGTTCTTAATTATTCTTAGTTGAAGCAAACCTATATATTTTAAATGTTTTTAGTATTTTTTTTAATAACGAAACAAAAAATAGTGGAACATTCATGAATCATCAAAATATATTTATATATAATCCAAAAATAGTTTTAGGGTAATAAAATTTAATTTGATTTGTGTTAAAAATTATTTTTAATGAACTTGAATAAAATAATCAAAACACAAATTAATTAAATACATAATCATTATATAGTAAATATAACTCAGAAACTTTATTTTAGAAATTAATAAAAATGTACACGTATAAATTTTTTTAAAAAGTTCATTAAATGGGTTATGAAATGATTTCAAAAATTAATTCTTCAATAATAAGGAATGAAATGTATCCACCATTAAAATGTTTCTTACTTTTATTATGTTATGACTTGTGATCGCTCTACATTATCATTTCAGGATCCATTTGATCTATGAATGATGGTACATTAAATTGTCAAATATATTTAATATTGAATTAAAATAATAAAAATTAATGATATGAATCAAATATAATTATAAAGGTTTTATTTTTAATAATTTTATGCTATAAATAGTTGATTTGTAGAAATAAAAGATTTTTTTTATAATTTTTACAAGGAATAAACTAATAATGAATGATGGTAAATTAATAAAATATAAATAAATATTTAAATGAATGAAATAAAAAAAATATTTATACATAGATTTATACAAATGAAGCTCTAGTTTTTTAGGCCTCATCTTAAATTCTATAATAATGTAACCATAGATGCAAAAAGGGGTTCATCTTATTTTGTAAAAATAGAAATATAAAAATTAAAAAAATTATAAACAATAAATTAAATATGGATTACTCATAAAACTCTACGAACATAATCATATTTATTAAAAATATAACCACACGACTAGAATACCCTATTTTGAAAGATAAATAGTTGTTTGTCAACTATTTCAATGAAAATATTCTCGTTTTCTACATAAAATAAATCTAAAATTAATGTTTTTTATATTTTTAGGGAAGAATTTATTTGGGTACTTGCATGAATCTATTGAGATTCTAAGGGTATTCCAAAACAAAATAACCATTATTTTTACCAGAGACTAATATGTAATTTTTTATTTGATGAGAATTAGTATCATTATGAGGATTCTTAATTTCGGTTTAAAATTCATTATAGTGTTTATAAATATAATTCCAACTAATCATTATATCCTTTAAACTCCTTTTTAATTCCATATTTTTCAATATTAAATTTAATCAAAATTAATACCAAATTGGATAGATTAAAAAATTTCCATCAATTTCCACTAATATTGATGAATTCTCATCATTAACTTACTCAACAAAACTACTTGTTGAAAACTAAAATACTATTTTATGAATACCAATTTCATATTGAATAAAAATTTAATATTTAAAAAAACATAATTACATTGATTTTTTTAATAAAAATTTAAAAGGCTAAATATTCAATTCTTTATTAAAAAATAAGAATAATGGTTTATAAAGACTTTTCCAATCTTCAAAAAAATGATAATCATTCTTTTCTATGAACATGATAATTGTTTTGGAGAAAAACAATTAGGGATGAATTCAGAGAAAATAATAAGAAATAGAATTTACGTCAAGTGTAACTCCCTATCCCACATTATCATAATCCATAATAAATGTGTTGGGTCAAAAAATTTCATATATGGAAGATCAGTTTTTAATTCTATTTATATTTTTTTTGAATTTAAATATTCTAACCATATTCCATCATCGCATAATTTACCAATATTACAATATTTTTTATTTTAAAATAGTTATAAAAATATATATATAAGGATTTAAAAATATCACATCATTATTATAATCCTTTTCTATAACCCGAGCTGTCATACCCATGAAACTCCTTTATCACAATGTTCTCTCAAGTACCAGTATCAAATGAAATATGGATTTCCCTATAATTGTTATTTATTATTTTCATATTTCTCATAAAAAATAACTATCAGAGTCTACACAAATAAATTATAATTTATTCATTATTTTACTGATTTGATAAAATTTTCTGAATTTCTATTATCATATTACGATTCTCCCAAAAAAATAATTTCTCATAAATTTCATCCACATTCATTCTATATAACATTCAAAATAAATATTCAAATCCATTTTCATAAAAAATTGAATCAATTTGTTTTAATATTATTCATATTTTTCTGAAATTATGTAATTTAATTCTGTATTATTTAAATTCATACCTCATGGGATTCTTCACATTATTAAAAATTTATCAGGTAATCTCAACATCACTCTTCTTACATATAATAGGAATTAAATATTAGTCTTACAATTAAATTTATTTATTTAAATTATTAATGTTTATATGGAATATTTTAGGTTCACAAAAAAGTATTTTGGAATTGTAATAACCAAAATTTGAGGGTGTTGAAACTCTAATTATCAAGATAACCAAGTTGGGGTTCATTGAGTCCCATGTTTCCCTTGGAGTAATCCTATATTTTTGTATTGATATATTCTAAATTTGAACATATACTTCATTTAACAGAGGCCCAATGAGATTTAAATCTCAAAGGCATTCCAATACCATTATCGAGATCATGGAGTGTGTCACCCATATATATGTTAATGTGAAACCGTGACTGGGGTTCTGCAGATCGCTTCAAAATTATTACCCTACCCTATAACATAGTGTCTACCATGCATATATATATATTTATATATTATTACATATATCATATTCTAATTGACATTCCCTTATTATGATTATATAACTACTCTCATTATGTTTTATGTTTTGTGATATTATGGTGTCTTACATGGTATTGTTATACTCAACCCAGCATGAGATATAACCACACATGTCACATCTTATACATATGATAGAACATTGGCATGGTTCATAGTTGACCAAGGACAAATAGAGCATATTTTAGCTACAATTACCATGGATATTACTAGTTGTTGTGTTAGACTATAATCAATTTCTTATAGCAGTATAGAAATATTTTCTAATTTTGGTTGTCTTGTATTTTCACCATTAAGATTTCAATAAATTTTTCATACTTTGATTATAGGATATATATATATTCATGCATTGGTGGATTTTTTTCATTCACATTATGTGTATTTGCAGATATGTGCTTGTGAACTAGGGGCTTTGATTATGGTCACCTATTTTTTGTGATATGACTTCTCGATACTTGTTTCTAGACACTGGACTATTGGATCTTGGATCGATGTGGGACCCGCAACTTTCCACCATAAAACTTTTCCTCTATGGGATATGTTGTGACATAGTGGTATCTGGTTAGTTTCATCCAAAAAATGATATTTGGTTATTTTATAGCTATGATATTGGTTTGTGAATTAAGTAAATAGTGTTAAAGTGTTTTGAATTTGTCTTTTAGTCTAGGGAATTCAATTTTGGTGTTTCAGCCAAAAAATCAATTAAACATGACTCTGATGACATTATTATTTACTCATTACATATAGGAACTGGCTATAGGTAAAACATTAGTTGATTAATTATATAATAATTGGTTGTTGTTTCCATGTCCATATAGTGTTATCTCCCCTAGTTACCCTTGTTTATGGTAGATCTAGTCACATTCCGGACCCTTTCATGATTATTAATGTTCAAGATTTTGTAGTGGGTTAATAATGATTAGTAACCTTGTGATGGGACTTTCATACATGGTCTAATTTAGGAGATGGTACCTCAATGTGATTTCCTTGTATTACTAAAACCAGTTGAGAATAAGGTAGAATGAGAAGTACTGGTGTCTAACAAGCTTAAGATGAGTGAAAATTTGGAGCTTTACTAATGGCGACCCCTCAATTTTCTAGGCATTTTAGACCCCCAAATTTGTGAATGAATATTTTGAGGATACTAGTATAGGTTTCCACCTTATTAGGACACCTCAATATTAGATAATGTTCCTGTAGGTATGCCTTCTTTAGGGAATAAAAGGGTGATGGTGGGGCATAGTGACTATGACATATGAAAAAACAACAATTTAATTAATTTAGTTTAAGCATGTTTTTATATAGGGGTTTCCCCAACAACATTATGAGCTGTGTGTATCAAGGAGCCTCTAAATCATTATAAATGAATAAATGTTGTCATATAAAATGTTTCAATGGTTCACCAATCTATAACAATACATTATGGATGTGGTTTGAGATGCATTATCTTGAGAAAATTCTTTCGATCATGGTCTCTAAAGAGATTCATGTTTCAATGTGATACATCTTTTAATTCTAACATATATATAATTTATCAAGAAATATTTTGGTAGTGGAGATCATTCGGGCTGAACATTCCCCCAAAAATGGTGTGGACATTGGGAACATATGATCCAAGACCTCATATGTAGATATATAATTATATACCCATAGATCCACGAATATGATATACTTTAGTATGACATTATATGATAATGGGTCTGTGGTTCAAGGATCATTGGAATGTTCTAGTCATCATAGTGAGAGGTGGTGGTACTCATTTGATGGTCGAGGACCTATAATATTTTACTTTCTGATGAATACTATGACTGATAGAGATATTGTTTGTGGATTTCATTGGAAAACAAATCATTTTAAAAAGGGGAGGTCTGTAGGGAAGAAAACACGTCTAATGAGATGGGGGAGTAGTTGGAGGTGGTAAGAAGATTTATCTATTTCCCCATACAACCCAAAGGAAATCCACAACTGGAATGGGGAGCTTGTGGTAATGGTTGAGGATAGTTGTATGTAGTAGAGTTATTTAACAAATAATTGATAAGGAATATTATTACTAAAATATATGTATTTTATACCTTACATATAGTATTTATAGTTACAGGCATGATCCAATCATTCCTTATCATTTCTATATTTTAAGGCTATGAGACTCCAGATGATCCATTTTAATTACCCTTGCATTTAGAGACTCCTACCATATGGGATTCAGTGATCAAACACTTTTATTAATAGTGTCACCTAACACTTATAGGATAGAGATTCATTTTGTATCAATTCTTAATACCGATGACAACTTATTCCATCAAACATTTTATAGAATGGTCATACACTTTACATGCACATATTTACTATTTAAAGTGGAAGATTTGTTGTGTCTTCATGGATGGGATGATGTTTTACTTTGTTAGTGACAAGAATAACTAGTAATAGTAGGAAATCATCATAGGTAGGAGGATATAGTTTATTTCTCATTTTTTATCTAGTATTACCCTTATAAAAGTAGATTCTACAATATTCTACCATCCTATAGTGGTGGAAATGTAAGAGTATACCTTTTATATGGAAATATCAACATTGATTCACCTAATATAGATAAGATTATATTTATAATTTAACCCAGTTTGTGATCTGATATCAATGTGATAATAATAGATATATCACATAGAGATTCATGACCTGAATGTGTTGTTGAAGGAGTTGTAGATGAAGGTCCTTGTAAGATCTTATGTGTAACCTTGGGTAGCCCTGGTTTTGTTCTCCAAGACAATGGATATGTTTTTGAGGTTTTTATTTATTATAACATCATGAACTTGCTAATAATGACATATAATTATCCACTATCAATAATTGAACACCTCTTGGACCAGTTAAGGATGGTGAGATGGTTCTCAAAGATTTTCCTTAGAGCAGGTTGTCACCATCATCGAGTTTTGGATTAGTATACACCAAAAGCAACATTATTATATATCTATGACCGCTAATAATTTTTGTTGATTCCTTTATGTGTGAAAACCACCAAAAAATGATCATGGGTCACATGAATCCGATCATTCATTCATTCCTTGATAGATTTGTGGATATCTTTGTCAACGAAATCCTTCTGTAATATGTGTTTTATGAGTATTTCAATAGAAAAATTATTATTGTCACAAACAACTATAATATAATAGAATCTATGGGATTATCCTGAATTTTTAGTTTTGTATTTGAGAGGTTCACATCCAAGGAAATTCAATCTCAGAAGGATTATCCATGGACGTGAAGAAGTTTAAGGAAGTGATTTCTTAGGATCCAGCCATGTGAGTGACTAAGGTTATTTGTTCTCATGGGATTGGAAGAAAACTATCAAATATTTATTCTGAATTTATCCAGGATTACAACACCATTGATTAATTTAACCTGAAAAGGGTATCCATTCATGTTGACTTAGTGGTTCCAATAATATTTTCATGAACTATGAATATGGTTGATGATCACCAACTTCATGATATTGGTAAAAGGGGTTGCTGACAATGTAATGTTTTGTGATTCCTATTGAACTTGTCATGGTTGTGTTCTAATACATAATTTGGAAGTGATGGTATATAGGTTTGGATATTTGCAACCATATTATATGAACTATTCAACCCAAAATCTGGTGCTAACATCATCAGCATTTTCGTGGATGATGTGGGGAAAATATCATATTAGATAATAGTTTATCATCTGTTCCACGAATAAAATTATCATGAATATCTTCAAAAATAGGGATCCCAACATTAGACGCAGTCCATTTCTAGAGTTCCACCAATATTATAACATTGATATATTCTATACTATTGTGATGGTAAATGTGGTGTGACATGGTCTCATCCAGAGATATTGTTTTATGTTGACGAGATAGGTTTCCAAAGAGTTATCCACATTATAGTTATCCTTAGTGGTTGAAGATATTGAATGTTAACTTTAGTCAATGCTTGGTACCCATCCACTTCTACCACAAGATAGGGAGGCTCCTCAAAGGGATAATGACTATAAAAAAGGTCTTATTTATAAATCTTCATAATAGTATCCTAAAAAATTTTATGTAGGTGGGGAGCATGTGATCATTTTTTATGGATGGAAAATAATACCACAGTTGTTAGGAGATATTGTTTTGCTGGAGTTTCATAATTCCCTGATGGATATAGATCTATCTGTGCAGAAAATTTACCTGGACATGTGATTTTATTTTTTCTTTCCAAGAATAAATAATTTTGTAGCAGATTGTTTCTCTTGATGTATCATATTCATTATTCGAAGGAAGAGAACAATATTTTACATTGTTTAGGAAAACCACTATATGATACATAGTTTAAGTTATATGGTATCTCTATAGATTTTCTAGGGGAGGAACATAATCATCTAGAGTACCCAATCCCATCTGAGTGATCATAGACTACCTCATTAATTTTGGGAACATACATTCTATTCATGTGTACGGTTTAGTGGATTTCATGAGAACCCATTATGTGTAGAAAGTAATATAGTTTCAAAGAGTTTGGCAATGATAGTTTCCAACAGTGATGCTCTCATCATGTTATCATTATAGAGAGGATTTCAATAGGCCATTGGGACTCAATTGTGTTTGAGTAAGGTTCTTAGCACCCAGAATTACGACTAGATTATGAAGACCATTTCTGTTATATATTATATTACAAAGTAATACATGTTGTATTTTTGACATAATTGGAAGGATCTCCTACCCATGGTGGAGTTTCCATATAAAAATATTTACCATTCAACTCTCATTTTTGAACCAACTGAGTTTTGGTGTGGGAGACCCCATAGGTCCCCACATTATTGTATTAACCTACACTAATGGGCTCAGAGCTAGTGTAAAAAAGAACAAAAATAGTGAAACTCTTCCAAGATCATAATAAGTCTACCCAAATCCATTAGATGTCTTATGTAGGCTGATGATAGGGGCCTTTTAACATTGATGTGGGAAACCATTTTCTTCAAAAGTTATATCCATTATGAAGATTAGTAATATTATTACATAGAGGATATGTATCTTTTTTATTCAATAAATCATTGAAAATAATCTATAATGTTGGTGAGGTGGTTCATTTCTCAGACTTACTTTCTTAGCTAGACTATGTGCAAGATGTATTATACATATTGTAGAGAAATATTTTTTACACGGCTCATTGTTTGTTATCGAATGGGTGAGAAACACATTATGGATAGAGAAAACAATATTGGTTACCATATAGTGTTTTAGGATTAATAGAAAATGATCTTTAATTTTTATTCAATTTTTTTTCTACATGTTTGGTGGTAGTACAAGAAACATCAGGACAACTCCTCAATGTGGGATAAATTGTTTTGAGTCAATTACCCTCATCTTTTTTTAGTTTTTTTCTTTTATGGATGAGAATACCTAAGGTGTGGAAAATATAACTGGTAGGATTTTCCCTGTAAATATTTGGAATATTTTATGTAATATATTTATGGCCAGACACCGAGTCATTGTGGGATTATGAGGGCGAGGGACTCTTGATAATGATAGATAAAAATATTATGAATTTTATATCATGTGTGTGAATTTATTTATAAATAATGAAATTACTCTCAAACAATTTTAGAGATCTGAAATGTATGTTTTCCATTAAATTAGGAATGTTATTTTCACCATCAGTGTGACATAACCTTCATTGGCATTCTATGTTTTTTAAATAACCTATCCTTAGATGCTTAATAACCATATTAATTAATTAGTTAATTAATATTATAATTATTTAATTCACCAAAACATAACTCCATTTTATCATAGTGATTATAGAAAATCCATAGGGTTAGTTGTATATAGGTATAGGGATAGTACCATCGATGGAGGATTATGGAATGATCATTATTATATCATGCAATGGACATTACTCTGCCAATAGTTCTTGTAGATCCCATCAATGACTATGCAATGAAACCATTCTTCACCATCAATAATGTAAAATTAAAAGGTGGTAATTTTCCCCAATGTGTAAATCACAAGTTTATTATTCCACATTGAATTGGAAACAACTGCACAAATAAATAGATTCATTGGTTGATCATATTTTCATATATTGATTTAATTTCCTTGTAATTTAAATTTGATATTACTTTTGACATTTGGTTCTTTATTTTTTTTATAATAGAAATGAATTAAGTCCATCCCAAAAAAATATGAGGATTATTACTCTTTTTTAAAATTCTTTTCATCACATGTTTTTTTCATCGTCACTCATATTTTCATTTTCTAGTGGTTCCATAAATACTCGATAGACTATTATTTCATAATCATTATTTAGAATAATGAAATATCACCCCTGGTTAGGGTTGGAGATTGATGGGGAGACTAAGATGATATAATGATGATGGTTTATTAGAGGTTGTCTGACATTAGATAAGTTTTTCTTGTTTCGTTATTTTAATTTCAACAATAAAATGGATCAATAATAATCATTACCATAATGGATTTTATGGACAAATAGTTCCTCTATTTACATCAGGTCTCAGTCAACCAAAATCCATATTTTTTTCATTGAGAATGGTGGTATAATTGAAGTTGATGGTAGTGTGAGAGAATTCATCCTGAACATGTGGTTTGGGAAAATTATTTACTACATGACATTTTTTCCTAAGAATACACATCATTTGTCCCCTCCTACGGTTCTAGAGTTTATGGTGAAATGAAATGTTTCATGTTGTGTGAAAGATGTCACACACCATGTAACCCATGGATGGTTTTTCAATGTAATCTAAAGGGGTATATGGGAAATAACATGTACAGGTAAAATGGAACATATAGAGTAAATGGGTAAATCAAGGTACTTAGGGAAATATAGATAAACAAGAATAACCCAAGATTATATTCATGGGAAAAGTACACTAGAACATCCTGATTTAAAACGTAATCATTTGGAGAAACATGAATACTCTTGTTAGGAAAGGAACATTGTGTACTCGAAGTAAATTCCATGTACATTATATTGAGAATAATTAATAACTTAATCTTTCCAACATGGATAAGTTTACTTAGGTTTATTCCCTTAGTTCGTCAATAGTGGGGGTTGTGTATGGAATTATGAGATGAGTATTTGTTGTGATAACCTATATGGAATCTATATTCAACAGAATTTAAATAATTCCATATTAGGCACAAGATTGTATCATCGGTCATATTATTCCCTAGGATGTGTTTATGAATCTATGTGACCATGTCAACTAACAATTGATCACATACAAGGATGGTTAATCCAATTTGGGGTTTTGATGTCCCATGAACAAAGTTGTGATATACTATTTGTGTAATATTCTGTTCTACAATTCAATGTATACATCTTTAGGGTAAGACCTAATGAAAATTAAATCTCAGAGGAGAACCATTAGAATTATCAGTGTCTTGATATGTGTTCACCTGGATGAGAATCACCATAAAAACATGAGCCAAAATCATTGTTTAGCATTCTTGGTTTGACATTACATATAGGTTTATTATAGATCACGAGTTTGTCTATATTATCAATACATGTTTTTTATTCTTATTAGAATTATATTGTGATGTTGAGATGAGTATTATTTTGATTATTTAGGTTTGGTTATTTTCAGTTGATCTAATGGTTAATATTACACTCAACCATGTATGGTGTCTATCATCACTTTTTATGTAATATTATAATGAATATCTATTCAAAGATTTAATGGTTAGACTATTATAAGGAATTTTGTATTTGATATAGGTTTACATTGTTTTATAGCATATTTTTAGACTGTATTCCTCTCTTTCTAGTAGTATAGACATCTCTCATAGTTTTTGTGGTCTATTATTAATCCATTTATGCTTTGAAGAACATTTAGCATTATTGAATTATGGAATATATATGGATGAATTCATTTGTATGAATTTTATTTTTAATTCTAAAATATTATGGGTATTTATATATGCAGAAATGTTTGAAGGTATCTTAGTCTATAGAATCCCATGTCTGTGATATTCCTAGACAGCACTTAACAAAATCAACTATCCTATTAAAGATAGGATATGTGTATAATGAATGGATTATCAAAGAAGTGAAATTACCGGATAGGTTGGGTAATGAAAAAATATCCAAGAGATAAAATAACCAAAATAATTTAACTATTTAGAAACATGAAGGTTGTATGGGATGATTCCAACATGAGGAATGGTTTTTATCTCAATTTACCTTTTTTGATTAATATTATTATGTTGTGAAACTAATAGATTTATTAAAAGTTTATAAAATACATTATTAAGTTTCATTTCATGAATTATTCATACATCATGGTATTTTATTTTTCAATTAAAATAATTTCATTTGAGTGGATTTAATTAAATTTATCTTAGTAGTAAGGGGTTCCTAAACACAATTTTGATTAACTGGGTTATAATTTTACATCATTGATTGTGCAATGAAATGAGTATGTATTTTGTGGCCTCAAATTTCATTATGTTTTATTTCCACTATAATTTTTTGGATTCATATTTTTTAAATAAAATCAAATCGTTGAATAATTATTAATTCTATGGTATCATTTTTTATAAAATTACATCTCAATTACCATTCGATAGATACTTATTAGTTGTTGTTCACCCAAATGACATTATATATATTATATAATAATCCTTGGATATTTTTAAATGAAATTACATTTGTTTCATCAAAATTAATTTTTCAATTCAATTATATTATTTCATGATATTAAAATTTAAAATTTACCAAATCATTATGAATTATTGTTACATTCTCATTTTTTGGGATTATATTAATTTTCATTAGAGGAATCATATAACACATCCATTATTAAATAGAGATTTTTTTATAAAATTGATATATAATTAGTGTCCATGTTTTCATCCAGAATTTCTTATCATTGGAACATGATTCCAAAAAATATATTTTTTAAAAAATGATCTCATTTATCTTTTAATCACCTATATTTGTTTCCATGCCAATAGGTTATAATGATGTTTTTAAAAATTCCATTCTTGTTATCAAATGATTTATTAAGGAAATTTTATATTATCCTTCAAAATTTACATTTTTTGAACGTAATCATTCTAATATTTTATTAAAGGGTTATTTTTTTGAATATCTTACAGAAATCCAAAAATGAATGTATTTAGTTTACATAGCATTGATGGAATTTTCCATCACCATAAACATTTGATGATATTTTGATTTATATACCTATTTAAAATGACTCTTTAATGATATATATTTAGTGAAATATTATTTTAATATATAACTTCCCTTTTCATTACTTTTACAAAAATAAATGATTTTATTAAAAAGAATATTTCTGGTGAACCCAATGTCATCTCTATTATATTATACATTTTTTGGTTATCTACATTCTCATGACACATTATATTTCATATAATTACTGAATATTACATTTCTATTAATTATTTTGATTCATTATATCACTGATATTGTTATTTCATAAACAAAATTCCATTTTAAGTATAATAGTTTACATTGAATATTTTTTGAATAGAGGGAGAAAAATTTTTAGTTTTTTATTATTTTCCCAATATGGGTATATATTGATAAAGAAAATTTTTCTTAAATCTAGTTGATCATTAAAAATATGATAAATGCATTATAAATGGAATTATAGGTTGGGTTTAGTTATAGTTATCCCATCAATGATTTTATAGGTTTTAATGAGAAAAATAAATTTGACAAATTTTATTGGTTTTTTTTGTATACCTACCCATCTATTACAATTTCTTATCTTAAGGTAATAATGGTATAGATGTCATCATGTTCGAGATCATGAAATATAATATTAATCATTTCCTTCATCTATAATTCATTTATAATTAATATATTATTATCTATTTGATTTTTAAATTTAATATTACACAGGCATTCATTTCAACCTAATGATAATGATTTAATTTCATGTATTTTTAGTTTTTTATCATTATATATATATATTATGAACTATAAACTAAAAATATCTGATGATATTAAAAATACTTACTGATAATATAATATCACCCTTATTTTATTTACTTTTTATATGTTGAAGTAGGACACTCAAGAAAGGGGAGAATTGAGTGCATATAATTTTTATTATTAAAACACTATTTCAATATCCCAAAATTTAAATACAGAACTTTCTATTAAATCAAAATTTTAATTTTAAAATAGTTTCAATGTTCAATAAATTTTCAAGAGATTTATTACTTCTTATTAATATCAACATGAATGGGTGAAATAATTTTTGAAACCAATTTACCAAACCAAAATAGTTATAAATAAAATATAATCATATTTATCAAAGTGCAAATTATTTTTATGAAATATGAGTTAAAACCGAGTAAACTAAATCGTAAAAACAGAATATTGAGACAAGAGGTTCAGTTTCGAGCTAACTACTAATCCTCTCTACTCAATGATCACTTTCCACTAAGCAAAATTTATATTTAAATCATTGATCAACAACATAGATCAGGTTTTACAAAATATTATACAAATTATCTAGGTCATATGAACTCTATTATAGTTCTATGTTGGAATTAAAGTATCCAAGTCACACAAGTCCTCTAACATCATTCTATTTGGTATATAACATGCGTGAAAATACGAGTTTATAAGAATATATTGAATCCTTCAGTTCAGATTATGGAATAGTGTGTGTTTAAAAGTTAGATTCACACAATAGTCAAAAAGTAGTATAAATGAACAAAATAGAGCAGGAAAAAAGAGATGGTGTCTAGAAGGATATGTGTGTCGTGAAATGTATCTATGTACTCTTTGGTTGTAGATAATTTGATGTTTGATTCATTTTCTGGAAACTGATAGTGATATAGAGTGTCATTGGAGCTTTGTGTTCTAGTTTCTAGGATGATGATGTTTAATTCCTTAAATTTTGTTTTGTTTGGTGTATAGTTGATAGAACCTTACTACATAACAAGATTTTATTTTTTGGTTTATTCAATATGAATTTAGAATTCCTCGTGTAATCTTCATCCATTTTTTCATAGGTTCAGAATGGTTACTTATGTGAGTTCTCTTCTATGTGTCTATGCACATGATCATCTCTTAAGTTCAAATATTGTTTTCTTTTATATTCTATAAACTAATAATATGAATATGGAGGTACCTAATACCTCATATTATCTATTTAAATAGTCATTAACCATGTTTGCAAAAACCATTAATTTAATCTGTAGAATTAAAACATTCAAATATGAATATTAGTGATAATTTTTTAAAAAAATGAAAAATTAAATAGTTTTTTTGTGACTCCTCTATCAATGAGTCATTCTGTTGGTATCAGTGACTCATTCTATTGGCTAGTCATCTTGTCAGCATCTCCATGCATCAGTGACTCAATGGGTCAGTGAATCATTTCATTCTGTCGGTGATTCAATCCTTCAATCGCTGTCTCATTTATACTATCGGTGAGTTGTCTATTATTGATTCAGTTTGCATTGTTGGTCAAACATCTATTCTTTCGGTGTCTCATTTGAAAAATTGCTGACACATTTTAACTATCTGTGTGTCAGATGCAACTATTGACATATCATTTGAACTTTTGGTGAGTCATACTCAACAATCAGTGATTCATTTGAACTGTTAGGGAGTCATTTTGTCTTTCGGTGTTAGTGACTCATATATAGTCAATTTTTTTTGAAACTATCTTATAACTTCAAAGTTCACCTATAGTGTTAAATATAAAGATGATAATATATAATCATAATTAGACATAACTAAACATGATTTAGTATATGTAAACATGATTGATGTGATTAAGCATGATTCGTGATTATTAAAACCAAAGAGGGTCCACCAATCTTCTATAGGCCAATAATATCCCCCTATTTGATGATCAAAAATCATGACATTATGAAGTATAATTATTTGATGATTACTTTAATCATTCAATGTAATATCTCTGCTTATTAATTGTCTTAAAAAATAAAATATCGTAAAATAGAGATAAGGTTCATAGAGATAATAAATAATTTCTAATAATGCCTTTTTTTCTACCCCTTTAGCTTTTTTCCCATTTATCTTAATGATAAGTAAAAAAGATTAATAATAATTCCATTTTTCTCCCATTTTTTGGATTATATGAAATTTTAAAATTATGAAAAAATAGAGATCAGGAAACACCATGTTATAAAATATAGATAGAATTGCAATATCAAGGAATTTTATAAACAAGGTAACGGACAATATAGTGGAATAAAACAAAAGTATAGTAAATATTTCATATTAAAACGTGATCCACAGTATGTATTGTCATCGAGTGGGTTATTTCCACTGGAATAAATATCAATGGTTTGTTTAGTGGATGGATGCAGAGAGACTGGTCATTCTGAATGAATTTGGAGAGGAGAAATATATATTCCTTCAAGAACAGATGGTGAAAGTATGTTCTTGTGTTGTAAAAAACATGAGGTTGATTCTTCTCTATGATAACTGTATAAATTTATCTCAAATACTAAGAGATATAAATGAACTAGGGTTGGTGAGGCACAAATGTGGAAGGTGAGGAATTAGAGTGTCTGATAGGTGTATCAGTTGAATCCATGATGGCCTCACTCTGAACATGGATATATGGATTTAATTTCTTGATAAAATCCTCAGTTATTTCACCACCATAATTCATTGCCTTTTATAATTACTCATGTTTCTCCATAAACATGTCTAGAAGATATGTGAAGACTCTAAATTACAGGAATTGTTCTTTGAATGTGTAATTATCTAGTGGTGATGTCAAATACTCAACAAAATACTAAACGTGACATGTGAGATGTGCTTGGAGTAAATCATAGAGAACTATGAATTAATCATAATTGTAATCTCTTCTTCAATGGAAGATGAATACTTCATATATAATCTGACCATATCATGCACATGATCAGTGTTCTTCTAAATTATATAAATAATTTCAAAACTAGAAGCACCAAATAACGCATGAAGCTCTTCTTTAACAATAGTTCTATCTCCCTCAATGTCCAAGGCTTGAGATTTTAGAACAGTGGTAGAAGGATCAACAAGAGATGATGTGTGTTCCTTAAGAGATTTAAGCACTATCTATAAATATCCTTTCTAGTTATAGGATAACCCATTTATGGAAGAAGCTAGATTTCTCATGTCACTACTGTTCACAGTATTTTTTTCAATAATGTTTCAGTCAATGAAGTTAAATTTGGCTGATTCTTAGCTATAACATTCACAGATACATTAACTACATCAGACTCATTCACACCAACTGTCTAATCTATAATAGTATCTTATTTCATCGTCTGCCTCATATATTCTATTAATTCATTTAAATTGTTTACCTCATCAATTATAGTATTCATGGTAACAATCTGATCTTGAACAGATTCCCGGGTAGCAGAAAACAATTCTTTTTTAAACCTTTCAAGGTAAACCATAGTGACATTTGTCACTAGAATGGGTTTCAACAACTAATTCATTTTCAATAGGTATGAACACCTCATATTCGCAAGATTCCTAGACTAAATTAATAGTTACATTTCTAGGATTCCATTCCCATTCAAACATATCATCAAATTCTAGAGGGGTAAGAGTGTCAACTCTCACTCTTCCATATTAATGACCCCCTTAGCTTTATTTATCTTTACATGAGGTTACCCCTCAACATGAGGTATTCCTATAGAATAAACTAGCTATGGTGTAGAGACTATCTAAGAATCCACTACACCACCAACTGCAATAGATTTCACTTCTCTAGTAGGTGTTTTTACTTCTATAGGAATATCAACCATTGTCTCACGTTTAGTAGAACTTTTTGAAGAATCTATAGGCTATTCTTGAATAAAAGCCACAATTAGATCAACATTTCCACCATTTCCATCATCAGGGTGAACTATATCATTACCAAATTCACTTAATTATCATTCATCTTCATTTACATCTTCATATTTATTTCCATTTTCCACTTATTCCTCACATCCATAGACACCACATTTTTCTTCTTCTTCACCGCAAGTGAAACTTTCTCATGATGCTTTTTTTCTTATTTTTCTTCTTATTCTTCATCTTCTAAATACTCTTTAGAACCACTAGAATTTCTCTCATACTCTATACATACAGACACATATGTCTCACCATGAACATTGTCTACATGTGGTGGTTCATCTAATGGTAAGGCCATAGGTGGACTATGTGGTTCAAATTTCATTCTCCTTGAGATATCAACAATGTATAAGTCACTCCTCTCATCTATAAGAGATCATTCCTCTCTAATAGAAGTAGTAGCCTCTTCCTAATTAGAATAAATATGCTCAACATCTTCTAGTCCTAGACCATAATCCACTAAATATCTCAACCTAATTGGATTGTCCACTAAGTTGAATTTTCCATAAATCTTATCCACATCACCTATCCTTTTACTCCTCAAAGGATTCCAATTAATCTTCATTATTTTACAAATTTTCTTATTCAAACTGATTCTACTTCGAGTTGATTCAGTTTCATCATCTCCAATATCACAACCTTTCTTCTTTAAGAAGAAATAAATCATCCCTGGGTATAATAGATAATTAATCTTACAACATGGATTAATCATTTCATTAATGTAAACCATGAGGTAACTACACAGATTCACTTCCATTACATTATTCAGTAGATATAACATGTACACATCTTGATACAATAATGATGCAAAGTCTCCTTTTCTAGGAAAAAGATGATGCTAAATCAACATATACATCAATCATCTTTCACCATATAACACTATATCTGTTGGTCTTCTATGCTCTTTGTTTTCATTCATCTCTTTCAAAGATGTCTCCTTGAAAAATATCTCACTTTAATGTGAACTACTTCCCTGATATTCATCAAATATTCCCTCATGTGGAACCTTGGGGAATTCTTCCCAATTCCTAGAATAAAATGAAACTATTCTATATTTAACTACAGATTTGATCAAACATACCTCACTACCTTCCAAAATAAATTCATCATTTTTGTTGAGCTCATGCCTGATTTTCATGTAAAATGTCCTTTAATTATTTGTAAACTATTCTAGAGATCCTTAGGTCTGCAACAACCTCAATAGCTAGTACTCACTATCTAGAGACCATTCTATGAAAACATCCTTCTCAGGTGTTACCACGCAATTCATAGGAGAGGGATTAAATGGATTAGACATACTAGTCTCTCATTTCTACATAGTAGTAGGTAGGGACTCATCTTCAAATGCTTCTATGTGTGCGTGATTCACTATATCCATTTCTAATGGTTCAGTTGATGGTTAGAAGGTTAATGGTTGAAGGTAGAGTGAAATGGTAAAAGTTTAAGGGTTAAAGTGTGAGGGTATGTAGTATAGTGGATCAACAAAAATTTATATAATTTAAGGAACTGGATATCGTAAAATTGTGAATCGGGTTGAGAGGAATAAATGAAACCACTTCATTTGGGTTAAAAACATATAAAAAGAGAGTTATATCAGTGTCAGCATCATAGTATCGGCACTACACTATCAGTGTCTGAATTAAAAAGTCTCAGCATGAAAAGGTGCTGGCATGACAATGTTTTGGCCTAAAAACGTTCTATTATGAAAATGTTTCAGCATTATAAAGTTTCAATGAGACATCAACAATTTGTTTATCCTAACAGTGTGACAAATACACTAAATTTTCATAGATAGATATCCACATAATATACTTATAAATTAATCATCCCTAATTCATGTCTGAAGATAATCTTTTTTTCAAATGTCAATGGTTTTGTGAATATGTTCAAAAGATGATGTTCAGTTGCAATAAAATATAGTGTTATAAAACATTTTTGATAACGATCTCACAAAAATTGATGTCTTACATCAATATGATTTGTTCTCGAATGAGAAACATGAGTCTTAGATATATTAATAGAACCTGTGTTATCATAGTTTATAAGTACATATATAAATTGATATCCATAGTTTAGTAATGTGTGTTTAATCTACAAAATCCGAGAAGAGCAACTACAAGAAGATATATATTCAGCTTCACCAGTAGATAATGTAATAGATTTTTTCTTTGTTACAACACTATGAAACTAGAGGGTTGACCCAAATGTGACATGTTCTAGATGATATCTTTCAATATAACTTAAAAAACCCAAATTAGAATCATAAAAACTCACTAAAATAAAAAGTAATTGAATTTTTTTTTCACAACAGCTAAATGAGACTCTTAGGGATTATATTGAAAATGTGCACACATACACACCCTAAACCTAATATTTTTCCAGCTTGCTGTTCTATATAGTAAACATCAAATCATTCGTATTTATTTGGTTTGATTAACATATTTTACTATTTTCATCATGATCTGGCTTACATGTGGTATTCATTGGAGTATCACTATTTTTTTGTACCAACATAGACAAACATTATCAAATTATCTTTAATATATTTACATCATTTAAAATAATACCTTTATTATTTTGAACGATTTTAAATTTGTGAAATAATTGGAGTTCCACCATTAAACCCATTTGAAATCCACTTTTCATAATTTTTTAAAAATCAACACATAAATAAAACATAGAATATAAAAATATAATGTCATCTATAGAAATTTGATCAACAAAAACATCATTAAAAATTCATTTTATAAAGTTAGTAGGATCATCTATACCCATTTTCTTACATTTGGAAATAATAATACTTCTTAGTCTATCATACCATGATCATGGAGCTTTCCTTAAACATTATAAATTTTTTTAACTTAAACAATGATTTTCAAAGTGATATATTTTATAACAGGGAGGTTGTTCAAAAAGACGTCAAAAATTATATACCCATTTAGGAGTGAACTATTAACAGCCATTTGTTATATAATTTTATTTAGTTGTGAGGAATATTCAAGAAGGCTTCAAATTTCCTCTTGTCTAGCAACTGGTGAAAACGTTTTATCGCAGTTAGTACCTTCCTCTTGAATATAACCTTGTCCAACCAATCTAGATTTTTTTCTTACACAATTACTAGATTTATCTATATTATTTATAAATACCCATTTAGTATCCGTCATCATGTTTTACTTGGGGTTATCTACAAGTATACAGACATTATTTCATTCAAACTAATTCAATTCTTCATGCATAGCCATTACCCAAAATTCATCATTGATGTTCTTAGCGTAAAGTTATATCAAAGGCTTGATTTTCATCTTGGTTTCTAAAAGAATCTATAGTTCATGTCCATTTATCTAGGTCTCTAATTACATCATCTATGTTATGGTTCTTAATGGTTCTAATAGATATATTAAAACAAGGTTAAGTGATTTCATATACTTCAATTGGTTAATATTCATCATGACTGAAATCTATAGAATGTACAGAACATGATGAATTAACATATTATTTAACAACATGGTCAACGGATTTTGTATTTATTTCCATGTTTGAAATATCATCCTCTATATTTTCTAGGGAGGTATTAGGTTCATGTGGATCTCATTAATCAAATTTTACTTGTACAGATTCTTCCACTCAATTAGATATTTTATTAAATAATCTTTAGGCTTTACTAGAGATTGAATAACCTATAATGATTCATTCAGTACATTATGATCAAAATTTGTCAATTTTTTTTATTATGGATATAAAGTTTCAAACCAAACTCTTTAAAGTAACTAACTTTGGGATTTCTCTTGTTCAACAACAGATATGGGGTTTTCTTAAGAATTGGTATTATTAAGACTCTCTTAATTATATAACAAGATATATTGATATTTTATTTCCAAAAATATATAGGTAAGTCACTTTTATTATGCATAGTCTGATATATCTCTTGTAAGAATCTAATCCTTATTTCTAAAACTCTATTCTGTTGAGGTGTCCTAGGAGTATTGATGTTACCAATATAGAAATTTTCTAAGCCAAAATATTCAAACTCTTTATTTTTCAAAATAATAACCATTGTAACTTAAAAAGAGTTTAACTCTAATATAACATAGGTTTTCAACTATTCTATAATATATGGTGAAATGAGAACAAGATTTAATTTTGTCATCAAGAAAGAAAGTTCATGTATATCTATAATATTCATCTATTAGAAGATAGACATTGTGCTTACCATTTAGACTTGAAACTCTAGATGGTCGAAAAATATTCATGTAAACAAACTCAAGAGGTTGAGAAGTAAAAAATTCATTCCTTAGTTTGAACAATATTTTTCTTTGTTGATCCTTTTGAAAAGGATTACAAAACATTGTGATTTAGAAACTCATGTTTTAGAATATCCTTATAAATTCCTTTACTAGTATGTTTTCATATTAATTTAATATTAAAATTTCATCATCTCATTTTCCAAAGCCATGAATATTTTGGAAATGAACATTAACATGAATCATATTGATAAGGTAAGGAATCTATGTTTACACCCTAAACATTTTCATTTATAATAAAAGTTAATACTGAATAATTTTTAGACATAAATAAAATACATGCATCATTTTAAAATTTATCATTAAAACCATCTTCACATAACTGAGAGGAACTAAAAAGAATATACTATAATCAATCAAAAAATAGTACTTTGGAAATTAAAAATGAACTAGTGTTACCAATATGGACAAGGACAATGATTTTTCCTGAAGCATTGTCACCAAAAGTGTCATTCCCACAATAAATCATTAAAATTTTCATAAAGCATAAATAATATCATGTCACTTGTCATGAACATCCACTGTCCAAGTACCATAGACTTTATTTCCTAACAAAACAGATTAGAAAAAAAATTCTTTTTTGTACATATATATGTCTGGGTAAAGTAACATTAGTAATAAGATCATTGGGATCCCATTAATACTTCATGGGATTCCTATATTCATTATAAAATTTATTTAAAAAAATAGACACTATTTAGGGAAGAAAAACGTAAAACTGTAGAAGATTTTTCATTGATGGAACATGTAAAAATTTCAATGAACTATGAATAAAATGTGATTTCTT
Source organism: Viscum album (assembly GCA_963277665.1). Classification (NCBI taxonomy): domain Eukaryota; kingdom Viridiplantae; phylum Streptophyta; class Magnoliopsida; order Santalales; family Viscaceae; genus Viscum; species Viscum album. The sequence continues at coordinate 1,880,365,644 of OY728159.1, read as the reverse complement.
ATTTTTGGATACAAAATTAGATTTGAAAAAATTTATTTTACCAGGTTGATAGCCATTACCACTAGTTTATTTGGGTGTAACTTGTTTACCAATAATTTTAACGAGAATATCTTTTCTATTGGTAATAATTTCTAAATGTTTCATAAATTTCCCAATAGATAATTTTATCTCATTATTTTATGTATGAAATTGAGAAATATTTTCCTTTTCAATGGTAATATCTGATTCAGTAGTAGATGTAAGAGCATGTAGTTTCATTAATACTTCATATTTATCTGTTAATTCACTATATGCATTATCATGAATTCTGCAGTATTCAATCATCTCCACATTAGTTATATTTTTATAATCACTTTCAACATAATAATAATAATAATTTTGTGCTTGAGACTCAAGGGTTACCTCATATTTGTTTTCCGTGAAACACACGTTTACCTTGTTAACTTTCTCATCATGGGATGACTCTAACCCACTAAAGCTATCCTTAGATGCTCTCTAGGTGGCCATTTTTGTTTTATTGTATCTTTTATCTTTGTCCTCATATTTCTTCTTATATTTTAACTTAGGTCAATAATCCATTACATGTCCTCTTCTTTTTCATTCATAATAGACAATTTCACTTTGATTATCATTCATTTTCCAATCCTTTTTCTAGTTTCCCTTATTATCATATTTATATTTTTATCTAGGCTTACTAAATAATTTATTCCTTCTATAAAACATCATCAATCATCCGGATATGTGAGAAATATCCTCATCACTATTAGATAGTGAATTCTCATCTCTTGTACAATAAGAATAAGATTGTATTCATTTTTTTCATTCTTTTTGGATTTAGTGGTTTTGAATGTCACTAAAATTATATTTGGTTTATCCTCCCCTTCTCTATTGACATTTGTCTATTTCTCAAACATCATAAATATTAATACCATCTCATTTATTGGAAACATACTAATAGCATGGGATTTTCTAATTGATACTGAGGTTCCTCTCCTTTTTTTATGTAGACATCTGAGCATCCATATGATTTTTTCTTTAGTATCCACTAGCATTCCAAGAGAGCTCATTTTATTGACTATCTCGTTGAACTTGGGATAAATATCAGAAATGGGTTCATCCATCGTCATTATAATGTTTTCATATTTAATTTTATAGGTATAATGTCTTATTTCTTTAACCTTAGTAGTTCTTTCCTGTGAAACTTCAAAGGTAACCCAAATTTCATAAATCAAAATACATGATGAAATTATGTTAAACATCTCATCCCCTAAAGAAAAAAGAAGGAATTCATAGTTTGAAAATTTTTATTGTAATCATTTTTTGTATAATGACTCCATTTAGTCCTTGGAGTGTTTGGTATGTCATATTTATCTTCTAACATAGTCAAAATATCAATTCCCCTAATTTTTACGTGCATTTTCATTTTAATTTTCTATAGGGAATAGTTTGTACCATTAAATTATGGAGGTATGTTGGAAGCAACAAAATCCTATGTATGATATATATTGTGGAAGAAATAATATATTTATAAGGATCTAAATATTTAGAACAAATAAAAATTTGTAGATATTTGAAAAACAACATAAATCATAGTTGAGAATATCTTAAAAACATTTAAACACACGATGATACCAAATGTTGGTCGAAGTATGTAACTGATGGGGGGGGGGTGAATTGAGTTCCTATAAGTTTTTTTGTTAAATACATTATTTAGAAATCTCCCAATTTATAAATAAAATTGGATAGTTAATCAAAGTAATAAATTAATAATAGATTTAATATGAAATGAATTTTTCAAGAGATTAATTACTTCTAAGTTATATCAACCTGAAAGAGTGAAATTACTTTTGAATAAATTTTAATTAACCAAACAAGTAATATATACCATCCAAGATTGATAATAAAAGTGAAACATAGTTTTTCAAAATATGAGTTAAAACAGAATAAAGTAAATTTCAAAACATATCTTATAAAACAAGTGGTTTAGTCTCAAGAAGATACTGAATCCTCCCCACTAGGTTATAACCTTCCACCAAGAAAAATTATGTATAATGCTTTGATCCAGACCCAGGATCTGGGTTTACACAGCATTATACAAATAGTTCCGGTCACTCGACCTCTACCACAATTCTATTTGGGAACATAGGTATGCAGTTCACACAAGACCTCTACACCAGTTCCACATGGGATATAACGGGTCTAATAAGATGTATGTGTAAGGATATCTTATATCCTTTCGCTCAGTTTAGGAGTCCGTTTTTGTTCAAAAGATATATTCAAAAACTGGTCGAAAAGTTGTTAAAATTCACACAACAATAAATTAAATAAAGGGATGTAATTGATAAGGATATGTGTGTTATGAAATGATGAATTTGACTCTTTTTATGTAGCCGATGTGATGTTTGAGTCCTCTTCAGGAAATAGAAATTTAAATAGAGTGTCATTGGATCTTTGTGTTCTAGTTTCCAGGAAGATGATCTTTTATTAATTCTGTTTAGTTTTGTTTGGTGTAGAGGTGTTGAATCTTTGACGCTTAAAACCCTTCTTTTTTGTTTAGGTAGAAAGAAGGAATAATGCATCATGTGTTACTCTTAATTTTTGTAGAATGATACGTATGATTTCCTATGTGATTCCTCTTCTATGTGTATATGTGCATGATCATATCTATATCTCACATGCTTCTCTATTTTATATTCATCATCCTGAAAATAAGCATGTGGGGTGCCTTGTACCTCATACGTTCATCATACATAGTCATTAAAGTTTACTAAAAAATTCATTAATTTAATCTGTAGCATTAAAATGCACGAATATGACCGTTAGATATAAATTTAATTAAATTAAAAATTAAATACCTTGTCAGTGAATCCTCAATTAGTGAGTCATTATATTGGTACCAATGACACATTCTATATGTGAGTCATCCTATTTTTATCTTCATATATTGGTGACTAAATGAATATGTGACTCATTTTCTTCTATTAGTGGGTCATTCGTTATGTCAGTGATAGATTTGTACTATTGGTGAGTCTTTTTGAACTATTAGTGAGACATATTTTCTATCAGTGTCTCCTTTGAAATGTCAGTTAGATATTTTAACATTCCGTGAGTCAGACACAACTTTCGATGAGAAATTTGAAGTTTCTGTGAATCATACACAACTATTGATGGGTCATTTATACTACTGGTGAGTCTAACTCCAATGTTTTTGAGTCATTTGAACTGTTGGTGATTATGACTCAACTTTCGGTGAGTTATTTTGTCTGTCAGTGTCAGTGACTTATAAATAACAATTTTTTCTATTCAAACTGTCTAATAAAATGAATGTTCATACAATGTGTTAAATACTATTTTTATCATCAATAATCATAATTAAAAATATCTAAACATGATTTAGTATAAGTAAACATGATTGGTGTGATTAGACCTGATTTTAGTTTGTTAAAACTAGAGAGGGTTAATAAATCTATTATGGCTCAAAAAATTCCCTAGGATATGAAGAATGAACATTTGATTTATTTCATGGATGAAAAATATTTTCATTCACCATGTTTTGTATATTATGTTTTCAAATTTAATGTGAAAATTTTGTGTGAATCTATTTTACCAAAATATAAATCGATTTGTTCCATTTAGATGTGATCTCATTTACCTATTAGAAATTTATTAATTTTACTACCATCTATATAACCTTCTTTTCTCTTTACTACACAATTAAACATGGTTTATTATAAAAAGACGAACATAAGAAAACCCTGGGGATTGACTGTTCTACTATCTGGGAAAATTATGAACAATAGATAAATGCATTGAACATAAAACCCAACATCATTATTGAAAACTTATTTTAAATGACCACAACATTACTTTGTACTAAGCATTGCATGTGATAACCATATGACATACATAAGAAAAGTGTGATCTATAAATCTGAGTAATGGAGTAAAAAATGTGTAACAATAAAAATATAGTACATGTTAGGAAATAGGCATATTAATGGATAACTAGTGAAACAAGAATGTAAAGGCACGATATTGCATGATGATGATAACATGGAAATGTGGAAACAAAATTTAGCATGATTGTAGCTTGATCTAAGGATCATCTCACATGGAGCATAAGTAATCCCATATTTTACTTGAATTAGAATGAGTAAGCCATCAATTCACTTGATGTATCATAATACTAATATTTTCCCAATGCACTTGAGCGCTATCAGGGCACACCCTTTTTAATCATTTAATTTCATGCTTAAGTGTCCCACATGGATCATAGAACATGGAATCATTCAAAATAATAATTTATTCCATGATAATATAATGTATAATATATACATGAAACTATATAATCAATATGTAAATGTGTGTAAAGGTGAATACCTATTATTGAAAAATATGAATGGAATTCACTATACAATGACTTTGGCAAGGAAAATCACGGTGCAATTTCAGCAGCATAACGGTGTTACATAAGAATTCATAAAAAATTGATGATGAAATAGGTAGGGGTATCGAACCATATGTACATGTATTGGATATTTATGTGGTCATATAGATACATGCCCCAACATGTGTAATGGAATTTAGATGCATAATATAATAGAACTGTTTTAATGTAAATGAGAAGTAAGAAATCCCTTATGGTATTTTGGTATGGTAACAGGTGTAGATGGGAATAATTAATGAGATATAAAGGTACCTACAAACATTCAAACATAAGGATGATATTTTATGGGTGGTTAAAAATCATACTCCAATATTTATAATTGAAAATCAAATCACATAACAACATAAATAAATATGTGCAAAAATGAGAAAGGAAGAAATCTATTACTTGTAATTGTGATCCCAAAGGCTTGGAAGAGGCTTGATAGAGGCTTCTAGGGAGCATGGGGTCCCTTGATATAAATCTATATATCTGAGGGAAGGGGTTGGTCAAGCTCAAAATGGTTTTAGTGGGGATGAATGGGTGATTCAGTGGGTTTATATATGAATGAAGAGGAAATTAATTTTTATTTTGGTTTTGGACACCACACATTAAACTAATAAAAACCACAAACCACCCATGGTCTTTCCCATTTTATTCCAAAGTTGACAGGAAAAAATAATGCCAATTTCTAAACACCAAAAAATATGAGACCTTGTTTTGTGGAGGAGATTCACGCTCTCATGGAAGTCATTTTAAAATGTTAAAATGTTTTATATGTCTAGAAGGATCCTATAAGGCTCTGTAAAATTAAACAACAAAACCAAAATCATATTATTTTAAATATAATGCATATATTGGATGAAAAATATCATTTTTTGTATTTTATTACATCACTATTGGGTTATTGTGATGTCATAAAACACATTATATATTTAATTGGTATTTAATTTTTATTCCAAAAAATTGACTATCTAAGAAAATTATGAAAAATTCACAGTTAGATAATTTCAATGCCCCGATTCCTAAAATAAAATTCACTTAAACCAAATATTTTTTTAAATATATAATTTTTTTCGTTTAAAATAAAAACTTACATTCATAAAAAAATAATCTATTTTGAAAAAATAGATTTCAATCCTCAACTAATATTATAATTCTATTCATAAAAATTATAATATCATCTATACTTAATAAAATTTAATTAAGTAATAATATTTCATTAAAATATTATTTAATTAAAAAATCCAATAATTCATCGAAATATATTTCGTAATTGAATATTAACTAAAAATACTATTTGTGCTTTAAAAACTATTTACAAAAGAAATGTATTTTCTTTGTAAAAAAATAAATCAGACAATCAGGGGGCCATGGTTTTCATAAAATATCCACTTATAACACCCACAAAAGAAATAAGAGTATGGTTTCTAATGGTGATAGACTCTTTGGGTGGCTTGAATAACATCTTTTGGGTGGTTATCTCTATTAACGTCCACTTCTCCCATATATGGTTCTGTTCAAGATAAACTTGTTGAAACTCGACTAGGTCTATGTTAAGAGTGAATCCCAGTGACACCACCTACATTCCAAGCTCTCAAAAATGGGCTTCGTATTGATAAATTCCAATTTATGAGGCCATTACTTCCTTTGTCATAGTAAATTATATTTGTTAAAGTTATGTATTTCTACTAATCATGTGATCACTGTTTAATGACTATATTAAAAATGGTTACAATTTTTAATGGTGTTTTGAAATCCAAAAACATAAAACCAAGGAAGTGCATTTGTTTTATAAAACCACTTTACCGAATAAGAAAATTAATTATAAAAAGAGGAAATTTAGATAATTTTTTTTCTGATTACAATCTTCCCCCATTGAGAAATTTCTCCCTCGAATTTTTTCCCACATTAAAACAGATGTTGGTAACTCTGCCTCATCACTTCATCAAGTTTCTACGTTGCTTTTTATAACATGTGTTTTATCCGAAATACTTACACAAGGGGAATTGTATTATTTCATAAAACATTTTTCCTTTGATCGAAGATCTTTCCTAGATTCTCTTCCTAGGAGAGGTCATTATCCAATGGTACCACATCTATATTTAGTTCATGTGATTGGTCAGGATTGTACATCCTCATGAGTGATACATGGATTGCATCATATACTTGTGATAGGTTCGGTGGGAGTGCTTGTCAATTGGACACCACTCCAATGAGATCAAGGATCTCAAAGGGCTGATGTACCTTGGACTAAGCGTTACCTTCTTCCCAAATCTCATTACTCTCTTCCATGGTGATATGCGGAGGAATACGATGACCCTATCATCCAACTCTAGGTCTTTTCCAACATTATCAACATATATATTTTGTCAACTCTGAGCAGCTATAATGTGCTATAGGATGGTCCTAACCTTCCCCTCCATTTCATCGACCATTTCTAGTCCTAAGAGTTTTCACTCTCCAACTTCATCCAAACATGTTGGTGTAAAGTACCACTTCCTATAGAGGGATTTATAAAGATCCATTTGGATGCTTGAGTAGAAACTATTATTGTAAGAGAACTCTACCCTTGGAAGATGTTGATCCCATCTTCCTTTAATGTCTATTGAAAATGCTCTAAACATTTCCTAATGTGTTCAGATAGTCTATTCAGATTGGCCATCGATTTGAGGATTATAATCTATACTGTAGTTTATCTCTTTATTCAGATCATGTTGAGTACTCTTCCAGAACATAGTAGTGAATATTGGATCTCAATCGCATATAATATATATTGGTACTATATGCAGCCTTACCACTTCTCTGATATATATTCATGCTAGTATATCTAATGATAAATTATCTCAAATTTGTAATGAAGTGTCTAGTCTTTTAAGATGATCCACAACAACACTGGTAAAAATGTTTCTATTGGATGTATTTTTATGTATGGTGGAAAATTCCATGGTGATGTTCTCTCATTTCCAAATTGTTATGTGTAATGGTTTCATCATCACCTTAGACTTTTTCCACTTATTCATCACTTACTAACATACCAGAAACATTGATGTATACTCATCGATCTCCTTCATCATGTTATCCATCTAATAAATCTCCTGTATATGTTGATACATATTTGTGTTTCTTGGGTGAATAGAGAAATATGACAAATGTAAATCATCCAAAAGTTCTTTCTTTAAATCCATATATGATAGAACACATAGTCTCGACCTCCCAATTCATTATTCATTAACATTGAACTCTAAGGATTTCCATTTTCTGATAGATTCCACTTTATTCTAAATCCCCACATAATTTTTTTGAACTTCCATAATCCATCCCAAAAAAGAATTTTGAACAACAATTTGTTAAATTATTGATGATGTTCCCTTCTTTGTTAATCCCATGTCTATCTTTATCAAATATATAATATTGGACCCTTTAAAATTATTATCAATAATAGAACTTGGGGGTCTATTCTTCTTAGAGGGTCTACCACCTTGTTCTATTTCTAGGGGTGATAATGGATTGAGAAATCATAGTCTTTGATCAGCTCTAACCATCTTTAGTGGTGCATATTAAACTATTTTTGTGTGAATATATACTTGAGGCTTTGGTGGTCCATATATATTTCACACTTCTCCCCAATGTGGTAATGTAACCAAATTTGTAATGTGAAAATTGCTGTATCCAACTGTAGATCTAGTGTTGGATTGTTTCTCTCATGTGCATTCAATTTCCTTGATGCATATGTAATGAATTTTTCATTTTTCATAAAATTGAAACTCAGGCCCAACTTCAAAGAATCAATAAATATAATAAATGTTATCCACTTGTGGGTAGTGTGAGTTTGGGTGTAGTGATAAGACTCCTTTTCAACTCTGTGAAATGATCTTCACATGCATCACTTCGAGAAAACCTGACTCTCTTTCGAAATAGCTTGGTAAGAGGGTTTGACGATCATGTGAAATTTCTCACAAATTTTTGATAATATACAACTAACCCTTGGATTCAATAGATATATGTCACTGATTATGGTCTCGCCCATCCTTAACTCGAAACTTTTTTTAGTGGTATCCAAAAATATACCATTTCTTGTGATGATGTGACCAATGAATGAGACTTCCTTCAGCCATAACTCACACTTAATGTACTTTTCCTAGAGCTTCTCCTTTTGAAACGTCTCTATTACCATGATTAGATTCTCCTCATTCCACTCCATGGTTTTTGAGTATATTATAACAATGTCTATAAATACTACCACAAATTGGTCTATGTAATCTCTAATGTATCTATTCATCATTTATATGAAGATTTTTGGAGAATTAGTGAGTTATAAAGGCATTACTATGAATTTATAGTGCCCAGATCTTGTATGAAAATTAGTATTGTGGATATCCTCCTTCTTCATCCTTAAAAGGTAATATCCTGACCGTAGATCCATCTAGGAGAAGTATTGTGCTCCACGTAGTAGATCGAATAAGTCATCAATTTGTTATAGAGGATACATATTCTTTATTGTGATTTTGTTTAGCTTATGATAATCATTCTAAAGACACAATCACATGTCCTTCTTCACGACGAAGATGATTGCTGCACCCCATGGTGAAGCACCTGGGCATATAAACCCTTTATCAAGATTCTCATGTTGTTTTTTCTTCTTCTCCTCAAGTTACAGAATAACCATTCGATACGGAATCGTAGATATTTGAAATTCCCCAGATATAAGATCAATCGAGTATTCAATATCTATTCTAGGAAGAAGAATGAGAAATTCCTCAAGAAACACTTCATTGAATTCCCCCATAATAGACATGTCTTCAAGGATGGTTGATTCCATAGACTAAATAATCTATGAAAGATATGCATACTCATAGGGAAATAATATCCATGCATGATATGATAATGCTAAAGAAGATTCATCCTCCCCCTTAAACATGTACATGATTAGGGGTATATTCTCTATATGGAGAGTGATTTCCCGCTCATGGAAATTTAGGATGGATCTATATAGGGAAATCCAATCCCTACCAATAATTTCATCCAATTCCACCATAGAAAGTATGAACATGTTCTCCTGGAATTTCAATCCAAAAATTATGACATGGGAGGAGTTATATTCATGGGTTCCAATGATTTCCCCATTTTTCAGTCTCACCGACATCTCCACTCCACAGTGTGTTGTGATATTAGGATTGTTCTAATAATAATTTTAGATGTAAAAGAAAGTGTAGAACTATACTCATGAAGTATGCACTATTCTTGAATGAATAACTAGCGTACCTATAACCACTTTTTTGTTGAGGTTAGCTTCGGCTGTAGTGATGGAAAAATCACTCCCTTGTTTCCTTGGAGGTTGTTGGTTTTCTAAGAAAACCATTTTCATAGGGTGATAATTTGCACAGTACTCACATTTATTGCAGTTGAAGAAATGAATAATGATTTGAGGGTCGAACTGAGTGTTCCTCTCCTTTTTCGAAGCAGCGGGGTTTTTATGTCAGTAGTTAATAGCTAGGTTCACTTATCTTCCTCACTGAATGAATTTTCTCATCCATTTAAGGTAATTTTTGGGGCAATTATGTATTCCCCATTGTCATGTGGGATGCTATAATTTCATAGAATCATTGGATTTATCCATCGGACAACCAATATTAATTTCCACCATACACTTCTTATCCCCATGATACCCTTGAGATTCATCAATCTCAATTTAATCTTTGAGGGCACATGATTCAATTTATTCATATCTATATAAGTCACATATCGCTAGGGATTTCCGTAGGCTGGGTTTTAGCCAACCAAAGAAGCTGTCAACCTTTCATGTATGGGTAACACCAAAAAAGTAGGAATATCATGAAACCCTTGTGAACATTGCCTCATTTTTTCTGATGGATTCGACCATTTTTTGATCAAGTTAAAGGAACTCCCTTTCTATCTTAAATATGAGGGTTCAATGAAAATATTTATCGAAAAACATTTTCTGAGAATCCTTTCATTCCAATTCCTTGATCTCCTCCTAGGAATCATTTTTTTGATCAATTTCTACCATTGATTAGCTTTACCCTCCATACGATAACCAGCTAGAAGAACCTTCTAATTTTTGGAACATTGAAGGATGGAGAATATCTTTTCAATGGAGTTGATCCATTGTTTGAAAATTGAGCGATCAAACGATCCATTAAAATTTAGAGGTTTTTGTCTCATGAAGCTCTTGATTTTGACTTGATATTTATTCGGGGGGGGGGGGGGTTGAACTTTCCTATTGTCTCATGTTTCTATTCAGATATTGAGTTAACTGTGAGAGTATACAGACATGGTTTACGATTCCCACTCTAATCGGATTGGTCATATCAATATAATAGTCATCACATTGACCATCACATCTGTTGTTAGCCCGAGTCCTCCTACTACAGTCCATTGGCTGGAATAAAAGTAATGTTCGGAGTAACACATAAAGGGTAATAAATAGAAAAAAAGGGATACATTATAAATTATTTTTATTTCCTTGACATATAAATTTGTATTGATTAATCAATGGTATCCATGATCTACATTCCAAAATATATTCATCGGAAAATATTCCTTATTAAATAAATAATGGTTCATTCTAAATTTATGAATTTACCAATGATTATCCCCCGGGTGTGTCATAACCAGAGTGTAGCAATGCTAGTTGTCTTGCCCAAGTTCCCGTTCGAGTCTAGCTCAAATCATTTTTTTCAGGGTTTACCCCTAGATAAATATGTTCCAATGCCACCTCTACATGCTCGTATCCAGATAGGGATTTATTTTATTGATAAACCACATACTCAATACTCACCAAAATTTACAGATGTTTTTATTATACTTAGCCATATCCCTAGGGCTTTTGATTTGGTTTTCTAATACTATTCCAAATAGTAACTAAACCTGTCCTCTGATACCAACTATTAGAACCATGCTCTTTATTACAAACTTAAATATGATTTATTAAATAAACACACAATTAAGAAAAAATTGATAATCAAGAGGTCTAGTTTAATGGGAAATTAGGAACAATACATAACAACTTAGAATATAAACCCTAAGAGCTTTATTGAAAATGTTTCTTACATGACAACAACATTCCTTCATATATAGCATTTCATGGGATAACATGAGGACATACATAAGAAAATGGTGATCGATAAAGACCAGTGAGGTTGCAAAAAATGAGTAACATGATGAATATAGTTCATGTTAGGCAATGGGAATATCAATGGTGCACAATAGAAACATAAACATAAAGGCATGATATAACATGATTATGATAATTGAGAAATGTCACAAAAACATTTAACATGATATTAGCATGATCCAAGGCTCATTGCACATATAGGATGAGTAAAAACTCATTGAACATGAATTATCATGAGTGAACCCTCATTTAAGTTGAGGTATCATAATACTAATATTTACTCAATGCATTAGAGCGCTATCTGGGCACACCCCTCTTAATAATTTCATTTCATGCATAAGTGTTCCATGTGGATCATACAATATAGAATCATTCAACATCATAATTTATTCCATGATAAAGGAATGAGGAATAAATACATGAAACTATATAATGAATACGTAAATTTTCCTAATGTTGAATACCCATTATAGAGAAATGGGAATGGTGTTTACTACACAATGACTTTGGTTTTTGAAAATCGCTGTGCAATTTTTACAACATAACAGTGTGACACAAGGATTCAAAAAAAAATAGTTAATGAGATATAAAGGAGTATCAAAACATATTTACATTTAATGGACTTTAATGGGTCATATAGATACATTTACAAATATAATTAATGGAATTTAGATACATAATATAAAAAAATCTCTTTAATGTAATTGTTGGGAGAGAAATCCCTTACAGAATTTCGGAATAGTAACAGGTGTACATGGCAGGCATTAATTATAGAGAAAGGGATATCTCATAATTAAGAAAATTAGTAGGAATGTGTAGGGGAGTTTCAAAATCATACCCCATCATTTTAATTGAAAATAAAATGGCATAACGACATATATAAATTTGGACAGAAATGATACATGAATAAATCCCTTACATGGAAGTGTGATCCCAAAGGCATGGGATAGGCTTGAGAAAGGATTCATTGTAGCTTGGGGTGCCTTGGGAAGATTCTATAGAGGGTATGACAGTGTTTGATGGAGTTATAAATAGTTTGGGTGAAGAGTAATGGGATATTGAGTTGGTTTATATAAAATAAGAGAATAAATTCTTTATTATTTAGGTTTTGGACACCACATATTAATATAATTAAAACCAAAAACCCACCCCTTGTTTTTCCCACAAATTTTTCCAAATTGGAGTGTAAAAAATTATTTTATAAGTCCAATAAAAGAAATTGTTAAAATATTAGGCTTTCTTATTTGGATATGAGTCACACAATCAAGTAAATTATTTTTAAATGTAAAAATGTTTTATAAGTTTTGGAGTGTCCACTAAGGCTTTTTAAAATAAATAATACAATATTAAAATCAAATTATTTTAAAGGTAATACATATATTGGCTGAAAATCCAATTTATAAAATTTTATTACATCACTATTGGATCATTATGATGTTATAAAGCTCATTAAATTTTTAAACGGAATTTAATTTTTACCCAAAATTTGACTATCTCAGAAAATTATGAAAAATTCACCATTTGATAATTTTTATGAACTGATTAAAAAAATTATATCCATTTTATCTAAGTAAAATTACCAATATTTTAAATTTTAAATTTAAAATAAAAACCAAAATTTATTGAAAATTCTTGGGTTTGGACAAAAACAACATTCAAACCCTAATAAAAATTACAATTGTAGTCATAAAAATTACAAGATAATCTATATATAATAAATATTATTTTAGTAATATATTTTATTAAAATATTTTATAATTAAAAAATACATTAATTATCCAAAATCAATTTATTAATTGAATATTAATTAAAAATGGTATCTGTTCCTTGAAACATTTAACAAATAAATCTATTTTATATATACAAAAAAATAAATCACACAATCATGGAGCAAGGTTATTCTTAAATATCCCCTTATAATATCCACATATGACCTAAGGGTACAGAGTGAGATGGTGACTTACTCCTGGGGTGGCTCAGATAACATCGTTTGGGTTGAAATCTCAATTAACTTCCACATCTTCCGTAGGCGGCTCCATTTTTTCTTAACATGTGGAAGCTCAGCTTGGGCTTGGTCTGGAGCGAATCATAGCGATTCCCCCACCTTTACGAGCTCTAAAAATGGTATTCGTATGGTTTAATTCTACTAGATAAGGTCATCACTTACTTTTCATATGTAAATTAGATTTGTTAAAGCCCCATATTTATACTAATCATGTGATCACAGTTAAACGACTATACTAGCATCAGTAACAATTCTTAACGGTACATTACAATCCATAAACATAGAACCAAAGAAATGAATATGTTTTATAGAACCATTTTACTTAATAATACATTTAATTAGGAAAATAGTAAATTTCATTAATAATAGTTTGTGGCGTTACAATATCTCTAAAACATGGGTAAAGGTTACTACATTTATCATGGTAAAATTAATTTAGAATTTCCTAAATCGTCCATCCAAAAAGAAAATTGGAATATTAAAAACTGGAATACAAAATTATTTTTCGTTGATTAATTTTTCATATGGAATCATAGATCATTTAAGGATTAATTCCAGTTTCAAACCCTTTATCAAAAACACATCATAACATAAATTTCAATTAAAAATTTAAGTACCTCATTAATTTTGTTTGGAATGTGTGGAATTTATAAGCGATTAATATAACTAATATATGTCCCAAAAAGTCAATTTTCAAAAAATTAATCAATTGGTATGATTTTAAAAAATAAAATTATAATGATTATAAAAAAATAAAATTAAACACATTTTTTCCATCAAAAAATAAAAAATATTAAATGCAACTGGAATACATAAATCTTAATTGAGTGACATCATATACCAGTTAAAAAAATTTGAGCCTCTCCATTGACTAATTTACCAACCCAATTAATTTACTACAACACAACACGAATATATATTATGTCCCAAATATAGAAAATTTTGGTTTACACATCCACGATGCTACACATATTACTTCTTAGAATAAAAGGTTCTTAGGAACCACTATTCTATTACCTAATAAATTCCATAAATTTAATGTATATTTATGAGAAAATATATAAAATTACAATATTTATTATGGATGTAATTATACTATTTTATTGTGTTATAAACAAGTCACTACAATACCAAACCCTACCATTATTGTCCAATCTTTGAGAATCACATCTGTCACACCCATAGTAGTAAGGGAACATTCTATACTATACCCCAATATTATAAATGTTTTTCCATAGATAGTAATAGTATTATTAGTGGAATAAAAGTCTCAAAATTACTTATACATTAATTTTACATGTAACTTTAATATATTTCTTAACTCTAGTTGTTTTTTTCATTTGTGGAAACCAGCATGTTTGATGGAATCCATGTCTCAAACAATTATAGAGATCATTGGTTTCATGTATCCTACATTATATCCTAGTCACTATTTTTTTCAATGGTACTATTATTCAATAATGAATCCATGTATTTATTCAATAATTCAATTATTGATTAGAAACGAACCGAATTTTACAGCTGGTTTGAATAATTTGAATGGCATAACATAACTAGTTTCTTTGTTAAAAATATATAGAGGATCATAAATAACCCTCATTTCTTGGAATCTCAACCAAATTCAGAAGATTGGTGTAACCTTAAAACTATATTAAAATATATAAATTTTATGATAATAATAATATATCTAAAGGTATTCATGACCTATATCTAGCTCTCCACTGACATCAACTACTTGAGCACATATCTAATATAGAAATAGAACTTTTACTTCTAGATATTTCTAATTTAGAATAAATCAATAATATGGAACCTATTACTCTCTAGGTATTAATATAAAATATTAAAACCCATTCATATAGTCATATATTTATCTGACCGAAACTATTTATCTCTTTTATCCCATTCATGGGAAAATATATTGCATGTCCTCTCGAGTAAAAAAGCTAAATCCTGTCATATTAACCTACTCATTCCCATAATATCTATTTCTATTTCCCATAATATACACCTCACCTCAATTTAGGTTATATAATAACATCTGTGTATCATTTATAATCTCTTCTAACTACAAAGTTTTTATAGTATATAAATACCATACCTAGATCCACACATAGATCATAATCTATCATGATAAACTATTTCCATGCTAATATCACTTCGAACCTAAGGTGGTATACTTTTCCATGTTGAAGAATATATAATACTATCTATGTCATGAAAAATTATTTGGTACCAATAATATTTATCCCCAAGGAGAAACCAATGAATAAAATCTCACATTCTTAATAACCATATTATCATTGATATATAATAAAAGTATCATCAAACCACAACATGGTTACAGATTACATGATTACCTTATTTTTATGATAAACCAAGGCTATGAAGTATTTCCATACCTATAACAAATTCAAAACAAGTGGTAATCTCATGAAACAATAGGAATTTATAAGACCCCAAGATAGTGAACATTGTCCAAAGGTAAATATATTTTATGATATTTAAATATTAAATCAAACCTAAAATTTATTATGGTAGTCAATGAACAGAAAATATTAAAATTATATAAGGAAATAATTCAATTGGGTTATTCTAAATTCCATGAACCCAGATACAGAAACATTATGCGACCATGTGAGGCTCTACTATTCCAATCTCTTAATCCAAAACCCTGTAGTCCAAAATTGGGTTCCCTAGAACACAAATACCCATAAATTTAAACCCCATTGAATATAAATCACATCATATATGGGTATATGTATTTTTTAAATGAAAAATTATACTTATTCAAGTTACCATTTTTAGTATTGATGGTTAATTTTGTGTTTTTTTCCTATAATTGAATAATAATAAAAAGACCTATTTAGAAGTTGATTTTTTGACAACATTGATAATGATGAAGAAATTTGAGGATATTATGGTATTAATATTTCTTCAAACTTACATCCCACTTCAATAGGTTTATTTTCTATCGTCAAATAGAATGTCTACAGAGAGAACATGGAAGATGAGAGACATGAATAGAATGAAGTGGGTGTTGGTTAGGTCATGAAAATTGAAAAATGTAAATGGGGATTGTTTAAATGAAATAAATAAAAATTGATAAAAATAAAAAATGGGTTGGGTAACCAAAATCCCATTAACCCCATAATGTATTTCTAGTAAAAATTAGACTCATACTAGATTTATATTGAGTTCTATATGGCATAGGCACGGGCATAATGCCAATTCCCTTTGCGAAATACACTTAGTTGATTCCCAAAAAACATTTGATAGAACCATCTTCTTCATTAAATTTTTATATTAAAATTTACCTACCCAAGAAACATATTTTTTCCTTTTCAACTAACTACCCGGTATTAAACTAGGTGATTTTAAATTATATTTTCATTCTGAATATAATGTGGTAAATAAATTTCATCACACACAAAACCAAACAACAATGCCCCATAAAACATAACATAACCACTAAAATCTATCCATTGGATTAGTGAGTAAAAATAAAAATTATCTTATTATGAAATATATCTATAAATAAAAATTAATTTATCACTACAATTAAGACATGGATAGAAATTATTTAGTGACTCTCAATAACTAATATAACAAGTTTGTGATTTAAAAAATATTTCGTTGATATTATTCTTTTTTATGTTTCTTATTTTTAAGAAGGAAAAATATTATGGATAACCTATTTTTATGATATAAAATATATATTTACACTAATTTGATTATTAATTGTTATAAAATATGAATTATAATAGTAAATATTTCGTATATTTATCTCTCTTTAGAAATAGTTTAAATTACATTATTGA
This sequence comes from Viscum album, assembly GCA_963277665.1. Lineage (NCBI taxonomy): Eukaryota > Viridiplantae > Streptophyta > Magnoliopsida > Santalales > Viscaceae > Viscum > Viscum album. Next base: position 1,880,348,255 of record OY728159.1, on the reverse strand, counting down.
AAAATAATTTTCCCAATATTAGATTTAAAATCTAAAAAAATTAGTATAATTTTTATATTGTTTATAACAATATTTTTTTAATATGTTTATATATATATATTGAAATATTTTATTTTTAGTTGAATATAGAAGTTATATTATTTTCACAAAAACTATAACTTTTATAACATCCACATGAAAAAATTATTAATTTAACATATTTATTAATTCAAACTTATATTTAATAAGTAAAATTATTCATTTAAATAAACTACATTTTTTATAAGACCCATGTTTATCATTTAAGAAGAATAAGTAATATTTTACCCAAAGAATTTTTATTTGTTCATATTAAATATGATTTTTCATGACAAATATAAATTAAACATAACAGAATAGATTCACAGACTAGATCAATATTTTTATTTTCAAGAATATGTTAAATTTAATTTTTTACACATAAAAATATGATTAATACGATTAATTTTAATGCCCGCGATAGTAGAAAAAATGTTATATTCAAATAAATTTATTATTATTGATGTTTAATTTTTATATCCCAAATTAAATTGATATATTTTTTATAATAAATTTAGTGTGATTTTATACACATATTAAAATATATTTTCACTCATTTAATTTTTAATAAATTTTATGTAAGATTTATAAATATTAATAAATAAAACTATCTCTTTTTATAGGTTAATTATTCTATATATTAAACAAAAAATTTTAAAATATATTTATGTGTTATTTATTAATTGGGCTATATCATATAGAAATTATATTTATTATCACAGTATAAAAATTTTCTCAGAGGGGTTATATTATAAAATAAATAAAATATAAATTGCTTTTGAAAAGAAATATACAAAGGTAAAAATAAATGGGAAAAGTTTAATGATATAGTTTTAAAAGACATGAATGTGTTTAATTGTTTTTTGAAAATGAGTGTTATTAGATTTATAAACTATAGATCACATTTTATTTTATAATTTTACAGTTTTAATACATTTTCCCTTGAATATTGTCATGTAATCATAGAAAAATTAATGGCTATTTATATGTTTTTTATAACTTATAAAAGAAGACCTACATCACAATATTTTTACCGAAATTAGAAGGATATTTATCTAATAAAACACTAAAATATTATCATGTAAACTAGATACCCTTTGTCTAAGATCCATGGTAATTTAATGATACCAATCTATGTATAAATATGGTGTTATCCCTGGTAGAACATCTAATTGGATAGGTAATGTTCTTAACCTAGATCTCTTATTTCAATACAAATTTTACCAAAAAAACAAATTATATCCTTGAATTCATGATAATAATAGTATAAATTTTATAAATAAAATTTATTATAGTAGTGAATTATTAATCATTCCTCCTCCCACGAGAAAAATTTGAAAAAAGTAGATGTTCTAATGAGTTTATTGGGACTAGAACCTCTATAAAATACATATTCTTATTTTTAAAACCTATATTTATGGATGGTAAAATGTTTATTTTTATAAAAAAGCAAAATAATTATAACCTAATTAAGATTCCTAAAAGATAAGTATTTTATGTTTCCTCTACAATCTCATTTTATTGAAAATTAATGTGTCATCTGTATATGTGTGTACAACTACCTATAAAGATTGAAAAACTTTTCAATCCCATTCATGACTGATATATATGACATTAAAATTTTATGTAGTGTATTGAATTTTTATTTATGAAAAAAAATTATTCTTGGGAACGATACTTTTGGAAACTATATAATTGATATTAATAATAAAGTATCACAACAAACTTAACCTAATTAAATAAACATATCAAGAAACCTTTCTTAATCTATGTCCAATATAATAAAACATATGTAATTGTATAAATTTTCTTTTATTTTAATTTCGAAATATATAAACCTATACAAGTATTATGAAAATGAAGCTATTTTAAAACACATTTTACCATGGTCAATACATCGAATATTTTATTGATAATTTAATGATCAACAACATATGATCACCATAACTAAAATCAATTTAATAAATTTATAAAATATGACAATAAATTAAACTTATAGATGGAAATATAGATCAAATAGGTTGTAAGACCATTTTAAATAAGTTAATTTATAGTTTTCATAATGTTTTTTGAATGTGAAATTCAAATTATGAGTAGAGGTAATGATTTTTTATCTATATTTTGTTTCATTGAGATATGGTTTATATTCAACATTTGATTATTTTTTTGTTTCATGCATTGAAAATTTATTTTTTCATAAATTTCATGAAATATAGGGTATTTTAAAATAAAACCCTTTTTTAACATATATTTGTTTTCAATTTGAATGATTATTATGTTTTAAGGTTTTCTATGACTCAATTTATAAATATATAAGACAATTTTGAAACTAGACACTATATTTTAATTTATCTAATGTAGTTACTACCCCATTGGTCTTTAATATTACTATTAATTTCAATTTAAAGGGATTTTAAATTCATTTCTTAAATTTTACATTCATATACTTTTTCCTCTATTTTACCAAAATTTATATGGGTTTTAAATATCAAATTATTATTATTGAGACATGTTTTATACTATCATCCTAAAAATTTATATAGTTTATATACTACAAAAATGATATATTATATCAGTAATTATATTTCATTCAAGGTACATTAATATTGATTTAATGATATCTCTTTAAAATGTGTTTGAATTGAAATTTTATGTATGTTTTAATGGATTTTGATAGCTCAAATACAATTTGTTTGTCATATAATGCCTCTTGTTTTGTATATTTATTTCATGAATAGATAAATCCAACCTAATTTTTTATTTCATTAATTAACTTCTAAATAATATCATAAAATTTCCTGTTGGATGATTATTTTTAGTGGAATCCGTTAATTCATTTTTCCATCCCCATCATACACTATGTGTATTATTAATTTTTCTCAGATTCCTTCCCTCTATGAATACCCAACTTCGTATTCAATTTTTTGGAGGAAATATTGCGAGGCACCAGGAAATTAGTTATATAACTATATTCTATTTATTTTAAATGGATTTATTCAAAGGTATTCTTACATAGAAAGAAATTATATTTATTATTTATGGATATATTGAAAATATGTATACTTATTATTTCAATATGGATATATATTGACTACTAAAGAATGTTTTTTATGTATTATATATTTTACTAACACAAAAATACAATGATGTAATTTGCCTTAATTAGTGATATGTGAGGCCCAAAATTTCCCCTAAATGGATAAATAGGTTTCTAGGGACAACCCAACCAAGTTATTTGGTGTACTCTTACAATTTACATAGATTTATTAACTTTTGTATCGAAAAAAATTAAATGAAATTAAAAAGACCTAGATGGTTGTATTGTATCATTATAAGGACTCGAATGGTCTTGATTTTTGTATTTAATTTCCGTGAAATAATTTATTTTTGTTCTTGAATTTACTTATGGTGTTAAATGAGGAATTGTTTTAAGCTTATGTGAGATGTTATATGGAATTATATAAGTATAAATAATTTCATTTCATTTTATTCATTAATTTTAAATTATATGATATCTCATATTATATAATTTCACTTAGTGAGTGTTTTATCCCACCCATATTATATTTCTATTACACCAATATATAAATCAAATTATTAAATGTGATATTTAATTAAGATAATTGAATGTGTGGGCTTGTGGGATATTTTAAAGGGTTATCAAAGAATATGTAGTTTTGTATATAAGGGAAAATTATACCTTGGTAGAGAATGAAATGTGAGTCATTAGAAATCATATAATGATATAATCCTAAAGGGACCTGTGAATTTATGTAATGAATATTAGTATAAGTCATGTAATAATGGGAAGGTTATGTATATGGTTGTTATTATACAACTCTAAGTGATCATTATTAACATTTTGTTTCACATAATAAGGTTGACATCCCAATATTTCTATACCTATATCCTTATCCACTTTACTAAAATATCCTCAAATATAATTTACTATAATCCACCATATTTAATATTTCACCTCAAATGTTGATTTTTTTTTCTTTAAAAACACACCCATATTACTTCTCAACCTCAAGAAGAATCCAAAACCATCACAAATAATTATCTTTTATACATTAGAATCAGATAAAATGCGCCATTACCAATTTCATAATGAATATATATAATCAAAAACCATATACAAAAACAATTAATTTCTATTCCATAATAACCACTACACTTTTCTTATCAATATAAACAATTCAAACTACACATCAATATACCTAATCACATGTCGATGGAAATAACTACCCTTCTATAAGGTGAATCCCACATAAAATATATAAATTTTATCACAAAAATTACACAATCATTATCCTAATTTTTAATATCTTAACTCGGGTCACATTCTGAAATGATTACATTCCACACATGATTTTGACCTCAAATCATGTTGTGATTTATTTAAATGGTATTTAATCCAGCATGATAATCAATATACAAATTTTCGAAGTTCATACATATTCCCAATTAAATATAAACCTAACTCACTCCTATAATAAAATAGTAAATTTTTCATTCAATCGACTGAACCGACACAACATCCACAAAGATATTATAAATATGGTATTTTCTATCAACCAGATAAAATTAGTCAACTTGGACCCCAATATTCAAGGTCATATCTCAACAATTCTATAATAAATTATACTATAAATGTAACCCAAGAGGTTTAACAAATTCCACAAAATATAAGTGTCATTCTAGTAGAAATTCATTGGATCCCCATGACCATATAACTACTATTTTCACTGATTTCTTATATCCCACTCGTATGGTCTCCATACTAAACTGAGGTCCACTTCTCAGGATCCATGCTCTTTCCATTACGAAAGATGATTCCATAACATTTTAATACCAAATCTCAGTGGTTATATACTAATATTTGTGAATTTATTCATTTCTATTAGACTAACAATCACCCATATAATTTATAATAACACTCATTCCGTAAAAATTTACATAGTTCTCATAGATGATCTATGTAAACACAAATTTGGAATCCTATGTAATTAACTAATAGACACAATGATCTACCCCACCCATATGTCAACTATTCTATTTAATAGTTATATTTCCCAATTTTAAAATGTCTATAGGATAAATATATTTCTCATATATAACTAGAGAATCTTTATTAAGAACAAGTATTATTTTTCCTCATATTCCATAAAAAAAATAAAAAATGTGGTCCTATACAGAACCTCACATGAGCTTTTTGTAATGTGACTAAAATTTTATGAAATTAATGAGTAATAAAAACTATTCTAATTCAAATACATGTATCTAGTTTCCATAACCCATAAAATATATAGAGGAAATTCATAAATAACTACCTCACACACTACACCTTCCAATGATGCCTCGTTTCTAAAATAAATGCCTTATCACTAGCCATCGAGATATCACCCAGTATGTCACATGAACACTCTATTAGTTTCTCCTATATTAAGATTGAATTATCTAACCTTCTCAATGTTCATTTTCTATTATTGATATGGATTAATTTCCAACCAATTGTGTGTACACATTTTTGAGATTCCTAGGTAAACACTCAATAAATTCCATCATGATTTTAATTTAATCTATATTAGGATTGCATGCCAAATTAAACAAAAATAAATTCAATTAAGTTAAAACATGTCCCATAAAATTTAATTCTTTTGTGTTCATATCTAATATATCCAAGTCATTACACCTGATGTAATCAAGCCGATCATCACACTTCCCTCAACTGTTATTTAAAATCACTAAACAACTACACTTACTATAAACATAATACATCATACCATCATATATATAATCAAAGGAATAAGAATTAATATTACATTACATTATGTAAATTGAATATTGATTATCCTGATTATCATTTTACACATAATGATCACCATAAATCCCTATACCAAATTATCACATCAAGAACATATCCCCAACTAATAATAGGAGCCTTTCATTTATAACACCAATATCAATCATGAACAACTATTATAGAAATTTAGTTAATCTTATCATATAAATAAAAACATAACCTCATTACCATTATTAAATATCCATATAAAAAAATCCCAAGGAACGCAATGCAATATTCTTGTAATAACCAAATATTTATATTGAAAAACATTATGTTTAATTCCTTGTGTTACTCAAAACAACAGGTTTAAAAAAACTATGATATACTATAAAAATATTATCATTTAAACATGTCCATTAAAATTTATGTTATAAATATGAATAACCATATTATAGAAAAAAAATATTATATATAATCCAAATTGATTGATAAATATATAATAACGAAGTACTTGATTTTTAGTAATTGCATTTTATGTATCAAAAATATATTTTCAACAAACATGAATTTATTACTTTTTATGCATGGATATCATAATTAAATTTGACCATACTATGAAATTGTGTTTTATAAAAAGTATATATTATTTTAAATCATCATATCCCTATTATATTAAGTTGATGTGTATTTATTTTCCAAAAATATTGGGTTTTGAATGAACAGTGAATAATATTTATTTAGCACAACCATTATTTCTAATCATTGGTTAAATTAAATTAAATTCCCATTATATTTTGGATTTTATCAAAATGTTAACATTATCAATTTAATTTTAAATTATTTATTTAATTTTATTTTAGTTATCAATTATTTATATTTTTGTAATCTATTATTACGCTTAAAAAAATTCTTATGAAAACTATTTTTAAGTTCATAATGTTTTACCATTATAATTAATTAAAATAACCCATATGAAGAATTATTTAGATGGAATTAATATATATATATATATATATATAATAAATTAGTTTCTCAAAATAATGATTTTTTTTTTAAGGGTAAAAGGCATTTTATTGATAAGAAAAAAAGTTACAAGAGGCGGAAGGATGGAATTCTTTTACAATCTCTATCAAGCAAAGATGAGAACTCCGCAGGTAAAGAGGTCAGCCAAGTCAAGGACTGATGAATGCCTTTGTTGGCAAGAGCATCTGCAACATAGTTCTCTTCCCGATAGGTGTGAGTGGCTATGTAGTCTATCCCTTGGAGAGCGTTGAGACAATTCGTCCAAAGAGAGGTGAGAGACCAAGCCAGATGAAGGGTACCGTTCCAGATGGCCCGAATGATAGTAGTAGAGTCACTTTCAATCCAGAGTATTTTCCAGCCTCTTTGAAGGGCAAAATCAACGGCGTGAATGACACCCAGCATTTCAGCTTCCAGGGAAGAGGAATGGGCACAGCCAGCGTAGAAGCATCCCTGACAAAGACCAGCCGAGTCGCGAAATATAGCACCACAACCAGCCGGGCCTGGATTACCCATGGAGGCACCGTCAACATTCACTTTGATCCAACCTGACATCGGTGATTGCCAGAAAACTTCGAAAGATCGTTTGGTTCGAGGATAGACGCCGGGCACACGAAGGTGACGAAGGATCTCAAAATCGCCCACTGAATTGGTGCAACATTCTTTTTGAATTGACGCCGCTTCATGTATCGCAATAAGAATTCGAGATTTACCTGCAATTAAACTAAATGAGCGCTTATTATGCATAATGTCATTTCTAGCATACCAGATCACATGAAGCAGTTCTGCCACCGCCGTAAGCAGCAGATTTTTAACCTGAGGAGAGAAAACATAACTAGTGCACTTGTTAAGGAATAAAGAAATAGTATCAGAAAAGGACCATCTGCAATTAAAAAGGTCAAAAACATAATTCCATAAAGCAGAAGCCGTCGCACACGACAAAAAAAGGTGATTCACATCTTCCCTGTGTTGATTACACAAGCGACAAATGGAGCAAAGTTGAATGCTAAAGGATTGTAGACAAGCTTCAGTGGGTAATCTATTATGGGCAATTCGCCAAATGAGATTAAGTCTAGAGGGTTTGATCCACGGCTTATCAAAATGGCTCACCCAGTGTAGAATAGAATCACTTTCAGAAAAGTAATTTTGATAGAAGTTTTTGGAGTCAAGAATGCCATTCGGGGCAGGTTCCCAAACAAGGAAATCACCAATAGGAGAAAAGTGATGCTCATCAATGATCTGCGCAATATTGTCAGGGAGAGCATGTCTGTGATATTGTAAGACATCCCTTATGGAAAGGTTATAGTCATTGGGGGTGATATTAGGTGGTAGCAGTGATATCAGAGGGTTACCACACCATTTATCACACCAAAAATTAATGGATGAATCAGCACTAACCATCCATCTAGAATTCTCCATGATCTTCTGAAACGAGTCTCTAATCGAGGGCCAGATTGAAGAATTAACATATTTGAGCTTCCCACTTAAGAGCTTGGTGCGGAATCGATGGTTCAAGAAATCAGAAGCTTTGGAATTACCATTGATAATGCGCCAAGTGAGACGGGCTTGGAGAGCATTATTGAACATCCTTAAATTTTTTATACCAATGCCACCTTTGTCTAGGGGTTTGCAACAGGTTTTCCAGGGAATAGTGACAAGTTTTCTGTCAAGAATACTACCTGTCCATATGAAGTTTTTGATGTAGGTATTGATCCTTTTGATGGTACTGGCGGGCCATTTGTAAATCATCATAGTGTAAACCATCTTGGAAACAATGGTCGATTTGACCAGGCAGATCCTGCCAGCCATAGAGAGGGATCTTCCTTTCCGGTTGGGAGTTGGTTTACAATTTGTTCAGTAATATTAGTGAAATAGCTTGCCTTAGGTCGACCCCAAAAAATTGGGACACCTAAATAAACGAAAGGAAGGAGACCCTCTTTAATACCAAGGTAGGAAGTAGTGGCATTTTTCCTTCGGACGGGAAAATTCTTTCCAAAATAGATATGTGATTTATTCCAAGATATCGATTGACCAGAGACTTCCTCATAATGATTAAGAGCATGTTTTAGGACATGAATATTCCTTTGATCCCCCTTAAGAAAAAGAATGATGTCATCAGCATATAGGAGGTGGGTAGGGATATTTAAGTTCCTGGAAGCTTGAATGGGCTTCAAAGATCCTTGAGCTACCAGGCTACTTAGGAGTCTGCTTAGGTAGTCCTCAGCAATGACAAAGAGGATGGCCGATAGGGGATCACCTTGCCTGACACCTTTAGAACAATTGAAGAAGCCCCTAGGAGAGCCATTGATTAGAATAGAAATATAGGTAGATCTGAATAGGGTTTTCAGTCTTCCAATGAAGGGATCCTGAAATCCAAAGTTTTTTAAAACCCTGAAGATGAAATTCCAGTCAATAGTATCAAAGGCCTTTCTAATATCAAGTTTAATGGCCACACACCCCCCTCTGGTGTTCCTATTAAGACTATTAGTACCTTCGGAGGCCAGACAGATGCATTCCTGAATGGCCCTGCCTTTAATGAAACCAAATTGATTCCATGAGACTATTTTATCACAAATGGGCGCCATCCTATTCGCAATTATTTTAGTAATGATCTTATAAAGAGTATTAATGAGGGCAATGGGTCGAAATTGATGAATCTCCGAAGCATTTTCAACCTTAGGTATTAAAACTAAAAATTGAGAATTAATACCATGAGGCAGAGAACCATGGGAAAAAAAGGTTTTAACAAGGTTACAAACATCCTTTTGGATAATGTCCCAATGCTTTTGATAGAATCCATTGTTGAACCCATCTGGACCAGGTGAACTGTCTGGATTGAGACCAAAGACAGCATCTTTGATTTCCTGGTAAAGCGGTGTGCTTAATAGAGTTTCATTGTCTCTATCATCAACAAGTAAGGGAATAATGTTATCCCTGATGTCAATATTTATATCCGGACCATTAAAAGTGTTGTAAAAGTATGAGGTGACATGATCTGATATGGCTTCTTCAGTATCAATGAGCAAATCTTCATGAATAAGCTTGGTAAGAGGACGATTTGCTTTTCTTATTCTTTGAAGAGTATTATAAAATTTAGTGTTACGATCTCCATCAACAAGCCATTTAATCCTAAACATTTGTTTACGGAGGTCTCAAAATAATGATTATTAGACATCTCGTTAATTTAAAACCATCTCTTCCTTAAAAAAATCTTTATCTTAAAAACCACATTTTACTATTGTTTGAATGATATATATAAAATTAACAATGAACACTTATAGATATAAAATTTGGGGCAATAGATTAAATATTTAGAATTAGAAAAACTAATATTAATTATTGAAGTGAAAATATTTTTTGTTTATAATTATTAATAACAAAATTCACGATGATAATATTTAAAATCGTGTTAACCTAAGAAAAAAATAATGGATAAGGCCTACATTTTAAAAATTAAAACTTATCGGGTTATTTTATTACCAAAATTATGACCTGAGGATTGTTATTTAATTTTTATGGGATACAATTCAATGACAGGGTCCTCTATGATATTTATATATAAAAAAAATTACTTTCCTACATTTAAATATATCTTATGTGTTTACACATAGATAAAAACAGTTTTTGATTAATATATATTTTTTAGAATAATAATGAAATTTTTTTGTAAGGAAAATTTATATTGTATTTTTAGTGATTATTTAATTACACAAAATGACTACAAAACACCAACACTTTATCTCATTATTTTTTAAAAATATAATATAAATGATTTTAAAAATCATAAAAGTAAAATAATTTGAATGAATTTTTGTGAGCAATGATTTATAGATTAATATATCAGATTATTTAATTTTTAATATTCTATATTTTAGTTTCACCTTGTGATGATGTATTTAATGTCAAATTATATGAATAGTTCCATAATTACATAACTATTATTTTATAATAAATAATATGCAATTAAATGGATTAAAAATATAAAATATACTATCATTAAAAAAATGATTAGTATTTTTTCTAAAATAATAACTCTGTTTCATTTATTGTCTAATTGTCCTTTTATAGTTAAAATCATTAACCATAAAGAATGAAATTCATTTTTACCACTGTAATTTTCCAAAAGGATAAAGGAGGGTTATAAAAATGATATGGGTAAAAAATAGTATATGATTTTTTAAATATATTTGGTAATAAAATATATTAAAACACTAACATATTATTTTAATAAATAAATTTATGTAAATTTTTCATAGAAATATAATATTTATTTATTTCATATTTGATGTATTTCTAATAGTTTCCATCCTCTAACTAATTAATGTTATCCTCATATTCAATTTTCCTTAAAATAAAAAACATTTTTTTAGGCCAATACCTTCCCAAATAATGTATAACATCTCTCCCCATATTATAGAGTTCTTATTTTTTATATAATATAAATCTTACATACTGTTAGGTGTAAAGTAATTTAGGCTGTCCGAGAAATTGGAATCATTATTAACCAAGTATTTTAATATTATTTCATACACTAACAACATAAAATATAATTATAACATTTTGATGAAATAATATCTTTATCTAATAAATAATTAGAGTTTATTATATTAATTGAATACACTATATCAATTTCTCTTCCACCATTCATGTGTATGGAGGACTACCACCTCAGAAACCTATGTAAATATTTTTCCCTCTCCACCTGTTAAGAATTGAAATAATGACAGATTAAATGATTATATATTATTTTAATGACATATTTATAAATCTAAACTTTTAATATAACATAACCTATTTTTCTAATCAATCCATCAAAAATTGGTTACAACATTCAAATGTACAAGTGGAGTACCACTTCCACAAAGAGATGGAAACTATTTAACATCACAACATCACAAGAATAATATATATATATATATATATATATATTAATTTAATAAAAAAAATTGGAATTTATGTTTAATTCATTATTCTGGAAATATATGACAATACTCACATTCCTCACGACACGTTCGTTGAAAAATGGAAACATTACCCATGCTTACATATGACATTCTGTCTCAATGATTTTAACAAAGGTACTTTTTCAAAAATATATATCATAGTCAGTTATGAAATTATAATTGATGTCAAAACATGATAATTATAAAATTATTATTATTTTATAGATAATAGAATTGTGTACATAGTTACAATAATCAACCTATAAAAGTCCTTTATAGAGTATAAATCTAATATCATCAAAACATCTAACTAGTGAATAATTTAACATGAAAACATTTTAACATTGTAATGAATAAATAAAAATGAATAAGAAAATTAGGGAAGTATTTTAATCATTTAAATAATTAACATGATTTTATTATACATGAACATATAGGTCATAGATGACATGTCAGACCAAAGTTAGGGGTTTTTATCTCAGTTTCCCTAAAATGATTTATATTTTGATGTTATATTCCTAATTTATTTTATATGGTATATACACTAACCATTAAAAAGTTATATAATGAATTATTCTATATTCTTGGTATGTTAATTTTTAATTAAAATCATTTCACCTAACGGTATTTTACATAGATGTTCAATGTTGTAAGACATTTCATAACTGAATTTTAATTTAGTAGGTCATAGTTATACATCATTATCTATTTTATTAAATGATCATGTTTTAAAATAAAACTAATTTTATTAAATATATTTAAAAATAATTTTTTAATATTTAATAAAAATTATCACATCATTATTTAAATTTATCTTTATTGATACAATCATTGTAAGGGATTTTAACTCAATTTCCTTATGTTAAGGAATATTTTATTTTTATCTACCAAATTTATTTTATATGGTTATTATGTTTTCTTTTTCACATGTTATATTTTGAATTTTTCATAATTATTTTTTTTCAATTTAATTTAAATCATTTCATCCATGGGGTTTGACGTGAAAGATACCTAGTGTTATGGGGTTTCAATCCACAATTTATATTCACTGGGTAATATAACTTCTTCATTGTATTTAATATTATAATATTATCTATGTAATGACTCTTTACTAATTTATGTTGTATTTATAATTTTTATTATGGATCTAAAATTTAGAAACATAATCATTTCCTTGTTTTATTTTAACTTCGAAACTATGATCCATGTAAGAGTATTTCATCTTAATTTCTACTCAATTTATATATATTTTGTCTTATGAACCAATTTACTTATATGTGGTGTATATAATATCCCTTTTATATATAATAACATCAATAATGATTAATTAATTATGATTAATTTCTAAATTAATGTTTATTATTTCATGGGGTTATAATTTAAAAGCTACACAAGAGGTAAGGATTTATTTTATAATCTTATTTTGGGGATTTCCATATTATAATTAAATAAATAATATAAACCATTCTTTAAAAAATGTATTTATTTTATTACCCTATGTGTATTTATGGAGTTTAAATATTTTTTCTTACATTTTCTACTCTTTAAAACCTGAATTAATAAAATTATTCTTTAATGGAAAAAAATTTATTTCTTATTTAGTCGGCTATATTTTTCTTCTATGTCAATATTTTTCAATGTTTTTTAAGAAATTCCTAATTATTAATCAAATTATTTATTATGGAATTTTATGTTATCAATGGTTTTATCATAGTATTTAAATTTATTTTTATACTGTTTTTTGGAATAATTATTTTTTAAATTTATTTATAAAATGTAAGAAGGAATGTTTTTAATGTATATGGAATTAACAAATATCCCTATGACTATAAAAATTTGAAAATATTTAACATATTCTAAACAATATATTTTTTATAGATAGAACACTTAAATTAAATTTTAATTAAATATTTATCTTTAATTTTCATTATTTATATAATGGGAGTTGTTTTATTTAAAATCCATATTTAAAAAAAATCTATTATAATCTCTTTTATATTAATGAATTTTTGGAGGATAATATTATCATGAATCATTAACATAATTTTGATCATTGAAAATTAAATTTCCCTTAAGTATCGTTGTTCATTTATGCAAATATATGATTGTTACATAATCTGTATACCATTTCTACATTTCGATTTTTTACATCTAATGTTGTTTGACTGATTTCAGAAATACTGTTATTTCATATTTTTTATTCAATATGGAAATTTATTGATAAGTAATATTATAATTGAGTTGAATTTATAATTAAATAAATGAGGAAGGCATGGTATGTGATGTAATAAGATGGACCTAATTATTGATAACACCTCCATTCATCAATATGTCTCATGAGTTATATTAGTTTTATAGTTTGAATGTGTCACTGGTGTATATATACTTGTCGATTAAATATTATTAGTGTAATTCCATAAAGATATAGATATCATGATGTTCAAAATCATCGCATACAGTATTAATAATTTATAACATCGAGTAATTATCATTTATTATACATGATATTTTTCATTGATATTATCCATGGATACATTTTGTGCATAATTCATTGATTATATTTCATGTGTTTTAGATAATTATCATTCCATATATATTATTCTAGATTTATTCAATATTGAAGTTGTTATACATGTAACTTATTTAGGATCTTTACTCAGCCTTGTATTGTTTCCATTCTATAAGATTTGAAGGTGGATTATTCAAAGGATTTAAAAAATTAAAAATATTTAAATTGACTATGACTTGTATTTTATGTATTAAAATTTAATGTGAGATTTACTTATATATATTTTTTACAGTGACTACTAAACTATTTGGTCCTTTGGGATGTGATATTTGGTATTTAGTATAAATGTATCAAGTAAACACCGAATTTGGGATATTATTATCAATATATTTACATTTATCTACCTACTATAGTGTATATAACAACACATATCCTAGGATTTCATCAGCTATTGCAACTGTAAGTAAAAAAAGGTATTTTTGAAGACCACCTAGTAAGGGATTTCAGAATACCATATGTGTATACAAAAATATTATTACCTATATTTCTAAAATCATTCTCATTTATTGATCATGATGATTTAATCTTGCTGTGATTCAGGGTAAATTTCATGATGTTGTAATTTGGTGTATAATTATATTGAAATTCTAGTGTGTTATTTAATGATCCCATTGATTAATTTTAAATTAAAAATACACCAACTAATGGTTTTAATAATACCATATGTGTAAACTATAATATTATTAATTACATGATAAAACACACACTATTTTTCTCAGTTAATTAACTCTGTCGCAATAGTATTTTTTAGGACATAGAAAAAATATTATTTTTGATGTTTTGGGAAACCAATACTCTATTCAAGAAACAATTATTATTTTTTTCATCAATTGTTTATAAAGCATATAGTTTTGAAATTTTACTTCCATTCACAACCATTCTTGCACACGTAACGTTGTAATATGTTAAATGTATGATTCATGTATACACGCCTCTTACCACCTCATTCCAGAAGTAAAATAATAAATCCATAAAAACATTATCACTCTAAATCAATTATTATATTGTAAACCAAATACAATAATCCCACTACCCAAAAAAAATTGATTTTTACATGACCGATGTTTATTGTAGAATAATAATTGAATCAATAAAATTTTATAGCTTATAAAAATAAATAAAATATAATTAAAAAAATTCCTTATAACAATTATAACACATGAGCACAGTCATCCTATATATTGTCGATCTGGGTGAAATTATCATACTATGAGAATGCCTCCTCATATACCAATGGATTTTATCATGTTTTGATAGACTATCCTAATAATTTTTTGAGACTATTCAATATATATTATAATAATAAATAAAATATAAATAATATAAAAATAACTCAACATAATATATTATAGTACATATATAAAATTATTTTGATACAAAAACATTGAGAAATAACTATAATTTTTTTAAAAAAAAGGATAAGACCCTATATTGAATAAAAAAATGGTTCACAAAAAAGTCATTAAATATAAAAATATATATAATTAAACAATATTAATAAAAAAAATTGTCAAGTATCTCCAAGGACCCATCTCTTTAAACAATCAAGCTTCTCTGGACTGATCCTCTATATAAATTGGGACCTCTATAGTAAATGTAGGACTTCACATCCACTATGGTACATGTGTAGAGTCAGATAATACACTTGAGAAATATATGATCAATTGGGTCCCATGTATAAGCCAAAATATACAATTTTCTTCATGATAATATATATAAACTAATAATTTATAAAATCAAAGAAATATTATCATTAGATTGATTTATAAATCCTCTACAACAACACCCAAAAATAATTACATTAATTAGTGATGTCTAATCTTATTTGTCACCCTCTTAATATAAATATAACATTATAGAAGGAGAACATTTTTCTATGTGGTTTGTATGTTAGTGGTATCTTTTATAATAAAAAATATCCACACTCAAACATGTTTCTTTTTTTTTATAACAAGTATTCCAAAGGGTATCATTGTATCCAAATAATCCAACCAAAAAATGGATTCATGCATAATCATTGTCATTTTATATCTCAAATACATTTATATATTGGTTTTAATAACCATTCCATGTTGAACCCTACTCTCTAGACACCATATTCTTAGATGATAACTATTATTAAAAAAGTGAACCATGGTATATGACTAGTCTGTTTATTTATAGAAATAACCAAACATAGTCAGGTATCATATAAAAATAATGGGGAATTAGTATCATATATAGTTTTCTCAAAATCAGAAAGATTAAGATCATGAATCATGATTATCTTAATGCGTTTAAACCACCATCATTAAACAAGAGTCACCTCACAAGATTGTAACATCATATTAAAGTCCTAATAAAAACAAATAAATCACCTTGATTTAATAGTCCATCTCAAACACTATTAATAATATGTTTTACTCAACAACATACCCTATCAAGACAAAAATCACTTCTATGTGGTATTTTCAAATTTATAAAAATAAACTCATATGCAATCCATCACTCAAGAGACAATATAGATTATTTTTAAACTACACATTAACATTCAAGTTAAAATAATCTGAAATAGTAATCTCTTACTTCTTGTGTAATATAAACCATCTTAGACAACTCCTTTATGACATATTTCTTCCATTATAAATCATCAATCTTTGACCCATCACCTCTATAGTGATTTCCAAGGCCATACACCTCAAATAAATTCAACCTAAAGAGACCCATTTTTTACTCCCATAAAATCTTATTCACTTCAATAGTTTTAATGGTACCCATGAAACATAATTTAATCCTTAACTTTTCAAAATATCAATTTAAAACCCATTTCTTATCAAATTAACCATTCTATAATAATGTAACCTTCAAGTTTATTTCTTCCATTACATAAGTAGTTTTATCTCATGTCTCATTCTTTTATACAAAAATAATTTCACAAAAAACTAAAAATATGATTTTCTCATCCAAAACCTAATTATTACCAATGGAATAAATTTCATTGATCATTGTGGATAACCCTAAGAATTTATCATTATGAAGATAAATCATTACAAAAAAATCTTATCTAACATTTTATAAATTTTAATGGATTATTTCATAATAAAATTGGATTTCCTAATGAATTGAACTATAATTTATCACCACATTAACCACTGAGAATGTATAAGACACCTAAACACCTAATTCCTTGGTTAGAAAAACAATAAGTTTTTAAAAAATATCTAAACATACTTTATGAAAAATGGAATATCATTTGGAATCGTAACCAATTATAACTCAAAATACACATTCCTCGTATCATCAACTCTAGTTTTCCCAAACTCAAACCCACATATAATCATTGAACACCACTTATAAAATATTATATTTATTTAATTAAATGTACTAGAACAATAACATCATATATATATATTTTATTGTCTCCATATTATTTCACTAGATCAATAATGTTCATTAACCTAAAATTGACAAATCAATAGTAAAATTCTAATTCGGTGATTTCCACATAAACACTAGGGAGATTAGCATAATAAAAAATAGATAATGTTCCTAGATAATACTAATATATAGGATACAATTTTACTAGATTTAACACTAATTAGGTGAGATCTGGACCACTGAGTGTACAAGGAAGAGAAGGGAGAGAGAAAACATGAATTTGGGAGAAGACAAAGGTTATAAGATATTAGATAATAAGGGTGGAAAATTTAAGATAAAAAAATTTTAAATAAAAAAACTATTTTCTCTGAAAAATTAGATAGATTTAATTAAACAATTGATCTCCATTAACCAAAATATTTTTACCCCACCACACATATAATTTAATTCCATCACGATGTGGTTGAAATCTCTCTGGGATTTCAAGGGAATCTATACAATACAAAAATTTGTTCTAAAAATACAGATATCCTTGAAACATGATTAATATATTTTCTTCTAAATATTTTAACAATAAATTGTATTTTTATTATTTTATACATTTTAATAAATCCCCCTTTAAATCAAACATCACCACATTCAAATTGACACAAACTCAAATTCATTAGATTCCTACCAATTTCTAATTTTATTAATCCACAATGATTATGGTCGTTACATCATAGTTTATCACATGATTAATAAATTAAGATCAATAGTATATGATACCACTAATTAAACATAAATATGATCTATCAAATAAATAGAATAATGTTATAAAAAATAATATCTTATAGGGAATATTATTATATTTTAATAAAATTTATTCTCCTAAATAATGGATACAATATATTTTTAATATACATGGGTGAAGAGGATGTAATTTATACTTCCTTACTAAACATATATTTGATAATGAATATATATTTTTTAAGTTCATTAATGGTGGTGAAATGAAATTTATCTTATTTTAATAATTTATCATTCATGTTCGAAATAAAAACTATTATTGAATTTCAAATAATATTTCACGATGCTAATTTTCATATTAAAAAATATTTAAATCATAAAAATAGATTTAAAAAATTTACAATCATAGATTTTTTTATATATGATTTTTGGGATACAATGATAATGAGTTTATAAAATCATTAAAATATGATATTTGAAAAAAATAATTCAACACTCTATTGTACAAATACAAGAATATTTTGGATATTTATGTGATGTATTTCATACATTTTTAAACACAATGAATTTCAAAAATATTATTATTAAAAACTATAAAACAATTATTCAAGATGATAGGATTATCACTCCTCTTACTAGAAAAATATTCAAAGGATATCTAGGTATTGATATATTTACATAAAAAATGTGGCATGAAAGGTATTTCAAGAAAATGATTTCTTAAAAGAGGAAAAATTAAGTGGACATTAAATTTAAAATAATCCATGGAGACCTAAATATAGTGGATAAAAATACATGTTCAAAAACAACTTCCAATAAGCGTTCCCTAACTGGTATGATAATGAATAAAGAGAGATAATGATACCTAAGGCCACTACTAATATGCTACTGGTAAGATCCCAGAATCCACTATAGCTTATAGAAATTGATTATACCTCAAAAAAGCCTCCCTCAAACTAGTATACCCACCAGAAGATAAAAATAAAACGTTTGTATTTAATTATATTATATACAACAATCCATTATGGTATGCACATAAAAAAATAGTAAATTTTGAGCCATCATGTCCTTGGTAGAAACAAACCCTAAATAATAAGGCAATGTTTTAGAGGATATGAAAACTCATTTATGTTTAGGGGAGGGAATGGGAGAAAAAGAAACCATCATTCAATTCTATCCCAATAATGGATTTTGAATACAATATCCACTAGTGCAGAAAACATTTTTTACGTCACCATTTTTTACGTCGGTTATATAAAACCGACGTCATAATATGTAAAACGAGGTTTTTTACGTCGGTTATTTAATAACCGACGTAAAAACCTGTGTTTAGTACACCTTTAACATCGGTTATTTTTATAACTGACGTTATTAATCGCGCGGCTTCGTTTTTTACGTCGGTTATACATTAACCGCCGTAAAAAACAGAAGCGGGGGGCGTTTGTTACGTCGGTTATTCAATAACCGATGTAAAAAACACGGTTTTTGAAGGCCTTTTTACGTCGGTTATAAAATAACCGACGTAAAAAAAGAATCCGCAGATGTTTCTGACGTCGGTTATGGAATAACCGACGTAATAAAACGCGGATTTTGAGCCCTTTATAACGTCGGTTATAAATTAACCGACGTAAATAAAGAATCGGAGGAAGATTTTTACGTCGGTTATTGAATAACCGACGTTATAAATGTTTTTAAAAAAATTATAACGTCGGTTATTGAATAACCGACGTGATAACTCATTTAAAAATTTACCTAGACCCGTGGATTGTCATTCGCGAGTTTACCATCGACAGTCGCGACTCGTCTCTCTCGCGCGTAAACCCGAATCGGCTCGTCCATTTCATGGGTTTAGATTCATTTTGCGATCATCGTTTCTCATATTTAATCTCCTCGGATCAATCATCTAAACTCGCAGCACTCAGGTAATCCTCCCACTCTTTCGTTTTTTTTTCGCGGATAGTATATATATATGTGTTGTGATTTTTTTGTTGAAACTAGCTAAGATTCTTCGATTGCGAACCCTTTTAACTCGTTTTGGCACCATAATCTTATTTATCATCCCTAGATCTATTAGTTCGACTTGAAATATTGACTAATTTTATGATTTCACTAATTTTTCATCGTTTTCTATAAATCCCCGAGAGGGTTGGGGCGTGTCCAGGGGGTTTACAAGGGGGTGGGTGGGTGTGGGGGGCTGTCCAAGGGTGTGGGTGGGTCTTGGGGGGTGTCCAGAGGGGTGTCCAAGGGGGGTAGGGGGTGGGGGTGGTGTTTAGGAGGGGGTGGGGGGCTGTCCAGAGGGTTGGGGGTGTCCAGGGGGGTGTCCAAGCAGGTCGGAGGTGGGGGGTTGTGTCCAGGAGGGGTGGGGGGTGCTTTCTATAGGGGTCGGGGGCTGTCTAGAGGGGTCGGGAGGTGTCCAGGATGGTGTTCAAGGGGATGGGTGGGTGTGGGGGGCTGTCCAAGGGGGGTGGCGGCCTGTCCAGAGGGGTCTGTGGGGTGTCCAGGGGGGTGTCCAAGGGGTTGGATGGGTGTGGGGGGGCTGTCCAAGTGGGTGGCGGCCTCTCCAGAGGGTATTTGGGGTTGTCCGGGTGGGTGGGGGCTGTCCAGAGGGTTGGAGGATGTCCAGGGGGGTGTCCAAGGGGGTAGGGGGTGGGGGGGTGGTGTCCAGGAGGGGCGAGGGGCTGTCCAGAGGGGTCGGGGGGTGTCCAGGGGGGTTTACAAGGGGGTGGGTGGGAGTGGGGGGATGTCCAAGGGTGTGGGTGGTTGTTGGGGGTGTCCAGGGGGGTGTCCAAGGGGGGTAGGGGGGTGGGGGTGGTGTTTAGGAGGGGTGGGGGCTGTCCAGAGGGTTGGGGGGGTGTCCAGGGGGGTGTCCAAGCAGGTCGGGGGGTGGGGGGTTGTGTCCAGGAGGGGTGAGGTTCTTTCTAGAGGGGTCGAGGGCTGTCCAGAGGGGTCGGGGGGTGTCCAGGGTGGTGTCCAAGGGGATGGGTGGGTGTGGGGGGCTGTCCAAGGGGGTAGCGGCCTGTCCAGAGGGGTCGGTGGGGTGTCCAGGGGGGTGTCCAAGGGGTTGGATGGGTGTGGGGGGCTGTGCAAGTGGGTGGCGGCCTCTCCAGAGGGTATTTGGGGGTTGTCCGGGTGGGTGGGGGGGCTGTCCAGAGGGTTGGGGGATGTCCAGGGGGTGCCCAAGGGGGTAGGGGGTGGGGGGTGGTGTCCAGGAGGGGCGGGGGGCTGTCCAGAGGGGTCGGGGGTGTCCAGGGGGGTTTACAAGGGGGTGGGTGGGTGTGGGGGGCTGTCCAAGGTTGTGGGTGGGTGTTGGGGGTGTCCAGGGGGTGTCCAAGGGTGGTAGGGGGTGGGGGTGGTGTTTAGGAGGGGGTGGGGGGTTTGTCCAGAGGGTTGGGGGGTGTCCAGGGGGGTTTCCAAGCAGGTCGGGGGTGGGGGGTTGTGTCCAGGAGGGGTGGGGGTGCTTTCTAGAGGGGGTCAGGGGCTGTCCAGAGGGGTCGGGGGGTGTCCATGGTGCTGCCCAAGGGGATGGGTGGGTGTGGGGGGCTGTCCAAGGGGGTGGCGGCCTATCCAAAGGGGTCGGTGGGGTGTCCAGGGGGGTGTCCAAGGAGTTGGATGGGTGTGGGGGGCTGTGCATGTGGGTGGCGGCCTCTCTAGAGGGTATTTGGGGTTGTCCGGGTGGGTGGGGGCTGTCCAGAGGGTTGGGGGTTGTCCAGGGGGGTGTCCAAGGGGGTAGGGGGTGGGGGTGGTGTCCAGGAGGGGCGGGGGGCTGTCCAGAGGGGTCGGGGGTGTCCAGGTGGGTTTACAAGGGGGTGGGTGGGTGTGGGGGGCTGTCCAAGGGTGTGGGTGGGTGTTGGGGGGTGTCCAGGGGGGTGTCTAAGGGGGGGTAGGGGGTGGGGGGTGGTGTTTAGGAGGGGTGGTGGGGCTGTCCAGAGGGTTGGGGGTGTCCAGGGGGTGTCCAAGCAGGTCGGGGGTGGGGGGTTGTGTCCAGGAGGGGTGGGGGTGCTTTCTAGAGGGGTCGGGGCTGTCCAGAGGGGTCAGGGGGGGTGTCCAGGGTGGTGTCCATGGGGATGGGTGGGTGTGGGGGGCTGTCCAAGGGGGTGGCGGCCTGTCCAGAGGGGTCGGTGGGGTGTCCAGGGGGGTGTCCAAGGGGTTGGATGGGTGTGGGGGGCTGTCCAAGTGGGTGGCGGCCTCTCCAGAGGGTATTTGGGGTTGTCCGGGTGGGTGGGGGGCTGTCCAGAGGGTTGGGGGATGTCCAGGGGGGTGTCCAAGGGGGTAGGGGTGCGGGGTGGTGTCCAGGAGGGGCGGGGGGCTATCCAGAGGGGTCGGGGGGTGTCCAGGGGGGTTTACAATGGGGTGGGTGGGTGTGGGGGGCTGTCCAAGGGTGTGGGTGGGTGTTGGGGGGTGTCCAGGGGGGTGTCCAAGGGGGTAGGGGGTGGGGGTGGTGTCCAGGGGGGGTGTTATATCTTACTATATTTTGTTTATAAAATAATATTCAAGCATATTTTTTTAAATACACATCGATTTGTTTTATATTTCAAAATTGTTTACATTCAAATTATGATTTTTTTCATATAAACATATATTTGTCTTATCTAAAAAATATATATATTTTAGCTATTTGTTATAGGTAATAATGAGTCGAAGTTGGATTACGACACATCGAATGAGCAATGAATATGAGGAAGGTGTTGATGCCTTTTTGGAATTTTCTAAACGAAATGTTCCAAGTAGTGACATTTTTTTCTGTCCATGCCTGAAATGTCTGAATATGAAGAAGTTGATAAGTAGAGTGATAAAAGATCATCTGATTTGTCATGGATTCAATCCGAGTTACAACCCTTGGATTTGGCATGGCGAAACTGGACAGAATGTCACTGATGATAATGAATCGTAAGATGGTAACTCTGATGGAATTGAAGAAATGATTCGCGATATTGTAGCAGAACAAATTGAGATAGAACCGACAGTTGCACGTCTATATGGTGATGCCGAAAAACCATTATATCCTGGTTGTACAGATTTTACGGTTTTTTTCGGCAGTGTTAAGATTGATTAACCTGAAGGCGAAACATGGATGGAGTGATAGAAGTTTTACAGAGCTGCTACAATTGATGAAAGACATTCTTCCAAAAGATAACGATCTTACAGATTTACATTATATGGCCAAAAAAATATTATGCCCGATGGGATTGGGATACAGGAAAATACATGCCTGTCCGAATAACTGCAATATATATAGGAAATAATATGAATTTCTGAAAGAGTGTCCTAAATGTGGGACATCACGGTATAAGGTGAAAGAAAAATCACAAGCTGATGTAGAGATTACAAAGCTCCCTTCAAAGGTATTTTGGTATCTTTCTATAATGCCTCGTTTCAAACGTTTATTTGCTAATTCACATGATGCATCAAAACATGTATCAAACCAAAACGATTAAAACAATAAAAACCGTAAAGAGGAGAAGTCTTGGGCGCACCGGCTGGCCGGTGGTGGATCATCGGTTGGCCGGCGGTCCAGAGCAAAGCTCTGTCTGGTCCACCGGCCAGCCGGTGATGAGCCAGCGGCCGGCCGGTGGTGATCCAGCGGCTGGCCGGTGGTGATCTAGCGGCCGGCCGGTGGTCCAGACAGGAAGGCTCTGTCTGGTCCACCGGCCAGCCGGTGGTGATCCAGCGGCCGGCCGGTGGAACCAAGCAGTGGGGAAGTCTACTGCCTGGGTCCTCCGGCGGGCCGGTGAGCTCACACCGGGTGACCGGTGGACTCAGTGAGTCCACTTTTCAGCTTTCTTGGGCCAACTACTTGGCAACCTTTTTCCTGTGTTTACCATGTTTATCATTGTTTAACATGCTTACCATATTACCAATGTTTACTATTATGTAATTTAGTACACTTTTCTATTTTCTGATTAAGTAGTATTACAATATTTGAATTTGTATACTTGTGAACTAATGTTTGTTTTTTTGATTTGAAGGAAAATGACAGATCAATCAGTTGATCAGCCACATGATTCTGGAGATGAGCATATTGGTCATACATCTGGGGAGGAACATTCACATGCTCCTATTACGAAAAAGAGTTCAAAGGTTGGTAAGCGTGGGTGCACACATTTACCAAAATTATCACTTGCCTGTACGAAGGAGGAGAGGATAGTCGTGGAGTTTGATGATGATGATCTTCCTAGAGGTCCAAATGCTAAAGATTTTAAGGGTTTTGTAGCAACTCAGGCTAAGAGAAAAGTAAGCATTCTCTATGATGATTGGAGAAGTGTGGATAAGGAGATAATTTCTCAGCTGTGGGAGACCGTTTTGGTATGATCTCTATTGTTTGACTATTCTTTAAATGTTTCTAGTATATATAATATTTTTAACCTCTTTTTTATCAGATGACATTTGATATTCCGGACACTGGAGGAGTCAGGAAGAAATGCTTATCGTTGGCTGCTAGGAGATGGAGGGATTTCAAATCAACCCTCTCATCTGATTTCATTTATGGTCATAGGAGTCGTGAGAATCCATGTCATATATATCCTTTTATAGATGAAGACACATGGAGACAATTTTTTGAAAGTAGAAGAAAAGAATCATTTTTGGTAAGGGCAATGTAAAATTTTATAAGATTTCTGATATAAATGATCTTATTATTGTTTTGTTAATGATTACTTATTCTTAATTTACAGCAAACAAGGAAAGCTCATCAAGAGATCCAATCTAAAAATGTATACCCTCATAGTTTATCTCGGGGAGGGTATGCATTATTGGAAGAACAAATGATGGCAGAAAAATTTCAACAACTAAGAGCTGAGTCTTCAAGCTCTGGAGAGGTGGCCCCTCCATCCCCTCCATCTAGACATGAGAAATGGAAAAGATCTTGGAAGGGAAAAAGGACAATACCTTTCGGAAGAATCGAGACTCGTAGTTGAGAGGATTGTAAGATATCTATTTTATTTATTTAAGTTTACTATTTTCGTCATATATTTCCAATCATTATAGAAATGTTCAATTAATTATTACAGGACTTTCTTGAGGAGCAGAGTTCACAGGGGAAATTTACACCATCTGGGAGGGAAGATATTTTATCTGTGGCATTGGGAAATCCCGAACATCCTGGCCGTGTAAGGGGATATCTGGCAGGTGTATCGATAAGAAAAGTGTTGCCACGTTCCTCAACTTCTAACATTGAGGGAGTGTATAAAAAAAATAGAATCCTTGGAGGCTGAAGTCCATAATATTAATGCGACAATGTAGGACAAGATTAGAGCATCAGTGCAGTTTATGTTTGCAGACTTGCAAAGACAATTTCAGGGTGCAGCTCCCACTCCACCTCTCCCAGTAGCTCCCACTCCCCCACCTCATCCTGCGGACCCCATTTTTGATCCTCCTCCTCCGCCACAGCTACCTACTTATTGTGAGATGTATGTTGATGATCCTCAACATCATATAGTTGCATATGGGATGGTATATTGTATAGGAGATACAGTTCATCATCAACAGTTAGAGGTAGAGAATCAGAGGGTCACTATACAAGATATTATAGATAGATCAGCTCGGATACCATTACCTACAGATGAGGTGACGACAGTTGGACATAGTATCGGCCATTTTTTACTTTGGCCATCCAGACTTCTTCGACTCATTACCATAGAGGTATGGATGTTATATCTTTTATTTTATATTTTTATTAATGTTTTATCATTTGAAAACTTATATATTTTTCAATTTATTTTTACAGGAATACTTCAAAGGTAAAGAAATACTGTATAAACAACAACAAATACAGATTGCTATGACATCAGATGCAGATACTAGCAGTCTTGACAAATTGTCAAGATATTAAAATTTGTTGGCGGATCATTATGACTTTACAGTGGAAGCTCATGTCTGTGGACGTGAACTAAGTGTGGGGATTATGAAAACTGATATCATGGAGTTTGTCATTGGAGATAAGTTGGGAATCAACGTGGTGCAAATTTTTATCATGTAAGTCTTAACACATTTTCCTTGCGTTATATTTATTAAAAATGTATAATTATGTCTGCTTTGTGTTAGGTATCTGTATAAAATTTGTGAGAGGAATGAGCTGACAGATGTATATGGATTCATGGACCCACAATTGATTTCCCCTGAAGCATGTGCATTGGATGAGGAACAAAGAATGCTTTATATTGCTGATAGATTTGAAAAGAATGTAATCACACAGTGTTGGATGATGCCTTTTTGTGAGAGGTATGAAACACATCCCTCTCAAAGAGTTAATTATCTTTTAACATAAAAAACCACTAACGTTAAATTTCCTTTTATCAGGGATCATTGGATGTTAGGGGTTTTTTGCCCTAGGGAGAAAACACTTTATTGGATATGCTCTCTCCATGATGATGTGCGAGAAAGTTTTAAGAATATATTGGAAACATAAGTTTCAATTTCACAATAGTTTTATATATTATAATGAATTTTAAATTTACCCCATTCGTATTATTTTCTAACAGGGCATGGGTCCACTTTCGAAAAAGCGCAAAGAAAAAGAATTTCAAGATCAAATATGTACATTCGAAGTTAAATATCCATTTATAATTTGTACATTTTGATTTATTACATAAAAATAATATATTGAATTTACACTCATTCAAACAGAAATTTCATGAGCAACAAGGCATCATCGAATGCGGATATTACATGTTAAGATTTATGTATGAAATAATAACAACTGGGACAGTTCTGAGTTTTGACCTGGTAGGATTTCCTCTTTCTCATAATATTTCAATTTGATTTATTCATTATACATGTTGACTACTATCCTTTTCCTTTGTAGCTTTTTGATGACCCTCAA